>AP031353.1:15002500-20002500 GCA_037833965.1 Marchantia polymorpha subsp. ruderalis | reverse complement strand
CTTGGCAAAAATACTACCCACCATGATAGTGCGATAGTTTGTCACCAAGGCCTTGCTCCCAGATTTGTGAATAGGAACAATCTTCCGTAGAGACCAAGATGAAGGAAAGCCATGAATAGCAGCATCCTCTAACACTTTCGTGAGTATAGGTCCAATAGCATCTCCTCCCCACTTGAGAAGTTCAATGGAAAGCCCATCCAAATCCTCACATTTACCATTTGCCAATTGTCTGAGTTGAGTCATCACTTCAACTTCTGAAAATAAGCCTGGATTTCCTTCACAATGTGGCATAGATGCAACATTGGGAAAGAAATAAAGCTTTTCAGCAAAAGAAATCAAAGACTTGGGATCAAGAGTAGGTTTAGAAGATTGTACTGCCAACCGCCTCCAAAAGGATTTGGGATTCTCCAAGAGCTCCTTTGTCAAGCACTCTTGCTTCTGCCTCAAAAATGCTCGTTTCTTGGACTTCACCAAGTCTTTGTAAAGTCTTGTCATAATCAACCGATTGTGAAGATCCAAGGATTTATCAAGTGATCTCGCCCTCGCTTGCTTGCAATCAAAGTCAAACCATCCATTGCAAGGAAGACCTCTAGCTCTCCTGGTCTTATGTCTCAAAAAGAACTTAGAAGCAGAGTTTTGGAGCAACTCTGTTAGTTGCAAATTAGATGTATGTGGATCAAGGTTCCAAGTAGTACAAGTCAAGAGGTCTTGAACATTTGTTCACTATAAAGTTGCTTCTTACTAGCATCTAAACAAAACTTGGGGGAAGTAGAAACATAGTGACATGTAGGGAGAGGGATTGACGTTGACAACAAAAGAGTGAATAAAAGAGGTGTATGATCTGATTCTGGTTGAGGCTCTAGAATATCAAATGCTGAGATAAATGAACTATTAGTGGCTGAGGACAAAAGATAATCTATAGTGCTAACACCAGTAGAGGAAAAACATGTATTGGAGTGAGAGTTGGGAAAGAAAGAAACACCATTGAGAACTTTCAGATTACAAGTGGCTCCAAAAGTCAAGAAATGCTCAGTCAAATCATTTGTACAAGGATCACAAGAGACTCTAGACCACAAACTATCTCTACTTTCTTCAAAAGAGTGGGAAGACAAGGAACTATCAAATTGTGTAAATTGAGCGGAACGTATGCGGGCATTGAAGTCTCCAACAAGAAAAACTTCACCTTTGTCTTGATATTTGAGAACATCTCCTATGAGCCGATGGAATGGTTGACTTCGATTGCAAGTGCTTGTGGAGTAGATCTGCATGGATAATGGTGCAAAGTAACAAACTGCCAAATAACTGTAAGATCCTCCAATCGATCCAAGACGAAGCCAATGATATTGTTTCCCAATATCTTGGCTTTCCAAATGTATCATAGGAAGAAGTTCAGATCTGATGAAAGTAGCAATGCCTCCAAAGCCTCTTCCTGCTCGTCGATTTCTATGGTTCCAAGTAGATCCCACCAGAGTAAAACCTTGTATCTCTCCAATAACATTAATTTCATGCTCCCAAGTCTCAACAATGTTGAGGATGTCCGCCATCTTCCAAATCGGATGTGCACTCACATACTTAGTCGTAGATAGGCCTCTTATGTTCCACATCAACACCCTTAATCTCTTGGATTGCTAGGTTGATGATTGTCTCCTCCTCTTGGTGATAATAGCTTGACTATCACGTAGATTAGCTACAAAACCTGCATCTTGAGCTTCTTTGACTTTTGCAAGCTCCTTCCTTCTTGCTTCAACTTGAAGAGGTGTAAGATCTGGATCTAACCAAATCCTCCGTCCCTTGAGAATGGCCTTGTTAGCTAAAGCCATATCACGTTGAGCTTGATCCACAAACTTAACAATAATGGCACGAGGTTGTGTGCCTTTGTTCCCAATACGATAAGCATGAGCCAAATCCGGATTAGGAACATCAAGTGTTTCAGTCAAAAACTTGGTGACCACACTCTTCACCTCTTCCTTCTCAGATTCAGGTAGACCCGAAATCCTCACATTCTTCATACGAGCAAATTGATTAGCCTTTTCAATCTCTTGCTCTTGACAGAAAGAGATATGAGCAGACTTGGTAGCTTCAGCATAGGACTTCATTTTCACCTCTAGAGTTTCAACCACTTCATGCAAAGCAGGAGTAGTAACAGTAGAAGCTTGAGAACCAACCTTGTCTTGAATGTCCTCAACAGATCCAGAGATTTGGAGCATGATCTTCTCAAAACTTTTGTGAGAAATCTTCAACTCCTTGATTTCATTCTTTGCAGCAGCCAAGGCAACATTTTGTGCCTTGAATTCTTGGCGTAGCACTTTCAATTCCTCCAAAACCGTTTGCACAAGATTGAGAAGTTTGTTTTCAGAATCCATCATGAACCCAACTTTGCAAGATGTTACACAAGCTCAAAGTTTCGAAATGAAAACTTCTTGACAGCAGCTCCGTTGGGGCTGAAAATTTGCAGGTATGTACAACCGGCCGTCGTGAACAAGCCCACCGAATCTCCGAAAAGTGAAAAGTTACAAATATTTGGGCATTGATTTCTCATCTGATTATAGTTGGGCACTTTGTGTGCAAAAGAGGGTAGAAGCTGGTTTCAAAGCTCTATATTCATTGCTAAATAGATGTAGAGGAGCTCATCTACTTTCTTGGAGTCTTAGAAAATTCTTATTCAGGAGCTTAGTGTTTCCCGTTATCTTATATGGAACACAAGTGTGGGGTCCTGGTTGTAAGAAGACAGGTTGGCAGCGTTTGGAGAGGGTGCAAAAGATCTTCTTACAAGAAGAATTGGGTGTGAGGACCCAAACTTCTTATGCAATTCTTCTTGCGGAAACAGGTTGTCTACCTCTTGAGGCTGAAGCTCTCTTTTTGACTATCACTTACGTCAAAAGAGTGAGATCTCTTGATGCTTCTCGACTTCCTCTTGAAGCTTTGCGTGCCACACGTCCCAAGGGTTGATTTGCAGATGTGGTGACTTGGTCTTTGAGGTGGAATGTGACGGAACTCGATTGGAATTTGCAACCTATTGCCCTACGCGAGCGTATTAGGGAGGAATTTCTCAGCATTATGTGGAGCACACGAGGCACCAAGATGTAGTTTTATCAACTTCATGTGAATCCTATGCTTGTTTATTGTGAGCAAGGATACTTACTTGCAGAGATATCTACTTCTTTACGTCATATTATTGCTAGACATAGAACTGGATCTCATAGTCTTGGGATTGAAGATTGTTTGTATTGTGTTTTTTAGCCTTTTGACCCTTTGGGGCCCACGGGCTTGATCTATTTACCATTTACCATTTACCAAGAAGGGCGTTGGTTGAACATTGATAGGAGTGAACGTATTTGTAGGCTATTGTGTTTTTTAGCCTTTTGACCCTTTGGGTCCCACGGGCTTGATCTATTTACCATTTACCATTTACCATAATACCACGAGGTTGAGCTCCCTTGTTTCCAATACGAAAAGCTTGAGCCAATTCCGCATTGGAAACCTGAAGTGTTTCATCCAAAAACTTGGTGACAACACTCTTGACATCTGAATCTTGCGGGGGCCATATCTTCTTGCTGGAGTGTCTACAGGAGCTGAGATTTCATAGGCTTGTTCACAACGGCCGGGCGCACATACCTGCAAATTTTCAGCCCCAACGGAACTGCTGTCAAGAAGTTGTCATTTCGAAACTTTGAGTTTAGGGATTTGAGCATGAATCTTGCGGGGGCCATATCTTCTTTCTAGAGTGTCAACAGGAGCTGAGATTTGGTGGGCTTGTTCACGACGGCCGGGCGCACATACCTGCAAATTTTCAGCCCCAACGGAGCTGCTGTCAAGAAGTTGTCATTTCGAAACTTTGAGTTTAGGGATTTGAGCATGAATCTTGCGGGGGCCATATCTTCTTTCTAGAGTGTCAACAGGAGCTGAGATTTGGTGGGCTTGTTCACGACGGCCGGGCGCACATACCTGCAAATTTTCAGCCCCAACGGAGCTGTTGTCAAGAAGTTTTCATTTTAAAACTTTGAGCTTGTGTAACATCTTGCAAAGTTGGGTTCATGATGGAGTCTAAAAACAAACTTCTCAATCTTGTGCAAACGGTTTTGGAGGAATTGAAAGTATTACGCCAAGAATTCAAGGCACAAAATGTTTCCTTGGCTGCTGCAAAGAATGAAATCAGGGAGTTGAAGATTTGTCACAAAAGTTTTGAGAAGATCATGCTCCAAATCTCTGGATCTGTTGAGGACATTTAACACAAGGTTGGTTCTCAAGCTTCTACTGTTACTACTCCTGCTTTGCATGAAATGGTTGAAACTCTTGAGGTGAAAATGAAGTCCTATGCTGAAGCTACCAAGTCTGCTCATATCTCTTTCTGTCAAGAGCAAGAGATTGAAAAGGCTAATCAATTTGCTCGTATGAAAAATGTGAGGATTTCGGGTCTACCTGAATCTGAGAAGGAAGAGGTGAAGAGTGTGGTCACCAAGTTTTTGACTGAAACACTTGATGTTCCTAATCCGGATTTGGCTCATGCTTATCGTATTGGCAAACAAGGCACACAACCTCGTGCCATTATTGTTAAGTTTGTGGATCAAGCTCAACGTGATATGGCTTTAGCTAACAAGGCCATTCTCAAGGGACGGAGGATTTGGTTAGATCCTGATCTTACACCTCTTCAAGTTGAAGCAAGGAGAAAGGAGCTTGCAAAAGTCAAAGAAGCTCAAGATGCAGGTTTTGTAGCTTATCTACGTGATAGTCAAGCTATTATCACCAAGAGGAGAAGACAATCATCAACCTAGCAATCCAAGAGATTGAGGGTGTTGATGTGGAACATAAGAGGCCTATCTATTAGTTACCGTTCTAGTGCTTTGGGCACTAGCTAGGGGGTTCTTTTGGTTCTCTCCTAGTTTGGAGTTGGATTGTTTGTATTGTGTTTTTTAGCCTTTTGATCCTTTGGGTCCCACGGGCTTGATCTATTTACCATTTACCATTTACCATTAGAAAAATCAATGCCTAGATATTTATAACTCTTCACCTCTTCTAATTGTAGATCCTGGTAATAGAAGGAAAACTTGGATCTAGTGCCCACTATCATGACTTTGGACTTCTCTATATTTACCTCCATCTGATTCTGGGTACAAAAGCTAGCCAAAGAAATACCTATACACATAGGTGTTTCTGTAAACTAATTGCATCACGTGCTAATAATGGTAAATGGTAAATAGATCAAGCCCGTGGGACCCAAAGGGTCAAAAGGCAAAAAAACACAATACAAACAATCCAACTCCAAACTAGGAAAGAACCAAAAGAACCCCCTAGCTAGTGCCCAAAGCACTAGAACGGTAACTAATAATATCTCTAATGTAACAACCTAAATCATAAGGCTCGAGTTGAAGCAGAGAAAAGAAATTCTCGACATCAACTTTATGCGCCACTCGAATCTCTACATACCTAGAACAAGTAAGAAATACATGCTCTTCATCCTCAACTTTTCTTCCATCACATAGCCTACAAATACGTTCACTCCTATCAATGTTCAACCAACGCCCTTCTTCAATCCCAAGACTATGGGATCCAGTTCTATGTCTAGCAATAATATGACGTAAAGAAGTAGATATCTCTGCAAGTAAGTATCCTTGCTCACAATAAACAAGCATAGGATTCACATGAAATTGATAAAACTGCATCTTGGTGCCTCGTCTGCTCCACATAATGCTGAGAAATTCCTCCTTAATACGCTCGCGTAGGGCAATAGGTTGCAAATTCCAATCGAGTTCCGTCACATTCCACCTCAAAGACCAAGTCACCACATCTGCAAACCAACCCTTGGGACGTGTGGCACGCAAAGCTTCAAGAGGAAGTCGAGAAGCATCAAGAGATCTCACTCTTTTGACGTAAGTGATAGTCAAAAAGAGAGCTTCAGCCTCAAGAGGTAGACAACCTGTTTCCGCAAGAAGAATTGCATAAGAAGTTTGGGTCCTCACACCCAATTCTTCTTGTAAGAAGATCTTTTGCACCCTCTTCAAACGCTGCCAACCTGTCTTCTTACAACCAGGACCCCACACTTGTGTTCCATATAAGATAACGGGAAACACTAAGCTCCTGAATAAGAATTTCCTAAGACTCCAAGACACTAGATGAGCTCCTCTACATCTATTTAGCAATGAATATAGAGCTTTGAAACCAGCTTCTACCCTCTTTTGCACACAAAGTGCCCAACTATAATCAGATGAGAAATCAATGCCCAAATATTTGTAACTTTTCACTTGTTCCAACTCTAATCCTTTGTAACAGAAAGAGAGCTTGGATCTAGTGCCCACAAGAATGACTTTGGACTTCTCCAAATTGACTTCCATCTGATTTTGAGTACAAAAGCTAGCCAAAGTGTCGAGGTGTTTCTGTAAACTAGTGGCATCACGTGCTAGTAATATGACATCATCTGCATACAAAAGAGCTTTGATGACAAAGCCTCCAAGTTTAACACCTTCGCTATCACAATCCTCCAACCACCTTTCTATATCATCTATGAAAACTCCAAAGAGAGTGGGAGAGAGAGGACAACCTTGAATGACTCCAATGGTGCTGATAATCTCTTCGGTCTGAGAAGTGTTGATCTTGGCCCGAACTGAGTGGTATAATGCAGCCACCGCTGCCAAGAGATCTGATGGTACTCCAATGGTTTGCAATCTTTGCCATAAAAGCTCACGAGGTACTGTGTCAAAAGCTTTCTTGAAATCAATGAAGGCACAAAACAAAGCTTTTCCATTACCCTTGGATTTCTCCCATAGAACACGTAAAACCAAGATATGGTCTATAGTGTTGAATGTAGAACGAAAACCAGCTTGGAACTGTGCTCTTTTCTGACAAGATTCAGCCCATGTGCTCAACTTTGACTCCACCAATTTGCCAAATAACTTGGCAAAAATACTACCCACCATGATAGTGCGATAGTTTGTCACCAAGGCCTTGCTCCCATATTTGTGAATAGGAACAATCTTCCGTAGAGACCAAGATGAAGGAAAGCCATGAATAGCAGCATCCTCTAACACTTTTGTGAGTATAGGCCCAATAGCATCTCCTCCCCACTTGAGAAGTTCAATGGAAAGCCCATCCAAATCCTCACATTTACCATTTGCCAATTGTCTGAGTTGAGTCATCACTTCAACTTCTGAAAATAAGCCTGGATTTCCTTCACAATGTGGCATAGATGCAACATTGGGAAAGAAATAAAGCTTTTCAGCAAAAGAAATCAAAGACTTGGGATCAAGAGTAGGTTTAGAAGATTGTACTGCCAACCGCCTCCAAAAGGATTTGGGATTCTCCAAGAGCTCCTTTGTCAAGCACTCTTGCTTCTGCCTCAAAAATGCTCGTTTCTTGGATTTCACCAAGTCTTTGTAAAGTCTTGTCATAATCAACCGATTGTGAAGATCCAAGGATTTATCAAGTGATCTTGCCCTCGCTTGCTTGCAATCAAAGTCAAACCATCCATTGCAAGGAAGACCTCTAGCTCTCCTGGTGTTATGTCTCAAAAAGAACTTGGAAGCAGAGTTTTGGAGCAACTCAGTTAGTTGCAAACTAGATGTATGTGGATCAAGGCTCCAAGTAGTACAAGTCAAGAAGTCTTGGAAATGTTCACTATAAAGTTGCTTCTTACTAGCATCTAAACAAAACTTGGGGGAAGTAGAAACAAAGTGACATGTAGTGAGAGGGATTGACGTTGACAACAAAAGAGTAAATAAAAGAGGTGTATGATCTGATTCTGGTTGAGGCTTTAGAATATCAAACGTTGAGATAAATGAACTATTAGTGGCAGAGGACAAAAGATAATCTATAGTGCTAACACCAGTAGAGGAAAAACATGTATTGGAGTGAGAGTTGGGAAAGAAAGAAACACCATTGAGAACTTTCAGATTACAAGTGGCTCCAAAAGTCAAGAAATGCTCAGTCAAATCATTTGTGAAAGTATCACAAGAGACTCTAGACCACAAACTATCTCTACTTTCTTCAAAAGAGTGGGAAGACAAGGAACTATCAAATTGTGTAAATTGAGTGGAACGTATGCGGGCATTGAAGTCTCCAACAAGAAAAACTTCACCTTTGTCTTGATATTTGAGAACATCTCCAATGAGCCGATGGAATGGTTGACTTCGATTGCAAGTACTTGTGGAGTAGATCTGCATGGATAATGGTGCAAAGTAACAAACTGCCAAATAACTGTAAGATCCTCCAATTGATCCAAGACGAAGCCAATGATATTGTTTCCCAATATCTTGGCTTTCCAAATGTATCATAGGAAGAAGTTCAGATCTGATGAAAGTAGCAATGCCTCCAAAGCCTCTTCCTGCTCGTCGATTTCTATGGTTCCAAGTAGATCCCACCAGAGTAAAACCTTGTATCTCTCCAATAACATTACTTTCATGCTCCCAAGTCTCAACAATGTTGAGGATGTCCGCCATCTTCCAAATCGGATGTGCACTCACATACTTAGTCGTAGATAGGCCTCTTATGTTCCACATCAACACCCTTAATCTCTTGGATTGCTAGGTTGATGATTGTCTCCTCCTCTTGGTGATAATAGCTTGACTATCACGTAGATAAGCTACAAAACCTGCATCTTGAGCTTCTTTGACTTTTGCAAGCTCCTTCCTTCTTGCTTCAACTTGAAGAGGTGTAAGATCTGGATCTAACCAAATCCTCCGTCCCTTGAGAATGGCCTTGTTAGCTAAAGCCATATCACGTTGAGCTTGATCCACAAACTTAACTATAATGGCACGAGGTTGTGTGCCTTTGTTGCCAATACGATAAGCATGAGCCAAATCCGGATTAGGAACATCAAGTGTTTCAGTCAAAAACTTGGTGACCATACTCTTCACCTCTTCCTTCTCAGATTCAGGTAGACCCGAAATCCTCACATTCTTCATACGAGCAAATTGATTAGCCTTTTCAATCTCTTGCTCTTGACAGAAAGAGATATGAGCAGACTTGGTAGCTTCAGCATAGGACTTCATTTTCACTTCTAGAGTTTCAACCACTTCATGCAAAGCAGGAGTAGTAACAGTAGAAGCTTGAGAACCAACCTTGTCTTGAATGTCCTCAACAGATCCAGAGATTTGGAGCATGATCTTCTCAAAACTTTTGTGAGAAATCTTCAACTCCCTGATTTCATTTTTTGCCGCTGCCAAGGCAACATTTTGTGCCTTGAATTCTTGGCGTAGCACTTTCAATTCCTCCAAAACCGTTTGCACAAGATTGAGAAGTTTGTTTTCAGAATCCATCATGAACCCAACTTTGCAAGATGTTACACAAGCTCAAAGTTTTGAAATGACAACTTCTTGAAAGCAGCTCCGTTGGGGCTGAAAATTTGCAGGTATGTGCGTCCGTCCGTTGTGAACAAGCCCACCAAATCTCAGCTCCTGTTGACACTCCAGCAAGAAGATATGGCCCCCGCAAGATTCATGCTCAAATCCATAAACTCAAAGTTTCGAAATGACAACTTCTTGACAGCAGCTCTGTTGGGGCTGTAAATTTGCAGGTATGTGCGCCCGGCCGTTGTGAACAAGCCTACCGAATCTCAGCTCCTTTTGACACTCCAGCAAGAAGATATGGCCCCCGCAAGATTCATGCTCAAATCCCTAAACTCAAAGTTTCGAAATGACAACTGACAGCAGCTCCGTTGGGGCTGAAAATTTGCAGGTATGTGCGTCCGTCCGTTGTGAACAAGCCCACCAAATCTCAGCTCCTGTTGACACTCCAGCAAGAAGATATGGCACCCGCAAGATTCATGCTCAAATCCATAAACTCAAAGTTTCGAAATGACAACTTAACAATAGCTCATTTATCTCAACGTTTGATATTCTAGAGCCTCAACCAGAATCAGATCATACACCTCTTTTATTTACTCTTTTGTTGCCAACGTCAACGCCAACGTCAATCCCTCACTACATGTCACTATGTTTCTACTTCCCCCAAGTTTTCATACATCTAGTTTGCAACTAACTGAGTTGCTCCAAAACTCTGCTTCTAAGTTCTTTTTGAGACATAAGACCAGGAGAGCTAGAGGTCTTCCTTGCAATGGATGGTTTGACTTTGATTGCAAGCAAGCGAGGGCGAGATCACTTGATAAATCCTTGGATCTTCACAATCGGTTGATTATGACAAGACTTTACAAAGACTTGGTGAAGTCCAAGAAACGAGCATTTTTGAGGTAAATGGTAATGGTAAATGGTAAATAGATCAAGCCCGTGGGACCCAAAGGGTCAAAAGGCTAAAAAACACAATACAAAGCAAGGCAGAAGCAGGAGTGCAGACAGAGGCAGAAGCAAGAGTGCTTGACAAAGGAGCTCTTGGAGAATCCCAAATCCTTTTGGAGGCAGTTGGCAGTACGATCTTCTAAACCTACTCTTGATCCCAAGTCTTTGATTTCTTTTGCTGAAAAGCTTTATTTCTTTCCCAATGTTGCATCTATGCCACATTGTGAAGGAAATCCAGGCTTATTTTCAGAAGTTGAAGTGATGACTCAACTCAGACAATTGGCAAATGGTAAATGTGAGGATTTGGATGGGCTTTCCATTGAACTTCTCAAGTGGGGAGGAGATGCTATTGGGCCTATACTCACGAAAGTGTTAGAGGATGCTGCTATTCATGGCTTTCCTTCATCTTGGTCTCTACGGAAGATTGTTCCTATTCACAAATCTGGGAGCAAGGCCTTGGTGACAAACTATCGCACTATGGACCATTTCTCGATTTGTGCGTGTCATCCTTGCGCAGGGGCCATGCTAATCTTCTCTGTATCGTTCCAATTTTATCGGATGTCCCCGAAGGGACATCCGATAAAATGGTGGGTAGTATTTTTGCCAAGTTATTTGGCAAATTGGTGGAGTCAAAGTTGAGCACATGGGCTGAATCTTGTCAGAAGAGAGCGCGGTTCCAAGCTGGTTTTCGTCCTACATTCAACACTATAGACCATATCTTGGTTTTACGTGTTCTATGGGAGAAATCCAAGGGCAATGGAAAAGCTTTGTTTTGTGCCTTCATTGATTTCAAGAAAGCTTTTGACACAATACCTCGTGAGCTTTTATGGCAAAGATTGCAAACCATTGGAGTACCATCAGATCTCTTGGCAGCGGTGGCTGCATTATACCACTCAGTTCGGGCCAAGATCAACACTTCTCAAACCGAAGAGATTACCAGCACCATTGGAGTCATTCAAGGTTGTCCTCTCTCTCCCACTCTCTTTGGAGTTTTCATAGATGATATAGAAAGGTGGTTGGAGGATTGTGATAGCGAAGGTGTTAAACTTGGAGGCTTTGTCATCTAGTGCTTTGGGCTCTAGCTAGGGGGTTCTTTTGGTTCTCTCCTAGTTTGGAGTTGAATTGTTTGTATTGTGTTTTTTAGCCTTTTGACCCTTTGGGTCCCACGGGCTTGATCTATTTACCATTTACCATTTACCATTTATCATCAAAGCTCTTTTGTATGCAGATGATGTCATATTACTAGCACGTGATGCCACTAGTTTACAGAAACACCTCAACACTTTGGCTAGCTTTTGTACTCAAAATCAGATGGAAGTCAATTTGGAGAAGTCCAAAGTCATTCTTGTGGGCACTAGATCCAAGTTCTCTTTCTGTTACAAAGGATTAGAGTTGGAACAAGTGAAAAGTTACAAATATTTGGGCATTGATTTCTCATCTGATTATAGTTGGGCACTTTGTGTGCAAAAGAGGGTAGAAGCTGGTTTCAAAGCTCTATATTCATTACTAAATAGATGTAGAGGAGCTCATCTAGTGTCTTGGAGTCTTAGGAAATTCTTATTCAGGAGCTTAGTGTTTCCCGTTATCTTATATGGAACACAAGTGTGGGGTCCTGGTTGTAAGAAGACAGGTTGGCAGCGTTTGGAGAGGGTGCAAAGGATCTTCTTACAAGAAGAATTGGGTGTGAGGACCCAAACTTCTTGTGCAATTCTTCTTGCGGAAACAGGTTGTCTACCTCTTGAGGCTGAAGCTCTCTTTTTGACTATCACTTACGTCAAAAGAATGAGGTCTCTTGATGCTTCTCGACTTCCTCTTGAAGCTTTGCGTGCCACACGTGCCAAGGGTTGGTTTGCAGATGTGGTGACTTGGTCTTTGAGGTGGAATGTGACGGAACTCGATTGGAATTTGCAACCTATTGCCCTACGCGAGCGTATTAAGGAGGAATTTCTCAGCATTATGTGGAGCACACGAGGCACCAAGATGCAGTTTTATCAACTTCATGTGAATCCTATGCTTGTTTATTGTGAGCAAGGATATTTACTTGCAGAGATATCTGACACCGTACCCCGTACCCCGTACCTCGTGAGCTATTATGGGAAAGGCTGCAAGTCATTGGAGTACCATCAGATCTTCTAGCAGCTGTGGCCACGCTTTACCAATCTGTTCGAGCCAAGATCAACACTTCTCAAACTGAAGAGGTTTTGACTACCATTGGAGTGATTCAAGGTTGTCCTCTCTCTCCTACTCTATTTGGAGTTTTTATAGATGATATCGAAGAGTGGTTGGAGGCATGTGATAGTGAAGGTGTCAAGCTTGGAAACTTTGTTATCAAAGCTCTCTTGTATGCAGATGATATCATATTACTAGCACGTGATGCAATTAGTTTACAGAAACACCTATACACTTTGGCTAGCTTTTGTACCCAGAATCAGATGGAGGTAAATATAGAGAAGTCCAAAGTCATGATAGTGGGCACTAGATCCAAGTTTTCCTTCTATTACCAGGATCTACAATTAGAAGAGGTGAAGAGTTATAAATATCTAGGCATTGATTTTTCTAATGATTATAGTTGGGCACTTTGTGTGCAAAAGAGAGTAGAAGGTGGTTACAAAGCTCTATATTCATTGCTAAATCGGTGTAGAAGGGCTCATCTTGTGTCTTGGAGTCTTAGGAAATTTTTATTTAGAAGCTTAGTGTTGCCGGTAGTATTGTATGGAACCCAAGTGTGGGGTCCTGGTTGTAAGAAGACAGGATGGGAGCGTGTGGAGAGGGTGCAGAAGATATTTCTACAAGAAGAATTGGGTGTGAGAAACCAAACCTCATATGCTATTCTTCTTGCGGAAACAGGTTGTTTACCTCTAGAGGCTGAAGCTCTATACTTGACCATCACTTACATCACGAGGGTGAGATCTCTTGATGCTTCTCGCCTTCCTCCTCAGGCTTTGAGTGCCACACGTGCCAAAGGATGGTTAGCGGATGTGATAACTTGGTCTTTGAGGTGGAATGTGACGGAACGCGATTGGGACCTACAACCTATAGCACTACGTGAACGTCTAAAGGAGGAGTTTCTGAACATTATTTGGAGCAAGCGCGGCACCAAGATGCAGTTTTATCAACTTCATGTGAATCCTATGCTTGTTTATTGTGAACAGGATTACCTACTTGCAGGAATCTCTACGTCCTTACGTCATATTATTGCTAGGCATAAGATGGTTCGAGGGAAGCGAATGGAGGCCTCGTGTGCGCCCCGGTCGGATGCGGAACGGCGTGATTGCTGGTCCGCCGCTCGACGCGGGGTGCTGGTCAGCGTGGGGCGGGAGAAAAGTCGGCCTTCAGTGGCCGGCCGATGCCGTCGCGGCGGCCGAGGAATCGAAGCGCGCGTCCCTCGGGACGGGACCCCTCGGGGTCACCTGCGCGCTCGAGACGCTGGCGTAGTGGGCTTTTCATCCGACCCGTCTTGAAACACGGACCAAGGAGTCTAATGCATAAGATGGTTACTTGTTACAGTTTGTTACATAGAACTGGATCTCATAGGCTAGGAATTGAGGAAGGACGTTGGCTTAATATTGATACGAGTCAACGTATTTGTAGGCTATGTGATGGAAGAGAAGTTGAAGATGAAGAGCATGTATTTCTTACTTGTACTAGATATGCAGAGATTAGAGTGACCCATAATATAGATGTAGAGAATTTTTATTCTTTGTTACAGTTAGTTCCTTTTGATTTAGGTTGTTATATTAGGGACATTATTAGTTATCGTTCTAGTGCTCTTGGCACTAGCTAGGGTTTGGCCTTTGGGGTCTTTTCCCTTGTTTGTGGCTGTCGCTTGTATTGTGTTTTTTATCCTTTTGACCCTTTGGGTCCCCCGGGCTTGATCTATTACCATTTACCATTTATATTATTGCCAGGCATAGAACAGGATCTCATAGGCTTGGAATTGAGGAAGGACGTTGGTTGAATATTGATAGGAGTGAACGGATTTGTAGGCTATGTGATGGGAGAAATGTTGAGGATGAAGAGCATGTGTTTATTACTTGTACTAGATATATAGAGATTCGAGTAGCGCATAAAGTTGATGTCGAGAATTTCTTTTCTCTGCTTCAACTTGAGCCTTATGATTTAGGTTGTTACATTAGAGATATTATTAGTTACTGTTCTAGTGCTTTGGGCACTAGCTAGGGGGTTCTTTTGGTTCTCTCCTAGTTTGGAGTTGGATTGTTTGTATTGTGTTTTTTAGCCTTTTGATCCTTTGGGTCCCACGGGCTTGATCTATTTACCATTTACCATTTACCATTTATGTCTCAAAAAGAACTTAGAAGCAGAGTTTTGGAGCAACTCTGTTAGTTGCAAACTAGATGTATGTGGATCAAGGCTCCAAGTAGTACAAGTCAAGAGGTCTTGGAAATGTTCACTATATAATGGTAAATGGTAAATAGATCAAGCCCGTGGGACCCAAAGGGTCAAAAGGCTAAAAAACACAAAACAAACAATCCAACTCCAAACTAGGAGAGAACCAAAAGAACCCCCTAGCTAGTGCCCAAAGCACTAGAACGGTAACTAATAATATCTCTAATGTAACAACCTAAATCATAAGGCTCGAGTTGAAGCAGAGAAAAGAAATTCTCGACATCAACTTTATGCGCCACTCGAATCTTTATATATCTAGTACAAGTAATAAACACATGCTCTTCATCCTCAACATTTCTCCCATCACATAGCCTACAAATCCGTTCACTCCTATCAATATTCAACCAACGTCCTTCCTCAATTCCAAGCCTATGAGATCCTGTTCTATGCCTAGCAATAATATTGCTAGGCATATACCTATAAAGTTGCTTCTTACTAGCATCTAAACAAAACTTGGGGGAAGTAGAAACATAGTGACATGTAGGGAGAGGGATTGACGTTGACAACAAAAGAGTGAATAAAAGAGGTGTATGATCTGATTCTGGTTGAGGCTCTAGAATATCAAACGCTGAGATAAATGAACTATTAGTGGCTGAGGACAAAAGATAATCTATAGTGCTAACACCAGTAGAGGAAAAACATGTATTGGAGTGAGAGTTGGGAAAGAAAGAAACACCATTCAGAACTTTCAGATTACAAGTGGCTCCAAAAGTCAAAAAATGCTCAGTCAAATCATTTGTACAAGGATCACAAGAGACTCTAGACCACAAACTATCTCTACTTTCTTCAAAAGAGTGAGAAGACAAGGAACTATCAAATTGTTGACTCCTATCAATATTAAGCCAACGTCCTTCCTCAATTCCTAGCCTATGAGATCCAGTTCTATGCCTAGCAATAATATGACGTAAGGACGTAGAGATTCCTGCAAGTAGGTAATCCTGTTCACAATAAACAAGCATAGGATTCACATGAAGTTGATAAAACTGCATCTTGGTGCCGCGCTTGCTCCAAATAATGTTCAGAAACTCCTCCTTTAGACGTTCACGTAGTGCTATAGGTTGTAGGTCCCAATCGCGTTCCGTCACATTCCACCTCAAAGACCAAGTTATCACATCCGCTAACCATCCTTTGGCACGTGTGGCACTCAAAGCCTGAGGAGGAAGGCGAGAAGCATCAAGAGATCTCACCCTCGTGATGTAAGTGATGGTCAAGTATAGAGCTTCAGCCTCTAGAGGTAAACAACCTGTTTCCGCAAGAAGAATAGCATATGAGGTTTGGTTTCTCACACCCAATTCTTCTTGTAGAAATATCTTCTGCACCCTCTCCACACGCTCCCATCCTGTCTTCTTACAACCAGGACCCCACACTTGGGTTCCATACAATACTACCGGCAACACTAAGCTTCTAAATAAAAATTTCCTAAGACTCCAAGACACAAGATGAGCCCTTCTACACCGATTTAGCAATGAATATAGAGCTTTGTAACCACCTTCTACTCTCTTTTGCACACAAAGTGCCCAACTATAATCATTAGAAAAATCAATGCCTAGATATTTATAACTCTTCACCTCTTCTAATTGTAGATCCTGGTAATAGAAGGAAAACTTGGATCTAGTGCCCACTGTCATGACTTTGGACTTCTCTATATTTACCTCCATCTGATTCTGGGTACAAAAGCTAGCCAAAGTGTATAGGTGTTTCTGTAAATGGTAAATGGTAAATGGTAAATAGATCAAGCCCGTGGGACCCAAAGGGTCAAAAGGCTAAAAAACACAATACAAACAATCCAACCCAAACTAGGAGAGAACCAAAAGAACCCCCTAGCTAGTGCCCAAAGCACTAGAACGGTAACTAATAATATCTCTAATGTAACAACCTAAATCATAAGGCTCGAGTTGAAGCAGAGAAAAGAAATTCTCGACATCAACTTTATGCGCCACTCGAATCTCTACATACCTAGAACAAGTAAGAAATACATGCTCTTCATCCTCAACTTTTCTTCCATCACATAGCCTACAAATACGTTCACTCCTATCAATGTTCAACCAACGCCCTTCTTCAATCCCAAGACTATGGGATCTGTAAACTAATTGCATCACGTGCTAGTAATATGATATCATCTGCATACAAGAGAGCTTTGATAACAAAGTTTCCAAGCTTGACACCTTCACTATCACATGCCTCCAACCACTCTTCGATATCATCTATAAAAACTCCAAAAAGAGTAGGAGAGAGAGTACAACCTTGAATCACTCCAATGGTACTCAAAACCTCTTCAGTTTGAGAAGTGTTGATCTTGGCTCGAACAGATTGGTAAAGCGTGGCCACAGCTGCTAGAAGATCTGATGGTACTCCAATGACTTGCAGCCTTTGCCATAATAGCTCACGAGGTACGGTGTCAAAAGCTTTCTTAAAATCAATGAAGGCGCAAAACAAAGGTTTGCCATTGCCCTTTGATTTCTCCCATAAAGCACGCAAAGCCAAGATATGGTCAATGGTGTTGTATGTGGGGCGAAAGCCTGCTTGAAACCGCGCTCTCTTTCGATGAGATTCAGTCCATGTGCTCAACTTTGACTCCACCAATTTGCCAAACAACTTGGCAAAAACACTACCCACCATGATAGTGCGATAGTTTGTCACCAAGTCCTTCCTTCCTAACTTGTGAATAGGCACAATCTTCCGTAATGACCAAGCTGAAGGAAAACCATACATAGCTGCATTCTCTAACGCTTTGGTGAGTCTCGGTCCAATAAGATCTCCTCCCCACTTCAAAAGTTCAATAGAGAGACCATCCAAATCCTCCGATTTACCATTGGCTAATTTTCTAACTTGAGTCATCACCTCTGATTCAGAAAATAAGCCTGATGTTCCTTCACAACAAGGCATTGATGCAGCGTTGGGAAAGAAATAAAGCTTTTCAGCAAAGTCAATCAAACTCTTGGGATCAAGAGTAGGTTTTGAAGACCTTACAGCTAACCGTCTCCAAAAGGATTTGGGATTCTCCATCAACTCCTTTGTCAAGGATTCCTGCTTCGTCCTCAAAAAAGCTCTTTTTTTAGACTTCACCAAGTCTTTGTAAAGCCTTGTCAAGGTAAGCCGACTTTGGAAATCCAAAGACTTGTCAACTGATCTCATCCTCGCTTGCTTACAATCCAAGTCAAACCATCCATTGCAAGGAAGCCCCCTAGCTCTTCGATCCTTGTGCCGCAAAAAGAACTTAGAAGCAGTGTCTTTGAGCAACTCTATTAATTGCCCACTCGCTGTATGTGGATCAAGGCTCCATGAAGTGTGAGTCAAAAGGTTTTGAAAATGTAACATGTACAACTCTTTCTTACTAGGATCTAAACAAAACTTGGGAGAAGCTAAAACAGAATGGCATGGAGAGAGAGGGATTGTTTTTGATAACAAGAGAGTAAATAAGAGAGGTGCATGATCTGACTCTGGCTGAGGTTCTAGAATATCAAATTTCGAAATGAAAGAGCTATGAGTGGCTGAAGATAGAAGATAATCAATTGTGCTAACACCTGTAGGAGAAAAGCACGTATTGGAAAGGGAGTTGGGAAAGAGAGAGATACCGTTGAGAACTTTCAAATTACATGTGGCTCCAAAGGTTAGAAAGTGTTCTGTCAAAGGATTTGTACAAATATCAGAAGACTTTCTACACCACATACTATCTTCAAGTTCTTCAAAGGAGGGAGAACTCAAGAGATCACCAACTTGAGTAAATTGTGCACAACCTATTCGAGCATTGAAATCTCCAACCAGAAAAAACTTCACCTTTGCTCTGATAATTGAGAACATCTCCTATAAGTCGATGGAATGGTTGACTCCGATTGCAAGTGCGTGTGGAGTAGATAGGCATGGACAATGGTGCAAAGTAACAAACAGCCAAATAATTATAAGATCCTCCAACCAAACCAAGACGAAGCCAATGATATTGACCTCCAATATCCTGACCTTCTAAATGTATCAAAGGTAGAAATTGAGATCTGATGAAAGTAGCAATACCGCCATAGCCTCTTCCAGCTCGTTGACTTCTCTGATTCCAAGTGGATCCCACCAAAGTAAACCCTGGTATCTCTCCAATAGTGTTGCTCTCATGTTCCCACGTCTCCACAATGTTGATGATGTCCGCCATCTTCCAAATCGGATTAGCACTCACATACTTGGTTGTAGAAAGACCTCTAATATTCCACATTAACACCCTCAAGCTCTTGGATTGCTATGTGGATGATTGTCTCTTCCTTTGAGTGACAATTGCTTGTCCATCACGAAGATAAGCAAAAAATCCAGCATCTTGAGCTTCTTTGACTTTTGCAAGCTCCTTTCTCCTTGCCTCTACTTGTAGAGGTGTGAGATCGGGATCTAACCAAATCCTACGTCCTTTGAGTACAGCTTTGTTGGCTAAAGCTGTATCACGTTGAGTTTGGTCATTGAACTTAACTATGATGGCTCGAGGTTGAGTTCCTATGGTTCCAATGCGAAAAGCTTGAGCCACATCCGCATTAGGAACATCAAGTGTTTCAGCTAAAAACTTGGTGACAACACTCTTCACCTCTTCCTTCTCAGATTCAGGTAGACCAGAAATTCTCACATTCTTTCTACGAGCAAATTGATTAGTCTTTTCAATCTCTTGCTCTTGACAGAAAGAGATATGAGCAGACTTAGTGGCTTCTGCATAAGATTTCATCTTCACCTCTAGACTTTCAACCACTTCATGCAATCTAGGAGAAGCAGCAGTGGAAGCTTGAGAACCAACTTTCTCTTGGATATCCTCTACGTGTTCTGAAATATCAACCATAATCTTCTCGAAACTCTTTTGAGAGAGCTTCAACTCTTTAATTTCATATTGAGCTGCAATTAAAGTAGAGCTCTGTACCTTGAACTCTGCACGTAGTACTTTCAACTCTTCCAAAACCGTTTGCAACAGATTGAGTATGAAATTGTCTTGAGACGCCATCGAAAAGCTCAGAACTCCAAGGCACGTCAACTTCTCGCTCCGAATGGCGTTCTGCTTGAAATTTTGCACGCTGATGCGCCCTGCTCTACTCCAGCGTTCCACCAAATTTCTGCTCCAGATCACTCCGAACGTAGAAGATACAGCTCCCGTAAGAATCTCTTGCCCTCAAATCTTGCAACTCAAAGCTCGAAACTCAAAATTGGACGCACTGTGACTCTGAAACTCCGTTCGACCTGAAAATTGACAGGCTTGAGCGCTCTACCTAACGTCACAACGCCACAAAATTTCAGCCCCCGTTCACTCTCAAGCATAAAGTTACGGCCCCTGCAAGATTCGGCCCTCCCCTCTCAAAAAGCTCAGACCTCCAAGACACGTCAACTTCTCGCTCCGAATGGCGTTCTGCTTGAAATTTTGCACACTGATGCGCCCTGCCCTACTCTAGCGTTTCACCAAATTTCAGCTCCAGATCACTTCGAACGTAGAAGATACAGCTCCCGTAAGAATCTCTTGCCCTCAAATCTTGAAACTCAAAGCTCGAAACTCAAAATTGGACGCACTGTGACTCTAAAACTCCGTTCAACCTGAAAATTAACAGGCTTGAGCTCTCTACCCAACGTCACAACGCCACAAAATTTCAGCCCCCGTTCACACTCAAGCATAAAGTTACGGCCCCTGCAAGATTCGGCCCTCCCCTCTCAAAAAGCTCAGACCTCCAAGGCACGTCAACTTCTCGCTCCGAATGGCGTTCTGCTTGAAATTTTGCACGCTGATGCGCCCTGCCCTACTCCAGCGTTCCACCATATTCTAGCTCCAGATCACTCCGAACGTAGAAGATACAGCTCCCGTAAGAATCTCTTGCCCTCAAATCTTGAAACTCAAAGCTCGAAACTCAAAATTGGACGCACTGTGACTCTGAAACTCCGTTCGACCTGAAAATTGACAGGCTTGAGCGCTCTACCCAACGTCACAACGCCACAAAATTTCAGCCTCCGTTCACACTCGAGCCCAAAGTTACGGCCCCTGCAAGATTCGGCCCTCCCCTCTCAAAAAGCTCAGATCTCCAAGGCACGTCAACTTCTCGCTTTGAATGGCGTTCTGCTTGAAATTTTGCACGCTGATGCGCCCTGCCCTACTCCAGCGTTCCACCAAATTTCAGCTCCAGATCACTCCGAACGTAGAAGATACAGCTCCCGTAAGAATCTCTTGCCTCAAATCTTGAAACTCAAAGCTTGAAACTCAAAATTGGACGCACTGTGACTCTGATGTAAAGATGTAGCAATCTCTGCAACAAGGTACCCTTGCTCACAATAAATAAGCATAGGATTCACATGAAGTTGATAAAACTGCATTTTAGTGCCTTCTCTCCTCCAAATGATGTTGAGAAACTCCTCCTTAATACGCTCGCGAAGGGCCAAGACCAGGAGAGCTAGAGGTCTTCCTTGCAATGGATGGTTTGACTTTGATTGCAAGCAAGCGAGGGCGAAATCACTTGATAAATCCTTGGATCTTCACAATCGGTTGATTATGACAAGACTTTACAAAGACTTGGTGAAGTCCAAGAAACGAGCATTTTTGAGGCTGAAGCAAGAGTGCTTGACAAAGGAGCTCTTGGAGAATCCCAAATCCTTTTGGAGGCGGTTGGCAGTACGATCTTCTAAACCTACTCTTGATCCCAAGTCTTTGATTTCTTTTGCTGAAAAGCTTTATTTCTTTCCCAATGTTGCATCTATGCCACATTGTGAAGGAAATCCACGTTTATTTTCAGAAGTTGAAGTGATGACTCAACTCAAACAATTGGCAAATGGTAAATGTGAGGATTTGGATGGGCTTTCCATTGAACTTCTCAAGTGGGGAGGAGATGCTATTGGGCCTATACTCACGAAAGTGTTAGAGGATGCTGCTATTCATGGCTTTCCTTCATCTTGGTCTCTACGGAAGATTGTTCCTATTCACAAATCTGGGAGCAAGGCCTTGGTGACAAACTATCGCACTATCATGGTGGGTAGTATTTTTGCCAAGTTATTTGGCAAATTGGTGGAGTCAAAGTTGAGCACATGGGCTGAATCTTGTCAGAAGAGAGCGCGGTTCCAAGCTGGTTTTCGTTTTACATTCAACACTATAGACCATATCTTGGTTTTACGTGTTCTATGGGAGAAATCCAAGGGCAATGGAAAAGCTTTGTTTTGTGCCTTCATTGATTTCAAGAAAGCTTTTGACACAGTACCTCGTGAGCTTTTATGGCAAAGATTGCAAACCATTGGAGTACCATCAGATCTCTTGGCAGCGGTGGCTGCATTATACCACTCAGTTCGGGCCAAGATCAACACTTCTCAAACCGAAGAGATTACCAGCACCATTGGAGTCATTCAAGGTTGTCCTCTCTCTCCCACTCTCTTTGGAGTTTTCATAGATGATATAGAAAGGTGGTTGGACGATTGTGATAGCGAAGGTGTTAAACTTGGAGGCTTTGTCATCAAAGCTCTTTTGTATGCAGATGATGTCATATTACTAGCACGTGATGCCACTAGTTTACAGAAACACCTCGACACTTTGGCTAGCTTTTGTACTCAAAATCAGATGGAAGTCAATTTGGAGAAGTCCAAAGTCATTCTTGTGGGCACTAGATCCAAGCTCTCTATCTGTTACAAAGGATTAGAGTTGGAACAAGTGAAAAGTTACAAATATTTGGGCATTGATTTCTCATCTGATTATAGTTGGGCACTTTGTGTGCAAAAGAGGGTAGAAGCTGGTTTCAAAGCTCTATATTCATTGCTAAATAGATGTAGAGGAGCTCATCTAGTGTCTTGGAGTCTTAGGAAATTCTTATTCAGGAGCTTAGTGTTTCCCGTTATCTTATATGGAACACAAGTGTGGGGTCCTGGTTGTAAAAAGACAGGTTGGCAGCGTTTGGAGAGGGTGCAAAAGATCTTCTTACAAGAAGAATTGGGTGTGAGGACCCAAACTTCTTATGCAATTCTTCTTGCGGAAACAGGTTGTCTACCTCTTGAGGCTGAAGCTCTCTTTTTGACTATCACTTACGTCAAAAGAGTGAGATATCTTGATGCTTCTCGACTTCTTCTTGAAGCTTTGCGTGCCACACGTCCCAAGGGTTGGTTTGCAGATGTGGTGACTTGGTCTTTGAGGTGGAATGTGACGGAACTCGATTGGAATTTGCAACCTATTGCACTACGCGAGCGTATAAAGGAGGAATTTCTCAGCATTATGTGGAGCAGACGAGGCACCAAGATGCAGTTTTATCAATTTCATGTGAATCCTATGCTTGTTTATTGTGAGCAAGGATACTTACTTGCAGAGATATCTACTTCTTTACGTCATATTATTGCTAGACATAGAACTGGATCCCATAGTCTTGGGATTGAAGAAGGGCGTTGGTTGAACATTGATAGGAGTGAACGTATTTGTAGGCTATGTGATGGAAGAAAAGTTGAGGATGAAGAGCATGTATTTCTTACTTGTACTAGATATGTACAGATTAGAGTGGCTCATAAAGTTGTAGTTGAGAATTTTTATTCTTTGCTTCAGCTTGAACCTTATGATTTAGGTTGTTACATTAGGGATGTTATTAGTTACCGTTCTAGTGCTTTGGACACTAGCTTGGGGGTTCTTTTGGTTCTCTCCTAGTTTGGAGTTGGATTGTTTGTATTGTGTTTTTTAGCCTTTTGACCCTTTGGGTCCCACGGGCTTGATCTATTTACCATTTACAATTTACTTGTTCTTGACAAAAAGAGATTTGAGCAGCCTTTGTAGCTTCAGCGTAGGATTTGATCTTCAAATCTAAGCTTTCGACCACCTCATGCAATCTAGGACTATCCGCACTTGTCATTTGAGAGCATACCTTCCCTTGGATGTCATCCACAGATTTAGATACATCCCACATCACACCCACACTATCCTTGAACACCTTCTCCACGTTCTTCTGTGATCCCTTCAACTCTCGAATTTGATTATGTGCGAGAGTTAAAGCAGCCTGTTGCATCTTGAATTCATGTCGAAGTTCCTTCAATTCTTCGAAAATTGTTTGCAGAAGCTGAAAAATATCGTCTTGAGAAGCCATGTCGTATCAACTTCCGTATCAACCGAAACACTCTAAATTCTAGGTCGAAACACCAAAAAATATCGTAACTTCTCACTCAAGCGTCCATGCACCTTCAAACTTGATGAGCTTCTGACGAATATCAATTCCCAAGTCCTCAAAAATTTTCAACCTCAGATCATGCTATGTCGAAAAGATAAAAATGTCTGAACATTTTTGTGACCACCTCAACACTCGAAACAAAAAGTCGAAACTCCAGATGGGCTGTAACTTCTGACTCAAGCGTCCATTCACCTTCAAACTTTTTAAGCTACTGCCGAATATTGATCTCCAAGTCCTCAAAAATTTTTAGTCTGAGATCATGCTTCGTCGAAAAGATAAAAATGTCTGAACATTTTTGTGACCATCGGAACACTCGAAACAAAAAGTCGAAACTCCAAATGGGCTGTAACTTCTGACTCAAGCTTACGTTCACCTTCAAACTTTTAATGCTACTGTCAAATATTGATCTCCAAGTCCCAAAAAAGTTTCAGGCTCAGATCATGCTTCGTCAAAAAGATAAAAATGTCTGAACATTTTTGTGACTCTCGGAACACTCAAAACAAAAAGTCAAAACTCCAAATGGGCTGGAACTTCTGACTCAAGCGTCCATTCACCTTCAAACTTTTTATGCTACTCCCAAATATTGATCTTCAAGTCCTCAAAAATTTTTAGCCTCAGATCATGCTTCTTCGAAAAGATAAAAATGTCTGAACATTTTTGTGACCACCGGAACACTCGAAATAAAAAGTCGAAACTCCAAATGGGCTGTAACTTCTGCTCAAGCTTACGTTCACCTTCAAACTTTTAATGCTACTACCGAATATTGATCTCCAAGTTCCCAAAAATTTTCAGCCTCAGATCATGCTTCGTCAAAAAGATAAAAATGTCTGAACATTTTTGTGACCACTTGAACACTCGAAACAAAAAGTCGAAACTCCAAATGGGCTGTAACTTCTGATTCAAGCTTCCGTTCACCTTCAAACTTTTTATGCTACTACCGCATATTGATCTCCAAGTTCCCAAAAAATTTCAGCCTCAGATCATACTTCGTCAAAAAGATAAAAATGTCTGAACATTTTTGTGACCACATGAAACGTTCGCAATTGACTCTCTTCGCTGAAGAAATTCGTGAACTTCGGCGTCCCAACTCCAAAATGCGTGAAATTTTGCAGGCTGGAGCGCGCTACTGAACTCCACGCCCCTGCAAATTTTCAGCTTCCGTGGACACTCAGACGCGAAGAAACGATCTCTGCAAGAAACGATCTCGACCCCAACACTCGAAAACTCCAACTCGAAACTTGAGAAATCCGTGAACTTCGGCGTCTCAACTCCAAAATGCGTGAAATTTTGCAGGCTGGAGCGCGCTACCGAATTCCACGCCCCTGCAAATTTTCAGCTTCCGTGGACACTCAGACGCGAAGAATCGATCTCTGCAAGAAACGATCTCGACCACAACACTCGAAAACTCCAACTCGAAACTTGAGAAATCTGTGAACTTCGGCGTCCCAACTCCAAAATGCGTGAAATTTTGCAGGCTGGAGCGCGCTACCGAACTCCACGTCCCTGCAAATTTTCAGCTTCCGTGGACACTCAGACGCAAAGAAACGATCTCTGCAAGAAACGATCTCGACCCCAACACTCGAAAACTCCAACTCGAAACTTGAGAAATCCGTGAACTTCGGCGTCTCAACTCCAAAATGCGTGAAATTTTGCAGGCTGGAGCGCGCTACCAAACTCCACGCCCCTGCAAATTTTCAGCTTCCGTGGACACTCAGACGCGAAGAAACGATCTCTGCAAGAAACGATCTCGACCCCAACACTCGAAAACTCCAACTCGAAACTTGAGAAATCCGTGAACTTCGGCGTCCAAAAAATTTTGCAAGCTCCTTTCTCTGACTTTGACTTTTGCAAGCTACTTTCTCCTTGCCTCTACTTGTAGAGGTGTGAGATCGGAATCTAACCAAATCCTACGTTCTTTGAGTACAGCTTTGTTGGCTAAAGCTGTATCACGTTGAGTTTGGTCATTGGTAAATGGTAAATGGTAAATAGATCAAGCCCGTGGGACCCAAAGGGTCAAAAGGCTAAAAAACACAATACAAACAATCCAACTCCAAACAAGGAGAGAACCAAAAGAACCCGTGGACTTAACTATGATGGCTCGAGGTTGAGTTCCTATGGTTCCAATGCGAAAAGCTTGAGCCACATCCGCATTAGGAACATCAAGTGTTTCAGCTAAAAACTTGGTGACAACACTCTTCACCTCTTCCTTCTCAGATTCAGGTAGACCAGAAATTCTCACATTCTTTCTACGAGCAAATTGATTAGTCTTTTCAATCTCTTGCTCTTGACAGAAAGAGATATGAGCAGACTTAGTGGCTTCTGCATAAGATTTCATCTTCACCTCTAGACTTTCAACCACTTCATGCAATCTAGGAGAAGCAGCAGTGGAAGCTTGAGAACCAACTTTCTCTTGGATATCCTCTACGTGTTCTGAAATATCAACCATAATCTTCTCGAAACTCTTTTGAGAGAGCTTCAACTCTTTAATTTCATATTGAGCTGCAATTAAAGTAGAGCTCTGTACCTTGAACTCTGCACGTAGTACTTTCAACTCTTCCAAAACCGTTTGCAACAGATTGAGTATGAAATTGTCTTGAGACGCCATCGAAAAGCTCAAAACTCCAAGGCACGTCAACTTCTCGCTCCGAATGGCGTTCTGCTTGAAATTTTGCAGGCTGATGAGCCCTGCCCTACTCCAGCGTTCCACCAAATTTCATTTCCAGATCACTCCGAACGTAGAAGATACAGCTCCCGTAAGAATCTCTTGCCCTCAAATCTTGAAACTCAAAGCTCGAAACTCAAAATTGAACGCACTATGACTCTGAAACTCCGTTCGACCTGAAAATTAATAAGCTTGAGCGCTCTACCCAACGTCACAACGCCACAAAATTTCAGCCCCCGTTCACACTCGAGCCCAAAGTTACGGCCCCTGCAAGATTCGGCCCTCCCCTCTCAAAAAGCTCAGACCTCCAAGACATGTCAACTTCTCGCTCTGAATGGCGTTCTGCTTGAAATTTTGCAGGCTGATGCGCCCTGCCCTAGTCCAGCGTTCCACCAAATTTCAGCTCCAGATCACTCCGAACGTAGAAGATACAGCTCCCGTAAGAATCTCTTGCCCTCAAATCTTGAAACTCAAAGCTTGAAACTCAAAATGGAACGCACTGTGACTCTGAAACTCCGTTAGACCTGAAAATTGATAGGCTTGAGCGCTCTACCCAATTTCACAACGCCACAAAATTTCAGCCCCCGTTCACACTCCAGCCCAAAGTTACGGCCCCTGCAAGATTTGGCCCTCGCCTCTCAAAAAGCTCAGACCTCCAAGACACGTCAACTTCTCGCTCCAAATGGCGTTCTGCTTGAAATTTTGCACGCTGATGCGCCCTGCCCTAGTCCAGCGTTCCATTAAATTTCAACTCCAGATCACTCCGAACGTAGAAGATACAGCTCCCGTAAGAATCTCTTGCTCTCAAATTTTGAAACTCAAAGCTCAAAACTCAAAATTGAACGCACTGTGACTCTGAAACTCCGTTCGACCTGAAAATTGACAAGCTTGAGCGCTCTACTCAACGTCACAACGCCACAAAATTTCAGCCCCCGTTCACACTCAAGCTCAAAGTTACGGCCCCTGCAAGATTCGGCCCTCCCCTCTCAAAAAGCTCAGACCTCCAAGACACGTCAACTTCTTTTTCCGAATGGCGTTCTGCTTGAAATTTTGCACGCTGATGCGCCCTGCCCTAGATCAGCGTTCCACCAAATTTCAACTCCAGATCACTCCGAACGTAGAAGATACAGCTCCCGTAAGAATCTCTTGCTCTCAAATTTTGAAACTAAAAGCTCAAAACTCAAAATTGAACGCACTGTGACTCTGAAACTCCGTTCGACCTGAAAATTGACAAGCTTGAGCGCTCTACTTAACGTCACAACGCCACAAAATTTCAGCCCCCGTTCACACTCGAGCTCAAAGTTACGGCCCCTGCAAGATTTGGCCCTCCCCTCTCAAAAAGCTCAGACCTCCAAGGCACGTCAACTTCTCGCTCCGAATGGCGTTCTGCTTGAAATTTTGCACGCTGATGCGCCCTGCCCTAGATCAGCGTTCCACCAAATTTCAACTCCAGATCACTCCGAACGTAGAAGATACAGCTCCCGTAAGAATCTCTTGCCCTCAAATCTTGAAACTCAAAGCTCGAAACTCAAAATTGAACGCACTATGACTCTGAAACTCCGTTCGACCTGAAAATTAATAAGCTTGAGCGCTCTACCCAACGTCACAACGCCACAAAATTTCAGCCCCCGTTCACACTCCAGCCCAAAGTTACGGCCCCTGCAAGATTCGGCCCTCCCCTCTCAAAAAGCTCAGACCTCCAAGACATGTCAACTTCTCGCTCCGAATGGCGTTCTGCTTGAAATTTTGCAGGCTGATGCGCCCTGCCCTAGTCCAGCGTTCCACTAAATTTCAACTCCAGATCACTCCGAACGTAGAAGATACAGCTCCCGTAAGAATCTCTTGCCCTCAAATCTTGAAACTCAAAGCTTGAAACTCAAAATGGAACGCACTGTGACTCTGAAACTCCGTTAGACCTGAAAATTGATAGGCTTGAGCGCTCTACCCAACTTCACAACGCCACAAAATTTCAGCCCCCGTTCACACTCCAGCCCAAAGTTACGGCCCCTGCAAGATTTGGCCCTCGCCTCTCAAAAAGCTCAGACCTCCAAGACACGTCAACTTCTCGCTCCAAATGGCGTTCTGCTTGAAATTTTGCACGCTGATGCGCCCTGCCCTAGTCCAGCGTTCCATTAAATTTCAACTCCAGATCACTCCGAACGTAGAAGATACAGCTCCCGTAAGAATCTCTTGCTCTCAAATTTTGAAACTCAAAGCTCAAAACTCAAAATTGAACGCACTGTGACTCTGAAACTCCGTTCGACCTGAAAATTGACAAGCTTGAGCGCTCTACTCAACGTCACAACGCCACAAAATTTCAGCCCCCGTTCACACTCAAGCTCAAAGTTACGGCCCCTGCAAGATTCGGCCCTCCCCTCTCAAAAAGCTCAGACCTCCAAGACACGTCAACTTCTTTTTCCGAATGGCGTTCTGCTTGAAATTTTGCACGCTGATGCGCCCTGCCCTAGATCAGCGTTCCACCAAATTTCAACTCCAGATCACTCCGAACGTAGAAGATACAGCTCCCGTAAGAATCTCTTGCTCTCAAATTTTGAAACTAAAAGCTCAAAACTCAAAATTGAACGCACTGTGACTCTGAAACTCCGTTCGACCTGAAAATTGACAAGCTTGAGCGCTCTACTTAACGTCACAACGCCACAAAATTTCAGCCCCCGTTCACACTCGAGCTCAAAGTTACGGCCCCTGCAAGATTTGGCCCTCCCCTCTCAAAAAGCTCAGACCTCCAAGGCACGTCAACTTCTCGCTCCGAATGGCGTTCTGCTTGAAATTTTGCACGCTGATGCGCCCTGCCCTAGATCAGCGTTCCACCAAATTTCAACTCCAGATCACTCCGAACGTAGAAGATACAGCTCCCGTAAGAATCTCTTGCTCTCAAATTTTGAAACTAAAAGCTCAAAACTCAAAATTGAACGCACTGTGACTCTGAAACTCCGTTCGACCTGAAAATTGACAAGCTTGAGCGCTCTACTTAACGTCACAACGCCACAAAATTTCAGCCCCCGTTCACACTCGAGCTCAAAGTTACGGCCCCTGCAAGATTTGGCCCTCCCCTCTCAAAAAGCTCAGACCTCCAAGGCACGTCAACTTCTCGCTCCGAATGGCGTTCTGCTTGAAATTTTGCACGCTGATGCGCCCTGCCCTAGATCAGCGTTCCACCAAATTTCAACTCCAGATCACTCCGAACGTAGAAGATACAGCTCCCGTAAGAATCTCTTGCCCTCAAATCTTGAAACTCAAAGCTCGAAACTCAAAATTGAACGCACTATGACTCTGAAACTCCGTTCGACCTGAAAATTAATAAGCTTGAGCGCTCTACCCAACGTCACAACGCCACAAAATTTCAGCCCCCGTTCACACTCCAGCCCAAAGTTACGGCCCCTGCAAGATTCGGCCCTCCCCTCTCAAAAAGCTCAGACCTCCAAGACATGTCAACTTCTCGCTCCGAATGGCGTTCTGCTTGAAATTTTGCAGGCTGATGCGGCTTGCCCTAGTCCAGCGTTCAACCAAATTTCAACTCCAGATCACTCCGAACGTAGAAGATACAGCTCCCGTAAGAATCTCTTGCCCTCAAATCTTGAAACTCAAAGCTCGAAACTCAAAATTGAACGCACTATGACTCTGAAACTCCGTTCGACCTGAAAATTAATAAGCTTGAGCGCTCTACCCAACGTCACAACGCCACAAAATTTCAGCCCCCGTTCACACTCCAGCCCAAAGTTACGGCCCCTGCAAGATTCGGCCCTCCCCTCTCAAAAAGCTCAGACCTCCAAGACATGTCAACTTCTCGCTCCGAATGGCGTTCTGCTTGAAATTTTGCAGGCTGATGCGCCTTGCCCTAGTCCAGCGTTCCACTAAATTTCAACTCCAGATCACTCCGAACGTAGAAGATACAGCTCCCGTAAGAATCTCTTGCCCTCAAATCTTGAAACTCAAAGCTTGAAACTCAAAATGGAACGCACTGTGACTCTGAAACTCCGTTAGACCTGAAAATTGATAGGCTTGAGCGCTCTACCCAACTTCACAACGCCACAAAATTTCAGCCCCCGTTCACACTCCAGCCCAAAGTTACGGCCCCTGCAAGATTTGGCCCTCGCCTCTCAAAAAGCTCAGACCTCCAAGACACGTCAACTTCTCGCTCCAAATGGCGTTCTGCTTGAAATTTTGCACGCTGATGCGCCCTGCCCTAGTCCAGCGTTCCATTAAATTTCAACTCCAGATCACTCCGAACGTAGAAGATACAGCTCCCGTAAGAATCTCTTGCTCTCAAATTTTGAAACTCAAAGCTCAAAACTCAAAATTGAACGCACTGTGACTCTGAAACTCCGTTCGACCTGAAAATTGACAAGCTTGAGCGCTCTACTCAACGTCACAACGCCACAAAATTTCAGCCCCCGTTCACACTCAAGCTCAAAGTTACGGCCCCTGCAAGATTCGGCCCTCCCCTCTCAAAAAGCTCAGACCTCCAAGACACGTCAACTTCTTTTTCCGAATGGCGTTCTGCTTGAAATTTTGCACGCTGATGCGCCCTGCCCTAGATCAGCGTTCCACCAAATTTCAACTCCAGATCACTCCGAACGTAGAAGATACAGCTCCCGTAAGAATCTCTTGCCCTCAAATCTTGAAACTCAAAGCTCGAAACTCAAAATTGAACGCACTATGACTCTGAAACTCCGTTCGACCTGAAAATTAATAAGCTTGAGCGCTCTACCCAACGTCACAACGCCACAAAATTTCAGCCCCCGTTCACACTCGAGCTCAAAGTTACGGCCCCTGCAAGATTTGGCCCTCCCCTCTCAAAAAGCTCAGACCTCCAAGGCACGTCAACTTCTCGCTCCGAATGGCGTTCTGCTTGAAATTTTGCAGGCTGATGCGCCCTGCCCTAGTCCAGCGTTCCATTAAATTTCAACTCCAGATCACTCCGAACGTAGAAGATACAGCTCCCGTAAGAATCTCTTGCTCTCAAATTTTGAAACTCAAAGCTCAAAACTCAAAATTGAACGCACTGTGACTCTGAAACTCCGTTCGACCTGAAAATTGACAAGCTTGAGCGCTCTACTCAACGTCACAACGCCACAAAATTTCAGCCCCCGTTCACACTCGAGCTCAAAGTTACGGCCCCTGCAAGATTCGGCCCTCCCCTCTCAAAAAGCTCAGACCTCCAAGGCACGTCAACTTCTCGCTCCGAATGGCGTTCTGCTTGAAATTTTGCACGCTGATGCGCCCTGCCCTAGATCAGCGTTCCACCAAATTTCAACTCCAGATCACTCCGAACGTAGAAGATACAGCTCCCGTAAGAATCTCTTGCCCTCAAATCTTGAAACTCAAAGCTCGAAACTCAAAATTGAACGCACTATGACTCTGAAACTCCGTTCGACCTGAAAATTGACAAGCTTGAGCGCTCTACTTAACGTCACAACGCCACAAAATTTCAGCCCCCGTTCACACTCGAGCCCAAAGTTACGGCCCCTGCAAGATTCGGCCCTCCCCTCTCAAAAAGCTCAGACCTCCAAGGCACGTCAACTTCTCGCTCCGAATGGCGTTCTGCTTGAAATTTTGCACGCTGATGCGCCCTGCCCTAGATCAGCGTTCCACCAAATTTCAACTCCAGATCACTCCGAACGTAGAAGATACAGCTCCCGTAAGAATCTCTTGCCCTCAAATCTTGAAACTCAAAGCTCGAAACTCAAAATTGAACGCACTATGACTCTGAAACTCCGTTCGACCTGAAAATTAATAAGCTTGAGCGCTCTACCCAACGTCACAACGCCACAAAATTTCAGCCCCCGTTCACACTCGAGCCCAAAGTTACGGCCCCTGCAAGATTCGGCCCTCCCCTCTCAAAAAGCTCAGACCTCCAAGACATGTCAACTTCTCGCTCCGAATGGCGTTCTGCTTGAAATTTTGCAGGCTGATGCGCCTTGCCCTAGTCCAGCGTTCCACTCAATTTCAACTCCAGATCACTCCGAACGTAGAAGATACAGCTCCCGTAAGAATCTCTTGCCCTCAAATCTTGAAACTCAAAGCTCGAAACTCAAAATTGAACGCACTGTGACTCTGAAACTCCGTTAGACCTGAAAATTGATAGGCTTGAGCGCTCTACCCAACTTCACAACGCCACAAAATTTCAGCCCCCGTTCACACTTGAGCCCAAAGTTACGGCCCCTGCAAGATTTGGCCCTCGCCTCTCAAAAAGCTCAGACCTCCAAGACACGTCAACTTCTCGCTCCAAATGGCGTTCTGCTTGAAATTTTGCAGGCTGATGCGCCCTGCCCTAGTCCAGCGTTCCACCAAATTTCAGCTCCAGATCACTCCGAACGTAGAAGATACAGCTCCCGTAAGAATCTCTTGCCCTCAAATCTTGAAACTCAAAGCTTGAAACTCAAAATGGAACGCACTGTGACTATGAAACTCCGTTAGACCTGAAAATTGATAGGCTTGAGCGCTCTACCCAACTTCACAACGCCACAAAATTTCAGCCCCCGTTCACACTCCAGCCCAAAGTTACGGCCCCTGCAAGATTTGGCCCTCGCCTCTCAAAAAGCTCAGACCTCCAAGACACGTCAACTTCTCGCTCCAAATGGCGTTCTGCTTGAAATTTTGCACGCTGATGCGCCCTGCCCTAGTCCAGCGTTCCATTAAATTTCAACTCCAGATCACTCCGAACGTAGAAGATACAGCTCCCGTAAGAATCTCTTGCTCTCAAATTTTGAAACTCAAAGCTCAAAACTCAAAATTGAACGCACTGTGACTCTGAAACTCCGTTCGACCTGAAAATTGACAAGCTTGAGCGCTCTACTCAACGTCACAACGCCACAAAATTTCAGCCCCCGTTCACACTCAAGCTCAAAGTTACGGCCCCTGCAAGATTCGGCCCTCCCCTCTCAAAAAGCTCAGACCTCCAAGACACGTCAACTTCTTTTTCCGAATGGCGTTCTGCTTGAAATTTTGCACGCTGATGCGCCCTGCCCTAGATCAGCGTTCCACCAAATTTCAACTCCAGATCACTCCGAACGTAGAAGATACAGCTCCCGTAAGAATCTCTTGCTCTCAAATTTTGAAACTAAAAGCTCAAAACTCAAAATTGAACGCACTGTGACTCTGAAACTCCGTTCGACCTGAAAATTGACAGGCTTGAGCGCTCTACTCAACGTCACAACGCCACAAAATTTCAGCCCCCGTTCACACTTGAGCTCAAAGTTACGGCCCCTGCAAGATTTGGCCCTCCCCTCTCTAAAAGCTCAGACCTCCAAGGCACGTCAACTTCTCGCTCCGAATGGCGTTCTGCTTGAAATTTTGCACGCTGATGCGCCCTGCCCTACTCCAGCGTTCCACCATATTCTAGCTCCAGATCACTCCGAATGTAGAAGATACAGCTCCCGTAAGAATCTTTTGCCCTCAAATCTTGAAACTCAAAGCTCGAAACTCAAAATTGGACGCACTGTGAGTCTGAAACTCCGTTCGAACTGAAAATTAACAGGCTTGAGCGCTCTACCCAACGTCATAACGCCACAAAATTTCAGCCTCCGTTCACACTCGAGCCCAAAGTTACGGCCCCTGCAAGATTCGGCCCTCCCCCCTCAAAAAGCTCAGATCTCCAAGGCACGTCAACTTCTCGCTTTGAATGGCGTTCTGCTTGAAATTTTGCAGGCTGATGCGCCCTGCCATAGGCCAGCGTTCCACCAAATTTCAGCTCCAGATCACTCCGAAAATAGAAGATACAGCTCCCGTAAGAATCTCTTGGCCTCAAATCTTGAAACTCAAAGCTCGAAACTCAAAATTGGACGCACTAAAGTACAAAAGCTAGCCAAAGTATCAAGGTGTTTCTGTAAACTAATTGCATCACGTGCTAGTAATATGATATCATCTGCATACAAAAGAGCTTTGATCACAAAGTCTCCAAGTTTGACTCCTTCACTCTCACAATCATCCAACCACCTTTCTATATCATCTATGAATATTCCGAATAGAGTAGGAGAGAGAGTACAACCTTGAATAACTCCAATGGTGCTCGAGATCTCTTGAGGCTGAGAGGCATCAATCTTAGCTCGAACTGAAGTGTATAAAGTGGCCACAGCTCCGAGTAGATTAGCCGGTACTCCAATGTCTTGTAGTCTTTCCCATAAAAGCTTTCGAGGAACAGTATCAAAAGCTTTCTTCAAATCGATGAAGGCACAAAATAAAGCTTTCCCATTGCCCTTGGATTTCTCCCATAAAATGGTAAATGGTAAATGGTAAATAGATCAAGCCCGTGGGACCCAAAGGGTCAAAAGGCTAAAAAACACAATACAAACAATTCAACTCCAAACTAGGAGAGAACCAAAAGAACCCCCTAGCTAGTGCCCAAAGCACTAGAACGGTAACTAATAATATCTCTAATGTAACAACCTAAATCATAAGGCTCGAGTTGAAGCAGAGAAAAGAAATTCTCGACATCAACTTTATGCGCCCCTCGAATCTCTACATACCAAGAACAAGTAAGAAATACATGCTCTTCATCCTCAACTTTTCTTCCATCACATAGCCTACAAATACGTTCACTCCTATCAATGTTCAACCAACGCACTTCTTCAATCCCAAGACTATGAGATCCAGTTCTATGTCTAGCAATAATATGACGTAAAGAAGTAGATATCCCTGCAAGTAAGTATCCTTGCTCACAATAAATAAGCATAGGATTCACATGAAGTTGATAAAACTGCATCTTGGTGCCTCGTGTGCTCCACATAATGCTGAGAAATTCCTCCTTTATACGCTCGCGTAGTGCAATAGGTTGCAAATTCCAATCGAGTTCCGTCACATTCCACCTCAAAGACCAAGTCACCACATCTGCAAACCAACCCTTGGGACGTGTGGCATGCATAGCTTCAAGAGGAAGTCGAGAAGCATCAAGAGATCTCACTCTTTTGACGTAAGTGATAGTCAAAAAGAGAGCTTCAGCCTCAAGAGGTAGACAACCTGTTTCCGCAAGAAGAATTGCATAAGAAGTTTGGGTCCTCACACCCAATTCTTCTTGTAAGAAGATCTTTTGCACCCTCTCCAAACGCTGCCAACCTGTCTTCTTACAACCAGGACCCCACACTTGTGTTCCATATAAGATAACGGGAAACACTAAGCTCTTGAATAAGAATTTCCTAAGACTCCAAGACACTAGATGAGCTCCTCTACATCTATTTAGCAATGAATATAGAGCTTTGAAACCAGCTTCTACCCTCTTTTGCACACAAAGTGCCCAACTATAATCAGATGAGAAATCAATGCCCAAATATTTGTAACTTTTCACTTGTTCCAACTCTAATCCTTTGTAACAGAAAGAGAGCTTGGATCTAGTGCCCACAAGAATGACTTTGGACTTCTCCAAATTGACTTCCATCTGATTTTGAGTACAAAAGCTAGCCAAAGTGTCGAGGTGTTTCTGTAAACTAGTGGCATCACGTGCTAGTAATATGACATCATCTGCATACAAAAGAGCTTTGATGACAAAGCCTCCAAGTTTAACACCTTCGCTATCACAATCCTCCAACCACCTTTCTATATCATCTATGAAAACTCCAAAGAGAGTGGGAGAGAGAGGACAACCTTGAATGACTCCAATGGTGCTGATAATCTCTTCGGTTTGAGAAGTGTTGATCTTGGCCCGAACTGAGTGGTATAATGCAGCCACCGCTGCCAAGAGATCTGATGGTACTCCAATGGTTTGCAATCTTTGCCATAAAAGCTCACGAGGTACTGTGTCAAAAGCTTTCTTGAAATCAATGAAGGCACAAAACAAAGCTTTTCCATTACCCTTGGATTTCTCCCATAGAACACGTAAAACCAAGATATGGTCTATAGTGTTGAATGTAGGACGAAAACCAGCTTGGAACCGCGCTCTCTTCTGACAAGATTCAGCCCATGTGCTCAACTTTGACTCCACTAATTTGCCAAATAACTTGGCAAAAATACTACCCACCATGATAGTGCGATAGTTTGTCACCAAGGCCTTGCTCCCAGATTTGTGAATAGGAACAATCTTCCGTAGAGACCAAGATGAAGGAAAGCCATGAATAGCAGCATCCTCTAACACTTTCGTGAGTATAGGTCCAATAGCATCTCCTCCCCACTTGAGAAGTTCAATGGAAAGCCCATCCAAATCCTCACATTTACCATTTGCCAATTGTCTGAGTTGAGTCATCACTTCAACTTCTGAAAATAAGCCTGGATTTCCTTCACAATGTGGCATAGATGCAACATTGGGAAAGAAATAAAGCTTTTCAGCAAAAGAAATCAAAGACTTGGGATCAAGAGTAGGTTTAGAAGATCGTACTGCCAACCGCCTCCAAAAGGATTTGGGATTCTCCAAGAGCTCCTTTGTCAAGCACTCTTGCTTCTGCCTCAAAAATGCTCGTTTCTTGGACTTCACCAAGTCTTTGTAAAGTCTTGTCATAATCAACCGATTGTGAAGATCCAAGGATTTATCAAGTGATCTCGCCCTCGCTTGCTTGCAATCAAAGTCAAACCATCCATTGCAAGGAAGACCTCTAGCTCTCTTGGTCTTATGTCTCAAAAAGAACTTAGAAGCAGAGTTTTGGAGCAACTCAGTTAGTTGCAAACTAGATGTATGTGGATCAAGGCTCCAAGTAGTACAAGTAAAACACGTAATGCCAAAATATGGTCAATAGTGTTGTATGTAGGACGAAAACCGGCTTGGGCCTTTGCTCTCTTCTGAAAATCCTCTGTCCATGTGCTCAACTTCAATTCTACCAACTTCCCAAACAACTTGGCAAAAACACTACCAACCATGATGGTGCGATAGTTTGTCACCACGTCCTTCCTTCCTGATTTATGAATAGGAACAATCTTCCGCATGGACCAAGTTGATGGAAAACCATGAACCATAGCATCTTCCAAAAGCTTAGTGAGAACCGGTCCAATACAATCTCCTTCCCACTTGATAAGTTCAATGGACAAGCCATCTAAATCCTCACATTTGCCATTTGCTAATTTTCGGAGAATAGTCATCACCTCTATTTCCGGAAATAATCCAGGTGTTGCTTCGCAATATGGCATAGATGTGGCTTCTGGAAAGAAAAAGAGCTTTTCGGCAAAAGCTACCAAAGACTCGGAATCAAGAGAAGGTTTTGACGATGGTGTAGCTAATCGTCATAATCAACCGATTGTGAAGATCCAAGGATTTATCAAGTGATCTCGCCCTCGCTTGCTTGCAATCAGAGTCAAACCATCCATTGCAAGGAAGACCTCTAGCTCTCCTGGTCTTATGTCTCAAAAAGAACTTAGAAGCAGAGTTTTGGAGCAACTCAGTTATTTGCAAACTAGATGTATGTGGATCAAGGCTCCAAGTAGTACAAGTCAAGAGGTCTTGGAAATGTTCACTATAAAGTTGCTTCTTACTAGCATCTAAACAAAACTTGGGGGAAGTAGAACAAAACTTGGGGGAAGGAGAGGGATTGATGTTGACAACAAAAGTGTAAATAAAAGAGGTGTATGATCTGATTCTGGTTGAGGCTCTAGAATATCAAACGCTGAGATAAATGAACTATTAGTGGCAGAGGACAAAAGATAATCTATAGAGCTAACACCAGTAGAGGAAAAACATGTATTGGAGTGAGAGTTGGGAAAGAAAGAAACACCATTAAGAACTTTCAGATTACAAGTGGCTCCAAAAGTCAAGAAATGCTCAGTCAAATCATTTGTACAAGGATCACAAGAGACTCTAGACCACAAACTATCTTTACTTTCTTCAAAAGAGTGAGAAGACAAGGAACTATCAAATTGTGTAAATTGAGCGGAACATATGCGGGCATTGAAGTCTCCAACAAGAAAAACTTCACCTTTGTCTTGATATTTGAGAACATCTCCTATGAGCCGATGGAATGGTTGACTTCGATTGCAAGTGCTTGTGGAGTAGATCTGCATGGATAATGGTGCAAAGTAACAAACTGCCAAATAACTGTAAGATCCTCCAATCGATCCAAGACGAAGCCAATGATATTGTTTCCCAATATCTTGGCTTTCCAAATGTATCATAGGAAGAAGTTCAGATCTGATGAGAGTAGCAATGCCTCCAAAGCCTCTTCCTGCTCGTCGATTTCTATGGTTCCAAGTAGATCCCACCAGAGTAAACCCTTGTATCTCTCCAATAACATTACTTTCATGCTCCCAAGTCTCAACAATGTTGAGGATGTCCGCCATCTTCCAAATCGGATGTGCACTCACATACTTAGTCGTAGATAGGCCTCTTATGTTCCACATAAGAGGCTTATGATTTAGGTTGTTACATTAGAGATATTATTAGTTACCGTTCTAGTGCTTTGGGCACTAGCTAGGGGGTTCTTTTGGTTCTCTCCTAGTTTGGAGTTGGATTGTTTGTATTGTGTTTTTTAGCCTTTTGACCCTTTGGGTCCCACGGGCTTGATCTATTTACCATTTACCATTTACATCAACACCCTCAATCTCTTGGATTGCTAGGTTGATGATTGTCTCCTCCTCTTGGTGATAATAGCTTGACTATCACGTAGATAAGCAACAAAACCTGCATCTTGAGCTTCTTTGACTTTTGCAAGCTCCTTCCTCCTTGCTTCAACTTGAAGAGGTGTAAGATCTGGATCTAACCAAATCCTCCGTCCCTTGAGAATGGCCTTGTTAGCTAAAGCCATATCACGTTGAGCTTGATCTACAAACTTAAGTTGAAGTGATGACTCAACTCAGACAATTGGCAAATGGTAAATGTGAGGATTTGGATGGGCTTTCCATTGAACTTCTCAAGTGGGGAGGAGATGCTATTGAACCTATACTCACGAAAGTGTTAGAGGATGCTGCTATTCATGGCTTTCCTTCATCTTGGTCTCTACGGAAGATTGTTCCTATTCACAAATCTGGGAGCAAGGCCTTGGTGACAAACTATCGCACTATCATGGTGGGTAGTATTTTTGCCAAGTTATTTGGCAAATTGGTGGAGTCAAAGTTGAGCACATGGGCTGAATCTTGTCAGAAGAGAGCGCGGTTCCAAGCTGGTTTTCGTCCTACATTCAACACTATAGACCATATCTTGGTTTTACGTGTTTTATGGGAGAAATCCAAGGGTAATGGAAAAGCTTTGTTTTGTGCCTTCATTGATTTCAAGAAAGCTTTTGACACAGTACCTCGTCAGCTTTTATGGCAAAGATTGCAAGCCATTGGAGTACCATCAGATCTCTTGGCAGCGGTGGCTGCATTATACCACTCAGTTCGGGCCAAGATCAACACTTCTCAAACCGAAGAGATTATCAGCACCATTGGAGTCATTCAAGGTTGTCCTCTCTCTCCCACTCTCTTTGGAGTTTTCATAGATGATATAGAAAGGTGGTTGGAGGATTGTGATAACGAAGGTGTTAAACTTGGAGGCTTTGTCATCAAAGCTCTTTTGTATGCAGATGATGTCATATTACTAGCACGTGATGCCACTAGTTTACAGAAACACCTCGACACTTTGGCTAGCTTTTGTACTCAAAATCAGATGGAAGTCAATTTGGAGAAGTCCAAAGTCATTCTTGTGGGCACTAGATCCAAGCTCTCTTTCTGTTACAAAGGATTAGAGTTGGAACAAGTGAAAAGTTACAAATATTTGGGCATTGATTTCTCATCTGATTATAGTTGGGCACTTTGTGTGCAAAAGAGGGTAGAAGCTGGTTTCAAAGCTCTATATTCATTGCTAAATAGATGTAGAGGAGCTCATCTAGTGTCTTGGAGTCTTAGGAAATTCTTATTCAGGAGCTTAGTGTTTCCCGTTATCTTATATGGAACACAAGTGTGGGGTCCTGGTTGTAAGAAGACAGGTTGGCAGCGTTTGGAGAGGGTGCAAAAGATCTTCTTACAAGAAGAATTGGGTGTGAGGACCCAAACTTCTTATGCAATTCTTCTTGCGGAAACAGGTTGTCTACCTCTTGAGGCTGAAGCTCTCTTTTTGACTATCACTTACGTCAAAAGAGTGAGATCTCTTGATGGTAAATGGTAAATGGTAAATGGTAATAGATCAAGCCCGGGGGACCCAAAGGGTCAAAAGGCTGAAAAACACAATACAAGCGACAGCCACAAACAAGGGAAGAGACCCCAAAGGCCAAACCCTAGCTAGTGCCAAGAGCACTAGAACGATAACTAATAATGTCCCTAATATAACAACCTAAATCAAAAGGAACTAACTGTAACAAAGAATAAAAATTCTCTACATCTATATTATGAGTCACTCTAATCTCTGCATATCTAGTACAAGTAAGAAATACATGCTCTTCATCCTCAACTTCTCTTCCATCACATAGCCTACAAATACGTTGACTCCTATCAATATTAAGCCAACGTCCTTCCTCAATTCCTAGCCTATGAGATCCGGTTCTATGCCTAGCAATAAGATGACGTAAGGACGTAGAGATTCCTGCAAGTAGGTAATCCTGTTCACAATAAACAAGCATAGGATTCACATGAAGTTGATAAAACTGCATCTTGGTGCCGCGCTTGCTCCAAATAATGTTCAGAAACTCCTCCTTTAGACGTTCACGTAGTGCTATAGGTTGTAGGTCCCAATCGCGTTCCGTCACATTCCACCTCAAAGACCAAGTTATCACATCCGCTAACCATCCTTTGGCACGTGTGGCACTCAAAGCCTGAGGAGGAAGGCGAGAAGCATCAAGAGATCTCACCCTTGTGATGTAAGTGATGGTCAAGTATAGAGCTTCAGCCTCTAGAGGTAAACAACCTGTTTCCGCAAGAAGAATAGCATATGAGGTTTGGTTTCTCACACCCAATTCTTCTTGTAGAAATATCTTCTGCACCCTCTCCACACGCTCCCATCCTGTCTTCTTACAACCAGGACCCCACACTTGGGTTCCATACAATACTACCGGCAACACTAAGCTTCTAAATAAAAATTTCCTAAGACTCCAAGACACAAGATGAGCCCTTCTACACCGATTTAGCAATGAATATAGAGCTTTGTAACCACCTTCTACTCTCTTTTGCACACAAAGTGCCCAACTATAATCATTAGAAAAATCAATGCCTAGATATTTATAACTCTTCAGCTCTTCTAATTGTAGATCCTGGTAATAGAAGGAAAACTTGGATCTAGTGCCCACTATCATGACTTTGGACTTCTCTATATTTACCTCCATCTGATTCTGGGTACAAAAGCTAGCCAAAGTGTATAGGTGTTTCTGTAAACTAATTGCATCACGTGCTAGTAATATGATATCATCTGCATACAAGAGAGCTTTGATAACAAAGTTTCCAAGCTTGACACCTTCACTATCACATGCCTCCAACCACTCTTCGATATCATCTATAAAAACTCCAAATAGAGTAGGAGAGAGAGGACAACCTTGAATCACTCCAATGGTACTCAAAACCTCTTCAGTTTGAGAAGTGTTGATCTTGGCTCGAACAGATTGGTAAAGCGTGGCCACAGCTGCTAGAAGATCTGATGGTACTCCAATGACTTGCAGCCTTTCCCATAATAGCTCACGAGGTACGGTGTCAAAAGCTTTCTTAAAATCAATGAAGGCGCAAAACAAAGCTTTGCCATTGCCCTTCGACTTCTCCCATAAAACACGCAAAGCCAAGATATGGTCAATGGTGTTGTATGTGGGGCGAAAGCCTGCTTGAAACCGCGCTCTCTTTCGGTGAGATTCAGTCCATGTGCTCAACTTTGACTCCACCAATTTGCCAAACAACTTGGCAAAAACACTACCCACCATGATAGTGCGATAGTTTGTCACCAAGTCCTTCCTTCCTGACTTGTGAATAGGCACAATCTTCCGTAATGACCAAGCTGAAGGAAAACCATACATAGCTGCATTCTCTAACGCTTTGGTGAGTCTCGGTCCAATAAGATCTCCTCCCCACTTCAAAAGTTCAATAGAGAGACCATCCAAATCCTCCGATTTACCATTTGCTAATTTTCTAACTTGAGTCATCACCTCTGATTCAGAAAATAAGCCTGATGTTCCTTCACAACAAGGCATTGATGCGGCGTTGGGAAAGAAATAAAGCTTTTCAGCAAAGTCAATCAAACTCTTGGGATCAAGAGTAGGTTTTGAAGACCTTACAGCTAACCGTCTCCAAAAGGATTTGGGATTCTCCATCAACTCCTTTGTCAAGGATTCCTGCTTCGTCCTCAAAAAAGCTCTTTTTTTAGACTTCACCAAGTCTTTGTAAAGCCTTGTCAAGGTAAGCCGACTTTGGAAATCCAAAGACTTGTCAACTGATCTCATCCTCGCTTGCTTACAATCCAAGTCAAACCATCCATTGCAAGGAAGCCCCCTAGCTCTTCGATCCTTGTGCCGCAAAAAGAACTTAGAAGCAGTGTCTTTGAGCAACTCTATTAATTGCCCACTCGCTGTATGTGGATCAAGGCTCCATGAAGTGTGAGTCAAAAGGTTTTGAAAATGTAACATGTACAACTCTTTCTTACTAGGATCTAAACGAAACTTGGGAGAAGCTAAAACAGAATGGCATGGAGAGAGAGGGATTGTTTTTGATAACAAGAGAGTAAATAAGAGAGGTGCATGATCTGACTCTGGCTGAGGTTCTAGAATATCAAATTTCGAAATAAAAGAGCTATGAGTGGCTGAAGATAGAAGATAATCAATGGTGCTAACACCTGTAGGAGAAAAGCACGTATTGGAAAGGGAGTTGGGAAAGAGAGAGATACCGTTGAGAACTTTCAAATTACATGTGGCTCCAAAGGTTAGAAAGTGTTCTGTCAAAGGATTTGTATAAATATCAGAAGACTTTCTACACCACATACTATCTTCAAGTTCTTCAAAGGAGGGAGAACTCAAGAGATCACCAACTTGAGTAAATTGTGCACAACCTATTCGAGCATTGAAATCTCCAACCAGAAAAACTTCACCTTTGCTCTGATAATTGAGAACATCTCCTATAAGTCGATGGAATGGTTGACTCCGATTGCAAGTGCGTGTGGAGTAGATAGGCATGGACAATGGTGCAAAGTAACAAACAGCCAAATAACTATAAGATCCTCCAACCAAACCAAGACGAAGCCAATGATATTGACCTCCAATATCCTGACCTTCTAAATGTATCAAAGGTAGAAATTGAGATCTGATGAAAGTAGCAATACCGCCATAGCCCCTTCCAGCTCGTTGACTTCTCTGATTCCAAGTGGATCCCACCAAAGTAAACCCTGGTATCTCTCCAATAGTGTTGCTCTCATGTTCCCACGTCTCCACAATGTTGATGATGTCCGCCATCTTCCAAATCGGATTAGCACTCACATACTTGGTTGTAGAAAGACCTCTAATATTCCACATTAACACCCTCAAGCTCTTGGATTGCTATGTGGATGATTGTCTCTTCCTTTGAGTGACAATTGCTTGTCCATCACGAAGATAAGCAAAAAATCCAGCATCTTGAGCTTCTTTGACTTTTGCAAGCTCCTTTCTCCTTGCCTCTACTTGTAGAGGTGTGAGATCGGGATCTAACCAAATCCTACGTCCTTTGAGTACAGCTTTGTTGGCTAAAGCTGTATCACGTTGAGTTTGGTCATTGAACTTAACTATGATGGCTCGAGGTTGAGTTCCTATGGTTCCAATGCGAAAAGCTTGAGCCACATCCGCATTAGGAACATCAAGTGTTTCAGCTAAAAACTTGGTGACAACACACTTCACCTCTTCCTTCTCAGATTCAGGTAGACCAGAAATTCTCACATTCTTTCTACGAGCAAATTGATTAGTCTTTTCAATCTCTTGCTCTTGACAGAAAGAGATATGAGCAGACTTGGTGGCTTCTGCATAAGATTTCATCTTCACCTCTAGACTTTCAACCACTTCATGCAATCTAGGAGTAGCAGCAGTGGAAGCTTGAGAACCAACTTTCTCCTGGATATCCTCTACGTGTTCTGAAATATCAACCATAATCTTCTCGAAACTCTTTTGAGAGAGCTTCAACTCTCTAATTTCATATTGAGCTGCAATTAAAGTAGAGCTCTGTACCTTGAACTCTGCACGTAGTACTTTCAACTCTTCCAAAACCGTTTGCAACAGATTGAGTATGAAATTGTCTTGAGATGCCATCGAAAAGCTCAGAACTCCAAGACACGTCAACTTCTCGCTCCGAATGGCGTTCTGCTTGAAATTTTGCAGGCGGATGCGCCCTGCCCTACTCCAGCGTTCCACCAAATTTCAGCTCCAGATCACTCCGAACGTAGAAGATACAGCTCCCGTAAGAATCTCTTGCCCTCAAATCTTGAAACTCAAAGCTCGAAACTCAAAATTGGACGCACTGTGACTCTGAAACTCCGTTCGACCTGAAAATTGACAGGCTTGAGCGCTCTACCCAACGTCACAACGCCACAAAATTTCAGCCCCCGTTCACACTCGAGCCCAAAGTTACGGCCCCCGCAAGATTCGGCCCTCCCCTCTCACAAAGCTCAGACCTCCAAGACACGTCAACTTCTCGCTCCGAATGGCGTTCTGCATGAAATTTTGCTGTCGGATGCGCCCTGCCCTACTCCAGCGTTCCACCAAATTTCAGCTCCAGATCACTCCGAACGTAGAAGATACAGCTCCCGTAAGAATCTCTTGCCCTCAAATCTTGAAACTCAAAGCTCGAAACTCAAAGCTCGAAACTCAAAATTGGACGCACTGTGACTCTGAAACTCCGTTCGACCTGAAAATTGACAGGCTTGAGCGCTCTACCCAACGTCACAACGCCACAAAATTTCAGCCCCCGTTCACACTCAAGCCCAAAGTTACGGCCCCCGCAAGATTCGGCCCTCCCCTCTCACAAAGCTCAGACCTCCAAGACACGTCAACTTCTCGCTCCGAATGGCGTTCTGCATGAAATTTTGCAAGCGGATGCGCCCTGCCCTACTCCAGTGTTCCACCAAATTTCAGCTCCAGATCACTCCGAACGTAGAAGATACAGCTCCCGTAAGAATCTCTTGCCCTCAAATCTTGAAACTCAAAGCTCGAAACTCAAAATTGAACGCACTGTGACTCTGAAACTCCGTTCGACCTGAAAATTGACAGGCTTGAGCGCTCTACCCAACGTCACAACGCCACAAAATTTCAGCCCCCGTTCACACTCGAGCCCAAAGTTACGGCCCCCGCAAGATTTGGCCCTCCCCTCTCACAAAGCTCAGACCTCCAAGACACGTCAACTTCTCGCTCCGAATAGCGTTCTGCATGAAATTTTGCAGGCGGATGCGCCCTGCCCTACTCCAGCGTTCCACCAAATTTCAGCTCCAGATCACTCCGAACGTAGAAGATACAGCTCCCGTAAGAATCTCTTGCCCTCAAATCTTGAAACTCAAAGCTCGAAACTCAAAGCTCGAAACTCAAAATTGGACGCACTGTGACTCTGAAACTCCGTTCGACCTGAAAATTGACAGGCTTGAGCGCTCTACCCAACGTCACAACGCCACAAAATTTCAGCCCCCGTTCACACTCGAGCCCAAAGTTACGGCCCCCGCAAGATTCGGCCCTCCCCTCTCACAAAGCTCAGACCTCCAAGACACGTCAACTTCTCGCTCCGAATGGCGTTCTGCATGAAATTTTGCAGGCGGATGCGCCCTGCCCTACTCCAGCGTTCCACCAAATTTCAGCTCCAGATCACTCCGAACGTAGAAGATACAGCTCCCGTAAGAATCTCTTGCCCTCAAATCTTGAAACTCAAAGCTCGAAACTCAAAGCTCGAAACTCAAAATTGGACGCACTGTGACTCTGAAACTCCGTTCGACCTGAAAATAGACAGGCTTGAGCGCTCTACCCAACGTCACAACGCCACAAAATTTCAGCCCCCGTTCACACTCGAGCCCAAAGTTACGGCCCCCGCAAGATTCGGCCCTCCCCTCTCACAAAGCTCAGACCTCCAAGACACGTCAACTTCTCGCTCCGAATGGCGTTCTGCATGAAATTTTGCAGGCGGATGCGCCCTGCCCTACTCCAGCGTTCCACCAAATTTCAGCTCCAGATCACTCCGAACGTAGAAGATACAGCTCCCGTAAGAATCTCTTGCCCTCAAATCTTGAAACTCAAAGCTCGAAACTCAAAATTGAACGCACTGTGACTCTGAAACTCCGTTCGACCTGAAAATTGACAGGCTTGAGCGCTCTACCCAACGTCACAACGCCACAAAATTTCAGCCCCCGTTCACACTCGAGCCCAAAGTTACGGCCCCCGCAAGATTTGGCCCTCCCCTCTCACAAAGCTCAGACCTCCAAGACACGTCAACTTCTCGCTCCGAATGGCGTTCTGCTTGAAATTTTGCAGGCGGATGCGCCCTGCCCTACTCCAGCGTTCCACCAAATTTCAGCTCCAGATCACTCCGAACGTAGAAGATACAGCTCCCGTAAGAATCTCTTGCCCTCAAATCTTGAAACTCAAAGCTCGAAACTCAAAGCTCGAAACTCAAAATTGGACGCACTGTGACTCTGAAACTCCGTTCGACCTGAAAATAGACAGGCTTGAGCGCTCTACCCAACGTCACAACGCCACAAAATTTCAGCCCCCGTTCACACTCGAGCCCAAAGTTACGGCCCCCGCAAGATTCGGCCCTCCCCTCTCACAAAGCTCAGACCTCCAAGACACGTCAACTTCTCGCTCCGAATGGCGTTCTGCATGAAATTTTGCAGGCGGATGCGCCCTGCCCTACTCCAGCGTTCCACCAAATTTCAGCTCCAGATCACTCCGAACGTAGAAGATACAGCTCCCGTAAGAATCTCTTGCCCTCAAATCTTGAAACTCAAAGCTCGAAACTCAAAGCTCGAAACTCAAAATTGGACGCACTGTGACTCTGAAACTCCGTTCGACCTGAAAATTGACAGGCTTGAGCGCTCTACCCAACGTCACAACGCCACAAAATTTCAGCCCCCGTTCACACTCGAGCCCAAAGTTACGGCCCCCGCAAGATTCGGCCCTCCCCTCTCACAAAGCTCAGACCTCCAAGACACGTCAACTTCTCGCTCCGAATGGCGTTCTGCATGAAATTTTGCAGGCGGATGCGCCCTGCCCTACTCCAGTGTTCCACCAAATTTCAGCTCCAGATCACTCCGAACGTAGAAGATACAGCTCCCGTAAGAATCTCTTGCCCTCAAATCTTGAAACTCAAAGCTCGAAACTCAAAGCTCTCGACTTCCTCTTGAAGCTCTGCATGCCACACGTCCCAAGGGTTGGTTTGCAGATTTGGTGACTTGGTCTTTGAGGTGGAATGTGACGGAACTCGATTGGAATTTGCAACCTATTGCCCTACGCGAGCGTATTAGGGAGGAATTTCTCAGCATTATGTGGAGCACACGAGGCACCAAGATGCAGTTTTATCAACTTCATGTGAATCCTATGCTTGTTTATTGTGAGCAAGGATACTTACTTGCAGAGATATCTACTTCTTTACGTCATATTATTGCTAGACATAGAACTGGATCTCATAGTCTTGGGATTGAAGAAGGGCGTTGGTTGAACATTGATAGGAGTGAACGTATTTGTAGGCTATGTGATGGAAGAAAAGTTGAGGATGAAGAGCATGTATTTCTTACTTGTTCTAGGTATGTAGAGATTCGAGTGGCGCATAAAGTTGATGTCGAGAATTTCTTTTCTCTGCTTCAACTCGAGCCTTATGATTTAGGTTGTTACATTAGAGATATTATTAGTTACCGTTCTAGTGCTTTGGGCACTAGCTAGGGGGTTCTTTTGGTTCTCTCCTAGTTTGGAGTTGTTTGTATTGTGTTTTTTAGCCTTTTGACCCTTTGGGTCCCACGGGCTTGATCTATTTACCATTTACCATTTACCATTTAACAATAATGGCACGAGGTTGTGTGCCTTTGTTGCCAATACGATAAGCATGAGCCAAATCCGGATTAGAAACATGAAGTGTTTCAGTCAAAAACTTGGTGACCACACTCTTCACCTCTTCCTTCTCAGATTCAGGTAGACCCGAAATCCTCACATTCTTTATACGAGCAAATTGATAAGCCTTTTCAATCTCTTGCTCTTGACAGAAAGAGATATGAGCAGACTTGGTAGCTTCAGCATAGGACTTCATTTTCACCTCAAGAGTTTCAACCACTTCATGCAAAGCAGGAGTAGTAACAATAGAAGCTTGAGAACCAACCTTGTCTTGAATGTCCTCAACAGATCCAGAGATTTGGAGCATGATCTTCTCAAAACTTTTGTGAGAAATCTTCAACTCCCTGATTTCATTCTTTGCATCAGCCAAGGCAACATTTTGTGCCTTGAATTCTTGGCGTAGCACTTTCAATTCCTCCAAAACCGATTGCACAAGATTGAGAAGTTTGTTTTCAGAATCCATCATGAACCCAACTTTGCAAGATGTTACACAAGCTCAAAGTTTTGAAATGAAAACTTCTTGCCGGCAGCTCCGTTGGGGCTGAAAATTTGCAGGTATGTGCGTCCGTCCGTTTTGAACAAGCCCACCAAATCTCAGCTCCTGTTGACACTCCAACAAGAAGATATGGCCCCCGCAAGATTCATGCTCAAATCCCTAAACTCAAAGTTTCGAAATGACAACTTCTTGACAGCAGCTCCGTTGGGGCTGAAAATTTGCAAGTATGTGCGCCCGGCCGTTGTGAACAAGCGCACCAAATCTCAACTCCTGTTGACACTCTAGCAAGAAGATATGGCCCCCGCAAGATTCATGCTCAAATCCCTAAACTCAAAGTTTCGAAATGACAACTTCTTGACAGCAGCTCCGTTGGGGCTGAAAATTTGCAAGTATGTGCGCCCGGCCGTTGTGAACAAGCGCACTAAATCTCCTAAGATTGATGCCTCTCAGCCTCAAGAGATCTCGAGCACCATTGGAGTTATTCAAGGTTGTCCCATTGCAAGGTAGCCCCTTAGCAATCCTAGTACTATGCCTCAAAAAGAACTTCAATGCAGAAGTTTTGAGCAATTCTATGAGCTGTAAACTAGCGGTATGCGAATCTGGACTCCATATGGTGTGAGTCAAAAGATCTTGTAGATGTTCTGCATAAAGGTCTCTTTTACAAGGATCTAAGCGAAACTTGGGAGAAGCTAAAAGAGATTGGCGAGGTGAAGTAGAGATTGATTTTGACATTGAAAGTGTGAACAAAAGAGGTGCATGATCTGATTCAGGTTGAGGATCCAGAACATCAAAATTGGAGATCAGAGAGGTACTAACCAAGGAAGACAAGAGAAAATCTATTGTGCTAGCACCGGTAGGGGAAAAACAAGTATTGGATTGAGAGTTGGGAAAGCGAGAGGTTCCATTGAGAACCTTCAAGTTACAAGTGGCTCCAAATGTCAAAAAGTGTTCTGTCAAAGAGTTTGTGGAAGGATCAAAAGAGGTTCTAGACCACACGCTATCGTAAATTTCTTCAAACATAGAAGAAGCCAAGGTAAATGGTAAATGGTAAATGGTAAATAGATCAAGCCCGTGAGACCCAAAGGGTCAAAAGGCTAAAAAACACAATACAAACAATCCAACTCCAAACAAGGGATCACTAAATTGAGTAAATTGAGCACAACGTATACGAGCATTGAAATCTCCAGCAAGAAAGACATCCCCTTTACTTTGGAATCTAAGAACATCTTCAATAAGCCAATGGAATGGTTCACTTTGGTTGCAAAAGCGTGTTGAGTAGATACCCATGGTAAATGGTAAATGGTAAATAGATCAAGCCCGTGGGACCCAAAGGGTCAAAAGGCTAAAAAACACAATACAAACAATCCAACTCCAAACTAGGAGAGAACCAAAAGAACCCCCTAGCTAGTGCCCAAAGCACTAGAACGGTAACTAATAATATCTCTAATGTAACAACCTAAATCATAAGGCTCGAGTTGAAGCAGAGAAAAGAAATTCTCGACATCAACTTTATGCGCCACTCGAATCTTTATATATCTAGTACAAGTAATAAACACATGCTCTTCATCCTCAACATTTCTCCCATCACATAGCCTACAAATCCGTTCACTCCTATCAATATTCAACCAACGTCCTTCCTCAATTCCAAGCCTATGAGATCCTGTTCTATGCCTAGCAATAATATGACGTAAGGATGTAGCAATCTCTGCAACAAGGTACCCTTGCTCACAATAAATAAGCATAGGATTCACATGAAGTTGATAAAACTGCATTTTAGTGCCTCCTCTCCTCCAAATGATGTTGAGAAACTCCTCCTTAATACGTTCGCAAAGGGCCATAGGTTGCAGATCCCAATCCAATTCCGTCACATTCCACCTCAAAGACCAAGTCATCACATCTGCAAACCATCCCTTGGAACGTGTGGCACGCAAAGCATGAAGAGGAAGTCGAGAAGCATCAAGAGATCTCACCCTTCTAATATAAGTGATGGTCAAGTAGAGAGCTTCAGCCTCAAGAGGTAGACAACCGGTTTCCGCAAGAAGAATAGCATGGTAAATGGTAAATGGTAAATAGATCAAGCCCGTGGGACCCAAAGGGTCAAAAGGCTAAAAAACACAATACAAACAATTCAACTCCAAACTAGGAGAGAACCAAAAGAACCCCCTAGCTAGAGCCCAAAGCACTAGAACGGTAACTAATAATATCTCTAATGTAACAACCTAAATCATAAGGCTCGAGTTGAAGCAGAGAAAAGAAATTCTCGACATCAACTTTATGCGCCACTCGAATCTCTACATACCTAGAACAAGTAAGAAATACATGCTCTTCATCCTCAACTTTTCTTCCATCACATAGCCTACAAATACGTTCACTCCTATCAATGGGAGTAGGGCAGGGCGCATCAGCCTGCAAAATTTCAAGCACAACGCCATTCGGAGCAAGAAGTTGACGTGTCTTGGAGGTCTAAGCTTTTTGAGAGAGGAGGGCCGAAGCTTGCAGGGGCCGTAACTTTGGGCTCGAGTGTGAACGGGGGCTGAAATTTTGTGGCGTTGTGACGTTGGGTAGAGCGCTCAAGCCTGTCAATTTTCAGATCGAACGGAGTTTCTGAGTCACAATGCGTCCAATTTTGAGTTTCGAGCTTTGAGTTTCAAGATTTGAGGGCAAGAGATTCTTACGGGAGCTGTATCTTCTACGGTCGGAGTGATCTGGAGCTGAAATTTGGTGGAACGCTGGAGTAGGGCAGGGCGCATCAGCCTGCAAAATTTCAAGCAGAACGCCATTCGCAGCGAGAAGTTGACGTGTCTTGGAGGTCTGAGCTTTTTGAGAGGGGAGGGCCGAAGCTTGCAGGGGCCGTAACTTTGGGCTCGAGTGTGAACGGGGGCTGAAATTTTGTGGCGTTGTGACGTTGGGTAGAGCGCTCAAGCTTGTCAATTTTCAGATCGAACGGAGTTTCTGAGTCACAGTGCGTCCAATTTTGAGTTTCGAGCTTTGAGTTTCAAGATTTGAGGGCAAGAGATTCTTACGGGAGCTATATCTTCTACGTTCGGAGTGATCTGGAGCTGAAATTTGGTGGAACGCTGGAGTAGGGCAGGGCGCATCAGCCTGCAAAATTTCAAGCAGAACGCCATTCGGAGCAAGAAGTTGACGTGTCTTGGAGGTCTGAGCTTTTTGAGATGGGAGGGCCAAAGCTTGCAGGGGCCGTAACTTTGGGCTCGAGTGTGAACGGGGGCTGAAATTTTGTGGCGTTGTGACGTTGGGTAGAGCGCTCAAGCCTGTCAATTTTCAGATCGAACGGAGTTTCTGAGTCACAGTGCGTCCAATTTTGAGTTTCGAGCTTTGAGTTTCAAGATTTGAGGGCAAGAGATTCTTACGGGAGCTGTATCTTCTACGTTCGGAGTGATCTGGAACTGAAATTTGGTGGAACGCTGGAGTAGGGCAGGGCGCATCAGCCTGCAAAATTTCAAGCAGATCGCCATTCGGAGCAAGAAGTTGACGTGTCTTGGAGGTCTGAGCTTTTTGAGAGGGGAGGGCCAAAGCTTGCAGGGGCCGTAACTTTGGGCTCGAGTGTGAACGGGGGCTGAAATTTTGTGGCGTTGTGACGTTGGGTAGAGCGCTCAAGCCTGTCAATTTTCAGATCGAACGGAGTTTTTGAGTCACAATGCGTCCAATTTTGAGTTTCGAGCTTTGAGTTTCAAGATTTGAGGGCAAGAGATTCTTACGGGAGCTATATCTTCTACGTTCGGAGTGATCTGGAGCTGAAATTTGGTGGAACGCTGGAGTAGGGCAGGGCGCATCAGCCTGCAAAATTTCAAGCAGAACGCCATTCGGAGCGAGAAGTTGACGTGTCTTGGAGGTCTGAGCTTTTTGAGAGGGGAGGGCCAAAGCTTGCAGGGGCCGTAACTTTGGGCTCGAGTGTGAACGGGGGCTGAAATTTTGTGGCGTTGTGACGTTGGGTAGAGCGCTCAAGCCTGTCAATTTTCAGATCGAACGGAGTTTTTGAGTCACAATGCGTCCAATTTTGAGTTTCGAGCTTTGAGTTTCAAGATTTGAGGGCAAGAGATTCTTACGGGAGCTGTATCTTCTACGTTCGGAGTGATCTGGAGCTGAAATTTGGTGGAACGCTGGAGTAGGGCAGGGCGCATTAGCCTGCAAAATTTCAAGCAGAACGCCATTCGGAGCGAGAAGTTGACGTGCCTTGGAGTTCTGAGCTTTTCGATGGCGTCTCAAGACAATTTCATACTCAATCTGTTGCAAACGGTTTTGGAAGAGTTGAAAGTACTACGTGCAGAGTTCAAGGTACAGAGCTCTACTTTAATTGCAGCTCTACTTTAATTGCAGAGAAAGTTGGTTCTCAAGCTTCCACTGCTGCTACTCCTAGATTGCATGAAGTGGTTGAAAGTCTAGAGGTGAAGATGAAATCTTATGCAGAAGCCACTAAGTCTGCTCATATCTCTTTCTGTCAAGAGCAAGAGATTGAAAAGACTAATCAATTTGCTCGTAGAAAGAATGTGAGAATTTCTGGTCTACCTGAATCTGAGAAGGAAGAGGTGAAGAGTGTTGTCACCAAGTTTTTAGCTGAAACACTTGATGTTCCTAATGCGGATGTGGCTCAAGCTTTTCGCATTGGAACCATAGGAACTCAACCTCGAGCCATCATAGTTAAGTTCAATGACCAAACTCAACGTGATACAGCTTTAGCCAACAAAGCTGTACTCAAAGGACGTAGGATTTGGTTAGATCCCGATCTCACACCTCTACAAGTAGAGGCAAGGAGAAAGGAGCTTGCAAAAGTCAAAGAAGCTCAAGATGCTGGATTTTTTGCTTATCTTCGTGATGGACAAGCAATTGTCACTCAAAGGTAAATGGTAATGGTAAATGGTAAATGGTAAATAGATCAAGCCCGTGGGACCCAAAGGGTCAAAAGGCTAAAAAACACAATACAAACAACCCAACCCCAAACTAGGAGAGAACCAAAAGAACCCCCTAGCTAGTGCTCAAAGCACTAGAACGGTAACTAATAATATCTCTAATGTAACAACCTAAATCATAAGGCTCGAGTTGAAGCAGAGAAAAGAAATTCTCGACATCAACTTTATGCGCCACTCGAATCTCTATATATCTAGTACAAGTAATAAACACATGCTCTTCATCCTCAACATTTCTCCCATCACATAGCCTACAAATCCGTTCACTCCTATCAATATTCAACCAACGTCCTTCCTCAATTCCAAGCCTATGAGATCCTGTTCTATGCCTAGCAATAATATGACGTAAAGATGTAGCAATCTCTGCAACAAGGTACCCTTGCTCACAATAAATAAGCATAGGATTCACATGAAGTTGATAAAACTACATTTTAGTGCCTCCTCTCCTCCAAATGATGTTGAGAAACTCCTCCTTAATACGCTCGCGAAGGGCCATAGGTTGCAGATCCCAATCCAATTCCGTCACATTCCACCTTAAAGACCAAGTTATCACATCTGCAAACCATCCCTTGGAACGTGTGGCACGCAAAGCATGAAGAGGAAGTCGAGAAGCATCAAGAGATCTCACCCTTCTAATATAAGTGATGGTCAAGTAGAGAGCTTCAGCCTCAAGAGGTAGACAACCGGTTTCCGCAAGAAGAATAGCATAAGGAGTTTGGTTCCTTACACCTAACTCTTCTTGTAAGAAGATCTTTTGCACCCTCTCCACACGCTCCCAACTTGTCTTCTTACTGCCAGGACCCCACACTTGTGTCCCATATAGAACCACCGGCAACACTAAACTCCTAAATAAAAATTTCCTAAGACTCCAAGATACTAGATGAGCTCTTCTACATCGATTTAACAATGAATATAGAGCTTTGTAACCAGCTTCTACTCTCTTTTGTACACAAAGTGCCCAACTATAATTCTGAGAAAAATCAATGCCTAAATATTTGTAACTCTTCACTTGTTCCAATTCTAATCCCTTGTAAAAGAGAGAGAACTTGGATCTAGTGCCCACAAGAATGATCTTTGATTTTTCCAGATTGACCTCCATCTGATTTCGAGTACAAAAGCTAGCCAAAGTATCAAGGTGTTTCTGTAAACTAATTGCATCACATGCTAGTAATATGATATCATCTGCATACAAAAGAGCTTTGATCACAAAGTCTCCAAGTTTGACTCCTTCACTCTCACAATCATCCAACCACCTTTCTATATCATCTATGAATATTCCGAATAGAGTAGGAGAGAGAGGACAACCTTGAATAACTCCAATGGTGCTCGAGATCTCTTGAGGCTGAGAGGCATCAATCTTAGCTCGAACTGAAGTGTATAAAGTGGCCACAGCTCCGAGTAGATTAGCCGGTACTCCAATGTCTTGTAGTCTTTCCCATAAAAGCTTTCGAGGAACAGTATCAAAAGCTTTCTTCAAATCGATGAAGGCACAAAATAAAGCTTTCCCATTGCCCTTGGATTTCTCCCATAAAACACGTAAGGCCAAAATATGGTCAATAGTGTTGTATGTAGGACGAAAACCGGCTTGGGCCTTTGCTCTCTTCTGAAAATCCTCTGTCCATGTGCTCAACTTCGATTCTACCAACTTCCCAAACAACTTGGCAAAAACACTACCAACCATGATGGTGCGATAGTTTGTCACCACGTCCTTCCTTCCTGATTTATGAATAGGAACAATCTTCCGCATGGACCAAGTTGATGGAAAACCATGAACCATAGCATCTTCCAAAAGCTTAGTGAGAACCGGTCCAATACAATCTCCTCCCCACTTGATAAGTTCAATGGACAAGCCATCTAAATCCTCACATTTGCCATTTGCTAATTTTCGGAGAATAGTCTTCACCTCTCCTTCCGAAAATAATCCAGGTGTTGCTTCGCAATATGGCATAGAAGGAAAGGAAGAGACAATCATCCACATAGCAATCCAAGAGCTTGAGGGTGTTAATGTGGAATATTAGAGGTCTTTCTACAACCAAGTATGTGAGTGCCAATCCGATTTGGAAGATGGCGGACATCATCAACATTGTGGAGACGTGGGAACATGAGAGCAACACTATTGGAGAGATACCAGGGTTAACTTTGGTGGGATCCACTTGGAATCAGAGAAGTCAACGAGCTGGAAGAGGCTATGGCGGTATTGCTACTTTCATCAGATCTCAGTTTCTACCTTTGATACATTTAGAAGGTCAGGATATTGGAGGTCAATATCATTGGCTTCGTCTTGGTTTGGTTGGAGGATCTTATAGTTATTTGGCTGTTTGTTACTTTGCACCATTGTCCATGCCTATCTACTCCACACGCACTTGCAATCGGAGTCAACCATTCCATCGACTTATAGGAGATGTTCTCAATTATCAGAGCAAAGGTGAAGTTTTTCTGGTTGGAGATTTCAATGCTCGAATAGGTTGTGCACAATTTACCCAAGTTGGTGATCTCTTGAGTTCTCCCTCCTTTGAAGAACTTGAAGATAGTATGTGGTGTAGAAAGTCTTCAGATATTTGTACAAATCCTTTGACAGAACACTTTCTAACCTTTGGAGCCACATGTAATTTGAAAGTTCTCAACGGTATCTCTCTCTTTCCCAACTCCCTTTCCAATACGTGCTTTTCTCCTACAGGTGTTAGCACCATTGATTATCTTCTATCTTCAGCCACTCATAGCTCTTTCATTTCGAAATTTGATATTCTAGAACCTCAGCCAGAGTCAGATCATGCACCTCTCTTATTTACTCTCTTGTTATAAAAAACAATCCCTCTCTCTCCATGCCATTCTGTTTTAGCTTCTCCCAAGTTTCGTTTAGATCCTAGTAAGAAAGAGTTGTACATGTTACATTTTCAAAACCTTTTGACTCACACTTCATGGAGCCTTGATCCACATACAGCGAGTGGGCAATTAATAGAGTTGCTCAAAGACACTGCTTCTAAATTCTTTTTGCGGCACAAGGATCGAAGAGCTAGGGGGCTTCCTTGCAATGGATGGTTTGACTTGGATTGTAAGCAAGCGAGGATGAGATCAGTTGACAAGTCTTTGGATTTCCAAAGTCGGCTTACCTTGACAAGGCTTTACAAAGACTTGGTGAAGTCTAAAAAAAGAGCTTTTTTGAGGACGAAGCAGGAATCCTTGACAAAGGAGTTGATGGAGAATCCCAAATCCTTTTGGAGACGGTTAGCTGTAAGGTCTTCAAAACCTACTCTTGATCCCAAGAGTTTGATTGACTTTGCTGAAAAGCTTTAAATGGTAAATGGTAAATGGTAAATAGATCAAGCCCGTGGGACCCAAAGGGTCAAAAGGCTAAAAAACACAATACAAACAATCCAACTCCAAACTAGGAGAGAACCAAAAGAACCCCCTAGCTAGTGCCCAAAGCACTAGAACGGTAACTAATAATATCTCTAATGTAACAACCTAAATCAAAAGGCTCGAGTTGAAGCAGAGAAAAGAAATTCTCCACATCAACTTTATGCGCCACTCGAATCTCTATATATCTAGTACAAGTAATAAACACATGCTCTTCATCCTCAACATTTCTCCCATCACATAGCCTACAAATCCGTTCACTCCTATCAATATTCAACCAACGTCCTTCCTCAATTCCAAGCCTATGAGATCCTGTTCTATGCCTAGCAATAATATGACGTAAGGATGTAGCAATCTCTGCAACAAGGTACCCTTGCTCACAATAAATAAGCATAGGATTCACATGAAGTTGATAAAACTGCATTTTAGTGCCTCCTCTCCTCCAAATGATGTTGAGAAACTCCTCCTTAATACGCTCGCGAAGGGCCATAGGTTGCAGATCCCAATCCAATTCCGTCACATTCCACCTCAAAGACCAAGTCATCACATCTGCAAACCATCCCTTGGAACGTGTGGCATGCAAAGCATGAAGAGGAAGTCGAGAAGCATCAAGAGATCTCACCCTTCTAATATAAGTGATGGTCAAGTAGAGAGCTTCAGCCTCAAGAGGTAGACAACCGGTTTCCGCAAGAAGAATAGCATAAGGAGTTTGGTTCCTTACACCTAACTCTTCTTGTAAGAAGATCTTTTGCACCCTCTCCACACGCTCCCAACTTGTCTTTTTACTGCCAGGACCCCACACTTGTGTCCCATATAGAACCACCGGCAACACTAAACTCCTAAATAAAAATTTCCTAAGACTCCAAGATACTAGATGAGCTCTTTATTTCTTTCCCAACGCTGCATCAATGCCTTGTTGTGAAGGAACATCAGGCTTATTTTCTGAATCAGAGGTGATGACTCAAGTTAGAAAATTAGCAAATGGTAAATCGGAGGATTTGGATGGTCTCTCTATTGAACTTTTGAAGTGGGGAGGAGATCTTATTGGACCGAGACTCACCAAAGCGTTAGAGAATGCAGCTATGTATGGTTTTCCTTCAGCTTGGTCATTACGGAAGATTGTGCCTATTCACAAGTCAGGAAGGAAGGACTTGGTGACAAACTATCGCACTATCATGGTGGGTAGTGTTTTTGCCAAGTTGTTTGGCAAATTGGTGGAGTCAAAGTTGAGCACATGGACTGAATCTCACCGAAAGAGAGCGCGGTTTCAAGCAGGCTTTCGCCCCACATACAACACCATTGACCATATCTTGGCTTTGCGTGTTTTATGGGAGAAGTCGAAGGGCAATGGCAAAGCTTTGTTTTGCGCCTTCATTGATTTTAAGAAAGCTTTTGACACCGTACCTCGTGAGCTATTATGAGAAAGGCTGCAAGTCATTGGAGTACCATCAGATCTTCTAGCAGCTGTAGCCACGCTTTACCAATCTGTTCGAGCCAAGATCAACACTTCTCAAACCGAAGAGGTTTTGAGTACCATTGGAGTGATTCAAGGTTGTCCTCTCTCTCCTACTCTATTTGGAGTTTTATAGATGATATCGAAGAGTGGTTGGAGGCATGTGATAGTGAAGGTGTCAAGCTTGGAAACTTTGTTATCAAAGCTCTCTTGTATGCAGATGATATCATATTACTAGCACGTGATGCAATTAGTTTACAGAAACACCTATACACTTTGGCTAGCTTTTGTACCCAGAATCAGATGGAGGTAAATATAGAGAAGTCCAAAGTCATGATAGTGGGCACTAGATCCAAGTTTTCCTTCTATTACCAGGATCTACAATTAGAAGAGGTGAAGAGTTATAAATATCTAGGCATTGATTTTTCTAATGATTATAGTTGGGCACTTTGTGTGCAAAAGAGAGTAGAAGGTGGTTACAAAGCTCTATATTCATTGCTAAATCGGTGTAGAATGGTAAATGGTAAATGGTAAATAGATCAAGCCCGTGGGACCCAAAGGGTCAAAAGGCTAAAAAACACAATACAAACAATTCAACTCCAAACTAGGAGAGAACCAAAAGAACCCCCTAGCTAGTGCCCAAAGCACTAGAACGGTAACTAATAATATCTCTAATGTAACAACCTAAATCATAAGGCTCGAGTTGAAGCAGAGAAAAGAAATTCTCGACATCAACTTTATGCGCCCCTCGAATCTCTACATACCTAGAACAAGTAAGAAATACATGCTCTTCATCCTCAACTTTTCTTCCATCACATAGCCTACAAATACGTTCACTCCTATCAATGTTCAACCAACGCCCTTCTTCAATCCCAAGACTATGGGATCCAGTTCTATGTCTAGCAATAATATGACGTAAAGAAGTAGATATCCCTGCAAGTAAGTATCCTTGCTCACAATAAACAAGCATAGGATTCACATGAAGTTCATAAAACTGCATCTTGGTGCCTCGTCTGCTCCACATAATGCTTAGAAATTCCTCCCTAATACGCTCGCGTAGGGCAATAGGTTGCAAATTCCAATCAAGTTCCGTCACATTCCACCTCAAAGACCAAGTCACCACATCTGCAAACCAACCCTTGGGACGTGTGGCATGCATAGCTTCAAGAGGAAGTCGAGAAGCATCAAGAGATCTCACTCTTTTGACGTAAGTGATAGTCAAAAAGAGAGCTTCAGCCTCAAGAGGTAGACAACCTGTTTCCGCAAGAAGAATGGCATAAGAAGTTTGGGTCCTCACACCCAATTCTTCTTGTAAGAAGATCTTTTGCACCCTCTCCAAACGCTGCCAACCTGTCTTCTTACAACCAGGACCCCACACTTGTGTTCCATATAAGATAACGGGAAACACTAAGCTCCTGAATAAGAATTTCCTAAGACTCCAAGACACTAGATGAGCTCCTCTACATCTATTTAGCAATGAATATAGAGCTTTGAAACCAGCTTCTACCCTCTTTTGCACACAAAGTGCCCAACTATAATCAGATGAGAAATCAATGCCCAAATATTTGTAACTTTTCACTTGTTCCAACTCTAATCCTTTGTAACAGAAAGAGAGCTTGGATCTAGTGCCCACAAGAATGACTTTGGACTTCTCCAAATTGACTTCCATCTGATTTTGAGTACAAAAGCTAGCCAAAGTGTCGAGGTGTTTCTGTAAACTAGTGGCATCACGTGCTAGTAATATGACATCATCTGCATACAAAAGAGCTTTGATGACAAAGCCTCCAAGTTTAACACCTTCGCTATCACAATCCTCCAACCACCTTTCTATATCATCTATGAAAACTCCAAAGAGAGTGGGAGAGAGAGGACAACCTTGAATGACTCCAATGGTGCTGATAATCTCTTCGGTTTGAGAAGTGTTGATCTTGGCCCGAACTGAGTGGTATAATGCAGCCACCGCTGCCAAGAGATCTGATGGTACTCCAATGGTTTGCAATCTTTGCCATAAAAGCTCACGAGGTACTGTGTCAAAAGCTTTCTTGAAATCAATGAAGGCACAAAACAAAGCTTTTCCATTACCCTTGGATTTCTCCCATAGAACACGTAAAACCAAGATATGGTCTATAGTGTTGAATGTAGGACGAAAACCAGCTTGGAACCGCGCTCTCTTCTGACAAGATTCAGCCCATGTGCTCAACTTTGACTCCACCAATTTGCCAAATAACTTGGCAAAAATACTACCCACCATGATAGTGCGATAGTTTGTCACCAAGGCCTTGCTCCCAGATTTGTGAACAGAAACAATCTTCCGTAGAGACCAAGATGAAGGAAAGCCATGAATAGCAGCATCCTCTAACACTTTCGTGAGTATAGGTCCAATAACATCTCCTCCCCACTTGAGAAGTTCAATGGAAAGCCCATCCAAATCCTCACATTTACCATTTGCCAATTGTCTTAGTTGAGTCATCACTTCAACTTCTGAAAATAAGCCTGGATTTCCTTCACAATGTGGCATAGATGCAACATTGGGAAAGAAATAAAGCTTTTCAGCAAAAGAAATCAAAGACTTGGGATCAAGAGTAGGTTTAGAAGTTCGTACTGCCAACCGCCTCCAAAAGGATTTGGGATTCTCCAAGAGCTCCTTTGTCAAGCACTCTTGCTTCTGCCTCAAAAATGCTCGTTTCTTGGACTTCACCAAGTCTTTGTAAAGTCTTGTCATAATCAACTGATTGTGAAGATCCAAGGATTTATCAAGTGATCTCGCCCTTGCTTGCTTGCAATCAAAGTCAAACCATCCATTGCAAGGAAGACCTCTAGCTCTCCTGGTCTTATGTCTCAAAAAGAACTTAGAAGCAGAGTTTTGGAGCAACTCAGTTAGTTGCAAACTAGATGTATGTGGATCAAGGCTCCAAGTAGTACAAGTCAAGAGGTCTTGGAAATGTTCACTATAAAGTTGCTTCTTACTAGCATCTAAACAAAACTTGGGGGAAGTAGAAACATAGTGACATGTAGGGAGAGGGATTGACGTTGACAACAAAAGAGTGAATAAAAGAGGTGTATGATCTGATTCTGGTTGAGGCTCTAGAATATCAAACGCTGAGATAAATGAACTATTAGTGGCAGAGGACAAAAGATAATCTATAGTGCTAACACCAGTAGAGGAAAAACATGTATTGGAGTGAGAGTTGGGAAAGAAAGAAACACCATTAAGAACTTTCAGATTACAAGTGGCTCCAAAAGTCAAGAAATGCTCAGTCAAATCATTTGTACAAGGATCACAAGAGACTCTAGACCACAAACTATCTCTACTTTCTTCAAAAGAGTGGGAAGACAAGGAACTATCAAATTGTGTAAATTGAGCGGAACGTATGCGGGCATTGAAGTCTCCAACAAGAAAAACTTCACCTTTGTCTTGATATTTGAGAACATCTCCTATGAGCCGATGGAATGGTTGACTTCGATTGCAAGTGCTTGTGGAGTAGATCTGCATGGATAATGGTGCAAAGTAACAAACTGCCAAATAACTGTAAGATCCTCCAATCGATCCAAGACGAAGCCAATGATATTGTTTCCCAATATCTTGGCTTTCCAAATGTATCATAGGAAGAAGTTCAGATCTGATGAAAGTAGCAATGCCTCCAAAGCCTCTTCCTGCTCGTCGATTTCTATGGTTTCAAGTAGATCCCACCAGAGTAAAACCTTGTATCTCTCCAATAACATTACTTTCATGCTCCCAAGTCTCAACAATGTTGAGGATGTCCGCCATCTTCCAAATCGGATGTGCACTCACACACTTAGTCGTAGATAGGCCTCTTATGTTCCACATCAACACCCTCAATCTCTTGGATTGCTAGGTTGATGATTGTCTCCTTCTCTTGGTGATAATAGCTTGACTATCACGTAGATAAGCTACAAAACCTGCATCTTGAGCTTCTTTGACTTTTGCAAGCTCCTTCCTCCTTGCTTCAACTTGAAGAGGTGTAAGATCTGGATCTAACCAAATCCTCCGTCCCTTGAGAATGGCCTTGTTAGCTAAAGCCATATCACGTTGAGCTTGATCCACAAACTTAACAATAATGGCACGAGGTTGTGTGCCTTTGTTGCCAATACGATAAGCATGAGCCAAATCCGGATTAGGAACATCAAGTGTTTCAGTCAAAAACTTGGTGACCACACTCTTCACCTCTTCCTTCTCAGATTCAGGTAGACTCGAAATCCTCACATTCTTCATACGAGCAAATTGATTAGCCTTTTCAATCTCTTGCTCTTGACAGAAAGAGATATGAGCAGACTTGGTAGCTTCAGCATAGGACTTCATTTTCACCTCTAGAGTTTCAACCACTTCATGCAAAGCAGGAGTAGTAACAGTAGAAGCTTGAGAACCAACCTTGTCTTGAATGTCCTCAACAGATCCAGAGATTTGGAGCATGATCTTCTCAAAACTTTTGTGAGAAATCTTCAACTCCCTGATTTCATTCTTTGCAGCAGCCAAGGCAACATTTTGTGCCTTGAATTCTTGGCGTAGCACTTTCAATTCCTCCAAAACCGATTGCACAAGATTGAGAAGTTTGTTTTCAGAATCCATCATGAACCCAACTTTGCAAGATGTAACACAAGCTCAAAGTTTTGAAATGACAACTTCTTGACAGCAGCTCCGTTGGGGCTGAAAATTTGCAGGTATGTGCGTCCGTCCGTTGTGAACAAGCCCACCAAATCTCAGCTCCTGTTGAAACTCAAGCAAGAAGATATGGCCCCCGCAAGATTCATGCTCAAATCCATAAACTCAAAGTTTCGAAATGACAACTTCTTGATAGCAGATCTGTTGGGGCTGTAAATTTGCAGGTATGTGCGCCCGGCCGTTGTGAACAAGCCCACCAAATCTCAGCTCCTGTTGACACTCCAGCAAGAAGATATGGCCCCCGCAAAATTCATGTTCAAATCCTAAACTCAAAGTTTCGAAATGACAACTTCTTGACAGCAGCTCCGTTGGGGCTGAAAATTTGCAGGTATGTGCGTCAGTCCGTTGTGAACAAGCCCACCAAATCTCAGCTCCTGTTGAAACTCCAGCAAGAAGATATGGCCCCCGCAAGATTCATGCTCAAATCCATAAACTCAAAGTTTCGAAATGACAACTTCTTGATAGCAGCTCTGTTGGGGCTGAAAATTTGCAGGTATGTGCGCCCGGCCGTTGTGAACAAGTCCACCAAATCTCAGCTCCTGTTGACACTCCAGCAAGAAGATATGGCCCCCGCAAAATTCATGCTCAAATCCCTAAACTCAAAGTTTCGAAATGACAACTTCTTGACAGCAGCTCCGTTGGGGCTGAAAATTTGCAGGTATGTGCGTCCGTTCGTTGTGAACAAGCCCACCAAATCTCAGCTCCTGTTGAAACTCCAGCAAGAAGATATGGCCCCCGCAAGATTCATGCTCAAATCCATAAACTCAAAGAAGGGCTCATCTTGTGTCTTGGAGTCTTAGGAAATTTTTTTTCAGAAGCTTAGTGTTGCCGGTAGTATTGTATGGAACCCAAGTGTGGGGTCCTGGTTGTAAGAAGACAGGATGGGAGCGTGTGGAGAGGGTGCAGAAGATATTTCTACAAGAAGAATTGGGTGTGAGAAACCAAACCTCATATGCTATTCTTCTTGCGGAAACAGGTTGTTTACCTCTAGAGGCTGAAGCTCTATACTTGACCATCACTTACATCACAAGGGTGAGATCTCTTGATGCTTCTCGCCTTCCTCCTCAGGCTTTGAGTGCCACACGTGCCAAAGGATGGTTAGCGGATGTGATAACTTGGTCTTTGAGGTGGAATGTGACAGAACGCGATTGGGACCTACAACCTATAGCACTACGTGAACGTCTAAAGGAGGAGTTTCTGAACATTATTTGGAGCAAGCGCGGCACCAAGATGCAGTTTTATCAACTTCATGTGAATCCTATGCTTGTTTATTGTGAACAGGATTACCTACTTGCAGGAATCTCTACGTCCTTACGTCATATTATTGCTAGGCATAGAACTGGATCTCATAGGCTAGGAATTGAGGAAGGACGTTGGCTTAATATTGATAGGAGTCAACGTATTTGTAGGCTATGTGATGGAAGAGAAGTTGAGGATGAAGAGCATGTATTTCTTACTTGTACTAGATATGCAGAGATTAGAGTGACCCATAATATAGATGTAGAGAATTTTTATTCTTTGTTACAGTTAGTTCCTTTTGATTTAGGTTGTTATATTAGGGACATTATTAGTTATCGTTCTAGTGCTCTTGGCACTAGCTAGGGTTTGGCCTTTGGGGTCTTTTCCCTTGTTTGTGGCTGTCGCTTGTATTGTGTCTTTCAGCCTTTTGACCCTTTGGGTCCCCCGGGCTTGATCTATTACCATTTACCATTTACCATTTACCAATGTTCAACCAACGCCCTTCTTCAATCCCAAGACTATGAGATCCAGTTCTATGTCTAGCAATAATATGACGTAAAGAAGTAGATATCTCTGCAAGTAAGTATCCTTGCTCACAATAAACAAGCATAGGATTCACATGAAATTGATAAAACTGCATCTTGGTGCCTCGTTTGCTCCACATAATGCTGAGAAATTCCTCCTTAATGGTAAATGGTAAATGGTAAATAGATCAAGCCCGTGGGACCCAAAGGGTCAAAAGGCTAAAAAACACAATACAAACAATCCAACTCCAAACTAGGAGAGAACCAAAAGAACCCCCTAGCTAGTGCCCAAAGCACTAGAACGGTAACTAATAATATCTCTAATGTAACAACCTAAATCATAAGGCTCGAGTTGAAGCAGAGAAAAGAAATTCTCGACATCAACTTTATGCGCCACTCGAATCTCTACATACCTAGAACAAGTAAGAAATACATGCTCTTCATCCTCAACTTTTCTTCCATCACATAGCCTACAAATACGTTCACTCCTATCAATGTTCAACCAACGCCCTTCTTCAATCCCAAGACTATGGGATCCAGTTCTATGTCTAGCAATAATATGACGTAAAGAAGTAGATATCTCTGCAAGTAAGTATCCTTGCTCACAATAAACAAGCATAGTATTCACATGAAATTGATAAAACTGCATCTTGATGCCTCGTCTGCTCCACATAATGCAGAGAAATTCCTCCTTAATACGCTCGCGTAGGGCAATAGGTTGCAAATTCCAATCGAGTTCCGTCACATTCCACCTCAAAGACCAAGTCACCACATCTGCAAACCAACCCTTGGGACGTGTGGCACGCAAAGCTTCAAGAGGAAGTCGAGAAGCATCAAGAGATCTCACTCTTTTGACGTAAGTGATAGTCAAAAAGAGAGCTTCAGCCTCAAGAGGTAGACAACCTGTTTCCGCAAGAAGAATTGCATAAGAAGTTTGGGTCCTCACACCCAATTCTTCTTGTAAAAAGATCTTTTGCACCCTCTCCAAACGCTGCCAACCTGTCTTCTTACAACCAGGACCCCACACTTGTGTTCCATATAAGATAACGGGAACCACTAAGCTCCTAAATAAGAATTTCCTAAGACTCCAAGACACTAGATGAGCTCCTCTACATCTATTTAGCAATGAATATAGAGCTTTGAAACCAGATTCTACCCTCTTTTGCACACAAAGTGCCCAACTATAATCAGATGAGAAATCAATGCCCAAATATTTGTAACTTTTCACTTGTTCCAACTCTAATCCTTTGTAACAGAAAGAGAGCTTGGATCTAGTGCCCACAAGAATGACTTTGGACTTCTCCAAATTGACTTCCATCTGATTTTGAGTACAAAAGCTAGCCAAAGTGTCGAGGTGTTTCTGTAAACTAGTGGCATCACGTGCTAGTAATATGACATCATCTGCATACAAAAGAGCTTTGATGACAAAGCCTCCAAGTTTAACACCTTCGCTATCACAATCCTCCAACCACCTTTCTATATCATCTATGAAAACTCCAAAGAGAGTGGGAGAGAGAGGACAACCTTGAATGACTCCAATGGTGCTGATAATCTCTTCGGTCTGAGAAGTGTTGATCTTGGCCCGAACTGAGTGGTATAATGTAGCCACCGCTGCCAAGAGATCTGATGGTACTCCAATGGTTTGCAATCTTTGCCATAAAAGCTCACGAGGTACTGTGTCAAAAGCTTTCTTGAAATCAATGAAGGCACAAAACAAAGCTTTTCCATTACCCTTGGATTTCTCCCATAGAACACGTAAAACCAAGATATGGTCTATAGTGTTGAATGTAGGACGAAAACCAGCTTGGAACTGTGCTCTTTTCTGACAAGATTCAGCCCATGTGCTCAACTTTGACTCCACCAATTTGCCAAATAACTTGGCAAAAATACTACCCACCATGATAGTGCGATAGTTTGTCACCAAGGCCTTGCTCCCAGATTTGTGAATAGGAACAATCTTCCGTAGAGACCAAGATGAAGGAAAGCCATGAATAGCAGCATCCTCTAACACTTTTGTGAGTATAGGCCCAATAGCATCTCCTCCCCACTTGAGAAGTTCAATGGAAAGCCCATCCAAATCCTCACATTTACCATTTGCCAATTGTCTGAGTTGAGTCATCACTTCAACTTCTGAAAATAAGCCTGGATTTCCTTCACAATGTGGCATAGATGCAACATTGGGAAAGAAATAAAGCTTTTCAGCAAAAGAAATCAAAGACTTGGCATGAAGAGTAGGTTTAGAAGATCGTACTGCCAACCGCCTCCAAAAGGATTTGGGATTCTCCAAGAGCTCTTTTGTCAAGCACTCTTGCTTCTGCCTCAAAAATGCTCGTTTCTTGAACTTCACCAAGTCTTTGTAAAGTCTTGTCATAATCAACCGATTGTGAAGATCCAAGGATTTATCAAGTGATCTCGCCCTCACTTGCTTGCAATCAAAGTCAAACCATCCATTGCAAGGAAGACCTCTAGCTCTCCTGGTCTTATGTCTCAAAAAGAACTTGGAAGCAGAGTTTTGGAGCAACTTAGTTAGTTGCAAACTAGATGTATGTGGATCAAGGCTCCAAGTAGTACAAGTCAAGAGGTCTTGGAAATGTTCACTATAAAGTTGCTTCTTACTAGCATCTTAACAAAACTTGGGGGAAGTAGAAACAAAGTGACATGTAGTGAGAGGGATTGACGTTGACAACAAAAGAGTAAATAAAAGAGGTGTATGATCTGATTCTGGTTGAGGCTCTAGAATATCAAACGTTGAGATAAATGAACTATTAGTGGCAGAGGACAAAAGATAATCTATAGTGCTAACACCAGTAGAGGAAAAACATGTATTGGAGTGAGAGTTGGGAAAGAAAGAAACACCATTGAGAACTTTCAGATTACAAGTGGCTCCAAAAGTCAAGAAATGTTCAGTCAAATCATTTGTACAAGGATCAGAAGAGACTCTAGACCACAAACTATCTCTACTTTCTTCAAAAGAGTGAGAAGACAAGGAACTATCAAATTGTGTAAATTGAGCGGAACTTATGCGGGCATTGAAGTCTCCAACAAGAAAAACTTCACCTTTGTCTTGATATTTGAGAACATCTCCTATGAGCCGATGGAATGGTTGACTTCGATTGCAAGTACTTGTGGAGTAGATCTGCATGGATAATGGTGCAAAGTAACAAACTGCCAAATAACTGTAAGATCCTCCAATTGATCCAAGACGAAGCCAATGATATTGTTTCCCAATATCTTGGCTTTCCAAATGTATCATAGGAAGAAGTTCAGATCTGATGAAAGTAGCAATGCCTCCAAAGCCTCTTCCTGCTCGTCGATTTCTATGGTTCCAAGTAGATCCCACCAGAGTAAAACCTTGTATCTCTCCAATAACATTACTTTCATGCTCCCAAGTCTCAACAATGTTGAGGATGTCCGCCATCTTCCAAATCGGATGTGCACTCACATACTTAGTTGTAGATAGGCCTCTTATGTTCCACATCAACACCCTCAATCTCTTGGATTGCTAGGTTGATGATTGTTTTCTCCTCTTGGTGATAATAGCTTGACTATCACGTAGATAAGCTACAAAACCTGCATCTTGAGCTTCTTTGACTTTTGCAAGCTCCTTCCTTCTTGCTTCAACTTGAAGAGGTGTAAGATCTGGATCTAACCAAATCCTCCGTCCCTTGAGAATGGCCTTGTTAGCTAAAGCCATATCACGTTGAGCTTGATCCACAAACTTAACAATAATGGCACGAGGTTGTGTGCCTTTGTTGCCAATACGATAAGCATGAGCCAAATCCGGATTAGGAACATCAAGTGTTTCAGTCAAAAACTTGGTGACCATACTCTTCACCTCTTCCTTCTCAGATTCAGGTAGACCCGAAATCCTCACATTCTTCATACGAGCAAATTGATTAGCCTTTTCAATCTCTTGCTCTTGACAGAAAGAGATATGAGCATACTTGGTAGCTTCAGCATAGGACTTCATTTTCACTTCTAGAGTTTCAACCACTTCATGCAAAGCAGGAGTAGTAACAGTAGAAGCTTGAGAACCAACCTTGTCTTGAATGTCCTCAACAGATCCAGAGATTTGGAGCATGATCTTCTCAAAACTTTTGTGAGAAATCTTCAACTCCCTGATTTCATTCTTTGCAGCAGCCAAGGCAACATTTTGTGCCTTGAATTCTTGGCGTAGCACTTTCAATTCCTCCAAAACCGTTTGCACAAGATTGAGAAGTTTGTTTTCAGAATCCATCATGAACCCAACTTTGCAAGATGTTACACAAGCTCAAAGTTTCGAAATGAAAACTTCTTGACAGCAGCTTCGTTGGGGCTGACAATTCGCAGGTATGTGCGCCCGGCCGTCGTGAACAAGCCCACCAAATCTCAGCTCCTGTTGACACTCCAGCAAGAAGATATGGCCCCCGCAAGATTCATGCTCAAATCCCTAAACTCAAAGATTTGAAATGACAACTTCTTGACAGCAGCTCCGTTGGGGCTGAAAATTCGCAGGTATGTACGCCCGGCCGTCGTGAACAAGCCTACCAAATCTCAACTCCTGTTGACACTCCAGCAAGAAGATATGGCCCCCGCAAGATTCATGCTCAAATCCCTAAACTCAAAGATTCGAAATGACAACTTCTTGACAGCAGCTCCGTTGAGGTTGAAAATTCGCAGGTATGCGCGCCCAGCTGTCGTGAACAAGCTCACCAAATCTCAACTCCTGTTGACACTCCAGCAAGAAGATATGGCCCCCGCAAGATTCATGCTCAAATCCCTAAACTCAAAGATTCGAAATGACAACTTCTTGACAGCAGCTCCGTTGGGGCTGAAAATTCGCAGGTATGTACGCCCGGCCGTCGTGAACAAGCCTACCAAATCTCAACTCCTGTTAATACGCTCGCGTAGGGCAATAGGTTGCAAATTCCAATCGAGTTCCGTCACATTCCACCTCAAAGACCAAGTCACCACATCTGCAAACCAACCCTTGGGACGTGTGGCACGCAAAGCTTCAAGAGGAAGTCGAGAAGCATCAAGAGATCTCACTCTTTTGACGTATAAGGAGTTTGGTTCCTTACACCTAACTCTTCTTGTAAGAAGATCTTTTGCACCCTCTCCACACGCTCCCAACTTGTCTTCTTACTGCCAGAACCCCACACTTGTGTCCCATATAGAACCACCGGCAACACTAAACTCCTAAATAAAAATTTCCTAAGACTCCAAGATACTAGATGAGCTCTTCTACATCGATTTAACAATGAATATAGAGCTTTGTAACCAGCTTCTACTCTCTTTTGTACACAAAGTGCCCAACTATAATTCTGAGAAAAATCAATGCCTAAATATTTGTAACTCTTCACTTGTTCCAATTTCTATTTACCATTTACCATTTACCAATTCTAGTCCCTTGTAAAAGAGAGAGAACTTGGATCTAGTGACCACAAGAATGATCTTTGATTTTTCCAGATTGACCTCCATCTGATTTCGAGTACAAAAGCTAGCCAAAGTATCAAGGTGTTTCTGTAAACTAATTGCATCACGTGCTAGTAATATGATATCATCTGCATACAAAAGAGCTTTGATCACAAAGTCTCCAAGTTTGACTCCTTCACTCTCACAATCATCCAACCACCTTTCTATATCATCTATGAATATTCCAAATAGAGTAGGAGAGAGAGGACAACCTTGAATAACTCCAATGGTGCTCGAGATCTCTTGAGGCTGAGAGGCATCAATCTTAGCTCGAACTGAAGTGTATAAAGTGGCCACAGCTCCGAGTAGATTAGCCGGTACTCCAATGTCTTGTAGTCTTTCCCATAAAAGCTTTCGAGGAACAGTATCAAAAGCTTTCTTCAAATCGATGAAGGCACAAAATAAAGCTTTCCCATTGCCCTTGGATTTCTCCCATAAAACACGTAAGGCCAAAATATGGTCAATAGTGTTGTATGTAGGACGAAAACCGGCTTGGGCCTTTGCTCTCTTCTGAAAATCCTCTGTCCATGTGCTCAACTTCGATTCTACCAACTTCCCAAACAACTTGGCAAAAACACTACCAACCATGATGGTGCGATAGTTTGTCACCACGTCCTTCCTTCCTGATTTATGAATAGGAACAATCTTCCGCATGGACCAAGTTGATGGAAAACCATGAACCATAGCATCTTCCAAAAGCTTAGTGAGAACCGACAATGGACAATGGTGCAAAATAACAAATTGCCAAATAGCAATAAGATCCTCCAACCACCCCGAGACGTAGCCAATGATAATGTCCACCAACATCTTGAGCTTCTAGATGTATGAGAGGTAGAAGATGAGACCTGATGAAAGTAGCAATACCTCCTTGACCCCTTCCCGCATGTTGTCTTCTCTGGTTCCATGTCGACCCCACCAAGGTAAACCCTTCCAACTCAGCAATAGTATTGCTTTCATGTTCCCAAGTCTCCACAATGTTGATGACGTCAGCCATCTATTTCTTTTCTCTGCTTCAACTCGAGCCTTATGATTTAGGTTGTTACATTAGAGATATAATTAGTTACCGTTCTAGTGTTTTGGGCACTAGCTAGGGGGTTCTTTTGGTTCTCTCCTTGTTTGAAGTTGGATTGTTTGTATTGTGTTTTTTTAGCCTTTTGACCCTTTGGGTCCCACGGGCTTGATCTATTTACCATTTACCATTTACCATCTTCCAAATCGGAGCACCACTCACATACTTTGTTGTTGAAAGTCCTCGGATATTCCACACCAACACCCTTATCTTCTCGGATTGCTATGTTGACGACACCCTCCTCCTCTGAGTAACGATTGCTCTCCCATCATGTAAATAAGCAACAAAACCCGATTCTTGAGCCTCTTTTACCTTCGCAAGCTCCTTTCTCCTAACTTCCACTTGTAGAGGAGTCAGATCGGGATCCAACCATATTCTACGTCCCTTTAACATAGCCTTATTAGCCAAGGCAACATCACGTTGAGTTTGATTGACAAACTTCACTATAATACCACGAGGTTGAGCTCCCTTGTTTCCAATACGAAAAGCTTGAGCCAATTCCGCATTGGAAACCTGAAGTGTTTCATCCAAAAACTTGGTGACAACACTCTTGACATCTTCATTCTCTATTTCAGGTAAACCTGAAATTCTCACATTCTTCCTACGTGCAAGCTGGATGGACTTTTCAAGTTGTCATTTCGAAACTTTGAGTTTAGGGATTTGAGCATGAATCTTGCGGAGGCCATATCTTCTTGCTGGAGTGTCAACAGGAGCTGAGATTTGATGGGCTTGTTCACAACGGCCGGGCGCACATACCTGCAAATTTTCAGCCCCAACGGAGCTGCTGTCAAGAAGTTGTCATTTCGAAACTTTGAGTTTAGGGATTTGAGCATGAATCTTGCGGGCGCCATATCTTCTTGTTGGAGTATCAACAGGAGCTGAGATTTAAGGGCTTGTTCACAACGGCCGGGCGCACATACCTGCAAATTTTCAGCCCCAACGGAGCTGCTGTCAAGAAGTTTTTATTTCGAAACTTTGAGCTTGTGTTACATCTTGCAAAGTTGGGTTCATGATGGATTCTGAAAGCAAACTTCTCAATCTTGTGCAAACGGTTTTGGAGGAATTGAAAGTGCTACGCCAAGAATTCAAGGCACAAAATGTTGCCTTGGCTGCTGCAAAGAATGAAATCAGGGAGTTGAAGATTTCTCACAAAAGTTTTGAGAAGATCATGCTCCAAATCTCTGGATCTGTTGAGGACATTCAAGACAAGGTTGGTTCTCAAGCTTCTACTGTTACTACTCCTGCTTTGCATGAAGTGGTTGAAACTCTTGAGGTGAAAATGAAGTCCTATGCTGAAGCTACCAAGTCTGCTCATATCTCTTTCTGTCAAGAGCAAGAGATTGAAAAGGCTAATCAATTTGCTCGTATGAAGAATGTAAGGGTTTCGGGTCTACCTGAATCTGAGAAGGAAGAGGTGAAGATTGTGGTCACCAAGTTTTTGACTGAAACACTTGATGTTCCTAATCCGGATTTGGCTCATGCTTATCGTATTGGCAACAAAGGCACACAACCTCCTGCCATTATTGTTAAGTTTGTAGATCAAGCTCAACGTGATATGGCTTTAGCTAACAAGGCCATTCTCAAGGGACGGAGGATTTGGTTAGATCCAGATCTTACACCTCTTCAAGTTGAAGCAAGGAGGAAGGAGCTTGCAAAAGTCAAAGAAGCTCAAGATGCAGGTTTTGTAGCTTATCTACGTGATAGTCAAGCTATTATCACCAAGAGGAGGAGACAATCATCAACCTAGCAATCCAAGAGATTGAGGGTGTTGATGTGGAACATAAGAGGCCTATCTACAACTAAGTATGTGAGTGCACATCCGATTTGGAAGATGGCGGACATCCTCAACATTGTTGAGACTTGGGAGCATGAAAGTAATGTTATTGGAGAGATACAAGGTTTTACTCTGGTGGGATCTACTTGGAACCATAGAAATCGACGAGCAGGAAGAGGCTTTGGAGGCATTGCTACTTTCATCAGATCTGAACTTCTTCCTATGATACATTTGGAAAGCCAAGATATTGGGAAACAATATCATTGGCTTCGTCTTGGATCGATTGGAGGATCTTACAGTTATTTGGCAGTTTGTTACTTTGCACCATTATCCATGCAGATCTACTCCACAAGCACTTGCAATCGAAGTCAACCATTCCATCGGCTCATAGGAGATGTTCTCAAATATCAAGACAAAGGTGAAGTTTTTCTTGTTGGAGACTTCAATGCCCGCATACATTCCGCTCAATTTACACAATTTGATAGTTCCTTGTCTTCTCACTCTTTTGAAGAAAGTAGAGATAGTTTGTGGTCTAGAGTCTCTTGTGATCCTTGTACAAATGATTTGACTGAGCATTTCTTGACTTTTGGAGCCACTTGTAATCTGAAAGTTCTCAATGGTGTTTCTTTCTTTCCCAACTCTCACTCCAATACATGTTTTTCCTCTACTGGTGTTAGCACTATAGATTATCTTTTGTCCTCTGCCACTGATAGTTCATTTATCTCAGCGTTTGATATTCTAGAGCCTCAACCAGAATCAGATCATACACCTCTTTTATTTACTCTTTTGTTGCCAACGTCAATTCCTCTCCCTACATGTCACTATGTTTCTACTTCCCCCAAGTTTTGTTTAGATGCTAGTAAGAAGCAACTTTATAGTGAACATTTCCAAGACCTCTTGACTTGTACTACTTGGAGCCTTGATCCACATACATCTAGTTTGCAACTAACTGAGTTGCTCCAAAACTCTGCTTCTAAGTTCTTTTTGAGACATAAGACCAGGAGAGCTAGAGGTCTTCCTTGCAATGGATGGTTTGACTTTGATTGCAAGCAAGCGAGGGCGAGATCACTTGATAAATCCTTGGATCTTCACAATCGGTTGATTATGACAAGACTTTACAAAGACTTGGTGAAGTCCAAGAAACGAGCATTTTTGAGGCAGAAGCAAGAGTGCTTGACAAAGGAGCTCTTGAAGAATCCCAAATCCTTTTGGAGGCGGTTGGCAGTACGATCTTCTAAACCTACTCTTGATCCCAAGTCTTTGATTTCTTTTGCTGAAAAGCTTTATTTTTTTCCCAATGTTGCATCTATGCCACATTGTGAAGGAAATCCAGGCTTATTTTCAGAAGTTGAAGTGATGACTCAACTCAGACAATTGGCAAATGGTAGATGTGAGGATTTGGATGGGCTTTCCATTGAACTTCTCAAGTGGGGAGGAGATGCTATTGGGCCTATACTCACAAAAGTGTTAGAGGATGCTGCTATTCATGGCTTTCCTTCATCTTGGTCTCTACGGAAGATTGTTCCTATTCACAAATCTGGAAGCAAGGCCTTGGTGACAAACTATCGCACTATCATGGTGGGTAGTATTTTTGCCAAGTTATTTGGCAAATTGGTGGAGTCAAAGTTGAGCACATGGGCTGAATCTTGTCAGAAGAGAGCGCGGTTCCAAGCTGGTTTTCGTCCTACATTCAACACTATAGACCATATCTTGGTTTTACGTGTTCTATGGGAGAAATCCAAGGGCAATGGAAAAGCTTTGTTTTGTGCCTTCATTGATTTCAAGAAAGCTTTTGACACAGTACCTCGTGAGCTTTTATGGCAAAGATTGCAAACCATTTGAGTACCATCAGATCTCTTGGCAGCGGTGGCTGCATTATACCACTCAGTTCGGGCCAAGATCAACACTTCTCAAACCGAAGAGATTATCAGCACCATTGGAGTCATTCAAGGTTGTCCTCTCTCTCCCACTCTCTTTGGAGTTTTCATAGATGATATAGAAAGGTGGTTGGAGGATTGTGACAGCGAAGGTGTTAAACTTGGAGGCTTTGTCATCAAAGCTCTTTTGTATGCAGATGATGTCATATTACTAGCACGTGATGCCACTAGTTTACAGAAACACCTCAACACTTTGGCTAGCTTTTGTACTCAAAATCAGATGGAAGTCAATTTGGAAAAGTCCAAAGTCATCCTTGTGGGCACTAGATCCAAGCTCTCTTTCTGTTACAAAGGATTAGAGTTGGAACAAGTGAAAAGTTACAAATATTTGGGCATTGATTTCTCATCTGATTATAGTTGGGCACTTTGTGTGCAAAAGAGGGTAGAAGCTGGTTTCAAAGCTCTATATTCATTGCTAAATAGATGTAGAGGAGCTCATCTAGTGTCTTGGAGTCTTAGGAAATTCTTATTCAGGAGCTTAGTGTTTCCCGTTATCTTATATGGAACACAAGTGTGGGGTCCTGGTTGTAAGAAGACAGGTTGGCAGCGTTTGGAGAGGGTGCAAAAGATCTTCTTACAAGAAGAATTGGGTGTGAGGACCCAAACTTCTTATGCAATTCTTCTTGCGGAAACAGGTTGTCTACCTCTTGAGGCTGAAGCTCTCTTTTTGACTATCACTTACGTCAAAAGAGTGAGATCTCTTGATGCTTCTCGACTTCCTCTTCAAGCTTTGCGTACCACACGTTCCAAGGGTTGGTTTGCAGATGTGGTGACTTGGTCTTTGAGGTGGAATGTGACGGAACTCGATTGGAATTTGCAACCTATTGCTCTACGCGAGCGTATTAAGGAGGAATTCCTCAGCATTATGTGGAGCACACGAGGCACCAAGATGCAGTTTTATCAACTTCATGTGAATCCTATGCTTATTTATTGTGAGCAAGGATACTTACTTGCAGAGATATCTACTTCTTTACGTCATATTATTGCTAGACATAGAACTGGATCTCATAGTCTTGGGATTGAAGAAGAGCGTTGGTTGAACATTGATAGGAGTGAAAGTATTTGTAGGCTATGTGATGGAAGAAAAGTTGAGGATGAAGAGCATGTATTTCTTACTTGTTCTAGGTATGTAGAGATTCGAGTGGCGCATAAAGTTGATGTCGAGAATTTCTTTTCTCTGCTTCAACTCGAGCCTTATGATTTAGGTTGTTACATTAGAGATATTATAAGTTACCGTTCTAGTGCTTTGGGCACTAGCTAGGGGGTTCTTTTGGTTCTCTCCTAGTTTGGAGTTGGATTGTTTGTATTGTGTTTTTTAGCCTTTTGACACTTTGGGTCCCACGGGCTTGATCTATTTTCCATTTACCATTTACCATTTACCAAGAAGTTGTCATTTTGAAACTTTGAGTTTAGGGATATGAGCATGAATCTTGCGGAGGCCATATCTTCTTGTTGGAGTGTCAACAGGAGCTGAGATTTGGTGGGCTTGTTCACGACGGCCGGGCGCACATACCTGCAAATTTTCAGCCCCAACGGAGCTGCTGTCAAGAAGTTGTCATTTCGAAACTTTGAATTTAGGGATTTGAGCATGAATCTTGCGGAGGCCATATCTTCTTGCTGGAGTGTTAACAGGAGCTGAGATTTGGTGAGCTTGTTCACGACGGCCGGGCGCACATACCTGCAAATTTTCAGTCCCAACGGAGCTGCTTTCAAGAAGTTTTCATTTCGAAACTTTGAGCTTGTGTAACATCTTGCAAAGTTGGGTTCATGATGGATTCTGAAAACAAACTTCTCAATCTTGTGTAAACGGTTTTGGAGGAATTGAAAGTGCTACGCCAAGAATTCAAGGCACAAAATGTTGCTTTGGCTGCTGCAAAGAATGAAATCAGGGAGTTGAAGATTTCTCACAAAAGTTTTGAGAAGATCATGCTCCAAATCTCTGGATCTGTTGAGGACATTCAAGACAAGGTTGGTTCTCAAGCTTCTACTGTTACTACTCCTGCTTTGCATGAAGTGGTTGAAACTCTTGAGGTGAAAATGAAGTCCTATGCTGAAGCTACCAAGTCTGCTCATATCTCTTTCTGTCAAGAGCAAGAGATTGAAAAGGCTAATCAATTTGCTCGTATGAAGAATGTGAGGATTTCGGGTCTACCTGAATCTGAGAAGGAAGAGGTGAAGAGTGTGGTCACCAAGTTTTTGACTGAAACACTTCATGTTTCTAATCCGGATTTGGCTCATGCTTATCGTATTGGCAACAAAGGCACACAACCTCGTGCCATTATTGTTAAGTTTGTAGATCAAGTTCAACGTGATATGGCTTTAGCTTTTGTCTACCTCTTGAGGCTGAAGCTCTCTTTTTGACTATCACTTACGTCAAAAGAGTGAGATCTCTTGATGCTTCTCGACTTCCTCTTGAAGCCTTGCGTGCCACACGTCCCAAGGGTTGGTTTGCAGATGTGGTGACTTGGTCTTTGAGGTGGAATGTGACGGAACTCAATTGGAATTTGCAACCTATTGCCCTACGCGACCGTATTAAGGAGGAATTTCTCAGCATTATGTGGAGCAGACGAGGCAGCAAGATGCAGTTTTATCAATTTCATGTGAATCCTATGCTTGTTTATTGTGAGCAAGGATACTTACTTGCAGAGATATCTACTTCTTTACGTCATATTATTGCTAAACATAGAATAGGATCCCATAGTCTTGGGATTGAAGAAGGGCGTTGGTTGAACATTGATAGGAGTGAACGTATTTGTAGGCTATGTGATGGAAGAAAAGTTGAGGATGAAGAGCATGTATTTCTTACTTGTTCTAGGTATGTAGAGATTTGAGTGGCGCATAAAGTTGATGTCGAGAATTTCTTTTCTCTGCTTCAACTCGAGCCTTATGATTTAGGTTGTTACATTAGAGATATTATTAGTTACCGTTCTAGTGCTTTGGGCACTAGCTAGGGGGTTCTTTTGGTTCTCTCCTAGTTTGGAGTTGGGTTGTTTGTATTGTGTTTTTTAGCCTTTTGACCCTTTGGGTCCCACGGGCTTGATCTATTTACCATTTACCATTTAACAAGGCCATTCTCAAGGGACGGAGGATTTGGTTAGATCCAGACCTTACACCTCTTCAAGTTGAAGCAAGGAGGAAGGAGCTTGCAAAAGTCAAAGAAGCTCAAGATGCAGGTTTTGTAGCTTATCTACGTGATAGTCAAGCTATTATCACCAAGAGGAGGTAAATGGTAAATGGTAAATAGATCAAGCCCGTGGGACCCAAAGGGTCAAAAGGCTAAAAAACACAATACAAACAATTCAACTCCAAACTAGGAGAGAACCAAAATGGTAAATGGTAAATGGTAAATAGATCAAGCCCGTGGGACCCAAAGGGTCAAAAGGCTAAAAACCACAAAAGAACCCCCTAGCTAGTGCCCAAAGCACTAGAACGGTAACTAATAATATCTCTAATGTAACAACCTAAATCATAAGGCTCGAGTTGAAGCAGAGAAAAGAAATTCTCGACATCAACTTTATACGCCACTCGAATCTCTACATACCTAGAACAAGTAAGAAATACATGCTCTTCATCCTCAACTTTTCTTCCATCACATAGCCTACAAATACGTTCACTCCTATCAATGTTCAACCAACGCCCTTCTTCAATCCCAAGACTATGGGATCCAGTTCTATGTCTAGCAATAATATGACGTAAAGAAGTAGATATCTCTGCAAGTAAGTATCCTTGCTCACAATAAACAAGCATAGGATTCACATGAAATTGATAAAACTGCATCTTGGTGCCTCGTCTACTCCACATAATGCTGAGAAATTCCTCCTTAATACGCTCGCGTAGGGCAATAGGTTGCAAATTCCAATCGAGTTCCGTCACATTCCACCTCAAAGACCAAGTCACCACATCTGCAAACCAACCCTTGGCACGTGTGGCACGCAAAGCTTCAAGAGGAAGTCGAGAAGCATCAAGAGACCTCACTCTTTTGACGTAAGTGATAGTCAAAAAGAGAGCTTCAGCCTCAAGAGGTAGACAACCTGTTTCCGCAAGAAGAATTGCATAAGAAGTTTGGGTCCTCACACCCAATTCTTCTTGTAAGAAGATCTTTTGCACCCTCTCCAAACGCTGCCAACTTGTCTTCTTACAACCAGGACCCCACACTTGTGTTCCATATAAGATAACGGGAAACACTGAGCTCCTGAATAAGAATTTCCTAAGACTCCAAGACACTAGATGAGCTCCTCTACATCTATTTAGCAATGAATATAGAGCTTTGAAACCAGCTTCTACCCTCTTTTGCACACAAAGTGCCCAACTATAATCAGATGAGAAATCAATGCCCAAATATTTGTAACTTTTCACTTGTTCCAACTCTAATCCTTTGTAACAGAAAGAGAGCTTGGATCTAGTGCCCACAAGAATGACTTTGGACTTCTCCAAATTGACTTCCATCTGATTTTGAGTACAAAAGCTAGCCAAAGTGTCGAGGTGTTTCTGTAAACTAGTGGTATCACGTGCTAGTAATATGACATCATCTGCATACAAAAGAGCTTTGATGACAAAGCCTCCAAGTTTAACACCTTCGCTATCACAATCCTCCAACCACCTTTCTATATCATCTATGAAAACTCCAAAGAGAGTGGGAGAGAGAGGACAACCTTGAATGACTCCAATGGTGCTGATAATCTCTTCGGTTTGAGAAGTGTTGATCTTGGCCCGAACTGAGTGGTATAATGCAGCCACCGCTGCCAAGAGATCTGATGGTACTCCAATGGTTTGCAATCTTTGCCATAAAAGCTCACGAGGTACTGTGTCAAAAGCTTTCTTGAAATCAATGAAGGCACAAAACAAAGCTTTTCCATTACCCTTGGATTTCTCCCATAGAACACGTAAAACCAAGATATGGTCTATAGTGTTGAATGTAGGACGAAAACCAGCTTGGAACTGTGCTCTTTTCTGACAAGATTCAGCCCATGTGCTCAACTTTGACTCCACCAATTTGCCAAATAACTTGGCAAAAATACTACCCACCATGATAGTGCGATAGTTTGTCACCAAGGCCTTGCTCCCAGATTTGTGAATAGGAACAATCTTCCGTAGAGACCAAGATGAAGGAAAGCCATGAATAGCAGCATCCTCTAACACTTTTGTGAGTATAGGCCCAATAGCATCTCCTCCCCACTTGAGAAGTTCAATGGAAAGCCCATCCAAATCCTCACATTTACCATTTGCCAATTGTCTGAGTTGAGTCATCACTTCAACTTCTGAAAATAAGCCTGGATTTCCTTCACAATGTGGCATAGATGCAACATTGGGAAAAAAATAAAGCTTTTCAGCAAAAGAAATCAAAGACTTGGGATCAAGAGTAGATTTAGAAGATCGTACTGCCAACCGCCTCCAAAAGGATTTGGGATTCTCCAAGAGCTCCTTTGTCAAGCACTCTTGCTTCTGCCTCAAAAATGCTCGTTTCTTGGACTTCACCAAGTCTTTGTAAAGTCTTGTCATAATCAACCGATTGTGAAGATCCAAGGATTTATCAAGTGATCTCGCCCTCGCTTGCTTGCAATCAAAGTCAAACCATCCATTGCAAGGAAGACCTCTAGCTCTCCTGGTCTTATGTCTCAAAAAGAACTTAGAAGCAGAGTTTTGGAGCAACTCTGTTAGTTGCAAACTAGATGTATGTGGATCAAGGCTCCAAGTTGTACAAGTCAAGAGGTCTTGGAAATGTTCACTATAAAGTTGCTTTTTACTAGCATCTAAACAAAACTTGGGGGAAGTAGAAACATAGTATGTAGGGAGAGGAATTGACGTTGGCAGCAAAAGAGTAAATAAAAGAGGTGTATGATCTGATTCTGGTTGAGGCTCTAGAATATCAAACGCTGAGATAAATGAACTATTAGTGGCAGAGGACAAAAGATAATCTATAGTGCTAACACCAGTAGAGGAAAAACATGTATTGGAGTGAGAGTTGGGAAAGAAAGAAACACCATTGAGAACTTTCAGATTACAAGTGGCTCCAAAAGTCAAGAAATGCTCAGTCAAATCATTTGTACAAGGATCACAAGAGACTCTAGACCGCAAACTATCTCTACTTTCTTCAAAAGAGTGAGAAGACAAGGAACTATCAAATTGTGTAAATTGAGCGGAACGTATGCGGGCATTGAAGTCTCCAACAAGAAAAACTTCACCTTTGTCTTGATATTTGAGAACATCTCCTATGAGCCGATGGAATGGTTGACTTCGATTGCAAGTGCTTGTGGAGTAGATCTGCATGGATAATGGTGCAAAGTAACAAACTGCCAAATAACTGTAAGATCCTCCAATCGATCCAAGACGAAGCCAATGATATTGTTTCCCAATATCTTGGCTTTCCAAATGTATCATAGGAAGAAGTTCAGATCTGATGAAAGTAGCAATGCCTCCAAAGCCTCTTCCTGCTCGTCGAGTTCTATGGTTCCAAGTAGATCCCACCAGAGTAAACCCTTGTATCTCTCCAATAACATTACTTTCATGCTCCCAAGTCTCAACAATGTTGAGGATGTCCGCCATCTTCCAAATCGGATGTGCACTCACATACTTAGTTGTAGATAGGCCTCTTATGTTCCACATCAACACCTTCAATCTCTTGGATTGCTAGGTTGATGATTGTCTCCTCCTCTTGGTGATAATAGCTTGACTATCACGTAGATAAGCTACAAAACCTGCATCTTGAGCTTCTTTGACTTTTGCAAGCTCCTTCCTCCTTGCTTCAACTTGAAGAGGTGTAAGATCTGGATCTAACCAAATCCTCCGTCCCTTGAGAATGGCCTTGTTAGCTAAAGCCATATCACGTTGAGCTTGATCTACAAACTTAACAATAATGGCACGAGGTTGTGTGCCTTTGTTGCCAATACGATAAGCATGAGCCAAATCCGGATTAGAAACATCAAGTGTTTCAGTCAAAAACTTGGTGACCACACTCTTCACCTCTTCCTTCTCAGATTCAGGTAGACCCGAAATCCTCACATTCTTCATACGAGCAAATTGACTAGCCTTTTCAATCTCTTGCTCTTGACAGAAAGAGATATGAGCAGACTTGGTAGCTTCAGCATAGGACTTCATTTTCACCTCAAGAGTTTCAACCACTTCATGCAAAGCAGGAGTAGTAAAAGTAGAAGCTTGAGAAACAACCTTGTCTTGAATGTCCTCAACAGATCCAGAGATTTGGAGCATGATCTTCTCAAAACTTTTGTGAGAAATCTTCAACTCCCTGATTTCATTCTTTGCAGCAGCCAAAGCAACATTTTGTGCCTTGAATTCTTGGCGTAGCACTTTCAATTCCTCCAAAACCGTTTGCACAAGATTGAGAAGTTTGTTTTCAGAATCCATCATGAACCCAACTTTGCAAGATGTTACACAAGCTCAAAGTTTCGAAATGAAAACTTCTTGACAGCAGCTCCGTTGGGACTGAAAATTTGCAGGTATGTGCGCCCAGCCGTCGTGAACAAGCCTATCAAATCTCAGCTCCTGTTGACACTCCAGCAAGAAGATATGGCCTCCGCAAGATTCATGCTCAAATCCCTAAACTCAAAGTTTCGAAATGACAACTTCTTGACAGCAGCTCCGTTGGGGCTGAAAATTTGCAGGTATGTGCGCCCAGCCGTCGTGAACAAGCCCACCAAATCTCAGCTCCTGTTGACACTCCAGCAAGAAGATATGGCCTCCGCAAGATTCATGCTCAAATCCCTAAACTTAAAGTTTCGAAATGACAACTTCTTGACAGCAGCTCCGTTGGGGCTGAAAATTTGCACGTATGTGCGCCTGGCCGTTGTGAACAAGCCCACCAAATCTCAGCTCCTGTTGACACTCCAGCAAGAAGATATGGCCTCCGCAAGATTCATGCTCAAATCCCTAAACTTAAAGTTTAGAAATGACAACTTCTTGACAGCAGCTCCGTTGGGGCTGAAAATTTGCAGGTATGTGCGCCTGGTATGTGGTAGGAGACAATCATCAACCTAGCAATCCAAGAGATTGAGGGTGTTGATGTGGAACATAAGAGGCCTATCTAATGGTAAATGGTAAATGGTAAATAGACCAAGCCCATGGGACCCAAAGGGTCAAAAGGCTAAAAAACACAATACAAACAATCCAACTCCAAACTAGGAGAGAACCAAAAAAACCCCCTAGCTAGTGCCCAAAGCACTAGAACAGTAACTAATAATATCTCTAATGTAACAACCTAAATCATAAGGCTCGAGGTGAAGCAAAGAAAAGAAATTCTCGACATCAACTTTATGCGCCACTCGAATCTCTATATATCTAGTACAAGTAATAAACACATGCTCTTCATCTTCATCTTCATGTTTGGAGTTGGATTGTTTGTATTGTGTTTTTTAGCCTTTTGACCCTTTGGGTCCCACGGGCTTGATCTATTTACCATTTACCATCCTCAACATTTCTCCCATCACATAGCCTACAAATCCGTTCACTCCTATCAATATTCAACCAACGTCCTTCCTCAATTCCAAGCCTATGAGATCCTGTTCTATGCCTAGCAATAATATGACGTAAAGATGTAGCAATCTCTGCAACAAGGTACCCTTGCTCACAATAAATAAGCATAGGATTCACATGAAGTTGATAAAACTGCATTTTAGTGCCTCCTCTCCTCCAAATGATGTTGAGAAACTCCTCCTTAATACGCTCGCGAAGGGCCATAGGTTGCAGATCCCAATCCAATTCCGTCACATTCCACCTTAAAGACCAAGTTATCACATCTGCAAACCATCCCTTGGAATGTGTGGCACGCAAAGCATGAAGAGGAAGTCGAGAAGCATCAAGAGATCTCACCCTTCTAATATAAGTGATGGTCAAGTAGAGAGCTTCAGCCTCAAGAGGTAGACAACCGGTTTCCGCAAGAAGAATAGCATAAGGAGTTTGGTTCCTTACACCTAACTCTTCTTGTAAGAAGATCTTTTGCACCCTCTCCACACGCTCCCAACTTGTCTTCTTACTAAATGGTAAATGGTAAATGGTAAATAGATCAAGCCCGTGGGACCCAAAGGGTCAAAAGGCTAAAAAAAACACAATACAAACAATCCAACTCCAAACTAGGAGAGAACCAAAAGAACCCCCTAGCTAGTGCCCAAAGCACTTGAACGGTAACTAATAATATCTCTAATGTAACAACCTAAATCATAAGGCTCGAGTTGAAGCAGAGAAAAGAAATTTTCGACATCAACTTTATGCGCCACTCGAATCTCTATATATCTAGTACAAGTAATAAACACATGCTCTTCATCCTCAACATTTCTCCCATCACATAGCCTACAAATCCGTTCACTCCTATCAATATTCAACCAACGTCCTTCCTCAATTCCAAGCCTATGAGATCCTGTTCTATGCCTGGCAATAATATGACGTAAAGATGTAGCAATCTCTGCAACAAGGTACCCTTGCTCACAATAAATAAGCATAGGATTCACATGAAGTTGATAAAACTGCATTTTAGTGCCTCCTCTCCTCCAAATGATGTTGAGAAACTCCTCCTTAATACGCTCGCGAAGGGCCATAGGTTGCAGATCCCAATCCAATTCCGTCACATTCCACCTCAAAGACCAAGTCATCACATCTGCAAACCATCCCTTGGAACGTGTGGCACGCAAAGCATGAAGAGGAAGTCGAGAAGCATCAAGAGATCTCACCCTTCTAATATAAGTGATGGTCAAGTAGAGAGCTTCAGCCTCAAGAGGTAGACAACCGGTTTCCGCAAGAAGAATAGCATAAGGAGTTTGGTTCCTTACACCTAACTCTTCTTGTAAGAAGATCTTTTGCACCCTCTCCACACGCTCCCAACTTGTCTTCTTACTGCCAGGACCCCACACTTGTGTCCCATATAGAACCACCGGCAACACTAAACTCCTAAATAAAAATTTCCTAAGACTCCAAGATACTAGATGGGCTCTTCTACATCGATTTAACAATGAATATAGAGCTTTGTAACCAGCTTCTACTCTCTTTTGTACACAAAGTGCCCAACTATAATTCTGAGAAAAATCAATGCCTAAATATTTGTAACTCTTCACTTGTTCCAATTCTAGTCCCTTGTAAAAGAAAGAGAACTTGGATCTAGTGCCCACAAGAATGATCTTTGATTTTTCCAGATTGACCTCCATCTGATTTCGAGTACAAAAGCTAGCCAAAGTATCAAGGTGTTTCTGTAAACTAATTGCATCACGTGCTAGTAATATGATATCATCTGCGTACAAAAGAGCTTTGATCACAAAGTCTCCAAGTTTGACTCCTTCACTCTCACAATCATCCAACCACCTTTCTATATCATCTATGAATATTCCGAATAGAGTAGGAGAGAGAGGACAACCTTGAATAACTCCAATGGTGCTCGAGATCTCTTGAGGCTGAGAGGCATCAATCTTAGCTCGAACTGAAGTGTATAAAGTGGCCACAGCTCCGAGTAGATTAGCCGGTACTCCAATGTCTTGTAGTCTTTCCCATAAAAGCTTTCGAGGAACAGTATCAAAAGCTTTCTTCAAATCGATGAAGGCACAAAATAAAGCTTTCCCATTGCCCTTGGATTTCTCCCATAAAACACGTAAGGCCAAAATATGGTCAATAGTGTTGTATGTAGGACGAAAACCGGCTTGGGCCTTTGCTCTCTTCTGAAAATCCTCTGTCCATGTGCTCAACTTCGATTCTACCAACTTCCCAAACAACTTGGCAAAAACACTACCAACCATGATGGTGCGATAGTTTGTCACCACGTCCTTCCTTCCTGATTTATGAATAGGAACAATCTTCCGCATGGACCAAGTTGATGGAAAACCATGAACCATAGCATCTTCCAAAAGCTTAGTGAGAACCGGTCCAATACAATCTCCTCCCCACTTGATAAGTTCAATGGACAAGCCATCTAAATCCTCACATTTGCCATTTGCTAATTTTCGGAGAATAGTCATCACCTCTCCTTCCGAAAATAATCCAGGTGTTGCTTCGCAATATGGCATAGATGTGGCTTCTGGAAAGAAATAGAGCTTTTCGGCAAAAGCTACCAAAGACTCGGAATCAAGAGAGGGTTTTGACGATGGTGTAGCTAATCGTCTCCAAAAGGACTTGGGATCCTTCATCAGGTCCTTTGTCAAGGATTCTTGCTTTCGTCTTAAGAAAGCTCGTTTCTTAGACTTCACCAAGTCTTTGTATATCCTTGTCAAAAGAAGCCGACTTTGAATATCCAAAGACCTATCAACAGACCTTGCCCTTGCTAGCTTGCATTCGGAGTCAAACCATCCATTGCAAGGTAGCCCCTTAGCAATCCTAGTACTATGCCTCAAAAAGAACTTCGATGCAGAAGTTTTGAGCAATTCTATGAGCTGTAAACTAGCGGTATGCGAATCTGGACTCCATATGGTGTGAGTCAAAAGATCTTGTAGATGTTCTGCATAAAGGTCTCTTTTACAAGGATCTAAGCGAAACTTGGGAGAAGCTAAAAGAGATTGGCAAGGTGAAGTAGAGATTGATTTTGACATTGAAAGTGTGAACAAAAGAGGTGCATGATCTGATTCAGGTTGAGGATCCAAAACATCAAAATTGGAGATCAGAGAGGTACTAACCAAGGAAGACAAGAGAAAATCTATTGTGCTAGCACCGGTAGGGGAAAAACAAGTATTGGACTGAGAGTTGGGAAAGCGAGAGGTTCCATTGAGAACCTTCAAGTTACAAGTGGCTCCAAATGTCAAAAAGTGCTCTGTCAAAGAGTTTGTGGAAGGATCAAAAGAGGTTCTAGACCACAAACTATCGTAAATTTCTTCAAACATAGAAGAAGCCAAGGGATCACTAAATTGAGTAAATTGAGCACAACGTATACGAGCATTGAAATCTCCAGCAAGAAAGACATCCCCTTTACTTTGGAATCTAAGAACATCTTCAATAAGCCGATGGAATGGTTCACTTCGGTTGCAAAAGCGTGTTGAGTAGATACCCATGGACAATGGTGCAAAATAACAAATTGCCAAATAGCAATAAGATCCTCCAACCACCCCGAGACGTAGCCAATGATACTGTCCACCAACATCTTGAGCTTCTTCTACTGCCAGGACCCCACACTTGTGTCCCATATAGAACCACCGGCAACACTAAACTCCTAAATAAAAATTTCCTAAGACTCCAAGATACTAGATGAGCTCTTCTACATCGATTTAACAATGAATATAGAGCTTTGTAACCAGCTTCTACAACTAAGTATGTGAGTGCACATCCGATTTGGAAGATGGCGGACATCCTCAACATTGTTGAGACTTGGGAGCATGAAAGTAATGTTATTGGAGAGATACAAGGTTTTACTCTGGTGGGATCTACTTGGAACCATAGAAATCGACGAGCAGGAAGAGGCTTTGGAGGCATTGCTACTTTCATCAGATCTGAACTTCTTCCTATGATACATTTGGAAAGCCAAGATATTGGGAAACAATATCATTGGCTTCGTCTTGGATCGATTGGAGGATCTTACAGTTATTTGGCAGTTTGTTACTTTGCACCATTATCCATGCAGATCTACTCCACAAGCACTTGCAATCAAAGTCAACCATTCCATCGGCTCATAGGAGATGTTCTCAAATATCAAGACAAAGGTGAAGTTTTTCTTGTTGGAGACTTCAATGCCCGCATACATTCCGCTCAATTTACACAATTTGATAGTTCCTTGTCTTCTCACTCTTTTGAAGAAAGTAGAGATAGTTTGTGGTCTAGAGTCTCTTGTGATCCTTGTACAAATGATTTGACTGAGCATTTCTTGACTTTTGGAGCCACTTGTAATCTGAAAGTTCTCAATGGTGTTTCTTTCTTTCCCAACTCTCACTCCAATACATGTTTTTTCTCTACTGGTGTTAGCACTATAGATTATCTTTTGTCCTCTGCCACTAATAGTTCATTTATCTCAGCGTTTGATATTCTAGAGCCTCAACCAGAATCATATCATACACCTCTTTTATTTACTCTTTTGTTGCCAACGTCAATCCCTCTACCTACATACTATGTTTCTACTTCCCCCAAGTTTTGTTTAGATGCTAGTAAAAAGCAACTTTATAGTGAACATTTCCAAGACCTCTTGACTTGTACTACTTGGAGCCTTGATCCACATACATCTAGTTTGCAACTAACTGAGTTGCTCCAAAACTCTGCTTCTAAGTTCTTTTTGAGACATAAGACCAGGAGAGCTAGAGGTCTTCCTTGCAATGGATGGTTTGACTTTGATTGCAAGCAAGCGAGGGCGAGATCACTTGATAAATCCTTGGATCTTCACAATCGGTTGATTATGACAAGACTTTACAAAGACTTAGTGAAGTTCAAGAAACGAGCATTTTTGAGGCAGAAGCAAGAGTGCTTGACAAAGGAGCTCTTGGAGAATCCCAAATCCTTTTGGAGGCGGTTGGTAGTACGATCTTCTAAACCTACTCTTGATCCCAAGTCTTTGATTTCTTTTGCTGAAAAGCTTTATTTTTTTCCCAATGTTGCATCTATGCCACATTGTGAAGGAAATCCAAGCTTATTTTCAGAAGTTGAAGTGATAACTCAACTCAGACAATTGGCAAATGGTAGATGTGAGGATTTGGATGGGCTTTCCATTGAACTTCTCAAGTGGGGAGGAGATGCTATTGGGCCTATACTCACAAAAGTGTTAGAGGATGCTGCTATTCATGGCTTTCCTTCATCTTGGTCTCTACGGAAGATTGTTCCTATTCACAAATCTGGAAGCAAGGCCTTGGTGACAAACTATCGCACTAAACTTGGAGGCTTTGTCATCAAAGCTCTTTTGTATGCAGATGATGTCATATTACTAGCACGTGATGCCACTAGTTTACAGAAACACCTCGACACTTTGGCTAGCTTTTGTACTCAAAATCAGATGGAAGTCAATTTGGAGAAGTCCAAAGTCATTGTTGTGGGCACTAGATCCAAGCTCTCTTTCTGTTACAAAGGATTAGAGTTGGAACAAGTGAAAAGTTACAAATATTTGGGCATTGATTTCTCATCTGATTATAGTTGGGCACTTTGTGTGCAAAAGAGGGTAGAAGCTGGTTTCAAAGCTCTATATTCATTGCTAAATAGATGTAGAGGAGCTCATCTAGTGTCTTGGAGTCTTAGGAAATTCTTATTCAGGAGCTTAGTGTTTCCCGTTATCTTATATGGAACACAAGTGTGGGGTCCTGGTTGTAAGAAGACAGGTTGGCAGCGTTTGGAGAGGGTGCAAAAGATCTTCTTACAAGAAGAATTGGGTGTGAGGACCCAAACTTCTTATGCAATTCTTCTTGCGGAAACAGGTTGTCTACCTCTTGAGGCTGAAGCTCTCTTTTTGACTATCACTTATGTCAAAAGAGTGAGATCTCTTGATGCTTCTCGACTTCCTCTTGAAGCTCTGCATGCCACACGTCCCAAGGGTTGGTTTGCAGATGTGGTGACTTGGTCTTTGAGGTGGAATGTGACGGAACTTGATTGGAATTTGCAACCTATTGCCCTACGCGAGCGTATTAGGGAGGAATTTCTCAGCATTATGTGGAGCACACGAGGCACCAAGATGCAGTTTTATCAACTTCATGTGAATCCTATGCTTGTTTATTGTGAACAAGGATACTTACTTGCAGAGATATCTACTTCTTTACGTCATATTATTGCTAGACATAGAATTGGATCTCATAGTCTTGGGATTGAAGAAGGGCGTTGGTTGAACATTGATAGGAGTGAACGTATTTGTAGGCTATGTGATGGAAGAAAAGTTGAGGATGAAGAGCATGTATTTCTTACTTGTTCTAGGTATGTAGAGATTCGAGTGGCGCATAAAGTTGATGTCGAGAATTTCTTTTCTCTGCTTCAACTCGAGCTTTATGATTTAGGTTGTTACATTAGAGATATTATTAGTTACCGTTCTAGTGCTTTGGGCACTAGCTAGGGGATTGTTTGTATTGTGTTTTTTAGCCTTTTGACCCTTTGGGTCCCACGGGCTTGATCTATTTACCATTTACCATTTACTATCATGGTGGGTAGTATTTTTGCCAAGTTATTTGGCAAATTGGTGGAGTCAAAGTTGAGCACATGGGCTGAATCTTGTCAGAAGAGAGCGCGGTTCCAAGCTGGTTTTCGTCCTACATTCAACACTATAGACCATATCTTGGTTTTACGTGTTCTATGGGAGAAATCAAAGGGTAATGGAAAAGCTTTGTTTTGTGCCTTCATTGATTTCAAGAAAGCTTTTGACACAGTACCTCGTGAGCTTTCATGGCAAAGATTGCAAACCATTGGAGTACCATCAGATCTCTTGGCAGCGGTGGTTGCATTATACCACTCTGTTCGGGCCAAGATCAACACTTCTCAAACCGAAGAGATTATCAGCACCATTGGAGTCATTCAAGGTTGTACTCTCTCTCCCACTCTCTTTGGAGTTTTCATAGATGATATAGAAAGGTGGTTGGAGGATTGTGATAGCGAAGGTGTTAAACTTGGAGGCTTTGTCATCAAAGCTCTTTTGTATGCAGATGATGTCATATTACTAGCACGTGATGCCACTAGTTTACAGAAACACCTCGACACTTTGGCTAGCTTTTGTACTCAAAATCAGATGGAAGTCAATTTGGAGAAGTCCAAAGTCATTCTTGTGGGCACTAGATCCAAGCTCTCTTTCTATTACAAAGGATTAGAGTTGGAACAAGTAAAAAGTTACAAATATTTGGGCATTGATTTCTCATCTGATTATAGTTGGGCACTTTGTGTGCAAAAGAGGGTAGAATCTGGTTTCAAAGCTCTATATTCATTGCTAAATAGATGTAGAGGAGCTCATCTAGTGTCTTGGAGTCTTAGGAAATTCTTATTCAGGAGCTTAGTGTTTCCCGTTATCTTATATGGAACACAAGTGTGGGGTCCTGATTGTAAGAAGACAGGTTGGCAGCGTTTGGAGAGGGTGCAAAAGATCTTCTTACAAGAAGAATTGGGTGTGAGGACCCAAACTTCTTATGCAATTCTTCTTGCGGAAACAGGTTGTCTACCTCTTGAGGCTGAAGCTCTCTTTTTGACTATCACTTATGTCAAAAGAGTGAGATCTCTTGATGCTTCTCGACTTCCTCTTGAAGCTCTGCATGCCACACGTCCCAAGGGTTGGTTTGCAGATGTGGTGACTTGGTCTTTGAGGTGGAATGTGACGGAACTTGATTGGAATTTGCAACCTATTGCCCTACGCGAGCGTATTAGGGAGGAATTTCTCAGCATTATGTGGAGCACACGAGGCACCAAGATGCAGTTTTATCAACTTCATGTGAATCCTATGCTTGTTTATTGTGAGCAAGGATACTTACTTGCAAAGATATCTACTTCTTTACGTCATATTATTGCTAGACATAGAACTGGATCTCATAGTCTTGGGATTGAAGAAGGGCGTTGGTTGAACATCGATAGGAGTGAACGTATTTGTAGGCTATGTGATGGAAGAAAAGTTGAGGATGAAGAGCATGTATTTCTTACTTGTTCTAGGTATGTAGAGATTTGAGTGGCGCATAAAGTTGATGTCGAGAATTTCTTTTCTCTGCTTCAACTCGAGCCTTATGATTTAGGTTGTTACATTAGAGATATTATAAGTTACCGTTCTAGTGCTTTGGGCACTAGCTAGGGGGTTCTTTTGGTTCTCTCCTAGTTTGGAGTTGAATTGTTTGTATTGTGTTTTTTAGCCTTTTGACCCTTTGGGTCCCACGGGCTTGATCTATTTACCATTTACCATTTATCAATCTCTTGTTCTTGACAAAAAGAGATTTGAGCAGCCTTTGTAGCTTCAGCGTAGGATTTGATCTTCAAATCTAAGCTTTCGACCACCTCATGCAATCTAGGACTATCCGCACTTGTCATCTGAGAGCATACCTTCCCTTGGATGTCATCCACAGATTTAGATACATCCCACATCACATCCACACTATCCTTGAACACCTTCTCCACGTTCTTCTGTGATCCCTTCAACTCTCGAATTTGATTATGTGCGAGAGTTAAAGCAGCCTGTTGCATCTTGAATTCATGTCGAAGTTCCTTCAATTCTTCGAAAATTGTTTGCAGAAGCTGAAAAATATCGTCTTGAGAAGCCATGTTGTATCAACTTCCGTATCAACCGAAACACTCTAAATTCTAGGTCGAAACACCAAAAAATATTGTAACTTCTCACTCAAGCGTCCATGCACCTTCAAACTTGATGAACTTCTGCCGAATATCAATCCCCAAGTCCTCAAAAAATTTTCAGCCTCAGATCATGCTTTGGCAAAAAGATAAAAATGTCTGAACATTTTTGTGACCACCTGAACACTCGAAACAAAAAGTCGAAACTCCAAATGGGCTGTAACTTCTGACTCAAGCGTCCGTTCATCTTCAAACTTTTTATGCTACTGCCAAATATTGATCTCCAAGTCCCCACAAATTTTCAGCCTCAAATCATGCTTCGTCAAAAAGATAAAAATGTCTGAACATTTTTGTGACTCTCGGAACACTCAAAACAAAAAGTCGAAACTCCAAATGGGCTGTAACTTCTGACTCAAGCGTCCATTCACCTTCAAACTTTTTGTGCTACTGCCCAATATTGATCTACAAGTCCTCAAAAATTTTCAGGCTCAGATCATGCTTACTGAAAAAGATAAAAATGTCTGAACATTTTTGTGACCACTGGAACACTCGAAACAAAAAGTCGAAACTCCAAATGGGCTGTAAATTCTGACTCAAGCGTCCATTCACCCTCAAACTTTTTATGCTACTGCCGAATATTGATCATCAAGTCCTCAAAAAGTTTTAGCCTCAGATCATGCTTCGTCAAAAAGATAAAAATGTCTGAACATTTTTGTGACCACCGGAACACTCGAAACAAAAAGTCGAAACTCCAAATGGGCTGTAACTTCTGACTCAAGCGTCCGTTCACCTTCAAACTTTTAATGCTACTACCGAATATTGATCTACAAGTTCCCAAAAATTTTCAGCCTTAGATCATGCTTCGTCAAAAAGATAAAAATGTCTGAACATTTTTGTGACCAAAAAAACAAAGCTTTGCCATTGCCCTTCGATTTCTCCCATAAAACACGCAAAGCCAAGATATGGTCAATGGTGTTGTATGTGGGGCGAAAGCCTGCTTGAAACCGCGCTCTCTTTCGATGAGATTCAGTCCATGTGCTCAACTTTGACTCCACCAATTTGCCAAACAACTTGGCAAAAACACTACCCACCATGATAGTGCGATAGTTTGTCACCAAGTCCTTCCTTCCTGACTTGTGAATAGGCACAATCTTCCGTAATGACCAAGCTGAAGGAAAACCATACATAGCTGCATTCTCTAACGCTTTGGTGAGTCTCGGTCCAATAAGATCTCCTCCCCACTTCAAAAGTTCAATAGAGAGACCATCCAAATCCTCCGATTTACCATTTGCTAATTTTCTAACTTGAGTCATCACCTCTAATTCAGAAAATAAGCCTGATGTTCCTTCACAACAAGGCATTGATGCAACGTTGGGAAAGAAATAAAGCTTTTCAGCAAAGTCAATCAAACTCTTGGGATCAAGAGTAGGTTTTGAAGACCTTACAGCTAACCGTCTCCAAAATGATTTGGGATTCTCCATCAACTCCTTTGTCAAGGATTCCTGCTTCGTCCTCAAAAAAGCTCTTTTTTTAGACTTCACCAAGTCTTTGTAAAGCCTTGTGAAGGTAAGCCGACTTTGGAAATCCAAAGACTTGTCAACTAATCTCATCCTCGCTTGCTTACAATCCAAGTCAAATTTCCAGCCCCAACGGAGCTGCTGTCAAGAAGTTGTCATTTCGAAACTTTGAGTTTAGGGATTTGAGCATGAATCTTGCGGAGGCCATATCTTCTTGCTGGAGTGTCAACGGGAGCTGAGATTTAGTGAGCTTGTTCACGACGGCCGGGCGCACATACCTGCAAATTTTCAGCCCCAACGGAGCTGCTGTCAAGAAGTTCTCATTTCAAAACTTTGAGCTTGTGTAACATCTTGCAAAGTTGGGTTCATGATGGATTCTGAAAACAAACTTCTCAATCTTGTGCAAACGGTTTTGGAGGAATTGAAAGTGCTACGCCAAGAATTCAAGGCACAAAATGTTGCTTTGACTGCTGCAAAGAATGAAATCAGGGAGTTGAAGATATCTCACAAAATTTTTGAGAAGATCATGCTCCAAATCTCTGGATCTGTTGAGGACATTCAAGACAAGGTTGGTTCTCAAGCTTCTACTGTTACTACTCCTGCTTTGCATGAAGTGGTTGAAACTCTAGAGGTGAAAATGAAGTCCTATGCTGAAGCTACCAAGTCTGCTCATATCTCTTTCTGTCAAGAGCAAGAGATTGAAAAGGCTAATCAATTTGCTCGTATGAAGAATGTGAGGATTTCGGGTCTACCTGAATCTGAGAAGGAAGAGGTGAAGATTGTGGTCACCAAGTTTTTGACTGAAACACTTGATGTTCCTAATCCGGATTTGGCTCATGCTTATCGTATTGGCAACAAAGGCACACAACCTCGTGCCATTATTGTTAAGTTTGTAGATCAAGCTCAACGTGATATGGCTTTAGCTAACAAGGCCATTCTCAAGGGACGGAGGATTTGGTTAGATCCAGATCTTACACCTCTTCAAGTTGAAGCAAGGAGGAAGGAGCTTGCAAAAGTCAAAGAAGCTCAAGATGCAGGTTTTGTAGCTTATCTACTTGATAGTCAAGCTATTATCACCAAGAGGAGGAGACAATCATCAACCTAGCAATCCAAGAGATTGAGGGTGTTGATGTGGAACATAAGAGGCCTATCTACGACTAAGTATATGAGTGCATATCCGATTTGGAAGATGGCGGACATCCTCAACATTGTTGAGACTTGGGAGCATGAAAGTAATGTTATTGGTGAGATACAAGGTTTTACTCTGGTGGGATCTACTTGGAACCATAGAAATTGACGAGCAGGAAGAGGCTTTGGAGGCATTGCTACTTTCATCAGATCTGAACTTCTTCCTATGATACATTTGGAAAGCCAAGATATTGGGAAACAATATCATTGGCTTCGTCTTGGATCGATTGGAGGATCTTACAGTTATTTGGCAGTTTGTTACTTTGCACCATTATCCATGCAGATCTACTCCACAAGCACTTGCAATCGAAGTCAACCATTCCATCGGCTCATAGGAGATGTTCTCAAATATCAAGACAAAGGTGAAGTTTTTCTTGTTGGAGACTTCAATGCCCGCATACGTTCCGCTCAATTTACACAATTTGATAGTTCCTTGTCTTCTCACTCTTTTGAAGAAAGTAGAGATAGTTTGTGGTCTAGAGTCTCTTGTGATCCTTGTACATGGTAATGGTAAATAGATCAAGCCCGTGGGACCCAAAGGGTCAAAAGGCTAAAAAACACAATACAAACAATCCAACTCCAAACAAGGAGAGAACCAAAAGAACCCCCTAGCTAGTGCCCAAAGCACTAGAACGGTAACTAATAATATCTCTAATGTAACAACCTAAATCATAAGGCTCGAGTTGAAGCAGAGAAAAGAAATTCTCGACATCAACTTTATGCGCCACTCGAATCTCTACATACCTAGAACAAGTAAGAAATACATGCTCTTCATCCTCAACTTTTCTTCCATCACATAGCCTACAAATACGTTCACTCCTATCAATGTTCAACCAACGCCCTTCTTCAATCCCAAGACTATGGGATCCAGTTCTATGTCTAGCAATAATATGACGTAAAGAAGTAGATATCTCTGCAAGTAAGTATCCTTGCTCACAATAAACAAGCATAGGATTCACATGAAATTGATAAAACTGCATCTTGGTGCCTCGTCTGCTCCACATAATGCTGAGAAATTCCTCTTTAATACGCTCGCGTAGGGCAATAGGTTGCAAATTCCAATCGAGTTCCGTCACATTCCACCTCAAAGACCAAGTCACCACATCTGCAAACCAACCCTTGGGACGTGTGGCACGCAAAGCTTCAAGAGGAAGTCGAGAAGCATCAAGAGATCTCACTCTTTTGACATAAGTGATAGTCAAAAAGAGAGCTTCAGCCTCAAGAGGTAGACAACCTGTTTCCGCAAGAAGAATTGCATAAGAAGTTTGGGTCCTCACACCCAATTCTTCTTGTAAGAAGATCTTTTGCACCCTCTCCAAACGCTGCCAACCTGTCTTCTTACAACCAGGACCCCACACTTGTGTTCCATATAAGATAACGGGAAACACTAAGCTCCTGAATAAGAATTTCCTAAGACTCCAAGACACTAGATGAGCTCCTCTACATCTATTTAGCAATGAATATAGAGCTTTGAAACCAGCTTCTACCCTCTTTTGCACACAAAGTGCCCAACTATAATCAGATGAGAAATCAATGCCCAAATATTTGTAACTTTTCACTTGTTCCAACTCTAATCCTTTGTAACAGAAAGAGAGTTTGGATCTAGTGCCCACAAGAATGACTTTGGATTTCTCCAAATTGACTTCCATCTGATTTTGAGTACAAAAGCTAGCCAAAGTGTCGAGGTGTTTCTGTAAACTAGTGGCATCAAAATGATTTGACATCAATGGCATCAAAGTGGCATCATACAAATGATTTGACTGAGCATTTCTTGACTTTTGGAGCCACTTGTAATCTGGAAGTTCTTAATGGTGTTTCTTTCTTTCCCAACTCTCACTCCAATACATGTTTTTCCTCTACTGGTGTTAGCACTATAGATTATCTTTTGTACTCTGCCACTAATAGTTCATTTATCTCAGCATTTGATATTCTAGAGCCTCAACCAGAATCAGATCATACACCTCTTTTATTTACTCTTTTGTTGCCAACGTCAATCCCTCTCCCTACATGTCACTATGTATCTACTTCCCCCAAGTTTTGTTTAGATGCTAGTAAGAAGCAACTTTATAGTGAACATTTCCAAGACCTCTTGACTTGTACTACTTGGAGCCTTGATCCACATACATCTAGTTTGCAACTAACTGAGTTGCTCCAAAACTCTGCTTCTAAGTTCTTTTTGAGACATAAGACCAGGAGAGATAGAGGTCTTCCTTGCAATGGATGGTTTGACTTTGATTGCAAGCAAGCGATGGCGAGATCACTTGATAAATCCTTGGATCTTCACAATCGGTTGATTATGACAAGACTTTACAAAGACTTGGTGAAGTCCAAGAAACGAGCATTTTTGAGGCAGAAGCAAGAGTGCTTGACAAAGGAGCTCTTGGAGAATCCCAAATCCTTTTGGAGGCGGTTGGCAGAACGATCTTCTAAACCTACTCTTGATCCCAAGTCTTTGATTTCTTTTGCTGAAAAGCTTTATTTCTTTCCCAATGTTGCATCTATGCCACATTGTGAAGGAAATCCAGGCTTATTTTCAGAAGTTGAAGTGATGACTCAACTCAGACAATTGGCAAATGGTAAATGTGAGGATTTGGATGGGCTTTCCATTGAACTTCTCAAGTGGGGAGGAGATGCTATTGGGCCTATACTCACGAAAGTGTTAGAGGATGCTGCTATTCATGGCTTTCCTTCATCTTGGTCTCTACGGAAGATTGTTCCTATTCACAAATCTGGAAGCAAGGCCTTGGTGACAAACTATCGCACTATCATGGTGGGTAGTATTTTTGCCAAGTTATTTGGCAAATTGGTGGAGTCAAAGTTGAGCACATGGGCTGAATCTTGTCAGAAGAGAGCGCGGTTCCAAGCTGGTTTTCGTCCTACATTCAACACTATAGACCATATCTTGGTTTTACGTGTTCTATGGGAGAAATCAAAGGGTAATGGAAAAGCTTTGTTTTGTGCCTTCATTGATTTCAAGAAAGCTTTTGACACAGTACCTCGTGAGCTTTCATGGCAAAGATTGCAAACCATTGGAGTACCATCAGATCTCTTGGCAGCGGTGGTTGCATTATACCACTCTGTTCGGGCCAAGATCAACACTTCTCAAACCGAAGAGATTATCAGCACCATTGGAGTCATTCAAGGTTGTCCTCTCTCTCCCACTCTCTTTGGAGTTTTCATAGATGATATAGAAAGGTGGTTGGAGGATTGTGATAGCGAAGGTGTTAAACTTGGAGGCTTTGTCATCAAAGCTCTTTTGTATGCAGATGATGTCATATTACTAGCACGTGATGCCACTAGTTTACAGAAACACCTGGACACTTTGGCTAGCTTTTGTACTCAAAATCAGATGGAAGTCAATTTGGAGAAGTCCAAAGTCATTCTTGTGGGCACTAGATCCAAGCTCTCTTTCTGTTACAAAGGATTAGAGTTGGAACAAGTAAAAAGTTACAAATATTTGGGCATTGATTTCTCATCTGATTATAGTTGGGCACTTTGTGTGCAAAAGAGGGTAGAATCTGGTTTCAAAGCTCTATATTCATTGCTAAATAGATGTAGAGGAGCTCATCTAGTGTCTTGGAGTCTTAGGAAATTCTTATTCAGGAGCTTAGTGTTTCCCGTTATCTTATATGGAACACAAGTGTGGGGTCCTGGTTGTAAGAAGACAGGTTGGCAGCGTTTGGAGAGGGTGCAAAAGATCTTCTTACAAGAAGAATTGGGTGTGAGGACCCAAACTTCTTATGCAATTCTTCTTGCGGAAACAGGTTGTCTACCTCTTGAGGCTGAAGCTCTCTTTTTGACTATCACTTACGTCAAAAGAGTGAGGTCTCTTGATGCTTCTCGACTTCCTCTTGAAGCTTTGCGTGCCACACGTCCCAAGGGTTGGTTTGCAGATGTGGTGACTTGGTCTTTGAGGTGGAATGTGACGGAACTCGATTGGAATTTGCAACCTATTGCCCTACGCGAGCGTATTAAGGAAGAATTTCTCAGCATTATGTGGAGCACACGAGGCACCAAGATGCAGTTTTATCAACTTCATGTGAATCCTATGCTTGTTTATTGTGAGCAAGGATATTTACTTGCAGAGATATCTACTTCTTTACGTCATATTATTGCTAGACATAGAACTGGATCTCATAGTCTTGGGATTGAAGAAGGGCGTTGGTTGAACATTGATAGGAGTGAACGTATTTGTAGACTATGTGATGGAAGAAAAGTTGAGGATGAAGAGCATGTATTTCTTACTTGTTCTAGGTATGTAGAGATTCGAGTGGCCCATAAAGTTGATGTCGAGAATTTCTTTTCTCTGCTTCAACTCGAGCCTTATGATTTAGGTTGTTACATTAGGGATATTATTAGTTACCGTTCTAGTGCTTTGGGCACTAGCTAGGGGGTTCTTTTGGTTCTCTCCTAGTTTGGAGTTGGATTGTTTGTATTGTGTTTTTTAGCCTTTTGACCCTTTGGGTCCCACGGGCTTGATCTATTTACCATTTACCATTTTACCATTTACCATTTACCAAGGAAGCCCCCTAGCTCTTCGATCCTTGTGCCGCAAAAAGAACTTAGAAGCAGTGTCTTTGAGCAACTCTATTAATTGCCCACTCGCTGTATGTGGATCAAGGCTCCATGAAGTGTGAGTCAAAAGGTTTTGAAAATGTAACATGTACAACTCTTTCTTACTAGGATCTAAACGAAACTTGGAAGAAGCTAAAACAGAATGGCATGGAGAGAGAGGGATTGTTTTTGATAACAAGAGAGTAAATAAGAGAGGTGCATGATCTGACTCTGGCTGAGGTTCTAGAATATCAAATTTCGAAATAAAAGAGCTATGAGTGGCTGAAGATAGAAGATAATCAATGGTGCTAACACCTGTAGGAGAAAAGCACGTATTGGAAAGGGAGTTGGGAAAGAGAGAGATACCGTTGAGAACTTTCAAATTACATGTGGCTCCAAAGGTTAGAAAGTGTTCTGTCAAAGGATTTGTACAAATATCAGAAGACTTTCTACACCACATACTATCTTCAAGTTCTTCAAAGGAGGAGAACTCAAGAGATCACCAACTTGAGTAAATTGTGCACAACCTATTCGAGCATTGAAATCTCCAACCAGAAAAACTTCACCTTTGCTCTGATAATTGAGAACATCTCCTATAAGTCGATGGAATGGTTGACTCCGATTGCAAGTGCGTGTGGAGTAGATAGGCATGGACAATGGTGCAAAGTAACAAACAGCCAAATAACTATAAGATCCTCCAACCAAACCAAGACGAAGCCAATGATATTGACCTCCAATATCCTGACCTTCTAAATGTATCAAAGGTAGAAATTGAGATCTGATGAAAGTAGCAATACCGCCATAGCCTCTTCCAGCTCGTTGACTTCTCTGATTCCAAGTGGATCCCACCAAAGTAAACCCTGGTATCTCTCCAATAGTGTTGCTCTCATGTTCCAAGCTCATGTTTCATGCTCTCAAGTTTCGAGTTGGAGTTTTCGAGATCGTTTCTTGCAGAGATCGTTTCTTCGCGTCTGAGTGTCCACGGAAGCTGAAAATTTGCAGGGACGTGGAGTTCGGTAGCGCGCTCCAGCCTGCAAAATTTCACGCATTTTGGAGATGGGACGCCGAAGTTCACGGATTTCTCAAGTTTCGAGTTGGAGTTTTCGAGTGTTGGGGTCGAGATCGTTTCTTGCAGAGATAGTTTCTTCGCGTCCGAGTGTCCACGGAAGCTGAAAATTTGCAGTGGCGTGGAGTTCGGTAGCGCGCTCCAGCCTGAAAAATTTCACGCATTTTGGAGTTGGGACGCCGAAGTTCACGGATTTCTCAAGTTTCGAGTTGGAGTTTTCGAGTGTTGGGGTCGAGATCGTTTCTTGCAGAGATCGTTTCTTCGTGTCTGAGTGTCCACGGAAGCTGAAAATTTGCAGGGGAGTGGAGTTCTGTAGCGCGCTCCAGCCTGCAAAATTTCACGCATTTTAGAGTTGGGACGCTGAAGTTCACGGATTTCTCAAGTTTCGAGTTGGAGTTTTCGAGTGTTGGGGTCGAAATCGTTTCTTGCAGAGATTGTTTCTTCGCGTCTGAGTGTCCACGGAAGCTGAAAATTTGCAGGGGCGTGGAGTTCGGTAGCGCGCTCCAGCCTGCAAAATTTCACGCATTTTGGAGTTGGGACGCCGAAGTTCACGAATTTCTTCAGCAAAGAGTGTCAATTGCGAGTGTTTCACGTGGTCACAAAAATGTTCAGACATTTTTATCTTTTTGACGAAGTATGATCTGAGGCTGAAATTTTTTGGGAACTTGGAGATCAATATTCGGTAGTAGCATAAAAAGTTTAAAGGTGAACGAAAGCTTGAGTCAGAAGTTACAGCCCATTTGGAGTTTCAACTTCTTGTTTCGAGTGTTCCGGTGGTCACAAAAATGTTCAGACATTTTTATCTTTTTGACGAAGCATGATCTGAGGCTGAAACTTTTTGGGGACTTGGAGATCAATATTCGGTAGTAGCATTAAAAGTTTGAAGGTGAACGGAAGCTTCAGTCAGAAGTTACAGCCCATTTGGAGTTTCGACTTTTTGTTTCGAGTGTTCCGGTGGTCACAAAAATGTTCAGACATTTTTATCTTTTCGAAGAAGCATGATCTGAGGCTAAAACTTTTTGAGTACTTGGACATCAATATTCGGCGGTAGCATAAAAAGTTTGAAGGTGAATGGACGTTTGAGTCAGAAGTTACAGCCCATTTGGAGTTTTGACTTTTTATTTTTAGTGTACGAGAGTCACAAAAATGTTCAGACATTTTTATCTTTTTGAAGAAGCATGATCTGAGTCTGAAAATTTTTGGGGACTTGGAGATCAATATTCGGTAGTAGCATTAAAAGTTTGAAGGTGAACGGAAGCTTCAGTCAGAAGTTATAGCCCATTTGGAGTTTCGACTTTTTGTTTCGAGTGTTCAGGTGGTCACAAAAATGTTCAGACATTTTTATCTTTTCGAAGAAGCATGATCTGAGGCTAAAACGTTTTGAGTACTTGGACATCAATATTCGGCGGTAGCATAAAAAGTTTGAAGGTGAATGGACGTTTGAGTCAGAAGTTACAGCCCATTTGGAGTTTTGACTTTTTGTTTTGAGTGTACGAGAGTCACAAAAATGTTCATACATTTTTATCTTTTTGAAGAAGCATGATCTGAGTCTGAAAATTTTTGGGGACTTGGAGATCAATATTCGGTAGTAGCATTAAAAGTTTGAAGGTGAACGGAAGCTTCAGTCAGAAGTTATAGCCCATTTGGAGTTTCGACTTTTTGTTTCGAGTGTTCAGGTGGTCACAAAAATGTTCAGACATTTTTATCTTTTCGAAGAAGCATGATCTGAGGCTAAAACGTTTTGAGTACTTGGACATCAATATTCGGCGGTAGCATAAAAAGTTTGAAGGTGAATGGACGTTTGAGTCAGAAGTTACAGCCCATTTGGAGTTTTGACTTTTTGTTTTGAGTGTACGAGAGTCACAAAAATGTTCAGACATTTTTATCTTTTTGAAGAAGCATGATCTGAGTCTGAAAATTTTTGGGGACTTGGAGATCAATATTCGGTAGTAGCATTAAAAGTTTGAAGGTGAACGGAAGCTTCAGTCAGAAGTTACAGCCCATTTGGAGTTTCGACTTTTTGTTTCGAGTGTTCTGGTGGTCACAAAAATGTTCAGACATTTTTATCTTTTCGAAGAAGCATGATCTGAGGCTAAAACGTTTTGAGTACTTGGACATCAATATTCGGCGGTAGCATAAAAAGTTTGAAGGTGAATGGACGTTTGAGTCAGAAGTTACAGCCCATTTGGAGTTTTGACTTTTTGTTTTGAGTGTACGAGAGTCACAAAAATGTTCAGACATTTTTATCTTTTTGAAGAAGCATGATCTGAGTCTGAAAATTTTTGGGGACTTGGAGATCAATATTCGGTAGTAGCATTAAAAGTTTGAAGGTGAACGGAAGCTTCAGTCAGAAGTTACAGCCCATTTGGAGTTTCGACTTTTTGTTTCGAGTGTTCTGGTGGTCACAAAAATGTTCAGACATTTTTATCTTTTCGAAGAAGCATGATCTGAGGCTTAAACGTTTTGAGTACTTGGACATCAATATTCGGCGGTAGCATAAAAATTTTGAAGGTGAATGGACGTTTGAGTCAGAAGTTACAGCCCATTTGGAGTTTTGACTTTTTGTTTTGAGTGTACGAGAGTCACAAAAATGTTCAGACATTTTTATCTTTTTGAAGAAGCATGATCTGAGTCTGAAAATTTTTGGGGACTTGGAGATCAATATTCGGCAGTAGCATAAAACGTTTGAAGGTGAACGGACGCTTGAGTCAGAAGTTACAGCCCATTTGAAGTTTCGACTTTTTGTTTCGAGTGTTCTGGTGGTCACAAAAATGTTCAGATATTTTTATCTTTTTGACGAAGCATGATCTGAGCCCGAAAATTTTTTGGGACTTGGAGATCAATATTTGGCAGTAGCATAAAAAGTTTGAAGGTGAACGGACGCTTGAGTCAGAAGTTACAGCCCATTTGGAGTTTCGACTTTTTGTTTCGAGTGTTCAGGTGGTCACAAAAATGTTCAGACATTTTTATCTTTTTGACAAAGCATGATCTGAGGTTGAAAATTTTTGAGGACTTGGGAATTGATATTCGGCAGAAGCTCATCAAGTTTGAAGGTGCATGGACGCTTGAGTGAGAAGTTACGATATTTTTTGGTGTTTTTGGTGTTTTTTTGTGTTTTTTAGCCTTTTGACCCTTTGGGTCCCACGGGCTTGATCTATTTACCATTTACCATTTACCATTTCGACCTAGAATTTAGAGTGTTTTGGTTGATACGGAAGTTGATACGACATGGCTTCTCAAGACGATATTTTTCAGCTTCTGCAAACAATTTTCGAAGAATTGAAGGAACTTCGACATGAATTCAAGATGCAACAGGCTGCTTTAACTCTCGCACATAATCAAATTCGAGAGTTGAAGGGATCACAGAAGAACGTGGAGAAGGTGTTCAAGGATAGTGTGGGTGTGATGTGGGATGTATCTAAATCTGTGGATGACATCCAAGGGAAGGTATGCTCTCAGATGACAAGTGCGGATAGTCCTAGATTGCATGAGGTGGTCGAAAGCTTAGATTTGAAGATCAAATCCTACGCTGAAGCTACAAAGGCTGCTCAAATCTCTTTTTGTGAAGAACAAGAGATTGAAAAGTCCAACCAGCTTGCACGTAGGAAGAATGTGAGAATTTCAGGTTTACCTGAAATAGAGAATGAAGATGTCAAGAGTGTTGTCACCAAGTTTTTGGATGAAACACTTCAGGTGTCCAATGCGGAATTGGCTCAAGCTTTTCGTATTGGAAACAAGGGAGCTCAACCTCGTGGTATTATAGTGAAGTTTGTCAATCAAACTCAACGTGATGTTGCCTTGGCTAATAAGGCTATGTTAAAGGGACGTAGAATATGGTTGGATCCTGATCTGACTCCTTTACAAGTGGAAGTTAGGAGAAAGGAGCTTGCGAAGGTAAAAGAGGCTCAAGAATCGGGTTTTGTTGCTTATTTACACGATGGGAGAGCAATCGTTACTCAGAGGAGGAGGGTGTCATCAACATAGCAATCCGAGAAGATAAGGGTGTTGGTGTGGAATATCCGAGGACTTTCAACAACAAATTATGTGAGTGGTGCTCCGATTTGGAAGATGGCTGACGTCATCAACATTGTGGAGACTTGGGAACATGAAAGCAATACTATTGCTGAGTTGGAAGGGTTTACCTTGGTGGGGTCGACATGGAACCAGAGAAGACAACATGCGGGAAGGGGTCAAGGAGGTATTGCTACTTTCATCAGGTCTCATCTTCTACCTCTCATACATCTAGAAGCTCAAGATGTTGGTGGACAGTATCATTGGCTACGTCTCGGGGTGGTTGGAGGATCTTATTGCTATTTGGCAATTTGTTATTTTGCACCATTGTCCATGGGTATCTACTCTTTCTGTCAAGAGCAAGAGATTGAAAAGACTAATCAATTTGCTCGTAGAAAGAATGTGAGAATTTCTGGTCTACCTGAATCTGAGAAGGAAGAGGTGAAGAGTGTTGTCACCAAGTTTTTAGCTGAAACACTTGATGTTCCTAATGCGGATGTGGCTCAAGCTTTTCGCATTGGAACCATAGGAACTCAACCTGGAGCCATCATAGTTAAGTTCAATGACCAAACTCAACGTGATACAGCTTTAGCCAACAAAGTTGTACTCAAAGGACGTAGGATTTGGTTAGATCCCGATCTCACACCTCTACAAGTAGAGGCAAGGAGAAAGGAGCTTGCAAAAGTCAAAGAAGCTCAAGATGCTGGATTTTTTGCTTATCTTTGTGATGGACAAGCAATTGTCACTCAAAGGAAGAGACAATCATCCACATAGCAATCCAAGAGCTTGAGGGTGTTAATGTGGAATATTAGAGGTCTTTCTACAACCAAGTATGTGAGTGCTAATCCGATTTGGAAGATGGCGGACATCATCAACATTGTGGAGACGTGGGAACATGAGAGCAACACTATTGGAGAGATACCAGGGTTTACTTTGGTGGGATCCACTTGGAATCAGAGAAGTCAACGAGCTGGAAGAGGCTATGGCGGTATTGCTACTTTCATCAGATCTCAATTTCTACCTTTGATACATTTAGAAGGTCAGGATATTGGAGGTCAATATGGTAAATGGTAAATGGTAAATAGATCAAGCCCGTGGGACCCAAAGGGGCAAAAGGCTAAAAAACACAATCATAAACACATATCATTGGCTTCGTCTTGGTTTGGTTGGAGGATCTTATAATTATTTGGCTGTTTGTTACTTTGCACCATTGTCCATGCCTATCTACTCCACACGCACTTGCAATCGGAGTCAACCATTCCATCGACTTATAGGAGATGTTCTCAATTATCAGAGCAAAGGTGAAGTTTTTCTGGTTGGAGATTTCAATGCTCGAATAGGTTGTGCACAATTTACTCAAGTTGGTGATCTCTTGAGTTCTCCCTCCTTTGAAGAACTTGAAGATAGTATGTGGTGTAGAAAGTCTTTTGATATTTGTACAAATCCTTTGACAAAACACTTTCGAACCTTTGGAGCCACATGTAATTTGAAAGTTCTCAACGGTATCTCTCTCTTTCCCAACTCCCTTTCCAATACGTGCTTTTCTCCTACAGGTGTTAGCACCATTGATTATCTTCTATCTTCAGCCACTCATAGCTCTTTTATTTCGAAATTTGATATTCTAGAACCTCAGCCAGAGTCAGATCATGCACCTCTCTTATTTACTCTCTTGTTATCAAAAACAATCCCTCTCTCTCCATGCCATTCTGTTTTAGCTTCTCCCAAGTTTCGTTTAGATCCTAGTAAGAAAGAGTTGTACATGTTACATTTTCAAAACCTTTTGACTCACACTTCATGGAGCCTTGATCCACATACAGCGAGTGGGCAATTAATAAAGTTGCTCAAAGACACTGCTTCTAAGTTCTTTTTGCGGCACAAGGATCGAAGAGCTAGGGGGCTTCCTTGCAATGGATGGTTTGACTTGGATTGTAAGCAAGCGAGGATGAGATCAGTTGACAAGTCTTTGGATTTCCAAAGTCGGCTTACCTTGACAAGGCTTTACAAAGACTTGGTGAAGTCCAAAAAAAGAGCTTTTTTGAGGACGAAGCAGGAATCCTTGACAAAGGAGTTGATGGAGAATCCCAAATCCTTTTGGAGACGGTTAGCTGTAAGATCTTCAAAACCTACTCTTGATCCCAAGAGTTTGATTGACTTTGCTGAAAAGCTTTATTTCTTTCCCAACGCTGCATCAATGCCTTGTTGTGAAGGAACATCAGGCTTATTTTCTGAATCAGAGGTGATGACTCAAGTTAGAAAATTAGCAAATGGTAAATCGGAGGATTTGGATGGTCTCTCTATTGAACTTTTGAAGTGGGGAGGAGATCTTATTGGACCGAGACTCACCAAAGCGTTAGAGAATGCAGCTATGTATGGTTTTCCTTCAGCTTGGTCATTACGGAAGATTGTGCCTATTCACAAGTCAGGAAGGAAGGACTTGGTGACAAACTATCGCACTATCATGGTGGGTAGTGTTTTTGCCAAGTTGTTTGGCAAATTGGTGGAGTCAAAGTTGAGCACATGGACTGAATCTCACCGAAAGAGAGCGCGGTTTCAAGCAGGCTTTCGCCCCACATACAACACCATTGACCATATCTTGGCTTTGCGTGTTTTATGGGAGAAGTCGAAGGGCAATGGCAAAGCTTTGTTTTGCGCCTTCATTGATTTTAAGAAAGCTTTTGACACTGTACCTCGTGAGCTATTATGGGAAAGGCTGCAAGCCATTGGAGTACCATCAGATCTTCTAGCAGCTGTGGCCACGCTTTACCAATCTGTTCGAGCCAAGATCAACACTTCTCAAACTGAAGAGGTTTTGAGTACCATTGGAGTGATTCAAGGTTGTCCTCTCTCTCCTACTCTATTTGGAGTTTTTATAGATGATATCGAAGAGTGGTTGGAGGCATGTGATAGTGAAGGTGTCAAGCTTGGAAACTTTGTTATCAAAGCTCTCTTATATGCAGATGATATCATATTACTAGCACGTGATGCAATTAGTTTACAGAAACACCTATACACTTTGGCTAGCTTTTGTACCCAGAATCAGATGGAGGTAAATATAGAGAAGTCCAAAGTCATGATAGTGGGCACTAGATCCAAGTTTTCCTTCTATTACCAGGATCTACAATTAGAAGAGGTGAAGAGTTATAAATATCTAGGCATTGATTTTTCTAATGATTATAGTTGGGCACTTTGTGTGCAAAAGAGAGTAGAAGGTGGTTACAAAGCTCTATATTCATTGCTAAATCGGTGTAGAAGGGCTCATCTTGTGTCTTGGAGTCTTAGGAAATTTTTATTTAGAAGCTTAGTGTTGCCGGTAGTATTGTATGGAACCCAAGTGTGGGGTCCTGGTTGTAAGAAGACAGGATGGGAGCGTGTGGAGAGGGTGCAGAAAATATTTCTACAAGAAGAATTGGGTGTGAGAAACCAAACCTCATATGCTATTCTTCTTGCAGAAACAGGTTGTTTACCTCTAGAGGCTGAAGCTCTATACTTGACCATCACTTACATCACAAGGGTGAGATCTCTTGATGCTTCTCGCCTTCCTCCTCAGGCTTTGAGTGCCACACGTGCCAAAGGATGGTTAGCGGATGTGATAACTTGGTCTTTGAGTTTGGAGTTTTGGTTTGGAGTTGAATTGTTTGTATTGTGTTTTTTAGCCTTTTGACCCTTTGGGTCCCACGGGCTTGATCTATTTACCATTACCATTACCATGAGGTGGAATGTGACGGAACGCGATTGGGACCTACAACCTATAGCACTACGTGAACGTCTAAAGGAGGAGTTTCTGAACATTATTTGGAGCAAGCGCGGCACCAAGATGCAGTTTTATCAACTTCATGTGAATCCTATGCTTGTTTATTGTGAACAGGATTACCTACTTGCAGGAATCTCTACGTCCTTACGTCATATTATTGCTAGGCATAGAACTGGATCTCATAGGCTAGGAATTGAGGAAGGACGTTGGCTCAATTTGGAGAAGTCCAAAGTCATTCTTGTGGGCACTAGATCCAAGCTCTCTTTCTGTTACAAAGGATTAGAGTTGGAACAAGTGAAAAGTTACAAATATTTGGGCATTGATTTCTCATCTGATTATAGTTGGGCACTTTGTGTGCAAAAGAGGGTAGAAGCTGGTTTCAAAGCTCTTTATTCATTGCTAAATAGATGTAGAGGAGCTCATCTAGTGTCTTGGAGTCTTAGGAAATTCTTATTCAGGAGCTTAGTGTTTCCCGTTATCTTATATGGAACACAAGTATGGGGTCCTGGTTGTAAGAAGACAGGTTGGCAGCGTTTGGAGAGGGTGCAAAAGATCTTCTTACAAGAAGAATTGGGTGTGAGGACCCAAACTTCTTATGCAATTCTTCTTGCGGAAACATGTTGTCTACCTCTTGAGGCTGAAGCTCTCTTTTTGACTATCACTTACGTCAAAAGAGTGAGATCTCTTGATGCTTCTCGACTTCCTCTTCAAGCTCTGCATGCCACACGTCCCAAGGGTTGGTTTGCAGATGTGGTGACTTGGTCTTTGAGGTGGAATGTGACGGAACTTGATTGGAATTTGCAACCTATTGCCCTACGCGAGCGTATTAGGGAGGAATTTCTGAGCATTATGTGGAGCACACGAGGCACCAAGATGCAGTTTTATCAACTTCATGTGAATCCTATGCTTGTTTATTGTGAGCAAGGATACTTACTTGCAGAGATATCTACTTCTTTACGTCATATTATTGCTAGACATAGAACTGGATCTCATAGTCTTGGGATTGAAGAAGGGCGTTGGTTGAACATTGATAGGAGTGAACGTATTTGTAGGCTATGTGATGGAAGAAAAGTTGAGGATGAAGAGCATGTATTTCTTACTTGTTCTAGGTATGTAGAGATTCGAGTGGCGCATAAAGTTGATGTCAAGAATTTCTTTTCTCTGCTTCAACTCGAGCCTTATGATTTAGGTTGTTACATTAGAGATATTATTAGTTACCGTTCTAGTGCTTTGGGCACTAGCTAGGAGGTTCTTTTGGTTCTCTCCTAGTTTGGAGTTGAATTGTTTGTATTGTGTTTTATAGCCTTTTGACCCTTTGGGTCCCACGGGCTTGATCTATTTACCATTTACCATTTACCATAGGAGTCAACGTATTTGTAGGCTATGTGATGGAAGAGAAGTTGAGGATGAAGAGCATGTATTTCTTACTTTTACTAGATATGCAGAGATTAGAGTGACTCATAATATAGATGTAGAGAATTTTTATTCTTTGTTACAGTTAGTTCCTTTTGATTTAGGTTGTTATATTAGGAACATTATTAGTTATCGTTCTAGTGCTCTTGGCACTAGCTAGGGTTTGGCCTTTGGGGTCTTTTCCCTTGTTTGTGGCTGTCGCTTGTATTGTGTTTTTCAGCCTTTTGACCCTTTGGGTCCCCCGGGCTTGATCTATTACCATTACCATTACCATTACTCAACACGCTTTTGCAACCGAAGTGAACCATTCCATCGGCTTATTGAAGATGTTCTTAGATTCCAAAGTAAAGGGGATGTCTTTCTTGCTGGAGATTTCAATGCTCGTATACGTTGTGCTCAATTTACTCAATTTAGTGATCCCTTGGCTTCTTCTATGTTTGAAGAAATTTACGATAGCTTGTGGTCTAGAACCTCTTTTGATCCTTCCACAAACTCTTTGACAGAACTTTTTTTGACATTTGGAGCCACTTGTAACTTGAAGGTTCTCAATGGAACCTCTCGCTTTCCCAACTCTCAGTTCAATACTTGTTTTTCCCCTACCGGTGCTAGCAAAATAGATTTTCTCTTGTCTTCCTTGGTTAGTACCTCTCTGATCTCCAATTTTGATGTTTTGGATCCTCAACCTGAATCAGATCATGCACCTCTTTTGTTCACACTTTCAATGTCAAAATCAATCTCTACTTCACCTCGCCAATCTCTTTTACCTTCTCCCAAGTTTCGCTTAGATCCTTGTAAAAGAGACCTTTATGCAGAACATCTACAAGATCTTTTGACTCACACCATATGGAGTCCAGATTCGCATACCGCTAGTTTACAGCTCATAGAATTGCTCAAAACTTCTGCATCAAAGTTCTTTTTGAGGCATAGTACTAGGATTGCTAAGGGGCTACCTTGCAATGGATGGTTTGACTCCGAATGCAAGCTAGCAAGGGCAAGGTCTGTTGATAGGTCTTTGGATATTCAAAGTCGGCTTCTTTTGACAAGGATATACAAAGACTTGGTGAAGTCTAAGAAACGAGCTTTCTTAAGACGAAAGCAAGAATCCTTGACAAAGGACCTGATGAAGGATCCCAATACCTTTTGGAGACGATTAGCTACACCATCGTCAAAACCTTCTCTTGATTCCGAGTCTTTGGTAGCTTTTGCCAAAAAGCTCTATTTCTTTCCAGAAGCCACATCTATGGTAAATGGTAAATGGTAAATAGATCAAGCCCGTGGGACCCTATGCCATATTGCGAAGCAACACCTGGATTATTTTCGGAAGGAGAGGTGATGATGACTATTCTCCGAAAATTAGCAAATGGCAAATGTGAGGATTTAGATGGCTTGTCCATTGAACTTATCAAGTGGGGAGGAGATTGTATTGGACCGATTCTCACTAAGCTTTTGGAAGATGCTATGGTTCATGGTTTTCCATCAACTTGGTCCATGCGGAAGATTGTTCCTATTCATAAATCAGGAAGGAAGGACGTGGTGACAAACTATCGCACCATCATGGTTGGTAGTGTTTTTGCCAAGTTGTTTGGGAAGTTGGTAGAATCGAAGTTGAGCACATGGACAGAGGATTTTCAGAAGAGAGCAAAGGCCCAAGCCGGTTTTCGTCCTACATACAACACTATTGACCATATTTTGGCCTTATGTGTTTTATGGGAGAAATCCAAGGGCAATGGGAAAGCTTTATTTTGTGCCTTCATCGATTTGAAGAAAGCTTTTGATACTGTTCCTCGAAAGCTTTTATGGGAAAGACTACAAGACATTGGAGTACCGGCTAATCTACTCGGAGCTGTGGCCACTTTATACACTTCAGTTCGAGCTAAGATTGATGCCTCTCAGCCTCAAGAGATCTCGAGCACCATTGGAGTTATTCAAGGTTGTCCTCTCTCTCCTACTTTATTCGGAATATTCATAGATGATATAGAAAGGTGGTTGGATGATTGTGAGAGTGAAGGAGTCAAACTTGGAGACTTTGTGATCAAAGCTCTTTTGTATGCAGATGATATCATATTACTAGCACGTGATGCAATTAGTTTACAGAAACACCTTGATACTTTGACTAGCTTTTGTACTCGAAATCAGATGGAGGTCAATCTGGAAAAATCAAAGATCATTCTTGTGGGCACTAGATCCAAGTTCTCTCTCTTTTACAAGGGACTAGAATTGGAACAAGTGAAGAGTTACAAATATTTAGTCATAGATTTTTCTCAGAATTATAGATGGGCACTTTGTGTACAAAAGAGAGTAGAAGCTGGTTACAAAGCTCTATATTCATTGTCAAATCTAAGCTTTCGACCACCTCATGCAATCTAGGATTATCCGCACTTGTCTTTTGAGAGCATACCTTCCCTTGGATGTCATCCACAGATTTAGATACATCCCACATCACACCCACACTATCCTTGAACACCTTCTCCACGTTCTTCTGTGATCCCTTCAACTCTCGAATTTGATTATGTGCGAGAGTTAAAGCAGCCTGTTGCATCTTGAATTCATGTCAAAGTTCCTTCAATTCTTCGAAAATTGTTTGCAGAAGCTGAAAAATATCGTCTTGAGAAGCCATGTCGTATCAACTTCCGTATCAACCAAAACACTCTAAATTCTAGGTCGAAACACCAAAAAATATCGTAACTTCTCACTCAAGCGTCCATGCACCTTCAAACTTGATGAGCTTCTGCCGAATATCAATTCCCAAGTCCTCAAAAATTTTCAACCTCAGATCATGCTTTGTCAAAAAGATAAAAATGTCTGAACATTTTTGTGACCACCTGAACACTCGAAACAAAAAGTCGAAACTCCAAATGGGCTGTAACTTCTGACTCAAGCGTCCATTCACCTTCAAACTTTTTATGCTACTGCCGAATATTGATCTCCAAGTCCTCAAAAATTTTCAGGCTCAGATCATGCTTCGTCGAAAAGATAAAAATGTCTGAACATTTTTGTGACCACCCGAACACTCGAAACAAAAAGTCGAAACTCCAAATGGGCTGTAACTTCTGACTCAAGCGTCCGTTCACCTTCAAACTTTTTATGCTACTGCCAAATATTGATCTCCAAGTCCCTAAAAATTTTCAGGCTCAGATCATGCTTCGTCAAAAAGATAAAAATGTCTGAACATTTTTTTGACTCTCGGAACACTCAAAACAAAAAGTCAAAACTCCAAATGTGCTGTAACTTCTGACTCAAGCGTCCATTCACCTTCAAACTTTTTATGCTACTGCCGAATATTGATCTCCAAGTCCTCAAAAATTTTTAGCCTCAGATAATGCTTCTTTGAAAAGATAAAAATGTCTGAACATTTTTGTGACCACCGGAACACTCGAAACAAAAAGTCGAAACTCCAAATGGGCTGTAACTTCTGACTCAAGCGTTCATTCACCTTCAAACTTTTTATGCTACTGCCGAATATTAATCTCCAAGTCTCCTAAAATTTTCAGCCTCAGATCATGCTTCGTCAAAAAGATAAAAATGTCTGAACATTTTTGTGACCATCGGAACACTCGAAACAAAAAGTCGAAACTCCAAATGGGCTGTAACTTCTGACTCAAGCTTCCGTTCACCTTCAAACTTTTTATGCTATTACCGAATATTGATCTCCAAGTTCCCAAAAAATTTCAGGCTCAGATCATACTTCGTCAAAAAGATAAAAATGTCTGAACATTTTTGTGACCACGTGAAACACTTGCAATTGACACTCTTCGCTGAAGAAATTCGTGAACTTCGACGTCCCAACTCCAAAATGCGTGAAAGTTTCGAGTTGGAGTTTTCGAGTGTTGGGGTCGAGATACGATCTCGACCCCAACACTCGAAAACTCCAACTCGAAACTTGAGAAATCCGTGAACTTCGGCGTCCCAACTCCAAAATGCGTGAAATTTTGCAGGCTGGAGCGCGCTACCGAACTCCACGCCCCTGCAAATTTTCAGCTTCCGTTGGACACTCAGACGCGAAGAAACGATCTCTGCAAGAAACGATCTCGACCCCAACACTCAAAAACTCCAACTCGAAACTTGAGAAATCCGTGAACTTCGGCGTCCCAACTCCAAAATGCGTGAAATTTTGCAGGCTGGAGCGCGCTACCGAACTCCACGCCCCTGCAAATTTTCAGCTTCCGTGGACACTCAGACGCGAAGAAACAATCTCTGCAAGAAACGATCTCGACCCCAACACTCGAAAACTCCAACTCGAAACTTGAGAAATCCGTGAACTTCGGCGAATATGCGCCCGGCCGTTGTGAACAAGCCCACCAAATCTCAGCTCCCGTTGACACTCCAGTAAGCTAAGCTTTCGACCACCTCATGCAATCTAGGATTATCCGCACTTGTCATCTGAGAGCATACCTTTAAAAAAAAGTACTACGTGCAGAGTTCAAGGTACAGAGCTCTACCTTAATTGCAGCTCAATATGAAATTAGAGAATTGAAGCTCTCTCAAAAGAGTTTCGAGAAGATTATGGTTGATATTTCAGAACACGTAGAGGATATCCAGGAGAAAGTTGGTTCTCAAGCTTCCACTGCTGCTACTCCTAGATTGCATGAAGTGGTTGAAAGTCTAGAGGTGAAGATGAAATCTTATGCAGAAGCCACTAAGTCTGCTCATATCTCTTTCTGTCAAGAGCAAGAGATTGAAAAGACTAATCAATTTGCTCGTAGAAAGAATGTGAGAATTTTTGGTCTACCTGAATCTGAGAAGGAAGAGGTGAAGAGTGTTGTCACCAAGTTTTTAGCTGAAACACTTGATGTTCCTAATGCGGATGTGGCTCAAGCTTTTCGCATTGGAACCATAGGAACTCAACCTGGAGCCATCATAGTTAAGTTCAATGACCAAACTCAACGTGATACAGCTTTAGCCAACAAAGTTGTACTCAAAGGACGTAGGATTTGGTTAGATCCCGATCTCACACCTCTACAAGTAGAGGCAAGGAGAAAGGAGCTTGCAAAAGTCAAAGAAGCTCAAGATGCTGGATTTTTTGCTTATCTTCGTGATGGACAAGCAATTGTCACTCAAAGGAAGAGACAATCATCCATATAGCAATCCAAGAGCTTGAGGGTGTTAATGTGGAATATTAGAGGTCTTTCTACAACCAAGTATGTGAGTGCTAATCCGATTTGGTAATGGTAATGGTAATGGTAATAGATCAAGCCCGGGGGACCCAAAGGGTCAAAAGGCTGAAAAACACAATACAAGCGACAGCCACAAACAAGGGAAAAGACCCCAAAGGCCAAACCCTAGCTAGTGCCAAGAGCACTAGAACGATAACTAATAATGTCCCTAATATAACAACCTAAATCAAAAGGGACTAACTGTAACAAAGAATAAAAATTCTCTACATCTATATTATGAGTCACTCTAATCTCTGCATATCTAGTACAAGTAAGAAATACATGCTCTTCATCCTCAACTTCTCTTCCATCACATAGCCTACAAATACGTTGACTCCTATCAATATTAAGCCAACGTCCTTCCTCAATTCCTAGCCTATGAGATCCAGTTCTATGCCTAGCAATAATATGACGTAAGGACGTAGAGATTCCTGCAAGTAGGTAATCCTGTTCACAATAAACAAGCATAGGATTCACATGAAGTTGATAAAACTGCATCTTGGTGCCGCGCTTGCTCCAAATAATGTTCAGAAACTCCTCCTTTAGACGTTCACGAAGCGCTATAGGTTGTAGGTCCCAATCGCGTTCCGTCACATTCCACCTCAAAGACCAAGTTATCACATCCGCTAACCATCCTTTGGCACGTGTGGCACTCAAAGCCTGAGGAGGAAGGCGAGAAGCATCAAGAGATCTCACCCTTGTGATGTAAGTGATGGTCAAGTATAGAGCTTCAGCCTCTAGAGGTAAACAACCTGTTTCCGCAAGAAGAATAGCATATGAGGTTTGGTTTCTCACACCCAATTCTTCTTGTAGAAATATCTTCTGCACCCTCTCCACACGCTCCCATCCTGTCTTCTTACAACCAGGACCCCACACTTGGGTTCCATACAATACTACCGGCAACACTAAGCTTCTGAATAAAAATTTCCTAAGACTCCAAGACACAAGATGAGCCCTTCTACACCGATTTAGCAATGAATATAGAGCTTTGTAACCACCTTCTACTCTCTTTTGCACACAAAGTGCCCAACTATAATCATTAGAAAAATCAATGCCTAGATATTTATAACTCTTCACCTCTTCTAATTGTAGATCCTGGTAGTAGAAGGAAAACTTGGCTCTAGTGCCCACTATCATGACTTTGGACTTCTCTATATTTACCTCCATCTGATTCTGGGTACAAAAGCTAGCCAAAGTGTATAGGTGTTTCTGTAAACTAATTGCATCACGTGCTAGTAATATGATATCATCTGCATACAAGAGAGCTTTGATAACAAAGTTTCCAAGCTTGACACCTTCACTATCACATGCCTCCAACCACTCTTCGATATCATCTATAAAAACTCCAAATAGAGTAGGAGAGAGAGGACAACCTTGAATCACTCCAATGGTACTCAGAACCTCTTCAGTTTGAGAAGTGTTGATCTTGGCTCGAACAGATTGGTAAAGCGTGGCCACAGCTGCTAGAAGATCTGATGGTACTCCAATGACTTGCAGCCTTTCCCATAATAGCTCACGAGGTACGGTGTCAAAAGCTTTCTTAAAATCAATGAAGGCGCAAAACAAAGCTTTGCCATTGCCCTTCGATTTCTCCCATAAAACACGCAAAGCCAAGATATGGTCAATGGTGTTGTATGTGGGGCGAAAGCCTGCTTGAAACCGCGCTCTCTTTCGATGAGATTCAGTCCATGTGCTCAACTTTGACTCCACCAATTTGCCAAACAACTTGGCAAAAACACTACCCACCATGATAGTGCGATAGTTTGTCACCAAGTCCTTCCTTCCTGACTTGTGAATAGGCACAATCTTCCGTAATGACCAAGCTGAAGGAAAACCATACATAGCTGCATTCTCTAACGCTTTGGTGAGTCTCGGTCCAATAAGATCTCCTCCCCACTTCAAAAGTTCAATAGAGAGACCATCCAAATCCTCCGATTTACCATTTGCTAATTTTCTAACTTGAGTCATCACCTCTGATTCAGAAAATAAGCCTGATGTTCCTTCACAACAAGGCATTGATGCAGCGTTGGGAAAGAAATAAAGCTTTTCAGCAAAGTCAATCAAACTCTTGGGATCAAGAGTAGGTTTTGAAGACCTTACAGCTAACCGTCTCCAAAAGGATTTGGGATTCTCCATCAACTCCTTTGTCAAGGATTCCTGCTTCGTCCTCAAAAAAGCTCTTTTTTTGGACTTCACCAAGTCTTTGTAAAGCCTTGTCAAGGTAAGCCGACTTTGGAAATCCAAAGACTTGTCAACTGATCTCATCCTCGCTTGCTTACAATCCAAGTCAAACCATCCATTGCAAGGAAGCCCCCTAGCTCTTCGATCCTTGTGCCGCAAAAAGAACTTAGAAGCAGTGTCTTTGAGCAACTCTATTAATTGCCCACTCGCTGTATGTGGATCAAGGCTCCATGAAGTATGAGTCAAAAGGTTTTGAAAATGTAACATGTACAACTCTTTCTTACTAGGATCTAAACGAAACTTGGGAGAAGCTAAAACAGAATGGCATGGAGAGAGAGGGATTGTTTTTGATAACAAGAGAGTAAATAAGAGAGGTGTATGATCTGACTCTGGCTGAGGTTCTAGAATATCAAATTTCGAAATAAAAGAGCTATGAGTGGCAGAGGATAGAAGATAATCAATGGTGCTAACACCTGTAGGAGAAAAGCACGTATTGGAAAGGGAGTTGGGAAAGAGAGAGATACCGTTGAGAACTTTCAAATTACATGTGGCTCCAAAGGTTAGAAAGTGTTCTGTCAAAGGATTTGTACAAATATCAGAAGACTTTCTACACCACATGAAGATGGCGGACATCATCAACATTGTGGAGACGTGGGAACATGAGAGCAACACTATTGGAGAGATACCAGGGTTTACTTTGGTGGGATCCACTTGGAATCAGAGAAGTCAACGAGCTGGAAGAGGCTATGGCGGTATTGCTACTTTCATCAGATCTCAATTTCTACCTTTGATACATTTAGAAGGTCAGGATATTGGAGGTCAATATGGTAAATGGTAAATGGTAAATAGATCAAGCCCGTGGGACCCAAAGGGGCAAAAGGCTAAAAAACACAATCATAAACACATATCATTGGCTTCGTCTTGGTTTGGTTGGAGGATCTTATAATTATTTGGCTGTTTGTTACTTTGCACCATTGTCCATGCCTATCTACTCCACACGCACTTGCAATCGGAGTCAACCATTCCATCGACTTATAGGAGATGTTCTCAATTATCAGAGCAAAGGTGAAGTTTTTCTGGTTGGAGATTTCAATGCTCGAATAGGTTGTGCACAATTTACTCAAGTTGGTGATCTCTTGAGTTCTCCCTCCTTTGAAGAACTTGAAGATAGTATGTGGTGTAGAAAGTCTTCTGATATTTGTACAAATCCTTTGACATAACACTTTCTAACCTTTGGAGCCACATGTAATTTGAAAGTTCTCAACGGTATCTCTCTCTTTCCCAACTCCCCTTCCAATACGTGCTTTTCTCCTACAGGTGTTAGCACCATTGATTATCTTCTATCTTCAGCCACTCATAGCTCTTTTATTTCGAAATTTGATATTCTAGAACCTCAGCCAGAGTCAGATCATGCACCTCTCTTATTTACTCTCTTGTTATCAAAAACAATCCCTCTCTCTCCATGCCATTCTGTTTTAGCTTCTCCCAAGTTTCGTTTAGATCCTAGTAAGAAAGAGTTGTACATGTTACATTTTCAAAACCTTTTGACTCACACTTCATGGAGCCTTGACCCATTTACCATTTACCATTTACAATCGAGTTCCGTCACATTCCACCTCAAAGACCAAGTCACCATATCTGCAAACCAACCCTTGGGACGTGTGGCACGCAAAGCTTCAAGAGGAAGTCGAGAAGCATCAAGATCCACATCCAAGGCACAAAATGTTGCCTTGGCTGCTGCAAAGAATGAAATCAGGGAGTTGAAGATTTCTCACAAAAGTTTTGAGAAGATCACGCTCCAAATCTCTGGATCTGTTGAGGACATTCAAGACAAGGTTGGTTCTCAAGCTTCTACTGTTACTACTCCTGCTTTGCATGAAGTAAATGGTAAATGGTAAATGGTAATAGATCAAGCCCGGGGGACCCAAAGGGTCAAAAGGCTGAAAAACACAATACAAGCGACAGCCACAAACAAGGGAAAAGACCCCAAAGGCCAAACCCTAGCTAGTGCCAAGAGCACTAGAACGATAACTAATAATGTCCCTAATATAACAACCTAAATCAAAAGGAACTAACTGTAACAAAGAATAAAAATTCTCTACATCTATATTATGGGTCACTCTGATCTCTGCATATCTAGTACATGTAAGAAATACATGCTCTTCATCCTCAACTTCTCTTCCATCACATAGCCTACAAATACGTTGACTCCTATCAATATTAAGCCAACGTCCTTCCTCAATTCCTAGCCTATGAGATCCAGTTCTATGCCTAGCAATAATATGACGTAAGGACGTAGAGATTCCTGCAAGTAGGTAATCCTGTTCACAATAAACAAGCATAGGATTCACATGAAGTTGATAAAACTGCATCTTGGTGCCGCGCTTGCTCCAAATAATGTTCAGAAACTCCTCCTTTAGACGTTCACGTAGTGCTATAGGTTGTAGGTCCCAATCGCGTTCCGTCACATTCCACCTCAAAGACCAAGTTATCACATCCGCTAACCATCCTTTGGCACGTGTGGCACTCAAAGCCTGAGGAGGAAGGCGAGAAGCATCAAGAGATCTCACCCTTGTGATGTAAGTGATGGTCAAGTATAGAGCTTCAGCCTCTAGAGGTAAACAACCTGTTTCCGCAAGAAGAATAGCATATGAGGTTTGGTTTCTCACACCCAATTCTTCTTGTAGAAATATCTTCTGCACCCTCTCCACACGCTCCCATCCTGTCTTCTTACAACCAGGACCCCACACTTGGGTTCCATACAATAAAATGGTAAATGGTAAATGGTGATCTATTTACCATTTACCATGTAAGTGATGGTCAAGTATAGAGCTTCAGCCTCTAGAGGTAAACAACCTGTTTCCGCAAGAAGAATAGCATATGAGGTTTGGTTTCTCACACCCAATTCTTCTTGTAGAAATATCTTCTGCACCCTCTCCACACGCTCCCATCCTGTCTTCTTACAACCAGGACCCCACACTTGGGTTCCATACAATACTACCGGCAACACTAAGCTTCTGAATAAAAATTTCCTAAGACTCCAAGACACAAGATGAGCCCTTCTACACCGATTTAGCAATGAATATAGAGCTTTGTAACCACCTTCTACTCTCTTTTGCACACAAAGTGCCCAACTATAATCATTAGAAAAATCAATGCCTAGATATTTATAACTCTTCACCTCTTCTAATTGTAGATCCTGGTAATAGAAGGAAAACTTGGATCTAGTGCCCACTATCATGACTTTGGACTTCTCTATATTTACCTCCATCTGATTCTGGGTACAAAAGCTAGCCAAAGTGTATAGGTGTTTCTGTAAACTAATTGCATCACGTGCTAGTAATATGATATCATCTGCATACAAGAGAGCTTTGATAACAAAGTTTCCAAGCTTGACACCTTCACTATCACATGCCTCCAACCACTCTTCGATATCATCTATAAAAACTCCAAAAAGAGTAGGAGAGAGAGGACAACCTTGAATCACTCCAATGGTACTCAAAACCTCTTCAGTTTGAGAAGTGTTGATCTTGGCTCGAACAGATTGGTAAAGCGTGGCCACAGCTGCTAGAAGATCTGATGGTACTCCAATGACTTGCAGCCTTTCCCATAATAGCTCACGAGGTACGGTGTCAAAAGCTTTCTTAAAATCAATGAAGGCGCAAAACAAAGCTTTGCCATTGCCCTTCGATTTCTCCCATAAAACACGCAAAGCCAAGATATGGTCAATGGTGTTGTATGTGGGGCGAAAGCCTGCTTGAAACCGCGCTCTCTTTCGATGAGATTCAGTCCATGTGCTCAACTTTGACTCCACCAATTTGCCAAACAACTTGGCAAAAACACTACCCACCATGATAGTGCGATAGTTTGTCACCAAGTCCTTCCTTCCTGACTTGTGAATAGGCACAATCTTCCGTAATGACCAAGCTGAAGGAAAACCATACATAGCTGCATTCTCTAACGCTTTGGTGAGTCTCGGTCCAATAAGATCTCCTCCCCACTTCAAAAGTTCAATAGAGAGACCATCCAAATCCTCCGATTTACCATTTGCTAATTTTCTAACTTGAGTCATCACCTCTGATTCAGAAAATAAGCCTGATGTTCCTTCACAACAAGGCATTGATGCAGCGTTGGGAAAGAAATAAAGCTTTTCAGCAAAGTCAATCAAACTCTTGGGATCAAGAGTAGGTTTTGAAGACCTTACAGCTAACCGTCTCCAAAAGGATTTGGGATTCTCCATCAACTCCTTTGTCAAGGATTCCTGCTTCGTCCTCAAAAAAGCTCTTTTTTTGGACTTCACCAAGTCTTTGTAAAGCCTTGTCAAGGTAAGCCGACTTTGGAAATCCAAAGACTTGTCAACTGATCTCATCCTCGCTTGCTTACAATCCAAGTCAAACCATCCATTGCAAGGAAGCCCCCTAGCTCTTCGATCCTTGTGCCGCAAAAAGAACTTAGAAGCAGTGTCTTTGAGCAACTCTATTAATTGCCCACTCGCTGTATGTGGATCAAGGCTCCATGAAGTGTGAGTCAAAAGGTTTTGAAAATGTAACATGTACAACTCTTTCTTACTAGGATCTAAACGAAACTTGGAAGAAGCTAAAACAGAATGGCATGGAGAGAGAGGGATTGTTTTTGATAACAAGAGAGTAAATAAGAGAGGTGCATGATCTGACTCTGGCTGAGGTTCTAGAATATCAAATTTTGAAATAAAAGAGCTATGAGTGGCTGAAGATAGAAGATAATCAATGGTGCTAACACCTGTAGGAGAAAAGCACGTATTGGAAAGGGAGTTGGGAAAGAGAGAGATACCGTTGAGAACTTTCAAATTACATGTGGCTCCAAAGGTTAGAAAGTGTTATGTCAAAGGATTTGTACAAATATCAGAAGACTTTCTACACCACATACTATCTTCAAGTTCTTCAAAGGAGGGAGAACTCAAGAGATCACCAACTTGAGTAAATTGTGCACAACCTATTCGAGCATTGAAATCTCCAACCAGAAAAACTTCATCTTTGCTCTGATAATTGAGAACATCTCCTATAAGTCGATGGAATGGTTGACTCCGATTGCAAGTGCGTGTGGAGTAGATAGGCATGGACAATGGTGCAAAGTAACAAACAGCCAAATAACTATAAGATCCTCCAACCAAACCAAGACGAAGCCAATGATATTGACCTCCAATATCCTGACCTTCTAAATGTATCAAAGGTAGAAATTGAGATCTGATGAAAGTAGCAATACCGCCATAGCCTCTTCCAGCTCGTTGACTTCTCTGATTCCAAGTGGATCCCACCAAAGTAAACCCTGGTATCTCTCCAATAGTGTTGCTCTCATGTTCCCACGTCTCCACAATGTTGATGATGTCCGCCATCTTCCAAATCGGATTAGCACTCACATACTTGGTTGTAGAAAGACCTCTAATATTCCACATTAACACCCTCAAGCTCTTGGATTGCTATGTGGATGATTGTCTCTTCCTTTAAGTGACAATTGCTTGTCCATCACGAAGATAAGCCAAAAATCCAGCATCTTGAGCTTCTTTGACTTTTGCAAGCTCCTTTCTCCTTGCCTCTACTTGTAGAGGTGTGAGATCGGGATCTAACCAAATCCTACGTCCTTTGAGTACAGCTTTGTTGGCTAAAGCTGTATCAAGTTGAGTTTGGTCATTGAACTTAACTATGATGGCTCGAGGTTGAGTTCCTATGGTTCCAATGCGAAAAGCTTGAGCCACATCCGCATTAGGAACATCAAGTGTTTCAGCTAAAAACTTGGTGACAACACTCTTCACCTCTTCCTTCTCAGATTCAGGTAGACCAGAAATTCTCACATTCTTTCTACGAGCAAATTGATTAGTCTTTTCAATCTCTTGCTCTTGACAGAAAGAGATATGAGCAGATTTAGTGGCTTCTACATAAGATTTCATCTTCACCTCTAGACTTTCAACCACTTCATGCAATCTAGGAGTAGCAGCAGTGGAAGCTTGAGAACCAACTTTCTCCTGGATATCCTCTACGTGTTTCGAAATATCAACCATAATCTTCTCGAAACTCTTTTGAGAGAGCTTCAACTCTCTAATTTCATATTGAGCTGCAATTAAAGTAGAGCTCTGTACCTTGAACTCGGCACGTAGTACTTTCAACTCTTCCAAAACCGTTTGCAACAGATTGAGTATGAAATTGTCTTGAGACGCCATCGAAAAGCTCATGGTAAATGGTAAATGGTAAATAGATCAAGCCCGTGGGACCCAAAGGGTCAAAAGGCTAAAAAACACAATACAAACAATCCAACCCCAAACAAGGAGAGAACCAAAAGAACCCCCTAGCTAGTGCCCAAAGCACTAGAACGGTAACTAATAATATCTCTAATGTAACAACCTAAATCATAAGGCTCGAGTTGAAGCAGAGAAAAGAAATTCTCGACATCAACTTTATGCGCCACTCGAATCTCTATATATCTAGTACAAGTAATAAACACATGCTCTTCATCCTCAACATTTCTCCCATCACATAGCCTACAAATCCGTTCACTCCTATCAATATTCAACCAACGTCCTTCCTCAATTCCAAGCCTATGAGATCCTGTTCTATGCCTGGCAATAATATGACGTAAAGATGTAGCAATCTCTGCAACAAGGTACCCTTGCTCACAATAAATAAGCATAGGATTCACATGAAGTTGATAAAACTGCATTTTAGTGCCTCCTCTCCTCCAAATGATGTTGAGAAACTCCTCCTTAATACGCTCGCGAAGGGCCATAGGTTGCAGATCCCAATCCAATTCCGTCACATTCCACCTCAAAGACCAAGTCATCACATCTGCAAACCATCCCTTGGAACGTGTGGCACGCAGAGCATGAAGAGGAAGTCGAGAAGCATCAAGAGATCTCACCCTTCTAATATAAGTGATGGTCAAGTAGAGAGCTTCAGCCTCAAGAGGTAGACAACCGGTTTCCGCAAGAAGAATAGCATAAGGAGTTTGGTTCCTTACACCTAACTCTTCTTGTAAGAAGATCTTTTGCACCCTCTCCACACGCTCCCAACTTGTCTTCTTACTGCCAGGACCCCACACTTGTGTCCCATATAGAACCACCGGCAACACTAAACTCCTAAATAAAAATTTCCTAAGACTCCAAGATACTAGATGAGCTCTTCTACATCGATTTAACAATGAATATAGAGCTTTGTAACCAGCTTCTACTCTCTTTTGTACACAAAGTGCCCAACTATAATTCTGAGAAAAATCAATGCCTAAATATTTGTAACTCTTCACTTGTTCCAATTCTAGTCCCTTGTAAAAGAGAGAGAACTTGGATCTAGTGCCCACAAGAATGATCTTTGATTTTTTCAGATTGACCTCCATCTGATTTCGAGTACAAAAGCTAGCCAAAGTATCAAGGTGTTTCTGTAAACTAATTGCATCACGTGCTAGTAATATGATATCATCTGCATACAAAAGAGCTTTGATCACAAAGTCTCCAAGTTTGACTCCTTCACTCTCACAATCATCCAACCACCTTTCTATATCATCTATGAATATTCCGAATAGAGTAGGAGAGAGAGGACAACCTTGAATAACTCCAATGGTGCTCGAGATCTCTTGAGGCTGAGAGGCATCAATCTTAGCTCGAACTGAAGTGTATAAAGTGGCCACAGCTCCGAGTAGATTAGCCGGTACTCCAATGTCTTGTAGTCTTTCCCATAAAAGCTTTCGAGGAACAGTATCAAAAGCTTTCTTCAAATCGATGAAGGCACAAAATAAAGCTTTCCCATTGCCCTTGGATTTCTCCCATAAAACACGTAAGGCCAAAATATGGTCAATAGTGTTGTATGTAGGACGAAAACCGGCTTGGGCCTTTGCTCTCTTCTGAAAATCCTCTGTCCATGTGCTCAACTTCGATTCTACCAACTTCCCAAACAACTTGGCAAAAACACTACCAACCATGATGGTGCGATAGTTTGTCACCACGTCCTTCCTTCCTGATTTATGAATAGGAACAATCTTCCGCATGGACCAAGTTGATGGAAAACCATGAACCATAGCATCTTCCAAAAGCTTAGTGAGAACCGGTCCAATACAATCTCCTCCCCACTTGATAAGTTCAATGGACAAGCCATCTAAATCCTCACATTTGCCATTTGCTAATTTTCGGAGAATAGTCTTCACCTCTCCTTCCGAAAATAATCCAGGTGTTGCTTCGCAATATGGCATAGATGTGGCTTCTGGAAAGAAATAGAGCTTTTCGGCAAAAGCTACCAAAGACTCGGAATCAAGAGAAGGTTTTGACGATGGTGTAGCTAATCGTCTCCAAAAGGACTTGGGATCCTTCATCAGGTCCTTTGTCAAGGATTCTTGCTTTCGTCTTAAGAAAGCTCGTTTCTTAGACTTCACCAAGTCTTTGTATATCCTTGTCAAAAGAAGCCGACTTTGAATATCCAAAGACCTATCAACAGACCTTGCCCTTGCTAGCTTGCATTCGGAGTCAAACCATCCATTGCAAGGTAGCCCCTTAGCAATCCTAGTACTATGCCTCAAAAAGAACTTCGATGCAGAAGTTTTGAGCAATTCTATGAGCTGTAAACTAGCGGTATGCGAATCTGGACTCCATATGGTGTGAGTCAAAAGATCTTGTAGATGTTCTGCATAAAGGTCTCTTTTACAAGGATCTAAGCGAAACTTGGGAGAAGTTAAAAGAGATTGGCGAGGTGAAGTAGAGATTGATTTTGACATTGAAAGTGTGAACAAAAGAGGTGCATGATCTGATTCAGGTTGAGGATCCAAAACATCAAAATTGGAGATGAGAGAGGTACTAACCAAGGAAGACAAGAGAAAATCTATTGTGCTAGCACCGGTAGGGGAAAAACAAGTATTGGACTGAGAGTTGGGAAAGCGAGAGGTTCCATTGAGAACCTTCAAGTTACAAGTGGCTCCAAATGTCAAAAAGTGTTCTGTCAAAGAGTTTGTGGAAGGATCAAAAGAGGTTCTAGTCCACAAGCTATCGTAAATTTCTTCAAACATAGAAGAAGCCAAGGGATCACTAAATTGAGTAAATTGAGCACAACGTATACGAGCATTGAAATCTCCAGCAAGAAAGACATCCCCTTTACTTTGGAATCTAAGAACATCTTCAATAAGCCGATGGAATGGTTCACTTCGGTTGCAAAAGCGTGTTGAGTAGATACCCATGGACAATGGTGCAAAATAACAAATTGCCAAATAGCAATAAGATCCTCCAACCACCCCGAGACGTAGCCAATGATACTGTCCACCAACATCTTGAGCTTCTAGATGTATGAGAGGTAGAAGATGAGACCTGATGAAAGTAGCAATACCTCCTTGACCCCTTCCCGCATGTTGTCTTCTCTGGTTCCATGTCGACCCCACCAAGGTAAACCCTTCCAACTCAGCAATAGTATTGCTTTCATGTTCCCAAGTCTCCACAATGTTGATGACGTCAGCCATCTTCCAAATCGGAGCAGCACTCACATACTTTGTTGTTGAAAGTCCTCGGATATTCCACACCAACACCCTTATCTTCTCGGATTGCTATGTTGACGACACCCTCCTCCTCTTAGTAACGATTGCTCTCCCATCGTGTAAATAAGCTACAAAACCCGATTCTTGAGCCTCTTTTACCTTCGCAAGCTCCTTTCTCCTAACTTCCACTTGTAGAGGAGTCAGATCAGGATCCAACCATATTCTACCTCCCTTTAACATAGCCTTATTAGCCAAGGCAACATCACGTTGAGTTTGATTGACAAACTTCACTATAATACCACGAGGTTGAGCTCCCTTGTTTCCAATACGAAAAGCTTGAGCCAATTCCGCATTGGAAACCTGAAGTGTTTCATCCAAAAACTTGGTGACAACACTCTTGACATCTTCATTCTCTATTTCAGGTAAACCTGAAATTCTCACATTCTTCCTACGTGCAAGCTGGTTGGACTTTTCAATCTCTTGTTCTTGACAAAAAGAGATTTGAGCAGCCTTTGTAGCTTCAGCGTAGGATTTGATCTTCAAATCTAAGCTTTCGACCACCTCATGCAATCTAGGACTATCCGCACTTGTCATCTGAGAGCAAACCTTCCCTTGGATGTCATCCACAGATTTAGATACATCCCACATCACACCCACACTATCCTTGAACACCTTCTCCACGTTTTTCTGTGATCCCTTCAACTCTCGAATTTGATTATGTGCGAGAGTTAAAGCAGCCTGTTGCATCTTGAATTCATGTCGAAGTTCCTTCAATTCTTCGAAAATTGTTTGCAGAAGCTGAAAAATATCGTCTTGAGAAGCCATGTCGTATCAACCGAAACACTCTAAATTCTAGGTCGAAACACCAAAAAATATCGTAACTTCTCACTCAAGCGTCCATGCACCTTGAAACTTGATGAGCTTCTGCCGAATATCAATCCCCAAGTCCTCAAAAATTTTCAGCCTCAGATCATGCTTTGTCGAAAAGATAAAAATGTCTGAACATTTTTGTGACCACTTGAGCACTCGAGATAAAAAGTCGAAACTCAAAATGGTCTGCAACTTCTGACTCAAGCGTCCGTCCACCTTCAAACTTTTTATGCTACTGCCAAATATTGATCTCCAAGTCCCCAAAAATTTTCAGCCTCAGGTCATGCTTCGTCAAAAAGATAAAAATGTCTGAACATTTTTGAGCCCACCGGACACTCGAAACAAAAAGTCGAAACTCCAAATGGGCTGTAACTTCTGACTCAAGCGTCCGTTGACCTTCAAACTTTTTATCCTACTGCCAAATATTGATCTCCAAGTCCCCAAAAATTTTCAGCCTCAGGTCATGCTTCGTCAAAAAGATAAAAATGTCTGAACATTTTTGAGCCCACCGGAACACTCGAAACAAAAAGTCGAAACTCCAAATGGGCTGTAACTTCTGACTCAAGCGTCCGTTGACCTTCAAACTTTTTATGCTACTGCCAAATATTGATCTCCAAGCCCTCAAAAATTTTCAACCTCAGATCATGCTTCGTCAAAAAGATAAAAATGTCTGAACATTTTTGTGACCACCGGAACACACGAAACAAAAAGTCGAAACTCCAAATGGGCTGTAACTTCTGACTGAAGCGTTCGTTAACCTTCAAACTTTTTTTGCTACTGCCAAATATTGATCTCCAACTCCCCAAAAGTTTTCAGCCTCAGATCATGCTTCGTCAAAAAGATAAAAATGTCTGAACATTTTTGTGACCACCGGAACACTCTAAACAAAAAGTCGAAACTCCAAATGGGCTGTCACTTCTGAATCAAGCGTCCGTTCACCTTCAAACTTTTTATGCTACTGCCGCATATTATTTTCCAAGTCCCAAAAAATTTTCAGCCTCAGATCATACCTCGCCAAAAAGATGAAAATGTCTGAACATTTTTGTGACCACGTGAAACACTCCCGATTGACACTCTTCGCTGAAGAAATTCGTGAACTTCGGCGTCCCAACTCCAAAATGCGTGAAATTTTGCAGGCTGGAGCGCGCTACCCAACTCCACGCCCCTGCAAATTTTCAGCTTCCGTGGACACTCAGACGCGAAGAAACGATCTCTGCAAGAAACGATCTCGACCCCAACATTCGAAAACTCCAACTCGAAACTTGAGAAATCCGTGAACTTCGGCGTCCCAACTCCAAAATGCGTGAAATTTTGCAGGCTGGAGCGCGCTACCCAACTCCACGCCTCTGCAAATTTTCAGCTTCCGTGGACACTCAGACGCGAAGAAACGATCTCTGCAAGAAACGATCTCGACCCCAACACTCCAAAACTCCAACTCGAAACTTGAGAGATCCGTGAACTTCGGCGTCCCAACTCCAAAATGCGTGAAATTTTGCAGGCTGGAGCGCGCTACCCAACTCCACGCCCCTGCAAATTTTCAGTTTCCGTGGACACTCAGACGCGAAGAAACGATCTCTGCAAGAAACGATCTCGACCCCAACATTCGAAAACTCCAACTCGAAACTTGAGAAATCCGTGAACTTCGGCGTCCCAACTCCAAAATGCGTGAAATTTTGCAGGCTGGAGCGCGCTACCCAACTCCACGCCCCTGCAAATTTTCAGCTTCCGTGGACACTCAGACGCGAAGAAACGATCTCTGCAAGAAACGATCTCGACCCCAACACTCGAAAACTCCAACTCGAAACTTGAGAGATCCGTGAACTTCGGCGTGCCAACTCCAAAATGCGTGAAATTTTGCAGGCTGGAGCGCGCTACCCAACTCCACGCCCCTGCAAATTTTCAGCTTCCGTGGACACTCAGACGCGAAGAAACGATCTCTGCAAGAAACGATCTCGACCCCAACACTCGAAAACTCCAACTCGAAACTGCTCAGAACTCCAAGGCACGTCAACTTCTCGCTTCGAATGGCGTTCTGCTTGAAATTTTGCAGGCTGATGCGCCCTGCCCTACTCCAACGTTCCACCAAATTTCAGCTCTAGATCACTCCGAACGTAGAAGATACAGCTCCCGTAAGAATCTCTTGCCCTCAAATCTTGAAACTCAAAGCTCGAAACTCAAAATTGGACGCACTGTGACTCTGAAACTCCGTTCGACCTGAAAATTGACAGGCTTGAGCGCTCTACCCAACGTCACAACGCCACAAAATTTCAGCCTCCGTTCACACTCGAGCCCAAAGTTACGGCCCCTGCAAGATTCGGCCCTCCCCTCTCAAAAAGCTAAGAACTCCAAGACACGTCAACTTCTCGCTCCGAATGGCGTTCTGCTTGAAATTTTGCCGGCTGATGCGCCCTGCCCTACTCCAGCGTTCCACCAAATTTCAGCTCCAGATCACTCCGAACGTAGAAGATACAGCTCCTGTAAGAATCTCTTGCCCTCAAATCTTGAAACTCAAAGCTCGAAACTCAAAATTGGACGCACTGTGACTCTGAAACTCCGTTCGACCTGAAAATTTACAAGCTTGAGCGCTCTACCCAACGTCACAACGCCACAAAATTTCAGCCCCCGTTCACACTCAAGCCCAAAGTTACGGCCCCTGCAAGATTTGGCCCTCCCCTCTCAAAAAGCTAAGACCTCCAAGACACGTCAACTTCTTGCTCCGAATGGCGTTCTGCTTGAAATTTTGCAGGCTGATGCGTCCTGCCCTACTCCAGCGTTCCACCAAATTTCAGCTCCAGATCACTCCGAACGTAGAAGATACAGCTCCCGTAAGAATCTCTTGCCCTCAAATTTTGAAACTCAAAGCTCGAAACTCAAAATTGGACGCACTGTGACTCTGAAACTCCGTTCGACCTGAAAATTGACAAGCTTGAGCGCTCTACCCAACCTCACAACGCCACAAAATTTCAGCCTCCGTTCACACTCAAGCCCAAAGTTACGACCCCTGCAAGATTCGGCCCTCCCCTCTCAAAAAGCTAAGAACTCCAAGACACGTCAACTTCTCCCTCCGAATGGCGTTCTGCTTGAAATTTTGCAGGCTAATGCGCCCTGCCCTACTCCAGCGTTCCATCAAATTTCAGCTCCAGACCACTCCGAACGTAGAAGATACAGCTCCCGTAAGAATCTCTTGCCCTCAAATCTTGAAACTCAAAGCTCGAAACTCAAAATTGGACGCACTGTGACTCTGAAACTCCGTTCAACCTGAAAATTAACAGGCTTGAGCTCTTTACGTAACGTCACAACGCTATAAAAATTTCAGCCCCCGTTCACACTCGAGCCCAAAGTTACGGCCCCTGCAAGATTCGGCCCTCCCCTCTCAAAAAGCTAAGACCTCCAAGACACGTCAACTTCTCGCTCTGAATGGAGTTCTGCTTGAAATTTTGCAGGCTGATGCGCCCTGCCCTACTCCAGCGTTCCACCAAATTTCAGCTCCAGATCACTTCGAACGTAGAAGATACAGCTCCTGTAAGAATCTCTTGCCCTCAAATCTTGAAACTCAAAGCTCGAAACTCAAAATTGGACGCACTGTGACTCTGAAACTCCGTTCGACCTGAAAATTGACAGGCTTGAGCGCTCTACCCAACGTCACAACGCCACAAAATTTCAGCCCCCGTTCACACTCGAGCCCAAAGTTACGGCCCCTGCAAGATTCAGCCCTCCCCTCTCAAAAAGCTAAGACCTCCAAGACACGTCAACTTCTCGCTCCGAATGGCGTTCTGCTTGAAATTTTGCAGGCTGATGCGCCCTGCTCTACTCCAGCGTTCCACCAAATTTCAGCTCCAGACCACTCCGAACGTAGAAGATACAGCTCCCGTAAGAATCTCTTGCCCTCAAATCTTGAAACTCAAAGCTCGAAACTCAAAATTGGACGCACTGTGACTCTGAAACTCCGTTCGACCTGAAAATTGACAGGCTTGAGCGCTCTACCCAACGTCACAACGCCACAAAATTTCAGCCCCCGTTCACACTCAAGCCCAAAGTTACGGCCCCTGCAAGATTCGGCCCTCCCCTCTCAAAAAGCTAAGAACTCGAAGACACGTCAACTTCTCGCTCCGAATGGCGTTCTGCTTGAAATTTTGCAGGCTGATGCGCCCTGCCCTACTCCAGCGTTCCACCAAATTTCAGCTCCAGATCACTCCGATCGTAGAAGATACAGCTCCCGTAAGAATCTCTTGCCCTCAAATCTTGAAACTCAAAGCTCGAAACTCAAAATTGGACGCACTGTGACTCTGAAACTCCGTTTAAGTGGTTGAAACTCTAGAGGTGAAAATGAAGTCCTATGCTGAAGCTACCAAGTCTGCTCATATCTCTTTCTGTCAAGAGCAAGAGATTGAAAAGGCTAATCAATTTGCTCGTATGAAGAATGTAAGGATTTCGGGTCTACCTAAATCTGAGAAGGAAGAGGTGAAGAGTGTGGTCACCAAGTTTTTGACTGAAACTCTTGATGTTCCTAATCCGGATTTGGCTCATGCTTATCGTATTGGCAACAAAGGCACACAACCTCGTGCCATTATTGTTAAGTTTGTAGATCAAGCTCAACGTGATATGGCTTTAGCTAACAAGGCCATTCTCAAGGGACGGAGGATTTGGTTAGATCCAGATCTTACACCTCTTCAAGTTGAAGCAAGGAGGAAGGAGCTTGCAAAAGTCAAAGAAGCTCAAGATGCAAGTTTTGTAGCTTATCTACGTGATAGTCAAACTATTATCACCAAGAGGAGGAGACAATCATCAACCTAGCAATCCAAGAGATTGAGGGTGTTGATGTGGAACATAAGAGGCCTATCTACAACTAAGTATGTGAGTGCACATCCGATTTGGAAGATGGCAGACATCCTCAACATTGTTGAGACTTGGGAGCATGAAAGTAATGTTATTGGAGAGATACAAGGTTTTACTCTGGTGGGATCTACTTGGAACCATAGAAATCGACGAGCAGGAAGAGGCTTTGGAGGCATTGCTACTTTCATCAGATCTGAACTTCTTCCTATGATACATTTGGAAAGCCAAGATATTGGGAAACAATATCATTGGCTTCGTCTTGGATCGATTGGAGGATCTTATAGTTATTTGGCAGTTTGCTACTTTGCACCATTATCCATGCAGATCTACTCCACAAGCACTTGCAATCGAAGTCAACCATTCCATCGGCTCATAGGAGATGTTCTCAAATATCAAGACAAAGGTGAAGTTTTTCTTGTTGGAGACTTCAATGCCCGCATAAGTTCCGCTCAATTTACACAATTTGATAGTTCCTTGTCTTCTCACTCTTTTGAAGAAAGTAGAGATAGTTTGTGGTCTAGAGTCTCTTGTGATCCTTGTACAAATGATTTGTCTGAGCATTTCTTGACTTTTGGAGCCACTTGTAATCTGAAAGTTCTCAATGGTGTTTCTTTCTTTCCCAACTCTCACTCCAATACATGTTTTTCCTCTACTGGTGTTAGCACTATAGATTATCTTTTGTCCTCTGCCACTAATAGTTCATTTATCTCAGCGTTTGATATTCTAGAGCCTCAACCAGAATCAGATCATACACCTCTTTTATTCACTCTTTTGTTGTCAACGTCAATCCCTCTCCCTACATGTCACTATGTTTCTACTTCCCCCAAGTTTTGTTTAGATGCTAGTAAGAAGCAACTTTATAGTGAACATTTCCAAGACCTCTTGACTTGTACTACTTGGAGCCTTGATCCACATACATCTAGTTTGCAACTAATAGAGTTGCTCCAAAACTCTGCTTCTAAGTTCTTTTTGAGACATAAGACCAGGAGAGCTAGAGGTCTTCCTTGCAATGGATGGTTTGACTTTGATTGCAAGCAAGCGAGGGCGAAATCACTTGATAAATCCTTGGATCTTCACAATCGGTTGATTATGACAAGACTTTACAAAGACTTGGTGAAGTCCAAGAAACGAGCATTTTTGAGGCAAAAGCAAGAGTGCTTGACAAAGGAGCTCTTGGAGAATCCCAAATCCTTTTGGAGGCGGTTGGCAGTATGATCTTCTAAACCTACTCTTGATCCCAAGTCTTTGATTTCTTTTGCTGAAAAGCTTTATTTTTTTCCCAATGTTGCATCTATGCCACATTGTGAAGGAAATCCAGGCTTATTTTCAGAAGTTGAAGTGATGACTCAACTCAGACAATTGGCAAATGGTAAATGTGAGGATTTGGATGGGCTTTCCATTGAACTTCTCAAGTGGGGAGGAGATGCTATTGGACCTATACTCACGAAAGTGTTAGAGGATGCTGCTATTCATGGCTTTCCTTCATCTTGGTCTCTACGGAAGATTGTTCCTATTCACAAATCTGGGAGCAAGGCCTTGGTGACAAACTATCGCACTATCATGGTGGGTAGTATTTTTGCCAAGTTATTTGGCAAATTGATGGAGTCAAAGTTGAGCACATGGGCTGAATCTTGTCAGAAGAGAGCGCGGTTCCAAGCTGGTTTTCGTCTTACATTCAACACTATAGAACATATCTTGGTTTTACGTGTTCTATGGGAGAAATCCAAGGGTAATGGAAAAGCTTTGTTTAGTGCCTTCATTGATTTCAAGAAAGCTTTTGACACAGTACCTTTTGAGCTTTTATGGCAAAGATTGCAAGCCATTGGAGTAAATGGTAAATGGTAGATAGATCAAGCCCGTGGGACCCAAAGGGTCAAAAGGCTAAAAAACACAATACAAACAATCCAACTCCAAACTAGGAGAGAACCAAAAGAACCCCCTAGCTAGTGCCCAAAGCACTAGAACGGTAACTAATAATATCTCTAATGTAACAACCTAAATCATAAGGCTCGAGTTGAAGCAGAGAAAAGAAATTCTCGACATCAACTTTATGCGCCACTCGAATCTCTATATATCTAGTACAAGTAATAAACACATGCTCTTCATCCTCAACATTTCTCCCATCACATAGCCTACAAATCCGTTCACTCCTATCAATATTCAACCAACGTCCTTCCTCAATTCCAAGCCTATGAGATCCTGTTCTATGCCTGGCAATAATATGACGTAAAGATGTAGCAATCTCTGCAACAAGGTACCCTTGCTCACAATAAATAAGCATAGGATTCACATGAAGTTGATAAAACTGCATTTTAGTGCCTCCTCTCCTCCAAATGATGTTGAGAAACTCCTCCTTAATACGCTCGCGAAGGGCCATAGGTTGCAGATCCTAATCCAATTCCGTCACATTCCACCTCAAAGACCAAGTCATCACATCTGCAAACCATCCCTTGGAACGTGTGGCACGCAAAGCATGAAGAGGAAGTCGAGAAGCATCAAGAGATCTCACCCTTCTAATATAAGTGATGGTCAAGTAGAGAGCTTCAGCCTCAAGAGGTAGACAACCGGTTTCTGCAAGAAGAATAGCATAAGGAGTTTGGTTCCTTACACCTAACTCTTCTTGTAAGAAGATCTTTTGCACCCTCTCCACACGCTCCCAACTTGTCTTCTTACTGCCAGGACCCCACACTTGTGTCCCATATAGAACCACCGGCAACACTAAACTCCTAAATAAAAATTTCCTAAGACTCCAAGATACTAGATGAGCTCTTCTACATCGATTTAACAATGAATATAGAGCTTTGTAACCAGCTTCTACTCTCTTTTGTACACAAAGTGCCCAACTATAATTCTGAGAAAAATCAATGCCTAAATATTTGTAACTCTTCACTTGTTCCAATTCTAGTCCCTTGTAAAAGAGAGAGAACTTGGATCTAGTGCCCACAAGAATGATCTTTGATTTTTCCAGATTGACCTCCATCTGATTACGAGTACAAAAGCTAGCCAAAGTATCAAGGTGTTTCTGTAAACTAATTGCATCACGTGCTAGTAATATGATACCATCTGCATACAAAAGAGCTTTGATCACAAAGTCTCCAAGTTTGACTCCTTCACTCTCACAATCATCCAACCACCTTTCTATATCATCTATGAATATTCCGAATAGAGTAGGAGAGAGAGGACAACCTTGAATAACTCCAATGGTGCTCGAGATCTCTTGAGGCTGAGAGGCATCAATCTTAGCTCGAACTGAAGTGTATAAAGTGGCCACAACTCCGAGTAGATTAGCCGGTACTCCAATGTCTTGTAGTCTTTCCCATAAAAGCTTTCGAGGAACAGTATCAAAAGCTTTCTTCAAATCGATGAAGGCACAAAATAAAGCTTTCCCATTGCCCTTGGATTTCTCCCATAAAACACGTAAGGCCAAAATATGGTCAATAGTGTTGTATGTAGGACGAAAACCGGCTTGGGCCTTTGCTCTCTTCTGAAAATCCTCTGTCCATGTGCTCAACTTCGATTCTACCAACTTCCCAAACAACTTGGCAAAAACACTACCAACCATGATGGTGCGATAGTTTGTCACCACGTCCTTCCTTCCTGATTTATGAATAGGAACAATCTTCCGCATGGACCAAGTTGATGGAAAACCATGAACCATAGCATCTTCCAAAAGCTTAGTGAGAACCGGTCCAATACAATCTCCTCCCCACTTGATAAGTTCAATGGACAAGCCATCTAAATCCTCACATTTGCCATTTGCTAATTTTCGGAGAATAGTCTTCACCTCTCCTTCCGAAAATAATCCAGGTGTTGCTTCGCAATATGGCATAGATGTGGCTTCTGGAAAGAAATAGAGCTTTTCGGCAAAAGCTACCAAAGACTCGGAATCAAGAGAAGGTTTTGACGATGGTGTAGCTAATCGTCTCCAAAAGGACTTGGGATCCTTCATGAGGTCCTTTGTCAAGGATTCTTGCTTTCGTCTTAAGAAAGCTCGTTTCTTAGACTTCACCAAGTCTTTGTATATCCTTGTTAAAAGAAGCCGACTTTGAATATCCAAGGACCTATCAACAGACCTTGCCCTTGCTAGCTTGCATTCGGAGTCAAACCATCCATTGCAAGGTAGCCCCTTAGCAATCCTAGTACTATGCCTCAAAAAGAACTTCGATGCAGAAGTTTTGAGCAATTCTATGAGCTGTAAACTAGCGGTATGCGAATCTGGACTCCATATGGTGTGAGTCAAAAGATCTTGTAGATGTTCTGCATAAAGGTCTCTTTTACAAGGATCTAAGCGAAACTTGGGAGAAGGTAAAAGAGATTGGCAAGGTGAAGTAGAGATTGATTTTGACATTGAAAGTGTGAACAAAAGAGGTGCATGATCTGATTCAGGTTGAGGATCCAAAACATCAAAATTGGAGATCAGAGAGGTACTAACCAAGGAAGACAAGAGAAAATCTATTGTGCTAGCACCGGTAGGGGAAAAACAAGTATTGGACTGAGAGTTGGGAAAGCGAGAGGTTCCATTGAGAACCTTCAAGTTACAAGTGGCTCCAAATGTCAAAAAGTGCTCTGTCAAAGAGTTTGTGGAAGGATCAAAAGAGGTTCTAGACCACAAACTATCGTAAATTTCTTCAAACATAGAAGAAGCCAATGGATCACTAAATTGAGTAAATTGAGCACAACGTATACGAGCATTGAAATCTCCAGCAAGAAAGACATACCCTTTACTTTGGAATCTAAGAACATCTTCAATAAGCCGATGGAATGGTTCACTTCGGTTGCAAAAGCGTGTTGAGTAGATACCCATGGACAATGGTGCAAAATAACAAATTGCCAAATAGCAATAAGATCCTCCAACCACCCCGAGACGTAGCCAATGATACTGTCCACCAACATCTTGAGCTTCTAGATGTATGAGAGGTAGAAGATGAGACCTGATGAAAGTAGCAATACCTCCTTGACCCCTTCCCGCATGTTGTCTTCTCTGGTTCCATGTCGACCCCACCAAGGTAAACCCTTCCAACTCAGCAATAGTATTGCTTTCATGTTCCCAAGTCTCCACAATGTTGATGACGTCAGCCATCTTCCAAATCGGAGCAGCACTCACATACTTTGTTGTTGAAAGTCCTCGGATATTCCACACCAACACCCTTATCTTCTCGGATTCATTCATCTTGTACCATCAGATCTCTTGGCAGCGGTGGCTGCATTATACCACTCAGTTCGGGCCAAGATCAACACTTCTCAAACCGAAGAGATTATCAGCACCATTGGAGTCATTCAAGGTTGTCCTCTCTCTCCCACTCTCTTTGGAGTTTTCATAGATGATATAGAAAGGTGGTTGGAGGATTGTGATAGCGAAGGTGTTAAACTTGGAGGCTTTGTCATCAAAGCTCTTTTGTATGCAGATGATGTCATATTACTAGCACGTGATGCCACTAGTTTACAGAAACACCTGGACACTTTGGCTAGCTTTTGTACTCAAAATCAGATGGAAGTCAATTTGGAGAAGTCCAAAGTCATTCTTGTGGGCACTAGATCCAAGCTCTCTTTCTGTTACAAAGGATTAGAGTTGGAACAAGTGAAAAGTTACAAATATTTGGGCATTGATTTCTCATCTGATTATAGTTGGGCACTTTGTGTGCAAAAGAGGGTAGAAGCTGGTTTCAAAGCTCTATATTCATTGCTAAATAGATGTAAAATGGTAAATGGTAAATGGTAATAGATCAAGCCCGGGGGACCCAAAGGGTCAAAAGGCTGAAAAACACAATACAAGCGACAGCCACAAACAAGGGAAAAGACCCCAAAGGCCAAACCCTAGCTAGTGCCAAGAGCACTAGAACGATAACTAATAATGTCCCTAATATAACAACCTAAATCAAAAGGAACCAACTGTAACAAAGAATAAAAATTCTCTACATCTATATTATGGGTCACTCTAATCTCTGCATATCTAGTACAAGTAAGAAATACATGCTCTTCATCCTCAACTTCTCTTCCATCACATAGCCTACAAATACGTTGACTCCTATCAATATTAAGCCAACGTCCTTCCTCAATTCCTAGCCTATGAGATCCACTTCTATGCCTAGCAATAAGATGACGTAAGGACGTAGAGATTCCTGCAAGTAGGTAATCCTGTTCACAATAAACAAGCATAGGATTCACACGAAGTTGATAAAACTGCATCTTGGTGCCGCGCTTGCTCCAAATAATGTTCAGAAACTCCTCCTTTAGACGTTCACGTAGTGCTATAGGTTGTAGGTCCCAATCGCGTTCCGTCACATTCCACCTCAAAGACCAAGTTATCACATCCGCTAACCATCCTTTGGCACGTGTGGCACTCAAAGCCTGAGGAGGAAGGCGAGAAGCATCAAGAGATCTCACCCTTGTGATGTAAGTGATGGTCAAGTATAGAGCTTCAGCCTCTAGAGGTAAACAACCTGTTTCCGCAAGAAGAATAGCATATGAGGTTTGGTTTCTCACACCCAATTCTTCTTGTAGAAATATCTTCTGCACCCTCTCCACACGCTCCCATCCTGTCTTCTTACAACCAGGACCCCACACTTGGGTTCCATACAATACTACCGGCAACACTAAGCTTCTGAATAAAAATTTCCTAAGACTCCAAGACACAAGATGAGCCCTTCTACACCGATTTAGCAATTAATATAGAGCTTTGTAACCACCTTCTACTCTCTTTTGCACACAAAGTGCCCAACTATAATCATTAGAAAAATCAATGCCTAGATATTTATAACTCTTCACCTCTTCTAATTGTAGATCCTGGTAATAGAAGGAAAACTTGGATCTAGTGCCCACTATCATGACTTTGGACTTCTCAATATTTACCTCCATCTGATTCTGGGTACCAAAGCTAGCCAAAGTGTATAGGTGTTTCTGTAAACTAATTGCATCACGTGCTAGTAATATGATATCATCTGCATACAAGAGAGGTTTGATAACAAATTTTCAGCCCCAACGGAGCTGCTGTCAAGAAGTTGTCATTTCAAAACTTTGAGTTTAGGGATTTGAGCATGAATCTTGCGGGGGCCATATCTTCTTGCTGGAGTGTCAACAGGAGCTGAGATTTGGTAGGCTTGTTCACAACAGCCGGGCGCACATACCTGCAAATTTTCAGCCCCAACGGAGCTGCTGTCAAGAAGTTGTCATTTCGAAACTTTGAGTTTAGGGATTTGAGCATGAATCTTGCGGGGGCCATATCTTCTTGCTGGAGTGTCAACAGGAGCTGAGATTTGGTGGGCTTGTTCACAACGGCCGGGCGCACATACCTGCAAATTTTCAGCCCCAACGGAGCTGCTGTCAAGAAGTTGTCATTTCGAAACTTTGAGTTTAGGGTTTTGAGCATGAATCTTGCGGGGGCCATATCTTCTTGTTGGAGTATCAACAGGAGCTGAGATTTGGTGGGCTTGTTCACAACGGCCGGGCGCACATACTTGCAAATTTTCAGCCTCAACGGAGCTGCTGTCAAGAAGTTGTCATTTCGAAACTTTGAGTTTAGGGTTTTGAGCATGAATCTTGCGGGGGCCATATCTTCTTGTTGGAGTATCAACAGGAGCTGAGATTTGGTGGGCTTGTTCACAACGGCCGGGCGCACATACCTGCAAATTTTCAGCCCCAACGGAGCTGCTGTCAAGAAGTTTTTATTTCGAAACTTTGAGCTTGTGTTACATCTTGCAAAGTTGGGTTCATGATGGATTCTGAAAGCAAACTTCTCAATCTTGTGCAAACGGTTTTGGAGGAATTGAAAGTGCTACGCCAAGAATTCAAGGCACAAAATGTTGCCTTGGCTGCTGCAAAGAATGAAATCAGGGAGTTGAAGATTTCTCACAAAAGTTTTGAGAAGATCATGCTCCAAATCTCTGGATCTGTTGAGGACATTCAAGACAAGGTTGGTTCTCAAGCTTCTACTGTTACTACTCCTGCTTTGCATGAAGTGGTTGAAACTCTTGAGGTGAAAATGAAGTCCTATGCTGAAGCTACCAAGTCTGCTCATATCTCTTTCTGTCAAGAGCAAGAGATTGAAAAGGCTAATCAATTTGCTCGTATGAAGAATGTAAGGATTTCGGGTCTACCTGAATCTGAGAAGGAAGAGATGAAGATTGTGGTCACCAAGTTTTTGACTGAAACACTTGATGTTCCTAATCCGGATTTGGCTCATGCTTATCGTATTGGCAACAAAGGCACACAACCTCGTGCCATTATTGTTAAGTTTGTAGATCAAGCTCAACGTGATATGGCTTTAGCTAACAAGGCCATTCTCAAGGGACGGAGGATTTGGTTAGATCCAGATCTTACACCTCTTCAAGTTGAAGCAAGGAGGAAGGAGCTTGCAAAAGTCAAAGAAGCTCAAGATGCAGGTTTTGTAGCTTATCTACGTGATAGTCAAACTATTATCACCAAGAGGAGGAGACAATCATCAACCTAGCAATCCAAGAGATTGAGGGTGTTGATGTGGAACATAAGAGGCCTATCTACAACTAAGTATGTGAGTGCACATCCGATTTGGAAGATGGCAGACATCCTCAACATTGTTGAGACTTGGGAGCATGAAAGTAATGTTATTGGAGAGATACAAGGTTTTACTCTGGTGGGATCTACTTGGAACCATAGAAATCGACGAGCAGGAAGAGGCTTTGGAGGCATTGCTACTTTCATCAGATCTGAACTTCTTCCTATGATACATTTGGAAAGCCAAGATATTGGGAAACAATATCATTGGCTTCGTCTTGGATCGATTGGAGGATCTTACAGTTATTTGGCAGTTTGTTACTTTGCACCATTATCCATGCAGATCTACTCCACAAGCACTTGCAATCGAAGTCAACCATTCCATCGGCTCATGGGAGATGTTCTCAAATATCAAGACACAGGTGAAGTTTTTCTTGTTGGAGACTTCAATGCCCGCATACGTTCCGCTCAATTTACACAATTTGATAGTTCCTTGTCTTCTCACTCTTTTGAAAAAAGTAGAGATAGTTTGTGGTCTAGTTTGTGGTCTAGAGTCTCTTGTGATCCTTGTACAAATGATTTGACTGAGCATTTCTTGACTTTTGGAGCCACTTGTAATCTGAAAGTTCTCAATGGTGTTTCTTTCTTTCCCTCTTTCTCACTTCAATACATGTTTTTCCTCTACTGGTGTTAGCACTATAGATTATCTTTTGTCCTCTGCCACTAATAGTTCATTTATCTCAGCGTTTGATATTCTAGAGCCTCAACCAGAATCAGATCATACACCTCTTTTATTTACTCTTTTGTTGTCAACGTCAATTCCTCTCCCTACATGTCACTATGTTTCTACTTCCCCCAAGTTTTGTTTAGATGCTAGTAAGAAGCAACTTTATAGTGAACATTTCCAAGACCTCTTGACTTGTACTACTTGGAGCCTTGATCCACATACATCTAGTTTGCAACTAACTGAGTTGCTCCAAAACTCTGCTTCTAAGTTCTTTTTGAGACATAAGACCAGGAGAGCTAGAGGTCTTCCTTGCAATGGATGGTTTGACTTTGATTGCAAGCAAGCGAGGGCGAGATCACTTGATAAATCCTTGGATCTTCACAATCGGTTGATTATGACAAGACTTTACAAAGACTTGGTGAAGTCCAAGAAACGAGCATTTTTGAGGCAGAAGCAAGAGTGCTTGACAAAGGAGCTCTTGGAGAATCCCAAATCCTTTTGGAGGCGGTTGGCAGTATGATCTTCTAAACCTACTCTTGATCCCAAGTCTTTGATTTCTTTTGCTGAAAAGCTTTATTTCTTTCCCAATGTTGCATCTATGCCACATTGTGAAGGAAATCCAGGCTTATTTTCAGAAGTTGAAGTGATGACTCAACTCAGACAATTGGCAAATGGTAGATGTGAGGATTTGGATGGGCTTTCCATTGAACTTCTCAAGTGGGGAGGAGATGCTATTGGGCCTATACTCACAAAAGTGTTAGAGGATGCTGCTATTCATGGCTTTCCTTCATCTTGGTCTCTACGGAAGATTGTTCCTATTCACAAATCTGGAAGCAAGGCCTTGGTGACAAACTATCGCACTATCATGGTGGGTAGTATTTTTGCCAAGTTATTTGGCAAATTGGTGGAGTCAAAGTTGAGCACATGGGCTGAATCTTGTCAGAAGAGAGCGCGGTTCCAAGCTGGTTTTCGTCCTACATTCAACACTATAGACCATATCTTGGTTTTACGTGTTCTATGGGAGAAATCCAAGGGCAATGGAAAAGCTTTGTTTTGTGCCTTCATTGATTTCAAGAAAGCTTTTGACACAGTACCTCATGAGATTGTGAGCAAGGATACTTACTTGAAGAGATATCTACTTCTTATGTCATATTATTGCTAGACATAGAACTGGATCTCATAGTCTTGGGATTGAAGAAGGGCGTTGGTTGAACATTGATAGGAGTGAACGTATTTGTAGGCTATGTGATGGAAGAAAAGTTGAGGATGAAGAGCATGTATTTCTTACTTGTTCTAGGTATGTAGAGATTCGAGTGGCGCATAAAGTTGATGTCGAGAATTTCTTTTCTCTGCTTCAACTCGAGCCTTATGATTTAGGTTGTTACATTAGAGATATTATTAGTTACCGTTCTAGTGCTTTGGGCACTAGCTAGGGGGTTCTTTTGGTTCTCTCCTAGTTTGGAGTTGTATTGTTTGTATTGTGTTTTTTAGCCTTTTGACCCTTTGGGTCCCACGGGCTTGATCTATTTACCATTTATCATTTACCATAAGTTCTTGATGTATGCTTGAGTTGGCGTTTTGATGTTTCTACACTTGTGCATATGTGATTGCATTTTCTAGAAAAAAAAATATCTATAAGCACCAATATTCAAGACAAATTAATCAGATCTTCATGTTACTACTACATATAATAATTAGTTAAAAAGTAACACAACAAGTATTTTCATGTTTTATTAATGCATTAATTACTAATATTTATTTTAAGGATTTGAACAATATTTTATAATACATCACAATTGATATAAGGTAAAATTTTTCATCACATTAATAATGTATTACATTTATGTGTTTATTTTTTTGGTCTTTATTTATGTATGAAAAATTAACAATACAATATAAAAATTCTAGATTTATATTTGAAAATATGGGAAAAAAATTGAATAAAAGAATCAGAACAAGAACAAAATGTAACGTATCTATCTAGGTAGGGATTGAACTTTGGGATCTTGTTTGTGGTTGTAGCTTGTATTGTGATATATTAGCAATTGGAAGTTGGAATTATGATTGAGTTCACAGCGTAGAACTCCTACAGAAGTGTATGAAGATCTCAATACAACACATTTTAGTCCTAGAAGTGAATAAATAATTAGGACGGTAAGAATTCGAATTTAATAAGAAGTAAAGTAAGTAAGTAATTTTCTAAGTCCGTTTTGGAATGTGGTCCTATCCTCGAATGAATTCGGGAAATCTCGATCAGAGTCCACATTTAAATTACGTGTGGAACCCAGATACCAATCTGTGCTATTGTTCCCGCCACATTGTAAGCTCAAATTACGATTTGAGCCTGCTCCCGCCCTTCACACGATTGAATGTTCTCACTGTGTTCACTCTCTACAAGTTTCCGTAAACTCCCTAATTGTTTGTCTTATCCTCAACATGACAGTCAAAACTTGTTCCATAATAAAACTGGGATTTAACGGTTTTCTGGAATACATCTGAATTGGCAAACAACAGCATGGCGGACAGTAAATTTTTTTTACGATTCGAAGGATATTGTTCACGCTTTAGTTTCCCCGCCAACGTAGAAGCTGGAATCATTGTATTAAGGCTCCTTCATTCGTCTTCCATCCATCGAGGGTTGTCGAGATGTCAAGTAAGGGACGATATGAACGTGGTCGGTCTCTAACCTGTCAGGTTTTAAGGTTTGTTCTTTACAGAGAATCACGTAAAGAATGCTAACTCAAACTTTCTGCATTCTTCGGCGCCAGCGTTGTCCTTTTGACATTTGTTGTGGTGTGCAAACTGCACCGAAAAAACGAAATCCTGGGAACTACCTTCTGGATTGGTGGGTTTTGCTCAGTTTTGTTCATTCGATTCTCTTTGCTCCACTTGTCATGCTTGACGATGCGGAAGTCACGAGGTGAACTTGTCGCAAGGTTTCAGGCTACACTGGGGATGTTGGATCACAGACTACTATGGTAATTTTGTGCTATGTCCGATGAACAGCATAATTGCTGAGCCTTTTCAAGATGAAGCAAACAACTGAAATCTTGAGAAGAGGCAGCTTTGAACGGGTCGTGTTTCTGGTGGATGTCAAATTTTTGATTGAGCAGGGCGATCGTAGGATATGTGCTGCCCAGATATTTAGTTCTGTTGTTGCGGTTCTCGAAAAGTGTAAAGAGAACAGCAGATTTTCAGCGCTATGGGGATATATCCTTTTCGATTCATCTCGTCCACCTATGATGTCAAGCACGACTATTGGTAAGCTGCTTGCAGGGCAGTCTACGCGTGAACGATTCGATGGTATCACGCAGAATTTGGAGAAGTTTGGGAAGGTTCTGGATGCGGTGGTAGCTTCTGGTGATGGATATACATCGGCTGGGGAAAGTAAAGCTGACTGTCTTCTTCGAACTCTGGCAGCAGTTGCCTCAGACTTTCCATGGGAGCCACTAGTTGCTAGTGACAGTTCTTCGGATGAGGAGATGAGAAATTTGCTGCAGCACCACCAAAGTTGCGCTGGAGAGCAGCTCGTTTCTAAACATGGATCCAATTTGGTGATCATATTTTCTTGCCTGCCGACTTGCAGCAGTCAAGTAGCTAGGTTTCTTGACATCCATCCAAATTTTGCAAATTCTGTTGGTGAGGAAGAGTTACTCCGCGAACTCGGCTTGCGATTTAGTCGTGTTAATTCTATTCTGGTATCCAGGAACATTCAATCCTGTTGGATAGATGTAACTGCAAGTCAGAGTTCCCGTAACTTCGGGCTTTCCGAAGCTTATCTGAAGTTGCATGAGGAGAAAAGCGTAGCTGGGAGATGCCTGCTTGAAATGGCGTGGAGTTTTGTTCCTTTAGGTCTAATCGCAAATATCATGAATCCTGTACCTTTCCGTTTAATATGGAACATGATAGTTTGTCTGCGGCCAAACATCGTCCACCGCGGGGCTGTCGCGAGTCGGGAGGCACAGGTCAAAGGTTGGGAAGCACTGTTTCAACGGAACTCGAGCAGCCCTGCCAACTTTATTCCGGTGGAGTTGCACCCTTGCACGAGCTCGATTTCTCATGCTGAGCACGTATGTAGGCTATCTCAGCTGTTCCCGGTGAAAGATACATTGAAGAAGTCAGAGAGTCTGTCAGGTTTCACGGAAGTGGATGTTGTTATTCTTTCCAAGGTGTCAAGATCAAACCACTTGAAGCATTTCTCCGAACGATATCTTGTGCTGCCGAAACCATGCGAGGCTCTTACATTACAGTCAGGTCTTACTAGGCTAGGTGACTTCAAAGCAGATAAATACAGAGCTGGGGACCCTTCATGGCCTGGCCTTCTGATTGCGCTGGAAAGCGAGGATTGTGTTCTTCACGTAATTGTTGATACTGGAGGCCACAGATGCGAAGCTATTTTAGAACCTTTTGCAGTCGACGTCGCTCTTCTAGCCATACTAGAGACTGCATGTTCACCTTTGCTTAGAAAACATCTCCCCACGCGTTTAAGCTGTCATTTGTCAAGGGTCTCCAAAATCTGCATGAGGGATAAGTTAGAAGAGTATGCGAAGACTAGACTGTCGTGCACTGTTGACAACAATGAAGTTGCTACAGATGGTGTTCGAAGTTGTGGTGGAAGCGATTTTGAGAAATCTTTTGACAGCTCGCTTTTGAAAGTTGTGAAAGACAAACGTAGAGGCAGCGTGCTCTTCAAATGTGTTAAGAAGCAAAGAGTTGACTGGGGCAAAACATTAGATGCCACTCACGATTGCTTTGAAGGCAGTACTTCGGAGCCAGAGAGCGTCAGCTGGCTAGAGTACTGGCGGAGGGTGATGAAACGATTTCGAAAGGAACACATGTTTCTTGACCAGGGCTTTTCCACAATTAGTCCCATTTCCGACGTAAAACCTTTTAGCGTCGAGAGATTTTTGCAGGATAGAAGTAAAGACATTCAGGTAATCGGAGCGTCTACAGGAGGTGCTGAATCTCAATTCGTTCCAGAATCTTTGGAGGGTGGAGCACAGTTTGCTCTAGGTTCTCCTCCTTCGAGTTCACCGGAGGTCAGAAGCCATTTGCACCAGAGTCTTGCCATCAACGTGGACACCGCAGGTCAAAAGGTCTCAGGTAATGCTCATTCACTCCAGTATAGGTCCCCAGTCAGCGGAGACGATCGACCGTCAAAATCAGAACTACCACCATCGTCGTTTAAACATAGAGGCCACCCTACACGGATCTCGAGTGATTTTCATTGGAAAGCTGAGATGAACGACTGTATGACATTTGGGATATCCAGTGGAGAATCCTGTACGGAGGAGTTAGAACGGAACGTCTATTCCTCCAATTCTGTAGATCTTCATCACTATGCGACTTCAGTTGTCACTGAAGCTTACAAGGGGCTACAGAAGGTTTATGCAAGTGAGGTATACTTACAGAGCAACCTGTCGGGTGTGGGAGATCGGAAGGAATGTACAGAAACCTCGGTTGTAGTTCACCTGAAAAAGCTTTTTTTCAAAAAGCCTAGGCAGCTCTTTTCGAAATACAAGGAGCTTCTGGCATCATCCGCCATATCCAACAGGAGCAAGGCTTCCATTGTTGAAGAGAAACTCAGAGAGTATCCTCCCGGCACTACTTTACTTTGTCTATTTTAATGCTTGAGTTATCTTTGTACGTTGTACGTTATCTTGCTTGCGTTTGAGTTTGGTTTATATCGTTCACACTAGCAGGTTACATGTTGTTGTCAACGAGCAATATCAGCTTTTTTTTCATCACCCTAAATTTTTGACATAGATTTGCAGCTTGTCAGCCAGGACATGGTCGTGTCCAGTCTTTGCGCAATTTGTCATTAGCCTTAACATTTCCATCAGACACGAACTTCAGATTATTTTTCGTCTAGAAGTTCTCGCGCTTGAGGGCGAGGTGTGTACCTCACCATCAAGCGCAAAACAGGAGTGTTTTATAAACGAAATTTGCCAACTTCTGGATAATATCCAGTTTCATTTTCCCGCGGGGAACCAGAATGAGGAAAACCTGCAACGATATTGCGAAAGAGTCATCGTTTCAAGGTAGTACACATCCAAGAATCATCTAGCATGACGGGAGATTTACTGCATTTGATGCTTGCTTGTATGTGACTCTGTTCTCCTGATCTGCTGCCGTTTTCTGCTTCTTTATGAGTTCGTACGTTGTAGGCTTGCGAGAGGAAGGTAATGTAGAGAATGAGGCTTCAAAAGTACATTGTGAATATGTGTCTTCCTGAACTACAAAATACACGCACAATGACTCTTACTGTGCGATGGATGTCTTTGATGGCGAAGGTACAAGAGTTTGTTGCCATCGACAGTGAGCAAGATCTTCTCAGCAATGGAACTCAATGGATACTGTGACACTACGCAGAGTTCTTCTGATTTCTTTGAGTCTCTTCAAAGTTCAGACAATCAACCGTCATCAGATGATTCTGTTGTCCCTGAGTCTGGACACCAAGCAATTGATCTTTCATCTGATGCTCAGCTGGACAGCTTTGAACAACTGAAGGCTTCGCGAGTTGAAAAGAGGCTCTTTTTCAGTAGAGCAGATTTGACTTCCAGGCCGATCAGTAAAGAAAATATGCCACTCTCAACAACATCATCTGGTGAAGGAAATTTGGCCTCAACTAACTACACAACACCGGATGTACCTAATAAGCTGGAGCAGAGACACAGGAAAAGTTATCACTTTTCTAGTGGAGCAAACAACCTGCGTCGAGTAAAGGCTGTAAAACCTCGTGAACATCTTGCGACGTTCACTACGAAGGCCTGCAAGACCATTTGTGTTTCTCGTAATTTTGCTTCAGGATCATCAGACCAAGTTATGAAGGTTGAAGATGTTTCTAGGAAGGTTGCCTGCAGGAAGCCGGAAGCATGCATGCCTCGTCCAATGGAGATTCGGGTTGTTTGTCAGACACCAACGCCCCCAACTAGAACATCTACCTATGGACATAAGGGATAGGCAGGGAGATTTGCAGATTGTCTCATGTGCCCGCAGCAAATACAAGCGAGTCCGTGTGTTAAAACGCGGCTTATGACCATGGCGATGGGCACTCTTCAGTATCTGCACGGAAGGCAGATGTCCCTCAAATGCAGAGTAGGACTACTGATCAGGGTTTGTGGTGCAGGAGTATGCTGGCCAGGCTTGAACTTGAGCAGATTCGCCTTCATCTGAAGTTTGTCAAGAATATTTGTTCTGGCTGTTACAATGTATGCCTTAATGGTAAAATTTCGTGCTGGTCTCAAAGTGGGGCCGAGAAACAGATGATTCTAAAGTGGTTGGTCCCACGAAAACATGGACGAGCAAACTTCACGGCGAAAGTGTTTGAAGATCAAGGGTTCCTGGTTCATGATGGAACCTGAAGGTCGTCTTGGACGTGGAAAGGTATCAAACCATCATTATCCTTGTGAATGACCTAGAACCAGTCTGAAGCCGTGTCTCGTCAGGAGTTTGTACCGAAGACAACTGACTGAAGTTAACTGAGCTGGTTTTGAGTTGTAATAAATGGTGTCGGTGTTGTTGAAGACTCGTCGCTTTCTCTCTCGACGGAATTGTGTAACTTTCTGGACTCTAGCATGATGTACCTTCTCTTCTATGTTTCAGGAACATAATAAACATCGTAGTAGTCTATGGTAATCTGTACCGTCTGTATCTCTAATGACCTGAAAGTGAAGGATCTGCAGGTCGTACGTGGTACCCGCGAGGGCTTGCAATGGCGAGTGTAACCGTAGTCCGCGAGGGCTTGCTATGGCGAGTGTAACCGTAGTGTGTGGATTTTGGGAAACTTGAAAACAGAAATGTCTATTAGGATAGATGAATGGACCGCTGCAAAATCAGTTTCAGGAGATAGATGTCACATGTTTCCAGAAAGGTTTTGTTTAGGCTGTTTGACCTTCAGATGGAAGGAGAGAAGGAAGAGATATCAATGACCATAAAAATGAGAAAGAAGTGGTACTTTTCGTGTTCGAGTTCAGCCTTTTGACCCTTCGGGTCCCACGGGCTTGATCTATTTACCATTTACCATTTATATTTCAGTCTGTATATCAAAGTTCAGCTAAGCCCTAAATGAACAATTGCATTGTAAAGGATATCTATACGATATCCTGTACATGTGGACATGTGGACTACCGAAGATCAGATATCCACACGCTAGGGATCAGGACGCGTGCTGAGGCCCGCATCTGCCTTTGATGTGTATGAAGAGGCGGACGCCCACCAGACTTGCTACGTTGGACACAAAATGCGTTAATTATGACAGTACTTTGTACCAAAATGTAGAAAATGTTGTCTCTTCTGCTTAATCATACGTAGCTTTGATGGCTAAGTTTTCCTCCAATGGATATATATTCTATGTATATTTCTTCAATCTCCCTGTGAGTGCTTATTATATAAGACGATTTAAGGTTCAGAGGGGAGAATCCCTGAGAAGTACGCCAAACTACGAGGTGATAAATTTCGGCTTCCATGAATTTTATAACACTCGCATGTTTGACAAAGTTAAGCATGAGATAGATGAGTACAGGTCAGAACATACTACGAATCTCAGTTTGTTTCTTCAAAGTGAAGTGATATCGGATTTTCACCCACTATCGGAATTTAACAGAGTGGATCCGATATTAACGCTGAGCAACGTTGATTCAAAGTCGTCAGGTCACTCGACCAGATCGTCGATGTCGAAAAGAAAAGAAAAACAGAATAAATATCTGTGATGGTGTCATACACAGAACTTTGAGGAACTGATGACGTATAACTGGCCGGCAGGCCACTTCAAGAGATCATTGCCTGCAGGGCTGAATATGCCGCAGGCGCTGACATGGTTGAAATAAAGTCAAGGAAGAGTAACAGTGATGAATCTACAAAGGGGGACCATCTGATAATGGTTACAATCCATTGCGGCGTAGTCAGTCTGTCGGCACTCGACGTGTATGATATCTGCGTGAATTCATAACATCTGTCGAAACGAAACTTTGGAATAAGGTACAAGATTTCTTGATGACTCTATGACCAACAGTTTGGAGAGTTTCCGCTTTCAGTATCTTCCAGGTTCAAGGTTTCTTCACGAAGGATGAGATTTTCCGCTAAAACTTTGTCCCTCTTCAGAGTCAGCTGTCTTCTCAGCCCGTCGAAAGGTGACTTTGTGGCTCTGAAATTTAGACCTCCTTCGAAGTCTTCGTAGGGCTCCGAGTCCTCCATATCTTCGTTCTGCTCGCTACCATCAGCTGGAAAGTTGTACCCTTGCAAGGATTGGGGGACAACAAGTTCAAATTCGTAGTTCGCCAGCTGTCAGATTCAAGCAGTTCATAGGAGTCAGCAACTGCGCTAATGAAATATAGAGATAGTTCTGTCAAAATACGACCTGAACACATCAGAGCCCTGAATTCTAGCGACTACATATGAGAAATAAGAATCCGAACATACAAAAGTTCTTCTTTATCTTGGTGTAAAGTCAAATGCACTGCAGCATACGCACCAGGACAGTCGTAGAATTTCCATGTTTCTGTTGATTTAACCAGTCGCGAAAACTGACACCCACGAAATAGGCTTCCACCACAACGAAGCACACTACAAGAAGAGTTACGACGATCTTCTCTGAAACAATCAAAGGTTTTGAATGGGACGATTGCTCGGGATCCTCCGCAACTTTAGGTGCAATCACATTTTCCCCCAAGACTGGTGCACCTGTATGATAGACTTCTCCTTTTTCTACATCAACCGCAGAAGACGAACAATTGTTGACGCTTTTTGATAGGTGCATTTTGCCTTCTGCGACTTGAGCTTCTTCCCCTGAATTTCCTATTTTCTGCGGACAACGAACCAAACCTGAATCAGAAATGTCATTTATCTTTGCTAATTAAGAAGGGTTGCCGTCCATAGCAGTTGAGATATGCTATTGAAAAAAGTACATGGGAAACCTTCACAGTATCTACAGACAGTGTGAGGTTTTTCACGAATTTGCAATTTCCAACAAACAAAGACTTCTGATCACTCACATGAGATCGGCTATGCCTACGGACCCAAGATCCCATACAAGGTGAGACATATCATAAAGCGATCGCAAGTGCGCAACTAAGATTTAAGAAGTTCAGACATCACAAATTGCACGCCATCCACAGGAAGATCTGTGCCATCTCAAATTCTCGGATTTGAGATGTGCGAAAGCGCCAGCGTGTAATTCGTTCATAGCTGGTCCTTGTCATAAGTGGCAGCGTGAAACGACATGGCAATGGTAAATGATCCAGCAATCCAGAGCATGTCAAATGGAGGTGGGAAGAATGGGGGAAGGAGTAGCTGACAGCAGGAGCTGAGATCTTCGTAACAATTTGAAGTATGTGCACCTGAGGCGAAAATGATAAAACATACGCATTCGGGATCTATTGAGTCAAAAAAACATTGTCCGATCCTTGATTTACGCTAAAACTCGGCCGGCAGCTTGTGGGCAGTTGCAGCTGGCATTTGAATCACTGAGCAATGACAGTCTGATAAAGAGTATGAAATGTCCATTCACTCACCTGGTCAGACTTGAAGGACATCGCCCTCATTTTTCACAAACTGCACTAATCCGCGTTGCCAACGACTTGCCCTGACAAGGAAAAATTCCGCTGTTGCAATTTTCTTCCGCATTCACTAATGATCACCGTTACGCGAAATCGATGAACTCCAACCGGGCCCCCAACGGATTCCAAAACTCTGCATCCTTTATGTGCTTCTCTCCTTCTGTTCCTCCAGCATGCATCTCTCCGTCAGCACCTCCGTGGGACTTAATACCAACATCAACGATACCTTCCGAGTTCCGGCCCGTCCATGGGGCGGAACTCGGAACCAGCCACCATTCCTCAATGTTTTATGTCCACGTGTACATATATTCCTATCGCATAAGTCTGTTGGACTTCGGTACTCTAACTGTAGAATGGTACTCCAAGAGGAAGGGTAACTTGTACACAAGTCAAATTACAAAAAACAAGTAGCATCAAATTATATATATATATATAAATAATAATGTAGATCAATTGCTATATAAACAACGTAACATCAATTACATTGTGTTGGGTCATTTACAAACTCTAAACATTTTGATAAAATGTTAAATATATCAAGTCTAACCCAAAGTGTCAAAATATGAAAAATATGGTTAAAAAAAAAACTACAACAAGGGGAACAAATTCTAAAGATCAATCATTAACTAGTGCACTAGAACTATAATTTATGACGTTCTTAATATAACAACTTAAATAAAAAGTACTGGTTGTAATAAAGAATAGATATTCTCTACATCTATGTTAGGAGCTACAACTAACATACAAATACTTTACCTCGTATTAATGTTAATATTAGATTATCGCACTTATTCAATTTCAAGCCCATGAGATGAATTATGTGCCTAGCAACAGAACGGAAGTACGTAGAGATCTTGCAAGTGAGTATTCTTCTTCAATGTAAACAAACATAAGATTCACATGAAATTGATAAAACTGCAATTTGATGACGTGTATGTTCAAAATAATATTGAAAAAGTTTTCATGTATAAGCTCGCGGAGTGCCATGAGTTGTAAGTCCCTAATTGTAATCTGCCACATTACACTTCAAAAACCAAGTCACTATATCCAACCATACCATGAAACTCGTGACATTCCAAGCTTGAAGAGTAAATAAGGCAAGAAGCATCAAATATCTCACCCTTTTGATGTAAGTGATAATCAAGTAGAGATCTTCAGTCTCTAGAGGTAAACATCTAATTTTTGCTAGAAGAATAGCATATGAATTTTGGTTTCTTACATTCAATTTTTCTTGTAGTAAGATCTTTTGCATACTCTCAACATGCTCCCAATCTTTGTTTTTACAACTAGTATCCCACACTTGGATTTCATCTAAGACTATGGCAACACAAAGCTCATGATTAAAAATTTACTAAGACTTCAAGACAATATGTGAACTCTTTTACATCAAATTTTACAATGAATATAGAGCTTTGTAACCATCTTCTATTTTCTTTTGCACGCAAAGTGTCCACTTGTAATTATTAGAAAAATCAATGCTTAGATATTTATAACTCTTCATTACTTTTAATTGTATATCTTTATAAGAGATAGAAGTTGGATCTAAAATGACTATGATGATTTTAGACCTCTACATATTTACATCTATGGAAGAAGTTGTCAATTTGAATTTAGGTTTTGGAGGTTGGATCTTGCAGTAGCAATAACTTTACGTTGGAGTGTCAATTGGCATTGAAATTTGATTGAGTTGTTGAGTTTTATTGATTACACAAAACTTCATCCAAAATGAAGCTGTTTTGAAGAAATTGTGAATTCGAAGCTTTGAGTTGTGTAAAACTTTGCAAAGTTGGATACATGATGGCTTCCAAAGACAAGCTTTTCAATCTTGTGCAAACGATTCTGGAAGAATTGAAAGTGCTCCGCCAAGATTTCAAGATACAGAATGCTAGCTTGATTGCTGCACAATATGAAATTTGAGAAAAAAGAAACACAAAAGTTTTGACAAAGTCATGCTTGATATTTCTGGATTTGTTGAGTACGTTCAAGAAAAGGTTGGTTCTCAAGCTTCTACTTTTGTTACTCTGGATTGCATGAAGTGATTGAAAGTCTAGAGTTGAAAATGAAGTCTTATGCTGCAGCTATCAAGACTTCTCATATCTCTTTCCGTCAAGAGCAAGAGATTGAAAATACAAATCAATTTGCTCGTAGAAAGAATGTGAGGATTTCTAATCTACCTAAATCTGAGAAGAAAGAGATGAAGAGTGTTGTCACCAAGTTTTTGGTTGAAACACTTCATGTTTCTGATTTGAATTTAGCTCAAGCTTTTTGTATTGGAAACAATAGAGCCCAACCTCATGCCATTATTATTAAGTTTTGAATCAAGCTCAACGTGATACTTCTATAGCTAACAAGTTCATTTTCAAGGAACGAAGTATTTGATTAGATTTCTATCTTACATCTCTACAAGTTGAAGCAAGGAATAAGGAGCTTACAAAAGTCAATTGATAAATGCTAAATGGTAAATAAATCAAGACCGTGAGAACCAAAGTTTCAAAAGGCTAAAAAACACAATTCAAACAATCAAACTCCAAATCAAAAAAGCCCCCAAAAGAACCCAATATCTAGTGCCAAGAGCACTAGAACAGAAAATAATAACATCCCTCATAAAACAATCTAAATCATAAGTCTCAAGCTGCAGTAAAGAATACAAATTTTTGACAACAACCTTATGAGCCACTCTAATTCATATATGTTTAGTACAAGTAACAAACACATGTTCATCCTCAACTTTTCTTCCATCACATAGCCTACAAATATGTTGACTACTATCAATGTTCAACCAATGTCCTTCATCAATCTCAAGACTATGAGATACTTTTCTATGCCAAACAGTAATATGATGTAAAGATGTAGAGATCTACGCAAGTAGGTATCTTTGCTCACAATAAACAAACATAGTATTCACATGAAATTGATAAAATTTCATTTTAATGTCTCGTCTTCTCCGAATAATGATGAAAAATTCCTCCTTAATCAGCTCCTGAATGATCATAGGTTGCAAATCCCAATCAAATTCCGTCACATTCCACCTCAAAGACCAAGTCACCACATCTACAAATTATCCCTTGAGACGTGTGGCATGCAAAGCTTCAAGAGTCGAGAAGTCAAGAAGCATCAAGAAATCTCATTCTTCTAACGTGAGTAATAGTCAAGAAGAGAGCTTCAGACTCAAGAGGTAGACAACTTGTTTATGTTAGAAGAATATCATATAAAGTTTGCGTTCTCACACCCAATTGTTCTTGTAAGAAGATCTTTTGCACCCTCTTCAAACACTGCCAAGCTCTCTTCTTACAACCAGTTACTCACACTTGTGTTCCATATGAGATAACATGAAACACTAAGCTCATGAATAAGAATTTTATAAGCCTCCAAGACATAAGATGAGCTCCTCTACATCTATTTAGCAAGGAATAAAGAGATTTGAAACTAGCTTCTACCCTCTTTTGCACACAAAGTGCCCAACTATAATTGTGGGAGAAATTAATGGCTAAATATTTATAATAATACTTGTAATATTTGTAAGAATGATTTTTGACTTGTTTGTGCTTTAATTTGTACCTTCACCAATTTTTTAAAAACTTTTGATATTGTTCCTTGTAAGCTTTTATGTAAAAGACTACAAGACATTGAAATACCGGCTAATCTTCTTGGAGCCGTGGCCAAGTCATACAGTTAAGTTCAAGCTAAAATTCAGCCTCAAGAGATCTTGAGCATCATTGGAGTTATTCAAGGTTGTACTCTCTCTCCTACTCTATTTGGAATTGTCATAGATGATATAGAAAGGTGGTTGAATGATTGTGAGAGTGAAGGAGTCAAACTTGGAGACTTTGTCATCAAAGCTCTTTTGTATGCAAATGATATCATATTACTAGCACGTGATGCAATTAGTTTACAAAAACACCTTGATACTTTGGCTACCTTTTGTAAAATCAGATGAAGATCAATTTGAAAAAGTCAAAAGTCATTCTTGTTGGCACTAAATCAAAGTTTTCTCTCTTTTATAAAGGATTAGAATTGGAACAAGTGAAGAGTTACAAATATTTAGACATCGTTTTTTCTCACAATTATAGTTGGGCACTTTGTGTGCAAAAGAGACTAAAAGCTAGTTACAAAGCTCTATATTCATTGTTAAACCGATGTAAAAGAACGCATCTAGTGTCTTGGAGTCTTAGAAAATTTTTATTCAGGAGCTTAGTGTTGATGGTGGTTTTATATGGAACACAAGTTTGAAGTTATGGATGTAAGAAGTTATGCTAGAAGCGTGTGGAGAGGTGCAAAAGATCTTCTTACAAGAATAATAAAGGGTAAGGAACCAAACTTCTTATGCTATTCTTCTTGAGTAAACAGGTTGTCTACCTCTTGAGGCTAAAGCTTTCTACTTGACCATCACTTATATTTGAAGGATGCGATCTCTTGATGCTTCTCGCCTTACTCTTCAAGCCTTGTGTGACACACGTGCCAAAGGATGATCAGTGGATGTGATAAGTTGATCTTTGAGGTGGATAATGGCGGAACGCGATTGGGACCTGCAACCTATGACACTATGCGAACGTCTAAAGGAGGAGTGTCTGAACATTATTTGGAGCAAGTGCGACACAAAGATGCAATTTTATCAACTTCATGTGAATCCTATGCTTGATTATTGTGAATAGTATTATTATTGCTAGGCATAGAACTCGATCTCATAGGCTTGGAATTGAGGAAGAACGTTAGCTTAATATTGTCTTAATATATGAGCTTGATCTATTACCATAGACCACTCATAGGAATGAATGTTTTTATAGATTATGTGACGGTGGATACATTGAAAATGTTGAGCATGTATTTGTTACTTGTTTAAGTTACAAAAACATTAAGCTTGCTCATAATATAGATGTGAAGAAATTCAATTCTTTATTACAGTTAGTTCCCTTTGATTTAGGTTGTTCTATTAGGTACATTTTTAGTTACCATTCTAGTGCTCTTGGCACTAGCTAGAGATTGGCCTTTGGGGTATTTTTCCTTGTTTATGCTTTTTGCTTAATTCTTGCTTTTTGCCTTGGTTTATTAACATTAACCATTTAACATTTATCATTAGATCCTTTGTCAAGGATTCTTGCTTCTACCTTAAGAATGCTCCTACCTTAGACTTCACCAAGTCTCTGTATATCCTTGTAGGAAGAGAGTCGATTCTTACAGAAATTGTTACTTTTAGTTGAGATCTGCACTGGACCTGAAACTTTGTGGGAGATTGGATTTGAGCAGGACACACAAGCCTGCAAAATCTCAGATCAAATAGAATTCTGAGAACGAAGTTGAAACATCTTTGAGTTTCAAGTTTTTGAGAGGGGATGGCCAAATCTTGCAGGGTTTGTAATTTTGGGTTGGAATATGAATGAGCTTGAAATTTTGTGGTAGCTTGAGGTTAGTCAGGGTGCTATAGCTTGCAAATTTTTAGTTTCAACGAAGTTCCATAAAGAGACTACATCGAATTTGAGTTTTGAGCTTTGAGTTTCAAGATTTGAGGGGAAGAGAGTAGATTCTTGCGCGAGGTGTTTCTTCAAGCTCGGTTGTGCACTTGACCTGAAACTTTGTGACACCTTATAATAGGGCAAGGTTCACAAGCCTGCAAAATGCAATTCGAAGGACAAAGTTGATACATCTTTGAGGTTTTTAGAGGGGAAAGCCAAATCTTGCAGGGTTCGTAACATGGGACTGGAATGTGAACGGGGCTTGAAATTTTGTGGGAACGTGAGGCTAGGTAGGCCGCTATAGCGTGCAAATTTTCATATTCAATGAATATCCAAAGTCAGAGTGCATTGAATCTTGAGTTTTGAGCTTCGAGTTTCAAGATTTGAAGGGAAGAGAGTCAAATCTTACTAAAGCTGCTTCTTTAAGCTTGGATGTGCACTTGATCTAAAACTTTGTAGGAGCTTGGAATTGGGCAGGTAAGACGAGCTTGCAAAATCTCAGACTGAATGTAATTCCGAGGACAATTTTTGATATTTGCAAAATACAGCTCGCTGCCTAAATTTACCTTCTCACAAAATTTCAAGCCCTGTTCACACTTCATCTCGAAGTTAAAAATCCTACAAGATTTTACACTCCCCTCTCAAAAACTCAAACCTCAAAGATGTCTCAACTTTGTATTGAGGAATGCGCATTGTCTGAAATTTTGCACGCTTGTGCATCTTGCTCTATTATAAAGTCCCTTAAAGTTTCAAGTCCACCGCCCATCCAAGCTCAAAGAAATAGCTCCTGTAAGAATTGACTCTCTTCACCTCAAATCTTGAAACTCAAAGCTCAAAATTCAAAATTGAATGCACTCTATCTTTGGAACTTCGTTGAATTTGAAAATTTGCAAGCCATTGCAAACTGCCTAATCTCATGCTCCCATGAAATTTCAAGCCATGTTCACACTCTAGCACGAAGTTATGATCCGTGCAAGATTCGGCCTTCCCTTCTCAAAAACTTGAAGCCTCAAAGATGTCTTAACTTTGTCTTCAAAATTGCATTTGGTGTAAAATTTTGCAAGCTCATGCGCACTTTCTAACATTAAGCTTTCACAATGTTTAAGGTCGAGTGCACATCCAAGCTTGAAGATACAGTTCATGTAAAAGTCGACACTCTTCTCCTCAAATCTTGAAACTCGAAGCTCAAAGCTCAAAATTGGATGCATTTTGTCTTTGGAACTCCGTTAAATCTGAAAATTTTCACACTATAGAGAACAGCCTAATCTCATACTCCCACAAAATTTCAAGCCATGTTCACAATCTAACCCAAAATTACGGCGCCTGCAAGATTTGACCCTTTTCCTTTGAAAAACTTGAACCTCAAATATATCTCAACTTTTGTCTTTATCCAAATTGAACTTGGTCTCAGATTTTGCAAGCTTTGTGTTTTTTAACCTTTTGACCCTTGGGTCCCACGGGCTTGGTCTATTTACCATTTACCATTTACCATGCACTATTAACTTCAAGCTCCCATAAAGTTTCAGGTCCATTGCACATCCAAGCTCAAAGAAACAGTTCCCGTAAAAATTGACTCTCTTCTCTCAAATCTTGAAACTAGCAGCTCAAAACTCAAAATGGAAGCACTCTGTCACTCAAACTCCGTTGAATCTGAAAATTTGCAAGCTATAGCGACCTACCTAATCTCATGCTTCCACTGAATTTCAAGCCCCTTTCACACTCGAGCTTGAGGTTACGGCCCCTGCAAGATTTGGCCCTCCCCTTTCGAAAACTAGAACCTCAAAAATGTCACAAAGTTTGTTCTTGGAATTGCTTTTGGTATGAAATCTTGCAGGCTTATGCATCCTGCCCAACTTTAAGCTCTCACAAAGTTTCAGATCTTGTGCACATCCAAGCTCAAAGATACAACTCCCGTAAAAATTGACTCTCTTTCCCTCAAATCTTGAAACTTGAAGCTCAAAATCAAAATTTTATGCATTATGTCTTTAAGACTACGTTGAATCAAAAAATTTGCAGGCTACATTGTTCTACCTAACTTCACCCTTGCACAAAATTTCAAGTCATGTTCACACTCTAGCCCAAAGTTAAGGTACTTGAAAGATTTGGCTCTCGCTTCTAAAAAATTGGAACCTCAAAGATGTCTCAACTTCGTCTTCAGAATTGCGTTAAGTCTCAGATTTTGCAGCCTCACGCATCTTGTTCAACTTCAAGCTCCCACAAAGTTTCAAGGTGATTGCACATCCAAGGTAAATAACAACAGCTTTTGTAAAAATCAACTCTCTTACTCTAAAATCTTAAAACTCGAAGCTTCAAACTCAAAATTTAGATGCACTCTGTCTTTGAAACTCTATTGAATCTTAAAATTTGCAAACTATAGCAACTTGCATAATATCATGCTTCCAAAATTTCAAGTTTGATTTACTCTTCAACCGGAAGTTATGGCCCTTGCAAGATTTGGCCCTCCCATATCAAAAACTCAAACCTCAAAGATGTCTCAACTTTGTTATTGGAATTGCATTTGGCCTAAGATTTAGCAAGTTCATGCGCATAGCTCAATTTCAAGCTCTCACAAAGTTTCAAGTTCAATTCACATCTAAGCTTGAAGAAACATTTCCCGTAAAAATCAACTCTTTTTCACTCAAATCTTGAAACTCCAAGCTCAAAACTCAAAATTAGATGCATTCTATTTTTGGTATTCCGTTGAATCCAAACATCTGCAGGCTGTAGCGCCTTGCCTAACCTTATGCTAGCACAAAATTTCAAGCTCCATTTACACTCCAATTGGAAGATATGGTCCATGCAAGATTTTAGGCTCCCCTCTCAAAAATTAGAATCTCAAAGATGTTTTTACTTTGTACTCAAAATTGCATTCAGTTTGAGATTTAGCACGCTCGTGCGCCCTGCTCAAATTCAAGCTCCTACAAAGTTTCAGGTCCAGTGCACATTCAAGCTCGAAGGTACAGCTCACTAAAAATTGACTCTCTTCCGCTCAAATCTTAAAACTTGAAGCTCAAAACTCAAAATTCCATGTATTGTGTTCCATATAGGAAACACTAAGCTCTTGAATAAAAAAATTACCTAAGATTCCAAGACACTAAATGAGATCCTCTTCATCTATTTAGCGGTGAATATAGAGCTTTAAAACCAGCTTCTACCCTCTTTGCACAGAAAGTGGCCAACTATAATCGTGGGAGAAATCAATGACTAAATATTTGTAACTCGTCACTTGTTACAACTCTAATCTTTGATTAAAGAAAGAAAGCTTGGATCTAGTGCCCACAAGAATGACTTTTGAATTCTCCAAATTGACCTCCATCTAATTTTGAGTACAAAAGCTAGCCAAAGTGTCGAGGTGTTTTTATAAACTAATGACAGCACGTGCTAGTAATATAACATCATCTAAATACAAAAGAGCTTTGATCACAGAGACTCCAAGTTTGACACCTTCACTTTCACAAACCTCTAACCACCTTTCTATAAAATCTATGAAACCATTAAAGAGAGAAGGAGAGAGTGAACAACCTTGAATGACTCCAATGGTACTCAAAATTTCTTTGGTTTGAAAAGTGTTGATCTAAGCCCAAACGGAGTGGTACAATGTGATCATCGCTGCTAAGAGATGGTACTTAAATGGTTTGTAACTTTTACCATAAAAACTCACGAGTATCTGTGTCAAAAGAATTCTTGAAATCAATGAAGACACAAAACAAAGCTATCCCATTACCCTTGGACTTCTCTCATAAAACATGCAAAACCAAGATATGGTCTATAGTGTTGAATGTATAACAAAAACCAGCTTGGAACCGCGCTCTCTTCTCACAAGATTCAGCCCATGTGCTCAACTAGGATCTAAACAAAACTTGGCGGAAGTAGAAATATAGTGACATGTAGAGAGAGGAATTGACTTTGACAATAAAAGAGGTGTATGATATGATTCTGGTTCAGGCTCTAGAATGTCAAATGTTGAGATAAATGAACTATTAGTGGCAGAGTACAAAAGACAATCTATAATGCTAATGCCGATAGAGGAAAAACATGTATTGGAAAGAGAGTTGGGAAAGAAAAAAATATCATTGAGAACTTTCAAATTACATGTGGCTCCAAAAGTAAAAAAATGCTCAGTCAAATCATTTGTAGGAGTATCACAAGAGACTCTAGATTACAAACTATCTAAAGTCTATTGAGCTGAATGTATGCAAGCATTAGAGTCTCCAACAAGAAAAACTTCACCTTCGACTTATAGGAGATGTTCTCAAATATCAAGATATTTGAGAACATCTCCTATAAGTTGATGGAATGATTGACTTTGATTGCAAGTGCTTGTGGAGTAGATTTGCATGGACAATGATGTAAAGTAACAAATTGCCAAATAATTGTAAGATACTCCAATCAATCCAAGACAAAGTCAATAATATAGTTTCCTAATATTTTGACTTTCCAAATGTATCACAAGAAGAAATTCAAATCTGATGAAAGTAGCAATGACTTCAAAGTCTTTTCCTCTTCCTACTCGTTGATTTTTATGATTCCAAGTAGATCTCACCAAAGTAAATCCTTGTATATCTCCAAAAGCATTGCTCTCATGCTCCCAAGTCTTCACAATGTTTACGATATCCGCCATCTTCCACATTGGATGTGCACTCACATATTTTGTTGTCGATAGACATTTTATGTTCCACATCAACACCCTCAACCTCTTGGATTGCTAGGTTTATGATTGTATTCTCCTTTGAGTAATAATAGCTTGACACTCCAGCACAAAGATATTTGTATCGCAAGATCCAGCCTCCAAAACCTAAACTAAATGGTAAATGATAAATAGATCAAGCCCGTGGGATCCAAAGGATCAAAAGGCTAAAAAACACAAACAATCAAACTCCAAACCAGGATAAAACAAAAAGAATCTTCTAGCTAGAGCACTCAAAGCTTCAAATTGACAACCTTTTCAAATGGTTCGGTTGTAGCTGAAAGTTTTTAGGAATGTGCGCTCGGCCGAACTTGACATCTTCATCAAATTTTAGCTTTAGTTGATTCTTTAGCGCGAGAATTTTTGTACCGCAAGATTATGTCTCCAAACCCTAAACTCAAAGCTCCAAAATTGACAACTTCTTCAAACCGGCTTTTTTGTGACTAAAACTTTACAAGGATGTGCGTCCGGCCGTATTTGACAATTCACCAAATTTCAGCTCCAGTTGACACTCTAGCACAAAGATATTTGGCTAAAACCGCTATCCATTCTTTGAGAGTTGTCGCACACAAAGCTTGAGAGAGGAAGGCAAGAAGCAACAAGACAACTCACCCTTCTGATGTAAGTGATGGTCAAGTATAGAGCTTCAGCCTCTAGAGGTAAACAACTTGCTTCAACAAGAAGAATAGCATATGGAGTTTGATTTCATACACCCGATTCTTCTAGTAGAAATTTTTTCTACACCCTCTCCACATGCTCCAAACCTGTCTTCTTACCAACTAGAGCCCCACAATTGGATACCATATAATACTATCGGCAACAAACGGCTTCTGAATATTTTCTAAGACTTCAAGACACTAGATGAGCTCTTCTACACGTTCTTAGATTTCAAAGTAAAGGGGATGTCTTTCTAGCTGGAGATTTTAATGCTCGTATATGTTATGCTCAATTTACTCAAATTAGTGATTCCTTGACTTCTTCTATGTTTGAAGAAATTCAAAATAGTTTGTGGTCAAGAACCTCTTTTGATCCTTCCACAAATTCTTTGACATAGGATTTTTAACATTTAGAGACACTTGTAACTTGAAGATTCTTAATGGAATTGCTCGCTTTCCCAATTCTTGATTCAATACTTGTTTTTCTCTACCGACGCTAGCACAATAGATTTTCTTTTGTATGTATTGATAAGTAACTTTTTTATCTCTAGTTTTGATGCTCTTGATACTCAACTTGAATCAGACCATGCAACTCTTTTGTTTACACTTTCAATTTCAAAATCAATCTCTCTCTTTCATACTATCAATCTCTTTTAGCTTCTCTCAAGTTTCGCTTAGATCTTTGTAAAAGACATTTTTATGCACAACATATACAAGATCTCTTGACTCGCATCATATGGAGTCCAGATTCACATAACGCTAGTTTACAACTCATTGAATTGCTCACAAATTCTACATCAAAGTTTTTTTTTGAAGCATAGTTCTATGATTGCTAAGGGACTACCTTGTAATGGATGATTTGATTCTAAATGTAAGCTAGCAAGAGCAAAGTCGGTAATGGATATGATAAATGATAATAAATCAATCGATTGATCAGTCTTTGGATATTCAAAGTCGGCTTCTTTTGACAAGTAAATGATAAGTGGTAATAGACCAAGCTCAAAGGATACAAAGCCTCAAAACGTTGAAAAACACAATACAAGCAAAAACCACAAACAAGAAAAAAGATCCCAAGCTAGTGCCAAAAGCACTAGAACGATAACTAATAATGTCTCTAATATAACAATTTAAATCAAAAGAAACTAACTGTAATTAAGAATAGAAATTCTCCACATCTCCACATACATTTACCATTACCATTTACCATTACCATTTACCATTCATCATTTATGAGTAAGACTTATGTCTTTGTACTTACAACAAGTAACAAATACATGCTCTTCATCCTCAATGTATCCAAAGTCACATAATCTACAAATATGTTTACTCCTATCAATAGGAAGCGAAGATACTTCCTCAATTCCAAGCCTATGAGATCCAGTTCTATGCCTAACAATAATATGACATACCTACAACAAGTAAAAGAACGTACAGATTCCTGCAAGTATGTAATCCTATTCACAATAAATAAGCATAGGATTCACATGAAGTTGATAGAACTAAATTTTGGTGTCGCGCTTGCTCCAAATAATGTTCAAAAAGCCCTCCTTTACACATTAGTGTATTGCCATAGGTTGCAAGTTCCAATCGCTTTCCGCAACATTTCAACTCAAAGACCAAGTTATCACATCCGCAAACATTCTTTTGCACGTGTGTCGAGCAAAGCTTAAAGAGGAAAGCGAGAAGCATCAACATATCTCACCCTTCTTATATAAGTGATGGTCAAGTAGAGAGCTTTAGCCTTAAGAGGTAGACAGCATGTTTTTGCAAGAAGAATAGCATAACGAGTTTGTTTCCCTATACCTAATTCTTCTTGTAAGAAGATTTTTTGCATCCTCTCCACACGCTCCCATCCTGTCTTCTTACCGCCAAAATCCAACATTTGTGTCCCATATAAAACCACCAGCAACATTGAGCTCCTAAATAAAAATTTCCTAAGACTCCAAGACACTATATGGGTCCTTTTACATTGGTTTAACAATGAATGTAGAGCTTTGTAACCAACTTCTACTCTCTTTTGCACACAAAGTGTCCAACTATAATTGTGAGAAAAATCGATGGCTAAATAACTCTTCACTTGTTTCAATTCTACCTTTATTGAAGAAAGATAACTTGGATCTAGTACCCATAAGAATGATTTTGGACTTTTCTAAATTGACATTCAACTGATTTTGAGTACAAAAGGTAGCCAAAGTATCAAGGTGTTTTTGTAAACTAATTGCATCACGTGCTATAATTATGATATCATATGCATACAAAAGAGCTTTGATGACAAAGTCTTCAAATTTGACTACTTCACTCTCACAATCATCTAGCCATCTCTTTATATCATCTATGAAAATTTCAAATAGAGTATGAAAGAGAGGACAATCTTGAATAACTCCAATGGTGCTAGAGATCTCTTGAGTCAAAGAGTCATCAATCTCAACCCAAACTCAATTGTATAAAGTGGCCACGGCTTCAAAAAGATTAGTCGGTACTCCAATGTCTTGTAGTCTTTCCCATAAAAGCTTACAAGAAACAATATCAAAAACTTTTTTCAAATCGATGAAGGCACAAAATAAAGTTTTACCATTGCTCTTGCATTTCTCCCATAAAACACGTAAGGCCAAAATATGATCATTAGTGTTATATGTAGGGCAAAAACCAGCTTGGAACTTTGCTCTCTTTTGAAAAGCCTTTGTCCATGTGCTCAACTTTGATTCTACTAAATTTTCAAAGAACTTGGCAAAAACAATATCAACCATGATAGTGCAATAGTTTGTCATCACTTCCTTCCTTATTTATGAATAGGAACAATCTTCCGCATGGATCAAGTTGATGGAAAACCATGAACTATAGCATTTTTCAAAAACTTAGTAAGAATATGTCCAATAAAATATCTTCTCCACTTGATAAATGGTAAATGGTTCAATGTAAAATGTAATAAGTTCAATGTACAAACCATCTCAATACTCATATTTGCCATTTGCTAACTTTTGAAGTATAATCATCACCTAGAGCAAACGAGGCATCAAAATGCAATTTTATCAACTTTTTTTGAATCCTATGTTTATTTATTGTGAACAAGTAAACCTTGTTGCATAGATCTCTACATCTTTATGTCATACTATTGCTAGGCATAGAACAGGATCTCATAGGCTTGGAATTGAGGAAGAACGTTGGTTGAATATTGATAGGAGTGAACGGATTTGTAATCTATGTGATGGGAGAATTGTTGAGGATGAAGAGCATGTGTTTCCTACTTAACTAAATATATATAGATTAGAGTGGCTCATAAAGTTGTTGAGAACTTCTATTCTTTGCTTTCACTTGAGCCTTATGCTTTAGGTTGTTATATTAGAGATGTTATTAGATACTATTGTACTGATCTTGCCACTAGCTTGGGGATTCTTTTGGTTCTCTCCTAAGTTGGAGTTGGATTGTTTGTATTGTATTTTTCAATCTTTTGACCTTTTGGGTTCCCCGGGTTTGATCTTTTAACATTTACCATAAGAACATTCCTTATGAGTTCATGGAACAGTTGACTTTGATCGCAAGTGCATGTGGAGTAGATGAACATGGACGTTGGTGCAAAATAAAAAATTGCCTAATAACTCTAAGATACTCTCACCAATCCAAGATGTAGCCAATGGTAAATGGTAAATGGTAAATGGATCAAGCCCGTGGGACCCAAAGGGTCAAAAGGCTAAAAAACACAATACAAACAATCCAACTCCAAACTAGGAGAGAACCAAAAGAACCCCCTAGCTAGTGCCCAAAGCACTAGAACGGTAACTAATAATATCCCTAATGTAACAACCTAAATCATAAGGCTCGAGTTGAAGCAGAGAAAAAAAATTCTCGACATCAACTTTATGAGCCACTCGAATCTCTACATACCTAGAACAAGTAAGAAATACATGCTCTTCATCCTCAACTTTTCTTCCATCACATAGTCTACAAATACGTTCACTCCTATCAATGTTCAACCAACGCCCTTCTTCAATCCCAAGACTATGAGATCCTGTTCTATGTCTAGCAATAATATGACGTAAAGAAGTAGATATCTCTGCAAGTAAGTATCCTTGCTCACAATAAACAAGCATAGGATTCACATGAAGTTGATAAAACTGCATCTTGGTGCCTCGTGTGCTCCACATAATGCTGAGAAATTCCTCCTTAATACGCTCGCGTAGGGCAATAGGTTGCAAATTCCAATCGAGTTCCGTCACATTCCACCTCAAAGACCAAGTCACCACATCTGCAAACCAACCCTTGGGACGTGTGGCACGCAAAGCTTCAAGAGGAAGTCGAGAAGCACCAAGAGATCTTACTCTTTTGACGTAAGTGATAGTCAAAAAGAGAGCTTCAGCCTCAAGAGGTAGACAACTTGTTTCCGCAAGAAGAATTGCATAAGAAGTTTGGGTCCTCACACCCAATTCTTCTTGTAAGAAGATCTTTTGCACCCTCTCCAAACGCTGCCAACATGTCTTCTTACAACCAGGACCCCACACTTGTGTTCCATATAAGATAACGGAAAACACTAAGCTCCTGAATAAGAATTTCCTAAGACTCCAAGACACTAGATGACCTCCTCTACATCTATTTAGCAATGAATATAGAGCTTTGAAACCAGCTTCTACCCTCTTTTGCACACAAAGTGCCCAACTATAATCAGATGAGAAATCAATGCCCAAATATTTGTAACTTTTCACTTGTTCCAACTCTAATCCTTTGTAACAGAAAGAGAGCTTGGATCTAGTGCCCACAAGAATGACTTTGGACTTCTCCAAATTGACTTCCATCTGATTTTGAGTACAAAAGCTAGCCAAAGTGTCCAGGTGTTTCTGTAAACTAGTATCATCACGTGCTAGTAATATGACATCATCTGCATACAAAAGAGCTTTGATGACAAAGACTCCAAGTTTAACACCTTCGCTATCACAATCCTCCAACCACCTTTCCATATCATCTATGAAAACTCCAAAGAGAGTGGGAGAGAGAGGACAACCTTGAATGACTCCAATGGTGCTGATAATCTCTTCGGTTTGAAAAGTGTTGATCTTGGCCCGAACTGAGTGTTATAATGCAGCCACCGCTGCCAAGAGATCTGATGGTACTCCAATGGTTTGCAATCTTTGCCATAAAAGCTCACGAAGTACTGTGTCAAAAGCTTTCTTGAAATCAATGAAGGCACAAAACAAAGCTTTTCCATTACCCTTGGATTTCTCCCATAGAACACGTAAAACCAAGATATGGTCTATAGTGTTGAATGTAGGAAATTGACATCCAATATTTTGACATTCCAGATATACAAAAGTAAAAATTGAGACATTATAAAAGTAGTAATACCACCACTAATGACTTCTATTGTTCCGAATTGATCTCATCAAAGTAAATCTTCGTATCTCTCCAATAATAAATTCCTCAATGTCTTCCGATTACATTGAGGAATTTTTCATTACAACTTTATCACATGGGAAGATTTTGAGTAAAGTTCAAAATCTCATAAGATAACTGATGTACAATGTATTCAACGTATAAAATCTTCACATGAGTTTTTAAAAGTGTGCTGTTTATTTGCTGTAGAAAATTTTTCTGGCTTATCTCTTTCTTTAGTGAATATACATCTGGTCCGATCCTAAACTGACCTCTCATATCCCATCCGCGTCTAGAGCCAACACAATTTTTTCCAAACCAAATGCTACTAACACATTTTATGTATTGCATCTCTGTCTTTATCATTGGGCGGACATCCAAGTTTCCAAGAGGTTGGAGGAACACAGTTGTAAGTTGAGACAATAATCGACGCTTCCAATGTATAATCACATATTGAGCATATTAATCTTTCATATTACAGTCAGTAGCGAATGTTAACCTGGTCACAGTATCGTTTTCTTTAGTTTGTTGGGCTTCACTGATATATCCAAGTGATGGATACGTAGGAAGTAAAGTGATAGTTAATATGTTGTTAGTCGCCACGAATCATTTTTCACTTAGGCTACTATTACTGTTACAAAATGTTCTCAGCAGTCATGAAAAGATATGTTTCTAAGGCACTTCGTACCTTTTCTTCTTTTTCTTATTTCGCTTGTTCTAGTTATGACTTTGACTTTAACTCGTGGGTCGAAGGCGGAATATCGTCTAATTGACTAGGAAACACATGCCTTTGGGAGCTTGTTTCTGTACAAACATTTGTGCAAGACAAATTGACACACTTCCCCACTACTCCTTAGGGCGTTGCAGACATGATGCGTGTACATGTCATCACACCAACCATGTGAGAATAATTAATTAATTAATTACCGGTTCACCTAATTAATTAATTAATTAACTAAGGGTTCCCTATCTCTGTTCAAGCCGCTAATCACGAGCTAATCAGAAGCTAATTAGGGGATTGAACAAAGGCCCTTATGCTAGTAAAGCAAGAGCTTTAAGTTTCTGAATAAATCAAATGTCCTAAAGCGTCGAGTCCTGTCCTTAGTCTAGTAGCACTAGTACAGCTGTGCTAATATTGATTTCCACTTCACTCATTAGACAATCCTCGTGGAAGTCTAACTTGTATGAATCTCAAACAGCAGTATACTTCAGGACAATCTTATGCTGTAAAGCGACTGGTAAATCCTCCATGCAATTCGATTCCGAGATGTACGTACACTACACTACATCTAGTTAAGGCCATCATCTCATCATGCAGACCAAGCCATGAGGATGGCTCGCATTAACAAGTTCATGTAGGCGTACAGTCGCGGCAGGCCTCTCGAGATCCTTCAGATTTCAAACAGTGGGAGGAGGTTTTCTCCAAAGCCTCGACGTCAATCGCGACTTCTTGACTTCGAAGCCTCTATTATTCGGTGTTTCTCACATCAACTGTCAGGACGAGTTGTTGTCTGCTTGATTCGGTGATTTGTTCTCTTGACTGCTACTGCTGGAATTGCCACCGTTGTTGCTAGTGGTGTTACTCAAATTGGAATTTGCCTCTTTCTCAGCCTGCGCGACCAGAACTTTCAGAGCGCCCTCCATATCTTCAAAGTTGGGAAGAGCAGTACATGGGGCAGCGCCCTTCTCGTTGGAAGGCCAATAGTCGTCAGTAGTCAGCACCTACATGAACAAAAAATCTCTTAAAACTCGTCCACTTCAAGTGCGAACAATGTTAAGGATTGGGATAAGTAGGTCTTAACCAACGTCCGCCTTCCCTTGGTATTGATAAACAGCTCAATCTATCAATGCCGTATCGGCAACGACCTCGCAGATGAAAAAGAAGGTTCACGATGGAAGATGCTGAATGAGCACATCCTTGACACTGAACAGGATTATGCCGAGTGGTAACTCGGCACTGCCCATGTAGTACAGTAAAGGTAATTCAGATCTAGGACTGCAGAAGCCACGTTCATATTTCGTGGAAGCTGCTTGTGAAAATCAGATGATGTTTTCCTCCAACACGAGATTTCTCCATTGAGATGATGATTTCCAGACATCCTTTTTTCAGTACCTACTAGCTTCAATTTTCCAGACTTCTCTTGCAAAACGAACAATTGTGGCCATAAAACAAAGAAAGTGCTCTGAACTGAAGCGAAGAAAACGTACTTAACGTTGGCAAGGACAAAAGAAAAGAAAAGAAAAAGCCATCCTCGTAAAAATCTCAAGAACTAAGGATGCGTGTGTCACAAGAAATGCAGCTACTTCGGTTCGGCGCTTGCTGATTTAAGTCTGTATAAGAGTACCTACTTTCACTTGAAGTTGCAGAAACTTGACGTAGTTGATGGCCTTTTCAAGCATGGTGACCAAGTCTACCTGCGAGTAGAAGAAGATAATGTCAACAGCTACAAGAAATTAAAGTGCAACATCCATTGCACATCTCAATTGCAAGAATCGGGGAAAAGTATTTCAAAATTGAGATTATAGGCTACTCCGCGCGACAACTTGCTCAGTTCCACTGATATTCGCTCTTAACCCAGCAGCAGAAACAATCTTCGTCCTTTCCTGATCGATTACCTTGGAACCATTAGGAACAAGATCTTGTAGAGTCTTCAGTCGCTCGCTGATGCGTTCCCTCCGATGCTGCAAACAAATGTCGCGAAAATAGGTCGTTAGATGCATGATACGCTTTCGGCCCATACACATACGGAGAAGCACGACAACGGACTTAACATATTGGACATCCACTTCTCATTGAAACGTCTACTGTGAGCTCAGAACTCGATGTCGGCTTTAGCACAGATAATGGAAACTTACGCGAGCTGCTATGCTCTGAGGATCGTTCGCACTGCCCTGCCGGGCTCGCGGCTTCAGATTGGTGTTCAAAGCCGGCCCGACGGCATGTCGTGAATTCGACTTGGTGTAAGGTAGAGGCCCAGGGTTAATGGCGTCTACAGTCTTAGAACAGGTGGATGTGAGAGAAGAGGCCCATGAGGATGAGCGCTTTAGAGTGGTAGGCGCAACCGTTGTCTGCACGTTTGGAGACGTGTCCTGCATGGGTTTGATCGTTTCGAGAATGTCAGTAGACGAAGAAAAATTCCTAAACAAATTTCGGATTTTGGTCAGGTTAATCACATTCCTACTCTCACACAGGCCATTCTTGAAGTGGTGTCGTAACTTGCTGGTGGACGATTGTTCAGCAGAAACCGGACACGCATGGAAAACAACATGATGGCCAAACTGGAAAACTGGAATGGAAGATTGTCAACTGATTCATACTCCAGCCAGAGCTCAAAGAGCAATTGAAAGAGTATGAGGCGCGAATCGATGTCCACCACAAATGTGCAAAATCAAATTAGTCTCTGCGAACTCACCAAATGCAGGCGCTTGTGATTCGTATCGTTGGGTTGCCCCAGACTCATCTGGAGAAATCGCTTCCTAGAATCGGTCTCGGGTACCGGATCCAAGGCATGGTTTTGTCCGACGCTCGATGGTGGCCAAGTGTCGTACAAAGCATCTTCCTTATCTCCGTTACTATTGTAGGACGAAAACCTTCCCAAATTACCTATGGTTGGGTTAGCAGTGACATCTTTCACCCCATTCCCACTGGCATTGTTCGGCCACTTCCTCAAGCTTTCAAGGGTGTCCACTTTTTTCTGCGTAGAATACAAATAGCCATGTGAACCTAAGACGGACTCCGATGGATTATGACTACCGGAGATATTTGTCTCCAAGTTACGCAACACTGAGTTACCGGACAATGACTCGAGCAACAATTTTGGGCTGTGCATGTTCTCACCAAACCTCTGATTCGAAGTAGATGTATTCATAATAGTGTTAGTAGTATCTAAAGTGGAACTAGAAGATTGGTTGAAGTACACACGGGAATTACTGCTCAAGTAGCTGCTTTTGTCGTGATTCATCGTAGATACACCATTATAATTCTTCTGCTGCATGAGTCCCTGCTGTAAGAACAATCCGCTAGAAACATTATTCTCGCTCGAATCGGTTATACCCTGACTTTGCCCCATCTGAAGACTAGCGAAACCAAGCGTTGAAATCCCAGATCCGCTAGAAAAATCACTTCCAGAGCTTGTTTCTAAACCGGACATCTGACAGTGTAGCTTCCTTGCCACAGAGTCGTAGACCGATGTCCCCTCGAAGTTTCCCATATTGCAGCTCCTTTCTCCACCCAAGTAGTCCATGTTGAATTTCGTCGCATCGAGACTCATACCCCCTCCAGAAGAAGACGAGAGAGCTGGAAACGACGTGTTGTACGCCTGCATATTGATAGTGGGTATGAGACCCAAAGAAGTGTGATCATCCGACGTCTGCCATGATCGTCGCTGGAACATCTGCGTAGGCGGTTGTATAGATGCCGATGACTGAGTTGTATTGGGTAGCTGACTCGCCCACTGGGGCAAAAGAGGATCAGTTTTCGGCGTCTCCAGCAACCTGGAAGTGTCATTCCCGAGAGTGTCACTGGTCAAAAGAGAACTATCATCCATGGAGCCGGAAGACCGCGACAGACTTTCTTGTGCCCAGCTATACTCGGAGTCACCTGTTCCCCATATTGATGACTTGGGTAATAGAAAGTTTGCCGTTGGATTGGAGGAGGGAACATCGTTAGAAAGAAGGTTACCCGATTCTAGGTTCTGCAACTCGGAAGGGAGCAGATCACTCTCAGGCCCAGACTCAGGCGACGAACTGGCAAGACTGGCTGCAGCAACTTGTGCGCTCAGAAGATTTCCAGCTGACCCTGTATCGAACTCGGTAGACTCTTGATCACATTGCCATGTTTGTAACGAGGATTGGTTTTCGTGATTCGGACTTTTCGCCACTTGAAGAACTCCCTCCATGTTGTTCCTCCTGCTCAGTGTCAGCGTTCTCGAGCTCATCATACTGCACCTACACTTGAGCTTGAGTACAAGCCGGATCCACGAATGCGACAGAATGTGGGTAAAACAGCAAAGTTTGTCGTCTGAATCTGGCAATGCAAGCCATATAAAGCTGTAACTTTGTGGAATGCAGCCAGTAAAACCCGTGCATTGGCCGCCACAATAGCCGAACGCAGCTCCGTCGAAGATCGCAGTGAGCTCGTATTACGCAGAGAGTTGAATCTACACACAGAAATTGAAAGAAGAGGTAAGCTGGAAGTCAAAGAACGCACAATGTGGATCAAATGGTGCCAATATAGTCTTCTGGTGGTCCACCAGAGTCGTGAGAAATCACGAAACCAAGTTATTGGATACATCTACCTCGACAGACACAAAAAGTGTATAGCGCTGTAAGATATTCACCCGCAGAAAAAAAAATAGATGGACATAATCTTTCCAAGATCACGATTAGATCCACGATAACAGTCTAACGAGCCTTAAGGCAGGTAAGAAGAGCTCGTTTGAGACAGCAGATCACGTTCATCGAGAAGGTTGCTCAAAAACTGATGTATCACAACCCGAGGCCCTTCAATCGCACCAACGCGGGACTCTGGGCTAACTGGATGGACGCGTATGGGTCAGCTGGTTGATTCAATCGAAAGACAACTTCGAGCTGCCGAATGATCTATGCGCGTCAAACAACTTACACAATTGACACTGAGACACGAGATTTACAGTGAAACGTCTGTCGGACGACCGTATCTGTACTAGGCTGATTGCTCAAATTGTCTAATGTCTATCATCGGAATATGATGCATCTTCCAAATGGTCAGGTGGTCGAGGCAGCTGATATAAGAATAGGGCAGAATTCTGACTTCACGTATAAAGATGGTGTTTAGTGGTGTACACATTACTGCAGTTCACTCGCAGTCGTACTGTTGTAACAATGCAAAACTTATTAGTTGATACCAATTGCTCCCAAATACATATTGCGGGAAGAACACATGTCCGGGAAAAACACTGAGAGTTCTGGATGCAGGTGGGAATGGGCTAGTTCTTACTGTCATCTAGACGCAAAACGCTTGCCAGGACCTTCCTGAACAATTTGGACGGACAAGTACGGACTTCGGAGGTGCCCAGATATGCACATGCTAAACTTCTCAATCCAAGGCCAGTATCGTATCAAGCCGAAGGAAGAAGGAAGGCAGGTGTGTGAGTTTTCATTCCTGTCCATCGTCTATATAGTACATGAAACCATTTTTGATTGGATTCATACTGCATGCAAGACCTTGATAGGATACAGTCGGCAGCTCACATGGATTATTGGAAGCTTGACTCCGAGAATCGATGTGATTAGGTGGAAACACACCAGCGGTACCATCGCAGCGCAAACGTGACGGTCAGTTCGTTCGATAAACAAGTTGATCTCTTCTCATCTCAAGCCATATCAGTGTTCGCTCTCTGGTCTTCCTCGGTCACCGTTATCTAGGCACTTCCATGCCTTAGAACATGAACTGCCAATGGCAATCTACTTGAGCGAGGGGATGAATGTGAAGTAGAGTATGAAGTCAAGCTCAATTCTATGTTGACCCCCTCCTCATTCTACCGCTACTTCAAGTCTTGCACATAGAAAGGGAGAAGAGGCTGCGAGGACCCACCGGGGTCCTATGCCTGAGAGAAGGCAAAATGCGCAAGAGACCGAGTAAAAATTCTCGGGAGAAAGAGACTACTGGGTTCTCCGGCAGGAGAGAGAGAAAGAGAGAGAGAGAACACAGAAGGGAAAGGATCCCCGAACGAGGAAAGGCCGGGGCGGAGAGAGACTCTGACGGAAGAAAGAGAGGACGGGCGATGCATTGAGGGTTATAACCAAAATATTGAAGACGAGGGGCCGCAAAACAACGACTCCTCCACACCACCGACTTCACCTCCTCAGGCCATCTCCAGAAATTCGCATCGACTCTCCTCGCTGAACCTGACCGCCGCCAAATCCGCCAATATCTTACGTCAGCAATAGTTCAATGCTGTAGATCCTTCAGATTCTGATTTCAACCTCCGGATCGAGTTCTGGGGTTGGAAGACTGTTCAGGTTTGTCCGATGGGTTGATGCGTTTTCAATTCCCCCCCTTCCAGGTCTGTGTATGTATGCAGAATTTAACTACACTGGCCGGGCCCAAATGTACTCCTATTAATCATTGATGTAAGCCGGTTAGCGTGACGGAATCCCATTCACCAAACTTGAAACAGATCCCAGGGTCCTCCAAATCACCAAACATATTCGGCTTAATCATTGATTGGATCTAAAACACGACGCACTCGTCACCACGACCGGATTAAGGATGAAATTACCTATGTTTTGGATGCAGTCCCGTTATTGCAGGCCCCGACCAGCGCCTCTGCCTTCGTAATTAGCAGCACCTAAACATCTTCCTCTCTTAAGAGCAACAACTACCATGTCTGTTTATCTCCCTACTCTTCCCCATATTAAAATAGGTACGTGTGGATTAAAACTCTCTTTCTTCCTTGTTGCATGGCAGGACTGTCCTCCAACCTCTGTGGTAGCGCATCAGTTTTGGCTGTACGTTGCATTGGAGAGGAATGTAGGCCATTTGCCCTACATCTAGCTGTGCTAATCTACACAAAGCTAGGTGAGCTATCGGCAGAAAGTAGGTCCACATTTTCATGCCCTCAAACCTCTGTCCCTTCACGTCAACCGGTTGTTTACTTAGTTCTCCAGCTATCAACTGAACGTTGTATACCCTCAACAGCCCATAGCTACGAAGGTCAGTCAGAGGACATATATCGGGTGTAGCTGAGCACGAGAAGCACTTTGTAAATCAAAACAAGTGATGTCTTGGTATTCATGTCAAACAACTTTGTTGGGGAGGACAAATGTGAATCTATACTCATTTTTCTTGGTCCATATACGGATTATATGGCAAGCAAAAAATTGTCGTAGAACACCTACAAATTTCAATTTAGACATGAGACAGACAATGAAAAATTTCATCGCAAACTATACGCGATGAAACTCAATTGAGCACAAGTATTAGGTCTCGACCTTATCGGCATCCAGAAAAGTCTCAGATCTGCTTGACCATCCCGGGAGTAGTTAAAGATATTAGAAGGCTTGGAAACACGGTGGTAACAGGTTAGATAGATTACAAAAAACTTTTTATGAAGCTCAAAAACCCCTCATTCTTTTTCTCATTGTCTTTAGAAATTGACGAGTCATCCATTTTCATAAAAATAGAAACCTACGGACTATACAATCGCAGTAATGGTTTTCTGATTTCATACTAACTTTCCAATTTATTTTTCATTTTGAATGGCGTGAAAATAGCTGTTGGCTCGTAAAGATTGTCTAAAACATAAAAATATTTCACATTTCATTTGACAAACTAAGAAGCTGAGATCGATATTTCGAAAATCAAAGGTGTTGAAGTAGATCTCTTCTATATAGCCCAGTTTCTATAATTAAAAAATAATTGGAAAGATTGTCCTCGCCTCGGGTTCTACAATCGGTTTCAATGTCTTTCAAATACTACTCAATCACTTTCATCGTCTCAATTCTATTCAAGAGATCAAAAATCTCTACGTATTCAAAACTACATTTCATAGTAAACTAAAACGGGTTGAATGCTGTTAGCTTCAATAATAATTATGTCAGGTTAAAAGTAAAAAAATCATCTTCAGGGCACTTGAATGATTATTTTCATGGTTTATTTTTCTATTTCAAGTTGTACATCTATATGTGATACTTCTTCTCTGCTTATAACATGAGGAACTCACAACCCTTTAAACTTGGAAATTTGACTAAAAAACATTTCATTAGCTTACAGCTTTCTTCGCCTTCTTCAAACATCGAGTTGACGATGTTCCTTGTATAAAACCAATGTTTTCACTATCCAGTTGTACCATTCCGTAGTCCAAGTCGTCAATCTATCCAATGCATAAACCGATGTCGTCCTGGCTAGCAGATTATCACATCTTGCTAGTCTAAATAATGTTCTTTCGATTTACTTTGGGTCCCAATGATCAATAAAGCCATTTGTTTTCAACGCCATCAACAATGCTGCTATCAATCTTCTCTTGAATTTCATGAGATTCTCTTCCTTCCGTCTATCTATCTAAACATCGATATTTTCATCTTTGGGCTTAAACTGTTTTCCGTTTAAATAGTTTAGGTATATGAGCAATCGGATGACCAGATGTTAGTTGCCATTGTTGATCCGCATGCCTCTAGAAGTCACGTGATCGAGTTGATTGTCCTTATATTTTTTGAGTGCGCAGTTCCTACATCAATGTTTAGATATAAATGTCTTCCTAAGTTATCAAGTCACATCGAAGTAAGACATAAATTTTCTTTCTGAAGACCACATCAAATTGTAAGGTTATGCTCCAAAAGAATTTCGGTGAGAAATAAAAAAAATATCTAGATACAATATTCAATATAGATCTCCTATATTTCAAATCCAAACTAAAAAAAATGTATACCCGTTGATTAAATTATTTCACACTTAGACCCCCACTATTGCATATTTTCAACTTAAATTGAGGCAAAAACGTAGGTCATAGATCAATAAATGATCACTCTTGGAACAGTTGAACTTATTTGACCTACATAATGACCGCTGGAGTACAAATCCTGAAGTAACTGAAGTGAGTAAACACGCCAGCCAAGAAGGGAATTTTACTTAATACCCTTCTTAGTATTAACATGTCACTTGCTTGCCTGTTATGTTCGAACGTCAGCTGTTCTAGGATAATGGATTTGTGAAGTAACATGGCAGTGCTTTCTTATGCATTGCGAAACCCTCAATAGTGTTTTGCTTTGTTACACCGAGAAGGTATTTGATGAGACCTCATGGATTTCTTGTATCTAAGTGACACAAAATAGGTATTGGTACATTAGGAGGTTCTTTTGGTTCTCTCCTGGAGTTTGGTTGTTTGTACTGTGTTTTTTACCCAAGGGCTTGATCTATTTACCATTAAGCTTGAGATTACATGTATTTGGAGTACGATCAATTAAGATTGAAAACTTAAGATAACAGGGCTATTCATGTAAAAGCGTTTTCATGAAGAATGGACATACTTATTATTTATAATAGAAAATAATGGAAAATAATTTTCACTGAAAATAATGAGAGTGTACGTTTGCCGTAAGGATAAATATCACTCCGTTTGTGAACATTGGTGTTCCTATTATTGGTATATTTGTGTGAAAGAAGCTCGATAATAGAGTACACATAGGTAATTCATTGGACTGAAGGAAGAAAAATTTCCCATCAAAGTACTAGACATGGACTGCACGCTCTCCCGCTATTTCCATGCCATGCCGAGGCAGTGGTCTAGTGTAGTGCAACAATGGGGAGGATGTAGGGCGGCATAAGCGGAACTTGTCGCTTTAGAGGGAGATGTGGATTCCCGCACCTCTAATTTAGCATGTGTATCTAGAGCGTTGCACGCGTACTCTAGAGGCATCCGTGCACGCGTGCGTTTGAATGCACAATGGGATAGGTCGAGGCATTTGGGCTGGACTGTAGCTCATCATAGAAGCACGCTTTCAGGATTCGTCTTATTACAAAAGTGACTAATTCGGACGGACGGAATGACCTTCACTCCGTCGAGCCGACAGGAGAAAGCAAGCGATTCGGCATTTATGCAAGACGAACGGGCAGACGCGCATGATGAGAGGGTCATGGCTGTTCCCAGCACTGTTTCCACGAACTCCTCCCCGATTTGGCTGGACGGGGAGAGCCAAGAGAAATGGCACCGCCGTTGCCTCTGGTATAGTGGTTCACTTCCATCTTCTTTGCTTTCAATTCATTTGCTCGTTCACCCTGGTGCTCTTCCGACAGTGACCTGTTCACAGATTGCTCGAATGTTCATGTGAGGGTTTATCGACGAGCCTACTCACGCTTCTCACGTCACAGCCTAGTCAGCACCCAGCCAGGCTTATTTTACCCATCTCCCCAACCCCGTCCGTCCGTCCGCGAAAAGTGGCCTTTTCGGCATAGCATCATTTGATTCTCTCCTTAATTGACTTACGGTGTAACTCGATCGAGAGGCTGAGTGAGTTGACAGACGGCCTGTCCGTCCATCCCACCCAACCATTCCGTTGTCATGAGCCAGCGGCGGGTATACACACCGGAGGTGGGGCCGACGGAGCCGACTTGCCGAAAGCCTAGCAAGTAATTTGACTTCCACTTGTCTGGCCTGATTCAATGGCAACCAACCTGTAGAGTGCGGCCTACAGATCTCCCAGTAGATTCCAAAGTGAGAACTGTAGACGTTCGCAAGACTGACGTCAGTATTGTACAGTGGTAGTACGTTCTGGATACACGACTCGGGTTCCGTCCTCTACTGAAAAGGCAGCGCTCTGCTTCTGTTCTGTGGGTTTTAAAGTGATCAACAGATAGTATGTTAGAGAACCAATCTACCATGGTCTAGTCTAGCCTAGCCTCTCAGCGAACATAGTGCTAGAAACTGACATATGCTTCAAAAAGCATGAAAGGGACGCAATGAGATACAAAAGAAACAGACAATTTGACGTCACCTCGGACTATTCCCTCACGACTGATGAGTGTGAAATCCGTGATCAACTGTGTTCTAGGTGTGAGGGATCCCAACGAAAACAAATTCATCTGCTGGAAGGCTACTTCAGTGTGCCTCCGCGAGACCATTTCAATTCGTTCTGGAGCTCCACCCCACATATTGCAGCTCAGACTTGATGGTTCATTCGCCTCAAAGAACACAACCAGCATGATTTACTGCGGATGTCGTAATCTGCAGTTACGGTTTACCGAATCGTGATAGTATCATACTTTAGCTTACACTAGTAATAGAATCACCGAGAGTACGGTAAAGTTCTAATCATTCTACGGAGTTCAGTTCGTGGCTCGATCACGAGGAAGAGATGAATACACAATAGAATTGCATTTGGGATTGAGGTACAATATCTTGCGTACGGTACAGAACAAGGGACCATAACTCGCGCGAAAGTCAGTACTGACACTTGAGAGTGTTGTTGCAAATGACATAATACAACATATATACAAGAACATATCTGTCTTCAACGCAAGCACCTCTACATATTCTTGTAATGGTAATGAAAACCACACATAGGAGATTTGGGAACATGTTACACCAGAATATGCTAGAGGGTACGAGCAATGTTACATTCTAGTTATTTTGGATGGAAGGTCCCATGGCCCCATTATCAAGTCGTACTTGGAAGAACGGAAGAGTTCATACACCAAGTAATGTTTCAAAGGGATGGTAAGCCCCCCTATCACTTTTTCACAGATTACAATAATATGGAGCTCCACCTAATATTATTGACTGAAATAGACTACATCATTTGCTGAAGCGAGTGTAACCCCCTATTGCCTAACATGTTAGCTATTGTGAACTCTATCACTTGGAAGAATGATAGCTTGACTAAACTAACTAGAGGCGATATTAGACTTCCTATTAAAAAAGTTGGTAGTTCTGTAAGCCAAAAAACTCCAATGCAATCCCAAGCCAAAGATTCACAAACATGCAGTTTTATTATAGCAAGAGTGAGTACAAGTGATACAAAGGATAGAACAAACACACTTCCAAAATGACGAACCATCCAAACATGATGTATGGTTTCAAACGTATCCTACATATAAAGGGGGCTATAGTATTTATCTAAGTGAAATTATCCTATCACAAAACTTAACATTCCGTGGTCTGATGATATCAACAAATAATTTTTTACATTTGTAAGAGTCTAGCAAGCATGAGAAAAATGTCACTAATATGAATGATGAAAAGTTATGCAAATGAGACCTAAATGCCACTAAATGATGATGAGGGATACTTGAGTACGTTATTTCAAAACACATGTGGATATCATACAAAACAAATTCATCTAGATTAAATAAATCCTCCGAATAGATATTGCCTAGTGATTTTCTAAGATACATAATTTTCATGTATAGATGTCATATATCCCTTTTGAAGTTGGAGATCATGAAAAGTACAAAAGGTAGACCATATTCTTACACCTTGACTCTCAAAACTACAATACTGGAGTGGCCAAAAGTATATTTAATCTAGTAAGAGTACCCGCGAAATATGTACTATCCGTAAAAGAGATTAATATAATCCGACACCACGAAAAACGTGGATAGAAAACTTAGTAATTGACCATGGAAACAAGTTAATGAATGGGAATATATATGAAGTAACAACAAAGAACCGTAGAATGAATCATGTGAAGTCTATGAAAGTAAAAGAAAAGAAGGTTGGTTTGCAACCAGGATGATGATGGGCCTTTTCACATATGCGAACTGAAAGCATAATGCTGAATGTGCATATCCTCCGCATACCTCTTTGCAACAACTCTCATTTTCAATTGTTTAAGGCTCCATCTCCTACGTTTTATTAAATAAATTCTCTAACATATAATGTGGTAATGTTTATTTCGAGCAGATTTTGTAGTTTGCCACGAGATGGGCGGTGATATTTATAACGAGATTCAATTGACTAATATCAACTGTTTTCATGAAAGTAAGAAACACAGTCTTTCGAAGTCGATTATTCTGTCAAATATCTGTTTAATTAACATACTTCAACGTGCTCCAGTTTCAACGTGAAGATCTAATTAGTATATGTGTGCGTACTCTTTGTCCAGGATAGCTTACCCAACGAACAATTTCAAGATTTCGTTTGATTGATACAATCAAGGGATACAAAGACGATCCGGAGCGTGTCGGAAACTGAGTCGAACGTAGACGGATATTGCCCTGGTTTCTGGTTCAAAAATTGGATATTTGTGCATCCAACTCTATAGCCACAAATCATGGTCGATAACGAATTCGGCATATGTTCTTCTTTCTTCCAAGTTTCCAAACCTGGACTGTATGTTAGCCATTCTCAGCAGCAGATCACATGTTCTTCCACAAATGTTAAATTGGTGTTTACATTGTCCTCCAGCTACACAAGTTAAATTATTTTGATGATAGAACTAATAACATGCATGATTTACTCCAAGATATATGGTTGTCGCCAGAGTGACTCACTGTGCCTCAGAAGGTGTGTAACAGACGATATAAATTGGGCCACGTTTTTACTAATGGCAAGTTTCATAGCAGTAATGACCAAAGTTTGAAAAAGCAGATACTGCGTCCATGATATGATCATTAACATATCATGATAAGGTAAACTGTAGTTCTGCCCTCGAATCCAATCGGTATAAATATTAAACATAGTATGCATGATATTTTGTAGAACGTAATCATTTTTATAAACCTATTTACATTCTTTTGATCTTTCTTTCATGAAATGTAGCTACTCTCAGTTTATGCGAAATATATATTTCTTATCTTAAAGATCAAGGATAGACGCTCTATAACATAGAAAAGGTGATCAAGAGTCTGCATTCTATTTGCTCCGTACATTCTTCTCGACAGATACATCAAAGAAATCGACACCAAGGATATCTGAGTCCGAGATTAAGTTTTAGATTTGCGTGCAGAAGATGAATTGTGTGGAAAAGGACCGCTAGCACGGAATTGAATAGACGCTGCTGCAGACTCCGGTGTTCTTTGGACAATTTATTCTTCAGGAACCGCTGCACAACATGTTTTTCCATACTTTGTTGCCATCAGTACGAAAACTTTTGATGGAACCTCAATTTGGACGAAACTAAAGGTACAGGGAATTTAGTGCACTGGAACAAGACCTTCTAGTTTAACTTCTTCAAGAATACTCTAGATGCCTGAAAAGTTCACGAGCGTGTTAAGGTCTGAGAGAGCTTACATTGGTTTGAGGACCGAGTTTGGATTATTCGTCCTACGAGGCTGTGGATCCATGGGTACGTTTCATTCGAGACATTCCAACTCCAGTGAAGTATTGATAAACACCTACGCTTATGCTAAAATCCTTCGTTCTTTCAACTTTGGAGGAGGAGGATGCACGAAAGAGGGCATTGATTGCAACATTGCTTATACCTCGGTTGCTATGTCCTATGACCCTGTTAATTCGTTGAACGGAAGACTTTCGAACATCTCGCCATCAACCTCCGCGTGAAGCAACCAAACCACCAGGCATTGAAGGCATACGACTGAGATGTAGGGAGGTGGATGGAGGAACACTTCGTCCATATTGTGTTTAGCGCTCGCGCGAAGCGACAATCTCTGCTCAAACCGAGGAGACGAGAGATCAATAGACATGACAAGTGCCTAACTTGTGCTCGTGTGGAAACATATACCTTCACACGCGTGTGTGTTGCTGCTACTGATAGATACGCCTGAATCGGTGAGATGCGACAGCAGCAATCACATTTTCGTAAACTTTGAATAGTTGTTGATGAAACAGTGTCGCATGTCGCATCTTCAAATGTTTTTCGGCACTCCGTTCAAATCATGGGCCTCTTTTAAGTTCCAACATTAGGTGTAAGCTCCCTGAGCTGCTATCAATATTATAACCAGCATTCGACTTTCGATTCCAAGCTAGCAAATCTCCATCAAATGGGACAAAGTCTGGATGCTGCTTAAAGGGACAGAGAATGACCTGAAACGGAACATGCGAAAGTGGATGGGGTACAGCAGCAGAGTCACGGTACCTTAGCAGGTTCTGTTGTTTTATATAATGACTAAAAGTAATTATCACTCTCTCGCGAAGGTCTTGACCTTCCTTCTCCGAACCGTAAAGCCTTCGACCGGATACCGGCTGATTTCAACGGCCGGTCTTGTTTCGCATCTCGATCACTTTGAGATCCAATTCGGTCAATGGATATGTGTAAAATGTACTGTAGCGGCACTTGCATCATTCGTCACCTTTTTCGTGGCTGTGGTCTGTCTTTTGCTACAGTTCGAGGTTTATGCAGACGTTCATTAACTATGTCTGGCCATTCCTTAAACCGCTTCTTAGTGTGGTACGGTAATCTCGAGATTCATTACCGACATATTACTAGTAAACAAACCAGAGGTAGAAAGTCACGTGCTCTGGAAGTTCAAACTTACCGTCAACCGGCAACGTAATAGTGCCCCGTCCTTCTCCCATCGTCCGATGTGTACGGAAACGTAGCTCACCAATCATAAATTGCCAAAACAATATCTATATGGTCAAATCTGCCCACGTCACCGGCGAAGTAAAACCGGTTTTGGTTGGTGATACCGGTGACAGTGAGCGGGCACCTGTCATTCTTGAGGAAGCGACATGGAGAGTGACGTAAGGATGACCTTCACTAATGGCAAATGCGGCGCTCTCAAAAGCCGACCCTACCCAGCCTACTCTATCTCCTGGTTCCAAACGAGTTACCACCAAGATGTTTCGAAGCTGTCAGATTAAGTGGAAATTGAAACTTGACAGGGAATCCCAGAGAGGGACGAGATTCCTCCAAGTTCTGTTCTTTGACAAGAAACAAGACAAATAATCGCATTCACAAAAGTTACATGGCACTTCAGCTTTTTCCCGTTTCCCAGTATCTCCGCGCTATATCATCGACAGAATACGTTCCCAAAATTCAGGATTGCCACAAAGCTCCCCTCTCTGTGCCATCTCTTTAAGATGTTGCCCAAAGAAGCGAATCTTCTGACTGACAAAAGTCTTCTAAACTAAAAACAAGCGAACTATCATATTTTTGCAAACGAATCAACCACGTAATTGTCGTTAAGATGCTTTTTCAAATGAGCTCATGTTTATCATTATGTTTGTCTTCATCACTCAGCAACATTATGCACGGAAACTTTGCACCGGTGGCACTGGTCGACATTGCATACCAGTGGTGATAGGTCCAAACAGAGTTGCTGGCGTTAATTAACAAATCCTAAACGCCAATGCAAATTCAAAGGACTTTTGGATCTGTAGAGCCAAAACAGGAAACCGAGGATACAGCAGAATGTATGGGAAGACCCCATTTTGTACAGAGATGAAACCAGAGTAGATAAATGCATCACAAGAGAAAATATGTCACACGTCACACAAAATATCTAAGCTATCTAGGTCAACGAAATGCAAAGATGTTGTTTTTCCTCTTTCATTCGATGTTTTTGCTATCCGAATTTGTTGATGCTATATCCGATGGGATGAAGTGAAGTAAAGTCCGAGTGGCCACATAGTTACTGTCTGGAGAGTTTTCCCTAGGATTGAGCGTGGAAGAGGCCTCATAAGAAGTACGTACTTCTTATGAGGCCTCTTCACCAAGTTGCTTGTGACCTGACTCAAGTTGAAAGTGACCAGAGTCATAATCTGCACAAAACTGTGCCGACCGGAACATCCGTGTGGACCCCACACTCATATTAGCGATAGTCCGTCGTGCGACATCTTCTTTCTTTCCGTGTTAGTACAATTACGTTCTAACTACAAATTAGCTAAGCTATGATTATGCTTGAACCATGCCCTATTAGGCTGTCATGAGTACATCACGTTTAGTTCTCTATGTGATTATTCGTTTTCAAGTCAGCTTCCTTGGGTAATGAAGGAAAAAGGGAGCAGAAAAGGAACCGGGGTCTTTTCCCATGGGTTACAGCAATATGTTAAAAAAGGAGCATAAGAACCCTTACATGACGCAACTCACGAAACGAGGGGCTAACTTGTGTTTATTTGCAGCAAAAAAAAGGAGGAAGATACAAATGGATGATGAAATGAGGACCTCATTACACATAACATAAAGTGCAAAGTCCGGACAGCAAAGACAAGCGAGGTAGCTAACCCATCCGGTTGCAAATTTCTCTTTGCGATTTGGACAAATTTTTTGTTATACCACCCTTGATTATCTTGTAGAATTTGAATGCCCTGATTACGAATAATTCAAAGCAGATTTCAGATATCATATGTAAGAATCAACGTTTCTGAAAAAAAAATTAGAGTTTTAATTTCAAATCAAAGTACGTTAATTTATTACGAATATGCACATATTCTGTACACTCCATGGTTGAGGCTCTTTGTTATTCTCAAATTATAGTTATACATCCGACTTGAATCCCAAAATTATATGAGGACAAACATTAACTTATCATAACATCAAAGAATAATTTAATTGCAAATTAGCGTGGAAACCTCAACCATGTCAATATATTCTACATTCACTACAGTCCCTTTAGACTAATAAAAGATGCGGATGCAAAGCACAATCACTAAAAACGTTCAATGCAATGTACCGCCCATCTAAGTATATGATAAACTTAGGCTTCAAACGGACAAAGAGGAAAATACCACAGCCCGTTGTAAGTAATCAAAGTCAATTATCATCAACATCAAGCAAAAGGATGGTTGCCTTGATGAGAAATAACGCTGGAAAAATTCTGAAATCATGTCACCATTTTGTTGGAACATTCTTCTCCTGTTCAGTAATCAAAATATCCAAGTTGCTCTAAGTTAGTGAATTGTTTCCCTTCAATTTTGATTTACTCATTTCCCTTCCCAGGATCCGCACAAATACCTTGACGTTGACAAGAAATTAAATAAAAAAGTTCGCAATCCTATGTGATAAAGTTGGAACGTGTGTGACAAGGGGATTTGAAACATAGGATTCGGGTTCGGAACCAACTGCTTTCCTGATCAGCAACGTGATTTGTGAGCGCAGTGAATTTCAACATCTACATTACTTGATGGTGAAGTATTCAGGAGAGCAATGCTATTACATAAGCTGATGATCATGTAGATGACCATGTAAGAAGCCGATCCTCTGATGTACACAGTTAAAATGTTTGAGGTACAAAAGTACATATATTTTCGATTGTGATGGTATTGAGGAGAGCTCACGCTACCTCTTGATCCATGTAGTACTCGATGGGAGTAATTCAAGTTTCTGGGAAAGTTACTTGGTTCCTCTATTCCGCGTGGCTTGGAAATGCTTGATCCCTCAGATTGGTATCAACTTTGATATTGCAGGAGAGAGTCATTTGGAGTTCGTCTTAACCATTTCTAGAATACTGTTGAGATGAGCGTCTTATGTTTTGTGGTTTTCGGTGATTACGACATAATTAAGTGGAAGACAACGACTCTTCCACAATAGGCATAGTCAGGATTTAAATCACTTCAAGAAGAAGAAGACGAAGAAATCATATCCCTTGTAACGGGGAACACCAACGCCAATTGGATATTGTGTCCGGGAGAATGTGAACGAGCGGCAAGCACCGGGGGTCACTGCTATGACACGAGAAGTCTTTTGGGTACCTTCTCGATGCCCGCCGATTCCCCTCAATTAAATATGATCCATGTCAAGCATTGAGCTCTCACATGTTAATTGAACGAAATAGGTACAGGAACTTGCAAGCTTTTGATTGACCATGACTGTCGCTACTGTTGGCTACGCGTCGAGACCGACAGTCTGGCAACATGGAGAGAGCATCCCACGTCCAGCTAAAACTTGCCTTACTTTCGCCATTCCACAAGATCCACCGCCTCTGCAACTCTAACCGGAGTAAGTGCCTCGTTGGACGTGTCACTATAGTCGCCGCAACCGTAGCACGCGAGGAGCACGCGGTTTGCACCATGAGAACTTATTAGCGGCATGCTTAGTGTTTAATTAGTAAATTGAAAAGTAGCGCGTAAGATACTTACTGGTGAGCTAACATACAGTGTACTAATTTTCTTCCGTGAAGAAGGAACCTCAATCAGTGATATAGTATATTCTAGTTGGTGAAGATTAGAAATTCGATTAGAGCAGGCTCTCGGTTCGAAAGCTTTCTTCCATCCGTCCGTCCACACACATTCTAGGTGTCTACTTAAACGAAGCCTACCCACAGTTAAACAGCCATAATGGACATCCATCATGCGTTCAGTGATAGCAACGTGTCAAAGCTCGGGATTGGTAGTAAGTAGAAAGTGGAAGGATAAGCTTTGATTACAGATAGTAGTAACGATACGGAAAACTACCTTCGGGAAGGTCTTTCTGTGCTCCTCTGCGAACAGGACACAGTATGCTCCTCTACTTTGGGAAGACAAAGTAAAACATCTCAGTCAAGGGGAATTCGTTCGACTTCCTGGAGAATACGCCTCTATCTAGCCATTGGAGGAGGTGGGCGACGTGGGCCCCTTCTAATTGGTCGGGCAGCCAGGGCAGATTCTGCACGACTAGACCATGATGCGCCTTGCATGGGGTGGCCAGGCATGATGTGGGATTGATGCATGCATGCATGCATTGCCATGGGATGGGTATACAGGAAGAGTTCCCCATGCAACTTTACTGCCTGGGTCCCGCTCACGCGAAATTGTGTATCAGGGTCCCCGCATCTATCGTCACCAGATTTGGAGGATTAAACTTTCTCCCGACGTTCTGTTCGTCCTACATTCACATATATTTAGCCGACATTATCCCCTCCACTGCTTTACTTACTGTACAGTGCGTACTATACTGTGGAGGGTAGTTTCCTTAGTATGGACTAGACGCAGTTTACGGGTAGTACACGGTTAGTACAACAGCTTTTCCACCCTGAAAACGAAATCGATGAAGGGCCCAGGTTTAAGTCCAACTAAGATTCCTGAGCTACCAACCCCTTCATTCACCGACTACTTAACCAGCAACAACAATCAAGAACATAGGTTGAGATCCAGAGGAATTTGACGTAAGGTTGATGTCACATTGACAATATGATTACATCATACTCTTTGACGACTAGTTGAGTTCCCCCACGATGTTCTACGCTAAGCAGACAAAGTCGAGCTTTATATTGATATGCTTTGTCACTAGCGTTACTTGCCACAACCTTTTTTGTATCTGTCAGTCGCTTGAGAACCCTTGTCTGCATCAAATCTGAAGTTTGCAACTTCCGCTACCAGCTGAAAAAAGAAAGTTGTCCCGACTATGGGAGGACCGGCGGTAGAGTTTCATATATTTTTCCAGGCGTGAACGTTTTTTTTTGTTAGATCCTGCAAATAGTATGTCGGTACAATCACTCAGGAGTCATAGGATTCCCCTGTGCAACTTGCTGAGGAATTAGCAACTTTTGATACTCTGAACTTGCAGGCACTTGAGGCTAGGATAATGATTGCCTGCGGTAAAGATTGCAGCAAATTTGCTGAAGGAAAAGGACGAGTAGAGAAGAATGTTCTAGATCAGCGATTGAGTTTGAATTCTGTAGTCCAGGACAAGCTGCAGATGAAGAATGTCAGCTTTCACCTGCCTCTAGAGACTTTCGAACTGATAATGTCGATCTCGCGGAAGCCATGCTGGTCACAACTCATCACAACCTTCCAAGGATGATCCTTGGTCAGGTCAAAGAAACCTAGAACATGGTAATTGCCGTATCGGAAGTTGTCCACTTTCTATAGGGCGAGTCTTTATTGTATTCTTGGTGTCAATTAGCAGCACACGAGACATCTTGCATGCTGGAGTGTGTGAGGGAAAATATACGAGCTAGTCTCCTGTTTCAATTACAGAGCGCTACAATCTAGCTTTCGATATCAAGACATCCCCTTGTATTTCTCCAATCTCGTTGTCTGATCCAAACAATCTTGCCCCGAATACGCCGTGAACATTGAACAGTTCCCTCGGACGTGAGGGAGGTTTTTCTATATTTGTAACATTTACCGTTCCTAATATGAGCGTGGACTTTTGTAAGGGAGTCACTTTGACTCATATTTGAGCACCTTTCCTGATTTCAGGTTGAACTTTGGGAGTAGATTCTACCTGGGAACCGTCAGATCGTAAATCTTGAAGACTTCTTTTGAGTAGTCAGGTCACGAATCATACGAACGACATCTGCAGTACTGCAACACACTGCGAAGGTCAAGTTTTGACCAGGGTAGTAGCTACTTCTACACCCCCATGTTTTGAAGTTCGGTGTTCCTGACCCAAAGAGGTTTGCTCAAAACAAAACTGGATAAAGTTCGTTACCACATCTAAATCGGTATTATAGCTATGACGTAGTTACTTTTGAATACTGTATCCGTTTAAACTGAATTCTGAAAATGACGCATGCACGACATCTAGCGACATGAGGCTCCAAGATACTTCAGTACAGTTGGTATAGTGTACAATGTGAGAGGAAAAAAACATTCGCGTTTCTTCCTGTAGCAAAACTCGGATTATTAATTACCATTGAGACCGTCAGGGGTAAGGTTTTAGTATTAAACGTTAGTTTACAACCAGAAAATACAGTCTTATGAATATGCTTTGTCAAGTATTCAAATTACACAACTGTTATGTTTTTTTAGTAATGGAATCCACTCCTATGAAAGCACAAGTTGAACTATAAACGCCGAAGAGGACACAGTAAGAAAATGGTAAGAATCTGGATTCAATCTTCGTCACTTGTATTGCAACATTCCACAGTGTGTCAAGTATTTTAACATGTGAAAATATTGGATACCTGCCTGAATCTGAGCGTACACGCCCTCATCATGAATCGCCTTCGGGTCCTGTCCGAGAATAAACCAAAACTTAAAAGAAGCTACAAAGCCCATGGGTAGACAAGAGTCATACAATAACAGGGTGTGCACAAGATACAAATAGTGAATATGGGAAGCATTAGTCCGCTGAATTTATCTAAATAATAAAAATTGAACTTCTCATGTGCTAGTATGGACAGTTGATGTATGAATATGATATTCTTTCGTAAACAACTGATGTGGCACAAGAACGAACTTACCTATCGATTTTTCTATCTGCCTTAATCGATACTCATACAACTCAAAATAGTCGCTCTATGTCATTATGACTGGCAAACGCGAGAAGAATGTATATTTGATTTGAGAGTAACAAGCAACAATGACACATGTAGTGGATATTGAAATTACACATTACACAGGTTCAAAAGACATGATCAATCATCTTCATGGATGAGCTGAAAATGTGGCAGAAACAATCAATATTATATATTTCAAAATATATGAGTATGTAGAGAGATGCTACGGCAAGAAGCAAGTGCTTCTTTCCTTAGCATTAAACTTATGATTACAAAAGTTTCATACTTCTGCAAAGTAGTATGCAAAAGCCTTCTATACAAGTCAACAAAATCTATTAGTTTTTTTTCCTTATGTTTTGTAATTTAATATAGACATTGTGATTTCATTAATCTTCAAAGAGCACTCGCAAATACTATACCTAAAAGGTTAATCATGTCAGATGCTAGTAACAATTATTATATAATTGTTACTAGCATCTTACATCTAGCATCATCATAAACTCATTTGATTCAAGCCCGATCCTTATGTGCATTGATTATTTTAGAAATAAAAGTTTGTGTAAACATATAATGATATATGTTTTTTAATATTTCAAAATATGACATAATGTAAATTGTATAGCAAATGATTAATAAAAAAAAAAATTTTTACAACGAAGGTTTTAAATTTATCTCATCTTTTCAAAATAATTTTCTTATATGCATATAACATAAATGATATTTAAATTGTAATCACCTTAATCTATCAAATTTTCAAATTTTTTTATTTTAAATCTATGAGCATAAATTATTAATTCATATAATAAATTTATTTTCTTGATTCTATTTTCATCATTTGTTGGATTGTCTTTCAAATTGTACATTTATTTGCTATCAATCAAAGTTTTTATTACTTTAATTTTCATTAGCTTTCATCTTTTGTTATGTACCAACTATTTACATTCTCAAGCTCCTTAGCAATCTACAATTCAAGTTAAAATGAAAAAAACTCAAGTCTTAATAAAATCAATGCAATGTCATATCTTTCTCAATTTTATTATCATAATATTCAAAAATAAATGAATTAGGTTGTAATACTTACCTCATATGAGTTTCACTAATTTGATTTGATGATCTTCTAGTACACGATGCTTGTTGAGTTTTCTCGTTTGGTGCAATTATGTTAAACTCAACAACAATAGCATGTTACTTTGAATTTTGCTCCAAATGTACAAGAACTTAATTAATATTAATCAAAATTTATTTAAAAATATTGATTAATCTATATTGATCAACTTTTTTATATAATAATCATAAATAAAAAAATTTACTTATCAATATAGAAAATTTTAAATAAATTTTTTAATGATTTTTACTCATTAATAGAAATATTTCTATTAACATTAATTTCAAATTTTGTTGATTTAAAGATCCAATGAAAGTTCACATCAATAATATATCAAATAAAACAATACTTTTGAAGATAATCCAACTCGATTTTATTTTTTTAAGCTATAAGAGGATAAATTGTGCAACCAAAATTTCTTAAACTACTACAATTGCGACTAAATTTACACTGTGTCAAAAAGTTGATTGCATCAAAGTGAAAAATTTTACCATGTATATTGTGATATTGATAGTTTCAATTCAAAATTCATATGATAAATCACACTGGTTCAACATAATAGGCACCATGATTAACCTTATTAGATTGAAACTCCAAAAAAACGTTAAGAAGTAGAAACCATGTTAATATAACAAGTAATTTTTTTAACTTTCCAATAACTACAACAATTTCAGAAATATGTTTTCTGATATTACTTGTACGTACAAGTCTCGTCATGTGTCTAGTTTTAATCTAAATTTGAAATTTTCAACTTTTAAAAGTTGAAAATATTTTAGATTTTTATATGAAAAAATTAATCCATATAACTTTTGAGTGATCATCAATGAAAGATACATTACAAAAATGTAAAGAGAATATTATTTTGATAAAATAGTTTCATATGTCATTTTGTATATATTTAAGTAATTCTTTAGAACATTGAATTTCAATCCACATTTTTCTCATAATGCTTGTTCATAATATAGTGTTCATAAAATTCTAAGCCCATTTTATCTTTGATATATAACACATTTATGTGGTCAAAAAGTGTCAAGTATCTATTGTCATGTCTTATGTCATACATGAATTATCCTAACTCAATTTTTAAAATTGAGTTAGGATAATTCATTAACCTTAGTAAAATTAATTACATCATAAGTAGTAATGTCAACTCTCATGTATAGATTTGTGTGCTTGTATAATCCTAACATAATTTCATCATCTATTTTTTACTCCAATACTTCCTTTCTATAGCTCTACTCAAGATTTTTGGAATCTAACATTCCAAGAGAAAAAAAACTCTTTCTCATGTCATATACAAATATGATCGAATCAAACATATATTTATTTAACAAAATCAATGCTTTCAATTTTAAGAGCTTGATAATTGTACATAAAAATCGTTTGATCAAAAAACTAAATAAAAATCTTTAATGTAACACATGTGATAAAAAAGGAGTACATAAAAAATCTATAAACCATCAACATGACTTGCATTACATATGTATACTTATGAAATGATAATCAATTGTCGAGTCATATCACTCAATATCAAACCATTGAGCTACATTGGCTAAAGTAAAATCACTAACTTTGATCTTCACACAACAGTATTTCTTAAAGTGGTCACTATTGCCACATTATTAGCAAATTATCTTCCTAGTTTCTAAAGATTTAGTCAAGACGTGGATCTAATTTTAAATTCAAAATGCTTGTCATATTCTTTATTTTATAAATATGACCAAACTTAAATTACAGTAAGTGTTATATCAAATAAAAAATGTGGAGAAATTGACATTATAATTTGTTTTTGTAAATCATAAATCAACAAAGCATTTGCGGCTTTGATATAATTATTTATTTATCTACCACAATGTAGCAATACACATGATAGTGATTAATAAAATGTCCTTAATGAGCTTAAGATATGAAAATATCTTAAGCTCCATCACTCATCTTCTCTTCAGAATTTTAAAGATCAAATAAAATATCAATGTAATCTTGAATCTTCACGCTAAAATTTTTCATCTTGAAGTTCATTACATTCAAGAAGTCATACAATCAGTTTCACAACTCTATGCGATTGAATCATTGCTGAAAAGTCTAAAATAGTACTGTATAATCATCATATATTACCATCTACTTCAGAATCAATGGTTGCGGATATAATATTACAATATTTGTAATTTGATTCTAAATTTTTTCAATCATTGTTGTAAATGTAAGGCTTCTTGATCAAAACCGTAGCCTTTACCTTGCAATTGATTTATCTCTCCCAAAGCATATAATCACATTCTGCATTATATTTGAGTATGTCATAACTTGCTACCCCAAACTTTATTGCTGTTATCTTGTTACATTGAATCCAAAATATAATTTCTTACGTTGTTTGTGCAAACTAATGTTCATATTTTCACTCATATAACATATTCTGATTTGCTAGTCAAATGCTTAAAATTTAAGTTATACATCACAATAAAAAAAATATCTTTTCATCTGAAGAAAAATCATTTGACAATATGAATTTGAATTACGTCTTCACATATTGTATTTTAAATCCAAATTGCTCAATAGCAAAAACTATTGCACATTTTTCAATTTACTGGTCACTCAAAATCTATACCCAAAATAAAATATTGTTATTTACAATCACTTGATTCACAATATTTTCTTGCCAACAAGGTTTATTTTACGTGATTTTAATGCACAGCAAACAATTTTGTGATAAATATCAATATAAAACATTCATCAATTTTACAAAAAATTTCAAAACAAAAAAAATCTTACTAATCAAGTAATTTTTGTCTAAATTTTTTATCTATTGATTCTCACAACACGGTAGTAACAACTCTATATCAAACAATCACATAGCAACAACATGATCAAGAACATACGTAAGCAATTTTTGTCTTATTAATCTACTTCTCTATTCTTTGGTATGATCACAATGCACATTTTATGATATGAATAGTTTTTTTATTTTCAAAGACAAAAATCAAAATTAAAAGCATAAATTGCATATTGTTTTGATCTTTCAAACTCTGCTCTCAATTTGTTGATCTCATCAAGAGTGCAACGTCATAGCACTAAGACTAGCTCGTTCATCAATAAATTATTGCCTATACCATCTTGAAGCATTGTTTCTCCTCTACCTTATTGTTTGACTCCTTTTTACATGTTTGATACTACATTCAGCATCTTTTGTCTTGAAAATTCAAAATTAATAAATTTTTTTTCAATTTCATAATTGATTGTACTTATGTTAATATATACGTGTATAAAATAGTCAAGGATTCAAAAAATGAAAGAAAAAATTGCTACGTCAAGAATGCATAACGATTGCTGCAAGCCAGCAGTTCATAAATAATAGCATTAGAGATTAAGCATTTGCACAAGATTAATTTTACAAGTGACTTTCATGCAAAGTGCAAGAGAAGTCAACTACTTAGTGTAGATGACAAAATAATAAGTGCAAAAAAAGATAATTAAAGGATTCGTACGATGAAGATACAAAAACAAAAAAAGCTTGCAAGAATTATGATGCAAATTGCATGTACATTCATAAGCATGCAATGTAATGTGTGTTGTGGCCACGTTGATCTTGCACTATGAAGTGAGTCTAGTATCAATTATAATATTAAACGTTTAATTAATAAAAATATTGTTATAAATGCACGCACACACATGCACAACAAAAACATTTGGTTCATCCATGTAGACTACTTTCATTCAATCACCTTTGTCTTTATTAAATAATCCAAAAAAACACTACTTGAGAGCTTTTGCTAGCTCTTATATATGATTTTAGTTTTATAAGGTTTTGATTTTCTAGGTTTAATTACACCTTAAACATAAAATCTAACCAATCTAATCTTAGCTACAAGAAGATCTAAATTACTACTAATCATTTACTCTAAATATTTAAAAATAAAACATTTATTTTGAATTGAAAACTTATCATTCATATATTTAACTATATAATAAATAAAAATATATTAAACTTTTATAATTATTATTTGATATTATCATAAAAACTTGTTTTGATTACTATTAATTTTTTAATTATCTTTAAATTTTTTGAAATTCTTAATTCAAATCTACATAATTTTTTTACTTATTAATTAATTTTTTTTATAAATCTAAATCAATTATATATTTAAAGCTCACTTTGCAACATCTTATTTCCAGTCTGAAATTTCATAACTATAAATCATAATTAATGAATAATTTTATCAGATCTTAAAATATTTTATATTATATATATAATTTTAGTTTGATTAAGCTTTAAAATATTTAAATTTCATGAAAACGTCATGTTAATATGATAGATAATTTGCAGACATGAGTAATCAAATGCTTAAATATTTCATGTAAAATTGTTTCATGAATCATATATCTATCAATATATTAAAGTATCATTATATTTTTTATAGAGATGCATTTTATTTATATTATTTTCACTTTAAAAAAATTCATTGATAATGTATATACATAATAATAAAATGTTAACGAAAGTTATGTTTTTGACACATCAAGCCTAAAATTTTATTGATTTTGTAGAATTTTTCCCTAATATATTCTAAATTCTTTGGAAAACGTAATTTAAATTCATCATAGATTCTCAAGATGTATGTAAAAATCTGACAGTACATACCCTGGATATTTTTTTGAGAAGTAAGAATATAGTCAATTAGAGATCAATATTTGATATTTTGTTGAAACTATCAATCATTATCTTACCTCAAAAATTAATATTGATTGTACACTCTATAGAAAAAACATCATAATACAATTTTACTTATATGATCACTCATTTCATCTTAACATTGATCTAAAATCTTATTAATTTCAAAAAAAAACATCACTATGAAATAACAATGTTATATAAGAAAATTTATCAATGATGATTACATAAAAAATAATCTCAATCAAAATTACGCATTTAACTCATTTACACATCAAATACACATGTTGATACATGTACTTTTGCAAGCTAAAAATATCTGAAATCATAAATTTATCCTTTGATAAAACTAATAAACAGGATAATTATATCATCAAGAATCGTTACAAAGAAATATTTTTATATATAATTCATAATATATATATGTACATGAAGTTATAAAAATCAAATGGGTATCAAAAGTAAAATTTGTATAAAAAATTAACATTGTTTTGGACCATTTACCGGGTTTGAATGCAATAAGTATAATTTTGTATGATCTTGCATTATTCAAAAAATCATTTTTTAAAATTTCATATTATTCATAAGCCTAAGATTTAATATTTTTATATAATTGATTTCATTTAAATAAATTAATCATCTTAAATTTCATCTTTTTAATAAAAAATCTTAATCATATATATCTTGTATAATAAATTATTTGCAAATTTATTAATATGTCATGAAGATTTTAGGTCAGTTTGATATGACATTTATACATCTTCTTTTAAATTTTTTTTTAACTTCTAGCAAAAATAGAAAATAATTATGTTAAGTAATTATTTTCAGTATGATATCACAAAATTCTTGATTTTAATAAAAGTAAATTTCTTAATCATAAATTTGATCTTTTTTTTGTCACAGATTATAAAAATTCATCTAAAATTTTCAAAGTAAATTCACAGTAGAAATTAAGTTCATAGCTTACAAGAAATTAAGTTCACAGTTCACATATTTGCTTGAAAAAGTATCTATAGATAAAAAATATGTATGTATCTTAATTATCATAAGTTTGGACATCAAATTAAATGTAATATTATTGATAGAAAAAATATTTTTGAGTATTACGAAGTAATCAAGGTAAAATTACTTTATATTTCAAGAACACTACTTTTTTGTTGTGATAAAATCAAACTATAGATTTAGCAATATAATTTTATTTTTTATACAATTTTTTATAAAATTTTCATATAAGTGATGATGTTCAAAGATTTTGGAAAATAATCATTTAAAATATGCTAGTGGTTTTTAAAAAAATTAATGAAACAATATCATATGTTAATTTTACTGCAATTGCAAGCCTGATTATTTTCAACAATGAAACAATTGTTGTAAGCAAAACTATACATTGGTTACAAAATTTCAACCGTAATTTTTAATAAAAAAATTTTTACAAAATATCTGATTAAGATCAATCTTTTATTTGAAATTATATTTAACTGCTTTAAATTTTATTATAAATTTATTGTTAGAAAATCTTCAAAAGGTAAATGAAAATAATTTTAATGAGTTATCATGATAGAAATAAAGTTTAAAAGATTAGATCCATGATATCAAAAAGTAAAAATTAATGTATTGATTGCTTGCATATCATAAAAAACTACATAAAATTTAACCAAAAATTATAATGTTTTAATAAGGCAAATATACAATACTTAAAAAATAAGCACAAATGAAGATAAACTGAAATCTTATGAAATCTTATCATTCAAAATAAGAAAATGCGTATTTAAAAGTAAAAGTATAATTCAAGTTTTAGTTGCAATTTTTTACATGTATATATATTTATAACAAAAAATTAAACCCAAAAAATGAAAAATGCTCAATAGATCAAGCTTGTGAGATCTAAAGTAAGAAAAGTTTGAATAATTCTATATAAGCCAATCATTCACTGATCAAAAAAAAGTTCATAGATAAATGTGAATCACTAGAACCATCACCTACTTCTTGAGGAAATGAAATCAGTATTGCAATCTAAGCACCACAGGATTTTATGCTAAAGTTATTTAACTCAAATATATAGATGTATTTTATCTTACAAATTGAACTTAAAACAACACATAAGGGATTCCGCATGTTATAAAATCTCTTTGCTTTCTATTTTATGTACAACTCACTCATCACTTGATTATGGTTTCAATTCAGATTCCAAAATCTTCATGAATTTATGTTTTTTGAACAATACCCGTCTGACATTATACTTAATTTCAAATTTATGTATAATGCATGGTCTCCACATTTTTTTTAAATAGATGTAATATTTTATGATTTTTTATATTTGGTTTTTTTAATAATTGATTAATCTAGCCCTAATTTTTTTGTGCAATAAAAACAATCAAAATAATTTGAATAAATTTAACTCAAATTTTTATACATATACTATATATATTTTCACTATATAAAAGCATGATCTAAAATAAATTTTTCATTTTATCTTTTTCAATTTGCATTTACAGAAGAGTGATTCTCGGTGATTAAAGTACAGCACGGTACTGTCTTCTGAGCACAAATGGAAAGTGGAGACAATTGCATTCGATGGACAAAGTCAAAAATTATGCTCATTTAAACAGGTCTTGATCCGTGGACCCGTGGTTTGAACCAGAACAAGACTGTCAAAGAAAATGGCCCACAAAGTCAACAAATTAGCACATTTGAACATAATAATTTTCCTTGTCTTGAACTTGATAAACACACAGGTGTGTGTTTATTATGTTTTTTGTAGAAAAATCAATGCTTCATTATTCCTATAATTTAGTTTTGGAATTATATTTACAATTTTCAAGTAAAATAAATGAAGGAAAATATATTAGTTCATCCATTGTATAGTGTTCTTCCACTCAAGTACACACCTTGATACTCAAAGTATTGTGTGTACTTATCTAAGAGGTGCGTACTTAGGCGAGTCATAACCCTTTACTCGATTAAATTTCATTTTGAGTATAATTCCGGTGAGCTAATAGCCATCCAGATTCTAATCTCTCCAAACGAGACATGGGATAAACTTATCAACAATAATGAGTAATCTTATAAATGACTCATATATAACTTTTAGAATTATTTTCTCAGTTTAAATATATAACAAAAATTGTACAAACTTTTACTAGGCAGGTCTTCAGATTCATTATCACAATTGTTAATTAGACTAATCAATTGAAAAGAAAACACAACACAACTAGCGAATGCATTTTAGTAAGTTGATGTAAGTTGAATAACACATATGCTTCCACTAAAAGGACTTGATTTTGCAAGCACAAAGTTAATGAAGCAGTTGAAAAAAATGTGTGGTACAACATTAACAAATCCTAAAAAGATATGACTAATATCTGAACCTAAAGAGGATTTTTTCAATCTGCTTGGTTTTTTAATTGATTTTGAAGAAATGCTTTGACATGCTAAGGGCCAATATCATTATTCCACAATTGCCAAAGCAAAAACTATTGCATTTAATTTATCAATTTTGAATGAATAACAAAGCGATGAGGTTGCAAAAGGTGCTGCTTCTCAAAGAGTGATATGAAGTCAACATATACTTTCGAGTATTACTGAAAGCTTTAGACAAACTCTGAGTGTTTATTGCCCAATATTATCTAAAACATATACAAAACGATTCATATCGTACTAGTTTGTATCACTATCGAAATATATCTTTTAATGCCATATGAGCAAACATCAAGCAAAAATTGATTTTCAAACACAAGAATCTTCCAAACTTGCATATTGAACTAAATAAATCTTGATCACTCTTTTTTGAGTAAAATTTTGAGTACTTACCCAGTATGCGTACATAAACAGGTGTGTTTTCTATTATACACTATTTTCATTATAAAATTATAATTTTGTGAAAAAATAGAAAAATATATCATATTCAGGTTGATTAAAGTTTTGTATAAACCAAAACAAGCTGCTTGATCAAAAATAAATAACCTGATGATTATGAAATCATAAAAATTCAATTAGAGTGTTAGTGATCCTTGTTTTATATATTTGAAAAAGATTAATAATGAATTTCATTATTCTAGGTTTTTGTATGATGATAAACATGTCATTCATATTTTGATACTTATTTGTAACTCAAAGTAATTTTGAATCTAGAACTTATATGAAAATTTTTAAACATAGATTGCTTAAAAAATATGATCATTACAAGAACTCAAAGTATAAAAGTATATGATTTATTCAAAATATATATGTTCTAAAGGTATTTGATTAATTAATATGAAAAAATGCAACACTATATAAATTTTGGCTGTTTAATTTGAGCATAATCAAAAAAAAATTTAAAAAAGACATTATGCGCAATATGTTTTAAAACAATGCAAGGATAGTATTTCTGATGATTTACAATAAAAATTACATTATTTTCATAAAAACTAACATACAAATGACATAAACATGAAATAATACCTAAAAAAAGTATGAAATGAAATATGTATAGTTTAAACTACACTAATTTTTATCTTGTATATTAACTAAATTATTTTAAATCAAGTATTAAAGTTAATAATGTTTATCCTATGCAAACAATACTTAGCCTAATCTGTCATAACAATTGATTTATAATCAACAAAGAAGAAAATTTGAGATTATTTTGGTAATCAAAACACTTTAGATGTAAACAAGAGTGAGGTGTTTCATACATATACATATATCAATAAACATCATTGATATATGTATAAAAAAAATTGAGAAAAATCAAGTCTAATAAAACGATTTGATTCATGAAAATTAATGATAAATTAAATTTGCTTATATCTTTACAAAAATTATGTGTATGAACATTTTGTTGAAAAATTGAATCTCGGCCGCAGAATTTGAAAGAAAAGTTCAAAATTAGCAAGCATTTTTCAATTGACTAGAGAGACGTTTTTTGCAAGGAAAATTTTCAAGCGATCATTATATGTATTGCATTATAATATTGCATATAAAGATAAGTAGAATGAATTGATAATTATATATTCTTCATTTATGAACTTACTCTATAATGTTTTGATTACAATCTCATTTTTGTAATTTAGAAATTGACCTTGGTTTTAAGTATTTTTGGCAGGATTATCATATAATTTATAGATATGTGAGATCTGAAGACATGAATAAAAAACTATATTATTATGAATTAATTCTTGTTTTGATTTTAATTATTTGACTCTAGTTAATGAGACTAGCTAGGTTAGCTAATGTTATGTAAGATAGCAAGTTGCAATTCTTTGTGAGACATAAGACCCTAAAATTTGAATCCATGAGATCAAAAAATTATATTCATGAACATTAACTCTTGGAGAAGTGAATCATATATTTCTATGTGTTGATACTTTGCACTTAACGTCAATATTGACTTCGATTTGTTTGCAAATGAATGCGTAAACATGTACTAAATTAATCTAAATGAGGTCATTTTTAAGTTTATTGTAAACTCAAATTTTAGAGATCATGTACATATTTCTTTGCAGAAAGATTACTTTGACTTTCATTTTAGACAGTCTTTTATAGAAGTTTGACTAGATAGTTTGATATCTTAGATCTTCTATGTGTTTTTTAGCCTTTTGACCCTTTGGGTCCCACGGGCTTGATCTATTTACCATTACCATTTATGCAAGTTTTTTTATGGCATAAGGTTTATTTTTAGTAAAAATCAACTAAACAGTTTCGTTATTTGAGTTATTGCTCTAACACAGTTCATAGATTGTGATGGTATTTGGGACACTTTAAGTAAGAGGTTTGGTTTTACTGGAGGGTTGATATTTTACTTTTTTCCTGTTATTGTTAACTGCTTTCACATCTATGTGTATAATGATTTTATTGTGGATTCTTTGATTGGTTGTCATCCTTTCCGCCTGGCACTAATCGCTATATTTAATACTTTGTAAGAAACCATCTTGGCGAGAGAGGACAAAATCTCAGTTCCACAAGAGATTGAATCTTTGTACTGTCAACGCAGATTTCACTGTCAATCGTCGAAGATGCTCTTTCAGTAAATCGGCTAGAAGTCAAAAGATTATGTGTCAATCCTCACACAACAAGCGTTTGAGAATGTACACCGGAGTAGCTCTAGAAGTGTAGGTAGCCTGGCCTCCTGAAAACTGCGCCTGCTGGCGTGCGTTCGTCAAGAGAGCGGCCAAGTTTCAGTCGGACGGAAGTTTCAAGGTTTGTCGCTCTGATTCAAGTGAGGTCTTATTGAATACGAACATTGAAATGTACGCGTTGGAAACATCCAATTGAAGATGGTGCGCGTGGCAGACGCCGGCATCTTGGTCGGAAGTGAGGAGGCATGCTGACGAAAGCTACCCGGCGGCGGTTCCCAGGCCTATGAAAATTCTCGATGTCTGGTCCTTCTTCCGGTTTTCCCGCCCACCGAGCCGCCGGACCCGTCGCCATATTATACCCGTCTTCAGAAGCCTTGGTGACAAAGACAACTCCTCGACTAGGTTCGTATTGCTGACGTTGGCCCCCGTTGCCATTTCCCGGTTGTTCAAGAATACCCGACCGAGGTTTAGGTTTCAGAAGTTCAGAGCCTGTCGTCGGAAAGAAGCGAATATAACGTATTCCTCGTTCATTAGGGGCTGCGCTTAATTTGGCGATTTAAGACCCCGAAGAGTCTCTCTGAGATCGTTGAAGGGCAGACTGCAGTTTTGGCCGTATCGGATTTTAGTCCTCCTCCTGTCACCTTCTAACAAGGTCCTCGTCGGCTGATGTTGAGGAAGGCGGGCAGATTGATTCCTATCGTCGCTCCCATTCATGGGCCCTCTTATGGGACCTGGACCAGGGAATGGAATCTACTTGCTGTATGTTCCATACCACTTGAGAAGAAGTAGGACAAGAAGAAGTTAATTAATATTGTAGTGGATTGCTTGGAAAGATCTATCATTACTATTCTCGTGTGAAGCACTATTACAAAGAGAACCTCTCGTGCTGGTAGACGATGTCTGAATTAATCTCATGTGCTATTGGAAAGGAATCGGTACCATACGTGTAGTCACTGTAGAGAGTAATTCTCTGTCTATCATCACTCGGCTTGTCCCTCACGAGCTGGGAGTCCACATCAAGCTGAACCAAACCAGAAAGGACTAGATGTACTAGAATCGTAAAAACCTTTTAGCAGTACCTAGTACCTACATCAATCGTCAGAAGTGCTGATCTGGGGAATCTTTTTTGCTCACATACTCCCGGATGCCAAGCCTTAAGATTCGATATCTGTCACTTTCTTTCATGCCCTATACAGACAAGCAGGGTAGATGCAAGCTATCTCCATATGATATGCGCAGTTTTCTGTGCACAGATTCCTTTGACTTGTGACTTCACATTGAGCAGTTTGAGCAGCCTTGCTTGCCTTTGGTCAACCTATTTCTTCATAGTCTATGTAAAGTACCAGTAATCCCCAAAGGAGATCAGCAGAAAGGTATAGTTTTTGAAAACCTGCAGGGCTCCATCGATTACTCATGACGTAAAATCATTTTGATCCAGGTCGACGGATTCGAACTTCAAGAATGGAAGAGTGGATCCGCGGTGGTATCTTAAGTGAAGGCTTGTAGTTCGCGTAGCTATCGGTTTCCTCGCATCCTAAACGCTCTGCTTTCAATTGACCTTTCAAACAAAACCATGAACTGAAATGACCTGGCTGCATGATGAATGGAGTCTCCGGGGGCCCTTGGAGAAGGCTACGTCACATCACTGACCTCAAATCCTAGAGCTATTCAGTCCGATGCATATTCGCCAAAATCGCAGACTATGACATTCAAAAAGGGACACCGAAACCACTTCCCAGATATGTTTTACACGAGTAACTGACGACATTGGACTCGGCGCCATGAAATGGACAACCATTAGTTCGTCATTGAGTATTACTAAATTTCACTCGTGTCACTGTTTGTGCACAGAGTAGGGATTGAGAATCTTGCTTGGCAACGACCAACCACGAGTCGAAATGGCAGCTGCACGACTTCCCTTTCCAGTAGAGGAGACATGTATATACTTCTGTTGGACACGTATGTACAACTTACATAAGGTCCGAGACGTCCGTTGGATGGTTTCGTTTTTTCTCCCGTCGCGAATTATAGTTTAGATAGTATGGTGACAGACCTGAATTGCAGGCACGGTGGCAAGGAATGGATGATTCGGTGGCGGGAGTTTCGCTTGAAAGAGAATGACGGAGAGAGAGAGAGAGGAGAGTATATATACTCCGCTGGGGGTGCCAAGGAGTCAAGGACTTTCTAGTCAAGAAAATCCAGGAGACTTGATTAATCTGTGCTAAATATAGAGAATTTAGGGTTGCGGTAATGCATACTCAGTTGCGATAGGCCACGTGAATGCTGAAGTGCTGAGTGGGAACGAGGGAGGACGAGAGGAAGATGGGAGCATAAGCCTAAGCGTGCACATTTAAGATCAAATCTACGAGTTTGTGTGCACTGCGAGGCGAGGGACTTTGAGAGCACCGCACCGACCACAGCATGCGTCGTTATAATCCATACTCCTTGAGAAAAATGTTTTTTCACAGAAGGAATTTCCTCGCCGGTACGTGCCGCAGCCTCCGGTCCAGCCATCCTTCTGAGGTGAGGTGAGGTGAGGTTATTGCTGGGCTGGGCTGGGGAGAGAGAGAGAGAGAGAGAGAGAGAGTTAGGCTCGTCCTGTGACTCAGGTCTTCAATCATTCAACCCATTATACGTTTCCTCACAAAGGACGTTTACCTGTATAAACCAACAGTCATCATCTTTACATCAACCAGCCACTGTAGAAGTACTTACTGTCTCACAGCCCAACTAGCCCAGCCCTTCTGCTCTTTCACACACATCACTGTGACTGGACAGGACTGGTCTTGTTGTTGCTGTCTGAGTCTCTGCTCATTCTGTAGCCTTGCCCTTTCGGTGCCTGACTTGCATGAGCTTTTAATTAATTCTTGTCTTTTGTCTCCAAAACAAGAAAAACGGGCCCATTACCTTCCCTCCCATCTCCTCTTCCTCCCTTCCTTCTCAATTCTCGTGCACCGTCGAGCTTACCATAAGGGTATGGTAAGCTTCCTTTCCGTCGTTTGCTTTCTTCCTTCCTTAGCGAGAAAAACCCACTGACCATTAAGCCAAACAAGTCAGAGGGTCACTTGCTGCAAACTCCCTCCTCCTCATACGATCTTCCTGACAAACGCTTAAACCCTTCTTCCAAAACTTGTGATGTCATACGAGACCACTTTGCATCAGCATCCAGTCCAGTAGTCCGCGAACGAGCAAGAAGATGTCCTTTACTCAGCCAGTAGTGCTTAGTGACGCGGGTTTGTGTGTCTTATGGCGTCACTTCTGATGTGCACATGTAAGTGACAGAAATGTTTTTTGGAAATACTCTAATTTTAAACGTCCAAGACCCGTGACCATTGTAAAGATCATCAAGCATTTAAGTTATGCACCGGTATATACCGGTCTGGATGAAACACATCTACGTTCAAATCTCCCCTCGTCTCCTGGTCAAGAGTCAAATTTAGTCGTCTCCAGCCATTGTTAATCGTTTAACTTTGAAATGACAAGTTAAATATTAAAATAACTCCTGCTACCCCCTAACTCGTTAGAAATTACTCAACCAGGAGTGCCCTACGATCTATAATCTGGTGATCACATCCAAAATGATTGATACCCTGCTCTTGTGGTAACAGCAGTTACTTATATATGCATCAGCTTTGATTCGTTGGCATCAATGCAAGAAACTCAGCTTTGATCGTCAGAATTGTCAACTGAGGATTTGATACTTGTTGTTCGGTGGACGTGCTGATCCTCCTAACTCAAAGATTTCCTGGAAGAAAACGGAGTTAAGGACGGTATAAGTCTAGTATCCTACTTTTGTGAGTGCAACTGACGAAGGAACACGACCTTTTACATTTTAGTATACTATCGGATTTGATTAGACCTACATATAACTTCTGCTGTAGTGCCAGCCAGCAAACTAAACGTGACTAATCAACTACAGCAAGCAGAGAACTTTGTTCTTCATATTTAGAAACAAAATAAGGAGTTATATTACAAAAGCAATAGCAAACAGTGTTCTGTGAATCGTTACGTATGTGCAATTTTAGCTGTTTTCCTTGAGAACCGACGAATAACAGAGGAGCACCGATATCAAGTGTGTTGGTCAATCCTCAAATCCAGCTTTGAGACAAACCTTCTTAATTCATCAGAGATATGAGCTCATCCGCTACGACCCCTATTTCTTTATTATATGTATTTTAGGAGAAATAGCGGTGTAGAGCCGTGTTTGAAAAATAGTCCGCTGATGTTTTTTTTTAAACACTAAATGAAAGCCGTAGAGGTGAGCTTTTCTAGACTGACCTTCAGCGTTTTCTTGCATAAACCTTCGGTGCAGGATACTTCCTTGTGCGGTTATTACTTTGAACCGCGTCTCGTAAAAACTTTTTGTTCTATTCTTCCTTATTCTGATTTATGCTAACTGGAAACTGGAAGCAATGAATTTTCTCCTGATTTTCTAAGGCTTCATGCTAGTGATTTGCTCATATCGTCGAAAACCTTTATTACAGTTTAAAACACAGTTTTAAATTTGCTTTGACTAAAATACTGTCGTTGATCCTTGAAAGAATCTCCTAGCATACCCTTCGAGTGTAGATTTCTCAACATCCGTGATGAAACAGCAGCACTTTACCTTGCTTTTCGTAAGAACGTTTTGTTCTGGTAGTAGCAAGACGACTCTCACGAAATGAGAGTAGGCACCGCCATATGTTAGACATGATTAACAACTTATACTCTTATTTTGATTGTATCCAGTTAGAGTCACAACTGAGGTGATGTTCCAAGCTTTGGAAGTAGGGACCTAAACACATCTGAACCTACAATAATCAATCTCAAACGGATGTCTAATATACAGATTTCAAGATTGATTCATCAGGCGCATATTTATAAGTCACTTCTTACTTTAAGACCTCGAGAAAAAAAGCCAAATGATTCATTTCACTGCTTCTGAAGTCTCACTGTCTATATCCATTCTCTCCAATCTGAAACGCAGTTCAAATTTCTACCAATTTTCCTCGAAGTTCTATATATAATATCCCAAGTCGAAAAAGGAACTTGAGCCTGGCAAAGCTTCATATGAACACAGTTGCATCATACGGATCTTCAATGCAAATTAGCAAACTTTTAATCAACACAATAAATCCATGTTTCTTCAAAACATGTTTTAAGTACACATCTTTTAGGGTGTTTGGCTAGAGTTGCTGCAGTATCATAATTTTAGTAGTCCAAGATAGAACATTTATATAACACTTCAAGGCATCTTCAAGCTGAATATGAAGACTTATACATTTCTTGATAAATAAATCTTTTTATTTCATATTCCACTTTTGCCATATAATCAAAAGAGTCCTTTCTTTTTCTCTTATCATCACTTCCATTCAAAATTATCTTTTTTTATGCTCTAAAAATCAGTTGATCAGTTATCAGATAGATTTCCACTTTCAGTTTGAATCTACTGGAAATGTGAAAATGGTCGACTTCGTCGTCTAGCCATACTGAAATATTATTTTTTGTTGATCAAGCCGATAGATTACAAATTCTATGCTAAAAATCAAGATAACATATTACATTTGAAATTCTGTTAGGTAGTGGTTCTTAAAAAATAACACCACAACTGTTACTTTTACGCAGATCTTGCACGAAAATTTTCACCTCACAGTTTTACAAAACCATTATTATGTTAGAGCTATATATCTCATTTGTTTCTTGTGTTACAACTCACAAGTCATCGACCTACTGAAACTTTTGACTTGTTTTCAGTTAACCAACTCACTTCGAAATAATGAGGAAACAGTATCAGGTTCAGCAACAAAATTTAATGGCAGTAGATTTTCAGTCGGGAGTTTTATCTGTATTGACGTATATCCAACCTATCAAAATCTCGTATTACAATTATTTTTTTAATTTTTAGATATAATGGACACCTTCAAGGTTACATTTGTTGCCTCTCGATTAAAAAGCAGAATCTTTTCTTTGACTTACTTTCATACAAGTGGTTTCCTTCTTCACTCAGATCAGCTACTGCTTCAAACTTTTGTTCTTTATTGCTTCATCGTCCAGGCTCTCGTTCAATGTCTTCATTCTAATACATAATCACCAACAAAACTTTGCCTTATTGCTTGGGATGGGTAGAATCTGGACATTTACAAGGATATGAGAATTGAAAGAATTCAAATCTGGCGATTTGAATGAAGAAGTCGACATTGTCTTTTGCAGAAGACAGAGAAATGCAATCTATTGCACTAATGTGTGAGATTATAGATGTACCATTTGCAGAATACAGAGAAATGCAAACTATTGCACTAATGTGTGAGATTGTAGATATAACATTCACATGCGTTGTGATTAACCATTACATTCGATAGGAGTGAACCTATCTGACATGATTAGATAAACAAGCAGTTAATTTGAAATATTCGGTACTATTCTGAGAGCGAATTCCCATTTTTTATGAACAATATATATACATCTACATTGAGAATGATCCAATTGATACATTCTAGGTAGAATAAATTAGAAACTTTTAACCGTACGAAGATTGAGTTGGAGTATTCACCGCTAAGATTAATGAGCCTTCTTATCAATGTGAACTATACGACCCTCACTCCTGAGTTCTGCGTCACACTTTTGAAACATTGTCGCTTATTACTTGGTAAATCAAGCTAACTTACGTATACTTTCGTATTAAGTAGATATACACGTGTATTTAGACGGAGGAACTTATAGTCTTTTGTTGGTTCTGCGTACCTTTATTATCTTTCAGATCCTGCCTCTGGCATTGTAAAATTACCTCGATGAAGACTTGGGTCTTCATTTGGGTAGTTTTTAGAGATTCTATAGTTTCACCGTTGTGATAGTTCATAAGATATATCCTATCATGCACTTGATTACGAGGATATATCCTACCATGCACATGATTACGAGGATATATCCTACCATGCACATGATTACGACCATCACCAAAAGATCTTATCAATTTCGGGTTTTACTACAGAAATTTAATACCTGCTAAATATTGCATCACTTTTAAAAAGTGAAGGTTGTGAAGTGGATAAACAAAATATATGAAGACACCATCAAGGAAGAAAAAGTACATACTTTTTACAGTTTAACTTCTTGTATTGGACTCTTCGGCTAGCCTTACTGCAATGGATCAGATTTTGCAGAATCTAATCTGTGAACTCAGAGGTCAGTTGCTATTGGCAATAAAGCCTCTCCGCACTTTATTGGCAAGACGATCTCTTGGCTTAAATTGTGATCCCACAGTAAAACAAAATCCGAAGATACGGCATGAAACAAAAACCCTTCCTATAATGCATGGTGCTCATACCGTCCTATCTTCGACCTAAGTTCAATCTACAAATCGCTCATTTGTACGGCAGTTTCCGGAAGTGTAGTACGTGGATTGGGCGCTTGCAAAATTTAATTCGACTTCGAACAACTTGGTGTATTTCTTGTCACTTGCTAGCGCACACCCAAAGACATATCTGGGTTTGCGCGTAGACAATTTCCCCTTGTCATGCTGACCGATTTTCATGTCAAAACAATCTTTTCCTTCCTGTGCGAAAAAACGTACGGTTGTTTCACTATTCAGCTGACAGACATTGTTAAAGAGACAAATGTTTTCAGGTCCGACAGTTAAGCGCTCGAATGCACATGACGGACACGTTGACAAAACATGTTGTAACTACTTTACAGTCAACCTCGTCTTCTCAACCAAGAATATGACAGCAACAGATCAATTACGACATACTACAAGGCAAAAATTATGCGAGGTAAGCGGACTTCAGCAGCACGGTTGGGCTCCGTCCACTGTAACTACAAGACGACTTCGTCTTTTAGGTACAGTGGACCCTAATACTCTCATGGATAGATTGGATGTTTGACTAGAGAAACTCTTCATTCCCAAATCGAATTATTACAACTACACAACCCGTCTGACTTGTCCGCAAAGTAAACAAGATGCGACGGATAGGTTAACAAACCGAAACTAAACCCGTTGCGTAAAAAGAGAACATAACGAAGCTTTGACTGGTCCGGGGGGAAAGAGTAGCGAATGAAGTCCTTCTGCGAACTCATTTGCGATTGACGGACCTCCACGAGAAGATCAGAAGTTTTTTATTTCAGCCTTCCAATCCCATCTACACGTTCTACAACGCCTCAGTTTGGTCATCTCTCTTCAGAGCTATTAGCTGGAGTAACTATACAGTTCCTCTAAGCGCGAGAATATTAGAAAACAGAACGAAAGAACAAGCCAATGGCCGGGACAAAACAAGCACACGTGACTGATTTTCGATTTCGAATTTCTGTACTCGCAAGACTTCAAAGATATGCGCCCAATAAACATACTTCTACGAAACTTCAAAGATATCGTCCCTTCAAAGCGTTCAGTCCGCAAGTTTTCACAACATGCCAAGGTGTTGATGCATCAACATTGCGACGACGAAATTTGTAATACGGTAGATAAATGCAAGAAAATAAAACCAATTTATTTTGTATATTGCTTTTCATACTCGGACCCAATGGCATGACCATTCTAATTGCTCTCTGGAAAGTCAACCAAAAAAGAAACTTCTTCATTCATCCGTCTGATCCTCCCACCCGAGAAGCTTTACAAAACAATCCCATGCAATAAGTTGACAAAGTGCTTGATGCTGGCTTCTGCGAGATACCCAAGTGAAAAGCTTTACCACAACAGTATCAAGCAATAAATCGACAAAGTGCTTGATGCTAGCTGGTTCGAGATATCGAAGTGGTTGCGTGTACATTAATTCATGACAAAAAAATATTAACTCTATCTGATCCTCCATGGTGTTCAAGAGATGTCGACAAAAGTATCTGATGTAATCGACATGAATTGAAGACCTCAAACGTCCTCTCCATCGAGACCAAATCCCCTCGTTTGTGTACAGACTTTGACTACGACCTTACGGGCTTAGAGAAAGAAAACACAGGGACCTGCAAACTTGTATAGTACCTAACTAGCTCCACAATTAATCTCTTCTCGTTTCATCCTCACTTCGAAAAGCCTAGACTGTTTACCACCAAAGTGCTATAAGTGAAACTCAGAGCAAACCTCAGTTTACAATTAGTGGAGAAAACACGGCTCGCGATAAAATAAAAAGGGATTGCTACAAGCACGAAGAAATTCGGATGCCTTTTCTAGCTAGCTCAGGATTCAAATATCGTCTTGCGAGATAGACACCATACTACTCATGGCATCACGAATCTAAACGCCGGCAGAAATTTTGGATTGAAAAATTTAGCTGTAGAGGCTCTTAATTACTTTCGTCCACTAATCTAGACTATATAGAAGTCACTTGTCCTTCAAGTACAACCTCACTATGCCGATTCAGAAAGTCCAACACGTGATAAAGTCCATGAGAAAGTCCAACACATACCTCAAAGACGAGAATATTTGCACAAGTCTTCACTAGTAGAGCCACTTAGCACAGTAACAACAGCGTACACAAATCGGCATACAGCCACCAATGCGAACCTTTCAACATGCTATGATAGACAAAAACTCTAATCTGATAGAAAGATTTCTGCGTCTTCATACACCCTCCTCAAGAAAGACGCCTGCTAACCTGCATTAGACAAGAATGTCAGTAAGATATGATACAGTAGGGGTGTATATATATTACTTTCATAGTTTCCTACAACGTAATATATTCATATTTTTCAAGTCGATTTAACTTCGTTACGGGTATTAAGCACTAGGAGTATGGGTGTGTTTGTTTCAAATAAGCACATCAAGACTCGAATATACTCATGAGACACTAATTCAGGACATACACAATCGGCTAAGTCTTTATCAAGACTGCACAACCAGAACTGACGGAGAAGAAACCCTTGGTTTAACGTCTGTAGCAGCATTGTCGGTTGTTGGGATATAACATTAGTGTACATATCCTTTTCAAAGAGAGGCAGCAAGCTAAACTAATAAGAAGCACAAATCAAGCCAAGGATAGTAGCTCGAAACAATTCTTCCAACTATGGAATTTCGATAAGCACGACACGCACCTAACTGGAACGGAAAGCAGCTCTAAGTCGTGGTTTTCCGACGCCCAACTCTAGCCACGAATCCAGCTTTAATCTGGGCCACCGATCGTGAGCATCCACACTACACAAAACACATATAGTTACACCATGGCGATTCGGTAAAACCGTTAAGAGATATGTGTATAACTCGGAAAACAGCATTGTCTGGGAAAAAACAACCGAAGCATTCAACCCAACCGACACACACTAAGCTTACTTGTTCACACCGAAGAAAGAACAACCGATTCTCTTTTGACAGAATTGTATCGGGACTCTTGCATCCGTTGCACATCACGTACTCATCTATACCACACAGAGACCACCGCCACCAATGTGAACAACGCAATATGTCAGTTTCTGCAAACGAAAAAAAAAAAAAATCTGAAATAACATGAAAATTTGAAGCTCATGATGTTAAGTTGGAAGCCGATCTGGTCGGTAGTCACTTACTGACATATCGACGTAGAATACCCTCAAAATTCTTAGGAGCAAAACGCCCCTTCACGACCAGCCGCTGCTGTCCATCGAGAGAGCCACTTGTACCGAGTTCAGCAAGAAGGAAAGCCATAACGTGCTCGGGTTGTCGATGCATCCTAATAACATGCATAATTCGAGTGTTAATTGCTTGCGGTAACTTTATGTACAAGATACTTGGAAGAGAAAATATGCGACACGAAATGCCAAAAAATATATAAAAAGCAACAACAACGCCGGTGAAAAATGTGAGAAATTACGTCTTGCAAAGGTCCATGAAGTTCACGAACACAGTCTTCTTTGTACCCTCTCTAAGCACTTGAGGTGGTCTCATTATAGTTCGTCTCTTCTCTCCAGCGAGCTCTGGATTGTTTTCACGTAAAATATTGAAAACTCTCCCTAGAAGCTGTATGCATGTGCGCCATAGAGACAAATCAGAACGAGTGGATATCACACCATGACGCGAGATACTAGTACTTAACTGTACTCAGCACGGTAGTGAACAACAGAGTGTGCTAACCTCTTCATACTTGTAGTCCCGATCGGTACCCTCCCAAGGAAATCGGGCCTCCAGAACAATGCCCTCTGCTTCTTCCTCTTCATCCTCGTCCTCGGCGGCCTCCCCTCCTACGTCGCCAAGCGGCACAAAGTAAGAACAATGGTAATTAAGAGCTAAAAAAAGAAGGAATAATTACAGGAATAAATAATTACCGTTAACTTCAGCAATCGTCTCTCCATTTTCTTCTTCAAATTCGCCTTCCACCTGTCAAGAGCAGAGATAGTTGAGATGACTTGTAGGACACCAACTTTTGCTGTATACTTCGAATTAGTCATGCTCATGACGAGTGTTCTGCTCCGTGTTCCTCTGAGGTCTAGGCTAGAACGTGCAAGATTCAGATCTCCATGACATTGAATCCCTGCCGAGGACGCGCAGGCAAGCCTTGACGCCGTACGATACCCGATCAAAAACACGAAGAATTATGCAAGAGACCAGAAAGTCCAAAGATCGAGCTGTAGACCTCTGTAATGTGAATTAAGAGTAAAGAGTTCTACGACAAATGCTCAGGTAGTGACCGAGGTTGATGAGTAGTCATCATAATAGCGGACAGGAAAGAGTCAAATCTGAATAAGATAATGAAACCTATGACCCATGTAACGCAAAGATGCAGTTGAACTCAAAGCTTTGGCCAAATGAAGGGTTTAATCCATCTGCAGAGGAATCTGAGAGCCAGTAAATGAGAGGCGATGCAAACACGCATCTTTGCAACGAAGCACTCAATTGACTCAGATAAACAATAAGTGAAGGTAGACATGGTGAATTTTGTGAAGCCGCTTCCAATTGCACGTGTGGCAAACTGTCCATGCCGAGTCAGAATCAGTATCACAGCAGCTTTAGGGAAACCGTCAAGCAGGACTCGTCCTCAAAGCACATATGACAGTAATTTTTTCTCGCAAGGCATGAGCCAACGAGTATTTAAGTCTCAGCTTCCTTCAGATCAAACACACCTGAAGCGACTGAGCTGAATGCGAACGGACATAGCTTTGACTCAGATAAAATCATCCTCCCGAGTCCTATTCCTATTTTCAACTTGAGAGCTGATCTATCGTACAATGGCCGTGTCATCCAAGTCGACAATGGCGTTACTCCTAGCGGTAGTCGTCCCTTTCGTCGTCCAGGGCAGCCTGGCTCAGGTTTGTGGAAGCCAAGCAGGAGGAGCATTGTGCAGTCACTTTGGGTATTGTGGTGTGGGAGATGCATGGTGCGGCGCGGGCTGTCAGAGCGATCCTCGCACATGTGGAACAAGTAGAAGGTGTGGTAGAGATGTTGGAAGCGCAGTGTGCGCGGGAGGTCTTTGCTGCAGTCAGTACGGGTATCGTGCGAGTACCTGTGAATTCTGCGGAACGGGCTGCCGAAGTCAGTGCTCATCAACTCCATCGTTCTTGTCGGAGCGGCCTTGGGGGAGTTGTATCCGAATCCAGGTTCAACTACCTCTTTCCTATTCGTAATTTTGTCTACACTTGGCAAAATTTTGCGTTGTCGTCCGTGCGGGAAAATTGACTCAAAGATGCGGATGTGTTGTAAGATGGAAAGGGCAGATAGGTCGGCCTTGGAAGCGATTAGGGTTACTTACAGGTTTCTTCTTCTTCTTCTTCTTCATTCCCGCGAAAGACGAATCAATACCATCTCCGGCTGTGGAAGTCAGAGCTAGGCTGTCGACCTTCTCTGTAACTTTGTCGACAGCCTCTAGATCTTCCTCCTCGGCCACTCGTACTTTCTTCTTCTTCTTTTTCTTCGTAGGATCAAATGGATGAATCTGTACAAATACAAGAACGAACGGGCAATCTAAGTAATCATGACTACCCGTGCAAAGAGTTGAATTCCAGCTCGAAAACCGATCTCTCGAAAGTCGATGTCTACCGAGTCTTGCGACCCACGGGCTTACCTCCCCAGGCGCCGCTTCTTCCTTCACCTCGGGTAGCACTTCCGGGTGCTCCTCCTCAGCCATTTTCACGAGAAAACGAGGATCTAATACAACTCCAGTCGTAAAGTCCTCCGGAGTTGAGAATTATGGGATGTTCACTGAAGAATGTGATGAAGAAAGAGAGGACAGTACTGTCGATGTTGGCTGCTATTGCTGGTGGCTTTGGTGTTTAGGGCAGCACACTCACGGAAGAATTACAAAGTCGGAAGTGTTCCGGAGCATATCACATACTGTGGCGCCTGTTCGAGTTAAAGTTCTCCATCTCGGCCGACGGTGTCGTTGGTGGAGCTCCGGTTCTGCGAGGTCTTGTCGGCGGCGACATTCTGGCCCTCCGCCTTCCGCGACGTCGCGTCCTTCGCTGCGCCCGCTTCGTCGGCGGCCGCTTCCTTGGCCTGCGCCGTCACCGTGTCTTTGGCGTCGGAGGCCGCCCGCTTGGTCTGATCCCAGACGGCCCTCGCCGTGCAGGACACGGCCCTCGCCGTGTCCTGCACGGTGGCAGCCCCGTCATGAGCCTGCCCTGTCTTCTCCGCGCCGGTCTCCCGGGTCCGATCGGCTGTGCTGCTCAAAGCGTTCTTCGCCTGATCCGTCTTCTCGGCGGTCGTGTCGTAGCTGCTGCTGTACTGCTCCGATGCCATTTTCGCCGGCGAGAAGAAGGCAAAGATCCCAGTTCAGATAGAGAACGCAAAGTTCTAAACTAAGTTGTGGTAACGAAAAGCTATTTGGTAGCAAGCATCCATGACATAATCCCAATTGTCGCGCGACTGAGAACGGGGGACCAAGTAATATGTCCGAGAGGATGAGGTACACTGAGAAGGTATCTTACGCGTCTGCTTCTATCTGTCACAGGCTTAGTTGGCTTCATAATACAAATCCAAACCTCATAAAAGTAAGCAAGCAATATTCAACAAAAAGTACGGGAAGAGAGAGATGAACCCGAAGGAGTAACATAGAGTAAGGTAAAAGATAGTAAATATGTACTACTGCATCTCATACAGATATACATAACCTCTGTATATAACATCACTCTCATCTACCCGGGTACATGTTCAAATCATCATTTACTATAGTTGTTATATATGTGGAGAACGTAGATAATGTTGGATTATATATTCACCTTTAAAATCATCAGCACTTTCAAAATCTTTCACTTTCATTCACTTTTAAAATCATCCTGCATCCAATTTTTAAATTGAGGACTTTCACTTCGGATAATATAACCGTGATTGATGATTGATTTTGATTCTTGATTTTATTAAAAAATATCTTGACATCTTTTTATTTACATACTATTTTCAGATGTTAAAATCTCGTGATTTTGCCATTTGCATCATTGAAGATGTTGATGAACTCACATCGCAGTAATCATAAGTTTAGGGTATTAGTTTTTTCTTCAAATTTTTATGAAACATATTTTCCAAACACAAGGTTTATAATAATCTTCATATTATATCTTGTTGATGTGTAGTCCATAATGTTATTGCAAATATGGTAAATGGTAATAGATCAAACCCAGTGGACCCAAGGGTCAAAAGGCTGAAAAACACTATACAAACGACAACCACAAACAAGTGAAAAGACTTCAAAGTCCAATTGTATCCAAATTAGTTTTGAGAACATGCATTCTTATATCATAAGTTTAATATGCTTTAATTTACTTGTATGATTTTGCAATATATATAAAAATTTTATGCGTAATAAAACAAAATATGTGGATTTAATGCAAAGCTTTCTTGCAAGATGTAAAGGAAAAAAGATGTCTCTAATTGAACACACATGATAAACAACTAATTCAAAAAATATAATCTAAGAGTAAAAACTCTCAAAATAATTGCAATTTTTTGGATGATGCAAATAATTTATATCTTATAGTATACAATTTTATTTTTTATTTTATTCAAAGAATATAAATCTCCCTTGAGTTAACATTTTTGTATTATTTTATATGTGAGAAGTTAAACCACTTTTGGAACCTGTTTTGAAAAAAACAAACTCCAAATTATCTATATATATTATTGAATTTAATATTATGCATAAAAATAGAATTAAATATTTCCTTAACAAATTGTATAATATCATGTATTTAAAATATATCTATAATGTATTTGAAAATTCCATCTTTAATATTTTTTTATATACAGTATCTGAAATTGCATATATTTTTTGTTAAATCATATAGATATTTTGAAATTATTCCAAATGTTAGGGTTAAATTCATGCTTCTAATAATTTAAATTAGTTTCAAATACAATTGATGAAGTTGATCAAAACCGTTATTGTATACAAAAAAGCTCACAAAAGCTTTATGTAACATATTTTGGGATTTTTTATCCAATATAACCTTTGTTAACTTGTGAACGTGGTCAATTTTTACAAACCACGTGTGTTTAGTATTGGCACAGGTACATTTTTATTTGTGTTGATTGATTGTGCTTGTGTGTTCTTGACTATCCTTGTAGATTCACTCATCAATTGAACAAAAATAATTTTCTACTAGTTTCATGTGCTCTGGATTAACAATTGTGTTTTGATCAATTGTAACTACCTTTAATTAGTTCAAACTAAAGCTAAAATGACTCAAAAAAAAGATGCAACTTGAAATGAACAATCTATAATTACAATGCCAATTATTTTTGTGCTTGTTAAATAAAAAACAAACATGTTAATTAGCAATATGTATGTTTGTTAGATAAGAATCGAATGTGCTGGTTAGTGTGTTAATTGAAGGTGACACTTTAGTAATTTGCAAGGTTAATTGTCATGTTATTCAACCACTAGCATTGTAATTGATGGTATGATAAGGTGTTACATGCTTTAATAGGATAAAAATAACAATATTTTGAACCATTTTAGTAACCTGTCATTTCTAGAGTTTGTGTTTATTGTTTAAGTGAAGTTAGTTCTTGATCTCTAGTGTTAGAATAGCATCAAGAGTACCTCATTCTTTCCTGGAATGTGGTTTACTACTCATAAATTAGCAAGAAAGTGATGATGGATTAGAAGTTCTTGAAACTTTATAAAGTCTAGCCATTGTCATTGATTGACTTGTAGAGAGATACAAAAACAAATGATTTTATTTTTGCACATATAAAAAATTCTGACTAGAGATCAATATCACAATATTTAATCTTCAATTTTGTTGACAATAAAATTTTTTTCATTGACAATTATTATTTTTTAATGTACATTTTGACGTATTAGATTGTAAATTTGATATCAAAGTGATGAAATCAAGATCATTGAAAATCAATTCTTTTGTTTGTTAGTTAAAAAAAACATGCAATAACATCATTTACATTTTATACTTCATGTAAAATGATTTTGATAAGTGAATCATTTGTTTTCTATTTGATATAATACATATATAGATATTATGACAATGAACCAACATAAGAATGCGATATAAATTGTTGTGAAAAATATGATGAATATTTTAAAATATATTCATTATAAATTTTTCACTTTTTGTGATTGATATTCAAAAAAGTTGGATATTTGCCATACTTATTTGATGAATAAAATAAATCTTGAATTTATCACATAACATAAATGGTGTACTGAATGTGATCGTAATCAAATTACAAAAAGGTGAAAAAATGATGATTTATAATAATAATCAATAAAACTATCTTATTAAAGAGTTAAACAAGTAGAGATTTAAAAACATAAAGAAATGATGATTGAAACATTGATACTAAAGGCTTTAATTCAAATGGGATAAAGATCAAACCTATATATTGCTTTGAATGACAAATTTTCGAAAGATGGAAGTAGACTAGAGCACTAGTTGTTTAGAAAATTAGATTATGATTATGAATACACATTTATATCATTTAAATATTCTTGATTATATTGCAAAAATGTTCATGAAGTTTTATTCCATGAATAATATTCTTATACGATATACTAGATGTAACAAATGTTATTAAAACAAGATGCTTCAATTTCATAGAGTGAAATGTAGAAGAATATTCTATAAAATTATCAAGTTATTGATTCTATTCAAATAGCAAGATTTTATTTGTAAATTTAAATTGTTGATCTTCATGTATTCATACAGATCTAAATGAGAAAATTTCTTAAATGTGTGCAAACATGTATGTGAAGATTTTTTGATTTTTTATAACAATTAGTGTTTTTTCATTTAGTTTGTTATATTATGAAAATAATTAGTCATCATTCTAGTGCTTTTGGCACTAGTTAAGGCATGACCTTTAGGATTTTTTCCCTAGTAAATAGATGTTTGTCTTGTATTGTGTTTTTTAAGCCATTTATACTTTGGATCCCACAAGCTTGGTTTATTTATCATTTACCATTTATCAGTTATGACTATGTACATAAATTTGGAAAAAAATTTGCTATATAGCGTAATATGCAATTTCTAATTCAGAACAAAACGTGAAAGTTATTAGAGCTTTCAACAAATGGTTGTTAAAAACTGGTTGAATAAAACAAAGACAATTCTTTAGATGACAAAATAAAATATCTCAAAGCTAGGTTGGTAGCTAGTAGTTCCACATACCAAAAAAAATGTGGACTACAATGAAGTTGATTTACTTGAAACAAATTACACTACAGTTTGAATGACATGTATATTTGCCAAAATAGTAGTCTGGTTTTGTATTAGATGTATGTAGTTACATTTGTCTAAAAAAATATAATTATTTGAAATTATCAATTTGCTTAAAAAAATCAAAGAATCTATTTTTTAGATTGTCGAAATTTTTAGATTGTTTAGATTATTTTTAAATTTTTAGATTGTTGAATCAAACAATTTAGATGTGAAAAGAAAGATATGATGAATTCATATAAGAAAAAAATTTCACAATGTATGAAACATGTGTATACATGAAGAAAAGTGTGAATAATAAGATTTTTAAATTCATGATTGTAATACATTAGATGTATCACATGCTCATTTTAACAAAATATCAATCAAAAGTTAAATCCAACGATAGAAAACACAATGAAGCACATCAACATAAGATATTATTGAATCAAAATTATAAATTATGAGAGAATTAATTGAACTCCTCAAGAATGCCCAAAAAATACTATAGAGTTGATGCCTTTATTGCCGTTCTAAATTTAAATAAACATTGTGCTATTTGCATGAGGAGCACATGTAAAGTTCATTTTAACTTTAGTTTGTATGTATATATTCTAAAGTACGCTTGTATCTAATTAGCTCGCGTTTACACATTTACCTATGTTAGTTTAGTGCTATAACTTGTAAAATAAGTTTATAGTTTATGGAAGTTGCATTCTCCAAGACAAGAGTTAAGAAAAGATTCATTATGAGATATTTCACGTCTTGGTTCTGCATGATTAACTTTATTTTTATTAGTTAGTCAGTCACTATATATTAAAGCTTATTGGAGTTTTCATCTCCTGAAATAGACATTTTGTGAATAAACACTAAGTTGTTGCAAGAAATGTCACAATAAATGTTTTGAGAATTCAAAATAAGGTCACGGCAAGACTAGTCATTTATTTTTACTATAGTTGACATGAGCATATTTTAGAGTGATGATGCATTTAGTTTTTCATGTTGGCTTTGTGTTTGTGTTCAATTCTACAAATGAATATATGATTGTTTGCATAATGATTCAACAATATATATATATATATATATATATATCAACTTTATCAGTTTAAATTCAATATGTTAATTCAATGCTTATATATTAATAGTATTAAAAATTAGTATACCATATTTTTTTCAAATGTTATTGTAATATTTAGTTTTTTAATGATAAAATATTTATAAAATATTTATTACAAGTTATTGTTAAATTACATTTAATATCATAATTTGAATACGTTATATGCATTTGATAAAAAAATCTATAATATATAATTCAAATATATTATTTTTTATTAAAATATATTCAATTTATCTATTAAAGAATATTTTGATATAAAAATCATGAAAAATACTGAATAACATTGAGTTTCAAAATATTTTCAGTAAATATTTATTCTGTTCCACTTAAAATTTATCTTCTTTTTCATATCTTGATTGTATTCACCCATCAACATTCTCAAAATTAAAGCATTTTTCAAAAAATTTAAAATTAAAATTTTGTTTCAAATATATGATGTTTATATTAAGTAAAAATCCATGAAAAAATGTTTAAACCTAAAGCAAAATTAAAAAATATCTAATAGATATGTCATTAACATTATTTCAAACTGTCATTTGAATATAGAAACAACATAGATTTTTGACAAAGAAAACATATACAACTTTTAATTCATATGAATAAAGCTAACTCTACAAAAATAAAATACGTTTGTATTAATATTTTCCTCATTGAGATTTCTTACATAATGCATTTCTAATAATCTAATTTGCTATGACTTAAGTAGACAAAGATTTAACTTGACATCTTGCAATTTTTTTATGATATATGTCTTGAAATCTATAATTTTTCTTATCAATTGGATTATTTTTTAACATATTTTATAAAGAATTGTAAGATTATTTACTTATATATTGAATCATATCCAATTTATATTTACAAATATAAATTAATAAAAATATTTTTTTCTGTTTGTTTTAATTATTTGCAAAATTTACATAGAAGCACAATATCATCTAATTCTTGTTCATGCATATCGATTTTAATAAAAACTTTGATAAATATAGAAACTAAATTGAATATAATATAAACCTTGACAAGTTAAATTTTCATGAAAACTATAATCATAGTAAACTATTTATTGATATCAAAGTATTTTATCTTGTTGTTTGATGTGCTATAAAAATAAATGCATTTTAATTGTCATAATAAAATTTAAGAGTGTTTTTCAATTTCATGTCAAGAATTAATTATTTTCAATTATGTTGAATCATAAATCATATGCAAAATGATTTGCGTTCTTTCTCTTTCTTGCTTCTTGCTTTCCTCACCAAAAAACTGATTTCTTAGACTTCAGCAAATCTTCGTAAAGCCTCGTCATAATAAGCCGATTTTGAATTTCAAAAAATTTATCAATCTGATAATTTCCTTGCTTGTTTGCATTTAAAGTCAAATCATCGATTAGAAAATAGTCTTCGAACACTCTTGTTTCTATGTTGCAAACAAAAGTTAGATGTAGTGTTTTTGAGCAATTTGATTAGTTGCATACTTGCTGAATGTGAATATGGACTCATAAAGTACAAGTACAAAGATCTTATAAATGCAGCATATGAAGATTTTCCTTGCAAAGATTTAAACAAAACTTGGATGAAGCTAAAATAGAATTACATGTCAAGGGAATAATTGCATTTGACAATGAAAGAATTAAAAAAAGAGTTGCATCATGCGATTCAAAGTAAGGTTCAGAAATATCAATTGTAGAGATAAAAGAGCTATTAGTGTGCATGGACAGCTACGATAATTGATGATACTAACGTTAATAAAGGAAAAATATATATTGGAATGAAAGTTGGAAAAGTGAAAGATTTCATTTTACTCTCAAATTACAAGTGGCGTCAAAAGTTAATAATACTCTATTAAAGGATTTGTAAAATATCAAAAAAGATTTTAGATCACAAACTATACTAGTATTATTTAAAAGAAGTAAGATACAAAGAATCTCTCAATTGTATAAATTGACTATATCTTATGCGAGCATTAAAATCTCAAACTATAATGATTTCACCTTTGATCTAGAATTTGAGAATATCTTTTATGAGTTGATGAAACAGTTGACTTTGATTAGAAGTGCATATTGAGTAGATTGGCATGGACATTATTCCAAAATAACAAAATGTCAAATAACAATACTCTTGGTTTGGTTGGTCAAAATTTCCAAATCACTCAATCATATCAAGATAAAGTCAATGATATTTGACTCTAATATTTTAATCTTCAAGAGTGTATGAGAGGTAGAAATTGAAAAGTGATGAATGTAGCAATACCTTCATGAACTTTTTTTAATTTCAAATCGATTTCACCAAAGTGAATATTTGAATCTATACAATAATATTGTTTCAATTTTTTGAAGTTTTCACAATGTCGATGATGTTGTTTATCTTTTAAATTGTAAAAGCAATTACATACTTTGTTGTTGAATTTATTTTTATATTTCACATCAACACTTTCAACTTCTAGATATCTAGGTTGAAGATTTACTTTTTTTTCTAAGTACCAATTGCTTATCATCACGGAGATGAGCAATTGTTAATTGATGCAACAATGAGATTCTTTGAACTTTGTTAAAATTAATGTGTCTTTTTTTCAATCAAATATAGCTTTCAATACTCATGTATAATTTCTAAGCTTGGCTAGAGCAAATCTTGAAGATTACAAGTATTATGTAATATGACTATGTTGTTTTTTTTTTCTCTAATCATACTAGCAATCACCACCTCCACCTACTCACTCAATGTTGCAATGACCTCATGATTGCGACCATTCAAACTCAAATCCTTGTATCAATTATCAATTGATTCAACATCTTATTGATAGATTATGCATATAAAGGAAATGACTACTGTCATAAAAATATGGCAATCTTCTTGTTGCTCAGCTATGCATATTAGAGAGATAGCCACTATCGTAAAATATGACAATCTTATTGTTGATTAGCTATGCATGTTATAAAGTTAGACACTTTTGTAAAATATGACAATCTTCTTGTTGATTGATTATGCAAATCAAAGAAATTTCCACTGTCGTAAATGTGACAACCTTTTTGTTTATTGGCTAACATTTCAAAGAGATTTTCATTATCCTAAAACATGACAATCTTCTTGTTGATTGGCTATACATATCCAGAAGATGACCACAAAATATGTCATTCTTATTGTATAGTTTTTTGTTGTTATTACATAACAATTACATTTTGACTCTCAATAATAACCAAGTTTTTTTTAAAGTGATGCTTCGTGTATCAAATCTGTTGTAATTTGCTTGGCTAAGTATACAATATACGCAAATAAAAAAATCAAGCACTTTCAATAATTTCATCTTAGTGAATTTATTGTTAAATGCATACAAAAGAACAATGACATTTTTAATCACCAATACAGAGTAGATATAGATAATATATGAGCTGCTTATAACAGCATTGAACTCTATCAATTGAACTAAAATGAAACAAACAATTTATTCACAAATATTTGTATAGCAATTCTTGTTAATCTCTTGTGTACAAAAGATAAATTTTTGTCACGCTTGTTTTTGGAAATTTTCATTTTCAAGTTATGTTAAAATCAATTTTCTTTTATATCATGCAATCGAGCTCAAAATTTATAGTCAATACTTGTGTCATAGTTTTTTATTGTTCTTATAATATTAAAATTGCTCCATTCTCATTATTGTGGAGAACTTTGTTAGAACACCGCATTTCTATTGATAAGTTTGGAATTTTTAGTAACCATCATTTTATGAAAAACGTGATTGTATCAAGCAAGTTCTTTCCAAAGGTCTATGGTCTGATACGTGCATTGCCGCCATTATATCCATTTGCGTGTTTATGATCATATTCAAGAAGTTTTTTATTTGAAGCTCGGTTTCATTTTTAATATTATTTATACTACGGATAAAATCAATAAAAGATCTCAAAGATCTCGTGAACTTTGTCTCTACCTCTTCTATTTGTGATGATTATTCCTTCAAACTAGTCTTTACACCGTATTATAACGCATTGACATTTCATGACTTTCTCCTTACGGCTATTATACTAGATTATTCACAAATAATCTTGAAAAAAATCATTGTTAATTTCGTTACAACTGTTAATGTAATGTTTTTCTTCAATTGAAATCTGAATTGTTTGCTTCACGATTCAATCTTTGCACGTTGTTAACATCAAGTAGAGATACAACATTGTATCATGGCAAATTAAACTTTAGCACAAAGCTATTTTACTGTTTATACATTTCATTTTGAAATAACAATGTTTAAAATTGACAATTACAAGTTCCATTTGCACAAAAAATTGAAGTGTTTATTAAAAACCTACAAAATGTTCATTGCAAATTGTGGCTCGTCAGTCTATATACAATAGATATTAAATAACTTAATTTGTATTTAATTAAAGTAAAGTCTATACCTATTTGGAATTCAAGTTAAATAAACAAAAATTAATTCAATACTTGAATTTGTATGAAGGAAAAAAATTAAAAATCAACCATATACCATGTTAAAAAAATACGTGCTTTGTCACTCTTGTATTCATAAAAACAACACGATCTTGATTGAAAACCTAGAAAATGATCAGTGATTACTATGTGTCATCAATCTATATATACTCAGAAGCTCAACCCTAATTAATATTAATAGTAAACTTAATCTTAACTCAAATTAAGTTTACTAAATTAATATAAGACTTAAATCAATGCTAGAAATATAAAGCAACAATTTTTTTAAAAAAAATCTACCAGGTTGAACATGCATCTTATTGAAATGATGTCCAAACAGATTGTTGTCAATCTTCATATTAATAGTGACAATGCATTAGATATGATAGCAAATGATGTGAAATAATGTGCATAAAATCAGATTGCAAATGAAATAATAGACAGTAAAGTGAAGTACATTAATGTGAGTCTTTACTTTATAGCAAATGAAAAATGGGTCAAGCACGTGGGATCCAAATGATCAAAATATTTAAAAATACATACAATATGATATTTGATAAGAAGATAAAGTTAGTCAAAACAAGATTATTCATTCAGTGAGTATTATGACACTTTGTAATATTTTTTAGATTTAGAATAAAGTACATAATAGAGTTTATTAGAAAATAATAATAATAATTGAATTATATACTATTTGGCTAACAATTAGTTTTAATTTAATCGTTATTTATAAAGAATTATGTGTCAAAATTTTATTTAGTATTTATCATATATAATATTATAAAATAACTAGTTTACAAGTTTCAAATAAATTAATTAGGGAGTGATACTTTCAAAATGTAGTGCAGGTTTTGGTAAATTCATGTTAGCTTAATCTCAGTTAATAAGTCTGATTAATTTATCACTGTATAAGAAAGCTCATCAAAACTTTCATTCTTAGAAAGTTAGATTTTACAAGTAAAAAACCTGTATTTTTGTGGATGTAAAAAAAATGTTAAATCAATTTTTGTAATGTTGGTTGTAACTATGCAATCTTCAATCCAACTATATTTGGCTGTTTCATATATAGTTTTATTTTCTCTCATCACCTAATTTCCTTTCAAAATTTTGAAATTTATTCATTAAATCATAAACAAAATAATTTCATCCTTCACTCCCAAATCTAGCATATTGAAATTAATTAGTTTTATCAAGTCATACAATTTTGTTGACATATTTTTTATCTTGCAATTGCTGTTCTAGAACATCAAACTACGGCTTATAATTGTTATATTCATATAATTCATTATGGCGTAATTCAAAGATTGTAAATATAATATAATAATACTCACATCTTGTTGCTAAATATACCTTCAATATTCATATATACATGTAAAGAATTTAGGCTTTAGAATCTAAATCAAATCACATGCTTAAACTTGCTTTTGGCTTGTATTTATATTGCAAATAGTCTAACATACACATTACATTTAATTCTATATATTGCAATTCATTATATTTCACCATGTCATATCTATCTACTTCAAATATCATCACTATCATTGGATACTTTAGAATTGTCACAAGTAACAATTTCTGAAATATATTGTTAAACATATTAAATTTTTTGTAGAACATATTGGATCCTTTAAATATGTTGTAAAAAAATATGTATTTTATTTATGTGAAAAGAGATATATTTTTTGTTAAAAAATTTACATTTTGTAAATGATTGATATATGTCTAACTTCAACAACATTTCAAGCTCACAAAAAAATGTAAAAAATTCTTACAAAAAAATTTGTTTGGCTTTTGATTTAAATTGTGATCTGTTTTTTTGTGTTATATCCAGATTTAAGTTATTTTTAACTTCAAAATTAAAAAATTTTTTAGTCTCACAATTTCCTTTAATTATAATTTTTTCTCTATGAGTACTTTTGGTATGTAATACTTCAATTTTGTTATGTTTTTTGAAGATAAAAGTATGGTTGTTTTTTGGTGCTTTGATATCTTTTGTTTTTAACTTCCATAACTAAACAAGGTTAATGTTACACTATGAATAAAGAGAGTAGCTCACTCAAAGACGGAACACAACTTTAAACACGAGAGACACATAGTATAGTTATTTTTGTTCTTAAATGTATCTTTCAAACACATACACAAAGGTAAGCTTTACTTACCAGCATCCAAATCACTTCTAATGGATTAATAATATGGCAGGATACACAAAATGATCACACAAATTATTGATGTGTTGCTCCCAAGTAACACAATAACTAATAGATCTAATCTTTAGCTAACAAGTGACTCGTTAGCAATCAACTAACACAATTATTTTCTACTTACCAAACACACGGATCCGTGACATGGCAACTATAGATGTAATTATATCTCCATTTTGAATAACCTCAACTTCAGTTTTAACTAACTGAAGATGATCATAGTTGAACTTGGATGTTAAAAACTACTATACGTTGATTTGTCCATATATAGATTAATATAGTTATATAACACAAGTTCAATCTTATTATCTAGACCAAGGTAAGGTATAACTAAGTATAGGATATAATTTAAGTGTGCAATACTTCTCAAGTCGAGGTAATAAAGTTATGACCTGATACATTGATTACTATCTTCTAAAAATACACAATCACTACAAGTCAAAATGTCAAGCTAATCAAAACTTATAATCCATCTGATCTAACTTGTAGAGAAACAACTTATCAATGACAAATATTGTCATGTTGTGAGATATTTGACACATAAATATCACAAAAATTGACAAAAAACAAAACTCTCACTATACTCCAAAGGTTCAAATAATGTTTGCAAGAAGAAGCAAGATTGAAAATATGAAGATTGCCACATTGAATTCTCTTAAGATCTACTCAAACTACTTAAAAGACATCAAACCAGTATATTGAATACATCAAAAAATCAAGGTGAAGAAAGTAAAGCAAGTATGAATTTAAAGCTTGTATCGATTTAGTGGAAGATAGTTAGATTAAAGCTTAATGGATGCAAAAGGTCAAAATTGCTTCCTACATTTGATACTTTAGGAATTATTGTGTTGCCACAACTTTTATTTCTAGAGTTCAAAAGTCTCATTCAAAGTAAGAACAAATAATGATAAAGCTAAAAGTGTCTTAGAGGTTGGTTGATGAAATTTAGTGTAGGTGGGATAAGTTACATTGATGCATCATTTAGTAGGTAGATTTTGGCAATATGTAACAAGGAATTTGAAAATTTCATGTTTAAATTGAACTCAACTTGCATCATCAAAATGATGTTTGTTTAGTTGTATGTCCTACATGGTTTATAAGAGTTCATAATTGATTATTCTTGATATAGATCACAAAACATGTTGTTGTAGTTAATTTGAAATGCAAGAGTCTACTAGGTAAAAATTGACAATTGCAAATGTAGTACATGAATATTGATTTGATTATGAACATGAATTGTATAGTTAACATGAATTAGAAAATCACTTTTCTACATCATTTTGCTCTTGAATTAGATCTAAAGAATTTTGATATGCCATGATAATCAATGAAATTCTTAGTTTTTTTATTTTTATTTCACTCTTGATCGAGCAAGTTGATATGATTAACTTCGATTACTCTCAGTATTAGAGAGTAATCGAAGTTTGTGCTTAAAGACCAAGAGATCAAATTAGCTTATGAGTTAATGAACTTGATAAAATATTCTCTCAAATATTTCAAACAAAAGATAAAACTTCAAATTACAAAGCGTGCTCATATAGTAGTAAGATAATCTTTAATATGCAAAATGATTTGTCATCAAGAAATTGCAGGCTAATTCATCATGATGATGGTATGAATCCAATTAGAAGAGTTAACAAATATTTATGTGTCTTTTCATAATCAACTCATGCTCAAAGAGTTTAATTGTTGAAAAGATAAAGATGCATCTAGCCTGGATTTGAAAAAAGCGTGTCATAAGCAAGTTTAAATCCCAATACTTACTTTAAATTTTTAAAAAACTATAAAAGTTTAGTTTGTCAAGCTACACAATAAATTTGAAGATAATCTTACTAGAAAAAAATTTATTCGTTTGTCCTTGCTTGAAAATAAATAAATCTACACATTGTAATCATCCAATCTAGTTCTATCATTAGCAAGAGAGCTGAATTTGCAACATCTTTAGAATTTTTGCTTCCGCTACAAAGTCAATGAGATATGTATTCCAAGCCAAGCCTTGATTCATCACTGATGAACCAATGCTTTGCTTGGAATACATAGCTCATTGAATATGATGTGTGTCTTATACTACCGTGTGTGATGAATCACACATGGTAGTGTAAGACATTAAGTATGCAATAAAATGACATGATTTTTTTCAATGTTTTAAGATATAGTATAAACATTTTACTAGGAGTTGAAAGGTCAAGATTTCTAATCAATGTTTGAAATCAAACACTTGATAATTTACAAAACTATGACAAATGCCATTTTTTTCTTTTTTAAAGTAAAATTTTAATGAAATTTTGATTCAAAACATATTTCATGCTTTGATAAATATTAATTTTGTAATATTTACTGGTGATAAGCTTAGAAATATAAATTTAAAAGTGCTCTTAAGTTTTTATTGCCTTGATAGATCTAAGATCTTTCGAGTTGAGATGATTTTGTGCCAGATAGAATTACTAGTTGCAGAATAGAAAAATGTTGTACAAATGCAATATTATAGTATCCTAAAATCTTAATTTAAGCATATAGATCTTCAATGTGATTCTACTACAATTATAGACTTTTTTTTTGAAAGACTTACATGGATCGTCATGCAATTTTTTCTTGTTAACGACTCGTTCAATTTATAATGATCACACTTTCAAAACGAATTATGTAAATTATATAATGAATCTTGCGTTATCATGATTGAAGACATTTCAACTCTAATATATGTGTTCATCAAAAAATCAAATTCATTGAAACATTATTTATAAATAAAAAAGATATATTAATAAAAAATTATGATTTCACATATTTTCACATTCCTTCCATGAACAACAAATTCTATAATTAGCGTGGATATTTATTCGACTTGTTGTTTGATAGACTTAATATCTTGACATATGAAAAAATTAGTGAGACATGCCAAAAAACTGGGAATAAATTATATTCCAAGGTTGCAAATATTTTCTTCATATCATTCATCACAAACCTTTAACCATCTGATTCGTGCATTTTATGCTTCATCACTTAGACCTATTTAAACTACTTTGCAATCCAAATGATAACAAGTATGTTGCATCTAGTTTTAACAATTCAATTTCAATTTTGAAATCTATGTTGTTTGTCTCAATACCGTGCTTTTGTTTGTGCGCACACAACATTCCAAATCTTTTGATATTTCACATTTATGATCGTTGTAGATTTTAAACAATTCATCAATCAAATTTACAACCTTTGTCAATTTGCAAACTCGCTCAAGTTTTCACATTGATCTTTTAAGACTATTAAATTCAAATTTTTCAAAAGATATATGAATTTGAAATTAATCAATATTAAATTCTCAAATCAAGTTTATTTCTAGATAGCTAACTTGAACTTTATCTATGTGGAAATTAGAATAGTTTTTGCTTTATTCAATAATAACTAATTGCACTAAATTCAACATAAGAAATATATTCAAAGCTATAAAACTCAAACATAATGCTTTACTTGAGTATCAAAATAACGAAATTGAATGTGGTGATAATCACTATAAAATTGAATTTCAGATTTGAAATAATTATTTCTATACTCAATCACATGTAACAAATTTTTAGAAATGTGTGAGTTTGCATATGTTAACTTTTATAAATTTGAGATTTTTAAATCACGAAATATGATGAGAGCTTCTTACTTTAGTTATATTTGGTAATAGTATCTGGCTTTATCGGGAGGGTAAAAGATTTTACATGATTCCTTGGGCTGTGTACAACAACCCCAGGTATAAACGTATTTTTACCAGACTGATTGTATTTCTGATTTGTAGATTTTCTTTCTCGTTTTGCACAGAAGAATTTACATATTTTCGGGAATGAACTTCGGAACTCGTTCAGATTCTAGCGTCTCGTATGGAAAGAAAAACGCGTAAGCTACATATAGGTGTAGGTAAATATAGGTATCCACCATGGCAAGACTGTAGGACACGTGAGATAACACACAAAACCGTTCCACGCAGGCCTAAATACAGATGGCAGAAACTGGTGACCGGTCAAGGCCGGTAGTCCTGTAGTGTCCTGCTGTTTAAGGAGTCTGCACGAAGCGGGACGAGAGGAACAAAAAGGGAGCGAAGGCAAGGGCCGAAGGGCTGTGGAAGCCATTTATCCGCAGAGCCTTGGAAGCTGGATTTGAGCAAGAAAAAGCTGCGATCGGATCGCTGCCGTATGGGGATGGTAATGGTGAGTGCATGTGATATTTCATTGAGTGAGTAGGAATGAAGCAACTTCGACAGAATTTTTGCACAGACTTTTGGTTTTTAATGTGTCAATGCTGTCAAAGTACGAAAATATGCTGTCAATTCGCAGTCACAGATCAGGCTGATCTGGTTATGATAACGCTGGAAACAACAATCAGGGTCGATGTATGCTACAAAACTCGATCTGACAGGCTATACAATCTTCGCTGCGATCACCTTCCCACCATGATGCTGCAAAACTAAAGAACGACCTCTGTGTGCAGATTCAGCTGCATGCAGTTAGGATGTCGTGCATCTAAGTGATACATGCCAAATATAGATGCATGACTGGACCGGGCGTTTTCTAATTTTGTGTCACAAACATGCCTTTCCTGACACCAAGGTTAGAAGGTACAGCTATGATGTATCAGATTAAGCAGAAAGAGCCTTGGGCACTCCATGATCGCAAGACGTGAATGATGTACAAGTCTTCTGCGATCGAAGAGCAATTTCTCTTAGTGGTCTCGCGGAGCCGAAGGTGTTTCCTTTGAGGTGATGACGATCGGCTCTGATAAAATTGTTCTGGTCGTGGCAGGAAGTATAAGCTCAATCATGGAAGGTGGAAGTCTGCGCACCAGCAGAGAGTTTTAAATGCTGCAAGAAGAATTCTTTTGACGAAGAGAAGCCGGGATGATGGTAATAAAGCTGAATTCGCACATCTGGTGAAGAAGGTCAATCTGCACAAGATCACGAGCCGTACCGTGGGACGATTGAGAGAAGAAGGTCTAGTTGCTATGGAGCAGCTGTATTGATTAACATAATACATGTTGATTTGGGATGCTTAGTGTTCTGCAGATTTACATCTGTGCCAGTCGCTGCTGCTTTTAAGGATTTTGCTGAAATAAGAAGGGCAAAAACCCTGTAACAGCAGCATGGCGACTCCAACAGATGATCAAATCTGCGGAGACAATTCATCTCCCAACGGAAGTGTAAGAAGTTCTGAAATGAGTACATCGCCTCGAATGGGCAGTTCGCCGACAGATAGAGACGACCTTTCGGAGACGGAGTCGTCCCTCGAGTGGGATGCTGAGCAGCAGAGGGCGTTCACAGAGAAAAGACGATTATCACATTTTGCTAAGGATCGCGGTTTGAGTCTAAAAATCACTCCATCTCCCTCCCTTTCAGATTACGAGTCCGAGAGTGAACTTACACCTGGTGGAACTCCTACGTCTAACTCCAAGCGTTGGAAGTCTTTCAAGATCGGGGCTTTATTCAGTCGATTCCAGCGACAACAAACCATGCCCAATAGATCTCGGACCCCCGACTCACCAGGTTCTGCGAAAGGTGCGTATTTCGATCATCTTTCGCACGAGGTATCTTTGACATGTAAATCACCTGGACTTTAGCCTTTGCATAGCCAATTTCTTCTTCAAAAGTATATAGAGGAATAGGAGGTTTAAGTGTGTAGGCGAGATGTTCTGATCAGAGAAAGCAATTTTGTCTCGATGAAGTTGTATGTAATGCAACATCAACTGCTTTTGCAGAGTATGGCAGACCACATGATGACATATTTGCGGGGGAGAGTAGGTCCTACATGGTGCCATATGACACGGTTGATTCTGATTTACAAGTGGCTTCACCTAAGAAGATAATTTCGATCAGAGGCCTGATTAAGGTTTGCGGTCGAGATGCTTGCGGGCGACCCATAGGTTAGTTCGGTATATCTGCTAGTGGGTTATGGACTGTCAGGTACATCGTAATTGTGATTGTAAGCCGATTACTTCTTAGAATTCGCGTGCTGTGAATTGGTTATCTGATGGTTGTTGTGGTGTCAACAGTGGTCATTGATACAAGTTATTGTCCACCTCCATACATGAGATTTGCAGCCTTGGGGCATATTCGAGGTAAGAAGCTAACGAAGATTGTGAAAGAAATTTCAACCATTATTTTATGGGAAGATATAATTGCTATCGAACTCTACGAGTTAAAGTTACGGACCATGTTTTGATTCGCAGAGAAAATGGAGCCAATTGTGGAGGCAGGAGAGTATAACTTGGTTTTCGTCATGTCGCCTAATCCAAGTAAAGGAAGTGCTCATAAAGAGGTACTCAGTCTATACATACTTCTTGTAAGAAAATGAGTTTCTGTAATTTGGGTAGGCAAGATAGAGCGGACACGGGGTGCAAAGACGGATTATGTGCTCTGACTATACAATCACGATATCGTTTGCTTGTTTTTGTCAGTAATAATTAGAACTGTTAGGATAAATCAAAGTTTCTGTGGTTTATTGTTCTCAGCGGAGCGGCTTAGTATTGGTGTTCCAAATCAGCTCATCTTTGAAGATGTCGTTCTCCTTGTTCAGGTTCCAACAATGTGGTGCTTGGACGTTTACCGCAAGCTACCGTACGCCTATAAGAAAAATGTGCAACGAGTTGTCTTCATTCATCCCACGTTTTTTGTAAATGTGAGTTTAATGTCTTTCAATGTTCCCACAAACCTCCGCATGCATCTGTACCAGGGTACCTGCAACGCACTTCCCATCTACTATCCAGCATTCTGTCAAGATATGATAAGAAACCAATCCTAGAGGACCATGGGACCAACTGAGAAGTGGATAATGGTTTCAAAGAAAACTTTGCTGTCACAGCTATAAGTATCTGACTGTAATCAATCCCACGCATATCAAGGTCTGTTCAGGTCGCTAAACCGTTAGCACAAGCCATTTTCATCTGCCCATTGTGATTATCATCAAAGATGATTGCTCGAGATTACTAATCTTACTACTCCGTGAGGTTAGTATATTTCCAAATCGTGGTCTGTGAGCAAGACGCTCCAAGCTACTGCTCTACCCTATCGTATTTTAACAGTTGTGGTACCGCTAACATATCGATCAGTACAGACGATGTAGACTGAAGATCATACTGGATTCAATTGGGTCGTCTGTAGAAAGAACTTCTCTTGTGCCGCTGTTAGTTGAAAGAAATACCTGTACCGCACTATGAACAGGACATTCCAATCCGCATGTCTCTGCAGGACATAGGCATGCATGTCATGATCATCCAATGTTGGGTGATTATGACAGTGTCCTTCTACTTATATAATATTTCTTTAAGATGCTGGGTGTTCTTTGTATGGTCGATGGGTCATACGAAGGAGGATGCCGTGACTTTTTGAACATCTTTCGTATGGTTTCGGTTTGGATTCTTCTTTGGCGATGTTTGTCGTGAATGCATCAAATCTACCAAGCTGTGAGATATACATTTGCTTGTCAGCTGGGCTTTTTCTTGCTAACCAAAGATGATATGGAGGCCAAATTATCTCTCGAGATGCTAATAAACGTTATTGTACAGATAATGTTGTAACTCACTATCTGTCTTTGTCCGTGCAGCTAGTTTTGAACATTCTCCGACCGTTCATGAGTGGAAAGGCTCATGAGAAGATAGTACGAGTTCATCAATTGGTAATATACTGTGTACTTTTTTTTGGGTACTCTAGATTCATATATCATTTTCTTTTCGATCACGTCAAAGTCACGTCCTTGAACGTGCTCAATCTCCGTGCAGATAAGTCGAGATTACAATTTTATCATTAGTTTAGTTTTTTAATTTTTTTTCCAAAATCCAAAGATAAAAGTTTCAGGCAGAAGAACCCTATGTACTTGACATATGAGCTGGAATCCGACGCGGACTATTGGGAAGTCCACCCCGTAACTGGTATTTTGTTTCTTTTGCAGTCTGATCTTGAGAAAGCCAGCGACGGCGATATTACTTTGGATAAGCTGTACCTTGCATCACATGTATATTTACATGACAAATCGCTAGCAGCAGCGGGGAACCCTGAGGACTATGCGTATGAATGAACTAGGCAAAAAGTTTCCTCTTTAAGTTGTGCTAACGCTTTGTTTATAGAATCCTTCTTCATCAAGTGGTTTCGAGTGTATATTACCTACAGTACACAGTCACTTTCTTCTTCTCAAAAAATCTCTCAAACCTATCCCTCGTTGCTTGCTTCGGATCGAAAACATTATTCCTCATCGAAGCTTCAACGTTGAGACCGCTAGGTCAAGGTCAGGTCAGGTTTCGTTGTAGCTGGTCGTGATAGTCAATTATCATAGCAGGTGTGAAGATAGACCACCATATCATAATCTTTAGTTCTACTATCTATCGATTTATTATTAATCGCGCCTTCTCGTCTCTGAACGGTGTAACAGCTTCTGAGTGGTTGTTTTCTATTTCAGAAGCTTGTACTATTGAAGCCACCCTGAAAGATCTGTGCATATTAATTGAAATCCAAATTGAGGTGTAAAAGGACGCTCTCTTTATGGTTTGTTTATTTCTAGTATATTAGTCTATTGAAATCTGCATCCGCAAAGTTTGCTTATTGCTTCTGGCCACAATATCTGAAAGCATTGCAATGCAAACGGAATTTCTAGCTTCTAGCTTCAGTCAATTGGAGTCTTTTCTTATTCATCCAAGTCAATTTCAGATTAGAGTACTGACTGCAGGTTTAGTTAGCATGGATTTCAGAACAGGAGAATTGTGAATGTTATCACACTCGTTTTGCAAGTACAGGACGATGTCGTGTTTCCATCACATCACTACCGACCTTCCGTCCTCAATAGCTGATGAAAGTAGCCCTTCTTTTGCAAAAGAAATGTTCCACGGGCATATCAGTAAACCTACAAGAATTGAAGTTAATTTTTGTAAGAATGTACAGTGCGTATTGTAAATTAGTTCTTAGTGCTCTCAACTATCCAGGGAATTAAAGATATCTTCAGATACTGTCAGTTTGTCGGGTGTTCCTTTTTGAGATGCTTCCTTGTTTGCACAGTTAACGGATGTTTCCTCTATCATGCTCTTAAACTATTCAATGTCGCGCAATACATTGTCAGATTATCTGTACCATGAAATGTGGTCATTGACAAGAAGGACGCGTCAGAACGACACATGCATGATCATCTGAGCTGCTGCGATTCAAGTCAGGTATTTCGGTTCCCGAGCCGCTTCAAGGTGGACGCTCGAAGGTTATCTCTGTTGGTGATAACCTTCTGTTAATCTCAATTCAAGGTAACCGACCAGCACCTCAAATCCGTGGCCCGAGAGCTCTTCCGGCCTTAGGGTACACTTTCATCAGATTACAATTATCTAGCCCAAGGAACATTGCATTGTTAATGAGTTGGTCAATAACAACCAAAATAGAGTACCCTAGTTTTTTTTCTAAATTTGAGATTGACAAAATCAGTGTGCAAGCGACTGCACATGATCTACATTGTGACCGATGAGAATAGAGGCATCGCAAGAACTAGTTCTCCCATGGCAAATAGTACAAAGGTCGTTTATACGGCAAAGATCTCAAGAAGCTTTTCAAAGAGTACTCGTACAAAAGCTTTTGAACATTGAACAGAACAGGTTTTCCAAGCAGAATTCATGAGGGGTTTCGTCTTTGTGAACTCTCCGCAGTTGACACGCCACAACTCTCGTCTCTGTTCAAGATGGTAGACATTGTTGAGAAAAAGCGAGGTCCCTCACCTCCGAAAGGTCCAGCAATTGGTAGAGGATCGCCAGGGAGCGGTATCGGAATTGATGAAGTGTCTGCGAATCGTATATGGAAAGAACATTGTTCCAAGGTGGAGGCTATGATATCTATGCCTGGCGACTTCCAGTTTAACCCACTCACAAGTAAGCGCTTTTTGATTCCGATAACTGATGACTACCCATTCAGTTGAAGCGCTTCTTTTCTGAATTTGAATCATCAACCCTATTCTGAATTGAGCAACCATCCGGAGTATATGAAACCTACCTGTGGTGATATACAAAGACTCTGAACGAAGGGGTTGAAAGTACACGATGTAGAATGTGCGTGTGTATTGATTGCATGGACAGTATTGGTCTGCAGTGTATGCAATCACGGAGAAGCCGACAAATTTCATACCCTCTACCTTAGGTGAGATGTTGTCCTGCATATGGTTTACTTCATTCCATATCCTATCAATGTAACTTAAATTCATGATCGGATCATATCTACGTTGGTTCAAAACACGGAGCATCTTTTCTAAAATAAACGTTCAGAATTGGCCAGAACGGAGAACTTACTGCCTCTGAAAATTAAAACCTGCTGCAGTTTGCCTTGTATGTTCCAGCGTCGTAGTTATAAGGGACGTCATCCCAGCGATTGCTTTTGTCTTTGTTTCAAGAACAGTGTCCAAAAGCGAATACGATAATGCTCAAGAGTACGTTGAGCGCTACTCGATGATAAAGACAATGGAAAAAACACCACCCGAGAAGTTTGACCTACCGCAAACAACGTCCCAGGATTATGGCTGGGAGAGCCATCCTCTGGTATAACTTTCCCCCTCCTCCCAATCTGCATTTACATCGAAGCATATTCTGGTGATCAGTTTTCGATTCTCGCCTCACCCTTTACTAGTACGGCCCTTGGTGCAGACTCTGCACCAACAGCTGTTCTGAGCCTCCAAAGAAAGGATATTCTGTACACATTTGAAATGGGAGAGAACTGTGAGGCATGATACAATAAGAACTTATGGCAACAATCATGAGGAGCTGAATTCGCTAAGGCAAATGGCCAAAAAGTTTCGCCTACAGTAAAAGGGGAATGAAATCTTAAATTGATTGTTTGAGCTGGTGCAGTTGTTGAGCTGGCGTATTATTAAATTTAATACAACGGATCAAGCTGCAACCTAGGTTCAACAGCTTTTTGTGTCCTCAGAAACTGATCACCAGAGAAATACACCTGTGGTCTTCATTATGGTCATAAACAATCAGAGAGTTGAGTTGAGCTGGGGTGGACAGTTTCAGTAGTACATTATATAACAAAATTCCACCATAGGAAAAGTTACAAAGTTTTTTTCACGAGATCGGTATGTTGGAATTTGTGACAGGTGGAGCGCAATCCATTGTTCAACTACGACAACAACTCCTGTGAAATAACCCAGTTTGCTGCCAACTACTTCGCTCTAATGCACACGACACCCTTCAGCAAGAAAAAACCTATCGTTGATCTTCTTAAAAGCTTAAAGATGCCACCTAAAAAACCTGGTGCGGTTGTTGCCAAGGAACCGCCTGCAAAGTCATAGCCTGCTCTCCCAAAGACTCTGCCCCCATAAAACCACCATATCACTTACTTGATATTACTTCACATTCACCAGTACAGTTGATAAACGTATAGCTGCTCATCACAAGATTTGAAGTCATGTAGACTGCACACAGGACATGAATCAATTCTAGTTATATAATGTTGTTGAGGAGCATTATCTTCCCTGACTTTTTCTGAAGTTAATTTCACTAAAGAATAACGAATCAAATGAGACATTTTCTAGAAAATTTTCTTCCATTAGATGTAATTCGATATATATTACATCTTATAGCAGTTATTTCAGCTTTTAGAGATCATTATGTATACATGCCAAACTGTCACTAGAAAATGTAAAAGTTTTCGAAATATAATTTTTTAAGGTTTTCATTCAAGCGTTGCTTAATTATCAATACTGTATCTGTTCATGATACAAACAAAAAATCTTGTATGTGATAGTATAAAGTTGTTAGTTGCATTCTAAATGCAGAGAATATTTAACATAATGGTTTGTATATGATTGTGAATCGCAAGTACATATAGAGATCATACTGCATATCCAGTTTTACGAAATTTTAATGGTCTCATTGAGTACTTGTAATAAAACTAAGTCATATTTTGTATCATTACGACAAATGAAGAGAAAAATAGCAACTTTCTGTCAAAAAATTGGAAAAAAATTCTAAAATAATCTCTCTATAGCAATTTTGAAAGTAAGAAGTTTTAAATAATATTTTTGTCATGAATCAAAATAATGAATAAATAAAAGTGGTGATTATAATGCAACACAAATATAATGCCTGATTACAGATCTTTGAAAGTTGACTAGAAGATCAATTTTAATATGATTATTAATGATTAACAAAAATTGTATTGAATAAGTGTTTAGTGCAAGATTCTAGAAATATTTTTATACTCGCTGATTGAAAAAATCCCAAATAAAATGTGACATTCAAAACATAGTATAATTTCCTAATGTTTCACTAATATTTGTAAGACAAATGTTTTGCATCATCATTTTTTGCTCTAGCAGGTAGTTTCAAAATTAAGAAGTTGATCTTTTATAATAATTTTAATATGAGAATATTATAACGATTTTCTAATTTTGTTACTTTTCCGAATGAAATTATATCTTCTTTTGTTTTTTATTAACCAAAATAAAAATATATCTATTACAATAAAAATTAAAAAATAATCAACTTTCATATAATAAAAAATCAAAACTAGAAAATTTCATACTGAACACATTAAAATCAATTTCATATTTTGTATCCTTCATCATTCAACATTTAATAAAAGGAAAAAATATTTTCTAAATTATTTGGTTAAATTTTGTAAGTACTATGATTATATTAAAAAATTTATTAATTTGTTAAATCATTTCCTAACATACAATAAATTTTTGTGAAAAAATTTTACATTTATCAACAAACATTTTTAATTTTACTTTGTTAAACTTGTCATATAAATAATAAGATAAGATTTTATCTATGTTGATTTTTTAATATTATTTGTCACTATGAATGTCAATTTTGACTCGCACATACTATGTTGCTAGAAGAATAGTAATGAATTTTATGAAAAATATGAATTACAATTATAAATAAGGAATATATATTTTTTGGTTTTTTAGAGTTATTTACTTCATAGTTTTCATCAGAACCTAAATTGATTGATGGGATTCATCAAGTTTTGTTTTATCAAATATGACTCCACCGAAGGCACACCATTGTGAAGTTCTAAAACATGTTACTACACACATAGATGCGATTTAGTGGACTTCTGCGATCGCAAACATGAATTTAGGGACAGCCCGAACTTTCTCCTTTCAGAGGATTTGTTCCAACCGACGACCATCTCAAACAAAGATTTGACAGATGAAGAATGCATCCACGAAACCATCTACTACAAAACATTTTGATCAATCAAATCTCTGAGACTGTCAGAGTTGATCATCAATTGTCATCTTGGCTTCTCGGCCTCGTTAAGCCACAATTGCTCGGCATGAAGTGACTCATTGCGTTGAACATCAATGCCATGCTGGTGATGTTAATTCCATAATATTTTACAAAGATCAATTGATGTTGATTTTGATTGAATGATATTTTGTATCATGATGTTGCAAAAATTTGTATAATGAACCTCGTAGATCTGAATCCGTCGAGACTACAAGGATGTAGTAAGTGCATCAGACAAGGTTAAACTCTGTGCAATGTTGAGCTCGAACTGCAATCAAAAAGTAAGCTGTTCAATTTTACAACGTAACCAAGTTGTTATCAAAAGTCGCATTCGTTGCAACAGAGTTCTACTGCCTACACAGTTTGTTGATATTAAAACATGCGTGACATGTAACGTCGATGAGGTTTAATAGGATATATATATGAAGGGTTATAGTAAGAAATTTAGGTTTTGATGGGATCTAATCAAGTAAATAGCATTGATTTTACAAAATGTTATAACCACATGTTATGAAATTTTAGTGTTTTAAAAAAACAAGTCAAATGCGATGAATGATAAAAGTGCAAAATTTTAGTATTGGTTGCAATGTAAAGTGACCAAATAAAACACATGATTCATAAATTGACAAACTTCATCATTCATTGGATTCAATATGTGACAAAGTTTGAAATTCTAAAAATTATTGGCTATGCACTGTTATGTTTAACTTTCAAAATTGAAAAATGATTGTGCATAGTAACAAAAATTGGACATTCTAATAATGATAGTCAACACTTTTGAGTCAATCATTGACATCAATACAAATGGCAAGAGGTGATATTATAAAATCAAAATTTATTTGATTTGAAAGTAAAAGAAAAATATTGACAAAAAAAAGAAAAAAGAATGTAACAATATATTTTAAAATTAGAAAAACAATGTCGCATAATGTGAAATGGCAAAGAAAAGGTATCAAATAAATTTGACAATGAATTATGCTAATATTGAAAAAAAAATTTATGACAATCAATAAAGTAAAATTTTTCATAATTTAGAAAAATATCAATCATATTTATTTTTAAAATAAAAAATCTTAAATTTAAATTTAAATTATCAAACTTACAACAAAATTAAGATGTTTTTTTTGAAATTTTGTTTTATTTATCATTGTCAAGTATGATGAACTTTTGATTATTTTTATGAAACTTTGGTCAAAATACACGCTCTCAATCAATAATATTGAATTTTTACTTAGATTATAGATTGATTCTAATCTAAAATAATTTTAAATGACATAAAAAGGATTAACAATACAATAGTATTAATATACCTACAAACTTCATGTCATCAAATAACTACATTAGATATTTGATTAGTCTTTAAATCAAGTATTGCTCGAGCTTGATTATAATTAATTATTATTAATTGACGTTTGGATTTTTTCTATTGACATTCTAATTCACAACACAAAGGCATTTATTCAAAAATGTGACTTGCAAAATTCAGCAAATTTTTAATGATGTGATCATTATTTGGGCGTTTTGTCTTAAATTTCCTCAAATTTTTTAAAAGAATATTGATATTTATGATAAATTTTTAATGTTTATGCTCTTTGTTGTTTCAGATAAAATAAAGTTCAAGTGAAAATTATCTAGTACATATGTCTAGTTCTCAAATCTTTATGTGAAAAATTAAGTGCACAAAAATCTTGTATAGAGCTCAATGAAGTACACATATTATAACTTTTCAAAGAGTTTATAAATAAAAATGTTTTTCTAACAACACTATGCACATATTTAAATTACTAATTTAAAATTTTGAAACTCAAAATCTAATACTCTAACATAAATAAATATTTTCTTATTTTTAATTCATGTTCTTGCATTTTCTTTATTCATTTATTATCCAATTTTACCTCGATCACTTTCTATTTAAAGCTCCATTCAAAATTTATTAAATCTTTATTTTCAAGAATAATGTTATTTTTTCTATCATGTATAAGTATGACTTGAATCAAAATGCATGCAAGTAGACAAATTATTTGAAACTTAACAAATCAAATGATCAATTTTACAAGATTGTTTATATTTCATAAATTTGAATTGTTCAATAATGAAAAGTGAAATAAAAATCTCTAATGTAACAATAAATGACAAAAATATCAAAACATATCCAAGATCTATAAATTTCATCTTTTAATCCATCAACAAACATAATCCATATGCATTAAAATCAAATTTTTGAATCACATAGATTGAAAAAGTATGATTAGATGTGGCATTCACACCATCATTTTTTTTAACTCATTTTGGCACATATTCAATACACCAGAGTTTTAAACTCTAAAACTTCAATTATAGAAACTTTGCATTCAAAATTTTGAATACACTTTTGAATGCAAAGTTTTTGCATTTTTTGTTATTGTATGATCAATCGTATGTAATATCATACCAGATAAAAGAAATAAAAAATAACATTATCACCTTATATTATAAATCATAAGTCAACAAACAACATAATTCTAAATGCTCAATGATCCTCAACAAAAATCTAAATCATTGTTATGTGTGTCAATAGTGACTACTCAATAGTATGTAATGAGCAAAAGAGATGAAAAATCTTCTTTTTCATTTATTATTTTTTCAAAATTTTAAGAATCATGAAATAATCACAAAATTCATGAATATGATTTTTGTACTAATTTACTTCATACAAAAGCTCAAAAGTTTTAAATAGACATACAACATGTTTGACAATTATTTGTGATAAAATCATAGTTACAAAGTTTCAAACAACATAGTATAATTGTCATATTTGTCCACTTGTTTTCAAAGATAATACTTGTACTATAATACTACTCACATCTTGTTGGTGAAGATAATTTGAATCATTATTGCTGAAGGTGTAGGCTTTAAGCCTCAACATCTTGCTCAAGCTAATGAACTTCAGGTTTCTTTTGACTTGCTTCTCCCAAAGTAGATTGTCATTACTCCATTGTATATGACTATGCCATATATAGTAAAACTTGTCTAAAATAACATTGATGGGAGCGGAGCATCAGTATTGAATTAGAAAGGGCCTTATAAATCAATTGAATTGATCATCTTAGTAGCCACATTTGGATAGGTTACAACTTGGGCGTGATACTGGTTCTTAGAAACCTAAGACGGCCCCGGAGCGTGACGCAGCCTCCAAACAATCAAGTTCCAGACAAATAAAAGACGTAGATAGTTCATCTTTGGAAGACGTAGAGCTGGATCTAAATCAGATCATAATCTAAATATAGTTATCCTAGATCCCAAAGATCTTCTAAACATTTTCAACCCAAATTACTTTTTTGAGCGATTGTCAATATTGTACCAAAAAATCACCATGCCAAAGAAAGGCAGATTACATACGACAATGACGGATAATGTCCGCATTGCTCTGGATGAAATAAAAGCATGACATTGACGTTAACCAGCCAACGATATCTCAACTCTTGAGCTATTGAAACGACTTGAGTTTCACGACGTTCACAACAAGCACCAACGTATAATCAAATACGGGAAGATGAAAAGACAATTGCAGAAAGTATCCTTGAATACAAGGAACGAGTATCCATCAATGAGATCTCATCAAGTAGAATGTCACAAAGATCTTGAAAAGCATGTTTCATAACCATGAACCGTTTGAAATATCAAATGATTGGCTGGATCATTCAAGCTCCGCCTTGGTATCAAATCCTTCCATCGTTTCGACAAGAGCGGCTTAGTGGACATGAACATTGTCAACCTTGTCTTCCCAAGAATTCACCAGTTGCCGGACCAATACGCCTCGAAGGTCAAATACAACATGGATGAGATTGGCATCTTCTACCGTATGCAGTTTTGGCACTTGTGCTTCTAATTGTGTTCGCGTCTTAGATCTTACCTTTTGCATCCACTAACCTTGAGCACTTCACGTTCCAAGCCGATAACTTCCTTGCCGCAAAGCAACTTGAAGTAAGCAAACACAACAAAGAGTGGCTTATCATGACTCTTTGTTGCAATGAAGATGGATATGACAAAATTCCGCTTTGGGTAATCGGAAAGTACAAGAATCCTCGGTGCTTCAAGCACGTCAACCATGACAGCCTTGACTGCAAATATTGCAGCAATTCAATGGTTTGGATGACGTAGATCATCTTTTTGGAGTGGCTGAAAGCGTTTGACCTTCATGTTGTAAACCCCAAAGTGCTTTTGACTCTCAAGAACTACAGTGCACACGTACCCCTTGACTAACTTCGTGCTCCGCATTGAGTTGAGAAACACCACTGTTTGCTACCTTTCTCCAAACATGACTTCCAAGATCCAGCGGTGCAACGCCGACATCATTCACAATTTTAAGTCATATAATCGCCATTGCTACCTTTCGCCAAACATGATGAATTCCTAAGATCCAACCATGCGATACCGACATCATTCACAATTTAAGGTCTTTTATCACCGTTGCTTCAACCATCTGTTGCCACAACATCTTGAAAATGACATCGAGCAGTCAAAGAAGATTAACGTAGTGCAAGCCATCAGATTTGCTATTCCATACCGGACCATAGACGTTAAGAACAAAATCATCAAAAACTGCTTCAAGCATTGCCAGATTCGCATGGTCAATATGCATGAGCAATCATTCACTGAAAAGCACGTCATCAACAAATTGGAGTGTCTAATCATTATGTTATGCAATAGGAACCATATGAACATAAGGAATTGCCTCAATTATCTGAATGAGTACATAGTCTCCTACACATATATCCTCAACCAGATTATCGAGTATCACCTCCCTCAACCTATGGACATCCAGGGTGATGATGCTGATGAGGAGAACGACAATCAAGAAGTCACTATAGTGATCACCATGAAGATCAACAACATGCTTCAGTCATTAGAGACTTTTTGGCTGCAACAGGAATATGAGAACACCAGAATCATTTCCTCGTTGCGATGCATGCAAGACAAGGTCAACATGATGAGAAGCCGCCATATGGTCCAGAAGGTCATCGCGGATTTTTCAGCCAGCTTAGGGATATTTGATATGTATTTGTAGACTTTGTTTAGGGTATACAATATACATTATTTAATTACAAAAATTTTGGGACAGAAAAAATATATTGAATATTGAATAAAAAAGGATTATTGGATTAAGTATGGTCACGATGTAGGAACCAGCGGATAATATTGAATTAGGGAGATTGTTGAATTAAACAGTATTGTTTTATAAAGGTTTTACTGTAATGCTCCACACTTAATAGCAATCAATTTTTCCGCTAAAAGATTAATGTATTCCTTGCATTATCAATGCAAACATATTCTTTTCTGCTTATAAGACTAATGTTGCGATTTTATGAGCAACCTCAACTTTCGCACTTCAAACAATTTTGAAGTTTATTAGTTCTTGCGTGGAGTGATGTTACTCAACCGCAAATGATGTTGTGCTTTGACTTTTTCTCGTAAATTTCATTCTTAATGGAAAGACAAATTCTACGTCATCATATGCCAAACAAGCTTTGAAGTACTTCAATTTCTTCACTCCCATTCTATCTTATATGATACTCTAACAAGTTTTCAACATTAGAGCATCATGGGTTGTTTTTTCAGAAAAAGCTGATCAGTATAGAGGCATAAAAATATTCTCATCAACCAACTTGCTGCAGCATGAAGGTTTAGATAGTACATCAAATTTGGTCGAGTAACCTAAGATTCATGGTAAGTACTCTTTCCAAACAACTCTTGTTAGTGGAATTTTTTGAACTTGTAAGCGTCAAGATATAAGTGACACTTACATGATTGAGGCTATTTGTGTCTCATGCCAAATACGCGGATGGCTCCTTGGAAATTCATGCCAAATGGATGAGTAAATGGATGTCTATGATTATTTGGTAGTTGACTATACTATGAAATTCAGGCAAGCTTAGAATAAAGGCTGTATTATACGGACACATATAAATATTTTGAGGAAAATTATACATGAAGTTTTAGGTTAGATAAGAATCTAACCTTATGTTTGATGTATATCCTGCAATCATATTGGTTGGTTTATACATTTTTTTTCTTGGAGGTATGCGTTAGCGTAAGTATTTTTCAGGTGTATGGACATATACTACATTGTGTGGGAATCATATCCAGTGCATAAAAGTATTTAGTAGGCTGAAATGTTTGGTAGGTTCAAACGGCTTATTTGTGATTGATGACCAAAATGAATTAGTAAATGTCAGGTTTAGATAAATCTGTGAGCCAAAAGTGCAGATCTGCAAGATCAAAAGTCGAAGAAGCAACATAATAGCACTAATCAAGGAGGGAAACCTACCCTCTAATTGTCAATTTGCGTTTGTTGAAATTTGATTCGTTGATTGTGAACAATATCGTGGCTTATAACCTTGTTGGACAGAACACAACAATATTTATGGATATATCGGATCCATAAATAATGATGTTTGTGGGATACTTGTTAAGGAGGTCAATTGCAGTCTGTTACGGTAATGTGTCTTTGTCCACTCTACACTAATTATACTTTGTTGCGTTACCACTTGAAGCGCTGAGCATTGTGTGTATGAGAATCAGTGAATCATTGAAAATCCCCCGCCTAGGTTTTCATCTCGTTTACTGTTTGGATTTGAAATCGATTGTGATGGATTGTTCCTGGTCAGGATTACGGAAGATAACTCGCAGTTCTTCCCTCGGCAGCAAATTTGAGGTTCGCAAGTAGTGAAGGCGTGAGCGAATTTGTGTACTGGTCTGACGCAAAATCGGTAAGCTTGCTGCAATTGCAGAAATTCGTGTTTACCATCTTGGGGATCGATCAGAGGCATGTTTGTAGAAATGGTTCCACTCTTCTTGTCATCACCTGTTGTTTTCAACGATTAAGATTGATCTACTTGGAATTTGTACATAGTCCACTGAACTCGATGAGTAGATTCGCTGACCTAAATCAGCGAACTCTTGCAAGTGACGGCACAAGCTCATATTGCTCATATCTCCACTGGATGTTCATGCTGGAGCAAAGACCTGCATTGTCGCATCAGTCCCAGCTCATTTCTCCTCGAGAGCTGATATACGAGCTTCCGACTGGAGATCTTCCCTGTGCTTCTACGTAGCACTGACGTTTAGGATGTGTGAAGTTGTGATCGTTGTCGATCAAATGCGAATTTCAGCTGAAGGAGAGGCAAGCAATTATGTTGAAATGAAGAAATTTGTTCGTTTTGTTTTTTTACCTCAAATTATACTGTTTCCATTGTAGAAACTACGTCCAATGAAATAACAATGTATTTCGCCGCAGGATCTGCTCTTTGTTTTTCATACAAGACCTTTAAGACGTGTATCGCTCTTCGTTGATTGATTTTTTTTTCCTTTCTGCTGTTGAATTACCATTGAAGCTTGGGTCTCCCTTTGACCTTGCTCACAATGTCCTTCTCATCTTTTCGAATAGTAATCTCAGTTAGCGGAGGGAGTGAGCAATTTCTAGATTTAGCGGGGCAGTCTCTGTACCTTCCTTCAGCAGTAAAGTACTCGTAGACTGCATTCTTTCTGTCGTTTGGTTCGAATTGCAGTCTTCTGCTCGTTGTTTTCGTGAAAGTGTTGTTTCGGTTTTTGCAGTTCTGTCATCGTACAATCGTGCGACAGTAGAACTGTCTTTAGTCCACCGCCGAGATTTCCCGCTTTTGTAAATTCTAATGTCTAACCACTAGCTTGCATTGTGAATGGTATGAAGCGCTTTGAATTTTCGATGAACGTTTGTGAGCGCTTTTATGTTTTTCCCCAAATTTTCAGTATGATACAGGAGCTGTTTCTACAGTGGCAAAGTACATAAGTAAAAGTCCTCATAATATAAGAGATAGTCAGCTTATACAAAAACACGTTTAATGTTGTGATCGCTTTGATTTGTTTATTGAATCTTACCAATATTCTCGTGAGCACATATGTATCACCTTATCAGCGATCTTGGTTCCATCTCTGCATATACAATGTTTTTTGGTAATGTTCGATCGTAGTGACATAATACGCTTTGATCTAGCCAAAGATGACTAATCACTATACTTTTGTCGACATGTATTGGACTCCTTTCGGGACAAACCACAGTAAGCTTGAGCAAATTTTTGACGTACTGAATTTTACATGCTGCAGTAAGATTCAAGCCTACAAAATCTTCTCAAGATGGGGATAATTGAAAAGATTAAGGAGATTGAGTTCGAGATGGCCAGGACTCAGAAAAATAAGGCCACAGGTGAGGCACATATTCTGACTGAACTTGCGGAAAGCAATTACTAGTCGGTGACCTTCTCGTATTGCATCAACAAGTTTTCAAGTTCATTCCCTGAAAAGAAATCCAGGGATGTCACACTTTTTAGTGCATTTGTTGCAGTTATGCATTCTGCTGTGAAGGCTTGACAAGTTCATTCGTCTTGATTCACAGAGTATCATTTGGGACAGCTGAAGGCCAAGATTGCGAAGTTGCGGACTCAGTTGCTAGAGCCTCCCAAGGTCGGATTCCTCTATTTGTTATTGAGCTTTCTTCATTGGTGTCAAGTCACGGCTCTGATTGGTTGTTCCTTTTTTGTATTGAAGCCTTTTGCTCTTATATTTTTCTAGCAGCACATCATGAACTTCTCTTATCCTCAAAGTTGTGTTGTGGCGTTTGCTTTCTCTTCACCAGCTACTCGATATTAACCATCGACTATCATCATAGCGTGTTGTAGGCTCTATATGTGCAGTTAAATGGAGTCTCAATGAAGTAAGGAATGTGTGTGTTTTGGGTTTCTGATATCTCCCCTCATTACAGGGGACTACTGGTGCTGGTGATGGCTTTGAGGTAACAAAATTTGGACATGGTCGAGTGGCTTTGATTGGGTTTCCCAGGTAATTACATTTCTTCGTTTCCAAATTTAAAGAAAGCCTCTAGCTTTAAATGTGTACGGGTGTCAAGTGCAATTGTCAGTCCAAGCTTTGTTCATTTAGCACCTTGTTTCGATTCCATCGTCGTTGATGTTCGATTTTGAATTTCCCTTAATTATTTTCACCGCATTTATCACTGGGCCTAGTCGGCCTAATTAGCTTTTGCAGTTTTTCCTGCAGCAATGACAGTTTGAAATGTGCTTCTATCTACATCATCCTACTTTGGATGTCTTGTTGTGCAGTGTCGGAAAGTCCACATTGTTAACACTCCTCACAGGAACACAGTCCGAGGCAGCTGCATACGAGTTCACAACTCTTACTTGCATTCCTGGAATTATAAATTACAATGATGCTAAGATTCAATTGCTGGATCTTCCCGGGATTATTGAGGGTGCTTCTGAAGGAAAAGGTCGTGGTCGACAGGTTCGTAATGGACTAGGCCAGTGATTTGCGCACGCTTGCTTACATTTGTTAACTAGCAGCGTTTTTGCTCTCAGCTGTTATTTTTCTGTCCTTGAATTCTCATTTCTGATTTTTCTCTTTAAGTCATTCTGACCTGATCAGGGCTTCCAACGACTGACACCTTGCTTCCTGTCTGGGGTTTGTGCAGGTTATAGCTGTAGCGAAATCATCAGATCTTGTCCTGATGGTTCTCGATGCTTCCAAGGTAATTTTTGCCTCAAGTCCAATGCTAGATATTTACAGGAGCTTATTACTTTGTCAAGTGAGGAATGATCATAACGCGGAGTAACATAAAGGCCAATTTTGTAACTGTTAATGTTTTCATCGCTAAACTTGGACATTATCACTTTCGTACAGTTTCCTCCGATGGAATTGTTGTCTTTGTTAAAGATACATGATCTTGCTGTGTTCATCGATTTGAATTTCAAACGTCTCTCTCTTTTGTTTCATCTTGCACGCAGAGTGAAGGTCACCGACAAATTTTAACACGAGAACTGGAAGCTGTGGGATTGCGACTGAACAAAAGGCCCCCACAGGTAAAAACTTGAGGTGATTTAGTCAGTTACCATAGCATACATTTTGTAATGCCCGATTGTAGAGTTCATCAACAGTAAAAGTGCTTGTACATTGTAGCTGTCATTCAAATTGAGGGTTGTGGCTATGCAGATTTACTTCAAGAGGAAGAAAACAGGAGGAATATCCTTCAACAGCACCATGCAGTTGACGAACGTAGACGAGAAACTTTGTTATCAAATCTTGCACGAGTATAAGATACATAATGCAGAGGTAAAACCAGCACTGAAGCCCTCGTGCCAATACTGGCGTTTTGTCTCAGTAAGTTCCTATATAGGCTGCGTACATTAAATCCAAACCGACGGTCAAATTGAAGGGCTTCGCCGGGATGAACGGGATCGTAAACGCTCAAAGCTCCAAGTGATCTGGGAGTAAATTTTGCCTACAAACTATTAATCAACTAACAGTCTCGTATTTTACTTTTATGTCCTGTAGTATTACAACACTGTTTGCTTTGAGACTCATGGACACCATTTAGGTCCAAAAGTTCTATAGGCAACGTGAATGAGCAAGTAGTTTGTGAGTACATCGTTTCCGGCACATAATGGAGTTCTTTATTCTGATTTGTAGCGTTGGCATCATCATTAACGTTGGCATCGTTCTGCAGATACTCTTCCGAGAAGACGCCACTGTTGATGACCTCATTGATGTCATCGAAGGCAATCGAAAATACATCAAGTGTGTGTATGTGTATAACAAGATCGATGTTATTGGAATTGACGATGTTGACAAACTAGCTCGCCAAGCAAACTCAATCGTCATAAGTTGTAACCTGAAGGTGACAGATTTTCTCGGTGTTCTTGCATTGGGAATGATGTAACTCCTTGTTCCGGTTGTTCAAAAGCAAGTTTCAGCGAAAATTCTCTAAGATCTTTGCCCTTCTTTACTCTCTCTAATCTTAAGAACTCAGGAAGGATCCAGCTTGTTGCACTTGAAAACATGTGCCGTATGTTATTTTATCCATTCGAGTGGTGTTTGGTGGATGAGATCTATGGACCTTCCTAGGACGATTGTGATCATGACGCTTATCCTTTGCGACATTGTGGGTTTTGTAGCTAAATTTGGATAGGTTATTGGCAAGGATGTGGGAAGAGATGGGCCTTGTACGAGTCTACACAAAGCCTCAAGGGCAACAGCCAGATTTTTCAGAACCTGTCGTTCTTTCAACTGTAAGTAGTATATGCAGACCTTTTGCTTTTAACGCGAAGAAAAATATATGGTTGAAACTTTTATCGTGAGAATGATTCATCTTAAAGGGGTAGTGGTGGCATCTTGCCTGAGAGTCTGTCTTGTTGTTAACTTCAGGATAGAGGTGGCTGTTCGGTAGAAGACTTCTGTAACCATATTCATCGGAGCCTGCTGAAGGACATCAAGTATGTGCTGGTTTGGGGAGCAAGTTCTAAGCATTATCCTCAACGCTGTGGCACACAACATTGTCTTTGTGACGAAGATGTTGTTCAAATCGTGAAAAAGAAGGTAAGCCAGTTGTGTTTACATGGTGCGATTCAATTAAGTTTACCTTTCAAGTACTTTTGTAATTGTTGGATTGCAATTGAAGCAAAATCAAAGCCTCGAGTAGGAGGGCAACAATAAATGTCAGTCATTGGGTGGAGGAAGAAACATTCTTGAAAACCTTCAACTTTCAAAGCCACAGGTCGTGAAGTATCATGCTTTGGATTCGCAAAATCGAACAGGTGTTTGAGCTATTAAAGGTTTCTTGGTCTACTGTTTGCAACATCGAAATATCCTTATCTTCAAAGAATCTTCTAAACCTCGAGAGATCCTGATTACCCTCAAATAGTTCTTAGTTTGTACTCTACGAACAGTTCTTTCTTCTCCTTCTGCGTTCTTCCGTCCTTTTGTCATCTTCTGCTAGTTCAGTTTAGGCGAAGGGATTATGATATCGATGCTATGACTGGCAAATACTAATGGGTTCAGGCTATTACATGAATTTATTTATACATTTCAGGAGAAGGAAGAAGATGGAGGAAGGGGTCGCTTCAAGTCTCACAATACAGGGCCAGCTCGGATTTCGGATAGGGAAAAGAAAGCACCTCTGAAGACATAGAGAACCACAAGTATCGAGATCCAAGATAAATCCAAGGCTCTTTGGGTTTCATCTTGGTTTGTTTCTTTACGGTGTAAGCACTCCTGTATATGAAACCATCAGCTTATATACACCAATTTTCCAGGACGAAGTTTAGACGTGACATGAAAAGAAAATGCCTCAGACGTGGAAATTGGGTGTGGGAGTAGTACGGAAACCTATCTACATGAGTGTGTTCCTGCCAGTCAGCTGTTAGATAGGAAATTTAAACAACTATGATTAGTGAATACTTTGTATTGTATAAATGGCTAGATGAAGAGTTCAATTTATCGAAGCGAATATAGATCATAGGATTGGCTTTAGACTCGTCATCTGAGCCACGGCTGACACCACAGGACGACACTGAAGTTTTAGAAGTTTTCAAGTGCAAAATTATTCGTCTCATCCACCGCCTAAGATTGTTTTCTGCTTACAATAGGCAGCTGCAAGGTCTTGTGTCCTCATAACGGCGACTGCTTTACAGTCTTGATCTTGACTGTGTTGGGTATTCAAATTGGGAAGTTGGTGTAAGTGCTACCTAACTGCGAATTGTCTTCGCCAGTTTTGGGTTTCACCTCTATGTTACCTAGGATTCAAGGAGAATAAATGCATTTATGAGAACCCAAAGAGCTTTTAAAGGTGGCGTGTAAGTGAGGTCCAAAATTTTCTCGTCAGTCGATTTTTTCGTTAGTCTAGTGAAATATGTTACAATGTTGCATTTCAAATTGCTAACGGAAATTTTATCTAACTACAACGGATGGCAGATTACCATGGCGATACAACAGCAGAAAGAAATATAATCATGTAAGTTTACAATGGCGTTTACACACTCTTATCAGCCTAATTCACGAACGCTTTATTTGGACACAACATATGGCTGGAAGCGAGTGAGGTAAAATTGGTAAAATGGGTAAATGACAGGGTAAAATGAATCGTTTACCTTTTTTAGGGAAGGAGCCATATCTTAGATTGCGTACTTGTTGAAGCACAGTTCCAAGACTGTGATGCGCATCAACGAGCCGCAACCACACCTGGTAAGGAGAAGGATCTCTGCAGTCGAGTGGAGTGTGAAATGAACAGGAAATGCAGGACAAGTAGGCCTCGGCAAGGTAACTTAAAAGGTTATCTGGTAGTGTATGGTCCTTTGTCTTTTAACTCACCCGTTCATCTTACCATCTAGCTAATGGTAATTTACCCGGATGCAAGTGAATAAAAACCATGGAAAATGCTATCTGCAAATTGAAGCGTTCTACAAAGATCACTTAATCCAGCGCAGATGCGCTTTTCCCGGATGCAAGATGTCCCGTTCATAGAGTGAATAAAAACCATGGAAAGTGCCATCTGCAAATTGAAGCGTTCTATAAAGATTACTTAATCCAGGGCAGATGCGCTTTCCCGCGACTTCTCGGAAATTCCCCCGCAAGATGTTTCTCTCTCTGTGGTAGTGCTCTCTTCCTTTATGAGCACAAACTTTTGAACATGGAAATCTTGATTTCCATGTTAGAATTGCGGCAGTTATCCCTTAGAAACTGTTCCCTTACAACTTATCTGCAACTGGTTTTCACAAGGTCAAAGATCAAGAAGGTTTGAAGATACGCGTGATAGTTTTGGATTGGTGAAATAGCTATTGGATTCGGGAAACTATAGAAATTTCATACAAATTCATGTATGATGTTGCAAAGGCTGGACTGGGTAGCACCCTTGGGTTGGGCCAAACTTTTACGAACTGGGCAGATTTAAGATTACGTATTGTTAAACTTGATGGTATTAGCGATCGTGATCAAACAACAGTTATCCTTTTATCACAACTTTTGACCACGATGAGGTTTAACGGATGAAGTCCAAAGAACTTTGTAATTATCTTGTTCTTATTAGATTTCACATGTTCATGACAAGCAAGGAGCATGGCGAGAATTACATTCTACAGAACCGCTGACCAGATATTAGATGAGAAACAACATGATTTATTAGTATTCAAAATTTGCTCTCAAAACGAGTGTGATTTTAAAGTAAGTCATATCTTTAAAATTTAAGATCCATTAGAAATCCCAGGTAGACTCGACAAATGATAATGTGTTAAAACTTCACTATTTACAACATTCTAGTAATAGCATAATGAGAATAATACCGAAAGAGTCAACATAGTGGTCATAGAGTAGAACGAGGAGGAAGTACAGTAACCTCCCACTGAAGTATGCACCCGTTTAGGAACGAATCCCATTAAGTGCGCACTTTTTCAGAAGATTTCAAGGGATCAACATTTTTAACGATTTCACTAAAAAACTTTAAAAATTTCAATATTTTTGACGATTTCACCATAAATTTCAGTGATTTCACTGTACAGTTCAAAGATTTCACCATAAATTTCAACAATTTCACTTTACACTTTAAATGTTTTACAATAAATTTCAACAATTTCACTTTACACTTTAAATGTTTTACAATAAATTTCAACAATTTCACTTTATAGTTTAAAGATTTCACTATAAATTTCAAAGATTTCAATGTAGCATATCGTGAATCGTAATCTGACGCATGTTCTGGTTTTTTTGCGTCTAGATTTAAAAACTACTGCTCGTACCTTAGCTTAGAATATTTGAAATAATTTTTTCAGATTGTAACATGAATCCTGAGCTTCTATCTTTTTTTCTATGTCTAGATTTAAAAACTACTCCTCATACCTTAGCTTGAAATATTTCAAACAATTTTTTCAAGTTGTCGAATGAATCTTGAGCTTCCATCTGAACTGCAAAACAGAGCAATTGCTCGTCGATATCAATAATCTTTTTATACATAGATTCAAATCCATAAAATCATGTGAATCTATAATCTGCTAGGTTGAATCAATATAGTTGTCATCAAAATTTGCTACATAAATAGTCATTGAATATAACAATTACTTGACGTCTTCTAGCACTGCTGCAGCATATTTTTCATTGCTATTATCGTCAGTATGAGCAAAATTTTCCAAATCTGTTTCATCAATTGATAAATTTAAGTTGCTGATAGTTTCAGCTAACTCTACGACAATCAGACTAATTTTGCTCTCAACATCTTGTTCGGGTTTCAAATTGATGAGCTCTGCATTGCAAAATACATTTTTTATAGAATTTGAAGAGATTGAATTCCAAGCTTCTTTCACATAGCTTGCAACGTACAACAGATGTGTTGGATTTACGTAAAAAACTCATGCTGCATCTCGTTGTAATCTTTTTCCGAATTCTCTTTTCCTCTCCAACTCCTCGTTAAGCTCGTTGAAATCGAGAATATCCTTGAGATATATATATCTATATTGTTTCTTGAGAGCACCAATAATCCCCATATTACAAGGTTGTTTCCAACAATTACAATTCAGAGGAAAAAATACCACACTTATGTTGTCACGTTCAAAAGCATCGAAGTGTTCTGGCGCATTATCTTGCAATAAAAGAATGGTACGTAATGTCTCTTGATTTCTGGAACAAAGATTTTGTTAAAACATATTTAACAGATTTTCACGTCCATCCAAGCCTCCGCTTGATTGAAATAAGGAATTGGTCATTGTTGATCTTTGATACAAGTTGGTTCCTTCGGCTTTTCAATCATTACGCAAGTAATTTTATATGATCCGGAAGCATTAGCACAAACTATCAGAAAAACATAATCTTTTGAGTTTTTTTTACCTCTGGTGCTTGAGATATCTTTGTTCGGCAGAAAAATTGAATATATGGGAAGCAAAAAAAAAAAACAATCATGTCTTGTCCATGTTGTACACGTTTTCAGTATTGTACTGAGAGATGATGAGAGATAATCCTTCCAAGTTTGATAGTAAACTAGGATCATTCTTGTCAACCTCTGCGACTTCTCCGTGCATAAGCATTTTCTGCAGACCTTGATAAGTCATGAAATGATCAAGCCATTGTCATAAAGTCTTAAAATCCAAATCACATTTTGATAATGTAGATGCGATAACTTTTGACTTTGCATTTGCAAAAGATGGCGGTACAAGAAGCTTGACACAACGCTTGCTGTTAATCCAAATGTACAACTTTTCTTCATGTTCAAAAAATCTTCCGACCGAAGCTCTAAAGGTAATCTATCTGGTCTCTTCGGGGAGTAAAGCTGATCGTTCGAAAATGAAATCTTGTTTCTCCTATATTTTCCTCACAACACTTTCACTAATATCATACTCATGCGCTAAAGCGCGTTTGCTTGGAGTATTCTACTTTCTGAGTTTTGAAATAATCTCACATCGTTGGGACTAGTTCAGGCGATTAGTAAACAATCTTTTCGACATTGGAGCTTTACAAAAAATCTTTGGAAATGAAATCGTTAAGTACACATAGAAATTTAGGTTTCAATGTGTGTACTTAAGTGGAAGACTACTGTAAGGTGAAAGGAAAGAAGTGAGACTACTTAAATCTGAAATACTAAAAAAAGTTGCCACTTGGAAACTAGAAGTCTGTCACAGACTACACAATCGTGCTATAAACTACGTGACGGATTTTTGTAATGGTGAAGGGTTACCAGGGTAAACCATTTAGATTTATCTTTACTCTACCCTTTACCTTAACTATAGTCCAGCCTTTAACTTTTACCGGGTAGCAACAAAAGATTAAATTACGTTGCGAAGACTAAAGACAAGGCTCTTTTGAAATTAGGGTCAACGAATAGAGTGTGGAACTAATTTTTAAATGGAAATGTCTCTGCTGTTACGCGTTGGATCCAGCAGAGGACAAATTCGCACACTATACTGGCTGCTGTAAGTTTCATCTATATTGTATTTTACAAGGTTTTGCTTATTGATGGAAGGTTGGCCCAAACGACGCACGTAGCAGGTAGAAAATCTACTGCAAACCGGAAGGTTTTGTAATGGGGTGGTTCATCACGACCTGCTTCTTAAGGAAATGGAATAAGAACTGAGATCTAAAGGTCTTATGCGAAACTTCTACAATGTACCAAAGTAATTACATATTTTACATTGAAGGCAATGCAGTACAGAGGCCGTTCTGCACTGCTCCATAATCTACTCGCTTTGTACCAATACTTTTGTAAACGAGTTGGCTTGACACGTCGAGTCCAAGAAGGAACCGATTAAGACCATTTAAAATCAACAATTTATCTCTGTATAAAAAGTACAGATGAACTTTAAATCTGGCCTACCCCTTCAGATGCAGACAACTTGGTCCACGCGCGTTCGGATTCGGTTCGATTTATGCGCTTCGACGTTCAAGTTAGGATGATGGGGTACGGACGTCACCGCGGGTAGGAGTTGAAGGCCATGAACTTTTATCTAAAGGAAGAGCTTTTAGTGCAAGAATAAAAACACCACAAAAAAATCACAGGAAGTGGAAATCCCTACAAAGCCTCTAACTAACTGTAAAGAAAGAGGGCATAATCTCCATGTGAACTTTTTTCCATAAACCAACTGACTTTACAGTGTCAGGACGTTATCATAAAGACTTCTTAAAGATGACAATAAAATGCAAATTAGATGTATTTTTCACTTTACCATGATACCGGATGAACCTCTATACAACTACTTTCACATCGAAAAGCCAAAAACTCCTTTGACCCTTCAACTATATCGGGGGAATCTACCTAGTAAGTTTTATGATGTGCTTCTTTAGAAAATAATTATCGTTATTTAAAGGTGAAGCCCTATCTAACAGAACGAAAGAAATAAATTTTCTGGAACCCAATTTCTATTCAATGTTACTGTCTTCAAGATCTATAGAATCTAAACCTTAAAGTGACTTAAAACTTTGTAATGATAGGGTAGGTGTAACAAAGTTGGAAGACACCCGGATTTTTAAAAAATGACAAAAAACTGAATCATCGTTATATCATTCCACCTATTGTACAGTGGAAAGTTTTGGTCGTTACCTCCATTATAGCAGAATTGAATTAGAAGAAGTCCATTGACTTCTGTCAACATTTCTTTCATACAGAAGTTTGTATTTTTCCACCTTTTAAAGAAGGAAAAAGTACACCGGGGAGATAAATAAGTTTCATTTTCAATGCCCAACATTAATCACTTTCCGGACAGAGCAAAAAATATTGCTAGAAAACAAAGAAAAGCTTAAAAGAAAAATTTTTTGATTTTGTTATTTTTTCGGATTAAGTAGGTAAGACTGATGTTTTGTGAGGATTTAAGTGGGAAGAGAAATTGGATGCTCTAGGGATTCGTGATCTACTGACAAATATTTTCTTGCGGATTTGGTACGCTAGTGTAGATTGTATGCTATGTAGCAATTGTCTTGGACGAAATTGTTGTTGAACATTTCAATTTTTGTTCCTTGTTGCTGCTGTGTTGAGATGAGACTCCGTTAAGCCTCTTGAAGCTGTTATTTTTAAATTATGAGCATGGAAAATGATCAGTTTAAACTCTATCAGATTGAACAAAATTTAACTAGTTTCAATCCATTTACTAAATTTGTTCACGAAAGTTTCATACCTTTCAGGCTTGTTTATAAACGGTGACAACAAGACATAGCTTATCATTGAGATAACTCCCAATTTTCCTAAGAGATCTGTAGCTTGTGATAATATTTTGCAGTCATATGAGAGGAAATAAAATATTTGTTTGCACAAACAATGCAAGTTAACACATCTAGAAATGATGATTGCCATGAAATTTGAAAAATCAGCTACTTCAATCTATGACATAGTAGAATAGGATGGACATGATGATTATTATGTTTGAAAAAAGCAAGTCAAAAGCAAATTGAAAGTTATGTGTTTCAACAAGATGGACATGATGATTATTATTTTTGAAAAAAGCAAGTCAAAAGCAAATTGAAAGTTATGTTTCTCAACAAGATGTTGATGCCTAGTTTCTCCATCTTCAACAATGATAACGAGAATTATCTTTAGATTCAAACGGTGAATATTATTATAATATATTTATGACCTGTAATTTTGAACGAAATTGAAATATTTGAAACTTACGTAGAGTTATTTCAAACTCTTGAGCATTCTTTGTTTTGAAATTTTTTTTGAACTGGTTGTATGACTCCTCAAAATTAATTAGATTTAAGATAAAAGACTATACAAAGATCCAAGATCAATATTTTTGCTAATCTGATCATCGATCTTGAAATTCTTGAAGATGATATAAATGATGAGAGCGGATTCTTTTATCTCTTAAGTTCATTATGTGCTTTTTATTAGTCATTTTCACATTGTTGCTTCATTGTAATAAGCAAGCAATTATTTATTTCAAAGTTATAACTTCATTATGTGCTTTTTATTAGTCATTTTCACATCTGTTGCTTCATTGTAATAAGCAAGCAATTATTTATTTCAAAGTTATAACTCCGTTATAAGCTTTTTATTAGTCATTTTCACATCTGTTACTTCATTGTAATAAGCAAGCAATTATTTATTTCAAAGTTATAACTTCATTATGTGCTTTTTATTAGTCATTTTCACATCTGTTGCTTCATTGTAATTAGAAGCAATCATTTATTTCAAAGTTATAACTTCATCATGTGCTTTTTATTAGTCATTTTCACATCTGTTGCTTCATTGTAATAAGCAAGAAATTACTTATTTCAAATTTTTAACTGTATTGTTGAATAATGATATCATGTCTCTTATCATTTTTGTCTAATATAACATTAGATGTGATTATACATGTCAAATAATAAATATGTCAAGCATTTTGGATTTAAAGCTGAATCTAAATCTAATAATAACATCTTATAAAAAATACATTTTGTTGAAAATGTGGCAAAAATGAACACGTTAAGTAAAATTTTTGTGTGAAGGTCAAAGCCAATAAAATTATTTCAGCCAACGTGATTTGAGAGTTTGAATTCAAAGAGAATGATTTGCTTGAGAATGGATTGTGAAGCTAACGCTATGCATTTTTTGAAACATTTTTGATAATGTATGAAATCAAATTATTTTTTATTCTTATCACATTTTTATATATTAAAGAATTTTTCCTTAATATTTTAGTATGAATTTATTTAGTTTGTATGTGAAATGATCAACCCGATAATATTGAATGTATTGAATTTGTTGGAATTTAAGTTTTTGATAGAGTTAGATCTGTATTGATTCAAGTCAAATTCATACATGGTATGAAATAAAATTTTAGATATTTAGGATTGTAAAATTTAAAAGCTTTTGGATAAAATACTTGAAAGCAAATGTTTGAGGTGACAATATGTGGTATGATTATGCTAAAACTATACAACTATGGAATATTATACAAACTAATGAACACATCATACATAATGAAATTAATTATACTAAAATTTAAGTTGAATCGATTTATGTTTGTACACATATGAATGATAGTTACTTGACATTCTTTGGCGATAATAAATCCTTACTTGGCATAAATAAAGTAGATTTAGATTTTTATGAATAGTGAACAAGATATTAATATTAATTTAAATCTGAATCAAGCCATGGTTAACTAAATCCTAGTTAAAATTATATTTAGATTTTTTGATTTGTTAAAAAATCTGCTTTTCACTATATTGAAGTACAAGCCATAGATCCCTTAGAACATTTTAAATTTTCAGTAAATTCTTGTGGTTTTTGTCTAGTCTAGTGTTGTGTGTGAGATGATGATTGTATATTATGTGTTCATAATTTTTCTACTTTCTTATTACATCAATTGGTATAAAAGGAATATTCTTTGAAGTTATATATCCTTAATTTATTTCTGCTTTTAAAGGTGTTGGTGTGCTAGGGTTCATAGCGTCTCTAGCTAAGTAGCATCTTGAAAAAAAAATGTTCAACATTAGCAACAAGATCAAAGAGAACACGAGGTAGAGAGTAAGAAATAATTGAAATTAGTATTAGTCATGAATAATTATCAATAATTTGTAATCTAAGCTTGCAACTAATGTATTTCTTCTATATTGAATATCTATAGTCAGAATGAGTACTGATCTTGATTTGATTTGCCAAAGCACTATACATCAAACTACAAGGACAATGAAAAAATGATTCATGGTTGATTCTAGCGATCATAATTCTAGCACAAAGATCCAAGATCACAATGATGAGTTTAGTGATCTTGTCAATAATTTTCAGAATTTTGAAGATAAATGATAAGAGAAAAATCTTTAATCTCTTGAATTCATCACTTGCATCTTTTCAATCATTATCATGTGTTTTGCTTCCTTGTGATAGATAGATAATCACTCACAACAAAGTTCTTAGTGATTTGTTGACTACTGATTTACAACAGTATTTGATTCTGCCATAAAAGCACATGATTTTCACAAAGTGTATTTGATTCATATGTGAACATCATGAAGATTTGTTGACTTGTGACTTACAACAGAAGTTGATTATGCCATGAGAGCACAAGATTTTTCACAAAGTGTATTTGATCCATATCTGAACATTATGAAGATGGATAGTGAGATTTTTAATCTTGTTGTTCAATCTGAATCACATGTTTTTCTTGTTTTAGAATCAATCAAACATTGATAAATGCAAGAATCAACTCATATTCAGAAATATTGGAATTGTATGTTCATAAGGATTTAAAGTAGAAAAATTATGATAAATTGAAGATAAGAATAGTAAACATTTGCTTGACATTTTTCACATGGAAAAATATTGTAAAGTATGAATTTTTTTTGATAGCACACTTCAAGTTTTTTCCAGATCAATGTCCAATCGATGCCATTAAAAAGTGAAAAATATCATCATATTGTCATGAAAAAATAGTCAATAGTCTTTTATATTTAATGATATCCATTAAATTTCATATTGCTAGATCCAATTGTTGAGTATATATATGTCAAATCCAAATAAGTTACATTGAGAAGTTGTAAATTGAATTTTAAAGAATTGAAAAGTACAAAAATATTGATATATTGTTTGATAATTTATCAGACAATGTTAAATTCTTGCTAAACTACATTGATTTTTATTATGGATTAGGTTTAAATAAATTTAAATCTACAATTAGATTAACATTTGATGATGAACGTATAAGTTGGATATTCATTTTTTTTATTACAAAACTCAATCAACAATACATGTTGAATATATAAAATAAATCAAATAAATAAATAATTTAGTTATATATATTTTTGATTAAGATGATATTGGAAAAACGATGTTTCCAATTTTTATTCAATGTCAACCCTACCATTACCTAAACATATTTTGACAACATTTAAACTCAATTCTAAAAATATTGTTACAAAGCGAGTAGATTATAAAGATGTGAAGAACTGCCTCTGTACTGTATTGCCTTCAATGTAAAATATGTGATTTCTTTGGTACATAGTAGAACTTTCGCATAAGATACTGTAGAGCTTTAGATCTCAGTTCTTCTTCTATTTCCTTAAGAAGCAGGTCGTGATGAACGTATAAGGAGAGTTAATCGAAGCTTTTAATGAAACTTTTGGGATAATTTTAAATCAAGTTTGAGGTATTTACACGGACATAGCCCACAATGATGAATCATGTAATTCTCAGCGTGAATGTGCGTGTGTATTAAGTTCTCATGTTATGCTCTTGATGTATGTGTGCGTATTGTGTAGTTTAGATATTCCTGGTACATATTGCTTGAATAAAAAATATTTCACAGATGAATTTACTAATTTTTTTAATAAAGCTTAATAATGAATTTTTTATTTCATATATATATGGAAGAGTGAAACTTAAGATAATTATTAATGATATATATATATATATTATAAAAAAGTATTCATAAAAAATATATATCTAAAAATTGAACAACGTGTCATGAGAGCACTGTCTCTTTCAAGTTACAAAATGATGTTTTGATCATTTCAAATATAAATAAATGACGTAGATAATTCATGGATTATGAATTCACAATGAGATATTTCTGCTGATAAGCTCTTCTCATCAAATCCTGTTAGGTTTCATCCATGCAATGCACTATGGGATCTTTCCATGTATTTCTTTATATAATTTGGTACTTCACTTATGCTTTCTATTGCTTCTTTGGTTGCCAACATCAATTCTTCTCACTCTACTTGTACTACGACAAGCGTAAATATAGGTTTCACCAGTAGAGTTTGAATCGTCTTCTCAGTGTTCACGGGTTGAGCACTCCAAAGGTTTTTGCTGACTGTAGCTCTGTCCATTTCACCAGCCGTACCTTTCCCCTGTGCACCTAAAACTACTCAAACTCATCTATATGGCAAGTTTTTGCGTCACTCTAGCAGACTGCCAGCTCATTCAACAAGGCCGCAGCACTTACAACCATGCGATGTGCAACAGTGGTCGATTATGATACAGCATGTGGACAAACGCAAACTAAAAGCATAAGAGGAATGGCTTGAATAAGTAAATGTCATATTTTCCTGTAGAATAAAGAAGTGCAGGTGAATAATGTATTAAACTGGGTGGAGACAAGCGATTAAAAGACACGTCTTGTTTGGTCGTGAAGTGTGAACTGATAACCGGCCGGTCAAGTAAGACACACCTTTTACCTCCATGGCATCAGATGTCATTGAGGTCAGCACCTCTTGTAGCTTTTCAGTCGTGCCAATTCTACATGGGGCCGGTTTTCATAATCTGGATATGTGTATCTTAAACATAATGTAGACAACATTGCAATTCTGACTTGGATGGTTTAACCTCACCATTTGTGAGGTTAAATCCATGTTACAGATGATCATGGAGCGTGAATAGCTTATGTACCCTTGGAGTGCACTATCAACATTTTATCAACTTGTTAGATTGCTTTTAAGCTTGCATTAAACTCAACTAGTTTACAATAAACAGTGGATAGGGTTGTCAACTAGTTCATGCTAAATCCGAACCTTATTGTCTTTTACAATTCGTAAACAAGTGACAACAAAATATATGTATATTACAATGTATTATTACTAGAATGATCAGTTTTTCCTTACTCCTTACTTCGGATGAGGTTTTTCATCTTTTCTCTTATAAGAATGATGGCTTTGTCCATCATTCTTATATTCTTTGAGAGGCATCCGCATTGTATATGACCATGAAAAATAATCAAAAACTTCACCGTGACCAACGTAACATACTACTGTTCCAGGACCACAGCTGGAAAACATTCTGACACTCGTGATGTAGAGACGTCAAGCCTTTATTCTGCAGTCGCCAAATATGAAATTTAGAAGGAAGCCTTCCCCTAAAAGGACCGCGAAGATTGTTTGTTTCTGTACTGCTGTCCTCAACAATACAAGCACGATATGCTCGCGACCTAATTCGACCTAATGACATTCTTCTCATGCAAAAGCACGAGAAGAATGTCAATCGCAAATCGTGCATTTGGTATGTTAGGGACAGATAGCTAGATGGACAACTGCCACTCTGAAAAAACTTGCTACTTTAACGATGGCAGTCGTTTGCATGTGCGTTCACATTCTGGGAACTATCTACGGCCGTGTTTCAGGTGCAATCGAAACTCTATCTTTGCAAAGGTGGAGGCGTTATGTCAATGCGAAACTTTTCGCAATAGTGTCCTGACTTCCGATGTCGGTGGATCGATAGGTGCTTTCTGAGTCAAAGTCGTGCGTCCTCGCCAAACGACGTTCTGGGTCGAGGCCGAGTCCCGGCCGACTGGGGGTAATCACACCCCCAACAAACAAAGGCCCAACGAAGCCCGTAATTGGGTTAACAAGATAAGGGAAGATTCTGTAACTAACTCCACGACGAAATTGTTGTAACCACCGGTTTCCTAGGCGTTGTCCGCAAGCAGAGCCGGTGGCAAACTCGCTGCCGTTCGACATTTAAGGCCAAGTCTTCGTATTCAGGCGCCGGGGATCTGGTACGGAGGAGGTCCGATGTGCAGATACGGAGTCCTGAAAGTCGTCTACAGAAGAAAATCCGAGCCAAAGTCGCCGATTCTTGGAAGTCAGAGTACCGTCAGTGTCCTGTAGTGAGATGCCCCTCGTAGCGCTGAATCTTCCGGTACGCGAATACGGAAATCAATAAGGGTACGTCAACCTCATCGACAGCAGCCTTCTATAATGTCCAGAGCTTGTCAGTGAAAGTAAGGTTTATACTAGAGTGCACCTACCCCCTGTGCAACAAATGTAAGCTTAAGAAGGAATGGGCCCGGGGAGGTACAGCCGGCTCCGGCAGCCCATGGCTGCTGCACCACACAGCAATCCCTCGCATGCTTGCGGGCAGGGGTCGAGATCGGGCTGGAGGTGGAGGTGGGGGCCCCACTAGCGGCAGCAGCTGTTACAGCCGATACTTTTCAGGCCGCCGCTGCAATGACATTACAGTGGCCGTATCACAAGCACATGTCTGGAACTCAAGCCGTATAGGACTTTATAGTGCTGTTAATGAGAGCGGGAGAAGGCATTCGAGAGTCGAGAGTCGGGAGTCGGAACTGGTGGGTAGGTTGGAAGGCCATTGGAAGGGGAGCTGTAAGCGACAACGCAACGCTGAGTGGGGAGGTTTTGTTGGGCAAGATATAAAACGAAAAAACTTCTGACACCCGGTAACAGATGGGCCGGGAAAGTATTCGTAGATGTACTGTCTGATTGTAGGTTGTCGACTCTGCTGGGGAGCTACATTTGTACATTTCCGGCTGTGCTGGTGGCCATGGCCGTATTATAGCTAGTTGATACCGCGATGTACCAAATTACTCAAGAAGGATGATGATGTCACTTGTTTTATATTGTAGTTAGTGCGGAAGAATGTGTGTGAAGAGAAGGGGCAGCTGTGTTGATGAAGCTATCACCGGTGGGAAGATGCAGATCCCCGGACGAACGAGTGAGTGCTGGGATTGTTGTAATAAGGTTCGCCCGCACCTTCGCGAGATGCTGCACGGGCGCGTCTGGAATTGCCTCAATTGCAGCGAGATGCTTTCTATTCTCTGCAGCTGTACACATCGATGAGCTACATTCTGAGGACGGTAAGAAGGTCACGTGCCCTGGATGATCACAGGAGGACGAACTTAGCTCTCCCGACCGAAGTTCAGTCTTATACTCGCGAAGAAGTTCTCAGGAATCTGCTCTAATCGTGGACTGAAGGTTGTCACACCTCGAAACTATTGACACCGAAGTGGCTCGAAGTACAATAAGAGCCGACACACACGAACGCTGAAGAAATGAAAGAGACGGTTTTAGCAATTAGGAAGCAAAAAGTGGCCACGCAGGAATATGGGAAGGTGGGAAGTGCGCAGATCGGGATCCTGCATTGGAAGACCAGAAGCGTCCAAGGAGTTTTTGCTCTTGTCTTCACGCTTATCGTGTCCATAGTATTTCTAGTGATTGGAGACGATCTCTCACTCGTGGAACAGGTGGGCTTGGTACTACCCCGGTGGAGTCCTCTTACTCACGGAGCTGTCAAGGATCCCAGTGGCGCCGCCGCCGAAAACGGCCGCCTCGCATTACTCGTTCAGGACTACTTCCCTGATCACCAACGCATCACCAGGATTGGAGACGTCGAAATTTCCGAGACGACTCCTCCAGGTCTTCAGTGGGAAGAAGACGACTCATCTCCAGTCGAGGGCAAGGCAAGCGACACTGCCTCTCCCGGCAACCCGAATGTAAGTTCTCGTGACTTCCTATCATGAAATCAGCTGGACCCAGCCGAACTGAAGTGTAATGATCTGAAATGAGCTCTAAGCTTGGTGAGATATTCAACTGATGAATGGTCTCGAATTGTCTTTGACAGGGATCGAACACGACGACGTGGGTTGATTTTCCATATGTGCGTGAGAATGAGACCGAGTTACTTATGGGTGCGTTCAGGTCGAACGGAAGCGAGGAGTGCCACTATGTGCGAACGAAAACCGGGCGCATTGTCGGTCTTCCACCTTTCGAAGAAGGAAAGGACTCGGTTCGTCTGCAGGCAGGGCCGGTGCACGAGTTCCAGATAGTTTCAATAGGGGATGACAATGTACCACGATGTCAAGGGGGAGACTACTATGAAACCGATCTCAGTGGACCCACCTGGAAGTCCCGGCCCCCTATTATGGATCATCAGAATGGAACCTACACGGTCAGAGTGCAAATGGATCCTCGATTCGCCGGAATGTACGAGCTCAAGGTCATTCTTCTTTTCTCAAATTTTCATGGTTTGCATTTCCACCCTCATCGATGGGCCAGAGTCGAGGAAGTCGCGAAGTTCAGAGTCGAATTCACAGTTCCAGAGGATCCTGGCTCTTCCATCCCTCCACTGCCCCTCCCCAAATGCGAAAGGAAAGACTTTGTGGAGAAGAAGTACTGGAGTGGGCGCTGGACTCGAGAGCAGTTCACTCCCGATTGCGATTACAGCAGGTACGGGAGGTGGATTTGCGTGAATGAAACACTCCAGTGTCAGGAACCCTGGTGCGAGGGGACAGTGGGCAGCCTGGAGAGCAATGGGTGGGTCTATTCTGCACATTGTGCCTTCAAGATTTTCAAGGCGGAGGAGGCATGGAAGTGCTTGGACAAAAAGTGGCTATTCTTCTGGGGTGATTCCAATCACATTGACACCATCAGAAATCTGCTTAATTTCGTTTTGGGTTTCAACCACAGCGTGAAGTTTTTGGACCGCAGGATGGATCAAACGTTCTACGCCCCAGGCTCGGACAATCAAACTTCCGTTCGCATCACGAGCATGTTCAATGGCCATTCCAATGTGACCATGAACTACGAAGGGTTGTACTCCATCCACAATAAGCAGTTTGCCGACCAATGTAAGTCATACTTCACAGGGGACTCGGCACCGGACTTCATGTTTATGAACTCGGGTCTACATGACGGAGTATTTTGGAGGGATATGGAGAAGTTCATTACGGACGGAGTGGACTACACAGCTGACTTTTGGACCGACGTTTGGAGCAACATGAAGGCCAGGAGACCCGATCTGCTGTACCGGACCACTGTTACCACAGGAGGTAGTGCGAGGAACCAGTCGTTCAATCCTCAAAAAATGGAGTGGATGAATCATTTAATTCTGGACAAATTTACGCGCTTGAATCTGGAAAGGTTCCAGATCATTGACGGGTTCGACTACACCTACCCTTGGCATTACGACCATCTGACTAATGACGGTGTGCATTATGGTCGGCCTCCTGCCAAGTCAAAATGGGCCGGAGGGAACATGGGCCATCGATACTTTGTAGACATTATGCTTGTACACATGCTCCTCAACGCCATCTGCTGAACCGACCTCCATTTGGTCCATAAACTACTCACCGTGACGGGTGTTCTACATGCCCTGCAAATCCTTTACAGAGAAGCCTTTCTCTACTCTAGACACGTAGCTCAGCAGAAACCCAGGCTTCACCGACAAACGACTCCGCGGGCCGAGTCTCCGCTGAATCAAACTCACCAGTGTCTGCCAGGACTTCTTGTCTACCTTCGATTCTTTCTAGTTCAGACGAGCTTAGCTGCGAACAGTCAGCTAGCAGAGATTATGAAATAGCCTTGCCCTTCCGCGTCACTCTGTAAATATGCTCTCATTGATTCTGCTCAAAATGAAGCACAATCTTATTGTCCTCTGGGGCGGGGGCAATTTAAAATTCATTGCGGTAATTTATATGCCGGAGAAGGTACCGAGTTCTCCTCGCAGAAATGTACACGATGTATCACTGCAATCAATATAAGAATCTCTCATTGTTCCTGTATGAAGGCCTCATTTACGAATCGCTTCATTCGAAGAGTTGTGGCCAATGGAGTATCAGTCAAGACACAGAGACTACGTACTGAAACGACACTAGTAGACTAGACTGCATGTCAGCAGACATCCAGCTAAACTATCATGGTAAGGAAAAGCTGCCACGTCCGCGAAACGACAACGAGGGATGAGGAAACCCGCCTTCTTACATCTGAATAAATGCAAACCACCTACGTTTAGGTACCTACAGGAAGAAATGACCTGTAGCAGCTCCCAGGGCCGAGTAGTGACCAATAGTTCACCAGGTCCAATCATGCCGTCCAAAGAGCAGTTTACATGTACTATAATGCAACGGAGTGGAGAACTGAAAAGGACATACGTCCAATGAAGATTGGTAGTTCTGCTGAGACCAAGCGGGTCGACATTGTCAAGCAGGTCCCCGCAGAACAGATTTATCTCCTAGAAAGTGATGGAGACTTGCGAACAAGGTCGCTTAATTGTCCATGTGTTTCACCGTGGGCAAAGCAAAGACAAACTCCCTTGACTGAGTACCTTGACTCTGCGAGCGGCGAGCAACGAACTCCACGTAGATAGCGAAAAGGAGATCGGGCACGATGAGGAGTGTTCATGTGGGCACCGCCCCCTCTCCCCACCTGGGCTTGCATTGTCTCGAGTCGACGCTGTATGCGAAAGTGAGCGTCGGTAGGAACAGATGAAACACAAACAATCCAGTCAGTCTGAAGCCTCTCCTATCTGCTCTACTTGCACTTTTGGCCGCAAGTTTGCATGAACGTCATTCTTCGTAAGCCAGGTGAAAATTGACTTGGCTCGAAAGAAAAGCATTGCTGTATGGGCCGAAACACTCGGTTGCTGCTGGCGACCCGCAGCGTTGTCGGTATCTACTCGTCGGAATCCAAACCGTATGGTCCACGCCAAAGCCCTTGACTCTACTGTTTGGTGGCTGTTGTATCATTGGGACCCAGATGCGGGCACAGATGTCATACTGCGAATGCAATTTTCTTCACTCTGTGTTCCATTCGATCCTCGATCCGTACACTTTAGGGTAGGACGCTATGCAGTATGCCAGATACAGAAATTTGTTCACTTAAGCATTGGATTTCATGAATCTCCTCGCTCGATCACAGGGGATGCTCCTGTGATCAAATGCTGTAATGTCTGTCAGTTTTAATTTAGATATAAAGTCGCCTGCAAATCGTCCGAGATAGACTTTGAAGTAATATGAAATTGATAGTGTGTTTCAGAAGCAAATAAAGTAGAAGTGTGATGTAACTGGATCCAGTTTGTAAGATAACATAATAGATAGGAAGCAAATATGTACTGTACTATATGAACTGGTTTGGATTGGGTTTTATATGTAACTTATGATCCGCTCAGTGCACCATACAATAGCACTCCTAAATAGAAGATAAAATTTATTCTATTGTAATAATTTTCTGAGAGTAGTATTTATATTATTTTATATGAATTGTTTAATGATTATAAATAATTTCAGTGAATACTATTTAGGTTTAAATTGATGCAGCCTCAGAAATATATGTTGACTTCAAACCTTCAAAGGTCATCTCATTTCATCATTGCACTGTTTGATGTATTGTTTCCTCACATTTATTCATTTTACTTGGCCCTCGTTTCAGTATCACAACCTTATTCATTTGAACCGTGGGCTTCAAAACTGTGCACACGGTGGCCATAACTGATTAGAGTATTTACCATAAATGTACACTTGCTGTCTTGTAAAGTTTATTTCCTCCGACATGTTTTTCCATCCTATACTCAGTTGCCCCAAAATTGCTTACATATTTATAAGAATATCGCCTAAAGTCTAACATAAATGAAATAGGGCAACAGAAGACTTTCGCTTTGACTGGATTCATTGTAATATAAAATGTGAAATTCACATCTATAAAGAAGCTTGTGGTTGATCTTCAGCAGAAAATATGTTACAGCGACTTACATCTCAACATGTAAGTAGTTGTTATCTCTAGAGTTTCAGGTGGCTTTCCTAGGTGCAAACAGATATTACAGTAGTAATAATGACTATGAAGAGAGAACAACAAAAAGTATGCCAAGGTAAATAACAATTTTCCTCTCGAGGAGTTGTAACTACTAATCCTCTTGGTTCTCGGCTACTAAATGAGCTGTGAAGAGGTCAACACCATTGTTGGCATATGAATCTACATGAGCACTCTAATTTTTTAGTGACAGATAGACAAGCCTCATGACTAAAGGTTGACATTTTGAGAAAGTCAGAACGGGTAGGATCAGAGTTCTAATTTTTGCCCATTCAGAAGCCAATTAGAAGTTCCACACAATATAAGTGCAGTGCCGAACTATTTAAAACAGTGATGAAGTCTCGAACTGACATCCTAAAGCTTATGCGACCGATACTTTTACGTCCTTACTGCGGCATTTTTTACCCTTACTTTTATCCGAATGACGAATTTTGAGAAAGTGGGTTTATCCCAATAGCTGCTAATAAGGTCACAATCTTGTTGTTATGAGAAAAAATATTTTAACTAACCATCACGGGACTTACCTTCCTAGATAGGAAAGACACATACTACTTTATCTCTTCCTAGCTGCAGTGCCACTATGAACAAGGCTTTGTTTGCTACCATTTGGAATCTATGTTATAGTTGCACTACTTAATTCTTACTCCTTTAGTTCAACTCGAAGGAATATTTTAACATTCACAAGATGTTATTATATGTGAATGGATACACTATCTTTATGATTTTCCATGTTTAAAATCATAAAAAGTACTATACATCTCTCTAGAAGATTGCATTAACTTAGATTTTGATGCTAATCCATTACTTTTATATATATATATATATATATATATATATATATATATATATCCCCACCATATTTTCCACTTTCCAAACAAGCCTTATGTATTATGACCTACATAATTAATATGGATAAGAGCTTGTGGTAACACTCAAACTCACATGCACAAAATACTTTTTGTTAGTATTAACTTTAGTGTGAGATTAATTCTAGTTAGCATAACCCTCATTAGGATTAGTTTCAAAGTTTCTACTATATACCATATAATAGTGTGAGACATAGCTCCTGATTAAAAATGTATAGTTTTTTCACTAAAACCTTTTAGTTTCCTTGAATGTAGTCCAGCATTAACATACCACATATATTTCTTATCAACGTCATGCTTGTAAACTTTTTTGTTTGTGGATTTCTTGATTATTATTTCAACAATTGTATGAGCGAGAGGCTTTCAAGTTGTGGATCATCTGATGCTAATTGTTGCAGAAAACTCATAAAATGCAACAAGAAAGACAAAAATTCCATCACACCAGAGTACAAAGAATATGTGGTTCATACAAAGTGCTACGTCCACGGAAACTAACTTGTAATATTTGTTCGTTCAAAAACTATATATAGCTGGCAGTTAATCCCTAGGGCTAACATTAACTAGCAATTGATTTGAGTTAGTACGAAACAAGAATTAACCCTAACAAACTTCTCCCTTAACTCATGTTGAGAGAAAATTGACTTCTTTAACCTATATAATTACTTGGCGAAAAGTACTCGAATGAAATCTAACAAAAGATTTCTCTTCAAACGTGAGTTAGTTAAAACTAATTCGTTTTAGAAACATGATAGAGTGAAAAAGTAAAGAGGTTTTTGAATTGCTACTAAACTCTACGTGTGCTCCTCATGCAAAACTTGCATAGAAACACAATAAACCTTTTCAAAGGAATAACGTTTCATAGCTCGATTGAAGTTTTTGTCAATCTTGACTAGTTCAATACTTTAATCAAACAATGTATGTTATATAATTGATATCAATGTGCTTCATTGTATTATCTTTCACTTGATTTGGAATAAATTGTAAAGCACTCTAACTATCACAATGAAGTTTGACAACCCTTGTTTTAATTTCATCTCAATGATAAACTTATACACCCAAACAGCTTCCGTTGATGCTTTTGCTGCCGCTATATACTCATCTTCGTTGTAGACAAAGCTACACATTTCTTTAAGATACATCTCTAATTAATGCATCCACCATCAAATATAAACATATAACTAGTTGTAGATCTTCTTTAATCAGATCTTGTCCATAGTCAACGTAGCCTACTAAGAATTTGGCATGTTCTAATAAGCCATCAAACAATAATTCATAATCATTAATACCTGAAAATACATTTCACCGCTTCTTAGTTAATCTTTCTTGTATTTGACATGTTTAAGAATATTTTTTGTTTTTGGAGGGTAAAAAAACAGTTGTCATTGTGAGCCTAAACTCCCCACCCTTCAGCGTTTGTAGTTCAGGTGGAGGTTTGAGCTCCCATAATCTAACTTCTCTGATCTCAAACCATGTGGTCAAAGTGTATTCAAGACAATGAGATCATAAATACTCGTTTTGCCATGGACAAATTGTCCCAAACTGTCACTAACAACTTGATGTCTGCTATTTTCACAAGAGCAGCAGACAAGCTCTTCGTCACATAAAGATCTAACCCAACTATGGGTGACTTTCTCAATACTACAGCCGCTGTGGCTTATCCTAGAATGAGTGCCACATCTTAGACACACTGCCTCAGACACAGTCAGGTGACACACCAGCAGCACAAGGTAACACCCTTCATAACAGCAACCTTCACACCCAGGGAACACGATTCTACTCTCAACACTTGCTCGATTCTTCCTCCTAGTGATCACTCAGTCTCAGCCCAGCGATCCGCTTGGCCGTCACACACACTCTTCCGCTCAGCCCTCCGGCTACACTCTCAGCAACTCCACGCTTTCAACACCCTTGCCCTCAGGAATCTCACCCTACTATCAGATTCCACCCACAATTCTGAGTATCAGATTTCAGTCTCACACCCTTAGTTCCCACCTTCGATTTCAGTCCCACTCCCAATTCCTACTCAGATTTCAGTGTCGATTTCTCAATTTCCACCTTCAGGTCCCACCAGATTTCTCTCTCGGATTTAACTCTCACTTTTCAGTTTCAAATTCAGATCCCGACTGTCAGATTTCAGTCTCAGATCTCACTTCACTCGCCGCTCCCATTCTCAAATCTTCCACTCTGATTTCAGCTCCCACTCACAGATTTTACACTTCAATCTCAGCTCCCACTTTAATTTCACTCTCCGATACGACTCTCCACCCACGAGAGTTTGCTTCCTCCTACATCGAACTCTCCACACTCCCCTCCTAATTCTCACCCCTCCCCTGCGAAAATCACTCACGTCCACACTCTATTCCTCCTACCGATCCCACCAGCGTCTCCACACAATGGCACACCACACGATCTCTATCCCTAGTCCAAAAATTCCTCTCCAACGTCCAAGGGCTAAGTCACCCACAGCCCGCGTGAATGCCGTTCCCGCGATGATGGACAACGGCCTGGTTCCCATGTGCGACTTCATGCCCCGCCGTCCTATTACCCACGCTTGACTTCACGCCGCCGCCACTGCCACACCTGTACAGTCTTTATTCATGACCACGTCAACATCCGCCGTCCGAAATCTTCTTCCGCGCACCGCCGAAGGCATCCCCCGCCGAAGACACTCTTCCGCACCTTTGCATATCTATAACAGTCACCTCCGACGCTCATAACTCACAGATCCCTGCTTCGTTTGAAACGTTCTTGGGCTCGTTGGAACGAGCGTGTTGAGCTCTTTCCAACGAGCCCCTAACTAAGTCAAACCGATAAGAATTGAGAAAGAAACCACTGAAGGCGTTTACCTATGCGTAGGCCGCCTATTCACAACCCGCCTACTTGCAACTCCTTGGGCCGAAGGCCTCTCTATCTGTTATCGCCGAAGGCCCCTCTATATGTTAACGCCGAAATACTCTCTATATGTTAACGCCGAAGGCCTCTCTCCTAACCATGACAGCCGCTTTTGACGCTCATAACTCAATGACACCTTATCCGTTTCAAGGATTCTTGGTCTCGTTGGAACGAGCGTCGCGAGATCTTTCCAACAAGACCCTAACTGAGTCAAGGCGTTACAAATTGAGAAATTTATGACGGTTTTACTTCTCCGACGGAGTCCTTGCCCCGAAGACCTGCTACCGCCGAAGACGTACGTCGCCGAAGACGTCCGTCGCCGCACTCGCCTAAACCCTTACCATCAGTAACCTCCGATATTTATAACTCTGTGATGCCTTATCCGTTTCAAGAGTTCTTGGTCTCGTTGGAACGAGCGTCGCGAGCTCTTTTCAACAAGACCCTAACTGAGTCAAGGCGTCACACATTGAAAACGTTATGAGGGTTTCCTGTTTCGCCTAAGGCCTTTCCCCGAAGGCACTTCACCGAAGGCACTTCGCCGAAGACCTTGCCCCGAAGGCACCCTTCCGCACCTTGTGCCCCCTAACCATCACACCAACTCCTAATCTTGCTAAAACTTTCAGAAAACCCCAAGCATAATTTTGCAAGAGCTTAAATCCAAAATTTTAACTCTCATAAGGGTAAAAAGACATGTGAGCACAGTTTTGTGCTCACAGCCATCTTTCGATTAACATGATTCATTGAAAATTTACCTTTATTGACAATATTACTACAAGCTACTGGCTCCAAGAGCCTATAATCCTTCACACGACTAGCTTATCAAATAAAATAACACTTTTTCTATGTAGGATTAACTTAGTATAAGGAGTATAATAAAAAAATCTCAAACAACTATAATTAACCATCTATTTGAGCCACCAGTTCAAACGGTGTAAAGATTTCGATTGCTCTAAAAGGAAAAATGTTAACAAAATATATTGCAATATTGATAGCTTCAACTCAAAATTCATATGGTGTACCAGATTGACTCATCATACGACGCATTTACTCCAACGTCGGTTGACATTCTCTCGAATCAAATTGTTTAAGCCCAACCTCTACAGCAGACGTCGTAGTTATTCTCATCGGTTTGACTACTCGTACAAGATTGTAGTTTGGTATTTTTTCTTCTTGTTTGGCATATTTCTGCAATTGCCACTTTTGTCAAACGATCAATAAACTTGATCGTCAACGTTCATCCGATCACTAAGAGATGTCTCATGAGATCGAACGGAGTTCCAGAATCAGAGTGCGTCCAATTTTGAGTTTCAAGATTTGAGGGCAAGAGATTCTTACGGGAGCTGTATCTCCGAGGTTGGGAGTGATCTGGAGCTGAAATTTAGTGGAACACTAGAGTAGGGCAGGACGCACAAGCCTGAAAAAATCTCAGGCCGAACGACATTTGGAGCAAGAAGTTGACGTGTCTTGGAGGTCCGAGCTTTTTGAGAGAAAGGGCCAAATCTTGCAGGGGCCGTAACTTCGGGCTCGAATGTGATTGGGGGCTGAAATTTTGTGCCATTGTGACATTGGGTAGAGCGCTTAAGCTTGTTAATTTTCAAATCCAACAGAGTTTTAGAGTCAAAGTGCGTCCAATTTTGAATTTCGAGCTTTGAGTTTCAAGATTTGATGGCAAGAAATTTTTACGGGAGCTGTATCTTCAAGGTTGGGAGTGATCTGGAGCTGAAATTTATTGAAATGCTGGAATAGGGCAGGACGCACAATACTGCAAAATCTCAGGCCAAACGACATTTGGAGCGAGAAGTTGACGTAAGAAGGGAGAGCCGAATCTTGGATGGGCTGTAACTTCGGGTTGGAGTTTGCTTTGGACTTGAAACTTTTTTGGGAGTTTGGAGCTAGGTATGGAGCGCAAGCTCGCAAAGTTAGAGACCTAACGCAATTTGGAGGTGGAAGGTGAAACATATTGCAGTCTCGAGTTTTTGAGAGGCATTCACATGATGGCGTCTCAAGACGATTTGATACTCAATCTTCTGCAAACGATTATGAAGAGTTGAAAGTACTCCGTGCAAAATTCAAGGTACAGAGCTCTACTTTAATTGCAGATCAATATGAAATTAGAGAGTTGAAGCTCTACCATAAGAGTTTTGAGAAGATTATGGTTGATATTTCAAAACACGTAGAGGATATTCAGGAGAAAGTTGGTTCTCAAACTTCCACTGTTGTCATTCCTAGATTGCATGAAGTGGTTGAAAGTCTAGAGGTGAAGATGAAATCTTTTGCAGAAGCCATCAAGTCTGCTCATATCTCTTTTTGTCAAGAGCAAAAGATTGAAAAGACTAATCAATTTGCTCGTAGAAATAATGTGAAAATTTCTGATCTAGTTGAATCTGAGAAGGAAAAGGTGAAGAGTGTTGTCACCAAGTTTTTGGCTGAAACACTTGATGTTCCTAATGCGGATGTGGCTCAAGCTTTTTGCATTGAAACCATAGGAACCCAACCTCGAGCCATCATAGTTAAGTTTAATGACCAAACTCAAAGTGATATAGCTTTAGCCAACAAAGCTGTACTCAAAGGACGTAGGATTTGGTTAGATCCCGATCTCACACCTCTACAAGTAGAGGCAAGGAGAAAGGAGCTTGCAAAAGTCAAAGAAGCTCAAGATGCTGGATTTTTTGCTTATCTCTGTGATGAACAAGCAATTGTCACTCAACGGAAGAGACTATTGCTAGATTGCTATGTGGATGTTTCGACAATCATCCACATAGCAATCCAAGAGCTTGAGGGTGTTAATGTGGAATATTAGAGTTCTTTCTACAACGAAGTATGTGAGTGCTAATCCGATTTGGAAGATGGCGGACATCATCAACATTGTAATCACACACGTGGTATCATGAGAGCAACACTTTTGGAGAGATACCAGGGTTTACTTTGATGGAATACACTTGGAATCAGAGAAGTCAACGAGCTGGAAGAGGCTATGCCGGTATTGCTACTTTCATCATATCTCAATTTCTACCTCTGATACATTTAGAAGGTCAGGATACGGGAGGTCAATATCATTGGCTTTGTCTTGGATTGGTTGGAAGATCTTATAGTTATTTGGTTGTTTGTTACTTTGCACCATTGTCCATGCCTATCTACTCCACACGCACTTGCAATCTGAGTCAATCATTCCATCGACTTATAGGAGATTGGTCTTGGTTGACTTACTTAAAATATTCAACTTGGTCTTTACGAAAGATTGTGCCTATTCACAAGTCAGGAAGGAAGGACTTGGTGACAAACTATCGCACTATCATGGTGGGTAGTGTTTTTGCCAAGTTGTTTGGCAAATTGGTGGAGTCAAAGTTGAGCACATGGACTGAATTTCATCGAAAGAGAGCGCGGTTTCAAGCAGGCTTGCGCCCCACATACAACACCGTTGATCATATCTTGGCTTTGCGTGTTTTATGGGAGAAGTTGAAGGGCAACGGCAAAGCTTTGTTTTGCGCCTTCATTGATTTTAAAAAAGCTTTTGACATCGTACCTCGTGAGCTATTATGGGAAAGACTGCAAGTCATTGGAGTAACATCAGATCTTCTAGCAGCTATGGCCACGCTTTACCAATCTGTTCGAGCCAAGATCAACACTTCTCAAACTGAAGAGGCTTTGAGTACCATTGGAGTGATTCAAGGTTGTCCTCTCTCTCCTACTCTATTTGGAGTTTTTATAGATGATATCGAAGAGTGGTTGGAGGCATGTGATAGTGGAGGTGTCAAGCTTGGAAACTTTGTTATCAAAGCTCTCTTGTATGCAGATGATATCATATTACTAGCACGTGTTGCAATTAGTTTACAGAAACACCTATACACTTTGGCTAGCTTTTGTACCCAAAATCAAATGGATGTAAATATAGAGAAGTCCAAAGTCATGATAGTGGGCACTAGATCCAAGTTTTCCTTCTATTACCAGGATCTACAATTAGAAGAGGTGAAGAGTTATAAATATCTATGCATTGATTTTTCTAATGATTAAAGTTGGGCACTTTGTGTGCAAAAGAGAGTAGAAGGTGGTTACAAAGCTCTATATTCATTGCTAAATCGGTGTAGAAGGGCTCATCTTGTGTCTTGGAGTCTTAGGAAATTTTATTCAGAAGCTTAGTGTTGCCGGTAGTATTGTATGGAACCCAAGTGTGGATTCCTGATTGTAAGAAAACAGGTTGGGAGCGTGTGGGGAGGGTGCAGAAGATATTTCTACAAGAAGAATTGGGTGTGAGAAACCAAAACTCATATGCTATTCTTCTTGCGGAAACAGGTTGTTTACCTCTAGAGGCTGAAGCTCTATACTTGACCATCACTTACGTCAAAATGATGAGATCTTTTGATGCTTCTCGCCTTACTCCTCAAGCTTTGAGTGCCACACGTGCCAAAGGATGGTTAGCGGATGTGATAACTTGGTCTTTAAGGTGGAATGTGACGGAACGCGATTGAGACCTACAACCTATAGCACTACGTTAACGTCTAAAGGAGTAGTTTTTGAACATTATATGGAGCAAGCGCGGCACCAAGATGCAATTTTATCAACTTCATGTGAATCCTATGCTTGTTTATTGTGAACGGGATTTCCTACTTGTAGGAATCTCCACGTCCTTACGTCATATTATTGCTAGGCATAGAACTGGATCTCATAGGCTTGAAATTGAGGAAGGACGTTGGCTTAATATTGATAGGAGTGAACGTATTTGTAGGCTATGTGATGGAAGAGAAGTTGAGGATGAAGAGCATGTATTTCTTACTTGTACTAGATATGCAGAGATTAGAGTGACTCATAATATAGATGTAGAGAATTTTTATTCTTTGTTACAGTTAGTTCCTTTTGATTTAGGTTGTTATATTAGGTACATTATTAGTTATCGTTATAGTGCTCTTGGCACTAGCTAGGGATTGGATTTTGGGGTCTTTTTCCTTGTTTGTGGTTGTCGCTTGTATTGTGTTTTTCAGCCTTTTGACCTTTTGGGTCCACCGGGCTTGATCTATTACCATTTACCATTTACCATGCCATCACATCTACAAGAACTTAGTAACTATCTAAGGTGTAAAATTATCTTTGAATTTGTAAAACAATAACCTTCAGAGGCTAAATTATTGCAAAGTGAAGGGTTTGAATACCACACCTATGGAGCCAATGAACATATTCCGTGAATGTGAAATGAAGACAAAATCTCCTCAGATATAAACTACTTCAACTTCAACTTGAAATCTACAAAAGATTGTTACTATTCACATTTTTGAAAGCAAAGACTTGGTGGCAAACTATACTACTATCATGGTGAGTAGTATTTTTTCCAAGTTATTTGGAAATTTGATGGAGTCAAAGTTGAGCACATGGGCTAGATCTTGTGAGAAGAGAGTGAGTATCCAAGCTGGTTTTTGTCCTACATTCAACACCAAAGACCATATTTTGGTTTGCAATTTTAGTTGCATACAGCTCTATTTTAATTATATATTTTTTATAAAAATATATATTTGCGTGTTTTATGAAAGAAATCCAAGGATAATGGAAAAGTTTTGTTTTGTGACTTCATTGATTTCAATAAAGCTTTTCACACAGTATTTCGTGAGCTTTTATGAAAAAGATTGCAAATTATTGGAGTACCATCACATCTCTTAGCAGCAGTGGCCACATTATATCACTCCGTTCGGGTCAAGATCAACACTTCTCAAACCGAAGAGATTTTGAGTTCCATTGGAGTCATTCATGATTGTATTCTCTCTCCTATTCTCTTTGGAGTTTTCATAGATGATATAGAAAGGTGGTTGGAAGATTGTGAAATTGAAGGTGTCAAACTTGGAGTCTTTGTCATCAAAGCTCTTTTGTATGCAGATGATGTCATATTACTAGCACGTGATTCGTTTACAAAAACACCTTGACACTTTGGCTAGCTTTTGTACTCAAAATCAGATGGAGTCCAATTTGTAGAAGTCAATTGTCATTCTTGTGGGCACTAGATCCAAGCTTTCTTTCTTTTACAAAGTATTAGAGTTGAAACAAGTGAAGACTTACACATATCTAGACATTGATTTCTCCTATAGTTATAGTTGAACACTTTGTGTGCAAAAGAGAGTAGAAGCTAGTTTCAAAGCTCTATATTCATTGCTAAATAGATGTATAGGAGCTAATCTAGTGTCTTGGAGTCTTAGAAAATTCTTATTCATGAGCTTAGTGTTTCTAGTTATCTTATATGGAACACAAATGTGGGGTCCTGATTGTAAGAAGACAGGTTGGCAACGTTTGGAGTGGGTGGTAAAGATCTTCTTACAAGAAAAATTGGGTGAGAGGAACCAAACTTCATATGTTATTCATCTTGGGGAAACATGTTGTGTATCTCTTGAGGTTGAAGCTCTCTTCTTGACTATCACTTAAGTCAAAAGAGTGAGATCTTTTGATACTTCTCGACTTCCTCTTGAAGCTTTATGTGTCACCTCCCAAGGGATGGTTTGCAGATGTGATGATTTGGTCTTTGAGGTGAAATGTGAAAGAACTCGATTGGGCTTTGCAACCTATGCCTTTCGCGAGCGTATCAAAAAGAAATTTCTCATCATTATTTGGAGCGGACAAGGCACTAAAATGGAGTTGTATCAACTTCATGTGAATCTTATGCTTGTTCATTGTGAGCAAGAATACTTACTTGCGGAGATCTCTACAATTTTACGTCATATTATTACTCGGCATAGAACAGTATCTCATAGTCTTGGGATTGAGGAAGAGCGTTGGTTGAATATTGATATGAGTGAACGTATTTGTGATGGAAGTAAAGTTGAGGATGAAGAGCATATGTTTGTTGCTTGTACCAGATATATTGAGATTAGAGTGGCTCATAAGGTTGTTGAGAATTTTTATTCTTTATTGCAGCTTGAAACTTATGCTTTAGGTTGTTTTATGAGGGATGTGATTAGTTTTTTTTCTAGTGCTTTGGGCACTAACTAGGGGGTTCTTTTGATTCTCTCCTAGTTTGGAGTTTGTATTGTGTTTTTAAGCCTTTGGATCCCACGGTCTTGATCTATTTACCATTTACCATATATATATATATATATAAAATAAAAAAAAATCGTAGCAAGAAACTCTAGGTCTAATGCTAATTAGGGAAAGTTAACTTGAGTTATTAACAACATACAAGTATTTTTTTTGATACTTGAAGTGATGGTTATATTAGCAGTTTATTTTTTAAATGACATGAGGCTAGCCCCTTCGGTTGTGAGTACAACCCTCTCTTCATTGCTTACTGTTAAGATTTCATGAGCATTTTAGGTTGTTCGGGTCTTCCCATTAGTTTTGGATATATCAGTGTGTATCCTTTGTCCATTCAAAATGACCTGACAAGAACGAATGATCTGATGTACAAACCGAAACAAACGACCTCTCACACTCTGATGGATGCTTGTATCTGGAAAATGAGTATTAGCACTGACATTATTTTAGTCAACAATATCTATCAACTGGACGTTTCACATGACAAGATCCAACTTCGAAGACGGTAATGTTGACAACCACAGGAAACCACTGAACATTTTTCTTTTCGTTGCAGCAATCATTTGATTTCTTTTTTAATTTGTTTTTTAGTTTGATGTTGTTTTCAAGTATTTTCTTGTTACTTTAGGGAAATAAACTGAAAAGACTAGAAGATTAATTTCAGATGAAACTTTCAGAGGGAAAGTACTTAGTCACCGCCCACTACCATTTCATACATATGGGAGATATATACCGCTTGCAGATTGCATGCAGATGTATCAGTTTATGCGGATATCATATTCTGTTAGTTAGTTGTCTCCTTACCACTAGATCCGCTACTACCATATGATTCATACCATGCTACTGTACAATCTCCTCTGCTATTTCGCTATATACGCTCTCCGCTGCAGTTTTCAACAGTCAGACAGAAAGGAAGGATCTGACAGTCATAACTTCCCAATTATTTTCACTCTACCATTGACACATTGAATTCTATTGGATTCTTGTGATTTGCTAGCAGCGGACTAAGTAGTAGCACAAGTTCAGGAATTATCTTCAGGCCATGTATAGTGTTCACGGAAGTCAACACCATAGACGGCCTAAAGGCGAAGCTCAACCAAACTTATCGCAGCAGTGCTTTAGGTCTCACTATTTTGGCAAAATAAGGTGAGAAAAGCAGGCGGAAAGAGCACCACAGTGACACAACGGTTGCAAATCTCCTTCGTGATCTTATTCTCGTTTACAATGCTGCACGGATGGAATGTGACTCACAGAGTAACAACGGACAAATCAGGCAGTCCCTAAGGTTGTTCGAATTGATTGAATCTAGCGTCATGGTGAAAATTGAGAATGTATCTTACAGAAATTGTAAAATGATGTAATTCTACAGAAGATGAGCACATGGCAACAATTTTGTGGAGTATGCTGCATTCCACAAAAATGGGAAACTGGTGCGCATATTGGCAATAGAAATATTCTAGAGCATCTAAAATCATATGAACAACTTACGTGAAGCTGAAGATATTTCATACATAATTTTGCCAACACGTGACCGATGATGAACCAACCGAATCATGCAAGGTGGAATTATGACCGAAAATATGCGAAGTAAACTCCGTGAACGCTGCTACAAATGCAGGCATGACTGGCCACCGTGTCTGCATGCTTGAAATACGACGAAATCGGATAACGGTAATGTCGTCATAGACACGCATCATTCACAAAGACATCCTGAGAATATGAGATTCAGATATTCAGGATCAAACGTTTCTGTACACACCGTGATCCTCTGTTTACAAGAAGACACAAGGCAGCAGGAGCTTGAACGTCCCAGACATTCTCACAACTACAAAATGGACCAGGTCTTTTACTGCAGGTAATGACGTTATTGTAACCATGTGTCTTATTTGAAACAAACTTCTCCATATATTATAACCACCTTTTCTCAGGAAGAGTCCAGACAGATCACAGATTGGCCAAGTAGGCTAGAGGACATCGAGTGACGTAAATTGTAAAACAAAGAGCTCTTTAACGCTTTTCTTCACTACAGGATGTGCCAGCAGATCCGTGAAAACAATTATCCTGCATCTTTGTATCAACAGATTTCACCGGCCTTCCATGCTGGATTCAAATCAAAAGCTTAGACAAGGTGTGCCTTCAGCTATTTGGTCGCTCAACAAAATGGAAATGGGGTGTGGGTGAAATACCCACAGCTGGATGAGCGTTGAGGTACTTTACAAAGACATTAGCTTTTCCCACATTCTGCGAAGCATCCACACATAAAGAGTAATGTGAGCTTGACTTCGTGAACCTGAATACGTCCTACCAGCCACTCAGAGTAGATTAACCCAAGAAAATGATAAATAACGAATTTTTGGAGATCAGCGTACTGACTATAAATGACGTCTATCAAGATATTTGAAAAGGGGAAGACCACCAATATCCCACAAATTTTAGCTCAAGTTACTGACAACAACATGACACCATCTCTCCTAGGGTAAAGTCATACTTCAGATCAAAACAATACAGAAGGTACATTGATAATCTCGTCTCGTATCTCCTCTATCTGCGTTCTAGGATGAGGTAATTCCGTAAAACTCAACCCCACGACCCGCCTTCGGCCTACTAGAGTATATACTGTGAAAGGGATACCACAGTGCAGCACATCAAAGAGAGAAAGGAGTGTTTACGAAGAGTATCAAAACTACTAGATGAAACAACGACAATGTGAAGCTGCAAACACAAATTTTACGATACGAAACAGATCTCAACATAAATCATGAGCATGTATATCTGATGACAGGAAAATTTTTACTTCTATTAGAAGTCTTAGAGCGACGATCAGAAACAAGTGTGACAGAATGTCATATCAATACTCTAAGTTACTGTTGTACATCCTAATGTGACGGGATTTCATTACGACAGCAAGCTACTGATGTTGTTGACTAAGACTATGAACGCGGTTGGGAACAAAGAACAGTGACCATATTAACTGATATTGTCGTGAAATCGGAAACAGTTCAGTTGACTGGAGGATGTACAAACTTTTAATCCAAGAAGTACTAGATTACCGAAGAGAATAAGGGATCTAACAGCATTACAAGGACTGTATTCTAACCTTCAACCCACGAAAACTACGTTTTCATCAGCGGAATCAGAAACATGAACATATAATCAAATTTAGAGAAAATGTCGGCACCACAACGATAATCGTTGTGAGAATGCAGTAAATCAATCAGGATAAATATCCACCAAGTATAGTCAACACATGATTCCTCTGAAAGCACCCGAAATCCGATCTCGGACCTCCATAGGCAGTTAAGGAGGAACGGGAAGGATGTTGATGCAGGTTCAAAAATCAGTACAGGTTGTCATGAACTAGAAGAATAGGGAAGCACCATGCATTAAGACAGCCAATTCATTGCTTATGAGCAAGTAAGCAACAAAGCACGACGGCCTCAGCAAGAAAGAGATTATTGACATTCACCGAAATTTAATTGAACGCTTCAATCGCATACATTCGGTGAAAAATATCAACTCTTCCTTGCATTCGACAGAAGAAAGACAACTAAGTGGCCCGACCTCCATCATGCTAGGTGCTATACAAAGTCTGCTCTCTATGTTGTAGAACAGGGTTCCAATTTTAGAATTAGAACATGCCAGTAATATCTATCAGTGATAAATAAGGATCTAAACATCACCTTGAATTTTTTGTACAGTCAATACACAACAGCAGCATAGATGAAAAAAGCTATGGCTGCCTTGCAAAGCCATTATCGCTTTGACATGGTTCTGAGCAGCTTCTTCGTTTCTCCATCCCCTCAAGCCCCTTAGTTCCAAGTGGCCGAATTTGCGCCCCCATATCCCACTATACACTACTCATAAGATAGATTAAGCACTTTGCAGGAAAAGCGATGCCAGATACAGGTGAGATTCAGCACCCCAACAACGTCTGCTCAGTGACCAAACTAAAACGACCACAAAGCATAGTAACTCACAGAACCATCAACGTTGAAAGGGCATCCACCATCGCCTGCGACCCTGCACCTCACTGCCCCCCCCTATTTGCTCTATATGTGGCTCCTGAAAGAAGTGGTGTTGTTGCCTGTGCAACGGTCTTCCCAAGTGTTGCATGCGGCCCCCAATGAGGTGATTCCCTATGCACAATACCAACACAAGGCCCATCATGCTAAGCACTGGCCCCGCTGCCAGTAAAAACCAGCCTCTTCCAGTACCCCGCATTGTCTCTCCTCTGTCTACCTCATCACTCTCATTCTCTCCTCTCTCTCTCTCTCCAACCTCATCCCTGCTCAGTGGGGTATTAGTGTTGATAGTATCTGAACCTTGCGAGAAAGATAACTCCGGTGCGCTCTCCTCGTGACCTCGTTCTCCCTCACCAGATGCCACCTGTTCGACTCCATTTCGAGGGTTTGAGGTTCCAATCGGCTCTACAGCGTCAATAGTTGTCTCCCTTACGTTCGACTGATGACTCGAAGAATCTGAGACCTGATCTCCACCACTGTTATTGCCTTGAAGCCCATCCTCTGCAACTTGTGTCAGTGAACTCGGACTCTGGGACGCGCTATTGTTTTGGACGGTTCCACGTCTGCTTTGCTTCTGCTCTTCGTAATCAGGATCATCAGTTGGTAGTTCATATCGGCAGACTGGGCACGAGTTGCGCGAGCTGAGCCAAGGCAAGATGCAGTCGTTGTGGTAGAGATGTAGACAAGGTAATTGTTTAGCGGGTTCTCCTAGGGCCACAACGTCTTTACAGATAGCACACACGGCTGATCCATCATCCACGTGTGCTTGCTCAATCGATATGGACGGCAAACACTCAACGGCTGTTTTCGAAGCTGGTGGGGCACCTCTTCGGGAGTTGTCGTTTTCAGCCATCTGTTGCAAAAGCATCTCAAAACCCCTAGCATCGACATAATCGCCAGGATTGCCAACATAAAGAGGCCCGTCAGGAAGCTCCACTCGTACCTCGATATTTTGTCCTACCAAGGTCTGTAAAAGCTCCTGCAAGTACTGATGGAGATTATGCTCCATATTCCTTGTCCTAAGACGAAATTCTCTCACCCTAGGTTGTCTCCCTTCCCCATTCTGCTCCAACGGCTGTTCTCCTTCCTGCGACTCAGCCTCGTTGTCCTCACCAGCACCATCCTCCACTCCTGTTTCCACTGGCTCCTCATCTTCATCAACCTCCTCCCACTCTTCATCGTCATCCTCCTCTGCAGAATCCCACGCGTCAAAAACCATGCCTTCTTCGGTCTCCGTGTCACTGACGACAAGTTCCTCATCTGCATCATCGTCATCGTGACTTGGAGATGTGTCTCGGATGAACATTAGATGCCCATCTTGAGTAATCCTGTCCAAGGCGAGTTGCGCGGCTGCTGGTAATGTACCTAACTCCTCACCATCGGTGGGTGTCTCAGTTCTACCTTCTTGCCCTCCACCTGCCTCCTCCCTAGATGTATGAATCGAAGATAAAAAACCACTTAGGTTTGGTAATTCTCCGTCTTCAGGTACAGCTGGCGTTTGACCCTCCACAAGCTCGTGAGCTTGAACGGTCGTGTGATTCTGCAGTGAGCGAAAAACAAAAGATTAACAAATATATACTTTGACGATAGATTGTACTTTGAGGATCATGCGAACATAATAATCTCTAATTAACCAGGACGATACAGTAGCGACAAGTTGAGAGAAGAAGGATTCAAACATATGCCCACGGTTGCACAAGTGACAGAGGTAACCGATCAATTCGTGATACTACTTGCTATTTCGCTTAACGAAGAGGCATCTCGAAGGACTAAAACTCCCTTCCCGTAAAGAAAGAAGGGAAGGCCAATAGATCCAAAGCCAGTGGAGCAACTGCTCATCGACCTTTACATACTAACAGTCTAATCAAAAGACAAGTCTACATATTTTAACTTCTTCGCAGTCTACTTGAGGGTGACACAAGGAAACTGTACAAGCGGTAGACAACGACGCCAAGTGACCTACACATGACCTAAGTGTCTGAAGATGATGCAAGATCAGAGCTGATACTTCACGACTGACGCTCAGTGCAGGGTAACACTCCTCGTACCTCTTCATCCAGCGACGCGGGTGGAGCATTATTAGATCTATTCGTAGCTTGCCCTAACAGCTGTAGCACTTGCAACAGCTGCTGAGGGTACAAATGCTCCAAGGCTTCAGATAGAGGAACCATCTGACGTGCAGTAGCTCCACCAGGACTAGCACCTGCTATGATAGCAGCAGTAGCAGTGGCTCGTCGGCGTCGCCTCCGTTGTGCACGTCTAACATCCGGCAAAGTCTGGGCAGTGGCCAGGGCCTCAATGAATCCGCTTCGGCACTCAGAACACACCATGCTATCCGTCCCACCGTCCACCTCAGCCTCTGCAATTACCTCCTTTTGACATTGATGACACCAATGTCCAGCACTGATTGTTTCACCGGCACCCTGTGTTTGTTCCTGATTGTCTTGCCCTCCTCTAGCCTCTCGTGAGGCGTCCTCCGTAGACCCGGGCTGCCCTCCATATTCAATCTGAGGCGTTTGCTGTTGCGGATCGGCCATGACTACGTGCGATGGTGGAGTCTAAGACGAATTTTGGCGGAGCAAACTAGAGCTCAAATCAGATGGATATGTAGACGTTTCGACTATCTAAGTTTAGATCCCCGTAAGATCTTTACAACACAACGTATGAAAATGAGCGATCTCCCAAGTGGAAAATAAATAAACGAATAGGTAAATATACTCCTCACTTAAACGTCGGGATAAAGAGTTGAGCCGGAGACTTACTCCAATTACAACAACTCCATCTTCCAGTCTCGGTTGCACATCCATTCATGGCAGGCAAAATCTCTCCCACCTCACCTACGTGTTCATCAAATGCAAACCCTCGACTAGCTCTCGTTGACCTCAATCCAAACGTCGGCAACTCTTCCTACTCCGACGCACTTGGAACTTCTCACCTCTCCCACCCTCCGCCAAATCAATCCCACACGACCACAGATGTACAAACACCACTTCTCAAAACTCACAGGCCTTCCACCACCATCACAACCACAAACAAATCACGGCCTCCGCCCCCTGCCTGCCCGTGAGCCTCGTGCAACAAGACTCTATTTCACTCATCACAACACCATCCTAATAAGATCCGGACCAGCCCACCCAGAAAAGACACCGCGGCTTCCGTCCTTCAAAGAAAAAAATCGTCCGGGGCGGTTTCAACTCGCGCACTACTTGCTCTAAACAGTAGATAATCGTGAGATCCAAGAAGACGACCACCAGGGCTTACGAGCCTCCTGCACGGACACGACCAGCCCGACCAGCAAGCCCGCGCACTCTCTGCTCCTTCGCCTTCAGACTCTGCTGCGGCTCCAGGGAGAAACAAAATGGCGAGAACGAGCATCCATGACAGGACACTCGCCGAGAACACCTCTCATCTCCGCCCTCCTGCGTCTCCTTCTTGCACACTCCCTTTGCCCTGACCCACTCCCTCTCGAGCTCTCACTCCCCGCACACACGCTTCTCCTCTCCCCGCCTTCCTCTCCTCTGGCTTCGTCCGTCTCCACCTCCACCTCCTCCCGCGTTTGCTGCTGCTTCCTCCTCTACTTCCCCTCCCTATTAGGGCAACCGTCCTCCATATCCCCTCCAGTTCCGGGGTGCCGTCCTGGTCGATCGCTCGTCCGGCAGCCTTGCGTTGGGCTCTCTGTCCACCGAAATGTGCCGCATCTCGCCCCCCCGCTTCTTCCTGCATCGGAGTCCACCCTGACTGAACTCCTCTCACTCGTTCCGTCCTCTCTTTCTGCCCAATGATTCTCTCGCCATCCGCTATTTTCATCGACCTCCGAACCGCTAAGTTTAGAGGTGGAAGAGCTGGCGGAGCAGGTGCACTGCGCTGGGGACCTACTTCTGGCGTGTAGCGCCCGAGGCTTATCTGCACTTTCATTGTTTAATTAGATTGCTTCATGGCGGAGGAACATGCTTTGTCAAAATAAACAAGCGAGTCTAAATACGGAGAGTGGAGGAGAAGCAAATGATAAAGAAATGTAATGAGTGTAGACCAAGGGGCTGTTTGGCACATCTCCTCCATATTCAATCAATAGATGCTCGAGGGTGCAGCAAGCAAGATACCAAAAACGGACTGGAATGTCAAGGAGGAAACTGAACGCGTAGCAAAGGTATAATTTCCAATAGCAACCAAGTGGTCAATATACGTTGCTACGTATGGTATCTGAAAATATACTACTATAAAATCCATCTAGATAGCATTGTCTGATGCAGTTACTTTATGTGTGTTGATTTAATCCATATTTACTTTGTAATACTAAGGGTGCTAGACACTCGTTAGCTATTTAGTTTCATCATTGTTGGACTTGATGGTTTCTTCATATTTTGTTGGTTAAAAATTTGTTCCCATACATTATAAATGATGTGAAGAAATCAATTATATCACCAGTAAGTGACACACTATATAGTATGTAACATGTTAAAATGAATCCTTGGTAACTATGGAACAACAAATAAACATGAAGAAAATTCTTCTGATTTTCAACCTCATTACTTTGAAAAAATCAGTTAATGAAAACAAAAGACACTCAACTCATGACTAGAACTACGCATCTGTTAATCTATATTAGATTAACAAACACGTAATTTTTTCATTGTATTTTTCTTTACTTTGAATGAAGTTCCAAACAAAAGTTTGATAGATATGTATATTTAGTATATATTTTTTTATGATTTTGGCTCACTTCATTTACTTTACAATATTTGATTATAATAAAAATATTAATTTGATATATCATTAATCCTATGATTTTCATTATAATATATACATTGTGATATAAACAAATGTGATTTATCATTGAAGTTACTTCATTCACAATAGCTCATTAGTCACAAAATAATTTAAAGATATCATTGAGAGCTTTGATGTCAACTTGTAGAGTGACAAACTTACGATCTCAACTAATTAAAATAAAGCTAATAAAGGCTGAATCAATATCTAAATTAACTCTTCATGATCTTACTTTTAATTCAAATTTTTTTTGCAATCACTAAAATCTATACATATGCTCTACAAAGAATTCAAAATAGTAAACTAACATATGTTGCTCTATAGACTAGAGCCAACTAAAACTAAGTACTTGTGAAAAAAAAAATGGAGTTAAAATGTATAGAAGAAAAAACAAAACTAGTGAATTCTACTTGTGATTTCGATGCAAAATAGCACAAACGTTTTATAAGAAATAACGTTGGTTTGCCATTAGTTGTATTGAGTTTACAGTCAATCTTGACTAGCTTAAACTACTTCTTGAATTACATACTTCATATCATTTTATATATTACATGTATGTGTATATAAATGCATAAGTATCACACATACACCTTTTTTGAATATATTTATGCTTTCCTTAACACATTAAACCTTGTGATACATTAGCTATGAGATATTTTTAATCCATATCATGATTAAAATAATCTAGAAAATTAATTTCAGTTGATTTTTTTTCAAAATCAATTGGTTATTTTATGTAGATTTTTTACTCAAAAAAATACTTTAAAATGTTGAAACTAAATCTATCTTATGCAGATTAAATATCAAAGCAATCGCATGCATCAATCTGATTCTAACATTCTTGCTACAAATTTAAACAATATATTGTAATTTATACTTTGTTTGTGTAAATGTATTACATTATGAACATATTCAAGTAGTTTTTTGAAATTTTGAATTTGAATGTCAAATATCATCATATGATACTTAGCCATAACACTATGTTTTCAAAAAGAAAATTTTGTGATGATTAATAATCATCTTTTTACTAGACTAATGTAAGTTAAGAATATTTATTGCCAAGTACTGTCAAATATTTATTATTCATATATTATACTCTAGATTGTTATACATGAGTTATCTCAGCTTCAAATTTAGTAAAATTGACTACATCAAACATACTATTGTCATCTAACATGTGTAGATTTTCTATGATTTTATACTTTGAACATAGTCTTATCACCTATTCTCATCATAGCACTTAGTTTTTTTTTAATGCAATCGTATACAAGTCACATTTACTGTCTTATCAGATTCTGATGATAAAAAATCTGGCATTATTATGTTTGGCTTGAAATCATATTTTGACAAATAATTAAAATTTTGTTGTAAACGATTTTATTTCAATCACACTAGAGTAATACATGAGAAAAATACTTATAAAAATCAAATAATAAATTTAAAATATGGAAGATTTTTCTTTGATCTTGGTTGAAATTCTAAGTATCAATCACAATATCACAAAAGCTATCAATGTAATCTTTGATCTGTAATCTTATAACTTGAAACTTATTAGCTTAAAGAACATACAAGTAGTATTGCACCGCTTTGCAAAAAAATTGATGCTTAAACGTATCAAACAATAAATTATAATTGTCATGTTCAATCAACCGTTACAAAATTGAAGATGACATATGTAGTATAATAATATTCATCACATATTGTTGAAAATATTTTGAATTATTATCCTTGAAGATGGAAGCTTTACGTTTTAATATATTGTTTAAATTCATAATCATTAGTTTGCATTTTTTTTAAATCTGTTAGATTAAATCATCATCACTACCATCATAGTTGCTTACATTAAATCTAGCTTCTCTAAACTTCATAATAATCATCTTGTTTTGCTAGATTTTAGACTTCATCTCCTCCATTGTTTATGCAAACGAATGTTTTTTTCTTATTATAACAATTTTTTTGAAGTTGTTCAACTAGTCAAAAAATAATAGTATTTGAAATAAAAAATTAATATTTAATCAAATTATAATTTAAAAAAAAATTCTCAACTACAAATTTGTATATCAACTTGAGGTAGACATGAGAAAGTATCCATCCTAAATTCATAAATTGCGTTCATAATCTCTTCCAATTTTAGCAAAAAAAACACTTCATTGCTTCATTAACATATCTCAAAAAACAAAAAACAAGATTAAAAAATAACTTCTATTTACAAAACACCATCGAATTTTTTTTATCCTTTGCGTTTTGTCATTATCACTATAATTGCAAGTAAAAAAACAAAACACCACATGAATAGATCAAATCAAGTGAGTTGTCATTCTTAGATAACCTCAATTCATTTAGTGATGTCAAAATGATCACAAATGTGAAATCCAATTTAATTTGATTAATTACAATAATTTTAATAAAGAAATTTTTTATTCTTTCATACTTTTAGATGCATTATTTTCAATAAACATTTAAAATGTTGAGCATATTAAATGATAAAGTTGCAATTTTATTGTAGCGTTTCTTTACCAATATAGCTCCATAAGCAAAGTATATGGTCAATGATTTTCAAGACTACTACTTACTTGCATCATTTAACTATCATTAAGCTTGAAACTAATATTGACAAAAATAAAAACTTCAACTTCTCAAGTAAATATAATTCTAATTTTTTCCAATCTTAACTCTAATGAACAATTTTATCAAACTTGGCTCAAATTTTGACAAAAACAAAATGCACATTCAACTTTGAGATTCTTGTGATTAACTATTGCTAACTAATTCCACTGTAGTAGCTCATGTTTTGTTCACATAACATCGTAAAAGATTTATTGTGAGCTTTTATTTGTTTTTAAAGATAAGGCCAAAATAATTATGTCAAATAACTATTAAACTGATTAAAGATTCAATCCTAAAAACAAGTAAACTTTACTAGAGATACAATATGACGTATCAATAAGAATAAAAAAAAAATTATTTTTTGGCAAAAATAGTTGATTGAATGTGTTATCAAATAAAAAAATAAAAAAATTAGTAATCACATGTATTGAATGTAGCAAAAATTAATAAATACTTGATTTAATGAAATATTTATTATATTAAAACCTATCATATGATTAGATAAAAAAATTTACTTTTTATATATATATATAATTATTGTAATGTTATCATTCTGTATTTATTTGCAAAAGTATCTTTTGATTTTTAAAATTTATGTTTAAGCTCAGCATGAAATATATATCTTCTTTTCATTGAAGATATGATATTTGATGATAATATTTGATGATGATTCATGCAACTAAACATCAATAAAGTGTTCATTCATTGGATGGAATAAACATTTCAACATAAAACCTCAAAAAATTGTACAATTTCACATAGATAAAAACACAATCTCACAAACTGACATACAAAAAATGCCAAGTTGAAGTACAAGGTTTGTCATCACTACACTAGGTCAAAGAAAACAATAGAAAAGTTGTTATTGAAAAAAGAACTCTAAAATTTTCAAGAAATTTTGTGACTAGCTATTTTTTTTAGTGAAGAGACAAATTTAAACCCTATGTATAATTTAGCTAGCTAAGGTAAAAGAGAGTTGTGTTATTACTAACAATCTTTTTAATTCATGTTATGGGTATAGTGATGTTAGTGATAGTTCAAATTAGTTAGTAATCAGAATAATTCAAATTTAGGGTTTGTGGTTCTCGTTGTTTAAGAGAGCAAAACATAGCTCTTTTCCCAACATTGGTTTTACATTTTTTAAGTAAAGCCTCATGATCATATGAACGCAGTATAAGAGAGAGGAATTAAGTATTTTGGATGTCAAAACTTTTACAAAGATCTGTTTGTTTTTTGATTTGTTTTGTCTTTGTGTTAGAATTGATATTAGAGCAATCCTTTGACAATCTCGGCTCTAAAACTCTGAACTTGCTCAAGTAGCTTCTTGAGTATGATCACTTTCATGTACTTAGTTTTATACTTGATGCCAAGGAGTAAGTCTGAAGTCAATTTTATGTTAAAAACTGCATTTTTATAAAATAGAATCTTATGTTGATGTTTTTTTCTTCTTCTATTTTCATCAATTGATTTGCAGTAAGATGTTATGTACTTTCACTATACAACAATTCTGCGCCTTTCATATTGTTCCTTTATTTTAATGCGCCTCGCAAACCTCCCCAAGTTCGTAGAAATAATGTTTAGGCGTTACTTAGACCTTAGCCGCTCTTGGGATTCCTTGAGCTATACAAGGCTGTGGCAAGAGCCGAGGCCCACAATGAAGATAAGCAAACTTTTTTTTAACAAAAAAATGTTTTTTTGTCATAGTTTTTAAACCAGGCAGAAAATGATGACCAACAAGTCAAATCATGGATGAAATTTATGCTTAACAAGTCATATGATTTATGATCTTTTGCTAATATGTGCATTTAGATATATTGTACTTTATTTTTGCAAAATTTACTCTTTTAATCATAATATCTATTCAAATTTTTTTATTTGTGATATAGGATATCATAAATGATGTCTAAAATATTGGTTGGATGTGAAAAAGACACATTCAGATGAATATATGCCACTGCAACAATTGAATAAACAAATCTTTGAGGTAAGTAAGCCAACATTTCCAAGACTCAAATTTAAAATATGCAAATAATTAATCATGATACTTTATATCATCACTAGCAAATGATACTCTCATTATTTGTTGAATTTTTGTAACTAATGTCAAATGAATCAATGAGTATTTTGTGTAAATAACAAAAATTTCACAACTTTGATACGTTAAGCTTGTTATTTGTTTTTCAAAGATGACAAAAAAATTACTTCAATTTCAATTAAACTATTTTATTACTTTTTAAAGCAACAATATAAAATTTAAGAAATTAATTGATATTGAAATAGATACGAACACTAGTGTGCTAAAAAATCTGTTTCTTATAAAATCACAGAGAGAAATAATAGTTGGATCAAAAAATAGAGTTGAATACAAAATCAACAAATATGAATTAATCTTCTAATTTTGGTTTCTATATAATTTATGCCAAAAATATACAATGATTTTATAACATCAATTATAAACTCAGTGTGTTTTCTTATGAATAAATAATATATGATGTTATGAATTATCATCTGATAAACACATTTTTTTTACATCTTATGTGGTCATAATAAATACTTCACTTAAATTTTTTTTGAGTAGCTTGAGAATAGTTTCTGATCTTGAATCTCTTTTTATACTTTAACAAATACTTTGAAAAAGCAGTTTTTAGATTTTAGAGTCACATGTAATTTAAGAGTTTTTAATGGTATCTCTCTATTTTCCAATTCTCACTCTAATGTGTTTTTTCTCAATCGGAGTTAGCACTATTGATTATGTTATGTCTTCGACCAGTGGTATTTAACACTAGGGTTTAAAGAGAAGTTCATTCGAAGATAGAAATGTAAACTCTGAAAATGAAAGATATCAACAATGTTATTACTCTCCCTTATATAGTTCTCACCAACAAGTACAAGGAGATAAGAACTTATCGCCACCATCCATCCCACTCATAGTGGATGGATGACGTGACGGATAATACTAACAAGCACACGGATCGTTGACGTGACGCTCATAACTAACACACTAACTAAGGGTCAAACCACAGGACCGGAAGCGGCAATGAACCCTTGCTTGTCATTGGTAGGCCGGCTGCTCCCCTTACCACATGGGAGTGAGCGGCAATTTGGAAAATCCCAGGTGGCAAAAAAATTGATCGCTTCGGAGTACTAAACACTTCCGCCTAGAGATCCGGTTTTTACGGAAACTTCAACTCCACGTGTATATTTGCGCCTTTTTCAAGTTTCTTTGAGGGGTACGGTAGTTTACCATTCTATTGGAAATTTCTTGACATTTTCTCGACAAGATGGATTCACAAGGAACTCTGCTGTATGACTTCATGAATAATGGTTCAAACTCTTCCGCTATGGGGTCTGAGTTTAATGCGCAGGGTAGTACTACCATTCCAACTTCGCCGTTTTTGGGAAGTTTTCCACACCTAGGATTTATTTTTTCACAATCCTTCGTGCATTCGCTCCCGAGAATGCAATTTTCACATGCAAGTCACCTTGCTTTGAGCCTCTCTGTTGGATTCAAAAGTGGTTTGAGAAAAGCAAATTCAATGAAAGTGATGCTATACACACAAAAACTAGCAAGAAACAAAGAATTGCTTGTAAAAAAACCTGAAATTACTTAGGTGGACGGCGTGAAAGAGGAAATGGATGCTTCGAATAGTAATGAGCATTGGAAAGATCATTGGATCATCCAATTGTTCACAATACGAGGAGAAATGCATAGTGCATTTTCAGCCGTGCCAAAGCAAGATGAGAAGTATGTTTACTTCTCATCTTTTCATGTTTATGTATGTTGACTTCAGATGTTGTAGTGAGAAGTATGTCAAGATAGAGCAGTGATGTATGAGCGTGTCCACACAGTTGCCATATTCGTTACTGCGCAGATATCTATTGAAATCCAAACACCCTTCAGAATGTTCTTGTTTTATATTGAACTTTTTGTTAAAGCTGATGTATTCTCTTTCTAATTTGGTGGATCTATGTTCCATCGTTTCCTGCCTTGATGATGTTTTACATAGCTCATATTGCCATTTGTTACATGTATTCATTAACTTCTATGATAGAGCTTCGATCGAGTGATGACCCGCTGTTAATACTAGCTCGGTTCTTGACAGGTCTCTTATTGGTAACTTGAGATTAAGTCTACATAGATCCACTGATGGTAGCTCCTCTAGGCTAATGTTCTTCAATCTTTGTTAGTGGATATGATGAATATCGTCTTTTGACTGTAGTGAGTGATTTCATTTGGTCCGTATCTTTGACAGTATGGATCGAAGCATGGTATGGGCATGACATACTCTACATGATCAAAAACAATGTCCTAGAAACCTGATAAGACCACAAAGTTTATCTTAGTGAATTATTAATTTTGTGAATGTGAATTCTATTTGTTAGTGTTTTTTTAATTTACTTCCATGCTTTTGTGTTTTGTTTAGGTGTTGATAATTGGTCACAACTTCACACGAAGCTTGTGTCAATGTGTCTGTTCATAAAGATAGTGAAGCATGTAGAAAGAAGTGGAGTACAATCTATAAATAATACAAAGAAGAGAAGGCGATGAATATGAAGTTGGGATCGCAACGATTGGAAAAATGTTGATGATATTTCTTGATGTACTAGTTTATGTTTGACAGGATGAACGTTGTTTCACATGCCCATGTTGATGTTATGGACAGAGATGGAGTGAAGTGCAGCGTCACTTCGGAGACAAATACAACGGAGAAAAAAGTGATATGAGTTCATCAAAATCATCGGAGCTTAAGTGAGTAGAGCGTTTGTTTTTGAAAAGATGTCTTTGAGAGCTGAAAGAGAGTAGTAAGATTGAAGTTTGATAGTACTAGATAGTTTGAAGACCAATGATGATATAAAAATGGCTTTATTAATGAGTATGCAAAAAATCATGGAGAAATTGGTTGATAAACTTTAGGTGGAGATGAATATAGGGGTACAAGATTTACTACCGGACGTCAAAGAAGTGCACTTTAGATTATTCTCTTTGTCTTTACGTCCTGAAGTGACACACATATTCTTCAATGTGATCTTCATACTTGTAAATTGCCCATGTTTTTTTGTGGTTTTTTCAGACCTTTTGAGTTCTCTTTGTTGCTTTTTGCAAGAACTAAAGTTGGTTGTTTCTTCCAGCACTTTTGAGCTTGCTGTCATGTAGCATAATGTTTGTATTCATTTGTAAAGAGTGATCAACTTAGATGCATCACCAATTTGAAGCATGTAGAAGGTAAAATAGTGAGATCAAAGTGTGTGGAATGTGCATGGAATCTCAAGTGAAAATAGAATTTGCTTATAAGGAAGCATATACTTGAACTAGTAAATGTGGATTTTATTATATGTAGATATTGCATAAATCCTCATAAGAGATGTCTAAGGACACAAGTCGAAGAAGTTCATTAAAAACCTTATTACTTGCTAGCTTCAGAAAATGCATCAAACATCAAATACTAGGCTAGACTACTTAACGTCAATGAAAAATGTTTCCCATGGACAAGAGAAACAGGAGAGTGTGTGGCAATGCAAGGCTATGTAAAGCATGGTTAGCCACCGCAAGCTTCTCTTGTCTCGCAGGACGTGAAGGTGTCATAAGTGACATTCCATTGTGCACTTCGTCTGATGCCTCTAGCAACCACTCTGTTTTTCAAAAGTTGTCTCCTAGGATGATGCATATGTTATGTAAAACAAGTCAAATACTCACCAACTCAGACATGTTCTTAAGTTTCATGTCAACACTTTTTAACATTATTCATTATCTATCCTTAAGCATTTCAAATGCTCGCTCAATGCACATACGGGTGGAACTCTCAACAAAGTTCTAGTTGTATTCCTCTCGAATAAGCTTGTCTTTGTGACCTCTGAAGGGAGCTAACATCCAAGAGCGGCATGGGTAGGCCGCATCTCCAACCAAAGCATAAGGCGCAAGCTTTTCAGCATCGCAAAATTGGCTAATTGTGTTTCTTCCCCATAGGTTAGCGTCATGAATGAATCCGACCCATACTATGTCAAAATCCGAGAATATGCACTTGCTAGATACAACACACTGCAATAGTATAGAGTGAAATCCCTCATGATTGTAATAATTAGCCGCACTAGATGCCACAATTGGTATGTGAGAACCATACACCGCATCAAGCACATACTGTATTCGATGAATATCTTCAAACTCTCTAGCAAATCTATCCATAATGGTGATGGAAGGCCACCAAATGAATATTTTGAGAAGTAACAATTTCACAGCATGAGTGAACTAATTAACAGCCACAGGGAACTCCATGCTCTGCATAGAGTTACCTGTGGCCAATCTTGAAATGAAGACCGCCATCTTCACTTGAACCGGTATAGCCGAGCTCATGTTGGTATCTTATCTTTGCAATGAAGGCGTAAGAGTGGAACACAAGAACTCGAAAGTGGAAACATACATCTGCATGCGACTCTTGAACTCATTAAATGACCCGAGTAAGTTTTGATCAAAAAATCCGGGTTCCCCTATCCCTCTATCATGGGCCTATAAACGTCGACATCTTGTGACTCTTTCTAGCATGAACCTTTGCACCATAATCGATATGCAATAGATTTGTTGCCAATTCCACATCAAACTGATACTTTGATCTCTATCGAGACATTCTATCGTACAAAACAATGTGAACTGCAATAAAAGAAATTAATTGAAATATTGGACGTCATTGTTCATTGTGGAAATCTATGGAAAGAAAATGAAGATTGAATGCAAGATGGATGTAGATTTAGTATGCAAGAGTCTACTGTAGAAGTGAAAGAAAATGAGCACTAAAGTTTAGGAATTAGGAGTGAGAGGAAAGAAAGTAACATTTTGAAGTGATATTATTCTCTTCTTCTCGATAGGTGTTCTTTTAACTTCTCTTTTGATTCCTGCCACTGCCGGCCATGTGATTACCGTTAGTGGATAATGTCCATGTGAACGAGGGAGTCATACAAAGATTCCTTCATTCACTAGCTAAGAGCTAATTGCCGGCTGCCGGTCGTGTGACCATAACACACTTAATCCTTACCTACAGCACACGGATTGCTGACGTGGTATTGTCAACTAACACATCCATTCTCTACCTACCAAGCGCGCGGATCGCTGACTTGGTAGCTATGACTAGTGCACACTAAAGTATACATATCAACATTTAGAGTAAACTCTACTTTAGCTCTAACCAACCATAGATTGTTACATGATAACTCTGTTATCTCAACATTTGATATACTATAAACTCAACCACAATCAAATCATGCACCTCATTTATTTACTTTTTTATTGTCAAAAGTCATTACACTTTACGTATGCCATTATATTAGTAAGAAAAACCTTTATATGCTACAATTCTAAGACTTTTTGATTTACACTACATATAGCTAGGATCCTTGTATTGCAAGTTTGCTACTAATCAAATCGCTCAAAAACAATTGCTTTGATATATTTTTTTGCAACCTTAGAATTAGAGAGCTAGTACTATCTCTTATAATGGGTGGTTTGACTTTTATTGCAAGCACGCAAGGGCGAGATCAATTAATAAATTTTGGATCTCCAAAATTAGCTTATAAAGACTTGCTAAAGTTAAGAAATTAGCTTTTTTGAGTAGGAAGCAAGAGTACTTGACAAAAAAGATGTTGAAGGAACTCACATTTTTCTAGAGACGTATAGTAGTAAGATCTTCTAAACCTTTTTTTGATCCCAAATTGTTAATTTCCTTTGTGAAAAGCTTAATTTTTTTCCAACACTGCATTAATTTCACGTTGTGAGTGAATTTTTGGCTTATTTTTTGAAGTAGAGGTAATGATTCAACTAAAAAAATTAGCAAATGATAAATGTGAAAACTTGGATGGTCATTCTATCTAACTTTTGGAGTGAAAAGTAGATGATATTAGATCGAGTTTCACTAAAATGTTAAAAAAATGCTAATATTCATGGAGTTACTTCAACATGATATATATGAAAGATTATTTCTATTCATAAATTTAGAAGTAAATACTTGATGACAATTTATTGCACTATCATGATGAATAGTGTTTTTCCCAAGTTATTTGACAAATTGATAGAGTCAAAAGTGAGCACATGCACTAAATCTCACCAAAAGATAGTGAGGTTCCAAGAAGATGTTTGCACTACTTACAACATTATTGACCATATCTTGGACTCACGAGAGAAATTTAATGACAATGAAAAGGGTTTTTACACTAAATATTGTGAGTTGTTATGGAAAAAGCTGCAAGCCATTGGAGTACCACCATATCTACTAACAACCATGGCCATGTTATATCATTAGCTTGGGGCCAAGATCAACAAATCTCAAGCTAAAGAAATTTTGAGTACCATTAGGGAGAATAAATGATAAAAAATAATAACTCTAACAAAAATTTAAAATATATCCTTGAACTTGACATAGTTATTTAATATGTGATGATGAACTTTGTCTTTTTGATATTAGTTGCACAAATTTATAACATTTTATGATTTAAATGATTAATATACATCTTTATCATGAAATATTTGTTTCTCACATTCATCTACTTATGCTTATTCTGAGACAAATTTGGGACACCGAACTGTATAAAGTTTGTTTTAAAAATTTCAGATGAATTTCTATTTTAAGAAAGTCAAAAACCAGATATATATGTCGTTGTATTATGTTTATTATTTTACATTTATCATATGCATTGAAAATTACCAATGAAATCATTAGAGCGAATCAATCTTGAAATACATGAACATATGTAATAAAAATACCGGATAAAATAACAGCATGATAAACGTACAACCCGAATGAGGATATTTTGTTTATAGATTATGAAACAGTTGGGGGAAATTCTTTAATTCATCTGTATGTATCTAGAAATTCTGTGTTTCCTCATGTTTGTAGTGATCCGTGTACTTAAGGAGTGAAAGTCAAATCCCGCTTAGGTTGAATATGGATAGTAATAAACTGATGTGTTTTTTTAAATCAATGTTGAATACTTAAAGGGTGAGAAGCAAATATATAGCGTTCGTTCAACATCTAGCAATGAAATATTTATTACAATCTACTCGATTTGAGAATCAAGCGTTCATCATGTCGATGCAAGAAAAATAGTCATTCGGATGTGTTCTACATATGGAAAGTAGAATCACATCGATAGAAATTTCAGATAGACTAGTATTGAAAATTTTTAAAAGGTTTTGGCCTTAGGATTGTTTCTTCAGGATATTGGCGGCCTTCCAGCATAGTTGGACACGTTAGCCGCCTGATTTCATGTCACGTAATACTAGGAAAAGTACTAATAGCATAATAAATGGAAGAGGAGGGATTAAATAACGATTAAAGTCAAGGGGGCCAAGAAACACAGCATATGTGAAATATAGGATGAAGGCAGGTTAGTTCTTCCAGAAATGGGCGATGAGCGACCTCCCACAGCTACCCCATGTGATAATTGTGGTGAGACCCGGGACTGGGGAGCGAGCGGGAGGGTTCCATGCCCAGAAGATCAAGGGGTCCTTGGCGTTGTTGTGCTCGTCTGTTTGCGAACCACCTATGTAGGCCAGTGGAGGTCGAGACAAGAGAGAACAAGGACGATGAAGTTGGTGTTTTTTTCCCGGCTTTGTTGATCTCGTACGAACTACGGTCGATCTCGTCCTCTTTTGTTTGTCAGCACAAGAAATTTCAGATCCAGAGGCGCACTCGCTGTCTTTCGAAGTTAATCAGGTCTACTCGAGAAGCAAGTGGAGGGTTTGGCTGCCGCTCTACCCAATATCGGCAGACCAAGCTGCCCCGATGAATCTGTAACAGATCTTTGAACGGCAAGGAGGAAGACGATGTGGATCACCTCCAGCTGACAGACATTTGGAGGTGGGATGTCGGAGGGGATTCTCTAGGGCAGGGATCGAACGAGGTATGCTTTAGGGAGCTCCGCATAGCTAGCAGCGGAAAAGCATGGGTTTAGAAGGATTGATTGGTGCGGGGTTGGGCTTTCTGTCGATCGGGCTCTGGCAAGCGTTTACGGTAGTGAAATTTTTCAGGTTAAATGACTCTGCATCATCGGGAGGTGGAGCGCGGAGGTCCAGGCAACTACTGAAGGGAGGAAATTCTCACCGGAATATCGAGCTTTCGATCATTGCCGTTTTGTCGATCCTGCATATGGTATTTAGCTTAATCGCCTCGAGTAATGATCAAGCCCATGGGTCTGGTGTTGGAATGGCCTTGTCTTTGGAGAGATTTGGCGTGGCGACTCTATTCCTAATGTATTCCCTGGTGGCTTTTATCAGCGAAAGCTCCACTATTCTACCTCTGCCGGCAGGGACATTAGAATTGGTAGCGCTTTTCGCTTTTGGGGAGGAGTTTTTGCTGTTTTATTCCAACAATAGTGGAGAACACGACGCAGGTCTTGAAACTCAATATTATTCCCTGATTCTAGTCCCCATCGGGGTTTGCCTTCTTGCCACAGCAATGGAAGTAGCTTTTCCAACGGCTGTGCTCCCCCCATTCGTTCGAAGTATGGCCCTCGTTCTTCAGGGGACTTGGTTCTTCCAAATGGCTGCATCTATTTACACTACCAAGTGGATGGCCCAAGGTTGCGAATTAGATAAGAGAGGGGAGGGGGATGTTACTTTGCGCTGCGAAGGTATGTCACTCATGAGAGGAAAGGCCATTGCCACTCTCCAATTCAATTGTCATTTGGCTATGCTCCTCCTGTTTTTGCTTCCTCTTTATGCTCTAATGAGTAGAATCTACACTGTTCCTTCAACCTATGAACGGCTGGGAGACAACGAAGTTTCGGATGAAGCCAGAGGCAGTTTGCAGGTCAAAGATAGGGGACAAGAGCTTGCCCAAGCTGAATATCGTCATGTTCTGGAAGACGAAGATGAAAATTCGGATTCGCTGGAGGCTAAGGGGGCCCCCGATACCAATGGTTTCCACAGAGTTTCAATTTGAGCACTTTTTCTTGCTTATGTAAATTTTATGCAAACGGTGAGCAATTTGCTTGCCTTCCACCCTCATCAGAAGGGCACCTTTGTATAGGCTTAAAGAAGTGACGTACCGTGTCATGGCAGGGAGTGTTGTTGGTCGAGTCTAGTTCTTCTAGTTCAAATCGGTGCAGGGGTTCTCGGATTGCCACCGTTCAAATCAATGAATCATTGACGGCTCTAGGTTAAGCTTGGCTTACATAGCTGGAAAAGAGGTTATGGGGAATTTAGCTCCACTTAAACATTTTCCGCAGACGGAGGTATCTTTCTGCTGATGTTTCTAGGTCCACCTCAAGGTGTTTGAAAATTCATCGTGAAAAACGGAGCAACTGCTTTGAAGGCGAGTTGCTCATGATACATCAAGACTAAGGATACAGGAAGATGATGCAGTTCTCACATTGTTGTGTATCGAGGGGTGCGTGAGATTGTCAAGATTCCATAGACATCAGATCTTGCATTCGTTTTTAATCACCCGAAACCTATGGCATGTTTTGACGGCATAAAATGAGCATTTTCACAAACAGGCGTACCTAGCGTCTGACTTTCACCATAGGAGCTGGTGAGTGTAAGAGGTAGCGTTGAATTTTTCAAGTAGAAGTTGCTCAGACACGTAGTAGGTATCTCTTGATGGAAAGTTTAAATTTTGCATTGACGGATTCCGATTTCATCTTCAGTCGATGGGTTCTCACTTATGTTTGTTGTCTATACTGGCGTTGATACCTTAACATCTAATGAGTTGACAGATGAAGGATTGTTTGAGCTTGATGATATAAAGTTGGCTTGCTTACTCCAGTCTTTGTTATTACCTTGTGTCAAATCTACCTTGCTGCTGATTTGCTTTACAAACTTGTTTCTTCTTCTCTGCGAGCCGCCATAGTACCTGAATGAAACTCTATCATGCTTTTACATAAATTTAGGGAACGGATCCTTAGCCGCAGCGTAGTCATGTGAAAAATTCCTTATGTCCTCTACCCGTATGGGACGGTCGCTGTCTAATATCAGCGAAAGCATCATGGGCCGGCCTGCTTCGTCTAGTCGGGGCGCCGAAATCACCTAAATTAGCTTAATTTAGTCGCACGAGGAGACCTTCATTTAGACTTAGTTTAGGCGGTGGGCAAATGTGGGTTTTCTTAAGTATTTAGAGTGCATAAAATGGAGCCATGTGCATTTCATGGGCAACAGACCTTTAGTTCAATTCCTACGTGGCCTGTATTCAGGTTTTCAATCACCCTGTTTTGATTTCCTTCTTTGGATTTCCCCTCCTGTTCAATATTACAATGCTGTTCTTCGGAACTTAGAGTAGCCCAATATGATTTCTGTGATTATCAGCAATCCACCTCTACGAAGGTACTCTAATTTGCCATCAGAAGAAACCTTATCTCTGATTGAACCATTCAGTTTATCTCCATAAAATCCAGCACCCATGTTTGTCTAAATTTGCACCTACGACATGTCCTTGAATCTTCTCAATAATTCTCGAGGAACAGTTTTGTTTTTCTGGAAGTTATTAATGTGTAAACTTAAATACAATCAAGGATGCAACTGCATTTTTTCATAATAACCTCATCGGCATGTTTCACGTTCAAAGGGGCAGAACACCTTCCACTCCTCTCAATAACTAACCTCGCAACTCTCCACTTCCATCTGCAAGAGAGTTGAGTATCCACTCAAGTTTCATACTAAAAGGGACAGAATACCTTCCACTCCTCTCAATTACTAACCTCGCAACTCTCCACGTCCATCTGCAATAGAGTTCAATATCCACTCGATCCGTAAACGCTAGTGCTTGCTGTAGGCAGTTTAGAGAAACATTTGGCGGCATCTAATAGGCCCGGTCTAATAAGTTTTTATAAAATTTTTGATAGAAACTGAACGTGGATGACTTTGTGTCTAGAATATCCACTGTCTCCAGTAGATGGAGGTACCTTGTGTTCTTAGAGTAAAGATGTCTGCGTAAATGAAGGGTAGAGTAAGTAGGCTAACCCGCGTAATGTAGTTTAGGTACTTGAGGCGTCTCGGCATACCATCGCCTAAACTAAACAGGCAGGATCATGGGGCATCCATTCACGAACTTGTAACTTGATCTCACACACGAAGAAGAATGAACTACTTACCTCCTACTTTCAAATGCTTCAATTTCAGTTCCACAGAATATTGGTGGTGGGGTTGGGACATCGGCTCCAACTACAAAGATCGTTAATCCAAGTGTTTCACTATGAACACGAAGACAAATTTAACCAAACATCTGAAAAAAAGGTTCACGCGATCAATCAGATCCTCCACGTCGCCTTTAAATTTAACCTATGTGTGACTATGACTGAAACCAACAACAATACTTAGAAAGATGTACTGTTCCATAAAGTCCAATGGGAAATTAGCTGAATGTGTAGTTCCTTGTCAGATTGAACATACCCGCTGTTAGACGGATGTAGTCTACTGTGAGACATCCCTTCTCAATACAACTCAGACCAAGTACGAACTCAGTCAGGGCATACTCCAGAACGAGCTTAGGCCGTGAATCAAGTTGGATATTCATTATAAGAATGTTAACCAAACCATTCATACTATATAAACAGATCTCGTATTTTTCAGTCATTCAAGTTTTTAATCTCTTGTACTTTGGGCAAAATTCTGCGACAAACATCTCTAAACGTAATGACAAGGAAGTAGAAGAAAGGGGGCACATAGAAACTAAAACCTATTGGAATATCTAGATTTACAAGGTAGAAAACTAACTCTGGAGTAGGAGCTAATCCCGATACGTCTTATTATGTATACAACTGGAGAGTGCTCATTTTGTACCGACAGCAACAGTTCATTTAAAATAAATTTTAAAACCTACTGGTTCAACCTGTTTACTACAATGGAATATAAGTACTCTTAATAGCAAAGGCGAGCTGGAAGAACATGGGGTTCTTCCAGGGATACTTTGAACATACGTTCATTGGTTTAATTCTCAGCATCGCGGGAGTATTGTGTTATGGACGGTTGTTGGAGCCTGTGTGAGGATCGAAAGAGTTTGTGAAGTTTATTGCATTTACCAGTTTCTTCACTATGATTTGCACATTTGTTACTTCCATCTTCCTTTACGTTATTTCACGTTATTATGACGTTATTTCACTTCTTATCACAATGCAACATTGATATCCATATTATACGAGATGGCCTTCCCAAAGCATCTAGATGTCTTGAATACCATGGGATGACATTTTCACTCATTTTGCAGGTACAACATGCCCAAAGCATGGTTTTCATTATTGCTACCACAAGGGTTCAGATTGATAGTTGCTTGTTAGAGCAACTATCATCTGCTTCGGCAGTGCACATTCTATCACCATGATTTTCTTTCAACTCGGATTAATACAGCCTTTTATTTAAGCATTTTTACTAACAAGTAACATCTAGATCTAGATCCATATCGCGCATTTGGACTTCGGATGCCAAAGGGATAGCTATCCATGGCATCATTCTTGATGTTTTCAAGTCATTGATTACAATAGTGGACATGCTGTGTGAAAAATTGTTGGTATATCCTTACATCCCGTATCACATTTTAAGCTAATCTTCACATGATGATCTGTTGATTACTAATTGCTTCTATTATTGCTGTTGTCACCAACCAGACTACACTGGAGTTGGAGATGATGTGGAGTTTGCTACCGATGCTAACATCCGCAACTACTGAAACTATGTGAGAAATTATATCTCCTTATATCTGAGCCCTGCTAAGGTTCCTCTGTCCTTGTTGATCTCTGTCTGCCTCCTGTGCATTGCCGTTGTAATCTCCAAGCGCTCCACTTTTCTCTAAGATGAAGTTCCAACGTCCGTTAGCCTTCTGAAGGTTTATGGAATGGGCCTTTCGAATTACGAGTTAAGAAACCTCCTGTTGTGTCAAGCGCTATGATGAACAGACACCACGGCCTTCGTTGAGAGTGGGAACGTTATGACCTTTATGGTGGCGATTGTAATGGTCTGAAACCCGCGGGATCAAATGCTTTTTATGTCCTGCTGGATCCCTCTGATTTCATTCAGCTCGCCATTTGTGATAACTCTTCTTTGCGGACGGATACGTTTGCATTCTCATCGCGCATTCTCGCGCTCGCGCCAGGCAACCAAGTGCCGCAGGGAAAGTCAGTTCACTATATTCGAGCGGAACGACTGGCTGCATTGATACAGCTGGAGCTGGCCGTCGCCAAACTTTAGCCAAGGAGGGTTTTCTCACTAAGACAGACAGTAACAGAAGAAAGTAGCAGAGTCCTGACTGGTAGTTAAGGCTATGAATCGTATCCCACATCTCTCATGCACGGTTGATCGGAGGTAGAGTTGCCATGGCGCACATAATAAACCATACCAATGTTCGACCGCAGAGCTCTTGACACCCTCGTATCCTATTTTGCTTACGTAAGTCACGTAAATCTCCAGTATTATACGCAGACGAGAACTGAGTTCTGTTGTCGAAATTCTCTTGAATCTCTTATGTATTAAACGTATTGGGCTCAGATCTCTGAAGCACTGCTCTCGCGAAACTACCTGTTTTTGATACTCCGATACGACAGATGTGCCTGGTCTGTTCACTCCGGGTTAGTTCGTGATGACAGTATCGCAATTTATGACGCTGCTTGCGGACAATGTGGCAGCGGAAGAAGTTCAAGCTCACATGATGATTGAAAACCTAGCCAGCTTCCTTTTTTTGTCCCAAAATACCTCGCTGAATAATATTCATGTCAGTGGCCCTACGTCGATGAGAACGTTTGGGCAAAAATCAGAGTAACGATAATCATCTCTTTCAGACTGCTGTTGCAGAGAGGAGTCATGAATAGGGGGTGCGAACTTGAGAAGCAAAGAAATATACACGAGATTGCGTACATGACTATCACTACTCTTCAGAATCGGGCATCAGGAAAAAAAAAAGAAAAAAAGGGCAGTTGGGCTTCAACTCTTTCTCGAAATGTCACGAACGATTATTAAGACTTTAATACTAGTTCAATTTACTAGAATCGAGTTGGATAAGCTCAATTGAGTTCCCTTTGGCACAGTGCAGAGGCATCAGTTTAAGTCCGGTGTAGTCTTCAGTATGTGCAGATGTGGAAGGAAATGTCAGTATCTGTTATGAATAGAACGCTACCCTTCGATTCACAGTTCCCATTAATGCTCGATTTAAAAGGAGATTCAATCACTACAATAGTAAGTGGAGCGCAGCTTGAAATTTTTCGAATTTCATAGAATATTGAGAAATCATCACCATCATGATGTACTATAAACACCCACTCGAAGCGCTGGAGCAAAGATCTTCTAACAGGCCTATTTAACCCCAACATAGAACGAGCAAAACCAAGCCAGCACCAAATGATAATTTCTTAAGAGTCAACCCTTAACAACATTCACCCGAATGCTCAAACATCGATCGAATCAGAGTCAGTGCAAGCTCGTTGCGAATTTAGTTATCGTCAAAAAAGCCCACAGATCGCGAAATTCACTCACAAAAAAAGGAGAGAGGCGAAAACAAAAATGTCTACATTTGTCTATATTCTGTGAAATACAAAAGATGGGCGAAAGCTTGTGCAGAAGAGCATAAGAACTCGTAATATTGATGAATTTCAAGCACTGAGCGTCCATGAACGAGTACACCATCAGATTATTGACCTTTCAGGCGCTCAGAGATATCCAGATCGTCACTAGCAGCTGCTCTTCCGAAAGCAACTTCATCCAAGCTCTGCCCAATTCGTCTATACTTCCCTCCAGATTCGACGAAAGCCGGACATGGCCTGAAAGCTTTGATGGGCCACCACCCGAAGCCCGGAACCGCTCCAATTCCGCCCTGTATTCTACCTTCCCCGTTGCATCCTCCGACCTTCTCGGGCTTGCCGCAAGCAGCACAACCCCCCTGGGGAACTCCAAAAGCGGACTTATCCTCAGTCGGTGACGCAACACTACTACTGCTGCTCGTCTCTTCCACGGCCTGGACTCTAAAACCAGCGGACAGAGAAGATGTAGAAAGCTCGGATTGTAAAGCAGGGCTGGCATTCCACGCTCGAACTGTCACATGAGAGGGGATACGGTTGCGCGAGCTGGCAGTGGCACATGGAACGTGATACTGGAGAGAAGTTGAGGACAAAGCACCGCGGCTCAAATCCACGAGCAACGCCATCGTCAATTCTGTCTTCGACGTTCTCACTCGAAACAGGTGCTCTGGAACACTTGGGAAGCTAGGGAACAGACGGACTCCGAAGGAGCGTGCCGGTCACAAGGTGGAGAGTCGCTTCGGTGCACGCTGGTCCAGACAGTGTTTTGTGTAGTAGAGCTTCCGTCATGCCATGGCCGCGCATTCGTTCGTCTCTCACCATCTGCAGGTCTTCTTTTTCCCAGTCGTTATCTTTGTCATTTCTTTCACGGCCCCGACTATCCAAACATTACACGTATTCTCGTCCTCACTAACTGAGTTACCCAGTTAGTGAGGACGGTAACTCACTCACTGGGTAAGGACAACTTTACAAGTCAAATCTCCGCAAATGTTAATTGCACAATGTAATGAGGTCTTTCATGCGGGAGTACTGTATGTATTAGAAGTCTGACACACCTAAGAACTGCAGTAGGATGAATGTGGTTCGATATCTTGAAGCAACGGACAACGCTGTTCAACGTGGAGAAAGGTTATATATATATATATATATATATATATAACAAAAGACACTTTATTATAGTACACACTTGGAATCTCAAAATTATAATTACTTTGATTCGACATTCATGGATAATCAAGAGCTAATTGATAGATTGGAATATGAACATGAACATTTTGTTTATAGAAAGCATCATCAGTTTTTAAAATTTCTTGAAAATATACTTGTAGAATTGACCAGTTATCTAATAATCTAGATAGATTATTCATAATGAATACAGTAAAATTATATTTGAGATTTTATGCTTACATTCACATTCAATTTGGATAGATTGACATGATGATATGAATGAGGCAAGTCTTTATGTTGTAAGTAGTGATGTTGAGTATGAACATTTTTCTTGACAGTTTATTCATCACGAGGAAAGTTGAACACATTAGTCGAATGCACTCTTACACACACATAAACACAAAAAATCACACGCACATCTAGAGCTAGCATTGGACATTGGTGGTTCATACATGTAACACCTCATGCTTTACTGAACAATCCTAAAAAGTGTCATCGAGAGTTTTCATGAACTCATTCATATAGTGACAGTTCAACGAGTTTTATCAGTAGGAATCAACCTTACATGAATTACTAAAAGACTTGAGTCACTATTACTGATGTATTCATGATATCATAACATGCTTTATAGATATATCAATAGCATGATAATATAGATATTCAAGTGAATTGACAAATTTTTTTTATATAATTACTATATTAGTTGATTAATAATTGAAAATCTTGAATTAATTCCTGAAAGTTCATCAACGTCTTGAATTACAATGTTAAAGTATCAGAGCTTGATGAAAATTGATGTTTTATATTTTTAAAATCAAATTGTACAAAAATTTAGAAAAAAAGAGCATTATCACTATTTCAAAAATAAAACATGTAACAATATTTAAGTAAAAAATATATGAAAAAATTCATTGAAAAAATACACTCAAAATATAATTAAAATTACATTTAATAGATGAAACCAAATGCTTAAATATATTTGAATATATAAATAATAGTTTTAAATATTTTTAAAAACTAAAGTTTAGTTATCAAAAAATGAATCATTTTTTTATTTCATGAAGTCATTCCAAATAATATTAAAATTACAACCAACATTTAAAAAAAATAAATTAAAATTATATGTTTCAAATATACACATAACCTAACGTATGTTAGATTCTGAGTTAAAATTTGGTTAGTTTGGACAGTTGTTGGATAGTAATGTTGCGAACAGAAATTTTATCATTGAAAAAAAAATTAGATTGAGACAATATTAACATAAAATACCAAATTAGACCAAAATTGATAAGTTTTTTCATACAAGACAAAGAAGTATTATTGATAACTAGAAGAGTATGTACAATCAGTGTTGATAAGAGTGAAAAACGATGTATTGAGATTTTTTATATATACATCAAGCAAGTCTAATGAATACTACCGTTAGCTGAAGATTGAGCATGAATCTTCATGGACAAAAAGTATATTAGTCCATCTCAAAATTAAGGAGAATCAAATTGCAATCAAAACATTTAGACTTTAAAAGATTCATAATAAAAATCATGCATATTAATGTCCATGAAGTTGTTGAAAACAATTGTGATTTAAATAATCCGTATGGTTGTCAGCTTAATGATTTTATTGTAACCAAAATGTCTTGTTGATGAAAAGTTGTATTGAGATTCAAACGTTAAACTTGACATGAAACTTCAAGTACATAAAGTAATTCATGATAGTATAACAATCCATCTCAAAATTGGAATCTTGAATCATCATCGTCTCAAAGTTGTTCAATGCAATTAGAAATATGTAAATTGGAAGTAGTTTGATTTAAAAATTTGAATCTATAAACTTTGAATTAGAGATTTGATACTTTCCAAGTTTGGATATTCTCCAAGATTGAAGATGACAACATTTTTTAAAAATTTCAAGGTCAAATGATCAAATTATAAACTTACTCAAATATCTTGGAAAAAAATGCATCCACAAAATTATGCTACGTACAGTCTTCAGCTAAAATTGCATAAGCTTGATAAGAGTTTTTTTGGTTGGTTAGTAAGTTACATCTACTTCCATAGATGCAAGCTACATTTGTGAGATAAGAGAGTCAAAGCGAATTTGTGATAAATGTGACAAAGTTGAAGTACACAAACAATATACTTTAACGAATTTATTGTCAATTAAGTTGCTTGGCAAACATAATGTGTTCAAGGTTTTTGTGATTGTTGTAAACTAGAAAGAGATGTTGAGCTCATTCAACACTTTTCGAAACAAATCAACGATTGCTAAGAGCTACTATTTGTGCATTTCATAATTGATCTTCAAATCAATAAATTTATGCAAGTGGAATGTGATAGATTTAAAACAGATTTCTTGTAATTGTGAAAAGAAGATTCAAAGAACAAAGTCAAAAGTATCCATTTTTACGAAGCACGGCTTTTGGAAATCAAAATGTGTCAAAATATGAGATATTATAAACGTTTTTTTCAAAGTTTCAAATTTTTGAATTTGCAATTTTTGACTTCGAGGTTTCAGAAGAAAATTTTTTCAAGGTGTGATACTTGACTCTATGATATAAACATAAGTGTTATTTGCAATGTCATTCATTATATTTTTCAATTTACTTTCTAACTTTTGAAGTTTTATTTTGCATGAGATGTAAGGTTGAAGTGCTGGAAGATGTTTGATATTTTAGAGTTGTTTAATCCACTTAATTTGATTTAAAGAACAAATGTTGTTACTCTTGCTCCTCAAACAACAGCTTGTCATTGTTGATTGTTTGAATAATGATTTCTAACAAAATAATTGATTTGCACAAGTTCATTAACAAGATTTGTATATCATTATAGTATCGATAGTGAATATTATAATGAGAGATGTATTATTTCAATCGATGTCACATGCATGATGTTTGAATTCTGCCAAGCATAATGAAATTGTACTCAAACATTGTTGCAATGTTTGAAACCTCTTTGTTGTATTAAGATTGAATGTTTCTTTGTCATATTTCTTGCTGAATTTTTTAAAAAATTGATCAAAGTTTTTTAGAATTGAAAAATTATGTTTTTAATAATGAAAAAAAACCAAGATAAAAAGATTATTATGAGAAGTGATTCAATCAGTCAAATTTGTGTTTCTTCTGTTATGTATCTATGTGATTAGAGACAAAAAACAAGCCAAAGTTGATTAAAAAAATATTATAGATTTGTACAATCTTCATCAATCTTATCTTGCAAGCTTACTTGAGTTTACTTTGATGCGTGTGGACTTGAATTTGCTATAGAAGCTAGAACTTATGTTGGAGACGTGAGCAACTTTGAGTTATTTCATGACATTTGTAAATTGACATTCTTTTGTTGTAGTTATTGTAGCATGGCAAACACATCGTGCATCCATATATATTAAATGTAATCTATCTTGAATTTGATACACCTGAAGGTTTACAAATGAATGAAGTAGCAAATCTTAGCGTCATGTACACTTGAGATTATCACGGAAAGTGAATAGCTTCAAAAATTTAGAGAGATCTATTCATATCTATGTGAGTTCAATCTATGACATTAAACAAAAACTTACTTATAAAACAACTAGATTAAACAAAATAGCGAATGTATTCAAATACATGCAAATGCTTTCATGAAACTCTAATTAAACAACTATACAAAAATACTAGATACAAACTTGTGGAAAAAATACATGTTGTTCACTTTCGTCAAATTGTTGCATACGTCAATTGTATGATTGAAATATATTTTTTCAAAGCAAAGTTAAAATAGATTAAAAGTGAGAAGGTTTTTTATACAAAATTCACAATAACACTTAAAGTGAAAAAAATAAGAGTAGAATCAATAACTAGAAGTATGATTGATGTTAAAGATTTGAGTAACAAAGTTCAAAGATTGTACATATATACTTCAAGCAAGTATAAGAATTAATAGAAGAAATAGTACTCTAAAGTTAGAAATAAGACTTCAAAGTTGGAAAAATTCATTGTCACTGAGATTTTAAAGTTAATTGTGTATGTCAAGTCGGTGATATGAGTATAATTTAAAGAAATTTTGAACTTAATGCAAAGAGAAGTGAATTATTCCTCATCTCACCATCATTTAAACTTTGCAACAGAATGTTGTTTTTAAAAGTATTAATTAGCCAATGTTGGAAAAGTTGTGCGCATTATGTTGATCCAATATAGTATACTATATGAATTTTGAGCTGAAACTATCAATATTGTAGTGTATATTTATTTTTTTCTAATGCAAATTTTTTTCACAATGTTTTAACTTGGGCACAAACATATGGTTGAATAAAGTATTTTGAATATTTATACGTCTTATAATCTCATACATGAGGTGAATAAAATCAAGTTGTATATTACATCCAAGAAGTGTTGTTTTCTTAGATGTGCTTGTAGTGTGAAAGATTACAAGCTATAAAATCCAATAAAATATAAAATAATTTGTAGTTATGATGTTTCTTTCAATAAGTCCATATCATTGAAGAAGTAGATTTTCAAACTTTCTATATGTACAAGAAAATATCTTCATTCATAGATGTTGTTGAGGAGTACATTGATCTTTATATGATTAATGATGTGACACAAGGAAAAGCTACACTACAGATGGAGTAAATTTGTGAAGAGCAAGAATTATAGTAGCAAGTTAATAAACTTACATTTAATTCTACATATCTACATAATTCTCTACACGAGATAATAGTGATTAGAGATATCAAAGTGGATTAGTTAACATTTTGCAAGAAATTGTCATGAGTTGATTAATCCATACTTGAAGATTGTGATATTGATACAAATGATGCTGATAACATTGTGTTCATCTTGAAAGAAAAAAAAACCGTTCTTCTTATTGGAAAATTCAAGACTCCATCAATAAACTTGAATGAAATGCTACTATGAAAAAATGTTGTATTATTGCTAAATACAGTTGAAATCTATATTTAAGATAAAAGATTTAGATAAGTTTAAGAGTATATTAGTAATATAACTTACATGAATTTGATGAAAAGAAAATTATGGTTTAATCAAGTTCACAGCAAGTACATGTGCTTGAAAAATGTAACATGACACACTTTGAAAAAAAAATGTATCTCTTGGTCAGCACACTTCAATCTTTGTCTAGTTTAATGTTTGATCTATGACATAGAGAAGAAAAAGATGTCATCAATTCTATATTTTAATGCAGTGGATAGACTCATAATGAGAATAAATTTTATTAAACCAATTATGATAATTTTATATCATATCTTCAATTAATATTTGAAAAATCTATGCTTTGATGATTTGAAATTTTAAATAAAAGATCAATTTTTATATTTGTTAAAATTTTAACAACATAATTAAGTGAATATAAATAAAAAATTTGATGCATGAAATAATTACAAGAAGATATGAATATGTCATATGTATAATTTTTCACCAAGTTTTAGAAATATGATTTTTATGAAGATTAAAAAATCCATGCTTTTTGAAAGAAAAATATTAGATTAATGTTAGATCAAATCTTTCTTCAAATTTGTAATAGAATATAATCATCAATTTCTTATTTAATTTTTTTATATAAATCATAATAATAAAATTTATAAAAAAAAAGTGATAAAATATTATTTTATATTAGCTATTTATGAGTAAATTTAAAATGTTTTATATTTTTTAACAAGTGAAAATATTGAAATTTACAAATAATTCAAAAATAGATTTAAAAGTAAAAATATTTCAAAGGTGTAACTTGAGATTCATGAATTTGAATACGTGTGGCTAACATTATGTTAATAAATCACAATTATGATAAACTATAAGCTGTTGTAATTTACGCTTTATTCATTTTTGTTTTATCTTTTAAATTTTCTAATCAAAAATCATATGAGAGAAGTCAGAGATTTTGTGTATTTATAAAAAGACTTTAAATCTTGAATAATTCATAGCTTGAAAATTATTTAAAATATTTTTATTATTTATTATTTTATATTTTTCGTTGAGTATTTATGTTTTTACATTTTATGATAATTTGAATTTATGAAAATATTTTAAAATAATATCTTAATACTTTATGGTAATGTGTTTTCTTGCAATGATTTCATGAGAAAATATAAAAAATTAGTTTTTCTTTAACTGTGTTTTTCCTCATGTTTTGAATTTGAGTCAAATCTGATAAGTACAATTTTTTTTTTCAAAAAACTACAATATTTCTAATTTTACATTGAGAATAGATGTTTGAAAAAGCTAAGATACACACGCAATCCGTTCTTTTAAAAGCATTCTTCTCAATCACTTGTACTTTATGAGATCAAATCTTAAATCTAATTTCAAATGATAATACATCCTCATATTCAGCTTAAGTTTAAATATTATAATATAATAAAACTACAAATAGAAATGTATATCATGTTGTAGATTTCAGCCATTTATTTTGATTTTGAACTATCTTATAGTATTTTTTGGTTCAAAAAAATCGAGTGCAAAAGAACATCTTGTTCATTGACTTTCTAAGCATTTCATTATTATCTAGATGTAGCTGACAAGTCTCATACATATTTTTTTTAGTTGAATGCTCATAGCCTATGAGCATTCAACTAAAATCTATGACCTATGAGTCATAGGTCATAATAAAGTAAACGACATAGAGTCACCATTCCTATATTGTCTTCTCAAATGAATGCTTCTTCATAAATCCATGGAGTATAATTTCGAAATACAGACCGAGATTTGTTATCATTTTTCTTCATCCCCTGCAAAAGTCAATCAACTGTTTTTGAACAAACGGAAGTACTACAGCAGGCTAAAATCCAGGATTCTTGCAGTTTGTGGACTAGTAAGAATATTATAGGACTGATGACTGAATGAATAAACACAGTTAAAATAATAAATTATTTAGGGTAAAATAATAACGGAAAATATTTGCCAGACGTTATCATATGTGTAGAGTTTAGTCAATGTGATTGGAGAGGTTGTTTTGAATTATATGGCTTCAATTTTAAGTTACCATTGAGTTCAATACCGTCATGCTTGCTCGATCAAAATAAACACTGAAACAACTCTCTATCTTAAATTTTGCAGGTTGTTAAAATGAATATAGAGAAACCCAACTTGCATATCAGATTTGGAACTATCATAGGACAGACGTTATAATTATTATAAAAAACTAATATTATCGATCTGACAGTAAATCATGAAGAACACATTGTGCACTTTATTGCAACCGCCCAAGGTTGGACGAGTGGACAGGAAAAAAGTGAAAAGACCCCTTTAAGGATGGAACGGAACGGAAAAATGGGCTCGCCTCCACTCTCATAGAAGGGGCAGAAAGAGAACTAAATTTCCTAGGGCTATTTCATTATTTAGTTTCGTAGAAGAACGAGAATCAGAAACACAAATCACACCGTACAAGAACATGCGGGGATGGACACTACATTGTGCAAAGTGTACACGTAGTAGTTATACTTCTGGTTCCCATGCCATGAGGAAGAAAGTTCGAAATATGAACAAGGGCGACGAGATCTTGCAAGGTCAGAAGGATTCGACAGGTATTAAATCAGAAAGAAGAGGCAGAAGAGGGCCATGTACAATGGAACGTCGATTGACAGGATAGTGCAGGCTAGCCATGGATATATTTAGCAAATGTGTAAGGACAGCGTCCCGCAATTCCGCAAACAAGGAGTGGCTAATTCCATGAACGCTGAGTTTGGGAGGACGTCAAGAAATTCTGTAGTTCATCCAAAGTTGCAGGCTTATCATGTGCCCTGCTTTGAGAGGTTTTCGGAATTTTTGTGATTTGGCGATCTTCACCCAAGACGTTTTTGGCGGAGTAGGCTCTGCTCGCCATATTTGATTAGACAGAGCCAATTGTTCTGGATTGAGAATGGAAGAGGTTAATGTCCTGAATCGATGGGATGCGCTCCCTGAGGAGTGCAAATCAATGATTCTCGCGGGGCTCTCAACGAAGGAAGTTGCACGCATTGCGAGAGTAAGTTAAGTTCCAAAAGAATTTCGCAAAGTGGGCTCTGTACGGGCCGGGTTCTACAGATCTCTGTGAAGTGTTGTCGGACCAACCTTTTTCAAGTTTTGTTTCGATTTACTTTCGAAATTTTTGCATACTAGAATTGAATGTGACATTTTGTATTTCGACATGTGGTATTATATTTTTGGATCACAATTTACAGAATTCTAAGTTGTTCTGATTTTTGGAAATTGTTAGGATCCTGTCTATTTTTTCAAGTAGTAGGGTTTCAGAACTCTGTTTCTGATGAATGTAGGTATCCAAGGAGTTTCTGAAAGCAGTAACTGTCCTGAGGAGTTCTGTGCACCTTCTAGTGCTGCCACCGACTCTGTCTATGTCTGCTTTAGAGGGCATGGTACGTGCAGGCTCCTCACATCTACTCTGAAGAAGCGAATTTATCTCTCATTATCGATAGCAAGCTCAGACAGGTTTTCAGATGCTAATAGAGTTTGAGTTCGGAAGCTAGGGTTTCTACCGTGTATCAAAATAGAGTACATGCAATATTCTCTTTTCGTGGATGTGGACCTCTGACAAAAGTGATTAACGTTTTACTTTGAATCAAAGATTAGAGAAACCTTGTTATCCCATTACTTTAGACTGAAGCAGTTGTACCAAAATCTGGAATTGAGCCTATTTTATGTTTTTAAAGATACTTCTTTTAAAAAATGCTCACTTTTGACAGGTTGCCGCCCATCCAAATCTCAGATCTTTAAGTTTCAAGCGCTGTGGTGAGTTTTTACGTTGCATCTTGCATTAAATATTGGCTGTGGAATATCGCAAGTTAGTTCTTGAGTCCAAGGTCAAGTCAGTTTGTCTATCACCTAATTTTTGACATGGTCTTCACAATGGATGCGCTTGAAAGCTTCGGAGCAAGTTAGGATTTAGACATGTACCTTATTTTGTATGGAGCTTGGTTACATTCTTATCACGGGATATACAGGCTTGAAGCTGAAGAGTTTTGTATCCATAATCAGAGCGGCAGCAACCAGTAATAGTTCTACAAAAGACAATATTAGCAAACTTGAATCTGAAGGTGGGGAGAAAAAGAAATCGCGATCATTGACGTCAGTAGATTTCAGAAACTGCATGCATCTCTTGGACACAGACGTGAGCTTGCTGTGTTCTCTACATTCGAAGGTGAGTTAAGTTTACTGCGCGTCTTTGTTACAAGCAGTCAGAATGAGGATTTTTTATCATGTTATAGTAACCTATTCTCGTCAAAGTTCCAGTCCAAGGAATTCAAAAATATTGAAGCAGATGATAGATGGCCCGTGAACCATTTTGATTTTGTAGGTTTAATGACGCATGTCAGTGTTTCAGACGGTCCTTGAACCAAAGTAACTGTTCGATTGTCCCCCTTTTGCAGCTTGAAGAGGTGGACTTTACAAATTGTCCCTGTTTGAGTGATAACGCACTTCTTACCCTCTCTCGTTATCAACATGTTGAGAAGGTCAATGATCCTCTTGAAAACTATAAGTGTTATCCCAGATTCGCAGCAGGCAATTCAACTGTCAAGGTTATTCCAGAAGTGGCTCCAGGTGAAGAGATAGAGACGGAGGAGATGTTTCTGAAAAATAATGATGCTGCCGTTTTCGAGGAAATTCAAGGACTGGCTTTGAATGGTACCAGCCATTACCGAACTTGGCCTAGGCTAGGGGCTTCAGCAGATAAGCTTCGGAGAGAAAGTTCTAGCAAGGTCAAGGTGGAAGACGAAAAACTAAGCAATTCTCCATATGCAGCGAGAAGAAGTGATTTAAAGGTAGCTTCAAGCCTCTCTGCGAAGAAGAGCTATGCTCAAATGACGGCCGAGTCTCTAGGTTTGAAGGCAGCTCCGGCAGCTCCAGTTGATTTCGGCAGGGAGAAAGGATCTACTTTTTTGGTTCAAGCGTCTCAAACTGCCAATGTATTCGATCAAGCTATTCCATCGTCAGCTTCAAATGACAAAAGTATGGCTGGCCCACTGTGTTCTCAGACCAAAAAGCCTGTCGAGCTGGATTCCACCTTGACATTCATAGATTGGAGTATAACTACTGATCCCAGCACTAGTATTGTACCTTTGACTTCTAGGTCTATTGGCGGAATGGAGAATGCCGTTGATCTGCCCTCAAGTTCGAGTTCCTACTCCGCACCAAGTGAGCCTTTAATAAGCGAGATCGCTGCTGCAAACAAATATCACGATATGTATAAGCAGTTCTCAGTGAATGAACAGGAAGAACAATCATCTACGGCCATTCCGGCCTTGAGAGACAGGATAAATTCAAGCTCTATTCAACCAAGCGGCCCGATCCATGTGCATGCTTCTCCCTTATTGGCTCAAGTAGACGAAAACGGAACGAGGTACTCGAGTGTGAAGACTACCGTCAGTGATGACAGGATGACCAGGACGCAGACAAGTGTGTACTATCCTAAGAATCACGAGGAAACCTCCAAATGGAATGATACGACGAGGAAATCATCTGGCTCAAAGTCTTTCTGTATTGCTGGCGCTACTGAAATAAAAGACGAGAGGGTGGACCTTACCCAACGAGCGAATCGTAGTGCTGAGGGATTCTGCAGGACCACTAACCATGTAGGAGTATTCGCTGTTTCTGACCTAAAGTTTAGAGGTAGATCAGAGCTTGCTGATGTGGTGTCCATCACCGAAGTTCCTACTAAAGGCATCTCCATGGAGGGTATAGGACCGCCAGGTCCTAGAGTCACAAAAAACCCTTCCCAGCTTGCCATATGCCTCCCTGGTTCTATGGTCATAGGAGGCAAACTAAGAAGAAACAAGCAAACTAGCAATTTGACTTCAGATTCTGGCTGTGCTCCTTACTGTGGCCCAGAGTTCGTGCAAGACTTGGGTAAAACTGTGACTTCAGATGCCGATGGAAGTGAATGCAAACGTGTTAGTGGGTTGAGAGCAGTGCTTGTAGCAGGTTGTCCTGAGATCACAGATAGGGGTGTGCAGGTAAGTTATTGCAAACCCTTTCCGGAATTAGGCTTCAGTCTCCCGTTGCTTCTCGATTCATATCATGGATGTGTGCCAAATTGTTGAAAAGGTTTGATATGTAGGTGTTTTATGTGTTTTATGCGCATCTGAAAAGACTATTAGGATCGCAAAGGTTATAGTAAATCTGCACTGCGGCATTCGTATGGATAGAAATACCTCATGTTCTATGAATCTAGTTCGAAAGTTATAAATACAGCACATGGTTGGACGTTTTTTATATTTTTACTTTCCTACTTGTTACTAGGTCGTTGCCTTCATTGTCTAGTGGCAGCTATTTTTCATGAAGTTAAAACGTATACCCAACGATCTTTTATGTTGTCCAGAGCAATATAGCATTTAGTGTACTGCAAGACTCGAAGTGAAGACTCTTGAATATTCTCTGATAAGAAGGTTAACCCCCGAGAAATACAGCAGCATGGTTTGAAGGAAGAGAGAAAATCAAATAACACTCTTAACTGTATAAAAAAAATCGTGAACGGCAATGTATTTGCAGGCTCTGTTAAAGGGCGCGCTGAGATCTTGTCTTTCTACATTAGATGTATCAAGATGTGGAGGTGTGACGAATGCAGGACTTCGAATACCTGCAAAATCTGCATTGCAGCAGTTGATTGCAGTCCAAATGCCTGGCATAAGTAGGCTTGTATATCAGCTGCCCGTTCAAAGCCTTTTACAACACCTTAACCTTGCAGGTTGCTACAAGGTATGAGGATGAAACTCCATTTTTTTCTGTCCTGTTAATTTGCATCACGAATGTCACTGCTTCTGATTTGCTCTCTTGCTTCTATATCCAATAGTGTCAGGCGCCAAGGTTTTCTTCACGCAGGATTTGCATTTATGCTTCTACCCGTTGCTTTGACGGGGAGCATACATGGGGATCGTGGAACTGGTTGAGGGTGGTGACCAATTACAGCAGACTTACGTTATTTATTTTGCCTTCAGCTTGAGGAGCTGGTGCTGATGTCTACTACACTGAAATCTCTGAATCTCGCGAATTGCAAGAAACTGACACGGCTTCAGCTAAAGTGTCCTTCTCTGACCGCTCTCAACCTGTCTCTCTGCGGTACACTCTATGACCACCGCGCCTTGTTTGTGCTGGAACCTTGCTTGAGCCGTGTATGAGTCCCTTCAGTGGCCTGTAATGGTCTTTCTGTTTTACGCATCACTGAAATTGAACTGGTGTTGATGATCCAGTATAATTGGACCCTTTTAAGGGCTAAAACACCCGAATCATTCAGATAACAACTGACACTCTCTCTGATGTGACTTGCAGACAGTTTGGAGAGATTTGTCAGTTTTCAGTGCAGCGAGTTACAAAGTTTGAACCTGTTTGGGTGTCGGATGTTAGTGCAATCTGCTATGAATTCCGCAGTTGAGGTCTCCGTTGCTCTCGAAGAATTGCGATGTGGTGGTTGTGACCGTATCGAAAGGTTGGATCTGATGCAACCCAGCTTATTGACTCTGGAGGTTTCTGGAAGTCAAGCTTTAAGAAGGTAAGCTACTATCTTCCAAGATTTAGGAGTTGTAAAAGGAAGCAGTGTAGTCAGCAGTTTCCTGATTGCTTAATTGACTTTTGACCTTCCGTCAAAACGTTTACTTAAATCGTATGCAAACTTATGTGTGTGCACAAATAGATTCATTTTACTCTGAAGGCACATTCGTGCACTCTTCGCGAGATAATTTGACAATTTTAAATTATTATTCGCAGGTTATTCTGTCAATCACGCGTTCTGAAAGTAGTTGACGCGAGCGGATGTAAGAATCTGGCAGAGGTGTATCTGTATTCACCTTACTTACGGCGAATGCTGTTTTCGAACTGTGCTCTCCTACAGATACTCGTAAGGAGTCATTTTTCTTTACGACTGAAAGTTATTGCATTAAGTGTTCTGCATGTAGGGTAACAAACAACTTTTGCTCACTCAGTGTGTTATCATGGCAGGTTATACCTCTTGATGCCATTAAAGAAAGTATGGATGCTGCTGCTGCCCAAAGCTGTAGAGGGAATGGAAGCAGTGGACTTCCCGACGCATTAGAAATCTCAATCAGTGGATGTAATATGCCTGATAATGTAAAGAAGAACTTGGGCAAACTAACCAAGCAATGGCATTCTTGCTTTAAATCAACTCAAGCTGCACCGACTGTACATCGAGGGTAGATAGTCAAGGTAGGTAAACACGTAGGATCGGACGACATAGGTACGATACATTGTATTGCCGCGGTAACATAGAGATTCGCGCTATATTCCTTTTCTAGTTTGTAAATCCATGGACTGGTTTGTCAATCCTATCCGTGTAATATCTTGCTTGTTCTCTTGGCGGCAAAATATCATTGACTTAACAGGCTAATATCATTCTGTTAACAGGTTGTGAGAGCTGTAAGATATATTATTAAATTGTTGTGCGAGGGATAACACGCATCTTACATGCAGAGTTCGACCGAATGTTCCTCCTATCATTTGTTTAAGTACACGTCGCGGAATGTGAGTCAAATTCATCTTTGTGACAGCCACAACTTCTATCATCAGGCAGTGATTTTACCGTCATCAGAGAATGCGTGGAGATGATGAAACTGATACCTTCATTCAAGAAGATTCATCTGAGGTGATAATTGTGACAAGAATATTTTCCGAAAATGTTGTTTGATTTGAAGGTCCCATCTTTACTATTTCATGTTCATTGAAGCAAAAACTTCGATCACACCCATCGTCAAAAGCACATCAACTTACGATTTACAGGCCTCCATATAAATTTCTTGCATCCTGATTCACACTCCATTGTTCCTGTCGTTAATTGCCCGCCTCCGCAACTTTCATTTATGCTTTGATATTTAAATTTAAGGAGCCACTTCGAGTCTGAAGTTCATAATCTTCACAACAACAGTTTAAGAGAGCCTGAAGGTTGTTGACATACCTCTAATATGTAAGTCGAGGCACAGAGACTTACATATAATAATGATTTAGTGAGAATACTTTGAATGGGATATGTGCATGGACAGAGAGTTTTGAAATAGAGGGAGAAGGAGCAATATGTGAAGAGTTTACGAGATATATCATCCAAGTTAATGATTGTCATCAAGAACAAAATTGGGTGTTAATATAGAGATTTAAGTGAGAGTACTTAGAATGGGATATGTGCATGGAAAGAGTTTTGAAACAGGAGGAGAAGGAGCAATATGTGAATAGTTCACGAGATATATCATCCAAGTTAATGATTGTCATCAAGAACAAAACTGGGTGTTGATATAGAGATTTAAGTCAGCTCTTAGTCTTGCAAAGTAATAAAGTATGAACAGTACACTTTAAGTTTTACGTACATACAAAGCACTTGGGGTCTATATTGAAGCTAACTTATTTGAGAACTATTCAAGGGTAAAATTCAATTTGGGTTTCATGGTCGTATCGTTTCCAGAGTGAATCTTTGAAGATGTAGAAAGAATTAAACGCTACACACATCTATTTTCTTAAAAACCCAACATGTTTCTGGTTCATCCACAAACTCTAAACTAGTTTGCAAATGATTTTATTGGATTAAAATATTGGTTAGGCCAGTTTGCATAGATGATATACACATTATATTTATTGTTGAATGTGTATATCATTAACCATATGGAAAGATAAGTTTAACAAAATTTTGTTTTATGAGTTTCTAGTTAATTTATTATATAATGAATGTGATGATTTTTTTGAAAAAAACTTTGGTGCAGAAATTGTTGTTGAAAATTCAAAAGTTGTTTCAATTACATTCAAAATTTTTGAACTTTTGAAACTATTTCAATGGAAAAAGGTATAATTTTTGAATTTAATATAGAATTAGTCATACACATAAATTATAAATGAGATCATTATCTTGTTGCGTTATCATGAAGAAAAAAATTTAATGACGGAAATTTAAGATCATCAAGCTTTACATGTGAAATTAACCTATATCATAACACCAATAATCTTGAAATTTCATTTCTTTTGACTAGACATGAAAAAATTTCAAAATATTAAAATATTTATAAATTTTTTGGAGAATAATAATAATTAATTCATTTTATAATTTAGACATGTATATTAAAACAAAATCTTCATAAACATATGAATTTTTAATAGAAATATAAAAATTTCTCTTTTTTTTTCTTGCTTTATCATGATATAATTTGATGTGCTCATAAAATAATAGTAAAATAAATTTAGATTATTTATTTTCATCAAATTAAAATTATTAAAATAATAATAAATTTTAATAAAGTTAATTCTCAAAAAAGAGTATGAGATATTTATGTTTTGTTCATCAAATATGACTTTTGTAACATATCTTCTAATTGTATTTTTGGAAGTTAACTCAAATATTGATTTACTTTTAGTAAATCCAACTTTGATTACTCTACCTAGTTAATTTTTCATCATGTAAGAGTTAACATCAAAGTAATGAGACAAACTAAGGATTTTGAAATAAAATTTTTGATTTTTTTGCATGTAGTCTGCAATGATAAACCACATAAATATTATATAGATTGTATTTTTGCACTTTCTATCTTATGATGATTGCAAACAATTGGTATCATAGCTCTTTTTATACTCTATCTTGGTTGTATGTTTGCAATTTTGTTCTTGTAATATTTGCCAACAATTGATATTGAAGAATTTTTGATCATATGTAACGTTTGATGAATTCTTGGAAGCAAAATTTTGAAATATATGATAGTAGTAAACATCTTGTACACAAGTTTTTTTAATTCTGAATTGTTACAATGTTAAGGCGCTTGTTTCACATTCTTGAATCATGTATTTTCCGTGTCGGTTGTATGTTTGAGTTCCTTATTGTGTGATAATTGCTCTCAGTTCTTATTGTATTATTTTGATACTGAAGAGTTTTTGTTATATTTGTGTTTTTGGTGTGGTTACTATGAAGTTTTTCCTATCTTGGATCTTGGTTTTTTGAATCCCTAGTAAAAAATGCTCAAGAAATGCTTTCACGGTTTTTTAAGCCAATTTGAAGATATTTTAGAAACAACACAGTAAGATTTTCAGCCAAGGTTTGGAGAATGAAATGATCTGATGCTAACCTAAGCAAAAGGCAAGTTTTTTTTTGTTAAATCTGGGCAAATTTGATGTTTGATTTGCAAGGTTTGAAGTATAATTGATTTTGAATTTCAAGACGAGTTGTGAATTGTTGACACATTGACACAACTAAATTTCTAAGATCAAATTTTGTCTACCATAATTTATTGTCTTTCTTGTTTCAACTTCATTTTTTGTTTGGATAAATTTTGGCTTAGTTCATTTGTTTAAACGTACAAAAGATTAGATGTTTTTTTTTGTTTCATGAATGAGATTAAAGTTCACTCAAAGCATAAAAACGTCTGCTCAATACATGAAAGCAATTATTCTTTGGTTGAAATTGATAGGGTATTAAAAAAAAATCAAGGTTAGTATGATATACGGTGAGTGATTTCTCTTAACTCACACACCTGGGCTAATCACCTCAATCATCAAAGAGCTTGGTGGTTGGTTTGATAGGGTTATTTGCACTAGTTGCTTTGAGAAGATGCAATTAGATGAGTGTAGGTTAGGACTCCTGAAATCTTGTGATCTATTTTTAGACTCTAGAATTACCAAAATTAATTTGGCCAATCTGCCAAAATTAATAAAGGCAAAATTCTATACATTATATGGAATTTTGGCCAGATTGGTTAGAGAATTCTAGGAGTAGAAAATACGGTTGGAATGCTCACTTGATACAGTATATGAGTGCATGTGCTTGATTTTCTTGATAAACTGTGTATCACAAACCTCAAATTCTTTCTAAATTGACAAGAAGTTGCAAATAGGTTTTCAAATTTTTGGTTGTATTAATGTCTTTGTTGTGTAACTTGTTACACAACAAAGAAATAGAATAAGTGAGGAAAAAGTAGATCGTGTACATTTCATATATTTGTTCAAAAATTAATATGAAATGTACTTGGATACTTTAGTTCAAGCCAAAAAACTACTCACAATGATCAAAACAAACATGCTATAGAAATATGATGAAAGTAATAAAATCTTTCATTTATATTTTCATATCATTTCTATAGCTTGTTTATTTTGATTATTGTAAATCTTTTCTTGGCTATATTATAAGATTCCAAGTATATTTCATTTTTTTTATTCATTCAACGTTTCCAAATACGACGTAGGTTGAAATGAACTTTTTGATCATCAAATGGAAGAAAGATGATTCTTGCACCAACCTTACGAGCCTATTTTCTCCATACAAAAGAATTCAAAAGTATTATCACCAAGCCCTCAAACAAAAAATAGTGAAATTACAGTGTTAATGCCAATGATGCTAGGAAATTTTTTTTCCCGAAATACCTTAATTTTGGAAACCTAGCAATTTTCAAAAATTAGGAGTATTTCACTAGTTGTACGTCCAAAGTTGTTCAAATATATGACATTGGCGTTTATAATATGAAAAAACAAGCCAAGTAATGCACTAGTAGAAAGTACACTTTCTAGATAGTTACATGTAAGTCAAAATAATGCTTTGATGCCGGCAAGGTAGGATAAACTTTTGATGCTGCGTGGTAAAACTATAAAAAGTAAGGGTGAAATGTAAAGTTTGGACTATAGGTAAAGTAACGAATAGAGTAAAGGTAAAGATGAATGGATTGACAACACTTAAGTGACCTTTGACAATTGCACAAGTCTGCCACGGACTCCGTGGCGGATTGCCAAGTTCCAACTTGGAACTAAGTTTTAATTTCCAAAAATCACGAGTTTTAGGCTCAACAAACGCTTTAGCTTTAGGAAGCTAAAGCTTTCACAAACTTGAAACTTCCAAAAGTCGTTATGATGTTGCCAGATGAGTTTGACTTCAGACTTTTTTGTTAAGAAATACTGAAATTGTGAGCACTGGTAGCCGCATCGAATCCACGGTGAAGGACGGTCCCTACGATGACAAGTCCCTCCACGCGACCGTGCCTTGCAGCGATGACACGCAACATGACGTCAACTCAAAACGCAAACGGACGCGACAATCCTAGACTTGGACATATACTTGAGAATTGAAGACCAACTATCCCGTCCAACTGTGCCAGAAGCGCACTGTTGGACGTTCCCACAAGACCAATGCATCGAGATGGAAGTCGCACCAACACTTGCACAACATCATTGAGAACGACACATTGTCGTCCACACCGTCTAGCAAGAATATAGTACAGCCGAGGCTGAGGAACGTCCGCAAGCTTGTGTTCCCAGCGCCCGTCCTTGAAATATTTGAGAAGGTCATTGTGAATTACATCGTGCAAGATGACGTCACGCTGCACACAACTGGTAGCGATCGGATCAAACAATTGGTTGTCGCATTGACGCACAGGTAAAACTGTCATCTACTTGCACTATCTTTTGGCGCATCGTTGAGCTGCATCATGTGCTTGAGCCCGCGCTTGCAACATTTTTTTGCAATGTGACCGCCATCATCTTGTTGACTCTGAACGGTTGATCTAACTGGAATGTGAAGCAAGTCTACGTTGTCATTGCTCACTATATGACGTCTTCACGCTGAAGGCCAAGAGCATTTTGCTAACGATCTAGATGTCAAGTGCGTACTAGTGTTGGCATGCGCATCGCGATAGCCTTGTTCAAAACTTGAAGCGTTTGGCCCGAGATGTTGTCACGCGCGTTCTTGTCATCACTGGCAATAATGGATAGGACGCGACAAGCGCAATTGTGCAGCTCTTACAGCTCGTGCATGCTTTTGTTGGCTACGAGCAACTGCGCAAGTGCAATCACGTCCGGTGCGTCGACCATTCTGTCCAGCTCGCGGTGCTGCAAATCTTGAACCTCATTTGTCACCTCATCGAGCAGCTACGGGACGGTTTGAATAAGATTTGTCGCATTAAAGTCATCAGGCAACAATATCGGATTGAGGTCTTGCGCTTTGGTTTGAGCACCACGGAGTCGATGCATACATACTCTCCAACGACATGGAACTTGACTCATCAAATGTTTGACGACGCTTTTTGCAAGCGCGACGTTGTGTATACGATCATGTACCAATACGAAGACAACATTGATCACGAGGCTCTTCAAGATTCTGAGTGGCAAGTGATTGTCTACGTGTCGAGTTTCCTTCACGCACCGCGGCATGTCATGGAGAGCCTTGCGATGTTGATGTTTGACATGGTGGCATTGTCCGTCGTCATGTTGATCAAGCATTGCGACGACGGCTAGCAACACCTGCAAGAATACACATTGCGCTGACGGCGAAAAAAAGACGATTTCCATGAAGATGAAGTTGCAATCATATGAGCAGAAGCTGGTTTAATAACCAATCATTATCGCATCGTATCTAAACTCCAAATCCAAAAGCCGACCGACCAGGCCGAGTTGATGATCGTTACTAAAATCGTACGCAACATACTTCAACGCCGTTATTCAGATCATGTCGAACAAGAGCAACGACTAGCCGCCGGAAGCATCATAAACTCTCTTTTGGCCGCTATGTTTCAACCACATAAAGTCAACTGTGGAATTGACGACGAGGTCGATCGATGTTGTTCATGACCCAAGTTTCATCAATGTCTTTTCGTGGTGATCGGCTCGAAAGTATGCAATGTCGGGTCACTACCAGATGGCAATGGACTATCTGGGGACATAGGCGACGTCAAAGCCATTAGAGCGCGTGAACAACGCGACCGGTCGTGAATTCACGTGTACGCAGCAGTTGCTGCCATCGTCATTATCCATCATGTTCACGTGACTCAGCTTGTTGATGAATGTGCGTATACTCAAAGTGTCGGCGCATCGGGAAGCAACGGCCAGGGTTGTCCTAGCTGAAAGCGAGAAAAATAATTTGGAGTTGATCGTTGAGCAGCTTGAGGAGAAGCAAGGCGGCTAGAATGAGAAGATCTCTAAGATGGTGTCATTGCCATGTTACACTTCCAATTTTCCGACATTGTCTTTAATGCCAAACACGAATCTAAAAGAATTTGACTAAAATCAGAGTCGTTATGTGTCTCATTCGGAAGCGGTGCACTAGTACTTATATTTTTATAGAAAATGTCTATCAAGTAGATGGGTTAATTATCATTAGATAAAGCTAAAGGTAAAAGTAGACCTCGTTGATGAGGGTAAGGAAATGGTAAAAGCCCATGCATTACACGATATCCTTTAACCCTACCTTGTCAATACCTACTTTAGATGATTGATTTAGTGTAAACCTGAAACTTGAAAGTATAAGATTTTTTCAAGTCCATAGCTTGTCTAGTATGAGTAGACAAGCCAATTGATACACGAGCAATAAAGATATTTTATACATAGTTATTATTAAATCAAACATGATGATTTAGATTTAAACCTGAATGCGGAAGTATAAGGTTTTTCAAATTCCATAGAGTTTTTTGGTTTGGGGCACTTGACACGAGTTGATCTTGAAACTTATGAAGTAATGAAATTTATAAAAGAGTTTCAAGCTAAGGTGAAATACGCTACCAATATCAATGTGAGTAGAAAACAAGATTTATTTGAATAAAAAATACAAGATAATACCTCTACAATTGAAAGTAACCAATCATAATGTTGAAGTTTAGAGTTAGTATATATCATATAATCAAATATGAGTTAGAGGCAAGTAAATTTTAAAAAAAAAAACAAGATGTTAATGGCTAAATTCTCCAATTTCAATAATTATGATTGAAAAAACGTTTACATCAAGCTAATACAAATAATTTTTATATGAAAAGCTTTATAAGAAATCATACATGTTTTTTATTTACACTCAAGTCTTTTTGAATCTTTCAAAAATTTAATCTAACAGATACATTTTTGGAATGATAAAACTAAATAATATAATCTATTGAAAATATAATACGCTATAATAAATAATATTAAAGCTTTCATATTTTCTAATTAAAATCATTGTTTTTAATTATCAAATTCCTCTTCGAAAAATTAAATGTAATGTATAAAATGATATGTTTGATTATTCCTGGGATATAATAGTAATCCTAAATTAAAATTCTGTTTCCAGTCATAAATTTTCAATGTTAGCCAAGTATTACGAAAGATGAATATGGTCAGTGTTTGGTTGGTTCGGTTTATATAGTCTTTATCTTTATTCTTAGGGTAATTTGCGACGTAAGAAGAGGGTGTTAGTTGGCAATAAGAAATTAAAGGTTGTTTTCGGGGTTTGCGTGGCGAGGATATGGATGTTCGTTTTGGAGGATAAACTGTAAAAGGGGTGATGGTTGTGACTAATCCGGAATTGATTTTGAATGCGTTTATGAATGCAATGAATGTGACAATACACAAGATACCCTTCTAAAAACGGGAGTGTAGATTCATATATATGTATATATATCTACTTCCCCCCGCTTTTTCAAACAGCATATGTGTAGTGCATGATCAGAGGAGGTAAAAATAGCTGTATATATACTGAAAGAAATTCGTCACAAAACAGAGAAGCCCTTCTAAAAGTACTTGCATGTACACCGAGCTTGACATTGAGAACAAATGTAGTGAAGTATAAACCATTTAATTGATTACTTTGAATTCTCTTGTTGGTGCATCTCTCACAGGACTTCCCTTACTAAAAGTCCATTGTTTGGACACAAATGCAGACAGTTTCGAGACGCTGAGGCAAGATAGAATAGAAGACATGGGCGGATCAAAATAATCTGGTTGCCCAAGTGGGCTTGGGCAGCATGTCTCTGTACCGGCACTGAGTAGCAGCACTGAGCAGGGAGCGAGAGCATCCGGAAGCAGAGGGACCGTATCTTCGTCCACTTCTGCACTTTACGCAAGGACGCAGCATCACGTCCTTGCGTCGAGGACGAGGACGGAACTCAGAAGGACGGAGCGAAGCAGACAGAGGACGACGGGAATCGACAGACAAACAGTCTCGTCAAGTAATAGTCACAAATTTCGCCAAACGCAGCGAGCAATCAGTCGTTCGATCGATCGACTTCATTTCGAGTGTATCTGCTGCTGTTGTCGCTGCAGGGAAGAAGAAGAAGAAGTGGCCTAGGGCGTTTATCGTTCCTTTCGTGGATCGTCTTGCACGATAAGCTTCAGCCTTTCTTACCTTCTCTGAGGGGAGGGGAGGATGGAGAGGAGTTCGGCACGAGGAGCTTCGGGAGGACGGAAATGGGCCGTGGAGCTCTGTGATTCCGCTCCATCGTCGTCGATAAGAGATGTGCCCGATCCACTCGGTTATTCTCGCACATCGTTGGAATTAGAGGAGAGCGCTCCAGGGAAGGCGAAGAAGGAAATCGATGCCAACTTTAAGCAGGCCAAAGCATGGGAAACCGCGCAAGCACCGTTCAAGAACCTGTTTATGATAGGGTTTATGATGTGGATGGCGGGTAACACCGTGCATCTCTTTAGCATTGGAATCACCTTCTCAGCACTTTGGCAGCCAATCAGTGCCCTTCAGGCGGTAAATAAAACTTTTGAACCCTTCAAAGATGCCCGAACGGATACTCTGTTGCCGAAGCTGCTCTTTATTGCCATGAATTTTGCAGGTTTAGGTCTGGGTCTCTGGAAGCTCAATTCACTTGGTCTTTTACCGACGCACGCATCCGATTGGGTTTCCACTCTTGCGCCACCTACTAATGTTGAGTTCTCAGGAGGTGGAGTACCTCTATCTTAGTGTGTAACCCTAGTTTCTGATTGCTCCAGTCACCCTCTAGAGTCTAGATCGGATGGCGAGGAAGGGTAGTTGACGACAATCTGCATGCGAAGAGGGCTCAATTAGGCAATTTGTGTTCCAATCTTATTTATTACACTTCTTCTATTGTGAATAAAATGATCGTCAGGGACTTTCACGCTGTTAATTTTTCTTCTCCATGTAAAGGGTGCAGTGCATGCATCCATCTCAATGTGCCTTAAAATGCATATAGCGGCTGGTGGTAAAAGCGTGAAATTCACGTTTTTAATACTCGCTAGTAGTCGGATTTAAATTCTACATTTCTTATTTGCAACGCAGCTGAAGGGATTACTTTAGTATGGAAATTTCGACGAAGTGCAGTAGCCTGGTTGAGTGGTTGCTAGAATCATGGTTTTGACGCTTATATGCAAATCTTTCTCAGTGCTACTCTGGTGATCTCGATGGCCTCCGTGGCCGATGTGAATGAGTGTTTCCAATTTTCACAGGGCTTCTTTTTGTTGCCTATTTTACCGTCAATACGTTACTTTTGAACATAACATAGAAATCTGTAGTTTGTGTGCGCACCGTAATACTGCTGTTCACAAGCCCTTTGACCGGCCCTTCATCTCCTCAGAAGTACGCTGATTTCTTCTGTGTTCAAGTAATATCCGCGAAATGTGAAGCGAAATACTCTGGTTGACTGATGATTACATCCAGCCTGGTTAAGACTACATCAGTATAGCTGAGTGTACTTCTACCGTTGATGCTTATCGCTGTGAGGTTGTAAATGGTTCCTGGACTTCTGTATGCATTATCAGTATAGTTCACACCTTGAATGCCATACTGCATGTAGCTGATGCTGGAATTAGGATTTTCTTATTTGCAAATCTCGTTCTTCCTTGACTACATGTAGTTTTTTTGTATCTGATTGCTACAAATTTCAGTATTTTGTCCCTGCTCACCCTTCATATTTGTACTGTTCGTTTTTAACACAATGCCTCCTTCCCTTTTTTGTTGCCTTATGTTTTTGTTTCGTGCAAGCATGATATATGTTTGACATTTGTTCGTAGCATTGGACTGAAAAGCTGAAGAATAGTAGACAGTAAAATGACGAGTCCAGATGGGTAACTTACAGTTAGTTGTGTGGTGATTGGATTCTTGGAGAATGATCTGGGAAGGAGTTTCTGTTGACCGCTCTCTTGCGTTATATGGGAGACAGGAGGTAATAGATCTCTTGGATGAGGACTGTGAACAGTTAGTTGTTCATAGATCAATAGCTGCGGCCACATGGAGAATCAGAATGGTGGCGGGAGATTTTTGTGCAAGTTGTTGTTGAGCAATCGTTGGACCTTACGTACTTTATGGTAGTGATCTTCTTTGCCTTACACAAGTATAAGTACGAAGGGTAGATACGTTGGAGTAGTGTGTCAGGTCTGGTTGCCAGTCATTAAGCATCGGATTGATTCTAGTGCTGATTGCTCTAATACTGCTCTGTAGAGCATCTCCACGTTTTAAGAAGCGCAACGTGAAGACTACCTTTCTTCCAGTGTGCTGGATATGTTCTACTGCTCCGCGTCTGAGTACTCCTGAAGTGTCAGATTTGAAATATTAGTGTGTTCAAGTTGAATGCCGGCTGGAGGACTCCGGGAACAAACCTGCAACGCCAGGATTTCGATTGGATGTGTTGGGCATATTTGGCCTTGTTTCTATTTGGTATAGATGAGTTGTCTTCCAAGTCATCGACGATTTCTGGGAACTATTCCGTCAGGTTTGTGGAATGTCCAGAACGAACTACAAAAGTCCAAACAGACTGTTGCGGCCTAGGGTGGAGCTTTAAATCCCTATGATTGACACACATGTTACCAGGGCCGATGTCACCTCATTCTTTTGTTACTTAGAGCAGTTTAGAAAGGCCACTATATAACTGTAAAGTACACACTTCTTTCATCAACTTTGGCAAGTGGAAGATCTTGGTGGGACGTGAGTTGTCTTCAAGGAGAGATCCCGAATAACACCCTTAGTATATTGGTTTCTCACTTCGCATATTTTGAAGGCTATGATGGTAAGAGATAGACGCCTTATTCAGAATGCTACGTAGAGACTATCGTAAGTATTAGGCTGTACCATACTTACAAATATAGGCATACGGAGATAAAGTCTAACTAGTACTAAAGGATTCGGAGAATTCTAATTTATGATGAAAAGTGCGTACCTCAGCGCTTCACCTTTGGGTTGATGTAGTAGCGACTCCTCGTCCTATTATTAACACATTAGATCAGGATCGCTTTGCCCCTGTAAGAGAGTTCGTTGTACCCCGAAAATTTGTCGTCCACATCTGAGCAGGTACAGGTCGCTCTAATAACAGAAACATGGTAACTTTTTTGAACTTGTATTCTCATTCTTGAGAATACTTGCTCTAATTTTCGTTACCCCGCAGTCAGGTGAAATGACATTAAGTGTTCAAGACCGTAACTGTCAATGTTAAGGGATTGAGAGAATTCTCCAAAAAAAATTTGGAACCACATCCGCGTGCTACGCAAGCGGATGTGGTTACTAAATTGCTTTCAAAGCTGGGTAACGCAATTGATATATCATGGGCAGGTGTCCACTCCGAAGGTAGATGGAAACTTGCGTCAACACGCAATCAAACAAATTGGGTAGTCTCGCTGCGAGATTTTTTCAGATTTACATGAGACAGGGAACTCTAAACATGATGAATCGAAAAATTCGTAGGCCGTATAGGATGGGAAGGCAGAAATTTAGCCAAATCAAATCTAATATGCTGTAAATTGGTAGAAGAAGGTGATTATTCCACCATCAACAAACAAAGTCCCCAAAATCTTCGAAACTGGTTAGGACGTATCATCCGAATCAAGAGTAAAGTTTCCGCACCGGGTTTTGTGGTCCGACTCAGAGGAATACTGGCAACTGTCAGATGGAGAAGTTGCTAATTGAGGACATAATCTTATAGCGCTGCGTCATCATGTCATAGAGCTGCTGGGAATTCAAGCCCTTGTGAGGATGCTGGGGCTTGTTGCCGTTCAAAATTGTAGTCAGAGGCAACTGGAAGTAGTTCATCATGATCACCTCCAGCTCTCTCCGGACAGCACTTATGGAAGGTCTGCTGCGGGGATTGGAAGCGCAGCACTTGGTAGCGAGATTGGCGACAGCTAAAATGCTGTCACGGCACGATTGAGAAGAGTCGAAAGAAGGATCCACGATGTCGTGCTCGAACAACGTTCCGAGGTGGACCGTCTCCGTGATGAGACTTACCAGATTCTTGTGTGAGCCGAAGGCGGTCGATGGGAAGGTGTCGCTGGCGATCATGCTAGTGACGAGCTCCATGAGCATCACACCGAAGCTGTACACGTCCGTCTTCTCCGAAAGTTGGCCCGTCTTCATGTAGTAAGGATCGATGTACACGGTGGGGCCGATGGCGAGGCCCGGCCTGATGGTGCTGCTGTAATTCTTGCAGTTGGCGGAGGTCGGCATGACGATGCCGCTGCTAAAATCCGCGATTTTGGGCTTCTTCATCCTGTCGAGGAGGATATCATCCGACTGCAAATTTCGAAGGTAGACCGACACATTGGCGAATCTGTCGTCCGCTCCGTGTAGGGTTTCGATCGCTGAGGCGATGTTGGTTGCGATTTTGAGCCTGCTGCTCCATTCCAGCGTATCCTGCTGCAGGCACTGCGCCAAGGTCTTGTCGCCCGGCGATTCGTACTCGTATATTAGCAGAGGGTCCTTGTCTTCGGCGCAGTAACCGAGGAGCTTCAGTATGTAAGGACTCGGACGATCTTCCATGCTGCGGTGGATCTTCACCTCTTCCACCATCGCATGTAAATTCGTGCGCTTCGACTCCAAGAACCTCTTGACGACGACGAAGCCCTGGCAGAATTTGGGAATGGAAGCTTTGTACAGCCATTGCTTTTTGCTCCGGCCGATGATCAGGTCCTCCGAGAAATTCCTCGTGGCGGTAATGATTTCTGGGTGTGAGAATTCTTCCAGTTGAGTCATGGCGCCGGACTCAGATCTCCTACGGAAGCAGTATCCTTAGCAGAGTAGCTCTATCTTGACGGTTCATTTTCTCTGACGCAGCCCAAGAAGCCATGTACCCTTTGCCCCACTAACTCCACCTTTGCCATCTCCTGGATCTCATGGAGTCTCCAAGCTGGCTGACGATGAAGGGACAACATTACTTTGGCCCGATGCGATAGACATGATATTTGAGTGTCTCAGTCATATTTAGGCACTGATCCTTTCAAAAACATGAGCTCTGCATTACACACGTGAACTGGTGAACTGAAATGGCCGCCTGTCCATGTGGACTGCTCAGGTTTATTGATGGGTCCAGGAACGAGCGAATGCACGCAGATGTGAACATGCACGCGATCCAACCCATGGTGATCTTGCCTCCCTGTATCTGAAATATGCCGAACGCTTCTGATCATGACGTTAAGCACTAGCATTTTTTGCTTCGTATTATACAGAGGGCTTGGGGCTTTCGCTCACTAGTTCAACCGTTCGGTCTGAATGCAATGTTCTACGTTCTGATTCTTTATATAGATTACACAAGTTAGTCTAGCAAATTTTGTCAGTTGGAACTTTTTGTCACGTCAACCGTTGCTGCAAAAGGCTTGTCGAGTCCCCGTCAAGTTAGAACAACTCTTCGAAGTGGCTTCCCTTGTGGCAGAAGGTGTCGCTAGCCAAGGGGAAAATGAATCAATAGGGAGACTTGACTCCCCAGAATGTACACTTTATCGAGGAAGAGAAAGCTGCCACCATGGTCCTTTTCATTTCCTCGATAAAGTGAAAGATCGCCGACACCATCCAGAAAGATACAAACCGCGCGCGAAGGTAAAGTGAGAAAGGAAGGGCCGATCACTTTAAGAACTGGAAGGAAGCAGAAACTTAACTCAGCGTTAAGAATCTTTCTACCGATTGTCATATCAGATTCGTGTATTTGAGCATTTCGACTTGACGACGAAAGCTCTTTGATTTTCCAGCTCACAAAAGTGAAAGCTGACCACTTCACCAGTTCACATGCTTCCACATTGTTTTAACGAGTATGATTGCATTGATACTCGACTGATTTACAAATTGAAAAATTGAATACAGTACTCATAAATACCGTACATTTGGTAAAATATTCTCTTCTCTCTACCATACCAAATGTGAGTCGATAAAGTTGAATCCAAGATTTATGTACACATCCATACGGCCGTTTGAAGAGATTCTCCCGAGGCTTCCTCGCTTCGTCCTCATTAATACAAGTCATTCCAATCTAACCTCAATAAACAATGTTGACACACTTTGTTTTAGTTCCACTGTAAGCTTATTCATCCTCATAGTAAGGAGACTCTTCAGAAACTATCACGGACGAATAGGTTGAATTTACTTTCACATTTCATAATTATCTCCACAAGTGTCGCTGGCGGGGCACATGGGTGGTGTTTCGTGATGCGTTTGTTCCACGACGGTGGGGGATCAGTCCTGTCATACGTTATGTACAACTACCATGGCTGCTCTATGAGGAGAGCAACTGCAATACTGCAAGCGACTCCAGCTTGTAGCGTAGAGAGGCCGGATATTTAGTTTTTGCTGCTGAGCAGCTTTTGATGATGGTCCAGGTTGTACTTATGAGGTCCATAGGTTGTACTTAGATATGTCTAGGGCACTAGACATATCTAACCTTGTATATCTATCCCGTTACTGCGATCACGCTCTCCAGCTGCTACAAGTGCAAGTCTTCACTGCTTTGTTATTTCAGAAAAGAAGATGTTGTACACGAGTTCTTCTTCACACTTTCATCCGGAAGTTTACGAAAGGCGATAGTTCAGAATGGCTTTCAGCCTCAGGACAGCAAGATTTGCTTCTCTCATCGACTGCAAAGAAGACATTGACAACCGATTCAGATTCCTTCCCTACTTTTGAGTCACGAACTTCACTATCCTTCTGAACGGAATGACATGATAACTAGAGCATTGGAATTATGCATCTAATTATGCAAGCCACTATCAATGAAACCTGATGAAGGACTCTGAAATCTTCCAAAGTACAACTGGACTGCGCATAAACTGAATCAAATCGGAAAAATATCACATCGCACTGAGGCACAGGAATCTCGAAGACGGTCCGTGGCCCCGGAGCAGGAGTTACAGGAAGGGTCACAGATTCAGATCGCACCTCTTGTAAGCTCATCAACATCAGCAGGCGCCTTGTACTGTAACAATCTGTCAATTCAAACAATTCGTCGATCTCAGTTTGCGGCCACTGTTCATAAACAGCAAATGCCTCCAAGGACCTGATCTGGTGGAGCCTTATAAGAACTTGTGACATGGTTGGCCGTTTATAGACCGAATAATACGAGAACAGGAGTTCGACCTGCGGCATTAGACATACTTTCAGCTGCTGCTGGCCGTCCACAAATTCCTGGCTCCTGCGCTCCGCGTGGAGGTCGCCGACGATTGTAGAATCGCATCTAGGAAAACTTTCACAACCCACCTTCGCAGTAGTGAGTGGCGCGAACCGCCGGTTAAGCTGCTACCGAGTCAGAATTTCCAGTGGGACAATTCCAAAGCTTTAGAGATAAAATTTTGTATCTGGAAGAAAAAAAAGTACGTACATAGTGTATGGAAATGTATGGAAATGTTGTTAAATTTAATCATGATTAACATGAAAGAGTTAATAAATATTATGATAAAAAAATTTATAAATTATCAAAATATATATAAAATAAATTTCATATCAGAAAAAAAAGACACGAACTAGAGTCATAAACTTTAAAACTCCAATGTGATATACAAAATCAAATTTAACTTGAATCAATTTTTATCAATATTATAAATACAAATTAAAAATTATTCCAGAGATTAAAACTCAAAAAAAATTCTTTCAAATTATAAAATAATATAAAGTCATAACATGTAATGAAGTAAAACAATAGAAAATGATTATGATTCATATTTCTGATTTAATTGTAAGAATATAATCCATTATAATTTATATCACAGATAATATCTAAATAACTTTTATCTATATATATATATTTATATTTATATAATATTTCAGATTTTTGACAAATCTCAGTAATAACAGAATTTATTCCATTAATTTAAAAAATATGGAAAAAATTAGATTCTGATATATATTTGGGATTTTTTTAGAAAAAATTTCTGAATACTTTTGATTGCTATGGGTTGTTGAAACTTTATCACACAAAGTTTATTATAGTTTATAATCATACTTATGATCTATTTGTTGATTCATATTGAAATTTAATTCTGATGATTTTTGGTTTTTAAAATTTAGTCTTTTTTTCTTTCTTTATTCAAAGTAAAATCACATAATTATTTAAAAAAATAACTTTGATTATTCTTCTTTTTTCTTTTTCATTTTGATTTCCTTTATGATAACAATTTCAAAATCATATGTGTCAAATCTTTCAAATGTGACATTCTTATTTCCAACCATTACCAAAATCATCATACACTTTACCTAAATCTATCCAGGAAATCAATTCCAAAACCAAGTATCAGTAGATACCAAAATTGATATCAATATAATTTTTTGATGATTCATCTTGAATTCAAAACAAAGTGATTAATCTAAATATCCATACATAAAATAAATGTTGAAAAAATTAAATAATAAGTATAAAATCAATAAATATGAGTGCTTGATTTATATCATTCTTTAAATGATTCTTGGAATATATTATATTGAAAAAATTATAGGAATATATATTTGTAATAGTGTACATATTAAAATTTTAAATAGATTTTTTAAATTTAAATTTATGTTGATTAAGAAAAATTTCAATTTGATAAAAAAGTAATGATTTTAATTTACTTATTTATATGTGTGTGTTGTTTTTCACTACTCATGTTCAAAGTTATATCAAGATGGATTTGACGCATTTGATATCATATTTTTTAAAAGTACAATTCAATATAAAGTTTATATCATAGCATATGAAAATATTACTACAATCATACCACTATAATATTTTTAAATCTGCAGTATCTAGGTTGATAACATATATTGCTAATAGTATGCATTGATAGTTATCATTGTTCTATACAGTCATATAAATCTATAAATCAATAATAATTCATGGAACTTAAGTTTTAAAAAATGAGATGTTGTGTTTAACTGTAAATAATTAGAGAAGATTTTTTACATGCAAGTAGAAGAATATTTCATTTAAAGTTTGCATGATATGATTGCAAACCTAAAACTAGCATTGTAGCATCATTAGATTTGAGTTTGACATTATGTTAGCATATTTGACATAATTAGCATCAAGTTAATCGATTACAAATAATTGCAACTATGATCCATTATGTTATTATTGACAATTTAATCTAACTTAATTTGATGTCAATGTATGAATTATGTACATTCATAATAGTTTTCAAAACATGCAGCGGCATTAAAATTTAATTAGAGAGATACAATAGCCGAAATCAATGTTGGAATTAGATTGTGCTTTGCTTTGAAATTGTAAAATTTGGTCAAGAGTTTTTTTACAATAAAATTACACAGTGAAAAAAAAAGAAGTATTGGAAGCTCGAAATACATTTAGATTGAATGCAATCTTTATTTTATAGTATGTTCATGTGCAAGTTGTACTTTGGGATGTATATATTCGTTGAAGGATCACCTCTCGAGGCAGCAGGAGTCAAACTAGAACTAAGGTCCAGGTTGGGATAAAAAGATAATTCGTTTAAATAGAAAGATATGCCATGATGTTGAGAGTTCCCTCGATGTAGTTCTGATTAAGTTGAACGTTTTTCATATCACTTTTTCCATATAATATACATTGACTGATTTTGCAGTCAAGGATGATGTAGATTTCGACAACATTTGCATGTTCTAAATTGACAAACCAGGTGAATCGAAACATAAGTATTCAGATCTGGTTTGATGTTACCCTCGACGTATGTTTCTCTTCTCCGTGACATCAGCATGAGGTCCTAAACGATAACTTTACTACATCAATCATGGAGTATTTGACATTGCGATGATATTGAAGTATAGCCCATGTTACCCATATGGTCTTATCGCTCTACCAATCGATGCCGTCTTCAATTTGGCTATATAACTTGGGCCCATCTCACATTCTAATCATGTCCGCCGAGCATTTGAGTGCTTCTGCTGCACCAACTTGCTAGAGATTGTGTGTATCGAACCACTTGAGAATAATGGACGTACATTAATGACGGTTTTAAGATGATAAGAATATACTCAGCAGCGACCTGAAGGACGAAAGTCTGAAGGACGACGAAAGGAGCGGGTAAAAAGTTACTTTTGTTGCATTCTTATGTTGAGTTCAAAAGGGATCTCGAATAGTTTGAGTATCCAAGACAGGAATCCGAGTAGGAGTAGGAGAAGTTGAAGAAGCATATCCAAGAGCGAGTCATTTCATTAACTCTGTTCTCTATAACAGCAGCGGCCGAAGCTAAGATTGTGTTGAAAGAGACCTAAGATCATGCCTATGAAATGGGCAAGGTTGTCACATCTGCTCAGGTTAGGGCGACAAGTCATGACGTATTTGGTGGAGAGCAGAGAGATCAGCATTTAGATTCTCCAATGTCAAACCAATACAAACCACATCGCCTTCAAGCCGGAGAGAAATGACCATCCTGTAATCTTGAGGAAGCTGGTGATATGATATTCAAATTGACGATGTGAGATGGAGATAATGAAAATATTTTTACATAGGTAGAAGTATCTGAGGTTGAGAAGCTGAAGAAATGGATGTTATAGGCATAGGTAGAAGTATCTGAGGTTGAGAAGCTGAAGAAATTGATGTTATAGGCACGAAGCCGACAAATGCATCCTCGTGCTGATGGTGAGACTAGGAAAGAGTCCACATCCATTTCCTACACGTCCCCTTTGCCTTCAATCGGGTTGCAGTGATCAACTTTACTGTAGCTTTGAAGACTCTAAACCGAAGGAAGCTCCAACGACGGTATCCGAAATAATATGGTAGACAGCATCAAGATGTCAAGTCTATTGTATTCCTTTTCGTATCAAGTAAGTAAGGAGAAGCTTGAAGAACGCAACTATGGATATATATTGGCAAATTTAGCAGCCATGCACATGGCTATATACTCCCAACCTTTTTTGGCTAGGTATGTTTTCATAGTCAAAAAGTAGAAAAGGTGACCTAGATATCAAAATGGAGTATCAACATTAGCGAGTGTAGGAATAGTCGTAATTTTGACAAAACAAATTTCTAACCATACTGCCTTGCTCTGTCTGCGTAGACCAGTCTAGACTCATGCCATAACTATGTAAAGATCCAATTATAACATAGCGGAATGTCATGGCTAAATTTGCTTGAATCACAGGCGGCTGGAGCCGCCTGTTCGGGACTTACGTTTGAAGGGATCCGTACCAACAAATATAAGGTTAAAAAATCCTCATGTCGGTGTCAGTCAAAACAGAACACCCATAATGTTTTCAGTTCTTGCTTTAGTAGAACCTTAGAAAGTGTGTGTAAACCGTACAATTACAGGAGTTCTACATAATATTTGGTAAGTACCCTGGTCAAATCCATCCGCCTATAACGAATTGGCTTATAGTTGTACTTTCGTAACAGTTGCAACCATAGGCGCTCTGTATATCTAATAACATTGCAAAGGTTCCATTCAGTTCTCGTTCATGAACATACCAAGTTATTCATGGGAGCTAATTATCATTCAGTTTAGCCTATTTAACCCTAGTATAGTTATACTAGTATGAGTGATAAGGTCGAACAATTTCTAGATCAGGCCCTTGCCGGTGACAATAGTTTGAAGGAAGAATCCGAACATGGAAATCATCACCAGCGTTATATTCTTCAGCTCCTTCACCTTCAGGTCGACAAAGGTGTTGAGGTCCTCCACCAAGTTCAGGGGTCGAATTGACCTCTCGGTAGATCGAGTCACTCACTTCTCCTAGGTATCCTCCCGCCACTCTATATGCCTCAATGGCTCCCATGAGCAAGACCTGGCAGCCCAAATGGCCAGAATGCTCTGCGCATGGACGAGGCTAGAGTTACGGAGGTAGTCAAGACCACCCTGAGAAGATATGAGATCCAACCTTGAACTAAATTGTCTCGCCGAACTTCACTCCTTTCTTGGCCAACAGCTCGGGGGTAACACATCCCAAAGCTCCCAACATGGCCCAGCGTGGATCACCTCCAGCTCTGGGTTCTTAGCGAAGGTCTCGGGTTCGGCAGATAGTCCGACGGTGTTGCAACCGTAGTCACCAGGAAACTCACCGGAAAACAGGCCCAAGTGTTTGGTCGGTCCTCATAGTATTTGAATCACAAACAAAACTGGAAGATTAGCCAGAGATCTAAATTGACACGGATAGGTTGAAGCTCCAAGGTTATGGTAGGATGAGAGATATTTAGCCTAAACATAGTTATAACTAGTCGCTTCTTTATTCATATGTATTATGTTTATTATCAAAACTTGGAATCAATGTGTATATGTCATTGCTTAGAGATGTTTATGACTATAATTACTATATATGGCATATTTTTTAAAAATGATTATTCATTATTCATTTGTATGGATAGATGGTGAGATGAATGGGAAAAAAACCTATTCTACATATAGAGTATTTTACTACCTGCTAGCTTTGGATTCATGAGAAATTTCACATCTTGACTTTGAAATTTTTGTTGTAAAAATACGTGAGAAAATATAATTCTATGAAAATTGATATGATTTCAACTTCACATTTTTTGTAACTTTAATTTAGATCATCTATATTCAATTCTCTTCCCACATCATCAGTGTACAATAATATTTATAAGATAAAAGACAATGTTATGATAATTATGCAAATGTTCATGTAGTATATTTTCATGAGGTGAAGTGACTTCTCATCGTTTAGATAAATGAGAGATGAGAGGGAAAACTTAGAAATCCACTTTGCAAAATCAGGTTCTTCTATGAGTTCCAGTTTTTCTTGTGGAAACATGATGTCTAACTCTAAACACTGAAGCTCTATACTTGACCATCATTTACATCACAATGGTGAAATCTCTTGATGCTTCTAGCTTTACTCTTCAAGCTTTGTGTGTTACATGTTTTAAGGATGGGTAGCGGATGTGATAACTTGGTCTTTGAGGTGTAATGTGGCGGAACACACTTGGTATTTGCAACCTATGGCACTCCGCGAGCGTCCAAAGAATGAGTTTCTCAACATGATTTGTAGCAAACGAGACACCAAGATGTAGTTTTATTGACTTCATGTGAATCCTATGCTTGTTTATTGTGACCATGAATACTCTCTTGGAGTAATCTCTACTTCTTAAGTCTTATTATAGCTAGGTATAGAATTGGATCTCGTAGGCTTGGAGTTGAGTAATTACGTTGGTTGAATATTGATAGTAGTGAATGTATTTGAAGATGATGTGAAGTTGAGTATATTGAGTATGAAAAATATGTATTTATTACTTGTCCTAGGTACAAAGAGATTAGGTTTGCTTATAATATAGATGTTAAGATTTTACAATTTTTAATTACAATTAGAGTCCTTTGCTTTAGGTTGTTTTATTAGGTACATCATCAATTAACTTTCTAATACTCTTGGCATTAGTTAGAGATTGATCTTTGATGTCTTTTTTCTTGTTTGTGGTTTTTGGTTTGTATTGCGTTTTGCAGCCTTTTGATTCTTTGGGTACCCGGGCTTGATCTATTACCATTACTAGCATTTCGTCAAATGACTTCCTGTAAGAACTCGTGTAATTCCAGATTCTCGAAATTTTTTCTACATGACTAGAAGTTTGGAAAATTAGTGATTTCTCTTCCTTGTTACCTTTTTGTTTTTTAAATAAATTTGTTGTATGGACATCAACAGCTCGGCGCATCCTAGACGAGTACGATCTCCTAGATGAGGCGTTAGGGCCATCCTCGCCAGACCGCTGTAGATCTCCATCTAGACTGCAATTGTGCACATTGTTCCTGTCTACTATGAAAAGTAAGAATCCACAAGGTTCACGTGATATGTAACAATTATGTTAGGTTGTAAAAAATCTCAGCTTGCCGTTAAGGATCTAGATAGCAAAAAATAAAGCTGGATGTATTCGGTACTTTCCGTCCTCAGAACACGTGGACAAGCCCAAGACCATATCGGATGTCCCCGAAGTCAAATCAAGCAAGACCACAGTTTTCTTCCCACTCAGAATACTTTCAGCCTCTTCTCGCTCAAGTTTTCGGTGTGAAGACGCTCGGTAATCTTTTGCGAAGAACTACATTTCGGAACAAGAAGTACGAGTTTGTTGACGGACCAACTTGATCCCCTTTAAATTGAATAATTCTTATCGTCGGGCACCGGTGTCAATGGCTTTGATTGAAAAAACCGACACCCCGCGTTCAGTGACTTGAGTTGATTGCAAGTTGAGCTCAACCTAACTTGGGTGGACATTAATGTACGCGAGTCGACATAACTCCTCGTCATCAGGACATAATGGGCAGGATCTACAGAAGACAACTAAGTTGTCCCTCGAAAGAAGATCAGAATGCACTTAATGCTCAACTCAGACAGAAGATGGATGGACCACATCATGTTTGACTGTGGGGAACGACTCCGAGAGAAAATAAACACGGAGATTTTCGTCCATATTGAGGGTGACTTCAATTGTAGCCATATTCATAACAACTTGCCAGAATCGAATTCAACTGGAGGGCACAGTCCTTGGCAAATGGAGGGCAAATGCCACTGTTTCCAGCAGCTTCAAACGTGAGAGACAAAATTACGTGTATGAACCAACACTAGAATGATTAACAACAATGTAGCTGTTGTATAGTACAAGCTGCTGCTAATAACGTTGGGAGCTGCAGGATTGCAACATAGGAGTGTCCATTCAAGAAAGAAGAAAGCCAGTGGATTACGGTTGGTGGGACTTCACTGCGCATGTGTTCGTAGGAAGTCATCCATTCACCCCACTAGTGAGAGAGGGCAGGGTTGTGTAAGAGCTTGATGCAATAAAGAACAAGCGCACTGACCCAAGAACCAAACAGGAGATTTGAGTCCACTCACGCGCTTATCAGGCCGCGCTCATCGAAGGAAGTGGTTCCACTGTAGTGACTAGGAAATATCACTGTATTAACTCTAGCGGGAGTGAGTTCAGGCTCCAGAATCACGGGCTGTCTGAATCTGGTTGGGTTGGTTTCTGAGGACAGCGAGGACTCGGGGAGTTTTCCAAGTGAAATTGACAAGTGTCGCAATGCCGTGAGAAGCTTTCCCGAATTGGTGGCAGTTTCCACTGGTTTTGGATCTTCCTTCTCTATTCCGAGCTGGCAATGCCCAAGCTTGACATTGGCTTACTGCCATGACCAAACTCGGAGGAACCACCGGCTCCGGGGTCGTCCATATAACCGTGATCTATATCGTCTGGTGAGGTCGTCCTAGTTTGCCAGTGTCAGAATCTTGTCAGCTGAATCTGATGGGACAGTACGAGGTACTTCTTGCAAATCTTATGTACCTGGGTCATTGGAGTTACAGGATCGTCTTCCGATCGGTGCTATCTTAACAGGCGTTATTGATTGGTTATTCGCCAGATAATTTGTGTGCGCGTGCGCCCGCTTTGGAATCTTCTGCTCTGTTCTCAGATTCAAGCTCCTCGGTAGGACCTAAGGAGTCTGGAAATTTGATAGTCCTGGAGAGATCTGGATCGTCTGATCTATACGTGCTGGAGTCGAAGTCTTAACCTTTTCTTTTCTTCTTTTTCGCATGGTAACGACTTGTGGGAGGAATCCTCATGCATATCCTGATTTATCGGATTATGTGATTCCATGTACACCTCAAGGAGTTCCGCTGCGGATGGAAATCAGATCTGCACCACCAGAAAAGAAGTGGACATGCAAAGGGCAAAGAGCTCGTAGGAGTCCCAGGCAGGAATGTTTACGAGTTCATTTAAGAGCAGTTAACGCTTTTCATCAAAAGAAGTGATGGACCCGAAACTTTGCATGATTGCTGCCGAAAGTGAACAGCCTTCATGAAAACTCTCCTCAAGTTACTTGTAGTTTCACAGGGCCAGGAAAGAAGACTACGATTCCGTTTTGAATTCGATCCATGCTACTGCAGAACCAAAAGTCTCTAAGATGAAAAGAAGAAGATGCTAGTGAACTGGTGTCTAATATCGTTTGACACAAGAACAGGAAAGAGCGGGGCACTCTTAGTAGATGAGCTTTTCCAGTCTGTTATCCATGTTCTCGAGAAATACATGTGCTGATTAGCTATGCAGAGAGCAGAACATTGTCTTGCCGGGTGTCTTTCATTACTGAACATCCACGATTAGCCTGATCACCACAACGAGACACACCATCTTTATTTCTCCATATTTTTTTCTCCGTTTCACCAGAAAGGAGGGCAATGGCGTTGAAATCTCGTTAGCAGATATCACTGTTCGTTGGAACCCAACGTTTTGAAGAAATTCCAAGGCACATTGACGCCAAGAGAGCATGCGTCATGTGCCTCAAGAATGTTTGCTTTTGAATCCAGAACCAGCAGGACCAAGTAAACAGGCAAACCGAAATTGCTCCAATTATTATGACGAACATGCGTGATTCTATTCACCTCGTTGTCGATATTCACTGCATTACGTAAGAGGGCCACGGAAAGACATGGCAGCACACGAGGGTTTGTACATCAGCTGCAATCAGGCCTCAATGAAAGCCCATTTAAGAACAGATTTCACCAGCCTGCTTTCATAAGTTCTATCTCATGGTTGTAGCGACGCGAAAGAGAAAAAAGAGGAGGGGTAGACCACAAAACGGCTGGAATGTCGGTCCATCATCGTACTTCCAAGGACGAGTACGGTCGCCTGCCCCCGCCAGCAGCAGTACCGTGCCAGCAACATTCTATACTTTCTCCATTGAAAAGGACTCAGGAGAGTGAAGTCGGTCGGTCAATCGATCGATCGATCGACCCATGCTCTCATCCATGCCACAGAGAGGCCGCCCCCACGCACATTGGACCTAGACCAAGTCTGGCATGCCACTGGCAGCCTCCTGGTCTTCCATGATGCCCGACCTGTAGGATGGCATAGCCATTACCGGGTCAAGCAGCAAAATGAGGTGGCGGAGGCTGCAGAAGGGAGGGAAGGGAATCTCGCGAGTCTTCCTGCCTGCCCTACCTGAAAGGACTAGGAATTCTAGCAGAGCTGCGGCCTGTCGAGTTCGATCCTGGACCGCCCGCTCGAGAAGCGAAGTGGACCATCGCGTGACCAGCCTCGGCTGTGCATGCATGCATACAAACACTCGCAGCACCGTGGGAGTCAAAGCAGGAATGATCCATTGTATCTTAGAAATTTGCATCTTTGTCATCGGCCTCATTCTGCCCAGATCTTTGGAGGGCAAAGTTTTCAGGGCTTTCCGGTTACTTCATGGATCCCTACTAGCCCAATAGAAAAATATGTTCGTAGATTCCCTGCTGGGCCTACGTCCAGTAGACCCGAAGACCACAAAACCTGGGCGAGGGGTATATGGACTAGAAGAAAAAAAGATCAATCTTTACGATCGATAATCGTCAACAGTTCAGTGGATGAATCCGCGTTTGTAAATCTGAAATCCCTGTCGAGCAGTGCGGAGGTGGCTCGCAAGCGCGTGTGTCATTCATTGTTTTGTTGTGAGGATCGGAATCAGTAAACTTCGAAGCGAAGGAAAATCAAAGCAGAGGACTCGGACGGCCACCTCGAGCTTCAAGCTCGGCTCGCCTCAGCTGAGCTTAGCTCACATCACACCATGATCGAAATGATCGCGGAATCCGACCTGGACCCACCGCCTACCATCTGCGCCACACGAAGTCGTGAATGCGGGCCCGCCGTACGGACGAAGCCCATCGATACAAGTTTTCGAAACCATGGCATTGGGTGTTTGCCGAGTTTATGCTCATCTCTGCTCCGCTGGCTGGCTCAAGAATTCTAGGACCGAGAGCGGAGCTGAGCTGAGCTAAAGGAGACACGATGGTGGGCCCGATGCCATTTGTTCCAATTGGGCTCATGGGCCCAAAAGTGGCACCATGATAGCAGTCAAACTGGTACGTCTCTAGGGCATTAAAGAGAGGCGATAAAATTTGGAAAGTGGTTCTACGCTGCTGTAGACAGAGCCTGGCAAAGCTTTGTGGACCGCATCAGACTTCACTGCTACTTACAACGGGCAATTTTGCCTCGAAAATACGAACAATTAATGAGAAGAGCCAGGAGTCCACGGAGTTCCCCACAGTACACAGAGTGAATTTTGCCGGGGGCAAAAGGGCTCGCAGAAGTGCCAAGAATCGGTCATAGACAATGTCTACTTTTAAGCGGATTTGAAGCGCAGCACGATCGCAATCCGAGAGCTCGTTAACTCCGGTCAGCATATGAGTCCATCTCTGGCCTGACCTCCAGTCTGGGCAGCTGGAATCCCATACATTCGACACGCACCACACGAGTATCTCAACTAGTGCTCGTAGGTATGACTGCCTGGGCGTCTAATATGCTGCGGCTCGTTATTTTACTTCCCGTCGCGTTGTGTCCGTCGATCTAAGTCTACATAATGCCCCTAGGCAATGCGTCGTAGACATGTGCGTTCCCAGCACTTTGGGTTCTGGGCTTTACCGCGAGGCTAGAGCCATTGGCGGAAGGTGAGCTGAGGTCACCCTTGGGCCGATCGTTTTGCCTGTTTACTTTAGATCGAAGCGGATGCACACAGCCAAAGGTGGATGGCTACCCTTTCCAATAGCGGCTCCTACGAAGCGGATGAGTCTTCTTTTTGATCTCGCATTGTGCAGTTGTGATGGTCTGCAGGACTTATTGCCCAGAAAACGTCAGACAGGACTAGAAAAGAGCTCAATCTTTGGGGCCAACCTTGTAGAGCGTGCACACTGAGACACACACCGTCTGTGGCCGTGCGCCGCATTGCCAGGCATTGCAAGTCAAGGGCTGAACTGAACCTGTGCATTGTTGGGATGAGTTGATAGATCATTAAGAGTATCCTCCGACTGATCTCGGATCGAAAATTCGAGCTCGATGCTAGAGAGAAGTCAAGACCTGGGAGCCAATTCAGGACTATACGAGCTTCTCTTGAGGCAACCCAATGGATTCTCTGGTCAGAGAGCTTGAAGGCGAACTGACTCGTCCTTGACATCCGACTAAAAACTCAATCGCGTGCATTTCCTCTCATCTCAGACGTAGATTAGAAACGAAGGACGACAGTAGGATCGTAGATTTAGTTTCACCCGATTAGAATTTGAAGGGTTCAGGTGGCTGGAGGTCCTCTAGAGAGGGTTGAGTTCTGTACAACTGTGATCTCCTTTGTGTTTTGAGTTCGAAAGAAGATGGCGGGTGATGGGGAAAATGAAACGAGTCTTGAGGATACACCGACGTACGCGGTGGCAATTGCAGCAGCTGCTTTTATTGCATCGTCTCTAGCTCTCGAACGGCTCATTCACAAATTCAAAAAGGTAGGCCGATCTCCAGAGCTGCGTTGTAGAAGTATAGTTGGGTTCTATACTCTTGAGCATTATCCACGATGATTATCAGCTGGAATACCGGATACATGCAATTCAGAGTCATGGTCTCCGCAAAAGGAAGCACTATGTCACAGACGAGCAGAAACACGATTTAACCGAATTACTCCGAAGCATCGATTTGTAGTGAGCGTCAGTTTATGTATTCTGCACCATTTGATATTTGTCCGCAAGAACTTTCTATTCTCACCTCTTAGTCAAGCGATTCCTGCCTGCTGTAAGAAAGACCATTCTTGATTTCAGTTTGAGGGCGTCCGCTTGGATTTGAAGGATTTTTATTACGACATCTTCTCCCAAATTCGGTTATGATTTTGATGTCTTGTCACGAAATCCCTCATTACAGTGCAAGTTAAGATCTTGGGCGATACTTTAACAACCCGCTTGGATGCATTCTCTTGCAGTACTTGAAGTCCAAGAATCAAAAACCTCTGCGAAAGGTTTTGGATAAACTGACCGAAGGTGCGAATACTTCCATGGAACTCCAATTGTGCCTTTAATGCATAAACTCGTACAACTCTGATTAGCCTCGTCTGGAACTCTTTGAAAGCATTATCAAAATTCTAGCTCAGTTCACGCAAAGGATTGCCTTCTAATTTGTCTCAATATTTTGTTTACAGAGTTGATGCTTCTTGGATTCATATCCTTGTTGCTGACGGTTCTTCAGAATCCTATCACTAAAATTTGTGTATCGGACGCATTCGCAAGTCACATGCTGCCCTGTGAAAGGCATGAGCTAGCTGCATCAGATGCAAACGCTCCCGCGGCCGATACTACTGCTCACAGAAGGCTGCTGGACTTATTCGAGATGGATGCTTATGATTCCAGACGAATGCTATCAGGAGGTGGTAGCACTTACTGTAAAGACAAGGCAAGCTCCAATAGCTCCGACATGTTTTCAGATGCCAGTTGGAGCAATTTTTTCACCATTCGTCCTCATTGTCAAATCTGATGACTCTGTAACGTCTATAAGGCTTCTGTGCAAGGCCTTCCTATAGTAGGAGCTTTCAGCATATGCTTTTAGCAGAATGTTCTTGCAAGCTGTAACATTCATGGATACTTGTACTGCTGCAGGGCAAAAACTCTTTTGTGTCCTATGACGGACTGCACCAACTGCACATCTTCATCTTTGTGTTGGCAATTACTCACGTGACTTACAGCCTCTTGACTGTGTTATTGGGATTCGCAAGAGTAAGTTCTAGCCTAAACTTACTTGCTTCATACATCTTCTTGGAACATAGGCTGCCCAATGCACTTTCAGATCGCTACGGCCATTCAAGAAACACGCCTTTCTTTTGCTAATACTCACAAAGCGTTGGTTATGAATTCTCAATTTACTAGCTGCATCACTGGCAACGATGGGAGAAAGAAACTAGAGCCGAGAACTACAGCACCAAAGCGGGTAAGAACTATTTTGTCTCATCGAAGACCTGTCAGCTCACCTCCTCTTGTTAGTAGCTGCCAAGGAAATGCTTCATGCCGAAGGATTGGTGGTGAATAACTTAGAAGCGACTTTGGTGGATCTGGTTCTGTATATTCATTTTATGCATTCCAATGATGTGCAGATTTAACGAAGAGATATTGTGACAAGCTTCAAAATCCCAAAGCTACTGGCTTTGGATTTGTTGACAGACACTCTCATCCATGTTACGAAAACAATTTTACACTCTGGATAGTACGTGTCCACCCCACTCCAAATCGAATTTCTATAAGTCGAGTGTTGCTAAAATCCTTATTTAGCACCACTCGACTTTTTTATCTTCATTTTTACTTTTGTGCATCTTTAAGTTAACAGTCTTCGAAATAGTTAGGGGTCGCATTCACTGGTCAAACAATGGCTTGATGTCAACTATTGGAAGCGGTTGATTTACTCACAATGTGGTACATAACTCTTCTTGTGTGACAGCTTTGCTTCTTTCAACAATTCTTCGCCTCTGTTTCAAGGGAAGACTATCTGGTATTTCGAGTCGGATTTTTGTCTGTAAGTGTCCTTCATCCTCTAGCTTTCTTTTTCATTGATTTTACGCAGGACCGTATGTACCCTTGACCTGCCGAAGATAATATATTCAGGTGGTAAACTGACGAATTTTAGTACGTTTTTGCTATCAGAGTCACCAACTGACCGAATCGTTCAACTTCCGTGATTATGTTATTCGATCCATGGAGGTAGACTTCAGATCTGTTATCGGAATCAGGTCAGTGTAGTTCCTCGGTTTGTTGCAGTATCGATGATTAGTATATGTAGGAGGTTTTGAAAAGCGACTTGAAAAAACCATAATTCAGGTGAAGTCACTGTAGCAGTTGTGTGGCATTTTTCTTTTCTGGATTCGAAACAATTTACGACACATGCTCCATAGTAATTCTTCTTTGACTGTGAAACAGCTGGTGGCTCTGGGCCTTCGTGATCCTCTTTCTGCTCTTTAATGTTTATGGTAAGCCTCTTGCGTTGGTGACAAAGTTACAAATGCAAGTCGTGTTGATTATGATCTGCAATCGTGAGGTCCTTTTCACCTTGTAGGTCTCTCCCCATCCTCTGAATATCGCTGATACTTTCATTGGTTCATGATTATCTCTGCAGGCTGGTATACTTATTTCTGGGCAGCGTTCATTCCCACATTAGTAAGCTATGAACTTTCATGATCTTATATTCTTTTTGTAGACACGAGGGACAGCCTTTTTAATTGTTGCGGCGCATACTATCCTGTTCACGCAATAGACAGCGTCAATTGGCTTGTTGAGTGAAATCGGATGTAGCGTCTTGGGAGGCCCATGGCTATCGACAATTTTCACCAGAAAGTTACTCAAAAGTAGTATACTGGGAAAAAGCAATCGTGACTGTGGTTTGTTGTGCGCAGATTATATTAGTCATTGGAGCAAAGCAGCAGCATATAATCTCAACCCTAGCTTTGCAAGCGAAGAGACATGCTTTGGAGGTTATCGATAGGCAGAAGGATGACCCAGAGAAACAAGCAATGACTTGTAAAGATATGGCGGAAGCCGTAATTCCCAGCAATGAGCTATTTTGGTTTGAGAGACCGAAAGTTCTCTTGAAACTTATACACTTCGTCATTTTTCAGGTAAGATTCTGAGCTCATTTCCACACACAGCTGATTTTCATCACCTTGTGTGCTTGCAATATTTGTCATCGCTACAATGACAACGACTGTGTTTCATGACTGCAGAACTCTTTCGAGCTCGCTGTTTTCTTCTGGCTTTGGGTATGTGGTCCGTGCTACTCGTGCTTAATGCTTCGATTTGTCAATGTATTGGTTACGGAATAACTAATGTGCAGCTTGTACGCTCTCATTTGTCAAAGAAAGTGTATGATAACAAATCTGGTGCCTATAAGTGAAGATTTGGACCTATGCGCCGTGTATATGCAGGCAACATTTGGCTGGAACTCCTGCATACTTGGGAATCACACGCTTCTAATTGTCCGACTTGTTGTCGGGTAAGTGATTCACATTTCACGTCAGTTCTTCCATGTAGTTCTGATCATCATTGAGGACACAGTGAATTGTCCGTAAAGCTTTCAGTAAAGAAGATATAAAGGGTGAAACAGTTTTAATGGTTTACAACATCACCGAGTCCTCTGTAAGATTGAGAAGACCACGGACTCAGACCATGTCACCAGTAAGTAATTGGACAGGATGACAAAAGATGACACTCTAAGAAGCAACCGTACATACTTGTGGGTAGGTAAACATGAGAGAAAAGGACTTCTATGGCGTGGATTGGGTTTCTTTTCCTTGCTTTACTACCCAGCAGATCAGTTAGCACCTGCGAAGTTATTGTGCCCTTGAATTATCTCAACTCTCTGGCAATTTTTGATACAACTAAGTTCGACCTTGTGGTACCTACAGGTTACTAACGCAACTTCTTGCGAGCTACAGTACCTTGCCAATCTACGCTCTCGTCACACAAGTAATCTAATCGCCTGTCCTACTTATTTCAAGACTCTTTTTCGCTATATGTTAAGTTTCTGTCCAGAATGCCAGCTGTAGTACCGGTTGCAACTACCTGCCTATGATAATACTCATTTGTACTTCTACCAATGGCAGATGGGCACACACATGAAAACTACTGTGTTCTCTCCGGATGTTGCCAATGGTCTTCAAGTGTGGAAAGCTCGTGCCAAAAAGCATCAGAGAGCTACGAAGACTGCCACCATAGCAAGTTCCGCTCAGACGAACGGAATTTCTGGAGCGGATGGCAACGGCTCAATACCAGAAGAACCGTCAACTGTTGTCACTGGCTCAGAAGGCTCCAGACACATAGAAATGTCAAACACACCTGCTGGTCCAGAAACCCAATCAATGGAAAGCGATGACACCCAGAAGAAATTCCAGCGCTTGTATGGTAAACAAAAGGGACTCGAAAGACTACGTACATGCCAGATACGACCGAGGGACCAGTGATAATGTTCCAGGAGAAACTTCTCAGGAAGAGATCAACATACTGATCACATTCTGTACATATAATTGCCACCTTTGATCCCATCACATTGTCGGAAAGTTAGTTACTACATCTTACAATGTATACGGCGATCGTGCAGTAGGATAAATCTAGTCCAGCCACGCCCTGATGTATTGGAATCAGCTCGTGGCTGTGCTAGTGCTGAGGCTCAGTCATAATGTCCGTCTTTCCTCTATGAAGATAGTCTTCACGGAAGGTTCGTAAAGAGGATATAGTATCTACCGTACAGGCTTAGGCTAGTATGGAATCCACTAATTTAACTAATTATTACCAGTCAAGTCTCTTGGACACATCTTTGAGGTAACATGAGCAAATCTTTGAGAATCTCGTCAAGGTCGCTCCCCACTAATGTTATTTCCTAGAGCTGGAGTCATTGAGATCTGAAAACAAGCAGAGTCTTGGTGTCGAATATCTTGGGGATCGACAGCCTCTTGCTAGTTATCGTAATTTTGCTAGTACAGTAAAGACACACTGGCCTTTCAAGACGTAACCTATCTATCTCAGTAAACTTTGGCAAATCTCATTTTGCAATGTCAGGCCCATGTCTGCTTCCCCTTGGCCTTACCCACCTCTATATTCGAACATCCGTACGATCCACTAACAACACAAAAGGACTGCAGCATGAGCGAGATTTTACTCAGATGTCGGTTGAATAAAATCTAGCAACATATACAACAAACAACAACTCTGTCCGTTAGATGCGACATGACATGAAGCTCCCGACGTATGGGAAGCCAATCTCCTCAGTCCACTCCGTCAGATCTAGGTGCCTTCCGACCACCTTAACGGAGCAAACAGACACAGAAACCCCGGGGATATAGATTCGCCCGCTGCCATGTGCAAGTACTGTACTGCGTTGATGTTGTAGGGCTGTGCTTTTGTGCAGGCAACACCTCGCTCCTCCAAAAGGCTTCAACTTCGCTTCAATCCATTACCCAGGAGTTTTATCTCGTGTCAAATCCAACTCGCTATAACACTGCTGGACGAGACAAGGCAAAGAAAGATATTGGCGTCGGCGATTGATCTCGCTCGTATTTCCCTATACATTGCCCTAGCAACTCCTTGACTTTACTGGGCCTGGAAAAGACCTCGCTTGCATCACGCAAAATTTTAGTGGTGACATTGTCTCATGTGGAGTCAACAGTTTTATCAGCTCCAGAGATTCCTGTACCGAGCAAGTCAATCTTTACAAGAACTGCAAGGTGAAACGAGGGGCAGGTAGCTAATCCGGATGTTTAGGAACGCTCTGCATGAACGAAGACGAAGAGTAGAGCTGTCGGAAGAGTCAAAGCAGGAAGTTGGTGCAGTGGGAGTGCATGGGAGTCATAGCCGGTACTGAATCTCCATCCGTGGACATGCACCTGGGTCTCGCTGAGTAGACAAGGCACGGTGATGTGTGAGTTGCTCGGTGAAGAGCTGACGAAGGTGGAGATGCGAAGCGACGTAACCTTCAGTGGATCCAAACCCTTCGAGTCTCACAACCTTATGCAAGCGGGGAAAAGAGACAGAAGCAGAGATCGAAGAAGTCCGTCGTCGCTGTTTTCATCTTACCTCGCGTCGTTTCGGAACCATTTTGCAGAAGTCGAATTCCGCCATTGGCGGTCTAGCAAACTTTGGATTTGTCTGCACAAGCAACCTTACACGCGTCAAAACTTGGTCTCTGAAAAGCGTCGAATTTCAGACGTTCACTTCATCTCGGGTTGTGTAGATTCGATCGCTTGTGTGTGTGCAATTGGTTCGTCACCACCCGGCCGCGACCCAGGCACCGCAAAGGTCGTCCGAATTAACTAAGTCCAAACACTGACGAACTCAAGCTGGCGTCGAGAAGCATGAGAAGGAACACTCGTGCGGCTGTGAGCGCCACCCATGTTCACTCTCAGGTGTCGGACAACGAGCGTAGGTTTCTGGACGACCTGAGCAGTCTTTCTGTCCTGAAAGGAACAATTGCAGCCAGCCTGCCTCAGTAAAAATTGAACTAGTCAAGTTGACCTGTTTCATAAACTAAAGACATGCTGCTCCTCATGTTCAATTTCAAAGGAGACACACAATCACCTAACGTAGTTCAATCCGGGTGTGATTGATTCCCCAGTGGAGTGGAGGCGGATTTATTCGTTGTCCATCCCTCGTCTTTTGCGTAATTGTTCGAACTAACCAAAATGAGACTGATCTTCTGGAATGCATGAGACATTATCGTGGAACAAAATTATTTCATTCATCCATTTGTGCTGGTCTGTGATTGTAGTAGACGATTTACGGGGATTACAATTGGTCAATGGATCTCTTCTTGTCGTGACAAATTTAGGTATCTTATTTTTGTCGGTCTTCTCAACCTGGGTCCTCGTTGACTTATCCGCTGTAGTCGATCGCCGTTTGGGTCAGTGCTGCACCCTCGTTGAGTTGACAGCGCTCCCTTCCTTTCTTTTCAAGTAACTGCAACCGTAAAGCTAATCCTTTGCATAGCTTGGAAAGCCATGAAGATTCCTGAGTGTTGGCTGACTGGCTTGTTCAGGTCTTAAAAAATCGACCGACGGGAAGCGTCGCCTGACCCGATGCATATGGGCGCAGGTAAAACTTACCGAAAAGCAAAAGCTCTCGTGTTTTTAATGTGCTTGAATTTTCTCTCCGTTGCCATAACTCCAAATTCCTCGGACCTGATGTTGGGACGTAGCTTCACTTGGCTGTTCTGGATGCCCCTCTGTTGCAGGCCACACTTCAGATCATAAAGGCCGGGCTGATAGCGTATGCGTTTTCTCAACATGACCGCGTGGCGCAATCAACCGCTGCAGCCTGTGCATTTGCTATGGTCGCTATCGTCTCCGGGTATCTTGGTACGTAAGGATTATTACCCTTTTCGCAGAAGGTCGATTGTCGACCTCTCTGTTGCACGAGTCGGTCACTGGATTGATCACCTCCTGACTTCTGTACTCCGTGGAAAGTTCGAACCTGAGTTAAGTCTGCTGTCTTGGGTTAATTTAGCTTTTCAACCGCGGTAGCCAGATTCTTGTGTGTCTATGATAAGTTTCGGAAGCCCTTCTCAAGCTTAACATCGGGAGGTTTGACATATGATGTCCTTATGTTCCAAGTGCAGACTTGCGCTCTGCCTCTACTGATTTGATTCGATTTGCTCGGAATTCTGTGAAGGACTTGAACGAGGATCTCTGAATCTTCTGAAAGCCTACATCCTGTGCATGGCCATTGCCGCTACGTTAGCTGCGTACCCCTTGTACAGGCAGGGCTGCAAAGGAACGGTAAAGAGGGCCCGGCCCATCCACGGACCAAGACATGTCATACAAATTATCCGTTTTCTGCAGTCGTTAATATAGTATCTGGAAGTTTTTACTTAAAGCTATAATTCCACTTGGTATCATCTTGTCTTCACCAAGATTATTTCATAGTTCCATCCACTGAAACGCGCTTTCGAACCTTCCTGATAAGCATCCATGTCGAAGCTTACCCAAATCTTGACAATATGCTGCGTAAAATCTGTCTGTAGGGCTGGTCGATATATCAAAGGACGGCAGGTGACAAACATTTCGCGAGCTTGAAGCAGTTGGAAGGAGTGCAAGATGTTCTGAGTAAGGGCTTCCCCTGCAAACTGACTCCATTGCTGCAATCTCCTCAGTATAAAGGGTTCCATATAGCTGATGGAACCCTTTATACTGAGGATCCAATCAGTTTTCTGACTATCCTAATCGAATAATTTAAACAACCCACAATTAAGCTTCAGTAAGGACACCATCACATGCTGACAAACGGTCGGAGAATAAGATGTAGTTGGTAATTAGTTAAAGACTGACGACAAAAACTGGATCCACAGGTGTCACAACTCAAGTTCTTGGCCTGGGAATTGCCACCAATTTGCTCAAATATTTCACTCCTGAGAAGAGAAGACTCTGAACATGTCATGAACAGCCCGGAGACCCAAACGCTTTTTTAGACGCAAGATCATCATCAAACACACATGGGATTGCTGAAAGAAGACATCGTTTTACACGGCCGAACACCTATAGAATGCAAAAGAGCTACACACTTCTGGCTCTAGCTGATCGACAGCTTGTCTCGTAGACTCCATCTACCTCCGTGGCTTCCGTGTTCTACGACAGGAAGAAGCTTTCGTTTGGGCCATCGCTGTAATTTAAAAATTGAAGTACTAGATCAAAGCCCTCACTTTCGTTCATGTCTCAATCATCACAACATTTTCTCAGCTTCCGTCTTTAGCACCATCTTCCTTTGATAGTTATTGCAAGCGAGTGTTGAAAGTACTAAGAGAACTAAGTCAAAGGTGCTTACAGCTTTTACATTGTTTTCAGTTCCTGATATGTGTCGACCCAACTGTAAGTAAGATTCTCGCCATGAATCTCGTCTTTGAACCTCATAGATTTGCCACGATACGCCTCTTTTCCTGGCAGGCCGCATCATTTGAGGATTCGGAGCTCAAGCAGTCAGTATACCTTCAGACTCTACATTCAGTTACAGCTTGAAGACGTACCATGCACATGACATATCTGCAGTCCAGTTTTGTAAATAATACTCAATGTACATAAGTTTAAACAGATAAAAATGAAAGTCAGCATCCACGCTTGGAACTCTAGTGAAATTTCACGTTTAATTTTCAATTCAAAATCCATTAATTTGAGTACTCCTCTGGAGTCGGTCGTGTTTTGTCCATTGGTGCTTGTGTATTGAGGATGAATGTCAAATATCGATCTTACGACAACTTGAATTTTGGCTTTAGCTCCGAACACGACAAACACGCTGTGCTGGTGCGCTCTTCGAACTGAGTCAAAGCAGCATTTTGTCATTCACATTACCAGTTTGATCAGGATGATAATTTAGTTTACGAAACGAGGCTCCGTAAAATTTACTAAGCTTTTCTTGACATGGACACAAGGCGCTACTGAGGAGAGCCATTTCACACTGGAACAAAAGTCTGAAGATCAGTCGTTCTCAATTTCTCAACTACCCTAGTACTGTACCGTGCTCGTCCAGCCCTAAGCCTGTCGCCTTCTCAAGCCAAGCTGCCAAGCTCACTTTCTTTGTGTTACTCACCTCACCAGTTCTGAGTTGGCCGTTCACCGTCCAACTCAGAACTGGTACGCACAAGGGGTATCCGACTGATCGACTAGAAGAGAGCATTGCGACGGTATTCATGGATATAACGCAATGTAATTTTGCCCGGTGCAAACTTTTTCCTGCCTGATGGTGAGGAGATTTGGGTAAATGCTAGCGCAGGACTTCAAGATGTTCTCTCTGAAATGACCACTTCTCAGTCTAAGAAGCTGGTTAAGGTTAGACAGCGTCCTTTTGGGTATGAGATCCATAAACCTCACCTTAAATGGTTTGATTTTTATCACAGTGGTCAATTATCTGAGCACTGTGAAGGCATCTTCTAGAAGCACAAGAGAGAAGCCGCAGCAAAATTCCTAGCTCCTGGGACGCAGACCCCTACCATAAAGTATAACCACTTCACTTACCGATATGGATCGTTGCTCTTAACGCTTTGCAAAACCATGCCAGTCCTGCATTGAGAAGGTTGACTTGTGCGAATGAAGACTCTGTTGCATGCACTTCGGGAAGAGTTTAGACATTGCACAATACACAAGTAGGAACTCGGAGAGCTTCGTTTTGTCAAGAACGGTTTCTCAGAACACAGTCTTAAGGTGCAACCTATCTGAACACAACGACATCAACTAGAACAACTCTTTCGAATCTTTCCAGTTCTTATTTCAGTCCGCATGTGCTTTGTGGAAAATGAATCAAAGAACACTGATTGAAATTTTTTCATTACAAACAGAAGCAGCCAACCAGAACAAGTTTCGGACTGACAGACGTACTCCGTTCTCGACGCTACTATCGCAAGAGTATGTTTCAAAAGAATGCTTACACTTCCCTCCGGATTAGAACGAGAATTGGAAAATCAACACATGCGCCAAAACTGTTATCCACATGGGCCAAAACTGCGAGAAGCGGAAATATTTTGTGCCTTCAGGATGCAAAGTGGTGGAGAAATCTCGCGCGATGATGAGCAAAACCAGATACAAAACGAAATGGAAGGACGATCAAATGTGAGCTGGATTGAAGAATGGCTAGATTTAACAGAAATAATCTTACAGAAAACAGACACTCTCAGAGCAGAGAATCATTTGATCCGCTCCCAATCCTTTCCTTGTCCGGATGGAGAGCGTACACATCAAGGTAATCGTGGTGGAAGGCTCTGCACGAGACGTAGAGGACGGACCACCACAGGAAGGTCAGCTGCCTCCACATCGAAATCAACAAAATTTCAAACGATGAAAACAGCAATCTAGTCCCGAAACCAGCAGAGGATCGGGGGCGGAGAAGGTTCGATCCCATGAGAAACATTCCCCCGCAATATATTACAGCAACGCCCAGGCCCACCCTCCACTTGCCCTTCAAGACCGCCACGGCCTTCGTCAACGCAGCTCGCCCAGAAACTTCCTCCATACAGCAGCTTGCCATTTCACTGATGACTGTGGCTAATTGAGCCACCAGCACAACTGCGAGCAATACGGCTGTTGAAGCAACGACGCTGAACAAGGCAATCGGAGCAACCATCCAGCTCCATCTGTGGTAGAAGCTCAGAGCCAGAAACCTGATCGACAACATGAGCACGGCAGAAGCGCCATACACGATCGAGGACGTCCACAACTCAGTTTGCAAGAGCTCTAAGAACCGAAAAGGCGCCACCCGGGTCACGCCCTCGCCACTGTAAATTCGCCCGACGAGAGAAACGAAACTGCACTGCCACTGAGATAGCACAACACTAATCAAACCGAATCCGGCGATGAACAGGGGTAGTGCAGAAATTGGGGCTCTGTTTTCAAAGACAGCGGATGTCGATGCCGGCAGAAAGTTTTGATATTGAGTTTTACTCGGAAGGGGGAGCTCTTGGTCTAGGAAAAGGAGGATTACGAAAAAATTTACGGAATACACTATGCTACTGAGAATCAGAAGAAATTGAGACCACAGAGAAACCAGCTCTTTATGATGGTTCTCGAATATTTTCATCGATGCTCCGATGATGTCGATTGCGCCGATGTTGGCGACATCCTTCTGCAACTTCAGGCCCGCGCCCTTCGCCTGTCTCTCATCCTCCATATCCGGCTCCTGCTCTACGGCGGAAGAAGAAATTCTCCAGAATCCAGAGCTGGGCCACTCCTTCGACTTCCTTTCTCCTGGATGTGACCGATCAGTCCGTGGGCGAGCCCTGGGGGTCGAATTCAAAGAAGAGGTCCCTACATACTAAGTGGTGTCAGCTGCGAGTTCAGAGGTCAGTCGGGAGAAGCGGCCGAAAGAAACAGACAACCAGGCCATGCAAGGGCCCTAACGACCAATGTCTACGATAAGATCCGAGCTTTGGAAGCGCAAAATGAGGGATCTGTAGCCGCACTGATGTGCGGGCTCACTGTACCAATGGTTCATACGATTCGTACACTGCACATTTGTCTAGTTCCACACAATACCCTCTTCACGATGCCCTCCCACCATGCCTGAAATGAGCCATCTCCCATCAGCAGACCCGCAAATTTCGTTCCTCAAGACTTCGTGCCCAAAACCTCCTATTTTCAGAGGCCTGGCTCGATCGGCTCGTCCAGTCTGACAGAACTCAGGGGCCGGGGCTGAACCAGTAGAAGGGCGACATGACAAAACCTAAAATTAATTAGTCCCTCGTAAGGCCGTCGCCAAATCTTTGAATAGGGCTTCTTATGTTTTTGGCACTTGTATGACTCTCGAGTGAGGTCTCCCAGCATTCAGATTTGCGAGCTTCTCTTCACGCAGCTTCGGCTACCGAACCGTCCACTTCCGATCCCAACGAACTACATGTCCTAGGGCTTTGGCAGGTATGTCTTGACATCTGCACTCGCAGGTGATCTTGACCAATTCCATCTTAATTCATTTAAAATGTCGATGCATGCAAATGACTTGCATCCCAGCCCGGGCCGAGGCTCCAACTGCTTTCAGAAGCGGGTGCTTTAGAATATTCCATTATTGTAGCAGCCACTGCTTCGGATCCAGCTACTCTGCAATTCCTGGCACCATACTCAGGTTGTGCTATGGGAGAATATTTTAGAGATTATGGAATGCCATTTCTGGCCAGAGGACCCGTAAAGGCAAAGAAGTGCCCCTTGGGCCGAAGAGGTTCGGTTCGGCGATTCGGCATTGCTCGTTAGAGATGGTTTCTGCAGAGAAAGGTTCTGTTTAACTGAATTTGATGATTGTTGGCACTTAATTTTACATCGCTGGTTCTGCAACAGTGCGAGGGAATATCTGTCAGCAATCACCTGCGGCACTTGTCGGCACAATCAGCTCTTCGTAATTGGTGACAGAAGCTACACTGAAGTCCTCCAATCATTTCCACAGCATTCCGCGTATCGTAGATAGCCTGTCCGAGAAATGGCGTCCGTGGAGAAGCGTGGAGAGATCTAGGTATATGACGAGTCACCGCGGAAAAGATTTTTGATCAGTCTTGTACCGACAGTATCGATTCCTGATGCAAGCCAGAGATTCAATGACAGAGATTCGCTATGAAGCAGTGTGCGAAGTAAATTTAAAATCCCTGCTTTTCAACGAGAGCCAGCGGCGAGTCTCATGTCTGCAAATGGATGCCAGAGCCTAGTGAAGGAAAATGGGCACCAGCCTGCATTGTCGATCCGGTCAGTGCACTTCTCTCCATGCTGAAGTAACACGTACACCCGTCCCCAACTTAGGAGGGAATCGAGCTCAGAGCGATTTTGAGAATTTGGATGAGCAATCTTGATATCCTCTTGATAAACGTCAGATGAAGAGCAAAGGAAGTAACGCTGGAATCAACAAATGGATGTCTTAATGTTAATTTCACGGATCCGAACTCTCTGTTTATGAAAGTTTATGACAGAAAAGCTGGTTTACTCTTGTGTGGCTCAGTCGCAAAGATTAGAGGCCACCCTGCATAGAACTCTGCAATTGGCTGGCCTCGTACTAGATAGAGCTTCCGAGCCCTAACCAGCTCCAGGAGACTCCCGAATTGCGAAACAGAAGGTGAGGCGATCGATGCCTCAGATTAAGCCTGAAAGAAGCATGCGTCGTTCAAATCAAACCTTCCTTCACGGCGGAGGATGGTCCCAGTCATATAACCAGTGCTGTGTTAAGTGATCTCCGGGTCGGTCTGGGTAGGCAAAGGAATGAATGATATCCCCTAACTTGCGGAGGTCGATGGTATAGTCCGGGACGCCATTATAAGGGTTCAAGCACTCTGTAGTGTTTCCTCGTTCGATGTTTGGAACAACTTCTTCGAAAGGGTTGCTCAGATCGTGCTTCAACTTGCAAGCAGCTGCATTGACATGCATCCAGGTGTGGACAGCGCTGAGATCTGTGTAATTGTATGAACTCCAGTTGCAAGGCCCGATAATTTCTACCACCCCAGCTCCGTCTGGAAGCAAGAAGGTGGCCCAGGTGTTAGCTCCATGCGCAATGACGAGAATGTCCGTCTGTGTGAAAAGTCTGACTACTTCCGGGAAGCTGTAATTGGTCTGGCCGCTGGCCAGCATCTCGTCCAGGTATCTCACTTCCAAATGTGGCCTTGTAAAACCCCGCAAAAAGTTGATGACATCGGCGGAATTTCGCACTCTTCTTCTTGAGGTATCATTGCGCCCGTAGAAGAGGACTCGTAGCTTCTCCGGAGGCAGTCTCACTTGCGGTGGTCGAGGGATCCCGAAAAACCTGAAAATCGCCTCCCGGTACTTCTTCAGTCCAGCTCCGGCTATGTCGACAGGAAGTCTAGTTTCGTCGATACGATCTCTCGAATGCATCTGAAGCAACAGCTTTTGAAAGCAAACCGGTTTGGTTTGATTTCTCACGATCAGATAGCCAGGCGAAACATCTCCAGAAATTTCCATCAGCATTCTGAACTGCCACAGCATCTGAGCACGATCGGGTTGCCACCGGCTTTCGTACAGCCATTTATCAAACCTGTGGATTATGTAGTGATGGATGGGATACGGAACCGTGGACTGGATAGGAGGCGAAGATGCCATGACGAATGGCCAGGTGCGCTCGGCCCAGTTGTGCATAGGGTTACCGATGTAGGCCAAGAAGTGTGCTGTGTTGCCCGGGATGTAGCTGTGCTCCGGAGGAAGGCTCTCGGAGAATGTCACTCCCACGCAGTGATCGGTGCTGATGTTCCCAGTGCAGTTGTAAATTTCATTCCACAGATAATACAGTTCAGGAATCGCCGAAAGTCCCGAGATGTTGGGCATAATCTCTTCTGTGCTGGTCTCCACTAGCACAAGAGCTCCACTGGGATCTAAGCAGACATTCTCCATGGCCAGAATGGGAAACTCCATGAAGTTGTCATTCGGCAAAAACCGACTCTTGAAGCTTCCCATCTGCTTCGGTACAACTCTCTGCTCTATCTGAGAAACGTCTACAACGCGCATCCTCTGAAAGTAGGCCTCCTCTACCGTCACATGGCGCAGTGATTGCATCTCCCACATGTGGTTAGGACGCTGAGATCCATGAGACTTAGCTGAAGACTGGGGGCAGAAACACGAGGAATTGGAATCGGACGCGAACGAATTGTGTGAGGAAGTCGCGGAAGTAGAATCCAGAGAGATTTTATACATAGCGGGCTTCGTTGAATTAAGAGTGTTGTAGAATGCGCTGAGTGAGATGAGTCCGAAAACGAGAAGGACTACCGCGAGAGAACAAATCCTCGAGGTCCACATCAAGCTCAGAGTTGTTGAAACCTCACCCAACGACACAGGTAAGCTCACCATCTCACCTTCGGCCCAATCCTTCGACCCTGCCTATCATCAAAGCTCTGCCATCCGCTTAGTGTTGGTTTCGTGCACGCTTTGAAACGTTCTCGACACAGGCTCCTCTGGATCGAGCAAAACGCCTTCTGAGTGGCAACTTACTTGCAGTCATGGAGAGATTTTGTGGTCGTGGTCATCAACAACGTCATCTAGCAAGACTTGTCACCAAATTTCGAACTGGCGACGGAGACCAAGAAAGCTCCGACACAGTAGCTCGCTCGTTTGGTTCGTAGGAGAAGTGGATGCGAACGGTGGACGTTCTTGGTTGTCTTGGCTTGTCGCCTTGTGCGTTTCATACCATGGTTTTAGTACTCTCCGACTCCCTGCATGAACTAGATCTGATGGGTCCGAGAAGAGCCTCGCGGAAAAAATACCTTCCCCTCTGATGCCCAAGGTTCTAGATCACAAGGATGGTCTCGTATGCTTTAGCGGACGATGCGACGTGTGGATAGTAAGTGAAGCTCCAGGATCCGGAACATTTTGAGAAATGGTAATGAAACGGCATCCGAACTCGAAGAAAGGTAAATTCGACGGCGACGTCGCCGGGACCCATTTAATGGGCCGCCGAAAATTACATTGAATCTCAGCAAGAACATCTCATCTCGTCAGATGCTTATTCCTCCTCAAGATCTCCAAAGTGTACAACACGACTTCCTCGATTGACGTAAGGAGATCAGGGACAAATAAGAATATGATATTTACTTCAGTGCCTGTGGTGATAATATGTTTTAAATTATGCCTGTGGCAGCCCCTTGTGATGGCTCCGGCACCTCTCACTGCAGTTTCTATTTTCACTTGGTGACATATCGCTGTATAGGGGGGTTTGCTAGAGGTTCAAAAGGTCAAGGAGGTTGGGTTTACACTAGATGCATAAACTGCTACCGTAGCATCATTGATAGAGTTAGCAAGAAACATAAAATGAAGAAATATTTGAGCAATTTCGGATAATTCGAACTTTAAAAGTTTTTGGATTTCAACCTTATCAACATAGAGAGATTTCAAATTAAGGAAATCACAAATTTGAGACTTTCGCCCCACCTTTCATGCAAGACCTTAATAAAAAAATTGCACTTGTAAAAATTAATTCAAATACAAGAAATTTGAATAAAGAATGATTGTCATTCGCGGAAGGACTCAGTCCTAATTTAAAAATCTAATTAAAAGAAAATTTCAAAAATATCAATCTTGTAAATCTAGACATGTATCAATTAAGTGATCTATGAATAACCAACTATCCATACAATGTCCAGAGTGATACTTTGTCATATTGTACCATAGAGCGTAACAATAAAAGCTCGAGTATAAGGAGGGAACAATAGTGGAACCAGATCTTGTCAATATTTTGCAATGAAATATGAAGGATGGTGGCGATCCCTTGGCATCGTTCAAAATTATTCCATTCCAAGCGATATCTTCATAAGGTTTTCTGTTTCGGCATAAAACTCTATCCTCAAAAGGCCTGCACAAATCTTGCAGAATAACCACGGAACGGAGCCCGAGAAAAATAAGGGTGACTTCGGGTATACTTCAAAACATTTATTAATTACTGCTCGCTATCAACCCCCCACCAACAGTCTTACTGGGAACATAAAAATCTCCGGAGTATCCTACACTGACTAAGAAATGTATTTCTTTTGTACTGTGAGTTGATGCTGGACAGGATCGGCTGCCGTTTGCGTTGTCCAGTCATCTTAATAAACATATTATTGTTTTGGAATACATCAAGTGAACGTCACAGGTATGGTATGATATTGTTAAATAGATCAACACCGTTGGACCCTTTGGGTCAAACCCCGGTGGACCCAAAGGATCAAATGTCTGAATAACACATTACAAGCCAAACATTCACTGAATTCTCCTAGGTAGTGCCACATTGATATGCTGATGCGCATGCCACGAAAGTCGTAAAGGTGAAAGAAGGAAGGATGGGACGCAGGAGGATATCTGAGACCGCATTTGACCTGAGTCGCACAGACGAGGATTCCTAAATGTTATTGGAAGCTCGCCTTCTGATCAATTCAGCCAAGCTACGAGACTTCTGATACTATCCTCCTTCCTTCCCAAAGATCGAGCTGATTCACGATGGATCTCGTTTTCAGTAGACGTCAGTCTACTGAAGCGTCAGTGCTATCTATCACCTGCAATAGGATAAGCATAGCATCGTTCTTGTGTTTCTCTGTCTCAGATTAGGGACTTGAATATCTCGAGGTGATGGCTACTGCGGAGGTCAATGTTCAAGAGCTTTTGTTCACACAAGATTCCATCAGTTGTTATTTCAGAAAGCCTCGTGAAGATCAACGGATTGATGACACTGTGGATTCGCTCTTGCAAGGGGTGATTAAAGTGATAGAGTTCCCCCCCTCCAAGTTGTGAGACATGAAGGACACCTGTGGTCGCTGGACAACAGACGGCTCTGGATTTTTAAGAAGGATAAGATCTCGACTGTGACTGTAAACATTGTTCCTTACGGTCGGCATCCTCGATTTGCACAATCTATGAACAATTTGGAGCTGAAGGCCAAGCTGGAGAAGAATTCATTCTGGCCCAAAGTACGAGGCAATTGTCGGAAGACATTCACAATGCGAGGACGATGGCAGCCTCGTAAAGGACTCCCATTTTCATCCGCAGCAACTGATCAGTCACTGATGTCCGCCAAGACAGCCCATTTGTCTTCGACTTTGCCCCCGCCTCCATCTTTTACTGGTCCTGTAGTTCTTCCAGGGCAAACACCAAAGCCATATCATATGATAAGTGATGTGCAATATGCTAACGACAAAGATAAGCTTCTCGCCGCTATCCAGCGGGACCTTTTTCCTCATTCATCGTCGCAGTCTCCATACGCTCCAGTATTGTATACCGAATTGATTCGGAGTTGCGACAAAGATGAGCTTCTCGCCACTATCAATCGGGACCTTTTTCTTCATTCATCGTCACAGTCTCCATCCGCTCCAGTATTGCATACCAAATTGATTCGGAGTTGCGACAGAGATGAGCTTCTCGCCACTATCAAGCGGGACCCTTTTCTTCATTCATCGTCACAGTCTCCATCCGCTCCAGTATTGCATACCGAATTGAGTAGGAGTTGCAAATCTGACCACGTTGTCGACATTCCTACACATTCCTATGGTTCTCCTGAGACACGTCAGGAGAATGGGTGTGTCTTCAGTCCAGATTGTCTTTCCATTTTGACAGCCTTGTTTTTGATTGTAGTGTTCGGTTTCGGTTTGGGTTTAGCTTTTAAGTGAAGTTTCTAGGAATCCCATTCTCATCCGCAGCAACTGATCAGTCACTGATGTCCGCCAAGACAGCCGATTTGTTTTCGACTTTGCCCCCGCCTCCTTCTTTTACTGGTCCTGTAGTTCTTCCAGAACAAACACTAAAACCATATCGTATGATAAGTGATGTTCAATATGCTAACGACAAAGATAAGCTTCTCGCAGCTATCAAGGGGGACCTTTTTCTTCATTCATAGTCGCAGTCTCCATCCGCTCCAGTATTGCATACCGAATTGAGTCGGAGTTGCAGATCTGACCACGTTGTCGACATTCCTGCACATTCCGACAAAGATTCTCCTGAGACACGTCAGGAGAATGGGTGTGTCTTTCCATTTTGACAGCCTTGGTTTTGGATTCCATTTTGATAGCCTTGTGACAATGTTCTTGTACTGTGTGAAATATGGTTTTCAGCCTTGATTCGGTCTCCCTCGTCTCTCCATGTGGAACTGATCCTAGTGGTTCATTCACATAGAACTCCTGAAGCTTCTATTGGCATGTATTAGGACACTAGCAATTTCTGTGTTGCTGAGTGAATACCCCCGCGGGGGTTATGTTTTCATCGTTTTAAAGAGTTTGAAAAGTGTAATGTTTTAAAGTATGGAAATTTTGGCTGATTCAAATTTTGGCAATATGATGAAAGCTACTGCTATAAAACAACAAGCTAGCACGTGAAAAAGCATTTAAACTGTATGATCGTGCTTGCTTTTGACGCGGCAAATACTCGTCTGGTATCTGATATTGTCAGATGGAAAGGTCTGACCAGATAACTTCACTTGTAATTATAGTTACTTTCGACTTGCGAAGAATAGAATGCAGACATTTCATGATTGATATTATGTGACCTCCATTGAGCATCCCTTAAGATACGTGCTTTACTAGCGGAAATGATACAAACTGTATGTCTCAACTGCTGAAGAATCACTAATCCTTAAATTGCCAGCTGCAGGAACTACTGGTGTATAAGTTCAAGAGCTGAGAACCGATTGATAGGTTAGGATGGCAAAATGAAGAGAATGAAGAAAGAGTCCTTGAGTGAGCGATCTACTTTTACTCGGAAACCTGGCTCCTGACAAGCAGGTTGGGGCTCCTAACGTAGAGGCTTGAACTGGTGCTGAATTGACCGACTTATAATCTTTGACTTGCAGTCTTTGATTATTCCGTGGAGACACATAATTTTCTGCACATAGAATTTTTCCAAGAAAACAGGTAGTAGCTTTTATCATCTAAGGGTTTAACCGTGATTCAATCATTGAAAGACAGTTGTACATCTCTAAAATGGTGAACAATAACTTTTGATTTTTGAGGTCGAAAACATTATAAATTATGTATTATTCAATCATTCATCTGAAATCATTGATCTTGAGATTCTAATCATGAATTCTTCATCCACATTAGTGCAACTGACTCATGTACTCAAAATTCAGTTTGATAACTTCCCGCTTCAATGAAAAAAGTAAATATGAAGATGTTTTTTGTCATCAACTTTTTTTATTCCATTTTAAAAAATACGAAAAGCAGAAAAAACTAAAATTCTCAACAAACAATTATGTGGAAAACTGATTGTTTGAGCATACGATCCACCCACACTCGCGTACTAAATCCACGTATTATATTTATAAAAATAGATTACAAAAGCCTGATACATAACATATGGTAATGGTAAATAGATCAAGCCCATGGGATCCAAAGGGTCAAAAGGCTAAAAAGCACAACACAATCACTCCAACTCCAAACAAGGAAAGAACCAAAAGAACCCTCTAGCTAGTGCCCAAAGCACTAGAACGGTAACTAATAACATCCATAATGTAACAATCTAAATCATAAGGCTCAAGTTAAAGCAAAGAATAAAAATTTTCAACAACAACTTTATGAGTCACTCTAATCTCTACATATCTAGTACAAGTGAAAAATACATGCTCTTCATCTTCAACTTTCCTACCATCACATAGCCTACAAATACGTTCACTCCTATCAATGTTCAACCAACGCCCTTCTTCAATCCCAAGACTATGAGATCCTGTTCTATGTCTAGCAATAATATGACGTAAAGAAGTAGATATGTCTGCAAGTAAGTATCCTTGCTCATAATAAACAAGCATAGTATTCACATGAAGTTGATAAAACTCCATTTTAGTGCCTCGTTTGCTCCAAATAATGCTGAGAAATTCCTCCTTGATACGCTCGCGTAGGGCAATAGGTTGCAAATCCCAATCGAGTTCCATCACATTCCACCTCAAAGACCAAGTCATCATATCTGCAAACCATCCCTTGGGACGTATGGCACGCAAAGCCTCAAGAGTAAGTCGAGAAGCATCAAGAGATCTCACTCTTTTGATGTAAGTGATAGTCAAAAAGAGAGCTTCAGCCTCAAGAGGTAGACATCATGTTTCCGCAAGAAGAATTGCATAAGAAGTTTGGGTCCTCACACCCAATTCTTCTTGTAAGAAAATCTTTTGCACCCTCTCCAAACGCTGCCAACCTGTCTTCTTACAACCAAGATCCCACACTTGTGTTCTATATAAGATAACAGGAAACACTAAGCTCCTAAATAAGAATTTCCTAAGACTCCGAGACACTAGATGAGATCCTCTACATCTATTTAGCAATCAAATAGAGCTTTAAAACCAGCCTCTACACTCTTTTGCACACAAAATGCCCAACTATAATCAGATGAGAAATCAATGCCCAAATATTTGTAACTTTTCACTTGTTCCAACTCTAATACTTTGTAATAGAAAGAAATCTTGGATCTAGTGCCCACAATAATGACTTTGAACTTCTCCAAATTGATATCCATCTGATTTTGAGTACAAAAGCTAGCCAAAGTGTCATGATGTTACTGTAAACTAATGGCATCACGTGCTAGTAATATGACATCATCTGCATACAAAAGAGCTTGGATGACAAAGCCTCCAAGTTTAACATCTTCGCTATCACAATCCTCCAACCACCTTTCTATATCATCTATGAAACTCCAAAGAGAGTAAGAGAGAGAGTACAATCTTGAATGACTCCAATGGTGCTGATAATCTCTTTGGTTTGAGAAGTGTTGATCTTGGCCCGAACTAAGTGGTATAATGTAGTTACCGCTGCTAAGAGATCTGATGGTACTCCAATGGTTTGCAATCTTTGCCATAAAAACTCACGAGGTACTATGTCAAAAGCTTTCTTGAAATCAATGAAGGCACAAAACAAAGCTTTTTCATTACCCTTGGATTTTTTCCATAGAACACGTAAAACCAAGATATGGTCTATAGTGTTGAATGTAGGACAAAAACCAGCTTGGAACCTCGCTCTCTTCTGACAAGATTCAGCCCATGTGCTCAATTTTGACTCCACCAATTTGCCAAATAACTTGGCAAAAATATTACGCACCATGATAGTGAGATAGTTTGTCACCAAGGACGTGCTTCCAGAGTTGCGAATAGGAACAATCTTCCGTAGAGACCAAGATGAAGGAAAGCCATGAATAGCAGCATCCTTTAACATTTTTGTGAGTATAGGCCCAATAGCATCTCCTCCCAACTTTAGAAGTTCAATGGAAAGCCCATCCAAATCCTCACATTTACCATTTGTCAATTGTTTGAGTTGAGTTATCACTTCAACTTCTGAAAATAAGCCTGGATTTCTTTCACAATGTGGCATTGATGGAACATTGGAAAAAAAATAAAGCTTTTTAGCAAAAGAAATCAATGATTTGGAATCAAGAGTAGGTTTAGAAGATCGTACTGCCAGCTGCCTTCAAAAAGATTTGGGATTGTCCAAGAGCTCCTTTGTCAAGCACTCTTGCTTCCGCCTCAAAGAAGCTCGTTTCTTAGACTTCACCAAGTCTTTGTAAAGTCTTGTCATAATCAAGCGATTGTGAACATCCAAGGATTTATCAAGTGATCTCGCCCTTGCTTGCTTGCAATCAAAGTCAAACCATCCATTGCAAGGAAGACCTCTAGCTCTCCTAGTCTTATGTCTCAAAAAGAACTTAGAAGCAGAGTTTTTGAGCAGCTCGGTTACTTGTAAACTAGATTTATGTGGATCAAGGCTCCAAGTAGTACGAGTCAAGAGATCTTGGAAATGTTCACTATAAAGTTGGCTCTTACTAGCATCTAAACAAAACTTGGGGGAAGTAGAAACATAGTGACATGTAGAGAGAGGGATTGACGTTGACAACAAAAGAGTAAATAAAAGAGGTGTCTGATCTGATTCTAGTTGAGACTCTAGAATATCAAACGCTGAGATAAATGAACTATTACTGGCAGAGGACAAAAGATAATCTAGAGTGCTAACACAAGTAGAGGAAAAACATGTATTGGAGTGAGAGTTGGGAAAGAAAGAAACACCATTGAGAACTTTCAGATTACAAGTGGCTCCAAAAGTCAAGAAATGCTCAGTCAAATCATTTGTAGCAGGTAGTAGTATAGTAGTTTTTTTCCTACTATACTACTATTTTTTTGTTTGTAGCGCTCTTTTGGCCAAAATTGTCTCGTTGAAATTGGAAATAAAGATCCAATCTATTGAAATTTTAAAACAACAATTGTTCATATCATATTTTATAACATTAGAGAGTTATTTTAAAAATTTTCAACTTGAAAGAATTTAAATTCATGGCGGAAAATGGAAATATTTAGAATTATAATGCTTCATGAAATTACACATGTAGTAATTCAAGTCAACTTCATATCTTATGTGAGAAAATTAAATTTTATTAAAAAATTAAATTCAAAAACCTTGAGTGAAATAGTAAATGCTTGGGGTAATAATAAATATTAACATTATATTAAAAATATGCAAACATATACTTCAATACATTGATAGTGTAATGTGACTTGTGATGAAGTAAATTTTATGAAATTCAAAGTTAAAATGTCAATCTAGATCAAACCACATTACATCCTTGGACAAAACCATTTAATTACCTAGCGTGGATAAAATTGGCTTAGATATTTTTTGTAAAATGTGTTATGAACAATTGTCATGGAAACTTTTTTTGAATCAAAAATAATAATTTTAAATAGTGACTTGTATCAGTATAAAATATGCAAGACATAGATAGTCAAATAGACAAACACAAGTTCACACAATCGTAACATGATTCATACTTCAAAAGGCTATGTACACAAAAAAACCATGCGAAGTAGTTCATTACCGTTGTAAAAAACAACATTAATATAGTGCAGAAGCCTTGGATATATAAACCCAACACATGCGACCAATCTAGCACTAAATAGTTAGAACCTGAGATTACTCCTTAATCGGAGTTAACCTCAACAATCTTACTCTTAACTCGTGTTAAGGAAATGGAAACTTCATAACCTATATTATTATTTTGCAGGAAGTTCTAGAAAGAAATCTTATACAAGATCTGTTTTTATATGAGAGTTAACTAGAACAAAGTCGTAATTTTCACAATATAGAGTAAAAATATAAAAAAATAATTGAAGATACTATACTAGCAAATCCTACATGTGCTTTCCATGCATAAACTTTATAGTAGTTAACTTTGCTTGAAACTCTTCAAAAGAATAACTTTCATCAACGCTGCAGCTAGATTGAATTTACCATCTATCATGATTAGCTCAATCATTTTATCACACACTTCCCGTTTGATAAAGTGATACATGATGTCGATGTGCTTCACTCTATTATATATATCCTGGTTCACGACCAAATGTAAAGCACTAAGGCTATCATTATAAAGATCGCGTCCTGTGTCAATTCCATCTCCATGATAAGTCTATCCAACTAAATAGCTTACTTTGTTGCTTCATCTACTGCCACATACTCAACTTTTATTATAGATTGAGCTATGTACTTCTGCAAGGTAGAATTCCAATTATTGCTTTCACCGCCAAGTGTAAACACATACCTAGTTGTGGAATTTCTTTTGTCTAGATACTCTTTGTTTACAACATTAACGTAGTCAAACAAAGATTTAACATTGTCTAATTAAGGATCAAATATTAAATCAAATCCACAACACTCTTCAGATATTTCATAATCCATTTCTCACCTTTCAAATGAACTTTTTCAAAAATTGACATGTAAGTGCTCACCTTGGCCATTGCAAGAGCAACATCGGACCTAGTGCACATCATCAAATACATGAGACTACCGATAGCTTGTTCATAGGATACACAAAACATTATGTCTTTCTCCATAGCATGTGTAGGACATTGAGCTGCATACGGTTTGAAATGTGTTGCCAAAAAAGTACATACTCCTTTAGAATCGATATGTTGAACCTATCAAACATAGAATGATCATGCTTGCCATGAATCAACCATAGACTCTTTTGTTTAAAATCCCTGTGAATATGCATGCCTAATATATTCTTTGACTCCCCCATATCCCTCATCTTAATTGCAAACTGTATCTAATTATTGTATTCATCAACATCAGATTGATTATTTTTCAAGATGAGCATGTTGTCAACATGATGAGATTTAACATCTCACCATTCATCTTTTTCATGTAGACACAAGTATCATACATGTTTCATAAATAACCTTGTGTCTTCATGAATTCATCAAATCGTGTGTTCCATTGCTTAGAAGTTTACTTCACTTGATACAATGATTTTAACAATCTACAAACCAACCTCCTCTAACCTTTGAATTCAAAACCAAGCCGTTCTCTCATGTAGATCTACGTTTCTAGATTTCCATAAAGAAAGTTTGTAATTACATCCATATGATCCATAACAAGAATGAATATTGCGACCATTGCACATATCAAATGAATTATACCATATCTTGCTACAAGTGAGAAAACTTTGTTGTGCTCCAGAATCTTTTCCTGTGTGAAACCTCTAATCACAAACTTGGCTCTGAAAATTCTCATCGTCTCATCTTCTACTTGATTGTTCTTCAGTTTGTACATTTATTTGAAGTCAATCAGTTTATGATCTTTAGAAAGTTCAACCAACTATTTTTTTTTTATTGTAAATAAGCGACTGCATCTTCTACTTTATAGCAGCAATCCATTCAAGCTTATTGATCAAAGCTTGAACTTTCTTGTATAAAGAGGATTCACCCTCTTCCAAGATCAACGCCATATCATCTTCATCCTCTATATCGCCGTCATGATCTTTGACCATGAATGAGTTGGCCCATACACCAAAACTATCACACTACGATCTCTTAATGAACAATTTTGATTGATCTCTATCGTGTGGTGTTTTTGCAGTATGCTCATCAACAATAACTTGCTAATTTAGTTCTTGCTCCACACGCACTTCTGCTTCTTTTTATAACAGATCATTATTGACGTAATGATCAATCTTTTCCACAACAATAATTGTGAATGGACAATTTTCCTTGTAAGTATGAGACTCATAACTCTCCCCCTCTTTTAATAAATCAGACTCATTGAAAGAAACATCCCTATTGACAACCACCTTACGGGCTACTGGATACCATAGCTTGTAATCTTTCATTTGACTAGTATATCCAAGAAAACAAAATTTCTTGAATGTAGGATCTAACTTAATCCTCAGCTCCTTTTGTTTGAGAAGATAAGTAATACAACCAAAAATTTTCAAGCAATTATAATCTGCAGTGTGTTTATGACTTAGTTCAAATGATGTTGAAAAATTGATTTCACTAGAAGGATAAATGTATATTAAATAAACCGCATTGTCAACAACTTACGTCCAAATTTTAGTAGTAAACTTGATTTGCTCTACATATTTTGCAACTTCTACAATGCTGTTGAGGTGAAACTTTCAAAAACATTGTTTTGTTGTGAAGTATGAAGCGTTGTGAAATGACGAATAATACTCTTCTCTTTACAATAACTTTGAAACTCCTTAGAAGTATACTTGCGGCCATTCTCTAAACATAGATATCTCATATTGTGTCCAGTCTAAATCTCAACTTGTATGCGCCAACTTTTGAAAATTGCAAACATCTCAAACTTGTGGGTAAGAAAATATAACACATACATGTAGTAATTATCTATAAAAAAACATAATACGACTTTTTAAAGAATGAGTCAACATAATAGCTCACTGGTCTAGCTCAATTGCACAAAAAATGTATCGGGGCTCAAGTGATTCACCAAAGCGACGAGACCTTGAAAGCATCCTCGCAAAGCTTTTTCAAGTGTCGGTAGCAGAGCGTTCTGTAAATCGTCGAAGGTTCTGTAAATCGTCGAAGGTTGTCATTATGTACATACTCCAGTTACTTCGTGGAAGTATGAGTTCCAACACCTAAAGCTCTCTCATATTGTTTATCTATGATACAATGCTCACAAAATGTCAAGTCAACTATATGCAAACTCGGAAACAACTTTTTCTCATCAAGAAGAGACATATACCGATCATTCATATAACCTAGGCATACATAAGACATCTCAACATGAGATTTAGTAAGGTTAATTTATCCACAAATAATGATGACTTCTAGCAAGTGCATATTGTTGTGCTTGTATCGCCAAGAATAATCTACTTATCACATGATCTAACATCTAACACCTCATGCCTAGAGATCTACTCTTTGCTTGCAAATTTCATACTTCATCAACAATTATTGTTGATGAAGTGATCAAAGAATATGCCGGAGGTGCGCTCTGTGGTGAACTATAAAGAGCACACCTCAGACATCATAGTCGTTTGCAAATAGGTTGTATTGTAAGACTGGTTCCTGCATGTCTGAAGGCGGATTAGAAGTAGCCAAGAAGTTGATTATGGTTAATTTAGTTAAAGGTAAATTTCACTAGTTTTGACTAAGTTTAGCTAGTTCAAACTAATTTTATCTAATGATGATTAAATTAAGCTGTAAAGTCGATACAAAGTTTGGAGATACAGTCCAAATAAATGAAATTCTAGAAAGTTTGAGTGACCACAACTATTTTGTTTTACATCAAAGTCTAGATTCCAAGGATGGAAGACTTAAACTACATAATTGGTTTTGATTGGCTTGACTAACTAATGGATACTTCATTGGTTAGATAAGTCTAATAATAACTTTGTGACAAGTGAAGTTTCAAAAAGTTTGAAAGTTTCAAATGACATGTCACCAGCTTAATCTAGGGATTTGAAAACTTTTAGGATGTTACCATGTATTGAGAACTAGTCAATGCTATCATGATTTATCTTTGTAAAAGTAACTTTGATAGTAACTATCATTTGATATTACAATAATTTTTCAAGTAGTGTAAGTAGAGATATGAAGAATAAACTCTCACGCAAATTTTGGAGTTCATGTGTAGAGACTTGTTTCATCAGTGAAAGATTGAGATCTTCACTATCTTGAAATGTATGTGAACTTCAGTGATGAATGGAGACAATGTATAAGAAGGTGTTTGGAACATGATCATGAGGAAGAATTCTAACATTCTAGAACCATGATAAATTACTGCAAAGTCATCTGAGATAAATTTGATTGAGAATCAGCCCGGAGGTTGCATTACTCCTATGCCTCAAAATAGACCGCTACGTTTGCCACTAGAAGAAGTACTATTTTTTTCAGTGTCATCCGACAATATATATTAATGTGGCCACTCTTGCCACATCTCCAACAAGTCAACAACTTCTAGTCAAATGATTGAGCCCTAGACTAAACTTTCTTTCGTACAAGAGATATGGATCTCTAACTTTTCAATCCTGTACGCCGCAAATCTTTGATACTTCTCGGATGTGACTGACCTAGAATCACAATAAATGTGATCCCAGAATTGAATGAACAAGATGATGACAACATCTTGTGTTCCACCTTGTTTGCTAAAAGAGCACTTACAACTTCGTTTTTAGTGACAGCCTTGTTATCACAATGAAGTATAATCTTTGATATTGTCAAGTACAAAAAAAAACAATGAATGAATTAGATGTATAGTCTTCTTCATGTCTAAAACAACTCTTCCATATTCTAAAGATCTATCAACAAATCACTGTAGTCATGAATGTGATACTAGATACTTGTTGCAAACCTCATCTTGAAGTTCAACAGTCTCATGTTTGTGTTTATTACGTGTAATAGTTATTTCTGATGAAACCGTCGCTCAATAGCATCGCTATGTAACTTCGGCATACTCCTCAACATGCTTCATATCTGAAGAATCAAAATGACCCATCCAATATGCAGTGAAGCAAAAATGTCTGCAAGTAAGTATATTTGCTCTCATGTAGATGTTCAAAATGCCCCATCAATATGTATAATCCTTTATTGCTTGCTCTTATGAATCACTCCATTCAATGTCGCTAAAGCTCACAAACTTCTTTCTTAGCAACATAGCAAGACACATAGGTCTCAACTTACCTTTTAGCAACTTTTCCCAAAGCAGTTAATCATCTTGGCCATTAAAGTATATGATGTTCTATTCTCATACTCCAATATGTCTTGATGACATCTCCGTTCAACAAAAAATAGAGATAATAATTGCTCCTGAATAGACATTTACTTTTTGTGTATCATCTTTCAGCTCACAAACAATTTCTATATGCACTAGTCACTTTAAGAACTTCCATCTAATATCCAATTTGCCTATATTACATCAAAGCTTCTATTGGACATAATATTTATGAGCAGAATGTTTTTTTGGATGGAATATTTTTTACTTACAAAATCTTCTTAACAAACAAAAGCTTCAATAAAATAAAAAATCATTAGCAATTTCATCTAGCAAAATTACAAATAGTTTTTTACAAATATTTTTAATTCATTTTTTAATTTAACATTTAGTTTTTTTATTCTAGTTTGTTATTTTATTTCGTTGATATAGTATGATATATAGATGTTTAGATATAATTTTAAAATTTTGGTGACTTAAAATTTTTTTCACATAAAATTATGTTCAACTTTTTCTAATATTGAATTCATAGGATATCAAAGTATGTTTACAAGGTATGAAATATAATTTCAAAACTTTAAATAATTTTTTTACGCCACAATTGAATTGAATTAATGATTCAATCTTCAAATAATTGATATTAAAATATGTAATAATTTGTAATTTGAAACTCATTAAGTTAATCTTTGAAATCTCATATTTCATAATCTAAAATAATTTACAAACATGGATTTGAATTCAACAATATATATGACTTTAACAGTCAAACATTTTGTTAAATATCATTTGATGATTATTTTTCTCCAATTTCATACAAGTAACATTTTACTTATATATACAAATATTTGTACGAATCAACACAATAGATTTAAAATATTCAACCTATCTGTAAAAAAAATTCAAAAACTATACTTTTTTTGAAGTCTCTAAAGAAATAAATTCTATTCTCTTTTAGTCATAAATTTTATTTTGAACATAAATTTTTTGAATACAATTTTTTTAAAATAAATAAATTTTGTATATGTAATTATATTATGTATGAAAATAAATAAATATTTTTCTGGTATGTTTTGATGTTGGTACAAAAAATTACTTCATTTTCAGTACTAATAGTTTTTTGAAGAAAATATCCAATAAATGTTAGATATATCAAGCATGTGAAACCAAATGATCAAAATCTTAAAAAACACAATATGAACAATCCAACTCCAAACTAGGAGAGAACCACAACAACCCCCTAGCTATTGACTTGAGCACTAGAACAAAAACTAATAACATTTTCCATAAAACAATCTAAATTATAAGACTCAAGTTGTAGTATAGGAAATAAATTCTCAACAATAACTTAATAAGACGCTCTAATCCCTATATATCTAGTACAAGTAACAAACACATGCTCTTTATACTCAACTTTTCCCCCATCACATAGCATACAAATACATTCACTCCAATCAATGTTCAACCAACACACTATTCAATTCCAAGACTGCGAGATCCTACTCTATCCCGATCAATAATATAACATAAAGATGTAGAGATCTCCGCAAGTAAGTATACTTGCTCACAATTAAAAAGCTTATGATTCACAAGAAGTTGATAAAATTTCATTCTAGTGCCTTGTCTACTCCAAATAATGCTGAGAAATTCTTACTTAATACGCTTGCAAAGTTCCATAGGTTGTAAATTTAAATCAAAATCTGTCACATTCCACCTCAAAGACCAAATCATCACATTTAAAAACCATCACTTGGAACGTGTGGCTTGCAAAGCTTGAAGAGTAAGCCAAAAAGCAACAAGATATCTCACTCTTCTGATGTAAATGATAGTCAAGAATAGGTTATTCAATTATTTTTTCAAAAGTTATTCAATTTTTTTTTTCAAGAAGAATAACATATGAAGTTTGGATTTTCACACCCAATTCTTCTTGTAAGAATATGTTTTGCACCCTCTTCAAACACTGCCAATTTGTCTTCTTACAACCAGACCCCACACTTGTGTTTCATATAAGATAACTGAAAACACTAAGCTCTTGAATAATTATATTCTAAGATTCCAAGACACTAGATGAGCTCCTCTACATCTATTTAGCAATGAATATAGAACTTTAAAACCAGTTTCTAATCTCTTTTGCTCACAAAGTGTCTAACTATAATCGTGAAAAAAATCAATGCCTAAATATTTGTAACTCCTCACTTGTTTCAACTCTAATTTTTTTTTTAAGAAAGAAAGATTTGATCTAGTGCCCACAAAAATGACTTTCAACTTCTCCAAATTGAATTCCATCTGATTTTGAGTAAAAAAGCTAGCCAAAATATCAAGATGTTTTTGTAAATTAATGTCATAATGTGCTAGTAATATGATATCATCTACATACAAAAGAGCTTTGATGATAAAGACTCCAAGTTTGACACCTTCACTTTCACAATCCTCTAAAAACCTTTATATATCATCTATTTAAACTCCAAACAGATTAGAAGAGAGGGTACAACCTTGAATGACTCCAATGATATTCAAAAGCTCTTTGATTTGAAAACTGTTGATCTTTATCCAAACATAGTGATATAATGTGTTCACGAAAACTAAGAGATTTGATGGTATTTCAATGGTTTGTAGTCTTCTCCATAGAAATTCAGGAGTTACTATGTCAAAAGCTTTTTTGAAATCGATGAAGGCACAAAACAAAGTTTTTTCATTGTACTTGAACTTCTGTCATAAAACACACAAAACGTAAATATGATCTATAGTGTTGAATGTAGAACAAAATTAGCTTAGAATCGTACTCTATTCCGACAAGATTCAACTCAAGTGCTCAACTTTGACTCCATCAATTTGCCAATAACCTGGCAAAAATACTACACACCATGATAGTACTATAGTTTGTCACCAAATACTTGTTTTGAGATTTGTGAATAACCACAATATTCCGTAGAGATCAAGTTGAAAAAAATCATAAATAATAGCATTCTTTAACATTTTAATGAGGATAGGTCCAATAACATCTAGTCACCACTTGAGAAATTCAATAGAAATGGAATTCAAAGCTTTCATGAACCCCCATTATGTCTCCAAGGTGATATACTTTACAAGATTTTGAATTTCTACGTCGGCTCAACCTTCTTTGATTTACATTTCTAATCTTGAACCAGTCTATAAGTGGATCAAGCTTCAGATTTGAAGGCATTATACATGGCAGTTGCAAATACATTCTCGACCGAGAGTGCTTACAAATTTACGGCCCAAACTTAAAGGAATCCGAAACTTGCTTAGGGTGGTTCTATTGATAAACCATGAAAACCAAAAGTTTATGAGATTCATTCGTTGTTATTTCTAACAATAAAATTAGTCTTTATCAACGTCCACCCTGAACCTCACATGGAATCTCGTTATTGAAGAGTCTAATCGGCATTCAGCAAGTACACGTATAAAAGCTAATCATTTCGACCAATTCTTAGAAACATTCAAAACAAATTTTGTTTTGGTACCCAAGGCATTGTTGTGAGCTCTACTTCTATGTGAAATAAGATCGTGAGTCTCAACGCTTATGCGTTGACGCTATCTTGCATTCTGCTCTGAAGACCCTCGTCTCCTCCGAAACTTGGACAAGGTGTTCGATTGCGTTCCCGCCTGCACGCAATCGAACAACGTGACGACATCGTTAGTGCATTCTCGGAATCCCTCATCTACGCCGGTACCCGTTCTCGTTCAGGTGTTTCATTGTTCCTGGGCTGATCCAGTGTACACCTCCACGCAGTCTTCGTGTCGTGTTAGACCCTGTGTTCGAGTTATCCAGGTCTGCAATCTGATAGAACCGTACGTGCTAGTTTCCTATCGTAAGGCTCCTCCGGGAATGTTACGGAACAGGGCTATATTTCTAAGGGTGGCCTGCGTAGGCCTACAATTGCCAGTTTTACGCCTTAGACATTATCCTCACTATCCCCATGGGTTAAGAGGGCGCGAGGTTCTCGTTCAGGTGTTTCATTGTTCCTGGGCTGATCTATTGTACAGAGTACACTAGATCACTGTACACAGTACACCTCCACGCAGTCTTCGTGTCGTGTTAGACCCTGCGTTCGATTTATCCAGGTCTGCAATCTGATAGATATGGATCTCAAAACGATGACATCGTAAACTTTGAGATAAATATCACTTCTTTAGCTGTGAATAGTGGAAGTGGAATTTAATAAGTTGTTCGTTTCAGTTCTTCGACCTCTGATATTGTTTGAATGGTGGTGGCAGGACTGATGTCTTTGGAATTGCAGCTCCCAAAGAGTTGTGGACAGAGTACTTGAACGCCTGCCATATGACTGCAAGGTCAGAATGGCCCAATTTATTCAGAGACGAAAAGTAGAATATCCCAAGAGTATCTTACTTCACTGGCTGATTTCACTGACTTTCCAAGGCTATCCGCAGGCGTGGAGTCACTGCTAGTAGGCTTTCTTAAACATTACCTCACGACTGCATGCACAAGCACAACCATGACACCCAAGACTCCTTGTTCCCTGCTTGCAAGAAAGAGCTCCAAGTTATGAGCATCGACTTCTTCAATCGAGAGTTTCTAATCAAGACGCTAATGAACTTTGTCTTCTTTACTTCAGTCATGTTGAAGGCATGAATCATTTTTGCCATTCGAGTCTGTAGTTCACAAGTTTAGCAGAATGAGCTGTGCACGATATTCAACAATGCTAAAATGTGTTCATAGAAGTCGACCACATTGTTCGTTTTAATTATTCTCGCAAGGTGCACAGGAGGTGTTCAGCAGTCTTACGAGTTCAACCTTGTGCAGGGACCGACGTATCTCTTCATCGATTCTTGACAGAGAACCCGTATTCCGAAGGATGTGTTCTTCGATACAAACATGCAAGGGCTCGTGTTCATATCATTTGTCATGGAGCAACATCGCTTTCTGCGATGTTGTAGCATTGACAAATGATATGAACTCATTCTAAAGTTAAGGTATCTTCCGCTGACAGTGCCATAGACAAGAGTCGCATTAACTGAAAAGTGTCTAGGAGAGTAGTTCCTGTCATTACTGACGTGTCCCCCTCGGTTCCAATGTAGGTCGACCTTTTCAGTAGTCCGTAACAACACCATTAATTTGGTCGAAGCTTCAGCTAGAACTGAGCTAGGGATTGGTCACTGATACCTAGCTCAGTGTTGACTCGAGAGGTTGGAAACGAAAATAACTGCAATTGAAAATTGAGAACTAGACTTCGATCTCTCTGAGTATCTTCAAAAGATGTATAAAGTAAAAAACAACCCTCGTTAATTTAAAAAATATATTTTGAGCTGAGTAAATAAAATATGGAATGAAATATGATAAATGTTTATCAATTTCCTTTCCTTGCAAATTATATCATGTTACAGAGATAAAGGTTACGTGAATCATACGCAGACTTACGTAACTTTTGAGCGAAGTAACTTTAAAGATTATTCAAACTCGAAAAAAAAATTCTCTTATTCTTAAACTGTTCAAATTTATGTGTTCTTACTTCACCACCATAAATCTTTTAGTCTAGATTGTGATATTATAAATCTGTAATAAATGTTTTCAAAAAAAAATTTTGAATAGTAAAATAATTAGAAATTAATGATTTTCATACAGTTTATAAACAAAGGAGAGCAATTTAATATTACTTGGAAGGGTGTTTGCTTATATGAAAAAAGTCATCACAATTCAAGAATCAGAATGTGTCATAAATGATATTTCAATAAATATTGAGTATATCCCGTTCTCTTTTTCTTTCTTCTGATGACCGATTTAATTCAAATGATTTGAAATGACAAAATTCGTAGAACATGAATGTTATAATGTTCTACTTTGAACTACTTGAGTAATCTAAGTGGGAAAAAAGTAAACTTGTTGAAATAACGGGAACTTTCCTGAAATTAATAAAAAATTTGGATTCAAAGGGCATTAAAGTCTTGATTCCAATAATATTCTTCTTCATGCATATTATAGTACAAACTTAGAAAAGATTCAGAATATTGTAATATAAAATACTGTTTGACAAATCATTCTAGAGACAAATAACTTTTTTACTTGAATGATTTCTTGATTTCATGCTTGATATCGTAATTCTTTGTAAATAAATATTTTGAACTGCATTAATGCGCACACTCAGTTCAATCAAAAGATATTCCAAAATACTTTTGTGACATCAGAATTTTTCAGTCATCCGATCTTATCGTCCGAATCAAATACTTCGTCACATATCTCTTTTAGCATGTGATAGACATGGTTAAGAACATCAATTATTGTCCATATTGTGTACAGAACTCAGTGATAAAACTATCGACGTTTAGTGGGATTAGTTGCACTACCTACATAATGATTAATGTGTAATTTAACTCAATTAATTGATGATGAGATGGAATATTATGAAAGAGAAGGAATGAATATAGCATGATGAATATATCAAATATACTTTATTTTATGGCCTCATACACTAGATACAGACCAAATGTTTTTAAATCAAAAGAACCATGAAGTAGTTGGCAACCTCATTTTAAATTTTTCTGTGGTGGTGAATGAGTTCCTGGACTTGAAATAGTTTTATCATAACAATCACATCTAACAACATATTTAATTTGAAGAATCTAAAAAATGAATAAGGACATTAACAGCTTTATTCACATATGTTGTACGAATGGATGTCATTGTGGATATCTCATAATAGAGTTTTTTCAACAATGCAATGATGTAAATATTTATTCTACCTTATGTCTTCTTTCGCAAAAGATATCATGTTAAAATATATATATTATACATAGTTTTGCTTTTTGGGGTGGACTGTTTATACCTTCTCTAAAGTAAGTTGGATACCTTCTCCAAATATTGAACAATAAGCAGTCACGAATGGATACTTGCAAATGTCACTGCTCCGTATTCTTGTCAAACTATTATATAAAGATACTTGTCAACTAAGAGCCTCAGGTCTGCAAAAGAGACAACTACTAGATGATATTGAAGCGTCTAGATCATCGTCACTTGAAGAACCACTTTCAGCAATGTTTTCATCAAGCCTGGGGCATAAGGAATAAACCTGAAGACAGCCTTACGCATTGATATAAATCAATCAATCTGCACCATGAACTATCCATGATGATTATCAGGTCTTGCATTGTGAAGAGGTACATTCTTATAATCCTTTGAATGCTGTCTTCTTGCAAGGATGTAGTCAATTGTCATAGCACACAATTAATAATGGATGAAAATCATTCCAAGGCGGGCAGGAGGAATTGTAAGGGTAATGAAGTGTCCGGATGGTCTGGGCATATGAGGAGAGTATTATTGGACTCCTCTTGACGTTAGATTTCGAATAAAATTGGTGTTATTTCCAGTATCCCGATATTCTCACACTTATTACACAGTTATCAGCGCAAAAAAAGTTGACGTGTCAATTAGGTGAATATGGTGCATACCTATCCAATTCCCTACAATCAGAAAATCAAAGAAATAGAGGTTGTACTTTATGAAGACCCTAGCAATATATATGGCATTTAAGAAAATTGCAATAAGAACTGGAACATTGTGACATTGACTTTCTGCTCAAAAACTCATATAAGGAGAGACCATGGTAACTATATGACCAGTAATCAGAAATTTCAATTTTATCAAGGGGCTTATACTCCCACCCGGCTTTTCCCGCACTGGCCCCTATTTCACCCACTCCTTTTAATTTTCACCACATACGTCTCCTTTTTTATTCCTTATACCGCCACGCCATGAACCCCCCTCCCGATGCCACTTACGACGATGTCGATGTTACGCGTGAGAGTGATGCTACGCATGTCGCGTGAGAATGAGAAAAGCAAATCACCAGGGTGGGAGTATCAACCACCTTCTATCAAATAAATAAACTCAAATCACTAAGATGGTAGTTGTGCAGGTGTTACAGCAGATTTGAAATATGAAAAAGCCGTGGTAGAATATGAACGACTACAACAATTAGGTGCTCGTCTACTTCGTGGAATTATTTTAACTTTGGATGCTATTGGAAGGGCCTCTCATCAAGTCTTGATAATCTCATATACTCTGCCACACCATTCTGATACGGGGTTAGACCTTCAAGTTTGCTGCTGGTATCTCGACGTCATTGATTATGTTTTCGAGCGATTCCTTATTACTCGATTCATTATTTCCGTGTAGGAACATCCAAGTTCTTGAATGCTGGCGAGTATCAGATGGAAGCAAGATTGCTTCAATCTGATCTTCGTGAAGTGATCCAAGGAGGTTCAATAGCGTGGGGATGAGGAGCTACTTGCTCAAAGACAAGTCCATTCCTACGACTCTCATCACTTTGATGTGTCTATGACATTGTCAAGTTCTGTTCATAACTTCGAAAATAAATACACATATGGCCAAGCTGTATTATTGAACGAAGCGTCCACGAGGCTTTCCTTGTGTGAGCCGAAGGACACATAATTGGGAAGTCGAGTCCAGCCTGCCTTTGCGTCTGCCCCTGCATATAGTTGAATTTGCCAGATTGCTGAATAGCTGCAAGTACACCCAGAGGATCTACTACATAAAAATTGAATTCGACTTCTCTAGTGGCATATGAACAGTTTCCAGTAACTTGTCGACTGTTGAGCACATCGCAATGTGCTACGCTATCAAACTGAAGGCTCAAAAGAATCTGCCAAGCTTTTCGACTTGGACGAAGAATTAGTGTAAACTTTCGAACGAAGTTTAAAAGTTCTCAAGGCTATTATCTCACCTCCGGATATCCCTTTTCCTAACATAAACACGTTATCGCAAGCAGAGGGCAACGAGCCTTGGATGTCTATTGTTGCGCTTCTGCAAAGCTGTCAAAAGCTAATGAGAAAGTAGTTTACAATTAGACCCTGTTTGCCTACGGATAGCCTTAGATAGTGAATATTAACCAGGCGACGTGGTATATGAACTTGGATTAATCTTCTCATCGTCTCGTCAACTTATATCAATGAACAGAGTAATGTGAATATCTCGCCATTGTGAAGTTGCAGTCATATGAGAGGCGCTTACAACACCTAATTCACAAGTCTTTGAGAGCTGATGCTTTAGGAAGCAACTCCAATCCAATTAGTCCTGCAACAACCATGCGAACGTTATTATATCTTAATTCCATGAAAAATTAAAATACATCACACTCCACTCTACAGGCTAACAGCTCTAACAGTGATACTTTCATCAGAATATAAGATCTCATAGTTGTGAGATCCTTATGAATGCGGACCTAGACATATCATTTGAGGTTAATTGCAGCTCACATTAACCTTGTTTCAGTATTGTGAGTAAATATGGGGTGAACAGTGTCATAGTACATTGCGAGACTCGAAGAATTATGTGCTTGCACATAAACGCTTGCAGCGCAGGTTACACACATCACTGCCAGGAAGTGTACGTGAGACAAGCCCAAGAACCAAGTCTACTGAGTATCGGATCGAGAGCCGGTATGGACATAGACGAGGAAGGCCAGAATGACCGTGACAAGATAGTCACGTTGATAGGCGGCGACGCAAACTACCACCGGCTCCAAGTTTTCGGAGGAGATGGGGCTCCTCGGAGCAGGACCACAATATTTCCCTGCTCGTCTCAAGGAAATCAGGGACAGTTCTATTCTAGTTGAACGGTGATCAAGGTCCTACATTTGGAACCCTGAAGAAAGTCAGTCAGCTCAAGAACACATGACCTGCCAAATGCGGAAGGTTCCCTGTCTTAGATCCCTTCCATGCCTCCGGCCGGAGTGGGAGTTGTTGTTGTGTACAACAAGCCAATCGTGGGTCTTTTCATTAAATTCCTCTGTGATGCTGTAAATTCAGTCCAAAGAACTCGTAAAGAAACGTACTATGATATGATAGTACTTGGAGTTTCTCGTCCCGAATTACAGACAGCGGGATTTATGTCGCTGCCTCTTGGAATTTTCGAGTTGCTTGCTTTTGAAGTTGTTTCCACACAGCAAAAAGCGGAGCCGTAAATACCAAACGGCACATAATACCCCATTAGTCTCTACGATCAACTAGTGATATCGAAAACAAAAAATCAGACTTAGAAATATGTGAAACGACATTTGAGATCTCTTAATCATCAAAATATTCTCACTAAGCAAATAAGTTGAACCCTTTAATGATATACTCTTCATACTTAGTAAATTCATAATACACGTTGTCTAAAACATATTATGTTAAACGTTATTAAACATGATAATTTTTTCTTGTTTATATTGTTATATATCATGAATTTTTATTAATGTATCAATTTCTTTATTTATATACGCTAAAATTTAGAAAATGAGTACTTTACACACTTCTTATATTTTAATACTATTTATGTTTTGATGATTAATAATTATCTCATGTGAACGCATTATGTTACACCTTAGATGAAAACATTATGTTATAACGATGATTTTTTATTTTTATATGATAATAGATGCAATGAAGGAGCAATAAAAAGTACACAGTTGCAGAAGCCTTATATAAATATAATGTTGATAATGATCAGAATATATTACATTGGACTTAATCAATGATTGAACATAGTGAAGAGCCTAACGATATTAGAAGTCTAGTATAAAGTTTTCTAAACAAGTTAATTTCATTTCAGTAGAAATTAATGAGACATACATAGATCCAAACATAAGAATAACTCGATGGGACCCAACAGAATACAAAAGTATTGCTGGGATCTAATACGTTTCATCTTATACAATAGGACCCCTCCGATGATCCCTCATCCCACCGTCACCCATTTTTCCATACGAATTAGTGTAAAGTGTGTGTTGAGAATGTGGCAATTTTAGTCAAGAATGTTAGCAAAAGGCTATTACATCAAGGAGGTTTGGAGCATTGATATTTGTCCAGCTTATATAATTCTAGTTTACCGAAATAGCTTCCTAATGCCCTATGGCAATGTTGCATGGACCCCGGGCATGAAATTTCCAAATATCACTTCTAGTATCTAGAGTTGCCTAGTTGATTTGACAAAAATTGTATCATGATTAATTGTTGACTGTGAGAATTGACTTGAAAAAATGATAGTTGCATCCGCAAACAAAGCATGGATGGCATGCTGAAATCTGCAAAAAAAATATTTTTATAGTAGCTGTGTCTCATAAAGACTACAAATATCATTCTCGTGAGCTTGCCACAATAGAAAATTCACACAATTTGTTTTTATTTCTGAGCAGGCTTGCACTTGCCAGCTGTGAGATCAACCTCACAGCTGAGATCAATCTCACGTTAGAGCATCCTAAGATTGCTTATTTTCTCTACTGAAGCTCTTGGATTGGAATTTCTAGCATTTGCTGAAAAGATGATTTTTGTTGTAATACTTGCAAATCTTGATTGAAAGTCATATGAGAATAATGTTTGCGATTTATCTTTCTACGTAGCTAGACAATAGCTTCTGATGCTGGTGAGAGTAACTTAAAATCTATATATTGATTGAATTTCCTTGGCTGAATTCCCATGGATGCCAATCTTTATCATGCAAGAGTACAATTCCTCACGGCTAAGAATGATTTTACAATTAAAAACGCCCATATTTTATAGTAGTTATTTGTGTACAGCTTTCGTTTTTCTTCTAGAACTCTTGACCAAAGTCACGTTCTCTACGTGTTTTGGTCAATGAAGTTCTTACTTTGAGTACCTAAAGATGTCTTGCTAACAACAAGGTTAACTTCAAGGAGAAGTCCCTCTTTTTCAACAAAGAGATGCAATGGGTTTCCTAACCTGTAAGTTTCAAGATTTTGTATGGAAACATGCGTGACGGTGGGATGAATTGACATCGAATGGGTCCTATTGGGTAAAATAAACGTTTTGGGTCCGAACAAGACTTTTGCGTTTGGCTGGAATCCCATCAAGTAATTTTCTTAGATTTAAATATGAATCCATTCTAATATCGATGTTTCAAAGACATGACTTGCTACTGAAAATTCACAAGCATAATATTCGAGAATATTACTCTTTAATTCTTTGGGAATCATATGTAGCTCTGTATCACTTATAATTCTTCAAAAAAATTTAAATGTTAAAATTTTAACACAAATTACTTCTATCTTTGTATTTAAACATCACACACAATGTAATTCTAACTAGTAGAAGTTACCTCAGCATTTGCTTTAATGACGTTTCCCAACAAAGTCATGATTGAATCGTGGATAGGAATGAAATGTCATGGTACTTGAAGGAAAAAGAATTGTGCTTTCAAAAAATTCTTCCTCTTTTTAATCTCTCGTTCTCTAAGAACATATTTTGAATAAATATATCAAACAGTATACATAAATTTATTTTTACATAGTCATTACAAATCTAAAATCACAATGAGCTTAAATTAAGTTTAGAATATCATGAAATAAAGATTTATCATAAACCATTTATATAAAGTTTTGAAAAAAAAAAAAATTTCAAAAATGCAATTATCATATCAAAAATTTATTAATGAATAAGAGTATGTAACTTTCAATAATTATATCAAATATAAAATTGCATATAATTTTCAATAAAAGAGGTCTAAATGTTACAAAGAGCAATCATTATATCAAAAAATTATTAATGAATGCTAGTATGTAAATTCCAGTTTTTATATCAAATCCAAATCTTCATTTTCATTGGTTTCAATAAATTAAAACTAAATGTTAATTTGACGGAAATGAGTTGTAAATTTTTTTTCAAAATTTTTAATTCTTCAAAAAAATCATAAACCTAAAAGATAATATAAAAAATTTGAGTATAAAATTTTTAATTTTCTAATATTAAAAGATCTAGAATTTTTCTATAAATATAAAAATTGAATTTAGACCTCATTTTTCACAATATTTTACAAAGTTTGCATTGCAAAAAGAAACAGAATATTTAATCATGATGAGATATTTTCATAGAAATAATGATAGGAAGTATAGTGCTAAAAAATTCTGAAGTTATTGCAAAGAGAAGCAAACTTCTTGTCATCTCATCACGGTATATATTGCACAACACTATTTTTAAAATTCTTTATTAAACAATGTTGAAACATGTGTGCTGAGTCAATTTAATTTACCATATGAATTTTAAGTTGAAGCTATCTATATTTGCAATATATTTGATACATCTTTCTTCTTACAATGCAATCAATTTCTTTACATCATTTATAGCGCAATATATTTGAAATATCTTTGTTCTTACAATGCAATCAATTCTTGACACCTTTTGAATTGAGTCACAAACGGATATCTCATTAAAATGTTTTAAGATTTTTGAATTGTACAGCTTATCTTTTCATACCTAAGAAAAATAGTATCAAGCTCGATCCCCAATCTAAAAAGTTACGTTTTCTTCAAAATAATAGTGATGTGAAGGATTATAGTCTATGAAATCTAGTAGCTTGTAAATGTATTCTCACTGAAGATGTTTTTTTATGAGTCTAGATCATTGAAAAAGAGAAAGAATACTTACGCTCCCTGTTGACACAGATAAATCTTTAATGACAAATGTTTTTGGAGCAAAAATGATTATTGTGTGATCAATGACTTGACACAAAGAGAAGTTGTGGTACAAATGAAGCAAATTATTGATGTATAGGAATTGAAGAAGCAGTTTATTGTTGCTGAGCCTCAAAAATCTTCATCAAAAAATATAAATCAATCATAATTGTCTACTAGAAGCATTTCAAATCAGCTTAGTAAACTTCTTGTAAGATATAGATTATGGAATGGTCTATCATTCTTGAAAACCGTGATCTTTATGCATAGGAAAGTGAAGGCATCATTCATTTTGAAGTAGAAGAAATTTTTTCTTGTAAAAAAGCTCCAAACTTTGTCAATAAGCATGAATGTAATGTTGGTATGAGCAGAACATAGAGTAGTTTATGACAAACAAGACATAGGAGCTAATGAAGCTAATGGAGCTTTTAAACAATCAAGCTTTGATTGACTGCAAGATAGTGTATAAGCTGAAGAACAAACCAATGGATGACAAGATGAGATATTTCAAAATGAAGTTGGTAGCAAGAAGTGTAGTACGGTTTTGTGTTAGAATTCCTCAAGAATTTCAGTCAAATTGTCATTAAATATCTTTCAAAGTAAATCATTTTGGTTTTGTTTCCACAATGATCTAAAATTTTCTTTCTTCTAGACTATAATTGTAACCATCTTTAGTTAGTTAGAACTAAAGTAGAGGTTACTCTGAATATTGATGTAGATACTTTAGTGTGCACTAGTCATAGCTGCCACGTCAGCGATCCGCGCACTTGGTAGGTACAGAGTGGATGTGTTAGTTGACAGTGCCACGTCAGCAATCCGTGTGCTTGTAGCTAAGGATTGAGTGTGTTAGTTAGTGTGTTAGTTAGGTGCGCCACGTAAGCGATCCGTGTGCTTGTTAGGGTTATCCGCCACGTCATCCATCCACTATGAGAGGTATGGATGGTGGGGATTAGATCTTATCACCTTGTACTTGTTGGTGAGAGCTATATAAGGGAGAGGAGAACCATTGTTGGTATCTCTCATCTTCAGAGTTTACGTTTCTATCTTCGAGTGAACTTCTCTCTAAACCCTAGTGTTACAATGGTATCAGAGCGACCTTGCTCTTTCCTTGAGTGTGGATTACCCCTCATGGAATAGCAAGTGAGTGATGATGGAGTGTAGTCTTGAGAGTGTATAGAGGCTGGCAGAGGTCATTCATCTGCATGTAGAGAGAGGTGGAAGGGGGACATTGTGTTTTTGCAGATATGGACGGGATTGACAGGAATCCAGTACCGCACTGGCCAATTCCTAACCTATTCGATATTCACCTTCGTTGCATGGAGAAACATCATTTTCGGATGTACCTTGTGGCTTGTTGGGGTGCAGATTTTATGACTAGAGTGATGGAGTCAAGAGTGCCACTGATTCTTCCAATAGTTACTTATGGAGAGACTTGGGATTGTACTATATACATTCTATACTGATTGTTTCATGGATTTGAATCGCGAACCACCTGTCCCGGTTCGATTCAGCACTTATGTAGAGATTAGAACAGTATATAGACAGAAGAGGATATGGAGAGATTTTCTTGTGAGGAATTATGGAGAGGAGTACTATAGAGCTGTGATAGAGTCACCTGCACCTTTTGTGACTCCTTTGTTGAGAGGTCACATAGTGATTATACTCACTTTGTATTAGAGGGAGTGTGAAAAAGCATGGGAACATCAATTGATATGGGTGAGGTTCTCAATGCAATCATGGCAGAGATGAAGGAGTTGAGAAAAGCGATAGTAGATGGGCATACCAAGCAGCAAGCCATGGAAGATAAAATCTTTGCATTAGAGAGTGAGAAAGTAGAGAGAGAGAGAGTTGGAGAGATGGAAGTTGAACCTCAAGTTCAAGCTTCCCAAGTTCAGCCAGAACCAACTCCTATTGATGCAGCAGAGGCAAATAGGAGACGTCTTCAAGAGATTGAAGATCAAGCAAATCTTTTGCTTCGAATGGGAAAATCCTGTAAGGTGGAAGCTTACAAAGGGAGTAGAGCAATGGGAGTGTTAGAGGGATGGATTATGAGGATGAATATTCATTTATCCCATTTTCATGTTTCTGATTATATTGCAGGAATGTTCATGAGATCTTATCTTACGGATAAGGCTCTCACATGGTACACAACATGGGAGAGAATGCTTTCAGAACGAGGTGCTACCATTTCGTGGAGTGGAATGCAGGAAGGACTTCTGCAAAATTTTCAAGCGGTGGATTCTCTTCAAACTGCAAGAATGAAGTTGTGGGATCTGAAGCAGAAAGGAGGTATTCATGAGTACATTGAAGAATTTCGTGATCTTCAAGTATCTATCATGGATATGAGTGGAGCTGAAGCCTTGGACGTGTTCAAACGAGGCTTGAAAGATCGAATTCGAAAGGAGGTGATGGTAAGCAATCCATCTACTGTGAATGAAGCAATCGCAATTGCTCAACGAATTTCAGGTGCTTTTGGTGTCACACACGGTGAGCCAGTGAGCAATTTTAGAGATCCATCTGGTCCAACACCGATGGAGTTGGGAAACCTTCGACGTAGAGAAGGTTTTGCACCAACAAGAGGACCACCACCAAGATTTGGAGGTGAGATTAGGCGACCAGGAGTTCCAAATTTGCAAGAAGGTTATGCAAATAATGGAATGGTTCGAGGAGGAGCTGGAGTTCGTGACAATCGCCAATGCTATGCATGTGGACGAATGGGCCACATAGCCAAGTTTTGTCGAGTTCGGCCGACACAACAAGGAGGACGGCCCATGCAGCGACGACCGTTCAACAATATGGAGGGGATAGAGTATGAAGAGGTGGAGGAAGCAGTTTCGGGAAACGAAGATCACCAGTAATCTTGCCTCGCGGCCTTACTGGTTCTACAAAGCGAAGAAAAGGCGAGGTTGGAAGAAAGCAATGGTTGGGAGCTCATGGAAGGAGTAAGAAGCAAGCTCAACTCATTGTCACTGATGGTTTCATGGAAGGACACAAGGTGAGAGTTTTAATTGATCCTGGAGCAACTGAGAATTTTCTATCAAGGAGTGTTGCTATGAAGTTAGGTTTGATGTTGATGAAGGACGTGAGTGAAGAAGTTGAATTGCCAAACGGGCAAACTGAAGTGATAGAAACACTACCACGGAGTGTAGAATTATCCATAGGTAGATACAAGGAGAGCATTGAATGGAGAGTAATTCGTTTAGCTCGGTATGATGTCATCCTTGGAATGCCATGGATGGAACAATATAATCCGAAGGTAGATTGGAGAAGAAAAGTGATTACAAGTAGTGGATGGAAGATCTATGGAGATAGAATTAGATCTCAGAATAGGAATTTACCCCTCTTTGTGATGGGTACAGCATCCATTTCTAGAGATGATGTATGTTTCCTTGGACTTATAAGAGATATTGGGTCCACGGACAAACCTTACATCCCGGAGTCCTTGAACGACATTTTTATGGAGTATAAAGATGTTTTTCCAGATGATCTACCTGCAGGATTACCACCAAAGAGGCGAGTTGATCACAAGATTGAGGTGATACCTGGAAGTACACCAACTTGCAAAGCTCCATATCGTTTGGCTCCAAACGAATTGGAAGAATGCAAGGCTCAAGTGGAGGAGATGTTGAGCAAGGGATTCATTCAACCAAGTGTTTCACCTTATGGAGCTCCAGTACTCTTTGTGAAGAAGAAGGATGGATCCATGAGACTATGTATTGATTATCGCGGGTTGAATCAGCAAACGGTGAAAAACAAATATCCATTACCTCGTATGGATGATTTGTTTGATCAACTTCAAGGAGCGAAGTACTTCACCAAGCTAGATTTGAGAAGCGGCTACAATCAAATTCGAATTGCAGATGAAGATGTTCACAAGACAGCTTTTCGTACTAGGTATGGACACTTTGAGTATCTGGTGATGCCTTTTGGTCTCACTAATGCACCAGCTACATTCATGGGATTGATGAACGATATCTTTCGCCCTTATCTAGATAAATCTGTCATTGTTTTTCTAGATGATATATTGGTGTATAGCAAAACTTTGAATGATCATAGAAGTCATTTACGAGAGGTACTTCAAGTTTTAAGAGACAATCAATTGTATGCCAAAGCTTCAAAATGTGAATTTGGCAAGTCAGAAGTAGATTACTTGGGTCATAGAGTTACAGCTACAGGAATCCAAGTGATGAGTGAGAAGATAGATGCCATTCAGAATTGGATAGCACCTGAGGATCAAACTCAATTGAAGAGTTTTCTAGGGCTCACTGGATTCTATCGTAGATTTGTGAAAGGTTTTGCTCGACTAGCTCAGGCCTTGACTTCCATGTTAGGGAAAGGTCAAAAGTGGAGATGGGGAACAGCTCAAGAGTTAGCTTTTCAAGCATTGAAAGATGCTTTGTTACACGCACCTATTCTCAAGTGGTATGATCCTAACCGTTCTATCAAGTTGGCCACTGACGCATCAGGTACAACAGTAGGTGGCATACTTCAACAAGAATGGGAGGATGGATGGCATCCAGTTGCTTTCTATTCTCGAAAGTTGGTGGCGGCGGAACAAAATTATCACACGACAGAACGGGAGGAGTTAGCTATCGTGTTGGCAACCAAACATTGGAAGCATTATTTGGGTGATAAGGAGTTTGTGGTGGAGACTGATCATAAACCCTTGGTTTATTTGGAAACTCAGAAGGATCTGTCCAAACGACAAATTCGATGGGCAGAGTGGCGTCAACGCTTCAACATGAAGATTGTGTACGTGGAGGGAAAGAAGCAACTTGCAGATGCTCTCACACGCATGCCTTGTTTGAATCATGTTGCAGAAGTGAAAATTCAGGCGGATTGGTGGAGCAAGATGTCACAAGCCACAAAGGAGGATGAAGAGATCACTCGAGCACTACAAACTGGAAAGGCAGAGAAATCTCGAGGTTTGGCGTTTTACAATCAGCGTATATGGATTCCACAAGATCAGGATTTGCGCACAATGATTTTGGCAGAAAGTCATGATACAGCCATTGCAGGTCATGTGGGAGTGGAGAAAACCGTGGAGAGTATACAACGAGTGTACTATTGGCCCAAAATACGTGAGGATGTGGAGTCTTACGTTCGAAGTTGTGTTGCTTGTCAACAAAACAAGGCAAGTAATCAAAAACCAGCGGGTTTATTACAACCTCTTCCTATTCCCGAACAGCGGTGGGAACATGTCACCATGGATCTTGTATGTGAGTTACCAAGGACTTCGTTAGGACATGATTCAGTGGTGGTTTTTGTGGACAAATTGAGCAAGATGATTCACATCAGGCCAACCACAAAAACAGTAACAGCTCCACAACTAGCTCAATTGTATCTAGATGCAGTTTTTGTGAATCATGGCTTAAGCAAAGTGTTAATCACGGATAGAGGTACTCACTTCACTAGTTTATTTTGGAAAACTTTGTTTAGTTTTTTCAAAACAAAACTAGCAATGTCAACGGCCTATCACCCTCAAACTGATGGACAAACTGAGAGGGCAAATAGAACCATAGAGGATATGCTACGAGCATTCACATTAGAAGAGCAAGAAGAGTGGGACAACCTTTTGCCACTTGTGGAATTTGCATATAACAATTCTGTTAATGCATCCACAAAAGCGTCTCCATTTTTTCTTATGTATGGAGCTCATCCGATAACTCCTTCAAGTTTGATAAGACTTCCGAAAGGAGAGGAGTTTTCGACCAAAGTTGCAGCAGTCAACGAATTCGTGGAGCATATTCACCGAGGACTACATCAGGCCAAGGAGAAGTTGGTGATAGCTCAAAATCGGCAAAAGCAGCATGCCGATGCTCATCGTAGAGAAGTGATTTTTGAGGTTGGAGATCATGTTTGGTTATCTACAACGAATTTGTCTCTTGTAGGAACATCAAAGTTAAACCCTAGGTTCATTGGTCCATTTTTGGTTTTGAAGCGTGTTGGTGAAGTGTCATACAAGTTGGAACTTCCGTCACATATGAAAATACATCCAGTATTTCATGTGTCACGATTGCGAAAACATGTACCACGACCAAAACAATTCACCAACCAACCAGCACCACCTCCTCTTCCAACCTTGATAGCAGATCATGAGGAGTTTGAGGTAGAAAAGATACTCAAGAAACGTATTCGAGGTCATAAATATCCCAAAGTAGAGTATTTGATTCAATGGAAAGGCTATCCATCGTATGAATCAACTTGGGAACCAGCTAAAAATTTAGCAAATGCACCTTTGATAGTTCAGGAGTTTGAACGTATGTGCAACGAGGACGTTGCATCTTAAAAGGAGGGAGGTTTGTAACCATCTTTAGTTAGTTAGAACTAAAGTAGAGGTTACTCTGAATATTGATGTAGATACTTTAGTGTGCACTAGTCATAGCTGCCACGTCAGCGATCCGCGCACTTGGTAGGTACAGAGTGGATGTGTTAGTTGACAGTGCCACGTCAGCAATCCGTGTGCTTGTAGCTAAGGATTGAGTGTGTTAGTTAGTGTGTTAGTTAGGTGCGCCACGTCAGCGATCCGTGTGCTTGTTAGGGTTATCCGCCACGTCATCCATCCACTATGAGAGGTATGGATGGTGGGGATTAGATCTTATCACCTTGTACTTGTTGGTGAGAGCTATATAAGGGAGAGGATAACCATTGTTGGTATCTCTCATCTTCAGAGTTTACGTTTCTATCTTCGAGTGAACTTCTCTCTAAACCCTAGTGTTACAATAATCTATCTTGTATCATCCAACTACCAGCCTTTTGAATCTCTCACTAGTGTGTTACTTCTCTAGATTGTCACTCTCTAGATCCGAATCCGTCAAGATATACATTATTTCCTATTTTAACAATTGATAGGTTGATAAGTAGTCTAGATTGCCTACTTCATCCATCAAGATGATTGTTCAAAATCGAGAGTTACTTTAGACTATATGCTCAACTACAACTACATTTTGGTCCGACCATCAGTATTATTCCTACACTGTTATTCTTCCCATATGACTTCAGAAAAGTTTAGTAGCAACATAATACTTTTGATTGGAACGATGATGGACCTTCTATCTCTTCCATTGCTACCCAGATCCAAAACACTTTCATAAACATATTCTCGACTTCAAGAGCTTACAAAATAAATAACAAGTCCATTGACTTAAAAAAAAATCTTGGTTTAAAAACTAGTGATCTAACTAATTTCAACAAAAGTTTCCGCAGCCAGGGTGTCAACTGCATACTTAAAATCAAAATTTCATATCAAAATTTCACCAAAAACTTTTATCCTATAAGTTTGGCTACTAATATTACAATTGTTACTACCTAACTTCCAGATTGGTAGCCAGATGCAACTCAACCCCATCGTTAATCGCTACTAGTTATACAAAAAATCCTACTTATTTTAAATTCTGGCCAAATGATTGCGGGAACTCCGGCAAGGTCTTGATGTGGCTAGAATACTTTTGGCTACGGCAGATTCTATCTACTGTCAACTTTTATCTATTGCACCTATAATCATCCAATCCGAGATGGCATGGAAGTCGTCAGATTATCTATTTATCTAAATTTACTATTTTTTGATTATCATCTATTTTTAACATTTCACTACATCTAATTTGTTTGGCCAACAATCACCTTATTTCCAAATCCATGTGGAATCCACTTCCCACAAGAAGTTTTGCAAATGATTAAGACAACAGTAAAGTTTTAAGCAGTAACAAAATATGTTACAATTTGACAGGTATGTGCATTTACCACAATGTTTAATCTCATTATCATTAGAATAATGGAGTTACAACATAAATAACAAAATATGCTACAATTTGATTGATATGTGCATTTACTACTATATTTAGTCTGATTATGATTAGAGTATTGTAGTTACAACATGTGTGTATGGATCTTCGCAGTGAAAAATCTTCTTGAAACCAGCATTTTGCTTTGAAAATAGAGATCAAGAAGAGTTGGTTTATAGATTGTTGAAATCATTATCTAGATTGGAGCAAATTTTTGGTAAGTGGAAGTAAAAGTTTGATAAGTTCATAAGATCAAAAAAAGTTTCACCAAGTGTTTATGATTCCTGTGTACACATGAAGAAGATGAAATATGATATTTTTAATTTTATTGATCTAAAACTCGTCTTGGAAAAATATCATTGACATTGATAAATGCAAAAACTAGCTAAGATTTATATTTAATATGAAGAATTTAAAAAGTATAATGAAGATGAATATTCATAGAAATATGTAGAAAAAGATGTTATGATTCAATCAAGGTAATTAAGTTGAACTTTTGCTTGACAGTATCAACATGTTAGACTCTAAAAAATTTTGGTTTACTTTGACAACAAATTTATGATATGTTGTTTGATGATTTATTAGATTATGTGAAATCCTTGCAAGCTACAAAAATGCATACAAGATTTGGATAAGAAAAAATCTACAATTGCGTATGTGTTTATGCTTGCTAATGTATGCATTAGTTGAAATTTTACTTTGCAAAAATGGATAGTTTAGTCCAAAAAAAACGAAATATATAAGGCAGAAGCAGAATTAGCAAAGGACGCTATTTGGATGAATAAGCTTATCACAAAGTTGAGATTGAAATATAAAATTGTCAATCTTCATTATGGTAATTGAATTTTGTTATATCTTGCTTTAATACAAATGATGTTCAATAAAATGAAACATGTCAACATCAAATATCACTTTATCAAATATGCAATGTTGATGTATCCATAAGTTGGAGTTTTACTTTGCAAAAATGAGTAGTTTAGTACACAGCGGAAATTAAATATGTAGCAATAGAAGCAAAAGTAGCAAAGAAAGCTATTTGGTTCAATAAACTTATCTTGGAGATGAGATTGAAAAATGAAGTTGTAAATCTTCATTGTGATGATTAAATTGCGTTATATCTTGCTTTGTACAATAAAGTGAAACATATCAACATCAAATATCACTATATTAGATACGCAATGCTTGATAAAAAAATCAAGCTAGTTGATATTGGCGGTAAACTCAATTTATGTGATGCCCTAACCAAAATTATATTCTTGAAGAATTTTGTGATATATTTTGCTACTCTGCAAGTTTTGCAAGAGGAGCACAAGTAGAATTTATTAGCAACTTTTGTTACCTTCTTTTATTTTCATTCTATCATGTTTTTGCTGCGGCTTAGTTCTAGTTAGCTCTTGTTTAAGAAAAAGACTATGTCAAATTTCCTTCTAGAATTTTTTGTAGAATAATTATATAGACTATGAAGAATATCAACCTCACAACATAAATTCTGGAAGATATTATTAATCTCAAATATTGGCTTATAGTCAAACTAATCTAATTCAAGTTAGAATTAGAATTAGAATTATTTTACTTGGGATTAGATTTATGATTTCTGCTAGCATGTATATATAGTGGAACAAGACACAACTCACCTTAAACACTTTGTAGATTTTGTTATATGGATCTCATTTTTTCCATGGACATAGTCTAGAAGTGATGAAGCACATATTTCTTTATTGACATCATTTCTATCTATTGTGTTTTGTGTTGTGTTTTTTGGAGTTTTTGGATTTCCTAATCTTTGAATTTTTTTTATCTATATTTATAACTTTTTAGAATGCTTGAAAATTTTTATCATTAATTTTTTTAATCTACTTTTGCATTTTATTTTTATTATGAAATTTTTTTACAAGTTTTCTAATAGCATTGCAGTTTGATTTGTAACATTTTTTGATATTAATACAATTTTTGATATTTCAAATTCTTTCTGAATTTTCTAATATTAATATCAATCACTGATTCATCTTTCTTTGCATTCTATTTAACTCTATCAACAAAGATAGAATTTATTTGTTAAAAAAATATTCATTTAAAACAAATCATAAGTGGAGATATCAAAAAATCTTAATTTAGTTGAATCATGTCAAATTTTATATGTCAAAGAATAAAGATTTAAGGATAAATTACTGAAAAAAAAACAAAAATCCACCAACATTGACATCAAAATGCAGAAACATCAAACCGTCAAAATTGAAGAATGTGATACAACAAATCACATGAAAACTTTATAGAGTAGAACCTAAAAAAGATATTTTTTTTAATTGAAAACATAGCGTAAATCTTAACTATGATAAAAAAAAAATTACATTATAATATATCTACATTAACTACAAAAAATCCTCCCTTTGATTCATGTCATGAAGACAATAACCTCCATCGTTTATATAATTACTCTACAAGAAATCTTAGAAAAAAATCTAACATAAGATAATCTTCAAATGAGAGTTAAGCAAAAGCAAATTGTAGCCAAAAGAGTATAGTTATAGTAAAATTTACTTGTGGTACTCATCTAAAACTTAAAAAATAACAAGATGTACTCTTCAAATTAGATCAATTAGATTGAATTTAATGTTAATCTTGATTAGCTCAATTTTTTTTAAAATATGATAAAATATTATCAGATGTTGATTTACAACGCATCATTTGATTTGCAATAAGATATAACAATTTTTAATTATCACAATTAAGATTGACAATTTTTATTGCAAATTCATCTGAAGGATAGTTCCATTCAAACAAACATTTTTTTGCTACTTTTGCTATCGCAACATTTACTTCTTAATGCACATTTTCTTGAATTTGACATATATATGTTTATCATGTTCATAATCAAAGTATTGTTAAGTTTTTATGCATATTATCAAACACATGATCAGCTTGCAATATTGTTAGAGTTATTTAGAACATTTTTTTCCTTATGATGATATGTATTTGTTATAATTGTGATGGAAAAGCCAAATTTTATCTCCAAATAAGATATTCGGTTTATTTTTTGAGACGTGTCTGCATTTTTCTTCTTCTGTTGTTGAGCTTCTACAATCCTTACCTTCATGTTTTGTAAAATTCTAAAAGTATGATGATAAGATATTATGGAGTCAAATTTCTTGTCAAATTCAAGTTTAAAAAGTCAAATTGTGGATGATATTCACAGTTTGTGAAAAACGTAGTTTGATAAATAAATTCTTCAATATATTCATCGAATTGTGTTGATGACGGTTAATGAAGCAATTCAAAGACTGTTTCAACATTTGATTTACTTGTTTTGTTCAAACATTGGTTTCAAGAATTAATTAACATACCTTAAATACTGCATGAACATTTTATTAACTTGTACATACTTCTGAAGATGATACACCGATGATAGATTAATCACCATTTGTAAGATCTTGAACAAAAATTTTAAAACTTGGATATAAATTGAAACTACCATTAGAGTTGATGTAGTTGAAAATTCCATGATATTTGTACACATTTTTCAAAAAAAATTGCAACTTTTTTTTACCTATGATAATCTTGTTGCAAGGCACAAAATATGACATCTTTGTCAACAATTTCACTACAACAAAAAGTGAATCAAAAAATTTAAACTTTGAATATTTACAATAAAGTTCATGGATTTGAAAAATCATGACTTTTTTGAAACAAAAAGTGCATGTAATAACCCATATGGATGGTGCCAAGGAATCTTATATCTTGAACAAATATCATATGTGATATATTTTTTAACAAAATTTCACATTTGTGGCCATCAAAAATATCTTGAAATTAGTTCAATTGTCTTGTTAAAGACAACATATCTTGCCAACAAAAAATCATGTAAAAATGAAGCATTTGAAGTCAACATGGATACTCATTGACATATAATAGTCCTTGGTAGTAGAGCATTCTTGAACTAGAATCTTGAATTAATATCATCTCGTGACGCTTCACCTTCATGTGGTCTATGGATTCGTAAACAAAAGGGAGTTTGATTTGAGAATTGCCAATCTATAAGCTCAAAATTAGGAATTTGAGAGTTTTTTTGACATGGCTTGTACATCTTTTGAAGCAAAAAATTCAAAATGGTGTTTGGATTTCAAAGCCCAAAATTTTTCATGTAAACTTAAATGGATACCTGGAAAAAAGTATGCATCTATTAAAGTTGTAGTGTGTATGATTTGGAGTTGAACTTGTTCAGACTTTTATTGAATTTGATGACGTTGATTGTACGTTTCATTGACTTTTTATGATGTGAAATAAATTCACCTTGATAAAACTCCAAAGCAAACTTGTTGCAAACCGGATCAATATGTAAGTACAAAATTAAAGCATGATAGTCATGTGCTTCAACGTGCTTGTTAATGATTCAACACTTTTGCCGACATGAAGTACTGAAGGTTCTTGTGATTGGTGTGAATTGTAATTTAATGTTGTACTTCTTCAAAAAAATGTTATCATTCTTGAAACAAATTGACAATGTTTGAAAGCTCCTTATTGTGAATCTTGTGATTGATCTCGCAGCCGTGATTTTTTGGACATGAAATGCAATAAAATGGAGACATTTTTTTTCATCGCATTTTAATAAAATTGCTTCAATGGCAAAATCAAAATCGTTGCTTTCAAAAAAAGATGCTTTTGAAATTCAAGATGAATCACATTAGTCACGGTGATATATGTTGCATTTATGATTTCAAATGCTTATTTTGCTACCATACCCCATTCAAGCTTGTCTTTGCAAGTGATTTGCGTTAATGAAAAAGAAATTTTGAAATAATCTTTAATGAAATTTGATGAATATTCAAAAAGCAAAAAAAAAAATAAACTTGTAGAGCTATTATTGGTTTCTTTTGTTAAAAAATTGTTTGAATCTTTTTGTGATTATTCTTGTGTCTAAATCTACTATTGATTCATTCTTCTTGTTTTATTCTTCTTTTGGCACCACATTTCAAATTTTTTGTAACTCAATGTACAATCAATGTCTCTAAGAAGAAGAAACTTTGATCAATTTTCTATGACAAAGTTTTGAACAAACTCATGTATTTAATGTTATGCACAGGACCTCATATTGCTTTAGCTATGGTCAAGGTGAACAAGTACATGTCAAATAAAAGTAAAGTGCATTGGGTATAGTGAAATGAATCCTAAGATATTTCAAAAGAATTAAACATTATGGTATTTGTTTGATGTATTATTAAAAAATGTCAAATCCTTGCCAGACTACGTTGATGTTAACCATGGATAAAATGGATACAAGAATATATCTACTATTGAATATGTGTTTACCCTTAATCGTGGATGCACTAGTTGGAATTCTATTTTACAAAAATATGTAGCTTACTCTATAATAAAAGCTATGTATGTAGCGGCAACAGATCAGAAATTGGAAGCGGTTAGATTCAATAGAATCATTTGAGGATGAAACATGATGTGTTCAATCTTCATTATGATAGTCAACATGTGTTACATCTTGATGCAAATCAGGTGAAAGATAACATATTGAAATACATTGACATAAGATATCACTATATTATTCAATTCAACTTCTTATAAAAGAATTGAGCTAGTCAATATTGACACTAGATTCAATCCAACTGACAAGTTGATCAAAATTGAAATTTGAAAATAAATAGTAGACATTGAGCTAGGTTGCATGTTTCCCAAGTAAAATCTATTAGTAATTTTGTTACCTTTATATATTTTTTCTTTATACTATTTTGGATTAGGCTTAGTTCTAGTTAGCTCTAGTTTAAAGAATTACTATGTTAGATTTATTTTCTTGCTAAGTAATTATGTGGATTTGGAGTTTCATGTCTCCACAACATGAATTAAGTGGGAGATTGTTAGCATTCACTTGGGGCTGTTTTAACTCAAGTAGCTTAACTCTAAATGGGGTTTAGGCTTTGCTGACTTTATAAAAAAGAGTTAGTCAAAACTCTAGTTAAACACTATAGGGATTTTACAAATAAAGCTTGGTTGTTGTTACCGGGTATGTAGGCCGGAAATGACAAACTACATAAATTTTTTGTCTGGATTTTTGTGTATGCTCGGATCTGAGTTTCGGCATGTGTACTTGTGTTTTCATGAATATAGGCAAACGTGAGTTGAAATATTCTAAATCCACAAGTGGAAATGAAACAAAAAGATTGAGCATGGCTAAACTTGGATGTTGAAATGCCATCAAAACAAAATGTTAAAGGGCTTGCAAGAGGCAAAACGTATACAGTATTGAATTTGAGTCTTAGTGACTTTACGAGAAAGTCGGATAAAATATAGGCTTTTCGGTTAATACAGGTCATGTAAGGTTGTGGTTTGACATTCGGAAAAGCTCTGACATCAGATTTGCTATAACATGAAAGTTTACTTACGCGAAGTGCGAAAGCTCCTTCCAACTTCTGTAGCAGGTCTTCCCTATGTGGTGCCAGACTCAAGGACAGGTTCGCGCATTTTCCGGGCATTTTATCCTCGATGACGACAGGAGACAGTTACGATGTTATGTTAAAATCTCACCAACGACTCAAAGCTAGAGGAAACTCTGAAACAACCCTGTCTCTGTTCGGTGTGAACAATCAGCCAGCTCCCTGTCAGAAAACCTCCTATACGCAGCAGGTACATGACAGAACGATGCAATAATATATTATTGCATCGTTTGCTTAGGCTTTTCTCTGTAATCCACTCATGTGCAATATGATGGACTACTCTTTACAGTTCAAGAATCTGGAGCTGGTAGAATTGCAATGGACCTCTGTACCAGCCCTCCAGAAAGGAGCCCCGGTGCCCTATAAATGCCTCAGCGAGGTCCCAGCATCTAGTCTTATGTTGAGCAGGTGAAGATGTTTGCCTTGGGAGGATGCTAGTAAATTTTTAGTCTGTTATCAATCAGACCTGTTATGGAGTTTGCTCACAACTGTATAAGATTCGGAACAAACGTTGTCATGTTTACGTTAGTGAAGTTAGTATTCGATTAGATTTTTTTGCTAAGTATGCAATCGAGGTCTTAATCCTTCTCACTCTTCAATTTTTTCGTGCTTACATAAGTTCTAGTAAGTCCGATGAATGTTCAATAAACCCTACGGTTCACGCATGATAGATCTACAAATGCTGCTGCAAAAGGGGTATTTCCATATACTCTGCTTCAGTTGAAATCGTAGACTGGATAGGTATGCTTAAGCACAAAAGGATTGGAAAAACATATGAGATTAACTATTACCATTACGAATCCATATTTCAAGTCTATGCTAGAGGTCTGCTTCACTCTACTCATGCTCTGAAGCCTTTAGCTCTTAAGTGCGTCGAATTTCGCTGTTCCTCTGCTTTACAGGTACTTCCTCTACTGTATTTGCCTAGGTAATGATGTTGAACGGAGGTGCCGAAATATGTGAAAGTCTTGACGATCCAATCCAGTGAGGCTCTTTGTCACACACGAGTAAAGAAAGATTACATGGCACGTGAACAAACCTCTCAGAAGGCACACTACTGGTTCGAAGAAGCGAGGAAGGCAGAGGCGATCTCTTCGCTCTACTCTGGGCACCCTATATCCATCTCTGTGAGTACAGATCTACGAACTTTGTATTCTGATAGTCATAGATAACAACATTTCTAGTATTCTCATGGCTACTCGATGACACTTGCTCTTGCAATTTTCCAGATCCAGGGTGATATTTATCTCCAATGCAATTAGTTCAATCGAGATAATGAAAATTAAAAGACACTGGCGGTACCTTCTCTGCTGACACTAACAACGTTTCGTTACAATGGACAAAACGAAGTAACGGAGGAAAAACGCTTTTCTGACAGGTCCTCTCAACAGGGCTGTTTTCTTTTGACGGGCGAAGCTTAGACCACTGGTACAGAAAATTAAAGTGTTATAACCACCGTGTGTTCTTGCGCATCCATCCATCTTACAATTGTTGTAGAACTAAAGACTCATTCCTCAAATCTTTGTATCTGTGATTGCTTGCAAGCTGTCATGGGTCTACTTTATAATAATTTACTTTCATAATAAAAACTGAAAGTGTAGAAAACTTGCAAGGTCTTTTGCAAAGAATGTCGTCATTTTACTGAATATTTCTGATATTTTTTACTTCCAGAGAAAGGAAAAAAGGAGAGTCAATTTCTAAAATTTCAAAGCTTTGGCCTTTGCATTACTTCATAAAGCGAGCCTTGAGTGAATCCTACATATGAAAATACTTGGCTGCGGCAGCTTAAAGAGGATGAAATTGAAACAGGATGGTGGGTGAAGATTAAAACAACAGAAAGAAAAAAAATTATTCTATGTAAAAAAATTTCTTAGACAAAATATATCGTCTGCGTCTTTGTTAATTCACAAATAACAGACGTGGTAAGATAAGAGAAGAGCCGGGCGGGCTTAAAAAAAGTTTGAGCTTCTCTTCTCTCCGAGTGAAGGAGAAAGGAATCGAGAGGAAGACAAGAGAAAAAAGAAAACAAACACAAAGTCCAAGCCGTTGTTTTTAGTACTTCTATGGATGTTTTATCAGTGTATTGAAAAAGTCATTTGCCTCGAATATTGTACAATTTGGGGTCCATTAGAGGTTCAAGTCTCGTCTATATAGGTAATAGAAATTGGCAAAACGTTGTGGTGGCAGATGTGGACATTAAATCAAAATTCCTTGGGAAATAATTTGTAAAGGCTGTGTAATGGAGCACAAAAGAGATGAAGAACTTGTCAAATCCTGGATACTCTGCATGCTCATTGTTGAAAACACTTGGCTTCTTTTCTCTTCTTACAGCTTGGCTAGTGACAATGAATGGCTATATTCCTTGGAAAGGAAAATAGCCATTTTTAATCAGTTGTAAAATGGAGAAGGAATATGGAGTCTTTTGCAAGCAAGGCCCCTGCTAATGCTTCTCCCATTTTATATAAAAAACACAAGAAATAAAATTAGATCAAGTTTTCTAACTCTTAAGAGACACATTTTGTATACTTTCTAGAAACATACCCTGTTCATATTACGTATTACGTAATTATTACGTAAAATTTCATGCTAGACGTAAAGTGCAAAATACAACATTTGGTAAGTTGGTAGGTTGAGCATCTACATTCACTGGCACCAAATTATGTACACGCTTTGCTGTAGGAATCGTCACGAATGATCGTCATTGAGTAGTGTAAGTTTCAAAGCCACTACTCATTTTGATAACATGACAGTGAGAAGTTTCTTTCAGCTTCGGGCTTTGTTTCCACTGGTTCTCAGAAATATCTACAGTAGGTGTAAAGAGGAGAAAGTCCTGTTACGCCAGGAAGTAGTCACAAAGGCCAAAGGAGAAAAAAATATTATTCCGTGTTGCATTTATGAATTGATGCTTACATTGCTCACACCTGTTGTAAATTCGCACTCGTGGAGCATGAAATTCAGAATATACCAATTTAGTCACGATCTTCTGTTTTCTTACTTCCTACTCTGTGCACTTCTCTATAAAGTGAAGATCTGGGGTCAACCCTTGTTTCTCTCCTATGTTCGTTTTAGAAAACCGTGTAGATAATGTGGTGATGAGACTTAATGTAAGAATGCAAAACTTAGAGTAATGTAAAGATCAAACATTTTCTAGATTTATTTTTGACCAACAATTCAAAAAGGAAAAAAATATACATGGAAATGTCTTTCTTAAAACGGAAGTCTTTCTAAAAACTGTTCAGCACTCACACTTTCAGATACATCTGATTGCAGGTACTTACTTCACTCCTCTAGCTTGTATAGAAAGATTTGTTGAAATCTCCTGGTCGAACAAAAAGGTCTCAATGCTGATTTTCCACAACACTGAAGATGCCGCAAAAATGAAAGATTCTATTATGTAGAATCTTTCATTCTCAAGTCTACATATGCGCTCACCGTTCACTACTGAGTTTTTCCTTATTTCATCCTCACTTTTCCTCAACTTCCTCCATGTGGTAGTCTCCGTATGATCTAAGTCATGGGCATTTCATTCGTCATCTTGTGAATCTCACTTTCTAACCTATGATATAAACGGAGCTGTACATTTGCGGATGCACTCTGCATCTTTTAAATGTAAACAGAAGCTTATTCTTGAAATATATAGATTACAAGGGCCATTGAAAACCAAGAATTAGTTGTCAGTAGTTAGAAATGTACATTGGAATTGAATTGTGTTGAAATTGAACTGTTGACTAGTGCTTTGAAATATATTAAGAAAAAATAAAAATAAAATTTTATCATCACATATATGGCAAAGAAAATCAGATTTATAAAAAATTAAATAATGAGTATTCTAAAAATCAACATAAGTGTGGAGGTTACATTGCGCCAAAGAAAAACATATTTACTTTAATTTTTATTCAATGTGATATTTTCTTCTATTACGTAGGATCTTTCATTCTCAAGTCTACATATGCGCTCACCGTTCACTACTTAGTTTTCCTCATTTCATGCTCACTTTAATCAAGCGTCAGGTCTCACTGTTCATGAACATGTCTATTTTTGAGTCTGTGTATTTAGAAAATTGTTTTGATTTGACTCTTAAGAAATCAAACTTTTAATTTTTCATAATGCCAATATATTTGATACGTTTCATAATTATATGAGCAACGCGGTAATAGACCCATGAACAGACATCGAGTCACACTTAACCTAACACATATAAGTATGTATGGGAAAAGCTTAGGAACTTATAAGATATTGTACAGTTGGGAACTTCCTGCGGAACGTTACTTCGACGTTTTGAGCATTTAGAGTCTGCGCTCGAAAATCTCCTCAGCTTGGAATCTTAGACCCAATTCCTCGTCAAACACTGCAAACAATTCAGACCCCGAGCTTTGAACATCAGGTCTTGGCGTCTGCGTAGGGATACATACGACGTTATACACGTGCAACTACGTGACCGATAGCCGATCCCTTTCGCAGACTGCGTGTCTGACGTAGTTTACCACAACTGAAAACGACACGAAACGAGGAGATTTTGAGTCCGTTACCAAGTTACGAAAAACGCGCGCACACAATGACGTTCAACTTGACAGTTAGGACGTTTTTCTTTGATGCCCGCATGCAGGGTAAAATAGACATTGAATGATGTTGCAAAAGGTAATGGATTACCCCTATCTAATCGAAACCACAAGGTATACATACAATGGTGTATACATAGTACTGTATCCAAATACACTAACACTACTACTAACACCAAATAGATCAAATATTCATTAAGCACCCTGAAATATAATATAATAAATTGTTCCTTCACAAATATCATGATATACTATCACTATTGAAGTTCTTTGTTAAAAGAATGGAAACTCGTTGACTAGTAAAAGACCATACGACGAGCTAGTGAGAGCGAGTCATGCACGGAAGAAGGACAATGAACCAGCCAAAGAGTCAAGGAGCATATTGAGACGAAATGATGTCAGCAACTTGCAGAGCAATCAAATTCCTTCTTCACGCATGAACGGCTTTCCTTGTTCTTCTTTCGCCAGTCTGCTAGAGCGCTTCACCAATCCGAGCCAATCACTTCCGTCGAGATCCTTACGCGTAGGCTGGAAGACTGGCCTGGCGTATGTAAGGAAGTACGCCGTATCGTTTATGATAGCGTACTCAGGGCTCACGTGCTAAGTGTGTATGACGCAAAGAGGGCTCTGGACGTAAAACCGCGTACCGTACGTAAGGCCTTGTACGTATAAGATTGTATCAAAAATTAAAAAGGGTTAGGAACTTGTTTAAGGGTTGATCTTATCGATCGATAGGGGCAGAAGGCTCGTCTGGTCATTTATGTTCGCCGTCCTTCCTTTACAAAATTCGGTTCTGGTTCGCGTGGAAGGAACATGCGATTCATGTTTGCCATCGACATGCGTCGAATCGCATGTCGATGGCACTTTGGATGGCACTGCACATTTCGTCGCAAGAATGCGTCGAGCGATGGTGCGCGAAAAGCAGCGATCTACAAGCTACAGTACAACAGTGGTTGCACTGAGGGGCCACTCGGTTTGCCATGTGGAAGCGGCCTGGTGTGGGACCGAGGACACTTACAGTGGATACAACCACCGCCAACTTCAGTTAGAGGAGCGAAGTAGAGGGGAGGAGAAGACGGGATGTCCACCGAGACGTGGAAGCGGCAGAAAACGCTGCAGCGAGATATGATCCTGACATATGGAGCTCGAGACAGATGTACAGTGGGTGGAAACTTTGTGAGCTGAGGCAGCGATCATTACCCGACAGTTTAGAGAGTAGAGGGGAGAGCAGAGGAGGGCAGAGTGGGGGCATAGCGAGGGAATCTCTGAACAGCGTATCGGGTGCGAGGACGAGGGCGAGGAAATCTTGCGCTTTAGACACACCAACGAACGAAGGGAAGCGACTAGTGTGAGAGGATCCCGCCACAGAAGATTCTCGAACTGCGGGGCGGCCTTTTTCATCTGATGGTGCTCTCGATTTGCAGAGCAAGGCCCAGGATCCGTGTGTTGTGTCGAGTGGGCTGGCTCATCGCTCACCACCACTTGGTCGAACGAGAGCTTTCAAGCGCTGGGAAGCCGAACCGGACGAGTACCTGCGAGATCTGAGGACTGCAGGAGGTCCTCTGGCAGCCCGCGTTCTGTCGCTAGAGATGCACAGCACTATCTTTGTATCGGTGTATGATCCGCTTAGAGGGGAACTCACGGTGCTGCGGAGCCCAGCGCCACACCGGAGTTCGTCGTCGCACGTCTCTCCGTCTGTCTTATTGCCTGCAAGAGTGAGGGGAGCGACCGCGTACTTTGCGTGGTATTTTGCATGGTCTTTGCTGCCCACGTTTGTCGCGCAGTAGATTCCTTGATATACTTCAGATGTCCGTCGGGCTGCCATACATTGCGCTCCCATGCCATACCTGCTCTGCGCAAGTGGGTGCAAGTGCAACACGTATTTATATCATTGCAATTGTGGCCGTCCACATTTCGGCCTCCATTTCTATCACGTTCCAAATTTTCCCACCCGTATCCCGTCTTTCTCGCACTCCGATGGTCGAAGGTCAAATCCGCAAATAATTCCGCAAATGTTAGCAGCCCTGCAGCCCGTAGCCGCGCATCTTCGCACACCAGAGTCGGTCGCACATAATTCGAGCGGGGCTGCAAACTTTTTCCATGTTTAACACGAATTGTCCAAAACTTCGAAAATGTCCTCTAGAGGCAGGGCTAAAAGTAGCACGGACTTTTAGGGAGGCAAGCGAGGCGGCTTGTGAATCTCAACGAATTCGAAGGCACTACATTCACGGACCTCGGGAGCAAATCACATCCGAGCCCTCGCCTAGACCGCACCGGCTGAAATCGCTCGTCGGACTTATCGCGGGCGGTGGCCGTCAGGGGTGGGGGGCGGGGGCACGCCCTTGTCGCCCCGGAGATGGCTAGTGTACCGTGGCTCAGGGGGGTAAAATAATAGCTCTCTTGGAGCACGAGTTTCTCTCTCCGCAAATGACCAGCCGAGACCAGGAGTCCGGAACAAGCTCCAAGCCCACACCGGAGAAATATCAGGAGTCCAGGACAGGGTTGGGCTGGGACTCCTTCACGTGGTCGGGTAATGTCGCGAAGGTTGCTGGGGCTGGGAAAGGGGGGACACTCTCTTTTTTGAAGAGAACAGAGCGGGGACTGTGGAACAACCGAGACACTACTACTACTACTATCCCGAGTGAGGGGATGAGTGAGGGATGAGTGAGGAGTGAGGAGGGAGGAGGACCAGTTCATCATTTGTCCCGACCCCACCAATCGCACAACGTCTGTCTCTCTGTCCCATTACGTCCCAGCCGTCGGTCCGGGAAGTGAAACCACTGTAGGTTTGTGTCCGGCCAGATTCGTCTGTCCACCAGCACATGATGCTGAAATCTTGGGCCTGTTTAAAACATGTCAGTGCGTTGTGACATTCATCATTCTTCCCTCGTTTGCCCTGCTTCGCCAGGTGCAGACGGAGAGGAAGGACAGCCTTGGCTAAAAGGAGAGACACCGTTCGCGTCCGTTGTAATCATAGAGAGAAACCGATAGACGGGAGGGAGGGAGTAGGAGACCTCGCAGAGAGAGTGATTGTCCTCGGATAAGGAAGTTCGCAGAGTGGGACGAGAAAGCGAGCGAGAGGGAGAGGGAGAGGGAGAAGGAAGAGAAAGAGTCCGGTCTCCAATCAAGCGCCATCTCTTTTTTTGAATGCTGAAATTAGGGTCTGTCATTCATCGTAGCGGCGGATAATTTCTATTCTGGTGAGCGGCTCTTCTTTGAACAGTGTATACTTGCCATCTACCACTCTGCCCATTTGTCTGCTTCGCCCCCCCCTCGATATAACTTACGCCGCATTATTGCTCGTCGCTTGTCTCCAACCAAGCTCTGCGAGCGACACTCAATCATTCCATCGTCCCTCCTTTGACGATCCATTGATCCCGTTGTCTGGTGTGCTGTCTGGAACGCTCGATCATGTGAGCAGCCAGCTTCCGAGGTAGGGTAGGAGCCAAATACATGACCATCGACATTGAAGTCCTCGATTGACGTTTTGAGTTCGCATCTACCGTTAATCTCTTTTCAAATTGACCGCGGTGCTCGGCTAAGACGACTTCCCCTTCTCACACTACACTTCCTGGGGAATTAGTGTCGAATGGCCGAACTGATGCGGCTTGACAGCAAGATCGCATTGATGAGTGTAGTGCGTTGCTCGCAGTGAGTCCTCTGTGCTTGGCTCATTTTCTCGTTCTGCACAGTGTGTAATCGATCGCATGCCTGTTCTACCTTTGCAGGTTTCCGGATCTAGAGCTTCTTTGTCACGGGACGATACTCCTCGGTCATAGGCGTAGCTGACGACTGCACCGAGATCTTGGAAGTTCGCACGACCTGTTCTCCTAGCTGTCACTTGCGTAGAACGTCCACAGATTTAGAGCGGTAGAAGGTGACATTCGAGGCGGCGGAAGGGCGCCCACAATGACGGTCGCGAAGGAGACAGAGTCGCGGGAACCCGAGAGGAGACAGAAGACGGAGACAGAGAAGAAACAGGCGGAAGACTTCGACTACTCGGCTGCTCCGCCATTCACCATTGCTGATCTCCGAGCAGCCATCCCCAAGCACTGCTGGGTAAAGAGCACCTGGAGGTCCATTTCGTACCTCATTAGAGATGTGCTCGTAGTCACGATCTTGGGAGCAGCTGCGGCGTACTTCGACAACTGGATTGTGTGGCCCCTTTACTGGTTCTTGCAAGGGACCATGTTCTGGGCGCTCTTCGTCGTCGGCCATGACTGCGGCCACGGTAGCTTCTCTGATAACCAGTCTCTCAACTATTTTATTGGACACATTGTCCATTCGTTCATCTTGGTTCCCTTCCACGGCTGGAGAATCAGCCATCGCACTCACCATGCCAATCATGGACATGTGGAAAATGACGAAACTTGGCATCCTGTCACTGAGAGCCTCTATAAGAAGCTCCCATTCATGGCTCGGTTGGGACGTCTGACCTTTCCAGTGAGCCTTTTTGCATTCCCCGTGTACCTTTGGGTAGGAACTCCCGACAAGGGAGCATCTCACTACCACCCCGAGAGTGCTCTCTTTCTCCCCAAGGAGAGGAACGACGTCCTTACCTCGACAATTTGCTGGTGTACCATGCTCGTGTTGCTCATCAATTTCGCCATCACCATTGGACCCATGTGGGTCCTGAAGTTGTACGTGGTGCCTTACTGGCTGAATGTGTTTTGGCTGGCTTTGGTCACCTACCTCCACCACCACGGATACGAGAAGAAGGTCCCATGGTACAGGGGTAAGGAATGGAGCTACCTGAGGGGAGGACTGTCTACCATCGACAGAGATTACGGCTGGATAAACAAGGTCCATCACGACATCGGCACTCACGTTGTGCACCATTTGTTCCCCCAAATTCCTCATTACCATCTGATCGAGGCCACCGCGGCAATCAAGCCAGTGCTCGGTGACTACTACAGAGTTCCTGAGAAGTCTGGACCATTACCTGTGCATTTGATTACCACTGTAATGAAAAGCTTTTCAGAGGATCACTTTGTTAGTGATGAAGGAGAGATCGTCTTCTATCAATCAGATCCCAAGGTGTCTGTTAGCAATTCGACCTAGTGCAAGTAGATGGGCCACAACCAACCAGGTCCATGTAGTTACTGATGTAAAACCTTTCACAATAACCAGCAACTGAATAGACTAGATGCCCTCCATTGATAATTGTAGTAGGAAACTAGGGGGAAATTCCTTCTTCCATAGAACAAGCTTAATACAAGTCGCGGTTACCGTTACTGGTGCGTGCTCACCGTTTTATTCTGAGTCGCTTCACCTTGCGCAGAGCAAACCATTTGTTCATCCTTAGCTATGCGTGTACTGCCTCTAAAATTTCAACGTTCAAAATCAACCTGTTTTCTGATTGGAATTCGTTGTGGATGATCGACGAGCGGATGTTGACTGTCTTGGTTTCCCCCGGATGTCTACGCGTTTAGTGATCAACATCCGGACGTGAAATAATATTCTCGTTTGAATCTGGAAACACTTTTCTATGCCTGCCTCTGACTGGACATGCATGCAGGAACGGATGTCAGATTTCCCCAACATCATCATTGTGACACGGATGATACGGGAAAATTGGTGAATACGCGTCAACACGCAGCGCACATGACGCGCCCTTGTCGAATTGGACTCTAATGTCCATCACAGTTTACGCAGGACGAAGATCGAGAATTCCACGAGAAGGTCAGGTCAATACATGCCGAGTTACATTGTACTGTATCTGTAATCCTATTCAGTCGAGTTCGTCACCCGCTACAAAAAGGCTCTTGCGACAAATGATGGATGTAACCATCGTGACTAACTGAAGAAAAAGGCCGGAGAATGCAAAGATCCAGGAAATTTTGAACCGTGCAAACGACCTATCGTGCAGCCCGCTGACAATTAACCCTCGTAGAATCGTCCGGAAAGGCGGACAGTACGAGACTATTGGAGTGTAGTTCTATTCATGGAACGATACTCTGAATCGGGAAAATCTCGAGGAGTGTGCAGTGCCTTTCCATCACGTGGAATATATAGTACCAATTTTCCACGGGCCTCGATCTAAGTGTGCCACGGATCAAGAATTCGGAGAAACCTCCAAGCCCAAGAGTACAAGTTTAACCTACTCAGTGGTACCGATGTGTTGTGCAGGTGTTATTCCCGGTAGTTGAAGATCTTTCCTGTCTGTTGAAGTTCTGGTAACCTGGGTCCTGTGGGTCCAGCTTGCAATCTCCACCGCTTCGTTTTCTTTTGATCTCGAGAAAGCTTCATTGCAAATGACTTTCCATATTCTCCTTCAAACATGGTGACGCCACCATAGAACATCTACAGCATATTCCAGGCATCACAATCATCTGTACACGTAAAATAGTGTGGACTACGACTGCGATTCATTTGTCATTTTAGAGCACTTCTACTATCAGCGGTGAGAATGATTCCAGAGACGGAATATACTACGGTCCTCGTACTGTATTTGCACTCGGAATTGCACAACCGTGCAGTTTGTTATGGCCGTTTCCCGCACAGGCGAGGCCAGTCGTTACAAACACCCCTAAGCCGAAAAGTGCGCTTGTTTGACAGTCTTGCGTCAACCATGGCCAATAATCTGGCGGAGAAAGATCGTTATCCCCAGATCCACATAAGTGAGTTAGAGCAAAGAAAGTTTAGAAAACCTGCAGCCGTAGCCTTGGTCAGAACCTTGGGAAGAAGCCCCGACGACGACATGCTGTAGTTTCATGGTAAGCAACAGATTTGAAGGACTGGCCGGCTCTCTGCTTACATTAACTGTCTGTTCGTATTCACCGTTCTATATAAGCACCCATACAGCTCTATCTATTACGATCGTAGGTCGAGGACCGCATTGGAACGAGAGCTGTGATAGTACTATCAGTGTCCAAGATGGCCCACTAATCGTCCAGTCAACGCATCTTCTTTGCTCGGTCGATCCTGTCTTCGGCCAGGGATTGTGACAAAGAAATCCACAGACCGTCCAAAGACCTCTTCCGAAGACCCACTGGAGCGAGTCTGTTAATTTAAGAGTCCAACCGCTAATTTTCGGTGCAAGTTGTCTGGCGGTCAACCGAGGCGGTCCTCGGAGTCACTAGGCGCGGGCTCATACACTATCAGACTCAGTCTCAGGTATGGTTAGGTCCGTCTACAGACGTAATTGTACAGGTCAAGACATAAATATCTCTGACAGACTGCAAAGCGCATGGTTGCAACGAGCACGTTCGGCCTTGATCTGTAGCGTCGAGTGTGATGCAGGCGCGGCACACTCCCTCCACACAGAACTGAGTCGCAACTAGAGTTCCTGTTGCTCTGAGATTTAAAATGGATGCTGTACCCACTGAACGACCCTCATCTCATATACGGCAGTGAATATGTATCTGGCCTCATTAAGTCATGCGGATACGACAGGGTTCAGAAGCGAGGGACTTCAATCCCAAAGATACTACGTTTTGATTGAATCGGCTGGGACGTATCCATGGAAAATCCAGATCTCCACTTTTCAAGTGATTGGGAACTTTTCATGGACCGGAGGGAGGGAGAAGGGGTGACGTGGACCACGCCCACAAAGTAAAGCTCGGTCGTCTTTAATGCCACTGCTGCATACATTCAGCTTTTAAGCTAAAGAGAGACGGAAGCGACGGAATCGAGTTGGGCTCTTGTGCCGCTTCTCGTTCATTACGGAAAGATCGTACAGTGCCCAGAGGTTTTACCGACTCGTTACCCCGTACAGATGCCAGCGGATTTAAACTCTAGTGGAGAAAGTGCGTAAAGCTTCAAGTCTCAGTTGCGCTTTTAGTGATTCCGATACGCCCTATACCACATCTGATTTGCCGCTGCCACGGCTTCGAGCCCGCCAGTTCCATTTACGATGTGCGCACTGTGTATATCGGCTGACAGTCTTCAAACCCCATCCCTACTCCTTGAATCTGGATCTTGTCTGAGATTTCGATCATGAGTTTCTATGCAGCATTCTTGATAGTCGAATGTTCAATGAACTGTCAGTAATACTTATCGGTGAAGGTCGTCAGTAGTTTTCAGAAAACCTGACGTGATGTCGTAGTACTATCACCGTCCTTCTGATCCAAAAATAACACTCCAAAACAGTCGTGTATCTGAAGGCAATACTGTGGGCTGGGAGCACAAGGTGGCTATCATGGCACAGGGGAGCAAGCGTGGACACGGGTGCGAGATCTGTGCCATAGAAAGTCCTTATTCAATTTCTGACTCTTGTCATCTCTTGTCTTTCATAATCCGAACCTCGACATGATTTTGGCGGAATCATGTTAACCTTCCATCCTTAGATCTGATAAGTGAATTCGTCTGGGGAGTCGCTGCCGTCAGTCTGAACCTAATAAACATGGTCATACTCGTTCATTTATAAAACAGAATGGGGTTCCAAGTCAGCCAGCCAAATAGCTACTGTGAACTAATTATTGGAACACGTAAAGATATCTGCTAGCTAGACCCATCAGGCCGTGCATCTTATAGTTACTATACCTTGTTTTATATTGAAACCTCCAGCTTAGCAATCTACTATGTTGTTAGAGTTTACTGTCCGTGAGTGAGCATGTGAATGGCAAACCTAGCCACGACGAGGCACAGGAGCATTAGCAGATGGTCATATCGTGGTGTCTTGCTCATGTAGAGATGGCATTCGCCATCTCTACTATAGTTCTCTTACACCTTCAAGTGATTTCGTGACCGTCCGATGCTCCTAAGAACTTGCATATGTTTGAACATCCAGTCAACTTTTTTGAACATGCTGTCAGATTCTTGGGAATCACCTTCATGCAGATCGTGTTCAACATGTGCGTATCATTCCACTCGGTGCAATTACAACTTTGAAGCATCTAGCAACAGTGTGACTGCATCGACTCGGAGTTACTAGAACGCAGATGGCCTAATCTCAGATCTGCAACACATTCAAGTGGGTGTTCTGTTGGTTTTTTCAAATGAGTGACCCACTGCTACACATTGGGTTACCTCCGAATCCACAGTTGCAAGATGTTACACGGTGTAAAGACACGGAGCTGCTAGATCTGGAAACCGTTACAAGATCGTGGGCAGAAACTATCCTGACTGCCTGCCGTAATAACCTTCCGGTACTGTTCGCTCGATTGAGTTCAAAATTTGCGTCTTTCTTCGAGTACATTTGTACGGGTGAACGTACTGCACTGCACTACGGAAGAAAGGACAGAACAGATAGTGATCCCGACTCATGCGGTCAGAATGTAGGTAAGGTGACTACAGTGCTTGCAGTACTTCAAGTGCTCCGAATAATTCGAACATCGCCCTCAAGGGTTCTTTTCGAACAGGAGCTCACATTTTCCAGACCCCAAGATCTTAATCAGGACAGAAGTTGGAAACTTAGTATGGCTACACACTGGCAACGGTGTAGGCGTACTTGCGTCAATGATTCGATCTACAGATACCGCACATATGCGTTCATCGAAATCTTACATAGTGTTATCTTGATCCGGAGATTTCAGGAACCTGACCAAGTCTTTGAATATGTCTGAGTTTATCTTTGCCTTGTCGTCTTAAAGATGTAGTTCCGAAGCAAACGAATCTCACATCGCGAAGGACTACGCGATGATCAACACTTACACCAGACTTCGCTGATCTCGCATTTGTTTGAACTGCGATGTGATGATTCAAAGTTACTGTACGAAACTAACAATCTTCCTTCCACAAAATTCGTATCAGCTTATACAGGTTAGGCGTCAACTTCTGTTATGTTTTCTTGAAGATTGATGTCATTCAGCTATCTCGAGGAGACTAAAAATAATGTGTCGATCATGCATCCTGTTTAAACCAAAACTCTGTAAGAATATTATGCTTGCACTAAGTTCTGTGATATTTGAGAAGTTGAGACCTGCTGATTGGAACATCAATCATCAGCACTTACAATGAGATGATTTTGAGACCAATATTCGCTGTATGCATGGTGTATAACAATGAAGCTGCTAAAGATTCAGATTGTCTTAACAATTCCTTCCCAAAATTTCATGCGTACGTACTGCCACTTTAAGTCTACAAATCTATTATATGAAGGATTTTATTTCGATTGTCGTTAGGCCATATTGGTAATTAGATTAGCTGTTTATGATGAAGGGGAGAATGCTCGTACTCATATCTAATGTGCTGATGTACAGAATCTAAAGACAGATGATGAACTTGTAAGTTTTCTTGGAATCAATTGACTTTATGATCAGATGTAGAATCAAGACAGATGATCCAAGTTCTCGTGAATGACGTCTTTAGTTTCTTGTGGACATAGAAGAAATTTGCAGAAACCCAGGTGAAAAGTACTCGTTACAATCAATTAACAAATCTTGCCGATGTTCCGTTTTATGCTAATACTGGAGTTGCGTATGCTAGCGGTAAGAGCTGAGGAGGGGCGACAGTTCTGCTCTGAAGACAAGGTATGATCACGTCTTGAGGTGAGCAGCAGGAATGATGCACGAGTTCGAAATCAGTAGCACGTATGATATTTCTATATCTACGCAGGTGAGCACTTTGTCCGTTTCAACACCATCAGTCACATTCTCATGAATCAAGATTTTTTCACTAGCTGTTGCACGTGAATAACAGATCGTGTTGTGAATGGAATGTAATATGAAGGCCTATTGCTTTCCTGTAGCAGCCGTAAGGCTGTATGCCTAGTCCAGTCCATGAGCTCCGACCTAAGTTCCGCTCATCCACAGCATCTGCACATGTGTAGATCACGTTGATACAAGAATTCAACTCCTTTTGCGAAATAGCCATGCCCAAAGTAGCGAGGGAAGCTGTTGTAAGGAGCTCAATATACATATTCCATCTCAATGCTAGTATAAAGACGTGAACAACTCTTCTTTCTGGAAAGAACGACGGAAATATGGTCATCAACACAAGAGTTTCGACATTCAAAGAAAAAACTGAATCCACACCCGAGTACCAGAGCTTACCATCCATAATAATGCGTTAGTCATGAGTCTGACGCTTTTCTAACATATGATATGTCAAGCGCGATACTGAATGAAGCTCACATTTTTCCACACTGTATTTGGCACTTTTCAACCGTACCACTGTGATGACATACTAAATGATGTTCTGTAATAAAACTGAACAAATCTGGGCCTAACAGTGGGAGACGTGAACTTGCTGTTCAAATCCTGAGTTCTCATGTATTCTTGTTCTCGGCTTTAAAATCTAGCTTCTGGAAAAAACTTCTACACGTCCTTGAGCCCTTTCGCAGCTTTACTCTCGTACTTTGCCCTAAGAAGATTGTACCCATGTACACGTTTGGTGCACGCCAATAAGGCGTGGTGTTGGCCACCGAGATTAGCTCCGTTTATTCTCTTAGCTTATTTCTTTTGATAGACGGAAATTTCCAAGGAATGGATAATAATCCATTCTTTGGCAACGAGCAGGAAGCGGCCTTAAGTCTATTCCACATAGCAATGTCCACTGAACAATGCTCATCCTCGTGAATTATCCACACTGGGGTACCTTTCCTTAGAATCTTGTTCGATAGATCCACTCTAAACGAGCTCGAGGCGAGTCACGGATTGAACATGGGGCGGTGCAAGGTCAAAAGAGGGAATACCGTCATTTGCTTTTGCGGTGCTTCTGCAGCTGGAGGAAGTTTGGCGCGGACGGAAAGGTCATCAAAGTGATGCTTAGACTCTAAGCATCACTTTGCCTCTAAGCCTTAGAGGCATCGGGAAGATCTTGGCGTGGGCTTGGAATCTAAGCCTCCGCTTTTGATTGAGTTTGTCTCTTTTAAAAAGGGAGATGTCACTGTTTAAAAAAACTATTTATTTAGGAAGACGTGAGCGGCTAGAAATTGGAGTGTGGACGGATATGAAAATGCATGAGAATCCAGAACACATACGTATATAAGTCAACGAGATAATGTAGCGCATTTTGATTTTGGGAATAAAGATTGATAATATAATATCTTTTTTCTATGTTAGTGATAAATCTATTCAACCAAAGAATAAATTCTTAGGTTGAGCAATAATTTGTTATTTCCGCTACCTCTACATATTTAGGATCTGGTGTTGATTTAGATATTTATTAAGATATTAAAAATTAAATGTTTAACTAATGCATTCACCACCAAATATAAACACATATCAAATTGTAAATTTATTTTTGTCAAAATTTTGTCTATAGTTAACATCAATATCATCTAGCAAAGATTTGACATTGTCCAATAAACCATCAAACAATATAATTTTTATATACTCCTAATATTCTTAGGTATCATTGCATTGTTTACTAATGCTACTTCAATATATTTGACATGCACTTATTCTCTTCCATAGTTACAATATTAACTCTTGTGCACACCATCATAAATATGAGATTGTTCATAGCTTTGTTATAGTAAATTGATGATGTTTTTCTCTTCTCAACGATATCAATTGGAAATTAAAGTATAGAATGCTTAAAATATGTTGCCAAATGAGTTCATATTTTTTTTTTAACATGTTAAACACACTTTGAACATATTTGCCTTGATTCAACAATAACCTTTAACACTCTATTTTCTTATGTATATTCATCGCTAATTTTTTCTTACATTAATCCAAATTATTCATTTTAAATGAAAATTTCAATTGATTCTTGCATAGTTCAATGTTAGATTGATTTTTTGTCAAAATGTGCTAGTTTTATATCAAAATGAGTACAATTCTATAAATAGTTTGTACACGATTCTTGTTAATTTTTATTTTTTGATGTAGATAATTAATGCTTATCAATAACTTGTAATTCAAAAATTTGCTCCATATTTACTTGAATTTCTCTTTGTGTCACATCATTGATTATATAATGATCAATATTTCTCTCTAATAACATTGTGAATGGAGATTTTATACTATTAGTATGAAAAATCTGAAATTTTCACTCTCTTTCAATTACTTGGGCTCATAATAAGAAACAATAACTTTACACACTATTGTTCACATCCACTATAACCACTTACATCACTAACATATTCAAGATAATAACTTTTGTTGGATTCAAGATGTAGCTTGATAATATTTTTCTAAAGTATGATTTGTTTTGTGATAGACTATGGAAAAAAACCTAACTTCATTCTAATAAAAAAAATAATATACTAATATCTTATATATAAGTGATATATAAATTTAAGGTATATTTGATTTTTATCATATTGGGGAAAAAATTTCATTTTTTACATTTTTATCTATTTGGTTATAGTAAGAATTCATCAATCTTGTAACTTTGAAAATATTTAATGTGTTAAAATTCAAATATTTGATGAAGTTAAAAATATATTAATGTACAAGAATCACACATCAAAATTCACAAAAAAAAATCACACATCAATGTAGGTGGTTCACTTCCACATAAGTGTACGTACACGGCCGAGATAAAAACTTCACTAAAGCAAGAATGTAACATCAGGTCTTCATAGCTCAGCTTTTTATTTTCTCTCCCCACAAGTGTGCATGTGAGACTAATCTGAAACATGCTCTATCTAGGGTTAAGTATAAGTATAGGGTTTAGGGTTTAGTTATAAGTATAAGTAAACCCTAAACCCTAAACCCTTAAGTATCTCAAAACCTAAGTAGAAGTCAAACTTAACTATGGTTAAACTAACTTCAATTAACAAGATGCGGTTTAACTTTACGAACTTATCCCAAATCTAAGTCTTAAAAGATACAATTTCTATAATCCATATATAGGTTCAACAAAAATTTCTAGAAATTAAAACTAATTCATAGTTTATATCTATGAATAAGGCTTATTTAGAACCAAGTCTTAGCTAAAAACATAAAAGAGAGAAACTAAATACATAAAAATTATCATGTAATCTAAATCGTTGCTGCAAGATCTTCAAAGTTCCAAAATGTATGGAAAACTTATCAAGTAAATCACTTTGGTAAAGCCATTAGCCGAGTTAAGTTCCATCAATTTTGATGAGCTTAAGCGTTTTCTTAGACACAAATTTTCCTTACAATGGTACCTGATGTCAATATACTTTACCTAACTATCCATCATCTTATATTCAGCAAGTTCAAACTCACTTTGACTATCAAAATGAAGATTGACATCTTGTTGCGGCAATCTCATCTTAGTGACAAGCTTGTTCAACCAAATTGATTCTTTTGTTGACTCTGCTGCTGCAACATATTTAACTTATGTGATGACAAAGAGAGTTAATTTTGAATAGTTATTACCAACTAATGCAGCCAATTGTTAGAGTGAAAGCATACATAGTCGTTGATTTTCTTTTGTCCATGTCTCCACCATGATCAACATTCACATATACCAAAGGTGACTTGGCATTCATTACTTTGACATCAAACAATAAGCTATGTTATGTAGTCTTTAAGATATCTGAGTATCCACTTCACTGCTTTCCAATGCACTTTAATAAGATTTAACATGTTCATGTTCACCTTACCTACAGCAATGCTATATTCAATAGTGTGCATGCCATCAAATACATGAGATAATCCATTGCACTCTCATAAGGGATAGAATACATCAAGTCTTTTCGATTGCATATGTAGTACATTGCGTTGCTTAAAGTAAAAAAAAATGAGTAACCAATGAAATGCTCACAATTTCAGTTTCTGTCATATTGAACTTGGCAAACATATTTTTTTCATATTTCTATTGAGATAACCAAAGCTTATTTGACTTCTGATACTTAAATACTTCCATGCCAAGAATCTTCTTAACTAGACTTAGATACTTCATGTTGAAAGTTAAGCTCAACTCAACCTTCAACTTATCAACATCAAATCTTCTGAGAGCTACAATAAACATGTCATCAACATACAAGACAGAAATGATAAGCCAAATGTCGCATTGAGAACCTCTTTCAAGTAAACACAAGGACCATATACACTCTGTAAGTTAGGAGTAACTCAAGTCTCAAGTAGGACTAAAGTTAGCCGCCGCTCTATATAAGGTTTCAAGTTTAGGATTAGAAAACACTGAACTCGGAACGTTAGAATCAGATATAAATATAGGATGACAACACAAGTCTAGACATAACAACATAACACATTTGTAACTCTTTTAGAGTAATTGATTTGTTATTTCTGTGTATGTAGCCCAAGCTCAGATGAATCACGTATCTGACTGTGTTGATGTGCGTTGCTTATCTTTGGTCATTACATCCCTCTTTTCATGAGAAAATCTTGCGATTGCCATATGAATATCACGTCATCAAGGAGTCCATAGGGACTAGCTTTGACAACATCCATTTGATCAAACACTAGATCATATAGAATCAAAAGGACACATAGCAGATTAACTGTAGAGTCTTTTGCTACTAGTGCAAAAATTTCATTATAATCCACAACTTTGTGTTGTGTGAATACCTTTGTTACCAACCCAGCATTGAAGATTTTTTCATCTGTATTTGTGGTTCCATCCTTTTTCATGTAAATACATTTATAATCTACCACTCTCTTATTTTGAATCAACTCAACAATTTTCCAAGTGTTGTTGGCATGAAGTGACTTTATCTTCTTCTGCATCGTTGCTTGTTATTTCCACTCTTGCTTTTCACTAGAAGTTAGAGCTTCAAAGAGAAAATATAGATCTCTGTTTTCAGTGATCAAAGCGTCATCTGAATCCTCAGCATTAGCTTCAATAACCCATTGATTAAAGAATCAAAGTGCCATACCTAGCCGGAGCTTGATGTTCAATTGCACTCCGTAACTTCCACCTTGATAAAGATTTGCTTTATCAATTTCTGTTGATTCTAAATATGGCTCATTCATAATCAATTCCTTTTGTTCCACAACAGTTGTAATCTCTCCTTTTGACCCATCATCAGTGATGTCAATATCAATCTCCCTCTCAGTAGTGTCAGAGATTAATAATCTTAACTAGAAAGTGAAGATAGATAGGAATCTTCACTTTCTTTCCCTCATTCAATGATCTTGATTCATTCAATGAAGCATTGATTATGACAATAAGTTTGCAAGCATTGACATTTCAAAACCTACATCCCTTTACTCCTCTTTGAAAACCAAAAAATAAAAATTTTTTGGCTTTAGTATCAAGTTTGGTCCTATTATTTTTTGAACTATGAGCATAAACATCACAACCAAAAACTCCAAACATAGACTAATCATCTAACCGTTCGTATCACAATTCAAACGATATCTTGAACTTGATAGAATTATTAAGAGACAGGTTCACTAAGTAAGCTGAGATATTCACAACTTCAGCCCAAAACAAATGTGTTAAACCAGCAAAACTGAACATACTTTGCGAACGTTTAATAGTGTGTAGTTGAGTATCTCAGACACACCATTTTGTTCTGGAATATATGGTGTTGTGAGATGGCAAATAGTACCTCCTTTTTGCAATACAATTGAAATTTTGTTAAGGTTTATTTGCCACCATTATCTCCCCATCTTCATTTGCTTGAAGACATTTGGACTAAAATACAACCTCACAATCCTTCCATTATTTATGTCGTCATGTTGTGAATTAAACACCTTGCTCAAATCTATAGCACCAAATGCACCTTTGACTCGTCGTTCTCACAAGACTTAATCATTTTGTCCATCAAATTTTTCCACTTGAAACCGTGGACTTTCAAGTTTACTCACCGTCATTGGAAACAAATTGTTTATAATTCTCATATTGCTGATTCAACTTTGTATATGTAAATAATACAATGTATTATTTGATGATATGGTACAAAATTTTAATAAAAATTAATATTCACAAAAAATTAATCCAACATTATTCAATTTTTAAAATTTTGCAACTTTTACATGCTTTGAATATATTTAATGTGATTTACATCCATATATATCAAAAATTTCAATTTTGACTCAATTTGCTTTGTGTCAAAATTGAAATTTTTGATATATATGGATGTAATAAGTTTTCTAATTACATTGTACTTGTTTTCTTTAGCATGTTGAAACTTAGATTATAAGTAAAGTATATGATTATCATACATATTTTGTTTTCACTTGCGAATTTCAAAACATTGAGTTTTGAGCTTAAATCCTTTTTCTTCAATATTGGCAAGAAGAATTCAATGGATTTTAGCAATACTTTATTATCAAAGTAACTATTACTTTGAATTCAAAAGTTGAAACAAAGGAGATAAGATTTGAAATTTATCGTATAAAAATATAAAATATTACTATAAACACACATACTAATTGTGATATTCACCTCATCAGCAACTACTCCATTCTAAACTGACCAGATGGAAGCGTTCATTGAGTTAAAATTGCTAAAACACTTTAGTTTTTCTAAAATCATCTCTTAACACCGAAATTCAAGTTGAGTTTTTTTATTATTCATTTATCTTAATATGTTGGCATAAAAATATTATATCATACAAGATACCTTACAATTGATCCAAGTACACTTCATAATTTAAAGTATTCATTTACATGCATTCTTTTACAGCCTCAATATCAAATATTAAATTTCAAGATTTCGACTCCACGAAATCTAATCTGAAATTTGTTCATTAAGACCTAGGCCAGTAGTAATACATCTACTAGAATGTATTTTCCTTAACTCAGTATAGAAGATGAGTTATATAATATTAGTGTGATAATCTCGCCATGTTATAACTAGAGCAAAGGAGGCTTAATTGCAGGATAGGTTCTATACGATGAGAAGTGCTGTACAGTACATGTATATGCCCCATGTACGCACCTCTAGAAGACGATAGTTCCTGCTACATAACTCGTGAAAAAAAAGATGAGTACAGTATACACAAGGTTTTAGACTAGACCTGAATACACGAAGGGATGCCGAGCAATTAATATCATAAGGAAACTAGATGGGGAGTACCAAACTGGTCCGGTGAAAAGATGTGGTTCTTCGATGAGGTTGATAGTCTGGTTGATGTGATTACCAGGTGTATGTGTTCCCCCCGAAGAAGATCAGCCAAGCTCTTGATATCGACACAATTTTGGTATTGAAAGTACTTTCAGTTGAATAGCTTGTGATATACCTGATAGAAGTCAAGAGCTTAGGAGTAATTATGGAGAGTTGTAAGTTAGAAAGGTACCATGGCTGGATGCAGTAGAACTTGTAATCAGATTGACTCAGATCCAAGGCACCAACACAAGTCTCATTTGAGGTGTTGTCCAAGGAGTCGTGTCTACCGTAGTGTGTGATCATCGAGTAGCACTAAAAACCAAATTTCATGTTGCTACAGAGAATTAGAAATGCATGTTGTGCTAAAAATTCCTTCTGGAACTTTAGATTCGGGTCCTTCGAGGAACATAATCCAATTTCCGCAAGGAGAAGTCAATCAAGTGAAGAATCAAATTACATATCTGTATAATACATTCGATTGCAAACGTCTACCGCAGATATATATCTATTCTGCACAGTGAGAAACTATAGCAACTTCTAGATCTCAAAGAAGGATCAGCGCTCCTTGATCTGATTATCAAGTACCGCCGAAACTAGACCACATTGAAACTAAATTTGTAACTGGACCTGACGTTGATGATATCACGAAAACTAGTACTGTATGCATGGTAGTTCTTCCGTACATAAGCGGACTCAAAATTTGCAAGACGAAATAGAGGTCACATTCAAATCGGCGTTCACTACTTGGTGTGCATAGGAAGATTCAGAAGATAATTTCCTGTCTAAAGATTATTTGGACTTTACCACATTCGGAGTCCTGACCTGCTAAGGGAGATTTCTAAACCTAAAAGCACATGAACAAAATCTAAAGGTCACTTGAAATCGTATGCTAGTTCTACTGAAATCATTTTCATGAAATACCAACATTACAGTTCTGTTATTTCACATTCAATCTAAGAGAATGTTTCATTGCAGACAATACCTTCAATACCTTCTACGACAATTTGCAGATATGTAGCAGTTGTGCGTGACAATTATGCGCATATGATTTTGAAGTATTCTGGTTCATCAGATCGCACAAAAGCACAAAGGATCATATCTGTTCTTTATGGTATGATTGTGGATATATGCAGTCAATGGAAGTTGACATGACGTCCATCTTCTGGGCATGTGTTGTTCTTGAATACCATGGTCGTTAGACCTTAAAAACTTGATTTTTTCCTCGTGTACGTCAAATTGTCACAGACATAGTTGACTTACTTTTTCGTCTTTCTTATGAGATTGATATGCAACTTGATATGTCAAGAATGTATCCTAAACAGCATAAAGCTACTTTCTCATAGCGACTACTTTCATGGTTTCTCCGATTTATTGCCTTTGGTGGGTAAAGCTTTACCTGTAGGACAAAGCACGTGACGGATAATTCAAACATCGTGCCTATAACACATGAAAGATGTCATTGAATATTGACAGTTGACAGAGTCTTCTGTACTTTTTTCTTTATTTACAGTCGTAAGACTGTAAACACGCTTCAGATCAGTTCACCGTGCCACAGAAGTACGGTATTCTGCATGTTTAGGACGTGAGACCATTAGTATATTGATTCCCTCCTTGGTTCCGAATGAGGTTCCGGTTCTTAGTGTATTATAGGCACGAGGGAACCAGCTGTATATGCTCAATTCCCCGTATGTTTTTCCTCGAAATATATAACTTAACTTGCAGTGCCATGACTGAGTCTCCCACGTACCAGTATACAAAAAAGTGCTAGCGTATGGCGGGCTCGAAGGTCTACAATAACAACCTCCAACAGACACATAACAGGAATCGTGATATATTCGTACATATGAGTGTCATGATTTTGAGTTAAGGAATTTTCACTCAAAAAGATATCGATATTTACCTTTTGATGATCAAGGCTTGGTGGGTGTCGAAATGTAAATCTCTCCTACAGAGCTCATTCAAAACAAGTAACACTGCTATCAACTGAGTCCTAATGTGAACTTTATTATTTTGAAGAATTGTAACAACTGGTTCATTGTTGTTGTAATCTGCACAACAATTCTGACTTGCGAATTCACTGCAAATCGGTACTCTGAATATTTTAATCTCCTGTTAACTGGTGTTGTATGTCGTCTATGTGCTCCTCGAAAGTCGTTAGTGTTGTATTCTGATTCAGCGTATTTCGTTGGGGACCGAATCCTCGTTTTGATTTCTGTTGACCGTAAACCTTGACTTACTTCATCAAGTCAAGACTTTTGCTTGGAGGTAACTAGTACCCCGCAAGTCTCACCAGTTCGAATTTGCATTACGTAGGAACGCAGCAACCAACCTTCAACCCTGATAGTCTCTTGTAGGGTGATTGAGCGATACGATATGAAATTGACCCATGTCAGAAGAAACAAAGTGAGACCTAAGACTTGACGTCAAAAGATAAGATGCACATGAACGTGGAATAGTCAGCTCTCAGCCACTTTTTAGCCTGACATGTTTGATTCATGGTCGAATATCCCAGAATCAGGAAAATGATTGTGATTGCTAGCCAATATGCTGTATCTTCTGTGATTATGCAACGTGAAGATCAAAAGTAACATTTGAAAATTGTGTGCACCTTTCGAAGACAATTGACGTCCACGTGGAGAGTCGTTCAAATGAAATGCAGCACGGTGTCTACACCAGGCATCGATGAGCTCACTGAACTACGTACATGGCTGTATTTTGCATAATTCCAAAACGACGGCGATTCAAGTCCAGGGATTTGAACTCAATTCATATCCACATTCGTCAATGAAGCTAGAGTACATCTAATACCCTGAAGTGATTCATTGGCAGGCTAGGATCATTACGTGACTTGGAGTCATGTGGATTGAGGTTTTTAGTACAATCTCACTATATTATTATGGGATTTTCAGACTTGCAGGGACTCAGCAAGTCACTTGTTTTCGTACAGAGAAATTGAATCACAAGAATCTAAGATCAACGTGATAATTGTGGAACTATTGAGTGAGCATTCGTGTAACTGCAGTAGTTTTTGCAAGTGAGACTGTGAATGACTTGAAAATCGAATGCGAAACCAAAACTGAAGCTAATATGGTTCTGAATTTCAGACCACACATCAGGATTCCCAAATTGGACAGGCCCCACTTAAATTCCCCACTGTTTGTAACTGATAACATTTAGTTACTAAGACTAGACTGGAAAGCTTCTTTTCAGATATTCCCAATCATTCTGCTATCAACTGTACATGTTTCCGTTTGCAGAAGCTATTCATGCCAGTCAGAATTTGGTAGATAGTTCCAAAATTTTTTATCCCCTTGGGGTTAGCTGCTAAGTTCATCTCTTCCCTTGGATAGGAAAAAAACCACTCATGGGCAGAGTCAAAGCCTCTGTCTAATCTTATCTTCCCACCGATCCATATGCATATGGCAAGTCTTCTGCAGTATCAGATGATTCTCAGGTAAAGTGAATTTTCCTGTCACTGAAGCATCTTCCATTCTCCAGTTAGTTTGAGAACTAAATCGAAACAAAAGAGACAAGTCTGACTTAGTGGAAATTCCTTCACTCTCTTAATAATCAAGTCCAATTATCAATGATTATTTTTTCAGTAGCCGTCATCTTTTCAGTGTGGTTCCAGATAAATTTCCACATCAGTTGAAGGGAAAAATACCTAACCTTAAGTTTTTGAAGGGTTTAGAGAAGATAAGATCAAAAGATTCTCTCCACCTTCAATAAGAAATCATGAAACTATCTTGAATCTCAGAATCACTTCAAAGTTCACGGAGTACGCAGCAAAAGAATGTTCTGTCTTTCACATGTTGACCAAAATCGGTGCTAATTGAAAGAGCATCCACCGACAAAAATATTTGTTTCACTCATGACTAAAATTGAGCGCAAGGGAACTTGAACCATCCCCTCGTCCTCGGATATCAGTGTCCCAAGAATTATATCCACAACGGATGTGCATCTGGCGCTCATCGCGGTCACCTTCTTTAGTTCTGTTGCTGTATATCTTGGATTCGAAATATTGAAATATTCTACAGCACTTGCAATTTCGTTCTGGAGCAATTTGTGTATCTAGTATGGTACCCCAAGCTGCTCAGATGCAATTTATATAATCAGATGCTTTACTCCGGTACTTGAAAGTGCATTAGGTTACCATCAATTCTCCAACTTTGCAGGCGCTCAGTCTGTAATATAGAGGACTCAGCTTACTGCATTGTTACAAAAACACCACTTATTCATCATTGATTATATCAGGTACCTATGAAGCACTGATCTAGACAGAATCACAAGCTAGGTCCTCTTTTTATTTACACCACTTAGCCGTCGTCTTCGGATCTGTTAACTTTAACAAACTATTCTGTCTGTAATAACTGTTTATGTCATGATTAATCCCGTCCAATACTTAGGGCTGAATATAAGACAGAAAAAACCGATTCATCCTCAAATTCCTTATGCTCATTCCAAGTGATCTGAAAAATTCATCTTCACACTAACAGCATTTTATATGCTGTGAGTGTGTGAGTCAATGTCGTCTCAACAGAATTTAAGCAGAACACAAATTTAGCTGGTGGGGTCTTTTTCCGCTTGTCCATAGCTACTGTAATTGAACTTATATCCTGATTTTGCTTTAAGTGTTGTCTTCGCTTCGAAACCTATTTGGTTTTCTTGTTTACTTTAGCTCTCGCGTGAGGTCGACCTATGACTATAAGGTTTGACTTTGCTACTGTTCTAAGGTAACACTCAAAACTTTTAGGATACCCTCTGAGGCTCCAACTTTAACAGCCGCCATCTCCCTAGACTCATCCCTTTCACATGACTATTAACATCAGTGTAGAAACCCCACGAATCGCTTCCAACATGGGTCGGAAGATCAAGATTCAAAGATTCCCGTCAGGGCCCATGTAACAGACATTACGACACTATTCGTCTAGATTATGAAGAGAGAAGTGTATTCAGCTATAACGCGTATTTGCATCCAGGTCATCACTTCGGTTCAGTGACGAACTTTGTGCTTGATAAATAGCACAAACTACTATTAAGATTACTGATAGGAGTGCAGCTTTCTGCACTCCTATCCTAACGTGAGGAATGAGAAGGAGCTAAAATCATCCAGTACCAGTGGAGAAACTTGAGCAAACCTCTGAATGTTTTACACAATCATGAAGCGTCAAAACACTTCAAAAAGCAGGCAATTTCTTTCTTTTAGTTCTGTCAACTGGAAGCTGGAGCGCCTCTCTTGAAAAAGTCGCCTCTGGGCTTCGCATTCGATGCTAATGAACAGAGATATATCACTCCACAGAAATTTTATGACATCAACTGAGTTTTAGACTAGTCAAATCAAACAATTCCTTTCGTCCGGTTTCAAGATTGACAGAATCTTGGGACTTAGGACAATAAACTTGTCCCTAAATTATCACGAGTCCGGCCAAAGCTTAAGTTTCAACTTGACGTCTGGTTGAGATGAATATAATATGCTGGAACCATAGACCTGACCAACATCTTCACTGCAAAGCATAGTCTACATTCAGGAAGTCATGTCCAAACTTGAGATCAACAATTGGAAGTACATCTGTATATGAAGTCTAAACCCATTCATATTTATCTCGTATGACCAGCCAAAATTGAACGGCGTGAACTTCCCAAGAAAAATACAGTCAGGAAGTTTTACTCTAAGTTTTCTGGTCAAGTGAACACTGTTTGGCACGAGAATATATAAGTCGTTCACTTTACATTTGCAAATTCTCCTTAATTTATCTGGTATTTTTTTTCTTCACAATTCATGTGTTTGCAGTTGAAGAATCGGTAGATCAGATATTGATGCATTAAAACATGAGTGGGATGAAATTTAAATTTTGTTAACAGATATAGTACCATGTCTCAAATGACACAATGTGATCAATCAAAAATCTGAAATTAATATTCCAATGCATGCTGAACCTCTGATCAGACGTGTAATTAACCTAAATCTTCGGGATGAATCATCACGTCAACTTTGGCTCAACATACACAATGGTTTCAATACAGATTTCGTATGCATGCCAAACCTCTGGTCAAAGCTCATCGCTTTCTTTGCTGTACATATGTATGTTCGTACTCCAATTAGTCTTGGAAGCCATATTCCAAACCCAATTCATCCACAAATATATAAAGGTTGGCGGAAAAAATCTCATTGAGATTCATCTACACCATTCGAACGTGAGGTACGTGTTCCAATAGATACCGACAGACGTGGAGGTCTCCAATCATCCTCAATTTCTTCGCCTGATTCATATCACCTAGTTATCATGTCGACACAAAATACACGTGAGAAAGGCAGGTACAGAAATTGGTACTAATGAAAGCTCTGTCCGTTCATCTTTGCTCAAGGTGTAAAAGAAGTGTCATACGTAAAATTGTACAGCCAAGATACGTGTCGTGTTTACCGCTTGAAACCTACGTATTTGCCAAGAGTGTTGTATCCTCACCTTATTCTGTGTAACTAGTATCCATTGCTCTATATTCTGAAATCCATAGGTCAGCTTTCCCTTACATGAGGAGTACCTCGTGTAATCCTTCTAACGCAGATAGATGAGATATTTCAGTTTATGTGTACACAGTTTACATATGTCACTTACTCTAAAACACATTTCTGATCCTGCTCTTGGAAGCTCACTCCGTTTTACATAGTAGCTTTCATCACTGTTCTGGGTGGTGGGATTTCATTTTCTTCGTGATATGTAACTTATCTGACACTTATCGTTCACGTGAGGGGCTGATTCCACTGCATGGGATCGAATGTTACAATAAAGTGAAACTCACTTCTTAAGTGGCCTAAAGAGTCGTAAAGGTCAGAATCGTATAATCTGTGGCTGACAAACTCTGGATGGGTATGAACAGCACCTTACGTAGTGCAGGCCCGGTCAGCAAATTCTTGAGGAGGATTGAATTGATGCACGGCGAAGACTTGGACTGACATTGAATTGATGTACAACGAATTCTCCAAGGGCAGATGTAAACTGGCAAAACGAAATAGGCAGTTGTGTAAAACACACCAACCAACTTGCACCACATCTCCAGCAAGAAACAACTACTATGTCAAGACTTTCCTTGCAGATTGGTCAAGTCGTGATCTACTTCTATCGCTTCTTGTACCTCACGCACAATCTGACAGCGCACTCATTTCGTCTCAGAATGTAGGTCGATGTGGCCCATTCACATGTGTACTTTCTGCGAACTGCAGTATGAACCTTACTGTCAACCTCTGGTAGTTGTACTCATGGAGCAAGGGCATGAAATCGTATCGTAACTTCTACGTTGGCAATCTATATACAACATCCATTACCGCCTACAGATCCTGTCAGCCGTCAGTCGCAGCTGTTTACTCAAAACTAGATTTCCTCGGAAACCACTAGAATGGCCCTTACAATCTGAGCACGTACAAAACTGGGCAGCAGACAAGCCTTACTCAGATCAATGCTCGAAAAAGTCAATACCGAGAACGGAATCTAAACCTCGGTCCATGTTGAATCTGTGTCGCTGAATAACGCACATGTGTTTGTCTGGAGCCAAAAGAAAATGTCCCTCGTCTCGGGAATGAGTATCACTCCGTATTGGAGTGATAGTTTCTTATCCAGCCAATACAAGATCCAGAGTAGGCGAAATTGCGACTCTTTTTTTCCCCTGAGTGGACTTTCATATCAAACTTCATTTTCTACCTTTTGTCCGTAATAGTTTTGTAATTGCAGAAATCAGAGTTATCTCGACACAGTTTGTTGCTGAAAGCAAACCAGCGTATTAGAAGGGAAGAAGGAGGACTGATAGAACAAAAGAGATGATAACACCCATCTAGATCTACATGGATATACCAAGCGGTAAGATGAGGCTAGGCCACAATAAGTTATCAAGCATACATTCTTAGCATATTTATTTATGCGACTTAGATAACCATTAAAGGTCCATGTTATCCTAAGAATCATCACCTAACTACTGGAGCGACCAAAAAATTATCACTAGTTTGACTCTGTAATATAGATTGCACCCACAATTGCTCCCTTGATATATGTTGTCTAAATGATACATTACTTGATTTGACAAAGTAATTGAAACCTTTGGCTGCTTAGAGTGTTGAGCTGTGCCACACATTTTCATGTAAATGTCAAAGTTGGTACTTTTGTATCGTTTATTTCGGACGCTATACAGACGAAGAAATTACATTTCTGTTTACCTCTACCGTTGGTGAGCTGTACACTTTCTTCGTAACGGTGTTATGAGTAGTGTTCAAACGTCCTAAATTGTAGTATTATTCATATACAGCTCGCTGCACCTAAGTCACCTACAAACTCATAGTGAATAACAAACATGAATATGGTTTGACCATCATCAAAGTGGAACCCTATAGCTGAGAAGGAGGTCGCAGATGCAAGTGAGAATATATTTTCTACCCAAGATACAGTAGAATGCTTCTTTGCATGAAAAAAATAATCATTAGAACTGTATGTAGGGCACTTGAAGTGTCCATACGGTGCTATTTGGATCTAGTCAAGATCGTTCATTCTTAATAAAGATAAACACAATTAGTTCAAGTCGATTAACTTCTTATCTCCGTATCTATGTTCATACATTTTCAAGAACCATCAATCTTGACAAGTAATAGACAGTAGTCATAATTATAAATTCTTCAAAAAAATCATCACATTTTGATTTTATTGCAGTGGATCTATATACAATACATTTTATACAATTTTATCTAAAACACAAAGACCAAATTGATGGTAACCATATTTGATTTTCCTGAACGAAACTCATGAAAACTATCACAACTACGGTTTGAGAGCTTCTTGCACGTGGTAACCAAAATGGGTAGCGCCAGTATACTGTCAGAGCTCGGCCCAGTCACTGCTCAGTGTACAGTGAGGACAAGTCTTCAATTTGCTAGCGGAAAATAGTTGCACAAGCAATTGACTCTCGGACGTCCCTTATCTGCAAACTGTATTCCTTGTTGGATGATTGGAAAGGTTAGAAGTTTATGCTTGAACTAGATTATCGACTCCCAGAATACAGCATTCATTATATTCCAGCTGTTGGAGGGTAGGAAGAAGCAAACTTCAAATTTCGTTCCAGTCTCGCACGAGACTACGGTTAGTCAAGAATCAGAACTAGACAGCTATAGCCGATGTCAAAGCCTTCGAACAACTCGTACTCACACTCACTTGAACGTGGTCCACGATCATGCACGTCAATCTCATGAACCCGAAGAATTCAACGCCACTGTTGATATGTCAATCGGAGACTCCAACTTGCAGCCTTCTAGCTGGCTCCAACCATGGGCTGAGCCATAGTCACAAGCCTCACAACTTATATTATTCATTAATAACACGTACTATTCTTTTGAAGTCTTGCAAATTCATCGCTGTATACAATGCTATGTAGATCTTCTCCTCTTGAAGTCGTACCTCAATGAAGCAGGCGGCATGTGATGTTTACAGAACATTAGCAATTTGACCACCAGCACGCGTATGCGTAGCTGGCTCTGAATAAACCTGATATCTTAGAACGTTGAGGCTTATCAACTAGCTGCTCAGATTGTTCTAAATTCTTCCTTCTTGCCGATCTCTTAACTCACAAATGCCTCTGACAGTCCCTCCTTCTGGTCGAGTGTATGATCGGCACACTGCTCGCAACCTCGGTGGTTATTGCAAGGTTTCAAAACTTAACCCATGCTTGGAGTACGTGTGAGAACCTGAGTTTGCTCGATTCCCGCGAGCTTCCGTTCCGTGAACGATCTTAAAGGCATATCTACCTTGCTTGTTTTTGGTCGTAGTCATTGGACTTCTCGGAGCTAAAACTCCTGACTCACATGGGCATACGTCGGTACGATTTCATCAAGTTCAGAGAAACCTCGCCTCAAAAGCTAACATTGTTCAGGTGACTATGAAGATTTGTTCTGCAATTATCATATCGGGAAAGCAGCAAGTTCTGTTCGTTCAGTTCGGTTAGTGGGTCAACTGCTTAGCGAGTTTGGTTGAAAAAGCGGTAGCATGCTTCCTGTGCAGCTCGTTGACTCAAGAAAATACAAACAGTAAAATATAGAATGAAGAATATACCTACTGAGGGGCACAAATCACATGGGGAGGAAACAAATGATGGTCAATGAATGAAGGCCTGTATAAAGGTATCAGTTGCTGCCACATCGTTCGCTCGCACGTGAACATCCTCCAGAATCTTGGAATACCATTTTTACCCTTCGACGAACAACGAATAATCCTCATCGTTCAGTAGATATTCAAAACGCTAATTGCGGATCCAGATGGCACTTTGTGCCAATCCCACGTTATTGTTAAAACAACCGGGTTGAAATATCATTGTCTCCTCCATTTAGCGGTCACAATCCATACCTCAATGCCGTCAGCAGACATCTTTCGAACATACAGAATATTGCCTCGCTGATATCGAATTCCTCGATGTTGGGCTCTCATAAGCCGTAGAAATTACCGTGTCGGATAGCAGTCCATGCTTCTGGGAAGCACAGAATGTGAACTCATGTACGCATGATTGAGCTCACGATCTGAATCGAAGTAACTCTCGTTGCCTTTACCTATCCGCTAGTTTAAAAGCAGATAATCCAAAATCGTATCTTATACATCATTCATAATGTATCCTAATGGTTTTCCCATACTTTTTATTATCTGCTTGGCATCTAATACTAATCTATCTACTACACATGTCACATCAAATACTTCTTTGAGTATTAGTTGCGACATGTAAAATCTGTTGTCAATGGTTATACATGCTTGACCTCCGTTAATTGGTTCTAGCTTGATGATATTAAGGATTTGAATGAATGTTTCTGGTACCTGGTCAGCACGGGACGGTCACTCCGGTCTGCTCGCCAACGGAAGAGAATCGTTCGTGAGGAGTCAAACGAGAACTCCTCGTAGTTGAGAGAAGTCAGAGCTCTGATTCAAGGAGCTCAAAGCGACACATCTCACTGTTACTGACCGTCCGGCGTACATGGCAGACACAAGGATAGACCGTGCCTGACCGCAGCATATAGCTGGGGCCGTGTGCCCAACAGACTTCCATAGTCACGGATGGCCTGACAAATATAATTCCTCTCTTACCATCCTCTGTAGCTCATGACAAACGAAAAGTGTCGAAGTCATCGGAGCTATCCACTGTATCTTTTGCTCTATCCTCAGTAATCCTTTACTCGGTTTCACTCTTGGACTCAGTACTTAACTGGGCTAAGGATTTTCCTTACATTTCGGGACTAGAGCCGACATTTTCCTGCAAACCTTGTTTTCTTGCACTTTTTTCCTCTATGCGGCAACTCTCCATCTCATGAGCGATGACCGGACACTTTCTGTTTGCTCGACTTTCACGCAGTTGCGCTGTGAAAGTCAAGTCTGGTTGTTGTGTTCCGAGCTCCCTTACTAGGCCTGTTTCACTAGCATGGCATATCGATTCTCATCCTTTCGTGTCATCAGGTGACGTGACAAACATAGCATATCCTGAAACCGTTGCACTAAATTCTATAGTTGATTCTAGGTTCGGCAGAATTTAGGATAGATATGGAAGGACAATCACTCCAAACATCGTCGATGTGCCAATGTTCCCATATCACGATGGTTGGCAACGACCCTCTCTAGCTTTATTTGTAAGATCTTTTTAAGATAAGATAGAGAACTTCGCCTTATAGTACATGAAGTATTTACATCTCTCTAGAGAAAGAAGGGAGAAGAACCTTGCATGACGGAAGATAAGGTACTGGTCTGGTCAGGATCAACAGCCGAGAGTGGGGTTAGAACAAAAGACAGTCTAACTGGAACCTGGAATGAAGGAGATTGTTTTTCAGTTCTGTATTCATGGATAAGTTAACGATATCTAAGTGGACTCTCGTCGTTTTTCCTGCTTTGCCTTTGTTGTCTGTACTGATAGGTGGTGTACAAGTCGAGAGACTTTTTCGACGTTTGTCTTCGTTCTTGCTTTTGCTCCATATCTTGCTTCACTATGTGACAGTCACTCTTGTCCCGAAACTCATTTAGTACCTGCAAACGGTCAAATAGAGTAAAGACATGCATATAATGTACAATAATAAGTACACCAGTAAGTGCTGTAGTTATTTTATCCAAGGTAAGGTCTAATGGGTTGCAAGCTTCCATCATAGTTTTTCTTCTTTGTCTGTAAATTTTGGGATATATGAGTCTGATAGGCTATTTGGACTAAGTACACATAAGAGATGAAAACTACTCTAATTTCAGTTTTCAGTACAGTAATAGATATTATATTAGACATTTGTAGTAGTGGAAAAGATCTTGAATGCCGTGAATAGTCGATGCTAGTGTTCACCATTCTAACGAGATGCAAAAATTATTTTGTGTCTTCTCGGTTTTTTTATACATCATGCTTTGTTCTTATTTATTAGAATTAGACCTTTACCTCCTAAAGTGATGAAGAAATATTGGATAAATCTGGATAAAAAAAATTTAGAGAAATTTATAGTTTAAATCAATAGATCTCAAGAATAAAACCCAGATATTAAAATAATAAAGTAGCTAATACGTTATATATTTTAGTCAATTTAGCTAAGGAAAGATAAATGAAATACAATGTATGTTTTTAAAAATATCGAAAACGATGAGTGAGATACTTATAATCACATTTATAAGTTATTTTACAACTTTTCAAATACTTGTTTCTTCTTTTTCCCATTAGAAAGTTCTTCACTGAAGTAAAAAAACTCACCGATTTTCAATGTGCACAAGAATCTAATACATTTGACATCTGTGACTTAATATCACACTGTATCTATGAACAAGAAAATCAAATTGCCCCCAAAATCGATAACTGATTGAATTCAACTCAGATAGAGTCGGAATGTTTCATTTCAAATAAAATTTTGCATAGAAAAGTCTATATAGTATTTTTAAGAACGAAACTAATTATGAATTTTGGAGACTGGCATATTGTACCATAAATTATATATCTGAAGGTCGCTGATTACTTTTTGAAACTCCGTATTGGGAAGAATTTTCAAAATGATGGACGTCATTTACATGAACATGTGTGCATGTACAATTCCACTTCAAACAGATCATATTTCTAGCTGTTTAGATCGTTACTGTTCATACTATCTTTTCATATGAAAGTGACCAAGATATGTAAAGTAATAAGAGATTATCGGGGTCCAAATTTAGTAATTAATATAGTATCCCTTTCAGTTTTATCAGATGTAAATGATCTGTTGGAGCTCATACATGGAAAAAAGTAAATGAAAATACGTTAAAATGTATCAAAAAGATATATATATATATATATATATATATATATAATTTAAAGATAGATATGAATAATACTTGAAAAATAAAAAAAATTACTGTCAAATTAATCGAAACCAATACAAGTTAAGTGATTTTACAGATACAATGTAAATTTTGATAAAATTTAAAACCCTACAAATTAGTGTTACGGATTTGAAAGTAAAATTCTTTTGGCTTCAATAGTACATATTCTTTTTGTGCTGTAGCAGGAGAATAGCTGAAATAAGAGAGAAAGCACGTGACACCAATAGATTGCAACCTATGAATAGCACAATGTCATCTCATTCTCGTTACAAAATGAGCACGCACGTTAACGTTGAATGAAGGATTCTTGGTCTTGAATAACGGGATAGATGAGGCGATGACCTCGCTCAAAGAGGATACCAGGAGAAGACAACATTCTTTTGGCGTAGTTCAATATTCCACGACAACAGGTTAGAGCTTTTCCGACCATGTCTGCATTAGGGACCGTACGTTACCAGGTCCTAATGTATCCATTCAGTTGCAACTAGAAACCTTTACCAAGCACTTGAAATGGCTTCATGGGTGAAATCTTTCGGCATAATCGTACATAGTGGGAGACATCTAGTTAGGCACAGCACTGTAGGAAAATTAAAGCTCCTGCAAAATGTAAGAATTTAGTGAAGGAATGTCACGTTTCACAAGAATCGAAAAGGAATAAGTACAAGAATGTTGTAGGATCTATACGGAACAGTACTACAAACTCCAGAGATAAGACATTCCGGGTTTTAGCACCATATAGTGGCTAGAATTATTTACCCACCAAGAAGAAAGCGGGCAATTAAGTTTGAACATTATTCGTCCCTGAAATGTGGCATGATATTGATTGTATAGAGAGGTTTCTCTTCAAATGATATTTGGGGTATGTCATTAGGTATGTTATAACCTGTGAGGTGGCACAATTGCGAGTTTTCGGGAATAGAAAAGATATGTTTGTTGTCCTCGTTACATCAAAGCCGGTGCACATTCTTCGTGTATTCCTCTGCAATTTTGCATGATTATTACTCTTTAGCTAGAACAAAACATCCGGCCATTACACACTTTCTGATGTCACGAGTGCGTATAAGTCTATGTGACCAAGTGAACTGTATCCAGTGCACTATATCATCAGTTTGACAATATTATATACATATACGCCATGCAACGTCCAATAATTTGTTCCCCAGTGGTCCCGTGAACATAGTCTTTCGAGTAAAAAAACGGTAAGAATTAGCAAATCTATAAAAAGGGCTTAATATATTTTTTTTGAAAATATTTATTTCGACTCTCCAGGTTACGTTGACGGTAAATTTCATTCAAATAATAATGCTTTATTCATCAAAAGAAAAGGTTCAAGTTAAATTTATTTATAATCAGTAAGAGAATTATTTACTTTTATTAGACTATTATAATAATCCGAAAGCTGCGAGATCTAATAACTAACTACCACTGTAGATTGCATATGGTTATTGAGCATAATTTTAACATTTGCTCAGTACTGGCTCTATGATAGTTGGATCCAATTATTGTTACATCATTACTCCGTCGATTGAATCCGTGCCAATAACTACTTAAGTAACTCATGCCAGTTTACAAATCCACCTTTAATTGCATCTATGAGGCTAAAACATGATATTCCGAACATGAAACATATCATAAGTTGATCTGCATGTTTGACAATAATTGCGTGAAAATTAGAGTCAACATTTCTTGCAACCCATTTTATAAAATAACCTCAGACATTATTTACGCGAACGTTTCGTCACATGAATAGAAATTGATAAATAAAAAAAAAGGTATACTAAAATCATCTCAAAGTTATTGAAAAAAAAAAAGTATACGACTTCATTCTTCTTGAGTGGACTATTTGCGCGTCATCCCCGGAGAAAATTACTTGATGGGACCCATCAGAATGCAAAAGTCTTGATGGGATATTCCTATGTTCTATTTATGGTACCCTTTGGACGGCACCTGAGTCCACCGTCACCGATGTTCTATTACGAGTTCTTGTAATGGATTTGAGTTCGGGTTGAGAAAAGCACTTATTCTACTACGAGTTCTTGTAACCGCTTTGAGTCCGGGTTAAAACAAGCACTTCGTCTCTTTGTTGAAGAGTGACTTCTCCTCGAAGTTTAGTTATTCCCTAGTTTTCAACGGTGCAACCTCGTTTTAGACTAGTCACCTTCACGTACTCTAAGCAGGGACTTCAAGGACCAAAATACGCAACTAACGTGACTTCGGCCAAGATTTTTAGAGAAAAAAGTTGAGTAGTGCAAGTAAATAATGCCCCCTAAACTTTTATCTCCGCGAGAAATTGAACTTTCACATTATGAAGATTGGCAACCATGGTAATTCTGACTAACTGAACTTAGGGGCGTTCTAGGGTCCCATCGGGTAAAATGGAACATATTGGGTCCCATTCTGCGTTCTAATGGGGTCCCATCAAGTAATTCTCTCGTCATCCTTGCTATACCATTCTAGCTATATCTGTCTTAAATTTATTTTTTCAGATACAAAACACTACACGCCATTACAAAAAAATTTGGAAATTTTCTTCACAAGATTCTCTTCTGACTTTTGATAACGTCAAAAGAGAATAATTATGTCATTCAAAACTGAAATGTCTATCTTCTGCTTATATTCTTCATATCCAGTAAACACTGATGCAATCTGTAAATAGAAAGTAAAAGGAAAAAAAATAACTAGATGAAGAAAAAGTCAAATAAATAAAATCTTGGTTTCGATTTATCTGAATATTGTTTTTTCCTACTATTATATCAAAACAAAGTTGTTTTGCACATATACAAACTTTATGACTATACATATATCTCAATGCAACATTATGCTTAGACTCTTTGAAAGCATCTGAAACCAATATCAAAAAAATCTGCGGTTGTATTCATTACTTCAAATCGAACAAATGATCGATGTTAATGTACTTTAGCATCGGAACTAAATAAACTTGATTCAATAGTTTCAGTGAATATACCACTTGATGATATATAGTCCATATGAAAGCAAGGTAGATAGAAATTTATAGATTTGTTCATGAACGAAAGTACGAAGATCAGGAAACATTAAGAGCAGCCTTTCCAATGTCCAAAGAATAAAACTGCAAAAAAATATGTAATATATCCACATATGGATAGCCTTGTGAAGGCGACAAAACATCCTCGTCTAACATATGGAGAAAATATCGGGATCGACGAAGGCTAAGATTGTAGCAGTTTTGTAAGTCGCGACAAACTGCTACAAGACGTATAAAAATACAAAACGTTGCAACATCGATTCCGTACATAATCTCTGACTATCTTGAACTTTGTGTGGTGAGACTTATCATTTGACCACGAGATCAGCTTTATTTTAAATGTAAAGCGTACGTATATGTTTTATGTAGACATCGGTTTTTGCAACTAGTCAGATTTTGATACGTTATATGTATTAGAAATCTGTGTTTCAACAAGCTCTTAGTTTCCAATATCAGAAACTCTCGTTAGGGTCAGATAGTTCTTGTTTCGTATTCCTTCAGATGTTGGGACAATTTTAAAATCTGGAGTATACTTAATCCATATAAGTTTAGCAAACACAACTATGTAGACTGTATTATCTGTTTAACGAGTATATTTAGTCCAATGAGTGTCCAGACGCAACTTGCTTCAATTTTATATTTTTGCGTTTGACATGGTTAGTCTTCATATTCACGATCCATCGTGTCAAAACGAACAAAACTTGGGTGAATCTTACAGGAAGTAAGTCCAACTAATACTCTAGGAACCTCAGACCCGCGAAGTTTCAAAGACTTTGACTGGTATTAGACCATTCAAAAATTATTCTGGCTTACTAGGATGAGTAACCTTGGAAAAAACAATACAATCTGCATGGTATGTACAATAAATCTTGATTTTCAATTAATCGGCCCACTGAAAGAAGTTGCCGTCGTCTTTAATCTAACATCTCCGATTTCGCCCATTTCCAATCCGCTTCAATATGCAATAGTCACGGTTAGCATGAACTATACAGCCAGACAGCATCTTACTTTTTTGCCCACATATTCTTCTGTTGTAGCATCTCCGGATAGAATCACTCGCCAAAGTTGATTATTTTGCATGCAACAATGTTAATCAAACATATGCGTTGACATCCATTTTTCAATTTATTTAATTTCCAAAGCCAGTCGATATGCTAATTTTCAAAGGAATGAATAGAGAAAGTGGAAGGCAAATAGTACAGTGAAATTTGTCTCAGTCCTCAGCGAAGACTTTCATTATAGAGATAAGGTGATGAACCTTAGAGCATAAGGTTCAGTATTTCAACGGTCCATGATGAGACCACAAACATGGAAAATGTGGCTAGACTGTCTGTGCGAATGCATCAACTTTGATTATCATCCGATGTCATCTTATATCAGTGCAGTAGATTGTAGTGAAATGTAGAATCTAAAGAACATCCGAACAAAACATGTACATTACATAGAATATAGCTGATGGCATTTGTAAATAATTCTAGTTAGCAATTTTTTCTTTTCAAAAAGAAATACATCATAGGGTTTTGGTTTCACCATAAATCATATTGTTTCAAGCATTCCAGCAAAATATCATCAATTTATGTTGTAAATTTATTTATATTTGATCATTTTAGAATTGAGCATTCTATTCAATTGATATTATGGTCAATTATTTAAACTTAAGAAGAAATAGAAACTAAATTGAAATTTTTTTGTTCTCCTTTAAAATTTTAATATTTAGAAATAAAATAAGGCTAATGTTTTCAGTTTAAAAAGAAATTTTGATGATCTTCTTACCCAAATTTGAAATTCAATTAAACAGTTATTCAAAAATTTTATTTAATTCATAGTACAGTATAGTAACAAATTACGTTTGATCTTAATTCAGCTTTGATTAAATTAATCCTGGTGACATAAACTAGTTATTCATTATGTAAAAAAGTACTAAAATGTTTGAAAAAGCATGTAATCATAATTGCAATGTCGATAAGGGAGTTCTCTTAATAAGATGAACCTTGAATTCTTACTGTCATATATATATGTAAGTATATTATTTATGATGAATGATACAAACATTGAATTTAGAGCAAGATCTAAATTTCGTAACAAAAATCAACATATAAATTGATTAAAGTATATAAATAAGCCTTGTAACACTGAGGATCAACATAGTAATTCACTCGAAGATAGATTATAACTTTGAAAATGAAAGATATTTAGAATATTTTATCTTTAATTTATATATATTAAATATAAGGAAATAAGATCTCATCATCCGTTCTAGTGCTAATGAATTGATGATATGGCAAATAAATTGAGATATTTGCTTGATGGGACCCATCAAGTTTCAATTTTCCTGATGGGAACCCACTGACGGTCTATATCACACTGTTCTAGTATGAACAGAAGAGGATACGTGAATCACACTTTGTGTTACCTTCGGCACGTGATACTTCGTTTCGCCCTTCGCATTGCTGCATAGAGTCTGGCCCTTTTTGAACCACTTTCTTGGGAAGAATGCGACGGTAAGATGGGAAAGATGAAAAAATAGCTCAGTCCGCTGCTGGCGTCAAGAGAAGTAAGTTTCAGTTTGTATGCTTGCTAGATCAAGCGCTGCCTTCTGAAGAATTTAGCTTCAGTCACCCAATTCTATTCGACTTGAGATCTCAGAGCGTGGATGTCACAGGAATATATTAGAATGATCGATTAGCTTTTTGAAGCGGTGCTATATATTCTTACAAGAACATACCCGTACTATAACACATACTAGAACTCACCGACAGCACACCGTCTGCGGGGTCCCATTGGGTAAAATGAAACTTGATGGATCCCATCAAGCAATTTACCTTTGGATGGGGTCCCATGAAGCAAATCTCTCCTAATAAATCCAACAAGCACAAGGAATGAAACTTTGAAAATGAAAAGATTGGGATTTTTAACATTATTTTTTAAGAAAATATTGTTAAAAATATTCAAGCACAAAAATGTATGCATGCTAGAAAAATATTTGAGAATAATAATCATATTTAATAATTATTTTATTTTAAATGATCCACATTTGACACTTTAGTCTAGACTACATGAGTTATTGATAATTGAAAATCTTTGAAAATAAAAGTTTGTTGTTTGGAAATATTAAAGTTGACTTAATCATTTATAATAATTATGTTGTGGAGTAGCATCATAAAAAATCTTTGATGTTGTTTGATTTTAAAACTCAAATAATTAAAAAAAATACTTGAATTTGTATACAATGAAATTTATGAATTTTTTTCAAAAATTTTAGTATCTTGAATTTTATGCAATGCATTTTTTATGTACAATATTTTTATATTTGAGTTGATTTTTTCATATAAATTTTTTAGATTTTTACAAATTTTGAAAGCTGAAAAGTCCAAATTGAATTCAAAATAAATACAAGATCAAAAATCTACGTACAAATAATGGCAAAAAATATGTTTTTGAAAATTTTCAGATAAATTTAAAGTGAATGGATTATTTCTTATTTCACCGCAATCTATACTTTGCAAAATTTCATTTCTTTAAAATTTTTAATCAAAACTATTAGTGAAGTTGCATAATATGCTAAACCAATCTGGATGATTATAAATGTTTTTACTTAAAACTCTTGACATAAATGTATATTTAGTAAAATACTTTTCTAAAATTTCAAAAATTATTTGACACTGTTTGAATTAAATCACAAATTACTCTTGATTAAATTTGTTTGATAAATTTGAATTTGGAATTTATCTTCTCATAACTAGGAAAAATAAACTAAAGTTGAATTTTATTCATAGTTTTCATGAATGCATTAATAGTTTATAGCCTATGAAATCATGTGACAAAAACATTAATCTCAATCAAAATAATTCACAAATACATCAAAGGTATATCTTTATTAATCTTGATAATTGATCATGAAAGATTTGACATATAAAAGAGATTCAAGAAACAAATTGAAGCTCATACAATTGAAATAATAGAATCTTATTCAATGCAAAAGACATTATTCATATGAATCAACTTAAAATCTAGTTGATGTATCTTTGATGTTCAAGAGTTTGAACATATATACAATAAGTACAATTTTTTTTAAAGAATGGAAATTTGTAACCATGTTTAATTAGTTTAACAGAATAAAAACTAATATTTATATAAATATTTTATATATTATTATATGTAATTGTTATATCAATGATATTTTAACTTGCCATATAAAAATCAAATGTATTAGTAGAAATGTTAGTTGAAAGCAAAATATTAATAATCCATATGTTTTTCTAATTTATTTGTTATATTATCAATTCATTATAAGTAAAATGATAAATAGTATGAAATTTTATCTAATTATACTTGTAAGAAAATTCTTTCATATAGAAAATCAAAACTAATCTAGAATTATTTCAACTTCAAAGTTTGTGTTTCATATTTAGATAAATTTTAAATATTTAATCTACATAAATAAAAGAAAAATTAAAAAATTAAAGTAAAAAATATATGATTAAATAAATTCAAAATGATTAAAATAAAATATTCTTTTTAAGACATAAAATTTTTTGAAAAATATATAAATCTATAAAGATAGAAATATATATATAAGTATTGAAATTTTTATTTTTTAAAAAAAATAAATTTTCATGTAAAATAGTTAATGGTAATATACCAAGACGGAGAGATCCAATTGGTCAAAAGGCTGAAACAAACAATACAAGCAAAAAACCATAAACAAGTGAAAAGACCCCAAAGTAAATCACTAACTAGTGCCAAAAGCAATAGAATAGTAACTAGTAATGTACCTAACATAACAAACTAAATCTAAAGGAACTATATGTAATAAAGAATAAAAATTCTACACATCCATATTATGAGCAAGCCTAATGTCTTCTTACTTAGAACAAGTAACGAATACATGCTCTTCATACTCAATGTACCCACCGTCACATAATCTACAAATACGTTCATTCCTATCAATATTAAACCAACGTCCTTAGTCAATTCCAAGCATATGAGATCCAATTCTATGCCTAGCAATAATATGACGTAAGGACGTAGAGATTCTTGCAAGTAGGTATTCTTGTTTACAATAAACAAGCATATGATTTACATGAAGTTAATAAAACTACATCTTGGTGCAGCACTTGCTCCAAATAATGTTAGAAAACTCATTCTTTAGACATTTGCGTAATGCCATAGGTTGTAAGTCCTTGTTGCGTTCCGCCACATTCCACCTCAAAGATCAAGTTACCATATCTGCCAACCATACTTTGGCACATGTGGCACATAATACTTGAAGAATAACTCAATAAGCATCAAGAGATCTCACACTTCTGAAAATAACATTTTCATTATTTCAATATGCCAAATGCTAGAATAAACAAAAGGAGAAATCTAAGATGTTTTTGTGAACTTATCTTTTAATGATGAATTGCATATTTTGTATATCATCTAAATTCGCTATGTCTCTTGGATGCATTTGGATTATCCATGACACCTTGAGGTTTTGTAAAATGAAATTAAAATGTGAAATATGAAAAAAATATTAAATTAGGTATAATAAAGTATATCTAATTTATTTTGTAATGTAAATGATAATAAATCAAGTCCAAAAAATCCAAAGGTCAAAAGTCTGCAAAATATAAAACAATTAAAAAAATTCCCAAAAGTTAACACCTAACTAATACCAAAAATATTAAAACATTAACATGTTGTACCTAATATACCCATCTAAGTAAAAAGCAATTTATTATATAAATATATAATCATATTATTATCGTATGGTCATTAACTAATGATCTTATTAATACCAATCACAAACAAGAAGTACAACCAAAATCATCACGTGACAGTTGGAACATGTTAATTCAACTTGTATATATTTCGCTTTGTGATACTGTATTATTGAGTCTTGTTTGGTTACATCTCTTTAAGCCTGGCTAGAGGTATCCCCTAGTTTTAGGGCTATAAATTGATACCCCTTCATCTAACGACAATGATAGCAGGGATTTTAAGCAGAGGATTTCCTCACAAACAACCCCTTTACGATCGGGTTGAACAAATCAATGATAATTAAGTCACTTGTGACATGTCAAGGAGATCTTTCGGAGAGTTGTGCCGCGTGGGGCTCTACGATGCTACTTCTTCCTCATCCATGACGTTATGAACCTTCCATCCAAGATCCTCACCACTTCCAAAGGATGTGTGATCAATTACTGTACTTCTACTCAATGACTTCCTAACGATGCTTTACTTCTACTCAAATGTCACTGACTCTCCTTCCACGTGACGTCAGAACCACATAAGGGCGTGATTCCTTAAGAGATTACGGTTGGAACTTGTTGTGCACGCGTGAACACAGCTGTGAGTCGCCGATGTTGTACCTTTTCGATAGGATGCCATGATACATTTTCACGAAGTAAGTGGAAAGCATTTCAGGCTGCAACAGTAGAGCTGGTGCTTTTGGACACAGTACATTGGATTTACTGCAGCGCTCTTACAAAGATGCCGTCATCAATTCAATTATGTCTATGACTTAGACTTACCTATGAGCTCGTATATATGCAACATGAGTCATGTTACATGACTAACGGACCGAGCTATCTGAAGCCCTTGGTGTGAGAATTGAAAAGACGAATGCATACACTTCCTTCAGCTGCAGTGCTGCTGCACAGAAACTCACATAACGATGAAGGAACATGTCTTAAAAAGTCGCGCCCGCAACCTACAATCCTTTCTGGAAGGTCATGATGACAATGAAGGTTTTCTACTATTTATCTATTTTCTGGATCAAAAATTCAAATGCAATTCAGCGGGACGAAAAACATATTCGTGGAGGCATGGGGATCCATATAGAAGTACGATGTGCGGTGATTTGGAGCAGTTGACCCTAGAAATCAGGACTTCAGCTCGAGTAGAGTAGACGTATGTCTCGCACCCACTGTTGGTGTATATACACAATGGGTAACGTGAATGGACTACAGTATACGAAAATATCTAACTTTATGCCAGCTACTAAAACCGCGATCTCGAGATCCTACAACCAAACTTACCACAATTGTGGTAAGAATTATTCGGTTTCATCCCTGTAGGACATGATGGGTATTCCCATCCCTTTTGCTCTGTGCTCCCTGAGAAGGAACAGAATCATAGATGAGGTATAAACCGTCTACGGCGGACTGCAATTTTCATCCATGTACTTCTTGAAAAAATATTCACATTCTTTTCGCTATAGTAGTTGGTACCTTTGATTTCTTCCAGCACATCTAAGATATCTCCGTCCATAGACAAGTAGAAAGGGAAGAAAAGACAAACAAAGTAAAAAACACTAGAAAACTTGAACACAAATCGCTTAACTGTATGAAAAGGTTAAGGGTAAACCAGGCAACCCCACAGTATATCCAGAATTACGCAAGTAAAAGTAGACTATAGAGTGTCTGGAAAAGCTATATTGCCATTTTCAATAATATCGTCCAGTTCACGATCTTCTAAAAAGTGAAACGAGGTCCCTAGAGTTGTTTGAATTTCATCGCGTCATTATGTCTACGTTGATAAGTCCAGCATGCTTGTTTGGAATAAACAACAGATCCCTGGGAAATGTAATGACCTTTATAATAATGAAAAATCGTGCTACAGTTTCGTTTCTTTATAGAGAGACGTTTCTTCTGTTAGACTTTTGGTTATGGCTACCTACTAGTCCAATCTAGTTTTTCGTGATTAAAAAACTCACTATTCAAGTAGGTAGACCATGCCCACAATCTCCCATATTCATCAAAGGATTCACAAGAAAGAATAAATCTCTGTGAAAAAAATTTAAGATCTTAGAGATTATCTGAACCACATTGAAGGATTAAAAACCCTATAGGCCCGTCCAAACCAACACTTTGACATGCAATAATACCATCAAGGTCTGATTACAATCCAAACAAAAGTGATATTTGTATGAAACTCAACTAGGTAGAGTGGGGCTAGATCTAAAACTATCCACAATGAATAAGAATCTATATTTCACATAAGATTTTAAACCTGAATCCATCTTAATGAGAATAATACCCCTTGATGTATGTCATAGTCTTATGAGATTGTCTCTCAAACATATCTAATTCAAGCTCCACGATTTCATATAACTCCAAGTCTATTGGAACAAAGCCAAGTGATTAGAACTTAACACTTTAACAAGATGAAAAATTGTTTAGTTGTTGTCAACTTTTTTTATAACATTCCTCAATTTCATACTCTAAAAAAAATACTTATTCTAATAATCTTAGAATAAAAATTTTGAAACATATCAAATGTATAGATTAGTTCTCAATTAAATTTATAAATACTAAACCTTATGTAAATGGTATATTTATTATTTTGTGCCATAAAAAATAACTCATTAAATTTGATTTATGAATACATGAATGATTGCTTATTTAGCCAAATAAGCAATCAATGACGTAAACAAGAACGATATCGTGTTGAAGATTGTTTATATTGTTTTAAATGGCTTCGTCAAGTAAGGTTTCAACCCAAGAAGCCAAACCAATGAGTAAGTTTTGAGCACTAGAGAAAGCAACCGCATAATGATCAACTGTAGATCGATATTTGCAATTGATTCTGCATTCAACGATCCAATCACTTTAATGACGGTCATGAGAGTTACAACAAGGTTATATAAGACATTTTGCTCTTAAAGTACAAAAGTAGTCAATCCTTGAATAGCACAAAAAGCAACAGTTGGTTGAGTGTTGATATGATGCATAGAAAGAAGTGCAACCCATCAAAGTTAAGGTGGAGCAGAAGCTAGTTGCTTTGACTCGATACGAACAAACAACTCTGTAGGATATATTTTAAACCAAATGATATTTTTTTCAGTAAAAAATTAACTATTAACAACACAAAGACATGCAGTTTGCATTTTTGCAATCAAATTCTGCTGTCATGTCAAGTGAATAATAAATTCAATCACTGAAAAAAATTATTTTTTATGACATTGTTCATTATTTCCTCCATAACAAGATTTAGTTGATGCGTTTAACACCAAATCCAAATCAAAGAACAATACTTATGCATCATGTCGTCAAGGCGAATAACAATCCTAATATTCCGTCTTGTCATATTGCATGCTTGTCAAACCAAAAAGAGGATTTGTCCAATATGGACAGAGCACTATCAACAATTTGAACAATAATAAATTTGGTATTGGAATTTATCCTAACTTTGTTTCATTTATTTGGAACACCATTGTGAACATAACATCACTTGTGTGACGATCAAACATCGGAAGTGCACAATAATGCAAGTTAACAATCAAATGATAGTTGTAAATGAAGATTAGGAAGCGTATATCAAGAAATGAAGTGCTCTGATGTGTTACCGAGACGAGTGTTAATGAAAATGCTCACGTCAAAAAAGGTTTGCAATTTTCTGCATATTGATAGCGCAAATAACTCAAACAAAGGCAATAATTGTTTATGAGAACAGAAATGTAAAGAAGTATTTATTCAAAACATCATATGTGCAACTAATAAGTTTAAATGCTTTACGAAATGATGTTCCGCATGACACATAACACATAATCAAGCGAAACAATGTTGTTTTTGTCTTGGTGTTTGTCACTAAGTGAAAATATTCTATAGCAACATACTTAAACTCAACACGATGTATAATGATAATGCGTGTTCTTTTGACTTGGTTGATGCATGTTGATGTTGAACTAGTTGGGTATGATATTCACCCAAACTGTTAAACAAATGTTTCTCTTCTCCTTCATCTTCTACATCATTTTCTTCTTGATCTGCGGGATTAAACATCATATTTTTGACAATGACATCCACAATATTTCATTTGATCTCATATACAATATCTCCTTCATCTTTCAAAGAACGGGAATTGAACTTTAAGCAAATTTTTAAATGTAAGTGGTGCATACTCAAAAAATGAAATAAATTTTCAAAATAATTCTAAAGTTTGATACATTGACCATTGTCTAGTATGTTGGGTACAAAGATGATGCTTAACATTATTTTATTGAAAGTAAAATTTTCATGCTTCAATAGAAGATGACACTTTCCATTTTTGAATTTGCCTTTTACTATTGACGAGATGTAATGCAGAATTGACATTGTACATTTATTACTTTTGACAATTTTGGGTCTTAAACCACAACTTTCAACAAAAAATTTATCATCAAGTTTTTTTATGTACACATATGAATATGTTTTGTTATTATAGAAAATGATTAAGTTTGAGCTATTGGCCAATTGCAGCACACTGCCAAATTAGAGTTTTCACTTGTAATCTGCATTATTTTAGCAATATGGAACAATTTGAACATATAATTTTCAAAGATAATAAAAAAAGTATTGTTAACAATACATTTTCAGTAACAATAATCAGTTCTATAAATGATTTTTTACAATGATCAAAAATTTACTTTCAGAAATAAAAAATCAACCAAACAAAAAATCAACTTATCAAAAATCAGCTTCTTCTCTAGAAGTTGAAACATGCGCTTGATGTCCGCTTCCTATGACATCAACATTTCATCATTTACAAATTTAATCTCAAACTTCAGAGTTATTTTCCATTTTGTTCACTTTGACCATGACAAAGTGTAACATATCGCTTCTTTGGCCTCGAGTAAATCCATTCAGTGTCTATTTCACAATGACCAAACATTTACTTCCTGAAATAAAAAATCAGCCAAATCAAAAATCAATTGACCAAAAATCAGCTTTTCTACTAGAACTTGAGACATGCGCTTAAACTTCATTACATGTAACAGCAATATTTTATCCATTACAAATTTGAGCGTAAATTCCACAGTTATTTTGCATTCTGATCACTTCAATCATGACAAAGTGTAACATTTTACTAACTTGGCCTCAATAATCCACTCAGTTTCTATTTCACATTTACTTCCAGCCAAATCAAAAATCATAGGCACAACAATCATGCAAATAATAGAGGAAGAAGATGCGAAGGAAGTATGGTCATTTCATCATAGGGTTTTAGTAAGCAATCACTTATCCATAGTTTCAAAACGAAGTACAAAAAGAAACTTCTACACTTTTTTGTTATGGATTTTGTTTCAATTGTGATTGATTAATATAGATACATATATATTCATGTAAGCAAAAAAATGAGAAGTGAAGGTGAGAAGTTGTAAGAGTGCACAATCTCATTTTCATCAGTATGCTTATCACAAAACATGTTTTTCACATTAAGCACAAGTAGATTGCATTTATTTCCACTTCCTAACCTACCTTGCTTTTTGTCCAATCCGATAATCTTTGAGTATTTTAGATTCATTATCTTCTTCATGATTTGCTTCCGCATACTCTTCTCAAAGTCAACTTCATCCTTGTCACTTCCATGAGAAGCTGACTTCTTAATTTATGCTCTGAAACAACATTGTCTTTCCCAAATCCACCTAAAGCATGTCTTACACTTTCCTGCACACCCCTTTTTTTTGCCTCCGTTAAATACTGCCTCATGGAAACATCATCGTAGAAGAAAAAATCTCAGGAAAATTTGGAACTGAATTGTTAAAAACATTCTTCGCAATCCACATAAATCACAAACTACAGGGCTCTAAATACAAGTACGAGCAATATAAGTAGGTACAAGCAGAGCTCTAAGTACAAGCAAGCCACAGTCTAACCTTTCATGTGTTCAAGACAAGTGAGCTTCAAAGCTCTTAAAATTGTTTTGCAGAGTCGTAGATCCCTTTCTGCAAGGCTCCAATCGATTGGTGCATCGACAGTGCAAATTTTGAGGTATCAAGAGCAAGAGTTGGAGTTATCCAATTTTTTTCTACTTTGAAAAAGATCAATGAGAATTGGTGTATATATATGTCGAGAATGTCACTTTGAGTCAAAGATCCGTTGTACTTCTGACATGTTTATGATTGAACGTACCCTCCTCATTGGTTAACACGTTCTACATTAATTTATGTGCCAAAATCCCACCCACTTTAATTTAGATTCCGAAATTTGCCATTGTTTAGTTAATTTAGGCGCTGCCTTATACGGTCGCCTAATACACCTATGCTTGGTCATATGTCAATAAAAATTAAACTTTTTTCTTCAACTTTTAGACTTTTAGTTTTTTTAAATGTCTATGTTAATCTATGTATATTTAAATAAAACGTTTTAAGTATAAATGTATGGTCCCGTTGGTTGCAAATGAAATATCTATCACATAGACAAGTGCTTATACTTTTAAAACCAATGTTTTTTAATTTAATTTATTTTGGTAATGCAAATTTTAATATCATGCTATTAATATTTTGACAATCAACAATAAAATCAATATTGATGTTTGATAATCTAAAAAATAGTTATTAAGATGGTTTTTATCTCCAAAACTTGATGAGTAAGACTAAAATGAGTAATGTAGATAACTTAAATAGAGGCTAAATCTCTGATACATCATTATTATGCATATTTTAAAGTAAAAATTTTTAAAATATAATTATTCAATGAAAATTTTGAATGTAAAAGAATCAAAAGAATCACAAATCAATGTACATGATTCACCTCCACATGAGACTACGTCCAAAGTCGAGATAAAAGCTTCACTAAAGCAAAAATATTACATCAAGACTTCATAGCTCAACTCTCAATTATCTATCCCCACAAGTGTTTGTGTGAGACTAAATTGAAATGTGCTCATCCAAGGATTAAGTATCTCAAACCCTAACTAGAGACCAAGATTAATCACAATTAGATTAAATACGGTTTACAATACGCATGTTAATCTTTTAAAATCCCCCTTAATCCAAATCTTGGAGGATGTAGTTTCTATAATCCATATATAGTTTCAGTGGAAAGTTCTTTTAAAAAAAACTAAATCAAAGTTTTTTCCCTATGAACAAGTGTTAACTAGATTTAAGCTGTATCTGAAAAAATGTAAGAGAGAAATTACATACATAGAATCTATCATATATTCTAAATCAGTGTTGCAAAATTTTCAAAGTTGCACAGTGTCTTGAAAAACTACCAGAAGAAATCACTTGGTAAAGCCATCAGCCTAGTTAAGCTCTCCATCAATCTTGATGAGCTTAAACGTGTTCTCAGACGCAGTCTCCTTGAAAAATGATACCTAATCTCAATGTGCTTCATCCTACTATTCATCATCTAATTCTTAGCACGGTGAAGCGCACTTTTACTATCACAATGAAGATTGGCATACTGTTCCGATTGGTTCACCAAACACTTCTACATCTTTGATTCCAAAATGAAACCTTGCTTGCTTGGTTATTGACATTCTTTTCAGTCCATTTTGGTAATAAGCTTGTTCAATCAGATTGTTTTCTTTGTTGCCTCTACGGCTGCAACATATTCAGATTCTGTAGATGACAAAGAGATGCACTTTTGAAGAATTGATCTCCAACTAATGCTACTAACTATAAGAGTGAAAACATACCAAGTTGTTGATTTTATCTTACTCAAGTCCTTGTTATTATCAACATACATTAAAAGCGACTTGGCATTCACTGCTTTGACATCAAACAATAAACCATGTTGTGTAAAACCTTTGAGATCCAAGTATCCACTTCATTGCTTTCCATGTTGTGTAAAACCTTTGAGATCCAAGTATCCACTTCATTGCTTTCCAATGCACGTTGCCTTGATTTAACATGTGTTTGCTCACCTTATCTATAGCAAATTCTATATCCGGTCGTGTGCACACCGTCACATACATGAGACTATTAATTTCACTTTCATAAAGCATAAAATACATCAAGCATTATTTGATAGCATCTGTAAAACATTATGATGCTGAAAGTAAAAAATGAGTAGCCAATGGAGTATTCAGAGGTTTAGCTTCCGCCATGTTGAACTTGGCAAGCACCTTCTCTGCATATTTTTGTTCAAATAACTAAAGCTTTCTTGCCTTCTTATTCCTATATAAGTCCATGCCACAAATAATCTTGATTAGACCTAGATCCTTCATGCTGAAAATTGAGCTCAACTCAACCTTCATCTTATCAACATCAGATTTTTGGGGAGCTATAACAAGCATGTCATCAACATACAAGACAAGAATGATAAGCTCAAATGCCGCATCAAAAATTTTCATTAAGTAAACACAAGGATCATATACATTCCGTAAGAATCATTGTGAGTGCATGAAATTGCTAAAGCATTTATTTCACTGTTTGTAACTTTTTTTTAAATCGTATAATGATTTAAGCACTCTGTCAATTCAATATTGCTCTTATATAATGCTCTTATAAGCATATAATGGTCTACATTTTATGCTTATAAGAGCATATAAGGTAGATATAAGGAGGATTCTCAGTAGTTAGTTTTCTCAATTTTCAGTATGCATTCTCCGCGCGTTCGTGAAATTGAGTGTTTGTCACCATGCAAGAGATACTTTGGTTTGTCGAAGATACCGCATCCGAGGTAGAAGCTCCAATTCGGATGTTTTGAGTAGTGTAGTGCTAGCTCACGATTTAAGCAGATCTGTAATTGGAAGCTTTGTGCTGCTATCTGAGTGTTTACTTCATCTTTAATGTGCAGCTATCTAAATGAATACCAAGACAGACTTGCAATCAATCTCTGTAATACTTGATTGGATCAATTTCAGAAATTGAATGTGATCTACGCTACAACTTGTTGCCTTCGGACTTAGCAATTGCATTGCTTCTGGAAGTGACAGACGCATGAGAATTCAAACTCTTCAATGGAATATTAATACATGACATTTCTTTGTTCTCTATGTTGTTTCTGTCCTCGTGGTATTGGATCTTTACCATTATGCTTCATTTCAGTAATTATCTGTCATTACAAACCTATGTATGCAAGTACAAAATTAAAATGACAAAATAATTCAGATTCTAAAAAATCAAACTAATTTCTTTGGAAGAATAATAGAATAAATCTTTACCGTTTTAGATTTAAAAAAACTCTGCAATCACTTGATGGAACAATTTTGTTCTTTCATCAAAATGTAATTGGTGTCTCTAGCTTCACTTTCACAAATCAGCAAACATTTTACTCCAAATTGAGAAAATAAATTTTGATAGAGCTTTTGCACTCCAAAAACTATAGACATAAAGTATCTACGTGCATTGAACTAGCTCTAATACCAATTGTACACAAGAATAACACAAAAATCACAAATGAGAATTCCACATCAATGTACGTGGTTCACCTGCAGATGATACTACGTCCACGACCTAGATAAAAGTTTCACTAAAGCAAGAATTTTACATTAGACATCCATAACTCAGCTCTGCATTACATCTTGCCACAAGTGTACACGTGAAACTAAACTGAAACGTGCTCATCCTAGGATTAAGTATCTCAAACCCTAACTAGAGGCTAAACCTAATTACGATTAATCTCACGCTGAGCACATAATAAATTTGATGGCATGTAATATTGAAAACCTAATAATAATAAGTAAATAGTGACTAAGTGAATTTTTTTTTAAAAAATAGTTACTTAATAAATATAAGCATATTACAATTATACTATTAAAAGTTTGCAAGTGGAAATATAACATAAATAAATTAATGAATAATCCAAAAATGGTAATCCCTTAATTTTGAAAAAAAATCTTTATATTGAATGAAATTATCTGATTTAGATATTTTTAAACTTTATGAATATGTGTATTTTTATTTGAATCTGTTGTTTTTTGTCACAATGCGATGAATTAAATTAATATTTTACGATTTGATTTGCAAAATTCAAACATATTAGGTCTCAAAAAACAAAACTATGTTTTATCAGTTACAAATTTTGATATTTATTACATTGTGATTGACGATATTCAAACATATTTTGTTTCAAATATTAACATTATAGAGATAAACGTTTTATTCTTCAAGAGTTATTGTTTTATTCCAATTTGATTGCCAAAAATTTAACATATTCCTTCTCAATACTCAACCTAAAAATACACAGTTACTTACTCATGCGAATGAATGAATCATGCGTATAGATGAATTCAAACACAATTCCTGGAATAATTGTGTGAAAATGAGGTTGAAGGTTGAAATTTTCACACAAATGTAATATATGAATAGTTTGTAATCTTAAATATAAAGATCTTGCGACACCATGAAGAAATGAAACGTTTTTATGAAACAATATTATCCACTTGCATTTGATCAAAGTTAATAAGAAACACATGAGTGGATGTGTTTACAAAAGGTTTAATATTCTTCCTGTATAATTTTCTTCCATAAATAAGGTATTCAATTCTTCTCTTCTCTTAGAATTTCTAAAATAAGCAGAGATTTGTATTAAAGTTTTAACTTTGTTATAAGAAAAAACGTACTGAGGCATATCTATTAAATCTTGTAAGTATTTACTCAGGTTGGTCTAATCTAACAGAATTTGTTGCGTGCAAAAAGTTGAAAACATAGGGGTAGAGTTTTATTAGAATATGTTTGATCTTTCGTCATATGTAGCCCACTCCTTCATCACCCATCAATCCCGGCCATGTATGCGCATGTTTCTGAGCATAATTTCACTGTAATTGTTTAGAAAGTAAAAAATTTTGAATCTTGTACGTTTATGATACCGTTTTATTTTGTATGAAATGTATTGTACTGTATGCTGACATTTAATTTAATTAGGATGTAATTGTCATGAGACATTTACGTAAATCAACAGGTGTGAATATAAATTTATATCTGTAATTTCATTAAATGTACATCAGATTTCATGATATATATGATTTATGAACTACTTTTGTGTTGTCTAGCCAAGTGTCAATTATTTATGGGTATTGATAGTACGATGACTTGTTTGGGCAAGCCTTTACTTAATGGGGATTCATGTATAAACACAATAAATAAAAAGTAGAGTAGAATCTAGGAATCATAGAATTGAAAACTGCAAGGGCTTTCAGATAGAGCAATTCAATATACTTGTGAGAGAGTTCGATTAAGCTAGAATTGACGGATTAATTTGAACATATCAAAGAACAAGTGAAAAGAGTTGAAGGATGCTTGGGATTACTTCTTAAGCTTCGGCAATTAGATATACAAGATAGAGAAGAAGAAGGTAAAAATTTTGTTGAGGTGAATGTTGTGTCCTGTGTTCACATTATTGCGAAGAGGGTGTTTATAATAGGATGGATGGGAAAACTGGAAAATTTTATCATTAGTGTATACTTTTGTCATTGCAGACAGAAAACTTTTTATGCGTTTGGGGTCAGAGAGATGGATAATCGTTAATAGACAAATATCTCATGTGTTCAGCTTTAGACATTATGCCTGGATTGTAGCACCTTAGGGGATCAGATGGCAACAGAATCTATACATTTAAAAAGGGGTTAAGACTGAAATAATTGTCTTTTCAGCGTGTCCAAAGTTGGCATGTGGTTCCACACGTGCCAAAAGCAAGAGGTAATAAGACCTTATCAAAGCACATGCAAGACCAAAAGAAACGAATTCAGCTGAAGAAGGTAGTGAAAAAGCATCTTTACCAGTAAAGCGTGGAGATAGAATTAACACTACACAGCAAAAAGGGAATCAAACAACGATTTTATAAGGTAGAAACCTATGACACGGTGTTGGTTCAATTCGTCGTAATCTCATGCAGCCACTTACTGAGCGTCACATATTCTAACAGTAGTTAATGCGCTAATAAGGCATCAGGTTTTCTAGGCATGTTATCGAATGCCTTTACCTCAAAATATTTTGGCTTAGCTCTCATAATTTAAAATTTGAACTCGTTGTGTGTCATCTAGACTTATTCTTTCCATGTTACGAACGAAATAACTCATTTTTCATGATTATCAGTAACTAAGTTATGGTGTATGGGCAGGAACAGAACAAGAATATGGGATACCAACCTTACTACCTCGCCTTGAAAGCGAAGGATTTTTTTATCACCGAATTCATCATTTCAATTTTAATATGCAATTGAGCATGATTGGGTGTTATGTACTCCATCACCAAATTTCTGGGGCTAAGGTACTGGTTTACAAATAATTCTTCAAAATATGCGATAGAGATCTACTAGATGTAGTATCACTAACATAGCATTGACTTTACGGTTGCATGGATTTAGGCATTGACAAGTATGACAAGCAGGGCGAAAAAGTCTTCCGAGTGTAACAAAAGTCTTCCTTCAGATTAAAGTCACACTCCGCTTTGACCTCTTCGACAAATACAGCTTGCATGCTCCTCTGATGAAAGATCCCAATATCAAAACGAGTCCCACAAGGATTCTAATACTTAAATAGTTTTCCTTCGTTACTTCAATCATGGTGTTGTCCTTGCCTTGCTAGCAAAAATTGAATTCCAATGTTAACTTGTCTAAAATAGGAAAATGGAAGTTTAGGCTGCTCTCACTTGTCGGCTCCAACTCAGTGGCAACTTCCGGCCGCGGATCTGGCAGACTCACAAACTGACTGTAACCCACGATTGATGTTATTCTTTCTCCAAGATTCTCAGTCGCTTTCTCTGCACTCAACGCGGCTTTTTGCACAAAAACGCCTAAATTACCTACATTAATTTGTAGGTGACTAGATTAAGCCAATTTAAATGACCGACTAATGTAACCATGCATGCAAATTAGTCATGTTACATATGAGATTTGTAGCATCCACTACTTTGTTTATCAACTGGAAGTTACTAACCAAAACTGTCGGTAGTCTCGTCAACATCAAGTAAGGGTTTTGTCAACGTGTTTAAGAACCTTTCCTGTTCCAAAGGTTCAGGTTGTGAGGCTAATAGGCGAGAGTAAAAAAAATTCACAAACTCTGGATTAAAAATTAGTTGAGTTATGAAACTGAGCTAATTACAAACTGATTAATAATCATCAGGCCTTATTGGATGACATCTTTCACGATTCAATTTCCAACCAATCACAGTCTAAATGCTCCGGTTGATATAGGTGTCAGAGTATAGGGTCACCTAAAATAACCATGCCTGGACATGCTCCATTGTTGTGCTATTGAGGTTAGTGGCTAAGTCCAACATAAATAAGATGGAGCTAACCGTTAGCCCCATTTTATTCTTTTGGTTTGCTAAGAGTGCTTGATGAGGTCTTCACATCTTTATCTCATGGATGCTACATATAAAGATCTTTATAACTCATTCTAGGCTAATTATCTCTCACGTTACTATACTAAAACGAGGGATAATTAACCAAATCAACCAAGTATGTGTTATTCGTTTAAGTTGGAACTTCGCCAAGAGTCGGGAGCTATTGTAGTCCAAGTAGCCTTCAGGACTGAGGCTATTGTCGGCGGAAACCTATCACTACAAAGCCAATCTATGCCTCTAGTGGGATCATTATTCCAGCCAAAAACTCCAATGAAGTCGGAGCCCGTGCCCATGGATATAAGCCCGAGAGTTGGTTTCTGCGCAGGAAATTAATCCGCAAGTTTGGATTCAATCTGCTTTTTAATTCTTGAAAAAACCATTGACAACTTTATGAAACATCTCATCCCCATCGACTACAATGACTGCCGCCGTTCCGTCCCGTATGGCCTCCGTGCAAGTTGACTGGCATGTTGAGGAACTGTGGTGAGTTTTTCCGAAATGTTCCAATTGTTGCCCAGGCAAACTGTTAATTTGGGGAGCAGCTTCTTCCATGAATCCCCCGTACTTTTGTTGGCACCGTTTGGATTGACGATTAACGCATAATATTGTTTCCATATGGTCTCGTGCGACGGAGTTTCCATGGGCCTTACAAGATGCAAAGACAACAATCTTGGAACTCCTTCTCACATAATGATAATTACTCGGTTACAAGTCTATTGTTATCGACAAGGGCCCGATCAGAACTTGTCTGACCACTTGGCTAACTTGGTTAATTATACCTCAACCTAGTATAGGAAGGTGAGTGATAATTTGACTAGCTGCTCCCATCAAAAAAAGTTGAGAATTTGAGTGGAAGACATGATGGCTAAAACTCCTGCAAGTGACATCTCGAGGGATTGCTTTCTCAAGGGAGGAATTTGGTAAATCGTTCGGTTAAGAATTTTGCAAGTATGTATTTGCTTGTACAAAGTATGTCTCATATGGTAACGATTTAAAGTTCGTTGTTGGATAGCAAATGTGGAATGTGCATGAAGGAAATTAGAAATAATTCCGACTCCGAAGCAATGAAAAAATCTTCAAACTGAAGATAGCAAGGGAAAGAATCACCATTCAATGGATGCATGAGAGTCGTTGTGATTATGGTCGAATGAATGATCTTTTACCACTGGACGTATGGTGAGTCTCAATAACTTGCTTTGTACTTCAGTACTGTCATTCTTCGGTATTCGCAGGATGGATTAACCGAAGAACTGAGGGTCATATAGAAGCAACCTTCAGACATACATTCCCCTATGATCTTATCCTTGGTTCTCCTGAAAGAGCAAGGAAAACGTGGAAATCATGTCAGACACGGAGATTATGAATAGCTTCTAAGTACCAGTTTATAGGTGCCGGTCCTGCCCATGAACCTGTTTACGTAAAGTAAATGGGATGAAATAGCCATTGCTGGTCGTGGAGTAGAACATGTAAGTATGTGCACTGGAGAAGACTTCAGAAAGACCTGGAGGACCCGAGTCTTCACGGTAGCGAGACCAGGTCTTTATAAGGCCTAGTCTCTTTCCTCTCTTGGAACATTGGAGACAAGGAAAAGTTTTTCTTGTCCCGTACAACCCCTGCGGAAAAGGTTAAAAGCTTGATCGTTAATATGGTGAAAGCTGAATGGTCCAAACGGTATTTCTTAGATTGCGAGTGCACTTAACAGAATCTTCGCTGGAATGTTATTCAGGCTATCCCGAAGTTATTCCGTTCACCTGTCTGCAAAGTCTTTCATATTTGTTTCGTTCATGTACAATGATTTAAAAAGTTTGCTGCTGATCCGCTTACGAGGAGTCGATACATAGCCCAGATCAGATCACTCAGCTCCGAGCAAGAGGCTCTTGAACCCGCCAAGGCTACCGGACTCTGGTGTTATAACCCGGTCGGTGACTTACGTAATAAATGGGCTAAACCTAAACTTAGCATAAAGTTTCTTTCGGTTTCAAAGATGTAAGTTTTGATGGGGTATTCCCATCCTTTTTCCCTACTTTACATTCTCAGAGAAAGTGTTTGATAACAGCAAAACATCTAGCATAATACACAGATTACGTCAAAAAAGTGAAACAAGCCTACTAGCCTAATTGTTAATTATCGTAAAAAATAGCACCATAGAATTTTCGACGACCTAGTATACGAAAATGTGGAAAATGTGGAAAATGTGGGTACTGGTTCTTTGCACTAGCGGAAGTCGTTAAATTTATTGACTTAACCTTTGAAAAAGTTGACTGAACAGTGCGTTGTATAGTTGCTGGTCAGTCATATTATATCCAGCGGACAGACGGAAGCTACTTTCCTACACTCCGCTGTCTTGCAAAGACTAGACAACTAGCAGCCCGAACTGTATAAGACCTACCTTGGTGGTTAAAACATGTCTAGGTTATTCTTCCTTCCTATCTGACAAATATTTTCAAAGCCGCCTTCTCACAGGTTTTTCCCCGGGTCCGTACTTCTGCCTGACAAAGTTTCCCTCACAAGTGTCGTTGGATTTTCAATTCACGTCAACTCAACGCCACCGTTCTAGAGCAGCTTTTTGTGCTATGTGAGTTTGACTCAAGCTATCTCTACGTACAAAATCAATACAGAGTATTTAGCTCAATACTGTAATTGGAAAGTCAAGAATCTACCAGGAATCCGTCAACTCGGTGAAGTTTTCACAGAAGATGACGAATGATGAATAAAAGCAAAGTGTAGGGTTCAAAGAGCAATTGAGAAACTATAACCGTGTCTCACAGTGCGGGGCCGATCCATATGTTCACTCACAAGTATTGCCACTTTGTCTACTAACAGTTTCTCCCTTTCACCACTGTTTGAGGTATATTATATACCTCATCCTAGCTATATACCGTATATATCTAGGATGCAATAGGACATATTGCGCATGTAAGACACCTTGAGAGGGTATTCCCATACTTTTTGCTATAATATTAGCTCCTATAAATAACATACTCTCCATGTCACCACTTTTAATATTGCAAGACAGAATCGAAATACTGTGAACAACTACTATATTGTCTTTGCTTGGCCAGAGTAGTATGAGAATATGCACGACGTTTAAGTGCATAGAAGATACGGCGCTAAGTTTTTAGTGTAGCAGACAATAAGTGGCATGGGAGGTTTTCTTCATTTCACGAGGAGATATTACTATATAAATCTTTTATGGATTTATGTAAGAGTCCCGAAAATAATTTTGATATTATCGAAATATAAATCATCATATTTTTTATAACAGATATAGAATCGATAATATGAATATTTATATGATATCGTGAAAACGAATACATTCCAGATGAATAGTATATATAATATTTAGAAATCTTATCTATCTGGAATATCTTTGTTCTCACGATATTATTTAAATATTTATATTTTCGATTCTAAATTTGCTATTAGAAAATATAATGATTCTTATCTCGATAGCATCTAAATCGCCACCTAACGAAAGATCTTCGAGAGATCATATTTACACAAAATCATATCATAAATATGGAAAAGTGAAAATAGTAAAAGTGAAAAGTTGAAACTTAGTAACGATCGTGGATACGGAAGTTTCGACGATGGCTCCCTAATTCGTACCACCTTTGGACTTTGTAGTACATGTGTAAGACAATCATAGGTTAGGATGTAAAACAATCATACTTACGAGAATTACTTGATGGGACCCAATACGTTACATTTTACTATTTCCACGGCATTTCATCACCCCGTCACCGATGTTCTACGAGTTCTTGTAATTGTTTTGAGTCCGGGTTAAGAAAAGCACTGCGGTTCATTGTTGGAAAGTGACTTTTACGGACAGGCACTCCGGACTAAAATAATCAACTTACGTGACTTTGGCCAAGAGTTTTAGGAAAAAAAAGCGAGTAAGTAGATTAGGCCGATACTTTATAACTGTAAAATCATTCTAGGTTGTGAGAATTTGGGCTCTTTCATGATGAAGATTGGGAGTCATGGAAAATCTGACTAACTTAATTTCGGGAATCATTTATTTTTTTCATTGAAGTGGAAACAAAGCAGTTACAAGAACATATCTGACGGTGACCCGTGGGAAGGGTCCGATCCGTTAAAATGGAAGGTATTGGGTCCCATCAAGCCTTCAGCGTTCTTATCGGGTCCCATCAAGTAAATTTCTCCCTCAGAAGTCAATAGTAAGCAGTTCCCCCTCTAGTTTTAAACGTCACGAAGGAAAGCCCCAGGGCGTGGAAATGGATTTGTAGACACGGTAAAACGCGAAGGTGTGTCGGTGGCGTTCCAGTGGGTGTGATTTGTTAAGGTTTCGGGAAGGAGTTCATGGTGCCATTAATGAACAAAATTTGCAAGAGCCCGGAGTTTCAAAGTCTAACAGGAACAAATCACATGAATTCGTATTATCTAACGCAATTAGCTACAAAAGCACTGAGACAGTGGACATCTCCTGCATCCGCATGGATCATTAGATGCATGACTTGTTCTGTAGAAGTCGGTTTGAATGACGACAGTCAGTCTTAGCCTAGCCCGATTACACCATGATCAAATCCCGAACACCCTGACAACATGCCTTGTGGGGTTTTATAAGCATGTCATCACATTAGCACATGATCGAGTAATTATATTTATGTCGAGAGAACCTCCTTAAGCTCCTCCTAAAGGCTGACCGGGGACCTGACGTGACATTGCAAAGTTTCAATCTGTGATATTTATGTTCTTAAAAAAATCCTTATACGGAATAGCTCCCTCCGTTTAGCGACGCAAGGTCAGTTCGTGGAGCTTCTACCCTGTTGACCCCTGTGATGGGGGGTCGTCATGTAGACTTTGAATCTCAAGGGGGGTGTGAAGTCATCTTGCAACCTGAACAGGAGAAGTCTGTCTAAGCTATGCAATAACTGGGTAAACTATCCCTGACCCCTTTAGAACATGGAAGAGACTCCTCTCCAAGATCTTGACTATGTTGGACCAATGGGAGCATACCAGTTTGTGGGTGAAAGTCAATCTGCTCAGTCCAGCAACTTTTGTAAGAGTCTGTAGGACCATCCTCTGAAGGCGGGATCCCAAATATGCGTAGTGAAGGTGCATCAGAAAATGCTAGCATTCAAAAATGGTCCCTGAGCACAATTCTGCTAAAATATACCACATTCATGGCAACTTCCACAGGTAACTACCAAAATCACCTAAAGGTAAATAATGGGAGGTCGGCAGCACTATTGGATTGCAGGTCACGACGTGCTCATGATCTTAGCGGATTCTGGCCGTAATACATTAGTTCCACTCATTGAACTCATGAGGGGTTATGCTGAGGCATGAGAATCTGCAGCGGAAGACTTCCAACTGCTTGACCAGATCCTCAGCAGGTTCTATTACAGATTTATCCGTAAAGAACGCGTTGACGAGCTCCCAGTAAGCCTGGTCCGATCAGGCCAAAGTTGTTTAGACTCCAAGGACGTGGTATGTAAACCCCACCCATTGGAATACTCGACTCACTTTACATCCTGTGCTGCAAACAATCCATCTCCTCCCCACCATCCAACACATTTGTTTACCAGCCAACGAAAGCAGCCATTAGCAATTGCGAGACAGCAAGAATTCAGTTGTTCCGGTCTCCTCCGTCTCTGTCTTCCACCTCCATAAGCAGCTAGTGCGCGTGTCTGTGGCAAAATCGTAACTCACACGTCTCGTGGAGTCAAAATTTCTGAAGTTCAGTCAGATCCTCAATTCATACAGATTCCCTTTTCGTTGTGCTTCACATATCCCAAATTTCGGTCAGTTCTCCAAATTCATTGTTACATGCTTGGAAGATCTGAACAACGGACTGAACATTTCAGACAGATTTCGCTTTACTTTCCCGATTAAAGTTCGTCAGCCATCATTGCGACGGTCAATCTGATTATGGGCTTGAACAACGACGAGTCTCGAAGTACAGAAGCGATCAGTAGTCAGCGGCTACGTTCCCAGCGGATTGAGCTCTCAGTGGCTTTGCCATTTGAAATTAGCAGCGAGATGGCTCTCACAGTAGATTCTGGAAGTCCCCCACAATCCCACGCTTCAAACACTGCAACGGTGGCATCTCATTTTGTAAGCTTGTCTACAAACACGCGAGAGACGGACGTTCCGAGGACGACACAGCAGTTCTTGGAAAATGAGGTAAGAATACTGATTGGAAGCGTAAAAATCATGAATATGGAGACCACGATTCCTGATATATGACAGGACACATCCTGATCAGTCTTATTTCATTGTCATGAAGCAAGCACAAATAGATAGATATGTAGATACTCCAGCAAGCCTGAGCACAAATTTTCCTACACGTAGATAGGTAAAAACACCTCGATTTGAGATGGCTTCTGCAATCTCGATATGTCGATCACTCCGCAAATCTGTCCTCATACTGGAAGATGATTTTTGATCTTCTCGCTTCCGGCATGCAGAGCCGGCATCCAATGAATCTTCGCAATGGCTCCAACGATCGGCCAACAGTGGAAGATGGATCACCTCCATTATCTCCCCAGCGACCATCCCAAAGTAATTCGGACCTTCATAATCAGGTTAGTTGTACCCTTCTCTCCTTCAATCTGCTAGATATTCCCAAACACGTAGTCCATGTCGGAAGGCCAAATTTTCTGCTAGTCACAAGACAAAATCCGGAAGCTAAGCAAGTGCAATTCATCCAAGATCATGTCATATCCAGTATCAAAGTGGTTCTGGTAACGGCAACGTAGATTTTCTTGATAAAATTCTTCTTGTGCACTAGTTTCTGTTGATTCATTGTGCAGTCTGATTGATATCTTGTTCACTTGGGGTCCAGTTGAAGAGAACACGAACAGAAATGGAGCACATGATAGATGAGAACCAACAGATGAGGAAGGTTCTCTCGCTGATGACTGCGGAGTATAATGCTCTCTACCAACAATTGGTTACAACTGTTGCCCTGCAGCAGCAGCAAGGAAAAACGGAGAAATTTTCGCAGCTCAGTCAGGTATAGAAGTTTGCGCCCTTACTACGTTGAGTTTAGCTCTGTCCAGCAAGAGCATGGATGGACTGATCAGTTTGGTTATGAGATGTGCTCAGAAAATATGTTTGAGTGGAAAATCTCATCCACCGGTTTCTATGCACAGGTTCCGTTAGCGACAGCACTAAATGTAGAAGTTGTGCAAGGCAATGGACAACGAGCGAGTCCACAGAGAAGTTTCACCGAGCATTCCTCCCACTCAGCAGGAAGTGAGCGGTCCCGAAGCGCCACACCCACTGGCAGCGCTCAGGTGTCTTCAAGATCGCCAGGAAGGTCCAAGCACGGTGACAAACAAACGAGTCCCTTGAGAGTAAAATTGGAAGACGATACCAATCAGAAAATCATTGTGCAAGCACTTCCCACAGTCATGCCTATGGATACGGACAAGGCTGCAGTGAACATGTTCCGAGCATACAAAGAAGAGTCCTCGTCTCAGGCAATTGACGCCTCAAACCCATCAGAATCTCCTGAGCTTGGATTTGCATCAGAAGCACGGGAGTCCGCATCACAGGACGAGCCTTCGGTAGCGGAGCAGTTAGAGCAGAATGGTTGGCCTCCAAACAAGCGGATGAAATCTGTTTTACAAGATACTTCAGTTCGTAATGCCCGTGTATCAGTACGAACTCGAACAGACGCACCCACGGTATGACTGGGTTTTTGGCACCCAAATTTCTTCTGTATTCAGACGTATATATATCTACAATACTTGTATATACTGAAAATTGTGCCGTGTGAAAAATTTCTGACATTAAGGGGGTCGATGTTCAATGCAGATGAACGATGGATGTCAATGGCGCAAGTATGGACAGAAACTGGCCAAGGGAAATCCTTGTCCCCGGGCTTATTACCGGTGTACTGTAGCCCCAGGATGTCCCGTGCGCAAGCAGGTACAGCGGTGTGCAGAAGATCGATCTATATTGACCACGACATACGAAGGCACACATAGTCATCCGCTTCCAGCAGCTGCCGTGGCTATGGCGTCCACCACCTCTGCTGCAGCGGGTATGTTGCTTTTAGGATCCACTTCAAGCAGTGACAGGGCAGAGGGATTGGGCAGTGACAACTCCTTCAACTTGGGAACTCACTCCATGCCGATCATATCTGCTTCAGCACCCTTCCCAACCATTACTTTGGATCTGACCAACAATCCGGCTGCTAATCAAATGCACCTTGACGCTGCGAACGGAAATCGGCAACCTTACACTTTTTCCATGGCACAAAATGGTATACAGATGCATGCGCCTTCCATGATGGCTCCAGTTCAGTCTTCTTATTACGGGGCAGCGAAGCCTCCATCCGGCACTTTTCAAATGTATTCAGGAAATCCACTTATGGTTCAATTCCAAGGTGGCAATACTGCTCGAGGACCGCAGTTACTGGCGGACAGTGTCACAGCCGCAACAGCAGCCATCACCTCTGACCCGAATTTCACTGCGGCGCTGGCTGCTGCTATTACATCCATTCTGAGCTCTCAACCTAACAACCAGCTGGCGGCAACTAACAGTTCGAGCTTAGGAGAAGCTCTACGAGGTGCGCTCTCTAGCCATGGGTTACCGATCACTGCTGCCAAGAAAGACACAGCATCGCGATCGACGTGATCTCAATCTGAATCAACCGTTTGGGTTGATTCATGATGAGATATTGGAGTCCATGATCAGTAAATGCATCAAATGAAGTTGCTCAGGAAAGCGAGCAGACATATGGTGTTGGACTGTGAGCCGGCTCCGTCTGCGTTAGACGGTTCAAATTGTCGAAGCAGCAGTAACTTAGAGCGAGTCTAGAAACGAAACTTGTTAGTGAATAGGAAGAGATACTTCTGAGCCGTGAAGGTCACAGTTAGATCAGCTTGCGGAAGAGCTTTGAACGATAGATAGATGTACAGTTTCTGCATGTCCACAATCAGGTTGTGAATACAGATTCATCGATCTTCGGAGCTGGAATGATCCTTGAGACGAAATTTTTGTCCGGAAGAGTCGGTGTGAGAGTTTCCGGAGAGGTTCTTGTACATAGGAGCGGCTACTTCATTACCCGGAGACAATTATTTTTGGTCATAGATTGAAGCCTCGAGATCTATCTGGCTTTGAATCTTACGGATTTCTGATGTCGATCCTCAAAATTCCAGGGGCATATTATAATAAAACTCAACATTTGTACGTGCAGTTATCGTGTCTGGCTCTGCATGCACTCCAAGTGTTTTCAATACACGCGACCTTCTTTTTTTGCGGTGAACTTTTGCTTCTCTGATGATGTATTCATCTGAATGAGAAAAGAAATATCTAATGCATTGAAATCTGAGAGTGGACGCGTGCAGAAATAGCATTCTTCACCGAATGATCTCAATCAGCTTGGATACAATCGTGTGCTTGGTTGAAGGATGATTGTGGTAGAGTCTTTGGTCTTCGCACAGGTCGGTACTAGGATAGTCGGTGTGCTAGGAACTGATGGAATAGGGGTGGAATGTTCGCGATGCATTTACGCCGCCACTTGAACATATCTTCACGGTCAAACAGTCCCGACCCGGATGGGAAAGGTGGCTTGACAGCGTTGACTTGAACATACAACGCCGCGACATTTTTTCACTAACCCACTTTCCGAAAGAACTGATGATCACGCATGACCCAATTTTATCTGCTTGCCAGAGCTAGTCAAAGACAATCGTAAATAGGAAATCGTGAATCGTGAGTGGGTAAAGTTTCTGACGCTGCAAAGTCAACACGCAGTTCACACGACTTTGGCTGCAATCAAAATAGGTCCAAATTACTCGGTCAAAATTGATTTTAAGCTCCTTCTGACTACGGCATGCTTGTCTCACGATATATTCAATCGTGCCTATCGCTGCACTCCTGAAATGGAATGCATCTCCTATGTCGAGAACTCATCTTTGTGCACGAAACAGCTTTCATTTGATTCTGGTAGATCTAAATGCCCAAACAGGGTGTACCATCGTGATTGTAGTAGATATTGACATATCCTTGAATTCTTGAAAGGATTGTTCATCACCTGTACAATGCGAGGGTCAAAGGACAGGTCATAATTTGAACTTGTGTAACAAGTACGGATATTGTGCCATGACCTCAAAACTGAAATTCAGGATCCTAATTATGAGCAGTCGCACAACGAACACGTTTCTAATGCTGAGTCTGTCTAGTCAATGATGAATATGAATCCAGCCATTCAAGAGAATGAACTTAACCGGTTATCATATGTAAGGAACAACAATTCATCGAAACTGGTGTCAATTTTCAATGTGAATCATATCACGTAGGTAGGATCGTTCGTATAGATATATTCTTCCATATCCACCGTCGGTCTGGTCACCTTATCAAATTCGTAAGCCTTGTCGTGATCTTTGGAGAAATTTTGATCTTCCATAGAGAGAAATTTTGTTTGATAAGTGGTCTACAACTCTCGAATTGATTGTCACTGTGGTGTTTTGTGAAAGCTGATGGTTGATAGATGCCAAGGTAAGCTACCTTGCGGCTCCAGTCACATGTGCAGTGTGTTGGTTTTATCAAAGAACAACATAAATCTTGTAATCAGATAGAGAAAATTCTGACCAATTGTCTTAACTTCACAGAAGTATTATCTGCCTCGTTAGTTCCTTCCCAGCCCATTCGAGCTACTCGGGTTGAGAAGTGTTGTTTATAATTGATAAACTAATGTCCATCAGTATCACGGTAATTGATTCTGCATACGTCTTACAGCCATCTACCTTGAAATGTTATCAAAAAATTTGCTACCCTTCCTGTAAATGGCCTTGAGCAGTGTGAAACTGAAACACAAAGACCTGCAAATTCATCTATTTACGCATGCTTTTTCCCGGCTTGTGAAGTTTTGAGTGCATAAGGCTTCTAGTTCAAGAAATAAACCACTTCTCAAAATGTATTGGGTCAGGGTTAAGTTCTGTTTGCAGTCGCCTCTTACCTCCAGCGGAAGGAGGCTCTACACCCATATTCTGAAGTAAATTGCGATTAGATTGTATTAGACAGTTTAGGCTTGCCGTGGTACAGTCAGACCGGATGTGGGCAGCTCGGACAAGAATGATACTAGGCCATGTAATTAGAGGTGAGCACGATTGGTCATGTGAATTGCTCGAATGCAGCAGTGAAATGATTACCCCTTCGAGAGTACCCTCAACCTGTAGTATCTTTTCATCCTTGATGACCTTACGCAGGACAGTCTTCTTCAGACTAATATTCCTAAATGATTTGGTTTTAGATTTTCGCCTCTGCAGATGCCCCAGAAATCTTGGAACAACGATTGTACGAAGAAGGCGAAAAGTCTAGGCCGGAGGCGAAATAATAGTTTGGATACAGCTGGTATGACATGCCCTGATTGCCTAAGTCCCGTCCGAAGAACGCTAAGGTCTCCCCGCAAGACCACACACCTGACCCTCCCGACTGCGCAATGATCGTTTCGTCCCGAGAAAGAAGAATCGGGACCTCCTTGTGGAGCATGACATTCGGTTGCTTCTCTACTCACCAATGTCAGTCCTGGATCCTTGTAAGCAGCGCTATGTTGAGGTAGGCCCGTTCACTTGTTCGTCGTTTAGGAGTTTGACTACTCAAACTATGATATAATTGCTTTGTCTATATCTAGAACTCGAAGCACTGGATTCAAACGCGGGGTTGAACAAAAGTTGTGTTTGCAACCTTCGAGGCTCCATATCCACAGGAGCCGGAGTCATACCAAGATCCGAGTAAGAGTAAGATGGGCTCTGACAAGTTTCTGACATCAGTTGCCAAGTCTTCCTGCAAAGACCCAGAAGACTCGCTTGCCCACTATGTGTACGGTCGTTGGCCTCCGAGTCTCACTCGCTTGGGGCAAAACAGTTCAACGAGGTCTCTACGGGGCTCTGCTAACTAACAGAATAACAATGTCACCAGATTAACCTGGAGACTGCCTGACTGACGGTTGTGACTGCGTATATACGCACTCTCTCCCACCTAGACTGTTCAATAAACTAAGTATATACCTCAAATTCAGTCATCGATCATCCCGTAGGCATCGTCGTCATTGTTTCGATGTGAGACCTGGACTTCTGGCACATCTACTGGACCCGGGCATTCAGGTATAACCAGAAGCCCGGTTTCTGAACCACATATTTCACCAGATAAAGGGTCAGAATTTGCACTTTATCCTTGGTCTGCTCTTCGTTCAATTTCCTCAAGAATGTCCTCGTCTACGAATCATTGTAGACCTTTTCCTTTCTACGATCTGGAAGATATTCCTCGAATGAAAAAACAGTTCTCATTCTCCCAAAGCAGCTATTGACCAATTATCATATCATTGCGTATTGCACACAAGTATAGAAAGACGAATGGAAGTTTCTCCTTTCTTTTCTCACTGGACGGGCCAGGTTTAAGGGCCGGATCGTGTTATTTTTTCAAGTCCTTCATGCACACTAAATTCGTAGTACTCAGCGTACATCAATCTAGGCAACTTGCTTACGAGTTCCTGAATGACATTAGAATCTAGTTCTTTGTGACATAAGTTTTATGTTTATCAGGAATACAGGCACGAGTACCATGGATGCACGAGATTTGCACATTAGGAGAAGTCATCTCTTAGTAAGAAACTTTCTGAAGTCCACTCCTCGTCAGTTACGAGAGATTCTCATCAGGAGAAAAGATAACCCAATAATCAGTAGAGCGATTCTCTATGTTTTTTCTTTTGCCTTGGGAGCGTTTTCCTTTTTCCAATTGTTTTTGTCCTTCTAACTGTGTTTTATTCCATCTTTCCTTTGTTTTGTATGGGTCGCCAATTGAATACTACCGTAAAAAAAGAAAGGCTGTATGGAATCATCAACGTCTTGCAAAGTACAAGTGAATCATACAGCGACGGCCCCATAGTTAAGAGTATGACGTAAAAACTATAAATATAGCCCCATCCAAACGAGCATCGTTTGTCCTAATGGTTTTTGTCCCCTGTACGGAATTTCTTTAGGAACACCTCGTCCGGCCGGGGGACCTATGGTTTTCTCTCCTGGCATATGGTGCTCTATGTTGTCGTCGACAGACCAGGAATGTCCGACAGCAGGTTTTGAATAACAGAGACACAGAACTCGTAAGCTGTGAAATCCTTGGCTGTGTAATTGAGCAAGAGGAGTCGAATCTTCTGAGAGAGACTCCACTGCAGCTGGGTTCCACCTTGTAGGTCCACGCGCATAAAGGACCTCCACCATAGCCGTGTCCCGCCAACTATTCATCGTCGTTCGGTTAGAAGGCAAAGACACACGTGCATAAGTCACCTCGTGACGGAATTCTGGGCCTCAAGGTTTCTGACAGCCTGCCCCACCAGGAGACCGGACGGACCTAAAGTTAGAGTGTGCGCTTCATGGCAAGGGGTGGTCAATGGTTTGAAGTGTTATGGGAGTTGTGCTGTGGCCCGTGGTAACCGCCTCGAGTCAACTGCTGGTCATTTGATTCATGTCCGCACTCCAGGTCCGCACTGGTGAAACGACAGACCAGATCCAGCCTCGGAGCGAGGGGATTCTTTCGAATCACGAATGTCTACCGGAGGACCTTACTCTGAGAGGACTAGAGAGGATCGGCGAGAAGTCTTTGAGGGAGTCCAACCTCGAACCCACTCCACGGCAGCCGTAGAGCAGCGAGAGCCGCTAACTGCCAGTCAAATCGGTATGACGCCCCCCATGATCTACTAAACAACGCGAGCTGTGATACACCCCAAAACCAGCGCCGGTGCTGACTGCTGGTCCTGGATCTAGCCTTTCCTGAGTTTCATGACGATGATGAGCGGGTTGCGTAATCGGCCTAGGTCTGAGATCTACCGCTTCCTCACATTCCAGGGTCTTCTTAAGGTCTTAGTCGTGGAGAAACGCGACGTCAGCCGACGTCAGCCGCCATCTCTCGGCCCCTCGCCTCAATAATTCAATCCCTGTAACCGTGTATCATGCCTTCCGGAACGTAAAATATTCGATGATCGGCCTGCCCGGAATGTTAGCAGGTGGCCGGCCAGTACGATGGACTATCTGGGGCGAGGAGTATGAACATGCACATTTTGCACATAATCTAATAAAGCAGAAGTCAAAGGGTCACCAAAAGTAGCCAGTGATCCCTCAATGGAACTGTCGCCGATTTGTTCAGCCGCACGGTCAATACACTTGTAGCAGATCTGAGGTGGAGGTGCCCCGTGCTTCGTTGGATCCTCCCGGCCTTCGTGCGCATGCTTCCTCTTATCGCTATGCTTGCAACTTGTGGAGCTCCTACAGACACTTCGAAAAGAAATAAACTTAAAAAAAAGAGAAAAAGCTCCGGAAAGGTTAGTGGATTAATTCTGAGATGAGAACCCGTGTGCTTTGCTGGAGAAGAAGATAGAATCGAGGTTAATGCTTTAAAATATCAAGTCAAATCCGATTTCCAATCATCGAGCTAGCGCTTAAAGTTATGCTCATCTTATCTGGCTTCATGTCCGACCGACCGTCCATCTGTCCGTCCGTGGATGCGAAATCAATAAACATATTGCTGAAATCCGTGATGTGCTCTGACCTGACCTTAAGGAGTATGGATCACGAGACGGCAGTCTTCGCCCGCCCGCACACCTCCGCGGACAAATCCAGGGCGACTGGACATGCACTTTGGGGATGAGTGCCAGCATTTCATTTCATCTCTTCGAAAGAGACTTTGATGCAAGATGATCTCACCCGAGTTGACGTGCAATAAATGGGTAAAGGCATGATGGGCGCGATGGTTTCGATCTGATACAAATCGTGGCATCTAAGCAACTGGCTGGTGGCAGGGTGCAAAATTTTGAAGCCAGTGGCGTGAGGTCGTCAAATTGTGACGCTGTGGCCTACGGCGACTGACCTCCATAATGTAGGAGCCACCGCAACTGCTCGCTCGCTCCGCATGCTGCGGCTTTCATTCAATTATGATCCCGTCGGAAACAAATTCAGACATTCGCAGAAATCCGGATAATTTTGCGTCCATGCCATCAATGTGCGGCAGGACGACACCGCTTATTCATACAATGCCTTGTATATATTCCACGTCGCTTGTCGATGACAATTGTACGTGTACATGTCTTTGAAGACAGTTGTCCCGAGCATGGATCACTCCGGGTCGATCTCTTCACAGCTGTCCATAGGCTCTCTCAGTGCTTCAATCGAATTTCGAGCTGCAGACTACAATCAAGAAGACCAGAAGTCTTGGTTTCTATATCCATCGGAAGAGGAGATCCTACAACACGAGCGATTGGGCTCAAGTATTACGCTCCCATCTTCGCCAGGGTGCAGGAAAGTATTCTCCATTCCCTCCAGCAATGTCCATGAGCGAAGAATATGTTCGAACAAGGGAGTTGTGTGTGAATGGCACCAGCGTTCGTCGCTCTATAACCTTATAATCAAATTCCATAGCCGTGTGACCAAGAATAAGCTAAGAAATTTGAGCACATCCGCTCAATTGTGCGCTGCTTATGTATCAACAGACAATCAGGAGCTTCGTACTCCGTCTGGATGATCTCCACCGACTCTCATTTATTACGGTGCCTCACTGCTTAAATCTTCTGTAAGGTTTATTGAAAACTATTCATTATTCAGTTGAATACGAGCATCAAACCATTGGACTTCAAAGGGAACATTACGACCGCAGCACCATTGGTGGTGTCAATTGGTGAACGTGAAATGGAGTCTAGTCTTTTAACAGTAGAGTGACGACCTCACAGCCGTGCCTGCAGGGCAGTTTGAACATCAAACTGGAGTTGGAGCAGTATCTGATACTTTTTATAAAGAATCTTACTAATGTAGACGATTAGTCAGTCAATTTTGAATATTTTCAGTGGACTTCGTCAATTGATCACAATTTGGATTGGAAGACTTCAAGCTCCACTTATGAGAAAATCGAGGATCAACAACAATCCGAGTTGCAGTTTCTCAGAGTTCGGCGACTTAGGATCATGAACTTGAAGGCAGTACACAATGCAGTGAGGAAATGCTGAACTGGGAAAGTCACGATGACTTTGTTTTGGTGAATTGTTATCTAAAATTTGTCCACATTTGTACAGTGGTGTTGAACATCACAACTGCATGTACAAGCATCACTTCCGAAGGCCAGACTGTTGCCAGACCGACAGATTCATGTATACATATAAGAAAATTCCAGGAGATTGGATGAAGCCTGTGCGAACCTAATTGTCTGTCACACAGCTGTCTTATTTTTAGGTACATCATCACCCTCTTCCTGACTGGGCAAACCCGGTGGACTGCGACCTTGGGTCTAGAATGTTCGAATGATGCAGTTGACCGCATTGCACGCAAATCAGCATCACACTCAATTCGTGTCACCACGCAAACATAACCAGAACACTGTAAGTCACTGTGCTTGATTGACTCCAGTCTATGCGCATCGCGTGGCGTTTTATTTCCAAATCTATCTGCATTTAAGTCTGGAGAACACAAGTACTGAAGTGCCCAGAACTTTTCGTCGACGAGTCTGTGGCGAGAAATTCCTCCTGCAATCTTTCGAACGGATTCATTCAGAAAATTATTCGCTCTGATTCACATTTAGCATCACGAACAAGGCGGAAATCGAGGAGCAATAAACCATAAGTTACATAAAGCGTAGTTGAGAGCTTCAGTATTAAAAGTTTGGAGTACAAATAACATGAAGTTATAAAAAATACATGATATTTCAAAATTGTCACTTTCTAGTTTTTAGTCTATTGTCTACTTCTATCAAAATCATTTGTAAATATCAATTTGTCTAATTAGTTTTCTTACTGTTGGAACGAATCAGAAAACAACCTATAGCGAGGGTTAATTAGACTCAAGTGAATGATAACTAACACCTCACTAATTGTATTGAACAAATAATATTTTTTTATTTCATTACTTTGTTTATTATTTATTATAATGTTCTGAACACAACAATCATATCTTGATAATTGTGGATTGAATTAACCCAAATGCTACGCATTTTGACCTAAAATGGTAAATAGATCACGACCGTGGATACAAAGATCAAAAAGTTAAAAAACACAACACAAACAATCAAACCACTATAGAACTGAAAGAACCCCTAACTAATGACCATAGCACTAGAACAAAAACTATATGATATGATATAAAAATATGATTTGTCATAATAGCTATTTTATGATATCTTAAAAATTATGTTGTTGGAAATTTTTACTGAAAAGAATTTTTCAAAGTGAAATTTTTTCATTACTTTGTTATATATATAAATAAGATTGATTCAAATTTTTGATTTTGATACTTTATTGAACAAAAATTTCTTGCAAAAACTTTAAGTCAAACAAGAATAGTTATGATTTCACTACCTTTTATAGCTAACATTTTACTTCCAAATATAAATAAATGATACTTTTTGTGCTAATTCTTTGAAATTTCATCAACTCGTTAATGATTGATTCAATAAGATTGTGATAGCATTGATTATTTAGCAAAAAATTCTATGCATGCATGTAAAAATTTCAATCACAAAAAAACATAAATGAAATATAAAAATTGTAAAATGAATTCTTAATTCATGTAAGTGTTTTGAAAAATAAAAAAATATAATTAATTTCTTATAATATCAAAAATTGCCATTAAAAATTTTTCAATTAATAATAAATTTTTTTCAGAGATAAAATTCATTGAATTAATTTTGACCGTTGAAATCCAAAACAAAAAATTAAAAATCTCACTTTCACATTGTTCTAAGTTAAGAATGATAATGAAAATTTGAGCTCAATATGTTTTTATAGACTAAAAAGATTTTTAGGTAAATTTTTTTTTTATCATAAAGATTGCTATGAAATATTACATTGATTGAATCCATAAATTTCAAATAAAATATGTAAATAATACAAGAAATTAAGCATATAATACATGATATTTCACAATATATATTGTAAAATATGACGGCTCAAAATGTATGCCTTCAATTATTTCAACTTTCAATTATTTGTAAATTTGTATCATTGATAAATGATAAATTTCTTGAATTGTAAAACATAATTTTATTTATATCAAAAATTAGGAAAAAACTTTCATCGATATTTGAAATGAAATAATTAGAATATTTGAAGATAATAGAAGTATTTTTTAAAAACTTATACATATTTTTTTTCAATGAGGTATTTTTATATTAAAAAGATAAATAAAAATACATTACATAAAAAAATAAATGAGTTGTTTAATTGATAGATTGATATGTTTAATTTGTTCAATTAACAATCATTCTTTTCCTTAAAAGTAAACTTGTTGCTAAGGTATTGATTTTGACTAATACTATTGATTTGAATTTTTAAAAAACATATAGATTGATGTTGTGAATGTTATAAATTATCTTCACATTATTTTAATTTTTATCAGTTTTGATAAACTAATACTAATTCTATTCATCATTCACTGTTCATCAAAAATCACTTTTAAATTTGATTGATTCATTTGATTTGTATATAATTTTGGACATGGTTAATCTAAAAAGTGATAGATTCTTTAGAATTCAATCTTTTGCCCGTTATTTAATAGGGTGTATTTTGGAACTTGACAACTCTTATTTGTCTTAATTTCATGGTAAGAATTTGATTTTATCAATTATTGCACGTTTCAACATTTGAGTTCAAATTTGTGACTATTTTTTTTCAATAACGATAAACCAAAAATTGTACTTGGTCATCTTATTTTTCATAAGATGACCAAGGACATCTTACAAATATTCATTTTTTTTATTTTTTACAAAAAGTATTACATTCAAATGATAAATTCAAAGATTCCTCTGGTAGTTTTTTTTATATTTAATTAGTGTAAAATTATGATTTGATACTCTATAAAGTGCACATCATAAAATTTATATAAAAATTGACTATTTTTATAAAAGTTTGACATAAATTTTTTGTATGTTTTATGTCAAACATAAAACATAAAACATACATTTCTATGTAAAGATAAAACATAAAAATTTATGTTTGACATAAATATTTCATCCTTTTTGGAAATATCCTTTCATTTTTCTACATGATGCATTTTCTATATTGCCACATAAATTTGATAGCTAGATTTATTTAGAACTAACCAAACATGGTTATGATTTAGAGGTAGTTGCTTGATGGGATCCCATCCAAACGTAAATTACTTGATTGGACCCATCAAGTTTCAATTTACCCGATGGAACCCCAGGTACGGTGTGCCGTCACTGAGTTCCAGTAGGTAACCTAGTACGGGTATGTTCTTATATATATATTCCCGCGACATCCACGCTTTGAGATATCGAGTTGAATAGAAGTGGGTGCCCGAACCTAAACTGTTCATAAGGCAACGCTCGATCACGGCGATTTAGCAAGCATAAAAATTGAACCTTCCTCCTCTTGACGCCAGCAGTGGGCCGAGCTATTTTTTCATCTACCACACCTTATCGTGCCATTGTTCCCAATAAAGTGGTTTAGCAGGGCCGAACTCTGCGCAACGATACGAACGGCGAAATGAAGTATCGCGTGCCGAAGGTAACACGAAGTGTGACTCACGCACCGTCATCTGTTCATACTAGAATAGTGTGACGTGAACCTTAGGTGAATCCCATCAGGTAAATTGAAATTGGATGGGGTACCATCAAGAAAATGTCTCTTATGATTTGGATAATAGTTGTTATCTTTTTACATCTTTTTTTGTTATCTTACAATATTGAAATTACAATTAAAAAACTCACATTTATCTTGAAAGCAACATTTTATGAAATTTTTTAATTGAATGAAATAGTTACAATATATTATAAATGATTCAATAAAAGTGTTGTATTCCAGCTTCTTAATGTTATAAGTAAAATTTTCACTTATTGTTTCAAGTATGAAACATCAAAATTATTGAAACTTTTTTCAAGATCTTTTATATGTAATAGCATAAAAAATTATCATTTAATCGGATTTAATGAATGAGTACAATTTTCAAATTTCAAATTAATTTTTGTGATAATTTTTTTGCATTTGTTAAATTTAATCTACACGTATAATATGATAGACATCTTTCAACTTGCATTTTTCAAACTTGCTTAAAAAATTGAGCATTTTTTAATCTTATCAACTATTGTATATGAGATATGATAACTTACTTCTACATTTCTTTTTTTCTTGAATCTTAAAAATAATCAAGTCAAATTTACTGAATTTTTTTGATTCAATTCTATACAACATTGAAAAGGATGAATATATATATGGAAGATGTTTTTTGAGTTTTTCAAGACTCTCACAAGATATTGTATAAATTTTTGTCTCACATACACTTTCTTTTGTTCATACATACATTTTTTTTTCAACATCATACAAAGTGTGTAATTGATTGTGTCCACATAATTATCATCATTACATTTGTAATGAATGATATAATAGCATTGTATCTATGTTTTGATGAAAAAATTTTCATAAAGTTCTTGTATATTAGTTTTCAAAAATGTTACTCCTATATCCGAAATAAGCTCTTAAGAGAAGCCAAAGTTTATTATAATTTTTCATTATAAATATTTTAACATCTTATTAAAAAAATGAAAGAAAGCTAAATTATTTGATGAAAAAACTTTCAATTATCACAATAAATAATTTCTGCAAGGAGTAGAGTTCAAAGATTATACATGATTAATGTTTTATTAAAAGAAAATTCCCAATTAAAATATTATTTTAGAATTAAAAATTGTCACAGAGTTTTAATTAAAAATTTGACACACATCACAAATTCTGCAAAGTTTTATAAAATCTTTTGAAATAGATTTTCTAATGATAATCAGCATGAAATTTGAAAATAATTAAATTTCAGTTCAAATGTACTCCACCTATCAAACCTTCATTAGCTGTAATGAATTTTTATTTTTATTTTTTATTTTAAAAATCTTCTCTGGGATAAAAAAAACCTACTCCATCATAATCATGTACAATTAACAACTCTTGATCAAAATAATCTTTTCTTCAAAGCGTTTTAAATTTAGATATTAATTTTATTTTTCACAGTTAGCATCGACGTGACATGATAAAAATTTCACATTGTCAAAAAATAAAATAAAATTTCACTATTTTTTATATAAATGAAATTTCTTTTTTTTTCCAAAACTTCTCAATATATCACTCTAATATTTGACAAGCACTTATTCACCTTGATCATGATTGGAATAAAATCACATTCAGGTTACATATTTTTTAACAAATTTTTATATTGAGTTTGATTAAATTGATTAATTAAATTTCTGTTTTAATTAATTATTTAGTTGGAAAGTTTCTGAAATGTGATGTCAAAAGAGTTTAAATTACACAAAATGTCATGTTAAATTTGTCAAGTACACGTTGAATATTATTAATTTAGTTATAGATTTTTAATGATATATAAACATAGAAAGCTACTTTTTTGCATTTAACTAAATATTTTATTTTGAATAAAAATTATGGTTGATGATTGCATTGATGGATATTAGGTTCTTTCATTTTTCAAAAGAAAATATTATTGACATAGTCTTAAAACAATGAAATTAAATATTCATTGGTCCAATTTATACTATTTTATTAATACATTCGAATCAAATAAACTTTTTGAAATCTTTTGCTCTTTTATTAACTCATAAAATCTTGTATTTTGTTTATTGTTTACATTTTTTTATACACATAGAATTTTTACAATATAGAAATATATTTTTTTGACAAATTGCTCCAAAGTACTATTTTTTGTAAATTTATTACACAAAAATGAATAGCCTTGTCTTTTTTCTTATTAAATTCAAAATAAGATCAAATATTTAACTTTTTTATGCAATAGAGTATTTTTTAATCTTTAAATTCACTAATAATCAAATGAATCGTTGATAATTTAAAAAAAATTCACTAGCTTTTTAAGTTTTTTTATTTATCATCAATTGTATAGTAGACTTAATAGTATTATTCGATTCAAAGCCATTAGAAAAGTATTAAATTTGTTCACAAATTGAAGACTTTTTTTTTTCAACATTTACATATTGCCATCGTGATTGTTTGTTTCAATGTCATGATCAAAGAAGAAGTACGAATCAATTTACAGCTTGTGAATTTTCATATATGTCCATAATTCTTCAAATAATTTAATTTTTTTAATATGACATTTTTTTGAAGTAATATTCAACATGATTATACTTTTATGATGTATGATGGTATGAGCATAAATAAAATATTTTTTCAAAAAATCACAATAGGCCATCTATTTGGAACTAAATATAAGAAATATCAATAAAAAATTTTATTTTGATAAAATTTTATTTTTAAATGAATTGCAATGAAAATATTTTCATTCCGAATTTTGTATAGTTTAAAAAATAGTTCAACAAACTACAAATTTCTTCCGATATCTTTGGTTGCAACTTTTAAAAACAACACAACTAATGCAAAGTATAAATTATGGTGAGATTATTCGTAATAAGTTTTTTCTACACTAAAAATTTTTAATGTATATTATATAGTCCATAATGTATAAAACGATTAAGTCTTAAATTTCACTTTGTGATTAATTGAAATTTCAAAGTTTTAAATCTTAAAGCTTAAAACTCTGAATTTTAAGGTGAAAAACTAATTTCACATAAATGCTGATCAATCATCAACAAATAATACATAATATCATTTCTAGATACAAAACAAAAAACAAAAAGTTTTAACATACCAAGTTTTTTATTCTACTTGCTCAACACAATGTGACTAGTATTTTAGATCAATTTTATGTTTTAAATAGAAATACATTCAATGAAATTTAATTAAAATTTTTTTGTTAGTACTTATCTGGTGTCGGATTAAACTCTAATTAATCCAACTCGAATTAAAATAGGTTTAGGCTAAAACCTAATAAAGATTAGAATTAATATTTTTTGATATCCAAAATATGTAGAAGGATGGGCCATAGCATGCATTAGACATTTTATAGTATCTTGTTTTTGTTGAAAGATTTCGTTTGTTTTTTAAACCAAAAGTGACAAATGATGTATTTTATTGTCAGCGTCAAATCTGTAATATGTCTGCTCTAATTTTTTTTGACATGCTTGTGTATTTTTGTGATTTTATCAGATCTTGTATCTACAATTGTAATGAGAGTGAAAATGCAGCAAGCATCAGAATAGCTCAGTTGTAATCAGATTTAGACAGGCATCATCACTTGCAACAATGAAATGCGCAACGAACTTTGTATTGGAGATAGATGTTGTGCAAAAATCTATACGTACACATATCATACAAATCTATAGCGTACACATACACAAATGTATCACAACTTGAAAAACATTCAGTTCTTTGAATCTCCATGAAACTATACTCTCCAATAAAAGAGTACTCTTACCTAGGTTCTACCTAGGATTAACACCAGTAGAGTTAACACTACTTCAATATTAATTATACAAAACACATATGGACATTACATAGAAAACAAAACGTATAGATTATATATATATATATATATAAAAGTTGTTTGCATCTGGTCATGATAGTGCACACACTGACTTGTAGATAGTAGTGCATTAATAGGTTTGACTTGGTGCAGAGCATTTGAAGAGAAGAATTTTGAGAATGAAATTGAAAAGAATATGGTTAACATCTAGAGTGCTATCAAGTCGGGCGCATCAATTTTTTTTCACTTGGTTTTTGAGTCATGTAACCAACATTAGTAAAATTGCTAAGAATCAATTTAATGGAATCAACCAAATTTTGGTTTTTATACTTTGTTAGTTTTGTTCCTATACGCAAAAAGTACATTTGTGCTCAAGGAATTGTACCCTTGATACTTTACGCTAAATTGATTATTGTAATTTTGAACTTCATAATTTGATTTGGAGATAAAATTGAAGTGAAGACAGTTATACGAAAAAGTTTGAGGAATAATACAGTTTTTTGTTTGATTTTTCTAAAATCTTAGACGTAAGTCTTTGATTGCCTAGCTTTTGAGGAAGAAAAAGTGTATGGTTGTTTGATCATAAGGCAATTTTAGATTTGAAAAATTTTGATCGAAAAGCGCAGATCGTTGCATCTTGTTCCAACTCGTGATGTATGATGTGATTTTTGTTAATTGAAATGGTGGGCAAAGAAAATAATGGGCCTACGGTTGATTTCAAGACCTTAAAGCGGGAATGTTTCAGTTCTCACATACAATAGAGAGGGTAACTACCTCTCAAAGTAAGAGGAGCGAGACAAAAGGAGGAGCTGTGGAGCCAAGAACAACAATCAAGTTAAACCTTTGTAGGCGCCAAACATATCATGAAACAGAAGTGCGACCGGTGATTTGAAGATCAAGTGCCTTATACAACCTCAACGGTTGACGGTGCTAAAATCCTAACCGCTTGCTTGAATTTTAAACTTCAGTTCCTACTAGTCACTTAAGAGTCATGATCTCCTACCTCAAAAATCAACTCTCTACGAGATGCAATGGCGTGCTATTTTTGCCAATTTTAAGCTATCAACAACTTCTCCTTGGCCTGATATAGTACTCTTTGAATATGAGTACTCTTTGAATATGCTCCACAAAGTCGTTGACTACTGCAACTTTGATAAAAAACTACTCCATTCAGAAGTCACATCAAACTTGAAGGAGTTATAAGTTGAACACTATACATAAGGTGAAATGATGACACTTTTGTGGATGCATTAACAAAATTATTATATGCAAATTTCACAAGAATCATAAGAGTGTTCCACTCTTCTTGCTCCTCTAATGTGAATGCTTGTAGCATATACTCTATATTTCTATTTGCTCTGTTCGTTTGTTAATAAGTTTGAGTATGATAGGCAGTTGACATCGTTGGTTTTGTTTTGAAAAAACTAAACAAAGTTTTCCAAAATAAATTAGTGAAGTGAGTACCTCTATTCGTGATTAACACTTTACTGAAGCAATGATTCAAAAAAACTGCATCCAGATTCAATTGAGTTAGTTGGGGAGTTGATAATGTTTTTGTGCTTGGCCTAATCTGAATCATCTTGCTTAATTTGCCCATAAAAATCATCACTAAATCATATCCTAACAAAGTCTTTGATAACTCACATATGGATATCGTATGTTTATGTTTATGACATGTTTTCACTGTTGTTCAAAAATAGGAAGAGATTGAAATAAACCAGTTGGTTTTTGATTACTTGCCTTGTTTTGTTGACAAGGAACACAACTTCAAACGTAAGATTCCACATCCTCATGTATTTTGAGCCAATAGTACACTTGTCCTATGCTCTCCACGGTTTTTTCCACTTCCACATGACTTGCAATGGCTGTGTCATGAGTGTCATGTCATTGTGAGTAATTTATTATCTTGTGAAATCCATATGCGATGTTTATAGAACGCCAAACCTCAAGATTTCTCTGTCTTCCCAGATTATAGTGCTCGAGTGATCTCTTCATCTTACTTTGTGATTTGTGTCATCTTCCTCCATCAATCAGCTTGAATTTTCATTTTTGCAACATGAGTCAGACAATGCATACGTGTAAGAGCATCTGCAAGTTGCTACTTGCCCTCCACATACACAATCTTCATGTTGAAATGTTGACGCTCTTTTGCCCGTCAAATTAATTGTTTAGACAGATACTTGTGAGTTTTCAAATAAACTAAGGATTTATGATCGGTCTTCATCACAAATTTTTTATCATCCAAATAATCTATCTAGTGTTTTGTTGCCATCACAATGACTAATTTCTCTTGTTCTATTTTGTGATAATTTTGTTCCGTCGTCATCACTTTTGAGAAAAGAAAGCAATTGGATGTCATCCATACTCACATTCTTGTTGAAATATGCCATTCACAGTTGTACTTGATGGGTGAGTATGCAACTTAATAGGACACTTAGAAACATACCACCTGACTATAGGTGCGTGTAGCAAAACATTTTTCAATGTCTTAAAAACTAACTCTTGAACTATTTTCCATTAGATATATTTGCTTGATGGGACCCATCAAGCTTCAATTTACCCGATGGGATCCCATCGACGGTCCACGTCACACTGTTTTAGTATGAACAGACGACGGTGCGTGAGTCACACTTTGTGTTGCCTTCGGCACGTGATACTTTGTTTCGCCGTTCGCATCGTTGCGCAGAGTCTGGTCCTAGTGAACCACTTTCTTGGGAAGAATGGCACGGTAAGATGAGAAAGATCAAAACATTACTCGGCCTGTTGGCGTTAGGAGGAGGAAGGTTCAATTTTGTTCTAGCTATGGCGCAGGCGCTATGAAAAGGAAGAACAACGCAATGTCACGGAGGGGTGGCTCCAGGGCAAAGCCTCACAGACCGTGAGTCCGTCGTTGCGCGGCCGTGCTGCGCCTTTGAAAACACTACTGCACTGCTACGCAAGGGTCCGGGATCAAGATCGCCAGAAATCATGGCGACATGACATCGCAGGTCCAGCAACTGCTGCCACCGAAGCTTTAAATCAACCGAAGTTGCTCGCATTTCCCAACTCCTTTCTTTCTCTCTCTTATCTTCTCTGTGGAAGTGCCATGAGGTTGTTTCAAGAGGAGGAAGGTTCAATTTTTATGCTAGCTAGTTCGCGGTGATTGAGCTCTGCCTTCTAAACAATTTAGGTTCGGGCACCCACTCAAAATTTCAAACCGGGAATGTCCACCAGGAGAGAGGTGAGCTAGCTAGTTGTTAATTTTGTGAGTAGAACATCTAAAGATCAATTAAGATGTATTTTCAAAGAAATCTAAACTTATTGATCACTAAACAAGAACATACCTGTACTAGAACACATACTAGAACTTAACGACGGCACACCGTCCATGGGGTACCATTAGGTAAATTGAAACTTGATGGGTTCCATCAAGCAAATACCTCTTTTTCATCTCCATTTTTGACTTTTTTCTCGCATGAGAGTCAAGGCTTAAGCTAGGTGAGCAAAACCTTTAACAAATCTACTATAGAATCCTGCAAGCCCTAGAAAGCTCTTTAACTCAGTTTGATGTTCAAGTGCTGTACATTTTTGAATGGCATCTATCTTCTCATTTATTATTTAAATTCTTGCGGCTGTAACTCTATGATTCAAATAATCTACTTCTGATTTGCCAAATTCACATTTTAAAGCTTTGACATACAATTGATCATCTCTCAAAACTTGAAGTATTTTTTGTAAATGACGTCTATGATTAGTCAAAGTTTTGCTATACACCAATATCAAAAAGAAAAACAATGACAAATTTATTTAGATAAGAAAAAAAGATAGTTCATCAATTCCATGAATGTAGTTATTGCATTAGTGAAAACAAAACTCACTAGTAGATATTCAAAATGATTATATCTAGTACAGAAAGTAATGTTGTGTATATCTTCATCTGCAATTCAAATTTAATTGTAACCGTTTCTCAAATCTAGCTTAATGAAATACTTTGCTCCTTGAAATTGATCAAACAAATCATACATACGAGAGAATGGATTTTTTTTTTCACTGGTTGCAGATTCAACCGCAGTAGTCAATTCATATTCTCATAGATCCATACTTCTTTCACAAAGAGCATGGAGCTCCATAAGGTGAAAAACTTGATTGAATGAATCCCTTGCTTAACATCTCCTCCACTTGAGCTTTGCATTCTTTCAATTTGTTTCGAGCCAAATGATATGAAACTTTGCAAGTTGATGTACTTTCAAGTATCATCAATCTTGTGATCTACTCGACTCTTTGATGTTAATCTTGCAAGTAGATCATATGGAAAAACATCTATATACTTCATAAAAATATCAAAAAGAACTTCAAGATGTAAATTTGTCTATGGATCCAATATCTCTTATAAGTCCAAGTAAACATACATCATTTCTAGAAAGTGATGTTCACAGAGAGAGAATTTTTTTTTTCATATGGAAATCTAAGTTTATATCACTAGATCTTCCAATCATTACTTGTTATCAATTTTCTTCTCTAATCTACCTCCATATTATATTGCTTCATTCATGGCACTCCAATGATGAAATCATATTGAGCTAAGCAAATTGATCTTCATTCTTTGTATCTACTTATGAATAATTCTACACTCCGTGGTAGTTTTTTTTATTATTTCAATTTGTTTGTTTGGCACGTTCTTCATCAACATCAAACTTAACTTCATAGCAACACTCCTTTACAAAAAATTCTCTATTGCTCCAAGATCAATCTAAACTTTCACCTGATATCATTCTATCAAACCATCTGTGAAAATGAGTTGAGATGGCTTCTTACATCTTTCATGAGCTCCCAATTATTGTCTTATTCCAACATTGCATTTTCTTCGCATTGTGAAATCAATCAGGTCTCGAAGGAAGTTTAATGGTGATCTCCATGTTCCAAAAATTCTTCCTCACCTTCTTCATACTCTATCCCCTCCATGTTGTTGAACAATTGTTGTTGTATGGATCGTACTCTTTATGATACCGATCGAATTTAAAAAAACTTGGCAATGTGATCAATTTGTCCACATGCATAGCATTGACGATTGTAACGAACTTTTGTTCCTTCTCAAATCATTCCATTATTTGCATAATATTCTTGCAAATGTGGAACTACAGGTCGTCAAGTCTCATCTTCAAATCTTTTGGGTGGTCCTCTTGCTAGTGCAAAATCTTCTCTACGTCAAAAGTTTTTGAACTTCATTGGTGTAGGGCTACATGAATTCTCTTCAAACTGCAAGAATGAGATTGTGGCATTTGAAACAAAAAGAAAATATCCATGAGTACATTGAAGAATTTTGTGATCTTCAAGTATATATTATGAATATGAGTGGAATAGAGGACTTAAACGTGTTCAAACAAGGATTGAAGAAATGAATTCAAAAGAAGATGACGGTAAGCAATTCTAACATTGTGAACGAAGCAATTGCAATTGCTCGACAAATTTTGGGTGCTTATGGTGTCACACACGGTGAACCAGCAACACTAGGTTTTAGAAAAAAGCTCACTTGAAGATGAAAACGTAAACTTTGAAGATGAGAGACGTAAACAATTATTATCCCCTCCCTTATATAGTTCCTATTAACAATTACAAGGCAAAAATATCTAATTTTCACTATCCAATTGATTTTTAATGGATTGATGACATGATGGATATACCACATGAGCACACAGATTGCTGACGTGTTGCTCCCAACAAACACATCAACTAGCACATTCAATCCTTATCTAACAAGCACACAGATTGATGACGTGTCCTTCCCAACAAACACATCAACTAGCACATTCTATCCTTATCTAACAAGCACACAGATTGATGACGTGTTGTTCTCGACTAATACACTAACTAGCACATGGATTGTTTGCGTGACACAGTAGATATTCCACTATCATTAACTCTACTCAATCTTGAGTAAACTCTACTTTAGTTTTAATTAACCAAAGACGGTTACAAATGACAAGGAGTTTGACCTGCTTGATTTAAAATGCTAGAGATATATATTCTGCAACTTACTAAAGAATATTAATGTAATATGAATCTTAGACAATGCTCATATCTATCACATTTGCTACATTAGAGAGTTTTTGGATATTATCATACTATCAAATAATTTATGATTTATATGGAATTACAATCATGTAGTATTGACTATATTGGATCCGTTGAGATCAAGATGTTTTATGGAGTTTAATATACATTACTCAAGTCAAAATTATATCTCATATGAGAAAAATTTGATCTCTCTAAGAATGTTAGATTCAAAAGTTTTTGAATGGAGCTCTAGGAAGCAAGTGCTTGAATTGAAACTATGTCATTAGAATATATTAAGGTATTACAAGCATTCAAATCTACACATGCTAGAGTGCAATATCATTTGAGATGAAATTAAATTACTTAATCTCAAATTGAAATAATTCATGTATGACATTTTAGGCTAGATCACATGAGTAATAGATACATGATATTTTTTGATGATTAAAGCATGTTACCTTGCATAACTAGAGTATATTTAAAATTTTGTGCATATTATATTAGATTAGCCTTTGATGTTGCAACTCATAGTTCCAAAAATTTATTTTTGAATGTACATAATGATGTGTGTTATAATATAATTTATTATATTAATATATATTAAAATATTGATATTGAAATTTATTGAAATTTTGATATAAGAAAATGCAAGAATTCAAACAACATGGCTTTAACATCGCATCGATAGCATCGCAAGACAGTTATCACACAAGAGAACACAAAAGATAATGTGATTTGTCTGGAGCTATGTTCACGAGAGATTTTACTCATAATGTTCAAGGCGGCTAGCCTACTAGCGGCTCTAAGTAGTCATAGTCAAAACGAGTGTATAGAGATTGAACTAAATCCTAACAGTCCGCTGGCATGTGATGCTGTCTATAATCTTCCCCCTTAACATATGTTGAGTTTACAGTATTCTCCATAAACCTATAAAAATTTTATGAAACTTTTTCTAAAATGAAATTTAAGAATAACCTATCTTTAAACTAGAGCTAATAATAACTAAGTCGTAGCCAAAACATCGTAGAGTAAAAGTATGTATAATTAATGAAAATTGATAGTAAGGTCTACTTGTGCAAAACTTGCATAGTAGCACAAGCTGGCACAACTTTTGAAAGGAATAATTTTGATCCATGCATTAGCTAGATGAACTTTATTGTCAATTGTTGACTAGTTCAATAATTTTCTGAGAAATTATATGTTTGATAAAGTTTGAAATCTAATGTTGATGTGTTTCATTCAACATTCCATCATTTGATTTGCAGCAAGGTGTAACGCATTTTAGTAAACACAATGAAAATGAAAAACATGAGTAATGAATCAAAATTAGATGATATCATCATTAAAATGATGATCTCATTTTGATGATAAATCCATTCAATCAAATAACTTTCTCTATTGTATCTATTAGCACTACTTACTGAGCTTCCGTTGTAAATTGAGTTATACATTTTTGTAAGATACATCTCTAATTAATGCATTCATCACCAAGCGTAAACACATACCAAGTTGTAGATTATTTCTTGTCCAACTCTTTTCTATAATCAGCATCAACGCAGCCTAGCAAGGATTTGACATTTTCTAACAAATCATAATTCTTAGTATTCTTCATATATCTACATTTTACTGCTTCTCAATGTAACTTATTGGATTCCACATGTACTTGTTCATCTTACTAATAGCTAAAGCAATAGCAGGTCTTGTGCACCTAATCAAATACATTATGCTGGCCACATCTTTGACGTAGTAAATAGTTGACATCTTTTCCTTCTTAATGACATCGGTTGAACATTTAGCTATGAAAAAGTTTGACATGTGTTGTTATAGAAGTCTGCTGTGCTAATTTTGTCAAGCATATGTTGAACTGTAACCATCATTAGTTATTTAGAAGTAAAGTAGATGTTACTAAAGATGAAGATAAAGTAATCTTATAGTACATTATTCAAAGTTGTCACACTAACGATACATGTGCTTGATAGTTAGAGAGTAAGTGTACTAATTGACAAAGACATTTTAGCAATCAGTGTGCTTGTTAAGTATGGAGTGAATGTGTTAGTTGAGAACAACACGTTAACAATGTATATACTTGTTACAATTATCTACCATGTCATCAATACATTAGCAGTAAAACAGATGATGAAAATAAGATCTTATCACCTTGTACTTGTTGATAAAATCTATATAAGGGGAATAAGATATATATATATATATATATATATATATATATAAAGGAGAGTGTAATAACCCACTAAAGGCTAAAACTGCAATATAGTGGTAGAAAGGTCGAACCCACAGGGACAGAGGAACACACAGGGTACAAAGTGTCACGTTTTAACAGACTATTGAGGAGTTTGAATTCTCAGGCAACTGTCACTCCCAGAAATACTGCAAGTGTCCACTCGGAGCGCACTCGGAGGTCGCACAGTGCAGCGTAACACACACACACACACACACACCTGAAACTACAGAAACACAACCCAGAGATCCGTTAGGACCTCTACTTCAAGATTTCAGGGGGAAAGTCTCTCACGAGCACACTCGGCAAAGCTGCGGGCAGTGACTTCCAACTCCGGCTTTTACAACGCTTCCACTAGCTTGCTGCTAGTGTAGGAAACCCGGTTTGGACTACCTACTTCGGATCGAAGTCACTCAGACGCGGTGAACAACACTCTCAACTCACAAAACGCGCAGAGAACACAGGTCCACACTGAAGGACTCACTGTGAAACATTCCAGTAACACAAGAACAGTCTATTGAAGAGTTTGAATTCTCAGGCACTTGTCATTCCCAGAAATACTACAGGGGTTACCCTCAAGGCACCTGCTGCAGCGTAACCTGAATTTACAACCAAGGCTTACACGAAGTAGCAAAACTTCACTTTGGCATTCAGGGGAAAAATCCCAAGGAGTACAATCAGAAAGAAACACTCGAAGGTGTAGGGGCGAAACTGTTCAAGTATCTAACTAGTCACTGGCTCTGAGCATCGGCAGTCACCCGCAAGTGCAGATCCGAACTACTCAAGTCTCTAACCAATGTACTAGCTCTGAACATTCGGCCGAAGGCCTTCAGCTACAAAATGCGGAACGCTAAGTTGTAACTCCTCGTGCGTGGTGACAGAACTCAAGGACACAAACACGCAAAGGAAATGGGTTCCTGATCTATACTTCTGATGGGAAAGAACCCCAGGCAAAACGCCTGGAACTATTTTATACCTTCTAAGTCCTACCTAACACTACACTGCACTACGCTACACGCCTGCACGGAACCACGCTACACTACACTCCGCGGAACCTGTACTACGTCTCCTGCGCGGCCGACTGCCGCGCACTAACTCCCTACCCTGCCAATCTTCCGCTCGACTGCGCAGTCCCAAACGCTGCAACGCCGCGGACACCTCCACTTCGAGGGCGGACATGGTATCCTGTGCCTTCGACAGAAAGGCATCGAGCTTCTTTGCTACCTTCCGTCGACTCCTACTGTCGCCTGACAACAACCCGGCTGCGCGCAATTCAAACTCACGCAGTGTGAGTTTCTCCTGCGCCTTCACTTCCCAGTGGGCGTAGCCCTTGAGACAGTGGGCGACACGCCTCGCCGTCTCCACCTTCGTGCGATCCGCCTCCTTCCTGCGATCCTCTTCAATTATCACTAATTGCGATTCGGCTTCAGCACGTTGCGCTCTCAATTCGCCACACTCTGACTGTAACCTGCGGATTAACTCTTCATCCGCCTGCCGTGCGAGCTGACATTGTTCCAACAACCGCGTCTGTCGCACGAGCTCCTCTGACAAAATCCGATTCTGGGCCTGCTCAGAAATGAGTGCTTCCTTGACCTTCACCTGCTCCTTGGTGAGCTCGTCCAGTTTCTCATCCTTCATCTTCTCGGAGTGCTTGTAGAATTTCTGATTAAGTTTGTACTGACCCCACAAGCATGCATGCTTCTCCTTCAATTCCCTCAACTCCTGGTCCACTCTAGCTAATAGCTTGCTGGTGTGGACTTTAGTGCGAGTCCGCCTGCGCACTAATTCGATGTAAGATCCCGGCTGGAGTGGGTCGGCGTATTTATCGACTTTGCGATCCAAGTACCTCAGCAACGGAATCACCTGCTCCGAGAGCGCCGCCGCCGGCGCTCCAACAATTTCCTCCTCCTCCTCCTCGGTGTCTTCTGCTCCTGACATTTCTTCCGTGGAGCCTCCGTCGTCATCATCCGAGTGGAGAATTTCAGTCGCCATTGATTGCGTCGGCGACTGCCCCGAGTGGGGCTGCACGTCGTCGACGTGTGCTGCCTGCGAAGGCACGGCTGCAGCCTCGCTGCTCGTCGCCAAAATGTCTAAGGCGGAAGGCGAATGTACCCGTGCGGCATCCCCGTCGCTCGCTTGTTGGTTGTCTACCGCGTCCTCTCTGCCGCCGCCGTCCGCCGCCGAAGGCGATCGAGCGGAGGGTGGCTGCGCGGGGTTTGATTGCGCATCGCGCATCGAAATTTCATCCCGCGGACAGTCACTCCGCTCCACCGTCTGTTGCTGCTCCCTTGATCGGTCCGTGGGGGCTGTGCCCGGCCCGTGCGCAGGCGCAATTGCCGGCGCCTTGTCCGCCGCAGGCGTAGTACCGCGGACATCCATCGCCGAAGGCGACATGGTCGGGGGCCGCTCGCCCGATGTCCCTTGGCCTATAGGCCCTACCGCCGAAGGCGCATCTATCGGCGGACTTCCCGCCGATGGTGCGGCCTCCGCACGCTCCCTGCTCGTATCTCCTCGGCTCGAAGGCCCTGGCGCCGAAGGCGCAAATTGCGGCGCGTGGTGCGCCGGAGGGTCTGGCCCCGAGGGCCGGTGTCTCGTAGGCGGTTCTTCCGCCGGCTCCTTCCCCTTCCTACGTTGGAACGGGGGTGATTCTTGCCTGTGCACAGGCGGCACGTGTGGAGGTGTCCTGTGCACAGGCGACCTGTGCACAGGTGAGCGCCTGTGCACAGGCGGACTGCTCCTTCCCACGCGTAAGCGTAGATCCACGTCCACTTGTGTTCGCCGGTCCGCGGAGGCTCGTCCGTCCGCGGAGGCTCGTCTGTGCGCAAACGGAACATCGGTCCGCATCGCACGTGGTAACTCCGGAGGCCCTTGGCCCGTAGGCGGCCTCTCTCCCGTCGAGGTTGCAGCGTGGCCCGTCGCTCCTGCGGTCGTCCGCGCTTCCTCATGCCTCTCTGGCGACGCACTTCCCATCTCCGTCGCAATTGTCGCCGTGTCCGCACTGTCGGCTGGTAACACCAGTCTGCGTGCCTTCTGCTTCGGCCGGCTGTATGGCTCGCACAGCGGCCGCGGTCGAATGGGAGCAGAGGGTTCTTGATGCTGCTCCTCTTCAGACTCTTCCCTCCATCGCCGCTTCCGCGGCACTCGTGCTGCAGGAGTATGTCTCCCTTCGTCCCTCCGCCTTGATGGGGTAGAAGTCGGTGACTCCTCTGCATCAGTGTCGACCTCATTCTCCCGCACGTACTTCCCGGGATGGTCGATGGACAATGGCGGAAAATGTTCAAGCTCCGCCGCTGTCAAACAATTCCGCTGTCGATAAAAATTGATGAGGAAAGGAGAAAGATGGTTTAGAGTTCCCCCCTTCTCCTCAAACGCGTGCTGTCGCATCACCCTGTGCAGGATGCTCGCCCAGTGAATGGGAGTTCCCTCGATGACGCACTCCACAAAAGAGACCTGCCACAATGTGATGTAGCAGGCGCGGTGCGGCTGCAGTAATTGCATCAGCGCCGCGGACAAAGTCCGGCGAAATCGATCCTTGTAATCACGGGTCCTGTACCCATTCTTGGTAGACCTCCCGGTCTTGAACAACTCCACAAATTGCGCCTCTTCCTGCTTGGTCACCTTGATGCTCTCACTGTCGAAAAGGAGATGCCCTGGCATGCCAGCACATCTTCCCAACGCCTGCGCCCAATCTTGGACTGTCCACCGATCAACATGCGGACGCAATCCGCGCGAGGGTGGTCCCTGTGGCTCTAGCCACTCGCGCACCATATTCGCACAGATGTAGTTCCATCCCCATAGCAAGAAATCGAGCTTTCTTGCTATTAAGCGCTCCTCGAAAGCGCGCAGCCCGTTCTGTGGTAGGCGAAGTGGCACCATCCGCAATCTGCTCGGTCTCGTCATTGCGTTCCTGGGGTTCGCTCGCCCGCTCATTCTACTTCCGCACTGCCCGCGCTTCTTTCTCTCTCGGCAAACTCTAATCGCCCTCAATTCCAAATCACGCGCATTCACTTCTCCCTCAATCAACAAGAAATCTCCTGTGCGACGACGTCGAGAATGTTCCGCAGCCAGCAGATGGATGCGCGCAGCGCGCACAAGAGATTGGAATCGCGAATTCAAGAATGGGACGTTCTCCGCCGCCCGGTCGAAGGTCATGGTCGGCTCTTGCTCGTGAAGAACGTCTCACTTGATGGCCGCGCCGGCTGTACGCTGGAACGGTCTTCGCTCTCACGCGCGGCTTCACGCTCCGCCGTCGTCGATTAAACTCTCACGCTCGAATTGGCGGATTTGAACTCCGCGAGCGTGTTATCCCGCGGACATGGGGGCGTAGCGCCGAAGGCGAGTTTTCCGCCTTGCGCGGTATACTTGTTCGTACCGTCCCTCGGCCAATCCCCCTCTGCCTTGACGCGTGTGTCCGCATGTCGGACAAAAATTCAACTCCTGCCTGTGCGCAGGCAGACTCCTCGGCGGATTCTCCGCCGGTGCGGAACTTGAACATCCTCCTATGCACAGGCGTTCGCCTGTGCGCAGGCGAATTCCGTGCGCGGCGCAGCGCTGGCGCGGGAGGCGTTGACCGTGGTCAGCCGTCTCCGTCCAGTCTGTCCGTTCCTTGTCTCTTCGTCGGCGCTTCCGCCGCCGCAACTCCGTCCGTCCAAGAGCGCTTCCACCCGTCCCGTCCGCATGGTCCGTACCGATTTGATTACTCTGGCGGCTCTTCCGCCGTACGCGGCGCTGCGCTGGCGCGGAAGGCGCCGTACACGTTCTACCTCACAAGGCGCATTTCTAGGGCCCAAGGCGGATTTTCCGCCGACGCCGAAGCGCCTGTGCACAGGCGAACGCCTGTGCGTAGGCGGACTTCGCGCCTTCCCTAACCCTACTTCGCCTGTGCACAGGCGAACGCCTTCGTCCGCGCATAGGACAAAACTTGATTCCCCCTTCCGCGTAGGCGGAATTCGCGCCGGTGGCGAACTCTTTCTGCCGTAGGCGACCGCCTCCGTTTCTTCCAATAGTGATAACTCCCTAAGTCCTCATCCGTTCCGAGCGTTCTTGGACTCGTTGGAATCAGTGCGTCGAGCTCTTTCCAACGGGTCCCTAACTTGGTCAAGGCGCCCGAGGGTTGACCTAATTATGGAGGGTTTCCCTACAGCCGCGGACGCAACCTCCGAAGGCGGGTTTTGCGCCTTGCGTCGTAGGGGTCCTAACTGCAGAGCTCGCAGGGAGGGTGGTGTCTGTTTTTACTGCTGCACCCCAAATCCCAGATTCTACAAGATCCCTCGAGAATCCCCGCGATCTTCCGGATTCACTCCGTTTTGATGTACCGAAGGCTATTCACAATGCTGCCAGGGTACAGTTTTTCAAAAATGTTTTAATTTCCTCAAAATTGCAAAAAGTGGAGTACCACAGAGAGTATAATCATTGTTGATTTCTTTCTCATCTTCTAAATTTTGTTTCAACATCAAATGAATTCATCTCTTGATGTCTAGTATTATATGTATATGATTGATTTGATTCAACCATAGATTTTTTTTGTCAAATCTTTATGAATGTTCATGCTCCTGGACTTGGCAAAATTTTTCATCTTGAATGCAGACTTCAACTTGTTCTTGTATTTTTCAATGTTGGATTGGTTATTAGTTAAGATCAACATGTCATACACATGAAAAGCTAGATTGAAGATCTCATTATCTATCTTCTTCATGTATACAAAAGTACTATGCTTATATCGTGAAAAATCTTGTGCTTTCATGAATTCATCAAATCTCAAATCTCACATTCCATTGACTAAAAGCTTGCTTCAATCTATATAGTGTTTTCAACAATCTACATATCAACTCCTTTTGATCTTTCTTCTTCAATATAGCTTAGATTGATAATTCAAATAATGATAAAAATACTGTAAATTTTTATTATCTTGCAATTGAGAAAAATATTATAATTTGATTAGATTTTGAAAGTACTAATTTAAATTGCCAATTTTTTTTATTTTTAACCTCTAGATTCAAATTGATCATTATTATTTTGCCAAAATAATTGAAAAAACTTGGCAAATAGTAGTATTTTTTAACTATATAAAATTATATATCTATAATATTATTATATCCATTATTTTATTTATATTTTTTATTTGATATTACAATTTTTATTAATAGTAATCACATTTTTTAATACTTAAATAATCATAAAGTATTTTATTTTCAGAAAATCTCAAATCTATGTTTTAATTATAAATGTTAGTTTTATTTATAATAAAAATATTATTTCAGTAATATACTTAAGTTTTCAGATTATAAATTTTATGGAGAAAATCAAGTGGAACAAAAAAAACAGTTAATGGAAAAATCAAGTATTAAAAAATAATAAAATATTTTTTAATTAAGATTTTATTTTCTTTTTATTGAATTTACAAAATAGATTTAAATTCTAAATTTATATTCAAAATGATCTATGTATATTGAAACAATTTGATAAAAACAAATTTGATTCATGTTTGTAATTAAATTATTATTTTGTGTGAATTGACGAGCTTTGTGTGCAAGATAAAAGTCTGAATATTGTGTTTATAGTCAAATCATTCACCATCGCACAATCATATAATAAATTGAAGAAGTACATAACATGAAATATTTTAAATGAAAATTTTAAATGAATTTGAAGATGAGAATAAGCAAATTTCCAGGTTGAAAAGATTATTATAAACTTTGAAAATATTGCATAAAACTTTTGTGCAACAGAGTATCTACAATCACAACTTTGTGTATTCTAAGATAATGAGTAAGATGAATTGAAAAATTTCATTAAGCAAATAAACATCTTTCATATTGGAAGCTATTACATGACAATTCTGCATCTCTACATGCATTAACCACATAATACTTATGTGAAAGTACATGATGGGATCCATCCGGAACATAAAAACTTAAAAAATCTAAACTATTCATTTTATTCTATGTAACCTCGCACTCACGGCTTGTAACTAGAGTTGGAGGCACACCCTCAAGAGTCATGTCCTCAATCACATTAATGCACACGGGCATGCATATACGTATTAATTAAACGTGTATTTGAGATTACGACTCATAAGTGAATACGGTTACTAATCGTGTTATGTGTCAACATTGAAATGGTTTAACATTACATGACACTTTGTAACAAAAAGAAAACCATCTACCTCACAACGTTGTATGTTCAAGGTTTCAAGATTAGGAAAGTGCTCGATAGATTTTGCTTTTCACGATTTCAGGATTTGGGATTTCTTCAATTTTTTTCTTCTTGAGTCTGTTTGACGCGTTTGACTGTTGCGTGACTGCCAACGACGCGTTCTAGAAATTCAAGATTGTTGACTGCTGCATGAATGCCGACGGCTGCTACACGACTCAAGTGACTTATTTGCTTCGTTTTTTTGTGTTGATGTTTTTTTTTGTTGATTCATTCCATTCCTTGATGAATATTGTTCGGAGTTGATCCTCACCGGATGACAAATGCATTCGATGGAACACGGCTATAGTGTCTCAAAGTGAGTGGCGCACGATCTTGATCCGCAGAAATAACTGCCTCCCAAAAGCAAAGCTATACAATAGAAATTACGCCGCTGTTGTGTAGTGGGCATGTGAAAAAACGTTGGACACTTTGGACGCCTACAACAAGACTCTCATCTTATACTAATTGTATAATTTTTCCGGGCGGGTAGGTACTGTTCATGGGGGTTTGCTTCGCTGAGGTTCGCTTAGTTGAAGTGAGTGTCCACCGAGCAAATGATATCTAGAGCAAATGATATTTAGGATGTGCACATTAACGGCCTAGGGGTGCTTCTAGCTATTGAGATAGATCGGTTTGATTTTCTAAAAATGAATGGAAGACTTGTAAATTTCTCGAGATAGTGGAACACAAGTTGTGTCCCACTATCAACTGCAAGTTCTTGTATTGAGAGTTCAACGATAGATTTCAGTTGGTCGTAGAAGGGAGCTCAAAATGGGGATTGGCCCTTGTTGACCCAACCTCGTCTATCATCAATTTTGTCGACATGCAAGACAGCCTCTAGCCAATCTGAAAGTGAGGGGAAGGTATGAAAGATAATTACTTTCTGCAATGACTTGATCATGCAATTTGATCATTATGTTACATAATTACATAAATCATGCGAATTGTGAATCACATGTTCTGGGTTCATCGAACATTGTTAGAGGGTAGTAGTAGTTACTATGGTAAACTCTCCGGGTTTTAAATCTTCTCTAACGCAATGATCTTTTGTTGAACTATAACTCACTAAACTGCACTTTTGAAATCGAAAACACATGTTACAAGAACTCGTAGAGTAACATTGGAAAAGGTGTGCCCTCGGAATGTCCCATAACGTAAAATAAAACGTCTAGGGTCTCATCAAGTATTTTGCATTCGGGATAGGTCCCATCAAGTAATTCTCTCTGCTATAGTACTGTAAACAACAATGATTAGATATCACCTTTCGAAATATGATCTGACAATGTTCCATAATGAGGAGGGGAAAATGATTCTATTCCGTTCCAACTACAGTTCGTATCACCGGTGTGATCAATATGTTGAAGGTATAGAATGTCAATAACCATTACATTTTGATTTTGAAGTAGTCATTCTATTTGAGCTGGTTCATGTTGAGACGTAATTAATAATCTGAATTGATATTCCATCGAGACTAACGGGTTGTCAAAACTACCCGTTAGTCTCGATGAGTTTAGGGTTTTACCCCATTTTACCCAATATATCAAATACAGTCCATAGACCCGCTTCCTGAAGGAGATCAGTGCCTCTTCTTCACGAAGACGAAGAGACCAGATTACTTGGTCTCCTCTGTCGTCTTCAGCAGAGAGGACAGCTGGAGTAAAGTTTACGACATCTCGTGTCTATGTTCGAAGCTGTAAGTCCACAAGTAGCCTTCAAATGTCGAAGAAATGGTAAGCCATCTGAGTCTCGGGGAGTCTCTTCGTACCAGGAAATTGTCCTGATCATCTATCTGCCTTTCTGCTGATAAGATCTTACTTGACGGATAAACTATCCACACGTTTCAGATATGAGTAATTCTGGACCCCAAGTCTGTTCATGGTCAAAGAGTCCAACGAACATCTGTGGTACCTTTATCGGGTTCGCTGATATTTCTGATCGAAGCGGTCATTGATTGAGAGAGATTTCACCTTTTTTCAGTGGACGATCCGTACAGCGTACACAATTCGTGCTATAGCAGAAACTTCCAGAGTGATGAGAAGCGAGTTCTCAGCCCAGCTACATTGCTCAGCTCGAAACCTGATCCCGCAGTGTTACAGGCTGCGTTTTGTCTCTTTAGCATGCCTCATCGCTAATCCGTTATCCCGCAAAACTCACCATGTTTCACCCTCATCACTAACACGTGTTTGTTTTACGCGCTTGTCAGGTTGACTTCTGGGGAAAATTGCGAGAAACTCCTGACATAGTTGTTTAGATGGTATTCTAAGAGCTGACGAAGAATCGCCATGATCTACATACACAGCACCATTTGATCGGGGAAAATCCTTGGGTTCTGAAGGGGTGAAGTTCCAAGCTCTCAGATGCTCCGGACGCTCATACGTTATGAAATATATGATGTATGAGCGCTTGATTACGGGCTCTCGAGACAGTTTGATATTGCCATTCAATCTATGCTGTTTCCGATGGAGAAATTGGTGAGAGGAGTACAGAATGTGAATCGGAAGCGCTGGCCACTTGTTGTCCACCTGTTGGTCTTCATTACAATTTTGGAAACAGTCGTGGCACAGTTATCGAACACGTCCAGTGCAGGAACAGATTTTGAGGCGCTTGTGAATATCAGAAACTCATTCGCAAGCACTTCTCTTTCTACAAATTGGACCGGATCGAACTTTTGCAGTAATTGGATAGGAGTGACGTGCAACAACGAAAGCCGGGTGGTCAATCTGACTCTGAGTTCGAAGTCGCTCGCTGGTACCATTCCTCTGGCTCTTGGAAATCTTACTAGTCTAGAGACTCTTGATCTTCATGATAACCAACTCATAGGGTCGATACCAAACGTCTTCTACAATCTTTCCTTTCTCAAAGTCCTAGACCTTGGTCAAAACCTGCTTCACGGACCTATTCCAGATTCAGTGTGCTCATCCTCATCATCGAGTCTGCTAAAACTATCTCTGGAAAACAACAATCTAACAGAAACGATACCCACTCATTTAACTCTTTGTACAAACCTGAAAGGTATTTATTTGGGTGGAAACAACTTCACTGGATCTATACCTAATTCGTTTAGAAACCTTTCCAATCTTGTAACTCTTGACATTTCCTTCAACAGACTAACGGGGACCGTCCCGTCCCTTCCAGATAGCTTAGAGACTTTGGCACTGAAAAATAACATTCTGACGGGTAATCTCAGCAATCTGTCTGGAAATCTTCTCCCGAGTTCCTTGCATATACTGAGTTTATCGGCAAATTCGCTCGAAGGTGAAATTCCAGGAGATCTTGGCAACCTTTCAAAACTGAACAAGTTGGAGCTCAATGACAACAGGTTTCATGGATCCATTCCCGACACATGGCATCGGGAAACACAAGCAAGTCTCGATACTCTAGATTTCAGCGTAAATAATCTCTCTGGTATTATCCCACCCAGCATTCAGAACCTTACAGATCTGACGGTACTCAAACTGGACCGTAATCACTTATCAGGGAGTATTCCCGGGTCATTAGTGAACATGCGTCTTTTGCACACCATCAACCTTGCACAGAATAACCTCACTGGAGAAATTCCGCCTCAACTTGTGAACCTCTTGCACGTCAGTATGCTCAATCTCAGTTGGAATCAGTTGACTGGTGTTGTCCCAGACGGATTCTTCAGTCTAGAGCAGTGGATAGGTGCAATTCTCAGATTTGACAACAACTCAGGCCTTGAGATGAATGTTGCAGCAGCCCCGGCAGTGATTGCTCACGAGGTTTCACAACCAGCGGATGGAAAGTCCTGGACGCTTACTATCATTCTTACTGTCGATGGATTGCTGGCTTTGGTTGACGCTTACGCTCTGTTACTTTACTGGAGAGTACGGAAGCCGAAAAAGGAGAAGAATGAACCTGTATCTATGTGCGAGCCCAGCATCGAATTCTCGGTGTCTGTGGAAGTGTTGAGGAAAGCTACCAACAATTTTCACGAGGACAACATCGTGGGACGTGGTGCCAGAAGCATCGTCTACAAGGGAACGGTGGGAATTGGTCAGATAGCTGTCAAGGTCCTGAGGAAGGAGAACGCAGAGAGGAGCAGAGAGTTGCTGCTCCGAGAGCTCCACACTATGGGAAACGTTAGACATCGCAACGTATTGAGGATTCTAGCAGTGTGCCCCGAAATGGACAGTCTTGTGCTGGAATTCATGCCGTTCTCCAGTCTCGAGTTCTACCTGTACAAGATGGTCGGTAGAGTCTGCCTCAGTTGGGATACCCGATTCAAAATTCTGGTCGGTATTGCACAGGGCTTGGTTTATCTGCACAGGGAGCACCAAGAAACAATTATTCATTGCGACTTGAAGCCCAGCAACATTTTGTTGGACGCCGATTTTGAGCCAAAGGTGGCGGACTTCGGCATCGCCAAGTATGTGCACACTGGCACTAGCGGAGATGACTCCATGTGCAGACTCTGTGGAACCACCGGCTATATCCCTCCGGGTAACTAATGAGATGGCTCCTGCAAAATTCCCGTCTGAATGTCTACATGTGAACATGCCTTTCCTGATCACATTAGAGAGTCTACACTCTTAGGCAACATTATAGCTCGCTCTGAGCTCCAGATCCCCAAATGTTGCTGCGTCGTGAATGTGGTGAGCAGCCATGTCCCCCGTTCTATCCAATGGAGGTTATCTGACTCACGTCCATGTGTGTGCAGAGTACGCATGGGCAAGTCTGGCGTCAACCAAAGGAGATGTTTTCAGTTTCGGCATTGTGCTTCTCGAGACTTTGACTGCAAGGAAGCCTTATGAAAATTGGGATGTCGAGGAAGGGCAACCTGGAAGCTTGGTGGAAGTCGTTAGATCTGCTTATCCTGATAAAATCATGAGCATCTTGGACGCCAACATGGTCGCACTGGAACTCGTTGGCGGATTGTATCGACAAGAGGTAACGCTGGTAATGAAGATTGGTCTTCTGTGTACGCAGGACGATCCAAGGAACAGACCAGATATGATAGACGTTCTGAATATGCTGACAGAGATCAAGGTACAGAGGTATACGGAAGCTAAAAGCGAAAAGCTGCCTGATGTTCTTGAGCTTGCAAATTCTCCAACTATTTGGGATTTCGAGGAAAATCAAACATCACCCATGTAAGACTTGTCCTCTATTTTATATAGGGACCGGTTCCTCTGCCTCTTTGATTTCATTATTTCATGAAGATTTTATGCTGAGACTGGTTAGTTCTCGTTCCTTCCTTCGCTCCGCAGCAGCAATTCGGTTTTAGCATTCATTGCAAGACTTACTGCGCTCTCGTCTAGCTGCCGATTCTTTACAATGACTGTGCCTGTAAACTTTCTTTTCCGACAGATTGCGGATGACGGAGGAAACAAGGCTCGAGGATTGGATAGCGAGGAGACAGAGGTGGAGGAGTTGAAAGCAAGAGGGACCCGTTGATCATGGTATTGGGCTTCACCTTACTTTCTGATTCCCACCACTCTTAGCAGATGATTTTTCTTTTCCAAGATAGCGACAGCAAGGTAATAAATAACACGTCAGCAGGACCCAATGATGACGGTTAGGTTCTTCTTCACCAAGACCACCGAAGACCACCGAAGGTCAGGTTGCGTGCCTAGTCTCCGCACCAAACGAAAGTCTTGAAGTGCGTGACATCTCCCCTCACTGTTGTAGCATATTTGACTTCAGCTCTACATCTACTCGTAATAAGAGCAGCATAATTCGGCTTCTCTCATCTCTTACTATGAGTATGCAATTGGGTTCAGATTCTTGAGAAGATACATTAACGTTGATAATATATTGCACTTCGCTGTCTCATTTGTGGTGTACATTTAAGACATTTCACTAGTATTTTGACAGCAGACAGTTTAGATCAGGACTCTTACCTTTCAATTCTCATTAGCACCCTCGATCTGCCTCTCTTAAATGGTGGATCTACATCGAATGAGGAAATCATATGCAGAAAATCTACTTGAAGTACTATTTCTGAATTTTAATTTCGAACATCTGTGAAACGTGATGTGAGAGTTCCAAGTAGTTGTTGTAGAAGACTATCTTAAGTGAGACTGTTTTGTACGATAAGCAAAAGCACAGCAAAAGCAAAGCACTTATCCCATTTTGTCTAAGTTTCTTTGGTTACTAGTTATATTGCTGAGCATAAAGGTGCGTTAAAGATCTAAAAAATTGACCTTCGTGTTTGTATCTGGAATCGTGCAGGGGATAAAGGATTTCGTGTGAACTCAAACCGTGATAAAATAGTGCACAAGTGAGTAATGATTTTATCAAAGTTTTAAGCCTTTGCAATTATCTTGCTTCGAACCTTTTATAGAGGGCTAACCAAATAAAAGCCAAAGGTCATTATCAAAGGTCCTCTAGTACTGACTTTGAACGAAATGGTTTTCATATGTATATGGTGAAGACGAATTAAGTTATGGGAACGAAAAGAAACTACGATAAGAAAGGCAAGAACGAAAACAAGAGATGACTGTAGAAAGGGATTTCTACTATCTATATAATGATCCTGACAAAACGAATCGGTCGAACCTATGCGGAACTAAACTAATGCTCATCTCTAAAGATGCACACGAATTGCAAAGAATTCACGAATTCAATCGGTTCACGAATTTCAAAGAGGCTCAATGCGGCGTAGATGTGAATAGAGGAAAATTTTCTGCCACGTGGCACCGAAGCCGTACTGCCGAAGGCGTCTACCGCCGAAGGCCCTTGACCCGAAGGCGCTTGATCCAAAGTCCGTTAACCCGAAGTTGCTTGACCCGAAGGCCCTCCCTATCAACAACTTCCGACACTCATAACTCATTGATCTCTCATCCGCCCCAAGCAATCTTGGGCTCGTTAGAACAAGCGTGTCGAGTTCTTTCCAACGAGACCCTAACCAAGTCAAGGCGTTATGAATTGAAAAAGTTATGAGGAATCCAGTCTTCCGCCAAAGGCACTTTCCCGCATCGCCAAAGGCGTATCCCCGAAGACGTTCGTTGCTGAAGGCGCTTGACCCGAAGTCCGTTGACCTGAAGGCGCTTGTGTGGTAACCCACTTTTTGTTTTTAAGCGGAATTTAAAACATTTTTGGAAAACAGTTTCGCATCAACAACTGTAAATAGTAATCGGTACACTTAAATAGAGTGAAAATGGATGATTGCGGGTCTCGTAGAATCTCGTAGAATCCAGGAGTTGGGCGCAACAGGCGCCCGGCCCGAACGAACGGTTCTGAGTAGACGCCTTTGGCGCAAGCCGGAGAATTCGCCTTTAGCGCTAGGGAAATCCCTCAGAATTCTCTCAATCTGTATCGCCTTGAGTTATTTAGGATCTTGTTAGAAAGATCTCGACGCGCTTGTTCTAACGAGCTCAAGAACGCTGGGAATGGATGAGAGATCAATAAGTTACAAATGTCGGAAGTTACTAAGAGGGAGCGCCTTCGGCGGAAGAACTACGTCGACGGACGAGCCGCCTTCGGCGGTGAACTCCTTCGTACGAGCGCCTTCGGCGCCAGCGCATCAAGATTAGGTCAAAGCCTTTGGGGGGAGCGACTCCGTACGGTCCGCCTTCGGCCGAACGCCTTTGGCGGAACGGAACTCCTGCGGCAAAAGTGCCTTCGGAGGGACAAGAGAGATCAACAGAAAGGACAAGACAAGTTGACTACGGTCAACGACTTCGGCTCAAGTGCCTTCGGTGCTGCGTCTTCGGTGATGCACCTACGTCGACGGACGTCTTCAAGGCAACGCCTTTGGCGGTGCGGGAATGGAAAAAGTCGAGAATCAGCCAGAGGCGAAGGCCTCCGTCGCCGCGCCTTCGGCGCTGCGCGAACAGAGCTACGTCGACGGACGACGGGTGAAATCGAATTCAATTTTTGAGCGTGTGAGCCCGCACAACGGCGGAGCGTGAAGCCTAGCGTGCGAGAGGGGGCCGTTACGCCTCCAAGCCGGCGCAGCAATCAAGTGGCTCGATCCCCACGCCAAGTGTCGAAGATGAAATCTTGTGAGCCGAAGGCGGGCAACTCATTCTTGGATATGCAATTTCGATTTCTCGCGAGAGCCGAGCGCGCACACAAATTGGCAGAGAGGAATCAAAGAAGAAGGCGAAGCGCGGAGAATTGCATGTCTGAGCGAGAGCTAAGTGCGCGACCGCGGGAATTGCTTGATAGTGTGAGTTTGCGGAGAGATCACGTCCGCGTACTAGAAGCAAGGAACTAGCGGAAGAAAGTCACGGACTTCTGAAGTGCGGTTGGGAATTTCAAGAACGCAATGTCGAAGGCGACGCAGCTGCGGATGATTCCGCTGAAGCTACCGCAGATTGGGTTGCGCGCTTTCCAGCACAAGCTGACTGCGGTGAAGCTTGATTTCCTCCTGTGGGGGTGGAATTGGATGTGCCAGGACATGGTGCGCGAGTGGCAGAAGGACAGAGACCAACCTACGCGCGGATTTTGACCGCACGTAGAGCGATGGGTCATCGTTGATTGGGAACAGGTGTTGGGAAGATGTGCGGGAGAGGACGGGCATCTCCTATTCGAGAGTGAGAGCATCAAGGTCACGAAGGAGGAGGAGATTTACTTCGCGGCCCTTTTCAAGAGCAGCAAGTCCAGCAAGAACGGATACAAGACCCGTGACTAAAAGGATTGCTACCGCAGAAATGTCGCTGTAGCACTTCTCCAGCTCTTGCAGCCGCACATGACCACCTACATCACTTCTTGGCAGGTGACATTTGTGGAGCTGGCGTTGGCCGGAGCTTCAATTCATTGGGCTCGCATCATGTGGAAGATAACGAGGCAGCATGCGTTTGAGAAGAAGGGTGGATCGATCAATCACCTCTCCCCCTTCTTGATCAATTTCTATCGGTCGATGGGTTGTCTAATCGCTACCGAGCGAGTGCAATTTCCAGTGCTGTCACACAGCAATCCGGGGCGGTATGTGAAGGACGTCGAGGTTGACACCGACAAAGACGAGACTCCTGCCTGCATGCCACCAGCCCAACCGAGAGCTGAAGAAGAATCGCTCGCAGCATGAGTGCCGCGGAAGCGAAGATGTGAAGGAGGAGCAGAGAAGGGCCAACACCGCGATTCGACTGCTCTCAAACGAAAGCGGCCACTTCACGAGCTCTGCAGTCGGCCTAAGCAGAAGGCACGCAGGCTTGTGTTGCCTGCAAGTAGCACGGAAACGGGGCGTGCCGCAGAAGGGAAGGACTCACCATCCTCGGAGGAGGATAGGAGCGTGCGGACTGCAAAGAGGTCAGCGGACCTCCCTTCGCCAAAGGCACGGACGGCTTCAGCGGAAGCAAGACGGCCTTCGGGCCAGGAGGGACGACATGCGGCACCGACGAACGTGCCGGCGTCGGATAGGTGCTCCAAGCAAGTACCGTTCGCTGACGCATCCTGGGGCAGGAGCCTTCGGCTCAAGCGGCCTTCCGCGCAGCGGACTGTGGTAACCCACTTTTTGTTTTTGTGCGGAATTTGAAACAATTTTGGAAAACAGTACTGCAGCAGCCGTGTAAATGGTGATCGGTACATTTAAATAGAGTGAAGATGGATAATTGCGGGTCTCGTATGATCTCGCAGTATCCAGAAGTTGGGCGCAATGTCCGGAATAGGCGCCCGACCTAAACGATCAATTCTGAAGGAGTACTCTTTCGGCGCAAGGTGCCTAATCCGCCTTCGGCGCTAGGGAGATCCCTCAGAGCTTATACAGTTCACAACGCCTTGACTTGATTAGGGTTTCGTTGGAAAGAGCTCAACTCGCTCGTTCTAACGAGCCCAAGAACGCCTGGAACGGATGAGGATTCAAGGAGTTGTGACTGTCAGAAGATGCAAAGATAGACGCCTTCAGCGGAAGGAGTTCGTCGTCGGCGGGAAGTCCGCCAGGAAATCCGCCTTCGGCGGAAGGAATTTGACTTCGCGTAGGCACTTCGCCATCGGCGGAATATCCGCCTTCGGCCCTAGAAGTCCGCCTTCGGGGGTGAAGTTCGTACTGCGCCTACGGCGCCAGCGCATCAAGATTAGGTAAGTACCTACGGGGTAGCGACTCTATACGGTCCGCCTTCGGCTTAACGGCTCCGGCGGAACAGACAGGTGCGCCCTCGGTGGGACAGAACTCCGACGGCGAGAGCACCTGCGGAGGGACAAGAGGGATCGACAGACAAGACGAAATCCGTTGACCACGGTCAACGCTTTCGGCACAGCCGACTTCGGCGCTGCGCCTACGCCGACGGACATCTTCAGGGAGATACGCCGACGGACAACTTTGGCGCTGGGAGTCAACGCCTTCGGCGGAGCGAGTGCGGCGGAACGCCTTCAGCGGTGCGGGATGGATGCGAGTAGCAGTGCAATGCGAGTAGCGCGTCGGCAGGAGAGACGCCTTCGGCGCTGCGCGACCATGGCCGCGGCGAAGTACGATGGCGGAACTCAAATTGAAATTTTGAGCGTGTGAGTGCACACGACGGCGGAGCGTGAAGCCGCGCGTGCGAGAGGAGGGCTGTTACACCTCCAAGCCGGCGCAGCCATTAAGTGAGTTGACATTCACGACCAAGTGCCGACCATGACATCCTCCGAGCGGTGAACAGACACTTCATTCTTGAATTTGCGATTTCAATTTCTTATGCGAGCTGCGCGCGTCCATCTTCTAGCCGAGAGAAATTCGAGACACCAACACGCAGAGACTCGCAAGGTGACAAAGAGAGAATTGAGTGCGCAACAGTCGGAATTGAGAGAGATTAGAGTTTGCAGGAGAATCGAAGTTGCGGGCAAGAAGCTTGAGCATGTAACACTAGGGTTTAGAGAGAAGTTCACTCGAAGATAGAAACGTAAACTCTGAAGATGAGAGATACCAACAATGGTTCTCCTCTCCCTTATATAGCTCTCACCAACAAGTACAAGGTGATAAGATCTAATCCCCACCATCCATCCCACTTCTAGTGGATGGATGACGTGGCGGATAACCCTAACAAGCACACGGATCGCTGACGTGGCGCACCCAACTAACACACTAACTAACACACTCAATCCTTACCTACAAGCACACGGATTGCTGACGTGGCACTGTCAACTAACACATCCACTATGTATCTACCAAGTGCGCGGATTGCTGACGTGGCAGCTATGACTAGTGCACACTAAAGTATCTACATCAATATTCAGAGTAACCTCTACTTTAGTTCTAACTAACTAAAGATGGTTACAGAGCATAGCGGAGAAAAGTTCACGAAATCCAATTTCAAGAACGCGATGTCGAAGCCCACTCAGCTGCGGATGATTCCACTCAAGCTTCCGCATATTGGGTTGCGCGCTTTCCAGGACCGGCTGTTTGCAGTGAAGCTCGATTTCCTCCTGTGGGGATGGAATTACGTGTGCCAGGACATGGTGCGCGAATGGCAAAGGGAAAGACACCAACCTACGCGCAGATTCTGACCGCACGTAGAGCGGTGGACTGTCCAAGATTGGGGACAAGTGTTGGGGGATGTGCAGGCGAGGACGGGTTCGTCCTATTTGATAGTGAAAGCGTCAAGGTGACGAAGGAGGAAGACGCCTTCTTCGCGGACTTGTTCAAGAGTGAGAAGTCCAACAAGAACGGGTACAAGACCCGTGACTACAAGGATCGCTACCGCAGAAATGTAGCGGTGGCATTTCTGCAACTCTTGCAACCGCACCGAACAACATACATCACTTCTTGGCAAGTGTTCTTCGTGGAGTTGGCGTTGGCCGGAGCTCCGATTCACTGGTCGCGCATCTTGCATAAGATAACGCATAATAAGTTCTGTCACCACGCAAGAGGAGCTACAACTTGGCGATCCGCATTTTGTAGCTGAAGGCCTTCGGCCGAATGTTTAGAGCTAGTATACTGGTTAGAGACTTGAATAGTTCGGATCTACACCTGCGGGTGATTGCCGATGCTCAGAGCTAGTAACTAGTTAGATACTTGAATAGTTCCCCCTTACACTTTCGAGTGATTGTTCCTGATTGTACTCCTTTGGGATTTTTTACTTGAATGCCAAAGTGAAGTTTTGTTACTTCGAGTAAGCCTTGGTTGTAATTCAGGTTACGCTGCAGCAGGTGCCTTCAGGGCAACCCTTGTAGTATTTCTGGGAATGACAAGTGCCTAAGAATTCAAACTCTTCAATACACTGTTATGGTGTGTAACTGGATCTTTTCTCAGTTGAGTCTCTCAGTTCGGACCTGTGTTCTCTGCGCGTTTTGTGAGTTGAGTGTGTTGTTCAACGCGTGTGGGTGACTTCGATCCGAAGTAGGAAGTCCACTCCGGGTTCCCCTGTGCTAGAAGAAACTAGTGGAAGGGTTGTAAAAGTCGGAGTTGGGAGTCATTGCCCGCAGATTCGTTGAGGGTATTCGCGAGAGAATTCCTCCCTGAAATCTTAAGTAGAGGTCCTAACCGACCTCTAAGTTGTGTTTCTATAGTTTCAGGTGTGTGTGTGTGTGTTGAGTGAACTACGCTGCACTGTGCGACCTCCGAGTGAGCTCCGAGTGAACACTTGCAGTATTTCTGGGAGTGACAGTCGCCTGAGAATTCAAACTCTTCAATTGTCTGTTAAATGTGACACTTAGTACTCTGTGTGTTGCCTCTGTCCCTGTGGGTTCGACCTTTCTACCACTATATTGCAGTTTTAGCCTTTGGTGGGTTATTACATGGGGTTGCGCAAGAACTGCATATCGCACTACGTGTCAAAATCCTAGATGAAATCATCTAACTCAATGATGCCCACTGCACCAAAATACCGATGTGGGCCCTTCATGGCCCTGTACATCCCGTCCATCTCCCTAGTCAACGAGTGTGAGACACTAGACGATATCACCACCAAAGATCCGCTATCTGCCACATCTTGCGCCTCTGCAACCACTGTTGCGCTAGGATGAGGTAGCCGATACCTCACCCCACTCCGTGTAAATCCTCCACGGTCCTCAACAGAACCACCAAACTCCTCCGTGATGACTAACTCACCAACCGGCACCACTGCCACAACTCTACCTGCCCTCGTCCCCGCACTAACCTGCTCTAGCTCTACTTACTATGGTAAATGGTAAATGGTAATAGATCAAGCCCGGGGGACCCAAAGGGTCAAAAGGCTGAAAAACACAATACAAGCGACAGCCACAAACAAGGGAAAAGACCCCAAAGGCCAAACCCTAGCTAGTGCCAAGAGCACTAGAACGATAACTTATAATGTCCCTAATATAACAACCTAAATCAAAAGGAACTAACTGTAACAAAGAATAAAAATTCTCTACATCTATATTATGAGTCACTCTAATCTCTGCATATCTAGTACAAGTAAGAAATACATGCTCTTCATCCTCAACTTCTCTTCCATCACATAGCCTACAAATACGTTGACTCCTATCAATATTAAGCCAACGTCCTTCCTCAATTCCTAGCCTATGAGATCCAGTTCTATGCCTAGCAATAATATGACGTAAGGACGTAGAGATTCCTGCAAGTAGGTAATCCTGTTCACAATAAACAAGCATAGGATTCACATGAAGTTGATAAAACTGCATCTTGGTGCCGCGCTTGCTCCAAATAATGTTCAGAAACTCCTCCTTTAGACGTTCACGTAGTGCTATAGGTTGTAGGTCCCAATCGCGTTCCGTCACATTCCACCTCAAAGACCAAGTTATCACATCCGCTAACCATCCTTTGGCACGTGTGGCACTCAAAGCCTGAGGAGGAAGGCGAGAAGCATCAAGAGATCTCACACTTGTGATGTAAGTGATGGTCAAGTATAGAGCTTCAGCCTCTAGAGGTAAACAACCTGTTTCCGCAAGAAGAATAGCATATGAGGTTTGGTTTCTCACACCCAATTCTTCTTGTAGAAATATCTTCTGCACCCTCTTCACACGCTCCCATCCTGTCTTCTTACAACCAGGACCCCACACTTGGGTTCCATACAATACTACCGGCAACACTAAGCTTCTAAATAAAAATTTCCTAAGACTCCAAGACACAAGATGAGCCCTTCTACACCGATTTAGCAATGAATATAGAGCTTTGTAACCAGCTTCTACTCTCTTTTGCACACAAAGTGCCCAACTATAATCATTAGAAAAATCAATGCCTAGATATTTATAACTCTTCACCTCTTCTAATTGTAGATCCTGGTAATAGAAGGAAAACTTGGATCTAGTGCCCACTATCATGACTTTGGACTTCTCTATATTTACCTCCATCTGATTCTGGGTACAAAAGCTAGCCAAAGTGTATAGGTGTTTCTGTAAACTAATTGCATCACGTGCTAGTAATATGATATCATCTGCATACAAGAGAGCTTTGATAACAAAGTTTCCAAGCTTGACACCTTCACTATCACATGCCTCCAACCACTCTTCGATGTCATCTATAAAAACTCCAAATAGAGTAGGAGAGAGAGGACAACCTTGAATCACTCCAATGGTACTCAAAACCTCTTCGGTTTGAGAAGTGTTGATCTTGGCTCGAACAGATTGGTAAAGCGTGGCTACAGCTGCTAGAAGATCTGATGGTACTCCAATGACTTGCAGCCTTTCCCATAATAGCTCACGAGGTACGGTGTCAAAAGCTTTCTTAAAATCAATGAAGGCGCAAAACAAAGCTTTGCCATTGCCCTTCGACTTCTCCCATAAAACACGCAAAGCCAAGATATGGTCAATGGTGTTGTATGTGGGGCAAAAGCCTGCTTGAAACCGCCCTCTCTTTCGGTGAGATTCAGTCCATGTGCTCAACTTTGACTCCACCAATTTGCCAAACAACTTGGCAAAAACACTATCCACCATGATAGTGCGATAGTTTGTCACCAAGTCCTTCCTTCCTGACTTGTGAATAGGCACAATCTTCCGTAATGACCAAGCTGAAGGAAAACCATACATAGCTGCATTCTCTAACGCTTTGATGAGTCTCGGTCCAATAAGATCTCCTCCCCACTTCAAAAGTTCAATAGAGAGACCATCCAAATCCTCCGATTTACCATTTGCTAATTTTCTAACTTGAGTCATCACCTCTGATTCAGAAAATAAGCCTGATGTTCCTTCACAACAAGGCATTGATGCAGCGTTGGGAAAGAAATAAAGCTTTTCAGCAAAGTCAATCAAACTTTTGGGATCAAGAGTAGGTTTTGAAGACCTTACAGCTAACCGTCTCCAAAAGGATTTGGGATTCTCCATCAACTCCTTTGTCAAGGATTCCTGCTTCGTCCTCAAAAAAGCTCTTTTTTTTAGACTTCACCAAGTCTTTGTAAAGCCTTGTCAAGGTAAGCCGACTTTGGAAATCCAAAGACTTGTCAACTGATCTCATCCTCGCTTGCTTACAATCCAAGTCAAACCATCCATTGCAAGGAAGCCCCCTAGCTCTTCGATCCTTGTGCCGCAAAAAGAACTTAGAAGCAGTGTCTTTCAGCAACTCTATTAATTGCCCACTCGCTGTATGTGGATCAAGGCTCCATGAAGTGTGAGTCAAAAGGTTTTGAAAATGTAACATGTACAACTCTTTCTTACTAGGATCTAAACGAAACTTGGGAGAAGCTAAAACAGAATGGCATGGAGAGAGAGGGATTGTTTTTGATAACAAGAGAGTAAATAACAGAGGTGCATGATCTGACTCTGGCTGAGATTCTAGAATATCAAATTTCGAAATAAAAGAGCTATGAGTGGCTGAAGATAGAAGATAATCAATGGTGCTAACACCTGTAGGAGAAAAGCACGTATTGGAAAGGGAGTTGGGAAAGAGAGAGATACCGTTGAGAACTTTCAAATTACATGTGGCTCCAAAGGTTAGAAAGTGTTCTGTCAAAGGATTTGTACAAATATCAGAAGATTTTCTACACCACATACTATCTTCAAGTTCTTCAAAGGAGGGAGAACTCAAGAGATCACCAACTTGAGTAAATTGTGCACAACCTATTCGAGCATTGAAATCTCCAACCAGAAAAACTTCACCTTTGCTCTGATAATTGAGAACATCTCCTATAAGTCGATGGAATGGTTGACTCCGATTGCAAGTGCGTGTGGAGTAGATAGGCATGGACAATGGTGCAAAGTAACAAACAGCCAAATAACTATAAGATCCTCCAACCAAACCAAGACGAAGCCAATGATATTGACCTCCAATATCCTGACCTTCTAAATGTATCAAAGGTAGAAATTGAGATCTGATAAAAGTAGCAATACCGCCATAGCCTCTTCCAGCTCGTTGACTTCTCTGATTCCAAGTGGATCCCACCAAAGTAAACCCTGGTATCTCTCCAATAGTGTTGCTCTCATGTTCCCACGTCTCCACAATGTTGATGATGTCCGCCATCTTCCAAATCGGATTAGCACTCACATACTTGGTTGTAGAAAGACCTCTAATATTCCACATTAACACCCTCAAGCTCTTGGATTGCTATGTGGATGATTGTCTCTTCCTTTGAGTGACAATTGCTTGTCCATCACGAAGATAAGCAAAAAATCCAGCATCTTGAGCTTCTTTGACTTTTGCAAGCTCCTTTCTCCTTGCCTCTACTTGTAGAGGTGTGAGATCGGGATCTAACCAAATCCTACGTCCTTTGAGTACAGCTTTGTTGGCTAAAGCTGTATCACGTTGAGTTTGGTCATTGAACTTAACTATGATGGCTCGAGGTTGAGTTCCTATGGTTCCAATGCGAAAAGCTTGAGCCACATCCGCATTAGGAACATCAAGTGTTTCAGCTAAAAACTTGGTGACAACACTCTTCACCTCTTCCTTCTCAGATTCAGGTAGACCGGAAATTCTTACATTCTTTCTACGAGCAAATTGATTAGTCTTTTCAATCTCTTGCTCTTGAAAGAAAGAGATATGAGCAGATTTGGTGGCTTCTGCATAAGATTTCATCTTCACCTCTAGACTTTCAACCACTTCATGCAATCTAGGAGTAGCAGCAGTGGAAGCTTGAGAACCAACTTTCTCCTGGATATCCTCTACGTGTTCTGAAATATCAACCATAATCTTCTCGAAACTCTTTTGAGAGAGCTTCAACTCTCTAATTTCATATTGAGCTGCAATTAAAGTAGAGCTCTGTACCTTGAACTCTGCACGTAGTACTTTCAACTCTTCCAAAACCGTTTGCAACAGATTGAGTATGAAATTGTCTTGAGACGCCATCGAAAAGCTCAGAACTCCAAGACACGTCAACTTCTCGCTCCGAATGGCGTTCTGCTTGAGATTTTGCAGGCGGATGCGCCCTGCCCTACTCCAGCGTTTCACCAAATTTTAGCTCCAGATCACTCCGAACGTAGAAGATAAAGCTCCCGTAAGAATCTCTTGCCCTAAGATCTTGAAACTCAAAGCTCGAAACTCAAAATTGGACGCACTGTGACTCTGAAACTCCGTTCGACCTGAAAATTAACAGGCTTGAGCGTTCTACCCAACGTCACAACGCCACAAAATTTCAGCCCCCGTTCACACTCGAGCCCAAAGTTACGGCCCCCGCAAGATTCGGCCCTCCCCTCTCAAAAAGCTCAGACCTCCAAGACACGTCAACTTCTCGCTCCGAATGGCGTTCTGCTTGAGATTTTGCAAGCAGATGCGCCCTGCCCTACTCCAGCGTTCCACCAAATTTCAGCTCCAGATCACTCCGAACGTAGAAGATACAGCTCCCGTAAGAATCTCTTGCCCTAAGATCTTGAAACTCAAAGCTCAAAACTCAAAATTGAACGCACTGTGACTCTGAAACTCCGTTCGAACTGAAAATTGACTGGCTTGAGCGCTCTACCCAACGTCACAACGCCACAAAATTTCAGCCCCCGTTCACACTCGAGCCCAAAGTTACGGCCCCCGCAAGATTCGGCCCTCCCCTCTCAAAAAGCTCAGACCTCCAAGATACGTCAACTTCTCGCTCCGAATGGCGTTCTATTTGAGATTTTGCAGGCGGATGCGCCCTGCCCTACTCCAGCGTTCCACCAAATTTTAACTCCAGATCACTCCGAACGTAGAAGATACAGCTCCCTTAAGAATCTCTTGCCCTAAGATCTTGAAACTCAAAGCTCGAAACTCAAAATTGGACGCACTGTGACTCTGAAACTCCGTTCGACCTGAAAATTAACAGGCTTGAGCGCTCTACCCAACGTCACAACGCCACAAAATTTTAGCCCCCGTTCACACTCGAGCCCAAAGTTACGGCCCCCGCAAGATTTGGCCCTCCCCTCTCAAAAAGCTCAGACCTCCAAGACACGTCAACTTCTTGCTCCGAATGGCGTTCTGCTTGAGATTTTGCAGGCAGATGCGCCCTGCCCTATTCCAGCGTTCCACCAAATTTCAGCTCCAGATCACTCTGAACGTAGAAGATACAGCTCCCGTAAGAATCTCTTGCCCTAAGATCTTGAAACTCAAAGCTCGAAACTCAAAATTGGACGCATTGTGACTCTGAAACTCCGTTCAACCTGAAAATTGACAGGCTTGAGCGCTCTATCCAACGTCACAACGCCACAAAATTTTAGCCCCCGTTCACACTCGAGCCCAAAGTAACGGCCCCCGCAAGATTCGGCCCTCCCCTCTCAAAAAGCTCAGACCTCCAAGACACATCAACTTCTTGCTCCGAATGGCGTTCTGCTTGAGATTTTGCAGGCAGATGCGCCCTGCCCTACTCCAGCGTTCCATCAAATTTCAGCTCCAGATCACTCCGAACGTAGAAGATACAGCTCCCGTAAGAATCTCTTGCCCTAAGATCTTGAAACTCAAAGCTCGAAACTCAAAATTGAACGCACTGTGACTCTGAAAATGGGTATGGGCAACCTAACTTGTCATCACCACAAGTAGACTCTCACGGTCCACTGGTCATCTCTCCTGTCTCACCATGGAAGAAACAAAGATAGGCGCCGGTGATCAAATCCAGCTGCACTATTGGCAACACACAGGAGTAAAACTACTCCGGAAATCAACATCAACCCATACACGAGCGCGCATCAAGAAGCAAGACTGGAGAGTATCCAAACATAGGCAAATAGCTAGCAACGACTCTCCAGCCAAAATGAAACACAGAACAGAACAACACAACACACAGGACATCGCTTTGCATAGCGATCCCGAGTCGAACTCCATCGCCTCCTATCTCTCGCCTCCAACGCCTGCAACGCTATCTCGTCCATCCCGTCAAAGATTATATCCACCCTTCCGACTCTAGGGCCTACAATGTCACCTCTTCCAGTAAGTCGCCAAGAGAATCTCCACGCCGAGCTGTGCCGCACTTCGTCTCATACCTCCACTTCACACTACAAATAAGGGCAATGAATATAACAAATAGGAAAAGACTATCTACTCTAACTGTTTCCCATAGAAAAAGAAATAGAGAAATAGAAGAAATCAATATTTTCACAATTGAAAAACCATAGTAAATGAGATGAGTGCAAATTCTCAATCCCTTCAGAATATTTTTTTTTCTTTTGTTTCCTCTCCTTTTCCTCTTCCTCTCCTTCCTTTTTTTTTTTTTTTCAACTCTTGTCAACCCACATTGACTTCATCAAAGACAATTATATCTAACAATTTTACAAGCCTCCCTACAAATTTGGTTTGTAAAGAGCCACTATACTACTCCTGTTAATTACTCTTTCTACTTCTATAATCTCAAGAACTCTAACTTACAAGAATTGTAGTTGAATATTCATCCTAGATACCTAAATACTGAACTGAGAATACATTGGACATCAATGTGACTATTGAACTGAGAAGAGTATATCAAAACTCTGCTATAGCTTGTTGCTAGATCAAAAGACTATATAAAGATTCAGCTCGGAAGCAATACATAAATGGGTCATCTAAAGCCTTGTTAAGTTTCTAGAGGAGCAGTACCTGTAAAGATGCATGTTCGATGACGTTCCGGGCTCAGAATTCAGAGCTTCCACTCTTAGATAGTGAGACACCAAAGATCAAGAATTCACATTTCCGCAAATTTTGAAGAGGTCAAGAATGTAGGGCAATTTGAACAATATCCCCATGCGCTAAATTGATGGTGTCGTGACTGTCAACACTCTAAGAATATGCATCTCCCAATTAGGCACTTTTCCTCTTTCCCATGCAAACGTTGAATCAGATATGAAAATTTTGTTAACTCTTAATATGAACTATACTCCATCAGTATTTTCGTACGATAGCCCGAAGACAAACAATACACCTTGCGCGTGACAGTAGACAACAAGAAATATGTCACGTCTACACCAAGATACATCTGCTCGCAATGCATGTTGTAACAGAACACACTGGCGGCTTCCATAGGGACAATTTCTTACATCGATTCGTCTCCAGTAGATGTTTCATCATTGCAGATGACATAGGTTCGCGTGGGTCGGCGCGCACATACTCTTTCAGTTTATCCGGCCCTCTACTTGGCAGTTTCTTCCATGTAACAGTACCTCAAATGCAAAGGAATTAAGTTTCAGTAATTAACCGCTTCCCTCGCTTGGAGCTGACCATTCACCATTGCTTGAAAAACTCAACTCCTAAATGCATGCAACCGGATCAACTCGCTCATGAATTTTCCATATCCACCGCCACATTTAATCTTTTGCTTGTGTTTAACCGAGTACTCCAGCACCAGAATCTTGTCTTTGTATCTCAAAACTTGCCCTGGAAACTCAATCTCTTTGCTGGGGTTCCATTTGGAAGGGAGATTGACAACGAAGCCCTCCCCCAAGTACGTAGTAAAGCCGGTTTAGTGCTTCAAAGTTCCAAAAATATTGGTCTTCCCCTTCCCTCATACAGTCCTGGATGTCCGCTCACAAACTCGCATCCTTGTTCACTTACTCTTCACGTACAGATCACGTATTCGATGTAGTGAAAATATATCGCCCAGCCACCAAAGATCTCATCGACGTCAGCTTGGAATTAGAAATGGGCTTTTGGGTATCAGTCTTTGATTTGGAAGCTAGTCCTCGGCTAAATAAAACAATCTGTACCTAAGCCAAACAAGACACTTGGACCATTTAAAATATTATGCATGTCCAGGAATAGAAGCACGTAGGAAAGGAGTCTCATAACAGGTACAAAACCAATTGCTTCCAGCACGACAGGCACGTCCATCAAACAATGTAATAACCCACCAAAGGCTAAAACTGCAGTATAGCAACAAAAAGGTCAAACCCACAGGGACAGAGGCAACACACAAAGTACAAAGTGTCACGTTTAACAGACTATTGAAGAGTTTGAATTCTCAAGCGACTGTCACTCCCAGAAATACTGCAAGTGTTCAACTCGGAGGTCACTCGGAGGACGCACAATGCAGCGTAGTTCACCCAACACACACCTGAAACTGGAAAAGCACAACTCAGAGGTCAAATAGGACCTCTACTTAAGATTTCAGGGGGAAAATTTCTCCGGAGTACACTAAGAGGCTCTGCAGGTAGTGACTCCCAACTCCGGCTTTTACAACCCTTCCACTAGTTTTTGCTAGCGTAGGGCACCCGGGTTGGACTTCCTACTTCGGATGCGGTACCTTCGTCAAACCGAAGTCACTCACACGCGGTGAACAACACCCTCAACTCACAAAACACGCAGAGAATACAGGTCCGAACTGAGAAACTCAACTGAGAAAAGATCCAGTGGCACACCATAACAGTCTATTGACGAGTTTGAATTCTTAGGCACTAGTCATTTCCATAAATATTGCAGAGGTTTGCCCCGAGGGCGCCTTCTACAACGTAACCTGAATTTACAACCAAGGCTTACTCGAAGTAACAAAACTTCACTTTGGCATTCAGGGGAAACATCCCGAAGGAGTACAAACAGGAACAATCACCCGAAGGTGTAGGGACGAACTGTTCAAGTATCTAACTTGTTACTAGCTCTGAGCATTCAACAATCACCTGTAGGTGTAGATCCAAACTGCTCAAGTATCTAACCAGTACACTAGCTCTGAACATTCGGCCGAAGGCCTTTAGCTACAAAATGCGGTATCTTTGTCAAGCTGTAGCTCCTCTTGCGCGGTGACAGAACTAAGGACACAAACACGCACAAAAAAGGAGTTCCTGATCTGCACTTCCGAAACTGGAAGAATCCCAAGGCAAGACGCCTTGAACTACTTTATACCTTATAAGTCCTAACTAACACTCTACACTACACTACGCTGCAATACACTGCAGGTCACCTACTGTGTTTCCTGCGCGACGGACTACCGCGCGCTAACTCCCTACCTGACCAGTCTTCGGCTCTACTGCGCAACCCCAGCCGCCTCAATACCGCAGTCACCTCCGCCTTGAGGTTCGCAAGAGCGTCCCGCGACCTTGCCAGGAAGGCCTCTAACTTCTTCGCGACCCGCCGTCGGCTCCGACTGTCACCCGACATCAAGCCCGCCGCACGAATCTCTAACTCGCGCAGTGTGATTTTCTCCTGCGCGGCCACTTTCCAAAGAGTGTAACCTATGAGACAGTGGTTCACTCGTTCCACCAACTCTTCTCGCGTGCGATCTGCCTCCCGCCGGCGATCGTCTTCAACCACTACCCGCTGCATCTCTGCCTCCGCACACTGCGCTCTCAATTCGCCGCACTGCAATTGCAGTTGACGAATTAAGTCTTCATCGGCTTGGCGTGCGCTCTAACAATGCTCTAGTAATCGTGTCTGTCGCACGAGCTCCTCTAACAAGATGCGATTCTGAGTTTGCTAAGAATCGAGCTCATTCGCGAGCTTCGCCTGCTGCTTTGCGAATTCCTTCTTCGCCTCCTCTAACTTCTCGTCCCGCGTCTTGTTAACTACCTTCTGCAATTTCCGCACAATTGCGAGGTGTCCGCGGAGGGCCTCGTTCTTCAACCCCAGGTCCTTGATGTCCTCGTCCAAGGAGGCCAACAAGCTACTCGTCTTGACCTTGGTGCGCGTTTGCCTGCGCACCAATTCGACGTAGGACCCAGGGTGGCGGGGATCAGCATACTTCGCCATCTTGCGATCGAGGTACCTCAACAGAGATACCACCTGTTCGCACAATGCCGTCGTCGGCGTGCCTTGCACCGACTCCTCCTACTCCTCCTCCGAGCTCGATTCGTCCTCGTCATCCTCCGAATTGAGGATTTCGGTCGCCACGGAATTGCCTGGCAATTCTCGGGAGTTGGGTTGCGTAGCTTCTGCCGCTGCTGCCGCCGCACTACTCCCTGCCAAAATGTCTAATGTAGTGGGGGACCATGTTCCCGACAAACCCACACCGCCCGTCTGATCTGTCACTACCAAAGGCGCAGTGCCGAAGGCGTCCACCGCCGAAGTCGCTTGAGCCGAGGGCGACTGTGCCGAAGGCACACTTGCCTCCTCCTTCTCTCCGTCGCCCGTCCTCTCACATGGGGTCTGCGCCGAAGGCGTCTACCGCCAAAGGCGGTTGTGCCAAAGGCGGTTGTGCCAAAGGCGGCTCATCCGAAGGCTGTTGACCCGAAGTCCCTTGGGCCGAAGGCCCTTGAGCCGAAGGCTCTTGACCTGAAGGCGTCTTACCCGAAAGCTCCTTCTCACTTTTCTGCTGCGCCGAAGGCGCCTGATCTGAAGTCGAGTCGTCGAATTGTACTTGCTCGGAAGCGAAGCACCTGTCCGTCACCGGCACATTCGTCGGTGCCGCGTGTTGTTTCTCTTGACCCGAAGGCCTTCTCGCTTCCGCCGAAGGCGTCCGTGCCTTCGGCGCAGGGAGGTCTGCTGACCTCTCTGCAGTTCGCGCCCTCTCATCCTCCCCCGAGGATGGTGAGTTTCTTCCCTCTGTAGCACGCCCCGTCTCCGCGCTACTTGCAGGCAATAAGAGCCTGCGTGCCTTCCGCTTAGGCCGACTGCAGAGCTCTATCAGTGGCCGCTTCCGTTTGAGAGCAGCAGCCTCGCGTTGTTGGCCCTTCTCTGCTCCTCCTTCCCATCTTCGCTTACGCGGCACTCGTGCTGCGAGCGATTCTCCCTCGGCTCTTGGTTGGGCTGGTGGAGTGCAGGTAGGTGTCTCGTCTTCATCGGTCGACTTTGACGTCCTTCACATACCGACCCGGATTGATGCGTGACAGCAATGGAAATTGCACTCGCTCGATCGCGGTCAGACATCCCATTGACTGATAGAAATTGATCAAGAAGGGGGAGATGTGATTGATCGATCCTCCCTTCTCCTCGAATGCATGCTGCCTCGTCGTCTTCCACATAATGTGAGCCCAATGAATCGGAGCTCCAGCCAACCCCAGCTCCACAAATGCCACCTGCCAAGAAGTTATGTAGGTGGTCCTGTGCGGCTGCAAGAGTCCCGATGGAAATCTGAACCCACGGTGAGAGTGCTACCGCGACATTCCTGCGGTATCGATCCTTGTAGTCCCGGGTCTTGTACCCGTTCTTGCTGGACTTGCTGCTCTTGAATAGGGTCGCGAAGGAAATCTCCTCCTCCTTCGTGACCTTGATGCTCTCGCTCTCGAACAAAAGATGACCTTCTTCTCCCGCGCATCTTCCCAGCACCTGCTCCTAGTCGCTGACTTCCCATCGCTCCGGGTGCGGTCGAAATCCGCGCGTAGGTTGGTCCCTGCCCTTCTGCCACTCGCGCACCATGTCTTGGCACATCCAATTCCATCCCCACAGGAGGAAATTGAGTTTCACTGCAGTCAGCTCGGGCTGGAATGCGCGCAACCCAATCTGCGGTAGCTTCAGTGGAATCATCCGCAGCTGTGTCGCCTTCGACATCGCGTTCTTGAATTACCTCGCGCACTTCAGAAGTCCGCAACTTTCCTCTGCTATCTCCAAACTTCTTGTACGCGGACGCGAGCTCTCACTCTCACTCCCTAGCAAGTTCCTCGGCGTTGAACTCAGCTGCTGCGCTCTATCCTGCAATTCCCCGCATGTCGCAGCTCTCTCCGATTTATCTCCGCCAATTCTTGTTGCGCACTCGTCGCTCGCGAGAAATCAAAATTTCAATTCCAAGAATGAGACGCCCGCCTTCGGCACACAAGATTTCATCGTTCGATACTTGGGCGTGAGGATCGACCCACTTGATTGTCGCACCGGCTTGGAGGCGTAACGGCCCCCCTCTCGCACGCTTGGCTTCACGCTCCGCCGTTGTGCGGGCTCACACGCTCAAAAATTGAATTCGATTTCCGCAGTCGTCCGTCGACTTAGCCCTGCTCGCGCAGCGTCGAAGGCGTGGCGGTAGAGGCCTTCACCTCTAGCCGATTCTTGATTCTTTCCCTTCCCGCACCGCCGAAGGCGTACCCTTGAAGGTGTCCGTCGACGTAGGCGCATCGCCGAAGGCGTTGACCGAAGTCAATGTGTCTTGTACTTTCTGTTGATCTGTCTTGTCCTGCCGAAGGCGCTCATGCCGTAGGAGTTCCGTTCCGCCAAAGGCGCACGTGTCTGCCTAGAACGTACGGCAGAAGGCGGACCGTACGGAGTCGCTTGCCCAGAAGGCGTTGACATAATATTGATGCGCTGGCGCCGAAGGCGCTCAGGCGAAGGAGTACACCGCCGAAGGCGTTGACCTGAAGGTGCTTCAGCCAAAGGCGTATCGTCCGTCGCCGGAGGCGCTTCCTATCAGTAACTGCCGACACTCGTAACTCAGTGATCCCTTATCCGTTCCAAGAGCTCTTGAGCTTATTAGAACGAGGGCGTCAAGTTCTTTCCAACGAGACCTGAACCAAGTCAAGGCGTTACGAATTGAGACAGTCATGAGGAATTTCTCTAGCGCCGAAGGCGTCTATCGCCGAAGGCGTATTCTCCGGCTCGCGCTGAAGGCGTTTCCCCTCAGTATGATCCGTCCGTTCGGGCCATGGCGCTTGTCCCGGACATTGCGCCCAACTCCTGGATTCTACGAGACCCGCGATCATCCATTTTCACTCTATTTTAATGTACCGATTACTATTTACAGTTGCTGCTGCGAAATTGTTTTCCAAAAATGTTTAAATTCCGCACAAAAACAAAAAGTGGGTTACCACAAACAACGAACGATGAGTTCTTTCTTATGTGTCTTCACTTCACTTTGCAATGGACCAAAATGACTGCATTCGATTGAGAGTTTTGCTTGAGACTAATCGCATGATCGTAGAAGGTGTACTGGAAAGTAGTGAGATAATCTCCCATCGAATTTGAACACTATACACCACACCGTTGTCCCACTACCGCAGCGTTCAGATCACAATTCTGTGTTCTGTCGAACAGCTTCCACAACAGCTTCTTTGAGAACTCTGCGATACTTCTCGCTACCTAGTAAACCAATGCTTTCAGGTCCCAAGACCAAGTCATTGTTTACCTTGTCCAGAATGACAAATGAACACATGCCAGATGTCCTGGAAAGGTTAAGGGGTTTGGTTTCAATGGCGTTAAAATAAAAAACGCAAGAATTTTCTTACGTAATGATGTTGACCAGTGCATTCGAAACAATGGTGGGGACGTGTCCATATGTCCAAGTAATTACAACGGGAACTTGTAGCCACAAATGTAGCAAATCAGCAGTAGAGTTATGAGGGAGTTTCATCCTCGATGTTCAGAAGAGTAAATAGTGTTTTAGCGGATTATAAGACTGCGTGGAAAAAGTTTGAAGTGCGTCATAAATCTGACTCACGAGTTTAGGAGCAACTTGTTAGATGCAAGGGCTGAACGAAACTGGCTCATAGCTTGCTTCTCACATGTTTTGCCTCCTCTGCTTCTGTGACAGACTTGGATCAAAAGCAGCAAAAGTTATGCTGCTGAGATTCACCTGTACGAGTGTTCCAACAGGTTTTATCTCTCCCGAAAGCATTTTATGGGATTTTATCGAGTTCAAAACATCCGTCTAGAACACGTTCTTCTGTAGAAACGCTCCACCTTGGAAACCGGCTTGGTGTTACCCGCAACATTGGAAGTCGGGTTTCTGCAGCTGGCTGTATTCGAGGGGATCGTTTGGTCTCTTTCTTCTGCTGTCTAGAACGCTCTATCTAATTCTCATGACTTTTCTTTCACTGGATCGACTACAGCTTGCTAAGGTTCAGGGTCCACAGACCTCAGCTGTATGGAACATCGATCTAGAAATCAGTAGGAAGAAGCTCGAAGGATGAATTGTATGGATGATAATAACGTTGGGCGTTTAGACGATATGTACTCCAATCAGAACGCTATCACAAGAACAGAACGATTCACCTTCTGCCCAATGGCATCTGCAGCTATGGGTTCCTGGTATGTAACGAAACAATCATGTAACAGTATGGTATGCTCAAGTTTAGTTTCTACTAAGAGAGCAAAAAGACTAAAATCTTATTAACAGGGGTAAAGGTGAGTTATACGTCTCTTTATTACTCAACAATTCTAAGAGTGTTCCGAATAATGGGCAACTTCTGCATATTCGTGGATAGTCTCAGTTCTCAATCCACAATCATACACATGTTTCAAAGGGTTGCAAAAATGTTTCTTGACTGAAACCGAGATCCTTCCCTCACAAGTCGAAGGCTGAAGGGTTATCACATGGAAGTTTCTTGGTCCAATACGCAGAAGCACACGTCATGGCAAATACCCGGCTATCTAAACGGTTTTATATTCGTACCAGTCGAGGCTGCCAGTTAGCTAATTCCAGATGATTCTTTTGAACTCGTTCTCTCCAGAGTATGTTTGCAGATCAATCAAAAGAATGAAAAGATCCGAGGCTACGATTTCTAATTTTTTTATGCTGCGAGATCTCGCACCTACTCATAGCTACCACTACACAGATCCACTCCTACATAATAGTAGTGAACTATCACCATCCACAAGAAGCACCCGTGTTGAGCGAAGGAACGCGTTGATCTCCGCCTGCATCTCAAGCACAACGGCACACAAGCACACACATCTCTTCCCGATGCTGGCTAGCTACATTGGGCTCTAGGGCTGAATGCTTCCCGAATTCTCAGCTTTCATATTCTTGGTTGAGGTTCCCGGTAATTCTGCCTACTCCTGTGGCTTCCGCCTCTTGTTCGCCATTGCTGGTGCAATTTTGGCATCCAAATTCGAACTTACCAAGCTTCCCTAGCCTCCGCATGAGGTCTCTTCAAGGGTTGGCGAGGTCATTCTGATACTCTCTGGTCAATGCCACTGCCGGCGTAAGCTTCGTCTGATTTGGACAACCCAGAGTCTACTTTGTACAACCTCCGCTCTTCAGATGACTTCCAATCTATTCTGTTGAAGAAGTGAACCAAAGAGGAAGACAAATACACCGCGCTTTTGTATAACTTTCTGCACCCGAGCCATGATAGTCCAGATATTCTTGGCAAAGATCTCCCCCAAGTTCATAAAAATAGGATCGTCGACCAAGTCTAGTTAATAACCATTGGTGTTCTTTTGCTCCCTGGTGAACCACTTCGTCTCGTCGAAGTCCAAGGTCATATGCAGAGTTATCCTTCCCATTCTATTCCCTCTTTCTCTACTTTCTAGTCACAATCCAACACCTTTGCCCACATCTTAGCGTCCCACTTCCCTGGGCAAGCGAGGCTTCCCAAGGTAGGTCGTTCTTGCGGTGCGCGGACCTCTCATAGTTCTAGGTAGACGTGATTCCACTTCCATGCCAAGAACCAGCCCTCCAAAATCCCTTAATCGCAGGAATTCCGCAACCGTCCTAGACGCAATTCAAATTGAGCATTAGAACCTTCCCGGTGGAGTTTTTTTAGGAGCTAGCACTCGAAATTACAAGTAAATTTAATTTCTCGTAATTGCTTCGCAATGGGCAGAGATTCGTACTATGGTCATTCGAGAAGCCAGCCTGTTGGTTTCTTGATCGCGCGTTTAAGTTTCCTAGTGGTCCCTTGAACTTTTCACTGGTCATTTCTCACTCGTATTCGTACAAACAAGTCCATGCCGGTAAGAAGCGGGCGGTTTTCGCTACTTAGAACAAAACAATTTTTGATCAACTCTACAAGTATGCCCCCAGAAATCAACATACAGAGAACTTTTCGTTCAACTGGTGCTAAACATTTTTTACTTTCCTTTCTTTCAGTCTCAAATTCAAAGCAATTGGAACCAAACGCGTCAACTGAAGTTTTCCATCGCTACACTGAGAGCATACTTTTCAGTACAATTGCTTTCATGTTGAATTTGGATTCCACGACAAAACTTCGCGAAACACTGCAATGTGAACTTCTCCAGCAAAGTAGCAGTTCTAAATAGTGATCAGGCGACTTCCGCTCGTTTTTGTTGTGAGCTGGTCTTCTGGTATCGTACTCCACTTCATTGTTCTCGTAATAGTTGCAAGCGATCTTTTTGTCAGCTAGGGAGTATCGAAGAGTATTTGCCGCTGAATCAAGGGAATGATTGAGGATTGACTCTGTACCGAATTATCTTCAGTGTTCTTCGGCATTCGTTAAAAGAATCAATGTCAGGCAGCAACATGTAAAGGACGGTGACTTGACCAAATGTTCAGGGCCCTCCAACCATCGACCAGGCGTTGTGCTCTTTCGAGTTCTGTACATTCTGCTGCCCATGACCACGTTCACATCAGTATTTACGTCTGCACTTTCCGACCGTAGCTTCATGGGGAGGCTCTTGGTACAACAGATGTCGAACAATTCAAAGATTGGGGTTACTGACAGATCAATGTTCTAATTCCCAGGTGAAGTTCCACTGAATTGACATTCTGCAAGATGGATGACATTCGGACCGCTCAAAAACTCACAATTTCAGAGCTAGAAGTTTCACTGATTAAGTATGGTGGTTCATCATTGCTTGGTCAGGTTCGCTACTTTCGCAATGCTGGACGATGGAATATTGGAAAGATCATCGAGGCTAAATCCAAGAATTTCGAGTGGGTATCACGAATAACACCATCCCATATTTATTCAACCTTTCATTACCTCTCTGGGGAATGGAAGATCCTACCACTTGCCCTATAGGAGAAAATTCCCGCAAGACGGTCTAACATGGCGGGTAACTTGCCATTAGAAATTCATTATTTTTTTTGGTTTTACATCATGTTATGAAACTATATTTATGGTAGAATTTTGATTGAATAGTTTGAGGTGAATGTTAATTAGCCCTCACCTAGTATAAACGATTCTCTGAATTATCCAACACGTTGCACATTGTTATTCATTCGATAAATTTATAACCTTGCATCTACGAATCAAATACTAGAGTAGAGTGAATATTAATTAGCCCTAATCAAAATATAACTAGTCACTTTTATATAAGATAAAAAAAGATTATTATGAATTTAATCATTAAGGTCGATTAAAATTTCTAATATTTTGAAATTTTAATTTTGCAGTAAGAGTATTACAGGAATTTCCAAGTAATTCTATGATTCGGAATCATATGATTCCTTGGAACAAATAAGATGTAAACTATACTATTTGAGGCGATGCTAATTCTTAAACGCAATGTATTGTCATTACTTGTCATGACATTAAATTCTTTCATGTATAATTTATGATATGACCATATTTTGAGTATGTAATGTTATTTTAAGGAACTGAAGAGCCAAATCTTTTTAGCCATTTATCATCTTTGATATGCAATAATTAAACTCTAAAGTTAAAATTAAGAACAATGTTGAATTTGAATATCTCTCCGAAATGTCTAGACGTCAATATCTGGATTTATAGATTAAATTACAATTACAAAAATTGATTTACTGGCGTTATAAGCATTTTGTTTTATCACCTAAAAAATTAACCGTTGCGAATTTTCAGTAAACATCAACAACGAAGAACGATATGGAAGAAACAATTAGTTGTATACTCAAAGGAAAGGTGAGTTATTACGATTCTTATCTTTGCCGAGGTTGCAGAGCAGCCTATCCAGCTAGCAATTAGCAGAATTCCCCTTGAAGCTGCATGTATTAATGCATAATTTCTCCTCGCATCGTATGGGGATGTAGCTATTTCCTTCAGATCGAGGTCTACCAACTGATGGAATGAACTTCTGTTTTCACGCAACGGAGTAAACTGACAGTTTACTTGTTTGTGAATTTCAAGACTACTGATGTGCGGCAAGCGCACTATTCAGGTACAAATGAGTTGTCGAGTCTTCAAGGCGCGCTATGTTTTCTACATTCTTTGCGAAACGTATGTTTGTATATAGGATCAGTCATTCACTTTTGATGACAGTTACTATTCAAATATGAATTCACAATGGTTTGAGGTTCTTCGCTTCCCGAGAGATCGGTCTCTGTATGCGCTTTGGAAGTACCCTGGGATCGATGACTTTTCACGTGGAATGTCCCCGACGAATCTCAAGTATCTGTAATTCCAGCAGCAACTTCCCGCAATGATGGAGAAAAAAAATGCTAGAACCTTTTAGGGGGTGCTTCACTGATTTCTGGAATTCATGTCATTGAACGAATTGGAAACCATCGTCGAAATTTGGAGGAAATTTTCAGTCTGGGCTACAATGAGTTGAGCCGAAGAAAATTTTGTCGGGCTCTATTTGTCTGACGACACCCAAAAAATCCTCCACCCGCCTTACTTTTCCAGACACGGAAGGTGTCAGGATCCAATTCCCGCTCCTTCCGTCTGGTCAGTAGAAACTTTCACTGCGATTGACAGTTTTATCATGTGGCTTCAATCGATGCTATGTCAAAAACTTGAAAAGCCCCCTGGAGCATCCAGTTTTACAACGCTTGGAGGTATTGTCCTTTGACCATACATCCACAAGAGTCAACGGATGAATCTCACGATCTTAACAGCCGACCAATCGAAGAAGAGGGACGTTACCCAGCTACAACCTTTGGAGCACAGCCACTACATCATCCATGTGGCCTTCCACCGATTTCTCGATTTCATTTCTCCGAACGGGTTGAATTGCTGTATCGAACAATTTATCAAAGTTTTCAGTCTGACCCTCGCCCAGTATTGGATGATCAAAAGCCCATTGATCTCTCTTTCAGTAGCGAAATAAAACTTATCAACAACACATTCCTCTTTCAAAGTTTTGAGAAACATTTGAATTTACTGCGCTTTAAGCCAATTGGGACTTTGTGAATCTCCATGAACAAATAGAGATGGACTTTACACCATCAGGGGCGAATCTTACATGACTCCCCTTGTAGTTCTCCTCAATTGCCCAAAATTAGACAATACGCTCTGTTCAAGGTCAAACAGAATAAGTACACATGCTCACGCCCTGTATATCACAACAGAGGACCTAGAACCAGCGACTGCGTTTGCACACGAAGACGAAGTTACAGAATGGTAAAACAGCGTTGTTCGTTTCAGTTAACAGCAAACAAGGAGCTGTATTTCAGAATTTTCAAAGCAGGCAGTATCCTTCCAACGCTAGTGTGTTGAAAGGGCGTTTCCATCCGCGAAAATTTTGGATGCGGCAGAACAATCACTACACACTACTGCGTCCAGGTACTCACGGGTTTGAACAAAACGTCCATATTCAAGAATGAACAAAAGCCGATGTACTCATTAAAATTGCCTGGAGTAGAAATCCAGTCCTATAGACTCGACAGGTACGACACAGTAATGACGGTGGCGTTCGAGCGAGTGCGAGCTCAATCCTTTGAAAACCAACGGCTACACTCGCACTCGAAATGATAATAGCAGGCAAACATTGTTTGAACACGGAACCCTTGTCAGCGATGACGGAAGCGGCAGACCTAATGACCACCCCTCGACTGAAACGGCACGGCAGAAACATCAAACCAGAAACAATTCGCTAGAAAAAAGACGAATGTCCTCAATATCCGAATATCCTCACCCGTGGTTAAAAAAGGGGATGTTCCGGTCTCGGCGAGGACAAAAAAGGGGATGTTCCGGTCTCGGCGAGGACCACTGCGTCGGTTTCCGGAAGGTCTATGCATTCGACCCGGTACAGTGAGCGCAGTTGCTTGAGCGAATAGGCCAGAGCATTTGAATCAAAGGCGGGCGGACAGCTGGCAGAGAGCTGGCAGAACAGCGTGGCACACAGAGGCGGGACGAACATAAGAGGGAGAGGAACCTTTTGTTTGGTTTCACCAAACATGTGCCAGGATCGCCAACGTGGTCCGTGTAAGGCCTTGCCCCTGATCGGCACGTTCGCAGGCATGCACGCGGTAACGCCCTGCCCGCCTTGCAGTGGTGTTTTCCAGCGGGAGCAACAACGCAGTACCCCTTCATGCACTCCGCATAAATCCAGATTTATTCCCTCTCGATTTCCATGAGCTCACTCTATACACGGTCATTTCACATACTCTTACTGCTCACTGTATACCTACTGAACAGTGGCCTTGATTTCCGTCCGCTTCAAGAGAAATGTGCGCTCTGCTTGGTTTGGCTTTCATCTTTGAGGTCTTTGGTTCTGTTGAAACCGCACGACGTGACGAAATGAAAAGCGAAGTTGCTAATTGGAGCTTGTCAAAGTTGCTAATTGTCAAGGAGCTTTGCGACTGATGCTTGAGATTAGTGAAACGTACTAGTTGAACCTCTTCGCCATACTTCTGGAGAGAATAACTGTGGCGAAAAAGACAGTACATTATATGATTGCGATTACATCTCATCGTAGTGGTCACACTAATCAGCTGACTTGATATTATTGTTTACCACTTTGCTAAAACCAAAACCCCACATTAAGCGTCCCAAATTACTTTAGGATGCAGGTAGTAACAATTAGACAGTGTTCTATCTGCCTAGTTGTTACCAAGCCAAGTTGAAAGAGGGGTACAACATTTAACTGCAAGGTACTCGGGGATTGAACTGGGGTTCACACACACACACACACGGTTTAGTTTACCATGCAAAGCGGATGCCGTGGTGGATCTAGGGCAGAATTTTAGCTGGAGGCTCGCTCTCGCCTTTATTTAACATGACGACGGAAGGCTTCATATTGCCCCTAATTTGGCGGTGCGGCTTAGATGTGGGGCCTTTGCAGGGTCCAAGGGCTCTAAACAGGAACTCTCGGAACGAGCTCACAACGCATCTTTGGCTATTTTGCACAACCTTGAAAAGTGAATGCTGCCAATACTGTCCTTTTCAGGCCCAGGAGAGAATGCACCACTAAAGCAAGTCGTCAGAGGCCAACCACGATATATCACTATGATGACCGTAATTGGCGACTCTCACGAGCGATTAATTACACACTTGGCCTCGAGGGTCGTGTCACAACTGACTCTCCTTCCCAGGGCTTAATTAAGACAGCATTGAGTTAGAAGCGGCGTGCAGTTTAGTTCATGCCCATGGAATTATACTCGACCGTTTAGGTCTATATTTGTTCACCATTCCAGGAATACTGCCCAATCGCCCTTGCAATTTAGCAAGGGCGATCCAAAGGAGGAACAGAGATGAAGAACCACCCTCCGTCGTTTAAAATCCTTTTGCTTGTAAGGAGGTGCTCTTAATTTTGCTTGCGTTGTATAACACGAATGGGTGCACATGATAGTATAGTACCCTCCCGGTTAAGTACGTACAATTTTACTGAAATGAGGATCAAGATTTATTCAATTCAAAATGTCATATATTGTGATTTTGCCGAAGTGTTGAAGATTTTTGAGTCTGGCAACAAATTTTTGGTTGATATTATGACATTAGGAATCTATATTTTGGTAGTAGTAGATAAAAACTAACCAGTATGGACCATATTATATACTTTTCAAGATCATATTGGGCAATAAACACGTAAAGGTTATCTAACGCTTTCATTAATACAGGATCCGATTGGCTAACAGCAATCCTCTCTGCGAGAAGTAGCACCTTTTGCACTCCTCTTGGCGCTTTCATTGATCTTGCCGAAATTGATAAACTTAATACAATACCTTTTGGTTTGGTGATGGTGAATAGGAAAATTTGCCCTACGCATGCTTTCAATCCAAAATGTAATGCATTTTCTCAAACTCAATGAAATAACCAATTGGATTGAAAAATTATCTCTTTAGGTTCACCAAATATTAAGTCAATTTAGGATTTGCTCCGCTTGTCTCACACATATTTTTTATAGCTGTTTCACCAACATTGTACTCGCGAGCTAGATAACTTTTATTAGAAATGTTGCTCAATTTATATCACATGGTTGAGATTCATTTAGTAGTTTAGTATTGGTTCCTTTTATATTGCTATCGAATCAAAATATTAAGAAATGATTCACCCCAATAAAAATTGTGTCATAATAAAGTTATAGACATGCCTAATCAATTTCTGTATAATTTTATTCCATTTTTTAAATGAAAAAGAGATCTAAAAATTATATGATTAAATAGATCTAAATCTTTCGTAAGTTTACTAATGATTGGTGGTAGATTTTTCCTATGTCTCGTCTCGATGATTATTCTTTCACGGGAACTATCATGGTATGTTATATATATATATACACACACACTCCAGTATAACATGTATGTAGTTCCAGGTTCTCCTATCGATCTATCGGCAATACTTCTGAAAGATTATCCCATTTCTATTAGGAAGTGATTTGCCAAAGTACGCACAATCCTCCCAGCATCAAGGTGCGTACTTAGTCGGGAAACTACTGTATATGCTGTTTGGTAATTACATGGATGGTAGGAACTGTACACGATATAGGTAAGAAGTCCTCTGAAGAAGGTAACTAAGTACAACCTACCCGGAAGGATGCCGTAACTTCTCGTCCATCTTTGCCTGTAAAATGACTTGCTCCTGTCCATCTTACTATTAAAGGATTCTGAAAAGGTGCCACTGAGAGGCTAGTATCATTTCGTCTTACTGCAGAAGTTTATATGTGTGTATGTATCTTGTGTCATGGAGTCCTCCCTTTTCTAGCCATTATGTGTTTACGGCTACTTTCTACCGGCGACCACTTGATATTTCATATCCGACTACCCGTGCGTGGAACGCGGCAACATTGAATAAGTCGAGCAATTCTATCAATCTTTCCACATCAAGCATCAATACACAAGCAGTAGAAATCCGTTTCTGCGTTTAAGGGTTCTGTGCAAATTCTGTGCGAGGGTTTAGGGGCAAAATTTCCCAATTTGGTCATCAGCGATGCTGCGAGTGTCCGTTTGGCTTCGTAACCATAGCGTAAGTATAACCTCTTTCCACAGCCAAGACGTAGTTCTAAGAAGCTGACGTTTGGGCTTGTGACGGTTTGAATCCACTTTATCATCAATTCCATCCCACAAGAAAGAATGTTCACAAGGAGAACAAGATAACGCTGTAATTGGCCAATGATCGCACTCGGCCAACCACGGCGTTGTCTGGTAAGCTTGTATGAAAAGAAGGTACTGCAGCGATAGTGAAGACTCTGCATACACAGAGTCAGGCACAAACTTTCAGGAATCCCGGCTAATGTATACGCCAAATAAAGAATCTCAAAATTTCATTCTACTTCCGTGCGCTTTCTAGTACCTTTTATTTCCTAAAAGTGTGTATCCGTCCGTTGAACTATTGCAACGTTCACTCTATCTAAACTTGGCACCACAGAGTTGCAAGTAATTCTTACTCATGCATTCAGAGGCAGGTGTGAGCTATTCTCGGAAACTTATATATAAACAATTGACCAATTCTTATCCTGTTTGTCAAGAAATCGATCACATAAGACTGATCAATGATATTCTTCCATATCACATAATATACTCAATTTTATGCCACATATTAAAAACCAGAATAGCATAACGATTATTATGTGTGTACTGCAATCGCATACACAGATGTGTGACTTGGTCACACATTGCCACTACCTTTCTTCGTGGCCAGCTTTCTTGAGACACATCAAGCAAGCTCAGAGCTCGAGGGGCAGCAAAGGCAGGAGTGAAAGAAACGTCCGAAGACTTGCGTTTCACTCCAGAGGTGATGTAGATGCGTGAAAGGTTTTTTTACCACGGTCTGTCAGCGAGAACAAAGTCCCCAGCGGTCCGGCAGAAACTTTCCACGGCCCTCGAAGATCCGGCTTCACATCGAAGAGATGGAGGATCGGCGGTTCTCATTCAAAAATATGTCAATCAGATCTGTCAGCCGGGCTGCCCGGGAATCGAGGTGTGTTCCGCCGAAGATTTCATGCTGGCCAGCTGAACTCGCGGATGCTAGCTGTCGGTACGCTCCCGTCGGCAACGCTCGGAGCCTTCTGAAGCGGGAATCCCCCAACACACAACCCAACGGTCCAAACTATGCCAAAAGATTCTACGCTTTCCTGGTCGTCCCGAGCGACAGGCTCGGGAGCATCAGGAGGAGAAACTCCGACCCTGGCCAGGGTCAAAGTCGGGGAAAAAGTGGAGGCTCCGAGACGCGGTTGGCGGGACGAGTTTAGCAGGCACTCCAAATTCTTCCGTACATGTGGCGACAGCGACAAGATCTTCGTACAGCGGCACGTGGCGGCAGGCTCCAGAGGGCGTCGCTAACTTGGCAGCCTGCGCTCCGATCTACCGTTGTGGCGGGCTGCTGTCAAGGCGAGGCGCCATGGATGGGAGCCGTGGGAGGGAACGAGGCTGGCCGCCTGCGAAGCGGGAGGAAGGAGGCATCTGTTTGTATTCTGTCTGTCGACAGATGCGAGATGGGGAGGGAGGGAGGGTTTGAGTGAGCGTAGGAACCTCGACTGCCTCTGTGATCGATGGAGGTCGAGGAGGTAGTAGTGGTAGTGGGGGCGTCGAAGACGACGATGGCGGCGAAGGTTACAGCAGGGAGCTCATGTGTTACGCGGTCAGCGATGGCGTGTCTGGGCGCGAAGAAGATTGCGGGTGTGGAGGAAAAGTTACGAAGCGAAAAAAAATTGGGAATAGGAAGGATGACGCGAGAGATGAGAATTTTACTCATGAGTGATTGAGTGTTGAAAAACTGCGGCCTTTCTTGTTTGCGGTTTCTGAGAGGAGAGGAGAGGCGAGCAGTGGAGTGGTGTTGAGTTGAGTGCAGCGGAGAGTTGTGGGGAGTCGTGGTGGATTGGTTTGGATTCATGGACGCTCGAGGGATCTGAGGGGGAATTGGGTGGTTCTCTGAAGACGGAGGAAATATTGTTCTGGCCGGTGTGGACGAGGGAGAGAAACTGTGAGGGCATCTGGAGGGATCGCGCCTACGAGCTATGTCCGACGACGAGGAGGACGATGGGACCTGAGGATTTGAAATTTGTGGACCGGTTAGTGTTGATCCGATGTCTTCGCGACTTGAATTCCGCTTCGTATAGGGCCGAATAAAGTTGTGGACTTGGGGCTCGCACTTACAGCAGCCTAGTAAGTGCAGTAGACGACTGGATTTGCAATTGCAATGCGGCTGGAGCAAGCCGGGGCCGACGACGATGAAGACGGTGAGGGATCTACTGGACGAGGCCAAGAAGCGGACGATCCTGGTTTTAATCTGGGTTGTAGGTCTGGCCTATGCTATGTCCTTGACGTCTCACTCCTTCTGGGTCAATATTCCCGTCGCCCTTCTTATCATCGCTGTATTACGCTGCCTCTCAGGTGAGATCGTGGTTCGATGGAGATCGAGCCGTCCTTTCGCGACCGCAATCCCTCCCTCGATCTCTCGCAAGCGAGGTCGGGGCCGCCAAGCACCAACGAAGTTTCCATCAGCCAATCATACGCTGTTGGAGTTCTGGCGCCGCGGAGTGGAAGCTCCAGAGGTCGAGGCCGCCCTCAGCGACCTTACTAAGTCTGTTGTGAGTGAGTGGGTCACGAATTTGTGGTTCTCGTCCATCAGCTCGGACCAGGAATTCCCGGACGAGCTGATGGCTCTGATAAATGGCGTGCTGGGCGAGGTGGCGCAGCGGGCTAAGAGGGTAAACCTTATCACTCTTTTGACTCAGGACATTGTGGATTTGGTGGCCAGCCACCTAGAGCTTTTCAGGAGAACGCAGGCACGAGTGGGAGCGGACATTTTGGGAATTCTGTCCTCAGAGGAGAGGGATGAGAATCTCAAGTCGGCTCTGGCGGCAACAGGGGAATTGCATCCAGCGCTTGTTTCAGCCGAGTCGGAATCGAAAGTTCTGCAGAAGCTTATGGGGGGAGTAGTTGCTCTTGTTCTGAAGCCCAGTGATGGCCACTGCAGAGTTTTACGGTCCCTGGCCCGGGAAATGCTAGCATGTGCTGTTATGCGACCTGTCATGAACATTGCAAGCCCTGCGTTCATCAACATGCAGATTGAAAATGCCGCTATTTCGAGTCAGAATGCCCCCCTTCCGAAAGTAGAGGCCAATGCGTCTAAGCCAGCAAAGCGAGCTCCTGATCCACCCATATATAAGGAGCCTTCCGAGCCGGGACTGGAAATGGTGGAGGTGACACCCACGAAGGGCCAACACGTACAAAGCGAATCGTTGACGAGAGGCGCTTCCACGGACTTGGGTGGGAAAAATGAAGCGAAAAGTCCCGGGGGTACTCCTCTCGATAAAAAAGATGGTTACTCGGGGTCCCAAAGGGAGAATTGGGCCCAGGTGTTGGAGGTCGTGAATCAGAGGAAAACTCAAGCTCTTGCTCCTGAGCATCTGGACAATCTTTGGACCAAGGGACGCAACTACAAAAAACGAGAGCTCAACAAGGCTGCAGTGAAACCCAAGGAAACGAATATCACCAAGGAGCAGCCAGTTTCTCATCCCCTGGCTGTGGAGCCCCCGGTGCCGCAAGTGAAACCCAAAAAACCTGACGGAAAGACTACTGAGTTAGTGGAGCTGCGGCCTGTGAGCCAACAATCTGCTGGAGTCAGTCTGGCTGGGACGGAGCAGGTGGAGAGTAATCCCTCGAGAGCACATGGGTTCGAGCAAGAAGTCGTGCCTATGAGAAAATCTCGCAGCAGCGGAGGACTGCTTGATGGTTGGCAGGATCTGGAGCAGCAGCACCATCAGGAAGGAATTCCCAGCATGTTGAAAGCCGGAGACGCTACTGGTTACGATCCAAGGCGAAAATGTGCAGTCCGGAGAGTGGGAGGAAAGCGGACTTTTATGGAGTCTGCACAGCCTGAGAACTTACCGCTCGCCACTCAGACAAGCTGGACCAGCCAGCTACAGGTTGATGTGGTGGGTGCCCATTTCGAAAAGAGTGCTGCTAATAAAACATTTGCCGTGTATTCCATCTTTGTCACAGATGGTCCAGATGGACACAATCGTACCTGGGAGGTGCAAAGACGATTTCGAAATTTTGAACAGCTCCATCGTAGTCTCAAGGACAAGCCCTACTACTCTCTCAGTTTACCATCCAAGCGGTTTTTGTCCTCAAATCTGGACAACTCGCTCATCCGCGAACGTTGCGCCCTTCTGGATCAATATCTGAAGGATCTTCTGTCCATTCCAAGCTTAGCTGAGCTCCATGAGGTTTGGGACTTCCTGAGTGCTAATTCTCAAACTTATGGTTTTGGAGAATCCCAGTCTATGTTCAAGACATTGACATCCAATGTGGATGATGCTGTGGATGACATGTTCCGGCAGTTTCGTAACATGTCCGAAAACAACCAAGAGAAGCTGAAGACAGCTCCGCCTGACCTGCGGCAGCGTGCTGGTTTCTACAATACCCAAATTGCCAACAACAATCCCAACATCAGTCACCTACCGATACTAACTCTACCAGTTTCGAACGGCGTCAGCAGCCGGCCCATGGGTATTGCAGCGGATAAGAAGGCAGCTTCTCAGCAGATGTATTGGGAGGATGATAGCTTGTATCCAGCTCATTACGACCTTCCACAGAACGTCGGGAATTTGGCTTGGCGCTCTGAGTATGATCTACAACCTTCAGGACAAGCTGCAGGAAGCCCGTTAGGATCAGAATCGGGAGGGTTGGAGGCACATAGAGATGCACGCAGCAACTTTGACGTTAACAAGTTATACGATGGAAAAGAGCGGGCTTTATCCGAGGGTCATTCCCCGGTAGGGTCTCTTGCAGGTTCAGATATGGCGGAGGATGATAATCTTGCCATTCCCCCAGATTGGGGACCGCCAAAAGTGAGTGTACCGCTCCTCAACCTGGTGGATGGGATCTTTGAGTTGCAGGGTAGAGGCTGGATTCGACGGCAAGTTTTCTGGATGGCGAAGCAAATTCTTACGCTAGGCATGGGTGATGCCATAGATGACTTTCTGCTGGGAAAGATCCAGTGGCTTAGGAAAGAGGAGGTTGTTGCAAGTGGAATTAGATGGCTCCACAGAATATTATGGCCGGATGGCGTCTTTCTTACCAAACATCCCTCACGACAACAGGCCAACAACCACAATGGCACCAACGGCCAGGCTGAAAGTTTCGAGCATAGGTTGGAAGCAGCTCGGCGCGCTGGAGTCGTCCGGGAGATCATTCTCGACCGTGCTCCTGCTGGTCTTGTTAGTTTGATTGGAAGTAAGCAGTACAAGCGCTGTGCTACTGACATATACTTCTTCCTACAATCTGGAGTTTGTATCAAGCAGCTTGCCTTCAGTCTGCTTGAAATGCTGTTGGTTTCAGCATTTCCGGAGCTTCATGACCTCGTGTTGGAAGTCCATGCCATGTAGAAGAAATTTTGTACCTTAGAAGACACTCACTAGATATCTGTAATGGGTTCGGAAGCTGTAGGTTGATTGGATCACGCAGATATTATCCAGCCAGTTCAGCTTCTATCCCCTGAAGTTGCTCGAGAGCAAGTGATTGCGGTACTGCATGATTCGTAGAGTGGATTCCTTCCTTGATGATCTCCTCCCGTTTGTCACCCAAAATTCAGACTTACAGCACTTCGCTGTTACTTCAGGAAATAGTTCTTACGTGTTTTGAAACTCCTTGGCCTCGTCAGAAGGTCTACTGTGCAAGTCCATCTGCCGATGGGCCTCGTTGCAGTGAGTGATTTATTGTCAAAGATTGCCGTCCCACTTTACTACAGTAAGATTACAGAGCAAAATAGCCACCAAGATATTGTTAACCCTCTTGGACCGTTAAGAGTGTAGTAGAAGGCCCTTCATATTCTAGAGGGTTGCCCGTAAGTCAACAGTCAAGCAGTGCTTAGGCTTTGGAGTTGTGGAGATCGGAGGTACCAAGCTGGATCTGGGTGTCCAGAGCTATGGCTACCTTATAGTATACCATGAAGAATTAGTCTACGCACGATGGAATGCAGCTGTGGAACTGATGAGGGGCAATTCTCAGTCTGAACCCTCACGCAAAAAGAGCTTTCTGCCACTTGAGAACGTATCACTTTGCGAAAGATCCCGAGGTAAGCTGGTTCTCTTAATTCAACCGTTTAAAAGTATGAGATGCGGTGACCATACAAGTTCTCGGTGTGCTCTGTATCATGCGTTGTGAGTGGTGCTGTCTTTGCAAAACACGCGTGCCTGTTCCCTTCCTCTGTAAGGACCAAATTCTTAGTCTAGCTTGACTTCATAGTATGGTTTTATTCAATATCGTTGCTCAAACTGCTTGATTTGTTTTATGGTCCCGTCATTCAAATGTTTTAGCTGTATACTGATAAAATCACATTCTCAGTTTGTGTGCGTCAGGGGTTGGACACAAGTTGATCAGGTGACTTCTGGTCATACTTCATCAAACTGTAACTGTAGTTGGCGTTGCATTGAGTAGGGGCTTGTAACTTTAGGATATGCTGAACTTGGGCATCTGAAAGCAATCAAGTGTTTCCTAGGTTTGCTTTCTGGAGGAGAATGGAAATTTAGTACTGGCATGTTTCAGCTCCTCAATGTCTACCTCTCACGGGTGATAGTGGTACACAAGCCACCAGTATTATCTAAGTTTTCAGTAGTACCCTGTGTTGGGTCCCTTCTGAATCCTATATCCGTCGTCATCCATTATGTACAACACGGAACGTTGGACCTTAAATTAGAATGAAGAGTTATTGAAGACAGTAGTCTACCACATACATCATCACGAGTCTTCAAGGAGCCCAGTCCCCGTAAGTTTACTCAGATATCATTGTCTAGTCAGGATTAGATGAGAGTTTCGTATGCCCTTTGTGGTAGTCTATTATGATTACTTTGAATGTTGCTGGCTCTGTATGTTTGACACGTGTCTCTCTTACTCGAGAGACTAAAGCTGTCGAAAAGCTAACTTCTCTGTTAGAAAGTGGGAGCAAGGCGCTCTGACGTTGTAATCCTTGTCATGTAAAAAGTCTATTACCGCCACAGGCCAGTGAGAGGATATGAAGCAGCCTTCACAAGGATTGCCGATCGGTCGCTGACTTGTGAGAGGCCCGGTTTCTCGGATATGTTATTTGGCTCGGTACTAGTTGTCGTAAGAGATCTAGTCTATGATTCCAGACTAGTCTATCGTTCGTTCCACGTCATTTCCTCAATTCACCGGTAGAGGTACTGATTAACAGCTGCATCGGGTTTGATTATAGGGTGCTTGGTCTTGTAAATCGTCCAAATCTTAAATTTAGTCGTTGAATGAACTAGGTATTGTCGAGATTTCAATAAGAAAGCGACCACGTCTCTGTTTCGACTGTCCAGAGTTTTCTATGGAGTTTTCAGTAGCACTCGAAGGCACCGGTAAGTCCCAACATCGTGCTTGTTTGTGTGCACCCATGACGCTGGCAAAGTATTCGCGGGCGATTACGCGTAAACTTACTTATTCTATAAACGTAATGCGTCGTGTCTCAATAACGGCTCGTAAATTTTTGATTGTGATCTCGACTGTCACGCCAGAAATCTCGGTTCTGCGGAATTCCTGCCAGATATCGCGGACCTCAAACGTGTGAAAGGCGCGTCGCTGCACTTGGCAGAAACAGAAGAAACAAGGCTTTGAGCCATTTTCTACGGATTTTAGAAGGATTCTTTAACCCTCTAATCAATTTGTTGAATAAAAGTAGCACATGTTTTACTTTAGGCAAACGAGTGTACGATGTTATCAAGATTCGAGTAAATGTAGTTGGAACGTTCTACAAACAAACAGCTGCAGATTGTACACCTGTCTAAACGGCCTGATATTTGGTAAGGAGCAGACCACATCTACCACACATGGTGCGGGAGGTGGGAGAAGAGCCAACAAGACTAACGCATTTTGCCAACTTTGAAGTTCAAGTACTTCGAAAGCCATGATTGGGTCCATCAAGTATAAACATCTTGTATGAAGAGTTTGATGCATGAAAAACTTCCAATTCTTTAACATAAATTCATGATGTAGTTTCATGATGAAATTATGAATCAAGAAAGTAAAATATGAAAACCCTATGAAGAATGTCACATTCCACATAATTAAGCAATATAAAATCATAAAAAGCATGTAAGTAGTTTTCAAATTGTTTTATATTGTGCGACAATTGCAATTGTTAGATTGAATTCAGTGAGTAACTTGAAATCCGAACCATGATGATCATTATATACATAATCATGATAATTGAAATACTTCATATTTTAATTACCAAAAATTTTTAAAACTATCATAATAGCTAATTAAAATGAGTGGATTACATCATGCATCAAAGGTTAACACAATACACTACATAAGATTGAAAATTGGATAATTGTAAAAATATGATATTTTCTCACAAATTAGTTATGTTTACTTTAACTGAATGATGTAATAATCTTCTGTATATCTTGTAATAGTGAAATTCACAATGATAGTTTGAATTATTACATTCTTTAATACTTCAAACTGAAAAATAATATTAGATTCAGCTGAGTATTTACAATCAAATATGTTTGACAAACACGAAGCTTGTTATATCTGATCTCATTGGTTCATATGGATTATAATAATTAAATTTCAAGAAAATTTATATTATCTTATATATATGAGACTTGATACCATATTAGCTTCATAACATGAAGTTGAGAGTTAACTTCAATGCACATAAGTTTTAGCCTAAAAAATATATGATTGTGCAAATTCAAGTTGGAGACAAATCATTTATACAAGATTTAATGTGACTATGAATAGAACTGGTTTAATATCACTAGACGCTTCCAGTTGTTCAATTACACCATAGATTTTAATGCAGTCATCATTGATCATAGGAGTTGATATGTATTGATTTCCAAATTAAAAAGCTATTGATATGCTGAAAATTTTTTATCGAATAAAAAAGTTTTAAATCGTTGTTTCCGAAATTCAACAAATTACTTTTAGATGCAAAATATCAAAACGGTCATGATACATATATAGTAATGTGTAGTAATATAGTAGTAATACTTAGTAAAATCTGAAATATAATACTGTATTCACGAAAATGATGAAACATCTAGTACTTTTTTTCATAAATTACAACTCATCACAATGATATTTTAAAAATCAAAGAATAAGAATTTATATACTTCTTTATTGATGAAATATACATTATTGTTGATACGGCTAATGTTTGATTTGAGAAAAATTTGTAGAAAATATCTTCGTGATGCTCAAAATCTAACCAAATACAATTGAAAAATAAATCATATAATTGCACATGAATCATGAAAGACGAGCATCAAAATGAGAGTCAAATTATTATTTATAATAAATTGAAAATTTTAGTTAAACAAAGAATAAACTTTGAAACTCATAGTATAATTCTGAAATTTGAATGCAAGATCTTTCACTATATTTTGATCAAGATATTCAAATATATTTGGCTAACTCAAAATTTTTACCTACAAAGTCAGTTTCAAAGCAAAGGAGTCCTCGACAATTGCAAGTCCTCATTTTAGCGAGTGGCACAACTGTAAATGAGAAACTCAAGTAAATAGTAGAATGCGGATTCATCCTTTTGGACGAGAATTGCTATCTCACTATTTAGTTCTCTTACATAATCTATTGGCTCTATGAATGTAGAAATAGGCACATGAAACTTGTGTCGCTCACAAGACTAAGGATCTATCTACATATTCTGCAGCATAAACATGTACTAAAGTTCACCATCAGATCATCATGACCAATGATCTATCTTCAATCTCTTCATCAAGCAAGCATCATTGCATATATCCAACTCTAGCTCCATCATTTCTCGAAGTAGTTGTCATCGAGAGAGACGTTGTGCGTGCATCCACACAATTGTAGAGTATATGTTCACTCATCAGGTTGATCACTTTTCAAAAATATGTACGCTACGTAGTACAGGGGAAAAGAGTTGCTGAAGAAAGCGCTGAGACTTGGCTCCTAGTAACAACAAAAATCCATCACACTAATACGGCAAACACATAAGGTGAAAACACTCGAAACATCTCTTTCCAAAAACGCTCTCAACAGGACAAAAACTGCGGGAAAAAAAATTAAAAATTTTGATATATTTTCTTGGTTTTGTAACCCTGATCTTCAAAATGACATAACTGTTTTTCTAGACGTGATGTTTTAGTGAAATTAAGATTGACACATAGAAATAAACACTCTCATAAAATTTTGAACGATGAATTGGAATAAAAACATATTATTTCACTCTGTAAAAATTTGTCCAAGATCAAAATATTGGTGATTATGAAAAACTTCTTAACTTCCAACACTCATAACTTTCTATCTACATATGATCTAGACTTGAAACAAAATTTGAGACATACATCAATTTTGGCTCTAAAATCAATAAAATATTTGGAGATTGCTTTGAAAAAATGATATATAATCTGTAAAACCACTTTTCTATCAAAAGTACATCATATGGGAAAAAAGAAACACCTTTCCTTACTTACTACTCTCGTCGGCTTCGTCAAATACCGCATCATTCAATGTTAAGTCTCCCAGAAATAATATTTTTTTAAACAAACACAAATCCTAAAAGAATTGCGGAAATCCTCAAGAAGTAACGTGTGAAAATGCAAAGTTGGGACTGAGGGGAAGGAACCGCCTACTCTTTTCTAAATAGCTTTTTTAAAAAACTTTCAAAAGTAAAACGTAGAAAGTTAGTAGTATAATTGTAGTACAACTTGGAAGTTTGTACTACACTCAACTATAATACAAGTGTGTAATACAATTTGTAAGTATGTAGTACACTCAACCCTAGTATAATATGTAGTACGAGTTTGTAGTACAACTTGAGAGTACGTATTACACTCAACTCTAGTACAAGTTTGAAGTACAACTTGAAAGTATGTAGTACATTCAACTCTAACAACACGTAGTACGAGTTTGTAGTTAACTTGGAAATACGTACTACACTCAACTCTAGTTACAAGTTTGAAGTACAACTTGAAAGTATGTAGTACATTCAACTCTAACAACACGTAGTACAAGTTTGTACTTAACTTGGAAATACGTACTACACTCATTTCTAGTTACAATAAACACATATAGCACCCACATTATTTATGGTTTTTCTCCTTAATTTATACTCACACAAATCACTAACTACACTGTAGTCTCAAGCCTCAAATAAATTCCACGACAACATGACCATGGTCGGCTCAATTGATTGGAATTTGTGATTCGATGTATGTGTAATAACACAGAGTCCTCACAAAAGATTACTCTCATTACCTTGATCTTCTTACTCTTACTATTTCAAGACTGCACAGAAGATCACTTTCACTATCTTGATCTTCTTACTCACACAGTCACTAAGTCACTATCACAGAAGATCAATAAAAACAAAACAAAAGAAGATTCTTACAGTTACTGTTTCTGCAGTCAAAAATAAATAAATAAAAATTTAATGTTATTGTCTATATAGTCAAGACAGATTAACTGTACAACTAAAACAAAACAAGAGTGTTATTATCACTATCTCTTGGCTGTCAAGAATTTGACTTGCTGCATCCAAGTCCTTCATCTCAAACTCTTGTGCCAATTGTTGCTTCAATATGATGATTTTCTTCATATTTGAACATACAATGAGCATGTCATTGACATACAAAAGCAAAATAACATAAGAGTCACCAAAATCATTGAAGTAGCAACAATGATCAATGTCTTCTTGTTTGAATCTATGACTACTCATGAATTTGTCAAACTTTTTAACCATTGTCTCGGCGCTTGATTCAAACTTTATAGACTTTTATTTAACTTGCACACAAGGACGGTCTGTTTCTAAGTTTCAAAACACTCAGGCTACATCATGTAGATTTTCTCATCCAAATTTCCGTGAAGAAAAGCGGTTTCCACATCGAATTGTTCAAGGTGCAAGATTTTGGCTGCCACAATAACAAGAATTATTTGAATGGTTGTAAGTTTCATCACAGGTAAAAAGATATTGGTGTTATCAATACCTTTCTTTTGCAAGAAACTTTTGACCATGAATCTCATATTGCAACGCTTATTGCCATTCTTTTCTTCCTTGACTCGATACATCCAATTATTTTGTAGCACTTCTTTACTTCCAACAATTGAATCAAGATCCATTTCTTGTTCTTCTCCAAGGATTTGAACTCCTCCTTCATAGCATGCTTTCACTTGACCTCATCATTTGAATCTATGGTCGCATTGTAGTCTTCAAGCTCACCTAAATCGGTCAAAAGTAAAATTGAGGGAAGATATATATCTACTGTTAGATTTCCGAGCTTGAATATACCTTCTCAATACCAATTCTTGTGAAATGAAATTTGCTTGATCTCTAAGATCGGTTGTTGTATGTGTGTTATAGTATTAGAAATAGTCAAGGAGTGAAGTATGATTAGCCTAGATATAGATAAGTCTAGTTAGTTATAATTAATTTTATCTAACAAGTACGAACTTTAGCTATAATGTCTATACTTGGCAAAATAATTAGAGCAGTTCTAGAAGATTGTAATGAGCATTTATATTTTGTCTTTTACAAAAGTCTTAATTCCAAGACAAAAGACTTTTGACTATAAGATTATATTTGGTTTATTTTCCTTAGTGTATGAAAATTCATTGGTTACACTAAGACCCATGTTTAGTTAGAGGCAAGGAAAGCTTCTAGAAGTTTGAAAGACTCGTTACCTCAACCTCGAGATTGAAAAACTTCTAGAAGGTTTACATATGATAATGGCATGTTATCACGTATGGGAAGTTAGTAAAATCTACCAAGATTTATCTTAGTGAAAGTAAGTTGAAAGATAATTTTTATATGTTACTATGGTAATATTTCAAGTAGTATAAGTAGAGAGGTAGAGAACAAACTCTCAAGCAAAATTGGAGAGTTCAATTATGTAGAGACTTGTTTCATCAATGAAGGAGGGAAATTTTCAATATCTTGAAGTGTTGATGTGTGTGTGATTTGAGTCATGAGTGGAGAGATTGTGTAAGATGGTGCTTGGGACATGACCATGAGAAGTAATCTTAGACTTCTAGTTACATGATAAATTATCAAAAAGCCATCAGAGACAAATCTGAGTGAAAATCAATCCTGAGATTGCAGATCATTATCTACATTTTTTTCCCACAAAATCATCAAATTCATCATCGGTTTCATGATACTCTTAGATTGCATCATCTTCTATACTTTCATTACTGGTCAAATATAACACTAAGATTTTGATAGAAGTTCACTCGAAGATAGAAACATAAAGTCTGAAGATGAGAAATACCAACAATGGTTATTCTCTCCATTATATAGCTCTCACCAACAAGTACAATGATATAAGATCTTATCTCCATCATCCATTCCACTCTTAGTGAATGAATGACGTGGCGGATAACTCTAACAAGCACACAGATTGTTGACGTGACACTTTCAACTAACACACTCAGTTTTTATCTAACAAGCACACGTATCGTTGACGTGACACTGTCAACTAACACACATACTTTCTACCTACCTAACGCGCGGATCGCTGACGTGATAGCTATGACTTGTGCATGCTAAAGTATCTATATGAACATTTAGAGTAAACTCTACTTTAGTTTTAATCAACTAAAGATGATTACATCAAACCATTTGGAATTTGCCAATTTATCTTGATCAATCTCTCTCATTTTATTAGATATGGAGTTTTTTTTTAATTCAATTTTGTTGGAGATAATATCTTGGGATCTAATTAATTTCTGACTTTTTTATCCTAAACTCTCTACCTAAAATAATAAGATACATATACAACAAAAATACATTTCTTGACCTTTGCATCTAACTGTTGTTGTTTGTTTGAGTCCACATGCAAATATGTTGTGCATTCAAAAATTTTCAAATGAGAAAATTTTTACGTAATTATTTCTCTTGGCCAACTCAAAATCTAGGGCCAATGAGGAACTTCAAATGATAAGGTAAGTACCCAAGTTGATTGACTCTGCCCAAGACATCTTTGAAAGATCTGTGTGAAATCGCATTGCTCTAACATGTTCGTTGAAAATTTGGTTCATACTCTCAACAATCCCATTCTGTTGTAGTGTGTGGGGGACTTTTTGCACTAGCTTAACTCCCTAGTTCTCACAATATGACTTGAAATTTGCTCTATCATATTTGCCATCATTCTGCAATCTCAAACAATTCAGCTTTTGATCGGTTTTATTTTTGAATTTCACTTCTTGAAAACCTCAAACACTTTGAATTTGTCTTTGAGAAAGTATTTCCATACCTTGCAAGTGGAATCGTAGATAAACGTGGCATATTACCTTGAACTTCCTACTCCTCCTCTGCTATCAAGTCTACACTCTTGTCTGTTGGATAAAGTGTACAAGTCTCGGTGCTTCGTGCTACAACTATAACTCCTTATACTATTCTTTAAAAATCTTCTCCAAAGATGCTCCTATATTCCACATCATCCAATTGATCCACATTGTTTAATTTTTTTTTAAATCCAAAAATGTAACAAACATCATGCAATGTTCATATGTGAGCGTTGTTCAACTCAATACGAACATTATACTTGATCGTAATCTCAAAAATATTACAATCCACTAAAAATACTTTTTCATCTTCTTTAGTTGCAAAAATTTTCTTGATTTTTTTGCAAGAAATAAAATGAAAAGAAGCACATGTATCTAAAATCCAAGATTTGATTGTGTTGTTGTCTACACATAAAACTAGAGCATCATTTGAGTCTTCATTGGTTGTTGCATCCACCAAGTTTGACTCGTTTCCTTTCTTCTTCGCCTTTGTAAGTTCCTTACAGTCACACTTCAAATGACACTTTCTGCCACAATTCTAGCACTCCATGTCATCTTTAGTTCAAGACTTACTCCGTACTTTTGATTTGGATCTACTTTGATTCTCTTCCCTTGAAATCCCTCAATACATTTGAACATTTAGGGGCCGATATTTTCACCTTGCTCATTTTTTTGAATATATTCGCTAATGATGCGGTCACGAACATAGTCAAGAATTAACTTCTCTTGACAAAAAAAATCATCTCTACGGTAGTTGACCAAATCTCTCACATAGAGATCAACAAGCAATGTGCGAGCAATTCATCATCCAAGGAATATGCAATCGCCTTCAGTTGATTCACGATATGGTTAAAGTCGGCTACATGCTTTGTCACACATAGAAATTAACAAGCGATGTGCAAGCAATTCATCATCCAAGGGATATGCAATCGACTACCGTTGATTCAGGATATGATTAAAGTCTGCTACATGCTCTATCACATACAAGTCTTCTGCCATTTGTAATAGAAATAGGCGTGGTAGAAGATGAATCTTGTTGGAACTTGAAGGCTTTTCAAGCAAATGAGAAAGTCTTTTGATAAATCCAAAAGTTGTAGTCTCATTGGCATCATGTGAAACCATATCCATTGAGATGGTACTAGAAATGAGGCCAAGTGCACGAACATCTAGTTTCTTTCACATCTTATTCTCCATGATGTTGGATTTGTAATCAAACATCTCATCCTCTAACTCTCTTACATACAACAAATAAATCATGTGTAGCTTCCAATAATCAAAATTTTTGCCATCGAAACATCATATGTTTGTTTCATCATACTCCATGTTGATCGTACAACACTTCCTCCTTCACTTAAATTTAAGATGGACTGTCACGTTTCAACAACAATACCTTCTTGTAACCTCAACTTTGCACTCATACCAGTGTAATAACACAAAGTACTCACAAAAGATCACACTCATTGTCTTGATCTTCTTACTCACACTATCTCAAGGCTGCACAAAAGATCACTCTCACTTTTCAATCTTCTTACTCAAGATGTCACACAAGATCAATAAAAGCGAAACAAAACAAGGGTGTTACCGTTACGTTTGTACAATCAAGACAAACTGTACAAGAATCGAATTACACAAAGATGGTTTGCAGAAATAAAACCTTCACACACAACGCATTGGAGTTTTGACACCTTTATATATTAAAAATAATACACCTCAATCAACTACTTAAAGCTGTTTGCCGCAACTCACATGCAGGCAAGAAAACAGATTACACATGATGCCAGTTTCAAAGGTCATGCTCAAAACAACTACTTTTTGCTCTAAAAAAACAATTGACACAAAAAAAATGTTTAAAGAGATCGAGAGACTCATCAACATTTCTGTATCTATAAAGAATCTGAACCCAATTACATACTCATAGTAAGAGATGAGGGAAGCCAAATTATGCTGTTCTTATTACGGGTACATGTAGAGCTGAAGTCAAATATGCTACAACAGTGAGCCGAGAAGTCACGCACGTCAAGACTTTCGTTCGGTGCGGAAACTAGGCACGCAACCTGACCTTCGGTGGTCTTCGGTGAAGAAGAAACTGACCGTTATCAACAGGTCCTGCTGACGTGTTATTAATTCGCTGTCGCGATCTTGTAAAAGGAAAATCATCTTGCTAACAGTGTGAATCAGAAAGTAAGGTGAAGCCCAATACCATGATCAACGGGTACTTCTTGCTTTCAATTCCTCCAGCTCTGTCTCCTCGCTATCCAATCTTCCAGCCTTGTCTCCTCCGTCATCCGCAGACTGTCGGGAAAGAAAGTTTACGGGCACAGTCATTGTAAAGAATCGGCAGCTAGACTAGAGCCCAGTAAGTCTTGTGATGAATACTGAAACCGAATTGCTGCTGCGGAGCGAAGGAATGAACGAGAACTAACCAGTCTCAGCATGAAATCTTTATGAATTAATGAAAACAAAGAGGCAGAGGAATCGATCCCTGTATAAAATAGAGGACAAGTCTTACATGGGTGATGTTTGATTTTCCTCGAAATCCCAAACAGTTGGAGAATTCGCGAGCTCATGAACATCAGGCAGCTTATCGTTTTCAGCTTCCGTATACCTCTGTATCTTGATCTCTGTCAGCATATTCAGAACGTCTATCATATCTGGTCTGTTCCTTGGATCGTCCTGCGTACACAGAAGACCAATTTTCATTACCAGCGTTACCTCTTGTCGATACAATCCGCCAACGAGTTCCAGTGCGACCATGTTGGCGTCCAAGATGCTCATGATTTTATCAGGATAGGCAGATTTAACGAGTTCCACCAAGCTTCCAGGTTGCCCTTCCTCGACATCCCAATTTCCATAAGGCTTCCTTGCTGTCAAAGTCTCGAGAAGCACAATGCCGAAACTGAAAACATCTCCTTTGGTTGACGCCAGACTTGCCCATGCGTACTCTGCATCCACATGGACGTGAGTCAGATAACCTCCATTCGATAGAACGGGGGACATGGCTGCTCACCACATTCACGACGCAGCAACATTTGGGAATCGGGGCTTAGAGCGAGCTATATGTTGCCTAAGAGTGTAGACTCTCTAATGTGATCAGGAAAGGCATGTTCACATGTAGACTTTCAGACGGGAATTTTCCAGGAGCCATCTCATTAGTTACCCGGAGGGATATAGCCGGTGGTTCCACAGAGTCCGCACATGGAGGCATCTCCGCTAGTGCCAGCGTGCACATACTTGGCGATGCCGAAGTCCGCCACCTTTGGCTCAAAATCGGCGTCCAACAAAATGTTGCTGGGCTTCAAGTCGCAATGAATAATGGTTTCTTGGTGCTCCCTGTGCAGATAAACCAAGCCCTGTGCAATACCCACTAGAATTTTGAATCGGGTATCCCAGCTGAGGCAGACTCTGCCGACCATCTTGTACAGGTAGAACTCGAGACTGGAGAACGGCATGAACTCCAGCACAAGACTGTCCATTTCGGGGCACACTGCTAGAATCCTCAATACGTTGCGATGTCTAACGCTTCCCATAGTGTGGAGCTCTCGGAGCAGCAACTCTCTGCTCCTCTCTGCGTTCTCCTTCCTCAGGACCTTCACAGCTATCTGACCAACTCCCACCATTCCTTTGTAGACGATACTTCTGGCACCATGTCCCACGATGTTGTCCTCGTGAAAATTGTTGGTAGCTTTCCTCAACACTTCCACAGAAACCGAGAATTCGCTGCTGGGCTCGCACATAGGTACAGGTTCATTCTTCTCCTTCTTCGGCTTCCGTATTCTCAAGTACAGTAACAGAGCGTAAGCGTCAATCAAAGCCAGAAATCCATCGACAGTGAGAATCATCTTAAGCGTCCAGGACCTTCCATCCGCTGGTTGTGAACCCTCATGAGCAATCACTGGCGGTCCAAATGTAACATTCCTCTCAAGGCCTGAGTTGTTATCAAATCTGAGAGTTGCACCTATCCACTGCTCTAGTCTGAAGAATCCGTCTGGGACAACACCAGTCAACTGATTCCAACTGAGATTGAGACAACTGACGTGCAAGAGGTTAACAAGTTGAGGCGGAATGTCTCCAGTGAGGTTATTTTGTGCAAGGTTGATGGTGTGCAGAAGACGCATGTTCGCTATTGACCCGGGAATACTCCCTGAGAAGTGATTACGGTCCAGTTTGAGTACCGTCAGAGTTGTAAGGTTCTGAATGCTGGGTGGGATAACACCAGAGAGATTATTCTCGCTGAAATCTAGAGTATCGAGACTAGGTAGTGTGTCCGGTTTCCATGTGTCGGGAATGGATCCATAAAACCTGTTCCCATTGAGCTCCAACTTGCTCAGTTTTGCAAGGGTGCTTAGTTCTCTTGGAATTTCACCTCCGAGCCAATTTGTCGATAAGCTCAGTAATTGCAAGGAACTCGGGATGTTTCCACACAGATTGGTGAGATCACCTGTCAGAATGTTATTTTTCAGTGTCAAAGTCTCTAACCTATCTGGAAGGGTCGGGACGGTCCCCGTCAGTCTGTTGAAGGAAATGTCAAGAGTTAAAAGATTGGAAAGGTTTCTGAACGAATTAGGTATAGATCCAGTGAAGTTGTTTCCACCCAAATAAATACCTTGCAGGTTTGTACAAAGATTTAAATGAGTGGGTATCGTTCCTGTAAGCTTGTTGTTTGCCAGAGATAGTTTTAGCAGACTCGATGATGAGGATGAGCACACTGAATCCGGAATAGGTCCGTCAAGCAGGTTTTGACCAAGGTCTAGGACTTTGAGAAAGGAAAGATTGTAGAAGACGTTTGGTATTGATCCTAAGAGTAGGTTGTCATGAAGATCAAGGGTCTCTAGACTAGTAAGATTTCCAAGAGCCAGAGAAATGGTACCAGCGAGTGACTTCGAACTCAGATCTAGCTTGACCACCCGGCTTTCGTTGTTGCACGTCACTCCTATCCAATTACTGCAAAAGCTCGATCCGGTCCAATTTGTAGAAAGAGAAGTGCTTGCGAATGACTGTCTGATATTCAGAAGCGCCTCAAAATCTGTTCCTGCACTGGACGTGTTCGATAACTGTGCCACAACTGTTTCCAATATAGTAATGAAGAACAACAGATGCACAACAAGTGGCCAGCGCTTCCGAATCACATTCTGTACTCCTCTCACCAATTTCTCCATCGGAAACAGCATATATTGAATGGCAATATGAGACTGTTTCGAGAGCCTGTAATCACTACATGCACTATATTTTTTATAATGTATGAGCTTCCGGAGCATCTGAGAGCTTGGAACTTCACGCCTTCAGAACCCAAGGATTTTCCCCGATCAAATGGCGCTGTGTCTGTAGATCATGGCGATTCTTCGTCAGCTCTTAGAATACCATCTAAACAACCATGTCAGGAGTTTCTCACAATTTTCCCCAGAAGTCAGCCTGACACAAGCGTGTAAAAGAAAGACGTGTGAGTGGTGAGGGTGACACATGGTGAAGCTAATTTTGTGGGAGAACGGATTAGCGATGAGGCATGCTAAAGATGAAGACAAAACGCAGACTATCACACTGCGGGATCAAGTTTCGAGCTGAGCAATATAACTGGGCTGAGAACTCGCTTCTCATCACTCTGGAAGTTTCTAGAATAGCACGAATTGTGTACGGTGTACTGATCGTCCACGGATTAAAAGGTGAAATCTCTGTCAATCAATGACCGCTTCGATCAGCGGAACGGATAAAGGTACCATAGATGTTCGTTGGACTCTTTGACCATGAACAAGACTTGAGGTCAAGAGTTAATTCATATTTGAACCGTGTGGATAGTTAATCCGTCTAGTAATATCATATCAGGAGAAAAATAGATAGATGATCAGGACAATTGCCGGGTACAAGGAGACTACCCCGAGACTCAGATGGCTTTCCATTTCTTCGACATGCCACTTGTGGACTTACAGTTTCGAACATAGACATCAGATGTCGTATACTTTTCTCCAGCTGTGCTTTCTGCTGAGGAAAGTGGATAAGGTTTATTATTTTGGACGCCAAAGGAGCTCGCCGCACTCGTACGAAGATCGATTTTTCTTAACGGAACGGTTTTGAAAGGTAGATTTAGTGAGTTGTAAAATTTTCTGAAAGTAACAAAAAGGCAGGTCTGGAAGTTTCAGAGAATCTAGGATGATCTCAATTCCAAATTGCAGTAGTATCTCTTAGTATCTTTTAGTCGACGTCCGGAAAGTTTGGAGATTCCTACGACCGCATGCGGAAGGTAATACCAGGATCGGTGAAAAGAATTTAACCGGTCCATTCAAGACTTAACGAAGAATCAGATGGAAGGACCTTCCGTGCATGAACAGGCTAATGTTCTTCTATAAATAGGAAGGATCTGATAATTGACTTGGGCATCTTGGCCGCCGTAAAAGCTCTAGTTCCGCAATCTTCACATTTTGATAATCTTACGTATTAAATAGAACCACCTTCAGCTCTAATGAGCCATGCTTGTGTCTACAGTGGACAATTTCTGAAGTACTTCTAAGTTTCTTCTAGATGGAATCTAAATTTGCAATATTCAATGCAGTATTCTTTGTAAGGCAAGTAAACGTCGCAGATGGTTTCGACTGAGGATAGTGTACATTCAGTCCGACATGCTACGGAGAGCTGCCAGCGATGCATTTGAAGTTCGAGCACATATTCGTTGATCTAAACCTGAACAGTCAGGAAGAAGCAGAGAGTGACTGGTGAAATGTTCAAGTACAACGCATTTCAATCCGCGAATTGCTAGCTCAATTATCTGATGCAAATATCACTTCGAAATACGGGAAAAATCTTGTTCTATGGAGGATTCGTGACGGACACTAAATTGATGCAGTATTACGTTCTAAGTATGTTAATGTCATATTTGGGGAGATTGTCTGTGTACAATTAGGTGGTCAAAGGATATCAAAGACGGAGGGTACTGAGTGATGAAAACTTCATCTTTCTGCACAGTGATTATGGTATTCTGAAGTGGAAACAATTCAACTGAGAAGAATACCTACCTGTCCAATCTGTGTCAACCTTCAGATTCTATAATCCTTTGAAGGATCTCAAGCATCCTCAGACCAGTCAATCTCAAAGAGAATTCTGAAGTTGTTTCGTCTAACAATTTGTGAGTCAGAAGATTGTTATTGTATTAGATGCTGATTATCGAACACGAACCTCCAGAAGCACTTTCATCTCAATTAATTACACCAACGACACAATAATCTGATTAGCATTACGTGCATGTTATGAATGAGATCCAGTCAACACCATTTATATTCGCCGTCCGGGAGTAGAAGAGAGCACGCTTTCAGCATCCAAGACTGAATATGTTGAATCTTTCCGCTGTTCCTGGAACTAGTGCTACAATCACTACTGGAACCTGCGGCGGCAGCCGCAGCTGAAGAAGATGACGACGACGATGTTCGAGTTACTCACTGAGACTTGTACCGCACGACCGAGTGCCCCGAGTAGTCCTGCACTGCTCGAACTGCCAGCACCCGATCCAGAAACTCCAGCACCTTTCCATCTGTCTGCGGCAATATCCCCGAAGTGCTGACCGTAATGCAGCGTCGAACCGTGGAGGTTCGCATCGCTCCTAAAGATTCTTGCAATACTCTAAAAGTTATACATTTTTTATTCACTGCCTGTATATACTCAACAATCGCCAAGGGCCCTCGTCAAATCCGCGTCCGTGGGATGCAACCTACAGAACCTCGCAAGCTCACCTGCCCGACTCTCAAAATGTTCCCTGTAGAAAATGCATCGTCACGAGGCCTCGGACCCAGCTGAATCGATTGTCCCTCATTCGATCGACCTCTCGCCTCGTTCTGACAGCAGCTAGTTGTAACTCGTGCCCACATTTCTATCGACGTTTCTGCAGTTGTTGTTGTTGTTGTCTTCTTTCACTTCCTGTCTACCAAACTCGTGAACAGAAGATATCCCAGCTCAGCCCAGCTTTGCCTTGATTCTGCTCTTCCCATCTCTTGCTCTTCGCAGCTGTTCCGACAAATGGCGACTGCTGCCTGCCAATTCCCCGTGGGCTGCTGCGGCCTCAAGGCAGGAATATAATCCCAGTGGTTCAAAGTTCGGGTTTGAGTTCGAGCGCGCTCGAGTTCAGAGTAAAAACTGCTGCTGCTGTCTGAGGAAGCGCTGCTCTCCATGGAATTCTAGTTTCCATGGTTTTGTTTGGGAGGGAGAGTCCGAACGGGACGATCGTATAGAAGAGAGAGAAGGCGGCGGGAGGCCACAGAGCCCGAGGCCACTTGGCGCTGCCATGTGTCGGCCTCTGCTTTGTTCTCCACAGCCCCGCCCTTAAGGCCGCGCCATGTGGCAATCCTGTTTCCCGCTCCGTTATTTTTGTCACCATGCCATTCTGCAGAGTGTGGCCCCCGACTCCAAAAGAACCTCGCCACTTGGCGCAGTCGATCCCGAGGAAGTTGGGCCGTCGATCTTGAATTCAAGATTTAATCCTATCCACTTTCATTTATCTCCGCGTGCCATAAATCCCCTCTGTTTGCTCGCTGCACCCTCTCCACAGACGATCCTTTCAGACACATGGACTCGGATGACCTTCTCCGTGAGGCGCAGTCAAATGAACAGATTCTTCTACTACTTGCGGTAATATGAGGACCGGATAACGCAAGTCTCGAGTGCGGAGGTTTTCTAGAGCATCAGATGATACGATCGAGATATGAGACTCCTGTTCAAAGATTGAGGGTACAATGTCTTTTTTAATTGACGACCTAGATACGGCCCGTGGTGATCTTGCTCTCTGTATGTACACTGAACTGCGTCTGAATTTTAAGCCTTTTACAAATTTAAAAACTAGGATTGCTTTCCCTTAAGCTTTTGCATAAATTCGTAGTATTGCGCGAAGACTGATTATGATGCTATCGACGTCTTCACGGAACCTCTGAAAACTGTGTTTGAACATGAAAATCAGCTTTTCATGCAAGCAGTGCTCTTCTTTCCAGCTCACTATGAGATCTGATGGGGAGTGAAAGATTGTCTGAGAGTATGGTGAGGTAACCCGCTATTTCCGTGAATCTCCCACTCTGGATTTCAGATAAGTCTTTGGTTCTATCATTACGACATTGCCCTGGACAATAGAGAAAGCATGTGACGATTGACATTTCATTCTCACGGGAGTATAAAGAATCATATAAAAAATTATTATTAATGTAAGGAAGGGCATATTGAGCTGAACAATAGAGAAGTCATGTGACGATTTACATTAGATTCTCACGAGAGTATAAAAAAATTATATAATTATTTTTTGATAATTTAAGAAAACGCATATTGAACTAGTAAAAAGAGGAGTTGGAGAGTGAATTTCCAATGCTTATTGTATTGATTGGATAGACTATAGCAATCGAAGTCAAAGAAGCAATGATCAGGCATGCTATGCATTATCAGATTTTTGCTACGTGACAGCTTCCGGAATTTTAGGTATTCATATAGAAGATGTGATGACATTGCTTGGAAAAAGTAATAATTCTTCCTAAATAAACTCAAGCCTCTACTAATAAGTTTGAGTGAAATCTTACTATAGATTGCGGGTAAATAATTAGATATGGGAGTTGGTGTAATTTCCAAAATATTAAATTTTGATTCATTGCAAGTGGATATATATGGTGGAATATGATCCAACAGAAAAAAAAAAATCTTTAAAGTCAAATTGTTGACTAGAGATTTTACACAAAGGAAACGCATGAATTAAGACAAAATTTTTCATCCATAGCAAAATATGATAACTATGTTAACTTGTTGCAATATCTAGTATTATTATGTATAAGATGTATATAGCTATATCATATTTCTATGGATTTTTAGAGAATAATATCTACATGGGATGTCATTGAAAAGTGAAAGGTATAATTTCTTTGTGACAAACAAGTGTGCAGCCTCATAAATTTGATAGTTTGCACAAGGCTATTATATAGCTCTAGCTATAGGTTTTGGGTATGACTATTAAGTATGTCAACATCTAGTTCATCTTTTTGAACGTTGATGGTATAGATTCGTGTTTCCTTGGATGTTATCACGTTACTTTTTTCGTGTGTGTATCCTAAATTTTTGTGATTTTTTTTAAATTTGTTCCATCATTGAATATATAAAGTCATTCAAGATTATAAGGTCTGACATCTCAATCTTTACACTTGTGAACAAATTGTCTCATATCCTTTATTGCGGATAATATTAGCTTGCATGATGATGAATATGAACATGTAGAATCATGCTTCATCATTTGAAAAGATTTAGTATTTTGATATTAGAAAACATAAATATAGAAAATTTCTATTTGTATGTTTTAAATTCATAAAAAAATACATGTATTGCATAAAGTATTCATTTAAGAATAATCCATGTATGACTTTCAGATCATTTGGTTACATTTTTTTATTTAGATTATTGATTTTACGATTGATAATTTTATGTAGTGTTGAGGTTAGAAAAATTCTATATTTCATAACATAGTATTGACTACAAAATATATAAAAAAGAAAAAAATCATCTTCTTTCTGAAAATATAATCTGCATAAATTACTACACATGTTTTATGGACATAAATATGACGTATTGTTTTAATTTTTTTATTTATCTTGCTACTTAACTTCTAATTTCAAAATAAAGAAAATTTGACTACATCTTAAAAATGTTAAAAAAATTAGACTAAATTATTGATTTCAGTCTTAGTAGGCTTAAGATTAATTACATTGGTATATAGTGTTATTAGATATTGAATGTATTTTTTTATTCCTAACTTTCAGGTTATTTTTATTTCGTTTGAAAATCCAATTTTTTAATTTTAATAAGTGAAATATTTCGTAAAAAACTTCCAAAAAACATTCGTGAAATGTATGAGCTAAAATTGTGCATATTTCTAGACAATTCATTCTTCATTTTTCCAATATAAGTCACAAAGTTATATTTCAATCATGTTCTCATAAATTTACTATAAGAATACCCTTATTCTTACATATATTAGGTATTTGAAACATATACTTTCCCTTGAAATAAGATTCAGGTCATGTACGATGTACATAATAATATTAAGATAACAGAAGAAGTTGATAAGTTAATAAGAAACACAAATATTTGACAAATAACAACGCGTTTGAAATTCAAACAAACACCGCACAAGTCCGGGGCCTCCAACGCCAACCCCCCCCCCCCCCCCCCCCCCCCCATACTTTCCAAAAAGTTTTTTTTATTTATATTGTCACTCTCATATGAAAATATCACAAGGGGATGTAGCTCACCTGGTAGAGCGCTCGCTTCGCATGCGAGAGGCACGGAGTTCGAGTCCCCGCATCTCCACATCTTTTCGACGACTTTGGATTTTGCCTGGAGTGTGTGGGGACGAGGTACTCATAACTTTTGAACTCTGCCATTGTGGGCGGGATCACTGAGCCTGAACATTGTGTGCGCAGCTTGTAGGCTGACACACTGCGATGTGCACTAGGTCAGCTGCATGCACGTGTCGAGGGTTTTGATAAATAAAATCTCTGGAAGCTAACCGGAATTTGTATGAGACTCAGAAAAAGTTGCAATGATTGCGAACCTTAGGACAAGTCTATGACGACTTTGGTGTTCTTACGGAAACCAGCTCAGGGCAAAAGTCTGCTACTATTGTGCTGGAGGTGATTGTAAGATTTGAAGCTTCTCAGCTCCTTGAAATGCATGGTTAGAAGAGTTGAGCTATAATTCTCTTCGAAGGACTGTAAGCTTGAAAGAGAGATTCGAGAGTAACCGAAAGAAAGTACGGAAATTACGTCTCATCCGGGAATTACTGACCGACGTACTCAGGAAGAAAATCGATGGTCTTGTGGGTGAAATTCATCAACCAGAGAATTAATATCTAGAAAAGGTGAAGATGTCCGGAATAAATTGTGGCCTTCGGCATTGTACGATTAAACAACGACTCCAAGGAACGTCAACGGCTGTGTGCGAATCATGTCGGCGACTGTTGTACTTATTGAAATGTGGATGAGGGATCTTCATCAGTATGATCGTTTTGAACATTCCATTTTTCTTCGGCGGAGATGGGTGGTGGTGGTGCCCAGAATACTTTCTTCAGCTCCATCCGTATTGACCGACTCCAACGCTTGCTTCTTCCCACATGCTGACCCCATGCATGCGATCGCTGGATTTTAGCTCGACTTTCTGAGCCATAATACATCGAAGTCTTCTACCTGCAGCCAATCAGTGAATGCCATTGAGGTGATGCGCCAATGTTTGTGAAAAAGTGGATGTGAGCGAGCAGGTAATGGACATAGGGTTCTCATGGTCCACGGCTGGATTTTGCCTCTCAATGCATGGTGGGATCTGAGTAAGGAGGAGTGCACGTTTCGGCTCCCAGTAGTTTTGGGGGTGCTCCAGCTGGACTTCGACTTTTTGAGATTCCTCGAGCCGAGGCAGCAGCCCAAGTCTGAATACCCCATCTTTGTAGATGGAACAGGCTGATGTTCCATCCGCCAAATCTCTCGAAAAGTAAGGACGTGCCAATGGCGAAGCTGCTGCAGCGCCTGTCGGTTTCATGAAAAGTTCCTTTCGTTTATTCAAAAATGGAATATTCATACTGGGACCAATGGCCCCGGCTCAGTGAGGAACCTCTGCTCATTAGACTTTCTCGTTGTCGGTTTGAAGACATCTTTTTGGGCGAGAAGAACGAGACCGGAACGCATGTAGGAATCTAAAGAAAGCTGCAATTTCTTGCTGCTTGGCATTCTACGCTGTCGGTCTGCTCATCTGATGCAGATAGAATTGCTCCGCCGATTTGAAAAGCACCGACGAAACTGGTCATTCGGAAATAGCTCAAAGCAGAATCCAACTCCACGACTTATCACCGACGCGAGTCTAAGACCTGTTTATTAAAGATTCACGAGGTAAGTACCGATAGCCTTTTTCCGGAGCATATATAATCCCAGCCGGGTATGCGTAATTCGAACATACGTTGACTGCACGTGCACCATACTCGCAGTCTCCATTCAAATGTACTGTGCACGCCGTTGGACAGGAATAGACATCAGTCTAACATTCAGTTGGAAATGATCCGAGTGGTAAAATTCAGTCAAAATTCACTCACAGAATTTACGGCGGTTCTAGAGAATTTCGGTAAGAATTTCACTCCGACAAGTTTGAACGACAGCACATGCACAGGACTCAACGACGAAATTTAGATCTTCGATGAGGTAAAGACTCGGAGCTACATTCGAAACGAGGATCTGAGTGAGCACATGGCTAAATTGCTCGGAATGACGTACGACTGCAAGCATGCTCTATTAACCGACGATGCTCTCTTCTCAGTTTCTGATTATACAGCTGTCTGATATGGTCACAATGAAATATAGATGTTGGCAATCACATTGTAGGGTTTGTGCAGATCTGTCCAAGAAATTTCATTTAACTACTGAGGATCAGAACAATCTTCTCTCTGGCCAGTTGTGAGAAACTACCGACAGTCGAGGCGTGCTATTGTAACATTGTTCTTCATCAGTAATCCTATGTACAGAAAAGTAAAAAAGATTTCAAAGTCAAACCCAGAGGGTTTAAAAGATTGCATCATATTTAAAATAAATGTATAAAAATCTGTGGTGTTGAGACTTAGATTTGGAAGTTTCACTTATTCAAGTTGCACAATCAAAAACTTCTACATCAGGAAAAAAAAATTGCTCTTCTGTCGAGGTTGAGTTGGAGCCTCCAAAAAATAGTGTCTGGTTTAATTGTAAACAGTGGGTTTCGAACAGCCAACAATCTGAGCTTAAGAGATTGGAGCGAAAAATTCTCAGATCAATCAATCATATCCGACTTCAATCTGAGAATAATTTCAAATCTCGTTTCAAAATTTCCCGTAGTAAACATTTCGGATGTCGGATTCATGCTACTTTCTGAAATTTTCAGCGAAAATTATCGTCAAGCAAAGTTCTTCTCGTTGTGTATATAGACTCTTTTCATCCTGGCTTGAGGTTTCAATGACAGTCCAGTTGGGAGTCCTGCCTCGAACATGGTGTAACCGTTGGAGGTCTCTCTTTACATATGTTCATGACTGAATCATTCTTGAGAGTGTCTCGTTCCGCGGTTTTCCACCGTCCCCTAATCGCTGCAATTTCAAGTTCAGATTCTACCTTCACTTGAATTTTAGACACATGCTCTATCTATATTCTTAACAGTCAGGTCGATCTAGACTTTTGTCGTTTGTTTCTGATATATGCTTAAATCTAACAAATCTAAAGCAACTTCCATTGCTTTGGTTCTAAATTCATATTTTGACCAACATAACTGACCGAATTTCAATTTTTTCACAGGACAGAGTAATCACCAGTCCTTCAACACTTTTTGATTCGACTAGGAAGCCTGGCAAATCATTGTTATGTACAAATGTCGATGAATAATTTTGGCTCCATCTTGACGATTGAGCATCTGAATAAGTTTCAAACCTACTCTAAATTTCGCAGAAATCACGCGTTCTTACTAATTATCGATCTTCCTGGCGATTTCGAAGTTCTACTCTGGTTCTCATGCGACCAGTTCTGGTGGTTGGGAAAATTTCAAGAGTCCCTTGAACGTAATTATTTGACGGACCCACTGAGAGTCTGACCACGCACTAGAAGTTTGGAGGCTTCTGTCATGAAGCCTCAACCTGAACATCAATAAAATTGCAGAGGGCAGTCTTGATGAGATTCTCATCAAATAATATTCGTAGTTTGTCTCCCAGAAATGAGTGAGAGAAACTCAAGATCGGGTGTGAAAGTCAAACAGATGAGATTCACATCTGTACTAGTTTCAGAAGCGTTATGTAATTTAGGAGGTCCCATCTGCATTCAGAATGAGAGACTCGGTTTGGAGACTTTTGAAGTACGAGGACCGGATAAAAGATGCCACTTCTGACTCTAAGCAACCGCTTGGAGTTGGTGCCTGACACGTGGTGCCACTAAAATGAAGTAATCTTCTGCAGATGCTACTCTAAGAAGTTCTTGACCTCGTTGTCACCAAGGGACAAAGAACTAAGCCCTCGAAAAAGAACCCTGAACCGTGATTTGATTTGTGAGCCGATCAGCTATCGAAAGCAGTCTGTCTTGTCGAGGAACAGAGAACATCAAAGCACTAGTGAGTCGTGATACATTGCCCTCTTAATGAGTGTCAAGACATGAAGGGACCAAGAACAGGTGACATTCACAAGATAAGGTTCTTGCTTGGACATGGACATCCTTGCATTAAATTTGTCCGTATCGTGTTAAGTGGACAAAGACGCACTTAAGAAGGACGTTGAATGTACATTCTGTGTCCGCACTAGGACCTACTAAAATTTTACAACTATATTCTCGGAAGGTTCACGTATTTAATGAGTCTTCTTGGATGAGAGTGCAGTAATTCGTCAATAAAGCCTAATAGAGCTGGTTAAGCTTTGGATTGTAGCACATGACCAGGACTCTTCAAATATGGCATTTGGGGGTGCTATGCCATATTTGTCATAAATAATTTTGGCGTGAATAAGAATGGAAGTCCAAGTCTCCTTTCGTTCTTGTTCACTATTAAAACGTTTTTGTTCTCTCTTCTTCGCTGTTGACGTTGATGAAATGTCTTCAAAGAATGTAGAACGCCATGTGATCTCTCTCTCTCACATACTTGACTATGGGCTGAAGATCTTCACGTATGGTGTCGTTACATCGGGTTTTTGTAGCTTTTTGCCAAGTATGAGCATGAAAAAAAAAAAATCGACATGAAGCGAAGGTCCGGCTAGAATCACAAAATACTTTAACGTTCCACATTGACTAGAGCTGGAATCAAAACATCTTGAAAGTCAACACTTTAAAGCAAATATGGAGTGAATATCATGCTCTGTAATTACACGTCAAACGAACTTTCTTTGAATACTATCCTACTCATTTTGTTGCGTCCTATGATCCATTGTGTTTGGATAATAATGTAAACATAGTTGACACAATTCTACTGCCTTCTATTTGATCCCAAAATTGAGAATGTATTCATTGATAGAATGAGAAAGAGAAGAGATACTCTGCAAACCAGTGGATCAAATGCCAGAATTCGTGGAATTTGATGAAACATGGATTACTTTTGAACTTAGATTTTCCAAACCGTGTATCCTGAAACTATGTGTGTGGAGGGTGATTTCTCCATGATTACCTAAGAGAAAGATGAGTATATATCTTCCATAATTATATTGTCACTCTAGTAAGCATACATTATAAGCAATTCAAGCAAATTAAAATTAGTGTCATAAATAAAAATTGGCTGATGCCATAATAGACTAAGTTATGACAAATTTGGCAAATGCCAAGTTAGCAGAGGCCTGCACATGACTCATGTGCTACAATGTCACATGAGTGTTACTCGTCATCTTAAAACTTAACATATAAGAAGAGAAGATTTAAAAATGAAAATTCTCACAAATGCTTGCAACTTAATTCGAACTTCGAACGTCAGTAGAATTATGACGTAAAAATGGCCTGCTAAGGTATGTCAAGTTAGGATATTTCGCACATGAATGTTGTTCATTTTTGAAAAACTTAACACTTATGAAGATATCAATAAAAGAGGAGACAACAGTTCTAAACATAAGTGGGGTTAAGGCAAGCTCCTCTTTCCCAAACTTGTCTTCTTCCCAGGAGCGTAAATCACATGTAGTGCCCCGAAAGGGTTGAGATCTTATAGGCTGTCACAGTGGAATCCGATGAATGAAGAAAGGCCAAAACGTTGTGCCAGTGCAGGATGGGCTATTATGGAATTTTGAAGCTACGAAGATTAGTTTTATGTAAACAACACGCACGAGTTAGTAATGAATCATAGCATGTACAAAAATTAATTCTGTTGTCTCTAGGAGCAAGCCATGTGCATTTACGTTGTCTGTAGAAGCAGCCCATTGGCATTTATGTCCCTCAACATTTATGTCTTCGCATCCTTTTTGCTTGATGTGTTGGCCCCCTTTGCATTTATGTCAAAATTTTTCATATTCAAGTCAAACAAGATCACCTCCTGCGCTTGACTGTATTTAAAGAAAATACTTGTTGCTATACTGTTCATTGACAGAGTCTCCTCGGCCTTGCTACGAACTCAAGGGAATGTTGGCTAATGTCGCAACCTCAAGCGGCTTTTATGATGAAAGTAGAGAATCAGCCAGTTACTTTCTGCATTCTATTTAAATTGTAAATACATTGTAACTTATCACAATCTCCTTCCATTAGATCATAATGTTCCTCTTCTCAAATATCTTCAGTGGGATTATGCAAATTACTTCTCAAATATTAGCAACAATAAGGGTTTTCATTTTTCCCTACCATTTAGAGATGGTATGAGACGATCTCCTCTTTTGCTATAGCTGGAAGCAACCAAACTATATTCTTCACTTACTAATTATTGCTCGGAGTGCTAAATCTCCGCTATCTCTTAATTTCTTTCAAAATATAATTTTCCTCGACATTGACGAGGGAGACCTCCTACATTAGACATACTAAAGGTTCGAATAAAACATATTCCTGACGTCTAATTCCCTCTACGTGGGTGCAATTTAAAGTTGTATTTAGCCGCGGGAGATGGTCTATCACGATTGGGTCAGTTTGAAGTGTAAACTGATTTAGTTGTTTCATCGGCCAAACATTCCGCTCTAGACTTCGGTGTATTCTTAAACACCTACTGTACTTGCCAAATTGTGTCTATCGGTAATTTTAGGTTCAGTACATACGAGTTTTACTTGTTTATTAATTGTGTTCTTGTTTACGTCCTCATCGTTCCAGTTGTACTTGTTTATTTCATTCACTTTATTCCGATCCCGTTTCTATTCCTCTTCTTAGAGGATTTAGCTAGGACCATAGTCTGGACGTAGTTTGTAATTACAAAGTCAGATCGATGACTTTGGCGCACCCACTGCATTGTGTGGAAGCCAGATAATCTAGAAGATGAGAAGTAACCTCGTGTCGATGTCCATCCGCCATTTCGTCCGTTGATCCTGGAGTAGGTAATATGAAATGGCTTAGTGAGCGTCTTCTATAATAAATTTTGCATCCTCTTCTCTTGATCGATACTTCACCTACCTCAACTAGCACTCAATAAACTTATGAGCACATCCTCCATAAGTGATGGTTCCCACGTAAGAAACAAAAAAATTCACCACACCACAATGCAACAAAAATATATTTCTGTTCTTGAAAGCTGTTCGCGGGATAGATTAATTGGTAAGTCGTCAGGCTCTTAATCAAAATGCTGTAAGTTTGAATCCAACTCCCGCCGATAAAGGTAACTAAACAGTTGAGAAAAGAAATGCAAACCTGTGTTATCCTTGTAAAATGATCATCTACCATTGGGATCGGATTGGCACGATGAGCAAATTCAGTATGCGCTAGTCATATTTCTCGAAAAATCGATTCATTTTTTTAACACATGATTTACAAAAAGCCGGTCCTCTTATGTACTTAACTCACTTGATTACTCCCGTCATCAATTTTCATTTCTTATCTAATCAAGGAAAACATAGAGTGAGATAAGCTTTTCTTCCTACACAAGCTTCTCTGTGTCAACTCAACTTCGATGACATCGAAGCATCGGATATATTCAATGCATGTAGGTGATGAAACAAAAGCGGGGATTGTCTGGGACTGCAAGAGTACTAATATGAGCTTCGAAACTTGAGGGTCTTCCTGTTACTTCTGGGAATTCCGTTCTCGAGTATTCAGTCACTGACTATAATTCACAGAATATATTTCACTCTGAAAAAGCTGAGAAAAGGTCGCATGCTGGTGGTGCCACTAAGTACAATAAGTAGTCGACGAAGATTCAAAGTCTGTGGTCATGATGAAGAAACTCAAGTATATCCATCACAAGGGAATTATGGAATGTTGAAAATTGTTGGAGAATTTGTACAACACTTGTGGTGTAAAGACTTTTGATAAATGCTGATATTCATTTCCGTGACTCTCTGATGATGGCTGGATGACAAATCTGTAGATACTGCGCTTAAGGATACATGCGTTACAGTAGTCACGGTAGACTCCAACACCTATTCAGTTTGGGAACAGAGCCTTGCGAAATTTTGTCTTCTCTCTGCATATGTTTATGATGAAGCTATTATAGTACTGTTTGAACTCATGTAGTACACCAAAATGATGGATACACAGAAATTGCAAATATTCACGGTTAGAGTGCAACGATCTTCAAGTGAGTAATCGTAAATTCACATCATTCGATATTTGCAAAATGATGACCATGGATTTATGTATGAGAGCTTGGATGAAAAAATAATGACAACTTGTAAACTTTTTCAATAAGTCATCCACCATGATCATCCCCCGACGTAAATTTGATATCCAATGTAATAGCATTCGTTCCGGTCATGTTTTGGGTAACGTAAGGTCTTGAACATGATGAAGTTACGAATCACGGCAAAAGTTACTGAGTGAGGATCTGTGGAGACCACAAGATCTCGGAGATCTTCAGGCGCAGCCATTGGAACGCACACAAAAGATGAGGAACAATACAGATGACAATGATGGGAGGTGGATAGGAATATAATGAGCACTAGATTTAGATTTGAGCATTTCCCTACATCATTGAATCCGCTGTTTGACATGATGTTTGTCACATTGCAAGGAAGAAAAGATTAATATATAATGCTGTCCTTAACCCTACACAAATGGCATGAAAATCTTGTCAATAAGTGATATTTGTTGTTGATTTACAATTCGTCCTTGAACGACTACATCAATGTGTTATAACCAACCCAGAACATATTAACATAGCCTTAGAAGAGCAATATAAATATTACGACTTTTCAAGCTTTATACTCTTTGAATAGATCATCCGAAAGAAAATGTGTATAAATGGTTCAAAATCTAGATTGAATAATATCTTAAATATTAATTTTCAAATATTTAATATTGAAAAATATTCAATAAACTATATACTCAATAACAATTAGATCGAGTATAAAATAAGAAGACTTGGTAGATACAGAACCATCTCTTTGGAAAATAAAGTTTTTTACAAGGAACATTAAAAATTTGAATCTTTAAATATTCATACGTACAATATAAATGTAAATATAAAATTTAAAAAAAGTGGCTAGTTATACTTCAATTTGGATCAATTATATCTCACACTAGGTTGATGTGCACTATTTCTTCCCCCTTTCTCTGTGCCACGAAAACTACATCACGGAGCTCTATTAAACATAGGATAGCTCTGACCAATCACAAAGCTCTATTCATTCGGATGACCAATTACAGATTATGACCAACTAGTCATACCCAATTTAAAAAATGATGCTATATTGAGATAAATATTCTACATTAATAAACCATAATTTTTCATAATTAGATATCTACATGATAGTTACAAGCTCACATGATAAACTTCTAAAACTCTTATTCATGGAACATCATATCAAAATCTGTCCTTTAGTCATATGTTCTTTTACTTTAACTTTAGAATGCAAGCAATAGTTGATTGCAATACTTGTTCTATTTGCTGATCCTAAGCATAATTACCTTATTAGTAAGTCTATATACTCTTGATCTTTTCTAGTGAATATTTGCTAAAATTAAGTTTGTTGTTATATAGAGTGTGCAAGCTATTGGCATTAGGTCCATTTCAAACTGAAGTGTGTGCTTGTGTACATCGAGGAGTAAACCGTTCTCGGTATTCATGGATGCTTGGATACGGCGTTGTAGTAAATCGAGTAGAACAACTTCAATACATTCATACATATGTTGTATAGGTACATATATTTTGTAGTTTTGTCACATAAGAAGAAATAGAGAACAGCTAGTTATCCTTCACTCTAGAATAAGCAACTCTCTCATTGATCAATGCAAGGAAGTAGAGATGCAAAAGTAACTGTAGGGTGTTCCACCAATTAGATAAAATTTTATATTAGGGTGAGGATTAATCAACGTTAAGTGAGAGATAGTTAACCTCTCCCGAGAATCTTTACTGGATGAAATGATTGATCTTTACGCAATGTTTAGTTCCTTAACTCATAAGCAACTTTTCAACGGAAGGTTCAGACCTTCGAACTCTTGGCACTGTACGATCCTTAGGACATACGGTTCTTCATAACCATCTGTGTGTTTTGAGAAAGTTGATTAAATGTGTACTTTAATTTTCCTATTGATCCCGACGATCATGTGAAGTTCAAGGGCAGAATTAAATATATAAACTTCATACTAAGAAAAACCAAGATTGCAACACTCCTTGATCGTCTCGTATTTCTTTTACAAGCACATATAACGTGATCATAGTTTACGGTTACTAATACGTCGTGAATTGTGAACTACTGGATCGAACTATACATTCTACCACCAACGGACACGGTGATGACTTCTAAAGCTTTGAAGTTTACATCTAGATCTAGAATCTGATTGGTGGTGATGCTAAACTAATATATGATGCTAATCTAATATATGCTTTCATACATAGTATACGAGATTGCGTGACAGGTGAATGAGCTTTGAACGTTATTATGGTGTCCGTCATGAAACGTGTATCAATGATAAAGATTTATTCTTATAAACTGATAGTACATTGGAAGCATGTCTCATGTCCAGAGCCGAAGGTCGGTATTATGGCCGACAAGATATGTTCACAAGCAAATAATGTTGATCCTTTACTGCTTCTGACTTGCTTAATTGCAAAGATTTACGATCAACGAGTGAACAGATTTCCGCCGAGTGTTGAGAGATGCAGGGATTATCATTTGCATGCCTGTGGTGATGCTTTCGGTTTTATGAAAAGCCTGAAAAAACACGAAATGATATGCGCTGCATTCAGAGTACCATATTGTAGATGATGGTCTGGAGAACTGTTCAACTTGAGGTTCGTGATCTTTGACCGAACTTGGTCTTTGATTCCAGTACCTCTTGTACCAATGCAGACACCATATTGCAACTGGATCTTTCCGTCCCTGAGGGAGCGGGAGGAGGCAGAGGAACTGAGAGACACGTCAATGTGGTCATGATTGAGCTTTGAATCATTCAACGCCGCCCATATAGTCAATGTTATCCTATAGCAGAAACCGTGCCATCTTATTCGTATTTTATGGATGAGAGAAGATGAGTTGCACAATCTACGAGTTTTATATGGGTATAAGTAATGTCTCCTTGTCGAGGAGACGTCAGGATGATGGAAAAGAAAAAGGTTATTAGTATGAGGCAAGCACATCCCTTGCTTTGATAGTTTGTGGTGGTCTCGTAAATCCGGACCACTTTTTTGTTAATGACTAATAATCGCATCAAATGGGACACCCGGGAGACAAGAGTGCGAGAACGGCTGCAATGCTGCTCAAACGAGGAACATTCCGAAGAAACAGTAAATCACGATGAAATGGGTAGAGGCACTTGAACTTGTGTTACGTCGTGCGGAGGTTAACGCGAACAGCCAACGAGAGGGAGCTTGGAGGAATTGCAAGCTTGAAAGGCAGGATGACGATTGTCATGAAGATTCCATAGAAAAATCCTCAAAATAAGAGCTCATGCGTCGGTAGTCATGGAGGGATCGGCTTCGGTATTTGTCTGCTATGCAAGTCACTTCATATGCTCTGCTTATCATGGCAAAAGTTAGCCCTCGGAAACTGGGGAGACATGTAGTGACAAGCTCGATGACTAAAAACAACGTCAAGCTCCAAGGTTCTTGTGACAATTTTTAATAGAATGAGCGAATAAGCCTTAGTCTGAAGTGGGAGAATGGAGCACATTTAATCCTCGTGACAAGCCCAAGAAGTAATTTTTTATGTGAAAATTCTCCGTGGCACACAAAACTAGTCATGTTCCAAAATCCCCAAATGGTCTACAAACAGCTACTCGAGAGGCAATAAACGTAGTTAGAATAATGTACTAAAGCGCAGCATTCAGAAGCTGGCAACAAGGTCAAGGCGGACACACATGTCTTGAGATCCCTCTCGGCTTCAGGATTAGCAAGTGTGCCGTCAAGTGAGGACGTTGTGTGCTTATGTGTGTGATTGATCACAAGTGACGAGGTGTTTGAGATCATGCAGCCCCCAACACTTAGAAGGAGAAAAAACCAAAAGACGGAGAATCTTGTAACCGAAAAATCGTGTCAAGCAGGGAGGATGAAACTTGTGCCCCCGGGCTGCCATGGTCCTTGCTGGGCACGGGATTCCATCAGCAGGCGTTGTGTTTTTCATATGAATCTGAAGCTTGATCGTGCTCCCGTATCAACGATGCCGATGGGAGATGGAATAGTACAGAACACGAAATGCCAAATGTTGTACAGCTTCGTCGAAAACGGGAAAATTATGAGAGTAAAACGACAGGGATGTGGAAGTCGTGGTGGGTAGTGACATATTGCATAGAAAATCACCAGGTTCAGGACACCTGTTGACTGCGTGCGGGGCTAGGCGCGAGAAAGGTGTGGCTGCGAGGGGCTGGATGTTGACCAGGTGGCGAGAGCTAGTGACTGGTTGTGCGCCTCGATGACTGCTGTCTGTGGTGCTCGGTCCGAAGTTTGACAGAACATAAGCGAGGGAGAGTGAGTAGGCAATTATCACTCCCAATCGTGTCAGTGAGAATGCTAACATGTGTGAAATTTCGTTGTGAAGAACATGTTTACTTTGATGTGTCTCGCAGTGAGGGCGATAAACTAGACCACACTTCTTCGAACGAAAATAAAGCCACCTGTCCTCACATAAAGATTGATTTGGATTAAACAAAACTCTTTCGGCGAAAGTGCTGGGAAGGCAGAGCCAACGTGTTCTGGTCTCCACGGGGGACACGTAGGAGGGCAAAATCAGGTGACTCCAAGCAGCCTAGCCAGAAAGCCGGTTGGGTATGGTGCTTAGCTCGAGAATTGGTTTGATCCAGTTGCATCGTTGGATTCGTTGGAAGGTCGTAGGGCAAGTCAATCTGCTCCGATCGTGCCAAGGCCCAAGGAAAAGTGGTTTATGTCTCCTTGGGCTGAGTGGGTAGGTAAGGAAATCTTCTTCTTTGTTATATGAGAGCATGGCATGGCTCCAGCAGCTGCTGCTCAGAGCCGACTGGCCCTCTTCCCCAAGCACGTCCAGAAGGAAGGAGATAGAGAGAGATTCGAAGATCTTGAGAGACCAGGAGGAAGTAGATGAGACCGAGGATTCTGGTAGAATAAGGGCAACGATGTTCTCGCTTCCTCCTCCTTGTTTCACGGGAGTAGTGGGATTTGGTTTCCGGGCACTCATCCCCAAGCAAGCTACAAACCTCATCAGGTGAGGTGAGGTGAGGTGAGGTGAGGTGAGGTGAGGCGAGCCGAGGGGAGGCGGAGTCTAGAGACGACCCGTTGAGAGATAGAGGGGACAGAGTCGAAAGTGAGAGAGGATCTGAAAGATCGGACGAGTGCTTGATATGCCAAGTCTATGGAAACGCAGAGCAAGAAGCAGAGCAGGACAGGCCAGGACAGGACAGGGAAAGGAGAAGAGCCTGTTAGTGTGAGTGCGTGTGAGTGAGCGAGCGAGCGAGAAGAGTTGTGGCTTGCTCATTCTCCGATCCGATATCACAGCTACACCCATGAAAAGGTTCTCTTGTTTGTTTCGAAGACTTAAATGCGATGTCGGATCCAGTCGGCAGTCGGTCCAGCCAGCAGTGGGAAATGCTTGTAGGCGAGGTCCTGGCGGGAGGCACATCTGACCTTTCGAAACCGGGGACTGACTGGGCAGTCTTGTGAAGAATTGGTCCACTTCATCCTCCACTTCCCATCCTCAAGTGCTGCCGTTGCCATAGCCTCCCCATGCCTGCTTTGCCTGCCTTTACGATGGTATGGGATGGAATTTATTGTCGGAGATTGAAGACTCAGCAGAGCATTTCGCGTATTTTTCGGAAGGACGAATCCGCTGCTTGATTCATGAGCAAGCAGGGGCATCCATCGACTTTCTTCTCGCTAGCCCATAGTGGGTCCACAGTAATTTATCTATCAATGCACACCTTACTCAACTATGCTATTGCCTTCCTACAGCTCGGAGCTTTGCTGCTGCTGCTCTTTGCTGAAGCAGCGGCCGTAGGTGGAGGACAAGGCCCGAGAAATAGAGGAAGGGATTGTGTTCGCACTGATGGAATTCTGAAGCCAACCTGCAACATACAGCATTTCCGCCTCGTCACGCAAGAACGCTGCGCTGGGCTGGGCAGGGCGTCCAGGATTGGCGGAGCATGTGGCATTGGCAAGGCATAGTGGCTACCGTTTGTGTATAGATTAAATGCTTGCACCGAGTTCCGGCCCAAAATCTACGAACCTTGAGCTTCTGAGCGTCCTAGTACTTGGTGTGCTTTCCGTCCACTGTAATGCGTTGCCCAGAGCAATATCCAAACAAATAAACCCCAGCCAACGAGCCCATGAAGGCTCGAAAGAATGTATGGACCGATACATGTGAGCCTTAAATAACGATGTAAATATATTCCGCAATCTGTCAGCTGCCACTGGCATACATGATCTCGTGAGCCTCATGACCTCTGAGTTAAAGCGTTAGAGCAAGACTCTCTAAGGAAGCGAGCCTGCAATGAAGGCGGACTTGCCTTCGTCCGACTCTATGTTGCGAGGACACTTCCATCAGCTCTGCAATGAGTGCAAGATAAAGTAATTGAATGTGCCTGGGGCGCTGAGTCACACCAGTCGGAAGCAGGCTCGGTCACACCTTGCGGCTGCAGCTGCACCTCCCCGCTGCTTTTTGATTGTTTACAATATTCAAATCTCAACAGAGGTCTACAATCTGGCTCTAGTTCCAGAAGGATATCCGCGTCTAGACTCTGAGGAGGTGCTGCTGTGGGGGGAGAGAAATCCTACTCGCTCCTAGCGGCAGCTAGCTGATCACTTGCTTGGGCGGATGGGTTTCTGGGAAATCTTATTCCTAAAGGCTACGGGATGCCAGAAGAAAGCGGGAGGAGGAGGAGGAGGTGGAGCAGTCTACCGCATGGAAAAACATGGCACTGCAGGAGACCAGCTTCCGGGAGACATGGCACTGCAGCGGAGCCGTCTTCAGAGAGTCGCGGCTTGCGGGAGAGAACATAGATCTACGGCTTGACTCTGCAGCCTGACCTCGAGCGCAGATCCATGGTTTTGAAGAACAGTGTGTCCGCTCCAGGCCATGAGAGCGAGCGAGAGACTCAGCTGAAACTGAGAGGGAGCTTTTCAACAACACGTACGCAGTCCTTGCTTGTCTTTTCGATTCCAGCGCTGAACTACCTCGGCAATGGATATGCGCATGGGCTGGATCAGCCTGGCGTCCCAGGATTGGCAGGCAATCGGTCAGTCTGACTGGAGGGAGGGAGGAGCTATGCTGAAGAATGTGTTTATTAAGCTCTCGGGCAGCAGCTGCTGCTGCTGCTGCTGGCTGCTGTTGGTGCTCGAAGAACTTATCTCAGAACCTTCTCCACCTACTCCTTCCCGAATCGGAAAGACCATGCCCCCAGCACGCGATGGGGAGAGCTCCTCCTCCTCTTCCTCCTCCGCATCATTCTGGCGTCTGCTGGGTCGACAAGGCTCCTCCGATGACGATACCCCACGTTTTGAATTTCCTCAACAGAAAGGGAGAGCCACTTTTTCTTGTCTGAGGCTCCTAATCAGGTAACAAACGGAATCAGCAAGCTTTAATGCCAGAATTAACGAGAAAGCTCGTCATGTGAGCTACCCGAGCGGCGCTTGCCTCGTACGATGGCCATAATGCCCATCCTTCACTACTGCACCGATCCGGTGTCGGAGAACAAAACGACCGAACTTCCACGCAGTTGCTCAACCATCATGTCGCCTACCCTGAGGAATTCTCGACCTATCGCACACAGTCTACACTTACTGCAAGCCCAAGCGCTTTGCAAAGCGTTTCCCATCGAGGGAAACGGAAGAAACGTAAACCTTGATGAGCGCCATAAAGCGTCTCGCCGAGAGAGAGAGACACTGGATCCGTGCACAGTGCAATTGACCTCACAGACCATTACTATGCCCGTGCAATGTCACTGTGAGCCTCTGGAGCTGTAACATCACCCATCAGACATCAAACGTGAGCGCCAGAGCTCCGCGAATAAATCCTCCCGCACTCACAGAACTAATCGCTCGACCAATAATCCTCCTCATCCTGAAACACCAGCAATCAAGCGTGAGCTCCAGAGCGCCGAAGCTTCGCGGCTCTGGTTCCATGGGTCCCGAGAGCACAGCCCCATCAAGCCAAGAATCACTGAATGGAAGCAACTAACAGCCGAGCAATCAAATCCTGGGATGCATGATTTGCATCCGGAGGCACAAGAGCCGTGAAGAAGCACGGGGAGTCGTAGCAAATTCACATTTTATATACCGTGCTCAAGTGGATACTCTTAAAACAAGTAAGATACAAACCACTTCGATCGCAAACAATCTCTCAACTGCTGCATCTCTACCTAAAACGTTGGTCAGGCGGCTGGCAGCCTGGTAGGTAGGTGCGTGTGTAACCTGAAAATCTACGCAGATTCCTGAGATCGAGGAGAGCTCTTGATCTGATTGAAACTTTTTTCAATCTGCCTAAACTCGTGATGTGGGAGCACCCAATCAGCTAAAGAATCCTTTACTAGGTTACAAGCCCTCTACCAGCCCTACAAATCTGCTGCAGAAATTTGGGATCCATTCGAAAGACGAGAAACAGTGGACGTGATACTGAAGCTGCTGCTATCTTCCATAATCTGTCATCCAGTGCCGGCAGCGATCCTGAAAATATACAAGTGAGCTTGGATTGAACAATTCGTCGATCTACAAGTCCGTCCAAGACTGAAAGGATCGTCCGAAACACCGAAAAGCTCTGGCAGCGGCAGCAGTAGCAGATGATGGTGTGATGGTGATGGGGTGACGGCGACGATGACGAAGGGGCGCAGGCGGATACGAGGGAAGTTAATGTAAGTGAGGTTAAAAAACAGCGGGGCGGGACTCATGACACCTTCGAGAGGGCCTCGAGCCTCCCTTAAAACACCTCCGGGATGGTGACCAGGGTGGGTCTCCAATCGCAATCTCTGGCGACGTGAAATCTCTGGCGACTGCATCTCTTGGTGGGTCGTTGCTGAGGAATGCTCATGAGCGACGATGACAGGTAATGTTGCGTCTGCTGCTGGAGCAGCGGCGTCGCCAGCGTCGTGGAGAGCGCGGACATGGTTATCTCCTGGGGTTTGGGAGTCGTGCCTTCGATGATGTCGTACAGAGGCTGCAGCTGCAGCTGCAGCCTCTGGCTAATCTGAGTATCCTTGGAAGAGGACTGGTGGTGATGGTGGCTGTTGTTGCCGGTGCCGGTGCTGGTGCTGGTCCCATTGGGGTTGCCTTTGGACGAGTGGCGCTTGGAGCCGAAGAGCTGCTTTCGGAAATGCGAAGGTATGGGGAGCAGGAAGTAGATTTCTCCCGGTTGAAGCTCCTCGTTGCCCGCCAGCATTGACATCTTGCTGTGCTGCCCCAATGTGGGATCGTGCACGCTCATGTAATGCACGAGCCAATTCCCCGGATGCAGCTTCCTCACCTGGAACGCGAATACGGGCTGAACAAATTCCAGCATCTGTCCATCCGTCTGCGTCACCGTCACCGTGCCCACCACATCCACCAAACTGCAGGTCGCTGCATTCCCCATTGAATCTTCTCTCCTAAAAGCACGGCTTTTCTGCTCTTCCTCCCACTCTGACAATTCGTCGAAGAAAATAAACTCCCTCCGAGACGATGCGAATTTTGGCTATCCCCCACCAGCTGGACTAACACGCAGCGGTGGAACTCGGACGGTCACCAGGTTCCTCGATGAAGTGCCGTAATGGGTGGAATTGTGACTCCCTGCAATTATGGGAGCCTGGAAATGCTTCTCGATTGAATGACTTGGAAGTCGTTGCACGGAGTGCTCAGTCTGGCAGACCGAGCAGACGGGTCAAAGAAGTATTGACCCTCGAGATTTTTCGTCGATTGATCTACTTAGGGAAGAATTGTGCTCTTCAAGTCTCTCTAAGCTCCTTTTGATTGATGAGCTGGTTCAGGCAGGACGTGCTCGGTCTCGATCACTCATTCACTCACGTCTCTCGTCTCTCGTCTCGCTGTCTCTCTCTGTCTAAGATGGCGGATGATTAGAAGCAGCTCCGAAGCTGGTTGAGCGCGGCAATGAAGAGCAATGAGTCAACTCTCAGTCCATATATCAATTGACGAGGGCTCGACAAGAGCGAACGAGAATTCAGAGAGCTTTCGGAATCCTATTTCTTCCGCTCCAGCGAGGACCGCCACCACCATCAATAGGCTCGGAGGGCGGGACCGACCGACCACTTCACCCCTAGCGAGAGTTTGACCTCTCGAATGCAAATTCAGCGCCAGTCAAAGCCTCCACTCTTTTCCATCTACTCTAGACGCGAGCCCCCTTTCGTCCTCCCGTAGAGCAGCCCAAAAGCAGATGGGGTGATTCAAAAACTCAATCTACTCATCAGACAGACTACTCCTCACTCACTCACTCACTCCTTCCACCTCCCCTTGCTCGGGCCCTCGCCTAGCTATAAGTGGACCGCCACCCCGCTCCACTGACAAGACGCCCAGGCGATGAGTCGAGAACCAACAAACAGCCGACTCTCGTCCTCGCCTCGCCTCGCCTCTCTTCTCTCGTCGTCCTGTACTGTCACTCTTGTAACTTCGCTCGCAAATTACTCGGACGGTCTCAAATCCTCCCTCCCGTTAATCTCTCGCTCTGTCTCTCTGGCTCTGTCTCTGTCTCGCGAGTTCGACTCTACTCGCTACAATCCACTCCGCCTATGTCGTTAGCCACCTATGTACAGTAGCTACGATGCTAGCTGCAGCACTCAACGACGCTGCCCTCTCTGCAGCTCTGTCTAGCTTTCAGTCTGAGCAGCAGCAGCGCCTTCCACTCCTATGTGGCCAGCGTCCTCCCCTCATTCCCACCCCTCCCCTTCCAGAGGCAGTTGTAGCAGCTCCAGCAGCAGCAGCGCTCTGCTCGCTACGCTACGTATCTCTCTTACGAGTCACTTCAGACGCTGTGATGAAGACGGTGCCCAGCCTGCAAGTACTCCAATCGAGAGCTCTCCGTCTGTCGTCTCTTCTCTTGCCCTCTCGTCTCTCCCGCTCTCCCTCTACGGTACCGCAGCTCGTCTTGCAGAGCTTCAGTATTCGACGGGGCCAGTGGGTTCAGAACCCGAGCTTCGTATCCTCAGAGTCAGATCTCCTTCGTCTTTCTCTCTGCTGCGCTTCTCGGTTTCTCGGTAGTGATACTGAGGACTCTCGAGAGCTATATCTGTGTCCGGCTCAGAGTAAAGACGGGCACCAAGGGAGTGGGAGGCTCCGTATGACGGGACGGGTGGAGAGTCCTAGAGCTGCTGGAGCTGGGGGAGAATCCTTGCCGCTTTTTATGCATGCACATAATCTTCTGGACTCACTATTATGGAGCCTTTCCACAATATTCCCCAGTATTCATATTTCAAAATATTGATACCAACTCCCCTGCACATGCATACAGTTCAGAGAGATATGGAGCGAAAGGAATTGGTACAACAATGTGAAAATGGGAGCTCGTACCTTGCAGACAAGCCCCTACAGATGTTTCGCACTGGGGGGGCGAAACATGTTTACCACACTGTTCGCATCATTTTGCAGTACATTCCTTCTTATTCTCACCCACTATTTTATGCACTCTAAGAACCTAAGGAGGTTGTTGAATGTCTTGCTTTTCCAAGCTTGTGGATCAAAGTGCAGGATGCAGGATGAGCTTGCGCGAATGTTTCATCAAGGCTTTATTTTTAGTACGACTGCATGATAGTGGGGTCCCAAAGGCGATATCCCTCCCTAAAGCATCGACGAATGTTTATCTTCTCCATGATCAAAGGAGTTGGAGCGACGGAATCAATGTATGGTCGCTCGAGGCCAGCCCAACAAAATAACTTGAAGCAAGTGGTCATGACACAATTAAAAAGTTGCTTTGTTTGTGTGTTGGAAACACACGATGTATGGGACCGACCCAAGCTGCGAGAGGCTTTAATGCTGTTGGAAGACAAGGGCACTCGTCTTTCCGGTATAAAATCGTTTGCTTCACTGTTGTTCATGTACAAGAGCACCAGAAACAAAAGGTTTAACGAACTTCAGAGCATCTTTGAAATTTCTAATGGACAAGAAGCTTTCATCCCAGCCCGTAGCTTTATCCCAACAAAATACCTCCCATGCACTCTACATTTCTCTGAGTACCACGCACCGAGTGTATGTGCGTAACAAAAAAAGTTCCTTCACTTTACTTCTTCCCCGTGATAATTACTTCTGAGTCGTAATTCGCTACCAATGATAGAAACACCTGAAATACGTCTGGAGACTTCCATGTCCACAAAGCCCAGACCAGCTGGCGATGTGGTCAGTTCACGAGAAGTAGCCCTGGAGAGAGGAAAACGGACATGTTTCGTAAATAGCTCTCATGTCTAGCAGAGGAACGATTGTTGCGGGGAGGGATATACCGGACGCAGGGGTGGAAGACAAGGCAAAGAACAAGGAGCACCTTTTGAGGATCACGGCTCCACTCCTCGTCCCGCTGCCCTCTTCTCCCTTCCCTCCCTTCTCGCACGACACGGCCCCTGCTTTCTCCCATGAAGCCTAACAGTGAAAGGCTTCCATCCATTTTCTTCTCGCCTTTAGGACCCACTGTTCGACCTCCTTTATGTCAGCCCCGTCATTTCCTCACATTTCAGCAACCTCGACGACAGCAAAACATGACCGGTCTCAGTATCCTCAGAATCAGAGCTGATGAATAACTGATGATGTGTTCCTCTCCCCCTGGCTCCCTCCAATCATAGTGGCGTCACTATGATGGCAGCTACTCCAGACAGGGCCAGATAAATAGATTCCCACAAACTGCAAGTGGCTCTCTAATTTGGCTCTTACACCCACCTTTTCGTCAGAGCGGCTATTTCTCCTTACCTTTCTAGGACCCTCTGCGAGCCCAAGCGCAAATGGGTATATTGATAGTGGCTCTGGAGAAGCAGCAGGTCGCTAGAGAAACGAGGCCGGTGTTAGACCCGAGTTTAGGGGTGAGCAAAAGTAGCCCCGGTCGATAATGATTCTTCCTCTCGCAGTTGGTAGCATCGTTGACGGCTTCTGTGATTGCCTTGAGGACAGGCATGACAACTATAAACTACGAGGAGTGGTCCGTCCCTTCGCTGCTGTAAATCGAGTGCATAATTGATGTTTCAGGCAGTGGCGAGGTGTAGACAAGAATACGAGCAGTATGATCAACTCAACTGCATTCCCCGGGTTTCTCTTTCAGTTCCTTCATGCAAGGAAATAGGCTCGTGCAAACATGTTCATTGCCTCCAACATCTCTGAAGCCAAACCCCCTCCTCCTCGTCTCCCTCTTTTTTTAGAACAGGAATCATTCCCAAAAGAACCACTCTCTGCTAGTTATCTGCAGCTAATTGGTTCTGCTCCCACTATTACTTCGAGGGACCTTTTAATTCTCCAAGCTATGATGGGGTTCTTTTTCTCTTCTTTGGTGTCCAACTCTGGTACGTTTTGAAGGAGCCTACGTTCGTTATGAACTATCTTCTTAATTCCAGTCCTGGGCTACTCTGGGTTGTTGCCAAAGTCCGTTGGAATAAGTGGCAAAATGGATCCTATGCACAATGGAATTTCGCACACCATGATTCTTGCAATAATGTCTGCCATTCTTTACTTTAAAACCAAGGGTTGCTACTTTTAAGGCGTATTGTACCTTCTCTCTTTCGGTGGTTTTGAAGGAGTGAGGACAAGCTCCAGGAGAGAGTCCTTAACCCTACATAGGATCGTGGAATATGCTATGAATTATAGAATGATTCATTAAGTCTAAGTCTCCGATTTTGAAAGGTTGCTTTAGTTGAAAACTCCTACGTCGGTTAGAGGTCTCAACTATACCTGTCAATCCTAACGTACACCCCTGATTACTTGAAAGACTTTCCTGCAATCGAGCTGTGAAGTCTGTCGTGAAAGTGCACATTGAAGTGAAGGGAAAACTTCACAGTCTACTTTACTTGAACTTGTAATTTCAAACAAGATGTTCCACATCTCAATATTTTGAGTCTTAAATGTCGAATATTTCCCTACTTCTCTATGAAAATCCAGATTGTAATTTTCCTATATTTTGACCTCTTGATATACAAGTATTTTTTTATCCTCTATTTTGGTATTTCTGGGAGTCTTTTGAGTTGAAGTGTCGGCTACTTACGTAAGACAAGTAATGCTGTACAAACTACAACCACTTTTCTATGTTTTAACTTCCTGTAACAGTTGATTTGATGTCAGATTATTCAACATTAGTTGTACTAAATTCCTCTCAGAATTTGAAAGTCAGACGAACAAGCAATCCCAAACTCATTCAATAGTTTATCTAGTCTTCCATACTGCTCCAGACATCTTAGAATAATGCTGTTGACTCTCTCACCCATACAATTGTGTACAACTTGCTGCCTTTTCACCGGGAGCCAAACAGATTCGAAATCTCTCTGGATGGAAATTAGGTGAGGAGAGTGTTAAATCCATATTCTCGCCTGGTTTAATAATATACATATTCCTTGCTCCCCATATTCTGTCAGGAATGGGTTAAGGACATTGAGTCTGACATTTCAAGTGTCCGCCCATCTTACCGAACAAATATGCCTCTTGACACACAAGTTTCATGGAGCATATGCAAGTTTGCACTTCATGAACTATTTTTATTTTCGACAAAGCATCGGATCACACTGACTTTCATTGGAAAAAAATCATAACGAGAAACGTGTATTATTCTTAATATTTTTTGTGAGATTATTTTCTGCTTTGAATTTAGCCAATTTCAAAGTTTCCCAAATCTCCATAATAAAAAACTTTAACATCTTTTAGAAGATTTTTGTACTATATCGAAAAAGTAAAGTGATCGTCTGTTTAAAATGAAGAGAGTGAATACCCTAAACCCAAATTTTAAACCCATTTTAAAAGTGGTGTATTTTTTGTAAATTTCTCTTTTTTATTTTGAGAAATCTAATTTGATTTCGTTTGTGAAATAAAATTTTGAAATATATCCAATTATTTTTCATTTCAAAGGAAGAAAAACAAAACTTTATCCAAGAAAATAAAATCGGAAAATACGAAATATTTTGCATTACAGTCTTCGATTGTCCACAGTTAGAATTTTGCAGAAAACATTAGAACAATGTGATTATCAATAAATGTTAAGTTGAAAAAATTGACCTACATACACTTTAGGTTTATAAGCATGACGCGTGTAACTTAAAAAGCTTAGTCTCACAAACTTGTGAGTTTAATGACATGTTATATTTAAAATTGATATGAGGATAATACATTCCTTACACTTAGATGTGTAGAGTGTATTTGGTAGTCAGGTAGCAGTTTATTATCTATATTCATGTTTAAACCAATGAGTTTGGGGTTCAACCCTTGAAAGTAATTTATTCCTTTGAAAAATGCTTGACATCTGTCAGAACTTCATGTTTTTACTCCCTGCTTTCCTTCTTCACTATTGCGAAAAAAGACAATGACTATAGAAAACATCAATTCTCCAATCAAAGAAGCCTTCAAAGTAAAGAGCTGCTAGAATGTAAGTTGCATTTTAAATCACAAAGGAGAATAACACCCAAAAATTTTAGCATGATGAACCAATGTCTTAACTGCGTTATTGAAAATTCCAAATTGAGGGGTTTATTTAAAAAAAGAGAGTTAATAACTTCTTTTAACATATTTTAAAATACAAAGACATCTGTGAAAATGATTATATATTCTAAAGTATTTTTGAACGGTGAGGTGGCATATTTTTCGAGTGCATAAATCTATGTAGATTTTCAAAATTAAGCATGAGTTGTTCAACAGACCAAATATTTTGAACTGCGACTGAAAACGGACCTTAATAAAACAAAAATCTTCAAGTTCAAATACTTGAACGTTCTCTTTGGAGCATCTTCCTCATCGATATCAACGTATTTCTTGTCAAGTTGCAGTCATTCTTCTGCCTGCATTATCGTCATCTTCATGAATTTGATGATTAGAATTTTAGTGCCTTGCAGCAAGCTCAATCATATAATCAAAGATATTGTTTTTGTACTTTGTCTCTCTTTGTTTCTCTTGTCATTCTCCAACGGGCATTACCAAATGATGTTCAAGTTTTAGGCTATTCTATTTACATGCTCTGCGATTGCAACATTCCGACGATTGGCTACTAGCGAGTGTGACGAAGTCCTCCGTGTTGCCTTCGGCTTCTTTGAACTTTCTTTGTCCGTTCGTCCGTCCGTCCGTCCTCGACACGAAGTCGGTTGATGTAATTACGGCTACCAGGACAAAGCTTCTGCTCTCTCGTCCTAAGGAGATGCGTTGTTCTCTTCCATGCTAGAAAATATAATGACAGCTGATCTATCTAGTCCTTGAGGAAGTACCATACGCTCGGAAGGTAATGGGTACATGAGGTGGTGAGCTTCCTTATTTCCTCTATGTGTCCGTGTCCGTGGCATCCAGAACTTTCGCTTCTACTACGTTCCGCCCCAGACGGACATACAACCTTTCGTTGAGCAACTGAGTTCCCTTGGATTTTATCGTAGGAGCTATATATCATTTTATGATGTTCTGGCGGCAGAGCATGTCCTGTCGCCTCATTCCTCCCATGTGCACAGGAATCGTTTTCCCACCTCGTCCTGGATTTCGCTTGACGAATGCGACGTCAAAAGTTCAAGCTTTTGATACGAAGTCGTCTCTTCACTTTGCAAGAATTTATGCACAAATTGCGAAAGAATCTCCATTTGCTAAGAGATGTTGCTCAATTTGTGTGTCATATGAGGGATATGAAGAAACGAAATGTGCTTCTTGCTAAATGTTATATCCATCTTAATAACAAAAATGTGGAGGACATCGTCATGTCATCAAATTAGGACTGTATCTTAATAATCCATGTGACTGCTACAAAGATATACTCAGTATATATATCTATGTCAAACCTTATGCGAATGATAGGTAACGTGATTAATATCCCGTGGTTACTTCCATTAGTGTTCTTTGTAGAGTTATCTAAACTAGTCTGTACATCAACACAAATAGTGATACTCTATCATGGTAGCCAGCATGGCCACCCTCAGTATTATAGGCCCATGACAAAGTGCACGAAATATACACCCTCCTTTACCCATCTTGTCCCACAAGAAAGTTGACAAGTACTACCTGAAAAAAATACTTACTCGCCCATTTTGGATCGTCGTTATAAAGTATCAAACCGAATAGTCATTCTTATCAGTCTTGCAGGCATGAGGCAAAATTCTGATTTATAACGATTCCAAAATGAAATATAGTATCTTCAATATCTGCTGGTGAATTCCTGAACTTGCTGGAAACCGAAATCTTGTACTGTCTGAGATCACATGCATTTCATTCTCGTACATGAGAAATATCAACCTTCACCTATTGTTCTAAAATATATGGATGCGATCTACTCTTCAGTCTAAAATATGCAGATCTCCAATCTAGTGTCTTATGGTGGAAAGCTGCTAAATATCATGCGTGGACAATCGAATCTGGGTCTACCAACTGCTATCGTACCAGAAGCATCAAATCATCTTCTTTCCTTTTGAAATCCAGATTGATACCCTGGCTTCTGCGGTTTTCCTATAGGGTTCTACACTGCATACCATTGTTGAAACCTTGTTGTGAATCTAGATATCTCCTATTCTAATTAACTCAAAATTATGTCCAGTGAAGTATACGTCAAGTAAAACAAAAGGACCTTCTCACTGCAAACAGTATCATGTCGAAGAGAGGTGACTTATTGGATTTGAGGTACAACCATGCAAGACACTCCCTTTGAGGAAGGTCCAAACCGCATCTCATCAGAAGCAAAAAGGCTTATTGACCATTCTAATGCGATCGATGACCCATTTCCACCTCATATTGTAAGCACGACAGTCTTCCGATGGCCTTACTTCCAGGTACATGGAGAGGTGAATATACCTTGTAAACAAGCCATGCCCTGATTAGCACTCATTCCCCCCTCTGCTGATTGCATGATGATACAAGGCGCGACTGGTCATGGATTTCCAGCTAAGTCCTAGGTTTTGGTGAAGCTGAACAGTGCATGATGACGAAAGGGTCTCAGTTGTTATTCCTTGAATCCAGGCACTTTGTTGATGAATCAGTTTACGTGTTCGCTTTAGTGTCTCAAGAACTTTTCAACCAGCAAGGGCTTGACGCAGTTTCAAGTGAATTAGTACCATCAGACTTCCCTCTGCCATAAACTTATCTGCAGTCAGTAGGTGAGCATGTACACGCGCGCTGCATGTCTTGAGCTTAGATTCAAATTACTGTACTCCTGATTATCAAGACAACTGAACTTTTTATATTGAATGTGTCTGAAGCAAGCATGTTCATATCCTCCAGATGCTTTCAATTAATACCATCGACTAATAACTTTACCAGCAGCCCAGTTCTTTTCAAAAAGCATAAAATAGTAAAACCGTGCTTGGCTTCCATCATTTCTTGAACTTACAACGTTTGAAACGTTTCAATCATTAGATATACCTCAAATCCCACTCCGATGGAACTGGAAAACTGGAGAAGACTAAGGTGCCTTTGTTGACAGGGAGCAATCTATCGTACTCAGTAGTTGGATTTTTCAAATAACTGCGTTTCAATTTCATGGTACACCCAGGACCCTATTAATGCATAACTGTGGATCAGATCATTCCACCCCAGAACCCCAAAGGACCACAGCAGAATGCTTGTCATCATCTGCGGCAACAAACAACTTACTTATTCTGTTGACTTCATGATGCTTACGATTATAGAGGTAAGAGTACTACACGGAAGTGAACAGCGTCCAAACCCACAAGAATTTAAAATCTCAACGAGTTTAGTGGTTAACCACGGCAGCATACACCATGGAAGGAGCCATGGGACCATCGATATGGAATCTTTTGCGAAGGATTCGAGAATGATCCGTGTCAGATACTATCCAGTCTGAAGGCCTGAATGCCGCATGTCTACTTAATTTGCGCTAGGTACTCTGTCTCGAAGTGGCGAGGCCAAAGCTAATTCAGCGGTCTCTGTAGTAACCAGGTGGTTCCTAATCTGCCCAAGTACGATTTACTGCAGAAGTACAGGGGGCACAGTAGTTATGTCTTTCTTCAGAAGAAATAAAGTACGACATGCCTTGGCTGAATTTGGCTCACCAAGGCAAAGCTATCGGAATAGGTCACCAATACGTGGCTAGCTTAGAGTTGAAGTCAGTGGGTATTTGTAAGGTAGTGTTAATGCTAAGAATATAAATCATGACCTTGTTCCTTCTGCCTTGCGATAGGATCTTCAGAGCATGGGGCCATCTTCAATTTGCCACCTGTCGCCATTGTAGTCAAGACTTGAGGACCGTACACTGGTAGTTTCCCATAAACATGTTATATTCCATGGCTGTTAGATGTGTCTGTGTTGGGAATGACTTACATTCTGCAAGAACTTTGCCATTCACTATGTTGGGTATGGAGAGGTCCATGATTTTCAGCGTCAAACGGTTTTTCCTGTCATCTCATGCTTGTGGAAAAAACTTCACAGATTATGAAAAGACAATGTTTTGGTGCTAGTATGTTTTTTCTTGATAATGCCATTCATGTTTATGCCATTCATGGAAGACCATTCGTCGCTAGGGATAAGGTAGTCCATCAGGGAATTCAGTATGTGAAGGTCTTGTGTTGGTGATTCGGCTTGAAGTCATTATTGCACAATATTTGATGCAATGGATACCTTGGAATCATTAGAGCTAAAGAAACCTGAGCCTCTTCAAAGTCTTGCCATGATTCACTACAGCAGTTCTGACTGAAGAAAAACAGTCTGAACGCGAAATGCCAAAAGAAAAGCGCTGCAAGCTGACTCCTCTCTCCTAATGATAATGGCAAAAGATAGCCATCACACAAAGTGATCATAATTCTCAGATAACCCACCTACACCTGTTAAAGCATTTGTTTGTTTTCGGACTAAGTTGGTAAATCACCTCTCATATCTCAAAGGTACATATAGTTCAACAAGCTGAGCTCCCTGATACAACGAGATGGTATTTCAATTTCTAACAAACATGTGTTTACTTCCAGGATCTCCACAAGAACGACAGTATTTGAGTTTCACAATGCTGAGCCTCATGTTACCCTCTGGTTCTGTCGTTCGTGATAGTAAGGACCTTTGAAATGGATGGGGGGAAATTAATCAGATATCAAGATTTCAAGTAGTTTTCCGAGTTGAAGCTTTAAATCAATCACCTAAAAGCGTAACAATAATTCAAAACAGGAATTTAGAAAATGTCTATTTTATCATTAGAAATAATCTTGGCTTTTCATGTCATTTCTTTCATTAGGAACACGAACTAGCAGAAGTTAGCCATTTCTATTTATTTCATTCCACCAAAGAGGAAATTTACGTTCTGGCTTACCGAAAAATCTGAAGCAAACAAGTCGATAAATAGCGGGAAAACAAGTGACGTGAGTAAAAAATGTCTATACGCTAAAGACGTATATATGATGTTCCAAGAGGCGCAATTCCTGTAATGACCTGAGGTAGGTGAACAAACCACACGGAGAAGAAAATTGAGCACCCAACGAGGGTCCTTGTTGAGTTGTAAGTTGCAGTAATCCTCGGAAAATGCAAGCATATCCAAGTCCAGATCCTGTGAATCCAATGCAAAGAAAACTCCACCTGAGTCCTCGGTTTCAGGTGACCAAACTTTGGGCCATGGCCACCTTGATTTTACTCCAAGATTCCAAGTTAGTGTACAAAGACCGAAGGCTCTGAAGAACCAAGCATGTCTTCACATCCATAACTTTTTCCTTCCAAAACATCGATCACTCGTCATATTTTATAATGCACCTGCAATACTTTTGGAGACTGACAACGGAGAATCTTATGGGATCCTAGGCATCTGGAACAGGAAAGTACAAGCAACGTGAAACTGCGAAAAGGGACCAAGACATCACGTGGCTGCACGCCACCGTCAACATCTGGACGGTCGTGCAGCCGCTTCTTGCATCAGGAATCCGGAGACTGCGCAGCCACCAGTTTCGACTGCAAGCACCAGAATATCAAAAGAGCAACAAAAGGCGAGTGCGGATCCAGCCTTCCGCTGCAAATTCTAATTTTCACTCACATGACGCAAACTATTATAACCTTATATTTGAAACCTCCCACAGAGCGGGTACTTTGTCTCAGCACATTCGGAGTTGGTAACGAAACGGTCCATAAGCATGAAATTCAATCCAAGCTTTAAAATTGTTCAAACTTAATCTCTAATCTAAATTTCAAATTTTTGTTTATAATATTGCTTGCGTGAGGGGCTGTTTTTGTCTCCTAATGCAGGTGGTTTGACAAAGGCGTAACAGAATAAGCAGCAGTTGTGAATTGTACACCCCTCTATGCAATCATAGGGAGGTGGCTATCAACCGCTACTCATACTTACAGTACGAGGCTTCTTCATATTCGTCTGCTTCTCTCCAACAAAAAATTACATTTTTGATATACTTCTAGCTTGATCCATACTTCGGTCCTAGAGTCAAGCTCGCTTTTCATTCTTTGACCGACGAGATGTGTTGCTTACAACTCAGAGACGAGAGCCTAAAGACTAGTATTTCTCCATCCAGTTGCGAATTACAGGGCCTTCGTATACCTGTGCAGTCCGTGCTAACTACTTTTGTAAAGGGAGAGTTCATTGGTGTAGATTACACGTCGTTGCGGTAACTGGTACCTAACTCATTCTTCTGTAGCTTTCTAGTAGACAGGATAGAGTACAAAACAGAATAAAAGAATCGGAGGAGCACTTACCCGACTTGGCGTTAAACGGGTCCATCTGATAGAAGTTAAACCTGCTGATGGCGACTTGACGAAACTGCCAGATATGGCTATGAGGACGAACAGGGCTAACCTGCGCTGTCACGAGCAATGACAGCAGTGGACCGAGAGGAGGCTTTATGCTGCCCGATCGCATTATAATGAGTTGACCCGATTACTTAGCGTAATGGAACTTCACATATGTGAACAGAGATTCCACTTCCGTCCGTGCTTAGCCGTCTGACGCTTGGATTGTGACGCGAATACGGCTCGGACCCATTCACAGTCTCGCTACATTTGGCGCACTCTTTTGACCGTCGAGGGTCTTCAGGGTCTTCAGGGTCTATAGACTCGTCCTGGTTACCCGGTTGAGTGAGCTGCTAACTTAAGAAAGCAGTCGTCATCATTGATTCCTTAATCGTAGATCATGTATAAACAGTCCTTGAGATTAGCCGTAATGTAGGACATGATAAGGCATCTCTAGTGGGCAACTTCTCCGGTTGACCGAAATCAGACACGATCAAGGAGATAAATGCTTGCTAACAACACCTTGCATTAACCCGGTTTCAGTAAGTCAAACATTCCTTGTTGCACATTAATTTCCAAACTTTGTTAGTTGCTGGATGTCCTGATCGTGTAAAGTACTATTAACTGAAGCAATGCAATCTAGAAGGTGTATGAGCTTGTTGACGTCGCGTAGAATCTAGAGCCCAGTGAATCGAGGACTTTGTTGGTGAGGTGAACTCTGGATGAAAGATTCACTTCACAAGGCTAACTCGTATTAAGGAGTGTGCCAGTGTCAGGGAGTTCTGAGTATGCTTTTTTGTCATTTCAGCGTCTGTTGTTAGGACGGTGAGGTCGAGCTCACGAGGCTTACACACGAGAGCCGTTAAAAACTATAGGAGTTTAATCTCGGCTGAAAAACACATTCACAAATTTCACGTCCACTCAATTGTTCTGCTTGGGCTTCTAGGATGATCTGTGCCGAAATTTCGATAACATATTTCAGTAGCACTTGAGAATGCTTTGCTCTGGCTTACGACTTGTTAGCGCATAGAATGGTGTCATGGAATCTCTCGTAATTGTCAGCGTTGAGCGAGTCTTTGTGCTCCCCTTGGTTTCTCCTCTGGTGTGAAAGGGACAATATCCACTTGAGCACCGCATCAGATGACATTTTCATTACGTGAAGTGTAGAACACTTCTGCTAATGTCGGTTGTCAGTTCATTCAAGATGTACCTCAGACATATTTATCTCAATCGATCACCCCAAATATTGCCCATTCACAGGACACGTATGTCATTGTCTTACAGCTGGTGTACAAACCTCTTGTGCAAGTGTCAGGGACCTGCTGTACATCCTTTCCTCGTTGACGTGACCTCCTTCACCATTAAACGACGAACACTCCAAACCATGGAAAAGACTGCCAGTGATAGTAAATTCACTGTCCGGGTGCATTTCGAATCAAATCCCTTTACTCGACCCAAACTCTCAGCTTAGTTAAGTGAAGAACTTTATAACTGTCAGCGACCAGTGAAACACATGCAGGTCTCATCCTTTTAATTTCTCTGTCTTTGGCAAAGGAAATGACAAATAGACTGCCACAACTGCAGAAATCCAGAACGTCCAACATTAGTAAGATGACTGCAAATAGACGGTGGTTCAATGAATGTGTCTAATATGTCTGGTTCCATCCAAACGCAACTCGAATCGGTAGGCATAAGATTGTTTTTGTCGAATTAGCAAATTCAAATTCGATATCGGCTGGAAGCTTTTGGCGAACTTTTTCTGGGACCCTGTGCTTGAATCATTCAAACTGATCAATCACAAGGATCTCAAGCACTTCTCTTGTAGGAGGGAAGGAGGGAGGGAGGGAGGGAGTTAATAAGAGTGCTCTGCATGCAGTAAATTCAAATTGAAGTAAGAGTCTCGATTAGGTCACTACGAACTCACCCTCTACACCTTCCCTTTCCTCGATGTGAGAATGATGATACACTTCGTTCATAGTCACTGAGTACGTGTCTTGTCATGTCAATACCCAACCTGATTCAAAAGATGCAAATAGCTCTGTATGGAACCAGATATGGAGGATAACAAGGTTTATCACTCAAATAACGTCCACACTGTATAGATATATCCTCTTCCCTTATCTTATACGCTGAGTCTCCTCATACATTCAGCATTATTGTATATAAACTACTATGTAGACTCCGGAGAGGACGTGGAAGAACATTAGCAGGCAGAGCGATGTGGTCAATTGTCAGATCTAGCAAGTGACAGATTCTTCGGGATCTCAAGTCAATCTATGCTCTATCCACAGGACCAAGCACATGGATGAACTGGTTTGAAAAAGTTAGACATAACCGTAAGCGAAAGAAAGGTATCACCGATAGGCACTCCTCTTGACAGATTGCACTAGTGCACAGTGGTGATGGCTTTCAAGTGGGCTTTATTCCATGAGGCTAGGACATCCTTGTAAGTGTTAAACATACTGACAACTCTATATTAAAACAACATTCTAAAAGAATATTGATTCATTACTTTTGAGAATTTCACTAATGTGACCTCTTGTAAAACGATTGTACATTATTTGGGAGTATCCAGCTAGCAAGACGTATGGTAACGTTTTTCCATAATCAATAAGGGGCTGTGATGTTTGAAGTAAAGCATGAAATAAAATGATAAAGAATAGAATCTAGGAACATTAAAGGAAGAAATATAGCATTATGAAATTTTTATGTAAAATTGAGAACCGAGAAACACAAAAAGACCACAAGGAGATAGATACTACGTCGACATATATCTAGTTCGCCTTGGCTCGGCTACGTCCACAGGAACAACAAGTTTTGCTGAAAACCTTAAACATTATTCAAGGCCAGTCTCGACCACTTTTATATATATATATATATATATATATATATGGTAATAAATTACCCTAAACCTAGGCGAAATTCTAGCCCAAAGTTGAAATAAATAGAGTTAACTTTTGACTTGAGTTATCTCTCCTTTAACTCATGTTAGTGGAGACTTGATAATCTAAATTCCATATAATAATTTTGCACCAAAACAAAGGTGGAAACGTAACATATATCCTTCCTTATCTTAGAGTTAAGTGTAACTTAATCATATGCAAATGATTAAGTTATTAAGTATACTTTGTGCAAAAGATGATTGAGTATGAATATATAGAGATGACAAAAAATTTTAGTAAAATTTACTTGTGCTCTTCATGCAAAATTTCCTTATTAATACAATGTTTGCTAAAAGTTTTCAAAGAAAAAACTTTGGTCAAAACATCAACAATATTGAATTTATCGTCATTCTTGATTGATTCAATATTTTTATTAGAAATTGTATCTGTAATAAATCTGAAATCAATGAGTTTCATCTTATTGTCCAACATTTGATTTGCAGTAAAATGTAACACATTTTGGCTATCACAATCTTGTTTCAATCCAATCTAAATGACAAGCCTAAGAAATCAAGCAACTTATTTTGCTGTTATATGCCATAGTTATATATTCAACTTATATTATGAACAAAATTATGCATTTTTGCAAAAAAGCTATTCAACTAATGCATACATTATCAAATATAAATATATTTTCAATTGTTAATTTCTTCTTGTCTAGATTTTGTATGCTATAGTTAGCATCAACGTAGCATAGCAAGGATTTAACATTGTCTCAAAAATCATCAAATAATTTACTATATTTCTTAATATTCCTTTGGCATCTAAAGAATATTAAGTAATCCAATTCATTGTTTTCCAAGCTAAATTTCATGGATTTGACAAGTAGATTCATAGCTCTGTCCATGCTTTGGACATACCATCAAATACATGAGTTTGTCCACAACTTTGTCATAAAAAAATGATTACATTTTTTTCTATCCAATGATATCAATTTAACATGCTGCAAAAATTCAAAATGTGTTACCAAAAGGATTTATGCTTCTTTGAAGTCTTTCATTATAAACATATAAAACAATCTTTTAACATACTTGCGTTGATTCAACCATAATCTTTAATTCTTCAAATTCCTATGTTCATCCATATACAATATATTCTAAGATTAATCAAATTCTTTGTTTTGAATACAAACTTCAGTTGAATTTTGCATCTGTCAATATAAAATTAATTCTTACTTAAAATGAGCATATCATGTATAAAAAACAGAGACTCATCGTGTTAAAGAGATTGACGCAATTCAGTCGCTTTCAGCTCTTTTCTACATGCTAGAATCAAAATCAAATTTTCTTCTACGAGTTTTCTTGAATCTTACAAGCGAGCAGATACTACAGTTGTATTTCCACATTCTGCCGCTCCATGAAATTCTAAATTACGAATGCAAAAGAAACTTGACTAAGGTGCCAATTGTAAAATAAATAAACGATAAATAAAATAAAAAAAACACTACACGATATATACTTGATTATGAACACATGTACATGATTCGGCTGGACTACATCCAGCCGAGTCACCCTAAAACCTAAAGTTTTTTTTGAGGCAAACTATGACATCCATATAGATGTAAACAGAAAACCCTAAACCTAGGCAAAACCCTAAACCCAGGTTAAAATAACCAGAGTTAATGTTCGACTTGAATTATCTAACATTTTAAGAGGGAATTAGAAAAGAACTTAATCAGATTCCAAGGCTCCTCTTACTGAACGAATATACAGTGGGAGTTTCTAGAGGGATATTTCTAGAAAATCATGCTAATCTTGTTTGCAGTCAGTCACAAGATTTGAGATCAGTAGAATCTTCATGGAATCATAGGGGTTTAGAGTATTCCGCATTTATTCCGCATTTAGTAATGCCCAAGCAACGAGCTACTGTAGCTGCTTCGACATCGGGTCTAAAGTTCAACCATCATCCACAAATCATGGAAGAAAAGGTCGAACAACCCGGATTTTGTGCAAATATCTGAAGATATCTGACCCAAAACAAAGTACTTCGATCTACATATTTCTCACATTGTTTTGTACGTTTTGACGTTGCCCGTTCTAGAATCTGTAAGGTTCTATTGTCTCCATCATGCTTTGCTCCTCCGAGGCCAGTTTGAGCAAACTTGCATCACCAGGCATACCTTGCGGAGGCTTTTACAAGGATTTAAGAGAAGCCAGATACTGATCTTTATCCTTAAATGTGCTCAAAGGACATCAAATAGCATGGAGGTAGTTGAACGGTGGTCCCTATAAAGAACGGCAAGAAGAACAAATTTCCTGGCCGTCAAGTACTTCTGAAGAGACCAAACAAGTCCTCACCTTAGCCATATGTCAGCTCACTGTCAGGTGAACAACAGATCATACTTGCATGGGATGGCAAATAAGACGATGTCACCTCGAACGAAGTTACAAGCTAGCTTGTGCAAGAGCTTGCTCTGCCGTGATAGCGTGTACCTGTTCATATCAGGACCACACACTGCTTTGTTAAATCTTTACATGGATTAGGTGGCATGTTGTAAGAGCCAAAAGTGTTTAACGAGTGTAGTTCTCATCATTTGGAGTGTTATACTTAATACTTAAAATCGAAAGGATATTTTTCCTCAGGAGCTTGACCATGCATATCGCGTAAGCATTATATTGATACAGATCAACAAAGATTACTTGCAGGTAACTTAAAATCATGAATTGCATGTTCGTTTGGTGCGGTTAATCAGCTCTGTTAGATAGAAGTGGTCTCATGAGCTGAAAGAAACTCTTCTGCTATATCAGAAATACATCATCGAAATGGTACAAGCAAGTAGGAGGTAGCCTGAACAAGGCACTTTTTGGGTCACACCACTTGCAACTGCTAAGTGCCGTCTTTGATAATGCGGCCTCCCGATAGTCTAATGTTTGGCTACTAATACCTACAAAGTCTGGTGCCATGCGTTGTTGGTACATAGAATCAACGGAGAATCGTGACAAAGCTTGATAACCTCGTTCCGACAGGTTACTTGATTTAATGCGCTCCGTGATTTCTCCGCGACCTCGTAATTCGTTGATCGTGAATGCACTTGAGGTTACTTTCATATTTCCATACGTAAGGCTCAAATATAGGTCTCGTGAGAGATCTGGCCTTTGAAAGTTCTACTGGTCCGACTTTCAGAATGTTGACCACTCTGTAATCTATTAATATCTTAGTCAGACAACTTCCCTCGTGGAGTTGTGATGAGATCGTCTGTGAGCGATTGCTATATCATTTGGTCCGTTAAAGTTATAGGTAGGTGTGCATTTATCAAAAAAGGCTTGAGCAGTCATCTGGAGTACTGCTGCAGGTGGCTTAGCTTCGTCATCTTCGTTCGATGATAAGTCCCTGGTGCTGGTGTGCAAGAGGTCGGTTTTCCTTTACGTTGGAATCGTGTGTAAGAACGCTTTGGTCGAATAGCTCCTTCGGTCCCTTTTGATGACATCAAAACCTGTCATTCCTCTTCCTGTTAGGGTGACAAAAACCTGGAGTCTTTACTCGCTATAGATACTTTCCCGTAGCATAAGCTTTTTGGTGAGCTTTCGAGCAACTGTCTGGTGATTCCGATAGTTCACTGTTGGTCTCTACTTGGGAGGGCAAGAATCAAAGTCATGTATGGTATTTCATTTCTCGGCAAACTAAACTGCTTGACCATGTGCATGTCATTGAACCACCCTCTTAGACTTATGCAAGGCGTCCATCGATGTGACACTCTGCCTCCAGGATTGCTGAAGTCACATAGTATTTCGCTCTCATCAGCTCTCATCATTAGTCTGTGGAGTGTTCACCTGTTTTTCTCTCCGGAAGAGTAATTCCAGAGTGACACCATCACTTTCAGTCAGAGAGGTCTAGGTAACGTGCACATTTATTAAACTGCAAACTCGTTAGTTCTCCTTAGTTAATTAGTATCCACTGCTATCACCACACAAGCTCAATATTGACCAACAGAGACATATGTGTGTGAGTTGTTGAATATTTGTTTTTTACTGTTACTCGTCCGGACCATGGATATTGTCAAGATGGAAGAGTAGGCACATCATCCCACGCGGGAGGACAAAGGATGATGCGCCTGCACTTCCCTACCTAAAAAGGAAGCTGTCAGTGGAGGTGAAGTGTTGGCGGTACATGCTTTGACAAAATTATCCCACAGAAACAAATCCTTGACTTTCTTCATCAAGCAAGGGTCAAAAAGTGAGTCACATTCTCTGGTTGATATGGAAGTTTGACTGGAGTATCGGAGTTTTATGAAGCACATATGCAACATCAACAAACACTCTCCTGAGTGTGCTCTGTCGGCTGCATGCAGTTGATCGTTTTTTTCTTTTTCCACGAGAAAACTGTCACTTCAGTGTCCTGTCGGCGAGCTTTCTCGTATTCATGCAATAACTCTTAGTTCTTTTGATGCTAATGCATTCATAAAAGCAAGCCTCGATCGCTTCCTTGGCGTCGTCAATTTACTCCACCAGTCAGAAATTTGTCCGATCCTCAATTTACCATGAACTCGGCTGCCATGTCCGGGCCTACGATCAGAGGATTAAATACGTTGATTGGTAATGTCGGTTGCATATTGCAGTTTCATGGAGTAACAGCTTCATCAAGATGTCGGCTGTGGTTTGTATAATTTAATTTGTTTGTTCTCATCTCAAGAATAGGCATTCTTCATTGCCCATTCAATTTCGTGCTGAAGATTGGACCCGGGAAAGATTTGTCCCTACGAGGTTGGCTTTGAAAGAATAAACACGTCAATGCGTGCTAGGCTTCTCTTAACGAACTAACGAACATTTATGACTGCCGACATTGCCTTGAACACTGAGGCCGAAATTCATCTGAGATCCTTACCAACGAGATTGTTTTAATAAGGACATGAGACTTCTAGCCTTAGTGGACTCAGATCGATGTGACTCATAGACCTCCTTCATCTACTACTTCGTTTATTCACTATCACTCGTACGTATGGCAGGGCAGAAAGATGTCTACACAGAAAGCGATTGCGAAAAGTGCTCCTGTAGATTCCCCCTGCTGAGACCTTTGCGAAAGAACCGTCACTTTGCTGGGTTCTGGATTCTTCTGGACACTTGAACTTCCAACGTCAGGGCCGTAGCAAAGGCAAATGACTACACATAGTATGGTCGTTGAACACTTGTCCCTACGAGAGTGGGCAAAATTCAGATTCCTCAGATTACATTCTACTGGTTACGACCGTCGCAACAGCGAGAATACAATCGTTGGACGTATCTAGCCTCTCTGCTCGAGTGCTTTTTGTGCAATCTGATAGAAAAGAATCTAATGTGAAAGGTCACGCGCCATGGATTTCGATTGATCCGGCAGTCCTCTAGGAACTTGCTGTAAAAAGTAGGTGGATTGTACTTCCCACACCGCAATGACGAGTCTAGATTCAAATGTCGGAGCGAACCTTAGATGATGCTTGTAGCGTCTTCACAGTCCACATCTTTGACAACTGAAAGGCATCTGACAGAGAGTAGTCTGTCCACCGGTTATGAATCAGCTCACAAAACCTCTTATAAACCTCTGTATGGAAGAAATGGAGTTGATACCAGTACCAAATTTACCACCTGAAGCACCAAGAAGGTTCTTTCGCTGATTTCATATATTAAGGTCTCTCCTACTCATCTGTCTGAAGTACAGTAATTGGACAATCTCGACCATGAGATAAGTCTTGGATTGTCAGGTTTACAATCGCCTGGCAGTCTGGAGCCTGATGAGGAAGTAGGAAATAGCTTCAGATTACTTCTGGTGTCTCCGGAGCAGTCTGATAGCTTGGATTACCACTTTTATTCTGCATTGGATTATCGAATTTTTCGTCCCCTCGCGTTCGAGTAGTATCGAACTGCATTCCTTTCACCTCTCTGAGCTCGCTTTCTGTCCTCTTGTAATGATGATGGTGAATGAAAATCAGAAAAACTAAAGCTCCACGCAACGTGATTATGTATCAGCTTAGATCTGAAAAGATGGAGCCACTGAAGAAAAGCTTTGATTCCTTTCCTGTCAATGTGAAGCGGTTGCTGTTCTGCGATCATTGAACAAAAGGAGAAAGAAGCTTCATGCAGACCATTGTTCGATTTCGGAACTCAGAAAGTGATACCACTTCGGTCCCTTAAAGGCGGGGGTTCAGCAGAAAGATTCTCTCTCTGAGGTGTCGCTGTACACACCGAAAGAACTGACACAACTAGTGCCACGACGACTACTCGAAGGGTCCCTGCCCTATCCATTCTATCGTCTAGATTGTGGATACAAGGTCACAAGCCGGCTGCGCTGTTATCTGTAGCCTCTTCGTCCATGCTTGCACAGTTCGATAGCTTCATAGCTTAGTGGTTCGATCTTGGTCCCTCAGTTGCTCAAATTCTGTCTCCTCAAGTAGGTATCTGACTAATCCATCGGTAGAGCCTGATGCTTTTGACGAGCGAGGTCGAACTGTCCGTGTCCCACAAAACACAAGACGACGATTTTCTTTACCTTTTGTTTGGACTGACTTGTTGACATTGCGCTTCCTTTATTGATAAGCTTAGCACCGCTCTCTAAGCTTAATCGAAGGTCAAACGGTTTGCACCATGCAACAGACAACGACCATTCAGTTTGACTGTGTTGTTTACCGTCGCAGGTCGCATATGAGAGTTGGTCTCCATAGACCTAATCTCTGCTTTCTGTACACAAGCGCTGAACTGCATCACATAGTTTTAGAGAATCACGAATGAATATACTCAATGTTTAGTCGCTTGTCTTCTGTGCCTAGAGATGATCACTTGCTTTTTCGCTCTGGCTACAGACTTCTTATCGTGGTTTGGAGTTCAATCCTTGTCTCCGCGGTCCACGTTGTCCATTTGAAACACAAGTTGTATACATGATGAGTCCATATCTTACAGGAACGTTTGGTCCACGGGTCGGGAAATTTGGACATCTAACTTCATTAATTTGTAGTTCAGTTGGCAGGTTTGAATGCCAAAATGGAGCTGGTTCGATCTTGGTTCCTCTCCTAACCCAACATTTGTTGCAACTTTAACAGTCAGATTGCACCATGACTTGTTCAGTATAATTCGTAGGTTCAGTACGTATCCCAATCCTCTAGATGAGGTCTATGGGCATTTCTAAGCACAGGATGGCATCCTGTGCTATGCTAAGAAAGGCCCATAGACCTAAGGATCTTGAACGTTAAGACAAGCCTTAAAGTCCAGCAAACGAGTTATGTTTTTCTGCTGTTATCTGCTAAATCACAGGCTTTGACTTCGTAGAATAAATGGAGAGCTGGCAACCATCGTTTGCCGGAGTCTTTGCTGAAGCGAACCAAAGTCAGGAGCCCTGCCAGACTAACCAAGTTTTATGAGATGTGGATGAAGCCCTGGGTTGTTGCTGCGATGTGTTTTGTGAGAACTACTGAATATCCAATTGAAGATCTGCCTGTCAACGTTGCGATGGATTTAGACAGAGGCTCCTGAACACTAAGCCTGTTTTTGTACATGGAATGGGAATGGCCTCATTAGGCAAAATCGAGAAGATTCTAACTGTAGCCTCTCATGAGCTGATAACATGTCAAACACGGAATTACACTGCACGTTCTCATAAGAGATGATATCTATCAATTGCGCATTTGTAAAGCCGACTACAATTAGTATAAATATACCAGCATGTTCCATGTTTGTCTTCAGTAGCTGTTAAGCTGTTAAGCTGTTTATCCGGCTGTGAGCTTATCTTTCGCGTGGGCGAGACTGCGGCTTCGAGCTCTAATCCGAAGGTCGTACAAAGTTTTCCCCATGTGCATAATATGTCCATCTCTTACTGATGGGGCCTCGAGCTTGAAGGCTATCCCTTTGTACATCCCAAAGGGCAGTCCCCTGATGACAGCATTTGAGCACTCCATGTTCACGTCATGCGTGTCAGTTTTCGAATCCGACTGCAAGGGACTACGAAGTCTATCAATGAGAGAGTCAGTAAGAGAATAATACATTTGGCCATACCACGTTCATGTGTCCTGTCAGCTAAATAGCCGACTTGCAGACGAAGGTTCTGTGGGAGATGAGTCAGTTGGAGAATAATGCAACCGGCAACTCCATGTTGAAGCCGTAGGCGGAGTCAGGTCTGAATTTCGAATAACATTTTCCATGTGTCTAGGTAGAAAAGTGGACTCCAAGCTTTTGAAACCTAGTGGCATCTCCTCAGAGTGTACTTGGATGCAATCATTTCCCTCCGCTAGAGAGGGAACTATCTGATTGGATTATAGTGTAGGTTAGTGGTTCAACTCCCAGCCTAGTTGGTCTAAAGCATGGAAGATGATGAGAAGGCCAAGAGTTGTGGATTACGTCCTCAGGTGGCGATGAGAGCTCGAGCTCTACGGTCTCGTGCATGTTTTCATGAATCGGTTCTTGAAAGCAGTGAGCGTAGCATGTGAGGAGGGTCTACGTAGAGGGAGCCCAAACGTCTTCTCGCGAGAACAACCGAAGAAACTCCTGCTCAACAAATTTGGACATTTTATGTTGACAATGAATCCGTTGAGTTAGTTGAGCAACACCTCGGGATTGCAAATGCATATACCTGAAATCTACGCAAAGTGTAGGATAATACAGATCAGTGGCGCCCACCCGATCAGTAGAACTGCTGAGTGTCACTTGTCCTGTTTGTGTTCTCATGATGCTCAAGAATGTAATGCCAAGCTGCAAAGTAGACTTCTCGTAAGGGAGAGGATTTTCAAGGAGGATGACCCTACGTTGTGCAAAAGAGTCCCAGGAACTGAAACTCCAAGCAATAGCTCTCCTCTCTTTCAACAACTACGGGATAAAATGACTTTAGCTCGACCAGCAATCATTTAAGATGTACTCTACACACCTAGTTGAGCGTCAGGCCACTGTAATCACGCAGAAAGATGAGTACAAGTCATGCTTTGGATTATTGGCTCTGGAATCTGCATCTTTTCTGTTGAACTGCATCAGGTTGTCCTGTTGTGAACTCATTCGTTACCGCTGATTGAGAGTCGAGGATAACTCCCAGTACAGGTTATGGATCGTGTTGAAACCTAGAAGGAAGTAGACATTCAGTTCATATATTTGGAAATTTACGGAGAAAAATTTCTCGTTCATACAACATCCCGGCTTGAATTTTGTCAGAGCACTTGGACTCTCCGTATTGGAGAGTGATTGCGTGGGGTTGATTCACTATAAAATCCAGCATTCAAAGATTATGCAAATACTTGTTGAATGAACGTCCACGGACTCTTCTTTAAATGATGCAATCAGATTACTCTTGAGTATTGCAGAATCGCAAACAATAGGTGGAATCACCGTACAAATGGCATGAGCCTTAATGTATTCTTTCAGTAGGTCCCACAAGTGCGTACGTGTCAAGCACTCTGTGTTCAACAGGTCAATAAAACACCCGGAGAGGCTAGGTCCAGATTCCAGGGGCTGCATCATCATGCTAGCATCGCTGTCGGACTTCTGCAGTAGAAGTTCGACACTTACAACTTCATCCACTCGAGACATCGATGAAGTAGTAAAAGACATCCACTCTCGAATCGTTTCTTACTGCAAGGGGAAGTTGACCGAAGAAAGCTTCTGACGAGCCTGAAGATTGAGAGTAATGCCCATGTGCATTAAGAGTGAGTAGATGAGCGGGAATCTCTGGATGACGGAACTCATCTTTTCTGAAATGTCCTCTTCTTTCAGCCCTTACATCCTGTCAGTAGATCCCTTGAAGTAGTCTTTGTGGGATTCCATGGGGTACCGCCAAGTTTTATAAAGTCTCCGCCGAGTGTGAGAACCCCACGGAGATTCTGGGCTTGTAGTTGGACGATATGAACGTGCATCTGACTCATGTGGTTTCGCGGCAACCGTTAACTCGTGTCTTCTCGTTCATCGATATTTTCTAATTTTTTAATTATCAGGGAAGATAAGGCTCATGAACTCATAAGGATCCCAAGGCCAATGGATCCTAAACACCAGCACCTGATTCCATACTCAGAAATGTATGTCTCTTAGAAGATAGTACGAGTACAGAGCACCTGCTTCTATTTCGTGCTGTGGAAGGGGAGTCTCCTAGTCAACTACGACATCGGGAGTTTTGATCACTTGAGAGAATCAATGCTCAAACAGTGATGCTGTGGAGATCGGTGAGCTCCTGGTGTTTGATTTACAGCTTGAATAGCTAGAAAGTTTCAAGAGCGTCTCAAAACTGTCTTTGTCTCTGTTTTACAGGCATCTTTGTGGGGAATATCGTAACCTTAAGCAACCGCCGGGATTGTCTGTTTAGGTGGACCTCATCCCAAGGTCTCTCGTCTTGCCGTGATACTTGCAAATCGAGTTGAGTAGACAAGAGTTGATGATGAGCCTGACGGAAGAAATTCTGGAGTCAGCCCGATTTGGGAGTTATTCACATGTTTGCCAATCACTCAAGATACTGCGCGCAAAATTAAGTGCAATTTGCTGACAGATAGTCATGATCTGTAGCCGATATTATTGCCACTCCGCTGTGTTTTTCAGTTTCAGTTTTTAAGCTGTCTTTTGAGTACCAGTAGCGCACAGACAGCAACATTTCAGATGGATATTCCCACATGCAATCGTATGCAGAAACCTTTCTGGCCAACGAGGTTCCTTGGCCTTGGCAATTCACATTATCGTGACGACTTCCAGTTCTATCGCACATTATATTCAATTTCTTGCAACACTGACATTGTTCAAAGGCTGAGCTCAAAGATCGTGTTGTCAATCCGCGGTAAGAGGGTGGACAATAAGATGAGAAATTGACCTGCAGAATATCGGTCCGATAAAGCAAGAACATGTGCACGAGGTGACTGAAAGCCTCCTGCCACTGCAGTTTCTTGTTCGCTCGAGCCTTTTGCCGCAGTAGTAAAGTTTGACTTGTTCTAGAGTAGTAGACTTGCAGTGACTTCCGCAGAAGTCTGGAAGATTTTTCCTTAATCGTCAAAGGGTGTCTAACTTTCCAAACTAGAAGATTTCAAAAATTTTCACTTTGTATTCTCTAGACAAAACTTTCTGAATGGGGCTTCCCCAAAGTATGCAATGTCTCGACATCCTCCCTTCTATTGTCGATTATTGTATGTAAGTCTTCATTTGTACAAATTGCATACACTACAAAAAAGTCCTTATTATGTTTTTTGCAGTTGAGTTTCTAAGATTCAATTCATTTCTTACAAATTGTATACACAGACTGCAGTATACACATTTATTATACTAGACTGGCATATACAAAAATTAATAAGGTATCAAATGAAATATGCATAAACTTGATTGGAACCTTTGAGAGAAAAAATAAACCCAAAATGGTACGAACATTTCATGAAGTATTATATGGATGAAACCATACAGTTAGACTTGTATTAGAATCCAAATGCATCACAATGTAAAGTATGTACTACATGAACATCTTGTCAAAACCATCTAAAGCTCCACAACTATCGAAAGAGTCATCAACTAATATGATTGATGTTCTATATATTGTATTTGTCAATGCTATTTCTACGACAACGCGTGTACTATAGATAAAATAAGTTACAACAATATCTCAAAAAAAAATGATTTACATGTACTTTATCGAAGTAAGCTTTTCTATCACTGATGTGTTGCAATTGGCATTAATAGCTACATGTAAAGTCAAAGCTAGAGTAAGAAAGATAAATATTTTTTGATAAAGTCTGCAATACATAGAGGTAGCTTCTATCTTGATCATAATCCTTATTCCTCTAATCCAAGTAGATTTTTATTTCTAGCTACAATCTGGAATATCTAATCACAACATTTTCATTAATGCTCTTGATTCCCAACTTTTGAGTAGGATATGAACTAAGATGTTAAACTATTCATTTCACACTTGTTAAATCGTAAAAATATAAAATAATCCACCATTAAACTGGTCTTTTCAAATTGATTATCAATCTGTCATATCTCATATCTAGAATTTGTAATATTCTAAATATGTTCAGTATATCTAGTTTTTTGCAAAATAATAATAAGTGTTAATTTTATGTTATAATTTGAGTGGATTACAAGACAAATCAATGCTTGTTTCATCATCTTGAATCATAACAAACATCACATCTTTAATCAATGTACAATTTATGTTGTTATATTTTAATATCTGGAGCAACAACAAGTTATATTGAATAATTGCTGCCAGAAATCTTTTACACTCATATATGAGTAATAAATACGAGTCAAGCACATCAAGATGATCTCATATTGTTCACAATGTCTTATATGGAGTAAATTGAGATTACCAATTATAAATTTCATGCTAGTGAGCTTTCTAAAGAGGTTATGAGAGAATTTTAATTATTTTATAGGCTGGACGATAACATCAGTCTTATGACAATTTGCTATTTCTTCATTCAACCAGATTTTTACCTTCGGCAAAAGTTGGCGTTGGTTCTTTAAACAATATATAAAAAGAAATACAATCATGAAGCTAAGAAGATTTAGAATGAGTATCCTATACCATAATAATAATAAGGCTGTTAGCAAAATGTGAGAGAAAAGAGAAATTATTTTTAAGAAAATATGGTTTTCATGTTATTACATCATCATCACTTCTTAATAAGCGAATAATATGTTTCGCGTGCAAAATTTATGTTTCGCGTGCAAAATTACAAGAACATAAAAAAGCACACTGCATGCAGACTCGACGTCAACAATATGTGATTTGCCTCTCACTACGGTGACTGAAACTTACATGACAATCTATTGTAAAAAAACTTGCGCAAGTTACGTCGTGTACTTCTAAATAGACCCTAAAATCCGAAATGTAGAGAAATTTTGAGCACTCAAAACCCTAAAATTTTCATCCAGCATGAAAACTTGATCATTTCTTTGATGACATCACCATATATGTAAATTGAGATGACAGTGGTGCTTCTTGGAATATCCAAGAAACATAAAGTTGAAACAAAAAATTCTCAAACAAGCTCTCCATTACATCGGAGGTGTTGAAAGCAAATGTAAAACTAGATATCCAAGAGAATAATATAATCACTCGCAAATGTAATCATAGTTCCCACTGGTTCCTTAACCTGCTTCAATCTAAATGAATCATCCAAATTTGTAACACCCGAAGCCACCACACACGGCTTCCATGACCAAGAAAAAAAAAGCAACCACAAACATCCGTTTTGGCGTATCGGACTCTTTTCACCTTGCAAACAAAGCATTAAATAAGTCTGAAAAATGCATTCCTTTGAGCAATTGCAAATTAACTGATCTCACGAGTGATCAACTACACTATTGTCTGAATCTTGTACGATTTGACCGTCCCATGATTTGCCTTCGAGTCAAATACACACGGAAGATTGCGTTCAAATTGCTACGACATGATCATCATTATTGCAGCAATCCTTCCCTAGTACTTCGTATTCTCTTCACTTCCTTCGCGTACCAAACCACTGCTCAATCATCTCTCATAGCAAACACACCAACCTCTAGTCATCTATTTCATCACTCTCGTATGTCTCATTTTGCGATAAGAGGAGCTTGCATTCTCAAGGTAAATTTAAAGAACAAGAAGAGAAATTTTGAGCACTACAAATCGTAACTTCTTTTCGGAGTTCCTTGTACTTTTCGTCTTACTTATTAATGCAATCTAATGTATGAAGCATATCATCGCGATCCAGAATTTATATGATTGATTGGTTCGGGATATTCTCTAACATTGTTTCATTAAAGATAATAAAAATATAGTTTATTGTAGAATATAAACCATCATGATATTAGGAGTGATTGTTTCTAATTTTGTTTCAAAATCTTAATCTTCAATTAGACTTTCATGGAAGTTGTAAATATATAAAAACTATGTGTGAAAAAATAAGTATAAAATATAAAAAAATATTTTGATTTTAAATCTAAGATATCAAGAAAAAAAATTATATCATCTAAAAAAAATTAAAATTAATAAAGTAAAAATACCATTGTAATTTTATTTTTATTTTTATGTGTGTACTTAAAATTTTATTGTTTAGTTCCACACAAATCTTGATTTATCATCAATCAAATGATACATAGTATGACCTTGCAAAGAATGAAGTTTCAATAGAAAGTGTCAAACATGATGCATATATTCAAATAACTTTTTGTAGTATAACAATATTCACATCCTATTTTTTTGAGATCTTTCCGATCATCATTCTTGAAAATGAAGTATTTCGACATCAACATTTTGTTCAAACACATAGCTTCCAATTTGCTTTTGATTTGTAATCTCCAAAGCAAATAATCATAATTTCTATCATATTTGACAGTGTAGTATCTTGTTACTCAAAATTTCATGCAAATCATTTTTGGTCAATCACACTATTGAATTTGTCACTTGTGTCGTATCTTTCAATACTACTTTTTTTTATCTAATTTAAGTCCTTTGGATATATTGATATTCGGATTATTGATCAACTTCCTTGCTACCTTACTTACTTTGATTCCTTCATTTAAAGCTTCTAAGTAAATTTAAAGCACATGTACGGAGTGAAGTTGTTGCACATGTGAGTACGGCAACCATAGACGATGATCAACTCGTCAAACGGCAATTCACAACACATTGCGATCATCTGGTTGCACAAGTTTTAGCGGTACGCCAGCCACATTCATTTATGATTTAGCTGATGAAGCAAATGTGTGTGTGCCTTGCGGATGATAAAAGCAATGTGCGACGCCTTCTCGCACTTGAGCTTGACTTGGATTTGCCCCAAAAAGAACGGGCATTTATTAGAAATCAACATGACAATTTGGACAGAACATCCCTTGATGTTGCTTGCCGCGTCAATGAACATTTTTGCACTAGTCCATTTGTGGATCACAATAAAAGTCATCCTTGATTTGTAGTCAAATGAGGCGTCGAGGAGACGTCTAGCAATCAACTTTGGCATGGGCATGGAATAGACATTGCACGACAGGGTTGAAATCGCCTTCATGTGATCTTGATTGTTGCAAGTGTTGAAAGCTTTCTTGTTTCGATGAATGCTGAGCGCAAAGTGCTTGTCAACCTCGCTACTCTTCTATGAGATCATCAAATAGGGCTCGCCATGAGTCTCTTCACAAAAACCGAGTTGGCGCATGCGCTTTGGATTAGACTCAAACGCAACTGTCGACCAGCGCCAGAGACTGGAAGAAGAGGTAATAGCAATATGCAAAGGTCATGGATCAGAAGACAGTTCATTTGAATCGCTGCCATGAACGATCGTCTGAGAACAAATGTTGCCATTGGCATCAGCCAATGGCAACATTTGTTCTCGTGAAGCACCATCAGGAATGCTCAAACACTACGATGCGATCAAACTGCGGGATAGCTCATACCGACAAGAGTGATTATGCGATTCGAAGGATGTTGAAACGATAGAAACATCGACATCACATTTGTGGCACTTGACGCGCTGTCCACAAAGTGATTTAAAAAAAAAAACCTTGTTGAAACCCGTCCAAGCGTGCACTTTCTTGTGTGTCATGAAGTTGCAGACTCGTTAGTACCGTGTGGTCGGTGTTCACACGTCAAAAACTCTTTAAAAACTCCTCACGTAATTATAAATTAATCTAAGTAGTAGATAATCTTACATAAGACTTAAATAAGCTTACTTACTTAGTTATCATAGATAAGCCATATGAATCATCCTTAAGCCCTTTGAATCCTTAATGGGCACACATGATCCATTCAAGATCATGCTTTTTCCTCCATCATGACCCAACACATGTTTCTGATCTCCAACACCGACTGGAAGCGTGAAAGACTTGGCGAGCTCCCCTACTACAAGAGTGTACATCACCTTGTTTGACTCCTTATTGATGAATTTCTTAAAGCATTATGTGATGATTATATGAAGTATTCATAATATTCATAATATCAAAATGAATAGAAATATAATTTATTTAGAAACTATTTGAGTTTGTGATAGATAAATTTGCTCTGTCTCTTTGCATAGCGTTTCAATGAAAGAATTTTTTTTTTAATTTATTCAACATATACACATTATATTTAGGTAGCGGTTAGTTATCTCTCATTTTAGATTCGCCGTGGACATCTGAGCTTTCCATTTAGAATTCACTCTTTTCTTTGTTGATGCAATTTTTGATGAAAATCCAAAGTAAAAGAGGGCATTGAAAGGCTTGGTCTTGTTCATGTACTTCCGCCATGTAATTGAAACCAAATGCAAAATAAGACGATGCGATGTAATAAATCTAGAGTTCAATGGCTACAACAGAACCTTTCAAGTTATTTTGTTTCACTCTAACCAATCACATAATTCCCTTTTATAGATTATTGTAAGATGAGGAATAATTAACCTAAACTGAAGTATAACTAGCCGCACACTATATCTATCTTGCAACATCAATCTATTAATATTTGAAAATTTTGAACAAATTTACATTTTTCAAGTACCAATTTTTTTTGAATGTTTTTATATTTTTTCAATTTTTAACATGCTTGATTTCAATCAAATTTTAGCATGTATAGTCAATAATATTGACTATATGTCATCATAATATGTGAAAGTTTTAAATCAAGATTACACATAATAAATATGCACTAGAAAAATTAAACAAGGTATATAATCTTGTGTTGCATCTACTATTTCAAACTATAATATTTGTTTTTATTCTAATTTATTTTGAAAAAAAATTTGTTCCAAATTTAGCAAAATTTTTAAATTACAATTTTTTGTGGCATAAATAATTGCTTTAAAATTCTATTCAATTTTATTTTATTTCCGATTTTTAAAATAATGATCATGTTGATGACTTGTATGTATGCTACTTAAAGTACTATCACTTTCCAGGTTAAAATAGCCATCTTTCTTTCATACGGAGGCTAAGTGATAAAGCAGCATATAATATAAAGACATGAAAAATTGACAATTTTACACAACCGTATGTTGAGATAATAAAAAAATACTTATGCAACAAATCACGCTCTTCAGAAGTATCCAAAGTTCATGCATGTACCTAACACTATGAACACAATAATATACAAGTAGTAGTTGTACAAACGCCCTATATGAAATTCGTCCTAACCCAGCCAGTGCTGGGGTCGGTCCCTTGGACTAACTCCATTCGCATGCCTTCCTTCATAAAATCCTTCGTAAACTCTTTCGGAGTGAGTCGACGTGGGGACGCGATACTCATGAACTGTGAACTGCCGGCTCACCAGACATTCAACATTCAGGCTATGTTCATCCAATGTAATGAAGCCATAAGACCTGCTGGTGGACTAATGATGAAACTTCGGTGTATTTTAACCACATACATATGCTTCCTGTGTACATAAACTGAACAATTTCACCAACTTCATCTATTCCAATAATGTAGTGTGCACGTAGAAAGCAAAAAGAATAAGGACCCGGGCGGTTTCGCCCGTCATCTACTGCCGGTTCCAATACCGATTTGTGCTATATTCCGCGGGATTTCCCTCTTTACCGCAGGAGAGCACAGTCCACGAACCGGAAGGATTTCGATCTTACCGGGAAGGAAGAAGTACACCGGGTAAGAATACAAGGAGGAAAGCGGCGAACTGTGAAGAGTTCAGGAATCAGTGAAGGAAACCTTCGGGGGAAAGTAGCCGGGAAATCACGAGAGTGGAGGAGAAACGGGAGGAAATCTGGCGGAGGAGCCGCGAACAGGAAGATGTCTGCCGGCTAGAACAGAAAGGTGCGGGGCGACGCTGTCCGAGTCAGTGACAGACATGGAGGATGGAATCCTGGAAGGCGGGGCCTGTAGGGCTTGGTCGTCGTCCAATGCCCTTGACACTCAGCATAAGGAAACTGTCGACCATCGAGAGACCATGCAAGAAGCTGGCAATGTAATGTGCTCATAGGACCTGGACAGAAGGGCTGTGTAGACAATTTAAAGGCGAATTATTATTTTGAATGCCTGATATCCCACCGATTCCCACGATCGAGCAAGAAAGACCGAAAAAGATCCGACCCGCAGCTAAAGATCAGGGGATTGTAGACCACTAAACGAATATGCTCAGCGCTTTTTCTCACCAATGCGTGCTTTGTCTGCTATTTATAAGGCTTCCATGGAAGAAGGCCACGACAGGTGTCCAGACGCTAGATGGCTTCCAGAAGGTGGCCGCTTATTTGCAGAGAAGAGTATGGCAGGTCCACTGCACAGGATGCGAATGGTTCACGCCTGGAATTGTGTGCGGATGCGTGGGGTTTGTTCCGAGGAAGGGACGTACGTGTTGGTTCTTGAATGCCTGCCAGCTTTGATATTAGCTAGGAGAAGCCGGGTATGAGGAGGACGACCGCCCCCACAGGGAGGAGTATGACTTCGAAAAGCGTATAATAAACCGAGATGTGCAAATTGAGGGAGGAAGAGGAGAGGGAAGAGGAGACAAAGGCTCAATGACAAACCTATAAACCTCGAGGGGACACCAAAGCACATGTGCATAAGTTCTCAGGTGGTCAATCGCTACCCTCGCCACAGCTTTGGATAGTTGGCGAGTGGAGCGTTCCTGTTATTGTCTTTACATAATATCATCGAGACTGATCTTGTCGACATCGAAAGCCAGAAAGCTCCAATGCATGTATAACTAGATACAGTATTACGAATTTCCTTGCTATCGTTCTGCAAGGTGTTCGTTCATTGGGCTCTTTCATGTAGGAAATCAGCGTGGCGAGAACTCTTCGTTCGGAGGGTACGAGTTGAGAGTATTAGATCAGGTTCAGCAGGATAAGACTGCAGAACTACATGGTTCATATTTTCGTTCTGAAGGGGGAATTATGTCAAGGATTGAAATTGGCAGATCGGACGGTTCGATCAACGAGATTTCTCATCTGGATTCAGAGATTTGTGTACGAGAGAGGTGTGTTCTAGCTGTTGGAATTTGCAGATGATTCTCAATGATTCGGCAGGTTGGCGATGACGGCAGTCCAAGCAGCTCAGACTGCCAGTTAGCGCTCCACATCTCTCTGAAAATCCAACTCAACGAGTACGGCTTAAATTGTGGTTAGATTGGACTTATCTTTGCCGTAAGGATGGCACCCTGGTGGTGGAAGGATGTGAGGATGCGGAGCTTGGTGCTCGTGTGCTTGGCTTCCATACTGGAGAGAGCAGATGAGGCTCTTTTACCCTCTGTTTACAGAGAGATAGGTATAGCACTCAATGCAAGCCCATCTGCGCTGGGTAGCCTCACACTTGTTAGATCCCTAATGCAGGCTTTGTGCGCACCATTAGCGGGTTTTTTAGCCCAACATTACAACAGGGCAAGCATAATTGCTGGTGGAGCTGTCATGTGGGCTGTTGCCACTTTCTTTGTCGGAATTTCAGAAACCTTTTCCGAGGTTGGTCATCTTTCTTGATCTCGTCAACTGTTTAAACTCATCTCTACTTTTTACTTATAAGTGATAAGTCTTAAAATGTGTATGAAAACACTGGACTGTCTCATATTTCAAGTATTTAGCACCATGTAGTCAAAGGAATCTTGGACTAGGAATGTGCCAATCTCTTCCATCAGAAGAGAATCAGCTGACTGACAAGCTGATGACACCTCATTTCTTGAGAATCTGCATAGTATACGTTCTTCTACACCTTTAGTTGCTCCTTCTCGTCGATTCCAGAAAGAAGGATTGACTTTGATGCTGGTGGATGCAGGTGGCTCTATCCAGGGCACTGAATGGAATAGGTCTAGCGGTAGTGGTCCCTTCTATACAGTCAATGGTAGCAGATGCAACAGACGAAACAAACCGAGGCAAAGGTTTTGGTTGGCTCATGGTGGCTGGAAACGTTGGATCTATGCTGGGTGGTTTTTTTGCTGTTCTCATGGCGAGCACAGAAATTTTAGGCATTGACGGATGGAGGATGGCATTCCATTTAGTGGCCTTCTTGAGTATGATAGTTGCAGGTCTTGTGTACTCATATGCAGTCGACCCTCAATTCTCCGGAACTCTTGTCTCCAAGTAAGTTTGCATTGTTTGAGGTATTATATTTTTTTTGTAAGTTCACATTGAAAAGCTAAACCATGTTTTCTGAAATTCAGCTCTACGTGTTTTAATCTAAGTGTGCAGTAGGTAAGTCTGGCTTGTCCAGTTACAATACTGTGACGTTTTATGAACATTTTACAAACTATGGAAGTTTTTCTGAACTCTTTGAGCTATATTGATCATAGGGCATTCAAAGATCGAACTTTTATGGACAACTTGAAGGAGATATGGCTCGATACAAAAAGCGTGTTACATGTGAAATCCTTCCAAGTGTTCGTAGCACAAGGCGTTGCTGGGTCATTTCCTTGGGCTGCACTTGCATTTGCCCCTATGTGGTTGGAGCTTGTAGGATTTTCCCACACAATGACTGCTGCTCTCATGGGCTGCTTTGTTGTGGCTTGTTCTATTGGAGCTCTTTTTGGTGGTTGGGCTGGAGATCGTTTGTCCATCAGACTTCCTAATACAGGTCGAATTATGCTCTCACAAATCAGTGCTGGTCTAGGGGTTCCCCTTGGAGCAGTCCTGCTTCTTCTCCTTCCTTCGGATCCTTCGACACCAGTAGTTCATGGATTGGCCTTCTTCATTATGGGACTATGCATATCTTGGAATGGTTCTGCTACTAATGGGTGATGCTGCTTACACCTCCCCTTATGATTTTTTAATTTTTTAACTTGCTTAGGTTAGTATGGACAGGTGTTTTAGTTTGTTCACTCTGTAATATTGTATTGTTTGTTACGATTGCAAGGTTTGTGAATCTTGACACAAGGACTAAAAACTGTCAACAAGTATATCTTACGGAATGTATTGTTTTGTACACAGGCCTATTTTTGCGGAGATTGTTCCGGAAAAGTCCAGAACGAATGTGTATGCGTTGGATAGAGCTTTTGAGACAGTTCTTGCATCGTTTGCCCCTCCCATAGTTGGCCTGCTCGCCGAAAATTTGTATGGTTATGTTCCACCTCCATCAGGTGATGGTAGATTAGCTACTGACAGGTCGAATGCCGTAGCGTTGGCCAAAGCACTTTATACGTCAACCGGCATACCATTTGTTTTGTGTTCTTCTATCTACACACTTCTTTACTGGACGTATCCTGATGATCGTGACAGAGTTCGTGAGTCGAACATGCAATTCCAATCAGATACCCACATCCGACTGGATGTTTTCAATTCCAAAGATTCACAGCATCAGCCACTAGAAGATGTGGAGGATGTAGAAGATGAGCAGAGGAAGCATGATAGTGACAACGTTTCAAGGGACGTTGCAGGTGAGACTGTTCGAATGCTGCCTAAGGATGATCAGCTTTGAAGATTATTTAAGGTAAGAATATTTTTATTCGAAGGAAATGATCTCCTGCATGCGGATTCCTAGTATTATCAATTTTGTTTTCTTGATGTAGATTTAAGAAGATTGAATCGCTGGTACAGTCAGCGCAATTTTATGAAATTATTGTCCATATCGTTCTCATTGTCGATGCGTACTTCGATAGTTTCACAATAAGCACTTTTCCTTTAGCTATAATCGAAAAATACCTAGACTTTACTAGCGAGTCGATGTTTTTACTCAAACAGTCCATTACTAACAGTTTAGCTTATGTTGTGCAGTGAACTTTGAAGTGTTGGCATCCGTTTTCAGCTGGTGTATCTTCGAGGGCTTGTTTGACTTCTGTACATTGAATCCGCCATTTTTTTTTGTAAAGTACTGAATTTTTGGCCATTTTACGAAAGAGACTTTTTGCATCTCTTTCGGAGTCAATTTGAACAGGAGTGAGGAGTAAACAAGTGCCTTATGTAAATGAGGTCTTGTTTGTCGATGTCAGTCATTCTCTGCTTTGAAGAGCAAGATCTGTTTACAAATCAATCAGAAACTACGAGCAGAAAGAGAGGGTGTTGAGCCTTGATGAAAGGAAGCAGATAGTGTATAAAATAAAGGTCCTCAAGTTCTATCTATTGAATCTTAATTATCAGCCCCTTCTCTTTTGAGTCTTGCAAGGATAGATGTTCAGAAAATTATATCTGACGTTTTGATAGGTGCCTTTTTCATCAAAGGCTAAATCTCGTGCGGTTGTGGATGCAACCAAGCCATGACATAGGGCAACAAATCCCATGTCATAGAGAATGATCTATAGGGACTTCAACAGTAGTCTAAACAACAGGCAGACTGATTATTGTGAAAATGATTTTAGGCAAGAACATACCACCCACTGGAGTCCCCATTCACCTCTTGTATGTGGTGGCCACTCCTTAGATGCATCGGACTGTACTGGTTAAGTACAATCGACAATGGTAAAGAGAGGAAAATGTTAGGATCTAAACTCCTGGATGTACATAATTTATAGAATCTGTGCAAACTGCTGTGGATGTACAGCGGGTCAGAAGTCTCATAGATCTTGAAATGTACCTGTCGTATTGTGGATGTTCTCCTGAATGTGTTACTTCAGGTTAAGTTACGACCCTTCTATTTTTTGTGAGCACATGTCTTTCTAGCGCTTAATGCGTAAACTCTGTATCTTAGTCACTCAAACCGATATGATGCAGAATGGGGATAATTAGTGTTGGAAAACACAAGAACATTATTGAAGGAGAGAGGCTTTAGGTTATTCAGAAAATGTTTAGCACTTAGCACTAACAGAACTTAATATTTTTTTGAATTTAAGTGTCTTCAATATCTAAAACTACTGGTTTGTTGTGTGTTCCTATCATTCACGAGATTGTTGATAACGGTTTGCATTGAATGTGGCTGCGTGTATGGAGTATACGATTGGTGAAGCATATGGACGATTAAGATTATACAGAGTTCATGAGCTTAGAGATAATGAGGTTGGCATTCGACTTGGCGTGCTTTAGGCTATTGCGTCAATATAAATATTTATCAGGTACAGGAACTTTGTTTGAACTATATACCACTTCAATCGAAAAAGTTGTTCATGTGAATTTTTTCTTGAACGTACATGTATGATTATTTCTTTTCCTTAAGTCAATCTCTTACGTCTTTGTTTATGTATTTATCTTCTCATTGATTTTCGATCTTGGAGAACTCTCTATCTCCAACTGGGCGTTCCCCACAATCGAACTTGGGATCTCTTGCACCTCAAGCAAGAATTTGACCACTAAAATTATTTTATTGCACTAGTAGTCCAATCGCAGAGTCAATTATCCTTAGGCCAGTACAGGCGAATATCACATTTTACAATCTCTGCTTTCTTCATGTGTTTGCTAAGAAAGCAAGGAGTTTAGTCTTGCATATTGCTTGTTATTGGAATCTATATTCACTTCCATATTTGTAGAGTCCCAAGTGTTATTAATCGTAGTATTTTGCGGGGAATTCAGAATATGGAAACGTGATATTTTATTCAGATGATTCTACTCGTTTATTTCACCAACATTCTCTTGAATATGCATCTCGCGTTAGATAATCTAGCGGAATATACAGCGGTAAATTTCTTATATTGTTCAGTACAGCAGCCGTTTAGAAACATAGTCTAGCAAATTATCTTGGCTTGATGTTCTAGGAACATATTTTATCGTTATGGCTCTCATTCCGTTCAGGTCGCACAAGTAGATTTGTTTGGATATAATTAATGTTGCGTGGGATACTGCTTCTTATCCAGCAGCTCTCAGTGTGCTAAAGGTCCTGCAAGAGCTGTTTTGCTTAAAATTAGTGTTGAAAATAGTTTTCTTCCATGTGACATTATCGGATGGAGAAGAGGTACATTCCTTGCATACTTCCTAGTTCGGGTCTTCAACCTAAGGCAAGGACGAGCGGTCTTCCTAAGAAGTCTTCTAGTTCTAGAGACATTATTGTTACTCTGACTACCTGCGTATTCTTCTTGAATAACTTTTAGGATCTCAGCCTGTAATTCTAGGTGTTCAAGCGTAGTATCTAGTACACACTAGCAGAGTAGAAAGACTCTTTTCACACTATCTAAAGGAAACGCTTTGGATCAGGTTATCGAATCGATAATGAGAAAAGACTCTTTTCATACTGAGCTGTATCAAAAGGAAATTATGAAAGCATGCACGATGTACCCGGTGGAATATTCCTGGTCAGTGAACGGATTCTAAATGAGCTGTATAATCTCAGTGGAGGTGGTGTTACGAAAAAATCATTTGCATCTTCGATTTGATTACCTAATTCAAAGCTGAATGCACTAACTGGAGTGTACAGATGCTGTGGCGAGCACACTGCAGATCATGGGCGCAAGAGGCTAATGGCCCATACACGACATCTGTACCTACTTAGATTTCATACAAAACTATTGCTCAAAACTAGTGAGCAGATGTCATGCGATTTCATGCACCTTCACATGATTGATGACATATGCAGCATTCAACTGGTTCATTAGAATGAATGTGAGATACTATAACGAGGTGATGGGCAGGTGACTACATTGTCAGACACGTGACATCAAAGTGTGTTGATATGGTGGTCAAGTTTAAGGGAGGCAAAACTAGCTGAAAAGTCAGCTGAAAATGAAAGTAATCTCCTAAATGCAGCATTCAACTGCTTCAAAAGAGTGAATGTGAAATACTATAATGGTGTGATGTGCAGGTGACTACATGGTCAGATACGTGACGTCAAAGTTTGTTGAACTGGTAGTCAACTTAAATAGTTGAAAGTCAGCTTTAAATGAAAGAAATATCCTAGTTTGTGCAAGCCAAGCGTCGGAAGCCTATACAAAGTAGGAAGTCATTGACTCCAAGTACACATTCTCGGAGGATATTCTATTCACGGTAACCGAGCAAAAAGATGTGAAAGTCAACTAGGTGCATGTAGTACCTTAAATAGTAGATGTCAATATTATCATGATACACAAGATATCGATTGATACGGAAACAAATAATTATTATACACACTATGTTTTTTTATTTTAAAAAAATATTAATGATCTGTAGAGTATTCACTACATATTATTTGATGTAGATTTCATATATTGATAAAAAAAAGTAGAAACATCTACTATACATGTACATGTAATTGAAAGCTTTGACAAACTTGTTGAAATACACATTATTTACATAGAGTTTCAATGGTAGAAAAGAATAATATAAAAGAATCAACATAGTTTATTATCTAAAAAATTTTGGTTATTAAAATTTATGAAATTAAATGTGATTTAGGATGAATCACAATTAAACCCACTTCAAATCATTATATTTTGAACAAAAACTTTATTTTTTTAATTATTATGAGTCAACCTCTCCATATGTGAATTATCTGTAGAGGTGGTAATGAAAAAATCACATCTTAATAGCGTCATGAAGAGTTAACAACATTCTATCAATACATTTTTCATGTAAATTAATTAAAAAGTTATTCTTGATTAATGAATATGTAGATGAATGTATCAAATCAATAGATAATTTCATTATCTTAGAATAAATGAATGTTGCAAATCAGTTGATTGTAATATAAAGAAAAATGAGTTGGAGTATAATAAAAATAACATATTTAACACGTAAAATGACAACCAATTTTGAATAAATATAGAGCACGTTGTTGATACATAAAAAAAATTAAGTTTTTGTTCAATTGGCAACAAATAGAGTGTTATACCCTGTTTTAAATGTATTTTGTAAGACATTAAAGTACCCATAACAAATGAATTATTTCACATCTTAATGTAATTTCAATGTAATCTAAAAATTAACAATTACATAATAGTAAAGATGTTCAAAATCTCAAACTAAAAAAATGATGTGGGAAATATAGCTGATTACAAACATTGTGATAAGATTTGATGTCAATGCAAAATTGCTATAGCAACTGTGATTGATATGTAACTGTCTGTTACTCATCTGGTAGGACCACCTTGCACCCCATGCAAACACCTTGATGTATATGCCTAAACCTACAATATAATATTGGGCTGGAAGTCTAGTCATGAACCCACTTCTCGTCCGAAATTACGTGAGCTAATCTTTTTGTGTTCTTCAATCGAGAGATAACCACCATAAGCATGCAGGTTAAGCCTAAGAACTTGTTACGATACAATATGGCATTGAACTCGAAGATAAAATTGCTCTTAGTTGTTTACTGAGAAATTGAACAATTTGAAATTTTACAATTCATAATCATGATTTGTTGTTAGGAAGATTGCTAGGTTCATTATCCAGCGTTCAGCGCGAGGTTCAGTGGATGAGCTTGAATTTCTCACGCGAGTTAAAGTTGGAAGACTGCTAGATTACATTTGAGGATATTCTAGTTTTCCCGTCTAGGAAGAGCTTCTGTCGATGGGTGTTGAGAGTATTGAACAGAATATGTAGATTTTCTAGCACAATGTATTTTTTATAACAAGATTTTGAATATTTTCATTGTATATACCTTATCAATCATATTTTTGGTCTTTGAATTGCTTTGTCCCGTCTGCCTTTTTTATTCTCCAATGATGATGATTGATGTCTAGTTTTCAATTCATATGCCACCTCGTGTGAATCATGCGTTTCATTTGGACGGAGGAGATATTTGCCTCTACCTTTTTCATTCGAGCATTTTGTCACGTGTAAAGCATGAGTCAAGTGAAAATAAACATATAAAACATGTCAATCTTTTCGCGTTTATAGTTTCTGACTCAGCTTCCCAGGTACAACTCGCAGTTTCAATCAGCGTCCTGACATCACATTGAGTCTTTGTGAATTATGTAAAATAGTCCTACCAAGAATGTTGAGGAACAGTCGTTTGCTTGAGTACACATACATATATCACCTGTATAATAAGTTTCAATAGAATGTGAAGTCGCAAGGTTTGTCAATATAGCTGTCTACATTGTTACCAGGTCACTGATTCTGTACTTTACAATAAATACCGTCAAAACTGGATTTGACCAAACTTTGGTCAGATCCAGTTTTGACTTTGATGTGTGCCACATGGCAGAAAACTTTGTTGATAAAATGGAGACGTCAGCATCATATAAGCGTAACATGTATTTTGCCAAGGCAAAGCCTTGTATGTCTGACTGGCTTACTGTATCACGAAAGTACTTTTACAGTAAACACCCCACTAAGTCGAGACTATGTATTCTGCCGTATCGTGTAAGTAAAATCTCCACATATAGATGTACTGGTGTTTGCCACCCTACGGACAGACCGAGAGGGCCCGCCACATGCTGTGACTAGTCTTGGGAAGGAGCATTTCTATCTCCTGCTAATTTAAGCTGGCTATCAAAATTCTATTCGCCTGCCAAATAGTGGCAGATCAGCAATGGTTTGCTTATGATTTGTCCCACGAGACACTAATCTTAATTTGACGTGGCATGCCGAGCTATCTCTGAAAGAACGTGTGGTTCACATACTCCTCTGACACATAAGTTTTGGAACATGGGGCACTTGTCACAAAAAATGTACACAAAAAAATGTAATGCCAACACTACATACATGAAGATGGATGGGTAAGACACCTTGAGTATAAATTAGAAGTATTCGCAGGGGGGCTCCGTCAAGATAACAAAATGTTGAAAACACTATTTTGGAGTCAAAATGTCAATTCAAACATGTAGAAATGTGACTTAGGTCTACTCGAATAGCATAGCAGTGAAAACTTGGTGTCAAACAAAGTGAAAAAAATGAATGAGTATACACATTCATCATCTGATTCAATGCATCTACCTGTGATATTATCTAGCCATTGTCATACTTTTCATAAAATATAATACATACAAGTTGAAGACATTGTAACCATATAGTACCTTGGGCTCTTGAGCATTCATTCACATCAAAACTAGAGTATCAAATAATTGACATCTCTTCGTGTTTATTTATTGAGAGATCCGGTTGTTGTTGGCACACTCTCTTTCCCTACGATCGGATGGACGATCATACTTTTTGAAATAATTTCAGTCGTAGAATTAATAACCACAATGTATGCTTCAATAACCAAATGGATTTATAATCTTAACATTTTCAATTGCTAGACACATCAAACAATTTCAAACATGAAAATGGATAGATCATGACAAGACAGACCCTCATAAATGTTACAAAAAATGTAATGTGCTGTAGAAAACAAGGCTTTTTCAATGGTTCGTTGAGCTAAAAAGACATATATATTTATATAAACATCAGCGTACAAAATATCTAATGATTATAAAAAGTACCAAATGCACTAATAATGAATGAAGATCATGCAACCTTGTTTCATCAAGCTAAAATGTAGATTTTTGTATTACAAGAAAAATGTAAGACGAAAATAATTCAAGCATAAATTATTGTACAATCACAGATCTGAGATATCTCACAAGTCAGAAAAAGAAAGAACACTTGTTTGAATCATTGTTAGTTTCCATATTCCTAGCCACAAGATATCTATCTTAGGGTCAAATGTTGTATCCCGAACTTGAACATCTTAATTCAATAATATCATGATTCATGCAAACCTTAATACGTCTGCAAGTGAAGGAAAAAATCTGCAAAAAAATATTAATAGTTAAAAATACTAGGAAAATGTATATCATATACTCACATATAGATACATTAATTGAATAAGAAGCATTAATTGAAAATATATGCAATATATGCTCATTACTGCAAAGCTGTATGTACTCAAAAAGGGCAAATTTAATCAATATGAGACAATTTTGATTCATAGTGTCATTTTTTAAGTTGTAAGATTTATAAATATGTATGAAGTTTTGAAATGAACATGACTATCTAAACCCTTATTTTATATTTTGATATCATTCATACTTTTAATTTTTGGCTCACAAGATAAGATAAAAATTGATGATATTTATTTCAAAAATTCATTCAATATAATATTTATAATGCTTTAGTTGTTCTTAATAATTAAAAGAAACATGATTTATATTTTTACATTTTTATATCAAAATTTTTGCAGATACAATTCTATACAATTTAATCATATATGAATTTGATGATAATAAATTTGTACATTTTTAAGCATACCTTTAATTGATAAATTTTTAAAATGAGAAGCTTGAAGTGATAAAATAACTTAAAAATTATCATGATCTACATTGATTTGAACAAAATTGAGTTTTTCAAAAGAAATCAGTAATGTGTATATATTTGATATCAAATATTGAAAGTTATTCATAAAAATACAAAATCACAAATTTGCATTCAAAAACACACAACGCCATCAAGAGCATTCATTGAAAACGCAAACATAATTTGACTATGCTCACAAGAATCAAAATACCCTTCTGAAATAAATATAAAAATATTTGTGTGTTGGCATTTTTGTTTTATAGTAAACAACAAAATTTAACCAAGAAGTTTTCATTAAGCTCAGTAGCTCAATTATAAAAATTTTATGATTCAACTAACTGAGTGTAGGTTGAACATGAATTAATATTTAAAATCATTCCCTTATCTCATGAATTGCGGACAGATTTTCCATACAATTAATCTACATAAAATTTTAGATAAAAACTCACAAAGTTACAACTTAGATGAACCTTAAAAAGTTTTGTCTTTAAATTAGAGCTAACAAGAACTAAATCCTAGCCAAAATAAAATATATTAAAAAAAATTATGGAGATAACAAAAATTGATACTAAATTCTACTTGTGCTCCTTATGCAAAACTTGCAAGGTAACATAATTTTTACTAAAACTCTCCAGAAAAACAATTTTGATCAACAAATCAGATAGATTGAATATATTGTCAATCTTCACTAGCTCAATATTTTTATCAAAAATTTCAACGTTTATATAATGAATCTCGATGTCAATGTGATTCATTTTGCTGTCCAACATTTGATTTGTAGCAAAATGTAACTACTGTTCATAAGGAAAATTGACAACATCTTGTTTCCATATTATCTCATTAATAAATTTCTTCAACCACATACAGTAAACACTCGCTTGAGTCTGCATTCATTTAAGCCGCATCCCAATTAAGTCCGCACTTCACAACACAAAATTCCTTGATCAATATCAAGAGTATATTTTACAGAATATCGGAATTATTTTCAATTCGCTCCCGAACTATCGCGGATCATCCAGTTTGTAAAATGCTACAGACTTTGAATAGTGCTGCCTGAGCCTGATTTATATGGTCGGATGACAAATATGGCAAAGATTTTAGGTCACTCATATTGACATCGAGACTGATTACACTCTCTAAAGATTGAAGTATAACATTGCGATATTCAATGTTGTTGTGAGCCAAGGTTGGTTCAGGTTCATCGTCTTCGGATTCAATGATAGACTCATGAACAAGTACGGCACCCATTGCTTGTTTGATACTTTCAAGAAAAGTATTTTTGAATAGCTCTGAATCATCGTTGCTTGCTTTCAATTTTGGAATAACATTCTTGTCAACATCGTATTGATGAGCAATGCTTCAATTAGTCCACTATTTGGATTGCTCCAATACAGTGATAATTTCCATTCTCTGACGGTCATTCAGACGTTGGTCCTAACCTTTACGTTTCACCACATGTACTCTCATCTTTGCAGATAAACTCGAAACTGTGTTTTATATGTGCTAACTCTAATCTTCCTTTGAATTAACCCTAATCTTCCTTAGGTCCGCATCTCAGTTAAGTCAGCACCAGATCTTTCGGATCAAGTTGCGGACTTAAGCGAGTGTATACTGTAGCTTTTTTTATTGCTTCCGCGATTGCTACATATCCAGCTTGCTCATAGCTATCATATCGTTACATAAGTTACTCACTTTTTAATCTTAAATTCACACTTCAGTTGATTTTTGCATTTGATGATGTTGGATTATTTTTTGTTCAAAATGAATATATCATCCATGTAAACATTTAGAATAATAAGCCATAAAATTTTAGCCAAATTTCCTAAAATATTATCAATATTTTTTGATCTTCATACAACATTACTTTTAAATGTGGCCACTCTTATCACATTTCTAACAAATTACTGTATTACTTTCTAATGATTTATATCTAGACTTAATTCAATCTCTTGATATAAATTCTTGCCATCCTTGAGTCTTGGACGTGACATATGATATGGGTGTTGATGCACATATTTCAATTTTGAAGTACTTCTCTCATTTGAATGTTAAAATTTCCAGTAGCTTTCTAGCATTATATATAGAAAACTTTTCCACATTTTCTCTCACTTTTGTCAACACAAGTTGTACCTACTCTTTTGATTTTCAAAACTAATTCCAATTATCACTTTTAGTGTTACTTCTTTCAATTTTTTCATTTCAAATATCATTCCAAATTTTGTGTGAAAAAGCTTCTTGCTTTTGGTATATTTTGATATTCCTTTGAGGTATTTTCTAAATCTAGTCTTTTATTATATTTTAAAATTGCCGTCCGCAATCTCTTAATTAATATCTTATTTTTCACCATTTGATTTTGATTTATAGTGTATAATATTTTATACACATAACCTATATTTTGCTATTTATATCCGCGTCTCCTCTTTTAGACCGGTGAGTTTCCACTGTAAATGAAGAACTTGATCTACAACACCAAACAGTCGGGCCGGTAACACTTTTACTCTTGATCTAATGATTACGTGGTTGCGCAGTTCCATTGGTTCTAAGACGACAAATGCCCGTGATAGATTGTGTACTGCCGATGTGCGCTGCTGTGCATGGTGAGGACAAGCCGTTAGGTACGTAGTGGGACATGGATTACTGTATTTGATGGTTCCGACAAACCTTCTAAAGGTCTTCCAGCTGGTCAGAAGTCCTCCAACGTGTCAATATCGAACAGCTATCTTTAGCAGAGAGAAATTACCTGCTCCCGAGAAAAGTGCTGTGCCTGAGATGTCGTACAGGACATCTCTGGCTCAATCTCACTGAGTTCATCTCCGCCGTTGGAATCAATCTGGCGGCTCAGGACATCTTCCGAGCTTAATGGTCCATGTTGTTAAAGGGAGCGTGACATCGAGTCACAGATTTTGAAACTATTTCCTTCCAACCGGTCTGAATCTTGTCCTTACCGGCTTGGGTTCGCCGGCACCGGTAAATCCCATGTCCACTTGTTGGATGTGGGATGACCGGGGATCGGACGGTTCAGGAGTTGCCGCTTGGGCGCGAGAATCTACACCTTGCGATCACCACAGGCGGCTGCTTCGATAGACGCACAACGTCCGGTGGAAAATCTGCTTACCTTTTCCTTGACGTAGGACAGAGTCGGCCAACAGGGGGAATGTACACGACATTCTCCCACATTGTGAGCCTATGATCCGCATAAGTTTATCCCCGACAATTTCCAGTTCACTAAATCAATACTGTAAGCCTCTTTCGTACATAAGATTTGAAAGGTAATACGTAGAGTATAGAAAACGTATTGTATGCTCATTTCTCAAGTCCTACAAATGGAACAGTTTTACAAATACTTACATAAGATGACTATACAAAGTTAAATCTCCCGATAGTGTCACCTCTTATGAGTGACATACTCTCGTTAGTGACGTAAAATCCCATAACCATTAGTTTCTAATGCGTAAATCTGCTCAATAATAACGATACATCACTATTTCCAATAGTGACGTAACGTTATTATTGATAACGTACATACTATACAATAGTGACAATTTCAAACGTAATTTCAAAATAAAAATTTCTATCATTATCACAATACATAGTTATGAGACTACAAAAATGTGGCATAAATATATTTAAAGGTATATCTCAACAATTCACACTTTCTGGATTTAACTAAGGGTTTAGGTTTTAACCCTAGACCCATAATTTGCTACATATATTATCATTAATTGTTTCACTCAGATGTGTGTGTATTAATCTAAATTTAAATGTAATTACAATGTCCATGTTGACCATACAGATGTGGAAATGAAGGCCATTTTGAAACCAAACAACAAATTTATAGAATATCTTAGGGTTGATGCAATGCACGATAAGAAATCAATGAAACTTTAATTTTCTTAATTGACACCTCCCAATAGTGACATCTAACCCCAACTCCTTGTATGTTACTATTAGGAGGTTAAATTAAAATTATGCACCTCCCAACAATGACATTTAATGGTAACACCAATGTATGTTACTATTAGGAGATTATACGCACTTTACTCTTGTGAGTGACACCTTGCAATAGTGACGTAAAACCCAAGTACCAAATACCAAAATATGTCACTATTGGGAGGTTTAACTATGTAACAAGTATGTTGAAGTTGACTGGGATGTCAAAACTTCTGTCCATGTAGTACATGAAAGAAATTGAGTAAGGTCTTCTTGCACCTGGTACATACAATAAGACATTTACTTGGTATTATGGTATTCGTTGCCATTATCATAATATACAATACTTATATATATCTAGTATGTTTAAGAAATTCTAGAACGTGGCAAACGTTCTAGAATCCAACTTCAGGATCAGTATCCATTGTAGCTGCTTAGGGTAATAGCTTCGTCGTTGTTCAAAATCACCTGTACCCTTATATGTACTTTTTTCATATATCAAATACATTTAATTACGTATTTTTTCTCTTATTTTCATTACGAATTCCGTAAAGTCTTTCTCATCTTTGACCTTTGAGACTTGGTCATCCCCATTAACCCATACCCGAGGCTTTAGCATACAACCTTGATAACAACGACTCCACACGGCGAGACAAGCACATCTACCTTGATATTTATTACTGGTTATCGTCAGCAAATGTCGATGACGATAAACCCCATTGTTTTCATGCGTTGGCTATCCTTTGGAAGGCCTTTTCAGACTCATCTCCAGGTTTTTGGAGTTTGACATTGACTCCCGAAGGTGACCTATGCTAAGATGTTTTTCCAGGGATCACATTCATTCAACCATGAATATGTTCTTTGTGCAAATCTGGCATCGGAGTCTTATTTTCCATTTCAAGTTTTCGACGATATTTGTTGTCTTGCACTTATTTCATCGTTCTCATTTTTTTATGCATTTAGCGTCTCCCCAATGCTTCCCTTTTCCTTTTTTCTTTATAATTTCGGCATAAAATTTGCGTTCGTGCATTTGCTTTCTTGAACGAAGTGGTGATCGTTGTCATCAAGTGGGGACTGAGTCTTCATCTAGCGTTTGTAAACACCTCTCATGATGGTCCTACCAAATATCACAACCACAAGTTGACTGTATTCAAGTAAAAGTGAAAGTGTTTTTGCGATATAAATGTTTCGATTTGCAATCCAATATAGATATTATTCATATCCTCAATACATAGATGTTCGATGCCTTTTTCCTTGAATATTTAAATCTCGATTCTTTATTTTGCCGCTTCAGAATAATATTCACAAGGATTTGGTCATCTTGAAAATGAGAATACTAATAACACTGTACTTGCTCTAAACTAGAGCAAGTACAGTGTTCCGTTGCAGAACTAGGTGCTTTAGAGCACAAGAGAATTGTGGACTCCGAAATTTGTTTTTCTTTTCACTGTTTACGAGAAGATCTCGTCGACTCATGAGCTAATTAACAGTAGTTAAGCTAAGAGAAATTTTAAGACAAAAAGGCATGACGTCGGATGTAAAGTAGCACAAGAAGGTAAGTAGACCAAGTGAGAATCAAGAAAAGACCCATCCACATAAAATAACCTAAAGTACGGTAGACGCTATGTGAGGAAACTAAACGCGGAAGATGGAGCCATGCCTCAAAAGCATCCCACTGGTATGTACTTCATTTCATGCTTTCACATCGTTTAGATGACTCTGTTCTACAAACAACAAATCGTCCAAAGAAATATATCCTAAAGCCTTTGCCTTCTTCTGATTGCAACAACTCGTACTTTCTAGAAAGAGATACATATTATTTCCTTCTATCATGGAATTTGAGTTTTGCCGTCCTTTATTTAAAGGATCGTATTATTTCCAACTTAGCTTCTGTAACATGGAACATTATGTAGTCCTGGGTGATCATCGTGCTGTATCTTTTCCTTATATTCAGTAATACAATTACGTGGCACAAAGAGAAAAGGAAAAAAAAAACTCCTCTTCTTGATCATTTTCCTCTCACTACGGTTAAGATGTCATTGGGCCCAAATGCTGAGGTCGCGTATAATACGAATATCTCTTCAGTGGTATGAATTCGAAAGAAGAATCATATAGCAATATGATTGGAGGATGTGATGTTCAGTGGTACAATAGACGACTCCTTTCATCGTAGTTAAGTACAGAAAAAGTCCTTTTCCATACGATGACAGAAAGTGTAGTGGTTGCAGCCTGTTATTATGTACACAACTTCACATGGTAGGGTGTGTGTCAAACCAGATCACTGGACATTACCCTCCATGATTAGAACGGTATGTCGTTAAGATGAACCTGAGAAAGTACAATGACATTTAGTAGGTCCAGTCTTTCACCCCAGTTGCCGTAGTCTTATCTGCGGATGTAACAGACTTAGAATAATGGTGTACACACTTCCTTGCTGTCCTGGGCAGAATTTTAATGTGCGTGTTTCAGGCCTGTATTTCTGTTACTATTCGGCCGTACGGGCCTCTACCGCTGGTAGCCCCCCTTGCTTGAAATAAATGTGGCTGAAAACCCTTCGGGCGGTGGAAAGCCACAGAAGTTTCCTTCGGAACCACAAGGGAAAAAAGAGGGGCTGCGCACCTTTTTTTTAAAATTTTGTTTTCGTCACATGCCTTTGGCGGCCACAGAATGGCGGCCAGAAGTGTGCATGGAGACTATAGGGAATTTCTTTTTTAATGATTGCTGTTTCTTATTTATGTTCTTAGTGCAGAGTTCCAGAGAACTGGATTTCTGCTTCCTTAAATCGTAATTATTTGCTCGGTGCCTAACACTTGATGGAACACCTCTTTCTGGCCTTGATCGATTTTACAAGCAAGCTGGGCCTTGTAGTTGTTTCACTATGTATATATTTTTTTCTACGATGTCTTCCTTTGGTTTGTTTTTTTCGATTTCTTCTGAATTTTCTGATTACAACGTAATTACAAACTCAAATGCTAATGTGGGTTCGTTTTTTAAAATGGTCGTCGTTTTTTGGCGAGGTCTTATATTTGGAGTTTAGCCGCCCTGCAAGATTCGGGGATGCCTTGGGCACTCTCAGACAAAGAAAGGGGCTTCTTTTCTCCCCATGAATACTCCTGGCCTCCACATGCGAGGCATATTACGTCAATAACGAAAATTTGAAGGATTCGGTCATGACACACGAGATCCGAGATTGTCTGGTAAAAATAGACACAAATCACAACTCCATGGCTAAATCTGAAGCCTACTTACGTGAAGTCCTGGACTGGGATGGCCATTCTCATACTCTTAGTATTGCATGTCCGGTGCTCATAGTTTCCGAAGGCGGAGGTGAAGTCCTATCAGGTCAATCTTGATAGCTGCAGTTAGCAGGGGTTGCTGGATTCTCAAACATTTGCAATTACAAACAACGAATGAAATCAATGGAATTTGGCTCAATCTTTCTGTTGGAATTAGATAAAATTAAATTTATGATATTTCAGTCGGAGACTTCTGGTCAGCTATTCAGTTGTCAGTCTTAGTGGGGCCGGGCAAAAGTGTAAGTAATCTGGAGGCGCGGAGCTCGAGTGTATCACGAGAGTGGACCCAGAAGAATGTAGAAGCTCCGAGAGGGAAAATATTTCTCTCACCACACTCACGGCCTCGGAGGATGGAGAGAAAGGATCATAGGTATCCATGCAATCCAATTCTGTCCTAAGGATCTCCTGTGATTGTGGTCCTGGTTGTGTTATGTGCTGAACCACATTATTATATTCAGAGCTTTTTTATATGCATATCTCTTACAAATGAACCACACAGCTTCCTGACAAGGAGAAGGTGATATTGTCTGCGTATATATACTGACGGAACCCGTGCCTTTAAGCAGATATGAGCCTCAGGACTCTGGACACCCAGAACTGGAATACGAGTAATTGGTTGTCTCCAGTTGATCAACACTGCAAGGACCTTCAAATCCTGAAGTCATTTGAGCTTCCTGTTGAAGTACGAGGAGAAGAGAGACCTTCTCTAATTCCTATTTCCGATTCTGCTGCAGCTTACGCTCGATACAATTCGGCAGACGAGCACAGGAGACTCGAAAGCCTGTAAGTCGGTTACATCATTGCGTGATTTTGCGTGAGAATAAACGGACGACAATGAATATATATACTTATGTTTGATCCATCATGGACTGTTGGCTCGAAAATGTTCTCCTGTTCACCGATTGTCATCTTGCATAGTTATGTAACACATCCAACTTTTGATGCCAGGAGCCCTATAGATGAGTTTGAGTCCAGGAGTCTGAACAAGCTCTTTGTCCATCCACCTGACCTCTATTGTCGGGTACAATCGTATGTATTTCCAAGTCTTGATCTGGAAAGCTATTTCCAAAGCGTCGACGGGTGGCGTCTTATAAACGACTTTTGTCGATCATAAGATTCCCAACATGTCCCGATTTGGTGATGTACACCGGTGTCTAACATTCAATTCAAAATGTCGCAGCCTTCCTCCTTTCAATGTTGATTCAGGTCAACTGTTTCCTTCATTTTCTACTAACATCCTTCCACTTGGAGACTGTTTCGTAAGACTTGTCCACTCTGGAGGTTTGGATGCTCTCGGGGGTGCTACCATGCAGCGAAGCTCATGAAATGGAGCTGAGCTTCATTGCATGGTTTGGTGTTGGAACGGCTTGGATTGTGAGAGGAGCGACCGTCGGGTCGGGTCGGGTACGAGAGAGCACTTGTCTCGATAGATCTCTCATTCCTGGTCTTGCCGCTAGTCATGCTCATCTGAGAACGCGAGCACTCGTGTCGCTCCAAAACTTTCGACTCAACAAACCAGTTTCAAAAGAAGCAGCGATAGGCCGGGGGTTTTATCGGCTGCGAGCGGCGTCCCGCAACAGTATGCGCGGTAGACATCGGGGTTGTCTTGTGTGGTGGGGGCCTGTGCGAAGCTTGTGACCAGTCGGGGTCATGAGATGTTTAGGTGCAAACTCTTTTCTATTTATTTTGGGGGAAGGTCTGAGAATGTGTATCGGTCCTACCGCCTTCTGACTCGAGAACGGCAGTTGGGAGTATGCCCAGAGCCTGGCCCTGGATTTCGGATCACTGCATAGTATCGAGCGTCTTTTCGACTATCTGGTCACGTATTGACCAGATAATCTCGTGCAGCACGTGCATGTTGCATGTAATAAGTGCGAGGCAAACTTGCTTCGAGCTCCGTAATGGGTGTTTTCAGCGTCCAGGTAATTCAAAAGAACTACTGTTCTTTTGGTGTAAGCGCGGTGGTGACTTATTTCAAGTCGTTCGTTCATGAGGGCTGACATGAGGTGGCTGTAGATCATCACCTCAGACTGTCCAGCGAATTCTTTAGGTAGGATATGAACGTGCTTTTTAGAATTTCTTGCTGAACAACAAGCTTCGTCTGAAGGAAAGAGTGTAAATACGTTTCGTGGATCGATCGAGTGTCATGGAAGTGATTGAACAGTGGGGTGTTCAGTGGATTCTACGTTAATTTCAGTCGTTCCTGTTGAGTTCGAGCTTTTATGTTGCTGGGGGTGTAAGATTGTAGATAGCATGTTATTTAGGCTGCAATTGCCCGTAAGAACATTTTGGCTTTTCAAAGACGTGGTCGGCCCAATTCTCATGTCGTTTTGTCAATTCTGTGTTCGCTCGTATAGACGTTTGTCACATCTGCTCATGTTTATGAACGTCAGCATGAACCAAGTGTCGCTTCGTCCGTTGTCTCATACGGCGACGGTGAGGCCTTCTGACATCACCGTCCCTTTAAGGAGTACGAGTATCATTTTAGGAGGCCACATCATCGTTCGTCGTGAGTGAGTAGATCTTACGGTTCTTGCAGCTGCCTCCTCTTCGTCAGCATACACGGCACGTGACGGTGCTAGATTTCGCACGCTGTCCTTCAACAGAGTGACATGCTTTCCACATTTATTCGACAATTGTCGTGGTCTGTAGAAGTCTCATGTTATTATATTTCTGATCGTCTTCGGATAAAATTGTTTAGAGATTGACTTTGGAACGAAAGGCCGAGAAGTGCTAGACGCTGAAGTGGGGTAACCTCGAGTTTAATATCTCTGTGCTTGGACACAGATAATAAAACTCGTGCTCAATTATTCCTAGAAGTTTGTTTAAGATTCTGAGTAGTAGGCTTCCATATGCTTGCACGCGGCGCCTGTAGCTCAGTGGATAGAGCGTCTGTTTCCTAAGCAGAAAGTCATAGGTTCGACCCCTATCTGGCGCGAGCGTGTTTTGCCCTTGGGGGAGGCGCTTGGACTGCCCTCCTCGTCGTGTCTGGTGGCAGGGTCTGCTGCTGGGCCCGATTTTCACTCATGAAAGCGAACTGTGGATTCCTTTACTCTGCATTTAAATCCACGTGAGTCCTGGACGCTCATCGGGGCTTCGTAAAGGGCACTGCGGCAGATCTTCTGGAGGACACGGGTCTTTTGGCAAACGAGCTAATCCCCGGAATCTTACAGACTGCACCAGAGTAACCGTGTAGGCCTGGACCTCTTCTCGACCTACCATGAGCTCTACTCAGTCGAGAGTCAAGGCGCGGTGTGCTCTATATGCAGAGAGTGCGCTGTCCGTCTTCCACCCTACCAGTCGACGACTGCCTAACGTAATAGTCCAACCTGAACAACGTTGTGCAACGTGGTGGGCGCCTGCCCTCTCTTCAGGTCTGGACGAGCGTCAGATCTGTTACTTTCGTCATCAGTGCGTGCGTGTGAATCTGTTGTCTTCACTCGACGCAGCAGGGATTTCATCTCTTAGCTCTAGGAGTCATATCCATTGCAATATATGGTCGATGACGGGATGATTTGCCGCAGATTGGCACTTCCCACATGCCAGGGGTTGTCGGCGGGAAATTAGGAGAGAGTATGAATGCTGAGGGCTGGCTGGTCTTTGACATTTGAGGTTCACGATACGAACTCTGAGCATTGCACCTGGACTTATGAGCTGGAATTGTGTTCACGGCAGGTTACGGACGTCTGAGGTGATTGTGGTTCACTCTGCGGGCTCGTTAAGATCAGCGAAGTTTGGATGTCGGATTCGAGGGCGCATTTGTTGATGGGGAGACCTTAGATCATCATGCGACGCACGTAGTGGAGGAAAACCTCATTGTCACTTATTCGATCCAGACTTCCTCCTGATTACCTCACTTACTGGTGCGAGTAAAGTGTGGCTTACAAACCGGTCCTGTGCGGACAATGTAGGCAAACTCTGCAGTGTTCCTCCACTTGCACATTTGGTGACAATCATTGGCTCTGTTAACTCTGTGATCCGGCAGAACTCACGATTTTTGTTATAAATTTCAAGATGAGTGAAGAAGACAATGTGCCAGAACTTGGCAACGGCAACACGAACAGTTCTTCTACACAGTGTGGAGGACGGGCAGAAAGTGCTGACATTCCTCCACGGGATGGCGACGAGGTGCCGCATCTCAATCTAATACCCGAGCATCGTTTGGCGCAAGCCGATGCGATTCCCATAAAGGCAAGTTTCGGGAGATCACCTTCGGCGCTGTCTCGTGTTTCATCTTCTCTTTCAAGAAGAGGCGCTCTGTGGCCTCAAAGCTTTGAAAGACAGATGGAAATATACAGTCGCTCGCTTAGCGGGAAGTATCGTGAGGAAGTTTGTGACGCGAACTTGAATGGCGATAGTATCAGCGCTGACCAATTGGACGCGGATTCCAAAGAATCTGTGCTCCTGCATTCAAAGTGGGATGACCCTCTGAAGGAGCCCTTGCTACGGAGTGCGTCTGCGAGGACGAGCGGGAAACTTGGATATTCAAGAAGTCGTTCCATCAAAGAGGACGAGCAATCTCTGGTCGCGAATGAAGCAGCAGACGTTAGAGAAGAAGATGACAAGGTGCTTGTGGGAGGCGAGAGTTCATTCGTGCAGGCCTGCTTGAATGGAACGAATGTTCTTGCAGGTATAGTAATGATCATGGCCCCTGCGTTGCCGTCTAGTATCTGGCACATGTTTCAACGTGTTAGCTTCAAGGTGGAAACTGTCAACCTGGACGTATTGGTTTTGGATTGTGGTTCTTCCTCGTAAGATGCGTGGATTTGGGAGCCATGGCTAACATCAGTCTCCCTCTAGATTTGAGATGTCATTGTATCGGATTTACTTTGGCTGTCTACATTGTTAGATTGCGTGCATCGTCCATATGTGTAGGTGTCAGGACTACAGTCGATGTCATCCCAATGATGAGCGGCAACATAAATCAGTACATTCTAATTCCTGCGTTTCCTCTTTGTCAGGAGTTGGAATTTTGTCCACACCATACGCTCTCTCGCAGGGAGGTTGGTCTACTTTGGGCTTTCTTCTATTGTTCGCTGTCATATGTCTTTACACAGGGATCCTTCTTCGAAAGTGCCTGGACGCAGACCCTTCAATTGTCTCCTACCCAGATATTGGCCAAGCAGCCTTTGGGCGGAAAGGACGGTTACTGGTCTCCATAATGCTGTACTTCGAACTCTACTGCGTTACGGTGGAGTACCTGATAATGGAAGGAGATAATCTGGCCAATATTTTCCCATTCACGGACGTCAACATTGGCAATTCGAGAATCAGTGCGCATCAATTGTACATCATCTTTTCAGGACTCATCTTTATGCCGACGGTGTGGTTACGGGATTTGGGCGTCTTGTCGTACATATCAGCCGGAGGAGTGATAGCAGTCTTGGCGATATTATCCACAGTGGGATATGTGGGAGCCTTTGAAGGTGTAGGGTTCAGTCATACGGGAACTCTTGTAAATTTCAGTGGACTTCCAGTTGCCGTGGGGATATGTGCATTCTGCTTCTGTGGGCATGCCGTTTTCCCCAGCATCTACAGATCCATGAAAAACCAAGAGCAATTTTCAAAGGTATGTCTGTTCTACTCCGAACCTAGCAGGTCTTCTTTGTTGAGAGCAGCAGTCTTTCTGCACTGCATGGAATGCAGGTCCGTGGTTTCATTAGGTTTGTCTTTGAGAAATTGGGTGGTCTTAGTCTGGGTATGTATTACTAACCTGTTTCTGAGGTTTCTTCTTGAGCCTCATTTTCAGTGCAATGGAAGACCAATCAACTGCATAATTTTCTATTGGTCATCGTTACTGGGGACGCAACTAATATCTTTCATGGTTTTTACGGCAGGTGCTTATCGTCTGCTTTACTGCCGTTACCATCATGTATGGAGGCGTAGGAGTCATGGGCTACACCATGTTTGGAGACGAAGTGGAATCGCAAGTCACTCTAAATTTGCCAAAGACTTTGATCTCCTCTAGAATCGCAATATGGATTATTCTCGTGAACCCCTTCGCCAAGTTTGCATTGACCATTACCCCACTTGCAGTAGCCTTGGAAGAGTTTTTGCCCTGGTCTCCAAAGTCCAAGCAATTCATGGTGGGATCTGTCTGTATTAGAAGTCTCCTCGTTTTAAGCACAATCGTAGTCGCACTTGCGATTCCCTTCTTCGGCCTGATGATGGGCTTCATTGGATCTTTTTTGAGTATCTCGGTGGCGGTCATCCTTCCTTGCTTGTGTTACCTACAAATATACGGTCGAGCAGGGGGAATATCATCAGCAGAATATCCTGTACTAATTGTTGTTGTGTTCATCGGGATTATTACAGGATCTGTAGGTACGTATTCAGCAATCAGAGGGATGATTGGAAACATAAAGCTTGCCAAGTAGACACGTTCTTCTTGTCTCTTAGCAGTTCTTCTTAGGTCTGGACGCATTCTATACTTCACCGCTTTCAGCCTAGAAAGTTCATTTTTTTTTATGATTGCGGTTCCTCCACAAGGTGTAGTTATTTTTGTACCATCATGTAAAATAGGACCAAACACCATTCTCTAGAACAGAGTTGCGTCTGCGTCAAATGTCATGTTCACAGTAGCTAAGCTTCTTCAGAACATTTATTGCTCCAGTTACAGCAAATAAAGTCACGAAGATGATATCATCGTCTCCTGAAGATTACGTGGCAGTTTCATTGTATGGATGAATCATAAAATCTGGTCTTGAGGCTAAAGTGTAGAAACATGGAGGTTGGAAAGGATTTGATTGCGAAGTGGGCACGGACAGTCTGCGATGAATACAGCAATGATACTGGGTTCACTCTATGTAGCATGTTTGTTCTCGAAGAACAGAACTATGTGGTATTAGAATACAGGATGTGAAAGCTGCGAGCTCGATTAACAACTGAAAGGTGACCGAACGGTTGATTCCAGGATAAATGACGTTTGTGATTGACCCATATCTGAATTTCTGAGTTATGATCGTACAAGGACACTTTAGATACTTAGCGATTTCTATCACGTTATTGGAGTTGATATGTCTTTTATTCACCATTGTACAATACGAGCAGAAGAGTGTCGGCGGACCGAGACATTTTTTTTCCAAACGAAACAATGTCTGACGAAAAATGACATTGTCTGACAGGGTCAGACAATGTCCAGAAGGAATAACGTACGTAAGCTAAAACATTAAAAAACCAGTGTGTATATATATATATATATATATATATATACACTGGTTTTTCCCTTTCACTGGATGTTTGTTTGCAAACAGACGAAAAAAAGCTAAATCACTTACAACCCGTTACAAATGAAACTACTACACCTCTAGGAGGAGCCTAAACATTTCCGCTTCAGATGTCTGAACCTTCCGATGCAGTTTGCCTCAACCCGGATGACTTACGTTGGCCACACACTGGTCTCATTGAATTGCGCAATAAGTGTCTTGCATCTCCTCCGAAGGTTTCGAAACTCTGTAAGAACTTTTCTCTTCCTTCCAAGGCTAAGTGAATCTCCACTTGCCACAATGTCAACGAAAGCAAATGAAATTTGTCTTCTCTCATTTGAGAGGTGACGAGGTTGTGAACAACTGCTGCCAAGGGTCCCCTTTAACCAGTGTGCTTGCTCGACCGTCAACATCGGCCCCGCACGCCCACTCGTGAACTGCCAATAGTCCGAAGGTCGATCAACACAAGCCCATCTTCTCCGATAGAATCATGCAGAATCGGGAAAGTCAAGCATCAACGCGGGAGGTCCGAATGTGACGACGACAATGTTCTTTTAGCATCACTGTTCTTATGGAACAGTGGAACTCAAAAACCTCATACCACCGCACACCATGAATAGGCTCAGATTTGAAGCCAATCCATTCTCGAAAAATCGAAATCTCTTGCCCAGCGTTCTCAGATTTCTCAAAGCAGCATTGTCTGGTCGGTTAAATCCGACCGAGTCGAAAGTTGGCTTTACGTCTTTAGGGATTTGCAGGCGTCGAGGCCTTGACCTACACGCGACAAGATTGAGTCCGGGGAAGAATCATCAGGCCCATCACTCACCTCGCATCTCTCGCGACCTGAGCAAGAAGTGGTGATCACAGCGGACGCAGTTCCTCCGGTCTCTCGTCTTCTCCCTCGCTACTGGATGCGGCCAGCCCCGTACCTGCTGTTCACGTCAGCGGAGATCGATTTGGTCCTGCAGCATTCTTCCGAGCTCAACCGTCTACATCGAAGCTAAGCCTTCGAGCACCTCCGAGTCCCGAGCGATTCCACTGTCGGCCATCGCATCGGGCTGCTTCTCAGCTTAGAGGACTGCGAAATGGAATTCGCCCGGACGAGCCTCAGCAATCGTGACCAGGCACAAGAACGAGGGGCGCCGTGATTGGCCGGGCCATCAATTGGAGCAATGACGCGGTTCCTGTCGAGGACGAGCACATGAGCCCAGGTCGGGAGGAGGACGAATGGCAAGAACGAATGCGCGATGACGAAGTTGGTGGCGTCTGATGGTGGAGCGCGCGAGCGAAGACGAAGCCATCGGCCTGCTCGAGGACTGGAGATGTCGTGAGCGGGGGCGAGATGAATCTCAAAGACGGCGTGAAACTGAGTCTGGGGGCGATCATCGGCGTGGTGGTCGTGGTCCATGGCACGAAGCTGGCCCTGCAGATCGCGCACAACAGGCCCGCCAAGCGCCTGCCGCCGGGGCCTCGCCCGTGGCCAGTGTTCGGCAACGCGCTGCAGCTGGGGCCGAGCCCGTGCCGAATGCTGGCCAAGGTCTGTGACAACTACGGCGGGGTGATGGCGCTGTGGGTGGGCTCGCACCCGACCGTGATCATCACCTCGGCGCAGGTCGTGCAGGAGCTCTTCTCGTCCAAGAACCCTCCCGACACATTCGAGTCCAGGCCAGGCAGGATGCTGCACGGCGGAGCGGTGAGCATGGGCGAATCGGCCACAGGGTACCGGCGGTACGTGAACATTCCGCCGCACAAAAGCCCGCAGTGGCGACGACTGCGAAGGATCCTGTCGTCGTACCTGATGAGCACGAGCAGCAAGACGTCTTTTCGGCCTCTGCGCGAGTCCAACCGGGACCACGTTCTGGCCGTGATGATGGAGAATCTGAAGCAGGAGGCGTCGACGAATAAGTGCTTCGTCGTCAACGCGCGGTCCCATCTGCGGTTCGGAATTCTGGACCTTCTCTTCACGACTTGCTTCGGCAGCGTCGTCGATTTGTCGACCGGGCTCATGGACCACCAGCTGGTGCGGCTGCTCACGGCGTTCAAGGACGTGGTGAGGCTAGGGATTTCCAGCCGATTCTCCGACTACCTGCCCGTGCTGCGCGAGATGCCGGACACGATGGCGGACATCGAGTTCGCGGAGAGCTCCAAGCGCGCGGAGGAATGCTGCGTCCAGACGGTGGGAATCATCCGCAAGCGCTTCCAGCCCAAGGACCAGAAGAGGTCGAACCTGATGCATAGTTTCCTCGACGTTCTGTGCAATCTGCAGGGCGAGGACCGGCTCACGGATCGCGAGATCACGTGGATCCTGAGCGAGATCATGCTCACCGCCACGGACAGCACCTCGACGACGGTGGAATGGGCGCTGGGCCAGTTGATCTACCGCCCCGACATGCAGGCCATGATCCAGGCCGAGATTGACCGCGTCGTGGGCGACAGCAAGAACATCTCCGAGAGCGACATCGAGAAGATGCCGTACCTCAAGGCCGTGGTGAAGGAGACGCAGCGCGTGAACCATCCCGTCATGCTCACTCTGCCGCACACGACCACCAAGCCTCTGGATGTGAGCGACGGCATGTACCATCTGCCTGCAGGAACTACCGTCATCGCTCACATTCCTGCAGTGTATACGGACCCCAATGTCTGGGACAGCCCCTTCGAGTTCCGCCCGGAGCGACATTTCGCCGACCTAGACGAGGAGCATGAGGAGCCCGAGAAGATTCAGCTGCAGTCCGATGTGCTCGGCGGCATCCGCAGGTTCTCTCCCGGGCAGGGACTCGTGACTCACAAAGCTCAGATCCTGATCGCCAAAATTTTGCAGTCTTTTGACGTGTTGCCGGCCTTCGAAGGGAAGCCCAAGCCCTTCGACGAAACCTCCTCCTCGGAGTTCGGAGTAATCAATCAGATGAAGCTGCCTTTGGATGCTTCTCTGAGACCTCGATCCGTCTACCAAATCCAAAATTTGTCCTAATCCCGTCCTGATCGCAACCTTATGACGCAGATCTCTGTCTCCGTCTCACTTCCCCGAACTTTCAGCACTTTCTACATCTGTTTGAGCCACGTTATTCTAGTTTTGTTACTGGACAGATGAGCACTTTACAGAGTGTCACTCCAAGTGGATTTGGTCACGAGGCAGGCAACGCGCAGGCCTGCGACTGCTGTGTTGGATGGATGGATGACTAAGCTCTAGGGATCCACTTCACATCATCATTGCTGCCCTTCTCTGTAGGAAAGTACTGCCAGATTAGCGAGCGAGAGTTGAATTACGTCAACAACAGTCGGTCGAGCATTGTAGATTCAGTTATGAGCATGGTCAGCGTTTTCCAGGCCTGTGAAGTACATGTTTACGAGAAGGAACGAAGACTGCTAACGGTATCCTTGTCCTTGTTCAATAAATTTCAGCTCAAGAGACGATGAAGGCTGTGAGGAGAAGGTCCAGAATTGATTGTGCCCTCGTCGTCCTGCCCTCACAACCACATTAGCCTTGGCCAGCCATGCACAGACACGCAAAACCATGCCACGCTATGTCAAAAGAGAGGTTGTATAGTACCCGAACATCTGAATTCTGTGTTATGGCTCTTGAAATTGGTCCGCTCTGAAGCTTCGATTCAGCTCTGCCTTCACGACAGTTCGCCTCAACCTGGCGACCATGACCTGTATACGAGAGGGGACTCAGCTCAGTCAGCATTATTCCATCTCGTGCATTTTGGTCCTTTGCTTGTCTGCAGACAAGCAGATAACGGTGAAAAACTCTGTTCACTTTGTCTGAAGTCAGAAGAATACTGTACTGCTTCTGTGGACATTCTGACAAGGCAGAGAAAAGGCCAACTTTTGTAGCTCTCTTTTATGGTTGAAGTCCACTTATAACTAAGTGACTGCAGTACACATGGTCATTTCCCAGTCAGACATGAATTTGGACGGTGATTTTAGCTTTCAGAAAAACATGAAGTGAAAAGAACGATGGGAGCTACTGAACACCATTCGTGTAAAGTTACAAGCCAAGACAGCTAGTAACCGAGTTCCCCAAAAAAGAAGGAATGCAGTACATGCATTCCTTCTAACCTATATGTAGGTTAGCTTTCCCACCATGCAACACAGCCATACTGACATGCATTGGCTTACTCCCGAACCTTTCAAATCTTCCTGGCCTGACTGTACGAACAAAAGGGTATAACTTCATAGAACAGTTATATCGAATTGACTGATCGGATTTTCGTCTACAATTCGTTCTCTGGATTAGAAAAGCCGTTCTCGTGGCGCCAAATGTAAACACAATGTTATAAGTAGGCGTTAAGATTCCGACACAATCCATTTGGTCAGATGTCGCGAGCTTCTTTCACTTTTCCATGTGAGAAATGAATGATACAACATAAAGTTCTGTAGCAAATACTGCGTGCCATTCCTGTCCTCCAAGCAGATTTCAATAGCCATGGCGAGTCCGACCTACGGCTCCCACAACCAAAGAAACGTCTGCTCTCAATGCCAGTTCCTCTGGGTTCACCTTCATTTGTAGATGGAGATCCCGCCGACACGAGCACCTGTTTTCACTAAAAATTCCGGCTGCTGCTTCTGGTAGAAGCTGTCGCACCGTTCTTAAAATCAAGAGAAGCCCAGTCCTTCTAAATCTCGAGACGAAGAGGAGACATGACACCACCAGAAACGGGCCATTTTTGATTCCCTGAGATCCACAAGTCAGAATGTTAGAGCGGAGGGTAAGTACTTGCGCTAAACCCAGAAGTGTGTCCGATTCTGGAACTCGAAACCAAGCAGAAGGCTGTTGATGTTAAGGATACCAGAGGCAACTTGACGGAGGAATCTGTTTTCAGTGGTCACGTTCGTCGTCTCCATAACCCCAGAGGCGGACAACTGCAAACCGACCAAAGTCTCATAACCGGCATCGATTTTGACTTCCCACGCTATACCTTTCGTGTTGTGAGCCGTCTTCTTCATACCTTTGGATCTGCTGGAAATGGCTTCTGTTGTGGCACTCAAAACTTCTTCTGCTGTATCCTTGTTATCTATTTCTAGTCTAGTAGCTTGAGTGCACTCCAATGATAAGTCGAGTTTGTCGTCGTCTCATTAAAGAAATTTCATCTTTAGGGTCTTCGTCATCCTCTTGCTCCCCAATGTCCACCGACTCTGTCTGGTAAAGGGCTGTTCATCGCATGACAGGTTTCATGGCGAATTCTGCTACAGGAAGACCTACTTCTGTCACCTTCTGTTCACCTGAAGGGCCCGTAAAAACAGAATGAGGAGCTTCTTCCCGTATTTACCGCAGAACAAGAATCGGCCATCCTATTCTAAGACGCCTGTCACTACCTTCTCTTCATCATTCTTCTCCATCCCTTTCTGACAGAGGATCCAAGGCTGATGTAAACGAACCAGGTGTTTCGCTTGGGGTAGCCAGCTACTTTGTGTCTCCTGCTTCCCGTATATCCTGGAGTCGTCTAGCTGCAGAGCCGGGAAAACTTTGGCATTGTGCATCAAAACCTGGATGGGTGCAAAACATCCTCAAAGATAATTAGCCACTTTATTTTTCTGTCCACTTTTTTCCAGTCCAACTCCTCGATGTGCATTATTACTGTTGCTACAGCCGTATGTGTGTCCGACACTTCAGAAAACTGGGATCCGAAGCTGATAGCAGTTGCCATACGTCGCGGTGGAGCAGATTTACAGCTGAATTTTCGGCTTTTTGGCTGAGTTATAGATTGCTGAATTTAACGAAGAGGTCTGGCTTTAACGGAGAGCCAGACTGGATGATATCGGAGCTGAGGTTAAATTTGATGGATGGGGAAGTGTTCGCCTCGATTCCTGGCAACTGTGGTGGAGAAACATGCGGGCCGTCGATGTTCAGGTCGCTCGCATTTGTATCGGAGGAATATATTAATGGTGGCTTCAACTTCATCAAAGGACTATCGTCATCCTGCGGTATATTCGAAAGACCATAAATTAATCGGGCTTCAAGCAGAACGATACACAAGTAAAAATTGCTCAATTGTACCTGCTCTAGCGTTAAGCCAAACTCTTGGACTTTACCAGCCCCTTCTCCTCCGATCTAAATGCTCTCCGAAAGAGGGGAGTTCCCAACATTCTCTAAAAGAGCCTACCTCCTCCTTCATGGCCTGGGTCACTTATCAAATGACCTGTGCATGTAAACAGCAGCACACCTTGAGAGTATCTACAAGTTCGAGATTTCTTTCGTTCGATAATCATGAGCTCAGGCAAACGTCTACATGTTCCCTGTGATGCAGATGACATCAGTGTGTCACATTCCTCTTCCATTGGGAAAGTGCAACGACCCCTCTTCACAAAACAGACAAATTACACATATCAGCTCCATAAAGAAAGGTGAGGTGGACTTCGAAACAAATGTAATTGGTTTATAGTTGTATTCTCCATTTCAAAAAAATAAGACCGCAACAATCCGGAGCAGTGAGACACTCTTCGAAAGAAATTCCCGACGTTTTTTAATTTCCACTCATCTATTCTATTACTAACAAAACTTACAGGTATTTTCATATTGGGGACTAACTTACTAACTTACTGACCTTCCCTTGTCGTTTCTACAAAAAAGAAGCCAGAGCCAAATTTTGCCTCCTCTTGTGTCGTGGAGATACGTATCACCTGGTCCGATATATCTTCAATTCATATAAGTAGTTAGAGTTGAGACAATTATCGTTAGCAGTATTGTTGATATTCTCTTTGTATGGAATGATGGGTTAAGGGTCCATGACTAACTCACTGTCATAAATAGTTTACACGTATTCATCTCCCTCGGATGCAACTCTATAATAACAGATCAGCGCACAGCTGCACGATGTCATGATCTTCAATACTCCAATACCAACTTCATCATCAAGTTTACTGATTACTTTAAGCTGGAAATGAAAAGTCTAAATTGATTCTGAGAAAAAACGCACTTACAGCTCTAGAGTTCAACTTCTTGTGCTTGAATAGTCTCGTGCAGCTTCGATAGGATGATATGGCGAACACCTTGCGAGCAATCTCGTTGAAAGCTCATGCAGGGGACTCAGTGGATGGGCGATGCTCCTGACAACTGTGCGTCTGGCTTCTATGCTCTTCGGGAAGAGGTTCGCAGATGGCGCTGCCTCTGAGATTATCTCAACGGAGAGACTACGAAGAGATCGCCAAAATGCATCTGGAACCATTTCCAGCCTTCAAGGTGGCGGACCAGTTCCTACGCGTGGAGCGTCTACACCCGCCAGGTCTTGTCCAAAATTGAAAATTAAACAAATGAATTATGCGGATGAACTTGCCGGAGGAAAAGGTGGAGAACAACGACGAAGGTACTTCGTTGATATCCTTCTGACTCATCGCGAGAGATATAAGGAGTCGGAAGATACTATCGCTCTCCTGGTCAATCGAAATCCTTACCCAAATTCAGTCTTCTTTGTCTAAAAAAATTGAGCGGCTTATTCTGATGGATCTCACTCTAGCATCCAGTCTCATGAAACTCTTTCATATCATCTACGCAACTAGCTCTTTATTGGCCTTGTGCCAATTCTCTTTTGACAGGGACCACTTTTTCCGCTGATTGTGAACAAAATTATATTAATCTACTAGAAACCAGTAGATCCAGACATCAGATTTCGGATAATACGTGGTAGAGCTACTCCACGTGCTGATTACGCTATATGGTGTTTATGCTAAGGAGCTATACTACATAATTCCCCAGATTTATGCTTGTGTGAAGAAATGGCTGCAACCTAAACATGAGGCTGGTCCTGATCACAGTAAATAAGTGAGATCAATGCATATCCAGGATCAAACTGGACTGAAGCATGTTAACAATCTCTTTGTGGAAGTTTCAAGCACAGATTTTGTTTTTATAATCTTTGCAGGAGTTGATGGTTGCTGGAAGAGTGACTAGTGCTACGAGCGCGGAATGAACACTTCTTTTGCTCCTTCGACCCACGGCTGCTGAAAAAGGCTTCAAGATGAAATTTCTATCGTTGTTGGCAGAATGCGACCCGTATCAGATTCCTACTTTCTCTAAGAAGCCCATTCTTCAAGCCGTCTAACCGATAATCACCGGATGCCAAGTCCGATTCCACGGCCTCTGCCATGGTTCAACTTTCAGGCTATAACTGTGGGGGCTACTATATTCCTGCCAAAACAACAGTTTTTACAACTGTTCGTTGGTCCGGTTTGATCCAAATTTTTGGCTTCTCCCTTCGGTCTTTGATCAGGATCGCTTCATGGAAATGGTGCACTGATGGTAGCTAGTGCAGAATTTGGCATTTTGACAGTGGTAGACGATTCCGCAACTGTGAGGACACCTCCCTTTCGACGTCCACCACAGGAAGTTGAGCGATGTAGTGTATGATTTTCTCATCTCCTTAAAATAATACGTAGTACTATTGCACGACCTTAGTACGCAGATTTTGAATTTTATAAAACAGACTTCAAGGTCTAGCAAGCAATTTATATTCGCAAAGAAGCTAAAAGTGAAATAGCATAAACTTCACAATTCTCCTTGACTATGAGTGTAACTTTCAATTGAAATCTTTCAATTTCAAACTTTATTTCAAGTTTCGTTAACTTGTTGGAAGCAAAAAGAAGAGAATAGAACCATGTATGATGTGGGAGAAAATCACTTGATGAGACTTCATTATAATACAACTAGTTTATTCTCAGATATCTCTATATCTTTTCGTCATATTATTGTTCGTCATAGAACAATATCTCATATTCTTGGACTTGAGGAAGTGCTTTGGTTGAATATTGAAAGTAGTGAATGTAATTGTAATCTATGTGATAGGAGAAAAGTTGAGTATGAAGAGCATGTGTTATTTATTTGTACTAGATATAAAGGTATTAGACTGTACCATAAACTTGTTGAAAATTTTTAGTTTTTATTATAGCTTGAGTCTTATGATTTAGATTTTTTCATGAGTAATGTTATTAGTTTTCGCTCTAGGCACTAGCTAGGGTATTCTTTTGGTTCTCTCTTAATTTGGGGTTGTATTGTGTTATTTTTTTTGCCTTTTGACCCTTTGAGTCCCACGGGTTTGATCTATTTACCATTTATTGGGATCCATCACGAGGCGTTTTACCCCATGGATCCCACCTACTTCACACTTCACCAAGTTCTAAAATAAATTCATGTAACTGCATGCTAGGGGTATATTGTGGGAAAGTGATCGCTTGGAAGTTCCAACTTGGTTTCATCTATGCTCCTATTATGCGACCAACTGCGCAGATGACCTTGAGATCCACGCGAGGCGAACAGGAGTCCAAGCACTAACATAGGACCGAATATCATTTCTTTTGATGTGATGTGAAGCGTGTTTCAATCCGACTTGGCAGCGCAACTGCCGAACATCCCAGCAAGAGCAAAGACAAGTGACAATGACAAGAAAAGCCATCCGCTCCTACTGGGAGGAGGTTCCAGGAACACTTAGATGACGATCGTGGCAGTGGCCGCAAAAACAATTCCGATGTTCAAAATGGTGAGAAGCCCGATCATCATCCCAAACATACCTTAAACGACCGCTTCATGGTTACAAACTCACAACTATCATAAAGAGCACCGATATACTCGAGTGAGCACTAATCTGACGACAACAAAGCCTCAACAAACTAACAACTCCAAACCTTATCCTCTTTTCTTTCTCTTTTCTTTGTTTTTATGATCTCTTGACGACCTTCAATGATCCCCGGTGCTCACTTTCCAACAAAATGTCACCAATTTGATACCTACACTGCTTCTTGTCGCAGCTCACAAACAAACAACTGACAGAACACAACCCACACCACATAGCGTCTCAAAATTCACCAACTCCTACAACCTTTTATTGCATTGAAAAATATATCTTTTGATCCGCGGCCTCCCCTCATCGTCTATATTAGAACATTGTTGAAGTTTTCCATCGTTGGGATCCTATCGGGTAAAACTATGGGTGATGGGTCCAGTAACCTATTTGTGTTCCTATGGATCCCGTCAAGTAATTTCCTCTATGATGTGGTGCAACCCAATGCTTTTATATTATACACAGGCTCAGATACAAGCATCTTTCAAACCATGGAAGAAAAATCTTCCTACTTACTATTCCTTGCTTTAAAAAATGATTGTGTTTGATGAGTGTAACCATTTCCACATAATTGTCGAGGCTGCCCCGAAGTATAAGCGGATGCAGACTATGCATGTAACTATTCTCAGAATGCACTTGCAAGTGTTCACAGATCACACCTATAAAAGTAATCTATCTTTTGGTTGTAGAATTTTACTCATGCCATTGTTTCTTAAACCATGCCAAAGCAGAAGCGAAGTTTACTGCTTAAATTTTCTACTTGTGTGACATAGAAGACTGATAAGTGGAGCCAAAACAGTAGCGGCTACTGTATAAGCCTTATACTGAACACATCTGAACTCTACTGCACCTCAAGGAACTTGTGGCGTTCAGAAAAATGTTTCAAATGGGAGAATTACTTCCGCTACATGTCTGCCATCTAAACCACAGAGTCCTTCAATCAAATAGTGACGCCCATCAAAGATACGTACAAATCTATTTAGGATCTGAATCTATCGGGAAGTCGTGAGTTACAATTTGTCAAACCTCGGGCGAGGTGGATTGAACCGATACAGGAGGTCGGGATTTAGCAGCCGCATCTTCCTGTCGCTCAATCTTGCTTCATCTTGAAACTTCTTTGCTCCTGTAACTTTTCTGCTCCGGCGTAACCAACGACCTCGCGGATCGATCCAGGGTTACCATCAGTAGATGAGCTCCAGGTCAAAGTCGAGGTTGATTCCCAAAGCGAGACTACAATTCTTGGCGTACGAGTTTCGGCAATGTCCGAGTCTTGGACTGGCTCACTTCGGGGCCCCTGTATCTGCAGCGTAGGAACTGGAAAAGTAAAACTTGATGCTTCGGGATCGGATGAAGTGGGAGCCGCAGCTTCAACTTCAGAGTTCTGCTGCGTTGGCACTGGGAAACTGTGGGCGGTGTGACTTCTCTCATCTAGTGCAGAATACTTGCCTCCTTCAAATTCAGTGGTCCTCGACTCTTCGATCTTCCTCCGTTCGATGAATTCAGAAGGGTCTTCGCGTGTAACGGATAGAGTAGAGTCGCCAGCAGAGGCTCCACCTGAAGCGTGCCATTTTGCAGCGGCCCAATCATCTTGACTTATTCCCAGGTATGCAGGTCCAGGAATGCCCAGATGCATACATCTGGCGGTCATCTTCTCCTGGCAGCTATTTCCCAGTACTCTAGAATCATCCAACGACCAGTTCTTTCGAGAAAGGCTTGACGATTCCGACTCGTCATGAAACGAAGTATCTGAATCTAAGGTCCTTCTGGCTTCTAGAGATCGAAGGTCATAAATTATGTTCTTCATCGCGTTTCGCCTTTCCAATCTCCGAGCCTCTCCATAGCCTTTCCCGCTGTATGATCTCCTCATAGTTTCCATGGTAATTCGCGAGTGTCTCCACAAACAGACTTTGAGATTCTCTGTCTATCGGATGGATTTCAGACGATATATTCTGTATAATAAAGACGAATCAGTCCAAATCAATGATACCTGCTCTTCAAATTGAGTGTTCGTTTCGACTTGCAAGCATCCGATCAAAATGTCTTATCTGTTGTTACTTCGTGGCCTTGCAACTGCTTTATACTCTGTTCTCGAAGTGATCCCTGGCGCTACTGGCGTATTGTTGTTCGCCCACTATTTGGAAGAGACGTCTAGGGACAGAATGCATCGCTCGCCCTTATATATCGCTCCCTCGGATGACGACAAGCCTGTTAAATCTCTCCTCCTTCTAACTCCCAACCACCAGTCGCTTTTTAGGAATCATTGAGCGTGTATGTATGCGCAGCCATGCCACGAGCTCGATACAAAGGCGATGAAATGTCTGGACTCTCTCGCTGTAATCCATATCTGTACATCACCCAATTGGAAGAAGAGGATCTGTCGGTATAACGTGAAGAGCATGACCCAGTTTCCTGCACAACGCGGACCAAGCCAATTGAAGCCAGATCAATCATCACAAGCCTTCACTGACTAGCAGTAGCAGAAGTTGTTTCTTTCAAGCTTTCATCAACCTTAAATGCCTTTCTTACGGTCGAACGGTGCTGTCTTGGACTTTTGATTACCGTTAACTAAATGCAGCATTTTAGATTAGGACTAATCCCATTTTCCTCTACTTCTACCTGTCAGAGAAACTGAAAGTGACTATTCCATGTATGTTCGCTCTAAGACAGACCTGTATGCTGAATTACAGAGGGTTAACTGTTAAATTAAATCTAGGAACACGTAAACAGACACTGAAGAATAAATCAGTATGATGACCCTAAATGACCCCAAATGATGGAAAATATCCGATGGGCAGTCACGCAGTCAATATGCAACAGCAGGAAGTTAGCTCACCGTCAACACCCAAATTACTATGCAACGTGCATGCATGTTCTTTGTTATTGCTTATTACATGGTGATGTCCACCTTTTGGATAGATCACAGACAAAGGTGATGTTCGGTCAAAAGTAAGAGTCAACTCAAACAAGTTGTCATTATGCCATAGTTTTGGGAAAGCTTTTTTGTGGGACATATATTATTGGCTGAACAAGATGGCCAGCATTGCACACCAAGCAGTCTGTCAAGACAACTCCTGACAATGTATTTTTGATTGTGGATTTTGCGTACACATATACTACATGCCTCGCTTCATCAACAGAAATAGATTGATTTTACTTCAATTCTGGATTTCTAAGCTCATATTCAGATTCAAACAATTAGCAGTATCCCAACTTTGAAAACCTAGCCTCAGCGGTATTCCAAGTTTGCAGAGACAAATGTACGCGTCGGTAGTTAGACGTGGTCGTAAGTCTTTCTTAACACATCATTGGGAGGAGCCCATCACCACGAGGCGAATTGTTCTCCGACAGCGACCACACTAAGAGTCCAGGAGTCTGTTGTCCGTAGGAACGCCACGTTTTGGCCGAGGACAAACTCTGCTGCTGCTGAGCCCACCGACCGATGCTGACTACCATAAGCGCGTCACGTTTTGCTCAATGGGAAAGAAAATTGGGGATAGAAATCAAGCTATTGGAAGAAGAAAAATTTGATCGCTGTTGTCATCGACGGCAACGGATCTTATAGTATTTGAGAATGCAGTCAGAGCACCTCATGTCTACCAAATCCGTAGAGTGCCTTGTGCTGGAGTGGTAACTTGGCCCAGGTCATTAAAGTAGTTCCTTGGATCAACAGCTTTGTTGATGCCCTGTAGTAGACTACGGTGGTCAAGGTCGAGGCGTGCATCGCGCATCGCGTCGCTCTCGGTAAACAGGGTTGCAATAGACCAGGAAAATCAGCAAACAGAAGGTCAAGTATGTAAGTCTTTAAACTCATTCGAGTATTATCATGACTTAATAAAATCACTCGATTGGAGATGTACAGAAGAAGGAACAAAGACATCCAGTATTTAATATATCCAGAGGTGCGGACCTTCCGCCACGTGAAGAATACTAAAAGGACCAGATTTGATGGATTTGTGGCAATTTGGGAGGTTTAACACGACTACATTAAAAGATCAGGACATTTATGTATGTGGTCGTCGTTGCCAATTTGTACACGAGGGCGTAGTAGATCCACGTGGTCTCCAAGAATACCCGCTTTGTCAAAGTCTCCTGGTTTGGGGTATGGTCAAGTCAATCTCTGTTCATGTAATATTCCGAGTATGACATTAGCAGAACATGCCTTTCTGCCTTGAACTGCTCTTCTTTACAATATTTCCAAAGGGAACGAAGACGGTCCAAGCATTACCTTCTCTTCCACCAGGAAAAGAGCTAAAGCTTAGACAAGCTTTTGGACTTTCCCTTTCTTAGCTAAAGGCCCTCTGCTCCAATCAGGGGAATCCAAAAACCTAGTAACTATGTTTTCTTTTTTAGTGTAGCAGAATTAGCGAAAACAACTACTAAAACCAAAGCCAATAAAGGTGATTCTAGATCGGTGATGACTCCCGCGCTCCGTCGCGTCTTCTATGAAGACATTTACAATATAGACAACCTTAGGGTTGGCTACAAAAGGCTAAAACTTGTCTATGAGAAATTGGCAGCTGAGTGGAATCAAGCTGCAGCCTCTTGGAATGTTGCAGGAAAGGGTTCGTAGAACCAATTTTTGTAAAGAGTTAAACGTCCCAATAGTGACATACATTGGTGCCAGGGTTTTATGCCATTATTTGGAGGTGTCACTCACAAGACGAAAAAGCCAAACCTTAATTATTAATTCCCAATAGTAACATACATTGGTGTTGGGGTGGATGTCATTATTGGGAGGTGTATAACCTCCCAATAGTAACATATATTGGTGTTAGGATGTCACTATTGGGAGGTAACTATTGAAAAAATAAAGTGCATAGATTTATTCTCGTACATTACATACTTACTAAGAAATTTTCTGAATTTGTTGTTTGGTTTCAAGATCGACTTCATTTGCAATTTTGTATTGTTCACGAAGATTAACATAGGCACTATAGTTGCGGGTGATTCGGATTGATACAGAAAACTCTGAGTGAAACAATTCATGATAATATTTGTAGTGAAGTATATTACTGAAGCCCAGAAAGAGTGCATTGTTGACATAAACTTTTAAATAAAAATATGCCAAATTTTTCTTTCTCACAGCTATGTATTATGATTATGATATGAATTTATCTCCGAAATTTACTTGCAACTCTCGATAATATCATGTCACTATCAGCTATACCGACGTACTGTTCTTATTGAGCAGATAAAAAAGTTACAAACTAATGGTTCTGGTAATTTACATCACTTATGAGAGTATGTCAATCATAAGATTTCCCACTATTGGGAGGTTTAACGCTCGGTTTAAAGCTCCTGCCTTTGACCTACAACTGTCGTGGTCACCAAGAATTTGCAGCTTTGATCAAAAACTTTGTCTACGGTTTGAACTGTTTAAGTAGAACCCTAATGCCTTGGAGCGTTAGGATTATTAATAATGATCAACGGTATTAGAATAGTGGATCCGTAAGGTTTACATTAATCAAGCACCAAGAAATTAAGAGGTTTACTATTTGAGAATGGGAAAGTTTTAGAGAACTAACAGTGTCCACTTTTCTAGATTTCTCCTGCATATCCCCCTTGACATAGATCATATCGATCTATGTCAAGATCGAAGGATGTTTGTCACTAAGGTACACAGAAAACAAGACAAAATGCAATATAATAAGTTCCGCAATCATATTCCAAGGATAGGAACATGTAACGTAGGTTATAATCATAACCATAAGTTTGTAGTTTGTAAATTTACTCAATAAGAACAATATGTCACTATTTGCTTTATCGACATTACGCTCCCATCGGGTTTATCGGAACCCGAGTTCGGGTAGAGGGCTGTAACCGACCCTAAAATCAATAAAGCAACGATAGATAAGAGCTCAGCTGGAAGCCCAACTGGTCCATCCTTCTCTGCATAATCCTCCTTTCGTGTCTGACACTCCTCGTCCCGCTTGCAGGCACCCGCTCTCTTGCTGGCTCGCTTCTGCTTCTAGCTGGGCCGCGCTGCACTACTTATCCTGCTGGTCCTGCCTTCTCGAAATGCAATTCCAATTTCCCAATTCACCCTCGCGATCCTAAACCCCTCATGATCATGGATCCGCCGCCGGATTCGAGTTCTGCCCGAATCGATTCGATTGTTTGTGTTCAGGAGTCCTATAACAACATGACGCTATCCAATACTGACAGTTTCAAATGTAATCTATCATGATCGCAATATATAACGGTGAGAAAGAAGAATTTGACATTCATTTATTTAAATTTCTATATCAAGAATTCACTATTCTCGGTTTCGATAAAATACTTCGTTACATATATTATGGTCATTGGTTTCATTCAGATTTTTGTGTATTAATTAGAATTCAAACTCAATTATAACGGGGAGCTGCTAGTTATACTCCATTTAAGGCTAATTAGCCCTCACTCTACAATAATTTCTCATCTGATTGGTCAATACAATGCTATAAGGTGTGTTTAGCATCAACTTCTAAAATAAACCTTCGATCAATCAGAGAAAAGCCAATAGTAGCGTGAGAATTAATTAGCCCTAATTGAGAGATAACTAGCCCTTCCCTTATAATGCTTACAGTAATCATTGTGAACAATACAAAATTGTAAATGAGGTTTAAACCAAACAACATATTTGTAGAATGTACTAGAAACGGATGTAATATACTATAAGAAGTCTGTGCACTTCTATGTGTAAGTGACACCTTTCAATAGTGGCTTACAATCTGAACACCAATGTACATTACTATTGGGACATTTCTACTCCGAGGGACACGTTCCAATGTGTAGTAAACCCGTAGAAACAATAGATGTCACTATTGGGAGGTTTAACTCAATAGTGCTGCTGCTATTTGGTACTGATGTATGGTTGGCCTGTATCACAGGCTTGACCACTAAAAATACAGCATGCTTCAAATCTCATAGAATAGACTAAATGCGGAGATGTGAAGAGATATGGGCAAAATGCCATCTTAATATCATGCAGTGGTACATGTTCAGTATGTGCATCGTGATACTAATCCAAAACTCTGAAGGAAAGTTGAGATTGAAGTTGACGTTCGCCTTCTCTTGCCTTCTAGGCGACGATGAGTTATTCTACTCTTCATGATGAGGTATCTTGCTCTAAGGGAATAATACGATGTGTTGTTGTTCTCCGCACTCTGTTCATCTCTCTATTTATATAGAGACTATTGATTTAACATATCAAAATTCAGTCATTAATTCTAATCACTTAAAAAATTTGTTTACTGTTGGGTTTAAATGTGATTTGAGAGTACTTAGTCGTGGTTACTGAGTTTAGTCAGGGTTTAGGGTCCCTACATTCAAATGTGATCTACTAAAAATGAATACAGAGGTAGAGCAGAAGTCAAAATTGTGTTTTTTTTCGGAGATATGGATAATATCTTCTGAGTGTGAATTGTTGAAGAACGTGCCTATAGATAAAATCCATTTAAAAATGATGGACATAATCTAAAATGTGATATTAAAATTCCTATAAACAAGAATCATTAAAAGTGATATATTGAAAACATTGAGAATGAATTATTTGTGTAATGCATCAACAAAGTTGATTCTTCACTGTTCCTATAAATTCCAAAATAATCATGCTGGAGATTTCCATCACTTCAAGATTCAATGTTGCGTTTTGTGAGAATTGATCAGGGGTAACCAAGATAAAAAACAAATGGCAAGTCCATAGACCTAAGTGGCCAATCAAGCAATCATTTACTTTATCTCTTCACTCCATCAAGAAAGAAGATCGGTGTGTGATTTGGGGTGCATATATCTCATATGACTACCTAGACTTTTTTTTAATCGTACATTTGAATGTACGATTAAGAAGAAGATGTTCACAAAGTCTATCCATGGTAGAACTACCACCGTCCAGGGGCGAGATACGTTGGTCCAAAGTCACAATGCTGACATAGCATAATTGCTCATCAGACATGACACATACGACAAAGAAATCGACCTGTATATTGACGTTAGTTTGTCATTGTGGGGACTAAGATTTTGTGTTTTGCACCACCCATCTCATCTTCTCCCTATATCTTGGATCTTTGACTTTTTTGACACCGGTTGCTTCTCTCCAACGATCGCTGTTCGATGCACAAAACGAAATGTATGAGAAGCCACGGTCGCTTGTCTTGAGTTCTAGAACGCCACAAACCCTTTTCCAGGTGAATCTTATAACCAGGTTCCATCTCACGAATATTGATTTATTTCAACGACTTTCCCACGTGCATCAGATTGATATCATACCTTCCTCAATGAAGATGATTAGTAACAAACAACAAAGCACATAACTAAGGAGTTATGTGCTTTGAAGCTCACCTGTTGAAGATGTTGGAAACGTCTCCCCTTTTTGGTTTTTCTGTCACTGTACATCATTGCCATCGGCAAAGTGCACTGCACTCCCTCCAACCTTGAAATCTGATTTCTTGCAGCATTAGTACATTGCCTCTGTTTCCGAGATTTGTGTAGATTACATGGATCATTCACATGTTCATCTCCAAGTGACAGGCGCGTGCAGGCACAAACACAGGAACTTCAGCCGGCAAGTTAAATCTTGCCAGATTCCAATCAAGCTAGCATCCTGCTGATATAACGTACTCTTGTGTTGGATGATTCCCAGATTAAGATTGTGTCTTTTCCGGAAAAGTCGAATGCGCATGTCCAGAATAGTTCGTCAAGCAAGCAATCGAGTGCTTCCTTGGTTTCTGAGTCTTAGTGATAGGCCTTGCATTTTGTAAGAAAAAAATACTAGATAGACGGTTCACCAACGCTCAGAGCTAAAGAACTGCAACGGTCAGCGAAGGTGACCGAAAAGTCAACGTGACAGGAACCTCTGACCTGGTCATCGCGTCTGTCAAGAAACAAGCACGCAAGGGCGATGAAATTATCAAGGTCTGCATCAACGCACGTGAACTGTAACTGCGGACATTCTGTTCCACTCTCATGAATGTGCGCTTCTTAAGAACTGGTTCGCGACACACAGAGTTCATTTTCTTCAGTCGATTTGAATAAAGACCGGAACACAATAAAAAAGACGCAGTAAAATCGAACTGATCAAAGTCAGGAGGTCGCAGCAGGCAGAAGGATCAATTCGTTGCAATGGCAAATCAGTTTTCGTTGGATTCAACAAGGGGAGAGCTTATCGATGTCGTTGCCTCGCCGCTGGAGCACAGATTGCTAACTGGCCCGTCGAGCTCGAGCGAGGAAGTTGTCATCTCAGATGAGGAAAGACAGCAACTTGCTAGCACTCTGACGGCATTTTTTCTTAAGATAAAACAGGGTGAGAATGCCTTGGGCATCGATCTCGCATGGTCAATGCTCGTTGACAACAATTTTGATTTTGAATTCGATGTATCCGAAAGGACGAATCTGATAGCCGCCGCGATATCTACGCCAGATCTACTCGAAGATGCTCGTTTCGTCGCTCAGTTAATTTCACGAGGCAGGAGAGTCCAGGCAAGAACCAATGAGCAGTTTCAACTTCAAGACAGCGTTCGTAGAATTTTGAGACCTTTCGCCACTAGCGATCCCAGCTCTGAGCCGGTTGTGTACAAAGGTGCTCAGATGGACTGCGGATTCAGTGGAGAAGCGCGAGAAAAAGCTAGATCCAACGTCTTAGATAAAAACCCTTCTACTGGAAACATGTCATTCGCCCCGATCCTGGCATCCCACAGCTTGGTGGATGGCATGACGGAGGTCCAGTACTCTGCGGGATCTTTTCAAACGATGGAGGGGGAACTGATCAGGAATTACGAGATGGCTGACGCTCTTCTCAAAGTTGTCAGAGAGAAGACACAATCCAATACGGACGAGGGCGTGGTACCTGGTATGCAAGCACTTCAGAACTTTTGTGTTCAATTGAGACAAAGTGGAGTCGATCCGGCGCTCATGTTATCGTCGATACTTTCCAGAAATCAGCAGTTAACCTTCGGCGTGTCAGCTCTTGGTTGCGGTATGACTGTGCAGATCCCGTATATCGACAGACTGACACGCAAACTTGTGCAGTCGTTGAGTGAGGCATGGAACGAGCAAAGGAGCATTCAAAATGTGGTAGTCACGACAGCTAGAGTGGACGGCAACCTTGTCAAGAACTATATCAGCCATATCAAGAGTCGCGGTGTTGTCGAACACTACACTCATAGCATCCTCATCTACAGACACACTGACAGTAGACTCTTGTTGTATGATTACGGCTGTGTTGAAGATAAGTTGGTGTTTATGGCTGCTGCGAATAAAGAATTCACAATGAACGAGCTTGAAGATATATCGGGGGCAGAGATCTACCATTGTTCAAGGGACGACGATGGCAAATTCAAAGAAGGTGATGCCGCTGCCCATCCTCGGTTCAGGTTGTTACAGAAGTTAGCAAAGCACTTGAAGCCAATTCGAAAGCAGAGAGATGGTTCCTTTCTCAAAGCATCGTCGAAATGTCGCCTTCATCATTGTCCAGGGCTGTGTGCCAGGCTCAAAAGGCACCCATCTCAGCTTGGTTGCTGGAAACATCTTATCAGTGGGAGGCCACCTACAACGGAGGATGCAGAGAGGCTCCTGGAGGCGAATGTCATGGAGGTGCTGGCGCTTTTGACGTTGTGGTACCAGGACCCGTTTTATTTCCAACTCTCCTACGAATCAGTCCTAGATTCAGGGCTCAGAATGTCTTATTTGCCATATATGACCCCTGTCTTAGGTCATGTCATGTACTCCGTGCCTGCCAATGTAGATAAGAACCAAATGTACTCTCATGTCCCCGCCCCGTTTGAGAAGCGTACTGCATTAGTGACGGTGGTAGCCCATAAAAATCACAGGTGCTGGAACCGCCGGTTACTATGGGGAGGTCCCTCTGGTCGTGTCAATGACACTCCCTCTCGGAATACCGTATAACATAGAGAGTGATGCATGTAGAAGGAATCGCTTGATTGTACCAGCGTGTGCACTTCAGAGCTTCGGTATGGTCTTCACATGTTGTTATGGACATATGCAATCAGAAACACTTAAGAGTACTCAAGATGGACGATCTTCACGATTTAGAGATCTAGTTAGACACATACTATCATGAATAGTTTCACTCATATTTTTGTGTATTAATTCGAATTCAAACTCAACTATAACTCATACTTTAATCGTCGTGAACAATACAGAATTGCAAATGAATACGATTTTTAAACCAAATAACATAATTATAGAATGTCCTAGAACGAATGTAATGTACATTAAGAAGTCTATGTACTTTCTATTTCTAATTGACATCCAATAGTGAATTCCAACCTGTACACCAATGTGCATTACTATTGGGAGGTTATAATCAAGGTTAGTCACTTTTCTCCTAAGAGTGACACCTTCCAATACTGTAGTAAAACCCTAGAACCCATGTTTGTCACTATTGGGAGATTTTACTCCGCAGTGCTACTATTTGGTGCTAATGTATGGTTGGCATGTATCACACCCTTGACCACTAAAAATACAGCATGCTTCAGATCACATTGAATAGACTACATGTGGAGATGTGAAGAGATATGGGCAAAATGCCATCTTAATATCATGTGAAAAGCATACAGTGGTACATGTTGAGTATGTGCATCGTGATACTAATCCAAATTTTTCAAGGAAAGTTGAGATAAAAGTTGACGTTCGCCTTCTCTTGCCTTCTACGCGAGGATGAGTTATTCTACTCTTCATGATGAGGTCTCTTGCTCTAAGGGAATAATACGATGTGTTGTTGATCTCCGCACTCTGTTCATCTCTCTATTCATATAGAGACAATTGATTTTACATATCAAAATTCAGTGATTAATTCTAATCACTTGAAAAATTTGTTTACTGTCTGGTTTAAATGTGATACGAGAGAACATAGTCGTGGTTACTGAGTTCAGTCCCTACATTCAAATGTGATCTACTAAAAATGAATACAAAGCTAGAACAGAAGTCAAAATTGTGTTTAATTTTCGGAGATATTGATTATACCTTCTAAGTGGTGAATTGTTGAAAAACGTGCACATGGATAATCTCCATTTAAAAATAGTGGACATAATCTAAAATGTGATATTAAAATTCCTGTAGAAAAGAATCATAAAAAAAAATATTTTGAAATTATTGAGTATGAATAATTTGTGCGATGCATTAACAAAACTGATTATTCACTGTTCCAATAAATACTAAATTCCAAAACAATCGTCCTGGAGATTTCAATCACTTCAAGATTCAGTGCTGCATTTTTTGAAAATTGATCAAGGGTAACCGGAATGAAGTCTGGGACAAGACAAAACAAATAGCTAGTCCCTAGACCTAATTGGCAAATCAAGTATCACTTACTCTCTGTCTTCTCTCCAATAAGAAAGAATTTCAGTGTGTGATTGGTGTGCATATATCTCTTATGACTACCTAGACGCAAATGTACGATTAAGAAGGAGATGTTCACAAAGTCTTTCCTTGGTAGAACTACCACCGTCCAGAGGCGAGATACCTTGGTCCAAATTCACAATGCTGACATAGCATAAATGCTCAGACATGACACATACGACAGAGAAATCGACCTGTATATTGACGCTAGTTTATCATCGTGGGGATTAAGATTTTGTGTTTTGCACCAGCCATCTCATCTTGGATCTTTGACTTTTTTGACACCGGTTGCTTCTCTCCAACGATCACTGTTCGATGCACAAAACGAAATTTATGAGAAGCCACGGTCGCTTGTCTTGAGTTCTAGAACGCCACAAACCCTTTGCCAGGTGAATCTTATAAAGGGGATGCATTTGAAACATTCATGGTTATTTCCTTATTTGGCTTGCCATTTTAGTTGACAGAACTGGCCTCTGGTGAGAATTGTATGGCACTGGGTCCCGCATTTTTATCTGATAAATCTTGGGGTCCTACACCACTGCTGTTGTGGTGTAACGTAGCAATTCAGATACTGCAGGAAGAGACAAAACGAGAGATTCTAGGAATCGTTGGTAAGAGGTTTCATCTCACGAATATTGATTTGTTTCTACGACTTTCCCACGTGCATTAGATTGAGATCATACCTTCAGCAATGAAGATGATAAGTAACAAACAACAAAGCACATAACTCCTTAGATCACCTGTTGAAGATGTTGAAAATGGCTCCCCTTTTTGGTTTTTCTATCACTGTACGCCATTGCCATCGGCAAAGTGCACTGCACTCCCTCCAAGCTTGGAATCTGATTTCTTGTAGTACATTGCCTCTGTTTCCGATATTTTTGTAGATTACTTGGATCATTCACATGTTCATCTCCAAGTGACAGGCGCGTGCAGGCACAAACACAGTAACTTCAGCCGGCAAGTTAAATCTTGCCATCTTCCAATCAAGCTAGCATCCTGCTGATATAATACTCTTGTGTTGGATGATTCCCAGATTAAGATTGTGTCTTTTCCGGAAAAGTAAAATCCACATGTCCAGAATAGTTCGTCAAGCAAGCAATCGAGTGCTTGTGGTAACACACTTTTTGTTTTTTTTGCAGAATTTAAACAATTTAGAAAAGAAGTACCGAAGCAGTGTCTGTAGTTAGGAAATGGTACGTTAAATAGAGTGGATTGAGGAGATCGTCACGAGGTCACAAAGAAACGCGAAGTTGGACGTACCAGCGCCAAATGCCTTCGGCAAGATCTCCTTTACTGAGGTGTCTCTACCCACGCACTTCCAGCGTTTAGGGAAAGTACGCTTCCGGCACAGACACCTCCGGAGGAGATGTCGCTGAAGACGTCAGAAGCCGGCAAGGACCCCTGAAGGCTTCCGACCATGAGTGCGCCTTCGGCGATGCGCCGCTAGCGCGGGAGGGAAACCTTCATAACGATCAGGACTCACCGTAGTTCCAGTTGGTTGAGGTTGCATTGGAAAGAGCTCGGGACGCTCGTTCTAACGAGCCCAAGAGCGCCGGAGATGGATCAGGGACGAAGAAGTTATGAGCGTCGGAAAACTTGCATCTGGACATGCGCTGTTCGCGCTAGGGTTCACCGTCGGAAAGGACTCCCGTACGCCTTCGGCGATGCGCCTTCGGCGGAACCACGCGCTCATGAGAGGAGATCAACTCAGAGGCGGAAGCGCCTTTGGCGGCTGCGCAACGGAAGAGAAGCGCCGGCCGGATGTACGCCTCCGACGTGGCGCGGATAGGCGGGTGCGCTGGCATGATTTGCGCCGGCGGGATATGCGCCATTGGCGATAGGCGGGGCAGAACGGACAAAAAAAGTGGTACGAATACGCGCCGGCGTAATTCGCGCCGACTTGATGTGCGCCTCCAGCGAGGCGCCGACGGAGAAGGATTACGCCAGCGGCGATATGCCTCCGGCGATGGTCAGGTTAGGAAAAGACAACCTAGTCGAAGCATACGCTCCACTGCGGCGAACTCGAGTCTGGAAGACGATGGCGGCGGGAGAATTCAACGTTCACGCATGCGAATGCGCGCAGTGCGGAGTCGTGAATTCGAGCATGCGAGGGAGAACCGTTAGGCCGTATAGCCGGCTGCGCAATCAAGTTTGATTGTAACCAGTGAGAACGTTGGGTGATCTTGAATTCGGAGAAGAAAAGGCTGCGCTCCAGTCTCATTCTCTCATTCTTGATTGTGAGTTTTCCAGCTTCAGAGATTACGCGCAAGGGCGGAGAGACCTGCAGTGAGAAGAGAGAGTGCGGAGACGAGTTGCGCGAGGATTTTGACAGACCTTGCAGAGAGTTTGCGAGCAGCGAACTTGAGCGCGCAAGAGAAGAAAGAGCGATTTCAGTCAGTGTCTGAGCGGCCGACGCGCAGCGGCGATTGTGAGAGATCGAGCGGAAGGGAGAACGTCTGTGTGTGTGTGCAGGAAACGCAAGGAAGATGTCGAAGGTCCCCCAGCTGCGAGTGTCTCCACTCAGAGTGCTGCAGATCGGTCTACGCGCATTCCAAGATGTGTTAACAAGGCTGAAGCTTGACTTCCTCCTGTGGGGATGGAACTGGACATGTCCGGAGATGGTGCGCGAGTATCTGCAGGAGAAACACAAGCCCTCGCGCGGATTCCGCCCACATCCCGAGAGGTGGGACATTAGTGACTGGGCGCAGGTGTTAGGAAGGTGTGCAGGCGAGGAAGGGTTTCTCCTCTTCGAGGCCGAGAGCGTGAAGGTGTCCAAGGAGGAAGAAATCTCCTACAATGATCTTTTCAAAGTTGCCAAGCATCTCAAGAACGGTTTCCGGACGCGAGATTACAAAGATCGATTGCGGAGAAATGTCGCGACTGCATTACTTCAGATATTGCAGCCGACCAAGACCGCCTACATGCATGGTTGGCAAGTGGGATTTGTGGAGCTAGTGTTGTCAGGAGCTCCGGTTCATTGGGCGCGACTCCTGTGGAAGGTGACGCGCCAACATGCGCAAGAAGAGAGAGGAGGGACCCTCAATCATCTTTCGCCTTACCTGATTGTGTTTTATCGAGCGATGGGATGTTTGACAACTTCAGAGCGGACACGGTTTCCGCTGCTGACCCGGAGTTATCCAGGTAGATACTTGCGGGAGGCCGAAGTGGACACAGATCCGGACGAAGCACCTGCCAGTCCAGCTCTAGCTCCAGCTCCGGCTCCGGCCCCAGCAAGAGCAGCAGAAGAGCGTCGAAGCGAGCGCGCACCGCGGAAGCGGAAATGGGATGAGAGACTGGAAGACAGGCAGCCGGAAGCTCCCGCGGCGCCGACTCGGAGTCGGCCAACCAACGAGCCTCACAGCCGGCCGAAACAGAGGGCACGCAAAGTGGTGTTGCCAACTAGTACTGAGGAGACCAGGCGTACTCCGGTCCGGCGGAGTATCCTGCCCAAGCAAGAAGAGATAATCGCGCAGATTCTGGGGAGGTCGGCGGACACCTCTGCGCAGAAGGCACCGATGCCTCCAGAAGAAGACAGGCGAACTGACAGTCGGCCGACTGCGAGTCGGGCGACTGAAGGTCGGCCAACTGAAGTACGGCCAACCGAGCAGCGCGTTGAACCGGATAGCAGGCCGGAAGCAGAAGGGAGTTTGGCTGACGAGCCAACAACCCTGAGAGGGTCGCCTTCGGCAGAAGGCGCTTCTGGGAAAACGCCGCCAGCAAGCAGGCCAAGTGGAGTGAAGACGCGCAGGGTAGATCCACCGGCAGTCGGACAACTGCTAGTCGGCCGACTGCGAGTCGGTCAACTGAGAGTCGGTCAGATTCGCCGACTGCGAGACGGACAGGGCCGGCGACCATTGTGCGGGCGCCTTCGGCGGACACACCTCCGGCGAAGACACCTTCCGCGCAGATCGCGCGGGAAGAGCAGGCAGTAGAAGCGGGCGGTGCAAGGGTGGCAAAAGTGACTGCGGCGCCGACCCCTTCGAGAACCGAAGATCGAGCCGGAACAGGGGCTCAGGCAGTGGGATCCCCCACTGCCTTGGATATTTATGCAGGGAGTGGAGCGGCAGTCGCGGCGGAAGCTGCCGCGCGCCACAGTTCCAGGGAGTCGCCAAGAGATTCTGTGGCGACCGAAATCCTCGAAACAGAGGATGAGACGAGTTCAGAAGAGCAGGAAGCGGACTCTGTGCAGAAGACGCCAACAGGGGTATTGTGCGAGCAGATAGTTCCACTCCTGCGATATTTGGATCGCAAGACATCAAAGTACTCGGGTCCCAGAAAACCGCAGTCTTATGTGGAGATTGTCAAGCGCAAGACGAGGAGCAAGGTGGCCACTTGGGCCTCTAGGTGCCAAACATTGCAGGATAGGTATACTGCCTCCGACAGCACCTGGCGATCACGCAGAGGCTACACCAAACCCTGCAACAACAGAGGGAGGATGTGGCGACAAAAGCCCAGGCGGATGCTGAGCTAATGCGGGCAAAGATCGAGTCGGAATTGCAGGAAGAGCGGAGACAAAACCGCATCTTAACAGAGGAGCTTGCGCGCCAGACGCGCGCATTAGAAGAAAGTCAAAGCACACGCAAGGAGGATGAGGAGTTGTTGCGCAACTTGCAATCCGAGTGCGCGGAATTGAGGGCGCAGCGCGCAGATGCGGAAATGCAGCTAGCAGAGGTGGAAGGCAGCAGCCGGACGCGAGAAGAGTTGGCGACGCGGGTGACTCACTGTCTAAAAGGATACGCCCATTGGGAGGTGGCAGCTCAAGAGAAGATCACACTCAGGGAGTTTGAGCTTCGGGCGGCGGCATTGACGGAGGGTGACAGTCGGAGTCGGCGGCGAGTAGCGAGGAAATTAGAAGCCTTCTTGTCGGGTGCGCGCGACACTATGGCGCACTGAGAGTCGGAAGTTGTAATAACCCACCAAAGGCTAAAACTGCAGTATGGTGGTAAAAAGATCGAACCCACAGGGACAGAGGCAACACACAGAGTAAAAGTGTCACGTTTAACAGATTTTTGTAGAGTTTGAATTCTAGGCGACTGTCACTCCCAGAAATACTGCAGTGCTCGACTCGGAGGCTCTACTCGGAGGAGGAACTCAACTCGGAGGATGTTCGGAGGATGCACGGTACAGCTTGGTCACTCAACACACACACACACACACACACACACCTGAAACTGGCAAAAAGCACAACTCGGAGGTCGGTCAGGACCTCCGCTTCGGATTTCAGGAGGAAAGTGTCTCACAAGTTCACTCAGAGGTTCTGCAGGTAGTGCCTCCCACTCCGGCTTTTACTGCCCTTCCGCCAGGAACTAGCGGGGGTACCCGGACTGGACTTCCCACTTCGGAACGAAGCCTCTACATACGCCGTGGACGTCACCCTCGACTATCACACCAAACGCAGGGAGTGCAGACCCGACTGAGAACTTACTGAAAACACGATCCAGTAACACACACACAACCTGAATTACAAACCAAGGTTTACACGAAGTAATGAAACTTCACATTGGCATTCAGGGGAAACTTCCCGTAGGAGTACAATCAGGATATGTCACTCGAAGGAGTAAGGGGGAACTGTTCAAGTCTCTAACTCGTAGCCGGCTCTGAGCATCAGAAATCACCCGCAGGTGCAGATCCGCACTACTCAAGTCTCTAACCGGGTACTAGCTCTGAACATTCAGCCGAAGGCCTTCAACTACATCATACGGTAACTTCGCTATGCTGCAGCTTCTCTACGTGGTGCCAGGACCAAAATGCACAAACACGTCAAGAAAGTGAGTTCCTGATCTGCACTTCCGAAACTGGAAGAGTCCCAAGGCAAAACGCCTTGATCTACTTTATACTCTCAAAAGATCCTAACTAGCACTACGCTATCCTATCTACCACTCGCAGCATCTGCGCGAAACCAAACTACTCTACTGCACTCAGTAGATCCGGTGCTGCGCCTCCTGCGCGCCGGACAGCTCCGCTTACTATCTCTACCTTGCCAGTCTTCCGACCGGCTGCGTAACCCCAGGCGTCGGAGCGCTGTGGTGACTTCCGACTGCAAGTGCGCCATAGTGTCGCGCGCACCCGACAAGAAGGTTTCTAATTTTCTCGCCACTCGCCGCCGACTCCGACTGTCACCTTCCGTCAGTGCCGCCGCCCGAAGCTCGAACTCCCGGAGTGTAATCCTCTCTTGAGCTGCCACCTCCCAATGGGCGTATCCTTTTAGACAACGAGTCACCTGTGCCGCCAACTCTCCTCGCGCCCTGCAGCTGCTCTCCACCTCGGCCAGCTGCATTTCTAATCCCGCACGTTGTGCCCTCAAATCCGAGCACTCGGATTGCAAGTTGCACAACAACTCCTCATCCTCCTTGCGGGCCCTTTGACTTTCTTCTAAGGCGCGCGTCTGGCGCGCAAGCTCGGCTGCTAGGACTTTGTTCTGTCTCCGCTCCTCCTGCAGTTCCGACTCGATCTTTGCCCGAATTAGTTCGGCATCCGCCTGACTTTTCGTCGCCGCATCCTCCCTCTGCTGCTGCAAGGCTTGGTATAGCTTCTGTGTGACCGCCAGGTGTTGTCGGAGGGCGGTGTTCCTATCCACATATATTTGGCACCTAGAGGCCCACCTTGCCACCTTGCTCCTCGTCCTTCGCCTGATAGTCTCCACATAAGACTGCGGTTTTAAGGCACTTGCGTATTTGGATGTCTTGCGATCCAGATATCGCAGGAGTGGAACTATCTGTTCGCACAGCACCCCTGTTGGCGTTTTCTGCACCGAATCCTCTTCTTGCTCTTCCGAGCTCGTATCATCCTCAGTCTCGAGGATTTCAGTCGCCACCGAATTCCTTGGCGACTCCCTGGAACTGTGGCGCGCAGCAGCTTCCGCTGCGACTGCTGCTCCACTGCCTGCTAAAATATCCAGGGCAGTGGGAGATCCCACTGCTTGAGCCCCTGTTCCGGCTCGATCTTCGGTTTGTGAAGGGGTCGACGCCGCAGTGACTTTTGTCACTCTTGATCCGCCCGCTACTGCTGCCTGTCCTTCCGGCGCAATCTGCGCGGAAGGTGTCCTTGCTGAAGGTGCGTCCGCCGAAGGCGTCCGCACACTGGTCGTTGGCCCCATCCGTCTCGCAGTCGGCGAATCCGGCTGACTCTCTGTTGTCCGACTCGCAGTCGGCCGACCAGCAGTTGTCCGACTGGGAGTCGGATACACCCTGCGCGTCTTGACTCTACTTGGCCTGCTTGCTGGTGGCGTTCTTCCAGAAGTGCCTTCCGCCGAAGACGACCCTCTGAGGATTGTTGGCTCGTCAGCCAAACTCTCTTCTGCTTCCGGCCTGCTGTCCGGTTCAACGCGCCGTTCAGTTGGCCTTCCTTCCGCTTGTCGACCTTCAGTCATCCGACTCGCAGTCGGCCGGCTGTCAGTCCGTCCATCTCCTCCCGAAGGCCGTGGTGCCTTCTGTGCAGAGGTTTCTGCCGTTTTCCCTAGAATCTGAGCGATTATCTCTTCCTGTGTGAGATTCCGCCGGGTCGGAGTTCGCCTGGTCCCCTCAGTAACAGTTGGCATTTTGCGTGCCCTCTGTTTTGGTCGACTGTGAGGCTCGGGGGTGGGCCGACCACGAGTCGGCGCAGCTGGCACTTCCGGCTGCCTGTCCTCAGGTCTCTCATCCCACTTCCGCTTTCGCGGAATGCGCTCACTTCGACGTTCTTCTGCTGCTCTTGCTGGAGCCGGAGCCGGAGGCGTATTGGCAGGTTCCTCGTCCGGGTCTGTGTCTACTTCGGCCTCCCTCGAATATCTTCCTGGATAAGTCCGGGTCAGCTGCGGAAATCGAGTTTTCTCAGCATTCGTCAAACATCCCATCGCCCGGTAAAACACGATTAAGTAAGGCGATAGATGATTGAGGGTTCCTCCCCTCTCTTCTTGCGCATGTTGGCGCGTCACCTTCCACAGGAGCCGTGCCCAATGCACCGGAGCTCCTGACAGCACTAGCTCCACGAACTCTACCTGCCAACCATGCATGTAAGCGGTCTTGGTCGGCTGCAATATCTGCAGCAATGCTGTCGCGACATTTCTCCGCAATCGATCCTTGTAATCCCGTGTCCGGAAACCGTTCTTGGGATGTCTGGCCACTTTGAAGAGCTCATTGTAAGAGACTTCTTCCTCCTGGGACACCTTCACGCTATCGGCCTCGAAGAGGAGATCCCCTTCCTCGCCGGCACACCTGCCCAACACCTGCGCCCAATTGCAAATGTCCCATCTCTCTGGGTGTGGGCGAAATCCGCGAGAAGGCTTGTGTCTCTCCTGCAGATACTCGCGCACCATTTCCGGACATGTCCAATTCCACTCCCATAGGAGAAAATCGAGCTTCAGCCTCAACAGCACATCTTGAAATGCGCGTAGACCGATCTGCGGCACCCTGAGTGGAGACACTCGCAGCTGGGGAACCTTCGACATTGCGTTGCCTGCACACACACAAACGTTCTCCCTTTCGCTCGCTCTCTCACAATCGCCACTGCGCGTCGGCCACTCAAGCACTGACTGCTCACTCTCTCTGCGCTCGTTCAAGATCGCTACTCACAATTCTTTCAAGGTCCGCCAAGATCCTTGCGCAACTCTTCTCCGCACTCTCTACTCTCACTGCAGGTCGCTCCGCCCTTGCGCGTAATCTTGGAACTGGAAATCGCAAAGTCAAGAATGAGAGAATGAGACTGGAGCGCAGTCTTTTCTTCTCCGATTTCAAGAACGTCCAACGTTCTTACTGGTTGCAACGTACGCAGCCGGCTATACGGCTTAACGGTTCGCCCTTTGCATGCGCGAATTCACGTCTCCGCATTGCGCGCATTCGCATGCTTAAACGTTGAATTCTCCCGCCGCCGCCACCTTCCGGACTCGAGTCCGCTGCAGGGTATACGTCGGCCCTGTTGTCTTTTCCTAACCCGCCCTTCTCCGGAGGCGTGTCGCCGCTGGTGCGTTCATTATCAGTCGGCGCCTTGCTGGAGGCGCACATCCAGTCGGATCGAATTACGCCGGCGCGCAGTCGTACCGCCTATTTTGTCCCTTATGCCTCGTCCGTTGTTGCCGGCGCATATCCATCAGCGCAACTCATGCCAGCGCATCCGGCCGTCAGCGCCACGTCGGAGGCGTACATCCGACCGGCGCTTTCCTTCCATGAACAGCCGCCAAAGGCGCTTCCGACTCTGAGTTGGTTTCCTCCTATGAGCGCGTGATTCCGCCGAAGGCGCATCGCCGAGGGCGTACGGGAATCCTTTCCGGCTGTGAACCCTAGCGCGAACGGCGCATGTCCGGCTACGAGTTTTCCGACGCTCATAACTTCTCCATTCCTGATCCATCTCCGACGCTCTTGGACTCGTTAGAACGAGCGTCCCGAGCTCTTTCTAATGCAACTTCAACCAACTGGATCTACCGTGTATCCCGATTGTTATGAAGGTTTTCCCTTTCCGCGCTAGCGGCGCTTCGCCGAAGGCGCACTCATGGTCGGATGCCTTTAGAGGTCCGGGCCCTTCTCCTGACGTCTTTAGCAAAACCTCCTCCTGAGGTGTCTGCGCCGAAAGCGTAGCTTCCTTATACGCTGGAGGCGCGTGAGTAGAGACACCTCAGAAAAGGAGCTTTTGCCGAAGGCGCCGAAGACATTGGCGTTGGTACATCCGACTACGTGATTCTTTTGTGTCCTCGTGACGATCTCATCAATCCACTCTATTTAGCGTACCCTTCTCTAGCTACAAACACTGCTTTGGTACTAGTTTTCTAAAATTGTTTAAATTCTGCAAAAAAAACAAAAAGTGTGTTACCACATGCCCCCCTCCTCAATTGTGAGCGCCCACGCGAACATTTACACGTGGTATTTCTTCAGACGCCATCCGTTCACGCGGGTGCCTAACCATTCTCCCGTCAGTTCTGCGAGTTGGATGGATCCATTCGGAAAAACTTCTATCACCTTGTAAGGTCCCATCCACCTCAAGTGGAGCTTGCCTGGAAATCGAGCATGTCTGCTATCGTATAGCAGAGCCAAGTCGCCCTTCTCCAGCAGTACTGGTTTGAGCCTTCGATCGTACTTCTCCTTCCGCCTGAGTTGTAATTGCTTTGTTCGATCTTCGGCCTCTTGACGTCTTTCCTCCAGTGCCATTACCTCTTGCAGTTGATATGCCTGACTTTCCTCCGCGTCCAGCCGTCTCTGATCTAAGGTTCTCTTGGTAGGTATCTCGAATTCGATGGGTAAAATCGGATGCTGCCCATAAACTAGAAAGTAAGATGTTTGCCTGGTGGTGACTTTTTCCGCCGTTCTATATGCCCATAAGGCGGCCGGTAGCTTGGTGTCCCAGTCATGAGCATGGTTTACAGTCACCTTGAGGAGTATCTTACAGAGTAATCCATTGGACTTCTTTGTCAGACCATTTGCCTTGGGGTTGTAAGGAGTAGTCTTCCGATGCTTAATCTGGAAGTGCCGCGTCAAACTCTCTATCACCTGATTCAGAAAGTGCGTCCCTCTGTCACTGACTATTTCTAGGGGGCACCCGTAGCGTGTGATGATTGATTCGAATAGGAACCGTGCTACTGCGGCTGCGTCGTCGTGCCTTGTGGCCTCTGCCTCCACCATCTTGGTCGCATAGTCTGTTGCTACCAATATGTAGCGCCTGCGCGTGCCTTTAGTGACAGGTTGTATTGGTCCCACGAAGTCGATCCCCCATTTTTCAAATGGTGCCAATGACATGATTGGTGTAAGAGGCCATCTCGTGGTCGGAGTCGGCCTTACCGTCCTCTGGCAGCTGTCGCATTTGCGAACGTAGTCGTGTACATCTTTGAACATCGTCGGCCACCAGTATCCTGCATTCACAATTTTGGTCACTGTATTTCTGGTGGCGTAGTGACCACCAGCGTCTTCTGTGTGCATGGCTTTGACAACTCGCGGGACTTCGGACTCCTCTAGACATCTGCACAACCTCTCGTCTGCCATTTTTTTGAACAAGACCCCTTGTTGAAGTTGGTAAGGTCCCGCTTTATGAACGAAGACCGTGCGCTGCTCCGCATCCAATCCTTCCGGACATTGGAGTGTGAGCAGAAACCTGTATAAGTCCGCGTACCTGGACTCATGGCTGGCGGACAACTGAAAAAGTTGTTCGTCGGGAAAATCATCCACTACTTCCTCCTCTATGGGTTCGGTCCATAGTCGGGAGAGGTAGTCCGCGTTCTCATGGTGAACGCCTTTCCGTGTCTGTACAGTGTAGGTGAATTCCTGCAGCAGTAGTACCCACCTGGCAATTCGTCCGGACAGATCCGCCTTCTTCACCAGGTGCTGTGTAATAACCCACTAAAGGCTAAAACTGCAATATAGTGGTAGAAAGGTCGAACCCACAGGGACAGAGGAACACACAGGGTACAAAGTGTCACGTTTTAACAGACTATTGAGGAGTTTGAATTCTCAGGCAACTGTCACTCCCAGAAATACTGCAAGTGTCCACTCGGAGCGCACTCGGAGGTCGCACAGTGCAGCGTAACACACACACACACACACACACACACCTGAAACTACAGAAACACAACCCAGAGATCCGTTAGGACCTCTACTCAAGATTTCAGGGGGGAAAAGTCTCTCGCGAGCACACTCGGCAAAGCTGCGGGCAGTGACTTCCAACTCCGGCTTTTACAACACTTCCACTAGCTTGCTGCTAGTGTAGGAAACCCGGTTTGGACTGCCTACTTCGGATCGAAGTTACTCAGACGCGGTGAACAACACTCTCAACTCACAAAACGCGCAGAGAACACAGGTCCGCACTGAAGGACTCACTGAGAAACATTCCAGTAACACAACAACAGTCTATTGAAGAGTTTGAATTCTCAGGCACTTGTCATTCCCAGAAATACTACAGGGGTTACCCTGAAGGCACCTGCTGCAGTGTAACCTGAATTTACAACCAAGGCTTACACGAAGTAGTAAAACTTCACTTTGGCATTCAGGGGAAAAATCCCAAGGAGTACAATCAGAAAGAAACACTCGAAGGTGTAGGGGCGAAACTGTTCAAGTATCTAACTAGTCACTGGCTCTGAGCATCGGCAGTCACCCGCAGGTGCAGATCCGAACTACTCAAGTCTCTAACCAATGTACTAGCTCTGAACATTCGGCCGAAGGCCTTCAGCTACAAAATGCGGAACGCTAAGTTGTAACTCCTCGTGCGTGGTGACAGAACTCAAGGACACAAACACGCAAAGGAAATGGGTTCCTGATCTATACTTCTGATGGGAAAGAACCCCAGGCAAAACGCCTGGAACTATTTTATACCTTCTAAGTCCTACCTAGCACTACACTGCACTACGCTACACGCCTGCACGGAACCACGCTACACTACACTCCGCGGAACCTGTACTACGTCTCCTGCGCGGCCGACTGACGCGCACTAACTCCCTACCCTGCCAATCTTCCGCTCGACTGCGCAGTTCCAACCGCTGCAACGCCGCGGACACCTCCCCTTCGAGGGCGGACATGGTATCCTGTGCCTTCGACAGAAAGGCATCGAGCTTCTTTGCTACCTTCCGCCGACTCCTACTGTCGCCTGACAACAACCCGGCTGCGCGCAATTCAAACTCACGCAGTGTGAGTTTCTCCTGCGCCTTCACTTCCCAGTGGGCGTAGCCCTTGAGACAGTGGGCGACTCGCCTCGCCGTCTCCACCTTCGTGCGATCCGCCTCCTTCCTGCGATCCTCTTCAATTATCACTAATTGCGATTCGGCTTCAGCACGTTGCGCTCTCAATTCGCCACACTCTGACTGTAACCTGCGGATTAACTCTTCATCCGCCTGCCGTGCGAGCTGACATTGTTCCAACAACCGCGTCTGTCGCACGAGCTCCTCTGACAAAATCCGATTTTGGGCCTGCTCAGAAATGAGTGCTTCCTTGACCTTCACCTGCTCCTTGGTGAGCTCGTCCAGTTTCTCATCCTTCATCTTCTCGGAGTGCTTGTAGAATTTCTGATTAAGCTTGTACTGACCCCACAAGCACGCATGCTTCTCCTTCAATTCCTTCAACTCCTGGTCCACTCTAGCTAATAGCTTGCTGGTGTGGACTTTAGTGCGAGTCCGCCTGCGCACTAACTCGATGTAAGATCCCGGCTGGAGTGGGTCGGCGTATTTATCGACCTTGCGATCCAAGTACCGCAGCAACGGAATCACCTGCTCAGAGAGCGCCGCCGCCGGCGCTCCAACAATTTCCTCCTCCTCCTCCTCGGTGTCTTCTGCTCCTGACATTTCTTCCGTGGAGCCTCCGTCGTCATCATCCGAGTGGAGAATTTCAGTCGCCATTGATTGCGTCGGCGACTGCCCCGAGTGGGGCTGCACGTCATCGACGTGTGCTGCCTGCGAAGGCACGGCTGCAGCCTCGCTGCTCGTCGCCAAAATGTCTAAGGCGGAAGGCGAATGTACCCGTGCGGCATCCCCGTCGCTCGCTTGTTGATTGTCTACCGCATCCTCTCTGCCGCCGTCGTCCGCCGCCGAAGGCGATCGAGCGGAGGGTGACTGCGCGGGATTTGATTGCGCATCGCGCATCGAGATTTCATCCCGCGGACAGTCACTCCGCTCCTCCGTCTGTTGCTGCTCCCTTGATCGGTCCGTGGGGGCTGTGCCCGGCCCGTGCGCAGGCGCATTTGCCGGCGCCTTGTCCGCCGCAGGCGTAGCGCCGCGGACATCTATCGCCGAAGGCGACATGGCCGGGGGCCGCACGCCCGATGTTCCTTGGCCTATAGGCCCTACCGCCGAAGGCGCATCTATCGGCGGACTTCCCGCCGATGGTGCGGCCTCCGCACGCTCTCTGCTCGTATCTCCTCGGCTCGAAGGCCCTCGCGCCGAAGGCGCAAATTGCGGCGCGTGGTGCGCCGGAGGGTCTGGCCCCGAGGGCCGGTGTCTCGTAGGCGGTTCTTCCGCCGGCTCCTTCCCCTTCCTACGTTGGAACGGGGGTGATTCTTGCCTGTGCACAGGCGGCACGTGTGGAGGCGTCCTGTGCACAGGCGACCTGTGCACAGGCGACCTGTGCACAGGTGATCGCCTGTGCAAAGGCGGACTGCTCCTTCCCACGCGTAAGCGTAGATCCACGTCCACTTGTGTTCGCCGGTCCGCGGAGGCTCGTCCGTCCGCGGAGGCTCGTCTCTGCGCAAACGGAACATCTGTCCGCATCGCACGTGGTAACTCCGGAGGCCCTTGGCCCGTAGGCGGCCTCTCTCCCGTCGAGGTTGCAGCGTGGCCCGTCGCTCCTGCGGTCGTCCGCGCTTCCTCATGCTCCTCTGGCGACGCACTTCCTTTCTCCGTCGCAATCGTCGCCGTGTCCGCACTGTCAGCTGGTAACACCAGTCTGCGTGCCTTCTGCTTCGGCCGGCTGTATGGCTCGCACAGCGGCCGCGGTCGAATGGGAGCAGAGGGTTCTTGATGCTGCTCCTCTTCGGACTCTTCCCTCCATCGCCGCTTCCGCGGCACTCGTGCTGCGGGAGTGTGTCTCCCTTCGTCCCTCCGTCTTGATGGGGTAGAAGTTGGTGACTCCTCTGCATCAGTGTCGACCTCATTCTCCCGCACATACTTCCCGGGATGGTCGATGGACAATGGCGGAAAATGTTCAAGCTCCGCCGCTGTCAAACAATTCCGCTGTCGATAAAAATTGATGAGGAAAGGAGAAAGATGGTTTAGAGTTCCCCCCTTCTCCTCAAACGCGTGCTGTCGCATCACCCTGTGCAGGATGCTCGCCCAGTGAATTGGAGTTCCCTCGATGACGCACTCCACAAAAGAGACCTGCCACAATGTGATGTAGCAGGCGCGGTGCGGCTGCAGTAATTGCATCAGCGCCGCGGACAAAGTCCGGCGAAATCGATCCTTGTAATCACGGGTCCTGTACCCATTCTTGGTAGACCTCCCGGTCTTGAACAGCTCCACAAATTGCGCCTCTTCTTGCTTGGTCACCTTGATGCTCTCACTGTCGAAAAGGAGATGCCCTGGCATGCCAGCACATCTTCCCAACGCCTGCGCCCAATCTTGGACTGTCCACCGGTCAACATGTGGACGCAATCCGCGCGAGGGTGGTCCCTGTGGCTCTAGCCACTCGCGCACCATATTCGCACAGATGTAATTCCATCCCCATAGCAAGAAATCGAGCTTTCTTGCTATTAAGCGCTCCTCAAAAGCGCGAAGCCCGTTCTGCGGTAGGCGAAGTGGCACCATCCGCAATCTGCTCGGTCTCGTCATTGCGTTCCTGGGGTTCGCTCGCCCGCTCATTCTACTTCCGCACCGCCCGGGTTTCTTTCTCTCTCGGCAAACTCTAATCGCCCTCAATTCCAAATCACGCGCACTCACCTCTCCCTCAATCAACAAGAAATCTCCTGTGCGACGACGTCGAGAATGTTCCGCAGCCAGCAGATGGATGCGCGCAGCGCGCACAAGAGATTGGAATCGCGAATTCAAGAATGGGACGTTCTCCGCCGCCCGGTCGAAGGTCATGGTCGGCTCTTGCTCGTGAAGAACGTCTCACTTGATGGCCGCGCCGGCTGTACGCTGAAACGGTCTTCGCTCTCACGCGCGGCTTCACGCTCCGCCGTCGTCGATTAAACTCTCACGCTCGAATTGGCGGATTTGAACTCCGCGAGCGTATTACCCTGCGGACATGGGGGCGTAGCGCCGAAGGCGAGTTTTCCACCTTGCGCGGTACACTTGTTCGTACCGCCCCTCGGCCAATCCCCCCTCTGCCTTGACGCGTGTGTCCGCATGTCGGACAAAAGTTCAACTCCTGCCTGTGCGCAGGCAAGAGCCTCGGCGGATTCTCCGCCGGCACGGAACTTCATCCTCCTGTGCACAGGCGTTCGCCTGTGCGCAGGCGAATTCCGTGCGCTACGTCGCGCTGGCGCGGAAGGCGTTGACCGTGGTCAGCCGTCTCCGTCAAGTCTGTCCGTTCCTTGTCTCTTCGTCGGCGCTTCCGCCGCCGCAACTCCGTCCGTCCAAGAGCGCATCCACCCTTCCCGTCCGCATGGTCCGTACCGATTTGATTACTCTGGCGGCTCTTCCGACGTACGCGGCGCCGCGCTGGCGCGGAAGGCGCCGTACACTTTCTACCTCACAAGGCGCATTTCTAGGGTCCAAGGCGGATTTTCCGCCGACGCCGAAGCGCCTGTGCACAGGCGAGCGCCTGTGCGTAGGCGGACTTCGCGCCTCCCCTAACCCTACTTCGCCTGTGCACAGGCGAACGCCTTCGTCCGCGCATAGGACAAAACTTGATTCCCCCTTCCGCGTAGGCGGAATTCGCGCCGGTGGCGAACTCTTTCCGCCGTAGGCGACCGCCTCCGTTTCTTCCAATAGCGATAACTCCCTAAGTCCTCATTCGTTCCAAGCGTTCTTGGGCTCGTTGGAATCAGTGCGTCGAGCTCTTTCCAACGGGATCCTAACTTGGTCAAGGCACCCGAGGGTTGACCTAATTATGGAGGGTTTCCCTACAGCCGCGGACGCAACCTCCGAAGGCGGGTTTCGCGCCTTGCGCCGTAGAGATCCTAACTGCAGAGCTCGCAGGGAGGGTGGTGCCTGTCCTTACTGCTGCACCCCAAATCCCAGATTCTACAAGATCCCTCGAGAATCCCCGCGATCTTCCGGATTCACTCTGTTTTGATGTACCGAAGGCTATTTACAATGCTGCCAGGGTACAGTTTTCCAAAAGTGTTTTAATTTTCTCAAAATTGCCAAAAGTGGGGTACCACATGCTGTAAGGCGTAATGATCTACATGAAACACGAACTCATAGCAGATCAAATAATGTCGGAACTTCTTACAGGAGTACACCATTCCCAACGCCTCCCTCTCAGTTGTCGTGTACTTCTTCTTTGCTGCTGACATGTAATAACCCACTAAAGGCTAAAACTGCAATATAGTGGTAGAAAGGTCGAACCCACAGGGACAGAGGAACACACAGGGTACAAAGTGTCACGTTTTAACAGACTATTGAGGAGTTTGAATTCTCAGGCTACTGTCACTCCCAGAAATACTGCAAGTGTCCACTCGGAGCGCACTCGGAGGTCGCACAGTGCAGCGTAACACACACACACACACACCTGAAACTACAGAAACACAACCCAGAGATCCGTTAGGACCTCTACTTCAAGATTTCAGGGGGAAAGTCTCTCAAGAGCACACTCGGCAAAGCTGCGGGCAGTGACTTCCAACTCCGGCTTTTACAACACTTCCACTAGCTTGCTGCTAGTGTAGGAAACCCGGTTTGGACTGCTTACTTCGGATCGAAGTCACTCATACGTGGTGAACAACACTCTCAACTCACAAAACGCGCAGAGAACACAGGTTCGCACTGAAGGACTCACTGTGAAACATTCCAGTAACACAACAACAGTCTATTGAAGAGTTTGAACTCTCAGGCACTTGTCATTCCCAGAAATACTACAGGGGTTACCCTCAAGGCACCTGCTGCAGCGTAACCTGAATTTACAACCAAGGCTTACACGAAGTAGCAAAACTTCACTTTGGCATTCAGGGGAAAAATCCCAAGGAGTACAATCAGAAAGAAACACTCGAAGGTGTAGGGGCGAAACTGTTCAAGTATCTAACTAGTCACTGGCTCTGAGCATCGGCAGTCACCCGCAGGTGCAGATCCGAACTACTCAAGTCTCTAACCAATGTACTAGCTCTGAACATTCGGCCGAAGGCCTTCAGCTACAAAATGCGGAACGCTAAGTTGTAACTCCTCGTGCGTGGTGACAGAACTCAAGGACACAAACACGCAAAGGAAATGGGTTCCTGATCTGCACTTCTGATGGGAAAGAACCCCAGGCAAAACGCCTGGAACTATTTTATACCTTCTAAATCCTAACTAACACTACACTGCACTACCATGGTGCGAGCCGCAACAGATCCTACACTTGAGGAGTCGGCGGCTGCCTTCTCCTCTAACTTACAACCTAAATCTAACCCTAACCCTAAATCTGAATCCTAAGCCTACTGTACAGAGCCGCCAGCGCCTTACCATCCAAGATCTGGGGCTGAAAATTTGCAGGCATGCGTGGCCGGCCGAGATCAACGGCCCCACAAAATTTCAGATCCATCCGACCGTCCATCGCAAAGATATGGGCCCCGCAAGATCTCTGAACCTAGTCCAAAATTCCTTCTCCAAAATCCGAGGACTGCGGGTCCCACGCGTCCTACACGCAAGCCGCCTACTCGCAGGCCGCCTTGGGCCGAAGGCCCCTCTAACTGTTAACGCCGAAGGCCTCACGCCTAACCATGACAGCCGCTTTCGACGCTCATAACTCATTGACGCCTTATCCGTTTCAAGAGATCTTGGTCTCGTTGGAACCAGCTCGTCGAGTTCTTTCCAACGAGACCCGAATCAAGTCAAACCGCTAAGAATTGAGAAAGTTATGTCGGTTTTACTCTTCCGCCGAAGGCGTTCGCCTATCCACAGTCCGTCCGCGGCGATGACCTGGCTGTCCGCGGCGCTAAGCTGTCCGTCCGCTGCGCTGACCTGTCCGTCCGCGGCGCTGAGCTGTCCGTCCGCTGCGCTGAATTGTCCGTCCGCGGCGCTGAGCTGGCGCAGAAGGCGCCGTACACTTTCTACCTCACAAGGTGCATTTCTAGGGCCCAAGGCGGATTTCCCGCCGACGCCGAAGCGCCTGTGCACAGGCGGCACGTGTGGAGGTGACCTGTGCACAGGCGACCTGTGCACAGGCGAACGCCTGTGCGCAGGCGAACTTACTTCGTCCGCGCATAGGACAAAACTTTCTTCGCCTGTGCGTAGGCGGAAAGCTGAGTATCTTGCGACCTTCATAACTCCCGGAATTCTCCTCCGTTCGTGGCGTTCTTGGGCTCGTTAGAATCAGCGCGTCGAGCTCTTTCCAACGAGACCCTAAACAAGTCGAGGCGTTGCGAATTGAGAAAGTTATGAGGGATTCACTTTTCCGCCGAATGCACTCTCCCGCATCGCCAAAGGCGTTGACCCGAAGGCGTTGACCGAAGGCGTCTACCGCCCAAGGCGCATCTTCCGGCGGTTCTTCCGCCGAAGGCGTACCGCCAAAGTCGCTCTACCGCCGAAGGCCCCCCATCAGTAACTTCCGACACTCATAACTCAGTGATCTCTCATCCGTTTCACAAGTTCTTGGGCTCGTTAGAACCAGCGCGTTGAGCTCTTTCCAACGAGACCCTAAGCAACTCAAAGCGTTACGAATTGAGAAAGTTATGAGTGATCTACCGCCAAAGGTGCTCGAAGCGGATCCTGCAGCATGAACCGCCCGTTCCGTCCCAAGCGTCCCACTGTGGCCTAAGCCCAAAACCCCTTGACTGTCCTCGATCCTCTGGTTTCGCGTACCGATTACTATTTACAGCTACTGCCGCGGTACTTACTATTCAAAAATGTTTTAGTTCCGATAAAAAACAAAAAGTGGGTTACCACATGACAACTGACGACTCGCGAAGTAAATCGGGTAGTCTTTCTTGTTGTCGTCCTTCTGACTGAGAACCACTCCGATGGCAAATGCCGACGTGTCTACATAGACATGGAAAGGTCTGTTCCAATCCGGACTTCTCAGAACCGGAGCAGTCGTCAGTTTGGCTTTGAGCGTTTCAAAGGCCAGCTGTTGCTCTTTGCCCCACACATAGGGTTCATCCTTCTTAAGCAGCTTCGTCAGATCGGCTGCCAAGATGGCGTACATATTTATGAACCTTCTGTAATAACCTACATGGCCAAGGAAGGCCCTCAACTCACGCAGATTCGTTGGCGGCTGCAGTTCGAGAATAATCTTCACCTTCTCTACATCCACTGCAATGCCATCGGACGAAACTCGGTGCCCTAGCAGGATTCCGGTGGTCATGAAGAAAAAACATTTCTCAGGGTGTAAGGACAAGCTGCTCTCCCTACATCTGTCGAACGTTTGCCGAAGATGGTTAAGGTGCTCCGACCTCTTACCGAAGACACAAAAGTCGTCGATGAAAATTTCTAGGAACTTTCTCAGGTGCTCTGTGGTACCCCACTTTTGGCAATTTTGAGGAAATTAAAACATTTTTGGAAAACTGTACCCTGGCAGCATTATAAATAGCCTTCGGTACATCAAAACGGAGTGAATCCGGAAGATCGCGGGGATTCTCGAGGGATCTTGTAGAATCTAGGATTTGGGGTGCAGCAGTAAGGACAGGCACCACCCTCCCTGCGAGCTCTGCAGTTAGGATCCCTGCGACGCAAGGCGCAAAACCCGCCTTCGGAGGTTGCGTCCGTGGCGGTAGGGAAATCCTCCATAATTAGGTCAACCCTCGGGCGCCTTGACCAAGTTAGGGTTTCGTTGGAAAGAGCTCGACGCACTGATTCCAACGAGTACAAGAACGCTTGGAACGGATGAGGACTTAGGGAGTTATCACTATTGGAAGATACGGAGACGGTCGCCTTCGGCGGAAGGAGTTCGCCACCGGCGGGAATTCCGCCTATGCGGAAGGGGGAATCAAGTTTTGTCCTATGCGCGGACGAAGGCGTTCGCCTGTGCACAGGCGAAGTAGGGTTTGGGGAGGCGCGAAGTCCGCCTACGCACAGGCGCTCGCCTGTGCACAGGCGCTTCGGCGTCGGCGTGTAATAACCCACTAAAGGCTAAAACTGCAATATAGTGGTAGAAAGGTCGAACCCACAAGGACAGAGGAACACACAGGGTACAAAGTGTCACGTTTTAACAGACTATTGAGGAGTTTGAATTCTCAGGCAACTGTCACTCCCAGAAATACTGCAAGTGTCCACTCGGAGCGCACTCGGAGGTCGCACAGTGCAGCGTAACACACACACACACACACCTGAAACCACAGAAACACAACCCAGAGATCCGTTAGGACCTCTACTTCAAGATTTCAGGGGGGAAAAGTCTCTCACGAGCACACTCGGCAAAGCTGCGGGCAGTGACTTCCAACTCCGGCTTTTACAACGCTTCCACTAGCTTGCTGCTAGTGTAGGAAACCCGGTTTGGACTGCTTACTTCGGATCGAAGTCACTCAGACGCGGTGAACAACACTCTCAACTCACAAAACGCGCAGAGAACACAGGTTCGCACTGAAGGACTCACTGTGAAACATTCCAGTAACACAACAACAGTCTATTGAAGAGTTTGAACTCTCAGGCACTTGTCATTCCCAGAAATACTACAGGGGTTACCCTCAAGGCACCTGCTGCAGCGTAACCTGAATTTACAACCAAGGCTTACACGAAGTAGCAAAACTTCACTTTGGCATTCAGGGGAAAAATCCCAAGGAGTACAATCAGAAAGAAACACTCGAAGGTGTAGGGGCGAAACTGTTCAAGTATCTAACTAGTCACTGGCTCTGAGCATCGGCAGTCACCCGCAGGTGCAGATCCGAACTACTCAAGTCTCTAACCAATGTACTAGCTCTGAACATTCGGCCGAAGGCCTTCAGCTACAAAATGCGGAACGCTAAGTTGTAACTCCTCGTGCGTGGTGACAGAACTCAAGGACACAAACACGCAAAGGAAATGGGTTCCTGATCTATACTTCTGAGTTTGGGAAAGAACCCCAGGCAAAACGCCTGGAACTATTTTATACCTTCTAAGTCCTACTAGCACTACACTGCACTACGCTACACGCCTGCACGGAACCACGCTACACTACACTCCGCGGAACCTGTACTACGTCTCCTGCGCGGCCGACTGCCGCGCACTAGCTCCCTACCCTGCCACTCTTCCGCTCGACTACGCAGTCCCAACCGCTGCAACGCCGCGGACACCTCCCCCTCGAGGGCGGACATGGTATCCTGTGCCTTCGACAGAAAGGCCTCGAGCTTCTTCGCTACCTTCCGCCGACTCCTACTGTCGCCTGACAACAACCCGGCTGCGCGCAATTCAAACTCACGCAGTGTGAGTTTCTCCTGCGCCTTCACTTCCCAGTGGGCGTAGCCCTTGAGACAGTGGGCGACTCGCCTCGCCGTCTCCACCTTCGTGCGATCCGCCTCCTTCCTGCGATCCTCTTCAATGGTCACTAATTGCGATTCGGCTTCAGCACGTTGCGCCCTCAATTCGCCACACTCTGACTGCAGACTGCGGATTAATTCTTCGTCCGCCTGCCGTGCGAGCTGACATTGTTCCAACAACCGCGTCTGTCGCACGAGCTCCTCTGACAAAATCCGATTCTCGGCCTGCTCAGAGTTGAGTGCTTCCTTGACCTTCACCTGCTCCTTGGTGAGCTCGCCCAGTTTCTCATCCTTCATCTTCTCGGAGTGCTTGTAGAATTTCTGATTAAGCTTGTACTGTCCCCACAAGCACTCATGCTTCTCCTTCAAGTCCCTCAACTCCTGGTCCACTCTAGCTAATAGCTTGCTGGTGTGGACTTTAGTGCGAGTCCGCCTGCGCACTAACTCGATGTAAGATCCCGGCTGGAGTGGGTCGGCGTATTTATCGACCTTGCGATCCAAGTACCGCAGCAACGGAATCACCTGCTCAGAGAGCGCCGCCGCCGGCGCTCCAACAATTTCCTCCTCCTCCTCCTCGGTGTCTTCTGCTCCTGACATTTCTTCCGTGGAGCCTCCGTCCTCATCATCCGAGTGGAGAATTTCAGTCGCCATTGATTGCGTCGGCGACTGCCCCGAGTGGGGCTGCACGTCCTCGACGTGTGCTGCCTGCGAAGGCACGGCTGCAGCCTCGCTGCTCGTCGCCAAAATGTCTAAGGCGGAAGGCGAATGTATCCGAGCGGCATCCCCGTCGCTCGCTGGTTGATTGCCTACCGCATTCTCTCTGTCTCTGTCGTCCGTCGCCGAAGGCGATTGAGCGGAGGGTGGCTGCGCGGGGTTGGATTGCGCATCGCGTATCGAGATTTCATCCCGCGGACAGTCACTCCGCTCCTCCGTCTGCTGCTCCCTCGATCGGTCCGTGGGGGCTGCGCCCGGCCCGTGCGCAGGCGCATGTGCCGGCGCCTTGTCCGCCGCAGGCGTAGCGCCGCGGACATCTATCGCCGAAGGCGACATGGCCGGGGACCGCACGCCCGATGCTCCTTGGCCTATAGGCCCTACCGCCGAAGGCGCATCTATCGGCGGACTTCCCGCCGATGGTGCGGCCTCCGCACGCTCTCTGCTCGTATCTCCTCGGCTCGAAGGCCCTGACGCCGAAGGCGCGAATTGCGGCGCGTGGTGCGCCGGTGGGTCTGGCCCCGAGGGCCGATGTCTCGTAGGCGGTTCTTCCGCCGGCTCCTTCCCCTTCCTACGTTGGAACGGGGGTGATTCTTGCCTGTGCACAGGCGGCACGTGTGGAGGTGTCCTGTGCACAGGCGACCTGTGCACAGGCGAGCGCCTGTGCACAGGCGGACTGCTCCTTCCCACGCGTAAGCGTAGATCCACGTCCACTTGTGTTCGCCGGTCCGCGGAGGCTCGTCCGTCCGCGGAGGTTCGCCTGTGCGCAAACGGAACATCTGTCCGCATCGCACGTGGTAACTCCGGAGGCCCTTGGCCCGTAGGCGGCCTCTCTCCCGACGAGGTTGCAGCGTGGCCCGCTGCTCCTGCGGTCGTCCGCGCTTCCTCTCGTCTCTCTGGCGACGCACTTCCTATCTCCGTCGCAATCGTCGCCGTGTCTGCACTGTCAGCTGGCAACACCAGTCTGCGTGCCTTCTGCTTCGGCCGGCTGTATGGCTCGCACAGCGGCCGCGGTCGAATGGGAGCAGAGAGTTCTTGATGCTGCTCCTCTTCGGCCTCTTCCCTCCATCGCCGCTTCCGCGGCACTCGCGCCGCAGGGGTGTGTCTCCCTTCATCCCTCCGTCTTGATGGGGTAGAAGTCGGTGACTCCTCCGCATCAGTGTCGACCTCGTTCTCCCGCACATACTTCCCGGGATGGTCGATGGACAATGGCGGGAAATGTTCAAGCTCCGCCGCTGTCAAACAATTCCGCTGTCGATAAAAATTGATGAGGAAAGGAGAAAGATGGTTTAGCGTTCCCCCCTTCTCCTCAAACGCGTGCTGTCGCATCACTCTGTGCAGGATGCTCGCCCAGTGAATTGGAGTTCCCTCGATGACGCACTCCACAAAAGAGACCTGCCACAATGTGATGTAGCAGGCGCGGTGCGGCTGCAGTAATTGCATCAGCGCCGCGGACAAAGTCCGGCGAAATCGATCCTTGTAATCACGGGTCCTGTACCCATTCTTGGTTGACCTCCCGGTCTTGAACAGCTCCACAAATTGCGCCTCTTCTTGCTTGGTCACCTTGATGCTCTCGCTGTCGCAAAGGAGATGCCCTGGCATGCCAGCACATCTTCCCAACGCCTGCGCCCAATCTTGGACTGTCCACCGGTCGACATGCGGACGCAATCCGCGCGAGGGTGGTCCCTGTGGCTCTAGCCACTCGCGCACCATATTCGCGCAGATGTAATTCCATCCCCATAGCAAGAAATCGAGCTTTCTTGCTATTAAGCGCTCTTCGAAAGCGCGCAGCCCGTTCTGCGGCAGGCGAAGTGGCACCATCCGCAATCTGCTCGGTCTCGTCATTGCGTTCCTGGGGTTCGCTCGCCCGCTCATTCTACTTCCACACTGTCCGCGTTTCTTTCTCTCTCGGCAAACTCTAATCGCTCTCAATTCCAAATCACGCGCACTCACTTCTCCCTCAATCAACAAGAAATCTCCTGTGCGACGACGACGAGAATGGTTCGCAGCCAGCAGATGGATGCGCGCAGCGCGCACAAGAGATTGGAATCGCGAATTCAAGAATGGGACGCTCTCCGTCGCCCGGTCGAAGGTCATGGTCGTCTCTTGGTCGTGAAGAACGTCTCACTTGATGGCCGCGCCGGCTGTACGCTGGAACGGTCTTCGCTCTCACGCGCGGCTTCACGCTCCGCCGTCGTCGATTAAACTCTCACGCTCGAATTGGCGGATTTGAACTCCGCGAGCGTGTCACCCTCCGGACATGGGGGCGTAACGCCGAAGGCGAGTCTTCCGCCTTGCGCGGTACACTTGTTCGTACCGCCCCTCGGCCAATCTCCTTCTGCCTTGACGCGTGTGTCTGCATGTCGGACAAAAATTCAACTCCTGCCTGTGCGCAGGCAGGGGCCTCGGCGGATCCTCCGCCGGTGCGGAACTTGAACATTCTCCTGTGCACAAGCGTTCTCCTGTGCGCAGGCGAATTCCGTCCGCGGCGCTGCGCTGGCGCGGAAGGCGTTGACCGTGGTCAGCCGTCTCCGTCCAGTCTGTCCGTTCCTTGTCTCTCCGTCGGCGCTTCCGCCGCCGCAACTCCGTCCGTCCAAGAGCGCATCCACCCGTGCCGTCCGCACGGTCCGTACCTATTGGATTACTCTGGCGGCTCTTCCTACGTACGCTGCGCTGCGCTGGCGCGGAAGGCGCCGTACACTTTCTACCTCACAAGGCGCATTTCTAGGGCCCAAGGCGGATTTTCCGCCGACGCCGAAGTGCCTGTGCACAGGCGAACGCCTGTGCGTAGGCGGACTTCGCGCCTTCCCTAACCCTACTTCGCCTGCGCACAGGCGAACGCCTTCGTCCGCGCATAGGACAAAACTTGAATCCCCCTTCCGCGCAGGCGGAATTCGCGCCGGTGGCGAAATCCTTCCGCCGGGGGCGACCGCCTCCGTTTCTTCCAGTAGCGATAACTCCCTAAGTCCTCGTCCGTTCCAAGCGTTCTTGGGCTCGTTGGAATCAGCGCGTCGAGCTCTTTCCAACGGGATCCTGACTTGGTCAAGGCGCCCGAGGGTTGACCTAATTACGGGGGTTTCCCTACAGCCGCGGACGCAACCTCCGAAGGCGGGTTTTGCGCCTTGCGCCGTAGAGATCCTAACTGCGGAGCTCGCAGGGAGGGTGGTGCCTGTCCTTACTGCTGCACCCCAAATCCCAGATTCTACAAGATCCCTCGAGAATCCCCGCGATCTTCCGGTTTCACTCTGTTTTGATGTACCGAAGGCTATTTACAATGCTGCCAGGGTACAGTTTTTCAAAAATGTTTTAATTTCCTCAAAATTTGCCAAAAGTGGGGTACCACACGGCGGAAAATCCGCCTTGGGCCCTAGAAATGCGCCTTGTGAGGTAGAAAGTGTACGGCGCCTTCCGCGCCAGCGCGGCGCCGCGGACGAGCAAGGAGCCGCCAGAGTAATCAAATCTGTACGGACCATGCGGACGGGACGGGTGGATGCGCTCTTGGACGGACGGAGTTGCGGCGGCGGAAGCGCCGACGAAGAGACAAGGAACGGACAGATTGGACGGAGACGGCTGACCACGGTCAACGCCTTCCGCGCCAGCGCGACGCCGCGCACGGAATTCGCCTGCGCACAGGCGAGCGCCTGTGCACAGGAGGATGAAGTTCCGCGCCGGCGGAGAATCCGCCGAGGAGTCTGCCGGCGCACAGGCAGGAGTTGAACTTTTGTCCGACATGCGGACACACGCGTCAAGGCAGAAGGGGATTGGCCGAGGGGCGGTACGAACAAGTGTACCGCGCAAGGCGGAAAACTCGCCTTCGGCGCTACGCTCCCATGTCCGCGGGGTAATACGCTCGCGGAGTTCAAATCCGCCAATTCGAGCGTGAGAGTTTAATCGGCGACGGCGGAGCGTGAAGCCGCGCGTGAGAGCGGAGACCGTTCCAGCGTAGAGCCGGCGCGGCCATCAAGTGAGACGTCCTCCACGAGCAAGAGCCGACCATGACCTTCGACCGGGCGGCGGAGAGCGTCCCATTCTTGAATTCGCGATTCCAATCTCTTGTGCGCGCTGCGCGCATCCATCTGCTGGCTGCTAAACATTCTCGACGTCGCCGCACAGGGGATTTCTTGGTGATTGAAGGAGAAGTGAGTGCGCGGGATTTGGAATTGAGGGCGATTAGAGTTTGCCGAGAGAGAAAGGAGCTCGGGCGGTGCGGAAGTAGAATGAGCGGGCGAGCGAACTCCAGGAACGCAATGACGAGACCGGGCAGATTGCGGATGGTGCCACTTCGCCTACCACAGAACGGGCTGCGCGCTTTCGAGGAGCGCTTAATAGCAAGAAAGCTCGATTTCTTGCTATGGGGATGGAACTACATCTGTGCGAATATGGTGCGCGAGTGGCTAGAGCCAAAGGGTCCACCCTCGCGCGGATTGCGTCCGCATGTTGATCGGTGGACAGTCCAAGATTGGGCGCAGGCATTGGGAAGATGTGCCGGCATGCCAGGGCATCTCCTTTTCGACAGTGAGAGCATCAAGGTGACCAAGCAGGAAGAGGCGCAATTTGTGGAGCTGTTCAAGACCGGGAGGTCTACCAAGAATGGGTACAGGACCCGTGATTACAAGGATCGATTTCAACGGACTTTGTCCGCGGCGCTGATGCAATTACTGCAGCCACACCGCGCGTGCTACATCACATTGTGGCAGGTCTCTTTTGTGGAGTGCGTCATCGAGGGAACTCCAATTCACTGGGCGAGCATCCTGCACAGGGTGATGCGACAGCACGCTTTTGAGGAGAAGGGGGGAACTCTAAACCATCTCTCTCCTTTCCTCATCAATTTTTATCGACAGCGGAATTGTTTGACAGCGGCGGAGCTTGAGCATTTTCCGCCGTTGTCCGTCGACCACCCCGGGAAGTATGTACGGGAGAATGAGGTCGACACTGATGCAGAGGAGTCACCGACTTCTACCCCATCAAGGTGGAGGGACGAAGGGAGAAACACTCCTGCAGCACGAGTGCCGCGGAAGCGGCGATGGAGAGAAGAGTCCGAAAAGGAGCAGCATCAAGAACCCTCTGCTCCCATTCGACCGCGGCCGTTGTACGAGTCATACAGCCGGCCGAAGCAGAAGGCACGCAGACTGGTGTTACCAGCCAACAGTGCGGACACGGCGACGATTGCGACGGAGAAAGGAAGTGCGTCGCCAGAGAAGCATGAGGAAGCGCGGACGACCGCAGGAGCAACGGACCACGCTGCAGCCTCGACGGGAGAGAGGCCGCCTACGGGCCAAGGGCCTCCGGAGTTACCACGTGCGTTGCGGACAGATGTTCCGTTTGCGCACAGACGAGACTCCGCGGACGGACGAACCTCCGCGGACAGGCGATCACAAGTGGACGTAGATCTACGCTTACGCGTGGGAAGTAGCAGTCCGCCTGTGCACAGGCGCTCGCCTGTGCACAGGACACCTCCACACGTGCCGCCTGTGCACAGGCAGGAATCACCCCCGTTCCAACGTAGGAAGGGGAAGGAGCCGGCGGAAGAGCCGCCTACGAGACACCGGTCCTCGGGGCCAGACCCTCCGGCGCACCACGCGCCGCAATTTGCGCCTTCGGCGCCAGGGCCTTCGAGCCGAGGAGATACGAGCAGGGAGCGTGCGGAGGCCGCACCATCGGCGGGTAGTCCGCCGATAGATGCGCCTTCGGCAGTAGGGCCTATAGGCCAAGGGACATCGGGCGAGCGGCCCCCGGCCATGTCGCCTTTGGCGATGGATGTCCGCGGCGCTACGCTTGCGGCGGACAAGGCGCCGGCATTTGCGCCTGCGCACAGGCCAAGCACAGCCCCCACGGACCGATCAAGGGAGCAGCAACAGACGGAGGAGAGGAGTGACTGTCCGCGGGATGAAATTTCGATGCGCGATGCGCAATCAAACCCCGCGCAGCCACCCTCCGCTCGATCGCCTTCGGCGGCGGGCGTCGGCGGCAGAGAAGACACGGTAGACGACCAACAAGCGAGCGGCGGGGATGCCGCACGGGCACATTCGCCTACCGCCTTAGACATTTTGGCGAAGAGCAGCGAGGCTGCAGCCGTGCCTTCGCAGGCAGCACACGTCGACGACGTGCAGCCCCACTCGGGTCAGTCGCCGACGCAATCAATGGCGACTGAAATTCTCCACTCGGATGATGACGACGGAGGCTCCACCGAAGAAATGTCAGGAGCAGAGGACACCGAGGAGGAGGAGGAGGAAATTGTTGGAGCGCCGGCGGCGGCGCTCTCTGAGCAGGTGATTCCGTTGCTGAGGTACTTGGATCGCAAGGTCGATAAATACGCCGACCCACTTCAGCCGGGATCTTACATCGAGTTAGTGCGCAGGCGGACTCGCACTAAAGTCCACACCAGCAAGCTATTAGCTAGAGTGGACCAGGAGTTGAGGGAATTGAAGGAGAAGCATGCATGCTTGTGGGGTCAGTATAAACTTAATCAGAAATTCTACAAGTACTCCGAGAAGGTGAGGGATGAGAAACTGGACGAGCTCACCAAGGAGCAGGTGAAGGTCAAGGAAGCACTAATTTCTGAGCAGGCCCAGAATCGGATTTTGTCAGAGGAGCTCGTGCGACAGACGCGGTTGTTGGAACAATGTCAGCTCGCACGGCAGGCGGATGAGGAGTTAATCCGCAGGTTACAGTCAGAGTGTGGCGAATTGAGATCGCAACGTGCTTAGGCCGAATCGCAATTAGTGATAATTGAAGAGGATCGCAGGAAGGAGGCAGATCGCAGGAAGGTGGAGACGGCGAGGCGTGTCGCCCACTGTCTCAAGGGTTACGCCCACTGGGAAGTGAAGGCGCAGGAGAAACTCACACTGCGTGAGTTTGAACTTCGCGCAGCCGGGTTGTTGTCAGGCGACAGTAGGAGTCGGCGGAAGGTAGCAAAGAAGCTCGATGCTTTTCTGTCCAAGGCGCAGGATACTATGTCCGCCCTCGAAGTGGAGGTGTCTGCGGCATTGCAGCGTTTGGGACTGCGCAGTCGAGCGGAAGATTGGCAGGGTAGGAAGTTAGTGCGCGGCAGTCCGCCGCGCAGGAGACGTAGCACAGGTTCCGCGGAGTGTAGTGTAGCGTGGTTTCGTGCAGGCGTGTAGCGTAGTGCAGTGTAGTGCTAGGTAGGACTTAGAAGGTATAAAATAGTTCCAGGCGTTTTGCCTGGGGTTCTTTCCCAAACTCAGAAGTATAGATCAGGAACCCATTTCCTTTGCGTGTTTGTGTCCTTGAGTTCTGTCACCACGCATGAGGAGTTACAACTTAGCGTTCCGCATTTTGTAGCTGAAGGCCTTCGGCCGAATGTTCAGAGCTAGTACATTGGTTAGAGACTTGAGTAGTTCGGATCTGCACCTGCGGGTGACTGCCGATGCTCAGAGCCAGTGACTAGTTAGATACTTGAACAGTTTCGCCCCTACACCTTCGAGTGTTTCTTTCTGATTGTACTCCTTTGGGATTTTTCCCCTTAATGCCAAAGTGAAGTTTTGCTACTTCGTGTAAGCCTTGGTTGTAAATTCAGGTTACGCTGCAGCAGGTGCCTTGAGGGTAACCCCTGTAGTATTTCTGGGAATGACAAGTGCCTGAGAATTCAAACTCTTCAATAGACTGTTGTTGTGTTACTGGAATGTTTCACAGTGAGTCCTTCAGTGCGGACCTGTGTTCTCTGCGCGTTTTGTGAGTTGAGAGTGTTGTTCACCGCGTAGGAGTGACTTCGATCCGAAGTAGGCAGTCCAAACCGGGTTTCCTACACTAGCAGCAAGCTAGTGGAAGTGTTGTAAAAGCCGGAGTTGGAAGTCACTGCCCGCAGCTTTGCCGAGTGTGCTCGCGAGAGACTTTCCCCCTGAAATCTTGAAGTAGAGGTCCTAACGGATCTCTGGGTTGTATTTCTGTAGTTTCAGGTGTGTGTGTGTGTGTGTGTTACGCTGCACTGTGCGACCTCCGAGTGCGCTCCGAGTGGACACTTGCAGTATTTCTGGGAGTGACAGTCGCCTGAGAATTCAAACTCATCAATAGTCTGTTAAACGTGACACTTTGTACCCTGTGTGTTCCTCTGTCCCTGTGGGTTCGACCTTTCTACCACTATATTGCAGTTTTAGCCTTTAGTGGGTTATTACATGCTCTTGGAAGATGTTTGTCATCATCCGCTGGAACGTCGCTGGCGCGTTGCACAGGCCGAACGGCATCTTGTGATAAGCATAGGTTCCCTTGTCGGTCGTGAAGGTTGTTTTGTCCTTGTCCTGTTCCCTGATGGACACCTGGTTGTAGCCGGAGAATCCGTCTAGGAAACTGTAGCATTCATGCCCTGCTACATGGTCCAAAATAGAGTCCGTGAAAGAAAGAGGGTGATGGTCCTTCCTCGTTGCTGCGTTCAGCTTTCGGAAGTCCTGGCATACCCGGATCTTACCCGTCAGTTTCTTGGGCACGATCACGATAGGCGACACCCACTCGCTACTGAGTACCGGGTAGATGATTCCTGCGCTCAGGTACTTATCGATTTCGTCCTTCACCAATAATGAATATTTTGGGTTGAGCCTGTATTGGCGTTGGCGAACCGGAACTGCCTCGTCCAACAAGTTGATCCTGTGCTCTCCATACCTTGCAGGTATGCCTTTCATGTCTTCAATCTTCCATGCGAAGACATCCTCATACTGGCGAAGAAACGCCTGTACCCTGTTCAACTCTTCTCCTTGTACCTGGCTTGACACCTTCAAGCCTTTACCTGGACTGAGCTGCAGTTCGCAGCAATCACTCGGGTCAACAATCCCCTCTATGTGACTGATCTCGCTCCTGCCCAGTCCGGCTGCTAGTTGCTATTCCTCATCCGGATACACCTCGTCTCCTTCCTCCTCAATGGAGCAGCAAGTGACGTAGCCCACAAATTCCTCCGACGTTTCGGTCTCTGAAGTGCATGATGAGCTGGTCTCCCCTCCGGTTGTGTAACCGGAGGTGGTGGAAGGTGTTTCGCCCTCATGGGGTACCTTGGTCCACGGTACGGTAATGATAGTCGGAGGGTCCGCAGGGCTACGGAACTGTAATCTCTTCCTACTCCAGTCACACCTTGCTTTGGCATCGTATAGCCACGGTCTGCCAAGCAGCACATCATAACCTTTCTTCATCAGAGGTTGCAGTATTATGTAGGACAGTTGAAAGTCCACTCCTCCAATGTTGGTTCTCACATTGCTCAACATTCCTAGTGGCATTCTGCGTGTTTGATCGGCCAGTCGCAATACTCGGGATGTAGGCTCGAAGGTCTGGAACCCCAAGGAGTTCGCTGTCTCCTCGGTCATGATATTCACGCCCGAGCCGGAGTCCACTGGTACCTTCTGTATGACGCAGCCTCCGATCTCTACTTCGATCTCTGGAGGTCCCAGGTCTCCTCCTTCCACTCTGTACACAGCCGGAAGTTTCTCTTTTCTGGGCTTGCGTGGTCGGCGCAACGAAAGCATCAGCATCCTTCTGTACGTCTTATTGTCTTCCAACAACTGGTGGAAGGAAATATTTGCCCTCTGACTCCCTATGTCCTCCACTATGTCGTAGGGAGTGTTGGAAGTCACAGCCGGAAGTTTCCCTGTACTCGCGGTCGGAAGTGGTGTAGGGGGCCTAACCGCCTTCCGGTCGTCGGATGTCATTCCGGCGCCCAGTGCTTCCTTGATGAGGTGACTCACCTCATCTTTGATGTCCGGAAGGTAATCTCGAGTCCGGGACTCTTCCGAATACCAGTCCGCCTTTTCTGAGTTCCGCTCCGGCTGGGTGTTTCTCATAGCCGGAGGTGTACTTGACGTTCTCCTTTGGTCTTCTCTAACTTCTTTAGACTTCCTCCTCTCTTCCCTACGCTCGAGGCGGCGAGTGTCCTCGTGGCCTTCTCCTCTCTTCTTCGAACTTTGGGTTTCTACCCGACCGCACATTACTTCTTCCTCTGGCCATACTTCGTTTCCTTCAGCTGGGTCCAGACTCAGTTCTACCTGGTTGACCTGCACCTCTTCCTTTCCAGGTGTTGATACGAAACGCACGGCTGGCCTAGGGAGCTGGGGCTGATCACATTCGGCTACTGTATGTCCAGACTTCTTGCAATTGCTGCACAATGGTGCATACCCCATTGGCTTCCTCGGGTGGGGACAGCTTGGCGCGTAATGCCCCATGTCTCCGCAGTTGTAGCAACCATCGAATTGTGGTCGAGGTCGGTTGTGATTGCCTGGAGGTGCCATGCGTCTTGGTGGGAGTGTACCCGCCATTTCCCTCGGAACAAAGCGCGGTATATGCACCGGTGGGTTCGGAGTTGTAGCTGGAGCTGTCTGTACCGAGTAGGCGGTGTCCTCAACCTGCTCAGCATAATACATAGGCGGCTCAGCATAATACATGGGGTTCTCCCACTGTGGTGCCCATTCGACCGCATTCACTGGGTAAGATGGCCGCGCGGACATGCACTCCGTGTTGGCATGTACCACTTGTCCGCACGTAGTACACCAGAGATTCGCTCGTTGTCTCGCAGGTGATTTACGTCGGTCTTGGCCTCCCACTACATGAACTTTCAGGTCCGCAAAATTCTTCACCAGGTTGTCTACCTTGGCTGCGATGTCCCCTTGAGTCTTCACTGGGATTCCCTTACCTCGATCCTTCTTCTTGATCGCACTGCGTTTCTTCTTCCGTCTTTCTTCTTCTGAAGATGACGAGTCCTCTTCTTCTTCCGAGGAAGAACTTGATTCGGAGGAGCTTGATTCTTCTGTCGAGGAAGGCGAGTTCCTTCTCTTCCGGCGTCCGCCTTGCGACTTCTTCTTCATCGACCGTCGGTCGCGTCTTCGAGTGTCAAGGATTGACGTCTCAAAGGTCTCCGCGGAAGCTATCTCCTGGATTGTGTCAGTCTTGCCTCTCCTACAGAAGGTCTCCATTTCTCTTGAGAGCCCTGTCACATACCAATCCACTGCCTGTTGTACCGAGTATGGTTCTCCCGGGCCTGTCTTCGGAATTCGATCTAGGAGGTCTTGGAATCTCTCAGTGTAGTCTCGAAGATTCTCCTTCCGCTCGCGTCGAAGATTTCGAAGCCGGGTGAGAACTCGACTGTCATATCCGAGTTCGCGGAACCGCCTCAGAAACTTTTCCTTGAGCTGAGCCCAGGTCCGGATGCCAGTGGGGTCGGTGCTCTCATGGTTGTACCAGCTACGCGCTCGTCTGCGTAGCAGGCTAGGAAAGATTCGTAGTCTGTCTTCATCACTGGTCTCACGATTGGCGATGGAGACAGACTCGAAGAGCTTTATGTATGAATCTGCATCATCGTCGTCGCCCGTTCCCGTGTATCTTGGATACGAATGTTTGGTGGTAGGTTGGGAAAACACCTGGCGGAGATTGGCTTGATGTTCTGCCATCGGTGATCCTGTCGACGGACTGATCCTAGGTTGGCCAAACTCAGGAAGAGTTCCTGTCGGAGGGATGTCCAACAGAACTGTTAGCTCAATGCTCTCAGTAGGTGAACTGGAACGCCTTTGTCTTCCAGTAGTCGGTGATGGTGATCTCTCTGCAGAGTCCTCACCGGGAGTCTTCTTTTTAGTTCGCCGTTTTGTTTCCACGGCTTTTTCTGAATCTCGACGGAGTTTCCGTGTGGCTCTCGCACTCAGGTTTCCCACACTATCGCTCGTCGACATTCACCGAGCATTGCTGCTCAAGTATTCTGGTGTTGACGCACTGTCCCCGGCAGCGGCGCCAAAAAGAAGTTGTCGGCTCCTTATGTAATAACCCACCAAAGGCTAAAACTGCAGTATGGTGGTAAAAAGATCGAACCCACAGGGACAGAGGCAACACACAGAGTAAAAGTGTCACGTTTAACAGACTTTTGTAGAGTTTGAATTCTAGGCGACTGTCACTCCCAGAAATACTGCAGTGCTCGACTCGGAGGCTCTACTCGGAGGAGGAACTCAACTCGGAGGATGTTCGGAGGATGCACGGTACAGCTTGGTCACTCAACACACACACACACACACACACACACCTGAAACTGGCAAAAAGCACAACTCGGAGGTCGGTCAGGACCTCCGCTTCGGATTTCAGGAGAAAAGTGTCTCACAAGTTCACTCAGAGGTTCTGCAGGTAGTGCCTCCCACTCCGGCTTTTACTGCCCTTCCGCCAGGAACTAGCGGGGGTACCCGGACTGGACTTCCCACTTCGGAACGAAGCCTCTACATACGCCGTGGACGTCACCCTCGACTATCACACCAAACGCAGGGAGTGCAGACCCGACTGAGAACTTACTGAAAACACGATCCAGTAACACACACACAACCTGAATTACAAACCAAGGTTTACACGAAGTAATGAAACTTCACATTGGCATTCAGGGGAAACTTCCCGTAGGAGTACAATCAGGATATGTCACTCGAAGGAGTAAGGGGGAACTGTTCAAGTCTCTAACTCGTAGCCGGCTCTGAGCATCAGAAATCACCCGCAGGTGCAGATCCGCACTACTCAAGTCTCTAACCGGGTACTAGCTCTGAACATTCAGCCGAAGGCCTTCAACTACATCATACGGTAACTTCGCTATGCTGCAGCTTCTCTACGTGGTGCCAGGACCAAAATGCACAAACACGTCAAGAAAGTGAGTTCCTGATCTGCACTTCCGAAACTGGAAGAGTCCCAAGGCAAAACGCCTTGATCTACTTTATACTCTCAAAAGATCCTAACTAGCACTACGCTATCCTATCTACCACTCGCAGCATCTGCGCGAAACCAAACTACTCTACTGCACTCAGCAGATCCGGTGCTGCGCCTCCTGCGCGCCGGACTGCTCCGCTTACTATCTCTACCTTGCCAGTCTTCCGACCGGCTGCGTAACCCCAGGCGTCGGAGCGCTGTTGTGACTTCCGACTGCAAGTGCGCCATAGTGTCGCGCGCACCCGACAAGAAGGTTTCTAATTTTCTCGCCACTCGCCGCCGACTCCGACTGTCACCTTCCGTCAGTGCCGCCGCCCGAAGCTCGAACTCCCGGAGTGTAATCCTCTCTTGAGCTGCCACCTCCCAATGGGCGTATCCTTTTAGACAACGAGTCACCTGTGCCGCCAACTCTCCTCGCGCCCTGCAGCTGCTCTCCACCTCGGCCAGCTGCATTTCTAATCCCGCACGTTGTGCCCTCAAATCCGAGCACTCGGATTGCAAGTTGCACAACAACTCCTCATCCTCCTTGCGGGCCCTTTGACTTTCTTCTAAGGCGCGCGTCTGGCGCGCAAGCTCGGCTGCTAGGACTTTGTTCTGTCTCCGCTCCTCCTGCAGTTCCGACTCGATCTTTGCCCGAATTAGTTCGGCATCCGCCTGACTTTTCGTCGCCGCATCCTCCCTCTGCTGCTGCAAGGCTTGGTATAGCTTCTGTGTGACCGCCAGGTGTTGTCGGAGGGCGGTGTTCCTATCCACATATATTTGGCACCTAGAGGCCCACCTTGCCACCTTGCTCCTCGTCCTTCGCCTGATAGTCTCCACATAAGACTGCGGTTTTAAGGCACTTGCGTATTTGGATGTCTTGCGATCCAGATATCGCAGGAGTGGAACTATCTGTTCGCACAGCACCCCTGTTGGCGTTTTCTGCACCGAATCCTCTTCTTGCTCTTCCGAGCTCGTATCATCCTCAGTCTCAAGGATTTCAGTCGCCACCGAATCCCTTGGCGACTCCCTGGAACTGTGGCGCGCAGCAGCTTCCGCTGCGACTGCTGCTCCACTGCCTGCTAAAATATCCAGGGCAGTGGGAGATCCCACTGCTTGAGCCCCTGTTCCGGCTCGATCTTCGGTTTGTGAAGGGGTCGACGCCGCAGTGACTTTTGTCACTCTTGATCCGCCCGCTACTGCTGCCTGTCCTTCCGGCGCAATCTGCGCGGAAGGTGTCCTTGCTGAAGGTGCGTCCGCCGAAGGCGTCCGCACACTGGTCGTTGGCCCCATCCGTCTCGCAGTCGGCGAATCCGGCTGACTCTCTGTTGTCCGACTCGCAGTCGGCCGACCAGCAGTTGTCCGACTGGGAGTCGGATACACCCTGCGCGTCTTGACTCTACTTGGCCTGCTTGCTGGTGGCGTTCTTCCAGAAGTGCCTTCCGCCGAAGACGACCCTCTGAGGATTGTTGGCTCGTCAGCCAAACTCTCTTCTGCTTCCGGCCTGCTGTCCGGTTCAACGCGCCGTTCAGTTGGCCTTCCTTCCGCTTGTCGACCTTCAGTCATCCGACTCGCAGTCGGGCGGCTGTCAGTCCGTCCATCTCCTCCCGAAGGCCGTGGTGCCTTCTGTGCAGAGGTTTCTGCCGTCTTCTCTAGAATCTGAGCGATTATCTCTTCCTGTGTGAGATTCCGCCGGGTCGGAGTTCGCCTGATCTCCTCAGTAACAGTTGGCATTTTGAGTGCCCTCTATTTTGGTCGACTGTGAGGCTCGGGGGTGGGCCGACCACGAGTCGGCGCAGCTAGCACTTCCGGCTGCCTGTCCTCGGGTCTCTCATCCCACTTCCGCTTTCGCGGAATGCGCTCACTTCGACGTTCTTCTGCTGCTCTTGCTGGAGCCGGAGCCGGAGGCGTATTGGCAGGTTCCTCGTCCGGGTCTGTGTCTACTTCGGCCTCCCTCGAATATCTTCCTGGATAAGTCCGGGTCAGCTGCGGAAATCGAGTTTTCTCAGCATTCGTCAAACATCCCATCGCCCGGTAAAACACGATTAAGTAAGGCGATAGATGATTGAGGGTTCCTCCCCTCTCTTCTTGCGCATGTTGGCGCGTCACCTTCCACAGGAGCCGTGCCCAATGCACCGGAGCTCCTGACAGCACTAGCTCCACGAACTCTACCTGCCAACCATGCATGTAAGCGGTCTTGGTCGGCTGCAATATCTGCAGCAATGCCGTCGCGACATTTCTCCGCAATCGATCCTTGTAATCCCGTGTCCGGAAACCGTTCTTGGGATGTCTGGCCACTTTGAAGAGCTCATTGTAAGAGACTTCTTCCTCCTGGGACACCTTCACGCTATCGGCCTCGAAGAGGAGATCCCCTTCCTCGCCGGCACACCTGCCCAACACCTGCGCCCAATTGCAAATGTCCCATCTCTCTGGGTTTGGGCGAAATCCGCGAGAAGGCTTGTGTCTCTCCTGCAGATACTCGCGCACCATTTCCGGACATGTCCAATTCCACCCCCATAGGAGAAAATCGAGCTTCAGCCTCAACAGCACATCTTGAAATGCGCGTAGACCGATCTGCGGCACCCTGAGTGGAGACACTCGCAGCTGGGGAACCTTCGACATTGCGTTGCCTGCACACACACAAACGTTCTCCCTTTCGCTCGCTCTCTCACAATCGCCACTGCGCGTCGGCCACTCAAGCACTGACTGCTCACTCTCTCTGCGCTCGTTCAAGATCGCTACTCACAATTCTTTCAAGGTCCGCCAAGATCCTTGCGCAACTCTTCTCCGCACTCTCTACTCTCACTGCAGGTCGCTCCGCCCTTGCGCGTAATCTTGGAACTGGAAATCGCAAAGTCAAGAATGAGAGAATGAGACTGGAGCGCAGTCTTTTCTTCTCCGATTTCAAGAACGTCCAACGTTCTTACTGGTTGCAACGTACGCAGCCGGCTATACGGCTTAACGGTTCGCCCTTTGCATGCGCGAATTCACGTCTCCGCATTGCGCGCATTCGCATGCTTAAACGTTGAATTCTCCCGCCGCCGCCACCTTCCGGACTCGAGTCCGCTGCAGGGTATACGTCGGCCCTGTTGTCTTTTCCTAACCCGCCCTTCTCCGGAGGCGTGTCGCCGCTGGTGCGTTCATTATCAGTCGGCGCCTTGCTGGAGACGCACATCCAGTCGGATCGAATTACGCCGGCGCGCAGTCGTACCGCCTATTTTGTCCCTTATGCCTCGTCCGTTGCTGCCGGCGCATATCCATCAGCGCAACTCATGCCAGCGCATCCGGCCGTCAGCGCCACGTCGGAGCCGTACATCCGACCGGCGCTTTCCTTCCATGTGGTACCCCACTTTTGGCAATTTTGAGGAAATTAAAACATTTTTGGAAAACTGTACCCTGGCAGCATTGTAAATAGCCTTCGGTACATCAAAACGGAGTGAATCCGGAAGATCGCGGGGATTCTCGAGGGATCTTGTAGAATCTAGGATTTGGGGTGCAGCAGTAAGGACAGGCACCACCCTCCCTGCGAGCTCTGCAGTTAGGACCCCTACGACGCAAGGCGCAAAACCCGCCGTCGGAGATTGCGTCCGCGGCGGTAGGGAAATCCTCCATAATTAGGTCCACCCTCGGGCGCCTTGACCAAGTTAGGGTCTCGTTGGAAAGAGCTCGACGCACTGATTCCAACGAGTCCAAGAACGCTTGGAACGGATGAGGACTTAGGGAGTTATCACTATTGGAAGATACGGAGGCGGTCGCCTACGGCGGAAGGAGTTCGCCACCGGCGGGAATTCCGCCTACGCGGAAGGGGGAATCAAGTTTTGTCCTATGCGCGGACGAAGGCGTTCGCCTGTGCACAGGCGAAGTAGGGTTTGGGGAGGCGCGAAGTCCGCCTACGCATAGGCGTTCGCCTGTGCACAGGCGCTTCGGCGTCGGCGGAAAATCCGCCTTGGGCCCTAGAAATGTGCCTTGTGAGGTAGAAAGTGTACGGCGCCTTCCGCGCCAGCGCAGCGCCGCGTACGGCTGAAGAGCCGCCAGAGTAATCAAATCGGTACGGACCATGCGGACGGGACGGGTGGATGCGCTCTTGGACGGACGGAGTTGCGGCGGCGGAAGCGCCGACGAAGAGACAAGGAACGGACAGACTGGACAGAGACGGCTGACCACGGTCAACGCCTTCCGCGCCAGCGCGACGCCGCGCACGGAATTCGCCTGCGCACAGGCGAGCGCCTGTGCACAGGAGGATGAAGTTCCGCGCCGGCGGAGCATCCGCCGAGGCTCCTGCCTGCGCACAGGCAGGAGTTGAACTTTTGTCCGACCTGCGGACACACGCGTCAAGGCAGAGGGGGATTGGCCGAGGGGCGGTACGAACAAGTGTACCGCGCAAGGCGGAAAACTCGCCTTCGGCGCTACGCCCCCATGTCCGCGGGGTAATACGCTCGCGGAGTTCAAATCCGCCAATTCGAGCGTGAGAGTTTAATCGGCGACGGCGGAGCGTGAAGCCGCGCGTGAGAGCGGAGACCGTTCCAGCGTAGAGCCGGCGCAGCCATCAAGTGAGACGTTCTCCACGAGCAATAGCCGACCATGACCTTCGACCGGGCGGCGGAGAACGTCCCATTCTTGAATTCGCGATTCCAATCTCTTGTGCGCGCTGCGCGCATCCATCTGCTGGCTGCTAAACATTCTCGACGTCGCCGCACAGGGGATTTCTTGGTGATTGAGGGAGAAGTGAGTGCGCGGGATTTGGAATTGAGGGCGATTAGAGTTTGCCGAGAGAGAAAGGAGCTCGGGCGGTGCGGAAGTAGAATGAGCGGGCGAGCGAACTCCAGGAACGCAATGACGAAACCGGGCAGATTGCGGATGGTGCCACTTCGCCTACCACAGAACGGGCTGCGCGCTTTCGAGGAGCGCTTAATAGCAAGAAAGCTCGATTTCTTGCTATGGGGATGGAACTACATCTGTGCGAATATGGTGCGCGAGTGGCTAGAGCCATAGGGTCCACCCTCGCGCGGATTGCGTCCGCATGTTGATCGGTGGACAGTCCAAGATTGGGCGCAGGCATTGGGAAGATGTGCCGGCATGCCAGGGCATCTCCTTTTCGACAGTGAGAGCATCAAGGTGACCAAGCAGGAAGAGGCGCAATTTGTGGAGCTGTTCAAGACCGGGAGGTCTACCAAGAATGGGTACAGGACCCGTGATTACAAGGATCGATTTCGCCGGACTTTGTCCGCGGCGCTGATGCAATTACTGCAGCCGCACCGCGCCTGCTACATCACATTGTGGCAGGTCTCTTTTGTGGAGTGCGTCATCGAGGGAACTCCAATTCACTGGGCGAGCATCCTGCACAGGGTGATGCGACAGCACGCGTTTGAGGAGAAGGGGGGAACTCTAAACCATCTTTCTCCTTTCCTCATCAATTTTTATCGACAGCGGAATTGTTTGACAGCGGCGGAGCTTGAACATTTTCCGCCATTGTCCGTCGACCATCCCGGGAAGTATGTGCGGGAGAATGAGGTCGACACTGATGCAGAGGAGTCACCGACTTCTACCCCATCAAGGCGGAGGGACGAAGGGAGAAACACTCCTGCAGCACGAGTGCCGCGGAAGCGGCGATGGAGAGAAGAGTTCGAAGAGGAGCAGCATCAAGAACCCTCTGCTCCCATTCGACCGCGGCCGCTGTGCGAGTCATACAGCCGGCCGAAGCAGAAGGCACGCAGACTGGTGTTACCAGCCGACAGTGCGGACACGGCGACGATTGCGACGGAGAAAGGAAGTGCGTCGCCAAAGAAGCATGAGGAAGCGCGGACGACCGCAGGAGCAACGGGCCACGCTACAACCTCGACGGGAGAGAGGCCGCCTACGGGCCACGGGCCTCCGGAGTTACCACGTGCGATGCGGACAGATGTTCCGTTTGCGCACAGACGAGACTCCGCGGACGGACGAGCCTCCGCGGACAGGCGATCACAAGTGGACGTGGATCTACGCTTACGCGTGGGAAGGAGCAGTCCACCTGTGCACAGGCGCTCACCTGTGCACAGGTCGCCTGTGCACAGGACACCTCCACACGTGCCGCCTGTGCACAGGCAAGAATCACCCCCGTTCCAACGTAGGAAGGGGAAGGAGCCGGCGGAAGAACCGCCTACGAGACACCGGCCTTCGGGGCCAGACCCTCCGGCGCACCACGCGCCGCAATTTGCGCCTTCGGCGCCAGGGCCTTCGAGCCGAGGAGATACGAGCAGGGAGCGTGCGGAGGCCGCACCATCGGCGGGTAGTCCGCCGATAGATGCGCCTGCGGCGGTAGGGCCTATAGGCCAAGGGACATCGGGCGAGCGGCCCCCGGCCATGTCGCCTTCGGCGATGGATGTCCGCGGCGCTACGCCTGCGGCGGACAAGGCGCCGGCATTTGCGCCTGCGCACAGGCCGAGCACAGCCCCCACGGACCGATCAAAGGAGCAGCAACAGACGGAGGAGCGGAGTGACTGTCCGCGGGATGAAATTTCGATGCGCGATGCGCAATCAAACCCCGCGCAGCCACCCTCCGCTCGATCGCCTTCGGCGGCGGGCGACGGCGGCAGAGAGGACGCGGTAGACAACCAACAAGCGAGCGACGGGAATGCCGCACGGGTACATTCGCCTACCGCCTTAGACATTTTGGCGAAGAGCAGCGAGGCTGCAGCCGTGCCTTTGCAGGCAGCACACGTCGATGACGTGCAGCCCCACTCGGGGCAGTCGCCGACGCAATCAATGGCGACTGAAATTCTCCACTCGGATGATGACGACGGAGGCTCCACCGAAGAAATGTCAGGAGCAGAGGACACCGAGGAGGAGGAGGAGGAAATTGTTGGAGCGCCGGCGGCGGCGCTCTCTGAGCAGGTGATTCCGTTGCTGAGGTACTTGGATCGCAAGGTCGATAAATACGCCGACCCACTCCAGCCGGGATCTTACATCGAGTTAGTGCGCAGGCGGACTCGCACTAAAGTCCACACCAGCAAGCTGTTAGCTAGAGTGGACCAGGAGTTGAGGGAATTGAAGGAGAAGCATGCATGCTTGTGGGGTCAGTATAAACTTAATCAGAAATTCTACAAGCACTCCGAGAAGGTGAAGGATGAGAAACTGGACGAGCTCACCAAGGAGCAGGTGAAGGTCAAGGAAGCACTCATTTCTGAGCAAGCCCAGAATCGGATTTTGTCAGAGGAGCTCGTGCGACAGACGCGGTTGTTGGAACAATGTCAGCTCGCACGGCAGGCGGATGAGGAGTTAATCCGCAGGTTACAGTCAGAGTGTGGCGAATTGAGAGCGCAACGTGTTGAGGCCGAATCGCAATTAGTGATAATTGAAGAGGATCGCAGGAAGGAGGCGGATCGCACGAAGGTGGAGACGGCGAGGCGTGTCGCCCACTGTCTCAAGAGCTACGCCCACTGGGAAGTGAAGGCGCAGGAGAAACTCACACTGCGTGTGTTTGAATTGCGCGCAGCCGGGTTGTTGTCAGGCGACAGTAGGAGTCGGCGGAAGGTAGCAAAGAAGCTCGATGCCTTTCTGTCGAAGGCACAGGATACCATGTCCGCCCTCGAAGTGGAGGTGTCCGCGGCGTTGCAGCGTTTGGGACTGCGCAGTCGAGCGGAAGATTGGCAGGGTAGGGAGTTAGTGCGCGGCAGTCCGCCGCGCAGGAGACGTAGTACAGGTTCCGCGGAGTGTAGTGTAGCGTGGTTCCGTGCAGGCGTGTAGCGTAGTGCAGTGTAGTGCTAGGTAGGACTTAGAAGGTATAAAATAGTTCCAGGCGTTTTGCCTGGGGTTCTTTCCCAATTTCAGAAGTGCAGATCAGGAACCCATTTCCTTTGCGTGTTTGTGCCCTTGAGTTCTGTCACCACGCATGAGGAGTTACAACTTAGCGTTCCGCATTTTGTAGCTGAAGGTCTTCGGCCGAATGTTCAGAGCTAGTACATTGGTTAGAGACTTGAGTAGTTCGGATCTACACCTGCGGGTGATTGCCGATGCTCAGAGCCAGTGACTAGTTAGATACTTGAATAGTTTCGCCCCTACACCTTCGAGTGTCTGTTGCTGATTGTACTCCTTTGGGATTTTTCCCCTGAATGCCAAAGTGAAGTTTTGTTACTTCGAGTAAGCCTTGGTTGCAAATTCAGGTTACGCTGCAGCAGGTGCCTTGAGGGTAACCCTTGTAGTATTTCTGGGAATGACAAGTGCCTGAGAATTCAAACTCTTCAATAGACTGTTGTTGTGTTACTGGAATGTTTCACAGTGAGTCCTTCAGTGCGGACCTGTGTTCTCTGCGCGTTTTGTGAGTTGAGAGTGTTGTTCACCGCGTAGGAGTGACTTCGATCCGAAGTAGGCAGTCCAAACCGGGTTTCCTACACTAGCAGCAAGCTAGTGGAAGTGTTGTAAAAGCCGGAGTTGGAAGTCACTGCCCGCAGCTTTGCCGAGTGTGCTCGCGAGAGACTTTCCCCCTGAAATCTTGAAGTAGAGGTCCTAACGGATCTCTGGGTTGTATTTCTGTAGTTTCAGGTGTGTGTGTGTGTGTGTTACGCTGCACTGTGCGACCTCCGAGTGCGCTCCGAGTGGACACTTGCAGTATTTCTGGGAGTGACAGTCGCCTGAGAATTCAAACTCATCAATAGTCTGTTAAACGTGACACTTTGTACCCTGTGTGTTCCTCTGTCCCTGTGGGTTCGACCTTTCTACCACTATATTGCAGTTTTAGCCTTTAGTGGGTTATTACATTCCATGAACAGCCGCCAAAGGCGCTTCCGACTCTAAGTTAGTTTCCTCCTATGAGCGCGTGATTCCGCCGAAGGCGCATCGCCGAGGGCGTACGGGAATCCTTTCCGGCTGTGAACCCTAGCGCGAACGGCGCATGTCCGGCTACGAGTTTTCCGACGCTCATAACTTCTCCATTCCTGATCCATCTCCGACGCTCTTGGACTCGTTAGAACGAGCGTCCCGAGCTCTTTCTAATGCAACTTCAACCAACTGGATCTACCGTGTATCCCGATTGTTATGAAGGTTTTCCCTTTCCGCGCTAGCGGCGCTTCGCCGAAGGCGCACTCATGGTCGGATGCCTTTAGAGGTCCGGGCCCTTCTCCTGACGTCTTTAGCAAAACCTCCTCCTGAGGTGTCTGCGCCGGAAGCGTAGCTTCCTTATACGCTGGAGGCGCGTGAGTAGAGACACCTCAGAAAAGGAGCTTTTGCCGAAGGCGCCGAAGACATTGGCGTTGGTACATCCGACTACGTGATTCTTTTGTGTCCTCGTGACGATCTCATCAATCCACTCTATTTAGCGTACCCTTCTCTAGCTACAAACACTGCTTTGGTACTAGTTTTCTAAAATTGTTTAAATTCTGCAAAAAAAACAAAAAGTGTGTTACCACAGAAGTGACTGCCGCCCTTCGGCGACTGGGGTTGCGCAGCCGGTCGGAAGATTGGCAGGGTAGAGATAGGGTGCGAGGCAGTCCGGCGCGCAGGAGGCGCAGCACCGGATCTGCAGAGTGCAGTAGTGTAGTTTGGTTTCGTGCAGGAGTTTAGAGTAGCAGATAGTGCAGAGTAGTGTTAGTTAGGACCTTAGAGGGTATAAAGTAGATCAAGGCGTTTTGCCTTGGGACTCTTCCAGTTTCGGAAGTGCAGATCAGGAACTCACTTTCTTAGCGTGTTTGTGCATTTGGTCCTGGCACCACGTAGAGGAGCTGCAGCATAGTGAAGTTACCGCATGTTGTAGTTGAAGGCCTTCGGCTGAATGTTCAGAGCTAGTACACCGGTTAGAGACTTGAGTAGTGCGGATCTGCACCTGCGGGTGATTTTTGATGCTCAGAGCCGGTTGCGAGTTAGAGATTTGAACAGTTTCCCCTTACTCCTTCGAGTGACATATCCTGATTGTACTCCTACGGGAAGTTTCCCCTGAATGCCAAAGTGAAGTTTTGTTACTTCGTGTAAACCTTGGTTTGCAATTCAGGTTGTGTGTGTGTGTTACTGGATTGTGTCTCAGTTGAGTTCTTAGTCGGGCCTGTACTCTCTGCGTTTGGTGTGAGTCGAGGGTGACGTCCACTGCGTATGAGGGACTTCGTTCCGAAGTGGGAAGTCCAATCCGGGTTCCCTACGCTAGTTCCTGGCGGAAGGGCTGTAAAAGCCGGAGTGGGAGTCACTACCTGCAGAGCCTCTAAGTGAACTTTTGAGATACTTTCCCCCTGAAATCCTAAGCAGAGGTCCTGACCGACCTCTGAGATGTGCTTTTCTAGTTTCAGGTGTGTGTGTGTGTGTGTTGAGTGACCTACGCTGCACTGTGCATCCTCCGAGCATCCTCCGAGTGACCTCCGAGTCGAGCATCCTCCGAGTGGCCTCCGAGTCGAGCACTGCAGTATTTCTGGGAGTGACAGTCGCCTGAGAATTCAAACTCTACAAAAGTCTGTTAAACGTGACACTTTTTACTCTGTGTGTTGCCTCTGTCCCTGTGGGTTTGATCTTTTTACCACCATACTGCAGTTTTAGCCTTTGGTGGGTTATTACAGTGCTTCCTTGGTTTATGAGTCTAAGTGATAGGCCTTGCATTTTGTAAGAAAAGAATACTGAATAGACGGCTCACCAACGCTCAAAGCTAAAGAATTGCAACGCTTAGCGAAAGTGTGGTACCCCACTTTTGGTAATTTGGAGGAAAATAAAACATTTTTGGAAAACTGTACCACGGCAGCAGTGTAAATAGCCTTCGGTGCATCAAAATAGAGTGAATTCGGAAGATCGCAGAGATTCTCGAGGGACCTCGTAGAATCTAGGAGTTGGGTGCAGCGTCAAGGAAGGGCACCACCCTCCCAGCGAGCTCTGAAGGTATGATCCCTTCGGCGCAAGGCGCAAAATCCGCCTTCGGCGCTGCGCCCTCGGCGGTAGAGAAATCCTTCATATTTAGGTCAACCCCCAAACGCCTCGACCTGGTTAGGATCTCGTTGGAAAGAGCTCAACGCGCTGATTCCAACGAGCCCAAGAACGCCAACAACGGATGAGGACTCCGGGAGTTATGAAGGTTGTAAGATACTCAGCTTTCCGCCTGCGCACAGGCGAAGAAAGTTTTGTCCTATGCGCAGACGAAGGAAGTTCGCCTGCGCACAGGCAAAATAGGGTTTTGATGTAGGCGCGAAGTTCGCCTACGCACAGGCGTCCGCCTGTGCTCATGCGCTTCGGCGTCGGCGGGAAATCCGCCTTTGGCCCTAGAAATGCGCCTTCGGAGGTAGAAATTGTACGGCGCCTTCTGCGCCAGCGCAACGGCGAGGACGAGCAAGGAGCCGCCAGAATAGTAAAATCCGTACGGACTGTACGGACGGGACGGATGGATGCTCTCGTGGTCGGGCGGAGTTGCGGCGGCGAGAGCGCCGACGGAGAGACAAGGAACGGACAGTCTGGGGGGAAGCTGTTGACCGCGGTCAACGCCTTCCGCGCCAGCGCATCGACGCGGACGGACTTCGCCTACGCGCAGGCGAGCGCCTGCGCACAGGCGGATGAAGTTCCGCGCCGGCGGAGAATCCGCTGAGAAGTCCGCCTGCGCACAGTCGGGAGTTGAACTTTTGTTCGACGTGCGGACAAGCACCAGGGCGGAGGAGGATTGGCTGAGGAGCGGTACGAACGAGTGTACCGCGCAAGGCGGAAAAGCCGCCTTCGGCGCTGCGCACCCATGTCCGCGGCGTAGTACGCTCGCGGAGTTCAAATTCGCCAATTCGAGCGTGTGAGTTAAACCGGCGGCGGCGCTCTCTGAGCAGGTGATACCGTTGCTGAAGTACTTGGATCGCAAATTTGATAAATACGCCGATCCACTCCAGCCGGGATCCTACATCGAATTAGTGCGCAGGCGGATTCGCACTAAAGTCCACACTAGCAAGCTACTAGCTAGAACGGACCGGGAGTTGAAGGACTTGAGGGAGAAGCATGCCTGTTTGTGGGGTCAGTACAACCTTGTGAGGAAATCGCACGCCCTCGACAGGATGAAGAAGGAGAGACTGGAAGAGCTCACCAGGGATGTGGTGAAGACCACGACAGATTTGATGTCTGAGAGAACTCAGAATCAGATTCTGTCAGAGGAGCTCGTGCGACAGACGCATTTGTTGGCGGAGTGTCAGCTCGCACGACAGGCGGATGAGGATTTAATCCGCAGGCTACAGTCGGAGTGTGGGGAATTGAGAGCGCAGCGTGCGGAGGCCGAATCGCAGTTGGTGGTAATTGAAGATGATCGCAGGCGAGAGGCAGATCGCACGAAGGAGGAGATGGCGAGGCGTGTCGCCCACTGTCTCAAGGGCTACGCCCACTGGGAAGTGGCGGCGCAGGAGAAACTCGCACTGCGTGAGTTAGAGCTTCGCGTAGCAAGGTTGTTGGCAGGTGACAGCAGGAGTCGGCGGAAGGTGGCGAAGAAGTTAGACGCTTTTCTGTCGAAGGCGCGGGATACCATGTCCACCCTCGAGGTGGAGGTGTCCGCGGCGTTGCAGCGGTTAGGACTGCGCAGTCGAGCGGAAGACTGGCAGGGTAGGGAGTTAGTGCGCGGCAGTCCGTCGCGCAGGAGACGTAGCACAGGTTCCGCGGAGTGTAGTGTAGCGTGGTTCCGTGCAGGCGTGTAGCGTAGTGAAGTGTAGTGCTAGTTAGGACTTAGAAGGTATAAAATAGTTCAAGGCGTTTTGCCTTGGGTTCTTTCCCAATTTCGGAAGTGCAGATCAGGAACTCATTTTCCCTGCGTGTTTGTGTCCTTAGTTCTGTCACCACGCAAGGGGAGCTACCACTTGGCGTTCCGCATTTTGTAGCTGAAGGCCTTCGGCCGAATGTTCAGAGCTAGTACATTGGTTAGAGATTTAAGTAGTTCGGATCTACACCTGCGGGTGATTGCCGATGCTCAGAGCAAGTGACTAGTTAGATACTTGAATAGTTTCGCCCCTATACCTTCGAGTGTCTGTTCCTGATTGTACTCCTTTGGGATTTTTCCCTTGAATGCCAAAGTGAAGTTTTGTTACTTCGTGTAAGCCTTGGTTGTAAATTCAGGTTACGCTGCAGCAGGTGCCTTCAGGGTAACCCCTGTAGTATTTCTGGGAATGACAAGTGCCTGAGAATTCAAACTCTTCAATAGACTGTTATTGTGTTACTGGAATGTTTCTCAGTGAGTCCTTTAGTGCGGACCTGTGTTCTCTGCGCGTTTTGTGAGTTGAGAGTGTTGTTCACCGCGTATGAGTGACTTCGATCCGAAGTAGGTAGTCCAAACCGGGTTTCCTGCACTAGCAGCAAGCTAGTGGAAGTGTTGTAAAAGCCGGAGTTGGGAGTCACTACCCGCAGCTTCGCCGAGTGCACTCGTGAGAGACTTTCCCCCTGAAATCTTGAGTAGAGGTTCTAACGGATCTCTAGGTTGTGTTTCTGTAGTTTCAGGTGTGTGTTTGTGTGTGTGTGTGTTACGCTGCACTGTGCGACCTCCGAGTGCGCTCCGAGTGGACACTTGCAGTATTTCTGGGAGTGACAGTCGCCTGAGAATTCAAACTCCTCAATAGTCTGTTAAACGTGACACTTTGTACCCTGTGTGTTCCTCTGTCCCTGTGGGTTCGACCTTTCTACCACTATATTGCAGTTTTAGCCTTTAGTGGGTTATTACAGAAAGTAACCGAAAAGTCAACATGACAGGAGCCTCTGATCTCGTCATTGCGTCTGTCAAGAAACAACCACGCAAGGGCGATGAAATTATCAAGGTCTGCATCAACGCACGTGAACTGGAACTGCGGACATTCTGTTCCACTCTCATGAATGTGCGCTTCTCAAGAGCTGGTTCGAGACACAGAGTTCATTTTCTTCAGTCGATCTGAATAGCTCGAGTTATAGACCGGAACACAATCAAAAAGATGCAGTAAAGTCGAACTGATGAAAGGTCGCAGGAGGTCGCAGCAGGCAGGAGGATCAGTTCGTTGCAATGGCAGATCAGTTTTCCTTGGATTTAACAAGGGGAGAGCTTATCAATGTCGTTGCGCCGCCGCCGCTGGAGCACAGATTGCTAACTGACAAGTCGAGCTCGAGAGAGGAAATTGTCATCTCAGATGAGGAAAGAGAGCAACTTGCTAGCAGTCTGTCAGCATTTTTTCTTAAGCTAAAACAGGGTGAGAATGTTTTGGCATCGATAACCATTGGTCAGCGCTCGTTGACTTCAATTTTGATTTTGATCTCGATGTACACGATAGGACGAATCTGATAGCCGCCACAATACGCCAGATCTACTCGAAGATGTTCGTTTCGTCGCCCAGTTAATTTCACAAGGCAGGAAGGTCCAGGCAGGCAGCAATGAACAGATTCAACTTCGAGCTAGCGTTCGTAGAATTTTGAGACCTTTCGCCAGTAGCGTTCCCAGCTCTGAGCCAGTTGTGTACAAGGGTGCAAAGATGGACTAATGGATTCAATGGAGAAGTGCGATCCACAGCTAATCTCCACGTCGCCAATAGATACCCTTATAGTGGAAACATGTCATACACCCCGGTCCTGGCTACCCACAGCTTGGTGGATGGCATGACGGAGGTCCAGTACTCTGCGGGATCTTTTCTAACGATGGAGCAGGTCCTGCTCAGGAATTACGAGTTGGCTGGCGCTTTTCTCAACGTTGTCAGAGAGAAGACACAAACCAATACGGACGACAGCGTGGTACCTGGTATGCAAGCACTTCAGAACTTTTGTGTTCACTTGAGACAAAGTGGAATCGATCCGGCGCAAATGTTATCGTCGATATTTTCCAGAAATCAGCAGTTAACCTTCGGCGTGTCAGCTCTTGGTTGCGGTATGACTGTGCAGATCCCGTATATCGACAGACTGACACGCAAACTTGTGCAGTCGTTGAGTGAGGCATGGAACGAGCAAAGGAGCATTCAAAATGTGGTAGTCACGACAGCTAGAGTGGACGGCAACCTTGTCAAGAACTATATCATCCATATCAAGAGTCGCGGTGTTGTCGAACACTACACTCATAGCATCCTCATCTACAGACACACTGACAGTAGACTCTTGTTGTATGATTACAGCTGTGTTGAAATAAAGTTGGTGTTCTTGGCTGCTGCGAATGAAGAATTCACAATGAACGAGCTTGAAGATATATCGGGGGCAGAGATCTACCATTGTTCAAGGGACGACGATGGCAAATTCAAAGAAGGTGATGCCGCTGCCCATCCTCGGTTCAGGTTGTTACAGAAGTTAGCAAAGCACTTGAAGCCAATTCGAAAGCAGAGAGATGGTTCCTTTCTCAAAGCATCGTCGAAATGTCGCCTTCATCATTGTCCAGGGCTGTGTGCCAGGCTCAGAAGGCACACATCTCAGCTTGGTTGCTGGAAACATCTGATTAGTGGGAGGCCACCTACAACGGAGGATGCAGAGAGGCTCCTGGAGGCGAATGTCATGGAGGTGCTGGCGCTTTTGACGTTGTGGTACCAGGACCCGTTTCATTTCCAACTCTCCTACGAATCAGTCCTAGATCCAGAGCTCAGAATGTCTTATTTGCCATGTATGACACCTGTCTTAGGTCATGTCGAGTACTTCGTGCCCCCCCAATGTAGATGAGAACCAAATGTACTCTCATGTACCCGACCCGTTTGAGAAGCGTACTGCATTAGTGACGGTGGTAGCCCATAAAAAATCAGAGGTGCTGGAACGCCGGTTACTATGGGGAGGTCCCTCTGGTCGTGTCAATGACACTCCCTCTCGGAATACCGTATAACATAGAGAGTGATGCATGTAGAAGGAATCGCTTGATTGTACCAGCGTGTGCACTTCAGATCTTCGGTATGGTCTTCACATGTTGTTATGGACATATGCAGTCAGAAACACTGAAGAGTAGTCAATATGGACGATCTTCACGAGTTAGAGATCCAGGGTGGGTAAGGTATGTAGTATGTGACAAGCCTGAGAGATTGCTCAATGTACCGTAAAGGCTGTGCGATATGAGATGCGTTATGGGGTCTGGTCATTACAGTTCAAGTGCCTGAGTCTATTGAAGTATTGGCAGGGATCTTCATCTTGGGAATTATGCCCCAATTCCTGGAGAAGAGAACAGATTATAGGGGGTTAGATGTTGAGGAGAGGATGTTTCCATTTTCTTCGGGAGTTCAATGCATACGGACCATATCCATCAATCAGCATTGCAGTAAGAGCCACATAAAGTGCAAACCCAGATGAAACAAGCATCTTCAGTTCAATGTTGAAAGAATCAAGACTCTACACACTTCATATTCTCTTAATGCTAGACATTGCTTTGATAGATCATTCTGACACAAATGAGGGTTAAATTATTAGCTCTCCAATGATTGTTTTTCAAAAGAATAAATAGAGATAATGTTTGATCAAAATCTCTACGCCTTTCAATCGTATTTATTTCTCATTATGTGTTCCTTCAACCTACCACGAATTTCACATTTCGCAAGCGATTTTGATATATTGTTTGATATGGATTCGATCATTTGCATTATATCGAATCCATTTGTTCTAGAATGTTGTAAGGGAGCAAGTATGATCGTGCTTAATGTTCATATTATCTAGTTCTTGCTCAAAATTTTATTTTACTTCTAGGAAGATGATAAGTGTAAACATCTATCTTCGAATGGCAAGGGTGGCATAAACCCCCACCCTTGCAAAAGGAGGAGGAAAACCAGCAGGAGGAGATGGAAATATTGACCGAAGGTTCCGAAGAACTTTACAATTTCCGCAGTTACAGGAAATATTGAAGTTACAGGTTGAGAGTATTCAAAACTTGGATAAGCAGACGAGGAGGAGGAGGAGGACGTTGAAGCGATGAAAACACAGGAGTATAATTGGCAAAACCTGCTGGAGAGGATTTTTTGGTAACAGGTGGAGGAGGAGATCGCAACAATGAAGAACCAGGAGGAGAATGATGGAAACTGAGAGGAGGAGACTGCTTGGTACGAGGTGGAGGAGGAGGAGGTCGAAACAATGAAGAAACGGGAGAACGATGAAATTTTGAAGGAAGAGTGTTCGGTAACGGGAGGAGGAAAAGATGGAATGGAAAGACAGAAGGAGATTGCTGTAATATGGGATGAGAAGTGCGTTCTGTAACAAGAACAAATTGAGGAGTAAGAGGAGTCGGGAGAGGTGGAGTCTTTAAAAGTATGATGTCTGAGTTTAGGAGGAGGAGGAATAAGAAGAGTAGCTGTTGGAGGAGGGCTAGTAGAAAGGGGAGTGTGATAAGGAGGCCGACCAGGAAAGACGTAAAAGGGAGGTGGCCCAGGAATAATGAGAATCCACTTGAAGTGTATTTAAGGACTCCAAGTCCAGTGGGGAACGAGCAAGAACTTCTTTACAGCCAAGAGACTTGAGTTCGAAATCATCGACGATGGATTGCTCGAGCTCCAAGGACAAAAGGTAAGCAGATTGTAGTCATGGACATAAACCACATCAATGTCACCAGGAATGTGATCAGAAATCGCCTCATCATCTTTACAGTACATTCGACTAAACCTGCGTGCTGTAGATGAGGCTCCGGTCTCGCTTGCAACTTTGATTCTTACGGGAGTAAACTTCCTGAAGAACACGATGAATATTATGACCATAGAAGTATATAAGGTCATCTACATTTTCACATCTCTGAATGTACTTTGGTGGGCGTGTTTTCGAAGTCAGTAAGGTTGGCAAAACGGTCAAACTCTAAATTAAAAAGTTGCACTTACCAGAACAGGGGATGTGCACGTACCTTGTGCAAATCTAGTAGGACATATCGGAAATCTAGTGTCGAACATAAGTATTCATACCTAGAAGTCGCGCGGGATTTGATACAAAGTGTTTCCGTTTGTTTAAAGCATTGTTGCCAGATAAAGTCAGCATATTAACAATATGTTCGATAAATCAGCCTTCCTCATCAGTTATAAGCCTTATGATTTCATAACCAATGAACATGCAACCAATAATGTTCAGTTTATGAAAATGAATGAAACAGGAAGATATTGTAATTAAATCCTTGGTTTTTTCGGTGCCAATGAAGATGGCAAAGCTCAAAAATTATGCGAGGGTAAGATTCAGATTTGCAATAATCTGAGCAAATGATGGAGGTGTAGGGTAGAAAAGGGATTCACAAAATTTAATCAAGATGAAAAACAAATGAGATGAGAATTCTTCTTTATGAGTGACTGGAGATTCTCTTCTAGTCATGGGTGCTAATCGGTCAACTGGATCAAGCCCTTTGGAAGTAAAAATGAATCTCATCCACAGCACGTCTAAAAGTTTTAAGTATTGCTACTCTGATTGCATGTGACCTTCATTAGTACTTTGGATATTGTTGTTCCATCCACTGGTGTTCTAGACCTCTGAGGGGCATGAGAAGCACACTGCGCTTCTAATATTAACTACAGTAGTGGATCATCGAAGACAACACACTTTAACGACAATATATAGTATGCTTTATAGAAGAATACCACACAATCTACTGATATTATCATTTAGCAGGAATTTTACGCCCATGCAACCACCTACCTCCAAAGGACCATTCTGATCCAGATCAGATTTGCTCTTTCGATGTAGGTTGTTGCTTTGCTACACTGAATAGGATAAGTAAGCTCCACTGTCGATGAAAAGTCATTCAAGTCGCAAGATAGATGGGGATTTGGTGCCTTTTGACGAAGATGTCTTCTTCTTCATTGACTGTAATCTTATTTCCCAATTTGTCGTGCAGCTTCGATTCAATACATCGCCAATATGGTGGATCCTGACCTTGGTCCCATCGCTTCTGACACTTTTTGAGATATCCAGCTGTAAGGATGGATTCTATTGACGAAAACTTGATGATCGGTGGTTGCTGAGAATTTCATATTTATGCGAGTTCACCAATTGGCCAGTTGAAATCAGTAACCATAACACATCGAATTGAAGATAAAATTTAGTCTGATTGATCTGGTGTACAGAAATCAGAAGTTGTCAATCGAGTGATGCTAGTTTCGAGGAGAATATTACAAGTTCCACATTCAATCAATCTTGTGATTGAACACATTCAAGGGATGCAGCCTACGATTATTTTGTCCCAAATCATCAAAAACATGATGAATCTTTGTTTGAGCTGCCAACCATCGGGTGGTGTGAGTTTGCAGGTATCAAGTGTCGTCACCGAATCTTTTTTGGCTGTTTTGTGCAGTCTGCCGGCAATGCGACAGCAAGTTTGACAATATACCGAAAAATACTGCGGAATTTTGAACTGAAAATTCATTTTCGCCAAAACTTCTCCAGCGAACATAGAACTTCGCGGGTCTGGCTACACATCAATCTTACCGACTGTGGTAAACTGATATCACGTTTGCCCTGCAGTTTTTGTTCTCCACGAGTGGTTTTTCAGTGGTTCGTTTCAGAATGCGACAGCCATCGGGATACTTAGCAAGTTCGGCCATTTTGTTATACGCTGGAAAGTTCTCAGGTCCTATTGCCTTCCCACTTAACCACGAGAATGTTCTCATTTTGCACGCGAGGTCGACAAAGTTACGGGAGAGGATTCAAAGACTGGCGGATGTACCTTGGAAACGGATCGATTAAGAAGTACAAGTGGACGTGTCGCCATTTCTCTCGTCATCTACTGCACGCTAACATTCGAAGGAGGAAGAGCAAGCCGACCTATGGGTCCACTCTATCTCCTTCAATACGTGAGGCCAACAATATCCTAGCATAAGCTATAAATGGTGTACAAAGATGAGATTAAACAGCAAGCCTAAACATTCTCACAGTTTTCTAGAAAACTTTGAATTCGAAAGCTACTATATGCAACTTTCGATACCAATATAAAATGTTATTCTAAAATATGTATGGAATAAGTATAGAGACATTGATATTAATTGGATATGGAAATTTAATGTATTACTTATAGATTTTCGTATATTTTCCCCAAAAAAATTTGATTATTTCAGCTAAAGTAAGAAATAAAACTGAACTATAGGTAGTCAAGTTTTTCTATAGGATATTTGGGATTGTATTGTTACATTCATTTTGTAACCACAAAGTTTATCCAATTAAATTCTAAGTCATTCACTCATTTATCAAGAAAGTTGTTTTCATGTCATAGATAACTATGATAAAGCAATGTGATATTCTTGTGTCCCTTGTCTTTTGACAGGGCCCACTTTTTCCGCTGATTCTGAAAAAAATTGAATTAATATATTAGAAACCAATAGATCCGGACATCAGATTTCAAATAACATGTGGTAGAGCTACTCTACGTGCTGATTACGCTATTTTCTGTTTATGCTAAGGAGCTATACTACATTATTTCCCAGATTTCTGGTTGTGTGAAGAAATGGCTGCAACCTAAACATGAGGCTCGTCATGAATACAGTAGATAAGTGAGATCAATGCATATCCAGATCACATGATTGCTTACATGAAGCATGTTAGCAATCTCATTGTGGAAGTTTCAAGCACAGATTCTGTTTTTTAAATCGTTGTAGGAGTCGATGGTGGCTGGAAGAGTGACTAGTGCTACGAGCGCGGAGTGAACACCTCTTTTGATCCTTCGACCCACTTTTGCTGAAATAGACTTGAAGATGAAATTTCAATCGTTGTTGGCAAAATGCGACCCGTATCAGATTCCTACTTTCTCTACGAAGCCCTTTCTTCAAGCCGTCTAACCGATAATAACCGGATTCCAAGTCCGATTCCACGGCCTCTGCCATGGTTCAACTTTCATGCTATAACTGTGGGGATTACTATATTCCTGCCCAAAACAACAGCTTTTACAACTGTTCTTTGGTGCGGTTTGATTCAAATTTTTTGGCTTCTCCCTTCGGTCACTCAACTTCCAATGCGAAGCACAAAGACTCCTTGGAATGCAATTTCGAGTGTCCCAGGTGACATACCAAATCGGTGAATACGACAGTTATTCACCGAAGAGAACTATGAATGATGTGGTGCAACCTAATGCTTGTACGGTAATACACATGCTCAGATACAAGCATCATTCAAACCATGGAAGAAAAATCTCCCTCTCTTTTACTTTTTCTCCTTGGTTCCAAAGATGATTGTGCATTGTGTGTAACCATTCCCACAGAATTGTCGAGGCTGCCCCGAAGTATAACCGGATGCAGACTAAGCATGTAACTATTTCCGGAATGCACTTGCAAGTGTACACAAATCCTACCTATCAAAGTCAGCTATATTCTGGTTGCAGAATCTTACTCACGCCATTGTTTCTTAAACCACGCTAAAGCAGAAGCGAAGTTTCACGCCATTGTTTCTTAAACCATGCTAAAGAGAAGCGAAGTTTCCTGCTTAGTTTTTCTACTCGTGTGACACAGAAGACTAATGAGTGGAGCCAAAACAGGAGCCACTCGTCTCATGCTCTTCGCATTAGTATATTCTAGAGTGAAGATTTATCTTCCATAAAGTAATAGACGCCAGCACGGCATCGTCGGTATCTCGAAATTGGAGCAATGACAATTAGTTTCAATATAAGCAAGGATCTATATTTTCTATTTAGTGTTAAATTTTCTAGTCCAAAGTGGATTTGATTGAACAAGAGTTGAATTCTATTTTATTCTAATCCTTTGAGTAACCGTGGCATTTATAATAATATGTAATATAATGATAGATTTTTTCTACTTCAATCTTAAAAAATGAGACTAAGTAAAGTAGATCAGCATGTAAGTCAGTATATGCTCATCTATCTTGAACATTTAACAAGTTCAAACATTTCATCCATATTTTATTAACTTTTTGGAGCATGCCATAACTAAATTTCAATTCTCTCTACAATTGATTTTTAATGATAGGAACTTGTTTTACGAGTTAACACCAATTACGTTTTACTTTGTGTTTATTAACTCGTTATGTAGACGATTCTATGAGAACGGATGGTTCTTGAGATAAAAAAACACTTCATCAATTCATCAATTCAAAACAATTCATAATGTAACTTACAGCCGATAGAGTTGATTCTGTCGCCGGGAAAGCAAATCTAGGTTAGAAGTGTCATCACTTTCTCTACATTGATTATAGTTCAAAGAGCTGATTTTATGAGATAACAACATCTTCTATACTCCAAAATTTTATCTTTATAGCTTTTAGGATGACTTGGCACACACACAAAGCCAATTCATGCAACACAAAAGACCAAGACATGCTTATAACACTAGGATTTAGAAAGAATCTCACTCAAAGAGTGAACTTCTTTCTTTCTCTAAAGATGAGAAATACCAACAATGGTTCTTCTTTCTTTCATATAACTCTTACCAACAAGTATAAAAAAATAAAATCTCATCTCCACCATCAACTCCACTCCTAGTAGATAAAAGACGTGTCAGATAACCCTCACAACCACACGAATTGCTTATGTGTCGTTCACTATTAACTCACTAACTAACACACTTAATCATTACCTAACAAGCACACGCATTGTTGATGGATAATCCCAACAAGCACACGGATTGCTGACGTGCCGTTTTCAACTAACACACATATTTTCTCTATCTACCAAGCACGTCAATCACTTATATTGCAGCTATGACTAGTGCAAGTTAAAGTAACCATAACTTTATTCTAAATAACCTCTACTTTGATTAGGAAATCAACTAGAATTCTAGCTAATGCACCATTGATAATTACGTCCTCATTGCACATCCGTTCAAATTGTTGAATTATCAACGGTGCATTAGCTAAATTTCTAGTAGGTTTTCAAGTTGATTTGTAGGATGAATATACTTTTCATTAAATCAAATACTCAACCTGGAAATACTTATGGTCTCAAATACATTTTTTAAGTATATTTTTGGAAATTGTTAAATACACCACACTTTTTACTAAATACACCACATCCAACGCACACCACACCTCACCTCAACTCTCTCACAGCATCTATCCCTCCGCACTTATGGCCTTGGTGCGGCCGACCGATCTTGCCGCCTCGTAAGGCTCCGAAGGAGCGGACCTTCGTTGCCGCCGTACCCCCTCCCATCCTCCAGTCCCCTACCCCCGCTCCTTTGATGGGCACCTTAGAGTCCATCACTCTCGCACGCGCAACCGAGAATCGCACGAACAAAGCCCATCATGGTGTAGCGTGTGATGTGCGGTGTGTAGTGTATTTAGTAAAAAGTGCAGTGTATTTAATAATTCCCTTTTTTACCTTAAATTCTTCTTGAGTAGCTATTGAGGTTTATTAAGGAGGTAACACGGATTGTTTTTTGAATTGTTTTGGCCGTGATATATGTTTTTGCAATCGTATTTTCATATGTGATAGAAACTTTATGACACTTCATCAACATGTTTCAATCTCATAAAAATATCAATGAATCTAGAATTAAATGTTGGTGTTCTTACAAGAGACAAATTTGTTGTAAATAGCCAAAACTAATCTCCAACCTGAATCCAATCAACAACTTTTTCTTTCCTTGGTGTAGTACTCGGTGGATACGTTCCACAAACTCGTTGACGATGACTACTTTAGTTGAAAATTCTTTTACTTTAAAAAACTGTATCAAACTTGATGGAGTAATAAGATGAGCATGAGGTAAAATGAAAACACTTATGTGGATGATTTAACAAAATTTTTGTATGCAAATTTCACAATTATCAAAAGATTATTTCACTCTTTTTGGTTATCTAATATGAATGTTTGTAGCATATCCTCTACATATATATTTTTTCTCTCTATTTGATCATTTGTTTTAGTATGATAAGCTATTGACATTGTTAAACTAGACAAAGTTTTCCAAAACAAATAAGTAAAATAAGTTTTACTATCAATGATTAAGACTTTGCTTAATCTATGATTCAAACAAAAAGCATCTAAGTACAATTGAGCAAGTTTTGGAGCCATCATTATCTTTGTGGTTGGCCTCATGTGATTTATCTTGCTCAATTTGTTCACAAAAATCACCATTAAATCATTTCCTAACAAAGTTTTTGGTAGCACACATATGAGTTCCATGATGACATGTTTCCATCGCTGTTTGGAAAAATTGAGATATTGTAATAAATTATTTGATTTTTGATAACTTGCCTTGTTTTGTTGACAAGCAAGACAACTTCAAATGTAAGACTGCACATCTTTTTGTAGTTTGGACCAAAAGTAAACTCGTTGGATGCTTTACAAAGTATTCTTCACTTCCACATGACATGTAATGGATGTATCGTGATTCTTTAATAGAACTATTGTGTGTAATTCTTGATCTTGCAAAATCTATGTACGTTGTTTTTAGAACATCAAACTTTTAGTTTTTTCCAGCCCTTCTTGTTTGCAGTGCATTCATGATCTCTTCATCATCTTTTATGGCATGTGTCATCTTGCTCCATCAATCGGCTTGAATCTTCATTTTTGCAACATGATTCAAACAATGCGTGCGTGTGAGAGCATCCGCAAGTGACTTCTTGCCCTCCACATATACAATTTTCATGTTGAAGCCCTGACGTCATTTTGTACATCAAATTTGTTGTTTAGATAGATACTTCTAAGTATCCAAATAAACAAACGGTTTATTTGAAAATCACAAACTCATTGTCATCCAAGTAATGATTCTAATGTTTTATTGTCAACATAATGGCTAATTCTTCTGATTGTCTTGTGTGATAAGTTTATTCCACCATCATCAACTTTTGAGAATAGAAAGCAACCGGATGTCATCCATCCTCCAATTCTTGTTGAAATATGCCACTGACCATTGTACTTGATGCGTCAGTAACCAACTTGATATAATGGTTAGAATCATATCACTTGAGGATAAATACGTGTAATAAAACATTTTTCAATCCTTAAAAAGCTTACTCTTGAGTTGTTAACCATCTTCATTTTAGAATTTTTCCTAGCATGGAAATCAAAGCTTGAGCTAGTCAAGCAATACTTTTCACAAATGTACGATAGAACTCAATGAGTCATAGAAAGTTCTTCAATTGAGTTTGATACTTAGATGTTGTAATTTTTTAATGGCATTTAATTTCTCACTTATTACTTGTAGCTTTATGACACAAGTAATCTACTTTTGATTTGCCAAATTTATATTTTGAAACTTTGGTATATGATTAATTGTTTCTCAAAACTTAAAATATTTCTCCTAATTGACGTCTATGATCAATCAAAATTTTGCTATACATCAATATATCATCTAGAAAAAATTATAGATTTATTCAAATAAATGTAAAAAAATATCGTTCATCAATCCTATGAATGAAGGTAGTGCAATAATAAAACCAAAAGGCATCACTAGATACTCAAAGTGATCATATTTAGTACAAAAAATAATCTTATGAACATCTTCATCTGCAATTTGAATTTAATTATAGTCACTTTTCAAAACTAGCTTGATGAAATACTCTGCTCCTTGAAGTTGATGAAACAAATCATCCATACTAAGTAATGGATATTTTTTTTCACCGTTTGCTGATTCAATACCTTAAAGTAATGGATAGTTTCATGGATTTATGCTTTTTTTCACAAAAAACACTTGATGTCTATAAGGTGAAACACTTGGTTGAATGAATACTTTGTTCAATATGATCTTCATTTGAGGTTTTGCATTCTTCCAATTTGTTTGGAGCCAAATGTAATAACCCACTAAAGGCTAAAACTGCAATATAGTGGTAGAAAGGTCGAACCCACAGGGACAGAGGAACACACAGGGTACAAAGTGTCACGTTTTAACAGACTATTGAGGAGTTTGAATTCTCAGGCAACTGTCACTCCCAGAAATACTGCAAGTGTCCACTCGGAGCGCACTCGGAGGTCGCACAGTGCAGCGTAACACACACACACACACACCTGAAACTACAGAAACACAACCCAGAGATCCGTTAGGACCTCTACTTCAAGATTTCAGGGGGAAAGTCTCTCACGAGCACACTCGGCAAAGCTGCGGGCAGTGACTTCCAACTCCGGCTTTTACAACGCTTCCACTAGCTTGCTGCTAGTGTAGGAAACCCGGTTTGGACTGCCTACTTCGGATCGAAGTCACTCCTACGCGGTGAACAACACTCTCAACTCACAAAACGCGCAGAGAACACAGGTCCGCACTGAAGGACTCACTGTGAAACATTCCAGTAACACAACAACAGTCTATTGAAGAGTTTTAATTCTCAGGCACTTGTCATTCCCAGAAGTACTACAGGGGTTACCCTCAAGGCACCTGCTGCAGCGTAACCTGAATTTACAACCAAGGCTTACACGAAGTAGCAAAACTTCACTTTGGCATTCAGGGGAAAAATCCCAAGGGAGTACAATCAGAAAGAAACACTCGAAGGTGTAGGGGCGAAACTGTTCAAGTATCTAACTAGTCACTGGCTCTGAGCATCGGCAGTCACCCGCAGGTGCAGTTCCGAACTACTCAAGTCTCTAACCAATGTACTAGCTCTGAACATTCGGCCGAAGGCCTTCAGCTACAAAATGCGGAACGCTAAGTTGTAACTCCTCGTGCGTGGTGACAGAACTCAAGGACACAAACACGCAAAGGAAATGGGTTCCTGATCTGCACTTCTGATGGGAAAGAACCCCAGGCAAAACGCCTGGAACTATTTTATACCTTCTAAGTCCTACCTAGCACTACACTGCACTACGCTACACGCCTGCACGGAACCACGCTACACTACACTCCGCGGAACCTGTACTACGTCTCCTGCGCGGCCGACTGCCGCGCACTAACTCCCTACCCTGCCAATCTTCCGCTCGACTGCGCAGTCCCAACCTCTGCAACGCCGCGGACACCTCCCCTTCGAGGGCGGACATGGTATCCTGTGCCTTTGACAGGAAGGCATCGAGCTTCTTCGCTACCTTCCGCCGACTCCTACTGTCGCCTGACAACAACCCGGCTGCGCGCAATTCAAACTCACGCAGTGTGAGTTTCTCCTGCGCCTTCACTTCCCAGTGGGCGTAGCCCTTGAGACAGTGGGCGACTCGCCTCGCCGTCTCCACCTTCGCGCGATCCGCCTCCTTCCTGCGATCTTCTTCAATTATCACTAATTGCGATTCGGCTTCAGCACGTTGCGCTCTCAAGTCGCCACACTCTGACTGTAACCTGCGGATTAACTCTTCATCCGCCTGCCGTGCGAGCTGACATTGTTCCAACAACCGCGTCTGTCGCACGAGCTCCTCTGACAAAATCCGATTCTGGGCCTGCTCAGAGTTGAGTGCTTCCTTGACCTTCACCTGCTCCTTGGTGAGCTCGCCCAGTTTCTCATCCTTCATCTTCTCGGAGTGCTTGTAGAATTTCTGATTAAGCTTGTACTGACCCCACAAGCACGCATGCTTCTCCTTCAAGTCCTTCAACTCCTGGTCCACTCTAGCTAATAGCTTGCTGGTGTGGACTTTAGTGCGAGTCCGCCTGCGCACTAACTCGATGTAAGATCCCGGCTGGAGTGGGTCGGCGTATTTATCGACCTTGCGATCCAAGTACCGCAGCAACGGAATCACCTGCTTAGAGAGCGCCGCCGCCGGCACTCCAACAATTTCCTCCTCCTCCTCCTCGGTGTCTTCTGCTCCTGACATTTCTTCCGTGGAGCCTCCGTCGTCATCATCCGAGTGGAGAATTTCAGTCGCCATTGATTGCGTCGGCGACTGCCCCGAGTGGGGCTGCACGTCATCGACGTGTGCCGCCTGCGAAGGCACGGCTGCAGCCTCGCTGCTCGTCGCCAAAATGTCTAAGGCGGAAGGCGAATGTACCCGTGCGGCATCCCCGTCTCTCGCTTGTTGATTGTCTACCGCATCCTCTCTGCCGCCGTCGTCCGCCGCAGGCGTAGCGCCGCGGACATCTATCGCCGAAGGCGACATGGCCGGGGGCCGCACGCCCGATGTTCCTTGGCCTATAGGCCCTACCGCCGAAGGCGCATCTATCGGCGGACTTCCTGCCGATGGTGCGGCCTCCGCACGCTCTCTGCTCGTATCTCCTCGGCTCGAAGGCCCTGGCGCCGAAGGCGCAAATTGCGGCGCGTGGTGCGCCGGAGGGTCTGGCCCCGAGGGCCGGTGTCTCGTAGGCGGTTCTTCCGCCGGCTCCTTCCCCTTCCTACGTTGGAACGGGGGTGATTCTTGCCTGTGCACAGGCGGCACGTGTGGAGGCGTCCTGTGCACAGGCGACCTGTGCACAGGTGAGCGCCTGTGCACAGGCGGACTGCTCCTTCCCACGCGTAAGCGTAGATCCACGTCCACTTGTGTTCGCCGGTCCGCGGAGGCTCGTCCGTCCGCGGAGGCTCGTCTGTGCGCAAACGGAACATCTGTCCGCATCGCACGTGGTAACTCCGGAGGCCCTTGACCCGTAGGCGGCCTCTCTCCCGTCGAGGTTGCAGCGTGGCCCGTCGCTCCTGCGGTCGTCCGCGCTTCCTCATGCTCCTCTGGCGACGCACTTCCTATCTCCGTCGCAATTGTCGCCGTGTCCGCACTGTCGACTGGTAACACCAGTCGGCGTGCCTTCTGCTTCGGCCGGCTGTATGGCTCGCACAGCGGCCGCGGTCGAATGGGAGCAGAAGGTTCTTGATGCTGCTCCTCTTCAGACTCTTCCCTCCATCGCCGCTTCCGCGGCACTCGTGCTGCAGGGGTGTGTCTCCCTTCGTCCCTCCGTCTTGATGGGGTAGAAGTCGGTGATTCCTCTGCATCAGTGTCGACCTCGTTCTCCCGCACATACTTCCCGGGATGGTCGATGGACAATGGCGGAAAATGTTCAAGTTCCGCCGCTGTCAAACAATTCCGCTGTCGATAAAAATTGATGAGGAAAGGAGAAAGATGGTTTAGAGTTCCCCCCTTCTCCTCAAACGCGTGCTGTCGCATCACCCTGTGCAGGATGCTCGCCCAGTGAATTGGAGTTCCCTCGATGACGCACTCCACAAAAGAGACCTGCCACAATGTGATGTAGCAGGCGCGGTGCGGCTGTAGTAATTGCATCAGCGCCGCGGACAAAGTCCGGCGAAATCGATCCTTGTAATCACGGGTCCTGTACCCATTCTTGGTAGACCTCCCGGTCTTGAACAGCTCCACAAATTGCGCCTCTTCTTGCTTGGTCACCTTGATGCTTTCACTGTCGAAAAGGAGATGCCCTGGCATGCCAGCACATCGTCCCAACGCCTGCGCCCAATCTTGGACTGTCCACCGGTCAACATGCGGACGCAATCCGCGCGAGGGTGGTCCCTGTGGCTCTAGCCACTCGCGCACCATATTCGCACAGATGTAATTCCATCCCCATAGCAAGAAATCGAGCTTTCTTGCTATTAAGCGCTCCTCGAAAGCGCGCAGCCCGTTCTGCGGCAGGCGAAGTGGCACCATCCGCAATCTGCTCGGTCTCGTCATTGCGTTCCTGGGGTTCGCTCGCCCGCTCATTCTACTTCCGCACTGCCCGCGCTTCTTTCTCTCTCGGCAAACTCTAATCGCCCTCAATTCCAAATCACACGCACTCACTTCTCCCTCAATCAACAAGAATTCTCCTGTGCGACGACGTCGAGAATGTTCCGCAGCCAGCAGATGGATGCGCGCAGCGCGCACAAGAGATTGGAATCGCGAATTCAAGAATGGGACGTTCTCCGCCGCCCGGTCGAAGGTCATGGTCGGCTCTTGGTCGTGAAGAACGTCTCACTTGATGGCCGCGCCGGCTGTACGCTGGAACGGTCTTCGCTGTCACGCGCGGCTTCACGCTCCGCCGTCGTCGATTAAACTCTCACGCTCGAATTGGCGGATTTGAACTCCGCGAGCGTGTTACCCTGCGGACATGGGGGCGTAGCGCCGAAGGCGAGTTTTCCGCCTTGCGCGGTACACTTGTTCGTACCGCCCCTCGGCCAATCTCCCTCTGCCTTGACGCGTGTGTCCGCATGTCGGACAAAAATTCAACTCCTGCCTGTGCGCAGGCAGGAGCCTAGGCGGATTCTCCGCCGGCGCGGAACTTGAACATCCTCCTGTGCACAGGCGTTCGCCTGTGCGCAGGCGAATTCCGTCCGCGGCGCTGCGCTGGCGCGGAAGGCGTTGACCGTGGTCAGCCGTCTCCGTCCAATCTGTCCATTCCTTGTCTCTCCGTCGGCGCTTCCGCCGCCGCAACTCCGTCCGTCCAAGAGCGCATCCACCCGTGCCGGCCGCATGGTCCGTACCGATTGGATTACTCTGGCGGCTCTTCCGCCGTACGCGGCGCTGCGCTGGCGCGGAAGGCGCCGTACACTTTCTACCTCACAAGGCGCATTTCTAGGGCCCAAGGCGGATTTTCCGCCGACGCCGAAGCGCCTGTGCACAGGCGACCTGTGCGTAGGCGGACTTCGCGCCTCCCCTAACCCTACTTCGCCTGTGCACAGGCGAAGGCCTTCGTCCGCGCATAGGACAAAACTTGATTCCCCCTTCCGCGTAGGCGGAATTCGCGCCGGTGGCGAACTCCTTCCGCCGTAGGCGACCGCCTCTGTTTCTTCCAGTAGCGATAACTCCCTAAGTCCTCATCCGTTCCAAGCGTTCTTGGGCTCGTTGGAATCAGTGCGTCGAGTTCTTTCCAACGGGATCCTAACTTGGTCAAGGCGCCCGAGGGTTGACCTAATTATGGAGGGTTTCCCTACAGTCGCGGACGCAACCTCCGAAGGCGGGTTTTGCGCCTTGCGCCGTAGAGATCCTAACTGCAGAGCTCGCAGGGAGGACGGTGCCTGTCCTTACTGCTGCACCCCAAATCCCAGATTCTACAAGATCCCTCGAGAATCCCCGCGATCTTCCGGATTCACTCTGTTTTGATGTACCGAAGGCTATTTACAATGCTGCCAGGGTACAGTTTTCCAAAAATGTTTTAATTTCCTCAAAATTGCCAAAAGTGGGGTACCACACCAAACGATATGGAGCTTTGCAAGTTGATAAACTTCCAGGTATCACCTCAATCTTCTGATCTACTCGCCTCTTTGGCAATAATTTTGCATGTAAATCATATGAAAAAACATCTTCATCTTACATAAAAATGTCGTTCAAGTACTCTAGGATGTAAAGTTTATCCGTGGATTCAATATTTTTTATAAGTCCAAGGAAACATACAAATTTCTATAAATGATATTTTATCTATCACAAAAAGGAGATATATTTTCCAAAAATCTAATTTTATCTCTATGTATCTTTCGATCATTACTTGTTATCACTTTTCTTCTCCAATTTACCTTTGGATTATATTGCTCTATCTATAACATTCCAAGAATGACATCATATTGAAATAAGCTAATTACTGGTCATTCAATGCTCTCCTTGAATTTATCTATGGATCATTTTACACTCTGTGGTAGTGTTTCTATCACTTCAGTTTGTCCGTTTGGCAATTTAACTTTTTCATTCACGTACTTCATCAACATCAAATTTAATTTCATAGCAACACTCATTGACAAAAAAAAAATCTCTATTTCTCCAAGATCTATCAAAATTATCACCTTAAGTGCTTTCATCAAAGGATCTATAAGTTGAGCTTGTGTGTATCTTCTTCTATGAACTCCCAACCATCAACTTCTTCTAATCTCTCATTTTCTTTGCTTTGTGGAACCAATAAAGTTGCGAGTTGAGTTTATTGATGATCTTCGTTTTTCTAAACTTCTTACTCAATCTCTTCATAGTCTATCATCTTCATGTTGTTGAATGGTTGTCGTTGTTTGTATCGTACTCATTGTGATGCCGGTCAAATTCGGCAAAACTAGACAATGTGATCCATTTGTCCACATGCATAGCATTGACAATTGTCACGAACTCCCGCTCCTCCTTGAACCATTCCATTATTTGCATAACCTTCTCATTAATTTGGAATTCCTGATCGTTGAAACTCACTTCCAAATCTTGGAATTAATACTCTTACTCATGCAGAATGTTCTATACATCATAGATGTTCCATATTCATTGGTGTAGGGCCAAATGGATCTAAAAAATTTCTTGTTATTAACCGTGTGTAATATCATAAGCAACTATAATTCATTGAAAAATTACAATTTCTTTGTTCATTGTCGATGGATTGTTAATCATCACTTTCCTTTGAATTTGATTCTTCAAGCCTCGTTTGAACACGTTCGAGACTTTTGTTACACTAATAAACATGATAGATATTTCAAAATCACAAAATTCTTCAATGTACTCATAGATATTTCATTTTTGCTTCAAATCACACAATTTCACTCTTGCAATTTGAAGAGAGTACACCGTTTGAAAAGTCTGCAAAATTACTTCTTACATTTTATTCCACAAAATGATAGCGTCTTATTTTCAGAGCATTCTTTTTCATGTTGTGTACAATGTGAGAACTTTATTCCTAAGATAAAATTTCATGAACAATCTTACAATATAATCAAAAACACAAAAATTGAATAAATAAATATTTATTCTCATTATTCATCACTCTTCTTCCTTTGTAAGCTTCTACTTTAAAGTATATTTCCATTTGAAATAAAAGATTTGCTTGATCTTAAGTCTACTGAGAACATTTTCTATTAGTCTCTCGTACATCGATTGTAGTTGGTTCCGGTCAAAATTGAGAAGCTTGAACTTCAGGTTTAACTTCCATTTCTCCAATTAACTTCTTTCTCTACTTTCTCACTCTCCAATACAAAAATTTCATCTTTCATGATTTTAGTAATAGATAGCTTATACGTCCATCTACTATCGTTTTTCTCAACTCCTTCATTTTTTTATGATTTCCTTGAGAACCTCACCTGTATAGATTGATGTTCCCATGCTTTCTCACACTTATTCTAATAGAAAATAAATATAATCACTATTGGACATCTCAACAAAGAAGTCAAAAAAAGTTTAGGTGATTCTAACACGACTATATAGTATTCTTTACCATAATTTCTCGCAAGAATATCTCTTCACAATATCTTTTGTCATTATATTGTTCTAATTTCAACATAAGTATTGAATCAAACTGGTGGAAGTGATTCGTGATTCAAATCCATGAAACATTCAGTATATGTCGTATATAATACAATTTCGAGTTTCTCTATAATTTACTATTTTGAAAGAATCAATGGCACTCTCGACTCCGTCACTCTAGTCATAAATTCAAATTCATGAAACATTCAGTATATAATGTATATGATACAATTTCAAATTTCTCCATGACTAACTATTGAAAAAATTAGTGACACTTTCAACTTCATCACTCTAATCATAAAACCTTTATCCCAACAAGCCACAAGGTACATCCAAAAATAATGTCTCTCTATACAATGAAGATAAGTATCAAATAGATTGAAAATCAACTAGTACAATACTAGATACCTCTCAAGCTCATCCATATATTCAAAACCATAATTTTTCCGTTTTTCATCTATGTACATGCATATCAATGATCTCTGCCAACCTCTATACACTTTCAAAAATTTCACTCCATCATCACTCATTTGCTATTTCATGAAGTATAATTCATATTCATAGAAAACACACAATTATTTTGATACCATTGTAACACTAGGATTTAAAGAAAAGTTCATTCAAATATGAAAACATAAACTCTAAAGATGACAGATAACAACAATGATTCAAATTATTCTCTTCCTTATATAGTTCTTATCAACAATTACAAAGAGATAAAATTTCATTCCCACCATCGACTTCATTTCTGGATGGTAGAAATGACTGGTGGATGATAGACTTGGCGGATAATCTTAATAAGCACACGGATTGCGGACGTGACGTTTTCAAGTAACACACTAACCAATACATTCAATCTTTACCTAACAAGCATACGAATTGCTAACGTGGCGTTGTTAACTAACACACTTAGTCTCTACCTATCAAGCATGCACATAGTTGATGTGACACCTATGACTAGTGCATGCTAAAATAACTATAACTTTATTTTGAGTGATCTCTACTTTATATCTAACTAACTAAGGATGGTTACAACTCCGTACCCCACAAAAAATAGCCATATCTCTCCTCAAGGATCATAGATATTTTTATTTTCTAATAAAATATTCAATCTACTACTCTCTTTACTCTAATATAGTCATCTCACTTGCTTCTGCCGTGATTCAGGTCCATTTGCTAACTTACATTTCTTCAAAGTAAATCACACCAAAAGACACATAGAGGTTTGTGTCTACACTTAGAATTAAGTGAACTCCTACTTGCTTTGTCAACCGATGAGCATGAACACTTGGTCCTTATGAATGTGCACAATCACGATAAGGTTGTCGCTTTTGTCATAGTTAACATGCTCCATCGTCTAAGTGTGAAGAAGTAGGTGGAGTTTCTTTTTCTTCGTGTCTTTTTTCGGGAACGGCGATTACTTTGCACTAATTTTCTCCCTTGATAGGTTGACCTTTTCCTACATTTTTTGTTGGACCTTAGAGCCATATATATTCTTGAGAGTCACGTTCACTCGCAAGAGTTTCATCAAATTCCTAAACTCCTCCTTGAATCCTCCGAGATAAAGACAAAAACAAGCATCAAAGCAATTGCTTCCATATTTCCATAAAACACTCTTGCAATAAGTATAAATGCCTTCTATTCAAAATTGAAGTTTCTTTAGTTTTTTCATTCATCAAAAAAATACCATCCATATTCGTTTGATTGGCTTGGGAGCTTTGAAACTTGGATTCAGGGATCAGAATGACACTTCCTGCTTCATGGTCATAATTTTGTTTAGTGAAAGCATATGAATTTTGATGAGAATGTAGTTTTGCAACCTATGCTCTGCTCCACAAATGCGGAAACTGAAAAATTTTGTTCTGCTTGTCAAGAAGTTTGAGTTGCTTAATGCTATGACTACCGAGCAATCTGATATTTGATACTATATTTGATATGATATCACCAAATATATTTGATACTTTCAGTTATTCCGTTGCCCTTGACCATGCTACATACCATCAGAATCTACTTGTAGGCATGAGGTTTGTTAAATTGCCTAAGTAACTTTCATTCGTGATCAAAACTTGCTTAGATTTCACTCTTTTGATCAGAACTTGCTTTGATTTCCCTCTAGTGATCAGAACTTGCTTGGATTTCACTCCAATGATCAGAACTTGCTTCAATCTCCCTCTTGTGATCAAAATTTGCTGAAGTTTTACTTCTTACAGTCTATAGATCTTCTTTGCAAAACAAAGTAAAAATATTTCTACTATTTTCCTATCTAAAACACAACCACCTCACAAAAAATGTCAAGCATATCATCATCTCTCTTATTTCGTTAATGCAGCAATGATTAAAATATCATTGCATTAGTCGATTCCATCTAATTTAGATGAAGATAATCAGATATAAAATCAGAAACTATACAGACATAAACCTCTGAGACGTCTTCACATTGCTACATAATGCACGTGTCATCAACAACATCTTAGCAACTTCTCATCCGATTTTTGAGTGATTACATTTCTGGCTTTTCTTGAAACTCCATGTGCAGGAAAGATTGTTGATAAAGATTCCCCATACAAATTACTTTATAGTATGTGACAAACCTTTCTGGATAAATAGAGTAAAGTACGTGTGTCCTTGAAAACTATCATATTTTATTTTGCAGAGGAAGTTCTTGAGCACTATTATTTCCATCAACAGTTGTAAGAAATTATTGGCAATATTTCGTTTAGACATTCTGGCTTCAGTTTATTAAATTCCATATCACAACATGTCAAAATATACATGAATTTCAGAGGACAAGAATTTCAACAGATGATTTGAAAAACAAAAGAGTTGATGGTTATCAATTCCAATCAGTCAAAAAGAAAAAAAAACCACTTCTTGAATCCTTTATATAGGTTTATTGCAACAAATTAATATGGATCTTGGTACTCGAACATAGTATTGCCGCGTGAAGTTGAAAAATACATATCTGCTCAAAAAGTAATTGTTATTTAATTTTTTCTTGAGTTTACCGTAATAATGAAACTGATGAACAATTCATTGAGTACAAAAGCTTTAAAATAGAGCAGTTTTTTGAGAAAGTTTTCAGTATGACAAGGTTTAATATGAAGTTTTGTTATGTAAAAAGTATTTTCTTTGAAATGAACCAAGACTAATTTGGAGAAAAAGCTAGTTGATTATGTCGCATATGAGTGAATGAAATACTAGGGTGAATTTTGGTATTTTATTATTTATATGCTTTTTTTTAAGCTAAAAAATTTCAAAAAAATTGAAAATTTGGATCTATCAAGATTTTTAAAGTTTTACTCCCAAGTAAACTTGAATTCAATCTGCTGATATTTTTTTATTTGATTTGTTTTGGGGAGTTATCTCAAACATATGGTGCTTTCAGAGAATTACATTTCAAAATTATGACAGTCGGCTTATATTGAACAAAGTTGAACTCTACTTCACCTCAAGTAACTTGTAGCTTTCAGAATTAGGTTCCACAGGGGAGAACTACTTCCGCTTTATGTGTGCCGTCTAAATCTCATAGTCTTTCAATCAAACAGTGACACCCATCAAAGATATGTTGGAAGTAAAAACTGAACTCCATACCTTGTGAGCACAAAACGTTGCTCGCATGACTTTTTACCCTTATGAGAGTTAAAATTTTGGATTTAAGCTCTTGCAAAATTATGCTGGGGGTTTTCTGAAAATTTCTGCAAGATTAGAAGTTGGTGTGATGGTTAGGCGGCAAGAGGTGCGGAAGGAGGCCTTTGGGGCAAGGTCTTCGGCGAAGTGCCTTCGGTGAAGTCCCTTCGGGAAAAGGCCTTCGGCGAAGAAGTGAAACTCTCATAACGTTTTCAATGTGTGACGCCTTGACTCAGTTAGGGTCTTGTTGGAAAGAGCTCGCGACGCTCGTTCCAACGAAACCAAGAACTTTTGAAACGGATAAGGCATCACCGAGTTAGGAGCGGCGGAAGTTTCTGATATGGAGTGCCATCGGTGGGCTCCGCGTAGGCGGCCTGCGCATAGGCGGGTTGCGCGTAGGCGGCCTGCGCATAGGCAAACATCTTCGGCGGAAAGGTAAAACCGTGATAACGTTTTCAATTCTTAACGGTTTACGTTGGTTAGGGTCTCGTTGGAAAGGGCTCGACACGCTCGTTCTAACGAGCCCAAGAACGCTTGGAACAGATCAGAACTTAGGGAGTTATGACTATCGGAAGATACGTAGACGTTCGCCTTCGGCAGAAGGAGTTCGCCTCCGCCGGGGATTCCGCCTACGCAGAAGGGAGTTCGACTTTTGTCCTATGCGCGGACGAACGCCTTCGGCGGTTGCAGGCCTTTGGCGAAACAATAAAACCGGCATATCTTTTTCAATTCTTAGCGGTTTGACTTGATTCGGGTCTCCTTGGAAAGAACTCGATACGCTGGTTCCAACGAGACCAAGATCTCTTCAAACGGATCAGTCATCACTGAGTAATGAGCGTCGAAAGCGGCTGTCATGGTTAGGCGAAAGTCCTTCGGCGTTAACAGTTAGAGGAGCTTTCGGCGTTAACATATAGAGGGGCCTTCGGCCCAAGGCGGCCTGCGTATAGGCGCGCTGCGTGTATGACGCCTGCGCATAGGCGGCCTGCGTGTAGGACGCTTGTGCATAGGCAAACGCCTTCGGCGGAAGAGTAAAACCGTCATAACTTTCTCAATTCTTATCGGTTTGACTTAGTTAGGGCCTCGTTGGAAAGAACACAACACGCTTGTTCCAACGAGCCCAAGAACGTTTCAAACGAATCAGGGATCCGTGAGTTATGGGCGTCGGGGTGATTGTTATAGATAGGCAAAGGTGCGGAAGAGTGTCTTCGGCGGGGGGATGCCTTTGGCGGTGCGCAGAAGAAGATTTCGGACGGCGGATGTTGGCATGGTCATAAATAAAGACTGTACAGGTGTGACAGTGGCGGCGGCGTGAAGTCAGGCGTGGAAATAGGACGGCGGGGCATGAAGTCGCACATGGAAATCATGCCGTTGCCCATCATCGCGGGAACAGCATTCACGCGGGCTGTGGCTGACTCGGCCCTTGGACGTTGGAGAGGATTATTTGGCCTGCGAGCTGGGATTGTGTGGTGTGCCATTGTGTGGAGACGCGGGTGGGATCGGTAGGAGGAATAGAGTGTGGATGTGAGTGATTTTCGCAGGGAAGTGGTGAGAATTAGGAGGGGAGTGTGGATTGTTCGAAGGAGGAGGAAGCAACCTCTCGTGGGTAGAGAGTTGTATCTGAGAGTGAAGTTAGCTTGGGATCGGACATTGAAGTGCGAAATCTGTGAGTGGGATCTGAGATTGAGGTGGGAAATCTGTAGGTGGGAGCTGAGATTGAAGTGCGAAATCTGTGAGTAGGATCCAAGATTGAAGTATAATCTGTGAGTGGGATCTGAGATTGAAGTGTAATCTGTGAGTAGGATCCGAGATTGAAGTGTAATCTGTGAGTGGGATCTGAGATTGAAGTGTAATCTGTGAGTGGGAGCTGAGATCAGAGTGGAAGACCTGAGAATGGGAGCAGAGAGTGAAGCGAAATCTGAGACTGAAATCTGACAGTCGGGATCTGAACTTGAAACTGAAAAGGAAGAGTTGAATCTGAGAGAGGAATCTAGTGGAGTCTAAAGGTGAAAGCTGAGAAATCGACACTGAAATCTGAGTAGGAATTGGGAGTGGAACTCTGAGCTAGGATAGACCACAGTGGCTGTGGTATTGAGAAAGTCACCCAAAGTTGGGTTAGATCTTTATGTAACAAAGAGCTTGTTTGCTGCTCTTGTGGAGATAGCAGATAGCAAGTTATTATTTTCAGTTCTAGATAATTTGTCTGTGAAAGAGCAAGTGTTTATGATCTCATTGTCTTGAATACACTTTGACCACATGGTCGAGATCAGTGAAGTTAGATTATGGGAGCTCGAACCCCCACCTGGATTACAAACGCTGAAGGGTGGGGAGTTTAGGCTCACATACCTTATTAGTAAGAGTAGGATCCCTTAAGTAGCAGAGGAGATAAGGATGATCGATAACATGAAACGACAATATACATGCGCACAAAAAAGAGAAAGAAGACAAAGAAGAATTAACACCACAGATTATCCCAATCTCAGTAGTATACTGCACTCGGTGATTAACACCTAATAACATTACCTCTCGAGGGTAACACCGTAAATTTCTAATGGCACCGCGATCAATATTAACAATATGTATTAAGGTACATCATGAAATATCAAGTTTGAACTGGAAGTAAAGGGGATGTATTGCATTATAGTGACGAGGACGTGATAGTAACCCGATGAAATTATGTGGCTCCTAGTGACCGAATTGTAACACAGCATAATTGGATTTCAGTCTCATAAAGAGATTGCTTGAATGTCAAATAACAAGCAAACTCCAAAGCATTTTCTATGCTATTCAAATTGTGTCTTGGTAGTGACTTTGTGAGTAAATCAGCAGGGATTTCCTCAGTGTGAATGTACTTGAGGTCAATTTTCCCCTCTAACACCCTTTCATGATGAAATGATGTTTGTCTTCGATTTGCTTGGTCTTGGTGTGGAACAAAGGGTTTTTGACTAGCTTAATAGCACTCTGGTTGTCACAAAATAGGTGCAAATCTGTCATGGTTGATGTCGTTGCATCCCTTAGATCATGACTTATTGTAGAATTAGGGCAAGAAAGTGAAACCTTTAGAAAAGTAAAAATTCTTAATTATTGTATTAATCAACTGAGATACATAGCCTATTTGCCCCCTTCCGACAAGACCTTGTATTCAGCTTTAGTTGTGCTATCGGACTCTAAGGCTCTTGCTTGGACGATCAAGATTTGGGTCTGCTTGCAAGCTTAAAAATATAAGCTCCAACCGATAAGCGGGTAATAGGACAACTAAGCCCATCTGCGTTAGAATAGCCTTGGTTAAAGCAAGCCAAAGTTGATAATGCTATTGAGGTATTGTAGAAGATGTTGAATTGCATTCCGATGGGCTATATGCAATTTATGTATAAATCAACTAACAAGTCCAACAACGTACAAAATATCAAGCCAACTATGACAAAAAAATGAGCTTAGGAGCCAAGTGACAATATTTTGAGATGTTAACATGTGGTGTATTTGTATTTGACTCAAAAACAAGTTAAACCGTAAGCAAAATTGATAAAGTGAGTTGTTCGAGTTGCACTCACAGAGTAAGTCCGTAGTGAAGCTGGTTTGATGCATATAAATCCTCCATGTATTGATATGCACAATATTCACCCCAAGATACCGAGAGATTTTACCTAAATTTTTCATATTATACTGTAGCTAATTTGAGACTTGATCTCAACAACGCTAGTAGAAATACTACCAAAAATTAGCAGTTCATCAACCTAGATATAAGTACAATGATAGTTTTATCTTCACGTAAGAAATATAAGTTGGAATCTAGCTGACTTTTGGTTCATTTGTTGGAGCAAAGGTACGTGTCAATCCATCATACCACTGACAAGGAGATATTTTGAGCTCGTATGAAGATCTTTCAAGTAGACAGTCCAAGTGCTATCTACCTGGTTCCTCAAAGCCTAGGGGCTGCTGCATGTAGATCTGCTCTTGTAGCCTCCCATTGAGAAAAGTAGTTATAACATCCATATGATGCAAAGTTCAATAAAGAGCCACTTATAGTGTTATCAATGGTGGAAGAGTAATCCAATGGACTAAAATAGCAAAGATCTTGTTGTAATTCACTTCATAGGTTTGCTTTAAGTCACGAACAACATACCTGGCTTTGAGACAAATCTGCGTGGGATTAAACTCTTGTTTTGTTTTGTTTTGAAGTTAGTGACTTTTTTGCCTTGGAGAAGATCAACAAGTTTCCAAGTGAGACTGGCATTAAGAGCGTCAAATTTCTCTTGCATTGCTTTCCACAAGTCCGGAAGAAGCTTCACTTGGTGGAATGAAATTTGATCATTAAACTTATTGCGTCGTCTCAACATCATTGAGTTGGTGAGATGTAGAGATGTGATAATTGTCGTAGCAAGTTGGTAGTCGTCACATCTTTTCAGAGTTACGTCGCGGAAGAGTCATGTCTGAAATAGTGGAAGCTGGAGCATCTTTAGATGTCATAGGATTGTGTGACGTTATAGGCAATGTTTGAGCTTCAAGTATGTGTGAATGGTGAGTATTTGAGGAAAAAGTGGAATCAGCTGGATGAGAATTGTCCTCCTCTATTGATGACCGAGTAGGAGGCGTTGAATCATCATCAAGTATGGAGGAAAAAACATCCACAAATGGTTGATCGCAAAAAATCACTTAGGACGGAGACAAATAAAATTACATCTACAAACACAACTATGCGCTTATTATGCGGGTCCCAGCAAGGATAGGCTCCTCACTGGTCATTGTATCCCGGCAGGACAACGCGTAAATACTTCATTTGTAGTTTAGTGCTCTTTTCTATTAGTATGTGAACGTAGACTTTAATTTCAATCACACAAGGACGAGATAAGTTGGGAGGCATTCTATATAATTTTTTGAACGGAGTTGTCAAGTTAAGTGATGGACTAGCAACACAGCATCCATAAGAGTAAAAAGCCTGCCAAGCTAAGTACTCGTCCTCTAGAGCTTATATATACCGACATTTGCGGTCTAGTTGTAGCAAGAGCTGAATTTTAATAAACGCTCACTTCTATTGATAACTATTCACATTATACATGGACCTGCTTCCCTTGAGTTAAGAGTGCTACTTCTGATCTTTTTTAAATAGTTTGTCACTTTTGTCAAATATGTGTTTCTGCATAAGGAAGCTGTCATCATCACTTGAGAAAGTAAATGGAACTTTAAAGTCTCAAACTTGCGCTCAGATACAGGTGGTGAATAATTTTTTGAGTCCTTTAAAGCCTATGTCATAAATAAAAGCATACACACGTAGCTCACCATTGTTTGAACTCAATAGCAAGATGGAGTTTCAAAGCGCAAAAATTGTAATTTCATTGAAATTGCTCTGTGTTTGTTTACTTCTTGAAAGTTTTGTATACATATATGGACTGAGAGCGTTCGAGCTGCAAACTTTGTGCTCAACCAGTGTGCTACTCAAGCACTTGACAACTCTGTTTGAGATATTATATGGCATGACTCCAAACTTGTCTTGTCTTTGTGTGATTGAAAGACATCTGCAAGCGTTGCATCAAAGTCATATCACTAATTCAGGCCACTATGCATTCTGACATTGTTCCTTCTATTTTAGATTTTGAGTACAATCCTACAAAGTTTTAAACTCATCTTTGTCAGCGATATGAATCGAGTAACACACAACGACATCTCATGGTCTCTAACTCATTGTCCTCGCTTTAGCTTGTAGATGATAATTCCCTTGAACAATACCTACAACAGATAGATTCTATTGTTGCTCAACTTGCTCGCATCGGGTGTACACTATCTAGCACTAATCTTATACATCACACGCTAAAAGTACTATCTCTAAGCTAAATTCCTTTTGTGCATAATTTTTTTGGGCGAAATGAAGCGCTAGCCTCCTCTGTCATATCAAAATCTCATCAAAAGTCTTCAATGCATGCAATACTTAACAGAGAGGAAGACACAATCAGACGAGGAGGCTAACTTCTCTGCTACCAATCGCCATAACATCCTTTTCTGCTTGAGTCATACTTCTTGATCAACTTATTCTTAGGTTACCTCAACATTAGGTACTGACTGAATTGTGCCAAACTCTATCGAATCTACGCGAATCATCTTTTGGCTATGACTACTGTAGCAAGGCTAATCATCTTTTGGCTGACTGTGACTTACAAAAATTGAACGAATTCATTGCACTGTTGCAAATTTGCGCACCAAACCTCCATCACATCAATTGTGATCAGGTCCACTAGGTGGAAGAAGAAGATCTTATGATCAATATTGAATTTCTAGAAGTTAATGAAGAACCTCTGGATGTGAAAGCAAATTTCACAGGGGATTTCAACAGTGTTACCTCTCCCATAGATGATTTTTATTTTAATTTGGGAGCCAACAGCCATGTCACAAGAGATTGTGCTACCCTGTTGTCATTTCAAGGAGTATACTCATCATTAAGAATGTTTAGTACCAATGGTGCTCGTCTTTTGGTAGCCCAGAAAGACATTTTGTGTATTGATTGTTATTAATACTTCAAACATGTTCTCTATGTTCCTAGATTAACAAAAAATCTCTTGTCCGTAGGCCGTGTTACTGTGGTACCCCACTTTTGGCAATTTTGAGGAAATTAAAACATTTTTGGAAAACTGTACCCTGGCAACATTGTAAATAGCCTTCGGTACATCAAAACAGAGTGAATCCGGAAGATCGCGGGGATTCTCGAGGGATCTTATAGAATCTGGGATTTGGGGTGCCGCAGCAAGCACAGGCACCACCCTCCCTGCGAGTTCCGCAGTTAGGATCTCTACGGCGCAAGGCGCAAAATCCGCCTTCGGAGGTTGCGTCCGCGGCTGTAGGGAAACCCCCCGTAATTAGGTAAACCCTCGGGCGCCTTGACCAAGTTAGGGTCTCGTTGGAAAGAGCTCGACGCGCTGATTCTAACGAGCCCAAGAACGCTTGGAACGGACGAGGACTTAGGGAGTTATCGCTACTGGAAGAAACGGAGGCGGTCGCCTTCGGCGGAAGGATTTCGCCACCGGCGCGAATTCCGCCTACGCGGAAGGGGGAATCAAATTTTGTCCTATGCGCGGACGAAGGCGTTCGCCTGAGCACAGGCAAAGTAGGGTTAGGGAAGGCGCGAAGTCCGCCTACGCACAGGCGAACGCCTGTGCACAGGCACTTCGGCGTCGGCGGAAAATCCGCCTTGGGCCCTAGAAATGCGCCTTGTGAGGTAGAAAGTGTACGGCGCCTTCCGCGCCAGCGCGGCGCCACGTACGGCCGCCAGAGTAATCCCATCGGTACGGACCGTGCGGACGGCACGGGTGGATGCGCTCTTGGACGGACGGAGTTGCGGCGGCGGAAGCGCCGACGGAGAGACAAGGAACGGACAGACTGGACGGAGACGGCTGACCACAGTCAACGCCTTCCGCGCCAGCGCAGCGCCGCGGACGGAATTCGCCTGTGCACAGGAGGATGTTCAAGTTCCGCACCGGCGGAGGATCCGCCGAGGCTCCTGCCTGCGCACAGGCAGGAGTTGAATTTTTGTCCGATATGCGGACACACGCGTCAAGGCAGAAGGAGATTGGCCGAGGGGCGGTACGAACAAGTGTACCGCGCAAGGCGGAAAACTCGCCTTCGGCGCTACGCCCCCATGTCCGCAGGGCGACACGCTCGCGGAGTTCAAATACGCCAATTCGAGCGTGAGAGTTTAATCGACGACGGCGGAGCGTGAAGCCGCGCGTGAGAGCGAAGACCGTTCCAGCGTACAGCCGGCGCGGCCATCAAGTGAGACGTTCTTCACGACCAAGAGCCGACCATGACATTCGACCGGGCGGCGGAGAGCGTCCCATTCTTGAATTCGCGATTCCAATCTCTTGTGCGCGCTGCGCGCATCCATCTGCTGGCTGCGGACCATTCTCGACGTCGTCACACAGGAGATTTCTTGCTGATTGAGGGAGAAGTGAGTACGCGTGATTTGGAATTGAGAGCGATTAGAGTTTGCCGAGAGAGAAAGAAACGCGGACAGTGCGGAAGTAGAATGAGCGGGCGAGCGAACCCCAGGAACGCAATGGCGAGACCGAGCAGATTGCGGATGGTGCCACTTCGCCTGCCGCAGAACGGGCTGCGCGCTTTCGAAGAGCGCTTGATAGCAAGAAAGCTCGATTTCTTGCTATGGGGATGGAATTACATCTGCGCGAATATGGTGCGCGAGTGGCTAGAGCCACAGGGACCACCCTCGCGCGGATTGCGTCCGCATGTTGACCGGTGGACAGTCCAAGATTGGGCGCAGGCGTTGGGAAGATGTGCTGGCATGCCAGGGCATCTCCTTTTCGACAGTGAGAGCATCAAGGTGACCAAGCAAGAAGAGGCGCAATTTGTGGAGCTGTTCAAGACCGGGAGGTCTACCAAGAATGGGTACAGGACCCGTGATTACAAGGATCGATTTCGCCGGACTTTGTCCGCGGCGCTGATGCAATTACTGCAGCCGCACCGCGCCTGCTACATCACATTGTGGCAGGTCTCTTTTGTGGAGTGCGTCATCGAGGGAACTCCAATTCACTGGGCGAGCATCCTGCACAGGGTGATGCGACAGCACGCGTTTGAGGAGAAGGGGGGAACTCTAAACCATCTTTCTCCTTTCCTCATCAATTTTTATCGACAGCGAAATTGTTTGACAGCGGCGGAGCTTGAACATTTTCCGCCATTGTCCATCGACCATCCCGGGAAGTATGTGCGGGAGAACGAGGTCGACACTGACGCAGAGGAGTCCCCGACTTCTACCCCATCAAGACGGAGAGACGAAGGGAGACACACCCCTGCAGCGCGAGTGCCGCGGAAGCGGCGATGGAGGGAAGAGTCCGAAGAGGAGCAGCATCAAGAACTCTCTGCTCCCATTCGACCGCGGCCGCTGTGCGAGCCATACAGCCGGCCGAAGCAGAAGGCACGCAGACTGGTGTTGCCAGCTGACAGTGCAGACACGGCGACGATTGCGACGGAGATAGGAAGTGCGTCGCCGGAGAGGCGAGAGGAAGCGCGGACGACCGCAGGAGCGACGGGCCACGCTGCAACCTCGTCGGGAGAGAGGCCGCCTACGGGCCAAGGGCCTCCGGAGTTACCACGTGCGATGCGGACAGAGGTTCCGTTTGCGCACAGGCGAACCTCCGCGGACGGACGAGCCTCCGCGGACCGGCGAACACAAGTGGACGTGGATCTACGCTTACGCGTGGGAAGGAGCAGTCCGCCTGTGCACAGGCGCTCGCCTGTGCACAGGTCGCCTGTGCACAGGTCACCTGTGCACAGAACACCTCCGCACGTGCCGCCTGTGCACAGGCAAGAATCACCCCCGTTCCAACGTAGGAAGGGGAAGGAGCCGGCGGAAGAACCGCCTACGAGACACCGGCCCTCGGGGCCAGACCCTCCGGCGCACCACGCGCCGCAATTCGCGCCTTCGGCGCCAGGGCCTTCGAGCCGAGGGTATACGAGCAGAGAGCGTGCGGAGGCCGCACCATCGGCGGGAAGTCCGCCGATAGATGCGCCTTCGGCGGTAGGGCCTATAGGCCGAGGAACATCGGGCGTGCGGCCCCCGGCCATGTCGCCTTCGGCGATAGATGTCCGCGGCGCTACGCCTGCGGCGGACAAGGCGCCGGCAAATGCGCCTGCGCACGGGCCGGGCACAGCCCCCACGGACCGATCGAGGGAGCAGCAGACGGAAGAGCGGAGTGACTGTCCGCGGGACGACATCTCGATGCGCGATGCGCAATCCAACCCCGCGCAGCCACCCTCCGCTCGATCGCCTTCGGCGACGGACGACGGCGACAGAGAGAATGCGGGAGGCAATCAACAAGTAAGCGACGGGGATGCCGCGCGGGTACATTCGCCTTCCGCCTTAGACATTTTGGCGACGAGCAGCGAGGCCGCAGCCGTGCCTTCGCAGGCAGCACACGTCGAGGACGTGCAGCCCCACTCGGGGCAGTCGCCGACGCATTCAATGGCGACTGAAATTCTCCACTCGGATGATGACGACGGAGGCTCCACGGAAGAAATGTCAGGAGCAGAAGACACCGAGGAGGAGGAGGAGGAAATTGTTGGAGCGCCGGCGGCGGCGCTCTCTGAGCAGGTGATTCCGTTGCTGCGGTACTTGGATCGCAAGGTCGATAAATACGCCGACCCACTCCAGCCGGGATCTTACATCGAGTTAGTGCGCAGGAGGACTCGCACTAAAGTCCACACCAGCAAGCTATTAGCTAGAGTGGACCAGGAGTTGAGGGACTTGAAGGAGAAGCATGAGTGCTTGTGGGGACAGTACAAGCTTAATCAGAAATTCTACAAGCACTCCGAGAAGATGAAGGATGAGAAACTGGGCGAGCTCACCAAGGAGCAGGTGAAGGTCAAGGAAGCACTCGATTTTGAGCAGGCCCAGAATCGGATTTTGTCAGAGGAGCTCGTGCGACAGACGCGGTTGTTGGAACAATGTCAGCTCGCACGGCAGGCGGATGAAGAATTAATCCGCAGTCTGCAGTCAGAGTGTGGCGAATTGAGGGCGCAACGTGCTGAAGCCGAATCGCAATTAGTGACGATTGAAGAGGATCGCAGGAAGGAGGCGGATCGCACGAAGGTGGAGACGGCGAGGCGAGTCGCCCACTGTCTCAAGGGCTACGCCCACTGGGAAGTGAAGGCGCAGGAGAAACTCACACTGCGTGAGTTTGAATTGCGCGCAGCCGGGTTGTTGTCAGGCGACAGTAGGAGTCGGCGGAAGGTAGCGAAGAAGCTCGAGACCTTTCTGTCGAAGGCACAGGATACCATGTCCGCCCTCGAGGGGGAGGTGTCCGCGGCGTTGCAGCGGTTGGGACTGCGCAGTCGAGCGGAAGAGTGGCAGGGTAGAGAGTTAGTGCGCGGCAGTCGGCCGCGTAGGAGACGTAGTACAGGTTCCGCGGAGTGTAGTGTAGCGTGGTTCCGTGCAGGCGTGTAGCGTAGTGCAGTGTAGTGTTAGTTAGGATTTAGAAGGTATAAAATAGTTCCAGGCGTTTTGCCTGGGGTTCTTTCCCATCAGAAGTGCAGATCAGGAACCCATTTCCTTTGCGTGTTTGTGTCCTTGAGTTCTGTCACCACGCACGAGGAGTTACAACTTAGCGTTCCGCATTTTGTAGCTGAAGGCCTTCGGCCGAATGTTCAGAGCTAGTACATTGGTTAGAGACTTGAGTAGTTCGGATCTGCACCTGCGGGTGACTGCCGATGCTCAGAGCCAGTGACTAGTTAGATACTTGAACAGTTTCGCCCCTACACCTTCGAGTGTTTCTTTCTGATTGTACTCCCTTGGGATTTTTCCCCTGAATGCCAAAGTGAAGTTTTGCTACTTCGTGTAAGCCTTGGTTGTAAATTCAGGTTACGCTGCAGCAGGTGCCTTGAGGGTAACCCCTGTAGTAGTTCTGGGAATGACAAGTGCCCGAGAATTCAAACTCTTCAATAGACTGTTGTTGTGTTACTGGAATGTTTCTCAGTGAGTCCTTCAGTGCGGACCTGTGTTCTCTGCGCGTTTTGTGAGTTGAGAGTGTTGTTCACCGCGTCTGAGTGACTTCGATCCGAAGTAGGCAGTCCAAACCGGGTTTCCTACACTAGCAGCAAGCTAGTGGAAGTGTTGTAAAAGCCGGAGTTGGAAGTCACTACCCGCAGCTTCGCAGAGTGTACTCTTGAGAGACTTTCCCCCTGAAATCTTGAAGTAGAGGTCCTAACGGATCTCTGGGTTGTGTTTCTGTAGTTTCAGGTGTGTGTGTGTGTGTGTGTGTTACGCTGCACTGTGCGACCTCCGAGTGCGCTCCGAGTGGACACTTGCAGTATTTCTGGGAGTGACAGTCGCCTGAGAATTCAAACTCCTCAATAGTCTGTTAAAACGTGACACTTTGTACCCTGTGTGTTCCTCTGTCCCTGTGGGTTCGACCTTTCTACCACTATATTGCAGTTTTAACCTTTAGTGGGTTATTACATAAGAAGCCGACAACTTCTTTTTGGCGCCGCTGCCGGGGACAGTTGCGTCAACACCGGGGTTTTTACGAGCAGTCATGCTCGGTGAATGTCGACTGGGGCTGGCGGGAGCAACCTAAGTGCTAGAGCTGTCCGCAAGTTCCGACGAGATTCAGAGAAGGCCGTGGAAGAGACACGGCGTCAAAACAAGAAAACACCAAAAAGAGTACCTAAGCCTAGTTCGGCCGACGCCCTTGGGGAACCTACCCCCGACGACTCGGAACCAAACTTGGTGCTTACAGTTCTACTAGATATTCCTTGCACGGACCCGCCTAGTGAAGTAGAACCGACCGCCCGAAGACCGTCGACAGACACACCGATGGCGGACGGACAAGCCAATGTGCGGCTACCTCAGCCGATTACTAAACATTCCTACCCGAAGTACAAAGGGAGTGGGGATGACGACGATGCAGATTCATACATCAAGTTGTTCGAGTCGGTGTCTATTGCCAATCGCGAGATCGCAGACGACGACCGACTAAGGATCTTTCCAAGCCTTCTGCGGAAGAAAGCGAGGAGTTGGTATAATCACGAGAGCATCGATCCGACTGGGTTGACAACATGGGCCCAGCTGAAGGAGAAGTTCCTTCGCCGCTTTCGCGAGCTCGGCTACGACAGCCGGGTTTTGACGAAGTTACGTAATTTGCAGCGAGAGAAGAAGGAGAGTCTGCGTGACTACACTGAGAGATTTCTGGACCTCCTCGACAGAATACCGAAAACAGGACCAGGGTCCCCTTTCTCGGTACAACAAGCTGTGGATTGGTACGTGACCGGTTTAACTCGGGAGATGGAGACTTTTTGCCGACGCAGCAAGTGCGACACTATTGAGGACGTGATTGCATCGGCAGAGGCCTTCGAAACTTCCACTCTCAACCGAAGAGGGAGAGAGAGACGGGAGTCGAAGGAACGAAAACCGAAGGGGGGGCGAAGACGACGTAGAGGTACAACTCCGTCATCGGAGGAATCGTCTTCGGACGAGAACCGTTCTTCATCCGAAGAAGAGGAAACCTCATCGTCGGAGGAGGAGAAGAAGAGGAAGAAGCATGGGTCAGCGAAGAAAAAGGGCATCCGACGAGTGACTACGGACAGAGCGCCGGGAGATATAGCTTCGAAGATGGAGACCCTTGTGAAGGACTTCGCCGATCTCAAGGTTCAAGTGGTCGGCGGGCATGATCGCAGAAAATCACCCGGGAGAGTGCGAGCGAACTTATGGTGTACTACGTGCGGGGCGGTGGGACATGCAAACACCGAGTGCCTTACCACCCGGCCGTCATATCCAGTCAACGCAGTAGAGTGGGCGCAACCGTACTATGGAGAGCACCCTCAGTACTATGGAGAGGCTAGCGAAGAGACAGCCTACGCCGTCCAGTCGGTTCCTACCCCTCCTGCAGTTTCAGCAATGCAAGTCCCACGATATATTCCGGTGGATCGGGCCACTACGGTACCTGTGAGGCGGAGAGCACCTCCAGGGACGTTTGACCCACCGCCACCGCGAGCTTGTTATAATTGCGGGGAAGTTGGGCACTTCTCACCGCAGTGTCCCCATCCAAAAAGGCGAAACGATTATGCTCCGACATGTAGTAATTGCAAGAAGGTCGGGCACACTGCGCCAGAGTGTGATCAGCCACCAGTCCCTCGGCCAGTGGTACGATTTGTGAACACTCCTGCCAAGGAGGACGTGCAAGTTAACCAGGTCGAAGTAGGTTCAGACGGGGATGGCGAAGACGAAGAATGGCCGGCTGAAGAGGTTATGTGCGCACGGGTCGAAACTCGTAGCTCCAAGAAATCCAAGGAGCAAGAGCGTGACACTCGCAAGCACGAACGGAGAACCGCCGACCGGACGGGAAAAGGAAAGGAGAAGACATCCAGCAAGTCCGACTCGCGACCTGCTCGGAAGACTTCGGCTACGCGGGAGGCACCAGCAGTGCGCCCCCAGACAGCAGTCGAGGACGAGCCAGTGCGCCTACTGAAACGTGACTATGCTCCGGATATCCGCAACGAGGTAGCCAACCTGTTGCAGGAAGCGATCCGCACGCAAAAGGACCCACCGCGGCCAGACTTGACATCCTCCCTTGGGGCGAAGTTGGCAGCCACCGTGGAACCTCGCAGAGCGTCGCCGACCCTGGCGACCCAACGCGCCCACTATGACTTGGTTGAAGATCTCGGGAGTCGAAAAGTGAACATCACGTTCAAGCAGCTCTTGGAGGACAATAAGACGTATCGGAGAATGTTGATGCTTTCGCTACGGCATCCGCGGAAGCCGCGCGCATCCACATCCTCTCAAGTATATCAAGTGGAGAGCGAAGACCAAGGGCCACCCGAGATCGATGTAGAGATCGCAGGGTGTTGTGTACGCAGAGTGCCAATCGACTCTGGATCAGGAGTCAACATAATGACGGAGGATACAGCGAGGGCCTTGGGGTACAGTCAATACGAACCCTCGAAGCGTGTGTTGAGATTGGCGGATCAGACGCGGAGAATGCCTGCAGGTATGCTGCGCAATGTCAAGACAACCATCGGGGGTGCGGACTTTCGGTTGACGTATATCATCCTTCAACCGATGATGAAGCAGGGCTATGACGTTCTGCTCGGGCGACCATGGCTATATGGTGCACAAGTCAGATGTGATTGGCGAAGACATCGCCTTAAGTTTCCTCACCCTTCGGAACCGACCAAAACCATTACGGTACCCTGGAATAGGGTCAGGCACGAAGGAGAGACCCCATCGACAAGTGCAGGTTACACATCGGGCGAGGACAGTGAGTCGACCGCGCGATCGGATTCCAGTGGTACCGAATCCGATTACTTCGTGGGATTCGTTGCCTGCTGTTCGGTGGAAGAAGAAGAAGAGCCGGAAGCTATTCAGCCGGAAGACGAATAGCAATTAACTGTGGGACTGGGAAGGAGTGAGACGAGTCACACCGAGGGCATTGTCGACCCTAGTGACTGTCGCGAAGTACAACTCAGTCCCGGCAAGTGCTTGAAGGTATCAAGCGCAGTGAGAGGAGACGAGCTAAGGAAAGTACAGGCATTCCTTAGCCATTATGTCGACGTCTTCGCCTGGAAGATCGAAGACATGAAGGGGATACCTGCACGGTATGGGGAACACCGTATCGATTTACTGGACGACTCGGTACCCATACGACAGCGCCAGTATCGCCTCAACCCAAAGTACTCCTTGCTAGTGAAAGAGGAGATAGATAAGTACTTGAGCGCTGGTATTATTTACCCGGTGCTCAGCAGTGAGTGGGTGTCGCCGATTGTTATCGTACCCAAGAAGTTGACGGGTAAGATACGAGTGTGTCAGGATTTCCGGAAGTTGAATGCAGCAACACGCAAGGATCATCACCCGTTACCATTCACGGATGCCATTCTAGACCATGTCGCAGGACATGAATGTTATAGCTTCCTGGATGGGTTCTCAGGTTACAATCAGGTGTCTATCCGTGAACAGGACAAGGATAAAACTACGTTCACAACCGACTGGGGAACTTACGCATACCACAAGATGCCCTTCGGTCTGTGCAACGCGCCTGCCACCTTTCAACGGATGATGACCAATATCTTTCAGGAACAACTGAGGAAGTTCCTGGAAATATTCATAGATGACTTCTGTGTCTTTGGGAAGCGGTCTGAACACCTAAGTCACTTGAAGCAGACCTTCGATAAATGCAGGGAGAGCAGTTTATCACTGCATCCCGAGAAGTGCTTTTTCTTTATGACTAGTGGGATCTTGTTGGGTCATCGAGTCTCGGCAGACGGCATTGCGGTGGACGTCGAGAAGGTCAAGGTTATACTCGAGCTTGAGCCACCCACGAATCTAAGGGAGCTGCGAGCATTCCTGGGTCATGTGGGCTATTACCGAAGATTCATACACATGTATGCAATACTAGCGGCGGACCTGACCAAGTTGTTGAAGAAGGACGAGCCTTATGCTTGGGGTGCGAACCAGCAGACAGCATTTGAAGCTCTGAAAGCAAAACTCACGACTGCTCCCGTACTAAGGAGTCCAGACTGGAATCGACCATTCCATGTTTACGTTGACACATCGGCATTCGCCATCGGTGTAGTACTGAGTCAAAAGGATGACAACAAAAAGGACTACCCGATCTACTTCGCGAGCCGACAGCTGTCTCTAGCAGAGCGGAAGTACACCACGACGGAGAGAGAAGCGTTGGGGATGGTGTACTCCTGTAAAAAGTTCCGTCACTACCTAATCTGCTACGAGTTTGTGTTCCATGTGGACCACTACGCATTGCAACACCTAGTCAAGAAAGCCGACCTATCCGGTCGAATCGCCAGGTGGGTGTTGTTACTACAAGAGTTCACCTACACAGTCCAGACCAGGAAAGGGGTGCACCACGAAAATGCGGATTACTTGTCCCGATTATGGACCCAGCCGACAGAGGAGGAATTGGTGGACGATTTTCCAGATGAAGAGTTATTTCAGTTGTCTGCAGGACATGAGTCCCGCTATGCCGACCTGTATCGATATCTGCTAACCCTCCAGTGTCCCGAAGGCATGGATTTGGAACAGCGAACTGTCTTTATTCATAAGGCAGGCCCGTACCAACTCCAGCAGGGGGTTTTGTTTAAGAAGATGGCAGATGAGCGCTTATGCAGATGCCTGGAGGAATCAGAGGTACCAAGAATAGTGAGTGCGATGCATACTGAGGAGGCGGGTGGACACTATGCCACCAGGAACACGGTCACAAAGATCCTAAATGCGGGATATTGGTGGCCGACCATGTTTAAGGATGTTTTCGATTACATCCGCAAGTGCGACAGTTGCCAGAGGACGGGGAGACCGACGCCTACAACACGCTGGCCCCTGACTCCCATCATGCCTCTAGCACCTTTCGAAAAGTGGGGTATTGACTTTGTAGGGCCGATACAACCAGTGACTAGAAGTACACGAAGGCGCTACATTCTGGTAGCAACGGACTACGCCACCAAAATGGTAGAGGCCAGAGCCACCAGAAAGGATGATGCTGCCACAGTGGCAGCATTCTTGTTTGAGTCAATCATCACACGCTACGGATGTCCCTTAGAGCTAGTCAGCGACCGGGGCACGCATTTTCTGAATCAGATCATCGAAGACCTGACACGGTATTTCCACATCAAGCACCGGAAGACTACTCCATACAATCCCAAGGCAAATGGACTGACGGAGAAGTCCAATGGTCTGCTGTGTAAAATACTACTCAAGGTCACGGTGAATCACGCTCACGACTGGGATACGAAGCTAGCGGCCGCTCTATGGGCGTACCGCACAGCTGAGAAGATCACGACCAAACAGACACCATACTTTCTGGTGTATGGGCAACACCCGATCCTCCCAATCGAATTTGAAGTACCCACCCATCGAACGATGGATTTGCAGAGGATGGGCGCAGAGGAGAGTCAGCTCTACAGGTTACAGGAGGTCATGCTGCTGGATGAGAGGAGACGAGACGCCGAAGATCGCACCAGGAAAATCCAGCTCCGCCGAAAGGAGAGATACGATAAAAAGATCAAACCGGTACTCCTGCAGGCGGGTGATTTGGCATTGCTCTACGACAGCAGGCATGCCAGATTCCCAGGCAAACTGCACCTAAGGTGGATGGGACCTTACAGGGTTGTCGAAGTCTTCCCGAATGGATCCATCCAACTTGCGGACCTGGCCGGCGATTTGTTAGGCACCCGAGTCAACGGGTGGCGGTTGAAGAAATACCACATGTGAGTGTTCGCGTGGGCGCTCACAATTGAGGAGGGGGGCATGTGGTACCCCACTTTTGGCAATTTTGAGGAAATTAAAACATTTTTGGAAAACTGTACCCTGGCAACATTGTAAATAGCCTTCGGTACATCAAAACAGAGTGAATCCGGAAGATCGCGGGGATTCTCGAGGGATCTTATAGAATCTGGGATTTGGGGTGCCGCAGCAAGCACAGGCACCACCCTCCCTGCGAGTTCCGCAGTTAGGATCTCTACGGCGCAAGGCGCAAAATCCGCCTTCGGAGGTTGCGTCCGCGGCTGTAGGGAAACCCCCCGTAATTAGGTAAACCCTCGGGCGCCTTGACCAAGTTAGGGTCTCGTTGGAAAGAGCTCGACGCGCTGATTCTAACGAGCCCAAGAACGCTTGGAACGGACGAGGACTTAGGGAGTTATCGCTACTGGAAGAAACGGAGGCGGTCGCCTTCGGCGGAAGGATTTCGCCACCGGCGCGAATTCCGCCTACGCGGAAGGGGGAATCAAATTTTGTCCTATGCGCGGACGAAGGCGTTCGCCTGAGCACAGGCAAAGTAGGGTTAGGGAAGGCGCGAAGTCCGCCTACGCACAGGCGAACGCCTGTGCACAGGCACTTCGGCGTCGGCGGAAAATCCGCCTTGGGCCCTAGAAATGCGCCTTGTGAGGTAGAAAGTGTACGGCGCCTTCCGCGCCAGCGCGGCGCCACGTACGGCCGCCAGAGTAATCCCATCGGTACGGACCGTGCGGACGGCACGGGTGGATGCGCTCTTGGACGGACGGAGTTGCGGCGGCGGAAGCGCCGACGGAGAGACAAGGAACGGACAGACTGGACGGAGACGGCTGACCACAGTCAACGCCTTCCGCGCCAGCGCAGCGCCGCGGACGGAATTCGCCTGTGCACAGGAGGATGTTCAAGTTCCGCACCGGCGGAGGATCCGCCGAGGCTCCTGCCTGCGCACAGGCAGGAGTTGAATTTTTGTCCGATATGCGGACACACGCGTCAAGGCAGAAGGAGATTGGCCGAGGGGCGGTACGAACAAGTGTACCGCGCAAGGCGGAAAACTCGCCTTCGGCGCTACGCCCCCATGTCCGCAGGGCGACACGCTCGCGGAGTTCAAATACGCCAATTCGAGCGTGAGAGTTTAATCGACGACGGCGGAGCGTGAAGCCGCGCGTGAGAGCGAAGACCGTTCCAGCGTACAGCCGGCGCGGCCATCAAGTGAGACGTTCTTCACGACCAAGAGCCGACCATGACATTCGACCGGGCGGCGGAGAGCGTCCCATTCTTGAATTCGCGATTCCAATCTCTTGTGCGCGCTGCGCGCATCCATCTGCTGGCTGCGGACCATTCTCGACGTCGTCACACAGGAGATTTCTTGCTGATTGAGGGAGAAGTGAGTACGCGTGATTTGGAATTGAGAGCGATTAGAGTTTGCCGAGAGAGAAAGAAACGCGGACAGTGCGGAAGTAGAATGAGCGGGCGAGCGAACCCCAGGAACGCAATGGCGAGACCGAGCAGATTGCGGATGGTGCCACTTCGCCTGCCGCAGAACGGGCTGCGCGCTTTCGAAGAGCGCTTGATAGCAAGAAAGCTCGATTTCTTGCTATGGGGATGGAATTACATCTGCGCGAATATGGTGCGCGAGTGGCTAGAGCCACAGGGACCACCCTCGCGCGGATTGCGTCCGCATGTTGACCGGTGGACAGTCCAAGATTGGGCGCAGGCGTTGGGAAGATGTGCTGGCATGCCAGGGCATCTCCTTTTCGACAGTGAGAGCATCAAGGTGACCAAGCAAGAAGAGGCGCAATTTGTGGAGCTGTTCAAGACCGGGAGGTCTACCAAGAATGGGTACAGGACCCGTGATTACAAGGATCGATTTCGCCGGACTTTGTCCGCGGCGCTGATGCAATTACTGCAGCCGCACCGCGCCTGCTACATCACATTGTGGCAGGTCTCTTTTGTGGAGTGCGTCATCGAGGGAACTCCAATTCACTGGGCGAGCATCCTGCACAGGGTGATGCGACAGCACGCGTTTGAGGAGAAGGGGGGAACTCTAAACCATCTTTCTCCTTTCCTCATCAATTTTTATCGACAGCGAAATTGTTTGACAGCGGCGGAGCTTGAACATTTTCCGCCATTGTCCATCGACCATCCCGGGAAGTATGTGCGGGAGAACGAGGTCGACACTGACGCAGAGGAGTCCCCGACTTCTACCCCATCAAGACGGAGAGACGAAGGGAGACACACCCCTGCAGCGCGAGTGCCGCGGAAGCGGCGATGGAGGGAAGAGTCCGAAGAGGAGCAGCATCAAGAACTCTCTGCTCCCATTCGACCGCGGCCGCTGTGCGAGCCATACAGCCGGCCGAAGCAGAAGGCACGCAGACTGGTGTTGCCAGCTGACAGTGCAGACACGGCGACGATTGCGACGGAGATAGGAAGTGCGTCGCCGGAGAGGCGAGAGGAAGCGCGGACGACCGCAGGAGCGACGGGCCACGCTGCAACCTCGTCGGGAGAGAGGCCGCCTACGGGCCAAGGGCCTCCGGAGTTACCACGTGCGATGCGGACAGAGGTTCCGTTTGCGCACAGGCGAACCTCCGCGGACGGACGAGCCTCCGCGGACCGGCGAACACAAGTGGACGTGGATCTACGCTTACGCGTGGGAAGGAGCAGTCCGCCTGTGCACAGGCGCTCGCCTGTGCACAGGTCGCCTGTGCACAGGTCACCTGTGCACAGAACACCTCCGCACGTGCCGCCTGTGCACAGGCAAGAATCACCCCCGTTCCAACGTAGGAAGGGGAAGGAGCCGGCGGAAGAACCGCCTACGAGACACCGGCCCTCGGGGCCAGACCCTCCGGCGCACCACGCGCCGCAATTCGCGCCTTCGGCGCCAGGGCCTTCGAGCCGAGGGTATACGAGCAGAGAGCGTGCGGAGGCCGCACCATCGGCGGGAAGTCCGCCGATAGATGCGCCTTCGGCGGTAGGGCCTATAGGCCGAGGAACATCGGGCGTGCGGCCCCCGGCCATGTCGCCTTCGGCGATAGATGTCCGCGGCGCTACGCCTGCGGCGGACAAGGCGCCGGCAAATGCGCCTGCGCACGGGCCGGGCACAGCCCCCACGGACCGATCGAGGGAGCAGCAGACGGAAGAGCGGAGTGACTGTCCGCGGGACGACATCTCGATGCGCGATGCGCAATCCAACCCCGCGCAGCCACCCTCCGCTCGATCGCCTTCGGCGACGGACGACGGCGACAGAGAGAATGCGGGAGGCAATCAACAAGTAAGCGACGGGGATGCCGCGCGGGTACATTCGCCTTCCGCCTTAGACATTTTGGCGACGAGCAGCGAGGCCGCAGCCGTGCCTTCGCAGGCAGCACACGTCGAGGACGTGCAGCCCCACTCGGGGCAGTCGCCGACGCATTCAATGGCGACTGAAATTCTCCACTCGGATGATGACGACGGAGGCTCCACGGAAGAAATGTCAGGAGCAGAAGACACCGAGGAGGAGGAGGAGGAAATTGTTGGAGCGCCGGCGGCGGCGCTCTCTGAGCAGGTGATTCCGTTGCTGCGGTACTTGGATCGCAAGGTCGATAAATACGCCGACCCACTCCAGCCGGGATCTTACATCGAGTTAGTGCGCAGGAGGACTCGCACTAAAGTCCACACCAGCAAGCTATTAGCTAGAGTGGACCAGGAGTTGAGGGACTTGAAGGAGAAGCATGAGTGCTTGTGGGGACAGTACAAGCTTAATCAGAAATTCTACAAGCACTCCGAGAAGATGAAGGATGAGAAACTGGGCGAGCTCACCAAGGAGCAGGTGAAGGTCAAGGAAGCACTCGATTTTGAGCAGGCCCAGAATCGGATTTTGTCAGAGGAGCTCGTGCGACAGACGCGGTTGTTGGAACAATGTCAGCTCGCACGGCAGGCGGATGAAGAATTAATCCGCAGTCTGCAGTCAGAGTGTGGCGAATTGAGGGCGCAACGTGCTGAAGCCGAATCGCAATTAGTGACGATTGAAGAGGATCGCAGGAAGGAGGCGGATCGCACGAAGGTGGAGACGGCGAGGCGAGTCGCCCACTGTCTCAAGGGCTACGCCCACTGGGAAGTGAAGGCGCAGGAGAAACTCACACTGCGTGAGTTTGAATTGCGCGCAGCCGGGTTGTTGTCAGGCGACAGTAGGAGTCGGCGGAAGGTAGCGAAGAAGCTCGAGACCTTTCTGTCGAAGGCACAGGATACCATGTCCGCCCTCGAGGGGGAGGTGTCCGCGGCGTTGCAGCGGTTGGGACTGCGCAGTCGAGCGGAAGAGTGGCAGGGTAGAGAGTTAGTGCGCGGCAGTCGGCCGCGTAGGAGACGTAGTACAGGTTCCGCGGAGTGTAGTGTAGCGTGGTTCCGTGCAGGCGTGTAGCGTAGTGCAGTGTAGTGTTAGTTAGGATTTAGAAGGTATAAAATAGTTCCAGGCGTTTTGCCTGGGGTTCTTTCCCATCAGAAGTGCAGATCAGGAACCCATTTCCTTTGCGTGTTTGTGTCCTTGAGTTCTGTCACCACGCACGAGGAGTTACAACTTAGCGTTCCGCATTTTGTAGCTGAAGGCCTTCGGCCGAATGTTCAGAGCTAGTACATTGGTTAGAGACTTGAGTAGTTCGGATCTGCACCTGCGGGTGACTGCCGATGCTCAGAGCCAGTGACTAGTTAGATACTTGAACAGTTTCGCCCCTACACCTTCGAGTGTTTCTTTCTGATTGTACTCCCTTGGGATTTTTCCCCTGAATGCCAAAGTGAAGTTTTGCTACTTCGTGTAAGCCTTGGTTGTAAATTCAGGTTACGCTGCAGCAGGTGCCTTGAGGGTAACCCCTGTAGTAGTTCTGGGAATGACAAGTGCCCGAGAATTCAAACTCTTCAATAGACTGTTGTTGTGTTACTGGAATGTTTCTCAGTGAGTCCTTCAGTGCGGACCTGTGTTCTCTGCGCGTTTTGTGAGTTGAGAGTGTTGTTCACCGCGTCTGAGTGACTTCGATCCGAAGTAGGCAGTCCAAACCGGGTTTCCTACACTAGCAGCAAGCTAGTGGAAGTGTTGTAAAAGCCGGAGTTGGAAGTCACTACCCGCAGCTTCGCAGAGTGTACTCTTGAGAGACTTTCCCCCTGAAATCTTGAAGTAGAGGTCCTAACGGATCTCTGGGTTGTGTTTCTGTAGTTTCAGGTGTGTGTGTGTGTGTGTGTGTTACGCTGCACTGTGCGACCTCCGAGTGCGCTCCGAGTGGACACTTGCAGTATTTCTGGGAGTGACAGTCGCCTGAGAATTCAAACTCCTCAATAGTCTGTTAAAACGTGACACTTTGTACCCTGTGTGTTCCTCTGTCCCTGTGGGTTCGACCTTTCTACCACTATATTGCAGTTTTAACCTTTAGTGGGTTATTACAGTTACTGATTCAGTGCATTATGCATTCTTTACGCCTACCTCATGTTTTCTTCTAGATGAGAAAGATTTCAGCAGCGTACATCTGTAGGCAAATAGGAATCCAACAATATATTGTATAAGATTAAGTCCTTTCATCCTCACTTATGTGAAGAATCCAAGCAACTACTCACAAAGCCTCATGCAGCTCTACGACACTTCCGGCCTTTTGACTATCCTAATTTTGTCAAGATTGCTGAAGACATCCCAACTATCAAAATTGTAGTGCCCTTGACACAATAACCTTTTAGCATCATTGATTATGTCACTTGAATTTTCAGACAGCTCACCATATGTCGTCAAAACGCCTTGTGGAAGATTTGACTTACCTGCCATTTGGCCGTGATCATAACTGCGTCACTTGTGTTTTGTCTTGCTGAAGATCGCCATTGAGATTTTGAAGCAGAATCAGTTCGTGGATGATATCATCTCAACAATCTTTGATGCGAAGATTCATTTTGAAACGATATCAACCAATTGATATCGTTATCACGTCCAGTCATCTTCATAGACTCTACAAAAATTTGAAGCTTTGTCCATTTCTAGCTAAGGTCCTAGAACAACAAGTTCTCTTCTAATAGTAAGGCATCTGCTTACTGAAAGTACCAAAACTAGCCAACATCTGATGGATGGTCGCTAGTAAAAGAAGAACTAAGATATTTGCTCTAATACCATGTTGGAAGTACGAAATGAACTCAATATCGAATTAGTGAGATTAATATCCCTTAAGTAGCAAAGAAGATAAGGATGATCCAGAACATCGACCGCTAATATAATTGTCTACAAAGAAGGGTAAGAAGACAAAGAATATCCGACACCACAGATTATCCTAATCTGATTACTATACTGCATTTAGTAAGTAAATACTAAAAATAAAATACATACAAATCTATATGGAACTAGTGAGTTACAATTTTACTCATTCTAAGTTCCAATCACCAGTAGCTTTTTAGGAACCATCGAGCGTGTATCTATAAGCAGCCATGCCACGAAGTCGATACAAGGGCGATAAAATGTCTGCACTCTCTCGCTGTGATGCATATCTGTACATCACCCAATTGGAAGAAGAGGATCTGTCGGTATAACGTGAAGAGAATGACCCAATTTCCTGCACAACGCGGACCAAGCTAATTGTTCTTTCAAGCTTTCATCAACCTTAAATGACTTTCTTATGGTCGAACGGTGCTGTCTTAGACTTTTGATTACCGTTAACTAAATGCAGTATTTTAGATCAGGACTATTCCCATTTTCCTCTACTTCTACATGTCAGAGAAACAGAAAGTGACTATTCCATGTATGTTCGCTCTAAGACAGACCTATATGTTGAATTACAGAGGTTTAACTGTTAAATTAAATTTAGGAACACATAAACAGATACTGAACAATAAATCAGTATGATGACCCTAAATGATGGAAAATATCCGATGGGCAGTCACGCAGTCAATATTCAACAGCAGGAAGTTAGCTCACTGTCAACACCCAAATTACTATGCAACGTGCATGCATGTTCTTTCATGAAATAAGCTTGTTATTGCATATGACATGGTGATGTCCACCTTTTGGATAGGTCACATACAAACGTGGTGTTCGTCCAAAAGTAAGAGTCAAATCAAACAAGTTGTCATTATGCCATAGTTTTGGGAAAGCTTTTTTTGTGGGAAATGTATTAATGGCTATAAAGATGGCCAGCATTGCACACCTAGCAATCTGGCAAGACAACTCCTGACAATGAATTTTTGTTTGTGGATTTTGCGTGTACACATATACTACATGCCTCGCTTCAACAACTGCAATGATAACAGAAATATATTGATTTTACCTCAATTTTGGATTTCTAAGCTCATATTCAGATTCAGACATTTAGCAGTATCCCAACTTTGCAAACCTCGCCTCAGCGGTATTCCAAGTTCGCAGAGACAAATGTACGCGTCGGTAGTTAGACGTGGCAGTAAGTCTGTCATAAACTTTTGGCAAGATAAACCCCGACTGAATGCCATCCGGGCTCACGGCATATGCACCTTGTTCGTGTGTCAACGTACCGTAAACCGGAATTTTGCGTTTCGCGCCAAAGAAAAAAAAATTCCGCCCCGACTTTTCGTCTCGCATTTCTTGGAACGCAATGTGCGATTGGCGATGGCGGATAATGCTAAACCGTGTGCGCGACAAGAGCCTTCGTGCGAGGTTAATAGTCTAGGATCTTCAATTTCGGATCTGCCGTATTACCAACCAGAGCCAACTATTCTTTTGCTTTTTACTACAGAATTCCGTGTGCGAAACACAGAAGCGGCTCGTTGAAATTTTTGGTACGTTCCTTCATTGGAGCGCCATCCCACCAAACAAAACAAGGATTTCAGTGCTCTTGATTGAGATTCATCATCGCGACTCCACAATGTACCTAATTTCCCGTGACTTGAAAGAAGATTTGCTGTGTGTCTGCGGGAGTTATTGTTGGGATCCCTAGAAACGAGAGATATTGTCGTGGCCGTGGAAATATATCAGAAGCTAGTAGGATGATTTTTACTCCTGTAAAGCTTAAACACTTCGTGCAAAATGTTAACTACGGATCTGTAGGCGGCCCTCGTCACTAACGGCACCTCAAAAAAGGGGAACGCGTGCGCTGCCCGGGAGGGCTTTCTGCCCGCCCGGGCCCGCATCCCGACCCCCTCCCCAGCAGCCCCACCTCCCGCTTTAGCTCGCCCCACTGCGGCTCGACCAGGCTCTCATCATCTCTACTTGTACTCTGTATTTTTTTTCCCCTGGAGTAGCATGTTTGGGGTTTCCACTCTTTTTCCCCCAAAAAAACTAGGGTAAATCTATTCATGTATTAACATGATTTAGAATCACAAGAGAACTCATAATGAAAGATTACACAAATTACAAAGTGATAACAAAATCAAAGAAAGTCCAAGTTTGATTGGAGTATAACATGTTTCAACTAGTTTGTTGAAACACGGGAGCGGGGCGGCACTCCCTGGTCGAAGCGGGAGTTCGGGCTGGGGAAGGGATCAGGATGCGGACCGGGCGTGCAGAAAGCCCTCCCGGGCAGCGCTCGCGTTCCCTTTTTTTTAGGAGCCTTTAGTGACGAGGGTACGCCCAGAACACGATCTAATCGCGTTTATGAACGGGACAAGTTAATTTTGTCGTTTTGAGACGCGATTGTATAATACTCGTTCATGTCTACGCCTCGATCACACAGGGGTGATGCTTTTCTCTTCATCATTACGTGGAATCTTTATTATCAGAAGTGACTCCCTTGTCTGAGGAATGATCCCAGTAGCTGTCTGCATGAATTCTAATCCTGTAAACCAAAACCCTCGATAAAGGTTCTCGCTAGAACAACCCCGACCGTATGCTCTCCGGGCTGACGGCGTACGTACACCGTTGGTGTTTCACCGTCACCCAGTGGATTTCGCTGTCACCGTCACCCGCAGGTTTCGCGTTTCGTCCCAAGACGAGGCATTTCTTTTTACGCACTCTCTCGGATTGGCTATGGCGGATCAGGCTAACTCGGAGATGGCGATTTGTTCGAATGATTTCTCCATTCAAGCTGATGAGTTACGATTGTCAGCGCATTTGCGTTTGTATGGGGCCAGGGTTTTCTCTGTCGTCGCGGCTTTGAGAGAATTGGCGGGGTTTCAAATTTTGCTTGGTTTCCTTCTTTCTCCCAGGGCTTTCTAAAAGCTCGATGCCAGACTTGCTCTCCGTTTCTCTCCCCGTCCCTTTCCATCACTGAACCTTGCATGTTGTTTTTCTCATCCGTCTGGGTTATTCTCCTCGTCTTCCTCTATCCCAGCACGACATAAGCTTCACATGTAAATACCTCCTTTTTCCTGCTATGGCTTTCGGAATCGTCTACCCGGAAGCGTTTCAGAAAAGCGCAATAGTCCCGACCCTGTCATAAGACGTGTATGTTTACCATTCGTGCCCATGTCTTCAACCAAATCAGTGTCGATTAATTGCTGCAGTAAGTGGAGATGGATGACTTCCTGCAATTTACTGAAGCGGGCAGTGCTGAAGAAGAGGTTTCCTCGAAATGCCATAGTGGAAACAGAAAACCTCTCTCGAATCTTTAGAGAGTTTAGAGCAGTAACTCACGGTGTGGAGGGTGAACATCTCTATCTTTTTCAACTTATGTATACTGAAGAGCCTGGTACATCAGTTGGGGTCACACACTCCTGTCAACCTCTCTGTCGATGCACAACTAGTGGCTTTCACAGTCCAGCAATCTGATCAGCCCGTCCTGTCCGCGTTTCCTAGACAAACCTTTCTCCCGTCCAAGCTCACAGAGGTGGCGAGATCTGGGGAAGTCAAACAACAAAAAAGAACCGTCTTTCTGTACAGAATGTTGCTTCTTTCTCTTCGGCAAGTTTGCTCGAGAGGTGGAGAGAGATCTCGGATTTGGCCCGCCTCCGTCCATCTTTCGATGTGTACACATACATGCATTTAATAAAACGCAAAGCTTAAAAAGCGCACGGAATGTCGTCATTGTTGTCGAATGTTAGAACCTCCGACAGAACAGGTGGTTTAAGTAGTTTGACTTCATCGATTGATAAAGAAGGCAATCTTGCTGAAACAAAATATGTGACTGCAATTGTGCTTTCTTTTGTGCTTATGGGAGAATCTTCACGGAAGACGAAGATAGGTTGAGAGCTTCGAGGAATTTCTAAGAAGTCGTTCAATGCATCTATTTAACATGACCTCCGATTCTCAGCATTTCATAGCTGGCTGCTCCGTAGCTCCTTCAAGGAAGTCACTCTGATAATGAGAATGATTCTGATTTCACAGAATAATGGTAAATAGATCAACCTCGTGGGACCCAAAGGGTCAAAAGGCTAAAAAATACAGTACAAACAATCCAAACTAGGAAAGAAAAAAAAACCCCTAGGTAATGCCCAAAACACTAGAACGGTAATTAATAATATCTCTAATGTAACAACCTGTGTGTAATGAGAAACTTAAGCAACATCCCTGTGATCGAGACTAGACATGTACGTGTATTGCAAATCACAAATCTGTGTCTTACAAATCAACTCGTACCATTGATGAGCGCGATTACATAGTGTTCAACGCTTTGCCGCCTAGGCTCCTCAGCCGATTTTGTGTTCAAAAACTCTATACTGACAGCTTTTGGTTTCATTGGATGGTTCTTTTGAGTCTTTCAACTCCCAAAAGTAATTCGTATTAAGCAACAAGATCCGGTCTTGTACGCGACTGTGTTGACTCATGAATCTTACTACTCTGATATCCTTGTTTGACTGCAGGCTAGAACAACCCCGACCGTATGACTGTGGACTGACGGCATACGGTCACCGTCGTGACGGTCTCCCCTTTGTCACCGTCGCGTCAAAAAGTCACCCGTCGAGCTCGCACCCTCTACTATTCAAATTCGACACATGGTCAGTAGAGGCGAGACACGTGTCATCGACCACCACATTACCCCCATTCAAACTACCCTCCAGTCAGTCAGCGGGATCACCATCAGTCGTACAGGCGCAGCATTCCATCGATCATCCGGCCCCTGTAACGAGCTCGGGCTCAGGCACACCCGAAGGCGAGAAGACTCCATGGTAGAGTGCAATTGCCCGTCGCTGCCCTCGCCTTGCCTGGCGCTCACCCCACCTCCCCTCAAATCATTTATAACTTCTGAATCCGAATTTTTCTCTACCCGAGTACGATTGTTTGCAAATTCAAAGTTAAACGAGGCAGCAAGCAGCAACCATTAAAACGATGCTGCTGCACCTGTCGCTGCATCCTTCTGCTGGAATACATGGAAAACTTAAACTAGCTTATCACTTTACGGGGAACTTTGAAGCACATTCAAGCAGATTATGGATCTCGAGACTGTGCAGCCATTTACAAAATTTAACGAAATTTCTCCATGAATTGACTATGCTTCAATTCTGAAGAAGTAAATCTATGCCAGTGGAGGACAGGGTGCTGGATCATGACGAAGGGCTGCAATTGCAAGGGAGACGGTCGATTCCTTGTCGAAGGTGGGGTTCGGCTCTGTTTCTCACAGCTGAGGATCGTGGTTTCAGGCATCGAAAAATTGGGAGTAGAGACTTGAGAAGAAGCAAACCGTGATGTCAGCGCACTGCGATGCGGTACATATATGGACATGGCGGTTGGCGCATCAGCCTGATGCGCGCACTGCAGTATTACAACCACCGCCGTGAGCGAGGAAGCTAGTCAAGAATGGCCTAGACCCACCTTCATGTCCAGAAAAGATCTGTTTCGAAGTATGATCTTCTTCATGTTCTGACACGAATTTACGTACCAGGGTTTGGGAGAACGAGATCTAATCACTGCTAATGCTCGATGAAGAATAAAGATCAAGGATCTGGAGGATTTCCTTATCTTTCCCATTCCCTTCGCCTACAGTTTTTGGGTTAATTGGAGGTTTTAGAAAGCCCTGGCAGCTGTAACGAAACTAAGCAGAATTCGAAGCCCGCCCCTTCTCTCAAAGCCCAGACGACAGGAAAACTCCTGGCCCCTATAAACGCAAATGCCCTGACAATCGCTAGGCATAATCTTGAATGCAAAAAATCACTCGCCAAATCGAAACCCCGAGATCTCGCGTGATCCGCCATCGCCAGTCCGAGAATGCGTCACAAGAAATGCGAGACGAGATGGCCGGCCGGCCTCATCTTGGGCGCCAAAAGCGAAACCACTGGTGACGGTGAAAACCACTGGTTGACGGTGACGGTGACATTCGAACGGTGTACGCATGCCGTCAGCCCGGAGAGCATACGGTCGGGGTTGTTCTAGCCAAGAGTCTACCAAGTCCGTAGAGCGCCTTGTGCTGGAACTTTGGCCCAGGTCATTAAAGTAGTTCCTTGGATCAACAGGTTTGTTGCAGCACTGTAGTAGACTACGGTGGTCAAGGTCGAGGCGTGCATCGCGTCCCATTCGGTAAACAGGGTTGCAATAGACCAGGAAAATCAGCAAACATAAGGTCAAGTATGTAGGTCCTTAAACTCATTCGCGTATTGTCATGACTTCATAAATTACTCGATTGGAGATGTACAGAAGAAGGAACAAAGAAATCCAGTGTATGTTATAATCCAGAGGTGCGGACCTTTCGCCACGTGAAGAATACTAAAAGGACCAGATTTGATGGAATTATGGCGATTTGGGAGCTTTAACACGACGACACTAAAAGATCAGGACATTTCTGTACGTGGTCGTCGTTGCCAATTTGTACACACTGGCCTAGTAGATCCACGTGGTCTCCAATGTGCCCTGGTTTGTGGGTATGGATTAACTCTGTATTGTGAAATGCTCTTGCCTTTTACCTGTTGTGGTGCACCAAGAATTAACAACTTCGATCAAAACCTTCGTCTCCGGTATGACCGGTTTTAGTATAACCCTAATGTTGTGGAGCGTTAGGATTCTTCTTAAGACTCCACGGCATTAGAAAAGTGGACCCCTACGATTTATATAAATCAAGCACCAAGGAATTAAAAGGTTCTACTATTCGAAAATGGGGAAATTTTAGAGAACTGACATTGATCTTGGTTTCCTTGTCCACGTTTCTAAATTTCTCCTGCATATCCCTCTTGACATATATCATATCGATCTATGTCAAGATCGAAGGATGTTTGTCACTGAGGTGCACAGAAAACAACACAAAAAATTCAAAATAATAAGTACCGCAATCATATTCCAAGTATGGGAACATGTAACGGAGTTTATACGCGGATGATGACAACTATAGAGTTAAACTTCCCAATGGGATTACCTCTTACAAATGACAATCTCTCGTTAATGAAGTTAAATTCCAGACAATTAGTTTGTAGCTTCTAAATCTACTCAATAAGTACAATACGTCACTATTGCCTATAATGATAGGACACTATTCAATAGTGACAGTTTCAAGTGTAAATTTGGAAGTAAATTATTATCATGATTACAATACATAGCTTTGCGAAATAAGAATGTAGCATACCTTTATTTAAATGTATATCTCAACCAATCATCTTTTCTAGGCTTCAATAAAATACTTCTCTACACATATTATCATCAATTGCATCACTCAAATGTTTGTGTATTAATTTGAATTCAAACTCAATTATAGCACCATTGTTGATCATCGTGAAGAATACAAAATTGCAAATGAAAGCGATCTTGAAACCAAACAGATTTATAGAATGTTTGAGTACGGATGTCATGTACAATTAGAATTCTATGCACTTTCTATTTATAAGTGACACATTCCAATAGTGACATCCAACCCTAATACCAATGTATGTTACTATTGGGAAAATATTCTCAAGGTTCTCACCTTCCAATAGTGACATCCAACCCTAACACCAATGTACGATACTATTGGGAGGTTATATTCAAGTTTTCTCCCCATAGTGACATCCAGCCATAACACCAATGTACGATACTATTGGAAAGTTATATTCAAGGTTAGTCAGTTTTTTCTTGTAAGTGACACCTTCCAATAGTGTCATAAAACCATACCACCAATGTATGTCACTATTGGGATATTTAACTCCTTAGTGATGCTATTTGGTGCTAATGTATGGTTGGCATGTATCATACCCTTGCAGAGCCCAACATTGGCTGCCCACTCCCATATCCAAACACACCCATGCCTATGGCTTTTGGGTGACATTATCTTTACATGGGTGGGGTTAGGTCGTTGCTAATGGTTATGGTGTGGGTGCACATTTGAAGTAAAATGTTGGACTCTGCACCCTTGACAACTAAAAGTACAGCATGCTTTGGATCCCATTGAATAGCCTAAATACGGAGATGTGAAGAGATATGGCAAAATGCCATCTTAATATCATGTGAAAAGTATGCAGTACATGTTCAGTATGTTCATCGTGATAATATTCCAAAACTCTCAAGGAAAGTTGAGATTGAAGTTGACGTTTGCCTTGTACGCGACGATGAGTTATTTAACTCTTCATGATGAGGTCTCTTGCTCTAAGGTAACAATACGATGTGTTGTTAATCTCTGCACTCTGTTCATCTCTCTATTTATATAGAGAGTATTGATTTTAAATATCAAAATTCAGTCCTTAATTCTAATCGTTTGAAGAATTCGTTTTCTGTTGTGTTTAAAGGTGATTTGAGAGTACACAGTGGTGGTTACTGAGTTCAGCCCTTACATTCAAATGTGAACTACTTAAAATGAACACAGAGCTAGAACAGAAGTCAAAATTGTGATTATTTTTCGGAGATATTGATTATATCTTCTGAGTGGTGAATTGTTGAAAAACGTGCACATAGATAATCTCCATTTAAAAATAATTGACATAATCTAAAATGTGATATTGAAATTCCTATAAACAAGAATCATAAAAAAATATTTTAAAAACATTGAGTATGAATTATTTGTGTAATGCATTAACATAGCTGTTTATTCACTGTTCCAAAATATACTAAATTCCAAAATAATCATCCTGGAGATTTCCATCACTTCAAGATTCAGTGTTGCGTTTTGTGATAATTGATAGGGGTAACCGGAAGGAAGTCTGGGACTAGATAGAAAACAAATGGCTAGTCTATAGACCTAATTGTCAAATCAAGCAATCACTTACTTTATCCCTTCACCCCATTAAGAAAGAATTTCAGTGTGTGATTGGTGTGCATATATCTCTTATGATTACATAGACGGAAATGTACGATTAAGAAGGAGATGTTCACAAAATCTATCCAGGGTAGAACTACCACCGTCCAGGGGCGAGACTTTGGACCAAGGTATCTACCTTGGTCCAAAGTCACAATGCTGACATAGCAAAAATGCTCATGACACATACGACAGAGAAATCGACAGGTATATTCACGTTAGTTTATCATCGTGGGGACTAAGATTCTGTGTTTTGCAGCACCCATCTCATTTTGGATCTTTGACTCTTTTGACACCGGTTGCTTTTCCCCAACGATCACTTTTCAATGCACAAAACGAAACTTACGAGAAGCCACGGTCGCTTGTCTTGAGTTCTAGAACGCCACAAACCCTCTACCAGATGTGAATCTTATAAAGCGGATGCATTTGAAATCTTCATGTTTATTTCCGTTTAGACTTGAACCTCCCTATAGTGCCGCATATTGGTGCTAGGGTTTTATGACACTATTGGATGGTTTCACTCACGAAAGTAAAATGTGTAACCTTGAGTAATAACCTCCCAATAGTAACATACATGGGTGTTAGGGTTGGATTTCACTATCGGGAAATGTATAACCTTGAGTATAAATTTCCAATAATAACATACATTATTTTTAGGGTTGGATGTCACAATTACCTTGTCAATTTATAAATGTGCTGTTTGGTTTCAAGATAATGTTTATTTGTAATTTTATGTTGTTCATGATGATGAACGTGGACTATAATTGACTTTGAATTCATATTAATACATAAAAATCTGAGTGAAACCATTGATGTTAATATATGTAGCGATGTATTTTACTGCAACCTAGAAAGAATGAATTGTGGAGAATAGGTCTTTAAATAAATGTATGTCACATCATTCTTTCTCAATGTGATAATGATAAGAATTTTAACTTTAAAATTACACTTGAATCTGTCACTGTTGAATTATATCATGTCACTATTGGTAATAGTAAAGTACACTACTTATTGAGTTACAAATTAGAAACTAATAATTTTGGAATTTTAAATCACTACGAGAATATGTCACTCGTAGGAGGTGACAATATTGGGAGGTTTACTTTTGTATATTTACAACCATTTTAGGTGCCTGCAACTTGCCTATGTCCCGCATTTGTATCTGATAAATCTACACCCCTGCTTTTGTACCCTGTATCCTTTTGCAGTCACGTCGGAGTTTGCTCTGGTGTAACGTAGCAATTCAGATACTGCAGGAAAAGACAAAAGAGAGATTCTAGGAATCATTGGTAAGAGGTTCCATCTCACGAATATTGATTTGTTTCAACGACTTTCCCACGTGCATCAGATCGAGAACATACCTTCATCAATGAAGATGATAAGTAACAAACAACAGAGCACCTAACTCCTTAGCTCACCTGTTGAAGATGTTGAAAATGTCTCTTCTTGGTTTTTCTATCACTGTACATCATTGCCATCGGCAAAGTGCACTGCACTCTCCAACCTTGAAATCTGATTTCTTGTAGTATTAGTACATTACCTGTGTATCCAACATTATTGTAAATTACATGGATCATTCATCTCCAAGTGACAGGCGCGTGCAGGCACAAACACAGGAACTTCAGCCGGCAAGTTAAATCTTGCCATCTTCCAATCAACCTAGCATCCTGCTGATATAACGTACTCTTGTGTTGGATGTTTCCCAGATTAAGTTTGTGTCTTTTCCGGCAATGTCGAATGCACATGTCCAGAATACTTCACCAAGCAAGCAAACGAGTGCTTGCTTGGTTTCTGAGTCTAGATGATAGGCCTTGCATTTTGCAGGGGAAAAATTTCTAGATAGACGGTCCACCAACGCGCAGAGCTAACGCTCAGCGATAGTGACCAACAACGTTGACTTCTCGGTCACTAGTGATAGTGACCGAAAAGTCAATGTTTTTGGAACCTCTGACCTGTTCATTGAAACAACCACGCATATGCGATGAAATTATCGCGTTGTGCATCAACGCAAGTGAACTGTAACTGTGAACATTGAGTTTACTGTTCCACTCTCATGAAAGTGCGTTTCTTAAGAACTGGTTCGAGACACAGTTTCATCTTCTTCAGTCGATCTGAATAGTTCGAGTTATAGACCTGAACACAATCAAAAAGACGCACTAGAATCGAACTGATGAAAGTCAGGAGGTCGCAGCAGGCAGGAGGAACAGCATTGCAATGGCATTCCAGTTTTCCTTGGATTCAACAAGGGGAGAGTTTATCGATGTCGTTGCGCCGCCGCTGAAGCACAGATTGCTAACTGGCCAGTCGAGCTCGAGCGAGGAAATTGTCATCTCAGATGAGGAAAGACAGCAACTTGCAAGCAGTCTGTCAGCATTTTTTCTTAAGCTAGAACAGGGTGAGAATGTCTTGGGCATCGATCTCCGATGGTCAAAGCTCGTTGACCGCAGATTTGATTTCGATCTCGATGAACACGATAGGACGAATCTGATAGCCGCCACGATTACGCCAGATCTACTCGAAGATGCTCGTTTCGTCGCCCAGTTATTTTCACAAGGCAGGGAGGTCCAGGCAAGCAGCAATGAGCAGTTTCAACTTCAAGATAGCGTTCGTAGAATTTTGAGACCTTTCGCCACTAGCATTCCCAGCTATGAGCCGGTTGTGTACAAGGGTGCTCAGATGGACTGCGGATTCAGTGGAGGAGCGCGAGTTAAAGCTGAAAACCACGTCGCACATAGACGCGCTCTTCATGGAAACATGTCTTTCGCCCCGGAACTGGCTACCCACAGCTTGGTGGATGGCATGACGGAGGTCCAGTACTCTGCGGGATCTTTTCAAACGATGGAGCAGGAACTGATCAGGAATTACGAGATGGCTGCCGCTCTCCTCAAAGTTGTCACAGAGAAGACACAACCCAATACGGAGGAGGGAGTGGTACCTGGTATGCAAGCACTTCAGAACTTTTGTGTTCAATTGAGACAAAGCGGAGTCGATCCGGCGCTCATGTTATCGTCGATACTTTCCAGAAATCAGCAGTTTTCCTTCGGCGTGTCAGCTCTTGGTTGCGGTATGACTGTGCAGATCCCGTATATCGACAGTCTGACACGCAAACTTGTGCAGTCGATGACTGAGGTATGGAACGAAAGGAGCATTCAGAATGTGGTAGTCACGACAGCTAGAGTGGACGGCAACCTTGTCAAGAACTATATCAGCCATATCAAGAGTCGCGGTGTTGTCGAACACTACACTGATAGCATCCTCATCTACAGACACACTGACAGTAGACTCTTGTTGTATGATTACGGCTGTGTTGAAGATAAGTTGGTGTTTTTGGCTGCTGCGAATAAAGAATTCACAATGAACGAACTTGAAGATATATCGGGGGCAGAGATCTACCATTGTTCAAGGGACGACGATGGCAATTTCAAAGAAGGTGATGCCGCTGCCCATCCTCGGTTCAGGTTGTTACAGAAGTTAGCAAAGCGCTTGAAGCCAATCCGAAAGCAGAGAGATGGTTCCTTTCTCAAAGCTTCGTCGAAATGTCGCCTTCATCATTGTCCAGGGCTGTGTGCCAAGCTCAAAAGGCACCCATCTCAGCTTGGTTGCTGGAAACATCTGATCAGTGGGAGGCCACCTACAACGGAGGACGCAGAGAAGCTGCTGGAGGCCAATGTCATGGAGGTGCTGGCGCTTTTGACGTTGTGGTACCAGGACCCGTTTTATTTTCAACTCTCCTACGAATCTGTCCTAGATCCAGAGCTCAGAAGGTCTTATTTGCCATATATGACACCTGTCTTAGGTCATGTCGCGTACTCCGTGCCCCCCAATGTAGATGAGAACCAAATGTACTCTCATGTCCCCGACCCGTTTGAGAAGCGTACTGCATTAGTGACGGTGGTAGCCCATAAAAATCACAGGTGCTGGAACCGCCGGTTACTTTGGGGAGGTCCCTCTGGTCGTGTCAATGACATTCCCTCTCGGAATATCTTATCTCATAGAGAGTGATGCATGTAGAAAGAATCGCTTGACTATACCAGCGTGTGCACTTCAGATCTTTGGTACGGTATTCACATGTTGTTACGGACATATGGAATCAGAAACATTGAAGAGTAGAGAGTTTAACTTCCCAACAGTGACATATTGGTGTTAGGTTTTTATGTCATTGTTGGGAGGCTTCACTCGGACGATGGTGGATAGCATTTAGTGGACAACATAGAGACATTCTTATCGCATATTTAGCTAATTCGTTAAATATTTGGCGGATAATATCATTCTTAACAATTTATTTTTGAAATCAAATTATATTTAATAAATTCAAATCTCCAATTTAAAATAGAATTATAGATTTTGGAAAATGAACAAACATAGGCGAAGTGAGGTATCCGAGATAAATCAGAATTATAAAAGGTGAAAAGTGAACTCAGAGCAACTCAGAGAGAGTGATTTATGTTTTTTTCACATGTAGAATGATTCAATAAACAAAATGAAAGCAACGTGGCACAAATAAAAATGGATAGGGTTGTATTGTGAGATTATGTGGAAAAATAAAATTTAATATATCGAAGTTACAGAACCACCATTTGAGTTTTTTCTTGCAATTCTCTTAGAGTAGGATGCGGGGGAGACATGACGTGCGAGCAAGTGGAAGGAAGGGTTACAGCAGCGAGCGGAAATCAAGATAGGATACGTGGTGTGGTTACACATAGTGTTACCGGCGAACAGTAGTCCAAGTCAATGTTGAGAGTTTGGCTGTACTATGAATAATAAAAACTCAAATTTTTATTTTGAAAATTATAATTAAAACTATCATTATTACATAATTTTATGTCATTATTATCAATAATGATAGTAATATTTTTATTATATAAATTTACAAGTTAAATCCTAACGTTCTATGTCAATAGTAAGAGTTACAAGTTAAAACCTAATGATTTTTGAACTCTATGTCAATAATACAAGTGTATCTTCACGAGTTGACAATACTGAGAGATTGCTAAATGTACCGCAAAGGCTTTGGGATACGAGATGCATTATGGGGTCCGGTCATTACCGTTCAAGTGCGTGAGTCTATTTAAGTATTGGCAGCGATCTTCCCCTTGGGAATCATGCCACAATTCCAGGAGAAGGGAACAAATCATAGGGGGTTAGATGTTGGGGAGAGGATGTTTCCATTTTCTTCGGGAGTTCAATGCATACGGACCATATACATCAATCAGCAAATCAGTAAGAGCCATATAAAGTGCAAATCTAGTTGGAGCAAGCATTTTCAGCTCAACATTGGACGAAGGAATCAAGACTCTACACAATTCATCTTCTCATAATGCTAGACAATGCTTTGATAGATCATTCCAATACGAATGAGAATGAAATTATTAGGTCTCCAATGATTTTTTTTCAAAACAATAAATTGAAATCTTTAAGATTCAAAATCTCTCTGCCTTTCAATCTTCCTTTATTTCTCATTGTGTGTTCCTTCCAACTACCACAAATTTCACATTTCGCAAGCGAGTTTGATTCATGAACCCGATAGTTTGCATTATATCGAATCCATTTGTTCTAGAATGTTGTTGTGGAGCAAGTATGATCGTGCTTACTGTTCACATTATCCAGTTCTTGTTCAAAAATTCATTTACTCATAGGAAGATGATAAGTGTAAACATCTATCTATGGCAAGGGTGGAATAACACCCCCATTCCCCCTTTTTTACGGGGGAGCTCTACGGGCCAAAGTTGGCACAAAGGGATAGGAGACTTCAGAGACTGGGAGCCAAGCTCTGGGTCCGGAGGAGGACTTTTTTGGAAATACAAAAGAAGTGCGAAGGCCGGAATTGGCTAGTCAGCACACGATTTGCCCCGTGTCCCCCAACCCACAAAGTGACTCGTGTAGGTCCTTCCGACGCTTCTTTAGCTTTAGGGGGCTTACCCAAAAGGACAAGAATATACTGGTACATGAACTGATTCGCAGCATCCTAGAGAAGCTTTGAGAACCGCACTTACTTTCGTGTTCCCATATATTTCGACCTGGCCGCTCCCAACATAACTGCTTGAAGCAGATACGCCGTGACTTTGTGGGGACCGTCTGGTTCATAGAAGGTGAAACCTCGCAATGCTTCAATAAAATAGATAAGCAAGTGATTATAAGCCTCATGCGGCGAAGAATTTCGAGACAACAGATTCTTGAGCCTAGTTCAAAAAGAGATAAAACGAGCCTAGGGCCGGAGCCGAGGGCACAGGGGTTGGCCCCCTTTTATGCAACATAGTGCTGCATGAGCTGGACCTTTTTTTCTGCAACCGAAACTTATTGTTGTCAGAGGACGGCGTAGGGCAGTCAATCCAGAGTCTAAGGAAATGTGGCGTAAGTCTGCGGCTTTAGTCGACAGAGCCAGGGTGCCCTTCCCCTCCAGGACCTTCGGCCGCGGTCTAGGCCACCCGCAAGAAACTTGGCAAATAAACTAGGTTGGCTTTAGGAGATGATTTTCTTATTGGAGTCAAAGGTCCAAGAGCTCTATCAGAAAGGATACGCGGCTTGGTTACATGATGTATTGAAGTGCGGCTTAAGCTTAGACTTAACCTGGATAAGACCCGTTTACCCGTTCAATCCCCGGCGGCGAATACCGGGGACTCAAGTACCCGATATTTAGGTCAGTGTGGTTTTTAGATTTGAGTCATTGCACACCTTTGGTATTTCTGATGAGCGGTTGCTTTATAGGAGACACCATACTCTCAAGCAGTTTGACTGCTTCGGGAAGCCAGACCCGCAGTAGACTCAGAGATAGAACCTATGAAAAACTTTTAAAGAATTCAAATCTTCAATATTCCTCTCTACTTCTTGACTCTCTACTCCCCCACTCCGTTTGTGCCCTTACAAGTTCTTCTTGTGTGTTATAAGGTGTGTACAAGTTCTTCTTGTGTTGTGTGTTCTTGTTGTGTGCCATAACTTCTTGCTGGAGTGTCAACAGAAGCTGAGATTTGGTGGGCTTGTTCACAAGAGCCGGGCGCACAAACCTGAAAATTTTCAGCCTCAACGGAGCTGCTGTCAACAAGTTTTCATTTCGAAACTTTGAGTGTGTGGAACATCTTGTAAAGTTGGATTCATGATGGATTCTGAAAACAAACTTCTCAATCTTGTGCAAACGGTTTTGGAGGAATTGAAAGTGCTGCGCCATGAATTCAAGGCACAAAATGTTGTCTTGGCTGCTGCAAAGAATGAAATCCGGGAGTTGAAGATTTCTCACAAAAGTTTTGAGAAGATCATGCTCCAAATCTCTGGATCTATTGAGGACATCCAAGACAAGGTTGGTTCTCAAGCTTCTATTGTTACTACTCCTGCTTTGCATGAAGTTGTTGAAACTTTAGAGGTGAAAATGAAGTCCTATGCTGAAGCTACCAAGTCTACTCATATCTTTTTCTGTCAAGAGCAAGAGATTGAAAAGGCTAATCAATTTGCTCGTATGAAGAATGTGAGGATTTCGGGTCTACTTGAATCTGAGAAGTAAGAGGTGAAGAGTGTGGTCACCAAGTTCTTGACTGAAACACTTGATGTTCATAATCCAGATTTGGCTCAAGCTTATTGAATTGGCAACAAAGGCGCACAACCTCGTGCCATTATTGTTAAGTTTGTGGATCAAGCTCAACGTGATTTGGCTTTAGCTAACAAGGCCATTCTCAAGGGACGTAGGATTTGGTTAGATCCAGATCTTACACCTCTTCAAGTTGAAGCGAAGAGGAAGGAGCTTGCAAAAGTCAAAGAAGCTCAAGATGCAGGTTTTGTAGCTTATCTACGTGATAGTCAAGCTATTATCACTAAGAGGAGAAGACAATCATCAACCTAGCAATCCAAGAGTTTGAGGATGTTGATGTGGAACATAAGAGGCCTATCTACAACTAAGTATGTGAGTGCACATCCGATTTGGAAGATGGCGGTCATCCTCAACATTGTTGAGACTTCGGAGCATGAAAGTAATGTTATTGGAGAGATACAAGGGTTTACTCTGGTGGGATCTTCTTGAAATCATAGAACTCGACGAGCAGGAAGAGGCTTTCGAGGCATTGCTACTTTCATCAGATCTGAACTTCTTCCTATGATACATTTGGAAAGCCAAGATATTGGAAAACAATATCATTGGCTTCGTCTTGGATTGATTGGAGGATCTTACAGTTAGTTGGCAGTTTGTTACTTTGCACCATTATCCATGCAGATCTACTCCACAAGCACTTGCAATCGAAGTCAACCATTCCATCGGCTCATAGGAGATGTTCTCAAATATCAAGACAAAGGTGAAGTTTTTCTTGTTGGAGACTTCAATGTCCGCATACTTTCTGCTCAATTTACACAATTTGATAGTTCTTTGTCTTCTCCCTCTTTTGAAGAAAGTAGAGATAGTTTGTGGTCTAGAGTCTCTTGTGATCCTTGTTCAAATGATTTGACTGAGCATTTCTTGACTTTTGGAGCCACTTGTAATTTGAAAGTTCTCAATGGTGTTTCTTTCTTTCCCAACTCTCACTCCAATACATGTTTTTCCTCTATTGGTGTTAGCACTATAGATTATCTTTTGTCCTCTGCCACTAATAGTTCATTTATCTCAGCGTTTGATATTCTAGAGCCTCAACCAGAATCAGATCATACACCTCTTTTATTTACTCTTTTGTTGTCAACGTCAATCCCTCTCTCTACATGTCACTATGTTTCTATTTCCTCCAAGTTTTGTTTAGATGCTAGTAAGAAGCAACTTTATAGTGAACATTTCCAAGACCTCTTGACTCGTACTACTTGGAGCCTTGATCCACATACATCTAGTTTGCAACTAACCGAGTTACTCAAAAACTCTACTTCTAAGTTCTTTTTGAGACATAAGACCAGAAGAGCTAGAGGTCTTCCTTGTAATGGATGGTTTGACTTTGATTGCAAGCAAGCAAGGGCGAGATCACTTGATAAATCCTTGGATACTCATAATCGGTTGATTATGACAAGACTTTGCAAAGACTTGGTGAAATCTAAGAAACGAGCATTTTTGAAGCAGAAGCAAAAGTGCTTGACAAATGAGCTCTTGGAGAATCCCAAATCCTTTTGGAGGCGGCTGGCAGTACGATCTTCTAAACCTACTCTTGATCCAAAGTCTTTGATTTCTTTTGCTGAAAAGCTTTATTTTTTTCCCAATGTTGCATGAATGCCACATTGTGAAGGAAATCCAGGCTCATTTTCAGAAGTTGAAGTGATGACTCAACTTAGACAATTGGCAAATAGTAAATGTGAGGATTTGGATGGGCTTTCCATTGAACTTCTCAAGTGGGGAGGAGATGCTATAGGGCCTATACTCACGAAAGTGTTAGAGAATGCTGCTATTCATGGCTTTACTTCAACTTGGTCTCTACGGAAGATTGTTCCTATTCACAAATTTGGGAGCAAGGCCTTGGTGACAAACTATTGCACTATCATGGTGGGTAATATTTTTGCCAAGTTATTTGGCAAATTGGTGGAGTCAAAGTTGAGCACATGGGCTGAATCCTGTCAGAAGAGAGCCCGGTTCCAAGCTGGTTTTCGTCCTACATTCAACAATATAGACCATATCTTGGTTTTACGTGTTCTATGGGAGAAATCAAAGGGTAATGGAAAAGCTTTGTTTTGTGCTTTCATTGATTTCAAGAAAGCTTTTGACACAGTACCTCGTGAGCTTTTATGGCAAAGATTGCAAACCATTGGAGTACCATCAGATCTCTTAGCAGCGGTGGCTACATTATATCACTCAGTTCGGGCCAAGATCAACACTTCTCAAACCGAAGAGATTATCAGCACCATTGAAGTTATTCAAGGTTGTACTATCTCTCCTACTCTCTTTGGAGTTTTCATAGATGATATAGAAAGGTGGTTGGAGGATTGTGATAGCGAAGGTGTTAAACTTGGAGGCTTTGTCATCAAAGCTCTTTTGTATGCAGATGATGTCATATTACTAGCACGTGATGCCATTAGTTTACAGAAACACCTTGACGCTTTGGCTAGCTTTTGTACTCAAAATCAGATGGAAGTCAATATGGAGAAGTCCAAAGTCATTCTTGTGGGCACTAGATCCAAGTTTTCTTTCTGTTACAAAGAATTAGAGTTGGAATAAGTGAAAAGTTACAAATATTTGGGCATTGATTTCTCATCTAATTATAGTTGGGCACTTTGTGTGCAAAAGAGGGTAGAAGCTGGTTTCAAAGCTCTATATTCAATGCTAAATAGATGTAGAGGAGCTTATCTAGTATCTTGGAGTCTTAGGAAATTCTTATTCAGGAGCTTAGTGTTCCCCGTTATCTTATATGGAACACAAGTGTGAGGTCCTGGTTGTAAGAAGACAGGTTGGCAGCGTTTGGAGAGGTTGCAAAAGATCTTCTTACAAGAAGAATTGGGTGTGAGTACCCAAACTTCTTATGCAATTCTTCTTGGGGAAACAGGTTGTCTACTTCTTGAGGCTGAAGCTCTCTTTTTGGCTATCACTTACGTCAAAAGAGTGAGATCTCTTGATGCTTCTCGACTTACTCTTGAAGCTTTACGTGCCACACGTCCCAAGGGTTGGTTTGCAGATGTGGTGACTTGATCTTTGAGGTGGAATGTGATGGAACTCGATTGGGATTTGCAACCTATTGCTCTACGCGAGCGTATTAAGGAGGATTTTTTCAGCATTATGTGGAGCAGACGAGGCACCAAGATGCAATTTTATCAACTTCATGTGAATCCTATGCTTGTTCATTGTGAGCAAGGATACTTACTTGCAGAGATATTTACTTCTTTACGTCATATTATTGCTAGACATAGAACAGGATCTCATAGTCTTGGAATTGAAGAAGTGCGTTGGTTGAACATTGATAGGAGTGAACGTATTTGTAGGCTATGTGATGGTATGAAAGTTGAGGATGAAGAGCATGTATTTCTTACTTGTACTAGATATGTAGAGATTAGAGTGGCTCATAAAGTTGTTGTTGAGAATTTTTATTCTTTGCTTCAGCTTGAGCCTTATGATTTAGGTTGTTACATTAGGGATGTTATTTGTTACCGTTCTAGTGCTTTGGACACTAGCTAGATGGTTCTTTTGGTTCTCTCCTTGTTTGGAGTTGGATTGTTTGTATTGTGTTATTTAGCCTTTTGACCCTTTGGGTCCCACGGGCTTGATCTATTTACCATTACCATTACCATAACCAGAGATATATGAAAGCTACGTGCTTTTCATACCTATGGCCGCGAAAGTCACGAGACTAGAAGAAGAGTTGCGCAACACCTTTTGATCCGAAAGAGATTTCTTTTGTTTAACAAGTCCCGAAGGGTTCAAGGCCGTGAATGGTTCCGCGCAGTTATTTTTTGTCCAAAGGAACGATACCGGCGATAAAGTCTTGTAGGACCGAGAAATTTTTTCTCCAAAAAAAAGGAAAGATTTTGATAAGTTTCTGGAAATATTTTACTTTTTTATTTGTCTTTATGACAATATGAAAAAATTTTAGTTTATAGCGAACAACGGGATTCTAACCCGTTATTCTCCGAACGTAGATAATATGTATGGCTTTCTCTAAAAATTGAAATTGACTGATGGAAGAATAAGTGATATGTCATAGTTGACTCCCATACCTTCCTTTATCATGATAGTTTTAATTTGGTTTCTATATTTTATCAAATAGCGTAGGATTAGAAGAAATTATTCATTGTTGACATATCACCGCATTGCACATCGATTGTGTGAATCATTTATTGAAGCCTTTCCAAGTAACAGGGACTAATAGAAGAGTATAAATTTTGCAACTCAGTTGGATATTTTATTATTTGTATATCTGCATAATGAGAAATACACTTCTAAATTTTCTCTTGTTTTCAATGAGTCAATTTTAAATTTTAAACAACATCACTTCTTAATATTATTCAATTTGTAAAATAGTAGTCTTTGTTACTCTTCTTACTAGATGCAAGATTCAAGCATATATAAAATACTGTACTTAACATTCATCAAATCATATAGCTTGATTGATAACCTAATCTACTGATAATTATAATCAATCAACTAAGAATGTATTAAATGATGAAATGAAATTTTACTTCTTTATACTTCTAAAATAATCTATTTAAGGAAAAATATAATCATTTTAAATATTTTTTAATTTCAAAATGTATGTTTTGTTTTCTAGTAAGCTATTCTCTTAATCTAAAATATTTCAATGATCTAAAAAATTTTTATTGTCAAAGTTGTTTTCAATCCATGAGATATTGATACAAGCTTAAATATAAGTTTGATGATTGTTGACATATCATCTGAATTTATTCCAGTTCAAAAATAAATTTCAAATTTTTTACAACATGTGATCTAAAATGATGAATGAGATTTGACTAAAAAAATTAGAGATAATTGTGCGATTTAGAAACAAAATTGATCTTAGCATCCACATGAAAGATAACTATACAAGTACAACACTCAGTTACAAATGAATCTGTAAAGTACTATGTGAGTTAGTTAATTTCCACAACAGGTTGAAGTCAATTTAGATTCAAGACTTCAATTGATCAAATTACAAAGTTAACAACTCGAGATTTGTAGAGCAATTTTCATGTGCATGTAAATTCCAAACTGCACATGTGGCATATAACCGAGATAAAGTTGATTAATCAAAAATTGTGAGATTTTTAAATAAATTCTAGATTAATTTGAGGTTTTATCTTTCTTTTCTCTACTAATTTATTCTTGTGCCCGGCTTGCTTCCCTACTTAAATGAACGTTATGAGTTGAGTAGAATGGGAAATCATCGAAACAACAAAATATTGGCACGATGATTTATTATGAAGAGAATGAAACCTGGCATCTCAATAGTGAAAACCTTCAAATTGTAGAGTCTGGTGCTGTAGAAGTAGTTGATAATAACATGCTAAGAGAAATCAGAAGTTCATGGTTTGTTTGAAAATGTACAAATCATTAATTAACCTATTAAAATTTCGTACAATTTATAATTTTGTTTAATATTTTATTTTTAAATCGAATATCCTTGTTTTAGATTGGACCAAGCTTCGTTACTATCAAAAGTAATTATTAATGTAAAATAAAAATTCTTGCCAGCTTAATCTAAATTCACTAACTTCAACAGAAGACCTACGAGTATGAACTTCTCGTGAAAGTATTTGGTGACATGTATTTTGTGGCTCTTGACAACGTATATGCGCATTTCAAGCCATTACTTGAATTAGAATTTTCTGAAATTTTATTTCTGAAGAGTTGATCAATATCTGTGTAGCTTCACTTTTATGTCATGATTTTTTAAATTATTAGATCATGCTTGATTATATACATTGTGAATTTTGTTTGTGATGAATGAAGTAGGTACATATATTACATCAAATAATATTAATTTATTAAATGGCATCAGCTTCATAATTACAATGCACACCTGTTATTTTTTTATGGCAGTCTTGAAATTCTTCAAGATATAATTCATACTACAAAAAGTAACAATGTTTTAATTTTTTGAAAATAATTTCTTACAAAGATATTTTAAAATATATAAAAAAAGATAACATGACCTTTAATACTACATATATATATCATCTTTGATTATTTCATACTAAATCATAAGAAATTATACTTCTGCTGATTTATTCCTATATTAATAGTTTTACACTTTGTCTTATTACCTTTTTATTGCGTGTGAGATGGTTTATGCAAACTTCATGCGCGATGATGTTTCCCACAATTCTGTGTTAAGATATGTATCTCTTCTTAATTTGTAATTTTTTCTACGCCTCAAAAGTAGCTAAACTGCATTGCAAGTTGATTTGAATAAAATACGGGTGATATCGGACAACCCAAGTGCATGGTTGTACATTCAGATGTAGCAACCAGGTACCCATGAATGAACATGCAAGACAAAATGAGATTAGATTCCACATAAATATCCGGTATCTTTTGTCCCAAATAATAGTTGTGAAATTTTCATTTTTCTTGACGAAGTATACACTCTTACATTGAATGTTATTTGTATCGTACACAGACGCAAGGTTTGTACAAGTACATTCCAATTTGAGATGGCTTTATAAATCTGGTGGGGACTCACGTTAATATTGAATGCCAATTTTTCTTTCTGGTCCAACATAATTCGTCAATCAAAGTCCTCTTCCCTCCTCCTCTCTAGACGTTGAGTAAACGAAGACAGTAAGTTCGAATCAGTAGACATCAGGATCCTTCACGAGTGTATACTCATCGTAGGAGGGGGAAATCTACTCTTGGTTGGCTGCTGGGAAATTGTCGACTGGTGTCCGGAGGTCCGTGTAATCCTACACAGACTGGCCTACACAATCCTACAGAAAGTTTAATAACTGGTTTCAGCGATGAGTGGGTACGAAGGTTGACGGTGGTGTCATCTGCTTCTTCGCAATCATTTTCCTTCGTCTGACAAGAAGACGAATCTCTTCTTTCGGGACTGGAATAGGAAGTAGAGCTCCAGTTTTAAGTTTCTCATCCACAAGCTTGCCCTCCACCTTCCACCTGTACCACATGTACATAGCAACACATGCTTTAATGCCTGTTATCATAAAGTGACAAAGCCTTTAGCCATCCATACTCTTGAGTTCCATATTAGCCGTGTTTGGCCAGCTGCCTAAGTCGATGATTTGTTGCAATAGGCATGAAGCAGGGTTCAATGAAAATGAATGAAAGTCCAAGTTCTGGAAACAGGGGTGAGAAATGTACTCGTATTTGTGGAGAAGATGGTACACAAAGATACTCGAGATCAGTTCAGCGAGGGCTTTAGCAGGACACATGTGCGCTCCAACCCCAAAAGGTGCAAATACTTTTGCCTGCTGCGGTTCCTACATTGTCAGAGGTCACACAAATCGACACAAGAAGCTGTATGAGAAGTTCTGCTGCGAACTCAGACACTCATTTCTCCGCCATCATGTCAGAGGGAACCCACTCCAGAATATTACGACTTGATCTTGCGGTGAGTTCCATCGAGGTCCTGTATAAAGTGAAGGCTCTCTGACCAGTCAGTTCACACGAAGAACTCTTGGATCTCTAATCTACTCACATGCTTCTAAACTGAATGGAGTAATATACTTACATCGAATCTCGACGGATTGAACACCTCTGGGTTTGTCCAAAGCTTAGGGTTCATGTTAATACTACTCAACATCGCTATTGCGTACCACCCTCTAGGAATCAGAGAACCTGCGATCAGTAATCATAGAAAATCAAAAGGTACTCGTTAGAAGGAATTTCCTAAGACATCTCCTGGAGACACAGAACATCAAAATCAACATAGCAACTAGGTAAAGGTAGACAGACAACTCACCATTGATGTCTACATCTTCTTTGGCTTGCCTCTGCGTGAAAGGAACGATGGTATGTTTTCTGAGGACTTCTTTGAATAGCTGCATCTCGAATCAGGCGATCATGTCAGAAGAGCAGAATTCAGATTAGGTCTGGACTGTAATGTTAGTATTTGTCAGTGATATGCTAATCTGATTGTTTTGTCCATGAGTGATGAAGCAGCTCTGTCCAAACTCAGGGCCAATTGGGTCGCTATAACCTTGCTCAACGTGTGTCTGGGAATTTGAACTGAGCCTAACCTTCTTAATGTAAAGCATGTTTCTTGTATCCGCCATTGTCAGTGAAGTTGAAGCAAATCTCCGCTCTTCGATGGCATCACATTCTGCCTGCGCAACAACGACAGGTCGCCAATGATTCATTCGAAGGACGAGTTTTGTAGAAACTGACTTTCATGTTTCTGATTTATGCTCTAGTGGGCAGCAAATTGGACTCTATGCTTAGGATGGATGTCAGAGCAACAATTTTGAAGGAGTGATTCTAAATTCACCAAATACAAGATTACAGAGGAGAATGAACTGATAAGTGCATGTGAACTCTCATTTTATTTTGGTCAAGCATGTGTGAAAGATGTTGATGTGACAAAATGATGTGAGGTTTCGGCAATTACCACAACAGCCTTTCTGATAAGTGCACTTTTGGAGAGTTCTTTGATTGTGCATGAGAGAGCTGCAGTAGAGGTGTCTTGACCGCCGAGGAACGAAATACATATTACATCAGTAATTTGCTTCAAGCTCAGCTCCTTTCCTTCTGTAGTCTTGTACCGCAACAGAGCACTGAGCAAATCTTTGCTTGTGAGAAGAATGTTCTCACTCCAGGATTGTCTCCTTCTTTTAACCATTTGACCGAGTAAACTCTCCATCTTCAACCTTGCCTATTGTGAAAACAGGGTGGCAAAAGTTGAGAAACGTACAGCCTGAATAACTCTGAACTGATAGTTATTTATTTCTTAAAATTGACGGTCAAGGCTGAGTAGATTCGTAATCCTCCCAAGCTAATCCTGGCTTATCATAATTATCTCTCACAAGCATGATGGTTGCCAGCAGTTCCAGAAAACACAATTTAAAATCTTATGTACAGTGTTTTCATATCTTCCAATTAGCTCGGGTCATCCGGAAACTGACTGCAACTTCTAATGTGTTCACATTGTTTACCCAAATCTTTCGCACTGAATGGAATCTTGGTTTTTATCAAAGCTTTAGAACGACTCACTTGGTAGCCTCTGTAGTACAATGTGCCTGGAAGGTAAAGCGGTGGTGCTACAAGTGCTTCGTTGAAGATAGGTACAAGCTTGGAAATCTGATCACGTATCTTCTTTTCAGAGGGATCATGACCCAGATTCACGTACACAGAAATGGAAAGAACAATCTGCTCGAAAAAGGGGAAACAAGACAGTGAGAACCTTCATCAGTGGACAGTCTTTGCAATTAAGTACCGTTGAATCAAATTTACATAGTTTCAATCTGAAAACTGGCATTCCATTATTCTGTTCTAGAAGCAGGATTGAGAAGAAAATTACATACATGTCCAGTCTGGTAAGACGACTGTTACTCTTCTGTATTGATCATGAAATTCAAGTAGTGCTCATTACGAGAACTCTATATCTACAGTTAGATAATATCAGGACTAAGAACTTACCTTCTTACATGATCTCCAGACTCCAATAGTTTTTCCTTCCCATTGAGACAAGCCCGCCAGGATTAGTGCCTCTATTTCTTTGATCTGTGATTTCAAGGTCTCAGGTTGCATCACACCCAGTAGAACTTTTTGCAGTCCCGCTTGCTCGGCCGACATGTTGTAGGTGTCTCCGATCATCGCCCTCAAGTTCCTGGGCAGGGTTATCTTGAAACATTCGGCTCCGTTCACATCTCTAAGCTGGCTGAACTCAGGATCCATGGACACCACAGATCGAAGTCCCAGAAAGCAGCCTTTGAAAACTGGTCCATACCTGCGTGAATCATGAGCAATTGACTAAGTCCCAAGGTAAGGCACACAGAGTGATGGCTTTCAGGAGAAATACATCATTGCAGTTTGCGTGGAACTGCGATGAAATTCCGATTTGGCACTCACTTTTTAAATCTCCTAGCAGTGTAATCTCGCGGATTCCTCGCGAACTCTAGAGTCTCGCCGAAGAACGGAATCCATCCTAGAGATCCTTTTGGGACATTATACCTTCGATCATCGTAGAATTCCCAAAAGAACCAGACGAGGAAGAAAAATCCTGCCACACAAACTCCTACTACCTGATCGTGGCTCAATTGCCACTCTGGTCCCCTGAAATCCATGAGCAGAAATCGTGGAACTACGTTTCGGAGATGACCTCGAAAATCAAAAGTCGGATTCATGGATCTAAATCGATTTTGAGAATGATCTAATCACAATCCAAAATATCTATTAGATCCTACAGACAACCTTCGCCTGTCTAAGCTAAGCTTATCATCCGTATTCTACAGATGAATCTTTCCTTCAGACATTGTGGTCTGTTATCTTCAACAACTGGAATCTTCAGTAGCTGCCGTTGCAAACACAAGTAATGCCAGCCAGCAGTCACTTATAGAGGCATCGACTTAGCAAAAGTTGTCCTTCTCCAGAATGTAGGTGCTTGCCTGGAATCGCACTCTCTATTAAGGTCGGACAAAGTCAACGGATCGATGCTTTGGTTTTTACGTATCAGATTTTTGTGCAGAAAGAATGAGCCAATCAAGAAGAATGAAAAGCATCCGAGTCAATGGTGCGGATGGTATGCCTGCGCGTGTCTACGCAATATTTTTGTCCGAGGCTGGTGCAGTTATGAGGTTCCTCCACCTTGACGAGTTTCTGGTATCTCTTACTGCCGCAGTCATCAACTGGCATTCAGTTCACATATCTAACATTTTTATCCTGAGTGCTGGTTCCGACAACCTTCGAAATGAGCAAGACGAGACCTACTTCAGTCAGGACAAGTTTTAGAAGCCGTGATTTGTCCTGGTCTCGTTCCGGTCTAGCCCAACCTCAGAAGATTGATTCGAGTGTGACAATGACAGAACCATGTTCGGAATAGGATGGACCACCGTGACGTACCAGGTCGCCGAGCCAGAGACGACTTACCAGGTCGTCTTAGGATACGATTGTCACTATTCAAGCATCGAACAAGGTCGTAAAGTCCCTTGGGCACGTTTTTCCAGCTCTAGCTCTCATTGTAGATTATATGAAAACTGGATAAACTCCGAAGCCTCCAGGAAACCAGCACGTCGATCTAGTCTCTTGAAAACATGGGGCTTGAGAATCCCGGCCAGGAAGGTGTTCTGCAAATATGCTGAGAATCACGCGGTTACTCCTTTCACCTGAATGAGGACCAGGTCTAGTTGAAACTGTGCCCACTTACAAATACTGCACATCAATTGCAGATCTGCATGTCAGATGTCCTCAGTCCGGTGCCAAGTAGCAGTGGAACTTTCCACTTTTGGTAAATTTTGGCATCCAATCTCGATCTAAAGCATCAATACCTTCCCAGTTAGCACATGTCCAAATACGCTCTTGTATGATAGGAGGAGCTGCATACATACATTGGACTCAGGTCAAAGTGAGTAGAGGCAGAAAGAATGCGACAAAGAAAAGCACTGCTATCGATAGGCAGGAGGATAGTGGACCCGCTTTGATAGTTTTGACTTAGAAGAAGTCAAAGGTTTAGGATTTCTACACAGCAGTACTGTGCCTGGACAAGCAAGAATCTGACCCTTTCACTCAAAATTCCAGACTATAAATAAACTTATTATCGGATAGAAATGACAGATCAAGAGATATGGACGTGACGAGGTCAGTAATCGTGGATTCTCCGACGGAAGTGGTACTTTCAAGTCGAACCAGATGCTTACACTCGTACAAGCAGTGAAAGCATGCATGCTTGTTCATCCCCTCCATTTCTGAAGATGGATGTGCAGGAACGGACCGTGACTTGCGTACAGCTGAAATAATTGGTTAATGTGATGTTCGTTATACTCCACCGTAAAAACCGAGCCCTTTACAGTAGACTTTTTTGGTTTCGCGTGGATGAAGCGCATTGGACGTTTCCTGGAGAACTTTGGAGAGTTGTAAAATTGGAGAAATTTGCGTCGGACTAGTATCGTCTTGAAATCCTTCTGACCTCCAAAGCCAAGTTGATAAATTGGTACATCTGAAGTGAAATCTAGACGGATGAGAGACAGGCCATGACGGATCTGAATGCTCCTCATCTACTAAACAGAGGGATTCTTCCTCGGCTAATTGTCCAGGGTCAAACTGGCCCAGACTTCACCAAGGCTTGTGACTCCTCTCCTGCGAGATGCAAACCATTCTACACGCCTATGAAAGCGGGAAGTTGTCGGACTCGATCAAGTCAATGCTTTCACAGCTACCAGAGGAGTGGCGAGGAGGTTACCTAGAGTAATTCCTTCATAACAGAACGCTGTCTGACAGGGTGAAACCTCCCTCCACCCAATGACGGGGAATCATTGACAGGAGAGAAGATACGTCGCCTGTGCAACAAACGTTTTTCCTCACGCTGTGTAAGAAGGTCTGGTATTGCTCAAGAGAACACCGGACAGGAGACTGGAAGCGACAGAACGAGCATAGGAAGAGCTGCAGCAAGTAGAGGTCAGTAAAATCTGGCACCCTGTATTGCGACATATGAGCTCTCGCTTCCGTTTGAGTAAGTGGTCGCTGAGTGCGATTCTGTACATAGAAAGCACGATGTAGAACATGTTATAGCATCATATTGCTTGTATTCAAACTATCATAAAGAAATTGATAGTGGCTACATAGAACTACGTATATCTCATCCACAACGCAAAACCATAACCGCTAACTAACATAAGTAGAGGCTAGGAAAAAAAACTTAGAATCATTACACCTTCACTCCTCTATATCATCTCCATAATTCTCAAGAAAAAAAAGTCAACAGAATCGATCATCAAAACTTGACCAACTAGTGCTTTGCACAAGTTAGACGAATTTAGTAACTTATTCAAGCACTACTTAAAATCTGGACGACAGAAACTCGCTCCTCCTATTACGGCTTCCATAAAATAAACAACCGCAGACATTTAGTCTGCTGATACTTGTGGTAGGTTTCGGTCAAGGTGCAATTGAGCATGGCAAACTCAAAAACTGAGTGTACTGTAATTTTCCAAATTAATTCGAACCGCTTTCCTACGTTTCAAAAAACGACGGGGAGCCAATTGGTTCTTAGTTGTGATATTTCTGATAAGTCCAAATTTGGTATTATCCCTGGACGGCTTGATGGGTATTCCCATCCTTTATTATTAATTTTGGCCACCCTTTCATCAACTCGCCTTGACAGCAGTGTAAAAAAGTGTACGTGTACAAATTTCAGTCGCGAGTTCAATTTGCAAAGAGAATACACCCTAACCTCGATAATGTCACACTTTTTAATATAACACCTCGATATTGTCACCTAAAAGTTTGAAACCGATTTTCCTAGTGTAAAATTCACTCTTTATTATCACTCTCGATAATATCACAATTTTTTTCTAAAATTTTTGGTGTAAATGTGATAATATCAAATATCGATGGATTGCATAATAAAAAAAAATCAATCTTTAATGTAAGTTTGATAATATCAAGTATGGATGGATTCTATAGTAGCAAAAGGATCATGAGCCGTTCCTGTGATCAACGAAATGCTATTTTGAGTGTCGTGAGACGCCCCTTGCACCAACCTTCGATCTTACACACGCGGCACTTGCATCATTTTGTTCTCATTCACAATTTTAAATTATATTTTAGATCTAAAAATTTTGAAATTTTTCATTTGTTATTTTTTTTGCATTATAATTTTATTTTGATTTTTTTACTTTTTTTTGATAATATCACATTAGGTACAAATTTTCAAAATGTGACATTATCGAAAATGTCACACGTTATGGTGAAACCGAGGGTGTGATATTAACGAGGTTAGGGTGTATTAGCATTTAGGACAATGTAGGTATTAACGCACAGTCTACTCACAATGCGATCGATCTTGATCATGAACCGTTCAGCTGGAGAAATTCTTGGTAGTCCTTGCCGTACCAAGTCACCAAGGACTACCAAGTCAACTACCCAACTAACAGTACAGAGTCGACCGAAGAAAGAACTCTCTACAGCTTTTCGGGTTGTTTTCTCTTCTCTTACATTTCTGATAAAGACCTCCTGCGATGAGCAGTTAAAAGCTAATTGCAGAAAATTTGTTTACCAAGAGATTTTTCACAGTCAACTTTTCCCGCACACGTGTGTTGACTTTCAGTGACATCAGTGATTGTCAATGTTTGATGTCTCAGGACTAACTAGACGTTACAGCCGATAGGAACGAAACCCGAGGGCCAATCTGAAACCTACAGAATCGTACATGAATGTCATCATCTTCATTTAAGATCTGTGCCTCAGGTGGGGTATCTGAATTGGTTCAATCTCACCTGAACCACATGCTTTCCATAAACACGTCAGACAATCTGCACCTCGGCACACCTGCATTTGCAATCAACATCTCATAGCATGCGAATGAATCTCATGAGAGTCTCCTTAAATTCTCACAGAGTCGTCATCCGATGAATACATTTTGTTCTCTTCGTGACGTCGGTTCAATTAGCTGCCTCTTTGATGAGTCTTTTAGAAGCATTGCAACGGTGATTACTACGCTAGAATCACCTCTTGAAGACCTGTACTGGGGGAACAATTTATCCGTTAATGGATGATTTGCTTTAGTGAGGTAAACGCTGCTTAAATACACCTAGCATCAGGTGCAATTAAGCGTAAAAGATTAAAGAGTTTTCGACAGAACGTAGGTGGGGATATCCCCCAAAACGAGAAACAAAAGGAGAAACGGAGAAGAGATAGACGACTTAAAGCATGGTCTAAACTTTCCCTCATATCTAAAAACCGAAAGCATGGATTTGTCACGAGGTTATGAAACGATCATTCGATAAGTGCAAGGATACAAGAAAGCAAGTACTACGACATCATTTTCAATATTAGCATTTCATACGGAGAGAATGCAGGAGGAGGACTGATGAGTAGATTGACTTGCAGAACAAAATACAGTCTTTTCAGCGTTATGTCTTATAATGTGGCAGTGATTTCCTTGGGAAGTAACTGCCACAGATTGATGTGTGCGTCTTGAAAAAGGAAATCAGAGAAACATGTCCAACAGCGTCTACCCATAGCGACAATCTACATCATTCCAGTCGCTCACAAGTGAAGTGCTAAGTTCAAATCTCCATATAGACAAGTTCGGTGGCTTCGCATATAAGTTAGATGGTAAACATTGATGATCCTCACGGTGTTGAGATCCTTGGTAAATTGCTCTTCATAGTCGATGAAGTTGACTGCGAAGTGCAACTGATGAATTTATAAACGTGTCCTCATCATACAGATGAACAATAAGCTCAATGTAGCACATTTGTTTTTCTGAGAAAGTCTCTAATGTGTTGCAGATACTCTTTGATCCTCTTTCGTTTCCACAATTTGCACTCCAACAAGTCAGAATATTATTAACCTTGTTTCAGGTTTCCACTGGCTATTGGTTTTGCCTCTCTCGTCTTGGAGCAAACGATGGCTACGAGCAAGTTTCTGAGCAGATACTCGTATCGAAACTACGTTATGAAATTCACATCTGAGAAAGAGAAGGCCTGTATCGGCAAGTTGACCTGCATCATGATCATATATCTTCCTCCAATCTACTTAACTCCTGACCATGCTGAGGCTGCGACCGTTGTGTAGAAAAGGGGGAGTACGCTATTCTTCGATCATCAGTCCCCAGACTGGATACAGCCTAGAGAAGCAACACCACTTACGCGTATCGATTTGCGCGTGTATACTTTACCTGAAGTCTCTAGATTTTGTTGCAGGAGTGGACATTCGCTTGCTGACCAGTCCTCAACCTCGTCATGACTTCTTGGGCAACGGCTATTATAGTTCACGTGATTAATCTAGTGTGTCGTGAACTTCGCACTAATGTGAGCTCCAATTGATGAATAGCGCATGATATCATGAAGTAAAGCTACTGTTAGAGGAGAGTTAAGCAAATCATACAACCCACGCGACGGGACGACATAAATTTCACCTGAATTCAAGCCACCTGCTTCTCTTTAAATCTCATGAAGTCACGTTCTCTTTTCTTTAGTTGCAAAGTGCAAATATCTGCCTACTAGCTCTTGCCAGAGTCAAGGGCGTATAGCTCTTCGATCGTATCATCAAACGCTTAAAACTTATTCCATTTCTTTGAAATGCCTTTGAAAATCGGAGATCTCAAGGGTTTGTTGACCTCTTTGATTCCATGGCCTCGAAACCTGTTTCTCGCTGCCAAAACTTACGTTCGAAGGACTATGAGAAGAAAAGGGCGCAAATCTTTATGATCTGGTCATGTCATCACGGGATACATAAACGATTGCAGGTTGTGGTAAGAACCTGTTTCTCACAAAAATCACTACCTACGTTATCATCTACTCTGCTATGTTGAAAAACACACTTACAGGGGACAATCCAGACACACCCCTCAAAACTTTCATATAATTATTCATGATTTTGGCGAGAAATTCGAGCTTCACAAAATCATATGGCCAACCTACTGTACTGACAATCTGCAGCTCGAAGATACTAAACACATGTAAACGCTGGTTTCTGATAAGGAAGTTCTTTTCGATGAGATTTGGATTCGAAAATACATGTAGACCCTCAAGTTTAGACCTGGACATCCTAACAGCAACTCTTCTACTTCAAAGTTCCCGAGCTGATCAAATCTAAAGTAGAGAGAAAAACTTTGACGCCCATCGATCATAGGAATAGATCTTACACACTTCAGACAGGTCAAGATAATAAAGACCCCAATGCCGCTCAATGCCAGCTGTGCCAGAAGGCTTGTGTAAGTGTTGGCTCCCTCGGCTACTTGTCCAGCACCGAGAAGGGTATATCCTAGAGCAGTACTCACCTTGTCAGACTCATAGGAGAAGGGTAAATGTTGGAGAGAAAACTGGCAATATTAATGATGGTGGTAAGATATGCATCTTTGAAACTGCCTGCTGATGGAGGAAAGGTTCTATCCGTGACTTCTTATCTATGAGCAGTGGTGACCTTGATGTCCAGATCCAGAAGCTGCGAACCTGAATTGAGATTTTCCATCTAAGTCAACAGGTTGTCCTTTTGATCCTGTGCGGCGTCGCTGTTAAGACCTCGTTCCCTACTGTGATGGCTTTGATGCTGCTACTTGAGAAAGGTGCAGTATTGCTGTTTACCCAGGTCGATGCATTGGTAACGTCTGACAACGTCCCTGGGAACTCATCACTGGGGATGCCACTGTTAGCGAAAGCCAACAAGGTTTCTTGGAACGTTTGTTAGATTCTCACATGTGTGACACCGAACCCGCTGAGCTTTTGAACCACAGCGGCTTTGGTTGGAAGGTGGTCTCCGTCTTCACTAAGTTTATGCCAAGCCATGCATCTGTGCGCAAAAATATCGTACTCACTTTAAGCTAAATGCTGAAACAATCGCCTATACTATCTTGAAGATGATTTGTGCTTCAAAATGTGTGTATTTGCCAATCATATATCAGGATTGCAACTTGAGAAATGACATCAAAGTTAAGAGCCCACAACATGACACTCCAGGAGAAACCTGTATAAACGTCCAATCTTCTGGGTTGGAAAAGAGTAATGGAGTTTTCTACTTGTGGAAAAAACATGTGTATCTCGAACCTGAAAAGTGACTATTTGCTGAAGCGAGGTAGATTATGAACAAGAATTTGAACGCAAAAAACTGAGTCTGCATTGTGAAATTTAGCAGCAATCGATCTGGAACAGATTTTGATGTTTCTGGATTTCCTGCAAGTGATGTCGTGCTTTTTAGATAAGCTGGAGAAGAGCAAGTAAATAAAAATCATAAGGTCACTCTGGTTGTGATGACGTATCAAGAACAATTACCTGCAGCTCAAGGAATTGTCTGGAGAACTCTAGACCTTTATCTGCTCCTGCTCAATTTTTTTTTCAGCTCGGATTGTAGCTTTAATCGGTTTCAACTCACTCACTATCGAGGTCCCAACTGTCATCAAAAGCTGATTTTGTCAGCAAATGCAAATAGCTAAACGAACTTCGCTCCTCTAAAGCATGCATGATGCGCTTTATACAATTGCAACGCTGGTGTGGATCCCGAGCGAGAAAGGAGAGGTTTTTAGTAACGAAATACCTTACAAGTTCCTACCCAGTTAGACTTCGATCAGCAAAAGTAATCCAGGTACGTTTAAAAATATCCAATTGTCGAAATTCGATGAGATTGTATAAACTGGAGAATCAACCTAGCATAAAACTCAAGATGAATTCTGGTGATAGACGAGGTGATTATTTTCTGCTGTTTTCTTGATTTCATTTTCACTTATCGGACTCACTCATTTGGCTATTTTGAAATCTATTTTTGTTTTTTTTCCATGAGTACATTAAAAAGCATGAACGTACGGAATCTGCACTCTACGACGCCAAGGCATTAGTGCAGAAAAGACGAGTGATGAGTCGGTGTTGTCAAGGGGGCGCTCGAAAAGAGGAGCAATGGCGCTGAGAGCTATCACGTAGAAGTTGCGATGGCCGATTGCACACAAATGATAAACTATAGCTATCCTCATCGATATAGAATAGCTAGTCGATGCAAGTTGGAAAGTTCAACGGAATTATCAAACCTCGATTACTAAGGTCCATGTTTCTTAATAACAGCTTTTCTTCCTATTTCATATTCTTAATTCGGGATTTGCAAGCAGTAGTTTATTAAAAAAACGAAACGAAGCCTTGAACTACGCCCCACGTGTTGCAATCCTGCGAAAGCGATACTTTCATGTCGAACGAGATCATTAGAAGAGTACAAGCAGTGGAAGCATCCATGCTTGTTCAGCTTATATGATAAAGCAGATTGTCTGCTGAGGCAAATGAAGCGCATCGGACTTTCCTAAAGATTCTGGCTACAGACTTCTAAGGGGATGATGCTTCAACGAGTACTTTTCTTCCTCCCAGTCTGCCAATCTCTGAGACGTCGAAGAATATGTTCCAGGAAAAGCTTAAGAGATTTTCACTTCATTTTGTAAGAGTCCGAGGACATTTTGACAGAATGAACTACCAAGCAAAAATTCAATATCAAATACTCTCTCTTCCATCATAACTGAAATTTTACAGGTTAAACAAAAAATCAAGTTGAGGCCCGGGGATCATATTATGTGCGAAGACTAGTCTTGATGTCTATATAATTCGTATTTTAGGGTGCCCTGAAAAAGTTATATTCTCATTGACAAATGGAAACTTCTCTTAAAACATCCAAAGTATGTACCGAAACACATTGATGAAACAGCTATCCTCGGTTCTAGTTCATTGTGGGCCGAAGAAAGCCACTCTGACGAGAAGTTTAAATAAAGCTAAAATTAATTTCTCTCTCTCGAAACCAAAGAAAAAGCCTGCACACCATAGCCTCCAGGCCTGGTTCCTTATAACCATCTAAAGCTCTTACCGCTGCATCGCGGACCGGAGTAGCTCGGCAGATTGAGCACCATGCCACCTTCCGGTACAAAATCATAAAGAGATGTTCGTCGAATGATGTGCCCGGCCCTCGCGAAGAAAGATGAGAGCCGGGACCTCGCCGTCCATCTATACCACTTACTTGCAAGACAACTGACTTTGCGAACGTCTTGGTAAGAAAGAATGAATGAGGTTGGTTCCCACTCCTCGCAATCTCCGTTGTGACATAATGTCGTATATATTGATTTCTCGAGAGGGTTGCACCAACCTCCCTACGACTATTTCTTTCAGCTTCACCTGCTGAAACATTTCAACCATTCTGTGGAGGTCAGTTTCCCTCTCCATATATTCACAAAAACTTTCTTAGAGCATCCGGTGGTTGAGTTTCCTCTGGACGCGCGAAACATAGAGGCAAAAGTTCGTAGCGTAGGAAAATTCAAACGTTCGGATATGCTAGTGGCTCAGTCGATCTCCGTTGTTGTCAATCACTCAGCCCATCAGTTTGTCTTTCTCGGTTTGCAAATTCACTGAGACTCCTTGTTATGCGATCTTCTGATGAGTCTCCTGGATACTTTAAGTCATACTTCAAGTCATTTTGAAGTACATATCAGTCAGCATGAGTTCACAATGCTTTGAGTCTCATATCAACCCCATGGATCTCACCCGCTAGCCTGGGGAGCATGTTCTAGATGACCGCAAGCTTCAGGACTCTGATCTACATGAGGGCTTGATTGTGTCCGACGGCGATCATGCGCAAGAATGCCGTGGGACACTTCGGGAAGACGAGTTATGGGACAACGTGACAGACCCTCGTACAGGACAAGCAATTGCTGCTAAGGCTCTTAAGATCAATATGCTAAAGGTCTTCCTTCCAAATCCGCGTTCCATGTGCTGTTCCTAATTCGGCTATTCAGACCTCCCCGAAAGCGGTCACCTGGCTTTGTCGGACTATATCAATACATGGTGCTGATACACAATTGCTGGATTGAGGACTTAATGGAAGCCATCGAGCCGAGAGGGTTTTCTGATTTTATCGAGTTGAGAAGAGGCGTCAGTTTTTTGCAGTCTTCAAGGCAGGAATGATGTATGATCTGATATGCAGCAGGTGTCCAAGCGTCTAGCAGCATTCTGTGGAGCAAGATTTTACGAAGAGCGGTTCTTTCATAGAAATTGGCCCCTAGATTCCATCAAACCTCTGTCACCGGCACCAGCATCCAAATCCAAATATATTGTCAAAGGCTGGCCGACCTGGAAGCTTGATGATTGTAATTGTTCTCTTAACGCGAAACCGAGGACTCAGATGCACTCCTTTCTGCTGGACTGTCTGACAAACGATGAGCAGAGAGACCTGAAATTCACAAATGTGACAATTTTGCTGTTGCGTGGCTGTTTTTTGAGGTACTGAGCGGTGCGTTTAGCGAGGAAAGAGAGGCGGCCTCGGCTTAACATGCTTTGGCTTCTCAGAGATTCGCTCGTATCGAGATCGAGATAGTTTGTTATATTTGTACGAGGCCATGATCTATGCGCTGGCCTGTCAACTGTTTTGAAAAGGAATATTTGCAAAAAAGCAGAGATATCAGGCTCATTCGGAAGGTATTGAGAAATCATTTTAAGTGCAAACTTAGCTGCTGTGGCCGCGTTTGATGCACCAAGTAGGTATTCATTGCATGGATGCGTACTTGAACTTATGCGAAGAATATAGGCTTTCTGCGTAAGCAGCACATAAGAAATTATCAGCAGGCCGTGCTTCCTCTTCGCAAATGTAGTTATACAACAGGATGTGCAATGTCCATAGTTTTCCCTTGTCACAAGTATCTCCGAACAATGTCAAAGCAGTGCTGATCTGTGCAGTACATTCTACTGTACTGGACTGTTGAGATTTGGAAAAGGCCTGTGGCTATAGTTCGTCGAAGACCAGATCAGTACAATCGACTATTACTTCCACTGCTCATTCTGTTGAGTGAGATTAGTAGATTATTTTAGATGCATTTCTCAATTCGGTTTTAGATTGGATTTTTCTTTGGACACACGACTCGAAGACCAAACTATTGACTGGATCAATCGCATGCTTTCGTGCACAATGTGGAAATCTTGCATCTACGCAATTGAGTTCCAATTTCAGGGCGGTTCGCTCAGCATGTCTTAACGGACGAATTTGCCGAAATTCTCGACATATCCAGGTAAAGTCTCATCCTCGGGTAGTCCGTGTCTAGTTCAGAAGACCGAGCCAGAATTGCAAGCAAATTCGTCACCATGAGTAGCGATGCCTCTTCGACGACTCCAGACGACTCCATACAGAGGATGATCCACATGCGTGATGAGTTTTACACCGATGAAGGCAAGACTCTGTGCGGGCTCAATCGAATTCTCGTGAACCAGATCTCCAAGGCGCTCAGAGAGAGCGTGCAGCTGTTGATCTGGATCCAGTTCACACTGGTGCTGCCAGCTATGCTCGTCTTCGTATGCAACCTCTACAACTTTTTAACACTAGTTCCCAAGCTGGTGCCCAATGCAGACTTTCCTGATGCAGACGACGCCACTCTGGCTCGAAGGAAGAATTACGGTCTCGGAATCCTCTTCGGACTGGCCGTCGCTTACTTTCTGCTGACGATCAATGTCCTGGCGGCCATCAACTACGCCACGGGCAACATCTATAAGGGTCACAAGGTAAGCTTCCTGGACGTCCTCAAGGCGCTCCCGGGCTTGTGGAAGGGATTTCTCATCACAACTCTCTGGTCATCGCTGCTCACGTATGGAGCGCTGCTGGTCCTCTGGATCACTGCCTCTCTGACGCTCTACTTCAGCTACCAAACCACCAATGGGCCTTTCATCGTGGTCATGTACATGACCACCTTGTTCCTTCTCCTGGCCTTCGTCTTTGTCAGCACTACTTTCATTCCAGCCGTCACTGCCGTGGCCAACGGTGTCACCTGCTTCGAGGACTGCTGCGGTTTGAAAGCTTTCCACAAGGCCATGGCTTTACTGGAAGATCTGTGGTTGATGGCTTTCAAGGGGGCCACGTTCGAGAGCATATCTATCCGCCTCGTCGTAATTGAGATCTACATGCTATCAGGTAATGTCCACAAACAAGCGAGTTCAACTTGTCTGCTCTCTGCCCAAGCTAATCTCACAAGGTCTATCAATCCTTAATCGTAGATGTGATAAGTTGAAGAAACAATCGGTCTATCACAAACAAGAATCATTTCATCCCATCGTAGACATAGACCATTCTGCTGATGAGCCACATCTAACGTGGATATCAAGTTTGTCTTTGAAATGCTGTGTTCTGGTTAATTCTGCAGGTTTTACCGGACCCTCGGAGCTGGAAGAGATTCAATTATGGACGAAACTGCTGGTTGGAGGGGTGATGGTGCTCATGCTATCAATATATATGCAGGCAAGCACTATGTACTGGTCTCTGTTTTATATCACTTGCAAGATCTATCATCATGAAAGCCTCGAGCCTAGGGGATCTGGACAATACGAACGCATTGTTCTCAACGAGATAGATTCAGAATCTGTTGGCGAAAGGGTATGAGATCTGGCTCGATCCTTCGGATCCACTTGTACAAGTCAGTTTAATAAGTAGACCGCTGTAATTTACTTCGAACTTTGTACGTGTCTGCTACCACCAAGTGATACCCGTTTCCGCCGGGCGGAAGGAACGAAATGCAGACGCTGAAAAGCTTGTACAGAGGCATAGAATACAGTGCCGATTACTGTATATGACTAGGGATTGAAACTGCGAGCGAAGTTTCGTCGGACATTTGTGTTAAAAGGTAGATTGCTTCGAGTACATTTTGGAATCGCAGTGAGAGTACACCGGCCTGAAATCTGTACATTTGTGATTATGACAAAGTTTGGCAACATGCAACTTCAGGATCACATCACACACACAAGATTCAGCCTGTAAATAGGTTCATGGCCGAAGACAGAAGAAGACTTTATCATCTCAGGGTTTTGAACGTTGGATCAATTCCTAGTGGGAAGTATGGCTGATCGCGTTATCTTTGATGCCGAGGCATTGCATATGTAGCAGTCTGTTCTTATTAAAGTTTTGAACGAGGACGTCGACAAATGTTGTACGATTCGACCATCGAGATTTCCGAGTGCTTAATGTTCTAAAGCTTTAAACTGCCCAAGGTGTAATTCATCACCAAATTCAATTGGACGAGGCAAGATCCGTCATTATGATCTCTAATGCTTCTCCGAAAGTCCAATTTTCCGAAAGTCCAAAAACTCACGATCCTAATATGGAGGAATCGACTGGAAAGTCCAGATGATACTGTTGATTGGAATTTCCTCACGGTTTTATTCTCTGCTTATACTAACACGGAAGGCAAGGTGTCTGCACGTCGGGCCGCTGGCTCTTCACATGAACGACAGACATGTCAAGATGAAGCAACTGTGATGAATGACAATCATGGAACTGTTTGAAAGGAGATCCAGTAGGAGATCCCCACCTGTACTTGTGTTTGAGTCTCGATCGGAACAAGTAATAGATTGGAACCCAAGCCATCTGAAGTCTGTGTCCTATACACACATGTGATGCGGACGTCACTTTGCTATAGTGGGTTCTCCTTGAAAGATCTACGCTGATGTCATCGCCATGGACAATGTTTACCAAGAGGAATAACTGTTTAGAAACAGTGTCAAATATTTCCATCAGTTTAGCATTGAGGGTATCTTGCAGCTCCACGTGATCATGTGAGTAAAATGTTCTTACGAAGTCTAGCCAGGTAATCAGATTGATTGAGTTTGTAGCAATCAGCCTTTGTATTTTTCAAGGCATCTGATATATGATTTTTCAGGTCGTTTACCAAATCCACAGACAGATTCTACTCTACTCTTCATAACTAGGTGAAACTTTTACTATCTGCACTCGTCCAAATCCGATGGCCTATGAAAGTCAATTTTTCTGTTTCTTACTGCTAGAATGGTCAAATTAGCCCCTTATCGGTTTATATCTCTACAATCAACGTAATACATTTTGTAAACAACATGAACTATCAACTATATGGAATCTAATATATTATGAGTTTATAGTTGATGATGAATGTATGAGTACGAGATATAATTTGCAATAGTGCTTAATTTCATCAACAGCGAAAACTAAATATAAAAAGGTAGTAATAGCACAAAAAAATTTATTTAATTGAATAGACTTGTCCTTCAAATGAGAATGCATTATCCCTTGCAACAAATTAAATGATAAAGATGAGGATGAAACACATAGATATATCACTTTATCAAATATGCAAGATTCATTCAGAACGTTAAGTTAGTTAAGATTGATTGTGAAATTGATCCAGCAGATACATTGAAAAAAAAAATTCAAAGAAATTTTGTTAATTTGCAAGTTTTGCATTAAGCATAAGCATTTTCTATAGTGAATTAGAAAATGCTTAAGTGCTTATATTTTGTCATGTTTTGGTTAGTTTTTTAGTTTACTTACCTTCAATTTATAAAGTATCTATGCTATTTTTCTTGGAAGATTATTTTGCTACTTTATTATATATGTTATGAATTTTACGATCCCTAAGATATAAGTGAAGGAGAAAATTATTATGGAATCAATTCAGGTCTTGGTTAACTCTTGTACTTATGTTTGTTTATTTTTTCTTATTGAATGATGTTCACTTCCAATTAAGCAGAAATTTTTACTATGTAAATGTTTTCTTACTTGTGATGTGATTATGAGGTTATCTTGCATTTTATAGCTATGAAAATGATACTTCAGGTTCAGAATACTAATGGCTCATTGTAATGTCATTAGATATCCATATTTGAATTTATTTTGTGAGGCAAAGATTTTAATAACGGCTCAAGGTATCTAATCATATATCAAACGAAATAAAAGTGCGGATTCTATCATAGTGACCATCTACGTATCAAGAAAATGTATGCACTAATAAAGGTGAACTTTATCAGTGTACACATGTTGAGTGAAATCTTCACACTAATCGAGTGTGGATATATTACATACGATTAAATAGTGTACATGAAAATATACCTCTAGCTGGTGTAGCCTGCATCATTAACGTAAAGTTGTCTGGTACAAAAAAAATGGTTCCAAATTTTGTTCGTATGGTGTACTATTGTTTATGTGAATGGGGACATACAAATAATGCCCTTCTGACTTGATCCACAGAGCCAGGCTGGACCAGAGGACATGGTATGTACGGCTATACAAAAGGTCAAAGTATTATTATTCTTAGACTCTTTCAACCTGATACAGTTCAAAGCAAATTGCTATTTTAAGCTTCAAAAGGGGCGGCGAAAACCTCGGTACCGTAGGAGTTAAAACTTCACATATGATTGTCAACCATTAGACCCCAAAGTTCAGTCATGGAATCGTTCCACTTCAGACATCAGAAGTGCAAGAGTGCGAGCACGAGGATGTGTTTTGTTGTTCCATATCCGACATTGAATCCCAAAGTTGACGACCTGAAAGATTGCCCGGAAGTACGACATGTCGAGCACAAGACAAAACTTGGTCCGTGCAAACTAAAGTACTCACTGAAATCAGCGGCAGAAACATGTTTTCCTGCTTAGCAGTCATACTCAGGAAGCATTCAGCAGTCTTCCAGAGGAAATGGAGAGCGCGGGGAAAAGAAGGATCACTCTGCAATATAAGATGGTCACCTGAGCAACCTTCTCGTTCGCATGTTTGGGCGGGCAGCTGGCGACCAGTCTAGTTGATCGGGAAGCTTTTGATCTGAATAAGCCTAGCTTATGTCAGGTCCGAATTTTTGCGCAGATGTTGAAGAATGCGCATGTATACAGCCCTTATATGAAGCTAGTATAAGTGAAATTCAAGAGTCCGCATCAACGAATACCGTTAACTCCCCATGCTATGACTTCAGAGAGCATCTGCGAGTGGAATGCCATTACATCAGGAGAGATGGATTCCGATTCGTCTGATCGGATCTTGACGACATTGTGATGCAATTACATCGACAGTTTAGCAGAGATCTATTTGCGATCCACCATTACGTGTAACTCCTGAAAAAATCAAAACATGAATGTATCCGATCCATTCTTATTGTATTCGACTCTTTTGTTTAGGCTATGCTGTGCAGCATAGCCTTAACAACTGCCATTCCCAACTCAGGGCACCAAACTCGAAGGCGGTTATGCACTCATCTGAAGCTGGCAGTGGTCGATAATATACAGACGGCTTTGATCATGATGTACGGTGCGCATCCCTTTGCCCTCCGTACTCGTCGCATATTCTCTTCCTAAATCTCTCTTTCCATCCCCATGTTCCTGGACTTTGAGCCCGTGGAAGTCTACCGATGGCAATGGTATTCACCCGCCGAAGGATGCAACTCCGAAATTGCAGGACATCTAGTTGTGTTCAGACCTTAGCAGTTGGTGTGATATAGTGTATGGCGTTGGTGTCAAGACCTTTGAGATTCAGTCCCGTGAAGTCTGTGCTGGATGTCCGGTGTTTGTAAATGAGCAGTATTTCGTCAGCACGTGAGGGCAGGCATCGTTTGCACTAAGAAGGCGTGGACGAATCAGGCCCCATGAGGAGAGGTGTGGAAAAGCGTGCAGATCCTAAGCTTTCCTTGTGCGCATGCTCAGCTTCGTCTTGGAATGTGGCGAAGAACTCGGTACCAACACTCAGCCACGTCTGTTAACAACACTACATCGGAATCTTCTCTGGAAATGGATGCACTTGACGTGAACACTGTGCCCTTCCTTGATTTCGACGAATCCTTCGAGTCCTCTTCCTGACAAAGTAACTGATCAATGGGGTGTAGGTTTTTCGAAGCCATTGATTTGGATCAGGGAATGTGTAATCTGAGAAACTATAATATATAGTTATTTTGCAAAATGATAATAATTTCCAATCTAATCACTTGTGTACAGGTATAGAGTTCTCACGAAACTAGTTCGTAAATCTCACACCAGATGCTGTAAAATGGTCGAAGTTAAAAAACTAATATGAAGCAAAACGGAATCTAAAAGAGATTTAGAGAGCTCGTTCGACAAATTTTTATATCACTTTGTGGTTGACCTTCGACGTAGACCAGGCAGACGACAAGAGAAGGTGAATAAAATCATTAATTTCACATTCTTCTTGTACCGTTTTCAAGGCCGATTGTGCGCTTTTCACAATCAGACTCTGTCAGAGGAAACTGTTGATATTCCTGGAAGTTCAATGCAGAAAATCCAAGATTTTACAAAGATGCTCCTCATCATCTTCAAGAGGTCGCAATAGTTACTATCTATTTCTATCAGAGGATCCGGAATGAGCAGCTGGAAGTATGTATGCGAATTGGTCAAATGGTGTGGAATAACGTCGTGCTGCTGGAAGAAATGAAGTTTCGCAAGCACGAATAGATTTCGAACACAATTTTTTCACATTTTTAATGTTGGATCTGGTCCCTTAAAAGCTGAAGTTCACTGCATTTGAAACATATCAGTAGTTCCGCCATCGAGCGTGCATTTAGCTGCACTCTGCTCGACATCGCCTGCCACCATTCAGTCTTAGGTCTTCAATCTAATCTAACACTGGAGTCCACAAGTCTGCTAGAGTGAACTCCGAAGTGTTAGGCACGACAATCCGGAAATTTGCATAGATTCCAGAGAGAGACATAGAAAAATTCACGTGAGACGAATCTGTGCACCAGCCCGGGAAACGGTAGTGCAATGGCAACCGCAAGAAGCATGATGTTGGCCTTGCTGGTGGTGGTAGGTTTGCTCCAAATTGCATCAGCTGCTACATACATTGTCGGCGATGATACCGAATGGACGATACCCCCGTCCAATACTTTCTACGATGATTGGGCCGTGAAACAGAATTTCGTTGTGGGCGACAAGCTCAGTAAGATCTCGACACCATTTCACGTTAGCCATTTTCTTCCTTGCTTGCATTGCGTTCTACTTCACACAGACGCTTGCTCGAGAAGCATGTTTGCAAAAATGGGACCTAGCTTCGGATTTTATTGCTCAAAAGATGGATTGTGACTTTGTCACGATTCCGAGAGATGAGTCACTGGCATTCAAGAAACTTCATGCATGCCCGGCGGCACAGCCTCACCCGATATCACTCAGTAGGCTCTTAGAGGTGGATCGAAGTGTTGTTGATAGTTGTATGTAGTGGATGCTGGTCTAACGCATTGTCAATGTCAATGGTGCAGATTTCATATTCGGTCTTGGACACAATGTGTACCAAGTGAGTGCGGCCGACGCCAGTGCGTGTGACGGCACCAACCCGATCAACAAGTACACGACTGCCACCACTGTGACTTTGACCACATCGGGAACGACTGCCTTCATCTGCGAAGTGTTCGGCCACTGCCTTGCAGGCATGAAGATGACCGTCGATGTTTCTCTGTCGACGAATTCGTCTTCTCCCCCCGCCAAGGCACCAGCCAAGGCCCCAACCAAGGCTCCGGCCGTGGCTTCCATCATTCCTTCCTTAGCACCGGGAACTACACTCGTTATTCCACCAGCATCTGCTCCCTCTGCAGCTCCAGGTCTCCAGTCCGCAGCCGCCATGCTCTTTGGAGTCTTCGCTGCCGTCGTTGTGGCATTCGCTCTCTGAACACCTCACGCAGATCAAATTTTGCCAGATTTTCGTGGTAGGATCCATTAGAATTAGGGGAATATGAACATGCTTAGGCGCGAAGTTAAAGTTTATCCAGAGAAACGAGGTCGTCCTGTCAGCTGCAGGCAGTCGTTTCATTCTTAATTGAAACCTCAGATTTAATTTCTTCTACACTCTCCTGAAGTTTCTTCTCACCGACTAGCGGTTTAACATCACCTTCTTTCTGTTTAGAACTTATCTGATATGCGGACGAGTTCTAGCAGTAATCGTCCTTTGCCAGTTGCAACGTTGCTAGCTTGCCGCAGAGCATGTTCGATTCTTCAGGACGGACCGTGTAAAAGTCTTAATAGTGGTTAAGGTCTACCCCAGTACACATCCACTTTCGTAGGTTTAGGTAGGAATCCGAAGTCAGGTTACAAGAGTTTCTCGATGTAATGTGCACCATTTCACACATAAGAATACAGAAGTCGAGCTCAGTGAAATCTGAATTCGACTCTTGTGGAAATTTTCCTTGTTGCATATCGAAGCTATGGCTCAATTGTATGCGGTTATGATCTTCAGATGAAATCAAACCTTGAAAGTAGGATGAGGTTCATTCGCATTCTTTGATTAATTTTAAAAAACGTGATAAATATCCTCTCACAGTCATTTCTCACTGCGTCATGAAACATCGAACAGAGTCGGATTTCGACGATCCGTCAAGCCGAAGTTGATATTCAGCGCAGGCGAAGGTTTATAGCGTTGAACACAAGTTCAAGTCCAATGCCTAATCAGAAGAAAGTTCCAACCTCAGTATCGAACGTTTGATTGATCTTGAATGACCTGCACAATTGAAAACTTTCCATAAAGCGCTGAGTTTTCGTGTTTTCGTATTGAAACAAAATTCTGATTTGAAGAGCATCATGGTTTCATAATTTCAAGTTTAAGATCCCTGGAAAAATTCTAATCGCCTTTATGACATCGTCAGGATTATCGATCAGCATCCACACCCATACGTGTGCCAACCACGCAGAGTCTGATTCTTTACAGGGATGAAGCTGGATGAGCTAGTGGGCAAAAGTTCCACTGCTCCATGAGTGATTCTGGTGATTTGTATATTAGTCTTCAAAGTTCAAGGAAGGTTTCTGCTGCTGAAGAGCCCTCAATCTCAGTCCGCAAACCCACAATAAAAGTTTGATCAAAATTTTCTTGCAACCGGTTTTCATACCCGGTCCAAAGGATGACAAAATGATTTTGCACTCAGAAAGATCAAACTGGAATCTGACGTTGTATAATAATGATGGAATGGCTTCAATGAATGCAAGTTTACATATTACATAGCATAAACAAAATTCGACGAATCTCGACTAAACAAGTGTATTCAAACGTAGAGAATTCGACGAATTACAAGTGCATGTTAGTGTTAATGTTGATGACTGCAATGGTTTTTGCTGGAAATCCCCATAGGGCTTGCAGCAGGAACGTGTGAGAGAAAGAAAAACGTTCTGGAAGCACGCCTCTACATTTCAGTCTTGACTGTAGATGAAAGCTTCATTCCAACACTGAGACACGCAGTTCCCTGTTGATAGGATTAAAGGACAAGTAACAGCTTGTACGACCTGTTTAAGTCAAATTACAGTGCAACGCCCTTCACATGTTGCGTAACCTCACGTGGATGATACAAACCAACAGTCCATTGCAGTCTTTCGCGAAGAATCATCCACCAATTTAGCGTAACTGCTCACCGGAATGGATTCTGCTTCTCTGTGCTCTCATGGGAGACGCAAGATCATCTTTATTGGCTGTGAAAGGCAGGGAAGCCATGTTCTGGAGCCTCTTTCGGAGCGAGTAGAGTGGACCGTCGTGCGCTAAGGAATTTACCAACATCAGATGCCGGGTAACAAGACCAAGGCAAACTTCAGCCTGAAAATAAGGAGCGTTCAAAGTGGTCAAACAAGCTGCTTATAAAACTTTGATGCGATGGATTGGACACCATTCTTGCAGGTGTCAGCTGAGGCTAGCTTCCTGCTTTCGTTATATAAGGCATCGACCTCACATTTAGTAGACTCACGAGATAGCTTGAACATCATCTGGCCAGGACAGAGATTGTAGCACATGTTTCTCTTCCTTCGTTGGTTAGATTAGTCATCTCTTGATCATCAGGAGTTTCCAGTTCTATAGTTGATACACCTGGGATCCGTATCCAGTCGTTGACCGACGGAGGTAGAGCAGCCCGATGGCACCGTCAATGGTCTTCCTGGTGGTCTTGTTGGTGTCCGCTACCTTGATCAGTACGGCTTCGGCTGCGACTTACAAGGTTGGGGATTCAACAGGATGGGTGATCCCCGACACTGCAACGTTCTTTGATGAATGGTCTGCAAAACAGACTTTTGTTGTCGGCGACAAGCTCAGTAAGTGCATCGAAATGTCCAATGATGTTGGTCTACGTAGGATTGATATCGGAAGTTGTACAATTCTGAATTTTTTACTCAATTTTATATATGCTCATCAGTGGTTCAGTTATTTTATGCAAAAGCACTCCAATTCTAGCACTGATAGATCGCGACAACAACGAATATGCTGTTCCTCTAGACGGTCTAACTTCCAATGCCTGGAGTTTTGCTGAATGCAGTTTTCACATACTCCACGGGTCACAATGTATACGAGGTCAGCTCGACCGATGCAACCGCTTGCGATTCCAGCAACCCACTGGCGATTTACGCGAGTGCAAACCCCACTGTGACCTTGAGCACTGCTGGAACTCACTCCTTCATCTGCGAAGTCCTCGGGCACTGCGTTTTGGGCATGAAGATGTCAGTAGACGTTGGCAATCAGCCCCCACTCACTAACTCCACTGCTTCGCCCGCAAAGCCTCTGAGTCCAACAGAGTCTCCCTTTACTTCACCGCCAGCACCACCTCCACCTTCTTCTGCTTTCAGTCTCCAATCTAGCGCAGCATTCGCGTTTGCTGCAGCCTCGGCTGTTTCTGTAAACTGGATAATATATTATGTAGTGTAGAACCAGACCGTAAGTGTACACACAATCCCTCTTTCCTCTGCCTGCCAGCTCCGTGAAAATTTGTCAAATTCCGGTTCTCACGTCTTGGAGCGGCAGATTCAACAGCTAATTTTGATCCAGTGTTTGATTCTTGTGCAATAGCAAAAGACGTCGTCAACCATCAAATTGCTCTGACCTGGTTGGTTTCAATGGAATTTTTTGTGAACGCCACATCGTCATAGATCCTCACGAGTCATCCCTATCTGACTCGGTTGTCGAGAAGTTGTTAACTATGATCTCTGCAGCAGGCTTGCTTGTGAATCAGCAATTCTGAAGTCAACTAGCAGAGGCAGAACAGTGTGAGCAAGGATCATTATTGCAGTCCTCAGAGTTCCAGGCGGCAGAAGGCTATAACATTCGGGCTTTCAGTCACTACAAGTCCAAGCCCGTGCCCTGCCTGGCTAGCTGTAGAGATAGTTTCAGCAAATGTAACATGATAGGTGGAAAAAATGTTATGCCCGTTTGTAACTTTTGTTATGGGCAAAATATTCTGTTAATGATACTCCACCAGCGAGTATCAGGACATATTTGAAATCAATCAGGTTTCTCAGCTTCATTTGTCACAGTCACTCGGAATCCCGTCTTTTGCATCGTCTTGTGTGCCCATTCAGCTCCAACAATCTCCATGGAACTTGTAAGTTGTCCGTTTGAGTTGCTGAGGCAAGCAAATACGAATTTTTCGGAGGCTTAAAACGTGGTTACGAGAATTCCCTCAAGGTCGGATTTCATTCATTGGGACAAAAATTGGCGATTGTAGAAAATAACCACGGTCACCGTGGGTCTCAATAAGATACTACCTCGCAGAATATGCGACCATTTCGCTGATTCATATATGATATTACCAAATTCTAATGTTGCACCATGGCGTTCAACGAAAACCGATGCTCATGCAAACACCCATTTTGGTCTTCCGATTGCACTCAGAAGTCAAGCATTCAACATTTTGCTAGACCTTACCTGCCTCACGTGGAACTGTTGTAAAAAGTAGACCTACAGACAGGGTACTGATCTCCGCAATCTGCTGTATATGATTCAGTATCCTCATTAAACAAGCATTTTCACAGGAAGATGGTACCTTGGAGCGAGCAATTAACGACTTTGAGCACGGGAAGAATCTTAGTTGGTATATGCTTGAACATGACATATGAAAATGATGGATGTATATTAGTGCGGCAATAAGTATGGTCGCACTTTTTATTCTTCTGATCATGATGCACTGGCAGTTGAATGACAGGCTTTAGTCTCAGGAAAATGACAAGGTGACAGGTACACTGAAATCCAACTTAGAAATGGTTTCCAGTTTGTCTTCTCAATTGATGTGAGAAGAGATGCCAAAAAACTCAACCGTTCGGTTTGAATGACATCTCATCTACCATATTGTCAATGAGCATTCAGTACTTGACCAATAAACTGCTTTTACACCTTTCCATGTGATGACAAGTACATGCAGTGCAACGTAGACATTTCCATCACCACGTCAACGCGAATGAGATGAATTAACTTCATGATACGATCGTCATAATTTCAGAAGATGAGTAAACTTGCATCAGTTGATAATGCAGCTCTAGACTTCCTTGACCAGGTTTTAGATGTCTATGAGGATGTCTAAATCCTCACAACTCAACCATAGCGTAGCCAAAAACTCTCGACAGTTTAAATTCTTCAGTGCTTGAACTTCACCACGATACGTCTTTTGATGTTTTGGAGCATATCTCATTTTCTTGAACTTTCGTGAACTTCAACCGGATGCGATTTCGACTTTTTAAGCATGTTTCAGCCTAAAGACATTGCCTCTTACAGACATCGCACCCCCCTGCACTTCATTCTTGAGTCACATCACACACTACCAGTGACTGCTCAGAAGTTGATAGGGTTTAGACTTCAATTAAACCATGCACACGATTACAACTACAGAGCAAATCCATTTCATTTTCAAGACTTTGCATAAGCAACAAGGAAGGGGGCATGTCAATGGTTCTTCAAATCTACTGCGTCAAGCAATCTTCAAATCGAAGGCTCTGGAATTTCATATATTGTGTAGTGGCTTTATGGTCATGTAATTTACAAGTTCGAGGTAACCAAAAGTCATCCTGGAGGATGATAGGTTAGACAGAAGTGAACGCCACAAAGCAAAGACTTAATCAGGCTCGGTATATCTGAGGATTGTTAACAGGGCTCCTCCTTCCAAGTAGTCGAAACTTTTAGAAATCTCGGACAATTGCAAAATCAAAGCGGGAGTACAAAAATAAGATTGAAATGTTAAAATTATCAGCTAGGTATCAGGCTGCCTCGAATTTGCCTTCTCTCTCCAGGCAGAGTTCGAAATCCGCCAAAGGGATTAGAGGCAATGTCAGCCAGTCAGTGTCCATGTTACTAATCAGAATCATGTCAATATCTTTTGGAAACGAAGTTCATCAAGTTTTGGTTCCATACACGGAAGCTCACTTCTAGAATAACGTCACAGGTAAGCCTCGGCAAGGTAACGTAACCCTTTAGAATTACCCGGTAAAAGTAATACGTTTGGCTATAGGGTAAGGTAAAGGTAGAGCCTCGCGGGTTACTCGGTAATTACCGGGTAACCTGCGAAAAAAAAATCGTGGACGTTTTTCTACAAAGACTAAACGCTTCATACGACAAACCTCGTACATTGAAAAGCAAAAACGTGGACGAGGCTTAGTCGAGAGTTCGAGACTCTCTCGCCCCATCTTTTTGTGTCCATCACAACAAGCTATGTGAAACTCCGTGCCAATGAGCGATACAAGAACCAATCCACAGTCGAGAGAAAGTCTTGCCAAAGTACAATAAGATTGCAGTGAAAAATTGTAATTTTTGTAATCGTAAGTACCAACTTTCAGTAATTGTTGCTACCATGTCTGCGGATCGGAGAACATTGCGAGATATTGATGTTTCTACAAAGAAACTAGATGTACAACAAAGAAACTAGAACGGGTCTAAAAGTCAGGTGCTCATGCCATGCTATCAAAAAACTGTCATTTCCTCCACACCGAAATTACCTGCTGCTGTCGCATCCCCTATTAAACTACGATTACCAAACTAGTAAAGGTAGATTTACCAAGTAACACTAATAGATTAGCGTTAAGATTAACTTTTAAATTTTTTAAATCCTTATGAGGTAACCGGGATAATTACCCTACCTCAGGGTAAAAGGTAGACCATAGCATTACGTGTAATGTAATGTAGAGGTCCATGCTTTACCCGGTTATATTTTACGTTACCTTGCCGAGGGTTAGTCACAGGCTGTCTCAAATCGAATGCTGCCCATCACTAGCATTCATTCCTATAGATCTTGGCAGTACCATCTAATTATCTCAGTACTGCAGAAGATACGTTCGGATCATCAAGACCACACCCAAAAGGTATACTATGTTATATTCATCATATTCACTTCATATATAACCATAGATTTCATGTATGAGACAAACACGAATATTCAACAATATTTCATCGCATTTGCCTGATCTTTGACAGCAGGCCTGAAACCCAATCTCCAAAAGGTGGAAATCTCAAGACTTCAATGAGATGAAAAGACTCGAGGAAACGCTGGAATGATGGCCCCCTTGCGCTCGAATCTTTTTGAGGAATTTAGAGGTCAAGGATTCAAAACTATCAAAACTCTGGTCGGCCATTAGGCATCCGTACCGCGCGTAAAGAAAATTGTCCTGCAACTACTGATCACAACAACAAAAAATACAACTGAGAAGAAAAATTCCTGTTGATGTGACAAATTCCGACCGAGCATGATGTATTGCAAAAAAACACACTTGCATTGAGTTCTACATTAAACATGTGACGAACGAGGACTGTGATAATCGTAATCGTTTTTGAGTGTGAGCTAAACGTCAGACATCAACTACACTGCGCAATTTAGACAATTTTGAAACATACGGCAGTTCACATGACAATGAAACTGCTGCATCATATTTACGGTATACATGCAGGCGATAGAGGTCGCCTTTAGCTGCACATAAGCGCATGTACGGCCAACACTCATGGCTCAATCCTGTTTCATGATCACGATGTAGCTTCGCGATTTCGTGGAAGCAGATTTCACGTGTCATCGTCTTCAAAGGGCATCAATTCACTTGGTCACAGGAAGTATTGCGTACTTCACCGTTAGTGGCTGTAAAAGCCGCTGTAAATTGAATAAAACTGCAACGTCAACGTTTCTATCATGAAGCTTGTACTAAATTTCAATAAATCGATTCAAAAGTTTTTAAAAAAAAAATTGGTTAAAAAAATTTCAAAAAAAACAACATATTTGAATCCTTCATGTCTTCCGGATATGAAACCAACTCATTAATATCTATATGTTTTATTCCATGTGCAGATCATCTTCATTTTACATAATGATTGGATCATTGAAAACATTACCATATTACTTTGTTATAAATTATTAGGTTACAAGAATTCGTATTGAAACATGAATGGAAGTGTTATGAAATGCCACCACAAATATTGTTGATAGAATAAATCGTGTTAAATCCGAGCACATGTTTTACCTTTTGCAAGGTTCTATGAGATAATTTTCTTGATGTTAGAAGATATTCCATGGATCTCCTTATGCAATTGATTAATTAATTAGGTGGAGACAATTGGTCAATTTCACCTTTAGTTTAATTCAATTGATAAGAAAGATGGAATAAACAATAAAATGGGACTTGCCTTCAACAAAGTCTTTGTTGATTATGACGCCCTTATGAATAAAATAATAAATCGAAAGATAATCTCTTTGACTCGTCCATGTTATCACTTACTTAAAACTTAACCTTGGATCCAGAATTGCATTGATTTCTCCACAATCTCAAAAATGTCTCTACATAACCTACTCCATCCATGAATATTTACCAACACATATACCCGAATTTGATACTCAGCTGTTTACAAAACTTTCAGTACTCGCAAGTATTCGACTATGTTTATAACTGCGCTGCCAACGTTACTATGGTCAATAGACTGTTGTAGTTTTTTACACAGTTCTTTTCTGTCACTGCAGTCAGTTTCGCTTGCATGGGCTCAACATTATGAACCTTCATAACTATGTCTAACACGATTCCATTTCCACGTCCTCTTACCCCTCGCGCAGAAATGCGTGGGTGCAAGAATCCTCGAGCCTTGGCTTGGAAAGTGTAACATTTCACGTAGAGGGTCTACTGCAAAAACCAGAAAGCTGATCTATATTTTTCCAAATCTAGTAGCAGTTATATAGCCCAAAAAAATGGAAAACATACAGAACAAGGGTGACAAGTCTACAATAACTTCAAACTGAAAACATGACAATCGACAATAAGATGTACTCGCTTTCTACTTATATAAGTACACAAATATGGGAACGATGTGTGATAGGAGCCTAATGAAGCAAAGCACACATGTCCTATTCACTAAAACCTTCTTAAACTCAATGCCAGCCCCTCCCCTTCCAACACCTATCCGATTTACTTGCTCTCTTCTCTCAATAATGCCGTCTCAAAGAAGTAGACGCTACTTCTTTCTTTCTCCCCTATTAAGGCAATTCCTACGGGACCTCATCCACCGGCGGTGGAGGCAACCGGCTGCCGAGATCAACTACGAGTGTCCTCCCCTACAATTTGCCCAGCCTGGACTCGATATGGGCCCTTTTAGAGCATTTCAGGGAAAGATTCTTGCAGAAGAGGCGGCGCATCAATGCTCTTTCACGTGTATTAATTTTACGCTCGATCGCCAGAATCGACTTTGAAGATCGACTGCAATCATAACGTCTTGTCATGTGAAATTTCAATGTCTACTCATCTCAAGTATTCGCATTTCTCGCTTGAAATGCTGAACACGGTTGGGTTTATCTCAGTTTGAACCGCAGGGAGATACGCAGCCACAGGCGGTGATGGCGACGGGAGCGAGAAAAGAGGAGAGCCTGATTCTGGCTGCAGAGAGAAGCGCTATCTCTCCTCGACCGTATCTTAGCTTAGCACAGAGAATCCCATTTGACACCTCGAGTGGCAAAGTCCGATTCTCGAATTTCCCGGGCAGATCTCTGACAGGGCTACGACAATTTCCAGGAACCAACTTCTGTCAGTCACTGCGTACTCCTCTTCCTCTCATCCGACCAGAATTGCCGCTGCCTTCGTCGCCAGTGGTTCGGACCTACGTTTCGTAGACCTCTCTGAGTTTGCTCTGTCGCTTGCGCCTAACTGTGACATCTACGAAGGTGGAATCTACATGGAGATCCAGTCAAAGAATGCTACACTGCGACAGATGTTGTCCTACGTAACTCACGTGAACCTGTATTAAATGGGTCTGGCATTTGCACAACTACCCCAGGTGAGAGGCGGGATAGGGGCTTCGAGGTACAATACATATTTTGAATTGTACTATCTGTGACGGAGTATGTATTCATCCCGACGTGACACGATTCTCATATCAGACCTGCCTTCGATTCGACTGCGATGCATGTCCTTTATTTTCATCTCTCCTTTTGAGTTTTCGAAGTCCTACTAATTCGGTAGTTGTAAATCAACATGTAGCTCATAGTAGAGGTCGCGCATGACAGCAAACAGTTTCAATATGGCCGACAATAGGGGAATCATTGCGCAATATTGAGGAGATATCCAAAGCAGTTGAAATTGATGTCAACGATGTCCGTTGATCCTTCCAATTTCAGTATGAGAAGCGTTAGCTTCTCAATAGTGTTCAGCACATACTGGCAGGAGTGGCAACAGCTGGTTCCAAGAAGTGGATTAGGAGTAGAACTGTGATTCGAGGTCTTTCTGCCTAGAGCCTGCAGCTATGATTCTATTGGTCCCGCCACAGCCAGATTGGCTGGAGATGGAGCAGAAGACTCCACTGTCATTCCACACTTGCAAAACAGAACCTTCTGACGCAGCTCCAACCTATTTGAAGGACCTATTATTTCCATTAGATATGGACTGAAACCGAAACACCATATGCGTAGGAATCGATCACACCACACTACTACGAAATCGACCGCCAGTTAACATAACCGCACAAGTGCAGGTGAAGTTGGTCCTTCAAGTCAAGATGAGACAAAATACAAGCTCGAGTGTGCATGATGAGTCGCTTTCACAGCTCCCGGCGGGTTCGATATAATGATTCCAAACAAGTGAACTCTGGAGTTTGAGACTGTACAGTGGTCTGACTGGCTTGCAGTCTATTTTAGTCTGGCATGAAACGTGACAGGAAGGCCCTTCTCCATCAGAAGAATAATGGACAACGCGTACTGGACTTTGTGCCCAGGTGCGAGTTGAATGCTGTACTGCGAAAGCAGAGCAGCAGAGACGGACTTCATGAAGAGATATGCTAAATCTTTCCCGAAGCAGTTACGTGGACCCGAGCTGAATGCCGAGAATTTGAGAGGCGAGACAGTTTTCAGACCTCCATGCCCATCAAACCAACGCTCGGGCTTGAACTCCAAGCAGTCGTCTCCCCAAAGCTCAGGCATTCTTCCCATGGTGTACATGGACCAAATAACTCCCTGGTCCTTCTTGACTTTCACACCGTCGGGAAGCACGTCATCTTCCACTGCAAACCTGAAGTCCCACGGGAGACTCGGATACAAGCGCGCAGCCTCATTCAGCGCAGCATGGAGATATGTCATCTTCCCGAGCTCGACGAAGGAGAAGGTGGCATCTTGTTGCCTCTCGGGGCTTCTTTGAAGTTTGATTTCATTGAGCTCTTTCACGATGTTTGCCTCGACCTCCGGGTGCTGGGTGACTAGCCACAAAAACCAGTTGACCTGCATAGACACGGTATCTCGTCCTGCCAGGAGCATGTTCGTCGTAGTATCTCGCAGAAACTGGTCGTCAGGAGATTTCCCTTCTTCATCGCTTAGCTTCATGAACTTAGTCAGTAGGTCCAATCTCTCCAAGCCGATCCCCTGCTCCAGCTGCGCTCGCCGAGCTTTAATGGTCTTGGTGATCGTTTCATCCACCACTTTCAAAGCTTTCAGGAAACGTCCCTCCGACCCGACCTGCAACGCTCTTTTGATCTGCCAAATAAACTTGGGAGTGAAACATCGCTCCTGATTAGTTGAGGTCACTGTGTCCCAAGCTTCGGCGAACGGAACAGACGGGAAGCCCTTCGCCAGAGATTTCGGATCGAGCCCCAATACAGTGCCGCAGACGGAGTCAAATCCAAAGCGGAAGAGAATTTGCTGCAAGTCCATAACCATTCCCGTCTCAGCTCCCTCCTTGACAATGGGAAGAAGCTTCGTCTCCAATCCGGATCTTAGCAGAGGGAGCGTAGACTCACGTAACACCACCATCGTGAACATGGGGGCTATGATCTTTCGCTGCAAAGAACCGTAAGAGTCAATCAAGACTGTAAAAAAGGAAAATGAAAACATTCCGAACTCGAAGAAGAGAATTATTCATGCTTGCACGCCTTCGTGGACTATGACAACGTACTTGGCGAACGATGTGGCAACGAGATGAAATCTCTGCCTAACCTGCACTTATATTAGCCACAGATGGGAGTCCAGAGAGCTGCGACGAAATTTTACCTGAATCCGCCACCTCTCGCCGTTAGTGTTGAATATTCCGTGTCCCAAAAGTTCGCGGAAGAGGTCCATGTTCTGATCACTCTTGATGAAATTTTCGTGATGCGTCTGGGTGATGTACTCGACATTCTCTGGTCGGGCAGTGTTGACTTTTTGCAGATCACCGAACGGGAAGAAGAAGGTGAGGTCAACTGTCCCCCCATGCTCGAGCTGCATCTCAGCCATCCAGTCGTACAGCCGGTGGACATTTTGAATGAAGTCGGGCATATTGCCGAGAATAGGCCAAACCCAGGGTCCTTTGGGGTTGCGAAATTTGTACTGGTGGAAGACAATATACACAGTGACGACCAAAAGTAGTCCCAAGGAGGTACTTCCGGACGATCTCCAGTCCCTGCCGAAAGAAACATCTTCGGGGCACACGTTGGCGAAACGTGTGCCGTTGCTAATACTGGTCAGGCACGACATTGCCTCGGCACTCATACTCGATCGATTGCTAGTTCAGATCAGCTCACCTGGACAAAATAACCAGTCTAAATAAAATCCACTCAGATTCTGCTACGGAGTATCAGAGACCGACAGACGTTAGTAGTTTACACGTGGAGTATAGTTAGCTCTATCATCTGCCTGGAATGTCACATTGTAGAGCTTCAATCTTCGAGCTGCTATGTTTTATCAGACTACCAGTGTCAAAAGATAAAACGTGTCGATCCGCATATACTTCTCCGGATCAGAGTGTGAAGTCCAATGCTGAGTGAGAGCTCTCGGTGTACAGAAATGGTTTTCTCGAGCAAACGCAACTTCAGTTTCCAGGAGTAAGGTGTATGGACTGTGAGCTCAATATTAGAACTCTGAGAACCTACAAACTCTGGGGACAGGCAGAGAGCTGAGACAAGACGGTCTACACTCGCAGTTTGAAAGTGTTACCTCCGGAGTTCAATGATCAGAAACTCTCTATAACTCTGGTCTCATGTACTGCTGCAAGAAGAAGATTGGAATGTGCGGCAGTTGCTTCGCCATAATCAGCAGGGGTGGTTGTACCCCGCATACAATGTTGTCCAGCCTATAACTGGGAACGACATGTCCTTCTTTGGAGATTTTACCGCTACTCACATGTCACTGCTGTCTCCCAACCCTCTTTTATAACTGGAAGCGTGAAATAAAAGAAATTTGAAAATCAACACTGCCTCTGTCATAACTTGCATATGTCACAGGCCTGGACTCAGATAATGAGACGAATCACGAGCCTTTAGCCGCAATATCTCTCTCTTGCTCTGCGTCTCTGTTTGCCTACCGACTCTTCCAGCAGAAGTTCACTTTCTCCAAACTGACGAAGAGCTCTGATTCCATCCCGCTCACCGCTCCCTCGCTGGCCCAGACCTTAAATCAAAAGTCGTGCATCTCAATGTACAGCAAATCTGCATTGATAGCGATCGTATATGCAGTAGCTAGTGCGTGTAGACAGAGAGCAGCAGGCTTTTCTTCCCAACATTCAATCCAAATCTTAAGGCTGGGGCTGAGTGTGCATGCTGAAGAGGGCGGAAATTATAATGCACGAGGAATCACTGGGGAATCAATCGCAGCTCGCAACGAAAATGCAGTGATTCTCCCATGGCCCCTGTTCCTGAATCCCCTCCGTGGCTGATGGAAATCATGATCAGACTGTTTTGAGAAAGCGTCGGAGGGGTGCTATAAATATTCACATGCTTGAGTCTGAAACCAGGATTGAGATTTCGGTACTACCCGTTCTATAAATTTCAGGTCTTACTCTACAGGGCCCGGACTCCCTATCTTACTCCCAGGGCTTTGGCAGAACTCGGCAACCGAGGCTCGGTGGCTACCACATCTCGTTTCTTCCCTTCACCCAGTACAAGTATTAAAGCTTCGCATATGCGTTCAATGCTGACATGTGTAAGTGCTGCCCAAAGGCTGTATCGCCACCAAATCCCGGATTACTAAATCCAAATATACCTATAGCTGATGGTCTGCACCTCCAGGACACAGTGACCACCGTACGTCCTCATGAGACTGGCGTACTTATCATCAAGTGATAGATCTCACCTCTAGGACATGATCGTTAATTAGTGCACCCACCTCTGTGATTCACCCCCTTCCCCTGACATGCGCATTACACATTCGTTCTCCATCAAGTCACATGAGCCCGACCGAGTCGATCTTCCATAAAAGTTTGAAAAGACATCAACTTTCAGGCCATCGTTCTTTACACAGAGCACTGTAGCCATACGTGCAGCCGTGCTGCCTTCCATTGGCTACCGAGGGGCTGCAGATTTACACCTCGCCTTCAGAGCTGTCAATAGTAGGATACCTTCCCTCGTACGGTTTCAGGTAAAGGCCTACCCTGTAGTCTGTACATTCCGGTTCCATAGCATCATTGTTTACTCGTCGTTGGAAACCTTGTAGTGAAGAAGCCTCTTGTCGCGTAGGCATGTACAGAGTTCAGATGGGAGAAAAGAGTTTACTAGTCGACGCTTGTCATGATTGGAACAATGTCTAAGCCCTTTGCGAGGCTTAGGTGGACGACACGAATGATCTGAAATCAACACAACGAGGTGTGTCTCCTTGTACTCCAGCTAGCTTTCGTTCCTCCCAGGCTTCCGATTTTCTCTATCATGTCTTTCGGACAGTGAGCTTCTCATTGGGAGTGGAGCTCATATCAGGCCTATTTAGACTAGGCCACCACATCAACAACGATGTACTTGCCTATAATTTCGAGTTCGATACTGCACAATCGAAGTCCTGCATTGCGCGGAGTGATCGAGAAGTAAGAGCAAATTGCAGATGTCAGTTCCTTCTCCTGAAGTGTTCAGGAAGAGGACATATAATGACCTTATCTGCAGAAAACGCTGGTATGCCTCAAGTGTATACGACTGTAGGTTTCATCTTGCTACATCGCACTTGTTGTATGCACTCGCACGAGGGAGGCATATTCATAAAGTCCCTTCATGCAAACCTGTTCATCGTATTATAAAATAAACTAAGCAAAGCCTACGAGAATGCGACATAGTTGCTCCCCAACCTTTGATTTATAAACTCCCCATAAAGTAAATGATCAATAATCACAAAAAAAAAAAAAATTTATGCTTGAATGCATAGGAAAAAAATTAGTATACTGCATTACAGTGTGATCTGCTCCTTCTATTGTGTTCGTTGAGCCGAGAGAAGGTTAGCAACCCCTTGACAAGGACGGGAATTGGCTTCGGCCGTTCACAGACTATGAGGTTAAGACTTCCTGCCCTCCGGGGCGGATCTAAACCAAATTTGTTTATTTTTTCATTGAATCATAAATCAATATTAAGCTTCGAGTTCGAAACTAAAGAATGAACAAATCATACCCCTCAATGCTATACAGTCGACCTTCTATATCATTTCTAGCCGATTATATGTAATTTTTTAGACCAAGAGCGTTACGAGAGAAAATGGTGGAAGAAGTTATAAATACCTGCTCAAAAATTGATTGCAATCCCATGTCTGAAGTCCGGAGCTTTGTCTATTGGTTTTCTCAAATTATGTTGTAACAGTATATCAGATCTGAGCCCTTGATATGGTGTTAAATATGCATGCAGTTTCGGTCTTCCTTGACGTGATATCACTGTGAGAAAATAATTGCAGGCTGAGCTAACAAGGCTCAAGATTCCCTGCATCAAAAACGTTGGAACTCTTTGAACACTTCCCTTGAATTTCACGCGAAATGTGGCAATCATGTCAGGTCATGTATCTTAAGCAATTGATGCACGGCGCAGTGTGAGATATTGTTCGGCAGGGGGCGGGGGCGAGTGTGCGAAGTTAAAAGGCCAGTACGGGGGTTCGACCATAGCGAGTCCGTCATGCCTTTCCCAGCAATGAAACTCCATGTACAGGCCGCCATGTGTAGATCTGCCCCGTCGCCATGATTCCTCCCTCCGTAGAACGCATAGCATCCCTACACGAGCCTACTTTACACGCGGAACTGTAGCGTCTACCTGCTCATCATAAACACGTCGGTCAATATCCGCGTGTCTGAGATCTGGGAGTACAGAGGATTGATGGAAAAAGCCACTTGCTCGGGCCAAACTAGGCGGAGCTATTCGTTAGGCTGCCGAGCGGCTGAACGAGCTGTGACTGATGTCTAAGGAGGAGGGTGTCTTGCCAAAATAGGGTATATAGGTCAACTACTCGAATCTACTTCACAGCAGGACACACCTCTACTTTATATTTGACAAATTTTATCCGTCTACTCGCGAGCTCAGTTAATATTTTCTTGTCCACCGGCATGTGTTACGAATTTGACTCATTCCAGTAGTTGAATCTCTTTTATATTCGATGGAATGAGTTTTCTTACTAAAGTGCAATGGAGATCAGACATTACCATTTCCCTTGCACCTAAGGAGCATATTCTTCAAGTCTTTATGTCGTACTCAGCTTCTACAATTTACTATAAGGTTTTTGAAATAAGAGTTTACTCTTTAAAACTCTAATCTCCTCCTATGTTGAAGTTAAGTGCTCTAAGGAAGAACTAAACTATTTCTCCATGTTATCACATCTCTTACACGTGTATAAGATAAAGTCAAAATCTATCCTCATAAAAGGAAAAACCGAGCACATCAGTCAATATGAAGAGTACGTAATTGAATTGAAGCACGGGTATTTAGGTGGATAATTTTCAAGTTTGTTAGTGAACAGCTAGAACGTATAAGATAATAAACATGATACATGTTGATAAATCCGAATGTTGTTGTTTTGATGTAATAATATACATGTTGAGTCTAGTACTAGTATCTTCTAATTATCAATAATAGCTGGGAATATCCTATCAAGTAATAAAGTAATTACCACAAAGAATGGAAGAATATCATATCCCAATATCATCTTCATGGTAAAAAAATTCGTATATGCTGGAGTTAGCTCATGTAAGCTTAACTTTAATTAATTAAATTAGTTAATCCTTCAATAAACAAGATTATTTAACAATAATTTTAGTGATAAATTGTTGGAGGTTTTGGGTAAACAACTTGTTATGTCTCATATATAGACGCTAAGCTGAACCAAATTATTTTTTATTTCAACCGTAGTGGTTTGTGAACATGATTTGGTGTGCTTTCAGATTTTTTCGTTAAAATTGATATCATAGAGATTGGAGGCCAAGGAGAGCTAGAGATTAGAGTTATTGTTCAATCATAAATTGAATGTAGCAATCAATTTTACCTTGAGGAGAGTGCTATATTTGCAGTGGGAAAGACCGTTGTAGCGCTTACTTTGTTATTAATTTTCATCACAAGGTGATCTTCTTCTTGATCATAATTAGGATTGGGCTTACTCTGAAGTCACTCCTTGTAGAGTTTAAATTGATTCCAATTTGATTTGGAACTTTTTTGCAACATAGGCTAGAGAAAGTCGCGTCAAACTCTAGTGAATGAACATGAAAGAAAAGAGAAAATTACTTGATGATATCCCTTATTTGTAATAGTTTATTGGGATCCAACACATATTGTTTTAACCAATGGGAGTCCAACAACGGAATACGTTGAACTTGTTCTAATATAGACCTATGGTGTATGTAAGAATCATCGAGTAGAGAGACCAGTATTTAAAGCGCGGTCAACGAGACATGAAGAGAAATGATCAAGAGTTTAGAAAGAGCATAGCGAGGCTAAGAGAATATTTTGCCTAAGATGTTTGGCCTTTTTTGCGTTAGTGTTTGTTAGATCAAATTATACTAGACAGTTTTCTGCAAGACATTTGGTCATCAAGTTGCATGATTAATGATTTTTGGTTGGACGAATAACTTTTTAAATAGATCAGATTTCAATCACCACAAAATATTTTTTTGTTGTGATAGTGAGAAGATCAATTTGCAATTTCAGCAATTGAAATATTTTGTTCATCAACAAAAGTTATATTCTTGAAACACAAGCTATGGAGCTTTTAGAATGATGAACCTTGCAAGAGCATTGAAGAATGCTTTAAGATTGCATTGATTAAATTGCTCAAAATGTCTTGCGCTCAAGCAGACTTATGATGCTCCACTTGAAAAGATACACAAATGCAACAAGAAGTACATAAAATTGGTGAAATTTCTTTCCTGAGTAAAAGAAGGATTTGTTTGCACAAAAAACACAAGAATCAACCTCCAAAGTTTGACATAACTAGATGTATGTTATAAATACTAATGAAGTTTGATATAACTTGATAATTTACCATGTATGTGATGACTATTTGCTATAAGAGATACAAATCAAACACTAGCTTAAGGTTAGAAATTTGTACAAGATTTTGAGATGTAAATCCTACATCTTAAACAATAACTACAAAGATTCTTGAAAACCAAGCTGTAAATATTTTTATAATAATACATTTACAATCTTTGATTTGAAGTTAGTATATGAGTATGACAAATGTAATGATGTTGTTTGAAACTCTTCAATAACAATTTTATTGCAAAAAATTGTCATGTAGGTTGTATGTTTTTATAAAGTTGATGAATTTCAAGACAAAGATAAAAAAAAATTTAATGTTTTTAATGGTATTCTATCATACTTTTAGAATTTAAAAGAGTGAATAAGTGATAAAAGCAAGTTTCTTCATTTCTTATCTTCATTACTTGCTCTTTATTAGACGTTATTGTGTGTGTTGCTTCATTGTTATAAGAATATAATCATTTATAATGAAATTGTAAATGTTTTGTTCACTAATAAGTTAAAAAAATATATAAGGATTCATTATATTACATTTCAAACGTTAGATCATTTGCTATGATTTAACATCAATCATATTTATGAAAATATGAGTATGAAGAGAATCTTTGATACAAAGTAGCAATGGAAGCAAATGCTTAAACAACAATTGATCATTTGTTAGAAATGATTATCACTTAAAAAAGATGTATTGTTTGTAAACCAAATCTAGCAAATTTGTTATAAGCAACATGATTGAAAATTTGAAACTTAATAATATGATTTGCAAAAAAATATAATTTGAAATCAAAGTTATGCTTTCTATAATATGTCAAATAATCTTGATGATATATCATTCTAAAGAAGTCTTCGTTTGATCATAATTTTCACAGAATTTTTTTTTTGTTTTTTTTAATCAATGAGTTCACATTTAGTGAAAATAAGAAAATTTTGTAGCAATGAAGTTTTTAAATTCTAAGATTTAAATGTTTGACATATTCAAACATATTTTTTTCATATCAAATTTAAATTGAATAAATTTTTGATATGATATTGGATTTTTAGATTTAAAATATCTGAAAAAAAAATTATTACAAGAAATAAATATTTTAAATGAACATAAATCGCGAAATGTTGAAAAATAAAAAATAAAAAATCTATAAATAAATATTATTGATGATAAAAAGTAATTTACTAGATCTTGACTTGAGATGTTGCAATGAGTTGAGATGAGAGATTGATTTTTTTTAATTTTAATAAAATTTCTTATCATAAATTAAAACAAATTAAACTTGAAACTTTTGGAAAAAATGGAAAAATTTAAAAAAAAACGTTAAAAAATGCATTGCTTATATCTTGTTCTATCTAAATAAAAAAACTTATTATTACACACTCATACTAATAATTTAACAGATTTTTCATTCTAATTGTAATCAATTCATCTCATACCAAATTATTAGTATTTACAAAAATCTTTTTTTTCAGTTTCCATTAATTGATACCTTATTACAAAAAAGATAATTTCATAGACTGACTCAAAAAAGATAATTTCATACAAATTTCAATACATAGCACATTTTGAACTAATATCACAACATGAATAATCTTTTAAGAGTAGAAAATTAATTCTACAAATATTTCTTTGAATTTTAAGTTTTGATTGGAATTTTATCTGAAATGTTACAAAATTTTAAATCAAAGTAATAAAAATATTTATAATGTTAAATTTCTTGGACAGATCAAATTTTTTTGTGATTTCAATACTATAAATAATAATTTGAAATTGATTTCTATCATCAATTATTTTGTCTATCTATAATGTCATAAAAGTGATAATATAGAAAAAATTTCATTTTAGTAAACAAATAAATTTAATGTTTATCCTGTCAATTTTTGAAAAAAAAATCATACATCAACCTACTATATCTGAGCTGTAAAATATTTTTCAAAATAATCCTTTCTCATAAATTTGAAATTTACATATTTTTAATTTAATTTTTTGAATTATGCAAAATCTTAGAAAGAAAATACTAATGAAAAAAAAATACAGGAATGCTAAAACGACCACACTGGGACTAGAGAAGCGTCTCGCGATCACATTACCTGTCAAAACAAATTCTTTTTTGAACACAAGCCTCAGTATCAGATGCGAGCGTGTTTTTGGCTTCCCTACTCCTTCCTCTGCAAAAAGCAGCGTCAGAGGGGATACTTCCATGCACCCAGCCATTGCTCCGCAACAAGGGATGATATCTTGTAAGCTCATTTTGGAGTACCTCTCCATCCTCCCTTCTACCAGGGACATCAAATTTGTGACTGCAAGACAAGTCGCTAGTGTCGGTGGTCGTTTTAATAATTTGTGTGGTTATTTTTAACATTCCCCAAAAGATAAGTTAATAATTTTTTATTTTTTATTTTTTGCATATATTAAATCTATCACATTACTTCATATATCTCAAATATCACAAATAAATAAATATTTAAAATGTAATTTAGATATTTAGTATTAATTTTTATCCATATTCTAATGATTAAAACTAATTTTTAAAAATTTAATTCATTTCAATATTTAAATCTATTGATTCCGTATTTAATCAATAATCAATAATGTTTTCTGAAAATATGTTCTAAAATATATCTCAAAAAGGATTTGATTAGATAGGACGCAAGAACAAGAATACATAGACATTTTTATTATCATTGATGATTAAATATATTAGATTATTATAAAATGTCCATTCTAGCTTGTCAAGTTTCATGACTTCTAATCTTCATTATGCATTTACAACACTTAATAATTTGTGTACACCATTTTTTCACACAAAGTTGGAAATAAAAAACATATTAATTTTCCAAAACTATGCAGATAATATCTATGACTTTAAACGCAAGCAAGGAAAAGACTACAGCTTTGGTTTAAATATTTTAAGTCATCTTGGTAATTGAGAATTTCTTGAATCTGATTTTGGGTTTTTCCACTTGTACTTCGCCGATTCACATAAAGTTTGAATCGGCTTAGATTATTTTGCTCTTTTTGTAATGTATGCGTCAGATCTCTTGCTATTATCTCTACTAATATGGGTTCAAAGAAAATGTGGTTTGTCAATCCATGAACAAAGCATCTTTGATCTTCATTCATGTGAGCTTGAAAGGGTGAACAAAGGGTAAGTACTGAAGAGATAGAAATCGCTTTGATGACCGACATATGCCTGTTATATAGAGGAAATTACTTGATGGGACTCCGGGTAAACTCAAAACACTTGATGGGACCCATCGAAGGGTTGCAACCCCACCGTCACTGATGTTCCAATACTATTTGGGTTTATTTCGAGTAGAAAGATGAAGTCACGGTTGAGACTCATGGTGCCCGTCAGCCTTTTAGACAATCGATTGAAGGAGTCGCCAAAATACTATGGCAGGAAAGTGGCGGACACTCTCCACTCTACAGAGCAAGTCAGTGGGTTATAAGAACATGGCTGAATTGAAACATGTTGGGTCCGTTCAAGAGAGTTGAGTTTCCGAGGGGTCCCACCAAGTATTTTACATCTGATATATAAGAAGAATAATATTATGAATTTATTCTTGTATTCCATACTACAAGCAAGCAGCCAGTTTGTTGCGCAACTTATTTGCATGATGGCTACTAAACTGGAGCTCCTTCTCTATGCGATAATATCGATGAAAATGTAGCGGAGCAACAAATTTATCATAATCATGAATACTCTTTTTTACGGTAGAAAATTTGTGTTTTCTTCATCTTAAGTCAATTAGATATTCGTTTTACAACAACTGTCCAAAGCCATACATTTTGTGGAAATTCTGAAACTGAGAGAACTGGAAAACCTTATCTTGGATGGTAACAATGACCTCGACATTCCGTTCTAGAGGAATTCAAGCATTAGCTTTTGACATGGCTGCACGCGAGTAGGCCTTTTTCTAGCCACACAACAGAGAAAGACATTGGAGCAAAGATTCGTCTTCCAAAAGGGGTAACTCAAAAGACAGGGGACAAGAAGTAATATACGTAACTTACCGAAACGGGCAATAACATGCACTTTACGTAAAACTGAAGACTGTCGTGACACGTTTCTCTACATATGATTCATTAGCTAAATGACGAAAATATAGCGAGAGGTTAAAGCATCTTTGACCCGCGGCTCAAGTCATTCAAATAATTATTTGCGGACACACTTTTTTACATTTTCAGGTGAAATTTGCGCTTATCAATTTTTTGTCGTAGAGTGCTGTTTGGATTTAAAGCTTCTGCATATGTAAGGTCTCCTCCTTCGATGGTTGGATCTAAGATATGGGAAGCCGAACGTCTTGTCTATGTAAATATTTGAGCTAGTAACATCATAATTCGGCTGATGATTAGTTCGTCTATGGATGTAGATTGAGATCGCACATCCGATTCTGTATGTTTGTCACACGTATAAGAGAAATTATTTCTCTGATACTCGCAACTTCATGTATATTATGAGTTGTTAGTAAAGAAGTATTGAAAGAAGAACTCTCCTCCATTCACGGAACAGCACGTTAAATCGGAAAAAGTCCAGCCTGTTGGTTGATATTTCTCCTTCGAGGCATATTGCTTCTTTATACCGTGGAAGGGGATATGCTCGGAGTTCTATAATTATGCACGATGATATTATCTCGTACTCTAGTATGCTGCTGAAGTTTGAATATCTTCTACTGGTTGTTGTGACATTTATATCTCAGCCCGGGGTATAAATTTTCTGCAACCCTTGTTGCTTGGTTATGTTCACACATATCGAATAATCAGGACGACATGTATCCTCATAAAAGTTTTTCCGTACCAGGACAAAGAGCCTCATCACACCATCTCATGTACCGTCCTCCACCTGAGGTTACAATTTGTTCCAAGTTGCGAAGAGTTGCAGGTGCCTGTTTAGTTGGTTTCGTCCACCACACGATGCTCCAAAATGCCGATGAAAGACCACCGACTCACAACGAGGCGAAACAAGTGCAATCCCGTCGACTTCTGACTCTATGCCCCGCTTGGTCATCTAGAACAAATGATGGAAGGGTGCCATAACTTTAGGTTAAATGACTGGCTTACCCATGATACCCACTAATATTCATTAATACTCATGACCCCTGGCGTGTCGATATGGTGGTTGCTGCAGAACGAGCCTCGATTCAGGACATCATACGCTCTTGACTAGGAAACAGTTAATGGCCAAAGCTTTGACGAGTCAGATCATACATGCGCCATTATACTTGCTCAGAGAGGTCGGTAGGGCCAGTGGCAGTCGAATTACGTTATAGTGCCTGGAAGCAACTTGAGCTTATGTCAACCAGTGCGTACTGCATCTGAAACTCTCTCCTCACTGGTCTATCCATCCCAAATTACTATACATCAATCAGGTTGCATTCACTTGTTCGAGTGCGTGCTCGACTAGGCGCTTTGTTTGGAATCTGTGTCGACAGAAAACTGTGTAACAGATCAGTTTCGTTCGTATGCATCTGAAACAGAACCACAGTCAAGTACAATTTACATATTCTTCAACTTTATGCCGCATTTGCATGAGATTTGTCTATCTAGAGTACAACTAAATCACAGTGCTGTACCTTTACAGAAATTACTACGAGCTTACAAGACTAATACTTCGTATGCCAAGTAATCCCGAAAAAGTGAAAAGTCCCTTCTATCTCGACCTTTTTGTAAGGTATCCGGTTTCTTTTTCTAAACAAAAGCAAGAAAGTCTGTCGTGAGTCAATAAAGTTGACTTTATCAGAAATAGTAATGTTCTCTAATACATATGAATTATTGTGTTTGTTTACTTTTAGCACAATCTTTTTACCTATTTTCACCTTGACCGTTTGCTTTTTAGATTTCCAGTCAACACACTTTGAACATTACATTTCAAAATAGATATGGTTTTTTTCATATGAATCATAAATGATTAGAATTCATGTACGTTAATTTTTATAAAAATTTCAATCTAAATATATCTAATATTTTCAATCTTACATGTTTAATTATTTTTTATAAAAACTAAATTATCTAATATTGAAAAGATGATAAAATTTTTAATGTAACATGTATAAAAATAAAAATAAGCTAGACTAAAACATTACATCATCAATATTTATCTATAAATGTCATAAAGCTTACCTCTAACATCATACTTCATCTTTGAATAACTTAAATTCCTAAGTATCAAACTCTAAGTAATAAATAAATAAATAGATATAAATAGAAAGATAAACCAACTCTTCGATTTTCACACAAGATATATCTCTGGAATTGGTCATTTTTGCCACAATTCTAATAGATTATCATCTTAATTTCAAAAATATTATCCAAAGACTTGGATCTAAGTCTGATTTCAAAACACATGCCATCCTTGTCATTTTTTAAATTTGATCAATCTCGAATCATATTTAGTGTCTCATTCAAATAAGAGAATGGATATGACATTATCATCTTTTGAGGTAAATCATTAATTGACAAAGGATTTTAGGTTTAGGTATTAGGATTACATCACCCATTTACAACTTTGTTGTAAATGAGTGTCTGCTTAGAATAACAAAACAACACATTTGACAATGATTGATAAAATGCAGATAATGAAATTAAGGAAATAAAAAACCTTTTTCTCATCACTTATCTACTCTCAAGATTCTAAATATCAATCACAAGATCACCAAACTCATAACTGTGATATTGGATTATTGTGCAAAAATCTTTCATTTTGTTGCCCATTAGCTTCAATCATACATGTAAGCTTTTTGACAATTCTTTGCAATGAAACTTTGATTCAAGATTCTAAAAAATAAAATGCAATCATTATAATCATATTTTTTTTAAACGTAAAGTTTGAAATTATAATATAACAATACTAATCATTTGCTCATGAATATTAGTGCAATTCTAATTGTTGTAGATGACAGATTTAGACTGCAATGTCTTTTGCTTAGACTGCTACCAGATTTATCTTTAACTTGTTTTATTCTAAAGTAGATAATCACTAAGTCTATCATAATTGACTATGTCATATCATGTTTTTAAAGTTCATTGCTTTCATTTTGTTTCATCAAACTCTTGAGATTGTTATTTGTATCGTGTGTTGAAATGTTTTTTTTTTGATAAAAATAATGTGAAAAAAATCAGAATTCTTGTGTACAACTCATGTTTAAACACTAAAAAAATATATGTCCACAATCTACTGCTTTTAAGTGCATTTTGACTTCATTTGGCTTAATGTAATGAACCTTTTTACTCTTCTAATTTTTCTATTTTTATTGCAATAATGCCATAGACTATTCTTCTTCCATTGTTACTTTTCAAAAAATATTTAGCTTTAAACCAATAAAATTTTCACAAACAATTTGCTCAATTATTTAAAGTGATGAAATATGACAGTACTTCTTGTCGTTTTTTTTGCTTCAAATTTGGATTTATCTAATGTATAGTATGTGCGGGCTTGAATTGACTCAATGTTGACAAACAAACAATTTTTTCATAACATAAATAACACTTCTCACCGTTATAAAATCTATAATTGTATGTGTGAATTAGAAGTAGAAAATAGCACAATGTATACTAGGATTAGATTAATCATGATTAAGTTTAGCTTGTTATGATTAAATTTAATCATCAAGTCTTTACTTGGCAAGATAATTATGTATGAACAATAATATTTGGTTCATATCACAATCTAGGTTCTAATGAGAAATAATTTGATCACATGATAGTCTTGATTAGTTTGATTAAGTAATAGAATCTTCATTCATTAGACTTGATTTAATGTTTGGTTTTGTGATAGGTGTAATATCCAAAAATTTCAAGATTTCCAATGACATGTAGTCATTTCAAACTAGGTACAAAGTAACTTTTAGAAGTTTGAAATAGAACCAATGTGAATAATCAACCTACCAAAGTTTATTAGTTAAATGACAATTACAATAAATTATTATGGTAATTTCTCAAGCAAGATAAATAGAGAGGTAGAGAAATACTCTCAAGTAAGTTTGGGATGTTTATGATGTGAATATTCGTTCATCAATAGAAATTTGAGTTTACAAATCTTCTTTAAATGTCAATGAATGTTGAACTTGAATGATGAGTGAAGAGATTATGTAAGAATATGTTTTGGACGCAGACATATAAATGAATTACTACCATCTAGAATCATAATTAGCTTCCAAAAAGTCATTTGAGTTGAAACTGAATCATAATCATTTTGGAGTTCACAATAAATCTATTCTTTCCATATCAAGTACATGAGAACAACACAATTCAGCCTCTAGCTCATAAGTATTGGATGCTTAAATTCGTGAACATTGTAACTATAGTTGAAAACCACTATCATTGTCTAGATACAATCTTTGGCAACAACTAGCACGCAAAGACTAATTTTACAGAAGCAATGCAACATAATGAACATCATCTTTCCGCAAGCTTTACTTGATACTGCGCTTTAGACATACTTGACTTCCAACTCTTTATTATCCAAATTCTTTAAAAAACAATTTCACCTCCACACACATCAAAAACTCTTGTGAATACATAAAAATTCATATTTCTTGTTCGTCTGCTTTTTACTCTTGAAAATCTTTTCATTTCAGTCGGGGCTCGCCCTTGGCATGCCCCGACAAAAAATCCAACAAGCCTATCTAAGAGTTTGGAATGCAAAACCAAAACAAGACTGTACACCCGCACTGTAGTCTACTCAACCTTCCTCTATTAGTCCTTCTACCAATGTCTATCCATCGGCTCCGCTTGTCCTGCCCTCCTCTCCTCCCTTTTCTTTGATTCTTTTTACTGCCACTCTTTGGAAGATCAACGATCCGAAACGAACTCAATAAGTGAATTGAAGGAGGGCAAAGAAGAAAGAGAAGAAAACACAAGCAAGCATCTACTATCCCAGATTTCTCAACAAATTGTTCTCTAGTCTCCTTCACTTATCTCCACTCTACCAGCCTTGAACGCGCAAGGCTGGGTAGAACACAAGCATAAAGAAGATTATGTGGTTTGTCATTGCAAGACTAGGTGCACGGGAACAACACAAAAAACTTTATCTATACAAACCCTACCGTTTTTTCGTTGAGAGGTTTGGCTAGCTGCAATTTCCAGTGAAGAGTAAATCACTTAAGTGTGAATTATGGTCTCAATTAGATTATTGAATTTAAATTACTTTAACCTCTAAAAAAGAATGGCTAGTTATCACTCACTTAAGATTAATCAATCTCACCCTACTATTGGTCGAACACCTATTGCTACCTATGATCTGCAACAATAATTAAATAACTATATAGAGTACAGTTAACTCTAATTAACCGCTCCCCACAAAATTATGTTTCTATTTCTTTGTGTCAAAACGGAGTAACCAATGTTAATAATGTAAATTATAGTAACCCTTAAATACTTTAATCTAATCCTCAGATGCTATAAATGATTCAGTAATTGAAGATATGAAGAGGGTGATTTCACTCTTTATGTCTGCAACAGGTCATCCGAACTGCCCAGGCTTTTTCAATTATCATCATTCTCTTACGGAAAAGAGTCAACGCCCTCTAAGAGAGAGAAACATAACTAAATGCAAACTCCTTTGGTTAGATGGCTTAGAAGGAGATATGCAACAATGTAACCAATATTTATAGTAGGTTGCAACGGTCCTCAAATTGCACTTTGAACTTCATTGCTACGTTTGCAAAGATGCGTATACTGGCATACTAAAACTATAGATTCAGAATAGCGCCGCAGAATGAATTGACCAGACGATATAAGGGGACAATTCTTAGTTGTCGCAATACATCTGAAACGAAATCTCAAAGTTTTTAGGTCAGTTTTTAACTAAAGGACCTAAACGCTCTACTACATTCTACATTTCCCTGAAACCTCAGGTTTGTCAAAAAGATCTTACAATGCTCCTTGATGTTCCTTTTGGTGTTACAGTGACCACAATTTTGAACTATGATGGCTGATGTGTAAAATGAATAAACTGTTGTGCAACAATAAGTACTTCAATTATACTGATGTATGAGTGGTATTCTGGATTACTAACCTTCACTAAGATGATAAGATTGATTCAGTCTAGCTTCCACTGGGCTGTTTGTTTTTCATTATCAAATTGGTGTGATTCCAAGGACGAAGGTCTATTTCGAACAATATGTAGTTATGTTTTTTGTAATTTGGTCACATTTGGAGTAGTTTGGTTGCCATGTACCCTCTACTAGACAATCTAAAACCATTTTTTGTAGCTGAGAAAAAAATTGAAATTTCCAATTGTTGCTTGATAGTGGAATGTGGATAACCGCTTTTCACATAAATCTCCAGATTCCGTCTTGAATTGGTAGAAAGTCTGGGAAACGATACATATATCACTAATTATTTTTTCCTGATCTGCTGTGTACATTCATCCACGTTTAGAAGATTCAACCTTCTGTCTTCCCTTAAGATCTTAAAATATTAAGAATCTCAAAAGTAACTCACATATTCTCTCAAAAGATGTAGTTTCGTATGTTCAAAATGTTGAATTTCGAAAATAAAAGTTTAAGACGTCTGACAAAAAATTTCCTGTCCCTCAAGCGATCTTCCAATCATTAGTTACCTCATTATCCATCTCATATTACGTTCACATATTCTTGGTCATATTATACATCATGGACCTTGCAAGTAATTTTCTGGTCTTTAGCTACCTACCAAACCTGGTGCCAAATAATATTCGAGGCATTTATAAATTAGCCATTGAGTACACATTTATCATAGTGATGTCTTTTGATTGGATTTCATCTAGGCTTCAGTCCTTAACATGCTTACATGTGAGTGTAATGGAGATCTAGATGCACCAAAGATTCTGTTGACTTATTGTTCTTTTGGGGTTCATAATAATGCTACAGAAAATGTCATTCACGTTGTTATACATGACAGTGCTCGGGAAAGTGGCTATTTAGTGTCAAAAGAGCGAGGGTACCCCGTCATATCCAAAACAATCATATGTGCTCACAATCACTTGCCTACACAGGATCTAGTTGTTGTTGCTGATGTTGTGATTTCTGAGCTGACTCAACACCCTTTTGCCATAGACTTCCTGAGATGTCGCGCTCGAGGATCGACAGAGATTAAGGCTACCTCTATATCTACAAATACCAAGGACTGCGTCAAAGATATCCTGATATCACTTGTCTTAGGATGCAAACAGATCATGGACAAGATATGGAAAGCTTTGTAAAAAAAAATGCTCGATTTTATCATTACAGACAGTGCGGATACATCAATTGTACATACATCATTACATCATTGCATCCACTGGTTTAGACATGGCATATGAAATGCATTACAGTGTGCTTTAGCCATTGAGAGAAAGATATATGTGATCGGCAATGGTGATTTGAGAATTCGTGTTAGACTACGTGTGTTGGAGTGGAGACTTAGTGAAATATTACAACATAACTCAGATCCCTTCTTTTCTCTTTGGTCATTTTTTCATGCATATGTCTACTTGGTTGCATCGCGCTACTATACCATGCCACTCCCTTTGAAGGAGACCTTCTTGACGATGGCGATGGCGATGGGATCGAGGAACCTGACACGGGCATCGTCAAGTATACAGCACGCAGTACAGGATCTCAATCATGAACATATTTGACAGGACGAGGACGTTAGCTGGCTCGACTGTACTCGTAGTTCAGGTCGAGCCTTCGAGGAGAGAACGGTGGCGTGATAGCGTCTGGGCTGGGCTCGGCTGGAGGTACATGGCCATGAATGCAGACTAGTGGTCCTTTTCGCGCAACAAAGCAGAGGCGGTTCTGGCTAGAGAATTACAAGTGCCCGAGGCAAGTACAAAGCACGTTCATCGCGACCTGTTTCAACGCGTCTATGGGGGAGTCTACGGTCCTTCCTTAGGCTCAGGCGTCCTGTTGTGGATCCTTCCTGCATCACATTGGATAGACATATATACACATGGATGGCATTGTCAGTTTCCAACGTGGGATGGCATGGGATGTCCAGCAGCTGTGCACGAGCGACCGTTCACAACCGCCACCTTTTACCGTCTGTACCTGTGGCACTACTTCTCCGATAGTCCATCGATAGTGGTCAACAACTTGAGGGGGTCGAGAGTTGAGTGAGTGGAGACACTTGGATGCTTTGTGCACTCCATCGTGGTCCACAGCAAGAGAAGGTGCTATTTGACATATTTGACTTCAGACTTCTGTTTTAGGAGTCAGAAGAATCTCAAGTTCTTGGTTAAACAAGCTTCAGAATCAGCTGGGCTTGCAACCAATAGTTTTCTCTCTGGAGAAGATTTTGGTGTGAATCATTTGCCTCAGCAGGTTCTGCATAGCCGAATCTTCTTCGTTAATCGTTCATAATCATCCAGCTAGCTATTTTTTCATCATAACACTCTTCTCTGTCTCGGATGGACCGCCGCACGGCTTTACCATGCGCTTCGTGCATAAGATAAAGTGCTGAGCATAAAGTTCATCGCCACCTCATGAACAAATCAAATGCCTACAATAAGCTCAAGGAAACTCCCGGAAGCTGTTCCAAAAGTGCGGGAGAGAACGAACCGATCACTGATCGGCGATCAGTAATGAAGCAACAACTTAGAACGTTCGTCATACGTGACTTTATGAACTCGTATGACATGCTTTCAATCTCAGGCATCCGATATTTGTAAGCATATGCCAGATCTTCAAAGGATGAAGTTGTATTTACTCACAACCAGATTACTCCAATTGAGAATGTGATATTCTCCATACTCGTCTCCCTCTGCATTTTCCCTCTGAAACCAACTAAAGAGTCCTGAAGTCGGATATCGAGAGCAAGCTGGTACAAGTTGTCATCTTTTACTTTTAAACTTTGGGAGCTCAATAGTGAGTGGATAAGGAAGGGTGCCGTATTCGATCGAAGTTTAATTCCATTCAGGACCTTCACAATCCTCAACGTACTCGAAACTGCGTGCCTTCGGTGGTCTTCTTAAATGGAGGATTCCATCTACAGGACTTCACACGCAAGACAATCTGGCGTTTTGTTTCAGTTTTAGGAATCAGAGTTCTCAAAACTGGCAAATAGTGACTGAAGGTCGTGCAAGTAATGCCTTGTAATAAGCAATGTATTGTTGACTTACAGAGAAGGCGTTACGACATGCTAGACGTTGTGCATGGGCATTCGTGAGAGATGGGGGTGCATCTGATGGTTATGTAAGCTTTTATTTTAATCTATGAATCACAAGAGACAGGGGGCCTGACATACTACAGTGAGTGATAAACAAGTTCGCCGAGATAAACGCATCGAGTAATGAGTACAAGATCAATGACTTCTTCAGTATAAGGTTTCGTGCAATCCTCGTTGCAGTGACTGTTATGTCTCTTAAATACTGCTTTTAGAACCACTCCCATAGGAGACTTCCGCGTCATCTTCATCCAGTAGATCTTCTAATAAGTTCAGATATATGAAGAGAAAGATGAAATCTGACCTAAAGAACGAAGCGTTTCCTTCTTTGGAGGAAGGAATTTACCTCCTGAACTTCCCTTTTGACTCCATCGGCATGGAGAGACAGACACACACATTATAACGGACATCAATACACGGTAAAATGCTTGTATCTGAGATACAAGCATTTTAAAATTAGATAAAATATCTATCAGAAATAAAATGCAATGCTATCTTGCCATGACCTTTATCTCATATGTGAGACAAAATTAGAGAGTAACTTCCCTAGTCAAACAAACTGGAGCCTGGTTAAACAAACATAGTGATTCGGATCTGCAAGCCGACTGGACGTAAAAAATCAACAATACCAGCACAATGAGCTTGGTTTGACAAATAAAAGAATCGAAAATAAGTAATAATATTACACTTTTTAAAAACGTATAATCCCATGAATGAAACATGTAAAGTTGAATTCATTTGAAATACCTACAGAATCCAGGTCATTCCAACTTACATGTTCGATCTGTCTACTGCGTCAACTTCTATTTTGATTCCCAGAATCCAATTCACTGCTGAGATCGTGTTTGTTTTGTCTATTGCAGAGACTTCTAAGCTTATGTCTTCTAGGATTGGAGACCTAAGAGCATCAATTTAGGGTATTTTAGTATGTGTTTTTGTAGATAGGATAATTTGCGTTTCTTTAAACAGTCTCGAACTCTTCTCTAAAGGCTCTGCAGAAAGTGACTATACACTCTACAGTTAAACTGATAGATTGTGCGTCGAAAGACTCTTATTTTCTAGCAGTCCAAAACTTCGGTCCATAATGATCACATTATACGAAATATTTTATATTATGATATCATTCAGTATTAAAGTCATAATCTGCTCATCTCAAGGTCCTGTAACGATAGCCTGAAATAGTGCACAGAACATGGATAAGCGCGTCACTGGAGGAGACAGAGATCACATATTCCTTATATACATTGGAAGCTTCACAAGGGCCGTTATGTAAAACCATTTGAAGCAACAATCCTTGAACAGCTTGTCGCTCGACTGACGCGAACAGTAAAAGGACCAAATTTGGTGACCAATCAGTAGCAATATTGGTAGAGAAAATTGGAGACAAGCTCACCTGTGTACATTGCACATCTGCGTCAGCTAAGGCTCCTAGAATTTGAGCTTTGTCTTGAGAACGAGACCTATAACACTAAATTGATATATTACATTGAATGTCTACGGTCTCCATGACAGACACATGGAAGTAAAGAAACCAGAACAGTGTCTAGAGCAAGTCAGATATAAGCATATGTCAACCCGTACAATCCTATCCATCTCCTAGTGTAGAATGACTCGCCTAATATAATATTCAGTGATGATTATTGATCAGAAAGATACTAACGATATCGGCTACACCGTCTTGATGGAGATCCAGGAGTCAAAGTGTGAACTTATCATGGAAAGGACAATGCACATGACTGACGGTCGACTTAAAGAATATAAAAAGCCTTACTTATGCAGATGCGCTAGTATTGATTAATTCATGTACGAATATAGACCTATGAGCTTGATACATCTCGTCTGTGCAGAGCCAGGGGAGTTCCCAGCTGTTTGCGACACTTTCAGTCATTATATTCCCCCCTCTTCTGTGTACAGACAAAAGCAAAAATCGTCATCGAGCAAAGAGCGTCGTTGAGACAAAAAAAAGGAGAAAATAAGTTATTCTTTGAGTACATGGGTCATTCTAGTTCTGAACGAATCACTTGAAGGAACACTGTATTTCAATAAGGAGAAGAAACTCCCCGTCCTAAACAGTGATCGTTTCAAGTAAGTGTTCATACCTGAGTGCCTAGAAGCACGGTCCTGCGATGGGAATCATCGGACATACGCCACAACCAGCACCTTCTGAGCAACCACACTGCTATCCAATCATTTTGCTTCCATCTTCTTGGAATTCCTCTCGTTTACTTCCTCTTCATTGATTATATTTGTTGCATAACCCTTGATGGGCTCGTTGATCCTGCCGGAAAGATTTCGTGGAGATGACGAGATAGAGCTCAAACGATTACACTAGCAGATCTCATCCGAATGATGATCTGTCACCATTCGGGAAATCTGATATGGACGCAGAACTGTGAAGAAAACACGATCGAGGGATTTCTCGTTCCTTTGCATTTACTTCAGAGACTGGAGGAACCCGTAGCAGCTTCTCCAGTGATAGCAAGCTTCACTGCTGTAGTAGGAGTAGCTGGCTCAATGCTGCAGTATTATGGAGCCTTGGAGGGGAGGAGGGTTGGAAAAGCGTAAAACGGCTTCATCTTCTGCGTGATGCAGCCATTTGTAAGATCTTTATCGTCTGCAACAATCCTGATATCCTTATCTTTCTATCTCAATTTGTGCAGTGCTCGGGTGGAGCTTGAAAAGATCGTGGATCCGTGCTTGAACGATAACAAAAAATGAATATTCCTTCTCAACATGGCTGGAAAGGAGTCAGCGTATATCCTCGTTAGTCGACCTTATGACACAATGTTGTTTAATAGTTTCTCCGATGAAACTTTGTGGCAGATACACCAGAGTCTACAAAAATGAAGCGGCAGATTCAGTTTATTTTTCCCCTTGGATCCCCAGAGATAGATTTAATAGATCGAGAGATCCAATGGTGCTGTCCTGCAAGACCAAAAATTTCGTTAAGACAAAATGATGCCGTAAGACGATCGCACTGGTGTATCAAAATTTGTTCATGCAGCTGGAGTGAGCATTGCCAACTCAAAATGAACCCCTTGGGAAATCTATCTGAGAGCTTAAGAGGTTGAACAACAAGATGAATCAAGGCTTGGACCTCGCAACGTAACAGATAAGGAAACTTCTGGTCCAAAGTTTTTGATTTTACCTCCACTCTCCTAAAAACTAATCCTGACCTCAGTTTCAACTCGATGATGCTCAAGCATACGTATGGAACTTATGAGACACTAAAATCTGAGCGGGGTTTAGATTCACATGATAAAAGCAGTTCTCTTGATAAAATAAACCATGTTTGTGTCTATGTAGATACGAAATCTAATCCCTGAGTACCTGTTTCCACCGAAGAAAGCAGAGCTGCAGACGATACTAATGAAACGATAACGTGCACAACCAACAACGAGAATAATACTCCAGTAACACGCGCGTTCCCGTGAGCGGCGCTGACTAGTAAACAGACTATGGTAAGAGGAAAAGATGGACCAAGGAGCTTGATATCGGGTATCTATGCAACCTGCTGTTTCTGCAAATTAGGTTCAGGGTTTCTTCATCATTCCAGAATTATGGACAACTTTTCTCGGACGGACTACACATTGCAAGGTGAAGAAGGAGAAGATATGTTTAACGTACTATTATTCAATTACGCTGAACGACAAAATCGTCTTCTCCCGCTCAGAAGAACTCATACTCGTAAATTTTGTTGATATGAGGCAAGGTAAGTTTCAGGGTTTACGAGTTGCTCTTCACTTTGCAACAAGACACGCCAAGTTCCTTGACGTTGAAGCTTGCCTCGAACAAAAGCTAGGATCCAACAGCTGGCCGTTGGTGGGTCTTCCTCTTCATGTTTATGGATGTAGATGACTCGTCCTGCCTTCTTGGCCCTCTATTGTGCATATGTTGCTCTGTCGAGACCTTGGGGACTTTCACCGACAATAAGGACTATAAACTCATGGACAAAGTGGATTGTCTGAACGTAATGCAGAGAAGAAAAGGACACGCACGGAGTGAAAAGAAAGAGTAAAAACCCGTCAAGTAAAGTACAAATCAAAAGCAATTATAGAACCAGCCCCAGCGCCAAGTCAAGAAGATAATAGATAACTTCAACATTTCGAGCACTAGTAAAGAGTATGTGATGGAATTAAATTTCTTGCGAAAAATATGTTACCACACACACTTTTGGAAGACACGGGAGTTTTAGTAAACGCATTTTAAGATTTTTAGGCTTGATTACAGATATGAAAACACATGTTTCAGATTTCATGGGGAATCACGGAATTCAAGGATTAACTGGAAAGAGAGAAGTGATACATTTTGTAACCTTTAAGCTAGAACAAGAATTGAACTACTTTTCGAATTTTACATCAGAACGTTATCACTACTAGGGTGTATTTATAATCAGTTTTTTTCTAGGTAAAATTCTGTAACCCGTACCTTCTTTATTTTATTTTTTTCCGTTGACAGACTTGCAAAAGACAAGTGCATGATAAGTATTACATGACAACAGTCAACACGGAGTAAAAAATTCCAGTCGTCACCATTGTCACGTGAAGGTTCCAACTTGAAGCACATTCTACATTGATTGCTCGGAAGTTAGATGACAGTGATAAATGTGCTATACAAGTTGTTTCCGATACAGGTGCATCAAATGTAGTTGACCTATGGGTAAAGTTTTCAACGTTTGTTCACTTTGGCCATACTTTCATTACTTCTCTAGCTCCTATAGTTCTTTCAGTGTTCATTCATTTTTAGTCGAAAAGTGGAATTTTCAGTTGAAAGTGGAAACAGATATATTAATCATTTTTTCCTTGGATAGATTTACATTATTTATATGAACGGCGCAAAAAGATATGTGAAGCGAGACAAATATTACTAATGCTGTTATACGGTTTAGCTGCCTACAGAAGGGCGACTGCTTTGACATTTAACACTGAAGGTTGGAACGTGCGTCTTCGAGATGTATCGCTGGTGTGCTTTACCGTATTCAATACTTGCTGGGCCATATTTGTAAAATCCTGATTCTGGATTTCCAAAAGGTTTATGATTTGAAATTAATATGTTGCAAAGACATTTATACCAAAGATGAAAATCGAGAAGAATAATAGCCGCACTTGTAATTTTGGGGAACGGATTCTAATTTCTACCAGTGTAGTCCTCTTTGTTCTTCTATCTTATGACATTTTTCTGTCTCTAGTTTTGTGCCACTCAGACGGTAATAGATCCATTGTCTCTAAATTGCAAGGTCAGCTTTTTGAAGCACCAGATATTTGACAAGGCAAAGCGAGAGCGGAGTCCGAGAGAATGTCTGGGCTTACCTGCTCCGCTTTCAGGATGTCAAAACGACAGGGAGTTTCAGAAAAACCTTGCTTTGCAGCATGATATGATACAGTATTTAATATCGTGATTTTACAACTCAAATCTTCGGAATGTGAAAGCTAAAACCTTCTTACAGGGTAATGGTACATGTAGACACAGTGGGATTCAGATCCAAGGAGAGTTGTGAATTTCCGACTAAGGATAGTGCCTTCGACCAGCTTTTATTCCGTGTTGTCCCCAGCAGAGGCTCATCGATCTTTGATACAGATCCATTTTCAAAGACATGTAAGTCTCCGATTATGGGGACCAAACTGGTCGAGTAACTACATAAACAATCTCATATAGCTATGTGCTTAGCTACCAACGGTCCGTATCCAGAAACCTCGGACCCTGGTACGTTTGTTACCCAACTTGCCATCAGCAAGTTTTCACTTGGCTGCAGCGAGCACCTCCATGGCGGACCACGAGCACAGGTGCACCCAAACCGATTGGCCGAACAACGGCAATTGCAGGAGACATGCGGACCTGCACAATACCAAACTAAGGCGTTAACTTCTGCTACAACCTTTGAAGTTTAAAGATGATATTATTACTGCAAGAATAGGATTTACAATCTCATGATACTTGAAGACCACTTGACTGCAAATAGATTTACAAAGGAGCCATACAGATATCATACTATCTGCAGAATAGACACTATGCTGTTTTAGTCAGTCATGAAAGACTTACCAGTTTGATAGAACTCGTCCCTGCACAATTGGGAGGAGTTTCCGGCTGTTCAAAGCGCTTAAAATCATTAGAATTTCCTGCTTTTGTGTAGCAGCGCCCACAAAGGTCGTAGTTGAGCTTCCTGCATGTCGAAAATAAATGGCGTAGGCATGAGTAATGTCACTAGATTCCAAGATTTTCCTATTTGCTGTAAAAGAGAAAGTTAGAATCTTCACAGATTGTTTAGCCCGTCATGTTCTGAAGATCTAGTCACTTGCATGGATGTGGCATCACCTTAGAGCTTTGAAGCGTGGTCCCACAATGGGATTCATCTGACAGATGTTGCAACGAACACCCTTGTGAGTAGCATGGAGCTTGTTGACCTCCGACTTATCTTCTGTCTTCTTCTCCTCGGCTGCGGTGGGGTCCTTCACCTCGGTCGATTGATTCGGTGGAGAAGGGCCCACAGACTTGGGATCGGTTTCCATCTTTTTGCCAGCTTGCATCTGTGAGGTGACCATCCTCACAATGTTCTCCATCATCTGAGGGACCTGATTTGGAGGCATGATTCTCTGGAAAACGGGATCGACAATCTTCACTGTCTTTTTCGTTGATTTCTCGGGCGTGGAAGAATCTTTGACTGGTTCCTGCGACGATGCATCCTTTACTCCAGTTGCAGCAGCAGAAGTAACGGGAGGAGGAGGGCTAGCGCCCATATTCTGTGCAGCCTCAGCAGGCACAACCGCCACGCGGATGTATAGCGGGTTAATCTTCTGGGTGACGCAGGCATCTGTAAGATCTTGATCGCATCCCACAGTTATCACATCGTTGTCCTTGTCCTTATATGCCATCTTAAGCTGCGCCGTGACGGGGAGCTTGAACAGATCCCGAACTCTTGCCTCCACTTTAGTAAGAGATAAATCTTCCTTCTCCGCCCGGCTGGCGAGCATGCGACGCAAACTGCCTTCGTACTCCACCTGAAATTCCAAATTCCAATTCCAATTATAAAAACTGATTTCAAATCCTCGAATTCGAATTGACATTCGTCCAACAGGAGAGCATCACCAAACGCAGATCAAACAGTTATGCGACAACCTCCCACAAACACTAATATACATCAGTTTCTCACACATATTGATGTCTGAAACATGGCATCTGAACAAGTAATATGATGCAGTCAAACTGGTACAATCTTAAATCTCAACCTGCCTTAACATCACGACCCCGATTCCTGCACTTAACCTCCACGAAATTGATAAATGCACGCAGCGAGCTACATAAAATCTACAATTGTGAAAGCTTACCTTAATGACGTAGGCCATGTCTGTTATGATTGTAGATGCGACCTCTTGCTTCTTGTGCGTTCCGGTAAGCCGCACTGGAAGAGTCCTGATATGAGGAGTTGAACTGATACACTTGTTGTTGACTGTCGAGGAGATGCTGAGTTGTAGAGGATTTCAGTGACTGCGCGTTCCCGTGAGCCGCGCTGATCAATAAACAATCGAGGTGAGAATGTGATGAATGAAGAGCTGGGAAGCGCAGACTTTATATCGGTCTCCATGTGCCTGCCTGAGAGGAATATCTCCAGCGCTCGCTGAAAATATTCCTTGTTCTTCTTCTTCTTCTTCAAGTATCGTCACTCCGAAGTTTGGAGATCTCTTCTGGTATGTTCGAGTACCCTCTGCCTGTTTCATAAACTCTAGGCCCTTCCTCCACATGATTCAAGTTCTGAAGCTGAAACATAAAGAGGAAGGGTGCGCATCACATCATCACTTGTGACATAGACAGTACGACAAACTTGGGACTTATCGAGCTAGACATGTCTACGATCGACGAACAAGGTAAATATTCAAGATAAATTTTCCCGCGGTAGTTCTGCAAATTCAGATCTATTCTTGGACTACTGAAGAGGCCCTAATATCTGGTGAGACACGTCGAGTTTCTTGACGTTGAAGACTGGCTCACCGCCAACAGCTGTCCACTTGAGCTGACAGGTCTAAGGCTTAATTAAATAACCTTACCTTGAAACTATGGCAATCGAGCGTAATGGAAACATGGTACTCTGGTAGAGAATATCTCTGCTAATCGCATCCTATAATCGTATTCATCTAGGCTGATTGATCAGTTACTGGGAGATTTTCATGGGAACACAGCTCATGATTTCGTTGTCGATCTTCTTGTTGTCTGAAATTTGAATTGTTGAAGTTCACGTCTTTGTTAACACCGTGAGGTCGCTTCTTAATTAAAAATTTGCGGTAACAGAAACGGAAGTCAAGGAATCTGGATTTTGAGCCAGACGCATATTGCCGTGCATGATAGACATGAATCCGAACGCTCTCTCCGCTGCCACGAAGGCAGTTTCCGGCGAGGAAGATCTTACTTGTCTATGTCGAAATGACCGAATCGCTACGAACTACCGTGTTCTCTACGATCGCTGAAGCAACCACACCAAACAGAAGGTAAACGTTCTGGTCCTAGCTGACGGTCATGTATAAGTCAATCTAGTTGAACTCATATCATGATTGAAAATCGTTACGTACACTCTTGAATTTGAGATTTGGTTTCCATTGATAAATATCCTAGTACTGTCAAATCAAATCAACAGTTCAAAATTGTCACCAGCACTTGTGTGTATTCCTGTTATCCGAGCAAATGAAGACTTTCCAGAATGCAACGTTTGGAACTTTTCTCGAAAAACTGTTCTCTCGTGGACATTGAAGCAAAGATAACTGGTTGCAGCACAGAGTCGATCATCAATTCTCGAAGTTTGGTCTCATGGCTGGTCAGCTGAACCAACCACGAAATCAAATTGAATGGCATTGATCAGTATGTCGGTTGGAGACAAGAACCGATTTCTTCCTGATGAGTAATCGTCTGACTGCAAGGACATAAAATACAAACATAAAAACTTTGAATCATGTACGAAGCTCAATTTTCTTCACGGCAAAACATAAGTGTGAACACTTGAGGCGTGGGTACTTTCAAAAGCTGTGCCGATCATTATTTTAGAACATATCACAGTGGGGAGAGGAACGATATTCCAAAACAAAACTTACACTAGATTCTTCCCGGCTAGCACGTTGTCCATCCCAGACCTCTTTGAGTACTCCAGAGTCAGGTGGATAGATTTTATCCCCGTCTAGATTGCAAATACTACCCTGGAGACTCGAGTCAAATCTGAAAATATGTTAGAAGCAAGTTGCGGTGCGGTATCGACAGCTTCTTGTGGACTTGCAAAGACCGCCATGAGCTGCAAAGACAAGTGTAGATTTTAAACATGAATGAGTAAGTCAATCTGCTGTAGTCAAGTGCTAGTCAGGTGCACCTAGAGAAAAATATTCACTCATCAGAACATGAACATGTAACTTCCCACTCACGTGTACAGATTAGAAGATATAGAGCATGAATATAAAAGTGTCTGTGCATTGTCTAATAAGGATCAAATTACAAATCAGGAGGAAGCATGTAGTGGGTAATATCTCATGAACGACATCTGCTGAGTACTGAGTGAAGATCAAGCAATATCCGGATAAAAAGTACGTTAAGGTTTCGATGTCTTGTCAATCTTACAGGACGCGATTTTACTCGTCTGCTTTTCCCCATTTGTCAAAGCACCGACCACAAACATTGTTGTAACATTCTCTGAGTCGATGTAAAATCGTAAGTATTTAAAATCAGAGAAATTCAAAACTCCTGTTCGAATGCAGCTCCAAACATCAGCATTGCGCATGAAAGCAAGTCATAACACGCCATAGCGTAAGCAAGTCATAACACGCCATAGCGTAACCCAACTTTCGTCATGGCTTTGAATCGAATTCCTGTAACTGTACTGATGTGAAAACTGTAGTAAGTGACCCCTTTGTTGTTAAGTTTGCTGGTGGTCTCTGCCGGAGGTGCAACAGGTGTGGTCCCTGCATCAGTTGCGGCATGAGTCTTTTTCGTTCGATTGAGGGTCCACGGTTGAAAGTTGCGTGCCAACTTTCTTCAAAATGACGTCGACGAGATCAGGAACCTTGCTGGGAACACAGATTCCTCGACAAATTAGAGCATAGCACAATATAACTTTCTTCACACCATGCTCAGGGTTGAAGGTTTTGTCGCAGATCAATTGTCTCGATATGAGCAGCCGGTTTATCTGCCGTCTCACTTCCAGCGGTGGGTACTACGCTCTCAGCAGTCTTGTGGGGTACAACGACCATTTGAAGACGAAGAGTATTCTGCTTCCCCGTGACACAAGCGTCGTGCAAATCGTGATCGATTGTTCCGGTCACAATATCGTCTCCTTTATCTTCGTAGCTCATCTAAATCTGAACCTCGCTGACAGCTTAAACAGCTACTGAACTCTTGCTTCTACTTTGGCGACTGATAAATCCTCGGTTCCTTCAACGTTGTTATGCAGCCGACGGAGGCTTCCATCTTATTTAACAGGTGCCAATTGGATCACAAACTTATAAACGGGATGCACGATGGGGACATGGGGCTAGGCCCCATGTGCCAATCAGATTAAAAGATGTGATTTCCTCAGTTTAGAATGAAAAGGGAACGTCATGCTTTCATTGCTCTCAAGAAATAATTAGTTTTCTTACACTCATTTTAGGTGATGTTTTCATGTAATGTGTGTTACTGATAGCCACTTTGACTAAGACAATTCGTATACCTTAGATGTAATGGAATTTATCTCTCATTGTATTGCTACTGCTACTCGTTTGGTTTCATTCTTGTAATCGCTGACGGGGTTTATCCATCCTTGGTCCCCTTTCTTGTCAAGCTGGGAAGAGCAGACTTTGTTTTGGTCTTCATGTGCCATGTTGCAGACTTTCTTCACTCTTCTTCGATTTTCTCACTCTAATACTCATAGCTCTTTTCTGTTATGTTCTACCAGCCTTGCTTGGTTGTTACGGATCCTTTAGAATGTGAAGGGGAAGTGTTGAGGTGATTGAGTCGTCACTTGTCACCCACACAGTATAAGAAATACCTGACAGAAGAAATGGGGACACATGGAATAAGAACGGGTTGGGAAACCAGCAACTGGGTACAAAGCAAGGGCTGAAAAAGGAGCAAATACAAAAGGAGACATTGTTCAGCTGATGACAAAATTGATTTAATACTGTTCGTAACTAGAAAGCCCACCAAAGACCCCCTTATCCACCAAATAATTGAATAAAGGCCCCAGAAAGTGCTTCTTCGAGTACCATAATTAAATTCCAAAATCCACCCTACAAAATTAAGTATAAAAAGTCAACATAAATGTGAAACACATCTTAAAACACATAAAATAACTTCAATTATGTAATATTCTGGAACGTAAAATTCGTACATAATCTGTAGTAAAGTTGCAAAACCTCATCCAATAAATCGAAATCGAGTACAGTTAATATGTTACTTAAAAGTCCGCCCGAAGGTCGAAAGAAATGGAGAACTTATCCGTCTCGGACTATACGGTACTGACGGGGCTTGATCTGTCTAGACACTGCCACGAAGGTGATCTCCGGTTAGATTCCCTATGGAACTCTTTTGAGACAAGTAGCTGCTTTAGCTATTGAACTTTGAATATCTGGTGCAAGAAAGGTGACATTCCCAACGTTGAAGATTTGGGTTGGCATGCCAGCTGTCAATCTAAGCTGACGGCTTTGTGGGGTGAGCAAGCATGGATTAGCCATGGATGAGCGAAGGTAATAGAAAAGTTATGCCTAAGGATCTTTCCATGAGTTTAATACATCAGCCTGATGGCTGAACAACCCATGATAGTGGAAATCCTTGAAATTCGCCTTGATCCTTCCTTGCTTCTAGAATGAAAACTCGACTCGTGTATGCAGTGAAACAGATAAGAATTCCTGAAATGGATGACATGTGAGCTTGAGTCTTAGTCAATGGGCATGCATGATCAAGTTAAACGAAACAAACAAAGGCACCTGATTGGCGGCCAGGACTACGAGGAGATTCTGATTTGTCAATCTTAGATGAATCCAGTTGTTATCTGCAATCACCAGAATAAAAAACAGTAGCTTTACAGATTTTGTTTGTATTGAGATCTAGTCGACTTAGATGCGACTCGGAAGCAACAAGTATACAATTCCGCAAAGATCTCCAAATTTATGGTCAAATTTATTCTTCTTGCATTGAGTTACATCTATTCGTATCATCCGGATGATACGAACATTCCGGATGTTCGTATCATCCGGAGTCTATGCCAACTTTATCAAAGAGTTGGCTAAAAGATTCAGAATCTCCGAAAAATGATTGTTGGAGACATTTTGGCATGCACTGTAGAAATTTAATTTGAATATGTATACATATTCAACCCCAATCCATTTCGTTGTTGCTTACAAGGCTGATGTGTTATATCAGTTGTTTTAGGAACACTATAACTATGTTAACAAGAAGGGAGGAATTCAATAAGCGGTGCGAACTGACTGAAGTGTCAATCCTAACGTAAAATAGTGATCCACATGTCACTCTAATTTTTATTAGTTCGTCCGAGGTCAGCTTCATTATACCAGAGCTATTTTGAACCTGATTAATAACATTGTCACGTCAACTCTTCTGTCGATGAATTACAGGGAATATTTATTTCAACAAGACGTTCTTTCATGTAACTAATGATCATAGAGTGTGCAGTATCATTCCGTGAACCAAACAAAGTTATACCGGTCATTATCGAGTAAAAATTTATGAAGATATTGCTAGTCTTTTAAACTTCTTTACACTTTCGACTGATGTTGACGGACATGAGCAGCATAAACAATTTTCGTACAAGGTAGATGACTCAGAATATGCGCCAAGCATTTATTTCACATCATTTCACAGAAGAGAGTAACTAAGTTTTCAAGACAATAGCTACGCATCTTTCTTACAGGAGACACAAATCCAGCCCGAGCATTTTGAGTACTCAGAGACGAGCATTGACCTCCTCTCTCAGATTGCAAAACCTGAGATCTGAGATCTCTCTGCAAGTTGAAGCTGTTCATTCCGATATCAACAGCTTCTAGAGAACGTCCGACGACGATTACAAGGTACCAGGATAACTTTAGATGATAACCTTGAATCAGTAAGTCCGCTTACAGTTGGATGAGTCAGGTGCACCTGTGCATAGTTTTACTTGTCAGATTTTGAATCCATCCGAATACGAATACTTTGGTGACAACTGCAGCATGTAGTGCTCAATTCCTTCTAAAGCGTATTTTTCGAGTCTTCAGTATTGACCGAGCAAAGATTGAACACCTTGTAGGTATCGATGTCGCCCATTCTCACAGGAGGGCCTGCCCATTTAGGTCGTGATAACGGCTGTTCGATGCGATTGTACTCGTCTGGATTTCCCGACTTGTCGAAGCAACTACCACAAAGATCGTAATTATATTTCCTGAATGGACGAAGAAAACATTAGTAACTGACTTTCGTTGGAATTTCAAATTTCATCTACGAAATCAGCATAGCACATAGGTGATGAGGATCACATCAATGCATTTCAAAGTGTCTCGTGACAAACTTACTTGATTGCTTTGAACCGAATCCCTTTGATCGGAGTCATGTGACAACTATCGCAAGTTACACCTCTGTGGATAACTTTGTTGGTGGACTCCGCCAAAGCTGCAACAGTCGCTGCACCACTTCCAACTCTGGCCTCATACTGCTGTTTAGCCTCAGAAGAAACTTTGGACGTCGGGAGACTCCTCAGCCAATCTTGTGGAGTCAATCCACTTCGTTCTGCTGATGGAGTGGCAGTTTCATTCGATTGCACGGTCACATTTGAAAGCTGAGCACCCACCCTTTTCACAATCACATCTAGCAGATCAGAAATCTGTCCCGGGGGACAGAATCCCTCGAGAAGTTGAGCATAGCAGTCTACAATTCTCCTTACACCGTCCTCAGAGATTGTAGGCTTTGTCGCAGATTCTGGCGTCTGAGCAAAAATACTATCTGCCAGCCCACTTCCAGCTGCGGGTGGTTCGCTTGCAGTCATGTTGGGGGCTACAATGACCACTTGAAGACGGAGAGGATTGAGCTCCTGTGTGACACAAGCGTCCTGCAATTCATGGTCGTTCGTCAAGGTCACAACGTCGTCTTCTTTGTCGTTGTAGGTCATCTTCAGCTGAGCATCACTTGGAAGCTTGAAAACTTCCCGAACTCTTGCTTCCAATTTGGCGAATGATAAATCTTCGGTTTCCTGAATGTTGTAGGGTAACCGACGAAGAATTCCTTCAAATTCGACCTGATGACAAAAATTAGGAACGCATGGTGTCAGTTGAGTTGAGATAGCGACATCTCGTAAATATGCTAAAGCACTCATTGCACCGAGCGCGGTGAATAGATAACCAAATCCATACTACAGCGAGATCGATCCCAATCCAAGAACTAATTGCGGGACGAAATCATGCAGCACAAGCTTCTCCCAATGCTGCTGGAAATTCTCACACCCCTAATTCGATTCTCAAAGAGATGATCGCCCTGTCAAGTCAGAAGGGCATCCAGCAAAAAGAGGAGACGACGGGAGCTTATTGAGCAACGAATTGCAATTTCCCACACTTCTGCTGCGGATGAAGCAAATTGGTTCCATGAGCTCATTCACTTGCAGTACCCGGAATGACAAAAAATAATAGAAAGAAAATTCCGAGAAATCGAGAGCACAAGCTGATCTATCTGGGACAACATTGAACTCCAGTTCGGAACATCTTTGACCTCGGCGTCCGTCTCACTACGACCATACGATACACAATCCAGCTCTCGTAAGCTGCAACTGTACAGATACATGCAGAACAAACGAAACAGCGCTTACCTTGATGACGTGAGTCATTTCTGCAGTGAACTCGAGATCGCTCTGCGTACCAGTAAGCCGCACTGATCGAGATACTGACTGTCAACACGAAGTTGAAGTCCGAATAGTAGAAGGCAGAAGAGACCGCGCGTTCCCGTGAGCCGCGCTGATCAATGAGCAATGAACAAGCAACGAAGAGGGAGAGAGAGAGCCACTGATAAATGGAGGGGATGCACGAGCTGAATTTATATGACGGGTACGCATGTGACCTTCGTCTCGCGGGCATAGGGCCGTCATCCCGGCCGTCAGTAATTTCCCTCACTACAAGTAAACCTCAGGGGATCCTTTCCCGGTGCTTTCTACAACCCTTTGCCTCTATTACTGTAATAGAGCCTCTATCTTACCGGACAAATCGTCCCGCTCCTCAAGTCTGGGACTCAGGGTTTATGGAAACTCGTTGGGTTCGACGGAAAAGACAAACTCGAGAATAATTGATCTCTGTAATTTTCTCTGCAGGTAAAGTTCATGCCAAATTAGCAGCTGAGACCCACCCTCGGAATCTTGCTGGCTCGTCTGGAGACACGTCAAGTATCTTCGGGTCCAAGATCGATCCTCACCAACAGCTGGCAATGTCAGCTGACGAGGTTGCGGCGTAATAAGATCCTGGCTTATCAGGCCATAACGCAGCAGCGCGCACGTGGGAGGGATTTGGTCGCAAAGGTTTCCTCTTCTTCGGTTTAATCGTAATGCTTCTGTTTCCATTTTCCTCATAATTCGAGCTTGTGTGTTTGTGGGTCGGTGAGTCCTTGAGTCCATGAGGTAAGGTACATGAGAATTAGCAAGCCGTCAGATATTTTCCATGATATTTTCCAGTTTCATGTAGTGCTTTCATTTTGATTCGTGTGGGAAATCCTGGAACTTACGAAGAATTTTTGGAAGGTTTAGGTATTGATTTTTTCGCGGAAAACCTGTCCGACAGAAAATCAGCAGGATGAGAAAGACTGTGCATAGGAAGTAACTTGTTGTCCACGCAAGTCTAGATACTTCAAAGAGCAGATTTGTTGGAACACCGGTTCTTGAGAAAATCCAAAAGTACACAAAGACAACAGCATTGCATGCGGGCTCCATATCAGATACATAAGAACTGGACATTGCTTGAAGGCTTCAGCTTCAGCTTCAAAGCTTCAAAGCTTCAAAGCTGCTGAGAGCATAACAACCGAGTGACACCGACGTCGTCGAGTCTCGATTGAAGCTAACTGCATTGAAGTTTTACCCGTTTGACCAACCGTTTGATACATACACATGTACGCCGACAAGGCTATTCCCAGCAAGAATTTACTTCGACTGAAGTCTTCTGTCTTCGAAGTGTTGTCAACATAAAACACCAACCTTTCCCGAGTCTATTGACGTGTCAACTTTAGTCCAGCCAGGGAATTTTGACTCTTTGATTCCTCGTATGATATTCCATCTTGCTGATGAAGCTCTTACCCTGCCGAAGGCAAGGCGTAAGAGCTTCTTTCTTTCTTAAGCACGAAGGTACTGCCATAAGTTTCATGGCGCGGTGTCGGTGAGACGAGACCATTCTTGCTACCAAGCTTGAATCATACGCACAACTGCATATCTTGCGCTACATTGCATCGACTTGACTGCATTGTAGATCGGCATGAGGAATATTTAAATTGTGCATGCTTGATTCCTGCATGCATGTATAGTATCAATGTGTTGAGCTGCGTATAAATAGATCGTGATATATTCTCATGAATTATCGAAATAAATATTCATTTATTTCTTAAATTTCTCCTTTGAAAATATCAGAGCTGCTCTGCAGAGGCAAAGTACACTGAATCGCTGAACAAAATCTGTCAAAATCTTTACAGCATACCTTCAGTTCTCAGGTGACTCAACTTACCCTATTGTCTTCATTACATTTCATGAAAAAAGACAACAAATCATGTCGGCCACACTTGGATAACACGTATTCTTATCTGGTGTCACTACACAAGTTTCGGGAAATATGACACGACGCATATAGTACTCTATGTTTGGTGAAGTTTCTAATCCATGCAAAACTTTGTGTTTGTTTCTTGCGGAGTTTGAATTGCAATACGATTACTCTTGCCGCTTTCTACAGAACCCACTCCGTCAATAAGAGAAATGCTCATGAATTGTTCATCTGTACCACAACTTGGTCAAACCATTGTGGGAATCAAATCATGATGGTTGATGGTCAAACGTATATGTGACAGGAAATGGTGGAGATAATGATGAAAAAAATATGCATAAATAGTACATTCTTGACATTCTTTGCCAAATGTCAAGATGTACTAGTAGTAGTGGGCAGATGTTTGCCAGAGATAATCCAAAAAGAGATATTTTCTTCAGCACATCTCACGAGATGTTAGTGTCCTCACTGTCACCTTTTTTAGATACGTGTAGGATACCCCATATGAAGCTCATATGATTAGATTGTAGGTAAATATAGAGGAAGAGAGTACGTTGCTTAAAAAGTGCATGTTGTGTAAGAACCTTGGAAGTACATGAATGAAAATGTGGGAGGACTCAAGGAACATTGAACTTCATGGAAGCTACTTGCAAGCATGTGATTAAAAATCACTTTGCTAAATTTGAAAAGACTTAGTACACATGGAATAGATTGATGAAAATTAAGCTTTAGATACAAAGAAAAAGTCAAATTGTCAAGAAATATGTATTATCAGGATACATTCAAGTTACATAGTTCAAATTTAATTGACAAAATTAATTCTATCTTTTTAAAAAAAATCATGTGTCTCTAGGTCAAGTACAAAGGATAATAGATACAAAAGAAATTAACAACTTTCAATGGAGTCTTATAATCAAAGATATGGATAGGAAGGATATATTAAAAATAGTTGTGGACAAAATCCTTGGGATATTCCCTATGCATTTGGCCTAATTGAAGAGAATTTACAAATTTTTGTTGTTTTTGTCATATCATCAACCAGATCTGATTGGTACAATGTCCAACTCAGAGAAACGGTGTCTGTGCCCAATTATATCATTCAGCTTGATTCTTGTATGATTTACGGAGAGCATTAGAAAAAGATTCGGCACTTTCTATGTAGCCCAAAACTAAAAACCTAAAAATCTACAACTGGGGTGTTCCCGGTTACTAAAACGATGTGAGTTGATACTAACAAATGAACCTTCAGAATGATATTCGAAAGATAATTCCAACCGTTTGAAAATTAATGAAACTTGATCCAAAAACAAAAACAAACATGGAATTTTCAAGCAGAATTTTTTTGAGATGAAAGGAAGTTGCAAGTCACTAAAGTATAAAAGGATAGAGGGGCCAGCTCAAATGGAGTGATTGAAGACCAAACCCAAGTCTCAACCCTCCATCACTATTATCATAATCATCTTAATTTTTAAAGCACCGAACATAGTTTGCGATTTCTTCTTTTAAATTCCGAATTGAATCTTTGGAGTCACTGGCTCAGTGTATCGAACGGAGTGATAAAATTGGTTCGTTTGCAAGGAAACAATTGATGGGCTGCGCTCGCAGCCACGTGCTTCATTTCACTGTCCACCGATCCCGAACTGAGTGATAAAATTGGTCCGGAGGACAAAGGAATTTGTCCTCGAACCAAAGTCGGATGAAAGTTCTCCACATATGCCTTCACAGAAGTCGCAGACTCTGTCGGTTTATCCGCAGACTCTGCTGTCTGAGCCGAAGGAAACCCTGCTGCCTCAGTTCGTGGGGAATGGCTTCTACCATCCTGGCGTTGAAAACCCACTTGAAGAAGAACAGCATTCGATCCTCGTATCGGTCGCTTGTCAAGGACACACAAGGATACGACATCATGTTCTTTGTCTCCATGGATAATCTACAGCTGAGAATGATCTTGGAGCTTAAAACGCTTGCAAAGTCTTGCTTCAGATTTAGTTAATTCTTAGAGTATTGGTCAATGCTTCCCCTTAGATTCCATGAGAAGATGGGGTAGGTTCAGTTTAAGAACAACACTTAACTGGTGTTTTTCCCATGGGATGTAACCGCCGTCTCTGCAATCGAACGTACGTACAGTGCATGTACCGTGCACCCGCTCCTTAACCCCATCATGGCCCGTTCTGTAGGTATTGGGATCAAGAGGCACGATATGCAGGGGAGTCTTGTATTCACATGTACTATCTACGTGATGCATAGTAATACCCAGATATTTGTGTTCCCGAGAAGATCTTCGGGAGGTTCCATCAGGTACTTCCTTTACTTTATACTATATTTCAATGAATGAGTTCCGAATACTGTAATTTATGAAAGTGGCAATGTGGATAGCACAAGCTATTCAACAGAACATCAAAACAAAACAAGAAATAGTGACTAGACTGGTCTGATCACTACTACTATGAGAACTAAAATAAATAATTCCCTAGTTTCAAATGAGGTAATTGATGTTTTTAGAAATCAGGAATTTTATACAATATATCAAATGTATTTGAAGTTTACTTTACATGAAAATATAAATATCTTACACACATAAGTTATATTTCTCATCGGAATATTATTATTACTGACCTTGTAATAGTACTTGCAATGGTAATGGCATTTGCTATATCAATTAATGACTCTCTAGACCCGATTCAGAAGGTTTCAAATATCACAATGTAAACTATGAGCAATTGCAAGTAGCATTCCATAACTACCAAACTAAGATATTTTCATACATTGAAAGAGCATACAAAGAAACACACTGAAAATCAATGGGTTCAAAAAAATTATCTTTTGAAGGATTGTAATATTTGCCGTCATATAAGATTCAAGTTAGCACTAAAAAGATAGATAACTCTTGGATAGTTCTAATTAAATTGATTAACTTCTGAAGGAGAATAATATTCCCCCTTTTAATAATGCTCAGTACCCAGTCTGTGGCTAGTTATGCTTCACAGTATAGTTCGAGGAAGCTACCCGATGTGTACCGAAATTCAACTCTTTCACCAGTACACAATTCTATTCCACCGGACAACCGCGCACATATCTAAGGGTGCCGTTAAAAGCGCCTGGATATGACGAGAACTAGCGTGCTCGTGCCTCTTATACCACTAGGAAGAAGACCATGCGCGCAGGTTTCCTGGATTCTGGATGTGGTAATCATACTCTGTAGTTATGGCCAAAAATAGAATAAGATGAAATCAGATCAAGCAACGTAATTGCACAATTTAGGGGAGGAAGCTCGTGAACCGGTTTCCTTCACAGAACGGGATTGTAACAGCACAAGCTTCCGGGTGGAATGTACCATAGGAAAATATTACCACTGACTGCACAAATACTAAAAATGATTTTTTGTGCCCCCAAATGCTGCATTTCGAACCCATCGGTTTCTCTTACATAATTTACTAAGTTGTCTTCTTTATGAATAAGCAAAGAGATGTTAAGTACTCCATAGCTGGTGTTCCTTCAGGAAAGGCATATTTGAAAACTATAATAGAGACAGTATTAGAGATGTAAGCGAAGTTTATACAAACAAATTCAAGATGTCTCTTTGTTACACAGCTGAATATCACAAGATATATCATCTCCGAGACTGAGTACCATGATAGCACAATGATACTCCGTTCTGTCTCTAATTGTCTCCGGAAAGCGAAGCTCCGTCTGGACTAAGCATAAAGAATAAACAGACTTCGAAAGAGTAGAAGTGGACAAAGTGCGAATCCGGAACGACCAATCATTCAATGGCTTTATGAATGGGACTCATGAGCAGAAAGTGGGGCTTCATGATTTTAATTCCTTGCTGGGAACGGAATTTTGTAAGAGCTGCACGTTTCTCCGAGATCAAAGACAAATACTTCAAAAGGAGAGTGATGTGTGCAGCATGACACACTATGGAGACTTCAGAATGAAAGGTGTTGCCTTTCTCGATCCGAGACTTGAAAGGTCCAGCACCAACCGAATCGCATTTCGCCGAGCATGGTGGATAGTCATAGTGCCACAAGAGTACTGGTTAGAATACAATATCCACGAATCCACAGTAGCAGAAAACATTAGATGAACGAGACCTCGCTTCACATGTACACAAGTCTGACGTGAGAGAATCATGAAGAGTCACTTATCTTCATCCGCAGGCTGAGATGCTCGATGACCCGTGTAATGCCCATAGATTGAGCCCGAAGTAAACAGCGGCGGCAACGTTAGCGGCGGGTGCAGAGTGGTGGAAATTGGTTGGAGGACTGTTGGGGGAAGCGGCAAGTTCCGCTCTAGCTTCCGGTGTCGTGCGTCCAAAGAGTGCGAATGATGAGCCGGGAAGTGTCTGGACTCTGCCGGTAAGAAAGGTGGAGTGGCCGGGGAACCAAGCGGATCATCCAGTCCGACAGGACCAGTTGACCGGACGAAGCTGGAGTGAAGGCAAAGGCACCCCCACCTGCACGTCGTGGTCTGAGGCTCCGAGATGGCGCTCTATATATTGGCCTCGGCTCTCTCCAGCATCCCATCATCCGACTTTGGCACTCTCCCCCTCGGACACACACGCGGATCACAGGAACGCGTCTGCTACTCCTTTCGTTTAGAGATTACAATTGAGTCCTGCGCGACTCACAGCAACGTTCGTCGTTAGAGGAGTTGATTCCGCCTGCGTGCGAATAAGCTCTTTTCAGGGTTCAAGATCTCGGTCATAGGCTGAGGAAGTTATAATCACAGGTTGAGGAAGATTTGTTTGAAGATAACAGAGATCGATACGATGGCTTACGTGATCAAGGTGCGTTCTGAAATTGCTAGATTTCACTCGTCAATTCGGTCAATTATAGGTTGTATGGTGTGTGGTCCAGGGTCAGTTCGTTAAAGAAACGCACTTTTGTTGAGAACGCTGGTAATTCTGCTTCTCGGACGAGAACGATGACGGGGAGCATGAGTGAATTTTTTTGTTTTCTAATTGTTGGAATCTTTACAGGTCGAGCACGCGGACACACTCCGTCGCCTCACGTTTGAGAAGCGGCCTGGTGAAGAGGGCGGTTTATCTTTCGCGGATTTGGAATCGTCCATTCGTGAGCTATTCAAAATTTCTGCATCTTCCGCACGGCTGAAAGTGACGTACAAGGACAAGGATAACGATGTCGTCACGATGGATAGCGACCAGGATCTGAAAGACGCCTGCGTTTTTCAGGCTCTCAATCCCCTGCGCTTGAAGGTCGTCGTGGTTCCAGATGCAAGCACTGGGACGCCACTTGAAGGGCTGGATGTGCCTTTCAAAGACTTTCTACAGAATTTGCATCCTGAAAACATGAAGAAAATTTTACAGGATTGTGAACCTCTCTTGAAAGATGCTTCTCAGATCCCCGAGTTGTTGGAGCAATTTTACAAAACTGTAATTTCTCACATTCCGGTGGTGCGTCGGAACGGTGGAACTGCAACCTCCTACCCCTCTGGTCAAGGCAACAAACCTAGCCCACCTCAGCACCCTCCCTCCACACCACCTGGTTGCCCCTCTGGTCAAGGCAACAAACCTCGCCCACCTCAGCACCCTCCCTCTAGGTCTTGGTCTTATGGGGAAGAAGGCAATCAGGAAGGCTTAATTTCTGTGCACTTCGGTGTGCGCTGTGATGGTTGCAACGACGCTCCTATTAAGGGAACTCGATACAAATCACTAGTGTATGCAACTCAAACCTGTAACCCTGAATCAGAACTGTGCTTTTCCTTTCGTAGAACCAGAGCCTTCAATTTCGCCGGGGATGGTCACAGACCTTGTTCTTTCTCTGACATATCTGTTTCTTCGTTCGCAGAAAGGAAAATTATGATCTCTGCAGTGAATGTTACAAGAAATCTGGAGAGACCGATAAGAATTACGTAATCTTCCATCGTGCCCCAGTTCGTCCGAGATTCCGCTTTTCACGAAATGGTAGAATGGTGAGTTTTTCGGAATTATTCTCTTGGTATAGCCAGTTCTTTAGGCCATTTAAGAGAAGGTCAGATTTTCGTTGTGTTTTCAGAATTGCGGTCAGGAGGTGCGATTGGGGTGTTAAAAGTTGAGATTCTGATGTTTTTCTTCTGTCCTTGCAGAACATGTGCCCTGCTATGGGTCCTGTAGAAGGTGGTATTGGTCCGATCGGTCACTCAGGAATGGAACATTTTGGTCCCATGGGGCCAGGTTGTCATGGAGGAATGGGACCTCATGGTCACATGGGACCTCATGGTCACATGGGTCCTCACGGTCCTCATGGTCCTCATGGTCGCGGTGGTATGTTTAGAGGTCCCCATGGCGGAGGGCGTACTTCTCAAGATTACCAGGGCGGTTGGTTGGATGCCCGTTTCGTTTGTGATGTGTCTATTTTTGACGGCACCGAGCTCGCACCTGGAACTCATTTCACCAAAATTTGGCGCCTGCGTAACAGCGGCACCGCCCCTTGGCCCTCTCAGACGAAGCTCGTGAATGTTGATGGTGATAATCTCGGATCAGAGACCATTACACCACTCCAGGTGAGTTGGCTTGGATAGTTTTACATCGATTTTTGTTATTTCGTTTGGGTATGAAGTTTCGGATTTGCTATATTCTCGATGTCTTAATTTTCCTCAGCATGCTAGTCCAAGAGGAAGATTCTGAGACTCTGAATATTGGTTTTACAGCTAGGTGAGCAGGGATTGGCACCTGAAGAAGAGATCGAAGTGTCAGTCGATTGCGTTGCACCACAGCAGATCGGGCGATATCACTCGAACTGGCGCCTCTCCACACCATGGGGACCCAAATTCGGACACAAGATTTGGGTACAGATTCAGGTATAACATAACTCAATTCTTAAATTTCGCTTGAAGGTCTGTTCAGAACATAAATTGCTTGGAAGATGTTTCGAAGAGAAGTTGAGATGGGAATGTCTCTTTGCTGTACAGGTTGTTTCCGTGGATACTTTGAAGGAGCCTGCACAAGTTGATGTTGGTGAGAATGATGAGGAAGAAAAAGTTGATATTCCTGAAGTGACGTTTGAGAAACTTTCATCTTCTGCGCCTGCAAAAGCGGAAGAAATTGCTGCTGAAGTGGTGGCTACCGAACAGACTGAAAGCCTTGAGTCGATGAAGAGTATTGAAGAAACTTTCGTGAAAGTAGATGTAAATAACAACGGAGATGAGTCGCCCCACATTCAGATGATTGAAATGCCCTCTGGGTTAACTGAAGAAGAGAAGACGGAAGCCTCCACTCCTACGGTGGAACCCGCAGCAGCGGAAGAAAATAGACCCGTCGATGACGTTTCAAATGGAATAATTGCGAACATTCCTGATGAAGTTTCTGCTCCCGTGCTGCCTGAGGAGCGTAAGAACGGTAAAGCTCCAGTCGACACCGGGGAAGTCGCGATGGCTGTATACAACCCTCTACTGGGACGACTAGAAGCTATGGGATTCAGCGACAGACAGCTGAACCTCGAACTTTTGAAGGCCAATGCATTCGATCTCCGCAAATCAGTCGATGCGCTGTGCGCCGTTGACGATTGGGCCCCTGCATTTGAGGAACTGGAAGATATGGTGAGTTTTAGTCCACTTCAGTCATCGAGCTTATGCCGGCATGTCAATCTTGAGTATGTTGTGACCAGTCCCATAACGCTTGAAGCGAAAACTGACATTTGGTATTTGCTGTGTGTCAGGGTTTCACCGACGCTGGCGTCAACCGGCGTCTCATGTTCAAGAACCAGGGCAATCTGAAGCGTGTTGTGAAAGAACTTGTGCAGCTGGCTAAAGAATCATCAGGACGAGCCAAGCAGATGGCTTAGTTTGGCTGATTTACTGTCCGATCGATCGATTGATGCCGTCGTTTTCTTAAATATGTTGGCTTTTGACCTATTTCGGAATGCCATGTCCACAGCTCCGAATTTGGAATTTGTACGGATTTAGAATGTCACCTTTGCACTCCAATCTCATGCATTGACGGGTGGTATGGGATGTTCGTGTTTCGGAGAAAAGGGATATTTATCAGAAGAGTAGAAATTGGAAAAAAAATGTTTTAGCTTTGAGATTATAAAGTGGCACCACATTTTAGGGAACTGATTTATGTTTCAAAATTGAAGTATACTTGATTATGGGAAGGTAGTGATTTGTTCTCATGCAATACCTTGATTCATAAGCCACGGCTTATGAACTACTTTGGAATAGAAATATAGAAGTGGTTGTAAATCTGAAAGACGTATGAATAGCTTAAACATTGTCATAGTTTTAATAAACTTTGGATATAAAAGAAAATCAATTTCTTCTGAATGAGAGGAGGAGAAAGGGAAATGGTGTGCTCATGATAGTTTGTTCACTAAAATAGACAGTGCAAATGAAGAAATTCGCATGTAAAGCGTATGCCAGGATTGTTGATGCTGAGAAAATGATTGTGGACGTTTTTTCCCAATCGGGATATGTAGCAGAGAATGTCCACAACCTTCAACATGCATCGAAATTTTGCATTTGCACACTTTCGTTGCAAACGCCAAGTAGAACTAAGATGCAATCAAAGTAATGTAGAAAAGTCATCATTGTGAAAACATTATTAGCAAACATTCAACAAATTGTTCGTTAAAAAGTTTCAAGTATAGTCATCAACAACTTGCACTAGTTGTGAGAAGAACCATAGATATATCCTTCAGATGAAATATGTTTGCTAATACTCTCTTCATCTCCAACCTTGAAGACAACTATGATTAGCTTCTTGTCCGTCAATAATGTGATTACGAGTTTTGATTTGTCTCATGTTTTCCCTGTGTAGTGATGTGGTGTGGTTTAACTAGATACGGTTCTTCTCATGCAATGTTGATATCAAAATAAAATTGAATGTCCTAATTTGCTAAATTGGAGAATAAATATTATACTACCACAAATCATTATGTAGGTGGATAGTATCATGGATAATGTTATAGTTGATTATGGCACATTACTAAGATTTTATGGTTAAATAAAATTGAAAGTTAACTGTTTCCACTTTCATATAAATTTTCATTTTCCGGAAATGGCTAGTCGCACACGATATATATCCCAAAAATTTACTCTAAAAACAAAAATTTCGAAGCTTTAAAAAGAAAAACAACTTCGTTTCGTGTATTCTACATGATATAATTTAGATTTGTCCTATATGTCCACGCCCGGGGCGTCTTAGGCTTCTATCTACAGGTTACTATACTCGAGGAACCATATTATGCAGTCAGGTGACTATATTCGAGTAATCTGTGATGCAGTGGCGTGGATAGAGCGGTCAGACTACTCACCAGGATCTTCGTCGACGTGGCGCTTCATGGATTAGAGTATGCTTTTTATGTTGTAGTATATCCAATATAAATGAAATCCCAAAATTGTCTTCGCCCTCCTGGACGTTTACAATTCAAAGTTTTAAAAATATGAGAAACCAAGAAAAAAATTTCATTCGAAATCAATATATTCTATATAAATAACAACCACTATACATATTATAGAATGATAAAATGTCACTAACCCGACATGAAAAATATCATTTGAAAATTTTATTTGTCATTGTATGATAAACTTGGATAAAAATTAACTCAAACTTACTCATTTTTCACATAAATTTTTAAACATATGGAAAATGTTAACATTCGTCTTGTGTATTGCACACAATATTATTTTTGCATTGAACGACACAATAAAAAAACGATTTATGGCAAAAGAAATTTGAAATAAGAACATAATTATTTCATGGAGTCCTCATTCACAAATCACACAGACTTTATTCTAAGCATGAATTCATATCAAGAGAACCTTTGTTATCATCAATAACAATTGTTCTCTTACTCTAATTAGATACAATAAAATTAATTAAAGATATCCAAGACTTTAATTAATCTTAAACCAACTATATATTCATTCACGTATGATAATTTATGATATTTGTCATGCATATATACACTCTATCAAATTTTTTGAATGTAAATTACAGTTGGGTAATCATATAAACCAACATTAACTAAAATCAAGACATATTTGTTCGGAAAAAATAGCAGTTTCTGTATAATAGTTCATTCTAGTCTATAATATATGATTCAATTTATATGTAAATTTTACTAACTATCACTATATTCAAAAAATTTTAAAAACATAACATTTTACTTCAATGTGCTTCATTCCAATATCTATCAACTAATTTACAATAAGGTGTAAAATATTTCAATTATCTCATAGAAGATTCAAATAAGTAGTGTGTAAATTTCATCTTTTTTGCAAATGTATCCAACCCAAGATTACCCAAGAAACTGGTTTGTAAATTGTTGAAATCATTATATGTATAGAAGCAAGCTCTTATTAAGTGTAATGCAAGATTATATGAGTTCATGAAGTCACAAGGTTTTCCACGGAGTGTGTATGATCCTTGTGTATACATGAATAAGTTGAATAATAAATTTGTCAATCTTATTATTCTAGTACTCCGAGTGAATGACATGCTCATACTTGCAAGGAACCAATCCAACGTTGATAAATGTAAGAATCAGTTGAAATCTTCATTTACAATGAAGAGTTTGAGTGAATACAAGAATAAATTAATAATGGACATTCATAGGAATTGGATGAAAAAGTCTAAGGCAAGTACATTCAACATCTACTTGACTGGTTCAACAAGGTAGATGTTGAAGAGGCTTGGACTCTGTTAGTAGCACATTTCAAATTTTCCCCAAATCAATGTCCAACCAATGCCATTGAGAAAGAAAATTATGTCATTTGTTTCAAATGATCAAATTGTAGACAATTTCATGTATTTGAGCGTGTGCACAAGGAATAATATTGCTCTAGTGATGTACAAAGTGAGTAGGTACTATAAGACATGTTGTTATATGTGTGAAATAGTGTTAGAATTAGCGAATAAGTTGATCATAAACGTCTTAGTTATATCTAAGTCTAGCTAGTTATGATAAGGTTTAGCTAAATTATCTATACTTAATGATAGCTAAGTATAAATATCTTAGCTAAACTTAGTCATAACTTAGTTAAACTTAATATAAGTAAGTATAATTAGGTAAGTTTTAGAAAATTTAAGTGAGCATTTTTATTTTAACTCTTGCAAAAATCTAGATTAGAAAAGAAATAGACTACATGAATAATTTAAATTGATTTGACTAGGTCTAAAGTCAATTTAGTGAAAAAAGTATGTTTTAAAATTTTGAAAGTTACAAATGTCATGTCGTCATCTCAATTTATGACTTATGAAACTTCTAGAAGATTTAGTTAGGTCATTGACATGTAATCACGTATTGGAAACTAGTCAAAAATATCATGTTTATCCTAGTAAAAGTAAGTCAAAAGATAATAATCATTTGATGTTATATTAATTTCTTAAATAATACATATAGAGAGATAGAGAAAAGGTTCTCAAGAAAGAACGAAGAGTTCATTGTGTGAGTACTTGTTTATCAACATAAGTTTGAGTTTCATTATACTTTTGAATATCAATGATTATTTGAAATTGAATGATAAGTGAAGAGTTTGTGTGAGAGTATTTTTGGAACACTGGCATATTGAAGAATACTAGTTTTTAGATTCATGATGAGTTATCAAAAAACCATCTTATGTATACCTAAGTGGAAGTTAGCTCAAAGTTCACATTACATGTTAAATCCAATGAAGATTCACTAGAAAGTAGTGAAATGGATTCGCATGTATTTAAAAAGTACTAAAGATTATGGTACAACAGATTTGTTTGACGGTTTATTATACAAGTTCAAATCTTTGTTAAGCTGTGTTAATGTTGACTATGTACAAGATATGAACAAAAAAAAATCTACAACATGATATGTGTTTACACTTGGTGATGGATGCATTAGTTGAAGATCTGTATTGCAAAAGTGCGTGCTCAATACACAACAGAAGCTAAGTATGTAGTAACAATAAAATATGCAAAGGAAGCTATCTGGTGAGATAAGCTTATCATTAATATGGAATTAGGACAAAGTATTGTTAATCTTCATGATGATAGCGAGAGTGCTTTACTTCTTGTTGCAAATCAAATGATGAACCGTAGAGTGAATCACATAGATATTAGATATCACTTATCCGACGATCAATCTGTGATAGAATGATTGAGTTAGTCAAGATAGGCTCCAATATCACTTTATCAAACAATCAATTTGTGATAAAATGATTGAGTTAATCAAAATGCATTTAGATATGACTTTATCAGACAATCAATCTGTGATAGAATGATTGAGCTAGTCAAGATAGACTGTAGACGGTTGATGCATTGACCAAGGTTATTTCTTTAAAGAGTTTCAAGAGACATTGTACTACTATGCAAGTTTTGCATGATGAGCACAAATTGATTACATTAGCATTTTGATTAACTCTATATGTTTTTTTTTCCATTCTATTTTTGGCTACTATTTTGTTCTAATTAGTTTCAGCTTAAAGATTGGACTTTAATTAAGTTTCCTTCTAGTATTTTTTGTAGAGAAATTATATAGATTAAAAATATATTTTTTTCCTCGACATGAGTTAAGGGAGAGATTGTTAGGAGTAAATCAAGTCTCAAATAAGACCAGAGTTAGCTGCCGCTCTATATATCCTTTTGGGTTTAGGATTTGGAAAATTGTAACTCAAGTATATATACAAAAGGACGAGATTGAAGAAGAAAACACATGTGTTAATCTTTTGGAATAAATATTTTTTTGTTTCTGTGGAGGTAGCCCAATATTATATGAACCACGTATCTTACTTTGTGTTGATATGCGTGTGGTGTACATTACTTATCTTTTCTATTTCATAAAAATCATAAATAAATAAATAAATTTCAAACAAACAATGTAAAAAAACTGCTTTGCGTTGTTTCACATATCACAACTTCATATCACATATCACAACTTCATATCTTTTTACTCGCCAAACTCATGCTTTCTTGTTGAACTTCCACTTTGATATCAATTCATTTGTTATGAATTGCAAGATTCAAAAATACAAGCATACAGAAAAAAACACAAGCAATATCATTGTAGTTACATCATTGAAATAATAGTGGTGAAGTGTTCAAGTCAACAAGCTAGGTGTCATCATACCAAGTAATCAACATTGCACATATGTGAACCCTAATGCATATCTATTGTCAACATAGTCAACAACTCTCTTGACATGAATTAATTTTAACATGAAGATATATATAAACTTTAAGCTTTAAAAGTGTCAAATTCAATCATTCAAATTTTTTTAATCAAAATTGCAATATTTTTAAACATGTATTTTTTTTTTGTAATTTTTTTTTAACTTTAATATGTCATAGAGGAATATTTTCAAATCAGTAAAAAAAAATTTGAGATCTTGTATCTCGTCGTCTTTAGTTTTCAACATAACACAAACATGTTGCTGAATCTCCACAAAATGTTATAAAGGTGTCAAAATTTTCACAAAATTTTCACTAAATATTTACAAAAAGAAAAAAATGCATATACAAACAAAAAAAACACACATGCTCACGCATAGACACATATAGTCAACACAAAAGTATGTGATTAGTGCTAGCCATGTCCACAAAAACTAGAAGTACTTTTTGAAACCTACAAATGTTTTACTCGTTCTTCCTTAGAGTGAACAGCAAAACCCTAATTAAATAAGAATATACTAAAATCCAATTACAATTTTGTTGCCTAGATTTAGTTTGGATTTGGATCAATTTTAAAAAACTTTCATTGATTCAAACTATTTCATTAATAATGATAATGAAGAATGTAGAATTTCATTCTTTTAGCAAATAAATAAAATATTTATTTAAATAAAAGTTTTAACATCTTAACCCTTTAATACTAAAATTTATTTTCATATAAAAAATAAGTTGAATTTTTTGCAATATCCAAAAAAACACCAAGTTGAAGAAACATAAATAAATCTGTAAAATATAAGAATTTTTCAATTAAAATTAGCAATAATCTATACGATATCCATTAATTATAAATTTAAATTAGATCATAAGAAAGCACTAGAGATAGATTTTTATTTAATTCGATAGATTTTCTTGCTACAATTGACAAATTCACATACTTAATTTCAAAACTAAACTAAAATATATACTTACACAAAACAATGTGCAAAATAATGTATTCTAAGAAATGTAAGCATATAATCATAAACAAACTAAGCGATTTGGAAAATCCAACACGTATTTTAGTGAAGACATTAAATATTGATTCGATAGATTTTCTTGCTACAATTGACAAATTCACATACTTAATTTCAAAACTAAACTAAAATATATACTTACACAAAACAATGTGCAAAATAATGTATTCTAAGAAATGTAAGCATATAATCATAAACAAACTAAGCGATTTGGAAAATCCAACACGTATTTTAGTGAAGACATTAAATATTGATTATAGAAGCATTATTTAATCACATGTGTGAAAATATGTATAAACATTTATTCATATCTTAAATTTTTACTAAATACCAAATGTAGATAAATATTATGTGTTCATGTCATTTCACTTCAATCAATGATGCAAAATTGATAACAGATTAAAAATTGAAATAATTGATTTTTTGAATTTCATATCATGATATTGTTAATAACCAACTTCAATCTTGTCAATTCATGTTGAATATATTTTAATTAGTAACACTAGGTGTTGCTTTTAAGTATAAGTAATAATTGGCCGCAGTCATATGAAACTATTATTTGTAGTAATAATAAAAATGCTTAGTCTTAATTGAATTTAGTTATCAAGTCTATACTTCAAGTTCAATCATGATACTTTCAAAAGTTATGGATGAACATCACAGTTTTGTATACTATTTGAATTTACATTTTTTTATGTGTAGTGTTGCATATACAATTAATATGCTATGTGCACTGATTGCAATATTGGGTCTTGTTATAATTCAAACGGATGTGATTACAACTAATCCTTAATGATATTTAGAGTAAGAGATCTATATGAAACAATAAGTTGGCTTTGAGATCAAAGATACTAATTTTTATATTGCTAAAATCATTGAATGGACTTAAGCAAACTTCTAGGCAATAAAACACGCAATTTGATGAATTCATGAAGACACAAGGATATCTACAAAGTATGTAGTATACTTGAGTCTACATGAAGGAGTTGAATGATGATACGTTCAATCTCATCATTTTTTTAATTTACGTTGATGACATGTTGCAACAATAGAATTTAGAGAGAATTAACATCTGTACTTTAGTTTTAACTAACTGAAGATGATTAGACATGCTCATCTTGTCAAAAATCCAATCCGATGTTGATGAATACAAGTGTTAGTTGAAGTTTGTATTTAAAATGAAGTATATGGAGCTTGTGTTGGAATCACGACAAAATTTTTTCACACATGCTCATGACTCCTTTCAAGATCAAAAGGCATTGCCATATTACAATACATAAATTTGACGTACATATGTAGTATACATATCAAATGTACGTATACTAATTAATTTTAACTAAAATCTAACTAATACACAGTTAGTTATAGTTAGTCTATAGAGTGATGCTCTATAATTATATAGCATCTCATAGTGTACACAGTATACTATGCAATGATCTCCACATGCATTAGACCACTACACCAGGAAGTTCTTTGCATGAATGCTACCACGACATCAAATTCTGAGTGTTGTTGTGAAACGATTGGGGTTTTTGTGAATTTTTGCACTTCAAACACACGAGTTCAAGTGAACAAAGTATCTATCTCAGTTCATGTCTAAAGGAGAACAAGGATAACTTGCATCTAAATGACAAGTTCAATTCCAAGCAACTCTGAGACTTGCTAACAATGGTCTTGTGGGACCGAGCTTTGTAAATTGAAAGTGCAAACATGTGTTATTTATAGAGCATCGTACACTGATGCAGTCCCTAATTAAACAAATTCATGAAACCAAAAAATCATTTTCTAAATGGATTGTGCAAACAGGTGTTAATTATAGATCATCTCATAGTATACACAATATAATGTGAGATGGTCTCCACATGCACTAAATCACTCCACCAAATTTTGAGTGTTGCTATGAAACTTCTGCTCTTTCTGTGGCTTCTTGCACTTCAAACACACGAGTTCACATGAACTAAGGTTATGTCTCAATGTTTTCTTTATGAAGAACGTAGATAATCTCCATCTGAATGAAAGGTTCAATTTCAACCAACTCAGAGGCTTGCTAACAATGGTCTTGCTGGACCGAGCTTATCGGCAGTATGCAAATACAAAAGAGGAAACTTTTGGCGTGTTAGACTGACAAAGATTCAAGTGTTACGGCGGTGAGCAGCTCGGGCAAATAGTTGTCGAGATAAGATGCGGAACTAACTATTCCGCACATACAGTTTGATCATGATCACGATCGAGAAGTCATCTTGCCGAGATAGAGGCAAAAAATAATATTTAATATTTTTTTGTAAATCAAAGCTGACATATTAAGTCTCAACAAAGACCAAATTGGACAGCATATACATTTGCTGCCCAATACTGCATGAAGTGAACTTAGGTGAGATTAGCTATCAGTATCAAAGTTGATGTTCATGACATAAACTAATCTACCCATAACCTATATTCCAAGAGATTAACCTGGGCGATTGTTAATTCTCAATTAACCTGGGCCCAATCTTTGGCGAGACGACTATTATTGCACTACACATAGTATCAAGAAAACAAAAAATATGAGTAAAGCAAATCATATAGAACTATTAACCTATTTAAAAGATCTACGTTGATCAATGGACTAAATCGCCATTTGGAAAATATTTGCTCTGCCGCCATATAAATCTAGGATAATATATCCAATATTCATGTCGAAGTTACTTTTTCTTTAATAGATAAATCAAGCATGTATCATTACAAAAAGAAAGAAAGTAAAAGCTGTGAGTAATTCGCATAAGATTTTCTTTCACTTCCATCAATGGTATAATCTGCAACAATTTTGTCTAGAACATATTTACATTGATGTTAACTTATAAAAAAGCAAATATGTTGGTGTAACCATCTTTAGTTAGTTAGAACTAAAGTAGATGTTACTCTAAATATTGATTTAGATACTTCAGCGATCCGCGCATTTGGTAGTTACAGAGTGAATGTGTTAGTTGACAGTGCCACGTCAACAATCCGTGTGCTTGTAGGTAAGGATTGAGTGTGTTAGTTGGGAGCGCCATGTCAACGATCCGTGTACTTGTTAGGATTATCCACCACGTCATCCATCCACTAGGAGTGGGATGTATGGTGCAGATAAGATCTTATCTCCTTGTACTTGTTGGTGAGAGCTATATAAGGGAAAGGAGAACCATTGTTGGTATCTTTCATCTTCAAAGTTTACGTATCTATCTTCGGATAAATTTCTCCCTAAACCCTAGTGTTACAGCTGGCTACGATTTACTTCTAGTTGGTTATACTTTACAAAGAAGTATAAATCAAGCTTTGTTCTTATACTTTTTTCAAATTAATCATATTCATTATAGATTAATGAATATGATTAATGAAAGGAAATATTTTTATAAGTTAAAATCAGACTTTCTTAGCTAAAATTTGTGCTTTTTTAGTAAATGTTAATAATATTAGTTTATCACTCTGCATGAGAGTGTTTTTTTAGACACAAACTTAGAATTTCCAAGACATTCGTGTTTTGGCAGAAGACTAATGGGTATAAGTATATCATGTATCTTGTTTGTCCAGGCTTTATATGTTGTATGTGTAGAATTTACATTTAGTTTGTACATATATTTACATCATAAGGTTAAAATTTCAACATGATGAGCAGAAAATAATGCAGTATGAGAACAATAATCATTCAAAGCAAATCATCTTTACATATACAAGAATTGTTCAAATCCGCAACCAATGAAACTTTTTCAAAAGAGAAGACATCGTTTGACTTGCAAAGTATTGATGAGCAAGAGGGTGAAAAATCTCTCATTCAAACATCAAAAATCAATCATCTTCAAAAATATGTTGATCACAAGTATGTGCATCACAAATGTGTTGATCAGAGACAATTTCACTTTGGAAGTTCTGCTTGTTTGCCAAGTTACTTGCTTGTCGATTCACGCGGAAGCTTGTCTTGTTGATTGCTTGTACCTTAAGCATGTATTTTATCTCTACTTTTTCTTCACGTTGACCGTCAGCACTACAAAATCCTTTAAAGAACCTCTCAATCATCCTTATCACTAGTACATCTTGGGCTTTGATATAAATTGTTTACCTAATGCACACTAGCAATCATCCTAAATAGAATAGAGAAATTAAATACATAGTTCACTTAAATGAGGATGCTCCTAGGGAACACATTGTTACTTTTATTGAATATTACGATAGTAAAGTGGAGAGCTTCACTCAGTTCTATTACAATTTTTTTGAAATCTAATTATGATTAACCAGAATTGAACTAACTAAAATTAAGTCATAAACGAATAAAATAATATATTGATTCACTTCAGTCAATTAAAAATTAGTTAATCAAACTAACATGAATTGTGTGTATTAAGAATTAACCGATACGTGAATAGATTATAGAATAATTATAGAATATAACTCTACATGTAATACAGTTTAATTACTGCATGTAGAAATAAAACAAAATTCTTCATCTTATACCCTGATTGTAGGATTTCAGGCAGGCTGTGAACTCTACAAGGGGTCAGTTTCTGGGCAGGATGCAAGTAACATGTACTACACATGGTGGACTGAAGTTGGAGTGGGTCCGACACTGCTTTGACAGTTCTCCACAACCTGTCTTCACTGTCTGTTCAGCGCTTCGCAGGCAATAAGGAGATGATATAGATACAGGGTTAGAAATCACGATTTTTTTCATTAGTAGTTCCCTGGTGCAACAGACCATGCTTCAACATCTCTGAGTCATCTAAAGTTCGAATGCAATTTTCACACTCGTTTCCTTCCAATCCTGCACAAGGTGATCAGAGTATGGTGGAGAAGTTTTTCCTTTCGGGAGTTATGTGAAGTGTTATGCCGCCCTCTAATGTATGTTGTCTGTATTGCATATTTGCATGTTATGGAAGAAAGCTCTGCATGCCAGAACACTTTTGACTCTTCTTTCGACTCTATTCCATTTCACATATGTTCAATTACACCCCGAATCTTATTCATTACGTATCAATCTAAGATTATGTTTCTGAATGGTCAGAACGCCTGAATTCGCACCAAGTTCAGTGCAAAATTATCGACATTATCCTAGATTTGCAATCTCCAAGAGAATCGTAATGTTCATTTCTGTTGTTTTCTGGTAACAAAATTCCACAGTAGTCTACAGTATAGAGCAAGAATTCATAGTACAATATATCTCTGGAAAGTATCTGAAAGTGCTTGCTTTACAGGAGTTCGTCTATCGTAGCCAATGGATCCATTAAAGACAGGTACTTTCTGAAAAGCGAGGAGACAGTAAAAGAACATATGAGAAGAGCCCATCAAGTCAGTCGTACATGGTTGAAGTCGCTGCTTGCAACCGCGTAGCAAGGATCACAGTGTTCTCTCCAACTTTAATCTTGGTAAGGACCTGGGTAGGCACTTGGACATCAAAACTTGAAACGCAATCGCCATCCGAAACCATGGACTTCTTCGACGTTACCTTCAACAATTTGGGTAAAACTGAATATAAAATTTTCAAACAAATTTTTCTACCTGTCCTACAAATACCTCTACTTTGTAGGGGAGCCTTCCAGGCAATGATAATTCTCCTTGAAATATCATCGAAAAAGTATAGCAAGCCTCCGAATCACAAGTACCCAAAAGTTGGTCGGTTCTATCGCAGCTGAAACCAAAGCTCGAGTGCGATGTTAGTTGTAAATACCAGAAGATCGGATGATGAGACGGAACGAGCTGTCATGGTCATTCGTGAATCATGATAGGTCTCAGTTAGTAGGTAGGTGCTCGAAGGTGGTCAGAAGACGGGAACATAGGATGCGCACATGTACAATGTTACCGTACTACTGTACCACAGTAGGACGGTATGACGCACATGCTTCCAACCTGTTGGGAAAAGAACAGTAAGGTAGACTGAATATCAATAATCTTTAGTCTGTTTGGATAATAAGGTCCATGGGGATTGGGCAGTTTTACGGAAACGAGCAACAAAGAAGCTTGACTCGGGCAGTTAGAGTGAACTACTGGAGAGACCATCAGTTGCTACAAGGGCAGGGATCAAAACAGGAGAATATCGTCATCCTGGTTTAGATCCGGTTATTATCTTGCGTGAATGTTGGTGCTGAATGACTTGGCTTTACATGACTACGAGGAAGTGAGGCCAGATTTTCGCTGGACAGTGAGAACAGAGGTGGTGGAAATACGGGAAGGTGAGAAACTGGATGAGACAACACTACGTTGCTTCTTGGACATGAGTTGTCCGGCTAATTGCAGGGGTTGCTGTTTCATTCGCTTGGCTTGACCAAAACGAAGGCGGGGATTTGTGTACTTGTGCTAGAACGCCAAGAAGAAGCCTCGGAAGGTTGCAGTTGGTTGTTCCGCACATGTATCCGCTTCACTGGTGGAGACACTTGGTCCTAAAATGTGGAGAAGATGCGGAACTTTGCTTACGAGCTTCTTTATGCTTAAATAAAGTGACGTGGCTTGAGGCACGAGCACATGGATATGATCTACGCCATGTGAAGCCCCAATCTTTTATTATTTCCCTTCTTCCCTGCTCCGATAGTGTCCAATGTTTTATTCCCGCTTAAAATCATCAACCGAAGATTTGTCCGTAAGTTGTTCGTGGCTCCTATCGTCTGCGTCTTCCCATCCTTTTTTCCATATTACTCCCTAATTCGCTCTTATTGTTTGCATGGTTTGTGGCCTTTTCCATTCCGCCCAGTGCAATACTGGCAGTGATGTCGCCTGTGGCCGTTCTCAAAGTTGGATCGGAAGTTGGCGCATTTATTTGCAGCAAAGTGGTAGTCACCGAAACGGATTTGACTCGGTTATTGTTGGGCCGGACTTGTTCGAAAAGCACATGCACTGAACAAACCCTTCGCTATGCACGAGATGGGCAATGCAATGATTTTGCGGAAGAACTATACATCACCGCAATTCCACAAAAGAAAGGACTACCTCGTTGTAAGGCCCAGAGCCCTTCAAATGTTGATTGGAACCGAGGATCTTGTGTTGGTCTGGTCAAGGGGAAACGAATATTGATTTCTCTCGAATTGCTCGGCAGCCTCGCTCCTTCTCATGAAATATATCTGTCAGGAAATCTAGATAATGGCGGAAGAATCTAATAGCGGGGTTAAAGCCAGTAAATAAGTTAACACTTATAATTTTATAAATTTACTTGTTTAGATGCAGCCTACAACATGTTAGGTGTGTCATTGTATCTTTATCATTAATATGACAGAAGAAAGAAGATAAACATTTATCACACAAAACAAATATGTAACATATGTATACACTTGAATTTACCATTTATACACTTAAATTGGTATTTATACACTACAATTCATATGTATTGAAATTAATTACTAAACAACATGATTATTTATTGCCTCGATTAACTGAAACTATTCCATCTGTAACTCGTTTTGGATACATTAACCCTTTTGGACAAATGTGTGACAGCATATGAGTCATAGACTGTAACTCTTCTTTGTTTTGTCGTGTAACTATTGCTCTGCAAGAGATCCGCAGCCAGTGATGTCTACAAGAGAATTATTGCAATAAATGATTACTAACTTTTGTTGCGTTTTACATCAATTGACTTGCACAGGTAGACATATTATCTGCTACTAAACACAAAACCCGTTCCAATTCTACCGCGGGTAACCCCACGTTAACCGTTTCGTTTGTCTTGAAGTGGTAATATCTCATCCTTTTTGCTGTATACTTCGTCCCCTTCCTTCAGGCAGTCAGGTCGAAAGTGATTGATATTCGGGCAGAGAGACGATGTGGCTCGTGGTAAAAGCGAAAGCTCTCTGTCAAGTGTGCCAAATGTACGCTCCTAACAACATGTCCGGCTTTCCGACGAGCGTCTAGTGGGGCCGACAATTAGCCCTTCGAGGGCACCTCCATCCCCATGTACGATATAAGGAGAGGAGAATACGGATCGTGCGGTAGCAAGCGGACAGGCGATTTAATTACAAAATTCGAGCAAAAGAAGGCCGTGTCTGGAACTATGTGATCAGGTAGACAGGGTCGGATGGGAGACCCACCGTCCTTCTGCTTTTATTCAGCATCATCTGTACCCCGAAGGACGTCCTTGGTTTGCGCCGTATCAATCAGGTCATCTATCCTGCCCCCCTCGCCCCTCTATGGTCTGGTGCGAGGGGTCATCATGATGGTGAAAGCACCCAGTTACTGCTAGTGCTAGAGGTACACTCTGTGGTGGTAATACTTGCTGCCTCAGCCACCCCTCCACCCCTCCAACCCACCTTACCATACCTTACCTTAGTCCACCTTTTTTGCATGTACCTTGCCCCACCTGTGAAGCTCGTGCCTTTCACTGCTCTACTCCTCTGCTGCGGCTGATTCTTCTTCCTCTACTGCTTCGAAATCAGAAGATTTTAAGCGAAAGAGAGTTGGAGCCCACGCTCTTCCATTCTCCTTGATTGCTTTTCGTTTCCTACAAGAAAGTCTACCAAAACATGGCAATCGGACTGGTCTACCTCTCCCTTCCCTTTCCAGAACGATGAGGCTGCGGCAAGTCTCTTCTTACCTATGTGACTAAGGCATTCTAGCCGAGTTTCGTAATAAAACCAATCCACCTGTCCGTTAAATTTTTGCTTGCTCAGGCCTCTATCACTGCCTTCTTTGTTTGTACGTTAGTACGGTCTCGAGTCCTCTCTGCTCTTCCCCGTTCCACCTCAACCAACTCCTTTAACCTTTAGCCTTTCATTCGTCCAGGTTTCCTTCCTCCTATACCAGCATATTAAGCTGGACCTTCAATCATCGTGTTTCAATCACGCGTGGGTTGCGCAGCTCTTCCATCTTGCTCTCTCCCTCTCCCTTCTCTGATTGAAGACGTATTTCCTATCTAGAGTGAAGCGAGAGCACACCGAGGCCCGAGAGAAGTCCAATCATCTTGAACTCTTGTCTCGTCTGTGAAGAGACCCTTCGTCTGGTCCAATCATCGTGCAAGCGATCTTTCTCATGCAATTGACATTACAGTTGACAGTTAAGTTCTTTCCATCGCGAACGCTGAGAGTCGAATGTGTCCTTGAACGCATCTTCGATTGGACTTGCGGATTCGTTTGAGTTCACTCCGCTTTTGGTGTGGTTCCAAGTTCGCTGACAGCTTGAAGTCCCATGAAACGCCCTCAGGTGAGCCCGGCAGAACTGTTTCTAATGATCCAGCCAGTATGTTTTGGCATGCTTCTTTCTGACTATCCTCAGCTGGTGGACTTGCGCCTGCGTGATGCCCAAAGCATTGTGAGAAACCTCATTTCACAGCAGTCGAAAACGATTTTCTGTTTCTCATCTGGCGATTATGATTGCTGCAGATATGGATCATTTCGTGATTCTGGGTCTTTTCTGCTTCCGTCTGGCGTTCATCATGTTAAGGTGAGCAGTCTGCTCAAAGAAAAGGCTTTTCCACTGACTGCAGATCTCGCACCGCATGCAATCGCCTCTAACTTTGTAGCTTTCGGCTCGGAGCTTGAGGTTGTCAAGTACTAATGCGCACTAGTTAGATGTGATCGTCTCCCCGGATTGCCTCAGCCTCCACAGCCAGTTTCTACAAGACCGAGACTTTCCAACGTACGCGTCCTCTCCAGTCGAAACGATGAGGCGTTTGTGACTTTCCAGAACTACAGCTCGCTCGAGTAGATTCTGACAGTCTGTAACCCCATAGTTGCTGATTTAGCTCTGGTGCGTAGACCTGAGGTGAAGCAGCCGAGGTGTTCCCTGACTATGACTGAGCGGCTTGCGGCGCAGGAGGATTTACTTTCTCCTCTGCAGCAGATATGTTCGAGTCACGAGGGCACCATACGTTATCGTTCTTTTCCTGAAATCGCTCTCTGAAAATAATCGAAGAAATCATCGAGCGACAGTAGAGAAGAAAACTTCTTTTCGTTCAATAGAGGCAGGGTGCATGAATTGCTGTTTACCGGAGTAGTAATAGTCTCCAGTTTTCCTTCATAGTCGCACCCTCACACCCGTTTCAATGTTCGAGTCTAAGGTCTTCTGGGAGATGAAGAATTGATGCCTAGAGCCTCTATGCAACCTGTAAATCCTCAAGACAAATCTGCCTGACACCTGCACCCAGTCCCTCCTCACATGCAATAGCCGCTATCCCCAAATTGAAATGGAAAGTACCCCTTCTGAGTTCCCGATTGTGACCACTAGGTTGCTTCAGGCGGGCTGTGTGAAGTAAGTAATAGCTGTCAGTGAAGCCGTTGCTTTTCGTAAGTTCATTACCGCCTCATCACGTCGTACCAAACTTTGTCGAGACTTATATTCTTGACTCAATTGCCAAGAGTCGACTCAAGGGACAATCTCGTAGCTAATCTGCAACCTTTGAATACTTGCTATTTCCAGGTCACTTGTCTCTGTGGTGCATGCCCGTGTCTGAAATCTTCTGAACAGTAAAAGCTGCTGAATTTGGTTGGCAAATTCATGCTCACGATGGATGATGATTGTGGATTCTTTGGGCTGACACCATACAATGACTGGATTCTTCAGTTTCACTGACGAGGAGTTATGTTGCCGGTTGCAGGGAATACATTAATACATTTAGATTAGAGATTGAACAAGTGCTGTCAGGAAGACCGCGTGCTCTTGCTTTATCACGAGCATTTGTTCGATGATCAGTAGTCCTGGTCTGAGATCATCATGTATACTACTGACGGGTCGCATGGAAGAACGTCCGGGCGATTTACAGGTTGCAGAACAACAACCGGTGTCGAGCATCGAACGCAAATTTCGTGTGCAAGGGACCTTCTAGAGAAACTAAGAGACTGAACAGACTTTGTACAGACAGCAAGAGCTCAGTAGACGATTTTCTGTTTAGAGAAAAAGCTCTTGTAAACTTTTTGTCCTCGTGAGTTTCCTGTCACCTTCAAGGTTGACAATTTGTGCATAATTTACTTCAATTAACATTTACACCCCCACTTCGGGGTTGCTTGTCAAGACATCTCCTTTCCTGTGAACTCTCTTTCTGGAAAGCTTTTCAACAGCAGCTTCTGCGGTGCTCACTTATGAATGCGATCTTTTGAAATAGCTGGAAATTTCATCTGCTCATAGGCTCGGTCTTGGTTCGAGAGTCGTTTTTGTCAGATCCCATTGTAGAGATCTACCACCCGATGATCACTGAGACCTTCTTACAAGCTTTCTGCTTGAATTTCAAACTCTCTGCAATTTCTCGGAGGCCGCATAAAGAGCTTTGAGAAATGGTCAATAAAAGCACAATATTTTGAAAACTGGAACAACTCTTATGTGCATACTCTCTTGACAATACCTAGAGACCGGCGTCAATGAGAGAAAACGACAAGCACGCGCGCGCGTGCTAGGGAGGAGGTTATGTCTACATGTATAGGTATGAACCTCAAATAGTTTGTGCCCCGAAAGACTAGAATTTGGTTTGCAACACGTGAGGTGAGAACCGTCGACAGCTTATGCAACAAACTGTATCAGTTAAATTCTCCTTTCTCGGAACCTTCACTGGGAACCGACCCCAGGCCAAGGTCAAAAGGAACGTGTACATGCTGCTGCCATTCTCCTCGTCCGGTTCAAGCCTGGCTAAGTTCGCCTCTGCCTCATGCTCGGATGGACGAAGGTTCCTGGACCTTGCCCTAAGATGTGAAAAAACTGGGGAGCCCCTGGGCTCACTCCCTACTCTCACATCCTAATGGGTCAAAGTGTGTCTTAAAAGGCGCTCTTAATAATTTTCCGTCCTAGTGTGTCCAAGGTATCTTGCCCTTGTGTAGATCATACGAAACGGGTATGATTTGTGAATAGCTCGATATGAAATTGCAAAAAAAGAAAATGAGCTGAAGTAGTCCCCGAAAGACATTAGTACAGATATTGAGTATGGAATGTACCACTCTAAGTAAGTTTTCTGTTTGGCCAAATTAGCATGTAGCCCTGTTGATGAATCATGGAGCCCATGAACTCAAGAAGCCATTACTCAAATGAGCACTTGTTTCTCTTGAGATATGACTTGTGACCATGCAACTAATCCAAACGCCGGATCACATATTTCAGGTGTTGGTCAATTTTTTCAAGAGTTGAAAAAATGTCATCCTAGTACAAAACTTGTTTTCATCTAATTTATCTTAGACTAAGTCCCTCTTAAGGATACACAGAGTGATAGAAGCATTGTTCAATCCAAACGATAGCAGGATGTATTGAAACAAAAAAAATAGCATAAGGTGATGAGTATACTTATGCTTATCACCTTATAGCTCGGTAAAAAATTTTGCACTGCTTTCTCATTGAAAATTTACTCTTACACTAAATGTAAGGCACTCTCGATTACACAAACAAAATTCCTCCACTACAAAATATAATAATAATAATAATACTAGAATAACAAAACACATCTTCCTACAATATATCGTTGTTCAGAATTGTTTCCGAAGGCTTATGATACTTGTATTAAATAACTAACGTATGGATCATGTTTGTCACACCTTTCCTTACGCCACAGCTTTTAACGACTGACAACCAGGTCCTATATTTCCTCTCTATCTCTCCTCCCTATCTGACTGCGGGATGAGGGTAGTTCCGAGGTTCTCTCGTCTTATTTCATCTCTTCCTTGTCTTCCTCATGTCTGTCTTTGTGTTCTTCTGTAGTTTATGAAACCCTAAAATATGTCTCTTTGTGGTTGTGTTCTAGTTCTAGTGCATTTCAATATTCGGGAAGTGGAGAAGAGTCAAACAATGTCGGCGGTTGCACATACATGGACGATACGAGGGGCCCCAAATATTGTAGGAGGATTTGTGGCAGTTTAGGCCTGAACTGTTATCAGGAGAACGTAAAACCCGCGAATCTTCCAGACAAGCGAACATGGAAATCAATTTCCTGGGTATGGACCCTTAAAAACTCCTGGTCCTTGCCATGAGAGGATTTCATTACCCGGCATGATAATGAAATCCTGGCATTGGGAAGAGGGATTCGCATTCTGTCGTGTCACATTCTTCCTCTACCCGCAACCGTTTCAAACGAGAAATCTACAACTTTAGGCACCCGTCCGTATTCACCGTACACTCGGTACCATTTTGACTTATCCCGATCAGCAACGCATCCGTGCCCCTTTTCTGAGTGGAACCCGATTCACTCCAAATCGTGCCCAGCTACAGATGTTTGGTAAAGGGCATACATACATTCCTCTCGAGCAGCGCCTTCTCCACCAAAAGGTAAAAGGCGGTGCAGAGGTAGATCTCGTGCCCACCCGCACTGCTTCATCTCCTGTCTATGCCCACAATGCAATGTTCAGAACCGACTGACCTCGTGGGTCTGAAAGGGGCCTGAACTGGACAGGCTTGCTTCCGGGGAAGAGATGAGCCAGCCTTGCAGAAGGAGCAATATCCAGTCATCAGGGAAGCATTGGCTCTTCATAAAGAGGGTACCGATCCGGTGCCTGTAGTGCAGGGCACAGGGGCTCAACGGAGCCGGTACAGAAAATGCCATAACAACTCCATTCTCTCTTTCTGGTGGTCTCGTGGAGGCGATTCAATTCGCACCTGTCTAAAACCATTCTCGCCCTACTTGGTCCGGGGACCTTTCAATTGCCGCAAAGGTGCTTATTGGAAGCTCATCATCGTTTCATTAAGACTGAAATCTGCTGTTGTCTTGTCCTCGCTTTGACCTGAACTTCACCAGGACTTTGGCGTGGAGTTTCATACCATATCCTCTGTCCAATGGGTCTTAGAGCTACCTTGCGCGCTACCAGGGAAAATTCCATATTTGGGGTGTCAATGGAGTGCTTTGACTTGAATTGACATGTTTCCATGAGCTTTTTGGAGTTGGCCTCCAGAAACACTCCAGAAAGTTGAGTCAAACATTTCTTACCATCCCTTTCTCTTTTTTACTTGGACCCCTGTCTTATTATATTGAGTATGTGGAGAGATGTAAGTACTGCGCAAATTCCGCCGACTGCGGAGGTATACTGAGCTTGTGTATGACAACTCAGACGCTTTAGGGCCTTAGAGCAGTCACATAGGTCCCCTGAAAAGTTGCCTGCATATGCAAGAAATATTGTCGTTTGCCGTGCATTAAATTGAGCACTAAGTATACATAGCACAGAGTATACAGCGTATACAGCTCCACCAGTTTGGACGTTGCGTAAAAATATAATAATCAATGACAGATTTTTAACACTCACAAATTCTTAGGAATAATTTGATCATTTGAGTCATCATATTGATGCCAACGTCAACATTGATATCAATACTGTTTCATTTTCTTACCACAACATGAGTTCCATGAGCAAAGTATCTTATTTTGAGAAGTCAATTGTATGTGAGCCAAAGTGATGTTTGGGGACTAGTATCTTCTGGTCAATGACTATTGTAGTTTGTTTTTTTTTTTGTGAAGCAAATGGTGACTTTATTCCACTGCAAAGACGAACAAAACACCGCCGCAAGCCGAACACACCGGGGTATGCTGGCAATACCCATTTTTTGATTTTCTACCTAAAAAGCCTATGAACAACCTGATTACCTAGAGATAAAAATGGCAAGAGGTGGCCGCTCGTAGTTCCACACCACCTTGTCACCCCTTCGAGAAAAAAAAACCCCTGCATGGTTCCATATGACATTGAGCTCCCTGATTGCATGTGGCACATACTGTGGTTGATGTCTCTCGCACCAATCGATCTTAGCTGCTGCCATCCGACCCAAGTCAATTACCGCGTCCCATATTCGTTGTTCCAAGAGCGCTGGTGGCCATATGTGGTTGTGGAAGACGAACTGATTCCTCTGGATCCACAAGATCCAAAGCACCGCGCCCCGGATGAACGTTCAGGACCTGGACACTTGCTGGAGATAAAGCGGAAGCGGCTTACCGAACACACATTGCTCCCAAGAGAGTGGACGTCATGGCATGCTCAAAATTGGAGTTCCTGCAGCGGCATGAAACACTGACATTGCAAAGGTCCAAGCATGTCCTACCATTCTACAGTTCAAGAAGCAATGCAATATTGATTCGGGTTCTCCTATCTCACAAAAAAGACATATATCGGATGTTTTTGCAAAGTTTTGATGGCGCCACTGGTTCACTACGACGGCCCGATGATAAATATTCCACAAAAATGTTGCTTCTTTTCGCGGCCGTGTGCCTGTCCACACTTCCTTCCAACGTGAGTGACGTTGGTAACACTCCGTTCCATTTTTCATGGATGGTGCAGGAGAGATGAATTCACGATTGATGAAGTATGCGGCCCTTCTGAGCCGTGTAAGTGTAGAATTGATCGTCACCTCGCCAACACCAACGACCTGAGTTGAATACCAGTCTGCACAACGGCGCCAAGTAATACATCCGACCTGCTCGTTTCATAGTGTTGCTCGGAATCAGAATGACACAAATGCGTTAACGTACACCTCTATAGACTTCCTCTGTTGGTATTGGTGTTTAGACCGCCAATATGAGTCTAGAGCGCGTCCCTAGGTACAACCTTGGCTACCTAGCCGGCAAGATCGTATCAGTTATTCTCGAAAGTTGTTCGCTGCCTGAAAGATGAAAGTAGGCTTCGTCGCTAGGTGGTCGTGGAGCACCCCTAGCCATTTAGACTCAACAGCCTGCCAAGCGGTGCGGTTGTACGTGTCAATCCAGGTCTGAGATATCCGGGTATGAAATTCTTGAATAAACACCTATTCGGTGGCCCACAGACCAAACTTTTGTTGTAAGTACGCCCAAGGACGAGGAGTTATGCTACCTTCTTCGAACAACTCTCGAAGACTCAAGAGGCCGCGACTGGCCAGAACACGGGCCCTACTCTCCGTGAATCCAAAGTTTGATCTTACAAAGTGATTTGTCCATCAGAGCTATGTGTTCAACACCTCGTGCACGTTGACAGGCCTGATTGGTTCGAGAAGCGGACTGGTTTGTCTCCATGCTTTCGTCATACGCTCCCATATGGATGAGCCTCGAGGTGAAAAGAACCGCTCCAAGAAGGCCCATTGGAGGCTGCAGTATCAAGTATGGGAGTCAGTGGCTTGAATTCCGCTGAGACAAAGAAGAATGTGTATCGGTGCATTGTTGGGCGTGAAAGCTCGGATTATCTATTGTTGTAGTTTAACGTTTTCCAGTAATGGATGTTGTTTAACATGCCTGCATGAATAGCATAGTAGATTCAGATCAAATTTTGCAAATCTAGATAATAAGAATAGATCGATAATATGACCTCATGATACAGATTCATGACGAATCTATGCAATACTTGCTCCCAAAGTTTTTTTAGAGAAAACCAAATATATACCGCCCCAACTTTCGCTTCTGAACTTTAAACTTTTGACTTTAAATCTTCCATGCTCAAAGCATCTCTAATAACTGAAGAGTCTAGAATACGAGTATTAAATATGATTTTCCATCAAAAAGTTAATGTGAGTCTACTCCTTTTCACTGCTTCTCCACTAATAAGTTTTTATCAACAATGCAAAAAAACTTCGTAAAAAATATGAAAAAAAATTCACTGAAAGTTCTTATGAACTCAATCTAAATAAAGAAAACTACAGTTGTGTCATCCAAGACGAGATTAGAATGAAACTCCTTTCATTACGAATTATACGAGAGTTCCTATAACAAACAAACCCCCAAAAATTTAATAGGAAGAAATTCGAATCCATTAACTATGAAAACATTATTGGGAATGAATATATAAGAATTCAATCTTAATAGGAAAAACAATTGATATAAATAATTGCTTAACTTCATTATCTCATATATGTTGTCTATTTCTTATCACAAAAGATGCATAATATCTTTTAGCAAAACATTACAAGCGGAATGTAACACAAAAGTTTCAAATTATTTTTGCACACTGTAACATTCTGAAATTAAAACTTAAGAAAATAAAGATAGAATATTCAATACAGAAAGAATTTAATATTTAACATGTAAAATATTTTTCGGTTATGCTATTTTAATCAACCATAGACTTCAAAGTCTAAACAGTTGCATAGAAGTATGAAATACAACTTTTAGAATATCATTAAGTGGATTAGAATAAAAAATTCTGAGATACATTAACTGATTGCTACAATTAGCAGTCAAAATAAATTGAGAAGGGTAAAGCTAACCACAAGTTGGTAAAGCGCATGCACTAAAAAAAAGTTGTAAGTTTCAGGTTTTGTATATCTGTAAGCGCTAGATTGGAGAACTACTAAAAAGTGTAATATTATCATCTTCTCTTTCGTCGGATGCCGCACAGTGTGTGTGCGAAGCAACTTCAACTTTCTGAGGAAATTCACGAAACTTGACAGGTATAAAAAATGCATCAATAAAAATTTACAAAGCTTGCAGTCGTCAGAAAGTTGGATGTGAATAATCTGGTTTGGGGAAGAGACAACAAGGTGAGCCTCCAGCGATTCTATCGACTCGAGTCTAAATCTCCGAATCTGCTGAGCCCAACGGCATGAGAGGCATGTGAAAATTTTGTCTACAATCATTGAAATCCATTATTTAATGACATTCGTATCTTGAAACCGAGACGAAGAAGCGACAAAACACAATATTTTATTCTTCCATGTCTCCCACTTATCGTCACACTTCTCTATATCATTCGAATAACCCAGCTGTCGAGCTGATTAGGTAGTAAAGTTGAAGTTTAGTGAAGAGGAAAAGTGAACTTGAGAATCTGCAGTGTAAAGTGGCCGATTCATGCGATGTCTCATATTTCTACTCTCGTTTGGAGATTTGACTCACTTTTAACTCAATCATTAGCTCAGAAACTTTTACTGTCTGTCTCGTCTTCTCAAAATAACTCCCATACTTCAGAAATTTAGCGCTTTGCAGTGTTAGCAAATGGGGATGGCGCCGCATCAGTGAAATAGGCAATCCCGTGGCCAGTCATTTTATGGACAAATTTATGGTGAATCTTGAGGATTGAATCTTAGAAGATACTGTATACTTATTCTCTTTTTGAACAGGTGTTCGAAGTCTCATCCCGGAAAGCATTCCAAAGTGGATTACCATAGCATAAACTATGATTGTTCAGCATCAAAATATGTTTCCTTGTATTTCCTCTACGAGTTTATATGGATTTCTAAACCAGACACTTGCTGTTTTATGAGCATGGAACATTAAATATCTACGTACTCTGACCAAGTGCTGTGCTAGCACTTGGTCGGTACGTAGATATTTCTTGTGCTAGCACAAGAAAACGTAAAACTAAATGATATACCAAAAGGCATGGAAAGCCCCTATTTAATAGCAAAGATCTGAAAGTTAAAGGGTATTTTCAATGTAGCACTCTTAGCATGGCAATATAAATATTTCTTTCTGCTTCCCACATGTCAAATTATATTTGAAGATAATACATAGAACATAATCATATGAACATATTTTGTAAGTGAGCTGAAGATTTGATCAAAGACTCTAATAATAAGACTATACAACTACATAATCAAGTAAAAAGAATCTAACATTCTACATGTGTTTGTATTCAAGTACAATGATCTTCTTGCATGCTCTATCTTTGTTTCATAAATAATCATTCGATTTCGAATGATTATTTATGAAGGTTACAAAGTAAATACTTGAAGGTTACAAAGTAAATACTATCTTTCATTTTTGTGCAAATCATCATACTTAATAAGCCGAAGATATGAAGAACTTCTTTTAAAAAATATCTATGCACTTCAACATTATGAGCATTAAAAAAAAATAATAACCAAACCATCAATGTTATCTTTTATCTATGTCATACATTTTTTTCTCTTGAAATTCATAAATTTCAATGAGAAGGAAATCATATTTGATAACTTTTTGTGCAAAAAACTATGTTTAAAAAAATGAAACAGTTTATATAATTATAAATCAAAGTTTGGATCTCAATATCCAGTCCATATGTTTCATTGTGCTTTTCACTTGAGTGTCTACTACTAGAATACATTACTCATATTCATAGTAATCGACACAGACAAACCCAGATTTTCAATCCAAATGACAATCATATATTCTCACATAAACGTTTTTTCATTTAACAATTGATATTGATATTGAATTTCAAATATTATTTCATTGATTTTTTATAATTCCTATTTTATTTTTTTATAATTCTATCATAATAATTTAATCTCTTCAAAATTGAAAATTTTATTATTTGTTCAATGATTACTTAAATGATAATATAATGTCACATTCATTTTTTCTTGAAAATTATACAGAACTAAAATCTTCAGATTCCTCAAAACAATAGATTCGAATTATTCAATGTATCATGTAAGCATATCATTGTAATTAAACTTTACCACCTTATCAATTCTCAATTCAATCAATATTGAACTTCACAGTAGTAGAATGTAGTGTTATTTGAACTTTATCTGAAAAAAATATTTTAAAATTTCTTTTATTACAAAAGTTGTAGCTATTGTAATAAGTACATGATCACAAATGCAATATAAATTATAAATATCAAATCTTTGCTGTCATCTTGCATACAAAAAAATAATCTGAATTAAGTCCAAATTTTTATCTTGAAACAATGTTAAGTTGTGAATTTTTTTATTGAGACTATATTAACATCTATTGATATGCTTTAAATATCTCATCAAACTACTTAAATAATTTAAAAACATTTTTTTGCTTAAATTTAATATTGCAATTTTGAAATCCTATAAAAAAATCTATACTTTAAAATCTCAATATTCAAGTTTATGCATAATTTATCTTGTCAAAACTTGCATTATGTTATTTTTTATTTACATTTTTTGAATCGGTTGCCAAAATTTCAGAAAGTGTTGTTGAAGAACTATCATTGATGAAAAAAAATGGAAATTGAATTCAATTTCAAAAGAATCAAACAATATTTTCTTAAAATTGTTATCAAATTTTTTCCATGATATATATAATATATTCTAGATTTAATAAAATATCAAAAAATAATTTAAAATTTTCTATTTATACATAAAATCATAAAGTAAAAAACAAACTATAATTTGAAATAATATTTTTGACCAAAATTCTTACAATTTTTGTAAAAAATTACAAAATTCATTAAAATTTTAGTGTTGTGATCAAATTCATGACATTCTTATTCAATTAATTATTCAGTCAAACCTAACATGACACATACACAAAAAATCAAAATAATATATATCCAAACATAAAAAAAAAGCGACATATGTTCACACTTTAAGTTTTTCAACAAAATCAAGATTGATTTTTTCACCCAAAATGATTTTAACCTCAAATCTGTATTTGAGATTAACATTTCATATTTAAACTCCCAAGTTTCACTTAATTAACAAACTTTGCAGCCAAAATTTAACAAAAGTTATATCATGTTAAAATTTCAAATCAAATTTATCATCAATCCAACATCTATATTCATCATCTTTCATTCAAAAATTTCAAATTATTTGCAAAAATTTTCAACATATTTTGTAAAATTTATATCATTCAATTGAATCACAAAACCACCTTGATACAAATAATTTACATAAAAATTTCAGTTTGTTGCTTCAATCATTTTCAAGTTTAAAGTTAATATACATTCATATTTGTATTCATAAAATTTTATTGTGGAATTCTTTTTTTGAAATTTTATTTTATTTTGTTAAAGTATGTACAATTAATTATATTCTTACTCTTTATTAAGATAAATATTTATAAAAATTTCTAATTGATCTAATCAAGTTGGAAATTAAACAAAACACAAAACACATACATTTTTTTTACTAGAAGATAGTTTAGAAAAACATAATGTAACTTTTATATAGAATTTAAGTTTAAATTTATATTAAAATCTTAATCAATGATAAAGCAAAATTTTGAAAATGTGTATTAAAATCAATTTTTGTCATTCAAATTTTACTTTAAATAGATAAAATGAAATCAAAATCTAAGGATTTAAATTTTTTTCATATTTTTTGATTGTAAATTATTCACAAAAGTTCAGATTTTTTTGTGATCATCATATGTTTAAAATTTATTATAGAATTTAAATGATATTTTATTAATTATAAAATTTGTTCTTTGAAAAATTTTCTAGATTATTTCAATTTCATTTCTTTTAAATCTAAATTATTTATAAAAAACAATACTTCATCAATCAAAAAATTATTATTTACAAATTTATAGTTCTTTTTTTCAAACATTAATTTTTTTTCAAAATTGATGTACTATATTATCAATTGTTGACACAATGTATGTTTTATCATCAATTAATCAACACATAATTTATTACATTATTTGATCGCATATGAATCTTGTGATTTTATTAATCCATTGATAAGAATCTTAAAAAATCACATAAGACTACATTCATTCCGTTAGTCAATGTGGCTTGGAATAAGTTTTGAGTTTGACAATTTGTATTGATTGTATCTTCATCTTGTTACATTATGAACCAATTATTTATTGTTAATGATAATTCGTATATTTTTAAAGTATATTTTGTCATAAAATCCAGATTTTTTTAATTGTTAGGTTTTTTTTAGTTCTAAATAAAAATGAATTGTACTTCATCTTTAAGTAGTAGATAAATTCTTTAATGAAACTATTATGTTTTTTTAAATAAACACGTAAGGACAAAGCACGTAAAAATTGCATGTTTTTGTGATAGTTTTATGTTTTTGAAAATTGCCACATAATAATTTTTATCAAAGCATTGTACATTAAACATTTTTTGGAAGAAGCTGTAGATGTTAAGTAAAAGTATATATTGCTGTAGGAAATAAATGCATAGCTAATTCCACAACGGAATTTGAATATGTAGCGGTAGTAGTAGTAGTAAAAAAAAAGCGCTTTAATTGAATAGTATTATTATTAAGTTGAGATTGAAAAACAAGTTTGTCAATCTTCATTGTGAAAGTCAAAGTTCATTACATCTTGTTGCGAATCAAATGGAATATCCGTAGTGCCACGTCAGCAATCCATGTGTTAGTTGGAAGCAACACATCATCAATGTGTGTGTTTGTTAGGTAAAGATTGAGAGTGCTTATTGGGAACGACACATCAACAATCCGTGTAATCATTAGGCATATCCGCCATGTCATTAATTCACTAGGATGGGATTGTATGATGTGTACAACACTTAATCTTTATATATGTGTTTGAAATATTAATATAAGGGAGAGCAGAACCATTCAGGACATTTGATCTTCAAAGTTAATGTTTTATCTTCAAGTGATATTTTCTCTAAACTCTAATGGTACAATGATATCAAAACTACATTGTTCTTTTCTTGAATGTAGATAACACCTTATGAAATATCAAGTGAGTAATGATAGATTGTCAATTTTGAGAGTGTATGGAGGTTGATAAAGATCATGGTTTCTATATGCAGATCAATGGATTTGTATGTAAAGAGAGTGGGAAAGAGAAAAATTGCGATTTTGTAGATATAGAGATGCATGAAAGGAATCCATTACATCAATGTTCGGTTTCAAATCTATTTGATATCCATCTTTGTTATATGGAGAAACATCAGTTTTTGATGTGTATTGTGGCTTGTTGGGATGCAAATTTTATGATGAGAATGATGAAGTCGAGAGTTTCTTTAATATTTCCAATAGACACTTATGGATAGATTTGGGATTGTATCATATACATTCTAATAGAATGTTTGATGGATTTGAATTCCAAAAATCCATCTTGATTTTGTTCAATATATATATACACAATATATATATATTGTGGAGAGTTTTTCTTTTGAAAAACTATGGAGAAGAGTAATATAGAGATGTTATAAAATCAACTACAACTTTTATGATTCCTTTGTTAAGATTTCATATAGTTATTATACTTATTTTGTATTAGAGTGAATCATTAATCTAAATGGGTGAAGTTTTCAACGCAATGATGGCGGAGATAAAATAGTTGAAAAAATGATAATAGATGGACACACCAAGCAACAAACCATAAAGAAAAGTTGGAAAGTGAGAAAATAAAGAGAGAAGAGTTGGAGAGATGGAAGTTGATTCTCAAATTTAAGCTTTTTAAGTTCAACCGGAACCACTTCTACTGATGCAACTGAGTCAAATAATAAACGTCTTCAAAAGATTGAGATCAAGCAAATCTTTTGCTACGAATGGAAAAATCGTGTAATGTGAAAGCTTACAAAGGAATTAGAGCCATGAGAGTTTTAGAAGTATGAATAATGAGGATCAATATTCATCTATCTCATTTTCATGTTTTTGATTATATTACAAAAATGTTTGTGAGATCTGATTTTCCGGATAAAACTCTCACATAATACACGACATGAAAACAAATGTTTTCAAAACAAGGTGGTACCATTTTGTGGAATGAAATGCAAGAAGTACTTATGTAGAATTTTCACACAATCCAAGCACAGGTTCCCTAGCATGTGCACAGTGTACTTTCTTCAAACGGCAAATACGACATTGTAAGATTTGAAGCAGAAAGTAGGAATTCATGACCACATTGAAGAATATTGTGATCTTCAAATGTGTATCATGGATATGAGTGGAGCAAAATCCTTGGATGTGTTCAAAAAAGGCTTGAAGAATTGCAATCAAAGGAGTTGATGATAAGAAACTCATCCACACAATCAACAAAAGAATCGCAATTGCTCAACAAATTTTGGTCTCTCACACGGTGAACTATAGAACACTTTTCAAGATCCATCTCGCTCTACGCCAATTAAATTGGAAAATCTTTGACCTAGAAAAGGTTTTGCACCAGCTTGAGGACCGGCTCTAAGATTTTGAAGATGAGATTCAGCAACTATGAATTTCAAATTTGCAAGAAAGTAATACATATAATGAAATGATTCAAGTAGCAGCTGAAATTTGTGACAATTGTCAATGCTATGCATGCGGAAAAATGGGTCATATTGCCAAGTTATGTAGAACTTCACTAGTACTACAAAGAGTGTGATTCATACTGCAACAACCGTTAAATAACATGGAAGCAATGGAGTATGAGTAAGAAGTTTTGGGAAACAATAATCATCAATAAACTTGACTCTCGAATTTATTGGTTTCACTAAGAGAAGAAAATGCGAAGTTGGACAAAGGCCATGGTTGGAAGTTCATGGAAAGAACAAGAAGCAAATTCAACTCATTATCACATATGGTTTGATGAAAGTACACAAGGTGAGAATTATCAATTATCCTGGAGCAAAAGAGAATATTTTGTCAAGTCATGTTGCTAAAAAGTTAGATTTAATGTTGGCGAATAATGTGAGAAAATTGAATTACCAAACAGGCAAATCAAAATGATAGAATCATTATCACGAATTGTAGAATTATCCATAAATAGATACAAAGAGAGCATTAAATGGAAATTAATTTGCTTAGCTCAATATGATGTCATCATGAATAAAGTTTTATAATTGAGAAGTAGATTAGAAAAAAAAGTGGTAATACATAGTGGTTGAAAGATCTCTGGAGATAGATTTAGATTTAAGAATAATAATTTATCTCTTATTGTGATGGTACAACATATTTTTCTAAGAGATGATGAATATTTGTAAAAGATATTAGATCCACGGAGAAATCTTACATACCGAAGTGTAACTATCTTTAATTAGTTAGAACTAAAGTAGAGCTTACTCAAGATTGAATAGAGTAGATGATAGTGAAATATCTACGCAGTCACGTCAACAATCCATGTGCTCTTTAGGTATATCCGTCATGTCACCAATCCACTAAGAGTGGATTGGATGGTGGGGATGAGATCTTAACTTCTTGTACTTGTTGGTTAGAGTTATATAAGGGAGGGTGAGACCATTGTTAGTACTCTCATATTTAGAATTTATATTTTCATCTTAGAATGAACTTCTCTCTAAACCCTAGTATTACACGGGATACTTTAACAACATTTTTATATAGTATAAAGATGTTTAATTTGATGATCAACTTGTAGTATTACCATCAAAGAGTCAAGTAGATTACAAGATTGAGATGATACTTAGAAGTATACCAACTTGCAAAACTCCATATTGTTTGATTCCACATGAATTGAAAGAATGAAAATCTCAAATGGAGAAGATGTTGAGCAAAAGTTTCATTCAACCAAGTTTTTCACCTTATGGAGCTCAAGTGCTATTTGTGAAAAAGAAGTATGTATCCATGAAACTATGCATGAATGAAGTGGGTTGAGACACCAAATGGTGAAAAACAGAATTCCATTACCTCGTATGCATGATTTATTTGATCAATTTTGAGGAGCAAAGTACTTCATCAAGCTAGATATGACGAGTGGCTACAATCAAATTCAAATTGCAGATGAAGATATTCACAAGGTTGCTTTTTGTACTAGGTATAGATACTTTGAGTATCTAGTGATGATTTTTTATCTCACTAATGCATAAGCTATATTCATGGAATTTTTGAACGATATTTTTATTCCTTACCTAGATAAATATGTTATTGTTTTTCTAAATGATATATTGATGTTGAGCAAAAATTTGAATGATCATAGACGTCAATTACAAAAATGATTTCAAGTTTAAAGAGAAAATTAATTGTAGGCTAAAGGTTCAAAATGTGAATTTGGCAAGTCAAAAGTAGATTATTTGAGTCATAAAATTAAAGCGCTAAGAATCCAAGTAATGAGTAAGAAGATAGAAGTCATTCAAAAATGTACACCACATGAGGATCAAATTCAATTGAAGAGTATTCTAATTGTCATTAGATTTTATTGTAGATTTTTGAAAGGTTTTGGTCGTCTAGCACTTGCCTTGACTTTCATGCTAGGAAAATGTCAAAGATGAAGATGTTAAACATCTCAAGAGTTAAGTTTCTAAAACATTGAATGATGTTTTGTTACACGCACCTATATTCAAATGATATGATACTAATCGTGCTATCAAGTTGATTAGAAATGCATCTGGTATAACAGTGAATGACATATTTCAACAAGAATAAAATAATGAATAACATCTGATTGTTTTTTATTCTCAAAAATTGATGGCGGCAGAACGAAATTATCACATAATAGAATAAGAGAAATTAGTCATTTTGTTGGCAACAAAACACTCAAAATATTACTTGGGTGATAAAAGAGTTTGTGGTAAAAATTGATTATAAATCCTTGGTTTATATTGAAACGGAAAAAAGATCTATATAAATAACAAATTCAATGGACAGAGTGACATCAACGTTTCAACATGAAGATTATGTATGTAGAGATCAAAAAGCAACTTGCGGATACTCTCACACACATGTATTGTTTGAATCTCGTGTGTATTGTATTGAAAAATTCATTTTGATTGATGGAGCAGATGACACAAACCACAAAGAAGTATGAAGAGATCACTCAAACACTACAAACTACAAAGACAGAGAGTCTTGAGGTTTGACATTCTACAAGTAACGCATATAAATTTCACAAGATCAAGAATTGCGCACAATGATTTTGGCCAAAAATCATGACACAGTCATTGCAAGTAATGTGAAAGTGGAAAAATCTGTGAAGAGCATACAACAAGTGTACTATTGGTCCAAAATACGAAAGTATGTGAAATCTTATGTTTGAAATTGTGTTGCTTGTGAGCAAAACAAGGCAAGTAATCAAAAACCATTTGATTTATTATAGTATCTCTCTATTTCTAAACAATAGTGGATACATGTCACCATGAATCTCATATGTGAGTTTCCAAAGACTTCTTTAGAACATAATTTAGTGATGAATTTTGAGAACAAATTGAGGAAGATGTATCACATTAAACCAATTACAAAACCGGTAAAAACTTCACAACTAGTTCAATTGTATTTGGATGCAATTTTTGTGAATCATGATTTAAACAAAGTGTTAATCAGTGATACAGATATTCACTTCATAAGTTTATTTTGAAAAACTTTATTTAATGTTTTCAAAACAAAAACAATTAGCAATTTCAATGACCTATCACCCTCAAACTGATGGACAAACGAAAACGATAGAGAGAATTGTAGAGTATATGCTACGAGCATTCACATTAAAAAAACAAGAAGAGTGAAACACTCTTTTGACTCTGGTGAAATTTGCATTTAACAATTATGTTAATGCATACACAAAAGTTTCTCCATTTTAGTTCATGTATGCTGCTCATCCTAATACTATTTCAAGTTTGATGTAACTTCCAAAAATAAAGAAGTTTTCAATCAAAGTTGCAGCATTCAACTAGTTTGTGGAGCACATTCACAAAGTATTACATCAGGCCAAGGAAAAGTTGCTGATGGCTTAAAATTGTTCAACAATTGCAAGTACTAACAAATGATTTATTCTTGGACAATATTGCTCAATTAATCATTGAAGATCATTTTTTTTTTAGATTTGATGTTTGAGAATATTCTACTTTACAACACAATTTTGTTCAATATCTAAATATCTTTGAAAATCTCAACATTTGTTTTTGTTCCTAGTTTGAGATCACAGAAAAAAATATGTAGTGCATGTTACTAATTGCATACCATATAAAGACTTCATAGAATAAGAAAGATGAGCTTTTGGCATTTGCGTTTGTAACTAGGATTAAGCTTGTCGATGTTATGACATATCAAAATCAATGATTTTGGATTATCGTTATGAAGCATTTCTCTAATATTTCAAAGGGTAGCAAATCTAGAACTACCGACTTGAGATTTCAAACATCGCCCTACAACCTCCTCTTGTCTAAAGGAAAGAAATGATGAGTTAAAGAACTTAAGAACTTTTCAAATTGAGATTAGTGAAAATTGCTTTTGAATTAAGAAAATAGATTTAGAATTTAATAATGCTAAGAATTTAAATTAGCACGATGGAAAAAAATGGAAAATATGAAAAACATATTTACACACAAATAGTACAATATGTGATCATATCATTTAAGCATAACATTCAAAAAATTTCAATTTGAATTAAATTTGTTTGTATCCATTGAAAAATTAAACATTTTTAATTGAAGCCAAAAAAATATTTTAATTCATTATGAATGATTTTATTTTTAAATTTTTTTTTTTTATCTAGATACATAGGACTTCTTAATTGATTGAGAAAATTTTAATTTTAGTCTATTTTTCTTTAAATATATGCGTTACAAAGATTCATAACATAACATTGATCATGATCAAATTTCATTATTGACAATTCATTTATCAACATCTTATAAACTGTGTTTTAGTTGGAATGTTGTCTATATTCTGAATGTTTTTCTTTTTTATTGGACTTTGAAAACTTATCATTCGATGTGTATAGAAATAAAGACATATATGATATACTTAATTTTTCTACCATCGATATCAATTACAAATATTCTTAGTAATGAAAATATATCATAATTTCACATTATAAAATCAAAAATAATATTTTAATTAAATATTATAATAATCAAATATCATAGATAATGAAACATTTACTATATTTCCAAAAAAAATAAAAATATTTTGATCTTCAATCTTTCAATCATAAACTAAATTGAGTTATTTTAAGATGTAGAATTAATTCAAATGGTAGAGATATTTTTTCATGATAGCATCAATATCATAGCATAATTTTAACATAAATTATTAATATATTATGTTTACAAGATTTTATAAAGTTACAGAAAAATGTATCAGAAGATAAATATTACCAGCAAATTTTATTCTATCTACACTGTATTTATTTATTTTATTATTTAAATCTTTAGTAACATACCAATATTATTTTATATTTTAACTTGATTGTTCCGTAAGCATTATTCAATGACACAATGTTGTGTTTATTTCAAGTGAAAGAAAAAATAAGATATTGCAACAAAGTGCAACTATTGCAATTAAGTTCATTTCATCTATTATTATGCATATTCAGTTTGTTTTTGAGAAAAAATTCATCCAATAGTAAAAAAATTTGTTTAAAGTACACGTTTTATATATCAAGTTTAAGATATTCCTTTTTTAAGTTAATATGTTACTTAAAAAAATAGGGAATTGCTAGGCACACACCCCCCCCAAAAGAGTGATGACCGCGGACGGACGAGCGCGGACGACGAGCGCCAGCTGACAACAGCACTCGACGGGATCCATCCGCGTTCAAACGTGTTCCCAATTAGGTACCTTCCAAACAAAAAATGCAGCGTTACCGCCTTGTTTGCTGAAGCGCCGGCATGTTTGGACCCGTAAACAGCTTTCCCCCTTGTTTGACGAAGCGCTGGCATGTTTCGACGCAGAAATGTTTAGCTTTTGGTGTTTTGACGCAGAAATGTGCTTTGCGGACGAGTGGATGTATGCACAGGAGTGGGGGTGTGTGCCTAGCAATTCCCAAAAAATAAAATGCACAAGAATCGATCAAACACATATATAACTATTGATTACATAGACTTTTTCAAATCTTTTAAGCATTTTACAGTCAGAAACATATCGATTTTACTTTGAAGAATCAAGACAGTTCATTGTTTTGCAATTATAATGTTTACCATTTACCATTTTATAAATATTTTCACTTGCAAACACGATCCACATCACACAAGCATGAAGTGATTTTTTACCTTTCATGAAATGTCTACATGATACATAAATACATGCTAAACATCAACCATCATATTGCTAGAATAAGAATTAAGTGTGATGAGCAAGATTTATGTCGAGAATACTGTTTACAGGATTGCTTACAAACAAACTTTATATCTCAATTATATTAGTAGGAGTCAATATAAATGTGTTTTCTACTACATGTGTATAAAATGTGGATATTATTGCAAGCTGAAGTATATTTCAAATTCCCATTTTAGAGTTTTATGTTGTTTAAGACAAATATTTTTTTTCAGTTTAAAAAAAGAGTTAACAGATCCTTTTTATGTTTGATCATTGTCAATAATGAATGGAGTTCGAATGAAAAAATGATCTTCCGAGATATTCCTACTTCTATCTATCTCCGAGTATTACGTGCTGTGAATGAAAATAACATTATTGTGCTTGGTGAGAGAAAAATATCGAGTAAACGGGGTCTTGTAGTGCACGAGCATGAAGATAATACAGCAGGACCGATTCTGCAGTATGACATTATCTTTTTTTCGGCTGGGTTTGATAGCTTCTGGAACACAGGCAATGAAAACGGGCCACGTGTCACGGGACCCATTCCCCATTCCCTTCCCGGATCCTCGTCACCTCCCCGCCCTCTCGCTCCTGAGCTGCGTCTGCCAGTTCTCGGTTTCGGACAGAAGAGGATCCGTCTGTCGAGACTCAGCCGAAGCGATCTATCAACACGAGAATTTGTAGCAGCTTGGGAGGAAATGGAGGTCGTCGTAATGGCCTCGCAGGTGCTGCCGGTTTCTTCCTCCGCTGCAGGTTGGTCGCGGAGTACTTTTGCTGCTGCCAAGAGCTCCTCCTCTTCCTGTGGGAAGAAGGCCTTGTGTGTGTCGAGCAGTTCCGCGCGCAAGGGGTTGGATTTGGGTGCCGATTTGAGCCTTCATGGCAAGGGGATCAGCCAGAGAATGCCTACTGCTGGAAGGAAACTTCACGTGTCTGCTGCCGTTGCCGAGGACCGGAGAATCGAGCAGGAGAGTATGTTGTCCGAGAAGCCTACCACTTTGCTGAGAGAAGGTGAAGATTCCGACGACAAGAATGGATTACGCGCCCGCTTTGAGCAGATGGTTTTTAGAATTCAAAATGATGTATGTGCTGCTGTTGAGGCAATCGATGGAGGCAAGTTTCGCGAAGATGCCTGGTCCAGGCCCGGAGGTGGTGGTGGTGTGAGTCGCGTTCTTCAGGTAGGTTTGTGTTCCGCTATAAAAGTCTCCTGCGCCAGGCTCTGCATTTTTTATGAGCACAGAAAGATAAAGAATTTTGAATTTTCAGACTGGACTGATGTTTGAGTTATTTTTCAATGCAGGGAGGAACCGTTTGGGAAAAGGCAGGGGTGAATGTCTCAGTGGTGTATGGAAGCATGCCACCGGAGGCTTACAGAGCTGCCACAGGAGCTGCCTCGACTAAACCTGGCCGCATTCCCTTTTTCGCCTCCGGAGTGAGCTCGGTTAGTGTCGTTTCAATTCAATGAGCATTTCTACCTTGCAAATTCTCCGGTGAAGCGTTGGATTACCTATGAGCTGACAGGCCTTGGTATGAATGTGCAGGTTATGCATCCCATCAATCCCATGGCCCCCACTGTGCACTTCAACTACCGCTACTTTGAGACTGACGCACCTGAAGGTGATTTAAATGCTTTTTAACTCCCAGGTTTCGAGATCTAAGTTCTTAGAATTAGCTCTGGATAGACGAAAGAAGGAGTGGATATCCTGATCTTTCAGTTTTCCTCAGCTGTGAGTATCTATCGCAAATTTTTCTGAATATGCTCTTGCATATGAGTGCGCAGGTGTGGAAGGTGCCCCACGGGCTTGGTGGTTTGGTGGAGGCACTGATTTGACTCCCTCGTATTTTTTTGAAGAGGATGTTAAGCATTTTCACCAGGTTCGTGCCTCGTTACAGTGGGCCTGATTCCTTTCATTGTTATCGTTCTGCATATGATTTTCCATGTCTTTAATTTGTATTAATTTACCATTTACGGGCTTGATATATTAACCATTTACCATTTAAGTATTACGATGAAAATTAAGACTGTGTTTTCATGAACCCATGGCACTAATGATTCGAACTACACGGTTTTGAATGTCTAAATAGTCAAAACATATTAGGGCCTGCTTTTGGAAGCAGTGAAATGCCCCATTCGGCCTCGGAGCTAGTCAAAGATGAGCTAATGTATCTCAGTCTTCACGATGTCTCCGACTGTGTAGGCAGTTATGGTGTCGTGTCATTGATCGTTGCAGTGATATGCTCTTTCATTCCACCTTCTACAGGTTCAAAAAAATGCATGTGATAAGTTTGATCCTGCTTTCTACCCGAAGTACAAAAAGTGGTGCGATGATTACTTCCTAATTAAGGTACTTCATCTTCTCCGTACAGGATTATCTTACCTTAAGGTTTTGTTGCTTTCGAGTTCTCATTGTCCTGGTTTCTCTGTTGGTGAGATCCTTGTCTCAACCATCAATGTTGGTTTCATTTATTCCCTTCGGGGTTTTGATATTACTCGTTGAAACTAAAATACTTTGCCTCTCGTATCAGCACCGAGGCGAGAGACGTGGTCTTGGAGGCATCTTCTTTGATGATCTCAACGATCGTGATCCCAACGAATTACTGGCATTCGCAACTGGTATTGTTTCCTACTGTTAATGGAGTCTGTCGACGTACGTGACGCTTGCTAGGAAAACGGAGAGCAGTAGTGAGCATGAGTTCGTACTGATTTTTTTCTCACATGTTGTAGCATGGTCCGAATCGTAAAACCCTGCATTTGATAGTAATTGTTGCGTTAGTGTAAATTATGTCATTTTAGCAAAGTTAACAAGAGCAACATCTCACATAGCAATGTTTCTGTTTTCTTATTACAGCTTGTGCGGATTCAGTCATTCCTGCTTACATTCCTCTCATAGAGAAGAGGAAGGACATGGCGTATACTCAGGAACAAAAGGAGTGGCAACAACTCAGGAGAGGTCGATATGTGGAGTTCAACTTGGTACGTGTTGGTTTAACTGCCCGGCTTTAAATTTGCCCTCGTAATGAAAGTTGAAACTTGAGCCATATGAGGTGGGCTGACAGATATACTTGTCTCTCATGTCTGGTCAAAGGGAGTCTTAGTTAGAGGGCATGAATGCTTCTGACGTTGCATCTGCGATTCCATGGACAGGTTTACGACCGAGGCACTACATTTGGCCTCCAAACAGGTGGTCGAATTGAGAGCATTTTGATGTCCTTACCCCTCACAGCGAGATGGGAGTATGACCACGTAAGATCCAATTTAAGCTCTTGCTGGATTCTTTTCGGGACGAATTGTGTATTACCAGATGTTTTATTTGTGTGGACATCGATGGATTTAAGTGTGTTAATGCTGATCTTATCGGGATGTCGTGTAATTGCAGCACCCGGAGGAGGGCACTGAAGAAGCCAAGCTTTTGGATGCATGCAAGAATCCTAAAGAGTGGTTGTTGTGACCTCGCCGTTTTATTCGTTTGTCTTCTCGCCACTTAGTCCGTCGAAACCTCGTACTGTAGTTATAATCATTGTCGTCGAAATGTTTAGTTCCACATTTCGACAGTTTGTCAACTCGTCGGTCTTATCCTAGAGATATGTTGGGGATTGGGTACACCCTCAATGGGGAAAACAAGTCAACACTTTCGTGGGAAAGCAGCAGCGTAGAAAGAACGGAACAGCATGCGAGTCTTTAGGGTCTAAAACATGCGAATCATGTGTAAACAACTTTGAAGACGCGCACTCCTAGAGGAAATGTAAAGTACAAGAATGTAAGAAATGAACGACATGCACAAAAGGGCTCTTCGTGCTTCCCGCTGCTTAATTTGTGCCCGAACTGCAAATTAGATATATGTGAATCTTACTTGACACCGGAGAAATGCACGACCTTGGACTGGTCTGAGGCTCCATTCTGGAAGAAATACATGACGGTCGAACTCTTTGTAAAAGACAGCACCTTGAGAGTTGCCTCCATTGTTGCACTAAGTGCAACTGCGAGGTTCTGCAATATCGAGCCATAAATTGCTGTTCCAACCATCGTTGGTGCAATCTCATCCAATTTATCGAGAATTCTGGACTGTGATCCATCTAAAATTTTTCAATAGCTAAAATCTACCTTCCAGGGCAGACTTCAGGTAGATACACCTGGATTGTTTTAAGTTGTGAAACGTCATCAATAGATCTATGTCGTCACAGGATTCTCACAACGACGAATGCATCTGCCCTGTGACAAGTCGAAGTGTGGCTTCATGAGTACAATCCACAATAAGCTGGAGGAGTCTTCCCGGGTTGTACTTGGACGGGATTTGACCACAAAGTTGACTGTCTAACGAAAGACCCGAATACAATCTAGATGAGATAAGATGAAGGGATCGTATGAATGTGGCAAGAGCGAGGTGGTCGAACAGGTCGCCGGTTGTGTTATACCTGCCCCAACTAAGTGTGTTCTACCGGGTAGAGTGACGGAGCAAACCGGTTACTACTAACATCCAACTTTTCGTTCACCTCTGGCAGAATCTTTGGAGGTAGACGGTGTGCAGTATCCGGGGGAAAGAAAGGGCAGTCAATAATTACAAACAAGGTCGCCCATCCTTTACACCAGGTCACTGTACGCTACAACTATTGAGATCTAACGATGGAGGAATACAGTGAGTGGATTCATGGGCTTTTGTGAGTGGGAGGTCTGTCTGTTCATCAGGTCACAACTCTTCTTCTATCGTCAGGATGACTGACAACAATTTAATGAGTACATGTACTTTTCAGACTCTGTTATTCTCTGTCCAATCCATACATTCATTTGACGGTAGGTTCTGCACCATTCGTACTGATTCAGTTGGACTCATTCTCTCCACGTGGGTTTGCTATCGACCCACATTTGAAAACAACTTTTCAACATACCTTTCTGGTGATACAATCCAAGTTTTGCTCCCACATGGAGAAAACCTCTAAAATAAGGAGTATTGTTCTTGTATGGGTCATATCGAGGTTTTATGTAGACAGCTGTGGTTGGTAGCTGAAATGGATAGCGCACCGCAATGTTGTGTTCATCTGGTTACACCAGATTCGCGTGTGGTGAGTTGCACTGCAACAACTAGCAATTTCGCATGCTCAGTTACGAGCAAGCGTCCTCAAACTCTTCAAGCTACTTCTCCAAAGTCTTCATTCCTTTTTGTCTTTAATTTCGAGGATGAAACCTTTATAATATCCATTATGTCATGGGAATCATTACTGATCTCGTCACCAGGTTGGAACTTGTGCAATCGTAGATTGCGAGCTTTTTGACCTCATCTCGGACATGCACTGTACTGTACTTGATGACATCTAAGATGAGCCTTCTGCTGTGCACTAATCACAAACAGCTTAGAGAATCATAATTGGTAGGCTTGGAGATGGTCGCTCTTTTGAACTATAATTAGAAACCGATCCTTTAGATATATGCAAGAGAAATGGATTTTATCATTTATTCTTTAAAAAAATCATGATAGGCTATATATGCTCGGTCCTCATAGTCCCGACATGAGCTCTTATCTTTCTAATTTTTATCCCTTGATCTGCCTAGAGACATGCAATTCGACTAATGGACCAATAATTCCAACATAATGTACACTAACTTTTATCGAATCTGAACATTTTTCAATATTGTTATTTCTCATTTAATCTATTTGTTCAACCAAGTATAGAGATTTGTGAATTTTGGCCTTCGCCATACATGTTAGCTTTCCAATTTACATCTAACACCTTATTCAAAAATATGACATTATAATTTGACTTCGTCCATACATTTATATTTTGAATACTCATTTGCAGTTTCTGTAATATCACACCTACACCTATGTACCTAGTTCTAAAGTACTAATTTATATGTAGGAATCTATTCCAAAGCTAGAATACAATACTGTATCCATGAGAAGGTGCTGTCTCTCGTAGAAGTAACATCGGTATGTTTTGCACTCAACTTCGATTCAGTCAGTTTAGTTACGAGGATTCGTAATTTTACTGCAGATGTCATGATAACATATTCAAGATGTAAAATTGTTTTAGAGAGTATCACTCATCCTCCTATAATTAAAATGTATTTCATTAGCTGTTTCCGCATCATGAACTATTATTTCCAATCATAGGAAACCCACCCAACAATGCCATAGTAGACCATTGATCTTTAAGGCGTATTTTGACAATTCCTATATCTTAACCAGTTAAAACAGAAGGATCTGGAATTCTCATTACTAACGACTTCTTCGCGAAGTGACGCATGTTTAGCTAATGGGACTAAAAGTGTAGATGATATGCTGTATAACAAAAAGGAATACACTTTAACTCCATATTAAACATATGTTTGGGGTTGGATTGTTTGTATTATGTTTTTTTAGCTTTTGACGCTTTATGTCCACGTGCTTATCTATCTACGATTTACCATTTATTAATGGGTATTCATTCATCCATATTATCTCGATTGACGAAGGGCATATATAATAGATAGTCGAATATATCGTAGATTTGAATACGGGTATTCAATGAGAAACTATTTCCATGCAAAGGCAATCTATTGCTACACCTTTAGACTTAATTGGTATCACGAGTTAAGACATAATTCTTCAAATGTTCTTCAAACCATATGTAGAAGTAATTCTTCGTTTTGATGCCAGTGCTACACCTTCGGTTGTTCCGTGTGATATCGTTGTGACTCTAGCCATTGTATTTAGTTACTTGATAAAGCACGCCATCCAATCTCAACCACATCATCGCGAAGGGTGTAACGCGCAGTTCCTGCCTCATGTCTCGTCGCAGTCAGTGTTCTCTTATTGCACGTCCTGTACGTCTTTTTGTTTTCTTGGGGTTAGACGGTAGGGATGACTCCATCGAGTTTAGTTTAAGAAGGCTGCAGCTGGACTCCGTCGTGTTGTCGACAGCTAGCCATACAGCCGTCGATATGAGAAGCGACAGCAGTCGAAGCTGAGTGTATGCTTGTGCTATTCATTCGGACACCGATCCCATTCCTGACTGTAGTTGTCGACGAGAAATTCAGACGGGCGAAAGTTGGTGCACGAGGACCTGCAATCCGGGAAAGGAAGTGCCGAGCGCTGCTGGTGGCACGGGCGGAGAGAAATTGAACATCCACGAGTTTATCTGCTCGTGGAATCAAATCATGGCTCCTGGAATTCCATCCAGACAACTCTTCATCGGCGGCGAATGGGTCGTTCCAGTGAGGGGTGAAAGAATTCCTGTCATCTGTCCAACTACAGAACTTCAAATTGGTAAAGTTCCGCATTCATCGCAATCAGTAGAATGAGCCGCCCTCATTTCAAGATCGTCTCTAATCGAAGTCGTAGAGAAGGGAATTGGACTGCACTTCTAACATCCGCAGTTGGAAATAACCCGATGCTTGCTTTTGTTTCAGTAGGTTTGGGCTGATCATTCTTTGGTTTGGCTGCTAATACTCATTGTGAGAGACATACCTGTCGATTGCGAAGCCTCATCATCTGATAAGGTGCACCAAACAGATCGGTTGTTAAGTGCGTAAGATCAGCTTATGTTTGTATCTAATATTTAATCCTGATCCAAGTCCATGTATTTGGTGGCAAGTTTAGATATGTCTGTTAATGACGGGGCTCTGAACATCGTCGAATAGATGGCAGCAATATTAGAAGAGATCGCAGACGTAAAGCTGACCAGAGGAACGATTGAAGTGTGTTTGTAAATGATTAGCTTCCAGCTCTACGGGTGTCTATAAGCCTTGTAAATGTCACTATGATATTCAGGGGACATACCTGCTGCAACTACTGAGGATGTGGATATCGCCGTCAAGGCGGCTCGTGAAGCCTTTGCACGTAACAAAGGTCAAGATTGGTCGCGTGCTTCAGGAAAGCACCGAGCTAAGTACTTGCGAGCAATCGCTGCCAAGGTCCGTACCGAGTCTATCCTTGTATGTATCGAATGTATACCTTCAGAAAAAATTTGTATTTACTACAGGATTTTTTATCATATTTTCACATTTTTGAAATGCGTGCATCTGCATGGAGCGGTGGTTTTTTTGGGGCCTCCAGCCAAGGCTATCACCATAGCCAGAGCTTTCCACATCATGTGCAAATGATATGGAAACATCGCTTTCTGATTAGAGTAGTTCAAGAGAATTCGTATCAAGGCTCACGGGTCAAGATCATCTACCAAAGTTCAGATCGGAGTACGATGTTTTTAATTTTATAGTGTAGATGAACTGCCTTAGTGATAGCTTAAACAATCAATTGAAGATTTCTCACCCAATTGCAGGTGCTGGAGCGCAAGGAGGAGCTGGCAAGGTTTGAATCTTTGGATTGTGGCAAGCCAATTGACGAAGCTAATTGGGACATGGTACGTAACGTATAAGCAAAGATAGAAAGTCTGGAAGCGAGATTGCTACTCTTTGCAGCTCTTTGCCCTTAACATTCTCTCTGGCACTTGAGGAAATACAGGTAACTACGTGCTAGGGTCGGTCATATTGGTATTATCATGTCGATTGGAAACTGTTGGTCTGACCTGTACAGATTTGGATTACAAATGCTTCGCTTTCGAGGTGTATGCTTTTCACTGAATTCAGATAACCTGGAACCTCTGGCTTTCGCATGGTGAATTTTTTCTCATTGTTAGAAGTTATCGCATCTTGTTGAGAATTATTTCAACATGATTATATAGTGCTGTGTAAGAACGTATTGAGCATATGGGTTTTCGTACGGAGTAGTGAAAAGCTAAGTCTCTGTCAGATAGTGTTATCATGAGTGCCTCAAGAGCCCAAAGTTATCTCTGAAATGTGTGTAACTGTTATCGGTTTTGAATTGTCGGTACTTTGTGAAGATTGGCGTGAAATTTGGACTGTTCTGTGCCCAGAAAAAAGATCTTGTTGGGATGCAAGCAAATTGTTTCCGGCTGTAACATGTGTTTTTGTGGTTTCAGGATGACGTGTCAGGTTGTTTTGAGTATTACGCGGACCTTGCAGAGAAGCTAGACGAGAGGCAATATTCTCCGATTGAACTTCCAATGGAGCAATTTAAAAGTAGCATTCTGCGAGAAGCTCTGGGGGTTGTGGCTCTTATCACACCATGGTTTTTTTTCTTACCCTTACAATGTTTTAGTGTCACAAGATTGTTCTTTGCTCTATCAAACTCATTGTACTCGGAAGTGGCAACCCGGGAGTAATTGATTCTGTGACCACTTTTTCTACGATTGGGCTTGCGAGACATGCAATTTAATTTTTGGATTTGGTACTTCTTCAGAAAGATCACTCTTTAGTTGAATTTCGTTATGTGTCGATGAATTATACACTTTTTATATCGATATATTTACTGGTGTTGACTTATTCTTATCTCCAGGAACTATCCGTTATTGATGGCAACTTGGAAGGTTGCTGCAGCCCTTGCAGCAGGATGCACAGCTATCTTGAAGCCTTCAGAGATGGCATCTGTGTGGGTTATTCAGTCCTCTTGCTTTGTGGACTTCTTTTGCTTTGTGGTAGGGATGTGTAACGATAGTTGTAAGAAAAGGGAAACAAAGTTAGGCCTCTGTGTGGTCTAGCCCCAAACACTTCCTTCAATATTAACTGTAGGCTAATTTCTGCAGGCTGGATTGTCCAACTAGTGCAGAAGCAGTACCAAATGTCACTTCTTCGGTTCGTTAAGTGCTGACGACAGTGGTTTTCTGCAGCACATGTTTAGAATTGGGAGCAATTGCTAAAGAAGTAGGGCTTCCTCCTGGCGTTCTTAATATAATCACTGGTTTGGGCACCGCTGCCGGCGCTCCTCTGTCATCTCATCAAGGTGTTGATAAGGTGAACGCAATTGGTTTTAACTCCTAAACTCAAAGAGGAGACAATGCTGCTCCATTCTCAGCGCCTTCCGGAGTTTTTTTTGGGGAAATGAAACGCATTTGACCTCCTCTTGTGGCGCAGGTTGCCTTTACAGGAAGCACAAACACTGGAAAATCGATAATGACAGCAGCGGCGCAGAACATAAAGGCATGCCTTTACACTATTCACGTATCTGTTTAGGACTCAGCTTCCTTTCTCTTTCCTTGACATCAGTATCGGGACTTCATGATGAACTGGTGATGCTCTCAGTCAAAGATTCACAAATGAATGTGCGTCCATCAAATTTCCTCCATAACATGAGGTTCTCTAAATTGCGAGTGGAACACAGTGATAATGACCATAAAGAAATAGCTGATATATTGCTGTGTTCTACGTATATCCTTTTGAGATTGCTCTGTATATCTCAATGGAGCCGGATGTGTCAGCGAAAGTCATTACTTCTTTTACAGACTAGCCACTAAGATTGATAGACTCGGTGATTGCAGCCTGTAACACTGGAACTTGGGGGAAAGAGTCCAATCATTATATTTGACGACGCAGATGTCGATAGTGGTACTTTACTTTCCTTCCCTCAAGTTTATATACCTGCAAGTTTACAGACGATATAGTTGTACTGTCCATACCGTCTCTCAAACAGATGAGTCTTGCTACACAATATTGTCAGATTGCAAGATTCAGGCATAAATTAATGTCATTTTTTTAAAGGTTTTGTTTATGGGGTCGTCAATGGTTACTCGTTCTACAACATTTCATCATATTCCCTGATCAATCTCAGTCGAACTGCAAGCTTACTTGAGTATGTCTCGAGCTGCTCTTCTGATCTAAGAAGAAAACATAGTAGATGGAGTCCTTTTGATGGTTACTTTTCTTGGGAAACTATCACCAAGTGCTGTTCGGTGGGTAGTTAATAATCTTCTATATGCACTTTGTGATTCCGCAGCGGTGGAGTGGGCCATGTTTGGGGCTTTCTGGACCAATGGTCAAATCTGTAGTGCTACGTCTCGCTTACTCCTACAGGTATGTCTTCGTGTAGTGGACCCTTCAGAGTAGATATCTCTTTTCTTGAGCTGACAATGTTTACAGAAAGTTTACAACAGGAGTGCATTTTGAACTTATATTTATGAAAAAAGTTCAAATAAGAATGAGGATGTCTACCGTAATAAAGGTGACTGGAAAAATGGAAGCAATGCTGACTGTTTTATGACCGGAGAGGTCTACAAGAAAGTATGTCTTTTGAACAGTTGAACTTCATGCCTATTGCTCTTGTGTGTGTTCAAGTGTACACGAGTACAGAAGAAGCTTGTAAGCTCTCAAGTTAACAAATAGTAACAGTAGTATATTCAAATATATTATTCTAATAATCTGGTTGCTGGATATGGATTGTTCTTCAGGAGGGTATTGCCTCTGAATTTTTGAGAAAATTGGCTACTTGGGCGTCAAGTATCAAAATCAGCGATCCTCTGGAGAAGGACTGCCGCCTCGGGCCTCTAGTCAGTGATTCACAGGTGTGTTGCATTATTTTCTACTTATATTGGTGTATACGGTTTTATTGAGATGTAACCAGCCCCTTTGTTCTCTATTTGAACGACTTCAAAGGGATTATTGCAAATCCGAGATTTTAATGTGACGTCTTTATTCAGTAAATGGAGCTTAATTATATGAGTGTTCCCACAACAAGAATACCTAAGAGTTTGGAATGGCAAGGTTTGATTGAAGCCGACGTATACAGTTGGACGGGAACGGAACTTGATGGGAAACTCCTCTCCAACCCGTTACCTCTAGTTCTTGTTTGAAATATATTGTGGCTTTTCCTGAACTTAAGTGTAGATTTAAACATAGACTTAAGTAAATCTGGTGTAAGACATCCGTATACGAAACCTCTGATAGCTAATCTGATCCGTGCAGAGTATGTATAGTTAGTATCGGATTAAGATCACAACCTTTTTTCTTGCAGACGAGGGCTAAAGCTCAAATGCACTGTAAATTGCGTTCGCCTATGTCTTATGCAGTACAAGAAAGTCATGAACTACATCAAAGTAGCTCAAGAAGAAGGTGCAAATCTTGTGTGCGGTGGAAAACGGCCTGCTGTAAGTATGGTTTAAGTTACTTCGCAACTTCCAGTTGTAGATGCTAAAGTTATGTCAAACTTTGGGAATACTACTTCAAAACCAGTGAATCATGTGCTTCTGCCTCAGAATATGGAGAAAGGATACTTCGTCGAAGCTACTGTTCTATCAGATGTAAAACCGTCTATGCAAATTTGGAGGGAAGAGGTTTTTGGTCCGGTTTTGACAGTTACAACATTCAAAACTGAGGAGGAGGCTATTGAGCTAGCTAATGACACAGAGTAAGTCTGCTAAACCCCTATTTCATTCAGAGTGTAGTTCAACTAGTATGCAGGTGCAGAATACTCTACTCAATGATACTTGTCAATCGTACCCTTAAGGCAAACGTCCTGGCTGAGCGGATTAGGTGAAGTAAGAAGTAGGGAGACCTATCTTGGCTTACATGGAGGGAGAGGATAAACCAAAGCAGAAAAAATTTGATTGACATCCCCTGAGGTGTAGGTTATCTCGCATGGAATATGATTGTGATTGACAAGGATTCTTCGGCTAACACACCATTGGTCATATGTGCAGGTATGGTTTAGGTGGGGCTGTCATCTCTAAGGACGATGAACGATGCAAGCGCGTGTCCGAGGTACAGAATCGTGCCCATCTTGCACTCACAATATTTTTGATGTATTGTCTGGCCATCAGAGAATGTGGCTAACGAGTTGTTATTATGTTATCAACAGTTATTACAGGCAGGCATTGTCTGGATCAACTGTTCTCAGCCTTGCTTCTCTCAAGCTCCATGGGGCGGTAACAAGCGAAGCGGTTTTGGCCGCGAGTTGGGAGAATGGTAATTTGCCCGCATCTGCCATAGATCGTTTCCTGTTCCAATACACATGCAAGCTGCCATGATTGAGCACGTTTAATACTTTTACTTTCAATTTCCGTAAAGAATTCCGCTGGATGAGCGAGTTCTCAAAATTCTATGAAGCTTGTAAAATAACTGATGTAGAGATGAAGCATTTCTGGCCACAGGCCTTGGTTAGTATGTTATATTTGTTAATTTGTGTGTGTTTCATGCTTGCAGGGGTCTAGAAAATTATCTCTCAGTGAAACAAATTACACGCTACATTTCGGATGACAAGTGGGGATGGTACCCTGTTCCTTCAAAATTGTAATGTTGCCGACATTGATCTATTGACTAGTTTTATATGGAGAAACAGCTGATAGGTAGTTTTTGTAATAAAATGAAAATCTCTCAATTGGGTTAAGGATGATTCAGAAAATCAATGACTAAGCACGCTGCTGCTGAGTCGACGAATCTCTCACATGTTGTTGTTGTGCTTTTCAAACTTTTTAAATACATGGATTTTTTCTATATTCACATTTTTACTGCAATGTAATCATTTCAAAATAAATGCGTTTCATCTCCTCTTAATCTAGGCTATGTATGAACATTCCCGCACCGCTTACCATCTTGAGGTTGAGAGAAGATCATTCGACTTCTCTTACTGTAATGTAAGTCTCTCTTTGGAATATGGAAAGTCTCTCTAAACCCTAAACCCTCTTCCTAAAGGGGAAGTTACACAAATGGCTTCCATGGGAAGATCCCGGAAAAGCCTATATTGATCTAACCAAGCTGCTAGGATGGATTCTGCCCCAATTCAAAACAATGGTATCAATGTGATGTCCCAACCAAAGTTTCATAATAAGTTAGGTCAAACAATCAATATATATATATATATATATATATATACATATATATATGCATCAGGAAATACAAGGAAATGTTGTCTTAAGAAGTCCATATGGAGTTGGGTAATGTAGTAGTTTATACAAAGAGTATTGGTTGTTTGTGTGAAAGAGGCAACATCTATTAAAGATCTCTGCAGAACCAATTGTATAACACACAATTCTCTTTGCGGACCTTCTAAAAGTGTGGGTAGTTTTTATTCGTGACTTGTGGGATTCGGATTCAAATGTCATTTACCATATAGATTTATCATGATGAAAGGTGCAAAATGTACCATTCACAAGAGATAATCATCCTTCTTGAGATGTAGAGAACTTTATCTCTGTACAATTATTTTCTTGTATTGTGAATAGTCATCAAGTGATTGAGTTTGTCTGTTAGGTTGTATTGTTCTTGGAATCACAAATGAATAACTTGAATTTGAAAAGCATATGTGAGCAAGATGGAAAACAATAGTACACGGTTCAAAAGAATATACAAGAGTTTAAGTCATTGTAGAACAAGTCGAATTATATTAACCTTCATAATATTAAAAGAGTAAGATCAATAACAACAGTGTAATGAATGTTGAGATAGATATACCAGTAGATTGTAAGCATATAGTATAAATGATGATAAATAATGAGAAAAAAATCACTTTAAATACAAGTCATTCATCTTATATATTACAACATTTGTAAATGAATTTATCCCAATCATTTTCGTTACATATGAATCAAAAAAATGTGATAAGAACCCATGTCAAAAGCTAACCATTTGGAGTAGATGAGTGGATGAGTTAATAATAATAAAGAAGAGTGTAGCATATAAACATGAATATTTAATGGCCGAATGTTACGAACATGTCATGCATTCATATCTTCACACAAATATTATATTCAAAATTATTACTTTTATGTGTATATGTGGATAATGAGATCTTTAACCTCATTATACTATTATACATGGATGACATGTTTATTTTCACCAAAAAATGAATTGGAGAGTGATAGAGGTAAGAATCAATTGAAATCTACATTCTAGACGAAAGATTCAGATAAATTCAACAAGAGAATATTAGAGATGGATGCTAAAAGGAATGCGAAGAACAAAATGATATGTTTCAATCAAATCAAGTACATTCATAAGTTTGACAAGTTTAACATTGCTGAATCTAAAGAAGTATGCATTTTTTTTTCCTATCATGTTTATACTTGGGCTTAGATCCACTCAACTTTAGTTTAAAGAGTGATCTATATTAGGTTTCTTTATAGGATTTATTTTAAAGTATTTATATAGGTTTTAGCATTCACGGTCTCACTACATGAGTTAAGGGAGAAGTTATCATGAGTTTATTCGAGTCTTCTTGTAACTTAGCTTAGCCTGATACAATTGATTGGTAAAATGAATCAAAATCTAATTATATAAAAGATGTCACGAAAGCTCTCCAGTTACTTTTTTTAGGATTTATCAATAAAACTTGAGATATTCTATGGACGTAGCTCGTCAGAATAAACCACGCATGTTGGCTGTTTCCCACCATAGACGGTGTGTATGTGTCTGTGCAGTTTTGTGTTTACATATGTGAGTGCATCTGACCTTTTTGGTGGTGTAAAACTTGACGCTTCTTTCATATACATGATCTCAAGACAGACATATTTTATGGTTGATATTTTCACTAATCTTGATATATTCTTGAATGCTTAAACTTTCTATTACCATGAACCATCGAAGAACTGAATAATCTATATCCAATATTAATTAGTACTTGAAAATCCTCACGTTTTATAATATCTACTTCATTGATCTTTGGATCAATTTTAGTATTTCAAATTAGCGCTGATTTATGCTATATATAAGAGCTATGCAAAATTAATTTGAAGATATATCTTTCAAAATTTGACAATCATATTCTATCAATTCGACATAAACAATTCTAAACATCATGTCAGGTTCTCATAAAGCTTTGAAGTGGTAATAATAGTTGTTCTACATGAAAAAATTCCAACCATATACCGGCAGCAATCCATCTCTCCTTATCTTCTCTTTCATATTCGTGAACCATAAAGTAATTATATCTCCTAAACTCTTCTACCTTTTACTTAAGAAATTTTGGTTGTGAAATATAGGAACTTTGTTTTTGAAGTTATGTTAATCTATGCCCAAAACCATGAATCCAATTTCAAACGAATTCCGTACAGAAGATCTACTTTGATGTGAAGATTCTAATTCTTTCATATCCTTCAAAGTTCAATTTCATTACGTAACGTTTGCATCTAAGCTTGATGTAGTTATCAATGTAATTACTTTCCATCTTGTACACACCATCATAAATGATTACTTTGAAAAGTGAGAATTTAGACCGAACTTGACGACTTTTTCGGGTTGAGTATAGATCATCATTTTCATCTACTATGTCTTGGAGTAGATACAGAATTTTCGAACTTCACAAAACATACGTAACATGCATTAAAGTACCTTTCAATGATAACAGGGTTGTCATCATGTCACGCTGATGAACTCGTATTTAACAGGTCCAGGAGATTCTCTCATATCAGAATACAAGAATAAATTCATTTTAGAATAAATGTGAAACTAATGTATGAATGATCAGTCCCGCTTGGAATGTAATATGTATAGATTTTTCCATATGACATTCATACTTAATATATGTGTATATATCTTATATACATAAAAATCCAAATAAAAGTAAAATATTATTCTAAATTATGTTGAGAGTGATAAAATTTCATTATTTCTCAATAGTTAAAACGACCCGGCGAACTCCGTTGAACTGTTCGTCCATTTTGTACCCTAAGCGTATGCCGTGAAGATTTGCGTCGAGAAGGTCGAGACTGAGATTGCAGCGCGGAATGCGGCTGGCCGGAAGTGCCTCGGTCACAGTCCACATTTCGGGAATATCAGCGCCTGAACTGTACCACGCCTTGCCGTAGACGGAAACACTTTCCAAGGTGTTCGCCGGTGATCTGTTCCCGTCTGGGGTCCCAGATGCAGGGTTTAGTTCAAGGATTTTGCAGAGGCCTAGAATCTGCACTCAGCCGTTCATATTCAACTCTCTGCTCTGAAAAGTGCGTTGCAGTCTTGAGGCGCGGACTTTGATTTCTCTCCGCAACTCCCTTTAATCGAGAGCTCGTCCTGTCAAGAGAGATTGCAATAGACGAGATTTTTAATCGTGTCGACTGTAGTTTCTCCGAGTGAGCGAGTGGAAGCATTTCGTTTGTCCTTGTTGAGTCAGTCACAACCAAAATGCCAGCTCCTGTGGAGGAAAATGGTAAGGAGAAGAAGAATGCAGAGGCGAAAGAGCTCTTTCTGAAAATTGGATTGGAGGACAAAACAGCGCAAAATGCTGTGGCCAATCCGAAGGTCACGGCTAATCTTATTGCTGTCATTGTCGAGGTACATAAATTTACCCAAGTTTAGCTCATCGATTCACCTTGTAGCTTAAGGCTCGTGGGCTCTGAGTTCTGAGTCATAATTTGAGCTGTATGTGCTGCAGGCTGGACTGCAAGAAGGATGTGGAAGGTCTGTGGGGAACTTACTCTACTCGGTGAGATTTTCGATCCTGTCTTCAACATAACCTCCGATACCAACCCTGCGTTATCGTGAAATTTGTATTCTCGTCTCGATCCTCCACAATTACCATCGAGACAGCTGTCAAGAAAGTATCAGTCTGTTCGGGCATCCGCATTCCATTCCCTGGCAGTTCGTCTTGAGGATGGTCGCAAACAAGTTCTTTATTTATCTGGTACTCGCGACATCATCCTTGTCGATACGGTAGGAAACAGCTCGAGTACATTAGTCTAGAATCAGAGAGGAAGGAGAACGCCTCATCGTGAAGTTGAGCCACTATTTTTTCTTGTAGCTTCTTTTTTGATAGTTGAAACCTTTTTGTTACCAGGAAATGTCACATATGACACCCTGCATTCATTCGCCATTAGAAGTCAGGTCTTTCCAACCATTGAGAGATTAGTAACGAGGACGGAATACATCCGATGGAGCTGTAAGTGCGAGTTTAAATACCCAGCCTGTTATCAACAGAGGCTTAAGCGAATAACTAGCTATAATTGTCCCTTCAGTCAGTCCAGGGGTCTGACTGAAGGTAAATCAGGCAATTCGGGATTGAAATCTAGTCCTGCTCACGTAGAAACGGTCAGAAACAGGGGATTAGGCTTTTAGAAAGTTTACATTTCCTGGGACGATCGGGTTGACACTGATGTTACCTTCAAATGAAGATGATTCTAATCAGCATTCGTGTGTGCGGTTGTCGTTGAATAAGCTGAAGAACCTGCATTCCAGAATTGGAACTGGGCATCAAGAGATGCCAGAGTGGATGAGGCTTTCTACTCTACCTCGCAAATTGCAGGCATACGTCTTATCGTTCGTTTCGTCCTGACAAAAGTGTCGTAAGAACCTAAAAAATGTATACTCCATATGGGCCACTTTTGACTCTGCCGTTTGTAAAACCTACGTTTGTTGTTCAATAACAAAAATAGTTATTGAACAACGGGAACAGTCAGGAGGCATTACTTTGCACTAAGTGCTGAGATAGCCTGTATCAATCTCTCAAATTGGATCATTCTTTCTTCCAGCCAAAAGTTTCATCGTTGTACACCACTGACTGGAGGACAGTTGATGCTCATATTTCAGCTTCAGCTTTGCAAGCCAATATTGACATGGAAGAAGGAAGTCCAGCTTTACAAGCACATTATACACAATGATCTGGCTTTTGTAAGAAGCCTGCATGTGGTACTGATCGTTCTGTAAGCATGCATACAGTTCCGGGCTTGCAATTGTTGGGGGCCATAGTAGCCTCAGGCCTTCAGTTCAATGACCTGCCATTGATCTCATCACCAAGAATGATTTACAACAATCTTTGTCTTGAATCTCGAATCTCACTGACAACGGAGATCGTCGAGGCGTTTAGAGAGTTTATAGAAGTTTCACTGGATCAACGACACAGGCTAGCCTAGGTTGTGAGGAGGCCCCAAGACGATCCAATATCTAAGTTATTGCGAACGAGTGCCACTTAATGCCCAAGTTGACAACCGAGCGATTGCGCCAATTGTGAAGTACATTCGAGGAACCTTAGAGAAGATCAGCGAGCACATTAGAAGTCTAGATTCTAGATATACTTATATAACGTGAATGCTCACTTGCAGATAGCTACGAAATTCCCCAACAACGCTTTGAACCATCGGCCGACGTTGTTGCAGTATGTTACGGCGGGGAAGGTGAGAGAACCTCAGGATTTGGCTTCTCGTTACAGGCATATGCTCTGTCTCTTGACATATGCGTACATAACTGGATATCAGCTTGTTTACTCTTTCATTCCTCTACTTGCAGATCAAAAGCATTCCACAAGTTGAGGCTGCCTTCGGTTTTCTTTCTAAATTTGGACCCGAACCTTACAACCTCGCCGAGTTTGAGTCAGCGTGTGGTGTTGGTAACGGCCGAGAAACCCTCTCTACTTTCCTAAAACCATGCAATTTCTCAGCTCCACATTGATTTTGCTCTGCTGCATACATCTAATTCTATTCAAGTTTTCTCCCAGGTGGCTTACAGCACAGTTTTTTGTAACCTTAAGCTTGTTGTAAGGTTGAGAATTACATATCTGGGCTTAAGTAAACGAAAAGACCACTATTGACGATCTACGAGTATAGGTCGGGTAAGTCGGGTGGATTTGCGAGGCTGATTTAAGATAAACAAATTCAGGACTCACGGAAAACTGAAGAGCACTTATACTCCTCTTCTATTTTTCGTTGATTTTTTTCAAGTCTTATTCATTTCCTTTGTATATCGTCCATATCCTCCTCTTTGCGTCCAGGCTTTCCTGTCTCCTTCACGCCATTACCCATCCTTTATTTGCATGCAGTTACTCTTATCTTCTGCTATCACAGGCTTCCACCGCTGTTTTGTTTAGTGTTTGTTCTTCTTGCCTTTTATTGCATGGGGTCTTAAGCTTTTGATGATGCGTTCGTGTGTAATTTGCGGCTATCATACAATATGATGATCCCGGTTGGATCATACGTATGTCTGATAGTAAGCCAGTTGGGGGTGCTGGTGTTTGATGCGAACCACTTTACGGTTTTTGATAGTGCTTGGACTTCTGGACGCAGGAAGAGATTAATCTGTACCTCACTTGTCTTTCAGTTATTCATTTCTTGCTCTTTCTTGCTGTGCGTTTCTCTATATCACGTGTTTTGGCGGTCTGTTACTTGATGTTTTATGCATGCATATTACCCCTTTTGTGTTGTTTTATGCGCTTCTGTTCCCATTTCTACCGATTGCTAGTCTTGTAGTCCCCGCGGGATCTGCTCCTGTTGCCCAATTTTTTTATCTTTTAAATTATTTTGTATTTCATCCGAATTATTATCGTCGAAGCCTGTATTGGTTTTGTATTCAACCTTTCATAATGCATTCGTATTTTAAGGATTTTGTATTCTTGCTATGATCAGACTTTTCTGGTTTTAGTTTCTGGCCAGGTGCATGGTCAAGTTAACGTCAAGGAAGGAATTTATTCATGACCAGACGTGCTCGAAGCATGGCCTTTCATCTGATATGGCGGCGTTTCTTATGTTGTGATTGAACTATCTGAATGCATGTTGCGTTGTTGTCACTCTTATATCTGTTGGTTGATAATATTTGTAGTGCTTTTCCGTGGGCTTTGGGTACAATTTCAGCTCAAACAGTCACTTTTATTTCCTCAAATGTCCGCACTGTTACTACTCATGGGTGTGAGACCTTAGGACCCAGGCTCTTTAGTGTTTCATTTTATGATGGGAACTCCGTTACTCATATATATATATATATATATATATATATATATATATATATCAAATTGCTTGTTTTAAATTGATCTCTCGCATGTATTTTGTCTTGTTGGTCCGTGTTCCAGGTGTCGAGGTTTCACAAGAGGAAATTCAAGCTGCTGTGAAGGCTGTAATTGAGAAGCAAAAAGATATGCTCTTACAACAGCGTTACCGTGCCAACGGTAATATTTCAAATGACTCTTCTTATAAAAGCAACAACTACCAAGAAGTGTCGATTGTTGGAAGGCCTTTTCATCTGAGGGAGCTCTTTATCCTTATTGGTCAATCAGCTGTTAATGTATGCTTGTTGCAGTTGGAATACTGCTTAGCCACGTCCGCGCAGAGCAGCCTTGGGCCGATGGGAAAGTTGTCAAGGTGAGCAGTCACGAATCCCTCTGCAACAGGACTCCGTATGTTTGCAAGACACATCTTTAGATTCAACACGAGTTTCTATTTTACTTAGGATTTGCCTCACACCCACTGATGTGAGAACGTTGCCTAAGGATGAACAGATTCGAGGCTTATCCATCTAGCAGACCATGTTTCATTTTGTCTTTTACTTGTGACGTAACCTCCGTAGATTGTGACTGCCTGCTTCCCTTTTTCGCAATTCCCTCACATACATGTTTATGGATTGGACACTCTGTGAGTGTTGCCTATTGGTTTTAGCTGGACGGTTTGCCATGCTGCTGGTCTGTTTTTTTATCGCTTGTCAGCTACATCGCATCGAGGGATGCTATTGCTGTGTTTGTATCTTCCCGGGTCTGTACTCTTCAGTTCCCTTGTGAAGCCACTGTGGTTGATTACGTGGTATAATAAGTGTTCATCTTGCAGGAGGAGATGGATGCGCAGTTGAAACAACTGCTGGGAGAAAAGACTGCCGAAGATGAGAAGCCGCTTGTGAGGAAAAAGGAGAAGAAACCCAGGGCAGATCCAAAGTCAGAGGTAGGACTGTCCTCTTTCAGGCTAAGGTTGAGGTGTACAAATAGTCGAAACTGTAGAACAGTCGGACGGCATGTTGATGGCCTGGTTGTCTAATGCAGGAAGTGACTTCTTCGGTGGGAGACACCACGGCTGTATCACCCGCAGCCGAGGAGAATGACGGAAATGCGAAGATTGATCCATTCTCTATTTTCCCTTCTCCTGAAGAAAACAATGCGGTATACACAGTCATTCCTTCCACAACACTCTAGCGTTTCAAATCTTGATAATGGACGCTTCTGTATAGATGAGAGGCGTAAGGTGGACAATTTCTGGGTTAAGTGATATGGTCTTTACCGTGGTAGATTCTAAGACTAAGACAGGCACATACTGAGGAGTTCAGTTTGATATTGCGATACCTTCCTCTTGTTGATTGACTTGTACTAACGTGGGTTTGATTGATCAGGTACTTACGGAAATATTTTTCAGTGATGGTTCAATTTGGAGACCTCACAATACCAAAGAACGATTAGAGAAGCACCTTGAGGTCACTGGGAAAAAAGTTCACACTCGATTTCCTCCAGAACCTAATGGCTATCTTCATATTGGACACGCGAAGGTATGGTGTTCTTTTTGGAGGAACTGAAGCTTCGGATTTTCTACATACTTTGAAAGGTCTCTGACGATGCTTGACTCATGAGACAGGTTACTGACTGGATTAGCGCATAGCACAGATCTTCGTTCAGTTATCTAGAGATGTTTGTTACATCGTTCAGTCAGGTGCTTCAAGATTGCAGTGTATCTGCTTGTAACTCTGGCATTTTTGTAACAGGAGTACTTTCTTGATGGCTAGCTTGTATTGCTTGTCTAAGATTGGGTGCTAAATTACACAATTTAAGGTTTCTTTCGTGTTCACAGGCGATGTACGTTGATTTCGGTCTTGCGAAAGATAGAGGTGGCAACTGCTATTTAAGGTCTCCTGTCACCACCCTACTAAAACTGTTGCCTAGATATATTCCCGCAGAATGTGTTGAAGTTTACTTTTATGGTCATACTTTCATAATAATGTATCATACATCAAGCGGAACATCGTGTAGCGAGATGTGTTTTCAGTCATTGTCGTTCCAATGTCGTCAAAGTATTGACGTTGTTTACTGCGTCCTTTGAGGCAGGAGGTGCTATATATAGACTCCTACTAGATTCGAACTATGGTCGAAGGATGTAGAAAACTTTTATAAGTTCCCAGTGTACTGCCGAAGCAGTCAAACTGCCCAATAGTAGTGGGTCTTCTCAAAGTTTCAGGACTGAGTGTCTTCTTAAGTGTTTTTGTTTGATTACATTGCCAGATTTGATGATACAAATCCGGAGGCTGAGAAGAAGGAATACATTGATCATATCCAGGAGATCATCAACTGGATTGGCTGGCAACCCTTCAAGGTATGTACTTGTTTCTTGATCGCATCTTATATATCATGGCTTTCAATCAACGGACGTCGTTGGTACTTGTCACTAGTTTGATGATTGAAGGCTTGAATTGAATGTGACGGTCTATGGATTGTGAACAAAGTATTTCCATGATCGAAATGCAGATAACGTACAGCAGCGATTATTTTCAGCAGCTTTATGACCTTGCAGTTGAGCTTATTAAGCGGGACTGTGCTTATGTCGATCACCAGGTAAGACTTACACGTTGTCGTAAATAACATGTTGTGTGTGTCAGCACTACGGCAAGTTGTAAAATGCGAAGATGAGGAGTGAGATATGAAGCAAGGTCAGTTTTCCAGAAAGTACTTGCCATCTCGTACTAACAGTATATTTAATTGGTACGGAATTAATGTCTCTTAGACAGCAGAGGAGATAAAGCTGAGCAGGTTGAACAAAGAGGATAGTCCATGGAGAAATCGCCCCATTTCTGAGTCATTAAAACTTTTTGACGACATGAGGCGTGGCCTTATTGATGAAGGCAAAGCCACCCTGAGGATGAAACAGGATATGAAGAACGACAACAAAAACATGGGTGACCTCATCGCCTACCGTATCAAGGTACGTCCGTCTTTTCAATAGAATATCCGGGGTTTCTTGGCCACCATAATTCTGTCTAGTATTCTATTTCAGAAATAGGTGATCTCAGTCTTACAGTTTATCAGTTTTACCTGTGTTTTTTTATTTGTCATAAACTTTTAATTTTAATTGGTTCATTATAAGCTTAGTCAATTTTGAGTAGTGTTGTCGGTTGTGTTTACTACTTCACTCTGGTTTAGTCTTCTCTCGTTTTCCTGTTTCTATTTCGTCTTTCCCATTACTAAATCGCTTCATGCTAGCACCGCCGAGCGACGGGGCCGAGTAATGATCATTAGGATATGACAGGCACATTGAGTTTCAACAGGATGAATTCTTTTATTTGCCAAGGTTATGTTCTTGGAAGGAATGTATGTATCATAGATGCAGTGGGGTCGATGATGAATCTATGTCTCGGAGTTTGATGATATCTTGATATTTTTGCGTCATGCAGTCAATTCCATTCATCGAAACGTTGGCAATTGCAAGTCCAGTTCGGTTTGATTACTAAGACCCCATACATAGATGTGATTGATGTACTGAATTTGCACTAAATTTTGCAGTTTACTCCTCATCCTCATGTCGGTGACAAGTGGTGTATCTATCCTAGTTACGATTACACACACTGTATCGTTGATTCCCTGGAGAATATCACGCACTCTGTAAGAAGCTCAACTTATCTTTGTACTTTATTTGGTACGAAGAAGTTATTTTTGTGCATAAGCTTGCCTAAGTTTCCACCATGTGCTTCATGTGGCAAACTATCTGAATGTTGCTTCGTCGGTTTAAGTTTCTGCTCACTTCGTTCTTAACTCCCGCAGCTTTGCACCCTCGAGTTTGAGTCTCGCCGAGCATCGTACTATTGGCTCCTTGAGTCTTTGGATCTTTATCTTCCGTATGTTTGGGAGTACTCTCGCCTTAACATCACTCACAACGTGATGTCTAAAAGGAAGGTGTGTGACAACGTACTGATGTCGCCAATATCAAGCCGGACTGTCGAACAGAACCATAGTTTGCAGTTGATGATGGTTGTCTTATATGAGGAGGAGCTTTTTCTTCTTTTTGTTCGATAGAAACATTTGGATGTCCTGCTTATTAAGCTGATAGACTTTTCCTCAATTTTCCTACTTAAAAGTCGTTTGTTTTGTTCTCGAAGTTTTACAATTTTTAATATTAACTTAGTAAGGCATACTTGCTATGGGTATTTGAGGCATGTATTATGTTTGTTCTTTTTGATATTGCAACTGATTTTGAAAAAATGTTTGGCAGTTGAATGAATTAGTTACAAACAAGCACGTCGATGGATGGGAGGACCCACGTCTTATTACTCTTGCTGGGTTGAGGAGGAGAGGTGCTTCTCCAGAAGCAATCCAAGCTTTTTGTCGAGGAGTTGGTATTACTCGCAGGTAGATATGAGGGTGAAACCGACGGAAGTTTCAAAATACGTTTCCGAAATCTTCGAAAGCGTTTTATACATGTGTGTGTGCCGATGCATGTGATTTGCGGTGGCTCTGATTTCTGGATCCGTTTTTTTCTCAGTGACAACCTAATACGAACGGAACTTCTGGAACACTTTATGAGGGACGACTTGAACAGGAACGCACCTCGTTCATTGGTGGTGCTTAAACCGTTGAAGGTGAGCTAGTAGGTGCACAGTAAGTACGTTCACATCTAGATTACCTGCCTCAAATTGGTATACGTGCTTTGTTTATTATCCAATTCTCTCATCATTAATTATTGTGTTAAGAAGCAGTTATACAGTGAAGGTCGATAAGGAACTTGTTACAACCTAAATGCTCGTCAAACACATGTGTTCACATTGGTTTGGCACACCTTTGAAGGTCGTTATTACAAACATGGACGAAAACACAGTGGAAGAATTAGAAGCTAAACCTTGGCCCGAGGCAAAGGAAGGCGATCGGGCTAAAGAGACCTACAAGGTGAGATTTCACGCAACGTGAAAACTTGTCTTTTTTTTTCTTCTTCTCATTCATTTCACCAGTTTCTATCATACATTTGCTTCAGTTCTCAAAGAAATTGCATGCTGTGATGCTTTCAACAGATACCGTTTTCTCGAGTCATATATATTGAACAATCTGATTTCCGACTGAAAGACTCTAAAGATTATTACGGCCTTGCGCCTAACAAAAGTGTGATGCTCAGGTATGTCATTTCTGTTATTCTTTAGTTACTCTATCCATGCATTTCGTTACGAATTCTGGTTAATCGAGGTTTAAGAACTTAACTTCTTTCTCACCCCTCGAACTTGTGTCAAAGTTGATGCCTTCAACTAGTACATTGTAAATCAATATTTCTAATTTCTATTTTTCACTGACAGTTTCTCTGACGCCCTGACACTGGGCTCCAAGGGGGCTGACAAGAGTTGGTAGTTATTCTAATTGTGTGACTTCGTCCGTCCAGATATGCATACCCTATCAAGTGTACTGACGTTATTTATGGAGAAGACAAGGAAACTGTTGTGGAGATACATGCTGAGTATGATCGTGCTAAGAGTACCAAACCCAAGGTTGTAAAACTTATTTTTTGGACGTTTTTAATATAAGTGCCTTCATGTTACGTTCGTTGTAACAAAATGTTGAGTATAATTACTTGTTGAATTTGTTTCAGGTTATTCACTGGGTGGCAGAACCAGCACCTGGTGTGAATCCGCTGAATGTCGAGATTAGACTATTTGACAAGCTATTCAAGTCAGAGGTAATTTTTCACCTCACTGTCAAACCCTCTGATTTGGCTTTCTTCTCCGAGTTAATGTTAGATAGACTATGTCTGGAACGTTTTTGAAGTCTGCTTTGAGTTGCGTGCATGTGGTGAATTGTATCAGAGGTTTTTTTGAAAGGTTGTCTGTTTGTTGGTTCTGTTGGAAATAATGACATTAGGGGACATCGTATTTTTACATATATGGTCAAGGGCTAACTTTCTGGAGAGGAATTGATAAAAAGAATAGGTGGAAAATAGCTTACAGACAGCAGAAGAGTGAAAGGGGGTTGTATGAATGCCAAGTGACCGCAAAAGAAATTTTCTGAATGTTTGTCACAGAACCCTGCTGAACTCGAGGATTGGCTTGGAGATCTGAACCCAAATTCGATCGAGACTATCACAACAGCGCTGGCAGTTCCGGCTTTGAAGGACGCACCAGTTGGTAGCAAGTTCCAGTTTGAAAGGCTAGGTAAGATTCCTTTCCGGTCTTTTAGGGTATGCTTATGTACAGAACGGACGGAGATTGCCTTTTCTTTTATAGTTTTGTAATTCCAGACGAAAAATCGTTCTCGATACACGCTTTTACTCCGACTTATTATTGTAAACGTTAGCCTTCTGAAGCATGCTGTTGCTTCGATGCTATTGTTAAGAGGATGTACTTGTTTTTTCGTCCTTGGTGTTCAGGTTATTTCTGTGTTGATACGGATACAACTCCGGAGAAAATGGTCTTTAATAGAACTGTTACTCTTCGGGACTCCTATCCTAAATCTTTAGGAAAATGAAGCTCACGTTGCGCGGGAGCAACATCTTGTAAGGGACGACAGTTGGCAGAAAGAATTTTATTTACATAAAGTTTCACAACCCCCTGAGTGCCTTTGCCTACGAGTTCTCTCATCATCAAGTCAATTCAATTGTGGTTTGCGGCTTAACACATGTGTTGACTAACGAGAGTTTTTGAAAACATTGTCCGTGAAAAACCTTTGAACATTGTTTACTGAAGTTACATATTTTTGCTTCCAGTGGTAGTTCCTGATATGTATTGTACGGTATGCATACGGGTGTAATCTGATGCAGAGGTTATCCACTTGAAACTTTCATGGTTTTAGGCTTCAACTTATAATACGAACGCAAGTTTCATTAAGTTCGCAAATTAGTACTTTTCAACTCACTAAATTTCCATTCTATAAAGATGTGAGCTGCTGTTAACTTTTCTTTCTCACACTTTACCATGCATACTTTACTCGCTTTTCCGAGTTGTGTGATAAATTTTCATTTCTTCCTTGTGATCCGAGTCACTTGTTGAAACGTGAGTTAGAGTGTGTAGTGAATGCTATTTCTGAAGCTTCTATACATAAGCTCGTACAAAATATTTATATGGAACGGGAGATGCAAGTGACGAAGATATGGAAGTTACTGGAGTTTTTAAGGAATCAAAGTTTGATTGATAGAAAATGGGTATATAAAATGAAGAAAAATTCAAGAAATACAAAAGAAATATTTTCAAAGCCATGTTGAACCCCGGAGGATTGGTACATGGATTCACTTGTAGATAAATATATTGAGATTTGATTAACACGTGCAATTGTTGCAATATTTAGGTCGTCATGGATGGAATAAAATCTTCAAATAAAATAAAAATTATTTTTAAATAATATCTACAGAAATTAATTTATCAATTGATTCAGTAACTATATGCATTTAATCAAAATTTTAAAATAACAAAATATTAGGTTAAAAAAATCCTTGAAATCATAAAAATCTCTAGGGAATGAAAATGACCCATGTGAAAAAGAGAATATATGGTATAACTTATAGGATTATTATTTTATTATTTTAAATGGATAACGAATTTTGACGAGGAATAAATTGAAATTAAGATGAGAATTTGAATAAGTCTAAAATATGTAAGATTGATCTGGCGTGTGCCTTCTAATTTCTTTAGATACATTTAACTCCACTTGAAACACAAGGAACAAACCCACCCAAATCGCATCTAGTCTTGGTAATACAAACCACTGATAGTTGGACTAGATTACCAAGTACTTACGTATTCCGAATCTACCTCGGTAAAATGGAGAGAGTGCAACCACAGCTGAACTCTTGATAACTGCTCAACTTTCTGCTGAAAAAATTTTCTGTGGAGTCACTACTTTACACTGGGCCACTTTCCTAGCCACTTCCTCTTTCACGAGTTGTCCCTTACAACTAGATCTCACGTGGTTTATACGATATGTCAGTAATATAGAAGGAATTTTGACGTGACAAGAATACTTTCAGCTCGATAGGTTGATAAGGATTCCACAACTGAAGCGTCAAAACGTTCAAGGTTATGAGATGGAGTTGCTGTTACATAATTAGAAGGCGGAGGTTTCTACAAGCTATTGTAGTATACCTTTCTCGAATATTCCACCTAATATAACACTTTATTCTGATCAAGACATCAGTTCTAACTTTCAGTTATCGAAGAGTTTAAAATCCCTGTCTTACATCAAAGCCCCAATTGTTCTGCGGGATTAATCTCAGTTTTATCATAAAATTTCTCATGTGCTTTCTTTGAGAGCCATTGTGCACGGGCAATATGCCTCATTTGAGTCACCACTCGGGACCTCTCCAGCAGCATGTTTTGCCTCTGAAGAGAAATGATAGCAATCGTGTTAGTGTCTTTTCCAGCAAACATTATCTGTGAAGTTAGACTGCACCTGGTTGCAGACTCAACCCTGGTTTCTGCATCTGCATAGAAACCCTGCTAGTGAATAATATCTACTTGCATGTGAGGATGGCTACTGTATGCGTCATATTCTAAAGCTCACTGTTTTGCTCTTGGAACTCAAACCCGATTAGAGGTCCCGAGTGGGTTTCAAAACAATCAGCAAAGTCTTTAGCCAAGTTCTACTGCAAGTCATTCACTGTCTTAGTCAAAGGCTTGCAACACACTGAAAGATGTCAAGGAAAATATAAGATTGGAAGTCAACCTCAATTTTGACAGCATGAATCTTCCGGCGCTTAATATCTTCCTCGTGCTGTAGCCATCTCTTCACGAGGACAAGCTCGGTTCGAAGTTGAGCTATCGACATTTCTTGTAGCAGCCCTTGTCCACTGCTACTATAGATATCAAACTTTTTCTCCATGTGGCAAGACTCCTTTTCTAGTGCCTGCAGTCACGTGAGCTTATCCAGAAGTAAGAAAGGACATTTCAATCACAAACCTTAGATACTTCGGAAACCTTTTTATGCGGGGCCCTCGTTCATGGTATGGTTTTGTTCCTCTTAGTTTTGGTGAAATTTGCAATAAAACTTCTGCAAGCTATCCACTTTTTTTTTGGAAACCTAGTAGCAACGGCGGGTCAGGATGTGGTTTTTCCAACAACTGATGAGAAATGAAGAATTACAACGTCATCCCTTGAGAACTTCAAAAGATTATAGTCATTCACCTATATGAATTAGTTAATACATACAACTTTCAGAGAATATATTTTTTAACATTAGATCTGTAAACGAAGATGAGCAAGGACGTCACCCTCAGCTGACGAACAAGCTCCTGCTTCATAGCCATCTCCTGAGCTTTTTGAAGAGTACTCTTTGCGCAAAGCTCCTCAGACTCTGCTTGAACCTCCAATGCGTTTGCTTTTCTTGCTTTTGCTACATTCTCCCTGGCTATCTGTCCCCTTTTCCCTCGCCTCGTTATATCATAACTTGACATCTCGTTGAAGTGTCTTGTCTCGTGCGTTTCTGTTACTAATTAGAAGGTGACAAGTCCGCTTTGTTCCCTTGTCAATTGATCGTTCATATGAGAGGGAGGGAGAGAGAGTAGAAGTTTTGCCTTAAACCGTTAAGTTTAATCGATCCTTTGTGGCTTTGCAGAAAAACTGCTGGTCTCTAACAAGATACTTTGAACCTGAAGATCTATCTGCTGTGGTTGATAATCAGGTGTGATGAGCAAAATAAGTATAATAGCCACATTCCAAAAGCTCCAACAAGAATCGTTTACACATTTCCTATTTACCTTTATCCCTCTCTTATCTTGAACAACGAGGAAGTGTTTGAGCTTCTTGCGAAACTTCTCGTTCTTTGATTCTTGCTGGATTGTTAGGTGGCTAATTTTTGCTTCTTCCCTTGCTCCTCTTCCAATTTCCATCTTTTCTGCTAGCTGCAATTGTAGGAAGCTTGCTTTTCAGAGACTGCATTCATGGCGTCTTGAACTAGTAGTGAAAGGCCTGATCCCGTGGCATGCAAGTGGAAGGACTTGTTATTTACCAAAGCACGCAGTACTTAAACATGATACTGTATCACATACATGAATCTTAATGGTAGTTTTTAGACAAAGTCACGACTGACAGAAGAGGATTTAATGACTTAACTTCAGTTAACACTCTGAATCCACTTTTGAACACGGTTAGAATCTTGATGCAAACACTCATATGCCATGAGCAAAATGATTTACCGTAACACTACGAGAGATATGTGATTACATATGGGAGACTTACATACTTTTCCTTGGCTTCTATCGCAGCCTGGTCTGTTGCCATAACTTTCTTTCTATTGAATTCGATATTTATTGCATCTGCAACCTCGTCCTGCATTCGCTGTTCTTCCTGCTCGAGCAAAGGATACAGAAAGAGTGAGATACAGCGTCTGATGTATATAAAACATATATTGTTTCCACAAACGATGAACATATTACTAGTTTAAGTATACGAAGTTTTAGAGGAGCTGAAAGGATTATTATGGGCCTTACCTGCCAAAGCTTGAAATCTGAGTCATCCCGCAACTCGAGTTCAAATGCCTCAATCTTCTTCTTATCTTGATCCATTTGCTTTTGAAATAATGCATGCTCCCTTAGAAGTGTTGCAACGTTCAACTTGACCTGAATCACCAACGCTTGAATCAGAAGCTATTGGCACTTGGAGTTGTGGGCTAAAATATGTAAATGTGTCACTTGTTTTAATAATCTACCTTCTACTCCGCTTAGGCCTTTCTAATAGCATGCAGCATCGTTACAATAATTTGTCTAAATGAAGTGACTGGTATCAACTATTCAATCGCAAGAATATCTTGAGCTTTTAAAGCTTATTCGCGGAAATTCCTGACTTGCAGAATAACGTCTCTTTGTATTTAGGTGAAAGAAAATCAATCCATGCAGCCACTCGAATTTTCCAGAGTGGTTGAGTTGAACATCTTAAATGTCAGTATACAAGATTGCACCTCAACAGTAGGCATTGCAGGAGCTGGATTTATCTCTGCTGGGATATAATGATGATCTTGAATAAACTTCTCTTCCACCTGCGAACAGCGTTGATACTCATTCCATTTACCAATGGTTTTGTAGACAATTGAGTGTTCTTAACGAAAGATAATCGATCCAGAAAATGTGTTTATGTCTTCAAGTACAATTATATCTGCGTAGAAATTTCTATTTTTGTGGAAAGTTGCCACATATCCAGTCAACTAAACTGTAGTCAAAACAAATGAATTCCCTGAAAACACGTTTAGATGCAGATATGTAGATACTCTACATACGGTTCACATCATTTTAAAGCTTGCACAGGAAAGACTCTCTGCCATGAGATTCGCATCGATGAAGGAAATGATCAATTTCTTCTCATGCACGTAATGGGGAAGAACCAACACGTTGGCCTCAATAATGTAATCTAAATAGCGTCCTCTAATTCTATCGTCTCAAAAACATTGTACGACCGATAAGGAAATGGACTTGCATCCACGTTACTGAAAGTATTGTGGATTTAGTAGAGAATCTTGTATGTGACTGCGGTCCTCGAGATGTTCCATGCTCCAACTAGAGAGTGGAAGACTCATGGTACAGTCTCGTACATATATAGTTTGCGAATCTCCCGCGTTGTTAAAAGTACCTCCGTCCGGAGTTGTTCAATGTTAGTTGGTCTCTCCACACAGCGAAGTCGAAACGGTTGATGTTTTGGATCGTCATACTTCTTCTTCAGAATCTGTCGGTTCTCCTTAAAGACAGCTGAAAGCCTCTTCACTTCAAGAGTTCTGCCCTTCTCAAACATCGGAGCCGGTCTTGCTTCGAACGGTTCTGGCTGGAAATACACTGTCAAAATTATTAGTCGAGTACCTCAAGTTCTGCCGTCAAATGGAAAAGTAAACAGTATCATTTGGACACGAGATCCTATAGAAGATCGCGAATGTAAGATGCCTAGTAGCACCGAGATGGAAAGGTAGAAACAACAATGTGCTGCTCTAGCTACCGTACGTCACTAAGCTGCGATATACCGTGGCACATTGTAATAGACAACAACTGCGATTGAAATTCTTTCTCACCGGCGCCCACTCTTCAAAATTGGGGCAAACGGTCTTGCTCACAGACATTTTGAATGGTTTTGGAACTGTAGGAGGTTGTACATATCTCCCGAGGGGATCTGGTGCGTACACCCTTTCCTCTAACCTGCTTGCAAAGTACGACATGTAAAGCTCTCCATGCCTCGGTTTAAGAAGAACAGCAGATCTAAACTTCCGAACAATTATCTGCATTACTTCTAAGAGATGGATCCTTCTATGAAGGCAGTGTAAGAAGAATCTCTAGGTGATAGCGTCGTTGAGATTCTTACGCTTCACAAACTTCTTGGGCTTCGGATGAGAAGAAACGTATACTTTCGAGTATATCCCGGACAAACTGATTCAAACATACGAGGCATTCCACCAATTTCACTTAATATTGAATACATTAACCAATCCTAAGCTTGCAAAATGATAAATAATATAACCAAACAGATTAACCCAAGTGCTCCCATTGCTATAAAACTAGCTAGATCTCATCTTTTAGGAGTAGACTATCGAGAGAGTCAGGACAACGTAAGAAAAGGTAAAACCTCGATGTCATAGACGGCACACCAACTCGCTTGAACATGATCTATTAACTCTCGCTCATTGAAAATGAAACGCATAAATGGTAGCATTCTTCCCGGAGGTTGGCTCATCACCAACCGTCTGACAAACATGAGAAAAAACTGTCAGTTGGAGGATTCGATATACTTTTGAGCTTCTCAAGGGACACACTTACTAGCGTGATAAGTAGAATACACGACTGGATGGTGAATGCCACAAGAATGATGATAACGGAACTCAATGACCTCTGGTTTAAAACTCTGAAACATGATATAAAGCGCATATCATGGCAACTTTCCCTCATAAGTTCGACTTATGAAGTGTGGGATAGTGAAAGCACTTCTCTAAACTGGAGATACAAAACAAAAAATGATCATTATCGTTTGAGCTTAAGGAACAACTTTATCTGCAAGACCTGGGTTTGGGTGAAGGCAAGCGATGAGACAAAACGTATAAACCGTTTTCATGTCTATTACTCCAGACACGGATGACTTTGAAGAGGTCGGCACACTGACCTATACTGAGGCCAGGAAAGTTCGTGCAGGCGTAGGAATGCGAGGTACGCCAAAACAGTGTATTTCATCTCGTCGTCGAATGTCAGAGTAGAAATCTGTTCGTACATTCTGTCCAGAAATATTCTGAGAAGCCTCTCATACCTGACGCATCCAAAGAGAATCTGCAATTTACCACAGATGCAAAAATGCTTCGTCAGTCAATGAGCTACATCATGAACGTGGTCATCTTTCACAATGTGGAAATAAGACATGAAATTCAGTCAACTCATCTTGCAAACTAAGTGTCAAACATCACCTGCCTGCTTCATAGTTTGGATGTCGTAAGGATGTACGACGTTGTAAAGAGGCAGCCAAATATCGGCGTAAACGTTGGGCGTCTGTCCTGGCTCTCGCTTTTTTCGGTAGCTTTCAATCAACTTCATGCTGCAGACTAAGAGTTCCGCCGGCGCCAAGCATTTGGCTTTGGCTCTGTATCTCCTGGCGCGCTCGTGAGCCTCTTGGGACGCGCAGTGGACACAGGGAGAGACCTTGATAGTACTTCGTCGCCACTGCAAATCCAGGGACTTTTTCTTCTCCCGCAGCTCTTCCCGCTGATGGCAACCTGGCTCTTTAACTTCGGGAACAAAATCCTCAGGCCCCGTACAATGGCTGTGATGTCGCCCATGATGACTGTGCCCGTGCCCGCCGTGAGCATGGTGGTGACCATGCTCCCCTTTGCCATGTTCATGCCCGGATTCCTTTCCCATATCCGCTGATTTATAAAAACTAACTGCGAATTGGCAACTCAAGCAGGATTTCTTCCTCAATCGCTACTGAGAATATTTATTTCACTTACGATGTCCTTCCTGGCTTCTGATTTAAACCTTCGCCGGTCTCATCCGACTCCAGAGTGCCTACTCAAGGAAAAGATTCTTCGTCGAAAACTGCGAAGAAAATATCTTTTACGGGGTGGACTTTCTTATCCCTCATCTCGTGCGGAGTGGAGTTTAAGAAAATGTGCAGAACCCTACACATTCTTCAAATAGGCTAAAGATTCCGCCACCTAACAATTGTAATTGCTCTTTGTTTCTCGGGACCTCAAATTTAATTATCTCGTGAAACTTTTCCAAAAGAATGCGTTTCTTGGCAGCCGCTTCGTGTGAGTTCTAGGCTTCGCGGAGCCTTGCCAGTATCTGAAGGGAAGTGATCTCTTTCGATCCACGACGTATGACAATCTGCATGTACAAAGGGTAGCCAGTTCCCCGTCGTGTCTTGTCAGCAACAGTGCATTATAGCTAGTAGGTGCCAAGATGAGACGGCCCTCTGAGAGGCCTGAAACGAAGAGCGCAGCAGGCCTGGTAGGGTCAGGGCACAAGCACTACGGGCTGACAAGAGCCTTTAGACGGTTATGAAGTCGGTCCCCCGATGGACAATGAAATGCGTCCCTCTGATTGCGGATTTCGGACAAGTCTTCCTTCAAATTGCCACAAGAGCACATCGGTGTCGTCATCGATTGTCAATCTCGCGCTTCTTCTTGCATAACTAGCTTTTGTCAACCTCCGTGTCCTGTAGGGCATATCTTTTAGTACAGTTACGACGAGCGGCTATCGCCGAATTTATCGTAGTGCCCTACTCTTTGGCTGATTTCCTCAGAGGCTCTTCTTCGGGAACATCGATCGATTATTTCATCAGTAGCGCACATGTGCAAAAACTCGAGTTTATGCTTTATGTTCGCATTTGGCACAGATTCCCCGTCTTCACGAACGCTCTGATCACAACACAACGGGAGAAAATCGGAGACTTAGAGTTCGGAGTTTCTCGGAGCTGTGGGGACATGCGAAGTGGGGAGACTTGCGATATAACATTTCGGGAAGGGATTCTTTCGTGAGAGTGTCGGAAATCGACGTAGCATGCTATTTAGCTTTAATTTGTGGGCGGACGGTACGCTGCGGAATCTGGTGAGACACACACACGGAGTGCAGGAAGATACAAAGCTAGGGAGAATTTCCAAGTGCTCAGAAAATACTTCCAGCGTGTGAATCCAGTAGCCCATTATGTTATTGTCACATGAAGCGGCCCGGAGCCAATAAAACGCAGTCCAGTCCATCCAAATAAAAGGGAGTGCCACGTGGATAGCAAAAAACTATTGAATAGCCTACTAAAACCCAACAAAGAAAAACTAGACATCAAAGATAATATATATTTCTTATTCATAAGTTTTATGGATTTCGTGCGATTACCTTCTGAATAGCAGACCGACAATAACCTTCGGAAGGAGAGCCTAGCAATGCGCAGCAAGATACATGTGATTGAAAGGAGGGCTCTGCTCTTGTTAAATGTGGTGGTTTGGATAGATGCAGGTGTTGCCGTTGATATGTTTGGATTTTGGTGGATACAAATAGGGATAGGAGAGGGCTATTTAAGGCCTTCGGCAAGCTGTGATTGACATGTGGTGGTTGATGAGAGTTGGTCTACTATTTTGAATGCAACTCCATGCTCCAAATATGGTGAATTTCGCTTGTGACAGCAATTCTGTTTTTTTCGGAGTTTACTTAGATGTACACTCAAGGTCAATCCATCAGCGTCTTGTCTGTTTAAACACATGATTTACTTTGACATAAACAACCTCAAAATTCAATGAGTTCAGATATCTTTGAAGATTCACTTGAATTGTTGGATTGAGGTTAGTGAGAAGTCAACTCTACAACCAAGCGCCAAGTTCTTCTCATACCAACGCACGCATTGCGACAGCAATGGGAACAACAAAATTTCTCAAGCATAGCATGTAGAGGAGATCTCTGTTTTCTGCTACATATCTTGAAAGTTATATAAAATTATGCACTGTTCACAATTTGTTGTGCGATATCCCTACAAGTAGGTAATATGAATACCCAATTTTTCTATTTTATTAAATGACGTCTTTTAGACAAGTTTTACAATTTTTTACAAAATTCACTGGGTTCGTGTACTCTATATGAGAACGATAGTGTCTTTATTTGCTGTTCATACTACTACTTGATGGTACATAAACTGTTTGACCTAGATTCTTTAATTATTCTAGTTGCAGGTAGGTTTCCAATTTCCAGGGGATTAAGATATCCCGATCCCACTGCTAGTTCTGACCGTGTCATAGTAGATGCAAAGAGTATACATATTTCCTTGTAATTAATCCCTCCCTTTATGCTTTACGATTTTAGTTTTACAAAAACAGCTATGTTTAGTAACGGTTAGAAACAAGCAGAATTTTTCAGATTTGGTGTTTTCACAAAACTGGTTTTTTGGAAATTTAAGCGTTATCAACGCTTCTTTTTTTCTTCATAATTTCGCTAAGGGATTATTCCAATAATTATTAAAAAAGATTTTTTTAATATATTTTCGTATTCATTTCCATCAGAATTTTCTTCCCGCAGTTGTCTTCTACCTTCTTTATTTCCCTATGTAAATTGTAATTTTTAAAATTTAAAGATTTTTTTGTAATAGTTTATAATCACTTTTTTCTCTTTACCTTATTTTTTTGGTTTTAGAAATAGTTGATTGTTTTTCCCACCATTTTTTAACATATTCGTCAATTAACAAGCCACAGATATTGTATTTTGTTGATGTTAATTCTATTTTTCCGACGTACTCAAATTTACATACTTTCTTTATTAACACATGTACAACATTTCTCTACTTCTTGGTAGAGTAAACTTGTACGAATAAAATTGCTTCAGATTCAAACTTGACTGCTGCGATTTTAAACCACAGTATGTCCTTCTCACGTGCACACGTCGCTGTGTTTATTTCCGCATCGACGAGATAGATTCTTCTCAGGAAAGATCAACGAGAAGTTTTTCCTCTAGCCATCCAACACATAGAAAACAACGCACGAATTGCAGACGACAATATACACATCCAAATTTCAGAAAAATGGCTCAGGAAAGTTCTTTTACATTACACCATCTTGACATCAGACCTGTACACATAACATTCCCTGTTCCACTATTTTTCTACCTTCAGTGATATTCACTGTAAGTTGAAAGAACTATATAAACGAGCTCTGTTTTCAATCCAACTATCGGAGATCTCTTTCTGCAAGCTTCCCCGGCTCCTCTTCGAAAGATTTCAACATCAAATTATCCGAATCATTCCACATGCAGAACTGGATGTCCGCTGGTAAACTTACTGGATCAGACGATAAGAAGCACAACAGAGTAATGAATTAGCTAATCGTCAATCACAACAACTTACCGAATATAATTTTCAAAACTTATCAAAAAATCATTCAAATGCAAACCCAAGAACTAATCCACATGTCACCGTAGAATAGTGCAGATCAGTGCAGCAAGTGACAGACTTGGGAGTCAGTGCTAGAAGACAGAGAAGGAACTGAATAATAAAATTTGAGTATATTTCTCACTAGGACTGAGCTATGTGGAGTACAGTACGCACTGCGTGACGATATATGTGGCAAAGGCAGAACTTCGTTTGCTGTTCCTGCCTACTTCAAGAAGCCATCGACTTATATGGGTTTTATATCGTACCTTTGTTCCACCATGAACTCCAAATGCCAACTGTAACAAATAGAACAGTATGCCAAACACAATCGCATGGACGACGATCGATGACAGGCTCGTCCTGTTGTTGGTGAATTCTACGGGCCTCTCCTCTCCAGGAATCTGGAGCACCAATCCCGGGGACAGGATCACGAAGAGGATCACAGCAATGATCAGAGCCGCCACATCCACCATTTTGACAGGTCTTTCGATGTCACTCCGCCGCAACGACACTCACCGGATAGACTTGAATTGGATTTGACAGATGCGCAATCGGTTTACACGAGAATGTCTTGCGGAGATCGCAACTTGTAGAGATATATCAACTCCAATTTCCAGGGCGGCTGCAGCCACGTGGCCACGTAGCTGGTTGCATGAAGGTGCATGCAGTTGCCACACGGCTGTCTCGGACATGCTGCCTTCACATTTGTCCAACGTGGTCTTTAGGCTTCTGAACAACTCAATCCTTGGACTGTCACCGTTTCAACCAGGTCACAGGAGAAGCAAACTCGGAACTCAATCATACGAGTTGCGTGGTCTGTAAGACGGTCACGTCTGGGCGGTTCACCAAGAGACTGGCACGTATTCATTTTTTCAAGTGAATATCTTGGGCTCGGGTTTGAACTCCAGACGAAGTCACAATGATGAATTCCTCAAGCACCGCAGTGCAGTACGACAATCTTCCCTAAGGAGGAAACCTCCTGTAAGTACTGTAAGTCTTCCTTCATTCGGTACCGGATAAGCGAAAATTTCCTGGCAGCAAGTTCCTCATTTCCCCTCTTAAGATATATACGACGATTGTTCAGATAAGAGCTTTGAACCTGTCATTTCATAAATGATCGTTTGCCTTCTCTGATCTTTAGGATTGGCCGATAATCGTAGAATTACCCCTGGCTTCGTTATTGTTGTTTGGAGGGAGCTCACACTGGCGTGCCATGGGCTTCTTAAAGAAATCAGACTATATCCTATATCGTCGACGTTAATTTGCAAGGTGACCATATCCCTCAATCCACGATAGATAGGTGGATTAGTCTAGATGAATAGTCTTTCCCTCTTTTAACTTTCTATTATGTTTCCATGTTATAAAATAAAAATAGATTGCAGAAGTTTGGCTCAAGTAATTAGATATTGCATATAAACAAAATTTAACTTTGTAATTTCACATTATTACAATAAGCCAACTTAACAAGGATGTGAAATGTAATATTAAAAAACAATAAGTTAATCCTTTCACATTCAAGATAAAATTGTTAGTTTTATACAATTTATCCCAAAACATTCAAAGAAAGTTGTATTGCAATTGTTGAACTTCTGTTTTTATTGAATTGTTAATGTATGTATACATTAATTCATTTCACATCAGCTCTTTTACCTAGTTGAATCTAAATTAATCCATTAATCCAAATAAATCAAATCAAATTTTCGCTTGTAATAAAATTATTAACTATGACAAACAAGATATGAATTGAATCCAAATTTTCTTTAAAATAAATTGATTACTAATTGAAGTCGAATTATTGATTAATTTATTTTTGAATTATAAAAATATTGAAAAAATACTATACATAAATTTTAATTTGTTAACTATCATATGATTAGAAATTAATGATATGTAGTAACATGGAATTTATTTCATTTCATGTTATCAAAATTAAGTCAAAATTAATTTTAATTAATGAATTTAATTTTTCAAGACAGATTTGACGATAATTTTGAATAATTTAGTATAGAAAATTACCTTAATACCATAACTATTTCATCTTGTTAGATTTAACTGACTATCGAGTAACGCAATAGGATTAGTTTTGTTGGCTGACAGTCATTGATGAATACTTAGGTAGGAAAGCATATGATCCATCATATATATGATCAATAAACATTTTGTATTTTGGTGGACTTTTCGGAGTGGCGCATTACATTACTGTTTTGTGTTTTTTTATCAATTTGTGTATGTTTCATATATATGAGAGCCATAATCTACAAAAATTTTCAAACGAACGAGGTTGTGAGGACTAGACAACCGAGAGGGGAGAGATGTACAACGACAAGGCTTGGTTACGTCAAATGAGTAGCAAATAGTGTTAAAGCAATGAAGCAAGAGTTTTATGCTCTTCTCATCTTCATCAGTCTTATGTGCAAAAATTAAATATCTTTTCAATTTATGTCCTAATGTGAGAAGTGAGTGAATGAGACCCCTCTTATAGAGTCTCTTGAACATATGACTGCAGATTGCAAATCATTTCTATATGGAGCGTGTTTTTATATGAAGTCATGTGCAATTAGTTACAAATTAATTATTGGTTACAACACTTTCATTCTAAAAGATGATGCAATTAACGATTAATTTCTATTTTATGGTCATCTTTAAGAATATGCTTTATGAGTACGTTTTGACTTTGTATTAATAGTTGTTTTGTCGGAAACCGTGTCTTTAAACAATCACTTGATTTGTATATGTAGTTGACGTCCAACAAACATCAAAAGATATAGATGACGTTATTATGAACGTCTGTTTAATACGTGAGTGTTACTATTTAAATTGCGACGTTTGGAAATTGGATAAAGATTGTAATATCAAACGGAAGATAGCAGCTTGCGTACATACATCATTTGCATAGAAATATAGGGTAGAAAATGAGTTTCATTTTAGACAGATCTAGAAAACCATTTTGCAAAAAGCTGTCAGATGAGTGGAAAAGGAGAAATTTTCAATCAAACTATACACAAGACAAGGTCTAGTATTAGGCAAAATGAAAGCAGTAGGACATACAACATACTAAAATATAATGAATGTGATGATCATTTGCTTTGGAAGACACAAATGAAGGTCAAGCTGTAGCCACTAAGTCTAAAGGAGCAGATAATACAACATACTCAAATATGATGAACGTAATCACTATCTGCTTTGAAGGAACAAAGTGAAAGTCAAGCTACAAGCCATGAGCCTTTGCAAGACGTTGAGACAAAAATCATCTACCTACAAGTAATAAGACTAGCAAAAAACCAAACATCTAGTAACAATCTCTTATTCTCATAGTTCATTTTCAACTTTTGATTCTAAAACAAGTGGGAAAATATGACAAATATAATCTATTGTTTGAGGATTTTGAGCCATAATTTCGTTGCAAAGAGTTGTCAAACGGGTTGTATGACTTAAGAATCTTGAACAATAGTTTTATGGCAAAAAGCTGTCAAACAAGTTGTATGACTCATTGAAACTAAGGAGTATGAATGAAAATGTTAATTTGAATTGTTAATTGTGTACAAAGACATCAAACCAGTATGAAGATCATCCAAGAAGATTTATACTTGAGAAGATATAGAGCTTGCTCCAATTGATTCTAAATTTTACGAGTTTTATGGCTTCTGTTGCGCGGCTTGTATTTTTACTCTGCAATTCGAACCAATCCCAATTTACTTTAAAGGACCCTTTATGCTTTATTATAGTACAAACCCCTTTCTAATTATTTAGTGTACAGTATGAAGATAATGATATTTGCCCCTACTGCACATAAGAGCAACACTTTTGATTTACCAAATGTGTTACATGCAGTCATGTTCATAATCAATTCCATCTCATTATGAAGGTTATTTAATTCAATTGTTTGACCTTAGGATTTACATTTTATATAGGATTCTTTGACACTTTTTGTCTTGTGCAATCTTACAACCATATGTAATTTTTCATCTCACTTTTATATCATATGTTTCTTGTAGCATGTGGTCATCTTTCTAGATTTACGTGCTGGTGACCATGCATGTGGACGTAGCCTTGATGTTTATCTCTAGCTTTCTGTCCCGCTGTCCTCAAATAAACGTGGTGGATTTTCAAGATTTTTAAAACTCTCTCGATATTCTTAGGTTTGCTTTTTCCGCACTGTATTTCGATGCTCAGTATCTTATATGGGTATACTCTGTCAAAACTTATTGTCAATCATTCCATTTATCTTTGTTTTGTACCCTACCTTGAACTAAAAAATACTTTTGGTACGAAGTTACCTTCAATTGAGCAGCAATCCAGGTCAAAAATCTATACAATCCCTTCTTATAAAAAGAGCGGATTGAAAGTCGGCTTAACAACACTTTATTGTTTCATTCTAGAATTCCATAATTCAGGCAATATGAGCAATCAATAATTACAACTTTTGGAACTCAAGGGTGCACAACCAGATGAAAAAGTACATGAAGATGGTTGTGCTTCAAAAAGGAGAGAAAGATGTACTACTGTTAGAGAAAGGAGAATTCAATGTCAAACTAGGAGAAAGTACATTGATGACGAAGGCTTGTCATCATAAAACCTAGGGAAGGAAGAAGACTGACGGAAGGGCGGAAAATGCAGAACGGACAGACAAGACAATAGCGTGAGGCATGGGGGAACCATTCCTTCACCGACGGGAAATGTTGATTTATGAGCAAAGAAAAAATCAAGCACGCACCAAACATGCGTTTGGATTCGTCTATTTTAATTTGCCCAAGAGGACATTGTACCAATGGAGACGAATCGCTGGCGCTTGGCATGTGGGCTACGCATGAACTTAGTCCTTGTTCATCAACAAGGACTAAGTTAAATCGGAAAGAAAAGGGTGTAGGATATTCCGAAGAACTCACACGACCAAATGAATGTACAATTTGAGTACTTATGACATGGGAGCGGTAAATGATGGAATTGTATACTTTTGGGAAAGGTCAAGAGTCTCAAGAGATGCTGAAGGGAAGTGTAGTGCAGATGTCTGGCTTTCAATGGTTCAAAGCAACTAACACAAGCCAAGGGTAGCATGGTAGGCAAAGAACAAGTAGCATGGAGAGAAAATATGTAGGGATTTACGGTTATGACGTTCTGAAAGGATGGGGTTGGTAGAGAGATTGACTGGAGTTCAGCGTGTCCATTGATTCAAAAGCAGTGACGACTCACAAATGACCGAAGAGGGCGAAAGACAGCAAGTGTGCAAGGAAGATTTCTTCACAGCCTGGCGTGTTTTATGGACAGTAAAACCTTGATGTAATTACATGATTAGATACAGGCCAACATGAGATTAAACAAAAGTTTGGTTACAAAGACGAAATCTATGATGTGATATTTTAATTTTCAAACCACATTTTTTATGAACTCAATTGGAAATAATTACTCAATAGAAAATAAACTGTTTTAACTTAACCTTGTAAATTATGACATGATAATATTGTTATAATATTCTTCATAGTACATTAGAGAGTTCAGGAAGCATATTATTACAAATTCACATCTAATTCAATTGATAGTGGTCCTTGATTTCAATTTCAAGTATTCATAGTCTCTAGCTGATATGTACATGTGTGAACCATGATTATTCTTGATTACGCGATTATATGACTCAAAAGATAAAGAAATCAGTCAAAATAAGAGATTTATAGTTTAAGATTGTATTCGACATCCAATACTAAACCGTAAACATACCCAATCCGTTTCATTCTTTAGATGAAAGAGTAATTTTCAAAACCTTGCAAAAGTTTTTGTCCAGAGAATTAGTTGCCCTTCAAATCAAATGTATTTTACAATGCGCCTGTTAAAATTACAGCTAAACATGGAAGATATGGAATTTTATGTGATTATAAAGAGGTAAAATAACTCTAGATGTATCTGATATCACATAGTATGTGATTATAGTCTAATGCTTTCACATGATATTTTCCTACAATATAATAAATCAAGATACCACCTAGAAGTTTCTTTTCTCTTCCATTCCTTCCATAAGCAACAATATGACTAACATGGCATTGGATTTGTGACATCAATTTTAACAACATATTATAACAATCACATTCAATAGATGCATTAAATGATTACTTTTGATATCATTATGAACACACAAAAATCATTTCCAAATATTCTTTTAAATCAATGAACACAATCATTTTTTGTTGGTTTGGTTTTTAGCCATTACATTCACAATAATCTTCCAACAAGATTCATAAATTTATGGAAGTGTTTTATAATTCATGAAGATATTTATTGATTCTTGGATCTAAGCAATAATTGATATGTATGAAATGTTGCATTCATATTAGTGCTATATTTATTCTATTCAGAAATATTTCTAAAAATCAAATTAATGGATATTTCATTATTAACTAGTAATTTTTTTCTTAAATTATGTTTGTTATTTAGTATTCAAAAAATTATAATCAAAATTTTTGAATTAAACTAATATTTTAAATTTTTATATCTTTTGCAAATAAATATTGTTGTTTAAAACTTAGATCAAATGCTTTTGGCAAAAATCAGAAGTTAAAAGAAGGTTTTTTAATTTATTTTTAATTAAAAAATGCTATTTGTCATGTAATCAACCTTTAAGTTGAATTCTTTTATATCATTTAAATAAAAAAACAGAATTGATTTTATCATCACTAATAAATAGTCCTTGAAATGAAAAGCATGGAGTATATAATGATAATATGTTTGTTAATTGAATATATATCCCTTTGAAATTAAATTGATTATAAGTTATCATTTTAAGTACATAAATCTGGAAAATAAAATATTGAAATGAGTTTTTAGAGAATAATGAGACTTCATTCTATTCTAATCAAATAACTATTAAACTAATATTTCTATGTTTATTTTTATTTTAAAATTAAAATATTGAAATAAATTCTCAAAATTTCATTATGCAATCTTAAATATTCTTCAATAGGTTATCATAATTGAATTATTTTGTGCAATACTGAGTTTTAACATTCAAATATTTTATTCGATATTTTTTAAATAAATATTCAAAAAAACCATATTTCATGCACATAGAAATTACTACAAATTTTTTGATTATTATATTTAAATTTACATTAAATATCTGACAAATCAAAGTAAATACAAGATAAGTGTAATCTATGGAAATACATGAGCATGTCCAAGAAAACTAGAAAAATACACGGCTTTGACGCCAATAGAGAATTATGTGGTTCATCACCACTACGTAAAGGAAGCGCAAGAATCAACACATACACAAGCAAGCAATTAAAAACAAGAAAAAACGTAATACGTAGCCGGATAAGTCTACATTCATGGGAACAACAAATTCTACATTGAAGACTTACAATTGTTCAAATCGATATGTGTCTCTTCCCCTCATATATACCTGCAAGGTGAAGTCCCAAGATTAAACTAACCATAATCATAACTCAACTTAGATTAACTTAAATTTAATCTAAGACTTAAGTTAGCCCTAAAATGCAAGAGCTATGTTAACAGAACAATAATTGCTTTAATCAAAATCTAAAAAGTATTCAATACAAATTGTGACTTGAATATATATATGTATATTGTGTAATGTAATTGTAATTTAAATACTAACTAGGATAGAGCATAAGTCTAACTATAACTTGAATTAGATTGACTAAAATTAACCTCAAGATTTGAGTTGATATTAGCAATCTCTGTCATGATCATACGTAGATTTGCCAAGGTATATAGTGTGCTATGGGAGTACATACCTAGTTGGATGTGGAAATATGCATATTAGGGTTTGAAGATGATCCAATGAGGTTGACTCTTGATGAGACATATTTTCATGTATGTGAGGATTATAACATTTTGTGTGGCTTGAAGAATAGTTAGTTCTTTGAGTTGAGACTCCATCGTTGGGAGATAGTACATTCGTGATTAGCACTCGGATATCGAGATTTACATTAGCATCCGCCTACATTTTTTTAGTAGTGGAGTGGGCTTGGTTCGATTGTTTGTGATCTTTCATTTTGTGTTTTATGACTGTATGTCATTCACGGAATTTCCTTCGAAGGACTTACTAGAGTTTGGTGTTGGCTACACATGTCTAGCTATGTATATCCGTCGATTCTTTTCGTTGGACCTACAGGTTGAATAGGAAGAAATGTCATTTATGGAGTGACGAGAGTTGTTTCATACTCAACTCGAAGAAGAAATTTGACAATTTTGTTTCTAGCGTGCGTTCGTACGATCTTGATTGAAAACAAGAGATTTTGTATGTCAAGATTGAAGTGGCATCTTTTTTTAAGATCACACCAGGTTTGAGCTTTTCGGTCCGCCAAAGACTGCAGGAACAACGCTAGAGCAAGAATCTGCAAACCAACGAGAAGTTAATAGTTGTATTGGATTCGTTCATCCCCAGATCGATCTAGATTTGTCAACTTTGGCCTTTCTGAGTTTTTTAACTTGTCCTCAGAAGAGTTGAAATTGCATCGTCTTTCTATCAAGTGGAATTCTAGGGCTTCATCAATTCTAGAATCAAATTTAGGCCATGGATTTGGCAAATTTGAAAACTGGAAAGCTGAGTGAGGAGAAGGAGCAAATATTGATCTTTTTTTTATCTGCCTTGGGCCAAACTAGCACGTACCGAGAGTGTTCAGAAGACCGGTAATTGAGGATTTTGAAAACACAGAAAATAAACCTACGGATTGGATTTAAAAGAGCTAGAAATGGCTTCTTGTGGCTCTAGTTTGCTATCAAATATAGAATTGAAGTAGATTTGAGCTCAACATCTGTCGCTCAATTGGATTAGCAAAATCAATTTTAATTTGTGTTTCTAATTATCGCGTTCGGTGTAGTGAAATTCTTTTAGAGCTCTAGACAAACTGTTGTTGGTGGAGCAAAATAGAGAACAATGAATAAAGTGGTGTTTGGAATTAGAGCAAGAAACAAGGTTTTGATCTGGTACTCTGTATCTTTGTTTGTGATTTGAAGTATCGATGTACAAGTAACTTCAATTGTGGTACACTTGTATTTGTGTATGCTCTCGTCTATGATTTGTAAATATGTATGTATGGAATATCAACTATGTATGTTGTATGACAATGTGTAGATAGATATGTCAATATAATGGAATAGATGTTAAGATCATCTTTTGCAATAAATCATGAGTCAACTAAGCATTTAAAATTTTGTGGTAAGTGATTATTTGCCATTCACAATGAAGCAACACACATGACAACGATTAATATGAAGCATATGATGAACTCAAGAGATATTGATCTAATCTCTCATCACCTATCTTCTCTTCCAAATTCTGAAAATCAATGAATGGATCATGTGATCTTAGAGCTTTGCGCCAAAACCTTTCATCTTAAAGTCCATTAATTTCAAGGAAGCATACAACATGCTTGACAACTTTTTGTGATGAAATCGTCACTCAAGAGTCTTAAACAACAGAGTGCAGTTGTCATATTCATCTACTTGTTTTAAAACTAAAGATTGTAAGTGTAATATGACTTTGCTCACACTATACTCCTCATCGCTCAAAAGTATTAAACAACAAATTTCAGAGTGCAGTTGTCATATTCATCTATTTGCTTTAAACCCAAAAAATGTAAATGTAATATGACTTTGCTCACAGCCTACTCCTAAGATTGCTTCAAAGTTAATTGTTATAAGTTGAAGGTTTTGTACTTCATTTTTTTCTAGACCTAGAGATGCTTCTAATGTCTATACTAGAGCAAAATATCACCACTTCCATCATACTTGACTATCTAATATTCTGCTATGCAAGACATTGTGATCGTGATCTTGTTTGGCCGAATAGTTGATATCATACCTTGTGATGTTGGAGATCATGTGTCTTCTTTTCCACTCATATCTATGTGTCAAGACTTTTACGCTGCTAAGTTTGGCTAGAGCAAATCTTGAAGGTTAGTATTAATTTGGAGAAAATGTCAGACTGAGTGTTTCTTGCAATAGGCCACAGGCTTTTGAATGGTCAATAAGAGTCAAGATTTGAAGTTCAAGCCTGCGGTTAGGATTTTTCCAAAACCAGTGGTTGAGATTTAAAATGCTTTCACCATCCTCCGTTAGAATAAAAAAATAAAATTTCTGACTTCAACCATTGAGGTTTCAACTTCGCCTTATGCTCTTGATCTACGCAGCTCTAGCCACGTCTTTGTGAAATTTCATGGAAAAAAAACTTCACAAATTTTACTCTTGATGTTCACTTTTCATTTTTCATCTGAAATATTTTTGTTGGATATTTGACAATTTCCAATTTTCAGTCAAATAAATGATTAGAGATATCAGGAAAAAAGTTGGAAATTTGACAAATGTGAATTTTTGATAATTAGTATTTGTTTCATACAAGGAAGATGGTAAGATATTCTGATTTTGCAGAGTGTAAGATTTTTCTAAGATATATAGTTTCATGATTATATCTACGTTTTTATATAGAGTATGTCTTAGACGTATAGGATTGATGGCAGGATTTCAGAGGTTTTGAGATTGACATTGCGTTACATGGTAGAAGAAGTCCATATGGGATCATGTGTTGAATAACCTCTGTATCTATTTGCCTATATAGATAGCTTGCTGCTGCAATGTATAGAATACCAATCTCATCAGGTGATACTTCTTTGGATGCTCCAATAGTGTATAGATTGTTTGATCTGGTTAGATAGGATATCTAGCTGAAGAGTAAATATTGCACATTGTGATGCTATTGGGTCTACCCTACCCCATAGGTTTCATCCCTCCAAGAGAGTTGATGGATTTCCAGAACTTCTTGCTATTTATTCCTACCTACGCCTAAAGCGAGTAAGGAGATGATGGAAGATAATTCTGTCTTGTCCTCATCCTTCCCTCGCAGACCCGGGCGTAGCAAAGCGTTGAGGATCCTCGGCGTTGATACAGTCTAGGGATTATTTTTATACTTCAAGCTAAAGAGAGCTTTGGATAGTCAGGCAAGTTGCACTTTCGGAGCGGTTCGAATGTCTCTCTCCGCTCGTTCGCATGTAAACTCCACATTTCATCCTCGTCACCATCACCCGTGCTCTGAGGATGCCTTCCAGCTCTGTTGACCTCTGATAAAAAATAGTTTACATATTATTTCCTTTTGTCTTTAGTACGAAGACCTCCAGGTTCTTCAGAACAGAGGCCCACCTTGGGTCCTGGCAACTTTGTGCCAGTAGGTTAATGAGTGGCGGGTCCCGTCGACCGACTGCTTGGTCGAGAGAGCGCTACACTCGAGTCAAAGGCGCCAAAGTTTACCCAGAGTTTACATGACAGGAGTTCACGCGGTTAGCATGGAAGCACGGTAACGAGAAAAGGACCAACCACGTCCCCAAACTGAATCCACTAGCAAGGGAAGGCATTAGGAGAAAATGTACTTCACGATGGATGCCTCCGTCACTGTCTGCCGGTTGGACGAGGTAGCCATAGGTCCTTTGGCGAAGAGCTGCTCACCGGCATGGCCGCGAGTTCTGATTCACGGTGGGAAGGCATCGCAGACGAGGACAGAAGTATTTTTCTCTGGAAGGGGTTAGAAGTATTAGGCTCTCGATTCCTCGTCACCAGGGACTCGGCTCGGCAGTTTGTGCAATCTTTTGCGAGGGGCCGGAATCTTCTGTCCCCTGCTGCTTCGGATTACCACTTGGCGAGACTATGATGTCGTTATGACTCGGCATTTACGTGCTTTTGGGTCAGTTCTTCGTGGCCCTCTCGAGTGTGCTGGACACTTTCGGAGAGACGGGAATCTGTTCCCGTGGCCTGCCCATGGGGTGTCTGATTCCGTGCACCTGCCGCGGAAACTGCACCTGCAAAGCTGTTTTACCCCGTCGGCCTCTCTTCAATATGACGTACAGCGCCGGTGCTACCGCTTTCCATCGGAAACGAGAGCAAAGGCTTCGGATCTAGTCCGAGATCTTTCGTCTTTGTTGACCGGTTCTCTTCTCCTGGCCTCTCACGCCTCACCAAATGTGAATGCGGAAAGCGCGAAAAAATTCCACCTTTTGCACAAAGAGATCGAGACATGAACCAACACTGGGCAAGCAACGGCCCTGTCCTATCTCGAATCTGCAGAACTGTGTACATGACTATACTGGCCGCGACCGGCTCGTCCTCAGGCACACGGGAGCCGTCCAGCCCGTGTGACGTGCGGCCCCGCAAGTACCACTCATCGAGTAAGCTCTTTCCAATGGCTGTAATGATGAGGACACTCAGAATTGACTCAACTGCCCCATGCATCCTGGTCCCCCGTTGTCTTTCATTCCATCCCTCGCTCTCTCTCTCTCTCTCTCTCCCCCTCTCCCTCTCTCGGTCTTAGCCTATCCGGTTTCTTCTATGCTCCAATCCAATCGGCGCCTTTCCTGCTTCACCTGCTGACGTAATTTGCACTGGTTCTAGAACAGATGCCATCACCGGGTTACAAGAAATTTCGGCGTCCGTGATTCGCTCCGGGTTGTGGATGAGATAGCGGTACTTCCTTGCCACCTCGGCCATGATGAAGCCACCCGAGTGAAACCTAATGGGCAGGATTTAGGGATAATCAGCCGTGTTTATTTCGCAAAACCATGCGGATCGGGAGTATCCGCATCCCGTGCCCATCGAAAGGCAATGGAGTATTCTTAAATGAATTGTAAGGGAGAAATTCTCCTCCCCCTTCTGAAAAGTGGGAGAACGCAGGACCCACATTCGCCCGCCTTAACAAATCTCTGTACATTTCGCGCTTTCAACAGTATCCGACCCCAAATCTTGCAAACAACTGAGAGCCGATGGTTGTCTCATAATTGATGCAAGGCTTGTTTCTCTCCCTCTTTCTCTCTTCCAACTCCTTGGCGGAGAGGTGTCTGCTGCTTTTCCACGCCTTTTGTCTTTTTACTCGAGTCCAAAATCATCGCAGTTCTTTTGGACGGATTGAGTCTTTCGTTTCCAAGTTGGGTCGAGGCATCGAAAGGAAAGAACAACCGGCTGGTTGATTATTTCTTGGGCAGACTCGTATAAATTTCTGCAAATGAACTATTGGACACTTGGAAGTACTCGATCAGTTCCTGAGCTCGTACAGCCGAATAGAAGCTAGTCTAGAGAAGAAATCATCGCTGCTGGAAGTTGGAAAAAAAGGTTTGTGAGATGAATGCAATTAGACAGTAGTGTTTAATGAACTGGATATGTTGTTTTAATTCCGCCACAGACATTGAAGCTTGAATCCAGACATCGAAGGTGGAATGGAATCTGTCCGGAATTTAAAGCTTTGACAATTCTCCTTCTCAGGTACAGTCATTACCGTGGGTCCATGTGTTACATCATTACAGTACAATCTATTGGTGTTCACATATTAATAAAACTTCGATGTTTTTTAGCACAATAGAGTCAATCGACAGAGCCCTGTACGCGCCACGACCAACGCATGCTGATCATATTCTGTACTTGGGGGTATTTCTCTTTAGACAGATTGAGTAGATTTTCGAGTTTACTACGTGCAACTAGGCTGCAGTACTGACTGTGATCAGAGTAAAGACCAGGTGTCCCTTTACCTCCACCACAAAGGATTCTTTTAACAGAGATTTGTCTGTATGCATCACCATATCTCTACCAACAACTTTCCCCGAAATTTTCATCGACTAGGCCATCTTTTTCGCAAGCAATGGACCCCACTTCGACAGCTCGTGGGTGTTCAGGACAATTCTCACTCTGTCCGCCTGAATTGGTCTAATATCGAGTTTAGACTACAAGTGCTTTCGAAGTATCGCAGTTTGGTACATTATCGTTGGAAAATGCTGTATGTAGCCCAGTTGCTTTACGTTCCTGACCGTCGTGGTACCGTTTCATAATTCAACTGGTAGAGACAAACATCTGAGAGTGAGTGCGAAATATCGCTCTTTTCAGCATGATCTATCTGTTAGACGAGTGGTTTAAAACACTGTTTGGATTCGAAAAAGAGAGCACTTTTTCGCTCGTCAAGCGACACGGAGCGGTAGGAAATTATAACGAAGATGGATTATGCTGCTTTTGTCCAACCACCGCACATTCGATTAAGGACATTTGGTCTGTATATACATGATCTTTTACCCGTACAGAAACTGATTTGCAAAACTTCACCGCTCTGGGATGCAGCGGAAATTTTCACTTTACTACCATTGACCAAATTGAAAAAAATGGAAGTACTCTCGGATCGGCGACAACACGACTTAGAAAATGTCATGTCTAACTTGCAAAGGGACAATCGATAAGTGTGCGTTGTCAGAATTGAAGTTCACGGAAGAAGTGTGCTCTCACACATAAAACGAAATGACCAAAAGCAGCTGTATTATCTCTGGGCGAGCGTAGCTGACATCCTGTCCACCTACCGGCATAGCTGCCACAATTGTTACTTTCGGTAGGATTGATGCTCTCCGCATTAAAAACTGACGGTGAAAGCGGCTACGGTATAAAAATACATTGACACGGACACAAGCACGAATAAGGCGGAGTCCACTGACCATCAAATCATGGACATCGACACGAGTGAAAGGTCTGCGTGCAAGGAGTCTCAAGTTGGTAAACTTGGCATTTCTTTTTACAAGTGGCTCGCCTTGAGCCAACGGAGAACAATGAATGTAATCCAACATTTAACTTGAACCTTATCGACAATTAAACATGGCACATTTCGGGCGGCAGGCTTTCGACTAGAAATCTGCTTCCGGCAACACGAGTTCCCTCCAAATCCACAACGAGAACAGCGTAAGCCGGAGCGCAAACTTCGGCGCCATAGTATCCCGATCCGCAACAATTGAAGAAGGTCCGGCCCTGGAATGACAGCACTACGGACACTTCCTTCTTCTAAAACTACTAATCCTCAAAACCTCGCCTCGCTAAGGCTAGTTAGAAGATGCAATTATGCTTGCTGATAAAAGTACAGAGGCGAAACGCCCTGGCCCTGACCCTGGCCCCGCATGGCACCGCAGCACGCCGCTAATGCGAGGGCAGCGAGGACCTTCTTGATACATATCATCCAATTCTGCGTTCTAATACACGCCTTCAACACTGCTGCGGCCTGGTTGAAGGCACCTACACAAGATCCGGTCCTAGTAGAATCATACTTTCCAACCTGAGATCATGATGTTTACATATCCCCCAACTAGACTACAAAACTAAGAGGTGGAAACCAATGATGCACCGGACCACACCTCCATCGGCCTTCGCCTTCACCTTCAGCTGTATCGTGTCCTGATGCCCGACGATGGCTGTCAGACTCACAGCCACGCCTGCAGCTGAGTATATTACGCTCTCCGAGAGCGGAACAGCAGATAGTTGTTGACAGATCGCTGGCCTCCAATGCGAAATGGCATGACAAATGGAAAGCAAGCGTGGAAATCAAGATCCACCGAGAATTTGGCCCGCTCTTCATTGGGGGGCTCCACCGCCCATGCTGCTCGGAAGATGATGGAGCGAATGCTGGTGTTGGTGTTGGAGCTGATGTTGTTGATGCTGCTGCTGGTGTTGCTGCTGGTGCTGATGAATCATGAATGCACTGAATGCATCCATACTCATCGGCTGCAAGAACAGGCACAGTGAGTAAGAATCAAGACTTCATCGTCTCCCAACCACATGCTCCTTCCTCCTAGGAAATTTGCACAAAAAACAAAGCTGACAGAAGATCGGACAGAACCAGCCGGCATTCAAAGAGAAGGATCACCTGAGGAGCCATTTGCATTTGCCGGTGTTGCGCCATGAAGACGTTCAGTGACTCCATGACGCTCGGGTTTTGCAGGCGGTGGTCATGAGTGTCTACCATAGAAACAGCTGGTGAGGTTGCAGATACGTTGTGAGAGTGAGAAGGCCCACTGTGAGACGGAAGGGGTATCATCGGTCGACCGGGAGCTCCGCCTCCCATGTCCATCATACTCATTCCCATTCCCATCGGGCCCATGCCCATACCCATGCCCATTCCCATTCCCATGGGAGGCATTGGGCCCATTTGGGGCAATTGCGGGATTTGAAGGTGTTGCATTCCCGCCGGCATCACCATAGAGGGGATGCTCATTCCACTTCTCATGGACATCATCTGCTAAAGAGGGCAAATTGAATTCAGTATTTGTGCTCGGGCGTCTCTACAGCACCTGCATCGCAAGGAGGAGCAGAGAACTACTGCGAAGGTCAAAGGCTGGGATAGTTACCTGCAGTTGCAACTGGAGCATCTTCAAGTACTCGATCGCTTCATCCAGCATCGATGCTTTGTCCGTCTGCAATATGAATCAAAAGTCTGCATCATTGACTGTATTTCAAGGGCAAGTTACCGCACGGTGATCCAAAAGAAGAGGCAAGGTACGAAGAACAAGGCTGAAAGCTGTAACAAACCTTGTTGGAATTGGGGATCAGCTCTTGCAGAGCTTTCATCTTCTCGTTGATACGATCTCTTCGCCTCTGAAATGGGCAGGAAATTCTATCAGTAAAGCTGCGGAAGCCAAGAGCTTCAAAACTAACATCAGTCACAAAATTGACGACCCAAACAAGATTTGAGACCTAGATTGTCCACTGCCGTCATATGCTCACGGCTTGGACCATCCTGTACAATTGGCGCAGAGCTCAATTTCTCAGTTAGTGGTGGACTCTCACTCGCTCGGAAAGGTTGTGGACTTCCGCGGCCCTGCTCCTCTTAGTGGTGGAGCCTCTCTGTTGAGGTTTCTTTTGCTGGGCCATCTCGTCCTCGCCATCTTGCTGCCAGAAACAACATTGGCTTTTATTAAACGCAAGTACACTTCTCACACATCCTCGCATAAAAAGAGCAGTCAGTGGGATGTTATTCAGGAAAAAGTTAGCATCACTAGATAAAACATACCCTGTGGGCTACTGCACCAACTTGACTCCCTTGGGGTTGCAACAAGTTACTCACTTCGCTCTGGCACTCGGACTCCTCTCCTTCCCTGGTTCTTCTCTTGCCACTAGATGCGGCCTCTTTCCCTCTATCTGCACTATTACCGGACCCACCAGAAGACGAGGTAATGGTGGGTTCGGGAGCTTCCTGCACTTCTGCTCCTTGAGACTGATGCTTTTCAGTTCCTAAACCGCCACTACCTGTGATGCTAGAATTCCTGCAATTGTCCACATCCGCTATACCGGGCTTCGAATCGCAGTCCACACCATCCACGGAGGAATTGACAGCGTCGGTGTCCTTGCCCGACAGCGAATTCTGCATCGAAGGCCAGCTCGATTCGGTTCCTAGACTCTGTTGAGCTTCGGAACCTTCGACTTGGCATTCGGTATCCTTGCGGAAAGCGCCGCTGCGTTGCCTCGTGGTGGTTGACTCTGCAATGGAGGACCCCGTCGACGTGCTTGCGTCGACGGGTGGCTTCCCGCTGTAGGGTTGGCTCTTGAGCCGGACGTTCGTCCCGCTCCCGTGCGGAGGGGCCACGTGAGACATTCCTAGGCACTGGAGATTGGCCTTCATCACAGCCGCAGGGCGAGAGAAATGCGAGAAATTCATCGGGCCTGAGGTTCTGGGAGGCTGGAAGCTGAGTCCCTGAGACTTCGGGGGGAGCATGGGGGTCGACAAGTTCCCAGACATCGGCGGGGATCTTGACGGGCTCGGAGCCAGGGTCGAGGTCATCGCTCCCAGCGTTTTCCCGGCGTTGTTCTGATTTGGGGACCACTTTCCTCCGTAGGGTTGCAAAGTGGTCCGAACTTTGGTAAAAACCTCCACCCCTGTCTGAGGCAACAAACCGGCAGCTCGCCCCGCTCCCATGGCCATCGCCGCATCCGCACTAGACATTCTGCTGTTACTCCCTACGTTAACGGGACCTGGATTCCTGTTGTTGCGCCCCGCTACTTGATTTTGCCCTGCGAATGAATCCTTCATCAGCTGCATGTTCGATATGTTGGAGTTGGGCAGCTCGCCGAAGAACTCGGAACAGTAGTCTCTTTCGAGGTGTTCGTCCAACGGATACTGCAGCCAGCACACCATCTCGTCTTCCTGCATGTTGAGGGCACTGGAGTGGTGCGTGTCGACCGCGGGCTCATTGACAAGAACCGGCTCCTTCCCCGGAGACGACGAGCTGATGGGCTTCACAGGAGTAACGGCATCCTCAGACTCTGGCACACTCGACCACCCATTCTGGAAATTCATCTGCTGCCACATAGCCTTGTTGCCCTTCCCGCTTTGGTTCTGCATAGCTACAATATGACTTTCCTCTGCCCACTCAGTTTCGCCAGCATCGTGGGTTGGCCTGTAGAAGAAGAAGAACGCGACCTTTAACATCTCTTCGAAGCTCATGTGACGAAGAGCAGCATGTCAACGAGCCGGCATCACGAAGTGGCATTCTCAAAGATCCACAATCAAGAAATTGACCTTACATACAATGGTATCAAGAACACAAAAAACTATGGGGATTGAAAAGCCGGAGCAAGCGCTTACACGAAGGCCAAACCAGACAAGTGCGACCTTTTATGGGGCAATGAGTCCCACTTTCCCTTAACCGGCAGTGAGAAATCGCTTGTGGGTAAAACAGCTTCTAAGTCTCCACCGTTACCATCCCAGTCGGGAACGAGGTGACTCATGGTCTGCGAGTCAAACAGGAGGAGGTAAATCAAATGCCTACCTAGACTGCTACGGCATCGACTTCTCGGCCTGTCACTGTCAATGCCCAGCGCTTCGCCAGAAGCGCTCCCACATACATAGAGGTAGTGGATGGTCGTGAGTAAGGCATGGCAGTGGGAATGAGAAGATGAGAGGTGAAGACTTCGACAGTTTGCAGTCGTCTCCTGCTCGTCCTACTTCTAATCTACTCTCATGGCACCCAAGTCTCGAAGTTCACCTACTTTTAAAGCCTCTTCATTTCTCAGTGACGGGAAAGGTATGGGTAGATTACGAGAAAGGTAGACGCTCCAAACACAGACAGAAAGCAAGTAAGAATCACCAGCTCGCCGATCTCTCGACAGGCTTCCCACACTGAACTCACCTCTGATGGGGATGTAGTGACAACCGGAGAGGATTCTTCCGGTGTTCAGTCCGTTCCCGATTCGAAATCCAGTCCCTGTAGGAGCAATTCGAACCCAGTCAGTTTAAACAGAGGCACAACGGGTTCTTGCCGCTAAGCGGGTCAATCTGCTACTTATCGCCGTCGACTAAATGGGCCCAACTCTACAACACAGAGTGCAGATGCATTTACGATTCTTCTGGGTCGGTGTACTCAACGCTTCCTTACATGTCCTCATCATTCCGGAGCATCAAGGAGATGCAGTTTTTATGCAGTTTGTACATTCATCTCCTCGGGAAATACAACAGGCCACCCCGGCTCTTTCTCACGGCTCTGTCACAAGAGAAGGATCTCGCTCAGAATCTAAAGATCTCATAGAGGTTATGTCAACCGTGCGGACAAGCACACTTAACGAAGTAGCTGCACACTCTCCTGCGGCAGAGTGAGCGAGAAAGGTCAAAATTACCAAGGCTCAGTGATCGCGGACATTTCATTATGTGGGAGAACAAGAGCTGTCTACTCAAACATACACACTAGAGCGGCGTGGGCCTGACATGGATGCTCGAGGCTAGCGTCGCCGACAGACAAGGTCATCAAATGCATGGAGACACGCGGGAGAGGGAAGGCGAAGATAAAAACGATAGGACTGAACCTTGAGCTGGAAAACTTGCTCTTCTCACGCCGACAGAAACAGTGCCACGGGCGGAAGGAAATCCCAACTTATGACCCACAAAGAGTACCAACTTGTCAAGCAGACAGACATAACGCCACTCCTCTCCCTCGTCCCTCCGCCAACAACCGCCTAGAACACAGAGACACAGAGATAAACACACAGAGGCGGCAGCACCTTCGACGTCAGAGAGCCCGCTCGGCAAGCTGGGCGCTTGCTGGCCCCAGGGACCTCGCGCGATCCCAAGAGCAGAATCCCTTCTTTTTCTCTACCAGAATGGCATCACATCACTCAGAGCTCTTCGTGTCCCTCCTCAATCCTCCCGTCGGAAGACTCGAGCCGCCTCTGCCCACTGGCCCCGAATCTGCAGCCATCGATTCCGCTGCTTCTCTCGTCCACATCTGGCACTCGGATCGCCCACCCTCCCGCTCTAGCACCAAAGACTCGCACTCGAATTCGACTCTTGATCGTCTTCAGCAACATCCAGCAAAATGATATCCTTACTACTCCACATTCTTGTACTCCTCGCCTCCCTCATCGCCCCGCCCCACTTTCCTTCCTTCCTTCCTTCTTTCCGTCCGTCGACTCGCTTCTCTTCTCTTTACAGGTACGTACAGTGTAGCTTTTAGCTCAGCTCTACTCCTCGGGCCTACGACGTAGCCTAGCCATGCTACTCTTCACTCCTGTACCTAAGGTCCTGGCCTGCACCCGTTCCACGGAGAGTTACCTTACTCCGGCAGCGCGCTTCATCGACCCGTCCTCCCCTGCCTATCCTTCCCTTGCCTTTGCCTAACTCCGGAGGGCTCTCCATCACCAGAGTCCCCACCTCGCTCTCATCCTACCATCCATCCAGACCTGCAGGACAGTGCACCTAAACCTCACCCTGTAAGAGATTAATAAACGAGAGCGGACTTCGTTCGAGCTCCTACTCTGGCACAAGGATTTCTCCCCCATAGCGCAATAAATTGATGGCTCTCTCCAGGTGCTCGGGAATTCAGCTCTCGAGCTCATCCCTGAGATTCACCGGTGGCACTACCTTCCCCCAGGACGCCTTCTTTTTTCTTTTTTCGTATTTTAAGATCCGGGCTGCATTGGTGCGGCACAGAGAGCAGCAGAGGCGATGCAATTATCCGGGCCGCTTTCGGCCTTCGACGAGCTACAAGTTGGTATTTGCCTCCTGCCCACTCCGATTTCTCACCTGAAAACTCGACGGCTGCGTCCTACGAGAATCTTCCACGTGGCGGTTTGTATCGCCAGGATGAACCTGGGTCCCGGTTCCACAACATCAGGCCGCCGTGGCCCGCGATTTCTCTTCGTCTACGAAACATCATCCGAAACCGGGCGAGGGTGTCGTACCACTCCCGCCGACAACGGGATCCATCGAGGTTAGTTTAGCAATAAAAGCCAGGGTCCCGGGAACTGGCCAGGGAACGGTACGCAGCGCAGGCACAGAAAGGCCCCAGCATGTGGATAGCTCCACGTGGTACAGTCTCTGGGATGGCGCCACGTTCGCAGAGCAATCGATCGGGCGATACCGATGAGAGGAAACCGGTCTCCCTCAGAGACGGGTAAAGGTCAAAGCTCCGACGCCGTGAAGCAGTGTACCATATTACAGCCCTGTCAGGCTTGAACCAGAGCTAATGTGGTTTGTGTTGGGTTAGGTTGACGGACATTAGGGTTTGCGTTCTGGATTGGGGCAGCTGGCAGCGCCTCATAATGTACAGTATCGTGGGTCATTATGAGATCCATGTGGAGCCCTCCCCATGTTTGTCTTCGCTTTTACACTACACTTTTGCGTCCCGATTTTAGCCGCATCGTCAGGCCCGCTCGTTCGCATTACCCTCTGGGACCTCCGAATCCGAGCGTCGCCTCCAGATTTGGAGGCGGGCGGAATGACATGGCACCCCGGATGCACGAACGGGAGTTAGATTTTTTGCGTCCGCGTTCACACATCCGATTTTTCGATTTGTTGTCAGCCTTTTACTGTTTCACATGAATCCGCGGAAGACCTCGGCCTTATACGATTTTATTCATTTGAGCCATGACGTCGCTCTGTTATGCTGCGAGTACGAGTACGCCTACATTCACAACTCACGCTATATTTTCTAGCCCGATTGGATAGCGCCATCCGATAAAATAATCGCATTATCTCTGCTTAGCCTAGGAGATGCTCGAGATATCGAGTGGTCCGAGTCAGTTCGATCACAACTCATGATCAAACGTGTTCAAATTAATGAGATAATGAGAGCTACGTGGCGACTAATCGATCGAACCAGCCCATCGTTTAGCGAGGGACGGAGGGAAAGAAGGCAGCAGGCAGACAGGCAGGTAGTGTAGCGTAGTGTTCTACAGTGTTACGGGTCTGCCCCTGCAAATATCGAGATTATTCACACAGTTAGAGAGAGAGAGAGAGAGAGAGAGAGCACATCGATCCACAGTGATCGCTGCCCTGGAAGATTCAGAAAAAGATCCCGCTTTAAAGATGAGAGTGCACACCGGGTCTAATCTGCTGTACACCACGGTGGATCAAGCACGGTCGGTCAACTCTTAGTCAACTTGAATGAGAAGCGATGTATTAGATTATGAGAACGTCGGATGCAGGATGGAATTAATGATCATCACCCTTTTGATATTTCCAAATCTATCATCAAGCGTACGACATATTCCTGCTGCAAAACCATTATCACATGTGTGGGAGGAAAATCTGCTGAAGACTTCTCGAAACCGGAAGACTTTGAGAGTGTGACTCTTGCCCTTCAAATCGAATATGTTGCCCAGTACAGTTTGCAGATTACTCAGTGGTGGTGGGTGTTCCATAATGTCTTTATCTTTTGCTCTGGTTTCTCTTCATGAGATTCAACACTTTTGTTGTACGATCGTCGCCGATAGAAAAGGTTATCCTCTCGTCGAGAGGGAAAAAACAAAGGAATCGAGGAAAAGGAATGTTGAAGATTCCATTCAATTGACATGGTACCCCTAAGTTTCTATCTTCAAAGCCGCCCGTATTCCTCCGTTGTGCCAATCTTCCTTCACACAGGAACGTGCATTTTGCATCATCATGTGCAACTCCACCTTTCTGGCAAAGCATACAAAGCGAATATTATATCTCCACGTGCAAAGCATGGCTGGATGTTCACTCGTGCTTACAACACTACAGATGTATCCATGAAGGGCCAACGATGAAAAACTGCCTGCCCTATAAGAACTTTTTCTCTTCGGCATCCCCCGGCATCTATCGACCCGCGAAAATCTTCGACTCAGTCTAGGATGACAGCTTTATCAGAGGTGTGACCCAATTATCTCGTTGAGGAACTAAATATCAGGCTCTGGGCAACCAATTTCTTAATTTTCGTGGAGGTATTAACTGGCCGGTAGGTTTGTCTTCAACAATCGGAAATCTATATCACTGCACATCATACTCCATTCAAAGGACCTGGGCATGTACTTCGCTGCACCCCGGCTGAGTCAAGTGACATCTGCAAGCACCAGAACATAGGCAGGCTTGACACCAATGCGAACCGAGGTCTAAGGTCGAGCTCCTGCCTCGTAAGGTCAGGAGGTCAGGTCAAGTCAAAAAACAGGGGTGGCGAATGAAGAAGCAACCGTGCATACAGCAGCAGCAGCAGCAGGAGCAAGATCTCATCAATTACTGTACAGTACCTTCTTCTTCGACTACGTACTTCACGTTCAGCTCCCCTCACCTGGATCCACGGAATATGTCATCTAAGGGTTTTCTATTGACTCGAAGTACACATACCTTCCAAAAGGATAAGATTCAAGGGGGTATGCACCTGACCAAAACGACGATCATGGGCATTGAATCGGGCGATGTTAAGGCGCATCCTTCAAATTGGGCAACTTGTACTTGCATTGATCGACCGGAGGCCAGGTGCGGTATACTGTAAGCCAAGAGATAACAACATTTCCTCTGCCTATTTCCGAGCGACACATTAAACCATATACATGCCCCTGCGAGCTGTTCGTTGGAGATACGACGCAGCAGGACAAAGCGATTTGAAAATGGCTGCTGCTGGCCACTTGCGACTCCACGTCGAACACAAACATTTGGAAAGGCTGCTGGCCACTTGCGACATCGCGAATCCAAGTTGACGCTGCAAACAACGGACTTTAGCTTTCGAAGCCTCGCAACTCAATCCGGCCTGCGGAAAGTCGCACGATTCCATAACTAGCCCGAACCGGAAGAGTAGAAGTACGAGTATATGTGACAAGGTACAGTCCTTCGCGAAGTAGTCATGCGGCAAATAGTGGTACACATAATTGTTCCTGTCCGCGTGTTCGTGTACCAAGTGGCGCGTAGGGTCAATCTGGAGTCAGGCAACAGAAAATTCCATGACTCAGCAATCAGCGCCGCCACCCAGCGTCCCATACTTTCCTCCCCGGAGGAATCCACTGGTTTTCATACTTCCCTAATTTTAACCCCAACAGACTCAAGCCTTCGTTTCTGACACAACCCGTACAACGAGGACGGGCAAGCGGGCGGATGTGTCCTCCTGTGTGCATGATTGTCTGACTAAATGCCTCATTTCTCTAACTCGGGTTACGAGGTCAGTTTAACCTGCGCGCTGCTGGGCCGTACAGCGGCTGGACTTTGTTTGAAAACCACGTTGACTGACAGAACGCCGTGACAGATGCGACTGATGGTGGTATAGGGCAAATACTGTGGGCCAGAGTCCGGCGGACGAACCTGTGAAGGAGAATGGATACGACTCTGGGGCGCCCAATCAGAGCGCGAGATTAGATCGGCGGGATTCGGGCAAAGGCTGAAGCTGTGGCTGCTTTTGATCGGGCGTGTTGGGCCCAAAAGAAACCCCACCGCGGTTTCCATTACTAACCGGTATTAAAAAGGATTCGTCACATCACTCTCGCTTTCGCCGGGTGGTCTCGGCTCGCCAAAAGATATGCTGCTAACCAGACACTTTCTCCTTTTCCAGCTAAAGATGCGCGTTCCACGGGAGAGTTGCTGCTTTAGGATGGATGCAACTATTTGAGGCCGGTTGTACAATCGGAACAGAATAGCAACAAAATGTGAGAAGTTGCTTAGCTCTAGTCCTCTCACTTAGTCCCGCATCTCTCAAGAAGAGGAGTTTGCATCTATCAATAGAAAGAAGATTCGATCCTGCTACTCACTTGAACTTGCTGATTTTTCTCAATCCGATATATTGAACGTTGTTTTGCAGCCACGCTGGAAAATGGCGTCATATCGAGCATCACGGAACGAAACGTTTTCCACTTAGACTCTTGAATGTCCTCTTGAAAGAGCTTGACATTCAATTGTCTTGAGTCAAAAATACGTCTCCTCCTCATTCAAGTTAATCTTGAAATATCCTGTCGCATAATGTCCTACCAGTATACTTGGACTTGCGGTCACATCTTATTCCTTCATCTATTCCTCTTGAAGGAGCAAGCAGAGAGGCAAATGACCAATAAGTTGCTATGTATATCAAGCACCGAGCATAGATATCAAGAAACGTGATGTCCTGTCCAAAATAATCTCTGTCGGCTTATTTGAGATATATACGGCAATATGGGGTGTGCATGCTTAAAGATCTGGACAATTCGAGATGGTATCCCAGAAAAAGTAATCATGCTCGTGTATAATACAGCACATCAAATCCTTACAATGTATACAACTTGCTTGGAATGAGCTGTTTCTCAATCAGGGAACAAATTACTGAATACATCGATACGCTACGGGAGGCAGTTGTAGAATAGCAAAACAGCACAAATCATGCATGTCAACCCTTGGAGCTTACATGCCATCCAAATATGACTTCCTCCCCTGCACGTCTGAGAATGCTTACCATTTGTTGGAAACCAAATTCTATACCTCGATCGTAGGCTTTAGAACTGCAGTTTTGTGTGCAGCACATCTGCTGGTGAGGGAAAAGGAAAAGATAGAATCAGAACGAAAGAAATTCGATTTGATTTCCTCTTCCCTGGCGACTAAAGGAATGTGACGTACGATCCAATCGCAAACAAGGCCTCAAGATATTTCATTAATGCACTAAGGCCTTCCACAAACGCATCCAGTGCATGGGTGGGTCTATGTACAGTTTCCCATTCTTTGAAAACATCTGTTGCAAGGAAAATTTCCGGTTTTAGAAAAAAGCACCTCCTTTAACTTTTGAAGACGAATGAGTTTTCTCTGTTCCCGCGAGAACTTCATCTAATGCGAGGAAAAGTTGTAACGAGTTCAATAAATATACATCCGAAACTTTTCAATCAATATGACGGTGCAGCTCTCTCGTTTCTCAGCTGCGATACTTAAAGGACTCTTTACAGGTAAAATCTATCTCTACTCAGTTCGCGAACTTCATGCTTTCCTTCAATCTCTGCGGCTTCTTCCTTCATATCATGTAGTCAAAACAATCCTAGATCGCTTCTTTCTCACACTTTTCTTCTTACCAAAATGTATTTAGATATAACCCTTCTCCAAAATTTGCATGGCTTTTTCGTACCTTGAGACCGTGCAACCTAAAGGTCTAAGACTGTAGGGAACGAAGTAAAAATTGAAGTAAAATCAGATTCAAGGGGAAAGAGCATATGAAAAAATTACCCACAAAAATTAAAAAATTTCACCTCAGAAATGTGCAACTGTTTTGGACTAACTGTTACAAACGATACACATACATCATCGTCATACATCTCAACCGTGTCACGAAGACAACGAAGGTCAGCAACCGATCATCTCTGCTATGCCTTTGCATTTTGTGAGGACATCGAAATTTATTACCATAATCGACAATGTATCTGTGCCCAATAAATACCTAGGAGCCCTATCATTAATAATTGAAATAAGGATCAAAAATATTGCGAGCGAGTGTGGTTTTGAAGGATTTCTACCCAGCGCTCTACGACTCTTGTTGTGTGAACAATTTATAGCTGAATAAAAAATGAAGACATTATATTTAATGCCCAGGGCCTGGCAAACCTTACATTTTGCTTTAGATTCCATGGAGAAATTTTATCACAGAACCACTTTTGGTAAATTTTACGTTGGCTTTCCATCAGAAGAAATTTTAGGTTCAGACTAAAATCTCTATAAGAAGTGGGCTCCAATAGTACATAAATCATATTTTAATTTGGGTCAGGAGGATATCAAAAGTTACCATCTATGCTAACCTTTCCGCTACACATATTGCCTTTTCAAGGTAAAAGAGAGTTGAATAATGAATATTATAGTTTGTAGAATTAAGTTCAAGTCATCGATCAAATGGAAAAAGTATCCATATAACGAATGTCGACATCTGTTGAATATTTATTTATGATCCAGTTGGTGGTGGGCTCAACTATGGAGGCAACAAATGGTGGAAGAGACTGTTGAGCAAAAACAGAAGAAATTATGTACTCCACAAGAAATCAGTCATCAGTTGAAGACATTTGCCGTCGATTTCGAATAAGGAGAAGTATATATGCTTAGAAGTGAAACCTTGGTTATATTGTGTTAGCTAGATGGATAAAACATTACATCGTATTTAGGCATAAAATGCATTCTGAGAATCAGGCTAAAGATTCGAAAGCATTATTACACCATTAGAGGATTCAAAACACAAGTTCAACAACCGTGGCAGGTTTTCCAGGTTATGGAAGAGCAGTTTTCCGTGTTCCCAAAAAAGTTATGCACTATATTTCAACTGAAACCTACGATTAATGTAGTAAACTCCCCTTTCCCTTCCCGTTTAATATGATCCGATGTTTTGGATAATCTGAAGATATAGTTGTTGATTGTGTTTACCCGTAGACCCGCCATGGTTCTTCAAAAATATTTCGTAATTTTTACAAATAAGGGAGGTATAATTTACGTGATGTCTCACTTCCGTCAATTTGTTTTTCTTTTTTTCTTTTTAAGAATATGAAACCCCACTCAATCTACTTGCAGACAAAGGCAGAAAAACTTTCGGCTCTCAAGATTTAGTTTATTGGTTTTGGAATCCTCGTCTAACATGTTTTAAAAGATAATTACAAAACTCCAGGCATGAACATAAAAGAAAATAAACGACTGATCTTCTCAGTTTTGATCACCCAGCACTAGTTCAAATTTGCGTAAAGGGCGATTACTGAAACTACTACCAGGCCCAATAACAAGCGGTGAAAGTGATGATAAACACCAGCAAGAGTTTAGAGGAGGCCCCAAAAATGATTGTACAATGTAGAATGTAGGATTATAGGATTCTTGACATCACGAATTCATTTGCAGCTTACTTTTGTTGTCGATAATATTAATGCAGTCACACAGATTGTAGCCGAAAAACTGTAATACGCTCCTAGCAAGGGAACAGCAGCTTTCGATCGACATGTGACTAGCCTTCTGCAGAAGTTTGGTGGACTCGCTGTCCTACCCTCGAAACAAGGCCGGCAGGGAATTTTTCTTGAAAATTGTGCTGAATGTCTTGCAAAGGTTCGGAATATTCTCCCACTCGATCACTCATTTTCCCGACGACAGAAGAATTTGTTGTTCAATGTGAGGGACATTCTCTAACTCGTCCCACACATCGTACCTTTAATCATGCGTCAACCATTGAATTGTTGAAGTCATAAAAAGTTGAACATTTTCTCTCTTACCTGTTTTTTTTACTCATTTTCTCCTTCACGGATAGGCAGACGAATAGGCTCGAGCATCAGCATCACGATCAGGTCACACACGAAGCACCTAGATCTGAATGCTAACAATATCTTCAGACTTCTCAGCAGATTTTAGTTGGATCCTTATCCTCTTGGAAATTCCATAATCGTCGTGTGTTGAAGTGGGCATTGGACGGAGACCTCACGCACATCTAGAGACTTGCTTGCTTACATGCGCGAAAAAGTGCAGAATATGATGATTCGGCAATGAAGTTGTTGGTACATTTTTTTCAACAGTCTCCTCGAAAAGAGAAATTAGATGTGATCCAGTAAGGATTATTTCAAATTTATTCAGTGGTACAACACAATCGATACCCCGTCAAAACAAGTAATCTTTCTCGCCTAAGAAAGAAGAACAGATTCAAAGAACTGTTCTTGAAAACAAGCTATGTTTGTGTCTATTTTCTTTGAGATGTCTTTCGTGGATCCCGTGAAAACTCTGATCCCGGAGTGATTACAATGACTCTCGCATTTATATCTATATCTTATCCTTTTTTGCTAAGACTTCGCGACTGCAAAGAACAGGTGAAATTCAAGTATAATGAATTGATTTGTCTCTTGCGGACAGACAGGAGTAAGTCGTGCGGGTAAATTTATCTGAACTAGACTCGCTCTCTCGACTCGACGAGAACTTGATAGCTACTGTAGGGAAGAAAGGCCACAGTGAGAAAAGAAAGAGTTTTTTGAGTGTGGGGTATGGCCCCATGTTCACAAAAGGAAGTGAAAGACACTGGAAAAGAAAGGTTCCACCATCTACTGCGGTACAATCATAAAGAGAACTGAATATTCCAGAGCAGAAATACTCAAACAATCAGAAAGGTTCTTCTAAACTGCTTCAATTTTGAAAGCGAAAAGCATCATACATCATTTACTAGGGATAATCAATGATGGAAACCAGGAGGAAAAAGTATAATAAATTCCGAACTCCGAGTGATTATCATATCATGACAGTGTGCACTGTTCTCGAGCGAACAGATTAGGAATCTAACATTTGTTTTGAAGTCCAACATATTCGTAAGCTGGAACTTAGAGATTGTAGGTTTCTTATAGGCTGGAAAAGTACTGGTGAGCGTTTGGATATTGGTCATTCGATTACCGCAACAACAACAATCATAGGATTTGGCCCTCTCCACATGAATGGATTCGAATGACCCACAAGATTCTCCATATCTTTGCACATAAAGCCAAAGTCGACTCTCTCAACCTTCCAAAAATCTTGGCATATAATCTCCACACTCTCGTCTCCTCCCTTATCCATTCCCGCTACACGCTTTCCTAAGGTGGACCAGCTCCAGCTATCACTACCACCACTACCCACTCTCTAGTGAACATCAATCCAATAAGAAAGGTAAACATCAAGCCCCCACCTCTCCCTCACCCTCTTTTCCTCGTGGATATACTCCATTGACTTTAGCAACCTTACGTATTTTTGTTGAGTTCATAACCACACGACCTATAAACCCACAAGCATTGGGCCGGTACTACCGGGGCTCAAGCTTACTTTCTACTTCCGAGTCATGTGAGCTCGATGAGGTGATGATTCTCACATACACTGGCAGGTCTTGAGCTTGTGCTAGACGTCTTCTCTCGGACTCTCGGACGATAGAAACACCCGACTCCATCACTGAACCAACCCGATGACTCTTAGCAAGGCACATTTGGTACTCGAGTATTTGGATAGGCGATTCCGGCTTCTGCTTCTGGAATATCAGGGGCGGTCTAGATTCAGAAGCCCTCCGAGAGTGGACTGGAATGTCAATGGGAGGCGAGAACGATTAAAACTATCAATGAAAAACTAATGTCCACATATGCAGCCGAACAGTGCCGATGTTTGGAGCAAGTGCAGGGGATAGCAAAGTATGCTTGACATTCTTTTCCAAGAGTTGCGAAGCTTGAGCGAGCGAGGGAGGGAGGGAGTAGTAGCTGACAAAGTTTGGTCTTCAATAATATCTCCGCGTTCCTCTGTGCTTTCTGCACTGTTTGAACTATTTCACGCTTTTGGCCAGGGAACTAGAGGCTGCATTCCAAACTCTTTGCACTATTTCAGAAAGAGGAGGAGAAAAAGAGCGACGATCTTGCTCTTTGCACTCCCAGAAAAGTGTCAAATGCTTCAGGAACCCACCACACAGACACACTCTCACACTTAAAAGCAGTATCCACGCACATTCACGTATCCGATCATGCAAATTTAAATTAGTCCTGCCCGGAGACATAATAATGAGAGTAACTTAAGATTTTCTCGCAACCCCATGCAGAAGAAGCCCGGATAAAATATATGTTTTTTTTTCAAAAAGGGCCGATTTTTTTCCTTGCATAATATTTCAAAACCTACGCAACCAATACTCCGTGAACATGCATTTACACTGCTCCCCTCTACAATCATTTTGCGGGGGAATGATACCGTCTCTGTACTGAGCTGTACTGGGTCAGAATAAAGGACCACGCAAATTATTCACCGAGTAGCTATCCGAACAGTTATGGTCAAAAAGGCCGAGGAGGGTAAAAGGACGGGACCCAGAACGAGGTGTTAGACGTCAAGTCACCACTGCCGGTGGCAATTTCATCATCATGACCCTAATCATGGGCGGAGTTCAGAGGATCTAAGTTGATCCGGCCGTTCAAAGCTGCATCTTACGGCAGGAGCCATTAATGCAGTCGGAGCACACAGAGTTAGCTTTAGGGGTCCACTAACTAATCAGGCAGCATTCACTTTTCACCCTTTTCCTCGACCGAGGACCTAAAACGAGAAAGCACTGTATGCGAGTGATCTGGAGGTCAACCCGATCGATCTGTCCTCCACCTCAAGTTGGCAATCTTTTACCTCTTTCTCAATGAGGCGTAGATCCCACACCTATCCGTGACCTGGCCTGCCCTCCCTACGCCGGGCTCAAAAACGTTGCCAACTCTCCAAGCAATCTCGTCCCTCCCCTCCTTCCTAGGCACATCACATGACATTCATACTTATGACGCTACGTGACAGATTGTTCTTGTCATCTTCTGATGTATGGTATGGTTCGTATGGCAATCTCTTTCTATCGATTATGCAGTAAAAGAAAGTAAAACGAAGGCGCATGGAAGATGAAGTTACTAAATCGCAGTACCATTTATGAGGGCCCACATGTAAAGTTACAAAGTTGACCTGGGTTGAGGTATCAGGTACTCTATCCATCTGGTAATCGAATTTCTAAACCCATCACACCCTTACAATGGAGGACCATTGTAAGGGGTGTTCTGTGATTGTCATAATCCTTATACTACAGTAAATAAAAAAGACGCTATAGCGGAAGTAATACAAGGACAGCCATGTAGGCTTTTTTTAAAAAAAACCAAAAGGGTAAGAGGGGTTGGTTACAATCTCATCGCAATGGAAGATGCAAGAAACCGCACCGTATACCTACCTGATTAATTGAGTCAAAAGGTCTACATATTACATAAACATTTGAATAAGCATCATCAAATGTGTCAAAAATGTCAAAAAGTAACTCATTTCTATCAAAGCATAGAGCTGTATATGCCAACGCATAACCTCCTGGATGTAAGAACAATAATTTGTGTGATATAAAAACTATGATGCATGGTTGACCAAAGAGCCACAAAACGATGTACTTGCTAGAACTAGAGTTTTTGTAAACCTTAATAATCCATATGTACTAATAAAGTTATCAAACATATTGTAAGTTTAAGGTCACATAAACCACAAATCTCAGAATCAATTGATATCCAAAGAGTAACAGATTAATAGCTCCTATGAAAAAATATTTGAAAGAACAGTTAATGACAAGATACATGTAGCTACAAGTACAAAACATCTACCTTTTATCATAATGATACATGTAAACATTTAAGTCTCCATTCACTTGCCTTGCATACATATAGACAAGAAGATTTTTCCCCATCACATGTCATATTGATCATAGTCATCTAAATATTGACTAACATTACTAAAATGTTAAAGATATCATCTTTTTCATGGACAACAAATCTATCATTCCGCATATAATAAAAAAAGACTTCCTAGTAATAATTTTTATTAGATACTCAAAGTTTTTCTTGTCAAAGATTATCAAGCATGACAAATGAATCATACAATCTTGTCATTCTGCAATAGTTGAAAATACACACTAAGTATGCAATACACACATTTTGAAGTTGTAAATACAACTTTAAAAACGTTTAATGTAGGATTATTTAGTATAGCTCATCATGGATCTAGAAGGCAAGAATTCATTCTCACATCCATGTGCTAAACATTCTTTCACAATAATAAATCACATCATTATGTTCATTCATCATTCAAATTTACACACACACATCTACACTCCCAGCTGCTAAAAACTTCACTGTGTTATCGATGAAACAAATCTCTACACATGAACTCTCAAAACTTGCTTGAAAGTATCATCTCCAACTCTCTACTTATACTACTTGAAAATTTATCATAGTAATAAATCATAATTACTATCTAAGTTATTTTTACAAAAATACACCATGGAAGGTTTGACTACTTTCTAATATGTGGCAACTTGTCATTGATCTCTTAAACCTTCTCAAAGTTTTTTTATCTCTAGATTGAGGTGGCGACATACCATTTGAGATGTTTAAATTTCAAAAAACTCTACTTGCAACTAAATCACCATTAAATTTAGTCTAATCAATGAAGTTGATATTACTTAGTCAAACCAATCAAAATCAATTATGAAGTCAAAGTATTCCATCTTTGTAATCTAGAGTTTGATAGAAAACAAATAGTCGTGCTCCCTGAAACCTTCTAAAACTTGATTTATTACTATGTGAAGTATGAATATTATGGCTAAACCTAGTTACAACTTAGATAAAATTAATTATGATTTCGTCATAACTAGCTAGACTAATTAGCGTCATAATTAACTATACTTAGTTAAATTAAAACTTACCTTAATCAAATCCTTGGATAATTTTAATATTATTTCACATCTACAACAATCGGTATTAAAGACCATAATGTTTTGCTTACATGTTTGGACTTCAAATTATCTTTGACTTGTTTTTTGATAGAATAATATCATTGTGTTCATCATATTTGAATATATCACAAAAGATAGTCATCAATCTAGCAATCCAAAAAATTGAAAATGTTGATCTGGAATATACAATGTCTTGTAACAACCAAGTATGTGAATGTTATCTAATTTGAAAAATGGCGGACAGTATCAATATTGTGGAAACTGAGTAACATAAAAGCAATACCATTAGAAATATAAAAGGGTTTAATTTGATAGGATTTATTTAAATCATAAAAAGCAACGAGTAGAAGAAAGTCATGATGATATTGCTATGTTCATCATGTTTCAATTTTTATAGGTAATACATTTAGAATGTCAAAATATTGTAGTATAATATTATTGGTATAGTATTGGATTGGTTGGAAGATCTTGTAGTTATTGGACATTTTGTTATTTTGTAATATTGTTCGTGTACATCTACTCCACACACATTTGTAACCAAACTCAAGCATTTGATTAACTCATTGAAGATGTTTCCATATAATAGAGTAAAAATAAAGTTTTTTGGAAATTTCAATCCTTGCCTACGTTCTACTTAATTTATCCAATTTAATAATTAATTTACTTTCTTTTTTAATTTGAATCAATTTTGTTGTCTAAATTTTCTTTTGATCTTTTTACAAATTTTAAACATTTCATTTTGACGCTTGAAGCCACATGTAATTTGAAAATTCTCAATGTTAGCTCACACTATGTTCTTTGTAAAATGATGTAAGCGCTATAAATTATCATCTAAATTTATACTCTGATATCTTTCTTATCTTTACATTTGATGTTTTAAAATCTCACTCGAAATCAGTTCATGCAATTGTTCACTCTCAATTGTCAAAGGCAAATTCTCTCTTGATGCGTTATTAAGCTTTCCTCAAGTTTGATCTAGATTTTGAAAAATAAAATAAAATTTATGCTACATTTACAAGACCTTGTGACTTGCATCATATGGAATTTAATACACATAATGCAAGTTTACAATTAATTGAGTAGTCAAAAAACAGTGCTTCTAAGTTTTTTAACGGAATAGTAATGAGATTGATAAAAACCCTCCTTATATTGGATGATTTGAATTTGATTGCAAGCAAAGAAAAAGCAAATAATAAATTTTTTAATTTGTAAAGTTGACTTATTATGAGTTTGCTTTACAAAAACTTGATGAAGTACAAAAAACTATTTTTTTGTGATGAAAGCAAGAATTCTTAAAAATGAAGCTGTTGAAGAATTTCAAATCTTCTTGAAAATGATGAGAAGTATATACTTCAAAACCTAATCTTGATTCCAAGTTTCTTATTTTATGTTGAAAAGCTCTATTTGTTTTCAAACACTACATCTGGCTTATTTTTTGAAGTAGAGATGATGACTCAACTCAAAATTAGAAAATATTAAATAGTAATTTGAATGGTATTTTCAATTAAAATTTTCAAGTGATGACTAGTTGTATTGGACAAATCTTCATCAAAATCTGACAAAAAATTGCTTCTAGCTGTGCTTTTTCTTCAACTTGATCCTTACAATAGATCATTCTTATTCAAAAATAAAGAAGAAATGATTTGGTGATAAACTATTGCATTATCATGGTGAATAGAATTTTTGTCAACTTTTTTGAAAGATTAATGGATTCAAGGTTGAGCACATGTATTTGATCAAAAGAGATCATGAATTAAAGTTGGTTTTTGCCTTACATACAACACTATTGATGATTTCTTGAACTAGTGTGTTTTATGGAAGAAATTTAATCACAATGAAAAACTTTATTTTGGATCTTCATCAATTGTAATAAAGCTTTTGACATTATAGTTACTCAGCTTTTATGGCTTAGATTGCAAGTCATTGGAATATCATCAGAATACATAGTAGATGTGGCCACATTATACTATTTTGTTTGGATCAAGATTAATAGTTTTCAAATTCAATAGATCTTGAGTATCACCGTAGTCATTCAAGGTTGTACTTCATTTTCTAACTCTATTTGGAGTTTTCATAGATGATATCAAAAAGTGATTGGAAAAATGTGATAGTGAAGTTGTTAAGCTTAGAAATTTTCTCATCAAAGCTCTATTGCATGCATATAATATCATACTACAAACATGTGATGGTACTAGTTTATAAAAACAGCTAGACACTTTAACAAGGTTTTGTATAAAAAATTAGATGGAGATGAATATGAAGAATTCTAAAGTCATGAGAGTGAACACTACATACAAGATTTTGGTTTTTTACAAATATTTACAATTGAAACAAGTGAAGAGTCACAAATAAATAGGCATTGAATTTTCTAATGATTGTAATTGTGCACTTTGTTTGCAAAAGAGAATTGAAGCTGACTACAAAGCTCTATATTCATTATTAAATTCATATAGAGAGGGTCATCTAGTGATTTGGTATCTTTAAAAATTATTATTTAAGAGTTAAGTGTTGATTTTATATGTAATCCAAGTGTGAGGCACAGATTGTAAGAGTACAGGTTGAAAGCTTGTGAAGCAAGTGCAAAAGATCTTAATATAAAAAAACTTGAAATCAAACTCCATATGCTATTCTCCTTGTGGAAATATATTTTCTACAATCTCGAGGCTGAAGTTCTATACTTGATCATCACTTACTTTAGGTTGATGAGATCTTGTGATATTTGTTTTCTTCCTCTTCAAATTTTGTGTGTCACATATTTGTGTATGATTAGTAGATGTGATGACTTGATCTTTGAAGTGAAATGTGATGTAACATCATTAGAACTTGCAATTAATCGCACTTTGCAAGCACGTGCAAGAGCAATTTCTCAACATATTTTGAAGCAAATGAGGCGCAAAAATGCAATTTTATCAACTTCATGTTTATTCTACTTTTTTTTACTGCGAACCTATATACCTACTTGAGATTATCTCTACATTATAGCTTGGCACAAAATTGAGAATTGATAGAAATGAACGTATTTGTAAGTTATGTGACAAAGGAAATAGTCAGGATGAAGAGCATGTGTTTGGTACATGTACTAGGTATGAAGAGATAAGACAAGTTCATAAATTTGATGTGGAGAATTTCTTTGTTTTATTATAGCTACTGCCTTTGGATTTAGGTTGTTATATTAGGATGATCATTAATCATCATTCTAATGCTCTTGGCACTAGGTAGGGTGTGATCTTTAGGTTGTTTTTGATGATATGTGAATATTTGGCTTTAAGACTTTTGAACCTTTGGATCCGCAAACTTGATCTGTTTACCCTTATCACAATATCTTGCTCCTCCAAACTTCACGGTCGTCATCTAGTTCCAACAAACACTTGAACTTGTATAGTGTGGAAGTATGATTCTTCTTTTTCATTCATCTGTTGCTCTTAGGAGTCCTCAAATTACTTGAGACTCTATCCTCATGTCCTTGAATTCTCCTCACAAACTTTACCTTCTTAAGTATTTAGAAACAAAAAAATTGTTTTAGACTATCTAATTAACTTTAGCATTATTTACACTTTGTGTGTACTTACATGCTAACTTAGCATATATACATGATGAACACCAAATGACATGAATTTTCATCATCATATGGTAGAACTACTATCTTCAAGGATGAAAGTAATCATGATAATCATTGGCAAATTTCATCTAGCAACTAAAAAGAGTGATATCGTTATCACCTATAAATGATAGGTTCTTGTGCAAATTTTCATGAATAATTGAAGGGAATAGTTAGATATGACACCAATGCCATATAAAGCATATTTTATGCTATATTTCCTCCTCTTCGAACCTAACATTTCTCAGGGAGATTGATAACTTATCTTCATCATTTGTATCTAGTGCTGTTAGGTTGCGATCATATTTGATGACTACTTGTATGATAGACTCTATCAGTTGTCAAAGTTGCGGCATGACCTTGGTGACGATGAAATATTTGCTAACTAGGTGCAAAAGACAAACTATTCAAATACTCAAACCTCAAGTCTTTTGAGAAGCAACTGCGATTTGGTAAAGCTATTTGTCGGAGAAACAATCCTTGAACGGCTTTCCCGGGCTCCAAGAGTGGGAATGCTGACTGATAACTATAGAGTGCATTGCATCTACATGCCATGTAAAGAAAGACGCAAACATTAGATAAATCAAAAGATGTGACAGAACCGTACGGTGCTCAACTGCTGACATGTTCTCTAGATAACTTCAAGCAAATTCGTAGAGAAAAAGTAATGCAGTAATAAAAACTATATAAACCAGATCACTATCTCCTATATCCAAACGCACGTCCTTGTATGAAGCAACGATCCATGTGCTCGCGGACATCCTGCTCATCGAATCCTCTAGGTTCCAAGACGCGACCCGTTTCGTGATAGCAAATCCACGTGTGTACATTTGTAACACTAGGGTTTAGAGAGAAGTTCACTCGAAGATAGAAACGTAAACTCTAAAAATGAGAGATATCAACAATGGTTCTACTCTCCCGTATATAGCTCTCACCAACAAGTACAAGGTGATAAGATCTAATCCCCACCATCCATCCCACTCCTAGTGGATGGATGACATGGCGGATAACCCTAACAAGCACACGGATCGCTGACGTGGCGCACCCAACTAACACACTAACTAACACACTCAATCCTTACCTACAAGCACACGGATTGCTGACGTGGCACTGTCAACTAACACGTCCACTCTGTACCTACCAAGTGCGCGGATCGCTGACGTGGCAACTATGACTAGTGCACACTAAAGTATCTACATCAATATTCAGAGTAACCTCTACTTTAGTTCTAACTAACTAAAGATGGTTACAACATTCAGCAGTGTGGACTCTGTTGACATGGCAGAATTTGTGCCACGAAAATGATTCCCATGTGGCAGTATGCATCACAGCTGTACTCCTCTGCTAGTCTGATTGTCATCTTATTATTGGTACATGAGGCAGATTTCCTTCTCGGTCTTTGTCAAGCCTGCCCTGTCAGCCACACGAGTGCCTAAACCAGGAGTTGAGATCTTATTTCGTTGGGCTGCCACGACGCTAGGTCTCTTCTACGAGTAGGATACTAAAACTTCTGCCATTGGTTCAGCACTTCACGGTACAGAAACAAATTGTTTTCTTATTTTCGTAGTTTAGAGTCCATACGCTGTTTGAACCCTATGGTAGATTGGCCATTCTTGTGTATGGAAGGTAGACCTTTGAACACACGGTCTTCAATCCTATATACTACAACGTAAGGATGAGTCAAGCCATGAATTAGTTTTTTGGTCTCCAGGGTTTGTGCAGCCCAAGTGAACCTAGAAGACAAGGTCAACTTCGACGATGACAATTGTTTTGAAAGGTTGAGTGCTATTTCTACCTCAAAATACGTGTTCCTCATATCCGAAGCTCACACAAGGCCAGGTCTACATCGCTCTATGGTACGCATAGAACTAGAAAAAGGGAATGAGGACCCTGGACGTCCAACCAGACAAGAGACAACTGAAGGCAAAGGCAAGAGAAACCAATCCGAGGGCTACATTGTGCAATCGATTTTGACCAGTCAACGGATCACTCCTTCAAACGGAAGTATTTGTCAATTCTTCGCAGGTTTTCCTAAACGACAAGCTTGTAATTAGACGATCGTAACTTATATCGCCATCTCCTGGCGACATCTGATTGCAGTTCATGACTTGCATTTCATACTTGTGACTAACCATCAAGATTTCATGTTTTTAAATAAAACTCTAGCGAACATATGTTTCTAATCCCGTTTCATTTTTGGTAGCAACTCGAGATGTGTTGCATTTAGGCCGCTTAGTCTCTAGCTTGAGTTGACCTCTAAGATGTGGGTAGTTAAGCCAACTCCCTAAGTTTGGAATGATCAGACATGACAAGCCAGATGCGAAATCGCTGGAATCAAATGCAGCCCTTCTGTTCTGCTTTCCAAAATCTATTTTCCCATGGAGAGTAAGAAAGATACATGCATGATCTGTTGGGGCGCTTTTAAATTGTCTTCCTCCATTTTCTATTTGGCTCACAAGAGAACAAGTTCCTTGATTATAGAAACTTTCAAATTCTTACAATTCCTCTCAACTTCTCTCTGTTACATTCAAAGGGTAACTTTATAGGTGCATGTGATCTACGAAGATTGGTATGACGGAGATGATGAAGCTTATACTGTATCTCTTTGTTTCCTTCATACAAGGGCTACTAAAATAAGTGTGGCGTTCATCAGATAAATTCTAAATTTTCTACTTAGGTATCATTGTTGTCAATCATCAAAGTTCCGAAGGATTGTATTGATCAGTGAACTGTGACTAACTTGAGGAGTTTAACAGAAGTGTAACCGAGTAATAAAGCAAGAAGGATGGGAAACATCATAAAGTTGTACAGAATGAACCAAAGGGGTAGGATGGGGCTATAGCTCCAATCGCATCACAATCGTTGTTGCATTTTTAAAGTTATTTTTTACCAATTGTAGCCGGGAAGAACCAATCAAGCTGAAGAGGTAGAAACCAAAGGATAGGATGGGCCCCAATCGCATCCGAATTGTCGGTGCTTCTCAAAAGTTGATATTTAAGAAATCATAGTTGCATATCAAAAGTCGAAGTAGTAGTAGTAGTAGCATTATTACATAGTTGTTTGTTTCTTGCTTCGTGTTTCATAGTCGAAAAGTTCATCCGCAAAGAATGAGACAAGGAGTCACTGTATATTATATAACAGAAATAATTTACTAGAATATAAAATATATTTTACTTCAAAGATATGTCATATATCATCCGAAGATGCTTTTATCATTGTTGATAATAAGCCATGATATGAAAGCTACAAAATATTCTCCGGTGAATGTTGATTTTTCCCAAGTTCATTTAGTCCCATCAGATTAATATAAGTAGTATCCACAAGACCAAGCCATCGACTTGAACCACATCATTTCAAGATTGACATAACAGGTACAATTAAGTTAAGTTTATATTATATGTAATCAATATGTATGTGCTGTATTAATTTCTATCCACAGTAAATTATTTTGTTAAGTCTCAAAAACTGTTGAAAGAAAAATAAAAGAGTTGAGTGATCAATATTAACTATAAATAATTTTTTAATAATTTTGTGAATGTAATATATTAATTCTCATATTACTGTTATCATTCACAATCAGTTCAATCATTTATTCTTCAATACATACATACAGTGAAGGATCAAGTAGGCAAGACATTGCTCACAACAAGTTTAGTATCTTTAATCTTCACATTACACATTGATTCAATGTTGTATTGTTTCACAAAGCCATTATAGTAAGAAATCACATCAATACAATCAGTAACATAGATATTAAAAAGTAACAAACATTGTAACAAGACTAACATGCAAACATAAAGTCTCAGATCTATACTATTTGATTACAAATTCATCAAAAGTAACTAATTAGAATAGTAAAGTCAATAAAAAATAAAAAAATAATTTTAAATATATTTTTTAGTGATTGAAAATTTTAGAAAAATTTATCTTGTTGCACAATCTGTAATATAAAAAATTTTCTTTGACACAATAAATGTTGACAAAGATAAGTCTTTCCTTGATGTAATGTCACTATTTTATACTTGCATAATTTTAAATCCAAGTTGGACATAAAAATTCACTTGAAACTTTGAATGATAATGAAATATCTACAGTCTCATATCAGCAATCCATATTCTAATTTGTATGTTAGTTGGTGGCAACATGTCTACAATCTGTATGCTCATTACTTTTATCCACCATGTCATTAATTCGCTAGGAGAGTATGGATGGTGGGAAGAACTTATTTTTGTGTATGTGTTTGAATTATCTATATAATGGAGAAGAAAACCATTCAAGGTATTTCATCTTTAGAGTTTATATTTCATCTTTTTGTAAACTTTTCTCTAAACCCTAGTGTTACAATATTAAATCAAAAGTAAGAAAGCAATAGCTATTAAAATCATTAATCAAAGCTTAAATAAAGAGCTTATCATATTATTTTATATTAAGCATTTCATTTCTTGTAAAGATATATGTGATGTTTGGATTGCAACAAATAGAGACTTAAAAGATATAAAGTAATCATATTTATGAAATTCAATGTTGAGTTATTATTGGTGAAAACCTTGTAGCTAGATGATTCAAAGTTGAAGTAAAGATTTCTTATGTACAACGCTAGACATGATCAACAAGTGGAGGGCCATGATGTTGATGTATCACAACAAGGTACAATTATGGATCTCTATGAAGCTTTTAGTTGGAATATATTTTTGCTTCCAAATGAATATTAGATGATTGATAGCACTTGTTTTTTATTCTTTACGTCGTGAAATTGAACTATCAATCAACATCCAATCCTCACAAGTTTATCTAGGTTTAGATTTATGTCAAACTTTTGGCTATAGTTTGTAAAGACTTTTGGATCTAATGATGCAAGGTTTAAGCTACATGCAGAGTTCATGTAAACATGTGCATACTTTGTAAAGATCACGATTTTGTCTTCATGAAGCAAGTTATAAGATGTAAATGAATCATATAGCATATAGTTTATTGGCTCTATTATATTTAGCTAAAAAACTCATTCCTTAAGCTTTAATATGAGTTCAAATTAGCATTCAAGTAACAAATCTTGAACAAATTTTAGATCATCTTGAAAATAGATGGTTCATCTTTTGAAGAGTTGTAACTGTTGTATAAAAAAATAAAAATAAAAGATGAATAGTATAATGTAATACTACAAAATGTTGATTGTTCAAACATGATATGTTCAAAATCTATTATGTCAATACATCTCATACATTGAAGTTGCATCAACTTCAATGTTTTTGGATCTACTAGCAGCAAAAATTGATATGGTGAATTATTGGATATTTATAGTCAATGAAGAGAACATTTTGCTCATTCACAAACGTAACTAATAAGTGTAAAAGAAGAAAACATGTCTCAATTGACACAAAAAACAAATTGAAGTGCTTTTTAAAACGAAATGATAGTCAAAAAGTTTGACAAACAAGATTTGAATTAATCAAGTACAATGAATGTGATGATTATCTCTTCTAGGAGAAACAAGTGAAGTACAAATTGAAGTCTATGAATCGAGTCAAAGCATTGAGATCAAACCTTCACATACAACTAGTGTCGCTAGCAAAATTTTTAAAAGAAGATATGGTCATATTGGAGTTATAAACTTTGCTTCTCAAGCAAATGGATGTATATGAGGATTGTATGTTATGTTGAACAATTGTTTTGTTGGAAAAACTTGTCAAATTTGATGTATGTTCTTTGAAAATTTAATTCAATGTCAACAAATACAAGAATCAACTGAATTCTGCATTTAATACGAAGGTTTTGAAAAAATCCAAGAGTATATTATGATTAAATATTCATAACATTTTGGGAAAAAAAACAATCTTGGTTAAATCAAGACAAATATGTTCAACGTACTATTGAAAAATTTAACATGACGGACTCCAAAGTAGTATGAAATTTTTTGTCATCACATTTCAAACTTTCTACAAGTCAATGTACAACCTATGTCATTGAAAAAAATATTTCATCACTGTCCCAATACAAAGTCGATGCCATACTAATATATATGATGATGTTCACAAAGTTTGATATTGTTCAAACTATGAGCAAAGTAGAGAGTTACATTATCTTAAAATGCAAAGAGTCAAATTACGTAAAGTTTGCCTGTTTTCAAAAATATTCATATATTTGATGTTATTGGGAATTTTCACATAACAACATTTACAACTTATAGAATATACATTTAAATTACATTATATTAATTTGAATTCAAAAATCAGATACACAAAAATGTTATGTTATATAAATAACATAACATAACATTTAAATATAATAAATCAATTGAAAATATAAATGATGATGCAAAAAATATGTGAATTCTAAAGAATCGATTTCATGAATACATCAATTTAAAAAAGATGTGCTCAAATATCTATTTAGACTATAATCATACATAACACATAATTTTGTGCTAGAAATCATAGATGCTTCAACTTGTTATATCCACGTCTATGTAAACACAATATTGCTTTTTTCTTGTTGTGCATCTGAAAACTAAGATTAGTTTTTTTATATAGTTAAAGAATAAATAAAATTACTAACAATGATTAAATACTTTTAGTTCATCAAAAGCTAAATCAAAATTGTACATACATTACCTTTATTTATATTTAAAAAATTTGTTATTTTTAAAACGTGTATTATTGATGTGAAATATTTTTGAGAAACATTTTTAATTATAAATTTATTTAACAAGAATTAACTATTATAAAATGTCTAGTACATGTTAGAATAAAATCATATTTGAAGCTAAAAATTATTACACTTTAATATTTGTATGATCTTCAACATATCAAAACACCTTTAAAAATTCTTTAGAAAATTCATGTGTGATATAAATATAAATATGATATACTTTACTGTTATTCTTGAATAATCCAATCATTTTATCAGGAAAATCCTGTTTGAAAGAATGATATCTAATATTAGTGTTTTTTTAATATCAATCATTAGATTCATAAATATTATTAAAAAATAAATCAGAAATTGACAATATCATGCATTATTTCAATTTCAAGGACAAGCACTTCTAACCAAATTGACTTCTTCTATATGTTTATAACCTTAACATATTTAACTGTCACATTTTGCTAAAATATGCACTTCTTGAATGTAAAATTATAATTCATGCATTTATTTCCAAATATTCAAAAATAAACCTGACTATGGATTTATTTTCATTCTGAACTTGTTCATACTCAATATGTACATAGCTAATCAATGAGTAGACATAGTACAACTTTGCATAAAACACAAAATCATAATGCAACATATACTTGGAATATTTGAGAGTTTAGTTTATAAATTTCTTATGAAATAATTAAAATTTGCAAAACTTCTTGAATTTCATATATATTCTATAGTTTTGTTCATAGCACATGCAATATTAGGCTTTGTGCAAAATGAGGTTTGCAACCAACTCGTAATAAGAAATATTGAACTTCAAATTTTTTCAAATGTCATCCCTATACAAAATCATTATCAAAGTTTGAAACATATAGCTAAAAAGCACAAAATAGATTAGAAGCAAAAAGCTAAAATGATAATCACAATCTTACAATTTTCTATGTTGAATCTTGCAAAAAATTAAAAAAAATATTTGAATTTTTCATCCTTCAAGTTTTTTCAAGTTTTTAAATTTTTGTCATTAATTTTTTGCTTGCAACATCAAATCTTTCATTTTAAACTTACTTTTAAAAAAATCTTATCAATTGATTGATAAGATTTATATTTTTAGCTTTGATAAGCTTGCAAACCACATTGAATATATTGAAATAATTTTACTAAATAATAATTAATTAATTATTTCTTTCACTTATTACAAAATCTGCTTCATTTGTATCATGGTTTTTACTTCTCTTAATAGATGTACCTTTTGAATGAGAAGTCATGAAAATTGATAATTTTAACTCAAAGACAAATTGTCATAATCTTGATCATAACAACGCTTTCACAATTGGTGGTAAACCAAAAGAGTTAACCTGTTTGATTTAGACATTGTGATGATTGTCATGAGATATTTTTTATTTCAATCTTTATTCAGTTTTTGTAATCAGATTACAATAACTCGTATTGAAATGTGGATGATGGTGGAATGCAATACCATTGGAGATTTCATTTGGTAAAATGAACAGTGTTAGATACCAACGAGTGTTTTGTGTTCTTCACATCTATCATCATCTACATTTTTATATTGTTGATGGCTACAAGAGTTTTACATTATACAGTTGTAAATTTTGTTTAAATCAGAATCAATTATTTGTTTGTTATTCATTTCAAATGGTTTTGATTATGTAAAGTACATTAAAATGTACTTATAAAATTGCAATTATTTAAATATTTATTTCTTCTTTAAATCTTGCATGAAATTTCAAATAAAATATAAAAAATTATTTTTTATATTTATAAATTATAATTAATTAAATCACAGAATATAAAATTTATTTCTCTAATAATTTTTATATAAAAAATATGTATCATGTAAAATAAAATATATTAAGATGTTTCATTTTTGTGCATAGTGTTATTAGTATATGAATGTTACTTATTTAAATTTTTTTATCTATATTTTAGTTTACAAATAAAAATAAAATATCATTATCATCAAAATAGTATACAAAGTTTCAATTTGGTGTGATTTTCATTTTTAGACGTTAAATTATGAATCAACTTCATGAATATGAACCATATTTAAAGCAATAAAATCCATTAAAATATTTATTTTCAATTATTTATGATCTTATTTAGAATAAATGACATTGAATTGAAAATTAATATTAAATCATTTCATTATATAAAATAACTATATGAAAATAAATATATCATCATAAATATCACAAAGTGGCAAAATGTGCTTTAGTAAGTTCATCACTCATATGCGGTTTTGAATATTTTGATATCATTTTCTTCTCAATATATTAATCTTTCGTTTTTACTAAATTTTTATTAAAACATGAAAAAATCTCAAAATAATTCTTATTAACATAGAAAATATTCATAAAAATTAAAAAATAAAGTTAAAGTGATAAAATGTAATAAAAGACTTTAACTACCACTTTGAGTTTTTAAAAATTTAAAGATTTATTATTTTTAGTATTTCAATCTTTGGATTTGATCAAAAATATATATCAACATAAATGGTTCCAAAAAAAATTTTAAAAAATTAATAATGTAAAATCTTGTTATAAGAATAAACCTTGCAAGATAAATAATATGAAGTGATAAAATATATTGAGCAAGTTAAGCACAAGTGTGATTATCTTATATATGTAATACCAGTTTTTGCTCATTATTCTAACTTTTGATTTTTATTGAAATTGAATTTCAATATGGATCTACTCGTTAGTAATATTATTCAAAATCTATATCATTTAAAAACATGTTCCATAAATTCACATGCGTAACATTTAAAAATATTTTATTCAATTATGGTTGGTTTATAATACATTTTTGCAAGAAAATATAACTAGTATTATGTAATATTCAATCAAAAAATCAAATTTCTCTTCAGCTATTTATGAATATCGAGTATGATTTAAACATTACTTGGTCAAGCATGTTGTGATCACAAAGGGAAACTGAATGTGTGTGTTTCATCCAATTGCTTCACATATGTATCATTTATCATCAATTGCATTCAAGTTGTTTCATTCATATAATAAATAAGTAGATTATCAACAAGTGATCATATCATACTAATAATTGTTATTTGTACATCATTATTTGTTTTAATGAACTTATGTGATATGAAATATTCTTGTATTACATTCGAAAATCCATATTTGAGATTTAAGTTTTTTAAATGAATCCACAATTGATTTTTTTATTTCCGAAAGCATGTAATACTAATAATTTTTTTGAAAAAAAAAGTAAGTGGGAGATTAATTTGCATGAGTATTCATAAGTAAAATGTAATATATGTAAACCTATACGAATATTCATGGTATCTGTTTTGAAAGTATTGGAAGTTTATGTGTATTTTTGCCTAAACTATCTATACTATACTTTCTTATTCTACACTCCCTAGTAGATGATAGAATTGACTCCATGTTTTTTTTTCTTTGTTCATTATTATACCATTGATCTTTCTAATCAGTTTTAATTTCAAAGTTTCATTACGGGCAATCTATTTTCATGTATTTTTCCACCATTAAAAATAATAATTTACAGAAATAAATTAGAAATTGTTATTTTTTTAACTAAGAACTAAAAGGACAAGATGATAATAAATCTCTCTTTTTACAATAATTTATAATATTTTTCCCCAGAAAGATCGAGGTGACATTACATATTACATTTCACTAGAATATCTAATAAGAAAATTACTCTACATCTTATTATATTAGTAAATTACGGAAATTTGTACACAGAAGTGGATATAGAATTCAAATCCATCCTATTTTCAATCTTCCTACGAAAATTAAAAGCCCGAGTCTCAACATTTCATGGACAACAATGATAACATCAAATTAGGAGAGAATAAAGAGACGAATGGAATAAACATCAGAATCCTCTTGGACATGAACTGAAAGTGCTGTACACGTTCCGAACAAGTGTTCAAAGAAAGCCCTCTGCTGTAGAGCAAATTCACTGAAAGGGCCGCTGTTCTTTGTCTGTTAGTTCAGTGAGACAGAGAGACTAAGAACAGTGAGAGAACAACAGTTGCTTGCTGGCCGTGATGGAACAGCAACCGTAAGTGTGTAGATGCTCGGTCTAGCATGTGCATTACCATGCAACAGGACTTACATTCACGAAGAGAATGCAAATATTGTTAGCTCGAGTGATGCACAACTGAAGTTACATTGACTACGTTTTCTTTCCCCGACGGTTTCCGAGGAAGGAACAAAGATCGTCGGACGCTTTGCTCGCTGGCTGGCGGGAAAGCTATGGTCGAATGCCAGACACAATGGGGACAATGCACCTTCTTGTAGAAGTTTAGAAGTGGGGTTTTAGGTGGGCTTTATCTAGGGCTTTCCACTCTCGAAGGAAGGTGAGCGAGGAGGATTGTTCGCTGTGGACATTGAAGCAGCAAGACGCCATGGATCATCCAAGTGAAGACGATGATTCTTTGGATGTTCGTTTGGCTCGATCGTTCGTGCAAGAAGCTAGAATTTTATCTGAATTCGTTTGCCGCGTGAAGGAGGCCAATGGAGAAGTCACTGCGCTCGAATTCAAGAAAATGCAGACAATTGTGAGCACCTGTTTATCATATTTGTCGCATATTCGTGTGATTTCTTGCAATATGAAGCTGCATACTTCTGATTTTCCAGTCATACAGTGGTTATAAAGATCCGGGGAAGTTTTGTTAGTGCCAAGTACGTTAGGAATGGCCTACTTTCGTTTTGTTGGCCTCGATGACGACATTACATTATCGGCCGTTACAGCTTCTGAATCAGAAGATGGTTTACTCTGATCTGAATTGGAGGACTTCTCATTTTTTTTTCAAAATGGGAATTGACAATCAAGTTGGCAACGAACTATCACAAAAAATCACGTTTTTAGTACTTAACAAGTTATCGTGTGTTTCCTACAGAAAATCTGAGTAGTCACGAATTTGCATCATTGGAATCGCATGAATGCATCGGACAGATTGTAGTGATGTCATTTGCTTTTGTTTTATTTTTACCATGGGCATGCAAAACTGGACTGTTGCCATGTCCAAGAGAGAATGAAAAATTGTGAATTTCTCGTTAACTTACAGATAGTGAAGTATCAAGAGCAAGGCCAGCTGTTGGAACCTCATCTGGAGGGCATTATTAGCCCCTTGATGGAAACTCTTCAAAACAGAGTTGTGGAAGCAGGAAATGTGATGGATGTGGATTTAAGCGTGGTGAAAAAGCTATGCAGTATAGTTCACACTCTCATGACAGTATGTGGATACAAGACCGTGGTGAAGTTTTTTCCTCATCAGGCATGTGATCTTGAAGTCACGGTCTCCTTGTTGGAGCGTTGCCATCAAGAGGTATGCGAAGACAAAGAGCTAACAATTTGTTCTCACATCTCTCGTACATAGATTAAGAGCACAAAATCAGCGTCATATAATACGTGAATTTGAACCTCTGGTTTTATACACCTTGAATTTGCATTCTGACAACCATATTTCAAGCGAGAAGAAGCCCGATAAGAAATGATATTCATGCCATCTACTTGAAAGATTCCGAGAGAATGAATGTTTATATGGAGTACAATATGGCGGTTTATGAAAAGTTTTTCCATGCGTACTAAACTGTCCACTTGTTTGGTGGACTGTTATGGAGCAGGTTACAGTCAGTAGTATCTTGAAAGAGGAGAGCACTGGTGACTGGGAGACAAAATGCACCCTACTTCTTTGGCTCTCAATCCTCGTCCTGATACCTTTTGATATGGCATCCGTCGATACAGCCCTTGCAGACTGCTCTGATTCCAGCAGTAGAAGCAATATACCTCCTTTAGTGCAGAAGATAATAAACATTTGCAAAGACTATCTCCAATCCCCAGGCCCAGTTCGTGAAATGTCCGGGGTACTGCTTTCTCGTCTCTTGACCCGTCCAGACATGCGTGCTGCTCTGAAAGAGTAAGTATTTGTATCGACTTTTCATGGATGTCTGCCATTCCCTTTGCATGCAGAATTCCCTCGCTAATGTGCTTTTAAGTGTGACAAGTCTGGTAGCGCAAGGTGACGACAATAGGACATTGCGAACTTAGACAGTATAGTCCCCGTAAATGTGACAACCCTAACGACCCTCACGTTTTGGTTAGAAGAGTTTTTGGCCCCAGATATCTCAGTAGAAGTTTGGTTCTCTTAATGCAATTGTTGAAGAAGAAGGTGATCTTTCAGTTTTCCAGCAACATCAATCTACATGCTACGAAAACGTTTCATAAGCTTCTTTAGGCACGCGGAACGAACTCAGGCACGTCACTAGACAATGTAGTGTCGTAGATCGTTCGGCGTGCTTACTTGGAGTTAAATAGTTAATTGATGATTTACGTTGCACATGGTTGCAATCTGTTTGCGTTTATGCCTTTGTTCTTTTATATCTTGGGCAGTAATATTTGTAAAGCATATTGGCACTTGCTTTTCCTTTTCAGCTTTGTGGAGTGGTCAAGAGAAGCTCTGCGCAGAACAGAGGATGAGGCAATCAAGATATTTCTCATCCCAGGTGTTGTTGGAGTACTTGCAGCCATATACAAGGTATTGAATTCGAGAACTTCTTGTAAATACTTGTAATCCTTACAATAAGTGAGGAAATTATGTTCCATCATGCGTAGCATATTGGATTAGTGTGGATAGTATTGATGGTTATTGTTGCGTTAGCTTTCATAATTAAATCATGCTGATAAAGACATAGGTCAAGGATTTAAGCGTAGTAGTTGGATATGAATTTTCGTAGTAATTGTTGTATGCTTGGAATAATTTAATATTATTGCTCAAAACTTAGGTCGGTGGACGTGATATGTTGCTGGATACAACATTGCCAGTCTGGCAGGTTGCGTCTCAGTTAGCAACTTCTTCAGCTGCAAATCGTAGTCCCTTGCTTCGAAAGCTTCTTATCAAGCTAATGCAGCGAGTTAGCCTTATGCATCTTCCTCCAAGGATTGCCACCTGGCGCTACACGGTAAATGAAATTTTCAAACGCACAACTTCAGATAATCGTTATTTTTTAGTCGGCTCTGTAACATCTAACTGGGGCTTTTTGTATGACTTTGGCTTGTCTTTGCATTTTAAGCAGCTCAGATTACGTTACTTTTCCTGTTCTCATTTTTTGCTCAAATGCAGCACTGGGTTTCAATTCTCTCCGTTTGCTTGCCTTCATGATGGCCTTCATACAATCCGTCTTGTAGGATCTAGTACATTCTCATGGTTTCGTTTTTGCGTATTCGGCGCTAATTTTTGTTTTTCTCTCCTCTCAGCAAAGCAGCCGCTCATTGGCTCAAAACCTTGCTGCACCTACATTGAAAGGTGAAAACTTATTTGAAAGCGATAAAGATTTGAATCATGTGCAACCTTATGGCGAAAATGAGAGCCCAGAAGAAGAAGAACTTGATGTACCTGAAATTATTGAGGAAGTTATTGAACAATTGCTAACTGGTCTTCGAGATAAGGTATGGGGGCCAAATGGTCGCATGGCTTAATTTATGCGCTTCTATGGGCTCATCAGTCGTGTTCTCTTGAGTTCCAGTTCACTGAAACTGCTGTCATTTTACTGCAGAAGAATCTGCTCCTTTGTCTATGATGGCGTATTTGTTTATCCTTTCCTTTTTGCCAGAAATCTGATGGAACTCTGAAATGAGTATACAGTAACATATATATGTTATTTCGACAGGATACAGTTGTACGTTGGTCGGCTGCAAAGGGTGTTGGTCTAGTGACTGGCCGTCTGACCTTAACGTTGGCTGATGAGGTTGTGGGTTCTGTTCTGGAGCTTTTCAGGCCCATAGAGGTCAGCTTTCTGTCATCGGGTTCTCGAGAGTTCTTACTTTACAACAATTAGTAGGACAAGCGTAACCTTTTTGCATCACATGGAAAAGTACGCCGTTTCACTAGGACTTTGCAGTTTGATTGTCCTTGTCATGGAGTTAGCCGTTTCTGGTAGACGTAGACGAGGCTGCAGATATTCAAGTCGTACTTCTAATAATCTTTCATCAAGAGTGTTGGACTATCTCATGGTAATTTTCTGATTGGTTCATTGTAGGTTCTGGTTGATGCAGGGTGATGGAGCATGGCATGGAGGATGTCTAGCACTTGCTGAGCTGGCTCGCAGAGGTCTCTTGTTACCTGCACGACTTTCTGCCGTGGTACCTGTAATTATAAAGGTGATCTTCAACATTCAGTGGTTTGCTCTTTTTGTCTTTTTGGTCGAGTTCCTTCGGTACTTTTCTACATTTGAGCATGATGCTACGATGGAAGTTGTCATTATTTATTTGTCCAAGGAGTTTTTGTCATCTCTACTTCTAGACAATGTAAACTTGTATTGCAAAGTGGAAGATGCCTAGCTAAGTGAATGCTTGTTCGTATCTAGGCTCTTCATTACGACGTACGGAAAGGGCCTCACAGTGTCGGTTCGCACGTAAGAGACGCAGCTGCATACGTTTCGTGGGCGTTTGCAAGGGCTTACTCTTTTGATCTCATGAGGGATCATTTTAAGCAGCTTGCTCCTGCTCTGTTGACTGTCGCTTGCTACGACCGAGAGGTTTGTAAAGAGTTCTGAAGGTTCTTACTTGCCACACCGTGAAAGCTCCTCGTAGCTTTGTCCCTTCAGCTCAAGCATCAGTTGCTTCTTCCTGAACTAAGAAGCAAGTGTGCAGGCTTACCATTTTGTCAAATTTGTTTAGGTGAACTGTAGGAGAGCTGCAGCAGCTGCTTTCCAAGAAGGTGTGGGAAGGCAAGGCGACTTCGAGCATGGTATCGATATAGTCAATGCTGCTGATTATTTCTCCCTTGGAACTCGCTCTCACGCTTACTGTACCGTTGCTGTGTACATTGCTCAATTCGAGGACTATCGGTTATCCTTAATCGACGAGATATTGAACGTCAAGATTTCTCACTGGGTAGGGAGCTCGACTTATAATTCATTGTATGAAGTCTATAACGTTTGCAATTCTACAGTCATATAGTCAATCAGCATCAAAATGCCTAAGCTCGGTTACCCTGAGCCAATTACGATGAAATATAGATTGTCAGTGTGCGCTTATACTGTACTTGCGTATACACAAACGCAAAATCGTTTTTTCTTTCGAGTTCCAACGAGGTGTCGGAGGAAGGACAAAGCCTCTTGTACTTGCTGCTTTTCTTCATCCAGGCGTGCCTAGTTCGATCCAAATATGTAGTCTGCGAGTTTTAAAGCTAATTAGTTTGTGGACATGATGACAGGAAAAGAGTTTGCGAGAACTTGCAGCCGAGGCCCTGTCTTTATTAGTGAAGTATGATCCTCAATATTTTGAGAGTCATGTTCTAGAAACGCTTGTACCATGGACCTTGTCTGGAGATCTTTGTCAGCGTCATGGAGCAACCCTTGGGATAGCTGAAGTAATTCGGGCTCTTCATGATTGCAGTTTTCGACTCACGGCAGGTACAGTCACTTGTCTTGGTCAACACTGAAGTTGAAGCCTTCACAAGAGATTTTCTTTCTTACTGTTAAACAACGTATGCAAACAACTAGCATGTATGCCAAGCAGCATACTAAAGTCTGACCTGATGTAGTCAACATTGACGATGCCCTATAACTTGATGAAGTAAAGTTGATGACTCAATTCTGTTATGTACAGAGACAGAGAAGCGGGTCGCCGGAATTGTGCCAGCAATTGAGAAAGCACGTCTTTATCGTGGCAAAGGTGGTGAAATAATGAGGGCAGCAGTTTCAAGGCTAATAGAATGCACTGCTATTCTTGGAGTTCCCATTCCTCCTAAAATACAGAAGGTCTTGCATGATTCGATTGATGAAAATTTGAAGCACCCGAATGGGGATATACAGGTGAACATTGAATCTTCTTTTCACTTCTTTGCATAGAATCAATCTTTGGTACTGGTGTCGGGCTCCTTCGCACGGAATATTATGCTATTGTGTCTCTGGACATTGATACGAACAATGTTCCAGTATTGCTAGTTGACAGTGGCCGTCCTTCTATGCAGTCTTGCGCCGTGGCAGCCTTAAAAGCGTTTATTAAAGGGTACCTGCTTTCTGAATCTGCACCAACTATTGCTAGAACAACCTCCAAGTACCTGCAAATTTTGAAGGGTGATGCCAATCCTGCAGCTCAACGAGGGGCCGCACTTGCTCTTGGAGCATTGCCCTATTATCTGTTGGAACCTGTGTGGAAGGATGCCGTGGATGTACTTTGTGCTGCAATAAGATTGAAGGTCTTGCCCGGTCTGATCATCTCGACTGTACTTTTGCAAGAATGGTTCTTTAACTAGTTCAGTCGGTTTATGTGAATTCTTATATTGATAGCTCAGCTTCATGCTTAAGAAATCTGTACCTCTCGTATGTTTATCTGTGTATGTCTCAAGCTAGTACCACTATTCCTTGTAGTTCAATTTATTACATTCGCCTATCGTGCTTAAATGTGACTTGGTCCTTGCTGCAGCTTTAAGTTGCAGTTCCGGCTGGTCGACTAACCATTTGCAATTTGAAATTCTGAACTGAGTTTCCGCTGTTATCAGGGTAATCCGGCGGATGATGATGCTGAAACCCGAGTTAATGCTGTTCGTGGGCTGACTTCTGTCTCCGAGACTTTGTGTTACGCTGAGATAAAGCATGTTTGGAAACCTTCAGATAATTGTACCACTCCGCTGAGAGTAGTTAGAGATCAGGTTATGAAGGTTTTGTTTCATGCTCTCGATGACTACGCAATTGATAACAGAGGGGATGTTGGCTCATGGGTCAGAGAGGCTGCCATGGAGGGTATTGAACGATGCACTTATCTGCTCTGTGGCATCCGAGATCCCTCCATTCAAACGTCTGCCCATATGAACGGAAGTGAGAATCTTAGCAATGATGTTATTTTGAGTGAAGCTATGGGATTGCAAGTCGTTGGAGGATTGGCTAAGCAGGCGGTTGAAAAAATTGACCGCGTGAGGGACGTGGCTGGGAGAACTTTGCAGCGTTTATTATTTAACTCCGAAATACCGACTGCTTGCATTCCCCACAAAGAAGAGTTGAGGGAAATTTTTTCAAATGATTTCACTTTGAACTGGGCGGTAAGTCACAGGAAGCTTTTTGCCGAAATTCTTCCTTGCCGCTACCTGACTGTGTAGCTCCGTCTAGAGTTTTGATAGACTGAGCTACACGTAGCTAAGATGTCTTTTTTGATGTGAAAAACAGGCTCCTGCTATTTCTTTTCCAAGACTGGTTCAACTCCTCAAGTTTCCAGGGTTCCGGTCATTTGTCCTTTCAGGGCTCGTTATTGCCATCGGGGGTTTGGCTGACTCCTTGGGGAAAGTATCCGGGAGTGCTCTGGTTGACTTTCTTAACGGTCTGGATCAATCGAAGACTGAGAGCCGTTCTGAGGAAGATTTCTGCAGAAATTTTGACTGGCTTGCAGTGGAACTGGGACGTGTTCTAGTACGCTATGCTGGAAATGACAGAGGAGCAATTCCTACGCTGAAGGTAATGTCCTCAGGTTGTCTGGGGAAACTGGGTAGTTTGACACCATTCTTAGTCTACAGCTTAAGCTTGAGTACTTCTTTGTGTTCAGCACTACTTACTGAAACGCAAACATCTGTTACATGTGTTTTTTATTTAGCTTTCAGAAACTTGACAACGTTCACAGTGGTAAAAGAAGCACACCAGATGGTTTTCGCTCAGACAACTCTCTTCCGGAAAGTGTGATGTATATTTTAGGAGTCAGAGGGAAAGAAGACAATCAAATCCGTCCTGCAACTTTACAGTGGTTGGAACATCTTTTCGTTTCTTTGTGCATGGGTTTCTCCTTTCAGGTTCTGAATCAAATTCCCTTTCACGACAGGGCACTCTTCTCACTGCCTTTCATGTAAATTTGGTTCATTTCTCTCTTTTTTTTTATCTGAAGAACGTAGGTAGAAGATTGTAGTTGAAGTTTCGGAGGAGTCATATTTATAACCGCAAAAAGAGGAACATGGAGATCCACTCCGCTGCTTGCTCTGCTCGCTCACTGATTTTGAGGAAGAAACCTCGGATTCTAATCTTGTTTCATGTAGCACCTTGGACAGACTGAGAGCGACATAAGTAAGAGTACTCGCACAGCTCATGGATCCAGAAACATAAGGGGAGCTTCCAAGCCTCGATTGAAAGCCAGAAGCTGCCCCTTTTTTGAGTCGAATCCCTCTTCACTCTTAGAATAAGCTCTATATTTCTTCACATTCTTATCTATCCCAGCTTACTCGTCCATCCAAGTGAGGGATCAGAATATCGTTCTTTAGGCTTTGACATGGAAATACTGGACATTATCGCTCGTATCTGATATGCAGTTTCCATTACATATATCTGTAACGACTGCCAGTGGGTTATGAACCTGAAGTATTAAACAGTAGGTGAAGTAGAACACTCAATAATCAGTCATTATTATTGGCCAGATATGGTTTTGGATAGTGAAGCCAGAAACCAGTGAATTTGAAGATGCAGAGAGTTTAAGAAGCAGTTAGTTCTTCACAACTTTTCTATAGGTTGCGGAGTTATTCATGCCTATTACACCGAAATATAGACTAATGGGCCTAGTGGTATGTGCTTATACCAATTTTATTAGTGATCTTTCTATCAGAGCACTAACTTATATTTTTATAGTCACAGAGTTAGATAAGCCTCTCATAATTCCGTCTTCTGCTTTGGTGTCTGGCTCTGCACTGGTGTATGCCGAGAAGGTGAAACAAAATCGTCGGACAGAGTTCGAGATGGAACTGTGACGTTTTGTGAACCATTCGTGTAGCCATTTATTAGCACATTGAATCTTGGGTATGACATTTGCTAAAATGCTTAGAAGATTAGGTTGACAGACAAGATGAATGCAGACTTGATGGAAAATGTTCTCATGCTAAACACTAATCTAGGATGATCAAAGTACTAGGAAGCCATTTGTGAGATTTTCAATCAGCAAAGCACATTCGGAGATTTTTGTAGAATTCTTGCTTATTAGCGACCGTCCTTCAAGTACGACAGAATTGATTAATAATGTGGAATTTTTGTGCAGACAATCGATATACTTTTTGGCAGAGGAATATTTTCTGCCTCGAAGGTAATTCCAGAACATTGCATCAATGCAGTTTTGTTTGACTAGGTTCATGCTGGCGTACCAAGAATTCATTTTGTGAGGTACAATTTTCGTGCATGTTTCATGTGTGCCATGCTTGGACGCACTGATGGAGAGCGTTACCGTGATATTCTCATGTCTTTGGTGGACTGCTTGATAATTATTCTTTTATTTGCTTGGATCTCCGGCAGCCACTTAGTGAGCAGACTGCTGTCGACTTGCTGACCTTAATACGACAAGAGCTACGGGGCTGCAAAGATGTGGCCAAGCTCCTCGCTGTAATAAGTATTTTGAGTCACTTCGCATCACTGGAAGGCCTTGTTCGGAGTCAATCCGTTGAACAGCTTCTTAATTTTCTTTTCCACCGGTATCCCAAGGTACGAAGTAAAACACTCCGGCTCTATTCGTGTCTACAATTTCTAGAAGAAGTCTTACAATATTACAACTGACCAGTTAGGCATTGATCTTTTGATGGGCTCGCTTGGAGTATCTAAGAAATTAACCTCCACCCAGCACTACGTCTCTCGCAGTTTATACTGACAAGTATTAAAAGTCCTTGATTTCATTCCTTCTTACTACACAAAGTACAAATGTTGCGTCTAGAGATTCCAACCTAGCGGCTTGCAAATTTTATTTGGGCTTGAACTTCACTTTAGAGGTAACAAGGGTCTACTTGATTTACTTTTCCAGGTACGAAAGGTATGCGCAGAACAGCTTTACCTTTTACTTCTGCAGATGGGTGAGCAACTGGTCGGTGACAGTGCGGAGGCAGCGCTGGAAGTTATTGGCGAAACATGCTGGGATGGACCAATAGATGGTATAACGGCCGATAGAGACCAACTATATGGTCTTTTCCGTGTTGAACCACCTCCACGACAACTGCTTCTACCCTCTAAGAGCAGGAATGCTCGACAATTACTGGCCTCAACATTAAAAGATGAGAATGAGTCGTATTCTGCTCTTGTAGACGCCGCAGGGTACTGAAAAGGACGCGAGCAGGCCGAATATTTAACATATTTTCCTCTTTTACTTTGGGAATCCTCATAGGAAAAAATCGATGTTTATTATTGCTGTCTGGCTGTCGGAACAAAAGAGAGCTACAACAATTGGTGAACTTCTCACTGTGTTGTGAACAAACTCCTGTAGAGGCAGAAAAAATTAGAATTTGACAGCCACTTTTCTGATACAGCTAAACAACTTGAAAGGAACTTTACAGAAACCTAGCTGCAAGGGCTACCGCACTTCGGATGAAATGACTGGAAGAGCCGAACGACTAGATACATATCCAGAAGTTTCTCTATTGGTATCACCTGCTGGCGGTTAATACGGAGGTTAATACGGTTCAGTTACGGAGGTTGACATGTTAGGTCTTAAACCCAGTTCCTCGCACTTGCCTTCAGATCTTTCTATGCAGTCATCGGTAGAGTGGGAAACTTCTCGGACACATCTATGAGAATCGCCTTACCCAATTCCACAGATGAACGGCAACAGGCGTCTTGGGTTCTGGAGTCTTCATACTTTTCTTATTCTGGATGGTGGATTATCGACCATGGTGAGATACTATTCTCTGCAGTGCTTCAATTACCGAACGTGGCCACCTGAAGCCGAACTTCTCACATGAAGCAGTGAGACATTAGGTGGATTTGTTGCTGAGTGGTGAGGAGTAGTTTCGTGTAGGGCAACATTTTACCCTGAATCCATAGAGTAGGGCTTTCAATAAATCATTTGTAAACTACGTGAGGAACGGTTTGGCCTGGAGGTCTGCAATGAAGTGAGTTGAACCATGAAACTTCGGAAGGCAAGAAATAAAATCTGAGTGAGAAAACCTTGTCATTGCAGGGTGCGAAGGCAGAAACTTGTGAAATTTTTTAGAGGCGTACAATCTCATGTGAATAGGTTCCTGTCGGATGTGAATGTGATTGTATGACTCTCACACAGTAGGTCAGTCGGCTGAAATAGAGGTTTTGAGCTTTTGAGCTCTAATTCAAACCAATTCTAATATGACCGATATTAGACTCTCTGATCCCACCCTCCTTGAGGAGCCTCACGAGTAAGTAAAATATTGCTTAGTTGAATATCATGGAACTGGGAAATGACCATAGCTCAAAATCATAGTCTTCTGTTTTCAGTTTGAGGGTTGCAATTAACCTGTTAAAATCACACGCGAAGAGTGCAAACTACAGACGAAGGCGGTCGTTTTTCCGACTCATTGTAAGTCACTCTTCTCCCGTATGGGCTCATTCAGATCTACCTGAATTTTGAACGCGAAGTCACCGAAGGCCCAGTGCAGTCGAAGCACGTTTATACTAGTCGTGTTCTCGCTGAAAACGCCGACCGGAAGCTGAGGATGTCCCTAGAAGAGTGGACCGAATCATTCCGAACGATTCGAAATAGATCAAAATGGAATGGATGGCACACCAAGTGACATAGTAAGATCGCCCGGACTCTTCAAATTCTATGCGATACGGAGAAGTGTCACCCTCTTCCGTATGTTTTGCCACATTCAGGGCCAGAAACGCTAAATGGAAACTCCCCATGCGGACCCAGAGTATGGCCTTCGCTGACAGTCTTGTTGGGAATTAAAATATAGTAACGGCAATGATTTATACGGACAAGTCGCAGTAGAGTAGCAATTAGAGAACACGTGTACTTATGAGGAGGTCGAAGAAAACCGAAGCACTGCATTGAACTAGAAGAAGAGACTGATCCCTCCCATATCAGCAAAGCTCGATATACTGAACCTTCGTGACAATGAGAACAGCCACGGTAATCAGAACGACCATCATCTTCAAACGACATAGCTTTACATAGTGCAACGCAAGGCCACCACGGTCACGCACAGCTTCTTCATAGTTGCAGCATTGTGACCAACATTGCACGACGTCATCCACGTTACTTCAGAATCAAGGTACGCTTAGTTCTAAATCCGCCTGGCCCTCTTGCGCGGCTACAACTTCATTCCAGCGGGCTTTCTGAATGACATGTTTTCAAATTTCAGCTCTCATCGCAACCATCTTTCGGTTTCCATCCCCACACTTTGTTCTGACCTGTGTTGTCCAGGTGCTTTCGAAGTGGTGGAAGATTTGTAGTAGGCGCGTTTCAGGAAGGTAATTAGAAGAAGCTCATCCATCAGACCATCTTCTCAACGAGTTGTCGTTGTTGGTGTCGGGAGGACAGAAATCCTGGGCGACTGGAGTAGAGTGGAGTAGATGGACGCAGGTGCCAGAATATAAATTGAGCTAGAGAGTTGTGGGAGAGGCAAAGATGGGACTGGCAGTGCTGCCCATCCATGCCTACACCTCGGAGATACTGGAAACAGTCGCTAAGAATGCAGTGTGTGTTTTAATTGGAGAAACCGGTTCCGGAAAGACCACGCAGCTGTCTCAAATGTTCCACCAAGCTGGCTACACAAAATCCGGTCGAATTGGTGTGACTCAGCCCCGTCGAGTAGCTGCTGTTTCTGTTGCCCGGTATGTTATCTACCGATTTTTCAAGAATAAGAGAAAACGCTTCACACGTTTGTAATTTGAATTTTCGTTCGACAGAAGGCGTTTTGCCAGCCGAGATCAAAAGTATGCATTATGGATGTCGTGCGAGCCTGTAAGGATCGACCGTATTCACGGATCATTTTTGGTTGATAAGTGCATCTTTATGTTCTATTTGATTGAATGTCCATCTCCTTTAGTGACTCTTAACTGTTCTGCAAGCGCACGGTGTGACAATTTTCAGTATCAATCACGCAGTCTAGAATGAGTGTCACGTCTTCTGGGAGATTGTTCCAGGCGAAGTTCGGGTTACATGATGCAAGTCATTTATGTGGCAACTCGCTTGGGTTGAGAAAGAGCTTCGTTGACAGGTTCTTCTGCCTCGGATGGATTCACACGAGCTCATAATATAAGTGTCTGCATTCTCAGGAGAGTTGCCTTTGAAATGGGCGTACAGGTGGGCGAAGACGTCGGATACTCCATACGATTCGAAGATAGAACATCCTCCAAGACAGCAATCAAGTGAGTAGCAAAACTTCTTGATCTCTTCAAGCGCTTCTTCCTATCATCGCCGAGATCAGTTTGAATAAAGAATCGGGTAAGCTGCAATCTGGCAGGGTTTAGAAACTGCTGACCAAGTTATAGATAAAGACAAGTCAGCATTCAGTTGAATTACATCGGTTGAAACGTCTATCAAGAACTTTGTTCGTGCATCCGCTGAAGAAGATCATGCGCCGCGTTCGGAGAAAGTGCTTACAGAAATTCTCAAAGGCTAAGGGTCTAGTCTGAATTTAGCAGCAGCCTAACCAGGAATACATTACGTCAGACAAGCACCTGTCTGGATCAAGAAGTGTCTCAACGGAAGGGTAGCAATCGTTTGTTTTAATCAGCTCTTAACCTGGGTATGTACGTGTTTCAATGTCTGTAGGTATCTTACTGACGGTTGTCTCCTTCGAGAATGTCTGTTTGATCCAGAGCTCCACCAGTATTCAGTCATCATATTGGATGAAGCACATGAGAGGAGTTTAAACACGTAAATCTTCATCTCTTCGACATCTTCATGTTGGTGCTTGGAATTGGAGTGATAAACGCTGTTTGCATTTGTTACTTATAACATTGTTGTGGTCTCTGAAGAATCGATATGAATTCTTGCCAACTGCTTCATGTCTATAGTGTACAAGGTTTTATCGTTGAGGCTGTGGGCCGTGTTTCCATTGTCGGATAATCCGGCCCTGGAACCCATTAATGATGGATCTAGTAAGAGTATTATTGTACTAGAGGTTGTTGATTCTTTGTATGAATTTTGCAGGGACATTTTGCTTGGTCTTCTGAGACGACTTGTTTCTAAACGTAAGCCGGAACTGAAGGTTGTCATTACGTCTGCCACACTTGATGGGGAGAAAATGTCCGATTTTTTTTTCAAATGTCCCATTGTAAGAGTTCCTGGGAAGCTGTATCCCGTACAGATACTTTATAGCAAAGAGCGGCCGGTCAGCTACCTCGATGGTGCAGTTCAGACGGCACTTGGTGAGATACTGCGGTTGTGTAAAAAGTTTGAAAGGCTACCTTTTCAGGTTGAACATAGCTCAGAAGTACATGTAGGACAGTTATTTGGTTCAGGTCAATCTTCTTTGCACCACAGAGAACGTGGGCCACGTCAATTTTGTCAGTCTCTTATACTCCAGTCATGGAAGCTTTTACTCTACGTTTTTGCATGGTGAAGACCTGGACAATATTTCCCCGAAGTCTATGTTAACATGTCTGGTTTGTATCATTTGTATTTGGACTTTCGACTTTCTATCGTGATCGGTCGGAAGTTTTCAAACTTACCTTCCGGACTGGGATCACTGCAGATATACATGTATCTGAGCCACCTGGAGACATTTTGCTGTTTATGACAGGACAGGTGTGTTATTTAATTGTGGAATGGACAGCTAGTACTTTTCATGACATTCTGAAGTACTTGTCTCCATTGGTGTCAGTAATTCTTGTGTTGAGATTTTTAGATATGCATCTGCACCTTCTTAACGCTCCGAAAATACACGTTCTTCTAACCTCCGATTGTGCTGTGGTAGAGCAGGATGAAATTGAGAAGGCGATTGCAAAACTAGAAGAAGAAGTGCAAAGCCTCGATGAAGGTTCTTGTATGGATGTTGTCATATTACCTCTGTACGGTTCCCTACCGCCAGAAATGCAGGCAAGTGTTTTCCTCTTTGTCAAAGTACACAAATTGAAATAGCCAGGTCCGTTCCTGGGAAATTGTTACAAAATTGCATGGCATTTTGCAGGCCAACCTGTGTTGAACTTAGTAGGCTGAATTTTTTTTACTTGAAATACCAAAATCACATGTGCCTAAATTTTCATCATGTAGTCATTTTCGAAATGTCTCGGTGTTTTCGGAGATCTGCTTGCACAGTGTCTGGCCTGAGAAGTTGTCACCTGTTAATAGTATTGCATCACCTCTTAGGCTTGCACTCGCATGAAGGGTTTGTTCTGTAATTTCCTCCTCAGCACTTATCACTACCATAGAAATTGGAATAAGAATGTCAATCTCCGCTGTTTTCATGTTGTAACGTTCAAGAAGCGATATCTGATTTGTGTAGGTTGTTCCAGGCCAGGGTATTTGGACAACCGCCAGATAATTGCAGACGAATCATTGTCGCAACAAACATTGCAGAAACATCTCTCACAGTGGATGGTGTCGTGTAAGCAATCTGTTATGCAGAGCAGTGAATTTTATGATTAGTGTTCTGTTTACGATCTTGTAGGTTGTTGTTCTATCCAGTTTCTTGCAGACTCCATAATCCTCCCGGGAATAGCCAGTATGTCTGCATAGTTTTCCAGATGTATCACCGTTCAGCCAAGACTGTTATTTAGAGCAGTGAATTTTATGAAATCATCGGTCTCAGGTTTTGTCAGGCACATTTTATCAAGTACAGTTGACTTTAGCATACTTCCTGGTACAAACCCAAATCTTAGCAGATTGCCATAAGAGTAGATCGAGAAAAGAATACACATTGATACAATACCTTGTAAGTCTTTTCACTCGCAGAAAGCATGAACCAGTTGCAGAATGTGAAGACTTTGTCGATCGCATGAAAGTCAAGAGGATTAGCGTGCCTGACTTTTTAACTGATTGCACGCTTTAGAACTGCCGGGAGCCGGTAGTTTACGCAGATGTTCCTGGTGTCTGCGATTCTTTGAAAGAACCTCGTCTTTCTACTTTAACTCACTGACAGTTCTACACTGACTGGTTTCTAATTGGAATTTAGCGATAAGTTTCGGAATAATTTAGAATTTTTTTAGCTACAAACAGACATTCTTACTCTTCGTTCAGAGGCTGTCAAGACCCCAACACTACCAATTTCAGTGCGTTTTCCTCCACCAACATAGACTGGGCTAATCATAGCAGACTTCGACAGTCTTCTTCTGTTATAAATCTGATATTATTACATGACCTAGAACGGCAAGACTTAATTGTTTCGGAGTCTACCGATGATCTAAACCAATCAGACAACCTTTGATTTTCAGCTAATTTTTCCTGGCTTGAACACAGGTATGTAATTGATCCAGGGCTAGTGAAGCAACGCCAGTACAACCCTGCCTCGGGAATGGATTCTCTTGCAGTAGTTCCGATTAGCAGGTAAGTCCATGGATAATGGAAGTGCAAGTGCATCTGTCCAAAAAAAATTGTTCATTTTTTTCAGGGTAACACCACCAGGAGAGTCTTGATGATAATCCTCTCATTGTAGAGTTGAAGCTATTGTGTGAATAAATGTCAGAAACATAGCAGTAACTCCGTTACAGTAACAATTAAATTAGATTAACAGTGAGTTACATACTTTCGGTTTAGGGTTTAGGGTTACTTTTGTGGCCAATCAGTCATTAGCCACAATAGTTTAAGGTTTTGGATCTGTGTCAGGTTTAGTTCTGAGACTGAGAACTAGTATTTAACGTATAATGTTCCTAAAGCAATCAAGTCAGACAATCACTTTGCTACTGATCATATTTTATGAAGTGTTGGATTGTGTGGAGTGGTTGACGTTAGTACTATTGTAGAAATTCAAGTTCGTATTGGTCACATTTCTGAGAGTGAGTGGTATTCTATTTTAGTCTCATTTTAGTAAATTACTCCTCCAAACAGAAGAAGAGGGTAAAAGTGAATGGCAATCAGTAATGAGAAGTGGAAGAGAGTCTTCAAGATGTAGGATGTGGGGCTCTAACGTTTAGAACATCCGAGTGATAGTGTAAATCACTTCTACATTATGTCTCAATCACAACAGGGTTAGAGATGTTAATAGGGGTTGAGATATCGATGGAGTTGAGAAACTGAACACTCTCGATTACAGAAGATGATACTGGAACATGAAAGAGATTCTCAAGTTTTATGGATATTATAAATACTTCAGTTTTGGCTGGACGCTGTAGGATCTTGAAAACCGCATTACTTCCAGTAATTATGTAAATTGAGAATCTAATCCATTTTCAAGGACTATCTTCTTGACGTAAGAGTGTTGAGCTTCTCAAATCTGTCCTTATTTAGTCGAATGTGAGCCGAAAACCTTTTGATGATCAAATTGATATTGTGAACCCTATCCATATGCCTAACTATTGTGATTTCAACCTTTGGAAAATCAAAATGATAATGTGGATCACCTCGAAATTATGCCTGAAAATGAAAATGATATTGTGAATCGCTTCTAGATAATGTATCCGTCACGATAAGTCTTGAATATATTGTCCACTTGCTCTCACTAGCTATTATTCAGCCTTACACCGAGTTATGCTATGGGAAGTAGTAAACAAATATCAGAATTTATAGATCTTTACGATAATCCCACTGTAATTCATAATTTGTTTATGAGGGATGTGCATGTCTGAATGTAAAGATTCGCCCCTAGATCAGAAAGTCACTCTGAGTCTCGTTGCTCTGCCTTTCATTGTAGAGTTCAAGCTATACAACGAGCTGGTAGAGCGGGACGAACACGCCCAGGAAGATGTTATCGGCTGTACCCTGAAGCTGCATATGAGCACGAATTGCTTGCGGCCACTGTTCCAGAGATTCAGCGCTCATCCTTAGCAGGGACAGTGTTGCACTTGAAATCTCTAGAGCTCCCGGATATAGATATCCTCGACTTCGACTTCTTGGATCAACCTTCTCGTAAATCCCCATGTTGATTAAGCAAATATCCTTATATTTCTGCCATTGTCTTCTGAAAGAATTCATGGTCCCTTAACTAAGTAAAGCGTCCAGCAGGCTAAGACCTCGCTTTTGATGTTTTGACTGTTCAATTTGCATCTGATATAAGGTCGATATATTTCTTGGTTGTCTAAGTTAATCCGGTGTGATAGCGAACCGATAACAGGTATAGATTCATGTCTAGGCCGGAAGTTTCATTGCACTGATATTTTAATCTTCCTCTTCTGGTACAGTGGAATTGCTGGAAGACGCTCTGAGCCAGCTGTACATAGTTGATGCCATTGATAAATCGGGGTCCATAACAGCGCTTGGAAAACGGATGGCTGGTATGCGCTTAGCTGGAGTGGATTTCCATCTTTTGAATTAGCGAACACCATTTAGAGATGTTCTTGAAATATCAACGAGAATACACTGAAAAATCTAAAAATGGGTTGCCGAACCCCTGCTCGTGTGCATCTTGGTTTGTTGTGTGCAGAGCTTCCTCTTGAACCAGCTCTTGCTCGTGCATTGATTGCCGCAGAGGAGCTTGATTGTCTTGGCCAGGCTCTGACCGTTGCAGCTGTGCTCTCCTGCGAATCTATATTCTATAATGCGCCACGGTAATCCATGTCTTCAGCTATTGTAGCTTATCGAAGAGTTATCGTTTTCTGTCGAGTACAATCTGCTATAAACGGCCACCAGAACGGTTGCTATAACTTTATTTTGTATCAGTATGATGTACGAAGGGGCACATCTCATATGCTCTCATGGGAAGGCTTCTCTACGCACCTCGATTGCTTCTCTTTGTTATCCATTTGAATACTTATGAAGCTGTATTTGCAGGCAGGGTAAAGAGAAGAAACGAGCCCGTGAACACGGGAGCTTACCAAATGGTCGTGGACTCGGAGATCATATTCAATACTTGCAAATATACGATGCATGGGAAAAAAATAATTTTGATTTGGAGTGGTGTAAAGAAAATGGATTGCAGGTAACTATTGCTATCAATATTAGTACAATGCAGGTACTATTCAGAAGTTGCCGCATACAGCGTGATTATCACTGGTGTTAGACACAGATTACCAAAAGACTTCGAGGTCCTTCGTTAGTTAGTGTTGTAAGTGAGAATTAATCTTCTCTTCTGGCCGGCTTTGACAATGCGCAGATAAGAGCTATGAAATTTGCCCGAGATGTTAGGCGACAACTTGGTCAAATTATGCTGAGAAAGAAGAGAGGTATTCCTTCTCTTGATTATTTCTTCCACGGTTCTGTCGTTACAGCGAAGTTCGTGCATTGCTCACCACATTATACGTTAATGTCTATTCCAGATGGCGAGCCAGAAAAAAGAGAATCAAGGAGTCTTAGAAAGGTGGGTAGCGCTCGTGCTCTTCGTCAAGCTCTGTGCAAGGGCTTCGGGAATCGGCTTGCGCACCGATTGCCACATCACAATGGCTACCGCTGTATAGGACACAAGTCACAGCTTGTTCAGGTAACTGTGGATAGTCAACTTACTTCAGCTTTGCTCTGATTCTCTTCAGATGTGGATTTATTGAAGGCGCGTTTGAGTTCAGTTGTGTGTACTATATGGGCTTATGATACCAGACTGAGTAAATTGCGCGCTATTTCCAAACTGAGGTGTAGAACTGGGAAATTTCAGATTCATCCATCAGCTTGTCCTCTCGAAGTTGACGAGGAGGGTTTGTTTCCAGAATGGGTTCTTTATCATGAACTTATATCAACAACTCATCCTTTTATAAGGCATGTCTGTATGGTCGAGGGCTCATGGGTGGAACCACTCTTGAAAAAGATGGACAACATGGACATACGAGGTCTCAGGTAAGGTTCTCTTCAGGATTCTGACTTCGAGGAAATGTGAATGCATGGAATTTGGCAGTATTCGGGACCAGTTGTTTCAGTTTGACTGCTGAGGCGTTGGATGCTGTAGGATCTCATCAGTAATTGCAGTGTGGTAACAGAGCTGACCCCATATAAAGTACACCGTTAAAAAGTAATTTACACTGAATCATCATCCAACACATCGCACCAAGTAGAGCATATTGTATTGAAGATCACAAGAAAGAAGAATTACTCACACGATCGAAATATGTTTCTTAGAGGTGCGGTCTTTTTGTTGTCTCGTCAATAATGAACATGTTTCTAAGATTTTTCACTAATTCAACAACTCACCCTAAGTAGTTGGTCTTTGAGACTAGCTGTACTCATCTCATTTGCCTACCATGACCTGAAGACCGTAGAAAATAGCGCTGGACTCTAGCTGGGATAGTGCCAGTGATAAAGGAAAATGAAGAAGAATAATACGCAGGAAGGATAAGGAAGAGCAAGAGACGACTGTTGGAGAGTGAAGAAGGTCATTCTTATAGAGGATCATATGAGGGCATGCAGTGAAGCAGAACATATGAGCTTAGCGATGTCTTGCGAACTTCAAGGGATACAACTTCACAATTTGACCTTACACTAATCCTAGCCGTGCGTGAGGCTCTCAGCTCTACTGCTCTCCACCATCTCTGTGACTAGTATATAAGTATGAAATAGTGCAGCTCTATACCCAAACGTGGGTTGTGTAGTGTAAAGAGCACTGACTGTTTGCTCCATTGGTGATATTCAAGGGACGTAGTAATACCAGCAATCTGTTTGTGGCTCTTACCAGTGACTTATTGTACATAGGATTCCCACAAGCAGTCTCCCGATTCCAAGGTACATACAATGAAAGCTCATGGCGTATCACTTCATTTCCTCTAGTCCCCTGTTGGACTTGCTCTTCAGTTTGCCCATTGATATCAAAGACAATATTTTTGCACATTCCCCTCCACATCCCAAATTTAACTGGACAGTTCGATATGACAAATTAGTCATTGAAATAATTTCTAATCCCCGTTTCATCCAGAAATTTCCTGATAAGGTTTGCTAATAATTTCCGCAGAAATTATCAGCAAACACCAGCCCTGTTATACTTGAAATCTCCATGCCAATGCCCATACCACTAAATTCCACCCTTATAGTGGCCCCCCTCCACAATCCATGAAGATATTTGTGGAGGAGGTCCAGTTCTGAGCAACTCTTTGGTCAGTAGAAAGGCTCACTCCAGCGAATACCGTGATTTCGATATGTGATATACCTGCTACATATTTTTAGTTTTTATATTGATATTCAGAAATATCTTGCAGCGAAACTTGATAAGGCAGAAAAGTAGCGGTTTCACTAGCACTAGAGGCAACCTCAAGTGTGCCAATCGTGGGTTATACAAGGTTCAATAGACACTAATTGCAGAAAAAAACATGGTTTCACTCTTTTTCCTCCCGAAAAATAGAGGTATAGAGTGTTTACAGACTTTAGCCATCCTTATCCCTTAACCCTAATGTGGATGAAGGCTAACACAAACGAGTTTGGTATTATTTATATCTTCGAGCACATTCTACCTGTAGTGTGTTCATTTTGATCTTGGTTTGTATAGGTGATCTCTATATTGGAAAAACCCAGAGCCATCACCCTCCCTCTTGTGAAGTTGGATTCACCGGCCTTCCTCTGCAGCTTACAGCATGGGGTTATTCCTTTCGTAAGAAGCGGGCTCAAATGGGCTCCCTAACGTTTAGAAGCAACCGTCCTTCACAAATTGGGTAGTGTCCCTGCTTGGATACTGTTAAATACTGTTTCCCTGTTCCCCTTTATATGTTTCCAGATCTCAAAGTAGTGATCACCAACGTTGCAAACCAACTCTCTCCTAGCTTTTTTCTTGTCAATTGAGATATTTGTACTCCTGACATGTCAGGAGACCTGGTGAGTTCCAGCACTTTGTATACGACAAGACCGAACGTCATAGTTCTCATATTTGATGCTGGCCTCCTTGCTTGTTTCTTGTTCAAAATCTGTTGCGATGCTGTTGGGCTCTGGATATCTGACTAATGTTAATGCTTCTCGGATAGCGAATTGAGTTTCGAGAGGCGACACACCTTGCTTCCAATTGCGAAAGGAGGTGTAGCGTGCACCTACTTACTTTTGGCGTGCATATAAAGATAAATAAGGATAAATTTGCCCAATTATTAGTACACATACATGAAAATATTTAATATATTCTACAAACCTATATGAACCTTAAAGAAGGTTAAAGGTAAACATACACTAATACCCTAGGTATGGGTCTTAGTGTGAGTTAGGCTTCACTACCGGCTTCGATCTTCACCAACTGTGGTTCATCTGTAGATTGGAAGACTATAAATGGGAATAGAGCTGATTCACGAATATCATATGGGAGCATGGAAGCCCATGCGCGAAGTTGTAGTGATTTGATCGTCGGTGGTCAACTTTACGAACATAATCAACAGTGGACTTGCGGTCCTTCTCGTGTTTCGTCCTAAACTCACCCAGGAGTTCATTTTTCAAAAGACTGTATGTGGGGACTTCTACCCAGAAAGTAGCTGAGAAAGCGAACAAGCAGATCAGTAGGATTTAACAAGTTCTTCCAGAGCTGGAAGCTGTACAGCTGAAATCATTTTGTTTATTGGCACCCACCCGTACCATTTGCTACCCTGTTTGGCTCACCAGGTTTTTTCGTCGATACTTTGTAATCACGGTCTCATCACCTAAGGAGATGCAGTACACTTCAGAAGAGCGCTCTTCTCTCATTTAGTCTTCTCTCAGTTTCCTTCATATATTTTTTCTTTACCCTAAATCCTTACTGTCTTTATACTAATACCCCTTAGCCAGGACGCGGGATCTGTGGTCTTCATGCTATGACGGGCACATACTAATAAGGATAGTACTAATAAATGTTAATTTTCATTAAACGTAAATGAACAATTGTATTAGTGCATAGTGCAATTCAGTAGGTGAGAATCGTTGAAGCTATATCTACATGCCTAATTGGATAGAGGATAGGAGAAATTTTTGAATAATGACAAAAGTACTGAATCTTCGATGAATATGAAAGATATAATGTACCGTTGTTCCTATTTTTTTATAATTATAGACATCGCAGTTACTTACCTCTCGGTACAAAGTGCATGTAAACGTATGTCTTACCTTGTTTGTAAGTTACTCGTTTTCTTGGAACAATTTGTTCTTATTTGTTCCTTACTACATGGTGGATTGTCTTTTCCCTTGTCAGTGGACGGAAAACGTCAATTGTTCCAGAGAAAAGATTAGAAGATGATAAGGCAATGGTCATGGCCCGGACGGGATCTCAGCAAGTACTTTCCAGTACATTAGTTGACGCTGCACGTGAACGATTTCTTGCTCGTAAGCAGTCTAAAGCTAACAAATAGAATACAATGTTCTCGAGACTACATTGTAACCTACCTCTCATTTTGATAGATGACAATTTCTGTTATTCCGGGTAACTGGTAGTGGAATATTTCAGTTGACAGGAGGATTATGGATTATTGATCAGATATTATCTATCTCTTCAAAGCTCAAAATAAAGTGAAATGTACATTGTTGTGCGAGTGAGGAGTTTCATTGAGAAGATTCGAAAGTTTCAAGAGTCATGGTCATCATGAAATAAGATACTTAATAAAACTCAATGTTTATTAAATACCAATGTTTCATGGCTAGCCAAGCCAATAGTTGTCAAATGCAAGTACAATCATTAAAAATTGCTACAACATGAGCTCAGACATCTACTGTAGGTCGTCCGAAAGGTACTCGCAACAGCTCGGACCAGAAATGTGTATATGATATCTCTCCATAACTTGTGTTTAACACAGATAAACATATGTTAAATATGACATACTTCGCATTATGTGAAAAATCTATGTCACGATATAATGCAGGAAGTTATGTGACCAGAAATGCGATATCACATTCACCAACATGATATTTCCGATGGTCAGGTATCTATTCACAGTATGCTATGTAGTCTTAGCTTTTGATATATCAATTCGGCATGCATTATCGACTGAGAAACAGTATTTCGGAACACGCACGCGATAGAAAACTTCCAAACAAGTGCATCGGTCAAAACACAAGCGATTGATTTGGAATGAACACCTAATGTAAACAGCAGTGCTTAGAAAGTCCTCGTTACTCCGGTTTACTCAAAGCGTTTGCAACTAGGCGGAGTTTGGGACGTACGACGATCAGTGACAAGTTTTTCTCATAGTTTTGAGTTGTTTCCAGTCCTTTTGGCCCTTTTTCCGAAATGGGGCAGATTGTGTAAGATATTTTCATTGTCCAAGAGGGAAGCTTTTGAAACTCCTGTGTTAGCATTCTGTGTGGATAATTATTAATATCAAGTTGCAGTTTTCGTAGCATGTTCCCATGCAAATTCTTAGGCGTCGTTGCGCTAGTGCAAGTTTTGTGTAACGAATTTTCTTCATTTGTTCTACTTTCAATTTGTGCAGCATTACCCCAAGAACGAAAGAAATCAGAGGAGGAATCAGTGGCCATGAATATGCAGGCTTGACTTGAAGTTCCTGAAGAATATAATGAACACCAATAAACAAGCAGGAAATAACGTGAACTGGTACACTGCTAATCACAGACGAGGACTAATTTTATCAGTGTGTCACAGCAGCTACAGGTCCCGTATATATCTGCTTGAATGTCATCAAACCTTGCAAAGTCTCAAGACTTTCAACCTGCAGATCTCAAAGATCTTTGTCTACGATGATGTACCGACATAATCTATCCAGGTAGATGGTAAATCGTCAACGTGTGACTGGCGAAGAATAGCCATTGAACAATGTCCGGGTACGAGCATGGGGCATATTGGTCTCTATCAGTATAACCAGAACACGTGTGGGCCTCTGGTGGTGCCTATAACAGGGATTGATTATAAATTTGGTTTTTTGTGTATTGAGAGAGAATCATCACCGAGACAATGCGATCCCAGGATTTGACCCCGGGAGCCTTATTGAATTCTGAAGCTCGTGTCTGAGCTTTCAATATCGTCACAATCTTTAACGTTCCATCTTGAGAATCTCACGACTGATTCACGCTTTGACTCTTTCTGTGCAATGTGATGATGAAACCAGGTTGCTGATTATGAGATACCTGATGGGAGGACTATTTGCCGCAATCAGAAGGTTTGCAGACGTCTTTGCACTTTTAACTTTTCCATGGCAGTTGGAAGACTTAGGAAGTTGAGAGATTCACCTAATTGACTGAATGCTAACACATCGCGAGGCTTACTTCTGGCGAAAGTAAACAAGGGAAAGAATATCAAAGTATCTATGTCGTAGTCGAACGCATGCCTGCAGCTGCAACTTCTGAAAGTATAGATGCATGCATTTATATCTTCAAAAAATGAATTACTGTTATTAGCTACAAATAAAGTGGTATCCGCATGAGATTACTGTACTTCATTATGGTTATGGAGTAGATGAATAAGTAGCACATTCTATAGGTCTGTCCTGTCCAGGCCACGAAGTTCTTCTCTTTCATAAGTATTAACTCACTGCTCATCGCTAGGACATTAAGGTCGGAGCCTACAGGAAATATTTCGCACTTTTTAGAATGAGGAGGATCACACCCCAAAACTAACCTTTCAGCATCGGGAAAACAGCCAATGAACATGTCACCAAAAGTACAATTTCGTGATTAAAGCAAAATTTTAGGATTAATTTGTTATCCAGACGACATATTTCCTGGTTTCCGTGCTAACATAATCCCGAGGTAAATTGCACACTCAAGCACCTTGCTATACGTGCGCTTTGATGTGATCAAGTTCTTGCAGCTTTCAGAGCACGCCCCCCATTGTTGCAAGAATGTTGACCGGTAGTACTTGCATGTTTAGGGTACACTAATGAAATTTACTCACTCTCCATTGCAATAAAAAGGTTTTTTGTAGGACACGCTCATTTCCTATCACGTGGATGGCTGATCCGTACGTTGGAATCTGTGGGTTCTTGTTGGCGCAGTTTAGTTTACAAGAGTAAATGGGGAAGTTTTTCCTAATTGTGGCAAAGGGATATTAAAAGCTTTCATGCATACTAGACTGGATAAATGAACTACAAATTCCTGCTCACCGAAATGAAACCTTCTTGTGGTTGCGGGAAGTTTTGGAGAGATGTCGTGAGATCCCAACTATGACTCTACCAAACTAGCTTTTGAAACGTGTAAAAATTACACTGTTTAAATATCTCAAATCTGTGATAACATATCCCCATCACGTACTCAAATAATAATAATAATAATAATAATAATCTCAGCAAGCGATGCAAGTGAACATCTCCCTCGTCGAGACACGTTCTTGGCCCAGAGTGCTGGGAAGAGCAAAATGATCGAAAACCCAGGGCTACGTAAGGATTTATGTTGTAGAACATGCAGTCCTTCGGAAAGCCTCAGCAGAAAGGTAGTCTAGAGGTAGCGGACTGCAGTCCTAGCATAAAACCCAATTCCGTTGGGCATGACCTACGCTTTTGCTCTCGATGTCATGTGAATGTGTACGGCAGTAAGGCGGGGGGAGATTACAGAGCAAACGAGAGAATGATAGGAGAATCTTCTGGTCCAGCAGTCCTTGACAGCCTTGGTCCGCAGGGAAGCGTTGGCTTTACCTGGTCCTCGGCCAGCAGAGAGGATAATATGACAGGGCCGTAAACGGTATTGTGCACAAAAAACAAGTGCGGGGGAATGTAAAACACCTGCAGTACTTGAGTTTGTTTGTTTGTTTAGCTGAAGGGATCAGTCTGCACCATGCCCTGGAAAATAGCAAGCAAAATCCAACAATTTGTTGCACGAGTGTTGGCGAGTAAACAAATAGTTTCGCCGACGATCTGAGCCTGAAGACGTCTTGACAAGCTCTTGGTGACCGAGTGCATGTATCTTCATGGAGGTTTTGGCTTTAGAGATTCTGTCACAGTGGCAGGCAGGCAAGGCAGGGCGGGGCAGGGAAGGGCAAGGAGCCGCCTCCAGATTGTTCGCCCGGAAGGGGGAAAAGGTGTCTGGGAATGGTAGTAATGCGTGAACAACGACAGCAGCGGAGAGGAGTTCGTTCCAGCAGTAAAGTCAGTCTCCGGTTTCCTGAATGCCATGCCAGCATGATCTCAAGATCTGTTGCACGGGAGTTGTTAAGGAGTAAAGGTACTGCTTTTGACTGTATACTATCTTCTCAAAACCCCCCCGTTTATTCGAGCATCCCAAAATCTGTTGTTGCACGAGACTTGGCGAGAGGCAACCTTCTTACTTTTTGAAGGTACAGTCTTATCAAAATCTCGCAGCCTATTCGAGCACAGAGGACGATGATGCGCTCTTATCTCAGTATTTGTCATCTTGTGTAGTTCCACAACCGTCACTGTAGTGCTTTGTCATCTTCGGTGCATTTACAATGTCCCGCGATTAAAAGAAACTTATTTTGGGTGGACGCAACACCAATGGTGATTCCTCGGTTCAAGAAAGCATAAACGGAACAACAAAGGAACAGGTTCCGAGAGAATGTGGGTCCCTTTCTGATCTCGTTCTCGATTCCATTCATGCTTCAAGTATCATGATGATGTCTTATGCTGCTACTACACACATATTTCTGGAGTGCAGGCTTTTTGTGCATGTAAATCTTTCTCCTCTCTTTGGGAATGTGCCTTTGACTGATCATCGTCTTATCTACAGCTCCCCCATCATAAACATGCATTTTATTCAATAGATTGCCCAGCAGCAGTTATGCAGGCTTCAACTATTTTGTGATTATATATGCTTATGTGAAGGAGGCGCTCGGACGACTTACCTAGGTGGTGAACGACTTGGCTTAGATTCCACTTCCTATTGATGAGCCACGTTTCTGTACACGGAGTTCGGATAAGTAATATTATATCCTCTTCGGCGTCTTCTTCATCTCCATCTCCGTTGGTGCAACATTGTGTACCGCATGCGGGAGTAATCATGGCCTTGTCTGGTAGAGGCCGAAGCTTGGTCCTTTTGTCTGCTACTGGAAAATGGGTTCTCGCGCACTTTTAGGTTTATTCGCTCCGTCATGAAAGCGATCCGATCCCCAGCAATGATGTGGATGATGCCGCTACTACTCCTCTCCGAAGATGAAGATGGGTGCACGCTGTAACCCGTCCCTCTCGAGCGAGTCTCGATTGTGCGTGTGCCCGGACTTCCCGAGATGTTGTTACTCATCCAGGCCAGCCAGGTAGCGACTCCATCTAATTTCACCATCGAACCCAGCGGTTGAAACCTGCGGAGCTCTTCATCTTTTCAGTCTTCAAAACAAAACACAACCAGACGAAGACGAAGAAATTCGCGCAGCAGAACGATTGGGTGGTGAGATCATGTAGCTGGTCATCTTCCTTGAGGATATACCACTTTTGGCCTCATCCAGCAAAAGTATCTATGGAACTTCTTTCGGCCACCCTTTCCGAAACACAGGTCTCGAGAATCCCTGCTTCTCGTCACCACGTTTTTGTTGTTTCAATACGAGGCGAAGGCGCGAGGGCGAGCGAGGGCGAGCGAGGGCTCGATCGATCGATCGAACGACCAATTGATTGAAGGTGCGAGCCAAGCGACGAGGCCCACCGCCAGAGAACTGTTGCGATGGAGGATCACAGAAGCCCCTCGTCGTACGCACTTCTTCTCGTCTCGCCTCCTTGACTTTGTCTCATGTGCCCTCGAGTCAACCGTCCGTCCTTTGTAGTTTCCTCTTTCGCGACCCCGAAGTGACATCGAGAGCCACTTTTGCATGTTCTGCTTTGGTCTCCAATTGCTTCTTCCTGTGCGGACCTTTAGTTTGGAAATTTCTAAATTATCATTCTAGCTATTTCCAAAAAAATTCGAGTATTTACCCAAAAAGAGATAAAGTCTCACAGGTTTATAACTTTTCATAATTTATCATTAAGCCTTTTTTATGATAGTCTAAATAATGATGGTGAGTCAATCCGCGAAATACGACAAAGGCATAAAGTTCAAAGTTTCATTCTAATAATTTTATTCATTGCTCTTTTCTGTTGTTGATCAAATTCAGTTATGAAAGAGAGCTTTTCACTTTGACACTTTTAGTTATGTACCCCTTATTTGATGTTTTCTTTCATCAACTTTGTTACGTCTCCCTCATTTTTCTCGGATATTGTTAATGTCCTCTGGTGCTTGATTCTCTTTCGATGTAGTGAGATAGAAATCGACATATATAGCGACCATAGATGGTCATCGCATGAATGTCATATTCCATAGGCTTGTTGATGCCCATGTTAAGTAACCTCTTGTCCTATACAAAATTTGCAAAAGAATAATACATTATAAAAGTTCAGGATATGGCGTCACTAAGATACATTATTTTATTGTGTTTTTGAGATCAAGGGTTTTATTTTATTATAAAAACTCTACCCATGTACTTGGGAGTTTTGGTAAAAACCCTGCAACCTTCGAGGTTTTATTACATCTGTTTATATAGTCACGAGGACGGTTATTCCTGAACATTCTAGAGCAAATCCAAGTTCTGGACGGCCAGCGCCAAATGTAGCGGTGACTTTAGGCACAAGAGGCCAAAAGAGACAAACAAGGACATGTCACTAAAGACCTTCATTCCTGAAGAGACGAGACTGACATGTATGCTTCAAGACTACATAGAGGGCATTACTCCGTAAACCACATGTATACCGCCATTAATGGGTTTCATATTTTGCAGTGGTCCAATGGCTCCAATTTCAAGGAAAAAAAATTAAGATTAAATAAATGATAATAGTATAATAATAGCATGCCAATCCTGTATAAATCAGAAGTGATGAACTATCCTCATCAAAATAAAAATTATGTATCAATAAAAATTTATAAATTATGTATGTATGGTTGTTAAAAACTATTTAATGGATAATAATATACTTGTATAATCATAAAAAATATCAATAATAGATATTCACGAGTAATGATTTTATGAAATTTCAAACTTAAGCTCAATATAACATTCAATGAAATTTATCTAGCTGGCATATAATTCCAAAGAAGTTAGATATATAGATAACGTGATTCAAAAAATCAAATTGAATTTTAAAACAACATTATTTAAGTATTAAGGACCCAAAATTATGTTGAATCTACTTTTAATCGAGTGCAAGTGTGAAGAGAAACATGATATTCCACCAATGATAACCAGCCTAAAGAGCAGATCAAACGTAATCAAAGAATAACCTAGATACAAAAATAAGTAAAACAAAGTGAATGTAGGTTAAAAATATGCATCATTTGAAAAGATGCATTGTAGATAAACCATGATCCATTATGATTCAGACGGAGTTTTCAATCCAAAGTCCACATAGTTGATGTATAATAGTATTAGTATAATCAATCCATATCAGTATATTAATCAATATAATCAAATGAATGTACATATAAATTATATTGATTTTTGAATGATTCGAGAACAGATGTAAAGTCAATATGAATGAATGAACAATAAATAAGTAATGACATAAAGTTTAGAAAATTGTTCCTTTGATAAACTGCTGATGGAGATTGATCATTATGTGCAAAAGATTTGTAGACTAACTTAATACAAGAAAGTAAATATGTACTAAATAAATAGCAAAAAATATGAAAAGATCTAAGATGTTACACAACGATGGAAATAAATGAAGTATAAGATATTTCAATGACATCAATCTATAAAATCATGTCGTACATCATCAGATCTATAAAAACTATTTAATTATTTAGATATGTTACAAAGACTTGACACAAATCCTTTTATGAATTGATTCCCAATTGCCCAATCACATATTTTATACTGTACATAGCACTGTGTAGTAACTAATCTATAGACAACAAAGAAACATACATTAAGGGGGCGGCTAATTATCCTTCACTTAGGTCTAATTAGCCATCACTTATTGGTGGCGCCTAATTATAGCTTCCGTGGGATGAGTAATAAACTTTGCGGGTTTTACTACCTTTTGCTCTTTGTCCATGATGACTGTGTGGTGATTGATGACATTGACAGTTGAAGAGAGGTGTACCTACGGTACATTCGGGTTTTCGGTGTCATTGATGCTTCAAATGAAATAAAAAAAGTAGAGTCACGGCAAATCCATGCCGGCCACCTCCGCATTCAAGGTCCATTGTGAATGTTGTCTCATAGAATGGGTGGAGTTTGTTGTTCTCGGATTGTGTTGTCTGATCGTTGTCAATGTACTACGCATGATGTCATTGCAACTAAAGCTTGTAGGAAGTCATACTTTTTGAAGACCTATTATGCAATTCATGTCGTACGTCAAAATTGGCTACTAAAAAAATGTTTGAAATGTGTCAAAAATTTTTGCAATACAATAATCCATGTGCTGTGATATTATTAGCTCCAGATTGGATAGTCTACAGTACTTCAAATGTTGACTATTGATGAACACCTGGAATTTGGATGAAATCAAAAGATATCATTATTCGCTATGATGGTTGAGGAGAAGGAAGTAGCAAAAGTTTCATGTACGTTTGTTGTTTATGTTCAAACATGGAACACTCATGAAAATTGTAATCTGAGTAAGTGTTGAGTTTGGAATCACTTAGTGCCTGATCCGCTCACTTGGATGATACTCGTGGCTTGCAAGCAAGAACATTGTCTTTAAGTTTTGAGAGACAGATTTGATAGTGTTATTAGATTCCAAAAATTGCACAATGTTGGCAATTATGTACTTAAGTGATGGCTCTTATTGGGCTAGATGCAAGTCATCATTACCAAAGTCAACTAAATCGTAGCCACGTCAAAGTAGGAGTATTTATTGAAATTGGTCTCTAGCGAGGAGAGTGGTAGCATCTCTCAAGTTTGTAGCCTACCGTTGTAATGTAAAAACTTTATAACGCAAGTTATTTTCCGTTGGGTTTGACATGGCTTTTGCCACATAAGCATCATGGACAAAGAGCGGAAAGAAATAAAACCCGCAAAATTTAATACTCATCCACGGAACCTATAAAGAGACGCCACCAAAGAGTGACCAAATTATAGTAGGTTGAGGACTAATTAGCCCAAGTGAGGGATGAGTAGCCGTTTACTCATTTCTGACTAATTTTTTTTTTCTATTGGAAATTTATATGGAACTCTCTTATACAACAAAAATAACACTAACTTCATCCTTGAGATGTTCATCAAAGGAAAACACAAAAGTAATTGATTCATCAAATATAATCATAGCTCTCTCCTTCCCCGAACACATAATGAGTCTTACCCTCATCAATCATATTTTCCATCATTCGAATGATGATCTCCATCTTTAGTTGGAGCTTGAACCAGCCGATGTCACTTTCTCCGTTTCAACATTTAGCTTGCCGTCAAAACCTTCCAAAAGTGATTCTAGAAGCGTATTCACTGCATTGCATTCGTGTCCCGCATGTAGTCCAATCACTTCACAATTGTCACAGAAGGTCGTGCTTTGGAATTCATGTGGCGATGATGGTTCCAAGTGATATTTCAACTCTCCCAAGTTCCTCTTGCTCCTCAATCTTTTATCCTTGTTTCGCCAGGAACAATTGACAATCTTAAGTCCATACTCTCCATAATAAAAGCAAGCCTCACGTTTGACTCTTGGGTATTGACTTATTACTCTTTTTTCAAACTCCACCTTGAATTTTGTTGTATTAAAGTTTAAAGAGATTATAACATCCAAGACTTGAGTCACTTTGGATAATTTAACATTCCATCCATCTTAATCACTCATTTTTCCAGAAGGTGTAAATCACTCAAAAGGCTTCTCCCAAAAACGCTATCTATCTGACAAAAACTACGAATAAGGAAATTCAAAACTTTTGCTCTCTTATTCTGATTTTGTACCCTCTAAACTTCAAGATAGCATAACTTTGTATCTAAACGTGATATCTTAGTGAAATTTTGGCTCGCACGTAGGCTATCTTGCAATACACACTCATACAAAGTTTCAAAGGCTAACTTGAAAGAAAAAAAAAGTAATTTACTCTATACAAACTTTTCTAAAATCAAAATTTTGGCACCCGTGAAAACCTCTTCTACTTCTAATAATCACATAAATCTATTAACACATGAACTAGATCTGAAACAAAAATTAAAAAATTCTCTACCTTTCATTCTACAATCGATAATAATCTCTGAAAAATACTTTCAAAAATACTTTCGCGGTATCAAAGATCACTTTTTTCCTAAAATGACGTGTTTACGTGAACAAAACATACAAAATCACTTCCAGACTATCAATTGAGACTTTTGGATAGAAAAATGAAATTTCATTCTCAAGCATACTATTTGCTTTTTCATTCTCCAACGTGAGTTGGGGAATGAAAAAGCTTGATTTTAAGCTTGACTCAAATTGATTTTAACTCCAAGTGATACCTCATGGACATTTTATCTCGAGTTAAAAATCAAATCCTAAACATTTCGTCGTCTAGATTGAGTATCGAGCAACGGAACCAAAAATGTAACCTCCAGGTTTACCCTCACTCAGGTTTACCTCATATGGTTTTGAGTTAGCTCATCATGATTCTAGAAGACCAGGATTTCTCCTTGTACTCCTCGTAGCCCAAACACTTTATAGAATCTAGATTTTTGTACAAGACAAAATAGAAATGCTCACTCAAATCTTTTAAAAATTCTATAGTTATTCCTCCAAGTATAGATATTATAGCTAAACATAGTTATAACTAGCTAGACTTAGTCATAACTAGCTATATTTAGTCATAACTAGGCTAATCATGATTTACTCCTTGGCTACTTCTAGTTCTATTTCACACATACAACATCCACTCTTACAGACTCGAGATTTGAAGTAAGGTGAGATATGAGAAGTTTTCTTCTAAAGTTGAAGCAATTCGAATTGCTATTAGAATGGAGTAAAGCTTAAAAGATGATGATTCTAGCTTGGTGTCTAGAGAAGTAGCTCCACCGATTGTAGGAAGATCCATTGGTTCAAATCCAGCTAGTTCATCCACGATGGCGAATCCTAGTGTAGAATTGCAAATGAATTGAAATCTATCACGTAGATTCTAGCAGACCTCAAGATCAATGTGGTACAGTTGTGGGAGAAGAGGAATCAGAATGTAGGGAAGGCTCTAGGAGGTATGAAATTTATTCTCCAATAGTAAATCCACATTCAAGTAACTTTGTAGTTTCTTGTTTTACTTGTGACAGTCTTCATTTTCAGCAAAATTGTCATAACTCTCGACAACATGATGGAGTTTGGCACAACAACAATGCACCAGCCACATAACAAGCCAATGATTAGAGAGTAGCATTCATAAATGTATTCCTTCATCAATGCACTTTTGAGAAAGGAGAGAGCTCAAAGTCAAAGATGGATGTGCTTGCACATGAGAAGAAACATGGTTGATTTGCAGATGAGTTAATTTTCATGGAGGACATGCCAAGTCAGAGGACACGGTCAAGTGAAGTGAGTCAACCAAGAGTACCAAGGAAGAAATAGTGCATGGATGACTTTTTCATTTCATCTTCTCAAGCTAAATATGATGTGGTGGAAGATGTAGGAAGTTAGAAACCCAATAAAATATTTAGACAACTCATTGCTTTTAATCCAGCCATACGGAAGCAGTTGAGAGGAAACCTTAGCTTCACAAGTACCTAGAAGCAAAGATCCAAGGAAAAGACTCACATAACTAATATGGTAGTTGGTGTGGTGGATGCTGTTGCTTCGAAGGTATGTCCACATGCTTCAAAGATTGAAATGATGATCGATGAGCATGATGTATCTGATGTGCTGATAGATGGTGGTCTGCTGTAAATGCAATGTTAAAATGATTGTTGGTGAAGTTGGGGATGCAACCTTCAAAAAATTTGAGTATAATTGTTGGTATGGCCAACAAAATGAAGGTAAGACCACTTGGTGTGATTGACAAAGTTGTGGTAAGTGTGAGAGGAGTGCAAAATTTGATTTACTTCCAAGTACTCAAGGAAGCTAGCTATGATTTGCTGTTGGAACGTCCTTGGTTGAGGGCGGTAAGGACTACTGATCGATGGCACAAGGGCTATCTGAGTATATGTCTAAAGAACTATAGAATGAAGGTTCCCTTGACAACAGGAGCAGATCTCATTACTGACTCAGATAGACCAACTGACGAGTATTGGGAAACTGAGAATGAGGAGAGTGACAATTTTTTGGAAGTTGACATTAACATGTCAACTTCTAATCAAAAAACATCATCAAACAACTCTTCTTATAATGATGTACAAGTTCAAGTGGTTGCTACCATGGAGTTGCTTACTAGACCGATGTGAAAAAAGATACGGACAAAGTGAAGATGAGCAAGAGGAAGATGTGTCAAAGACTTTTCACCATCAAGTTTGGTCCTAATGTTACCACGAAGGAGAAGCAAGATTTTTGGATATATTTCGCAAATATATCCATGACTTTGACTTTAGTTACAAAGATTTGAAGCAAGTGACACTCGAAACTCATCACATGGAGTTGGAGGAGAAAGCTCGCCCTATTTTGCAAAAGCAATGATGAATCAATACTCCTACGGCTGTGATGGTAAAGGAAGAGATTGACAAGCTGAGGGAGGCCGACTTCATCTATGAGGTAGAAAATTTGGAATTCGTGTCTCTTATTTTGATAGTGAAGAAAAAGATTGACAAACTACGTGTATATGTATATTACAAGAAGTTGAATGTTGTCATAAAGAAGTATTACTACCTTTTACTTTTTAACACGTCATGAGTAGTATAGTTTTGAAGATGATTATAGTGACTATAACCAAATTCAAATTGTTTTAAAGGATCAATTGAAAACTATCTTTACCACACCATGGGGAGCTTTTGCCTTTAGAGGAATGCCATTTGGTCTATGTAATGCTCCAGCCAATTTTCAAAGGTTCATAAATAGCGTGTTTGAAACTTTCATTAGAAAGTTTGAAAGAGATTCAATAGATGATTTTTTTGTGCATAGGAGGAACTAGTACCATTTTTTTCATTTGATCAAAATACTCCAACACTCGGAGTTAGTCAAAACTTCAATCAATCCAGAAAAATGCATTTTTGGATTTGAGGAGGGCTTATAGATGGATCACATTATTTCCAAGAATGGTATAGCTGTGGATCTAGAGAAGTTGACGAGTATCATTAAATTACTTTTTTTGATGATGTTGACCAAGTTGAGGCAATTCCTTGGTATGGTGTATTAATATTGGAGGTTTATCTTGTTCTTCTTCACAAAGCTCATGCCTTGACGAGTTACATGAAGAAGTGAACCAAATACGAGCTCATCTATAATGATGAAGAGGAGAAGTTGGCGTTTGACGCACTCAAGAAGGCGTTGGTGACAGCTCCAATATTGGCAAAACCTGATTGGGGTAAACCTTTCCTTCTTAATACATCTCCATCAAGTATCGCTATACGATGCACTTAGAGTCAATCTAATGATGAAAAGCATGATCATCCAATTGCCTATGCTAGTAGACAGATGGTATAAATAGAGAATAATTATTTAGTGACCGAAAAAAAGGCTTTGGCTGTCAATTTTTCACTTAAGAAGTTTCAGCATTATCTTTTGGGTGGAAAAATCAATGTTGTGACTGATCATAAGACTTTGAAATACATTTTCAACAAGCCTAATGTTGAGGGCAGGATAGTTAGATGAAAACTACTACTAGCAGAGTTTGATTATACCATTAAGTATCGACCCGGAAAGAAGCATGCTAATGCGGATTTGATGTCAAGAGCTTATGATGAGGAAGGAAATCAATCGGTAGATGATATTTTTTTGGACGAAGATTTGCTGATCATGGACACGGTGACATCGGTACCAGAGGAGTACAAGGAGATTTGAAAGTTCATCTCCAAAGGAGAGTTTCCCCAAGGTATGCATTCGAGAGTAAGTAATGCATTGGTAAAGAGATGTCAACCATATATGATCATCGAGAAGGTGTTATTCAAGAAAGATTCAAAGAGAGGTTGAAAGAGGAGAAGCATTGCAACTCATGAAGGAGTTTAACGAAGGTGCAGTGTGTGGAGGACATTTTGCCGGGAAGTTAACTAACTTCAAGATTCTTGATGCTCGTTAGCATTGGAAGGGTATTTTTAAAAATTGTGTGGAAGTTTGCAAGAGTTGTGATGTGTGTCAAGCTTTTGCTAAAAAGTCCATGAGAACTCCTTCCTTGATTTCAGTTCCAATATTATGTTCTTTTGAAAAATTAGAGGTCCTTTGAATCTTACTCCTCGAGAAAATAAGTTCGTTGTGATAGCTACAAATTATCATACCAAGTGAGTAGATGCAAGACCACTTAAATCTACTAATGAGAAGAAGGTTGGTAGGTTTTTGTATGAGAGAATCATAATTAGATTTGGTTGTTCTTTGGAGTGGGTGTAAGTTAGAGGAAGATAATTTGTGGGAAGTATCATTTTTCCATCAAATCTTGAATGATCACTACATACAAATCCAATGCTAATGGGTTGGCGGAGCGGACCAACTACACTCTTTGTATAATGTTGGTTAAGGATGCAGATATGAAAGGGAGTAAGTAAAGTTGGGACAAGAGGTTGCATGCTATCTTGTGGAAAGTACGAACGACGTGAAAAATATCTACCGGATATTCACTTTTTTTGATGGTTTATGGAGTTAAATCAAAGCTTCCAATACAATTCGACTTGACTACTTTCATGACGATCCAGCAAAGGTTGAAAAAAACGAATGGGGAAAATGTCATTAAGTGTCGCCAACAACAATAAATGAAGTTGGAGGAAGCTCAAGCCCTAGCAATTGTACAACTGGAGCGGGCTCAACAATTGTAGGAGAATTATCACGAAAAACAAAGTGAAAATAACGACTTGAAGCCATTTAAGGAAGATGATTGGATGATGCTCTTTAATGCAATTAAATACAAGAGAGCTAGGAAAAAGTTTCTTCCTAAATATTTTGGACCTTACATAGTTGAGATGGTGTGGGGAAACTTTACTTATGACATCAAGGAGTTAGAAGGACGTCACTTCAATCAATTCAACCATGACAAGTTGAAACTATTTCATCCAAGATCAGATTCTTTCACTCCGAAGTCGTAGTGAAATCTTGGTCTAGGGGCAAATGTAAGACCAGATGTTGTAAGTGTGAAATAGAACTAGAAGTAACCAAGGACTTAATCATGATTAGAATAGTTATGACTAAGTCTAGTTAGTTATAACAAAGTTTATCAAGTCATAACTATGTTCACCTATAATGTCTATATTTGGCGGAAAAACTAGAGAATCTCTAGAAAATTTGAGTGAGCAGTTCTATTTTCTCTTGTAAAAAAATCTAGATTCCAAAGGAAAAGCCTTTTGATTTCATGTTTAATTTTGATTGGTTTGACTAAGTAAAGAGTACTTCATTATTTATACTAAGTCTAATGGTGACTTAATGGCAAGTGGAAGTTCCAAAAGTTGGAAAGGCACAAATAGCATGTCGCCACCTCAATCTAGAGATTGGTTAACATCTAGAAGGGTTAGGAGCCCAATAACATGTTGCCACATATTGATAACTAGTCAACCTTACTGTGATTTATCTTTGTAAAAGTAAGTTAGATAGAAATTATCATTTGTTACTATGGTAAATTCTCAAGTAGTATATATAGAAAGGTAGGGAAGAAACTCTCAAGCAAGTTAAATAAGTTCATGTGTAGAGACTTGTTTTGTATATGAAAGAGTGACGATTTTCAATACTTTGACGTGTCGATATGTATGTGAGTTGGAGTGATACATTGAAGGATTGTGTGAGTGGATGTTTGGCTTATGAGTATGAAAAGAAATCATAATCTTCCAGAACCATTATGAGCTACCGCAAAGGCATTTGAGATAAACTTAAGTGAGAATCAGGCCGGAGTTTGTAGGACCTCCAAGGTTACTTATCGTCATCGGTCGCTTTTTCTCCTAAAACGTAAGCTGAGGTCGAGTATGTGTGTTTACTTCTTTCCTTGATGCACTTCTGTTGCTTTTTTGATTGCTCAAACTGTTCAGTCTTCACGGAATTGGTAAAAATCTGATCTAAAATGTAAAACCGGATGTTATATGGATGAAATAGTAGTATTAGTAACCAAGGAGTTGATCATGGTTAGTTTAGGTATGATTAAATATAACTAATTCTGACTAAACTAGCTACTTATAATTAAGTTTATATACAAATGACTAAGTTTAGCTATAATATCTATACTTGACGGAAAAATAAAAAAAATTCTAGAAAATTTGGATGACCTATCGCAAAACAATGTGAGCTAAATCTAAGTGAGAGTCAGCTTGGAGTTTGCAATACTCCTAACACTGAATCACAAAAATGATAAAAGAAAGAAAATTCTTGAAATTGAAAATTAAATTCAATGAATAGGGAAAACTGTTTGTCAAATCATTCAAAGTAAAAATTTATTAATGTTAGACTGAAGGTGGATAAAAACTTGAATATGAAAATGAAATCTTTAGTACGACGCATTCTTACATTGTCTATTTTCCAAACGGTCTTTTTTACAAGGTGCTCAACTTGCAAAATTTAAGCTTAAACGGAGGTTGATTGATTAGTCACAACTTCCAAAATTGCCAAAAATCAAGGTTAATGTATTGTTACTATTTGACCAAGATTCTTCAAAAGAGGGTCACGGACGCCTCCGTGACCCTCTTTTTTGTCATGTTCAATGTGGATGACTTGCCATCTTGCTTGGATCGCATACCTTCCGCTTTAAATTTTAGGGTTTACTCAATTCGCCCATCAAAGTCTGCATTATCATTCATCGTACTGTCATCGTAGCTAAGGTTGGCCCCAAACTTCAAACATCCACTATAGAGTTAAATCTTCCAAAAATGACATACATTGATGCTATGATTTTACTTCATTATTGTGTGGTGTCACTCACAAGAGTAAAGTGTCTTATTTTGAGAATAAATTCCCAATAGTAACATACATGGATGTTAGAATTGAATGTCACTATTGGGAGTTGAAAAACCTTGAGTATAAACTTTCAATAGTAACATACATTGGTGTTAGGATTGGTTGTCACCGTTGGAAGGTGGAACTTATTGCAAGAAAGTGCATAGATCACTTTCAAGTACTTTTCAAAAAATGTGTTGTTTGATTTCAAAATCGGGTTCATTTGCAATTCTATATTATTTGTAAGTTATAATTGCATTTGAATTTGATTAAATTATTTGTAAGTTATAATTGCATTTGAATTTGATTGATTGAAACAATTGATGATAATAAATGTAGCAAAATATTTTACAAATGCCTAGAAAGAATGAAATTTTGAGTTTATCTTTTGATAAAGGTATGTTACATTCTTCTTTCTCAAAGTTATGTACGGTGATAATGATAAAATTTTTAACTTCACAATTACACTTAAAACTATCACTATTGAATAGTGTCATGTAACTATTGGCAATAGTGACATCCATTTTTATTGAGTAGATTTACAAGTTAAAAAACTAATGTCAATCATATCTTCATTTTCAATAACCTTAATTTTAGATTAATTAGCTTAATATACTAAACAAATTTTGTTAGAAAAGTTTGTATACTTAATAGTATTAAATCTTGTAAATGAATAAATAAAGAATGTAAACAAAGAAAATTTTAAGTGCGGAAATTTTAATTTGACATTAAGAAAAGATTTAGTTTCTTAATGATGTACATTGCATCTAGAATCACATAGTGAAAAAGATGAAGTGACGATGGAGGCACGGAACTGCAACATTGTTACTTAAGTGAAAACAATATATATATTGTGAACAAGATTAAGTGACAATAAAAAGCCAAATCTTCAAATCAGATCGATGAAACTTAAGAAGAGGAAATGATTATTGTACTTGTTGTTATCATTGTTGCAATTATATTTCAAGTCTAAAATATTGCAAATTGGTACTTCTTAAAATTAGTGTGAAGACACAAGTTGATGTTTTTTGAGATAGCAATATTATTTGTATTCAATTGAAACGTTGCATTTAAATTCAACATGTTATAGCAATATCAACAATGATTAATTATGCTTGGACTAACATTTTTTTTCAAAAATTGTGGAGTTTGCAAAAGGAAAATATAACATTGTAGCTAAAATAACTATCAATGATGAGTAAAAAAAGTTAACAATATATGAAAAGATGAATTTTTGAAATAGAACTATGGTGATAGCAATATGAAATGAACACATTCATTATAATTTTGAAATTTAGTCCATCATTCAATTATGTTAGTCATTGAAAACATCTATAATAGATTTTAGTTGAAATAATTTTTTCCCATTAGATTTTAATTGAATTTTTGTCATTGAAATAACTTGTCATAGTTTTAGGTTATAATCGTTTTTTTATTTTTCATTGAACTTTGATTGAATTGTGATGAATGAATTACATTTAAAAAATAAACTTTAAATTTATTCAACCATCATCACAAATTGAATGATGAAAATTAGATTTATTTCTAACATTATTTTAAATTAATGGATATGAAACATATGATGAGAATTTAGTTTTAGATTTTTTTATTTAATTTTGAATTTATTGTTATTATGAATATTATACAAAGTGATGATATAGTCCAAGTAGATATGAAAATATCTAGGTAAAGTTGACTCATTATGTGGTTGCACATTTCCATTATGTTCTTTCTATGGGAGCCGTTTTTGCTTTATTTGCGGGATTCTATTACTGGATAGGTAAAATAACTGGTCTTCAAAAAATCTTGTACAAAAGCATAGAGTCAAGATGCTTTTGTCACGTTATTATTTGCGCAAGTACACGCAGATAATAACCTGATTTGCCACTTAGTCAAGGGGTGAGCTAGATTTCACAATCCTTGTTGTTTACAATCTAAATCTTAACTCTCAACCAACTAAAAGCTTTCTGAAAATCCATATCAATTACACCTAACAATACTTCTCATAATTCATGTCAAGAAAATAATAACCTCCATCATCTATAAAATTATTATGCTGAAAGTATCAAAGAAATACTAAAAAATACCTCTTATTAAACTAGAGCTCACTAGAACTAAGCACTAGCCCATACAAGATAGGATAAAAATGTATAAATGGAACTAAAATTGCTAGTAAAGTCTATTTATGTTTCTCATGCAAAATGTGCATAGTAGCACAATGTTTCATAAAATTATCCAAAGTAATAACTTTGATCAACACATCAACTATATTGAACTTATCGTCAATCTTGACTTGCTTAATCTTTTAATCAAAAATTGCACGTTTAATAAAGAAATATTTGATATAGAGATGTTTCACTATACTGTCGATCATTTAAATTGAAGCAAGATGTAAAACATTTTGGCTATCAAAGTGAGAAATGACAACTTTTTGTTTCAATCTCATCTCCGTAATCAATTTATTATCCAATCCTTGCAAGAGGTCTATTAATAATTTGATGATATTTTGATAAAAATTTGTGGTTGATTTATATACTATGATGAAGATGTTTGAGGCCTATTAAGTTCCTATCGATTTGATTAAGGTCCTATTGATTTGATGATTTCTTAGTAAAAAAATTTGGATTCATATCTATATTCTAGCGGAAATATAACAATATCAAAGACATCACCAACAATAATCTGCTGATTTAATTTTTAATTTTTAATTTTTGCTTTATTTTTATCAAAGCTTCTTCTTGTGTTACATCATTAATCACATAATAATCAATCTTTTTTCAACAACATCCGTGAGTGGGAATTTTCCTTTGTTATTTAAAGAAAGTGATAAATCTTATGCTCTTTCAATGATCTGGACTCATTGAAATAAACATCCATACTGACAATGGTTTTATAAGCTACAGGGTTTCAAAGTCTATCATATTTTGCATCACCATCATACTTTTAGATGTAGGTATCAACTTGATACTATTCTTTTCAGTTATGAAAGTATAAGTCGTAGAATAAAACATTCTCAAAAGATTAAAATGAGTTGTCCGTTTGTGCCTTAGGTCAGACAATGTCAAAAAATTGATTGCAATTGAAGAGAAAGATTTATCAAATACAAAACAATATTGAGAACTTCAGGCCAAAATTTATTTGGTAAATTGATTTGATTCAATAGATTGGACACCTTCTCGAACTCTATGAGATAAAACATTTCAGAAACAACATTATGTTGCAAAGTATAAATCATGATGAGATGAGGAGTAACTCTATTCTCTTTGCAGTAATTCTTAAAATTTTTAAAATTATACTCATCAACACTATTTGCATGTAAATATCTCATCTTGTATCTAGTATATTTCTCAATTTAAGGTTTTAAACTCTTGAAGATTGTTAAAACCTCATACTTGTGTGTGAGTCCATAAATTCACACAAACTTTGAATAATCATCAATAAAAAATACATAGTAAATTATTTTAAAGAGTGAAGCTTTTGGCTAAAATCTACTCATGTGACTATATACATATTCAAATGATTCCTTAGAATTGTGAGTTTCAAAACCAAGGCTTGATTATGATGCTAGTCCATAACACGCTATTTACAAAACTCTAAGTCAATTTTATCCTTGTCTAGACGAACAAGTATTTATTACTCTAGTGTCCTGGACTAGAATACCATAGATGAAACATTTTGTTTTGAAATTTTGTAAAGTTAAATACATCACATGTGATCATGCTTTTAGTAAGCATAGATTGTTGTGCTTATAACCTCTAAACATAACTTTATCATTACTCTTACATCAGGCACTCCCTTCTTAAAGCTTCTTAAAGATCTTTAATGGAGCTTTAAAGATCAAATTCTTTCTCAAACCAAGTATAAACCTAATTTGGATAAATATATGTTGACATTTATCAAAAAATTTAATCAGCGAAAGAACTAAAGTTGTTTGATAGGAAGAAAGTACAAAAAAATTTTTACAATGTAACAAATGTGATAAAATAAACATTATCTAAAATGTATACATCATATGTCCTATGCAATTCATCTTTTGATGAATTAACGGTTTGATTTTGATTAACGTGGTTACTTTTGCCATGTTTCTAACAAATCATAGTATTTTTTTATGGATATAGACATAAATTTGGATCTATATTTGAATTCAAAGTGCTTGTAGTTTTTGTTATTTTGAAAATATGATTGACTTTGAGTCACATTCAATGCGGTGTCCGAAAGATGAAGGAGATATCAACATTATTTTTTGATATAAATCATTAGTCAACAAAGAATTTACAACCTCGTTGTAAATGATTTTTTGCTTATCACAATAAATCAAGACACGTGACAGCAACTAATAAGCAGCAAGCAATGAATTAAAGATGAATAGCTTTCTTTTCATTAGTAATCTATTTTTTAAGATTCTAAAGGTTCATCACAAGATCGCCAAATGCATCAATGTGATATTGGATCTTTGAGCCATAAACTTTCATTTTGAAACTCATGAGCATCAAGATGACATACAAGTTGTATAATAATTTCAATTTGATAAATCTCAAATCCAAAAAAATTAGCATTAAAATCACAAAATAGCATTCAATGAGTACATTCTACACATATGCATTCTTTATTATTTTTTTAGAAAGTAGATTGATAAAACAAATATTTTTTCTGTTGAATACAATATTTAATCATCTTTATCATGATAAATAAAAAATTTAATTCAATATCTCAAAAATATTGTCATCTGATCAAGTTATAAAAAATATTTAGATCAAAGTTCCGATATTTTTTCAATCATCTTATTTTCAAGCATCACATTATACTATAAATTTTGAAATATCCTAGAAGCAAATCAATCTTGAAATAAAAAAATCAAGACTATCTTTAAAATTTAAAAAGTTGTCAAGATTTAAAAAATCATGTGATAATAAAATGGTGGCTATATGTTAATCTCAAAAGATATAATTGCGTCAAAATATGTGAATTTTTCATGGCAATTATTGCATACAAAAATACAATTGGTTTGGCAATTTTTTTTTGACAATTATTGATGAAAATATTCATAATAATTCGGTACTATGTATATGTATGTTGTACTTTTTGTATAAATTATAATCAATTTAAGTATCTAGTGATGTTTTTGTTTCACTAATGCATTTGTTTCATTCATATATTGATTATTTTTAATTTTTCTGTATTTAAACAAATATTTTAGTTTTTTTTATGTAAAATATACATAAATTTAAAAAAATAATTATCATAAGCGCATTTTTTTGATGTTACAAAACATTGTTATGTGTAAGTCATAGTTTCAAAATGTAAGTTTGACAAGTTGGAAGTGTATTATTTGTATCATAAAATTGCAGAAAAAAAAATCCAAGCTATAGGATTAAAATCATTCAAAATTGATAACTAAACTTTCAAAATTAGATGTCATATTGGTTCTTTTAAAATTTAATGATTCTTTTCATAAATTTGTTAAAGATTTTGTTTGTCTAGGTAAAATCTTAACATTAATGTTAGGCAAAATAGTAAAATGAAGATACAGAATAATTCAACAATTAGTTCTTTAAACATTGAAATTTACTTTGTTACATGCGTCAATCTTCAAATGGTTAATATTAATTGCACCATCAAGTTGAATACTGATGTGTGAGATATAAAAGTGGATGTCATACATCAATACTAATAAAATGATTTTTGAGATCTAGTATTTTTTTCCAAAAATTGATGACAGTTGAAAAAATTGTATTATGATGGAAGAAGAAAAATTTAATTAGTATGCTGGCAACAAAAAATTTCAAGCACTATATGGAATACAAGGATTGTGTAGTGAAAACCAATCATTAATCATTGGTTTTACAAAAATCTTAAAGAATATTTTTCTAAATGACAATTTTAACATACAATTTTATTACGTGAGTGCTTCGACATAAAGACTCTGTATATGAAGTGAAAACAAATCATGCCTACGCTTTTAGCCAGATATCATGTCTTAATTCAACGAGATTGATATAATCAAATGACACTTGCCACAAAAGTCAATTAAAATATTATGAAAATACAATAAGTTACAAAAAATGCAAATTTTTTTAGGTTTAACATTTTACAAGCAATATATACATGCATGTAAATTTAATTCAAGAGTTCCTTAATGATTTTGTCAAAAAATCATCATTGCAAATTATGTGAGAATAAAGAACTTTATAAATCATGACAAGATACTACAATTAGTACTTAATACAAAAAATGTGGAGATTTATGTTTGAAGTTTTGTATCTTGTTAATTAGACAAGGCAAGTAATTAAAAATTAACTAGCTTATAACAATCTTTCCATAATTCTAAACAAGAGTGGAACCACGTAACTATTGATTCTCTAAATAACTTAACAAAAATCTTGTTAATTGGCTTGTGGTATATATGAACAAACTAAATAATTGATTCATATTAGATCAATCACGGAAACAATAACAACTTGCTCAATTGTATGTAGATGAAATTTTTGTATTGTATTGCTTAAATAAAGTCTTAATCAATGATAAAGAACGTTATTTAATTTTTAGGGTAATTCTAAAATGTATAATGTTTGATTTATACAACATTATGATGGTTGCAATTAAGAATGGTTGCAAAAATTTTCACTTTTCAAATACAAAACATCATTTTTTTTCTTTTAAATAATCACATCCGTTATCTATTTGCTTAATATATAAAAAAATAAAGTGTTGGTTGACAATGACATGTAAGAATTCCATATATTTGTTTAGTAAATATTGAGTATTTAGTTCATGTTTTAGTTGAGAGTTATACACAAGCAATATATATGCTTGTTAAATATATTTGTCTATATAAATATATGTTTCCAATAATTGTGTCAGATAATGTTATCAATATAAATATATGTTTAAAATATTAAATGGATGCTCGAGATGAAATTTTAGTTCATTGTACATATTAGATTGATCTATATTTAAGCTTTTTATTATCTTCAGAATTACTGTTTTATCTTTAAAAAAACTTATTTTCCAATTATTGATATTCCAATGTTCACAAATAAATATTACACAAACACATGTCATTTGGTAATTCAAAAGATATAAAACCTCATTTTAACATTAGATCAAACTTAGACTTGGTCTCATCAATCAAAATCTGGATAACAAGTCCAACCAATCATAAATAACATGTGGTCAAATTCTTTATGATTTTTTATTATCAATTTGATAAAAGAAAAAATAGTAATATTCATCAATCACTTCCAAATAAATTTTAGTTAATTATTTATTATTCATTTGATAGGTATATTTCATAACAACTAGCTAAACTTAGTCATGATTTATATAATAAAATTCCAATGTTTAAAATTAAAACTTTTTGACTTCTTTAATTGTCAAAAAATCAATCATCCACCAAAAATCAATTTTTTTTATTCTCGAAATAAAAAATAAACTACAAAAATATAGCACATATATATTACATTTTTCATTTCAAAGCTATTATATTGTACACGTCAGTTTGACACAAGTCACCAGATGTTGCAAAGTTTTCAATTTAGAACTTTATGGTTTTTATGATCCTTATGAGATGATCCAATTTCATATGTGTTTCATTGCATTATTGTCATCATAATTATATCTCTGATTAAATCCTAATTATCAAACTTTACATGCAAAACAAGATAGCCACCAGAATGTTAATGACATCATTCTCATTGTTGAATCTTTGATAGCAACTCCAAAATTATGAGATTGCTCTTGATAAGCTATTTTTATTATTTTTAATTATTTTCATAGAACAACGTTATTGATAAACAACGTTGTTTTCAATTTCATCAGAAACTAAATTTTCAGTTTTTTATATGACCATAGGCAAAAAAAAATTATTCTTATGAGGATTCAATTTCTAAATCTTTAATTTTGTTGTCTAAGATGAAATTCATCTTCATTATCATCTAAGTTATGAATATTTAGTTTTGCTTTAAGTGATGAACATCATTTTCATTATGATCTTTGTTTTGAGTTTTTGATTTTGTCCTAAGAAATAAAAACCATTTTTTTCAAAAATGAAGATCTATTTTTAAAAATAACTAAAAGACTGCAGGGTAGTGTTTCTTGTTGTGATCTTGTGAAACTTGGAAGGTTGTATTATAATATTGTATAATAATAAATTTTGATCAAGGTTCAACCTATATAGATTAGGAGGTATATTGACAATTGCAATTTGAAAATAGAACATTGTGTTGTACTTCAAATTCAAGGAGTATAAAATTTTGCAACTCTAATTGCCAATTTTTCTGCATTTATATTAAATTTTATGTTTTACTTCCAAGTTCTGAATTATTCTGATGAAGCTTTTTGTTGAATTTATTGAATTTTAAATTATCATTGTGTTGATTCATTAACAATTGTATCAATGATGATATACATAACTAGTTCATTATATAAGATTTTATATGAGTGAAGAGTATTATATGTTGTATTATATGTTGTATTATATATCAACAGTTGTCTTAATGAACAACTTTTAGGATCTGATCTGACCAAATTAAATGCCAATCATAATAATTGATGGAGCTAGATATGACATAGTCAACAAAGATGAATGTAATGAGTATCTTTCTTGAAAGAAAAATTTAAAAAAACAAGTTGAAAGTCAAGTGTTTGGATAAGATGTTTAAATCCTAATTTTTTTGTTTCACAAAAATTGAAAAAAAATCAAATTGAGGTGATTATTGAAGTTAAATTAATATTACAACCTCTCACATAAAAAACGTGGGAACATGTAGCTATTGAACTCTATTCCTAAAGGTTTTTGAGTGATGTTTTCATCACAAAAAGTTTAAAAAAATTGATGTTTCATTGAATCAAATAAGCTTCAATGAAATTTCAGTGTAAAAATTTCTCATGTTTACACAAAACCTAAAATCAGATTGATGATGTTGAATTTTTTTTAAATATTTGAACTTAATATTCTATGCAATTCACCTAAGGTTTTTATTGATGTATGATATCCAGATGGTTTTTTGTTTTATCGAATTTTTTAGATAAAATATAATTTTATTATTTATATCAAATGTATAAAAAATTTAAATTTAAAGGTTTTGATTAAATTCTTAGAATGAAAGATGTAATATCCGTTATAATGTTAAATGGAATCAATCACATATTTTTATATTCACGTTAGATTTATAGCAAATATGAATATAGATATTTATCCTGTTATGATGTCAAAATGAAAAGAACTTGATTATAAGTTTAAAAGAGAATTCTTAATAAGACAATAGGTGATAAGATTAGATGAAAGGTCATAAGTGTGAGATTTTTACGTGATATAGGGCAATGATATCAATGTTAAAGTCAAGTTTATTAGATCTTTATTTAAGATGTCAATCTAGAAAGAAATAGGGATGATAAATAGGGACTTGTCATTCCTTGCCACCTGACATGAATATATTTGACTTTTGTGAACATCATATGGTGACAAAGATAATTAAAATATTTTTGATGTTTTAATTCTTAGTTTCAAATATATATTTCAACTTTTATGCCTTGGAAATTTTTAGTATGTTTTATTTATTGATGATTATTTAAAATTTATGTTACTTGAAATTTTTCACACAAATTTATGAGATAATCATAATTTGTTAAGGTTGAAAATACAAATTAAAATTTAATGTTGATCTAAGATGAAATATTTATTATTTACATATGGATAATGGTAACGAGGAATTCGAGAGTTACTTTAAATAATTGATCAACAAGGAGGCTTCACTAAGTGTAATTATGTTATAATGAACTTGAAGTACTGAAAGAATATGTTTGAACAGGAGACAAACTTCTCATGATACTGCGTAAATGGCATGTATCAGTAAGTGAGGTTGTTCGAACCTGGCATTGCACAATTGCACTGAAGTTCCTCGGACATTTCCGAGCTACGCATTAAGCATAGACAACTAACATCAGTACAAGATTTACAAACTGTCCCACATTATCATAGACAGCGTAAGCAAGTCTCTAAATAGAGGCAATGACGTGAACACGTTAATTAGACCCCGAGACATCATGTGCACAAGCATACCAACTATAGTCAGTCAGCCGGGAGATGTGTCAGAGCCGATGATTCGAATATACGAGGCAGGGCTGCAAGGGGTGAATGCTAAACGGTATGCCGTTAGTACAGGGTACCACATGTCTGTACTTAACAAACAGCTACAATGTGCAAACAAACGAATACGAAGGAAGCACAGGAACGAGGTCCGCTGGAGCCGGATTAAAGGAGTGGAGGAGCATTCAGAACTGGTTCGAGTCTGAACATTATTGCATGTAGTATTGTGTGGCTGCTGGGTTCCATCCAGCTCTTCTGCACATTCTTGCATCGCTTCTTGTCCTCATATTGTTGGCAAACTGGTGAACTACATTTGAAATGCGAATCGCATGCAGCAATCATTTGTTCCATCACGGAAGCAGGACAAAGTCTTACTGATCTTCTACGAAGCGCTACACGGATTTATTGAAGTGTGTCACTTGACCTGTCCTGGTTCTTCTTGAAGCCAGCAGCATCAACTGCAAATTGTCATCCCAGATTTTTTCTCGGAATTCTCAGCGTTGAAGGCCACAAACTCTGAGAGGGGCCCGGTCGGTCTCGATTTTCAGAAGTATCCAACAGCGCTGCATTTAAGACGGCAGAGGACTTGAAAACGATCGCGAAGAGACTGAGAGTCTGGGACCTGGGATCGAAATCTTGCTCACATATCGAGCTCGAAAAGGTGGATGACGAGCAGGAAGAAACAAGAAACGAAGCCGAATTCGGTGTCCTAACATCTGAAACGTTGATGAATCTCATGATTTGTTCATTTGCTTGTCCCACGGTGTCAGAAACGGTTGCGGCTGCGAAGCCTACTGCTGAACTTCCGGCTCTCGAATTCTTAGAATCTCTGAGTCGACCTGAGCTTTTCGTCACCTCAGATGTGTTTCGATCAGAGGGCGCCCTTACTCGGACGAGAAGCGAAGCGGAGAGCACGGAAGCGACTCGAATCACGAGTGGAAGGAAGGCAGCTGGAGTGGATGAAGGAATGCGCAACAATTATTGTACAATCGAGAATGAACATAGGGCCGGGTCAGACTGCTAGGCTCGGAAGGAGACAGCCAGCCCGGCAACCAAACCAGCCGACCAGCTTTTGCAAGAAGGCACGCCCAGCAGCAGAACTGTTTCGTCGTGAGGAACGAGTGCCATTTCTCCCCAGGCGGGCCGTCCCCTTCCCCTTCCCACTCCCGCTCCCGCTGCTGGTTGTTTACCAGCTCGTCCGCTTTTTTCCTTCTTACCTTTACCCTCGAGAGAGACGCTCGAGCACAAAGCCCTACCCCGCTCTCCAAAAAGCCACGGTAGCTTTTGGGAATAATCGAATGTAGGTAAATGACATCACTCGAAATTTACTCGCACAGCTACTCCGCCGATTGATGGATGGATGTCAGGACCACGGGCATGGGCCACGTGTACGCAGTCTGGACTCCGGTCGATGAACCAGTCCCGTGCCCCAGTCCCATGCCCCCTCGTTCCCGCACTGCACGTCCTGTCTCTAGTTCGGCGCATAAGTAGCAGCAGGATTGGCGGCGCCTCTAGAATGTCAAACCCACGTTGCGGTCAAACTCGAGGGCCCCGACATGTTGTGCTGCGATTGAGATCGTGTTCAGCCCGTAGGATCAGTATCCGACGGCAGCAGAAACCACGAGCTACCGGTTTACCGGCACGCGACCTTTTACATGGAACACGACACGGGGGACATGATCTTCCTTTGTTCCTCCCGGATTGGCTGTCCCGGAGATAGAACCGTCACTCTTCTTCGTTCATACATGTTGTACTCCGTTCGGCATTTTATTCGCGCTGTGCGGAGGGAGGTGCGCCAGCGTCACTAAACGTGGTCCAAATTTAGGGACGGCGCTTTATCGGCAAACTCTTGCACGTTCAAACGACAAAACTCGGAGACTGCATTCAGTAACGGCCCATTTCCACCACCAGTTTCCTTTCATTCAACTGGTGGTGGGTATGAGCCCGTCCAGAGTAAATGGCTGCTCGAAGAAGAGGAAGAAGAAGGAATCTGGAGGCTCTGCTGCTCCGAGACTGACCTTCCATTCTCTGGCTGAACGACGAAGACGACGATACCGGACCGGAACGATGCCCTTGCAGCGAAGATTTGCCTACAGGTCTGCCTCAAATCAAGACTGCCTCCAGATAATTGAAACAGAGGTCTAAAGATGATGATCTTGCGGTGCACCCTCGATTCTTTTCTCAGAGAAAGGTAATGCACCTTCGAATGGTACACACCCGATACCAATCTAAGTGTGCTAGTTGGTTCACAAGATTGAAGTTTATTTTTGTTTCGCGAGAGAACGAACGTTTTGATTTTTTGAGTTATTTTGAATTTCTTAACCCCTCCATGAATTTCTTGAAAGCTTCCCTTGAGTTAGTCCGGAGATGTAACATGTAGAGAGACAACAAAGCTTCAGAGTGTCTCGAAGGGACGCAATGTCTACATGCACACGATTGTGTGATGGTGAGACCACCTACACTTCCAGTGATTGATTTAATTCACATTGAAATAAGAAAGGATCTCGGTCTGTATTTTTAAGAATGATTATGTCATCAATTATGAACATGCAGAGCATTAGAAAAATAACGTGGAGTCTACGTAGAATGATTAAAGATACACATTTCACTCTTTGGAAACGAAGCATCAAACTACCTATTGTGAGTAATAACGTTGGAGCCACTAGCTCACATAACAAAACTGCAATCTATTCCAAGAGGCCACAATTACTTGGTTTGAATGCAAAATTTTTACGGTAAAATATGATATTCCATCCATGGAGCTACTCAGGTGACATTGTTTCTTTATCCCACTATTTCTTTCGACCTATCTTACTACTGTCGGCGATTAGTCAGTGGAGGAAGTAGTGTAAATTATCACTCGGGTGGTTTGTCTCGTTGCCAAGCTTCACTGCTGGTTTGGTGTGAAGCTCAAAACAATAGGTGCAAATATAGACCACTTCGTTGTTTAGGTCTGGAGTCTTTTTTGGTTGTTCAAGAACCATTTCAAGAAGTCCAAAATGTTTTTATCCACTTCTTATTTTTTTAGTTGTAGGGTTTCCGACGTTATCTTTTAACCCACCATCCAAAAAGCTCAAATTCATAAATGAGCGAACACGATTCGGGTCTCGGGATTATTTGTTTCCTCTGCACTGTTTCGCCGCTTTAATCTGTTTTACTTTCATGTTCTTTTGGATTTTCTCCTCAATCTCCAAAGAGGATGCTAGTGTGACCTTCCTCTTGAAACATATCATTGCTGTATTCCTAAAAGTTGAGCACTTTTCGGAAAGATCGGCATCTTTTCTCGTCCCATGCCCATGACGCTTGAACGGACGCTAACTTCAAGGATAATATTATTTTCAATGACTCCAGCTCCGATTACTGGTTCCACCGAAGGAAATTGTACATGCAGTTTCAGGAGAAGAACATATTTTCTTAAATGTCTAGGCAATTGTGGAGTTCTGCTCACCTTCATCGTGGAGCGGATATCTCAGAAGAATAAGTGCAAGAGGTGGGTCGTATCTGGTTCATTACCATGCTATGTTGCTATTGTATGCACGCACTTCCTATCTCTGGTATCACAGTACAGGACTGCACAGCGTTTCCAACGTAGATGAACTACATTTAACGTACTACTTACATGCCTATAAATACACACACACAGAGAAGTGTAAACAAGACGAGGGAGTGGCAGCTTAGCGGATTTCCTGGTTGGCCTACGGGAAGGCAGCTGGGACTTGAGTACTGTTTCTGCCGTAGATCAGTGGATCTGTGAGCACTCTTCCGCCAACTCTGCGCCATAATTGTCACTGTTCCAAGATTGGACTTATACGGTTAGATTGATACTACAGAGGACATCGACACCGTCCAAGCTGTCGATGTTTAGCGGCGGTAGCTTTAGCCGTACTGGGATCTACTTGCGCTTTCACAGTACGGTACACATTGGCTACAATAAATTGTAACGACGTGTTTCTACTATCGTCATCTCTGCCACCGAAATATATAGTTTCCGAAACTGGTTTCACCCTTAAGCAATATATATTACGTCATTTCTATCACCGTACACCAAAACTGTGACTAGTGTACAATAGAGATTCCTGAACCTCTCATTTGTGGCTGTGATTCATTCTATGAGAAATATAGAACGTTTCTTTTAAGCCTGCCTTCTTATACTAACAATTAATCTATCTCACTTTGGACATCTGTTGTAGAATCTCATGATTTGTAATAAGGATTTCAAAGGAAAGTAGGGGATGAGCAATTCTATATTGGACAAATTTGATAGAGTTTAAATGTGATGCGGGGTTTCTAATTACAGACTGTCTGAAAAGTTAGCATCTTAAAGACAATAAAAGTTTTTTCTTCGTGTAGTTATATTTCTGACACTGTCATGCCAGTTCTTGACACATGTCCGAGTTGGATCGCTCATTATCAGATCACAAGTCAGAACCAAAAACACGGTGACAAATAGCTTTCCACGTGAAATTATGCTCGGGAAGTGTAAACCGCTATTTTAAGCAGCATATCATACACGTTTGATAATTACAATTTCCAAGAGCCTGCTTCGAACATCCGATTGTTTAATCACTTAAGCTAAATTCTTAAGGCATCAAATTTGCTCTTAATTATCAGGATGCGTCCGATATAAGAACACATATTTGAAACCAAATCAAGTACAACATAGAAATTTTTTATTTGCAATGCTCTTCTTTAAACAATCACATATCAGGTCGCTTGTATTCTTTCTCAGATTTCAAGCTCCAATTTTATTTTTTTACTATCAGTATGGGTTTGCATTGCATAACTATTTTCAATTCTAATCTTCTTCATCACATGGAATGTATTTCAATTATAAGATTTATTATTCTCCTTATATCCTACATAGAATTTCTTTACAACCTATATTTGAGTAATTCTTAGATTTCCTAATATTGCAACAAAATTTTAATTTTATTTTAGTAAAAAAAAGAAATCCACATGAAATATGGAGAAAAGAAAATTTTCCTAAATATTTATACAGTACTACACAAAGTTTGCAAATCATCTTATGAATGTATTCAATTATATACAAATATTTTACTGATTTCTCTGTACTCTTTTACATGTCGTTGAGAATCAAATATATGATAACGATGAAAACCTAGGATAACTTAGTGATCACATTTCTCTTTAATCTCAAGATAGGACTTTTGATTTTCTATTAATAAATAATTCACATTTGATCAATTTGGTAGTTTTAAATTTTTTTGAATCCTACTACAATTTATAAGGTGAAATTACACCATAATTACTATAAAATATTTTACCAAAGAATAGAATTAAGAAATTTATGGTTTTAAATTTTACGTTGTATATTATATTTTTTACGGAAAATAATTATTTTTCAGAGCTAAAGATTTGAAAAATGTCAAGATCCAGTAAAATTATGTTGAATATATAATGCATACGTCCAGGTTCAAAACAGTTTATCGTCCTAGTCTGGAAACTTTCATCCGTAACTTAAGAATTGATTTCTCTGAGTTACCTTTCATACGTGAAGAGTTTTTCAACATTCAATCCTGAATGTTCATACTTATTGTTGTTTACATTTGTATACAAAGAGTCGTTCTAATAACAGTTTACAAGTTGAATTTCTGTGAAATAATTAGAAATTATCACATCGGAACTAACTTCAGATGATATAGTTTGGATCACTTTGTGGTACAACGAGCTATCTTTAAAAAACTCAACAGTGCACTATGTGACTTAGAATTCACAAGAATTATTTTGTTATTTGTTCTAGTATTTTCTTTAATATATGTCATAATACATCACAGTTATTTAATTTAAAGACCTTCAGTCGCGTACACTTTTTGAGTGTACCTTAACGAGTGCATATGTAACTCTACCCCTAATTAGAGTACGTGGTTGTAATATAGACTAAAGAAGAGAAAGAGACCCTACTGTAATGGTGAGGACTATATTAATTAAGGACTTGTCTTTAGTGTCTTGGAAGAAGGGCTCGGTTTATAGAACTGGGATACTGCAAATCGATTGCATTTGAGCTCGAAAGTGCTCGTACAGTAATACCTTCTAGAAGCAGGTCGACGAGTAGTTCACTCTCTCTTACAGTGGGTAAGATTATGCTCAAATGTTATCCATAAACAGAGGCAAATATCTTATCCGCCGTTGTGTCTGGTTTGCCCTGTGTAGAAGGGCAGTGATATGGGAGTATCCACGCCAGCTGCTCGTCCTTGCGTGGATCTCAGGGTGCCTTTGCTCCGCATAATAAAGAGGCCAGTAGGCTGTACGTTATTTAAAGTGACAGTGCAAATTACTTGAACAGCTTCCATTGGGACAGAAAGTTCCACATTCCAACACTCCTGCATATATAGGCCGTCTCGAGATGGAATCAAGACGATCCTAGGATAGCAAGCATATCCAATCAAGGACCATATCTTTGTAAAACTGACAGATAGCGAGGGAATGTGATGATCTAGAATTTGCAGTCTTTCTTTTGGTGCAAAAATTGAAACTCATAAAATACTGAGCGCACTGTGTGGCACAGGCAGATGTTGACCTGATTATTCTGCTCATCTCGAGCGGTTAGCTCTACTTGAGCGTCACACCTGATGTTCTCGGTCGTAAGATTGCTTGAATTGAATGTGCTTCAATCATGTTTGGGCCCATGCCGCCAGGCTTTATCCGAGTCGGTCCTTTGTACATAGCCCTGCGCGTTTGCACCGTAACCCTTCAAACACCTTATGCGATGAATCATCGAGCTCTCGAAACTGATCCGTGCTACACAGGTCATCTGCAAATCACCGGAGCCCTCAAGAATCCGCTGTCTGCTGCCAGGTGCGACGTCAAATCACAATAGAAAATGTCGCTAGCACGACACGTGCTACAGTTCTTTAGGAATTTACAGCTTTACATGGAGATACAAGAACGTGAGAGTATTCGGATTTGGTTGTTATGTGACGGAGTTATCAGGGGTTAAATATAAGCAATTGTTTTGTCATTTCGAATTGCGGCATCGTCCGAGGGCTAAGTGCAGTCGGGAGGACTGAGGCCAGCCCGGGTCCGGATTGACTAGGCGGAAATGATGATAAATGCCCGCAAGTTCCTGCTTCCATCATTCTCGTGCCGAAGATCGTCATCTTGTGAAGAAGAGCGCGAAAAGTGTCAAGCGGAACGTCACCAGAGAAAGTAAAAGGTGCCAAACGGGAGGAAACGCGATTATACTTGGATGCCAGTTGATGGAGGCCAGATATGGGTGTTGGTGTCGGAGGGAAAAAAGTACGGATTTAAATTCCACAAAACGTCACTCAAAGGCAATGAGACATGGGACTTCATGTGCTCTGGAAGGCTCTTACACATACACCTCACCACAACAGAGCAGAGCTGGTGATAGAATTATTCACTATTGCGCCTGGCCTGTGGCGATATTTTACCTCCGAAAGGACAACTAGACATGCGCACCCAACAGCATGCGCCTGCTGCACAAGAACATTAGCAGAGCAGGTGAGAAATTCTAATTCCCGCGGTTGCACATCACCCTGATGTAGCATAGCAATTTCCCATCCGAACGACCCCGTCTCCCAGCTCTCGACCTTCTTTCCCTGCAGTACCTGAGGGCCAGCAGCAGGTACACACTCGGTTGTAGGCTATGGCGCTAGCCTGTGCTATGCTACGAGAAGTCGAGCACTTAGGGACCTTGTGCAAAATTCCAGCCCAGCGTCACGACTTACGAGAAGTCGCAATTCCAGTCGTCAGTCGGTCAGTCCAGTTCCGTCCTGTCCAGTGGTCTGGACTCTGGACTCAGAGGTCCGGGCGTGCCACGCCGCGCCGTGCCCTGCCGTGCGGGTGGAATGGAAGGAAGGAAGTTCGGAGAATGAACGAACGAGTTGACGGCCGTTCACGGACTGGTCGGTGATGAATCGTGTTCTCCCGACGGCGAATTCCTAGCGGCGCGCTCGGAATTACTTCTTGATGTGAACATGGATTCAGGTTTCCGACGTGAACCTCGAAGAGGTTGCCGGGCACGGAAATGCCCGCGTGATTAGAATCGACCGCGGGAAAGAGTTCACGAGTCGCCGGCAGCATGAGAGATTCGGAGGCCGGTCAAGGATAAGTCCCCTCGCTGCTCATGCAACTAATCATCACACTAATGACGCCTGCTAATGAGGCCTAATCATCACCGCTAGAATCCGGGGCACATGTTCAGAGAAGCAGACACGGAGACAGGCAGGCAAGCAGGAGTTGATGGATGGATGGATGGGTGCTTGCTGGAGCCATGCTATGCCATGGCCTACGAGATGGATGGATCAGATCGGCCCCCCCGCTTGAGTACAAGTCAAAGCGGCTACGTGGACAGCCCACGTTGTGTCTCCCACGCCACGCTGGGCAAATGAGAAAATCTAGCGCTGTAGCGCCTCACCACGTGTGGAGCGGGAAGGGTTTCCGGTCACCTGTCTATTCCATTTCTCCGTGGGCTGCGGCGGGCGATCTCATCCGGTGGTCCAGTTTCGCCACCCGTGGGAGGCGAGGGTAGCGAAACTGGACCTGGTTGACCTTTCTTGGACCTGAAGTAAGCATTTGGCAGTGAGGAAGAAAGAGGATACCATCTCTCTCTCTCTTCCTTGATTTCCACTTCGAATTTAATTATCTAATTTCTCCAGTGTAATAAATCCAGGCCCGCAGATCTTGGTTTCAACGTCAAATTATTTCCTGCAATTTTACAATGTTCTATCCTTATCTTACAAACACGTTTTGCTTGTCATTATGATTTGAGGGGTCGAGGCATTTGTGCTTCTCGATACCGTTCCTCGTGTATCAAACGGCACGCACAAGAAGAGAACAAAGCGAATGCTGTTGCCACAACCGGCAAACTGTTGAGACGGGCGGATATTCCCCTGAATGGAAGAAGTTCTTTAACCCCATGAACTCAAGAAACGGTACCAACGGGAAAAATCATTTGTATATACCAAATCATCAAGAAAAAAATATCATCGATATGCTTTCACAAAAATGCAAGTCCATACGATAAGTTCTCATCATCTGGAATGTCAGTCGACTGAGCAGTGCCCTACCATTAATCCGCGGAAATTTTATCTTAGAGAAGACGAAAACGCATATTTCTCGCACTCCAATACAATGAACCGAAATCAAATAATGAACTCGACCATTGAGCTTCTCATTTGTAACCAACAACATAACTTCAAGTCTTTGGTTTTCGCCTCTTCACCTAATGGTCCCCCAATCATATGAACAGATCTGTTTTATTCACATGAGGATCGAAGCTTAAGTAGAGTAATTCAAACATTCATGTCCTTGAAAGATGTGAAGAAAAATGAACCAGTAGGATTTTACGAGCATTTGTTTCCGCCTAAACTTGTCTAATATTAAAGTAGAATTAAAACTAAAATTTCGATGTTCTAAACTTGTACATCGAAATTTTCATATGATCATCAAACGAATCTTCTTCCTTCTAGGGAATATTCATGTGTCATGTGGCAGTTTGGAAAAGCGAGAGAAGTCTCAAACCCCCTCTCACAACATTTGTTCCTCAGTTCTCCACCTTAAGGATTCAATGTATATTCTATTTTTTCTTGGACACATATCTATATTGGTAAAAAATATTAGCATCATTCAGTTCAAAAATTTCAGTTATGTATGACATCAGTTACAGATTGGAAACATTTAGCAATAAATAAGGTAAATCATAGAGTAAGCACTGCCTTCACGCTTGTTAGGGTGTTCTTTCTCACCAAAATTTTCAAACATAGCTTCCTTGGTTCAATATAATTCAAATAGTGGAATAATAAATAGTTAGAATTTAAATATATTTTTTTATTTTTTTATTTTTATTTATATGTACATGTTGAACTAGGAACTTGCCCATCTAGGAATACTCACATTAGTCACCTTCTAAACTCTAGCAAATGTAGTGTCAATAACCACCACTTCTTCAATCGTACCTTGATGATCCGAAACTAAATATAAGATTGCTATAATATTCGTCTACTACAACCATATGCTAAACTCCTCTATTGCCATTGAGTCATGTGAAAAAATTGCTACATCTAGGGTAAACACTCACTCACAAGTCAACAATGGAGTGTGAATTGGTGGAGGAAACCAAAGGAGAGCATCATTGTCGTGGAGAAAAAAACTAGTGTGAATGCAAAAGCTTCAATAATCCAAGATCCCTACACCACATCCTTGTAAAAGCAGGAGCACAGGAGAGATGAGAGGACCCAATAATAGTGCAATGGAAGATCCAGCGTTATATTTTGTTTAGCACAGCATGCAACACACGAGATCAAGCGCAACCTTACTTCATGGCAGTATTCTAAGCCCATCCCGTGTTACATGCTCTTCCTTAGAGAATATACAATCCGAAGCTGTTGGACATTCGCTAATTTGCACGTAACCTTTTCACAGGTCTGCAGACACTTGGCTTCCGCTCGTCTCGTCTACTCTGTCATCTTACGCTGTTCAGGGCCTACTACGGCAGGGACTTCTGTGGCTGCCTAGCGGGGCGTATGATCTATCTGGGGCGGTGAATCCTTGCAGTTCTGTCTTTGGCGGTTGCTAAAGATGATGATTTGCGCTGCCTACGCAGTAAAGGGCCTGGGAAAAGCCCAGACGCAGACGTGGTGCGATCGGGATTTACTCCGCGAGAGGTAAAACTGCGTTGCGCCAGCGAGACGGGCGTGGTAGAAACGTTGGTCCTTGAATGAGTCACCGGTTGGGTCGCACCTGCTCCCTCGTACGGGCTCCGCCCGCAATCTCGCCATACAAAGCTAAGCGTCGAGACATGGAACAGATCGAACGACCGACCGACCGTCTGATGGAGATCAGGCACAGGAGTCGCGATGGATTGATCGGCGAGGCTGTAGTAAGTAGACGATGGGGAACGGAACGAGGTCTACTGGGCTCGAGGGTACTGGAGCAGCAGCAGCAGAGCAGGAGGAGTGTCGATAGGAGCAATGACGTGGCCGATGGTAAGAGAGAGGATTATCAGGCTGGAGGAGATGGCCGGCGATAACGAACGAGGCCGAGCAATGGAGACAAAACGACCCTGCAAAGTACAAAGTCCGAACGCGCGACAAAATGTGGACAAGAGGAAGATGGGGATGGGGATTTGTGGGGTATGTTGGTTGGATTGTTTAGTATGAAGTTAAGGACAAGCAGGCCGAGTTAAGGGGCCCAATCGGGAATTGTCTAGAATAGTGTGAAGGAATAGTTTATTGGATGAAGAATTGGTTATAATGAGGAGGTGACCATGTTTCTATACATGGATGGGAAGTGGGTGAGGAGCATTTTGTACATGTCATGTAACACTCATTTCAGGGCCCACATTTTCTTGCCCTAGCCGAGAGAAATCTAGCCGGTTTGACTGCCGATCGAGCGAAGGTCGGCACCACTTGTTGGAATGTGGAGATGGACGTCTCCTTGAAAGTGAACCGGTGGACCTCTCGATGCTTGTGTGCAATCATCTCATCATTTGAAGGGAGTGTAGGACGAGGAGGAGGACAGGGATGTTGTATGCTACCTGGGTCCCATAAATTATTGCTCGCAAGAGTTTTCCACATCCATGACCCCAATGTTCAGGAGGGGCATATCCTAGTGCTGCTGCTGCTGCGGGTGCTGCAAAATCTTGAGAATGTGCTACGGACCCTGAGTCTCTGGAACAACCCACAGTACAAATGCCCTTCTTGTCTTTCCATGCACTGGAGGATGTGCCACCAACCCCCGGTCGCTCACATAATTTCAAATTGTTTCGCATGGGAGAAACCATTTTGGGCTCATTCATCGAACAATGTGGCACCTTTCACTATTGTGATTCGAAGGGGCCACAAAATCTGAAGCTCCGAGATAAGACAACAACAGAGACGTTCTGTTACCTTTGAGCTGTTTCCTTGAACCAGCTTCAGAGATTAACACACGCTCCCTCCATCGTCCATATGTCTACATGTTTCTACCTCGGATCCATATGCTTTTCACTCCATGAGAGACAAATTCTCATATTATAAATATTTCCATTTGTAGGTTTTTCCAATAGGATTCCGGAAGGACTCTTCTGATGTCTTCAATGTTTTTACTTCGTGCTTGGCGGCCTCAGATGGAATATTCAACATGCAACCCTAAATTGTAGAAAACAAACCGATTCCGGTGCAACTTGCGTCTGTTCATGATTTCTAGTGCATTTTTAATATTCAGCTGGGCAATTAACAGAAAGCTTTCCACATCACCTGTCAAGATTGAAAATATGTTAAACTCTTGGTCCAGTTTGTGTCATAAACTGTGCCGTCTATCTGCACCATGAGTATGAGGGAGCATCTTTACGGAATCGCCTATGGAGGTGACCACTTGGCTTACATCTGAAACGATCAGGCGACTTTTCTCTCGCATAATCTTTGGGCACTCCGAGAGCGCTGTACCGTGCGGATTACACCATATGCCTTCTCCGTTGCTGGTGAGTTCGCCGTCTAGCTAGCCATGTCAACACCATCTTTTAGGTCGACGAATCTAATCATGCTTTCGTGAGTTGAGTTTGTCACATAAGCTCTGCAGAACAGAAAAAAGCATGGGTGCGAAAAGATATACAAAGACTTTATGTTTTCATGATTACATATGGATCTTGCGAGCTTTGAACTATATTTCCTTGTGCCTTTTCATCCCCTCGCGTACCCACCCCTTGCATTTTGTCAATGCCTCCGCCTTACCCCCACCGAAAGCAACCAGTCAACATCGTACAGTAGATTCCCAATGCTTGCATATCGATCGAGAGGGTCAATAATGTTTTCAAAGTTCAAACTAGGGCTTCGTACATTGTGATGCTCCCCCCCATTGGAAAGCGGAATGCCACTGTTGCAGGCACCCTCACAAGAGCGAGCATGCGTGAGTTAATCATAAGCGCACCTGAGGTAGCCAAGGTACACTTCGGATCTTAATGATGGTCATCTCCAAAAACCAGAGACCTCAGGCGACAGCAGCAAGGAATCATAGATGTTTCCTCCACGAATCCTCTCAGGTGAGCCCTCTTCATTCTCGCCCCGGTTGGCCACGGACGGCGAAACTGCTCGGCTCCAGATCCAGCCAGCCACAAAGATCTCTCCCGTCTACTGAACGGACCCCAACGGTCGTCCCACAACATCACCTTCCTCCTTGCTCACTGCCCCACGGATAAGGCATCTCACCGAGCCCGGCCTCGGACGCTATCTCCACCTTGTAAACCTCTAAACCTCCCTCTATCTTGCAAACCATCGTCCGAATGTTCTGCTATAGTTGGGGATGGTCCGATGTAGTGCTGGTTGCTCTATTCCGACCTCGGCTCGCAGATTCTGCTCGCCAATATTTGACTTGACTTGGAGTAAGAACCAAAGGGATAATTTGGTTAAATTGGGAGGGGGGAGTGGAATCATGGGTCGTTTAGGGTCATCCAGCAGGTGTCTGGATTTAGGGGGCTCATGGTCGTCCGGAGTGATCCAATTGAGGCTTTTTTCCATCTTTGGACAGCTTGGCCGCTGAAAGGGGAATTTGTGCGGATTGCGCAACTAACTTGTCTGAGATAGAAGGTCGAAACTGGCACTGATCTGGTTGGATCTAGTCGGGTCGGGTTGGAAAGGGATTAGCTATTCGGACGACATGAAGAGACGGGATGGGGGAAACAGTGGTAAATATTGCATTGCCATACGTCGAGTATCGAAGGTCACAGATCTCCTCGGCCGAGAGAGAGAGAGAGGTGGGGCCGGTCCTTGTGCTGGCTGTGCGAAGTTGAGGTGCTGCTGCGAGTGAGACAGTGATGTGGGGGCTCGGTCAGGCTGAGGAGCGAGCTGAGGCACTAACTAGGGGACAGAAGATCTTCATCTTCTAGGAAGAAAGGAACGCCATAAGATCTGACAAGAGAGCCGCAGCGAGATCGCGGGGAGCTTCTGGACTCGCTTCGCTTTGGGAGCAGCAAATATCTGCATTCCTCTCTCGACCCGCTCGACTCTCTCTCTCTCTCTCAGTCCGCCTCCCGCTTCTGTTCTTGTTCTCCTGGTCCTCTCTCCTCTCTCCTCTCCCCCCTCTCTCTCCTTCTCTCTTTCTCTTTCTACTTGAATGACAGGATCGCTGCCCTCCTTACCGATCTACGTGCTCTCTCGTCACCCCAGATTGCTGTCTTTTCCTTCCTTTTAGAGCTCTCGCGCTCGCATCTTGGGGCGCTCACTGGGAAGACACTTTTGCGCTCTCTCCCGCTGCTCTCACTCACTCTCTCTCTCTCTCTCTGCCGCGAGCCACATTTTGATTTGATCTGAACTTGAGGAACATCGCCGCATTTCGGGTTTGGATCATCTTCGGTCGTCACGTACGGCCCGTGGTCGCGGTTGTAGCTCGCCCCGCAGTCAGCCGCCGGGCCGCCGGTCTCTCTCACTCTCATGAGGCATCGTCACTGCAGGTCCACTTCTGCTCCCGGCTGGAATTGGCAACATTATCATGCCAAGGCCTGTTCGTGTCGTCCAAGCTGAGGGGACGGTCAGCTGACAGGCGTCCGGTAATTCGGAAAGGGTTCGTTATGGACATCTGAGTGAGTCCGGTGGCCGGGACCTTGACCTCGAGGATTAGGGACGATTTCGTCGGTGCGGAACTGAAGTCAAGCTGGATTGCACCCAGCTAGTTATGAAACCGGAACTCTTGGATCTTCTTTGCAGGAGAGCTGAGGGTGGATGCATGAGAGGTGAAAACTCCGAGCGCATTGTTGCAGAGAACACAGCATTCTTCTACTACCACAGAAAAAGGGCTTGGGTCTCAGTGCATTCCCTCTAACATAAGGCCGACACCGAAAGTCGTCAATTGAACCGTGCTCCCGAGTATTTGATGAGCCCGGAGCTTTAATTCAAACACCAATAATTGGAAAGACCAAAGTGACAGTGGGTACGCAAAATGTCCTTGAGAAACTTATGACATCATAAAATAAGGTGATCACTTGTGCGAACCCACTTCAAGAGCTGGTTACTTTGCAGAAGTTTAATCGGCGCTAGCAATTTTCCGTCCAGCAGATGTTAGAATTTGCTGACGGATTGTCTGATCAATTCTCTGAGCTCTGAGCTTGGTGGTTTCAGATGTTTGAATTTTTTCGTTTCAGCTCGAACCTGCTTGTTATGCTGACTGCGCGTACGGTGCCCAATGTTCTGCACAGCTTAAGCTTCCGAGCTCGAGAGTGCCGATTTCGGCGGCTCTACGCGTTCGAGGGTTCGAAGTTCCAACATCAGATGTCACCTTATAGCCCGTACCTAACAGCTTAAAGAGAGAGATTCAGAAGAACAGGAACCTGCAAAATCTTGCGGACTATCGAAATATATATCCATGGCCGGGAATAGTACGCGGATTCCATAATATTTTCAGCTCCAATTGTTTGCAGAGGGTGGTGCTTCGGGTGTAGTGCCCATGTTGAGATGGTCAGTCGGCTGCACACCATCCAGGAATCACGAGTTTCTGTTGTGGTGGATTGTTCTTGCGAAGATTGCTTCTTTACTGCTGCGGATCATCTGAAGTATCTTCCTCACTTCTTCGCCTGCAACGCCGGACGACGATCTTGAGGGCTTCTTGCAAATTTCATAGCCGAATATCATTCAGCGGCGATGGCGAGAGTAGTCGGCCATAGCCCAAGAAATCACCGGCAGACTAAAGGTGAGGATGGAGTATGCGGTATCTTGATCTACGACAAATGTTAAAGCTCCCAGCTATCCTAGGCTCGTGAGTTTGTTCAAAGACTTCACGGCTTTGAAGCTTTTTCGAGCGGCCCCGGAACGATGGATGGCAGCTAATGTTATCGTGATCAATCGGGCAAGAAATAAATCTGAGCCATAGTTGAGTCAAGAGCTCCTCCGGCTGCCATGGACTTCTGATAATCACCATCAGCTGAAGCGTTGGTCTCGGGAGTCGATGGATTGACGTGACACCGTCAGCTACCGAGAGATTTCTTGGAGTGGAGATTGATTACGCTCTCCTTTTGTGTGGTCAATGGGTGGAGAAGCAACGGGGCGCTTAGATTTGTGCTCACAGTGGCAAATCACGCCGGATTCCGGCTTCATCAGACCTTTCAACAAACCTGTTCTGGAGGAACCCAACTTCGCCATGCCAGCGTTGCCAAATTCTGGAGTTTGGCCGGGCGCGCAATCGTTGGCAACATGTACCAGCTCCGGCCCTTCGGCTTTGTTCAGCGTCTCGACGGCAGCAGCATCGCGAGGGTTGTTGGATCACCACACTGCTTCGCGATCAATGCAGTTCAACCACTTGCTTCCGAAGCAGGAGGCTTTCATCTCATCCAACTTTCCCTCGATGCTCGGGCAGTCGACATCATCCCTGGGTTATGACCGTCTTCCCCAGACGCAGCTTTTCGGAAGCCCGCTTTTGCCGAATGCCGAGCACCAGCTGGTGGGAAGAAGCTCTTTGAATTCGTTCAGTTACGATGACGGGCTCGTTCACGGCTCTAGCTCTAGTGGTGCTTCCCGGGAACGAGGGAAGCAGCAGCTGCCTCCACCTTCAGGTCCTGCGCAAGCTAACGGAGGATCCCTGGTCCTGGACGTGTCGAAAGGCGAGCTGATCAACCTGTCGAAGTTGACTCCTCAGGAGATCCTCGATGCCAAGGCACTGGCTGCCTCGAAGAGTCACAGTGAAGCGGAGAGGAGGAGGCGTGAGCGGATCAACACTCATCTCGCGACATTACGGAACAACCTTCCCAGTTCCACTAAGGTAAGTAAGAGTCATCATAATGCATATGAGGTGTAGCGTTGTAAATGTCTGATTTGGCAGCTGGCTCGAGTGTGATGGCGGTTTGAAGCTGTTATGCTCGTTGAGATCCTCTCCAAACGTGAACGGGAGGTCCAATCGTACACTGGACAAGCAGTTCCTGTCGATGAATCAATATAGCATCGGGTCACTCTCCCATCCTGAATATCTGTGGCGCAGCTAAATGAACTGGCATCTGGATCCCAGGTCGTACAAAGCTTGACAATTATTGGCACTCAGCCTTCTCAGGTCCTGAGGAGGCTGAGTGCCAATAACCGGTGGACTTGCACCTGACATTCACTGGGTGGGTAATCACTTGTTTTGACAAGAATGTGTCGCCGTCATCGGACCCCAAGATCATCACCGCCTCTTGTCGTACGATGACAGTCAGGGGGTTGCTCAGGCCCCAGTTCTTTTACGAGGTCTACACCACACGCGCAAAGTATGTTTCTTTGTGGTCACACGCTAATCAATGGCGATCGTTAGAGTCGAGAACCTTCTGACTGCTCTGTACATCCGATGTCATTGATAATGGAAAATAACTTTGTGACGGAGACAATCGTGTGCCCGAAGCGACTTGTGGACGTACTAGGTGAATCGTGTCACTTGGCGACCAAACACGAGACTTGAGAAGCCAGTATGGAAGCATCGATAATACTCATCCTCCTCCATTCGCACAAAGTCCTGATCAGTGGGCAATTGCATTGATCGCATTGCTGTTTTGTGGGTACAGTTGTGCGATCGGGTCTGATTCATGCTCACGGTCGACTGTCTTACGAGTTAAACTAGTGGAGTGGAAGCCAGTGTTCAGGATAAGTTGATAACATTATAAACGTACACATGAGTTTTAAACAGTGGGTTACACTCCTTAAGTGACGAGAAAGGATAAACTTTGTGTTGACGCTTTGCATGTGTGGTTGTGCAGACGGACAAGGCATCACTGCTCGGAGAGGTTATAGACCATTTAAAGTTTCTCAAGCGGCAAGCAGCCGACATCGCCGAAGGGGGTCCAGTACCTTCAGATGTGGACGAGCTGACTGTGGACGTGGACCCTTCGTCGAGCGAGATTGGAGATGGACGGACTTACTATCGAGCGTCTCTTTGCTGTGATGATCGACCAGATCTTTATCCGGATCTTATGAGGACGCTGCACACTCTGAGGCTTCAGACCGTTAAGGCTGAGATAGCAACACTGGGCGGGCGCATAAAAAATGTCCTACTGATGACCAGAAGCGATGAGGGTAGCGACGAGGATGACAAAGAAGCTCTATCTGTGTCGTCTGTAATGGAAGCTTTGCGGGCTGTGATGGAGAGGTCAGGGCTTGGAGATCAGTCGCCAGGCTCCAGCAACAAAAGACAGAGACTTGCATCCTTAGATTCGTCGAGCCCTTCGATGTAAGACCCGATTCCGTCCTCGCCATGTTATCTGATGAATGGACAGCTAGCACGCCCCTAATCATACTGTAGCTTCCTACATAGCTCACTCCCCTCCCTTCCTTACTCAGCATCATTCTTCCTGAAACCTGCTGTAGAACATTTCCTTTTAGTGTAGCTTCCTAAAAGCATGTGTCGATCCCGAAGATATTCAACGACCTTGAAAATCAGCTATCGTTTACTGTCGGCCCAGCCTCCTACACCTGGAGTTTTTTTCTTATTTTTTTTCTTTACGTAAGCTCCTTCCTTACTGGCTACTTCGTTACGATATGCCCACCCTTATAGTCAGTTCATTGCCGGAGTAATTTTGCCATGAGCCTTGCTACATGTCAGGCTGTACGTACATTTTGGAGTTATCGGAAGTTCAGAGAACTGAGGTAGAAATTCGTGCAAGTTCTCTGGGATGCTGAGAACATATTCACGAGAAGGGAATTGTCGGGTCGTCGTGTTAGTGGTCTTGAGATGTCCTACAAGGGCGGTGGTTACCTTGCTCAGGAAGAGGTAGAGGTGGTCGGTGACTGGTAGATTTAGTCGATAATTGGACACTTGTAGTTAGACGAGAGGATTGAAAGTGAAGGGTTGGACTTACATGGAATCAGAAGAATTCCCCGACCCCTTTCATTTTCGAGCAGTCCATGGGTGGATATGGGGGTTTGTTTCAGCGCAGAACCCAACTCCCATCTCCACCCGTCTGATTGCCTTTGTAAACTGGTATGGAAGTCCAACCATTTGTAATTGTGGTTTCTTTCCGTTACCACGGCACCGCCACCAGGAAACGACTTCTTCACCTAATTTTTGACTGCGAATAGAGTTGATGTTGTCACCTTGTGCAAGTAAAGCTATTAATAAAGCTGACGTGCATCATGTTGAGCTACACATTTAACAATTCATCATGTCAGATTCTTTATAAAGGTGCAGTGTTGGTGTTGTCGGTTCACAGTGGATATGCGCACAATGTGCATGTGCCTGCAATGAAATGTCCAAGTGTTCAACACAGAAATTTCACTCGCGGTTCTGGACACCATAGACAAATTACAAGAAGCTGTTAGTCACGTTGCTTACTGTACTCGATTTTGTGACTGGAAGTTCAGTTTTCGCATATCGCTGAAGAAGAAGGTCTACTTCGAGAATTACGATCTGGTCGTTTTCGCGCTTGTCAATGTTTGTCTCCCAACTGAAGTGAATTCCGTGTAATGTCGACGAGCACCCAGATAAATATCATGAGACATGATTGATGTACATTGACTTACCACTCACTACACGTAGTTACAGTCCACCTGGTAATTCTGGACTCTTCTAAACCAGGGAGGGAAGCTGACAGAATTGATGGTCGGCTAGTTGCCTGTAAGTTGTTGGTAATGCGTACCTCATACCCCGCCAGGACTAAACTGATTTCACCGATAATTTCCTGTTGATAAAAACACGAAAGCCCAACACGCTATCTGGCCTTGTGAGCAGGAGCTGGAGAAATAGAGAAAACTCAAGGGCTGTACTCAGTGAAGTAAATACAAGAAAACTTCCAGGTCCACCTTGCTGTGAATGGTTGGTGGGCAAAAGTTTACAGCAAGAGAGACAGAAGCCGAGGGGCTCATTTTACACGGCCATCATATTACCCGAATAAAACTTCTCTAGAGACATTATTTATTCAGCTTCACCTGTCCATCCTGGTCAGAAGTACCCTGCGATAACTCAGTGAAGGTGAAAGTCGTTAGTTCTGAAAGATGAATTTTCGACTTCCCATCCCATTCCTGCCACTAGCCAATATTCTGAGCGTGGGAAGGACTCGACGATTGGCTGAACGTGAGTAGTAGTAAATCACTCGGTAAAACAACGACAAATCCGAAACTACCGCAGAGTGAGGTCGAAAGCCGGCAAGCTTTGTAATTGTGTAACTGGATCATCGATGAACGAGGTTTCGATTCTGAAGGGTGCTCCTGCAGAATTCCAGGTACCATCCTCTCCATCTCCAGGAACCCCTTATATGTCATGCATGCCATTGTCAATCTCCATCAGAAGCTCCATTTGAAGCAGTACTTTCCAAATATCCCTCACTGTTGCAAATTCGAGTACTACAGTGGGTGATACCGTTGTACACATAGTAAGTACTTAACTTTACTGTCTTTATCAAGGGTCACCGAAATATACGTATGTATTGGATTATTTATACTCGGTATAAATATTGGTCAATTTCATTTGGGAAACAAAACCCAGAGTCCCAATGCGTTAACAGGACATAACGTAATACTCTGTAGGTTTGTATCCTTAACTGCAACCGTGTAAGCCCTTCATTACAGTACAGCGTAATGGAAAGTATCTATCAAACTACCAAGTTGAGAGGTCATTAAGACGACACCGGTGGCATTTTGCTGTATTCAATACCGTAATACGTGAGATGTACAAGACTGTACCTACGACTCAAAGTCGGGGCGTACTTACGACCGCGCGAATAGACGACACGGTCGTCTACGCGGCTAGACTCCTAGAGCACACTAGACTCGACGACCCGGTCAAAGGACCAAAGGTACTACAACCACTACAGTCCCGGCTTACATTTGTATGTGTGTACACTGACGGACTCTGCCACCGTATCATCATTTTACTCTCATGACGAAAGTACAAGCACTGTAAATGTACACACAGCGCAAGGAGAATTTAAGAGATGGAGAAACTTCCTGTTGTGGTGTACAACTGACGGTGAGGAATATTCGGAAGCCGGGAGAAGAGGAGGGAACATCCCTTTCGGGTAGCCAGCCATCTATGTCTTTGATACTCCTGCTCCGCCCCTATCCCCCACGATCAGTGCCCAGGGATGCTTGGTTAATAGCAGGAGATTCTCTTACCACGGAGAAACTTATCTGAAGAGAAAAGACTGTCTTGAATCCACGTAGATTATGTGTTGATATCCCGATCCCTCGGTTCACGAATGATCTACATTCTCTTTGTACACGATGGGCAAATGATTTTATCTGCCTTATTGAACTTGTACATATTGCTCTTCTTCGGCAGCTATGTATTGACCTGTCACCGCTAGGAAAAGAGCCTGTTTGTGTGCCTGTCGTTTCCCACTTTCTTGGCTTGTCTCATCACTGCTCAATCATCGCCATCTGTTGAGCAGGTCCAGCTTTGAAACAACCGTTTCCAAAGCCGAGTTTGATCATACTCATCCTCTTAATTAGTGCATGTGCTAAATTAATGCGGCCACGGTCTATCTGGTCAAAGGTATTTCTCCTTTCAGTCATTGATGATCAGGTTTCGAATACTAACTAGTGGTGAACAATATAATATGTCAATACTGCGGTTTTTCAGCAAAATCAGCAAATCGCTTGATGATTTTATTTTTGAAATTAATCTAAAATCTCATGTTGTTACTTTCAAAATGGTACACTCGATCTGAAAAGAGTGGATGTTTTGGCGCTCGTAAGTGTATTATGTCCATAAAACTTTTCATCGGTATGATCACACGCTAAATGAAAACTTGCAGCCATTATTGTACAATACTTGACGTTAATTAGACCGTATGCCATCCGACGGCTTCTAGAGTGTGCGCGATTGGCGGGTGAGTTCTTCACGGTCGGATGGGCATACGGTCGGGGTTGATCTAGCCAAGGGTTTAATTAGTGTATATAGGTCAAGATCATTACTGAGAGTGGCACCAACTAATGAATGTTTTGAGTATAGGCATGAGGGTTGACAAAGTTCCCTTAATTTGCGGCTCCCCTCCAATCTCGGATGATGGTCACACGCTATCTCAAACTCTAAGTCCCGGAAATAATCCAGACGTTCATGATTTTGAAAAACGAATATTTCAGCAGGAGTATGGTCTCAAGATATATCGGAATGTAGGGAGTGCCAGCAGCCAAGTGATAGTTTCTTTCACGTAGAAGCTCCTTTGGCACATGGAGCTTCCACGTGAAAGAAACTATCACTTGGCTCATGTTTTCCCTCGCTCTTCTCGCAGAAAGGGGAACCCGGCATTACATCTCGGTTTGTCTTTTTGGGTGTGACCAAATTTGCATGAATTGATACATTGGCCAGACACAGTTGATTCAAAGATTAAACATTCCTACCACAAGACAGGCGTAGATCAAACCGTCATCAGACACTACCCTCACGAGAAATCTGTCGATCAAACGTCCTCGACATTGTGGACGGAATGTTTTCAGAGTTTCCTCAAGCTCTGCATCTTAGTGTGTTATAAGAACACGCCACTTGGTCACAATCCTCGAGACCTGGTGGGAAGTTAAAGGAATGTAGTATGTAGTCTTAGTGCACATCCACACAATCCGGAGTTACAAAACCAACATTCTGAGATAAAATAAGAAAGATTGTCCCACACAAGATATTGCTCAAAAACGTTAAATCTTTCGATTATTTGCCATCCGATATTTAGACAAATAAAGCATAAGCTCCACCATATGAGTTTACGGGAAGAATAAAACTGGAGTCACCAGAAGCTCATAACATTTTTGAGTACCCTTACCCAAGAGATGAGAATTGTATTCTTTGTAATCCGACCGTTCTTTATTGTTCATCAAAGCTAAACTCTTTGCTGCATACTGAAGGGCGAAAACCAACGACTCTCTGCATGCGTGGTACTGTCTTTGACTCCCACAAGTTATGAGTATACAGGAATGTAAACTGTGATCTGCTTCACTTCTATAGGTGTATAATATATTCAACTTTCTCATATTATCTATGAAGGCTTCAACCGTGTATGATATTTGTTTAACAATGAGGTGCTAGCATGATTTGAGTTTTTTAGAAGGATGAGGAGTCCAAGTTGACTAAGGCTAGCCGCAAGTGCAATATAAGCCGTGCTCTTGGTTCACGCATGTGACAAGCGAAGGGTCCTGAGAGAATTACTACATCAAAGACTTTGTCAACTATGTGCAAATCAAGTGGGCAAGCAAGATACAGACATACTTATCTCACTCGTGCCAACGTCAGTTAAGTCTGATGATTTTGAAACAGAATATACAGTGACCGCTATTCTGGACGCGAAGATCACATGCATTTTACAAGGTCTTTCTGGCACACCAATCTCCTTCATGGTGTTTGATGTCCAACGACATAAGTCTCCTCATGGAACAGGTGAACTCTTAGCAGGTGAGTTTCAAGGTCAAAGAGACTGCAAAAAATGGAACTGTACTCGCCCAGCCATGAGTATGAGCCAGATTCTTGAGACTAGATCTTTCAAAGCTTGACAGAATGTTTTCTTGTCGAATTCACCTATCGCAGAACTCCTTGAATGGCTAGCCTACTGAGACTTCGCGCAATAAAGGTCAACCCACTAACCCCTATTGAGGTTAGCACAAGATCCAGATCTCTCTCCTGACAGTAGTCACAATAGTGACAGGACCGACCTATGTTGACCAGTGCTTAGGTCCCGACCAGTAACTGGTGAAGAGATTCTGAGACTACTAGGACCTCTCTTTCCATCTTAGTGAGCAATTTAGTATGTGTTAGATGTTACATGAGAATCTAACAGACTCTAAGCCTTACCCTTTTTCCACACAGTATTCATCTCTTATTTATATCTGCTTAAAGCGATGGTTTCAAATCGAGTTCTTGTACCATGCGAGTCCCGCCTTTCTCCATTGAATCTCCCTTATCCTTGTTGGTATAAATCCTCATAATGGTACAGTAGAGAATACCATTCGAAAGGAACATGGCAAGAGGATATGAACAGGGCAAGAAAGCGGCCCAATTATGAGCTTCAAGGAATTGTTTGTATAGACTTCGTATCTCAAACAGAATGGAGGCAAAACACATACATGCTTCTCTGCAAGAAACTTTATTTCTCATGGAATTAAAATTCATCTAAACAACCAGCTCATCTAAACAAAATGCTGGCATGTAAATATGTCCATGTATATCAGTTGCAGACTACATTATTGTCGATTGAACCTGTCATCTTACATGTACTCCTATCCGGTTTCTATCTAGAGGTGGGTCGATGACCCGTTTGAGTTTGGTGACGATAAAACCTACAAAACTCATTATTCCCTAATTCAGACTGGAAATACTGAGCTCAGTAGCATTTGTAGGTGCATGAGTGGTGAGCCTGAGTAATACCAAAAGATTTTCTCATTCACTTGAGCGTTCGCTTTGTAGATTTTTCGTACTCGACACACCTCCTCGGGGCAACCTCTCTGTGCTGTGAGAAAGTCAAAGACTGGGCCGCCACTAGCAAGCGTTTGTTGGACTATGCTCGGCTTCACAAACGTGGCAGTTATTTATGCTCGACGCCTAGATGCAAAATATATATATGTGCGGCCGGGGCTGAAATTGTGCCAAAACGTCAAAAGCTGGTGGAGACAGAACTGTGATAGCATAGACTCTCTCAAAAATGTCTGTGATAGCATAGACTCTCTCAATTCCGGAATTCGCCTCCCCAACGAAGCCATAGGAATCAATGGGATAGATGCTCTAATGGCAAGAAGGGGGAAGGGGGGGGTGCGTTTTATGCCCGCAGCCACCCCCACTACACCAACGTCCACATGGCATGTCCATGTGCTTCACCGAAGACATGACTTGGGATGAGACGTGACGGGTGACTGCAAGGATCGATGGATCATGATGGAAGACGAGAACCCCATCGAACTGGACGGGATGCAACCCCATGCGTATGCCTCGTGAGCCATGTGCGGCATCACACGTGGACAATGATAATGAAAACGGAGAAACAAAGAAAGAGATGTTGGTCCTTCGGGGTTTGCCAAGAAGATGAAAGGTGGAAACCAAAATGGCGGAACCGAAATATCGTCAAGAAAGAAAGGTAACGGAAGAACATCATGGGCTCGTAGAAGATGAGACGGATGGAATGAGATAAAATAACATAAAATGCGCGATGGAAATGGCATCAACTCATGTAAAAACACAAGGAACTGAAAAAAAATAGCAGAAGCAAGTACGGAACGGACGGACATTTTGATACTTTATGAGTCTAATATATTAAACCTTAGACATACAATGGCAAGTAGTCTAAGCGTGATCAAAACAATGGTCATGGGGAAGACTTAAAGACATAGGGAGTTCATGTAACTGCCTTCCACTTTGTAACGCTTTTGAATAAAATTCCACTACTAGATTTTCTTTTCTCCCCATTGATTATAGACTTTCAATTCTGAAAACACGATAATTAAACTTTCTGACAATACCATTAATGAATAATAAGAATGTAAATTTTTTTAAATGAGAATTAATACAAGTTCAAATTATACAATACTCTTCCTTTTATGGAAAAATGAAGAATTTTTTTTCTTCAATTTAAAATATGAAAAATCCATTGAATCATCATCAACCTTGTAATTGAGCATTATGCAATAAGTGTTTAAGGCTACAAGCCTATTAAAATTTGAAAAATATATGAATTTACATTATCAGTCAAATTTCAAATGTAGTGTAATATCTTCAACCGATATATTATCTCAAATTTTGATTCTATTTTCTTGTGCTTGTGAAATGATCAGATGTCTTGTAGATTACTTTACAAATCACATGATATTGAAACAAGAAAAAAATAAACTTTTATTCAAATATAATATAATCAAATTTTCTTCACCATTCATTAACTTTTTTAAGTATAAAAAAATATTAGTATTTGATAAAATCTATATACATGATTGTTTAGTCATGAATTTTTTATGATTTATACTTCATTACACATAGATACAACTATTGTATTTCAAATTATTGTAATTTAATGGAGTTTCAAAATATACTCTTCATCCAGAAGAAATAGCATGGACAAAAAAACATCTTTGTGTCATATGCAGGATAATTTCAAATTTTTTTATTTTCAATATTTCAATTTTTTAAAACAGATATTTTAAATTTCAAATTAATTGAAAAGATGTGAAGATTGTTAATTTTTTATTATATACTTCAAATGTGACATGCTTATGATACAGAATAAAAAATAGACATAATTTGAATGAAAAGTAAGAAATTAGAAAAATTAAGAAGAGTCAAATAAGAAGATAAGTGGCGTTAATTGTTGAAAATAAAGTGCCAACTCATACAAATAACCAAATTTGGAATTTATAAAGATTATTTCAGATATTTGAATTCTCTTAAATGAAGAATTTGTAAAAAAATTTCATTTTTTATGATAATAAAAATTTTCCGGAATTTTAATTTCCGGAATAATGATTTAATTTCTTTAATATTTTTTTTATTAATCATCAGTAATTTTGAAATGTAGAAAAATTATTACAAATTACAGTTTATTGAATCTGAAATTTTTTTAACGACTACATAAAAATATAGTGTATATAATCAATATGACTTAACAGGATTTTCAAATACAGTAGAAGATATAGATATTTAAATTTTTTGGGATGATAAAATTTCATTATTTGTATTCAATCTTCTACTCAACTACTTCTTACACTTAAGTTCATTAACATATCAATTGCTTTACTTTTAATGACAGAAAAATAGTGGATTGAATTGAAATATCATGTTCATTGTATTGAAGCCAAGTTGTTCGTCATGTGATTTTTAAGAACCAAGTCTATTACAGTTACATTAGTTTCAATTTCAGTTTATAAAAACGACTGAGTGATCCCAAGTCCGTCTTCCCACGAGTTGCATGCATGCAACATAAAAGGTGCGGGCAACTCATCTCTAGCCAGAAAGAATAGAGAGACTTGTTCTCTCCGTATCTTCTGGCCCCAAAGATGAGGAGGACATTGCCTGAACCATTATTTCATGAATTGCATGAAGCCAACACGAGAGCTGATGTTGGAATGACAGCAATATATAGAGCAAGTTTCTACGTTAAATAAGGTGCATGGTTATTCACAGTCGTGCATATTTTCCTTGCATTCCGGCTTTGCCACTCTCCTGTATTACTTGAGTATCGTTTGAAGCTTGAGTTTCCCAATCTAAATACTTCCCTAAATAAACACAGATTTTGTTTATTTATTCATATCCTGGCAAAACCCAGCAAAGTTGTCTTCTGTTGGATGCCATTTCTTTCAAAAGTGGCCAATGCTCCTTAGGTTGATTCATCAAATTGTGCACCTTTCAAGCAATCATAGGCAAATGTACTGAGGTGAGCTCAATTCCGTTGAAGTATTGTATTCTACAGAATTCAGGTCCACGCACATACTCTTCTTCTTTTGTTCCAGTTTTAATTCTTCGTCTTCCACCGAGCAATAGTCCACAAGAGACGGTGTATCTGAGTGTCATGCGAGCAACTCAAATTTCAAATACCCCATTCCACCTACCGAAGAGGGAAGACAGCACACGTGGACAGACGAAAAAAGTACACGCTGGACATAAATAGGAAACCACGAAGAGTCCACATCAGCACGAGCTGTACACAGCACGGGGCAGACGAGACAAAAGAAGGAACAACGTCGACATGAAATTGAAGTCCAGGTTCGGAGAATCAGACCTCATTTCATCAACTGTTGATCCACAAAACGAGCTCACCAGAAAGCTAATCTTGAGAAAAGGACAGGAATATGCAGTTTCAAAATGCGAACGAGTGGTCAGGAAGTACCGGCAGTGCTTTCTGGAGCCAGACGTGATTCGAGCATTCCACGGTACGGAAGGACGTAATGAGGCTATTCCGCTGACGTAGCCTTCTTTCCCCGTCGGCGGTCTGTGCAGGTCGGGTACCCGCAACAGCCCGCGCACGTTGGAATGGTCCTTCGTGCGTTCATCAACAACATATACGGCATGATCTTTCCGCGACGACAAAGAGTCGTGGGCGCTGGAGCTCGGTACGGCTGGTATACGGGTTCCGGACTTCTGCCGAGCCTTGACGCTGCCCTGTGCGGCTTTGACGCATACGAGCAACGTTTCTCACCGTGTTGGTGGGTACTCTGTGACCTGCTACAGCCCGGTGCATGCGACGGTTCTCGCTCTGACGCGTTCCGCATCCACCATGCGGTGCACGGAAGTTGCTTTGCGTCGTCGGAACAGGGCGTAACGCAGTAACGCAGAGCTGTTGCCAGCCCCCACGCGCGAGGCGAATTGCGCTCCGTTGGTTTACTCGGTCATCGATCGATGGACAGAACTGGGGACCCTGAGTCCCGACCTGATGTGACCTGACCAGCGCGGGCGGAAGGAAGAAAGAGAGAAAGTGACAGAGATTGAAATGTGGCGAGGGCAGACAGCAAACAAACAAGTGGATCGACTGGAAATAGGCTCGGAAAAAAGACTGGTGTGATTGTTGGAGGTGGTGACGAAATGGATTCGCCTTGCGCGGGACGGGTGTGACTCGGTTGTGAGGGCGGTGTCGGACTGAATTCTTGTCGATCAAGCTCTGCAGTCGATTTTACTGAATCCGAGGTGGCTTGGTATTCCTTTGGCGGAAGGAAGGAAGGAAAGCAGGAAGAAAAGAAGGCAGCGAGTGAAACGTACGACGTGGGAGACAATGACGCTTGAATGAACGAAAGGAAGAGACGGTCTTCGAAGTGGAAAGGCAGGAGAGCCTCGTGCGGGAGGGTTCGATGGCTCTGAAAATGGGCAGCCCTCAGCTGCTGTACAGTCTGGGCCACTCTGATTTCGCCAAATTAGCCTTCTGCATCGTGGGTGTCATGTCCACCCTAGTCCTCTATGGGCTTCTACAGGTTCAGAACCCCTGTTTTTTCACGTCTTGCTTTCATATTTGAATGTGAATGTCGCAGATTTTCTATTAGTTTTCCTGATATTCTTGCTTCGACAGCTCTCCCGTAGAGCAATTTTGCTCACCGAATTGTCTATTTTTCCGGAAGAAATCGTGGTTGGGTCTTTTGTTGGACTGTGGCTTTTTCTTTCAAGTACGACCAGTGCCAATTTACGCGAAGTTTTTTCCCTAGTTTGTAAAGTCCAGTACACCAAATAATGTTTCTCCTTAAGTGGGATCAAAGGTTTCGGTTGAAACGAAACTATCATCTAATGAGACATGAACAAAAAGCCAAGTCCAGCGATTATATGTATGCCCATAAACAGTATGAATTTTGGCTAAAATGCTGTATAGCCATGTAAGATTACATCAGCCTGGTGATTTGATGTGATCTTGGATTGTGAATAGGAAAGGATCATGAGTGCACCTTATGGCGCGGAGAAAGAGTATTTTAGATACTCTCTGTTTATTGTACTGTGCAACAGAGTTTTAACCTCAATTGCTACTGCAACAATTGTTCTGGTGAGTGTCTTGGATGGTTCTTGATCCTCGTTTAGGCAGTTTTTTTTGGATCGAATATGCTCACTTTTTAGTGGAGTCCAGAGATCATCATTCTAATTTGTATGCACCGAACAAGAGATAACGAGAGAAGTTTGTGAGTGTTCATGGGGACATTGAAAGCATCCATTCACATTTGATTGTGCCGGGTAGACTTGAATTAGAATGTACTTTTGATGTGATTTCTGTTTGGGCCGTTGAAGTACATTCAAGCTCTGGGTTTGTTTCTTGTAAATAAACAGACTTAGAAGCATATTATCTTGCCATATTCTGCATCCTGTTTCAAGTGAAGTTTCTTGGGACTTCCATCCTGGTTGTCTCTACTAGACAGACGTTATGAAAAGTTCTTGTATTTCTTTGGTGATAGAAAGTTCACTACTACTTGTTGAACTTTAGCTTCTGATTGAGATCAGGTCAAGGGGAGGGACATTGCTCCGGTTGCACCAGTGTACAAGTATGGAGCGGTTTCCATCTCCAACGTCCTTTCAACAACTTGTCAGTATGAGGTTTGCTTTTTCTTTGCAAACCTTATATTTTTAAACAAATATAGGAGAGAAGTTAAGTAATGACTTCTTGATATGAATGGTCTTTAGGCAATACGCCATGTTTTATGAAGGTCCCTTCTCCTGTTCATCCCTACAAGGGATGTCTCCAAGTGTTTGCACCATTTAATACTCAAGATTCGAACTCCTACAGTACAGCCTTTAAATTTTACTTGTCGCATCGCTGCATAACAACTGAAGGAAGCAGCAAAGTAGACTCTGCAAGGTTTCTGCACCAAATAATGAAACATTTTGTAAAATGTGTGACACAGGCTTTGAAACATGTAAGTTTCCCAGTGCAAACGCTTGGAAAATGTGCGAAGATGTTACCCGTAATGGTGAGTGGTAAAAGATGACAATTCTCGAGACCTCACTTTACACTGGCCCGATTCTGTAGTTCTCAATTGAGTTCTTCATATAAACTTCTGCTCAACCCAGATTGATGCTTAAAATAAAAGTTTGAGTCCTTCTCAGCATTAAACTGTGCATCTGTGACTGACCTTGAAGCTTTAAACCTGCAGGTCTGGGGCACATTTATCATGCAAAAGAGATACAACCGGCACGATTACATTGTAGCCGCCTCGGTTACCGTAGGATGTGCAGTTTTCTTTCTAACTTCGGTAAGAGTCCTGAATATTTTTTTATTGTCCATCGTCTCGTTATTCTCTAGGCACTGTTCCGTCAATTGGCACGTCTTGTTCTATTATGTTTCTGTTCATATATTGTTTACTCCTTTTCAGCATTCACGAAACATAACAATATTGCCTCGTAAACTACGTTGGTTTCATGACAGCTCAGATCACTCGTTTGCCAAGTCGGAGATAACTATTTGTTGTTATCGAGTAGTATATTTATTCTGTATGTGTTCGATTCAACACAAAATTATTGAAGATGAAGTAAATTATCTGGATTTGTAGGCATCAGCACCCTTGAAACGAGACTCTGAAAACAATCTGTGGGGTATTCTTCTCATGACAGGCTATTTGGGGTATTTTTCTCTTCCTCTGTATCTGATTGTAAATTATTATACTTGAACTCATGGACAGGGCCATCTTACGAAGCGATTGTTATCACGTTTTTATATGAGATTTTAACGTTTAACATTGTGATTGGAAGGCAAGGATGCACTTGTCGGCTGAAAATTATGAACGTGCTGCATTGATTCACTTCTCTTTTTTGCATAGATATTTTATGCTTCATCGAGTCGGTTCAGTTTTATTGATTGTTTTATGATCAGTTCCGCTTGTAATTTGAGACTGCAATTTCAGATTTGACGGATTCACCAGCACGTTTCAGGACAAGTTATTCAAGGGATACAATATGGATATCTTCAATCAGATATTCTATGTTACCCTCTGCTCTGGGGTTCTGAGTATCACTGGTACACCACCTAACTTTAGCTTCACTCAGATATGACGAGTTTCATTATTTCATACTTCTTGTCAGTGGAAATCACATTGTACATCTTTCTCGGAAACACTTGGAGCAAAATACTCGTCCCTAAATATGTTTTGCTTTTCTATAGGGCTACTTCTCCAAGGACAATGGTTGCTGGCAATTAATTTTGTAATTCGCCATCCAAAATGTATGTACGACATACTTCTTCTATCCTGTGTGAGTTACCTACACCCATTTTCTTGAAAAGGCTCAGCTTTTTGTGGTGTTGTCGGATTTAAAGGTTAATCTTGGATGTCAGTTGCACTGTACCTTAGCAGCAGAATAGTCATCGTAAAAACTAAAATATATTCAGTAATTTTCACTGGAAATAACAACCAATGTACTTCAGGGTTGAAATAGGATTTTCCAGCCATTAGCCTTCTAAAGAACAGGTATTTGAGTGTGACATTAGGTTTGAGTATGAACCATAAAATCTGTATATATTTTCAAAACAAGATATACAGATCTTATCTCAACATACGTTACAGTTGAAGCCAGTTGTCAACATTCATACTTTGCCATTGATCATTTGTTCAAGTCTTGATCACACTTTTGAGTGCTGGATTACTGAAAAGTGAGATTGCAGCTAACACTATAAACTAATTTTCTGTGGATCTCAATTTAAGAATAGGGGTGTGATTTTTAGAGTCTGATATTCGAGTCTTAATTTTCCAACGTAGATATGAGTTTATTGGGAGTCGTAGCAAGTTATCGCGAATCCGGAAGAGTCTATAGAAAGATCAAACATTGATTTTGAAATATCTGGAAATAATTTTGATGAACTAGTGCATCAACGTCATCAACATTTGGTTACACCATCCGTTGTTAGTTGTTACTGGCCAAAATTCATCCTGGAAACACCAGTAAGATACTCTGAAGTGTATGTAGATGTTAGAGAGAGGACCCAAAGAATAGAATAAAAGAAACAAGGAAGTATACGACGGGAATGACAAAAATAAGTTAAGCCTCTAGAGTTAAATGGATTTTGAGAGATGTAATTGAAGGCAACGGAAGGGTAATGGACGTGCAACCCTATGAACTCTGTTGCAATAGTTGATCAGAATGTTTTTAAGATGTATTATCATTGGTACCTGATATTTCTATTAACTCTTGCATCAATGATAGTTTGGTATCACTCTTTTCACCTTTGAGAATGAACACAAAGATCAGAATCTAGATTACACTTCCCACTCTCCTTTCTTGACTTTAGCCTGTTCGAAATATAGTTAAATTGCCTACTACATCTCCACTCAGCTATACATCACTAATAGGTATGACCAGTACTTGAGGAAATGATCATTCTAGTAGCATCCACATAGTTCATGATTCACGCTTCCTAACTCAATTTACTAACTCAAAATCCTCATCTCTAAAGTGGTTGAGGATTTGCTTATTCTTCAATCTCAGGTTCATACTTGAATCTGAGGTCCAAACTTAAAAAACTAGTTTTTGGAGTGGTATATGGCTGTCAAACCCTACTTGAGTTCAAAATTAGCTTTGTTACTAATTTTTACTCTTTACAAATATCACTACTTAGTATATAAAGAATCTAACACCGAGATTATTTATTACTTCATATAAGTGTGATTAGATGTAAGAGAGAAATCCTCAAAGAAAAGACTAGAAGGAACAAAGAATTTGGCGATGGCAATGAAAAAGCAGTATCCTCTATAGGGACTTAACTAGGTATAGAGAAATGCAACTTTAAGGCAGTTTCTTCTTGGAATTAAGAAGAGTTAAGACTCTTCGATAAAGCGCAAAAGAGAAAAATGGTCTACTTAGAATTTGTTCTATTCATACAAAGAGCGCAATGCCAATTCCTTCCCCAAACACTGAAGAAATTGTCCTGTCAATTCGCGTGAAGGAAAGAAAAACCTAGAAACGAGTACACCAGTTTTAAGCTGGAGCAGGGTTTGATAGCGAACTTGGGCCTTTTACTTTCTAATCCAAACCCTGTCACGAAGTGGAATGGTGTGATGCGGACAATAGGACGTCCTATTGTCCGCAACGGGTTTAGTAAACATTTCATCCCAATCGCTTGCACAAAGAAGGATCCGCTCGTTTTCAACAGGTTCTACCTACTCGAGCAGAAACTCAATAGCAAGATTGCATCTGCAGGCCAGCTGTTTTCTTCGTATCATATCTTTATTTCTGTTGTGTATCTGTCTTTGCAGGCTGCTACTACCAGCCAATTTTTCATTTCATACACCATCCGGACATTTGGTGCTCTCATTTTCGCCACTCTAATGACCACTAGACAGGTGAGTTGCTCTAACCTCCAAGACCTCATTCTCAAGAGTGAGAATGAGGTCTTGGAACACATTCCATCGCGTTGCAGCTAATGGCAAACTACGTTAACCAGAATGCGACATGCTTATGCTACTTGTTCTTTGCTTTTTACACAAACTTACCGTTTTTTTCGATCTATGTCAGCAGTGTTTGAATTGAGATGGTTTTCTTGTTCTGAATTTTGAGCTTCTCGTCGATGTGCAGCTTATCAGCATCTTTTTGTCTTGTTTGCTGTTTGCTCATCCCCTTACAGTGCAACAATGGGGAGCAGCGGTATGTATTCTATAGAAAATTTTACCTTGTAATTTTCATAATGTGTTCTTATCGCATTATGATTGGTTTTGGTTTTTGCCCACCATAGCTTGTTGAGGTTTATAGGTCGGAGACTCGGAAGATGCAAGAGCATAACTCATGACAGACGTAATGAGTGTCAGTAAAGCGTACACATTGGCTTGCACATGATTTACACTTCAATATTGATTTGCCTCCTGATCTAATTGAGTAATTTTCATGATTGTGGGTATGTGCAGATTGTTGTTTTCAGTGCTCTTTACTTCAAGTCCTATATCAATGCTCATAAAAAGGACGACAACCGAGATCGTTCCTGGCAAAATTCAAGAGAGCAAGACAAGACTGAGCAATTTCCTTTGATGAATAGAGTTGTAGATATAGATGGGGTTAGACAGGAAGATATTGATGGCAGGAAATCTGAGACGTAATGAGTTCAAAGAAAGCCTCAAATATATCGTTTCAATACTTGCCAATCCTCACATGAAATTGAAGAGTTGTTTAAGAAAGCAAGCAGTGGTTTGCAGCCGAGTTATACTTCCTACCACAAAGACACCCATCCAGGATCCAAATATATCGATCGAGGCTTGAAATGAGTTCGGCAGTTGGGTAACTTGGCAGGATCTTCAGCTGAATTTCTAACAAGGACCACTACATTTGGCTTCACGTCTGATCTCCCAGAAGCTCACGGGAGAGAGTACACCTACAAGGAATCGCATCCAGCTTAAACGAATGAACCTGACGTATTCCATCAAGGCTCGAAGGGATCATCTGATGGATTCCTCGTGTCAGTCTGTGCAACGCCAGTTTTGGCGCAAGGTGGTGTCAACTGCCCACCAGACATGGCCGCTTGGTTCTGAGTAGAGCAACGACAGGGTTGTAGGATGTAGGTGGACGGCAAACTGTCAGGGAAGGCAAAGATTCCGGTGTGTCCAGGTGTGACCACCCCATCTGTCCTGGACAAGGGACGAAAGTGAACAAAAGCTTCCTTCGAGCACAGCGCAAAGATGCTCCCTGATTTATATGGCGTCAGCAGTGTACTGTAGTGTCAAACGGAAACCGTGAAACATTTTACATTTAACGTAGGGGTTACAGTGGTAGTCTATCACACACAGAGAGGAGGAGAAGAGGGCAAAATCGGTCAGTCTTCGAGATATGGAATGACGGTTAGTCCAAGGGTCGAAAAGAAATCGACCAAAACAGGACGGAAGTACAAACCACGGGACCAAATTTTCGCGGAGGCTGTCTCTTGGGAAATGACTATTTCATGCCCGAGCTGCATTCAAATGTGTTCTCGACGACAGAGTGGACTCTTGTGCACTTCTCTCAGTCTCTCAGTTTTATCACTCATTGTGAATTATTGGAATGACATGGCGGCCATATCGACTGGCATGTAATCCGCGAAAGAAACTGATCAATACGGGACAGCCTGTTCGAACGAGTGAGCTTGAAACGACCACCCTGAGAACGTTCCAGTAACAGCTTTATATAGCTTTCTGGACCCCCTTCTCCAGGTCGAGCAAATCGAGCTCATTACTCGCACTCATCTCCGAGGAATGTCACTGGACTGTAAAGTAACCTCATCCAAAAAGTGGTCAGCAGCTGGAACTAACGGTAAGCCTGCTGGCATTAGCCGCTCATGAGGTAATCCCAGCGATGGGTTAATGTAAGAGAAACGCCTCAACGGTGTCAGGCAACGTGCTTGGGGAGTAAATGGGAGTGCAGCCAGAGATCGCCCTATATATAGAGGCGGCATTGTGCACGAATGGAAGTATAGCACTTGGAGAATTGGCTGAGAAATTAGCGGAGAGAACGGATAAATACGGCCATTTTCGGCTCCCGAAGGACAGGAGTGACGACAAGAAGGCGAAGTTATTCCTCACTAAACAATAAAGAGACACGGATGGGCTTCGGAACGTAAAAGCATCGGGGTGGACAGGAGTTTAGGGCCGAGAGGATAGGGATCCTAAACACCGGAGCATTAATTGCTTGGATGGCGATCTCGGGCTGGTGATGGACGTTGGTCCGCTGGTAATTTCCCATTCGGGGTGAGCGTTTCATCGTTCCCGTCCAGGGGGACCCGCGGAGCCGTAGGACTAGACCTTGTGGGAGCAGATGAATGATAAGGCGCAGCAGACCAGAGCCGGTGCGATTGTCATCTCTCGAGTGCGCAGTCGGACTTTTGTCAGATGCACGGCAGAATCTGGAGCGATTGAGTTTTCTATGACGGGAATTGTTGACCTCAGCTGCCGCAGTTCGAACAGCTAGCGCTTCTGCTGGAGGGAAGGAAGGAAGGAAGGCGCAGGCGGAAGAGGCCGAACAGTAGAATTTGACTCGGGACGGGACCGCATTGCGACGGGAGAAGGCAGGTGTGGAGCGGGGCAGAGCGTAGTCGGCAGGAAACGTCGAGTACACAGTGGATATGAGACAATTTTCTCGAGGAGGCACGAGGAGTGTTGCTGCAATTCATGGCTCACCTGGAGGTGTATAGAATAAGGAAGCTGGTCAGGAACCGAAGGCCCCAAGATTCCGATGCGTGAGACCTCTCTAATTCTGTCGGGCGAATCTGGAACCCCAGAATTTTTGGTAGTCGCTCGGTTAGGATTGAGGAATCCTTGACACCCTCCCATCCCTTGCAGTCGGACCAGTACAGGCCAGCCTATTCCGCAGAATCCAGAGCACTCGCTGGAATTGGAGTCACGAAGACATGGTCAGTGAGAACAATTTACAGGCGGTTGTGTGATTGAGTGCCTACATGCTAGTGGTGATCAGGAGATCATACTATTGCCCTGACTCACTCTTTCGGTATATTGTCACGAGCCTGACCAAGTTTCACACCCCTTGCCTGTGTCTGGCAGGATTCTCCTTTCATGGGCGGCCGAATGATGGATTCCCCGTACTCTGGTCGAGTGCAGGACTCTCCTTTCTTACGCGCACAAGAAGCGAAATATGGCTCCGGTTTCTCTCTCGGCCCCGGGATGCACGAAGCAGGTGCTTCCGAGGGTGGAGGAGCTGGTGGAGGAGCTGTCGACACTCCTCAGAGCACTGCCGACCTCACAGCTTTTGTAAGTAGTTCAAGAGTCTCAAATTCTCTCTTTCTCAATCCTACCTTGGGGTGCAATTTTGTTCCATGTATTATTCGGGCACTGCTATGCCCAAATTATCTATGTAGAGAGCTCAGACACCTGGAGCGATATGGGCCCACAGCCCGGGGAGAGAGAAAATGAGAAAGTGAACGAACGAAGGAATTCTCCGCATTACGCTCAGATCAGAAGAGAGAGACAAAGACAAACCTCGGAATTCAAAGGCCAGAGAACCTCATTTGCTCTTTTAGACAATGTAGTTACGTAGACGTGTACGCCAGACGAGAAGGCAATGAGCTCTCGATGAAGTTTATTTGTGGTCACTAACGCGTCTGATTGAGGTGCACAAACCCGAAGTGTCATCTTGGCATGAAGCCCTTGAAAGCTGAGAAACTAAGACATTGCGTGGTGGTAAGTGCAGGTCCAAAATCTGCTGCAGCAAATGGTGAGTTGCGTGGCATCCTGTTGCATTGCTTGCTCACTCTCTTCTGTTCCTGAAGGCCATCGTATAAGTATCAAAGCTGCGTCCTGACCGACGACCCTGTATTAGTTCACTGCAAACCTTGTAGTTTCAGCGATGAAGTTTCGAAGTCTCGATGCTTGATGAGAGCTTTATGTTCGCCTTACAGTCTTCATTGCGTGGATTTTGCAGCAACTGCGATTCCAGTCGATGTCCGATGCCATAATCGTGAGAAATATCCTCATCATAAATGTTGTCAACGATGTGGTTGATGGGTGCTTGTCCTGAAGATTGCAAATGCCACGCGAATATTCTTGTCCAATTGCATCAATAGTTCTCTCCTTATTTCTAGTCACGGGGGTCACTGTCTCGAGAGGGTTTTTACCAGGTACGGTCCAGAGACCGACACGGTGGATTGGGACAGGCTTCTTTCCTCGAGCTGTTCTCTGGAGACTGCCATTTAGATGTAGCGGGTGGTTTTTCTAAATCATGATTGCACACGCTTTCTATGGCACTCAATCCCATCTCACAGGCCGAAAACGTGACGAACAGTATGACCTTGCTAGTCGAACCAATTTTGAGCCCGCTACTGTCGCAGTCGGGATTGGTGAGAGATTGATGGCTGAGCGTGGAGTTTTATGCAAATTTAAAAGTCTGGACCTGCAATCTGCCGTAGCCGAACTTCAATTTCAGCGTAGTTTTTGGTGTCTGGCCATAGATTGTGCTAAAGAATAAATGAGCGTTTGTTGAGAACGTAGACACGAAAAGATTTGGTTTATCTTGTGATGTGGTTGGTCCGTGGAGCATGTTTTGAATGAACCCGTTGGAACCTTGACCGATCCTTACTTGATGAAATGGCTTCGCGCATCGAGGAGTTGGAGAAGGCAGTAGATGACGTACTAAGGGAGGTGACTACAGATGAGGACGGTGTTTTACCGTCGCCTTCCAGCTCTCCAATCAGGAAGCCTCTAGCTGCCCCTGCATCCCCTGACATCAGGAAATTGATGTCCGGATCAGGATCGTTCTCTGGAGTACCGAATTCTCCTTCCACTGCCAGATACGGGTCATCAGGAACCCCAGACATCCGGAGGCAAGTGAGCGCTGCAGCAGCTTTGAGCACGCCCAAGTCACCAGATCCACGACGACATTCGGCCCAGGGTTTGTACGTGCCGAATTCACCAGATCCCAGACGACATTCGGCCACAGGAATTTTCGGCCCAGGTTCTCAGACAGTGGGAATTTCTCCTGATGTTCGTCGTCAAACTCTGCCGGGCAACTATGTTCCCACGTCGCCTGATGTTCGAAAGAACCCTGGAGCCGGCGGTACAAATGTGCCTAGTTCTCCGGATCCAAGAAGACGCACAGATACTTACGCAACGGGGATGAGATAGTTTATATTTGAGACCTTGAGAAGGCAGTCCCAGACGACCATATTCTGCCTGGTCTTCAAGAAGGCTTCTGCTGTTTAATTTAACAAGACTGTTTTGAGGATGCCACTTGGAGGCTACTTCCCCTAGGTACACCTGGTCTTCACAACCCAGCCACTGAATATGTGATAAGTAGATGCGTTTTGTAGTCAACCAAAGCTTTCGCAAATCAAGATAATGATGCAGTTACTAAGTGACCATTTTTTAGAGCCTTCTCTGTCGCAGAGTGTTGATTCCTAGTCTAATAGGAATCACGGCCGTATCGATCAACAGCTTCCTTGGAATTCAGTGCATTCATTAGTTAGCGTTTCAGAGTGATTAGTGTCACTAACAAAGTTCTTTCTCAGTGATAGTAGAAACACCATGTCCAAGTCCGGTTAGGTGATTGCAAGCATACATATTTTGTGTCGACCTTCGGAGTAATTTTCTTACTCAATGTCAGAATGACGAACCCTCCCAATAAAGATGCTTAGAAAAGTCGAAGAGTGGGAACTACTCGAGAGATCACCGGGTGAATACTCCTGTTGCACTTCTGGAGTTTGCCTCATCGGGATCATTTACGGTGTTGTCCATGTGATGCTTTCTTCTCCTCCTCTGTATGTTTTCTTCTCTTCGTTTTGTTTTCTATAGGTAAGTTTGTTATCTGTTCTGCAGATATACAGAGTTTTCTGAGTCTCATGTTCTGAATACAGCTTCGGCTTCTGGACCTGAAGACCAGCTTCATGCGGTGATGAAGGCAAGGCAAGCTACTCACACCCAAGCTTCAAGAAGAAGTAGTAAATGCCTTGCTTAGAAATGATTCATGAAGTTGTGTATAAATTGAGTAAATATATTGTGCATAATGACGTACGACTGACTGAAAAAGCGTAGTTTTTTCGAGCTCTCAGGTCCATTTGCAGACTTCCATATTACAACGCGGTCGTCTACGTCGTCTGTCAGTGAACATGGCCATATCTCGCGCTCACGCCTCTCATGCTTCCTTCAATTTCTCGGTGTTTTATTCACTTGGCGTATGTTTTCTGAGACAGGAATGAGCCGTTGAGCGAAAGCAAACATTCGTCAACGCTCTGCTTTGAATGATGACAACTTTGTGGAGTCTTAGGTCACCTGTCAAGGAAGACCTTTTTGTCTCAATAGTTTCGATGGTTCATCAGGCCAACGAATCGAGGTCCTTCACAGTCCTCGCTCATTTAAGGCCCTCATGTGAGGGGACAAAAGGCAAGGTAGGTGGAAATGGGTTCCCAATCGAGGATGTTGCTTTCCTCATTCGCCCTACGTCTGCCTCTTGAGAAGAAACATTCTCTCCTGTGCCGGTGAGTGCCACTCGAACTCGCTGAACTTCTGTCTCTTTTCTTTTTCCAGATCATTGGCTGAACTACTCTGCACCTCGTATGTTGACGTGGGCGTCTCGGTCCTTGTGACGCAGCAGCAACTTTCTGTCTGTCGCTTTTCTCTTGAAATGTATGTTCTTTGTGATCATCTCGCTAGACCACATGAATACGTACACTGAGAAGAGCTTCGAGGTTGTATATCTTCGGCGAGTACATTTCCTCTCGGTCTTTTTTGTCAGAGGCCGTGGTTAATGTCTCCAAGCTCTGTATTCTCGTCGCTGATCACGAGGAACATCCACAACGATTCATCATTTTGAGTTCTGCAGAATCTATCGTACTTGAGCAAACATAATTCGTTATCAACGAACTCATCATATCGAATTGATGGTCCAACGCATGAAAGAGCTCCACAGTCTCATCAATCTCGTCAAGCCTGGGATCTCATACTGTATCGGATTTTATTTGGTGGGTCTGATGAAAGCCGAAAGTGGTGCCACGTTGGAACATCAGCAGGGTCTGCAGGTAGCGAACTTTTCGCCCTCATTGATTATCAGGTCGTCTCCGCAAACGGTTGGTACGAATTGTGGAGAATATGTCAGCCACAGAGAAAGAAGTGAACTGTAACATATGCTTAAAACTCTCGAGTGGGGAAAATTGCGAAATTGAATCCAAATGGGTGATACGGGTTCTACAAGCATTCCATGTTCTCACAGTTGAAAAATCTTATAGAGTAAGAACGACAAATGCGCAAAGTGGGTCAATCGAGAGGGTTGAAATGTTTTACCGTGCAATCTATTCGAATGAGAACTTTAGTATCAGAAGTTCTACAACTGATCTTTCATTTTAGCCTCAATTGCGGCAACTTCGCTGCCACGGATTCTTTATGCAAAAGTTATCAAATTTTCACATCGATAACAACAAAAACACAGCTAAACATATTTTATCACTCATACGTCTAAATGATCATATTATATTCTGGCATAGATTTACAGACTGTTAGCAGACACTAACGACACCAGAACTGCGGGAGGATTCAAACTAATCGGCACTCGCACAAGAGCACTCCGCTGTTAAAGATTAACTTTGTAACTAAGAGACTTAATGTTTCTAGGTCGAAAATAGTTTTGTTCATGGTTGGTTTCTTGTGAAGTGTACTATCCACTACCTCTGAACAACGATATAAACTAAAATAAACGTACAGATTACACAAAATGCTATGATATTAAAAAATCGTGAAATATAGTGGAAGTTACTTAACATGTCGCTACAAAAAGTAAAAAATTTGACATATTCATTAAAGTTAATCTTACTTACATACGAGCAAGAATCACAGACGTTTGCTAGCCTGGCATTTTTGTTGGCAATATATGAAATAACATGTAAAAGATATTACTTTTACTTCTAGGTGAATTTAAGTTCCTACGCATTTAATGTGACAATTTTTTGCTTAATATTTATTCCTCTTTTGTTCACCTTGTTTCTCTCTGCCTTTTTTTTGTCATTCTAATGGTTCATTTGCATCAAATTTAATTTAACGAATTACATTTATGTTATTTATATTGTGAGAGTGGTGTCAGGATAAAAATAGCTTACGGAGTTTAACGTGGACGAGAGAGTGATTATTATCTCAAACCTTAAACAAAGTTCCGGAACGCGAGTGGATTAGGGATGTGAAGGTACGGTGAGGGAAGGTGTCTCTAGATACACGTTACCTCTAGAGAATGAGATGGAGGAAGTGGTGGTAGGAAAAGGGAAGGCAAAAAGCTCAAAAGAGATGTCAGCGAAAGATAGTACTTTGACCTTGGAGATAACGTAAATGGTATTTGATCAAGCTCGGGGATCCAAAGGGTCAAAAGGTTGAAAAACAATACAAGCAAAAAAAACCACAAACAAGAAAAAAGACCCCAAAGTTAAATCCCTAGCTAGTGCCAAGACCACTAGAACGATAACAACTAAATCAAAATAAACTAACTATAATAAAGAATAGAATTTCTCCACATCTATATTATGATCAAGTCTAATCTCTTCGTACCTAGGACAAATAACCTACATGCTCTTCATCTTCAATATACCCACCGTCACATAATCTACAAATAAGCTCACTCCTATCTATATTAAACCAATATACTTCCTCAATTCTAAGCCTATGAGATTCATTTTTATGTCTACCGATAATATGACGTAAGGATGAAGATATCACTCCAAGTAGTTATTCTTGTCCACTAGAAACAAGCATAGGATTCACATGAAGTTGATAAAACTGCATCTTGATGTCTCGCTGGCTCCAAATAATGTAGACAATTTCGGAGTGCCATAGGTTGCAGGTTCCAATCGCGTTTTGCCACATTCCACCTCAAAAACCAAGTTATCACATACGCTAACCATTCCTTAGAACATGTGGCATGCAAAGCTTAAAGAGGAAGGTGAGAAGCATGAAGAGATCATCACCCTTCTAATGTAAATGATGGTCAAGTATAGAGCTTCAGCCTCTAAAGGTAGACAACTTGTTTCTCCAAGAAGAATAACATATGAGGTTTTGTTTCTTACATCCAATTCTTCTTTTAGAAAGATCTTTTACACCGTATTCATATACTCTCAACCTGTATTCTTACAATCAATACCTCACTTGGATACCATATAATATTACCAACAACACTAAGCTTCTGAGTAAAAATTTTCTAAGATTCAAAGAAACTAGTGAGCTCTTTTACACCGATTTAACAATGATTTTAGAACTTTGTAACCATCTTCTACTCTCTTTTGCATTCAAAGTGTTCAACTATAATCATTAGAAAAATCAATGCTTAGATATTTATAACTCTTCAACTTTTTTAATTCTAGATCAATGTAATAGAAGTATAACTTAGATCTAATAACAACTATCATGACTTTAGACTTTTTTATATTTACCTCCATCTAATTCTGGGTACAAAATCTAGCCAAAGTGTATAGGAGTTTCTGTAAACTAATAACATAACATGTTAGTTATGTGATATCATCTGTATATAAGAGAACTTTGATGACAAAATTTCTAAGCTTGACACCTTCACTATCACATGACTCCAACCAGTTTTCAATATCATATATAAAAACTCCAAATAGCAATGGAGAGAGAGTACAAACTTGAATCATTTCAATGATAGTCAAACCATTAGTTTGAGAAATGTTGATCTTGACCCACAAAAAATGATATAATGTGGCCACAGCTACAAAGAGATTTGGTGATAATCCAATGACTTGCAACCTTTTTCATAAAAGCTCACAAGTTACAGTGTTAAAAGCTTTCTTAAAATTGATGAAAGCGCAAAACAAAGTTTTTTCATTAAACTTAGATTTTTCCTATAAAACACACAAGGCTAAGATATGGTCAATGATGTTGTATGTAGGACAAAAACTTGCTTGGAGATGTAACTTTTTTGGGTGAGATTAAGTCCATGTGATCAACTTTGACTTCACCAATTTGCCAAATAACTTGGCAAAAACACTATAAATCTTGATAGAATGATAGTTTGTCATCAAATCATTACAATCTTATATTTATATATGTACAGTCTTCCCAAATTGAAGTAAAATCATACATCGCAGCAAACTCTAACACTTTACTGAGGATCGATCAATTATCATCTCCTCCCCACTCAAAACATTTGATAGAATGATCATCCAAATTTTCACATTTATCATTTGGTAGTTTTTGAAATTGAGTCATCATCTCTGCTTCAAAATAAAAAAAATAAGCAAGCTATCACTTCACAACATGGCATTGATGCAGCGTCGAACAAAAATTAAAGCTTTTTAACAAAAGCAATCAAAGACTTGGGATCAAGAGTAATTTTAGAAGACCGTCATGCTCACCGTATATAAAACAATTTGGGATTGTCCATCAGCTTCTTTGCAAAAGAACTCTTTCCTTCCTTCTCAAAAAAGCTTGTGTTTTAGATTTCTTCAAATCTTTGTAAAGCGTTGTCATGATAAGACAACTTTGGAGATCTAAAGATTTATCGACTGATCTTGTTCTTGTTTGCTTGCAATCAAAGTCAAATCATCTATAGCAAGAAAGATCCCTAGCTCTCCGATCCTTGTCTCGCAAAAAGAACTTTGAAGCAACTTAATTAGTTGCAAATTATTTGTATGTGGATAATGGCTCCATAAAGTGTGAGTCAAAAAGTCCCAAAATTGTAACATTTAAAGTTAATTTTTTACTAGGATCTAAACTAAACTTAGAGGAAGCTAAAACATACTGGCTGTGAGGTGGTTGGTTTTTAGATAGGAAAAATAGTAGAATTTTTTTTAGTTTTTTTGCAAAGAAGATCTATTGGAATAACATAGATTAGATTAATGGTAGAAAAGTCCTGATTTGTATTGTTTATTTGCATTAGCCTCCAAATTATGTTTTCATATTAAACGAGGCAGTAGTTGTTGAAATATCAAATGTATGCGAGAGAAAATCTAATAGCAGACGAAGGATTTCTTAATTTATCACACGGTTATGTAGTACTTGTAACCCCATTGGACTTGGGGTAGAATTTTGAGACCAATAAGTCCAATCCCTTCTCACGGTCCAATTGCCAGTCTCTACTATTTGATGAGTAAAAATTTAAAAAAATATTTCCAAGCAAGCTCATTAAAAAGTTATACATTACAGAAGAAAATTTTTTTAGTGAGTAAAAATTCTTAATGAGCTGTGCAGTTCATGTTTATAATTAATGGACTATATATCCGTATCAGGGTTTGGAACAAGTCGCGAGTCGAATGTGCTACATATTTCAAGTCTTAGATCATGGCACTCAACTTTTCTTGCTTGAAAGTTCTAGAGTATGAGGTTGAGATGCGATGCTAAGGGATCATTATGGATTCAGACCACAAAATTTACAGAGTACAGGCAGTCCATCAACGTTTTCTTTTAGACTTGATCACATGTTGCTGTCTCATTTTTCTCATCAAGCAATTTATCGGCAATTTTGAACAGATACAAATGAAACTATTCAACTAAGGTGGACAAAAAAAGTGCAATTTTTTTTTGATCAAGCCCAAAAGACTCTCTTAGAGCTTACAAAAAATTGATTCTCAGTGTTGAATATGTTGTCATGCAAGTTGATGAAGATCATCAGCAATGAGCAATTTAATTGAAACATAGCTCAATCTTTTATCAGAAGTAAGTTTGACGCAGACCTAATTGCATTTTCACATGTTGACGGCTCGAGGGTTTACTCGTTTCTTTAAGGGTTCATATGTGTTTCAAGATTTCTTTGTTTTTCTAGGTGATTTGACATTAAATGTTGCAGGATTTGACAGAGCCGACGAGAGTAGTCAATAGAGGAAGAAGCTCTTTTTTCTCAAACAACATTCATTTGAGAAAAAAGTGGTTTTAGGAATAGAAAATTTTTTGTTCAAAGCATTTTCAATTTTTTTTAATTGATTGTGGAGATATGTATGTTGAATTTTGTTTCAATTCTAGTTTGTATGTAGGTAGAAAGTTATGAGTGTTGGAAGTTAACAAGATTTTCACAAGTACAAAAAGGTTGAATCTCGGACAAATTTGTACAAAGTAAATTACTTTTTCTTTATTTTGATTTATCATTCAGAATTTTATATGAGTGCATATTGGAAAATCAAACATTCTTCAATCAAAATTTTACTAAGAGATTATGTCTAAAGAGAAAGTTATGTTGTTTTGAAGTTCATGGTATACAAAACTAGAAAATAGATCAAAATTTTTGGATTTCTTAATTCGTAGTTTTCTTCATGTAGAGAGTAATTTTTTCTGGATAGACCTTTTGAGTGTTTTCAACTTATTGAATTGCCGTATTAGTGTGATGGATTTTTTTTGCTAGCAATCATAGATCTGGCACAATCGAGTAGCTCTTTTTCACAAGACAACGCTTGTGAAGAAGATTCTAGAATTATGAAGGCATGAAGTTCTGAAATGCGTCATCTATCAATACTAGAACAATTATCTTCCAATAGCCGCAAAGTTCTAGTCCAAAAGATTTCCTTATGCTGTTCTAGCCAGAATCTGTGCTCATTTTGTAACACCTTTGTACTGCACATCTTGCCTTGCCACACGCTGAGATCGTGAGATTGTGAGATCGTGCCCTGCAGCATGTATAAATGCTCCATTGATAGTCCAAAGCTGCAATGACGGATAAAAAGTCGATGATATTAAGAGAAATGAAGATACACGTGAGTGAATGTGGATTAGACCTTGTGCACTGTTGTACTCTTGGAGTAGGCAGTTTGATGGGGCAATGGAATTGTTGAATTTTGCATTGGAATTAGATGAAATGAAATCAGATGGGATCTCTATGATAATATTGCCATGAAGGTGAAGCTAGTTAATGAAAACTCGAATGATACTATCATGTCCAATTATCTTGCCTCAGTATTCAAAAAATGATGTGAGTTGGACTTTGAGTTTCTTGGGAATGTCAGTGGAGAACCATACATCTTTCAAAAAAATGTTTTTTCCAAGGGCAAAGGTGACCAAGAGCAGCGCATTGATTTTTAGTTTGATTCCATCAAAGATATCACTACTACGGAATTTTGTGGAACCAAAATCTGATCTTGTACAAATGTCGGAGACGCATTCTGTACTTCTTCATGTGAGGCATCATAAGTTAAATTTTTGTTGTCTACTCTCTTGTAATTTGTGGAAGATAATCAGTACAATTTTATTTCTCGGAGATCATTAAGTACTTTGTGAATCTCTATCACGGAGTGTCGGTCACAGAATAAATGCTCAGTTTTATTATGTAGCCCTCTCATTATCCAATGGAGATAGACTCAAGTCCTTTGATAGATAAAGAAATAGTTAGTGTCAGAACTTCAAGAATATCAAAAAAATGTAGATGTGGAGCTTCAATTTGGCAAGACTCACCTAGACGGATCACAAAATAAATGCTCAATTTTATTACATAGTCCTCTCGTTATCAAATGAAAATAGACTTGAGTCTCTTAATAGATGCAGAAGTAGTTAGTGTGAGATCTACGAGAGTATCAGTAAGTGTAGATGTGGAGCTTCAATTTGACAAGGCTCATTATAAACAAAAAATCAATCGGGAGAGGAGGAAGATGGCTGCTTGACACCTTGAAGAGCCAAGCTAAGATTGAAAATGCCACTTGCATGTGACAGCAAGTGGATATCAAATCACAGAAGAAGTAGGTGACTATATTAGGATAGATTAGATAGTAGATCGAATGTTTTATTAGGAGAAAAGTATCTTTGACCCTTAGAAAGTAGCCATGTATAATTTTATATTTTTTTGGGTTTGTATTGGCCTTTCATGTTGTGTGTATTGCTTTTGTGAGTGTGCCAAGCCATCCTAGTAGCTATAAAGTTAGCATTTTGGAGTGTAGGAAGGACAGATGCCTTGTAGACTTTTCCACTTCAAATTGAAAAGTAGTTTATTTTGATACTTTTTTATGTCAAGGTGACGTTGTCCATGTGGCAAAGGCCAACACTCATTGATTTTTTTCATTCTCTCTCAGAGAGTCATTATGATGCATCTGTAATAGGAAGACTATAACGTAGTGTACAAGACTTGGTGTTTAAAGTTTGATTGATCTAGGTGGGAGGTGAAATGCCCAAGAGACACCTTGATGACAACAAGGGGTTACCTCACTTGAAGTCGTGTAAATGCAAAGGAAGTGACAACATTTTTAAGTTAGACTTGCCTTTCCAACAACAAAATTAAATCTATCGATTGTAAATCACAATATAAAAAAGCGTTATAGCATGGATGAATTGTTTTTTATCTCAAGTAACATCCCTGTAGTAGAACCGGCTACATCATGAGGTAATAAACACCAAGTAAAGCGTAATCTCCAAGACAAATTCCCCACAATGGCATGCAGAGAGAGGTATTGACTTTGACACTAAAAGAGTAAATAAAAGAAATGCATGATTTGATACTAGATGAGGTTTTAGAACATCATATGTAGAGATTAGAATATATCAAATGTAGAGATTAGACAGCTATTAATGGTCAAATATAAAAATAATCAATACTTTTAACATCGATAGAAAAAAAATCTATTGAATAGAAAGTTGGGAAAGTAAGAAACACTAGTGGAAATTTTTAAATTACAATTGGCTTCAAAAGTTAAGAAAGGCTTTGTCAAAAGATTTGTAGAAACATTCAAAAAATTTTTAGATCACAAACTATTTTCAAGTTCCATCAAAAGGAGGAGAAGTAAAGGAGTCACCAAGTAGGGTAAATTAAGCAGAACATATGCGAGCATTGACATTTCCAACAAGAAAAAATTCATCCTTGCTCTGATATTTGATAACATCTCCTATGACTCGATGAAATGATTAACTCTGATTACAAGTGCATGTGGAGTAGAGAGACATGAATAATGATGCAAAGTAAAAAATAGCCAAATAATTATAAGATACTCCAACCAATCGGAGATGAAATCAATGATATTAAACTTCAATGTTTTGACGATCTAGATGTATTATCGATAGAAATTGAGATTTGATGAAAGTAGTAATAATGTCATAATCTCTTCCTACACGTTGAATGTTATGATTTCAAGTGGATTTCACTAAAGCATATCCTTGTATCTCTTCAATAGTATTGCTGTCATGTTCCCAAGTATCTACAATGTTGACGATGTGGGTCATCTTTCAAATTGGATCAAGACTCACATACTTTGTTGTAGAAAAGCCTCTTATATTCCACATCAACATACTTAAACTCTTGGATTGCTAGATCGATGACTACCTTTTCTGCTGAGTAATAAGTTCTTGATCATCACAAATATAAGCAAAAAATATTGCACCTTGAGATTCTTTGAATTTTGTATGCTCCTTTTTCCTTGCTTCAACTTATAAAGGTGTAAGATGAGTATTCAACCAAATACTCTGTCCTTTAGAATGAACTTTTTAGCTAAAGTAGCAGTATCACTCAATTAGATCAACAAATTTAACCATAATGGTACAAGGTTGGATTCCTATGTTTTTAATGTGAAAAGCTTGAGCCAAATTTGAATTATGAACATAAAGTTTGTAAAAAACTTTCTCCTCCAAGAATAAATTCCTTGAATAGGATGAATCTCTTCTAGGACTATGATCATTGCTTTCAGGGTTGGATGGTGATGGTGAAGGTTTTTTTTCAACTCTCAAGCTTTGGCAATGCTTCTAGACTTTGATGTTTCACATTTGGATTGCCATACTCCGGTGGACAAAGAATTGGTTTTTTGCATCTTGTGTCCGAACAAGAAACTTGAAAGCATTATTTATAAAAGGGAAGTATAATGAGCTACTTTTATGAACAAGAGTACATCGATGCGCGTATCAAAATTGTTGATTCAATTCCAATCTCAAACCAACGTATTCTACTTATTTTGGCTAAGGAGCAACCCAACGACAACTTCGCACGGACACAAAAAGTAGTATTGCATGTACAAATTAGTATCGTGGACTTGAATTCTGATCAAGATGGAATCATCACTACAAGATTCCTTGCTCCTTCTAACAAAATTAGCTATCTTCTTGCAAGGAATGATAGCATCATCGCACAAATAAAAAAAGCTACCCGTGCTAATATTCATATAATCGCCAACAACCAGCTATCAAGATGCGTTTTGGAAACCAATGAACTCATCCAGATTGTTGATGATATCTGTGTTGGCTTTGACCACACATTTAAGGAATAATCTTTACACAGATTTGTCAAATTTAGGTTTTAATGGCGCATTTACATCCTCCATGTCAGGTTTAAAACTTCAAAGTAGCATAACATTGTCATCTGGATACATGAGTAGACACAAACTTGAGTCTTCCGAAGAAATGTATTCATTGTTGTTTGGTTTTAAGCTACAAAAAAACATGAGAGTATCATTGTATCAAAATATGAGCTCCACTCCATGAGCGTGGGACCTTCAGGTGTAGATCTTTTGGATTAAGATGATGCGTTCTTCCATCAGAGTGTATATTGCAGATATGGCGGGCTGGTACAAGAATTTGGCGGAGTTGGCTATGGAGATGAGGATTGTTTAGCACTTGAAACTTATCACAATGACGATGTGAATTTATACATGCAATATTGTTTCTTGGACATAAATGCCGGATATGACACAACTTGGCATGTCCAAAAAATTCTAGAGATGCAAGCAATATCTTTGAAGCAATACCTTAGAACTTAAAAATTAGCAACAACAATCAATCAACTAATACAAAATCATTGTTGCTGGAGTTTCCAAATCATTCACTTTGAACAAATGTCCAAGTTGAGGACAAAGTCAAGGTTTTGGTTCCCCTCCTTTGGAGTAGGATGCAGGTGATTATGCTATTTATGATCATCTTCTTACTTCAGATTGGAGTAGTTTCAGACCTCCTTACTAGTATATCAAAATTGAAATGAAGCTATTTTTTAGGAATGTTTTAATTCAAATTCTAACCTTGGAATGCATGATCAAAGACTCTTGAAACTCAACGGATATGGTGATGGCATAAAGAGCAAAGCAATTGTAGATCCACTTGTTTTCACTTTAACGGTTGAATTAGTTTCTGTACACCAAGCACCGTTTGATTACGATTCATCATTAAATGATTAGACATCTCGAGTGCATTGTCTTTAAACTACTTGCCTTCCAAAAGTGACCAATTCTTTTGAAGATTGTAACTTGATTAATTCTTCTCTATTTACTCTTCATGTTTATCTTGTGTAAGACATCATCAGAGAGCTAACAATTAAGGACAATGTAGTTCATGCTCAACAAACCATAACTAATTCTATCAATCCAAATGGCCTTCTTACTAAGCTTGGCTAGGAATGTAAAGATGGATTAGATATGGAAAAGCAGTGTCAAACATAGTAGAGATAAATAAAAGGAAATATTTGACCTAAACCACTACGGATTTCTCCTAGAGACGAGATTTTTGATCTGAATGTCTGCGATTTTGTAATAGAGAATGCAAAGAGCTTGTGATGATTTTTGTCAGAGAGCTTCTTGGTGGCAAGTCTTCCCATATGCATAGGGTTGTTAAACTTGTCGACTTTAGACTAGAGAGGGAAAAAAGATTAGCGGAGATTATGATAGTAGAAATTGTGACTTAGACGTGTATGACGTTCAAACTTTATAGCATAGTGATTTTTAAAAAGAGAGAGATAAGTAATAACTCTAAAGCACTAATTTTATTTCCACAAGAATTGACGGCTTGGTCGTCGCAAGAAAAATTTGGTTGCTAATCTATGGTACATTGGTGGAGGTTTAGAGTGGGCATAAATGATACATATGAGGTTTGAGAGATTGCCAATAGAAAGTTTGGTATAGAGACTACCGTCGATTGGAATTGATTACATGTAAGGATACTTGTTGGTGCGAGCGAGTTGTGTGTGCGTAGTTAGTTCAATAGGAAGAGCATTTCTAAATGCATGTAAATTAAATCATTGGAGTTTAATAATGTATGTGATATTTGTGTTGTGGAAGCATTGGATATTGAGTTCCAAGGACTAAGTGAAGTACACAAGTACATAAAGTCATAGGTTTACACCCGCACTACAACACACAAAGGTGGAGTTAGGACTAACATAGACTATGACAAATCCTTGCTACGCTATGTTGATTTTGACCATAAACAAGATTTAGGTGAAAAAAAACCTATATTGAATATGTGTATACATTTGATGATGGATGTATTAATTGATGATAACTTTATAAAAGTGCATAGCTCAGTATGTAGTCGTAGCAAAAGCAACAAAAGAAACTACTAGATAAAATAGCTTTATCATTGAGATGAGATTGAAATACGAGGTTTACAATCTTCATGTGATAACCAAAGTGCCTTACATCTTGCTACAAATTAAGTGATGGAAAGTAGAGTGAAACATATCTAGCTACAAATCAAACGATGTACAATAGAGTGAAATACATTAATGTAAAGTTTCACTTTACAATCATGTAGTTTTGATAAAAATATTGACCTTTTCAAGATTGACGGTATTGCCAATCTAGACGATGCGTCAATTTAAATTATTATTTTGGAGAGTTTTAGGAGACATAATACTATTATGCAGGTTTTGCATTAATATCATAAGTAGAGCTAGTAAATTCCACTTGTGCTATTTTATTTATTTTAGTTATTTATATTTTTTACTCTATCTTGTTTTGGCTACATCTTTACTCTATCTTGTTTGCTGTCGTTTAAAGAAAAATCTTTGTTAAGTTTTGTTCTAGGACTTTTTGTAGAGTCATTATATAGATTATGGAGATTATTGGCGACTCAACATGTGTTAATGGGTAGATTGTTAGGTAGTAACTCATGTAGGTAGATTGTTAGATTTTGATCAATTGGTCAGCCGATAGTCGGTGGTAGTGGTTAAACATGCAAGTAGGCCTGCCTTAAACATAATTATAAATATTTTAGTATTCATGTGATCATATCTTACAAATAAACCATGTTAACTTTTTATTCTCTTGTGTGAATTTTTTTGTGACTTTCTACATTAATTTCATTGCAACACTTTGTGACAAAAAGTTTTTAATTGCTTTACAATCAATTGATTTTTTCACCTTTTGTTCATTATCTGTTCATTTGTGACTATAAATTGGACTTGTATTTTATTTCCTTCATCGTCTTCTTCCAATCTTGTTTTAATTCATTTTGAGTAATCAATATGGTCGCAAGTCAATTTTATTTATAAATATTTTTTCTCAAAATTTTTTCATCAATAATTTTGTATTTTTCAATTTTCGCATTTTTACAAAGGCTGTTATTTCATTAAATTTACTCTTTGTGATTTTGGTTGAATTTATAAATTTTTGGCAATGTGATTTATTCTTTCAGATGCAGAAAATTAACAATTTTCATAAACTCTTGCTCCGCGGTAAGCCATTCCATTATTTGCAAATTTTAAGTAAATGATTGATAAATATTACCTTCAAACCTTGATGTTCATCCTTGTGATGATATATCTTTTTAATGACAAAAGCTTCCAACTTCATTAATGTGGGATCAAAAGATGTTGAAATTGTTTTGATTGTTACAATGGGTAATTCCATAAGCACTTGAATTTTTTAAACAATTGCATTTGCTTCATTCACTATGGATTGATTACTTTACCATCAATTTTTGACATATTTTATCTTAAAGATTTTGTTTGAACACATACAATATTTTTACTCCACTCATATTCATATGGATCTTTGAAGATCACTTCATTCTTCAATGTATTTTTTAAATCTCATATGTGTTTCAAATTTTATACTTTAATCTTGCAATTTGATGAAAATTAATAAGTTGAAATTTTTTTAGTAAATAACATGTTGCATTCCAATCTATGAAATTACAACCTCATGTTGTGAAAACATTCATATTCATATAATGTATCATGTACGAATCTTATTATGAGATAACATGTAAATGATACAATTTCAAATCTCTTTGTAAATGATGTTTTTCCATAAAACCAAGGTAAATATCAAAGGATTTGAGATTGGCCATTTTAGATTTGAAATTTTATCAAGCACATCCATATTTGCAAAATCAAAAGGTTTTTCTTTTTTTCTCTTTCAACATGGAGATTAATGATCTCTATCACCTTCTATCTACTTTAAAGAATTAAGATCAATCTTCACTTTCTTGAATATAATCAGCATTCAAGAAAAGAGCAAGGCAGTTTTATAACATTGTAAAACTAGGGATTGAAAAATTTGTTCACTCAAAGTTAAAACACAAACTTTGAAGATGAAAAATCACTCCTTGGTTTTTTTGAATTTATATAGGTATTTTCAACAAGTATAGTTAAATAAGATCCTACTTAAATAATCTATTTCAGTCTTAATGAGTTGATGACATGGCAAATATACCTAACAAGCATGCGGATTGGTGATGTGTTGTTTTCAACTAACACGCAGATTGCTGACGTGTTGTTTTAACTATTAAATTTACTAACATATGTACATTTTTATCTAACAATAATACATATTGCTAATGTGTTGTTTATGACTAACACATACTTTTATTTTACTAAATACACAAATTGTTGAAATGATCATGGTAGATAATTCACTACTAACCAACTCTATCTCTATGCTGAATAAATTTAATTTTGATTATAACTAGCTACAAATGATTATAAATTTATGTCATACATTATTTGTCATACAATTAATGCTTTCAAAGTTTTATTTTTAAAATAAGATCTAAATCTTCTTGTTTTATTATGTAATTACTGTTTCAACTACCATTTTGTTTCAAGAGAAAAATTAAATTGAATGCCAATCTTCACTTCATTATTGTTGAAGATAGCCAATCAATTTTAAATCTAGTTCATTATTAATCAATTTGATGAATTGATTAAGACCCTAATTCTCAAAATAAATTTTTTTATTAATAATCATCTTTCAATGTTATATTTTTTTGGAAATTAATCATATCTACCAAGAGTAATCTTAATGAAAATAAATTACATACTAATTATCATAAGTTACAATTTTCAAAGTATTTTGAAATTCCAAACATTATTTATGATGAATCAAAGATTGTACGAAAAAAAGTTTAAACATGAACTTATAAATGAAACATTGTTCTTTTTAAATCATGATGAGCTATCAGAAAATTATATCTGCTAAATGTAAATAAATGTCAGCTTGGAGATCACGAAATTGTAATTTGGATATTTTTTATGAACTTGAAAAAAAGAGTACAAGAAAGAATTGTCAAATCCTCTTTAAACAAATCTTAAAACTAATGAACTTCATGATCAAGTACAATGAAATAAAAAAACAAGATCACATCAATTCTTTTAGAAGATTTTATTGTGAACTTGCAAAATTTTAGTGAGTAATTGAATAACAAGAGAAAATATAATCTTATGTTCAATCCATTTTTGACATATTATCAAAATTTATCACAAGTATAACGTCATTCTGATAAAAAGATCATCACATTAAATGAGTTGATGAATGATTCATAAATAGATGATTTCTAACATCAATGATGATATATTTTCAATCATTGACTTCATCAGCAAAAATACCGAAATTGAATCGTGAAAAAACCTCAAATGAAATAAATTATGGGATTAACAAATCTAAGATTCTGTTTAGATGAGTATCAAGATATTAAAATCCAAAAATTATATTATGTTTGAAGTGTGGCAAAGCTGGTCAATTCAAATGATACATTTGCAAAAAAAGAAGCAAGCTTTTTTCAATGAATGACAGACAATATGAAGTAAGATGAGGATGATGTGTTTGATGATAAATATGCTTCATGATGCAAACAATGATGTCTTTGCACTTCATCACAATGAATAAGAGATGAGAAATTCTAAATTGTGTCTATTCATATCATATGTGTAATCAAAGATAGTTATTTTATTTTAACTCATATCAAACAGTTCAAGATTAGTGAGATTTGATTAATTTTATTGAATTGAAAATATTAGATTTGTGGAACTTTGGATGTTTGATGATCTTTTGCGCACATTGATTTATTCATGACAGAAAAAGAACTTGATATCCTCTTGGCATGTTAGACACATATGGTCATCAATGAGAAGTAGTTGATGATGAATTTCAAGTCAAGCCAAAGAAAAAAATCAAATTAAGAAAATTTAAGTGCAAGGATTTGTATGTTCTAGTCAACACTCAAAAAAGTACATGTCTTTAGATCTTTTATAAAAATGATTTATTTTGACATTCAAAATTATGTCAAATATGTGCAAAGAACATGTACATTACTTACAAAACAGACCTTATTATCTTGTGATTTAAATTGTTGTTAGCATTGTATATTAGAAAACAAAGGATTAATTTGTTTCTGGCGTTTAAATTTATGATTCTAAGGAGCTTCTTAAATACATACATAGTAATGTGTGAAATAGATGTGTTCATTTCTCAAATGTTTTGAACGCTTTATCAAGTGTTATTCCTTTCAGATTAAATGAATGTTTGTGTGGATGTCAATCTTACATAAAAAATATTAGAATTTTTATCATTTTCAAGAAGTAAAAAATCATGTGAGACTTAGATGGGCAAAAATCTGAGAAATCTGTGATTAGGAAAATGACAAGAAACACCCTTGTATTTGAGCTGTGTTATCTATAACGTGCCATTCTGTTGGTATATACAATCCACAGCAAACTAATGTTGTTGAGCGGCTAAATCAAACAAATTAGAGACAAAATAAGTATGTTTAGCGATAAATCTATCATATAAATTGACAGTAGAAGTTGCAAACATTTCAACTTATTTGATAATCCTCTTTCTTCATATTGTGATTAATTACATGACTTTATTTCAGTTGAGGTATGGACAATCAGCATATTGAAGTCATTATTTTTTTTCATACCCACAAAAGCAAATCTAAGATGGATATTACTTCCACAAAATGTGGTATTTAGCTACCAAAATGTTACTAAAGTTTATAGGTTTAGTCTATAGTTTATAATCTACTCATTTGAAAATTTATCGTCAGTAAAGATTTTTTTTTCAACAATTCCAAACAATCAAACAAGGAGGAAAAATATTGATAAGAAAAATTATCTTTTCAATCTTGTTGAGGAAGAGATTGATTACAATGGTTTTCATAACAAAGGGTGCTTCTTTTGAGGAGCAAGCATTTCAAGTTGAGGAAGTTGAAGAATGTGACGACATTGGCAAACCTCATCAAGATCAAGCAAAAGCATCAACAAAAAGTATGTCTGCTTGTTCTATTCATGCTCTTTTATAATTTGGAAAATGTATTTATACAACTTATACCCTGATCTTAGAAGAAGATGAATCTACAAAATGCAGAGGTACATGAATTCCTTGATTTACAATCAGACTTGGATATTAGTTAAATTTTCCAAAAATTAATAATCGAAGAACTATGAATGGACTTACAAACTTGATTATTATACATTATACAAAAATATCTGAAGTTGAAAGTTGAGTTATATGTAAATATCTTGAGTTAAATATCTTATTTAAACAGAAAACAAGTTTGATTTTTTAAGAGATAACTGCAAACTTTCTTCGTTAATAGGTATTCTCTTTCTGTTATTACACATCACGTCCACACTTTCAATTTCGTCAAATTAAAATTGAAAAATGTTCAATGTAAAAAATTATTATACATTATCAAACATCTATCTGAACTGAGTTTTTACAAATATATCATGAGTTGGAATATATATATCTTGATTTAAATATCTAATTTAAACCGAAAACTTGTTTGATATTTTTATGAGATAAGTGCATATGTTTCTGTTCAAAAATGTGAGTTTTGATATGGTCATATGGAAGATGAAACGATGTGTTCATATATGGGTAAAAAAATGCTGTGAGCTTGACCTACTTGGCCCTGAGTTTTACGTGTCTCGATGTTTTATAATCTTAAAGGAATGAAGGGATTAACTTGCATCTTAAAAAGTGTTACATTTACCTTTCTTTTGAGTGAGCTTTTTTTAAACCTCAAAAAATTGATACTTGTATTAAAGTCTTTATTGGACGCTAAAATTACGAGTAGCAGATTGAGAACTGAAGTCCCAACATGAGATTACTTTTCAACTGATATAAATATGTCTCAAATGCATGTAATTTTGTTGCAGTGATAATGACGTCTATTTCCGTTTATTAGCAGAGGATTTATTAAGTATTTGACCTTCATGGAGCTGGTCATTACATTTACACGTAAGTGGTAACCATGCATTTTCCATCATTGACATGGAATATTCTTGTGGACTAAATTTATTTACTGGAGCAGTTTCATAGTTAAATCTAACCATTGATTGTTGTTGTACAGATTCAGAGATCCCGTAAGCATTAAAATGTGCTTCATACGTGTCTAATCTTTCCTTGAAAAACTTTCCAAGTGTATTTGTTCACTTTCCAGCATTCTTGTAATTGATTAAGACCAAAGCTCAAAAGGCAATGGAATAGCCAAAAGAGAAAAATCATGCTTGGCCAACACACTGCTTCAACGATAGCCCCAGAGCTTGAGTCTAACTACTACTCCCGGCGAAAGACCTCAAGCACAAAGACAAAGAGCGCTGATATAGTCTGATCGATGCCTAGAGAAGTGTAAAAACTTGAACCACTCGGAGAATTCAGAACCAATATCGTATAGAAGAAGAAAGTAAACACAGTGAAAATTTACAGTCTTGGCACGGAGTTGTAGAAGTTCTCCAGCACTTCAGTCTCCAAATGGTGTGGGCCATTGCGATCTTCAGCATGTTCAAGTGTGTGTGATTTGGAGGCATGGTTGTATAATGCCCCTGTGCCATCTTGGGCAACACAATTCGGATTATAACGTAAAGTGTGACGGATGAAGACTGCCGTTGTAATAACGATGAGTTTGATTTTCGGTGAGTGCTGTGAGTCAATCTTTCGAACAACAGAAAACGGATTGCCCACTCGATCTCCACTTACTGATCCACTCCTTAGTCACCGGGGTTAAATCAATAATCTGCTTCCTGTGAACAAAATGTATTGCAGTTCAAGAAATTGAACTGCAGACTTCAGACACATTTACCAAATCCGTTGTGGAGATGTGGAGTTTCGAATTGCATAGGGGAAGTGCATTCGCAGCTCCAAGACCTATGATTTGATGGGAAAATCTACTATTCCTTGGTTGGAGACCCAATCCAAGACAGCGCCATGGCTTATTGTAATGAGGCTGACAGATTTGACATGCGGCCAGCCGAGTAAAGAATTGATGAAGTTGATATTACCAGGAGAATGATTTTCGGGGAAAAGATACGCTTATAGTCTCGACGTTACTTCTATTGTATATATTACTATTGTGATATTGTTGCTGCTCCTGCTTCATGCCTTGAAGAATATATTTGAAGGTTGTGATTTCCTTGGATAATAGCTAGTGGCTGAAACTCAGAGAAAAGAGGCGAATTTAGATCCCACTGCAGTTCAATTTGCAGTAGGAGGTGGAATGCTATACTCTGAGTCTTGGAGCCATTCATTTTAGTGAAACTAACAAGAAAATGGAAATCTAGGTAACGAGTATGCAACCTTCCACCCTTAATATGAGAATACGAATAAGAGTGGGATGACTAAACGTTTCGGGAGCATTGACTTATAATTATCATAATCCTTCTAGAGATTCAGAGATCAAACTTCTGAGTGGTTTTTCTCCATTCTGATTTGATGTAAAGATAAGGATACACAAAAGTATAGAATAACAAAAGACGAAGACGTTAAACTAAAACAGTCTCATGACCTCGACTTCGAAGCGATGGTGCCTAGCATTTTTGGTAGGTTTCTTCCGTGTGAACCGTAAATACCGAGACCAATTATGTTAAACCTAAAAGAAAAATCAACGAATAGTTTCCAGTATGTCAAATATATACTGACAAGTAACTTTAAGCTCTAATTTCATCAAATGAAATGTAACCAAAAAATTATATATTTTTTATATTGGATTTCATGAATCTAAATCTTTGTTAAATTTCCTTGAATTGTCTAAAGATTCAAAATCTACACGTTCTACATATTTTACGAAGTTTATAATTTATGTTTTCTTTAAGATATAGAGATGTAGTCAAAAAAACATTCATAAATCCAACATCAACAGTTAAGTAATACGAAATAAATCTTTTCAGGAAATTTAGACAATTCATTCAAATTAAAATTATTTTTTATAATATATAAAAATAAAATTTAAGTATGATATCATCGAATACTTGCTCATTATTTCATCTCATTTTTCTCATTAATTCAATCTATCTAATCATAAGTATTCACTTATCACCATGGCATGAGAATGTTGAGAAGCTTAAGGGCCTTTGTCTTGTATAGACTTTATTCCTTATTAACGTTAGCTGGTAAGATGCTTATTTGATAGTCAACACTGAATATTCAGTGTTGACTATGCTTCGGTCCTGTACGTGCTCTGAATGTGTCTTATTACCTACAGTATCTTGCAGAATTGTTAAGAAAGGTGATTTTCCCCCTGTAATTGCTACTGATGCTTCTAGCTCAATTTTTTTTTATGATTCTTTCTTCGGATTTTCCGGTATTATGTCTTATATTTTTTGTAAACTCCATGGCATATCTGTTCCTACAGTACTGAAACAGAAAATTGAGTGAAAGATTCATAAATGGTACCACGAAGCTACGGTAGAAGCTAATGTAAAGAGCCAAAGATAATACAACAACTCTTCCGTAGTAAAGATTGGGGTTTCATTTGGACACACTTTTGTTTCCAGTCTCTCAACTCTGCTCTTTAAAGATCTTGTAGGGCTTCATATGATGAACGTCATGTACTTCTGGACATACTGCTTGTGCCGACAACTGAAAGATAATGCAATTTTTTAAGCTCATCGACGGTAATATGGTAGTTAGACCATATTACTGTTGTTTCTCGTGATTTTTCGATGGTTTCGTTTTATTGTGTTGTTGATCTATAGGCATCCGACAGTGTATAATTTTTCCAATTTTGATTCCAGCGGTTCTCATATTCCGCTCAAGCGTAAACTGCCCACTGAAGCTCCAGTCTAAGTCTCAGGACAAGTATTTCTATCAACATTTCTGAATATTGACTGCTCCATAGAAATCATGGTTCCCTCAGTTTTCTCAGATCGTATCTCCCTACTGAATACGCAAGTCTTCTGTCACCACTAAAGGTCCATTGTTTGCAAAAAGAAAATCAATCTAATTGGGATTTATTCGATGTCTGGAGTCCTATTGTGCATGAAAGAAGACTGAGTTCCTAATGTATACCACTCCCCTTTCAAAACCACTCAACTTTTCACTTCCAGTTTTTCAAATCAAACCTGTTGGGCATGAAAGATCAATGGCCAGTTCCGAGGTGAGAGTTGCGCAGAGAACCATGCCAACGTGGAAATAGTGAAGGTTAAATTACCAATCATCAGAACAAAGTGAAAAGAGATATAAAGCTCTCTCGACGAACGATGACAAGATATGATTGTCAATTTGCTTCTCTTCCATGTCTTTAAAATCGGCCTTCGAACAGTTCTCAAGGTTTTCTCACGTGCTGTCAGCACGCTATTCTCATGACACCAAAACAAAGAAATCATATTATCTTGTTTAGTCGAGAGCAATATGGTGAAGCTGGCTTTCAGAATCAAAGACGATGGTTTATTATTCAATAGTTTCTATAGACCGCACCCTTTCCTCTGCTCCCTTGAGCTTGTGTCTTGTATCCCTTTCGTCAACCTGCAATCCTGTTCTGCATCAATCCATCGAATCGAAAGCGAAAGGTCAGTGATCTAGTCAGCTTGTATCTGTCGTTTGGATCCACTTTATACTTGTAATCTCTGCAGTCTGGACATCATCGTTTTTCAGGTGTGAAACCAAAAAAAATTTCTCGGGTTGAGTAATCAAAGCCTTTCGAGAGCACGAAGATGCACAACGTCAGAGGCAGCCATGGGTGAAAGTTAGAATAGAAGAGAAACCTTGAATCCTGAGAAGTTACATATAACCCAGCATTATGATCTTGAGAGTCATCAGAAACAAGGAATCAGTGCAAAAGCTCGGGCCTGGTATGAAAGTATGGCCTGTGATAGGAATCATTCATCAGCTGGCCTCAACATCGCCTCACACCGTTCTCAACAAGCTAAGCCAGAAGTATGGTTGGCCCGACCATGATTCTGCGTCTAGGAAGCGTCCAGACCATTGATTTTCCAGTCTCGACATGGAAAAGGAGGTAATGTAGATAGGAGAAGACTTTTAAATTGGTAGCAAGGGTCTTGCTTGGGCACCACATGGTGAGAGGCATCGTAGTCTGCGCATGAGTTGTACGATGGAGTTACTTTAAATATCAGATTCTAGGACCTTTCACGACATTTTTTTGGGAATTCCCACTTGATTTGGAAGAGATACTCAGGTTGGCTTAGAATGCTTCTGAATCGAGGGATCATCCACAGTTTGATCGTGCACAATAAGCTGGCTTAAAGCTTCACATGAAATGCTGCGGTGTATGCTTGTATCCTTCAACATCACAAAATAGAGGAAAAAGACGTCTTTTGGAGGATTGTTGCCATTCCATCCAGTTGTACTCAACTCTGACGTTCAGAATCCTGATCCTTTTGGCCGCACGGTTGTACGCGGTTCTACTTCTGGACAGCTCGTGTCCTAAACACCAAGAAACAATGCCCATATGCGTCGAAGCATTAAAGGACAATTATCAATGAGAATCTTCCCGAGGAACATACTATCTCAATATTACCATCGAAATGAAGATTCAAATTTGTCCACACTGTCAGATGCAAACTGATCAACTACACGATAGAAGGAACCTCTCGGGAAATCTACCGATCGTATTCCCATTGTTGCGCATTGAAGATTGCAGGACTTTTTAATGGTATTGAAAAGTCCAGCAGCATCTCCAGAAGTACATAATGTACTTTACATGAGGTTGAGGGTCTCGAAACGTTAGATTTCTTCTATCTGAATATCCTGTGGGCGCGAGATTTTCAAACAGCAGAGTTTAAAGATTATTGGAGACGAACGTAGGTTCAAATTCATAATTAAGAGTGGTGAATTGAGAATTGGTATCATGAACGAATTAGCATTACAACTAGACATTCTTCTGTAGTTCTCAGATCAACTTCCCTACATCTATAAGTGATATTAGAATATAACTTGTGCAAATTATGACCTATTTGCAACAACCTAAATGATTTCGTTTTCAGCTCAATAATCTACACGATATAAAATGCCAAAAATGCTAGACTCATTCGCCTTGATAGCGGAGCTCAAAGGACAGCGTTTAATTAACTTGCTCCTCAAATCATTACATTGAGAATTTCATGTATACATCATCATCCCATCCAATCAAATTGGAAAGTTGCCACTTTCAAGTATGGCATCGGACTTATTGCCTACATATTGCTCATCCCTGTTGCATTGATATTCTCGTATCAGGAATGGAATACTACATTCTCTCGAAAAATATTTCCATTAATTTTTACTTTCACTCAAATTATCATCAGTGCAGTTACTAGATTTCTACTAAAAATGAAATACTATCTGCACTTTTGTTTGAGCGAACTGTTGTTGGGATGATAGGATGGGAATAAGTTATTTGATGGGAACTCTGAAATAATCAAACACATGCTACTACCTAAATTTATTAATTTAATCCGATGGGACACATAATCAGCTCATTTTTCACATGAGCTGATTATGTGTCGAAACTGACACGTGCGCTTATGGTTCTGGACTACGTGAAAAATCTGCAACTTCGCTGTGTTTACTGGATCTATTTACTCTTTAAATTCAGTCTTTCTGGATTGACACGCGTATTTGATCAGAAATTTGTGCCAGTTGGAAAATGAATCATCGAAAGTCGTCAACTTCCACCAGAAGGGTCAGTTACCACTGCTATAACTGATCGTTGATTTGCATACGTGACTGCCTGATCCGTAATATCTTACCTATCCGTCATTGATAAATGCCTGTCAGTTTACAATTCACATGTGATAAGAACTGAGTCATACGATGAAGAAAGAAACACTTTTATTCGAATACTATCAGTCCTTTCGGTACACATACACTCGCATGGCAAGCTCCACAAGTAACGGAAGCATTTTATGATTTAAGTCTGGTAACCAAGGAGTGGCTGAGCTCAGTAAGTGGAGATAAAGTGGAGAATCCATGCCCGACAGTAAGTAGCTTATGACAAGATTCACTGACATCAGAAGTGCATTGGATTGGAGAAATGGCAAGAGAGAGAATCACTTGAATTGACAGTACAACGAATCTTCCTCGTTTCCAAATTGTGTTGCACGAGATGGCACAGGTGCATTTTACAGGCATGCCTACCAAAGACACACTTGAACCAGGGCTGGCACCATCAGGTTTTAAAGGGTTTTTCTAAAAAGCCCGTAATTATTTATAGGCCTGAAATCGGGTTTTAAATCTAAATCTATTATTAGTAGCGTACTCAGCAGCTGCAGTCTTAAATTTAATAGCAAGAGAGATACGTTACTAGTGTGTTTCTGAGTGTAGAAATTATTGAAATGGAAGCTATCTATACGTTTTCAATTTACCAAATGATGAAAATCAACCTGCAACCAAGAAGCAAGGATGAAAATCGAGCGATGTGTGGTAAGCATTATCAGAGAGTATCACTAGCCCAGAATTACTCGATGTTGACAACGAGTCTGGTTTTGATATCACAAATGGATCCGATGATGATGATAATGAATTCCTAGAAGCATGGGCTATTTGTTACTACACTCAGTATACTCACTATACTGTTTTGTACTGATTAGGTACTAATAGTCTAATACAATGGATTAAATTTTAGTCAATTAAAACCATTTGCCAATGCTGTACCTTACATGTTCTTGACTTCAAAGAGCACTTCATTCGTCACTGTTGACTTTACTTTCCTATATGATATTAGTACTCAAGTTTCTTGGCTGTTCAAACAATAAATATACAGCTCCCTTGGATAAGGATCAGAGTACATGACCTCATTCTGTCTATGTGCTCGACGTACTTCGCTGGGAAGAACTACTCGGACTCCAAGCCTGGATTTGTTTTGAAGTAAGCATAGAATTCAAGTAGAAACTGAGCAATGGGTTTAAAAGGAAATACATACACTAGGAATTTCTTACCTTCGATAGAATTCGCCTCCAGTGCCTCACAGTCAGAAGGTGCAATCAGATTGCAACTATTTTAATGTGATGTTGGCGCCATGGATAATATATAGAAGAATGGTTACTGAATCATACTCTGAACCATGAGATTCTGGTACAGAACATAATTTTTGCTTCGGAGGCTATGAAGTGACTCATGAAATACATTCTCTAACCGAATAAAACACAGTTATAAAACCTTCAACCCTTCATGCCCGATAGGAGCTTTAATTGCCACCATTTCTGACCGAAGGAATGCACAAGCACGTTCTGTCACGTCACTGCAAACTGCAAACATGTCCACGTGAATACTGGAACTAGTACAGTCTCTCATATCAAGAAGACATGCACATAGTAGTCCCGGCCATGGTCATATTTCAGAGTATGATTCGGTCATCGGTATATCTCATCAATAAAATGATTTTCAAATGCTTAACCATGGATTCAGCCCGCACATTATGTTAAGCACTTCTACATAATGTGTGGTCGAACTTTACTTTTTCCTTTAAAGTACCAAAATACCGGAGTACTCTATCAAGTGCGATAGGATTATGCACCAATAGCTAAAAAATTGAGAACAGATACTACTATATCGATAAAAAGCTCTCCATATTATTTTCAAATGTGAACAATCATCAAATAAAGATATTCTTCACCTTTGGAGTGAACCAGTGCCATTTGTGGACACACATTGCCTAAAAATATACTGCAGCTATTTATAGATATTTCGCCCAGTAAGGTGGGTTACCGAATGGGTCAATCAAACTGCCTAATGCTTAACGCTAGAGTTACAAAGATATGCCATTTTTCCATACCCATATACTTGAAGATATATAATAATTATCTCCAAAATTGTGTATGTGTAAGATCTATTGGCACAAAGGACGAAACATAAACATAGTATTCTTTAAACAAGTGTAGGCTTGCCTAACGTGGTTCAGAAAAGAATAATATACATCAAACCTCACAATGTAAACGAAAGGGTAATCTACATACGCTAATTTAAGTCGAAATTTACTTTTTGGTTACTCTATACTCTCTGGTCACTGGCTAAACCCTCCTCCTTATCCGAAAATATATGTTTTGATCCCTCTATAAGCTCATGAAACTTGCAACTCTTTAAGCATGTTTAGTGCTTTATAAACTCTAGATCCTAGATCAATCTGAGCAAAATCTATACTCACAAAATAACATGTAAGTTACTATCATGACTATTGATTTGAATGCATTTGTCATTGTTTGATAAGCTGGGCAATTGTGCATATTAAAGATTCATGTAAGAAAACACACTTAAAGATTTTCATGGCTTATTGTTGCAATTTTTTTATGGCTCACAGAATTAGCAGGTTTGCAAAACATAAAGATTGTAGAGTAATCATTGTATGAAGATAAATCTTTACACATCAATTGGATGTGTAGGATCTCAATGTAAGATAAAAATAAGAAATATAGTTTACTTTTGAAAAGTGTAGATATTCAACTAAAAGAGAAATAGGAAAAACCTTAAGCAATTGCTTAAGGTTGCGAGATTTTTCTTAACTAGAAAACTAGTTTTCTGTCTTTTGTATAGATCTGAATATGTAGAACAGATGTCTTCTAGCTCCTCTAATATCTTTGATCCTATTATGTCTACTCCTTCCTTACATAATGTTTGATGTATCACAATTGTTTGAAATATATCTTGATTCTTGTCCAATTATATATGATGACTTTCAAATTTACCCTCTAGGATGATTTTGCATCATTATTCTTACGAACAGTAGATTCTTCAAGATGTAGTTATAATATATTTTTTTATAATTTTATAAAAAAATATGTTTTCTAAATTTTTATGTTTATTTTTATTAATCTCAAAATGAATTTATTTTGCTACTTCTACGTCAATAATCGTTGCAGTCTAATTTGTGGTAAATTATTTGCAGATAGATTGAGATTTTTCATACTTCATATCCAACAAATTAACCTAGTACAGTTCAATTAAAAAAATAAAATTGATCTTGTAATCAAAACTAATTCTTTCCACTTGATTGACATGAAATTCTTTTTCACATCCAAAAGAATGTTAAGTATATATTTTGAAAAAAAATATTGTAAGTGGTTTTATATGTACATGTTTGTTCCTAGTTTCTTCTAAGCTTGCTTAAGGAAGTCTATTCAATATTTATTGAAACATGCGTTAAACTCTTTCAATTACTCTTTTTGTCATTCTTTTTCTGGTTGTTTACATGTAAGAAGAGCTGCATATTTGAATACTTCAATCTTGAGCCGACAATCTGTTTTGTAAACACTGTGATTTCAGTAGTCAAGAAGCTTCTCACCTTTCTAGAGGTTATCACAATTATATATTCTCACAAGTTTCATTTACATCTACTTCGTTATGGATAAGATATTCTACATCAAAATTTTCTTTTTTCAAAATTTTTTCTTAATATCATATATGATATTAAAAAAATTCATTGTATGTGGGAGCCGAGTAATAATTAACATGTTAAAAATTACATGAATTTTAAAATATTCATTTAAGTTGAAATTAGATGAAAGAAGTGTACCTATATGCTGAGTAAATTCTTGTAACCAATACATCTATGAGAAGATACATCTTCAATTAAATAAATTTTTTTCCAAAAATAATTTTTTATTTCAATATGAAATTACAATTTCTTCTATCAAAATTGATTCTGTTAAAAAATTGAATATTTTTTAATATTTTTTTCTAATTCTTGAAAACATACATTCGTCTTAACTATGAATTTCATTTATATATAGAGAAATGATGAAATTTTCATAATTTTCTGTGTTATGATTTTCTAAAAATAAAAAATGTTCTTCAAAACTCTAATATTGCAATATCTCCATTTAAAATCATCTTTCAGAAATTATAATAATGTTAAAACTTAAAACAGTTTCTCACTTTATACTAATCAAAACTCAAAAAAAACATTATCATGTTATGTCGAATAATTTATTTTGAAATTCCATTTTCTAAATATTAGTTTTTTCATTGAAATGGAGTCATTTATATTTCAACTGATTTGTATGTACAAACATAAATGTGAATCGTTGTTTATCTAAGAGATTTTTAAAGTTATTATATTTATAATTATTTGCTTGTGTGTTGACTTCAAACTAATCCCAAACTAATTTTATATATTCAAAATCAGACATGAAAATATATGTCAAAAATGGTAAATAAATTATTTTCAAATTCGAAATAAATTATTATTGTCTCAGTATTGTAAATAAAATCAAAGATCATAACATAGTATACTAAATTATTTCAGTTTTTTAAGTGAAAGAAAAAATAATTCTTTTATAAATAAGGAAACTCTTTTACTATAAATTTATATGTGTAAATATTATAATTTATAATTTAATAAATTTATTTTGAATTTTTAAGTTTAGTTGCAAAATCTAAAATAAATATTTCAGTAAGATAATAAGAATGGAAATTTTCTTTCCTATGATTTTTTAATGTTTTTGACAATTTAAAATTTAATGATAAAATTAATTTTTTTCAAATCATTTTAAAAAAAAACTTCATTTACAAAATTTTTGTATCTTAATTTCTAATCTAAGTGATACATATTTTACAACATTTGATCATTTATGATTTCCACACGTGAATAATTAGTTTTTAAAAGTTCAAGTTTTCTTTTTTATTGAAATCATCATGATTATATGATTATAACGATGTAATTCTGAAAAAAATTGACGTTGATATACAAAAAAATTTCAATGAAGAAATAACGCATGTTTTAATTTTACTATGTAACAATATAAAATAAAATTTTATTAATATCAATTTTAAACTTATATTTTTGAAAAAAAAATTTAGATTAATCTTTAATACATATATATAATAAATAATATATATATGAAATTATATTATGATTATCAATTTCATTTGAAAATGCTGATATGTTTTCAACTAATATATATTAAAGTAAAGGTAACAAGTTATGAAGAACATTTACCATGATTGTCAAGATTAAAAACTTAATTTAAAAAAAAAAAAACTGATTAGTTTGGTAAATAATTTGGTGTTTAGTCATGTATATCAGCAAAAAGTCACTCAGTCCAAAAACGAAACTCAAGCAATTAGTTCGCACTTAGGATAACATAGATACTCACTTCAATCTACAGATATATTTCGCTTTCAACTCTGGTAAAATTCTTGATTTCTTTGTATAGCTAAATTTTGCTAAAAAATAATCATCTCTGCTTGAAACTTGAACCAACCACAAAACGCATGTCGAAATTATTTTTTTGATTCAAACAGATTGATAAAAAAACTTATGAGGCTCCTATAATCACCCAAATTTTTCTTTTCTAGGTATAGATATTTACTCTAAAGTTTAATTCAAATTCTTGAATCTTTTGGGTAATCAAATGCTTCTCAAAATTAAACCTATTGACTTCAAACTCGAACCAACCACAAAGCTCATGTCAAATTTTCTTTTGTTCAAACGGATCAATGGAACATCTGATGACGCTCTTGTACTCATCAAAATGTTTTTCCAAATATATATTTCATTCTATACTTCTAGTCAAATGCTTGTTTTCTTTGGAAATCTAAATGTTATTCAAAACTAATCCAAGCAATTTGAAACTTGAGTCAGGCACAAAAGGCACATCATAAAAAAAATTTGGTAGAAATTAATTGATGAAGAACCTTCTGATGCTCCTATAATTGTCTGAAAAGTTTTGTTGAATGTATACTTCTATACGTTTGAAGTATAGATTCAACAAAATCTTTGATATATTTTCTCATCTCATGCTTCCATAAGATGTCATTTGTATTCTTACTGCAACTTTGCTCTTCCTACCTAACAAAATTAGATCACTTCTTTTCTAGCTTATTTTGGTTCCATACTTTGATTACTTGGACTTAATTGAATTTCAAAATTGGCAGTTTAAATATCAATTTTGATATCACGTTGTATCAGAAATCTATACTATATTTATGCCTTTTTGTATCAATTTTTTCACGATCTTAGTCACCTTACCACTAGTATGAGCATCGGAGCAGTTTTTGTCAATAGTATGAGCATCTTATTAGCAATACTTTATCATCAATTATAGCATCTTCGTAACATTACTTTACCTCTACTTAGAACATCTCTGTAGCCGTTTTTTCCATTAGTATGACCATCTTCTTAATAAATTTTTTCACTAATATAAGCATTTTTGTAACAGTTTTTTTGCACTATTTGCAACATCTTTATAGCAGCATTTTGCAATCAGTTAAGACACCTTTGTAGCATTCTTCAACCACCAATTGGAACATCTTTGCAACATTTTTTTTCCACTGATGTGACTATCTTAGTATTAGGTTCTCCCCACTTGTATAATGATCTTCGTAACTGTTTTTTTTTGTTCGTATAATCATCTTTGTACCAGTTTTCTTTACCATTTAAACTCTATTTTTACTAACAACAGTTCAAAAGTTTGACTCATTTAAATTTTTATTGTAAAGTTTTTTCATCTTATTCTATTGTTATTAAACAATAGAACAAGAACTATGCGCTTTCCTTCCCGTCCACGCTCTTGGTCAAAATAGACGTAATTTTTTTAAAAATTAAAATTTACCTTTTTGATTTTTACATCTTTCAAAATTTCCCTAAAGTTCATTTGACACACTCAAGAACTCATTGGGCACATCTAAGAACTGACTTGTACTTTGATTAGCTTCAAAATTTCAACTTCTTTTCAAATGCGCTTTTAGTGAATATTCATTTACGCCCCAAGAAATATACTTCATTTTATGATTAATTGAATCAAATTTTGTCAGACATTTTAATCATTCTAGGTCAAATCTACACATTGAGCATCAAGTCAATTTCCTACACTTGCTCCCTATCTCCGTGAATATTTAATCATATTTGATTTTCCAATTTGAGATCCATTCGTTGCATTTTGATTGTGCATTGCTTCCACCACCTCATGCATAGAGGTTTTGAACCTTGTGCTCTTAAAACAATGAGATCAATCATGACACTTGTTATGCCCATATACGTAGAGATTAGGGTTAGACTAAGCTAATTCTCAAATTGATTAATCAAATTTCACACTTAAGAACAACCATAGCTTAAAGAAAGATTCATCATTGTCCTTCTCAACTTTGTTATCAAAGATTCTAGTTTTATCTCATATCTGCCTTCTAGTAGAACGAGCTTCCAGAGAACTTCCGCCACATCAAAAATGAAGATTCTTGTGCTTCCAATACTATCATTTTTGTTCACAGTTTTTGTTTGCCTCATCTATCACAAAATCCTGAACTGTCACATTAGCCACTCTCGCAACCGTTTTCTTGTATTCTTGCTTGCAATGAGACCTGTGAACTTGAAAGAATTGTTTGTTGAAAATTGTTGGATTTCATAGTTCAGCATCTACGCCAGCGTGAAAACTGCCCTTGCAACGCATTGCTCTAATATCAAGTGTTAAATCATGTAACCTAGCAATAAGGTATTCACTCCTAAAAAACAACACAAGTAGAGAGCCGTAGGCCCCAACAAAGTAGGGTAATCTTTTGCTGCTACCTGGTAAATTGGTAAAAGGTAGAGGTCAAATGTAAAGGCAAGGCTATAGGTAAGGTGAAGGGTAGAGTAAACGTAAAGCTAAATGGATTACCCGGTACCTACCGAGTAACCCTTGATCATTGCAAAAGTCTGCCACGAAGTTCATGGCGCGGCTGCGTAGTTTGTGGCAGACTTCCAAGTTTCAACTCAGTTCCAAGTGGTAGATTTTTTGGTGTTTTGAGTTTAAGCAACATTATGATGTTGCGTGATAAGTCTGACAATCAGATTCATCACGCAAGTCATCATTTGTTAGGAAATACTGACATTATGAACTTTGATAGTCACAGCTACTCCACGATGTAGGACGGACTTTGCGATGGCGAATCCCTCCCTACGGCCCGTATCTCACAGCGACGATGCGTAGCATGTTGTCAACTCTACGACTGTGAAACATTGTCTATGTGTATCACGACTCTTGATACACATAGAGAATGTGTATTGGATAAACGGGTAAATTACCATTAGGTAAAGGTAAAAGTAGATAGTAGTGATGCGGATAAAGTAACGGGTAAGGTAAAGGTAAGGGTCCATGCATTACCCTTTAACTTTTACCTTACCTTGCCGAGGCCTAGACAGCAGCCACAAAGTTTTGATACATCATGTAATATTCATGGAAACAACTCAGATTTTCTCACATAACATCTTAATTGTGTTACTTAGAGCTTAGGTGATATCTCTTATGTAGTGAAAGACCAACTAATCAAATTCAAGCCATCTAGAGTCAAATCAAGTCCTGAATTGATTGCTAACGTTTTTGTATGTCAAATCCATATATATTGACTATTTTTACATGATGTCAATCCTTCACCAGATGTGTTTTAAAAAACATAAAATTTGAGCTTGTATTTGATACGTTGAAATAAAAGTTTGTGATTTGAGATATATGTTCATATTTCCATAATTTTTTAAAGAAGATGAAAAAATAGAAGTATATACATTTTGATATTTAGTAATTAATTTTCAATTTTTGCATCACTATACGATACAAAAATTAAATGATAAAATTATTGGCAAATATGATAGGATGATATAAAATCATAAAATAAAAAATTCAAAGATATCTTTAGAGAAATAGATATTCTCACGAACATGTTGAAATTCCTGATCGCCTCCGTTTTTCCTGGTACTTTTCGAAGGTTCTAAGCTGGGTTGAAAAGGGATGTAGAAAAACCTTCAGTAACATTTTAAAAATAGGAAATTGGTTTCAATCATATATATAAGGGTTATTGATAAATATTGTGGTGGACTTCTCAAGTTTTCCTTTTCCTCTAACTTGGCTTGCCTCCCAAAAGCCACTAGTGGTTAGTGGAGACCAATTGGTGAGCATATTTTTTTATTGAGCATAAATTGATGGAGGGTTTCGCCACATGCTTGCTTACCCCTGGGTACCCGCCAGCACAGTCAGCACTGAAGAGTCAGCCACGTACTCTCCACAACACATCTGCTCGACATCCTCAAACATACCATCGCCTTTGAATCCCATGATTCCACCCTGGAGAACACGTGGTCCACGTGCTTAGATTCAGAGAAGGGGACCACAAGACCGTTCACGACAGACATGTCCTCACGAGTGAAAATACTCGAGGCGACACATTTCCCGCGGTAGACTCGAAAGCAATCACAAAGGTGTTGATCATAAATGCATCCGGAGCCGAATGTTCAAAGTTACTACGTGACTCTCAGCTCTCGACGATCGAACCTCGTACACAGAAGAGCTCTCTTGTACCTTCCGATTGGAAAATCTGACGTGAGGATCGTCTAACAAAGTCCGGGGAAATTGACCACGTTGCAATTGCACTGAACCAAGGACGGGGAGAAAAAGACTTGTAGGGCCTTCGACAGAGTAAACTTAATCAGGCTCGACTGCGATGAGACTTGCTTTATAATTTTACTCGACCTGCCTGGGATCCATTGCTCTCGAATAGTGAACACTGAGCTGCTGCGCTTAAAGAAGTCAGGTGACGGTAGCATATTGTTGTCTTCATTGAAGGCGTCGTTAAGTTCGCCTCAATGCAACAGCTCAACGCGAAAGCAGTCCTAGAGCGAGGAGCGTAAAGATCCACCCACACTTCATTTCGATATCATGCTGATCCAACCACCCTTCATTCTAGAAGCTGGAGTTCTATCCTTGTCAACTGCTGTGCGTTTGTTCGAGAGTTTGATCATCAGTCATCAACAGCAGTTGATGAATGATGATCAAACTTTATCACCATAAAAGTTAAACACCTGCGAGAGATACTTGAAGGTTGACAGACAGCATTTTGGAATGAGATGTACAAGAAAGTAAGGTATGACATAAATATCAGTATCCTGACTGATTATTTCGGATAGAATCATCCGTTTGAAAGTCAGAATTAATTCCAGTTCAATCTCAAACTATAACTACAAAGTAGTTTGCTGACATGCTATCTTCTTCCCTGGTGGTATCTTCAGTTTCGTAGATGAAATAGAATGGTAAGAATAATCCGTGCTAATTTTCAGGATGTGTTTCTCTTGCTACGTGGAAACTTTGTTTAAGCGTATTTCATGTACACTTAAAAGTCTGACCCTGATATGTCTTATTTCCTGAATAGGATTTTTCATGCATCCCACGCGTAGCTCTTCAATATCGTGATTGTAATTACGTCATCACATTTTCCTTAACATGTAAAGATCCTTTAGAAAATCAAGGGATTCTATCAAAAGAAGTGAAAGAAAATTGATATTGGATCCCCTTTCTCAAACTCATCGATCACAACCAGAAAAAAATCAAAGCTTGAAGTCAGATCAATGGAAGTTAACATCAAAGCCAGTACATATCAGCTGTGCCTACTCAGATCTATATAACGTGTAACCAAGTACCGTGTACATGCAAGTCATAAGCTAATTTCATCCAACGCTCAAGTTTATAACAATATAATATATGTAATATCTCAAGGTGTTATTCACACATAATAGCTTAAGGAGATATTGAAAGAGACAGATGTGAATTGCTAGAAGTCACCTTTGTGGTACTCTCTTGTTCTGCATTAGGAATATAGTTCGGCTGTGAAATCTGATATTTTTTGGCTTTTTGAGATTGCACGTTCCGGCAAAAAAAGTCATGTTCAGTTTGGAATTTATAATCATGGATTCTTATGTCATTGTAAGTCATGGCTATAGTCCACCTCATTTTTCTATGTCCCAGTCAATTTCTGCTTTTTCCCATTTGAATTCAGTGGGGTCTTGACTTTCATGCGAAACTTTTAAACATATGTTTTCGACTATTATGCCAGGATGACTCGGTTCCAAAAAAAAAAAGTGTTATCTAGCTGGTGACTTTTTTGGCTCTCACATAATAACTCAGAATTAAATCAATGCCTCACGTCGATAAATCAGAAATGTCAACATTCCAACGTTCTCGGAGACAAGGTAGTTGCACAATTTGAGCCAAAGTGATCTGATATCTATCACAACAAACCCGTCCGTAGGAAATAATTGTATGTGGAGTTTTGGGCAACGCTTAGATATGTTCATGTTGTGGTATGTATGTAGTATATGCCCAATGCTGCAGTATTACACAATGATCTCAGTAATACTGTACTCGACTTAGCTTCGACATTTGAAGGAGGTACGAAGGCAGATTCCGAGCAATTCTGGCGCAAGTACGAACTAACGGGTCGCTGTTGACCGAAAACATGGCAGTACCTACAAATGGAACGTTTGGCAGAATTCGAAGAGCCTGTGGAGGTGGGCGGAGGTGGAGCTGGAAGGGAAGGTTCAATCATCAACTTCAACTCAAACCAGATGTACGGGGTGTAGGTGCTGTTGCTTTTTCAGATTAAAGTAGAGCATTTACATCCTGACAAATTTCTGAATCTGAAATAACTGGGTAACACCTTGACAGGTAGTATTGACTTTACAGAATCTGATGTGCTTTGGGCGTGGATTGATTGATGAACAACACTGGCCGGACTTCAGTATGTGAAACTCCTGACTGCAACTGACGGAATCAAACATTACACATAACACTGTCCACCTCGGCACTTGACTTGGCGTGATCGCTCTCATCTCGATACAGATTGTGTGAAGAGAGACGCATCACGAGTAAGATAAGTCGTAGAAAATACTGGACCCCCAATGCACAGACTGGAAGATGGCTGAGTTCGTTGAATGAGGAGGGTCTTTGAGGGTATCTGACTCTTTGCTGTCAGTGAAAGCAAGGCTGAACATCAAAGAGAACCTTTACGTATGATCCTCTATATTAGGTTACAAGATGGGAATATTCCCCTTTAAGAGATGTCATGGAGCTGGGTTTATCACACTAACCTCCATGAAACTTCAATCATGGAGTTGCGGTTTCATGGAGGATGATCATGAAGATAAGGACGGTGTCACAGTAACATGACTGTGAGTACAATTGAAAAGGATGCTTGCGTTTTGAAGTCTTGCTAGCTTGCATGCATGCAGTCACTACGAATCTGAAATCGGAGCTATTACTAGCTTGACCCCCTACTTTTATGGACAAGGTACAAAAGGATTCATGTACTAAATGCAGATCCTGCACACCGTAACAAAAAATGAGTGATTCCTATCAACATTCTAACCATCATACTGCAAATCTGCTAAGGCCCCTTTGAAGATGATGATCCATCACCTGAGCTCCATAGTAGATATCTATTTTTTGGCTCAAGCTATGCAGTTTCAACCGATTACAGTCCTGCGAATGTTAGGGTAGGTGACTTACACTTTCGGTTCAGGTGCAAGGCCAGGAATTTCCACAGTCTCTATCTTGTAACCCCGGCCAGATGCAGAAATAAAAGAGGCACTTTATGTATTTTTGCTTCCAATGAAATAAAAGATTTTCGGAGGCTTTGTTTCCCTCAGTGTTGCAGTCTTGCAAGCATTTTGAGACAAGTGAGTAATGTGATTAGACAAGTTCCTGACATTATTTTTCAGGCTGAGAAAAATTTGTTTCAAGGAGTACGATATATATAACATATGCTTGATTAGCTACTGCATCTTATAATTTAAATTTCGCACGATGTTTGTCACGTCCTTTCTGCTCTAAAGCTCGTGGGGGATCTTATATATTTGCAATATGATCTAGCAGACCGGACCTCGCAACCTGGAAGTGAGAAAAAATTTTGTTGTAAATTCATTTCGAAATTCTGACCAACGTTTACATCGTAACAACCGCTTGTGGATCAAAGTTCTGATTCGCAACGTCCTGTATGGCTGTGAGCTAGTCCTCCAAGTTACCTAGCAAAACATGAAGTGCTGATATCGGAACCTGGCTGTGAGCTCTTTAGGGAAAGACACTCCGTGCCTGAAGGCTCTGGGTTGGTTTGAACTTATAGCTCGGTGCGCTGTGCGGTGGTGCAGGGAGTGGAAGGCTTGTAAGAGCACCAGGTAGAAAACAGCTAATAAGACGAATTCGAGAAAAACGTTCCGTACAACAATCTTCATGACGGTATCTCATATTTTATGGGACGAGAAAGCTTCAGCTCTAGGAACTGAAGTTGCACTTGCAATACATACATACCAATCGATTTCCATTTTGTTGAGGACTACCGTATTACTGTTGCATACTTTTAATATTCTCTCCTACTATCGTTTCTGAGCTGTTGTGATTACCCATCCTGTCGAATAAGTTTTGTATTCAATGGTAACAGCCGGAGGTATAAAAATATATGAGTGTGCATAGACCTCACTCTTTGTTCAGTTAACGTTGGAAACATATGGACCACTCCAAATTAGACATTCCTGTAAGAGAATATACAGAGCCTAGCCGATATGGACTATCCAAGCAACATGTAGAGATGTTGCAATGAATAAGAGCTTACCCATGAGGATGTGGAACAGCAGTAGTTGGTGCAATCATATTAGTTGGTGAGTGTTCTCCTCATTTAACAGGAAGCTGGTTTGACCCACACAGTTGGACTATTCTAGATGAAGTATAACGTATTACCCTTGTGAGATTATTGGGATTAATGGCTTCGACCCTATGCTACTTGATCGGGTCTTCGCAACCAAAGCAACAGTCTTTGGTCCATTAGAGTTCAATTATTACTGTGTGTTTGACATGTGTTTGTCTTCTGAATGATCACATAGGAATATCAAGTGATTCTCAGCATCACTTGGTTGATAGTATTTATGATCTGGATGAGTGTTGTAGCCTCAATCTAACCAGCACATTGAACTTTGCAGCATATGCTGAGAAACAACTAACTGAAATTAGTAGCTTAAACGATCGTAGCAATGGTTACAACGTTAAGTCTTCTCAAGCACAGTGGACCATGTTCTCTACCCGGACTGAACTTACCAACAATTGTAGCAGATCCACGGCCCCTTTTTGTACTGATCCAGACTAACTAGTCAAACAAAACCTGTGAAATTTCCGTTAAGAAGAAGAGATCAGACCTGTTCATATTCATCATTAGCATACTGAAGATGTAAGACGATGGATGTGTCGTCACGTCCTACGAATCAGGCTTCATGCAGAAGGGAAACTGGTAGATCTACGAGAGCTGGTTTAGATTTACAGTTGAACGAGCTGGATGATAAATTATACCTGCTCCCAAGGAGTGGCGTCCTGCAGTCTGGAGGACTCGCATATTTCCACTTTTGACCGAAAGTGCATTGTACAAAACTTTTGCTTGCAAGATCGAAAATCCCAGATCGTCTTTTCATCGTTCTAGCCGTTTAGCATAGAAGGATACTGTGACCCTTCTACTTCAAATAACTTTTACGTTTGTTCTGTCGGTCAGCCGGTCAGCTGCAATTTTTGACCGTAATAATCGGATGGGGATAACAGACTTTCCTATTTGATCCCACAGTATACTCAATGTTTCAGGTAGAGAATAGGGCCACTCATCAATTGGAATCTCTTCTCTTTTAAGAAGTCGCCGTGAAACCAGTAAACTCTACACTGAACAATTAGGCGGTGCCTAATATATTGCCTAAAGTCTAGTTTGGCAAAGTAAAACCCAAAGGAGATGCAAAATCTCATAACGCGTAACCGAATTTATCGAAGTTCACTGGGTACGTCAATGTCATGACTATCCATTGTTCAGCACTGAGTCTTATCAAGTTACACAATGTCTTCTGATTTCTACGATAACGCAGATGGCCAGAAGGTTTCCAGAAGTTAAGTCATGTCATCTTTCAATCTTCTTCAGTTACTTGAATGACTCATAATTCTTTCAAGTATTTCTGAAGATGAATTAACTCTCCATTCCTTCATATGGACCACTCGGGCTCACCAGAAGTAGAGATTCAGTTTTATGTTTGGTTTTGTGTAATTTTGATTGTCATTTACGACATACCTCATCTCGTTCATTCTGTGACTATTCAACATTTTACGAGTGATATATGGTTATGTAACAAACCTTTAAACCCTATCTTTTGAACTTTCATGTTTTTATTTACAATCAATATTACTATCCAGTGAAAGTTGAGAGAGAGAACTAGTACCCGGTTATACAAATTTCCTGCCACTCAAAGTGCACTGACCTGGTGATGCAACCTCTTACAACGAGAGGACTGACTGCTCACAGTGAAGATATGTTATTTGCTCAAGCGCTTGTTGAAATCCACTTCTTAAATTTCTCAGTTTAAAGAAGACCCTGAAATAATCTAGACTTTCTTTTGGTTTGATTTTGTATTTAGTGTTATAAGTGTTCAGCCTCAGATGACATTATGGCTTAAAGCAATATAAGAATTAGTTACATGTGCGCAAGTAACTTTCATATCTGCGGTAAATTTTCATATGAGAAACCACATTTCAAGTTTAAAACATAGAGGGACAATTTATAAAGCCTCTTCTATTTATTTCTATGCAAACAGTGTTTGAGTCTTTAGCAATAGGTAAATTAGGTAAATCTACCGACTTTGCTTCATATACATAAAGAAAGTACTTTGAAAATGTTATAAAAGTTATGAAAAATATTGTAATGACATTGTTTCAAGGTTTCAACATCATCCCTCCCAGATTATTTTACAAGCTCCTGAGCACATGTCTGCATCTTATTATATGATACGGCGCCATTAATCATATCCTTCTTTCCTTGAAGGAACTGCAAGTTAGCACTTTGGCATGTCCTTGTTAAGATCCCTCCTTATTTTTGTCCCCTGAAAGCTTTTCACTTCCCATTGCTGGTTGTCCCGGATCTCAGATATTGCGTCATATTCCATTATGCCTTCGTAAAATAGTTGAACATATGACATAATGTTGATCTTGGATTGCAAAGTAATCACAGCTGGTATATTAGTCCTCAATTTCGGAAAGAGGGACAATCAATACTGTATAAAATAAAATACATTCTCAATAAGCGTGAAGTCATTTGAGTGGTTTACACCTTCCCTGTTTATCACCATGCTGTACAGGCTGCTGATTCAGATGAAAATAGAAAAAGTATATTTTATTTGAATGGAAGCCTGGGAGCAGGTATGATGTAGCTTTTTTCCTCCCTGGTTTGGTGACACGTAGGATGGGCCATACACGGCGTGTTGTCGCCCAAGTGAAGATCACTCACCGGAGGATCAGATCGTGCACGGTAAAATAAGAAGTCCAAGTCGTTTGTTGGACCGGTTCAAAGTTGTTCTTTCTGTACGTTATGGGGAATTAACTGATGATGAACTGCTCTTCCAGTTACAAGGCACAGATTACAGACCAGAGACTACAGGGAAATGGTCCAACGCTGTGCTGTAAGTAAATTAAACCTCTGGCGACTGTCAGTGGCCTGAGGAAGTACAAGGAGTAGTAAACTGAACTCAACAAGGGAACTCGAGTGAAGCCTGAGCCCTGCACGGCACCTGTTCCACTGTCAGCTGGCCTTGAGTGCAGTACTGTACCGTATGGTGGCATGAGATTTTGTTGCTAACGTCAAATCTGTCGCAGATTAATCGATCAGATCTCAATGATTGCTGTTCTAGCTGCCTCTTGTCTGGGCTAATTGAGCTATGTTTCCTCTATGGCATCATTGGCACTGTTAGTACTGTACCAGTGAGAGCGATAAGAGCTTCGAAAGCTGCGTGGGGCTTACAGCTAGCTTGCTAGCTAGCGAAAGCGGAATCTTTTCACCGGTCACATGGTCATCCAAATTTGGAGAGATTTCGGTACCAAGCAAGGTCTCAATTTTTCCTTAGAAACTTAGACGTGTTCTCAGCACTCATGACCAACAACAAATTACTGTCGTATAGTAAGTTTCAGATACACTAATGTGAAACAAGAGCAAAATCGAATAATACCAAAATGTCATTTATCATCTCGTAACACTTGGTCTCAGCCTCATAGCCTCATCCTTATCACGCTGAGCAGTGTATTGTTCGTGAGCTCTTTCGAATGGGATGTGTTGGAATCGAGGTTGAAAATATCGAAGGAGCTCAAGCACACCCTGCATTCCATCGGTGAATCGAGCTAGCATAGCACTGACCAAGTCGAGACGTGCTGAACTGTAGAAGCCACTTATGCCTGGCAGACTTTGGTATGATGTTCAGCTCGTTGTGTGACTAGTTTTTAGAGTTTATATAATCCAATGTCTAGATTTCGATTTTCCCAAGCTCCAAGAATCTTCAGACTGTGAGGCGTCTACTTAGATTCATTTGAGTACACATACGGCACTCAGACTCACTTTGGTCAGCGATTTGGAGTGAAATTTCGCTGAGTTTCCCCGATTGTTCGCTTGGATGCTGGAATCTCAGTACTCTACAGTCGAGCTCACTGAGACCTTGTCAGCAGCAAAGATCCCAGAAACTATGAGTTATGGAACATGGCTGAAAATATCTGTGATACGTGAGTTGTCTGCGCACAAGCATGTACCTTGACCAAGAATCAAGTCTGAATCCTCACGACTCGGAGACAGGATCTTAGGCAGATAGCACCAATGCCCAAGGCTCAAGGCACAGACGGACCTAGATCATGAGATAGCACGGCCTTTGTCTTTGTGAAGCAGGAGAAGGCCGTTCGAAGAACTCCAAGATTCCGTGCAAGATCACTCCGGCTTGCTAAAGGAAACTTTGAGCAGGAGAGTATCATTCAGAGTGAGTGATAATGCAGACTCATGTATCGTAGCACTTTCCACAAGCTTGATCTCGCTTTCATGCCTTGGTGTAACTTAATGACGAATAGTGCTCATAGTACTAGGCTGTACATTGGTTTGGGCATAAGCAGTACTTGCCATAAAAGAAACCCCTCGACACATCAAGTGCGGTGACCGTAAGAGCGTTCAGAAGTACTGGGAAGTGTTTATGAAAGAAACGTCGTCCTCCTGTAGACCTCTGGGGATCTGGTGTGGTACAGAAAAGAGGATTGATACACAGCCCCAGCTTGACACTAGCAAAGATTCTCTCGTGTAGAATCATCAATCGTTCTGCACATTATTTGAAAATCCTTGTAGTGGAGGACCATCTGTCGAGGGACTAGCGAGCAGGGTCTTGCGCTTGTACCGAGGCAGATATTATTCGTTGACAAACACTGTCATCCAGACAAGTATGGTTTAGATAATTCCCAGCATCCATCGATTTCGATCTCGGAACTCTCTAGAAGTCAAAGAGAGATGTGCTTTCTGCTGACCTGCTCCAAAGGTCTATAGACGATCAAACTCCTCTCCCCCCTATTCTAAATAAGAGGTAGCAGAGTTTCGGTCTCCCCTCTTCGGGGAAAACTTTCCTCGCAAATTCAGGCGAATACCACATCCTACAGACAAGCACAGGTGACAAGTTTGTCTCGAAGAAAGTGCGGTTTTTATGTTTAGACACAAGGATCTTTATATAGACAAGGAGATGGCCCCGTTGAAAGTCCCCAAAACGTGAACGTCTTCTGGAGCTACTACTGGTAGACGGGGGGACAACCATTGCACACATCAGTCTAAGAACCCCGTATCTTTCACTGCTTAGTTGATCTGGAAGTTACCAAGTCTGTATTAAATTGACCGAGAGGGTGCTGTGGATTACAGTCTGCAACAAGCTACTCTCTCCACTGTGGTGGTAATTGGCGAATCGCATGGATCGAGTTCAGCTGGCAGAAAAACCATATGAAAAACAGTTCCTGGAATTTGACCAGTTCATGGAGTTTCAGTTCTCAAGAATCCAAATGTCGTCTGGTATGAGACAGGAATACTTTTATTGCACCATCCCGTTTCCCGTGGCATTGAAATGTGAGACTTTAGAGGACAGATGTAAGTCAGTCTAGGTAGAGACCATGAACACCAGCTGTCGGTAGCCTTGTCTGCCTTCAGAGAAAGTCCATTCTGCTACTACTGTGACATGGAGCTGTGCATGTGGCACATCTCACACTGCAGTGTGCTCCGCTTCAAGACATTACAATGAGGTTATGGAACGTAGAGCTGTTATCTCCATCTGAGAAGACACTGTACCTCAAATTTCGTCATTCTTCTCCACAAGGAACAATATTTTCTAGATTTCCGTCTTCCAACATATGGCATCCAGCAAATCGAGGTGGGACTGACGAGCTGGACACCATTGGTGTAAAAGGCGTACTTTGACCTATATTCTTGTGAGCCCTCGGGAGATTCGCTGGACTGTGGATATGACAAGCGTTCCTCCGATCGCTTTGTAATGTGCGAACGAAGGGATGTGCCTTTTCATGGTGGACTACAGACAATGTCGACGATCTGCACACTGTCAGCCAACTCGGGTCAAACAAGACAAAATCTCAAAACGGCTGACGAAGAACCGATAACAGAAGGTCTGGGCCTAAATGTGAAGGTCTCACTTCCAAAATCTGCGTCTGTGCAGAAACCCTGACCATCTCCACACGAGGCTCTACCAAACAAAACCTTGGAAGGTCTGAAAATGTTCTCGGCGACGATTCATGGAAGCCAATGCGATCGGTGATTCCATGTGAACGATATGCAGATTTTAAGTACGGTTCGGCCAAATCAGTTTGTCCCGAAGAGAATCGGGTTGTCTTCGAGTGCCATCTCCGATTCTCCAATCGATATTTTTCTGACGACCGAAGGGCCGCATGCGCCTGAGACGGGAGCTGAAGTGCTCTCGGCAACCTCCGACCATCTCTAGCGTCCCATCAAAAATGCTCGAGCTCGTTAAAAGCATGGTGCACAGCGAAACCATCTCCAAATCGAAAAGGGAAATGAGCGATCATCGACAGCAGAGGCTGTGGCTGCAGTGAGTGGCGAGCGCCTTCTTCGAACTTCGCAGATTCTGAAAAGCGCCCGCGATGCGAGGCGTCGGGAAAAGCTGCCACGAGTGCTTTTAGCGTGTGATCAGAGAACATAGTAAGATAGCCCAAGATACTCTACCCAGGCCGCAGGTGGAACAAAAATGATCCAGCTGCATCATCGACCTCATCCTGGTAGAGAATCTGGAGTATCTTACAATGTTCGCTAGCCACGGAAGAGTGCTCGCAGATTCATTCAGTCTACGAGCTCCGAGCTCTGCGAGAGTGGATCTCGGCACGCTAACGATGAGAAGCGTGCCGAGGGGAGATGGGGATTGGAGGGTGCTGGCACACACGAGGAAAGCAGGCAGCATGCAGAAGATTGCAGCGAGCGCAATCAATCACGCGGTGCACGAGCCAAACGGGCGGAGCAGAAGGCAGCAGCTAAGTGTGGAAGGAAGCTGTATGGCAGCAGCAGCAGCAGATGATGCATGCGCAAGGAAAGCTCGCTCGCTCACTCCCACTCCCTCTCTCTCTCTCTCTCGCTCACACATGCCACTCTCATGCGGCCCCCACTCGCAGTCGGAGCAGGCAAAACCCCGAACTCGGAGCGCTACATTTATACATGTCCGGAATCTGAGCACGGTGGGCAACGAGGCCGAAGGATAGACATCTAGCCGAGAATGATCTCAAATTTCGTCACGATGAACTTAAATTATGCGAAATGCTGGCACACAGCAGCAGCAGCAGCGGATGCCGGAATCTTTTTCGGATCAAAGTGCATTATTGGGGATGCTTAGCTAAAGCCTGCGCTTAAGGCCGGGGTTTGCAGAAGTAACACGAGCGGCCTTTCTTCTCCTTCGGCCAGTGGCCAGAAGCCAGCGACCCGTGACGAGCGCGCGCGCGCGCGGATCCCTCTTCGGTTTCGTCTCTTCGGACAGCAGCCGCAGCGACGGATGATCGATCCCGACGAGCACGTGATGCAACGTCGAGGCGCACTGCGCATTTCAGGAATCTCGAAACTTCAGAATAGTGTCCGAAGGCCACGTGCTCTCACATCGTACCATGACCATGACCCCCCTCGAAACACCCGGCCACGGAAAAGAAATTAACAATGCCCTCCCCCCCCCCCCCCCCCCCCCCCCCATGCTTCATTCATGAACACGAGATTGGGCGCAAGTCCGCTCTCTCCGAGTTCTCACTTCACTCGCGCGTCGAGATCCAGATCCGCTCTCGCGCTGGCCTCTCGTCCCCAAAAAAGACAACGGCTCGTAAGATCCGCGGCCCCGCTAATAGTCTTTAATGTACTTGGTCAAGGGGGACTCGAGATCGGTGCTAAATAAAGCGTGTGCGCGCGGTAGGAGCGCGGGGCGGGGGCCGTGAACAGATGTTGCTTGCGATTTGACCAATTGGCAGGTGCGTTGCTTTACGTTGGATCGCTGGCTGCGACGATGAAGGTTTTTTTTTTTTTTTGATCGCGATCGATCCAAACTGCGCGCGGTCGTGCGCGCAGTCGGCATCGCATCGCATCGCATCCAATGCCCATGCCCACCCAAGGCAGCGGCGGAAACTTGTTGAATCTGCGTCTATGCACCCGCTGACTTGACAGGTTTATTTTACCCGAGGTCAAAGCGTGTCCAGCGGTCAAACGAACCACGACCTACGACGCTGTGGGAAGGATGATGATCGTGAAGACAGAGGTTGCGTGCATCGATCGGTTCATTTCGTCGCTGAACTCGGCCGCCCTAAACCGTGGTCGGCACGATCGATGGATGGATGGATCGCGGGCGAGGAAAGAGAAAAGGGCTCGTCTTCATATCCTGAACGGGTGCTAGCTAGGTCTCTCTCTCCCTCTCTCTCTCTCACTCTGGGATCCATCCATCCGTCCCTCCCGGCGATGGATGGATGGATCGATCGTCCATGGCTCCGGCCGACCCACGGATTGAGCGCCATGGCCTGGGGACACTGAGCCTGGCTTTACAACTGCGGACGACGTCTGCCTGCCTAATTCGACCGGCTCCGCAAGCTACATAAGTCGGCTGGAGCACGAGCCTCCTCACTATGTGCACCTCGTCGCCGAGCATCATCCGATCATGAGCGCTCGTCGAGAAGGCCCGACCGCGCCCAGGTCTCACTCTGGGGGAGGGATGTAGCAAATCCATGGCCAGGAAGAAGAACGGGGATTCACTCAGACCCCAGGAAAGATTGCTCGTTGTCCAGCCTCGAGATTTGATTTCCCCGAACTTGAGATGTTCTAGACATCACCGATGTCTAGATATCGAACGTTCGGGGAAATCAAAATCTCGAGGTCGGGAATCGACCATATGAACTACTTCACGGATGCTCCGGTCTCCCTTCGACTCGGCCGTCGCGAGCACGTACTTCGTTGGTGTCTACTCCTAACCTCCTCCTTTTGAGTACGCTCATCGCCCTCGAGTTTGGACACACGTCCTCGTTGAAATTTCAGGTCATTTGTTGCTGTCAAACCTAAGCTCGTCTCGGTCCTCGAGTGCACAAATCTCCGAGACTGCTCCGACAGTCTCCTCTCGATTAGTGCACCTCGAGGAGACGAGTGCTTTTGCTCTGCTCTAACTCGGAGACGAGTGCCCAATCATGCTTTAGAATCAAGACCCAAAATCTACGAGCAATTTTGGCCGAGACTATCGACTCGATCACTTGCTAGTACAACGATACTGAAGCTAGACAGACTTAAGCCCCTGCAGTTGTTGTCCTCCTCGACGGTCCGTCGAGGATTGATCCACCCACTTTGATCCAGTGTCAATCCCACAGTGACAACTCTCCATGACCTCGTCGTCCAAAGCCATGGCGTGTGCCTGGCTTCGGTCCATGTGTACAGTGAAGCATATGACAATCATGGCACTTCCGCTCGTCTTTCATTTCAGGCCTGCGGGGATTGTCACCGCCGACTGGACTGTAAACTGGGCAAAAATCTCTCACTTTGAGCTTTCTAATGAAATCCAAGTGAAGTTCAAGCTTTCATTGAGACATTGAGGTTCCCTACGCATTGAAACTCTGCTTCTACTCTACAGCTTGTGTCCCTAGTTCAAATCCCTATCCACGAGTGTATCTGATCTACGTCGTCCTTCATCAACGCCGCTTCTTCTAATAATACAGAAAGTATAAAGGATTACAAAACCCACGAGATGTTGACCAGCTAGCTAGCACGAGAAGTAGTAAGATAGAGATAGCGATAGATCTAAGGAGGGCCCTTGAGAATTACTTTGTGGTCTAGAACTTTCCAGACTTGGAGCCGGAAGCTTTGCCCATCTCCAGCTTCTGTCCTCCGCCTAGATTTCTGCTCGATTGTGATAAATGTCTGCTGGGTTGGGAGAATCCGCGGTTGTAACGGAGATGTCTTAGACATGCCTTGTAGTCAAAACCATATGCATGCCGGTGCAGGTCATGGATGAAAACCATCTCTTTCTGCGGGTTGAGGAGATGCAAATGGTGTCAGTCAGTCGATTTCAGCATGCTGTCCATGTCTATAGCTATGCAATCGCTACAGGGCCACCCACAACCAGCTATGGTGCTCATGCTAACTGACGATGGAAGCATCGAACTGCGGCATCGCACGAGATTGACAGTCGTTCTATTGAACCCCAGCCAGCCGTGGTCATCCTATGCAAGAAGCGCAAAGCGTCGCAAGATCTCACCTTGCAGGGCAGCTCGACCATGAGCGAAGAAATCAAAGGATTAGGAGATGGAGAGCACGAGGAGGAGGGGGAAGCAGAAGAAGAAGAAGAAGAATCCGTGTCGGACTCCATTCTGAAGACTGTCCGCGAGAAGCGTGATCACTAATCAACTACGTCCATCTTGCGATGTCGAGCACTGAATCGAACTACAAACATGGCAGTCGTCACTCTCATCCGACGAGGTCGCCTTTCTTAGCTTCCACACTCTTTCCTGCAAATCTGCCAGGTTTCGGGCCACGAGCCGGAACGAGATGGCAGCCCCGTCGACGAGAAACAAGCGAACGCAGTCGAGACTTTCTCTCTCGCTTCTGTTCGCGTCCGGACAGAGAGAATACGAATCCCACGAATCGGCCTCAGCCTCGGCCTTAGGTTAGGCCGGCCCACTATGGCAACCTTTGTGCAGAATTCAGTGACTTTGGTGCGCTTTGTGACGAGGAATCTGATCCGTACTACATATAATTCATGCACTTCGTCTATGGCCATCTCATGGACGGTCCTTCTGAGATGTCCTATTCTCGAAAAAGAGATCGCAGGGCCCACTTCCTCCACTCCTCATCATCACACGCAAACATTTGTTTCTGATCTCCAAGCCCGAATCAAACTATTCTCCTCCAGATGCTTCTTCTACTTCAGACCTCCATGTACAAGCTTTTTAGCGTCCTGATTCTCTGATTTTATAACGCATCTGGTGATAATGCCCGACATCTCTAGCGGTATCAGTCTGATTCTCCCTGAAACAAGTCTTGTTTCGGTCTAAACCTGATGAAAGTCCAACGTGCTAAGATTGGCCATTCGATTTTTTTCTTTGACTGGATTGAGCCTGTGACTGTTCGTCGCTGACAAAAGGCCTTGTGTAACGTGGAACCTTTTGAATCATCTGCCACTTGGGGGGTCTCCACATGTAGGAAAAATGTTCAGCACTCTCGAGTGTGTTGATGGGTTCATCTGACATTCGCCATTCTTCAACCAACTAAGCGCCTTGGGGTAGGTAGCCAATCAACAACTACTATATTGACTTAGTGTGCAGAGCAGTTATTATGAGGGAAGAGCTTTGGAAATACCTGCATCCATCACGCATCCCCTTAGCTACTGTAGCTTTTGGGTGCTTTCAAGAATCTTCATCTCCTCATCTCCTCAGCATCTGGTCTCATTTGGTGCACGGTGCTGGCCGAGGAGAATCTTTTTTCACACCTCTTCTTCTTGACGCAAGTCGCGGCCAAGTTTTTATGTGAGATCTTGAATGAGAAGAAAAACACGAAGCAGTGATATTTTGGATTAAAATACTGATGGGTGCCGGAGGCCGAAAATATCTATGAACATTCTTTGAGTCCACCATCTTCGTCTCTCGAGCGTTGTAACCGGAAAGGGTGTAACGTACTTAAATTGCTCCTGCGGAAGTTATGTCACACCAATAAGGGCATGATAAGAGTGACGAATTTCATATCTCGCCTGATACCTGGAAATTCAATTCCAGCAGCCAGAAATGATCGAACATGAGTCACCATCATCAGCAAAAACATGATGTAAATCATGGCATTGACAGCACAAGAGATCTGGGTACGCGGGCCTCAAGAATGCATGTGTCAAATTTTCACATTTTTTTAGTTTCTGCTCACTCTTCCTTTTTCACGTTCTTCGTTCACTTTACTCCCAAAACTTAGATGGGTCCCGCAGATTTAATCACAGGATAACAATTTCCATCCTCCGAGTTCGAGCATCCACGATTGCATACTTAAGTGTAGTACTTGAATGGTTTTCTCAACGAGGATATGTTTTAAGAAGAGAAACATGCATATTGCATGGCTAGCAAGATGGACCATGTCTGGAGACTTTTTGAACTTCATGGGAAGGAAAGTGTCCAAAATAGACTGACAGGTAAGGAGCCCAACTATTATTGTGAGATAATTTAGTTTTCTACTTTTCGAAGTGCACTTTCAAGGATTGAAAGTGCACTTCAGTCCATTACAGAAGACTGAGTTCAAAGCACTTTTAGTACATGCTCTATACACGATTGGCTAGCTTTTCAGGTTTGTTCTCCTACGCGCTTGAATCACTCCAGGTGCTGGACATAAGATAATGAATTCTCATAAGGATGAATGGCAACGAGCAAAATCGTTTCAATGGCTAGCCAACGCTCAGGTGATTTGATGCAGTCATGACCAACTAAGTAATTAAACAGATTTAAACTCATGTCCGTGACTCCGGATCAAAACCATAACAGCTAGCAAGTTTGTAATAAAGCTCCAAGTTCTCTGTCAAGCATATCCCTTCTCTTTCATCCCCACAGACCTTGACTTGATGGAATATTCCCTCCTTGCTGAATTACTCGCTTTCTGGAAAAGGCAGAAAGACCATGTGGACATAAAAGAGAACGTTGAGAGCCAACAAACAGGACAAGGAGGAACCCCAACGGGTAGGAAGCATCCGATCGTATCAATATGCAAGTATGTGATACAGCACCGAAAAACAACAGGAGCATGATAAGTTTACGTATTACGATGATAAGTATGAGGATAGTTTGTACGGTGAGGACAATTAAAGAGGATAATTTCGGATTCGAGTCTTAAGTATGTACCATGGCAGATGACGTAGATCTGCTTCACTGGAGATTCGGACTTCTGATGCGTGATCAGAATTACACAGCAGCATGTACTGACATTGAATTCACGACGATGGCGTGAATTGAAATCGTCGTTTGGAAGGAGGGTAAGGAGGGTAAACGCAGCCCCATCCCAATTGGCTTGATTATGCTACGAGATATCCAAACTACTATTATTTGCAACCGCCTCTCTCGCGGTGCCTTAAAGCTCACAACAGCTGTAGGGATTTTCGTACAGCTAAAATTCTTAGTTTCAGTAAAAGGTTTTCAAACGATGATACTTCCAGACAAAAGCCGACGCCAAATTGCAATCATAAACTACGGCTCCTGTTGAATCTACTCCTCTTGCTGCAAATCATGTCGGCAATTGGAAAATGTAGAGAACTGTACAAACATAAAAAAGGATTGCTACTTGTTAAGTACTAGAATCGAATCATCTGGTTCAAAGTATGGCGCATCTTTGGCTCATCGCTGCTAATCAGAGCTAATCCATGCGCAAGGAACCTGGCCAGAATTTCATGCGCCATCAGTATCGAATCGGAACGGACACTCGGCAAAGAAATCGTAGTAGGGCTGGAGACCGGGCATATGCGGGACGTGCATACTCGCGGAGGTCATGCATGCAACAGATGCTGAGAAACGTCTTGTCGATGTTGTACTTAGGCTCCATTTGAAACTGTACATGCGCAAATGATTAGTCACAGACCGAGCTCGTGGAGGTGCAGTGACATTTGAGCGAGATAATACGCTGGAGACTAACAGTAAATTTGCAGTTTTCCTTCGTTTATGACTGGTCCAGGTCGGCAGGTCGGCCTCGAGACTGGCCTCTGATGCTCTGGGCCTTTTTGCAAGAAGCCCTTTCAACTCACTGAACAGACAGTCGTGCTTGGATTGTGGCGAGTCCTTGAGCCACTCAACTTTTAGTTTGTGTGCGTATCCTCCACATGTCATGTGCTCATGAGCCTCGGTGTACTAGATGATTCCAGTTTGTCTGCTCTTTATGCAACTATGGAGAGGGTTACTTATAGGTCAGTTTGCCAACCAACATCACCTTTGAAAATAACAAGCCCTACTTGCACGCACAGTGATGTACAGAAACCATCCACATCCAAAAATGGAGAACATTTGTACATCCACTAATTGTGTTCACTATGATTATGCTCGTCCGAGATTGTACAACTTGGAATCTTTCTATACACCTCCAAACAAGACGATCGTAGAATTGAGATCTCAAAATAGCTTTACTGTACCGTATCAGTTACATGCGGCTTTCTCTCGTTCATCTATCAAGTGACGAGGTTACATTGGGTCTCTTTACTTCAAAAAATTTCAACTGGATCAATTGTAGAGTGGGAACCACTTGCTTGATGGGATTAAGGAAGGTGGTAACAAAGGCAGGAAAATAGCTCTCAATCTAGAGACGAATACAGTACTTTGCAGAGGTCAGCACATCACCTCTTATAACTTCTTCGTGTGCATGACATTTTTCTCCCATGGCTGGAGTTTGTGGCAGAACAGGCAAGTAGTGGACGCAAAAGGCATCAGCATAACCACATGGGGGTAAAAAGAAAGGGCGTTTAATTTAAAGAGTAATGATGAGAAGCTCACCCACAGGTTCGTCGTTATTGAATGTAAACAGAAACCACAGGTTTGTTGGGACTAATTCAGTAAGGAAAAAGGAAAATGTGGCGTTGTCGGCGTTTCGACTTAGTGTCCTGTCCTGTACCAATGTTGGACAGACTTGGAGTCTCCACAGATTTAATCTTAATATGTTATCTTAAAAAAATGTTACGTCAAACTCAATTATGCAAGTGAAGACTAGGAAGAATCTGCAAATACCGTCAATACTGGCCCAAAATATGTCTGTGAAGGTTTGTTCCAATCGCGTTTTCAGAGAAAATGAATTACCATCTCTGAGAGATAAAAAAACTCGTCGTTGGGAATGATATTAGATTCCACAGATATAGGTGGCAAAACGATCTCCCTATCAAAGCAGACTAGGTTTTTAATCTCATATTTAGCTACATATCAAGAGCCAGGATAAATCTTACCTTAGGGAAGTCTGCTAGAATGAACATATCCAGATAATTGGAAAGATTCGCCACATTACGACTTCTACATCAACGTCTGCTTGGTATCTGAACAAAGTTGAACGTTACCTTATGTACTCGAATAACCTCGTATCTCACTGGCAATTGGCTCAAATTTCGATATGCCGACCGCAGCACTGCATCCTTCATATAGCAAGTCTGAGAATTCAAACGCGTTTACGGATCAGTTGAGATCGCAAAGAAATGTCTGAGCTGTAGAAGCGATGCAATCAGATTTTATGGCTTGCTTCGTTTACATCTGCAACCATCTGACGCTGCAGTCGTCTACGTCAAGGAACAGTGCTTCTATCGATCTGTTACTTGTAATATTGGTACGATTTTTTCATTCAGCAAAAACTGTGAAAGTAAAGGTTACAGAATTCCCAGACAAAGCGAACAATACGTTGAAGGTGTATTGAGTACCTGACCTGCAACAAAATCCACACCTAAAACCTTCTCATGGACCCACCATCTGCGTCCAGTTCATGTATCAGCATATAAGAAGCAGCTCGACTCAAGTCTGTCATATGTTAAAATAGTTCTTGAAGATCAAAGTCGTCTTCAGCATCAAGTGCCTAAGAATAGCTGCTCAACCCCATTCAAGCAAGCGTCGATGACATCAATAGAAAATTTTTTACTTCAAGTCAACGGCATTCAAACTTTCTAAGTCTAATCGGATTTCTTGTTACGAGTAGCCTGTTCTACTCCACATCTTCGTTCTGCAAGAAAGCTTTTGCCTACGGCCAGAACCCTACGAGACGTCCTGATGTCATGAATGCTAGGCTGGCTATGATAATGAAACTACTAAAATGAAAATCGGAATGTCATGGACGATTCTGCTTGTCTACAATTTATAATCTTTTCCCCAACTGTAACAGTCTATTCTGGTGCTAGTGAAGACCTCTATGAACTGATTTCCATCCAAATACAAAACAAGATCCATCAGCGAATTCCAGGGATCTGCATTCTTGAGCCTATAAAATGTAATGAGTTTCTTCACGTTGGCGGCGAGAGATGGAGCTAGCTTACAATGCTAAGAGGTTTAACCGGTGAGTGCTGTATATGCTGCGATGCAACCGAATGCCAATACTTCTGATTATGTGAGTTGTCTTGAAGTACTGAGAAGACGGACTACCTTGGCCATCGATTAATGCAATGAGAACTTGATAATATTCTCCTGTATATTGACATCTGACGGCATGAATCCAAGATCCACCATTCGTTACAGAAACAACATTGTACTGAAAAACGTCAGTTTTGTTAAGGTTTTAAGTAGATTGTGGGTCGTAATATCGAGAAGTTTAAGCAGACAATTGTAGGCTTGACATACTTCATCGGATGATACAGAAGGCATGCTAAGGCATCTATGAGGTGAGTAGATTACAGTTATCTCAGCTCAATGTAGCTCATAGAATGTCATCTAATAAGAGTGAGATGGTGAGGGAAGAAGAGAGTGGATGTGTACTTGGAATCCTCAGACGCAGACCGAGTGAATCGAATCGAATGTTACGCCTAGATCAGCTCGATACTGACATCTGTCGCTGCACTACACTCCAGCGTGAATACCATGAGAGGATTCATAAGCCGCAGTGCTCCGCAATCCCTCGCCTACGTTCATGAGAGAGCGACGTTCCTTCCAAGTTCGCGATTGCTCGATACAGCTCGCAGTTTGCTATATTCCCGGGCCAACACAGGATATGCCGAAGGTAATCACAAGACGGCCACTGTGTCTGTGAATGACCGCTGCGCTTGTACCACGGCTTCGTGAAGACTGGCATCTCCTGTCAGGATTTCCAGAGCAGCAACTCTAATGACTAGATTAAAGTCCCATTGCCCTCAATATCGAGCAGGCAAGAATTTGAACTGGACTGGCGCAGCCGTCCATCATTCTTGACCTCAACACTTCTAAGAATAGCCCATTCCTATAATTAGCCCCATCGCAGACGTTTCTCCACTGTAATAATTTCCTCCAGTTCAGACTAAAGACAAGTTCAATCTTTGTGTACATGATGGTCTTAGGACAAAAACCGTAATTCAGTGTCAAATGCATCAAACCGCGGAGGAGAAGAGCTTCAGCGAAAGCGAGCTAACTCACACACGCACACCCACACATCTCTTCAAACGAGTGAATGCAGATCTCTTCATACATACGGCAAAAAGGCACGTATCATTTGTGAAGCATAGAGGTAGCAAGCCGATGGCAGTCCTGCCGAAAGGTTTCATCCCAGACAAGCATCGTCGCCGTGATTGGGGCTGAAGCTGCAGCTTTTGAAGAACCATTAACCATTTGCTCTCGGCCTCAGTAAACTGGTCTCGACACGTCGGACGATGTCCCGCTCTTAGGGTTACTAGAGGAGTTACTAGTCAGAATAAATGCGAGAAGGGAAAAGGCGAGCTCCGGGATAAGGGCGAGTGGAAAGCTGGTCTGTGGAAGTACAGGTGGAGAATACCTGGAGCAGAACCTGGTGCTCTTTAGGTAGAGGCGATAGGAATGCATCACGGGGCTGTGGCCGTGGTCGAGTAGAGTGAACTGGATAGATAGCCCACATTACAAGTAAAAAGTTATGACCTATGAGAAAGTGTAGCAGCATGAGTGTGTAATGTTGTTAGTCGGTGTCTTCATTCACGCATGAGGATGGATTGCTTTCCTGGGACGGCGCAACGGGCCCTTCCGGTACATTCTCAGACACTAATTGGCTACATTCTCTACTATCATAACCTGAAAGGACGACAAAGGACGTACTTTCGACGAGAGTAGGAGAAGATGATTTGAAAACGGAACAGAACATTCACTGTGACCACGTGCTGTATGCTGCTCATATTGCATCTGGTTCGACATACATTCAATTGAAGTATAGAGTCTGGCCTACGTTTTTGTCGAGTTCCACATCAATTTTGCTCGGATGGTGTAGACACAATGCTTACTGTCCCACCAGCTTTACTCGTACTGCCGTGTCACTTGCCTTTCATGTTCCTTCTGCACTTTTTCGAAACATTTCATTGTTCCAGTTGAGATTGGGCAATGAGCATCCCTTTGCTCAACTACTGAGTATTCAATCTTCTTTACAGGCTATCACTATCGTGCGGCGTACAGTCACCAGTCAAAACTGTAATTAGATGTGTGTTTGGATTCCCTCGAACTCCTGAAACTGCGAGTCCAGTGTCACTTGCAATTCAGTCTGCTGGAGGATCAGTCATAGTATTCGAGAGCGCATGTATTTCTCCTGATCTGTAGCAGTTTCCTTTTCCAGGACAATGTACCTCCGAAGATTTACCTCGTCGACACTTTCCCTCAGAATGACGGACTGAACTTGATAAAATCCCTGCATCGGATTTTTGAGTCTTCGTTCTTGACCGTGTTTTGTCAAGAATACCATTGATCAGACTGTTGGCAAAATTTGTAAACTCAACTTGAGTAAGTTCTAGCAAGATAAGGTTGGAAGATCCAGTAAGGCGATAAACACGAGCAGCTCAGAGCAAGTAGGGCAAGACAAACCATCACTGGGTCCTTCTCAGCATCAGCCAGCATGAGTGTCTGAGCTGCGGTGGCACACTACTCGAACATAGAGCTCGCCGCTGCGATACAAGTGTACTCAGAGTGAAGACCAGGGAACACGGCTACGAGGTCATCGGGAGAAATGATCGCTGGACAGAAATTCCACATTCCATCTTGTGTATTCTGAAAGCTGATCATCTCAAAAGCGTCCAGCGGAGCTCGATGTGGCACGACACGCCCCAGAAACCGAAAGCTGACTCGAAAATCCCTCACAGGGAGCGCATCGAGTTCCGAAGCTCTTCGGACTTCGCAGACGTCTGCAGCAGCCGACAAGCTTCCCACCCGACCAAACAGTACTCATCTGATACACTACACAGTCACCATAGCAAGATGTGCGAGCGAGCAGCTTGCTTGCGTGCGCGTGCCTGCAGTGCGAAGCGGAGAATGGCCAGGAAACATCGTGAGATACTCAAGATTCTCTAACTGGAAGAAGTCAGTCTGAATCCGTATGCTGCGAGAGCGCGGACGCGTGACTCTTGTTGGTAGAGAATCTGGAGTATCTTAGGGTGTTCGCTAGTCACGGGGGCGGACGGGCGGGCTGCCTGCCTGCCTGCCTGCCTGCTGGTGGCTGGGGCAGTTCGCGCTCACGTTCGTGCTGCCGCAGGCAGCAGCCAGCAGCCAGCCATCGTCTGAGTGAGGCATAGCAGCGACCCGGGCGGACCAGGTAAAAAAGAGCAGGCAGGGAGAGGAAGAGAGAGTGTGCGAGTGTGAGCGACACAGGCAGGCCGCGAGGGCCTGAGGATGTGATATAGCCAGACCAGAGCTGCACATGTTGGCCCGAGATGTACATTCGTGACGACCGTGGGACAGCTCGCGCTGCATTGCATTGCTGCGCATCAGCGCCAGATGCTGATGCGCGAGGGCGTGTCGTTTTACATACTCGCCCGAGCGCGCGAGCTCAGCTCAGCTCACCACCACCACCACCACCACCGCCCACAGCAGCCCCACAGTGAAAGCAACCGCCTGTGCGAGCGAGCGAGCGAGGGTGAGTGAGTGCGAGAGCCTCGGCCTCGGGACGAGCTGATCTGAGCCCAGCTGAGCCGATCTGAGCTGAACCCGAACCAGCGACCAGCGAGCACTGGGAGTAGTCCTGGTGGCACTGGAGGGAGGGGTGGGAGAGGGGGGAGAGGGGGGAGAAGGGGGCTTTGGAAACGGTTATTGCATTGAACTCAAAGTCAGAGCGGGACCTTGGGAGCGGGCGAAAGTCGGGAAAGGATTGATTGATGAAGAAGCGCAAGACGAGAACGGGCCACTTGCGCTTTAAAGCTTCTATCTGTCCTTGGCATCCAACCGCTTGCAGCGCTCCCCTTCCCCGTCTCTGAACCTAGGGCCTCTGGACTCTGGCTGGCCTGGGCTGACTGGCTTTCCCGCCTAAATATAGCTCGCGACACCAGCTACATTATTAATTAAGATTCTTGGCAGCTCCCGACAGCTGGGCTAAAAATCGAAATAAAATCTACAGTGAGATCTCTCAATTTTTCCATTTCAAACACGTGCGACCGAGTTTGGCCATGTCGAGGCCGGATGTTAGTCCCTTCATCCCGTCTAACACGGCCCCGGATCATGATCCGGCCTGGCCAAAGCGTGCACTCGTCCCCCTCCCCTCCCCTTCCCTTCCCTTGGAGCAAAATCACTGGCTCAGCTCCCTCCCGTCCGTTCCCGGCGTCGGTCCTCTTCCGGCAAGCCGGCGGGCCCCCGGCCGGGCGGCGACGGTCCGAGGCTCATGGTACGATCTGGACCGCTGATTTGGACTGTGCAGATGGACTTGAAGTTAAGCTTGGCTGTGTTTAAGTCGGCCTCAGAATTGTTTGAAGGGAATGCTTGCGTTGGGTCGTGCTTGACTTTAGGACCGGAGCCGACTGAGCCCTAGCGTTGCGTTCTGCTGTGGATGGAACGGCGGTGGGGGCCGACGGAGGGAGCGAGGGAGGACGTTCCAAAGTCTTGTGGCTCGCGGTCAACGGACAATTATTCGATCGAGCCCCGTGGCCAGACGAAGGCGAGCAGTGCAGCACTCGACGAGCGGCAGCAGCAGTGACGACGCGGGTTTCCGGCTGCCCGATCAGCTCGCAGCTTAATTCCGAATCACGTCGTACTCTCGAGAGTACGGGCAACATTGATGGAGTGGAACACCGCAGATGTTAATTGGAACAGTTACGAAAGTTGCAACCACACTCAACATCGAGAAACTTCCACGAAATGTTTCCGCCAGTCCCCGTTCTTTAGTCTGTGATTGACCCGACGTGCGATCCTACGTGAAACCTTTGATTATAGCTCCCTCCCCTTTCTTTCCTCCCTCTCTCTCTCTCTCTGGCTTTGATGATGAGTGAGGGAGGGGATCACTGGATCAAGAAGACATGCCCGCGATTCGATGAGGCGCATGGCTGTTGTACCCGCAGACCTCGCGTGCCGGACGAGGCGGACACCGCGCGATGGGATGTACGAGCTCGCAGCGCGGAGAGTCTGTCTGATCTCGGAGCTCGGAGATCGGGTCAGGGCGGAGTGCAGAGTGCAGTGCGGAGGACGAGGCAGTTGAAGGCTGCAGCTGTTCCCAAGATGTAACCAAAGATGTAACCGTGATGTGTCCTTGGAGAGCCGATCGCGTCCTGTGGCTGTGGACCTCGCGCACATTGACCCGCTCCACACGATCCCAATTCCCGACAAGCTTCATCCCGAGGAGCGAGAGAGAGAGAGAGAGAGAGGGAGGGAGGGAGGGCGAGACGACATGTCATATCTAAAACAGAACGCTGGACGGTCGGCACTCTCCACTTCAGCTCGAGTGCCGGTCGTGTCCGCCCCAGGCCTTGTCAGTGGCGTGGGCCAAAGTCGCAGGATCGCGCAATCCTTACTCTCAGCCTCCCCGCACCATTCGTATGAGGGATGGTGTCAGACGAGCAGTTTTCTCGATCGTAGTATTTGGGATGTGGATAATCCCAGCCTGCGAGTGGCTCTGGCTGCCTTTTGTCTCGACGTATTCTCCTCGTCGACCACTTTTGCTTTCAGTCATCCCGACGATCGACGCTGTAGCTATAGCTGAACACCTCCCTTCCTCCTCAGTCCGTCCACATCCCCTCCGCCTCGAAAAACTCCTCGCCAAGAGTCTACGGTCCCTTCCATAATCATCTTCGAGGACCTTCGCTCACAATACGAAAAGGTCTGATTCTTTTCCTAGCTTCCTGTCATCTCGTCGATCCTTCGCTAAGGGAGTGGACTGACCATCTACGTCGCTGTACTTCTTGGAGGGAGGGGAGAGGGTGATGATACTGGAGCCGAGTAGCTGGAGACGTCTCGAGGAGGGTCGCGTTGGCCATACAGTCCAACGCTACTACAACATTGTGGTGACAGGAAGTCCCTTTTCCACTGCTTTCAGATTTCAGACTAGATCTAGGTTCGGTGAGGAACCGGCGGTGGCGCACAAAATGACAAAGACGCAAAGTCCTTGCTTCACCTGTTAGATTTCAGGCCTTCTTCTGATGTACGGGAATACTTTCTCCATGTATTTCGGAGCTCCTCGAGCGCAACCTGCCGTGACGGTGGGAGGACGTACGGTGGGCAGTTAACGGAGCCAGACACTGGATCCCGGGTACTTCTCGTCGACGCTTTAAGAAGCGCAACCAGAACCGCTTCCCAGCGAAAGCAGATAGCCGAAGACGGTACAGGTCTTCTTTCGAAAAGACCATCTGGAGGGCCTTCTTTCGAGAGACCTGTCTCTAACTTCGTGCAGGAGAGTGTAAGCAATTCACTTTTCTGAGTTTTGTTTCACAGTGTGTGTTTCGTTTTCTCGCGCCGTGTACCGCAGGTTCTGACTCTTGCGGGTGTGGACAAGGGGATCGTCCACACATCGTCCAAATCTCTAGAAAATTTTGCTTCAATCGTGACCCCATAGTCAAGTACTGAAGGATACCTTATTCCAGGAAACGACAATGAACTTAGTAAATAACTCGTTTGTGCAGCTCCATTAACCAAAAAACGTTCAAAGATGAAGTACCTGACCATATCCTTGTACCATACACGACACTGAAACTGAAATGTCAGCTTGGCTGAGTCCAAAGACGGGGCAATATCCACCTTTCCAGATGCCAGTTTCTCAAGTCTGTGCGCAGACACCGTGTATCTGCCCGCCTTGGAAATGTCCTCATGTCTACCGGGTGAAAAACATCTTTGATCACAAGGGTTTGAAAGCTTGGGTAAAAGAATCATTTCTTCACCGAGTTGTCCAAACGGATCTTACAATGTCAAACATTACGCGACGAGGAAAAATAACCAAATGCAAGTGCAACACTGCTGTCTCTCGTCTTCCAAACTCGACATAAAGTTGGTCTCCGCTCTGCTTGAGCTATCAGGAAGGAGCCTCTGACAGATGAACTAGACAGAAGAGCTAACTGAAATGACCACAAATGCCACTCGACCTTTCCAGACGGTCAGCGGTCAAGTGATGTCATTATGCTTGCATTGTTCAGAGATCAAAATGATCTAGATCCAGGTGAACAACCCTCTCTTCAACTACAGCATTGCATAGCTTTGCACACGTATGTCTCATTTCGCCGTAAGTGATTCGATCATGCATCCTCGACAGAATTAGCTCGAACCCTTCTTCGACTTACTTCCCCTCTTACCACCTCCTAACGAGAGACGTGAGGAGCTGCGATGGACACCATCCATGACGACATGTCAGGATTCTAACATTCACGTTAGATACGCACTTTAAACCAAAAGAAAAACCGTAACCGACATAAGCAGCTTTCTGTCAACAACAGAATATTCTAACCAAGACATTGAACACCTGAAAACAAAAAAGCTGGCAAATTATTGTCGCTTGTGGATCCGGACTAACAGCCCTAAAGCTCGAAAGCGGGAAGAACTTATCAACTGTCAATCCTCCCAGAGCTGAAAGTAGCGAACCTCGAAGAACTCGAATGGGCTACCCTTTCGGTCACCCTTTTTCTTCCAAAATGTCTTTTCATCATTTGGAAAGAGTGCAGTGAACACAGTCCGCCATCCCACTTGCAGGACGAAAGTGCTCGCTAGAGACACCAGAATGAAGGGCGTAGCTGGGGCGTGCCCGGTCATAAGCCCTCTAATTACCAAACTTAGCTGTTGTACATACGGCCAAAAATCAAGGTTAGTCCGTGTCCCGAGCCCTGCATTACCAATCCAGATCGAGTTGGATCAAATGACGAAGCAGATACTCACAGGAATTCCCACAGCCCAAGATTTGACGGCCGCAAGTGATGCCACTTTCAGTCCTTTCAGACCCTGTCCCTCAGGTCCATAGCCGCCGATGAAGTACGTCCCAAGAAGCCAGCCTGCAATTCGCAAGAGCATATGGAAGTTGTCATTAAGATGGGCCATAGAACCTGATTCGGATAACGGAGCACGCTCGGCTGTGCAGGATCTCTGTCTCGCTCGCGCATATGCTGTCATCTCATTAGTCTGTAGACGCCGGCCCGAGTTATAATGTATTTTATCTTCTCTTATAGTACCTGCACGTGTACCTTCCAGTTGGCACAAAGTGGTCGACCCGTTCGCTCTGGGAGTGGATTCAAAACGAATAATTGCTTTCTGTGGGCTGTGCAAAAAGTGGAGGCAGCCTCTAAGCATGTTTTACATCAGGGAGACAAAAAGGTCACCATTTGTACGAGAATGTGATGAAATTGACGGAGATGTAATCAAATTCATGCTGAAACAAGGAGCTGGCTGTTAAAACATATTGGCAAATTCGACTTTTGTGTCCCTTTTCAGGGGGATAGAACAAAAATCCATCGCCAGAATGTTCAGGCAGAAGAGGAGCATACCTGCGATGAAAGGGTCAGCTGTACGAACAGCATCCCAATCGAAGGCGGACAGGCCGTGACTGTAACGTCCGATCGCGGCAAACAAGAGCAAGAAAACAATATCTCCACCACCCAGAAGATAAATCCGCCTGCATGAGATTATTGTCTGCGTATAAGTTTCAACGTTTCGAAACGTGTGACAGAAAAGACTGCAGTCTCGGAAAAACAAGAAGACTAATTATTGTGATCACCTGACATGTCAAATTGGAGCGATCGCTGTCATTTCACCGACATACAACTTGACTACAGTAATTCGACGAAAGAAGAATACCGCTTTTTGATGAATTTTACTTTCCCACCTTACGACATGTGCTAAAAATTTGGGTGCTAAATATTTCAAATGACCTCGAAATTGCATCCTAAACATATAAATTGCAGAGCAAAAAGTGTAAAGCACAGCATAATAATAAAGCTTGTTGATTTTGATTTTTGAGTGTGAAGTTAAGCAGTTTCCATCCCTTCGTCTGCTAAAGATCCGCACTCATGTGATAATAAAGCAGGAGTACTGACAGACACCAACAAACGGAAATTGAATCAGGAAAATTAATGGATGCTTCGGAGACTCACCCCCAAGTGGGTTGCGGCCCATCGTTCTCGTCTCGATCCACTTGAATGACCCCTTCTAAATTGTCATTATTCGCTAGCGAAATTGGCACAATGGAATCCTGCGCTGTCGGAGGACCCGGGGGATTAGGTTTCTCCGCTGCTTTTCTCAAGACGGGCCTGCGCACGCTATTGACATGATTCAAAAGTCGACCACCGGGTCCCAATTGCAATCCCCATGGGCTTCCACGGAGCTCGAGGGCGGAACTCTTACTCCCAGACACCAACCGTCTGGACGAATTTAAGCTCCGCGATTCAAAGGACGAGGTGGAACATGTGGACGACGAGGATATGGATTGCAAGCCAGACTGCTGCGGTGCGACAACAGCAGGACTTGCACAAGATTGCGGAGCAGCAGTCGCCACCATAGCTGATGAAATTCTGCGAAATTCCCTTCAATCGAACACCCGACTCGAGCAGTATTTGCCCTTCAGCCTCCCGCCACTGACTGCCCCACTTCCATGACCTGCTCACTCGACGTCAGAACCAGAACCTGCTGCTGGGGATCCGACCAGCCGTTTGGCGCTGTGCAATCCAGGAAATATGAACTCGACATGGGCGCTCACTCCGGCGCGCGGGCCACGGACGCTGGGACCCGTTGGCAAAAGCGCAGCGAAGCAGATGTCGGACACAGGTAGGATTGGACGACAGTGGATATACGAGCTGACATGGCAAGCCCGGATGAAGGTGACCACTGGAGATGTGGAGGTTAGGGGCCCTCGAAGCACCAGAATTGACGGTCCAAATTAGCTCCGGAGCCAGCATCACTCCCGTTCCCCCGTCTGTGACGCAAATAGTTCTAGCCACTTTTTCTCACATCTCAAATATGGTTCAGGGTTATTATTCAATAATTTGCTTCTACTGTAACCAGTTAAGAAGTTTTGGACTGATGAATGTTGAGAATTGAGACTGTGGATTTTTTTATTTCCATCGTGTGACTGGATCATGTGAAAGTTTGTGTCATGTGTCATGGGCTTATGCTTTCGCATGTGCCGGTACATTCATGATAGTGATCGTTGTATTTGATATCGAAAAACATTTTTATTTTCAATTTGCTTTACTAGTTTTTCATGTCTATATCTAGACTTATATTCTCAGTAACAAGACTGTATGTGTTTTTTTCAAAATTACTATCTTTATTTGCGACGTGATCTCATGATATTTTAATGTGATTTCTTTTCTCCTATATCGAGAATAAGTATCAAGAAATAGGTTCCGCCACAAAATATTTTATGTTTGGCTAGATAAAGAAATGAGCACATATGATATAAACAAAGATAAGATGATACCATACCGACCTTCGGGGTCATACGATAAAAAGATACAAAGACTATTAGCATGGCCCTGAACAAGGATGATGCGCACAAAAATCGAGAAAAAATAAATAATTACTATAGTTTCGCGGTGAGATATATGTCCTACACCACCTACTATATTTAATTATCGAATGAAACTATCTACAAACGATATAAGGAAATGATACTTCATCACGTTATGTGATTGATTTCCTATGTAAAGCGAGTGTTCTATATACAATAATGGAAACGAGATTTTTTTAAAAAATTACTTTAAAGGGTAAAAGAATCAAATTATAAATTCAACAAGGTGTATTAGTATAGTATGCTCTCATGTACTCCTTACGAACATATTGAAGTTCAAATCTATAAGTCCGAAACAAAGATATTATCTTTTAACAAAACCTTATACTTGAAGGTCTTGGCTGCTATTTCCACACTTGTGGAATAAATACTCCCAAAAATGTCAATCTCTTGTTAAGTTGTAACTACGTTATTTACGTCTGTAAGTTGGTGTTCTTCCACAAAAAAAACTTTGCTCTTAAATTGGCCAACTACAACTCATTTTAACGCTCTCTTTTCATGAATAGATCCTATTGGTCATCAAACACATCTCATCTTTACGAATGTGTAACTATCTATAGTTCCATAAGCTCATCATTTGGGTAATATGCAATCATGTTAGATCTTAGATGTGCTAGAGAGTTTAATAACCTTCATATTTTGAGCCCTTAAGTTATCTACATATATATCACATTGTAAAGATGTAGTTTTAATAAAGTGTGGAGTTATAGCAAAATACTAAAAACTTTTCATACGTTATGTGATATGAGGACAAAATATCATACTTCGTGTATGACCTTGCATATGCTAGAATTGCGCATGCTATATATTATTCGTATATGGCTAGTGTTCATAAGTAGAATACTTCTTCTTTAATATTTTTTATCCATCGTGAGCACATACCAATAAGAGATACTTTTACTATTAGAACAACGAGTCATGAAGTCTTTATAGTTTGGCTGAAAGTCTTTTTATATTGATTTTCAGCCAAGTTTTATGCACACTTTCATGCATGTTCCTCAAGATTACAGGTCTTGTCATGGATTGCATATAATCATGTTGGAGAGTTTTCACTAAATTATTGATATGATAATCTGTAATCTAGAGAATTCATGAAGTTCTTATATGTGGTTGCAGCAGTTGCTTAGGTTTACTAGAGGATAGAAATTATAAGATGTTATACTTTATAATGAGAACTTGAACTTGAGTCATTAGTCACTGGTATTGGAAAAGTTTTATGGATTTTTTACACATACTAGAGCCTAAAACATGATTTTAAGTTCTAACATCAGTTTGGACTAGTCTCATCAAGTCAGTATTTTTGGATATAAAAACATTCCTACACATCCATTTGGATTGAAATGTATTGATATTGGATTACATAATTCTCAGGTTTATTCTCAGGTATTGATTAACTATAAATAAATTGAATATAATTAGTTAGACTATGTTAGTTCGTTAGAGAATTAGCAGAAATTTTCTATCAAACATTAGGTTTTTGAGTAAATCCCTTGTGTTCCCGTGGAATGAGTTCCACTGGAGGTGAAATATATATATTATAATTGTCGACTCTGTTAAGAAGTTAAAAACTCTAAATTTTAAGTTTAGCGTGACACCTTAGACTGTCAATGCTTCCATTCCAGTATTCTACATTTGAAAGTATATACTCTTCTGTAGTTTTGTGTGTCCAGTTTTGTGGGTATTTTAAAACCCTAAACTTTTGCATTCAACGTGACGCCTTAGACTTTCAATCCGTCCATTTCATCATTCTAAAATTGAAGTTTTAGTTTTTATATATCTTGTGTGTGGATTCTATTGGGAGTTTTAAAACATTGAACGATTGCATTTAACTTGACTCCTTAGACTTTCAATCCCTCAATTCCACCATTATACAATTGAAATTTCATGTTTTTTTTCACTTGTTTGTATTCTTTTATGTGTTTTGAAACTCTGAAGGTTTGCGTTTAACTTGAAACCTTAGATTTTCAATCCTTCCATTCGATAATTCTACAATTTGAAATATTTCGCTCCTTCGTGATATTTTATTGTGTTTTTAAGACTGTTGAAAAACTTTAAATCTTCAAGCTTTTGGATTTCATCTGACACTTTAGACTTTCAAACTTTCTCCTGACAGTAAGAAAATCAATTATTCCATTCAGAGCCCAAACGTCCGATGGAGTACCTAATTTTCTACCTATCAGGAGGTCTGAGTGCAAGAAAGTGAAAAGCTTCTGTTAACTAGAAGTTATCAAGTTCAGTACTACAAGGAGTTTAGGGTATTAACATCTTTCGATGCTCATTGTGTTCATTCAAATGTAAGCCTTACGGATTCAGGATGAGCTAACCTGTCACATTCCGAACGACGTTGACCACGGGTAGCATTTTACATGCTAAGGGTTTGGATTGTCGTAAGACCTACGAATGGGCTTTGTGAACGAAAGTTGGAATAAGTGAGGCACTCTTTCAAGATGTGTCCATAAAGTTTAACCGACCATCAAAGGTTCTCTGATTCATGAAACAGCCTAGTAGAGTTCCCTACTGGCTCCACCAAACATCACCAATCGATCTAAGGTGTGTCGAGTTCGAATCGTTTTCGAAACTTCCCGTCAAGGTTCGCCAGAGGGTAGAGATAATTTGTGATTCGCAAGCATTCCATTCAAGCAAGGGCTCTTCAATTGCACTCGTGAGACGTTCTGGCTCTAGTTAAGCACAGCACACCTGGAAGCATAATCAATTTCTAATTTGCCAACCATAAGGACATTCTCCGATCGATAGAGAAAGAATATGAGTCAGTTCAGATTTCTTGGAATTCCTAGCGTATGACCTTTCATGCAGACCTAAATTAAAAAAAATGCCATACTTTCGAATCTACCATCTGCACAGACTCACAAAAATTCCTTGCGACATCGAATCTAATACATGCAAAGTTTAGTTCATCAGAGACATTTCTGCCCATGGCACACATACCTTGGTTCGGTTCCTCTGTAAAATTTTAGACGATGCTATAAATAAACGAGAGGAATAACTAAGGCAGTCAGAGAAATTTATATCTTTCCTAAATTCTTTAAAGTAGTGACGACAATCAACTACAAATCATCTATCTTCATTTACTCCTTAAAATCAATCCATAGCAGAAATGCCTTACATTTACAACACACAGCCTACTCCGCCTTAAATACATACAAACCCACGAATTTTCGATGACATAAGTGAATAATCTTGATGCTACAAAACTTTCAAAAAAGGATACAACTAAAAGAAAAGCAAGAATAATTATGTGATGCTTTGCAAATAAAGAAAGCAAAGATATTAATGATGCAGTCAAAAATTAATGTTAAAAAAGAATTCACATAAAACTTTTCATAACGGCTTCTAACGTAGAAAAAGTGACCTTTTTGTTGTTGAGTCTGCTTGGCTATACAAAACTGACGCTACAAGCGTTAGTGCTCGATAAATACATTACAGACATCACCATCACTCTCACTGGACACTCAAAACTTGAAGAAAAGGACCTCTTCAACCAATTGAATGGAAGATTCTCCTTACAATCAGAGCACTTGACATTCAGAGTGCGGCGATGACCATGAGCAGTAAACCCTGGACACGCTTTATAAATATGGCAGCACTTTGCTATATCGATTTGAATTTTAACAACTACCATCCATGTGAAAATTGGTCACAAGTTTATAGCAACTTAAAGGAGTGTAGAGATAAAACTGGAAACATCAGATAGAAGGTATCATTTCAAACCAGACCCGTCTGAGCAAGATAACAGACTTAAAAGCTTCTGCTAGTTGTCAAACTCACTGGTTACAAAAACAAAACAGCTCATGGATGTGTCAGAAAGTGTGGTGAAGCATTTGGAGAGAACCTAGGTTTCATCAACAAACCTCTTTGAAAGAGAATTCAACAATGACGTATATGTAAAAGAGTTCCAGCATAATTTTGGACACTCAAAGTCAACGAGACTGATCCGTGTGAAGAGAACCGACTTAAGCATTAAATTCAAACAACATACCTCGAGTCCCCAACAAGTGAAAACGAATTTCCGTGCTCCTTCCATTCAAAGGAGCAGGCGAACAGTTTCAATGCGGAGCTGAAAAGGTGAGCTCGAATATATTACCATGCTTCTAGCCTCAACATACAGAACATGAACTCAAACTTTCTAAAACCCCTTCAGATTCACAAACATTTACAAAGCAAGTCATATGCAAGAACTCATGCCTTCCAGCTGAGAATGTATTTCACTTCCTGAAGAAGATAAAGAATCCGTGTACAAAACTGAGGTGTGGCTTCCCGTGATGCTGAGTCCGGGGCTGACACCTACCTGATCCGAAATTGGAAGGACCGGAAACTACTGTAGTGGCTTGAAAGCTGAACTGACTGTTCAGCCGATTTCTTTACCTGGCATCTAGCATAAGAAATTACATGTAAGCTGACATTCAGCCTCTTCTTCCAGAGCCGGCAGGCCCGCATGCGAACTGTGAAGAGAAAGGTCACCAAAGAAACAGAACTGTCAAGACAATGCCGGCATAGACGGTCGTCGAATACGTTTGCCGTGGACAGCTCTTGATCTAGTGCAGGTAGGCAGGGATCTTGATGCGAATAAACAAAATACTCATGGTGTAAGCGATTGAAACAAAAGAAATTCCAGCAGCAACGAACGAGAGGCGAACGCTTCTTGCTCTGGCCTTATCAGTGGCCAGATCTAGCATTATGATCCCTATTCCTCCCAGCACGAACATGAACCCTGATGAAAGTCCCTCAATAATATATTGTCCATTGACTCGACCGGGCAGAAAGACGACCGGGCGGATAGCTCCTGTGATCGGATCCTGTCTGCTCCCGATCCCTGGTGGCTCGACGATCACATCGTACACGAACCCGGAGATGACCAGAAAGTACGAGACTAAAACCAGAGCAAAAACTGCAGAGGCCGACGGCAACGACAAGGCCGGCGCTTTCAATCGCAACCTCGGCACTCGCAGTGCCTGATAAGGCAGCTTGACCAGCAAGAACAGCGGATCTGTCATTTCTACGATTCTGCTTCAATCCCGAAGGGTTTCAATTCGGGTGCCGTCCCGACACGCCCTCGAACTAATGTGTCGTAAATCTCGTGGCCAGCACCCTCACAATGGCGATGCCTCAGTCCGACGATTGCTACGACTTTTTTCCTACTGCCACCACCGCTTCCTGTATTTCGCAGTGCACGGGCTGGGCTCCGGGTCCTCGAAGACGGGCTTTCTGTCCAAGGGCTCAGATTTTTTATTAACTCGCCTCGTTGTTTTTTTCACGTGCACTACTGCCGCCGACAAGTTTTCATTATCTTCGGGATTCGAGACATTTCGTTCGGAAGTGAAGGGTATGAAATACGAATCCGTGCTATCAAATTTCATATTCTGGCATGAAATATGAATCACTCGGACGCATGATCATTGGGATACGTTGTTTCCAGCTTAAAACAACTTTGGGAAATGAGTTCATACAATACAATGGGTTCACTTGTGTATCATTTTGCCTTGCTATTAGACAATCTGGACCATTTGTTTATTCAATGTGTATATATCTATATCAGAAATTGAACCCATGTCGTTTTGTTTTAAAATACATTCAAGGAAAAGCAGATTCAACCGATAAAAAAAAATTATCATGAAAGTATTGTTTTGATAGAATCTGATATAACATATATGACATATACTTACAAGCCTGGAGATAAGAAGCAACACTTTTAGGAAAAAAATAATTCACAATATAATCGTGTCATATACCCAACTCACATCACACCCTTTGCATGGGACGATTTGGTGTCCAAAAGTATATCAGTGCAATCACGTTGCTGAAATCCAGAAGAATTGGAGTTCATGTTTACAACAATAAAATCAAAATCAAGTGATTTGTAAATAAAAGTAATAATAATTACTTTTCCTTTATAGGGCTCTAGAATGTTTTACCTTTGAGCTATTCTGAACTGACAAGCTCAGATTTCCGTTCACTTTCGTTTCAAGTAGGCTTAGCTATCAATAATTTTGCCATCAGTATGCTGTCTCTATGGATTAGCATATTGCACAACTGCAAAAAAATCAAAAATATTTTATTTAGCTTTGAGATCTTATTTTGATAGATATAATATTTAAGAATTATAAGATACTCAAACCCTGTTAATTTTAAGATATAATGTTGTATACAGATTTTTACTGTCTTCTTTGCTTAAAACTAACACTACTCAACATATAACTAACTAAGCAAAAAAAAATTATATAATTAAATTTAAAAGTCTTCCACTAGAGTATAATCTTTAGGTCTTCATCTTTATTACACTAATAGTTAACTTAGACACTGAGTAAGTTTAATAATCTAACTTTTATTAGTTAGATCAAAAAAGTTTACTTATATATATATATATAAAAAGTTAACAAAGGTTTTCTAAAACACAATTAGGATATGATTAAGGTGTTATGTATACTCATGGTAAATGTCAAAAACATTTTCAGTTCATGGTTAATTCTGGCTAGTTAGACCATAGTAAACTAAGTCAGTTCACCTACCAATAAATAAGAGAACTGATTAAACCCAATTAAAGCTAAAACTATTTTGTACTCCCGTAAACGTAATCTCAATCACGTATTACTTGATCAATTGCTTGTTCCAGATTCTTCCTGCTTCATACTTATTTTGTGCTTTCACATCATTCAGAAAGCTTCAATTACATGATCTTATCTTCTTGTGCCATTTTATATTTTATGGATTTTTTCTATTTGATTTTTAAATATTGGTTTCTGATTGGATAAACATCGTCACACAATATCTTATTACTTGTATGAATAATATACCAGAAAATCTGATGTTATTTATTTTTGAAAATATAATTATTCAAAAATAGGCTAAGATGAATATATATATATATATATATATAAAGTACTAAATTCCTCCAATTGTTATCCTATGCAACAGAAATGTTTTAAAATGTTGTCTCATAATATTAGTTTAAGCTTCATATCTACACCATCAAGATAAATCATGCTTAAAAAGTTTAAGCAATATTAACCAATAAATATTGTTGATATAAAATTTTCTTGTATTAATTTATATAAATATTTTTTTATTATTTTAATTTTTAAATCTCATATATACACATATCTGAAATATTAAAAAATCATATTTTACAATCATTTTATTATCTAAATTATTGTTTTTAAAATTTTTTAATATGCATTGAAAAAACTTTCTGTAATGTTGGAATAAGATGTAATTTGAATTATATAAAAAATTACTTTTTAGATATTCAAAATTTTTGCATTAAATTAGTATGAACTTTTCATTTATTCATAATAATATTGCATAGTATTGAAAAATGAATTCATTTTTTTAAAATACATATCACATTATTGATGCATTCAAAGCTAAGTTGATATTAATAATATAATTCAAAAATGATATATAAATGAATTTATAAGTAGTTATTGCTTTAAGATTTTATACCTTAAATTTTTATCACTTTTATTTAATTTTTATTTTTAAAAAAAATATATATGCATCAAGAATATACAAATACAACAATGTGATATTTGAAAGAATTATGTCTAATATTCACCAAAAAATAAAGAGATTTATATATATATATATATATATATATATATGACATGAATCGTTGATTAAATTAAAAAAATAATTCTTTGTTGATTTTTATGAGATAAATATCTTTTACAATACAAAGATCTTTGTATTTTGATAATTGATGTATTATTATGGTAATATAGATCCAAGGAGTTGAAATTTTTTCCAACAAAAAGAACTTCTACCATTTTGATGTAATTTTAAAAAACTGCAAGAGAAATCTTTCTTATGAAATTGATTTTGTTTTACAAATTTAGCTTTGATCGCTTCTTCATATTATGTAGCAAAAATTGATAGTGACATGACAATTTTAAACTTGAAATGTGTGGTTGCAAATTTCATGAACAATATTATATCTATATTTTATAGACCTAAAAGTCTTGCTTGTATCAGAATCTAACTCACTTCTTAATTATTTTTAGCTGAATATGATTATAGCTAGTTGAACTCAGACGATTTTAAAACATTGATTGTTGTTTATTGTGACACAAATTTAAAATTTAGTGAAATATATATGTGTTTTCATAAACATATACTCACAAAGATGAACAAAATATATTCAGTGTAGTCTTTTTTATTATAGCATGTCTCTTTGTCAACATTCAACCATGGGTAACAAAACAAGGTCGGATTGGTTACTGCATCTGCCAACCTGATGTCAAAGAGTTAGATTTCATCACCCATAACTTCAAAACGTTCAATATTGAGATTTGCTTCATGATGAGAGTGAAGTTTTCTTGGATGTGTAAATGGTGTTAAGACTATGGAATCTTTTAAGTTGCAAGGTGATTATCATCATGGATGTTTCTTCTTGTGAGTTTCAACCGTTGAAAGAGTTGAAGATTCATAATTTTAGTAATATTCATACTCTTCATTCACAGGTTTTGTTGAAAGTTATGTGGACATGAGACGACAGAGTAAAACTCCATATGTATCAAATTTTTGAACAGTATTTATCGTTTGATGTGATCAATTATGTGCATCAAAGAATAGAAACTAACCGCAGGTGTCCATTGCTCTTTCACCGATTGAGTTTCCCGTGACATCTTGGAGAGTATAGAGTATTGGTTGTTTTTAATGTTTTTATAATCTTGATTAAAGTTATATGATGATAACGATTTTTTATGGTTAATTTTAATTTTAATCGGTTAAAGAATTCGATGATTCTGCACTGGGATTCAAACGGCATGCTGGCATTGAGAGTGAATCAATTTGATCGTCTTTGGCCCTATGGAAGTATTGAGTAGTGATAACAGCAAATCTGGCGTACACTTCCAATAATTTTTAAAGAAACATTTTTGTTGATGTTCGTCGGTATCAGCAGACTAAGGTTTTCTTCTGATGTAATGTACGGTTTGAGGTAGGTTGTTTAAGCAGTTCGTTAGTGGTGAGCAATATGATCACTTTTGCTGCAAGTAACTCAAAGGTGTCGAGTGTGATTGTTACGTGATTCTAATCTCTCCAAATAATTAGGTGTGAGTTTCTTCGTAGTCACAGACGGTTATGAACAGCAAAAAAATTTCAGTACGACTCTCTCCAGAAAAGCGTTCTGGATAAAAGCTTTGGCTACGTCTATCTAGCAGTAAATGTGGGAACTGGAGTGCACAAGGATCAGTTCGGCAGATTGACAGGTTAAAATCCATCAAGATCTGTCCAGATTTTCGCGATAAAAAAATATGGCAAATCATACTATACATCTAGACGTGTAATCTTGATTTAAAATACCAGACGACTCCAAATCAGATTCACAGCCACCCAACGGCATAAACGGAACTCTCTAGTCGAGACATGCTTGCTTATATCTTCAGAATAACGTCTGAGTCCTTGGAGGCTCATTTGATTAATTGCGACCATCTATCAAGATTTTGAATCTAATTGATCAGGAGCAAACGATTAATTAATTGCTCCAGCAGAGATCAGAGACCTCATGAACTATGTTAAGGGCTCGCCATCTCCAGTCCATGATCTGAAAGATTTACACCTTCGAAATGTTTAATCTCTCTGAGAACGTAGGTGTGTCTAGCATCCTGCTTTTTTCGCTCGCTACGTGAGACGGAGCATGATGGGCCACCGCCGTGCGTGTCATATGATGTCACTTTGGTGACCTTGGGTGTTTCCAACTTGATCAAACCCCTAGTCACATAAGTATAAGAGTACCACCAAGTTTAAACACAGGCCTCTGGATAACTCGTCATAATTCAGATATGCTACCGAATGTCTTAACAAACCATTTTTACAAGAGTGACAGCTATGAACTTCTCTACCAGCTGACGAATAACCGACTTTCTCTACCGTCGACCCTTAGGACAGTCCGATGCTCGGTGACCAGGTTGATTGCAAACATAGCATGTTCCTGAAAAGGCACCCCCTCTGCCAAAACCCCGGTTGCTCAAAGTCAGTCCTCTTCTTAACAGGTGGTTCTGTCCTTCGCGGCATTAAGATAACGCAGCAAGCAACTAGCTCTGAATGCACTTGCCATCCATACGAACAACCGCATGATCCACCAACAGGGGTCTTGAGCGCTTCAGTTAAGACTTGAAGCTCTCGAGCAAATTCATACATATTTACGACTAATACGCTTTGTCTAACATCACGCCCCACACGTCTTTTACAAAGAAGTCAGAAAATGAGAATAATACAATTAGTACACGCGTGTAGAAATTTTACCTGCCACCACCTCGGCGTGGGGACGAGTAGTCATCATCAGAGGATTCGAATCTGCTGCTGCTTCGACTTCTATCTTCAAACCGTCTCTCTCCGAAATCTGACCTTCCACCTCTGTCCCCGGAGTCTGAGAATCGTCCTCCTCTATCGCCGAAGTCTCTTCCACCCCTGTCTCCGAAGTCCCTTCCTCCTCCGAATCTACTACTACTGCTTCTCCTATCGTCCCTGTCTCCTCCCCTGAAACCACCACCACCACCACCTCGTCCGAAGGATCGTCCATACATGTCACTCCTCCGTCCGCTGTCATCCTCTTCTATTCTCGGCAACTGTGAACACAGCCAAAAGGTTAGTCGCGTATCGACATAATCGGGAAGGTAACCACTTTCAGAAGATGCGGGATTGTAACTTAATCAAATTACAAGAGAAAACTTACAGATTTTGGCACGTCGATAAGATCACCGGCGTCCCTAGGTTTCGTCAGGAGCTCCTTCGCGACATCCTCTGGTAAATCGAAAACTGCACCCTCGATCTGTAGATTCGAAGAAAGCAACTCAGTACAAAATGAAGAACATTGCACCTAGAAATAAATAGTTTGACATTGCAAATGCGGTAAAGTTAACCAGAGACTTACGTTTCTATCATCAATGATCTTAATCTTCCCGACTTGGTCAGCCGCGGCTGGGTAGATATCCGCCAACGTTCCCATGACTGCTCGGGCAGACACCAATCGACCACCCTTGGCTTTGTTCGTTCGGATTAACCTCAAAGTGGTGAGCCCCTGAAATACAAAAGTTTGTACTACATTAGCAAACCAAGAAGAAGTACCGTCGAGCTCAGACAACAAGCAGCTCTGAAAAGGTTGGACTCTAACCAAAAGTCTAGTGTGCTGATGCGTTTGAGAATGAACGATAGCATTATTTACAATACAATCACGATCTCAAGTTAGGTATTCAATTCCAGCCTGGATTAGACTGCACATCCTGCTAAAGTTGACCTAGAGCAGTTTCCTATTCGCTCCTTGCCAGTCCCGGTGCTCTTCGCAGAGCACAGACAACAAATCTGTCGAACCTACCTCTTCGAAAGTGATCAGCGATCGAGACGCAGGAGGCTGACTGAATCCGCTCAAGTGTGCAATAGCAGCGGCGAGTGCTCCAGGGCCGCTCTCTGCTAGCAGCTTCTCGGCAGTTGGCATGAATACGTCAATTAGCTGGGGATGAACCCTTCTGATAACTTCTGTTGCCTGATCAGATGATGCACTGAGTACTTCATCCACACTTGGGGGGACAATTCGGTCAAACTTACAACCAACATCTCTCTCGATTTGCTTCATTGTTCTGGTCTGCTGGGAAGTGAACAACAATATAGCTGTCCCGGCTTTACCAGCTCGACCGGTACGTCCAGACCTATGCACGAAAGTTTCTGGGTCGTTCGGAATCTCGAAGTGGACCACCTGAAAATTCGAAAACAATTTGAGCACTTGATAAACACTAGCGTTCCTCGTCGATATAAAGACAGCTCAAATGCGACACTCTTGTCGACACAAATCAATCCATCAACTTTCAGGCTACTGAGACTTCGTATTTAAGTACGTGGAAGTGAAAGTATGTACTGTCTTACCAGGTCGACATTCGGGATATCTAGACCACGAGCGGCAACGTCAGTGGCGACCAGAACAGAGAACTTTCCCTCTCGGAAAGCATTCAAGGTCTTCTCTCGCTGTGCCTGGGTGATGTCACCGTGCAGAGCTTCACATCCAACGAGTCTACTCATAGAAAGAGACACATCGTCTGCGTCTCTCTTCGTTTGCGTGAAAACAATGGTTTTTCCACCCTTGGCGTAAACCTGACAGAATTAACATTTCTCCCATTAATATCTCAACCTGATGTGTTCAAGTATACTCCACTTCATCAACCAATATAAGCCTAAATGCGACAAACTTCCATAACCGCAGTTTCTTACAAGCACTTAGGCGAGCAAGAAAAAATTCGCGTGTTAGCGTTTGACCGCTCAAGTAAAAGTCACAAACTCCATACCGTGATAAGATCATTGAGGATGGAACGCTTGGCAGAAGCGACGCAGTTGACGCAGAAAAGCTTGATTCCTTCGGCAAGCTTCTCATCCGACTCGCCAACCTGAAAAGGAAGAGAAGTAGGGATGAGCATTTCGATCACAAATAAACAGCAGGTTAAACTGAATATCATGCCCTCTGTACAAGTTGAGTCTAGCATTGGAATCACATCGTCCAGAAGTTATTGGAGACGAGGACAGTTCAAATTGTTACCAGGTCGATGGTCAAAGGCTTCTTTAGATACTTTCGTGATAGGTTCTTCACCCATGCAGGCATAGTTGCAGAAAAGAGCATGCTCTGTCGTTCTGAAGGGAGTCCCTCCAGAATTTTTTCCACATCTTCTTCAAAGCCAACGGCAAGCATCTGGTCCGCTTCGTCCAAAACCAAGAACTGGACTTCATGAAGCTTCAGTGAACCTCTGTCAATGAGATCAATTATACGCCCGGGCGTTCCGACAGCAATGTCCACACCCTTTTGGAGTTGTCTTTGTTGTCCAGTAATAGAAACGCCCCCGTAGACACAGATGGTTGAGAGGGATGGTGCAGACTCCATAAATTCCCTCTCGACTTGCTTCGCCAACTCACGAGTTGGAGCTAAGACTAAAGCGCGGGGGGCTCTTCCACTTCGTCTGTAGACATCAACATGATACGCGTTAACATTCATTGATTTTGGAAGGACGCACGCACAGTACGTGCAGAGCATGGAAGGCATTTACAACAAAATTCTTGAGTCACCAGAGACAAATGAAGGCCTGTACCTGGCAGTGCGGTTTTCCTGATTCTCCCTCACAATTCGGTTGATGATGGGAATACCGAATGCCAAAGTTTTCCCAGTACCGGTCTTGGCTCGGCCAATAAGATCCTTGCCTTCCATTGCTGGGTCAAGCACGGCTCTCTGAAATGTAGAAAATCATTAGTATAGGGACAGGAAAATGTGAATATGGTGAATATCAGAGGTTTACGAGCAGCCATGGCGTCAGTTCCCAAACTCTTAGAAAGATAACAACCAACCAACACAGCGACGAGAAGTGAAGAGCATGTACACTTGTAGTAAGATTCTTACGTTCGACTCCAAATAATTTCTATGTTCCAGACTTCGCCAGGTAAAAGCATGCGTGAAAAGAAAAACATGTGACAGATTTTACGTGCGACGTGAAGGAAACATTCTCTTCTCTGGCTGACAACTACATAGCGCATTCCAGTCCATCTACAAAACTCAATATAATTTTCCTACTCCACCAGAATTTAGTACTGTGTACATTCTTCGGAGCAGCAAAATGGCAACACTCGTGCTGACTGTCAAACCCATGAGGCGGGATTCAATTCATTCACATTAGGCACCAGCAGACCTCACGTCTATTCGGTAGCTTACCTGGATTGGGAAGAGCTGGAAAATTCCTCGCTTTGCAAGAGAATCGACAATGTCCTGGGGCAAACCGAGATTGGCAATGGCCAGCTCGTCTTCATCGTCAGTCGACTCATTGTCCACGCGCAGAACTTCGCCCTCCTCGTCGTCAAACTCGTCTTCATCCTCGTCTCCTCCTGAATACCCGAAAATTGCACTTCTTCCAGGCGCAGGAAACCCGTTGCCATTCTCGGTGACAGTCCTACGCTCCTCCTCCGCAACAGCGTAATCCGAAGTAGCAACAGCGGTCCTCTCAGCCGAACTGGTCTCCCTGCCGGAGCTCACATGAAAGCTTTTGCGGAATAAGGGATTCACTCCATCTCCGACCTGCGGGAACCCATCCCTCTGTGAAGAGGCTCCAAGGGGCAAACATCCATTGGGAGCTCTGTACTTAATGGAAACTCCGCCACTGGCACACAATCTTCCCTTGTCACCAACGAAGCTCGAGAGCAAACCCGGAGGCGCACCGCTGAGAGTCTTGGCAGTCCGCTTGGGGAGAAACTCCACAGCGGGACTGATTTGAGAAGAGGGCACCGAAGACGTCAGGGCTGCAGCAGCGGCCGCCATACTTCCTCGGATCCGCAACAATGCGCGGATGCCCGCTTCTCTACTCTTCAAAGTAGCCACCTTCCTGCGCGCAAAATGAAAGACTTAATCCTCGACACGCTCAGCTTTTCAGCACTCGCTCTGCGCACCGAAAAGCGGACCCTCTACTTGCTGATGCAATGTGTGGAAGCCAAGCCCCCGCATGGGAATGGTGAAGCGGATCGCTCTGCCTAATCCTCCCTGCCACCTCTCACCTCCTCCGGACTATCTAATCTATCTCCGGCACCCCTCCCCCTTTCTCCACTCCGCGCGCAGCAAACAAAAAATCCTCACCCCCCTCTCCGGCCCTCCGACGTCTCCCTCTCCCCCATCACACAGCGCACCGCCGCAGTAAAGCACTCCTTTCCCCCCTCGCTCATTAACCGCAATCAATCATTCATTCATTCACTGATTCGCTCGATTCCTCGCACGGCCTACGACCTTCTTAAGCTCGAATTTCTTCTTCGCTCCGCTTACCTTAGCGTAGGCTGCTGCATTTTGGCCGCGCCTCTGGATTTTTGGATTTTGTTTTTGCGGCTCGCCGTGTCCTCGGTCTCGCCGAGTTCCCCACTCTCCAGGACTCTGCTGCTGCCTGCCTGACTTGCCTGCGGAGGGAGCATCGGGAATAGGGTTTGCTGCCCGAGGGGTTTGGGGCAGCTCGGTGGGGGAGGCGGGGAAACTTTCGCGGGCAGCTACCCGTCCCGCAGAGACACGCGGGCCGCTGCGGAAATATCATGCTCTACCCGGAGTTCTAGCCCTCTCAGTGGTCGGGTTGTATATCCGAACGCGAGATGTTCGGACTTAAGTGGGAGGCTAATTTGGAGGACGCTGTTTTCGTGCCTCCTTAATTGCCGCCACCTTCGTGTTCCACTGGCATCTAGCGCGTTGCACATTTTTACGGCGGTCGCGCCAAAGTCTCCTCCCCTGTCCCTGGAAGTCCGGGCGCATATCTCATCGATATTTTTCCTGCCGGCCCTCGAGCAGACCTTCCGATTTCTTTTGGTTCGAGAGCATCGACAGCTAAATACGCTCTTGAGTGAAATAGCTCTTAAATAATGACCGCTTCGGTAAATACACTTGATTTGGTTTACGTTTCAAATCTGCCCGCGGGCAGTGGAAGATTTCTATCGAGGGGCAGCTCGTCTGACAAGTGGCGAGGTCAGCTCTTTATCATGAATTGCTCTCAGCATGTATGGATCCATGTGAGCCATGTATGGGCATGCTGGAGCATTTGCAGATAGGGAGGGTGTCGTGAGAGTGGAGACATGGCAGGAATGGTCGAACCACGTCCACGAGGATGAGGTAAACAAGGATGAGGTAAAAGAGTAGGTGGTAACTTATCCGTTTCTCCAGTTTCTCCAGGGTTTCGGGCAGGTACTTGTGTTGGACCAATCCGGCTCCGGGAGATTTATTGGACTATTCACGTCAATTGGATAAAAGACAACTGTATTTCATTCAATAAATCGCAATATTATTTCAGTTAAGTACAAAAATTCCCCCTTTATCATGAAACAAGTATTAAGCTCTTTCCGCTACCACGGGGAGAAAAAACGTAAGCTCGAGACGGATAATTAAGCTTCAAGGATTGAAAATAGTCCAAATGTATAACGACCGATGAACCGGGAGTTTGTAATTATAAATACGATGAAAAACTCATTGACACTGAACATGTTGATACGTCTTTTTAAAACTGAAGAGATAACATTATATAATTCCATATTATGTCCAAAATGATGAAGCTCTCTGAATTTCAAAGCATACATGATATATTCAATTTCAAGATTTGACTTCGCTTTTATTTAAACAATACTTATTCCAAAATATTTGGAGGAATCTGACTAAAATATCATGAGGTATGAATGAACACACATCCAATGAAAAATTTATATATAAATACTAAGAAAAAAGTGCAGGCTAAGTGGAAACAAAGGATGGGAAGACACAAGTTTAAGCTTAAACAACTACTTATACCTTAATCTGACAATTTTTGTGAGAACCAATGAAAGATTTTATTATATTACATGAAAAATATATTATAGATGTACTTGATACAACGGTAAGTTTCTCTTAAAAGCTTTTTAATATCCCCTATAAAAAAATCTGGCATGTAAAAGCCCTCGCACAGACTTCTGGGAAGGATAAAAGCTAAGTGAAAATGATCTCATCTCTTATGTTTATGTTTTTAAGCTTTTGTTTTATCACAAATCTACTAGCAGAAAGAAGAGTTGTGGTCAATCCATACAAAACATGGAGAGAAACATGACTGCCCTTTGCCCAAATTAAGGATAAAGGTAAGAGCAACATGTAGGTCGTTGCAGGCACAGAGTCGGTGGCATTTAAGACACATGTAAGGATGAGATAGATGAGATGCATCAGCTCTGATATCCCGTGGATCTATCCAGCAAAGTGGATGCGAATGATTACACGCTGGACAGACACCGGGATGATTGAAGATAACATTGGACGATTGGTACTTGTCCGCGGCGTAAGATACTTCTACAATTACGACTGACAAGACTGGAGTCTTACAAATCTTCAATCGTATTATACTATGCGTCAAGTGGGTTAAGCACACTATGCAAAGACCTTAGCTCAAGAAGTAATATCTTTAAAATGGGAAATCTCAATGCCTGGTTTTCCATTTAGAATCCAAGCATTAAGCTAAAAGGTAAAGGCCCCAATCGCTAGAGATCTAATGTGAACTCTATATATATCTCGGCACTGAATAAACTGAACAGAAACCAACAACAATATCTACAAAGTGTTATGATGAAAAACATATCTTTTATAACTTCAATATCATAACAGTCTAGGAAAAATAATTTTCAAATAACAAAATACATGCTACATTGCATATCTATGCTCAGTTTAATGAAATACATCAAAGAATATCTATTATATACGTCATCACTGACAATGATTTTTTTAATGGCATCATCGATAACTAGCATGTGCATTTCAAATGTATATGCTAAGTATAAAAAAACATGTTTCATCTTGATTAGTATCAGTTCCACACAATACGACTTTATTGTGGATGGATGAACACAATTCAAACATATACTTGTCGTGTTGAAAGAGTATGAAGTATGACTGAGCAAAATCTTGGTGCAAAGTAGAGCTAAAATCGAATCCATCCTTGTGTAAGCAAAATTCAAAGAGAATACTTGTAGTACAAAGAATGAAAGGATCCGCTAAAATGTATAGGGAGGTTAACATAACTATCAGTTCATCAAAATCGACTGTGAATTTTTATTTTTATATTTATATTATAGAAAATGACCAATAGTGAAAGTTATAAAATCATCACATCATATATATATGTGTTTAAAATAAATCTTTAAAAAATGGGTCAAACCGTCCACAAACATCAGCATACAAGAACTCATGGTCAATCATAATATAAATATGGATATAAGAAGATTCATATAAAATACTTAGAAAATTCAATGAGCAACAAACCAAAATAATATGTCCGTCTTCACATATATTTTGCTCTATGAGATAATAATACATGTAATATAATCTTTATAAAAATTTTCAAGGCTTTCATGTACATGTTCATCATAGCCTTGACAAATTTGGTATGTTTTGTATGTTTATCTCAATATGTAATCTTACTTGCAAAGCTTAAGTGTGTTATATATTTTTCATCCATAATTGATTTCAAAGCTATTAAAAAACGTTGCTAATGTTGAAATGCAATACTCATGTAAACATATATTATGAAGTTTTAACACTTTTTTTAAACTAATAATAATCAATGAAATCAAACAAAACTTTGTGTTCAAAATTCAAACATAATTCATAATTATTTTTTAAAATATTTTGAAAACAAGACAAACAAAACTCATTCTAATAGAGACAATATGCAAAATTTGAGCATATTCACCTAAATAAACTACCACTTTTACAATGATGACTAGATATTGATTTACAATGATTTTTTTCAAAATTTTAAATATATGGATGAATGAATAAAATATTTTGTCGAGTACTTTTTGATAGAATAAACATGATGCAACATACAAAATATTCTAATAATTTAGTTAGGAGAAAACCAATTTTCCATTTCTATTTAGGTTTTCTCAAAAATCCAACAAAAGTTTCTCAAAAATTCTTGAAATTGTTAAACTAAAAAGGTAAAATAAGTAAGTTGTTGAAAGTACAAAGATTATACACTGTCACAATGTATTCAGCATGTTCAACACCACATGTAATATTTCATCTCCTCACTAAATTGCATACGATTTGTTAAATATATATTGATCAATGATACTTCTATTGGTATGATCAAATTAATAAAATTATGAAACCATTCATTTTTTCATCAATGATTTTTAAAATATACATATATCAAATAGAATATTTAATAAGCTCTTTGAGTATAACCATGGACATGCACATAGAACTTAAGCAAAATTTTCATCTCATACTCTTTTGATTTATAATTAAATTTTATTTTTTGATATTATAATCCATAAAATCAAGTGTGTTAAAACACATGATATGGTTTGATCAAGTCTATAATGATGTTGAATTTAATTACTTATTATTATATTACATACAATATATCAATTACAAATGATTGCAATTGAGTTGTAAATCAATCATCACATAAATAAATTTAACAACAACTTTTTACAATGCTCTTAAAATATAATTTGACTTTATTTTAACTTTTATTTATAGCATATTCTTCATACATTGAAGCTTATGAGCATAATGCAAACATCATTAAGCTACAATAAGTCATACATGAAATAATGTAAAAAACAATAACATGATAAACAAAGCTTGATATTCACATAAAATGCATATGATATTCATTGAACAATCTAAAAAAAACTTTTCAATATCAATAAACATCAAAATAAAAGAAATTACTTGTTATATTTGATCCATTATTCTCAACAATCAGCAACAAAATTTACATATTTTGTATGATACAATAAATGACAACAATCAAATGTATAAAGTGTGCATGCAAATTGATACAATCCCACTCTTTATGCATCAATTCCACATATTTTTATACTAGTGGGCTTAAAAAAATCATAATATATTTATTATGATAATGAATTATCTTTGAGAGAAAATAAAGGTTTAGATAGTAATAACACTTAAAAAACATGTAACATTTCATTTGTGTGATGTATACGATAGGTTTTGACGTGTAAAATACAACATTCTTTAACTTCACAATACACAAATAAATTATTGTTTATTTCAAATAAAATTTGAGTTCAGGCCAAAATAGATGGAGTTAGAGTTGTGTAAGTATTTTGCACAGTTAGAATACCACTCTTCAATTTTTCTTACAAGGTGTTTATATCTCAATCTTGATCTATTTAAAGAAGATGTTGTGATGTCATAATCATCATTAGCTAAACAATACTATTTCAATCAAATTCAATTAGGTTAATTTAACATATAGAGTTGCATTCATCTGAATAACTAATCTAAATTTACATTCACAAATTTTTTACATCAAGAATCAGTAAAATTTTCAAAAAAGTAATTCATAATTCTCATAAAATAATAAGTTCGGAAATTTACAAATCATATTATAAATGAAAACGATTCAAATACTCTTTATTCATTACTAAAATATGGTGACTATTCATATTTAAAAACAGAAAAATATGAACTCACAATATGTGGATACCTATTAATAACAATGTTAGTTTTGCTCTTCTCTAACATAATGATGATATATCATAAGATGAAATTGTATGTCATATATCTATGTATCATGGCATGATATGTGTGTAAGAGAGACTATCATGGCATTATAGTCTCTATTACACACACATGTATATGTGGACATCCATACTTTTGTTTGATGCCAAAAAAGTTCCATTATAATATTGAACCCTACTGCTTTTTTCAAAATCTTATAATTTAAGAATTGGTTTTTGTCTTTTCATTCCAAATTTATCCATAAGCATTATCATCCCCAAACATAATCTTCCTCTATCGCTTGCCAAAGCAAACATCGCTTATATAAATACATTAGTAGTAAGAATTGAACTTCAATTGCACATGCATGTGAAAACTTGTCATATGGATCAATGATGGAATTCAAATGGTATCATAATCATTGAAACATGAAGATGGGAGTATAGATCCATATCATATGATAATGGCTGATATGATAAACCCATTAAAGAAGTCTCCATATAAGCATTGTTGCAATTATATGTAAATTAGAAACCCTCTTGATAAAGAATAAAATGATAGTGATGGCTGGTGGTAACAGACGGAGTTACACTGCATTTGGGGTTGATTTTGATCTCGTCATCTGGGGTGACCGACAATAGACGACACAAGTGACGGCAGTGAAAAACTTGCCGTATGTTCAGAATACTCGAACAACTTCTGAAATCAGTTCATCAGTTACTACGTAGTACATCCAAACTTATTTCACACAATGAACAATTCGCGTTAGATAGAGCTCAATATGGGAAAATTTGTATGAGCTTGTGCCAATTTGTAGGTGAAAATGTATCTATTTGTAGATTTGTAGGACACTAAACCAGTAAAGCACTGCAGATAAATCAAAGATATTTAAAAGCTAAGCCTTCATATTGGCCAAACTAGAATTATGCAACCATCCATATTCTTGATAATTTAGTTCCTCCTAGCTAAACGACCAAACATTATAGTGCTAACTTCCCCAGATCAACATCTCCTAGGTACGGCGTGGAAATAACACAACAAGCTCCGTAAATGGGATGCAACAATTTACATAATTTTTACAAGCTTTGGAAGAAACGATGAAAGCGCTGTATATTCTCGAGGACGGGAAGATAAAATCCTAAAGAACCTGAACAATGCTTGCCACCTGAGCTGACTCTGAGTGGGCACTACCTTCGGACACCGATCCAGAGAGATGAAGATCTTTGGGTTATGAGAGAGATTGAGAAGTGTAAGAGTTGGGCATCTTCTGGTCATGAGATGGTGAAACTTCTTGATTTCATTTCCGAAAGTGCAATTGCAGAATGATATTTCAGGATCTGAGAGATGTCTGAGAGCCAGTAGTGTTAAAGGTAGACTATGTAGTTGCTGAACTACCAGTCAGCTTGTTTCCTGTTACTCTTGGTAGTATTGGGTAGAAAAGAGAGCTTTCCCATTATCGCGTCCAATCATTTGGAGATTATATGGCTGTCTGATTTCTTGGATTAAAGATAAATAATTTCATTTTATTTTCAAGAGCATTAAGTCCTGAAATGATCTATAATCTGGTACAAAATTCATACCAGATGCATAACTTAGTGATTATCATTGACAAATGTATATTCTATATCATTTTCAGATATACACACACGTGTATACATACATGCGTGTTTTTTAGTTACAACATGAATATATATTCTACAATAGATTTAATAATACGAGAAAATATTTTTTCCAACATGAAAAACTTTCACAATAGATTTAAATATTGGTGAATACAGCTATGTCATATATAAGCAACTACTCAAAGTTTATAAATGATGATAACAATGGTTGACAATATCGTAGTGCTCTAGCGACAAGTACCATCGTTTTCTGTATAGTTTCATCCTCGTAGAACTCAAAAGGGATGGGAATACCTTTTTTTTTGTGGAGAAGAACCGGCGTACATTGTTTCTTCAGCTCGTCAAGTCAGACAGATAAATCTCGAATATACCAACGCAAGGGGATATAGAAGATTTTACAAGACCGCGACCCACCATACGAACAGGTCAGAAAAGAACTTTTTAGGAAAAGCCACAAGAAGTTTAACTAATCTTATTTCATTATCAGACGAACAATCGAGAGCAAGTTGCTGATATATGAGCACAGATATCGCGGAATCTGAAGAATAAACTGTGCGCACGCACTTATTATGCACCTTTCCGCTCATAATCATGTTACATCATACTTGGTTCACCACATTGAAAGGCACACAACATTCCTTTTTCGTGTTCGAATATCCTGAGAAGGAAGGCGATATGAACTCGACATATTACAAAAATATTAAGCATAGTATTTTATAAAAGTAAAGAAAAGAAAAGAAAAGAAAATGAACAGATCACAAATCATAAATAAAATAAAATAAATGTATGACTGGATAAACCTTGAAATGGTTTCATGATGAAATTAATCCTCACTCCGAATATTGTAATCCTCGGCCAATATCGGAACTGCTGCTGTGAACGGGAAGGGAAGCTCATCGCATGGCATCTCATTCCCACGGCAAGAGAGCCCAGTCACGTACAAGACAAACCAGACAGGTTTCCGTCGAGATTAGACAAGAAACTACCGACTTGGGAGGGTGGTCACCGGCAAGGCGACCCAGATGCGACAGAGGGGCGACGGTAAACCAGCAACGGAGACCGGAGACGCGCCTGGATTGTAGGGAGATACCAGCAAGGCTGCAAGGCTCCGAGTGCCACGGGCTCGAGCGATTACGTTTTTCAAAAGTGTACCTCTCAGACCCAGACAAGGAGCCACGTAAGTTGGAAAGGGGATGAGGCAGCCCCGGGCCGAGCAGTGCTTCGATTCCCCGACGAGAATTGAATTTCGACGCGGATAGAGCGAATGCAAGAACGCATGAGCTCGCGCCGGGTTAGGGCGGTCGAAGCGAATTCGGGGCGCAGCGCAAGATGAAAGACCAAGGTCGTTGAGAATTTTGGTGCTTCGGTGCTCGTAGCTCACGCTTGTGGCGGAGACGGGGTGCGAATTGCGAATTTGCTCGTTGATTCTCGAAGGATGGAGGAGGAGAGGGAGGAGCGGAAGGAGCGGAAGGATACGATTGATTGATTGATTAGATTGCTTTCACACCGCGGAGTGTAGTGTTCTTTTTTCACAAAGCGTAGTGATGCAGTGCGAAAAAAAGCGGGCATGAGCGAGCGTGTTTTGCTGTCCATGGACATTATCCGGGTTCGAGAATTGTGCATACGTCCTCGCAGCCAAGTTTGTGGATGTTTACGTGTACCGAAAATGCAGGTTTCTCCGGGTTTTGTATTGCAGAGGTACACGCCAGTGCTCGCCGCACCACGAAGTGGAAAGAGATGCAGAGTCAAAGGCACTGCCATCCGGGCCTCCATACCTCCGGACGTTGCAATTGCGGCAATTACCGCCGCTGCTGCCGTGCTGCCGGCTTGTTGGCTTTACTCCCGCAGGTTCAAATTGGCCGCGACAATTTCTTCTTCCTCCGATAAAACAGAGTCAGGGGTAATTGCTACAGCTTTCGGTAAACCAAGCAACATTGTGGCGCAGACCGAAATTCTTCCAACTCCAGCTCAAGGAATCGGACTCAAGAGTGCGGTTGACATCAGAGAGGTACGCAGCGGGATTATGTGTGAATTCCCTGCACGGTTTTGCGGCGAGTGTAATGGCTTTGAGAATTCGTGAATTTGGGAATCTAATATCAACGTCGGCCCTGGTGCTGTAAGATCTCATTATAGGACTAGAGAATCTGAATGAATATAAATTGGGTACACTAAATTAGATTGTGCATTTCTGGTTCTCTCACTTGCACATTCCAATGCAGTGAATTCACGTGAAACCCCACGTATCCACAGTATTATGGGTCCTCTTTTATTTCAGATTGTCGCGGCAGTACAGTGCTCTTCAAATCAGAATTATGAGGGGTGCGCATATGAGTGGTTCACGTTCAGACACGAGATGAAAACCCCGATCTTCAATATTCTGGCAGGGGTTTAACGAAGATGAACCTGAAGGGCCATGTGAATTTGATTCAGTCTTTGATGGTGCAGGTCTCAGAGCCCACCGACTACGTTTCTGAAAGTCACAACTCAAACGTTGAGAATGAGCTGAAGGAGCAGGAACATCGTTTTTTGTCAGGATTCCTTGCATCGACTTCGGAGTCAGCGACTGCTGAAATCATTGGAGACCATGCAGAAGTTTTAGAAGACTTGCGAACGGATCAACCCATTGTGGACAGTCGCTCTGAACACGTGAACCTTTTGTCGCCCTTGCTGCCATTCAATACTGCGGATGAGGATTCAGCAGATACAGTCCAGAGAAATCTTACGGAGGCGTCCTCCAGCTTAGAAGGAGACATGCTGGCTTTCCCAATGGTGGGACGTTATCCTAGTCTAGACAGGAAGGAAGAGCTCAGTGGAAACAATATAGATTCGCCCGAGAATAAGAGCGATGCCGGGATTTCAAGCGATGGAGCTTCAGGCCATCTCATAGAAAAAGAAGAGGACTCTGCGGGTGGTCGCGATACCGAAGGTTCAGAGCTTCAAAACAACATCATCGTAAATGAGAAAGTTGAATCCATTTCTGCAGGTTGGACAAACGCCGATACATTGTCGACGATCGAACTTGAGACCACCGATGTGATGGGCAAAACCGTAGGGCTAGGACTTAATACCAGTTCAGGAAAAAGTAAAGACACAAGAAGTCATCCTGCAAATGAGGTTCAGTCTCGAGATTTGCGGATGGTACACAACATTGCGCCATCTATGGCAGATGATACAAAAACCTCGAATAAGAGTAAGAAACTAGTAGATAAAAGCAAAGGTCGGATTGTGCCAAGGATATTGTCGGAGATTCTCCCAATCGAAGAGTCAGCAGACGCTGATCTACATCTAAGAATTTATCGAGCCTTATTGAGCTCTGAAAGGTTGGTTCGCAGTAAGAAGTATGCAAAATTTGGAAATTTTGATGCCCAGCGTATTTGGAGATGTGTTTGTTTGCATTTCTGACTTCCGAGTGGATGTTTTTTTTCGTGGAATGTGTCATTTTGATTGATAGATGAGTCCACCATCACTACAGTGACAAGACCATCATGCCTATGTCTTGGAGCCACGTGTGATTGTCATTGTTGTCCAATACAAAGCTGCGATTTTATTAATCCTTGAAATGTCTTCTGGTGATCTCTATCTCCTAATATAGTTATGTTCAATGTCTCCAGGATTCAAGATTGTGTGTTGCTGCTAGAAGCAATGGACAAAGTTAGAATATTGGACACCAGCAAGGTGTGTACGTTATAGAACATATGCTGCTGTGGGAATCCTGCATTTCTTAGTGGCGTCAGTTCATATGCTTTTTGGATTCGTATGATTAATCGAGAGTGAGTTGGGCCCGAGTCGATTGTTCTGTGCGTCTAACGTGACCCCTGTTACGCAGATACATCAATCAAGGTTTTTTAACAGCTGTAAGAAGCAGAAGGCCGTAAGAGAGGCATTTAGATTTACGAGGTTACTAAGTAGGCCAACACTTCAAACATTCAACATGCTGATTTCTGTCTGTCGTGAGGCTCGAGATGTGGATGGTAAGTACGTCTACAGTTTAATATGCCCGTGGGCCTCAGTTGCTTATCAAGCGTATGCTTGAACTACTTTCTGCCATTCAAAATGTGGATTCGAATTTAATATCTTGGTAGAAAATGGGTACATATGTAGCGTGATGATTCGATGTTTGCTGAAGTGGTCATCTTTCGATCCTTGTGATCTGACGGCAGCCAATTATTAAGTTGGTAGAGCGTAAGCATCCAGCATTATGATTGTAATTGATCCTCGTTTTCACTTGTAATAAGGTCCATTCCCATTTAAACTCGATCACTACTCAGGAAGTTTCATTACGTACTCGCAGGGGGTTTGAAGGCTCTTTCTGTAGCAGAGAAGTCGGGCGTTAAACCTGATGCTATCCTCTACACGACACTGATTTCAACTTGTGCCAAGGCTGGGAAAGTTGATATTGCCTTTAAAGTATGATTCTTGCATCATTGTCAGTCCATTATCATTTCACTTGGATAAACACTTCTGTAATTCAAATACTGCTCTTGTGCTATCTTGTACTGAGAAGGTTACTCTGGAGCAGGTATATCATGACATGGAAGCGGCCGGAGTGTTGCCAAATATCAAGACATACGGTTCTTTGATCGATGGATGTGCTCGTGCTGGACAAGTTGCCAAGGCTTTTGGTGTTTATGGTATCATGCTTTCGAAGGTAATGAAGTAAGATACTCATGCTGTCGGTTCTAGTTGTTCCGATTGAATTGTTGTCCGGAGTTTTGAAGCATTCGGATTGACTTCATCCAGGCCTCATAATCTGCATACGATGTCTTCTGAGATCAGGCCTGCTCGACTTGTTATGTATTTCAGCAAGTGAAGCCAGACCTAGCCATATTCAACACTCTTATCAACGCGTGTGGTCGTGCTGGAAGTCTAGAGCGAGCTTTTGACGTACTTGCTGACATGAAACGAGAACCTTGCTTTTTGCAACCCAATCACGTGACTTACGGTGCTCTGATGTCCGCATGCGCAAAGAGCGGCCAGGTACGATGGAAGAGGATTCTGGAGAGATTCACTGGAGTGCCTCAAAGTTTGAACAATTTGAACAATTATTGTTCAAAAGAGCTGGGTTTGTAGTTGATATTAAAATTACTGTCACGTTGGATATCACGTCCAAGAAGAGATAAACTTGACTGAGCCAGATCTGTTCTGCAGGTGGAACGTGCTTTTGATGTATACAGAAGCATGCGCAAAAGTGGGATGAAGGGAACTCCAGAGTGCTACACTGCTGCAGTCCACGCCTGCAGTCAAACGGGAGACATTGATTTGGCTCTTACGGTACTAGAGGATATGAAGAAAGACGGCGTGCAGCCGGATGAGGTACGTTTCGTTCCGCATTCTTGAGCTTCCTAAATAGATTCAACAACGCAGTCAAGTTCATAATCTTTTCGAAAGTTTTGCTAGGCTAATCCAGGTAATTGTTTTCCTTTTGCAGATATTATTTAGCGCACTGGTAGACGTCGCTGGTCATGCTAACGACGTAGATGGCGCCTTCAAAATTCTGGACAATATGAAAGCATTCGGAATGTCTCCTAATTCGATTACGTACAGTGCCGTGATGGGAGTGTGCAGCAACGTACGGTGACAACTTTTGTTAAGAATAATCTGAGTGAAATCCGATTTGTGAAATTCAATCACGACCAAACGTTCCTTGTATTTGCTTCCGAGAGAAGTTTACTTGTTTAGAACAGACATCTGTTTGGCATGCATACTGGAAACGAACGTTCTAAGAGTTTTACTACGGGAAAAAGCTGAAAGGAGATGAGTGCAGATTGACCAAGAAGTTTCATATCCCTTCCCATCATGTGTCACTTTTCGCCGCCTAGAACTGGAAGTATAATTTGTGAAGTTTCTGATACTCTATCTGGGAAGTTCGTGACGTTTTCTTGAAATTTGCGATGCATATTGGCGTTTTAGGAGTACTGGCGCTACGCACGACAACTCTTATTCTGACGCTGTGCTTTGACATTGTAGACCGGAAACTGGGAGCGAGCTTTGAAACTTTACCATGAGATTCGGGCCCGTGGGTTGCTGCCTACAGTTTCAACTTTCAATGCCCTCATCACTGCTCTAAGTAAGGCTCCCTAATCTCTATAGTTGTTCTATTTACTTTCCCAGATCAATATATCATGTGACAATTAGATATTTTAGATTGACACCTTATGCTTTTGAATGAATTTGTAGTTTTTTTGTTTTTCCACCTCGAGCTTGTACCCCATCGGCTTGGACACTCCATTTTCTTCGTGCATTGGTTTGGCTTTATTCACATGATATAGTTGCGGCTTTGAAGGTGATGCTAAGCAAACACATGAAGCATTTTCTGTGGTGGACGAAATGAAGGGAGCCAGAGTTATGCCCGATCAAATAACCTACAGTATTCTGCTCGAGGCCTGTCAAGTGTAATTTTCTCACTTCCTGAATCAACTTCAACCTGCTGCACAATAGATAGGAGAGATGTCAGCACCGCTCGCTGTTTTTTGTTGGAAAAGTCCTCTGATGCAACTTTTAGCTGTCGAAAATTGACAGTTCCTATAACTTGGACTGTTTTTGCAGGATGCATGATCCAGACAAAGCCTTCCATCTCTATGCAAAGGCTAAGGCAGAGGGTGTGGTACCCAATGAGTCGATATGTGAAAGTGTGATAGGTTCGTACAAGAACTTTTAAACTCCCAAACAGAAATCTCGATTGATCTGCGAAGCTATCTTCCGAAGACGTGCCTTCTTTAGTGGACTCCTGCAAATCACCTGGACAGAGATCAGACATAATACACTGTTCACTTTATAACATTGCAGGAATATGTTATGCAAGCATACGGAGCAGGCTACCTGCACCCGCGTATTTGCAACCTAGGGGAGTAGTAACTGGGCCAAGCTTTGAAGAACCAAAGAAACAGTGGTATGATCTTTTATACTTCCCGACAGTATGCGCTTCGCGTGTGTATGTAATTTTTGAAGTATTTGCATATTGCGGAAAATTTGAAGAGGCCTGAATTCGGTAACAAAGTTGCTGAGACATTCGTAAGTGGTTCGGTTGAGACTGCGAAGACTATCAGTAACTAAGGGATTCTCACGTGCTTTCAGGACAAACTGGGCTCTATCCGTGTATAGACAAACGGTTGCAGCGGGATACACTCCCACGTTGAAGTCACTTTCTCTTCTGTTGGGTTGTTTACGTAAACATGAAGCACAACAAGATAAAAGTCTTAGCGAAGATACACTTTTTCCTCATGATGACATCCCAAAAGATCTGCCTTCATTGATCTTAGATGCAGGCGGCCTTTATGATCCTCGAGCATTCGTGTTTTTCGAAGTACGTCTCCACATCTTTTAGCCTTTTTTTAAATTAGGTCAGGAAGGGTTCAATGTCTAATGATGTACATATCTGTCACGGCACTAGACACCGGGATGAATCTGAAACCCAAAATTGTTTTTCAGGAAGCTGCTTCCTTGGGCGTTGTTCCACCTCTCAATTACACTGCGGGTCCGATCACCTTAAACGCAGAAATGTTGCCAAGTTATGTTGCTGAGGTAAATATGTGCGCCGCTGTTGATTTGCAAGAGAGCTGAAGAGAGTATTATCTATGATTATTGCAATGGCCACACTTTGAACTCTTCAATCGCCAGAGAAGGTCAGAGCTAGATAGGTAGTTCTAGATCTACCGCATACTTTTGCACGCTGATCTGATTTCTGTTCAAACTGTGGAATGGCTGATTTATGTGATTCCAGGTTTCCCTACTTACTTTGCTGCAAGGGTTGAAAAAGAGACACGATGCTGGTAAGAGAAGTTTCTTAACTGCCGTGAAGATCTTAATTCGATTTAGTTTATATTTGTCCGTTGATGTATGGTAATAGGTTCTCTGTTTAATATACTTCCAGAACATGCTGGACTTTGTCAATTCCCAGCAGCTTCGTCAGAGTTTTATATCTTTCACTGCCGTCCCCTGTCACGAGGATGCGTCATTGTCAAAACACTTCCGAACATTTCGGTCACTTCATCGTAGTTAGAATTGTAGATTACATGACCATTTGATTTTCTGGATGTTTGATGTACCCGTGTTGATTTCACATATCTTGATGTAAGCTAATTGGGATGATCTTGTTTCAGATGTGCTTTGTCATGTTGCGTCTGTCTGTACCATATGATTGAAAGCCTATATATTGAGCAGTTTATGCATTTCCCACTGTGGAATATCGTAAACAGGTGCATCTTAAAACGACAAAATTTTTAATCCCTAGTAACTGAAAGTATCCAATTTCTGTCATTTTTCCCTCTCCCTCACCGTTTTTTTGTCTTCTTTGAATTCCATTCACTGTTTGTCTCATATTGTCAAACCGCGTCTCTCAGGTGCTCAGCTGTATCCTGTGACAATAAAACACTTTTTTGAGATGAAGCAAACACTGACTGCGACGAGGGAAATCAAGAAACTCGCTATAAGTGGCAGGTATGATCTCAACTGAGTTATGCTATCGAGAAGTGAGAGGATTTAAGTCAGGTTTTCAACTTTGTATAGAGGATCCAAATGAGAACATGAAAGTACGGGCATATCTTTTCCGACACTGAATTGCTGCAGAAAAATACGTGTGCCGCAAGAAGACCAGGAGAACAAATTACTAGAAAATTACCTTGGATTAATGACACAGCATCGCCAATCGAGTTTCATGTAGCCATTCCAATCCAACACTTCTCATGTAGGGGCCGATAGACAGATGATTTCTGGAGCTTCAGAGTTACATTAGTACTGAAAAAGAAACGGCGCTGGTGCAGGAGTGGTCAATCTATGGCGGCACTTTTGAGGAGACTCAGGCTTCATTATCAAGGTCACGAGAGTTCGGGTAAACTATTAATCACTGTAGCATCGATGAAGAAATCGTGGAAGCCGGCCACCCAATCCCAAACCGTAGCTAAAATCCAAAACTATCAAGGACTTGCGTCATTGAGGCCCCGCAATGTATTTGTTGCAAAGGGTATTGCCGAGCAACAACGAGCTATTCGATTCGGGGACGGTCCTACTTCTCCCTCTAAAGTGGATTTTACAGAATAGCGAGCGTCCAGAAAATGATAGTTACCTGAAAGAAAATTCCCAGTTCAGGGATTGGGAGCTTAAATGATGGTGGTTTCGAAAAAGATATACTGGTATCTGAACAATACTGGAAAATACGGGAAAGGTATATGAGGTCAAGGTAATTTGTTTAGACACAACCATTAAGCTGGCAAGATACGTCCGGTGTTTTGCAGAACGTTTCATTACTGGAGATGTTCACAAGCCTTTTGTCACCTCACAGTCCCTGATAGAACTGGTAGGGAGGAAATGTTCGACTTTGATGATCCACGTTGAATCCTGCATTATCTGAAGTGATGAAGAGCCTGGGAAGTTCCTGTGCATGCTGAAGGGCAGCTGAAAAGTCAGTTCCAGGCATATCCAGGTTGTACCTTGATTGGTCTGGGTCTGAGAAGACTGGACACCTGAAAAGAGTTCAAGCTCTTCAGTTAGTCTTTACTCGCCGGGGAGTAACGTCAGCTTCCACCGCTCAAAATTCCATATTTGTGTCTGCAAGTACAATACATCAAAGTGTGTAGGCTTCTACATCGATTCTATTAATGCCCTCGATAATGTTGAGTAGTTGGTGCCTGTCAACTGAAGCGAACTACATCCGCTGGTTGCAGCCAAAAATTCATCTAGCACATAGCTCTCTGATGATCATTCATAATTGATTTCAAGCATAAGCCCCGGAGAAAGTGTTTCTGCGGTTGTCAATTTTGCTCTAGATATGCAGCTACGTCTGCCTGTCGTGTTTGGAACAGGCTTTCAGTTTATTCATTGTAGTTATGGGGTATCAGTGATACCCCATAAAGTTCGAATTAAATATGATGTGTGATACCGTATCACGCGTCATATTTAGTTCGAACTTTGATTAGCGAGCTTAGTATCAATCCATCACCTCTCGTGAATGTTGCCGATTGAATTCGATGGAGGCTGAATTGATTAGAATACTGAGAGTCGGATCTGCTCTTTTTCCGCTCTGTTCGCACTTTGTGCATAAGTCCATCAGTCCTGGATTCGCAGTTCCAGGTCAGGCCAAGTGCAGTACAGTACTGCACAGTGGTTCGGCAAAGGAGCTTGTGCAGGATTTTGTGTTCGTATAAGTGAGAGGGTTCTGTACGCTAGCAGTGCAACGTGCTTAAAAAAGATTACCGCAGTTCGTCCATCTTCAGCCAATCTAAAATCAACCGTGGTGGTGACGGATGCGCTTCCCGAGGTCGACAGGCAGCCATAGACACCATCGCCACCCACCGCCTCTTACTTTCCTTGGCTTCTATCATTCCCTTCACCCCATCGTCTTCCGTTTACACCTCATCCGTCTGTGGATGCGCTCCCCTGCTCAACACCCCACGTTCCGCAGGCATCGCCGCTCTTCCTGGCTCAAGCTTAGGTCTCTTGCCGGATAAGATCTGAACTACAAGTCGCACTACCTTGAGGTGAAACGTGTAACGCTCCCTCTTCGATCATACTCCGAAAGTTAAGTGCAGGATGCGAATTTGTTCTCTTCTCGACTTCATTTGGGCATATAAGTGAAACTTTGATAATTGAAACTTGTTTGATGAATGTGAAGGTGTTGGTAACTTAGTTTCGTATCTGCCCGTAGGGATGGTTTGTTATGGAGCACAAGTCTTTCGATTTCAAGCATCTTGGATGAGGTTTCATTTCGTTTTTAGTTTCGTTTATTATGCATCTTGGATGCATAAAGAGCATCTAGTTACATCTAGTTACTAGATGTAACTAGATGGGGGCTAAGTGGTTTGCGAAATATATGACAGAAATAGAACTGGTAATGATAGCAAAAAAAGTAAAGTTTATCTACTTTCTATGTTTTGAAAATACTTTCATGCAACATGTGAACAACTAAACCTGCCGAAAACCTTACAATCTCGTGTTTACCCGAGGTTAGGCTTGAATTCAATTATTGTTGTAAACAGAGAAAGTAGTTCTGTTAATGGATATGGAACGGCAAGAAGGTGTTCGAATTTCGACATCGACACATGCGCAGATTCACCCCACGTAATCCCTGTTGTTAGCGATTGTTCAGTCCAAACCCAAGCTTTTACACAGGACTTGGAAGGTTTTGAACCCTCGTGGCGAACCTGGTCCATGTAACGTCAACAGAGTATAATTGTCAAAAAGTCAAAGCTTAAGTTAGGATGGAAATTCATGTTTCCACTCACGTGATGATCAACTTCACCGTATGATGACATCAAGCAGGCCACCATGCAAGTTTGACTTATGATCCTATGAACTGAGGCCGAGAAATTAAGACATCATAATGATAATTACAAAGAGTTATAAAAAAATTAGTGCGCTGGACCGAAAATGCTAGTCTCCGTATTCTTGTCTAACAATTTGAAAAAAAACAGGAGATTTATATTAATGTATGTGTATATGATAAGCTTATTGTTTGCGATATTCACATTATAAAAAATATTCATTTACTACCATTGTTTCTAATAATGGAGTTCATTATGACTACTAAAACCAAATAAAGTCAAATTGTTATCAGATTTCTTGATTATATACATCCGTCTGATCATTTTACCTTTCATAAAACTTCTTTATGAATTTACATACATTATCCAATGAATTGTACGCGAGGTGCATCGTTTAAATGCATATTGTGGCAAACATGATATAACAAGTATTATAAATAACCCTATACAATCGATTATAGATTAAGTTATATCATGTGTATAGAAAAATACATAAACATAGACTTGATTTATAGAAAATTAACTTATTTATTGATTCATAGTAAATTATGTATCATTCAAAAAAGTTGATATGAAAAAATGCAAAATAACTACACAAAAAATTGATAAATTCAACAGAATGAACACCATCAAAAAATTGTAATGATATCTGTAAAGATATTTATAAGAAAAAGGTATCAACAAAAGTGCACTAATCAATAATTGAGGTGTGAATTTAAATGACTAGACTTTCAGTAACAATAAACTTCTTAGGATAAATCACGCTTGTTTGTATTTTTGCCACGCAGTAGTTTCATAGCGTCTTCATACCAAGACTCTGAGATTTTGACAGGATCATGCTGAAATAGCTACAAACTGCAGGTCTCTGAATGTCGTGTAAAAGTTAATATGCAAATCCAGAAATTTGGTGTAGGATTACCAATTTCATGTAATGATATGGATCTCAGTAACATTTAAAAGTAGAAATAATATTTACACCGAAAGTCATGGATGATTGTCAAAAAATATCTTGCGTAAAAGTGCACGTACTTTAAGGATATTCAGTTGCATAAGCGGTAAAAATGGTGAGAAAAAGACAGTAAAAGCGATTTTCCTGTTACAATCGAAGACTGCAATAAAAATGTTTGTCTTGACATCCACTTTAAGAAAGTTCATGTAGATTCCATGATATATAGTCCAAAAGTTTACACTCCACCACCTTGAAGCAGAATGCTAAGAATCAAGCATCCAAATGTTTTAGCGATCCCTTGAACATCGAATTACTGGAATTCAGGTAATGTAACTGAGGACAATTGAAGAATGACTATGCTGAATAAATTTTCAGCTCGTCAAATGCCCCAGTCACTCCGTTGCCTTCAACACCAGAGATGACAAGATGAGAACACTCAAAGAATTGTCACTGAGGTCAACAACTCCGTGTGGATAAGTCACTTGGTGGATGACTGCAAAGGACCGGGATTCCCTCAAAAGCGTAGGAACAACACCTTTCCATCAAATTCTTAGTTGGGAACCAACATTCTCTTAACACCCTGCTAACAAGTTAGAAAATCACAATGATAAATTTAATCAGGACTAAACTAAATTACCCAAAGTCTAATTTCTAAATTCTATAATTTCCAGGTCCTAACGGTTGACATGATTTATTATGAGAAAAAAAGGGTTATGGAACTCTCCAAACGGTGCGGTGTAGAAGGAGATAAGTGAAACAGTCAAGGACTAGAATTCTAAAGTCATGGATATTTTGATACAATCTAGTTCTTATTCCAATAATAGAGAACTAAATGAGAATAAAGTATCATGGAAGCTCCCAAAGGCTGTGGTGTAGAAAGAGGAAAGTGAATTGACAAAGTCGAGAGAGTTTGTATGATTTGAATAAGAAGAGAATAAGAATAAAATATGATGGAAGCTCTGGAGAAGGAAAAAAGACGGAATGGCAGTAGGAGGAGGAGAGAGCGAAAAGAAGAGGAGGAAGATAAGGACGGGCGAGAAGATAGAAGGGGTTAGTGGGGGGGGGGGGGGGGGGGGGGGAGGAGGGCGAGAGCAGCAGAGGCGAGAGAAAAGTGGCGCACTGCCGGCAACTCAGCGACATGGCAAAAAGGCGAAGGCCGGTACGGAGCTCAGTGGACACAAAGCCACGTTGCATGAGAAGTGGATGAGGCAGCGTAGCCCCAGCCCGAGCCACGGTCTGCCACCCCAGCCGCAGCGATGCTCCGATTGTGTGACGGAAATTCATCGTTGTCTCGGTTACAAAAGATCATCACGAAATCAGAGCCAAGTGACGGCGTTCGAACGAAATTCGTCCCCCACCATCCCCCTTGCCTCAACACCCATCCGACCTCTCGACTGCACCGCCCCTCCCAGCTGAGCTGAGAGCTCCCCATGACCACGACTGCGACCGCCTCGAGCTCTGCTTGTTGACAGTCCGATCCTCTCATTGTTCTCTTCCTTTCCTCACCTCAGATCAGCTGAGTCCGCAGCTCAGCTAGAGAGGAGGAGGAGTGGCAATTGCGACGAGCTCTGTCTTGGAGAAAATGCTCGTTGATTCTGGGGGAATGGAGGAAGAGGAAGCAGGGGCGGAGCGACAGGATTGATGGTTGCTGATTGCTGCTCGAATTTCAGAGGAGTGCAGTTTGATGATTCCGTTTCAGTGGCGGAGTGATGTACATTGAAGGCGGGGGGTGAGGAGGAGCAGGAGCAGGAGGAGGTGGTTAGTCAGATCGAGCTGAAGCCATGGATTTCGTTCGCGTGCAGGGACTGACTCTCCGACCTCCCAGCGAAACAGTCCGTGGATGTTCTCGTAGACACCGGCAGCAAATGCAGCTGAAGCTGGGCAGTGTCTATCAGAGTGGTGGCAATTCCGGCGTGTTCCAGAAGCTCAAGCCCGGGCTTGCATTGCGCCCGGGCGGCAGGCGATGCCGAGGCAAAGGCACGGGTGGTGTGAGAGCATCCATCCCGCCTGATGCTGCCGTTGCTGCATTCACCACAGCCGTCGCCGGTTGTTGGCTTTACATGAACAAGCTCAAATTGTCCTCGACTTCTCCCGAGAATTCCGAGTCAGCTGCCACTGCCTCTGCCTCGCTGAAACCGAGAACGTCCGTGTCTGGGCCCGACATTAGCTCAATTCACAGTCAGAGGACCGAAGCAACAAGCGCAGAGGTACACTTATCTGGTCTAGTATCTAGTTTCTTTTCAGCACATTCGTCCTTTCCGTCCAGAGTCAGTGGCATGTGGACAGCATCGTGCCTGAGCTGCCGCTGCAGTGATTGTGAGAGTAATCCGTCTTCCTGTGGGAACTCCTCTATGTGTGTTTGTGTTTGCGCTCGTGCGAGCGATGCCATGCTCTGTGAGCTGCGTCATTCTGTGGAGCAATTCACACTCCAGCTTTCTTAAAATTATTTAAACCGCGTGATAAGGAGTAATTGGCGTTTACTTCATTGGTGGGTCCTGTCATCAGTTGTTTCTGCTCGAATGGACTGCTCCAGCATCACAACTCTGGTGATGGGAAATGTTTGTGTCCTATCTGATCGTCTTCTTCTCTGTCGGTGCAGGCTTCGGTGCTCCCAGACCACGTGCTGGAAATCCAGGAGCAACATGAACATCGCTACATGTCAGGATTCCTTGCATCGACTTCGGAGTCAACAAGCGATGATCATGTACACATTACAGATCACTTAGAGGTGGTTCAAGAGTCAGAAGAAACAGATGCACCTGTCGTGGAAAGTAGCCCCCAGCAGAGTCTCATCACCAGTGTCGTTGAGGCAGATTCTGGCGTAGTTAGCAGTCCTGCCGTGGAAATTAACGGGACTTTTTCCAGCCTGAAAGGAGAAATGGTGGACAGTCCTGCGGCGGTATTGGAACTTCAGCTGGACTGCGATGTGAATATTGTTGAATCTCTGGAGGAAAGACTGAGTGTCGTGGACTCGAGTGATTTAGCTTCGAGACTTATTGAATCAGGCGATGAGAGCGTTGCAAGTGAAGAAGCTTCAGCGCCTGAGGATGCTGTCACGGTAATTGAGGAGGCCGACGCTCTGGCTTCAATTGTCTCAGAAGTCAATTCAGCGTCTACTCTTCAACCGGAGACTACAGTCTTGACGGAACAAATACCTGAGGCTTCTCCTGGTATTAGTTCAGTCAAGGACGTAGAACCGAGAGCTGCTCAGGGAAATGGGAACTCTCGAAGATTGCATATTGTACCGAAGGTGTCATCTCCAGTCACTTCTGATAAGTCCAAAGGTTCGAGTCTGAACCAGAAAGTGGCCAATAAAACCACTGGCCGGAAGCTGCCAACGAGACTTTCGGACATTCTCCCAATTGAAGAGACTGCAGATGCCGAGTTACACCTCAAAATTTATCGAGCTCTGATCAGCTCTGGAAGGTTAGTGTGGAAGAACTTCATTTGTCTCTCTCTCTTCACAAATGTCCAGCCGAGTGTTGCCTCATTGGAATGTGATGTGTAATCTGACTTCAACAGTCCACCTTGTATTACAATGGCATCAATGTGTTTTCTGCTGGATGTTCATTTCGAACGATTTGAGATTATCGAGGTGTACCTCACAAACTTATGCCGATCCCCGCTGTTTGTGCTCGATGTCTACAGGATTCAAGATAGTGTTCTCCTGCTGGAAGCTATGGACAAAGTCAACATCCTGGATACCAGTAAGGTGAGTAGTGTTGGAGACAATGATTGTTGGAAGCTCTGCTCAGGTATACTAGGAAATATTCGTACCATGTTTTCAGTTGTCCGAAGTTCTAATTGAGAGTTCTAATTAACCTCCATTGTTGTCTGATGTACCTTTGTCACGCAGATTCACCAATCGAGGTTTTTCAAGACTTGTCAGTCGCAAAAGGCAGTGAAAGAAGCATTTAGATTCACGCGGCTTATAAGTAGGCCGACACTCAATACTTACAACATGCTGATCTCAGTCTGTCGTGAGGCACGAGATGTGGATGGTGAGGACTCTTGTGGCTCCTCAATTTCTGAAAGCTTTCATGAGTTGTCAAGTTTATATGATTCTGAGATAGGTGTGGATGTAATGTGGTCCTTTAGCCTTCATGAGGTGGTTGTTAAGGCTATCTGCGTACCCACTTGATCAACAGGTAGAGCAGCACCATCATATACTTCATGTTTGGGTTTTGCTGCCTGAATTCGTCAAAACCCGGAAATTCTAAAACTTTTTTCTGAGCAGTGCTGACGGTACATTATGTATTGAATGTGAACGAAAGAAATGATGCATTTTGTAAAAACCTGCCTGTTGATCTCGTGTTATTTTAAATGACTTTCTTGCAGCTGGTTTACGGGCGCTCTCTGCAGCCGAGAAATCGGGCTTCAAGCCGGACGCGATCTTGTACACCACATTAATATCAACGTGCGCCAAGGCAGCGAAAGTCGATATTGCCTTCAAGGTATGAGCCCCGCAGCAGTGTCAGTTCCATCCTTCCGCATCTCATCAGCGAACAGAGTCTGTCACCAAATTGTTGCCCGTCTGCTACCGATGTTTCGTTGAAGTAAGTTTTGTTGGCGCAGGTATACCATGACATGGAAGCCGCTGGAGTTGTGCCAAATATTCAGACATACGGTTCTTTGATCGACGGATGTGCTCGTGCTGGTCAAATTGCCAAGGCTTTTGGTGTTTATGGTATCATGCTTTCCAAGGTAAGACAGCAAGACTTTCGTTGTGTCTATCTGAGAATCTTCGTCTGATGTATTATGCATCATTAACGTATTTGTAAGCTCCAGATCGTCCTCTATCAGGGCTTGATAGTTTTCACTCTCGGTTCTGAAGATGACCCTCTTGAACTGTTATGCGTTTCAGCAAGTGAAGCCAGATATTGCCATATTCAACACCCTCATCAACGCGTGCGGTCGTGCTGGCGCTTTAGAACGAGCTTTCGATGTACTGGCCGACATGAAAGGAGAACCCTGCTTTCTGAAACCAAATCACGTGACTTACGGTGCATTGATAATGGCATGCGCCAAAGCTGGCCAGGTATGATACAAGGGGGTTTCGTAAGAATCCACCGGACCACTTCCATCTGTTGACAACGTAGTACGACTTTCTAGATTAAGGTTGTGAAATCTGGGTTTCGTTCATCCTTCTTCATTTAGCGGCACCATGAAGCATGGCCATTCTGAGGGAGAAACATACATATCGCCTGCAGGTAGAACGTGCTTTCGAGGTATACAGAAGTATGCGCAAAAGTGGTACTAAGGGCACCTTAGAGTGCTACACTGCTGCAGTACACGCCTGCAGTCAAACTGGAGATTTGGATCTCGCCCATACTGTTCTTGAGGACATGAAGGTTGATGGAATGCAGCCGGACGAGGTACGCTATGTGATGCACTCTGTAGGAGCATCGTGACGTCTGCCTTTATGAATTTGCAACGAGTCTTAGTTGATCGTTGAGATGTTTCAGCATATTCTAAGCCCGTTTTTGAACTTGCGCAGATATTCTTCAGCGCACTGGTAGACGTCGCTGGGCAGGCCACCGATTTGGAGGGTGCCTTCAAAATTCTGGACGAAATGAAGGAATTTGGATTGACTCCGAAATCCATCACTTACAGTGCCGTCATGGGGGTTTGCAGCAATGTAAGTCTATCCATGCATACCATGGTTATATTATGGAGCTGTTCTTAGCTTGCAGTTTGCTGTAGAACATGGCACCAACTTCTGCCTCTGTTTCGTAGAGTATTGTGACTTGTGTACGGCATGAACAGAGTGCAGGAATGTTTTCAGCGTCAATTGAGCATGCTTAATCTCGTTAATCACGAAGTCCTCAAAGTTCATGAAGACGTCTGATTGTTGTCTGGGATATCCTTGGGATCTCAAGATCAACACTGCGTCTTCGAACAAATGCCTTGGATTTTCAGGATCTCAGGAGTTCAGGACTGTTAATACCGAATTTTGAGGTCTCTTCTCGCTGTTACACAATTTTATGCGAATAATATCTTTGCATATTGCAGACTGGGAACTGGGAGCGAGCCTTGAACCTTTACCATGAGATCAAGGAATCGGGGCTGGTGCCTACCGTTTCAACCTTCAATGCTCTCATCACTGCTCTGAGTATGGCATCTTGTTCTTGATCTCCTACCATGAGATTAGAGTGATTTGGCAACGATTTTCTTCTGATTTTGATCGTCTTCGAAATCATAACAATTACCTGGTCATTTCTCATTATTTCCTCTATATCTTGCCAGTACAATCTAGTTTTCGCTTAGCTCTTTTCTTGGTTTTCCTTTGGTCTCCTGCCGTGGTTCCTTATTTATTTGCTTGTGTCTAACTGTGAAGGCAACGCAAAGCAAATAAATCCAGCTTTCTCCGTTCTGGAAGAGATGAAAGGAGTTGGAGTAATGCCCGACCAAATTACTTACAGTATTCTGCTAGCGGCATGTGAAACGTGAGTGTCTCTCTTATACACGAGCTCCAATATTCTGGACTGTAGCACAGAGGATGTCGCTAGCACTTGTAGTAATTCTGGGATGAATACTCTGCTGTAACTTAAAAGCTGACTAGAGAAATCTAATAATCTCTAACGTCGACTGTGGTTTGCAGGCTGGATGAGCCGGACATTGGTTTCCAACTCTACGCCAAGGCCAGGGGAGAGGGTCTCGTTCCCAATCAGTCAATCTGTGACAGTGTTATTGGTACGTTGTGAACTCTAAAACCATTTCTGAGGTCTCATTTTTCGTTACCCGATGTGAAGTCAACTGAGTAATGTGCATGCTTTTTGACTTGCTTTGCTTTGCGAGGTCACAGATAGTGAGCTAATTCGTACTTTAATGTCGCAGGTATGTGCTACGCAAGAATACGACAAAGGTTACCTGCACCTGGATACTTGGAAACCAGAGGCGTATTGGCCGGATCGAGCATGGAAGAGCCCCACAAACAATGGTACGATGCCTTTGCTTGGACGTAAAAACTACGTGAGACCGTCATGTAGCAATTTTGTGTATTACATGTCACCTGTGATAGAGCGTGTTAGCTGTCAAACCTTTGGGGATATGTCAATGAACTTTTTTCGCTTAGCTTGGGCCGGAATCCTTAGAGTTGACTCGAGGCTTTCATGTGCTTGCAGGACAAGCTGGGCTCTATCTGCGTATAGACAGACTGTGGCCGCAGGATACACACCGACGATAAAGTCAGTGTCTCTACTTATGGGTTGTTTACGTAAACACGAAACACCAGAAAGAAGAACTGCGTTGGAAGACAGTCTGTTTGCTCATCATGAAATCCCGGAGAATCAGCCTTTATCTATTCTCGACTCAGGAAGTCTTTATGATCCTAAAGCGCTCGCTATTTTTGAGGTACATTTTCAAGTCCTGCAACCTCGGATTTGAGCACTTGCAGCAGACATTTTTTCTGTCCAGTTCGGCACTGGTCTAGCTTTACGTAATGGTCCTTTACATTCGAAGTTTGGACATTGCGATCGACGTACTTAGGACGAGTGTCTTGCAGGAAGCCGCTACAATGGGTATCGTCCCACGCTTCAACTACACCGCTGGGCCCATTACTTTGAGCGCAGAAACGTTGCCGAGCTATGTCGCTGAGGTACGTATGTTCACTTCTTCGAGCATTGTAGAGACCTGAACATATCTGGAGTGGAGAGCCCCCATGTTCTGAATTTGCATATTGTCTATATTTGCTTAATTGCCGGAAAGAAAATATGATATCTTAGACGGTGCTTGTCTGTCAACTTCATAAAAACGTCGGGATAGTGAAGGTCTTTATGAAACGTGCCGCAGGTTTCTCTGATCACGTTGCTGAAGGGATTGAAGAAGAGGCATTACGCCGGTAAGTGTGGATCCTCATTTCTCACCTCCTTCTTATGAGCACAGAATAGCACACTCGGCTGCGTAGTGGTGGATGTTCTGCAGCATTTACTGGCGCTGACTTGTTGGCTATTTCTCCTGGGGTCAGTGTCGAAGTGTATTCTCCTCGATGGCCGAGTAATATTTTTTTAAAGTTTGAAGTCGAGGATCATTAGTTTGCACCCTAATTCTTCAACGAGATTGGTACCTCTCAGATCAATCTCTCTTCAGCTGTTTAACCCTGCCTCTTGGACCGTGTACCCGGAGAAAAGGAAAACCTTTTGGCCTGCAGTCCACATCATGTACAAGCTGCATGTCAAGTTCACATTCTTATTGTGATCACTTCCATATTGCATGTCTCAGGTGCCCAGCTGTATCCCGTAACCATCAATCACTTCGTTGAAATCAAGCGCACTCTTACCGCGACGAGGGAAGTCAAGGAACTCCATATAAGTGGCAGGTATGCATAGTTAACGTGGTTGGTGATGAATGCCTTTCACCGTGAACCCACTGTCAATCATAGTCTCCTCAGTACTAGAAATCGCATATTTACTAGACCTCGTTTTTCTATAGCAGTGTGGAGAAAATGAAGCTCGTCATGGAAGAGGATAGCGAGCCTCTCGCTGCACTCAGTGTCTTGCTTTAATTAGAGTGAGGGCGGTGCCTGGCACGACTGGCAAATTGAGCAGTGTGTTTTAAGGCTTTTTGCTGCGGAGACATGAGGTTCTCGCAGATATAGCATGCTGTTCAGAGGAATAGGATTGTTATTAGATCGTCAGAGCGAAACATCTGTTGAGGCAAGAGTGCTGCTGTGATGTGGTGTCGTGCAGGAGTGGTCAAGCTATGGCGGCACTTCTGAGGAGACTGAAGCTGCACTATCAAGGACACGAGAGCTCTGGTAAACTTCGAATCACGGTAGCATCTATAAAGAAATGGCTGAAGCCGATCAGTCAATCAGAAGTAGCAGCAGAGACTCAGCAAAGTCAAAGACCATCTTCCATGAGCCCGCGCAATGTTTTCGTTGCGAAGAGTATTGCCGAGCAGCAACGCGCCATCCGAACTGGCGGAGGACCGAATTTTCCCAATCGCGCAGGTAGGGAGAGTCAAGTGCTGGACATTTACAGGAAACAAGTGTCGCAGGTTGGTGCTTGGGATCTGAAGGAGGGTGATCTCGAGACCGAACAGGAAAACTTTTCTCTTAACTCGACGACTTCAACTGGAAAGGTATACGGAGCCAGAAGACTGCAAAGTGTTGTTGCTAGCGCCGTCAAGGACGTCCCATCGAAGCCACGACCATGAAGACGCCATGCCACGCTAAGGTCTCTCACAGGTCTTATCAAGAGGTCTATGATCACAGATCCGCAGGGACAGTTAAATTCATCCGTTGACGTACAGTGAGCAAATGTTCAAAGATAGTGAAGGGGTCCAAGCAATCTGGTTCTAAATCTGCTCCGGCTTCATTCATGTCATGACTGGTACGCGAAGTTTGCGCGTTTGCACTCGAATGATGGTCCTTTGATCAGTCAGTATCAGGAAGAGGAGGTGGAGGCAAGTACCGACAAATCATGGACATCTTATCGACCGCGAGCAATGAGTGTCCAAGTGAAGGAAGCTCGGTCGTTTTCCCTTAGGTCCCCATAGCCTGCTCGAGAGAGAGGGAGGGAGGGAGGGTGGGAAGGAGGGATGGAGAACTGTGGCTCCATATTTTGGAGAAAGACATTCTTCGTCTTGTGGAATGTAGACTTCGTTGGACAGCCACACGACATTCGATCGTGACGGCTCGGAAAACTGGGAGCTCTTTGTATCTGGCCACATCCTCGTCCTCTGGTCGCACAGCCATCGACAACATTGTCCAGCAGCATAGCCTTCTAAGTAGTGACGCCCTCCCTGCACCCCTAGACAAACGGTCTCTGCAATGATGAGAACTTGCGAGCTCCGAGGATGCCATGCCATGCTATTCTTTCCTCTGTACTGATCTAAAAGTAAATTGCCTTCAGATATGGTAAATGTTTGGACTGGGGTCTGGTCATGGTATCTTCAGTAGTATTATACACGTCAATATCTCTCCCCTCATCCCTCTTGTGCTTTGCCTACGAAATTATCATCGTTCCGCTCGTGTGTCCTCACAGACTCATCCACCCTCAAGTGTTTCCGACCAACTGTTATACACTGAAGCTCTCGGCTGTCATCTATCATAAAAAGTGACCACCTCGCCTATCTTCAAAGAGAGGATCGTTGCTCCAGTAATCACAGAACACAAAGAATTGAGCTTCGAGCAAATCGCTGTGAGATAGCCAATGTCTTATGATGCTACTCTCTTGATACAGCAGAAATTATGGTAAGAGCAGCTAGCTAGATAAGAACTGGCGTGTTCGTAATGAATTCTACTGATCATCGAGACTGGTCGAGTACAGAGGAGCAGAACCTAACAACGACAGCTGTCCACGCAAGTTGCGAACCCAGAGCTCATCAGTGAACACCATGACGTTCCCACTATCAAGGGTTGAAATTGTTGAATTGAACCATGAGTTTTGGAGTTGGGCATCCAAGAGTTGAGCAGGGCCTGGTGTAATCTGTCAAGTTACATTCTGCCATTGAGAAACTCGTGTGAAAGTTTCATTCAACCATTTCTCGTGGAGTTTTTCAAGGTCAGAATGTAACATGAGAGATTACATCAGGCCCTGGTCACGTTGAAGGCCTTCAGAAACCCGAGTCTCACCTCCACAGTTCCAACGAGAGAATCCGGACTACGGTCCAACTTTCACATGGTCTCGTCTTGCGGTCTAAGAATCTATCTACCCTCTAAGAATCCATCATGTTCCCTGTGGAGTACAGAAGAGGCTTGTTTGGTTTTGATGAGTAGTGAGCATCACTTTCTGAATTGCGCTTTGGCCGAGAGGAAATCGTGAAGACGAATGCAATGCATCTCGCCGCATAGTTGGTTTTCCACCACCTCAATGGGCGTTATACCCCGTCCCGTCGTAACGCAGAGGTGGAATGATTAAACCTTTTGCGCTCACGACAATGTCACGAGAACAACGTGTGCTCGAGCCGCTCACGCATTCTCACGAGGCTGTGCCGAATCCGGATTCACGTAACGTATCGAGTTTTTCAGATGGAGAGGAAAAGCGTTTCTATGAGTGCCGCATCATAACACCTTGAGAACGAGACCAACGAAACCTCTGAACAATCGAGTCCTTAGTACTCCTCACGACGTGTCACTCATCGCCCCGGGGCTCATTTCAGCTGAATCCTGCCTGCGCGCTCGAATCAGCGAACCGAAATATTGGTCCGCAATTAAATCAGAAACTTAAATTTCAGAAGACGAGACTCTGAGAGAGTCGCCCAGCTTTGGTTCAGTGCACTCCTCTGCAGCGTCTCAATTCACACACCGCCAGAAGTCAACGCGTGCATGGACTATCTCACTCATGGACTCATGAAGTGAGACTCCATTCATGAAGTGAGACCCCATTCGCCCCGGCGGGAATCGTTCAGAGCACTTCTCACCTCTCCAAATTGCAAACGCGATCGTGTGTTGAGAGTAAAACATTAATCCTCGCACGACAGGATGGATCTCGCTCGCTTCACTCGCTCACTCAAATGGTCACTCTTTGTGTGTGAGCCGTAAGGGGGCCTTGACGCCCGTTGAAGGCTGTACACTACATGCTCTGCAGCAGCAGGTAGCAGCGGATAATGGCCGATGTGCATCGGAGCGGTGCCAGGGACCCCTTCGCCGTCGATGCTTCCGATGCCTCGGCCCCAGTGTGGCCCATCCATCGATCTGAGACACGTGTACGGTGGGATGGACGGTCGAGGGCTTCAGGCTCCTCGTCGTGTAATAATACGAGAAAACTACCGGGAGCAGCAGCAGCAGCAGTCGTACCGTTGATTCCTACCCCTCCCAAGGACTTATGACCTACTTCGGGCCAGGAATCATATCTTCGATACTTTCCGAGAGAGCATGAGGAGTCCGACCACTTTTGGCGCAGCAATCATTTTCCTTACCTCGGCCGATGACATCCGGATGCAACGCGGTCGACCATTAGCGTGAGCCGAGCGAAGGTCCGAGGGTCCGAGGCTTCTTATGGCGTCGTATGATGGCAGTGCAATTGCGCACCAACCGTGATCGACAGCGTGCGACACGAGGAGCATTCCTCGTCAATCTGTCCGAATGAACACGGTCGGTAAATCCACACGCCGCCAGAACATCAAGCCCCGTACACACCCTTCAAATCGTAGTGTCACAGTCATGCTCTTTCGTTCGCGGTTGCACGGCCCAGTGCTCAACTTTCGACTCCTCCTTTGCTGTTAACAAGTTTCCAGCTCTTAATTCTTTTTCTCATGCAAATGCGACAGACTGGTCATGAAATCACGATTATGCATATAATCTGATCTTGCTTGCAGCTCAATGGGAATCACCTCCATCTTCATCATAGCGTCACCACTGCAAGCAAAACATCTATCTAGCACGAAAGATGGCCACCAGACGCCATCCATCCTTCGACGACGAAATCTGTGTTGTGGCTGATTTGTGAGATCGTAGCGAGCTTGACTTACTATACCAATCAATCGCGGACTGACGACTTCCGATAGAATTATAATGACAGTGTAACCATCGCTAGGACAGAGAAACGTGCTTGCTTGCATTGTTTCGTTCGTTGGACCCGCAACGCAGTTCCTTGGCTCGACCGAGGCCGAGGCCACGCCAGGTGCGGATAATAACATCGCGCCAGAGCTTGTCGTCGCTGGAACCACGCAGCTTCTGCATGAGCCTGGAAAGGATGATTGACTGCGCGCTGAAGTATTGCATGTGCTGTGAGAAAAGCGTCTCCTGGCACATGCTCATCGAATCTCTGCCCTGGCAGATGCAGTTCCCGAGGTCCGACTCCCGGCTCCCGGTTCTTGCCATCGCCATTCACCGCCGTCCTATCTGAACATCCTTTGGACTCGTCCTCCTCGTCCTGCTCTGCTTCCTGCCCGCCTACTTGAGCTGCCACCTCCTCGAGGCTCGGGCTCGACATGCTATGAACATTTTACGAAGATTAGCGCCGAAAGTGATCATAAATCATGCAACGTTCTAGATACGGTAAGAATCTCTGTTCGTCGCTAGATCGTCAGTGCTCGTCCGGAGACTTTTCGTGGCCTACGTGGCTCATCAACGCTCTGACTTCTCTCCAAAGGTTCGATTACATCCCATGTCACTAAACATCTCTTGGACAATTCCATAATCATCATCTGAGGTGATGGCGATGTCTTGGCATGTCTCAAAGAATATCTCGCGTCAATATCAGATCTGATGCTTGGTGGGAAAAAAACATAAGAATGTGTACTTTTTTATATTCATTGCTTAGCTAGTAGCGTCGTACACTTTCCAACTTTTCGAGACACTATGTTTTAGTAATTGTAGCTGAGGGGAAAAACTAGTTGAACACATAGATTATGCATCGATTGAAAGAGAATATGAATTTCGGAGGTGAAATGAATATGAGCTCTTTGAAAAATAAGTTTTGAACTGGAAGATCTCAATAACAAAATTAGAACCACTTAGGGCGTATCTCAATGTGGTACAATGCTTGTACACTTGATTGTCTTTCAGAATGTTTGCTGCAATGCTGTTACTATGTTCAGAGATTTGCAATGTTTGTTTCGCAATGATGTTCAACATAATCTATTCTAGGTTAAGCTTGTTACGTGACCCTAGAAATTAGAACACACTAGCCTCATAAATGATGAATGCGAATGATAACCTTTGTCTACGTTGTCAAGATAGTCATGATCTTTCATTGCTAACGTGTAGACGACGAAAGTTTAGGGGGCTAGGTTATAATTAATCAAGTATTACAAAGTAACAGCAATAATGGGTTGTTGAATTGAAAGGCAATTTTCTGAAGATTTGTCTTCTTTACTCTTCATGAATACCGTACCAATCGTTTAACACTTCACTCTCCAATATGACTGGAAAAATGAAAACAAAAGGAGCACGAGGAAGTTTTGCTGGGAGTCCCTGAAATTGGAATTGCAACAGATCTTAAATGAGACCAAATTGTAAATCCTCGTCCTCCAGTTTCGGATTGGCATTAACTAATTTTGTAAAGCAATCCGTTATGCTGTTTCATGTGGACAGATACATCTAACAAGTATGATTCTTTCATTTGGGAAAATATCAAGTCATCTTTTCCGTATGTAATAGGTTATCAATTTTGGAAATAAAAGTCATAATTGATACCGATACATGATGAGCTTTTTACTGCAATTATTTGTGCCTATTCTATGCATATCTCATTACGCACCAGTCGCATGGCTAAGCATATTGAATGGTGGATACAGCGAACTCCAAGCTTGCTGAGTGTACTTCAATTCTATGGCTACTTTCTCTTCTACTGCGCTGAACATCATTACAGACGATGGGACCGTGATCTGAGGCACGCGGCATCTAAATGCCATTTTGACTTTTCCAGCCTCACCTGGACATCTTTGACAGGAAGATCCGTTACATCTGAAGGACGCTACTTGATGGAATTTCGGTGTTAGAGGATTGAGTGGGTTGTGATGGAATCAGGCGTAATCTTCGGCATGATCTGTGTCATCGGTGCAAGAGTCCTCCTGGTTGCATTAGCAGCAGTCAGAGGAAGAGACGAATCTGTTGTGCCCCGGCGTGGATAATGATTCACTCTTCCACTAAAACGCCTATGCGAGGATAGGATGATGAACATATTCCCCTGTAGGGGTGGCGGTGACATTCTGTTGCAGGGGCGCAGGGAGGCTTTTCTTTCTGCAGCAGTGTAAAAGCTTCCCACATTTGTCTTTGCACAGATTGCTCTTCTCGTGCACCTTACCATGGATGAGATTTATATAAGAAGATAACTAACACGAATATGGTCACTGAGTTTCCACACAGGTACAAAGCAAAAACCAAAGCAGGCCAGAAATGAGCCAACCTGGGGACCAAGAACAAAATATTGTGATGCAATATATATACACACTCACACCATCACTTTTTCTTTTGGTTCACCTTTCTTTTATATTTATAAATCATATATTTATTTATAACAGAAATATAGATGCTTCCTGTTATTCATTTTTTATTTTCCTGGTCTGCCACCTTTCGAGGTGGTGAGGCTGGATCTATTCCATTTAGATAGTGGTGTGGCTATTTTGAAGTGAAAGGTGGAGGATCAGTTGGGTCCCTTGGCGTTAGAGGTCGACGAGTGCTCATCAGTCTTTATAGAATCGGCGTCGTTTGTCTTCCTTGGAGGTTTCATAATACTCGATGCTGCACACTAGGCACATTTCCGCTTCGGTTTGGGGGGTCTCGTCCCCCCATCCTTCTTGTTATTCTCCTTTCTGCAGCTCTGTCTTCCTTCCAGGATCTTGCCTGCCTGGAGTTTTCGATTTGAAGCAGGCTGTCACCATGCATCCATTTTGCGGGCGAGAATCTTTATCGTTTAGTGGCCGGTGAGACCAACCAATGATATCTCATTACTCGCTTGGTGATGCGTGCAGCGAAATTCCGACCATTTATACCCCAAACCCTCGTTTTTTCTCTACATTCTATACAAACAACGGACTGCTTCAGGTGTAGTTTCGAATTCTCTCATTCTCTCATTCTCTTACAGTCAATTGCCAGTATTCTCTCTCGACGACGTAGAGGTCAATACAGTACATCAGGTTCTTCCAACAGGGTCTGTTGTCTCGATAACTTACCCAGATATCTTGCATTGACCTGAGAATGTCCACATCCTCACGTGATTTCATCCGTTTTTGCAATTCCTACAGTCAGCAACAAGATGTGGTAGGCTTGGGCTTGAAGGAGCCTCGCATTGCCTGACAGAAGACCTTCGCTTGTTTACTTCTATGAAAATTCTGCAACTTGATGCGCGCACATACACAGGGCTCCAGATGCAAATCATGTACCAAGTGGTTAAGTAGACACAAAGATCTCGTGCAATATTTTTGCATCCATCCACATATGATGTGTAATCCTGTATCAGGGATTTTTGAAGCCAGTGAAAATGAAATGTTTTCAGTAGTAAAGATGACCGAGTCTGGAGTGCAAATAAGAAATCTTCTATGACAAGAAAAGATTAAACCCATTTTTTTCTACCAACCATATGTGAAAAAAAAAAATTAGTGGATTCAACATGAAAACTAAATTTTAAATTTAGAATTAGTTTAGTTGGATTATATATAATTCATAAAAGAAAATTAACACTCTTGTCTTTCTACTTTTATCATCACATCAACTTTTAACCCACCTTAGATTCTTCGGATTGTTATTTGTGATTTACCAAATCTAATGATTTTAATTCTATCCCTATATATCCACTGTTTTATGACAAAGAGTAAACTTATCTTTTAAAACTCTCTAAGAAATCCATGGAGGTAATGGAACTCTTTTTTCTTAAGCTATCCTATCTTTTGAATGTGTGGATTTTTTTTTTGAAATTGAAATTTTTATCTTTCATAATATTTAGCTTAATAATTGATATAGAGATATTCTTCATTCTTTTAGCATGCCATATTCATGCAAAGTCACATTGTGAACGCACTTGGTCATGATGTTGCAAATTCAACTGCATTGCACTTTTTGCGTGTATTTCACTTGGTAGAAGATTTTAATCATGAACTGTTTATTGAAAAAATCTCAAATTGAAGTATTGTAGAAATTATTCTCACAATTATTATTGACAAAAATATTCAAAATTTATTAAAATTTATTCAAATTATGAAATTTGAAAATTTGTTAAATCATCAACATCTGTTTTATTTTTTATAACAGTATAATTAACAACATCATACTTTTTGGTCAAATAATTTGTATCTAACTTTTTTTGAAACATATTTCATTCTTGATTCAAAATTAAAACATATATTATTGATATAAAATATCATTAAATCTTTTATCTTATTGTGATTGATGTAATTGTGAAGTAATTATGTTTGACAGTATGGATGAATAATAATATCAAATATACAACTTAAAATAAAAATGATAATTTTCTTGTGATTATGCAATCATAAATTTTCTATGAAAATATGGAAATAAAAATAAAATACTATGTTAATAACTATACTATGATAGATAATCAAGTTATTGATATCAGCTCCAGTTTTAATTTCAAAAAAATAAAAAATTGTTGAGGTTCACTCCATTTAAGGAGTAACCACCTATTTTAGCTTTATTTAGGTAGTACAATTGCATGGACTAAAGATAAATACCTGGCTTCTGTCTGTACATGATGTTTGTCTTGTGTGAAAAACCTGAAGTAAAGTGCTACGTGTACTCGGAGTACGTAGCCACTTTGAAAGAATGAACCACATTACATTTTGTGTCTAGAGTGTTTCCTGTCACTTGCTTGTTTTGACGCTACAAAAATCAAATCAAATATATTAATTTTTATATTTAAAGCACTGATTTCAAGATTAAAATTCTGAAATTTTTAATTAAAAAAATTAATTCATATCTAAGTTGTGATATTTGAAATGATTTGAAGAATTTTAAGGGAGAATTTTAAGAATTTGAAGAATTTAGACTTGTGTATTTTCCAATTTTCCAAAATTGGAAAATTGGAGACTCTTTTTTTAAATAATTTATATTCACAATATGTATACAATTCTAACTTCTTATAAAGAATTGGATATATTTACAAAATCATTAACTTTTGACATAAAAATAAGTCATATGCAAATTTTAGTTTATTATCTTTTAAATGAATAAATAGAAAAAAATATTAAAAAAAGCAAAAAATGAAATTGTTTGTTACAAATTTTTTTGTATTTTTAAAATCAAATTAATAATATAATAGTACACCATCATATTTTTATTAATACTTCATTTAATAAAATTGATACATGAATCAAATTGAAGATGAAAATATTTTTTTCATTTTTCTGGTAAAAAATTAATATGAAAAGTTTTTTAAAACAGTGTTCTTTTAGCTTTGCTCGAAACTTAAATTTATTATGAATTATTAATCACATTTTTTATTTTAGTATTTGAATTATTAATTCAACTATCAATTTCCACTTTAGATTTTATTTGAATATTTTGGTTAGAATAATATTCATAAACTGTATAAAAATATTTATAAGTGATCTTTGATTAACTATAAATGTTAAGAATACATGCTATAAAATGTGTTTCATTGATTGTATTTCACAGTCAAAAATCGTTTGATAGACGCTTTAAAATTTTCAAAAAATTGAAAGTTAGAATGTTAATTTTTTCGAGATTTAGGGATTATTTTGTTAAAATTATCTTTACCATTATATTTTATTTCAAATATATAATTTTTTAGGTTCCATTTTTCATAACTACTTGGAAATAAGTGTTCAAGTTGTGTAAGTTTGACACAATTTTGCAATAATAAATTTTTTTCCCAAAGGCCAATAATCTTCCTGCTACGTTGAACAACTTGATTCTTCAAAATAAAGTAGGCCGAAATTTCGATATTATTTTCTGTACACATCAATGAATTACATCATAATAGATCCAATTGTATAATATATGAAGACACTTTCCTATATTTTTTTTCTTTCATCATTTATAAACTGAGAAATTCATCTATTTGAGATGGAAATTTATGCTCAAACTGAACTTGCTTAGTATGATAGATACATTCATATTGTGATAATGGTTTAAAATATTTTATAATGGCAAAGGTTAATTTATAATGGTCAATTGTAGACATTTGAAGAAATAGGTTTTATTTTTTCTTCACCATTATTTGATGAGTTCATTATAATGAAAAGTTCATATATTTCAATTACTTAAATTATAATAAGTTTTTGAAACTGATCTTTCTGATGTCATCATTCTGCCAAATATTTAACTCCGGTGTGAAGATCATTTAGTTGCAATTCCACCATTCGATTTCATGATTCCGGTGTTAACATTGGTGGCACAATCATCTGCTGGAAACAAAGATCACTGTTTGAGAACTTAGGTCAATAAAACATAGTTATCCTTTGCTTTTTAGAATTTGTTGATGTGCGCAATGTGTACATCGTAGCCTGAGATAACTAATCATCCGTAGCTCCTTTCAAAAACTTGTAATGTCAACGGCATACATGAAAAAATTGTGGTTAGAGGTACTGTAAGTAACTAAGTGACGATAAGTCAAATTCACGCGACAGGTGAAGTACTAGCACAAAAAGTATTTAACAGTATGGTTATGCATATAGATCATATCTTTGATCTCTGGCTGTGAAAGTCTTATGAAAGTTCAGTTCAACATGTAAATGAAAATTTGCTCCAAGAGATTGCGCTTCCAGTTGTTAGAAGGAAATCATTGTCTTTAGCATACTATATAGTCTATTTATAAATTGTAGATATTGTAGCACTATTGTTTGTCTCTCATAGTCTATGTATGTATTGTAATACTTAGAAAAGAATGTGTGCAATCTCGTTGATGATCATTCTTTGGTTGCTTGTGTTGTTTGTAGTATAAAGATAATCTTTTCCATTGTGTAGTTATTGGGCAAGCTTCATCTTACAATTTTGTTTTATTCATGTAGGAAATGACGGGTACTCCCATATGTGTCGTTATATTACTTGGATAGACTCTTTCTTGTTGAAGACTACCAGTAGTGTAAGTACATGTATCATTAGGGTATGTATGAGCTTTCTTACTTAAAAAAGTACTTCAAGTAGCTAGATATACTTCATTCTTTTGTTGATGGGGTTGCCACCTACTAAGATCCTAATGTCATAACGGGAGAAACTCTTTGGAGTGTGTCGTCGTGATCACTTGGGATGCATGTCTTCTTCACATCCCCCTCCCCCACTATCTCCTAGGCCCATCCTCCCAATTTGGTTTCACACTGTCCGACATGCCCGGGGCCTTCCCATGCTTAGTGCTATATTAATATTATTAGGTATCTTCTTCTCTCTTCATCCTTTTTGCTGTACTTACTTCGTTATCCTCAAATTTTCTTCTTTCTCTCGTCTTTCTAGCTTTAGGTTCATTAGTCTTGACCATTGATTGACTGTTCCCGTTGGGAAGACAATATAACACCAGAATCTGAAAAGCGGGAGCACACATTGAAATCCAGGCATGACACCAAAGTTGTCTTCCGATATGTCCTGATGTCGACCACTGTAACAAGAATGTAAATGAATTGTGGAAAATAATTCTCGATGGAACCAATGACGAGGAGTCGTGGACCGTCTGTCTTACATTCTTCCCTTTGTCTTGTACTCTCACCTTTATCACCGGCATCATTCATGATTAACGACCTACGCAGGTATACTCGACCCCCGTTTATGCCTTGTTCAATGTTATTTATTAAATTTTCCCTTTTCCAAAGGGGCACCGAGTATTAAAGTAAAAAGAACATGAAGACCCCATCTAGCACCCACCTCGTTTACCAGTACAGCAGATCCCTAAAGTTCTGATGCTACGACGTTGAGGCTCGTGGTGACCGACCGGAAGCTCGATTTCAGAAGGCAACGACCGTGGTAGGTAGGAAGACTGCGTTCCTTCGTCGTTCCACGAGGGGTTCGAAAACCACAGTACTTACGCGGTCCTGGCTGTGAAGTGTTTTAACTCGGCAGCGGGAGAATGTGGAGGCCAGTGGTGATCGAGACGGAGAACTGCGCGAGAGCTGGTCGAGTCGATCGTGTGCATGTGCAGGATACTCAAATTGGGTCGCTTTTTCCTTTCGGTCAGTGGCTCTCCAGAAGATTTGTCGTTTTTCCCGTACTTGTCTTGCTTCTTGTCATGCGCGGTGCATGGGTTGGGGCGGATGGCTGACTGCGGATCGGTAGACGTCAAGAGCAAGGTGCGCAGACCCAGAAAGGACTTTTCTGCCAACTTTGCCCGCATCCAACACGACAAGAACGCCAAATGATAAGGACGAACACTCGCCTCTGCGCTTCTGGCTGTTCCCCATGAGCGTGATCTAATCTAGAACCCAGAAAAAGCTCCCGAGTCCCGACTTCGGTCCTGGCTGCAGGCCTTCCTGCGCTGCGCTATCATTTCCTCCACGATCGACTAGACTGTACAGCAGGTTTCTTGAACCGTGCGTCGCAGCAGCAGGTCGTCTAAAATGTCTTGATTTGGTGGGTTAGGGTTGAGAACTGGGCTATTACTCGGTAGGACGTGGGTGTTTGAGATCAGGTCATGTTGTAAGTAGAATGTGGTTGGATGAGATGGGATGGGACGGGGAAGGCGTTCTTTCGAGCTTCGAGGGTTGTGTCATGTGATGCGCATTGTACAGATTGCATCCACGAATCTCCGCAGGAAATTAGAGGCGCCCGCTCGAGCCGAGTGAAGGCAAAGGAAAACAGTGCCAAAGCGGCCAAGGCTCACCTCGGAATCGGGCGAGGGCGACTGGGTTGAGGTGGGAAATGGGGAATTAAAAAGTCGACGTAATGGTTCACAGGAATCTAAGTAGAAGATTTCATGTCTTCGAGGACCCTAAAGGACGAGTCATAAATTTCTGAAACCTGCGTACTCCTAGGGTTATTAATTTCCGATGGAATGGAAGGAGATTTGATGGTGTTGCTCGAGGACTCCACGTGAGAGCTGTTTAGGTTCTTTTGGGAAGTCGGAAGGGAGGGTGACACAGGAGGAGGGTGAGGAGGAAGAAGACTCTTATTATCTTTTCCGTCCATCATCTGGCTTCTCGATGCTCACAACGAATGCATTCAAAGCAACACTTTGTGGCCTCGAGATTTCCTCTTTCGATGTGACGAGAAAATTGGCCCCATGATGGCTTCATAAGGGCAATGCCTCAAGGCTCCATCGTCGGGTGATCTCGTCCGCAGCGTTTTCGTGTCTAGTATCTCCAGTATTATACCTCCCACAATAACTCATCATGTCACTCATGTTGGATAACTCGCAATTCACATCAAACAGTAGGAACACGTCTGATTGAGGTCAGCGTCATAACTGAGCCCATCCATTCTCCATCAATATCATACTGATGGAAAATGGCTCATCAAGAAGATACTCCCATGGTCCATTTGCGAAGCGCGAGGGTACTCTTAGGACAAAGCACTTTCCGCGGATTGCTTCTCATTGATCATGCCGAATTTATTCGCGGAGACAGACCGGAATCACCCAAACTGCAAACAAGCCATTAATGTTATCGATCTCCGGAAATCCCACTCTCCCAGTTCTCAGCGAGGTTCCAAGAATAAGCGGACGTCGCTTGGTGTACGCTGTTTGCCGGTCGAGGCCCTCGCCCTAGATATACAGTCCGTCCTCGTAATGTGTTTTCTTAGTCGTCGCTCTTCGCTCATGGACGACGACCTTCCACGGATTTCCCGAATACTGTGCTTTACAATATCCGCGATCCAGCAACAAGTCGGATAGAACCGATAGGGAGGATAGGCCAACAAGCCCCCGAGAGTCCGAGAATCAGGGCCCGCTGCTCCTCATAGAATAGAGAAGAATAGATTAGAATACATGGCCTGCAAATTGAACCCGGAAAACAATGGCCTTTGACCCTTTCAGCTCGGACAGACACTAACCATTGACGGTTTGTGGTGGTCAACTTGCAACGCAGTGTTCGGGCTCTAGAACAAGAAGGCGGATTGAGTTCCACAGCGGGTCGAGGGCATCGGGACCCTCGGGACTCCGGGGACCGAGAGATCGGAAACATTCAGGAGCCCGAGGAGGAGGGCAGGAGGCGCGGCGCTGACGTGGGTGGGCTATTTTGGAAGGACCGAGAAGTTGGGGACGTTCAGGAGAATGAGGAGCGCAGCAGCCTCGGCGTTGAAGGGGGCTTCCTATTTTGGTAGGGCCTGTAGATGCGAAGGCGGGATCCCTCCCGCTGACTTCCGTATCCGTAAGCCGGTCATGGAGCGTCGGACAAAGCGGCGGGGATGCCTTTTGTCGCCCGTTTATTGCCGAAGTATTTGCGGGCGACAAGACGCACTGTTAGCAGTAATGGCCCCCAACAAGCGAGCGAGTGCTCTCCCTGCTCGGCTCCGCTGTCTGGACATAGAATCTGTGTTCTGGTCCGCCTCGTTCCGCCAACTCTCACCGGGTCCGCCTTCGGCCCGTGCTCCCACCGTCGCAGGCCGGCTCCACTCCGCCATGAAGGAGGTCCACTTTCGCCTGTCGCCGCTGTCAGGCTCTGTCCCGACGAAGAATAATTGATGCCCCGTCGACGTAAAGTCTGACTTTGGAAGCAGCAGAGACTGCGACTGCGACTGTGAACGAGGGCCGGTGATCGGGTGACCTGGACCCCGTAGGTTGAGTCGGCGACCGGTAGCCAGTGCTTCGCGGTGCCGGGCCTGGTGCCTGGGGAGTCGTCGGCCGTTCGGCCCTCCTTCCACGGAGGCAGTGCACCATGCACTGCCAGCGTGGCCAAACACGCTCGGCACGACCGGCGAGCGCCAGTCGCGCGTAAGGGAATCCGGAATCACGTTTATGAAACGAAGCGGTACGATTTGACTCACGACACTGCTCTCGGCGATGACGCGGGCTACAGCGGTCCTCGCCGGGGATCGACCCAACGTGTCAGATCGCCGGGAAACCCCCACACGAAGCCGGAGTGAATCTCAGCGTCGTAGTGGTTAGTTGGAGCGTGGCTCGGTGAAGCCGGAATACACCGTACGTACATAAACGCTGATTCTGGCCGCATGGTCACACGCCGGAAGGGTGAGTAAAATAGTTACGGTCAGTGAGTGGGGTCGTGTTGACGGGGGCGTGTGGATACGGACCGGGTCGATAACCGCAGGCCGACTTGGCGGTTTGGGCGTGGCAGCCGGGCGGGGCTCAGGGCAGGAAGAGGGTGGGGTCGGTACGAGGAGGAGAGAAGTGGGGAGACGAGGGTTGGGAGGGGGATTCGGGAATCAGGAGGAGGCGAGGCCCTGGCCAGAGCTGCAGCTGCAGCAGCAGCCGCACGGAGGTCAGAGAGTGCAGGGCAGCAGGGCAGGAAGTGAAGTGAAGTGAAGGGAAGGGAAGGAGAGGGGAGGCGAGGAAAGGAAAGGAAAGGAAAGGTGGCAGGGAGTGGCAGGAGGAGCATGGGGAACTGACCTGACCAGTGCAGTGCAGGGCTGTAGAGTGTGTGGGGCACACCGAGCGAAGCGGAGAGAAGAGAAGCTGTGCTGATCTGAAAAAGAGAGCAAAGTGAGACGGAAGGGAAGGGGGAGGGGAGAGCGGAAGAGAATGGATGTCGAGTTGTAGAGAGGGGAGGAGAGAAGGAAGAGAGAGAGAGAGAGAGAGAGAGAGAGAGAGAGAGAGAGAGAGAAGAGGGGAGGGAGCAAGGGAGGGGGAGAGGGAGCAGGAAGGGGAGGATCGTGAGGATGAGTATAAAGAATCGTGGGAGTGACAGCTGCAACTCTTCTTGCGCAACCAACGAGTGAGCAAGTGAGCGAGCTCGCCCCCTGTAGCGGGTGTGCAAATTTGGCTTTACTTTCAATTTTGTTTTGGAACATTCGGGTGCGCTGGGCTGGGCGGGGTTGTGGGGAGGGGTGTGTTGTGGTGTGGGGAGGGGAGGAGAGGAAAGGGCAGGGAGGGGGCTGTGTGAATGTGTTGGTGGGTTGGATTTTATGAGGATGTGATGACTGCGTCGGGTTATATGTTTGCCTGCTTCGGCGAGGCGTTCCATCAGAGGAGTGGAATTGGTTTAGGGGAAAGAGAGAAACGAATTCGACGTGCTCTTAGAGTAAAGAAGCGCAGGGGTGTGGTTACTGGTGCGTTTGCTTGTTTCACTGCGGGCCTAAATGCAAATGGCTCGTCTGGGCCAGCAGGAGTGGCTAGGAGGGGTAGCATGGTCCCCAGATCAAGCAGGGCAGCACAGGTAAGAGGCGTCGTCGTAAGGCACAGCAGCAGCAGGCAGCAGGCAGCACATAGAAGAACATAGTTCAGAGCGCACAATTCAACTTCCTCTGCTTTCGTTTCTTTTCCTTGCCGCCTGCTTACTTTTTAGTTCTCGATTCATCCATCAATCCTCTCTAGTCCTAAACCGAGTCTCTGTGGGTGCGTGCGTTCGTGACCTCACTCGATGATGAAGTAATTGGTGGCTGAACGAGGCGAGCGTGTAGGGTGAGGAACGCGTTCAGTCTTGAATTACCAACAGCTTAAGTTTGTCTATAAGAAGAATGGAAGAACTTGCGTCTTCTTCCTCTGCAAGATAATGCCCAGCGTCGACATTGGACTCTAGTACTAATCTTTCCGATCGGGAATCCAGGATCGATTGCACTACTGCCTTGATAGGCCGCATGTCTCACAAAATTCTTGGACCGAAGGTGGTTTTACTTATCCTATATCATGCGCAATATCTGTCTTACCGCCTGTGCCTTCATATCTACTTTTGCTGTTGCTGCTGTGCACGTTCTTTGACTAGAAATTCTCAAGTTCAATGCCCACGCCTTCACTGCAATGTAAAGCACCTTCCTGCTTGCTGCTTGGATTCACTCTACGATTTCTGGTTCTTGGTCGAATTCTAGCAACGTTGAGCTTTTCTAAGATAAGAAAGAACGGAAGGATGCTGTAGTGGCGGCTTCTCGTCAGTTTTGTCTCTCTGCTCCTCTTCCTCAAGATGGTAGTGTGACCGAGTTGGAATGTTCACACTGCGTCACCCTGTTCGCATTGTGTCACGTCCGTGCTTGGTTTCTGTATGCACTGTCCTTGGAGTGGCTGGTAGTCGCCGTCGGACTCGAGGCAGTACCAGCAGTCACAGATGCTCCATGGAGTCAGCGACGGGCCTTCGCCTGTCCTGTCTTTGAAGCGTCACAACTTCTTGAATTCGTGTGTTGACTTGGAGCGAGTGTGTTTTGTGTTCATTCAACTTCAGTTCCCTCACTGAGTCGAAATTGAGCGAGACGACGAAACTGATCATATTTCGAAGATGTGCCCGGAATCTTTATTGATTCGATTCTGTTTCACTTTCAGGTTTACGACCCGACTCTAGCAAAGAAGGTAAGGGAAAGCATGACAGCGGCGATGATGTCATGTGCAATGTACTAGTGATTTCAAGCTTCCTTCGTTCTAGTGCAATGAGTTTCTTGCGTGTGGGACGGAAGGAAGGAAGCACGAGGACTGAAGAGGAGTACCCGATAGTGTGCGGTAGGCAGCCGAGTTTGTTCGTTTGTTTGAGTTTCAAGAATGCCGCATCCCTGAGCGCTTCGCCGCCCTAGAGCACTTGCATGCCGAAGCGCGCTTCCCCGCTGCTGCTGTCGCTTTGCCGCCGTTGCCTTGAGATTCAGCTGAGGGATGACAGTTATTTCAGAAGAGCCTTTCCCACTGAAGCGAGAGGGTTGCATGCGATGGGAGTAGTAGCGGGAACGGGAGCATTCCCACGAGCTAATGTTGTGTTATAATGTACAGAGCTCGCTTGACCTCTTGGAATTTGGAGACAGAAACCGCTCTCGATCAGCAAGTTAACCGGTTAACTCACTTGTCTTTGTGAAATCGTAGACGCTGAATAGGACTGAACCAACACAATCTGAGAAGCTCAAGGATTGTGAAGAGAAGATGCCTTTACAACACTTGCGTAACGAAGAAGTCCATGAAGATGAGTTTATAAGCCCAACAGGCGCCCTTGATCAGTACTTGTTTCGGAATCTGCCGGTACCACTCCACTCATCCATCCATGACCCCTTTTAGTGCCCTTTCGTGAACCGCGACCCCCCTTCCCTGTATCAGAGCCTCTCACCGTTTCCGTTGTGTGTCGTCGTCGTCGTTGTCGTGTGCTTTGTGAATGCAATTGAAAAGCTCTTGTTTTGTAAAGAAGACCAGTTTAGGATCAGCTCTGAGGCTGAGTCCACGGATTGCTCCTTGCTTTCTTCCGGGTCGATCGTAGCCTAGATCATCCCTCAACTGCACCCATAACACTGACTTGGAATACGTGACAAGGATCTGGATACCAGCAGTCTATCTCGGAATGCCCCATTGGCACAACAGTCTTGCACTTTTGAACTTTCAACTCCCGTCCACGAAAGAAATTAATTGGCACCCCACATGGCTCACAGTTTCTCGTTTTCGTCTTCTGTTGCGACGATGGCCAGCATGGCTACGCCTTGGGTCTGTGGTGGACTGACAAGAAAGTCGGCCATACAGGATGCTTCGATGCAGTTGGGGCAGGAGCGGCACAGACGAGAAGTGTGCAGCTCGAAATTGCAGGTGAATACGTTCTCCTGCCGGAATTCGGTGTGCCATTTTGGGTTTGTGTGTGATGAATACCGGGTAGAGTCGCTAGCTCGTTCCTTCGTTCGCTGGGAGTGTCGTGGGATGCGTGCCATTCAGTCCGACAAGAGCCAAAGCAAAAGGCCGTCGCATGTCTTGATGGTTGTGATCTTCTCGCAGGAAATCGAGAAGGAACTGCAGGAGTTTTCAGATGCCTTCGGTAGCAAATTGCAGGAATTAAAGTAAGACGTCGTATCCTCCTTTCCGTCGAATGAACGTTCAATCAGCGCTGTAGAAGTCATATATTGATTCATTCTCGGAGCATTACATTCCTTCCGTTGCCAGAATCACGTCTGATTGGGTGGTGCGATGACGATAACTTATTGAGGAATGGCTCGTGGCCATGCAGGAAGTCGATGGGCGAATTTGCCCAATCAATGAAAGAACTTATGCACTACGATGAAGGCACCTACATCGAAGATAGGCTCTGGGAAGAAGCTGACACCAACAGCAAGGCTGTGGATACAGTGACTTCGACTCAGAGCCCTCCGCATCGTTAAGCGCTTTTAGAGTGCCAGGAGAATGACAAGTTGTCTCTGCTTAATCTAACCAGTTTAGTTTTTCTACTTCACTATGTTTCTTTGAGAAACTCGACGACATTGTAGTATACATGTACAAAATTCTGTGCAGAGCAGTGCGATCTGTATAATATCCATCTCACGAATTATAGAAAAAAGTATAATTCGGAGTCTTTAAGATGTCCTCTCTCAGGAGGCCACCGAGTTCTCCTTATGGTTTCGATATAAGAACAAGTAGCGCTCGCAAATTTTGTTAATTTGAAATGCTCTGGTGCGGCTCTCCTAAAGGAATAAAGAGTTGGCTGCTCGGACAGCTAATCTTTGACACATGCTCTGAGCTCTTCTAGTCCTCCGTGAATGCCATTATTGACTCGTTTCCATCGGTGTCCTGCACTCGCATTATCGGGACTCCTATAATGTGCTGCACTCTTTCGCTCGATTCTTCCTTTTGTTTTCACGTGTGGAAGAATTGCCAGTGAATCTTTGTTGATAGCTGACGTCCTGAAATCGTCATGTCTGGATTCCTGGTTGTTCTTGCTGAAGCTGTCCATTTATCCTTTTGAGATTCTTGCCCGCCTCCAAACTTGGATAACCGCAGAATGTTGCGTTGCGTTGTGCTGTGCCGGGCCCATCTTACATTCTATTTCCAGTACGATGGGGAGGATTGAGCGTGAGGGTGCATCATGCTTAGCGTTGGAGGTAAACGAGCGAGCACTGGGTTCGCATCTTCAGACGCTCAGGAGGATCGTGAGCGCAACAGATTCCAGAGCGAAACTACTGCTCCGACTTCCTTCCACCCGCTCGACGGAGGCGCAAGGACAGCAGTTTCATCACAGGACTCGCGGAACGCACTACAAGCTTCGGTGCATGCACGTCGTGAGTCATGCAGGTTTGACCTCGGACGGATGGGCGGGCGACTTTCTGGTGAACAGATCCACCACCTCGTCACGTAACTGTCATGGACCTCGTCCTGACTCGATGTGTCCCATCTCCATCTCTACAATCCCGCATCGGTCCACGGACTCGACACCAGCGCTGCTGAGGAGAGAGGAGAGCACTCGAGTCGCTCAGTCAGTCCCTCACTCACTCACTGCACACAATTGTGCATGTCCTTGCCGTTGTCACATGTGCGTCCGCTGCTACGTCGAACGATCGTGCGGCATGTGCATGCCGGTGTAGCAATTCATTCACCTAACGACGAACCGACTCCTGTACCGGGACCGAGCTGTTCCCAACCATGAGGCAGACTGTGGCTATGCATCAGCAGCGCACAGAGTGAGTGCGCTGGCAGAGGCCGGGAGCACGTTCGAGAACCAACGTGTTCCTCCACGGCCGAGGCTGTACAGTAAGAGTATTACGTGGTGGGATCTGACCGCAGTACAGACAAGTCGGTGGAACGTTGTCCGACGTTACGTGGTTCCGCATCCGACTGGGAACTCGAGTCGGATAAGGTGGTGAAGTACAGTCCGGAGCTCAGAAGTGGGTAAATGACGTACTGATCTGATCGCTCGAGTGTGCCTCGGAGAGCGCGCGTGCGTGCGAGGCAGGCAGCGAGCCTGAGGCGATGCCAATGATCCGATGGTTACGATGCACATCGTACTGTCGTGCAGCTCGCAAAAGTGGTGTATTTGTTGAGCATTTCGTTCAGCAAACCGCTGCTTGTCAGTGTGGCTGCTGAGACGTAGCAGGTACCGGGCGCTGGGCTGCTTGCAACAATACAGAGGTACAGACCGGGAAGCTCGGCTGTCGACGAGCAGGAAGAATCAGATTGTTTTTCGCAATAATTGTCTCTTGTCCTCTGTGTACAGCAGGTTCCGCACGCTTGTGGTCTGGAAAAATCAGGCAGAAGAACTAATTTGGTTCCCAGTGAATAATGAAGATACGCATTGCTAACCCGGACTCTGGAGGGCCAGACCGCAAGCAGTTGCAATGCTCGAGACTAGGGAATGACTGGGTCAAAGCATAGCCTCGCCTTTTTCCCGGTCACAGCTCGAGGCAGAACATGTCGGATGTCTGAGCTGCGGTGGGTCCAATTTCCATTGCGGTGCTATTGGAGCCTCGCCTAGCCCCACGTTACCCGTTTCGTTTCATGCACTTGATGTCGTGTTTCCATCCTTTCTGCCGATTTCTCGGTGCCTCTTTAGTGAAAGCTACATTTGCCGTAGGGCACGGTCACTGTGTCACGGAGTCAATGAATCTGAATCTCGGACTAGAATCCAGGAGGAACTCTCTCACATGGTGAAGAATCTGGACCTCGCTACCTCGTTCTTTCCGCGCACAGCAGTAACATCAGAACTTGAATTAGCTACGAGCCTTCCAATCCCTGTAACATCGGGCACTTCCAATTTGCATTTCCCACCGTGTTGGAATCTGTTATGTTTTCTGCAATTCGGTGTTTGCCAGAGGGATCTGAACCTTCCATATCTCCTCGAGAATCGAAAATTCAAATCCAGCGCGGTCGAATGTCGAAGAGCACCGCGCATGAGAGCCCTCTCCCAGTAGCGTTCGGTCGCCAGGACAGGACGGTAATGTCCTACAGTCCTGGATAGCGATGGTGTTGTAATATACCGAACCTGAGAACAAGGATCGCACATTGGTTTTTTACGGCCCCGAAAAAAAACCTCGATGAATGTAGACTACCTTCACACACGCGCTGAATTGCGTTCTGATAAACGTCGAAGACTGGACCACGGAAGTGGTGAAGTTCTGGAGAACATCCGGAGGTGCCATCCTCAACGGACCCAGTTTCTTCTGGTCGGAGGCGTGAGAGTCCAGGATGAAATTGAATCATCGCCGACGAAGAGTGTATGCATGAAGGACCCTGAGGGCAGCCGGAAGCGAGTGGAGTTTTAGGTTTAGAATTCGCGAGTGGTGGATCGCCATGTCCCGAGCTCTACGAAGAGCTTCGGAACTATCGTGACTTTGGGGTATGGCGATCCGAATCTGTCCTCTGCGGCTGCTGCTACCTGCTAGAACGCGAGCCTTACTCTCTCTCGAGCTGCTGCGCTCGCGCGTCTTTTGGCTTCCCACTCCGGCTCTCTCGCGTTGCTCTGCATCCGCCTTCCTCCATGGGGGCCACCGACTTCGCCCTGCGGACCTCGTCCCCCAGCGAATTTTCGACCAGCCTCATCTGCTTGAGGGGGCCAGGGGCTCTGTGCCCAATTATGCGGAAAGCCATCCAGCGCTCGTCGTGAGAATGCTCCTTCCTCGGCAGCCATTGGAACGAGGATTTCGAAGTCGAGGTAGCAGTCCTGAGTCTTTCTTACAAGAAGGTGATTTCTCTCCCCGCCCGTCGACCATCGTGATCCAGCTCCTGAGCTACTCGTTCGCCTGCTCGCAAGGATGCGGATCGTGAGAGATCATGCAATCTGATTTGGGGTTTCTGCCGGCTCGAGTGAGAGGAGTGAATGCGGAAAAGAAGGTGGGCATGGCTCTTTCGACCACATTCGGAACGTGCGGAGAAGATGGGCAACGCTTCGTTCACGACAATTTGTACCCCAAGGTTAGCAACCCGCGTATTGTGTGCAGGAGACGATGGAATCAGACTCCGGTGAGTCTTCGAGGTGAAGAAGAGTTTCTCGCGTGTCATCATCTCCGTAAGAAACTGAGCATCTGTAATGGTCAAGCGTGTGCATCTGTGAAATGAGAGGTTTTGTAAAAATCGTTGAATGCTACTACGTTGGCGGTAGGAGCTTGGGCAGATACCGAGGAAGCAAACTCGCCTTGTAACGAATTCAATCCTCGTGTTTGAACCTTGACTGAAGTTGTTGGTGTCTCATGTGAAAAATAGAGCGACGGTTCTGGCATCAGGAGTGTCTGAGTTCATGCATATGCACATGTACAGGTCGGGGGATTTCACTTGAATTTGTCGAATGACGATGGGAGCTATCAATTTTCCGGAAAGCAGAGTGAAGTCTCTGCTGACTGAATTGCATGCACTATTCTACATGAGGGTCGATGGAATCGTCATTGCGTAGAGGCAAGCAAAATTTGTCGCCCTCGAATAACTGGTCCTCGACTGGTTAACGATTCAGCTCATATCTGCTTCTAAGCAAGTGTGCCGGCAAAAGCTCTGAAAAATGGCGAACAAAGATGGCAAAAAAGGGAAGCAAGATGACGCGACCATGTACAGAAACCTCTGTATCCAGAAGGACATGGAGGTCATTGTCATGGAAGACAAATGTAGAAAGCTGGAAACTAGATCCATGCATGTGGAGGAAATGATCGAGACTCTGGCGAAGAAGACTGAGGAGAAAATTGAGAACCTCGAAAAAATAGTCGCATATCTGAACAGGTCTCTTATCCTATCAGACACATTTCCTCAATTTACACCGTGAGTTCAGAGGATCCATCAGTAGGAAGGTTGAGCGGGAGTGATATCGAGATCGGTATGAATTCAGCACTTATGGATTCGCCAAATCGGGGACTAGAAATCTCGAACACTTGCTGCTTATTTTTCGTCCATCACATAAACTTAGAACGTCGATTTTGGAAGAGAACTCTTCATATATCTGCCTATTACAACATCTGAACTGAAGGAAATGCCTGAGCATATGAGTTCCCTAAAACAGAACGACCTCTAAAAAAATTTCCTACTTTCACGAAACTGATTCTGAATTGTACTCTTGCTTCAATTTCATGCTGGTTATTACGAAGTCTTGGTTTGAGGATAACCATAACCCTAAACAGACGGCAAGTCTTTAGGGTTTTGGATACATGTGACACTCTAAATTAGAGCTCTGTGTGCATCAGTGAGGAGGCCAAGAAAGATGAGAAAATTGCGAAATTGGAAGCTCTGGTTGCGAAACTGGAGACTGACATGAAAGAAACGATAGAGAGATTGAATAAAGAGTTGGAAGACGAGAAAGGTCGTCACGAGTTCCAGTATAACAGCCTGAAGCTTCAGCTGGAGTCCGCCAATGTGAAGCTTCGAGAGATGCACGACTTCTCCTTACGGAAGGCTGCAATGGAAGCAGAACTTATCTCGTATGTTCTCGCCGTCTATACCAATGGTTGTTGGACTAGCTCGAGCCCGAGAGTCGTTCTTATTTCTTGCTCTGCCAGTATAGGTCTGCCAGTATAGCTAATTGAGCAAAGTGGGGAGAGTAACTTGCGATGTGGGCTGTTCCGGATTCCAGTTTTCGAGTCTAGATTCAGAAACCGAAGTCTGTCAGGTACATCTACCCAAACACCAGGAAGAAATTCACGCCTGGCAAAGAATCACCTCCACACGATATACTGGAACAGCTCCAGAATGAGTATACATTCCTCGAAGATATTCACCTCATTGCTTCAAGTGTAGAGCTTCCTCGGAATCCAAACCATAGGCCTAGTGAACGGATCCTTTCAAGCGGGCGCTTTTCAAACCGATCACGATTACTGTACTGAGCTCTTGTAAGATGGCGTTTCTGTTGTGCTCTACGTTAGTACACCAAAATGAGGTCATCTATACCTCCGGAGGTTCTGTAAGATGTGGGATAATGAGTCTTGCATTTGCCTTATTTTTCAGCTTAAAGGAACAGTTGGCGAAAGAACAGAGGGACCATGCAGAGGCAATTAGCGATGTTGAGAGAAATGCAGTGCAAGAGCGGGAAAGGCTTAAGAAGGAGATCGAAAGACGTGTGGAGGAAACGAAGAAAGAAATGACCCGTTTGATGGAAGAGCAGCTACATCAAGTAAGCTTGAGTTCCTGTCAGAACCCCATAGTTGACTGTCCGACAGAAGACACAGTTGAGGTCATTTGATGCCTGCGGTCCGCTTCTGTCTAATCTCATATCGAAGTGGAATTTGAACATCAATAATCTTTGATACAAATTGTGTTAGAAAACGAAAAGGACGATCACGGAGAATGAACAGTTGAGGAAAGAAGTGACATACCACACACGGCAAACAGACATGATGCTGCAGAAGAACGAAAAACTGACGAATGAAAATCTTGATCTTCATCGAAGTTTGATACTGGCGAAGGAGGTTGGTCGCATGTCCTTCTCTGCTTCTAAATTTCATGAACTCAGAGCGACATTAGGAACGCAGTGAGATCGACTCTCACTGTGCAAGATACAACAGAGAGCAGAAAGAAGCTGCTGTGTAGACCAATCAAAATAGCGATCGAAATCGTAAGAGGAGAAGCTATCAAGTTTATTGAGATACATGGAGGTCGGAGACTTTAGACGTATCATCTAGCCGAGCTGAGTTTCAGTGGACGAGTGGATCTCGTATCTAACCTCGAACACTGAAACACGGTTTGGCTGGTTGATGTGTCTTTTGAAGATGGAGGATGATCTATCTTTCAGGAATCACATGTATCAGAAGACCACAAGAATTCTGGTGTTCAAACTTCGAGGTATGCTGTGTCCTCTCAGCTGAGTTGAAAGTTATGTACATCTGGGGTACAGTCATTGACCATACCGATTTTCACATTCAACTTGTGAACAGAAAAAGAAGAAGAAATGAGAGCAGCCGCTTTAGCTGTGAGAGATGAAGCCGACACCGTTCGAGAAGAGGAAGAATTAAAAGCGCTTCTGAGTGTATCTGCAGAGGTACGACATTTTACTTATGTGCCTGTTTGAGATCTCTGCTGTCAAATTTCACTTCCTTTCTTAAGTTGACATCTTTAACGTCTGAACTGAATGGCCGGCAGCCTCCGAAGGCCGCAAGTGAAGAATCATCGGCATCTGCAAAAACTGGGGACGAGGCCATGAGATTCCTATATGCCTGTCTAGAGGACCTTGAGCTGGAAAGGCTTATCGACGCTAAGAAAGAGGTCGACAGATCACATGCAACCAGATCAGATTCGAAGGACGAGAGGTTTGCTCTCAGGTAAAATTCACCTGAAAGCGGATGATTTTCCACTATAAGCTTCATGCCTATCGTTCACAGAGCGTCAAACATGGGTCGGGAGGGATTCATCTTTGTGTCTTTGGCAAGATGGAGAGAGCGACCTTTGATTCTTCAGAGGGTGATCAGGACCTCGGTGTACGACTGCCGATTTGGGCTACTTGCATTCGTTAATTCTTAAAAAGTTCTCGACGTGTCGTGTGTAACATACCATACAGTACCGCTCATCCCCCAGCATCAAGACCAGTTTCTCCACCAGCGCCTATAGAAGGTGTTCAAAGGCTCGACACGCTCTCCGTACAACAGCGCCAGGAATTACTCAAGTACGGCTTCGTTGGATGAGTTCAATCACGATGAAAACCTGTGTTTCCTTGCTAGTAGACTTGGATGGAGACTTAGTACTGCATTATTACGGAGCTTGAAACTAAAGAGATTTTTTCTGCGTACTTTGAGTACCTGAATCAGTCGCTTTTCTTGTTGCTCCTACAAAACTCACCAACTTACCAACTTAGGGTCTTATTTTAACAGCTAACCACTGAAATGGAAAACGTTGGAAGAGCTACGTTTCATTCGCTGTCTTTCTTGTGGGCTAAACAGAAAGTTGATACGTGCTGCTGCTTCATTTCGAACTGTCACGGACTCTATGGTTGAAGATGCGCTTGATTATTCGAAATTTTCCCAAGCCCATCCACCAAGTAAGATGAAGAAGAACCTTCTCTAGTCCCAGACGTACACTTCTGTGCGCTTAGTGGAACATGTCTTGGCTTGAATCTACGTCATCTTCACATCTTGTGCTGCATCTGTATGTACAGAAACTGTTGGGAAGTCGAATATACGTGTTGATGATATACTAGGCATGCCAGTTGAAGCCTTGAGGCTCGACGGGCCTGCTCGGGCATACCAATGGAAGAAGCCGACTACAGCTGCAGTACAAGCAGATCTGGTAAGATCTTCAAATATGGTTCCCGTTATTCTCGTTTGTTTCCATCTGCATTTCATTATGCATGAGTTCGTTCCTCTCCTTTTACCTTATAATTGTAAGAATTTTATACGAGTGGCATTCGTGACTGCGTATAAGCTGTTAACCGAAAGACATGCAGAGCTGTGTCTCGCTCTTACACACAATATACTGATAAGTGATCTGACTTTGGCTTTGCATGCCAGACTCCACATGCAATTCGAACACGGAGTCCCACACTGTTTTGATCTGCGTGGACACACCTACATTTGTAATCAGTTTTTATTGAAAAGGCTCGTATAGCGGTTACTCCGACAAGAGTTTCAAGTTTTTTGCCGAGAAGTTAGCGGAGAAGCTATCCGTTCTCCAGATGATTTGGTAGCGAAAACTTCCAAGTTTTGAGAAAGTCACTCCCCCAAATGAATGAAGCTACTTGTCATTTTGTCTTTGCTCGTGGGTATAGTGTGGTCTTAAGGATGTGAAACTCAGCAAATGACGTTCGAAACCTTGAGAGATTGACCACAACATTCAGATTCTTGAAGCCCTTGATATACAGACAAAAGAGTGATTAGCATTAGTACCATTGTCTTATTAGAAGGAAAGTTTTGACCCGACGGATTAGCAGAAAAGACATTGCCTCTTGCAAGCGATATGTACAAGTATTTGCGTCTAGTGTGTAGATTCAAAACACTTCCCCAATCCAGAAAGCTGAGAAGTTGAATTGCCATGGATATCAGATCAACGGTAGGTCAATCGGTGCACGTGCGCCGTCCAACACGAGTTTGTAAAAACCCTACTCGTTGTCCAAAAAAAGCAAGGCGCTTTGTGTATAGAACTCCCACTAAAAAATGTTCCAATGCCTTAAGAAGAAAAGCAGCACGGGAGTAATGCCTGCGAAATTATGCATAGATTGCGGTCTAGTCCTTGAAGAATGGACCTACTTCATTCAAACTTATTTTGTCCAGTGACCGCAATTTTGAAATTTTCACACCTCTTGCATGAACCTCTTCTGTATTCCTTCCATCCCTTATCTCCCACCACCAATCCATAGCGCGTGCTATCTCTGACTGACGTACTGTTAACATATATTACATTGATTGTACTCACAGGGATTCCATTTTGCTATATAAATTTTGGAACGAAGGCCCTTGAAAATCACACTTCTGTAACAGAACTAACGAGATTTAAGCCAAAGTTAACACGGATACTCGAAACTTGAACCGAATTGCACATATCAGGTGGAAAGTTCAGGCTGACTTATATGACAAACGCAGATACTGTCTGCATGTCATGATAAAGTACTGTTCTAGATCGCATCACTGGAGTTAGGTCGGTAGGAAGGACTCAACCACCAGCAATCCACGCTCCTGGTCTGGGTCCGGTCATTGACTCCTTGACCTTCTGAAGGTAAGCTGGTGGCTAAACTCCGAACCAACTTGAAGCAACCAATGAGAACTCGTGTTTGATGAAAATATAAAAGTAGCAGAATAGATTTCGCCTTTGTCCCACGGCTGCTAGCTTCGAAGATTATAGTAGGTGTGGTGGGTCATGTTTCAGTAAGAGACATATACATCTTTGTCAACATAGTCATTCAAAATATTATCTGTGCTCAAAACAATGGAGAATCGTGAAGAATTTTATATTCCCATGTAACCAAGGTAGCATCATTATTGAATCCCACGAATATTAAAGTATACGTTGGCTCTTCTCTCAGCGCATACTGGCAAAGAGTGCCGTGAAAATATCTGACTTCGATCGGGTAAGTTATTCCCTCCTTTCAAGGCAAGATTCTGGACAAGTAATCTCGCGATCATGCACCTCTCATGGCAGTACATATCGTTAAGCTTTCTCGAAGAAATGTTTCTCCTTTAGTTCTACTGAAGGTTCAGATATCTGACTTCGGTAGCATGTTTCGTTCCCTTGTTTCACGGTGATGTCCACGTTGGCATTACAGGCAAATACATTGTCGTTGTACGTAGAGGTATCTCTGTGCATGATCTCCCTCATATGAGCAAGCTTGAAGGATAAGTGGTCGGGTTTTATGCTCATCGGTATGAGCTGGTCTGCATTGATGGTTAGAAGGTATCTGAAATGTACACGTTCAATTATCACCTTTCTGCAGTCGTTGATTGGAAATTATAGAGGCGCACAATGATTCTAGCAGGTAATCGATTCCTCCCTCCCTCCCTTGAGCAACGGAATTACGTGTATCGAGAAAAGGGAAGCTCAGCTTCTCGACCACGCGTCATCGCGAGCTATTATCCACCACCGGCATCGAACTTCCAAAGTTGATTCTTCCTTTCGCTTTTTTCTCTAGAGCGTGCAGAAATAAGTACAGTAGCTTTCGGTGGGTGCATCAAACTTGCTGAAACTTGCCAGGAGTAGAGCAGCACCTACCAACCTCCAACATTCAACGCGAGTCGTCCATCGCTAAGGATACATGACCATGGACTCGTGCACTTGTCATCATTGCCTCCACATCTCACGCACCCAGCAAATCTGGAGTAGGGATGCACCAACAGAATCCGATGCACTTCACGTCGATGGACGAGGCAGTATAAGATATGGAATCTTAGGAAATATTGATGGATCGGAATGGGCTCGAGAGGAAGTAATTTCTTAAGTAATTTATTAATTACAAAGTAAGGAGAGGAAATTCAGTTAATAATTTATTAATTATAAATAAAGCTAACCCAGTCCTCATCTCCAGCTCCTTCAATCAGATAATTCATGGAATCACCAAATTTGTTTCCCCGAGAAACAGCAACAACAATCCTAAACCCTTCAATCACAACAAGGGGAAGTACACACATACCGCTCACCAATTGTGCAACAACCAAGCGACGCTCACAAACACACATACCGCAAGAGTTTGTGGTACACAGATCCTCACAATCAAACTAATACTAATGTACAATCGCGTCTGTTACCATACCCGTGATTTAATTTGCTTAGTCAAAGTATCTTTTATGGTAACACATGAATCAGGGATCAATATATCGTATCAACTGGACTTTATTCTCTTACACCAGTTAATTTAACCATTTTTGTTGTTCCATCCTTTAAAAATCTGTTTTTCCATGGATTATGCTTTTATAGACTCGTTTTTAGCTACCTAGTGCAAGCAGATGTATAACACAAATTCAGCATTTCGGCCTCGACATAATGGTACAGCAAGTAGCACCTATGAGAAAAGTGCGGCTCCAGCGGTACACATAAAATTCGTGATATAGAGAATTGTCGTCGAAGTTAAGCTTTAAGAGCTCAAAGTTAATTGTTGCGGATAAAAGATGTTGTTTTCCTAATGTAATTGTAGGTAATCTAGAAGAATTTACTGTTGTATAATTGTGTATTGATTTATGTCAATGTTTGCATCGTGTTCCTTCATAACATCAATTGATGCTATGCTGTGATATGAATCGGCGTTCTAAAACTTTACTGAATATTATATATGTAAATTAATAATTTCATGACTACTTATCATATTTCTTTCACATATTTATTTTTTAGTAATTTTTATTATAATTTTATATGTAAAACTTGAAACAAAAGTCTTGAAATCCATTGAGAATTTTATAAAATTCACACAATCAGGTATCATATACTTCTGTGGAAACCACATTCGATAGACTAATTTACAATGTGCTTCGACCACCAAAGGAATCTTGGTGGTCGAGGTGTAAAGTTACCCATATTCAGATGATGCTGTGATTATGTTTGATCATGCACTTGACAGCTGAATGAAAATTGGGTAAACAATCGATTTCCTTGGACACAGGAGGAGACAGACCCTACAGGACATGTACCTGCCCAGCAAGCTTAGAAGCGTAGGTGTCGGAGGGCCGGAACGTTTTTAACGTGATCTCCTCCTCTTCGTCGCATCGCACGCTCCACTCCTTTCGGTTCCATGCGGCGAAAATCCTCTTCTCCGGTCCCCACCCATCGCTTCGCGCACCGAAGAACGAGAAGAATGCGTCACCGGAATCAGGACGTATTCGTATACCTTCCGTCTTCTGGTTTGCGGTACCGACAGTTTACAGCACTGTAGGTACAGTGCAGGGAATTACTATACACTCGACGAGGTTCAGAAAAGCTGAGCTTCAAACAATAAAGAAGAGCAAAAAGCGACAAGCAAAAAGCGGAAACTGAACATTTATAAAGCGAACTGCGATGCAAAATCATTTTGTGCAGTCAAAGATGACCGAAGGTTTGACGGGTACGGAAGGTCAGACCTTCCGGTCCGACTTGTTTGTCCCATAATATCTCGGCGAATCCCGCAGGTTTCTTCTTTAGCCCTCTCGAGATTATTTTTAGCCCTTTCAGCTTCGATTGGGCACAAAATTAAGCGGCGGAGAAAATTCTCCTGGCGGACGAAACTCTTCCGAACTCGAAACTTGAGAATCTTGATCAGCGTTACATAATATCCGCTCTGGCAGCCTAGGCAGCTCATGAACGTTGTTCAGCGTGCGGTCCCCAGCGGTGTGCCGAGACCGAAGCGAAGACCGACAGTCGGCTCCGAAAACGTGACCCCATGAGCGAGGAGAAAGCTAGCGGTCCGAGCCCAAGTCCCGGAGAAGGATGCAGATCCGGTTGGCGGATAGTCAACCGAACGGGCCAGATGCGTTCAGACATGCATGAGTCCTCGTCCCTACAATAGGTGCTCTCGCATCTGGAGGATTCTGACTGGACTACAACATTGACCGGAAGCCACGCCCAGTCGCGGTTTCGATGGCGGGCGTCCGGAGAGCGGGCTCTGTGGCTCCCGCCCGCGGGCCCGCGGAGCTCGTCGCGGCGTGGCCATCTTTTGGAGCGTCGAGAATCCATGAAATGTGCGAACGACCCCGCGGCTCGAAGTCCTGCAGGGAGTCCGGCGCGCTCGCCAATCGCTCGCTCTGCTGACCACTCTGGTTCCGCGTGCATGTGGGGCCTGGAAATCGAGGCCTCTCTCCGGAGTATGAGCGCGAGCAAATTCTCGTGATTCCTGGGTCAGTAGATCTGCCGCTGTGGAGGTTTAAGGAGTGTTCGTCTGCAGGCGTTCTGCGGAGTCATTCTCGTACTCGTTCAAGTCTCTGTGACATCCTCCTTATCTGTGTTCTGCGCCGACGGTCTCACTCTGTCCCTCGCCCTCTTCTTGCTGGTGAGTTTGCGATTCTCTCAAAGCTCGCCGAGTTTGCACTCGCTTCTGTGAAGATTGTCGGTGAGAAGCTTTTAGACGTGTCCTCGAGTAGTGGCACGCCTTCCGTCGCGCGTCTTTATTTGTCGTCTGTGATGTGTTCGCTCTGATGTTCTCGGTCTAAACTGACCAGTCAAGCGTCTGGATTTTTAGTTTGCGAATTTCGAAGTTGCAACTTTCAATCGCACTTCGACTGAGCCTAGTGACTTGCAGTTTTCTGCGAGTGTCGAGTGTCTGCAGTGCAATTGCAGCTGCAGTGCAAGAGGAGTGTTCTTAAATTTAAGAGATTGATAATACGAAGAGTGCTGAGAGTGGTGCATTCATGTCTTCTGTCAGCCGTCTGCTACATTGACGGCATACTTTTGTGAAAATGGCACAATGTTCATTGCTTGTCCTTTGTGGTGTATGTGCACATCAAGAGACTTGGCCATCAACCTGGTCACGTACAGTCAATCTACTGAGCAGATTATCATAAATGTGCGCATAATTTTCACCCAATTCGCTGCTTACGTGCACACAAATAATGCCACGCTTAAACACAGTCTAGTCGTAAAGTTTGTCGTCTGATTGCTGGAGTGAAGCGTACATATCCATCAAGTCATATTGGTCCGATCGTCACACGTGTAGGCCCGTTCTACATGAGAGTCTAAACCTCTATGCGTTTTGTAAAAGTAATCCTTAAAAAAATGGGGATCGATACGCCTATACGCCTGTTACGGACTTCGTATTTACATTTATGGCATAGCTCACACACTTCAGCCCTCCCTCTTCCGTTCTTCCACAGGTCCTCAGGTCCTCTAAAAGTTTCTACTCGCTCACCAAGCAGCCGAGAGCAATGGTGTCAGCTGAGCCAACTAGTGGAGGAAGCGAGCCAGTAGCAGAAGAGGTACGACCTTCCAACGACCGAAAGTCTGTTTCTCACTCCTGACTCGTTCGTCGCAATCGGCTGACCGATTGAAGTAAAGTTGACAGATCCAATATTTTTTGAGCTTGATGTGGATATCAGTTCTAGACTCTGCTCACAATTTCAATATTTTTGCTGTCAGATTCTTTTGGTGGAAGAGAAGAATGGTGTCGGCATTGTCACTCTAAATCGGCCGAGGGTTCTGAATTGCATCAACATAGAGATGGTAGGGTGGCCCTATCTTCGTGACTCCTTGGTTATGCCGTATAAGTTAATCTCAAAAGATCGGACTGAAAACTCGAAAGGTGGAGATCTGGTGCTGACACCACTGCAAGATGGAAACTGAACATTAGTGTTGTTTATCAAGATAACGATTCAGTCCTTGTCGTGTAAGACAAATTGAGCTACTCCAATTGCTGGGAAAACTGTTGTTGATTTATTTGAGATTATTGAAGTTTATCCGATTTAAGACTGATAATTTCTGACTACGAGAGGTATGTTGATAATGCATATCATTATTTCAAAAAAATGTAATTTGGCAACAATCAGAAACTGACGAATGTTCCCTTCATGTTGTTGGTCATCAGATTAGCAGCATGATCGACGCTTATAAAAAGTGGGAGGATGATGAGAATGTGAAGTTGGTCATTTTGAAGGTATGCAAGTGTATACGTTCAGCTTAAACCTTGACAGAAAGCCAATGACCTTTCGGACACCGTCTTCTACTCATTGCACGGACTGGCCCTGCATTTTGAAATTGAAAAGTCCGGCCTTGTTCATGTCCTGCTCACGAATAATGTGCTCCAGGGCAATGGGCGAACCTTCTGTGCCGGTGGTGATCTCAGGATGTTTTACAATCTGGGGAAGTCAAGTAAGTGTTGTCAAACAGAGTACCAACCGCTTGAATGTGTGGGAAGTCAATTACTGAGTAGGTCATTTGTGATGACTCTTTCCTTGGTCAGGCAGTTTCCTACCTCCTGTGTATTGCCTCGTTTGTTCTTCACCTACTTGCTCGCAAGGGAGATGTTGCACTGCTGTACAAGACCTGCTGACAAGTTCATATTGCCGCAGACGAAGGATGGACTGAAGTAGTCTATGTCAAGTATTGGTTCGATTATCACATTGCTACCTACGGAAAACCTCTTGTACGTACTCAAATCTTCTAATAAGCGTCAATTACTTGTGTATACAAGGATCTTACTCCCCTTCGAGAGTTGCATAGGTCGGTTATATGTTTCGAATATTTCCCTTCCCTTTGAATGCAAATCCAAGTGCTATCTATAGCTGCTATGCCTGTTTGGATCTGCCGAACTTTGAGCAGAAGTCAAGGCTTTTCAAATGTTAGTATTTGGGCTTTAGTTCTGCTCGACTGTTTGCCCAATTTACCATGGATTGATTACTTGCGTCTTAAATCTCGACCAGGTCGGTATACTTCATGGATTAACCATGGGCGGAGGTGCGGGCTTGACCGTTCTCGGCAAGTACAGAGTTTCCACTGAGAAAACGGTATGGTACTGGGAAAAGGCGAAACTCATCGTATGATGCTTTCACATCTTATTAAGATTGATGTTGCCATACCTTGAATTCGTAGATCATTGAAATTTGACTTTACCCTGCTTTGTCTGTCCTGGTAGGTATTCGCAATGCCAGAAGCTGCTATAGGTTTCCATACAGATTGTGGAGCATCTCATTGGCTGTCACACCTGCAAGGAGCACTCGGTACGTCAAATCTCTTTCTTGGTGTCACAGAATTGGGCACTCCTGAATTTTGTGCTCTGACGATGTGGATGAATATCTAGACCTTTTGGTGTTCTACTAAGTTTACGAAGTATTAGAAATCCTGGGACTATGCAAAGTACCTACTTTAATTCCTACTTACCATACAGGGACGCCATGAGGCTGTAATCCCGTGTAGATCACATGCTGAAAATCTCGTCTGCAGTCATTTTTCATATTTATCATGTGTGCACTAGCGAGAAGTCATTGTAAGAAGTCCGCAACTCTTGAGGCTATTGATGCTAAGGTCACGTGGAATATCAGGGGAGTACATGGCATTAGTCGGGGCACGTTTGGATGGTGCTGAAATGTACACATGCGGCCTGGCAACCCACTATGTCCCCACAGAGGTACACTTTGTCTAACCAATCATGTTCTCCAACAATTCGCATACTGCGCATTCTAAGCTTCATCGCAAAACTAAAAGATCATGATGTGTAACACGAAACATGTAATGACTAGCATTACACAGTCTCCGTCTTTTTTGAACATTTCTTTCTAAGCGGACATCTGTTTGCTGGTTGCAGTCACTACCCCAATTAGAGGCAAGATTACTGGAATTGGATTCAGGAGACGCAAATGTAGTGGATGGAGCGATCAAAGAGTTTACAGTTCCAGCTAAGCTCGGCGAAAACAGTATATTGATCAAGTAGGTTCGAAATTGCCGGTGCAAGCGTTTCTCGAGGGGTATTTAGTTTGCTGAAAGTTCCATATCCTTGAAAATTAGCTTGCAAGTTTCTTGAGGGTGCTGCCAGAAATCAGGTTGTATGAGAAGTGTGAGAAGCTCAATCGAACAATATCTTTGGACAGTAGCGTTAAAATAATACTAGGCAATCTCACATCTGAATGAACCTTCTTTGTATGAATTCTAAATACGACTTTCTCTTCTTTGCACCTGCAGGGACAGGCTGGCTGTGATCGACAAATGCTTCTCAAAAAGCACCGTTGAAGAAATCGTTGAAGCGTTAGTATGTTTTCATCATTCGTCTAGTCTGTTCGATTCTTCATAGAGCTAATAAAGACAATTTCATTTCATTTTTGACTCTATCCATACTTTCACGCTTGAGCTGACTATTTTCTGCAATCTTTGCATATTAGCTTCTTAGTATGCCGACTAAACTCTATGGAAATTTTCGGACAATGAATGTAGCGATTTGACATCATGAAGCTCTGCCGTTTGTATAGGAGGCCGAATCCAAAGAGCCAGGCCAACAATGGGCTTTAGAGCCCCTTAAGATCTTGAAAAGATCTTCTCCCACTGGCCTTAAACTGACTTTACAATCGGTATGTGGCCTTGCTTTTCTTTATTTTACACGTGTGCTTGCTTTTAGCATGACGACACTTTCTTCTCAAGTTGCAAGAAAGTCCTGATTTTGTTTGAAACATTCCGCTAGTACAGTCACATAATGAGTGCAGATTTGGTCTTTCTTCTTGTTCTATTACTTGATCTTTTTATGCTAGGATTGCTCAGCCGGTGCGAGCTGGCTGGAGAATCCATAGTGGCTAGACTGTGACAGCGTCATACTAATGAGTACAGTTTACCCCTGTCCAGCTTCGTATTGGCCGAACTGGAACACTACCCGAAGCTCTTCAACGAGAATATCGCCAAACCATTAATTGCCTACGAGGACTTATCTCTGATGATTTATATGAGGTAATCTTGTAAAGAATCATACGGCTGATCTCACACATGCTTCTTACTAAACACAGTTCTCTGCACAATCCCTTAACCAGGCTAGAGCGGATTGTCCTTGTTCTCGCTTATAGCTATCTTTCTTGGATGATGCAGGGAATTAGAGCAGTTGTTGTTGAGAAGGACAATCGTCCCAAGGTATGTTAATCTAGCTCCAGTCTCAACCATTAGGGTCAGAAATATGTATTATGGCCTAGTTTTTCCGCTGATACACGCTCCAGTTCTTTGATAAATTATGGTTTGGGTATATCAAAGTCTGTCTGTAAGCTCAGAGACTGGACCTCTTCATACTACTGCACAAGGTTTAGATAAGAGGAGCTTTTACACGCGCTTGGATTGTTTTGGAATGGCAGTGGAATCCAGCAACTTTGGCAGATGTGTCAGAGGAGAAGTTGAAGCTCATGGTCGAGCCGTTCAAGCCGGAACATGAACTGCACCTACCCACCGATGGAACCACTCCAAGGTTTGTGTCGCTGAAAATTTTAGCTTTTTACAGAGTTCCTGTTTTGTATCTCGAAGGCTAAATATCTCAATCTGAGCGTTGAAATTTGTCTTTATTCTTAGCTGAATAACCACGCTATGAGTTGTCGTATTACTGCCATCTTGCACTGATATATAGATGGCGTCCACAGGTGGGGTGGCAGCTGGAAGGACAGAGTGGAGGCTCTGCAGGGAGTAGCATAAGATCAATTCGATTTAAGCAGCTGGTCTTCCAGGATAAATCGTAGCGATGAGCTCCAAATGAATCTGAGTCAAAATCTCTACATTTGATTCTTCCGATTCTTTTGTAAATATCTTCATACCTAAATACCAGGTACGGCTGACATATTTCCACAGGATGTTGAGAGAACAGTTCCACTTTAAGAAATTTTCTCATAAATGGTACAGGACGCCTCACTAAAATTTGCGCTCATATCCTTCACAAAGATCGGGTGAGTGATATGGATGAAACAACCTGATCTCTTAATAATCGCCTAGGTAGGAGTTATAGGGCTGCTATTTCCCGAACGTCTCTTTCAAAGGCCTATGACACTAACGGGCACGTAGATCGGTAGATCGTCACACAATAGAGATCGTAAGCGTTTCCCCAGGTGTGCGATTTGGACTGGAAAGCATTCAGCTTACTTCCCATAGGGAGACTGACCGAGTGGTTAAAAGAGACAGACAGTAAATCTGCTGAAGATTTTCAACGTTGGGTTCTTAGGCTTTGATGGTCTCTATTAAGACATATATAACTTTGGAGAGGGTGAATCAGCCGTTGGGATGAAGAGCTCTCGGTGACGTGGACAAATCTGGTTTCCGATGTCTCGCTGATGGATGTATTGCTCTCTGTAATCTTTCACCTACCCACTGTTTCGAAACCAATGCTTGCAGCCTTGTATATACTACGGCCTCAAAATGTACCTCACAGAATTATGACCGTCTTCCCTACAGTGCACCTGCCCGTCCTCAGCCGCGCACAAGGAAGGCTGGCTGTTCAGCGTGAGTAAGATTTCGCAAAACAGGCATAGAAGCAAAATTTGAAGAATTTGACGGGAACACTACCACGACTGATAGGCTAAATGAATGCCTGATGTTGCCTGTACAAGCAGCATGCATTTTCCTTCTTAAGGCGGCTAGTGACTCATCAGTCTCAGATCGAAAATATGTCCCACGGATAGTAGATCTAGGACAATCTTCGACAGAAAGAATCGAACAACTACAACAAGCGGATTTTTAGACTCTGACAGGAATGAGCAATCATCGCACTTGTCTTTCGTCCACCAAATGCCATCCTTTAGGTCAAACCCCATTATATGATCCCTCTTATGTCTGATATTCAGAATATCCTGGAACTGCTCGAAGAAATTCTGATGCAAGAAAAGAAAGTAAAGAACAAACTCTTGAGCAGCGATAAACAAGTTGGTTGTAGGTAAATATGGTTGTCGGTAAATGGTAATAGATGGTCAAAGGAGTGAAAAATATGATACAAGCTAAAATCACAAACAAATGAAAGAACCCCAAAGATCAATCAATACCTAGCTAGTGCGCACGAGAAATAAAAATGTCCTCAATATAACAACTTAAATCAATAGTAACTAGTTATAATAAAGAATATAAATTCTACATATCTATATTACACGCAAGTATGATATCATTGCACCTAAAAAATTAACAAATACATCCTCTTCATCATCAATATATCCTAATGTGTTTGTACTAGAACAAATACATGCTCTTCATTCTCAATATACCGACCGTCACATAACCAACAAATAAATTCAATCATATCAATATTAAACCAACGTCTTTGTACCTAGAACAAGTAATAAATACATGCTCTTCATCCTCAATATACCCACCGTCACATAACCAACAAATAAGTTCAATCACATCAATATTAAACCAACGTCTTTGTACCTAGAACAAGTAATAAATACATGCTCTTCATCCTCAATATACCCACCGGCACATAACCAACAAATAAGTTCAATCATATCAATATTAAACCAACTTCTTTGTACCTAGAACAAGTAATAAATACATGCTCTTCATACTGAATATACCCACCGTCACATCAACTACAAATAAGTTCAATCATATCAATATTAAACCAAAGTACTTACTCAATTCCAAGCCTATGAGATTCAATTCTATGGCTAACAATATTATGACGTAAAAACGTAGAGATTATTGCAAATTGATATTAATGTTCACAAAAAACAAACATAGGATTCACATGAAGTTGATAAAATTGCATCTTGTTGCCGCACTTGATCCAAATAATGTTCAAAAATTACTCGGTAGACATTCCCGCACCATAGGTTGCAGACTCCAATTGCGTTCCGCCACATTCCACCTCAAAGATCAAGTTACCACATCCGCTAACCCTCATTTGGCACATGTGGCACGCAAAGCTTGAAGAGGAAAGCGAAAAACATTTAGAGATCTCACCCGTATGATGTAGGTGATGATCAAGTATAGAGTTTCAACCTCTAGAGTTAAACAACCTGTTTCCACAAAAAGAATAGCATATGGAGTTTGGTTTCTTACACCTAATTCTTCTTGTAGAAAGATCTTCTTCACATTCTCCGCTTGCTACAAACTGTCTTCTTACAATTAATATACCACATTTGGATTCCATATAATACTACCGGCAACACTAAGCTTCTAAATAAAAATCTCCTAAGACTCCAAGATACTAGATGAGCCCTTCTACACCAATTTAGCAATGAATAAAGAGCTTTGTAAGCATTTTTCATTCTCTTTGGCATACAAAGTGCCCAACTATAATCCTTAGAAAAATCAATGCCTAGATATCTATAAATGTTCATCTCCTCTTATTATAGGTCCTTGTAACATGAAAAAAACTTGGATCTAGTGCTCACTATCATGAGTTTAGGCTTCTTCATATTTATCTTCATCTAATTCTAAGTACAAAAGCTAGTCAAAGTGTATAATTGTTTCTGTAAACTAATTGCATCATGTGCTAGTAATATGATATCATCTACATACAAGAAAGCTTTGATAACAAAGTTGCCAAGCTTGACACCTTCACTATCACATAACTCCAACCACTCTTCAATATCATCTATGAAAACTTCAAATAGAGTAGGAGAGAGAGTCAACCTTGAATGGTATTCAAAACCTCTTAAGATTGAGAAGTGTTGATCTTTGCCTTAACAAAATGATATAACCTAGTCACAACTGCCATAAGATCTAGTGGTATTCCAATGGTTTGCAATTTTTTCCATAAGAGCTCACGAAATACAGGGTAACAAGCTTTCTTAAAATCGATAAAGATGCAAAACAAAGCTATTTCATTGGCCTTTGATTTTTTCCATAAAACACACAAGGCCAAAATATGATCAATGGTGTCGTATGTAGGGCAAAAACCAACTTGGAACCGCTATCTCTTCCGATGAGATTCAGTCTATGTGCTCAACTTTGACTCCATCAATTTGCCAAGCAACTTGGCAAAAACACTATCCACCATGATAGTGCAATAGTTTATCACCAAGTACTTAATTCTTGATTTGTGAATAGAAACACTCTTTTGTAGGTATCAAGTTGAAGAAAAATCATACAAAGTAGCATTTTCTAACATTTTAATGAGTTTTGCTCCAATATCATCTACTCCTCACTTGAAAAGTTCAATAGAAAGATAATTCAAACCCTCTGATTTATCATTTGCCAATTTTTTGAGTTTAGTCATCATCTCTGATTCAAGAAATAAGCAAGGTATTCCTTCACAACGTGGCATTGATGCAACGTTGTGAAGGAATAAAGCTTTTCAGCAAAAGCAATCAAAGACTTGGAATCAAGAGTAGATTTAGAAGAAAGTATTGCTAACTGTCTCCAGAAAGATTTGGAATTCTCCATCAAGTGCTTTGTCGAGGAATCTTGCTTCGTCCTCAACAAATCTTGTTCTTTAGACTTCACCTAAACTTTGTAAAGCCTTGTCAAGATAAATTGACTTTGGAGATCCAAAGACTTGTCAACTGATCTCATCCTCGCTTGCTTGCAATCAAAGTCAAACCATCAATTGCAAGGAAGATCTCTAGCTCTTCGATCCTTGTGCTGCAAAAAAAACTTAGAAGCAGTGTTTGTGAGCAACTTTGTTAGTTGCAAACTCGCTGTATGTGGATCAAGGCTCCATGAAGTGTGGCTCAAAAGGTCTTGAAAATGTAGCATGTAAAGATCTTTCTTACTAGGATACAAATAAAACTTGGAGGAAGCTAAAAAGTAATAGCATGTAAAAAGATGAAGTCTTTTTAGCAACAAGAGAGTAAATAAAAAAGTTGCATATTCAGATTCTCGCTAAAGTTCGCTAGAATGTCAAATGTAGAATGTCAAATGTAGACTTTAGAAAATTAATAGTGACCAAGGATAGAAGATAATCAAAAGCGCTAACACCGGTAGAAGAAAAATAGATATTGGAAAGAAATTTGGAAAATAGAGAGATATTGTTGAAAACTTTCAAATTACATGTGATTCTAAAGGTTAGAAAATGTTTTGTCAAAGTATTTGTAGAAGCATCAGAAGAGATTCTAGATCACACACCATCTTCAAATTCTTCAAAAGAAGGAGAAGTCAAATGATCATCAATTTGGGTAAGTTGAGCACAACGTATGCGAGCATTGAAATCTTGAAGAAAAAAACTTTACCTTTACTTTGATAGTTGAGAACATCTGTTTTAAATTGATGGAATGGTGGACTCTGATTGCAAGTGCGTGTGAAATAGATAGGCATGGACTATGATTCAAAGTAATAAACAACCAAGTAACTATAAGATACTCTAATCAATTCAAGACGAAGCCAATGATATTGAACTCCAATATCATGACCTTCTAGATGTATTAGAGGTAAAAATTAAGACCTGATGAAAATAACAATACCATCATAGTATCTTCTTGCTCGTTGATTTCTATGATTTCAAGTGGATGCCACCAAAATAAACCTTGGTATCTCTTCAAGAGCGTTGTTCTCATGTTCCCACGTCTTCACAACGTTGATGATGTTCGTCATCTTCCAAATTGGATCAACACTCACATACTTTGTTGTAGAAAGTACTCTTATATTGCACATTAACATACTCAAGCTCTTGGATTACTAGATTGATGATTGTCTTCTTTGCTGAATAACAATTGCTTGTTCATCACGGAGATAAGCACAAAATCCAAAATCTTGAGTTTCTTTGACTTTTGTAAATAGCTTTCTCCTTACCTCTATTCCTAGAGGTGTAAGATCAAGATTCAAGCAAATCTTACATCTTTTGAGATCGGCTTTGTTAGCTAAAGCCGTATCACGTTGAGTTTGATCAACAAATTTAACTATAATGGCACGATCGAATTTTGATTAAATCTAAGATCTAAGATCGAATTTCTTTGCTTCCAATGCAAAAAGCTTGAGCTAAATCTGGGTTAAAATTTTGAAGTATTTCAACCAAAAACTTGATGATAACACTTTTTAATTCTAGTATATCTAAATTTCCAATGTTTTCTACGGGCGAATTGATTTGACTTTTCAATCTCTTGCTCATGATAGAAAGATACATGAGCAACCTTGATAGCTTCAGCATATGATTTCATTTTTACTTCTCATTCTTTAACTACCTCATGCAAACCAAAACTAGTAGAAAAAGTTTTTTGTGAACATGACTTCTCTTGAATTCTTGAATTCTTCAACTCTTGAATTTGATTGTGTGATCAAGATTCAAGCAAATCTTACATCTTTTGAGATCGGCTTTGTTAGCTAAAGCCGTATCACGTTGAGTTTGATCAACAAATTTAACTATAATGGCACGATCGAATTTTGATTAAATCTAAGATCTAAGATCGAATTTCTTTGCTTCCAATGCAAAAAGCTTGAGCTAAATCTGGGTTAAAATTTTGAAGTATTTCAACCAAAAACTTGATGATAACACTTTTTAATTCTAGTATATCTAAATTTCCAATGTTTTCTACGGGCGAATTGATTTGACTTTTCAATCTCTTGCTCATGATAGAAAGATACATGAGCAACCTTGATAGCTTCAGCATATGATTTCATTTTTACTTCTCATTCTTTAACTACCTCATGCAAACCAAAACTAGTAGAAAAAGTTTTTTGTGAACATGACTTCTCTTGAATTCTTGAATTCTTCAACTCTTGAATTTGACTGTGTGCAAGAGTTAATTGAGCCGTTTGCATCTTGAATTCAAATTTCATCATGTTCACATTGGTTAAAATCTTTTGCACCAGGTTCAAAATATCATTTTGAAAAACCGCTTGCAAAACATCAAGGATAATCCTCTTGGATGGCCATAATGTAATCAACAGAACAAAATTTGTCATTTTTTTTAGCTTGAAAATTTGCAAGTTAGTGTGTCTTGCCCAATTCCAAGCTCGCACATATTTTTAGCTTCAATGCACATTCGAACTCGAAGAAACAAGCCACATAAGATTTGACTCTCCTTCAGTTAAATCTTGAAACTCAAAAATAAATGCACTCTGTATTAGATTTCTGTAAATCTAAAATTTTGCAGGCAAATACGCCTTGTCAAAGTTCAGGCTTTCACATAATTTCAAACTCCGTTCACAATCCAATCCAAAGATATGGCTCTTGCAAGATTTGACCCTTCCCTTTCAAAAACTTGAAATTCAAAAATGATTCAACTTTATACTTGAATCTGCGTTATGTTTGAAATTGTGCAAGTATTGTGTCTTATCTAAGTCAAAGCTTCTACAAAATTTTAGCTTTAGTGCACATCCAACCTCAAAAACACAGCTTACATAAGATTCAACTTTCATCCCATGAAATCTTGAAACTCAAAATTGAAAATTTTGTAGGCTACTGCGTTGATATTTATGATTCATTATTTATGAAATCTGCAAACTTGCAAAACTCTTATTTGTGTACAAAGTCATCATTGTCTTTTAATCAAATTCATTTAGTTAAAAAAACTATTTCTTTATTTTATATATTCATGATGAAACCAATATAGAATAGTTCATTTTGTATCTTGAAATTTTAGAAATATTTTATTTAAAAGCTTATTGTTACCGATGATCCTATATGAAATCCAAATTTTGGTCTTTGTTTGTAAAAAGACAAGTTGAAAGTTTGTGGAGAGAAAGCAAAAAATATTTTTTAAAAGAAGAATTGAATGTTAAGAATCAAACGCCATATGTTATTTTTCTTGCACGAATAATTTGTTCTTACTGTAGAGTAGTATTGGAATCACAAAAAAAATTCTCAAATGATTTTATAAAAATACAAAATTTCATTTGTATAAATCTACTAGAAGCATACTTTGTATATACTTACAAGCATGCTCAAAGGCATGGTGCATGCCCATCGTGAGTGTCAAGATCCGAAGGCGATAGTAGGCAATGACGCAAACAAGAGCAATGTTTTGTTGAAGATTGTTCAGATTACTTTGAATGGCTTTGTTAAGTAAGTGTTCAACCGAAGAAGCCAGACCAATGAAAAATTCTTGAACATTGAACAAAGCAATCACATAATGATCGACTATGACATGAGTCGATAGATAAATATTTGCAATTGATTATGCGTTGAGAGGTAATATCATTCCAACATCAGCAATGAAAGTTGCTACAAGGTTTTCAAGACATTTTGCTGCTGAAGTACAAGAGTAGTTAATCCTTGAATAGTGCAAAAAGTGATAGTTGCTTCAGTGGTGAAATGATGTATGAAATGAAGTGCAATCCACAAAAGTCGAGGTGGAGAGGAAGCTAGCTACTTTGAGTCAATATGAACAAGCAACTGAGTTTGATGGATTTTGAACCATGTGATGATTTTTTCCATCGAAAGCCAACGATTAACAACACTATGACATGTGGTTTGCATTTTCGCGATCAAATTCTCCTGCCGTGTCATATGAGTGATAAATCCAATCATCACTGAAAAGAATCGTTCTTTGATGACATTGTTCATAACCTCCTCCATAAAAAGATCTAGTTGATGCGCTACACATCAAATCTAAATTAAAGAACAGTCTTTGTGCATCATGTTGGCAAGATGAGTAACAACCTTAGTAATGCGTTCAGTCATATTGCGAGCTTTGTTAGTCGTCAAACCAAGAAGACAAGCTCTGTCCAATCAAGACAGATCTCTGTCAAAAATTTGCTCATCATTGTGAACATAACTTCACATGTGTGACGATCAAACATCAGAAATGTACAACCATGCAAGTTAACAATCGAATGATAGTTGCAAATGATAATCCGGAAGCTTATATCATGAAATGAAGTGCTTTAATGTGTCGTCGAGTGAAGTGCTAATGAAAACGTTGAAGAAGATTCGCAATCTTTTGCAGATTGGCAGCGCATATTACTCGAACAAAGGTACTAATTTCGTGACAAAAACACACGTATTGCCCAAAACATCATATATACAACCGACAAGTTTGAATGACATACGAAATGATGTTCTGCATGACACGTATCACAAAGCCAGACAAAACAACGTTGTTTTTGTCTAGGAAATTGTTACTAAGTTCAAATATTCTAATATCAACATGCTTAGATTCAACACGATAGATCAATGATAAACCACGTTCTTTTGACTTGGTTGTTGCTTGTCGTTATAAGGCTAGTTGGATATTATTCTCATTCATACTACCATGAAGCAAACGTTCAACTTCTCCTTCTCTTCCATATCACTTTCTTCTTGTTCTTTGAGATTGAACATCATATTTCTAACAATGATATCAACATTGTTTCATTCAATTGCATATACAAGATCTCCTTCATCTTCTAAAGAAGATACGAAATGGTTCTTGAGAAATTTTTTAAATGCAATTGTTCCATCCTCAAAAAAATGAATTATGATCCAAAAAAGTTTCTAGGGTTTGATACACATACCATTTTCTAGTATGTTGGGTACAAAGATGATGTGGAATATTGTTATAACAAAAGTAAAATTTGCATGCTTGAACAAAAGATGTCATTTTTTGTTTTGAATTTGACTTTTCCTCCCGATCAAATGTAATGCACTACCAACATTGCACATCCATTACTTTTAACGATTTTGGATTCCGAACCACAACTTTCAACCCAAATTTTTCATCATGTAGACAGACGAATGTTTTTTTGTCCTTATAAAAATGAAAAAAAAATTGCTGCACACAATTAATTTAAAATTTTTGATTCTATCCTGCAACATTTTAGCAATAAAAAACAAAACAATTAGAATATATGATTTTCAAAAAGAATAAAGACAAAACAACAACCATCAACATAAAATAAAAAGATATCTAGAGAAAAAATGAACTTCTTATTTCAAACCAGAAGCTACTTGAGTATACAAAATGTCACTTTGGTGAAATGGTTTAACACAGCAATGTGAAACTCCTCTCCAGTAATGATAATCATGACAATACTATCAAGATTTGCAAGAGAATCAAGACTCAAACATCGTGGTCAGGCCGATTTACTCTAAACAGATGAAACACAATCAGCAATGGTTGAACATGGACCTTTACAGACACTGCTGTGTTACTTCTGGTTAGTCAAGATGGGTGTCAAAAAGTCATGAGTTCAATTCGGTTAATCCCAAGTTTTCTTCAAATCCGTTATCCATAAGGATTTGAAGGAAAATTGGAATCCCATAAACAATCAATTAAAATGGCCATGGATCACATCATGACCTTGTGCAAAATTGTGTAGGAGCGAATAGTGTAGCAAACGAAACGATGTGATGAAACCGAGGGGCGGGTAAGATCTCGAACTAGGCTATATTAACAACACAATGGTGCAAAACTTGGCTTTGTAAGAAGTAACAATTTTAAAGCGTTTGTGCAAGATATCAGCACGGATAAGGTTATATTGTAGTTGACAATATCCGATATTAAGTGTTGCAGTTTTATGTCTAGATGATATTTAAGTAAGTATCAAGTACATAAGATAGCAAGATGACTAGAATTCTGAAAAGTACAAAAACTGAAAAACTGAAACAAAAATTTGAATCACCAAGTACTATGTCGCAAACTTTTAAGAACTTCTTCTCTTTGCTACCGGTCAGTTGTCATCAATGATCAAGGTGAAGTTTTTGATTTTCCTTTTGTCATCTTGCTACACAATCATAGAAGAAGACGACTATAGATTCTATGTGCATGAGAAATTGCCAAAGGTATATTGAGATCTAAAGATTCATTGAAGCATGTCTTATATGACTGGAGCCTGAATCGATAACTAGCATGTTGAAAATATTTCAATAAGTTTACAAATCTTGATAGAATATTGCGCAAGTGTACAAGAATTTGATACAATAGAGATTTTTTTAATAATAATCAATGAACCCGTTAATCCCAAATTTTTTTCAGCTTCGTTTGACGGGATGCTTTTCTTTTCAATGTAGTATATTACAACATACCGACTTAACATATTTGACTTGTGGATGGCTCCTGAATTGTGAGGTCAGGCAGAAGGATTAACGCTAGACTTGAAATCAAGCAAGAAACATTAGTCTCCTACTTCCAGCCCTTACAAGCTCAACCATTTGGCGTTGACGTTATATTGTTTGACACTTTAAATAAAAGAATGCGCACCAAACAACTCTTAGTGTTCCTCATTCCACTAAGGTAGAGAGATTACTTGGTCAAGTTGGAGAAGATTTTGAATCGTTTGAAGTTTGAGTGTACCATGTAAATTGACTGTGTGAAAAGATGTTATACTACCTTGTGCTCGAGTGGCTTAAAACAAAAGATGGATGCATCGAACGCAGTAAACTTCATGATATAATCAAACACAAAGAGTTAATCACCATACTGAAGTTGCGTTTGGAGGTGTGTTTACGTTCAGATAAACAGAGTTCTACATGTCATCAAAAATTCCAAAATATGTCGATCACAAAGGGCCAAAACGTGATTTCCAAAACAATGATCAGTTTACTTGCCAGGCTCACTAAAAATTCAGTATCCAACCACGGCAAATAAAAACATTGCTGAACAAGAATGTCAATAGGAGCAAATGTCAAGTCAGATTGCAGAGCTCAATTACAAAGCTCACGTGCTCTGAATCTATGATTCGACATGTTATGGAGTTCCATTCCATAAAATGTCCCTTTCCATCAAGACCTATTCAAAGCAAGAAACTTGAATTGGAACAATGTTAGAAATCAAACACACGAATACAAACTTCAGGCCTTGGAGAAAGGGAAGTGACAAAAGTTTACTAGTTTCTGAAGTGCAAAGTGATTGAACGAAGACTAAACCTCAATGGATGATGAAAAACCTAGACGAAGAATTGGATGAACTTCATTCTGTTGAGCTAAACTTGAAGTGGATGATGAAGAATTTAGACAAAGAATGTAACACTAGGGTTTAGAGAGAAGTTCACTCGAAGATAGAAACATAAACTCTGAAGATGAGAGATACCAACAATGATTTTACTCTTTCTTATATAGCTCTCACAAACAAGTACAAGGAGATAAGATCTTATTCCCACCATCCATCCCACTCCTAATGAATGGATGACGTGGCGGATAATCCTAACAAGCACACGGATCGCTGACGTGGCGCTCCCTACTAACACACTCAATACTTACGTATAAGCACACGGATTGCTGACGTGGCACTGTCAACTACCACATCCACTCTCTATCTACCAAGCGCGCGAATCGCTGACATGGCAACTATGACTAGTGCACGCTATATCAACATTTAGAGTAACCTCTACTTTAGTTGTAACTAACTAAAGATGGTTACAAAGAATCAAACGAACTCCAGTTGAGGTAACGAGAGCAAGAGTTGCAGGAACATGTGAAAAGAAATGTGAGAATTGTTGTATATATACGTCAAGAATATGACTTTGAGTCAAAAGATATATGACTTGACGTACTCTTCTCATTAATTGCCGCATTTTATATTAATTTAGGTGCCAAAATCCCTACCATTTTAATTTAGGCTCATAAACGCGCCGTTGTTTAGGTAATTTAGGCGCCTATATATATCGCCTAATACAACTATGCTGGCTCATAATCAATCCAAACAAATCTAAAATTTAGCTTTGAAAAAAAAAGTGAATCATGATCAAATTATATATAAATCTTGTTATATTCTTGCACTAATTCAAAACTTAATCTTATATATGAAAATTGTTTTTGACTTTAAGTCAAGTGATTTTTATACTTATTTGAATTTTTTTTTTTCTACTATCAACAAAATTTTACTCTATTGCATAATAATTTCACTTGTATTGTTGTACAGTAGAAACTGTCTAAACTAGTAACATCTATAATCTAATACAAATATCCGGTCCCAAGGTAGAAGTAGCCGGTTATATCCTACATCCATTAACTAGTAACCTCCCTAGTCTAATACTGAACTTCCGATCCCAGCAGCATTACTTAAGACAGGTTCTACTGTATGTAATATCATTTATATAGAAATGTTAGTTAAAATTATTTCATATCATCAATTAATTTTATTTTTTATTTCCAATAGATATAATATTGAAGTTGCAGTGTGTGAAAGAATATTCTAAATTCCATGTCTTGAATTAAATAAAAATATCTATTTAAAAATAATGTCACTTTTATTTTCAATAACTCAAGGAATTTTAAAAAAATGAAGAAATTTTCTCATAAAATTACTATGGAACTTTTAGCTTTGATTGAAGTTGGGGAGAATGATAAACTATTTACAAAAATAAATCATCATATAAATTATTACATGCATAAAAACTTTCATTAAAATTTCTTTCAAGAATGTTATAATCAAATGCAACATACATGTTTTGAGTCAATAGATGTACTGTACATCTAATCCATGATACCCCAAGATTCTTTAAGATGATGTAATTGAAACCAAACGACTTGTAAATGTTCATCAACCATTCAAAAAGAAGAAGCCTAGCGAGAAAACAGAGGAATATGTCGAGCTTGAGGACAAACAGTGGGAGTACTGTACATGAGCACTTCGAGCGTCAAATGTCCTCACTCAGAAGCCCAAAGAGCCGGTGAAACACTACCCTCGTAACAATATATGTGGAAGAGTTGTGTTCTCCAAACTTCTGGCAGCTGAGCTGGGTTCAATCTAATTTTTACTTTATCCAAACATTTGGATCTCGACCCAGAAAGTCACATTCCAATTCTAACATGGGTCTGGAGGGACAACCGCTTTTGCTTTTGTCGTGTAAGTCATGAAAGGGTGTGAACGCGAGCGGTCATCAGAACTGGGGCTCAATTGGCTGCGACCGGGTAGCCAGTCAGCAACACCCCTTTCCGACGCAACTCTGGGCGACATTTCACTGGACCCAATCAAGTTTTGCCGGTGACACTCCGTGACAGGGCCTACGACTAGCACAGAGAAAGCCAATCTTCGATTTACTTGGAACAGATTTTTGCGCGTCGGAACTGGCCACGTGCAGGGAAACTTGGTGCGGGCCCGAGCCCGATTTGCTGGGATCCTCTCGAACGCGCTGGATCCTCAGATCTGCATCCGACGCCTGTGATTGTGTCCCCGCGTGTGGGAGGAACCTCCCTTTGGTTGGAGCCGGCGGGACTGGCGTGTCATCTGCGCAGATCTCGCATTCGAGGACTTTGCACTCGTCGTTCGATCGCCCATCGGACGGCGCGTTCCGCTCTCCGCTCCGCCGTCGATCGAATCGACGGTAGCGCAGGAGTAGTTCGTTAGAACCTCAAACGCCGAGCCGGGTAAGAAGAGTCCTGCATTCACCACCACGACGGCAGCTGGGCCTTTACGGACGTTGCTCCCAATTGGAGGGGAGTGTCTGAAACCTGCTAAACTTCTCAAATCCTTCTATTTCTTAAAATATGGAATTTATTTCTATGGTGCGACATGGTGAGCGATGTCGATACTCTTCGAGTTAGTCGTGATGTGTTTGGTGCATGTGTTACCTAGTGTCATGATGAAGGATAACGAAGCTATTTTTTTAACCACTTGATCGTATCCTCAGCACCCGAGGCCAACATTTTACTTCAAATCTGCACCCAGACCATAACCATCAGCAGCGATCTAAGCCCACCCATAGCATTACCTGTGCCAACCCATGCTATTAAAATTACGCAATTGTGTTTTGTGTATTTACCGGTTACAACAATTCTTGGTTGGATCTTGACAAACACTGCCGTTAGGTGCCCACCCATGGAAAAATAACGTCACTCAAAACCCATGGGCATGGGCACCCAATGTTGGGCTCTGCTCAGCACGTTTGTAGCATGAGCGATTCATCGTTCGAAGCAAAGTATGAGTCAAGATGTGAATGTTTGTACTTCAGATGATCCTTGGGATAAGACGCTATTGATAAGAAGCTTACGAGTTAGAGTGCTGCAGTCGAGAAGATTGCGCTCACCGTGATGGCCGATGCTTGGCTTTGATAAGACGACCAAAAATTGTATTGTGTGGAACTACAGACAACGTACTCTAATTCATCCTTACGTGAAGAACCACAGTCCTGGTAAATGTTGAAAGGAACAAAAATGCTGGTGGAAAAAGGCGGTTCAAGTGGAATTTGGATGCCGGAAGGGAGTGAAAAGCAAGTGGGCAATTGGGTCTGTCATGCTGAAGTGGGCCCTTCTATTTTCAATTCGTCCTGTTGTGGTGGTCGCTTCCCGGAGGCCGGGAATCCAATCACATGGTTTCCCCTTCGCCACTGGTCACCGGTACCGTCTGGCTTCCTACGGGCTCTCACTTCTCCAACTTTCTGACATGTGAATCCGGGCTCTCACCAAGATTCATCTTTACCACACTAAGAAAGTCCTGCTCTGCTATCGGTAGGGGAACGGCATTCCCACGAAGAGCCATGCCCCCTGCATTTCGTCCCCGATGTTTCATACGTGATCTGAATGAAAAAGTGTTTACCAGTTTATGCTCATGGGAGTCAAAAAGTGCTGTATCTGAGTTTCTTCTCTGTAGTAACTTTGGCGAAAGGTAAGTTGAGATGAAGTGCTTGCGACTGCGGCGATGGTTCGAGGAAAGTAAATTGAGCTCGTGATTGAGTTGTCTCACCACAAATTCTTTACCGGGTCAGCTGGTAGCCGGTACTCTCATCTTCGTCCTTGCTGCTGGTTTCCTCTGCAGCATGAGTTTGCATATAGTCTGTCCTTTCGAGGCGGAGGGGGATACCGTCCTGCATTCAAATTCCCCATCAAGGTGTGTATTGGAAGCGAGTCCTGCCGTCTCTGGCGTGTGGCGCTGTAGAGTTGATTTTGTTGACCGAATTTGTGCAGGGAATGTAGCTCCCTGTTATGTTTTCAGGTTCAGTTCGCCTTATGAGGCTCTCTTCTGCAGAGTACACAGAATTGAGTTTGCCGTGTGCTCACTTCTGAGGGATAGGAATCTTGGGGTGTCGCTAGAAAAATGGAGTTATGAAAATTGGCGAGAATCCTTAATAACTTTTGACACTTGCTAAGCTAACGGGGTAATTCCACATCTCTTTGTCGGCAGTCAACGAACTTCTTCCCGGAAGTTCTGCACAGAACGCCTCGGCCGTTCGAGGCTCTCTCCAGAAGTCCAGTTTGGACGAGAGCCAAGAGCGTATAGAGCAATTGAAGTGCCCTATAGCTTGAAAGATGAGTAGGTGATTTGCTCGGGAGATTGTGGCGCTAAGATCTCCTATTGCGCTCGGTTGGGGAATCACAACAGCTATAACATATTCTTGGTGCGTTCTGCTCTTCAGTACTATTTTTCCTCATTTGAGAATTGCTCCTTATTCTTGTCAGATTTATTCCGCTTCATTCTTGGACAAGTTGCTTGAGACAGTTCAGTATAAGGTTGGCCTTTCTCTGCATAACGAGTAATTTGTGGAAATCCTCTGCATGCTCTGTGCTGATCTGATATTCCTGCTCCTTCATCTGCTGGGCCTCATAGCTTCTTCCACCTTATCATTCATCAATTGCCCGAAATTCATTGACAACAAACCGAGCTCCATGTTCCTTAATTCCTTTTCTTAAGCACGTCATTAAGCTAGAGAGCCTGCTCCTACTCAGAATAATTTACATATTATAGGAAACAAAAGATGTTTCTGTCAGAATAATGGAAACGAATCCCACTTGCTGTTTGATCTGAAATTGTGGTCTTTTTTACAGCCGTTCTACTAATGGATGCTGCTACTCTACGTTTACCGGTGGCACAGTCCATACATCATGTAGATGAATGTTTTTTGGTGGGTCGGAAGTCACTGGATGGCCAGCACATTGTTCAATGCAGCGCATTCAAGTCGAACCGGCTTCAGACACCTCTTCTTAGTTCTGAATTTCGACAGGGGGCCGTTTCCTTATTTACAAGCAAGGCACAGAAGAGGAATGCGAAAGCGTCTGCATTCAGAAGGCGAAATTGTCTAGCCTCTGCTAAAGACGAGAGCAAGTCACAGAAAACTCAAGATCAGAGCAGTATCAGTAGCCAGGGAGACAAAGAGGAGGGTCTGCTTACAAAATTGTCAAAAGCTGTGTCATGTACTCTGGCAGCGGGAGTCTTACTATTCAACACTGGCCTACCTGCATGGGCCGAAGATACATTCACGCTCACATTCCCTGGCTCCACTATCGAAGAGGTAATCAAACAGGTCCGATCAATTTGTACTTCATGTTTGTAGCTGATTTCGAATTTGATGTGGTAGAGTTCAAAAGAGTCAAATATGTGAACTCTTCATTGACGAGGACAAGAATAAAGGGTTTGTTTTGACTGCCCATGTTGCCCACCTCTGCTGCTGTCGATTTCAAAGAAGAGTCTCAGCAATTTTGTTTGATTTATCCTCAGAAATGAATATAACATGCCTGGATTATTAAAGCTAGCCGTTTGACTGAATGATGCAGGTGAACACAGTTCAAAGAACTTTGGTGGAAGCCTGGGGGATTGTTAGAGAAACTTATGTGGATCCCTCTTTCAACCACCAGGACTGGGACTTAACACTAGAAAGTTCTTTGGCCGACACTCTCTCTGACGAAACTTCAGAAGAAGCTTATTCCAAGATTAAATCGATGCTAGCATCCTTGGGAGATCCCTTCACACGTATCATTACTCCAAAGGTGAGCGAAATCTTAGAACAGGTTAAAACCTTGTTTTATCGTTTGGTTTTAGTACTGACATTGTGGTCGACTTGGACGACAGGTATGGTCTGGTTTTCGGTCGATTACGTATCAAAGCTCGGAGTAGCTAATTTTTACATTTATTTGTGTGGATATTTACTAGGAATACGAAAATTTCCGAATAAATAATGACGGAGCGCTGGAAGGCGTCGGCCTGTTGATCGCTTCGGAACGTGATACAGGACACTTGGTAACTTATTACCTCCAGCTTTCTCTTAGATAATCAGCTCAATCTTCTTCGGCCCATGAAGGAAAGCAGATTTTCAAGTTCCAAATCTCAAGCCATTTCTCCCTTTTACTATCCTTTGGCGGTCCATATTTATGAAAAACAGTCACTTTACTTCCTCAAATCTACGTTCTAGAGCGAAGAAGTTTTATGTCAACGGCTCGTTAGACAAAAGCTGGTCTTTCTCATTGTCGGGCATAATATCTAATACATCCACTGCAATATGTAGATTGTAATGTCTCCACTCGACGGAGGTCCTGCTGCAAGGGCTGGCATAATTTCTGGCGATGAACTTGTGTATATTGACGGTATGAAGATCACCTAAAAGCATCGTTTGATACATCGTCAGGGTAGAGGTTTATAAATCGTACATGCATTTCTTCACCAGCTCAGGTGAAAGAAGATCCATTCTGTGTAAGTTAAGCATATATTGCCTATGCCACAGGTGAGCCTCTCTCTGGAATGGACGGAGAAATGGCAGCTACCAAGCTGCGAGGACGCGCCGGAACGTCGGTGACGCTGACCCTACGCCGTTCGGTATGTCACCTGCTTAGGTTTCTTCTCACATTGGGCAAAATAACATTGTAAAGTAAATCTTAGGATGCCCTGCTAGTTTTGTTGAACAAGGAATAGGACTGTCCTTCATGTAACAAATCTTTCTACAGATCCGGCTAAATTTGAGGAGTAATTTTGAAGGTGTATGATCACTTCACAGGTTAGTGCAGATGGTGTCCAAGGAGAACCCCTTATGACAGAGGTACTTTCAATTTTTGTTCTCTCTTTATTGTAGGTCTTTTCAGTACTTGTAACAGTTTTAAGCAAATTGTGGAGTGACATATCGGGACAGACATGTTTATGTTTAACGTAGATCCAGTCCTTGAAACAAATAAATGCCCCCCTTATTACTTAGACACCGTCCTGTTTGCTGTCGTTGGTCTTTCTTTAACATGCCCTTCCTACAGGTGAAGTTGAAGAGAGAGACTATAGCTCTATCACCTGTTTACAGTACAGTGCTTGCACACCCTGCACTTGATGGTCATGAGGAGAAGACGGGTTACATCCGTCTCACAACATTCTCTCAGGTACATCTAAAGAAGCACGCTAAATCACGTCACATAGACTGTGGGCAAAACACACGTAGTTTGGTCCACTTGTGCTTTCTCAAGCCGGAACATGACCAGTGTTAAGACCAATGTGGAGGTAATTTGTAATATTTTGGAGTATTTACTCATTCATACTCGACTCCTACGTTTATAACGCTTCTTCTGACTTCTGAATGGAATGTATTCAGAATGCGGCTGCGGACATGGAACGTGCCATTAGTAAGCTGGAGAAAGAAGGCGTTGAATCCTACATATTGGATCTACGTAATAATCCGGTATGCAACTTGCGATTCGTTCACGTTCACCACAAAAGGGCTTACGCAGTATGGTTGCAGTTTCCTCGAGAATGGCTTGCTCAGCAATATTATAGATCAACTTCGCAGCGTTGTTGCTCCGTAACATATCCAACCTAATGATTTTGAACACTTCCAACAAAAGCGCGTTTCCGGATCAATCCACCTCACACCTTTGTTCTTCTTCTTTTTGCTTTCGTTGACCAGGGAGGGCTCGTCAAAGCTGGCTTGGATGTGGCACAAATGTGGCTGAATGGTGACGACATCCTGGTGAACACAATTGATCGGGATGGTGATACACAACCAATAACTCTAGTCAACAGCCGCGCTCTTACACAGAACCCTTTGGTAGTGCTGGTCAGTTGCAATCCCTAACCATTTATAATCCCTATTAATATGGAAAATTTTTGAAATTAATGCATGATATAACCGCAGCCATTGTAAACTCATTATGTTGAGTGTTGGACGTAAGTCAGTTTTACGAACCTTTTTGTTGGATACAGGTCAATGAAGGCAGTGCCAGTGCAAGTGAGATTTTAGCTGGAGCTTTACATGACAACGGACGTGCAGTTCTAGTCGGCCAGCAAACATTCGGCAAAGGGAAGATACAGGTGACGAGCGCTTTTGAACCTTTGCTGTAAATTTCTAATCTAAGCTTTGGTCGAGACTATTTCCATTTTACTACAAAATAGTACCACTTGTGGGCAAGGATGTAAGCACATGTTAATTGGTCTAAATTTCCTGCCTATTGATTTGTCTATGAGTGCAGAGTGTTACAGAGCTGCGGGATGGATCTGCGTTATTCGTAACAGTTGCCAAGTACTTATCTCCAGCATTTCATCAAATCGATCAAGTTGGCATCGCCCCGGACTTGAAATGCCTTTCAGAGGAATTGGAGCTCCCCGAAGACCCTGTATTGGCCCCAAAAACTCTTCAGGAGGAGTTAAAAAATGCGGACGAAATTGGTCGGCGAATGTTACAGAGGGACTCGTGCATTGTTGCTGCTGAGCACGAATTGGACAAGATTGTTACATAGCCAATAGGCCCAAAAGTTTTAATCCAGGAGCTCGTAGACGTCATCACCAGGGTTGTAAGACTCATCCTAATGATGAACACGACTAACACATGTACCTGTATCACTCACAAGGCGTCTCGCTGCTGGCCAATGGAAGCTGCAGCTCGAGATCCGAGCAGTCAACCCCTTGTACGATAATACCCAGTTAACATTGTAAGTAATTGTGCCATATGCATCAGAAAGATGATGCCTCATTGATTCGTCGACTTAACTTAGAGCATTGATATTGGCCACTTGTGGTTTGGATTGGAGTGTAGAGTCCCAACTGCGTGACTTAGATCTATACATAGCATCGGTTGATGCTGCAAGTTTACGACTCCACATTAGTGAAATTGCTGTTGGATAAGTATTCAGACTACTCTACAGTAATTCCTTCTTTTTCTCCGAGGATAGAACACCAATTATTAAGCCAACCTTGTACACTACTCAATTCTTAATGTGCTTTCAACTCCAGGTTGGATATTGGTTGAATGACGTCCTTCAAATCTCTATGTATTCAAACTTCAGTGGCATGCTTCAACATTCTGCATATTGTACTGTAATGTAGCCCATAGTTCAGTGTATCAAATTTGCTTAATGACATGCATGACCAACAGTCTCATTTGTCTCCCTCTGAGCTGGCAAGACAATCAGGCCAAGATGGAGGAAAAGCGCTGAACTATCTCGAGTCCCTGTTTTTAACACATGGAAGTGGCTCGGTTAGCTGTGGAAAGAGGAAGTTAGAGTGACAGGATATTGTTGGTTCCAAGCCTAGCAGTTAATCTTATATAATTTTTTAAAAAATAGCCAGACAAAAGGCCTTGTTCAATTGACCACTTGGTTCAGTGGCTGATCTTCGCACTCGTCGAAACTCCGTATCCACTTCTTTGTTCCTAATACCAGTTAATTATTTGCAACTTCCATTAATATGGTTAGAATCTGGCTATAACAGCAATGAACTGCAAAATACGGAGTCGAATAGACTATGGCCATTGATACTGCATAAGACCTAACTTCATTACTGTTCATGAGTTTTAGCTCAAGCTTGGGCTACTTATCTCTTTGTACCTGTGACGTTCTATTCGTGACAGAGTGAATACTCAAGACCCAGTTGTAATTAGAAGTACAAGGCGATAGTTTTTCAATTGTACTGATTCACTTGTATCTATAACTTAAAAAAACACTACCGAGTACAAGCCATGTGTATCTTCCCATCGTGTGGCCCCGAGTTTCTTTAGGATTCTTGTACTGATTCCCATAGTGTGAACTATCTCGAGTACCTGCTTCTAACACATGGAAGGGGCTCGCTTAGCTGTGGAAACAGGAAGTTAGAGTGACAGAATACTGTAGGTTCCAAGCCCATCAGATAATGTTATAAATTGGTAATAAATATAGCCGGCCTTGTTCAAATGACCACTTGGATAAGTGGCTCATCTTCACACTATGAGAATCAGTCCACACTAATGCAAATAAGTAACTGGTATTAGGAACAAAGAAGTGGATCCGGAGTTTCGACGAAAATGAAGATCAGCCACTTAAACATACAATATATCCTTCTTAAGGACAAGTAAATCTATTCAAAACCAGTTCCAAGGTCGTCCTGATAGCTTTGATTGCATAGACATCCTTTCTTCGATTGCGGTTGAGATTAAAGCGCGATAGAAAGGGAGTGGAGACGGTGGAATAGGAAGGCTAGAGGACTGACTCCAAGAACATGAGATGGCGAAGTCAACACCAAAAGACAAAGTCAACAATTCAACACCTCAATATGCTTTCTGTTTCACATGAACGAATAGCTCCTGACCAATCTGAAGTTATCACATCGCCTTGTGAAATTTCCACTGTAAGGCTTCATGAATCCTTACACTGTGAACTTGGAATCAACTTCGGGTATGAAGTGGTAAGTTGGAATAAATGGATGTACACGGTCGAGTATATTTCGGTATGAGTTGTTTGTGATCCCCATAGAAGATCAGGTGAACTACTACAAGATGACTAAAGACTACAGATACTTTATATGAGTATCTAAGAATAATCTTCCAGTGTGGCATAATAAACTGCCCCGTTTGTCAGTTCGATAGAAACAAGCCTCATGATCAGAGTTGGGACCGAGCGAAATAAGAAAATATTCGTAACTCTGTTTGACCAAACTGGAAATCGCATCTCCCGTGACGAGCAAAAACCGCAACTGCATCAAGATCATCTCCCAACTACTTCAAAATGAGATTGATGTCGATGCATGTGTATGTTGCATAGTAGAACTGTGTCAAATTATCGAATGCGGATCGACAAGAGGTCGACCTTATGCCTTTCATGTCTCCTGAAATATTAGACTTCACGTACCATTTGATGATTTACATGTTCGTACTTCGATTGTCCTACCGACCATCCGAAAAACAGCCACTCGAAGATATTGTATGATTGAAATGTACAGATAGACTTCGAGATCGAAGACCGATGACGCAGGATCTTGTGAAAGGAGCACTGTTGACTTCTTCAAATTCCTGTATGAACTGGAAGATCGATATTTTTTATACAGGGTTATTATGATCTCATATTTAACTGGTAGACTTTGAAGTTCATCGTAGAGAACAAAAGAAAGCGTGATATGACTACGTCAATGTTGACTCGCAATCTGTCAACAACAAAGCCTTGGGGCCTACGTCTTGGATATTCTCCAATCGAACACGTCTGGCCATCACGTTTTAGCCATGACATGGAACTTGTCATGCTGCAGACTTGGGGATGATGAGTTCACGTGCATGTTTTCAAATAAGTGATCAAACGACGACCGGTCGAGATGGGGAAGTGCTCTGGGTTTAGGGTCCTTTGTCTCGTCAGAGGCAACTTGCAATCATGACTTACTTTCAGTGTGGTGTCAGGAAAAGTGTTTTAAATAAAATCTGTGACTAAACAGCTAACGTTGACGATGTTTGGTCAGCGTTAGCATCAGGATCCGTAATCCTTCACGTACATGAAGGATCGATCAGCATCAGCATCGATGAGCAACTTGAAGAGTGGCACTCCTACGAACTCAACATCCTCTGAGGCTTGAAAAAGCGACGAGAGAAAGCGAGAAGAGGAGTGCCAGTGTCACCAGGTTTACGGATTTTCTGCTTTGGTAATCCGTCACTTTTTAGCCGCAGATTCTACGACTCTTCTGTATTGTGAATCTCACGAGTGACTCTCGAGTTCTTCGAGACCATAAACATTCTTGGACGGGACAGACTAAACGTCGCGTGACAAGGAATCACATGGGTTCCGTGGAGCGAACTCCCCGAGCGCTTTTGTTTCCTGTCGTGGCATCGGGACATTGGGGTCCATTTCTGCAGCTCATACTACAACTTGCTACGAAGAAGCTGAATTTTACCTTGCTGGCGGATCGAGGACGATGTGATGAATTGAAGGCTTATCAGGCGAAGGGAGCGTTTGCAACAATTGATGTGGAATTTCTGGAGGTCTACACAGATCCGAGCACGCTGAGTCTTCGAAAGGATCTCGTTCCGGCAATGTGGACAAATTTGGAGTCCTTCATCTCAAATGGCGAATTTGATCCCTCGAGGTACACATGCATGATAAGTGACATGTTTCTGTATTTCTGTCAGGTAAGCTCGACAGTACGTTTCCTTACGAATCTGCACCTTGAAACCTCGATCGAAGCTTCAGACCTGCATCCCCTCTTCCATCTTCATCACTTTACACTGTTAACAGCTAGACTGAAGATTTCACTGACAACTTTTCAAAAGACTCTGATTAATGTGTGGAGTAGGTCAGTGAACCTATGACAGCTTTGAGGCACATCTTTAGATATCATCTGTAATTACATCAGCGTTCACGAGCTCTAGTTTGAGCTCTAATCTTCATGATTCATATAGGATTTGGCAGATAAGTGGGGAATTCCGAACTACTTCTACGTAACATGCCCCACCTACTTCGGTCTCGTTCTGCTGCACGGAGAAGGAATTGTGGATGGAGGCTGGATTCCTCAAAATCCTGTCAAGCGAAAACAGTTCCTAGATCTTCCCGGCCTTGAAATGTTCACAGGAGGTGATATGCCCATGGCATTGACAGAAATGGAACCGGATTTGTTCCATTTACTTCCACGTGCAATTAAAGGGTCTGCTGGGCTCGTATTCAACTCCTTCGAGGAATTCGAAAAAAAGCCCTTGTCTGATCTCCGCGATCAGCTGAAGCTTAACGCTATGCCTCGCAAGGTAAGTTTACATAGTGTATCGATCGAGTCTATAATAGAGGTATGATTTGGGATTTTCATGCGCGAGTTATCGATGAAAAGTTCGAAACACATTGCCCTTGGTTGCTTTGAGCTTAGAAGTGGCTGAATTGTGAGCGTTCCATACATAAGATTGATATTCTCTACAGAAAGTCAGTCAGTCTCTCTGTTTTGTGCACAGAAATTCATCCAACTCTAATAAATACTGAAGCTCTATAAGCTGAAAATCCTTTGGAGCTAGATTGTCCGAGGATAGTTTGGCATTTGATGTAATTCGGTGATGACTGTTTATACTTTGGCAACACTCTACCTTTGATGACAGGATCCGCCCACAGTTTTCACGATAGGCCCACTCCTCCTCCTCCCTGGCATACCGGGCGCTCTTGATGACACTAAGCCCGTGGAAAAAAGCGAGAGCATCGCGTGGCTTGATAAACAGCAAAAGTCTTCAGTGCTATTTATATGCTTCGGAAGTCAGAGAGAGCTGCCCGAACCCCTGATCACGGGAATAGCAAGTGGACTCGAGGACACAGGAGTTCCTTTCCTCTGGGCTCTGCGAATTCCACCGCAAAGCTCTAAAATTGAAAGCCTTCCAGAAGGATTCGAATCACGAACGCAGTCTCGCGGACTCGTTCTAACGTCTTGGGTCCCACAGCAGGAAATTTTACTACATCCTTCCGTTGGAGGTTTCCTCACACATTGTGGCTGGAACTCCATTCTGGAAAGTATGCTTGGAGGTGTCCCCATCGCAGCGTTTCCCCTGTACGCGGAACAACGCATGAATCAGAGGTAATTGCATTTCTAGTTAAACTTTTGATTTCAAGTCTGGCAATGTTTATGCATGTCCTACACGAGCTGAAGTTTTACATCAAGTTCAGCGATGGGATTAACAAAAGCTGTTTCCTGCAGGTACATGGTCAATGCGGTGAAGACAGCGGTGGCAATCGAAGGCGAACATGGACAGTATGAAGCTAAGGAAATTGCAGCTGCAATAATGAGACTCTTGAAGGGAAAGGAAGGTGTAGAGGCCAGGCAAAATATGCAGATAATGAAGGAAATGGCCTACGCTGCCATGGAGGAGGGTGGATCATCACACAAGAATCTGCAAAACTTCCTTGCCGAGGTTCAGAGGGTTAGATGAGAAGGTTGCGTTCAGAGCATCCTGAAACTGAACACTGCACTTGGAAGAAGGTCCATCTTTGACCCACTCACGCGTCGTGAAGAAGGTTCGGCCCGCAATATTCTTCAGGAAGCCTTTTTTATGTGCTTCTTAGTCGAGAAGAGTGAGCTCGAGCTCAAGCAGAAAATGATGTTCTCGCTGAACATGACCAGTCTTTTATCATGAAGCTTTTGATCCCGGACCATTATTCGTCATGCAGCGGAATATTGTATGTGGCCCATAACCTTTTGCACGAGTACTCTCCCGCTATCATCGAGATGTAGATGAAGGTTAGATATCCAATTGCCAAATTGCAAATCACCTTATCTTTAATTAGACTAGTTGCTAGGTATGTATTCCATGTGTTACCAATTGTTCAAAGAAAATTTTCAATCTTCTGTATGATGTTTCTCTTGTTGTTTTACAGTTCATCATGATATTAGAGTGCTCTGTCTCGGATTGTTCTTCTCTTTTCTGATTAAGGATTTGAGCACGCAGGTTCTATCCTGCAACAGTGATTGCTCATTGGTATCATAAATTTTTGTTTAGTATCTACTTTCGTCCTTCACTGTGTGAGAAATATGTACATTAGTTCCGTCCTTGTCCATAAAACGTCTGACACATCAGGCGATGATCTTGTACCTCCACCTCTATCTCCTAGTTGAGACCGCAGCAACTTTGTCAAATCATGATCCCTTCATTACAAAAGTCATTTTGAAGTAACATTATCTAGTTGTGAACTATATGACTATTGTGTTACATCATCCTCGATTCCTATTAGTAAAAAGGAAAGAACACTTCGTTCTAGAGTTATGGGCATTCTCAGCTTATCTTGTAGATAAATTCTTTGCTTTGAGTAAAATTGACCCTATTATGATGGATGTTCATCTAACTTAGGTTACAAACATAGCGGAACTATTAGAATAGCTCAAAGTCGTGTTGCCAAATCAGATTATAATGTACTATGCATTCAATAATCTTTCTAAAGATTGCGAGATTGTCATCCACATGCTAATGAAAAATCTTGTACTTCCTTCACTTGAAAAGATGTAGCCATTTTGTTGAGTGAAGAAATAACAATTGGTTCATGAGCTGGAAGTATACAGTTTATATCTAATTTTTACTGATTTATTCCATGAGTTATTTACGACATTTAATCTTTCAATCATTTTGTACAAATTTATACAAAAAATGATAAGAATACTCCAAAGTAATTCTTGCAAATCCTACTCATCATATTAGCTATACATCTCTTACTTTTCAAGTTACATCATTTTGAAAACTTTTCTTGATATTTAACTTCAAGTAAATATCTTGGGGGTCATTTTTGTTGAAAATTATTGGAATTATTTTTCCAATATTTTTAGTGTAACGTCTAGATCTTCCCCAATATATGTATCTTCTTTATCAAAGTTTTGTTGAAAATTATTGGAATTATTATTCCAATATTTCTAGTACAACATCTAGATCTTCCCCAATATATGTATCTTCTTTATCAAAGTGTAGATCCGATGCAACTAAAAACACACACCAATGTACATGGTTTACCTCCACATGAGATTACGTCACAATCTAGATAAAAATTTCATTAAAGCAAAATTATTATATCATGCATTTGTAGCCAAGCTCTTCGTTCTCTCTCCATGTATATATGCATTAGATGTACATGTGAGATTGAATTGAAATGTGCTCATCCTAGAGCTAAATACAGCCAAAACCGAACCTTCAATTGTACTAACTAACCCAAACGAACTCAAATTCTAACTAGAGATCAAGCCTAACTATGGTTAACAAGACAAATATTAGTCTTAGAAACTATAGAGATTTCAGAGAAAATAGTTTCTAAGTTTAAGCCAATTCGTGGAGGAGAGAGTTTCTACTATCTATATGGTTTCGGCAAGAAATTTTAGAAGGTAAAACTAAATCATAAATTGCTTACTATGAACTAGTTTTAACTAGAAATAAACCATAACTGACAATATGTCAAAAAAAACTACATAGATAAAAACCATCACCCCATCAAACATTTGAATATTTTACAAATCCAAAACCAACAATTTTGTAGTTCTGATCATTTCTAAGAAAACGATATTACTCTACAAATAGTAAGAACAAAAGAACTTTCTAATCTGACAAATGTGTAAGAGCAAGTTGAACCCAAAATACTTTCATCGTTTCTAACATGGGCATAAGTAGAAATGGCATAACCAAAATCCTCAGTTATAATCACCATTGTCGAGGATTCATCGGTTGCCTTACTACAACAATTTTTGCAAATGTAATCAATTTTGCCACATTTTTGACACTTGATGTTTTTCTCATCTCTAAACTTACACCTAGAATTAGTATTGGTTTTGAGCTTTTTTTTGACTTTTTTCCTAGTAAAAGTACTACCACAAAAGACTGGCAAGCCAATAGATGATGAAGTGAAAAATTCATGCATAGACATCAACAGATTTTTTTGCATGTCGTGAAATAATAAAGCTATTGAACTTTATTGTAAGTGATAATCTTCTTGTCACCGTGAAGCAACATACGTGGCAGACGATTGGTATGAGATGGGCAAAGAACTGAGCAATTAAATCACTTTAGGTTTATCATTCAAGTCTTCTCCAAGTTTCTCAAGATCCACAATCAAAGCATTTAAGTAATTTACATGATCTTGGATCCTTGTATCTTCCGTCATACTAAATCTGGTGAGTTTCAAAGACGTGTACAACATATTGCAAAGCTATATTTCTCATGCAATGCTGGAAAAAAATTGCTTCTGTTGGCACCTGCTTCATTTGCTAGACAATATTGAGCTTGAAATGAAATACCACGATACTCATTGCTTGAGATCAAATGTCACTCCAAAATTGAGATATATAACTTCAATACTCATTAAATGTCACTCCAATCATCATCATGGATGTCATTAGCGGTCGGCCCGGCTCCTCGGAAGCCGGCTTGAGCCGGCTTCTAACCAGCTCGGCTGCGAGCTTGGTCGAGCCGGCTCCATTTTGAGATAGCGGCTCAAGCCGGCTTCCTTATTTGATATGTACCGCAAATATTGGCTAATGCCGAATACATTGATTGCCATTCTGGACTGCTGGCCGGTTGCCGTGGCGGCGCTGAAACCAATCTCCGCTCGCTGTAGAGCTCTGGATTGACTTTGACCATTGCGATTTGTGTTTTGTGAATTGTGATTTGTGTCTGTTTTGTCATATCATCAGCTGCTGCTTGCTTCCATGATCCAGATCCACTCAAACCTGTTGAACGATGTCTATCGATCCGAATGACGCGGCTCGACCTGGGGACAGTGTTGCCGACATCGTTATCGTCATTGAGGAGTCGGACGACGATGACGACAAGCCTGTCCGTCGCCACCAGGCGGAGGCGGACATGCCGGCGTTCAAGCGTGCCCGGCCGAACGCGCCTAAGTCGTCATGGATTCACGATCATACGAGCATCATCAATGATCGGTGCTTCTGCGGCGTTGCTCCTTGCAAGTTGAGCTGGTCAACGAAAACGACAACGGGTGTCATCGCCAAGCACCTCGAGCAGCATCACCGTCTGTCTACGCAATCCAAGGAGCGTGCTACCGACCAATCGAGCACTCAGACTGTTCTGACGCAAGTCGCGCTCGTGTCGCCTTGAGAGCGCTGTTGCTGAATACGTTGTTGATTCGACATTGCCGCACACGCACACCAAGTCGAAATCGTTTAAGTCGCTCATGAACGTGTCGGTGCCGGGCTACGTGACGAAATCAAGTCGCACCACGAAACGATGCATTTTGAAAATGTATGTCGTGCTAAAGTATATGATGATCGCACTGTTCAAATCATTTGAAGCCAAGGTGTCCGCCACCTACGACGGATGGTCAAACACGCTGTTGAAGAAGTTTTACTCCGTCACGGTGCATTGGATCCATGTTGCGACTGGCAAAGTTGTCGAAACCTTACTGGACTTCTTCTACATATTGCCGGGTGAAGGATGTGGTGTGCGCTGTGCCGAGGCCAAATTCAATCTGCTCTGTGCCTTCGGCCTCGGCGATCAGATCCTCGTCACGGTCTCTCACAATGATTCAGACGCGGTTAACGCTGGATTGCATTTGTCGTTCATGCTTCGCACTCGTTTTGGCCGTGATGTGCTGCCTGATGATCCTCGTGTACATTGCTTTACTCATTCATTCCAGCTCGGAATCAATGCTGCGATCAAGGTCATTCAGCCCTCAGTTGCTATGCTTCGCAAATCGATCGCTATGCTTCGTAGTGGCAAGGCCCATCGTGCTGCGTTCCGCCGATTCGCTGTGGCAGCGTATGAGCGCACCATGGAGCCACCGTGCCTAAATGTTGTGACACGATGGGGTTCCACGCATAATATGTTGGCATCGGCGCTGAAATGTTGACAAGCAATGACAATGACCGTTGGATTTGAGGAGATTGCCAAGGATTTTGTTGATGCTGGCATCGGCCTATCCGATGAAAAGATCTTGTCGCAGTCGAAGTCGTTGGTCAAATGGCTGGAACTGCCAACCAAAATTTCTAGCTGCATGGGCAGCGCGAAATACTGCACGATCAGTACCGCACAGATTGCTTCTGACGCAGTTGTTTATCATTGCAACCAGTCTCTATCAAGCGATGATCCAGTTGTCCATGAATGCAACGAGGTTTGACTCGCGACCATGCTACCATATCAACAGCATTTTAACAGTCGACCTGCTTGCATCGCGCAATTCCTCGACCCCCGCATTCCGAAACCACTAGCTGAACGGGACGCGGCGATGACAACGATCAATTTCTTGATGGCGATGAATTATGTCGCGGCGGTCGACGCGGAAGCAGCACGAGCGGCATCGCGCGTCCGCCTCGGCGATCAATGGCACTCAGACAGCGATTCGTTGGCTTTAACGGGCGTGGCAATGCTACTCCGGGCGTGTCGTCAACGCCAACGTGATGCTGCCGCCGAAGAGCCGCAAAACACAAACACAAAAGTTGCCCGCTTCTGCGAGTACCCGATGGTCCCCGATGACACCGACGTGTTCGGCTGATGGCTTGCCCATCGAATCGACTTCCCTGTGCTGTTCGTCATTGCAATGGATTACCTCGGCGCGCCTACCTCGTCAGTCCCGGCGGAGCGCGCCAACTCGCTGGCAAAGCGCATCTTCGACGACCGTGCAATGCTCCACGAAGCATCATTCAAGGCCAAAGTTTGCTGCTGCTCGTGGTTGAAGCTGTTGCGCTCACTGAATGTCGAATTGCCGACTGATTGGCATGCGGCATACAAGCAGCTGCGCGACAAGAAGGAGATCAACCTCAAGGAGGCCGCTGATGAGGATACTGTGATCGAGTATCTGCTCAGCGACGATCACAGACGCAAGTCTGATGGCGAAGCCGGCGCTGACAACGAATAGCTGCTAGTCTCTCAAGGATGTCCATGCACCGTGAGCGAAAGGTCATGATCGTATTAAACAGTAAACACCCGCAAACTATTGCTGCGGCATGGCGCAGAATCACAGGCAACAACTCTATCATTTGTAAACAATTTACGGCCACACTAGCCACACACGAGCTCCGACCTGACGTGTTTCCATCGTTTGATAAGATTTTGTCGAACAGGCTGGTGAAGCCGGCTTCGAGCCGGCTCCTGTCTCGGCGACCGGCTCCAAGCTGAGCCGACTCCATGTATGAACGGCTCAAGCCGAGCCGAGGCGGAGCCGACCGCTAGATGTCATCGAGTTTTGAATTAAGCTCCTTGCTCAACCCCATTGCACCAAGTACATTAGTTATTTGTGTTTCACTCAAGACATAGTCATTTCATCAATGGAACCATCTTTAGTTAGTTATAACTAAAGTAATTAATTTTAAATGTTGATATAGATATTTTCATGCACAGCTATGATTATTTTCGTGATTTTGATGATATTTTCGTGGCAGCTATGATTACATAGCTGCCACATCAATGATCTGTGCACTTGGTAAGTAGGGAGTAGATGTGTTAATTGACAATGTCAGGTCAACATACCGTGTGCTTGTTAGGTAAGGATTGAATGTGCTAGTTGAGATGCCACATCAATGATATGTGTGCTTGTTAATGTTATCCGTCACGTTATCCATCCACTAGTAATAGATGGTGAGGATAAGATCATATCTCCGTTTACTTGTTAGGAGAACTATATAAAGGAGAGTAGTACATTGTTGGTATCTCTTATTTTCAGAATTTCTCTTCCATTTTCGAGTAAATTTCTTTTTAAACCCTAGTGTTACAATCTACCAAAAATTTTTCACCTCAAGTCGTAGATCTTCCAAGGTTAATCACCTCTATTGGTAGTTTCTACTCCACACTTGAAAGTTCTCTATGTTGGCTATCTTCCATTCCTTGTGTCAAATTTTTGTTTTTCCATCCTGATACAACTTACATTGTTCATCTTTTATCGGTACAAAATATCGATCAAATCAGAACCTGCTCAATCCCGCTCAAAACTTTTGAGTTTTTTGGCGCCCGCTCTTACACTATCTTCTCTCCTCTTAATAGCAACCACCTCCTGCTTCTCTCCACAGCAATCCATGAGAGGAAACATCGGAGACCAAATTACGGCAAACCCCGTGTGTGGAGCTGAAAATTCAATCATTATTGAATCACCGTCAAGTTCAAACGATCATGTTATAAAAGATCTTTGGAAGTCAAGATCAGAGATTATTCAAAAAAGGTGCCAAAGCTCTAACGAAGGCATCCATAGGCTTATATTATTTCCAAAATTCCTTAACGCAGCACTCAAAAATGTAAACTGAGATTCGAGAATACCCCTTTTACTCTTTATTTCTGCTTCACTGCTTTTTTGGAAGTCAAGATCAGAGATTATTCAAAAAAGGTGACAAAGCTCTAACGAAGGCATCCATAGGCTTATATTATTTCCAAATTTCCTTCACGCAGCACTCAAAAATGTAAAGAACTGAGTTCGAGAATACCCCTTTTACTCTTTATTTCTGCTTCACTGCTTATTTTCCTCTGCTTGACTTCCAACATTACATACATCAATGGTCACCTTCCAAGTTTCTTCAAGATTAGAGTAGCAGGAAGATCGACTTTGTCCTTCCCTGCTGGCCTAAGGACATGCACAAAACTACATTACTCGCAGCAGAAACAATGATCGAGAGGAGAAAGGAGAGAGAGCAAGGCTTCTACATGGATATATATTGATAATAGTATGATAACAACTAATATTCCTCTGAACAACAGTTGCTGGACACTCTGCCGGATATGATTGAACAAAGTATTGATGGTATCACTTCTTCTACACAGTACACTTGATGTCCAGGAAGCACGAGTCGCTTAATTGCACAAACTTTTACAAACGGCCGTACTGCCAGGTGTCAGGGATCCCAGTTTCTTTCTCCTCTTTCTTTCTTTCTTTGTGCTCCCTTCGAGCTGCCCCAAGTCAGCCGGATTTTATCTCAGTTTTGAAAACGGGGAGGCGGGGCACTTTGCGGGGAGGGTCGGTGGATCCTACATTCCGGCAACCATGTAGAGGCCCTCAACCGGATGTATTCCAATAACCATGTAGAAGAGAGGCCGTCACTGTAGAGGCTGCAACGTTGTATCTATTGCGTTGCAATGATCTACGCCATAACAATGATCGTGGTCGTGTCCTGGAACGTTGCGGGAACTAAAAACTAAAATTGAACCGCAAGAGGGATAGCTCAGATGGAATCCCTAATGTTCAAACTATAATATTTGTAATCAAACGGTGATAACATATTGAGGCGACAAAATTTTAAGCGGGAAAGATTAGGGTTTTTGAAAATAGGATCACATCGATATTCTCCAGCTCGTCGTTTTGACGTCGCTTTTGGATGCCAGTGTCATTGCTTTGAGTAGCTCGTGTCAAAGCTCGTGCTTGTACTTTCCTTGTCATTTCATGTGCTTTTTGCAGGTGTGGTGACAGCATGGAGGCAGGATGGATTGTGCAGGACCCACCTTATGATGGCCCTTTCAATTCGTTAATGTTGAATTGATCAAATGGAACGGCCTACATCAAAAGCTCGAGGCTTAACGATTTTGTTTTGGGAGAGGGATCTTGTTATAGTGATGCGAAGACAGAATTTGTGACACGTTGCTCATACAAGGGTGGAGGTACTAGGCACAATTGAAAATCATATGCAATGTATTATTGCAAGTATGGTACTCCAGAAAGGGGCAGGAAGAGTATGCTTTCCTCGAATTTTATTCAAGATCCATCAACAAATGCAAAATTTGATCCTGGCAGCAGGGATAGACTAGATCATGATTCGCATCACAAGGGTTGTCAGTGTAGTGCCATTAAACTATTGTCTAATGATCACATTCCACCAGGAATCACGAAGTTGATATACAAGCATAGAAGACACGTAAATACTGCAAGTGTAGCTTGTCATGGCACAGCGTGTTCAAATAGTGTTGGCTTGCCATCTCAAATGGCGCACAATTTATCCTCCGAATGCAGGTAACGACATATTTGTTACATTTTCAATGTATTTGTTTATCGTTCACAGTCAATCTCCCGTCATATTTGTAATATGTACAGAAAGTTTGTTGTTATTACAGTTTGTAAAACTTTGACACTAAGCAAGCACGTTGTCTAATATTTTCTACGTTCTTTCGCCATGGAGTGGGTTGAATGCGAGTTAAGAAGAGGTTTAACTCCTCCACAAATTCTCATGCGTGCTGCAAAAGCACTGTTTGAAAATCATCAGCGCTTAGGCTATGTGCAATGGACCCATATTAGAGATCATTATATCACATTTGCTGATGTGTATAATATCAAATTGGAACTGGACGAAGAAACTTGGAGAAGGCATGCTAATGATAGAATTAGCACAGAATTATGGATGAAAGTGAATTCATCTCAAGTTGTTTTGTATCAGGCACCAAAAAGTGATCCATTTAAACCATTGAGGCTTGCTGTTACAAGACCCTTGTTCCTAGATTGGTTGTTAAAACATGAAAATGGAGGTTGTGTTGCTATAGATGGAACGCATGGCATGCAGAAGTATAAGGTAATATTCTACTTGTCCATGTTGATGTTTTTATCATCAGGCTTCCATGATTATGTATATTCTACCAAACTATTTGCAATCTCTGCAAGATACTTAAAAAAATGACGATTTGGAGCCATAACCAGTTCTGTAAGACATTATTGAACGTCTCAATGTGTGCTGTATATGTTGTTTTATATACCTTGATCACGTCTAACTTATCAAGACATAAAAATAGCGAATCATTCATTTGTATCAAGTTTAGCTTAGTATCAATGAAGATGAACACTTTGTAGACGATTGCTAGCAGCAAACTATGTATTTTGAATCGGTGTTTCAGATTGCTATGCTTTTGCTTTAGTAACCATGGTAGTGTAGTTGCTTCATTCTGGAACTCAAAATCTGCTGATGTCAGTCTGAACTGTATCCTTAACGTATGGTTATCCTTAACGTATTCATAAAATCACTGTTCTTGGATTCTGGGACAGTAGATCAGTATCTGAGTATAATTTTACTTTTCTGATACAGCTTTGAGGGTGCCAACGAAGGATGCAAGTGCGGTGACATGTCCTCATGCAACCCTTGCAACTGCAAATGAGAGAGAACACCTCCAAATTATGCTGTTTATATTTCTATAGAACTCTCATGACGAAAACATGAAGACGTATACAGTACTTTTGTCAGAATTTGGAGATTTATTCTCGAACTCAATGTAGGATCACACTAAACCCTACATCACATAATCCTCTGTATATCGGACGACATAAATAAAGTCAGCAGAAGCATCTGCTGTAAGATTTCTGGTCATAGGTGTGTTCTGTGAACTTACTGCATGCTTAAGTGAATTCAGTTGGACCTTGGACAGTAAATATGGAGAGTAGTGAAGACTGATTCGATAGAGGTATGTAATAGCCAAAAGGGTGGCAACTTCCAAATACAGGTTTTGTCTCATCCGACTGAAGTTGCCAGTTATCAGACGATGTACTCAAAACCTGGCAGAAGTTCCATTAGAGTAGCTCTGCAGAATACGTCTACCTATTATATATCATAAATTTTTCATGTGTCATTTGAGTTTTAGATAATTCACCTTAACTTAGGACAAATATGTCTCTCGTTCTTCTCTAAATTCTGGTTTGCTGACTTTGATAGCTCCTCCTTGATGAGGTCCATGGATACATTCGACAACTCGGAGATGATAGGGTACTTATCATCCTCATAAAATAAAGTTTTGAAAAAATACATAAGAAAAGAGAATTTGAGTCTTGAGAATGAGAGAATGTAAATCGTGCTGGCTTGTCTCGACCATATTTTAGTATCGGACTTGACATTGGGAAGTTAGATTCTCAACAAACCGGATCACTGGAATTGAGGGATTCGTGTCCATGGATCCACTCAACGCCGTGAGAGTTTCCAATTCACACGTCAAAGCCTAAATCTGCTAGGATGAATGCGAAGGACTCGTTGGGCGCATTTAGAAGCCAGCCCTCAGCACCCTGAATAAAACGATTATGTTCAGCAGATCTGATTACTAGGCATTGTAGGAACCGCTTGAATAGGAAGCACAACTTCATTGGGCAAGTTGCTTACCGCCATAATGCCATGCTGGAGAAAGACAGGTGCTTCTTTGGAACCAATAGATCCAGCCAAGCCGTGCGGTATGTGCTGGATTTTGTAAGCTTGAAGCCGTCATTGGTCTGGACCTTCAATCACATTGATTCATAATTCCTCTCACAAAATGTCATATAATTGCTTCTGTTGTCTGACTTTCCTCATTGCAAAATGCTCATTTGTAGGCAAGATGGACGATTATAATCAGTCAGGTCCTGAGCTATCTACATCCAGCAAAAACTCAAACTATCTCGAAACTGCAGCAGTAAATATGCTAAACGATCATATGCTCTAATATGTGACTATGTTACCAATTATGCGTGTCACACAGCCATTTGAGAGCTTATAGGTGCACTAGACGTCGGCCTAGGTGACAAAGACAACATTCTTATAGTCACACAAAACTTTAAGTGAATCTACTTCGAGATTGGATGTGCCTATCAGAGGTATCACACTGTAAGTTTCAGTGCACATCGAAGAGTTCCAAATCAAATTGTTCTGAACCTTTAGTGTTTAGATACATGTATCTGACAAATACATGTAGAAAAGGGTTCAAGATAGAACTATTTACTGTGTATTCTTCACACGATTCGCTTAGTTGCACAAACTTTTACAAACGGCCGTACTATATAATATGTTATCACCGTTTGATTACAAATGGTACAGTTTGAACACTGGGGATTACATCTGAGCTATCCCTCTTGCGGTTCAGTTTTAGTTTTTAGTTCCTGCAACGTTCCAGGACACGACCGATCATTGTTACGGCGTAGATCATTGCAACGCAATAGATACAACGTTGCAGCCTTTACAGTGACGGCCTCTCTTCTACATGGTTGTTGGAATTTCATCCGGTTGAGGGCATCTACACGGTTGCCGGAATGTAGGGTTCGCCGACCCTCCCCGCAAAGTGCGGATGGATGTCCATATGTTCTTATAGTCCATCGTTAGATCCGTCCGCCGGAAAGCGGAGCGATCTAGTTCAGTCACTTTGATGCTCCACCGGAAAATTGAGTGCGAATGAAAAACTTGCCCGGTTAGCCTGCCCACACATTCTTCCATCTTTGGTCCAAAAGAGGAGAGTCGCAGCGAAAAGAATAACTTCCGTCACGGGTCATTGCAGGATGACACCTGCCTGGGTCTATGAAGGCCCTATATAGGGGCTATGTATAAGTTTGTGCAGCTAAACCCGTCCAGGAAGCACCGTCTTATTCCCAATATGGAAAAGCATATTAAACCAGAGGTGGCCTACAATAGTGTAGGGGAATCGCATACGGAGGCAACCCATGAGAGAAGGATTCTTACGAAAGATCTCCGTGATACTTATGTTGAAGACAGATCCGGGATGGGTGGAGTTGTGCTGGAAGAAAGCATTACATCGCCATTGCTCGTTCACTGATACAAAGATGCTTACACGGATTCTAGGTGAAGCGTACGTCGTACATTCACCTATGATTAGGTTGCCCTAAACTGGAGTCAATCTGATCCAGAAGCACATTCCTTACTTCGTCATCAAATCGTGGTCTGGGATTCTTTGACGGATCAAAATACAAAACATCTGAAAGACACGTCAGCGAAACAGGAAGTTCGTAATAGGAGAGAATTCCAGCTAGAAAGTTATAGGTGATCAACAAACCCGATTTTTGGGAATGGAAATAGCTGAATATGAAGACTTGATTCCTGGGATCTAGATCCCCATTGTTTACATGGTCACGTGAGTTAGAGTGCAACAATGCTCAGGTAGAAAGCAATAAACGATAGCATCTTGATTTGTTGTTTGGAGGTAGCTGAATTTGAAGAATTGATCCCTTAAATCTAGATCCCCATTCGTTTCATGGTCACGTAAATTAGAGTGCAACACTGCTCAGGTAGAAAGCAATAAACGATAGCATCTTGATTTATTGTTTGGAGGTAGCTGAATTTGAAGAATTGATCCCTTAAATCTAGATCCCCATTCGTTACATGGTCACGTAAATTAGAGTGCAACAGTGCTCAGGTAGGAAGCTGTAAAGGATAGCAGACTGCATTAATTGATCGGAGGTAGTGAAACTTCATGGTCTAATCAATTAGAGAGTGTAAGTGGTCTTGGTGGTATGCAATAGCTGGATAGAAGAGCAATAACAGGAGGGTATATTCCAAAGGACCCAACACAGACCTACACTTTGTAAAATCTCCTACAAATTCATAACTGAACTGTAGATACCAACCAATTCGCCTTTGTTTTCATTTCATTGTTTTCAAATCACTCCACTAGATTCGCGATTCGCCACCGGGTTTCTGTGCGAACTCGCACAGAAACCCGGTGGCACACAGCTCCATGCATGTTCGTTGCTGAGTGCATGTCCACGCGGTATCTCTGGAACTGGTCGATCAGGTCAAACTATTTGCATCTCTTCAATCCGGTAGAATACTGTGGTTGGGACTATCAAGGCCTGACCATCTGGCCAGATCAGATGCGGAGAGCTCTAGAAGAATCACAAAATATTGAGTTCTACGTTTTAAAAATATAATGGAACCATCTGAGAAACGCGGGGCGGCAAGTGCTTTTATTACCCAAAAAAATACTGTTATTTACGCATTCCGGATCAATCTAGCAAACACTGGCACACAAGTGCGACTTCATAAAATGCAATACAAGGGAAATTAGAAGATAATGAAAAACACGTAATTGTGACCACAGCAACTCCCCTTGAACAAAGAAAACGACCAAAAAAACCCTGCTTTGAAATGATTTTGTGTTTAGTTATCTATATCTGCCAACGCGACTCTCTCATTATCAAGAAGCAATGTCTGGAGCGTTTTTTTGAAATTATATTGTTGGTCAATGTATGACTGTATAGTCACAGTGTAGCGATGGTAATTAATTTAAAAATTTCAGAATTTTACTAATAATCTTTTACCACTGCAACTAAAAAATTCGATTCGAGTAATTATATCCTTACACCAGCAGTTCGTAGCTGTTAGCATCGTTGCACAGTCTGCTGGTAGGAAGCCTATGGACTCGAACCATATAGCGGTGCTCTCACCTTCATTCATTTGAAGGCTGTCATCTCTTAGTGTTCCAGCCTCTTACAATTACAGATTCTCAGCTAGATTGAGAGAAGTTTGCAGATGGTATCAAACACAGAGTGTATGGTTGTGACAAGAGAAAGGAAGACAACTGCCTGTGAGAGATCTGTAAGATGACATTGACGGGACAAAATAATTATTGCTTAAATCAAGAATTCTATTAATCGTGGATGCTGTTGAAACGTTAGATAAACTATCTCTTCCATTACGAGATCACCAAAATCCAATTTTGTATTCCGCTCTCGATATGGGTGGGGCAACATACTGAGTATTATTCTACGAGACCGTTCTGGCTGTAGAACCACAAATGAGAATTCACTGCTAATATTTACACGAGAGACCGTGAACTCAATCACATCAGCCAGTCGAGTCAGAGAATGGGCAGTACTCAATTAACTGACACATGCTTGCCTCGGATGGCTAAATCACGTTCACGTAATGAGCAGACAGCTATCCTACAACAGGCCAGTCTAGATCGGAGCAAGAATGAAATTCAAAAGTTGCGAGAGATGGGTGGTAAAAACGAGGTATGATGAGATCAATTAAGTTCCCGGTGGGTGATTGACGAACCTGCTCAGTTTAGAATGTAGACTGAGGCAAAAATTTCATTGCAGCAATGAAGACAATTTCATTGCCATTTGGATAAGATGAAGCGTTGAAGGATATAAATTCCTCCATTATGATGAATCAATAAGACGTAAAAGAGTAAGAAATGCATTGTTCAGATAATGGATGTGGCTTCTAGAGGTAGATATGACATGTGTAGAGCGAACTTGGTTGTGGAGATGAGTGTGGATGTGAGAACTGGGCCAAAGAAGATCTGTCATGGACACATGATAGAATATGTGAGGGGCACATACTCTATCATGTGACTTGATGTTTGAGAGTAGGAGAAAGATTTTGTTGATCGGCTCGGCTTGTTTTGAAACTGTCCTTGCTTCGTAATCGTAATGATGGTGATGTTCTGACGTGCGTTACATCCGGGAGCTACTCTTTGAAATGAATGATGCATGTGCTTTCTCGTGCGCGCTCTAGTTATCACTGCGAGTCCCTTTCGGCATCATCAAATCTCAACTTCCGACAAGTCCAAGGCTTTAACCTGGGTTCCATCGCCGAAAGCATCTCATGTTCCTCTTATGAATTGCAGAAGGTTCAGAGGACTAGCAAGCAGCGGGTGCCAGAGTGACTGAACAATGGGTTATAGAGCTGAAAGTGCATTGACGCAAGACCGGGCGTGGTAACGTAGAGAATAAAATACAATAGAGGCATAGCTTTACTTCATTGTTACTGGTGACGAATATTTTGCTGCGAATGGATGGGGGCATGCATGCGACTAACGTGCTGCAGTGACGTCCCGCAGACGAGAGGTGCTATATCATGTAGAGGAACCTCCCAGAGAGGCTTCAAGCATGCGTTGACAACATGCATCATGCGACACTTCCATTCATTATCTGTAGTCCACGCCTCACAATTGCTTGCAACGAGGCACGAGACAAACTTGACCGCTTGCTGGTGTGTTCAATTCCACCCCGACCTCGAGTTCAACATGGATGCATTCACGTACTCTTCTTGTACTCTCGTTCCTATCGAGTCCCACAGTGAATCTCATAACCGATTGTGGCATCTGGAGTTACGCATCCGACCGACTTCGATTTCTTCCTCGAGTAGAGACAAATGGAGGACCATTTGAACGGTAGTTGAACTTTAGCTGTTGGCATTTTTGGATTTCTGGGCTTTTCTGTACTGATGGTTTCCACTTCAAGTCCCACTAGCCCGCTCGAAACAATCGACAGCGAATCATTATTTCTGCTTTTGTCTCAGCATATTTCGTTGGACTACCCGTCAATGTTTCACTTTCAGATATATTCCCAGCCATTCGCAGATATTTTTGTCACCCACATAGAAAGACGAGATCGAAGTGGTCTGTTTTCTTTCACTTCGCACAAGGAATTTCAGCTCCGGCAGCCAAACCGTTAGCAATGCTCCATCAACCATAGACATCCCACAATTTTTTCCTATTTATTTGATGATGTAACGGAGCAACATGGAAGGCTGAAAAGGAAACAATCGTACCATCGTTGGACTGAACGACCGCCATTACGACATTCCATCTGTTTACAACATCAGATCTTCTGCGCACCTCGACTGCAGATCGCAAGATATCTGTACAGTCCACGTTTGTGCTTCTGGTCACTGAAGCTCCTGGAATCCTATTCCAGTATCCTTCCGATATAATTCATGGAGTAAATGTAACGTTGTAGGGGAATGTAAATGGCGCGTCAAGAACTCCATGTTGGGAAAAAGACCATCGAGACATATGCTGGGGTGACAGAACTAGTGAACGTAGTACTGGTCGATCCTCTTAAGAGCTAAAAAACGACTTCGTAGTAGCGAAATGAGCTAAATGCACTCAAGAGAGTGTTGATGTTCATTCCGGTTGTTAGAAATGACTATCTGACACGCGATAACGGAGGACGTAATAAATATTGCATAAAAACTTTTGCATGTAACATCCCAAGTTAAGAAGAATTAAGTGCATGGTCAAACATGTAACTTGGTTGTACAGTTTTCAGTGTTATCCACTGATGTACGTTCATGTATCACAGTAGTAGCTTCGGCCATCAAGTCACTTCATTGTGCTGCTGTTCCTCGAGATAATGATAAATTTTGTTGCTTCTGTCACTAGAAATAAAACTTTAGGTATTTGCAATAGTTCTTTGACCCAGTGTTAGGAAAAATTCGCTTTCGATAGATTTTATTCGCAACCTTAAGATTCTGCATCAAACGATTTTGTAGAAAATCTAGAGTGATAGATACATTTTGATACTTTCTCGATTTGCAGAACATTCGTTTTGAATTATATTCCAATTTATTGCAAAAGAAGATCCTTTTTGTAGAGAAGCCATTTTAAGACTAAATCATAAATGAAAGCTTAAATAAAGTTTTCTAACGTATGCTACACAGAAAAGTAGATAGAGAGAATGAAATTCCTGGCGTTATGTATAGTAACATGTTGTGTAATTTTCTCAGCAAGTTCTCAAATTTGTCGTTCACAGATTGACGACTCATTGTAAGATATGTGTAATCATAGTCTTTACAGACTTCTTCGTATGAGAATGTTCACCACAACACTTACAATAATAACTCAGTACTTTCAAATCAATTATAAATATGTCCTAACCGTAGTTGATTACAATGAATACCAAGGCTGCTTCTATGTGAGATATACAATCGCATGACATATCATATTGCTAATGATAACATGAGTAGTTTTCTTATGAACTCTAGTTGGGCATCAAGTCACTTGAATATCACTTAAATTTGACATAATTGAGAATGAAGATATGGATGATTGTCTAAGACAAGATAAGAGCTCATCCCTAAGGAGAAACTTTTCAAAAAAATTCAAAAATTTGTATTCATGGTCTCTGCAAGATCCACGAGCTTCCATGACTCTTGAAGCAAAATTGTAACAAGTCAATACAGCGCAGATATTCAAATTCGTTGAGGACCAATGTAGAAAATGTTAACATTGATCATCAAGATACATTCTAAACTTCTAGAGAATTGTCACTTTTTCAAACTAGAATCTCCCTTCTGTCAACGAATTTAACCACCTAAAATGATTTTAGGAAATCAATAGAGAAATAATCTGCTTTTAAACAACCTTGAAGTTGCTCATATATCATCCTAATATCTATTAAGACATAAGGGATCCTCTAACAAATCTTCAAGACTTCTAAATATTTTTTTCTCACGTATTTCGGGTTTTTATACAGAAGCTAGTGATAGAAAAAGAAGTATAAACATGCAGTATTTTAAAAGATTTTGCATAACCTTAGATCGCACGCTGTCAAGTGCAAGCTGTATCAAAAGTATTACTATAATGAGCCAAGTCCTAGTCTATGTGGCGTAGATAAACTCCCCTTGCAAAGTAGCAAAATACTTCTAGCAAAACATCCAAATTTTTGGTAACACCTGTCTATGTTCAAATTGTTAGCCAATAGTATAACTTAGATATTATTGTGGAAGTAAGATAAACAAAACTTTTGCTAACTTATCCATGAGTTCACATGTTTACGTATCAGGCAGAAAGCAGAAAACACTTCTAGAGTTTCTATAAAATGCACATAAATATACCTAGACATATTATCTAGCCTCAAATGCTTACAAGTGAACGGATTTTAATTTTTCTTATCTCCAAAGTGGAATTATTTTTTCCCAAAAGATAATCTTAACGGATATAATAAAATGTATTATGCTTGATCTTAACACAACAAACGTGGGTGTGATTCCTCTATTTACGAGCATATCCCAAGTGAACCAATACTATGCGTCGTGTCTTTCTCCCTGCAAATTAGAGAATTTGTGACACACCAGACAGTATGTATCATGCATTGCCCTACCTGGATTCATGAGATAGTATGAAGTTGTAGCTAGCATGAATGGACAAATAAGAATGCTTTCCATTTATATCTTTCTAGATGAAATACCAAATTACTCTAACATACCGGCCTTTTTGACAACTACCAAAACCTCGAAAATTTTTAAGAGCCTCTAAGCTTGATAACATTCCAACTAGACGTCAAGGAAACTGGGGCAAGAATCAGAAGAAGAAAAAAAAGCCGAAGAAGAAAACCCAATCCAAATGCATGATTTGAGAAAAGACTCTCAAAACCCAAAAAAAATCACAAAAATCTTTTCATTATATTTTTGGGTATTATTGACGTATACAATTTGGGTAGAAAAGTAATCGTCTTAAATCATGAAGAGAATTATCCGTCGTGTTTGGAAAACTATTTGTCACTCCCTTTCCACTACTTGGGCTAATAACGCTTGCTAGCTTATATATATATTCAAAAAATCATTTCAGATGTACGCGAGTTGTTTGCTATTTGAGCCACACAAGCTTACTGGCCTGCAGATTTACTCCTAAATCAATTAAAACTTGATAGTTGTGTGAGTGATCAACAGTTGCTTTATAGTGAAACAATTAACTTGCATTCTCGAATCTATGCTGGTTTGCTATAATGATCGTTCGATAAAATATTCTGTGCCATATAAGGCAAGTCATGTACAAACATCAGTTGCTCTAGGAACTACAATGTGCACTTATCTTATAATCTAGACATGACGCAGCTAGTAGAGGAGTCCAAATGTCAAATCTGGGTCAATCAGTCGATTGATCCTCTCATACATCAATCAAGGCTATACGCGAGATCTCATTAAAAGTGGCATTTGCCACTTTTGCCACCTTTAAGTTAATTGTGGCATCCAAGATTTCTTAAAAGTGGCATTTGTATTGAAAAATTTATGTGACAATGATTGACTTTATTTCTGGAGAACGTCAGGCAGGATTGTTTCTCCGTTTTGGCTAATCAGGTTCCGCCTTCATGTTATGTTCAAGGGACCCCAAAACCATCGAATGCTAATGAGAATTTAGAAGAGTCCATGAACATGACGCATGATTATTCACCGTGAGTATACTCAAACCAGAGAGAGCTAGTCCTTTGAGAAGAAATGAGTTCAAGGGTCTTGATCTTAACATTGAGAATATTAAACTTTATCTAAATCGTGCCAACTTTCAAAATCCAAGAGACATGAATTGTATTACTCCTCAAAACCCAAGTGAAGATGAGTAACATCACCTGTCTTCAATCCTAGGATTGGAAAAAAACTTGGTTTCATGACCAGAATATTCTGGCATTAGAGTTTTAGAAAACCTTCGCGGTGTATGTAATACTCTTTTCTTCCAAAGATACATCCATCATATGATCATACGTTACCTCGATTTTTGTCCACAATCGGCTCAAAAACACACATGCAAGGATTCTCTTTCCAGTCACTTACTGATGGCAATGAGGTCTATTGCTTGCTTGGTTGGAATAATAACATTATTCCTTTGTCAACGGCGCAAATTCTAGCAGTGCTTGCGAACTCTTTAAAATTTACGTCGTAAAGTTCAATTGCAACCAAAGAGTAAATATAGAAAAAACCTTAATTGTGTTATAGGCCCAATTTAAATTGTGGCAATGGTGGCATATTTTTATTAAGATGCCACTTTTAATGAGGTCTGCTATACGCTGTCCTTATCTGCTCACAGCCGCGTTTCACTAGTGAGAGTGAATCTCGGTGTTTGTCATCCTCATCAGCACCATCATTCTATCCCCTGCACTTCTCAGTCCATCATATACTATTACGTTTTCTTGGTTTTCTCTTGGCAAGTGGATTCAAACGGAAAAAAACCTTGTATAGAACTTGTAGCTTCAAATTTATGAAAAGTCAAGGACGGGTTCCATTTTTTTTATCCTTGCCTAAACTCTCTCCCTCAGATACTGGATTCTCATGACCTTCCTCTAGTACTAGGTTTTCAACTTCAAAGTATATATTGTAGTATCGTCACACACATTATATGTTTGCTAATTCAGAGTAACTTTTTCCCCATCCATAGGTCTCATTCTTAGCATGAGTATATCACTAACAAGCATCCTTTTGACGGCTAGATTGGCGTATATTGTGAAAAGCAGTGTATAGCTTAAATTTTGGTGTTTTTATATATGTGAGCACGGTGTACATTGTATTCATGGTGCATACTTGACCATAGGAGAGAGGCATTAGGTAGGAGATGGTGAATGGAATGTAGCAGAGAAGATGCTAGGTGCGTTTATGCGATTTGGTCCTATCACATGGCGCAATTCTGATATAAAGGAAAAAAAGATTGAGCTTCCAAGATGGCTGATTTCGTTGATAAAGGCATTGCAATCGAAAAAGACGGAGATTTAGTGAGAGTTACGCCTTGGGGTTTTTTTCATTTAAATATTTATTATTTATAATGTTTGAGAACCTTCTTTTTGAAAAACGTTTGTTGACTAGTCATAATATTTACTGTGATTTAAACACAATGGTGAGGTCTCTTGAGAAAAAAATTTCTGCAAAAATAATGAAAAATCTAAAGAAATAATAAATGAGTAAAAAAATATAAATGGTAATTAGTATACATATCTAAGTTATTTAAATTCCTTATAATCATACATCACATAATTACAAACAGAGAGAAAAAATGAGTTCAAGTCCTATGTCGATGAAAGTCTTGGGATTACATTTCCATCTTATCAAATTGCACTTCATATTCTACAACATATAAGATGTACATATTATCTACCTTAAAGTATAATGATGAATATTTAATATCCACAAAAGTCTTCCGATATGTTCCAATTTAAAGTTTTTAGGAAGAAGTAGTCAACTTAATTATCCTCGAACTTTGGGAAAAAAAAGTGCAAAATGTTTCACAAATCAGTACTTAGAATATCCAACATTTGCACACAAATCAAACTACCACATCTCTAAATATTACTCCTTGGGCACCTACAGACACACGTATAATGAAAAAAAAAACCCCCTCTATTTAAGGATAACATCAACTTCCAAATTGAACTCGACCTTGGATGTAGCATAGATTTCGTAGAGAAAATTACAAAATGACTACTATTTTGCCACTATGCTAATCAAGCGACCCTTGAATCGTGTATATGCGTCTCAACTCATAGGGCAAATCATATTATTAGTATCTATTGTCGAAATTGTGGTTTATGGCGCCTTACAAGGAAGACTTATTCTGTAGTTACTAATGGAATTGTCTGTACCTATAAAAAAGTAGGCGAGGAATTAGTTATCACAGAAAAGCACGTCATAGTATGGGGCCTTGCTATATCAATATTCGGCCTTCAGACGACTTGTTCGAGTTTTCACTCTATTCTTCAGTAGCTGTCCAAGAACCAAATTTGCAAGTTCGCAACAACTTTCTGCATGGTACCCCATCTTCTGTTACTTCTATCATGCATACTATTTACACACGTGTAAGCTTGGCGTATCGTGAAGGATACGGACTAATCCCCATAAATCAGGGAGCTTAAAACAAGCCTCGTAACCTGTAGTCGCTGTCCTGTCAAATAAAGCTTTGGAATATCATTATTGGAATTTTTTACAGATATCCTCTAACTTCTTGAGGCAAGGACCATTTGTCCTGAATGCTTCTTCCACGGCTCCAAGTTTAAATCTACCTTCATATGCTTCTGACGGCTTTAAATCTGCGTGGTTTTCCACCATAGGTTTTGTATAGCCTGGTGATTAGCTGTGATATCTACTTCTTTAGCAGCAAGGATTTATGGAAGTGGTCGATTTTGCAAAAATGACACAACAATGCTATCAGCTTTAGCTGAATACGAAAGCTCCTAAGATATGAGTGATAATGCTCCGCGCACAACGTAGTACCTCGGGCAGAATCCGGAGGGTAACTAGGTTAGGCGTAGATTGAAGACAAATATTAGCCTCTTCTTCTCTCTACCTTAGAAAATGGACCACTCCACGGTGGAATGTAATTATTAAGAAGCTGATTTTTCGAAGGACGTTTGATTCTCTAGCCTTCTTTCATGATCATTCCTCGTTGTCGAGTAATTGATCCCTTTTTCGAGCTACGGTAGTTACAGTAGGCATCCTTTATTATATTTTATATTTTTTCTATAATAATGATTATTTCAAATTCGGCAATCTATTAGCGCATACTCAAAATGGTTCAAGCCAGTTGGATCCATATAATTTCATCTATACTATGACATTATGTGATGTTTCACGGACTTTAACAAGACACGAAGAGAAAATCCACTCATTTGAGTTGAATGGAAAATCAACGAGAGTTTCAAAATATATAGTTGAGGGTTTCCAGTTGATTGAAGAAAAAAAAAATTCCTTATTAAATTACAAATTACTTCAGAATTACAAAAACTTAACAATTTACAAGAAATCTAAATATTTCTTTCCTACTATTAAAATTTCAAACTCCACATATTCTGGCATGAACATTGAATCACACTTTTCATAAAAATGAATAGGATTTAAAGGGTACATTAAAAAACAACAAAATAGCAAAAACCTATGAACCAATACAAAGATCAAACTAGACATATTACTGAAGGCAAAGTCTCAACATCACACCATTAACATATAATTTATAAACAAGTTGAAATTATCTGAACTATCTACATCACATGGAATTCAACCAACATCGACATAAAAATTATCTAACTTTATAGCCTTCTTATGGATTGTATCAGTTAGTATTTTTATATGAAAATAGAAAATCATGTTAACTAAGCTATAAAATAAACTAAAGAGAATTATATGTTTGCTGCTTGTGTACTTTATCACTAACATATCAGATTCAAGGTCCTAGATTCTATAAAGATTCAAGATAAAAAAGTAGAAGTAAAAGTTCTTGCATTTTTCAATGTCATATGTACTTTGATGGACGTTGCTTCATATGCTCTCCATGAAAGTGGATAAATGAAGTTTATTTAAATGAAACCTGTCACCTATATCATTTAATAATATAATTACTTGAGTCAAAGATAGGTTTGGCATGATCCTAGTTGATTTATACATAATTCCAATGTTAATTATATATCAAATTCTTTAATTAAGGATATTCAATAAGTCCAGTCAGTATGACTAAATTCTACTTCATCAACAATACTGTACTATTATTATAACAAATAGAAATTTTCGATAGAAATGTTTATTTTAATACCAAGTAAATCAATGTAAGTAAAAAGAATCATTCGAAGGAAACATTCAAAAGAGGTGAAAACAAGTCTAGGCTAGAATATATCGAATGACTCCTATGTATGAGTTAGTGAAAGTTCATATACGTGCAAAACATCTTGGATGGAGTAGCAATTAGCTAGTGACACACAAAATTTTTAGATGCACTCCTGTCATGCACAATATCGCACATTCTCAAGCAATCCGGTAAGGATTTCACATTTTTTGAAGATTACCTCTCAAATTTCCACGAAATTTAATTAGCCAAATCATCAACTGATTATCTAATTTGGTCTACAAGGCTCAAGGCCCAAGGTCTACATAAAAATGTGTATCAAGAGCCATGGGAGATATGAACATTTCCCAATGATCTTCTTATCTTATACCAACTAGATACTATTGAGCAACTACTGTATCTCTTGAGAATTCCGGGCGCATTTATTTATTTATTTGGAGACATCACAAAATTGATCTCATCAGCATCCACTTGCATGGAAAACGAACGAAGATAGATATTTCGGAATGCTTTCATGCCAAATACATAACGACTTCCAACCCTATAAATTGACCACTTGAAAATGATAGTGTATGATCCAGGTCAGACGAACTAAGAGATAGATAGGAACGGTGCACTTCAAAGCCGCGGTGGGATTCGGCACAGTTGGTAGACTGGACTTCTAACTGGGCCATTCGCGACGTAACCACGCGAGCCCTTCGTCACTTTGAACCCGTCGGGCTTACAACCACGTCGCCTGTGAGGGAACAGCCACTAGGACGTCGTCCTTGAGGACCTGTCACCGTGCCCACTTTAGGCCCTCCCTCTCCACCCCTTATCTCGAAAAGCTTCTGGACATTGAAATGCCAGCAAGATTAAATTAAACGGTGGCCGCAAATTTCACGAGCTCTTGGGTCTCAGCCCGGGACCCTGCCGAAGATTAGATTCACCGGAGTTGCATGGTGGAGTTCCTGGTCACCGCCTCTCCCGGGAACGGGACGGGACGTACGAGGCCGAGTAGGAAGACGTTCGGAAAAGTAATTCACGCGACGGGCTCGTCTTCGTACCATGTCAGAGCCAACAAGTTTTCGAATACGTACTGGCCGTGCACGAATATGTTGCGACGACGCGAGAGATCAGACTATAAAAGCCAGTTCAGATTCCTCTGTTTTCACACACAAATTTCGGACGTCGACTTGTCGCGTCAGTGCGAGATCGCTAGTCGACAACGGCGGCGAATATCCACGGTGTCCGAAGTTCTCGAGCGTGGTCGACACTGGACCCTTGGTCCCCTGGTGTGAGCGAGCCCGCGAGAGCGAGAGCAGCTGCGGATTCTCGAGCCTTCGTTGGCGATGGCGAAGAGTGTCTCGGTGGGCATTGTGGGCCGCCGGGAGTTTTGAGCTTCTCCGAGCGTTGTAGCATGCATTGCAGAAGTGGCTGCTGAGCCGGACTTGGAGTAGACAGGCTCTGCCGAGAGTGAGCACATTCGCGGAGACCACGCGCTCACAAAATGGCGACTGCTCCGGGCGCTCTGTACGACTGGCCGTGGCAAAAGCTGGGGAGCTTCAAGGTTCAAACTCGGGAACTCATGGACTCGTGTGTCAATTGTAGTTCTCCGCCCTCGCTCTTGGTCTTGCTCTCGCTCTGCAACGGAGGGATTCTCTTGAATCTTCCCTGAATGTCGACCCCTGTAGCCGTCGTTTTGCTAGTTCGTTTCTTTAAACCTCTGCATTCAGCGCTGCCTTTCCAAATTGTATCTCTCCCATACGCCTTCTGTAAAAAATCGGCTGGCTACAAAATGTACTTCGTTTCGTCGTGACCTCTCTACAATATTATTTCCTCCTCGTCTACGACTTTCGTTGCCTCGTTCGTCTTCGCAGACATGAAACGTTCGACCGTTTTCCTGTCATGATTCTCCTTTTGTTATAGTGGTTTTGAATTCGAGTGCAGGAGCTCCTGCGCGCCATTCGAGCTCACATTCGCCTGTTTCCTGCCAGGAAGAGGATTCTACTGATTAAGCCTCGGGATTGTGTTTAGCACTACATGATTGTAATTAGCGTTAATGACCTCGACAGTCGCGATGGAAGTCGTTTCGTATGTGGTGGTCCTCGTGTACAATTTACGGGGGCTCCATGAATTCCAAGCAGTCTTCAACTTTGTTTCTGTTTTCACGTCGTCTAATTTGTTTCCATTGGACTCGGCCCGCAGTATCTGCTGTTCGTGCCGTTTGTGGTGAAAGCGACACACGTGAATGTTTTCGGAGGACACGAAGCCGATAACTGGTGCTTGCACATGTTGATCAGCACGGCGCTGCGCTACTTGCATGGACAAATTTGGATGTCGTTGTCCCGATTCTACCATCTCACCGAGAAGTATCAAATTCAGAAGAAGGGCATCAATTTTCAGCAGGTCGACAGAGAAAGCAACTGGTACGCAGGGTTAACGTGAACGACATTTGCACCGAATGCATATTTGAGGTCGATCTAGCAGTCAGCATTTACAGAGACTTTCTTTTCAGACTTGCGCAGTCTGCGTCCAAAAATTGAAGTCTGGAGAGTCCCTTTGTGAAGTGGACAGCAGTATGACCCAGGGTGGTCAGTTGTGAACGTCGATCATCTCTCATGCGTCCGGGTTTGTTTCGTTTGCAGGGATGACTTCACAATTTTGCAGCTTATTGTCATCACAATCGTTCATAGCTATATTCCGGGCTTCAGCAACATTCCGCTCTGGGACACTCGTGGCATCATTTATCTCCTACTGCTACACGCCGGTCCAGCAGAATTTATATACTACTGGGCACATCGCGCCCTCCATCATCACTACTTGTATACGAGATACCACTCTCATCACCATGCTTCTTTCGTCACGGAGCCTATATCGGGTGAGCAAAGCTCCTCCTTAAACAAATCGCGACAATTGTCGTTCTCTGATATCGGCCGAAGGTGACGTTGATCCGATTGGTCTTCTGAAATATGAATACAGCAGAAATATAGATTTTTTATTTCAGTTCTTTATCGTATTCTGACTCAGAGATGTGAAAAGAATGCATGAACCAATCGCTACAATGGATTTGATTTTCGGACTTGACGATGTATAGTAGACATCTTCACACCTGAAGATGTTTTGAAGTGTAGTGAGTCTCCACAGTTTCTAAAAGATCCGGTTGATCAGGTCATGGCGGTTGTAAAGTTTTAAAACTATGAGTACCTATTTGGCCGGCCTGAATCCGAATGTGAATCTTTTGGTGCTTCGTTTCAGGCAATGTTCATCCCTTCGCTGAACATATTCTGTACACTGCAATTTTTGCCGTACCCATGCTTGGTTCATGGGCTTTGGGAGGCGTGAGCATGGGGATGGTGTACTTTTACTGGCTCTGGTTCGACTTCATGAACGCCATTGGTCATTGCAACTGGGAGTTCATGCCACCGTGGGCTTTCAAGGCATTTCCACCTCTGAAATACCTCATCTACACCCCAACGTGAGCGTCGTACCACCTGAACACGGTCCCCTCTTTCTCTCGTGGCTTTAATTTACGAGCCCACTTTTTGGATCAGTTTATTCTCTGCATTAATGACACAAATACCAGGTGCTTTGAGATGACTTGGTGGTAGTTGGATCCTACCACCAACTATATTTTTCCGTGCGCTGATCTCAAAATCTCGTGTGCAGGTATCATTCGCTGCACCACTCTCAAGTTCACACGAACTTTGCCCTTTTCATGCCTCTTTACGATTATCTCGGCGGTACAGTTGACAAGAACTCGGATTCTCTGTACGAGACCGTACGCAAAGGTAATCATCATTGTATTGATAGTCTGGAAGCCATTACATCCACAACTCACTCACCGAATGTTTTCTTCTAGAGCGAACCGCATCGAAGCCTCCTATTTGCCGCATCTAACCACGACCAGTCTCTCAACTGTTTTTTCTTTTTTTTACGCAGGAAATTCCAACAAACTAGATTTCGTGTTTCTGGCCCACGGAACTGAACTCCTATCGACGTTTCATCTTCCCTTCGGGATTGCATCTTTCGCTGCCCGTCCATACAAAGCCCAGTGGTACATGTGGCCACTATGGCCCCTGACCCTCCCAGTGATGGCACTTCTCTGGGTCTTCGGTCATCCATTCGTTGCCGATAATTACCGTCTCGATGATCTCTTCACTCAAACCTGGGTCATCCCCAGATACGGTTTTCAGGTCAGCAAAGTCTGTCTATTTCTTATTCTTCCTGCTGAAATTGATGTATTTCTGATTATTTACATTCTTGATGGAGCAAGGATGAGGCCGGGACTGATGATACATCCACTATATTGCAGTATTTTTTGAACTTCGAGAAGAATCGCATCAATCGCCTGATAGAAGAAGCGATTTTGAAAGCCCAAGACAAAGGCTGCAAGGTCATCAGCCTTGGGGCGCTGAACAAGGTTGGATTGACTTCTCTGTCATAGCTCTTATCGCTTACAGAGCACATGTCTCTGATCACTGTGATTTCCTCTTGAACACACCGAGATGGCCTCGTCCAGGCTAGGTCTCAGTTCGCAATAGTTGTTTGCTGATAATAGCTGGTGTTACTGTTTATGGTGCATTCAAAATCAGAGTCTGGTACATTCTTCTTGAGCCCACTTCCACTTCCCCTTCCTCAGACCCTGATATCGTCGTGCACAAGTGATTCCTTTTTTTGAACGTCTTTCGACACTATAGATATGTCACTATTGCATAAGAAACGAAATGACGCTCTCTTGGGATTTGGCTGCGGGGATTCCTATCTCTCGATTACCCGTCGTCAGTCAATTTGTTGTTTCGTGTTGGTGTCAATTAGTTTTAGTTATGTTTGGACGAGATTGGTGATCATGTCTCTCTATAGCTAGGATAGCCTTGATACATACCCGCGCAAGTTGCCTTCAGGATTACCAGGTGCTTGACAGATGGGAAATTTGCAAGTCTTTTTCCTGAGGTCGAAGGGGATGGTGTTGTTTGGGAATTGGTGTGCAGAACGAGGCTTTGAATGGAGGAGGAACGCTTTTTACTGAGAAACACCCGGACTTGAAGATCCGTGTTGTACATGGAAACACGTTGACCGCTGCCACAATTCTAGACAAGATTCCCAGGGATGTGACTGAGATTTTCCTGACAGGAGCAACGTCGAAGCTCGGCCGAGCTATTGCCCTGTACCTCTGTCGACGTGGTGTACGCGTTCTGGTGAGCAAGTCCACGTCTTTCTTCGAGAATTTGTCATCGGTGAATCTTACTGCCAGCTAGAGTAATCAGCTTCTAGCTGATTACTCTAGCAGCGGGAGGGGAGACTGTGGTCATAGTTACCCTGTCACAGCAAAAAATCCCCTTGTAAGCAACTTATAAAGTGTTTTCTCTTGTAATGAACTTCGGGTTATGAGGTACTATCCCAACATCTACTCCGGGCACTGATTTGAGCAAATTATTTGTCACACAGATGTTGACGACATCCAGGGATCGTTTTGAATCGATTCTCCATGAAGCTCCAGTCGACTGTCAGAGATATCTAGTTCAGGTTACCAAGTATCAAGACGGGGCTGATTGCAAGGTACGCAACTGGTCACAGGCTCTGTTCAGCATGTTTTCCATGTCCTTCCACGTCACCCATTGTGTATCACCTGTCCGTGGAAGTTTTCCTCTAATCTAGGTGCGAGAGCAAACTCCCCTGTCCTATTTTGTGATCGATCCTGAGGTGTGTGCGTTTGTATGTCGGCGGTACCTGACTGAACCCCGTTGTTGCCATGCATCCAGACTTGGGTGATGGGCAAGTGGGCCACTCCAAAGCAACAGAGCTACGCACCTTCTGGCACGCACTTCCATCAGTTCGTGGTCCCTCCGCTGGAACCAGCCCGCAAGGACTGCACATACGGCACCCTAGCAGCGATGCAATTGCCCAAAGCAATGAGAGGATTGAGGACCTGCGAGGTATGTATCCTCTATCAAAGAAACCGCACAAAGCTGAAAGTCTCTGTGAATCATGATTGCTGTATAGGTTGAAGAAGCTTGTACGGAAACACTTTCTGTTCAAATTGAACCAAAGATTCGATGGATTGTTTATTCGAGCACGTGCCGGAGGATGTAGTTTACGATCATCGGCTTTGATCAGTCCACTAGGCAGCTGATTTAAAAATTGGATACAAATGATTGGAATCTCTGGGCGCATCTGTTTTGGAGGCAGCCCCCAGTGAGCCAGGACGCTTGCCGTCGCTGCCTGAGCACCAACTGGTGACCTCTGCGCACATCTGTGTCTGGATCATCCTGGTAACATCCGCCGACTTTCATGTGGTTTCGTTTTTGTACAGTCTCTCTGTCAGCTAATTGATGGGAACCTGGACTGTCGATGTTGCAGATGACAATGCCGAGAGGATGCGTGCATGCTTGTCACGCTGGTGGGTTGGTGCACGCTTTAGAAGGCTGGACGCATCATGAAGTAGGAGCAATAGATGTGGAGCGTATAGACTTGACATGGAAAGCCGCGATGAAGCACGGCTTCTTCCCCGTAGACTAGAAATAAATGTGTCCAGATTAATGTCGCCAGATATAAATGTAAAAAGCATGTGCACTGAGTTACTGCCGACTTAACCTCATGACATCCGGCCATGACGAGGCGAGCACGGTGATCCTGAATGTAGACATCGTATGTTGGATCTGCAAAGTAAGGTTAACATCTTTTTACTCGCTAAAACTCTCATCCGTCTTCTGTACACCATACTTTGAGTCCGAGCACCAGGTATTGTGTGTACATCCTGACGGGGAGCAAATTTTAATCTACTCATGAAAATAAAGCATTCATGTTTGACTCTACGCAATGTCTGCCAATTTGAGTCCATGAGCTCCAACTTTTATTCGGACCTTGTTATCATACTCGTGATGTGAAGATGGATCGATGAACAACAGCGATCGCCGAGTATACGTCTTGGTGACTTGCTCAGGCGCATGCCCTGATACTCGATCGCTGAGCAAGTTGTCTGCAAGATTTACGAACCGGGGGTTCGTATCGCGTTTTCGAACCACTGCAGTAAAACTTCACCGCAAATCTTCCAGCTGAAACACGGGTTTCGAGGTGGAACCTCGTTTTTCGACTTTACAGAGTCGTCAGAGGGATGAAAATCTGCAGGAAAATCCAGAATATAGCAATGAAAGAGGAAATTTTCTCGATAGGTCCATTCCCTACAATTGGTCAACCTTTTTTTCAACACACGCTGATACGGTATGAGCATGCGGTATCAGTAGGCCTCTGAGAAGCCTACTGATAATAAAAGGTGATAAATACGAATATGTCACCTCGGAGGAAAGTCTGATTTACCCTGGGAAGTCTTGCAATTTTAGTCATCGCTAGGCTTGGCCACGGTCCGGTTAACGGGTCCGGAAAATTTGTAGACCGGTTAACCGGTCCAGGATTGGTCCGTATCGGTTAATGGTTAACCGATATTTTAACTGGTCCTTACGGTTAACCATCGGTCCGGATGGGGAGGGGCCCTTAAACCCAAAAATCCTCGATGGGAAAGAGGTGGTGGGCCGCGACTCAAATGAGCCCACGGTTTGGTTTTTCATAGTTCAGAGACTCGAGCTGAGTTGGACCAATTCGTGAAAGAATTTTCTCACACTGAATCACGAATTGAGTACCTCGCTGGTCTGATTCTGCTGCCAGAATAAAAATTTTTCCGGACCGGTTAACCGTAGGTCCGGACCGTGGCCAAGCCTAGTCATCGCCAGTACAATATAATCCAATATTCTTCATCTCCATGCTCCAAGAGGTTATAGCCCGTGCTCGAAGGTATACATACATACACGAAAGGTGACAGTATCGTCCACTCAACATCTGGTGACTAGTTGGAATCTAATCACCTTCGTCGGAGTAAAGTAAATTGTAAAAACACGCCCTCGAGTAGAATACTACTGAAATACGATAAATATACGAAAGTACGAGGTTTGTCTTCGAACAAGTTGTAATGAAATTTCTCCACGAAAAGCATCTTAACGTACTATATGTTTTATGATTTCAAAAATATGGTACAAAAGATGTTGACAGTTACATTCAAATAATTCTAAGATATCATTATACTAAATATCTTTCATACGATATGAAAACATCCACTTCTTTTAAAAGCAAGATTTCACTTGAAGGGGGTACTATATTGAATATTATCATACATATATACGTATCATGTTGTTGATACCAGATGCCAGACAATCCTTCCTTGACAATCCAACACAAACTTCACTAGGAAACGCAATCCAGAAAATGCAAGTCAAACACTTAACAATTTAATGATATGATTTACCTTTTTTGGTCTACCTTTACTAGATTACAAAGTTTTACAAAAAAGCCTTAGTTTTGAGCTACAAAAACTATTGCCACCTCTACTCTTGATAAGAAAAACAAGCATGTTCTTATTTGTATTCTCTGCATCAACTTTAGCTGCTCTTTAGTTTTAGTTTGTGCATTGTTTGGAGAAGAGAGTTATCAATCAGTGCATACATATTTCATCTGATATAAATTTCATCCCGTCACTCCTGTCAATGCAAGCATTTCCTGTTAAGAAAGTCCGTGAATTTAGAAAAATATATATAAAATGATCTTTAGTTCGAAAGAAGAGGTTGTGAACAAATATACATACGCTGAAGAAAAAGAATAAAAATGATTGACGTTAGCTTCTCTTTGTATGCTAAAAAAAATCAATTTCATAATAGCTCAATATTTGACCTAGTCATGCATCAAACTGCATGTTAGTATTCTCTGTTCCAAATTTAGTGATACTTTTTCAGTTCTGCAATTCTACCTGACTCAGGAACTTGTGATTATTTTGTAGATGCATGTCAATTTGGCATGTAAGTTTGTTGTCTTAGATATGAAGACTCCCTTATACAGATTGTTTTGTACAAGATGCATTCTCTCCCGATTACCCCTTCTCTTATGTGTTGATACGATTTTACTCTGCATTTGGTTTACATTAAGGTGTATGTCCGTAGATTATATTGGATAAAACATATAAAGAAAGGAAATTTGAATAGAATCACATAGAAGCTGGATTGAATTAATCTGACTTTGTCGCTGCAGGTCGAACATGACTGAAAAATCGATATATGACTTTGGAGTATATTGTCGTGACTATGCAGTCAAGACATTTCCTAGCGTAGGAACCTGCGTGGCACGTGGATCAGTGTGGGCACGTTTTCGCCACGCGGCAACTGCATGACAGTTCTTCGTTGTGTCCTGTGATGCAGACAATGTCCACGATACTTCTATTCGAATCAAAAGATAATGGATATGAAACCAATAAGAATTAGGCCCAAAGCACACGACCGGTAGCGCCAGCTAATCCTCGCTTGTTATTGGCAGCCGAGCTTCCCCATTTACCACACTGAGGGGCAATTTGATATATACTACCTAGCAAAGAAATCGACTTCTCCAAACTACCAGGCACTTACGCTGGAAATCAGGTTTTTCCGGAATATATCGACTTCACGTGTACTTTCCGCGCCTTCTTGGGTTACTCTTCCAAAGACTTCTCACCGCTACGTTGCAATTAGTAGAGATAATTTTTCCCTTTTCAATCCAAAGTCACTACCGGTAGTGTGGTAGAGGTTATGGAATTCTCTCCAGCTGGCCAACTTAGGCCTACAAAACCTGGTTTTCTTATAACCAGGAGCTTGGTGCCTGCTGCCGGTAGTGTGGTAACGCCATTAGTCTTGTTTTTTCAAAGACCAAACAAGCCTAATAATATAACTGGCAATACAAGGATCATATGTCTTTAATTGCTCACAAGTACATGTAGTTGTATGCGTTGCATCTGTGGAGATCGGACAACGCACATGCATTTTAGATATAGATAGATAGAGGGGAAGGGCTAATTATCATTCATTTTGGGCTAATCATGAAGGCCTCGATTGTATCTACAACCTCTAGCGTAGCGTGCAATGTTGTTTATGAGAACTTTGGCGGTGGAGTGACCTGGAACCATGAATTTGCTTAGCTGAGATGCGTATTGAACTTCCATTGTGCATATCACACTCAAGCCAAATTTGGTTGCTTGAACATTCAATACGACATTTGTCATTTATGTTCAATTCAAAGAGTGTCTAGTGTGCAGATGAAATCGTTACATGCTTGCACCATAAAATACTTGTAAATCTTCCATATATAAGTTCTTGATATTTTACCTGCAATTGTATTATTGAGATAAAAACATCTAACTCTAGTTCATTAAATGCACAAGTGATAGAGAAGTGCAAACCAAGATTCTGCGTAAATTTGATGTAGCCGGATGATACACATTACACAAATCTTCAATACATGGGCACAATTTGAATAGCATGGAGTAACATAGATAGTTGCTGAGAGTTATGATCTGGGTAGAGATACAAATTTGAAGAAAAATGGATAGGGATACAAATTTGAAGAAAAGTGTTGAACTCTGAAAAGGAAATCATGTTACATACGACGGCCTTGATGAAGGCAACACGTATATGTAGATTATTGTTAATAGGTATTATATCTGAACGCCTTGGATAAAAGTAAGCTTAATTCAAATTATTAATCCAAACGTTTTCTGTCATTCATTTCAATACAAGTATTGAAATGAATGAATGAATACATCATTTAACATGGATGGTTTTAAATGCTATCACCTCTAAAATGAAAGAGTTGAAAAAAGCATAAAAGAGGTGTATACAAAATAAAAAATCATGAAAGATAACATTTTTTTATTAAAAAAATGAGAAAGTAAAAAGAGAAAGAGATTAATTTCAATTTCAGATGATCAAGTTCAAGCATGACTAATTCTTTTAACAATATTGAAGAGATAACTTTAAGAGGATGAAGACTTTGTAGTGAATTATTTGCTTTGAATGGATTAATATTTTAAATTCAAAACATATAAGAAGATCATGGAAATAGAAAATTATATTATGAGCATGAATATACATTTGTCTTATTTCCATGGTTTTTATTTTATTTTAGTGATGTTCAAGAGGTTTTACCTCATGTATAAGTCATTCAATACTATGACAATGATATGCTTCAATATGTGAAATGAAATGAAAAGATAATTTTGCAAATTTTTCAGCTTGTTGATACGTTTCAAACAAGAAGAATGAAAAAATTAAACGTGAAGCAAAAAGAGGTTACCATGATCAAATTAAAAAAAGTTGGTTTTCAATTAATTATCATGAATATGAGCAAAACATAAACCTTGAAGTTGTTCAAACAAGAGTTGAAAAATAAAATACGAAAATAAGTGATAGTAAATAATTCATCCATAATGTATGAATCAATACTATTTTTTTTAAAAAATTAGCTTTTTATGAAATCACATAAGTTGAATCATCAAGCAATGTTTGATGATAACATCAATGGAGTTGAAAAATCTTTGACTTTAAAAGGTTATGCATCATCATGAAAATCTGTATCAACATTCAAAGGTATATTGTGCAACTTGTGATTTCAAATTTACAAGAAGAATATGAAAAAAAGCAAGAATGTGTGATAATAATCAATGTTTCATGTGAATGCAAAAAAATGTGTCACAGTGCCAAATTTTGTCAAATTCAATTTTGTGGTCTTGGTTGAATTTGACAAATCTCAACAAGATAACAAGGAGAATGTTAAATGAAACAAATTTTTTTAAACAACATTTATGTCATAGAGTACAAAAAAGTTGATGAATATTATCTTGGTGATAAGAATTTCCTCCTAGAGACTTATCATGTATTTGACTAAACATGTAGTCATAAATCTCATATGTGAATTATCAAAAACTTTGTCTGAATATAATTTAGATATGATTTTTTGAATAAATTGAGCAAGATAATCCATATCATGCCAATAAAAAAGTAATAAGAAGTTCAAAATTTTTTAATTGTCTCTAGATGCAATTTTTGTCAATCATACATTAAGAAAAAATCTTGATCACTAATAAAATGAATACTTATTTCTCTAGTTTTCTTGAGTAAAATGAATAATCATTTCATTAGTTTTTTTGAAAAACTTTGCTTGGTTTTATCCCAAAAAAACAAACACCAATGTCATTAATATATCATCTTTAATCTAATGTTCACATGGAAAAAATCAAAAGAATATAAACAATATGCTATGAACATTCAGATTAAAAGAACAACAAAAGTGGTATACTTTTTGAATTTTTTGCAATTTGCATATAATAATACTAGTAATGCATGCATATTTTATTTCATGTACAATGGTCATTCCATATTTTCATCAAGTTTGATGAAGCTTTTGAAAAGTGAGTAACTTTCGACAAAAATAGCCAAAGTCAAGAATTTATTTAGCATATTCACAAAATATTATATCAAACCAAGAAAAAATTGATGATTGCTCAAAATCAACAAAATCACATGCAAGTTTTCATTGTACAAAATTCGGTTTAAAAATTACGCTTAATTTTCTACAACAAATTTTTCTCTTGTAAGAGCATCAAAGTTTAATTTTAGATTAATTTTTACTTTTGTAATAATGAAGCATGTTGATAAGTGTTATGCATGTTAGAATATATTTGTTACATATAAACATGCATGTTGTATTTTATATGTTTTCAATAACATGAACCACAACCAAAACAATTCATCAACCAACATTATTAGCTGATTATGAGAAATTTGAAGTAAAAAAGATTCTCAAAAATTAGATTTCAGACTATATGTATATCAAAATAATTTATTTGTTTCAATGAAAAATATATACATCATAGGAATCAACTTAGAAACTAACTAAGATTTTAGCTAATGCATCTTTAGTAGTTCAAAAATTTTAAGTGATGTGCAACAAGGACATTACTTAAAAAAAAAAAGGTTTCCTAATGGGTTTTATTAGCTCGAACTAAAGTACAAATTATTGGAGATGGATATATACTAATATTAAATTAATAATTGTTGATAACATTGATACTAATTGATAGTTAGTGTGCTCATTGAAAATGACATGTCAACAATCTGTGTGTGCATGTATATCCGCCATGTAATCAATCCACTAGAAATAGAATGTATGATGTGGATGAGATTTTAATTCATTAAACTTGTTCATAATATTTTTATAAAGTCAAAAATAAATTTTCTATATATATATCATCTTCAAGTAATCTCTTATTTTAAATCCTAGTGTTACACACATCAATCCACTAGCAGCGAAATAGATAATGTGAATGAGATCTTATCTCCTTGAACTTGTTGATAAAATCTATATGAGATTAAAAAATTTCCAAGATATCTCTCATCTTCAAATGAGCTTCTTTCTCAATTTTTAATGTTACGGCATATCAACAATCCACTAGAAAGTGAGATAGATGATGAAGATGAAATTATATATTTTTATACTTGTTGGTATGATCTATATAAAGAAGATTTTTAGACAGACAGAAGACATTTTTGATTTTTAGATTTATGTTTCATCTGCGAGTAAATCCTTCTTTTATTTCATAGTGTTACAATTATAAACTCATTCAATCTTTAAGATTATGATATTGAGATTGAGGATGATCATGTGATTGCATTGATTTTGAAAGTAAAAGAATCTTCACATTATAAAAAAGCTCAATCCATTGTCAATAAGTTTGAGTGCTATAGAGTATGATATGCAATTGCTAATTGATAACAAGACTTGTGAGTGAAGTTTCCAAGGAATCAAATTTTGATTGATAGCAGGTGAATGTATAAGGAAAAAAAAAGATCTAACAAATGACAAGAAAAATATATTGAAAGCCACATTGCTCACTGAAGTTTTCACACAAGAAAAAAACATGTATTACAATGAAATTTTTTCACTTGTAACAAAGTCTAATGAACTTTGATTGATATATGCACTTGTTGCAATATATAATCTGGTTATGAATTAAATGTATGTAGTTATATCATTTTTTTCACTATATCTCAAGAAAAAAAATTTACATGAAACATCCCATTGACTTTGTAATTTTTTTTTATATCTAAATTGTTGAAATCATTGTATGGATGGGAACAAGCTCTTGGCTTGTGAAATGCAAGATTTGATACGTTCATAAAAGCAAAAATAATCTTCATGAAGTGAATATGATCCGTGTGTATATATTAAAAAATAAAATAATAATATCTTCAATCTCATTATTCTAGTATTTCACGTGAATAAAAAATCTTTATTTTGATGAAGAATCAAACTAACATTGACTAATGGAAGAATTAATTGAAGTCTGCATTTAAGGTTCAAGTTTTTATTTATTTGACATTTTATTGATTTGACATAAAATTAGAATCTTAGGGTTTAGGATTATGTTATTTATTTTTAAGTCTTATTAGATAATGTCAAATTTTTGTTAGGCTACATTGATGCTGAGTATGGACAAAATTTAGACAAAATGATAACTGAAACAAAGAAATCTAAAGAATTATTTTTTCGGCTAAAGTGCATAACTCAATCCATAATAAAGATCATTTTTTTTGCAATACTAAAAGCAAGAAAGAAAGTTATTCAATTGAATAGGTTTATTACTTAGATATCATTAAAACAAAAGGTTGACAATCTTCATTTGAAATAATAGATAGTGTTACATCTTGCTGCAAATTACATGATGATCAATACACTAAAACACATCATCATCAGATATCAATTTATCAAAGATAAAATTTTTGAGAAAAAATTTGAGATTGTTAATGTTAATAGAAATTTAATTGATGTGTTGATCAAAGTTTAAAGAGTTTTATGTAACATTATGCTAATTTGTAGATTTTGTATGAGTAGCACATATAGAGTTTACTAGCAATTTTTGTTACCTTTATATATTTGTACTCTATCATAGTTTAGATTATAGTTTAGATCTAATTAGCTTTAGTTGAAAGAAAATTTATGTTATGTTTTGGTAAAAAAATTTAACATAATTATTCTATCAATTATAGAAATTACTGTATCCACAACATGAATTAAGGAGTATATTGTAGGTATTAATTAAGATTTGAATTACATTCAAATAGCTTAATGATAATAAGTATTAGGTATTGTTGTTCAAAATAAAATTTAAATGTCCAAAACTCTCATCACACATTTTAAATTTAACTGTAGTAAAAGCTTCTAATATCTTTGGACGTAATTTGACAATAGCAAATCATTTAATCTTGTATTGACGTCATGTGTGTTTGTATAAGCTTGTGTTTGTCATCTTGTGAAATCTCACAACAAATCTCATGAACCAGTCTCATAAGCATTTGAATCTCACTACAAGATTTTTTATTTGTTTTTTCCATATTTGCATTTCTCTATATGGCCATTATGTACATCTACAGTTCAAAGCATCATTTATGCTCATATGATGTAGTCATGATTTGACAAATATAAAAAAATAATTGATAAATTATTACACGTTTTTGATTTAATTTGATTTAAAATTATAATCAATATCCCATTCATGCTTGGATTATGTAAATTTGATTTTTTAGATTATAATTATAATTATATTTATCATAATCTAAAATTAAATTATATTTTTAATGATCACTTGATTTTTAAAGATTTGATGTGAATCATAAGTGATGATAAAAATGTATAATTAAACTATCAAACACTTAAAATTATCGAATAAAATAAATTTCAAAATAGTTTTTGAAATGCAATTAATTTTAGTGTATAAACATGTTCATGTTGAATATTAAAAAAAAATAAAATCAATAAAATTAATATTTCAACTCGATATTTTTTTCAACTCATACATTTTGTGTAAGTTTTTGAAACAATTGAGGTATGTATAGGTATAAAATAAATGACATTAATCATAGCTTTAAAAACTCATGATAATATGATTAAATGAAATTTATGATTAAAGATAATATTTATATTTTAAGAGATAATGTGATGCATTTCATTATTTAAATCAATTCTAAATGTATACAAAATAAACCAAAATTTAAGTTTGTATCAACAAAGTAAACTAAATTGTCAACTGAAAAAGTTATTATATCAAATAAGCAGATATTATAAAATACTAAAAGATCTTTCTGAAATATTATGTTCATTGTTTGTCATTTTAATGTAAATTTTTCACTATCATCGTATGATTAATGAATCATTTTGATAAATCTATTGCAAAAAATGATTTTAAGTCAAAGTTTTTATAAAAATTAGAATTTTTTGTAACATGACTTAAGATTTGATGATATCCATTCTGATTTGATTTAGATATTTTGATATACTTTTTTTCAATATTAATTATATATTATATATATTTTTTGAAATATTTTTTTGAAATACTAATGCAATTTATTGTTAAATATTGAAATCATGATGAATTTTTTAATTTAATTTTATATCTTACTTATTTTTATTAAAATAAAATTTATAACCATAAACATTAATCGAAGTGTTTAAGGTAAAATATGAAATTATCATTTTAGATAATATTAATAAAATTAAAAATAATTTATCTTATTTAATTATTGAAATAAATATGAAAAAATTTATTGAAATTTACACAAAAATTTATAAAAATTTTAAGTTATCGTTGTTGCAATATTGAACTGATAATTCTGAAATTATTGACAAAAATGACTTATTAGAATCAATCTAGCTGTACAAAAACTATTATGAAATGAGACTAAAGTACTTGGAAAATTTTAATTCTACTTTGGGAAAAATTCAAGTTTTGAGTAAAATATGTGAATATTTTGGTTACCATGTATAAAAATTTTCTTTTATATCAAGAAATTTATACAAAATAGTATGAAGTACAAGATATATAAAAAATTGTACATTAATGAAAACTAAGCATTTTTTTTATTAACATAGCTAGTATGTGGTGGACGATACATTGAATAATCTTGTCATTCAATTTATCATCAGTTTATTATGGCAAAAAAAATTTGAATTATATTTGATACAATTGAGATATCACACATTCAAGATCTAAGATATTCAATAATCAGATACAAGACAACTCGATTACATTGATTAATCAATATCATTATGATTGCTAGTCATTACTGTGTTGTTAATGTTCATTCATTGGCATGAAAACCTCAAATAATTTGTGTTAAGGCAATATTACTGAAAATGTTTATATACATATGAATAATTTTGACGAATTTAATATGATGTGAATTTTAGTTTTCACCTTGTTTTGTGAACATTGATATCATGTATTGTTTTGAGGTTATTATTTTTAGCAATTATATTCGAAATCATGTTCATTATTTATATTTATTGATAGATTTATCATATTTTATATCCAAATTCAGATTATATTATTATCAAGATTCTTTGGATATGTGCTTTTAAGTAATATATTTCATAAGTTTTTTTAATAAATTGACGTAAAATCTTTTCACAGAGTATTAATTTTCACATGCTAATTTAATACATGATTTTTTCAATGTTTACATCAAACATTACAATAACTAGATTAACATAAACTAACTAAAATTTGCAATAAAATTCAAATTACGATTTGTGAAAATGTGATTGTGAAGTATGCTAACATATTATCAAAAACTTCACAAAAGTATCGAATAGACTTTCAATATTGAAACTATTGTACGTGATTTGAACTCTATCCTTTGCGCTATAAATTTGCCACAGTGCAAGATATTCCATCGTGAATTAACAAAGGTAATTTCATAATCGACTCGGACTCACCGCATCTGAATTGTTTAATATATATCTTAATAAATGCCTTTCCATCGTTCCCTACACAATGTGATCTTACCATCTTCTCTAGTAAAACTCCAGACTTAACTCGATTAGAAGATCCATCTTCTTACGCGCATTTCGAAGTTTTTCAAGACATACTAGGTTGGAAACAGATTCGCACAACGGTTTATAACTTCAGTCTAACTTATAAGGTAAAAATGACATGAAAGGGTATAAGTTACACCCAATCATGTAACTCTAACAGGTCGTGCGCTTTCCACTGGACCAGTCGAGCTCCACGGAGTCGACACTTTAAAGTACGGGTGCCAAGTGTATAACAAAATGGACGTGAAGACCTTATCCAGCCGTAGAAAGGAGTTGTACACTGTAAGGAGGACTTGAGGTCTCAAGCTAGACTTTGGATTCAAGTAGCACTCCATGAAAAGTATTCAGTCTGGCAAATTTAGCTACGATCGGCCTATCATCACTCGCCTTGTGTGGCAATAAAAGTGCAAGGCATCCGAGGACGATTCCACAGATCCATGCCCAGTGTCGATACATGCAAAGGTTGAAGGTAGATCTGTAAGCTTGTGCGTCATCCAGACAATAAACTCGGAAAGTGCAGGTGTGATTCCGGTGAGGTAGTTTTGAGTTCATGGGAGCTAGTGCAGCTCGTCGAACCTGTCTGTGCCGTAGAGCCACTCACCAACCACGAACAAAAGTCGGACATTCGAAACTCGCCAACATGTTAAACCGCTGAACTTGTCCCCAGCCTTGCCATCAGAATTGGTCGTGAAGCCACGTGAAGAAGGAAGTGGCAGCCACTGTATGGATACTGAGACCCCGACCTTTTGTCTTAGTGACAAGTGCTCCCTCTTAAGTCTCATCAAATTCCGGTTGCTGAAAACTGACTAACCGTGCGGACATCTCGTGTGTGTGCATGTGTACTTGAGTGAGCACTTCGTCGCTGCAAGCTGCATGTATACTTCTGCTGACACTAGTTATTGCTGAGCTTTGTAGATGTGAGTTGAAAGGATTTTTCTGGATCAAAATTTGGACATTTACATCATCTGCCCAAATTCTCAACATGCTGTACATATTCCTTGCATATCCTCATTAGTATTCGTGCACTTTAGAATATCCTTTCATGCAAGAAGAATACATTCTCAGGTTTCAAACCGACTAAAAGTTGGGAGCTGTAACAGAGATAGATAGACAGTCGACATCGATACAATCTGTAAATCGATTTCGATATAACTCCCGACGGTTCCGAATACGTGTCGTATCTTAGAGCTCGATAGTTGTGCAGAGATTGCTTCAGCTGAAAAAAAAACTTTACCATCAAACTTCCCTGGCGCTGGTTGTTTTTCTGGAGATCTCATCAGAAAGCAGACATTAGGATGCCGCCTGTTTGGGACGCACAAGTTCCCACGCCGTATGTCTATAGACGACCTTCAGACGAGCTAAAGGAATCTATAGCTGATTTGAAATCTCAGTTGCAGTCGAAGTATGTCGGGAAGAATGGCGTGATCAGCACCCATAATGAGCAGTCACCAAGTGTGAATGGTAAAACTGACCCTGACGATAACGATAGAGTGTTGCAAGAGATCATCGTGGAAGGCTTGAGCAGAAAGTCTCGCAAAGAGGTCCCATATCGTTTTCTCTACGATGACAGGGGATCTGAGTTGTACGAGTCCATCACCAAACTCGAGGAGTACTATCCTTTTAGGGCGGAAATTGATCTGCTGGATCAATTTGTGGAAGATATCACAAACCATATTCCCGATGGGAGTTTAGTCGTGGAGCTCGGTTGCGGGTCTGCGCTTAAGACAGCCCATCTTCTCAATGCTCTGGTGGCTCGCCATGGGAGGTAAGGAGGACAACATGCCTCGCACGAGCTCTGCTTGAAATTTCTGCATGTCGAGAGAGGTGAATTGTGGTGAAGACTGACAGCATTCACATTGTCCTGTGACTTTTTGCAGATGCCGGTTCGTAGGAATTGATGTTTCCGAGTCTTTCCTGGACGAAGCACGCTGTAACCTGATGCTCTTAGTGGAGGGCCATCTGACGGTAGATCTTGTGTCTGCTGATTACATCGAAGGCCTGAGACAAGTTAGAGCCAAGTATCCGAATGATTCGCTGTGTGTCGTCTGGCTGGGCAGTGGAGTGGGCAATTTTTCGCAGAAAGATGCAATTTATTTCTTTGAGGATGTTTCGAATGCCGTGAAATCACGCTGTCGGCTCTTTCTCTGTACCGGTAAGCTGTGATTTAGCATGTGAGTCCACTAAAAAGCTTGCAAGACGAGGTGGACAGGAGGCAGTTGGTGATGTCAAGTTGCTGGCGTGATGCTCTCGTCAACGGATGAGTGTCAACGCATGATCCACATCTGCGACATCTTCTGTCCCCCCGACCGTTACTGAGATGTTTTTTACTTTTTCGTTTGCAGACATGTGGAAGAAGGACGAAATCCTGCGGAGTGCTTATCATGACAAGCAAGGCGTCACAGAAGCATTTATTAGAAATGGTATGAGTCATGCTCTTCGTATTCTTGGCCATGAACCGGCGACAGCCGAAGAGCTTTCGTCGGTTTATGAAGTGGAAATAAACCAGCAACTTAAGCAGGTTGAGATGTATCTCAGGTTTCCCCAAGGCTTTGCAGTCCCTAAGCATGGAATCCACATAAGGTGAGCACATTCTGATCATATGGCTCGCCTGTAAGTACTTCGTTGTCTTGTCCCTGTCTCTTGGACCAGTTCATGCAAACATAGGATTCTGTGTCGAGAAAATTGGTTGTGAAACGTGGAATCCAATAGGTGTTTACAGGGTAGCTCGCACTGGTTCACCTGTCGATTAAATGTTTTCGTGCTGTCGTCATGGAACTGTGGCAGACCGGGAGAGAGAGTGTTGATGGAGATCTCGAGGAAATTTACTCGTGAGTCTATCCATAAGATGACTGAAAATGCAGGGTTCCATCTACAGTCGGCATGGCACAACCAGATCTACGGCTGTCAAATGCTGCTGGATGAATATGAAGCCATCACTCAGTGCTGGCAGGATACCGACGTTTTGTTCGAGGGTATACCGGATTGGAGTTCGAAACCCATCGATACCCGACATCCATTCTGCTTCTACTAGTAAGTTCTCAGTTTCTATGACCAATTCTGATTGGAATACTATGGGATTCTTACTATGAGCTTCGAAATATTCTCCAAAGTTCGCAGAGTAGTTTTTCCAGACCCGAAATTCTTCGTCGTATCTTGTAACAGAACTTGAAGCATCTTAGACATTTGAGACCAGCAAGTGTGGGTAGATCTGGTCTGACCAGCATTCTTGTCTTTCGTCCGACTTCATCCTTTTCATCTAAATTATTTTTAAGAAAACTCTGCTCCTCCTACGAATGTTAGCATCCACATCTATTCCACCAAAGCTCCTTCTCTTCATTGAGTACAGTTCCATCGGAAACAGTTGTAGATCATTTATATGGAGTACGAGACTTGGGACCGAGAGAGACAAAAGTTCACACGCTGACTGTAAGAAACGAGCAGTTTCGTGGTTTGTTATGCATTTTGGTGAAATGTGCTTGTCACAGTGAGGATCAAAGTCTGACAAGGCTGGGCGTGGTATGTGACAATGCGTATGCAGTGGTCACCTCCCTGCTTTCGCAAAGCTAAAAATATTCGCGGACGAGCCTGCTCAAGACATGGACATCATGTTTTCAAGAGGGATTGACCCATTTATCCTCGACACTTCTCAATGCCATAATCATCCCAAAACCCCAGCTGAGTGGCCTTCCCGAGATCAAATCGTCGCCTATGCCAGTGCCACGAGAAAGAAGATTTTGAATGCTCTTCACGCAGGACAGTTCAAAGGGAACCATAAGCTCATCACCTTTGTCATGGAGCACGAGCGGATGCACCAGGAAACGCTGGCCTACATGATGACGCAGGAGAGGAAAGCTGCCTTCGAGAAGGCCGTGTCGGTTGTGACTGCTTCACAGCTGCCGCCCATTCATATCAGCTCGATCGAACCCCCTTCTACCATGTCCATCATCAACGCTTTGGCCAAATCCAAAATGGTAACCATCGAAGCGGGTCCGGTGGTTCTGGGATCCTATCCGAAAGAAACTGGATTCCTGTGGGACAATGAGTACCCTCAATATAGCACCAGTACGTCGAGCACTTTTTGGGTCAGTAGCAGACCCGTTTCCATCGGGGAATTTCACAGGTTTGTCAAAGAAGGAGGGTACGAGAACGAGAAACTATGGGATGCTGAAGACTTTGTTCACTTCCAGGAGAATGGCTACAAGTATCCAGCGTCGTGGTCTCTCGTGGAGAAGGAATTTTTCGTACACGAGTATCAATCCACCAATCACTGGTCCAGGGTCGCAAATCACCCGGTGTTTGTCAGTCTTTCCGAGGCGGAAGCTTTCTGCAAGTGGTTGGGATGCAGAGTATTCTCGGAAGCAGAGTATCAACGGGTGCTGGATGTGGATCCTGCTGCAGAGCTGGTCCAGCAAATGAGAGTCGGTGGATACGAGTGGACGAGCACGCCATTCCAAGGATTTCCGGGATTCGAGCCCATGCCAGAGTATCCTGAATACTCCACAGATTTCTTCGACGGCAGGCATTTTGTGCTCAAAGGATCGTCGCCTGTCACTCATCCCTCAATGAAACGGGATTCCTTTCGAAATTACTTCCAGAAGCAATATCGCTACGCTTTCGCCAAATTCAGATGCAGCCGATAGTTCGCTGAGCGCTGTGAAGATTTTTTATTTTTTAAGCTCCACTTCGAAAGAGGACCAGGCGACCACTACGGTAGTATAGAACCGTAGACGGAGAGACAGCTGTATAGAGAAACAGTATCACTGTCAAGTGTGAAATGTTTCAGAGCCAGAATTATGTGCAGAGTCGGACCCTTTATGGAATCAAAGCTGTCGATATGGGTAATAAAGTAAAGAATGACTTTGTTGAGTAAGTTCTTCATGAAATTGGAACCAATTGGATTAGCAACCTGCGTGGTATCTTGGTTTTGCAATAATTTGGGGTCGAGAGATTGTTTATATATTGTTATGTGATTGTGTCTCAACCAAGAAACAGGGATTTTTGGAAATTTTTATGGAAATTAGATACAAACTACCAGTAAACTTCTCATGAATGAAACCCGCCACATCATTTTTTACTTTCTATACTTAAACTTGTGATATTGTGTCTCATTTATTTCATTAAGGTGAAAATTATTCTCAAAATGTGAACTAGATTGATTCTTTTAAATTCACGTATTATTCAAGCATGTCAAGTTGAATCGATTACCTTGTGCATCGAATGAATGAATCTGTTGATTTGTACATAAATCAATCACATAGATGTATATAATTATCGATTACTAGGGTTTGGAGTTTAGGTTTTCTGAAGATTATTCAAGAAGGAGAGGTGACCTAACAGGTAAAAAAGTATCTTCGTTTGACAAACAATAGATTTTTTTAAAATAATTATGGACCTTTGTTATCAAAGTTAATCTTTGATGTATACCATATTTATATATGATTGTAGTTAATTACTAAAACAATTTATGTCGGATGCATTGATGTCTGCCGCATAGAAAAATATGACTGAAACTTTTTAAACATTTTAACAGAGATAGGTTGATTTATTAGATTTGATCACTAAACCTACATTGCTTATTGTTGAAAATAAGCAATTTAGCTATTCTGAAAAAAGATCATTTACGCTTTTAAAAAAAAGTATTTAACAGTATGATATCCCTGACATTCATGTTATTTAAAATTTTTTTAATGGTTTTCTTGGGGTCTCGGATAATGCTATGTATGTTGCATCCAGATTTCCTCGATACAAGGAGGCGAGTGTCAATATTTGACGAATCGAACGCAAGCGAAGAGGGATTTAAACAAGAAGGTCTCTATTGGGCTCTGCTGTCGCAATTGGAGCCTTTGTACGCTCCCGATCTCACGTGGAGTTGTGTCTGATGAGGCATGTCAAAACAGTACAGACGAGGCCAAGAAGGATACCCAGAAGGACGTGGAAGGGCCCATGCAGACTGAATACCGTTGCGAGAGACGAGTCGACGAGTCCCGTAACTGCCGGTGTACAGGTGGAGGAACCTTATTAACCGAGAGCAAAAGTAGTATGGGTGCCACCGATAGAGCCCAATGACGTTGGCTCCCGCCACGCTTGGACCTCCGGTTCTCGATCGGCTCTGTGGAGCTTTGCAAGAAGCTGAACCTGTGACGCTGCTGCGGTAGACAGAGCTCGAGGACGAGCCCCGACGTATTCTTCGAGGAATTGCTCGTCCAAGAAAGCCCGAGCAGTCTTCTTTTACAATTTGTCTTTGTCCCGTTTTTTTTCTGGAGTTTGACACACAGAGCTTGGTCACCTCCAAGACTCTTGATTTTGGCTCGTATTTCTAACATTTTTGACGCAAGCCCCATGGCTCCAATCGGAGTTCGTGAGAGGCGAGCAAGAGCTGGAATGGAATTGTACTCATCCCGCTTGAAAGATGTCTTCATAGGACGTATCTCCAAAATCCGAAATTGACTGTGGTTTTATATGTCTAGATCTCAGTCTTGAGCAAGTATGATCGAGTACGAGAGATGAGAGTCGGCGATGCCGGAATTCAATTTCAGTTCACGTTCATCAGTTCTTTGCAGAAGGCTTTTCCCCATCGCTGCATACTCCCCCATGCTCTTCTAAGATCATGGGGGAGTATGCAGAGAGGCCTCTGGGTAGCCACAACGCGGTGTTCGATGTTGTCGAGGATTTGTCCGTGGCTCGGGATATTGCAAGACGGTTTGAGCAGCTTGAAAGTCAGGTATATTTCTACCTTGATTGGGCAGAGTCGTATTTGATGTTTATACGCACCTTGTTTCGACGTCCTGTTCAGCATGCAGCTATCACGAATGTTTTTGTTTCCATCAGTTCTCATGAACCGTATGTGGCCATCATGCAAATATCATGCCAGAAACAAAGTTTCGTATTAAAATTTCCAATCTGTGAAAAATTTTCCTAACTACTGAAAATGTCCTTCTCTGGACATGTTCTCGGATTCTCTTGAAGTCTCCATAATCTGGTACCTGATCATTTTGCAGTGGCTACACTTTCAGAAGACATCTGCGAAGTGGGAAATTCAAGACTCATCACGGCCCATGGGTGGGGGCGTCTTGAACAGTCAGTTGCAAGATCACATTGTTCCATCTACAGCGTTTTCTTACTCGAATCCTTTGTTCACCACACACAAACCCTTAAAGAAGTCAGCTGCAAGTTCACCAAGAGCACCATTAGTCCCTGCTAGAGATTCCCTTTCTCTTGTATCAACTTTGAGCCCAGAAAAATTACCGTCTCCAAGGATTAAACAGCCAATGCTTTCAAGCTCTGAAAATCATTGGTCTTTTAAAAAGGAGAAAAAATTAGAACAGGCTGCGCCGGGAGCCGGACAAACTACAAGCTCTAGCTCTCCTAGTAGCTCATTGTCTTCTAAACATACAGCCTTTTCCCCTAAGAAAGTTCTTGGTTCTACTGAGGTGTCGTATTATCAAGGCATCCATACATCTGTGCCCTCTTCGTCTTCTCCAGATAAAACCAGTTCCTATTCATCAAGCCTGAATTGTGATTCTCTGTCAAAACCATCGTCTTCTTCTTCCCCTGGTTCAGCTACCAATAGTGATAGACACAATATACACTCTCCATCTATACGTTCTCATCAGCGTAGTTTGGATTATACATGCCACTCGAAATTGCCTATCGGCGAGTATACAGGCAAGCTGTGGTCTTCTCCTTTAAGATCTCCTGGAATTTACAAAGACACTAAACAAGCTGCACCCGATCCTGCTAGCTATTCATCTGGGAAAGGGCCTCCAAGTCTGCATATGTCTCGTATGACAGAGGAGATACGATCAACTGAAGTTGCTCAATCCTCAAGGTCTCCTCCGCCGGTTACACCTAGTGCGTCTTCTGCGCGAGAAACGGATTTGCAGTCTGATAGTTCTACGATGGAACACCGATTTGATTTCAGGGGCAAACAAGCAAGGTCATTGATAATCTTCACATTGCAACTCTTCAGTTCTTTAGAACAGGAACTTTTTTCAAAACGTTTCTGCTATTTGATTTGAATTAAAACTGCCTTTATTTGTTTCCGTTTGTTCTAATGAATGTGTAAAATTGATGAAGTATTTATTGATAATATTGCCAGACATCAACCATGGCATGCTCCTGGTGAGTTTCGACTTCTTCCATCAGAAGGAGCTGACAATACGACCAGAATCGCCAGTCAGGTTAGAAATTTTTATCTCTGGATACATACCGAAAACGAGTTAATCTAGGTACTATTTGCTTTTATATCTAAGAAGAACTCAGTCCAGCTCAATGAAGATAGCGTATATAACTGAGCTCGTATTTTGCTGATTCTTTTGGTCATCTTATATATCTTAGGTTTTCGTCACATTCGTCACTCTCAAGATTAGAGTTGTGTGTGTGGGTTATTGCAAATCCCTATTGTTCATCTCTCATCCTTCAATGTTTGTTGTTGATGTTTCCTTGTCACCCCATCTACACTTTTCAGTTTCTTCTCCTTCAGCTCAATGATGTCTTTGTGTTACTTACTTGGATTTGGATAATGCAGACCATACCGGAGGAGAAGAGGTCCATACCAAATTTGAAAGTTCCAGATGCCATGAGTTTTGTAAAGACATCTAGGCCAGATACTCAAGTCGATTGGAAAGATCGAACGGAGATATGTGCTTTGATGCAAAAGAAATTAGATCACACAGTCAATAAGGTACCGGAGACTATATATACATGTTATACCCTTAAGGCAGTTATCTCTTAATGCTGACGAAATAAAGGTAAAACCGAATACTGAAAGGACCTTCAGTCCCATATATGTGAGTGGTATCAGAAAATTTACATGTAATGTTTTTACCTTCATGAATGTAGTCGAAGCTAAAGATTCCTTTAGGTGTGATGTAAATATACACAATGTACAAGACTGACTTTAATTTATAAATATTGACATAAGATGAGTAGCTTTATCCTATCACACCTTCAGATCAGGGACTGAGTACACTTTTACCTTCAGGTGGAATGGGAGTTGAAGCTTTCAAAAAGAGAATCGAAGCTTAGATCTGCAGAGGAGACGTTGCTTGAAGAGCAACAGAAGCTCGCCGAAGCGAGGCTAGCTCTTTCAAAATGTGAAGCTGTGTTGTCTCAACGCGAGGAGGCAGTACAGCAGCTAGAACAGGTTCATAACTGCAAGTATCTTTCTTTAAGTGCAATTTAGGATTCAAAGGATTTACCGTAATTCGAGCTAAACATCCATTAATTAGTTTCATAGCACATGAGACAACGTGCACTCTCCCTTCGTTCAAATGCTTGCATTCTCATCCTTCTGCAGAATGTGAACAATTTTCCCTTTGTTCAAGATGGATATATTCGCTACGAGTGTATAACATTCAGCTCTAACATGTCATCACTGATTCAATGGCGGTGATACAGATACGTGATCTAGAAAGCGCTCGTGAATCTGTAGAAACTGGTTCATTAGTTATAGAGAAGCTGGTGACAGCTTTGAAAGATGTTCTTGTAGAGATGGAGCAGAAAGATAAAGGCCTGCGTGATCTATGGAATGAGTTCAAGCAGTCTTCTTCAAGCAGGCCAGAATTAGATGTGGGGAATCATCAATTTGGATTTGAGCCAGATCAGTCCAGGCCCTTACTTCATGCGAACGGTCTTGAAGGGATGAATTTCCTGGCTGCTGAAAACGACTGCAAGGACTGGTGCAGGATTGTAGTAAGTGTGTGCGAGCGACTTCTAAGTTTTTTATCCCATGAAACTCACCTGCAAAAGTGGGCACTTATTCTGGAAAAAGAATCAGCTCGACTGAAGACCCTTGAGGAAGAAATTTTGAATACCAAGGACGCCACTGCCGAACATTTTGAAAGAGCTGCTGAAATGATGAGATGCGCAGAAGAGCAATCTCGCGTAGCTGAGGAAGAACGCACGACTTTGAATAAAGAAAGAGACAGTCTTGTTCAGTGGGTTACTCACCTTCAGGAGCGTCGAAAGGTACACAAACCATCTTTTACGAGCTAGTCTGCACAGATTCCTCGAACACATTTGGTCACTGACGAATCCAATAATGATAAATCTGAGTTAGAGTTTACTGTTCTGCAACAAAAGACAGTCAGGACCTATAACGATTAAAGTCTGTGAGAGGGTTATTGTGGCCTTACACGTGCTTTCGAGGCTATTTCAAATGTGCAGGCAGTTACTGCTTGCGAACGAGAAGCAGCCTCTTCTTTGGCAGAAGTCCAAAAAAAAGCCGCAGACCTGTTTGTGCATGAATCATCCATTGACGGAAAGGCTCTTGAAATTTCGGCTTTGCAAGAGGAGATTTGGGCTACGTCCCAGAGGCTTCATGAAGATCAAGAACTCGTAAACAAAGAGCGAATGAAGGTGCAAGATAGACTACGGCAAGTAGCGTCTCGTGAAAGAGATGTTGATTCACAGCTTCAGTTTGTCAACAAGCTGAAGGAAGAGTTCGAGGAGCAGAAGGAGATGTTTGAGAGGGAGCGAGTCGTGGAAGAGAAGAAGAGAGAAAGCACACAGGCGGCGCAGAGAGAGTTGGAAGAACAACTGAACATGAGAGAGATGACTTTAAGAGATATTGAGAAAGAGCTGGCAGAGAAGGCAGCGGCTGCGGAGAGTCTTTCGAACCAGCTGCATGAAAGAGAAAAGATCCTGAAGTCGATGCATGACCAATGTGAGCATGAACGTTCTAAGGCAAAGGAGCTTATAGCAGATCTGGAAAAAGAGAAGAAGAGAGTTAAAGAGGCTGAAGATGCTATCGAAGAAGCACAAGCATCAAAAAAGAATGCTGATGAAGCATGGGCACGCGTTGCAAAGGAGCGGAGAGAAGCTGACGATTACCTGAAGTCAGTTGAAGAGAGAATTAAAGCATGGGAAGATAGGCTACGGGTCAAAGAAAAAGAACTGCAACAGCAGCAGTTATCATTAAGGGATATCGAGAGCCGAATACAAGAAGAGCAGGATCGATCTCGAGCTATGCATGCGAAGATTACAAATGAACAAGAAAACTGGAATGAGGACCTTAAAGCAAAGCAGGACAGTCTTGCCAAGAGGACCAAGATCTTAGAGAACAAAGAAGCTGAAATTAAAAGTGATTTGGATAAGCTGACCGAAGAGAGGAGGCTTGCAATCGATGAAATCAAGCGGTTTGCAGAGATAGAGGCACGGGTCTGGAGCGCAGAGCGGGAGTTGCAAGCAAAGCATGATGAACACCTGCAAATGGTATGCTTTTAAATGAAGATAGAAGGTTACGCATGTTTCTCCTAGTTACATATGTTTGTGAGGCAGTGACTCGTCAGTCTTTTTCGTTGATGTAACTACGCTACTGACCAGTAGTGTAACCAATGAGCGCTGTGCAGGTTCGTAAGCACGGAAAAGAGCACCGTGCTCAACTTGAGGAGCTCGAGGTGGCAAGACGGGAGGTTGAAAGAGAGTTTGAGGAAGTGCACATTAAGAGAGATGAATTGCACATATGGCAAAGAGAAGCAGAAGAGACCTTGCAGAATAAAATTGACGGTTTTGTCAAGGGAAAGGAGGAGCTTCAGCTGCAGATAAAAGAACTGGTTTGTTTTCTTTGTGCTTTTTTTTGAGTGTCTACTTTCTGAAGTGCTCTTCATCAAAGCGTTGTAGAAATGTGAGACACACTCACCATGCAATGGATCAGATGATGCGGGTTCCAGGCTGTGACTTTCTATACAAGAGTGATTTCGGCATCTGCCAAAAGGATATATTCTTACTATTTCGAATCATTTTGCTTGCAATTTGACAATTTGACCTCACGGTGTGTTTTCACAATCTGCCCAGGTTTTTCTGAGTTTTCGTACTTCTTTGTGGATGCAGAAGAAACTTCAGCTAGATATAGAACAAGCAGGAGCGCAAATTATTGATCGTGTTGCCGAGCTTGATCAGGCATCTTCAAAGCTAGAAGTGCAGAGAAGCAGAGTTGAATCCTCAAAGACTAAGCTAGAGGCTTTAGCCAAAACTCTTTCTAAGGAGCAGGAAGCCGTCAGGGAGAGAGCAAGTGCCCTGAGCATTCAGGTGTGAACTTTGTAGCTGCAAATGTCTGTCCTTTTGTAATAAAGCTTGAAAAAGATATTGCGGGCTCTAATTAGGTCTAAATATGATTGGAATTCAGAGCACTTCCTTCAATATAGTCGTAGAAAGTTTCACAGTTCTGCTTTAAGCTAAATGCAAAGGATGATGTCAAATGAGTGTACAGCTGTTTGAAACACATGATGGCTGTGTTTTCAGGAAGAGAAGGTCACATCTGCTTTGGCTGACATCAGAAAATTGAATGCGGATACCTCTGCGAAGGAAAGGAACCTCAGATATCGGGAACAAGCAGTTATAGACAGTGAGCATGATCTGAAGGTTGGCTTCTAATCTGTCACAGTAACTTGTTTGCTATGGTCGCGCATTGACACAGGTCTGAAACTCATTAGTGCATCCAATGTTTGTTAACAGGAATTGGAAGCAAGGCTAGCGAATGAGAGAAAAGATTTGGAGAAAATGATTGCTGAAGTCGAGCAACATGCTGCGACCTTGAAGGATGAGACAGCTGCAGCTGAAGAGAGCTCACGGAACAGATCACGAGAAGAGCTTTTGGTAGAAGAGAAGAAGGAGTATATTTTTGCAAGAGAAAAAGAACTAGCAGCTTATGAGGCGGAGCTAAAGAATAAAGCCCTAAGTCTTGAGGAACACAGTCAGGCCATTACAAAGTTAGAGCAGCAGGTGCAAGAACGTCTACAGAAGGCACAAGATGTCGACCAAGGTAAAGAAAGTTATTGTGTTCAATTGGATGGGACCTGTGTACAAGTTCGGTCACAGCTTTCAGCGCTTAAAATACGAAGGGAGGCAGTTATTGATTCAAGAATGTCGTACTCTTTATTGGCAAAAACGTTTCCTCTTCATAACACTGAAACTTGTATTGTAAAAAATAATCATGTAGCACACGTGCTTGTGTTGTCGTAACATGCGTACCCCGATTTATAGGATGGGAGAAGCTGAGAGAAGAGAAAGCAGCATTTGAGTCCGAAAGGCAATCTGTAGCGGTACAGAAAGAGGAATCACAAAACTGGAAAGCTGAACAGGATCGCCAAGCGAGGAAAGATTCACAAAGGAAAGCAAGACTTCGTGAAGAACTCGACAGGCAGAAGACTGAAATGCTATCTAAGCTCCGTGATCGGGAAGCAGCTCTTCAAATCCGAGAGGCGAGAGTCGCGGAGAAAGAAGAATCTGTGAAGCATCTAGAACGAGAGGGCAAGAACCAAGTGCTGAGGGATGCTCAGGAACTAAGGCAACAATTGACTGGTGCTCGTGCGGAGCTAGATTCAGAAAGGCAGTACGTCGAGGACAAGCGTAGAATAGCAGAAGCTATCGCAGCAACTATAGAAGAAAGGGAGGCCAAACTCAGAGTTAGAGAGGAGGAAGTAGAAAAGATGGAATTGTCTTTGCAAGAAAGGGAGAGAAAACTCAATTCGTATGCGTCCGAGCAAAGAGATATCCTGAAGTGTTACCCACTAGACTCTCAAGCACGCACTATAGACTTCCTCAAAATGCACGAAGAACAAGAAAGGCGAGACATTCGAACGAACGGGAAACATGAGAACACAGTAAGCATAGTAAGTTATGTATTTCTTTGCAAGCATTCATGTAATGTTATTTTGAATGAAGTGAAGTTATTAACATGGGACGTCAGTTTTGATATAGCTCAAGAATATTTCCTGATTAAACATTTGTCCACGGCTGCTATGCATCTATGTAGCAGTTCCAGGATTCCTTGTTTCGATTAGCGGGCTTTGAAATGAGCAATAGTACTCAAAATTCAAACTCCAAACAAGCTGCAACGCTAGAACAAGAAAGAAACCATGCAGCAAAAAAGCAAGAGGAAGAGTTGACAATACAACGTCTTAAACAAATGGAGGAAACTCTGCAAAAGGAGGCTTCCAAAATTATACAAGAGAGGCTTTGTCTCAAATCTCAACAAAAGGAGTTGGTAAGTTCTCCTCTTCATAGTGTCGAAGATTTCTCGTACCCTTGATTTGATCATTTTTGTACACACTTCCTTGTCTCATTCTACTTCCTGTTGAGGAGAGTGCAGTTGTTGGAGTCTTATACAGTTTGAGTAAACAATGCACGAAAGGGATGAGACGAGATTTCATTCATTTTCAAACCGTCTTTGCAACAGCCACCTCCTTTTAAATGCTCGTACTCTTAGATCAAGTACTTACGGTCCGTTAATTAGCCTCAAGACAAGGTATTTGTAGATTAAACTGCTTTTGGACTTCCTTCTAAAAAAGAATTCAGAAATGTAGGTTCCGCCACCTCTATGCAAAATTTAAACCTAAAAACCAATCTGCTCTACAAACTTCTTTGCCACGACTTAGCAATCTCGTGCAACAGCAAACAGATACGAGTTTATGCAGAAGGAGCTGATGGCACTTTCTGACGTTCGTCCCCTGTTGAACAGGAAGAGACCAGGAAGGCCGTACAAGATGTTAAGGTCACGTTGACAGCACAGCTGAAGGCAACAAAGCAGATGGTGGCAGATGCATCTCTAACCGCCCAAAATGCTTCCAGGTGCCACGTTTTGTTTGGAAGAAGTTGTGAATATATGTCTAGGAGCAGATGCTTTTCTTTGAGTAATCTTCATATTTGATAGTAGACACGGTGTCCAGGTTTTCCCTGCTCGTGAATTCCATCGATAGCATTATTCTTACTGCGTCGACTGTAACAGGGAGAGAGAAGCTCTAGAGGAAGAACGGAGAAGATTAGAAAAAGCTCAAAAAGAAGCGAAAGCTTCGATGGCAACCAAAGAATCTAAGCTTTTACAAGAGACGAAACGACTGGAAAATATGAGAAATGCTCTGCTTCAGGAGAAGAGTCAGGCAATGGATGTTCTTCAGAAGGCTGCTAGGATAGAGAATGAACGGCTCAAAGCTGTCGAGACCAATTTCATGCAAAGCGAAAAGCAAGCAGAAGCTGATTTTTGTCAAAGAGAGAAAGAATTTAGGAAGACTACAGAAGCTCTGCACAGAGAAAAGCAGAGTCTAAATGAAGAGAAAGCTAGAATGAAGTTGCTCCATGATGTCCTCGAAAGAGGAAAGCACGAACAGTCCCAAACTGCATTCCAGCAAGCAGTAACTGCAGAAGTACAGAGGAAAGGCGAAAGTGCAATGTGGTCTGGAATCAACAAGTGGAAAGAGCAGAACAATATGACCGATAGTCACGGCTACACTCAACATCGGGATGAACAAAATGGAGACGGGCGGCCAGAGATATCCCAGGACCTGAGTATTCCATCGTATAGAGAAACTGTAGAGAGCCAAACTTTGGGAACGAACAGCGAGACATCAAGTAGAGTGGTCTTCACCCCTAGCCCTCCTGAAAGAATGGATCAACACTGCACCAATGTAACAAGTTCAAGCTGGGATGAAGCTTTTAGGGGATCGATGTTATTGTCATCACCGGGCTCTAGCCCAGGTGTTAATGTCCACCAGACTGCCACAGGAAACAGTGCGGTGAGTGGTGTCGTGCATATGCACGAAGAAAACGCTCCTAGTAAAAACAGACTCGAGAACGTTATGACTAGTCTAATAAATGCGAGGCAAGCGAGCAGGAGCCGGCTACAACGTACGGAGAATGCTTTGCTTGGGTTTCCACCTTCATCTCCGTTCACCTCCCAGGTTCAACAAGCCCTTAATGCTCTATCAAGCAGGCTAAGTTTGATGGAGCAGATAGAAGATGGTCTAGCCAGTCACTTGAGGAAAGCCTATGAGTTAGAGTATCCAGAGACAGAGGGGGTTATTGTGGATAAAGTACAGCTCCTCTGCAGAATGGAAGAGCAACAGAGCTTGAGAGCCGAGTGGGAGGAAGATATGCAACAACAATTAGAGACCATAAGCATGCTACAAGCTGCATCACGCAATGGATCGAGCTTCAATACTCCTATCAAGGGCACTAATCTACAAGACAAGTTTCAAAGTTCACCACCTCAGAATGACTGGCCAGGTGTAGACGCCCAACGTGGAAACACGCATACACCTCTGGATGGAGGAACACCAGGTTTGTCAAGAAGGACCAGTGGAAGCAGCGGTCCGAATCCAAGCCAACAGTATGCATCTCCTGAGTGGAAGATGACTTTCGAGCCGTTACTTGGAGTAGATTCGAAAGGCCTCTCCCTATCGCCTCTTGTTGATTACAACTACAACCCAAATTCTGTGCAAAAACTACAGTCCGAATATGCTTCCAGGGGTTACGATAACACTGACAACTTTGTACGTCGGAAACTGTACCTTTCTCCTTCCACAAAATCTCACAATGCCACACATTAGTGGTTGCAACTGAGACGATCATCATACTTCACAAAGTAATGAAGCTAGTGAGGCCGGAAGACGACGTGATGAACGCCACAGCCCTTCTGACTGATGGTTGAACACGTACCTGGCAAGTTTTCTTCCCCTCATCAACGACTACACATTATAAGGAAGATAGTGAGCGTACATTAAAAAAACCTCTGACTCACATACATGTTTGTTTCAGGAAGGTAGTGAGCGTCCATTAAAACTGAGAAGACTCAAAGTGTATGTGAGAAAAAGATCTGACCATGAAGTTTTGTGGTTGCAGATGCAGAGATTTGCGAATGTTCTTATTCATCACAAAGGACATCTGCCAATATCACGCATATGCATCATTCCACATGGGTCACGGTTTCAAGTTAGTGAACCTTGAGAAATGATCAAGGTTCTCCAAGAAGCTTGAGGCCACAAGCAACAGGTACAGAGACTTGCCACCCTTAGATCTTCATTCTGATAAAAGTGAAATCTATGGTTGCAGAAATCATATATGCTTGAGTTCTGACGATTACGTTATTTTCAGATTGTATTCAGCATGATATCCATTTCAAGTTTCAGTTTTCTCTCAAGACTTTGCATGGTCAAAGAGATGCCACTAAGCATTTCCATAACGCAACAGTGCAAGTCAAGAAGTCATTAATCGGTCATCCTTTCAAGACTACGTCCATTTTAGGATGCTGAAAAAGTAATATCCTTATAAAATCGTTGCTGGTCTCTTGCAAATGGAGAAATTGCGAATCTCTTTCAAAATTGCTGGTCTCTATTCAATAAGTCATTTTTGTTAACTTATTTGAACATCTTGACAGATGTTCAAACCTCCTTCTGCTTAAGTGAGAGTGGCGCATCTGCAGATAACACGAAGGTGGAGCAGTAGAGATCTACAAGTGATTCCTCAAGAATGCCGGAATCTTTGTGACTCAGAAATACCGACTCATAAGTGTTTTATGAAGGTTTGAGTCACAAACCACAACTCTTGATTCACTCTTTTCCTGCTCAACCAGCAGTAGGACTACAGTGATGTAGTGACTGGTAGGGTCAAGCGTGACCGGAAGTACTATTCCTTCCAGCCCCATTATGCATGTGTAATACTCATTCCTTCCTTGGACTCAGATGTCTGACCATGTAAAGTACATGTTGGGTCTTTGCAGTTGTGCATGACGCAGTTGCAACTCACTTGAAGATGTTCCAGTAGGAACTATCTGCATTAAAAGTGCGGCATATGAAGAGGGCTGCTTCTTCCATTAAGAAGAATACTGTGTCAGAATGAATGATAGTGGGTATCACGAACCACTTGACACACCTTTTGTTTGCTCAACTCGCAGTTTTAAAATTGCAAAGTAAAGTACTAGTGTCATCTACTAGGTGATATCGGAGTCCAGACATTGAGTACACAGTTTTTTTTCATACGCACATGGTCAGGCTATGACAGAACTTTCTGGAAATCCCATGATAGTGGATCATGGGATTTTCAGAGAGACAGAAGCACAGTAGGTCTTCTCGTTAAAAGCGAAGAGAAAATGTATGAATAATCATTCTATCAATTCAAGTTGATTCTTTGTGCACAAGTGAGATTCACCTTTACTCCAATGATGTAATTCTTTTTTCGATGCAGAGACACGTTGCTACAGAGTGACGAATGACAGAAACCAAGGGAACGCCCTTGCAAAAGGCTGTACAGTAGAGAACAATCAAGGAGTGGAGTGACTAGTCCTATCTACAACTACAGTACACAAAATTTGCAGTGTTTTGTCAAGTTGCAACTAAGATAACGAATTCAGTTGATCTTGTGACGTTATCAAAGGATCCTTGAGATGAAATGGACGAGATTATGTACTGTTGGAACTGGCATGGTGATGACATTATAATACAAATTTTGAACAAGATTCCATGGCGCAGCGATAAATTCCTAACGAGGTTATGGATTCAAAATCAATAATTGATGGTCTCATCGGAAGTCTCGATCTCAATTGCTTCTTGGCTTGAAGAAGCACCTTTCTCCTCAGCATGGACCTTCTCAGTCAAAGATTTTTCCCGTGGCTCCCTAGCTTGTTTCAGCATAGACACTACTTCTCTCATCGTCGGTCTTTCTTTGGGCAACTGATTGACACAAAATATTGCTATTTTTAAAACTAAAATCATCTCTCTCACCACAAGACAATTTCCGAAATCGAGCAGCTGCTTACACAGCACCTCGCTTAGAATTTTCTCCTCACTGCTATAGCTCGTCACCCAGGTCACTATAGTCGTTCCATCTGGGAATGAGGAGTCTAGTGGATCCTTTCCGGTAAGCAGCTCTAGCAGCACAACTCCAAATCCGTAGACATCCACTTTTTCACTCAGCTGCAGGTGCAGCCCATACTCTGCAATAGGAGAACGACCATAGCGAGTGAATTAGGTGACTGACAATACTCTCACGTCAATCAGATCACAAACACAGCTGGAGCATGAGCATTCTTGACTGATTGAGGTGCGGCTACCTTCCCAAAATCTAGACAGTTCTGTCAGCGGACTGGGCAATAATCTCACAACCAAGCGGGTTTCAGTTATCTGACATGCATGCGAACGAGGGGGCTGGTAGTTATGATTATTATTCACCTGGCGCAATATATCCGTATGTACCTACGAAGGTAGATGCATAGGCATTGGGCTTGGAAAGGTCTCGAAGTTTGGCAGCACCGAAGTCTGCGATGTGAGCCTCGAACTCATCATCCAGTAAGATGTTCGAAGACTTGATGTCACGATGTAGGATGGGGGGATTGCAGTCGTGGTGCAGATACTCCAGTCCTTGAGCTATGCCCAGAGCTACCTTAAATCTGGAGTCCCAATCTTGCAGCCCCTTGCCATTGTTTTTGTGAAGCACGTCATGCAAGCTACCGTTGTAGTAGAACTCGAGTATGACGAACTTGAGCTTCTTCCATTTGCAGAACCCAATCAGCTTCACGAGACTGCGATGCTTGACCTTACCAATTGTCTCGATCTCCATCTTGTACGCTCTCTCCAAGCCACCATCCAGTTCTTCATCGAGCACTTTTATCGCCAACACCAGGCCTGATTTCAAGAGAGCCTTGTACACCGTGCTGGCGCTGCCTTTGCTCACAATGTGCGCATTTTCCATGCCCACAGTTGCCTCCTGTATTTCTCGAAAGGTCAAGTCCTTGTACCTGAAATCTCTGGACCAGATTTCCAATTTCCCAACCGACTGATCGCTGTCCTCATATGTCCTCCCTCGTCGACGGCATGCGACGATCCCAATAATTATCAGAGCCAGAGCCAGGACGGAAGCCGATGCTACCGAAGCAACAAACGCCGGCTGGGAGAACCAGCTTCTATCACCGTCACTCGGACTCTGTGATTGTGGACCCGGAGCGCAACCTTGGACGATGGAGCACAACCTCGGGTTGCCCAGAACTGATTCTGAGGTCATGATCTTGGACCAAGAGGGTGGCAGAGGACCGACCAGATTGTTGTACGAGATATTAACAGCAAGCAGAGACTCCATCTTGTCCAAAATCGCTGGAATTTCTCCCGATAAGTTGTTCTGCGAGAGGTCCATGCTTTGCAGTTGCATCAAGTTGCTCAGCTGGGGAGGAATCTGGCCGGAAAATTTATTTCTGCTCAGGTCTAGAAGTATCTGCAGAGAAGTAAGCTGGCCGATGTTGGCGGGGATTGGCCCTGTGAACCTGTTCCCTGCCAGCTGAAGCGACTGGAGATTCTCGAAAGAACTCCACGAGTCAGCGAGCCCTGTCAGCTGGTTGTCATTCAAGTTCAGAGAGGTCAGAGCCGAAAGATTGGACAACGCCTGCGGAACTACTCCACTCAGCTGGTTCGAGCCGAGATCCAGCTCTGACAGATTCGTAAGTTTGCCGATCTCGGCTGGTATGAAGCCAGTCAACTGATTTGAGGACAGATTCAGACTGTACAGGAGAGGAAGAAGGCCCAGACTGGAGGGAATGGTCCCGTTGAGTCTGTTGTTGGAAAGGAGGAGAGCAGTAAGATTTGTACACGACCCAAGCTCTGAAGGTATGCTGCCAGTCAAGTCGTTGGAGTCTGCCTGGAGGCGATAGAGTGCTGTGTTCTGCCCAAATTGTCCGGGTATGGACCCCGTGATATGATTGTTGTCCATGCGCAGGCGCTGAAGGCTTCTGCACATGGCCAGCTCGGTGGGGATTTCACCCTCGAGATGATTGTTGTACAGTACCAGGAGCTTTAGGCCGCCAGAATTGCAGAGTCCTGCTGGAATGCTGCCATTCAGCTCGTTGTCGTGAACATCTAACAGTGTCAGATTGCTGTGAAGCCCAAGCTCGGCTGGAATGGGTCCTGTGAGAAAGTTTCCAAATAATCGCAGTTCCATCAGCTGAGGAAGGCTAGCCAGCTCCGGTGGGATGCTGCCGACTAGCCAGTTGTCGAAAACGCTTAGTGTCTGCAGTGATGAGCAGTTACCAATCGTGGAAGGAATGGAGCCTGTGAGATTGTTAGTCCCTATCAGGAGATCGGACAACATCTGCAACTTTCCAACTTGAGGAGGAAGAGTCCCATACAGATCGTTAACTCTAAGGGAAAGCAAGATCAAATTTGTGCAGTCGAATAGTTCGACAGGGATGCTTCCAGTCAGACTATTTTGGTCCAATTCCAGGTAGGCAAGGTTTGTCAAGGATCCAAATGCCGCTGGTATTTCCCCTCGAAGCTGATTTTTTAAGAAACTCACATCTGAGAGACTGGACATGTTTCCCAGAGTCGGTGGAATTTCCCCACTGAGCTGGTTGCCCATCAAGTACATCGTGATCACGTTCGTAAGTTTTCCCAGCTCCCCGGGTATGCTGCCATTCAACATATTATACCCGAAGTAAATGCTAGTGAGGCTCGTGCAGTTTCCCAGATCCGGCGGAATTGGACCTGTGAGGAGATTATTGGTGAGGTCAATGTACTCCAACTTCTCCAGATGCCCAAATGTTGTAGGAATTGATCCTTCTAGCTTCAAATCTTTCAAGTCCAAGACGGACAGATTTTTGCAGCTGCCCATTGAAGGAGGTATAACCCCTGAGATAGAATTGTTCCACAACCACATGACACTGAGGCTTTGCAGAGCTCCGAAAGTTGAGGGGATAGGTCCTGTGAGGTTGTTCGAGTGCAGATACAGGTTTTGCAGCCTGGTCAGGCTGCCAATTTCTTCTGGTATAGGTCCTGTGAGCTGCAACTGGGGGAGACTTAGATACAGCAATTTCGAAAGCTTCCCAAATTCCGGGGGAATGGTTCCTGAGATGAGTTGATTGTGGCCGAAGTCAATATAGCGCAGCTCCGAACAATTGCCGACTTCACTGGGGAGAGGGCCACTGAAATTGTTGTAAGACATATCGAGGTCCTGCAGACTGGCCAGCTTGCCAATGCTCGGAGAAAGTGTTCCTGATAGATCGTCATAATGCGCACTGAGGTTGAGGTAACGGACGGAACGGCCGTCAGGAAGGCATGCCACCCCATACCAACCGCAAGGTGTCTCGTCTGTGGCGATCCAACTGCTCAGAATTCCCGTTTCATCAACCAAGGTGCTCTTGATTTCCAGCAATGCCATTCCATCGGGAGACAATCCATGAACTTGTGAATCAACGACCAAACAAGTCAAAATGGTCCCAGACAGTATCAACAAGGAATGAAAATCCATCAAACGAGCCCCTCGAGACATAATTATGTCCCGAACTCGCAGTGGGCCCCCTGCGATTTCGCACATGGCCTACTCTATCTTCACAACGCGAACCCCCGGTATTTTACCAACTGAAGCCGAGCTTCATCCAGCGGAATGACCTCACCATAGTCGCCAACATCTCTTGAGACCAGCATCGAATTCAACGGCTCCAGCGGCCACCGGGAGTCAACACACCACTTTCTGTACATCAAGAATCAAAGTCACGATTTGAACCCGAAATTCTGCTCGTCTCATGCCTGCAGTTGCAGGAAGGCCTACTTGTGCGTAAAGGTGCGAAAGACGTAGTGGTCACGAGAACAATTAGACCATCACAATCAAAGGATTCGTAACTGCGGCGTTTCTCTGATAAAAGGGCAGCGAAAGCGGGATGCTTCTGTTATGAAACACCAAATGACATTGAGTGGCCTTGCGATGAAACTGGGAGGGATGGGATGGGATGGAATCTAGATTTCTAGGTTCGATGTGGATGCAGCACCTGCAGGTAGAAGAAACATAATCTTCACTACAAGGGACAGGAAGGGAGACTCCACAACAATGTCAGCGAAGGCGAGGGTGAGTCGTGGACGTGCCAACTTATAAGGTCTTAATCGAGTGAGTGAATCCAAAGCAGGTGCCTCTTACCTGTCAGCAGCTTCCGTTCCGAGTCTTGTAGTCTTCCCAACTTGACTTGACATGTTGAAATTGGATCCCGATTCTGATCTCAACCTCTGTCTGCCTCCAAGTATACTTCAACAGCAAGGAAACGTAAGGTGTTACAGTTCTAGACTGGAAGAGGGTTTGGGTTTGTTGATTAGCGGTGGCAGCCACTTCCACCGAGCTCTGTTGAGCTTATAGGGACTTGCTCACTTGTATTGTATGGCGGGACTCGTTTGCTTGTTCTTGAGACTCTCAGATTTTCTGCTGACATGCAGTGACATACTCCCATGATACCAGGATGAGCAGATTTAGAGGTTGGGACATCATGCATCCAGAGAGGCATCTGATTGGTCGGCTCTTGAGAAATAAATTGCCAACATGGATTATCGGACCCATGATGTCATTTTTAAGTTGTACCTGTGCCAAACTTGGATTAGTATGTTTTGTTGCAAAGCCTTTGCAACAAAGGGTTGAAGCGACCATGCTGAATACACGCCTACAATTTATTATCCGTGGCCCACAAAACATGCGGTCAAAATGTGGTCTTCACTTGTTGTTTTTCGTTTGTCATCAAGATTCCAGTCTCATGTGCTCACAGGAACGACTAGCCCGGGAAGTAACACGCAACAAAAGTACACAATATATTATAAACGAAATGGAGTAATGCACTGAAGCATTTAAAGTGACAGCACCAACCATCGAGAATTTCAATCGCAGCGGTAGCCCAGGCAACTGAAGATGTCTTACCAGGAGTAAGATCGTGATTTGCTCCGAATAGGAAGATGTAAAAGTCACGAGGAACGGATGGAGTCGAACACCATGGAATACAAACGATTCGACAAAACAAAAGAACAATAATGTCAAAGCCGGAAAAAGAAAAGCAAGATGTCTTCACAATCAATATTCTCCTGAGAATCTTCGATGAATAAAACTGAAGATGATAATTTAACATTGAAAGAAATCAATTAAAATCGACAGTAAGACGGGTAAAAATTGTGCACCATTCTCACAGTCTGGACAATGATGTGAGCTCTATGACGCTCAACTTCGTGACTTCTGGTCAAATGGAGTCGATTTGAAGAGGGGGATAAAGTGATAAATTGATTAAGATCTTCCTTGTGTCCTACCTTGCATGTAAAAGGTCCAAATCTGGCCCATGTATGATGGGTGCTGTTCATTTCACTCCAACGAAACCCTAGTATATATGCAAATCTCTCATTTATGATGTGAAAAGACATATTGATGTCAAAGACATATTTAAAGCGAAGTTAAGTTGAACTTAACGACGAAGTAAGCGTCGCGAATGCTATCCACAGATCAGATCATAAAGGACGAGAGACCCTTTGATGTTTGTGTTTCTACTTGCGCAAAAGTAAAAATTTTGGATATCGTAAATGCATAAATATGTTCATTAGCATATAGAAGAAAAACATCCGGCATATTAGTTCAATTACTGGGGAAAAAAAGGTATGTGACATCATAAGATTGTGGAACACTAATTTGGGGTAAAACCAGTTCGACACACATCTTCGGAGAGCAAAATAGAATTCAAAAAAGGGATGGCATGAACACATGAATCAATACATGGATTAAACCAAATGGGCTAGATGCAAATAGCCCCTTTTGTATCACAATGCCAAATATAGCCTACTGAGGTACAACCTGTCTTTGTGATGTTTGTGATTGTAGCGTATGTGTTTAAACCTTTTTTTATCCCCAACTCTGAATGATGTAGAGTCATAGTATGTACCATCCTACAAATATTCGACCTCCTGATATACAACCTCGGTACAGAAGAAACAAGTAGCCTCATATATGATCGATGGAGGCTATAAGGGCTGCAGGAGTTCCAATTGCACGTGTAAACAGCAAGACCGGTTACTGTGGTAGACAGACAGAATACAGCCATGAATCGCGAAATAGTATACTGTAGTGCAGCAACGCTACTGTGAAGAGGAAGACGGACCGCAATGCCCCTGCTTCGTCCTCGTCCACTGTTCGGTAACTGTAAAGTTGTGTGGCTATTTTCAACCTGAACACGGAAGGAGAAACACCTGTCAGACGTGGATTCGATAAAATTGTCCACAACACGTGTTCGCATATTTTTCAACGCAGGCCCAACACGCTAGATTGCAGGCCAGTAAAAAGCAAAAAATTTCCAGACCTAGTCAATGCAAGCTGTAGAATTTCACTCTCTTTTTCTATCTAGATCTTCTCTCTTCAAATCACTCCTCTTTTTGTCTCCTCATATCTCACAGAATCCGTAATTTAGATGTGTGTCGCCCCAGGAGGAGTATCAATCACTTTTTTGACTTGACGGCAAAACTGTTGAGAAGATACGCATGCCCGACTTTTGGGAGTTATGTTTTCTGCTGATGTTCCTGCTGCTGCATGTGCCCGTGGACTGGGCTTTGCACTGCAAGATTGTTGATTTCCGTCTCTTCTCGTCCTGTTCGCCCCAAATTTCATTGAAGTGCTCTGATCCAATTCCGCATCAAATTAGGGACAACTTCCGCAATAAAAACATATCCAAATTATTTGACAATATTTGTTCACTCGTGCTCTATATTTATAAGATGCAGTTATACATAAACTACTATAGGATACTGTTGAATCTAGTCCATGTTATTGGTTTGACATTCATAAAGATGCATTAATACATATACTACTGTTAGATACTATTGAATCTAGTCCATGTTATTATTTTAGTTTCTCATCCATACATATGCACTAATGCAGATACAGATGTATTACATGTCTACGTAAAACTTTATTGAGTCCAGTCCAAGTCAATAGTTGGTTTGATATGATCTTATAAATTTTACTATATTGCTTAAACTCCAATATCAGTTTTCTTATTGATCAAATTTCTTGGAGTCAAAGAGTGACTGTTCTGGATACAATCGACAGACTCTTAACTACCACTTTCAGAACCTGGAAGTTATCATCATCCATGACAAAGAAGACCTCAACATTTCATACTTTCACTAGGATCTCCATTTCTCTTCGTCACAAGCTAACGAATGTCCCTCAAACTAATATGAGACAACTGTCTCTTTACTATATTCAATAACAAGAAGCACCTTCAAAAGATGGTCGAGACATTTTGTATATGAGGGAAAAAGGTCAGCTGGCAGTCACATTCACGAACCGAACGTTGAACGCTGCGGAGAAAGTAAACCCACATCGATCAAGCCGTTATGGTCATACAATGTAACGAGCATTGCTTGTGAGTTCATCATCCTCCAGCTTTTCAGACTTGAGGATTTTCTGAAAGACACATCCTTGTTACAAAACTCTAAGCAGTTTTACTTGTTTCATGGAATGCCGTACTATCGCAGATGAATGGAAGTTGAGTGAACCATACTCAATGGACGACGTATACAACAAAAGAACTGCTGCCAGAGAAATCCTCTCAATATAGAGCATACGTCAAACGCGTTGACCGTTTCTAGACTTTAGACAGATAATGATGGTCAAGGCAGTGGCTAGCATCTCCGGTTGACAATGGAAACGTCCTCCGATCCTTCGAAAAAGTTGTTTTAATTTATGCGCGACGCGTGACAAGAAGATCTCGAAACTTCTCGCCTGGTGCTGTTGTGATATGGACGACATCCGTGTGCAAAAGGATACCCCCGAATTGAGCTTGACAAGCCACAAGAACCCAATAAAACAAAAACGACATGAACAGAAGAATTATGCCCTCCCGTAAACATCACCTGTGTTTTCGACCGTGTCGATGACGGCGAATCATTGGGCCTTCTATCTGCCTTCCTCGTGTTGAAGATGCTGTCGATCGTCGATAGAGGAAGTGCATGAATTGGCAGGTATCACAGCCACCCCGAGCCTATAGCCGGGAAAGACGAAGCAGGTAGTAACTGACGACCTGAAAAGCAAAGCACACCGAGGAATGAGTGGTCCGTTCAGGTAAACACGAAACCTTTTTCCATAGGGACGAAGGGACACTTTCCAGAATATAGAGAGGCGGGCCTGATGTGACCTGCTCTTTCCAGGTCTGAGTCCTCCAGCAAACCTATGGATACGGAATTCGGGTCATGGGCTTGGCAGGGGAAAGACGATTGTACGTCACTAAAGCGTGCTAAGTTTCTGCACATCGTGACGCTAACCTTTGTTGAAAGTCAATGGACTATTCGGTTTTTTTATTCAACTTTTTGAATCTTCTAATGGTATCCAAATTTACCCATTCTGAAAAGTAGAAACGCACTTGTAAAGTTATGATTATTGAACTCAACTGTCTTTTTTTCCCAAAATTTCCATGTGGAACAGATTCCCTCTATTCCAATCTCTTCATTTTCATGCTCTGGTTGAAATAATCTGGAGATTTGAATTGTGAGTTTCAGATTAAAAAACTTTGATTGTTTGCATTCTGTAATGATCGTGAGATCTTAGAGGATTGTGGTTTGCATTTTGGTTCAGTATAGATGATGGAGTATCATGAATCACTCCTTTTTTTGTATGGTTATAGCTTTAATATCCATAGAATCTTATAGAGAGGTGAACTATAAATTATAATAATAGTACAAAATTCAAATATTTCGAATAGAATCTACTCTCCATACTTTCATTCTCCTCTACATTTTTTCTCCATCAATTACATGAATAAAGTCATGAATCTTGTCTCAACTATATTGTACTCTCGATAAGTATCTTTTTCAGTAAAGTTTCATTTTTGCTTGATCCATCTATCAACATTCTTGATATTCATATTTTTATAATATGTTAACAACAATGAGATTAAGTTTAGGATTAAGACACCTATATACATCTTTATTCAAATAATAACCATGCGAACAGGTTTATCATTTAAAAGTAACATGGATTTCTATATTAAATTATCATTTATAACGATCACATGATCACACTCTTAGTTATTTATAATGTCAAAAGAAATTATTGTATGCTATAGCATGATGAGACCTACGTAAGATCATTATCTACAATAACATGCAGGCAAGAGATTATATTATAGTATACGTAAACATGAAATCAAAATATCAGAGTATACTACTCATGTCATTTCTCGGAAACAATGAATACTCATGACTATTCATAGTTGGAAAAATATAACGATTGTACTTAAGAGTTCTCAGGAATGAGAAATCATAGAAATCATATTTTTTTTCCTAGATTTAAGATTATACAGAATTAGATTACCCTTTTCCACATATTTTTTTTAAAATAGCACAGAATCCTATCATATATATTATATGCTTATCATGTAGTCTATTTTAGGCATTATGTGTATATCTCTTTAAAATGAGATATACACATAAGACATACCTAGAGACTTACTTACAATGAGATAATTATTCTTGTGAAGTTATTTAAATCAAGCCTCGTCCAACCCCATATGATCCAATCTCTATACAAATTGATGGGGATGTTTCCAATTGCTTTAAACACTTTGCGACGTCAGTTGCGCACCTTCAATCTGATCTATCTCATATCCTAGATATTCAGTCCTTGGAGGAAGCTTGTAACTATAAGCTTTCGAAAATTACATAATAATGTTTCCGAAGCCTGTTCCATATTCGATTCAATTATATACATGAGAAAACGATTGAAGATAACGAATTGATTGGATAGTAAAAAGTTGTAGAGGAAGCGACTCTATTTTCCTTCGATGGGTTCCTGTTGGCTGGTTATGAAATTATGTGCACCCAAGTAAGGTACCATCGATAGAAAGAAATCCATATAAAGAGATGACTATGAGGAAATTCATGCAAGTTTAGAACGAAGTACTTGACTTAAGTAGTTGTTTCATCTTTAGGTGAACTAAGAAATTAAACCAAGTTTGATGCTATTGGGATATAGCCAGGGGTAGATAAAATCATTAAATTTTCATAAAATCCATCTGGTTGATGATTTAATGCACTAAAACCCAATTTTGGGAAGATTTGATCATTGACACGTGGACCTCCCATGAAATAACTTCATCGAGAAAAAGTGACACGTGGAATTCTATAATAGAGACTTCTACTTGTCACTTTCATTGCAACTCTCTATTCACTGTAAATCACTTACATCGTTTGTCACTTTCATTGAGGCTCTCTATTCATTGTGAATCATCTGTTTCATCCTCTACCTCGTAATCACATAAGTTTTCATGCGCATAAAATGAGTACAGATTACTTTTTATGTAAGTTAACTTGTCTACATGTCTGGGTGTAGTGAATTTCTTAATTTAGAGTGAATAAACCCCATAGTGGACCAATTGCGTTCCAAAGTGGCACTTGAAGTCGCCATGTTGAAGAGCTTGATGGCCACACTTTGCAGCTTGGATCAATATTTGCCATCAACCAACCAATACTGCAAAACGCTCTTCTGACCTTTAAGTAGGATTCTGTACCGCGTAGATTCCTCTTGCTTTGCTTTGGTTGCGACAATGACGAACTCTGTATACTGCTTGAAGATGATTTGCGTTCGCGCTTAGTCGATAGACTCGAGCGGCTCATCATTAGCGGAAAATCGGAACTGGATGTCTTCCAGTGCTTCACGATTCTGCCTCATCATTCCCTCCGCAATGAACCATGGATCGAGCATGTAGGACTTAGGCGATTGCGTGTATATGATGTTCTGATGTGTGTAGGGTCTTGCACGTCTGTTTAATGGTGCCCTAGCGTGTGGGATATGGATAAACAAGGCTTCGAACACCCGCAGCTTTTTGCATCTCTTTGAGCTGCACCTTGACCACATTCTGATTGTGAAAGAACTTCACGATATCTTTGCACTTGTTGATGAAAAGCAGTACCTCCTCGAACGAATAGTCAATCAGATACGTCGATGTGTTGTTGCCCGCTTTTTTGGTCTTTGTCGCATAGAGGATGTCATTCACATACAGGTGCAGTCCGTGTGATGTGTAGCCTTGAAGGAAGCGGGATGGAAATTTGGCGCTTATCACTAACCAAGCCTTATTGTCCGCGCTTGTGTTGTCCGTCACCTCGTCTACAAACGTCGTGCTCTCATACGTCTTGAACACGCGTTCAACATCGCTAGCAATGAACTCGTGGTCGTGTCCTTGCTGGCCCGTGAGCATTGCCACGGGAGAGTCAGCCATATACTTAATCACTGCATCGTTTTTTATGTTGGACCATCCGTCGGTGATGAGACATGTTAAAGAACCCTTCATGTGAGTGTCGATCTTCGCCTTCAGATTGTCGTGGCACTTGTTGGGAAGGAAGGTCGCGAGCTGGTTTCGAGTCGGCAGCAAATCCTTATCGGGGCGAAGTATTTTCACCACTTCCACTAAATGGATTTCTCCGATACTCTGGAAAGAGGTGCCAGATGCAAAATAGTGCATTGCCATCTTCTTCTGAAATTCTTGTTTCTTAGAGTAAGAGACATTCAGAGCACATAAAATTTCATTGATCTTTGAACGCTGCTGCTGACGGCTTGGATCATATTTGGCAAATCTGCACGCATAGATTGGTTTTTTGTGCGGACAAACCAGTAAGGACGATCTGCATCTTCCAGTCCATTCATGAACGTGCAGAACTTCCAACACTTGTTGAGGTGCTTCTTGGCGGCTTTGTTCTTCTTGTGATGATTCACAAGGTTGCCACAGTGCTTGCATCTAACACTCTTGGCATTCTGTGGATTGGCATGATTCATGAATAAGATTCATACAATGCTCGTAGATCGACCGCGTTTGCACTCCTCCATTTCAAGCAATTCTACAGTAACGAGTTCCATAGCAGCATCAATTGCATTGTTGTCAATCAAAGATTCTGTGAAAACAAAGACTACGAAGTCACTCTTGGTTTATGGGCCGGTGGCGAGTCGAGTTGACATGCACATCCAAATTTGGCAAATTTGGCAATTGAGCGATTAAATTCAACGCATGCGGCGATGGATTGCGTTGCGCACTTGATCGATAGAAGGAAGAGCTGCAGCTATGGATTCGGCAGCAGGTATGCAGCCAGCACCAGAAACTCGATTGCGTTGGATTGCGTCGCACACATGATCGACAGAAGGGAGAGCTGCAATTGCGGATTCCACAACAGGCTTGCAGCCAACATCAAAAACTCGATTGCGTAGGATTGCATTGCGCATCAAATCAACAGAAAGGAGAGTTGCAGCTGCAGAATCCAGCACCAGAAACTCGACGGTCGAGTACTCCAATTTCGACTCAACTCGCCGACATTGAGAGTGACCAACCAGGATCCGCGCTAGATCCTATCTAGCGAGGCGGAAAATTGAAGGATACAGCCGGCAATATAACAATATCGCCGTCGTAGAACCCACCTCATTAAACCTCATGTATGTGATCTCAGAATCATCGGGTTAAACACTTAAACCAAATTAAACCTCACCTAATTTCACCGCGCCGAGCCAGCCTTGGATATAGTCCCATCCTATCCACCTTGGTCAAAACCTGATGCTATCCGTCTGAGCTTTTTAACTATATTACTTGATTTCTAGTCAATAAAATCGTAATTAGACTTCTAATTGCAATTTCTATTACATATTATCATGGTTGGGATGCATGTTCAAAACTAACTTGTTCTGTGATTTCCAATAATTTGAATACAAAACGTGAAAATAGAAATGGAAGGTGGATAAACGATGAAGATATCTATAACTTACAAGACTTACTATCACTCATCATGGTAACCTCATGTCCTGCGCAACAAAGATCAAAAAGTCTAAGATGAGTTGTCGACATTGAATATGTAGTTCTTTGAGTTCAGTTCATATCAATAAGAATGGCACATAAAGGTCATCACTCGTAAAATCCACGATTTAGTTTGCCTCGACAGCCTCCTTTGTATTTTGTCATTTCAGTGTCATCGGGCAACTAGGAGTTACAGTTGTTCTCCTTCTTGATGTTCTTCGTGCTTATTGCTGATTCCTCCTCCCCAATCATACTCCATAACAGGTTGAGTAAAGCAGCACAAATCAGTTGAAAACCCATCAAAATACTTGTGTGAGATCCATTTTCCTCATTCTTAGATTTTACACGCAAGCAGGTGCAATTTGAGGTCTTCACATACAAGCTAAAATGAACATTATTACAAAATTAATACCTCCTTGTTGTATAACAAAACACATAGAAAGACCCCCATCATGTAGGCTAGGGATGAAATCGATTGAGTGGGATGGTGTTGGTGAGCATTGAAATTATGTGTTAGTCCACCAAAGATTTTTAATCAATCTAGGTCAAACGTTTCAAATACTACATGAGCATATTGTCAGGGAGTGGCTAGTTATCTCTCACCGAGGTATAATTAGCCCTCACTCTACTTGAGGCTCTTTTGTCATGGGTAGATGCAAGGTTACAAGTTACTTGTATGACTAGCAATCAAGGTAGGGTGTAGGACAAATCAAAGAATCACGTATACTAGGGTGAGGGCTAATTAGCCATAAGTGAAGGATAACTAGTCATCCCCTATATTTATATGCACACACTCTTCCAATATTCATGGGAGAGTTTCTTACTCTATGCTTTCACTTTATGTACCGGCAAATGCTCTTTGTAAGGTAATGTATATTCGCCAAAATACATTATTCACTTTGCCTCACTTCGTGTTCCTTATACATCACTTTCCCCTTCTAAAATAGCTATTTATAGTTATTCTCCATATTCTTAGAAAAATTTTAAATTCTACATTGCTTCCATTGGTAAATTGTCACACTTTTATATCAACACATAACAAGTGACGTTCATATTTTCAAAAAAACTCATGATATGATTAAGGAAATGCAAATGAATTGCTTGATCTATGTTAGATTGAATATGTCATTCATCAAAAATATCAACTTGCACATTACTCATTGTTGACTCAGAGGTATTCATCTACTTTAGATTGTAATGCTCATTCAACAATAAATTATAATTTGATGAACATGAATATTTTGAATAAAAATCATGAAATGTGAATAAAGGTAACATGTATATCAAGAAGCCTTTTTAACTAATTTCAATCAAATTTAAGATTTTTATAAATTAAATTATGATATGAAATGATCAAAAATCATATGAGAATACTCATGGGAATAAATAAACTTGCGTAGCTTTGTTATATTCTTAAGCTCTCTTCCAAAATTTAGCAACATATAAAGTCTATTCTAAGAATAATCCATACTTAATATATCTATCTTTTAATCTTATTATGACAATGATGACATAAATAGAATAAAAATGACATAGATCATCTTCAAAATTTATTTATATGATGATGAAAAGTTGAAATATTAGCATTGATTGAGGGTAAATTAGGATTGAAAATTAATTTTATTAAATAGTAAAATATGGTCAACATACAAAATATAGTATTAAGTGAATTGATAAACGATATAAAAATTATTTAATTGATGTGCACATTAGATGATTAGAAAAAATAATGTAATTACGAACCAAAGTTATCCATGTAATCATCTTTTGTTATTTAGAATTAAAGTAAAAATTATTCAAGATGGAGACAAAATTGATTTGTAATGAATTATATTTAGTTTTCAAATAAATATCACTTTTGTTTCATAGATATAGATTTGCGTGTATAATTTATGTCATCAATTTATATGCGTTTTAGGTTAAAATTGAATATGTTATTCAGTATGTTACTTGATAGCAACATGTAAACAATCCTTATGCGGATTAACATTATAATCAATATATAATAATGAAATTCATAATTTGTAAATAGTCTTATCTTAATCTCTCTGTTGAAGAGTTAAATTCAATAAGAGTAAAATTGTTATAGAAATATTATATTTCAAAGTAAATATATCAATTTTTGAGTATATCAATCTCCTTTCTACTCTTGAAAAATTACATCGGTTAGTACTATGTTAGCTGAATTCCATACATGACAAAGCTTGCAACCTCGTAGATTGTATTTGTCTGCCTTGGCCTGGAAACTTGGATACATACATTAAAATGTGTTTTTTTAATGAATTTTCATGACAACATCATAATAAAGACTAGATAAAATTTTCTCAAGGCGTTTTTGCACCTCGTGAGTTTTAAAATGAAGAATACTGATCATTCACAAAGATGAAGCACTAAATGATCAAGTTTTTTTAGTTACGTCTCCAAATAAGAATAGATTTCATCTTTGATTCTAGTGGAAGCAAATTGTTCCAATTCAAAATACACTGTGAAATGCTCCAGTTAACAATCATAAGCATATCAGTCTAACTCAGCTTTCCTGAAAACTTCATGCTTTGAAAGCATGAAGTTTCTTGAGTAGTATACGACTTAAAATTATATTCACATGGTGACAGATATCCACATTAATACGTGTTATGTACAGAGTGGATAACATTTTTTATATATTTGTTCCAGTATTTATTTTACCTCTGATTTTAATCTCAATATATGATCAATAAGAATAAATAGCGATATATTAGAGTTCACTTGAATTAAAAGCTGGATATTGTGCGTGAATACAATATTTAGCCAATTGAAAAAAATTAGGAAATTTTTGTATGGACTTTTTTTATGAATAACGAAAATATAAATGATGTCTTCCTACTTTTATGAAGTAGAAAAACATTAAAGAAAAATCAGTCTGCTGACATGTTTGAGTTTATTATATCAAATATGATGAAAGTCGCCCCAGAAAATGAAGTTATCATATCATGAACTTGAACGGTTTCTCATAGTTTAACTTCGAGATAATCTCAAACAGATTGGAAGTTGCAGTTTATAAATGGGAAAAACACACGTATACTATCTCTCTCCACTTATCTGCTCAGAAAGTTCTGTCCCCAGCAGAGACACTTATTGCAGATTGAGTACTTGATTTTCTCCAGTGCTCACTACCTCCCATGCCAGAGTGCGACTAAAACTCAGCACGATATCCAAGTCATGTGGAGGCCTGCCATCATGGATTTGCCCATTCACCGCGTGGCCCATAAGAAGATACCATTGGTGCTACTTATACTTATGGGAGTTCATCATTCAAGATTCCATGAGACAGCCGAGTGAGGAATAAACTACAAGATATTTCTTGGCTCAGAAACAAGCAGACCAGGAAACTAATTCCAAGGGCGTAGTAATGGAAAATATTGCAAAAAATTGGGAGCTGTCCTGGAAACCTCTGAACCAATTGAAAACGAAGCAGTTACATAGAGAACAATGTTTCGAATAGAATCTACTCTCCATATTTTCATTCTCCTCTAGATTTTTGCTCCATCAATTACATAAAATCATGGATCTTGACTCAAGTATAATTTACTCTCGATAAGTATCTTTTTCAGTAAAGTTTCATTCTGCTTGATCCATCTATCTATATTTTTAATAATCATATCTTTATAAATTTTTACAACAATGAGATTGTACTTAAGAATTCTCAGGAATGAGAAAGCATAGAAATCATATTCTTTTTCTAGATTTAACTTTATAAAGAAATATATCACCTTTTTTTCAAATAATTTTTAAAAAGAGCACAAAATCCTACCATACTAGATTATATGCTTATCATGTTGTCTAATGAAGGCATTATGTGTATATATGTTTAAAATTGTAATAGTCATACATTAAGATAGACAAAGATGAGTACACTCAGTGGTAATGTGATACATTCTTCAAAGAGCTACTTTTTTTTCAACGAAACAGAAACCTAGTAACCTATATAAAACCTCCACAGGAATTTAAAAAAATAAATCTTATACAAGACATCTTTACTGTTGCCTCACTCTATGACAAATTATACTATGTATCTTTTGTAGATGATTATTCCAAGTATATGTGGATATATTTCTGACAAGATACTGTCAAAGATTCTAGTTCAGTGTGATAACAAGTTTGTCACTTGTAATAAGTGTTCTCTAGGTGTACGAGGTGAAACTAGAGATCATATTTTGTATTCACTTCTTGGACTGCACTTATTGTGATCTGAGTTCAGTCACATCCAAGGAACATCAAAGATTTGCGGCGTACATAATTGAAGAGATAGAGATCCAGATTTCCTAAGCAGAAGAGGTCCACTCTAGAACTCAATCACATGATTGGAAGAACTTGACATGTTGGTGATGTGGTGTAATAACCCACCAAAGGCTAAAACTGCAGTATGGTGGTAAAAAGATCGAACCCACAGGGACAGAGGCAACACACAGAGTAAAAAGTGTCACGTTTAACAGACTTTTGTAGAGTTTGAATTCTCAGGCGACTGTCACTCCCAGAAATACTGCAGTGCTCGACTCGAAGGCTCGACTCGGAGGAGGATCTCGACTCGGAGGATGCTCGGAGGATGCACAGTACAGCGTAGTCACTCAACACACACACACACACACACCTGAAACTGGCAAAAGCACAACTCAGAGGTCGGTCAGGACCTCCGCTTCGGATTTCAGGGGGAAAGTGTCTCAAAAGTTCACTAAGAGGTTCTGCAGGTAGTGACTCCCACTCCGGCTTTTATTGCCCTTCCGCCAGGAACTAGCGTAGGGTACCCGGACTGGACTTCCCACTTCGGAACGAAGCCCCTTCATACGCCGTGGACGTCACCCTCGACTCACACCAAACGCAGGGGGTACAGGCCCGACTGAGAACTTAACTGAGACACAATCCAGTAACACACACACACACAACCTGAATTGCAAACCAAGGCTTACACGAAGTAATAAAACTTCACTTTGGCATTCAGGGGAAACTTCCCGTAGGAGTACAATCAGGATATGTCACTCGAAGGAGTAAGGGGGAACTGTTCAAGTCTCTAACTCGCAGCCGGCTCTGAGCATCAGAAATCACCCGCAGGTGCAGATCCGCACTACTCAAGTCTCTAACCGGGTACTAGCTCTGAACATTCAGCCGAAGGCCTTCAACTACAACATACGGTAACTTCGCTATGCTGCAGCTTCTCTACGTGGTGCCAGGACCAAAATGCACAAACACGCCAAGAAAGTGAGTTCCTGATCTGCACTTCCGAAACTGGAAGAGTCCCAAGGCAAAACGCCTTGATCTACTTTATACCCTCAAAGGTCCTAACTAACACTACGCTATCCTATCTACTACTCGCAACACTTGCACGAAACCAAACTACGCTACTGCACTCTGCAGATCCGGTGCTGCGCCTCCTGCGCGTCGGACTGCCTCGCTCTCTATCTCTACCTTGCCAATCTTCCGACCGGCTGCGCAACCCCAGACGCCGGAGGGCTGCACTCACTTCCGACTCCAAGTGCGCCATAGTGTCGCGCGCACCCGACAAGAAGGATTCTAATTTCCTTGCTACTCGCCGCCGACTCCGACTGTCACCCTCCGTCAATGCCGCCGCCCGAAGCTCGAACTCCCTGAGTGTGATCTTCTCTTGAGCTGCCACCTCCCAATGGGCGTATCCTTTTAGACAGTGAGTCACCCGCGTCGCCAACTCTTCTCGCGCCCGGCAGCTGCCTTCCACCTCTGCTAGCTGCATTTCCGCATCTGCGCGCTGCGCCCTCAAATCCGAGCACTCGGATTGCAAGTTGCGCAACAAATCCTCATCCTCCTTGCGTGTTCTTTGACTTTCTTCTAAAGCGCGCGTCTGGCGCGCAAGCTCTGCGGCTAAGATGCGGTTTTGTCTCCGCTCTTCCTGCAATTCTGACTCGATCTTTGCCCGCATTAGCTCGGCATCCGCCTGGTTTTTCGTCGCCGCATCCTCCCTCTGCTGTTGCAAGGTTTGGTATAGCTTCTGCGTGACCGCCAGGTGTTGTCGGAGGGTAGCGTTCCTATCCTGCAATGTTTGGCACCTAGAGGCCCAAGTGGCCACCTTGCTCCTCGTCATGCGCTTGACAATCTCCACGTAAGACTGCGGTTTTCCGGTACCCGAGTACTTGGATGTCTTGCGATCCAGATAGCGCAGGAGTGGAACTATCTGCTCGCACAACACCCCTGTTGGCGTTTTCTGCACAGAGTCCGCTTCCTGCTCTTCCGAGCTCGTCTCCTCCTCCGTTTCGAGGATTTCAGTCGCCACCGAATTCCTTGGCGACTCCCTGGAACTGTGGCGCGCAGCAGCTTCTGCCGCGACTGCCGCTCCACTCCCTGCTAAAATATCCAAGGCAGTGGGGGATCCCACTGCTTGAGCCCCTGTTCCGGCTCGATCTTCGGTTTCCGAAGGGGTCGACGCCGCAGTGACTTTTGTCACCTTTGCACCGCCCGCTTCTGCTGCCTGCCCTTCCGGCGCGATCTGCGCGGAAGGTGTCTTCGCTGGAGAAGCGTCCGCCGAAGGCGTTCGCACACTGGTCGCCGGCCCTGTCCGTCTCGCAGTCGGCGAATCTGGCCGACTCTCTGTTGACCGACTCGCAGTCGGCCGACTAGCAGTTGTCCGACTGGCAGTCGGATACACCCTGTGCGTCTTCACTCCACTTGGCCTGCTTGCTGGCGGCATTTTCCCAACAGTGCCTTCCGCCGAAGACGACCCTCTGAGGGTTGTTGGCTCGTCAGCCAAACCCTCTTCCGCTTCCGGCCTGCTGTCCGGTTCAACGCGCCGCTCAGTCGGCCTTCCTTCCGTCTGTTGACCTTCAGTCGCCCGACTGTCAGTCCGTCTGTCTTCTTCTGAACGCATTGGTGCCTTCTGCGCAGAGCTATTTGCCGACTTCCCCAGAATCTGCGCGATTATCTCCTCCTGCGTGGGATTCCGCCGGACCGGAGTACGCCCGGTCTCCTAAGTACTAGTTGGCATTTTGCGTGCCCTCTGTTTTGGTCGGCTGTGAGGCTCGTTGGTTGGCCGACTACGAGTCGGCGCAGCTGGCACTTCCGGTTGCCTGTCCTCCGGTCTCTCATCCCACTTCCGCTTTCGCGGAATGCGCTCACTTCAACGTTCTTCTGCTGCTCTTGCTGGGGACGGAGCCGGAGGCGGACTGGCGGGTGCCTCGTCCGGATCCGTGTCTACTTCGGCCTCCCGCGAGTACACCTACCTGGATAGCTCCGGGTCAGCAGCGGAAACCGTGTCCGCTCTGAATTTGTCAAACATCCCATCGCCCGATAAAACACAATCAGGTAAGGCGAAAGATGATTGAGGGTTCCTCCTCTCTCTTCTTGCGCATGTTGGCACGTCACCTTCCACAGGAGCCGTGCCCAATGTACTGGAGCTCCTGACAACACTAGCTCCACAAATCCTACCTGCCAACCATGCATGTAAGCGGTCTTGGTCGGCTGCAATATCTGCAACAATGCAGTCGCGACATTTCTCCGCAATCAATCTTTGTAATCCCGTGTCCGGAAACCGTTCTTGGGATGCCTGGCAACTTTGAAAAGCTCATTGTAGGAGATTTCTTCCTCCTGGGACACCTTCACACTATCGGCCTCAAAGAGGAGATACCCTTCCTCGCCTGCACACCTGCCCAACACCTGCGCCCAATCACAAATGTCCCACCTCTCTTGATGTGGACGGAATCCGCGTGAGGGCTTGTGTCTCTCCTGCAGATACTCGCGCACCATCTCCGGACATGTCCAGTTCCATCCCCACAGGAGGAAATCGAGCTTCAGCCCTATCAGCACATCTTGGAATGCGCGTAGACCGATCTGCGGCACCCTGAGTGGAGACACTCGCAGCTGGGGGACCTTCGACATTGTGTTTCCTGCACACACAAACGTTCTCCCTTCCGCTCGCTCTCTCACAATCGCCGCTGAGCGTCGGCCGCTCAAGTACTGACTGCTGTCTCTCTCTCTTCTCTCGCGCTCAAGTTCGCTACTCGCAAATTCTCTCCAAGGTCTGTCAAGATCCTTGTGCAACTCGCCTCCGCACTCTCTCCTCTCTCTGCAGGTCTCTCCGCCCTTGCGCGTAATCTTGGAAGCTGGAAATCGCAAAATCAAGAATGAGAGAATGAGACTGGAGGGCAGTCTTTTCTTCTCCGAATTCAAGATCGTCCAACGTTCTTACTGGTTACAATTTACGCAGCCGGCTATACGGCATAACGGTTCGCCCTTGCATGCTCGAATTCACGTCTCCGCACTGCGCGCATCCGCATGCGTGAATGTTGAATTCTCCCGCCGCCACCGTCTTCCGGACTCGAGTTCGCCGCAGTGTATACGTCGGCTATGTTGTCTTTTCCTAACCCGACCATCACCGGAGGCGTGTCGCCGCTGGCGTGTTCCTTATCCGTCAGCGCCTTGCTGGAGGCGCACATCCAGTCGGCGCGAATTACGCCGGCGCGTATTCGTTCCGCTTGTTTTGTCCGTTCTGTCTCGTCCATTGCTGACGGCGCATATCCCGCCGGCGCAATTCATGCCAGCGCATCCGCCTATCAGCGCCACGTCGGAGGCGTACATCCGGCCGGCGCTTATCTTCCGTTGCGCAGCCGCCAAAGGCGCTTCCGACTCTGAGTTGATTTCCTCCCATGAGCGCGTGATTCCGCCGAAGGCGCATCGCCGAAGGCGTACGGGAGTCCTTTCCGACTGTGAACCCTAGCGCGAACGGCGCATGTCCGGCTACGAGTTTTCCGATGCTCATAACTTCTTCGTCCCTGATCCATCTCCGACGCTCTTGGGCTCGTTAGGACGAGCGTCCCGAGCTCTTTTCAATGCAACTTCAATCAATTGGAACTACCGTGTATTCCGATCGTTAGGAAGGTTTCCCTTTCCGCGCTAGCGGCGCATCGCCGAAGGCGCACTCATGGTCGGAAGCCTTCAGAGGTACGTGCCATTCTTCTGACGTCTTTAGCAAAATCTCCTCCGGAGGTGTCTGCGCCGGAAGCGTAGCTTCCTTAAACGCTAGAAGCGCGTGAGTAGAGACACCTCAGAAAAGGAGCCTTTGCCGAAGGCGCCGAAGACATTTGGCGCTGGTACATCCGACTTCGCGATTCTTCGTGACCTCATGACGATCTCCTCAATCCACTCTATTTAACGTACCCTTTTCTAACTACAGACACTGCTTCGGTACTAGTTTTCTAAAATTGTTTAAATTCTGCAAAAAAACAAAAAGTGTGTTACCACATGTGGCAAGAGTGGTCACACCAAGAAGTACTATTGGGTGACAATAAAAGGTATAGCTTTACTCTAGTGGCGAACGTTGTGAAGCATTTTGATCTCATGGAGGACTACTTGTTCGCAAATGGGCTATGATATCAAAGGTATGTCCTCTACAGTCTATCAAAAGTGATTGATGATATATGTATTTTTTACGGTGCTTGTTTTTGTTACATCTGTTACATTAGAGAGTTTTTTATACTTTTTCATGATCAAACGTTTCAATTTTTATGAGAAATGAAGTTGTTGGATCTGTAAAGATCCGCATGTTTGATGAAATCAATCATATGTTGATCCAGGTTTAGATTTAACATGAGAAAAAACATGATCTTTCTTGAATTGTTAGACTCACAAGGCTTAGAATAGAGCTCTATGCAAAACATATTAGATATTAGATTGTGTGATAAAAAGATTATCCTTTGAAGACAAGCACAACAACCTGTACTTGCTAGAGTTCACCACTATTTGTGAAAAAATTAACTTTATCATATCTTGCGTTGAGATGTCTTATGTATGCCATTCTATAATAGATCATATGAATGATCGATACATGTTTTTTCTTGATGAGAAAAATACGTTACCAGATTTGGATAAAGTTGACTTGACATTTTGTGAACATTGTATCATGGACAAACAACGTAGGTGAGCTTTTGACGTTGGAACTCATAGTTTTACGGACATACTGGAGTACGTACATAGTGACGTGTGAGGACTTTCTCTTGTTGCATCATTCTCTCGAAAGCTGTACTATGCATTTTATATAGATTATTAATCTAAAAATTTGTGAATTTAGTTTTTTATCCATAAATATGAGGTGTTTCCAACCTTTCAATGCTTGGCGCATACAAGTTGAGTCTCGGATTAGACACAAGGTGAGATATATGATCTAATAATGACAATGAGTATGTTTCTGAGGAGTTTCAGATGTATTGTATAGAGTAGGGGATTATTTGACTTTTCATGACAATTTGTACTCCATAATAAACTGCTTTTTCTAAAAGTCTCAACCTAATAGTGTTGAAAATGATGTGGAGTATGTCGAAAAAATTAGATTTACCATTAGAATTTGAGGCCAAAGATGTCAACACAGCAGTTTGTTTGGTAAACTTTTCTACTTCTAGTGCAATCAATTTTTCAACATCATTTGAACTGAATTATAAACGGATGTTGGGATAAAATTGATTGTGAATTTTTGGTTGTATTGTTTATTCTCTCACACCAAAATAACACAAGACCTAATTATATCTTACATTCAAAAAATGTTATTTTCTTGGATATGCTAGTGGAGTAGAAATTACAGCTATAGGATCAAGTAGGTATGTATCTTTCAATGAGTTTGAAAATAGTGGAAAAATTCCCAAGCTCTTCATACTGACAAGAAAAAATCTCCACTCACCCATAAGATTGTGGAAGAGTTTGATCATTATATGATTAAGGTCAAGAAAGAACACTGTTATCAGTGAGATTCTTGATCACATGATTGAGCTAGTCAAGATTGACACTAAAATTAATCTGTTTATATAGTGTTCAAAGTTATTTTTGTGGAGAATTTTTGACAACAATTTGCTACCATGCAGGTTGTGCCTGGAAAGCACAGGTAGAATTTACTAGCATAATATCTTTAATTTTCTCTTTATATAATTACTGTATCATGTGATAAATACGACTTAAATCTAATTAAATTTTATGTGATAGATGTTCTTGGATTTAACACATGTTGTGCTTAATTCCACCTATCTATGTTATTTATGCTAGAGGATAGATTTATGCTCGATGTACTTAGATCGATAGATCGTTGGATGTACAAGTGACATGGATTGCAGATAGACGGACGACTCACAATGGGGTTTACTTTGCAACCGGCTGGCTAATCTTTGCATCCACAAAGGTGTATGTTATAGTGTAGATGTATAGTGTTATTTGGGACTTAGCGGAACCGCTAGCTAGAGGGTGAGTTGTGATATATTTGTGTATGTACACACTTTCGTTTCCAATATATGTGTTTGTGAGTATGGTATGTCAACGATGTAGGTTGTATGACGATATATATTCCTATGACAACGGTCATGTGTGTTCGAGTTGTCTATAATTAGCAACAAAGTAGAGTTATCTCTAGTTGAGTTAATCCTAGATGGAGCCTAGGTTAGTTCCACTCCAATAAGAGAGTATAATTGCATGAACTTGAATAATTGTTCGCTTTTGTCAATTTCCGTGGAGGTTAGAACCAGAGCTATCACTCGCATATGGCTTCTGAAGCAGGATGTAGGAAATATTTAAGGAAGCAATTGGTAAAAAAACGAGACACAACGTCATATTTCTCTTCCACGACTCTCGGGATAAGAGATACACTTGCTAAACAATAATGTCCACCAGCCTCTAGATTTCAAAGATGGAGTCAACTACTCGGTTGGAACAAGGAGAACACTCATTGTGGACAAGATTGAAGATTATCACAATAACCAGAAAGAGTCTAGTTGACTTTGGCCGATGCACTTTTGGTATATAAATCTAATTTAGGAGATGTTCCAAGGCTACAAGGACTGGACCTGATGCAAGTCGTGCGTAACAAAGAGCTTCAAAGACTTCCAACACGCCTTCTGGATAAGTAATGAAGGGAGACAACCATGACGATGGGTACAATCTTTTTCCTGAACGGCATACCTGCCTGCATATAACTTGATACTGTCGGCACAAATTGTGATTCTAGGAGACACATTGGCTTCGCATATGTAAGGTAAAGACCAGGCTTTAAATTTTTTTCGGAGGATATATGATATGTTCATACGGCTCTTTAGGATCTCCACTTTGGTTTTCCCCACGAACTTCCAACATGAAGAGTGACATTTTCTCAACTGTACGTCGGGCATGCGAACATGCTTAGTGAATATGACCATCATCGACACAAGGAGGATAATGAGGATGTTCCGCAGATTTCGTTCACGATGGGGTCTGGAGGGGCTTGACATTACAGTACACTTCGATGCTCTCACTATCCCTGTGTCCTTGATACTTATAGAAGCTGAAATAGCAACAGCGCAAGCTCTGTCACACTTACATTACTGTTTGTGAGTTTAGTATGTGGGAATGCTTCTCCAGAATGATATTCACTGTTAGAGAACATGTCTCAGCTCAACACCTTTGCACACTTCTCGTCTGACTGCAACTTCTCGGAACTGATGCTGTCCATACGAAGCTCTCAAACACCACATGCTGCAATCACAATCTCAGAATACTGTTGCCTTTTCACCCTTTTCTGTGCGGGCCACACAGATCTAGGGTTGGTCATTAACTTTACTAACAGTGGATACCATCTTGCTACTTAAGACGATTTGCCGCAATTTTTTTCTGATTTATGCTCATGGTATTTCTGGCACCACAAAAAGAAAGAAATTAACATATGAAGACAAAAAAAATCCAGTTCTGAGCATTTGCGTTCTTGCAACATTCTCCGGATTTTTGCGATAGGTGGTCTATTAGGACAGACAATTGTACAGGAACTTGATATTTTCAGTTTATCAATCGACGAAGATTATCTGATTCGGCAATTACAAGTGTAACTACTCAGTTATAAGCAGTGGTTCCCTTCAAATACACTGGACTGCAGAGAAGTATATCTCATCTCCTCGGCTGTATGCCTTAGACTTGGAAGAGAGATATTTTTTCCTATGCATCTACCACTGGAGATGCACAGAAGATCTCCAGCAGTTTACTCTCGAAGGCATCTAATTAGGTTTATGGAGTGTGGTTGGTAAAGGAGCAGGGTTGGAAATAGGAACACCGATATAGGTTAAGGTGGAGGGAAGTATAATTCATCAGTGCCACTGGGGCACATTCAACATATTTATTGAAGTAGATGTATCTCAGATTAGTTCGGTTCATTCTCCATCCTTCTCTTTCATATTCACTTAAGATGGTTGGATCGATAGACTTGCTTTCTCCTCAACTGATCCTGTCAAAGTCACGATCTCAGGCTGATTTTTGATGAACAATGGGGTCATTCTAGTTCCAGTCAGGGATAATACGTATCGATAGATAACGACTTTTGAATATGATAATTTCTCAAATATCGAGTAAGACGATGAAAAAAAGTCAAAAGAACATTCGGATCCGCCTCCCTGTTATGGCTCCTGAATCATGACGTGGGATATCATCAATCATGATAGTTTTGCACAAAAAAACTGCGGTTAGGTGATCTTCCTGAAAAACTATTGAAGACGAAGGTTCGAAAAAATTAAAAGAGGCAAGGTTCCTTGTTTTCAGAGATCCTTGACAATTACAGAAGCTGCTGTCAGATTTTTGATCTAGGCTGCCCCCTTCTGATGACCAGCACTGACTTTCTGGTATACCCTTTTTCAGTCTTGAACCTAAAAGCATCCCTTCGCAGTCCACAGTGTTATTAATTGAAGAATGATCATGAAACTCTTCCAAATTTGGAGTTAAAACCTTTACCAGATGCTTTCTCACTCAGTGAGTTGGTAGTTGGCACTGATGAAGGTGGCCTCGCCCCATGAGTCGAAACACTTCTGACTTCCAGAAAGAAGCAAGAGGATGCACCTGAAAGGTGCTATCAGACCGTCGTAAGGAAGACTCTGCTGTGCTGATATTACTACTGGTGCATTCAGGTTGTCATCACTTTCATGTCGGATCCTTTACGACTTCGCTGGCCACCGTCGGTACATTCTACACGTCTATCCACCACAAGGATTCATATTCCGAGCTCTCGAATCTGCAATCCGTATGGTTGGAAGTTGATGTTGACGAAGCAAACGAGAACTACTTCTCGTGCAAATAACAAATCACTCATTTACATTATGTTGATGTGAGAGTAGCTTGCTGTAGGGAGGTCATGCATTTCATTGGATGGCATGTACCTCAAACATATCAATGGTCAGACAATTTATTCTCAATGAAGCATTTCTCGCACTCTGCCTTTTGGCCTCCATCGTTTGCCTTGACACAATCTCTCTCGAAATAGCACTAGAAGCTCCAAAACTAGAATTAGTAACACTCGAAGCAAGAAATATGAAAGTAGTATTGATACTAGAAGAGCAAGTAGAAGTGATGTTTAAGAGAATGAGTGAAAATGTTCATATTGCTAGAACAGTACTAGAATACTCAGATATTGAAAATTCGTCGAGTCGCTTTTAAAAAAGAAAAGTCCGCACCGCATCCGAGGTCCACATAACGCGGTAGGACTCGGTCGAGAGAGTCCTGTCTCTCGACTTTATTGACTTTATTAACTGAGAGAAGTTCCCTGCTCGGTTTCTAAATTTCTTCCTTACTATTGTCCACCTCGATTCGTGAAGCACAGCTGCCAGTATAGAAGATGCATAATACTTGATCTCCTCATTATCCCGCGAGTGGATTAGGAGTTCCAAGATTTCTATGGCATCTGTACCGATAGATATTATCTTCAATACGTGAGATTGTACTTCGGCTATGTTGTGTAATGACCTGAGAATGGGGAGCTGCAGTTGTACAGGGTTATCTTCGGTCAATTCGAGCACTCTCACCATATTTTCCAGAACTCCCGGATATTTGGCAATTTGCAACGCATTGGCCCCACATGCTGTTATCCCTTCGAAGATGGTGGATACTTTGACGCGATGTACCATCTCCTCATTCTGCTCTCTGCTCTCTCCGCTCTCTGCACTTCTGATCCCCAGCAGTAATATGGCCAAAGTCTGGAGACTTTGTGGATCCCACGATAATTCGCTGTAGTACTCAGGAACATTTGCCAAGGCGCGGGCAGCGGAATACTGAAGGTTTGGAATTTGCTTCTCTTTCAGTATGCGCACAAGTACTTCACATGCTCTCTCGAGATCGAGAAAGCTGTTCTCGTTTTCTCTACGTTTGTCGGTCGCGAAAGCCAGCGTCGTGGCTGCTTTGACCCTCACGTCTACATCCTCCTGGCTGCCCATCAGGAAGACCAACTGGTCGAGAGCTCCTTCCCTTCGACATATATACGCCGCCGATGGGCCGTCGCGTGCGAGAACGTGCAAGGCGTTCAGCGGGGCCTTGAGAACCTCCGACTTTTCACCCACGTTCATGTGCAGCAGGTTCAGCAGCCTCAACATCGCCTGTGGATATAGGCCGATCTGGGCCCTCAATTTCTCCACGCCTGCCAGATAATACAGAATATATGCCGTAGTGGCACGGATCCGGCCATCGGCATCCCATCCCTCATCCCGCCCTTCTTCGCTCAAGAGGCCCACGAGGTCATGGAGGAATCCTGATGAGTCAACAAGCTGAGTTTTGATTTCTACAGGGGCGTTCTTCAGTCGTTCTTTCAGATCCACGAGCGAGGCTGGGTCTCTGAAGACTATCAATCTGGTGACTGCTTGCTGAACGTGCTGGGCGATTGGAAACTGATCATGGCAAGCCTCAATCTTGCTCAGGAGATCGGCGTAATTGTTGCAGGTTTTGCTAGTCGGTTTGCACACTGAGAAGTGGTCTGCCTGGGCTGTCATGTAATGGTCACAATCGTCGCCTCTCCAAGATCCTTCCGGCACCAGCACGTCGTGTATTCCCACTAGGTCCTGCATCAAGGAGAATCGTGTGCGTCAATCAGAGGCCCACCATCATATTCTAAATTCGAAAGCCATCAGAACACGAACAGAATGACATTGATCGAGCGACCAGTTCAAACTTAAAACACTGTCTGAGCAACACAGGCCACGAACGAAGTGAATACATGAGCCAAGACGATAAATCCTCCTTCCTAGCGTCGACCAACTTTGCAGATCCACATACATTTACTGACGTGATCGGGGCCGACCAAGAAGGTTTGAATGTTTAATCTATTGCGATCATGGCGCTATGCTCTTATGCGCGGGGTTAAATTAGTAGGGACTGGAGGTAAACGGAGAATATGGTCCTCATAGGTCCCAGCATTGAAGACAGCAATGCTTGCACGATCTAACTTTACTCTTAACCTTTCGGAGCCCTGATTAACATACGAGCCTCAACAAAACAAGACTTATGTTTCATAGGGAGGGGAGCACCAGAAACGCACAGAGACATACCGAAGGGAAGAAGAAAGGGATGTTCTAAGTCAACTCCTGGCAGTAGAGAAACTTTTGCATTTGACGTGCATGTAATCTAAAATGGCCATCCATGTCATCCGAAAACAATCTCGATACCGGAACAAGAACATACCCACTTAGTCATACAAGTTTCGCCAATTGTAGCCTTCCGCCATTTCTTGTCATCGGTCCTGTACAAGCTAGACATTTGACTGAACTCATGCTGTAGCCGTGAGAGGTACGCATTCAGAGTTCTGGCATTTTTCCATATTCGACTCGGGGGGCAAGAGAGGCTGAGGGGGCCATCCGAATCTTCTTCCACGCGAAGTGTCATGCCACAATGAGGCGTTGAGTAGTAGTAAATCAGGATGATGTTGTCCAGGAACTGCTTGACCCTTCCTTTGTTGTATCCGCCACTTCCGGCCCCCAGAATGTGGTGAGCTTTCAGCAGAAGTTGCTTGATAACGATTCCTCCAAGAGAATGACCCACCAAGACCACGGGTTTTGACCACATCTCGTACTCCTGTGCATGCAGGAATATGCTGCCTATCAAGTTTTCTCCTACTAGGTAGTAATCTTGTCTCCCGTTTCTCGACGTAACCTTCAGGCTAAGATCGTAAGTGGCAGAAAATATCCGGGCACCTGGCACGTCTTCCGCCAGCCAAGACGTTGGCCACAGAACTTCAGCACCGCTTGAATTGGGACAGAACAAAACCCAATCGCGCAAATACATTTCACGAATGTCCTCTCCATCATTACAGGGCCCGTGGAAGAAGATGATGGACATGGCGAAGTCAGCTATCTCATTGAGGACGTATAGGTATTCATCGAGCTGCTTCTCGAATGGAGGTTGGCTATCTGACGTTTCTGCGAGCATGGTTCTGAAACAAAAAAATCAAGACAGCGATCATGAGATCATGAGACAGGAACACAAAACCTTCTTTTGCTCCAATTTAACTATCAGGAGCAAGCGAAAAGTCAGCTGGTGTCAGCAAGTTCAACCTCACGCAGCAGTGCTTGCAATAAACCTCAAATGTACACTCTGCAATAAATATATGACAACAATACTGCCACATACATCGCCAATCTACGTCGACAATCTGTCCGAATTTAGCAGAGGAGCTATATGCTCCATCAAGAGTTCAGACAGGATTCTTGCAACTCATCCAGCAGCGACAACCTACTCCGATTTGACTTCGTTTGGACTGACATGCTGCGAAAGTTTTCATTCCAACGAACCACGCCAGGAGTCTACTGTGAAGATGATAGCATCGGAGCCTTTGTACCTTTGCTGGAATCCCTTGTAGGGGAAAAGCTTTGCATATTATAGTCGTGAGGTTTTGTGAATGAAGTAGATTGTCCTAGGATCTAGCTAGTTTGCTGTCGGAGACATTAACATCTCTCACGAGCTGCAGACGTTCGATTGACGCGATCGCATCAGAGCTTTGATTGGTGAATGTAACCAGAAGTGGACCTCGTTCGTCATTGTGAGCAGAATCGTTCAGCTGCACTCCGATAGTGACTTTCTGGAGTTCGCATTCACAAAGACAGGTTAGTTCCTTCTATCTACGGAAATGCAAAACACTAAACATCTTTCAAATCTGAACGATGAAAGAAATTCTCGATTCATGAGTCCAAACTGACAGACGATATCACAGTTAATACGATTCTTGATCTTGGACTGAATTTCTGATCTTAGAATGTACCGTCTCAGCTGCATGGTCCAAATGCGGACATATGTTTTCGCCTCTCGTCCTTGACTGAGAAATCGAAAAGGAAGTGAATGATCAACACAATAAAGATGTCCACGATGGGATCTGGAGGGGGTTGGCATTACAGTACACTCCGATGCCCTCACTATCCCTGTGTCCTTGATACTTATAGAAGCTGAAATAGCAACAGCACAAGCTCTGTCACAGTTACATTACTGTGTGTGAATATGTGTATCCGCCGCCCTGTTTTGACACCTTAATCATGACGGGGAAAATCATCAATCATGATAGGTTTGCACAAAAAACTGCGGTCAGGTGATCTTCCTGAAAGACTATTGAAGACGAAGGGTCGAATATTTGTAAAGAGGCAAGGTTCCTTGTTTTCAGAGATCCTTGACAAGTACAGAAACTGCTGTCAGATTTTTTATCTAGGCTGCCCCCGTCTGATGACCAGCACTCACTTTCTGGGATAATCATTTTCAGTCTTAAACCTAAAAGCATCCAATCGCGGCCCACTGTGTTGTTCAATAAAGAATTATTATGAACCTCTTCCATATTTGGAGTTAGAACCTCGACCAGATGCTTTCTCACTTAGTGAGTTGGCAGTGCTCACCATTCAGTGCTAGGTTTCTAGTAACTGACTCGAATATTCGCCTTTGAATAAAGTGGAGAACTAAAGAGTGAGAACATTTCAGTCCATTTGTATTATTGCTTGGATTTAGATATTCCGATATATAGAACATGGAAATGGAGAACTGCGAGTTCGCTGGAAACTCATTTGACCTGAAGGGGCATAAGCAAAAAAAGACTACGTATACGTGATCTTTCTGGCCACTCTCGAAGCTAAGTCCTCGCCTTCAGTGGTGCTGATCTGAATATCTGAGGTGAAAGAACTGCACTGATTGTCGTGATACGAAGACTGCATTATATGGTCATCGTTACTAAATCCTTAGATGACAGCTTACATGCTTTACCCGAACTCACATAATTTAGAAATAACAGTCTTTAAAGAACAAACATTCCGCTCTTTAACAACATCCAAGAAAACAAGAGAGGACCTCATTCTTGTTCGTTCTTGTTCATTTTTGAGTTCCATGCGTCTCCTCAAGAAGAAGAGACACATTGAACTAAAGCGCAAGGCAACCCCATTGACAAAGATACCAATATAAATCCGAGACAAGAACCAACTCGGGGAGCAAAAACGAAATGAGAGTTCATCCCCCTCTGATAAATGACAAATTATCCAATCGGGCCTCTCATGTCTCCTACATGCAGACGGTCTGTCAGTACCCCGTGATAACAGGAGTTCTAGAAAAGACATCACTTATGGAGGTTATTTTCTTCTCAATTGTAGAGGTTAATCCAGGCTGTAATGTAATGCACTGCAAATCATTTGTCTAAAACATTATAGACAGAATAAAGAATACTGGATGTAACATGAAGTATAAAACGTCCTAATTCTTTTGAATCTATTAGGAGCTAAGTTATACTATGTTAAGTGCCCTCTACGGAACCTTAGTGAAGTCTGAAGAATCTCCGCAGGACTTATGTTCAGATCATAGTCAAAGCTTACTGGACGAACTCGCGATCTGAAACTCGTCGTACGAATGTATCACTTTCTAAGAGTAAGGTCTCCAATGGGCTTACTTCCTTAAAGAAAGACCATTGGTGACCTTCTCTTAAGTCCATATAGAAGGCATAGTCGAAATCTGTGGTTTTGTCACGCAGGAAAATATTATTCAGTTATATATTGAATGCAGGTTATGGTTAGAACGGGTGCTTCGTTACGAAGAATATAGCATTTCCTTGACCACTTGAAGCTAGATGGAGTTAAGCACCTACTCATGCAGAACAATCTCAATAATTACAACTCTGTACCGTCAAGATGAGTGAGGAATTCCTGGTCTAAAGGTTCTTCGATGTCCAATTTCCAGCAGCCACCACGTAAGTAATAGACATAATGATATTTACAGGAATGCACTGCGACAGTATTCATCCGCTGTACTCGGCACTGAAGAATGATCGACTGCTTCTAAGACTTTTAAGAAAGCAATGTAAGTAAGTTCGATATCTTCAAGCCGTTCAACTTGCGAAGATTTCGCCAACTTGCTACTGATAGCTTCAATTTGCTCTTGAGATTTGGAGCTAGTTGCAATTCATTGTCGAGGCCTCATTCGCACTATTAGAGGTGAGGTGCAGGAAGTCTGGTAAGATGCCTAGACTTCGTGGGAAAGCCACCAGGGAATTTTTCTCTCTGTGCTAGTTACTCTCTGACGGTCACAAAGAATTCATAAACTTTTGCATCCAGCATCCAATCACTATAAATGATAGCATTTGGAAGACTTCGTAAGCTCTGAGTTTCTCTCATCTAAAGAGGCTCAAAGATGTGGTGCCTCAACACTTCTTCACTCTACTTCACTTCAGATCCTGAATGCCCATGTTTTCAGCAAGTTCAAGGAGACCATAGAGTCGAATTCAAGCGGAACGTCTACTCTATCAGTCCTACAAGTACATCTGGAATCCTTGCCATATTCTGTCAGTAGTTTGCAAAAGATATGAAGAGTATTTTTGGTTGGATATTCAGTTTTTCAACTCCTGCACGGACGCCGTAACCGATATTAGATTTCTACTCTTCAAGAGAGATCGCATGTATCTTAACACAGCTGAATATCATTATATAAATAGAATAATCAGAACAAGGACAAAACTTCAGATTGAAAGGTTTGAGCAAAGCAGAAAGATGTAAGTTAACTTATCATCGTTCTCTTCTAGTATCATGATGGGCTATTGAAAAATCATTGGAAATAAATCTTAGTGAGAATCATCACATAGATCATTTTGGGAGAGTATGTAGATTGAATCAAAGGAATATTGCGCACCTTTGTAAGATCACTGCTATAATCATAAGGTCAATGCTGAGGAAGTGTATTTGCATTTTTATTTTTTTTTAACACGTTTGATTCTCTTCATATTCTGCTAGTAATTTTGTTGGTTCTTGAACACCTTGAGATGTTAGAATTGCATAAGTTGCAAATATATTTCCTTTTTTCGTATCCCTCATAAAGTTTTGGAATTGCATAAGTTGCAAATATATTTCGTTTCTTCTTATCCTTCATAAAGTTTTGGGCACTGACCATTAATGGAATTTTGACGTTAGATATTGAACTGGTAAAAACACGGATATGAAACATTTCTAAGGTGTTTAGACAAAATACAAGAAAATATAGCTCGATGTTAGTTTTTGTTTTTTCCAATCTATATCCAGGTCAATACTCTTTAAGCAAGAAAAACCTGAGACGAGAGGATTAGAGGAAGAATCAATGATATTTATTTGATGATACAAAAGTACTTTGATCCGTTTCTAAGATAATGTCTACGGATTTGGTGTTGTGACTGACATCTCTCAACATCACTGTTTTATAGAGATTTGCTATATGTGTAGTTGGAGACACAAGACAAATTTAACTTGATTAACAAAATCTTGAATTTTTGTGCTAACTCCGTCACACTTTTTTGGCAAGCTTAATAGAGGTTTTTTTGTCGCTTGTGAAATTGGATTTGATGTGGGAGCTGAAACATGCATTTTTGCACGAGTAATTTAAAGTTATTCCATTACTTTTCAAAGGCTAGTACTTCCTTGTTTTAGCTATTGCAACATGGCAACCACGTTGTGCATATGGATGTTAGAAGCGTCATACATCTTGGTAATGGACTCTTGTCAACTTGTTGCTGACGATAATTCACACAAGACTCGGAATATCAATCAAAGCTCCAAAAGTGGAAGTAGTAACACTCAAAGAGAAACATAGAAATAATAACACTCGAGAAAGCTAGAAATAACAACAATCAAAGCAAAAAATCTAGAAGTACTCTTGATGTTAGAAGAACAAGTAAAACTGGTGTTTACAAGACTGAGTATAATGGAAACTACAAACAATACTAGCAAACTCTAAAATCGAAAACCAAACAATGAAAATTCCTCCGTGTCGGACTCATCGGAGTCCAACACTGAGTCTGAGTCCAACACTGAGTCTAAGTCCAAGACCTCTAGCAAGCGATCTATGGAATCTGTACCAATTGATATTCCCCTCGATAGGCTGGAGTTTCCTTCGGCTATGTTGCGTAATGACTTGTCAATAGAGAGCTTCAGAGGAGTATCTTCAATCACTTCGAGCACTCTCACCATAACTTCCACAACTTCTGGACTCGTGGCAATTTTCAACGCATTGGCCCCAACTGCTGTTATCCCCTCGAAGATGGTGGCTACTTTGACGCGATGTACCATCTCCTCCTCATTATGCTCTCCGCTCTCTACACTTCTGTTCCCAAGCAGTAATATGGCCAAAGTCATGAGAGCTTTTGGCTGCTGTGCTAATTCGCTGTAGTACTCAGGAAAATTCGCCAAGGCGTGGGCGGCGGAATACTGAAGGCTCGGAATTTGCTTCTCCTCCAGCATGCGCACAAGTACTTCACATGCTCTCTCGCGATCGAGAAAGCTGTTCTCGTTTTGTCTAAGCTCGTCGGTCGCGAAAGCCAGCGTCGTGGCTGCTTTGACTCTCATGTCTGTATCCTCATCGCTGTCCATCAGGATGACCAGCTGGTCGAGAGCTCCTTCCCTTCGACATATAGCCTTCGCCGATGGGCCGTCGCGTGCGAGAACGCGCAATGCATACAGCGTGGCCTTGACAACCTCCAACTTTTCTCCCACGTTCATGTGCAGCAGGTTCAGCAGCCTCAACAACGCCTGTGGATATAGGCCGATTTTGGCCCTCAACTTCTTCACGCCTGCCAGAAAATATAGAATATATGCCGTAGTGGCACGGATCCGGCCATCGGCATCCCATCCCTCATCCCGCCCTTCTTCGCTCAAGAGGCCGACGAGGTCATGGAGGAAGTCTGATGAGTCCACAAGCTGAGTTTTGATTTCTACGGGGGCGTTCTTCAATCGTTCCTTCAGATCTACGAGCGAGGCCAGGTCTAAACTTGGCAACTCCTTCAAGGAAGTTTCTCTGGAGACTATCACTCTTCTTGTGACTGCTTCCCGAACCTGCTGGGTCATTCGAAGCTGATAATGGCAAGCCTCAATCTGGCTCAGGAGATCGATATAACTGTTGCTAGTTTTGCTAGTCGGTTTGCACACCGAGAAGTGGTCGGCGTCCGCTGTCATGTAACTGTCACAATCGTCGCCTCTCCAAGATCCTTCCGGCACCAGCACGTCGTGTATTCCCCCTAGGTCCTGCATCAAGGAGAATCGTGTGCGTCAATGAGAGGCCCACCATCATAGTCTAAATTCGAAAGTCATCAGAACACGAACAGAATGACATTGATCGAGCGACCAGTTCAAAGTTAAAACACTGTCTGAGCAACACAGGCAACGAAAGAAGTGAATACATGAGACAAGGGCGATGAATCCTCCTTCCTAGCGTAGACCAACTTTGCAGATCCACAAGAATTTACTCACGTGATCGGGGCCGACCAAGAAGGTCTGAATGTTTAATCTATGGGGATCATGGCCCTATGCTCTTATGCGCGGGATTTAAATAGTAAACGAGTCAAGGTAAACGAGAATATGGTCCTCATAGTTCCCAGCATTGAAGACAGCCATGCTTGCACGATCCAACTTTACTCTTAACCTTTAGCATACGAACCTCAACAAATCAAAACTTATGTTTCATAGGGAGGGGAGCACCAGAAACGCAAAGAGACAAAGCGAAGGAAAGAAGAATGGGATGTTCTAAGTCAACTCCTGGCAGTAGAGAAACTTTGCATCTGACGTGCATGTAATCTAAAATGGCCATCCATATCATCCGAAAACAATCTCGATACCGGGAAAAGAACATACCCACTTAGTCATAGAAGTTTCTCCAATTGTAGCCTTCCGCCATTTCTTGTCATCGGTCCTGTACAAGCTAGACATTTGACTGAACTCATGCTGTAGCCGTGAGAGGTACGCATTCAGAGTTCTGGCATTTTTCCATATTCGACTCGGGGGGCAAGAGAGGCTGAGGGGGCCATCCGAATCTTCTTCCACGCGCAGTGTCATGCCACAATGAGGCGTTGAGTAGTAGTAAATCAGGATGATGTTGTCCAGGAACTGCTTGACCCTTCCTTTGTTGTATCCGCCACTTCCGGCCCCCAGAATGTGGTGAGCTTTCAGCAGAAGTTGCTTGATAACGATTCCTCCAAGAGAATGACCCACCAAGACCACGGGTTTTGACCACATCTCGTACTCCTGTGCATGCAGGAATATGCTGCCTAACAAGTTCTCTCCTATCAGGTAGTAATCTTGTCTCCCGTTTCTCGATGTAACCTTCAGGCTAAGATCGTAAGTGGCAGAATATATCCGGGCACCTGACACGTCTTCCGCCAGCCAAGCCTTTGGCCACACAACTTCGGCATCGCTAGCATTTTGACAGAACGAAACCCAATCGCGCAAATACATTTCACCAATGTCCTCTCCATCATAACAGGGCCCGTGGAAGAAGATGATGGACATGTCAAAGTCAGCTCTCTCATTTAGGGCGTATAGGTTGTCATCGAGCCGCTTCGCGAATGGAGGTGGGCTCCGTGACATTTCTGCGAATATGGTTCTGAAACAAAAAAATCAAGACAGCGATCATGAGTCGATCGGAGGAGCACAAAACCTTCTTTTTCTCCAAATCAACGATCAGGAGCAAGCGGAAAGTCAGCTGGTGTCAGCAAGTTCAACCTCACGCAGCAGTGCTTGCAATAAACCGCAACTCTCCTCTGTGCAGTAAATATATGACAACAATACTGCTACAGACATCACCAATCTACGTCAACAATCCGACCAAAAGTTAGCAGAGGAGCCATATGCTCCATCAAGAGTACAGACAGGATGCTTGCAACTCATCCAGCAGCGACAACCTACTCCGATTTGACTTGGTTTAGACTGACATGCTGCGAAAGTTTTCATTCCAACGAGCCACGCCAGGAGTCTACTGTGAAGATGATCACACTGGGAGCCTCTGCACCTTTGCTCGAATCCTTTGTGGGGTAAAAGCACTGAATGTTAGTCGTGATGTTTTCTGAATGAAGTAGCTTGTTTTGCTGTCGGAGACATTAACATCTCTCACGAGCTGCAGACGTTCGATTGACGCGATCGCATCAGAGCTTTGATTAGTGAAGGTAACCAGAATTGGACCTCGTTCGTCATTGCGAGCATAATCGTTCAGCTGTACTCCGAGAGTGACCTTCTGGAGTTCGCATTCACAAAAACAGGTTAGTTCCTTCTTTCTACGGAAATGCAAAACACTAAACATCTTTCACATCTGAACGACGAAAGAAATTCTCGATTCATGAGTCCAAACTGACAGACGATATCACAGTTAATACGATTCTTGATCTTGGACTGAATTTCTGATCAGAAAATGTACCGTCTCAGCTGCATGGTCCAAATGCGGACATATGTTTTCGCCTCTCGTCCTGACTGAGAATTCGAAAAGGAAGTGAATGATCAACACAATGAAGAAACGATATATCAAGTTCATCTGTTAGGTGCAATCCTCCAGACGTGGAGCTTAAGATGTCAACGACAGAAGAAAATTTGTGAGGAATCGTTATACTTCTCTCTTTACTTACGAATAACACTACTATCTGGTTCAATTAGACGTAACAACCGACCACCATGGTCAATTTGAGAGATCAAAGCTATCATGTCAGGAGAAAAGTCTCCTTCCAAAATGGTCAATCCATTTTATATTAGTAGGCCCGAATCTGCTCTTTAGAAACAATGAGAACTGCATACAACTCTCCTAGCATGATCTTTGGAGACAGCTGTATGATTCAAGGTGGAAATAAAACTGTAAAAAAGAAGTACCACTTTTCTCAGATTCTATCAATGCAGGAGACCGTATGTATCTCGGGTCCAGCAGAGTTTTACATTCACTTTACTGTAGGTGCAGTCTTACGATAATTGCATGCTTCTTTGACATGATTAAGAGTACTTGAAATTTTACATTTAGTTGAATATCACATTTTCAATGAATCATTGTTGGAAGTGTTCACATAGGATATATATGCATAATACGACGGTCATGAGCTGCTCGTGAGCTTTACATTTATTTTGTGCTCTGATACTAGTTAATGCGGTTTTGGCACAGGTTACATTGTTCGGAGTCCATCCTTTCCAGAGTTATAGGAAATTTGCTGGACTTGTACTAGGAGTGACGTCCTAGCTTGGTGATCAATATTTTTCCGTATTTCTCTCTTTGAACACCTTCATAATATCATGGCATTTGAGGAAGGATCACGGGAGTTACCTTAACTAGCATGAGTCCCACCATAATATTATAGACATGACGTAATTTGGGTGAAAGAGATCACTGTGTGAAAGAGATAATTTGTAGGACGTCCTACAGATTCTTTCACTCAAATGACTGCAAATAACATCAGAGTTCGGACCTTATCTTGAGAGGCATCGAGCGGATATCGCCCAAGGTCAAATGTACAACGAGTCGTCGGAATCTATTTACTACTCTACGGGTCGCGAGCTCTACAGCGAGGTTCTCTTCTGACATTACCTTTTCAACCATTTCATGCGGCACACAACAAGGAGCCGCAATATGAGAATACCTTCTATACAGTGTATAGAAGGTATAGAGAGACCAACTAGACTAGACTGGACTATAATGTGATCTACCGCACGTTTTTCATGTGAATGAAAACATTTTAGGACCAAAGTATGTTTTCTTGTATTGAAGAATCTGTTGCCAAATACAATATCTTGCTTCAAAGGCCGTTTAGGATGTCTTGAGAATATTTTTTGTGACATGCACAGCTGAACCCTCGTGTAACATGGACAAGGAAACCAATGAGTGATACATGTACAAGTTCGACACAAGATACTCAATGTTTTTAGCGTTAAAAAGTTCAATGAGTTTGAATTAATGCACGATATGGCATCACTTGACCCAAAGTAATAAATATTTATGGGAACCATGTATAGAAAAAGAGTGCAGATGACTCATTTCTCAATATTTTATCAACTGAGAGGTTGTAAGAACCACAGAATTAGCTACGAAACCAAATTCATGGTCAACCTCATTGGGATTTGAGCAGTAATGAATTAAGCCTTAAAGTACTCCATCTGACTCTGCATGATGTTGTTATTTATTTGTTAGATATGGCCATATATTTTTTTAAACCAAAACTTAGGAACAATAATTATCACAACTCTTCTACATTATCAATTACGCTGCAATTATTAAATCCAATTCCCCAATCTGCAACTGGAAATACTCAAGACTGGTTTCATGTTGCTCTTACAATGGACCATTGTTTGAGCATTTCATGTTTCGTGGTCTAGGATACGGGTCGGAGTCAATTGCAGGAAAAGTGAATATGATCTGTGGCCTCTTGTTAAAGTTTTCCCCAATCATGAGTAAGAGCCGTCTATCCTTGATGGTTTTGCATGGATATCAAACATCTGGGTTGTGTAGCGGCTGCCTGTAATCCGACCAGGAGCAAGAGAGGTGGAAGCTATGGCTCTTGCATAGGACCCGTGGCATCATGTGGATATCAAACATCTGGGCTGTGTAGCGGCTGCCTCTAATGGTGGTTGGCTCCAAGAAGAAACAGACTGGATGAACGTGGCCTCACCCCATGAGTCGAAATCACTTCTGACTTCCATAAAGAAGCAAGAGGATGTACCTGAAAGGTGCTCACAGACCGTCGTAAGGAAGACTCTGCTGTGCTGATATCACTACTGGTGCATTCAGGTTAATTATCACTTTCATGTCGGATCCTTTACGACTTTGCTGGCCACCGTCTGTACATTCTACACTTTTATCCACCACAAATATTCATATTCCCAGCATCCGGAACGACAGCCAGGAAACTCCTGAGTTCCAGCAACACTTGGCCATTATGAGACAATCCACACACTCGTAAGCAGCTCCATGCGCTAACTGAAAACCTCACCCGTAGAGTTCACTCGCACTCTGCCTTTTGGCCTCCATCTTTTGCCTTGACACAATCTCTCTCGAAATAGCACTAGAAGCTCCAAAACTAGAAGTAGTAACACTCGAAGCAATAAATATGAAAGTAGTTTTGATACTAGAAGAGCAAGTAGAACTGGTGTTTACGAGAGTGAGTGACAATTTTCATATTGCTAGAACAGTACTAGGATACTCTAATATTGAAAATTCGTCCTGTCGCTATTTAAAAAAGAAAAGTCCGCATCGCATCCGAGGTCCACATAATGCGGTAGGACTCGGTCGAAAGAGTCCTGTCTCTCGACTTTATTGACTTCATTAACCGAGAGAAGTTCCCTGCTCCACATAACGCGGTAGGACTCGGTCGAGAGAGTCCTGTCTCTCGACTTTTTCGACTTTATTAACCGAGAGAAGTTCCCTGCTCCACATAACGCTGTAGGACTCGGTCGAGAGAGTCCTGTCTCTCGACTTTATTGACTTTATTAACCGAGAGAAGTTCCCTGCTCCACATAACGCGGTAGGATTCGGTCGAGAGAGTCCTGTCTCTCGACTTTATTAACTTTATTAACCGAGAGAAGTTCCCTGCTCGGTTTCTCAATTTCTTCGTTACTATTGTCCAACTCGATTCGTGAATTAAAGCTGCCAGTACAGAGGATGCATACTACTTGATCTCCTCATTATCCCGCGAGTAGATTAGGAGGTCCAAGAGTTCTATGGAATCTGTACCAATAGATATTATCTTCAATATGCAGGATTGTACTTCGGTTATGTTGTGTAATGACTTGAAAATGGGGAGCTGCAGTTGTACAGGATTATGTTCGGTCGATTCGAGCACTCTCAGCATGTTTTCCAGAACTCCCGAACATTTGGCAATTTGCGACACATTATTGGCCCCACCTGCTGTTATCCCTTCGAAGATGGTGGCTTCTTTGACGCGATGTACCATCTCCTCCTCATTCTGCTCTCCGCTCTCTCCGCTCTCTGCACTTCTGTTCCCCAGCAGTAATATGGCCAAAGTCTGGAGACTTTGTGGCTGCCATGCTAATTCGCTGTAGTATTCAGGAACATTCGCCAAGGCGTGGGCGGCGGAATATTGAAGGTTCGGAATTTGCTTCTCCTTCAGCTTGCGCACAAGTACTTCACATGCTCTCTCGAGATCGAGAAAGCTGTTATCGTTCTCTCTAAAGCCAGCGTCGTGGCTGCTTTGACTCTCACGTCTGCATCCTCATGGCTGTCCATCAGGATGACCAACTGGTCGAGAGCTCCTTTCCTTCGACATTTAGCCTTCACCGATGGGCCGTCGCGTGCGAGAACGTGCAATGCGTACAGCGTGGCCTTGACAAACTCCGACTTTTCTCCCACGTTCATGTGCAGCAGGTTCAGCAGCCTCAACAACTCCTGTGGATATAGGCCGATCTGGGCCCCCAATTTCTTCACGGCTGCCAGAAAATATAGAATATATGCCGTAGTATCACGGATCCGGCCATCGGCTTCCCATCCCTCATCCCGCCCTTCTTCGCTCAAGAGGCCCTCGAGGTCATGGAGGAATCCTGATGAGTAAACAAGCAGAGTTTTGGTTTCTACAGGGGCGTTCTTCAATCGTTACTTCAGATCTATGAGCGAGGCCGGGTCTCTGAAGACTATCAATCTGGTGACTGCTTGCCGAACGTGCTGGGCGATTCGAAACAGATCATGGCAAGCCTCAATCTTGCTCAGGAGATCGGCGTGATTGTTGCAGGTTTTGCTAGTCGGTTTGCACACTGAGAAGTGTTCTGCGTGGGCTCTCATGTAATGGTCACAATCGTCGCCTCTCCAAGATGCTTCCGGCACCAGCACGTCATTTATTTTCACTAGGTCCTGAATCAAGGAGAATCGTTTGCGTCAATGAGAGGCCCACCATCATAGTCTAAATTCGAAAGTCATCAGAACACGAACAGAATGACATTGATCGAGCGACCAGTTCAAAGTTAACTCACTGTCTGATCAACACACGCAACGCACAAAGTGAATACATGAGCCAACGGCGTTGAATCCATACATTTACTCATCGATCGGGGCCGACCAAGGAGGTCTGAATGTTTAATCTAATGCGATCATGGCCCTATGCTCGGGATTTAAATAGTAGAGACTCGAGGTAAGCGGAGAACACGGTCCTCGTAGTTCCCATCCTTGAGTTTTTGTGTATCCTGTTCGGGGAAAGACGGGCGAAACCGTCTGAGTAAGCACGTGAGGTGCGACCGCTCACCTCATTTGGAAGGCAGCGTCCGGGTCTGCGAGAATTTCAGATCCAGGGGCTTTTACCGTTTTGTGAATTTGTTTAGATTCTTTCTGTGTGATTTGCGGTTTGTGCCTTGTTATTTGCCACTCTTGAAGAGGAATTGGATCTACCTTGCACCAGATCTCCGTTCCGTCATTGTTCTTGGCTGCACAACCGCTGATTCCTGCGAGGATTCGGGATCTGTGTCGGAGTATACCCGCCTGATCATGCTGGGTTCTTCACGGTTTCTCTCGAAGACTAGTGTCTGCAAAAGGGCACAATGTATTCGTGAGCAATGTACTTCTCTTGAAATAAACTTGAATGTTGTTCCAAGGCTCAAAGTGTCGACAAGTAGTAGGAGATAGGGTCCTGCCGAGGGACCAAAGATTCTCGTCAAGAGATTCGGAGTGGAACTTTGACTCTAAATATCGGGGTTCCACAGCCATTCCAAGTTGGAGCTTTTGGTGCGAAAGGAAAGTAACAGCTGAAGCAGTCTAGATTGTTGGATGCCGTTCAGAGCTAGATATGCACACTAGGAACAGAGGATGGTTGCTTCAGTGGATTCTTCGATAATATGAATTTGTACGGTGGACCTGAGGTGAACAAGTCGTCTTGCACTTTGTTACCTCTTCTTCTACTGGCGCTTTGCATCAGGAGCTGAATTCAACTTGTATAGGGCAGACTTATGAACGAACTGCAATCAAGGAGTGGCTGGACCGGGGTAGCACCTCGTGCCCGATCACAAGGAAGGTGTGAAGAAGTTTGGAAATGATATCGAACAATCTGTTGAACATGCAGGTTCTAATGTAGCCCACAAAGTTTCTGATCTGGCCCATAAGGTGTTACATGGGAAGGGAGGACAGACCAAATCAGGTTGGTCGAAGTCTGGAAGAGGAGGAGTTTGTGAAAACGGAATTGCTAAGGGTGATCAACAATATTGGTGTTGTGTAAAATAGTTGTCTCCGAATCGTTAGTTTATAGAGCTCTTAAACCGATTATGATGGAATCTTTCAACTTGTATAAGAAAAATACTCTTTCTTGAAAAAATAAAGAGAGATAACAAAGAAAATAAAAGTAGTAGTAAACAAAGAGAAGAAATTTAAGATTTAGAGTTATGAAAATTTATTCTGAATAGATTGAGAGTTTGAATCCGGTCTCATCCACTATAGATTTAAGGTTTGAAAGTACTATATTGAAGGTACTGGATTTGTATAAAAAGAGGTAAAAGACATATTACGATCTTCAATAGTTAATCCTCTAGTTGAATGTAGTGTAAACATAACCTATTCATTCTATGATATAAGAATAGGTTCTATATGAATAGGTTCTAGAATAGGTTCTTAAGAATTCTATGATATATTGTCAAGTTTGTAGATCAAGCTCAACGTGATATGGCTTTAGCTAACAAGGCCATTCTCAAGGGACGGAGGATTTGGTTAGATCCAGATCTTACACCTCTTCAAGTTGAAGCAAGGAGGAAGGAGCTTGCAAAAGTTAAAGAAGCTCAAGATGCAGGTTTTGTTGCTTATCTACGTGATAGTCAAGCTATTATCACCAAGAGAAGGAGACAATCATCAACCTAGCAATCCAAGAGATTGAGGGTGTTGATGTGGAACATAAGAGGCCTATCTACAACTAAGTATGTGAGTGCACATCCGATTTGGAAGATGGCGGACATCCTCAACATTGTTGAGACTTGGGAGCATGAAAGCAATGTTATTGGAGAGATACAAGGGTTTACTCTGGTGGGATCTACTTGGAACCATAGAAATCGACGAGCAGGAAGAGGCTTTGGAGGCATTGCTACTTTCATCAGATCTGAACTTCTTCCTATGATACATTTGGAAAGCCAAGATATTGGGAAACAATATCATTGGCTTCGTCTTGGATTGATTGGAGGATCTTACAATTATTTGGCAGTTTGCTACTTTGCACCATTATCCATGCAGATCTACTCCACAAGCACTTGCAATCGAAGTCAACCATTCCATCGGCTCATAGGAGATGTTCTCAAATATCAAGACAAAGGTGAAGTTTTTCTTGTTGGAGACTTCAATGCCCGCATAAGTTCCGCTCAATTTACACAATTTGATAGTTCCTTGTCTTCTCACTCTTTTGAAGAAAGTAGAGATAGTTTGTGGTCTAGAGTCTCTTGTGATCCCTGTACAAATGATTTGACTGAGCATTTCTTGACTTTTGGAGCCACTTGTAATCTGAAAGTTCTCAATGGTGTTTCTTTCTTTCCCAACTCTCACTCCAATACATGTTTTTCCTCTACTGGTGTTAGCACTATAGATTATCTTTTGTCCTCTGCCACTAATAGTTCATTTATCTCAGCGTTTGATATTCTAGAGCCTCAACCAGAATCAGATCATACACCTCTTTTATTTACTCTTTTGTTGTCAACGTCAATCCCTCTCCCTACATGTCACTATGTTTCTACTTCCCCCAAGTTTTGTTTAGATGCTAGTAAGAAGCAACTTTATAGTGAACATTTCCAAGACCTCTTGACTTGTACTACTTGGAGCCTTGATCCACATACATCTAGTTTGCAACTAACTGAGTTGCTCCAAAACTCTGCTTCTAAGTTCTTTTTGAGACATAAGACCAGGAGAGCTAGAGGTCTTCCTTGCAATGGATGGTTTGACTTTGATTGCAAGCAAGCGAGGGCGAGATCACTTGATAAATCCTTGGATCTTCACAATCGATTGATTATGACAAGACTTTACAAAGACTTGGTGAAGTCCAAGAAACAAGCATTTTTGAGGCAGAAGCAAGAGTGCTTGACAAAGGAGCTCTTGGAGAATCCCAAATCCTTTTGGAGGCGGTTGGCAGTACGATCTTCTAAACCTACTCTTGATCCCAAGTCTTTGATTTCTTTTGCTGAAAAGCTTTATTTTTTTCCCAATGTTGCATCTATGCCACATTGTGAAGGAAATCCAGGCTTATTTTCAGAAGTTGAAGTGATGACTCAACTCAAACAATTGGCAAATGGTAAATGTGAGGATTTGGATGGGCTTTCCATTGAACTTCTCAAGTGGGAAGGAGATGCTATTGGACCTATACTCACGAAAGTGTTAGAGGATGCTGCTATTCATGGCTTTCCTTCATCTTGGTCTCTACGGAAGATTGTTCCTATTCACAAATCTGGGAGCAAGGCCTTGGTGACAAACTATCGCACTATCATGGTGGGTAGTATTTTTGCCAAGTTATTTGGCAAATTGGTGGAGTCAAAGTTGAGCACATGGGCTGAATCTTGTCAGAAGAGAGCGCGGTTCCAAGCTGGTTTTCGTCCTACGTTCAACACTATAGACCATATCTTGGTTTTACGTGTTTTATGGGAGAAATCCAAGGGTAATGGAAAAGCTTTGTTTTGTGCCTTCATTGATTTCAAGAAAGCTTTTGACACAGTACCTCGTGAGCTTTTATGGCAAAGATTGCAAGCCATTGGAGTACCATCAGATCTCTTGGCAGCGGTGGCTGCATTATACCACTCAGTTCGGGCCAAGATCAACACTTCTCAAACCGAAGAGATTATCAGCACCATTGGAGTCATTCAAGGTTGTCCTCTCTCTCCCACTCTCTTTGGAGTTTTCATAGATGATATAGAAAGGTGGTTGGAGGATTGTGATAGCGAAGGTGTTAAACTTGGAGGCTTTGTCATCAAAGCTCTTTTGTATGCAGATGATGTCATATTACTAGCACGTCATGCCACTAGTTTACAGAAACACCTCGACACTTTGGCTAGCTTTTGTACTCAAAATCAGATGGAAGTCAATTTGGAGAAGTCCAAAGTCATTCTTGTGGGCACTAGATCCAAGCTCTCTTTCTGTTACAAAGGATTAGAGTTGGAACAAGTGAAAAGTTACAAATATTTGGGCATTGATTTCTCATCTGATTATAGTTGGGCACTTTGTGTGCAAAAGAGGGTAGAAGCTGGTTTCAAAGCTCTATATTCATTGCTAAATAGATGTAGAGGAGCTCATCTAGTGTCTTGGAGTCTTAGGAAATTCTTATTCAGGAGCTTAGTGTTTCCCGTTATCTTATATGGAACACAAGTGTGGGGTCCTGGTTGTAAGAAGACAGGTTGGCAGCGTTTGGAGAGGGTGCAAAAGATCTTCTTACAAGAAGAATTGGGTGTGAGGACCCAAACTTCTTATGCAATTCTTCTTGCGGAAACAGGTTGTCTACCTCTTGAGGCTGAAGCTCTCTTTTTGACTATCACTTACGTCAAAAGAGTGAGATCTCTTGATGCTTCTCGACTTCCTCTTGAAGCTCTGCATGCCACACGTCCCAAGGGTTGGTTTGCAGATTTGGTGACTTGGTCTTTGAGGTGGAATGTGACGGAACTCGATTGGAATTTGCAACCTATTGCCCTACGCGAGCGTATTAGGGAGGAATTTCTCAGCATTATGTGGAGCACACGAGGCACCAAGATGCAGTTTTATCAACTTCATGTGAATCCTATGCTTGTTTATTGTGAGCAAGGATACTTACTTGCAGAGATATCTACTTCTTTACGTCATATTATTGCTAGACATAGAACTGGATCTCATAGTCTTGGGATTGAAGAAGGGCGTTGGTTGAACATTGATAGGAGTGAACGTATTTGTAGGCTATGTGATGGAAGAAAAGTTGAGGATGAAGAGCATGTATTTCTTACTTGTTCTAGGTATGTAGAGATTCGAGTGGCGCATAAAGTTGATGTCGAGAATTTCTTTTCTCTGCTTCAACTCGAGCCTTATGATTTAGGTTGTTACATTAGAGATATTATTAGTTACCGTTCTAGTGCTTTGGGCACTAGCTAGGGGGTTCTTTTGGTTCTCTCCTAGTTTGGAGTTGTTTGTATTGTGTTTTTTAGCCTTTTGACCCTTTGGGTCCCACGGGCTTGATCTATTTACCATTTACCATTTATGAATAGCAGAGTAGATATATTACTATTATGTGTACTCCATTAACTTATAGTGTAAAGTGGAGCATCGAATGCACATGTGAAAATATTTATGCGATTTGGTATAAGAGATTACATTATTGTCATTGTAAGCGGAAGGTGAAAAGATGGATGGAGATCAAATTAAAAATTGCTATGTGATGCAATGTCTCGTATGTTGTGTTGTGTTTTCTTCACACTGGTCACATTGCTAGTTGTTTGATTGTGTTTAGGTACTCTCTAGTCTTGCATCATGTTGCGCATCGGTGTAGGGGTACACGCTTGTTTTTAGAGTAGTTTTACTCTTCTGTTCTGTATATAATGCGGTAAGATTTCATCTTCAGCTTTTTTATGCTTGTTTCTTTCATTATGAGAGTAAAGTGATGACCAATAGATCGGAATAATCTTTTTGCTGTGATTACACTTTATGTTGCTGATTTACTTAGGTAGTAGAACTAGAGTAGTGCGGCGACATCGATGTTATTGAATGCGTCATTGGTGATTTGAGGATGGCCTCAAATTAAAGTTTGTCATCAAGGACGGGGTTTGCAATTTGAATGGAGAGCCTCATAGCAACAACGGAGTGGTATGAAATAACTCTATCATTGCGGACAGATGAAGTAAACGTGATTGATTGTAACGGTGGAACTTCTATGACATCATCTCGTGTAACAAGTCCATATTTTTGGAACTTGGACGGTGTCTCTTTCAAGGACCACTATCAAAGTACTGCAATGGTCATCATTGAGTTAGACGACTTCATCAAAGAATTTGATTCGTGGTGTTTCATACAGTTTTTGCGTAATCTCATGTTGTTCAAATCCTTTTTTGCATGAAAGGGTTGTTTAAGCATTTAGAGTAACCTATCAAGAATAAGGATCATGAATTTGGGAGATATTATGATGTGGAAATCAACACATAAAGACGATGGGTTCCAAAACTACTTGTTTATTATCCAAGTTGGTGTTGTTACTAGTGGAGGTGCAAGTAGCAACACTAGTAGAGGTGCCAGTGAAGGTATCAAGATCGGTACTACTAGAAGTATTGGTGGAGCTGTTGGGGAAAGGTCTCCAGGGACTTCCTAACTTGCTGATCAATATTTTCTCAATTTTCTCTCCTTTATCATAGCATTTGAGTAAAGATTTTAAGTATTCACTGGAGTTACCTTAACTAGCATGAGTGGAACCATAATATTATAGACATGGACAACCATATCTGTAGAGCTCCTACAGATTCTTTCACCCAAATGACTGCAAATAAAATCAGAGGTTAGACCTTTTCTTGAGAGTCATCGAGCGGATATAGCCCAAGGTCAAATGTACAACGAGTCTTCCGAATCTTTTTATTACACTTCGGGTTGCGAGCTCTACAGGAGGGTTCTCCTCTCACATTAACTTTTCAACCATTTCATGCGGCACGCAATAAGGAGCCGCAGTATGAGAGAATACTTTCTATACAGTGACCAACTCGACTAATGTGATCTATCTCACGTTTCTTATGTGAATGAAAACAACTTAGTACCAAAGTATGTTATCTTGTATTGAAGAATCTGTTGCTAAGTACGATATCTTCATTCATACGCCGTTTCATCGGGTAAGACGATGAAAAAAAGGTCAGGAGAACATTCGGATCCGCCTCCCTCGTTTGGCTCCTGAATCATGACGTGGGAAATCATCAATCATGATAGTTTTGCACAAAAAACTGCGGTAAGGTGATCTTCCTGAAAGACTATTGAAGACGATGGTTCGAGCAAATTAAAAGAGGCAAGGTTCCTTGTTTTCAGAGATCCTTGACAAGTACAGAGGCTGCTGTCAGATTTTTGATAAAGGCTGCCCCAGTCTGATGACCAGCACCGACTTTCAGGGATACCGTTTTTCAGTCTTGAACCTAAAAGCGTCCCTTCGCCGTCCACTCTGCTCTTAATTGAAGAAACATTATGAACCTCTTCCAAATTTGGAGTTAAAACCTCGACCAGATTCTCTCTCACAAAGTGAGCTGGTAGTGCTCGCCGTTCAGCGCTAGGTTCTCAGTAACTGACTCGAATATTAGCTTTTGAACAAAGTGGAGCCTGAACAGTGAAAAGATTACAGTCCATTTCTATAACTTCTTGGATTTGAATATTCCGACATGTATAACATGGAAGTGGAGAACTGCGAGTTAGGTAGAAACTCATATAACCTGAAGAATCATATGCTAAATAAGACTACGTAGTACTTGATCTTTGTGGACAGTCTCGGAGCTAAGTCCTCGCCTTCAGTGGTGCTGATCTGAATAGTTGAGGTAAAAGAACTGCACCGATTGTCCTGATACGAAGACTGCTTTATATGGTCATCGTTACGAAATCCTTAGATGACAGCTTACATGCTCTACCCGAAATCAGTAAATTAGAGATAACAGTCTTTAAAGAACAAACATTCAGCTCTTGAAAATCCAAGAAAACAAGAGTGGACCTCATTCTTGTTCATTCTTGAGTTCCATGCGACTCCTCAAGAAGAGGAGACGCATGGAACTGAAGCGCAAGGCAACCACATTGACAAAGTAAAGAACTAACTACTGGAGCAAAAATAAAATGAGAGCTAATCCCCGTAGTGATAAATCACAAATTATCCAATCGGGCCTCTCATGGCTCCTACATGCAGACGGTCTGTCAGTACCGCGTGATAACAGGAGTTTTAGAGAAGGCATCACTAATCGAAGTTATTTTCTTCTCAATTGTAGAGGTTAAACCAGGCTGTAATGTAATGCACTGCAAATTCTCTGTCTAGAACATGTGCTAATTCTTTTTTATATATTAGCAGCTAAGTTATACTATCTTCAGTGCCCTCTACGGAACTTTTAGTCAAGTCTGAAGAATCTCCGCAGGACTAATGTTCAGATCAAAGTCAAAGCTTACTGGACGAACTCCCGATCAGAAAGTCCCCGTACGAATGTACCGCTTTCTAAAAGTAAGTCTATTGGTGACCTTCTCTTGAGTCCTTATTAGAGGGCGTAGTCGAAATCTGCGGTTGCGTCACGCTGGATAATAACATTCAATTATATTTTGGATGCAGCTTATGGTAAGAACGGCTGCTTGGTTACATAGAACAGAGCATTTCCTTGACCAATTGAAGCTAGATAGAATTGAGCACGTACTCATGCAGAACCATCTCAATAATAACAGCGTCATACCGTCAAGATGAGCGAGGAAATTCCGGGTCGAAAGGTTCTTCCATGTCCGACTTCCAGCAGCCACCACGTTAGTAATAGACATTATGATTATACAGGAATGCATTGTGACAGTATTCATCCGCAGTGCTCAGCAGTGAAGAATGATCGACTGCTTCTTAGACTTGTTAGAAAGCAGTGTAAGTACGTTCGAATCTCTGCAAGCCGCTCATCTTGCCAAAATTTCGCCAACTTGCTACTGTTAGCTTCAATTTGCTCTTGAGATTTGGAGACCCAGCTAGGCGCAACACCATGCGCTTATACGGAACGACAGCCAGGAAACTCCTGAGTTCTAGCAACACTTGGCCATCATGAGACAATCCATACACTTGTAAGCAGGTCCATGCGCAAACTGAAAACCTCACCCGTAGAGTCTGTTATTCACTCGCACTATGCCTTTTGGCCTCCATCGTACGCCTTGACACATTGATCCTCCATAGTTGCCTGCATCACCCAAGTTGCAAACTCTACCACTGGAGAAAGTGCAGTAAATAAGCATTGACAATTTACTAAAACAATTTTTCGCCGGGGATCTGGTTGCTCTGGTTACTCTGCTACCTGCTGGAGAGAGCACTCTGGATGTTCATGTCCTGAAAAGCGTTCCCTCTGAACACAGCGATTTACCAAGATTTTCCAGATTCTAGTTCGTTTCTACTACAACGCAGAGCTCCCCTCTTAAGTAAATAGAAACATGGAGAAACCTGAGTGGCAACTATGGACTCTGCGTATACACTTCCTCGGAAAATACATTTATTTTATGCTTCAACAAAAAGATTTCATACTTTTAGCATCAAATTTTTAATTGTGGTGGGTAATGTCAACATATTTGTCTTTGCACTTCAGTTGCGTCAGATATGTGCTTCTGAACAAATAGGTTCAGTCAGTTCTTGTGGACACTACCCATAACTCATACAGTTCAAAATAAAACTTCGGGTTGAACTTTCACTGGACCTACTTTTTTCTAAGAGTTGAGACGTTATTGATGAAATCAATTAATTTTCAACTCCAAGTAGGATATTATATGTTCAAAGTCACTGTAGTGACAATGTGATCAGCATGAGATTATCAAAGCTGGTATTCAGAGCAAACGAAAACTATTTATATTATTACAGGTCGCTTGAGTATAACGTCCATAAAAAAATCCTGGAGTTCCGTAATTTTGATTAACTTTCAAACAGCGCTTTCCTGTTTGGCACTGGTAAGTACTCCATGCGTCATTCTCATCAAACTTTGTATGTGACGACCTTCTAAAGCGTTTGCATCATTGGGTAACTTACTGCTTAAAAATACCTCACGTGAAATTTTATTTTCCCCCAGCTGGAGTAGATCAGCAGCATTGTACTTCTATGACGCTCTTGTGTATCGCGATTATTTTACGGCTACTCGATAGGTAAATAATATCTGATCGCAGTCTCGTACGTCGTCCACTGTCCACCAGACTCCTGTGCAGAGTACTGCATCGGGTACCCATACCCGAAACCCGAACCGAACCGAACCCGCCCGACCCGATGGGTATAGGTCGGGTTTGTACCAAACTAGAAAGGTCCGGTTCGGTTTCGGGTTGGACTTTTCTTAACATGGTTTAGAAATAGGGTTAAGTTTAAAAATGGAAATTAGGGTTACTCAGTACAGAGTTCGTGGAGTATTTTTTGACTTGACACAGTGCTAATCGCACTTTCTCTTCTCGTCCGTTACTCTCAAGGTTTGTCACGGGTGACAATGACAGTTGAGATGAGTTCCAAAGATATGCTCACGTTGAAGACAAAAATCACCGCAGATTTGCAGAAAGAAGACGGTCTCTATTATCGAGTGAAAAACCGTAAAGCTAGGGCAGGTGTCTGGACATCGTTTTCGTTTGTTGCGATCAAGGAGACTGGTGAACATCTGTGTTATAGTGATAATTTTTTTGTCTGCTGCAACAAATGTCTCACTGTATATCACTACAGATCAGCCAACGGAACCACCGCCATGTCCAAACACTCATGTCCGCCTGCAGAGACCAATCAAGTCATGACAGCTACAGCAACGCGCCGCGATGCGACTACAAGTGAGAAGAAACTCATCACCGTGGCGTTGGCGGACATGTGCGCTGTTGACATGCGTCCATTTTATATTGTGAAGGGCACAGGGTTCAGGAACTATACACAGACCGTCCTCAACATTGGGGTCAACTCTAAGGTGGGCATGCTTGTGGACAATATTCTTCCTGATCCAACCACAATCAGTAGAAATGTGCAGATGCGATCTAATGCTGGAAGGGAGATACTCACTGCCGCCTTGAAGTCACATCTGGCGGAAGGAATTCAGATTGGCAGCACAACCGATATTTGGACCGATGACATCAACAAGGTATCTTTCCTATCAGTCACTGTGCATTTCATCGATGACGAGTTCACTCTACATCACCGCACGCTTGCATGCAGTACATTTCCTGGGCCGCACCACGGATGTGACGTCTTGGAAAAATATGAGGGTGTTTTACGAAAATTTGGCATCAATAGATATGACCAGGTTACAGTTGTCACAGACCGAGGCTCAAATATGCACTCTGCAGATGGCATTCCTAGTCTCTATGGTTGGATACCATGTTGTGATCACATCATTAGTACCATCCTAACAACGATTATCGACAAGAGAACTCGAATGGTTGAAGGTAAAAAATCTGCTCCCTTCTATGAGTTTTACCATCTAGCCCTTGAGTTGTTTGATACTATTGATCAGGTCAAAGCTCTCGTGACATATGTCAAACAAGCGAATCTGCAGGATGAGATTGCAAAGACCCTCAAGCAGGAAAATGCGACACGATGGAATTCTGCCCTCCGTTGCATGATCAGCGTTGACGAAGCACTCCCGGAGTTGACTGAGATATTACGTGCACGAGGTCGCGGATTGGTTTCCAAGGTCAATAAGATTGATCATGAGCTTCTCAAGGAGTTCATTGCTTTTTTAGTGCCCTTTTAGGAGGCCACCCTAGCTCTGGAGATGTTTGCGGAGCCTACGATACACCGTGTACTCTATTTTCGGCAGAATCTGCTAAAGCATTGCCAGGTTGTTGCGGCGGATATCACCACCAAGGAGAAAGATGGCACGGTAACCACACTGAAGAAGGACTCTCCTGCATTCATCGCCTTGAAGCCAAAATTTGCGGAACTGATCAGGGAGAAGTTTATTTGGAGCGACATTCATGTCATTGCCGCCCTACTCAATCCTAAAACCAAGTGTCATCTAGACAAGTTTGGCATTGACTCTGTCGATATTGAACTTGGCCAAAAAAATCTAGAAAATATGATGAAAGATCATATGATTGGCTCTGGCATCGGCAAGAGGAGTGTGCCATCTCATATGAGAAAGAAAGAGGACAGTCGACGTGTTGTGCGTCGTCTTGCTGAGTACAGTTCTGAGAGCGACAGCACCATCGAAGAAAAGCCTATTGCCGATGACGTGCAGCTTGATTTTTCTTTGAGAACAGAACTCAACAACTATATTTGTCATAGGTGTAGTGACGATGAAAGCACACTTCTATCTAAATATGGAGTTTTATTTTGGTGGAAGATCCATCAAAACGAATTTCCTGTACTTTCTCGACTAGCTCGCTCTGTGTTAACCATTCCAGCTTCCAGCGCAAAATCTGAGAGTAACTTCTCGGACGCAGGGAATACCATGAGCAAAAAACGCAACCTGTTGCATCCTTCCAAGCTCGACGATCTCATGTTTCTACGCTCAATGCTAATGTCGTCTACTGTCCAGATTAGAGTTCCACCTATCACCGAAAGCTAAATAGAGAACAGTTGGATTTTTCACATGTGTTCATTTTTCGGTTCCAGAGAAAACTGAAAGCTAAATAAAAAAAAGTATGTTTTTTCCCATCAGGTTTCGGTTCCCCCGAAAACTTAAAGCTAAATAAAAAAAGCACTGTTTTTTCCCTTTGTTTATGTTTCGGTTCCACCGAAAACTTAAAGCTAAATAAAAAAAGTATGTTTTTTTCTCCTCTGTTCATGTTTCGGTTCCACCGAAAACTTAAAGCTAAATAAAAAAAAGTATGTTTTTTCCCATCTATTCGGGTCCAGTCGGGTATCAATTCAGAGGCGACTTGGTTTCGTTTCGGGTTTCGGTTTTGTCTCTTCGGATATGGGTCGGGTATTGGTACCACCAGCGGAAAATACGTGGGCATGGATCGGGTTCGGGTATGCTTTTGAGGTGTGATGCAGTACTCGGCTCCTGTGTCAATACCGGCTGCAAGGTATTGCAAGGTCACTGTGTTTTAAACGACAATTCTATTGTAATAAAAAAACAACTATTTAATTGAATGTTTAATAGACAAAATGGCTCTGAAACTATTCAAAGTAAAGTATTAATATTCAATTTTTGCTTAAATATCTTTATATACTCACATTCTTTTACTTGCATTTACATTTGAAACAAACTGCTTCAACAACTTTTTACAATACTCGTTTCACACTACCCATGTTTGCAAATCAATAATTCAACATACTTTTGTTATACAACTACTTTTGCTTTCATTTACATTTTTTAACCAAAAAGCTCAACTTTCACACGGTTAGTTTCAGATGACACACATGTACATATAAGATAATGATTCAAACCAACTCCATCTTGCAGACAGATAGTTGAGATAATAATCAAACCCCACTTTATCTTGCAATAAATGATTATACTAAAACTTTTACTTCTTGCAATATTCGAAACAATTTTTCTCGCAAATTATAGATCGTCTTCATGCAATACAGGATGAACATGTAAATTTCATATGTCATTACATCAAACTTATTCAAAGATTTCATCTCAAGCTCAATCCCTTGAGCTTGATTTTGTTAGACATTAAAGCTAGATAATAGAAATATCTCCTCAGTTGAGACACCTTGTGTGATCATTGGTAAATGGTAAATAGATCAAGCCCGTGGGACCCAAAGGGTCAAAAGGCTAAAAAACACAATACAAACAATCCAACTCCAAACTAGGAGAGAACCAAAAGAACCCCCTAGCTAGTGCCCAAAGCACTAGAACGGTAACTAATAATATCTCTAATGTAACAACCTAAATCATAAGGCTCGAGTTGAAGCAGAGAAAAGAAATTCTCGACATCAACTTTATGCGCCACTCGAATCTCTACATACCTAGAATAAGTAAGAAATACATGCTCTTCATCCTCAACTTTTCTTCCATCACATAGCCTACAAATACGTTCACTCCTATCAATGTTCAACCAACGCCCTTCTTCAATCCCAAGACTATGAGATCCAGTTATATGTCTAGCAATAATATGACGTAAAGAAGTAGATATCTCTGCAAGTAAGTATCCTTGCTCACAATAAACAAGCATAGGATTCACATGAAGTTGATAAAACTGCATCTTGGTGCCTCGTGTGCTCCACATAATGCTGAGAAATTCCTCCTTAATACGCTCGCGTAGGGCAATAGGTTGCAAATTCCAATCCAGTTTCGTCACATTCCACCTCAAAGACCAAGTCACCACATCTGCAAACCAACCCTTGGGACGTGTGGCACGCAAAGCTTCAAGAGGAAGTCGAGAAGCTTCAAGAGATCTCACTCTTTTGACGTAAGTGATAGTCAAAAGGAGAGCTTCAGCCTCAAGAGGTAGACAACCTGTTTCCGCAAGAAGAATTGCATAAGAAGTTTGGGTCCTCACACCCAATTCTTCTTGTAAGAAGATCTTTTGCATCCTCTCCAAACGCTGCCAACCTGTCTTCTTACAACTAGGACCCCACACTTGTGTTTCATATAAGATAACGGAAAAACACTAAGCTCCTGAATAAGAATTTCCTAAGACTCCAAGACACTAGATGAGCTCCTCTACATCTATTTAGCAATGAATATAGAGCTTTGAAACCAGCTTCTACCCTCTTTTGCACACAAAGTGACCAACTATAATCCGATGAGAAATCAATGCCCAAATATTTGTAACTTTTCACTTGTTCCAACTCTAATCCTTCGTAACAGAAAGAGAGCTTGGATCTAGTGCCCACAAGAATGACTTTGGACTTCTCCAAATTGACTTCCATCTGATTTTGAGTACAAAAGCTAGCCAAAGTGTCAAGGTGTTTCTGTAAACTAGTGGCATCACGTGGTAGTAATATGACATCATCTGCATACAAAAGAGCTTTGATGACAAAGCCTCCAAGTTTAACACCTTCGCTATCGCAATCCTCCAACCACCTTTCTATATCATCTATGAAAACTCCAAAGAGAGTGGGAGAGAGAGTACAACCTTGAATGACTCCAATGGTGCTGATAATCTCTTCGGTTTGAGAAGTGTTGATCTTGGCCCGAACTGAGTGGTATAATGCAGCCACCGCTGCCAAGAGATCTGATGGTACTCCAATGGTTTGCAATCTTTGCCATAAAAGCTCACGAGGTATTGTATCAAAAGCTTTCTTGAAATCAATGAAGGCATAAAACAAAGCTTTTCCATTACCCTTGGATTTCTCCCATAGAACACGTAAAACCAAGATATGGTCTATAGTGTTGAATGTAGGACGAAAACCAGCTTGGAACCGCGTTCTCTTCTGACAAGATTCAGCCCATGTGCTCAACTTTGACTCCACCAATTTGCCAAATAACTTGGCAAAAATACTACCCACCATGATAGTGCGATAGTTTGTCACCAATGCCTTGCTCCCAGATTTGTGAATAGGAACAATCTTCCGTAGAGACCGAGACCAGATCTCCACTTCTTGTAGCCGGCTTTCAGATATCAACAATTGGTCCATTTGTAAGTCTTCAAATCCTTACGACTATGCTCACATGAAAATCAATCGACTCAGCGTGTGTACTTGCTAATGTTCGCTACAAAGCAATTTTTTTGCTTCTCCAACCTTGTGTTTGGTAGTCAAAGCTTCTTACATTTTGTGTGTCTAGATTTTTGCAAGAAAGTCAAAAAGACAAAAGGAAAATTTGATTGTATGAAGAATACATCTAAATTTTTGAGATCAAATGCTTGGGGCAAGATTTATAGATTGAGTGCAAAGTATACGATAACAAATATTGATGACACAAATATTCACACATTGTTCTAGATTGATCTAGCTAAATGGTTCAAAAATGCAATGCATAAACTACGAGTGATGTAAGTGTTGGCAACGGAAAGTAAATCAATTAATTGGGAAAAAATCTGTGCACATCATATGCAAGGAATGATAAAGTGATTGCATTTGATTTAAAAAGTTGAAGTAAATTTTTTTTCTTATTTTGATTCTTATGTATGAATGACATTGATCAAAAGTATTACACTGCTTACATATGAGATACTACAATGTGCCAAGTATTGTAATGAGCTGTCATATGTATATAAGAATTTTGTGAAATTAGCCGAACGTTTAACTAGGGCTCCTATTGGGTTTGGGTAAAACCTGAGTTTGGTTTTGATTCGGGTAGAGGGCTATAACCGACCCAAAAATTTATAAAGCAACGACCCATAAGAGCTCATTTGCAAGCCCAGCTGGTCCGTCTTCTTCTGCATTAGCTTCCGCTCCGTCTTGCGAAACTCTGCTACTCCTCTCATGTATGGCACTCCTCCTCATTCCGCCTATTGAAAATCCTCGAAGTTGACAAGCTAGCAGTTTACGCGAGATGATCGATTTAAGGGTTGATGTCGCAATTAGAGTTCAACACATTTCTGGAATTTCAGAGAATCTCACAGTAAGATAGCTGCTCTTCAAACCAGCAACCTCTATTCTAGTAGTCTTCGTCCGGCGTTCCATGTCATCACTTCAGCGTGGATGGGCAGGGGTTGGTTCCTTCTTTGCGAAATGATATTCAATGCAAAGTTGACGTTCATACCACCACTGTTTCCGTTTTGATGCACTGAAGATGCAAGAGATCTTTCGACATGGACCTTTCACACACACACATGATGCCAGAGCATCAACACTCGAATATATGACACCTCGAGGAAGTATGTAGCATTTATCCAAGCGTTACTAGATATCAAACATCAACCTTAATGTAAGTTTGAAAGTTCAAGTTGATGTTCACTTCACACGTCCCGCATAATATCTCTCGCTCAAAGAATTCGTGTATTCTCCGGAACATGCATGAACACTATTAAACTCGAAGAATGAACTTCTATTCACATCGCAGTCAACGCACTACCATTGGAACCCCTGTTTAATATTTACGCATTTTTTTCCAACTTTCTCCTGAAGTAGGTATAAGTACATATTATAATCTTCAAGATTTTCCTACAGAAAATGTAAACTTTCGCCAGTAAAGTTCTCATTTATTCGTTTCCAGATATCAGTTTCCAGCTTTTAGAAAACTAGTCCATCAAGCTAAACAACAACCCAATCTCCAACAAAAGATTAGAATCTCTAATTGCGCTGGAAGAAGGGCAATTTCTAGCTCTAAGATGACGCGAGAGGGCGACATAATAAAACTGAGTATTACTCTGCGACCGACACTCCGTAGAGGAGGTTGACCAAGTACTTAACGATCCCCGAGAAACGAAATTCTAATGACTATCTTCCACGAAAACAGACAAGGAGACCGCAGGAGTTTGCCTCAGGATGCCTCACATGACGTGGAAGACAATGATTGTCTCCTGATCTGAGTGACAGCTTCCTTTCACAACACAATAAGAGATTTGCCGTCGTTGATTCGAGATTAGGCACATCCAAGCATGATTTAAACCCTGCCTTGAGCGTATCCAGATTCTCATCGTTCCCTCCTAATTCTTCACTCACCTTCTCGTTGCTAAGTAAAGCTGCGCATACATCAGATGCATAATACCGGACGTCCTTATTATCCCGCTCTCGCATTAGGCCTATCAAGTGTTCCATGGATCTATAACAGTTGCTCTGCTCATCAATAAGTTCTCTTGCTTCTGTAGGTTAGATTGTGGTATGGCTATGTCTCGTACTTACTTGACAATGGAGAGCTGCAGCTGTACAGGGTTATCTTCGGTCACTTCGAGCACTCTCACCATATTTTCCAGAACTCCCTGGCAGTTGGCAATTTGCAACGCATTAGCCCCACCAGTTATCCCTTCGAAGATAGTGGTTACTTTGACGCGATGTACCATCTCCCCCTCATTCTGCTCTCCGCTCTCTGCACTTCTGTTCCCCACCAGTAATATGGCCAAAGTCATGAGAGCTTTTGGCTGCTTTGCTAATTCGCTGTAGTACCCAGGAACATTCGACAAGGCGTGGGCGGCGGAATATTGAAGGTTCGGAATTTGCTTCTCCTCCAGCATGCACACAAGTACTTTAAATGTTCTCTCGAGTTCGTGAAAGTTTTCATCGTTTTCTCTACGCTTGTCGGTCGCGAAAGCCAGCGTCGTGGCTGCTTTGACTCTCACGTCTAGATCCTCCTGGCTGCCCATCCGGACGACCAACTGGTCGACAGTTGGTCGTCCGTTCGACATATAAACTTCGCCGATAGGCCGTCGCGTGCGAGAATGTGCAAGGCGTACAGCGCGGCCTTGACAACCTCCAACTTTTCTCACACGTTCATGTGCACCAGGTTCAGCAGCCTCAACATGGATATTGGCCGGTTTGGGCCCTCAATTTCTTCACGCGTGCCAGATAATATAGAATATATGCCGTAGTGGCACGGATCCAGCCATCGGCATCCCATCCTTCATCCCGCTCTTCTTCGCTCAAGAGGCAGACGATTTCGTGGAAGAATCCTGATGCGTCAACAAGCTGAGTTTTTTGTTCTACAGGGGCGTTCTTCAATCGTACCTTCATATTTACGAGCGAGGCCAGGTCTAAACTAGGCAACTTCTTCAAGGAGGTTTTTCTGAAGACTTTCAATCTTGTGACTGCTTCCCGAACCTGCTGGGTCATTCGAAGCTGATAATGGCAAGCCACAATCTGGCTCAGGCGATCGTTGTAATTGTTGCAGAGTTTGCTAGTAGGTTTGCACACTGAGAAGTGGTCGGCGTCCGCTGTCATGTAATGGTCACAATCGTCGCCTCTCCAAGATCCTTCCGGCACCAGCACGTCGTGTATTCCCACTAGGTCCTGCACCAAGGAGAATCGTGTGCGTCAATGAGAGACCCACCATCGTATTTTAAATTCGAAAGTCATCAGAACACGAACAGAATGACATTGATCGAGCAACCAGTTCAAAGTTGAAACACTGTCTGACCAACACAGGCCACGAACGAAGTGAATACATGAGCCAAGGTCGATGAATCCTCCTTCCTAGCGTCGACTAACTTTGTAGATCCACATACATTTACTCACGTGATCGGGGCCTACCAAGGAGGTCTGAATGTTTAATCTATTGCGATCATGGCCCTATGCTCTTATGCGCGGGGTTTAATCAGTAGAGACTCGAGGTAAACGGAGAATATGGTCCTCATAGTTCCCCGCATTGAAGTCAGCAATGCTTGCACGATCCAGCGTTACTCTAAACTTTTCGGAGCCCTGATTAGCATACGAGCCTCTACAAAACAAAACTTATGTTCCATGGGTAGGGGAGCACCAGAAACGCATAAAGACATAGCGAAGGAAAGGAGAATTGGATGTTCTAAGTCAACTCCTGGCAGTAGAGAAACTTTTGCATTTGACGTGCATGTAATTTAAAATGGACATCCATGTCATCCGAAAACAATCTCGATACAGGAAAAAGAACGTACCCACTTAGTCACATAACTTTCTCCAATTGTAGCCTTCCGCCATTTCCTGTACAAGCTAGACAACTGCTTAAAATCCTGCTGTAGCCGTGAGAGGTACGGGTTCATTATTTTGGCTTTTTCCCATATTCATTTCGGGGGGCAAGTAAGGCTGATGGGCCCATCCGAATCTTCTTCCACGCGAAGTCTCATGCCAAAATAAGGCGTTGAGTAGTAGTGAATCAGAGTGATGTTGTTCAGGAACTCCTTGACCTTTCCTTTGTCGTATACGCTACTGCCAGCCTTTATAATGTTGAGATCTTGCAGCATAAGTTCCTTGATAACGATTCCTCCAAGAGAATGACTCACCAAGACCACGGGTTTTGACCATATCTCGTACTCCTTTGCAGGATTATGCAGGAATATGCTGGCTAACAAGTTTTCTCTTATTAGGTAGTAATCTTGTCTCCCGTTTCTCGATGTAACCTTCGGGCTAAGATCGTAAGAGGCAGAAAATATCCGGGCACCTGGCAAGTCTTCCGCCAGCCAAGCCTTTGGCCACACAACTTCGGCATCGCTAGCATTTTGACAGAACTAAACCCAACCGCGCAAATACATTTCACGAATGTCCTCTCCATCATAACAGGGTCCGTGGAAGAAGATGATAGACATGTCGAAGTCAGCTCTCTCATTGAGGGCGTATAGGTTCTCACCGAGCTGATCCTCGAATGGAGGTGGGCTCTGTGACCTTTCTGCCAGCATGGTTCTGAAAAAAATTAACTCAAAACAGCGAGCATGAGTCGATCGGAGAAACACAAAACCTTCTTTTGCTTCTCAGCTGGTGTCATCAAGTTCAGCGTCACGCAGCAGTGTTTGCATTAAACCTCAATCTGCACTCTGCAATAAATATATGACAACAATACTGCTACAGACATCGCCAATCTACGTCGTTAATCTGCTAACTTTTGGTCGTTGTCCGACCAAAAGTTAGCAGAGGAGCCAAATGCTCCATCAAGAGTACAGACAGGATGCTTGCAACTCATCCAGAAGCGGCAACTTACTCCTATTTGACTTGGTTCAGACTGACATGCTGAGAAATTTTTCATTCCAACGAAGCACGCCAGGAGTCTTTTGTGAGGATGATCGCACTCGGACCCTCTGAACCTTTACAGGAATTCATTTATTCAATGCACTGCATTTTATAGTCGTGATGTTTCGTGAATGAAGTAGCTTGTTCTTGGATCTAGCTTGTTTTGCTGTCGGAGACATTAACATCTCTCACGAGCTGCAGACGTTTGATTGACGCGATCGCATCAGAGCTTTGATTGGTGAAGGTAACGTGAATTGGACCTCGTTCGTCATTGCGAGCAGAATCGTTCAGCTGCACTCCGAGAGTGCCATTCTGGAGTTCGCATTCACAAAGGCAGGTTAGTTCCTTCTATCTACTGAAATGCAAGACACTAAACATCTTTCACATCTGAACGACGAAAGAAATTCTCGATTCATTAGTGCAAACTAACAGACGACATCACAGTCAATACGATAAAGCCAATTCTTGCTGAGAAACTGAATTTCTGATCATAGAATTTACCGTCTCATCTGCATGGTCCAATTGCGGAAATATGTTTTCGCCTCTCGTCCTTGACTGAGAATTCGAAAAGGAAGTGAAAGATCAACACAATGAAGAAACGAAATATCAAGTTCATCTGTTAGCTACAATCCTCCAGGCGTCGAACTAAAGATATCAACGACAGAAGAAAATTTGTGAGGAATCGTTATACATGTCTCTTGACTTTCGAATAAGACTACTGGTTCGATTAGACGTAACAACGGACCACCATGGTCAATTTGAGACATCAAAGCTAAAAAGTCAGGATAAAGTCTCCTTCCAATAATACTCAATCCATTTTATATTAGTAGGCCTTAATCTGCTCTTTAGAAACAATGACAACTGCACACAACTCTCTTAAAATGAGCTTTGGAGACAGCTGTATAATTCAAGGTGGAAATAAAACTGTAAAAAAAGAAGTACCACTTCCCTCAGATTCTTTCAAGGCAAGAGACCGTATGTCTCTCGGGCAGAGTTTTACATTCAATTAACTGTAGGTATTGTCTAACGATATTTACATGCTTCTTTGACATGATTAAGAGTACCTTGAAACTGTCCATTTTAGTTGAATATCACATTTCCAATGAATCATTGTTTGTAGCGTGCACCTAGGACATATACGTATACTACGGCGGTCATGAACTGCTCGTCAGCTTTACATTGCTTTTGTGCTCTGATACTAGTTAATGCGATTTTGGCACAGGTTACATAGTTTGGAGTCCATCCTTTCTAGAGTTATATGAAATTTGCTGGACTTGTACTAGGAGTGACGTACTTGTTGATCAATAATTTTTCCAATTTCCTTTCTTTGAACACCTTCATAGTATCATGGCATTCGAGTAAGGATTTTAAGGATTCACGGGAGCTACCTTAACTAGCATGAGTCCGACCATTATATTATAGACATGACGTAATTTGGGTGAAAGAATCTGTAGGAGCTCCTTCAGATTCTTTCACACAAATGACTGCAAATAACATCAGAGGTCCGACCTTTTTATGAGAGACATCGAGCGGATATCGCCCACGGTCAAATGTACAACGAGTCGTCGGAATCTATTCCCTACACTACGGGTTGCGAGCTCTACAGCGAGGTTCTCTTCTGAGATTACCCTTTCAACCATTTCATGCGGCACACAACACGGAGCCGCAATATGAGAGATTACCTTCTATACAATGACGAACTAGACTAGACGGGTAATGCGATCTAGCTCACGTTTCTCATATGAATGAAAACAAAGTAGAACATAGATTATCCCCAGAAGTTTCTGAGTGACATCTTCCCATTAGTGATTTCGAATGCGAGAACCACTAGATTGTAACTACTCTCAAATAATGACAATTCCAAATGTAATTTTGGATTTATAATTCCTATCACGATCACAATACAAAACCGTGAAAAAAAGGTAATATTGCATAGGTTTATTTAAATATCTATCTTGACATTTTACTCTTTCTTTACACGTGTAAATAATTCGTTACACATATTATCTACGGTCTCACTCAAATTTTTATGCATGTATCCGTATTCAAAGGCGAGAATAGCATCAACGTTCATAGTTGCGAGCAATACAGAATAGGGAATGAAGTAGATCTTACATCCAAACAACTAATTTACAGAATGTTCTAAGACGGGTGTAACGTCCAATAAGATTGTTGCGCACTTTCCTGTTGTGAATGACACCTCCCAATAGTGATTTCCAACTAGAGTTGGACGCACAGCCTCAAAGTGCATGCCCCTGGCGAGGGCCAGGGGGCATGTCTATGTATAAACAAATTTATATGTATATTTTAGAACTACAAACTGTGTTACAAGTGAGGATAATAATTGTTTGAAATTGGCCATCGCTTTCAACTTACAAAGTGATTTTCTGGTTTTCTTTGATTACTTAGATAGACACTTGGAGATTCTGCTCTAGTCTGTTCTGGGTTTTAAGTTTTCATTTTCATTGATCCCACTTAGTGTTTTATTTCTATAGAAATGTATTTTCTAATACGTCAAATGTACGTATTGTAATACGGGCATGCTTGGGGGCATGGGGCATGCCCTCAAAAATTTTGCTCTGCCTCCAAACCCTAGCAACCCTAGCACCAATGTCTATTAGTATTGAGAGGTTAAATTGTGGACAAAGTATGTCTTCTTGTATAGAAGAATCTGGTGCTAAGTACGATATCTTGATTCATATGCCGTTTAGGATGTCTAGAGAATAGTGACATGCACAGCTGAGCCCTCGTGTAAACATGGACAAGGAAACCAATGAGTGATACATGTACAAGTTCAACACAAGATACTCAATGTCTTAAGCCTTAAAAAGTTCAATGCGTTTTACTTGATGCGATTAAAAATGGTATATCCTTCACTATCTTAGGCTTCGAAATAATATTTATGCAGAGATGCTCTTCGTATTGACGGAAAAGAGATTGGGAGATCATTTGGTGGACACAGCAGGAGGCAAACTCGTTGAAAGCAAGCTTTCTTATTCGCCTGCCACCAACCATTCCGACAGTATTTCGCATTATTGCGGTTCGTCGAGAGTAAGAGGACGAAATCAGCCAAACTTCTCTACAGCATTTGCACTCTGTTCGTGTCTCATCCCTGGACTCGGGGACGTTATCATTGGTCGCACAAATATCCCTCGTCTGCACCATTGCAGATATTGGGATTCAAGATAAGAACGGAAGCGATCACCATCGACATCAGAGTTTGATATCGCGCAGTTTCGTGTCTCTCCACGGAGGCATTCAAAGCTGAATCAGCTCAAAGTTACGGGCAACAGTGCGGGGGAGAAAACTGCAACTGCAGAAACAAGGCCTGATTTGTCATCAATTCGAGCTGTACGGTATCCACGGGAGCGCTGTAAATTGTACTGGTAGGCCTCAACAGCTTCTGGAACACAATAGTCGCAATTCGATCAATGAACAACGCTCCCAACATGCTCACATTGTAGTGCTACGAAACCATTCTGAGAAACTGTAAGACAAGCAGGGGATTATATCTGCTGTATTATAACCTGCTTCTACCCCGAGGGGGAGTAGGAGAGATGGAACCTGGGGCTCTTGCAAAGGACCCGTGGTACCATGTCGAAGGCACGTCTGCTTGAAGCGTGGAGTCTCTGATCTGGGGTCCTCAGCGGGAGCGAGAGGTGTCTCGGGAGGTGATGTGGAAGGCACAGCGTGAGGCGGGCGACCGAGCAGTAAACACTTCCCTCTCTGCGCAGTTAAGGAACAGCGTGCTTGAATGCTTGCCAGCGATCATCACATGCGAGCAGATTCCTGCCACTCTTCTCTGAACTCTTTTGAGGTAGATGATGAGATTTCGGATACCTGCAAATTCTGAGTAAAGTTTGGCCCTGAAAGCTGCCGGATAAGCATGATTGTGTATCGCTGACGATCGTAGGCTTCGAATTACTGTCGGAGCAGTGGTGCTCTTCGAAGGCATGTGGAGGTAGTTCGGATTCTTTCACGGAGATGAGAACAATTTGGGATATCTGGTGGACATATCATTGGGCAAACTCGTTAGCAGAACGCTTGCTATTTTGTTGTTTTTTGTATAACTTATATTTTGAGATCATATGAGTGAACTTTGTACATATATACATACGAACCTATTTTGAAATTATAAAAAAAAATGAAAATAACATAATAAACTTTCTAAATAAATATGTTTGCTAAGGCTGCCATAATATTATTTTTTCAAATGTAAGGATAATTCATACGTTATTATGTAAACATTGAAAAAAATTTGAAAATATGAAATCATATGCTCATAGAATTTTAAAACGACTAAATAAAAATCTAAAGTTACAGATTTCTTTGTGAAAAATGTACAAGCTCTTTTCAGTACTATAATCTGGAATTAAATTTCACAATGTTCTCTCTCATTCCAAAATCTACGTCCATGCTTCTATCCACAAACACCGTTTATATTTTTAAATTAGAGTTTTACAAGTCTTAGTATAAATTACGCTATTAATTGATTTTCATTCAAAATAATATGTGTCTAATATACCAAGAGATACCAAATTCTCTTTATGTCAAAATTATAAATTATATTTATCAATATGGTCACAAGAATATCAAAAAATTAGATTTTCATTAATCAAATATCTTCCATTTTACAAGATCAATGATTTTGTTTCAAATTGAATAGTTGTATATATTATAAGCACTAAATTTTTTATTTTATAACACTTATGATATAAACAGTCATACCATAGAATACACTACTCATTATTGAGATGAAATGCAGAGAGCAAGTCATTGACATAAATAATTATCGTTATCATCTAGCACAGCAACTTCATGCTAAAGATAGTGTGTCAAAACATTCACCACTTCATTGTATAACATGAAGTGGTGAATCAGATTTTAAAATCCCTATAATGTAATAATACGTAATAATTACTGATATGATGTAGAAAAGAAACTTAAAAAAAATAATATATTGATTATTATTCAATACATCTTATTATTCAATATATTATAACAACATCATTGAAGAAATATATGTGATTTTTTAAGTTTAATTTCATTATTCTTCATTATGAAGATTGGGTGAAGATTATCCAATAACTCTTTATATTCGTTTTTCTTTGAACTTTATCAATTAGAGTGACGCAATCCTTCTACTCATCCATTGTTCTTTTTTATGCTTTCTAAATATGGCATCCCTATATTTATTTCTTGTCATTTAGAAGATATTTTGACCTTAAATCATTGTTCAATCTTTTAAGTTTTCTAGAACTGTCAATTTTGATCATGGCGTTTAATTGTGTTCTAACAAAGAAACAATCAGAGTGTGCATTGTACTGGCAATGTCAAACTTGACTATTCCAAATTCCATGGAGGTCATTTAAAAAATTTAAATATAAATTTTTTCCCGTATACGCTACACATCTATTGAATTCTAAATTTGAAAATCTCATAAAAATTTCCACGATAAGTATCACAATTACTTTACCAGTACTTTACTACTTTGCTAGTCTTTCTTTACAAGTGGATCAAACTCATTCCTTAAGTCTTCTTATTCCAAATCTTGTTAGTCTCTTCAATTGTTAATTATCTCTCTATTCATGCATATCAATCCAAATAATTTCCGGTGGATTTCACGTTCCAAACTCTCAAAATGATTTCAACTTTTCCATAGAAGGCGATAGTTCCACATTGCTAGATAGGTTCGAAACAAGGTGTTGTTCGACGACCTATCACACTACCTACGACACGAAGAAGAGTACGTAAAAAGATGCGTTAAACTGTAAAGAAAGAGGCAGATTTGCACTTGAAGAAGATAACCGAGGTTTTAAGAGATGAATTGAATTTTGTCGAATTAGAGGCTGATAAGGAGTTTGACACAAGTAAGCAAGATCACATTGCTCATGGCATTGACTATGAGAGAGAAAAGATCAAAGCTGGTGATAAGAAGCCATCTCGGAACTTTCAAACTACCAACAATGCTGTTAACGATGATTCTAATGTAACGGGACATGATTCAAATGCCGTATTGATATTCAAATCGGAATCAAGAGACCACAAGATCCAGACGGGTCTTGTGTACCGAGATATTCGACAAAGTAGTTGGAGATTAGTTTGAACTAAGAAGGCCTGATCTGACGAGCGGTCAGCTCAGCCGATGAAATCTAATCTTCACCCGGTTGCTCTCCAGACACAAACCCTATCTATTACCACTCCTCCTCCTTCAAAAATTATTATACTTAGACGGAAATCAGCTATAAGCAAGCCGAGTTGTCAAATCCTCTCGAGTCGTAGAGTAAAAAACCATGACCTTGCCCTCCCCGGCAAAAGCTACACCTAATGTGCAATTGCCTGACTGTGAGAGTTGAAGAGCTCAAGTAGCCTTGCATGTATGTATCATATTCATATGCAAAATTAGATATCCCTGAATTTTAAAAAGGACATAAATAAAATTACATATATTAGAAATCTCTTCTCGAAAATGTTTTATGAACTGTACTTTGATGTATATAAAATATTGACTTTTCAAACTACTTTGACCCCTCCATGTTAATTTTCAAGTATTGCAAATAAAAGGCAATACTTTGGAAAAAATGAACATGGAGGGGTCACAGTAGTTTTCAATTTCAGTCAAAACATGCAGTATCTGTGAAGGTGGTTGTGACATTTTCCCATCACTTTTGATTTGAAGTGGGAACGAAGTCCTTACTATCAGCGATGAAAATCAAGGAAAAATTTGTTTAGTAAGACTATTGATCTGATCCCTTGTCTAGACACTCCCACCAGCACACTCCTCACGAACGGGAGATATAACTTCATCAATGGAGGACTGCAATCACATTTACTCATCTCAATCAAACTCATCACGAAGTAAACAGAGCTTGGCCTCTACAAATGCACTTTCCACTTCTGGATAATTGCACTGAAAGCATACTCGTGGAAAGCCAACAATAAGTGCAATAACTCTTCAAGTGCAAGTGGAGACAGACGACCACATCACTTGCACTTTTCCAGGTCTGACTGGACTCCAATATACTTATTGCACAGTGCTACTTTCATGAGTTAACGTACATGTCTCGTTTAGTGCAATGTGCTTGAGAGCACCATGCTTATGACAACATAACACCCACTTCGAAAACACAACAAATGGCGAGAAAAGAGGCAACAGATTTTTGAGATACACTAAACTTCTAGGATTAGTGATAAGTGTGAACCGAGATTCATACCTAGAGATCTGGGAATGTCAACACAAGCTCGCCTTAAATCGACCACTGGATTTGTCAGTTCAGCCATCATCATCGTCATCATTATCCATGAACGCACTCTTCGACACGCTGTTTCTCCATACCTCACAATAACCGTACCATTCAGTCAGTAGATTCGAAATCTCATTGGTCAGAGAACAGAATACTATAGACAACTTTTCAGGCAATGTTCACATACTGCATGGACTAGTTCAACTCTTCAAGAGTGTTAGTCTTGATTGGTGTCGAGAGCCTTGAGGAACATTTGTCGAGCTAGTGCTTGTAGTCCTCACTACTTCTCACTGCAGGCACGGGAGGGAGGGAGAGAGAGAGAAAGAGAGAGAGAGATATCATTCGAGTAAAATTGAAAAGTTTTGCTATCATGCACAATCTCTTCCGAGATTGCCATGGCAAATAATGACAAGTGGTTTGAGTCTCTCGACGATGACTGAGATTGCTCTGAGGCCCGAACTCCGATGACCTTTTCAAAATTCCATGCTCTGATTAGTGGGTACCATCGTCATCCCACTCTTCCCACCTCGTCCCGGGCATAAATTTTTTTATATGAAGAGTCTATCTACGGGTGTGCAATTGAGGAGCTGATGGAAAATTGGATGCAGTTTCAGGGAGTCTAACACCAGCTGAGGCGTTTGCATTCATGCCAATTAAAGGGGAATCACAGATCGATAAGAGTGCCAAGCGATCGCTCCCACGCATAGCATACAATTCTCGCAGTAATTCGCTCTACATTCAAACGTCAGAATTGTGATCAGAGAGCCCAATTGTTAATCGGTTTCCAGATCCTTATTCAAATTTCACACATGGCTCTGGCCGATGCACCTCGCGGATGGGTAATTTCCGGATCCTGTCGGCCTGTTCTCAAGAGTCTCTCGTCCTCTTATGCCATTTTTTTACTGGCCTGAAGCAGTCCCCGTCCCTCGAAGTGTCTGACTCGGTTTTCCTCGCTCCGTACGAGCTAAACTGGCAGAGTGCAAATCTCCAAAAGTTCGACAAATATTCAAACGGCAAAGCGAGCACACTGGTGCAGACAACTAGTTGCCGACGAGGTGGAGGATGATGCGTCAGGGGATCAGCTGATGCAGACGATCATGTGCGGGTCAATGGGTTTTGCGATTCGAGAGCAGACGACGAGCGCATCGAAATGAGCACCGAGTGCTCACGCGCAGGAAGAAACAAGAAATGTGGGATGGCGATGACGCCCAGGATGAAAGGCTCACCTTTAGTGGGGCGACGAATCTGATCCCATTTTAAGGCGGCGGTCCGACTGTCGGGTGGCCAGAAACTTGGCGGGTCTTTGCTGCCAGGCGACGACGACTCTCATGCTCAGGCGGCTCAAGTGCGCTGAAGTAGAGTTCTTCTTCTTCTTCTTCTCCTCCTCCTCCTCCTCCTGCATCTCGGCCGGAGCTTGTTCTACGCATCTGCGGGTTCTCGACCGGGATTCTACAGAGTGTCGCCTGCTCTGGATCGACGATCGCCTGTGCGCGGCGGGGTGATATCGGAGATGGATGAGACCTTGATTGCTGACGAGCGTCTGGAGAATTAAAAGAGAACGTAAGCCCAGATCTCTTGAAAGCACGGCTCACGCGTAACGCAATCGAAGGGAGGAGGCGAGGGCGTGCAATCTCAAGCTATGGAGGGGTCTGTTATGTTCCCGCTTCTGCTCTCGATGATGGGTGGCCTCAGCACCGGCTTAGGTACTTGGGAGGTTCTCGCCGATGACTGTTTGATATTTTGCAGGCTGATACTTCAAGTTGAATTCATTTCCGGTTGTTGCTGTGGCTGGCAGTAACTGGTGAACTGGATTGGTATGAATTGCAGGAGGATTACTCGTCGTGTTGCAACCGAAACCATCGCTGAAGATGCTGGGAACTCTGCAAGTGAGAATTGGTGCCGAAGTGGATTTTCTGTCGCAGATGTTTGCATGCGGTAAACTGCAATTGATCCAGAATGAGTGCGAGGAGTGCTTCGAACTGCGTGCCTGAGTTTAATTTTGCTCTTCTCTTCAGGGCCTCGCTGCGGGGATGATGCTATCTCTCTCTTTCCTTGATCTTATGCACAATGCCACCAACGCCATAGGGTTCACCAAGGCTAATCTTTGGGTGAGTTAAAAAATCAAAATCTTCGTATGAACGTCAAAAAATGTCAAAAACCCTCATAGACTGTTTTGAGGTCCTGGTTTTAGTCTCATTAGCGTAAAGGTGTGGTGCATATTGAATGTTACTACGGAAGATATCTTCTTGAGTATGTCCTTGTTACTCGCTGTAAGTGTGGTCTTATACCTGTGATGAGTGCAGTTCTTTGGAGGAGTGATTGCGATTGCTTTAATTGTCACAGTGATACCAGAGCCGACTCTATCAGCCTCAGATAAGGCTTCATTCAAAGAAAAGGTAGTGCCTGGCCGTGTGACAGTCATGGTTCTCTTCTGCTTTGTCCAAAATTAGTGGTTTTTTCATAATACCTACTTTGGTTTTCGTATAGAGTTATGTGAGCAGAAAAATTGGACTCATGATATATCTGAGTATCCACAGGATGACAAAGCAGGCGATAAGCCTCTTCTGAAAAGACAGCGAAAGCAGGTGTGGCTGAGTGGTATCGTCACAGCTGTTGGTACGGTTTTCGCCTTTCACTTCTAAATATGCATAGACCAAAGTCATTAGAGGGAATTGTTTTGAATTTCTAGGAGTCACAATTCCTCCCAGTCGTGGATGAGTATGTTGAACCAAACATTTTCTGGTCGAGTGGATCTTGATTATGCAATCGGTCTTATACCATCCACCTAATATGACATACTACTAACGAGTATAGCTTATACCTCCAATGGAGACGGTAGAATCACGTGGAAGAAATGCTCATTCGTCTGTTTCGATGAAAGGTATTAAGAATCATTTCTGTGGTCGATGTCATCCTATTAATTGCAGGTATCAGCCTTCACAACTTTCCTGAGGGTATGGCAATCTTTCTCGGATCAGTCAAGGTATGAGAACCTTGTGACATGGGATAGAGTTGGAACTATAAAAGTACTGTGTGTGTTACTCGTTGGATGTGTTCAGGTGAAATGTCTTTATGTACTCGTATTGCAGATGTAATGATTTTCAGTTGGTTCGACTGCTTTCGAAAACGTATCGTAGAACTAATTCTCATGTGGTCACTAATTTGCAGGGCGTGCGAATAGGTGTGGGCCTGGCTATAGCAATAGGTCTGCACAACATACCAGAGGTGAATGCCTATCATCCTGTTTGTTTGTTTTGCCATTGATAGTCTGTAGGTTTGACGTTGCTGCTATACAGAGAAAAGAGAGAGAGATCAGAAGATTGCAGTGAGACGATAGGACTAGTTTTTATATTTCTTCCTCCCCTCTCTTGAATGAATGTTCGTCTCCTGCCCAGTCTATTAGCATCGCTTACTCTTAGGAGGATAGTCTTGTCCGATGAATCTCTAGGCTATGACGGGCAAATGCTAATGAGTACAATTGAATTTTGGCAGGGAGTTGCTGTTGCCTTACCAGTGTACTTCGCAACTGAGAGGTGAACACCATAATCGAAGATGACAACTTGGAAAAAATATTATGTGCTTTATCGTGCTTCTTCATCATTGTAGTTTCTCCCTGAGTATCAAGTGAAGAGCAGTATTTTTTCTTTGGATGCAGCAAGTGGGAAGGCTTCAAACTGGCTTTCCTCTCTGGTCTGGCCGAACCCTTGGGGGTTGTTCTTGTCGGTGAGATCCTTTCATTCACATACTGTTTAAGAATTTTCATGAGGACACGTGAATGGAAATTTGTGTACTGAAGGCTTCTTCTCATGTCCGCATGATGGATGGATTCCAAGTATTAACGCTGTGGGTACCCTATCGTGCAGCCTATCTCTTCCCAAGCAGTCTGTCACCGGATATTTTGGAAGGATTACTTGGAGCTGGTAAGAAAACTCTGATACTCTCGGTCCCGTTTCCCCTCATGCACACTCCGTTTATCCTCTAAGACTGGACAACGCTTCATGATTAATGTCGGTGCCCAGCGTCCCAGCGTCAGTCGTGTGTGGTGGACTTGGAGTCTATCCCCTTCAAACAGATGCGCGGACCATGACCTTCTGTTTTCATCACTGCTATTCTGCAGTCGGAGGTGTCATGGCCTTTATAACTTTGCGGGAAATGCTGCCCTTAGCATTGGAGTATGCCGGCCATCGTCAGGCCGTTACAGCTGTTTTTGTGGGAATGGCAATCATGTCACTGAGGTGAGAGGACCTCACCTAGATTTGTGTTGCAAACTTTGTGGACTGGGTACTGCAGATCGAGTGTTGTAGTTCTTTGCTGTGAAGTGAAACTGACCTGTTTAAATCTCCAGCTTGGAGCTTTTGGCAGCGAATCTACCCCAGGAGATGACATTATGAGCAGCTGCTCCACAAGTTACCATCGTTCCAGTCCATCTGGTCACGGCTGGCTGTGAGTGTGCTCTTAGATTCTGGCACTCTGTTTTGTCTTGGCTAATGTCCGAACCGGAGACCACGAAGATTCCTCTCCACTTCAATAGAGACTCGGTCTAGGTGATAAAAAATGTCGAAGGAAAACATAAGCAATTTCTGACATGATTACGTATCAATAAAAGGACGTTATCAACAAGAACCCCAAATGATTCGGTGTGTGTCCCACGGCTTCACGTATTCGAAGTGTCACATTCAGACATCTGCATCAATGCGAATATCTTTGGCATAATTTCGAGAGAAGTGCTTCATGCACATCATGACATGGAAGTGTGCCACTACACTCCAATTTGCTTTTGTACTTGCGCGCTATATTTCGGCGTGTTACTTCTATCTTGATTTTGAAATCGTCGATTACCAGACAGATTATATTGCAACATATCATGCACCGAGTCTACGGAGAATTCCAGTGTTCCACACAAATCCAGACCACTTGAGCAGCGCTCATGGTTTGGTGCGATGTTTTAAGTAAAGTTCCAGGTCTGAAATGTATCAGGAAAGTAGTACACATAAATCTAGGAGTATCATATCAGTCAGTCGAAGCCTCACGACTGGTGAACATTTCCTACATTTTTACGTGCCTTCGATATCTCATATTACAAGTATATACAAGAGCATGAAAAGGACCACGATATTCAGCATCAAGCTCCTAATGTTCAAAAGCTTTAGTTGCAAGCGATAGAAGTACATCCTTAGGCCCATCCGAGAAAGGAACTTCTTTCACCAAAGTATCCGGGACCACCATGTGATGCTTGACTTGCGCTGTTATCCTGCAGATATAGCGAGAGATGTTCAGATATTTAACTGCGAACTAAATCCCGGCATTCTTATTACCTTCGCAAACGAATATGATGAAAGGAGAAATTTCCGGATAAAAATTTCCAAAATGGATAATATTACGTACGGCAATCCACTCCACGTATCCACTCCACACAGTCAGTGAGCAGACTGAGGAATCCAATGTAATCAATTACGGTCCTGAAACAATAAACCAGACCCATCTCATCAGCATCATGCATTCTTTTAATCTCATCAAGCACAACAGGAGAAACTACAAGTTCGCGAGACAAGGATATTCCAGCAAATAATCATATTTGTTAATCCTTCCAGCCAACTCTGGAATGAAAGATAGAAGATAAAATGAAGAACACGCTATTGCAGTACTAAGGCCCACGTCCTTGGCCAGGTTGAGGCAGCTCACGTGAAGGGACAAAGCGGAAGATCTTCATGCTATCAAGGTTTGATGTCTGGCTTGATGTCCTCGATAGAACTAATCTCCAGTAATGAAGTCGACAATGTCACACAATGACATTCAAGAGTACTCAAACTCACCTGAGAAGATTATGTTGAAAGTTAGACGGGTACTACACGTGCATGTCCGAAATTAAAAGACCTATCAGTTACATCTCAAAGCAAGACCTGTTCAACCATCAAACTATACAGAAAACTACATATCGGCGCATGTTTCTAGGTCGGTGATCCCGTGTCCTCCAAAAACTTGCTTTGAAATCCCTCTAGTAGTTTTGAATATCATGCAATGAGCTGAAAGAAAGACTTTGCGCACAAATCAAGACAAATTTATGAGCAAGGAAGCTTACTAAAACAGCGGTGCCTGTCTCAGCAAATCTTGGTATACATACAAGTCGCACCATTTCACCTTTTGGACCTGCAAGGATGTAGATAACGTTAAAAAAATCCGAGGTGTTTATTGTCCTTGGTGTAGGAACCTTGGCACAAATAAATACAGAGATCTGCAAGGACTTGAATAACCACCGAGACATGGGTCAAGGAGATTATCCGCAGAAGAGGTATTGACAACATGAGCAGCAGTTCTCGCAAGACCATATCTTTCTACAGATTGCTCAATATACGGATCCAGCGTTTGAGAATACTTGGAAACTTGCAGTCACAAAGATCGGTCTTCCCTCAAACGAAGGTTATAAAATGTACCTCTTATCAAGCGCGTTGAAAATTTGTCCTGATTACCACAGAAGTAAACGTGAGGACAACTTGGCTCGATTAAAAACGGGTCTCTATCGTGGAATGGGTAGCATCCTGTAAAACAAAAACACTCACACGGTTCTAAATTCCATCGTGAATTAAGGAAGGAGCTCATCAATGTTTGTTAAAAAGGCAAGTGTCTGAATACATTAAGGAATCAATCTATGCAAAAAAACATACTCATAGCACATCCTTTCTCAAGTTTTACAGGAAAAACTGCAGATAGCCTCAGTATTGTCGTTCGCGAACATGTTGGGTAGTCGATGAGACTTCCGATGCATAAGCCCAGTCAGGAATTACCGAGAGTATCCGGAGCTGTGGGTGCGATGTGTCGCCAGCTGAGAGTTCTCTCCATATAGTCCACAGGATCGTCAGCTAATGAATACTTGTCAAGATCTTCGATATTTTGTCCCGATGTACCGAGGAACCTGCATTGCAGGGCAAAAGATATATGCACAAAGTTCCACCTCGATCAGCTTCAGACCGAAGTCGATAGTTTAACCTATGGTTGGAAACGTATACTGAACCTCAAAGGATGTTGGACACTCGATGTTCGAAAACACATAAAAGACTAGCTCCAAAGCAAATTCAAACTGGTTTCTTGTAAAAAGCATGTATGGGCAAGTTTAGTTTGCTTGCAGCGGTAAGATATGACGATAGATTTGAGATGGAGAAACTACACAGATTTGAAATGCTCAAGAGTACAGATGGGTCAGATCTTAAGATAATCCAGCTTCACACATGTGAAGTGCAGGAGAGAAAAAAAGAATTACCCTACTCCATCCAGCTCAAATTGGTGAGGATTTGTTGCGGAGACAAATGTGGAATATGCTGTTGCTCCGGGAAACAGGCACTTGTGTAATGGCTGAAATATCAGCCCGAAAATAAGAGTCACTTCATCAGGCACAAGAAAGTGGTAATCTAATGATTTACTATCTCCAATATATAACTCCAATATCCCAGTCCAAGACTCAGACACAGCATAAATCATACATGACAAACCCGTTCATGAACTGTTCAGAGGTTCAAACAATACGAATGTGAATAACCAGGCCGCTTACAAATTCAGCATTACTAGATGAACATCAGATAACATAAACCAACTCTAGCTTTCATCATCAAGATTAATGTGACAACCTGACTCGTACCTGCTGAGGTAATGAGAAATTGGCAGGGTCTTTTGAACCAGGCATGATGTCCACTGGCATAGCAGAAGCTAGCTGTATGCAAGTAGAAGATAGCAACCGGTCTTAATTCAGGAGACGTCATTCCATGTCGTTGACATAAGATAACACCATAAAGATCGATAGACTCGCACTTTCAGCAGCCGTGAATGAATTCTGAGACTACTTACATATTTAGTTTCATGGATCGGGAAGAGATCATAGAGCATCAAGAGAAACACTGAAGTGTAATAAAATCTTGAACGTAGACAACACTGTATAAAACGTTCGCATTGCAGTATTTCGCTAAGAGGAAGCTTCAATCAGTTAAATCAAATTCAGCATGATATTCGGAATTATACCTGAGTGAGTACCAAGTCCAACTCCTTGATAGGCTCAATCAACTTGTGCTGATCTTTGCTAGATAGAGGCTGCGAGAAGCAAACATCTTAAGAATGAGTATAAAAACTCCAAATGTCCTACGTACCTTAACACCCCACTTTTGTCCCTCTGTAAGCATGACTCTATTTATATGCTGCATCATATCTCAGGTGAGACCGGAAATGATGGTACAGTAAGTTCGATGCTCAATTTGAATTACAAACACAAGGCATGCACAAGAATTACCTGGCCATGGAGAGCTTGGGCCTGAAGTTGAACAGAGTCTCCCGCTATTATGGTGCGGACAACCTGGGCACTCAGGCTCTGCTCCTGGTTCGTAATAAATTGAGAACATCAGGTCACCACTGGTCAGATCTTTCGAGCAGAAAGTTACCTTAGGAGGATCTATATTTCATACTTCGATAAGAAGGTTGGACCAACAATTTAAAGATTTCACAAACAATCGTATCTACAATGAACAAATGTAATACGAGATACTGGATCTATACATCCCCTTTCAGATGTTCTTTTTCGGGATAAAACAATGATATGTAAGTGATGGTTTTCAGAGCCCCTCTTTAATTTCAAAGGACGTTCAGCTTCAGTACGGACATATCAAAAGAACTAGATAGCTTGATGCGAACTTCCCGTGGTCGTAGCTTAAATTGAGGTAAGAGTATAGCAGGGGTGACCAAAATTACCTGCTCTTCACCAAGGTGTCCAGTAAGATGATCGACGAGAAGCTGAACTTGAAGGGGATTCGTTTCAGGCCCTCCACATCTTAGGCCCGATACAAAAGCAACGTACTTCTCCGATTCTGAGTTCAATTCATTGGCGACAACGACTTGTTATATAGGGGTAAGAAAATGGATTCAGAAAAATCGTCGTGAAACTTCACAGCTTCTGACGCTAAGATTTCCTCTTTATGAAGGACAACTGTTCCACATGGATTTGACTGCAAATGAGAACTCCTGAATTACAGTTGATGTCGATGGCAGAGGAGAATTTTAAGTCTCACCTGATTTCTTTCGGGTGGGAAGGGGAGGCTGAGGTGCAAGCCCCGGTTCCAGGATTTCCTCCACAAGGAATTCACCATCCTTTCCAGGCTGACCACAAACTGCCACAACAACCCCTGGATCATGCGAATCCAGCAACATCAGAAAGATACCACTCAGATCAGGAAGACCGTACAGACAACTGCGGCTTCCTGGCTTCCTCTGCCCATTATTTTAAGCTAATGAAACTCTTACTTATGCGTTTCGAAATATGTCCATCAAGAAATTCCAGGATCAACGACTAAAAGAAGTTGGCCTACCGGTGACATAAACAGAAGGCGATATACAATTCCCAACTAGCTTGACTCGACCACTTTCATCCTCCAGGATAAGATAATCCTCTGCATCTGTGAAGTTGGAAGGAACTACCAGGCCACCCACAGAGCGCTGCAAGTTGAGAACCAAAGGAGAGTAAAATTTCAAATCAATATTCTGGTTTGCAAGAAGTTCGGAGCATGCTACAAACGAAAGTCCAATATCTGACAGGAGAAGTCAATTTTCGGAAGCGTTTGCTAGGAGAATTGGTAACGCGACATTTAGAAACATGATACTAAGAATAAATAAGGGCGAGCCATGAGCAAACTTCACCTCCTTAGAATACTCGTCAAGAATATTAGGCTTGAGCTTCATTTGCTTGTAAAGTGTGCCAATCACCACACAAACCTTGCCTTCATCAAGGCCCAAAATGTTTGTCACTGTAAACATCACAAAGCAACCTTAACTCAGCGAGTCTGCGGAGAAATGATTCAGGATACCGGAAATTGAGAGACTATGTTATCCTGCAGTATTTTGTGCGCATAAACCTTCAAGGTATCTGCAGATTATAGTTCTCTTCAACATCCTTCAGCTCTTTCCTCCATCTCAATAAACTGACTCATGATCAACATCATTCACATCCTAATATACCTTTATGAAGATTACTAAGTGTTTCGAAGCTGAAGTTCACCAAAATGATTGTGTACTTCTTCACTACCACAAAAATTCACAATCCGATATTCCTCATTCCTCTCCAAGGACCCAAACATTTGCTTGAAAATGGATACCTATGTACGATGGCCATCGCTCTTTGATGCGTGGATTAAGATATTGCCGAGTGAAGGTGAGACGAAAGAAGTAGAGCTGGCTGTATTGTTGTCCCTTGTATTTTTGCTTCTTGAGCTCGAATTTCTCATTCTGCGCAAGCAAAAGCCAAATTTCAGTAGTTAGGGCCCAGGGTGCAGAAACGTGAGCCATTTACAGAACTATTCAGTCCAAGTAGCTCTCGATCGAGCATTTTGTCACGTGAGAGGATTGTAGAACCTCTAAAACAACGTGAAAGCACAGAAAAAGCGAGTGGACAGAGTTGAATTTCATCAGTAATGACATTCTGAGGGGCACGGAACTTCGAAGTCTGCATCTATGATTGTGATCGTCCATCAATTTCGTGATATCTACCAAAAGCCCTCAAGATCTAAAAGCACAAAATGAAAGACATTTGGAGGAGAGTAAGGTTGGGTCCGCACATGAGACACATATGTTGCTTGCACCCTCGGTAGCATATCAACGTCCATGTCTTCCATATTCAAGAAGATATTCAACCAATCACAAACTCGATCGCTACTCAACGAAGAAATGGATCCAGTCTATGATGGTCTTCAAATTCAGCTGCGTCTGAACCTCTCAGAAGCGTTCTCCGGGCCCATGAAGCAACCCTCAGGATCCTATTTCCTCTATTTCCACCCTCCTGAAACCAAATGCTGCACCAGTCTTTCTAAATTCTGTAGCCGCGTGGGGTGACAATTCCCTTTCAAACACTCTGAACCTTCATGTCTGCTTCCTCCTTGTTCCAAATTCCGACCATAAACCCTACACGATCAACGCCTTGCCTCCCGACATGCAGCCAGAATTCTAACTTCTACAGCACAAATGCACACATTCCACGATCGAATTCTCTGCGTTTGTCGGATGAATTACTGACGCTGGGATCTAAACCAGAAGGCGGAATTCTTATTTGGCTCGCGCTGTTTCCCGCGAAAAGCTTGTACGCAGTTGCTACGTCACAAGCTTACTGCAGTTGGAGCTAACTGCGTAGGACTTTATTGCGCCGCCGCCGAATATGACTCCCACGATAAAGCTCCCACCTACGATCTCCACGTCAGAATCCACGTCAGATTCCGGTCCAGCCTCTTGGGGATAAAAAGTACAGTTCTAGATTGTGCATTTTGAAAACAGGCGATTCGCGGCTTTGTGACAAGGAGTGCTAACCGCGTATCGATGTCAACGGTCAGAGATCAATTCCAGTCTGGACCTCCACGATCGGGCTGTCTAATCGCCGTACGATAGGACTATCTACGTCGCAATTTCATGGTTTATACTGTGGTCAATGAAATGTGTTTTCGCCATGGATGTGGTAAATGCAGTAACTTCTTACAGACTGCACGCCATTGGAGCGCATGATCCAGTTTGCACAGCGCGTGGAGACGAGCAGGCGGCAAACTCTGTGCCTGGATAATAGCTCTGCCACGAGACGGTTCCGCATTTTCGCAACCACAACTCCCGCGAGGATGCCTTTCAAGCCTTTTAAGCGCTTCCAGACGCATCTGAAGAAGATCTGTTTATGGATTATGGGTAATTACCCATGATCCAAACTCATTGATTTAATAGGTTCGACCCTTCGAGCACGAAGTGAGTAGTGAAGTCATAGAGTTGAGCTACTTGAGTAAATTCTAAGAAAATGCTGCAATGTGATCTGGTTTAATAAATGATCTAAACTCAACTTTAGTTGGATTAATTCAACCGAGCCCATATTACGGGTTAATATGGGCTCGGTTTTTCGGATTTATTAAGGATGTGATTTAATTTAAATTATGGCGAATATATATAATAACAATTATTAGCTGATTTTTCCAGATCCTTTCAGATGTTCTCCCTGTGCTTTAATCAATCGATGGTGTGAGATTTTTCCGGGAATAATCAGAAGTAAACATACTGATAGGATGTCATAATGTTTGTTATCTATGGTCGGTAGAGGTAAGTACGCAGGCAGCTTCAATTACTTGCGGACAGGGAGACTGCGGCGCGGAAGCTGTCGTCGATGTTGTGAGCATGGAAGACTGCGAGTGCCGGAAAGTTGCGAGAGCGTGTCCTGAGGTGCAGAATCTCTGCTTTTGCGAAAAACCCTAACCCTCGCTCCTTGGGCCCATGTCCCCGCTCCCTCGTTGTTCTGTGCAGAGGAGGGTTTTGGAGTTGTGACAGGCCTTCGGACGAACGCCGAGGCTCCGCGATGCTTTTTGTGGTGCTGACAGCGAAATAATCTGTAGCGCTGGGAAAGCCAACAGACGGTAGAAGAGCTGAGGGACGAGTGGAAGCACAGGCAGGAGCGAGTGGAAAGGTGGAGACGGAGCAGAGGAATGCGTCTCTCTGTACTTACGCGCGAACGAGAGGGATCGAAACTGGTGCCGGGTGATTGATTGACGTCTCCTGAGGGGCCATGGGACTTCATAGCCCCTCTCTTCCCCGATGCGAGATGCCCATAGGAAGTTGGACCAGCATTCTAGCTCTCATTCGTCCGAGGTGAGTGTGTTCGTTTGCTCGTTGAAATTTCATCGGTGTGTTCAAATCATCATTCGCTTTAGGAATGGTGTTCTTGAGTCCTTTGGACTCGAAGTCTACTCGCCATTCATATCTTGAAAGCATTTGCTGGTACCGAAACTCTCCCTTCAACCGCACTCCCAACCTGGCTCCAATTGTTGGGAGCAAGTTTCAACTCAGCCTAGCAGACTCTCGCAAGCAACATGTGCAAGGTGATGCACTAATTGGGCTCCTGTGGAGCTGTCTTGTTACGATGTTCCCGAATTCTCACCAGCCTGTTGACTCACACTCTTCCGACTTGGGAATTGAGATACAAAACTTATTTTGTTGCAACACGGCTAACACTTTATTTCTCTAATTTGTAGGCAGCAGCGGCTGTCATTGTACTCCGAGTCCCTAAGCCCGTTGCATACTTCTAGGTTTTATGGAGACACGAAGTCATTGAGGCAAAACGGGAGGTGGCATCACAGGTACAAGACGAAGGAGGATGCTATTGTACTCCGGGAGAGTTTTGCTCCTCGAATTTTGGTAGCCAAGCCCATCAATCGATCATTCCAACAGTCACACCGGCCTCGAGCAACAACTTTATCTTCCTGTCGACATTTAGAGAAGTCTAGTAGTTTCGTCAATAGTTCTTACGCTGGGGAAGAGCAAGTTGCCAACCAGCCCTTAAGTGCGTCGGGAAATTTAGAACAGAGTTACTCCTCATCTTCCCCGTCGTTAGTTCACTCGGTTTCGAAAGTCGGCACTGAACAGACATTAGGAGTGAGCAGCACTCCGGACCGATGGAAGCAGCAACAGGGCTTAGAGGGTGAAATTGTGAAGGAAAGGGGACAAGATGAATTGGTTTTGGCGACGAAAACGTACGGCCAGCTCGCCGTACTCGGACAACTCAATGTCGACCCGTCAAGGATACAGCAGAAGGGTGCGCAATTTTATCAAAATAACACTCGTGAAAGATACATTGGTCCCGTTAACCCTTACACTGGTCCTCGTGTCTTCAACCTTCCTCAATTGCGAGTTCAGCAGGGAACGCCAAATGACATCCGAGAGCAGTGGAGAGTGTCCAAGGGGGTTGCGGAGTTGCCACGCAGAAGAGAGGAATACTCAGGTGGTAGTATTAGGAGTAAGAAACCCGAAGCAGTACTCGCTTTACATGGTGCCGTCTCTCGTGGAAATCAGGTAGCAGAACTTGAGTCCGTGCCAGTCTCCACTTCACTTGCGACGCAAGTCTCTACTCAATGGGGCGCATCGAAGTGGAGTGAGGCGGCGAAAAAGATTCGGAAGCCCGTCCCACGAGCTAGCGAGAGGAATGAAACAAGTCATGGAGACGTTAGCAAACTCAGTATTGAACTGGAGCCCGTTTTAGACTTCGAGAAATTATTTGAAGCACCGGAGGCCGATGAATTGCTTGAAATACATGAGCCTGAAGAACTCTCCAGGGAGGAGGAGGCCAATATCTTAGCTAGTTGTCAGACTGAAGCAAGTTGCGTGGATTCTGTGTTGACTATAGAGGAGAATCAGAAGCTTGCCGTAGGTGACATTTCCGACGAGTCGGATTTCGAAAGTGACGTTGACCCAGAGCGAAAGTGGACGAATACCGAAGTTTTGGTTGTTGACGATGTTTCAACTGCTAAGCTTGTCGTGGAGAAATTAAGAGGAATGTATCGAGGCCTTGTACACGCATGTGACACTGAGGTATGACGTTTGACAAGTGATTATTTTGACTCCATCCCGATGTTGTGATATTATGTAATTCCGATTCGTGCAAGTACTTTTGAGCGTTCAAATCCAATAATTAACAGCGCCCCACTTTCTTGGAGAAAAACTAGAGGACACCGAAGATTCAAATCTATAATGAAAGAGTGACATCATTGTATCACGAGTTAGTTCCTGTAAGATTGAATTGATCACGACAGGGCTCGATCAATCTCCACTATACGGTAGCAAGGGAGCGGTCTCCTTCATTCTCTGCAGATTTTCTACTACGATTTGATTGAGAATTTGGTCGTCACCACTTCAAAACCTTCTGTGACATTGACTTCCGTTGGTACTCTTTCAGGTGGCAGACATCGACATCAAGAAAGAAAGCCCAGTCGGACATGGACGTATGATCTGTTTCAGTGTCTACTGTGGACCTGAAGCCGATTTCGGGGATGGCAAATCTCGACTCTGGATCGACGTACTGGGTAAAGATGAAGTCTTGGACGAATTTAAATCGTACTTTGAGGATCGTAGTATCAAAAAGGTACGGGTTGTGACCGTGGCTTTCTTGGCGGGTTACCTTTGTGATCAGTCGAAGTGTGATCACTACTTCTAACCTATAAGTGCTATCGATTGGTCATGGTTCAGTCGTACCGCAATGGAAGGCAATTTTGAAACATTGGTTTTCATTCCTAGCAAAAAAAGTTTTGCCACTTTTGCGACCTAAGGCGAGCGTCTGCGTTCACAGCTGACGCACATCCTGTGCCTGGTCTGACGAAATTTGTTCTGCTTGCAGATCTGGCACAACTACAGTTTCGACAAACATATTCTTGGAAATCACGGTATCGACGCATGTGGATTTTATGCAGACACTATGCACCTCGCAAGGCTGTTGGATTCCGCACGTACCGTTGTTCAAGGAGGCTATTCTTTAGAAGGCCTCACGTCAGATAAGAGTTTGATGAATGGATACTGGGGCGGGATGGACATTGAGGAGGTTGTTGGGAAGCGATCAATGAAACATCTCTTTGGCAAGCCTAATATAAAGAAAAACGGCGAAGAAGGCAAATTGCGGGTCGTGCCACCAGTGGAAGAACTCCAGACTCAAGCAGAGTGGCGAGACAAGTGGATTCACTACTCTGCATTTGACACTGTCTGCACCTGGTGTCTGTGGAATAGTCTTCAAGACAAGCTCAAGCAAAAAGAGTGGCTGATAGAAGGAAAGTTCAAGCAAGAGGGGAAATCCATGTATGACTTTTATTTAAAGTATTGGCAACCTTTTGGAGAATTGTTGGTACAGATGGAAGCAAATGGTATGCTGCTCGATTTGGATCATTTAGCAAAGATAGAGGAAGTTGCAACAAAGCAGCAGGAGTTTTCATCTTCTCAGTTCAAGAAGTGGGCTGCGAAACGATGCCCGGATGCAGTGCACATGAATGTGGGCAGTGATGCACAAATTCGGCAGCTCCTTTTCGGAGGGTTGCCAAATAAGAATAAGTAAGTTTCCTGAGTTTGGGTGTTGAGTCAATTTTGCCATGGAAATTTACTACATGTTGTTGCTTTGTATCTATTTCTACATGCGGTTGTCACGCTCCTTTCAGTCTGGATTCTAGCACCTAATACTGACTTACCCCTCACTGGGGAATTTGTAACTTGTGTTCAGGAAGGATCCTGAGAAGCGCCTCGAGTTTGAACGAATTTTCAACACCCCTAACACAGATAACTACATTGAGGAAGGCAGAAAAGTGCCGAAAAAAACCAGACCATTCACCTTGTGCGGGCTTGGAGTTGATATTCCAGTGGACACTTTTACATCTGCAGGATGGCCTGCCGTTGGTGGGGCTTCTTTGAAAGCCTTAGCTGGTAAAGTGGCCATCGACTACACTTCACTGGATGAGGAAGAAGATTCTTCTGAGGATTTGGTGCTGGATGATTCCAGTGAAGGTTCTGCTGTTCTGACATCTTCCGGAGTGAAAGGGGGATCGGAGGAAGACTTGTCCGTCTATGGCAAGGCTTATGAGGCGTTTGGAGGTGGAACAGAGGGCAAGGAAGCATGCATGGCTCTGGCTGCTCTCTGTGAAGTGGCGTCAATAAACACTCTTATCTCGAACTTCATTCAGCCTCTGCAGGTCCGTTGTTATTTTATTTTCTTTCTGTTCACATTGGTAGAATTTTATAGAATTCCTTTTGTTGGAAGCGGGTTGCTTTTAAGTTTTCATGTTCACATTTGTTTTCATGATAGAATTATTTGTTTGTCGTGTTCTGAAATTTCAACACGAATCTCCAGGGTAGTGACATAAAAGGTCAAGACGGAAGAGTGCACTGTTCACTCAATATAAACACAGAAACAGGGCGCTTATCTGCCCGAAGGCCAAGTCTACAGGTATCGCGTTAACACTCGACCTGAAGATCATTTTTCATCATCTTTTATATCGTCACCAGTGTCAACTAGACAATTATGATTGTTCTTCCTTTCTTCTCAGCAGTGTTTTTGTGTGTTTACATTTTTATATATCTGTATCAACATACTTCTAAGCTTTGTTTTTTTTTTGCACAACATGGCCTATGTTTCTACTACAGTGCCTTATCTCTAGTATCTTTACCTAGCCCGGAATTAGTTATGAGGAAGTACCAGTAGTCAACTATTCGTAGATGTCGTTTCTGTACCTGATATTTTCTCTGCTTATCAACGCAAAGCCTTTGCTTTGATTTTACGTTAGAAATACGACTTTTTCCTCAGTAAATAGTTACATGATTACAATCACCGTTTTTGAGAAATAATGTTAAACTCGATATAACTTTTGCGTACAGAACCAACCTGCTTTGGAGAAGGATCGATATAAAATACGTCAAGCATTTATAGCTCCGCCAGGAAAATCTCTAATAGTGGCTGATTATGGACAGGTTTGTAGATGTTTAACAGCATTCCTACTTTACCCTTGTCTACAACCCGTAGTCCAAATTTTATCGCATTTTCTGTGTTAATGCTTATTCTGGAATGTTGGCGACTATCTCATATCTCACTTATACATTATCTCTTGCAGTTAGAGCTACGCATATTAGCACATTTGACAAATTGTAAGAGCATGCTGAAAGCATTTGAAGATGGAGGGGACTTCCACTCTAGAACGGCTTTGAACATGTATCCCCACGTTCGAAAAGCTGTTGAAAATGGCGACGTCATTTTAGAGTGGGAACCGAAAGAAGGAGAGACCAAACCCCCAGTTCCTCTTCTTAAGGTACGTGAAGAAATCTGATTCCTCAAGTACTGCCCTGTTGGCAGTTGGATGGTGTTTTGCCGTCCTTACTTGATATGAAAGAAGAAACTAAGGTAATGCATTTCAGGATATATTCGGATCTGAGAGGAGGAAAGCGAAAATGTTGAACTTTTCCATTGCCTACGGCAAAACGGCTATGGGACTCTCCAAGGATTGGAAGGTACGAGACGTTGATCCACTTCTGACGCAAATTCGTTTACTTCCTCACTCAAGGGAATATGTCTCTGAAAATAATTGGTACCGTAACTTATCCGGTAGAAGGTAAGTTTTTCTACTGATTGCAGTTTGTCCAGTTTCGATAATAGAAAATCGTAGATTTTTCTAACAGCGACTATTATGGGGATTACACTTCAGGTATCTCTAGAAGAAGCGAAAGCAACCGTGGATTTGTGGTACAGCGATAGGCCGGAAGTGCGACGTTGGCAGGAAGAACGTATCAAAGAAGCACATCAGACTCACCATGTACATACACTCCTTGGTCGGACTCGTCATTTCCCGGATGTGAAATCTAGTAGTAGATTAGTCAGGGGACACGTCGAGCGTGCAGCCATCAATACACCCGTACAGGTATTCAATTTGTGTTCAACTCCTCGTATATTTGAGCTCTGCGCCTCTCAAATTGTTTCTGTTTGTTGTTTTAAAAGTTTTAAGTTAATTTATGCTTAGTATACTGACCTTTTTAATCTTCCACAGGGAAGTGCTGCAGATGTGGCTATGTGTGCTATGCTGGAGATCAACACCAATAAGGAACTCCTGGATCTAGGTTGGAGATTGCTCCTCCAGGTAATCCAGTGCTCTTAAACGACTCGAGAATTCGCCTTTGTTTACTTTTGAATCTTCTGCGCTCAGAAATCTCCAACCTAGAACGGAGTAATGGCTGTCATAGTTATTTCCGATGATTTTTACGGTCTTTCAGCACATGAATATAGGCACCTCATTATTCATGTCAGCGATACGTTCTGTTAGAAGTGGTTGTGCTAGATTATTGGAGTCTCCTTGTATTTCTTGAGGAAAATGTTGCTGAAGTTAATTATTTTTCTCAAAAAGGTTCGCATTTTCATTTTGTCTCACCCAACAGGTACATGATGAAGTTATTCTAGAGGGACCTTCGGAAAGTGCAGAGATTGCTAAGGATTTGGTAGTGAAGTGCATGGGCTATCCTTTCGACGGGAAAAACCCTTTGAGAGTAGCCTTGGCTGTCGACGCCAAGTACGCCCAAAGTTGGTACGCTGCCAAGTAAGGTACAAGTAGAGATTGCACATATTAGCAAGTTCTGGATTCCATTACAGGACTTTTTTGAGGATATAATACCAACTGTGTGAACAGCTCCAACGTTTACCTATCCTCTCCTTGGGTTCATAACTACGCACTTTTGTCCAAGTGAAAGTGAACAAATTCATATGTCCCATAGTAGTAGTCACATATTTACAACGATTAGAGGTGATTCCGTGGGTGGTGAGATGCGGAAGTCCGCACTCCCGCAACATTTTTCTCACCCTTGACCAGGCTCTTCAAACCTTCAATTTTGAGATAGTGTGTACATTGCCCAAACATCCTTATGTATTTTAGTTCCAGGACTGCACGTACAGACCAGGTACAACGTATTGCCACCTTTTAGGTCTCTTCAGTTGTTGGTCATCAACTCCTCTCCTAGGCATTCTTTCTCCTTACTCTTCAGGCTTAATTTCTTGTTCAGTGACAAGTGCGATTGTCTTCGCAATAAAATTTGCTTATCGATCACTGTACTAAGCCAGACAAACCATCACTTGCAAGTTGAGGCCAAAACTTGAGACTCTGCCATCCAAGGTTGCGTGCTTTGAAGAAGAAATTTCCCGCTTTGAGTCAGTATGAAACCAGCTGTACTGTCTAGAACCTAGGTGTATCATGGAGGGGCAGTGAAGAGTTCTCAATTGAATTCCGAAATATCTGTGCGTTAATAGGTTCCATTATGGCAGAGAGAATGCTTCAATCTGATTTCGCAAGGAGCATCTTGTATAGCATTTTCTACCCCCTACTGTGTAGTGGTCTATTCAATTTCAAGGAGCAGGAAAACTCTGGAAGGTCTTCAAATTCTTCGTTCATGACAAACTGTAATAAAGCTCTTGACAGATCTTCGGCAATTCGTTACCTGCCATTAAGTCTGGAAGAATGTGTTTGTAAAAAGTGTTCCCTTCTTGGTTCTGTCCCGCTCAATGAGAGTCGATTCACAACTGAAACATAGTCTGATGCGTGTTCTCTGAAATAGTTGGGTTTGTCATTAGTTCTTAGGATGTTTGGAACTGTAATTGATGTCATCAAATATGTCAGAATACATGAAATTGATTGATTCTGTTTGATTGATTTCTGACTGATTGATTGATTGATACCCCTGATTGATTCTTGAGTACAAAGTCAAAATCACCTCTGCATGCGCACCAAATCAAAACAATCACGAAAGACGCAGGGATCCGCAGTTTACCATACTATGAATTATACTTTCTTCGAGTGCTACCAAGACCAGCCTGATAACCACCAGATGTATTATATGAATGAATTATGTATGAAGATGATGCGGATACCACTTGAAGATGATGTGGAAACCACTTGCATCGTACTTTACAGCTCCTCAACTGTGGGCGGTTTGGTGAATTTCTTTGGCATTTAGTCTAATCTAAATTGATGTTGAGATGCAAAGCCCGTGAGTCAACTGCCCTGGCGAAAGATGCAATGGCGTGGTACGATGTTGTCCGTATGTGGGAAATGATACGCTTTAGCTCTTTTGTAGTGGGAATTTATATTGGTTGGAAGGTTAGTCTATTGATGTAGAGAAATGTCTAAAATAACAACTTTTTACTCCTTTTATGTGGTTTACTGTATAATTCAAATTGACAGGCTTCTAATAAATGTCCTTAACTGAATATTATCTGAATAATCGTATTTACTTTGGAATATTCTCCAAGTTACATGATGATCAATGATATTTATAGATATAATTCATTAGTAAACCACATGGCAAATTGAGTTCAAACATTTTGGCATGAAGGTACTGACTAAGACTTTGGTATATCTTTTTAAAAATTGCTTCTCAACAACCTTTCTACTTTAGAAGAGGAATATATATTTTCATTCCTTACATACTCTAAAAGACATAAGATTTATGTGTTTAATGACATCATTAGACCAAGAAATTAGTATTGTAATTTAGAGTGGAGTATGAAGCTTTTTTTTGATAGTGTAGACCTTTTTAGTGCAGCATTTTTTGCTAGTTTGTGTTCTACACCTTAGTTTTTTTATTTATGCTCACATGTAGAATTGTATTTGAGATGTATTTACTGTAGTAATATTTATTATGTAAATATGGTATAATATTAATTTTTTCACCTTGTTCACATGATAGACAAGAAAATATTTAACCTTAGACGTATAATATGAATTTTCGAACATATATTTTTTAATTATGAAACTAATGTTTAAAATTTCATCAAATTTTACATTCATATGAATGTATCTAATCATTCTTTATTTATTTTTTCTTCTACTAGCAATGATACATGCTTGTATTTATAATATATAATGTATAAATATTTTTTGATTTACATTAATTTTTTGCTTATAGTAACATAGTTATTTATTATTTTTTTTCATCAATACAATGAATTGTATTCAATTCAATTATACAAATAATATAATTAGATAAATTTGATTATTTATTTAATTTAATTTTGAAAATAATGAAAAAAATTTTGAATGAAAGAAATTACGACTAAAGTCTCTTTTTTGATCATCAGATAATTTTTTTTTCTTTTATCATTTATATACTAACATAGACAATTGGATGATCGTTTTTTCATAAATTGACTTAAGATGCTTGCCACCACAATATTTGACGCTCACAAAAAATATAATTCCAATATAATTATGCCAAAATTGAAACCATCACAAACATCTTCTTGAGAATTTCAAATGTCAAATTTGATTTTTTTTATATTTGAAGATGAGTACGTATTCCGTCCACTTCTTCATGTAGCTCATCAATGCATGAAATTTATTGAAGAAATACAAGTTAAAACCGTTGATAGTAATCCATCAAATCAAGAAATTGTCTCAACTTGATTACAATCATCGGAAAAAGGAGATGACGAGTATCATGATCCTCGTCATCTCCTCTGGATATACCGTTATACTTTTCTTGGAGATAATAATGATCAACAAGAGTTTTTCATATCCATTTTTGTATTTTTTTGGATTGAATGAAGGTTTAACTTACTCCAAACGTTAGAGTATTTTGATCAAATGATCACAATGATACTACTTACTCCCGTATACACAAAAGTCTCTCACAAATTTTTCTATGAAAGATTCAAACACTCTATTCATGAATCTTTGAAAAATAGTTAAAGCATTACATAGACCAAATGATATTACTTTACCACAAAAGTTACTCATGATATGATAAAATTAGTTTACAAACGATGTTCTAAAACAATTTGGACTTTATTATAGTCACTTTAATCATCTCCAAAACCATATCACTCATGGACTGCTACCTCTTGTAGAATCTCATCTATAAAAGTCAAAGTATAGTAATCATTCTTTGTGATAGCATTCAACTTTCTGTAATTTATACACACACGTAGTTTATCATTATTTTTCTTCACTATCACAATAGGAGATATCCATTCCAAATTATCTACCTCATATATAAAGCCAATCTCCTCCTTCATCACCACACTCGTATGAAGATTGATTCAACGTTACTTCTGACGAATAAGGTGAGCTTTCTCTTTCAATTCAATGTGATGAGTCTCAAGTGTCACGTGCTTCAAATCTTTGTAACTAAATGCAAAGATATGAATATATTTTAAAAATATCCAAAAATCTTGACTTCTCCTTCGTGATGATATTTGGATCAAACTTGAGTATGCAAAGTCTTCGACACACCTCTTTCTTGCTCATCTTAGACTTCCGTTCGTCATGCGGCCGATCCTTTGGACGTCTATTTAACGTGGAGGTCTCATAAGCCTCGGCCAAAATTATCACATCATCAATGGTATCGCACTTGCTCCATTGGCAATATGTCTCCATTTCCCGTGGCAAACCCGTCACATACCAATCGATGGCTTGCTGGGTAGAATAAGGCACTCCCTCTCCAATCTTTGGAATTCAATCCAGGAGATCTTGAAATCTTTCGATGTAATCTCTTAGATTCTCCTTGCGCTCTCGCTAGAGGTTACGCAACTTTGTCAGGACACGGCTATCATATCCAAACTCTCTGAATCTTCATAAAAACTTCTCCCGGAGCTTGGCCCAAGTATCGATTCCGGTGGGAACAATGCCCATGTGGTTATACCAACTTCAAGCTTTCTTCTGAGTAGACTAGGGAAGATGCGCATTCGATCCGCATCATTATTTTCCTTATTCGTGGTGGACACTGACTCAAAGAGCTTGATGTAGGAATCTGCATCATTATCGTCCCTTCTTCCCTTGAACTTCGGGTAGGAATGTTTGGTGAAGGAAGGTGGATGAGGATTTCCTTGCGGGTTTGCCATTAGACGATTCAGGGGCCCTCCCCCTCCGCCTCCTCCTCCGTTTCCTCCTGGAGAATTAGATGGAAAGGGTGGTCCTCCCCTGGGTGATCCTAGTGGAGATGTGGATCCTTCTCCTTCCGAACCTCCGGAAGAGCCTCCGGAAGATCTTACGGGATTCGGGTCTCTGAACAAGGTTGTGGTTCGAAGGGGTGATGTAGACGTATTTGCAAGTCGCCCTTCAATATCTTGCATCACCGTCTGCACTCTTCCTTCGATGTAAGACTTCGTGGGTCGACGGTGATTCCGTTGGTCAAATTGCTTGCGGAGGTGTAGTCACATGAAGGAGGATTTCTTGCTTCTTTCCTTTCCCCCTCATCTTTCTTCTATCGGAATCAAACGTAGACTCGGGTTGATTCGCCTTCTTCTCCCGTCGACGGAGATACCGCGTAGTTCGATCACTTATCTTGTTTGGACCATCTCCTGTCCACATTCATCACGCATCGCTGCACATGCAACCTTTGTGTTGACGCTCTGTCCCCGGCAACGGCGCCAAAAGAAAAATTTATCTATGTAATGACAGACAAATATCAAAATGGAGCATAATGGTACAGGTCCGATCCCACGAGGACAAAAACAACATCAAAAGTCACGATTTGTCACGTATTAACATTCTATTGACAAGTTTTACTTCTCAGGCACATGTCACTCCCAGAAGACACCGCTCATTTACGGCCGAAGGTCCGAGGGGCAGAGTATACTCACTCACTCAACCTGAAATTTTTCCAATCAACACCTTTGGGAATCGCCTGCGACCCCACGCTCAGATTTCAGGGGGAAAACTTCCCAAAATTGCATACATCCGACTTACTGATCCGAATACCCAAACCCAAATTTGCTTAAATCCCGAAGAGCTCCCTGCTACTCAGAACACTCAGGCTGGACATTCACAACTCCTGATGCGGTAACTTTGTCAAACAGGAGCGCACTGTGCTGAGTATCTGGATCACACACCAGCACACATACACACACTGGATACAAGTTCACAGTCAAGACAAGCGAATTGACAGAAAAGCCCCCCGAGGAAAGAGCCTTGGGCCTCTTTATTCACAATGATGGCTCTGGAATCTCAACCACCTGAGGTGAACTACTCTCAGGTGCAGTGCCATCCGACGTAGCGGTTACAGCGTTGTCTGAGCTTACGTCTACGCCTAACCTACACAGAACGCCTAAAATCTCTAACTCTACATTCTCTCGTGCCTTTGTAAATCCCTCAGAGAAAGAATTAATTAACTCTACTATCTGCTTGTGTCCCGCGGATCTGCTGACCTTAGTACTCATCAAACGTCGCTCCAACGAATCTAACTTCAACCACTTCACCGATTGCAATCCCCACATTGCGAATCCGCGCAGGCACTTCTCAACTCGCAATCTCAATTCGTCTGTCGTCTCGTCTTGCAACTGACGGTATGCCGTCTCTACCTTCTCCATTCTCCTCTGTGGCTCTTCCGATCTCATAGCAGCCTTCTCCAACTGCTCCTGTAACCGCCGACTTTCGATTCGACCTTTAGTCTACATTCGACCTCCAAAGATCTGGCCGACTCACAATGTGCCAATTTCTTGACCCAATCCGTCAAGTCTCCCTTGAGCTTCTGGATTTCCTCCGCCAGACTCGCCGTAAGCTACTCTGCACGTTTGAATTCCTTGTCACGCTCATTCATGAGCTCGGCAATCTTACTGTGAAGTTCTTCTTTGGACGTCTTCGCCTCTGCAATCTTCCCCCGAAGATCTTCGGCGATACGAACTTCTTCGGATCTACTTGCTTCAACTTAGCAAGCTCCTCAACGTGCATCTGCTCCCGTTTCCCTGCAGTGATAATCAGCCTCTCCGCACGTTTGACTGCCGCCTCGTACGCTTCCTTGGATTTCTCCAATCTTCCGCACAGGTCCATTGTCACCTTCTGCGCATTCTCGTTAGTGGTATGAAGACTACTGCAGGTCTCCTCTAACTCTGTACATCGCTCGGACTTCTTCGCTAGGTTCAATTGCAGGACTTTGCACTCAATCTCCTTCGCCCGAAGTTGGTCTTCTCGCTCCTGCAATGTCGCCTTCGCCGCTGCGCACTCTACCGTCAAGCTTGCAGCTCGCTCCTTCGCCATCGCAGTTGCCGAATCCCACTCCCTCTTCACTGCTACCGCTCTCTTGAGCTTCGTCTTGTTCTTGATCAGCTCAACGTACAATCCAGACTCGCTTCTTACTGTATACTTTTTCCTCTTCGTATCCAAGTACTTCAATAAAGGTACTATGCTATCTTGCAAGAAGTCGGGGAAGGTGATCTCCAATGTCTTCGGCCCTTCCTCTGAAGTCTTCGTCGCAACCTCGGATCTCACTTCCTCCTCAGGTGGGGGAGGCTCTGGATCTTCTGTGTTGTCTCCCACAGTCCCACCATGTGATAGCTCACCCAAGGCTAAATTGCAGTATAACAGCAAAGGATTGATCCCACAGAGACAGAGGCAACACACAGAGTACTAAGTGTCACGTTTTAATAGTCTATTGAGGAGTTTGAATTCTCAGGCTACTGTCACTCCCATAAATGCTGCAAGTGCTCAACTCGGAGGACACACAATGCAGCGTAGTACATCTCAACACAGACCTGAAACTATAAAAGCACAACTCAGAGGTCGGTCAGGACCTCTACTTAAGATTCAGGGGGGGGAAGTTTCCCGAAAGTACACTCAGAGGATCTGCAGGTAGTCGCCCAACTCCGAATTTACAACCCTCTCACTAGTTACTGCTAGTGCAGGGCATCCGGGTTGGCCTTTCTACTTCGGAGGCGGTACCTTCGTCAAACCGAAGTTCCTCTCACGCAGTGAACAACACACTCAACTCACAAAACGCGTAGAGAATATAGAAGTTCAAACTGAGAAACTAAGTTGAGAAAAGTCCCAGTGTCACAACTTAACAATCTATTGACGAGTTTGAATTCTCAGGCACTAGTCATTCCCAAAAATACTGCGGAGGCTATCCCCGAAGGCGCCTAAGGCAGCGTAACACACACAACCTGAATTCAACCAAGGCTTGCTCCGAAATTAACAAAACTTCACTTTGGTATTCAGGGGGAAAATCCCGAAGGAATACAAACAGGAAAAATTGTTCGAAGGGGTAAGTCCGAACTTGCTTAAATCCTGACTAGACAATCTGCTAGCTCAGAACATTTGGACGAAGGCCTTCAGCTACAAGCTATAGCTCCCCTTGCGCGGTGACGGAACGAAGGACACAAACGCGCAGAGAAAACGAGATCCTGAACTGAACTTCCGAAACTGAGAAATCCCCCAAGGCCAACGCCTTGAACTACTTTATACAATCTAAAATCCTAACTAACTAACACTCTACTCTACCTGCTATGCCTCCTATGAGAAGGTCGACTACTCACTAACTCCCTACCCATCCACTCGTCTGCCCTCCTACGCAGTCCGAGCCGCCGCAATACCCTGGTCACCTCTGCCTCGAGGTTCGCAATGGCGTCTCGCGACCTGGAGAGAAATGACTCCAACCGATTTGCCACCAGCCGCCGACTCCGACTGTCATTAGACATCAAAGCTGTCGCACGTATCTCCATTTCGCACAACGTCATTCTCTCCCGCGCCGCGATCTCCCAATGAGCATAACCTCTAAGACACCGGTCATCTCTGTGGGGCCTACTTTTTTGTTTTTCTTTAAAAATTAACAAAACATAAACATATTTGTGTAGAAGATAGGTATATGAGTTGGAAAGAGTAGATTTATAGGAGTTATGATAGGATTAGTTAGAATTTGCCTACGGCCAAAGATCTTCGGGTCTTCGGGTCTTCGGCGCAGCCTTTTCTGGATGTACGAAGAGCTGTGTCTTCGGCGAAGACATTGGAATCAATCTCAAATCACGCAATGGTCCAGACGACGTTCGCACGCGTCGGGAGTTCTTACGTGGCGTGGAAGGAGGTGATGTTAGGGCTTCAAGGGTAAAGGCAGGAAGAGGAGCCTTTGAGCCGACATTGCGATATCGAGCAAGAACGAGCGAGAGTGAGAGAAGGCAAAATTGACCAAGCTTGCAAGTAGCGAAACGCAAATTGAAGATATGGCGCCCAAGAAGAGTGAGAAGGTGAGGAAATTGGTTCCCTTGAAGGTGCCTTATGAGGAATTGCGACCCTTCTGACGCGAGCTGAGTGAACTACGGCTTGAATTCCTTTTGTGGAATTGGAATTGCGTCTCGGCAAGTATCTGTAAGGAGGTATTGGACGAGAGCACGACCAAAGGCGAGGAGCTCCGCGGTAATCCTATGCTGTGGACTATCGAGCATTGGACGGAAGTGATGGGACCATGTGTGGGTAGCGACAAAGATCTTCTATTCGAGAAGAATAGTGTAGGACTTTCACGCGGGGAAGAATTCTCTTACGGGCCTCTCTTCGAATCTAGGAGACAGGGGACTAACGGATGGAAGATTGTCGACTACAAAGATCCGAAGAGAAGGGCGATTGCGTTGGAAATCATGCACATCTTGCGACCGGCGCGCACGACGTATGTGACGGCCTGGCAAGTAGGGCGCACCCTGAAGGGAAAAAGAGTCTACCGAGCAAGGATCTTTCACAATCTTGTCTAGGTGAATGCGTCCGATCGATGGACAGGACCTATGACCAATCACCTCACTCCCTTTCTGGTGAATTTCTATCGAGGAATGGAATTGCTTACGAGGGAGGAGGAGAAGCGATTTCCGAGAGAGAGGGAAATCTTGACAGCCGAGTCTAGTGAAGGGACCGAAGACGATGCCCGACCACCCTCAATCCCAACACATACGACCGCCAGAGGACTAGTTCAGGTGGACGGGGTACAAAGAAGGGAGAAGCCAGAGAGACGATTGGCGAAGAAGCGGAAGGTGGTGAGTGATGACGAGGAGGGATTGGCTCATGAGGTAAGAAGGGTGGAGATGGGATTCGAGGGAGCTAGGCAGTCGAGAACTCGCGCAAGACCAAAGAAGAGAGCAAATCGGAGGCTGGTAACAGCGGAGGTGTCGGACAGTAGCGTAGAGAAGACAGTGGCACCTATTGTTAACACATCCGACGCCGGAGTTGCCGAGGCGACGTGGCCTATGGAGAGGGGAGGACCTTCGGGGGTGTCAATCAAAGTTTCCGCAGCTAGTCCGGAAGAACCTTTGAAGGAGAAAAAGGAGTTGGTAAGTCCAATTTCTCTGTCTTCGGAGCAAACACGGTCTGCGCGGGGTGAAGAAACACCACAACTAAAGATGAACGAGGACCTGGAGAAGGAGTTTACTCTAAGTGATGAGATTTTGGAGCAGGTCGTGACACAAATTGGAGGAACGGTGGTAGAGGCCGAGGGCATTACACTGCCTACATCTCCAGTGGAAGGAGTGAGATCCGAAGTAGAGAAGAAGGCTTCGTGCGAAGATGTGACGACATTGGAAGTTGCATTTCCTGATTTCTTGCAAGATAGTGTAGTTCCATTGTTGAAGTTTTTGGATGGAAAGAGAGGGAAGTATGCTGTATTGAAGGAGCCAAGATTCTATGTACAGATGATCAGGAACAGGACGAAGCTCAAGAGAGCAGTTGCAGTAAAGAAGGAGTGGGATTCCGTGACTGAACTAGCACGGGAGCGAGCTGCAACCTTGGAGACCGAGTGCGCGGCAGTAAAGGCGACATTGCAGGAGCGAGAAGCCCAACTTCGGGAGAAGGAAACTGAGTGTGACGTGCTGCAGCTGAATCTAGAGAAGGAATCCGGGCGTTGTGCAGAGTTAGAAGAAACCTGTGGTGGACTTCGTATCTCGAATGAGAATACGCAGAAGGTGACAATGGATTTGGTTGAAAGATTGGAGAAATCTAGGGAAGCTTACGAGGAAGCAGTCAAACGATCGGAGCGGCTGATCACCACAGCGGAGAAGCGAGAGAAGATGCACATCGAAGAACTTGCTAAGTTGGAGGCCCGAAGAGCCGAAGAAGTTCAAATCGCCGAAGAACTTCGGAGCAAACTCGCAAAGGCGAAGACGGCGGAGGAAGATCTTCGTAACAAGATTTCGGAGATTGCAAAGAAGTGCGACATGGAATTTTGACGTGCGGAGGAGCTATCAGCAAGTCAGTCGGCAGAAAACCAGAAGCATGAAAATGAATTGAAGGATTGGGCCAAGAAATTGGTGGATTGCGAATCGGCCATGTCTGCGGAGGTCGAATGTAGATTAAAGGTTGAATCTAACTGTCGACGGTTACGCGAGCAGTTAGGAAAGGCAGACATGAGATCGCAAGAGGCGCAGGAGAGAATGGAAAAGGCAGAGGAGGCCTACCGTTAGCTACGGGAGGAGTCAACCGACGAGTTGAAGTTACGGTTGGAGAAGTGCCTGAACAGATTCGCGATGTGGGGATTGCAAACGGTGAAGTGGTTGAAGCTAGATTTGCTTGAGTGACGGTTGATAAGCGCGAAGATCAGCGAATCCGTAGGGCACAAACAGATTGTAGAGTTAGTTAATACATTTTCAGAGGGATTGAATGAGGCGCGCCAGAATGTAGAAGTAGAGATTGTAAACGTGTTACGTAGGATAGGAGCATATGTAAGTTCAGATGACGCTGTAACCGTTACGTCGGACGGCACAGTCCCTGAGACCAATTCACCTCAGGCGATTGATATCCCATATTTGCCATTGTGAATGAAGAGATCCAAGGCTCTTTCCTTGGGGAGCTTTTCTGTCAATTGGCTTGTCTCAACTGTCATTCTCTCTTCGCTGTGTGTCTCTGTGCTGGTGTGTGATCCAGACATTGAGCACAGTGCGCTCCGGTTTGTCAAAGTTACCGCATTGGGAGTTGTGAATATTCAGCCTGGATGTCTTGGGTAGCCTGGGGTTACTACGGAATTTAATCAAGTTCGGGACTGAGTATTCGGGTCAATGTGTTGAAGATGTATGCAATGCAGGGAAGTTTTTCCCCTAAAATATGAGTGTGGGATCGCCTGCAATTCTCACAGGTTGTGTTTGGAAAAGGTTCAGGTTATGAGTACGGTTTTGCACTACCCTGTGAGTCTTCGGCTCTAGCTGAGTAGTGTCTTCTGGGAGTAGCATTGGCCTAAGAAGTAAAACTTCGCAATAGAATGCTATTTTGTGACAAATCGTGACTTTTGTGTTTGTTTCTGTCCTCGTGGGATCGGATCTATACCATTATGCTCCATTTTGGTATTTATCTGTCATTACATAGATAAATTTTTCTTTTGGCGCCGCTGTCGGGGACAGAGCGTCAAACACAAAGGTTGCGTGTGCAGCAATGCACGATGAATGTCGACGCGCGACGATCCCAAAAAGATAAGTGACCGATCTGTGCGCTATAAGCGTCGCGTAGACAAGAAGGAGGATCAACTTGACGATCCCTCTGAACAAGATCAAAAGAAAGGCAAAGGAAAAGGGAAGAAACAAGTCCCCCTTCTACCCGTGGTTGCACCTCCGCAAACAAGGCGACCTGCGGAATCCCCACCCACGCATGAAGCCTACGTACGGGAGAAGTTGGCGTCAACCCCGATCAACGCATATCTTCAACCCCTTGAGGAGTTGACAACTTCATTAACCCAACCTCGTCACGACTTTTCTCCTCACCGTATTTCTAGATACCTGGTTATTCCAGATCCTTTCATACGGTGTTGGAGTTGCCGAATGATACAGAAGGACGAGTGCAAACGGTGGTGCATAACTTTGAAGGGCGATTTGAGAGTTCATCTTCATCACCCATTTGGCCTACGACCTTGTTTAGAGACCCGAATCCCGTAAGCTCTTCGGGAGGACCATCTAGAGGAGGAGGAGGAGGAGACTCCCCATCTCCACCGGGATCGCCAAGAGGAGGTACCACCCTTTCCCCCAAATCCACCAAGAGGAGGCGGAGGAGTAGGTCCATCAGATCGATCGATGGGAGACCAGTAGGAAAATCGTCACTCCTTTACTAAACACTCCTACCCCAAGTATAAGGGTAGAGGATATGACGATGCAAACGCTTACATCAAATAATTCGAGTCGGTCTCCATCACCAATAAAGAAGATAATGAAGCTGCGCTTGATAATGATAGACTGCGCATGATAGACTGCGCACTGAGAATGAGAAGATAATGATAGACTGCGCATTTTTCCCAGCATGCTCCGGAACAAAGCCCGAAGTTGGTACAACCACGAGAGCACGATTCCCACGGGAATTGACATTTAGGCTAAACTCCGAGAGAAGATCTTAAAGAGGTTCCGGGAACTGGAATTTGATAGTCGAGTGTTAACAAAATTGCAAAACCTGCAAAGGGAGCGCAAGGAAAATCTGAGAGACTACACTGAGAGATTTCAAGATCTCTTGGACCGCATCCCAAAAATTGAAAAAGGAGTGCCTTACTCCACTCAGCAAGCCATCGACTGGTATGTAACGGGCTTGCCAATGGAAATGGAGACCTACTGGCGACGCTGTAGGTGTGATATCATTGACAAGGTGATTACCTCCGCCGAAGCCTATGAGACATCTACCTTGAACAAGCGTCCAAAAGGCCGGGTACAAGAAGAGCAAAAATCAAGGTACCGGAGCAGCGGTACCACTTGCTCGCAGAGCACTCCAGTCGGGGTACCTCGCACAGACTCCACTTCCTCATCCTCCGAAGGCGTGTCGTCTTCGGTCTCGAGGATCTCTGTCGCCGCAGAAATCCTCGGCGATTCTCTCGAGCTGGGTTGCGCAGCTTCTTCTGTTGCGGCCTCCACACCATGTGTAGCCAATACTTCCAAAGGAGTGGGAGAACTCACTCCCAATGGGCTTGCTACATCTGCCCGTATTGCTACCGCCGAAGGCGTTTGTGTTGAAGGCACACGTGTCTCACCATCCCCGCCTTCGCCCGCTGCAACTGGCTCTAGAGGTTCCTAAGCCGAAGGCATCTTCGCCGAAGGCGCTTGACCCGAAGTCCGTTGAGCCGAAGGCTCCTCCCTGAATCGATCCTGCGCCGAAGGCGCACCCGTAACTTCTCCTGCGTAGAAGGCGCTTGAGCCGAAGGCCCTTGACCCGACACCCCTTGACCCGAAGGCGAGACATCGAATGGTACTTGCTCGGAAGGCAAGCATCTCTCCAATGCAGGCATTATGGCCGTAGACGCATGCCTTTCTCTGTGGCCCAAAGGCCTGCGTGCTTCCTCCGAAAGCACTCGTGACTTTGGTGTAGGGAGGTCAGCTGACCGCCCAAGAACTTCTTCACTCACATCCTCCTTCGAGGATGGCGAGTTTCTTGTAACCGCGGCTCGCCCTGTGTCCGCGCTGCTGTCCGCCGGCAGAACTAGCTTGCGTGCCTTCTGCTTCGGGCGGCTTGCGGGCTCGTTGTTCGCCCGACGCCTGACTGGAGCAGTCGGCACTTTCCGCCGACTCAAGTCCGCATCTCCATCCCCTCTGTTCGTCATCCGCTCTTGATCGAGCTGGTGGTGTGCTGGCGGGCAATTCGTTGAAGTCTGTATCAACTTCGACGTCCCGCACAAACCTTTCCAGATTTGCCCGAAACAGCAAGGGAAATTGCACTCTCTCCTCTGCTGTCAAGCATCCCATCAACCGATAGAAATTGATCAAGAAAGGGGACAGGTGATTAATTGATCCTCCCTTCTCTTCTCCTGCATGCTGTCGCGTGGCCTTCCACAAGATCCGAGCCCAATGAATCGGAGTTCCTGCCAACGCCAGCTCCACAAATTCCACCTGCCAAGATGTCATGTAGGTGGTCCGGTGCGGTTGTAAAATTTGGAGGAGTGCCACCGCGACATTCCTCCGCTTGCGGTCTTTGTAGTCACGGGTCTTGTACCCGTTCTTGCTCGACTTGCAGTTCTTGAAAAGTGCACCAAAGGAAATTTCTTCTTCCTTCGTGACATGCACACTCTCGCATTCGAACAGGAGGTCGCCCTCCTCTCCCGCGCATCGTCCCAAGACCTGCTCCCAATCGTTCACTTGCCATCTCTCTGGGTGTGGTCGATACCCTCGCGGAGGTTGGTTCTTCTCGCGCAACCACTCCCGGACCATCGCCGGGCACACCCAATTCCATCCCCACAGAAGAAAGTCGAGCTTCACCGCCATCAACTCATCTTGAAATGCGCGCAATCCGACCTGCGGCACTCGCAGTGGGACCATCCGCAGCGGAATTGACTTGGCCATTGAACTCTCTCTGCAATTCTCTCCGCAAGCTCTCCGCGAATTTCCGCAACCAACTCTCTCTCGCGCGTCCTCGACAAACTCTCCGCAAACTGTCCGCGGGTTCTCCTACTGCGCGCTCTGCAAATTCTGCTGCTGCGGAGGAGTGCAAAATTAGAAATGCGGGAGTGAGCCTCCTCCTTCGACGATAAAGAACTCCTCTAGCTCGACACATGAGCTGGCAACTTTCCGTTTGAATGCCTTGTCAAAGTTGAGGTGCAACGATCTGATTCGCACGTGCGAATTCACGCTCTGCCGTTGCGCGAACTCCCACGCTTGCAATTTGATTTAATCTTGCCGCCTTCCGCCGGCGTAGCTCTCCACCCGCGTACCGCCGAAGGTGCTTGTGCCGAAGGCGTCTACCACCGAAGGCGTTCGCTTCAATCGTGTTTCCTTCCTTTTCCGCTTCCGCCGAAGGCGCATCCTTTCACCGAAGATGTACCCTAGAGGCGAAGGCACTGCCGTTCGCTGCAGGCGAACCTAATGGCAAAAACAAAAACCTAATGGCGAAGACGGCGCTAGCAACGAAGGAATCTACCGCCAAAGGCGCGTGTTTAGTGACGAGGTCGTTTTCCACGACGAAGGCGTCTTCGTGTCACATGCTTCGTACGTCTTCAGCGAAAGCTCCTCCACATGCGTCTGAGCCGAAGGGGCATCCATCTGCTTGCGCCAAAGGCCCCTCCTTCCGAAGACACCTCAGCAAAGGAGCTTTTGCCAAAGGTGCCGAAGGCGAGTCCTTTAGCATGAACCGTCTGTTCCGTCCCAGGCGACTGACCGTGGCCTAAGCCCAAAAACCCTTAGACCGGCCTGTGTTTCCCTAGACCCCTTTTACCTTCTTTTCGCATACCGATTATTATATACAACTACTGCCGCGGTACTTACTATTCCAAAATGTTTTAATTCCAAAAAAAAATCAAAAATTGCATTACCACACACCAACCTCTGCAACGATCTGCTTCAAAATTGCCTCACTCAAAGTGAGCTCCTTTGCTACTTCTTTGCCGGACTTCGGCTGAGGCACGTCCTCACTCCCCACAGACCGCGTCTGCTTCAAAGACAGAAAACTCGAACTAGCTGTCTTTGTTCTCTCCTCTAAAGGTTCCACTGCTACGTCTGTTGGAACTTCAACTGTTACCGCCGAAGGTCCCCCTGTCACCATTGGTTGTGTCGGCTTGATAGTTGCCTCTTTGACTAAGACATTGGCTGCAGCAACTGTGATCTCCACACTGCTGTCCAAAACTTCGGTCATTACCAACCCGCGACTCGCCTTCTTCTTTGGCCTAGCTCGAGTTCTCGACTACCAAATTCCCATTATCTCAATTTCCGCCCGTCGTGATTCTAACATCAGGTGCTCTTCGTCATCAGTCACGACCTTCCGCCTCTTCGCCAATCGCCGTTCTGTTTTCTCTCGTGTTGGCAGAACATCCACTTGCACAGTTCGGGGTCGACTATTATCTTTATCTTCGGTTCCTTCACTGGACTCAACTGCTAATAATTCCGGCTCCTTCAGAAATCGCTTCTCCTCCTCCTTTGTAAGTAGTCCCATATCTCAATAGAAGTTTCCGAGGTAAGGAGTCAAATGATTCGCCAAAGGTCTTGCCCACTGGACGCTCGCATTCATCCAGACAAGATCGTAGAAGATCCTTGCCTAGTGCACCCGCTGAGCCTTCATAACTCGCTGTTGCCAAGCCGTAACATAGGTCGTTCGCTACGGTCGCAAGATATGCATGATGCCCAACGCAATTGCGCGCCTTTTTGGATCCTTATAGTCGGCGGTCTTCCACCCATTTGTCCCCGATATTCCGTTCTTGAAAAGTGGACCAAAGGTGAACTCTTCCGCACGAGTTATCTTCACGATATCCTTCTCGAACATGAGATCTCCATCGCTGCCTGCACACGGCCCCATCACGCTAGCCCAATGTTCAATCATCCAGAGCATTGGATTGCCTCGGCGGTCCTCACCCTCGTTCCGGTTCTTGTTCATGAGCTCCTTGCAAATGCTCGCCGATATGCAGTTTCAATTCCATAGGAGGAAATCAAGGTGCACTTCGCTGAGCTCGCGCCTATAGGATCGCAATTCTTCGTAAGGCACCTTCAGCGAGACCAATTTCCGCACTTTGTCATTCGTCTTGGGCGGCGCCATCTCTCCAATTTGCGTCGTCAATGCTAGCACTATCAATCGATTTCTTTCTCTCTCTCCTTGTTCGTTCCCGCTCGGTATCGTAATGTCGGTGCGAATGCTACTCGCGCTGCCCTTACCCTTGATGCCCTAGCGTTCTCCCCTACCGCGCCCATTGATGTCCTTGACGCGTGCGAACGTTGTCCGGTCCTTTGGCGAATTTCAAATTGATCTTCATGTCTTCGCCGAAGATCCAGCTATTGCATCCTCCACAAAGACTGCGCCAAAGATCCGAAGATCCGAAGATCTTTGGCCTAAGACGTAATCTAACTAAATCTCTCATAAGTCTCCCACTTCTATCATTTTTTACTAATATGCCTACGCTCTACACAAAAATGTTTACGTTTTTACTAATTTTTAAAGAAAAACAAAAAACTAAGCACCACAGTCTCCGTCCTTTCCTCCAAAGGTTTCATTGTTACTTCCATCGGAACTTCAGCTTGTACCGCCGAAGGTCCTCCTTCCACTACTCAAAAAGTAGGCTCCTCCCTCTTCTCTTCGTTTGTCGTCGAGGCAGCTGCATCCGTCTTCACTACACTGCTATCCGAAGAGTCGGACACAACTCTCTCACGATTTGCCTTCTTCTTCGGCCTGGCCCGGGTCTTCAACGACCTAATTCCCGTTACTTGGGTTTCCGCCATCCGCGACTCCGGTCTTTGGTCTTCCTCAATGTCTGCGATTATACTCCGTCTCTTGGCCGATCTCCTCTCTGATGATTCTCTAACGACATCCACTTTGTTGAGGTTAACTCCAGTTAAGGAGTAACTTCAGGTTCTAGCTATTTATAGCTAGGACGGTCGTCTAGACTGGGGATAAATACCTCGGGTCTCACCTTGTAAAGTGAGTATTTTCTGACAAGACGTGGAGTAAAGTTGCTCGTGCTCTTGGTGGACGTAGCCCTTTTCCCCAAGGGTGAATCACGTTATTTTGGTGTTTGTTTATTTCTCAGGTTTTACCGTTACAAATATTATCAGAGCCAAGTTTCAGTTCGGAGTATTTGTAAGAACGTGAATTTTTTTCAGTTGACAGTTTTTTCTGAGTTGAAAGATGGTTAGTTTTACCATCTGACTATGATTTGAGTCTCCTTGGTTTTTTGATTACTCTGATGTCGAAGTGAGGAAAACAGCAAGGCACTTGGGAGGATCGAAAACTTTCAAGTAAATTTTTCAGAAAACTGTCGAAGAGGAGGCGACGGGAAAGAGGTTCCAAAGATGTTGAGGAGATTGTCAAGAATATTTTGCAGGAGCAGCGATCAATTCCCCAGTAGAAGGATGGCTAAAGGGAGTAACAAACATCCATCCTTGAGCCATCTAGGAAATCAATGCATTGATGCTATGGCCATGATTGTGCTCAAGCGGTCACGTACTCCGCCACATCTCCTCACATTTCTGAACGGCTGATTCTTACCCAAACCATCACGTCACAGAGGAAGTTATTTGGCCGAAGCATTGTTTCTGCAGTGAAGGAGGAGAATCGGTGGCGTTGAAATATTTTCACATGTGGAGTTGAATTTGCTTCTTATGGTAGTCACAAGCAAAACCTTTCGATGGCATTTCACCAGCGCCTCCCATTACACGGGAAGAGTGTGGTGATAAATAATAGAGTGCTAAGGTTTAGTGAAGAGAAAATAGAGAGACAGAAAGGAGAGAGCTGGGAACATAATTCTACCTGAGAGAGAGGTGATACTTCTTTCAACCCGTCTCGGAGAAAGAAATACAAGAGGCGAGTGAGGCAATCAGCAGGCAAGTACGCTATTGAAGAATTGGAGTACTGCAATTAGCTTCGAGAGCGGAGCTGTGGTAACCCACTTTTTGTTTTTGTGCGGAATTAAAACATTTTTTTGGAAAACAAGTACTGCGGCAGCAACTGTAAATAGTATTCGGTACATAAAATAGAGTGAAAAGGGAGGATCGCGGGTCACGGAGAATCCAGGTGTTGGGAGGGGCTAAGACCGAGGTCCAGCGCCTTGGTCGGCGCAGACGGTTCCTACTAGGGAGAGCGCCTTTGGAGCCTTTGACAACATCTCCTTTGCTGAGGTGTCTTCGGCGATGCGCCTTCGGCGCAAGCAGAAAGCAAGCGCCTTCGGCGCGGATGCCTTCAGAGGAGATGTCGCTGAAGACGTACGAAGCATGCGGGACAGACATATTTGTCACAGGGAATACGACCTCGTCATTTTGTCCGCCTTCGGCGGTAAGTTCCTTGGTCCCAACACCTTTGGCACTAGCGTCTCCTTCGTCGATAGATTTTGCCTTTGGCGTAAGGAAGGCCTTCGCCTCTAGGATTCTCCTTCGGTGGAAAGATGCGCCTTCGGCGGAAGAAGAAAAGACAAAGGAGTCGGCGGAAGTCGTACCTTCGCCGCAAGCGCCTTCGGCGGTAGACGAGCGGAGAACAGCGTCGGTGGAATCAAGATTGAACGCACACGCGTGGGAGTCCGCGCAACGGCGGAGCGTGAATTCGAGCGTGCGAATTGGGCCGTTACGCCTCCACGCCGGCATCGTATTCAAGCTGGCCGCGGCCAGTCCAAGTGTCGAACGTTGGGCAATCTTAATCGCCGAAGGAAGTAAAGACCTCGCCCGCACTCGCACTCTCGCATTTTCGATTTCACATCCGCCGGAGCTTGCGACGCGCAGCAGTGTAATTCGCAGCAATCTTGCGGAGAGATTTATGAGTGTGAGGAGAGTGCAATTTTTGAGAGTGCAGGGTGCGCAGCAGTAGAGTGCGCAGCAGTAGAATTTTGCAGGAGTCTTGTAGAGAATTCGCGGAGAGCTCGCGGAACGATTGAGTAAGTACGCAAAAAGTGTAGAGAGAGATTGCAGCGAGTTCACCCGAGCTCCCGGCGCGCAGTAGCGAGTGCAGAGGAGTTGCAAGAAGCTCGCGTAAGCATTGAATTGAGCGCGCACAAACTTGCAAGAAGATGGCCCGTGACACTCAGCTGCGGATGGTTCCGCTGAAAGTGCCACAGATTGGTCTGCGCGCATTTCAGAACAAGCTGACGGCGGTGAAGCTCAATTTCCTCCTATGGGGATGGAATTGGCTGTGTCCGGAGATGGTACGCGAGTGGCTGTATAACCCACTGAAGGCTAAAACTGCAATATAGTGGTAGAAAGGTCGAACCCACAGGGACAGAGGAACACACAGGGTACAAAGTGTCACATTTAACAGACTATTGAGGAGTTTGAATTGACTGTCACTAAATTTGAGTTTGACTGTCACTCCCAGAATCCCTTCACTCGGAGCTCACTCGGAGGTCGCACAGTGCAGCGTAGTTCACTCAACACAAACACACACACACACACACACACACACACACATCTGAAACTACAGAAACACAACCCAGAGATCGGTTAGGACCTCTACTCAAGATTTCAGGGGGAAAGTCTCTTGCGAGTACACTCAGCGAAGCTGCGGGTAGTGACTCCCAACTCCGGCTTTTACAACCCTTCCACTAGCTTTCTGCTAGCATAGGGAACCCGGGTTGGACTTCCTACTTCGGATCGAAGTCACTCACACGCGGTGAACAACACTCTCAACTCACAAAACGCGCAGAGAACACAAGTCCGCACGGAAGGACTCAGTGAGAAACGTTCCAATAACACATCATAACAGTCTATTGAAGAGTTTGAATTCTTAGGCACTTGTCATTCCCAGAAATACTATAGGGGTTCCCCTGAAGGCACCTGCTGCAACGTAACCTGAATTTACAACCAAGGTTTACACGAAGTAGCAAAACTTCACTTTGGCATTCAGGGGAAAAATCCCGAAGGAGTACAATCAGGAACAGTCACTCGAAAGGGTAAGGGGGAAACTGTTCAAGTATCTAACTCGTCACTGGCTCTGAGCATCGGCAATCACCCGCAGGTGTAGATCCGAACTACTCAAGTCTCTAACCAATGTACTAGCTCTGAACATTCGGCCGAAGGCCTTCAGCTACACAATGCGGATTGCTAAGGTGTAGCTCCTCATGCGTGGTGACAGAACGAGGACACAAACACGCAGAGAAAATAAGTTCCTGATCTGCAATTCCGAAACTAGAAAAATTCCAAGGCAAGACGCCTTGAACTACTTTATATCTTCTAAGTCCTAACTAACACTACACTGCACTATGCTACGCGCCTGCACGGAACCATGCTACACTACACTCTGCAGAACCTGTGCTTCGCCTCCTGCGCGACGGACTGCCGCACACTAACTCCCTACCCTGCCAGTCTTCCGCTCGACTGCGCAGTCCCAAACGCCGCAACACCGCGGAAACCTCTGTCTCAAGGGTGGCCATGGTGTCCCGTGACTTCGACAGAAAAGAATCCAGCTTCTTCGCCACTCGCCGCCGACTCCGACTGTCACCTGTCAACAACCCGGCCGCACGAAGCTCTAACTCATGCAGGGTGAGTTTCTCCTGCGCCGCCACTTCCCAGTGGGCATAGCCCCTGAGGCAGTGGGTGACTCGCTTCACCATCTCTTCCTTCGTGCGATCTGCCTCCAGTCGGCGATCGTTTTCAACCACAACTAACTGCAATTCGGCCTTTGCACGCTGTGCTCTCAATTCTCCGCACTCAGATTGCAGTTTGCGAATTAATTCTTCATCCGCTTGCCGTGCGAGCTGACACTGCTCTAACAACCGCGTCTGTCGCACGAGCTCCTCTGACAAAATTTGATTCTGAGCCTGCTCCGAATCCAGCGCCTCTATGAGCTTCGCCTGCTCCTTGGCGAACTCTATAGCCTCCCATCCTTCACCCTGTCGAAGTGTTTGTACACCTTCTTATTGAGGGTGTACTGACCCCACAGGCATTCATGCTTCACCCGCAAAGCCTTAAGTTCCTGGTCCACCCGGGCTAGCAACTTGCTGGTGTGGACTTAAGTACGAGTTCGCCTGCGCACTAACTCGACGTAGGACCCAGGCTGGCGAGGGTCCGCGTACTTCTCCATCTTGCGATCCAAGTACCTCAGCAGAGGTACTACCTGCTCACAGAGCGCCGCCGCCGGCACACCTACCAATTCCTCCTCCTCCTCCTCGGTGGATCCCGATCCCGACACTGATTCCGTGGATCCTCCTTCTTCGTCATCCTCCGAATTGAGGATTTCGGTCGCCATTGAATGCGTCGGCGACTGGCCTGGGTGGGGCTGCGAGATGTCTGCGTGTTCTGCCGCTGTTGGCGCTCCTGTAGCCTCGCTGCTCCCTGCTAAAATGTCCAAGGCGATGGGTGAATGCGGCCGTGCCACATCCCCATCGTCCGCCTGTCGTGCCGCGAATGTAACTTCTTCGCCGCCGGCGTCTACCGCCGAAGGCGATCGTGCGGAATGTACCTGCGCGGGGTGTAATTGTGCATCGCGCGCACAAATTTCACCTTGCGGACAGACAATCCGCTCCACCGATCGGTCCTGCTCCACCCTTAGGTCCTGCGCCAGGGATGCGTCCGGACTACGCGTAGGCGCAAATCCCGGCGCTTCTTCCGCCGAGGGCGCAGTGCCGAAGGCGGCCCGCCCGATGTCCCTTGGCCCGAAGGCCCTTCCGCCGAAGGCGCATCTTCCGGCGGATTTCCCGCCGAAGGCGCGGCTTCCGCCGGCTCTCTGGTTGTAACTCGCTGGCTCGAAGGCCGTGGCGCCGAAGGCGCATATCCCGGCGCTCTTTCCGCAGGAGGGCCTTGTCCCGAAGGCCATTGAGCTGAAGGCGGATCTTCCGCCGGCTCCTTCCCCTTCCTGCGTTGTACCGGGGGTGAGTCCTGCCTATGCGTAGGCGAACTTTCTCTGCCTATGCGTAGGCACAAATCCACGTCCGCAAGGGGGCGCCTATTCATAGGGAGTCGCCTATGCGTAGGCGGCACACTCATCCGCGCCGCACGTGGTAACTCCTGACCCGAAGGTCGTCTCTCCTCCGCCGAAGGCGTAGGGTGGTCTACTGCCCCTTCGGCCGTCCGCGTAGTCCCATCCTTCTCCGGGGACGGACTTCCCTTCTCTGTGGCGATCGTCGCCGTTTCTGCGCTGCTGGCTGGTAACAAAAGCCTGCGCGCCTTCTGCTTGGGCCGGCTGCAGACCTCGTGCAGTGGCCGCTTCCGAGTGAGAGCAGCTGATTCTTGATGTCGCTCCTTCTCCGGTTCCTCTCTCCATCTTCGCTTCCGCGGTATTCGGGCTGCGGATGCGTCTCTCCCCGATGCCTGCTGAGTCGGTGGAGTGGAAGTCGGCGAATACTCCGCGTCGGTGTCTACCTCGTTATCCCGCACATACCTCCCGGGATGGTCGACAGACAATGGCGGAAATCGAGCACGCTCGGCCGCGGTTAAACAATTCATCGACCGATAAAAATTTATCAAGAAGGGGGAGAGGTGATTGAGAGTTCCTCCCCGCTCCTCGAACGCATGCTGTCGCATTACCCTATGCAGGATACGCGACCAGTGAACTGAAGCTCCAACCAACGTTAGCTCCACGAAGGACACCTGCCACAACGTGATGTACGTAGTGCGGTGCGGCTGCAACAATTGCAGCAGCGCCATCGCTACGGACCTGCGGAAACGATCTTTGTAGTCACGGGTCCTGTACCCGTTCTTGGAAGACCTCTCCTGCTTGAACAATTCCACGAAGGAGGCCTCGTCCGCCTTTGTAATAACCCACTAAAGGCTAAAACTGCAATATAGTGGTAGAAAGGTCGAACCCACAGGGACAGAGGAACACACAGGGTACAAAGTGTCACGTTTTAACAGACTATTGAGGAGTTTGAATTCTCAGGCGACTGTCACTCCCAGAAAAACTGCAAGTGTCCACTCGGAGCGCACTCGGAGGTCGCACAGTGCAGCGTAACACACACACACACACACACCTGAAACTACAGAAACACAACCCAGAGATCCGTTAGGACCTCTACTTCAAGATTTCAGGGGGAAAGTCTCTCACGAGCACACTCGGCAAAGCTGCGGGCAGTGACTTCCAACTCCGGCTTTTACAACGCTTCCACTAGCTTGCTGCTAGTGTAGGAAACCCGGTTTGGACTACCTACTTCGGATCGAAGTCACTCAGACGCGGTGAACAACACTCTCAACTCACAAAACGCGCAGAGAACACAGGTCCGCACTGAAGGACTCACTGAGAAACATTCCAGTAACACAACAACAGTCTATTGAAGAGTTTGAATTCTCAGGCACTTGTCATTCCCAGAAATACTACAGGGGTTACCCTCAAGGCACCTGCTGCAGCGTAACCTGAATTTACAACCAAGGCTTACACGAAGTAGCAAAACTTCACTTTGGCATTCAGGGGAAAAATCCCAAAGGAGTACAATCAGAAAGAAACACTCGAAGGTGTAGGGGCGAAATTGTTCAAGTATCTAACTAGTCACTGGCTCTGAGCATCGGCAGTCACCCGCAGGTGCAGATCCGAACTACTCAAGTCTCTAACCAATGTACTAGCTCTGAACATTCGGCCGAAGACCTTCAGCTACAAAATGCGGAACGCTAAGTTGTAACTCCTCGTGCGTGGTGACAGAACTTAAAGACACAAACACGCAAAGGAAATGGGTTCCTGATCTATACTTCTGAGTTTGGGAAAGAACCCCAGGCAAAACGCCTGGAACTATTTTATACCTTCTAAGTCCTACCTAACACTACACTGCACTACGCTACACGCCTGCACGGAACCACGCTACACTACACTCCGCGGAACCTGTACTACGTCTCCTGCGCGGCCGACTGCCGCGCACTAACTCCCTACCCTGCCACTCTTCCGCTCGACTGCGCAGTCCCAACCGCTGCAACGCCGCGGACACCTCCCCCTCGAGGGCGGACATGGTATCCTGTGCCTTCGACAGAAAGGCTTCGAGCTTCTTTGCTACCTTCCGCCGACTCCTACTGTCGCCTGACAACAACCCGGCTGCGCGCAATTCAAACTCACGCAGTGTGAGTTTCTCCTGCGCCTTCACTTCCCAGTGGGCGTAGCCCTTGAGGCAGTGGGCGACTCGCCTCGCCGTCTCCACCTTCGTGCGATCCGCCTCCTTCCTGCGATCCTCTTCAATTATCACTAATTGCGATTCGGCTTCAGCACGTTGCGCCCTCAATTCGCCACACTCTGACTGTAACCTGCGGATTAATTCTTCATCCGCCTGCCGTGCGAGCTGACATTGTTCCAACAACCGCGTCTGTCGCACGAGCTCCTCTGACAAAATCCGATTCTGGGCCTGCTCAGAATCGAGTGCTTCCTTGACCTTCACCTGCTCCTTGGTGAGCTCGCCCAGTTTCTCATCCTTCATCTTCTCGGAGTGCTTGTAGAATTTCTGATTAAGCTTGTACTGACCCCACAAGCACTCATGCTTCTCCTTCAAGTCCCTCAACTCCTGGTCCACTCTAGCTAATAGCTTGCTGGTGTGGACTTTAGTGCGAGTCCGCCTGCGCACTAACTCGATGTAAGATCCCGGCTGGAGTGGGTCGGCGTATTTATCGACCTTGCGATCCAAGTACCGCAGCAACGGAATCACCTGCTCAGAGAGCGCCGCCGCCGGCGCTCCAACAATTTCCTCCTCCTCCTCCTCGGTGTCTTCTGCTCCTGACATTTCTTCCGTGGAGCCTCCGTCGTCATCATCCGAGTGGAGAATTTCAGTCGCCATTGATTGCGTCGGCGACTGCCCCGAGTGGGGCTGCACGTCCTCGACGTGTGCTGCCTGTGAAGGCACGGCTGCAGCCTCGCTGCTCGTCGCCAAAATGTCTAAGGCGGAAGGCGAATGTACCCGAGCGGCATCCCCGTCGCTCGCTTGTTGATTGCCTACCGCATTCTCTCTGTCGCCGTCGTCCGTCGCCGAAGGCGATTGAGCGGAGGGTGGCTGCGCGGGGTTGGATTGCGCATCGCGCATCGAGATTTCATCCCGCGGACAGTCACTCCGCTCCTCCGTCTGCTGCTCCCTTGATCGGTCCGTGGGGGCCGTGCCCGGCCCGTGCGCAGGCGCATTTGCCGGCGCCTTGTCCGCCGCAGGCGTAGCGCCGCGGACATCTATCGCCGAAGGCGACATGGCCGGGGGCCGCACGCCCGATGTTCCTTGGCCTATAGGCCCTACCGCCGAAGGCGCATCTATCGGCGGACTTCCCGCCGATGGTGCGGCCTCCGCACGCTCTCTGCTCGTATCTCCTCGGCTCGAAGGCCCTGGCGCCGAAGGCGCAAATTGCGGCGCGTGGTGCGCCGGAGGGTCTGGCCCCGAGGGCCGGTGTCTCGTAGGCGGTTCTTCCGCCGGCTCCTTCCCCTTCCTACGTTGGAACGGGGGTGATTCTTGCCTGTGCACAGGCGGCACGTGCGGAGGTGTTCTGTGCACAGGCGACCTGTGCACAGGTGACCTGTGCACAGGCGAGCGCCTGTGCACAGGCGGACTGCTCCTTCCCACGCGTAAGCGTAGATCCACGTCCACTTGTGTTCGCCGGTCCGCGGAGGCTCGTCCGTCCGCGGAGGTTCGCCTGTGCGCAAACGGAACATCTGTCCGCATCGCACGTGGTAACTCCGGAGGCCCCTGGCCCGTAGGCGGCCTCTCTCCCGACGAGGTTGCAGCGTGGCCCGTTGCTCCTGCGGTCGTCCGCGCTTCTTCTCGCCTCTCTGGCGACGCACTTCCTATCTCCGTCGCAATCGTCGCCGTGTCTGCACTGTCAGCTGGCAACACCAGTCTGCGTGCCTTCTGCTTCGGCCGGCTGTATGGCTCGCACAGCGGCCGCGGTCGAATGGGAGCAGAGGGTTCTTGATGCTGCTCCTCTTCGGACTCTTCCCTCCATCGCCGCTTCCGCGGCACTCGCGCTGCAGGAGTGTGTCTCCCTTCGTCCCTCCGTCTTGATGGGGTAGAAGTCGGTGACTCCTCCGCATCAGTGTCGACCTCGTTCTCCCGCACATACTTCCCGGGATGGTCGATGGACAATGGCGGAAAATGTTCAAGCTCCGCCGCTGTCAAACAATTTCGCTGTCGATAAAAATTGATGAGGAAAGGAGAAAGATGGTTTAGAGTTCCCCCCTTCTCCTCAAACGCGTGCTGTCGCATCACCCTGTGCAGGATGCTCGCCCAGTGAATTGGAGTTCCCTCGATGACGCACTCCACAAAAGAGACCTGCCACAATGTGATGTAGCAGGCGCGGTGCGGCTGCAGTAATTGCATCAGCGCCGCGGACAAAGTCCGGCGAAATCGATCCTTGTAATCACGGGTCCTGTACCCATTCTTGGTAGACCTCCCGGTCTTGAACAGCTCCACAAATTGCGCCTCTTCTTGTTTGGTCACCTTGATGCTCTCACTGTCGAAAAGGAGATGTCCTGGCATGCCAGCACATCTTCCCAACGCCTGCGCCCAATCTTGGACTGTCCACCGATCAACATGCGGACGCAATCCGCGCGAGGGTGGTCCCTGTGGCTCTAGCCACTCGCGCACCATATTCGCACAGATGTAATTCCATCCCCATAGCAAGAAATCGAGCTTTCTTGCTATTAAGCGCTCCTCGAAAGCGCGCAGCCCGTTCTGCGGCCGGCGAAGTGGCACCATCCGCAATCTGCTCGGTCTCGTCATTGCGTTCCTGGGGTTCGCTCGCCCGCTCATTCTACTTCCGCACTGTCCGCGTTTCTTTCTCCCTCGGCAAACTCTAATCGCTCTCAATTCCAAATCACGCGCACTCACTTCTCCCTCAATCAACAAGAATTCTCCTGTGTGACGACGTCGAGAATGGTCCGCAGCCAGCAGATGGATGCGCGCAGCGCGCACAAGAGATTGGAATCGCGAATTCAAGAATGGGACGTTCTCCGCCGCCCGGTCGAAGGTCATGGTCGGCTCTTGGTCGTGAAGAACGTCTCACTTGATGGCCGCGCCGGCTGTACGCTGGAACGGTCTTCGCTCTCACGCGCGGCTTCACGCTCCGCCGTCGTCGATTAAACTCTCACGCTCGAATTGGCGGATTTGAACTCCGCGAGCGTGTCGCCCTGCGGACATGGGGGCGTAGCGCCGAAGGCGAGTTTTCCGCCTTGCGCGGTACACTTGTTCGTACCGCCCCTCGGCCAATCTCCCGCTGCCTTGACGCGTGTGTCCGCATGTCGGACAAAAATTCAACTCCTGCCTGTGCGCAGGCAGGGGCCACGGCGGATTCTCCGCCGGCGCGGAACTTGAACATCCTCCTGTGCACAGGCGTTCGCCTGTGCGCAGGCGAATTCCGTCCGCGGCGCTGCGCTGGCGCGGAAGGCGTTGACCGTGGTCAGCCGTCTCCGTCCAGTCTGTCCGTTCCTTGTCTCTCCGTCGGCGCTTCCGCCGCCGCAACTCCGTCCGTCCAAGAGCGCATCCACCCGCGCCGTCCGCACGGTCCGTACCTATTGGATTACTCTGGCGGCTCTTCCGACGTACGCGGCGCTGCGCTGGCGCGGGAGGCGCCGTACACTTTCTACCTCACAAGGCGCATTTCTAGGGCCCAAGGCGGATTTTCCGCCGACGCCGAAGTGCCTGTGCACAGGCGAGCGTCTGTGCGTAGGCGGACTTCGCGCCTTCCCTAACCCTACTTCGCCTGTGCACAGGCGAACGCCTTCGTCCGTGCATAGGACAAAACTTGAATCCCCCTTCCGCGTAGGCGGAATCCGCGCCGGTGGCGAACTCCTTCCGCCGTAGGCGACCGCCTCCTTTTCTTCCAGTAGCGATAACTCCCTAAGTCCTCGTCCGTTCCAAACGTTCTTGGGCTCGTTAGAATCAGCGCGTCGAGCTCTTTCCAACGTGCCCCTAACTCGGTCAAGGCGCCCGAGGGTTGACCTAATTACGGGGGTTTCCCTACAGCCGCGGACGCAACCTCCGAAGGCGGGTTTTGCGCCTTGCGCCGTAGAGATCCTAACTGCAGAGCGCACAGGGAGGGTGGTGCTCGTCCTTACTGCGGCACCCCAAATCCCAGATTCTACAAGATCCCTCGAGAATCCCCGCGATCTTCCGGATTCACTCTGTTTTGATGTACCGAAGGCTATTTACAAGGCTGCCAGGGTACAGTTTTCCAAAAATGTTTTAATTTCCTCAAAATTGCCAAAAGTGGGGTACCATAGCCTTCGTTACCTTGACGCTTTCTCTGTTGAACAGGAGGTACCCGTCCTCACCTGCGCACTTCCCCAATGCCTGTTCCCAATCGCGGACAGTCCATCTATCTACGTGCGGACGGAATCCGCGCATAGGTTGTCGTTCCTCATCCAGCCATTAGCGCACCATGTCTGCGCACACGTAATTCCATCCCCACAGCAAGAATTCGAGTTTCCTTGCAATCAGCCGGTCCTCAAAGGCACGCAATCCATTCTACGGGAGCTTGAGTGGCACCATCCGCAGCTTCACCGATGTCGACATTGCGTTCTTGAAATTGGTTCGCGCAACTCTCTCTCTGCTACGCCCGAGCCTCTTGCTCGCGATTTTGTTTCCTATGCAAACTCTAATTTCTCTCAATTCCAAATGTCGCGCACTCAATTCTTTCCCAGCCACCGAGTAACTCTCCGCGCGGTGATGTCTAGAATGTCTCTCAGCTAGAAGGTGGACGCGCGCAGGTCGCACCAGAAATTGAAATCGCAAATTCAAGAATGGGGCGTCCTCTGTCCGCTCGCAGGAGGTCATGGTCGGCTCTCGGTCGTGAAAGTCGAATCATTTGATGGCCGCGCCGGCTCCGCGGTATAACGGCCTTCTCTCTCACGCGCGGCTTCACGCTCCGCCGACGCCGACTTCACTCACACGCTCGAATTGGTAATTTGAACTCCGCCAGCGTACCACGCCGCAGCCATGGTCGCGCAGCGCCGAAGGCGGATTTCACGCCGACGCGCTACACTCATCCGTACTTCAACTTGGCTAGTCCCGCTCTGCCGAAGGCGTTCGTCCGTGCATAGGACAAAAGTTGAACTCCCTTCCTCGTAGGCGAAATCCCCGGCGGAGTTTCCGCCGGCATCGAACTTCATCCGCCTGTGCGTAGGCGCTCGCCTATGCGTAGGCAAATTCCGTCCGCACACAAGACGTTCGTCCGCGCAGGTCCCTCACCGTAGGCGCAGCGCCGAAGGCGGCTGTGCCGAAGGCGTTGACCGCGGTCAACGGACTCCGTCCAGTCTGTCCATCTCTCTCGCCTCTCCGTCGGCGCTCTTGTCTCCGGAACCCCGACCGGCCAAAGGCGCACTCGTTCGTTCCGTCCGTACAGTCCGTACGGATTTTGCTACTCCGTTGGGTCCTCACCCAACTGTGATGCGCTGGCGCCGAAGGCGCTGTACAAGTTCCAACCCCGAAAGCGGATTCCTAAGGCCAAAGGCGGACTTCCCGCCGACGCCGAAGCGCCTATGCGTAGGCCGTTTCCGTTCGCCTATGCGTAGGTGCAAGTCCTCCTCGCCTATGCGTAGGCGGCATTCTCGGCGGACTTCCCGCCGACGTCAAACCCTATTTCGCCTATGCGTAGGCAAACTTCCCTCGCCTATGCGTAGGCGAAGGTCTTCGTATCTTTCGACCGCCACAACTCCCTAAGTCCTGATCCGTTCTTGGGCTCGTTAGAACCACCGCGTCAAGCTCTTTCCAACGAAATCCTAACCAAGTCAAGGCGTTTGGGAATTGCTTAGATTCTGAGGGATTCCTCTAGCGTGAGGGATTCCGAAGGCGTAGCGCCGAAGGCGAATTATGCGCCTTGCGCCGAAGGGGTACTCCTTCAGAGCCCGTCGTTTAGGGCGGCCTCTGTCCCAGACGTTGCGCCCAACTCCTGGATTCTATGAGATTCTCCGAGATCATCCAGTTTCACTCTATTTTGATGCACCGATGGCTATTTACACTGCTGCCACGGTACAGTTTTCCAAAAATGTTTTAAATTCCGCAAAAATACCAAAAGTGGGGTACCACATGCAATATAGTGGTAGAAAGGTCAAACCCACAGGGACAGAGGAACACACAGGGTACAAAGTGTCACATTTAACAGACTATTGAGGAGTTTGAATTCTCATGCGACTGTCACTCCCAGAAATACTGCAAGTGTTCACTCGGAGCTCACTCGGAGGTCGCACAGTGCAGCGTAGTTCACTCAACACACACACACACACACACCTGAAACTACAGAAACACAATCCAGAGATTGGTTAGGACCTCTACTTAAGATTTCAGAGGGGAAAGTCTCTCGCGAGTACACTCAGCAAATCTGCGGGTAGTGACTCCCAACTCCGGCTTTTACAACCCTTCCAATAGCTTTCTGCTAGCGTAGGGAACCCGGGTTGGACTTCCTACTTTGGATCGAAGTCACTCACACGCGGTGAACAACACGCTCAACTCACAAAACGCGCAGAGAACACAGGTCCGCACGGAGGGACTCAACTGAGAAACGTTCCAGTAACACACAATAACAATCTATTGAAGAGTTTGAATTCTTAGGCACTTGTCATTCCCAAAAATACTACAGAGGTTACCCTGAAGGCACCTGTTGCAGCGTAACCTGAATTTACAACCAAGGCTTACACAAAGTAGCAAAACTTCACTTTGGCATTCAGGGGAAAAATCCCGAAGGAGTACAATCAGAAACAGTCACTCGAAGGTGTAAGGGGGAAACTGTTCAAGTATCTAACTCGTCACTGGCTCTTAGCATCGGCAATCACCCGCAGGTGTAGATCCAAACTACTCAAGTCTCTAACCACTGTACTAGCTCTGAACCTTCGGCCGAAGGCCTTCAGCTACACAATGCGGACCGCCAAGGTGTAGCTCCTCTTCCGTGGTGACTGAACTAAAGACACAAACACGCAGAGAAAATGAGTTCCTGATCTGCACTTCCGAAACTAGAAAAATCCCAAGGCAAGACGCCTTGAACTACTTTATACCTTCTAAGTGCTAACTAGCACGACACTGCACTATGCTATGCGCCTGCACGGAACCACGCTACACTACACTCCACAGAACCTGTGCTTTGCCTTCTGCGCGACTGACTGCCGCGCACTAACTCCCTACCCTGCCAGTCTTCAGCTCGACTGCGCAGTCCCAATCGCCGCAACACCGCGGAAACCTCCGACTCGAGGGTGGCCATGGTGTCCCGCGATCTCGACAGAAAAGAGTCCAGCTTCTTCGCCACTCGCCGCCGACTCCGACTGTCACCTGTCAACAACCCCGCTGCAAGAAGCTCTAACTCACACAGTGTGAGTTTCTCCTACGCCTTCACTTCTCCGTGGGCGTAGCCCCTGAGACAGTGGGTGACTCGCCTCGCCATCTCTTCCTTCGTGCGATCTGCCTCCCGCCGGCGATCGTCTTCAACAACAACCAACTGCAATTTGGCCTCCGCACGTTGCGCTCTCAATTCCCCGCACTCGGATTGCAGTTTGCGGACTAATTCCTCATCCGCCTGTCGTGCGAGCTGACACTGCTCTAACAACCGTGTCTGTCGCAGGAGCTCCTCTAACAAAATTCAATTTTGAGCCTGCTCAGAATCCAGCTCCTCTTCGAGCTTCGCCTTCTCCTTGGCAAACTCTTCCAGCTTCTCGTCCTTCCTCTTGTCGAAGGCTTTGTACAACTTCCTATTGAGGTTGTACTGACCCCATAGGCACGCATGCTTCTCCCGCAGATCCTTAAGTTCTTGGTCCAATCGGCTCAACAACTTGCTGGTGTGGACTTTAGTGGGGGTTCGCCTCCTCACTAGCTCGACGTAGGACCTAGGCTGGCGAGGGTCTGCGTACTTCTCTACCTTGCGATCCAGGTACCTCAACAGAGGTACTACCTGCTCACAGAGCTCCGCCGTCGGCGCGCCTACCATTTCCTGCTCCTCCTCCTTGGTGGATTCCGATCCCGACACTGATCCGTGGATCCTCCTTCTTCGTCATCCGTCGACTCGAGGATTTCGGTCGCCATTGAATTCGTCGGCGACTGGCCTGTGCGGGGCTACGAGATGTCTTTGTCCTCTGCCGCCGCTGGCGCTCCTGTAGCCTCGCTGCTCCCTGCTAAAATGTCCAAGGCGGTGGGTGAATGTGGTCGTGTCGAATTCACATCGTCTGCCTGTCCTGCCGTGACTGTAACCTCCTCGCCGCCGGCTTCTACCGCCGAAGGCGGTCGTGCGGGATGTACATGCGCGGAGTGTAATTGTGCATCGCGAGCACAAATTTCACCCTGCGGACAGTCAATCCGCTCCTCCGTTAGGTCCCGCTCCACCATTAGGTCCTGCGCCAGGGATGCGTCCGGCCTATGCGTAGGCGCAATTCCCAGCGGCGCTTCCGCTGAGGGCGCAGCGCCGAAGGCGGCCCGCCCGATATCCCTTGACCCGAAGGCCCTTCCGCCGAAGGCGCACCTTCCGGCGGATTTCCCGCCGAAGGCGTGGCTCCCGCCGGCTCTCCATTCGTAACGCGGTGGCCCGAAGGCTCTGGCGCCGAAGGCGCATATCCCGGCGATTTCACCGCCGAAGGGCCTTGCCCCGAAGGCACTTGAACTAAAGGCGGATCTTCCGCCGGCTCCTTCCCTTTCCTGCGTTGCACCGGGGGTGAGTCCTGCCTATGCGTAGGCGAAAGTCTTCGTCCGCAAGGGGTCGCCTATCCACAGGGAGTCGCCTATGCGTAGGCGGCACACTCATCCATGCCGCACGATGTTGTTCCTGACCCGAAGGTCGTTTCACCTCCGCCGAGGGCGTTGGGTGATCCACTGACCCCTTGGTCGTCCGCGCAGTCCCATCCTCCTCCAGGGATGGACTTCCCTTCTCTGTGGCGATCATCGCCGTTTCCGCGCTGCTGGCAGGTAACATAAGCCTACGCGCCTTCTGCTTTGGCCGGCTGCAGATCTTGTGCAGTGGCCGCTTCCGGGTGAGAGCAGCTGATTCTTGCTGTTGCTCCTTCTCCGGTTCCTCTCTCCATCTCCGCTTCCGCGGCACTCGTGCTGCTATCCTCCCCGCATCCTGTTGACCCGGTGGAGTGGAAGTCGGAGAGTCCTCCGCGTCGGTGTCGACTTCGTTATCCCGCACATACCTCCCGGGATGGTCGACTGACAATGGCGGAAATCGAACACGCTCGGCCGCGGTTAAGCAACCCATCGACTGATAAAAGTTTATCAAGAAGGGGGAGAGGTGATTGAGCGTTCCTCCCCGCTCCTCAAACGCATGCTGTCGCATTACCCTATGCAGGATACGCGACCATTGAACTGGAGCTCCGGCCAATGTGAGCTCCACGAGGGACACTTGCCACAAAGTGATGTAAGTAGTGCGATGCGGCTGCAAGAGTTGTAGCAGTGCCATCGCTACGGTTTTGCGGAAACGATCTTTGTAGTCCCGGGTCCTGTACCCGTTCTTGGAGGACCTCTCCCGCTTGAACAATTCCACAAAGGAGGCTCCGTCCGCCTTTGACACCTTGACGCTCTCACTGTCAAACAGGAGGTACCCGTCCTCGCCCGCACACCTTCCCGATGCCTGTCCCCAATCGTGGACAGTCCATCAATCTACGTGCGGATGGAATCCGCGCGTAGGTTGCTGTTCCTCGATCAGCCATTCGCGCACCATGTCTCCTCACATGTAATTCCATCCTCACAGCAAGAAATCGAGTTTCCTCGCAATCAGCCGGTCTTGAAAAGCACGCAACCCATTCTGCGGGAGCTTGAGTGGAACCATCCGCAGCTTAACCAATGTCGACATTGCGTTCTTGAAATTGGATTGCGCACCTCTCTCTCTGCTATGCCCGAGCCTCTTGCTCGCGGTTCTGTTTCCTTTGCAAACTCTAATCTCTCTCAATTCCAAATGCCGCGCAATCAATTCTCTCTCTGCCACCGGGTAACTCTCTGCACGGTGGTGTCTAGAACGTCTCTCAGCTAGAAGGTGGACGCGCGCAGCTCGCACAAGGAATTGAAATCGCAAATTCAAGAATGGGGTGTCCTCTGTCCGCTCGCAGGGTGTCATGGTCGGCTCTCGGTCGTGAAAGTCGAATCACTTGATGGCTGCGCCGGCTCGGAGGTATAACGGCCTTCTTTCTCACGCGCGGCTTCACGCTCCGCCGACGCGCCTTCACTCACACGCTCGAATTGGCAATTTGAACTCCGCTAGCGTACTACGCCGCGGCCATGGTCGCGTAGCGCCGAAGGCGGATTTCTCGCCGACGCGCTACACTCATCCGTACTTCGACTTGGCTAGTCCCGCTCCGCCGAAGGCGTTCGTCCGCGCTCAGGTCCAAAGCCGAACTCCCTTCTCCGTAGGCGGAATTCCCGGCGGAGTTTCCACCGGCGTCAAACTCCATCCGCCTGTGCGTAGGCGCTCGCCTATGCGTAGGCCATGACCGTCCGCACGCAAGACGCTCGTCCGTGCAGGTCCTCGCCGTAGGCGCAGCGCCAAAGGCGGCTGTGCCGAAGGCGTTGACCGCGGTCAATGGACTCCGTCCAGTCTGTCCATCTCTCTCGCCTCTCTATCGGCGCTCTTGTCTCCGAGGGCGCACTCGTCCGTTCCGTCCGTACAGTCCGTACGGTTCGTATGGATTCGCTACTCCGTTGGGTCCTCACCTAACCGTGATGCGCTGGCGCTGAAGGCGCCGTACAAGTTCCAACCCCGAAGGCGGATTTCTAGGGCCGAAGGCGGATTTCCCGCCGAAGGCGAAGTGCCTATGCGCAGGCGAAATCCGTCCGCCTATGCGTAGGTGCAAGTCCTCCCGCCTATGCGTAGGCGGCATTCTTGGCGGACTTTCCACTGGCGTCAAACTCATTTCGCCTATGCGTAGGCGAATTTCCCTCGCTTATGCATAGGCGAAAGTCTTCGTATCTTCTGGGAGTGACAGTTGCCTGAGAATTCAAACTCTCCAAAAATCTGTTAAACGTGACACTTTGTACTCTGTGTGTTGCCTCTGTCCCTGTGGGTTTGACCTTTTTACCACCATACTGCAGTTTTAGCCTTTGGTGGGTTATTACACCCAAATACTCCTTACTAGTTAAGGAGGAAATAGATAAGTATCTGAGCGTGTGGTAACACACTTTTTGTTTTTTTTGCAGAATTTAAACAATTTTAGAAAACAAGTACCGAAGAAGTGTTTGTAGTTAGGAAATGGTACGTTAAATGGAGTGGATTGAGGAGATCGTCACGAGGTAACGAAGAAGCGCGAAGTTGGACGTACCAGCGCCAAATGTCTTCGGCGCCTTCAGCAAGATCTCCTTTGCTTAGGTGTCTCTACTCACGCGCTTCCAGAGTTTAGATAAGGTACGCTTCCGGCGCAGACACCTCCGGAGGAGATCTCGCTAAAGACGGCAGAAGCTGGCAAGGACCTCTGAAGGCTTCCGACCATAAGTGCGCCTTCGGCGATGCGCCGCTAGCGCGGGAGGGAAACCTTCATAACGATCAGGATACACGGTAGTTCTAGTTGGTTGAGGTTGCATTGGAAAGAGCTCGGGACGCTTGTTCTAACGAGCCCAAGAGCGCCGGAGATGGATCAGGGACAAAGAAGTTATGAGCATCGGAAAACTCGTATCCGGACATGCGCCGTTCGCGCTAGGGTTCCCCGTCGGAAAGGACTCCCGTACGCCTTCGGCGATGCGCCTTCGGCGGAATCACGCGCTTAGGGGAGGAAATCAACTCAGAGGCGGAAGCGCCTTTGGCGGCTGCGCAACGGAAGAGAAGCGCCGGCCGGATGTACGCCTCCGACGTGGCGCGGATAGGCGGATGCGCTGGCATGATTTGCGCCGGCGGGATATGCGCCGTCAGCAATAGACGGGGCAGAACGGACAAAACAAGTGGTACGATTACGCGCCGGCGTAATTCGCGCCGACTTGATGTGCGCCTCCAGCGAGGCGCCGACGGAGAAGGAATACGCCAGCGGCGATACGCCTCCGGCGATGGTAAGGTTAGGAAAAGACAACATAGCCGACGCATACACTGCGGCGAACTCGAGTCCGGAAGACGGCGCCGAAACTCGAGTCCGGAAGACGATGGCGGCGGGAGAATTCAACATTCACGCATGCGAATGCGCGTAGTGCGGAGACGTGAATTCGAGCATGCGAGGGCGAACCGTTAGGCCGTATAGCCGGCTGCGTAATTGTAACCAGTAAGAACGTTGGACGGTCTTGAATTCGGAGAAGAAAAGACTGCTCTCCAGTCTCATTCTCTCATTCTTGATTTTGCGATTTCCAGCTTCCAAGATTACGCGCAAGGGCGGAGAGACCTGCAGTGAGAGGAGAGAGTGCGGAGACGAGTTGCGCAAGGATCTTGACAGACCTTGCAGAGAATTTGCGAGTAGCGAACTTGAGCGCGCAAGAGAAGAGAGAGCGATTGCAGTCAGTGTTTGAGCGGCCGACGCGCAGCGGCGATTGTGAGAGAGCGAGCGGAAGGGAGAACGTCTGTGTGTGCAGGAAACGCAATGTCGAAAGTCCCCCAGCTGCGAGTGTCTCCACTCAGAGTGCCGCAGATCGGTCTGCGCGCATTCCAAGATGTGCTAACAGGGCTGAAGCTCGATTTCCTCCTGTGGGGATGGAACTGGACATGTCCGGAGATGGTGCGCGAGTATCTGCAGGAGAGACACAAGCCCTCGCGCGGATTCCGCCCACATCCAGAGAGGTGGGACATTTGTGACTGGGCGCAGGTGTTGGGTAGGTGTGCCGGCGAGGAAGGGTTTCTCCTCTTCGAGGCCGATAGCGTGAAGGTGTCCAAGGAGGAAGAAATCTCCTACAATGAACTTTTCAAAGTTGCCAGGCATCCCAAGAACGGTTTCCGGACACGGGATTACAAAGATCGATTGCGGAGAAATGTCGCGACTGCATTGCTGCAGATATTGCAGCCGACCAAGACCACTTACATGCATGGTTGGCAAGTAGGATTTGTGGAGCTAGTGTTGTCAGGAGCTCCAGTTCATTGGGCACGGCTCCTGTGGAAGGTGACGCGCCAACATGCGCAAGAAGAGAGAGGAGGAACCCTCAATCATCTTTCGCCTTACCTGATTGTGTTTTATCGGGCGATGGGATGTTTGACAAATTCAGAGCGGACACGGTTTCCGCTGCTGACCCGGAGTTATCCAGGTAGATACTTGCGGGAGGCCGAAGTAGACACGGATCCGGACGAGGCACCTGCCAGTCCAACTCCGGCTCCGCCTCCAGCAAGAGCAGCAGAAGAACGTCGAAGTGAGCGCGCTTCGCGAAAGCGGAAATGGGATGAGAACCCTTAGGACAGGCTGCCGGAAGCTCCAGCTGCGCCGACTCGGAGTCGGCCAACCAACGAGCCTCACAGCCGGCCGAAACAGAGGGCACGCAAAGTGCCAACTAGTACTGAGGAAACCGGGCGTACTCCGGTCCGGCGGAGTATCCTGCCCACGCAGGAGGAGATAATCGCGCAGATTCTGGGGAAGTCGGCGAACACCTCTGCGCAGAAGGCACCGATGCCTCCAGAAGAAGACAGGCGGACTGACAGTCGGCCGACTGCGAGTCGGGCGACTGAAGGTCGGCAAACGGAAGGAAGGCCGAGTGAGCAGCGCGTTGAACCGGACAGCAGGCCGGAAGCGGAAGGGAGTTTGGCTGACGAGCCAACAACCCTCAGAAGGTCGTCTCTGGCAGAAGGCGCTTCTGGGAAAACGCCGCCAGCAAGCAGGCCAAGTGGGGTGAAGACGCGCAGGGTAGATCCGACTGCCAGTCGGACAACTGCTAGTCGGCCGACTGAGAGTCGGTCAACAGAGAGTCGGCCAGATTCGCCGACTGCAAGACGGACAGGGCCGGCGACCATTGTGCGGGCGCCTTCGGCGGACGCACCTCCAGCGAAGACACCTTCCGCGCAGATCGCGCCGGAAGGGCAGGCAGCAGAAGCGGGCGGTGTAAAGGTGACAAAAGTCATTGCGGCGTCGACCCCTTCGGAAACCGAAGATCGAGCCGGAACAGGGGCTCAAGCAGTGGGATCCCCCACTGCCTTGGATATTTTAGTAGGGAGTGGAGCCGCAGTCGCGGCGGAAGCTGCCGCGCGCCACAGTTCCAGGGAGTCGCCAAGGGATTTGGTGGCGACTGAAATCCTCGAAACGGAGGGTGAGACGAGTTCGGAAGAGCAGGAAGCGGACTTTGTGCAGAAAACGCCAACAGGGGTATTGTGCGAGCATATAGTTCCACTTCTGCGATATCTGGATCGCAAGACATCCAAGTACTCGGGTTCCGGAAAGCCGCAGTCGTACGTGGAGACTGTCAAGCGCAGGACGAGAAGCAAGGTGGCCACTTGGGCCTCTAGGTGCCTGCAACCTCCGGGCTGACTCTCACTCAGGTTTACCTCAGATGGCTTTTCGGTAGCTCATCATGATTCTAGAAGACTAGGATTCATACTCTCACTCATGTCCCAAACACCTTCTCTCTCATAAACTCTCATGTATCATTCTAACTCACACACAAACTCTCCTCACATCACCCTCTTCACATAAACGCAAACACACGTCGATACTCCAAGATACTCAAAAACTTCACTCCTTCATTACTGAAACAAGTCCTCACACATGACTCTCCAAACTTGCTTGAGAGGTGCTACTCTACCTCTCTATTTATACTACTTGAGAAGTTACCATAGTAACATGTTGTAATTTCTCCTAACTTACTTTTACCTAGGTAAGTTTGACTAACCTTCTCTACGTGGCAACATGCCATTGGCCTACCTAAACCTTCTAGAAGCTTCCAGAATCCAAGGTTGAGGTGGCGACATGCCATTTGAAGCTTTTAAACTTCTACAAGCTTCCTAGCCACTAAGTCAACATTAGACTTAGTCTAGCCAATCATCTTTCATACATTTAGTCAAACCAATCAAATCCAAGCTTCTAGTCAAATATCTAATCCCTTGGAATCTAGAACTTTTGTATAAGACAAAATAGAAATGCTCACTCCATTCTTCTAGAACTCCGCTAATTACTCCGCCAACTATAGACATTGTAGCTAAACTTAGTCATGACTAGATAAACTTAGTTATAACTAACTAGTTTAGTCATAACTAGCTAGTCTTAGCTATGCCTTGGCTAATCATCCTTATTCCCTTGACCACTTCTAAGACTTAGTACATATGTGCAACACCCGGTCTTACATTTACCCCCGGACCAAGATTTCACTACGCCCTCGGAGTGAAAGAATCTGATCTTCGATGGAATAACTTCAACTTGTCGTGGTTGACTCGATCGAAGTGACGTCCCTCTAACTCCTTGATGTCATAAGTGAAATTTCCCCACACCTTACTTACTATGAAAGGTCCAAAATACTTAGGAAGAAACTTTTTCCTAGCTCTCTTGTATCTAATTGCATCAAAGAGCATCACCCAATCACCTTCCTTGAACGGCTTCAAGTTCTGGTTTCCACTTCGTTTGTCGTGATACTTCTTCTGCAACTGTTGAGCCCGCTCCACTCGTATCATGGCTAGTGCTCGAGCTTCCTCCAACTCCATCAATTGTTGTTGGCGAGACTTGATGGCTTCTGCTCCATTTGATTTCTTCAACCTTTGCTGGATTGTTGTGAATGTTGTCAAGTCAAACTGTATGGGAAGTTTTGACTCAACTCCATACACCATCCGAAAAGGTGAGTATCCGGTAGATGTCTTCCATGTTGTGCGATACTCCCATAAGATAGCATGGAGCCTCTTGTCCCAATTGTGTTTACTCACGTCCATGTCTGCATTCTTGGCCAACATCATACAGAAAGTGTAGTTGGTCCGCTCCGCCAACCCGTTAGCGTTAGGTTTGTAGGAAGTGGTCACTCGAGCCTTGATGGAAAAGTGCTCCAACATGGCTTGAATCATACTTCCCACAAATTCTCCTCCTCTATCTGATACTAACTCCAATGGACAACCAAATCGAGTAATGATTCTCTCATACAAAAATCTACCAACCTCCTTCTCATTAGTAGATTTAAGTGATCTTGCCTCTACCCACTTCGTAAGATAATCTGTAGCTATCACAATGAACTTATTCCCTCGAGGAGTAAGATTCAAAGGACCTACAAAATCTATTCCCCACTTTTCAAAAGGACCTAACACTGGTACAGAAATCATAGGAGGGGTTTTCATGGACTTTTTAGCAAAAGCTTGACACACATCACAACTTTTGCAATATTCCACACAATCCTTAAAAATACCCTTCCAATGATAACCAGCATCAAGAATTTTGAAGGCAGTTACCTTCCCCGCAAAATGTCCTCCACATACTGCACCATCATGAAACTCCTTCATGAGTTGTAGTGCCTCTCCCCTCCCAACCGCCCTTCGTAGAAGTCCGTCAGCTCCTTGATGAAAAAGTACCTTCTCCATGATCATATAAGGTTGACATCTCTTCACTAATGCATTTTTCTCCCTTTGATGCATTCCTTGAGGAAACTCTCCTCTAGAAATGAAATCCCAAATTTCCTTGTACTCCTCCGGTACTGTTGTCGCCGTGTCCATGACTAGCAAGTCCTCATCCGGAAAGGTGTCATCTACTGACTGATCTCCTCCATCATCATATGCTCTCGACATCAAATCCGCATTAGCATGCTTCTTTCCAGGTCTATCCTCAATGGTATAATCAAACTCTGCTAGTAGTAGCTTCCATCTAGCTATCCTCCCTTCAGCATTAGGCTTGTTGAAAATGTATTTCAAAGCCTTATGATCAGTCACTATAGTGAATCACCCACCCAACAAATAATGTCGAAACTTCTTAAGTGAGAAGATTACAGCTAAGGCCTCTCTCTCTGTCACTAAGTAGTTCTTCTCCGCTTGAACCATTTGTCTACTAGCATAGGCAATTGGATGATCATGCTTTTCATCATCTAATTGACTCAAGGTGCATCCTACAGCAATATTTGATGCATCTGTGTAGAGAATGAAAGGTTTACCCCAATCCGGTTTCGCCAAAATTGGAGCCGTCACCAACGCCTTTTTGAGAACTTCGAACGCCGTCTTTGCAGCTTCATCCTTGAAAATGAGTTCGTACTCCACTCCCTTCTTCATGTAATTTGTCAAGGCATGAGCTTTGTTGGAGAAGGACAAGATGAACCGTCGATAGTACCCCACCATACCAAGGAATTGCCTCAACTTGGTTAAAGTCGCCGGAAAAGGTAACTCCATGATCCGTGTCACCTTCTCTGGGTCCACCGCTATACCATTCTTGGAGATGATATGCCCCAACAATAGGCCTTCCTCACATCCAAAAATGCATTTTTCTGGATTGAGTGAAGCCTTAGCTTCCTCCAGCCGTTGAAGTATTTTGATCAAATGATCAAAATGATCCGCTTTCCTCCCGTAAACACAAAAATCATCTATGAAATCCCTTACAAACTTTCCAATGAAAGGTTCGAACACTCTATTCATGAACCTTTGAAAAGTGGCAGGAGCATTACATAGACCAAACGGCATCACTCTAAAAGCGAAGGTTCCCCATGGAGTGGTAAAATTTGTTTTGAGTTGGTCTTCTAAGGCAATTTGGATTTGGTTATAGCCACTATAACCATCTCCAAAACTATACCACTCATGGCCAGCAACCTCCTCTAGAATCTCATCTATGAAAGGCAAGGGATAGTAGTCTTTCTTTGTGACAGCATTCAACTTTTTGTAATCTACGCACACTCGTAGCTTACCATTCTTCTTCTTCACTATCACAATTGGAGACACCCATTGAGAATTTTCTACCTCGTAGATGAAGCCAGCCTCCTTGAGCTTGTCGATCTCCTCCTTCACCACAAGAGCCGTAGGTGGATTTATTCGGCGTTGCTTTTGCCGAATAGGACGAGCTTTCTCCTCCAACTCGATGCGATGAGTCTCCAACGTCACATGCTTAAGATCCTTGTAACTAAAGGCAAAAACATGAATATATTTGCGAAATATATCCAGAAACTTTGCCTTTTCCTCCTTGATAACCTTGGGACCAAACCTGAGAGTGGACAGTCGTCGACACACCTCCTCTTCGCTCATCTCCACTTTGTCAGGATCTTTCTTCACTCCAGGCCTAGGCAACAACTCCATGGCAGCAATGACTTGTACTTGAACATTATCATCAGAAGAGTACTCTGATGATGTTTCTTGATCAGAAGTTGAGATGTCTGTGTCAACTTCTGAAAAGCTACCACTCTCTTCACTCTCAGATTCCCAATACTCGTCAGTTGGTCTATCTGAGTCAGTGGTGGATTCCCCTCCTCTCGTCAAAGGAACCTTAACTCGATGGTTCTTTGGGCCTATCCTTAAATAGCCCTTGTGCCATCGGTCCGTAGTCCTTACTGCCCTCAACCAAGGACGTCCCAACAGCAAGTCGTAGCTAGCTTCCTTGAGAATTTGGAAGGAAAGCAAAGTTTGCACTCCCCTCACACTAACCACAACTTTGTCTACCACCCCCAGTGGTCTTACCTTCTGTTTGTTGGCCATACCAACAATTATGCTAGAAGGTCTAGAAGGTTGCATACCCAACTTCTGCATCAACCTCTCAGACATGGCATTCACAGCCGATCCACCATCAACCAACACATCTGATACATCATGTCCATTGATCCTCACTTCGATCTTTGAAGCATGTGTACATACCTCCGAAGCAGCCGCATCCACCACCCCAACTCCCACATTGGTCATGTGAGCCTTCCCCTTAGATTTCCGCTTCTTGGTCCTTGTGGAGCTAAGACCTCCTCTTAACTCCTTCCGAATGGCTGGATTCAAGGCAATCAGCTGACCAACTGTTATATTGGCCTTCTGATTTCCTACATCCTCCACCACGTCATACTTAGCTTGAGAAGATGAAATGGAAAAGTCATCCATGCCCAACTTCTTCCTTGGTACTCTTGGTTGACTCACTCCACTTGACCGTGTACTTCGACTTGGCGTGTCCTCCATGAAAATTGACTCGTCCGCAAATCGGGCACGCTTCTTCTCATGGGCAAGGATATCCACTTTCGATTTTGAGCTCTCCCCTTTCTCAAAAGTGCATTGATGAGGGAATACATCAATGGATGCTACTCCCTTATCCTTGGCTTGTTGCGTGGCCGGTGCATTGTTGTTGTGCCGAACTCCATCATGTTGTCGAGGGTTAGGACAATTCCTCTGAAAATGAGGACCTCCACAAGAAAAGCAAGAAACCGCAAAGTTTCCTGAAGGTGGATTTCCTCTTGGAGGATAATTTCCATAACCCCTAGAGCCTCCTCCTACGTTCTGATTCCTCTTCTCCCACAACTGTACTACATTGATCTTGAGGTCTGCTAGAGTCTCCGTGATAGATTTCAACTCATTTTGAAAATCCACACTAGGATTCGCTATCGTGGATGAAGTAGAAGGGTTTGAAACAATGGACCTTCCTACAACCGGTGGAGCTACTTCTTTAGCCACCAAGCTAGAATCATCATCTTCTAAGCTCTCCTCCATTCTAATAGCAATTCGAATGGCTTCAGCCTTAGAAGAGGGCTTCTCGTATCTCACCTTACTTCAAATCTCAGGTCTCAAACCTCCAACGAAGTTCTTCATGAGCATCGCCCTTATCCCCACCATTGTAGCATCCACTTCATCTCCGCCCTTCCTCAACACCATGTGGAATCTAGATTCCAACTTCTCGGTTCTCTCCACATAGGTCCTCACCTTCTCGTTCTCTCCTTGTTTCAAGAAGGTGACCTCACACATCAACTTTTCATAACTTTCACTAGGAAGAAAGTTTTCGATCAGGTTCTCCGTTAATGTCTCCCACGTGTCGTCCTCTGAATGCTCCCTCTTGTACTCCTTGTACCACTTGAGAGCAGAATCTTCCAAGAAATCCGGCAAAAGCATAGCCCACTTGTCCTTCTTCCTCTCATTGTTTCCTATGCAAGCCCTCTTGAAGTCCCTAACAAAAGCTTCTACATCCTCATTCTCCCTCCCATAAAATACCGGAAGCTTGCCCATTTCCCACTAATTTTTTATTTTTTTTTCTTTTCTATTGGAAATTTATATGGGGCTTCCTAATACAATATAAACAACACTAACTCCATCCTTGAGTAATTCATCAAAGGAAACACAAAAGGAATTGGTTGTTCCAAGATAGCCAAAGCTCTCTCCTCTCCTAGGCATACGATGAGTCTTACCCTCATCATCATCTTCTCCATCATTCGAATGATGATCTCCATCTTCAGTTGGAGCTTGAACCCGCTGAGGTCACTTTCTCTGTTTCAGCACTTAGCTTGCCGTCAAACCCTTCTACAAGTGATTCCAGAAGTGCCTTCACTCCGCTGCATTCGTGTCCCGCTGGTAGCCCAATCACTCCGCAATTGTCACAGAAGGTCGCGCTTTGGGATTCATGTGGCGATGATGGTCCCAAGTGAAGTTTCAAATCTCCCAAGTTCCTCTTGCTCCTCAATCTTCTATCTTTGTTCCGCAGGGAACAATTGACAACCTTATGGCCCTCCTCTCCACAATAAAAACAAGTTTCACGTTTGACTCTTGGAGATTGACTCACTACTCTTTCTTCAAACTCCACCTTGAATTCTCTTGTATTGAAGTCTAAAGACACTATAACATCCAAGCCTTGAGGTACTTTGGATAACCTAACCTTCCAACCTTCTTGTTCACTCATTTTCCCATAAGGTAGAAACCACTCAAAAGACCTCTCCCAGAAACGCTATCTACTTGACGAAAACTGTGAATAAAGAAATCAAAAACTTTTGCTTTGTTATCTTGCTTTTGTACCCCCTCAACTTCAAATCAACATAACTTCGTCTCTAGACGTGATCTCTCAGTGAAATTTTCACTCAAACGTAGCTTATCTTCCAATACACACTCGTACGAAGTTTCAAAGCCTAATTCAAAATACAGAAAAAGTAATCAACTCTGTACAAACTTTCCAGAGAGCAGACTTTTGATACCCGTGAAAACCCACTCAACTTCTAATTCTCATATCTTTCTGTTAACACATGATCTGGACCTGAAACAAAAACGTAAATGTTCTCTATCTTCTACTCTAAAATCAATAAAACTTTGAAAGAATACCTTCAAAAATACTTTTTCGGTGTCTAAGATCACTTTTCTCTCAAAAAGACATGTTTACGTGAACAAAACATACAAAATCACTTCTAGGCTATCATATGAGACTATGGGATACACAAAAGGAATTTCGCTCTCAAGCACACTCTCCGCTCTTTCATTCCCCAATGTTAACACCAAGTGATCCCTCATGGATATTTTCTCTGGAGCTAGAAATCGAATCCTAAACATTCCGCCTTCTAGATTGAGGTCCCGGCAACGGAACCAAAAATGCAACCTCCGGGCTGACTCTCACTCAGGTTTACCTCAGATGGCTTTTTGGTAGCTCATCATGATTCTAGAAGACTAGGATTCATACTCTCACTCATGTCCCAAACACCTTCTCTCTCATAAACTCTCATGTATCACTCTAACTCACACACAAACTCTCCTCACATCACCCTCTTCACATAAACGCAAACACACGTCGATACTCCAAGATACTCAAAAACTTCACTCCTTCATTACTGAAACAAGTCCTCACACATGACTCTCCAAACTTGCTTGAGAGGTGCTACTCTACCTCTCTATTTATACTACTTGAGAAGTTACCATAGTAACATGTGGTAATTTCTCCTAACTTACATTTACCTAGGTAAGTTTGACTAACCTTCTCTACGTGGCAACATGCCATTGGCCTACCTAAACCTTCTAGAAGCTTCCGGAATCCAAGGTTGAGGTGGCGACATGCCATTTGAAGCTTTTAAACTTCTACAAGCTTCCTAGCCACTAAGTCAACATTAGACTTAGTCTAGCCAATCATCTTTCATACATTTAGTCAAACCAATCAAATCCAAGCTTCTAGTCAAATATCTAATCCCTTGGAATCTAGAACTTTTGTATAAGACAAAATAGAAGTGCTCACTCCATTCTTCTAGAACTCCGCTAATTACTCCGCCAACTATAGACATTGTAGCTAAACTTAGTCATGACTAGATAAACTTAGTTATAACTAACTAGTTTAGTCATAACTAGCTAGTCTTAGCTATGCCTTGGCTAATCATCCTTATTCCCTTGACCACTTCTAAGACTTAGTACATATGTGCAACACCCGGTCTTACATGCCAAACATTGCAGGATAGGAACACTGCCCTCCGACAGCACCTGGCGGTCACACAGAGGCTATACCAAACCCTGCAACAACAGAGGGAGGATGCGGCGACAAAAGACCAGGCGGATGTCGAGCTAATGCGGGCAAAGATCGAGTCGGAATTGCAGGAAGAGCGGAGACAAAACCGCATCTTAACAGAAGAGCTTGCGCGCCAGAAGCGCGCATTAGAAGAAAGTCAAAGTACACGCAAGGAGGATGAGGAGTTGTTGCGCAACTTGCAATCCGAGTGCGCGGATTTGAGGGCGCAGCGCGCAGATGCGGAAATGCAGCTAGCAGAGGTGGAAGGCAGCTGCCGGACGCGAGAAGAGTTGGCGACGCGGGTGACTCACTGTCTAAAAGGATACGCCCATTGGGAGGTGGCAGCTCAAGAGAAGATCACACTCAGGGAGTTTGAGCTTCGGGCGGCGGCATTGACGGAGGGTGACAGTCGGAGTCGGCGGCGAGTAGCAAGGAAATTAGAAATCTTCTTGTCGGGTGCGCGCGACACTATGGCGCACTTAGAGTCGGAAGTGACTGCAGCCCTTTGGCGTTTGGGATTGCGCAGCCGGTCGGAAGATTGGCAAGGTAGAGATAGAGAGCGAGGCAGTCCGGCGCGCAGGAGGCGCAGCACCGGATCTGCAGAGTGCAGTAGCGTAGTTTGGTTTCGTGCAGGTGTTGCGAGTAGCAGATAGGATAGCGTAGTGTTAGTTAGGACCTTAGAGGGTATAAAGTAAATCAAGGCGTTTTGCCTTGGGACTCTTCCAGTTTCGGAAGTGCAGATCAGGAACTCACTTTCTTGGCGTGTTTGTGCATTTGGTCCTGGCACCACGTAGAGAAGCTGCAGCATAGCGAAGTTACCGTATGTTGTAGTTGAAGGCCTTCGGCTGAATGTTCAGAGCTAGTACCCGGTTAGAGACTTGAGTAGTGCGGATCTGCACCTCCGGGTGATTTCTGATGCTCAGAGCCGGCTGCGAGTTAGAGACTTGAACAATTCCCCCTTACTCCTTCGAGTGACATATCCTGATTGTAATCCTACGGGAAGTTTCCCCTGAATGCCAAAGTGAAGTTTTATTACTTCGTGTAAGCCTTGGTTTGCAATTCAGGTTGTGTGTGTGTGTTACTGGATTGTGTCTCAGTTGAGTTCTCAGTCGGGCCTGTACTCTCTGCGTTTGGTGTGAGTCGAGGGTGACGTACCCGGCGTATGAGGGACTTCGATCCGAAGTGGGAAGTCCAGTCCGGATTCCCTACGCTAGTTCCTGGCGGAAGGGCAGTAAAAGTTGGAGTGGGAGTCACTACCTGCAGAGCCTCTGAGTGAACCTTTGAGCTACTTTCCCCCTGAAATCCGAAGCGGAGGTCCTGACCGACCTCCGAGTTGTGCTTTTGCCAGTTTCAGGTGTGTGTGTGTGTGTGTGTTGAGTGACCTACGCTGCACTGTGCATCCTCCGAGCATCCTCCGAGTCGAGCATCCTCCGAGTGACCTCCGAGTCGAGCATCCTCCGAGTGGCCTCCGAGTCGAGCACTGCAGTATTTCTGGGAGTGACAGTCACCTGAGAATTCAAACTCTACAAAAGTTTGTTAAACGTGACACTTTGTACTCTGTGTGTTGCCTCTGTCCCTGTGGGTTTGATCTTTTTACCACCATACTGCAGTTTTAGCCTTTGGTGGGTTATTACAGAGCGCAGGTATTATATACCCAATGCTTAGCAGTGAATGGGTATCTCCAATTGTCATCGTACCCAAGAAATTGACGGGTAAGATAAGGGTGTGTCAGAATTTCAGAAAGTTGAACGCGGCAACGCGTAAGGATCATCACCCTCTTCCATTCACAGATGCCATTTTAGACCATGTCGCGGGACATGAGTGCTACAGTTTTCTAGACGGGTTCTCGGGTTACAATCAGGTGTCTATCCGGGAGCAGGACAAGGATAAGACAACATTCACAACCGATTGGGGAACCTACGCGTACCACAAGATGCCCTTTGGTCTATGCAATGCACCTGCCACCTTCCAGCGAATGATGACCAACATTTTCTAGGAGCAGTTGCGGAAGTTCTTAGAAATATTCATAGACGACTTCTGCGTCTTTGGAAAACGGTTAGAACACCAGGCGCACCTGAGACAGACCTTTGATAGATGCAGGGAGAGAAGTTTATCGCTGCACCCCGAGAAATGTTTTTTCTTCATGACCAGCGGAATCTTGTTGGGTCATCGAGTTTCGTCGAATGGCATTGCAGTAGACACCGAGAAGGTTAAGGTCATCCTCGAACTAGAGCCACCAACGAATCTGAGGGAGCTGCGCGCATTTCTTGGTCATGTGGGATACTACCAAAGATTCATACACATGTATGCGATCTTGACGGCCAACCTGACCAAGTTGCTAAAGAAGGACGAGCCCTATGAATGGGGTGAGAAGCAGCAGTCAGCGTTCGAGGCTCTCAAAGCTAAACTGACGACCGCTCCGGTACTAAGGAGTCCAGACTGGGACCGGCCTTTCCACGTCTACGTCGACACATCGGCATTCGCCATCGGTGTCGTCTTAAGTCAGAAGGATGACAACAAAAAGGGCTACCCGATTTATTTTGCGAGCCGTCAGCTATCGCTAGCAGAAAGCAAGTACACCACGACGAAGAGAGAGGCGTTGGAATGGTGTATTCCTGCAAGAAGTTTAGACATTACCTAATCTGCTACGAGTTTGTGTTCCATGTGGATCACTATGCCTTGCAGCATCTAGTAAAGAAAGCATATCTGTCTGGCCGGATAGCCAGATGGGTGCTGTTGCTGCATGAGTTTACCTACACAGTACAGACCAGGAAGGGAGTGCACCACAAAAACGCAGATTACTTATCCAGATTGTGAACCCAGCCTACAGAGGAGGAACTAGTGGATGACTTCCCGGACGAACAACTTTTTCAGTTGTCCGCTGGCCATGAGTCCCGATATGCAGAGTTGTACCGGTACCTGCTCACGCTTCAATGTCCCGAGGGCATGGACGTTGAGCAAAGGACTGTCTTTGTACATAAGGCTAGCCCGTATCAACTTCAACAAGGAGTTTTGTTCAAGAAGATGGCGGACGAACGATTGTGCAGATGCCTGGAGGAATCGGAGGTTCCACGGGTAGTAAGCGCGATGCACACAGAAGATGCGGGTGGTCACTATGCCACCCGGAATACGGTCACGAAGATTGTGAATGCAGGATATTGGTGGCCGACCATGTTTAAGGATGTTCTCGACTACATTCGAAAGTGCGACAGTTGCCAAAGGACAGGGAGACCAACGCCTACAACGCGGTGGCCCCTGACTCCCATCATGCCTTCAGCACCTTTTGAGAAGTGGGGCATTGACTTCGTAGGGCCAATGACTAGGAACACACGAAGGCGCTACATCCTGGTAGCGACGGATTACGCAACCAAGATGGTGGAGGCCAAGGCCACTCAAAGGGATGATGCAGTCACGGTGGCGACCTTCCTGTTTGAATTGATCATCACGCACTACGGTTGTCCTTTAGAACTAGTCAGCGACCGAGGCACTGACTTTTTGAACCAGATAATCGAAGATCTGACACGGCATTTTCACATCAAGCACCGGAAGAGTACACCATACAACCCCAAGGCAAATGGATTGACGTAGAAGTCCAATGGTCTGCTGTGCAAAATCCTGCTCAAGGTCACGGTAAACCACGCACACGACTGGGACACGAAGTTAGCAGCCGCATTATGGGCATACCGGACAACCGAGAAGATTACCACAAAGCAAAAACCATACTTTTTGGTGTACGGTCAACATCTGATCCTGCCAATCGAATTCGAAGTACCCACCCAACAAACATTGGACTTAAGACGGGTGAGTGCAGAAGGGAGTCAACTCTACAGGTTGCAGGAAGTCATGGTACTGGAGGAAAGAAGACGAGAAGCCGAAGAACGCACCAGGCGTATTCAGCTTCGCAGAAAGGAGAGGTATGATCAGAGGATCAAACCAGTGCTCCTCCAGAAAGGTGATTTGGCGTTGCTCTACGATAGTAGGCATGCCCGATTCCCAGGCAAGCTGCACCTGAGATGGATGGGACCCTACAGAGTCATCGAGATCTTTCCGAACGGATCCATCCAACTTGCGGACTTGACCGGAGAATTACTAGGCACCCGAGTGAACGGGTGGCGTTTGAAGAAATACCACGTATGAGTGTTCGCGTGGGCGCTCACAATTGAGGAGGGAAGCATGTGGTACCCCACTTTTGGTATTTTTGCGGAATTTAAAACATTTTTGGAAAACTTTACCGCGGCAGCAGTGTAAATAGCCATCGGTGCACCAAAATAGAGTGAAACTGGATGATCTCGTAGAATCTCGTAGAATCCAGGAGTTGGGTGCAACGTCTGGAACAGACGCCGCCCTAAACGACGGGCTCTGAAGGAGTATCCCTTCGGCGCAAGGCGCATAATCCGCCTTCGGCGCTACGCCTTTGGCGCTAGAGGAATTCCTCAGAATCTAAGCAATTTCCAAACGCCTTGACTTGGTTAGGGTTTCGTTGAAAAGACCTTGACGCGCTGGTTCTGACGAGCTCAAGAACGCCCGGAACGGATCAGGACTCAGGGAGTTGTGACGGTCGAAAGATACGAAGACCTTCGCCTACGCATAGGCGAGGGAAGTTCACCTACGCATAGGCGAAATAGGGTTTGACGTCGGCGGGAAGTCCGCCGAGAATGCCGTCTACACATAGGCGGAGAGGACTTGCACCTACGCATAGGCAAACGGAAAACTCCTACGCATAGGCGCTTCAGCGTCGGCGGGAAGTCCGCCTTCGGCCCTAGAAATCCGCCTTCGGGGTTGGAACTTGTACGGCGCCTTTGGCGCCAGCGCATCACGGTTGGGTGAGGACCCAACGGAGTAGCAAAATCCGTACGGACTATACGGACTGTACGGACGGAACAAACGAGTGCGCCTTCGGCCGGTCAGGGTTCCGGAGACAAGAGTGCCGACGGAGAGGCGAGAGAGATGGACAGACTGGACGGAGTCCGTTGACCGGGGTCAACACCTTCGGCACAGCCGCCTTCGGCGCTGCGTTTACGGCGAGGGACCTGCGCGGACGAACGTTCTGTGTGCGGACGAAATTCGCCCACGCATAGGCGAGTGCCTACGCACAGGAAGATGAAGTTCGGCGCCGGCGGAAACTCCGCCGGGGATTCCGCCTACGCATAAGGGAGTTCGACTTTTGTCCTATGCGCGGACGAACGCCTTCGGCAGAGCGGGACTAGCCAAGTTGAAGTACGGATGAGTGTAGCGCGTCGGCGAGAAATCCGCCTTCGGCTTTGCGCGACCATGGCCGAGGCGTGGTACGCTGGCGGAGTTCAAATTACCAATTCGAGCGTGTGAGTGAAGTCGGCGTTGGCGGAGCGTGAAGCCGCGCGTGAGAGAGAAGGCCGTTATACCGCGGAGCCGGCGCGGCCATCAAGTGATTCGACTTTCACAACCGAGAGCCGACCATGACCTCCTACGAGAGGACAAAGGACGCCCCATTCTTGAATTTGCGATTAAAATTTCTGGTGCGAGCTGCGCGCGTTCACCTTCTAGCTGAGAGACGTTCTAGACATCACCGCGCGGAGAGTTACTCGGTGGCTGGGAGAGAATTGAGTGCGCGCCATTTGGAATTGAGAGAGATTAGAGTTTGCAGAGGAAACAGAATCGCGAGCAAGAGTCTCGAGCATAGCAGAGAGAGAGTTGCGCAAACCAATTTCAAGAACGCGATGTCGACATCGGTGAGGCTGCGGATGGTGCCAGTCAAGCTCCCGCAGAATGGGTTGCGTGCCTTTGAGGACCGGCTGATTGCAAGGAAACTCAAATTCTTGCTGTGGGGATGGAATTACGTGTGCGCAGACATGGTGCGCGAATGGCTGGACGAGGAACGACAACCTATGCGCAGATTCCGTCCGCACGTAGATAGATGGACTGTCCGCGATTGGGGACAGGCATTGGGGAGGTGCGCAAGTGAGGACGGGTACCTCTTGTTCGACAGTGAAAGCGTCAAGGTGACGAAGGCGGACGAAGCCTCCTTCGTGGAATTGTTCAAGCAGGAGAGGTCTTCCAAGATCGGGTACAGGACCCGCAACTACAAAGATCGTTTCCGCAGGACCATAGCGATGGCGCTGCTGCAATTGTTGCAGCCGCACCGCACTACGTACATCACGTTGTGGCAGGTGTCCTTCGTGGAGCTCACATTGGCTGGAGCTCCAGTTCATTAATCGCGTATCCTGCATAGGGTGATGCGACAGCATGCGTTTGAGGAGCGGGGAGGAACTCTCAATCACCTCTCCCCCTTCTTGATAAATTTTTATCGTTCGATGAATTGTTTAACCGCGGCCGAGCGTGCTCGATTTCCGCCATTGTCAGTCGATCATCCCGGGAGGTATGTGCGGGATAACGAGGTAGACACCGACGCGGAGGATTCACCGACTTCCACTCCACCGGGTCAACAGGATGCGGGGAGAGACGCATCTGCAGCGTGAGTACCGCGGAAGCGAAGATGGAGAGAGGAACCGGAGAAGGAGCGACATCAAGAATCAGCTGCTCTCACCCGGAAGCGGCCATTGCACGAGGTCTGCAGCCGGCCGAAGCAGAAGGCGCGCAGGCTTTTGTTACCGGCCAGCAGCGCGGAAACGGCGACGATCGCCACAGAGAAGGGAAGTCCGTCCCCGGAGAAGGATGGGACTACGAGGACGGCCGAAGGGGCAGTAGACCACTCTACGCCTTCGGCGGAGGAGAGACGGCCTTTGGGTCAGGAGTTACCACGTGCGGCGCGGATGAGTGTGCCGCCTACGCATAGGCGACTCCCTGTGGATAGGCAACCCCTTGCGGACGTGGATTTGTGCCTACGCATAGGCGGGTGCCTACGCATAGGCAGGACTCACCCCCGGTACAACGCAGGAAGGGGAAGGAGTCGGCGGAAGATCCGCCTTCGGCTCAAGGGCCTTAGGGACAAGGCCCTCCGGCGGAAAGAGCGCCGGGATATGCGCCTTCAGCGCCAGGGCCTTTGAGCCAGCGAGTTACAACCAGAGAGCTGGCGGAAGCCGCGCCTTCGGCGGGAAATCCGCCGGAAGATGCGCCTTCGGCGGAAGGGCCTTCGGGCCAAGGGGCATCGGGCGGGCCGCCTTCGGCACTGCGCGCTCAGCGGAAGGAGCGCCGGGATTTGCGCCTACGCGTAGGCCGAACGCATCCCTGGCGCAGGACCTAAGGGTGGAGCAGGACCGATCGGTGGAGCGAACTAACTGTCCGCAGGGTGAAATTCGTGCGCACGATGCACAATTACACCCCGCGCATGTACATTCCGCACGATCGCCTTCGGCGGTCGTGCAGAACTTCTTCGCCTTAATAACTAAATTAAGGCGAAGAAGTTACAGTCACGGCACGACAGGCGGACGATGGGGATGTGGCAAGGCCGCATTCACCCACCGCCTTGGACATTTTAGCAGGGAGCAGCGATGCTGCAGGAGCGCTAGCGGCGGCAAAACACGCAGACATCTCGAAACTCCAGCCAGGCCAGTCGCTGACGCATTCAATGGCGACCGAAATCCTCAATTTGGAGGATGACGAAGAAGGAGGATCCACGGAATCAGTGTCGGGATTGGGATCCACCGAGGAGGAGGAGGAATTGGTAGGTGCGCCGGCGGCGGCGCTCTGTGAGCAGGTAGTACCTCTGCTGAGGTACTTGTATCGCAAGATGGAGAAGTACGCGGACCCTCGCCAGCCTGGGTCCTACGTCGAGTTAGTGCGCAGGCGAACTTGCACTAAAGTCCACACCAGCAAGTTGCTAGCCCGGGTGGACCAGGAACTTAAGGCTCTGCGGGAAAAGCATGAATGCGTGTGGGGTCAGTACACCCTCAATAAGAAGGTGTACAAACACTTCGACAGGGTGAAGGATGGGAGGCTGGAGAGCTCGCCCAGGAGCAGGCAAAGCTCAAGGAAGCGCTGGATTCTGAGCAAGCTCAGAATCGAATTTTGTTAGAGGAGCTCGTGCGACAGACGCGGTTGTTAGAGTAGTGTCAGCTCGCACGGCAGGCGGATGAAGAATTAATTCGCAAACAACAATCTGAGTGCGGAGAAGTGAGAGCACAGCGTGCGGAGGCCGAATTGCAGTTAGTTGTGGTTGAAGGCGATCGCCGACGGGAGGCTGTGGTAACCCACTTTTTGTGTTTTGTCGGAACTAAAACATTTTTGAATAGTAAGTACCGCGGCAGCAGCGGTAAATAGTAATTGGTACGCAAAACCAGAGTAAAAAGAGGATCGAGGACAGTCAAGGGGTTTTGGGCTTAGGCCACAGTGGGACGCTTGGGACGGAACAGGCGGTTCATGCTGCAGGATCCGCTTTGAGCACCTTCGGCGGTAAATCACTCATAACTTTTTCAATTCGTAACACTTTGAGTTGCTTCGGGTCTTGTTGGAAAGAGCTCGACGCGCTGGTTCTAACAAGCTCAAGAACTTGTGAAACAGATGAGAGCTCACTGAGTTATGAGTGTCGGAATTTACTGATGGGGGGGCTTCGGCGGTAGAGCGACTTTGGCAGTACGCCTTCGGCGGAAGAACTGCCGGAAGATGCGCCTTCGGGGCAAGGGCGTTCGGCGGTACGCCTTTGGCGGCAAAGTGAATCCCCCATAACTTTCTCAATTCACACAGCCTTGACTTGATTAGGGTCTTGTTGGAAAGACCTTGACACGCTCGTTCTAACGAGCCTAAGAACGCCTGGAACGGATGAGGACTCAGGGAGTTGTGACTGTTGAAAGATGCGAAGGAGAGCGCCTACGGATAAGCGGAAGGAGTTCGTGGTCGGCGGGAAGTCCGCCGGGAGATCCGCCTTTGGCAGAAGGAATTCGCCTGCGCGTAGGCACTTCGCCATCGGCGGAATATCCGCCTTCGGCCCTAGATGTTCGCCTTCGGCGACAGACGTCTTTGGGTCAACGCCTTCGGCGATGCGGGAGAGTGCATTCGGCGGAAGAGTGAATCCCTCATAACTTTCTCAATTCGTAACGCCTTGACTCAGTTGGGGTCTTGTTGGAAAGAACTCGCAACGCTCGTTCCAACGACACCAAGAACTTTTCAAACGGATAAGGCGTCACTGAGTTAAGAGCGTCTAAAGCGGCTGTCAAGGTTAGGAGAAAGCCCTTCGGCGTTAACATATAGAGGGGCCTTCGGCCCAAGGCGGCCTGCTAGTGGGCGGCTTGCGACGCGGACGCGGACGCCTGCGAGTAGGCGGCTTACGACGCAGACGCGGACGTACGCGGACGCCTCCGAGTGCATAGGCAAACGACTTCGGCAGAAGAGTAAAACCGTCATAACTTTCTCAATTCTTAACGGTTTGACTTAGTTAGGGTCTTGTTGGAAAGACCACAACACTCTTGTTCCAACGAACCCAAGAACGTTTCGAACGAAGCAAGGACCTGTGAGTTATGAGCAACGGGGGTGACTGTTATAGATAGGCGACTCCATGCAGACGGGAGACTGCTTGCGCATAGGCGAGCGCCTACGCATAGGCGAGACTCACCTCCGGTGCAGAGCAGGAAAGGAAAGGAGCCGGTGGAAGATCCGCCTTCGGCTCAAGGGCCTTCGGTGCCACGTGGCAGAAGATTCCCGATGGCGGAAGTTGGCGGGATTATGTCAAGTGTGGGACGCAGAACGGCGGGGCTCATATCTTTGCGATGGACGGTTGGATGGATCTGAAATTTTGTGGGGCCGTTGATCTCGGCCGGCCACGCATGCTTGCAAATTTTCAGCCTCAGATCTTGGATGGAAAGGCGCTGGCGGCTCTGTACAGTAGGCTTAGGATTCAGATTTAGGGTTAGGGTTAGATTTAGGTTGTGAGATAGAGGGGAAGGCAGCCGCCGACTCCTTAGGTCTAGGATCTGTTGCGGCTCGCACCATGGCAGTGCAGTGTAGTGCTAGTTAGGACTTAGAAGGTATAAAATAGTTCAAGGCGTCTTGCCTTGGGATTTTTCCAGTTTCGGAAGTGCAGATCAGGAACTCATTTTCTCTGCGTGTTTGTGATTTTTTCCCTGAATGCCAAAGTGAAGTTTTGCTACTTCGAGTAAGCCTTGGTTGTAATTCAGGTTACGCTGCAGCAGGTGCCTTCAGGGTAACCCCTGTAGTATTTCTGGGAATGACAAGTGCCTAAGAATTCAAACTCTTCAATAGACTGTTATGGTGTGTTACTGGCAACAAACCGTCACCGTCACAAACATGAGTCAAGCCCAACCCACTTTACACTCGGAGAATCCAGGTCGACGCAAAAGGAAAAGTCACCCGCAAGATTGTGCGTCCCGCCGTCACATCCAATGTCGTCGGTGCAATCTGCTGTAGATAGACGTAGTCTCCCACATGGAATCTACGAATTGATGGTCGATAACCTCCTCCCCGAATGGTTGCATACCGCAAAGTATCTCTATGTTGAGCAATCGTAAGATTCTCAAACGCTGCAGGCATAACTCTCCGAAAGAGCTCTGCACGTTGAGAACATACTCTCACCCACATATTCGGGTCATCAAGGTTCACCACCTTGCTAGACTCACGACGAATCGATGTTGGCAAGTCTGGATCTCGGCCGTACAATAGAAAATATGGTGAGAAGGAAGCCAAGGATGCCTGCCGACTGAACCGATATCCCATGGCCAACCACGGTAACTGGATATCCCAGTCCCCAAGATGACCTTTCTGCAGGCCATACTTGCGCAACGCCCTCTTCACCGTCTATACAACACGTTCAACTAAACCATCCGCCTCTGGATGATCTCGCGACGTGATCCGATGATCAATCAGTGCCTTGTCGCACAAGACCTGAAACTCACCTTGAAACTCCGTTCCCTGATCGGTCAACACCTCAGCTGGTGCACCATAGTGACTAAGCACTCTGTCAAGAAAAGCATACGCTACTCCCTCACTTTCCTTGTCAGGTAATGCCACCAACTCAATCCACTTGGAGAAATGCTCCACCATCACCAACACATACCGATGATGTCGTACAGTCAAAGGTAGTGGTTCAGCAAAGTCCAAACTCCAACGGTAACCCAACCCCATGATGGGTAATGGATGTAACACTGGTGTCGGGGCATTGAATGATGCCCTCACTCGATCACAAACCATGCAACGTGATACCAACTGCTGTACCTGAGTATGCATACCACGCCACCAATACTGACCAAGGAGTAAGCTGTAGGTACGCTTCACTCCAAAATGTTCCAACTCCTCATGAGCATGCCTCACAATGCGTGCTCTCTGGGCTGGATGTGGTACTACTCGTACCCTACCGTCCTCCCACACTCGGAGAACATGTGATCCCTCCAATCGGTACCTCTTGGCCCGTTGGAGAACACGATCTCGCTCCTTGGCACCCACTGTGCCTGGCACCATGCTGGTCCGTAGGAACTCCAACACCAATGCATCATTGTGTACATCACGCTGATCCACATCACCATCCTCAACCTCGGGATCTGAAGATCGACCATCTACTCTCTGACTAGAGTAAGATGTCAGATGATCCTCTCTGCTGGAGTTCCCACGTAACCAACACATGAAGGCAGATGCATGCCAACCAGGCACCATCTCCTCGTCAACCTCACCATGCCATCTAGCTCCAGTGTCATCCTCCTGGCTAGTGCATGGGTTTCGACTCAAACCATCGGCATCTAGGTTCGCAACTCTGAAAGTCTATGCACCACCTGAAAGTCGTACTCCTGTAAGATGAGAGCCCACCGTGCAAGCTTTCCTGTAAGCTTGTCGGACTCCATCAACCACTTGAGCGGTTGATGATCAGTAACAAGGGTGAACTGCGTACCAAACAAGTAACACCTGAAGTGCGCCACAGCCCACACCGCTGCCAAGCACTCTCCCTTGTACGAACTATACCGCGATTCCGCTGCATTGTTCGAACGACTAGCGTACGCAACCACAAACTCCTTGCCCTCATCATCACGATGCGTCAACACCGCTCCAAGTTCCAACATACTCCAATCAGTGTGCAATTGGTATGGACGACCTCTGATAGGTCTCCTCAAGATGGGAGCGGCCACCAACCTGGCCTTGAGCTCAACAAAAGCTCTCTCCTGCTCATCTCCCCATTGCCACTCCTGATTTGACTTCAGCAACTGGTTCAAAGGCTTGGCTATAGCACTGAACCCCTTCACATACCTCCGGTAGTAGTTCGCTAAACCCATAAATGCACGAACTCTACTCACATCCGTGGGACGAGGGATGCGTGCAATAGCCTCCACCTTTGCTTGCTGAACTCCTAAACCACCTGGGTATATCACATGATCCAAGTACTCAACCTTCTCCTGGAAGAACTTACACTTCCCAGGATGTAATCTCAAACCATGAGCCCTCAATCGCTCAAACACAATCTGCAAGTGTATCTGGTGTTGCTCCAAAGTGTCACTAAACACCAAGATATCATCAATGTAACATCTGACAAAATCCAGCCCCGCCAGGATTCTGTCCATAACCCTCTGAAACTCGGCAGGTGCATTCTTCAACCCAAAGGGTAAGAATCGCCACTGATACAAACAATCCTTGCCGTGGGAGTTGACGCCCCAAAACGCTGTCTTGGTTTTGTCCTCCTCCCGAATTGGCAACTGATGGTATCCTGCCCGAAGATCCAAAGTACTAAAAATCCTCGCATGTCCCACCACATCGAAGATCTCTTCAAGTGTAGGCATGGCATACTTATCGGACTTCGTCTGCCAATTGATAGGACGGTAGTCTCCACACATGCGCCTATCCGTGTAGTTGCCATGTACATCCTTCTTCACCGGCATGACAGTGGCTGACGCATACTCACCATGCGATAACTCCACTAGTCCAGCCTCCAGTAGGTCCAACGTCCTACTCCGAATCAAATCTCTCTCCATCTCACTGTATCGATAAGGACGACGGAAGATTGGCGTATCACTAGCCAATTCTATCCGTATACCGGGTCCAATCAACGCACCCAACTCCTTCATACTGAAAGCAAAACAACTCCTATAGTCCCGTAGGAATTGTGTCAAGTGTCGCCTCTCTCCTCCTGTGATCTGGGAACCAATCAATGGCTCCCATTCCTCCTCCATAGGCACACTAGAGGGAAGCGACACTGTCAATGGTTGCTACGCTACACACTACAAAGAAGGGTTCTCCGTACCCTCCTTCGTAGCCACCTCCACCTGAGAATCCTCTCCAACTGCATGGGCTGCAACTCTGGCAAGTCCTTTCGTCACGTCCTATAAACTCCAAGGATGACGAATATCTCGCCTGTCGCCCCCAGCCATTGCCACTACCGTCTCGGTAAGCAATGAGCTAATAAGTGGTGTAACAACCACCAAATCTGCGCGCAAACGACGTTGCTCGGCCAAACCCAAGGTCACAATCCACGTCAAGCAGTTCAGGTTCATAGCCTGACCCAAAACCTGACGACGCGACGCCTCTGAAACTGAAGAAGCCGCGGTCACACCAGTAAGAAACCCCATCGCACGCTCTCTCTCATCAGCTTTGGGCTCCACCAACTGATGTAGGGTACTGTCCCACAGTAGTCCAGGTCCTCCATCACGATATGCATGTGATGCCGGATAATTGACAAATGTAGGTAAAGCCATCCGAGGCTGACCTACGCGATTCACCAACGCCATAGGTGACCTGTCAGCAACTCTCACTACCTGAGAGTGTCGGGAAACATCCAAGATACTGTCAACGGTGAGTGTAGGATCACGCTGCACCGAATCATAGGCATGACGCAATATCTCACGTGGCAAAAGGTTGGTCCACCACAAACGTGCACGATGAGCCCGAGATCCAACCTTCGCAGCATCCAACAGTACTGCTGATCCAATCCATGCTCGGACTTGATGGACACTCGCCATCAACTGGGCCCGAGTGTCACCCAATAATGGTACGTTCTCCAGAATGTATGCTGGAGAACGTGTCTGCTGCACTTGGACATGACGTAACACTCGCATCATCTCTCAAAACATCCAAGATCTGGGATCATGCAACCTTGTCCCATGTCCAGTGCGTGTGTGTCCTTGACATGGCCAGCCCGCAATCATCATATCAATGTGGCCAACGCGGTCAAGGTCTTGCGCCCCCAGCAACGAAATGTCTGCAGGCAACGCCTTCTGGAATCCTCGGACAGCTGATCGCGGCAACAACGAAGGAAAACGCCGCATCAACTGTGCAACATGTCGTGAAGAGACTCGACGTGCAGTCTCGTCCTTCTCCACATACAAGTATCTCCGTACGAGAATGCCTAACTGCAACACTGCAGCCAAACCTGTGCTAATTCCACCAAAAAGATCCAGCAAACAAACACCCTCTGAGGAATACTCCCATGCAATAGGTGTAGTAACCAATGGAGACAATGTGCTAGACCCACTAACTAGCCGATCAGCTGAAGCCCTGTCTGGCGCTCCTGGTAAAGAGGCTTCACTCCAAGCCTTTTTCACCAACCTATCAGCCTCCAACTGTAGTGCCTGGCACGAACTCCACAGTGGAACATCTAATGATGAAGTCACCGCCGCTGTGAAACTCACAACCTCCTCCACATTCTCGTAGAGTGAGGTATCGTCGGCATACATGTTCCCCTCCAACAAGTCATCGGGCCAGGTAAGCACTCCGCTAAAACCCGCAACAGATGCCAAGACCGCTGATGAAGATCCAAGAGGTCGATCCCGAGAAATAAATCTCACTGGCAGCTCGCTCAAACGTCCATCTCCGGACTGCCAACCAGGACGATATGCGGCAGTCTCCGTCCAATAGTCCATCCGAAAGCCCATCGGGTATAACATCACTCCACCAACAAGCACATCATATGACTCTGCTGATGTAACCACCGCACGAACTCCAAACTGCGAGCTATCATGAGGGTGATCATGCCTCAACTGCACCGCTATGCTCTCCCTGGTCATAAAGTAAGACCTGTTGCTGGCGCCACCAAGGGATGTCTGGATCTGGAATGGGCAAGGTTCCAACTCTGACCTCCGAATGCCCAAACTAATGCATGCAGCCTTGCCCAACATCAAGGGCTGTGCACCAGAATCCAACAAAACTCTGGCTGGGACATACACTTGTCCCGTAGAATTCACTAACCGAAATAGACCACTTCGGTTGTCCACCATACATACACCAGGAACAATACTCTCGCGATCAATGGCTGGGCGAGCTGGTAAGGACTCCATCCTCGCCGCTGCGGCCTGCCAAGTCGTCTCCTCGAACAATGTAGACGTTGAGGATGGGTCCTCAACTGTATCCTCACGTATCTCGGCACTCGTAGCAGCAACTCTCCCATGCTCACACGACGTGGCTGCTACCCAAAATACTCGAGCCAAATCAATACCAGAGTCTATCAACTCCGTGGCTGAAAACAATGGAGATCGCAAGACTGAAGTGGCCATCCGCATCACTGCACTAGATGGCACGTCTGCGTCCACAACAGATGATGTAAGAACCTCAGTTCTCACTCTAGTGTCAGTAGGCGATGCAGGTCTCATAGATGAACTGCTACCCACCTCTGACAACAAAAAGGACTGGGGAAGTCTAGACTGACGTCCACCCTCACCCCTCTGAGGGTCCAACTCCACAGTCGCACCACGTGGCTCTGAAGTGCGAGCACCACCTCTGGTCACTGCAACTGATGCCTCAACCTGTGCTGCACTAGCCAAATAGGAGAAATCCTCTCCCTCGTAAGATGTGGAAGTGCTCGCCCCCGGACCAACCATAGCAGCAAGCCTCTGCTCCAACTGCTCAATCCGAGCAGCCATAGCGCTCTCTGTGGCGGAAGTAGCACTCGCTGCGGTACGCTCAATGGCCCCGGTACCTCTACCACCTCGACCACCTCGACCACCTCGGCCTCGCGGAGCATCACCTCCACGACCTCTACCTCCAGATCTCAACTCAAAATGAAGGTCAAAGCAACGCTCTCGAGGATGACCCGGTCGATGACAATGATCACAGGTCACCTGTGCCGGCTGTGGCCTAGCATGTGGAGTTTGTCCCTCTCGCTCCTGGGGACAATCCTTCCTCATATGGCTACCTCCGCATGTCCAACATGACGGTCCCTGTGGCTGGCCCGAAAATGAAGGCAGTGGTGGCCGCGCCCCTAGGCTCTCTGTGACCTGAAGGATGTCGTGTATGACCTCCACGACTCCCACTTATGGAGCGAGACTGTGCTGGGCTATGTGGGATACGCGAGGTAGTGGTCGTGTCCCTCGCAAATGTAGACGTCACCACCCTCTCCTCCACCATGTTAAGCTCAATCTTCTCAGAAAGAGCAAACACATGGGCTAATGTGGGTGATGAGTCGCTCATGAGAGTAGCATCACGCACTCTCCTCCGCAACTCTCTGTCCAGGATCCGATACCAGTACTGGACAGCCTGTGCCTCAGTCACACCGTGAGTAACTGAGATGAGCCGTCGCATACGAGTGTATGCCTCACGAAGACTCTCACCAGTCTTCCACTCAAACTCCTAGAGGCTCCTCAACTTCTCCGTTTTCACCCCCTGATAATTCTTCCTCAATCTCTGGAAGAACTCAGGAATGGGGCTAAACGAAGGTACGCCACTAGCATCGCCCCTCGTGCTGCCACCGGCAATGCTAACAGTACCGCTGCTGGTACTAGTACCAGTTGCGCCAACTGCTCCACTGGTACCCTCGCTGATGCTACTACTCGCACCTCCACTGATGCCGATACTCGCAGCTCCACTGGTACCCACACCACCCTGGGTAATGGATGAGTAGTTCGGAGACGAATGCCGTCTCCATGCATCAATCTCTGCAGCATACTGTCTCCCAAACTCATGATAATCGTCCATGGGAGGCCCCTCCAAATGCTGGAATAACCTCTTCCATGCAAAGAAGGGTGTAAACAACGTGGGGTTACGCAGAAACTGCATATCACACCACGTGTCGAACTCCTGAATAAAATCATCAAGCTCGATGGTGCCCACTGCACCAGAGTAACGTCGAGGGCCCTTCGCGGCCCCGTACATCCCGTCCATGTCCCAAATCAATGGGGTGAGAACACTAGACGATCTCACCACCAAAGACTCTGAGTCTGCAATACTCTGATCCTGCTCCGCAACAACTGGCGAAATAGGTGAAGGTAGCCGATACCTCAACCCACTCCGCGTAAATCCCCCGCGGTCCTCAACAGGACCACTAGACTGCTCCGTGATGACGAGACCTCAACTGGCACCACTGCCAGATCTCCACCCAATAACCCAATCCGCCTTGACGTCGTGCTGCACTGAGCCACTCTAGCCCTACTAGCTAAGGGGTATGGGCAACCTAACCTGTCATCACAGCAAGAAAACTCTCACGATCTACTGGTCATCACTCCAGTCTCACCGTGAGAGAAACATAGATAGACCGGCTGGTGATCAAGTCCAGCCCCCTATCGCCAGCACAGAGGAGTAAAACTACTCCAGAAATCAGCGTCACCCCTACACGGGCGCGCACCAGGAAGCAAGACTGGAGAGGATCCAAACACAAGCAACCATCTAGCAACGACTCTCCAGTCTAAAGGAAACACAGCACAAAACAAGACAACACACACGGGACATCGCATCGCTTCGCGATCCCGATTCGATCTCCATCGCCTTCCATCTACGTGGGACTCCAGTGCCTATGATGCCCTCTCCCACCAAATTGCAAACAAAAATTGTTTGAAAATATTATTTTTTATTTTTTTTTTTATTTTTTTTTTCTCCTTCACACAGGGGTCACACTGCCCCTCAACAAACACACTACACACTGAAAGCTCAATATATTGACTACGTCATATATATATTTACAATGCTTTCAAAACATCACGTTTACAGGTAGTGAGATCGGGTGCAAACTCCTGATCCCTTCAGTACCTCATGTCTAAACGCTACAAGTATTTGCTATCAATCCTTTGGGAGACTATCAAGAAATTTCTCTAGTACAAGAATTTCTTCTGAAAGACAGTCTTGAACATACTGAACATCTCTCAAATGGTCAACAATATCCTGCGGAAGGTCTAGTAACTCGTCCTCACATACCCTGTACTCTAGGCCGGATTCCTCTAGAAGTTTTTCCACGGCTAGTGCCTCGTCCCAATCTAACCCGGAATCTTTTTCTTCTACTACAACAATGTTTACCAGATTCTCTTCTACTTGAGGCTGCACTGTCACCTCTTGCTCCTGATCACGTTCCTCGCTACTGACGACCTCCACTGTCTGAATTTCTGGTAAACTGTCTCCCACTTTCGCACCAAGCGGCATTTTCTCTTCACAAGTCAAAACTCCACTGTGTACAAGGATCGTTCATAGGATATCTGTAAACTAGATCACTAAATGGGAACTAGACACCAATTTAACTATAAAACTACTAGATAGTTTTAATAGTTTTATAAATCTGTTTATGAACAAATTCTCTTCAACTACTGAATTCAAAACCTCACTAACTACTTCTTGACTAGAATTCAAAAAATCCAGGAAAATGCCTGCTGCAAACTACCTCTGAAAATCTAATATGATAAAACTGAAAGGCACTCAAAGACCTGCACAGGCCAACTTCACCTCTTGATTTCTCCACCTGACGGAATTCTAATTCTCCATCATCGTCATTTATATAACTATTTCCTATGCCTTAGAAACAACCTCTTGCATGGAAAAACACATGCTTCTTCACAAGAAATAAAGCTATGCTTCCAATGATAGCTGGCAAACTAATGCAATAACCTCTAGCAAGCTGGCGGACTACTGAAGTTGCCTGTCTACTTTCTGTCCATAACCGTATCCAGTAGAAGAGCTTGTACGGTCTGAACCTGTAGGTTCAGATTCGGACTTTTTCTCCCGTCCAACTTGAGTAGTTAAACTATGAATTCCATCAACAAGCAACTCTAATAAAGTCTTCCCGGGTACTGAAAAGTGTTGCACTTTTCTTTAACCTCAGAAAACTCAAAAAGAATAACCTTCTATTTCAGTACATCCACTTTCTTCTAGTTGTGAAATAGTGGTGTGTCTCAACTTTTGAGTTGTAACTTACTTACTGAATAATAAACATGTAATGTACTCGTCCATCGAAATCCTAGCTTCAGGCCTCCAAGTACACATGTTCTTGTGCTCGGAACAATTTTCCAAGACCCATATTATCCAATTATAGACCACTTATACGCGCATCATTAACGGTATGTCCCGCCTGTCCTCAAGTAATTGAACCGTATCTGTACGTACTTCTGATGTAGAATTGACTCTGCGGCAAACTTCAACAGGGCTTCTTCCTCCTAAAATGACCGAGCCTGGGTCCTCCAAATGCGAAGATAAACCGCAACAAGTACGCAACACGTGAAACTCTTACTGTAAGATTCTAGCCACTATATCCACATCAGCCTACTAATTCGTATGCAGTTTCGATGTCTAAAAGACATGGCAACCGGCACTGGAAGAATGGTAACCGTTACCGACTTCGCTGGTTCCTCAATCTTCTTTCTAGGACGAGATGAAATAAATTCCCTCTGTGAGTTTCGCCGAGTGCTTGCAGTCGCGGTAGTATGCTTCAGAATTGGCAGAAACAGCAGATCTCGGACGCCACATTGAGCGACTGGAACACACTCTTGTCCTGAATCTATTCATACTGGACTTAACCAAGAAATGCAATCCAACCTCCTCTCGCGCGTTGGCGCCAGATTGAACGATTTTCCTGGCAGCAGGTTACTTTCGTTTCCTCTCCTCGCGTGAAGACAACCAAAATCGACTTCCTCCGTATCCTTGCAAGGGGCAGAAGATCGTCGCTCTCGTCCCTGATCTCCTCACAGTCCGATCATCGAGAGCAAAACCCACAGAAAGTCCCAATCTGGCCACCAAACTCGGTCCATGACTGGCACCACCAGATCACCGCACCTGGGAGAACGAATCCGCACCCAAACGCGTCCCAATCCGGATCAACACGAGCGCAACAACCCTAACAGCCACGATCGACAGAAATGGCAGCAGCTGCAGCGCTCAGAGCATCAAAGGGGAAAACAAATTCTGCAGAGCGGGAAGCTCAGAACGAGCAGCGGCGCGCTGACCACCCGGACGGCAAATGCGAATCCCGAAACTTCAGTTTTCAGACTCCGACTCAATCTTCAAAATCCCTACTTCCAAACATCAAATCTGAGAATCTTTCTGCACATATTTCTCGATTTAAAACCCTGAAAGATCACCGTTGCCGTCTTTGCACGCCCAATTCACACAATTTCCGAGCAGGATTCAAACCTTCAAGTTCACTTCCAGCGTCCAAGCTGATCTCAGGTTTCTAATTTGTACGAGACCTGTGCCAATACATCTCCTGAGATCTCCGCACCAGCTTGACCTTTCCGAACACTAACTTCTTGTCGGCAGAATTAAGGAGTCCTCGGGATTTCTACCTCTCCCATCTAAATACGTCTCCGCGAACGTTCGAAGCTGTTGAATTCAATAACAACTCGGCGGAGGACTTCGACCGCATCACCTTCTCTGCCTGTGATTCCACTCTTTGCAGCCCGGCCAAACCTCGTAGGGACCGACGATTCGCAGCTTCGATTTTGAACAATTTCTGTGGTAACACACTTTTTGTTTTTTTTGCAGAATTTAAACAATTTTAGAAAACTAGTACCAAAGCAGTGTTTGTAGCTAGAGAAGGGTACGCTAAATAGAGTGGATTGATGAGATCGTCACGAGGGCACAAAGAATCACGTAGTCGGATGTACCAACGCCAACGTCTTCGGCGCCTTCGGCAAAAGCTCCTTTTTGAGGTGTCTCTACTCACGCGCCTCTAGCGTATAAGGAAGCTACGCTTCCGGCGCAGACACCTCAGGAGGAGGTGTTGCTAAAGACGTCAGGAGAAGGGCCCGGACCTCTAAAGGCATCCGACCATGAGTGCGCCTTCGGCGAAGCGCCGCTAGCGCGGAAAGGGAAAACCTTCATAACAATCGGGATACACGGTAGATCCAGTTGGTTGAAGTTGCATTAGAAAGAGCTCGGGACGCTCGTTCTAACGAGTCCAAGAGCGCCGGAGATGGATCAGGAATGGAGAAGTTATGAGCGTCGGAAAACTCGTAGCCGGACATGCGCCGTTCGCGCTAGGGTTCACAGCCGGAAAGGATTCCCGTACGCCCTCGGCGATGCGCCTTCGGCGGAATCACGCGCTCACAGGAGGAAACCAACTCAGAGTCGGAAGCGCCCTTGGCGGCTGTTCATGGAAGGAAAGCGCCGGTCGGATGTACGCCTCCGATGTGGCGCTGACGGCCGGATGCGCTGGCATGAGTTGCGCTGACGGATATGCGCTGGCAGCAACGGACGAGGCATAAAGGACAAAATAGGCGGTACGACTGCGCGCCGGCGTAATTCGCTCCGGCTGGATGTGCGCCTCCAGCAAGGCGCCGACGGATAATGAACGCACCAGCGGCGACACGCCTCCGGAGAAGGGCGGGTTAGGAAAAGACAACAGGGCCGACGTATACCCTGCAGCGGACTCGAGTCCGGAAGGTGGCGGCGGCGGGAGAATTCAACGTTTAAGCATGCGAATGCGCGCAATGCGGAGACGTGAATTCGCGCATGCAAAGGGCGAACCGTTAAGCCGTATAGCCGGCTGCGTACGTTGCAACCAGTAAGAACGTTGGACGTTCTTGAAATCGGAGAAGAAAAGACTGCGCTCCAGTCTCATTCTCTCATTCTTGACTTTGCGATTTCCAGTTCCAAGATTACGCGCAAGGGCGGAGCGACCTGCAGTGAGAGTAGAGAGTGCGGAGACGAGTTGCGCAAGGATCTTGGCGGACCTTGAAAGAATTGTGAGTAGCGATCTTGAACGAGCGCAGAGAGAGTGAGCAGTCAGTGCCTGAGTGGCCGACGCACAGTGGCGATTGTGAGAGAGCGAGCGAAAGGGAGAACGTTTGTGTGTGTGCAGGCAACGCAATGTCGAAGGTTCCCCAGCTGCGAGTGTCTCCACTCAGGGTGCCGCAGATCGGTCTACGCGCATTTCAAGATGTGCTGTTGAGGTTGAAGCTCGATTTTCTCCTATGGGGGTGGAATTGGACATGTCCGGAGATGGTGCGCGAGTATCTGCAGGAGAGACACAAGCCTTCTCGCGGATTTCGCCCACACCCAGAGAGATGGGACATTTGCAATTGGGCGCAGGTGTTGGGCAGGTGTGCCGGCGAGGAAGGGGATCTCCTCTTCGAGGCCGATAGCGTGAAGGTGTCCCAGGAGGAAGAAGTCTCTTACAATGAGCTCTTCAAAGTGGCCAGACATCCCAAGAACGGTTTCCGGACACGGGATTACAAGGATCGATTGCGGAGAAATGTCGCGACGGCATTGCTGCAGATATTGCAGCCGACCAAGACCGCTTACATGCATGGTTGGCAGGTAGAGTTCGTGGAGCTAGTGCTGTCAGGAGCTCCGGTGCATTGGGCACGGCTCCTGTGGAAGGTGACGCGCCAACATGCGCAAGAAGAGAAGGGAGGAACCCTCAATCATCTATCGCCTTACTTAATCGTGTTTTACCGGGCGATGGGATGTTTGACAAATGCTGAGAAAACTCGATTTCCGCAGCTGACCCGGACTTATCCAGGAAGATATTCGAGGGAGGCCGAAGTAGACACATATCCGGACGAGGAACCTGCCAGTACGCCTCCGGCTCCGGCCCCAGCAAGAGCAGCAGAAGAACGTCGAAGCGAGCTCATTCCGCGAAAGCGAAAGTGGGATGAGAGACCTGAGGACAGGCAGCCGGAAGTGCCAGCTGCGCCGACTCGTGGTCGGCCCACCCCCGAGCCTCACAGTCGACCAAAACAGAGGGCACGCAAAATGCCAACTGTTACTGAGGAGACCAGGCGAACTCCGACCCGGCGGAATCTCACACAGGAAGAGATAATCGCTCAGATTCTAGGGAAGACGGCAGATACCTCGGCACAGAAGGCACCACGGCCTTCGGGAGGAGATGGACGGACTGACAGCCGGCCGACTGCGAGTCGGATGACTGAAGGTCGACAAGCGGAAGGAAGGCCAACTGAACGGCGCGTTGAACCGGACAGCAGGCCGGAAGCAGAAGAGAGTTTGGCTGACGAGCCAACAATCCTCAAAGGGTCGTCTTCGGCGGAAGGCACTTCTGGAAGAACGCCCCCAACAAGCAGGCCAAGTGGAGTCAAGACGCGCAGGGTGTATCCGACTCCCAGTCGGACAACTGCTGGTCGGCCGACTGCGAGTCGGACAACAGAGAGTCAGCCGGATTCGCCGACTGCGAGACGGATGGGGCCAACGACCAGTGTGCGGACGCCTTCGGCGGACGCACCTTTAGCAAGGACACCTTCCGCGCAGATTGCGCCGGAAGGACAGGCAGCAGAAGCGGGCGGTGCAAGAGTGACAAAAGTCACTGCGGCGTCGACCCCTTCACAAACCGAAGATCGAGCCGGAACAGGGGCTCAAGCAGTGGGATCTCCCACTGCCCTGGATATTTTAGCAGGCAGTGGAGCAGCAGTCGCAGCAGAAGCTGCTGCGCGCCACAGTTCCAGGGAGTCGCCAAGGGATTCGGTGGCGACTGAAATCCTCGAGACTGAGGATGATACGAGCTCGGAAGAGCAGGAAGCGGATTCGGTGCAGAAAACGCCAATAGGGGTGCTGTGCGAACAGATAGTTCCACTCCTGCGATATCTGGATCGCAAGACATCCAAATACGGAAGTGCCTTAAAACCGCAGTCTTATGTGGAGACTATCAGGCGAAGGACGAGGATCAAGGTGGCAAAGTGGGCCTCTAGTTGCCAAGTATATGTGGAAAGGAACACCGCCCTCCAACAACACCTGGCGGTCACCCAGAAGCTATACCAAGCCTTGCAGCAGCAGAAGGAGGATGCGGCGACGAAAAGTCAGGCGGATGCCGAACTAATACGGGCAAAGATCGAGTTGGAACTGCAGGAGGAGCGGAGACAGAACAAAGTCCTAGCAGCCGAGCTTGCGCGCCAGACGCGCGCCTTAGAAGAAAGTCAAAGAGCCCGCAAGGAGGATGAGGAGTTGTTGTGCAACTTGCAATCCGAGTGCTCGGATTTGAGGGCACAACGTGCGGGATTAGAAATGCAGCTGGCCGAGGTGGAGAGCAGCTGCAGGGCGCGAGGAGAGTTGGCGGCACAGGTGACTCGTTGTCTAAAAGGATACACCCATTGGGAGGTGGCAGCCCAAGAGAGGATCACACTCAGGGAGTTCGAGCTTCGGGCGGCGGCATTGACGGAAGGTGACAGTCGGAGTCGGCGGCGAGTGGCGAGAAAATTAGAAACCTTCTTGTCGGGTGCGCGCGACACTATGGCGCACTTGCAGTCGGAAGTCACCACAGCGCTCCGACGCCTGGGGTTACGCAGCCGGTCGGAAGACTGGCAAGGTAGAGATAGTACGCGGAGCAGTCCGGCGCGCAGGAGGCGCAGCACCGGATCTGCTGAGTGCAGTAGAGTAGTTTGGTTTCGCGCAGATACTGCGAGTGGTAGATAGGATAGCGTAGTGCTAGTTAGGATCTTTTGAGGGTATAAAGTAGATCAAGGCGTTTTGCCTTGGGACTCTTCCAGTTTCGGAAGTGCAGATCAGGAACTCACTTTCTTGGCGTGTTTGTGCATTTTGGTCCTGGCACCACGTAGAGAAGCTGCAGCATAGCGAAGTTACCGTATGTTGTAGTTGAAGGCCTTCGGCTGAATGTTCAGAGCTAGCACCCGGTTAGAGACTTGAGTAGTGCGGATCTGCACCTACGGGTGATTTCTGATGCTCAGAGCCGGCTGCGAGTTAGATACTTGAACAGTTCCCCCTTACTCCTTCGAGTGACATATCCTGATTGTACTCCTACGGGAAGTTTCCCCTGAATGCCAATGTGAAGTTTCATTACTTCGTGTAAACCTTGGTTTGTAATTCAGGTTGTGTGTGTGTTACTGGATCGTGTTTTCAGTAAGTTCTCAGTCGGGTCTGCACTCCCTGCGTTTGGTGTGATAGTCGAGGGTGACGTCCACGGCGTATGTAGAGGCTTCGTTCCGAAGTGGGAAGTCCAGTCCGGGTACCCCCGCTAGTTCCTGGCGGAAGGGCAGTAAAAGCCGGAGTGGGAGGCACTACCTGCAGAACCTCTGAGTGAACTTGTGAGACACTTTCCTCCTGAAATCCGAAGCGGAGGTCCTGACCGACCTCCGAGTTGTGCTTTTTGCCAGTTTCAGGTGTGTGTGTGTGTGTGTGTGTTGAGTGACCACGCTGTACCGTGCATCCTCCGAGCATCCTCCGAGTTGAGATCCTCCTCCGAGTCGAGCCTCCGAGTAGAGCACTGCAGTATTTCTGGGAGTGACAGTCGCCTAGAATTCAAACTCTACAAAAGTCTGTTAAATGTGACACTTTTACTCTGTGTGTTGCCTCTGTCCCTGTGGGTTCGATCTTTTTACCACCATACTGCAGTTTTAGCCTTTGGTGGGTTATTACAATTTCTCAATCATAAAAACCCGTCAACCCTATCACAAACGCAAAAGAATCTTGAAAACTTCAACTCAAACTTTGACTGCGAAAATCATTCGAACTTCTCCTTCGGCAAGACCTACTGTCCAAAACCCCTCCGAATGAATTCAATCGCAGGCTCAAGAAAAACACCGAAACTACACGTAGAAACCGTAAACTGTCACGACTTCGGCAAACGGGAGTTCTTCGAGTGAAATGAACGGGAGATTCCCCACTGGAATTCCCGTCGGTCAATTACCCTACTGGCAACAAACCGTCACCGTCACAAACATGAGTCAAGCCCAACCCACTCCACACTCGGAGAATCCAGGTCGACGCAAAAGGTAAAGTCACTCTACGCTCCCAACGCTTCCAGGCTCGACTCGAAGAACTAACGTTCTTCGAGCCGTCCCCGACTGTATACCCCTCGTGACCCGAACCCTAACTTCACGGCTAAATATAGTAAGTGTCTAAACTTCGTGAGCCGACTCGTAACTACATGACAGCCTTCAGGGTAACTCCTGTAGTATTTCTGGGAATGACAAGTGCTTGAGAATTCAAACTCTTCAATAGACTGTTATGGTGTGTTACTGGAATGTTTTTCAGTGAGTCCTTCTGTGCGGGCCTGTGTTCTCTGCGCGTTTTGTGAGTTGAGAGTGTTGTTCACCGCGTATGAGTGACTTCGATCCGAAGTAGGAAGTCCAACCCGGGTTCCCTACGCTAGCAGAAAGCTAGTGGGAGGGTTGTAAAAGCCGGAGTTGGGAGTCACTACCCGCAGCTTTGCTGAGTGCTCGCGAGAGACTTTCCCCCTGAAATCTTAAGTAGAGGTCCTAACCGATCTCTGGGTTGTGTTTCTGTAGTTTTAGGTGTGTGTGTGTGTGTGTTTTAGCCTTTAGTGGGTTATTACAGGGCCACCGAGTTACAAGTAGGGAGCCGGCGGGGACCGCGCCCTTGGCGGGAAGCCCGCCGGAAGGTGCGCCTTCGGCGGAAGGGCCTTCGGGCCAAGGGGCATCAGGCGAGCCGCCTTCGGCTCAACCGCCTTTGTCGCTGCGCCCTCGGCAGAAGCGCCGCTGACGATTGCGCCTACGCATAGGCAGGACGCATCCCGGGCGCAGAACCTAATGGAGGAGCGGGACCGATCGAAGGAGCGGGATCTAATGGAGGAGCCGATTGACTGTCGGAAGGAGGAAATTCGTGTGTGCGATGCACAATTACATTCCGCGCAGACACATTCCGCACGATCACCTTCGGCGGTAGACGCCTGCGGCGATGAGGAGTTAGCAGAAGCCGGGCGGGCGGGCGAAGTGAATTTGGCACAATCGCATTCACCCACCGCCTTGGACATTCTGGCAGGGAGCAGCGAGGCTGCAGGGGCAACAATGGTTGCAGAGGACACAGACATTTTGCAGCCACGCACAGGACAGTTGTAATAACCCACCAAAGGCTAAAACTGCAGTATGGTGGTAAAAAGATCAAACTCACAAGGACAGAGGCAACCCACAGAGTAAAAAGTGTCACGTTTAACAGACTTTTGTAGAGTTTGAATTCTCAGGCGACTGTCACTCCCAGAAATACTGCAGTGCTCGACTCGGAGGTCACTCGGAGGATGCTCGACTCCCTGAGTGTGATCTTCTCTTAAGCTGCCACCTCCCAATGGGCGTATCCTTTTAGACAATGAGTCACCCGCGCCGCCAACTCTTCTCGCGTCCGGCACCTGCCTTCCACCTCTGCTAGCTGCATTTCCGCATCTGCGCGCTGCGCCCTCAAATCCGCGCACTCGGATTGCAAGTTGCGCAACAACTCCTCATCCTCCTTGCGTGTACTTTGACTTTCTTCTAATGCGCGCTTCTGGCGCGCAAGCTCCTCTGTTAAGATGCGGTTTTGTCTCCGCTCTTCCTGCAATTCCGACTCGATCTTTGCCCGCATTAGCTCGGCATCTGCCTGGGCTTTCGTTGCTGCATCCTCCCTCTGTTGTTGCAGGGTTTGGTGTAGCCTCTGCGTGATCGCCAGGTGCTGTCGGAGGGCAGTATACCTATCCTGCAATGTTTGGCACCTAGAAGCCCAAGTGGCCACCTTGCTCCTCGTCCTGTGCTTGACAATCTCCACATAAGACTGCGGTTTTCCGGAACCCGAGTACTTGGATGTCTTGCGATCCAAATATCGCAGGAGTGGGACTATCTGCTCGCACAATACCCCTGTTGGCATTTTCTGCACAAAGTCCGCTTCTTGCTCTTCCGAACTCGTCTCATCCTCCGTTTTGAGGATTTCAGTCGCCACCGAATCCCTTGGCGACTCCCTGGAACTATGGCGCGCGGCAGCTTCCGCCGCGACTGCCGCTCCACTCCCTGCTAAAATATCCAAGGCAGTGGGGGATCCCACTGCTTGAGCCCCTGTTCCGGCTCCCCCTTCGGTTCCCGAAGGGGTCGACGCCGCAGTGACTTTTGTCACCTTTGCACCGCCCGCTTCTGCTGCCTGCTCTTCCGGCGCGATCCGCGCGGAAGGTGTCTTCGCCGGAGGTGTGTCCGCCGAAGGCGGCTGCACAATGGTCGCCGACTCTATCCGTCTCGCAGTCGGCGAATCTGGCCGACCTTCAGTTAACCGACTCGCAGTCGGCCGACTAGCAATTGTCCGACTGGCGGTCGGATCTACCCTGCGCGTCTTCACTCCACTTGGCCTGCTTGCTGGCGGCGTTTTCCCAGAAGCGCCTTCTGCCGAAGACGACCCTCTGAGGGTTGTTGGCTCGTCAGCCAAACTGCCTTCTGCTTCTGGCCTGCTATCCGGTTCAACGCGCTGCTCAGTTGGCCGTACATCAGTTGGCCGACCTTCAGTTGCCCGACTCGCAGTCGGCCGACTGTCAGTTCGCCTATCTTCTTCTGAAGGCATCGGTGCCTTCTGCGCAGAGGTGTTCGCCGACTTCCCCAGAATCTGCGCGATTATCTCCTCCTGCGTGGGCAGGATACTCCACCGGACTGGAGTACGCCCGGTCTCCTCAGTGCTAGTTGGCACTTTGCGTGCCCTCTGTTTTGGCCGGGTGTGAGGCTCGTTGGTTGGCCGACTCCGAGTCGGCGCAGCGGGAGCTTCCGGCTGCCTGTCCTCAGGTCTCTCATCCCATTTCCGCTTTCGCGGAGCGCGCTCACTTCGACGCTCTTCTGCTGCTCTTGCTGGAGGCGGAGCCGGAGTTGGACTGGCAAGTGCCTCGTCCGGATCCGTGTCTACTTCGGCCTCCCGCAAGTATCTACCTGGATAACTCCGGGTCAGCAGCGGAAACCGTGTCCGCTCTGAATTTGTCAAACATCCCATCGCCCGATAAAACACAATCAGGTAAGGCGAAAGATGATTGAGGGTTCCTCCTCTCTCTTCTTGCGCATGTTGGCGCGTCACCTTCCACAGGAGCCGTGCCCAATGAACTGGAGCTCCTGACAACACTAGCTCCACAAATCCTACTTGCCAACCATGCATGTAAGCGGTCTTGGTCGGCTGCAATATCTGCAACAATGCAGTCGCGACATTTCTCCGCAATCGATCTTTGTAATCCCGTGTCCGGAAACCGTTCTTGGGATGCCTGGCAACTTTGAAAAGATCATTGTAGGAGATTTCTTCCTCCTTGGACACCTTCACGCTATCGGCCTCGAAGAGGAGAAACCCTTCCTCGCCGGCACACCTTATCAACACCTGCGCCCAGTCACAAATGTCCCACCTCTCTGGATGTGGGCGGAATCCGCGCGAGGGCTTGTGTCTCTCCTGCAGGTACTCGCGCACCATCTCCGGACATGTCCAGTTCCATCCCCACAGGAGGAAGTCAAGCTTCAGCCTTGTGAGCACATCTTGGAATGCGCGCAGACCGATCTGCGGCACTCTGAGTGGAGACACTCGTAGCTGGGGGACCTTCGACATCTTTCTGGCTGTTCCTGCAAACACACAGACGTTCTCCCTTCCGCTCGCTCTCTTACAATCGCCGCTGCGCGTCGGCCGCTCAGACACTGACTGAAATCGCTCTCTCTTCTCTTGCGCGCACAACTTCGCTGCTCGCAAACTCGCTGCAAGGTAAAGCGTCTCCGCACTCTCTCTTCTCTCTGCAGGTCTCTCCGCCCTTGCGCAAAATCTTGGAAGTTGGAAAACTTACAATCAAGAATGAGAGAATGAGATTGGAGAGCAGTCTTTTCTTCTCCAAATTCAAGATCGTCCAACGTTTTTACTGGTTACAATTACGCAGCCGGCTATACGGCCTAACGGTTCTCCCTCGCATGCTCGAATTCGCGTCTCCGCACTGCGCGCATTCGCATGCGTGAACGTTGAATTCTCCCGCCGCCATCGTCTTCCGGACTCGAGTTCGGCGCCGTCTTCCGGACTCGAGTTCGCCGCAGTGTATGCGTCGACTATGTTGTCTTTTCCTAACCTGTCCATCGCCGGAGGCATATCGCCGCTGGCGTATTCCTTCCCCGTCGGCGCCTCGCTGGAGGCGCACATCAAGTCGGCGCAAATTACGCCGGCGCGTATTCGTACCACTTGTTTTGTCCGTTCTGCCCCGCCTATTGCCGACGGCGCATATCCCGCCGGCGCAAATCATGCCAGCGCACCCGTCTATCCGCGCCACGTCGGAGGCGTACATCCGGCCGGCGCTTCTCTTCCGTTGCGCAGCCGCCGAAGGCGCTTCCGCCTCTGAGTTGATCTCCTCCCATGAGCGCGTGGTTCCGCCGAAGGCGCATCGCCGAAGGCGTACGGAAGTCCGTTCCGACGGTGAACCCTAGCACGAACAGCGCATGTCCGGATGCGAGTTTTCCGACGCTCATAACTTCTTCGTCCCTGATCCATCTCCGGCGCTCTTGGGCTCGTTAGAACGAGCGTTCCGAGCTCTTTCCAATGCGACCTCCACCAACTGGAACTACCGTGAATCCTGATCGTTATGAAGGTTTTTCCTCCCGCGCTAGCGGCGCATCGCCGAAGGAGCACTCATGGTCGGAAGCCTTCAGAGGTCCTAGCCGGCTTCTGACGTCTTCAGCGAGATTTCCTCCGGAGGTGTTTGTGCCGGAAGCGTATCTTCCCTAAACGCTGGAAGCGCGTGAGTAGAGACACCTCAGCAAAGGAGATCTTGCCAAAGGCGCCGAAGGCATTTGGCGCTGGTACGTCCAACTTCGCGATTCTTCGTGACCTCATGACGATCTCCTCAATCCATTCTATTTATCGTACCATTTCCTAACTACAGACACTGCTTCGGTACTTGTTTTCTAAAATTGTTTAAATTCTGCAAAAAAAACAAAAAGTGTGTTACCACAACAGTCGCCGACGAATTTAGTGGCGACCGAAATCCTCAATTCGGAGGATGACGAAGAAGGAGGATCGACGGAATCCGTGTCGGGTTCGGAATCATCTGAGGAGGAGGAGCAGTCAGTGGCAGGCACGCCGACGGCGGCGCTCTGCGAGCAGGTGGTACCTATGTTGAGGTACCTGGATCGCAAAGTGGAGAAGTACGCAGACCCCCGCCAGCCTGGGTCCTACGTCAAATTAGTGAAACGACAGACCCGCACTAAAGTCCACACCAGCAAGTTGTTGGCCCGTGTGGATCAGGAACTTAAGGATATGCGGGAGAGGCATGATTGCTTGTGGGGTCACCTCAACCTCACTAAGAAGATGTATAAGGCTCTCGACAGGACGAAGGATGAGAAGCTCGAGGATTTCGCTAAGGCAAAGGCGAAGTTAGCGAGGAGCTAGATTCTGAGCAGGCTCAGAACCGAATTTTGTCAGAGGAGCTTGTGCGACAGACACGGTTGTTAGAGCAGTGTTAGCTTGCACGGCATGCGGATAAAGAATTAATCCGCAGACTGCAATCCAAGTGCGGGGAATTGAGAGCGCAGCGTGCGGAGGCCGAATTGCAGTTGGTTGTAGTTGAAGACGATCGCCGGCGGGAGGCAGATCACACGAAGGAAGAATTGGCGAGGTGAGTCACCCACTGTCTCAGAGGTTACGCCCACTGGGAGGTGGCGGCGCAGGAGAAACTCACACTGCGCGAGTTAGAGCTTCGTACGGCGGGGTTGTTGTCAGGTGACAGTCGGAGCCGGCGGCGAGTGGCGAAGAAGCTGGATTCGTTTCTGTCGAAGTCGTGGGACACCATGGCCACTCTAGAGACGGAGGTTTCTGCGGTGTTGCGGCGGTTGGGACTGCGTAGTCGAGCGGAAGACTGGCAGGGTAGGGAGTTAGTGCGCGGCAGTCCGTCGCGCAGAAGGCGAAGCACAGGTTTTGCGGAGTGTAGTGTAGCGTGGTTCCGTGCAGGTGCGTAGCGTAATGCAGTGTAGTGTTAGTTAGGACTTAGAAGGTATAAAGTAGTTCAAGGCGTCTTGCCTTGGGATTTTTCCAGTTTCGGAAGTGCAGATCAGGAACTCATTTTCTCTGCGTGTTTGTGTCCTTAGTTCTATCACCACGCAAGAGGAGCTACACCTTGGCGGTCCGCATTAAGTAGATGAAGGCCTTCGGCCAAATTTTTAGAGCTAGTACATTGGTTAGAGACTTGAGTAGTTCGGATCTACACCTGCGGGTGATTGCCGATGCTCAGAGCCAGTTACGAGTTAGATACTTGAACAGTTTCCCCCTTACACTTTTGAGTGATTGTTCCTGATTGTACTCCTTCGGGATTTTTCCCCTAAATGCCAAAGTGAAGTTTTGCTACTTCGTGTAAGCCTTGGTTGTAAATTCAGGTTACGCTGCAGCAGGTGCCTTCAGGGTAACCCTTGTAGTATTTCTGGGAATGACAAGTCCCTAAGAATTCAAACTCTTCAATAGACTGTTATGGTGTGCTACTGGATCATTTCTTAGTCGAGTCTCTCCGTGCGGACCTGTGTTCTCTGCGCGTTTTGTGAGTTGAGCGTGTTGTTCACCGCGTGTGAGTGACTTCGATCCGAAGTAGGAAGTTCAATCCGGGTTCCCTACGCTAGCAAAAAACTAGTGGAAGGGTTGTAAAAGCCGGAGTTGGAAGTCACTACCCGCAGATTCGTTGAGTGTATTCGTGAGAGACTTTCCTCCTGAAATCTTAAGTAGAAGTCCTAACCGATCTCTGGGTTGTGTTTCTGTAGTTTCAGGTGTGTGTGTGTGTGTGTGTGTGTGTGTGTGTGTTGAGTGAATTACGCTACACTATGCGACCTTCGAGTGAGCTCTGAGTGAACACTTGCAGTATTTCTGGGAGTGACAGTCGCCTGAGAATTCAAACTCCTCAATAGTCTGTTGAATGTGACACTTTGTACTCTGTGTGTTGCCTCTGTCCCTTTGGGTTCGACCTTTCTACCACTATATTGCAGTATTAGCCTTTGGTGGGTTATTACAGCAGCACGCCCCGTCTCCGCGCTACTTGCAGGCAACACGAGCCTGCGTGCCTTCTGCTTAGGCCGACTGCAGAGCTCTGCCAGTGGCCGCTTCCGTTTGAGAGCAGCATCCTTGCGTTGCTGGCTCTTCTCTGCTACTCCTTCCCATCTTCGCTTCCGCGGCACTCGTGCTGCGAGCGATTCTTCTTCGGCCCTCGGTTGGGCTGGCGGCGTGCAGGCAGGAGGCTCGTCTTTGTCGGTGTCGACCTCAACGTCCTTCACGTACCGCCCCGGATTGCTGCGCGACAGCAATGGAAATTGCACCCACTCGGTCGCGGTCAGACAACCCATCAACCGATAGAAATTGATCAAGAAGGCGGAAAGGTGATTGATCGATCCACCCTTCTCTTCGAACGCATGCTGCCTCGTTATCTTCCACAGAATGCGAGCCCAGTGACTCGGAGCTCCGGCCAACGCCAGCTTCACGAATGCCACTTGCCTAGAAGTTATGTAGGTGGTTCTGTGCGGCTGCAAGAGTTGAAGAAGTGCTACCGTGACATTTCTGCGGTAGCGATCCTTGTAGTCCCGGGTCTTGTACCCGTTCTTGCTAGACTTGCTGCTTTTGAATAAGTTCGCGAAGGAAATCTCCTCCTCCTTCGTGACCTTGATGCTTTCACTCTCGAATAGAAGGTGGCCGTCCTCTTCCGCGCATCTTCCCAGCACCTGCTCCCAGTCACAGATGTCCCATCGCTCTACGTGCGGTCGGAATCCGCGCGTAGGTTGGTCCCTTCCCTTCTGCCACTCGCGCACCATGTCTTGACACACCCAATTCCATCCCCACAGGAGGAAATCGAGTTTCACCGCAGTCAGCTCGTGCTCAAAGGCGCGTAACCCAATTTGTGGTAGCTTCAGCGGAATCATCCGCAGCTGCGTCGCCTTCGACATCGCGTTCTTGAAATTCCCCGCGCATTTTCGAAGTCCCGTCCATCGATCGGACGCATTCACCTAGAGAAGATCGTGAAAGATCCTTGCCCAGTGGACTCTTTTCCCCTTCAGGATTCGCTCGAAGAACCCTACTTGCCACTACGTCGTGTGCGCCGGTCGCAAGATGTGCATGATCTCCAGCGCAATCCCTATCTCTCAGACTCGAAGAGAGACCCATAAGAGAATTCTTCCCCGCGCAAGAGTCTTACGCTATTCTTCTTGAACAGAAGATCTTCGTCGCTGCCCGCACATGGTCCCATCACTTTCGTCCAATGCTCGATAGTCCACAGTATAGGATTATCGCGGAGCTCCTAGCCTTTGGCCGTGCTCTTGTCCAATACCTCCTTACAGATACTTGCCGAGACGCAATTCCAATTCCACGAAAGGAATTCAAGCCGCAGTTCGCTCAGCTTGCGTCTGAAAGGTCGCAATTCCTCATAAGGCACCTTCCAAGGAACCAATTTTCTCACCTTCTCACTCTTCTTGGGCGCCATATCTTCAATTTGCGTTTCGCTACTTGCAAGCTTGGTCAATTTTGCCTTCTCTCACTCTCGCTCGCTTGCTCTTGCTCGATATCGCAATGTCGGCTCGAAGGCTCCTCGTCCTGCCTTTACCCTCGAAGCCCTAACATCGCCTCCTTCCGCGCCTCATAGAACTCCCAACGCGTGCGAACGTCGTCCGGACCATTGCGTGATTTGAAATTGATTCCAATGTCTTCGTCGAAGACACAGCTCTTCGTACATCCAGAAAAGGTTGCGCCGAAGACCCGAAGATCTTCGGCCGTAGGCAAATTCTAATTGATCCTATCATAACTCCTATAAAACTACTCTTTCCAACTCATATACCTATCCTCTGCACAAATATGTTTATGTTTTGTTAAGTTTTAAAGAAAAACGAAAAAGTAGGCCCCACAAGACCTTAGAGTGTATAAAGTAGTTCAAGGCGTTTTGCCTTGGGGGATTTTCCAGTTTCGGAAGTTCAGTTTAGGAACTCGTTTCCTGTGCTTTTGTGTAATGCGTTTTGTCACCGTGCAAGAGGAGTTGTAGTATTGTCGAAGTTACTGCAGCCTACAGCCGAAGTCCTTTGTCCGATTGTTTTGAGCTAGTGTAGTCTAGTTAGAACCTGAGCAGTTCGGACTTACACCTTCGGACGATTTTTCCTGTTTGTACTCCTTCGGGATTTTTCCCCCTGAATGCCAAAGTGAATTTTTGTTACTTCGAGTAAGCCTTGGTTGTAAATTCAGGCTGTACGCTGCTTGAGGCGCCTTCGGGGGTAGCCTCTAACTCTGTAGTATTTCTGGGAATGACTAGTGCATGAGAATTCAAACTCGTCAATAGACTGTTAAGTTGTGACACTGGATCTTTTCTCAACTTAGTTCCTCAGTTCGGATTTCTGTATTCTCTGCGCGTTTTGTGAGTTGAGTGTGTTGTTCACCGCGTGAGAGTGACTTCGGTTTGACGAAGGTACCGCATCCGAAGTAGGCAGTCCAACCCGGATGCCCTGCACTAGTAACTAGTGGAAGGGTTGTCAATTCGGAGTTGGGCGACTACCTGCAGGTCCTCTAAGCGTACTCTTGAGAAACTTTCCCCCCTAACCTTAAGTGGAGGTCCTAATCGGCCTCTGAGTTGTGCTTTTCTAGTTTCAGGTGTGTGTTGGGGTGAACTACGCTGCACTGTGCGTTCTCCGAGTGACCTCCGAGTTGAGCACATGCAGTATTTCTAGGAGTGAAAGTCGCCTGAGAATTCAAACTCTTCAATAGTCTGTTAAAACGTGACACTTTGTACTCTGTGGGTTGCCTCTGTCCCTGTGGGTTTGACCTTTTTGCTGCTATACTGCAGTTTTAGCCTTTGGTGGGTTATTAGACTAAAACTGTCACCCGCTCGGATGCGAGCACCGAACAGATCCTACGCCTGCGGAGTCAGTAGTTGCCGCTCCCTCTAACTTCCCCTCTAGACTGTGGTATCCCACTTTTGGTATTTTTGAGGAAATTAAAACATTTTTGGAAAACTGTACCGCGGCAGCAGTGTAAATAGCCTTCGGTGCATCAAAATAGAGTGAAATTGGAAGATCGCAGAGCATCCCGAGAAAACTCGTAGAATCTAGGAGTTGGGTGCAACGTCGGGGACGGACACCACTCTACATGCGGGCTCTGAAGGAATAACCCCTTCGGCGCAAGGCGCGAAATCCGCCTTCGGCGCTAGAGGAATCCTTCAGAACCTGGTCAATACCCAAACGCCTCAACTTGATTAGGGTCTTGTTGGAAAGAGCTCGACACGCTGATTCTAACGAGCCCAAGAACGCCACGAACGGAGGAGGATTCTGGGAGTTATGAAGGTCGCAAGACACGCAGCTTCTCGCCTACGAGTAGGCGATGAAAGTTTGTCCTATGCGCGGACGAAGCCTGTTCGCCTACGCGTAGGCGAAATAGGGTTTGACGTCGGCGGGATGTCTGCCGCAAATGTCGTCTACTTGTAGGCGGGGAGGATTAAAACCTCTGCGCAGGCGGACGAGCGAAGCTTGCCTACACACAGGCGCTTCGGCGTCGGCGGGAAATCCGCCTTCGGCCCTAGAAATGCGCCTTCGGGGTTGGAAATTGTACGGCGCCTTGGGCGCTAGCGCAGTAGCGCAGACGGGCGAGGACCCAACGGAGTAGTAAAATCCGTACGGACCATACGGACTGTACGGACGGAACGGATGAGTGCGCCTTCGGCCGGACGGGGTTACGGCGACAAGAGCGCCGACGGAGAGGCGAGAGAAATGGACAGACTGGACGGAGTCTGTTGACCGCGGTCAACGCCTTCGGCGCCAGCGCAGCAGCGCGGACCAACATTTGGTAGGCGGACGGAATTCGCCTACGCGTAGGCGAGCGCCTACGCACAGGCAGATGAAGTTCCGCGCCGGCGGAGATTCCGCCTACGCAGAAGGGAGTTCAACTTTTGTCCGATGCGCGGACGATCACCTTTGGCGGAGCGGAGTTGGCCAGAGATTAGTACGAACGAGTGTAGCGTGCAAGGCAAGAAATCCGCCTTCGGCGCTGCGCACCCATGTCCGCGGCGTAGTACGCTAGCGGAGTTCAAATTGCCAATTCGAGCGTGTGAGTTAAGTCGGCGTCGGCGGAGCGTGAAGCCGCGCGTGAGAGAGGAGGCCGTTATAGCACGGAGCCGGCGCGGCCATCAAGTGATTCAACCTTCACGACCGAGAGCCGACCATGACCTTCGACCAGGAGACGGAGGACGCCCCATTCTTGAATTCGCGATTTCACTTTCTAGTGTGAGCTGCGCGCGTCCACCTGCTAGCTGTTAAACATTCTAGACATCGCCGCGCGGAGGATTACTTGGTGACTGAGAGAGAATTGAGTGCGCGCGATTTGGAATTGAGGGAGATTAGAATTTGCAGAGGGAGCAAGAAGCTCGAGCAGAGCAGAGAGAGAGTTGTTGCGCAAGCTAATTTCAAGAACGCGATGTCAAGATTGAACAGGTTGCGGATGCTGCCGCTCCGGCTTCCACAGAACGGGTTGCGTGCCTTCGAGGAGCGGCTGATTGCAAGAAAGCTTGATTTCTTGCTGTGGGGATGGAATTACATTTGTGTAGACATGGTGCGCGAATGGCTGGATGCGGAGCGACCACCTATGCGCGGATTGCGTCCGCACGTAGATTGGTGGACCGTCCACGATTGGGCGCAAGCATTGGGGAGGTGTGCCGGCACCGACGGGTACCTCCTCTTTGATAGTGAGAGCGTCAAGGTGACGAAGAAGGACGAGGCGCAATTTGTGGAATTGTTCAAACGGGAGAGGTCTACCAAGAATGGGTACAAGACCCGCGACTACAAAGATCGCCTCCGCCGAACTGTAACGGCGGCGCTGCTGCAATTGCTGCAGCCACACCGCACCTCATACATCACCTTGTGGCAGGTTTCTTTTGTGGAGCTCATCTTGGCCGGAGCTCCAGTTCACTGGGCGAGCATCCTGCATAGAGTGATGCGACAGCACGCCTTCGAGGAGAAGGGGGGAACGCTCAATCACCTCTCCCCGTTCTTGATAAACTTCTATCGGCAGAGGAACTGTTTGACCGCGGCGGAGCTCGCTCGCTTTCCGCCATTGTCCGTCGACCATCCCGGGAAGTATGTGCGGGATAACGAGGTCGACACCGATGCAGAGGATTCACCAGCTTCTACTCCGCCGACCCGGCGAGACGATGGAAGAAGCACACCCGCAGCAAGAGTGCCGCGGAAGCGGAGATGGAGAGAGGAACCAGAGGAGGAGCAGCATCGAGAACCCACTGCTCCCATACGACAGCGGCCACTGCACGAAGTGTGCAGCCGGCCGAAGCAGAAGGCGCGCAGGCTTGTGTTACCAGCCAGCAGCGCGGACACGGCGACGATCGCCACGGAGAAGGGAAGTGCGTCACCGGAGAGGATCGAAGAGAGCGCGGACGTCCGCAGGAGCGGCGGATCACGCTACACCTCCGGCGGACGAGAGGCGGCCTTCGGGCCAAGGGCCTCCGGAGTTACCACGCGCGATGCGGACGAGTGTTCCGCCTACGCACAGGCGATTTCCAGCGGATATGCGACCTCAAGCAGACGTGGACCTCTGCCTAGGCGTAGGTAGAGAAAGTTCGCCTACGCACAGGCGGCCGCCTACGAGTAGGCAGGATTCACCTCCGGTATAACGTAGGAAGGGGAAGGAGCCGGCGGAACATCCGCCTTCAGGTCAAGGGCCTTCGGGACCAGATCCTCCAGCGTATAGCGCGGCGCGATTTGCGCCTTCGGGCCAACGAGTTTTTAGCAGGGAGCGTGCGGAGATCGCACCTTCGGCGGGTAATCCGCCGGCAGATGCGCCTTCGGCGGTAGGGCCTTCGGGGCCAGGTACATCGGGCGAGCGGCCTTCGGCTCTGTCGCCTTTGGCGCTGCGCCAGCGGCGGACCAGGCGCAGGTAATTGCGCCTACGCGCAGGCCAGACGCAGGACTCGCGTAGTACCTAACGGAGGAGCGGATTGTCTGTCCGCGGGACGAAATTCGAGTGCGCGATGCGCAGTTACACCACGCGTAGACACATTCCGCTCGATCGCCTTCGGCGGCGGACGTCGGCGGCGAAGAGGAGACGATCGACGATCGGCAGGCGGATGATGGGGATGTAGCACGGCCACATTCACCCACCGCCTTGGACATTTTAGCGGGGAGCAGCGAAGTTGCAGGAGTGCTGTGGTAACACACTTTTTGTTTTTTTTGCAGAATTTAAACAATTTTAGAAAACTAGTACCGAAGCAGTGTTTGTAGTTAGGAAAGGGTACGTTAAATAGAGTGGATTGAGGAGATCGTCACGAGGTCACGAAGAATCGCGTAGTCGGATGTACCAACGCCAATGTCTTCGGCGCCTTCGGCAAAAGCTCCTTTTCTGAGGTGTCTCTACTCACGCGCTTCCAGCGTTTAAGGAAGCTACGCTTCCGGCGCAGACACCTCAGGAGGAGACGTCAGAAGAACGGCCCGAACCTCTGAAGGCTTCCGACCATGAGTGCGCCTTCGGCGATGCGCCGCTAGCGCAGAAAAAGGGTAACCTTCATAACGAGCGGAATACACGGTAGTTCCAGTTGGTTGAAGTTGCATTAGAAAGAGCTCGGGACGCTCGTTCTAACGAGCCCAAGAGCGTTGGAGATGGATCAGGGACAAAGAAGTTATGAGCGTCGGAAAACTTGTAGCCGGACATGCGCCGTTCGCGCTAGGGTTCACAGTCGGAAAAGACCCCCGTACGCCTTCGGCGATGCGCCTTCGGCGGAATCACGCGCTCATGGGAGGAAATCCACTTGGAGTCGGAAGCGCCTTTGGCGGCTGCGCAACGGAAGAAACGCGCCGGCCGGATGTACGCCTCCGACGTGGCGCTGATAGCCGGATGCGCTGGCATGATTTGCGCTGGTATGACTTGCGCCGGCGGGATATGCGCCGTCAGCAATGGACGAGGCATAAAGGACAAAATAAGCGGTACGAATACGCGCCGGCGTAATTCGCGCCGACTGGATGTGCGACTCCAGCAAGGCGCCTACGGATAAGGAACACGCCAGCGGCGACACGCCTCCGGTGATGGTCGGGTTAGGAAAAGACAAACATAGCCGACGTATACGCTGCGGCGAACTCGAGTCCGGAAGACGGTGGCGGCGGGAGAATTCAACATTCACGCATGCGAACGCGCGCAGTGCGGAGACGTGAATTCGCGCATGCAAGAGCGAACCGTTAGGCCGTATAGCTGGCTGCGTAAATTGTAACCAGTAAGAACGTTGGACGTTCTTGAATTCGGAGAAGAAAAGACTGCGCTCCAGTCTCATTCTCTCATTCTTGATTGTGCGATTTCCAGCTTCCAAGATTACGCGCAAGGGCGGAGAGACCTGCAGTGAGAGGAGAGAGTGCGGAGGCGAGTTGCGCAAGGATCTTGACAGACCTTGGAGAGAATTGCGAGTAGCGAACTTGAGCGTGAGAGAAGAGAGAGTGAGCAGTCAGTGTTTGAGCGGCCGACGCGCAGTGGCGATTGTGAGAGAGCGAGCGAAAGGGAGAACGTTTGTGTGTGCAGGAAACGCAATGTCGAAGGTTCCCCAGCTGCGAGTGTCTCCACTCAGGGTGCCGCAGATCGGTCTACGCGCATTTCAAGATGTGCTGATGGGGCTGAAGCTCGATTTCCTCCTGTGGGGGTGGAGCTGGACATGTCCGGAGATGGTGCGCGAGTATCTGCAGGAGAGACACAAGCCCTCACGCGGATCCCGTCCACATCCAGAAAGATGGGACATTTGTGACTGGGCGCAGGTGTTGGGCAGGTGTGCCGGCGAGGAAGGGTATCTCCTCTTCGAGGCCGATAGCGTGAAGGTGTCCCAGGAGGAAGAAATCTCCTACAATGAGCTTTTCAAAGTTGCCAGGCATCCCAAGAACGGTTTCCGTTGCTGACACGGAGCTATCCAGGTAGATACTCACGGGAGGCCGAAGTAGACACGGATCCGGACGAGGAACCTGCCAGTCCGCCTCCGGCTCCGGCCCCAGCAAGAGCAGCAGAAGAACGTCGAAGTGAGCGCATTCCGCGAAAGCGGAAGTGAGATGAGAAACCTGAGGACAGGCAGCCGGAAGTGCCAGCTGCGCCGACTCGTAGTCGGCCCACCCACGAGCCTCACAGCCGACCAAAACAGAGGGCACGCAAAATGCCAACTAGTATTGAGGAGACCGGGCGTACTCCGGTCCGGCGGAATCCCACGCAGGAGGAGATAATCGCGCAGATTCTAGGGAAGTCGACAAATACCTCTGCGCAGAAGGCACCAATGCCTTCGAAAGGAGATGGACGGACTGACAGTCGGCCGACTACGAGTCGGGCGGCTGAAGGTCGACAAACGGAAGGAAGGCCGACTGAGCGGCGCGTTGAACCGGACAGCAGGCCGGAAGCAGAAGAGAGTTTGGCTGACGAGCCAACAACCCTCAGAGGGTCGCCTTCGGCGGAAGGCACTTCTGGGAAAACGCCACCAGCAAGCAGGCCAAGTGGAGTGAAGACGCGCAGGGTGTATCCGACTGCCAGTCGGACAACTGCTAGTCGGCCGACTGCGAGTCGGTCAACAGAGAGTCGGCCGGATTCGCCGACTGCGAGACGGACAGGGCCGGCGACCAGTGTGCGGACGCCTTCGGCGGACGTACCTTCAGCGAAGACACCTTCCGCGCAGATTGCGCCGGAAGGGCAGGCAGCAGAAGCGGGCGGTGCAAGGGTGACAAAAGTCACTGCGGCGTCGACCCCTTCGGAAACCGAAGATCGAGCCGGAACAGGGGCTCAAGCAGTGGGATCCCCCACTGCCTTGGATATTTTAGCAGGCAGTGGAGTGGCAGTCGCAGCGGAAGCTGCTGCGCGCCACAAATCCAGGGAGTCGCCAAGGGATTCGGTGGCGACTGAAATCCTCGAAACGGAGGATGAGACGAGCTCGGAAGAGCAGGAAGCGGATTCTGTGCAGAAAACGCCAACAGGGATGTTGTGCGAGCAGATCGTCCCTCTCCTGCGCTATCTGGATCGCAAGACATCCAAGTACTCGGGTACTGGAAAACCGTAGTCTTATGTGGAGACTGTCAAGCGAAGGACGAGGAGCAAGGTGGCCACTTGGGCCTCTAGGTGCCAAGTATTGCAGGATAGGAACACTACCCTCCGACAACACCTGGCGGTCACAGAGAAGCTATACCAAACCTTGCAGCAGCAGAGGGAGGATGCGGCGACGAAAAGCCAGGCGGATGCCGAGCTAATGCGGGCAAAGATCGAGTCGGAATTGCAGGAAGAGCGGAGACAAAACCGCATCCTAGCAGCAGAGCTTGCGCGCCAGACGCGCGCCTTAGAAGAAAGTCAAACAGCCCGCAAGGAGGATGAGGAGTTGTTGTGCAACTTGCAATCCGAGTGCTCCGATTTGAGAGCGCAGCGTTCGGAAGCGGAAATGCAGCTAGCAGAGGTGGAAGGCAGCTGCCGGGCGCGAGAAGAGTTGGCGACGCGGGTGACTCACTGTCTAAAAGGATACGCCCATTGGGAGGTGGCAGCTCAAGAGAGGATCACACTCAGGGAGTTTGAGCTTCGGGCGGCGGCATTGACGGAGGGTGACAGTCGGAGTCGGCGGCGAGTAGCGAGGAAATTAGAAACCTTCTTGTCGGGTGCGCGCGATACTATGGCGCACTTAGAGTCGGAAGTGACTGCAGCCCTCCGACGCCTGGGGTTGCGCAGCCGGTCGGAAGACTGGCAAGGTAGAGATAGCGAGCGAAGCAGTCCGGCGCGCAGGAGGCGCAGCTCCGGATCTGCAGAGTGCAGTAGTATAGTTTGGTTTGGTGCAGGTGTTGCGAGTAGTAGATAGGATAGCGTAGTGTTAGTTAGGACCTTTGAGGGTATAAAGTAGATCAAGGCGTTTTGCCTTGGGACTCTTCCAGTTTCGGAAGTGCAGATCAGGAACTCACTTTCTTGGCGTGTTTGTGCATTTTGGTCATGGCACCACGTAGAGAAGCTGCAGCATAGCGAAGTTACCGTATGTTGTAGTTGAAGGCCTTCGGCTGAATGTTCAGAGCTAGTACCCGGTTAGAGACTTGAGTAGTGCGGATCTGCACCTACGGATGATTTCTGATGCTCAGAGCCGGCTGGGAGTTAGAGACTTGAACAGTTCCCCCTTACTCCTTCGAGTGACATATCCTGATTGTACTCCTACGGGAAGTTTCCCCTGAATGCCAAAGTGAAGTTTTATTACTTCGTGTAAGCCTTGGTTTGCAATTCAGGTTGTGTGTGTGTGTTACTGGATTGTGTCTCATTTAAGTTCTCAGTCGGGCCTGCACTCCCTGCGTTTGGTGTGAGTCGAGGGTGACGTCCACGGCGTATGAAGAGGCTTCGTTCCGAAGTGGGAAGTCCAGTCCGGGTACCCTACGCTAGCTCCTGGCGGAAGGGCAGTAAAAGCCGGAGTGGGAGTCACTACCTGCAGAACCTCTAAGTGAACTTTTGAGACACTTTCCTCCTGAAATCCGAAGCGGAGGTCCTGACCGACCTCCGAGTTGTGCTTTTGCCAGTTTCAGGTGTGTGTGTGTGTGTGTGTGTGTTGAGTGACCACGCTGTATGTAATAACCCACTAAAGGCTAAAACTGCAATATAGTGGTAGAAAGGTCGAACCCACAGGGACAGAGGAACACACAGGGTACAAAGTGTCACGTTTTAACAGACTATTGAGGAGTTTGAATTCTCAGGCGACTGTCACTCCCAGAAATACTGCAAGTGTCCACTCGGAGCGCACTCGGAGGTCGCACAGTGCAGCGTAACACACACACACACACCTGAAACTACAGAAACACAACCCAGAGATCCGTTAGGACCTCTACTCAAGATTTCAGGGGGGAAGTCTCTCGCGAGCACACTCGGCAAAGCTGCGGGCAGTGACTTCCAACTCCGGCTTTTACAACACTTCCACTAGCTTGCTGCTAGTGTAGGAAACCCGGTTTGGACTGCCTACTTCGGATCGAAGTCACTCCTACGCGGTGAACAACACTCTCAACTCACAAAACGCGCAGAGAACACAGGTCCGCACTGAAGGACTCACTGTGAAACATTCCAGTAACACAACAACAGTCTATTGAAGAGTTTGAATTCTCAGGCACTTGTCATTCCCAGAAATACTACAGGGGTTACCCTCAAGGCACCTGTTGCAGCGTAGCCTGAATTTACAACCAAGGCTTACACGAAGTAGCAAAACTTCACTTTGGCATTCAGGGGAAAAATCCCAAAGGAGTACAATCAGAAAGAAACACTCGAAGGTGTAGGGGCGAAACTGTTCAAGTATCTAACTAGTCACTGGCTCTGAGCATCGGCAGTCACCCGCAGGTGCAGATCCGAACTACTCAAGTCTCTAACCAATGTACTAGCTCTGAACATTCGGCCGAAGGCCTTCAGCTACAAAATGCGGAACGCTAAGTTGTAACTCCTCGTGCGTGGTGACAGAACTCAAGGACACAAACACGCCAAGGAAATGGGATCCTGATCTGCACTTCTGATGGGAAAGAACCCCAGGCAAAACGCCTGGAACTATTTTATACCTTCTAAGTCCTAACTAGCACTACACTGCACTACGCTACACGCCTGCACGGAACCACGCTACACTACACTCCGCGGAACCTGTGCTACGTCTCCTGCGCGGCGGACTGCCGCGCACTAACTCCCTACCCTGCCAATCTTTCGCTTGACTGCGCAGTCCCAATCGCTGCAACGCCGCGGACACCTCCACTTCGAGGGCGGACATGGTATCCTGCGCCTTCGACAGAAAAGCATCGAGCTTCTTTGCTACCTTCCGTCGACTCCTACTGTCGCCTGACAACAACCCGGCTACGCGAAGTTCAAACTCACGCAGTGTGAGTTTCTCCTGCGCCTTCACTTCCCAGTGGGCGTAGCCCTTGAGACAGTGGGCGACACGCCTCGCCGTCTCCACCTTCGTGCGATCTGCCTCCTTCCTGCGATCCTCTTCAATTATCACTAATTGCGATTCGGCCTCAGCACGTTGCGCTCTCAATTCGCCACACTCTGACTGTAACCTGCGGATTAACTCCTCATCCGCCTGCCGTGCGAGCTGACATTGTTCCAACAACCGCGTCTATCGCACGAGCTCCTCTGACAAAATCCGATTCTGGGCCTGCTCAGAAATTAGTGCTTCCTTGACTTTCACCTGCTCCTTGGTGAGCTCGTCCAGTTTCTCATCCCTCACCTTCTCGGAGTACTTGTAGAATTTCTGATTAAGTTTATACTGACCCCACAAGCATGCATGCTTCTCCTTCAATTCCCTCAACTCCTGGTCCACTCTAGCTAATAGCTTGCTGGTGTGGACTTTAGTGCGAGTCCGCCTGCGCACTAACTCGATGTAAGATCCCGGCTGAAGTGGGTCGGCGTATTTATCGACCTTGCGATCCAAGTACCTCAGCAACGGAATCACCTGCTCAGAGAGCGCCGCCGCCGGCGCTCCAACAATTTCCTCCTCCTCCTCCTCGGTGTCCTCTGCTCCTGACATTTCTTCGGTGGAGCCTCCGTCGTCATCATCCGAGTGGAGAATTTCAGTCGCCATTGATTGCGTCGGCGACTGACCCGAGTGGGGCTGCACGTCGTCGACGTGTGCTGCCTGCGAAGGCACGGCTGCAGCCGCGCTGCTCTTCGCCAAAATGTCTAAGGCGGTAGGCGAATGTGCCCGTGCGGCATCCCCACCGCTCGCTTGTTGGTCGTCTACCGTGTCCTCTCTGCCTCCGACGCCCGCCGCCGAAGGCGATCGAGCGGAGGGTGGCTGCGCGGGGTTTGATTGCGCATCGCGCATCGAAATTTCATCCCGCGGACAGCCACTCCGCTCCTCCGTCTGTTGCTGCTCCCTTGATCGGCCCGTGGGGGCTGTGCTTGGCCTGTGCGCAGGCGCAAATGCCGGCGCCTTGTCCGCCGCAGGCGTAGCGCCGCGGACGTCCACCGCCAAAGGCGACATGGCCGGGGGCCGCTCGCCCGATGTCCCTTGGCCCTGAGGCCCTACCGCCGAAGGCGCATCTACCGGCGGATTACCCGCCGATAGTGTGGTCTCCGTACACTCCCTGCTCGTATCTCCGCGGCTCGAAGGCCCTGGCGCCGAAGGCGCAAATTGCGGCGCGTGGTGCGCCGGAGGGTCTGGCCCCGAGGGCCGGTGTCTCGTAGGCGGCTCTTCCGCCGGCTCCTTCCCCTTCCTACGTTGGAACGGGGGTGATTCCTGCCTGTGCACAGGCGGCACGTGTGGAGGTGACCTGTGCACAGGTGACCTGTGCACAGGCGACCTGTGCACAGGCGAGCGCCTGTGCACAGGCGGACTGCTCCTTCCCACGCGTAAGCGTAGATCTACGTCCACTTGTGATCGCCTGTCCGCGGAGGCTCGTCCGTCCGCGGAGTCTCGTCTGTGCGCAAACGGAACATCTGTCCGCAACGCACGTGGTAACTCCGGAGGCCCTTGGCCCGTAGGCGGCCTCTCGCCCGTCGAGGCTGCAACGTGGTCCGTTGCTCCTGCGGTCGTCCGCGCTTCCTCATGCTTCTCTGGCGACGCACTTCCTTTCTCCGTCGCAATCGTCGCCGTGTCCGCACTGTTGGCTGGTAACACCAGTCTGCGTGCCTTCTGCTTCGGCCGGCTGTATGACTCGTACAACGGCCGCGGTCGAATGGGAGCAGAGGGTTCTTGATGCTGCTCCTCTTCGGACTCTTCTCTCCATCGCCGCTTCCGCGGCACTCGTGCTGCAGGAGTGTTTCTCCCTTCGTCCCTCCGCCTTGATGGGGTAGAAGTCGGTGACTCCTCTGCATCAGTGTCGACCTCATTCTCCCGCACATACTTCCCGGGATGGTCGACGGACAACGGCGGGAAATGCTCAAGCTCCGCCGCTGTCAAACAATTCCGCTGTCGATAAAAATTGATTAGGAAAGGAGAGAGATGGTTTAGAGTTCCCCCCTTCTCCTCAAAAGCGTGCTGTCGCATCACCCTGTGCAGGATGCTCGCCCAGTGAATTGGAGTTTTTACTCGATGACGCACTCCACAAAAGAGACCTGCCACAATGTGATGTAGCAGGCGCGGTGTGGCTGCAGTAATTGCATCAGCGCCGCGGACAAAGTCCGGCGAAATCGATCCTTGTAATCACGGGTTCTGTACCCATTCTTGGTAGACCTCCCGGTCTTGAACAACTCCACAAATTGCGCCTCTTCCTGCTTGGTCACCTTGATGCTCTCACTGTCGAAAAGGAGATGCCCTGGCATGCCGGCACATCTTCCCAATGCCTGCGCCCAATCTTGGACTGTCCACCGATCAACATGCGGACGCAATCCGCGCGAGGGTGGTCCCTGTGGCTCTAGCCACTCGCGCACCATATTCGCACAGATGTAGTTCCATCCCCATAGCAAGAAATCGAGCTTTCTTGCTATTAAGCGCTCCTCGAAAGCGCGCAGCCCGTTCTGTGGTAGGCGAAGTGGCACCATCCGCAATCTGCCAGGCCTCGTCATTGCGTTCCTGGAGTTCGCTCGCCCGCTCATTCTACTTCCGCACCGCCCGAGCTCCTCTCTCTCTCGGCAAACTCTAATCGCCCTCAATTCCAAATCCCGCGCACTCACTTCTCCCTCAATCACCAAGAAATCCCCTGTGTGGCGACGTCGAGAATGTTTAGCAGCCAGCAGATGGATGCGCGCAGCGCGCACAAGAGATTGGAATCGCGAATTCAAGAATGGGACGCTCTCCGCCGCCCGGTCGAAGGTCATGGTCGGCTCTTGCTCGTGGAGGACGTCTCACTTGATGGCCGCGCCGGCTCTACGCTGGAACGGTCTTCGCTCTCACGCGCGGCTTCACGCTCCGCCGTCGCCGATTAAACTCTCACGCTCGAATTGGCGGATTTGAACTCCGCGAGCGTATTACCCCGCGGACATGGGAGCGCAGCGCCGAAGGCGAGTTTTCCGCCTTGCGCGGTACACTTGTTCGTACCGCCCCTCGGCCAATCTCCTTCTGCCTTGACGCGTGTGTCCGCATGTCGGACAAAAGTTCAACTCCTGCCTGTGCGCAGGCAGACTCCTCGGCGGATTCTCCGCCGGCGCGGAACTTCATCCTCCTGTGCACAGGCGCTCGCCTGTGCGCAGGCGAATTCCGTGCGCGGCGTCGCGCTGGCACGGAAGGCGTTGACCGTGGTCAGCCGTCTCCGTCCAGTCTGTCCGTTCCTTGTCTCTTCGTCGGCGCTTCCGCCGCCGCAACTCCGTCCGTCCAAGAGCGCATCCACCCGTCCCGTCCGCATGGTCCGTACGGACTTGATTACTCTGGCGGGTCCTTGCTCGTCCGCGGCGCCGCGCTGGCGCAGAAGGCGCCGTACACTTTCTACCTCACAAGGCGCATTTCTAGGGCCCAAGGCGGATTTTCCGCCGACGCCGAAGCGCCTGTGCACAGGCGACCTGTGCGTAGGCGGACTTCGCGCCTCCCCAAACCCTACTTCGCCTGTGCACAGGCGAACGCCTTCGTCCGCGCATAGGACAAAACTTGATTCCCCCTTCCGCGTAGGCGGAATTCCCGCCGGTGGCGAACTCCGTCCGCCGAAGGCGACCGTCTCCGTATCTTCCAATAGTGATAACTCCCTAAGTCCTCATCCGTTCCAAGCGTTCTTGGACTCGTTGGAATCAATGCGTCGAGCTCTTTCCAACGAGACCCTAACTCGGTCAAGGCGCCCGAGGGTTGACCTAATTACGAAGGATTTCCCTACCGCCGCGGACGCAACCTCCGAAGGCGGGTTTTGCGCCTTGCGTTGTAGGGATCCTAACTGTAGAGCTCGCAGGGAGGGTGGTGCCCATCCTTACTGCTGCACCCCAAATCCTAGATTCTACAAGATCCCTCGAGAATCCCCGCGATCTTCCGGATTCACTCTGTTTTGATGTACCGAAGGCTATTTACAATGCTGCCAGGGTACAGTTTTGCAAAAATGTTTTAATTTCCTCAAAATTGCGAAAAGTGGGGTACCACACTGTACTGTGCATCCTCCGAGCATCCTCCGAGTCGAGATCCTCCTCCGAGTCGAGCCTCCGAGTCGAGCACTGCAGTATTTCTGGGAGTGACAGTCGCCTAGAATTCAAACTCTACAAAAGTCTGTTAAACGTGACACTTTTTACTCTATGTGTTGCCTCTGTCCCTGTGGGTTCGATCTTTTTACCACCATACTGCAGTTTTAGCCTTTGGTGGGTTATTACAAGTGCCATCGGCGGCAGCATCCGCAGACCACTCGCAGCCTCACTCGGGCCAGTCGCCAACGCAATCAATGGCGACCGAAATCCTTCCCTCGGACGATAACGAAGGAGGATCCACGGAAGCAATGTCGGGATCGGGAGACACCGGGGAGGAGGAGGAAATCATTGGAGCGCCGGCGGCGGCGCTCTGTGAGCAGGTAGTACCTCTGCTGAGGTACTTGGATCGCAAATTTAATAAATACGCAGATCCTCTCCAGCCTGGATCCTACGTCGAGTTAGTGCGCACGCGGACTCGCACTAAAGTCCACACCAGCAAGTTGCTAGCTCGGGTGGACCGGGAACTTAAGGATTTGCGGGAGAAGCATGAATGCTTGTGGGGACAATATAATCTCGTGCGGAAGTCGCACACCCACTACGACACATTGAAGAGGCGAGACTGGAAGAGCTCACCAGGGATGTGGTGAAGACCACAGAAGAACTGATTTTTGAGAAGACTTAGAATCAGGTTCTGTCAAAGGAGCTCGTGCGACAGACGCGGTTGTTGGCGGAGTGTCAGCTCGCACGACAGGCGGATGAGGATTTGATCCGCAGGCTACAGTAGAAGTGCGGGGAATTGAGAGCTCAGCGTGCGGAGGCCGAATCGCAGTTGGTAGTAATTGAAGATGATCGCAGGCGAGAGGCAGATTGCACGAAGGAAGAGATGGCGAGGCGCGTCGCCCACTGTCTCAAGGGATACGCCCACTAGGAAGTGGCGGCGCAGGAGAAACTCACACTGCGTGAGTTGGAGCTTCGTGCAGCCGGGTTGTTGGCAGGTGACAGTAGGAGTCGGCGGCGAGTAGCGAAGAATGAAGATTCCTTTCTGTCGAAGGCGCGGGATACCATGTCCACCCTCGAGGCGGAGGTGTCCGCGGCGTTGCAGCGTTTGGGACTGCGCAGTTGAGCTGAAGACTGGCAGGGTAGGGAGTTAGTGCGCGGCAGTCCGTCGCGCAGGAGGCGAAGCACAGGTTCTGCGGAGTGTAGTGTAGCGTGGTTCCGTGCAGGCGTGTAGCATAGTGCAGTGTAGTGCTAGTTAGGACTTAGAAGGTATAAAGTAGTTCAAGGCGTCTTGCCTTGGGATCTTTCCCAACATCAGAAGTGCAGATCAGGAACTCATTTTCTCTGCGTGTTTGTGTCCTTAGTTCTGTCATCACGCACGAGGAGCTACACCTTAGCGATCCGCATTGTGTAGCTGAAGGCCTTCGACCGAATGTTTAGAGCTAGTACATTGGTTAGAGACTTGAGTAGTTCGGATCTACACCTGCGGGTGATTGCCGATGCTCATAGCCAGTGACTAGTTAGATACTTGAATAGTTTCGCCCCTACACCTTCGAGTGTTTGTTCCTGACTGTACTCCTTCGGGATTTTTCCCCTGAATGCCAAAGTGAAGTTTTGCTACTTCGTGTAAGCCTTGGTTGTAAATTCAGGTTACGCTGCAGCAGGTGCCTGCGAGGTAACCCCTGTAGTATTTCTGGGAATGACAAGTGCCTAAGAATTCAAACTCTTCAATAGACTATTATGGTGTGTTAGTGGAATGTTTCTTAGTGAGTCCTTCAGTGCGGACCTGTGTTCTCTGCGCGTTTTGTGAGTTGAGAGTGTTGTTCACCGCGTATGAGTGACTTCGATCCAAAGTAGGCAGTCCAAACCGGGTTTCCTACGCTAGCAGCAAGCTAGTGGAAGTGTTGTAAAAGCCGGAGTTGGGAGTCACTACCCGCAGCTTCGCTGAGTGTACTCTTGAGAGACCTTCCCCCTGAAATCTTGAATAGGGGTCCTAACGGATCTCTGGGTTGTGTTTCTGTAGTTTCAGGTGTGTGTGTGTGTGTTACGCTGCACTGTGCGACCTCCGAGTGCGCTCCGAGTGGACACTTGCAGTATTTCTGGGAGTGACAGTCGCCTGAGAATTCAAACTCCTCAATAGTCTGTTAAAACGTGACACTTTACCCTGTGTGTTCCTCTGTCCCTGTGGGTTTGACCTTTTGTAATAACCCACCAAAGGCTAAAACTGCAGTATGGTGGTAAAAGGATCGAACCCACAGGGACAGAGGCAACACACAGAGTAAAAAGTGTCACGTTTAACAGACTTTTGTAGAGTTTGAATTCTCAGGCGACTGTCACTCCCAGAAATACTGCAGTGCTCGACTCGGAGGCCACTCGGAGGGTGCTCGACTCGGATGTCACTTGGAGGATGCTCGACTCGGAGGATGCTCGGAGGATGCACAGTGCAGCGTAGTCACTCAACACACACACACACACACACCTGAAACTGGCAAAAGCACAACTCAGAGGTCGGTCAGGACCTCCGCTTTGGATTTCAGGGGGAAAGTAGCTCAAAGGTTCACTCAGAGGCTCTGCAGGTAGTGACTCCCACTCCGGCTTTTACTGCCCTTCCGCCAGGAACTAGCGTAGGGAACCCGGAGTGGACTTCCCACTTCGGAACGAAGTCCCTCATACGCCGTGGACGTCACCCTCGACTCACACCAAACGCCGATAGTACAGGCCCAACTGAGAACTTAACTGAGACACAATCCAGTAACACACACACACAAACTGAATTGCAAACCAAGGCTTACACGAAGTAATAAAACTTCACTTTGGCATTCAGGGGAAACTTCCCGTAGGAGTACAATCAGGATATGTCACTCGAAGGAGTAAGGAGGAATTGTTCAAGTCTCCAACTCGCAACCGGCTCTGAGCATCAGAAATCACCCGCAGGTGCAGATCCGCACTACTCAAGTCTCTAACCGGGTACTAGCTCTGAACATTCAGCCGAAGGCCTTCAACTACAACATACGGTAACTTCGCTATGCTGCAGCTTCTCTACGTGGTGCCAGGACCAAATGCACAAACACGTCAAGAAAGTGAGTTCCTGATCTGCACTTCCGAAACTGGAAGAGTCCCAAGGCAAAACGCCTTGATCTACTTTATACCCTCTAAGGTCCTAACTAACACTACGCTATCCTATCTGCTACTCGCAACACCTGCACGAAACCAAACTACGCTACTGCACTCTGCAGATCCGGTGCTGCGCCTCCTGCGCGCCGGACTGCTTCGCTCTCTATCTCTACCTTGCCAATCTTCTGACCGGCTGCGCACCCCCAGTCGCCGAAGGGCTGCAGTCACTTCCGACTCTAAGTGCGCCATAGTGTCGCGCGCACCCGACAAGAAGGCTTCTAATTTCCTTGCTACTCGCCGCCGACTCCGACTGTCACCCTCCGTCAATGCCGCCGCCCGAAGCTCAAACTCCCTGAGTGTGATCTTCTCTTGAGCTGCCACCTCCCAATGGGCGTATCCTTTTAGACAGTGAGTCACCCGCGTCGCCAACTCTTCTCGCGTCCGGCACCTGCCTTCCACCTCTGCTAGCTGCATTTCTGCATCTGCGCGCTGCACCCTCAAATCCGCGCACTCGGATTGCAAGTTGCGCAACAACTCCTCATCCTCCTTGCGTGTACTTTGACTTTCTTCTAATGCGCGCTTCTAGCGCGCAAGCTCTTCTGTTAAGATGCGGTTTTGTCTCCGCTCTTCCTGCAATTCTGACTCGATCTTTGCCCGCATTAGCTCGGCATCCGCCTGGTCTTTCGTCGCCGCATCCTCCCTCTGTTGTTGCAGGGTTTGGTATAGCCTCTGCGTGATCGCTAGGTGCTATCGGAGGGCAGTGTTCCTATCCTGCAATGTTTGGCACCTAGAGGCCCAAGTGGCCACCTTGCTTCTCGTCCTGCGCTTGACAGTCTCCACGTAAGACTGCGGTTTTCTGGAACCCGAGTACTTGGATGTCTTGCGATCCAGATATCGCAGGAGTGGAACTATCTGCTCGCACAACACCCCTGTTGGCGTCTTTTGCACAGAGTCCGCTTCCTGCTCTTCCGAACTCGTCTCATCCTCCGTTTCGAGGATTTCAGTCGCCACCGAATCCCTTGGCGACTCCCTGGAACTGTGGCGCGCGGCAGCTTCCGCCGCGACTGCCGCTCCACTCCCTGCTAAAATATCCAAGGCAGTGGGGGATCCCACTGCTTGAGCCCCTATTCCGGCTCGATCTTCGGTTTCCGAAGGGGTCGACGCCGCAGTGACTTTTGTCACCTTTGCACCGCCCGCTTCTGCTGCCTGCTCTTCCGGCGCGATCTGCGCTGAGATGTCTTCGCCGGAGGTGCGTCCGCCGAAGGCGCCCTCACAATGGTCGCCGGCCCTGTCCGTCTCGCAGTCGGCGAATCTGGCCGACTTTCTGTTGACCGACTCGCAGTCGGCCGACTAGCAGTTGTCCGACTTGCAGTCGGATCTACCCTGCGCGTCTTCACTCCACTTGGCCTGCTTGCTGGCGGCATTTTCCCAGAAGCGCCTTCCGCCGAAGACGACCCTCTGAGGGTTGTTGGCTCGTCAGCCAAACTCCCTTCTGCTTCCGGCCTGCTGTCCGGTTCAACGCGCTGCTTAGTCGGCCTTCCTTCCGTTTGCCGACCTTCAGTCGCCCGACTCGCAGTCGGCCGACTGTCAGTCCGCCTGTCTTCTTCTGAAGGCATGGGTGCCTTCTGCGCAGAGGTGTTCGCCGACTTCCCCAGAATCTGCGCGATTATCTCCTCCTGCGTGGGCAGGATACTCCGCCGGACCGGAGTACGCCCGGTCTCCTCAGTACTAGTTGCCACTTTGCGTGCCCTCTGTTTCGGCCGGCAGTGAAGCTCGTTGGTTGGCTGACTCCGAGTCGGCGCAGCTGGAGCTTCCGGCTGCCCGTCCTCAGGTCTCTCATCCCATTTCCGCTTTCGCGGAGCGCGCTCACTTCGACGTTCTTCTGCTACTCTTGCTGGAGGCGGAGCCGGAGTTGGACTGGCACGTGCCTCGTCCGGATCCGTGTCTACTTCGGCCTCCCTCAAGTATCTACCTGGATAACTCCGGGTCAGCAGCGGAAACCGTGTCCGCTCTGAATTTGTCAAACATCCCATCGCCCGATAAAACACAATCAGGTAAGGCGAAAGATGATTGAGGGTTCCTCCTCTCTCTTCTTGCGCATGTTGGCGCGTCACCTTCCACAGGAGCCGTGCCCAATGAACTGGAGCTCCTGACAACACTAGCTCCACAAATCCTACTTGCCAACCATGCATGTAAGCGGTCTTGGTCGGCTGCAATATCTGCAGTAATGCAGTCGCGACATTTCTCCGCAATCGATCTTTGTAATCCCGTGTCCGGAAACCGTTCTTGGGATGCCTAGCAACTTTGAAAAGATCATTGTAGGAGATTTCTTCCTCCTTGGACACCTTCACGCTATCGGCCTCGAAGAGGAGAAACCCTTCCTCGCCGGCACACCTGCCCAACACCTGCGCCCAGTCACAAATGTCCCACCTCTCTGGATGAAGGCGGAATCCGCGCGAGGGCTTGTGTCTCTCCTGTAGATACTCGCGCACCATCTCCGGACATGTCTAGTTCCATCCCCACAGGAGGAAATCGAGCTTCAGCCTTGTTAGCACATCTTGGAATGCGCGCAGACCGATCTGCGGCACTCTGAGTAGAGACACTCGCAGCTGGGGGACCTTCGACATTGCGTTTCCTGCACACACAAACGTTCTCCCTTCCGCTCGCTCTCTCACAATCGCTGCTGCGCGTCGGCCGCTCAAACACTGACTGCAATCGCTCTCTCTTCTCTTGCGCGCTCAAGTTCGCTACTCGCAAATTCTCTGCAAGGTCTGTCAAGATCCTTGCGCAACTCGTCTCCGCACTCTCTCCTCTCACTGCAGGTCTCTCCGCCCTTGCGCGTAATCTTGGAAGCTGGAAATCTCAAAATCAAGAATGAGAGAATGAGACTGGAGAGCAGTCTTTTCTTCTCCGAATTCAAGATCGTCCAACGTTCTTACTGGTTACAATTACGCAGCCGGCTATACGGCCTAACGGTTCGCCCTCGCATGCTCAAATTCACGTCTCCGCACTGCGCGCATTCGCATGCGTGAATGTTGAATTCTCCCGCCGCCATCGTCTTCCGGACTCGAGTTTCGGCTTTGTCTTCCGGACTCGAGTTCGCCGCAGTGTATGCGTCGACTATGTTGTCTTTTCCTAACCTGACCATCGCCGGAGGCGTATCGCCGCTGGCGTATTCCTTCTCTGTCGGCGCCTCGCTCGAGGCGCACATTAAGTCGGCGCGAATTACGCCGGCGCGTATTCGTACCACTTGTTTTGTCCGTTCTGCCCCGTCTATTGCTGACGGCGCATATCCCGCCGGCGCAAATCATGCCAGCGCATCCGCCTATCCGCGCCACGTCGGAGGCGTACATCCGGCCGGCGCTTCTCTTCCGTTGCGCAGCCGCCAAAGGCGCTTCCGCCTCTGAGTTGATTTCCTCCCATGAGCGCGTGGTTCGGCCGAAGGCGCATCGCCGAAGGTGTACGGGAGTCCTTTCTGACGGTGAACCCTAGCGCGAACGGCGCATGTCCGGATACGAGTTTTCCGATGCTCATAAACTTCTTCGTTCTTGATCCATCTCCGGCGCTCTTGGGCTCGTTAGAACAAGCGTCCCAAGCTCTTTCCAATGCAACCTCAACCAATTGGAACTACCGTGTATCCTGATTGTTATGAAGGTTTCCCTCCCGCGCTAGCGGCGCATCGCCGAAGGCGCACTCATGGTCGGAAGCCTTCAGAGGTCCTTGCCAGCTTCTGACGTCTTTAGCGAGATCTCCTCCAGAAGTGTCTGCGCCGGAAGCGTACCTTCCGTAAACGCTGGAAGTGCGTGAGTAGAGACACCTCAGCAAAGGAGATCTTGCCGAAGGCGCCGAAGACATTTGGCGCTGGTACGTCCAACTTCGCGCTTCTTCGTTACCTCGTGACGATCTCCTCAATCCACTCTAATTAACGTACCATTTTCTAACTACAAACACTGCTTCGGTACTTGTTTTCTAAAATTGTTTAAATTTTGCAAAAAAAACAAAAAGTGTGTTACCACACCTTTCTACCACTATATTGCAGTTTTAGCCTTTAGTGGGTTATTACATAGACCTAATCTTCTCAAAACGCATACTAACTCTTATTCTAGATTTACTACTGCGTCTCGCGATCTCGAGAGGAACGATTTAAGCTTCTTGGCTAACCGGCGGTGCCTTCTTCCACTGCGCGCTATCAATTCAGCTGCAGGATGCTCAATCTCACGTAACCAAAGTCCGTTGTGCGATTCAATCTACCACAAAATATACCCGCGCAAACACCGCTCCACTCTCGCAGTTAAGGCGTCACGCTGCTCCTCGAATAACTGCCGATTCTTCCCTTCGGCCTCCGTCAATTTTGCTTCTACCTTGCATAACTACTCCTCAACTTGCGACCGTTGCGTCCTCAGTTCCCTACACTACGCCTCTAGCTTCTCGATTAGTTCCAAGTCCAAGATTCGTGTAGCTTCGTACTCAGTCAGCTTCTTCACCCTCACCGCCAACTCCATTTGGTACTCTTGCTCCTTCTTCAACGCGGCAACCGACAGCTCATCAACCTTCAACAACTCAGCGTCGTATGCGGTCTAGCACACCTCCAGCCTCTTCAAGAGATCCACGCTCGCACACTTGGCTCTCTCCACGTCTTCTCGAAGACCCTCACCGACCTGCTCCGACTGCCTTCGCTTCTCAACTTCCTCAGCCAGCCTCTTCTGAAGTGCCTGATACCTCGCTTCTGTTGGCTGGCTCTTACGTTCCTTCGCGGCGACCTCAGCAGCCACTGCTACATTGGTCTCGTCCGGCTACGCATTATCTCCACATAGGACTCATTGGTACGACCGTCTACATGCTTCTCTCGCTCCCGTCGAGGTACTGGAGCAACGGAAGTACCTGCACACACAACACATCCGCAGTACCAAGGACTAGCGATTGTGCCTCTTCTGCTGAGGGTTCCTCACCCGTCTCTAGTATGACTATTTCCGTGGAGGTCCGAGGTGAGGCTACCTTCTGCGGTTCACTCTCAGCTGCGGCTACGTCTTCTACGGCCTTCGCCGCAACTTCCTCCAATGCTACAAGGTACTCTTCAGTGTCCGATGACAATGTTAGTACCTCAGCGGCCCGTTCCAGAGGAACCTCCATCCGAATGCCCTCCGAAGGAACCTCATTTTGCCTCAGGGGAACTTTCTAAGTCAAAACCGTCTTCCCCTTATCTTTCTTTGAAGCATGTTGTGGCTTATCAGGCGTTGATTTTTCTTCTGTAATTCGGGGCTTCTTTCCCATCGATTTCTCCTTCTCTCTGGCTGGAATCGCCACTGGCCGTGCTTCCTGCACAGGACGTCCTCTCGCCGCAGCTCTTCTACTCTCCGTGCTGCTATCCTCTTCCAGAATCAACCTCATAGCCTTCATCTTTGACCTAGCCCTAAAGTCTGGTGATCGCATCTCGACAAGAGCCGGCCGTCGTAACCGGTCCTCTGCTACGGCGGCCTCATCAATTCTTCTTTTCTTCCTCGGCTATGAGTCTTGCCGGCCTCTAAACCGCTTTCTCCTCTACTAGGGCGAGTCCCGCGGTTTGCCCTCAAGATCCGAAGTAACCTCGTTAGCAAGCACCAGCTCTTCTCCTTCACGTGGCGCTTCTTGTGGTGGAAAGGCTTCAATCTCTGCGGGATTCAATAGTCCCATACCGCTGTAGAAATTAATCAAGAACGGAGACAAGTAACAGGTGGACCCTCCCGCAATCAGCCCTGTGTGTTGCCCGGTGGCTGTCTAGAAGATTCGCGCCCAATGGATACGATCTCCTCTCAGTGCTCTCTTGATGAACCCCACATGCCAAGTCATCATATAGGTAGGTCAAAACGGACGAAGAATCTGCATTAACGCCATCGCGATGTTTCATCTCATTTGGTCACGATACCACACTGTGCGGTAACCATTCTTCCCAGTGCAGGGATGCTTGAATAGGGCGACATAAGCCCTTTCTTCCTCTCTCGTTACGTGAACACTCTTGTTGTCAAATGTAAGATCCCCGTCATCACCTGCGCATCGACCAAGGATCTTCTTCTAGTCCCAGATTTTCCAGGCATCAGGATTGCCTCAATAGCCCGGTGGTTTCGACAACCCATTGTTATCTCACTCCCGAATTATTGCGTCGCTCGTCCAATTCCAATCCCACAATAGAAAATTCATCCTCGTGAGGATAAAATCAAATCACAATGATACACTCGCAATCCTACTTTGGGCACTCGCAGAGCATGCAATTTGATCAGTCGCGTCATCGCTGGTTCCTTCCGCTCTAGTCTTCGTGTGGTAACCCACTTTTTGTTTTTGCGGATGTAATAACCCACTAAAGGCTAAAACTGCAATATAGTGGTAGAAAGGTCGAACCCACAGGGACAGAGGAACACACAGGGTACAAAGTGTCACGTTTAACAGACTATTGAGGAGTTTGAATTCTCAGGCGACTGTCACTCCCAGAAATACTGCAAGTGTCCACTCGGAGCGCACTCGGAGGTCGCACAGTGCAGCGTAACACACACACAAACACACCTGAAACTACAGAAACACAACCCAGAGATCCGTTAGGACCTCTACTCAAGATTTCAGGGGAAGGTCTCTCAAGAGTACACTCAGCGAAGCTGCGGGTAGTGACTCCCAACTCCGGCTTTTACAACACTTCCACTAGCTTGCTGCTAGCGTAGGAAACCCGGGTTGGACTGCCTACTTCGGATCGAAGTCACTCATACGCGGTGAACAACACTCTCAACTCACAAAACGCGCAGAGAACACAGGTCCGCACTGAAGGACTCACTGAGGAACATTCCAGTAACACATTATAACAGTCTATTGAAGAGTTTGAATTCTCAGGCCCTTGTTATTCCCAGAAATACTACAGGAGTTACCCCAAGGCACCTGCTGCAGCGTAACCTGAATTTACAACCAAGGCTTACACAAAGTAGCAAAACTTCACTTTGGCATTCAGGGGAAAAATTCCGAAGGAGTACAATCAGGAACAAACACTCAAAGGTGTAGGGGCGAAACTATTCAAGTATCTAACTAGTCACTGGCTCTAAGCATCGGCAATCACCCGCAGGTGTAGATCCGAACTACTCAAGTCTCTAACCAAGGTACTAGCTCTGAACATTCGGCCAAAGGCCTTCAGCTACAAAATGCGGAACGCCAAGTTGTAGCTCCTCTTGCGTGGTGACAGAGTTAAGGACACAAACACGCAGAGAAAATGAGTTCCTGATCTACACTTCCAAAACTGGGAAAAATCCCAAGGCAAGACGCCTTGAACTACTTTATACCTTCTAAATCCTAACTAGCACTACACTGCACTGCCATGGTGCGAGCCGCAACAGATCCTACACTTGAGGAGTCGGCGGCTGCCTTCCCCTCTAACTTACAACCTAAATCTAACCCTAACCCTAAATCTGAATCCTAAGCCTACTGTAAAGAGCCGCCAGCGCCTTTCCATCCAAGATCTGAGGCTGAAAATTTGCACCCATGCGTGGCCGGCCGAGATCAACGGCCCCACAAAATTTCACATCCATACGACCGTCCATCGCAAAGATATGGGCCCCGCCGTTCTGCGTCCCACACTTGACATAATCCCGCCAACTCCTGCCATCGGAAATCTTTTGCCACGTGGCACCAAAGGCCCTTGAGCCAAAGGCGGATCTTCCGCCGGCTTCTTTCCTTTCCTGCGCTGCACCGGAGGTGAGTCTCGCCTATGCGTAGGCGCTCGCCTATGCGCAGGCAGTCTCCCGTCCGCATGGAGTCGCCTATCTATAACAGTCACCCCCGTCGCTCATAACTCACAGATCCCTACTTCGTTCGAAACGTTCTTGGGCTGGTTGGAACAAGCGTGTTGTGTTCTTTCCAACAAAACCCTAACAAAGTCAAACCGTTAAGAATTGAGAAAGTTATGACGGTTTTACTCTTCCGCCGAAGGCGTTTGCCTATGCACTCGCAGGCGTCCACGTCCGTCCGCGCTATTGCGTTGGCGCCGAAGGCGCCGTACAAGTTTCAACCCCGAAGGCGCATTTCTAGGGCCGAAGGTGGATTTCCCGCCAACGCCGAAGCGCATACGCGTAGGTGGACTTCTCTCGTCCGCGCATAGGACAAACTTTTGTAATAACCCACTAAAGGCTAAAACTGCAATATAGTGGTAGAAAGGTCGAACCCACAGGGACAGAGGAACACACAGGGTACAAAGTGTCACGTTTTAACAGACTATTGAGGAGTTTGAATTCTCAGGCAACTGTCACTCCCAGAAATACTGCAAGTGTCCACTCGGAGCGCACTCGGAGGTCGCACAGTGCAGCGTAACACACACACACACACACACCTGAAACTACAGAAACACAGCCCAGAGATCCGTTAGGACCTCTACTTCAAGATTTCAGGGGGAAAGTCTCTCGCGAGCACACTCGGCAAAGCTGCGGGCAGTGACTTCCAACTCCGGCTTTTACAACACTTCCACTAGCTTGCTGCTAGTGTAGGAAACCCGGTTTGGACTGCCTACTTCGGATCGAAGTCACTCCTACGCGGTGAACAACACTCTCAACTCACAAAACGCGCAGAGAACACAGGTCCGCACTGAAGGACTCACTGTGAAACATTCCAGTAACACAACAACAGTCTATTGAAGAGTTTGAATTCTCAGGCACTTGTCATTCTTAGAAATACTACAGGGGTTACCCTCAAGGCACCTGCTGCAGCGTAACCTGAATTTACAACCAAGGCTTACACGAAGTAGCAAAACTTCACTTTGGCATTCAGGGGAAAAATCCCAAGGAGTACAATCAGAAAGAAACACTCGAAGGTGTAGGGGCGAAACTGTTCAAGTATCTAACTAGTCACTGGCTCTGAGCATCGGCAGTCACCCGCGGGTGCAGATCCAAACTACTCAAGTCTCTAACCAATGTACTAGCTCTGAACATTCGGCCGAAGGCCTTCAGCTACAAAATGCGGAACGCTAAGTTGTAACTCCTCGTGCGTGGTGACAGAACTCAAGGACACAAACACGCAAAGGAAATGGGTTGCTGATCTGCACTTCTGATGGGAAAGAACCCCAGGCAAAACGCCTGGAACTATTTTATACCTTCTAAGTCCTACCTAACACTACACTGCACTACGCTACACGCCTGCACGGAACCACGCTACACTACACTCCGCGGAACCTGTACTACGTCTCCTGCGCGGCCGACTGCCGCGCACTAACTCCCTACCCTGCCAATCTTCCGCTCGACTGCGCAGTCCCAAACGCTGCAACGCCGCGGACACCTCCACTTCGAGGGCGGACATGGTATCCTGTGCCTTCGACAGAAAGGCATCGAGCTTCTTTGCTACTTTCCGTCGACTCCTACTGTCGCCTGACAACAACCCGGCTGCGCGCAATTCAAACTCACGCAGTGTGAGTTTCTCCTGCGCCTTCACTTCCCAGTGGGCGTAGCCCTTGAGACAGTGGGCGACACGCCTCGCCGTCTCCACCTTCGTGCGATCCGCCTCCTTCCTGCGATCCTCTTCAATTATCACTAATTGCGATTCGGCTTCAGCACGTTGCGCTCTCAATTCGCCACACTCTGACTGTAACCTGCGGATTAACTCTTCATCCGCCTGCCGTGCGAGCTGACATTGTTCCAACAACCGCGTCTGTCGCACGAGCTCCTCTGACAAAATCCGATTCTGGGCCTGCTCAGAAATGAGTGCTTCCTTGACCTTCACCTGCTCCTTGGTGAGCTCGTCCAGTTTCTCATCCTTCATCTTCTCGGAGTGCTTGTAGAATTTCTGATTAAGTTTGTACTGACCCCACAAGCATGCATGCTTCTCCTTCAATTCCCTCAACTCCTGGTCCACTCTAGCTAATAGCTTGCTGGTGTGGACTTTAGTGCGAGTCCGCCTGCGCACTAACTCGATGTAAGATCCCGGCTGGAGTGGGTCGGCGTATTTATCGACCTTGCGATCCAAGTACCTCAGCAACGGAATCACCTGCTCAGAGAGCGCCGCCGCCGGCGCTCCAACAATTTCCTCCTCCTCCTCCTCGGTCTCTTCTGCTCCTGACATTTCTTCCGTGGAGCCTCCGTCGTCATCATCCGAGTGGAGAATTTCAGTCGCCATTGATTGCGTCGGCGACTGCCCCGAGTGGGGCTGCACGTCATCGACGTGTGCTGCCTGCGAAGGCACGGCTGCAGCCTCGCTGCTCGTCGCCAAAATGTCTAAGGCGGAAGGCGAATGTACCCGTGCGGCATCCCCGTCACTCGCTTGTTGATTGTCTACCGCGTCCTCCTTACCGCCGTCGCCCGCCGCCGAAGGCGATCGAGCGGAGGGTGGCTGCGCGGGGTTTGATTGCGCATCGCGCATCGAAATTTCATCCCGCGGACAGTCACTCCGCTCCTCCGTCTGTTGCTGATCCCTTGATCGGTCCGTGGGGGCTGTGCCCGGCCCGTGCGCAGGCGCATTTGCCGGCGCCTTGTCCGCCGCCGATGTAGCGCCGCGGACATCCATCGCCGAAGGCGACATGGCCGGGGGCCGCTCGCCCGATGTCCCTTGGCCTATAGGCCCTACCGCCGAAGGCGCAACTATCGGCGGACTTCCCGCCGATGGTGCGGCCTCCGCACGCTCCCTGCTCATATCTCCTCGGCTCGAAGGCCCTGGCGCCGAAGGCGCAAATTGCGGCGCGTGGTGCGCCGGAGGGTCTGGCCCCGAGGGCCGGTGTCTCGTAGGCGGTTCTTCCGCCGGCTCCTTCCCCTTCCTACGTTGGAACGGGGGTGATTCTTGCCTGTGCACCGGCGGCACGTGTGGAGGTGTCCTGTGCACAGGCGACCTGTGCACAGGCGGACTGCTCCTTCCCACGCGTAAGCGTAGATCCACGTCCACTTGTGAACGCCTGTCCGCGGAGGCTCGTCCGTCCGCGGAGGCTCGTCTGTGCGCAAACGGAACATCTGTCCGCATCGCACGTGGTAACTCCGGAGGCCCTTGGCCCGTAGGCGGCCTCTCTCCCGACGAGGTTGCAGCGGGGCCCGTTGCTCCTGCGGTCGTCCGCGCTTCCTCATGCTTCTCTGGCGACGCACTTCCTTTCTCCGTCGCAATCGTCGCCGTGTCCGCACTGTCGGCTGGTAACACCAGTCTGCGTGCCTTCTGCTTCGGCCGGTTGTATGGCTCGCACAGCGGCCGCGGTCGAATGGGAGCAGAGGGTTCTTGATGCTGCTCCTCTTCAGACTCTTCCCTCCATCGCCGCTTCCGCGGCACTCGTGCTGCAGGAGTGTGTCTCCCTTCTTCCCTCCGTCTTGATGGGGTAGAAGTCGGTGACTCCTCTGCATCAGTGTCGACCTCATTCTCCCGCACATACTTCCCGGGATGGTCGATGGACAATGGCGGAAAATGTTCAAGCTCCGCCGCTGTCAAACAATTCCGCTGTCGATAGAAATTGATGAGGAAAGGAGAGAGATGGTTTAGAGTTCCCCCCTTCTCCTCAAACGCGTGCTGTCGCATCACCCTGTGCAGGATGCTCGCCCAGTGAATTGGAGTTCCCTCGATGACGCACTCCACAAAAGAGACCTGCCACAATGTGATGTAGCAGGCGCGGTGCGGCTGCAGTAATTGCATCAGCGCCGCGGACAAAGTCCGGCGAAATCGATCCTTGTAATCACGGGTCCTGTACCCATTCTTGGTAGACCTCCCGGTCTTGAACAGCTCCACAAATTGCGCCTCTTCCTGCTTGGTCACCTTGATGCTCTCACTGTCGAAAAGGAGATGCCCTGGCATGCCAGCACATCTTCCCAACGCCTGCGCCCAATCTTGGACTGTCCACCGGTCAACATGCGGACGCAATCCGCGCGAGGGTGGTCCCTGTGGCTCTAGCCACTCGCGCACCATATTCGCACAAATGTAGTTCCATCCCCATAGCAAGAAATCGAGCTTTCTTGCTATTAAGCGCTCCTCGAAAGCGCGCAGCCCGTTCTGTGGTAGGCGAAGTGGCACCATCCGCAATCTGCTCGGTCTCGTCATTGCGTTCCTGGAGTTCGCTCGCCCGCTCATTCTACTTCCGCACTGCCCGCGCTTCTTTCTCTCTCGGCAAACTCTAATCGCCCTCAATTCCAAATCACGCACATTCACTTCTCTCTCAATCAACAAGAAATCTCCTGTGCGACGACGTCGAGAATGTTCAGCAGCCAGCAGATGGATGCGCGCAGCGCGCACAAGAGATTGGAATCGCGAATTCAAGAATGGGACGTTCTCCGCCGCCCGGTCGAAGGTCATGGTCGGCTCTTGCTCGTGAAGAACGTCTCACTTGATGGCCGCGCCGGCTGTACGCTGGAACGGTCTTCGCTCTCACGCGCGGCTTCACGCTCCGCCGTCGTCGATTAAACTCTCACGCTCGAATTGGCGGATTTGAACTCCGCGAGCGTATTACCCCGCGGACATGGGGGCGTAGCGCCGAAGGCGAGTTTTCCGCCTTGCGCGGTACACTTGTTCGTACCGCCCCTCGGCCAATCTCCCTCTGCCTTGACGCGTGTGTCCGCCTGTCGGACAAAAGTTCAACTCCTGCCTGCGCGCAGGCAGGAGCCTCGGCGGATTCTCCGCCGGCGCGGAACTTGAACATCCTCCTGTGCACAGGCGTTCGCCTGTGCGCAGGCGAATTCCGTCCGCGGCGCTGCGCTGGCGCGGAAGGCGTTGACCGTGGTCAGCCGTCTCCGTCCAGTCTGTCCGTTCCTTGTCTCTCCGTCGGCGCTTCCGCCGCCGCAACTCCGTCCGTCCAAGAGCGCATCCACCCGTCCCGTCCGCATGGTCCGTACCGATTTGATTACTCTGGCGGCTCTTCCGACGTACGCGGCGCCGCGCTGGCGCGGAAGGCGCCGTACACTTTCTACCTCACAAGGCGCATTTCTAGGGCCCAAGGCGGATTTTCCGCCGACGCCGAAGCGCCTGTGCACAGGCGAACGCCTGTGCGTAGGCGGACTTCGCGCCTTCCCTAACCCTACTTCGCCTGTGCACAGGCGAAGGCCTTCGTCCGCGCATAGGACAGAACTTGATTCCCCCTTCCGCGTAGGCGGAATTCGCGCCGGTGGCGAACTCTTTCCGCCGTAGGCGACCGCCTCCGTTTCTTTCAATAGGGATAACTCCCTAAGTCCTCATCCGTTCCAAGCGTTCTTGGTCTCGTTGGAATTGGCGCGTCGAGCTCTTTCCAACGGGACCCTAAATTGGTCAAGGCGCCCGAGGGTTGAACTAATTATGAAGGGTTTCCCTACAGCCGCGGACGCAAGCTCCGAAGGCGGGTTTTGCGCCTTGCGTCGTAGGGGTCCTAACTGCAGAGCTCGCAGGGAGGGTGGTGCCTGTCCTTACTGCTGCACCCCCAAATCCCAGATTCTACAAGATCCCTCGAGAATCCCCGCGATCTTCCGGATTCACTCCGTTTTGACGTACCGAAGGCTATTTACAATGCTGCCAGGGTACAGTTTTCCAAAAATGTTTTAATTTCTTCAAAATTGCCAAAAGTGGGGTACCACAACTTTCCTCGCCTACTCGTAAGCGAGAAGCTGAGTATCTTGGGACCTTCATAACTTCCGCAGTCCTCATCCGTTTGTGGCCTTCTTGGGCTCGTTAGAATCAGACCGTCGAGCTCTTTCCAACGAGACCCTAACGAAGTCGAGGAGTTGCGAATTGAGAAAGTTATGAGGGATTCACTCTTCCGCCGAATGCACTTTCCCGCATCGCCGAAGGCGTTGAGCCGAAGGCGTCTACTGCCCAAAGCGCATCTTCCGGCGGTTCTTCTGCCGAAGGCGTACCGCCAAAGTCGCTCTACCGCCGAAGGCCCCCCATCAGTAACTTCCGACACTCATAACTCAGTGACCTCTCATCCGTTTCACAAGTTCTTGGGCTCGTTAGAACCAACGCGTTAGGCTCTTTCCAACGAGACCCAAAGCAACTGAAGGCGTTACGAATTGAGAAAGTTATGAGCTATCTACCGCCGAAGGTGCTCGAAGCGGATCCTGCAGCATGAACCAGCAACTGCACTGAGTTGTTTGGAAATACCTCACGAATCAGATAAGGCCCTAACCATACTGCATCGAACTTTCCTGGGAACTCAAGCTTCCTACCATCCTGGAGCATCACCATCATACCTGGCCTGAGAGTCCTCTTCTTATGCTTCTTGTCAAAGGTGATTTTTCTCCTCCGTTGAATGGCCTCAATATGTTGAGCACTCATTCTCCTCCTCTCATCAAGCTCTTCTAATGTCGTCAGCCTATTCCTTAATGACTGACTGTTTGTAAGCCGTGACTGCACTGCAACTCGGAGTGATTCCACCTCAAATTCGATGGGGAGAGTGGCCTCCAATCCATACACTAACGAAAACGGCGTTGCCTGGGTTGTTACCTTAAAAGTTGTCCGATAAGCCCACAATGCTGCTGTCAGCTTGCTGTCCCAATCCCTTTTTGAGTCAACCACCGTTTTGCGAAGAATGCTCACCAGAATCCCATTGACTCGCTCTGTCTGACCATTTGTCTGCGGATGATAAGGAGTCGTTTTTCTGTGATCTATCTCAAACCTATCTGTTAATTCTTGAAACATCTCATTCAAGAAGTGCCTGCCCCTATCGCTAACCAGAATCTTGGGACATCCAAACCTTGAAATGATGTTTTCGTACATGAATGTGGCAGCATGAGCAGCCGTATTCGTCTTCACCGCTTTTGCTTCCGCCCACTTTGTCAAGTATTCTGTAGCAACTATGATGTAAGCCATGCCTTTTGACGAATGAGGATGAATCTCACCGATATAATCAATTCCCCATTTTTCAAAAGGTACAAGTGGCAATGAAACGTGTAGAGGCATCTCCATTCGAAGGTCATTCCTAGCATACCTCTGACAGGCATCACAGCGCTTCACATATTCATGAGAGTCCCTAAACAACCTAGGCCAGAAGTATCCCGCTCTAAGTATTTTCTGACCTGTAAGTTGGCCAGAGAAATGTCCTCCACAAGCACTGTCGTGGCAAGCCTCTAAAATTGCAGGAACCTCCACTTCTGACACACACCTTCTCAGAACACCATCAGCTCCCCTTCTAAACAATCTGTGGCCAATCACTGCAAAATGTCTACTGTTGACTCTCACCTTCCTCCTTTCCTCCTTAGTCCAATCACCTGACAACTGCTGAGTTGTCAAAAACTCTACTATTCCAGCGTACCATTCTGGCTGAGCTGTGACTACAAAAAGACTATCATCTATCAACCTATCATCTAATGGACTGGTCCCTACATCCTCCGACAACCTAGATAGATGGTCGGCCTGCAAGTGCATGCGACCAGGTTTATACTCTACAGTGTAGTCAAATTCCTCCAGCAATAAAACCCACCTGGCCAATCTTCCACTAAGCTCCGCCTTGTTCACCAGATATTTGATTGCCATATGATCAACGAAGAAAACCACTGGATTGCAGATCAGATAATGTCTAAACTTCTTGACTGAAAAAACCATGGCCAAGCACTCCCTCTCAGTAGTAGAATAGTTCCTCTCTGCTGGATTCAACTGCCTACTGGCATAAGCGATTGGCAGGTCCTTCCCCTTCTCCCCTGTAGACTGACATAACGCACTACCCACTGCTACACTACTTGCATCACAGAAAACGTGAAAAGGCATGCTCCAGTCAGGAGGCCTCAACACCGGATAAGTACTCAACCTGGACTTCAACTCTTCAAAAGCTTCTTGACAAGCATCTGTCCACTCAAACCTGTTCTCCTTCCTCAACAGTTGAGTAATAGGCACTACAATCTTGGCAAAGTAAGGAATCAACTCTCTATACCACCCTACATGTCCCAATAACTTGGCTACACCCTTAGCATTCGTGGGAGTTGCCAATCCTTCAATGACTGCAATCTTATCAGGATCCGGTTCTCTTCCCTTCTCACTCACGACATAACCCAAAAGAACTCCTCTCTGAACACCTAGGAATGTCTTCTCAGGATTCAGAGCTAGCTGCATTCTTCTACATCTAATGAGAGCTTCTCTAACACACTGCAGATGCTCATCAGCACTTGACTGAGTGCTAAAATCGTCCACAAAAACTGTCATAGACTTGTATAACAGATCTGTGAAAATATACATCACTAACCTTTGGAATGTGGCAGGTGCATTGCACAATCCGAAAGGCATAACAACCCATACAAAAGTTCCCCACGGAGTTGTGAAGGCTGTCTTATGAACATCCTGTACAGCTATGGAAATCTGATTGTAGCCAGCATATCCATCCATGAATGTGTACCTCGCATGACCCCCAACTTACTCCAAAAGCAGCGTGATAAAAGGTAAAGGAAAGTGATCCTTCTCAGTACAGGCATTCAGCTTCCTATAATCCACACACACTCTAAGTTTCCCATTCTTCTTCTTGACCAAAACCATAGGAGAAACCCAATCCGTGATCTCTACAGGCTTGATGAATCCAGCTTTGAGTAATCTCTCCAATTCTGCTCGAACTAACAACTGTAACTGTGGGTTCATGCTTCTCTCCTTCTGTCTAATAGGCTTAGCTCCAGGGACCAGCGAAATCCGATGCTCCACCATTTCACGAGGTACTCCCTTCAACTCATCATACGACCAAGCAAAGGTATCACTGAATTCGTCCACCAACTCACCATACTTCTGTATCTCATCCTCTCCTAGCTTGGAACCCATCTTCATTTGCTTCAGTTCTCCTCCTCTGATGGACACCTCCACATATTTCCAGTCTTCTTCTGCCACATGAGTTTGTTCCTCCGAGCTTTGATACCAATCTGGAGGGACCTGAGGATAATCCCTGACGTCTTGGCCCACCACAATTCCGGTTGATGTAGTCCTGAAATGCAAGGGTTCCTCCAACTTCGCATTTTTCACAGTAGTCTCCTCCTCTTGAGTTCCATCAACATGCACCGAATCCACCTCAGTAATATCCAACTCGTCCAACCATGGAGTGAGACCTCCATGTATCCACTCTTCCTCCATAAGAACCTCACATGGTTCTAGCAACAGATACTCTTCTCGCTGTGAACTGATCACCTCCTTCTCGAAAATTTTGTGATGAGAAATCATCATGGCGTCACAACCTGACTCAGGATAATCTCTCAACCACTGAGCAAACTCTCCATCATCGCTTCTGCTGTAAAAACTAGGGCCCAAGCTACCTGATCCTACATCTAATCTATTTTTTCTGTCATTCAAATGAACCACTCCCACTAAAGTGTCATCACACTTGGCCTCGTTTTTCTCTTCTTCCTTCCCTGAAGATAACTCAGGATCCTCTCTCACCCTTCCACCTAATGACCCTATTGACACCTTGACTCTGTTATCATGAGGACCATATGTGATTGATGGCTTCAGTCCTCCCCAATCCACAATTGCATTAGCCATTCTCAACCAAGGTCTGCCCAATAGAATGGGAAAGGTGTCCCTGTTCGAATGCATCTTAATCACATGAAATGTGACAATGTACTCCTCACCACCAGTGGACAACCTGCAATCTTTAATCATCCCCACTGGTACAGCTGAAGTCTGATTGGCCATATTGATAATGAAAGGTGAGGGGCCTGTCAGATTCAAACCTAACTTTCTCATGGTGTGTTCAGGTAGGATGTTCAAACCACTACCCCCATCAACTAATACATTGGGAATCACCTTGTCTACCACTACCACCTCTATCTCCACAGGTTTGACATCCTGACTTCCTTTTTGCAAATGAACTCTAGCAGCGACTCTAGTCTTCGTCTTTCTACTCCTTCTATGCACTGGAATGCCCTCCTTCAAAGTCTTACGAGCAATGGGAGATATTTCCAGCAGCTGACCAAAAGTAATGTCTGCCTTCAGCGAACTCAGATCTGACCACAAATTGTACTTCTCCGACTCTCTCCTTCTCTGACCTCTCATGTTCTCCCACTCTGTCACAGGAATCCCAGGTCCTTCCCACTCTCGTGATTGATTGCTTTCTGAATCTTGCGTGACAGGTGGCACCTCTGCATCATGTAGAACCTCATCTCTTTTCTCCTCTGCCCTTGTAATCCTCCTTGCTCTCCTCGCCACTCTCTCAAGATCAGAGAGATGAGGAGGCTCCTCAGATGAAGTCTCCCCTTGCTCATCTTCATTTTTCTCAGTTTGCATCTTGCGATGCACAGCTCTGGTGGTGACAGCAAGGGCCGGAGCTTCATGCATAATCACATCATCCGAATTTTTCAACTTATAAGTAATCAGGTTAGTATGTGGAGGCCACTGATTCTGCCCTTGTTCGACTATCCCCTTACCAAGATCAGAACTACTACGTTGGACATCTCCATCATCGTTTGCAAACCTAGCATCTTGAGAGTTTGAAGAACATGGATCTGCAAAAGAAACCTGTTTTCTGTTGTCACTACGAGGTTCATCTCGTGGTTCACTCTGGATGGGAATATATCTGTTCACTGTCTGCAGTCCAACAGGTGGATTGAATGTCTGTTTGCCGTTCTCATGATCATAATACAAGTTAGAAGGTCTAAGATTGTTAGAATGCTCATTCTGCGGTCTTGCATCCCTCATATTTTCTCTCGCCTGGTAAGGACTAACAGTAGGCTGAGGCATCCTAATAACTTTATCTGGCTGCCGACATTGGTCAGAGGGATGACTACCTCCACAATTACTACACCCATTAACCCCAACCTTAGACCAACACTGACCTGGATAGTGCCACCTACCACAAAATGCATGTAATTCTTTTCTCTCCATGTTCTGACCAACCTGACCCCTAGGAGGTACTCTGTACCCGTTTTGACCTTGGTAATTTGGTCCTTGGCCCCTTTGGTGTTGCACAGGTGGGCCACCGCTCATTCTGTTGTCACGGTTTGGCACCACCCTACAAAATTGCCTGGTATGTCCAGATTGACCACACTGGACACACCACATGCTTGATGAATGTCTACCTGACTCGACTGGAGGAGGAGGCCCTGGCTGTATACTCCTGATCATCAAGGCCATCTGATCTGTAATATTTTGCATTTGCTTCATCATGGTCTCTTGAAAGCCCACTTGGCTAGCATTTAATCTTTTCTCTACATCTGCCAGGTTAGGATCTACAGTAGGGGCTGGCAATGCTAAAACAGGTGCTGGCTCTCTGGTATGCGAAATTGACTCATTGAGAGAATAGGGAGCTTGACCCCTATGCCTACTTGAGTCTCCTTCCATTGCTCTTGGACGAATTGGGATGAACTGAGGAATGGATTCATCCTCCTTCCTCCACAATCTATCATAGTCCTTGTCAATATTCTCTATCTCCCTGGCAGCCATCTTGGCCTCAGCAAGAGTTTGAGGGCTTCTCTCCAGCACCCCTCGGATGGTCCCAGATTTGAAAAAGCCTTGGATAAAAAATTGTCTCAGCGTATCGTCATTGAGCATTGTACCCACAAAACGCGCACAAACCAGATCAAATCTTCTAATGTAAGCTGAGATTTCCTCTTCCCTTCCCTGTTTTAACGATGCCAAAGCTCTCAATGCAGAACCTTGCCCCACCTCAGGCCTAAACTCATTCAAGAACTCCCTTTGCATCTGATCCCATCCCCCAAAATGACCTTCAGAATGATCCCTATACCACTCATACGCCTCACCTTCCAGGGTAGTAGGAAACCAGACCAAAAAATACCCTGGATCTGTAATCAGAGAGCTGGCTAGCCTCTCAACATATCTTTCCATGTGCCTTGAAGGATCCTCATCCTTCGTCCCATAGAACTTAGGCAGATTGGGTGGCATGACCACAGCTGCCAAGTTCTGTGGAACCTGAATAGGAAGGCCTCTTGGCCTCACGAGTGGGTCTATGGGAGGACTAGAAGGAGGTCCTGCTCTCCCTCCATCGTCAGCCATGCTAGCAGATTCCTCCACCAACCTCTCACTGTCAGGTTCTACAATCTCTAAACCTTCTAACAAAGACTCATCAACAGGGTCTACGTTCAGAAATATCTCAAGTTTAATTTCTTCCTCGATTTCCTTATTCTCAGGTTTCTTCCTACTGCAAACAGGTTTTTCCAATCCTGGCTCCAGGTTTGGTTTGTGCGATCTAGTCCTATTCTGCATTTACAAGATCAGGCTCCCGGCAGACGCACCATTTTATGTGAGCCAAACCTTCCCACCCTTCAGCGTTTGTAGTCCGGGTGGGGGTTCGAACTCCCATAATCTAACTTCTCTGATCGCAAGCCATGTGCTCAAAGTGTATCCAAGACAACAAGATCATAAACACTTGCTCGTTCACAGACAATTTATCTAGAACGGAAAATGATAACTTGCTGTCTGCTATCTCCACAAGGGCAACAGACAAACTCTTTGTTACATAAAGATCTAACTCAACTCTGGGTGACTTTTTCAACACCACAGCCGCTGTGGTCTATCCTAGATCCCAGTCCCACTCCCAATTCCTACTCAGACCTCAGTGTCGATTTCTCAGCTTCCACCTTCAGACCCCACCAGATTCCTCTCTTAGATTCAACTTTGTCTTTTCAGTGTCAAATTCAGATTCCGACTGTCAGATCTCAGTCTCAGATTTCACTTCACTCTCAGCTCCCATTCTCAGATCTTCCACTCTAATCTCAGATCCCACTCACAGCTGTTACACTTCAATCTCAGATCCCACTCAAATTTCACTCTCTGATACGACTCTCCACCCACGAGAGTTTGCTTCCTCCTACTTCGAACTCTCCACACTCCCCTCCTAATTCTCACCACTTTCGTCTCCACACACGCACACCACCAGCTCTCCGTTCCCAGGCCGAACTCCCCACTTCGAAGTTCAAGGCCGAGACACACACAGCCCACCTGAAATGCAACACTCGCAATGATGGGTAGCTGCCTACTCCCCTTGCGCGACTACATGCACCGTCGTCTTGCCTCCCCCACTTGACTTCACGCCGCCGCCGCTGCCACACCTGCACATTCTACATCCCTGACCACCCGATCTCCGCCGGAGGGAATCTTCTTTCGCGCACCGCCGAAGGCATCCACCCGCAGAAGACGCACGACCACACCTTTGCTTATCCATAACAGTCACTCCCGACACCCATAACTCACAGATCTCAGCTCCGTTTCACAAGTTCGTGGGCTCGTTGGAACGACCAGGTTGAGCTCTTTCCAACGAGACCTTAACTGAGTCAAACCGTTACGAATTGAGAAAGTTATGCCGGTTTTACCCTTCGCCGAAGGCGCCGGCACGAAGTTCGCCGACCTCGAGTTCTCCGGAGGCGAGTTTTCCGGTTTGATGTCTTCTGGTTGGATAGCTTCCGGTTGGATATCTTCCGGTGAGATAGCTTCCGGTTGGATATCTTCCGGTGAGATAGCTTCCGGTTGGATAGCTTCCGGTCCGATGTTGTCCTACCCTATCCGCCGCTTCCGACGCTCTTAACTCAGTGACGCCTTATCCGTTTGAAGAGTTCTTGGTCTCGTTGGAACGAGCGTCGCGAGCTCTTTCCAACGAAACCCTAATCAGAGCAAACCGTTAACAAATGAAAAAGATATGCTGATTTTACTGTTTCGCCGATGGCCCTTCCCCGAAGGCCCCTCTATCCGTTATCTGTTACGCCGAAGGCGTCCGGAGCCGAAAACGTCCGGAGACGAAGGCGTCCGGAGCCGAAGCCGTCCGCAGTTGTCGCCGGAGGCGTCTGGAGCCGAACTCGCCTCAACCCTTCCCATCAGTAACTTCCGACACTCACAACTCGGTGATGCCTCATCCGTTTCGAGCGTTCTTGGTCTCGTTGGAACGAGCGTCGCGAGCTCTTTCCAACGAGACACTAACTGAGTCAAGGTGTCACACATTGAAAACGTCATGAGGGTTTCACTGTTTCGCCGAAGGCCTTTCCCCGAAGGAACTTCACCGAAGGCACTTCGCTGAAGACCTTGCCCCGAAGGCCCGCTTCCGCGCCTTTGCCTACTAGCTATTACATCAACTCCTAATCTTGCCAAAACTTCCAGAAAACTCCAAGCACAACATTGCAAGAGCTTAAATCTAAACTTTTAACTCTCATAGGGGTAAAAAGACATGTGAGCACAGTTTTGTGCTCACACATGCGTTCGAAGAGAAGGGTGGATTGATCAATCACCTATCCCCCTTCTTGATCAATTTCTATCGGTCGATGGGTTGTCTGACCGCGACCGAGCAGGTGCAATTTCCATTGCTGTCGCGCAGCAATCCGGGGCGGTACGTGAAGGACGTTGAGGTCGACACCGACAAAGCCGAGACTCCTGCCTGCACGCCACCAGCCCAACCGAGGGCCGAAGGAGAATCGCTCGCAGCACGAGTGCCGCGGAAGCGAAGATGGGAAGGAGGAGCAGAGAACAGCCAGCAACGCGAGGTTGCTGCTCTCAAACAGAAGTGGCCACTGCAAGAGCTCTGCAGTCGGCCTAAGCAGAAGGCACGCAGACTCGTGTTGCCTACAAGCAGCGCGGAAACGGGGCGTGCTGCAGAGGGAAGTAACTCACCATCCTTGGGGGAGGATGGGAGCGCGCGGACTGCAGAGAGGTCAGCGGACCTCCCTGCGCCGAAGGCACGGATGCCTTCGGCTGAAGCAAGACGGCCTTCGGGTCAGGAGAAACAACACGTGCCGGCGGCGGACAGGTGCTTCGCGTCTGAGCAAGTACCGTCCGGTGACTCGACCTCGGGTCAGCAGCCTTTGACTCAGGCGCCTTCGGCGTAGCAGAAAAGTGGGAAGGAGCCTTCGGGTAAGGCGCCTTCGGCTCAAGGGCCTTCAGCCCAAGAGCTTTTGGGAAGGGAGCCTTCGAGGCAAGGGCCTTCGGCTGAAGCGTCTTCGGCTCAAGGGCCTTCGGCCCAAGGGACTTCGGGTGAGCCGTCTTCGGCTCAACCGCCTTCGGCGGAAGTGCCGCCGGCAAAAGCCCAATGCGAGAAGATAGACGACGGAGAGAAGGGGAAGGCATGTGTGCCTTCGGCACAGCCGTCTTCGGCGGTGGACGCCTTCGGCACTGCGGCTTTGGTAGTGACAGATCAGACGGGCAGTGCGGGCTTGTCGGGGACAGGATCCCCCACCGCATTAGACATTTTGGCAGGGAGTAGTGCGGCGGCAACAGTAGCAAAAGCTACGCAACCCAACTCCCGAGAATCGCCGGGGGAATCCGTGGCGACTGAAATCCTCAATTCGGAGGATGGAGAAGATGAGTCGACCTCGGCGGAACAAGGAGAGAAGTTGGTGCAAGGCACCACGACAGGAGTCTTGTGCGCGCAAGTGGTACCTCTGCTACAGTACCTTGATCGCAAGATGGCGAAGTATGCTGACCCCCGCCACCCTAGGACCTACGTCAAATTGGTGCGCAGACAAACTCGCACCAAAGTCAAGATCAGTAGGTTGTTGGCTTCCTTGGATGATACAATCAAGGATCTGCGATTGAAGAACGAGGTCCTGCGTGGGCACATTACTCTTTCACGGAAGTTGTAGAAGGTGGTCAACAAGTCGAGGGACGAGAAGTTTGAGGAGGCGAAGAAGGAATTCGCCAAGTAGCAGGCTGTGGTAACGCGCTTTTTGCTTTTGTGCGGAATTTAAAACAATTTTGGAAAACAGTATCGCAGCAGCAGTGTAAATGGTGATCGGTACATTTAAATAGAGTGAAAATGGATAATCGAGGATCTCGCATGATCTCGTAGAATCCAGAAGTTGGGCGCAATGTCTGGAACAGGCGTCCGACCTGAACGATCGATTCTGAAGGAGTTCTCCTTCGGCGCAAGGCGCATAATCCGCCTCCGGCGGTACACCTTTGGCGCTAGGGGAATCCCTCAGAGCTTATGCAATTCACAACGCCTTGACTTGCTCAGGATCTTGATGGAAAGAGCTCGACGCGCTCGTTCTAACGAGCCCAAGAACGCCTGGAACGGATGAGCACTTAGGGAGTTGTGACTGTCGGAAGATGCGGAAACAAACGCCTACGCATAGGCGGAAGGAGTTCGTCGTCGGCGGGAAATTCGCCTTCGGCAGAAGGAATTCGCCGGCACGTAGGCACCTTGCCATCGGCGGAATATCCGCCTTCGGCCCTAGAAGTTCGCCTTCGGGGATGAAGCTCGTACGGCGCCTACGGCGCCAGCGCATCAAGATTAGGTAAGTACCTACGGGGTAGCGAATCCGTACGGTCCGCCTTCGGCTCAACGTCTATGGCGAAACGGACAGGTGCGCCCTCGGCAGGACGGGACTCCGGAGGCGAGAGCGCCTGCGGAAAGACGAGAGAGATTGACAAACAGGACGAAATCCGTTGACCGCGGTCAACGCCTCCGGCACAGCCGCCTTCGGCGCTGCGCCTACGGTGATGCACCTACGCCGACGGACATCTTCGGCGCTGGCGGTCAGGCAGTTACGGAGGTGAAAACCCTGAGGCGGAATCCAGGACCTTTGGCCAAGACGGTTGTGTACACCCCGTCGGGGAAGAAGAGCTTAGAAGTAATGTCGATGTCATCAAACTTAGAGGAGGGCCCAACTTCATTGGAGGGATTAGCGGATAGAGTAGTAGAAGGAGTAGCGATAGATGCTACGGAGCAACAACCCACAGCTTCACCTTGGATGTCTACAGGACTGTCATCCTAGAGATTGGAAACGATACTTCGGCGGAAGAAACTAAGTCGGGCGGGATCAATGCGGCAGATGTACTGTGCGAGCAGATGGTCCTTTTACTTCGTTATTGTAATAACCCATCAAAGGCTAAAACTGCAGTATGGTGGTAAAAAGATCGAATCCACAGGGACAGAGGCAACACACAGAGTAAAAAGTGTCACGTTTAACAGACTTTTGTAGAGTTTGAATTCTCAGGCGACTATCACTCCCAGAAATACTACAGTGCTGGACTCGGAGGCCACTCGGAGGATGCTCGACTCGGAGGATGCTCGGAGGATGCACAGTGCAGCGTAGGTCATTCAACACACACACACACACCTGAAACTGGAAAAGCACAACTCAGAGGTCGGTCAGGACCTCCGCTTAGGATTTCAGGGGGGAAATTATCTCAAAAGTTCACTCAGAGGCTCTGCAGGTAGTGACTCCCACTCCGGCTTTTACTGCCCTTCCGCCAGGAACTAGCGTAGGGAACCCGGACTGGACTTCCCACTTCGGAACGAAGTCCCTCATACGCCGTGGACGTCACCCTCGACTCACACCAAACGCAGAGAGTACAGGCCCGATTGAGAACTTAACTGAGATACAATCCAGTAACACACACACACAACCTGAATTGCAAACCAAGGCTTACACGAAGTAACAAAACTTCACTTTGGCATTCAGGGGAAACTTCCCGTAGGAGTACAATCAGGATATGTCACTCGAAGGAGTAAGGGGGAACTGTTCAAGTCTCTAACTCGCAGCCGGCTCTTAGCATCAGAAATCACCCGGAGGTGCAGATCCGCACTACTCAAGTCTCTAACCGGGTACTAGCTCTGAACATTCAGCCGAAGGCCTTCAGCTACAACATACGGTAACTTCGCTATGCTGCAGCTTCTCTACGTGGTGCCAGGACCAAATGCACAAACACGCCAAGAAAGTGAGTTCCTGATCTGCACTTCCGAAACTGGAAGAGTCCCAAGGCAAAACGCCTTGAACTACTTTATACCCTCTAAGGTCCTAACTAACACTATGCTGCACGCTAAGGTGCGAGCCGCAACAGATCCTACACCTGAGGAGTCCGCGGCCGCCTTCCCCTCTAACTTACAACCTAAATCTAACCCTAATCCTAAATCTGAATCCTAAGCCTACTGTACAGAGCCGCCAGCGCCTTTACATCCGAGATCTGAGGCTGAATATTTGCAGGCATGCGTGGCCGACTGAGATCAACGGCCCCACCAAATTTCAGATCCATCCGACCGTCCATCGCAAAGATATGGACTCCGCAAGATCTCTGAACCGCATCCGGTTTGCCGACCCCGATTTCGCCGACTCCGAGTTTGCCGATTTGAAGTTCGCCGACTGCGAGTTCTCCGACCTCGAGTTCGCCGAAGGCGTTGACCGCCGAAGACGCACTTCCGCACCTTTGCCTATTTGCAACAGTCACTCCCGACACCCATAACTCACAGATCCTTGATCCGTTTCAAGAGTTCTTGAGCTCGTTGGAACGAGCGCGTCAAGGTCTTTCTAATGAGACCCTAACTGAGTCAAACCGTTACAAGTTGAAAGAGTTATGCCGGTTTTATCCTTCGCCGAAGGCACACTGTCGAAGGCTTGTTATCTGTTATCGCCGAAGGCGCCCGCACGATGTTTCGCTGACTCCGAGTTCTCCGACCTCGAGTTCGCCGACCTCAAGTTTGCCAACTCCGAGTTTGCCGACTTGAAGTTCTTTGACCTCGAGTTCGCCGACCTCAAGTTTGCCAACTCCGAGTTTGCCGACTTGAAGTTCTTTGACCTCGAGTTCGCCGACCCCGAGTTCGCCGACTCCGAGTCTGCCGACTTGAAGTTGACCCGAAGACGTCTGTCGCGGAAGGCGAACATCTAGGGCCGAAGGTGGATATTCTGCCGACGACGAACTACTTCCGCCTATCCGTAGGCGTTCTCCTTCGCATCTTCCGACAGTCACAACTCCCTGAGTCCTCATCCGTTCCAGGCGTTCTTGGGCTCGTTAGAACCAAAACGTCAAGTTCTTTCCAACGAGACCCTAAGTAACTCAAGGCGTTAAGAATTGAGGAAGTTATGAGTGATCTACCGCCGAAGGTGCTCGAAGCGAGTCCTGCAGCGTGAACCGCCAGTTCCATTCCAAGCGTTCCACTGTGGCCTAAGCCCAAAACCCCTTGACTGTCCTCGATCCTCTTTTTACTCTGGCTTTGCGTACCGATTACTATTTACAGCTGCTACCACGGTACTTACTAATCAAAAATGTTTTAGTTCGGGCGAAAAACAAAAAGTGGGTTACCACAGTTATCTAGACGAAAAGTTGGAGAAGTATGCTGGGCCATCCGATGTCGAATATTACGTGGAGCTAGTGCGTAACAAGACGTGGGTGAAGGTGGTCGCAACCATAGTGTTAGCTGAGCAAGTGGAGAGCTTGATTGCAGAGCGTGCAGCGGCAAAGGCTTCGCTTGAGGAGAAGGAAAAGCTACTTCGGGAGTCGGTGTCGGAGTGTGCGGCACTTCAGAGAGGATTACCGGAGGAGAAGGAACTTTGGAGATCTTTGGAGAAGGCGTGTGAAAGTCTTCGGAATGATATTGAGACTACAAGACAAGAGATAGTCCATCTTCAGGATACACTAGAAGCCTCTAGGGTGGCCTTCAATGAGGAGTTTTAAAAGAGGGAAAGGCAGGTATAGATGAATCTGGGATAGTGTGAACCTCTTCCCTACATCGAGACACGCCTTCTCATAGATACAACAGTGCCTGCACCTCTGGACACAAACGCCTATTCATCAGCAGAGTTTTGGAGCATCGTTCAGGCGTGTGTGCTGGCTCTTGCACTGTTCTGCGCGGTGGCAATGTACTGCAGACATGGCAGTTGATTCTTAATCTAGCGTGCTTTAGCTTTGCTGTGGATGCTGCTGTAATGTAAAGCAAAAACCATTTCTTCAAATCAGGCAAAAGCGTGATTTGCTCGCTCGCAGGCTCGCCCGTGCTTGCTCTGCACACATGGCACATCCATACTCTTGTATGTCGATGCACTGCATGAGTCGCCACTTGGCTCATTTTCTCAAAATGTATGTTGTTGATGTCGATGTCCATGATGATGCTTGCGATTATTCTCACGCCAGTGGTGTCCACCGGTACGAATGCGCTCTCTGTTCTGTGGCCTCGAGGCTACTGAATTTCACGTGGTCTCTGGACTTGTCTTCTATTTTACAGTCCGCAGATGGGTGTGGGCTCGTTGAAGCGTCGTTATCTCTAGCTGAAACTATTCTTCGGTCTTGACTATTCCAAGCATTAAAGATAGGTTTCTTCAAGTCATAGAGTTCTTTGGAATAGAGACTCTATATTTGCAAACATTGCCATCGTACAAGGCGATTGTTCAGTGCTGAAATGAAAAAAAATATAAAAGATAACGCAACGTGAAATACATTGTCGTGAGATTTGGAGCGCATCGTGGAGTTACTTCAGTGCCGGACTCTCTGAAGTCAGGAAAGGAGTCTTCGATCTTTGAGTTGTATGACGAGCAACTGCATTTGAGAGTGAGGGACGTTTTAACCGAGCTCCATGTCCACTGCGTGCAGCCGGATCATCGTGTGGAGAATGGAATTCCACTTCTGCCTTTCCCTTTTGCCACCAGCAACGGAGACTCGTGCACGCATTGCGCTAAACCATCGCACGAAACGCCGTCCGGAGTGGGCAAATCGCGAGTCAACAATGGGCTGGTTGGAATGCTGGCCAGTCTCGAAGAAATTCTGAACGCTCAGAAATCCTCCGCATAGAAAGCCAAGCTCATCGCGGACCAAATTGTGAGCTATGGCGGAGTGAACGTTCTTGTAGATTTCAAAATCCGAACATGATCGTGACGCTTTCAAGAACACTCTTTCAAGATGATTTCTTTGGGAACTAAATTAAACTAAATAAAGTCGTGAACACTTCTAAACACAACAAAGAGCAGCTTCCTCGCTCACCAGGTAAAAAATTCACTCGAATATGTCCAGAGAAACGAATCAGAATGAATTCTACTTTCGGACTCATTTAGAGAAAATTTCCCCTTACACGCTGTTGTCGAACTAGATTTTGTGGCCATTCTCCACAATTCCCAGCAAACATACCATCGAAGCTAGGTCCGAAATCTCTCAAAGCGTTTCCAAATTTTCTTTGTTCCCTCCTATGTCTTCCCTCACCTTCTCGATGCGAAGTAAATCTGCGCATACAGAAGATGCGTAATACCTGACGTCCTTATTATCCCGCCCTTGGATTAGGGATATCAAGTCTTTTATGGAATCTATAACAGTTACTCTTCTCATCAATAGGTTGAATTGTGATTTGGCTATGTCGGGTAATGACTAGACAATAGAGAGCTGCAGCTGTACAGGGTTATCTTCGGTCACCTCGAACACTCTCACCATATTTTCCAGAACTCCCGGACATTTGGCAATTAGCAACGCATTGGCCCCACCTGCTGTTATCCCTTCGAATATGGTGGCTACTTTGACGCGATGTACCATCTCCCCCTCATTCTGCTCTCCGCTCTCTCCGCTCTCTGCACTTCTGTTCCCCAGCAGTAATTTGGCCAAGGTCTTGAGAGGTTGTTCCTCCTTTGCTAAGTCGTGGTAGTACTCAGGAAAATTCGCCAAGGCGTGGGCGGCCGAATATTGAAGGTTGGGAATTTGCTTCTCCTCCAGCATGCGCACAAGTACATTACATGCTCTCTGGCGATCGAGAAAGCTGTACTTGTTTTCTCTAAGCTTGTCGGTCGCGAAAGCCAGCGTCGTGGCTGCTTTCACTCTGCATTCTCCAGGCTTTCCATCAGGACGAACAACTGGTCGGGAGCTCCTCCATCTCGACATATTGTCGACGCCGATAGGCCGTCGCGTGCGAGAATGTGCAAGGCGGACAGCGCGGCCTTGAGAACCTCTCCCACTTTCACGTGCAGCAGCTCCAGCAGCCTCTCCAACGCCTTTGGAAATAGGCTGATCTGGGCCTCAATCTCTTCACGCGTGCCAGATAGTACAGAATATAGGCCCTAGTGGCACGGATCCGGCCATCGGCATCCCATGCCTTATCCCGCCCTTCTTTGCTCAAGAGGCGTACGAGTACTGTAGTGTTGGAGGCAAAAGGCATGCCCGAAGGCAGGGCAGGGCATGCCTCATTCGCATTTTCAATACAGGGCGTGCCTGTATGTAAGAAAAATTTTATACATATATTCCAGAGTTAAAAGAGTGTGGGATAAGTCAAAAAATAAATGGGAAATTATGCTTGTTATTGGGGCTGAATGGTACTGAAACTACTCTTGGAACCGAAGGATTTGCCAAGTATATGCAATGCTGTTTTTGTTTCGGTACGTGCGATGTACACAGTTCCTTCGGCGTGTTGATTGTTTCTCCTTCTAAGAGTGCTTTATTTTCATAGAAGTATATTTTCTGATATATCAAATATACATATTTTAATACGGGCATGCCTTTTGACCTTGAAAGGGAGCATGGGCATGACTCGAAAATTTTTGTTCTGCCTCCAACCCTACGTACGAGGTCATTGAGGAATCCTGATGAGTCAGCAAGATGAGTTTTGAATTCTATAGGGGCTTTCTTCAATCGTTCCTTCAGATCTACGAGCGAGGCCGGGTCTAAACTGGGCAACTTATTCAAGGAGACTTCTCTGAAGAATATCAATCTGGCGACTGCGTCCCGAACGTGATCGGCGATTTTAAGACTATATTTGCAAGCCTCAATTTGGCTCAGGAGATCGGTGTAGATGTTGCAGGTTTTGCTAGTCGGTTTGCACACTGAGAAGTGGTCGGCGTCCGCTGTCATGCAACTGTCACAATCGCCGCCTCTCCAAGATGCTTCCGGCACCAGCACGTCGTATATTCCCACTAGGTACTGCGTGAAGGAGAATCGTGTGCGTCAATGAGAGGCCCACCATCATTTTCAATTCGAAAGCCATCAGAACACGAACAGAATGAGATTCATCGAGCGACCAGTTCAAAGTTAAAACGCTGTCTGAGACCAACACAGGCAACGAAAGAAGAGAATACATGAGCCAAGAGAGATGAATTCTCCTTTCCTAGCGTCGACCAACTTTGCAAATCCACATACATTTACTCACGTGATCGGGGCCGACCAAGAAGGTCTGAATGTTTTATCTATTGCGATCATGGTCCTCTGCTCTTTTGCGCTGGATTTAAATAGTAGGGACTCGAGGTAAACGGAGAATATGGTACTCATAGTTCCCAGCATTGAAGACAGCAATGCTTGCACGATCCAACTTTACTCATAACCTTTCGGACCTTTGATTAGCATACGAGCCTCTACAAAATAAAACTTATGTTTCATAGGGAGGGAAGCACCAGAAACGCACAGAGACATAGCGAAGGAAAGAAGAAAGGGATGTTGTAAGTCAACTCCTGGCGGTAGAGAAACATTTGCATTTGATGTGCATGTAATTTAAATGGCCATCCATGTCATTCGAAAACAATCTCGATACCGGAAAAAGAACATACCCACTTAGTCACATAACTTTCTCCAATTGTAGCCTTCCGCCATTTCCTGTACAAGCTATTCAATTGCTTGAAGTCCTGCTGTAGCCGTGAGAGGTACGGGTTCATCTTCTGGCATTTTTCCATATTGTGCCATCGAAATCTTCTTCCACGCGAAGTGTCATGCCAAAATGAGGCGTTGAGTTGTAGTAAATCAGATTGATGTTGTCCAGGAAATCCTTGACCTTTCGTTTGTCGTATACGTCACTTCCGTCCTTTGCAATTCTGTGAGCTTCCAGCAGAAGTTCCTTGATAACGATCCCTCCAAGAGAATGACCCACCAAGACCACGGGTTTTGATCACATCTCGTACTCCTTTCCAGAACTATGCAGGAATATGCTGGCTCACAAGTTTTCTCTTATTAGGTAGTAGTCTTGTCTCCCGTTTCTCGATGTAAGCTTCAGGCTAAGATCGTAAGAGGCAGAAAATATCCGGGCACCTTGCACGTCTTCCGCCAGCCAAGCCTCTGGCCAGACAACTTCGGCACCGCTAGCATTTTGACATTTTGACGAAACCCAATCGCGCAAATAGATATTACCAATGTCCTCTCCATCATTACAGGGCCCGTGGAAGAAGATGATGGACATTTCGAAGTCATCTCTCTCATTGAGGGCGTATAGGTTCTCACCGAGCTGCTTCTCGAATGGAGGTTGGATCCGTGACCTTTCTGCGAGCATGGTTCTGAAACAAAAAAATTCAAGACAGCGATCATGAGTCGATCGGAGGAACACAAAACCTTCTTTTGCTCCAAATTAACGATCAGGAGCAAGCGGAAAGTCAGCTGGTGTCAGCAAGTTCAACCTCACGCAGGAGTGTTTGCAATAAACCTCAACTCTACACTCTGCAATCGATATATGACAACAATACTGCTACATACATCGCCAACTACGTCGAGAATCCGACCAAAAGTTAGCAGAGGAGCCATATGCTCCATCAAGAGTACAGACGGGATCCTTGCACCTCATCCAGCAGCGACAACTTACTCCGATTAGTCTTGGTTTAAGTTGACAAGCTGCGAAAGATTTCATTCCAACGAACCACGCCAGGAGTCTACTGTGAAGAAGATTGCACTCGGAGCCTCTGTACCTTTGCTGGAATCCTTTGTGGGCGAAAAACACTGCATATTATAGTCGTGATGTTTTGTGAATGAAGTAGCTTGTTCTAGGATCTAGTTTTGTTTTTCTGTCGGAGACATTAATATCTCTCACGAGCTGCAGACGTTCGATGGACGCGATCGCATCAGAGCTTTGATTGGTGAAGGTAACCAGAAGTGGACTCGTTCGTCTTTGCGAGCAGAATCGTTCAGCTGCACTCGGAGAGTGACCTTGTGGAGTTCTCATTCACAAAGACATGATAGTTCCTTCTATCTACTGAAATGCAAGACACTAAACCTCTTTCACATCTGAACGACGAAAGAAATTCTCGATTCATGAGTTCAAACTGACAGACGACTTCACAGTTTATACGATTAAAGCCGATTCCTGCTCTTGGACTGAATTTCTGATCATAGAATGTAACTTCTCATCTGCATGGTCCATATGCGGACATATGTTTTCTCCTCTCGTCCTTGACTGAGAATTCGAAAAAGAAGTGAATCATCAATACAAAGAAGAAACGATAAATCAAGTTCATCAATTAGCTGCAATCCTCCAGGCATGGAAATAAAGATGTCAACGACGGAAGAAACTTTGCGAGGAATCCATTTACTTCTCTATTTACTTAGGAATAAGACTACTATCTGGTTCGATTAGACATAAAAACCGACCATCATGGTCAATTTGAGACATCAAAGCTCTAATGCTCAATCCATTTTATATTAGTAGGCCCGAATCTGCACTTTAGAAACAATGAAAACTGCACACAAACGTCCTAACATGAGCTTTGGATACAGCTGTAAAATTCCAGGTGGAAATAAAACTGTAAAAAAAGAAGTACCACTTTTCTCAGATTCTATCAATGCAGGAGACCGTATGTCTCTCGTGTCCAGCAGAGGTTTACATTCACTTTACTGTAGGTACAGTCTTACAATATTTACATGCTTCTTTGACATGATTAAGAGTACTTGAAATTGCCGATTTTAGTTGAATATCACATTTCCAATGAATCATCGTTGGTAGTGTGCACCTAGGATATATACTTATACCACGGCGGTCATGAGCTGCCCGTCAGCTTTCCATTTCTTTTGTGCTCTGATAATAGTTGATGCGTTTTTGGCACAGGTTACATTGTTCGGAGTCCATCCTTTCCAGAGTTATATGAAATTTGCTGGACTTGTACTAGGAGTGACGTCCTAACTTGCTGATCAATATTTTTCCGATTTCTCTCATTTGACACTTTCATAGTTGTATGGCATATGAGTAAGGATTTCAGATTCACGGGAGCTACCTCAACTAGCATGAGTCCCACCATCATAATAAAGACACGACGTAATTTGGGTGAAGAATCTGTAGGAGCTCGTACAGATACAGAGAGGCATCGAGCGGATATCGCCCACGGTCAAATGTACAACGAGTCGTCGGAAACTATTCACTACACTAGGGGTTGAGAGCTCTACAGCGAGGTTCTCTTCTGGTTTCACCTTTTCAACCATTTCAAGGGGCACACAACAAGGAGCCGCAATATGCGAGAATACCTTCTATAGACTAACCCCATCGTACAAGGCGATTTTTCAGTGCTGAAATGGAAAAAGGTGTATTTGTATATAAAAAATAACATAACGTGTAATACATTGTCGTGAGATTCGGATATCATTGAAGAAAACATAAAAAATTTGTACTAAACTCAATAGATTCCGTACTTTATTTCGTATTTTGCCTCTCTAAATAGGCAACATACGAAAGTTGCCTATTTAGAGAGGCCTGCTCATGAGGCTCACTCGTCTATGTGACCTACACACTGCGTAACATTGGGCCAAGAGGCTTCCCGAGGAAACTCAGCAACCGAACCCCACAAGGAGGAACCTCGTAATCGGCTAGCAGATGAGGTATTTTCTGATTGCACATATGAGATGGTCTGGAGGGATTGAGGATTTCGATTGAGCGATAAGTTGTCGCTCAACTGAAATCTGGAAGCGATCAGAAATGAGCTTTGTGTTGTCGCCGACATTACAAAAGCACTTATGTTAGCACTTATCTACTGACGAGGAGGAGAAGTAAATACATCACATACTCTCCATCGTTCTTCTAAAACGGGTGTCGATTACGCAAATCAAATACAATGTCTCTGCCTTCTGCGGATTCAGCCACTGCCGCGCTGAGGGTAAGGAAATCACAATTATCTATGCAAAATAAGTATAGCAGTTCTGGAATGTGTTTGCGCTATTTCCAATTATATTTTGAAATCTAAGAATCTCAGAGCTGCATTACGTAAGATCGGTTGACGTTGTCTTTGCTGATCTGCATCAGGTCAATCGCTTAAGCGACTCTATATACGAACTTTACAAGCCAGGAGATGAGTCACTGCTGGACATTGTATTCTTTCCTGGCCTACAATTGTCACACACCTCTGATGCTCACGAATCTACATGGAGGTCACGCGGTTCTCAAAAGGAAGTATGGCCGATGACCTGGCTCCCGGAAGATTTTCCGAGAGCTCGGATTCTCTCAGTCAATTACGATGCTTGTATCACGACATCAGCAGAGCATGGAAGATTAGACCTCCACAATACAGCCGAAAGTTTGATGGAAGATCTTAAATCTGCAAAGGTGGGGCAGCATCCCTTGCGTCCAGTTATACTTGTCGGTCACAGTTATGGAGGCTTGGTGATCAAACAATTGTGCTTCCACGCGCACTTCAGCGAAAGCTTGGATCGCTCTCAGTACCCAACGGCTGAATTTCTCAACTGCGTCAGAGGAATTTTCTTCTATGGAACGCCCCATCGCGGAATGTCATCTTTCTTTAGTCCGAATGGAACACAGCTGAAAGATGCTAGCCCTCTATTGAAATATGTGAAGGTGCTTTGCACAGAATCAGCTCGCCTTCATCAATATTTTGATTTTTTACGTCTGACACACAAGTGGAGCATTGCTGGAGTTGGAGAAACGAAAGCTACTACGTTTTTTACGCCAGTGAGTATAAGACTGAGTTGCGTTCACCATGTGACATGTTTGTTGTTTATTTTACTCGTCTTGATTTTAACCTGCTGAAACAGCAGCATCAATTCTGCATCAGCATATCATGGTTCGGAACCCAGTACTCTTTTCAGATTGTTCGGATATCATTTACAAAAGGTCCTGATGGGGTTCATGAACTTGGCTGAATTCCGGTTTCATTTTTTGGAAATCCATCCACCATAGAAGAATTTCAAATGACGAGTCTGACCAGTGGTTTGTTCCAACCTGTTTCCAAAGTATAGGAAGGGAAGTCTCAGAGTGGGATGATTGTAGACGAGGGTTCAGCTCAGTACGACAACTTCACTATGGAAATTGAGGATCATTTCTCTCTCTGCCAGCCCAAGAGCAGGAAGTCAAATACTTACACACGGTTGACAGCGTTCATTCAAAGTACTGATATCAAAAAGGTTACTCACACGAACATGTCCTCCTTGGCTGTTTGTATTTTTCCTCAAGAAAAGCAAAGATTAGCCCATGATACCCTCTTTTGGATGTATGGGAGCCAAAATAGGTTCAAGAAACCAGACGAGTTTATTGTGGGCGTCCATCGATAGCTAGATCACTGTCGACAAAATTTCAAATTGTGGCTTTCAAGAAAGAGTCCATTCTAGTCGGGTGAGATTCTTCGTGGCCTACAGATCTAAACTACGTTTGGGTACTGTGATTGGATACAGGTGAATAGGACGAGGCTTATTGAGGTGCCGAAGATGGCAATGAAGCTACATCATCACCTCTTTGTGAAGGTTCAGGATATCTTACGTAGAGTTCCAGCAGTAGCTCTTTGTGGCATGGGCGGTATAGGGAAAACAACTCTCGCGAAGCTGTTGTTCAATAAGTTGAGTGTTGATTTCGAATATACTTGTTTCGTTGAGTTGCCGAAGAGAGAAATCAATGAAGATTACATGAAAGAGCTTGAAGGCAGAGTGTATTCGGCGATGCATCACCATGGCATAAAGGTTGCACTAAGAGGGGAAGTGTGTGATTGGACTGATTTGACGCTAAAAAGACTTCTCCTTGTTCTGGATGACATTGACAATCATCGCCATGTTGAACTTCTCAAGCGCATATCTTCGGTGAACAATTGCACCAACAGTCGATACATTGTTACCTCTCGAAGTTTGGAATATTTGAACAGATGCATTGTGACCTCTGGAGATAGGGTTATTGAGGCATGCGTGTTCAACATGGAATACTTGAATTTTGAGAGCTCCAAAGTGTTATTTGGGTCTCTGCCTTCTGCGGATTCAGCCACTGCCGCGCTGAGGGTAAGGAAATCACAATTATCTATGCAAAATAAGTATAGCAGTTCTGGAATGTGTTTGCGCTATTTCCAATTATATTTTGAAATCTAAGAATCTCAGAGCTGCATTACGTAAGATCGGTTGACGTTGTCTTTGCTGATCTGCATCAGGTCAATCGCTTAAGCGACTCTATATACGAACTTTACAAGCCAGGAGATGAGTCACTGCTGGACATTGTATTCTTTCATGGCCTACAATTGTCACACACCTCTGATGCTCACGAATCTACATGGAGGTCACGCGGTTCTCAAAAGGAAGTATGGCCGATGAACTGGCTCCCGGAAGATTTTCCGAGAGCTCGGATTCTCTCAGTCAATTACGATGCTTGTATCACAACATCAGCAGAGCATGGAAGATTAGACCTCCACAATACAGCCGAAAGTTTGATGGAAGATCTTAAATCTGCAAAGGTGGGGCAGCATCCCTTGCGTCCAGTTATACTTGTCGGTCACAGTTATGGAGGCTTGGTGATCAAACAATTGTGCCTCCACGCGCACTTCAGCGAAAGCTTGGATCGCTCTCAGTACCCAATGGCTGAATTTCTCAACTGCGTCAGAGGAATTTTCTTCTATGGAACGCCCCATCGCGGAATGTCATCTTTCTTTAGTCCGAATGGAACACAGCTGAAAGATGCTAGCCCTCTATTGAAATATGTGAAGGTGCTTTGCACAGAATCAGCTCGCCTTCATCAATATTTTGATTTTTTACGTCTGACACACAAGTGGAGCATTGCTGGAGTTGGAGAAACGAAAGCTACTACGTTTTTTACGCCAGTGAGTATAAGACTGAGTTGCGTTCACCATGTGACATGTTTGTTGTTTATTTTACTCGTCTTGATTTTAACCTGCTGAAACAGCAGCATCAATTCTGCATCAGCATATCATGGTTCGGAACCCAGTACTCTTTTCAGATTGTTCGGATATCATTTACAAAAGGTCCTGATGGGGTTCATGAACTTGGCTGAATTCCGGTTTCATTTTTTGGAAATCCATCCACCATAGAAGAATTTCAAATGACGAGTCTGACCAGTGGTTTGTTCCAACCTGTTTCCAAAGTATAGGAAGGGAAGTCTCAGAGTGGGATGATTGTAGACGAGGGTTCAGCTCGGTACGACAACTTCACTATGGAAAATGAGGATCATTTCTCTCTCTGCCAGCCCAAGAGCAGGAAGTCAAATACTTACACACGGTTGACAGCGTTCATTCAAAGTACTGATATCAAAAAGGTTACTCACACGAACATGTCCTCCTTGGCTGTTTGTATTTTTCCTCAAGAAAAGCAAAGATTAGCCCATGATACCCTCTTTTGGATGTATGGGAGCCAAAATAGGTTCAAGAAACCAGACGAGTTTATTGTGGGCGTCCATCGATAGCTAGATCACTGTCGACAAAATTTCAAATTGTGGCTTTCAAGAAAGAGTCCATTCTAGTCGGGTGAGATTCTTCGTGGCCTACAGATCTAAACTACGTTTGGGTACTGTGATTGGATACAGGTGAATAGGACGAGGCTTATTGAGGTGCCGAAGATGGCAATGAAGCTACATCATCACCTCTTTGTGAAGGTTCAGGATATCTTACGTAGAGTTCCAGCAGTAGCTCTTTGTGGCATGGGCGGTATAGGGAAAACAACTCTCGCGAAGCTGTTGTTCAATAAGTTGAGTGTTGATTTCGAATATACTTGTTTCGTTGAGTTGCCGAAGAGAGAAATCAATGAAGATTACATGAAAGAGCTTGAAGGCAGAGTGTATTCGGCGATGCATCACCATGGCATAAAGGTTGCACTAAGAGGGGAAGTGTGTGATTGGACTGATTTGACGCTAAAAAGACTTCTCCTTGTTCTGGATGACATTGACAATCATCGCCATGTTGAACTTCTCAAGCGCATATCTTCGGTGAACAATTGCACCAACAGTCGATACATTGTTACCTCTCGAAGTTTGGAATATTTGAACAGATGCATTGTGACCTCTGGAGATAGGGTTATTGAGGCATGCGTGTTCAACGTGGAATACTTGAATTTTGAGAGCTCCAAAGTGTTATTTATGAGCCACGCTTTTCCTGATCCGACCAAACTGAGTTCATCACTTACGAAATGGTTAGACAAGATCGTCACGAAATGTGACGGACTACCATTGACCCTGGAGGTGATAGGCAGTTATCTGAAGAAGAAAGACGATGAAAGCATATGGAGGCAATGTCTCGACGCTCTGGATGAAGCAGAAAACGTTTCTGATTGGGATGAACGGTTGTGGGCGAAGTTGGAAGTGAGCTACAAGCCTTTAAGTCTTGAGGAGAAGCAAATATTCCTTGATGCTGCGACTTTCTTCAACAATTCCACCTGGAACCTTCAAGAAGCTAAGTCTTGCTGGCGTGTGCTCTATGGCCTCGAGGATATACGATGGAGGACTCTGGTAGATTTGTGTCTCGTCTACGATGTAAGCGAAATGAGGAGTATACAAATGCATGAGCAAATGAGGTCTTTGGGAATGAAATTGGCTGCGGCATGGGGAGATAATCGCATATGTAGGACTTGGACTAAGAAAAATGTCCTCTCGACGTCATCCAACACGGGTATGAAAATCGAGGTATGAAATTATGTTCAAAAGCTCCGACTCTCAAGGTTCCGTCTTCTCTCTGGGGTGCTTGGACACATCAAATATCAGTTGTTGATGTAGATCACTGAATTTCACAACACTTGAGGCACGTGATTGTTAGGTCGGTTTTTGTATTTCGCTGACCTTTTCTCTTGACTTCTTGTAAACGGCCGTTTCAAAGATTCACTGCCCTTCCTGTCGGTCAACAAACTGCTTTCTCGAACTCAAAAAACTTTTTGAGTTGATCCTCTGACTTCCCTGCAGAAGTGTCTTTCAAAGCACTTCACTATCACTCCGTGAGCTGCTTGTTGAAATCAGCAATATATTTTTATAAACTCGCACCCTCCTTCAGAAACGTAATACGAAGCACCTCTCTAGCAATCAACGCACTGGTTTTGCGAGTCCAACAAACTCTCTTCAGGGATCAAACAACTTTCATCTCATTATGTCATTGACATCACACTATCTCCTTATCTTGCTCTTGAGGGATTCATCAAGTAACATATTCGCCACACAACGTTGTTGGTTTTGCCCATCCTCACATTATTTGGACTTTGAAACGAGCATCGTCTTTCCGTCCACGAGCATCCGAGCCAGCCTCTTCACTCAATTTGGGCTTTTCTATTAAGAATGTCATTGACTTTCAACCTGAAGACCCGATGTACCTGATCATATGAAATGCTACAAGTCTTCTAGGTCAAGTTTAGATAATGGACTTTATATGTGGCTTGGGATGTGAACTAGGCCCTGGGTGTTTTGGTGCAGGAGGTCATAGCGCTACGACTTGAAGACTCGATGCACCTCAAATCGAGAAAGATTGGCCAGATGAAGAAGCTGCGATATTTGGATTCCGAGAAGGAGTTGATGTTGGATGAAGTAGGTGGCGAGCTTTCAAAAACCGTGGTACTTCTTCGACTGTGTGGAAAAATGAGTAGTATTTGTGACCTGGTCGACGGAGGTCGTGAATGTTTGGCTGTTCTGGACTTGAAGGCACCGCTCACATGTTTGCCAACAACCTTCAGCGAGTTGCAAAACCTTGAATTCATGAATTTCGAAGCTTGTCTCTTCGAAGGTCTTCCCGAAACGTTCGGAAAACTTCCCAGGCTTCGTCGTCTGACATTTAGGAGTTGCAAGAGACTTCGTTCACTACCTGAATCTTTCGTACGGCTCTCAGAGCTGCGGTCTTTGGAACTTCATGATTGTGATAATTTTAAAGCATTGCCAGACTCGTTCGGCGAGCTCCCCTGTCTGGAGACTTTGATCATGGTGTCATTGTTCAACCTTCAAAGATTGCCTGAGGGTTTCGGAAATCTGTCCCAGCTAAAAAGGCTGGTAATATCAGATGCGCATAATATCACAGAACTGCCTAAGAGCTTCGGCCGTCTCGCTGAACTGCGGAACCTGCATCTCGATGATATGTCTGACCTCCAAGCCTTGCCTGATACTTTTGGGCAGCTTTCGAAGCTGTCGTCTTTGTCAATAGCGGGTTGCAATATGAAACAAGAATTGCCGCATTCGTTCGGGCAACTGCCCAACCTGACCAGCTTAGACCTCTCCCGCTGTCGCAGCCTTAAGGTCTATCGAAGTTCCATGGCTGCTATTCAAAGACTTCGAAGTCTAACACATCTGCAAGTCGAAGCAGGTTGGCCAGGTACATTTAGTTTCCACAGCAAAGTGAGTCATCGTGAGAATCTATCAGAAAGTGAGTTGCGGGAGTTGGCTTCATTTTTTCGACTCAATCAGGAGGATCATCTTAAGGATGATAAAGTACGTAAGTTGGAGGAGTTGTATTTAAAAATATATGACACTAGTTCCGCTAGTTTTCCTATTCCTGAGGAATTACAGAATTATCTCAACAACACTGATGTTTTCATCAGATAATGACGTTGGTTTCATGTTCCACGTTGATGTGTTTAATTTTATTTTCCATTGATTTTGTTATTATAAATTTTATAGGTTTAGATATTAGATTATCATTTAATTTGTGAATAGATGTAACTAATGTAATTGAGAATCTTGTTGTTATTATAAATTCAGTTTATAGTGTTAAAAATTAATTTACTTATTTTTTATAACCTAGAATTTCAACTCATGCATTGACTGGAATCACATAATACATTGTAAAATAATGTGAAGTTTTAATGGTATCAAAAATTTGTTCTACAACAAATTTGTATAGAGTAAATTACTTGTCTTGTATTTGGAATTTTCTAACTTTGAAAATTTGTGTGATCATACATTGGAACATATCCTATGTGTAAAGGAAACTTGTTTTGAGAGATCACAACTAGAGAAAATGCTATGTTGTTTTGAAATTTGGGGTCTACAAAATTACAAAAAAATATCAAAATTTTTGGATTGCTTTATTCGTAGTTTTTGTCATGTAGACAGAGTTTTTCTGATAAAGATCTTTTGAGTGTTTTCGTCTTATGGAATTGCCGTATTAGTGTGACGGATTTTGGTTGCTAGCAGTTGTTGACTCTACGCTTTCTTGAGCAGCTCTTTTTTTTCCATACATAATTGGCAACCATGCTAGGGAAAGCTCAAGGCTAGCAAGAGTGTAGAGTATGTTAGCACTTCCTACTCGAGGAGTTGTTTTTGCAGTAGAATTGCTTCCTGCTAGTGCATCTATTGTAAAGTCTCATGAGATTGAGAATGAGGCTTCAAATGCAATACAGAATTTGGAGCTTTTGATGGTCGACAATGTTGTTGGAGAAACTGCCGGAGTCTTTGAAATTTCCCGAGTAGATGTGAATACACTGGAGACCATGAGTATAGACTTGGAGCAGTTTAGTTAGAAAGTTTACAAATTTCAACTGACGATAAATTCTCAACCGTATGTTTGTTTGACATTCTGAAAGTATAATAGAAAGTTTAGGGTATCTTTTCAAATCAAGTATATTCGAGTTTTCCCTTGTTGGTACAATCAAGAAGATATGGGAACTCGAGGAGAAGCTGTAAGCATGGAGCAGATGAAGTAAAGTTTTATGAGCCTTGTGAATGTGTGAGGCCTATTTTTTTGTTTTTCTTTAAAAATAAACAAAACATAAACATATTTGTGTAGGAGATAGGAAAAAGATTAGACTTTGACGAAGTTATGGTAGAAATAGTGGAATTCGTCTAGGGCCGAAGATCTTCGGGTCTCCGGCGCAGCCTTTTTGGAGAGTGCAAGATCTGCGTCTTCGGCGAAGACATCGGGGTCAATTTGAAATCATGCAACGGGCTGAGTAACGTTTGCACGCGCCAGAAACGCTACTGGAGGATCAAGAAGGTGAGGTTAGGGCTTCATGGGTAAAGGCACTACGAGAGGTCCTCGCGCCGACATGGCGATATCGAGCAGGAACGAGCGGGAGAGCGACAGAGTGAAATCGACCAATCTTGCTGTCAGGATATACGTGAATCGAAGATATGGCGCCGACCAAGAAGAGCGAGAAGGTGCGGAAGTTAATTCCCTTGAAGGTACCCTACGAGGAATTGTGACCCTTCCGACGCGAGCTAAGTGAGTTGCGACTCAAATTTCTCCTATGGAATTGAAATTGCATCTCAGCCAACATATGCAAGGAGATCATGGACAAGAATCAGACGGAAGGCGAAGATCTCCGAGGCAACCCCTTGTTGTGGACTGTCGAGCACTGGACGCAGGTACTGAACAGTGCGCAGGCCGCGAGGGAGATCTTATGTTTGAGAAGAGTAGTGTAGCATTGACGCGCACCGAAGAATTCTCTTACGGGCCCCTTTTCAGTCCAAAAAGGCAAGGAACTAATGGATGAAAGACAGTGGACTACCTGGATCCGAAGAGGCGTGCAATTGCCCTGGGAGTTATGCACATCTTACGTCCGGCATGCACGACTTACGTGACGGCATGGCAAGTAGGGTTCTTCGAGCGAATTTTGAGTGGACGAAGAGTACATTAGGCAAAGATCTTCCATGAACTTGTCTGGGTGAACGCAAGCTCCCGATGGGCGGGACCTTTGGTGAATCACCTCACTCCCTTCCTTGTGCATTTTTATCGAGGCATGGATTTGCTCATGAAGGAAGAATTGAGGTAGTTCCCGAGAGAGAGAGAGAGAGCTTCTAACGGCAGACACCAGCGAAGGGACTGAAGACGACACTCTTCAACCTTCAATTCTGCTCCAAACGACGGCCCGAGGACCAGTGCAGGTGGACGTGGTACAAAGGCAGGAAAAGCCAGAAAGACGATTGGCGAATGAAGGAAGGTCGTGAGCGATGACGAGGGCGACTTGGCGTTGGAGGTACGAAGAGCAAGGACAGAGATTGGGGTTAACCGACAGACGAGAACCCGAGCGAGGCCAAAGCAGAGAGCGAATAGAGGACTAGTGATGGCCGAAGCATCGGAGAGCAGTGTGGAGAAGATGGTGGCACCGATCATGCATGAGGCCACGGGTGCAGAAGAAGAGCGGAGGCAGCCTGTGGAGGAAGAAAGGTCTTCAGAGGTGTTAATCGAAGTTCTAGCAGATATGCCGGTAGAACCTAGGAAGGAGGGAGTAGAGATTGTAAGTCCGAATTCCTTGTCTTCGGAGCAGACACGGTGTAATAACCCACCAAAGGCTAAAACTGCAGTATGGTGGTAAAAAAGATCGAACCCACAGGGACAGAGGCAACACACAGAGTAAAAGTGTCACGTTTAACAGACTTTTGTAGAGTTTGAATTCTAGGCGACTGTCACTCCCAGAAATACTGCAGTGCTCGACTCGGAGGCTCGACTCGGAGGAGGATCTCAACTCGGAGGATGCTCGGAGGATGCACGATACAGCGTGGTCACTCAACACACACACACACACACACACACACCTGAAACTGGCAAAAGCACAACTCGGAGGTCGGTCAAGACCTCCGCTTCGGATTTCAGGAGGAAAGTGTCTCAAAAGTTCACTCAGAGGCTCTGCAGGTAGTGCCTCCCACTCCGGCTTTTACTGCCCTTCCGCCAGGAACTAGCGTAGGGTACCCGGACTGGACTTCCCACTTCGGAACGAAGCCTCTTCATACGCCGTGGACGTCACCCTCGACTATCACACCAAACGCAGGGAGTGCAGACCCGACTGAGAACTTACTGAAAACACGATCCAGTAACACACACACAACCTGAATTACAAACCAAGGTTTACACGAAGTAATGAAACTTCACATTGGCATTCAGGGGAAACTTCCCGTAGGAGTACAATCAGGATATGTCACTCGAAGGAGTAAGGGGGAACTGTTCAAGTATCTAACTCGCAGCCGGCTCTGAGCATCAGAAATCACCCGCAGGTGCAGATCCGCACTACTCAAGTCTCTAACCGGGTACTAGCTCTGAACATTCAGCCGAAGGCCTTCAACTACAACATACGGTAACTTCGCTATGCTGCAGCTTCTCTACGTGGTGCCAGGACCAAAATGCACAAACACGCCAAGAAAGTGAGTTCCTGATCTGCACTTCCGAAACTGGAAGAGTCCCAAGGCAAAACGCCTTGATCTACTTTATACCCTCAAAAGATCCTAACTAGCACTACGCTATCCTATCTACTACTCGCAGCATCTGCGCGAAACCAAACTACTCTACTGCACTCAGCAGATCCGGTGCTGCGCCTCCTGCGCGCCGGACTGCTCCGCTTACTGTCTCTACCTTGCCAGTCTTCCGACCGGCTGCGTAACCCCAGGCGTCGGAGCGCTGTGGTGACTTCCGACTGTAAGTGCGCCATAGTGTCGCGCGCACCCGACAAGAAGGTTTCTAATTTTCTCGCCACTCTCCGCCGACTCCGACTGTCACCCTCCGTCAATGCCGCCGCCCGAAGCTCGAACTCCCTGAGTGTGATCCTCTCTTGAGCTGCCACCTCCCAATGGGCGTATCCTTTTAGACAACGAGTCACCTGTGCCGCCAACTCTCCTCGCGCCCTGCAGCTGCTCTCCACCTCTGCCAGCTGCATTTCTAATTCCGCACGTTGTGCCCTCAAATCCGAGCACTCGGATTGCAAGTTGCGCAACAACTCCTCATCCTCCTTGCGGGCTCTTTGACTTTCTTCTAAGGCACGCGTCTGGCGCGCAAGCTCGGCTGCTAGGACTTGGTTCTGTCTCCGCTCCTCCTGCAATTCCGACTCGATCTTTGCCCGTATTAGCTCGGCATCCGCCTGACTTTTCGTCGCCGCATCCTCCCTCTGCTGCTGCAAGGCTTGGTATAGCTTCTGGGTGACCGCCAAGTGTTGTCGGAGGGCGGTGTTCCTATCCACATATACTTGGCAACTAGAGGCCCACCTTGCCACCTTGCTCCTCGTCCTTCGCCTGATAGTCTCCACATAAGACTGCGGTTTTAAAGCACTTGCGTATTTGGATGTCTTGCGATCCAGATATCGCAGGAGTGGAACTATCTGTTCGCACAGCACCCCTGTTGGCGTTTTCTGCACCGAATCCGCTTCCTGCTCTTCCGAGCTCGTCTCATCCTCAGTCTCGAGGATTTCAGTCGCCACCGAATCCCTTGGCGACTCCCTGGAACTGTGGCGCGCAGCAGCTTCCGCTGCGACTGCTGCTCCACTGCCTGCTAAAATATCTAGGGCAGTGGGAGATCCCACTGCTTGAGCCCCTGTTCCGGCTCGATCTTCGGTTTCTGAAGGGGTCGACGCCGCAGTGACTTTTGTCACTCTTGCACCGCCCGCTTCTGCTGCTTGTCCTTCCGGCGCAATCTGCGCGGAAGGTGTCCTCGCTGAAGGTGTGTCCGCCGAAGGCGTCCGCACACTGGTCGTTGGCCCCATCCGTCTCGCAGTCGGCGAATCCGGCCGACTCTCTGTTGTCCGACTCGCAGTCGGCCGACCAGCAGTTGTCCGACTGGGAGTCGGATACACCCTGCGCGTCTTGACTCCACTTGGCCTGCTTGCTGGTGGCGTTTTCCCAGAAGTGCCTTCCGCCGAAGACGACCCTCTGAGGATTGTTGGCTCGTCAGCCAAACTCTCTTCTGCTTCCGGCCTGCTGTCCGGTTCAACGCGCCGTTCAGTTGGCCTTCCTTCCGCTTGTCGGCCTTCAGTCATCCCACTCGCAGTCGGCCGACTGTCAGTCCGTCCATCTCCTCCCGAAGGCCGTGGTGCCTTCTGTGCAGAGGTATCTGCCGTCTTCCCTAGAATCTGAGCGATTATCTCCTCCTGTGTGAGATTCCGCCGGGTCGGAGTTCGCCCGGTCTCCTCAGTACCAGTTGGCATTTTGCGTGCCCTCTGTTTTGGTCGACTGTGAGGCTCGGGGGTGGGCCGATCACGAGTCGGCGCAGCTGGCACTTCCGGCTGCAAGTCCTCAGGTCTCTCATCCCACTTCCGCTTTCGCGGAATGCGCTCACTTCGACGTTCTTCTGCTGCTCTTGCTGGAGCCGGAGCCGGAGGCGTACTGGCAGGTTCCTCGTCCGGATCCGTGTCTACTTCGGCCTCCCTCGAATATCTACCTGGATAGTTCCGGGTCAGCTACGGAAACCGTGTTTTCTCAGCATTTGTCAAACATCCCATCGCCCGATAAAACACGATTAAGTAAGGCGATAGATGATTGAGGGTTCCTCCCTTCTCTTCTTGCGCATGTTGGCGCGTCACCTTCCACAGGAGCCGTGCCCAATGCACTGGAGCTCTTGACAACACTAGCTCCACAAACTCTACTTGCCAACCATGCATGTAAGCGGTCTTGGTCGGCTGCAATATCTGCAGCAATGCAGTCGCGACATTTCTCCGCAATCGATCCTTGTAATCCCGTGTCCGGAAACCGTTCTTGGGATGCCTGGCAACTTTGAAGAGCTCATTGTAAGAGACTTCTTCCTCCTGGGACACCTTCATGCTATCGGCCTCGAAGAGGAGATCCCCTTCCTCGCCGGCACACCTGCCCAACACCTGCGCCCAGTTGCAAATGTCCCATCTCTCTGGGTGTGGGCGGAATCCGCAAGAGGGCTTGTGTCTCTCCTGCAGATACTCGCGCACCATCTCCGGACATGTCCAGTTCCACCCCCATAGGAGAAAATCGAGCTTCAGCCTCAGCAGCACATCTTGAAATGCGCGTAGACCGATCTGCGGCACCCTGAGTGGAGACACTCGCAGCTGGGGAACCTTCGACATTGCGTTGCCTGCACACACAAACGTTCTCCCTTTCGCTCGCTCTCTCACAATCGCCACTGCGCGTCGGCCGCTCAAGCACTGACTGCTCACTCTCTCTGCGCTCAAGCTCAAGATCGCTACTCGCAATTCTCTCCAAGGTCCGCCAAGATCCTTGCGCAACTCGTCTCCGCACTCTCTACTCTCACTGCAGGTCGCTCCGCCCTTGCGCGTAATCTTGAAAACTGGAAATCGCAAAGTCAAGAAATGAGAGAATGAGACTGGAGCACAGTCTTTTCTTCTCCAATTTCAAGAACGTCCAACGTTCTTACTGGTTACAACGTACGCAGCCGGCTATACGGCTTAACGGTTCGCCCTTTGCATGCGCGAATTCACGTCTCCGCACTGCGCGCATTCGCATGCGTAAACGTTGAATTCTCCCGCCGCCGCCACCTTCCGGACTCGAGTCCGCTGCAGGGTATACGTCGGCCCTGTTGTCTTTTCCTAACCCGTCCCTCACCGGAGGCGTGTCGCCGCTGGTGCGTTCATTATCCGTCGGCGCCTTGCTGGAGGCGCACATCTAGTCGGAGCGAATTACGCCGGCGCGCAGTCGTACCGCTTATTTTGTCCTTTATGCCTCGTCCGTTGCTGCCGGCGCATATCCGCCAGCGCAACTCATGCCAGCGCATCCGGCCGTCAGCGCCACGTCGGAGGCGTACATCCGACCGGCGCTTTCCTTCCATGAACAGCCGCCAAAGGCGCTTCCGACTCTGAGTTGGTTTCCTCCTATGAGCGCGTGATTCCGCCGAAGGCGCATCGCCGAGGGCGTACGGGAATCCTTTCCGGCTGTGAACCCTAGCGCGAACGGCGCATGTCCGGCTACGAGTTTTCCGACGCTCATAACTTCTCCGTCCCTGATCCATCTCCAACGCTCTTGGGCTCGTTAGAACGAGCGTCCCGAGCTCTTTCTAATGCGACTTCAACCAACTGGATCTACCGTGTATCCCGATTGTTATGAAGGTTTTCCCTTTCCGCGCTAGCGGCGCTTCGCCGAAGGCGCACTCATGGTCGGACGCCTTTAGAGGTCCGGACCCTTCTCCTGACGTCTTTAGCAAAACCTCCTCCTGAGGTGTCTGCGCCGGAAGCGTAGCTTCCTTATACGCTAGAGGCGCGTGAGTAGAGACACCTCAGAAAAGGAGCTTTTGCCGAAGGCGCCGAAGACATTGGCGTTGGTACATCCGACTACGTGATTCTTTGTGTCCTCGTGACGATCTCATCAATCCACTCTATTTAACGTACCCTTTTCTAACTACAAACACTGCTTCGGTACTAGTTTTCTAAAATTGTTTAAATTCTGCAAAAAAACAAAAAGTGTGTTACCACACACGGTCTGCGCGGGATGAAGAGACACCACGACTGGAGAGGAACGAGGGATTGGTGAAGGAGCCCACTCTGAGTGAGGAGATACTAGAGCGGGTTGTTGCACAGATTGGAGGGACGGTGAGTGAGCAAGCTGATGCTACATTGCCGCCGACTCCGGTAGCAGATGTAAGACCCGAAGACGGAGGGAAGACTTTGGGCGAAGAGGTAAAGGCCTTGGAGGTTACCTTTCCGGAATTCTTACAAGACAGCGTGGTACCGTTGTTGCAGTACTTGGATAATAAGCGGGAGAAGTACGCCATTTCCAAGGAGGTAGGGTTCTATGTTGAACTGATTAGGAACAAGACGAAGCTCAAGAGATCAGTTGCAGTGAAGAGGGAGTGGGAATCCGCGACTGAATTGGCACGGGAGCGAGCGGCAATCTTGGAGGCCGAGTGCGCGGCAATGAAGGTGGCATTGAAGGAGCGAGAATCCCAACTTCGGGAGAAGGAAGTTGAGTGTTAAGTCTTACAGCTGAACTTGGAGAAGGAAGCAAGAAGATGTGCAGAGTTAGAAGAGACCTGTGTGGGACTTCGCGCTTTCAACGAGAATGTACAGAAGGTAACAGTGGATTTGGTCTCGAGACTGGAGAAATTCAAAGAGGCGTATGAAGAGGCAACAAGCGATTGGAGCGTCTGATCGTAACTGCAGAGAAGCGCGAGAAGAAGTATCTTGAGGAACTTGCTACTGTGGAAGCCCGAAGAGCCGAAGAAGTTCGTATCGCCGAAGAACTTTGGGGCAAAATCGCAGAGGCAAAGACGGCGGAGGAAGATCTTCGTAGGAAAATTTCAGAGATTGCAGGCAAGAGCGACTTGGAATTCCGGCGTGGAGAGGAGCTTTCAGCGAGTCTGGCGGCGAGAATCCAATAGCATGCGGAAGAAACAAAGAGTTGGGCCAAGAAATTGGCGGATTGCGGATCGACCAGATCTTTGGAGGTCGAATGTAGATTAAGAGTCAAATCGGAATGCAGACGGTTGTGCGAGCAGTTAGCGAAGGCGGACCTGAGATCGCAAGAGTCGCACCGGAGGATGGAAAAGGCAGAGGAGGCCTACCGTCAACTGCAGGACGAGACGACTGACGTGTTGAAGCTGCGGTTAGAGAAGTGTCTGACCGGGTTCGTGACGTGGGGATTGCAAACGGTGAAGTGGCTGAAGCTAGATTCGCTCGAGCGACGGTTGATGGGAGCCAAGGCTAGCGGATCCGTAGGACATAAGCAGATTGTAGAGTTAGTTAATTCATTTTTGGAAGGATTGAATGAGGCGCGCCAGAATGTAGAAGTTGAGATTATAAACGTGTTGCGTAGATTAGGAGTAGACAGTAGTTCAGATGACGCCATAACCGTTACATCAGACGACACAGCCCCTGAGACCAATTTGCCTCAGGCGGTTGATATCCTAGAGTTGTCATTGTGAATAAAGAGGCCCAAGGCTCTTTCCTTGGGGGGCTTTTCTGTCAATTGGCTTGTCTCAACTGTCAACCTGTATCCAAGGTGTGTCTATGTGCTGGTGTGTGATTCGGACATTGAACACAGTGCGCTTCTGTTTGTCAAAGTTACCGCATCAGGAGTTGTGAATGCTCAGCTTGGATGTCTTGTGTAGCCTGGGGTTACTTTTTTGGGATTTAAGCAAGTTCAAGTCTGAGTATTCGGGCCAGTGTGTATGCATTTATGCGATGCTGGGAAGTTTTCCCCCTGATATATGAGTGTGAGGTCGCCTGCAATTCTCACAGGCTTTGTTTGGAAAAGATTCAGGTTTTGAGTAGGTTTTGCACTACCTTGTGAGTCTTCAGCTCTAGCTGGGAAGTGTCTTCTGGGAGTCGCATTGGCCTAAGAAGTAAAACTTCGTAATAGAATGCTATCTTGTGACAAATCGTGACTTTTGTGTTTGTTTTTGTCCTCGTGGGACCGGATCTATACCATTATGCTCCATTTTGGTATTTATCTGTCATTACAGAATGCAAAGGCTCATAGAGATGCACCTCAGGTTAGAAAAGAGTCAATTAGTATAACTAAACGCCTACAGATTGTTTTGACCAAGCAAGATTTTAATTGATGGAAGAACAACCACAAAGTACTTGAAGGAGTATTGGATGGAAGTTATCATTCATAAGCACACTACTAAAGTAGCATACGATGAGTTTTCGACTCTTGTTGAGACAAAGCTTAAAGATCTTATCACAAGGTTTGCAACTAAGACTAATGGAGATTGAAAGACTTTTGAGCTTAAGATGAAGGGCGAGTTTTGGTTTGAGTATCTGGACCGTATGATGGTAGTAACATTTATGAGTTGGGTACATGAGAAGGATAAAATTTGAGGCCACAAGAATTACTGTGGTAACACACTTTTTGTTTTTTTGCAGAATTTAAACAATTTTAGAAAACTAGTACCAAAGCAGTGTTTGTAGCTAGAGAAGGGTACGCTAAATAGAGTGGATTGATGAGATCGTCACGAGGGCACAAAGAATCACGTAGTCGGATGTACCAACGCCAACGTCTTCGGCGCCTTCGGCAAAAGCTCCTTTTCTAAGGTGTCTCTACTCACGCGCCTCTAGCGTATAAGGAAGCTACGCTTCCGGCGCAGACACCTCAGGAGGAGGTTTTGCTAAAGACGTCAGGAGAAGGGCCCGGACCTCTAAAGGCATCCGACCATGAGTGCGCCTTCGGCGGAGCGCCGCTAGCGCGGAAAGGGAAACCTTCATAACAATCGGGACACACGGTAGATCCAGTTGATTGAAGTTGCATTAGAAAGAGCTCGGGACGCTCGTTCTAACGAGTTCAAGAGCGTCGGAGATGGATCAGGAATGGAGAAGTTATGAGCGTCGGAAAACTCGTAGCCGGACATGCGCCGTTCGCGCTAGGGTTCACAGCCGGAAAGGATTCCCGTACGCCCTCGGCGATGCGCCTTCGACGGAATCACGCGCTCATAGGAGGAAACCAACTCAGAGTCGGAAGCGCCTTTGGCGGCTGTTCATGGAAGGAAAGCGCCGGTCGGATGTACGCCTCCGACGTGGCGCTGACGGCCGGATGCGCTGGCATGAGTTGCGCTGACGGATATACGCCGGCAGCAACGGACGAGGCATAAAGGACGAAATAGGCGGTACGACTGTGCGCCGGCGTAATTCGCTCCGACTGGATGTGCGCCTCCAGCAAGGCGCCGACGGATAATGAACGCACCAGCGGCGACACGCCTCCGGTGAGGGACGGGTTAGGAAAAGACAACAGGGCCGACGTATACCCTGCAGCGGACTCGAGTCCGGAAGGTGGCGGCGGCGGGAGAATTCAACGTTTAAGCATGCGAATGCGCGCAGTGCGGAGACGTGAATTCGCGCATGCAAAGGGCGAACCGTTAAGCCGTATAGCCGGCTGCGTACGTTGCAACCAGTAAGAACGTTGGACGTTCTTGAAATCGGAGAAGAAAAGACTGCGCTCTAGTCTCATTCTCTCATTCTTGACTTTGCGATTTCCAGTTTCCAAGATTACGCTCAAGGGCGGAGCGACCTGCAGTGAGAGTAGAGAGTGCGGAGACGAGTTGCGCAAGGATCTTGGCGGACCTTGAAAGAATTGTGAGTAGCGATCTTGAACGAGCGCAGAGAGAGTGAGCAGTCAGTGCTTGAGTGGCCGACGCGCAGTGGCGATTGTGAGAGAGCGAGCGAAAGGGAGAACGTTTGTGTGTGTGCAGGCAACGCAATGTCGAAGGTTCCCCAGCTGCGAGTGTCTCCACTCAGGGTGCCGCAGATCGGTCTACGCGCATTTCAAGATGTGCTGCTGAGGCTGAAGCTCGATTTCCTCCTATGGGGATGGAACTGGACATGTCCGGAGATGGTGCGCGAGTATCTGCAGGAGAGACACAAGCCTTCTCGCGGATTCCGCCCACACCCAGAGAGATGGGACATTTGCAATTGGGCGCAGGTGTTGGGCAGGTGTGCCGGCGAGGAAGGGGATCTCCTCTTCGAGACCGATAGCGTGAAGGTGTCCCAGGAGGAAGAAGTCTCTTACAATGAGCTCTTCAAAGTTGCCAGACATCCCAAGAACGGTTTCCGGACACGGGATTACAAGGATCGATTGCGGAGAAATGTCGCGACGGCATTGCTGCAGATATTGCAGCCGACCAAGACCGCTTACATGCATGGTTGGCAGGTAGAGTTTGTGGAGCTAGTGTTGTCAGGAGCTCCGGTGCATTGGGCACGGCTCCTGTGGAAGGTGACGCGCCAACATGCGCAAGAAGAGAAGGGAGGAACCCTCAATCATCTATCGCCTTACTTAATCGTGTTTTACCGGGCGATGGGATGTTTGACAAATGCTGAGAAAACACGGTTTCCACAGCTGACCCGGACTTATCCAGGTAGATAATCAAGGGAGGCCGAAGTTGACACGGATCCGGACGAGGAACTTGCTAGTACGCCTCCGGCTCCGGCTCCAGCAAGAGCAGCAGAAGAACGTCAAAGTGAGCGCATTCCGCGAAAGCGGAAGTGGGATGAGAGACCTGAGGACAGGCAGCCGGAAGTGCCAGCTGCGCCGACTCGTAGTCGGCCCACCCCCGAGCCTCACAGTCGACCAAAACAGAGGGCACGCAAAATGCCAACTGGTACTGAGGAGACCGGGCGAACTCCGACCCGGCGGAATCTCACACAGGAAGAGATAATCGCTCAGATTCTAGGGAAGACGGCAGATACCTCTGCACAGAAGGCACCACGGCCTTCGGGAGGAGATGGACGGACTGACAGCCGGCCGACTGCGAGTCGGATGACTGAAGGTCGACAAGCGGAAGGAAGGCCAACTGAACGGCGCGTTGAACCGGACAGCAGGCCGGAAGCAGAAGAGAGTTTGGCTGACGAGCCAACAATCCTCAGAGGGTCGTCCTCGGCGGAAGGCACTTCTGGAAGAACGCCACCAACAAGCAGGCCAAGTGGAGTCAAGACGCGCAGGGTGTATCCGACTCCCAGTCGGACAACTGCTGGTCGGCCGACTGCGAGTCGGACAACAGAGAGTCAGCCGGATCCGCCGACTGCGAGACGGATGGGGCCAACGACCAGTGTGCGGACGCCTTCGGCGGACGCACGTTCAGCAAGGACACCTTCCGCGCAGATTGCGCCGGAAGGACCGGCAGCAGAAGCGGGCGGTTCAAGAGTGACAAAAGTCACTGCGGCGTCGACCCCTTCACAAACCGAAGATCAAGCCGGAACACGGGCTCAAGCAGTGGGATCTCCCACTGCCCTGGATATTTTAGCAGGCAGTGGAGCAGCAGTCGCAGCGGAAGCTGCTGCGCGCCACAGTTCCAGGGAGTCGCCAAGGGATTCGGTGGCGACTGAAATCCTCGAGACTCAGGATGATACGAGCTCGGAAGAGCAGGAAGCGGATTCGGTGCAGAAAACGCCAACACGGGTGCTGTGCGAACAGATAGTTCCACTCCTGCGATATCTGGATCGCAAGACATCCAAATACGCAAGTGCCTTAAAACCGCAGTCTTATGTGGAGACTATCAGGCGAAGGACGAGGATCAAGGTGGCAAAGTGGGCCTCTAGTTGCCAAGTATATGTGGATAGGAACACCGCCCTCCGACAACACCTGGCGGTCACCAAGAAGCTATACCAAGCCTTGCAGCAGCAGAAGGAGGATGCGGCGACGAAAAGTCAGGCGGATGCCAAACTAATACGAGCAAAGATCGAGTCGGAAATGCAGGAGGAGCGGAGACAGAACCAAGTCCTAGCAGCCGAGCTTGCGCGCCAGACGCGCGCCTTAGAAGAAAGTCAAAGAGCCCGCAAGGAGGATGAGGAGTTGTTGTGCAACTTGCAATCCGAGTGCTCGGATTTGAGGGCACAACGTGCGGGATTAGAAATGCAGCTGGCCGAGGTGGAGAGCAGCTGCAGGGCGCGAGGAGAGTTGGCGGCACAGGTGACTCGTTGTGTAATAACCCACTAAAGGCTAAAACTGCAATATAGTGGTAGAAAGGTCGAACCCACAGGGACAGAGGAACACACAGGGTACAAAGTGTCACGTTTTAACAGACTATTGAGGAGTTTGAATTCTCAGGCAACTGTCACTCCCAGAAATACTGCAAGTGTCCACTCGGAGCGCACTCGGAGGTCGCACAGTGCAGCGTAACACACACACACACACACACACACCTGAAACTACAGAAACACAACCCAGAGATCCGTTAGGACCTCTACTTCAAGATTTCAGGGGGAAAGTCTCTCACGAGCACACTCGGCAAAGCTGCGGGCAGTGACTTCCAACTCCGGCTTTTACAACGCTTCCACTAGCTTGCTGCTAGCGTAGGAAACCCGGTTTGGACTGCCTACTTCGGATCGAAGTCACTCATACGCGTTGAACAACACTCTCAACTCACAAAACGCGCAGAGAACACAGGTCCACACTGAAGGACTCACTGTGAAACATTCCAGTAACACAACAACAGTCTATTGAAGAGTTTGAATTCTCAGGCACTTGTCATTCCCAGAAATACTACAGGGGTTACCCTCAAAGCACCTGCTGCAGCGTCACCAGAATTTTACAACCAAGGCTTACACGAAGTAGCAAAACTTCACTTTGGCATTCAGGGGAAAAATCCCAAGGGAGTACAATCAGAAAGGAACACTCGAAGGTGTAGGGGCGAAACTGTTCAAGTATCTAACTAGGCACTGGCTCTGAGCATCGGCAGTCACCCACAGGTGCAGATCCGAACTACTCAAGTCTCTAACCAATGTACTAGCTCTGAACATTCGGCCGAAGGCCTTCAGCTACAAAATGCGGAACGCTAAGTTGTAACTCCTCCTGCGTGGTGACAGAACTCAAGGACACAAACACGCAAAGGAAATGGGTTCCTGATCTATACTTCTGATGGGAAAGAACCCCAGGCAAAACGCCTGGAACTATTTTATACCTTCTAAGTCCTACCTAACACTACACTGCACTACGCTACACGCCTGCGCGGAACCACGCTACACTACACTCCGCGGAACCTGTACTACGTCTCCTGCGCGGCCGGCTGCCGCGCACTAACTCCCTACCCTGCCAATCTTCCGCTCGACTGCGCAGTCCCAACCGCTGCAACGCCGCGGACATCTCCCCTTCGAGGACGGACATGGTATCCTGTGCCTTCGACAGAAAGGCATCGAGCTTCTTTGCTACCTTCCGCCGACTCCTACTGTCGCCTGACAACAACCCGGCTGCGCGCAATTCAAACTCACGCAGTGTGAGTTTCTCCTGCGCCTTCACTTCCCAGTGGGCGTAGCCCTTGAGACAGTGGGCGACTCGCCGCGCCGTCTCCACCTTCGTGCGATCTGCCTCCTTCCTGCGATCCTCTTCAATCATCACTAATTGCGATTCGGCTTCAGCACGTTGCGCTCTCAATTCGCCACACTCTGACTGTAACCTGCGGATTAACTCTTCATCCGCCTGCCGTGCGAGCTGACATTGTTCCAACAACCGCGTCTGTCGCACGAGCTCCTCTGACAAAATCCGATTCTGGGCCTGCTCAGAGTTGAGTGCTTCCTTGACCTTCACCTGCTCCTTGGTGAGCTCGCCCAGTTTCTCATCCTTCATCTTCTCGGAGTGCTTGTAGAATTTCTGATTAAGCTTGTACTGACCCCACAAGCACGCATGCTTCTCCTTCAAGTCCTTCAAGTCCTGGTCCACTCTAGCTAATAGCTTGCTGGTGTGGACTTTAGTGCGAGTCCGCCTGCGCACTAACTCGATGTAAGATCCCGGCTGGAGTGGGTCGGCGTATTTATCGACCTTGCGATCCAAGTACCGCAGCAACGGAATCACCTGCTCAGAGAGCGCCGCCGCCGGCGCTCCAACAATTTCCTCCTCCTCCTCCTCGGTGTCTTCTGCTCCTGACATTTCTTCCGTGGAGCCTCCGTCGTCATCATCCGAGTGGAGAATTTCAGTCGCCATTGATTGCGTCGGCGACTGCCCCGAGTGGGGCTGCACGTCCTCGACGTGTGCTGCCTGCGAAGGCACGGCTGCAGCCTCACTGCTCATCGCCAAAATGTCTAAGGCGGAAGGCGAATGTACCTGTGCGGCATCCCCGTCTCTCGCTTGTTGATTGTCTACCGCATCCTCTCTGCCGCCGTCGTCCGCCGCCGAAGGCGATTGAGCGGAGGGTGGCTGCGCGGGGTTGGATTGCGCATCGCGCATCGAGATTTCATCCCGCGGACAGTCACTCCGCTCCTCCGTCTGCTGCTGCTCCCTTGATCGGTCCGTGGGGGCTGTGCCCGGCCCGTGCGCAGGCGCATTTGCCGGCGCCTTGTCCGCCGCAGGCGTAGCGCCGCGGACATCTATCGCCGAAGGCGGCATGGCCGGGGGCCGCACGCCCGATGTTCCTTGGCCTATAGGCCCTACCGCCGAAGGCGCATCTATCGGCGGACTTCCCGCCGATGGTGCGGCCTCCGCACGCTCTCTGCTCGTATCTCCTCGGCTCGAAGGCCCTGGCGCCGAAGGCGCAAATTGCGGCGCGTGGTGCGTCGGAGGGTCTGGCCCCGAGGGCCGGTGTCTCGTAGGCGGTTCTTCCGCCGGCTCCTTCCCCTTCCTCCGTTGGAACGGGGGTGATTCTTGCCTGTGCACAGGCGGCACGTGTGGAGGTGTCCTGTGCACAGGCGACCTGTGCACAGGCGAGCGCCTGTGCACAGGCGGACTGCTCCTTCCCACGCGTAAGCGTAGATCCACGTCCACTTGTGTTCGCCGGTCCGCGGAGGCTCGTCCGTCCGCGGAGGTTCGCCTGTGCGCAAACGGAACATCTGTCCGCATCGCACGTGGTAACTCCGGAGGCCCTTGGCCCGTAGGCGGCCTCTCTCCCGTCGAGGTTGCAGCGTGGCCCGTCGCTCCTGCGGTCGTCCGCGCTTCCTCACGCCTCTTTGGCGACGCACTTCCTATCTCCGTCGCAATCGTCGCCGTGTCTGCACTGTCAGCTGGCAACACCATTCTGCGTGCCTTCTGCTTCGGCCGGCTGTATGGCTCGCACAGCGGCCGCGGTCGAATGGGAGCAGAGGGTTCTTGATGCTGCTCCTCTTCAGACTCTTCCCTCCATCGCCGCTTCCGCGGCACTCGCGCTGCAGGGGTGTGTCTCCCTTCGTCCCTCCGTCTTGATGGGGTAGAAGTCGGTGACTCCTCTGCATCAGTATCGACCTCGTTCTCCCGCACATACTTCCCGGGATGGTCGATGGACAATGGCGGAAAATGTTCAAGCTCCGCCGCTGTCAAACAATTCCGCTGTCGATAAAAATTGATGAGGAAAGGAGAAAGATGGTTTAGAGTTCCCCCCTTCTCCTCAAACGCGTGCTGTCGCATCACCCTGTGCAGGATGCTCGCCCAGTGAATTGGAGTTCCCTCGATGACGCACTCCACAAAAGAGACCTGCCACAATGTGATGTAGCAGGCGCGGTGCGGCTGCAGTAATTGCATCAGCGCCGCGGAGAAAGTCCGGCGAAATCGATCCTTGTAATCACGGGTCCTGTACCCATTCTTGGTAGACCTCCCGGTCTTGAACAGCTCCACAAATTGCGCCTCTTCTTGCTTGGTCACCTTGATGCTCTCACTGTCGAAAAGGAGATGCCCTGGCATGCCAGCACATCTTCCCAACGCCTGCGCCCAATCTTGGACTGTCCACCGATCAACATGCGGACGCAATCCGCGCGAGGGTGGTCCCTGTGGCTCTAGCCACTCACGCACCATATTCGCGCAGATGTAATTCCATCCCCATAGCAAGAAATCGAGCTTTCTTGCTATTAAGCGATCCTCGAAAGCGCGCAGCCCGTTCTGCGGCAGGCGAAGTGGCACCATCCGCAATCTGCTCGGTCTCGTCATTGCGTTCCTGGGGTTCGCTCGCCCGCTCATTCTACTTCCGCACTGCCCGCGTTTCTTTCTCTCTCGGCAAACTCTAATCGCTCTCAATTCCAAATCACGCGCACTCACTTCTCCCTCAATCAACAAGAAATCTCCTGTGCGACGACGTCGAGAATGTTCCGCAGCCAGCAGATGGATGCGCGCAGCGCGCACAAGAGATTGGAATCGCGAATTCAAGAATGGGACGTTCTCCGCCGCCCGGTCGAAGGTCATGGTCGGCTCTTGGTCGTGAAGAACGTCTCACTTGATGGCCGCGCCGGCTGTACGCTGGAACGGTCTTCGCTCTCACGCGCGGCTTCACGCTCCGCCGTCGTCGATTAAACTCTCACGCTCGAATTGGCGGATTTGAACTCCGCGAGCGTATTACCCTGCGGACATGGGGGCGTAGCGCCGAAGGCGAGTTTTCCGCCTTGCGCGGTACACTTGTTCGTACCGCCCCTCGGCCAATCCCCCTCTGCCTTGACGCGTGTGTCCGCATGTCGGACAAAAGTTCAACTCCTGCCTGTGCGCAAGCAGGAGCCTCGGCGGATTCTCCGCCGGCACGGAACCTCATCCTCCTGTGCACAGGCGTTCGCCTGTGCGCAAGCGAATTCCGTGCGCTACGTCGCGCTGGCGCGGAAGGCGTTGACCGTGGTTAGCCGTCTCCGTCCAGTCTGTCCGTTCCTTGTCTCTCCGTCGGCGCTTCCGCCGCCGCAACTCCGTCCGTCCAAGAGCGCATCCACCCTTCCCGTCCGCACGGTCCGTACCGATTTGATTACTCTGGCGGCTCTTCCGACGTACGCGGCGCCGCGCTGGCGCGGAAGGCGCCGTACACTTTCTACCTCACAAGGCGCATTTCTAGGGCCCAAGGCGGATTTTCCGCCGACGCCGAAGTGCCTGTGCACAGGCGAACGCCTGTGCGTAGGCGGACTTCGCGCCTTCCTTAACCCTACTTCGCCTGTGCACAGGCGAACGCCTTCGTCCGCGCATAGGACAAAACTTGATTCCCCCTTCCGCGTAGGCGGAATTCGCGCCGGTGGCGAACTCCTTCCGCTGCAGGCGACCGCCTCCGTTTCTTCCAATAGCGATAACTCCCTAAGTCCTCATCCGTTCCAAGCGTTCTTGGGCTCGTTGGAATCAGTGCGTCGAGCTCTTTCCAACGGAATCCTAACTTGGTCAAGGCGCCCGAGGGTTGACCTAATTATGGAGGGTTTCCCTACAGCCGCGGACGCAACCTCCGAAGGCGAGTTTTGCGCCTTGCGCCGTAGAGATCCTAACTGTAGAGCTCGCAGGGAGGGTGGTGCCTGTCCTTACTGCAGCACCCCAAATCCCTGATTCTACAAGATCCCTCGAGAATCCCTGCGATCTTCCGGATTCACTCTGTTTTGATGTACCGAAGGCTATTTACAATGCTGCCTGGGTACAGTTTTCCAAAAATGTTTTAATTTCCTCAAAATTGCCAAAAGTGGGGTACCACATGCCCCCCTCCTCAATTGTGAGCGCCCACGCGAACACTCACATGTGGTATTTCTTCAACCGCCACCCGTTTACTCGGGTGCCTAACAAATCGCCGGCCAGGTCCGCAAGTTGGATGGATCCATTCGGGAAAACTTCGACAACCCTGTAAGGTCCCATCCACCTTAGGTGCAGTTTGCCTGGGAATCTGGCATGCCTGCTGTCGTAGAGCAATGCCAAATCACCCGCCTGCAGGAGTACCGGTTTGATCTTTTTATCGTATCTCTCTTTTCGGTGGAGCTGGATTTTCCTGGTGCGATCTTCGGCGTCTCGTCTCCTCTCATCCAGCAGCGTGACCTCCTGTAACCTGTAGAGCTGACTCTCCTCTACGCCCATCCTCTGCAAATCCAACGTTCGTTGGGTGGGTACTTCAAATTCGATCGGGAGGATCGGGTGTTGCCCATACACCAGAAAGTATGGTGTCTGTTTGGTCGTGATCTTCTCAGCTGTGCGGTACGCCCATATAGCGGCTGCTAGCTTCGTATCCCAGTCGTGAGCGTGATTCACCGTGACCTTGAGTAGTATTTTACACAGCAGACCATTGGACTTCTCCGTCAGTCCATTTGCCTTGGGATTGTATGGAGTAGTCTTCCGGTGCTTGATGTGGAAATACCGTGTCAGATCTTCGATGATCTGATTCAGAAAATGCGTGCCCCGGTCGCTGACTAGCTCTAAGGGACATCCGTAGCGTGTGATGATCGACTCAAACAAGAATGCTGCCACTGTGGCAGCATCATCCCTTCTGGTGGCCCTGGCCTCTACCATTTTGGTGGCGTAGTCCGTTGCTACCAGAATGTAGCGCCTTCGTGTACTTCTAGTCACTGGTTGTATCGGCCCTACAAAGTCAATACCCCACTTTTCGAAAGGTGCTAGAGGCATGATGGGAGTCAGGGGCCAGCGTGTTGTAGGCGTCGGTCTCCCCGTCCTCTGGCAACTGTCGCACTTGCGGATGTAATCGAGAACATTCTTAAACATGGTCGGCCACCAATACCCCGCATTTAGGATCTTTGTGACCGTGTTCCTGGTGGCATAGTGTCCACCCGCCTCCTCTGTATGCATCGCACTCACTATTCTTGGTACCTCTGATTCCTCCAGGCATCTGCATAAGCGCTCATCTGCCATCTTCTTGAACAAAACCCCCTGCTGGAGTTGGTACGGACCTGCCTTATGAATAAAGACAGTTCGCTGTTCCAAATCCATGCCTTCGGGACACTGGAGGGTTAGCAGATATCGATACAGGTCGGCATAGCGGGACTCATGTCCTGCAGACAACTGAAATAACTCTTCATCTGGAAAATCGTCCACCAATTCCTCCTCTGTCGGCTGTGTCCATAATCGGGACAAGTAATCCGCATTTTCGTGGTGCACCCCTTTCCTGGTCTGGACTGTGTAGGTGAACTCTTGTAGTAACAACACCCACCTGGCGATCCGACCGGATAGGTCGGCTTTCTTGACTAGGTGTTGCAATGCGTAGTGGTCCACATGGAACACAAACTCGTAGCAGATTAGGTAGTGACGGAACTTTTTACAGGAGTACACCATCCCCAACGCTTCTCTCTCCGTCGTGGTGTACTTCCGCTCTGCTAGAGACAGCTGTCGGCTCGCGAAGTAGATCGGGTAGTCCTTTTTGTTGTCATCCTTTTGACTCAGTACTACACCGATGGCGAATGCCGAGGTGTCAACGTAAACATGGAATGGTCGATTCCAGTCTGGACTCCTTAGTACGGGAGCAGTCGTGAGTTTCGCTTTAAGAGTCTCAAATGCTGACTGCTGGTTCGCACCCCAAGCATAAGGCTCGTCCTTCTTCAACAACTTGGTCAGGTCCGCCGCCAGTATTGCATACAGGTGTATGAATCTTCGGTAGTAGCCCACATGACCCAGGAATGCTCGCAGCTCTCTTAGATTCGTGGGTGGCTCAAGCTCGAGTATAACCTTGACCTTCTCGACGTCCACCGCAATGCCTTCTGCCGAGACCCGATGACCCAACAAGATCCCACTAGTCATGAAGAAAAAGCACTTCTCGGGATGCAGTGATAAACTGCTCTCTCTACATTTATCGAAGGTCTGCTTCAAGTGACTTAGGTGTTCAGACCGCTTCCCAAAGACACAGAAGTCATCTATGAATATTTCCAGGAACTTCCTCAGTTGTTCCTGAAAGATATTGGTCATCATCCGTTGAAAGGTGGCAGGCGCGTTGCACAGACCGAAGGGCATCTTGTGGTATGCGTAAGTTCCCCAGTCGGTTGTGAACGTAGTTTTATCCTTGTCCTGTTCACGGATAGACACCTGATTGTAACCTGAGAACCCATCCAGGAAGCTATAACATTCATGTCCGGCAACATGGTCTAGAATGGCATCCGTGAATGGTAGCGGGTGATGATCCTTGCGTGTTGCTGCATTCAACTTCCGGAAATCCTGACACACTCGTATCTTACCCGTCAACTTCTTGGGTACGATAACAATCGGCGACACCCACTCACTGCTGAGCACAGGGTAAATAATACCAGCGCTCAAGTACTTATCTATCTCCTCTTTAACTAGCAAGGAGGCGATACTGGCGCTGTCGTATGGGTACTGAGTCGTCCAGTAAATCGATACGGTGTTCCCCATACCGTGCAGGTATCCCCTTCATGTCTTCGATCTTCCAGGCGAAGACGTCGACATAATGGCTAAGGAATGCCTGTACTTTCCTTAGCTCGTCTCCTCTCACTGCGCTTGATACCTTCAAGCGCTTGCCGGGACTGAGTTGTACTTCGTGACAGTCACTAGGGTCGACAATGCCCTCGGTGTGACTCGTCTCACTCCTTCCCAGTCCCACAGTTAATTGCTATTCGTCTTCCGGCTGAATAGCTTCCGGCTCTTCTTCTTCTCCCACCGAACAGCAGGCAACGAATCCCACGAAGTAATCGGATTCGGTACCACTGGAATCCGATCGCGCGGTCGACTCACTGTCCTCGCCCGATGTGTAACCTGCACTTGTCGATGGGGTCTCTCCTTCGTGCCTGACCCTATTCCAGGGCACCGTAATGGTTTTGGTCGGTTCCGAAGGATGGGGAAACTTAAGGCGATGCCTTCGCCAATCACATCTGACTTGTGCACCATATAGCCATGGTCGCCCGAGCAGAACGTCATAGCCCTGCTTCATCATCGGTTGAAGGATGATATACGTCAACCGAAAGTCCGCACCCCCGATGATTGTCTTGACATTGCGCAGCATACCTGCAGGCATTCTCCGCGTCTGATCCGCTAATCTCAACACACGCTTCGAGGGTTCGTATTGACTGAACCCCAAGGCTCTCGCTGTATCCTCCGTCATTATGTTGACTCCTGATCCAGAGTCGATTGGCACCCTGCGTACACAACATCCTGCTATTTCCACATCGATCTTTGGTGGCCCTTGGTCTTCGCTCTCCACTTGATATACTTGAGAGGATGTGGATGCGCGCGGCTTCCGCGGATGCCGTAGCGAAAGCATCAACATTCTCCGATACGTCTTATTGTCCTCCAAGAGCTGCTTGAACGTGATGTTCACTTTTCGACTACCGAGATCTTCGACCAAGTCATAGTGGGCGCGTTGGGTCGCCGGGGTCGGCGACGCTCTGCGGGGTTCCACGGTGGCTGCCAACTTCGCCCCAAGGGAGGATGTCAAGTCTAGCCGCGGTGGGTCCTTGTGAGTGCGGATCGCTTCCTTCAACAGGTTGGCTACCTCGTTGCGGATATCCGTTTCAGTAGGCGCACTGGCTCGTCCTCGACTGCTGTCTGGGGGCGCACTGCTGGTGCCTCTCGCGTAGCCGAAGACTTCCGAGCAGGTCGCAAGTCGGACTTGCTGGATGTCTTCTCCTTTCCTTTTCCCATCCGGTCGTCGGTTCTCCGTTCGTGCTTGCGAGTGTCACGCTCTTGCTCCTTCGATTTCTTGGAACTACGAGTTTCGACCCGTGCGCACATAACCTCTTCAGCCGGCCATTCTTCGTCTTTGTCATCCCCGTCTGAACCTACTTCGACCTGGTTAACTTGGACGTCCTCCTTGGCAGGAGTGTTCACAAATGTGGTACCCCACTTTTGGCAATTTTAAGGAAATTAAAACATTTTTGGAAAACTGTACCCTGGCAGCATTGTAAATAGCCTTCGGTACATCAAAACAGAGGGAATCTGGGAGATCGTGGGGATTCTCGAGGGATCTTGTAGAATCTGGGATTTGGGGTGCAGCAGTAAGGACAGGCACCGCCCTCCCTGCGAGCTCTGCAGTTAGGATCTCTACGGCGCAAGGCGCAAAACCCGCCTTCGGAGGTTGCGTCCGCGGCTGTAGGGAAACCCCCGTAATTAGGTCAACCCTCGGGCGCCTTGACCAAGTTAGGATCCCGTTGGAAAGAGCTCGACGCACTGATTCCAACGAGCCCAAGAACGCTTAGAACGGACGAGGACTTAGGGAGTTATCGCTACTGGAAGAAACGGGGGCGGTCGCCTACGGCGGAAGGAGTTCGCCACCGGCGCGAATTCCGCCTACGCGGAAGGGGGAATCAAGTTTTGTCCTATGCGCGGACGAAGGCGTTCGCCTGTGCACAGGCGAAGTAGGGTTAGGGAAGGCGCGAAGTCCGCCTACGCACAGGCGTTCGCCTGTGCACAGGCACTTCGGCGTCGGCGGAAATCCGCCTTGGGCCCTAGAAATGCGCCTTGTGAGGTAGAAAGTGTACGGCGCCTTCCGCGCCAGCGTAGTGCCGCGTACGTCGGAAGAGCCGCCAGAGTAATCCAATCGGTACGGACCATGCGGACGGCACGGGTGGATGCGCTCTTGGACGGACGGAGTTGCGGCGGCGGAAGCGCCGACGGAGAGACAAGGAACGGACAGACTGGACGGAGACGGCTGACCACGGTCAACGCCTTCTGCGCCAGCGCAGCGGGCGGACGGAATTCCCCTGCGCACAGGCGAACGCCTGTGCACAGGAGGATGTTCAAGTTCCGCGCCGGCGGAGAATCCGCCGAGGCTCCTGCCTGCGCACAGGCAGGAGTTGAATTTTTGTCCGACATGCGGACACACGCGTCAAGGCAGAGGGGGATTGGCCGAGGGGCGGTACGAACAAGTGTACCGCGCAAGGCGGAAAACTCGCCTTCGGCGCTACGCCCCCATGTCCGCAGGGTGACACGCTCGCGGAGTTCAAATCCGCCAATTCGAGCGTGAGAGTTTAATCGACGACGGCGGAGCGTGAAGCCGCGCGTGAGAGCGAAGACCGTTCCAGCGTACAGCCGGCGCGGCCATCAAGTGAGACGTTCTTCACGACCAAGAGCCGACCATGACCTTCGACCGGGCGGCGGAGAACGTCCCATTCTTGAATTCGCGATTCCAATCTCTTGTGCGCGCTGCGCGCATCCATCTGCTGGCTGCGGAACATTCTCGACGTCGTCGCACAGGAGATTTCTTGTTGATTGAGGGAGAAGTGAGTGCGCGTGATTTGGAATTGAGGGCGATTAGAGTTTGCCGAGAGAGAAAGAAGCGCAGGCAGTGCGGAAGTAGAATGAGCGGGCGAGCGAACCCCAGGAACGCAATGACGAGACCGAGCAGATTGCGGATGGTGCCACTTCGCCTGCCGCAGAACGGGCTGCGCGCTTTCGAGGAGCGCTTAATAGCAAGAAAGCTCGATTTCTTGCTATGGGGATGGAATTACATCTGTGCGAATATGGTGCGCGAGTGGCTAGAGCCACAGGGACCACCCTCGCGCGGATTGCGTCCGCATGTTGATCGGTGGACAGTCCAAGATTGGGCGCAGGCGTTGGGAAGATGTGCTGGCATGCCAGGGCATCTCCTTTTCGACAGTGAGAGCATCAAGGTGACCAAGCAAGAAGAGGCGCAATTTGTGGAGCTGTTCAAGACCGGGAGGTCTACCAAGAATGGGTACAGGACCCGTGATTACAAGGATCGATTTCGCCGGACTTTGTCCGCGGCGCTGATGCAATAACTGCAGCCGCACCGCGCCTGCTACATCACATTGTGGCAGGTCTCTTTTGTGGAGTGCGTCATCGACGGAACTCCAATTCACTGGGCGAGCATCCTGCACGGGGTGATGCGACAGCACGCGTTTGAGGAGAAGGGGGGAACTCTAAACCATCTTTCTCCTTTCCTCATCAATTTTTATCGAAGCGGAATTGTTTGACAGCGGCGGAGCTTGAACATTTTCCGCCATTGTCCATCGACCATCCCGGGAAGTATGTGCGGGAGAACGAGGTCGATACTGATGCAGAGGAGTCACCGACTTCTACCCCATCAAGACGGAGGGACGAAGGGAGACACACTCCTGCAGCGCGAGTGCCGCGGAAGCGGCGATGGAGGGAAGAGTCTGAAGAGGAGCAGCATCAAGAACCCTCTGCTCCCATTCGACCGCGGCCGCTGTGCGAGCCATACAGCCGGCCGAAGCAGAAGGCACGCAGACTGGTGTTACCAGCTGACAGTGCGGACACGGCGACAATTGCGACGGAGATAGGAAGTGCGTCGCCAGAGAGGCGAGAGGAAGCGCGGACGACCGCAGGAGCGACGGGCCCCGCTGCAACCTCGACGGGAGAGAGGCCGCCTACGGGCCAAGGGCCTCCGGAGTTACCACGTGCGATGCGGACAGATGTTCCGTTTGCGCACAGGCGAACCTCCGCGGACGGACGAGCCTCCGCGGACCGGCGAACACAAGTGGACGTGGATCTACGCTTACGCGTGGGAAGGAGCAGTCCGCCTGTGCACAGGCGCTCACCTGTGCACAGGTCGCCTGTGCACAGGACACCTCCACACGTGCCGCCTGTGCACAGGCAAGAATCACCCCCGTTCCAACGTAGGAAGGGGAAGGAGCCGGCGGAAGAACCGCCTACGAGACACCGGCCCTCGGGGCCAGACCCTCCGGCGCACCACGCGCCGCAATTCGCGCCTTTGGCGCCAGGGCCTTCGAGCAGAGGAGATACGAACAGAGAGCGTGCGGAGGCCGCACCATCGGCGGGAAGTCCGCCGATAGATGCGCCTTCGGCGGTAGGGCCTATAGGCCAAGGAACATCGGGCGTGCGGCCCCCGGCCATGTCGCCTTCGGCGATAGATGTCCGCGGCGCTACGCCTGCGGCGGACAAGGCGCCGGCAAATGCGCCTGCGCACGGGCCGGGCACAGCCCCCACGGACCGATCAAGGGAGCGGCAACAGACGGAGGAGCGGAGTGACTGTCCGCGGGATGAAATCTCGATGCGCGATGCGCAATCAAACCCCGCGCAGCCACCCTCCGCTCGATCGCCTTCGGCGACGGACGACGGCGACAGAGAGGATGCGGTAGACCATCAACAAGCGAGAGACGGGGATGCCGCACGGGTACATTCGCCTTCCGCCTTAGACATTTTGGCGACGAGCAGCGAGGCTGCAGCCGTGCCTTCGCAGGCAGCACACGTCGAGGACGTGCAGCCCCACTCGGGGCAGTCGCCGACGCAATCAATGGCGACTGAAATTCTCCACTCGGATGATGACGACGGAGGCTCCACGGAAGAAATGTCAGGAGCAGAAGACACCGAGGAGGAGGAGGAGGAAATTGTTGGAGCGCCGGCGGCGGCGCTCTCTGAGCAGGTGATTCCGTTGCTGCGGTACTTGGATCGCAAGGTCGATAAATACGCCGACCCACTCCAGCCGGGATCTTACATCGAGTTAGTGCGCAGGCGGACTCGCACTAAAGTCCACACCAGCAAGCTATTAGCTAGAGTGGACCAGGAGTTGAGGGACTTGAAGGAGAAGCATGCGTGCTTGTGGGGTCAGTACAAGCTTAATCAGAAGTTCTACAAGCACACCGAGAAGATGAAGGATGAGAAACTGGGCGAGCTCACCAAGGAGCAGGTGAAGGTCAAGGAAGCACTCAACTCTGAGCAGGCCCAGAATCGGATTTTGTCAGAGGAGCTCGTGCGACAGACGTGGTTGTTGGAACAATGTCAGCTCGCACGGCAGGCGGATGAAGAGTTAATCCGCAGGTTACAGTCAGAGTGTGGCGAATTGAGAGCGCAACGTGCTGAAGCCGAATCGCAATTAGTGATACTCGAAGAGGATCGCAGGAAGGAGGCGGATCGCACGAAGGTGGAGACGGCGAGGCGAGTCGCCCACTGTCTCAAGGGCTACGCCCACTGGGAAGTGAAGGCGCAGGAGAAACTCACACTGCGTGAGTTTGAATTGCGCGCAGCCGGGTTGTTGTCAGGCGACAGTAGGAGTCGACGGAAGGTAGCAAAGAAGCTCGAAGCCTTTCTGTCGAAGGCACAGGATACCATGTCCGCCCTCGAGGGGGAGGTGTCCGCGGCGTTGCAGAGGTTGGGACTGCGCAGTCGAGCGGAAGATTGGCAGGGTAGGGAGTTAGTGCGCGGCAGTCGGCCGCGCAGGAGACGTAGTACAGGTTCCGCGGAGTGTAGTGTAGCGTGGTTCCGTGCAGGCGTGTAGCGTAGTGCAGTGTAGTGTTAGGTAGGACTTAGAAGGTATAAAATAGTTCCAGGCGTTTTGCCTGGGGTTCTTTCCCATCAGAAGTGCAGATCAGGAACCCATTTCCTTTGCGTGTTTGTGTCCTTGAGTTCTGTCACCACGCACGAGGAGTTACAACTTAGCGTTCCGCATTTTGTAGCTGAAGGCCTTCGGCCGAATGTTCAGAGCTAGTACATTGGTTAGAGACTTGAGTAGTTCGGATCTGCACCTGCGGGTGACTGCCGATGCTCAGAGCCAGTGACTAGTTAGATACTTGAACAGTTTCGCCCCTACACCTTCGAGTGTTTCTTTCTGATTGTACTCCTTGGGATTTTTCCCCTGAATGCCAAAGTGAAGTTTTGCTACTTCGTGTAAGCCTTGGTTGTAAATTCAGGTTACGCTGCAGCAGGTGCCTTGAGGGTAACCCCTGTAGTATTTCTGGGAATGACAAGTGCCTGAGAATTCAAACTCTTCAATAGACTGTTGTTGTGTTACTGGAATGTTTCTCAGTGAGTCCTTCAGTGCGGACTTGTGTTCTCTGCGCGTTTTGTGAGTTGAGAGTGTTGTTCACCGCGTAGGAGTGACTTCGATCCGAAGTAGGCAGTCCAAACCGGGTTTCCTACACTAGCAGTAAGCTAGTGGAAGTGTTGTAAAAGCCGGAGTTGGAAGTCACTGCCCGCAGCTTTGCCGAGTGTGCTCGCGAGAGACTTTCACCCTGAAATCTTGAAGTAGAGGTCCTAACGGATCTCTGGGTTGTGTTTCTGTAGTTTCAGGTGTGTGTGTGTATGTACGCTGCACTGTGCGACCTCCGAGTGCGCTCCGAGTGGACACTTGCAGTATTTCTGGGAGTGACAGTCGCCTGAGAATTCAAACTCCTCAATAGTCTGTTAAAACGTGACACTTTGTACCCTGTGTGTTCCTCTGTCCCTGTGGGTTCGACCTTTCTACCACTATATTGCAGTTTTAGCCTTTAGTGGGTTATTACAACAAATCGTACCGCTGGCCGAGGGACTGGTGGCTGATCACACTCTGGCGCAGTATGCCCGATCTTCTTGCAATTACTACATGTCGGAGCATAATCGTTTCGCCTTTTTGGATGGGGACACTGCGGTGAGAAGTGCCCAACTTCCCCGCAATTATAACAAGCTCGCGGCGGCGGTGGGTCAAACGTCCCTGGAGGTGCTCTCCGCCTCACGGGTACCGTAGTGGCCCGATCCACCGGAATATATCGTGGGACTTGCATTGCTGAAACTGCAGGAGGGGTAGGAACCGACTGGACGGCGTAGGCTGTCTCTTCGCTAGCCTCTCCATAGTACTGAGGGTGCTCTCCATAGTACGGTTGTGCCCACTCTACTGCGTTGACTGGATATGACGGACGGGTGGTAAGGCACTCGGTGTTTGCATGTCCCACCGCCCCGCACGTAGTACACCATAAGTTCGCTCGCACTCTCCCGGGTGATTTTCGGCGATCATGCCCGCCTACCACTTGAACCTTGAGATCGGCGAAGTCCTTCACAAGGTTCTCCATCTTCGAAGCTATATCTCCCGGCGCTCTGTCCGTAGTCACTCGTCGGATGCCCTTTTTCTTCGCTGACCCATGCTTCCTCCTCTTCTTCTCCTCCTCCGACGATGAGGTTTCCTCTTCTTCGGATGAGGAACGGTTCTCGTCCGAAGACGATTCCTCCGATGACGGAGTTGTACCTCTACGTTGTCTTCGCCCTCCCTTCGGTTTTCGCTCCTTCGACTCCCGTCTCTCTCTCCCTCTTCGGTTGAGAGTGGAAGTTTCGAAGGCTTCTGCCGATGCAATCACATCCTCAATAGTGTCGCACTTGCTGCGTCGGCAAAAAGTCTCCATCTCCCAAGTTAAACCGGTCACGTACCAATCCACAGCTTGTTGTACCGAGAAAGGGGACCCTGGTCCTGTTTTCGGTATTCTGTCGAGGAGGTCCAGAAATCTCTCAGTGTAGTCACGCAGACTCTCCTTCTTCTCTCGCTGCAAATTACGTAACTTTGTCAAAACCCGGCTGTCGTAGCCGAGCTCGCGAAAGCGGCGAAGGAACTTCTCCTTCAGCTGGGCCCATGTTGTCAACCCAGTCGGATCGATGCTCTCGTGATTGTACCAACTCCTCGCTTTCTTCCGCAGAAGGCTTGGAAAGATCCTTAGTCGGTCGTCGTCTGCGATCTCGCGATTGGCAATAGACACCGATTCGAACAACTTGATGTATGAATCTGCATCGTCGTCATCCCCACTCCCTTTGTACTTCGGGTAGGAATGTTTAGTAATCGGCTGAGGTAGCCGCACATTGGCTTGTCCGTCCGCCATCGGAGTGTCTGTCGACGGTTCTCGGGCGGTCGGTTCTACTTCACGAGGCGGGTCCGTGCAAGGAATATCTAGTAGAACTGTAAGCACCAAGTTTGGTTCCGAGTCGCCGGGGGCAGGTTCCCCAAGGATGTCGGCCGAACTAGGCTTAGGTACTCTTTTTGGTGTTTTCTTGTTTTGACGCCGTGTCTCTTCCACGGCCTTCTCTGAATCTCGTCGGAACTTGCGGACAGCTCTAGCACTTAGGTTGCTCCCGCTAGCCCCAGTCGACATTCACCGAGCATGGCTGCTCGTAAAAACCCCGGTGTTGACGCAACTGTCCCCGGCAGCGGCGCCAAAAAGAAGTTGTCGGCTTCTTATGTAATAACCCACTAAAGGCTAAAACTGCAATATAGTGGTAGAAAGGTCGAACCTACAGGGACAGAGGAACACACAGGGTACAAAGTGTCACGTTTTAACAGACTATTGAGGAGTTTGAATTCTCAGGCAACTGTCACTCCCAGAAATACTGCAAGTGTCCACTCGGAGCGCACTCGGAGGTCGCACAGTGCAGCGTAACACACACACACACACACACACCTGAAACTACAGAAACACAACCCAGAGATCCGTTAGGACCTCTACTTCAAGATTTCAGGGGGAAAGTCTCTCACGAGCACACTCGGCAAAGCTGCGGGCAGTGACTTCCAACTCCGGCTTTTACAACGCTTCCACTAGCTTGCTGCTAGCGTAGGAAACCCGGTTTGGACTGCCTACTTCGGATCGAAGTCACTCATACGCGGTGAACAACACTCTCAACTCACAAAACGCGCAGAGAACACAGGTCCACACTGAAGGACTCACTGTGAAACATTCCAGTAACACAACAACAGTCTATTGAAGAGTTTGAATTCTCAAGCACTTGTCATTCCCAGAAATACTACAGGGGTTACCCTCAAAGCACCTGCTGCAGCGTAACCTTAATTTTACAACCAAGGCTTACACGAAGTAGCAAAACTTCACTTTGGCATTCAGGGGAAAAATCCCAAGGGAGTACAATCAGAAAGGAACACTCGAAGGTGTAGGGGCGAAACTGTTCAAGTATCTAACTAGGCACTGGCTCTGAGCATCGGCAGTCACCCACAGGTGCAGATCCGAACTACTCAAGTCTCTAACCAATGTACTAGCTCTGAACATTCGGCCGAAGGCCTTCAGCTACAAAATGCGGAACGCTAAGTTGTAACTCCTCCTGCGTGGTGACAGAACTCAAGGACACAAACACGCAAAGGAAATGGGTTCCTGATCTATACTTCTGATGGGAAAGAACCCCAGGCAAAACGCCTGGAACTATTTTATACCTTCTAAGTCCTACCTAACACTACACTGCACTACGCTACACGCCTGCGCGGAACCACGCTACACTACACTCCGCGGAACCTGTACTAAGTCTCCTGCGCGGCCGGCTGCCGCGCACTAACTCCCTACCCTGCCAATCTTCCGCTCGACTGCGCAGTCCCAACCGCTGCAACGCCGCGGACACCTCCCCTTCGAGGACGGACATGGTATCCTGTGCCTTCGACAGAAAGGCATCGAGCTTCTTTGCTACCTTCCGCCGACTCCTACTGTCGCCTGACAACAACCCGGCTGCGCGCAATTCAAACTCACGCAGTGTGAGTTTCTCCTGCGCCTTCACTTCCCAGTGGGCGTAGCCCTTGAGACAGTGGGCGACTCGCCGCGCCGTCTCCACCTTCGTGCGATCTGCCTCCTTCCTGCGATCCTCTTCAATCATCACTAATTGCGATTCGGCTTCAGCACGTTGCGCTCTCAATTCGCCACACTCTGACTGTAACCTGCGGATTAACTCTTCATCCGCCTGCCGTGCGAGCTGACATTGTTCCAACAACCGCGTCTGTCGCACGAGCTCCTCTGACAAAATCCGATTCTGGGCCTGCTCAGAGTGGAGTGCTTCCTTGACCTTCACCTGCTCCTTGGTGAGCTCGCCCAGTTTCTCATCCTTCATCTTCTCGGAGTGCTTGTAGAATTTCTAATTAAGCTTGTACTGACCCCACAAGCACGCATGCTTCTCCTTCAAGTCCTTCAACTCCTGGTCCACTCTAGCTAATAGCTTGCTGGTGTGGACTTTAGTGCGAGTCCGCCTGCGCACTAACTCGATGTAAGATCCCGGCTGGAGTGGGTCGGCGTATTTATCGACCTTGCGATCCAAGTACCGCAGCAACGGAATCACCTGCTCAGAGAGCGCCGCCGCCGGCGCTCCAACAATTTCCTCCTCCTCCTCCTCGGTGTCTTCTGCTCCTGACATTTCTTCCGTGGAGCCTCCGTCGTCATCATCCGAGTGGAGAATTTCAGTCGCCATTGATTGCGTCGGCGACTGCCCCGAGTGGGGCTGCACGTCCTCGACGTGTGCTGCCTGCGAAGGCACGGCTGCAGCCTCACTGCTCGTCGCCAAAATGTCTAAGGCGGAAGGCGAATGTACCCGTGCGGCATCCCCGTCTCTCGCTTGTTGATTGTCTACCGCATCCTCTCTGCCGCCGTCGTCCGCCGCCGAAGGCGATTGAGCGGAGGGTGGCTGCGCGGGGTTGGATTGCGCATCGCGCATCGAGATTTCATCCCGCGGACAGTCACTCCGCTCCTCCGTCTGCTGCTGCTCCCTTGATCGGTCCGTGGGGGCTGTGCCCGGCCCGTGCGCAGGCGCATTTGCCGGCGCCTTGTCCGCCGCAGGCGTAGCGCCGCGGACATCTATCGCCGAAGGCGGCATGGCCGGGGGCCGCACGCCCGATGTTCCTTGGCCTATAGGCCCTACCGCCGAAGGCGCATCTATCGGCGGACTTCCTGCCGATGGTGCGGCCTCCGCACGCTCTCTGCTCGTATCTCCTCGGCTCGAAGGCCCTGGCGCCGAAGGCGCAAATTGCGGCGCGTGGTGCGCCGGAGGGTCTGGCCCCGAGGGCCGGTGTCTCGTAGGCGGTTCTTCCGCCGGCTCCTTCCCCTTCCTCCGTTGGAACGGGGTTGATTCTTGCCAATGCATAGGCGGCACGTGTGGAGGTGTCCTGTGCACAGGCGACCTGTGCACAGGCGGACTGCTCCTTCCCACGCGTAAGCGTAGATCCACGTCCACTTGTGTTCGCCGGTCCGCGGAGGCTCGTCCGTCCGCGGAGGTTCGCCTGTGCGCAAACGGAACATCTGTCCGCATCGCACGTGGTAACTCCGGAGGCCCTTGGCCCGTAGGCGGCCTCTCTCCCGTCGAGGTTGCAGCGTGGCCCGTCGCTCCTGCGGTCGTCCGCGCTTCCTCACGCCTCTCTGGCGACGCACTTCCTATCTCCGTCGCAATCGTCGCCGTGTCTGCACTGTCAGCTGGCAACACCAGTCTGCGTGCCTTCTGCTTCGGCCGGCTGTATGGCTCGCACAGCGGCCGCGGTCGAATGGGAGCAGAGGGTTCTTGATGCTGCTCCTCTTCAGACTCTTCCCTCCATCGCCGCTTCCGCGGCACTCGCGCTGCAGGGGTGTGTCTCCCTTCGTCCCTCCGTCTTGATGGGGTAGAAGTCGGTGACTCCTCTGCATCAGTATCGACCTCGTTCTCCCGCACATACTTCCCGGGATGGTCGATGGACAATGGCGGAAAATGTTCAAGCTCCGCCGCTGTCAAACAATTTCGCTGTCGATAAAAATTGATGAGGAAAGGAGAAAGATGGTTTAGAGTTCCCCCCTTCTCCTCAAACGCGTGCTGTCGCATCACCCTGTGCAGGATGCTCGCCCAGTGAATTGGAGTTCCCTCGATGACGCACTCCACAAAAGAGACCTGCCACAATGTGATGTAGCAGGCGCGGTGCGGCTGCAGTAATTGCATCAGCGCCGCGGAGAAAGTCCGGCGAAATCGATCCTTGTAATCACGGGTCCTGTACCCATTCTTGGTAGACCTCCCGGTCTTGAACAGCTCCACAAATTGCGCCTCTTCTTGCTTGGTCACCTTGATGCTCTCACTGTCGAAAAGGAGATGCCCTGGCATGCCAGCACATCTTCCCAACGCCTGCGCCCAATCTTGAACTGTCCACCGATCAACATGCGGACGCAATCCGCGCGAGGGTGGTCCCTGTGGCTCTAGCCACTCACGCACCATATTCGCGCAGATGTAATTCCATCCCCATAGCAAGAAATCGAGCTTTCTTGCTATTAAGCGATCCTCGAAAGCGCGCAGCCCGTTCTGCGGCAGGCGAAGTGGCACCATCCGCAATCTGCTCGGTCTCGTCATTGCGTTCCTGGGGTTCGCTCGCCCGCTCATTCTACTTCCGCACTGCCCGCGTTTCTTTCTCTCTCGGCAAACTCTAATCGCTCTCAATTCCAAATCACGCGCACTCACTTCTCCCTCAATCAACAAGAAATCTCCTGTGCGACGACGTCGAGAATGTTCCGCAGCCAGCAGATGGATGCGCGCAGCGCGCACAAGAGATTGGAATCGCGAATGCAAGAATGGGACGTTCTCCGCCGCCCGGTCGAAGGTCATGGTCGGCTCTTGGTCGTGAAGAACGTCTCACTTGATGGCCGCGCCGGCTGTACGCTGGAACGGTCTTCGCTCTCACGCGCGGCTTCACGCTCCGCCGTCGTCGATTAAACTCTCACGCTCGAATTGGCGGATTTGAACTCCGCGAGCGTATTACCCTGCGGACATGGGGGCGTAGCGCCGAAGGCGAGTTTTCCGCCTTGCGCGGTACACTTGTTCGTACCGCCCCTCGGCCAATCCCCCTCTGCCTTGACGCGTGTGTCCGCATGTCGGACAAAAGTTCAACTCCTGCCTGTGCGCAGGCAGGAGCCTCGGCGGATTCTCCGCCGGCACGGAACCTCATCCTCCTGTGCACAAGCGTTCGCCTGTGCGCAAGCGAATTCCGTGCGCTACGTCGCGCTGGCGCGGAAGGCGTTGACCGTGGTTAGCCGTCTCCGTCCAGTCTGTCCGTTCCTTGTCTCTCCGTCGGCGCTTCCGCCGCCGCAACTCCGTCCGTCCAAGAGCGCATCCACCCTTCCCGTCCGCACGGTCCGTACCGATTTGATTACTCTGGCGGCTCTTCCGACGTACGCGGCGCCGCGCTGGCGCGGAAGGCGCCGTACACTTTCTACCTCACAAGGCGCATTTCTAGGGCCCAAGGCGGATTTTCCGCCGACGCCGAAGTGCCTGTGCACAGACGAACGCCTGTGCGTAGGCGGACTTCGCGCCTTCCTTAACCCTACTTCGCCTGTGCACAGGCGAACGCCTTCGTCCGCGCATAGGACAAAACTTGATTCCCCCTTCCGCGTAGGCGGAATTCGCGCCGGTGGCGAACTCCTTCCGCCGCACGCGACCGCCTCCGTTTCTTCCAATAGCGATAACTCCCTAAGTCCTCATCCGTTCCAAGCGTTCTTGGGCTCGTTGGAATCAGTGCGTCGAGCTCTTTCCAACGGAATCCTAACTTGGTCAAGGCGCCCGAGGGTTGACCTAATTATGGAGGGTTTCCCTACAGCCGCGGACGCAACCTCCGAAGGCGGGTTTTGCGCCTTGCGCCGTAGAGATCCTAACTGCAGAGCTCGCAGGAAGGGTGGTGCCTGTCCTTACTGCGACACCCCAAATCCCAGATTCTACAAGATCCCTCGAGAATCCCCACGATCTTCCGGATTCACTCTGTTTTGATGTACCGAAGGCTATTTACAATGCTGCCAGGGTACAGTTTTCCAAAAATGTTTTAATTTCCTCAAAATTGCCAAAAGTGGGGTACCACACGTTGTCTAAAAGGATACGCCCATTGGGAGGTGGCAGCTCAAGAGAGGATTACACTCCGGGAGTTCGAGCTTCGGGCGGCGGCATTGACGGAGGGTGACAGTCGGAGTCGGCGGCGAGTGGCGAGAAAATTAGAAACCTTCTTGTCGGGTGCGCGCGACACTATGGCGCACTTGCAGTCGGAAGTCACCACAGCGCTCCGACGCCTGGGGTTACGCAGCCGGTCGGAAGACTGGCAAGGTAGAGATAGTAAGCGGAGCAGTCCGGCGCGCAGGAGGCGCAGCACCGGATCTGCTGAGTGCAGTAGAGTAGTTTGGTTTCGCGCAGATGCTGCGAGTGGTAGATAGGATAGCGTAGTGCTAGTTAGGATCTTTTGAGAGTATAAAGTAGATCAAGGCGTTTTGCCTTGGGACTCTTCCAGTTTCGGAAGTGCAGATCAGGAACTCACTTTCTTGGCGTGTTTGTGCATTTTGGTCCTGGCACCACGTAGAGAAGCTGCAGCATAGCGAAGTTACCGTATGTTGTAGTTGAAGGCCTTCGGCTGAATGTTCAGAGCTAGCACCCGGTTAGAGACTTGAGTAGTGCGGATCTGCACCTGTGGGTGATTTCTGATGCTCAGAGCCGGCTGCGAGTTAGATACTTGAACAGTTCCCCCTTACTCCTTCGAGTGACATATCCTGATTGTACTCCTACGGGAAGTTTCCCCTGAATGCCAATGTGAAGTTTCATTACTTCGTGTAAACCTTGGTTTGTAATTCAGGTTGTGTGTGTGTTACTGGATCGTGTTTTCAGTAAGTTCTCAGTTGGGTCTGCACTCCCTGCGTTCGGTGTGATAGTCGAGGGTGACGTCCACGGCGTATGTAGAGGCTTCGTTCCGAAGTGGGAAGTCCAGTCCGGGTACCCCCGCTAGTTCCTGGCGGAAGGGCAGTAAAAGCCGGAGTGGGAGGCACTACCTGCAGAACCTCTGAGTGAACTCGTGAGACACTTTCCTCCTGAAATCCGAAGCGGAGGTCCTGACCGACCTCCGAGTTGTGCTTTTTGCCAGTTTCAGGTGTGTGTGTGTGTGTGTGTGTGTGTGTGTTGAGTGACCACGCTGTACAGTGCATCCTCCGAGCATCCTCCGAGTTGAGATCCTCCTCCGAGTCGAGCCTCCGAGTCGAGCACTGCAGTATTTCTGGGAGTGACAGTCGCCTAGAATTCAAACTCTACAAAAGTCTGTTAAACGTGACACTTTTACTCTGTGTGTTGCCTCTGTCCCTGTGGGTTCGATCTTTTTACCACCATACTGCAGTTTTAGCCTTTGGTGGGTTATTACAATTACTCAAGAAGTTTAATAGTTATCAGCTTCCTACTAAAGATGTGGCAACCATTAATTCAAGTCGGAGTAGACTTATGGTAAGGGTAGTAGATGCGAGTTTAAGGTTAGAGCTTGATAATAGTCTAGATCAAATTGCTCCAAATGCTGAAGAAGTGACTTGGAAGCAAGTAGAAGCGGCCATCCAAAAAGTCACCAAGTAGAGTGAGAGGAGGAAGATTGTTAAAGAATCAGAAATTCATGTCATAGAAGTGAAGAAGCCTAGTTTAAGTGAAGTGGCTAAGAAGGAAGTCAAGAGGGGGACATCCGAGACCAATCCAGAGATTGCGACATTGACTAATATGATATCCAAGCTTGCATTGGACATTCAAGCTTTGGAGGAGAAGAGTATGGCCAATCAAATGCAAGAACAAAACACAAATAAGACATGAAATTGTCTCTGATGTAATAGCAAAGAGCATCAAACATGAAATTGTATAAATTTTATAAAAGCACTAAAGTTTTGTCATGTGAAGTTTGCACAGATCAAAATTGCTTATTTTGATTTCAGAGAGCTGTGGTAACCCACTTTTTGTTTTTGTGCGGAATTTAAAACATTTTTGGAAAACAGTACCGCAGCAGCAACGTAAATAGTAATCGGTACATTTAAATAGAGTGAAAATGGATGATCGAGGGTCGAGGGTTTTTGGCGCCTGCATCGAGTAAGGGCGCCTTTGGCGCAGAATGTTTCCTGCGAGGGTAAGTACATCCGGCGCCTTTGGCAACAACTCCTTTGCATGTGTGTCTTCGGCGATGCGCCTTTGTTGCAAGCAGAAGAAAAGCCTTTGGCGCAGACAGCTCCAAAGGAGTTGTCGCCGAAAACGCCCGAAGGTTGTGCGACGGACGACCTCGTCACTACGAACGTCTTTGGCGATGTGCCTTCGGCGGAAGACTGAGGCCCAAATAACTTTCTCTATTCACATCACTTTGATCTAGTTAGGGTCTCGTTGGAAAGAACTCGACGCGCTCGTTCTAACAAGCCCAAGAACACTTGAAACAGATGAGGAATCAAGGAGTTGTGATTGTCGGAAGATACTAAGGGGGAGCGCCTTCGGCGGAAGAACCTAGGTCGACGGACGAGTCGCCTTCGGCTCAGACGCCTACGAATATGCAAACGTGTAATAACCCACCAAAGGCTAAAACTGCAATATAGTGGTAGAAAGGTCGAACCCACAGGGACATAGGCAACACACAGAGTACAAAGTGTCACATTTAACAAACTATTGAAGAGTTTGAATTCTTAGGCGACTGTCACTCCCAGAAATACTGCAAGTGTTCACTCGGAGCTCACTCGGAGGTCGCACAGTGCAGCGTAGTTCACTCAACACACACACACACACACACACACACACACATTCTTGAAATTATAGAAACACAACTCAGAGATCGGTTAGGACCTCTACTTAAGATTTCAGGGGGAAAGTCTCTCACGAATACACTCAGCAAATCTGCGGTAGTGACTTCCAACTCCGGCTTTTACAACCCTTCCACTAGTTTCTGCTAGCACAGGGCACCCGGTTTGGACTTCCTACTTCGGATCGAAGTCACTCACACGCGGTGAACAACACACTCAACTCACAAAACGCACAAAGAACACAGGTCTGAACTGAAAGACTCAATTGAGAAACAATCCAGTAGCACACCTGTGAGCACAAAACTGTGCTCGCATGTCTTTTTACCCTTATGAGAGTTAAAATTTTGGATTTAAGCTCTTGCAAAATTATGCTTGGGGTTTTCTGAAAGTTTCTGCAAGATTAGGAGTTGGTGTGATGGTTAGGGGGCAAGAGGTGCGGAAGGAGGCCTTCGGGGCAAGGTCTTCGGCGAAGTGCCTTCGGTGAAGTCCCTTCGGGAAAAGGCCTTCGGCGAAGAAGTGAAACTCTCATAACGTTTTCAATGTGTGACGCCTTGTGGTAACCCACTTTTTGTTTTTCGCCGGAACTAAAACATTTTTTATTAGTAAGTACCGTGGTAGCAGCTGTAAATAGTAATCGGTACGCAAAGCCAGAGTAAAAAGAGGATCGAGGACAGTCAAGGGGTTTTGGGCTTAGGCCACAGTGGAACGCTTGGAATGGAACGGGCGGTTCACGCTGCAGGACTCGCTTCGAGCACCTTCGGCGGTAGATCACTCATAACTTCCTCAATTCTTAACGCCTTGAGTTACTTAGGGTCTCGTTGCTCAACGCGCTCGTTCTAACGAGCCCAAGAACGCCTGGAACGGATGAGGACTCAGGGAGTGGTGACTGTTGGAAGATGCGAAGGAGAACGCCTACGGACAGGCGGAAGGAGTTCATCGTCGGCAGAATATCCACCTTCGGCCCTGGATGTTCGCCTTCCGCGACGGACGTCTTCGGGTCAACTTCAAGTCGGAGAACTCGGGGTCGGCAAACTCGAGGTCGGAGAACTCGGAGTTGGCAAACTTGAGGTCGGCGAACTCGAGGTCAAAGAACTTCAAGTCGGCAAACTCGGAGTCGGCAAACTTGAGGTCGGAGAACTCGAGGTCAAAGAACTTCAAGTCAGCAAACTCGGAGTCGGCAAACTTGAGGTCGGCGAACTCGAGGTCGGCGAACTTCAAGTCAGCAAACTCAGAGTCGGCAATCTTGAGGTCGGCGAACTCGAGGTCGGCGAACTTCAAGTCAGCAAACTCGGAGTCGGCAAACTTCAGGTCAGAGAACTCGGAGTCGGCGAAACATCGAACTCGGAGTCGGCGAAACATCAAACTCGGGGTCGGCGAACTCGAGTTCGGAGAACTTGAGGTCGGCGAACTCGAGGTCGGCGAACTTCAAGTCGGAGAACTCGAGGTCGGAGAACTTGAGGTCGGCGAACTTCAATTCGGAGAACTCGAGGTCGGAGAACTTGGAGTCGGCGAAACATCGTGCGGGCGCCTTCGGCGATAATAGATAACAAGCCTTCGATAGTGTGCCTTTGGCGAAGGATAAAACCGGCATAACTCTTTCAACTCGTAACGGTTTGACTCAATTAGGGTCTCGTTAGAAAGAGCTCAACGCGCTCGTTCCAACGAGCCCAAGAACTCTTGAAACGGATCAAGGATGTGTGAGTTATAGGTGTCGGGAGTGACTGTTACAAATAGGCAAAGGTGCGGAAGTGCGTCTTCGGCGGTCAACGCCTTCGGAGAACTCGGAGTCGGCGAACTTGAGGTCGGCGAACTCGAGGTCGGCAAACTTCAAGTCGGCAAACTCGGAGTCGGCGAACTCGAGGTCGGCAAACCGGATGCGGTTCAGAGATCTTGCGGAGTCCATATCTTTGCGATGGACGGTCGGATGGATCTGAAATTTGATGGGGCCGTTGATCTCAGTCGGCCACGCATGCCTGCAAATATTCAGCCTCAGATCTCGGATGTAAAGATGCTGGCGGCTCTGTACAGTAGGCTTAGGATTCAGATTTAGGGTTAGGGTTAGATTTAGGTTGTAAGTTAGAGGCGAAGGTAGCCGCCGACTCCTCAGGTGTAGGATCTGTTGCGGCTCGCACCCTAGCGGGTAGCGTAGTGTTAGTTAGGACCTTAGAGAGTATAAAGTAATTCAAGGCGTTTTGCCCTAGGACTCTTCAAGTTTCGGAAGTGCAGATCAGGAACTCACTTTCTTGGCGTGTTTGTGCATTTTGGTCGTGGCACCACGTAGAGAAGCTGCAGCATAGCGAAGTTACCCTATGTTGTAGTTGAAGGCCTTCGGCTGAATGTTCAGAGCTAGTACCCGGTTAGAGACTTGAGTAGTGCGGATCTGCACCTGCGGGTGATTTCTGATGCTAAGAGCTGGCTGCGAGTTAGAGACTTGAACAGTTCCCCCTTACTCCTTCGAGTGACATATCCTGATTGTACTCCTACGGGAAGTTTCCCCTGAATGCCAAAGTGAAGTTTTATTACTTCGTGTAAGCCTTGGTTTGCAATTCAGGTTGTGTGTGTGTGTTACTGGATTGTGTCTCAGTTAAGTCCTCAGTCGGGCCTGTACCCCCTGCGGTTGGTGTGAGTCGAGGGTGACGTCCACGGCGTATGAAGGGGCTTCAACCCGAAGTGGGAAGTCCAGTCCGGGTTCCCTACGCTAGTTCCTGGCGGAAGGGCAGTAAAAGCCGGAGTGGGAGTCACTACCTGCAGAACCTCTGAGTGAACTTTTGAGACACTTTCCCCCTGAAATCCGAAGCGGAGGTCCTGACCGACCTCCGAGTTGTGCTTTTGCCAGTTTCAGGTGTGTGTGTGTGTGTTGAGTGACTACGCTGTACTGTGCATCCTCCGAGCATCCTCCGAGTCGAGTATCCTCCTCCGAGTCGAGCCTCCGAGTCGAGCACTGCAGTATTTCTGGGAGTGACAGTCGCCTGAGAATTCAAACTCTACAAAAGTCTGTTAAACGTGACACTTTTACTCTGTGTGTTGCCTCTGTCCCTGTGGGTTTGATCTTTTTACCACCATACTGCAGTTTTAGCCTTTGGTGGGTTATTACACGCCTTGACTCAGTTAGGGTCTTGTTGCAAAGAGCTCGCGACGCTCGTTCCAACAAGACCAAGAACTCTTGAAACGGATAAGGCATCACCGAGTTAGAAGCGGCGGAAGTTTTTGATATGAAGGGTCTTCGGCGGGTTGCGCGTAGGCGGCCTGCGCATAGGCAAACGCCTTCGGCGGAAGGGTAAAACCGTGATAACGTTTTCAATTCTTAACGGTTTGCGTTGGTTAAAAGGGAAAGGGCTCGACACGCTCGTTCTAACGAGCCCAAGAACGCCTAGAACGGATGAGAACTTGGGGAGTTATGACTATCGGAAGATACGTGGACGTTCGCCTTCGGCGAAAGGAGTTCGCCTCCGGCGGGAAATCCGCCTTCGGCCCTAGATGTTCGCCTTCGGGGAAAGGGCCTTCGGCGAAGCAGTAAAACCGGCATATCTTTTTCAATTCTTAGCGGTTTGACTTGATTCGGGTCTCGTTGGAAATAACTCAACGCGCTGGTTCCAACGAAACCAAGATCTCTTGAAACGGATCAGTCATCACTGAGTTATGAGCGTCGAAAGCGGCTGTCATGGTTAGGCGAGAGGCCTTCGGCGTTAACATATAGAGGGGCCTTCGGCCCAAGGCGGCCTGCGCATAGGTGGCCTGCGCATAGGCAAACGCCTTCGGCGCAAGAGTAAAACCGTCATAACTTTGTCAATTCTTAATGTTTTGACTTAGTTAGCGGCTCGTTCGAAAGAACACAACACGCTTGTTTCAACGAGTCCAAGAACGTTTCAAAAAAAGTAGAGATCTGTGAGTTATGAGCGTCGGGGGTGACTGTTATAGATAGGCAAAGGTGCGGAAGAGTGTCTTCGACGGGGGATGCCTTTGGCGGTGCGCGGATGAAGATTTGGGACGGCGGATGTTGACGTGGCAGGAATAAAGACTGTACTGGTGTGGCAGTGGCGGCGGCGTGAAGTCAAGCGTGGAATATGACGGCGGGGCATAAAGTCGCACATGGGAACCAGGCCGTTGCCCATCATCGCGGGAACGGCATTCACGCGGCCTGTGGGTGACTCGGCCCTTGGACGTTGGAGAGGATTATTCGGCCTGCGAGATGGGATTGTGTGGTGTGCCATGGTGTGGAGACGCTGGTGGGATCGGTAGGAGGAATAGAGTGTCGACGTGAGTGATTTTCGCAGGGAAGTGGTGAGAATTAGGAGGAATAGAGTGTGGACTTGAGTGATTTTCGCAGGGAAGTGGTGAGAATTAGGAGGGGAGTGTGGAGAGTTTGATGCAGGAGGAAGCAACCTCTCGTGGGTGGAGAGTCGTATCGGAGAGTGAAATTAGATTGGGATCTGAGATTGAAGTGTAATCTGTGAGTGGGATCTGAGATTGAAGTGTAATCCGTGAGTGGGAGCTGAGATTGAAGTGTAATCTGTGAGTGGGATCTGAGATTGAAGTGTAATCTGTGAGTGGGATCTGAGATTGAAGTGTAATCCGTGAGTGGGAGCTGAGATTGAAGTGTAATCTGTGAGTGGGATCTGAGATTGAAGTGTAATCTGTAAGTGGGAGCTGAGATTGAAGTGTAATCCGTGAGTGGGATCGGAGATCGAAGTGTAAAATCTGTGAGTGGGAGCTGAAATCAAAGTGGAGGTTCTGAGAGTGAGAGTTGAAATCGAAGTGAAATCTAAGACTGAAATGTGACAGTCGGGATCTGAATTTGAAACTGAAAAGTGAGAGTTGAATCTGAGAGAGGAATCTAGTGGGGTCTGAAGGTGAAAGCTGAGAAATCGACAATGAAATCTGAGTAGGAATTGGGAGTGGGACTTGGAGCTAGGATAGACCACAGCGGCTGTGGTATTGAGAAAGTCACCCAGAGTTGGGCTAGATCTTTATGTAACAAAGAGCTTGTCTGCTGCTCTTGTGGAAATAGCAGACAACAAGTTATTATTTTCAGTTCGGGATAATTTGTCTGTGAAAGAGCAAGTGTTTATGATCTCATTGTCTTGAATACACTTTGATCACATGGTTGAGATCAGAGAAGTTAGATTATGGGAGCTCGAACCCCCACCTGGACTACAAACGCTGAAGGGTGGGGAGTTTAGGCTCACAACACGATAACAGTCTATTGAAGAGTTTGAATTCTCAGGCACTTGTCATTCCCAGAAATACTACAGGGGTTGCCCTGAAGGCACCTGGTGCAGCGTAACCTGAATTACAACCAAGGCTTACTCGAAGTAGCAAAACTTCACTTTGGCATTCAGGGGAAAAATCCCGAAGGAGTTTAATCAGGAACAAACACTCGAAGGTGTAGGGACGAACTGTTCAAGTATCTAACCAGTTACTAGCTCTAAGCATTCAGCAATCACCCGCAGGTGTAGATCCAAACTGCTCAAGTATCTAACCAATACACTAGCTCTGAACATTCGGCCGAAGGCTGTAACACTAGGGTTTAGAGGGAAGCTCACTCGAAGATAGAAACGTAAACTCTGAAGATGAGAGATACCAACGATGGTTCTCCTCTCCCTTATATAGCTTTCACCAACAAGTACAAGGTGAAAAGATCTAATCCCCACCATCCATCCCACTCCTAGTGGATGGCTAACGTGGCGGATAACCCTAACAAGCACACGGATCGCTAACGTGGCGCACCCAACTAACACACTAACTAACACACTCAATCCTTACCTACAGGCACACGGATTGCTGACGTGGCACTGTCAACTAACACATCCACTCTGTACCTACCAAGTGCGCGGATCGCTGACGTGGCAGCTATGACTAGTGCACCCTAAAGTATCTACATCAATATATCAACCTCTACTTTAGTTCTAACTAACTAAAGATGGTTACAAACCTCCCTCCTTTTAAGATGCAACGTCCTTGTTGCACATACGTTCAAACTCCTAAACTATCAAAGGTGCATTTGCTAAATTTTTAGTTGGTTCCCAAGTTGATTCATACGATGGATAGCCTTTCCATTGAATCAAATACTCTACTTTGGGATATTTATGACCTCGAATACGTTTCTTGAGTATCTTTTCTACCTCAAACTCCTCATGATTTGCTATCAAGGTTGGAAGAGGAGGTGGTGCTGGTTGGTTGGTGAATTGTTTTGGTCGTGATACATGTTTTCGCAATCGTGACACATGAAATACTGAATGTATTTTCATATGTGACGGAAGTTCCAACTTGTATGACACTTCACCAACACGCTTCAAAACCAAAAATGGACCAATGAATGTAATAACCCACTAAAGGCTAAAACTGCAATATAGTGGTAGAAAGGTCGAACCCACAGGGACAGAGGAACACACAGGGTACAAAGTGTCACGTTTTAACAGACTATTGAGGAGTTTGAATTCTCAGGCGACTGTCACTCCCAGAAATACTGCAAGTGTCCACTCGGAGCGCACTCGGAGGTCGCACAGTGCAGCGTAACACACACACACACACACCTGAAACTACAGAAACACAACCCAGAGATCCGTTAGGACCTCTACTTCAAGATTTCAGGGGGAAAGTCTCTCACGAGCACACTCGGCAAAGCTGCGGGCAGTGACTTCCAACTCCGGCTTTTACAACGCTTCCACTAGCTTGCTGCTGGTGTAGGAAACCCGGTTTGGACTACCTACTTCGGATCGAAGTCACTCAGACGCGGTGAACAACACTCTCAACTCACAAAACGCGCAGAGAACACAGGTTCGCACTGAAGGACTCACTGTGAAACATTCCAGTAACACAACAACAGTCTATTGAAGAGTTTGAATTCTCAGGCACTTGTCATTCCCAGAAATACTACAGGGGTTACCCTCAAGGCACCTGCTGCAGCGTAATCTGAATTTACAACCAAGGCTTACACGAAGTAGCAAAACTTCACTTTGGCATTCAGGGGAAAAATCCCAAGGAGTACAATCAGAAAGAAACACTCGAAGGAGTAGGGGCGAAACTATTCAAGTATCTAACTAGTCACTGGCTCTGAGCATCGGCAGTCACCCGCAGGTGCAGATCCGAACTACTCAAGTCTCTAACCAATGGACTAGCTCTGAACATTCGGCCGAAGGCCTTCAGCTACAAAATGCGGAACGCTAAGTTGTAACTCCTCGTGCGTGGTGACAGAACTCAAGGACACAAACACGCAAAGGAAATGGGTTCCTGATCTGCACTTCTGATGGGAAAGAACCCCAGGCAAAACGCCTGGAACTATTTTATACCGTCTAAGTCCTACCTAACACTACACTGCACTACGCTACACGCCTGCACGGAACCACGCTACACTACACTCCGCGGAACCTGTACTACGTCTCTTGCGCGGCCGACTGCCGCGCACTAACTCCCTACCCTGCCAATCTTCCGCTCGACTGCGCAGTCCCAACCGCCGCAACGCCGCGGACACCTCCCCTTCGAGGGCGGACATGGTATCCTGTGCCTTCGACAGAAAGGCTTCGAGCTTCTTTGCTACCTTCCGCCGACTCCTACTGTCGCCTGACAACAACCCGGCTGCGCGCAATTCAAACTCACGCAGTGTGAGTTTCTCCTGCGCCTTCACTTCCCAGTGGGCGTAGCCCTTGAGACAGTGGGCGACTCGCCTCGCCGTCTCCACCTTCGTGCGATCCGCCTCCTTCCTACGATCCTCTTCAATCATCACTAATTGCGATTCGGCCTCAGCACGTTGCGCTCTCAATTCGCCACACTCTGACTGCAACCTGCGGATTAATTCTTCATCCGCCTGCCGTGCGAGCTGACATTGTTCCAACAACCGCGTCTGTCGCACGAGCTCCTCTGACAAAATCCGATTCTGGGCCTGCTCAGAATCGAGTGCTTCCTTGACCTTCACCTGCTCCTTGGTGAGCTCGCCCAGTTTCTCATCCTTCATCTTCTCGGAGTGCTTGTAGAATTTCTGATTAAGCTTGTACTGACCCCACAAGCACGCATGCTTCTCCTTCAAATCCTTCAACTCCTGGTCCACTCTAGCTAATAGCTTGCTGGTGTGGACTTTAGTGCGAGTTCGCCTGCGCACTAACTCGATGTAAGATCCCGGCTGGAGTGGGTCGGCGTATTTATCGACCTTGCGATCCAAGTACCGCAGCAACGGAATCACCTGCTCAGAGAGCGCCGCCGCCGGCGCTCCAACAATTTCCTCCTCCTCCTCCTCGGTGTCTTCTGCTCCTGACATTTCTTCCGTGGAGCCTCCGTCGTCATCATCCGAGTGGAGAATTTCAGTCGCCATTGATTGCGTCGGCGACTGCCCCGAGTGGGGCTGCACGTCCTCGACGTGTGCTGCCTGCGAAGGCACGGCTGCAGCCTCGCTGCTCGTCGCCAAAATGTCTAAGGCGGAAGGCGAATGTACCCGTGCGGCATCCCCGTCTCTCGCTTGTTGATGGTCTACCGCATCCTCTCTGTCGCCGTCGTCCGTCGCCGAAGGCGATCGAGCGGAGGGTGACTGCGCGGGGTTTGATTGCGCATCACGCCTCGAGATTTCATCCCGCGGATAGTCACTCCGCTCCTCCGTCTGTTGCTGCTCCCTTGATCGGTCCGTGGGGGCTGTGCCCGGCCCGTGCGCAGGCGCATTTGCCGGCGCCTTGTCCGCCGCAGGCGTAGCGCCGCGGACATCTATCGCCGAAGGCGGCATGGCCGGGGGCCGCACGCCCGATGTTCCCTGGCCTATAGGCCCTACCGCCGAAGGCGCATCTATCGGCGGACTTCCCGCCGATGGTGCGGCCTCCGCACGCTCTCTGCTCGTATCTCCTCTGCTCGAAGGCCCTGGCGCCGAAGGCGCGAATTGCGGCGCGTGGTGCGCCGGAGGGTCTGGCCCCGAGGGCCGGTGTCTCGTAGGCGGTTCTTCCGCCGGCTCCTTCCCCTTCCTGCGTTGGAACGGGGGTGATTCTTGCCTGTGCACAGGCGGCACGTGTGGAGGTGTCCTGTGCACAGGCGACCTGTGCACAGGTGAGCGCCTGTGCACAGGCGGACTGCTCCTTCCCACGCGTAAGCGTAGATCCACGTCCACTTGTGTTCGCCGGTCCGCGGAGGCTCGTCCGTCCGCGGAGGTTCGCCTGTGCGCAAACGGAACATCTGTCCGCATCGCACGTGGTAACTCCGGAGGCCCTTGGCCCGTAGGCGGCCTCTCTCCCGACGAGGTTGCAGCGTGGCCCGTTGCTCCTGCGGTCGTCCGCGCTTCCTCTCGCCTCTCTGGCGACGCACTTCCTATCTCCGTCGCAATCGTCGCCGTGTCTGCACTGTTAGCTGGCAACACCAGTCTGCGTGCCTTCTGCTTCGGCCGGCTGTATGGCTCGCACAGCGGCCGCGGTCGAATGGGAGCAGAGGGTTCTTGATGCTGCTCCTCTTCAGACTCTTCCCTCCATCGCCGCTTCCGCGGCACTCGTGCTGCAAGAGTGTGTCTCCCTTCGTCCCTCCGTCTTGATGGGGTAGAAGTCGGTGACTCCTCTGCATCAGTATCGACCTCGTTCTCCCGCACATACTTCCCGGGATGGTCGATGGACAATGGCGGAAAATGTTCAAGCTCTGCCGCTGTCAAACAATTCCGCTGTCGATAAAAATTGATGAGGAAAGGAGAAAGATGGTTTAGAGTTCCCCCCTTCTCCTCAAACGCGTGCTGTCGCATCACCCTGTGCAGGATGCTCGCCCAGTGAATTGGAGTTCCCTCGATGACGCACTCCACAAAAGAGACCTGCCACAATGTGATGTAGCAGGCGCGGTGCGGCTGCAGTAATTGCATCAGCGCCGCGGACAAAGTCCGGCGAAATCGATCCTTGTAATCACGGGTCCTGTACCCATTCTTGGTAGACCTCCCGGTCTTGAACAGCTCCACAAATTGCGCCTCTTCTTGCTTGGTCACCTTGATACTCTCACTGTCGAAAAGGAGATGCCCTGGCATGCCAGCACATCTTCCCAACGCCTGCGCCCAATCTTGGACTGTCCACCGATCAACATGCGGACGCAATCCGCGCGAGGGTGGTCCCTGTGGCTCTAGCCACTCGCGCACCATATTCGCACAGATGTAATTCCATCCCCATAGCAAGAAATCGAGCTTTCTTGCTATTAAGCGCTCCTCGAAAGCGCGCAGCCCGTTCTGCGGTAGGCGAAGTGGCACCATCCGCAATCTGCTCGGTCTCGTCATTGCGTTCCTGGGGTTCGCTCGCCCGCTCATTCTACTTCCGCACTGCCCGCGTTTCTTTCTCTCTCGGCAAACTCTAATCGCTCTCAATTCCAAGTCACGCGCACTCACTTCTCCCTCAATCAACAAGAAATCTCCTGTGCGACGACGTCGAGAATGTTCCGCAGCCAGCAGATGGATGCGCACAGCGCGCACAAGAGATTGGAATCGCGAATTCAAGAATGGGACGTTCTCCGCCGCCCGGTCGAAGGTCATGGTCGGCTCTTGGTCGTGAAGAACGTCTCACTTGATGGCCGCGCCGGCTGTACGCTGGAACGGTCTTCGCTCTCACGCGCGGCTTCACGCTCCGCCGTCGTCGATTAAACTCTCACGCTCGAATTGGCGGATTTGAACTCCGTGAGCGTATTACCCTGCGGACATGGGGGCGTAGCGCCGAAGGCGAGTTTTCCGCCTTGCGCGGTACACTTGTTCGTACCGCCCCTCGGCCAATCTCCCTCTGCCTTGACGCGTGTGTCCGCATGTCGGACAAAAATTCAACTCCTGCCTGTGCGCAGGCAGGAGCCTCGGCGGATTCTCCGCCGGCGCGGAACGAATCGAGGCGAATTCCGTCCGCGGCGCTGCGCTGGCGCGGAAGGCGTTGACCGTGGTCAGCCGTCTCTGTCCAGTCTGTCCGTTCCTTGTCTCTCCGTCGGCGCTTCCGCCGCCGCAACTCCGTCCGTCCAAGAGCGCATCCACCCGTGCCGTCCGCATGGTCCGTACCGATTGGATTACTCTGGCGGCTCTTCCGACGTACGCGGCGCTGCGCTGGCGCGGAAGGCGCCGTACACTTTCTACCTCACAAGGCGCATTTCTAGGGCCCAAGGCGGATTTTCCGCCGACACCGAAGCGCCTGTGCACAGGCGTTCGCCTGTGCGTAGGCGGACTTCGCGCCTTCTCTAACCCTACTTCGCCTGTGCACAGGCGAACGCCTTCGTCCGCCGCATAGGACAAAACTTGATTCCCCCTTCCGCGTAGGCGGAATTCGCGCCGGTGGCGAACTCCTTCCGCCGTAGGCGACCGCCTCCGTTTCTTCCAATAGCGATAACTCCCTAAGTCCTCGTCCGTTCCAAGCGTTCTTGGGCTCGTTGGAATCAGTGCGTCGAGCTCTTTCCAACGGGATCCTAACTTGGTCAAGGCGCCCGAGGGTTGACCTAATTAGGGAGGGTTTCCCTACAGCCGCGGACGCAACCTCCGAAGGCGGGTTTTGCGCCTTGCGCCGTAGAGATCCTAACTGCAGAGCTCGCAGGGAGGGTGGTGCCTGTCCTTACTGCGGCACCCCAAATCCCAGATTCTACAAGCTCCCTCGAGAATCCCCGCGATCTTCCGGATTCACTCTGTTTTGATATACCGAAGGCTATTTACAATGCTGCCAGGGTACAGTTTTCCAAAAATGTTTTAATTTCCTCAAAATTGCCAAAAGTGGGGTACCACAATGAACCTAGGGTTTAACTTTGTTGTTCCTACAAGAGACAAATTCGTTGTAGATAACCAAACATGATCTCCAACCTCAAAAATCACTTCTCTACAATGAGCATCGGCATGCTGCTTTTGCCGATTTTGAGCTATCACCAACTCCTCCTTGGCCTGATGTAGTCCTTGGTGAATATGCTCCACGAATTCGTTGACTGCTGCAACTTTGGTCGAAAACTCCTCTCCTTTGGGAAGTCTCATCAAACTTGAAGTAGTTATAGGATGAGCTCCATACATAAGAAACAATGGACACACTTTTGTGGATGCATTAACAAAATTGTTATATGCAAATTCCACAAGTGGCAAAAGGTTGTCCCACTCTTCTTGCTCTTCTAATGTGAATGCTCGTAGCATATCCTCTATGGTTCTATTTGCCCTCTTAGTTTGTCCATCAGTTTGAGGGTGATAGGCCGTTGACATTGCTAGTTTTGTTTTGAAAAAACTAAACAAAGTTTTCCAAAATAAACTAGTGAAGTGAGTACCTCTATCCGTGACTAACACTTTGCTTAAGCCATGATTCACAAAAACTGCATCTAGATACAATTGAGCTAGTTGTGGAGCTGTTACTGTTTTTGTGGTTTGCTTGATATGAATCATCTTGCTTAATTTGTCCACAAAAACCAACACTGAATCATGTCCTAACGAAGTCCTTGGTAACTCACATACAAGATCCATGGTGACATGTTCCCACCGTTGTTCGGGAATAGGAAGAGGCTGTAATAAATCCGCTGGTTTTGATTACTTGCCTTGTTTTGTTGACAAGCAACACAACTTCAAACATAAGACTCCACATCCTCATATATTTTGGGCCAATAGTACACTCGTTGTATACTCTCTACGGTTTTCTCCACTCCCACGGGACCTGCAATGGTTGTATCATGACTTTCTGCCAAAATCATTGTGCGCAAATCGTGATCTTGTGGAATCCATATACGCTGATTGTAAAACGCCAAGCCTCAAGATTTCTCTGCCTTTCCAGTTTGTAGTGCCCGAGTGATCTCTTCATCCTCCTTTGTGGCTTGTGACATCTTGCTCCACCAATCCGCCTGAATTTTCACTTCTTCAACATGATTCAAACAAGGCATGCGTGTGAGAGCATTTGCAAGTTGCTTCTTTCCCTCCACGTACACAATCTTCATGTTGAAGCGTTGACGCCACTCTGCTCATCGAATTTGTCGTTTGGACAGATCCTTCTAAGTTTACAAATAAACCAAGGGTTTATGATCAGTCTCCACCACAAACTCCTTATCATCCAAGTAATGCTTCCAATGTTTGGTTGCCAACACGATGGCTAACTCCTCCCGTTGTGTTGTGTGATAATTTTGTTCCACCGCCACCAACTTTGGAGAATAGAAAGCAACTGGATGCCATCCATCCTTCCATTCTTGTTGAAGTATGCCACCTACTGTTGTACTTGATGCGTAAGTGGCCAACTTGATAGAACGGTTAGGATCATACCACTTAAGAATAGGTGCGTGTAACAAAGCATCTTTCAATGCTTGAAAAGCTAACTCTTGAGCTGTTTCCCATCTCCACTTTTGACTTTTCCCTAACATGGAAGTCAAGGCTTGAGCTAGTCGAGCAAAACCTTTCACAAATCTATGATAGAATCCAGTGAGCCCTAGAAAACTCTTCAATTGAGTTTGATCCTCAGGTGCTATCCATTTTTGAATGACATCTATCTTCTCACTCATCACTTGGATTCCTGCAGCTGTAATTGTATGATCCAAGTAATCTACTTCTAACTTGCTAAATTCACATTTTGAAGCTTTGGCATAAAATTGATTGTCTCTTAAAACTTGAAGTACCTCTCGTAAATGACTTCTATGATCACTCAAAGTTTTGCTATACACCAATATATCATCTAGAAAAACAATGACAAATTTATCTAGATAACGTTGAAAGATATCATTCATCAATCCCATGAATGTAGCTGGTGCATTAGTGAGACCAAAAGGCATCACCATATACTCAAAGTGTCCATACCTAGTACAAAAAGTTGTCTTGTGAACATCTTCATCTGCAATTTGAATTTGATTGTAGCCGCTTCTCAAATCTAGCTTGGTGAAGTACTTCGCTCCTTGAAGTTGATCAAACAAATCATCCATACGAGGTAATGGATATTTGTTTTTCACCGTTTGCTGATTCAACCCGCGATAATCGATACATAGTCACATGGATCTATCCTTCTTCTTCACAAAGAGTACTGGAGTTCCATAAGGTGAAACACTTGGTTGAATGAATCCCTTGCTCAACATCTCCTCCACTTGAGCTTTGCATTCTTCCAATTCGTTTTGAGCCAAACGATATGGAGCTTTGTAAGTTGGTGTACTTCCAGGTATCACCTCAATCTTGTGATCTACTCGCCTCTTTGGTGGTAATCCTGCAGGTAGATCATCTAAAAAAACATCTTTATACTCCATAAAAATGTCGTTCAAGGACTCCGGGATGTAAGGTTTGTCCGTGGACCCAATATCTCTTATAAGTCCAAGGAAACATACATCATCTCTAGAAATGGATGCTGTACCCATCACAAAGAGGGGTAAATTACTATTCTGAGATCTAATTCTATCTCCATAGATCTTCCATCCACTACTTGTAATCACTTTTCTTCTCCAATCTACCTTTGGATTATATTGTTCCATCCATGGCATTCCAAGGATGACATCATATCGAGCTAAACTAATTACTCTCCATTCAATGCTCTCCTTGTATCTACCTATGGATTATTCTACACTCCGTGGTAGTGTTTCTATCACTTCAATTTGCCCGTTTGGCAATTCAACTTCTTCACTCACGTCCTTCATCAACATCAAACCTAACTTCATAGCAACACTCCTTGGTAGAAAATTCTCAGTTGCTCCAGGATCAATTAAAACTTTCACCTTGTGTCCTTCCATGAAACCATCAGTGACAATGAGTTGAGCTTGCTTCTTACCCCTTCCATGAGCTCCCAACCATTGCCTTCTTCCAACCTCGCCTTTTCTTTGCTTTGTAGAACCAGTAAGGCCGCGAGGCAAGATTACTGATGATCTTCGTTTCTCGAAACTGCTTCCTCCACCTCTTCATACTCTATCTCCTCCATATTGTTGAACGGACGTCGCTGCATGAGCCGTCCTCCTTGTTGTGTCGGCCGAACTCGACAAAATTTGGCTATGTGACCCATTCGTCCACATGCATAGCATTGGCGATTGTCACGAACTCCAGCTCCTCCTCGAACCATTCCATTATTTGCATAATCTTCTTGCAAATTTGGAATTCCTGGTCGCCTAATCTCACCTCCAAATCTTGGTGGTGGTCCTCTTGTTGGTGCAAAACCTTCTCTACGTCGAAGGTTTCCCAACTCCATCAGTGTTGGACCAGATGGATCTCGAAAATTGCTCACTGGTTCACCGTGTGTGACACCAAAAGCACCCAAAATTCGTTGAGCAATTGCGATTGCTTCATTCACAGTAGATGGATTGCTTACCATCACCTCCTTTCGAAATTGATCCTTCAAGCCTCGTTTGAACACATCCAAGGCTTCAGCTCCACTCATATCCATGATAGATACTTGAAGATCACAAAATACTTCAATGTACTCATGAATACCTCCTTTCTGCTTCAGATCCCACAACTTCATTCTTGCAGTTTGAAGAGAATCCACCGCTTGAAAATTTTGCAGAAGTCCTTCCTGCATTCCACTCCACGAAATGGTGGCACCTCGTTCTGAAAGCATTCTCTCCCATGTTGTGTATCATGTGAGAGACTTATCCGTAAGATAATATCTCATGAACATTCCTGCAATATAATCAGAAACATGAAAATGAGATAAATGAATATTCATCCTCATATTCCATCCCTCTAACACTCCCATTGCTCTACTCCTTTTGTAAGCTTCCACCTTACAGGATTTTCCCATTCGAAGCAAAGATTTGCTTGATCTTCAATCTCTTGAAGACGTCTCCTATTTGCCTCTACTGCATCAATAAGACTTGGTTCTGGCTGAACTTGGGAAGCTTGAACTTGAGGTTCAACTTCCATCTCTCCAACTCTCTCTCTCTCTACTTTCTCACTCTCCAATGCAAAGATTTTATCTTCCATGTGTAATAACCCACTAAAGGCTAAAACTGCAATATAGTGGTAGAAAGGTCGAACCCACAGGGACAGAGGAACACACTGGGTACAAAGTGTCACGTTTAACAGACTATTGAGGAGTTTGAATTCTCAGGCGACTGTCACTCCCAGAAATACTGCAAGTGTTCACTCGGAGCGCACTCGGAGGTCGCACAGTGCAGCGTAACACACACACACACACACACACACCTGAAACTACAGAAACACAACCCAGAGATCCGTTAGGACCTCTACTCAAGATTTCAAGGGGAAGGTCTCTCAAGAGTACACTCAGCAAAGCTGCGGGTAGTGACTCCCAACTCCGGCTTTTACAACACTTCCACTAGCTTGCTACTAGCGTAGGAAACCCGGTTTGGACTGCCTACTTCGGATCGAAGTCACTCATACGCGGTGAACAACACTCTCAACTCACAAAACGCGCAGAGAACACAGGTTCGCACTAAAGGACTCACTGAGAAACATTCCAGTAACACACCATAACAGTCTATTGAAGAGTTTGAATTCTCAGGCACTTGTCATTCCCAGAAATACTAAAGGGGTTACCTCAAAGGCACCTGCTGCAGCGTAACCTGAATTTACAACCAAGGCTTACACGAAGAAGCAAAACTTCACTTTGGCATTCAGGGGAAAAATCCCGAAGGAGTACAATCAGGAACAAACACTCGAAGGTGTAGGGGCGAAACTGTTCAAGTATCTAACCAGTCACTGGCTCTAAGCATCAACAATCACCCGCAGGTGTAGACCCGAACTACTCAAGTCTCTAACCAATGTACTAGCTCTGAACATTCGGCCGAAGGCCTTCAGCTACACAATGCGGATCGCTAAGGTGTAGCTCCTCTTGCGTGGTGACAGAACTAAGGACACAAACACGCAGAGAAAATGAGTTCCTGATCTGCACTTCTGATGTTGGAAAAGATCCCAAGGCAAGACGCCTTGAACTACTTTATACCTTCTAAGTCCTAACTAGCACTACACTGCACTACGCTACACGCCTGCACGGAACCACGCTACACTACACTCCGCAGAACCTGTGCTTCGCCTCCTGCGCGACGGACTGCCGCGCACTAACTCCCTACCCTGCCAGTCTTCCGCTCGACTGCGCAGTCCCAAACGCTGCAACGCCGCGGACACCTCCGCCTCGAAGGTGGACATGGTATCCCGCGCCTTCGACAGAAAAGAGTCTAACTTCTTCGCCACCTTCCGCCGACTCCTACTGTCACCTGACAACAACCCGGCTGCACGAAGCTCTAACTCACGCAGTGTGAGTTTCTCCTGCGCCGCCACTTCCCAATGGGCGTAGCCCTTGAGACAGTGGGCGACTCGCCTCGCCATCTCCTCCTTCGTGCGATCTGCCTCTCGCCTGCGATCATCTTCAATTACCACCAACTGCGATTCGGCCTCCGCACGCTGCGCTCTCAATTCCCCGCACTCCGACTGTAGCCTGTGGATTAAATCCTCATCCGCCTGTCGTGCAAGCTGACACTCCGCCAACAACCGCGTCTGTCGCACGAGCTCCTCTGACAGAATCTGATTTTGAGTTTTCTCAGAAATCAATTCTTCCGTGGTCTTCACCACATCCCTGGTGAGCTCGTCCAGTCTCACCTTCTTCAATGTGTCGTAGTGGGTGTGCGTCTTCCGCACGAGATTATACTGTCCCCACAAACAGGCATGCTTCTCCCGCAATTCCTTCAGCTCCCGGTCCACCCGAGCTAGCAGCTTGCTGGTGTGGACTTTAGTGCGAGTTCGCCTGCGCACTAATTTGACGTAGGACCCAGGCTGGCGAGGATCCGCGTACTTATCCATCTTGCGATCCAAGTACCTCTGCTGAGGTACTACCTGCAAGTTTGTCCTATGCGCGGACGAAGGCAGTTCGCCTACGCGTAGGCGAAATAGGGTTTGACGTCGGCGCGATGTCCGCCGCGAATATCGCCTACTAGTAGGCGAGGAAACCTCTGCCCAGGCGGACGAGCAAAGTTCGCCTACGCACAGGCGCTTCGACGTAGGCGGAAAATCCGCCTTCGGCCCTAGAAATGCGCCTTCGGGGTTAGAAATTGTACAGCTGTAATAACCCACCAAAGGCTAAAACTGCAGTATGGTGGTAAAAAGATCGAACCCACAGGGACAGAGGCAACACACAGAGTAAAAAGTGTCACGTTTAACAGACTTTTGTAGAGTTTGAATTCTCAGGCGACTCTCACTCCAAGAAATACTGCAGTGCTCGACTCGGAGGCTCGACTCGGAGGAGGATACTCGACTCGGAGGATGCTTGGAGGATGCACAGTACAGCGTAGTCACTCAACACACACACACACACCTGAAACTGGCAAAAGCACAACTCGGAGGTTGGTCAGGACCTCCGCTGCGGATTTCAGGGGGAAAATGTTTCACAAGTTCACTTAGAGACTCTACAGGTAGTGACTCCCACTCCGGCTTTTACTGCCCTTCCGCCAGGAACTAGCGTAGGGAACCCGGACTGGACTTCCCACTTCGGAACGAAACCCCTTCATACGCCGTGGACGTCACCCTCGACTCACACCAAACGCAGGGGGTACAGGCCCGACTGAGACCTTAACTGAGACACAATCCAGTAACACACACAACCTGAATTGCAAACCAAGGCTTACACGAAGTAATAAAACTTCACTTTGGCATTCAGGGGAAACTTCCCGTAGGAGTACAATCAGGATATGTCACTCGAAGGAGTTGTAATAACCCACTAAAGGCTAAAACTGCAATATAGTGGTAGAAAGGTCGAACCCACAGGGACAGAGGAACACACAGGGTACAAAGTGTCACGTTTAACAGACTATTGAGGAGTTTGAATTCTCAGGCGACTGTCACTCCTAGAAATACTGCAAGTGTCCACTCGGAGCGCACTCGGAGGTCGCACAGTGCAGCGTAACATACACACACACACACCTGAAACTACAGAAACACAACCCAGAGATCCGTTAGGACCTCTACTCAAGATTTCAGGGGGGAAAAGTCTCTCGCGAGCACACTCAGCGAAGCTGCGGGCAGTGGCTTCCAACTCCGGCTTTTACAACACTTCCACTAGCTTGCTGCTAGTGTAGGAAACCCGGTTTGGACTGCCTACTTCGGATCGAAGTCACTCCTACGCGGTGAACAACACTCTCAACTCACAAAACGCGTAGAGAACACAGGTCCGCACTGAAGAACTCACTGAGAAACATTCCAGTAACACAACAACAGTCTATTGAAGAGTTTGAATTCTCAGGCACTTGTCATTCCCAGAAATACTACAGGGGTTACCCTCAAGTGACCTGCTGCAGCGTAACCTGAATTTACAACCAAGGCTTACACGAAGTAGCAAAACTTCACTTTGGCATTTAGGGGAAAAATCCCAAAGGAGTACAATCAGAGTCTGACACTCGAAGGTGTAGGGGCGAAACTATTCAAGTATCTAACTAGTCACTGGCTCTGAGCATCGGCAGTCACCCGCAGGTGCAGATCCGAACTACTCAAGTCTCTAACCACTGTACTAGCTCTGAACATTCGGCCGAAGACCTTCAGCTACAAAATGCGGAACGCTAAGTTGTAACTCCTCTTGCGTGGTGACAGAACTCAAGGACACAAACACGCAGAGGAAATGGGTTCCTGATCTGCACTTCTGAGTTTGGGAAAGAACCCCAGGCAAAACGCCTGGAACTATTTTATACCTTCTAAGTCCTAACTAACACTACACTGCACTACGCTATACGCCTGCACGGAACCACGCTACACTACACTCCGCGGAACCTGTGCTACGTCTCCTACGCGACGGACTGCCGCGCACTAACTCCCTACCCTGCCAGTCTTCCGCTCGACTGCGCAGTCCCAATCGCTGCAACGCCGCGGACATCTCCACTTCGAGGGTGGACATGGTGTCCCGCGCCTGCGACAGAAAAGCTTCGAGCTTCTTCGCTACCTTCCGCCGACTCCTGCTGTCGCCTGACAACAACCCGGCTGCGCGAAGTTCAAACTCACGCAGTGTGAGTTTCTCCTGCGCCGCCACTTCCCAGTGGGCGTAGCCCTTGAGACAGTGGGCGACACGCCTCGCCGTCTCCTCCTTCGTGCGATCTGCCTCTCGCCTGTGATCCTCTTCAATTACCACTAATTGCGATTCGGCCTCAGCACGCTGCGCTCTCAATTCGCCACACTCTGACTGTAGCCTGCGGATTAAATCCTCATCCGCCTGTCGTGCGAGCTGACACTGCTCTAACAACCGCGTCTGTCGCACAAGCTCTTCTGACAAAATCCGATTCTGGGTCTGCTCAGAAATTAGTGCTTCCGTGACCTTCACCTGCTCCTTGGTGAGCTCTTCCAGTTTCCCATCCCTCACCTTTTCGGAGTACTTGTAGAATTTCTGATTGAGTTTATACTGACCCCACAAGCATTCATGCTTCTCCTTCAATTCCCTCAACTCCTGGTCCACTCTAGCTAGTAGCTTGCTGGTGTGGACTTTAGTGCGAGTCCGCCTGCGCACTAATTCGATGTAAGATCCCGGCTGAAGTGGGTCGGGGTATTTATCGATTTTGCGATCCAAGTACCTTAGCAACGGAATCACCTGCTCAGAGAGCGCCGCCGCCGGCGCTCCAACAATTTCCTCCTCCTCCTCCTCGGTATCCCCTGCTCCTAACATTTCTTCGGTGGAGCCTCCGTCGTCATCATCCGAGTAGAGAATTTCAGTCGCCATTGATTGCGTCGGCGACTGACCCGAGTGGGGCTGCACGTCGTCGACGTGTGCTGCCTGCGAAGGCACTGCTGCAGCCTCGCTGCTCTTCGCCAAAATGTCTAAGGCGGTAGGCGAATGTGCCCGTGCTACATCCCCACCGCCCGCTTGTTGGTCTTCTACCGTATCCTCTCTTCCGCCGACGTCCGCCGCCGAAGGCGATCGAGCGGAGGGTGGCTGCGCGGGGTTTGATTGCGCATCGCGCACCGAAATTTCATCCCGCGGACAGTCACTCCGCTCCTCCGTCTGTTGCTGCTCCCTTGATCGATCCGCGGAGGCTGTGCTTGGCCTGTGCGCAGGCGCAAATGCCGGCGCCTTGTCTGCCGCAGGCGTAGCGCCGCGGACGTCCACCGCCAAAGGCAACATGGCCGGGGGCCGCTCGCCCGATGTCTCTTGGCCCTGAGGACCTACCGCCGAAGGCGCATCTACCGGCGGATTACCTGCCGATGGTGCGGCCTCCGCACGCTCCATGCTCGTATCTCCTCGGCTCGAAGGCCCTGGCGCCGAAGGCGCAAATCGCGGCGCGTTGTGCGCCGGAGGGTCTGGCCCCGAAGGCCGGTGTCTCGTAGGCGGATCCTCCGCCGGCTCCTTCCCCTTCCTACGTTGGAATGGGAGTGATTCCTGCCTATGCACAGGCGGCACGTGTGGAGGTGACCTGCGCACAGGCGAACTGCTTCTTCCCACGCGTAGGCGTAGGTCTACGTCCGCTTGTGGTCGCCCGTCCGCGCTGTTGGCTGGTAACACCAGCCTGCGTGCCTTTTGCTTCGGCCGGCTGTATGACTCGTACAACGGCCGCGGTCGAATGGGAGCAGAGGGTTCTTGATGCTGCTCCTCTTCGGACTCCTCTCTCCATCGCCGCTTCCGCGGCGCTCGTGCTGCAGGAGTGTTCCTCCCTTTGTCCCTCCGCCTTGACGGAGTAGAAGTCGGTGACTCCTCTGCATCAGTGTCGACCTCATTCTCCCGCACATACTTCCCGGGATGGTCGATGGACAACGGAGGAAAACGCGCAAGCTCCGCCGCTGTCAACAATTCCGCTGTCAATAAAAATTGATGAGGAAAGGAGAGAGATGGTTTAGAGTTCCCCCCTTCTCCTCAAAAGCGTGCTGTCGCATCACCCTGTGCAGGATGCTCGCCCAGTGAATTGGAGTTCCCTCGATGACGCACTCCACAAAAGAGACCTGCCACAATGTGATGTAGCAGGCGCGGTGTGGCTGCAGTAATTGCATCAGCGCCGCGGACAAAGTCCGGCGGAATCGATCCTTGTAATCGCGGGTCCTGTACCCATTCTTGGTAGACCTCCCGTTCTTGAACAGCTCCACAAATTGCGCCTCTTCCTGCTTGATCACCTTGATGCTCTCACTGTCGAAGAGAAGGTGCCCTGGCATGCCGGCACATCTCCCCAATGCCTACGCCCAATCTTGGACTGTCCACCGATCAACATGCGGACGCAATCCGCGCGATGGTGGTCCCTGTGGCTCTAGCCACTCGCGCACCATATCCGCACAGATGTAGTTCCATCCCCATAGCAAGAAATCGAGCTTCCTTGCTATCAGGCGCTCCTCGTAAGCGCGCAGCCCGTTCTGTGGTAGTCGGAGCGGCAGCATCCGCAATCGGCCCGGTCTCGTCATTGCGTTCTTGGAGTTCGCCCGGCCGCTCATTCTACTTCCGCTCCGCTCGAGCTCCTTTCTTCCTCGGCAAACTCTTATCGCCCTCAATTCCAAATCACGCGCACTCACTTCTCCCTCAATCACCAAGAAATTCTCTGCGCGGCGATGTCGAGAATGCTTCGCAGCCAGCAGATGGACGCGCGCAGCTCGCACTAGAGAATGGAATCGCGAATTCAAGAATGGGACGCTCTCCGCCGCCCGGTCGAAGGTCATGGTCGGCTCTTGCTCGTGGAGGACGTCTCAATTGATGGCCGCGCCGGCTCTTTGCTGAAACGGTCTCCGCTCTCACGCGCGGCTTCACGCTCCGCCGTCGCCAATTAAACTCTCACGCTCGAATTGGCGAATTTGAACTCCGCGAGCGTACTACGCCGCGGACCTGGGTGCGCAGTGCCGAAGGTGGATTTTCCGCCTTGCGCGGTACACTCGTACGTACCGCTCCTCAGCCAATCCTCTTCTGCCTCGGCGCGTGTGTCCGCATGTCGGACAAAAGTTCAACCCCCGCCTGCACGCAGGCGGACTCCTCGGCGGATTCTCCGCCGGCTCGGAACTTCACCCTCCTGTGCGCAGGCGAAGTCCGTCCGCGGCGATGCGCTGGCGCGGAAGGCGTTGACCGCGGTCAACCAACTCCGTCCAGACTGTCCGTTCCTTGTCTCTTCGTCGGCGCTTCCGCCGCCGCAACTCCGTCCGTCCAAGAGCGCATCCATCCGTCCCGTCCGTACGGTCCGTACGGATTTTACTATTCTGGCGGCTCCTTGCTCGTCCGCGGCGATGCGCTGGCGCAGAAGGCGCCGTACAATTTCTACCTCACAAGGCGCATTTCTAGGGCCCAAGGCGGATTTCCCGCCGACGCCGAAGCGCCTTTGCACAGGCGGACGCCTGTGCGTAGGCGAACTTCGCGCCTATCTCAAAAACCCTATCTCGCCTGTGCGCAGGCGAACTTCCTTCGTCCGCGCATAGGACAAAACTTCTCTGCCTGCGCGCAGGCGAAGAGCTGAGTATCTTACAACCTTCATAATTCCCAGAGTCCTTATCCGTTGTTGGCGTTCTTGGGCTCGTTGGAATCAGTGCGTCGAGCTCTTTCCAACGAGATCCTGACTAAGTCAAGGCGTCCGGAGGTTGACCTAAATACGAAGGATTTCCCTACCGCTGCGGACGCAGCTCCGAAGGCGGGTTTTGCGCCTTGCGCCGTAGGGATCCTAGCTGCAGAGTTCGCAGAGAGGGTGGTGGCCGTCCTTACCGCTGCACACAACTCCTAGATTCTACGAGATTCCTTGAGATTCTCTACGATCTTCCGAATTCACTCTGTTTTGATGCACCGAAGGCTATTTACATTGCTGCCAGGGCATAGTTTTCCAAAAATGTTTTAATTTCCTCAAAATTACCAAAAGTGGGGTACCACAGGAGTAAGGGGAAACTGTTCAAGTCTCTAACTCGCTGCCGGCTCTGAGCATCAGAAATCACCCGCAGGTGCAGATCCGCACTACTCAAGTCTCTAACCGGGTGCTAGCTCTAAACATTCAGCCGAAGGCCTTCAACTACAACATATGGTAACTTCGCTATGCTGCAGCTTCTCTACGTGGTGCAAGGACCAAAATGCACAAACACGCCAAGAAAGTGAGTTCCTGATCTGCACTTCCGCAACTGGAAGAGTCCCAGGGCAAAACGCCTTGAACTACTTTATACTCTCTAAGGTCCTAACTAACACTACGCTACCCGCTAGGGTGCGAGCCGCAACAGATCCTACACTTGAGGAGTCGGCGGCTACCTTCCCCTCTAACTTACAACCTAAATCTAACCCTAACCCTAAATCTGAATCCTAAGCCTACTGTACAGAGCCGCCAGCGTCTTTACATCCGAGATCTGAGGCTGAATATTTGCAAGCATGCGTGGCCAACTGAGATCAACGGCCCCACCAAATTTCAGATCCATCCGACCGTCCATCGTAGAGATATGGACTCCACAAGATCTCTGAACCGCATCCGGTTTGCCGACCTTGAGTTCGCCGACTCCGAGTTTGCCGACTTGAAGTTTGCCGACCTCAAGTTCGCTGACTCCGAGTTCTCCAAAGGCGTTGACCGCCGAAGACGCACTTCCGCACCTTTGCCTATTTGTAACAGTCACTCCCGACACCCATAACTCACACATCCTTGATCCGTTTCAAGAGTTCTTAGGCTCGTTGGAACGTTGAGCTCTTTCTAACGAAACCCTAACTGAGTCAAACCGTTACGAGTTGAAAGAGTTATGCCGGTTTTATCCTTCGCCAAAGGCATATTGTCGAAGGCTTGTTATCTGTTATCGCCGAAGGCGCCCGCACGATGTTTCGCCGACTCCGAGTTCTCTGACCTCAAGATTGCCGACTCCGAGTTTGCTGACTTGAAGTTCGCCGACCTCGAGTTTGCCGACCTCAAGTTTGCCGACTCCGAGTTTGCGGACTTGAAGTTCGCCGACCTCGAGTTCGCCGACCTCAAGTTTGCCGACTCCGAGTTTGCCGACTTGAAGTTCTTTGACCTCGAGTTCGCCGACCTCAAGTTTGCCAACTCCGAGTTCTCCGACCTCGAGTTCGCCGACCCCGAGTTCTCCGACCTTGAGTTCGCCGACTTGAAGTTGACGCGAAGACGTCCGTCGCCGAAGACGAACATCTAGGGCCGAAGGCGGATATTCTGCCGACAACGAACTCCTTCCGCCTATCCGTAGGTGTTCTCCTTCGCATCTTCCGACAGTCACAACTCCCTGAGTCCTCATCCGTTCCAGGCGTTCTTAGGCTCGTTAGAACCAGAGCGTCAAGTTCTTTCCAACGAGACCCTAAGTAACTCAAGGCGTTAAGAATTGAGGAAGTTATGAGTGATCTACCGCCGAAGGTGCTCGAAGCGAGTCCTGGAGCGTGAACCGCCTGTTCCATTCCAAGAGTTCCACTGTGGCCTAAGCCCAAAATCCCTTGACTGTCCTCGATCCTCTTTTTACTCTGGCTTTGCGTACCGATTACTATTTACAGCTGCTACCACGGTACTTACTAATCAAAAATGTTTTAGTTCCGACGAAAAACAAAAAGTGGGTTACCACAACGGCGCCTTCGGCGCCAGCGCAGCAGCGCGGACGGGCGAGGAACCACCGGAGTAGTAAAATCCGTACGGGCCGTACGGACTGTACGGACGGAACGGATGGATGCGCCTTCGATCGGACGGAGTTACGGCGACAAGAGCGCCGACGGAGAGGCAAGAAATGGACAGACTGGACGGAGCCTGTTGACCGCGGTCAACGCCTTCGACGCCAGCGCAGCAGCGCGGACGGAATTCGCCTACGCGTAGGCGAGTGCCTACGCACAGGCAGATGAAGCTCCGCGCCGGCGGAGATCTCCGCCGGGGATTCCGCCTACGCAGAAGGGACTTCAACTTTTGTCCGATGCGCGGACGAACGCCTTCGGCGGAGGGGGGATGGGCCGAAAAGTGATACGAACGAGTGTAGCGCGCAAGGCGAGAAATCCGCCTTCGGCGCTGCGCACCCATGTCCGCTGCGTAGTACGCTAGCGGAGTTCAAATTTTCCAATCCGAGCGTGTGAGTTAAGTCGGCGTCGGCGGAGCGTGCAGCCGCGCATGAGAGAGGAGACCGTTTTAGCGCGGAGCCGGCGCGGCCATCAAGCGATTCGACCCTCACGACCGAGAGCCGATCATGACCTTCGACCAAGAGACGGTGGACGCCCCATTCTTGAATTCGCGATTTCATTTTCTAGTGCGAGCTGCGCGCGTTCACCTGCTAGCTGTTGAACATTCCAGACATCGCCGCGCGGAGGATTACTTGTTGACTGAGAGAGAATTGAGTGCGCGCGATTTGGAATTGAGGGAGATTAGAATTTGCAGAGGGAGCAAGAAGCTTGAGCGGAGCAGAGAGAGAGTTGGCGAGCAAGCTAATTTCAAGAACGCGATGTCAAAACTGAACAGGCTGCGGATGCTGCCGCTCCGGCTTCCACGGAACGGGTTGCGTGCCTACGAGGAGCGGCTGATTGCAAGAAAGCTTGATTTCTTGCTATGAGGATGGAATTACATTTGCGTAGACATGGTGCGCGAATGGCTGGAGCCACAGCGACCACCTACGCGCGGATTGCGTCTGCATGTAGATCGTTGGACCGTCCAGGATTGGGCGTAGGCATTGGGGAGGTGTGCCGGCATCGACGGGTACCTCCTCTTTGATAGTGAGAGCGTCAAGGTGTCGAAGCAAGACGAGGCGCAATTTGTGGAATTGTTCAAACGGGAGAGGTCTACCAAGAATGGGTACAAGGCCCGCGACTACAAAGATCGCTTTCGCCGAACTTTAGCAGCAGCGCTGCTGCAATTGCTGCAGCCAACACCGCACCTCATACATCACCTTGTGGCAGGTTTCTTTTGTGGAGCTCATCTTGGAGGGAGCTCCAATTCACTGGGCGAGCATCCTGCACAGAGTGATGCGACAGCACGCATTCGAGGAGAAGGGGGGAACTCTCAATCACCTCTCCCCTTTCTTGATAAACTTCTATCGGCAGAGGAACCGTTCGATTGCGGCGGAGCTCGCTCGCTTTTCGCCATTGTCCGTCGACCATCCCGGGAAGTATGTGCGGGATAACGAGGTCGACACCGATGTAGAGGATTCACCAGCTTCTACTCCACCGACACGGCGGGACGAGGGAAGAAGCACACCCGCAGCAAGAGTGCCGCGGAAGCGACGATGGAGAGAGGAGTCAGAGGAGGAGCAGCATCGAGAACCCACTGCTCCCATACGACAGCGGCCACTGCACGAAGTGTGCAGCCGGCCGAAGCAGAAGGCGCGCAGGCTTGTGTTACCAGCCAGCAGCGCAGACACGGCGACGATCGCCATGGAGAAGGGAAGTGCGTCGCCGGAGAGGATCGAGAGAGCGCGGACATCCGCAAGAGCGGCGAACCACGCTACACCTCCGACGGACGGGAGGCGGCCTTCGGGCTAAGGGCTTCCGGAGTTGCCACGTGCGATGCGGACGAGTGTTCCGCCTACGCACAGGCGAGTTTCAGCGGATAGGCGACCTCAAGCGGACGTGGACTTCCGCCTACGCGTAGGCAGAGAAAGTTCGCCTACGCACAGGCGGCCGTCTACGAGTAGGCAGGAGTCACCCCCGATACAACGTAGGAAGGAGAAGGAGCCGGCGGAGGATCCGCCTTTGGGTCAAGGGCCTTCGGGACCAGACCCTCCGGCGTATAACACGCCGCGATTTGCGCCTTCGGGCCAACGAGTTTTGAGCAGGAAGCGTGCGGAGACTGCACCTTCGGCGGGTAATCCGCCGCCAGATGCGCCTTCGGCGGTAGGACCTTCGGGGCCAGGTACATCGGGCGAGCGGCCTCCGGCTCTGTCGCCTTTGGCGCTGCGCCTGCGGCGGATCAGGCGCCGATACTTGCGCCTACGCGCAGGCCAGACGCAGCCCTCACGCAGGACCTAACGGAGGAGCGGATTGTTTGTCCGCGGGACGAAATTCGGGTGCGCGATGCGCAATTACACCCCGCGCAGACTTATTCCGCTAGATCGCCTTCGGCGGCAGACGTTGGCGGCGAAGAGGACACGGTCGACGAGCGGCAGGCGGATGATGGGGATGTACGACGGCCACATTCACCCACCGCCTTGGACATTTTAGCGGGGAGCAGCGAAGCTACAGGGGTGCCTTCGGCGGCAGCACCCGTAGACAACTCGCAGCCCCACTCAGGTCAGTCGTCAACGCAATCAATGGCGACCGAAATCCTTCCCTCGGACGATGACGAAGGAGGCTCCATAGAAGCAATGTCGGGATCGGGAGACACCGAGGAGGAGGAGGAGGAAATTGTTGGAGCGCCGGCGGCGGCGCTCTCTGAGCAGGTAATACCTCTGCTGAGGTACTTGGATCGCAAATTTGATAAATACGCCGATCCACTCCAGCCGGGGTCCTACATCGAGTTAGTGTGCAGGCGGAGTCGCACTAAGGTCCACACCAGCAAGCTACTAGCTAGGGTGGACCGGGAACTTAAGGATTTACGGGAGAAGCATGCGTGTTTGTGGGGACAGTATAATCTCGTGCGGAAGTCGCACACCCACTATGACGCATTGAAGCAGGCGAGACTGGAAGAGCTCACCAGGGATGTGGTGAAGACCACGGAAGAACTAATTTATGAGAAAACTCAGAATCAGGTTCTGTCAGAGGAGCTCGTGCGACAGACGCGGTTGTTGGCGTAGTGTTAGCTCGCACGACAGGCGGATGAGGATTTAATCCGCAGGTTGCAGTCGGAGTGCGGGGAATTGAGAGCTCAGCGTGCGGAGGCCGAATCGCAGTTGGTGGTAATTGAAGATGATCGCAGGCGAGAGGCAGATCGCACGAAGGAGGAGATGGCGAGGCGAGTCGCCCACTGTCTCAAGGGCTACGCCCACTGGGAAGTGGCGGCGCAGGAGAAACTCACACTGCGTGAGTTGGAGCTTCGTGCAGCCGGGTTGTTGTCAGGTGACAGTAGGAGTCGGCGGCGGGTGGCGAAGAAGTTAGATTCCTTTCTGTCGAAGGCGCGGGATACCATGTCCACCCTCGAGGCGGAGGTGTCCGCGGCGTTGCAGCGTTTGGGACTGCGCAGTCGAGCGGAAGACAGGCAGGGTAGGGAGTCAGTGCGCGGCAGTCCGTCGCGCAGGAGGCGAAGCACAGGTTCCGCGGAGTGTAGTGTAGCGTGGTTCCATGCCCGCGTGTAGCATAGTGCAGTGTAATGCTAGTTAGGATTTAGAAGGTATAAAGTAGTTCAAGGCGTCTTGCCTTGTGTTCTTTCCCAATTTTGGAAGTGCAGATCAGGAACTCATTTTCTCTGCGTGTTTGTGTCCTTAGTTCTTTCACCACGCACGAGGAGCTACACCTTAGCGATCCGCATTGTGTAGCTGAAGGCCTTCGGCCGAATGTTTAGAGCTAGTACATTGGTTAGAGACTTGAGTAGTTCGGATCTACACCTGCGGGTGATTGCCGATGCTCAGAGCCAGTGACTAGTTAGATACTTGAATAGTTTCGTCCCTACACCTTCGAGTGTTTGTTCCTGATTGTACTCCTTCGGGATTTTTCCCCTGAATGCCAAAGTGAAGTTTTGCTACTTCGTGTACGCCTTGGTTGTAAATTCAGGTTACGCTGCAGCAGGTGCCTTCAGGGTAACCCCTGTAGTATTTCTAGGAATGACAAGTGCCTGAGAATTCAAACTCTTCAATAGACTGTTATGATGTGTTACTGGAATGTTTCTCAGTGAGTCCTTCAGTGCGGACCTGTGTTCTCTGCAGGTTTTGTGAGTTGAGAGTGTTGTTCACCGCGTCTAAGTGACTTCGATCCGAAGTAGGCAGTCCAAACCGGGTTTCCTACGCTAGCAGCAAGCTAGTGGAAGTGTTGTAAAAGCCGGAGTTGGGAGTCACTACCCGCAGCTTCGCTGAGTACTCGTGAGAGACTTTTTCCCCCTGAAATCTTGAGTAGAGGTCCTAACGGATCTCTGGGTTGTGTTTCTGTAGTTTCAGGTGTGTGTGTGTGTGTGTGTGTGTTACGCTGCACTGTGCAGCCTCCGAGTGCGCTCCGAGTGGACACTTGCAGTATTTCTGGGAGTGACAGTCGCCTGAGAATTCAAACTCCTCAATAGTCTGTTAAACGTGACACTTTGTACCTTGTGTGTTCCTCTGTCCCTGTGGGTTCGACCTTTCTACCACTATATTGCAGTTTTAGCCTTTAGTGGGTTATTACACCTCCTTCGTCATCATCCGAAGGGAGGATTTCAGTCGCCATTGATTGCGTTGGCGACTGGCCCGAGTGGGGCTACGAGTGGTCTGCGGGTTCTGCCGCTCATGGCGCTCCTGCAGCCTCGCTGCTCCCTGCTAAAATGTCCAAGGCGGTGGGTGAATGCGGCCGTGCCACATCCCCATCGTCCGCCTGTCGTGCGTCGATCGTAACTCCCTCGCCGTCGGCGTCCACCGCCGAAGGTGATCGCGCGGAATGTGTCTGCGCGGGGTGCAATTGTGCATCGCGCACGCAAATTTCATCCTGCGGACAGACAATCCGCTCCTCCGTTAGGTCATGCTCCCTCGATCGGTCCTGCGCGAGGGATGCGTCCTGCAACCTCCGGGCTGACTCTCACTCAGGTTTACCTCAGATGGCTTTTCGGTAGCTCATCATGATTCTAGAAGACTAGGATTCCGCATCATACTCATAACCTAAACACCCTCTCACACAATCTATCAAGGTATCACTCCAACTCATACACTCATCGACACTCCAAGGTACTGAAAATTCGTCACTCTTTCATATATGAAACAAGTCTCTACATATGAACTCTCCAAACTTGCTTGAGAGGCTCTTCCCTACCTCTCTATATATACTACTTGAGAATTTACCATAGTAACAAATGGTAATTTCTATCTAACTTACTTTTACGAAGATAAACCATAGTAAGGTTGACTAGTTATCAATATGTGGCAACATGCCATTGGCCCCCTAAACCTTCTAGATGTTTACTAATTCCTAGATTGAGGTGGCGACATGCCATTTGTGCCTTTCCAACTTCTAGAACTTCCACTTTCCACTAAGTCAACATAAGACTTAGTCTAACCAATGGAATACTCCTTACTTTAGTCAACCCAATCAAAACTGTGGTACCCCACTTTTGGTAATTTTGAGGAAATTAAAACATTTTTGGAAAACTGTACCCTGGCAGCAATGTAAATAGCCTTCGGTGCATCAAAACAGAGTGAATTCGGAAGATCGTGGAGATTCTCGAGGGATCTCGTAGAATCTAGGAGTTGGGTGCAGCAGTAAGGACGGGCACCACCAAATATTCATTGATGACTTCTGTGTCTTTGGGAAGCGGTCTAAACACCTAAGTCACCTGAAGCAGACCTTCGATAAATGTAGAGAGAGCAGTTTATCGCTGCATCCCGAGAAGTGCTTTTTCTTTATGACTAGTGGGATCTTGTTGGGCCATCGGATCTCGGCAGACGGCATTGCGGTGGACATCGAGAAGGTCAAGGTTATACTCGAGCTTGAGCCACCCACGAATCTAAGAGAGCTGCGAGCATTCCTGGGTCATGTGGGCTACTACCAAAGATTCATACACCTGTATGCAACACTGGCGGCCGACCTGACCAAGTTGTTGAAGAAGGACGAGCCTTATGCCTAGGGTGCGAACCAGCAGTCAGCATTTGAGGCTCTTAAAGCGAAACTCACGACTGCTCCAGTGCTAAGGAGTCCAGACTGGAATCGACCATTCCATGTTTACGTCGACACATCTGCATTCGCCATCGGTGTAGTACTGAGTCAAAAGGATGACAACAAAAAGGACTACCTGATCTATTTCGCGAGCCGTCAGCTGTCTCTAGCAGAGAGGAAGTACACCACGACGGAGAGAGAAGCGTTGGGGATGGTGTACTCCTGTAAAAAGTTCCAACACTACCTAATCTGCTACGAGTTTGTGTTCCATGTGGATCACTACGCATTGCAACACCTAGTCAAGAAAGCCGACCTATCCGGTCGGATCGCCAGGTGGGTGCTGTTGCTACAAGAGTTCACCTACACAGTCCAGACCAGGAAAGGGGTGCACCACGAAAATGCGGATTACTTGTCCAGATTATGGACCCAGCCGACAAAGGAGGAATTGGTGGACGATTTTCCAGATGAAGAGTTGTTTCAGTTGTCTGCGGGGCATATGCCGACCTGTATCGATATCTGCTAACACTTCAGTGTCCCGTAGGCATGGACTTGGAACAGCGAACTGTCTTTATTCATAAGGCAGGCCCGTACCAACTCCAGCAGGGTGTTTTGTTCAAAAAGATGGCAGATGAGCGCTTATGCAGATGCCTGGAGGAATCAGAGGTACCAAGAGTAGTGAGTGCGATGCATACAGAACAGGCGGGTGGACACTATGCCACCCGGAACACGGTCACAAAGATTCTAAATGCGGGGTATTGGTGGCCGACCATGTTTAAGGATGTTCTCGATTACATCCGCAAATGCGATAGTTGCCAGAGGACGGGGAGACCAACGCCTACAACACGCTGGCCCCTAACTCCCATCATGCCTCTAGCACCTTTCGAAAAGTGGGGCATTGACTTTGTAGGGCCGATACAACCAGTGACTAGAAGCACACGAAGGCGCTACATTCTGGTAGCAACAGACTACGCCACCAAAATGGTGGAGGCCAGGGCCACCAGAAGGGATGATGCTGCCACAGTGGCAGCCTTCTTGTTCGAGTCGATTATCACGCGCTACGGATGCCCCTTAGAGTTAGTCAGCGACCGGGGCACGCATTTTCTAAATCAGATCATCAAAGATCTGACACGGTATTTCCACATCAAGCACCGGAAGACTACTCCATACAATCCCAAGGCGAATGGATTGACGGAGAAGTCCAATGGTCTGCTGTGTAAAATACTACTCAAGGTCACGGTGAATCACGCTCACGACTGGGATACGAAGTTAGCAGCCGCTCTATGGGCGTACCGGACAGCTGAGAAGATTACGACCAAACAGACACCATACTTTCTGGTGTATGGGCAACACGCGATCCTCCCGATCGAGTTTGAAGTACCCACCCAACGAACGTTGGATTTACAGAGGATGAGCAGAGAGGAGAGTCAGCTCTACAGGTTACAGGAGGTCACGCTGCTGGATGAGAGGAGACGAGAAGCCGAGGATCGCACCAGGAAAATCCAGCTCCGCCGGAAGGAGAGATACGATAAAAAGATCAAACCTGTACTCCTGCAGGCGGGTGATTTGGCATTGCTCTACGACAGCAGGCATGCCAGATTCCCAGGCAAACTGCACCTAAGATGGATGGGACCTTACAGGGTTGTCGAGGTCTTCTCGAATGGATCCATCCAACTTGCGGATCTGGCCGGCGATTTGTTAGGCACCCTAGTGAACAGGTGGCGGTTGAAGAAATACCACATGTGAGTGTTTGCGTGGGCGCTCACAATTGAGGAGGGGAGCATATGGTACCCCACTTTTGGTAATTTTGAGGAAATTAAAACATTTTTGGAAAACTCTACCCTAGCAGCAATGTAAATAGCCTTCGGTGCATCAAAACAGAGTGAATTCGGAAGATCGCGGAGATTCTCGAGGGATCTCGTAGAATCTAGGAGTTGGGTGCAGCGGTAAGGACGGGCACCACCCTCCCTGCGAGCTCTGCAGTTAGGATCCCTACGGCGCAAGGCGCAAAACCCGCCTTCGGAGCTGCGTCCGCGGCGGTAGGGAAATCCTTCATATTTAGGTCAACCCCCGGACGCCTTGACCTAGTTAGGGTCTCGTTGGAAAGAGTTCGACGCACTGATTCCAACGAGCCCAAGAACGCCAACAGCGGATAAGGACTCCGGGAGTTATGAAGGTTGTAAGATACTCAACTCTTCGCCTCCGCACAGGCGGAGAAGTTTTGTCCTATGCGCGGACGAAGGAAGTTCGCCTGTGCACAGGCGAAATAGGGTTTGAGGTAGGCGCAAAGTTCGCCTACGCACAGGCGTCCGCCTGTGCACTGGCGCTTCGGCGTCGGCGGGAAATCCGCCTTGGGCCCTAGAAATGCGCCTTGTGAGGTAGAAAGTGTACGGCGCCTTCTGCGCCAGCGCAGCGCCGCGGACGAGCAAGGAGCCGCCAGAATAGTAAAATCCGTACGGACGGGACGGATGGATGCGCTCTTGGACGGACGGAGTTGCGGCGGCGGAAGCGCCGACGAAGAGACAAGGAACGGACAGTCTGGACGGAGACGGTTGACCGCGCTCAACGCCTTCTTCGCCAGCGCGTCGCCGCGGACGGAATTCGCCTACGCACAGGCGAGCGCCTGTGCACAGGAGGATGAAGTTCCGCGCCGGCGGAGAATCCGCCGAGGAGTCTGCCTGCGCGCAGGCGGGAGTTGAACTTTTGTCCGACATGCGGACACACGCGTCGAGGCAGAAGGGGATTGGCTGAGGAGCGGTACGAACGAGTGTACCGCGCAAGGCGGAAAACTCGCCTTCGGCGCTACGCACCCATGTCCGCGGTGTAGTACGCTCGCGGAGTTCAAATCCGCCAATTCGAGCGTGAGAGTTTAATCGGCGACGGCGGAGCGTGAAGCCGCGCGTGAGAGCGGAGACCATTTCAGCGTAGAGCCGGCGCGGCCATCAATTGAGACGTCCTCCACGAGCAAGAGCTGACCATGACCTTCGACCGGGCGGCGGAGAGCGTCCCATTCTGGAATTCGCGATTCCATTCTCTAGTGCGAGCTGCGCGCGTCCATCTGCTGGCTGCTAAGCCTTCTCGACATCGCCGCGCAGAGGATTTCTTGGTGATTGTGGGAGAAGTGAGTGCGCGTGATTTGGAATTGAGGGCGATTAGAGTTTGCCGAGGAAGAAAGGAGTTCGAGCGGAGCGGAAGTAGAATGAGCGGGCGGGCGAACTCCAAGAACGCAATGACGAGACCGGGCCGATTGCGGATGCTGCCGCTCCGTCTACCACAGAACGGGCTGCGCACTTTCGAGGAGCGCTTGATAGCAAGAAAGCTCGATTTTTTGCTATGGGGATGGAACTACATCTGTGCGGATATGGTGCGCGAGTGGCTAGAGCCACAGGGACCACCCTCGCGCGGATTGCGTCCGCATGTTGATCGGTGGACAGTCGAAGATTGGGCGCAGGCATTGGGGAGATGTGCCGGCATGCCAGGGCATCTCCTCTTCGACAGTGAGAGCATCAAGGTGACCAAGCAGGAAGAGGCGCAATTTGTGGAGCTGTTCAAGACCGGGAGGTCTACCAAGAATGGGTACAGGACCCGCGATTACAAGGATCGATTCCGCCGGACTTTGTCCGCGGCGCTGATGCAATTACTGCAGCCACACCGCGCCTGCTACATCACATTGTGGCAGGTCTCTTTTGTGGAGTGCGTCATCGAGGGAACTCCAATTCACTGGGCGAGCATCCTGCACAGGGTGATGCGAGAGCACGCTTTTGAGGAGAAGGGGGGAACTCTAAACCATCTCTCTCCTTTCCTCATCAATTTTTATCGACAGCGGAATTGTTTGACAGCGGCGGAGCTTGCGCGTTTTCCGCTGTTGTCCGTCAACCATCCCGGGAAGTATGTGCGGGAGAATGAGGTCGACACTGATGCAGAGGAGTCACCGACTTCTACTCCGTCAAGGCGGAGGGACGAAGGGAGGAACACTCCTGCAGCACGAGCGCCGCGGAAGCGGCGATGGAGAGAGGAGTCCGAAGAGGAGCAGCATCAAGAACCCTCTGCTCCCATTCGACCGCGTCCGTTGTACGAGTCATACAGCCGGCCGAAGCAGAAGGCACGCAGACTGGTGTTACCAGCCAACAGCGCGGACACTGCGACGATTGCGACGAAGAAAGGAAGTGCGTCGCCAGAGAAGAATGAGGAAGCGCGGACGTCCGCAGGAGCAACGGACCACGCTGCAGCCTTGACGGGCGAGAGGCCGCCTACGGGCCAAGGGCCTCCGGAGTTACTACGTGCGTTGAGGAGAGGTGTTCCGTTTGCGCACATGCGAGCCTCCGCGGACGGACGAGACTCCGCGGACGGACGAGCCTCCGCAGACAGACGACCACAAGCGGACGTAGACCTACGCCTACGCGTGGGAAGAAGCAGTCCGCCTGTGCACAGGTCACCTCCACACGTGCCGCCTTTGCACAGGCAGGAATCACCCCCGTTCCAACGTAGGAAGGGGAAGGAGCCGGCGGAAGAATCGCCTACGAGACACCGGCCTTCGGGGCCAGACCCTCCGGCGCACAACGCGCCGCGATTTGCGCCTTCGGCGCCAGGGCCTTCGAGCCGAGGAGATACGAGCAGGGAGCGTGCGGAGGCCGCACCATCGGCGGGTAATCCGCCGGTAGATGCGCCTTCGGCGATAGGGCCTCAGGGCCAAGGGACATCGGGCGAGCGGCCCCCGGCTATGTCGCCTTTGGCGATGGACGTCCGCGGCGCTACGCCTGCGGCGGACAAGGCGCCGGCATTTGCGCCTGCGCACAGGCCAAGCACAGCCCCCGCGGACCGATCAAGGGAGCAGCAACAGGCGGAGGAGCGGAGTGACTGTCCGCGGGATGAAATTTTGGTGCGCGATGCGCAATCAAACCCCGCGCAGCCACCCTCCGCTCGATCGCCTTCGGCGGCGGACGTCGGCGGCAGAGAGGATACGGTAGACGACCAACAAGCGGGCGGCGGGGATGCAGCACGGGCACATTCGCCTACCGCCTTAGACATTTTGGCGAAGAGCAGCGAGGCTGCAGCAGTGCCTTCGCAGGCAGCACACGTCGACGACGTGCAGCCCCACTCGGGTCAGTCGCCGACGCAATCAATGGCGACTGAAATTCTCCACTCGGATGATGACGACGGAGGCTCCACCGAAGAAATGTCAGGAGCAGGGGACACCGAGGAGGAGGAGGATGAAATTGTTGGAGCGCCGGCGGCGGCGCTCTCTGAGCAGGTGATTCCGTTGCTGAGGTACTTGGATCGCAAAGTCGATAAATACGCCGACCCACTTCAGCCGGGATCTTACATCGAGTTAGTGCGCAGGCAGACTCGCACTAAAGTCCACACCAGCAAGCTACTAGCTAGAGTGGACTAGGAGTTGAGGGAATTGAAGGAGAAGCATGAATGCTTGTGGGGTCAGTATAAACTCAATTAGAAATTCTACAAGTACTCCGAGAAGGTGAGGGATGGGAAACTGGAAGATCTCACCAAGGAGCAGGTGAAGGTCACAGAAGCACTAATTTCTGAGCAGGCCCAGAATCGGATTTTGTCAGAGGAGCTCGTGCGACAGACGCGGTTGTTAGAGCAGTGTCAGCTCGCACGACAGGCGGATGAGGATGTAATCCGCAGGCTACAGTCATAGTGTGGCGAATTGAGAGCGCAACGTGCTGAGGCCGAATCGCAATTAGTGGTAATTGAAGAGGATCGCAGGCAGGAGGCAGATCGCATAAAGGAGGAGACGGCGAGGCGTGTCGCCCATTGTCTCAAGGGCTACGCCCACTGGGAAGTGGCGGCGCAAGAGAAACTCACACTGCGTGAGTTTGAACTTCGCGCGGCCGGGTTGTTGTCAGGCGACAGCAGGAGTCGGCGGAAGGTAGCAAAGAAGCTCGACGCTTTTCTGTCGAAGGCGCGGGATACCATGTCCGCCCTCGAAGTGGAGGTGTCCGCGGCGTTGCAGCGATTGGGACTGCGCAGTCGAGCGGAAGACTGGCAGGGTAGGGAGTTAGTGCGCGGCAGTCCGTCGCGCAGGAGACGTAGCACAGGTTCCGCGGAGTGTAGTGTAGCGTGGTTCCGTGCAGGCGTGTAGCGTAGTGCAGTGTAGTGCTAGTTAGGACTTAGAAGGTATAAAGTAGTTCAAGGCGTCTTGCCTTGGGTTCTTTCCCAAACTCAGAAGTGCAGATCAGGAACCCATTCCTCGGCGTGTTTGTGTCCTTGAGTTCTGTCACCACGCATGAGGAGTTACAACTTAGCGTTCCGCATTTTGTAGCTAAAGGCCTTCGGCCGAATGTTCAGAGCTAGTACATTGGTTAGAGACTTGAGTAGTTCAGATCTGCACCTGCGGGTGACTGCCGATGCTCAGAGCCAGTGACTAGTTAGATACTTGAACAGTTTCGCCCCTACACCTTCGAGTGTTTCTTTCTGATTGTACTCCTTTGGGATTTTTCCCCTGAATGCCAAAGTGAAGTTTTGTTACTTCGTGTAAGCCTTGGTTGTAAATTCAGGTTACGCTGCAGCAGGTGCCTTGAGGGTAACCCCTGTAGTATTTCTGGGAATGACAAGTGCCTGAGAATTCAAACTCTTCAATAGACTGTTGTTGTGTTACTGGAATGTTTCTCCGTGAGTCCTTCAGTGCGGACCTATGTTCTCTGCGCGTTTTGTGAGTTGAGAGTGTTGTTCACCGCGTCTGAGTGACTTCGATCCGAAGTAGGCAGTCCAAACCGGGTTTCCTACGCTAGCAGCAAGCTAGCGGAAGTGTTGTAAAAGCCGGAGTTGGGAGTCACTACCCGCAGCTTTGCTGAGTGTACCCTTGAGAGACTTTCCCCCTGAAATCTTGAAGTAGAGGTCCTAACGGATCTCTGGGTTGTGTTTCTGTAGTTTCAGGTGTGTGTGTGTGTGTGTGTGTTTTACGCTGCACTGTGCGACCTCCGAGTGCGCTCCGAGTGGACACTTGCAGTATTTCTGGGAGTGACAGTCGCCTGAGAATTCAAACTCCTCAATAGTCTGTTAAACGTGACACTTTGTACCCTGTGTGTTCCTCTGTCCCTGTGGGTTCGACCTTTCTACCACTATATTGCAGTTTTAGCCTTTAGTGGGTTATTACAAAAACTAAACATGAAGTTCAAATGTCTTTTCTCTTGGAATCTAGACTTTTGTACAAGACAAAATAGAAGTGCTCACTCAAATCTTCTAGAACTTCTCTAGTTATTCCGCCAAGTATAGACATTATAGCTAAACTAGCTAGACTTAGTCATAACTAGCTAGATTTAGTCATAACTATCCTAATCATGATTAACTCCTTGGCTTATTCTAGTTTTATTTCACACATGCAATATATGGTCTTACATTTACCCCCGGACCAAGATTTCACTACGCCCTCGGAGTGAAAGAATCTGATCTTCAATGGAATAATTTCAACTTGTCGTGGTTGACTCGATCAAAGTGACGTCCTCCTAACTCCTTGATATCATAAGTATAGTTTCCCCACACCTTCTCAACTATGAATGGTCCAAAATACTTAGGAAGAAACTTTTTCCTAGCTCTCTTGTATCTAATTGCATCAAAGAGCATCACCCAATCACCTTCCTTGAATGGCTTCAAGTTCTGGCTTCCACTTCGTTTGTCTTGATACTTCTTCTGCAACTGTTGAGCCCGCTCCACTCGTACCATGGCTAGTGCTCGAGCTTCCTCCAACTCCATCAATTGTTGTTGGCGAGACTTGATGGCTTCTGCTCCATTTGATTTCTTCAACCTTTGCTGGATTGTCATGAAAGTAGTCAAGTCAAATTGTATTGGGAGCTTTGACTCAACTCCATACACCATCCGAAAAGGTGAATATCCGGTAGATGTTTTCCAAGTCGTTCGATACTCCCACAAGATAGCATGCAACCTCTTGTCCCAATTTTGCTTGCTCCCGTCCATGTCTGCATCCTTGGCCAACATCATACAAAGAGTGTAGTTGGTCCGCTCCGCCAACCCATTAGCATTGGGTTTGTAGGAAGTAGTCACTCTAGACTTGATGGAAAAATGATCTAACATTGCTTGGATCATACTTCCCACAAACTCTCCTCCTCTCTCCGACACTAACTCCAAAGGACAACCAAATCTGGTTATGATTCTCTCATACAAAAACCTACCAACCTCCTTCTCATTAGTAGATTTTAGGGGTCTTGCCTCTACCCACTTGGTAAGATAATCTGTAGCTATCACAATGAACTTATTTCCACGAGGAGTAAGATTCAAAGGACCTACAAAATCTATCCTCCATTTTTCAAAAGGACCTAACATTGGAACTGAAATCAAAGGAGGGGTTTTCATGGACTTTTTAGCAAAAGCTTGACACACATCACAACTCTTGCAAAATTCCACACAATCTTTGAAAATACCCTTCCAATGATATCCAGCATCAAGGATCTTGAAGGCTGTTACCTTCCCCGCAAAATGTCCTCCACACACGGCACCTTCGTGAAACTCCTTCATGAGTTGCAATGCTTCGCCTCTTCCAACAGCTCGTTGTAGCAGACCGTCAGCTTGTTGATGAAATAACACCTTCTCAATGATCATATAGGGTTGACATCTTTTTACCAATGCATTCCTTTCTCTTGAATGCATACCTTGAGGAAATTCTCCTTTGGAAATAAACTCCCAAATCTCCTTGTACTCCTCTGGTACCAATGTCACCGTGTCCATGACCAACAATTCTTCGTCCGGGAAAGTGTCATCCACAGATTGTTCTCCTCCCTCATCATAAGCTCTTGACAACAAATCCGCATTAGCATGCTTCTTTCCCGGTCGATCCTCAATGGTATAATCAAATTCCGCTAGTAGTAGTTTCCATCTAGCTATCCTCCCCTCAGCATTAGCCTTGTTGAAAATATATTTCAAGGCCTTATGATCAGTCACTATAGTGAATTTTCCACCCAAAAGATAGTGTCGAAACTTCTTAAGTGAAAAGATGACAGCTAAAGCCTCCCTTTCGGTCACTGAATAATTCTTCTCTGCTTGTACCATCTGTCTACTAGCATAGGCAATTGGATGATGCTGCTTTTCATCATCAAATTGACTCAAGGTGCATCCTACAGCAATATTTGATGCATCTGTATATAGAAGAAAAGGTTTACCCCAATCAGGTTTCGCCAAAATTGGAGCCGTCACCAACGCCTTCTTGAGTGCCTCAAACGCCAACTTCGCCTCTTCATCATTGAAGATGAGCTCGTATTCGATCCGCTTCTTCATGTAACTCGTCAAGGCATGAGCTTTGTTGGAGAAGGACAAGATGAACCTCCGATAGTACCCCACCATACCAAGGAATTGTCTCAACTTGGTCAACGTCACCGGAAAAGGTAACTCCATGATCCTCGTCACCTTCTCTGGATCCACAGCTATACCATTCTTGGAAATGATGTGCCCCAACAATAAGCCTTCCTCGCATCCAAAAATGCATTTTCTGGATTGAGTGAAGCTTTGGCTTCCTCCAAACGTTGGAGTATTTTGATCAAATGATCAAAATGATCCTCCTTCTTCCCATACACACAAAAGTCATCTATGAAATCTCTCACAAACTTTCCAATGAAAGGTTCAAACACCCTATTCATGAACCTTTGGAAAGTGGCTGGAGCATTACATAGACCAAATGGCATTACTCTAAAGGCAAAAGTTCCCCATGGTGTGGTAAAGGTAGTTTTCAATTGATCCTCTGAAGCAATTTGGATTTGGTTATAGCCACTATAACCATCTCCAAAACTATACCACTCATGGCCTGCTACCTCTTCTAAAATCTCATCTATAAAAGGTAAAGGATAGTAGTCCTTCTTTGTGACAGCATTCAACTTCTTGTAATCTACACATACACGTAGTTTACCATTCTTTTTCTTCACTATCACAATAGGAGACACCCATTCCGAATTTTCTACCTCATAGATGAAGCCAGCCTCCCTCAGCTTGTCAATCTCCTCTTTTACCACCACAGCTGTAGGAGGATTGATTCGTCGTTGCTTCTGCCGAATAGGGCGAGCTTTCTCCTCCAACTCAATGTGATGAGTTTCAAGTGTCACATGCTTCAAATCTTTGTAACTAAAGGCAAAGACATGGATATATTTGCGAAATATATCCAAAAATCTTGCCTTCTCCTCCATGGTAACATTTGGACCAAACTTGAGGGTGGAAAGTCTTCGACACACCTCCTCCTCGGTCATCTCCACTTTGTCCGGATCTTTCTTCACCCCCGGTCTAGGAAGCAACTCCATGGCAGCAACCACTTGAACTTGTACATCATCATCTGAAGAGTCGTCTGACGATGTTTCTTGATCAGAAGTTGACATGTCGGTGTCAACTTCTGAAAAACTGCCACTCTCCTCACTCTCAAATTCCCAATATTCGTCGGTTGGGGTATCTGAGTCGGTAAGAGAACTTCCTCCTCCTGTCAAAGGAACCTTCACCCGATGGTTCTTTGGACTTATCCTCAGATAGCCCTTGTGCCATCGATCAGTAGTTCTCACCGCCCTCAACCAAGGACGTCCCAACAGCAAATCATAACTAGCTTCCTTGAGTACTTGGAAGGAAAGTAAGGTTTGCACACCTCTCACACTTACCACAACTTTGTCAACCACACCAAGTGGTTTTACCTTCTGTTTGTTGGCCATACCAACAATTATACTTGAAGGTCTGGAAAGTCGCATCCCCAACTTCATCAACAATCTTTCAGACATTGCATTTACAGCAAAACCACCATCTACTAGCACGTCTGAAACATCATGCCCATCGATCCTCACTTCGATCTTTGAGGCATGTGTACATACCTCCGAGGCAGCAGCATCCACCACACCAACTTCCACATTAGTCATGTGAGCCTTTTCTTTGGATCTTCGCTTCTTGATTCTTGTGGAACTAAGGCCTCCTCTCAACTCCTTCCGTATGGCTGGATTTAAAGCAATGAGTTGGCCAACTGTGATATTGGCCTTCTGACTTCCTACATCTTCCACCACGTCATACTTAGCTTGAGAAGATGAAATGGAAAAGTCATTCATGCCCAACTTCTTTCTTGGTACTCTTGGTTGACTTACTCCACTTGATCATGTACTCCGACTTGGCATGTCCTCCATGGAAATTGACTCATCTGCAAATTGAGCACGTTTCTTCTCATGTGCAAGGATATCCACCTTGATGGACCATGTGCAAGGATATCCACCTGACTCTCACTCAGGTTTACCTCAGATGGCTTTTCGGTAGCTCATCATGATTCTAGAAGACTAGGATTCCGCATCATACTCATAACCTAAACACCCTCTCACACAATCTATCAAGGTATCACTCCAACTCATACACTCATCGACACTCCAAGGTACTGAAAATTCGTCACTCTTTCATATATGAAACAAGTCTCTACATATGAACTCTCCAAACTTGCTTGAGAGGCTCTTCCCTACCTCTCTATATATACTACTTCAGAATTTACCATAGTAACAAATGGTAATTTCTATCTAACTTACTTTTACGAAGATAAACCATAGTAAGGTTGACTAGTTATCAATATGTGGCAACATGCCATTGGCCCCCTAAACCTTCTAGATGTTTACTAATTCCTAGATTGAGGTAGCGACATGCCATTTGTGCCTTTCCAACTTCTAGAACTTCCACTTTCCACTAAGTCAACATAAGACTTAGTCTAACCAATGGAATACTCCTTACTTTAGTCAAACCAATCAAAACTAAACATGAAGTTCAAAAGTCTTTTCTCTTGGAATCTAGACTTTTGTACAAGACAAAATACAAGTGCTCACTCAAATCTTCTAGAACTTCTCTAGTTATTCCGCCAAGTATAGACATTATAGCTAAACTAGCTAGACTTAGTCATAGCTAGCTAGATTTAGTCATAACTATCATAACCATGATTAACTCCTTGGCTAATTCTAGTTTTATTTCACACATGCAATATATGGTCTTACAGTCCGGCCTACGCGTAGGCGCCAATCGCGGCGCGTTATCCGCCAAAGGCGATAGGGCCAAAGGCCGCCCGCCCGATGTCCCTTGGCCCGAAGGCCCTTCCGCCGAAGGCGTATCTTCCGCCGGATTCCCCGCCGAAGGTGCGGCCTCCGTACGCTCCCTGCTTGTAACTCGTTGGCTCGAAGGCCCTGGCGCCGAAGGCGCAAATCCCGGCGCTTTGTCCGCCGGAGGGCCTTGCCGCGAAGGCCCTTGAGCCGAAGGCGGATCTTCCGCCGGCTCCTTCCCCTTCCTACGTTGTATCAGAGGTGAGTCCTGCCTACGCGTAGGCGGCCGCCTATGCGTACGAACTTTCTCTGCCTACGCGTAGGCTGAGGTCCACGTCTGCAAGGGGTCGCCTATCCACAGGAAGTCGCCTGTGCGTAGGCGGCACACTCGTCCGCACCGCACGTGGTAACTCCTGACCCGAAGGCCGTCTCTTGTCCGCTCAAGGCTTAGCGTGGTCCACCGCTCCTGCGGACGTCCGCGCAGTCCCCTCCTTCTCCGGGGACGAACTTCCCTTCTCCGTGGCGATCGTCGCCGTTTCCGCGCTGCTGGCTGGTAACACAAGCCTGCGCGCCTTCTGCTTCGGCCGGCTGCACACTTCGTGCAGTGGCCGCTTCCGTATGAGAGCAGCGGGTTCTCGATGTTGCTCCTCCTCCGGTTCCTCTCTCCATCTTCGTTTCCGCGGCACTCTCGCTGCGATTGTGTTTCTTCCCTCGTCCCGCTGAGTTGGTGGAGTGGAAGTTGGCGAATCCTCCGCGTCGGTGTCTACTTCGTTATCCCGCACATACTTTTCGAGATGGTCGAATGACAATGGCGGAAAGCGAGCATGCTCCGCCGCGGTTAAACAATTCCTCTGTCGATAAAAGTTTATCAAGAAGGGGGAGAGCTGATTGAGAGTTCCTCCTTTCTCCTCATATGCATGCTGTCGCATCACCCTATGTAGGATGCGCGCCCAGTGAACTAGAGCTCCGGCTAATGTGAGCTCTACAAAGGATACTTGCCACAACGTGATGTACGAAGTGCGGTGTGGCTGCAACAACTGCAGCAGCGCCGCCGCTACAGTCCTGCGGAAACGATCTTTGTAGTCGCGGGTCTTGTACCCGTTCTTGGAAGACCTCTCCCGCTTGAACAATTCCACGAATTGCGCTTCGTCCTACTTCGACACCTTGACGCTCTCACTATCAAATAGGAGGTACCCGTCGTCGCCTGCACACCTCTCCAATGCCTGTGCCCAATCGTGGACGATCCATCTATCTACGTGTGGACGCAATCCGCGCGTAGGTAGTCGCTCCGCGTCCAACCATTCGCGCACCATGTCTACACACACGTAATTCCATCTCCACAGCAAGAATTCAAGTTTCCTTGCAATCAGCCGGTCCTCGAAAGCACGCAACCCGTTCTGTGGAAGCCGGAGTGGCATCATCCGCAGTCTGTTCAACTTCGACATCGCGTTTTTGAAATTAGTTTGCGCAACTCTCTCTCTCTGCTCTGCTCGAGCCTCTTGCTCGCGCTTCGGCCTCCTCTGCAAACTCTAATTTCTCTCAATTCCAACTCTCGCGCACTCAATTCTCTCTCAGCCACCGAGTAATTCTCCGCGCGGCAATGTCTAGAGTGTCTAACAGCTAGCAGGTGGACGCGCACAGCTCGCACCAAAAATTGAAATCGCGAATTCAAGAATGGGGCGTCCTTTGTTTCCTTGTTGAAGGTCATGGTCGGCTCTTGGTCGTGAAGGTCGGATCACTTGATGGCCGCGCCGGCTCCACGCTATAACGGCCTTCTCTCTCACGCGCGGCTTCACGCTCCGCCGACGCCGACTTAACTCACACGCTCGAATTGGCAATTTGAACTCCGCTAGCGTACTACGCCGCGGACATAGGTGCGCAGCGCCGAAGGCGGATTTCTCGCCGGCGCGCTACACTCCTTCGTACTTAACTTTGGCTAGTCCCGCTCCGCCGAAGGCGCGCCGAAGGCGTTCGTCCGCGCATAGGACAAAAATCGAACACCCTTATGCGTAGGCGGAATCCCCGGCGGAATCTCCGCCTGCGCAGAACTTCATCTGTCTGTGCGTAGGCGTTCGCCTACGCGTAGGCGAATTCCGTCCGCGCAGGTCCCTCGCCGTAGGCGCAGCGCCGAAGGCGGCTGTGCCAAAGGCGTTGACCGCGGTCAACGGACTCCGTCCAGTGTGTCCATTTCTCTCGCCTCTCCGTCGGCGCTCTTGTCCCCGTAATCCCGACCGGCCGAAGGCGGACTCGTCCGTTTCGTCCGTACAGTCCGTACGATCTATATGAATTTACTACTCCGTCGGGTCCTCGCCCGTCCGTGATGCGCTGGCGCCGAAGGCGCCGTACAATTTCCAACCCCGAAGGCGCAGTTCTAGGGCCGAAGGCGAGCTTCCCGCCGACGCCGAAGCCGAAGCGCCTATGCGTAGGCGACATTCGCGTCCGCCTGTGCATATGTGCAAGTCCTCCCCGCCTACGCGTAGGCGCAATTCGCGTCGGACATTCCGCCGACGTCAAACCCTATTTTGCCTATGCGTAGGCGAACTCCCCTCGTCCGCGCATAGGACAAACTTTCCTCGCCTACGCGTAGGCGAAGATCTTCGTATCTTTCGACCTTCACAACTCCCGGAGTCCTCATCCGTTCGTGGCGTTCTTGGGCTCGTTAGAATCAGCGCGTCAAGCTCTCTCCAACAAAACCCTAACCAAGTCGAGGCGTTTGGAAATTGATCAGGTTCTGAAGGATTTCTCTAGCGTCGAAGGCGGATTACGCGCCTTGCGCCGAAGGGGTCCTCCTTTAGAGCCCGTGTTTAGGGCGGCGCCTATCCGAGACGTTGCGCCCAACTCCTGGATTCTACGAGATCTTTCAAGATTCTCTGAGATCATCCAGTTTCACTCTATTTTGATGCACCGATGGCTATTTACACTACTGTCGCGGTATAGTTTTCCAAAAATGTTCTAAATTCCTCAAAAATACCTAAAGTGGGCTACCACAGCTGCTGTGGCCGCTGTTGTCTCACTGCTTCCGGCCAAAATGTCTAAGGCGGTGGGAGATTTTGGTTGTGACTAGATCGCACCGCTCGCCCGACCTGTTACTACCAACTCCGCATTGCCGAAGGAGTCCACCGCCGAAGGCGTTTGTGCGGAAGGCAATTGTGTGGAATGCACACGTGCCTCCCCCTTCTGCTTGTCATCCCGCTCCTTCGATAGGTCCGGCTCCGAAGGTGCCTCCGCCGAAGACGCATCTGTCGGCGGCACTTCCGCCGAAGGCGTAGCGCCAAAGGCGTCTACCGCCAAAGGCGGTTGAGCCGAAGGTGGCTCGCCTGAAGTCCCTTGGGCCGAAGGCCCTTGAGCCAAAGGCGCACCTTCCGGCGGTTCTTCTGCCAAAGGCATTTGCCCCGAAGGCTCCCTACTCGCAACTCCTTGGGCCGAAGGCCCTTGAGCCGAAGGCGCATTTTCCGCCGGCTTCTTTTCCTTTCTCCGCTGCGCCGAAGGTGCTTGAGCCAAAGGCCCCAGCCCCAAAGGCGAGTCTGCGAACGGTGCTCGCGCGGAAAACCTATCCGTTGTCGGCACCTTCGTTGGTGCCGCGTGTCGGCCCTCTTGGCCCGAAGGCCGTCTTGCTTCCGCCGAAGGCGTCCGTGCCTTCGGCGTAGAGAGGTCCGCTGATCCCTCTGTTGTCCGTGTGTTCCCATCCTCCTCCGAGGATGGTGACTCCTTCTCTCTGGCGGCACGCCCTGTCTCCTCGCTACTTGCAGTCAATACGAGCCTGCGTGCTTTCTGCTTCGGCCGACTGCAGAGCTCATGCAGTGGCCGCTTCCGTTTGAGAGCAGCCGAATCGCGATGTTGACTCTTCTCTGCGTCTTCCTTCCATCTCCGCTTCCGCAGCACTCGCGCTGCGAGTAATTCTCCTTCCGCTCTCGGTTGGCCTGGGGGCGTGGAGTCAGGAGTCTCTTCCTCGTCGGTGTCGACCTCGACATCCTTCACATACCGCCCGGGATTGCTGCGTGACACCAATGGAAACTGAACTCGCTCGGTCGCGGTTAGACAACCCATCGACCCATAAAAATTGATCAAGAAGGAGGAGAGGTGATTGATCGATCCCCCCTTCTCCTCAAACGCATGCTGCCGCGTTATCTTCCATAAGACGCGAGCCCAGTGAATTGGAGCTCCGACCAATGCCACCTCCACCAAGTACACCTGCCAAGAAGTGATGTAGGTGGTCCTGTGCGGCTACAAGAGTTGGAGAAGTGCTACCGCGATGGACCATCCAGGACTGGGAACAGGTATTGGGAAGATGTGCGAGAGAGGACGGACATCTCATATTCGATGGCGAGAGCATCAAGGTCGCGAAGGAGGAGGAGATTTCCTTCGCGACCCCGTTCAAGAGTGCCAAGTCCAGCAAGAACGGGTACAAGACCCGGGACTACAAGGATCGCTACCGAAGAAATGTTGCGGTAGCACTTCTCCAACTCTTGCAGCCGCACAGGACCACCTACATCACTTCTTGGTAAGTGACCTTCGTGGAGCTGGCGTTGGTCGGAGCTCCAATTCACTGGGCTCGCATTTTATGGAAGATAACGCGGCAGCATGCGTTTGAGGAGAAGGGGGGATTGATCAATCACCATTCCCCCTTCTTGATCAATTTTTATCGGTCGATGGGTTGTCTAACCGCGACCGAGCAAGTTCAGTTTCCATTGCTATCACGCAGCAATCCCGGGCGGTATGTGAACCCGGAACCGGTACGTGAGTGTTGAGGTTGGTCCGCCAACCTCAACACTCACGTAGTAGGCTCGAAGGTACTAAACCCTAAGCTGCGCGGAGTATCCTCCGTCATTATGTTGACTCTTGACCCTGAGTCCACCGGTACCTTGCAAACATAGCACCCACCGATCTCCACATCGATCTCGGGAGGTCCCAGGTCTTCGCTGGTTACGTGGTATACCTCGGGAAGTTTGACTGCACGGGGCTTCCGTGGACGGCGTAGCGAAAGCATCAGCAACTTTCGATACGTCTTGTTGTCTTCTAGCAATTGGTTAAACGTGATGTTAGCCCGTTGATTTCCGATGTCTTCCACTACATCGTAGTGGGTGTGTTGGCGTAACACCAACGTCTTACGCTGGTCCGAGATTGTAGACGGGCGAGTGGCAGAAGGCGTCGGAGTGTTCCGCCCGTCCGTCTCCGTCCGATTACGGATTGCTTCCTTTAGAAGTTCGGTGACTTCGTCCTTGATGTCCGGGACGTACTCCCGTCTCAACACACAAATTGCTTCTTCGTCGGTCCTTGTATCAGGCCGCGCCGAAGGCGTTTTGCGCATAGCCGAAGGTCTACGCGTAGACCTCGAGTCTGCCTTGCTACTTGCTTTCTCTTCTCCTTTCGCCTTTCGGTCGTCGGACTTGCGACTGTGTTTACGATTATCTCTTTCGTCGTCTTTCGACCTCTTCGAGCTGCAGGTCTCCATTCGTCCGCACATAACTTCTTCTTCGGGCCATTCCTCCTCCTCGTCATTCTTGTCCAAACTCAAATTGACTTGATTGACCTGAACGTCTTCCTTTGCAAGGGGCATCACAAAACGCACAGTAGGACGGTTTGCTGGGGGTTGATCTGTAATGACAGATAAATACCAAAATGGAGTATAATGGTAAAGATCCGATCTAACGAGGACAGAAACAACACAAAGAGTACCAGTTGTCACGTTCTTGACAGTCTATTGAGGAGTTTGAATTCTCAGGCTACTGTCACTCTTAGAAATACTGCAGTGCTCAACTCGGAGGTCACTCGGAGGACACACAAGGCAGCATAATACACACAAACACACCTGAAACAAGTAAATGCAAAACTCAGAGGTTGAACAGGACCTCAACTTAGGATTCAGGGGGGAAAATTTCCCAAGGAGTACACTCAGAGGACCTGTGGCTAGCAGCCAATTGCGAATTTGCTTAAATCCTATCACTAGCCAAACGCTAATTCAGGACATTCGAATTGGAGCTACTACTTTGGATGCGGTACCTTCGTCAAACCGAAGTCATTCTTGCGCGGTGAACAACACACTCAACTCACAAAACGCGTAGAGAACACAGAAGTCCAAAACTAAGACAACTAGATTGAGAAAAAGACCCCGAAGGCCAACGCCTTGGACTAATTTATTCCTACCTACCAAAAACTGTCACTAGCTCGGCTACGAGCTCCGAAAAGGTCCTACACCTGCGGGATCAGCAGTTGCAGCCCCCTCTAACTTCCGCTCTAAACCTAATCTTTGTAAAACGCCTATCAATTCTAACTCTAACCTCGCCACCGCGTCGCGCGATCTGGTGAGATACGACCCGAGCTTCTTGGACAACCGATGGTGTCTTCGTCCGCTCTTCTTGATTAACTCGGCAGCTCGGTGTTCAATTTTGCGTAATCGGAGTCCGTTGAGAGATTCAAACTGCCACAGCGTATACCCGCGTAAACATTGCTCCACGCGCGCAGTTAAGGCTTCACTCGTCTCTCCCGATAACTGCCGGATCTTCTTCTCCACCTCCGTCAACTTCGTTTCCACTTCGCATAACTGATCCTTTAATTGCGACCGTTGCATTCTCCACTCCCAACACTGCGTGTCCAATTTCTCAATCAATTCCAGATCCGCGATCCGCGCAGCCTCGTACTCGGTTATCCTCTTCGCCCTTGCCGCCAATTTGGCCTGGTACTCTCCCTTTGCTTCCTCCGCGTCGGCCTGCAATGTGTCGACCTTTAATGCCTCTGTGTCGTACGCGGTTTTGCAGGCCTCCAGTCTCTTCAGAAGGTCTACACTAGCACACTTTGCTCTCTCCACATCCTCACGGAGACCGTCGCTGGCCTGCTCCGCCTTCTGTTGTTTCTCAATTTCCTCAGACAGCTTCTTCTGCAGTGCCTCCTAGGCCAATCTTTGCTTAACCCGCTGTAATAACCCACCAAAGGCTAAAACTGCAGTATGGTGGTAAAAAGATCAAACCCACAGGGACAGAGGCAACACACAGAGTAAAAGTGTCACGTTTAACAGACTTTTGTAGAGTTTGAATTCTCAGGCGACTGTCACTCCCAGAAATACTGCAGTGCTCGACTCGGAGGCCACTCGGAGGATGCTCGACTCGGATGTCACTCGGAGGATGCTCGACTCGGAGGATGCTCGGAGGATGCACAATGCAGCGTAGTCACTCAACACACACACTCAACACACACACACACACACACACACCTGAAACTGGCAAAAGCACAACTCGGAGGTCGGTCAGGACCTCCGCTTCGGATTTCAGGAGAAAAGTGTCTCAAAAGTTCACTCAGAGGTTCTGCAGGTAGTGACTCCCACTCCGGCTTTTACTGCCCTTCCGTCAGGAACTAGCGTAGGGAACCCGGACTGGACTTCCCACTTCGGATCGAATTCCCTCATACGCCGTGGACGTCACCCTCGACTTACATCAAACACAGAGAGTACAGGCCCGACTGAGAACTCAACTGAGACACAATCCAGTAACACACACACACAACCTGAATTGCAAACCAAGGCTTACACGAAGTAATAAAACTTCACTTTGGCATTCAGGGAAACTTCCCGTAGGAGTACAACCAGGATACGTCACTCGAAGGAGTAAGGGGGAACTGTTCAAGTCTCTAACTCGCAGCCGGCTCTGAGCATCAGAAATCACCCGCAGGTGCAGATCCGCACTATTCAAGTCTCTAACCGGGTACTAGCTTTGAACATTCAGCCGAAGGCCTTTAACTACAACATACGGTAACTTCGCTATGCTGCAGCTTCTCTACGTGGTGCCAGGACCAAATGCACAAACACGCCAAGAAAGTGAGTTCCTGATCTGCACTTCCAAAACTGGAAGAGTCCCAAGGCAAAACGCCTTGATCTACTTTATACCCTCTAAGGTCCTAACTAACACTACGCTATCCTATTTGCTACTCGCAACACCTGCACAAAACCAAACTACGCTACTGCACTCTGCAGATCCGGTGTTGCGCCTCCTGCGCGCCGGACTGCCTCGCTCTCTATCTCTACCTTGCCAATCTTCCGACCGGCTGCGCAACCCCAGACGCCGAAGGAATGCAGTCACTTCCGACTCTAAGTGCGCCATAGTGTCGCGCGCACCCGCCAAGAAGGCTTCTAATTTCCTTGCTACTCGCCGCCGACTCCGACTGTCACCCTCCGTCAATGCCGCCGCCCGAAGCTCAAACTCCCTGAGTGTGATCTTCTCTTGAGCTGCCACCTCCCAATGGGCGTATCCTTTTAGACAGTGAGTCACCTGCGTCGCCAACTCTTCTCGCGTCCGGCAGCTGCCTTCCACCTCTGCAAGCTGCATTTCCGCATCTGCGCGCTGCGCCCTCAAATCCGCGCACTTAGATTGCAAGTTGCGCAACAACTTCTCATCCTCCTTGCGTGTACTTTGACTTTCTTCTAATGCGCGCTTCTGGCGCGCAAGCTCTTCTGTTAAGATGCGGTTTTGTCTCCGCTCTTCCTGCAATTTCGACTCGATCTTTGCCCGCATTAGCTCGGCATCCGCCTGGTCTTTCGTCGCCGCATCCTCCCTCTGTTGTTGCAGGGTTTGGTATAGCTTCTGCGTGATCGCCAGGTGCCGTCGGAGGTAAGTGTTCCTATCCTGCAATGTTTGGCACCTAGAGGCCCAAGTGGCCACCTTGCTCCTCGTCCTGCGCTTGACAGTCTCCACGTACGACTCCGGCTTTCCGGAACCCGCGTACTTGGATGTCTTGCGATCCAAATATCGCAGGAGTGGAACTATCTGCTCGCACAATACCCCTGTTGGCGTTTTCTGCACAGAGTCCGCTTCCTGCTCTTCCGAACTCGTCTCATCCTCCGTTTCAAGGATTTCAGTCGCCACCGAATCCCTTGGCGACTCCCTGGAACTGTGGCGCGCAGCAGCTTCTGCCGCGACTGCCGCTCCACTCCCTGCTAAAATATCCAAGGCAGTGGGGGATCCCACTGCTTGAGCCCCTGTTCCGGCTCGATCTTCGGTTTCCGAAGGGGTCGACGCCGCAGTGACTTTTGTCACCTTTGCACCGCCCGCTTCTGCTGCCTGCCCTTCCGGCGCGATCTGCGCGGAAGGTGTCTTCGCGGGAGGTGCGTCCGCCGAAGGCGCCCGCACAATGGTCGCCGGCCCTGTCCGTCTCGCAATCGGCGAATCTGGCCGACTCTCTGTTGACCGACTCGCAGTCGGCCGACTAGCAGTTGTCCGACTGGCAGTTGGATCTACCCTGCGCGTCTTCACTCCACTTGGCCTGCTTGCTGGCGGCGTTTTCCCAGAAGTGCCTTCCGCCGAAGACGACCCTCTGAGGGTTGTTGGCTCGTCAGCCAAAATCCCTTCTGCTTCCGGCCTGCTGTCCGGTTCAACGCGCTGCTCAGTCGGCCTTCCTTCCGTTTGCCGACCTTCAGTCGCCCGACTCGCAGTCGGCCGACTGTCAGTCCGCCTGTCTTCTTCTGGAGGCATCGGTGCCTTCTGCGCAGAGGTGTTCGCCGACTTCCCCAGGATCTGCGCGATTATCTCCTCCTGCGTGGGCAGGATACTCCGCCGGACCGGAGTACGCCCGGTCTCCTCAGTACTAGTTGGCACTTTGCGTGCCCTCTGTTTCGGCCGGCTGCGAGGCTCGTTGGTTGGCCGACTCCGAGTCGGCGCAGCTGGAGCTTCCGGCTGCCTGTCCTCAGGTCTCTCATCCCATTTCCGCTTTCGCGGAGCGCGCTCACTTCGACGTTCTTCTGCTGCTCTTGCTGGAGGCGGAGCCGGAGTTGGACTAGCAGGTGCCTCGTCCGGATCCGTGTCTACTTCGGCCTCCCGCGAGTATCTACCTAGATAACTCCGGGTCAGCAGCGGAAACCGTGTCCGCTCTGAATTTGTCAAACATCCCATCGCCCGATAAAACACAATCAGGTAAGGCGAAAGATGATTGAGGGTTCCTCCTCTCTCTTCTTGCGCATGTTGGCGCGTCACCTTCCACAGGAGCCGTGCCCAATGAACTGGAGCTCCTGACAACACTAGCTCCACAAATCCTACTTGCCAACCATGCATGTAAGCGGTCTTGGTCGGCTGCAATATCTGCAGCAATGCAGTCGCGACATTTCTCCGCAATCGATCTTTGTAATCCCGTGTCCGGAAACCGTTCTTGGAATGCCTGGCAACTTTGAAAAGTTCATTGTAGGAGATTTCTTCCTCCTTGGACACCTTCACGCTATCGGCCTCAAAGAGGAGAAACCCTTCCTCGCCTGCACACCTGCCCAACACCTGCGCCCAGTCACAAATGTCCCACCTCTCTGGATGTGGGCGGAATCCGCGCGAGGGCTTGTGTCTCTCCTGCAGATACTCGCGCACAATCTCCGGACATGTCCAGTTCCATCCCCACAGGAGGAAATCGAGCTTCAGCCCTGTTAGCACATCTTGGAATGCGCGCACACCGATCTGCGGCACTCTGAGTGGAGACACTCGCAGCAGGGGGACCTTCGACATTGCGTTTCCTGCACACACATACGTTCTCCCTTCCGCTTGCTCTCTCACAATCGCCGCTGCGCGTCGGCCGCTCAAACACTGACTGCAATTGCTCTCTCTTCTCTTGCGCGCTCAAGTTCGCTACTCGCAAATTCTCTGCAAGGTCTGTCAAGATCCTTGCGCAACTCGTCTCCGCACTCTCTCCTCTCACTGCAGGTCTCTCCGCCCTTGCGCGTAATCTTGGAAGCTGGAAATCGCAAAATCAAGAATGAGAGAATGAGACTGGAGAGCAGTCTTTTCTTCTCCGAATTCCAGATTGTCCAACGTTCTTACTGGTTACAATTACGCAGCCGGCTATACGGCCTAACGGTTCGCCCTCGCATGCTCGAATTCACGTCTCCGCACTGCGCGCATTCGCATGCGTGAATGTTGAATTCTCCCGCCGCGATCAACTTCCGGACTCGAGTTTCGGCGCCGTCTTTCGGACTCGAGTTCGCCGCAGTGTATGCGTCGGCTATGTTGTCTTTTCCTAACCTGACCATCGCCGGAGGCGTATCGCCGCTGGCGTATTCCTTCTCCGTCGGCGCCTAGCTGGAGGCACACATCAAGTCGGCGCGAATTACGCCGGTGTGTATTTGTACTATTTGTTTTGTCCGTTCTGCCCCGTCTATTGCTGACGGCGCATATCCCGCCGGCGCAAATCATGCCAGCGCATCCGCCTACCCGCGCCACGTCGGGGGCGTACATCCGGCCGGCGCTTCTCTTCCGTTGTGTAGCCGCCAAAGGCGCTTCCGCCTCTAAGTTGATCTCCTCCCATGAGCGCGAGGTTCCGCCGAAGGCGCATCGCCAAAGGCGTACGGGAGTCCTTTCCAACGGTGAACCCTAGCGCGAACGGCGCATGTCCGGCTACAAGTTTTCCGATGCTCATAACTCCTTCGTCCCTGATCCATCTCTGACGCTCTTAGGCTCGTTAGAACGAGCGTTCCGAGTTCTTTCCAATGCAACCTCAACCAACTGAAACTATTGTATATTCTGATCTTTATGAAGGTTTCCCTTCCGCGCTAGCGGCGCATCGCCGAAGGCGCACTCATGGTCGGAAGCCTTCAGAGGTCCCTGCCGGCTTCTGACGTCTTTAGCGAGATCTCCTCCGGAGGTGTCTGCGCCGGAAGCGTATCTTCCTTAAACGCTGGAAGCGCGTGAGTAGAGACACCTCAGCAAAGGAGCTCTTGCCGAAGGCGCCGAAGACATTTGGCGCTGGTACATCCAACTTCGCGATTCTTCGTGACCTCGTGACGATCTCCTCAATCCACTCTTTTTAACGTACCCTTTTCTAACTACAGACACTGCTTCGGTACTTGTTTTCTAAAATTGTTTAAATTCTGCAAAAAAAACAAAAAGTGTGTTACCACACCCGCGTCCGATCACGCACTACCTCTACGTAAGACTTGCTGGGGTTGCCTTCGGCGTACTTCCTTCTCTTCCTGTCGAGGTACTCTAACAACGGCAATACCTGCACACTCAATACTTCAACAGCACCCAAGGCAGTGGACTGTGTCTCTTCCGCTGAGGGTTCCTCACCCGGCTTCAAGATAACAGTGTCAGTGGAGGTCCGAGGTGATGTCACCTTCGGGGGTTTCCACTCTGCTGCCGCTACGTCTTCCACAGCCTTCGCCGCGACTTCCTCTAACGCCACCGGGTCCTCCTCCGTATCTGAAGACACCGTTAAGATCTCAGCGGCCTCTTCCTCAGGTCTCTCCCTCTGAGTTCTTTCCCGTGGTACATCCCATCTCTTCAGGGGTATGTCCTCAGTCAAAACGGCTTTCCCTTTTTCCTTCCTTGAAGCCCGCGCCTTCCCGACCGGGGATGACCGACCTTCCTCAAGACATGACTTCTTCTTGGCCGAGCCATCCTCACCTTGTGCCACTCTTCCCGCCGACCGTGCTTCTTGATTAGAGCAGTCCTTCCTTCGTGTTCCGCTCCTCTCAGGGCTGCTATCTTCGTCAAGAATCAACCTTCTTGCCTTCATCTTCGACCGTGCCCGTGAATCAGGGTTTCGCAACGCAAAGAGAGCGGTTCGCTGCAGTCGCACCTCCCTAACCGAAGCTTCATCGACTTGACGCTTCTTCCTTGGCTGGGGATCATGCCACCCCCGCGGTCGCTTTCTCCTCTGCTGAGGAGTACTTTGGGGTTCGCTTTCCAGGTCCGCATTGACCTCGTTGGCTAACACTGTCTCCTCTCCTTCCTGCTCCACCTCCCAAAGCGGAAACGCTCTACTTTCTTCCGCCGTCAACAGGTTCATTCCCCGGTAGAAGTTAATCAGGAACGGGGATAAGTAACTAGGCGACCCTCCAGGCAGTAACCCGATATGCTGTCGAGTGACAGTCCAGAAAATGCGCGCCCAATGGATACGGTCCCCTCGCAAAAGTCGTTCAAGAAAGCCCACCTGCCAAGTCATCATGTAGGTGGGTCGCTGCGGCCGAAGGATTTGCATCATCGCCATCGCAATATTCCGACGCTTCCGGTCGGGGTACCACACTGTGCGATACCCGTTCTTTCCTGTGCGGGGATGTTTGAACAATGCGATGTAGGCTCTCTCTTCTTCTCTCGATACCCGCACTCTCTCAGCGTCGAATGTGAGGTCGCCGTCGTCGCCCCCGCTTCTTCCCAAGATCTTCTTCCAGTCCCAGATTTTCCAAGTGTCGGGGTGGCCTCTATACCTTGGTGGTTTCGGCAATCCATTGTTGTCCCATTCTTGTATGATTGCGTCACTCGTCCAATTCCATCCCCACATTAAGAAGTCCAGCTTGAGCAGAATCCAATCCGGTCGATTAGCTCGTAGGCCAACTTCGGGCACCCGCAGAGCGCGGAGCTTAATCGGCCGCGCCATCGCTACTCCTCGTTCTTCTCGTTCGCACCTCTGTCCCGTATTGATCGTCTCTGTGGGTTCGTGAAATGCGTGTGTGTGGTAACACACTTTTTGTTTTTTTTGCAGAATTTAAACAATTTTAGAAAACTAGTACCGAAGCAGTGTTTGTAGTTAGAAAAGGGTACGTTAAATAGAGTGGATTGAGGAGATCGTCACGAGGTCACGAAGAATCGCGTAGTCGGATGTACCAACGCCAATGTCTTCGGCGCCTTTGGCAAAAGCTCCTTTTCTGAGGTGTCTCTACTCACGCGCTTCCAGCGTTTAAGGAAGCTACGCTTCCGGGGCAGACACCTCAGGAGGAGGTTTTGCTAAAGACGACAGAAGAACGGGCCGGACCCCTGAAGGCTTCCGATCATGAGTACGCCTTCGGCGATGCGCCGCTAGCGCGGAAAGGGAAACCTTCCTAACGATCGGAATAGATGGTAGATCCAGTTGGTTGAAGTCGCATTAGAAAGAGCTCGGAACGCTCGTTCCAACGAGCCCAAGAGCGTCGGAGATGGATCAGGGACGAAGAAGTTATGAGCGTCGGAAAACTCGTGGCCGGACATGCGCCGTTTGCGCTAGGGTTCACAGTCGAAAGGGATTCCCGTCCGCCCTCGGCGATGCGCCTTCGGCGGAATCACGCGCTCATGGGAGAAAATCAACTCGAAGTCGGAAGCGCCTTTGGCGGCTGCGCAACGGAAGAAACGCGCCGGCCGGATGTACGCCTCCGACGTGGCGCTGATAGACGGATGCGCTGGCATGATTTGCGCTGGTATAATTTGCGCCGGCGGGATATGCGCCGTCAGCAATGGACGAGGCATAAAGGACAAAATAAGCGGTACGAATACACGCCGGCGTAATTCGCGCCGACTGGATGTGCGCCTCCAGCAAGGCGCCGACGGATAAGGAACACACCAGCGGCGACACGCCTCCGGTGATGGACGGGTTAGGGAAAGACAACATAGCCGACGTATACCCTACGGCGGACTCGAGTCCGGAAGACGGCGGCGGCGGGAGAATTCAACATTCACGCATGCGAATGCGCGCAGTGCAGAGACGTGAATTCGCGCATGCAAAGGGCGAACCGTTAGGCCGTATAGCCGGCTGCGTACGTTGTTACCAGTAAGAACGTTGGACGTTCTTGAATTCGGAGAAGAAAAGACTGCGCTCCAGTCTCATTCTCTCATTCTTGATTTTGCGAGTTCCAGCTTCCAAGATTACGCGCAAGGGCGGAGAGACCTGCAGTGAGAGGAGAGAGTGCGGAGACGAGTTGCGCAAGGATCTTGACAGACCTTGGAGAGAATTGCGAGTAGCGAACTTGAGCGTGAGCGAAGAGAGAGTGAGCAGTCAGTGCTTGAGCGGCCGACGCGTAGTGGCGATTGTGAGAGAGCGAGCGAAAGGGAGAACGTTTGTGTGTGCAGGTAACGCAATGTCGAAGGTTCCCCAGCTGCGAGTGTCTCCCCTCAGGGTGCCGCAGATCGGTCTACGCGCATTTCAAGATGTGCTGCTGGGGCTGAAGCTCGATTTCCTCCTGTGGGGGTGGAACTGGACATGTCCGGAGATGGTGCGCGAGTATCTGCAGGAGAGACACAAGCCCGCACGCGGATTCCGTCCACATCCAGAAAGGTGGGACATTTGTGACTGGGCGCAGGTGTTGGGCAGGTGTGCCGGCGAGGAAGGGTATCTCCTCTTCGAAGCCGATAGCGTGAAGGTGTCGCAGGAGGAAGAAATCTCCTACAATGAGCTTTTCAAAGTTGCCAGGCATCCCAAGAACGGCTTCCGGACATGGGATTACAAAGATCGATTGCGGAGAAATGTCGCGACTTCATTGTTGCAGATATTGCAGCCGACCAAGACCGCTTACATGCATGGTTGGTAGGTAGGATTTGTGGAGCTAGTGTTGTCAAGAGCTTTAGTGCATTGGGCACGGCTCCTGTGGAAGGTGACGCGCCAACATGCGCAAGAAGAGAGAGGAGGAACCCTCAATCATCTTTCGCCTTACCTGATTTTGTTTTATCGGGCGATGGGATGTTTGACAAATTCAGAGCGGACACGGTTTCCGCTGCTGACACGGAGCTATCCAGGTAGATATTCACGGGAGGCCGAAGTAGACACGGATCCGGACGAGGAACCTGCCAGTCCTCCTCCGGCTCCGGCCCTAGCAAGAGCAGCAGAAGAACGTCGAAGTGAGCGCATCCCGCGAAAGCGGAAGTGGGATGAGAGACCTGAGGACAGGCAGACGGAAGTGCCAGCTGCGCCAACTCGTGGTCGGCCCACCCACGAGCCTCACAGTCGACCAAAACAGAGGGCACGCAAAATGCCAACTAGTACTGAGGAGACCGGGCGTACTCCGGTCCGGCGGAATCCCACGCAGGAGGAGATAATCGCGCGGATTCTAGGGAAGTCGACAAATACCTCTGCGTAGAAGGCACCAATGCCTTCGGAAGGAGATGGACGGACTGACAGTCGGCCGAATACGAGTCGGGCGACTGAAGGTCGACAAGCGGAAGGAAGGCCAACCGAGCGGCGCGTTGAACCGGACAGCAGGCCAGAAGCAGAAGAGAGTTTGGCTGACGAGCCAACAACCCTCAGAGGGTCGTCTTCGGCGGAAGGCACTTCTGGGAAAACGCCACCAGCAAGCAGGCCAAGTGGAGTGAAGACGCGAAGGGTGTATCCGACTCCCAGTCGGACAACTGCTAGTCGGCCGACTGCGAGTCGGTCAACAGAGAGTCGGCCGGTTTCGCCGACTGCGAGACGGACAGGGCCGGCGACCAGTGTGCGGACGCCTTCGGCGGACGCACCTTCAGCGAAGACACCTTCCGCGCAGATTGCGCAGGAAGGGCAGGCAGCAGAAACGGGCGGTGCAAGGGTGACAGAAGTCACTGCGGCGTCGACCCCTTCGGAAACCGAAGATCGAGCCGGAACAGGGGCTCAAGCAGTGGGATCCCCCACTGCCCTGGATATTTTAGCAGGCAGTGGAGCGGCAGTCGCAGCGGAAGCTGCTGCGCGCCACAGTTCTAGGGAGTCGCCAAGGGATTCGGTGGCGACTGAAATCCTTGAAACGGAGGATGAGACGAGCTCGGAAGAGCAGGAAGCGGATTCTGTGCAGAAAACGCCAACAGGGGTGTTGTGCGAGCAGATAGTCCCACTCCTGCGATATCTGGATCGCAAGACATCCAAGTACTCGGGTACTGGAAAACCGCAGTCTTATGTGGAGACTATCAAGCGAAGGACGAGAAGCAAGGTGGCCACTTGGGCCTCTAGGTGCCAAGTATATCTGGATAGGAACACCGCCCTCCGACAACACCTGGCGGTCACACAAAAGCTATACCAAGCCTTGCAGCAGCAGAGGGAGGATGCGGCGACGAAAAGCCAGGCGGAGGCCGAGCTAATGCGGGCAAAGATCGAGTCGGAATTGCAGGAAGAGCGGAGACAAAACCGCATCCTAGCAGCAGAGCTTGCGCGCCAGACGCGCGCCTTAGAAGAAAGTCAAAGAGCCCGCAAGGAGGATGAGGAGTTGTTGCGCAACTTGCAATCCGAGTGCTCGGATTTGAGGGCGCAGCGTGCGGAAGCGGAAATGCAGCTAGCAGAGGTGGAAGGCAGCTGCCGGGCGCGAGAAGAGTTGGCGACGCGGGTGACTCACTGTCTAAAAGGATACGCCCATTGGGAGGTGGCAGCTCAAGAGAGGATCACACTCAGGGAGTTCGAGCTTCGGGCGGCGGCTTTGACGGAGGGTGACAGTCGGAGTCGGCGGCGAGTAGCGAGGAAATTAGAAACCTTCTTGTCAGGTGCGCGCGACACTATGGCGCACTTAGAGTCGGAAGTGACTGCAGCCCTCCGACGCCTCGGGTTGCGCAGCCGGTCGGAAGACTGGCAAGGTAGAGACAGCGAGCGGAGCAGTCCGGCGCGCAGGAGGCGCAGCACCGGATGCACCGAGTGCAGTAGTATAGTTTGGTTTCGCGCAGATGTTGCGAGTGGTAGATAGCATAGCGTAGTGTTAGTTAGGACCTTTCAGGGTATAAAGTAGATCAAGGCGTTTTGCCTTGGGACTCTTCCAGTTTCGGAAGTGCAGATCAGGAACTCACTTTCTTGGCGTGTTTGTGCATTTTGGTCCTGGCACCACGTAGAGAGGCTGCAGCATAGCGAGGTTACCGTATGTTGTAGTTGAAGGCCTTCGGCTGAATGTTCAGAGCTAGTACCCGGTTAGAGACTTGAGTAGTGCGGATCTGCACCTGCGGGTGATTTCTGATGCTCAAAGCCGGCTGCGAGTTAGAGACTTGAACAGTTCCCCCTTACTCCTTCGAGTGACATATCCTGATTGTACTCCTACGGGAAGTTTCCCCTGAATGCCAAAGTGAAGTTTTATTACTTCGTGTAAGCCTTGGTTTGCAATTCAGGTTGTGTGTGTGTGTTACTGGATCGTGTCTCAGTTAAGTTCTCAGTCGGGTCTGCACTCCCTGCGTTTGGTGTGAGAGTCGAGGGTGACGTCCACGGCGTATGAAGAGGCTTCGTTCCGAAGTGGGAAGTCCAGTCCGGGTACCCTACGCTAGTTCCTGGCGGAAGGGCAGTAAAAGCCGGAGTGGAAGTCACTACCTGTAGAACCTCTGAGTGAATTTTTGAGACACTTTCCTCCTGAAATCCGAAGCGGAGGTCCTGACCGACCTCCGAGTTGTGCTTTTGCCAGTTTCAAGTGTGTGTGTGTGTGTGTGTGTGTGTGTGTTGAGTGACTACGCTGTACTGTGCATCCTCCGAGCATCCTCCGAGTCGAGATCCTCCTCCGAGTCGAGCCTCCGAGTCGAGCACTACAGTATTTCTGGGAGTGACAGTCGCCTAGAATTCAAACTCTACAAAAGTCTGTTAAACGTGACACTTTTACTCTGTGTGTTGCCTCTGTCCCTATGGGTTCGATCTTTTTACCACCATACTGCAGTTTTAGCCTTTGGTGGGTTATTACAGTGTGACGAGCACCCGACTCCTTGAGTAGTCCCTGCCGTCACAACGGCCTCCCATGCGTGCGAATTGAAGGTGCCGCCCTGCGAGTTCTTTTCCGCCGGCACTATCTTTTACATATTCCCTACCTGTGGTAACCCACTTTTTGTTTTTTTGCGGAATTTAAAATAATTTTGGAAAACAGTACCGCACCAGCCGTGTAAATCGCGGATCTCGCAGGATCTCGTAGAATCCAAAAGTTGGGCGCAATGTCCGCAACAGGCGCCCGACCTGAACGATCGATTCTTAAGGAGTTCTCCTTCGGCGCAAGGCACATAATCCGCCTTCGGCGATACGCCTTTGGCGCTAGGGGAATCCCTTAGAGCTTATACAATTCACAACGCCTTGACTTGTTTAGGGTCTTGTTGGAAAGAGCTCGACGCGCTCGTTCTAACGAGCCCAAGAACGCCTAGAACGGATGAGGACTCAAGGAGTTGTGATGGTCGGAAGATGCGAAGACGAGCGCCTACGCATAGGCGGAGGGAGTTCGTCGTCGGCGGAAAGTCCGCCGAGAATTTCGCCTACGCACAGGCGGAGAGAATTTTGCCTACGCATAAGCGGACGGAATTCACCTGCGCGTAGGCACTTCGCCATCGGCGGAATATCCGCCTTCGGCCCTAGGAGTTTGCCTTCGGAGGTGGAGCTCGTACGGCGCCTACGGCGCCAGCGCATCAAGATTAGGTACGTACCAACGGAGTAGCGAATCCGTACGGACCGTACGGACGGGTGCGCCCTCGGAGGGGACAGGGACCTTTCTTGTGCAGGGATGTTTGAACAATGCGATGTAGGCTCTCTCTTCTTCTCTCGATACCCGCACTCTCTCAGCGTCGAATGTGAGGTCGCCGTCGTCGCCCCCGCTTCTTCCCAAGACCTTCTTCCAGTCCCAGATTTCCCAAGTGTCGGGGTGGCCTCTATACCTTGGTGGTTTCGGCAATCCATTGTTGTCCCATTCTTGTATGATTGCGTCACTCGTCCAATTCTATCCCCATATTAAGAAGTCCAGCTTGAGCAGAATCAAATCCGGTCGATAAGCTCGTAGGCCGACTTCGGGCATCCGCAGAGCGTGGAGCTGAATCGGCCGCGCCATCGCTACTCCTCATTCTTCTCGTCCGCACCTCTGTCCCGTATCGATCGTCTCTGTGGGTTCGTGAAATGCGTGTGACGAGCACCCGACTCCTTGAGTAGTCCCTGCCGTCACAACGGCCTCCCATGCGTGCGAATTGAAGATGCCACCCTGCGAGTTCTTTCCCGGCGGCACTATCTTTTACATATTTGGTACCCCTCACCCGTCTCGGTCTGTGAAGCCTCTATGTCCTCCCGCACCCCGGATGAGTACCTCTTCTCCGAGTACCCGTCGAGGTACTCAAGTGAGGTAGTTCTTCACTTGCTTCCACAAGTTCGGACCTCACTGCCGTGCTGAGGGCCAACGTGACGTCTGAGATTCCCTCCGAAGTACTACTGCTACCTCATCTACCTCGCTACGTTGCTACTCTACCCTACTCTAGCTACTTCTACTTCTAAAAGTTAGATCCGCCCTCAATTTCTCATTTGCTTATTAAAATTTCGAAAAAATGAAAAAAATGAGCTATCACATGCCCCCCTTCTCAATTGTGAGCGACCTCGCGAACACTTCAGCAATAGTACATCTTGAGTCGCCAGCCGTTCACCCTTGTTTCCAGCAGCTGACCGGACAAGTCCGCCAATTGGATTGACCCGTTAGGAAAAACTTCTATCACCTTATAAGGTCCCATCCATCTCAAATGTAACTTCCCTGGGAATCGTGCGTGCCGACTATCGTACTTCAGGGCTAGGTCACCTAGCTGCAACGTCACAGGGCGCAACCTACTATCGTAGGTCTTCTTCTTTGTGGTACCCCACTTTTGGTAATTTTGAGGAAATTAAAACATTTTTGGAAAACTGTACCCCGGCAGCAATGTAAATAGCCTTCGGTGCATCAAAACAGAGTGAATTCGGAAGATCGCAGAGATTTTCGAGGAACCTCGTAGAATCTAGGAGTTGGGTGCAGCAGTTAGGAAGGGCACCACCCTCCCTGCGAGCTCGGCAGTTAGGATCCCTACGGCGCAAGGCGCAAAACCCGCCTTCGGAGCTGCGTCCGCGGCGGTAGGGAAATCCTTCATACTTAGGTTAACCCCCAAACGTCTTGACTTAGTTAGGGTCTCGTTGGAAAGAGCTCAATGCGCTGATTCCAACGAGCCCAAGAACACCAACAACGGATGAGGACTCCGGGAGTTATGAAGGTTGTAAGATACTCAGCTCTTCGCCTGCGCGCAGGCGGAGAAGTTTTGTCCTATGCGCGGACGAGGGAAGTCTGTCTGCGCACAGGCAAAATAGGGTTTTGAGGTAGGCGCAAAGTTCGCCTACGCACAAGCGTGCGCCTGTGCACAGGCGCTTCGGCGTCGGCGGGAAATCCGCCTTGGGCCCTAGAAATGCGCCTTGTGAGGTAGAAATTGTACGGCGCCTTCTGCGCCAGCGCAACGCCGCGGACGAGCAAGGAGCCGCCAGAATAGTAAAATCCGTACGGACCGTGCAGACTGTACGGACGGGACGGATGGATGCGCTCTTGGACGGACGGAGTGGCGGCGGCGGAAGCGCCGACGAAGAGACAAGGAACGGACAGTCTGGACGGAGTCGGTTGACCGCGGTCAACGCCTTCCGCGCCAGCGCATCAACGCGGACAGAGTTCGCCTGTGCACAGGCGGGTGAAGTTCCGCGCCGGCGGAGAATCCGCCGAGGAGTCCGCCTGCGCGCAGGCGGGAGTTGAACTTTTGTCCGACATGCGGACACACGCGCCGAGGCAGAAGAGGATTGGCTGAGGAGCGGTACGAACGAGTGTACCGCGCAAGGCGGAAAATCCGCCTTCGGCGCTGCGCACCCATGTCCGCGGCACAGTACGCTCGCGGAGTTCAAATTCGCCAATTCGAGCGTGAGAGATTAATCGGCGTCGGCGGAGCGTGAAGCCGCGCGTGAGAGTGGAGACCGTTTCAGCGTAGAGCCGGCGCGGCCATCAATTGAGTCGTCCTTCACGAGCAAGAGCCGACCATGACCTTCGACCGGGAGGCGGAGAGCGTTCCATTCTTGAATTCGCGATTCCATTCTCTAGTGCGACCTACGCGCGTCCATCTGCTGGCTGCTAAGCATTCTCGACATCGCCGCACAGAGGATTTCTTGGTGATTGAGGGAGAAGTGAGTGCGCGTGATTTGGAATTGAGGGCGATTAGAGTTTGCCGAGGAAGAAAGGAGCTCGAGCGGAGCGGAAGTAGAATGAGCGAGCAAGCAAACTCCAAGAACGCAATGACGAAACTGGGCCGATTGCGGATGATGCCGCTCCGACTACCACAGAACGGGCTGCGCACTTTCGAGGAGTGCCTGATAGCAAGAAAGCTCGATTTCTTGCTATGGGGATGGAACTACATCTGTGCGGATATGGTGCGCGAGTGGCTAGAGCCACAGGGACCACCTTCGCGCGGATTGCGTCCGCATGTTGATCGGTGGACAATCCAAGATTGGGCGCAGGCATTGGGGAGATGTGCCGGCATGCCAGGGCACCTCCTCTTCGATAGTGAGAGCGTCAAGGTGACCAAGCAGGAAGAGGCACAATTCGTGGAGCTGTTCAAGAAGGGGAAGTCTACCAAGAATGGGTACAAGACCCGCGATTACAAGGATCGATTCCGCCGGACTTTGTCCGCGGCGCTGCTGCAATTACTGCAGCCACACCGCGCCTGCTACATCACATTGTGGCAGGTCTCTTTTGTTGAGTGCATCATCGAGGGAACACCAATTCACTGGGCGAGCATCCTGCACAGGGTGATGCGACAACACGCTTTTGAGGAGAAGGGGGGAACTCTAAACCATCTCTCTCCTTTCCTCATCAATTTTTATCGACAGTGGAATTGTTTGACAGCGGCGGAGCTTGCGCGTTTTCCGCCGTTGTCCGTCGACCATCCCGGGAGGTATGTGCGGGAGAATGAGGTCGACACTGATGCGGAGGAGTCACCGACTTCTACTCCGTCAAGGCGGAGGGACGAAGGGAGGAACACTCCTGCAGCACGAGCGCCGTGGAGAGAGGAGTCCGAAGAAGAGCAGCATCAAGAACCCTCTGCTCCCATTCGACCGCAACCGTTGTACGAATCGTACAGCCGGCCGAAGCAGAAGGCGCGCAGGCTGGTGTTACCAGCCAACAGCGCGGACACGGCAACGATTGCCACAGAGAAAGGGAGTGCGTCGCCAGAGAAGAACGAGGGAGCGCGGACGTCCGCAGTAGCAACGGACCACGCTGCAGCCTCGACGGACGGGAGGACGCCTACGGGCCAAGGGCCTCCGGAGTTACCACGTGCGTTGCGGACAGGTGTTCCGTCTGCGCACAGGCGAGCCTCCGCGGACGGACGAGCCTCCGCGGACAGACGACCACAAGCGGACGTGGATCTACGCCTACGCGTGGGAAGAAGCAGTCCGCCTGTGCACAGGTCACCTCCACACGTGCCGCCTGTGCACAGGCAGGAATCACCCCCGATCCAACGTAGGAAGGGGAAGGAGCCGGCCGAAGATCCGCCTACGAGACACCGGCCTTAGGGGCCAGACCCTCTGGCGCACAACGCGCCGCGATTTGCGCCTTCGGCGCCAGGGCCTTCGAGCCGAGGAGATGCGAGCAGGGAGCGTGCGGAGGCCACACCATCGGCGGGTAATCCGCCGGTAGATGCGCCTTCGGCGGTAGGGCCTCAGGGCCAAGGGACATCGGGCGAGCGGCCCCCGGCCATGTCGCCTTTGGCGATGGACGTCCGCGGCGCTGCGCCTGCGGCGGACAAGGCGCCGGCATTTGCGCCTGCGCACAGGCCAAGCACAGCCTCCGCGGACCGGTCGAGGGAGAAGCAACTGACAGAGGAGCGGACTAACTGTCCGCGGGACGAGATTTTGGTGCGCGATGCGCAATCGAACCCCGCGTAGACACCCTCCGCTCGATCGCCTTCTGCGGCGGACGTCGGCGGCAGAGAGGATACGGTAGAAGACCGACAAGCGGGCGACGGGGATGTAGCACGGGCACATTCACCCACCGCCTTAGACATTTTGGCAAAGAGCACCAAGGCTGCAGCGGTGCCTTCGCAAGCAGCACACGTCGACGACGTGCAGCCCCACTCGGGTCAGTCGCCGACGCAATCAATGGCGACTGAAATTCTCCACTCGGATGATGACGACGGAAGCTCCACCAAAGAAATGTCGGGAGCGGGGGATACCGAGGAGGAGGAGGAGGAAATTGTTGGAGCGCCGGCGGCGGCGCTCTCTAAGCAGGTGATTCCGTTGCTGAGGTACTTGGATCGCAAAATCGATAAATACGCCGATCCACTCCACCCGGGATCTTACATCGAATTAGTGCGCAGGCGGACTCGCACTAAAGTTCACACCAGCAAGCTACTAGCTAGGGTGGACCAGGAGTTGAGGGAATTGAAGGAGAGGCATGCCTGTTTATGGGGGCAGTACAACCTTGAGAGGAAAGCGCACGCCCTCGACAGGATGCGGAAGGATAGAGTGGAAGAGCTCAGCAAGGATGTGCTGCAGACCACGCAGGATTTGATGTCTGAGAAAACTCAGAATCAGATTCTGTCAGAGGAGCTCGTGCGACAGACGCGGTTGTTGGCGGAGTGTCAGCTCGCACGGCAGGCGGATGAGGATTTAATCCGCAGGCTACAGTCAGAGTGTGGCGAATTGAGAGCGCAGCATGCTGAGGCCGAATCGCAATTAGTGGTAATTGAAGAGGATCGCAGGCGAGAGGCAGATCGCACGAAGGAGGGGACGGCGAGGCGTGTCGCCCACTGTCTCAAGGGCTACGCCCACTGGGAAGTGGCGGCGCAGGAGAAACTCACACTACGTGAGTTTGAACTTCGCGCAGTCGGGTTGTTGACAGGCGACAGCAGGAGTCGGCGGAAGGTAGCGAAGAAGCTCGACGCTTTTCTGTCAAAGGCGCGGGATACCATGTCCACCCTCGAAGTGGAGGTGTCCGCGGCGTTGCAGCGGTTGGGACTGCGCAGTCGAGCGGAAGACTGGCAGGGTAGGGAGTTAGTGCGCGGCAGTCCGTCGCGCAGGAGACGTAGCACAGGTTCCGCGGAGTGTAGTGTAGCGTGGTTCCGTGCAGGCGTGTAGCGTAGTGCAGTGTAGTGCTAGTTAGGATTTAGAAGGTATAAAATAGTTCAAGGCGTTTTGCCTTGGGTTCTTTCCCAAACTCAGAAGTGCAGATCAGGAACCCATTTCCTCTGCGTGTTTGTGTCCTTGAGTTCTGTCACCACGCACGAGGAGTTACAACTTAGCGTTCCGCATTTTGTAGCTGAAGGCCTTCGGCCGAATGTTCAGAGCTAGCACATTGGTTAGAGACTTGAGTAGTTCGGATCTGCACCTGTGGGTGACTGCCGATGCTCAGAGCCAGTGACTAGTTAGATACTTGAACAGTTTTGCCCCTACACCTTTGAGTGTTTCTTTCTGATTGTACTCCTTTGGGATTTTTCCCCTGAATGCCAAAGTGAAGTTTTGCTACTTCGTGTGAACCATGGTTGTAAATTCAGGTTACGCTGCAGCAGGTGCCTTCAGGGTAACCCCTGTAGTATTTCTGGGAATGACAAGTGCCTGAGAATTCAAACTCTTCAGTAGACTGTTGTTGTGTTACTGGAATGTTTCTCAGTGAGTCCTTCAGTGCGGACTTGTGTTCTCTGCGCGTTTTGTGAGTTGAGAGTGTTGTTCACCGCGTATGAGTGACTTCGATCCGAAGTAGGCAGTCCAAACCGGGTTTCCTACACTAGCAGCAAGCTAGTGGAAGTGTTGTAAAAGCCGGAGTTGGAAGTCACTACCCGCAGCTTCGCTGAGTGTGCTCGCGAGAGACTTTCCCCCTGAAATCTTGAGTAGAGGTCCTAACGGATCTCTGGGTTGTGTTTCTGTAGTTTCAGGTGTGTGTGTGTGTGTGTGTGTGTGTTACGCTGCACTGTGCGACCTCCGAGTGCGCTCCGAGTGGACACTTGCAGTATTTCTGGGAGTGACAGTTGCCTGAGAATTCAAACTCCTCAATAGTCTGTTAAACGTGACACTTTGTACCCTGTGTGTTCCTCTGTCCTTGTGGGTTCGACCTTTCTACCACTATATTGCAGTTTTAGCCTTTAGTGGGTTATTACATTCTTCTTCAGTTGCACGCTTCTTGTTTTGTCTACTACTTCTTGCCTTCGTTCCTCTAAGGCCATCACTTCCTGTAGTCGATACAGTTGACTTGCTTCTGCTCCGAGCCTTAACGGATCCAGGATACGATGAGTAGGTACCTCAAACTCAATGGGCAATATCGTGTGCTGCCCGTAGATCAAGAAATAAGGTGTCTGCTTCGTAGTTACCTTGAGCAGAATTTTGCACAAGAGGCCATTGGGTTTCTCTGTCAACCCATTAGCTTTTGGGTTATATGGAGTGGTCTTCCTGTGCTTAATTTGGAAGTAAAGGGTCAGGTCTTCGATCACCTTATTGAGGAAGTGAGTTCCCCGATCACTTACCAGCTCCAACAGACATCCGTACCTTGTAATGATGGATTCAAAAAGAAATTTGGCCACGGTAACCGCATCGTCCTTTCGGGTGCCTCGGCTTCTACCATCTTCGTAGCGTAGTCGGTGGCTACGAGAATATATCGCCGACGCGTATGCTTCGTAACCGGCTAAACTGGTCCCACAAAATCGATTCCCCATTTTTCAAACGGATTTCAAGGGCATAATCGGGGTTAGAGGCCACCGGGTAGTGGGCGTCGGCCTACCGGTCCGTTGGCAGCTATCACACTTTTGGATATACGCGTGCGCATCCTTAAACATTGTTGGCCATCAGTAACCGGCGTTCAGAATTTTCGTCACAGTATTCCTGGTAGCATAGTGCCCAACCACCTCTTTGGAATGCATGGCCGCAATTACCCTGCCTACCTCGTTTTCTTCAAGACATCGGCACAACCGTTCATCAGGCAACTTCTTAAAAAGCACTCCTTGCTGAATTTGGTACGGCCCAGCCTTGTGTATAAATACCGCTTGTTGTTCCGCGTCTAATCGTTCAGGGCACCGTAGTGTTAGCAAGTATCGATAGAGATCCGCATACCTAGACTCCACACTAGGGGTCAGCTGAAACAGTTGTTCATCGGGAAAGTCGTCGGGTAGGTCTGCCTCTTCCGGTTGAGTCCACATCCGAGATAAATAATCTGCATTTTCATGATGAACTCCTTTCCGGGTCTGTACTGTAAACGTGAATTCCTGCAACAGCAATACCCACCTTGCGATACGTCCTGATAGGTCTGCCTTCTTCACCAAGTGTTGGAGCACGCAGTGATCTACGTGAAAAACAAACTCGTACCCCAACAGGTAGTGCCGGAATTTCTTACAAGAAAACACCATACCTAAGGCCTCCCTTTTGGTGGTGGTGTAGTTTCTCTATGCCGCCGACAACTGTTTGCTTGCAAAATAAATGGGGTAGTCCTTCTTGTCTTCATCCTTCTGACTTAAGACAGCTCCGATAGCGAAGGCGGATGTGTCGACGTAAATATGGTACGGCTTATCCAATCAGGGCTACGTAACATCAGGGCCAAAGTGAGCTTGGCTTTCAGTGATTCGAATGCCACCTGTTGCTCTTTGCCCCATTCGTAAGGTTCGTCCTTCTTCAATAACTTTGTCAGACCCGCTGCAGAAATAGCATACATATAGATGAAACGGCGATAATGGCCAACATGCCCTAGAAAGGCACGTAACTCCTGTAGGTTGGTTGGGGGTTCCAACGCCAGTATCACCTTCACCTTCTCCACATCCACCACTATTCCGCTAGCGGAGACTCTATGGCCGAGCAGAATACCACTAGTCATGAAGAAAAAACATTTCTCTGGATGTAGGGATAGTTGCGACTCCCGACACCGCTCGAACGTCTGCTGAAGGTGTCCCAAATGGGCATCTCTTGTTCCGAAAACGCAAAAGTCATCAATTAATATCTCTAGGAACTTCCGAAGTTGGTCCTAGAAGATAGTGGTCATCATCCTCTAAAATGTGGCAGGTGCGTTGCACAATCCAAACGGCATCCTATGATAAGCATACGTTTCCCAATCGGTTGTGAAGGTCGTCTTATCTTTGTCCTACTCGCAAATGGACACTTGGTTATAGCCTGAAAACCCATCGAGGAAACTATAGCACTCATGTCCCGTCACGTGATCGAGAATAGCATCAGTGAAGGGTAGCGGATGGTGGTCTTTTCGCGTTGCCGCATTCAACTTCCAAAAATCTTGACACACCCGGATCTTCCCCATGGCCTTCTTCGGGACAATTACTATAGGAGACACCCATTCACTGCTCCGCACCGGATATATTATGCCAGCGATTAGATACTTATCGATCTCTTCCTTTACCAATAACGAATACTTCGGGTTCAGCCGATACTAACGTTGACGAACCGGAACCACGTTCTCCATTAGATCAATTCGATGCTCACCATAATGGGCCGGTATGCCCTTCATGTCCTCGATCCTCCAGGCAAACACATCTTTGTAGCGATAGAGGAATTTGCGCACCCTTTCTAACTCTGCCCCTACTACCTGGCTGGATACCTTTAGCGTTCGCTAAGGTCGGAGCTCCACTTCTTGGCAGTCGCTAGGGTCGACCACCCCTTCTGTGTGGCTAATCTCACTACGCCCTGTAATAACCCACTAAAGGCTAAAACTGCAATATAGTGGTAGAAAGGTCGAACCCACAAGGAGAGAGGAACACACAGGGTACAAAGTGTCACATTTAACAGACTATTGAGGAGTTTGAATTCTCAGGCGATTGTCACTCCCAGAAATACTGCAAGTTTTCACTCGGAGCTCACTTGGAGGTCGCACAGTGCAGCGTAGTTCACTCAACACACACACACACCGGAAACTACAGAACCCAGAGATCGGTTAGGACCTCTACTCAAGATTTCAGGGGGAAAGTCTCTCGCGAGTACTCAGCGAAGCTGCGGGTAGTGACTCCCAACTCCGGCTTTTACAACCCTTCCACTAGCTTTCTGCTAGCGTAGGGAACCCGGGTTGGACTTCCTACTTTGGATCGAAGTCACTCACACGCGGTGAACAACACTCTCAACTCACAAAACGCGTAGAGAACACAGGTCCGCGCGGAAGGACTCACTGAGAAACGTTCCAGTAACACACCATAACAGTCTATTGAAGAGTTTGAATTCTCAGGCACTTGTCATTCCCAGAAATACTACAGGAGTTACCCTGAAGGCACCTGCTGCAGCGTAACCTGAATTTACAACCAAGGCTTACACGAAGTAGCAAAACTTCACTTTGGCATTCAGGGGAAAAATCCCGAAGGAGTACAATTAGGAACAGTCACTCGAAAGGGTAAGGGGGAAACTGTTCAAGTATCTAACTCGTCATTGGCTCTGAGCATTGGCAATCACCCGCAGGTGTAGATCCGAACTACTCAAGCCTCTAACCAATGTACTAGCTCTGAACATTCGACCGAAGGCCTTCAGCTACACAATGCGGACTGCCAAGGTGTAGCTCCTCTTGCGCGGTGACAGAACTAAGGACACAAACACACAGAGAAAATGAGTTCCTGATCTGTACTTCCGAAACTGGAAAAATCCCAAGGCAAGACGCCTTGAACTACTTTATACCTTCTAAGTCCTAACTAGCACTACACTGCACTACGCTACGCGCCTGCACGGAACCACGCTACACTACACTCCGCAAAACCTGTGCTTCGCCTCCTGCGCGACGCATTGCCGTGCATTAACTCCCTACCCTGCCAGTCCTCAGCTTGACTGCGCAGTCCCAAATGCCGCAACACCGCGGAAACCTCCGTCTTAAGGGTGGCCATGGTGTCCCGTGACTTTGACAGAAAAGAGTCTAACTTCTTCGCCACTCGCCGCCGACTCCGACTGTCACTTGTCAACAACCCCGCTGCACGAATCTCTAACTCGCGCAGTGTGAGTTTCTCCTGCGCCGCCACTTCCCACTGGGCGTAGCCCCTAAGACAGTGGGTGAGTTGCCTCGCCATCTCTTCCTTCGTGCGATCTGCCGCCCGCCGGCGATCGTCTTCAACTACAACCAACTGTAATTTGGCCTCCGCACGTTGTGCTCTCAATTCTCTGCACTCGGACTGCAGTTTGCGGATTAATTCCTCATCCGCCTGCCGTGCGAGCTGACACTGCTCTAACAACCGTGTCTGTCGCACGAGCTCCCCTAACAACATTCGATTCTAAGCCTGCTCAAAATCCAGCTCCTCTGTGAGCTTCGCCTTCTCCTTAGCGAACTCTTCCAGCTTCTCGTCCTTCACCTTGCCAAAGTGTTTGTACAGCTTCTTATTGAGGTTGAGCTGACCGCACAGGCACTCATGCTTCTCCCGCAGATCCTTAAGTTCCTGGTCCACACGGGCCAACAACTTGCTGGTGTGGACTTTAGTGCGAGTTCGCCTACGCACTAACTCGACGTAGGACCCAGGCTGGCGAGGGACCGCGTACTTCTCCATCTTACGATCCTAGTACCTCAGCAGAGGTACTACCTGCTCACAGAGCGCCACCGTCGGTGTGATACCCCACTTTTGGTATTTTTGAGGAAATTAAAACATTTTTGGAAAACTGTACCGCGGCAGCAGTGTAAATAGCCTTCGGTGCATCAAAACAGACTGAAATAGGAAGATAGCAGAGATTTCTCGAGAGGACTCGTAGAATCCAGGAATGGGGTGCAACGTCGGAGACGAACACCACCCTCCATGCGGGCTCTGAAGGTATAACCCCTTCGGTGCGAGGCGCAAAATCCGCCTTCGGTGCTAGAGGAATCCTTCAGAACTTGGTCAATTCCCAAACGCCTCGACTTGTTTAGGGTCTTTTTGCAAAGAGCTTAATGCGCTGATTCTAACGAACCCAAGAACGCCACAAACGGATGAGGACTCCGGGAGTTATGAAGGTCGCAAGATACTCAGCTTTCCGCCTACGAGTAGGCGAGGAAAGTTTTGTCCTATGCGCGGACGAAGGCAGTTCACCTACGCGTAGGCGAAATAGGGTTTGACGTAGGCGCGATGTCTGCCGCGAATGTTGCCTACGCGTAGGCGAGGAAACCTCTGCCCAGGCGGACGAGCAAAGTCCGCCTACGCACAGGCGCTTCGGCGTCGGCGGGAAATCCGCCTTCGGCCCTAGAAATGCGCCTTCGGGGTTAGAAATTGTACGGCGCCTTCCGCGCCAGCGCAACAGCGCGGACGGGCGAGGAACCACCGGAGTAGTATAATCTGTACGGACCGTACGGACTGTACGGACGGAACGGATGGATGCGCCTTCGGTCGGACGGAGTTGCGGCGGCGAGAGCGCCGACGGAGAGGCAAGAAATGGACAGACTGGACGGAGCCTGTTGACCGCGGTCAACGCCTTCCGCGCCAGCACAGCAGCGCGGACGGAATTCGCCTACGCGCAGGTGAGCGCCTACGCACAGGCGGGTGAAGTTCCGCGCCGGCGGAGATTCCGCCGGGGATTCCGCCTACGCAGAAGGGAGTTCAACTTTTGTCCGATGCGCGGATGATCGCCTTCGGTGTAGGAGGATTGGCCGAGGAGCGGTACGAACGAGTGAAGCACGCAAGGCGAGAAATCCGCCTTCGGCGCTGCACACCCATGTCCGCGGCGTAGTACGCTAGCGGAGTTCAAATTTGCCAATTCAAGCGTGGGAGTTAAATCAGCGTCGGCGGAGCGTGAAGCCGCGCGTGAGAATGGAGACCATTTTAGCGTAGAGCCGGCGCAGCCATCAAGTGATTCGACCCTCACGACCGAGAGCCGACCATGACCTTCGACCGGGAGACGGAGGGCGCTCCATTCTTGAATTCGCGATTTCATTTTCTAGTGGGAGCTGCGCGCGTCCACCTGCTAGCTGCTAAGCATCCCAGACATCGCTGCGCGGAGGATTACTTGTTGATTGAGAGAGAATTGAGTGCGCGCGATTTGGAATTGAGTGAGATTAGAGTTTGCAGAGGGAGCAAGGAGCTCGAGCGGAGCAGAGAGAGAACTAGCGAGCAAGTGAATTTCAAGAACGCAATGTCGAAGCTGAGCAGATTGCGGATGCTGCCGCTCCGGCTTCCGCAGAACGGGTTGCGTGCCTACGAAGAACGGCTGATTGCAAGAAAGCTCGATTTCTTGCTGTGGGGATGGAATTACATTTGTGTGGACATGGTGCGCGAATGGCTGGAACCACAGCGATCACCTACGCGCGGATTGCGTCCGCATGTCGATCGGTGGACCGTCCAAGATTGGGCGCAGGCATTGGAAAGGTGTGCCGGCATCGACGGGTACCTTCTCTTTGATAGTGAGAGCGTCAAGGTGTCGAAGCAAGACGAGGCGCAATTTGTGGAATTGTTCAAGCGGGAGAGGTCTACCAAGAATGGGTACAAGACCCGCGACTACAAGGATCGCTTCCGCCGAACTTTAGCGGCGGCGCTGCTCCAATTGCTGCAGCCACACCTCACCTCCTACATCACCTTGTGGCAGGTTTCTTTTGTGGAGCTCATCTTGGAGGGAGCTCCAGTTCACTGGGCGAGCATCCTGCACAGAGTGATGCGACAACACGCATTCGAGGAGAAGGGGGGGACTCTCAATCACCTCCACCCTTTCTTAATCAATTTCTATCGGCAGAGGAATTGTTTGACCGCGGCGGAGCTCGCTCGCTTTCCGCCATTGTCCGTCGACCATCCCGGGAAGTATGTGCGGGATAACGAGGTCGACACCGATGCAGAGGATTCACCCGCTTCTACCCCGCCGACACGGAGGGACGAGGGAAGAAGCACACCCGCAGCAAGAGTGCCGCGGAAGCGTCGATGGAGAGAGGAGTCCGAGGAGGAGCAGCATTGTGAACCCATTGTTCCCATACGACAGCGGCCACTGCACGAAGTGTGCAGCCGGCCGAAGCAGAAGGCGCGCAGGCTTGTGTTACTAGCCAGCAGCGCGGACACGGCGACAATTGCCACGGAGAAGGGAAGTGCGTCGCCGGACAGGATCGAGAGAGCGCGGACGTCTGCCGGAGCGACGGACCACGCTACAACTCCGACGGACGAGAGGCCGCCTTCGGGCCAAGGGCCTCCGGAGTTACCACGTGCGATGCGGACGAGTGTTCCGCCTGCGCACAGGCGAGCTTCAACGGAAAGGCGACCCCAAGCGGACGTGCACCTCCGCCTACGCGTAGGCAGAGAAAGTTTGCCTACGCACAGGCGGCCGCCTACGCACAGGCAGGATTCACCCCCGATACAACGTAGGAAGGGGAAGGAGCCGGCGGAAGATCCGCCTTCGGGTCCAGGGCCTTCGGGACCAGACCCTCCGGCGTACAACGCGCCACGATTTGCGCCTTCGGCGCCAGGGCCTTTGGGTCAACGAGTTTTTAGCAGGGAGCGTGCGGAGACCGCACCTTCGGCGGGTAATCCGCCGGCAGATGCGCCTTCGGCGGTAGGGCCTTCGGGCCAAGGGACATCGGGCGAGCGGCCTCCGGCTTTGTCGCCGTCGGCGATAGACGCCTTCGGCGCTGCGCCTGCGGCGGATAAGACGCGGAAATTGCGCCTACACACAGGCCAGACGCAGCCCTCGCGCAGGACCGATCAAGGGAGCAGGACCTAACGGAGGAGCGGATTGTCTGTCCGCTGGACGAAATTCAGGTGCGCGATGCGCAATTACACCCCGCGCAGGCACATTCTGCTCGATCGCCTTCGGCGGCGGACGTCGGCGGCGAAGAGGACACAGTCGACGATCGACAGGCGGGGGATGGGGATGTAGCACGACCACATTCACTCACCGCCTTGGACATTTTAGCGGGGAGCAGCAAAGCTGCAGGAGTGCCTGCGGCGGCAGCAACGGTAGACAACTCGCAGCCCCACTCGGGTCAGTCGCCAACGCAATCAATGGCGACCGAAATCCTTCCCTCGGATGATGATGAAGGAGGCTCCACAGAAGCAATGTCGGGATTGGGAGATACCGAGGAGGAGGAGGAGGAAATTGTTGGAGCGCCGGCGGCGGCGCTCTCTGAGCAGGTATTACTTCTGCTATAGTACTTGGATCGCAAATTTGATAAATACGCCGATCCACTCCAGCCGGGGTCCTACATCGAATTAGTGCGCAGGCGGACTCGCACTAAAGTCCACACCAGCAAGCTACTAGCTAGGGTGGACCGGGAGCTGAAGGAATTGCGGGAGAAGCATGACTGTTTGTTGGGACAGTATAATCTCGTGCGGAAGACGCACACCCACTACAACACATTGAAGAAGGCGAGACTGGAAGAGCTCACCAGGGATGTGGTGAAGACCACGGAAGAATTGATTTCTGAGAAAACTCAGAATCAGATTCTGTCAAAGGAGCTCGTGCGACATACGCGGTTGTTTGCGGAGTGTCAACTCGCACGACAGGCGGATGAGGAGTTGATCCGCAGGTTGCTGTCGGAGTGCGGGGAATTGAGAGCTCAGCGTGCGGAGGCCGAATCGCAGTTGGTAGTAATTGAAGATGATCGCAGGCGAGAGGCAGATCGCACGAAGGAGATGGCGAGGCGAGTCGCCCACTGTCTCAAGGGCTACGCCCACTGGGAAGTGGCGGCGCAGGAGAAACTCACACTGCGTGAGTTGGAGCTTCGTGCAGCTGCGTTGTTGTCAGGTGACAGTAGGAGTCGGCGGAAGGTGGCGAAGAAGTTAGACTCTTTTCTGTCGAAGGCGCGGGATACCATGTCCACCCTCGAGGTGGAGGTGGTCGCGGCGTTGCAGCGTTTGGGACTGCGCAGTCGAGCGGAAGACTGGCAGGGTAGGGAGTTAGTGCGCGGCAGTCCGTCGCGCAGGAGGCGAAGCACAGGTTCTGCGGAGTGTAGTGTAGCGTGGTTCCGTGCCGGCGCATAGCATAGTGCAGTGTAGTGCTAGTTAGGACTTAGAAGGTATAAAGTAGTTCAAGGCGTCTTGCCCTGGGGATCTTTCCCAACATCAGAAGTGCGGATCAGGAACTCATTTTCTCTGCGTGTTTGTGTCCTTAGTTCTGTCACCACGCACAAGGAGCTACACCTTAGCGATCCGCATTGTGTAGCTGAAGGCCTTCGGCCAAATGTTCAGAGCTAGTACATTGGTTAGAGACTTGAGTAGTTCGGATCTACACCTGCGGGTGATTGTTGATGCTCAGAGCCAGTGACTAGTTAGATACTTGAATAGTTTCGCCCCTACACCTTCGAGTGTTTGTTCCTGATTGTACTCCTTCGGGATTTTTCCCCTTAATGCCAAAGTGAAGTTTTGCTACTTCGTGTAAGCCTTGGTTGTAAATTCAGGTTACGCTGCAGCAGGTGCCTTTGGAGTAACCCTGTAGTATTTCTGGGAATGACAAGTGCCTAAGAATTCAAACTCTTCAATAGACTGTTATGATGTGTTACTAGAATGTTTCTCATTGAGTCCTTCAGTGTGGACCTGTGTTCTCTGCTCGTTTTGTGAGTTGAGAGTGTTGTTCACCGCGTATGAGTGACTTCGATCCGAAGTAGGCAGTCCAAACCGGGTTTCCTACGCTAGTAGCAAGCTAGTGGAAGTGTTGTAAAAGCCGGAGTTGGGAGTCACTACCCGTAGCTTCGCTGAGTGTACTCTTGAGAGATCTTCTCCCTGAAATCTTGAGTAGAGGTCCTAACGGATCTCTAGGTTGTGTTTCTGTAGTTTCAGGTGTGTGTGTGTGTGTGTGTGTTACGCTGCACTGTGCGACCTCCGAGTGCGCTCCGAGTGGACACTTGCAGTATTTCTGGGAGTGACAGTCGCCTGAGAATTCAAACTCCTCAATAGTCTGTTTACTGTGACACTTTGTACCCTGTGTGTTCCTCTGTCCCTGTGGGTAGACCTTTCTACCACTATATTGCAGTTTTAGCCTTTAGTGGGTTATTACAGTCGGCGCGCCTATCATTTTCTCCTCCTCCTCTTCTGTGGATCCCGATCCCGGCACTAATTCCGTGGATCCTTCTTCTTCGTCATCCTCCGAATTGAGGATTTTGGTCGCCATTGAATGCGTCGGCGACTAGCCTGTGCGGGGCTGCGAGATGTCTGCGTGCTCTTTCGCCGCTGGCGCTCCTGCAGCCTCGCTGCTCCATGCTAAAATGTCTAAGGCGGTGGGTGAATGTGGCCGTGCCAAATTCCCATCGTCCACCTGTCCCTGTCCCGCCGCGACTGTAACCTCCTCGCCGCCGGCGTCTACTGCCGAAGGCGATCCTGCAGAATGTACCTACGCGGAGTGTAATTGTGCATCGCGCGCACGAATTTCACCTTGCGGACAGTCCATCCGATCCACCGATCGGTCCTGCTCCACCCTTAGGTCCTGCGCCAGGGATGCGTCCGGCCTACGCGTAGGCGCAATTCCCGACGCTTCTTCCACCGAGGGCGTAGCGCCGAAGCGTCCACCGCCAAAGGCGGTTGAGCCGAAGACGGCCCGCCCGATGTCCCTTGGCCCAAAGGCCCTTCCGCCGAAGGCGCACCTTCCGGCGGAATTCCCGCCGAAGGCGCAGCTCCCGCCTGCTCTCTAGTTGTAACTCGGTGGCCCGAAGGCCCTGGCGCCGAAGGCGCATATACCGGCGATCTCACCGCCGGAGGGCCTTGTCCCTAAGGCCCTTGAGCCAAAGGCAGATCTTCCGCCGGCTCCTTACCCTTCCTGCGTTGCACCGAGGGTGAGTCCTGCCTATGCGTAGGCAAACTTTCTCTGCCTATGCGTAGGCACAAGTCTACGTCCGCAAGGGCTCGCCTATCCACAGGGAGTCGCCTATGCGTAGGCGGCACACTCATCCGCGCCGCACATGGTAGCTCTGTGGTAACACACTTTTTGTTTTTTTTGCAGAATTTAAACAATTTTAGAAAACTAGTACCGAAGTAGTGTTTGTAGTTAGAAAAGGGTACGATAAATAGAGTGGATTGATGAGATCGTCACGAGGACACAAAGAATCACGTAGTCGGATGTACCAACGCCAATGTCTTCGGCGCCTTCGGCAAAAGCTCCTTTTCTGAGGTGTCTCTACTCACGCGCCTCCAGCGTATAAGGAAGCTACGCTTCCGGCGCAGACACCTCAGGAGGAGGTTTTGCTAAAGACGTCAGGAGAAGGGCCCGGACCTCTAAAGGCGTCCGACCATGAGTGCGCCTTCGGCGAAGCGCCGCTAGCGCGGAAAGGGAAAACCTTCATAACGATCGGGATACACGGTAGATCCAGTTGGTTGAAGTTGCATTAGAAAGAGCTCGGGGCGCTCGTTCTAACGAGCCCAAGAGCGTCGGAGATGGATCAGGGATGGAGAAGTTATGAGCGTCGGAAAACTCGTAGCCGGACATGCGCCGTTCGCGCTAGGGTTCACAGACGGAAAGGATTCCCGTACGTCCTCGGCGATGCGCCTTCGGCGGAATCACGCGCTCATAGGAGGAAACCAACTTAGAGTCAGAAGCGCCTTTGGCGGCTGTTCATGGAAGGAAAGCGCCGGTCGGATGTGCGCCTCCGACGTGGCGCTGACGGCCGGATGCGCTGGCATGAGTTGCGCTGACGGATATGCGCCGGCAGCAACGGACGAGGCATAAAGGACAAAATAAGCGGTACGACTGCGCGCCGGCGTAATTCGCTCCGACTAGATGTGCGCCTCCAGCAAGGCGCCGACGGATAATGAACGCACCAGCGGTGACACGCCTCCGGTGAGGGACGGATTAGGAAAAGACAACATGGCCGACGTATACCCTGCGGCGGACTCGAGTCCGGAGTGTGGCGGCGGCGGGAGAATTCAACATTTACGCATGCGAATGCGCGCAGTGCGGAGACGTGAATTCGCGCATGCAAAGGGCAAACCGTTAAGCCGTATAGCCGGCTGCGTACGTTGTAGCCAGTAAGAACGTTGGACGTTCTTGAAATCGGAGAAGAAAAGACTGCGCTCCAGTCTCATTCTCTCATTCTTGATTTTGCGATTTCCAGTTTTCCAAGATTACGCGCAAGAGCGGAGCGACCTGCAGTGAGAGGAGAGAGTGCGGAGACGAGATTGCGCAAGGATCTTGGCAGACCTTGAAGAGAATTGCGAGTAGCGATCTTGAGCTTGAGCGCAGAGAGAGTGAGCAGTCAGTGCTTGAGCGACCGACGCGCAGTGGCGATTGTGAGAGAGCGAGCGAAAGGGAGAACGTTTGTGTGTGCAGGCAACGCAATGTCGAAGGTTCCCCAGCTGCGAGTGTCTCCACTCAGGGTGCCGCAGATCGGTCTACGCGCATTTCAAGATGTGCTGCTGAGGCTGAAGCTCAATTTTCTCCTGTGGGGGTGGAACTGGACATGTCCGGAGATGGTGCGCGAGTATCTACAGGAGAGACACAAGCCCTATCGCGGATTCCGTCCACATCCAGAAAGGTGGGACATCTGCAACTGGGCGCAGGTGTTGGGCAGGTGTGCCGGCGAGGAAGGGGATCTCCTCTTCGAGGCCGATAGCGTGAAGGTGTCCCAGGAGGAAGAAGTCTCTTACAATGAGCTCTTCAAAGTTGCAAGGCATCCCAAGAACGGTTTCCGGACACGGGATTACAAAGATCGATTGCGGAGAAATGTCGCGACTGCATTGCTGCAGATATTGCAGCCGACCAAGACCGCTTACATGCATGGTTGGCAGGTAGAATTTGTGGAGCTAGTGTTGTCAGGAGCTCCAGTGCATTGGGCACGGCTCCTGTGGAAGGTGACGCGCCAACATGCGCAAGAAGAGAAAGGAGAAACCCTCAATCATCTCTCGCCTTACTTGATCGTGTTTTATCGGGCGATGGGATGTTTGACAAATGCTGGGAAAACACGGTTTCCGCAGCTGACCCAGAACTATCCAGGTAGATATTCGAGGGAGGCCGAAGTAGACACGGATCCGGACGAGGAACCTACCAGTACGCCTCCGGCTCCGGCTCCAGCAAGAGCAGCAGAAGAACGTCGAAGTGAGCGCATTCCGCGAAAGCGGAAGTGGGATGAGAGACCCGAGGACAGGCAGCCGGAAGTGCCAGCTGCGCCGACTCGTGGTCGGCCCACCCCCAAGCCTCACAGTCGACCAAAACAGAGGGCACGCAAAATGCCAACTGGTACTGAGGAGACCGGGCGAACTCCGACCCGGCGGAATCTCACACAGGAGGAGATAATCGCTCAGATTCTAGGGAAGACGGCAGATACCTCTGCACAGAAGGCACCACGGCCTTCGGGAGGAGATGGACGGACTGACAGTCGGCCGACTGCGAGTCGGATGACTGAAGGCCGACAAGCGGAAGGAAGGCCAAATGAACGGCGCGTTGAACCGGATAGCAGGCCGGAAGCAGAAGAGAGTTTGGCTGACGAGCCAACAATCCTCAGAGGGTCGTCTTCGGCGGAAGGCACTTCTGGGAAAACGCCACCAGCAAGCAGGCCAAGTGGAGTCAAGACGCGCAGGGTGTATCCGACTCCCAGTCGGACAACTGCTGGTCGGCCGACTGCGAGTCGGACAACAGAGAGTCGGCCGGATTCGCCGACTGCGAGACGGATGGGGCCAACGACCAGTGTGCGGACGCCTTCGGCGGACGCACCTTCAGCGAAGACACCTTCCACGCAGATTGCGCCGGAAGGACAGGCAGCAGAAGCGGGCGGTGCAAAAGTGACAAGAGTCACTGCGGCGTCGACCCCTTCGGAGACCGAAGATCGAGCCGGAACAGGGGCTCAAGCAGTGGGATCTCCCACTGCCCTGGATATTTTAGCAGGCTGTGGAGCAGCAGTCGCAGCGGAAGCTGCTGCGCGTCACAGTTCCAGGGAGTCGCCAAGGGATTCGGTGGCGACTGAAATCCTCGAGACTGAGGATGAGACGAGCTCGGAAGAGCAGGAAGCGGATTCGGTGCAGAAAACGCCAATAGGGTCGCTGTGCGAACAGATAGTTCCACTCCTGCGATATCTGGATCGCAAGACATCCAAATACACAAGTGCTTTAAAACCGCAGTCTTATGTGGAGACTATCAGGAGAAGGACGAGGAGCAAGGTGGCAAAGTGGGCCTCTACGTGCGGAGTATATGTGGATAGGAACACCGCCCTCCGACAACACCTAGCGGTCACACAGAAGCTATACCAAGCCTTGCAGTAGCAGAGGGAGGAGGCGGCGACGAAAAGTCAGGCGGATGCCGAGCTAATACGGGCAAAGATCGAGTCGGAATTGCAGGAGGAGCGGAGACAAAACCAAGTCCTAGCAGCCAAGCTTACGCGCCAGACACGCGCCTTAGAAGAAAGTCAAAGAGCCCGCAAGGAGGATGAGGAGTTGTTGCGCAACTTGCAATCCGAGTGCTCGGATTTGAGGGCACAACGTGCGGAAGCAGAAATGCAGCTGGCAGAGGTGGAGAGCAGCTGCAGGGCGCGAGGAGAGTTGGCGACACAGGTGACTCGTTGTCTAAAAGGATACGCCCATTTGGAGGTGGCAGCTCAAGAGAGGATCACACTCAGGGAGTTCGAGCTTCGGGCGGCGGCATTGACGGAGGGTGACAGTCGGAGTCGGCGGCGAGTGGCGAGAAAATTAGAAACCTTCTTGTCGGGTGCGCGCGACACTATGGCGCACTTACAGTCGGAAGTCACCACAGCGCTCAGACGCCTGGGGTTACGCAGCCGGTCGGAAGACTGGCAAGGTAGAGATAGTAAGAGGAGCAGTTCGGCGCGCAGGAGGCGCAGCACCTGATCAGCCGAGTGCAGTAGAGTAGTTTGGTTTCGCGTAGATGCTGCGAGTAGTAGATAGGATAGCGTAGTGCTAGTTAGGATCTTTTGAGGGTATAAAGTAGATCAAGGCGTTTTGCCTTGGGACTCTTCCAGTTTCGGAAGTGCAGATCAGGAACTCACTTTCTTGGCGTGTTTGTGCATTTTGGTCCTGGCACCACGTAGAGAAGCTGCAGCATAGCGAAGTTACCGTATGTTGTAGTTGAAGGCCTTCGGCTGAATGTTCAGAGCTAGCACCCGGTTAGAGACTTGAGTAGTGCGGATCTGCACCTGCGGGTGATTTCTGATGCTCAGAGCCGGCTGCGAGTTAGATACTTGAACAGTTCCCCCTTACTCCTTCGAGTGACATATCCTGATTGTACTCCTACGGGAAGTTTCCCCTAAATGCCAATGTGAAGTTTCATTACTTCGTGTAAACCTTGGTTTGTAATTCAGGTTGTGTGTGTGTTACTGGATCGTGTTTTCAGTAAGTTCTCAGTCGGGTCTGCACTCCCTGCGTTTGGTGTGATAGTCGAGGATGACGTCCACGGCGTATGTAGACGCTTCGTTCCGAAGTGGGAAGTCCAGTCCGGGTACCCCCGCTAGTTCCTTGCGGAAGGGCAGTAAAAGCCGGAGTGGGAGGCACTACCTGCAGAACCTCTGAGTGAACTTGTGAGACACTTTCCTCCTGAAATCCGAAGCGGAGGTCCTGACCGACCTCCGAGTTGTGCTTTTTGCCAGTTTCAGGTGTGTGTGTGTGTGTGTTGAGTGACCACGCTGTACCGTGCATCCTCCGAGCATCCTCCGAGTTGAGATCCTCCTCCGAGTCGAGCCTCCGAGTCGAGCACTGCAGTATTTCTGGGAGTGACAGTCGCCTAGAATTCAAACTCTACAAAAGTCTGTTAAACGTGACACTTTTACTCTGTGTGTTGCCTCTGTCCCTGTGGGTTCGATCTTTTAACCACCATAGTGCAGTTTTAGCCTTTGGTGGGTTATTACATAAGGAGCCGACAACTTTCTTTTTGGCGCCGCTGCCGGGGACAGTGCGTCAACACCAGAATACTTTAGCAGCAATGCTCGGTGAATGTCGACGAGCGATAGTGTGGGAAACCTGAGTGCGAGAGCCACACGGAAACTCCGTCGAGATTCAGAAAAAGCCGTGGAAACAAAACGGCAAACTAAAAAGAAGCCTCCCGGTGAGGACTCTGCAGAAAGATCGCCATCACCGACTACTGGAAGACAAAGGCGTTCCAGTTCACCTACCGAGAGCATTGAGCTAACAGTTCTATTGGACATTCTTCCGACAGAAACTCTTCCTGAGTTTGGCCAACCTAGGATCAGTCCGTCGACAGGATCACCAATGGCAGACCATCAAGCCAATCTCCGCCAGGTGTTTTCCCAACCTACCACCAAACATTCGTATCCAAGATACACGGGAACGGGCGACGACGATGATGCAGATTCGTACATAAAGCTCTTCGAGTCTGTCTCCATCGCCAATCGTGAGACCAGTGATGAAGACAGACTGCGAATCTTTCCTAGCCTGCTACGCAGACGAGCGCGTAGCTGGTACAACCATGAGAGCACCGACCCCACTGGCATCCGGACCTGGGCTCAGCTCAAGAAAAAGTTTCTGAGGCGGTTTCGTGAACTCGGATATGACAGTCGAGTACTGACCCGGCTTCGAAATCTTCGACGCGAGCGGAAGGAGAATCTTCGAGACTATACTGAGAGATTTCAAGACCTTCTAGATCGAATTCCGAAGACAGGCCCAGGAGAACCGTATTCGGTACAACAAGCAGTGGATTGGTATGTGACATGGCTCTCAAGAGAAATGGAGACCTTCTGTAGGAGAGGCAAGACTGACACAATCCAAGATGTGATAGCTTCCACGGAGACCTTTGAGACGTCAACCCTTGACACTCGAAGACGCGACCGACGGTCGACGAAGAAGAAGTCGCAAGGCGGACGTCAGAAGAGAAGGAACTCGCCTTCCTCGATAGAAGAATCAAGCTCCTCCGAATCAAGTTCTTCCACGGAAGAGGAAGAGGACTCGTCATCTTCAGAAGAAGAAAGACGGAAGAAGAAACGCAGTACGATCAAGAAGAAGGATCGAGGTAAGGGAGTCCCAGTGAAGACTCTAGGGGACATCGCAGCCAAGGTAGACAACCTGGTGAAGAATTTTGCGGACCTGAAAGTTCATGTAGTGGGAGGCCAAGACCGACGTAAATCACCTGCGAGACAACGAGCGAATCTCTGGTGTACTACGTGCGGACAGGTGGGACATGCCAACACAGAGTGTATGTCCGCGCGGCCATCTTACCCAGTGAATGCGGTCGAATGGGCACCGCAGTGGGAGAATCCCATGTATTATGCTGAGCCGCCCATGTATTATGCTGAGCAGGTTGAGGACACCGCCTACTCGGTACAAACAGCTCCAGCTACAACTCAGAACCCACCGGTGCATATACCGCGCTTTGTTCCGAGGGAAATGGCGGGTACACTCCCACCAAGACGCATGGCACCTCCAGGCAATCACAACCGACCTCGACCACAATTCGATGGTTGCTACAACTGCGGAGACATGGGACATTACGCGCCAAGCTGTCCCCACCCGAGGAAGCCAATGGGGTATGCACCGTTGTGCAGCAATTGCAAGAAGTCTGGACATACAGCAGCCGAGTGTGATCAGCCACAACTCCCTAGGCCAGCCGTGCGTTTCGTATCGACACCTGGCAAGGAAGAGGTGCAGGTCAACCAGGTAGAACTGAGTCTGGACCCAGCTGAAGGAGACGAAGTATGGCCAGAGGAAGAAGTAATGTGCGGTCGGGTAGAAACCTGAAGTTCGAAGAGGAGGGGAGAAGGCCACGAGGACACTCGCCGCCTCGAGCGTAGGGAAGAGAGGAGGAAGTCTAAAGAAGTTAGAGAAGGCCAAAGGAGAAGGCCGGGTACACCTCCGGCGATGAGAAACACCCAGCCGGAGCAGAACTCAGAGAAGGCGGACAGGTATTCGGAAGAGTTCCGGACTCGAAACTACCTTCCGGACATCAAAGATGAGGTGAGTCACCTCATCAAGGAAGCACTGGGCGCCGGAATGACATCCGACGACCGGAAGGCGGTTAGGCCCCCTACACCACTTCCGACCGCGAGTACAGGGAAACTTCCGGCTGTGACTTCCAACACTTCCTACGATATAGTGGAGGACATAGGGAGTCAGAGGGCAAATATTTCCTTCCACCAGTTGTTGGAGGACAATAAGACGTACAGAAGGATGCTGATGCTTTCGTTGCGCCGACCACGCAAACCCAGAAAAGAGAAACTTCCGGCTGTGTACAGAGTGGAAGGAGGAGACCTGGGACCTCCAGAGATCGAAGTAGAGATCGGAGGCTGCGTCATACAGAAGGTACCAGTGGACTCCGGCTCGGGCGTGAATATCATGACCGAGGAGACAGCGAACTCCTTGGGGTTCCAGACCTTCGAGCCTACATCCCGAGTGTTGCGACTGGCCGATCAAACACGCAGAATGCCACTAGGAATGTTGAGCAATGTGAGAACCAACATTGGAGGAGTGGACTTTCAACTGTCCTACATAATACTGCAACCTCTAATGAAGAAAGGTTATGATGTGCTGCTTGGCAGACCGTGGCTATACGATGCCAAAGCAAGGTGTGACTGGAGTAGGAAGAGATTACAGTTCCGGAACCCTGCGGACCCTCCGACTGTCATTACCGTACCGTGGACCAAGGTACCCCATGAGGGCGAAACACCTTCCACCACCTCCGGTTACACAACTGGAGGGGAGACCAGCTCGTCATGCACTTCAGAGACAGAAACGTCGGAGGAATTTGTGGGCTACGTCACTTGCTGCTCCATTGAGGAGGAAGGAGACGAGCTGTATCCGGATGACGAATAGCAACTAGCAGCCGGACTGGGCAGGAGCGAGATCAGTCACACAGAGGGGATTGTTGACCCAAGTGATTGCTGCGAACTGCAACTCAGTCCAGGTAAAGGCTTGAAGGTGTCAAGCCAGGTACAAGGAGAAGAGTTGAACAGGGTACAGGCGTTTCTTCGCCAGTATGAGGATGTCTTCGCATGGAAAATTGAAGACATGAAAGGCATACCTGCAAGGTACGGAGAGCACAGGATCGACTTGTTGGACGAGGCAGTTCCGGTTCGCCAACGCCAATACAGGCTCAACCCAAAATATTCATTATTGGTGAAGGACGAAATCGATAAGTACCTGAGCGCAGGAATCATCTACCCGGTACTCAGTAGCGAGTGGGTGTCGCCTATCGTAATCGTGCCCAAGAAACTGACGGGTAAGATCCGAGTGTGCCAGGACTTCCGAAAGCTGAACGCTGCAACGAGGAAGGACCATCACCCTCTCCCTTTCACGGACTCTATTTTGGACCATGTCGCAGGGCATGAATGCTACAGTTTCCTAGACGGATTCTCCGGCTACAACCAGGTGTCCATCAGGAAACAGGACAAGGACAAAACAACCTTCACGACCGACTGGGGAACCTATGCTTATCACAAGATGCCGTTCGGGCTGTGCAACGCGCCAGCGACGTTCCAGCGGATGATGACAAACATCTTCCAAGAGCACCTGAGGAAGTTCCTAGAAATTTTCATCGACGACTTTTGTGTCTTCGGTAAGAGGTCGGAGCACCTTAACCATCTTCAACAAACGTTCGACAGATGTAGGGAGAGCAGCTTGTCCTTACACCCTGAGAAGTGTTTTTTCTTCATGACCAGCGGAATCCTGCTGGGGCACCGAGTTTCGTCCGATGGCATTGCAGTGGATGTAGAGAAGGTGAAGATTATTCTTGAACTTCAGCCGCCAACGAATCTGCGTGAGTTGAGGGCCTTCCTTGGCCATGTAGGTTATTACAGAAGGTTCATAAATATGTACGCCATCTTGGCAGCCGATCTGACGAAGCTGCTTAAGAAGGAGGAACCCTATGTGTGGGGCAAAGAGCAACAGCTGGCCTTTAAAACGCTCAAAGCCAAACTGACGACTGCTCCGGTTCTGAGAAGTCCGGATTGGAACAGACCTTTCCATGTCTATGTAGACACGTCGGCATTTGCAATCGGAGTGGTTCTCAGTCAGAAGGACGACAACAAGAAAGACTACCCGATTTACTTCGCGAGTCGTCAGTTGTCAGCAGCAGAGAAGAAGTACACGACAACTGAGAGGGAGGCGTTGGGAATGGTGTACTCTTGTAAGAAGTTCCGACATTATTTGATCTGCTACGAGTTCGTGTTTCATGTAGATCATTACGCCTTACAGCACCTGGTGAAGAAGGCGGATCTGTCCGGACGAGTTGCCAGGTGGGTACTACTGCTGCAGGAATTCACCTACACTGTACAGACAAGGAAAGGCGTTCACCATGAGAACGCGGACTACCTCTCCCGACTATGGACCGAACCCATAGAGGAGGAAGTAGTGGATGATTTTCCCGACGAACAACTTTTTCAGTTGTCCGCCAGCCATGAGTCCAGGTACGCGGACTTATACAGGTTTCTGCTCACACTCCAATGTCCGGAAGGATTGGATGCGGAGCAGCGCACAGTCTTCGTTCATAAAGCGGGACCTTACCAGCTTCAACAGGGGGTCTTGTTCAAGAAAATGGCAAACGAGAGGCTGTGCAGATGTTTAGAGGAGTCCGAAGTCCCGCGAGTTGTTAAAGCCATGCACACAGAAGACGCTGGTGGTCATTACGCCACCAGAAATACAGTGACCAAAATTGTGAATGCAGGATACTGGTGGCCGACGATGTTCAAAGATGTACACGACTACGTTCGCAAATGCGACAGCTGCCAGAGGACGGGAAGGCCGACTCCGACCACGAGATGGCCTCTTACACCAATCATGCCATTGGCACCATTTGAAAAATGGGGAATCGACTTCGTGGGACCAATACAACCTGTCACTAAAGGCACGCGCAGGCGCTACATATTGGTAGCAACAGACTATGCGACCAAGATGGTGGAGGCAGAGGCCACAAGGCACGATGACGCAGCCGCTGTAGCACGGTTCCTATTCGAATCAATCATCACACGCTACGGGTGCCCCCTAGAAATAGTCAGTGACAGGGGAACGCACTTTCTGAATCAGGTGATAGAGAGTTTGACGCGCCACTTCCAGATTAAGCATCGGAAGACTACTCCATACAACCCCAAGGCAAATGGTCTGACAGAGAAGTCCAATGGATTACTCTGTAAGATACTCCTCAAGGTGACTGTAAACCATGCTCATGACTGGGACACCAAGCTACCGGCCGCCTTATGGGCATATAGAACGGCAGAAAAAGTCACCACCAGGCAAACACCTTACTTTCTAGTTTATGGGCAGCATCCGATCTTACCCATCGAATTCGAGATACCTACCAAGAGGACCTTAGATCAGAGAAGGCTGGACGCGGAAGAAAGTCAGGCATATCGACTGCAAGAAGTAATGGCACTGGAGGAAAGACGTCAAGAGGCCGAATATCGAACAAAGCAACTACAACTCAGGCGGAAGGAGAAGTACGATCGAAGACTCAAACCAGTACTGCTGGAGAAGGGCGACTTGGCTCTGCTATACGATAGCAGACATGCTAGATTTCCAGGCAAGCTCCACTTGAGATGGATGGGACCTTACAAGGTGATAAAAGTTTTCCCAAATGGATCCATCCAACTCGCAGAACTTACAGGAGAATGGCTAGGCACCCGCGTGAACGGATGGCGTCTGAAGAAATATCACGTGTAAATGTTCGCGTGGGCGCTCACAATTGAGGAGGGGGGCATGTGGTAACACACTTTTTGTTTTTTTTGCAGAATTTAAACAATTTTAGAAAACTAGTACCGAAGTAGTGTTTGTAGTTAGAAAAGGGTACGATAAATAGAGTGGATTGATGAGATCGTCACGAGGACACAAAGAATCACGTAGTCGGATGTACCAACGCCAATGTCTTCGGCGCCTTCGGCAAAAGCTCCTTTTCTGAGGTGTCTCTACTCACGCGCCTCCAGCGTATAAGGAAGCTACGCTTCCGGCGCAGACACCTCAGGAGGAGGTTTTGCTAAAGACGTCAGGAGAAGGGCCCGGACCTCTAAAGGCGTCCGACCATGAGTGCGCCTTCGGCGAAGCGCCGCTAGCGCGGAAAGGGAAAACCTTCATAACGATCGGGATACACGGTAGATCCAGTTGGTTGAAGTCGCATTAGAAAGAGCTCGGGGCGCTCGTTCTAACGAGCCCAAGAGCGTCGGAGATGGATCAGGGATGGAGAAGTTATGAGCGTCGGAAAACTCGTAGCCGGACATGCGCCGTTCGCGCTAGGGTTCACAAACGGAAAGGATTCCCGTACGCCCTCGGCGATGCGCCTTCGGCGGAATCACGCGCTCATAGGAGGAAACCAACTCAGAGTCAGAAGCGCCTTTGGCGGCTGTTCATGGAAGGAAAGCGCCGGTCGGATGTGCGCCTCCGACGTGGCGCTGACGGCCGGATGCGCTGGCATGAGTTGCGCTGACGGATATGCGCCGGCAGCAACGGACGAGGCATAAAGGACAAAATAAGCGGTACGACTGCGCGCCGGCGTAATTCGCTCCGACTAGATGTGCGCCTCCAGCAAGGCGCCGACGGATAATGAACGCACCAGCGGTGACACGCCTCCGGTGAGGGACGGATTAGGAAAAGACAACATGGCCGACGTATACCCTGCGGCGGACTCGAGTCCGGAAGGTGGCGGCGGCGGGAGAATTTAACATTTACGCATGCGAATGCGCGCAGTGCGGAGACGTGAATTCGCGCATGCAAAGGGCGAACCGTTAAGCCGTATAGCCGGCTGCGTACGTTGTAGCCAATAAGAACGTTGGACGTTCTTGAAATCGGAGAAGAAAAGACTGCGCTCCAGTCTCATTCTCTCATTCTTGATTTTGCGATTTCCAGTTTTCCAAGATTACGCGCAAGAGCGGAGCGACCTGCAGTGAGAGGAGAGAGTGCGGAGACAAGATTGCGCAAGGATCTTGGCAGACCTTGAAGAGAATTGCGAGTAGCGATCTTGAGCTTGAGCGCAGAGAGAGTGAGCAGTCAGTGCTTGAGCGACCGACGCGCAGTGGCGATTGTGAGAGAGCGAGCGAAAGGGAGAACGTTTGTGTGTGCAGGCAACGCAATGTCGAAGGTTCCCCAGCTGCGAGTGTCTCCACTCAGGGTGCCGCAGATCGGTCTACGCGCATTTCAAGATGTGCTGCTGAGGCTGAAGCTCGATTTTCTCCTGTGGAGGTGGAACTAGACATGTCCGGAGATGGTGCGCGAGTATCTACAGGAGAGACACAAGCCCTCTCGCGGATTCCGTCCACATCCAGAAAGGTGGGACAGCTGCAACTGGGCGCAGGTGTTGGGCAGGTGTGCCGGCGAGGAAGGGGATCTCCTCTTCGAGGCCGATAGCGTGAAGGTGTCTCAGGAGGAAGAAGTCTCTTACAATGAGCTCTTCAAAGTTGCCAGGCATCCCAAGAACGGTTTCCGGACACGGGATTACAAAGATCGATTGCGGAGAAATGTCGCGACTGCATTGCTGCAGATATTGCAGCCGACCAAGACCGCTTACATGCATGGTTGGCAGGTAGAATTTGTGGAGCTAGTGTTGTCAGGAGCTCCAGTGCATTGGGCACGGCTCCTGTGGAAGGTGACGCGCCAACATGCGCAAGAAGAGAAAGGAGGAACCCTCAATCATCTCTCGCCTTACTTGATCGTGTTTTATCGGGCGATGGGATGTTTGACAAATGCTGAGAAAACACGGTTTCCGCAGCTGACCCGGAACTATCCAGGTAGATATTCGAGGGAGGCCGAAGTAGACACGGACCCGGACGAGGAACCTACCAGTACGCCTCCGGCTCCGGCTCCAGCAAGAGCAGCAGAAGAACGTCGAAGTGAGCGCATTCCGCGAAAGCGGAAGTGGGATGAGAGACCCGAGAGCAGGCAGCCGGAAGTGCCAGCTGCGCCGACTCGTGGTCGGCCCACCCCCGAGCCTCACAGTTGACCAAAACAGAGGGCACGCAAAATGCCAACTGGTACTGAGGAGACCGGGCGAACTCCGACCCGGCGGAATCTCACACAGGAGGAGATAATCGCTCAGATTCTAGGGAAGACGGCAGATACCTCTGCACAGAAGGCACCACGGCCTTCGGGAGGAGATGGACGGACTGACAGTCGGCCAACTGCGAGTCGGATGACTGAAGGCCGACAAGCGGAAGGAAGGCCAAATGAACGGCGCGTTGAACCGGATAGCAGGCCGGAAGCAGAAGAGAGTTTGGCTGACGAGCCAACAATCCTCAGAGGGTCGTCTTCGGCGGAAGGCACTTCTGGGAAAACGCCACCAGCAAGCAGGCCAAGTGGAGTCAAGACGCGCAGGGTGTATCCGACTCCTAGTCGGACAACTGCTGGTCGGCCGACTGCGAGTCGGACAACAGAGAGTCGGCCGGATTCGCCGACTGCGAGACGGATGGGGCCAACGACTAGTGTGCGGACGCCTTCGGCGGACGCACCTTCAGCGAAGACACCTTCCACGCAGATTGCGCCGGAAGGACAGTCAGCAGAAGCGGGCGGTGCAAAAGTGACAAGAGTCATTGCGGCGTCGACCCCTTCGGAGACCGAAGATCGAGCCGGAACAGGGGCTCAAGCAGTGGGATCTCCCACTGCCCTGGATATTTTAGCAGGCAGTGGAGCAGCAGTCGCAGCGGAAGCTGCTGCGCGTCACAGTTCCAGGGAGTCGCCAAGGGATTCGGTGGCGACTGAAATCCTCGAGACTGAGGATGAGACGAGCTCGGAAGAGCAGGAAGCGGATTCGGTGCAGAAAACGCCAACAGGGGTGCTGTGCGAACAGATAGTTGCACTCCTGCGATATCTGGATCGCAAGACATCCAAATACGCAAGTGCTTTAAAACCGCAGTCTTATGTGGAGACTATCAGGAGAAGGACGAGGAGCAAGGTGGCAAAGTGGGCCTCTAGGTGCGGAGTATATGTGGATAGGAACACCGCCCTCCGACAACACCTGGCGGTCACACAGAAGCTATACCAAGCCTTGCAGCAGCAGAGGGAGGAGGCGGCGACGAAAAGTCAGGCGGATGCCGAGCTAATACGGGCAAAGATCGAGTCGGAATTGCAGGAGGAGCGGAGACAAAACCAAGTCCTAGCAGCCGAGCTTACGCGCCAGACACGGGCCTTAGAAGAAAGTCAAAGAGCCCGCAAGGAGGATGAGGAGTTGTTGCGCAACTTGCAATCCGAGTGCTCGGATTTGAGGGCACAACGTGCGGAAGCAGAAATGCAGCTGGCAGAGGTGGAGAGCAACTGCAGGGCGCGAGGAGAGTTGGCGACACAGGTGACTCGTTGTCTAAAAGGATACGCCCATTGGGAGGTGGCAGCTCAAGAGAGGATCACACTCAGGGAGTTCGAGCTTCGGGCGGCGGCATTGACGGAGGGTGACAGTCGGAGTCGGCGGCGAGTGGCGAGAAAATTAGAAACCTTCTTGTCGGGTGCGCGCGACACTATGGCGCACTTACAGTCGGAAGTCACCACAGCGCTCCGACGCCTGGGGTTACGCAGCCGGTCGGAAGACGGGCAAGGTAGAGACAGTAAGAGGAGCAGTCCGGCGCGCAGGAGGCGCAGCACCGGATCAGCCGAGTGCAGTAGAGTAGTTTGGTTTCGCGCAGATGCTGCGAGTAGTAGATAGGATAGCGTAGTGCTAGTTAGGATCTTTTGAGGGTATAAAGTAGATCAAGGCGTTTTGCCTTGGGACTCTTCCAGTTTCGGAAGTGCAGATCAGGAACTCACTTTCTTGGCGTGTTTGTGCATTTTGGTCCTGGCACCACGTAGAGAAGCTGCAGCATAGCGAAGTTACCGTATGTTGTAGTTGAAGGCCTTCGGCTGAATGTTCAGAGCTAGCACCCGGTTAGAGACTTGAGTAGTGCGGATCTGCACCTGCGGGTGATTTCTGATGCTCAGAGCCGGCTGCGAGTTAGATACTTGAACAGTTCCCCCTTACTCCTTCGAGTGACATATCCTGATTGTACTCCTACGGGAAGTTTCCCCTAAATGCCAATGTGAAGTTTCATTACTTCGTGTAAACCTTGGTTTGTAATTCAGGTTGTGTGTGTGTTACTGGATCGTGTTTTCAGTAAGTTCTCAGTCGGGTCTGCACTCCCTGCGTTTGGTGTGATAGTCGAGGGTGACGTCCACGGCGTATGTAGAGGCTTCGTTCCGAAGTGGGAAGTCCAGTCCGGGTACCCCCGCTAGTTCCTGGCGGAAGGGCAGTAAAAGCCGGAGTGGGAGGCACTACCTGCAGAACCTCTGAGTGAACTTGTGAGACACTTTCCTCCTGAAATCCGAAGCGGAGGTCCTGACCGACCTCCGAGTTGTGCTTTTTGCCAGTTTCAGGTGTGTGTGTGTGTGTGTGTGTTGAGTGACCACGCTGTACCGTGCATCCTCCGAGCATCCTCCGAGTTGAGATCCTCCTCCGAGTCAAGCCTCCGAGTCGAGCACTGCAGTATTTCTGGGAGTGACAGTCGCCTAGAATTCAAACTCTACAAAAGTCTGTTAAACGTGACACTTTTACTCTGTGTGTTGCCTCTGTCCCTGTGGGTTCGATCTTTTTACCACCATACTGCAGTTTTAGCCTTTGGTGGGTTATTACAAGCTCCTGACTCGAAGGTCGTCTCTCCTCCGCCGAAGGCGTAGGGTGGTCTACTGACCCTTCGGCCGTCTGCGCAGTCCCATCCTTCTCCGGGGATGGACTTCCCTTCTCTGTGGCGATCGTCGCCGTTTCCGCGCTGCTGGCCGGTAACAAAAGCCTGCGCGCTTTCTGCTTCGGCCGGCTGCAGATCTCGTGCAGTGGCCGCTTCCGGGTGAGAGCAGCTGATTCTTGATGTTGCTCTTTCTCCGGTTCCTCTCTCCATCTTCGCTTCCGCGGCACTCGCGCTGCAGGTGTGTCTCTCCTCGCATCCTGTTGACCCGGTGGAGTGGAAGTGGGTGAATCCTCCGCGTCGGTGTCTACTTCGTTATCCCGCACATACTTCCCGGGATGATCGACTGACAATGGCAAAAATCGAGCACGCTCGGCCGCGGTTAAACAATCCATCGACCGATAAAAGTTTATCAAGAAGGGGGAGAGGTGATTGAGCGTTCCTCCTCGCTCCTCAAACGCATGCTGTCGCATCACCCTATGCAAGATACGCGACCATTGAACTGGAGCTCCAGCCAATGTGAGCTCCACGAAGGACACCTGCCACAACGTGATGTACGTAGTGCGGTGCGGCTGCAACAGTTGCAGCAGCGCCATCCCTACGGTCCTGCGGAAACGATCTTTGTAGTCCCGGGTCCTGTACCCGTTCTTGGAAGACCTCTCCCGCTTGAACAATTCCACAAATGAGGCTTCGTTCGCCTTCGTTACCTTGACGCTCTCACTGTCGAACAGGAGGTACCCGTCCTCACCTGCGCACCTCCCCAATGCCTGTCCCCAATCGTGGACAGTCCATCGATCTACGTGCGGACGGAATCCGCGCGTAGGTTGTCGTTCCTCGTCCAACCATTTGCGCACCATGTCTGCGCACACGTAATTCCATCCCCACAGCAACAATTCGAGTTTCCTTGCAATCAGCCGGTCCTCAAAAGCACGCAATCTTTCTGCGGGAGCTTGAGTGGCACCATCCGCAACTTCACCGATGTCGACATCGCGTTCTTGAAATTGGTTTGCCCAACTCTCTCTCTGCTATGCCCGAGCCTCTTGCTCGCGGTTCTATTTCCTCTGCAAACTCTAATCTCTCTCAATTCCAAATGTCGCGCACTCAATTCTCTCCCTGCCATCGGATAACTCTCCGCGCGGTGGTGTCTAGAACGTCTCTCAGCTAGAAGGTGGACGCGCGCAGCTCGCACAAGAAATTGAAATCGCAAATTCAAGAATGGGGTGTCCTCTGTCCGCTCGCAGGGGGTCATGATCGGCTCCCGGTCGTGAAAGCCGAATCACTTGATGGCTACGCCGGCTTCGAGGTATAACGGCCTTCTTTCTCACGCGCGGCTTCACGCTCCGCTGACGCGCCTTCACTCACACGCTCGAATTGGCAATTTGAACTTCGCTGGCGTACCACGCCGCGGCCATGGTCGCGCAGCGCCGAAGGCGGATTTCTCGCCGACGCGCTACATTCCTCCGTACTTCAACTTGGCTAGTCTCGCTCCACCGAAGGCGTTCGTCCGCGCATAGGACAAAAACCGAACTCCCTTCTGCGTAGGCGGAATCCCCGGCGGAGTTTCCGCCGGGGTCGAACTCCATCCGCCTGTGCGTAGGCGCTCGCCTATGCGTAGGCAAGTTCCGTCCGCACACAAGACGTTCGTCCGCATAGGTCCCTCGCCGTAGGCGCAGCGCCGAAGGCGGCAGTGCCGAAGGGGTTGACCGCGGTCAACGGACTCCGTCCAGTCCGTCCATCTCTCTCGCCTCTCCGTCGGCGCTCTTGTCTCCGAAATCCCGACCGCCCGAAGGCGCACTCGTCCGTACAGTCCGTACGGATTTTGCTACTCCGTTGGGTCCTCACCTAACCGTGATGCACTGGCGCCGAAGGCACCGTACAAGTTCCAACCCCGAAGGCGGATTTCTAGGGCCGAAGGCGGACTTCCCGCCGACGCCGAAGCGCCTATGCGTAGGCGATCTCCGTTCGCCTATGCGTAGGTGCAAGTCCTCCTTGCCTATGCGTAGGCGGCATTCTCGGCGGACTCCCCGCCGACGTCAAACCCTAAGTCGCCTATGCGTAGGCGCACTTCCCTCGCCTATGCGTAGGCGCAGGTCTTTGTATCTTTCGACCGTCACAACTCCCTGAGTCTTGATCCGTTCCAAGCGTTCTTGGGCTCGTTAGAACCAGCGCGTCAAGCTCTTTCCAACGAGGTACTAACCAAGTCAAGGCGTTTGGGAATTGCATAGATTCTGAGGGATTCCTCTAGCGCCGAAGGAGGATTATACGCCTTGCGCCGAAGGGGTACTCCTTTAGAGCCCGTCGTTTAGGGCGGCGCATGTTCCAGACATTGCGCCCAACTCCTCGATTCTACGAGATTCTTTGAGATTCTTTGAAATCATCCAGTTTCACTCTATTTTAATGTACCGATGGCTATTTACACTGCTGCCGCGGTGTAGTTTTCCAAAAATGTTTTAAATTCTGCAAAAATACCAAAAGTGGGTTACCACACGCCCCAACCCCATCGGATCTGTGCTGTATATAGCCATGGTCGCCCAAGCAAAACCTTATATCCAGCGGCCATCAAAGGTTTCAAGATGGTGTAATTCAATGGGAAGACCACACCTCCTATTGTAGTGGATACATTCCTCAGCATCCCCGCAGGCTTCCTCCGGGTCTGGTCCGCCAACCGTAGCACTCGGGCCGTAGGTTCAAATTGGTGGTACCCCAAACTCTGCATTAGCCCTCTATGCCCCGATATCCTTCACGATATCGTAATGGGAACTCACGGTAGATATCTCCATCTTCTCTTGTCTCCCTCCTCCTCCGGTAGGTGCTCCCCTTACCTCCGAATCGGCTTCGGGTCTCCTGGTCGTTTTTGGCGACTTATCCCGTAGAGCCTCCCTTAGTAAGTCGGAGACCTCTTCCTTAATGTCGGCGTCGTACTTTCTGCGGAGGAGCTTTACAAGGCTCCCATCCGAATTCGACTCTGAACGCTCCGATACTTCCTGCTCGGCAATTGGTTCACGGACCTTCGTGACCGGAGGTTCCGATTTCCGGGCCTTCTGATCCTTTAGGCCACGTTTGGCCTCTTTCACTGTACGAGCCTCAGCCCGCTTCTCCTTCTTAGAGCTCTCTTTAGTGGCCTCCTTCCGCCGTGTCGAGCTTCTGGTTTCCACTCTGCCCACTATCACATCATCGCTTGGCCAGGCCTCATAAGGGCGTACTTTCTCCAGACTTAAGGTCACCTGGTTCACATGGACATCTTCCTTACCAGGTGGAGTTACAAACCTAACCGCCGGTCGAGGTGCCGCTGGCTATTCAGAGGCCTGCTGCACTATTTCTCATGCTTCCACACGCTCGACCCTTTTTCCCCGGTCCCTATCGTACAGTGGTGCCTTCGTTACAGAAGGAGGAGCCCCCTGAAAGGTGAAAGACCCGGGTCGAGGGCAAATCACGCGGCTTCTTCAGGTGTAGATGATAGTTGCAGTTAAGTTAAATAATAATGTGAGCGCAGTTGAAGCAAAAAAAACTAGTTAAGGGGTTTTAATAGCCGTAAACTACGTGGCCCAATTAGATTGGTACCTTTTATCACTCTCTTATTATGCCACGTAGATAAATATTACAAACTTTGGAAATACAAACTTAGTGACAGCCAAATAAGGAATATATGGAAGTCAATTGACAGATGTCCGTACTAAGAGAGGCCTACTGATAAGTTATGAGTTTCACTCGTCTCTGTGATCTAAACACTGAGTCTTAACCGTGTGGATTAGTGCAGTTATATTTTGACTTTTGATTCATTCTCAATAGATTGTAGATTTACTTTCCGATTTTCAATTATTTTGTTTAAGAGTTGGGAGGGGCTAGTTATCCCTCACTTAGGGATAACTAGCCGTTATGAGGTTCACTCGTCTCTATGACATAAACACTGAGTCTTAACCGTGTGGACTTAGTGAGTAGTTTAGTGCAGTGAGTGCTCACTGCACTAAACTTTCTTATGAATGGTCTAACACCCTATAGATGCTACTGCATCCCTACATCGAGCAATAAGAGTATTGCATCCCTACATCGACCAATAAGAGTATTGCGTATACTAGAGTGAGGGCTAATTAGCCCTAAATGAGGGATAACTAGCCGTTCCCTTAAGAGTTACAGAATTATGTAGGACTTGACTTATGTAGGACTTGACTGCATTGTTTTGTCCTGGTTCAACTTATATTCAAAGACTTTACAGTCTTATGCTATAGGATATTGGAAATGTGTTTATCTCACACAAGTTTTAATGCTGTTCATAGTCAAAACATGTAGTAGATACTTTTATCCTAGCAAGTCTCATATTGATACACAATGGTTGAATCGAGAATCTAATCCCAAAATTGACCGACCTTCTAGATTTAGGGTCTAGATTCACACCTGAGTTTAGCTCTAACAAACTAAAGAGATCTAAATTCATGATCAAGTATCAAATCCTTAAATGGTTTCCCTTGATTCCGATCTACTTAGTCCAACATCATACAATGTACTCTTGCATGGCGTTGTAGATAGTGATTGCTTGTATTTATGTGTTTGATGGAGACGTGTGTATTCTACTTGGAGCAAATTTCAAGGAAGATTTGTAGCAATATTGAACAGCTAGGCTAGCAAATCTCTCGTTATTTTGTTAGTGATCGCATATCAATAAAATATCAATGTTTTTAAATTTGTGTCATGGTCGAATCTTTGTCAAACGATCCTGCCATGACACAATGGAACTGATCTTTGTTAAAAGATCAATCCGATTGGCATCTATGTCTTTGTAATCAACTGCAATTCTCCTCTTTGAAACTAAATACATTTCAAAGTGATGCTTTGTCTCGATGAGTTTAGTTTTAGCATGAAGTACAAGATTAAGAAAGAATCTTACGGTGACTTGATTGTCACATGAGAGGTGTAAATCCGCTAGAATTGGAGTTGATGCATGATTAATGTCTTCACTACTGTTCGAGTCTTAACATGTAAATGAAAATGCAACATGCGATATAATATGGAGCTCGTTCACAATTTGAAGCATGTATACTCTATCATGTATATAGAAAATCAGTGTAATGACAAATAAATACCAAAATGAAGCATAATGGTAAAGATCTGTGGTGCCTAGTTTTTTCGTTTTTCTTTAAAAATCAACAAAACTAAAAGATATTTGTGTAGAAAGTAGTTGTATGAGTTAGAATGAGTAGTTTTTGAGGAGTTATGATAGGATTAGTTAGAATTCGCCTACGGCCGAAGATCTTCGGGTCTTCGGTTCTTCGGTACAACCTTTTCTAGACAGTGCAAGAGTTGTGTCTTCGGCGAAGACATAGGAAATCAATTTGAAATCGCGCAACGGGCCAGACGACGTTCGCACGTGTCGAGAATTCTACTGGGCGCGCGAGGAGGCAATGTTAGGGCTTCAAGGGTAAGGGCATTACGAGGAGCCTTCGCGCCGACATTGCGATATCGAGCAAGAACGAGCGAGAGTGAGAGAGAGTAAAATCGATCGACCTTGCTAGAAGCGAAGACGCGAATTGGAGACATGGCGCCCAAGAAGAGTGATAAGGTGTGGAAATTGGTTCCCTTGAAGGTGCCCTACGTGGAATTGCGACCCTTCAGGCGCGAGTTGAGCGAATTGCGGCTTGATTTCCTCTTGTGGAATTGGAATTGCGTCTCGGCAAGTATCTGTAAGGAAATAATGGATAAGAACAAGACCGAGGGCGAGGAGCTTTGAGGTAATCCCATGCTGTGGACAATTGAGCATTGGGCGAAGGTGATGGGACTGTGCGCAGACAGCGACGGAGATCTTTTGTTTGAGAAGAGTAGCGTGGCACTTACGCGCACTGAAGAATTCTCTTACGGGCCATTCTTCAGTTCCGGGAGGCAGGGGATGAACGGGTGGAAGACAACTGATTACCTAGATCCGAAGAGAAGGGCGATTGCTCTGGGAATTATGCATATCTTGCGACCGGCGCGCATGACAAATGTGACGGCCTGGCAAGTAGGGTTCTTCGAGCGAATCCTAAAGGCACAGAGAGTACACTGGGCAAGAATCTTTCACGATCTTGTTTGGATGAATGCGGACTCCCGGTGGACGGGACCATTGATCAATCATATCACTCCTTTCCTTGTGAATTTTTATCGAGGCATGAATTTGCTTACGAGGAAGGAGGAGAAACGATTTCTGAGGGAGCGGGAAATCTTGACAACCGAGTCCAATGAAGGGTCTGAAGACGATACCCGTCAACTCTTAATCCCACCACAGACGACAGCCCGAGGTGATCCTCATTCAGGTGGACGATGTGCAGAGACGGGAGAAGCCAGAGAGACGATTGGCAAAGAGAAGGAAAGTAGTGAGTGACAACGAGGGAGATTTGGCACTTGAGATCAGAAGAACTGAAATGGAAGTAAACGTAATCAGGCAGTCGAGAACTCGCGCGAGACCAAAGAAGAGGGCGAATCGAGGGTTGGTGGCAATTGAAGTGTCGGATAGCGACGTGGAAAAGACAATTGCCTAGATTGTGAGTACACCCGAGGACGCAGTTGGCGAGTCGACACAGCCCGTGGAGATGGAAGGACCTTTGGGGGTGTTAATGGAAGTTCTAGTGGATGCACCGGCAGAATCTTTGAAGGAGGGAACGGAGATAGTAAGTTCAAATTCTCTGTCTTCGGAGCGGACACGGTATGCGGGGAGTGAAGAAATACCTCACCCGAAGACGAGCGAGGAACTGGTAAAGGAGCTTACACTGAGTGACGAAATACTTGAGCAGGTTGTTGCACAGGTTTGAGGGACGGTGGTAGAAGCCGCAGACATTACATTGCCGTCATCTCCTGTGGAAGATGTGAGACCCGAAGAAGAGACGAAAACTTCGAAGGAGGAACCGAAAGAGTTAGTTGTTTCCTTCCCCGACTTCTTACAGGATAGTGTGGTTCCATTACTAAAGTATTTGGACGGGAAGAGAGAGAAGTATGCTGTGTCGAAGGAGGCAGGATTCTATTTATAGTTAGTGAGGAACAGAATTAAGCTCAAGAGAGCAGTAGCAGTGAAGAGGGAGTGGGATTCTGCGACTGATTGGCACGGGAGCGAGCTGCAAACTTGTCCACCGAGTGCGCTGGTGTAATAACCCATCAAAGGCTAAAACTGCAGTATAGCAGCAAAAGGTCGAACCCACAGGGATAGAGGCAATACACAGAGTACAAAGTGTCACGTTTTAACAGACTATTGAGGAGTTTGAATTCTCAGGCTACTATCACTCCCAGAAATACTGCAAGTGCTCAACTCAGAGGTCACTCAGAGGACGCATAGTGCAGCGTAGTTCACCCCAACACGCACCTGAAACTGGAAAAGCACACTCAAAGGCCGATTAGGACCTCTATTTAAGATTCAGGGGGAAAGTTTCCCAAGAGTACATTCAGAGGCTCTGCAGGTAGTGACTCCAACTCCGAATTTGTAACCCTGTCGCTAGTCACTGCTAGTGCAAAGCATTCGGGTTGGACTTCCTACTTTGGATGCGGTACCTTCGTCAAACTAAAGTCACTTTCACGCGGTTAACAACACACTCAACTCACAAAACGCGCAGAGAATACAGAAATCCGAACTAAGAGACTTAGTTGAGAAAAGATCCAGTGTCACAAATTAACAGTCTATTGACGAGTTTGAATTCTCAAGCACTAGTCATTCCCAGAAATACTGCGGAGGCTACCCCCGAAGGCACCTCAAGCAGCGTAACACACACAACCTGAATTCAACCAGCGCTTACTCCGAAGTTAACAAAACTTCACTTAGGTATTCAGGGGGGAAAATCCCGAAGGAATACAAACAGGGAAAAATCGTCCGAAGGCGTAAGTCCGAAGTTGAAGATCCTGACTAGACTACGCTAGCTCGGGCGAAGGCCTTCAGCTACAAAATGCGGTAACTTTGACAAGCTATAGCTTCTCTTGCGCAGTGACAGAACGAAAGACACAAACGGGCAGAGAAAACGAGTTCCTGAACTAAAAGTCCGAAATTGGAAAATCCTCCAAGGCCAACGCCTTGAACTACTTAATACACTCTAAAATCCTTACTACCTAACACTTTACTCTACGCTTCATCGGCTATGCCTCCTATGCGAAGGCCGACTACTAACTAACTCCCTACCCGTCCACTCGTCTGCTCTCCTACGCAATCCGAGCCGCCGCAACACTGCGGTCACCTCTGCCTCGAGGTTCGCAATGGCATCCCGCGACCTCGAGAGGAATGACTCCAATCGCTTTGCCACGCGCCGTCGACTCCGACTGTCATCAGACATCAAAGCTTCCGCACATATCTCCATCTCGCGCAAAGTCATTCTCTCCTGCGCCGCAATCTCCCAGCGAGTATAACCTCTAAAACACCGGTCAACTCGCGACACTAACTCCTCCCGCGTGCGATCTGCCGCGCGCTGGTTGTGGCCTTCAACCTCCACCAACTGTAACTCTGCCTCCGCACGCTGCGCTCTCAATTCGTCGCACTACGATTGCAGTCGACCTAGTAATTCCTCATCCGCCTTCCGTGCAGTCTCACTCTGCTCCAGCAACCGCGTCTGCCGCACGAGCTCCTCTCCCAGGATACGGTTTTGAGCTCGTTCGGAATTGATCTTCGTCTCGATCTTCGCACGCAAATTTTCAATTTTGCGCTAGGCATTGGCTGCCACATCATCTCGCAGCTCAAGCGCTTTCTTCTGCAATTTTTGTGAAATGGTAAACTGTTCCTACAGGAAATCGTATCGCTCCTCTAGCTGCCGGTACTTCTAGTCCAGGACTATCAACTCGAGATTTGTCGCTACCTTGATCCAAGTCCGATTCCTGACCAGCTCAACGTAGGATCCACGATGGCGGGGATCCGCGTACTTAGTCGCCTTGCGATCAAGGTACCGAAGTAGTGGTACCACCTGCTCGCAGAGCACCCCGGTCGGTGTACCTCGCACCGACTCCACTTCCTCTTCTTCCAAAGGCGTGTTGTCTTCGGTCCCGAGGATCTCTGTCGCCGTACAAAAATCCTCGACGATTCTCTCGAGGTGAGTCGCGCAGCTTCTTCTGCTGCGGCCTTTGCTCCATGTCTTGCCAATACCTCCAAAGGGGTGGGAGAACTTGCTCCTGGTGGGCCTGCTTCACCTGCCCGGACTGCTACCGCCGAAGGCCCTTGTGCCGAGGGCACACATGTCTCCCCCTCTCAGCCTTCGTCCGCCGCAACTTGCTCCAGCCGCTTGACCCGAATTCCGTTGAGCCGAAGGCTCCTCCCTACACTGCTCTTGCGCCGAAGGCGCGTGTACCGAAGACTCCTGCGCCAAAGGCTCTTGACCCGAAGGCGAGTCATCAAATGGTACTTGCTCGGAAGGCAAGCACTTCTCCATCGCAGGCATGTTGGCCGTTGCCGCATGCTGTCCTCTGTGGCCCGAAGGCCTACGTGCTTCCTCCGAAGGCACCAGCGCCTTCGGGGCAGGGAGATCCGCTGACCTCCCAAGAACTTCTACACTCACATCCTCCTCCGAGGATGGTGAATCTCTCGTGACCGCGGCTCGCCCTTTGTCCATGCTGCTGTCCGCCGGCAGAACTAGCTTGCGTGCCTTCTGCTTCGGTCGGCTTGCGGGCTGTAATAACCCACTAAAGGCTAAAACTGCAATATAGTGGTAGAAAGGTCGAACCCTGTAATAACCCACCAAAGGCTAAAACTGCAGTATGGTGGTAAAAAGATCAAACCCACAGGGACAGAGGCAACACACAGAGTAAAAAGTGTCACGTTTAACAGACTTTTGTAGAGTTTGAATTCTCAGGCGACTGTCACTCCCAGAAATACTGCAGTGCTCGACTCGGAGGCTCGACTCGGAGGAGGATCTCGACTCGGAGGATGCTCGGAGGATGCATAGTACAGCGTAGTCACTCAACACACACACACACACACCTGAAACTGGCAAAAGCACAACTCGGAGGTCGGTCAGGACCTCCGCTTCGGATTTCAGGGGGAAAGTGTCTCAAAAGTTCACTCAGAGGTTCTGCAGGTAGTGACTCCCACTCCGGCTTTTACTGCCCTTCCGCCAGGAACTAGCGTAGGGAACCCGGACTGGACTTCCCACTTCGGAACGAAGCCCCTTCATACGCCGTGGACGTCACCCTCGACTCACACTAACCGCAGGGGGTACAGGCCCGACTGAGGACTTAACTGAGACACAATCCAGTAACACACACACACAACCTGAATTGCAAACCAAGGCTTACACGAAGTAATAAAACTTCACTTTGGCATTCAGGGGAAACTTCCCGTAGGAGTACAATCAGGATATGTCACTCGAAGGAGTAAGGGGGAACTGTTCAAGTCTCTAACTCGCAACCGGCTCTGAGCATCAGAAATCACCCGCAGGTGCAGATCCGCACTACTCAAGTCTCTAACCGGGTACTAGCTCTGAACATTCAGCCGAAGGCCTTCAACTACAACATACGGTAACTTCGCTATGCTGCAGCTTCTCTATGTGGTGCCAGGACCAAAATGCACAAACACGCCAAGAAAGTGAGTTCCTGATCTGCACTTCCGAAACTGGAAGAGTCCCAAGGCAAAACGCCTTGATCTACTTTATACCCTCTAAGGTCCTAACTAACACTACGCTATCCTATCTACTACTCGCAACACTTGCACGAAACCAAACTACACTACCGCACTCTGCAGATCCGGTGCTGCGCCTCCTGCGCGCCGGACTGCCTCGCTCTCTATCTCTACCTTGCCAATCTTCCGACCGGCTGCGCAACCCCAGACGCCGGAGGGTTGCAGTCACTTCCGATTCCAAGTGCGCCATAGTGTCGCGCGCACCCGACAAGAAGGATTCTAATTTCCTCGCTACTCGCCGCCGACTCCGACTGTCACCCTCCGTCAATGCTGCCGCCCGAAGCTCGAACTCCCTGAGTGTGATCTTCTCTTGAGCTGCCACCTCCCAATGGGCGTATCCTTTTAGACAATGAGTCACCCGCGTCGCCAACACTTCTCGTGTTCAGCAGCTGCCTTCCACCTCTGCTAGCTGCATTTCCGCATCTGCGCCCTCAAATCTGCGCACTCGGATTGCAAGTTGCGCAACAACTCCTCATCCTCCTTGCGTGTACTTTGACTTTCTTCTAAGGCGCGCTTCTGGCGCGCAAGCTCTTCTGCTAAGATGCGGTTTTGCCTCCGCTCTTCCTCCAATTCCGGCTCGATCTTTGCCCGCATTAGCTCGGCATCCGCCTGGTTTTTCGTCGCCGCATCCTCCCTCTGCTGTTGCAAGGTTTGGTATAGCTTCTGTGTGACCGCCAGGTGTTGTCGGAGGGTAGTGTTCCTATCCTGCAATATTTGGCACCTAGAGGCCCAAGCGGCCACCTTGCTCCTCGTCCTTCGCTTGACAGTCTCCACGTAAGACGGCGGTTTTCCGGTACCCGAGTACTTGGATGTCTTGCGATCCAGATATCGCAGGAGTGGAACTATCTGCTCGCACAACACCCCTGTTGGCGTTTTCTGCACAGAGTCCGCTTCCTGCTCTTCCGAGCTCGTCTCATCCTCCGTTTCGAGGATTTCAGTCGCCACCGAATCCCTTGGCGACTCCCTGGAACTGTGGCGCGCAGCAGCTTCCGCCGCGACTGCCGCTCCACTCCCTGCTAAAATATCCAAGGCAGTGGGGGATCCCACTGCTTGAGCTCCTGTTCCGGCTCGATCTTCGGTCATTTTGCGTGCCCTCAGTTGCAGTGACTTTTGTCACCTTTGCACTGCCCGCTTCTGCTGCCTGCCCTTCCGGCGCGGTCTGCGCGGAAGGTGTCTTCGCTGGAGGTGCGTCCGCCGAAGGCGTCTGCACACTGGTCGCTGGCCCTGTCCGTCTCGCAGTCGGCGAATCTGGCCGACTCTCTGTTGACCGACTCGCAGTCGGCCGACTGGCAGTTGTCCGACTGGCAGTCGGATACACCCTGCGCGTCTTCACTCCACTTGGCCTGCTTGCTGGCGGCGTTTTCCCAGAAGTGCCTTCCGCCGAAGACGACCCTCTGAGGGTTGTTGGCTCGTCAGCCAAACTCTCTTCTGCTTCCGGCCTGCTGTCCGGTTCAACGCGCCGCTCCGTCGGCCTTCCTTCCGTTTGTCGACCTTCAGTCGCCCGACTCGTAGTCGGCCGACTGTCAGTCCGTCCGTCTTCTTCCGAAGGCATTGGTGCCTTCTGCGCAGAGGTATTTGCCGACTTCCCCAGAATCTCCGCGATTATATCCTCCTGCGTGGGCAGGATACTCCGCCGGACCAGAGTACGCCCGGTCTCCTCAGTACTAGTTGGCATTTTGCGAGCCGGAGGCGGACTGGCAGGTGCCTCATCCGGATCCGTGTCTACTTCGGCCTCCCGCGAGTATCTACCTGGATAGCTCCGGGTCAGCAGCGGAAACCGTGTCTTCTCTGAATTTGTCAAACATCCCATCGCCCGATAAAACACAATCAGGTAAGGCGAAAGATGATTGAGGGTTCCTCCTCTCTCTTCTTGCGCATGTTGGCGCGTCACCTTCCACAGGAGCCGTGTCCAATGCACTGGAGCTCCTGACAACACTAGCTCCACGAATCCTACTTGCCAACCATGCATGTAAGCGGTCTTGGTCGGCTGCAATATCTGCAGCAATGCAGTCGCGACATTTCTCCGCAATCGATCTTTGTAATCCCGTGTCCGGAAACCGTTCTTGGGATGCCTGGCAACTTTGAAAAGCTCATTGTAGGAGATTTCTTCCTCCTGGGACACCTTCACGCTATCGGCCTCGAAGAGGAGATACCCTTCCTCGCCGGCACACCTGCCCAACACCTGCGCCCAATCACAAATGTCCCACCTCTCTAGATGTGGACGGAATCCGCGTGAGGGCTTGTGTCTCTCCTGCAATGCCTTCGGAAGAAGACAGACGGACTGACAGTCGGCCGACTACGAGTCGGGCGACTGAAGGTCGACAAACGGAAGGAAGGCTGACTGAGCGGCGCGTTGAACCGGACAGCAGGCCGGAAGCAGAAGGGAGTTTGGCTGACGAGCCAACAACCCTCAGAGGGTCGTCTTCGGCGGAAGGCACTTCTGGGAAAACGCCGCCAGCAAGCAAGCCAAGTGGAGTGAAGACGCGTAGGGTGGATCCGACTGCCAGTTGGACAACTGCTAGTCGACCGACTGCGAGTCGGTCAACAGAGAGTCGGCCAGATTCGCCGACTGCGAGACGGACAGGGCCGCCGACCAGTGTGCGGACGCCTTCGGCGGACGCACCTCCAGCGAAGACACCTTCCGCGCAGATCGCGCCGGAAGGGCAGGCAGTAGAAGCGGGCGGTGCAAAGGTGACAAAAGTCACTGCGGCGTTGACCCCTTCGGAAACCGAAGATCGAGCCGGAACAGGGGCTCAAGCAGTGGGATCCCCCACTGACTTGGATATTTTAGCAGGGAGTGGAGCGCCAGTCGCGGCGGAAGCTGCTGCGCGCCACAGTTCCAGGGAGTCGCCAAGGGATTCGGTGGCGACTGAAATCCTGGAAACGGAGGATGAGACGAGTTCGGAAGAGCAGGAAGCCGACTCTGTGCAGAAAACGCCAACAGGGGTGTTGTGCGAGCAGATAGTTCCACTCCTGCGCTATCTGGATCGCAAGACATCCAAGTACTCGGGTACCGGAAAACCGCCGTCTTACGTGGAGACTGTCAAGCGCAGGACGAGGAGCAAGGTGGCCACTTGGGCCTCTAGGTGCCAAACATTGCAGGATAGGAACGCTGCCCTTCGACAGCACCTGGCGGTCACGCAGAAGCTATACCAAACCTTGCAACAGCAGAGGGAGGATGCGGCGACGAAAAACCAGGCGGATGCCGAGCTAATGCGGGCAAAGATCGAGTCGGAATTGCAGGAAGAGCGGAGACAAAACCGCATCTTAGCAGAAGAGCTTGCGCGCCAGAAGCGCGCCTTAGAAGAAAGTCAAAGTACATGCACGGAGGATGAGGAATTGTTGCGCAACTTGCAATCCGAGTGCGCGGATTTGAGGGCGCAGCGCGCAGATGCGGAAATGCAGCTAGCAGAGGTGGAAGGCAGCTGCCGGGCGCGAGAAGAGTTGGCGACGCGGGTGACTCACTATCTAAAAAGATACGCCCATTGGGAGGTGGCAGCTCAAGAGAAGATCACACTCAAGGAGTTTGAGCTTCGGGCGGCGGCATTGACGGAGGGTGACAGTCGGAGTCGGCGGCGAGTAGCAAGGAAATTAGAAGCCTTCTTGTCGGGCGCGCGCGACACTATGGCGCACTTGGAGTCGGAAGTGACTGCAGCCCTCTGGCGTCTGGGGTTGCGCAGCCGGTCGGAAGATTGGCAAGGTAGAGATAGAGAGCGAGGCAGTCCGGCGCGCAGGAGGCGCAACACCGGATCTGCAGAGTGCAGTAGCGTAGTTTGGTTTCGTGCAGGTGTTGCGAGTAGTAGATAGGATAGCGTAGTGTTAGTTAGGACCTTAGAGGGTATAAAGTAGATCAAGGCGTTTTGCCTTGGGACTCTTCCAGTTGCGAAAGTGCAGATCAGGAACTCACTTTCTTGGCGTGTTTGTGCATTTTGGTCCTCGCACCACGTAGAGAAGCTGCAGCATAGCGAAGTTACCGTATGTTGTAGTTGAAGGCCTTCGGCTGAATGTTCAGAGCTAGCACCCTGTAATAACCCACTAAAGGCTAAAACTGCAATATAGTGGTAGAAAGGTCGAACCCACAGGGACAGAGGAACACACGGGGTACAAAGTGTCACGTTTTAACAGACTATTGAGGAGTTTGAATTCTCAGGCGACTGTCACTCCCAGAAATACTGCAAGTGTCCACTCGGAGCGCACTCGGAGGTCGCACAGTGCAGCGTAACACACACACACACACACACACACACACCTGAAACTACAGAAACACAACCCAGAGATCCGTTAGGACCTCTACTTCAAGATTTCAGGGGGAAAGTCTCTCACGAGCACACTCGGCAAAGCTGCGGGCAGTGACTTCCAACTCCGGCTTTTACAACGCTTCCACTAGCTTGCTGCTAGTGTAGGAAACCCGGTTTGGACTACCTACTTCGGATCGAAGTCACTCAGACGCGGTGAACAACACTCTCAACTCACAAAACGCGCAGAGAACACAGGTCCACACTGAAGGACTCACTGTGAAACATTCCAGTAACACAACAACAGTCTATTGAAGAGTTTGAATTCTTAGGCACTTGTCATTCCCAGAAATACTACAGGGGTTACCCTCAAGGCACCTGCTGCAGCGTAACCTGAATTTACAACCAAGGCTTACACGAAGTAGCAAAACTTCACTTTGGCATTCAGGGGAAAAATCCCAAAGGAGTACAATCAGAAAGAAACACTCGAAGGTGTAGGGGCGAAACTGTTCAAGTATCTAACTAGTCACTGGCTCTGAGCATCGGCAGTCACCCGCAGGTGCAGATCCGAACTACTCAAGTCTCTAACCAATGTACTAGCTCTGAACATTCGGCCGCAGGCCTTCAGCTACAAAATGCGGAACGCTAAGTTGTAACTCCTCGTGCGTGGTGACAGAACTCAAGGACACAAACACGCAAAGGAAATGGGTTCCTGATCTGCACTTCTGATGGGAAAGAACCCCAGGAAAAACGCCTGGAACTATTTTATACCTTCTAAGTCCTACCTAGCACTACACTGCACTACGCTACACGCCTGCACGGAACCACGCTACACTACACTCCGCGGAACCTGTACTACGTCTCCTGCGCGGCCGACTGCCGCGCACTAACTCCCTACCCTGCCAATCTTCCGCTCGACTGCGCAGTCCCAAACGCTGCAACGCCGCGGACACCTCCCCCTCGAGGGCGGACATGGTATCCTGTGCTTTCGACAGAAAGGCCTCGAGCTTCTTCGCTACCTTCCGCCGACTCCTACTGTCGCCTGACAGCAACCCGGCTGCGCGCAATTCAAACTCACGCAGTGTGAGTTTCTCCTGCGCCTTCACTTCCCAGTGGGCGTAGCCCTTGAGACAGTGGGCGACTCGCCTCGCCGTCTCCACCTTCGTGCGATCCGCCTCCTTCCTGCGATCCTCTTCAATCATTACTAATTGCGATTCGGCTTCAGCACGTTGCGCTCTCAATTCGCCACACTCTGACTGTAACCTGCGGATTAACTCTTCATCCGCCTGCCGTGCGAGCTGACATTGTTCCAACAACCGCGTCTGTCGCACGAGCTCCTCTGACAAAATCCGATTCTGGGCCTGCTCAGAGTTGAGTGCTTCCTTGACCTTCACCTGCTCCTTGGTGAGCTCGCCCAGTTTCTCATCCTTCATCTTCTCGGAGTGCTTGTAGAATTTCTGATTAAGCTTGTACTGACCCCACAAGCACTCATGCTTCTCCTTCAAGTCCCTCAACTCCTGGTCCACTCTAGCTAATAGCTTGCTGCTGTGGACTTTAGTACGAGTCCGCCTGCGCACTAACTCGATGTAAGATCCCGGCTGGAGTGGGTCGGCGTATTTATCGACCTTGCGATCCAAGTACCGCAGCAACGGAATCACCTGCTCAGAGAGCGCCGCCGCCGGCGCTCCAACAATTTCCTCCTCCTCCTCCTCGGTGTCTTCTGCTCCTGACATTTCTTCCGTGGAGCCTCCGTCGTCATCATCCGAGTGGAGAATTTCAGTCGCCATTGATTGCGTCGGCGACTGCCCCGAGTGGGGCTGCACGTCCTCGACGTGTGCTGCCTGCGAAGGCACGGCTGCAGCCTCGCTGCTCGTCGCCAAAATGTCTAAGGCGGAAGGCGAATGTATCCGAGCGGCATCCCCGTCGCTCGCTGGTTGATTGCCTACCGCATTCTCTCTGTCGCCGTCGTCCGTCGCCGAAGGCGATTGAGCGGAGGGTGGCTGCGCGGGGTTGGATTGCGCATCGCGCATCGAGATTTCATCCCGCGGACAGTCACTTCGCTCCTCCGTCTGCTGCTCCCTTGATCGGTCCGTGGGGGCCGTGCCCGGCCCGTGCGCAGGCGTATTTGCCGGCGCCTTGTCCGCCGCAGGCGTAGCGCCGCGGACATCTATCGCCGAAGGCGACATGGCCGGGGGCCGCACGCCCGATGTTCTTTGGCCTATAGGCCCTACCGCCGAAGGCGCATCTATCGGCGGACTTCCCGCCGATGGTGCGGCCTCCGCACGCTCTCTGCTCGTATCTCCTCTGCTCGAAGGCCCTGGCGCCGAGGGCGCAAATTGCGGCGCGTGGTGCGCCGGAGGGTCTGGCCCCGAGGGCCGGTGTCTCGTAGGCGGTTCTTCCGCCGGCTCCTTCCCCTTCCTACGTTGGAACGGGGGTGATTCTTGCCTGTGCACAGGCGGCACGTGCGGAGGTGTCCTGTGCACAGGCGACCTGTGCACAGGCGGCACGTGCGGAGGTGTCCTGTGCACAGGCGACCTGTGCACCGGCGACCTGTGCACAGGTGAGCGCCTGTGCACAGGCGGACTGCTCCTTCCCACGCGTAAGCGTAGATCCACGTCCACTTGTGTTCGCCGGTCCGCGGAGGCTCGTCCGTCCGCGGAGGTTCGCCTGTGCGCAAACGGAACATCTGTCCGCATCGCACGTGGTAACTCCGGAGGCCCTTGGCCCGTAGGCGGCCTCTCTCCCGACGAGGTTGCAGCGTGGCCCGTTGCTCCTGCGGTCGTCCGCGCTTCCTCTCGCCTCTCTGGCGACGCACTTCCTATCTCCGTCGCAATCGTCGCCGTGTCTGCACTGTCAGCTGGTAACACCAGTCTGCGTGCCTTCTGCTTCGGCCGGCTGTATGGCTCGCACAGCGGCCGCGGTCGAATGGGAGCAGAGGGTTCTTGATGCTGCTCCTCTTCAGACTCTTCCCTCCATCGCCGCTTCCGCGGCACTCGCGCTGCAGGGGTGTGTCTCCCTTCGTCCCTCCGTCTTGATGGGGTAGAAGTCGGTGACTCCTCTGCATCCGTGTCGACCTCGTTCTCCCGCACATACTTCCCGGGATGGTCGATGGACAATGGCGGAAAATGTTCAAGCTCCGCCGCTGTCAAACAATTCCGCTGTCGATAAAAATTGATGAGGAAAGGAGAAAGATGGTTTAGAGTTCCCCCCTTCTCCTCAAACGCGTGCTGTCGCATCACCCTGTGCAGGATGCTCGCCCAGTGAATTGGAGTTCCCTCGATGACGCACTCCACAAAAGAGACCTGCCACAATGTGATGTAGCAGGCGCGGTGCGGCTGCAGTAATTGCATCAGCGCCGCGGACAAAGTCCGGCGAAATCGATCCTTGTAATCACGGGTCCTGTACCCATTCTTGGTAGACCTCCCGGTCTTGAACAGCTCCACAAATTGCGCCTCCTCTTGCTTGGTCACCTTGATGCTCTCACTGTCGAAAAGGAGATGCCCTGGCATGCCAGCACATCGTCCCAACGCCTGCGCCCAATCTTGGACTGTCCACCGGTCAACATGCGGACGCAATCCGCGCGAGGGTGGTCCCTGTGGCTCTAGCCACTCGCGCACCATATTCGCGCAGATGTAATTCCATCCCCATAGCAAGAAATCGAGCTTTCTTGCTATTAAGCGCTCCTCAAAAGCGCGCAGCCCGTTCTGCGGTAGGCGAAGTGGCACCATCCGCAATCTGCTCGGTCTCGTCATTGCGTTCCTGGGGTTCGCTCGCCCGCTCATTCTACTTCCGCACTGCCCGCGTTTCTTTCTCTCTCGGCAAACTCTAATCGCTCTCAATTCCAAATCACGCGCACTCACTTCTCCCTCAATCAACAAGAAATCTCCTGTGCGACGACGTCGAGAATGTTCCGCAGCCAGCAGATGGATGCGCGCAGCGCGCACAAGAGATTGGAATCGCGAATTCAAGAATGGGACGTTCTCCGCCGCCCGGTCGAAGGTCATGGTCGGCTCTTGGTCGTGAAGAACGTCTCACTTGATGGCCGCGCCGGCTGTACGCTGGAACGGTCTTCGCTCTCACGCGCGGCTTCACGCTCCGCCGTCGTCGATTAAACTCTCACGCTCGAATTGGCGGATTTGAACTCCGCGAGCGTGTCACCCTGTGGACATGGGGGCGTAGCGCCGAAGGCGAGTTTTCCGCCTTGCGCGGTACACTTGTTCGTACCGCCCCTCGGCCAATCTCCTTCTGCCTTGACGCGTGTGTCCGCATGTCGGACAAAAATTCAACTCCTGCCTGTGCGCAGGCAGGAGCCTCGGCGGATTCTCCGCCGGCGCGGAACTTGAACATCCTCCTGTGAACAGGCGTTCGCCTGTGCGCAGGCGAATTCCGTCCGCGGCGCTGCGCTGGCGCGGAAGGCGTCGTACACTTTCTACCTCACAAGGCGCATTTCTAGGGCCCAAGGCGGATTTCCCGCCGACGCCGAAGTGCCTGTGCACAGGCGAGCGCCTGTGCGTAGGCGGACTTCGCGCCTTCCCTAACCCTACTTCGCCTGTGCACAGGCGAACGCCTTCGTCCGCGCATAGGACAAAACTTGATTCCCCCTTCCGCGTAGGCGGAATTCGCGCCGGTGGCGAACTCCTTCGTTTCTTCCAATAGCGATAACTCCCTAAGTCCTCATCCGTTCCAAGCGTTCTTGGGCTCGTTAGAATCAGCGCGTCGAGCTCTTTCCAACGGGACCCTAACTTGGTCAAGGCGCCCGAGGGTTGACCTAACTAGGGAGGGTTTCCCTACAGCCGCGGACGCAACCTCCGAAGGCGGGTTTTTGCGCCTTGCGCCGTAGAGATCCTAACTGCGGAGCTCGCAGGGAGGGTGGTGCCTGTCCTTACTGCGGCACCCCAAATCCCAGATTCTACAAGATCCCTCGAGAATCCCCGCGATCTTCCGGATTCACTCTGTTTTGATGTACCGAAGGCTATTTACAATGCTACCAGGGTACAGTTTTCCAAAAATGTTTTAATTTCCTCAAAATTGCCAAAAGTGGGGTACCACATGCCCCCCTCCTCAATTGTGAGCGCCCACGCGAACACTCACATGTGGTATTTCTTCAACCGCCACCCGTTCACTCGGGTGCCTAACAAATCGCCGGCCAGGTCCGCAAGTTGGATGGATCCATTCGGGAAGACTTCGACAACCCTGTACGGTCCCATCCATCTTAGGTGCAGTTTGCCTGGGAATCTGGCATGCCTGCTGTCGTAGAGCAATGCCAAATCACCCGTCTGCAGGAGTACCGGTTTGATCTTTTTATCGTATCTCTCCTTTCGGCGGAGCTGGATTTTCCTGGTGCGATCTTCGGCGTCTCTTCTCCTCTCATCCAGCAGCGTGACCTCCTGTAACCTGTAGAGCTGACTCTCCTCTGCGCCCATCCTCTGCAAATCCAACGTTCGTTGGGTGGGTACTTCAAATTCGATCGGGAGGATCGGGTGTTGCCCATACACCAGAAAGTATGGTGTCTGTTTGGTCGTGATCTTCTCAGCTGTGCGGTACGCCCATAGAGCGGCTGCTAGCTTCGTATCCCAGTCGTGAGCGTGATTCACCGTGACCTTGAGTAGTATTTTACACAGCAGACCATTGGACTTCTCCGTCAGTCCATTTGCCTTAGGATTGTATGGAGTAGTCTTCCGGTGCTTGATGTGGAAATACTGTGTCAGATCTTCGATGATCTGATTCAGAAAATGCGTGCCCCGGTCGCTGACTAGCTCTAAGGGACATCCGTAGCGTGTGATGATCGACTCAAACAAGAATGCTGCCACTGTGGCAGCATCATCCCTTCTGGTGGCCCTGGCCTCTACCATTTTGGTGGCGTAGTCCGTTGCTACCAGAATGTAGCGCCTTCGTGTACTTCTAGTCACTGGTTGTATCGGCCCTACAAAGTCAATACCCCACTTTTCGAAAGGTGCTAGAGGCATGATGGGAGTCAGGGGCCATCGTGTTGTAGGCGTCGGTCTCCCCGTCCTCTGGCAACTGTCGCACTTGCGGATGTAATCGAGAACATCCTTAAACATGGTCGGCCACCAATATCCCGCATTTAGGATCTTTGTGACCGTGTTCCTGGTGGCATAGTGTCCACCCGCCTCCTCTGTGTGCATCGCACTCACTATTCTTGGTACCTCTGATTCCTCCAGGCATCTGCATAAGCGCTCATCTGCCATCTTCTTGAACAACACCCCCTGCTGGAGTTGGTACGGGCCTGCCTTATGAATAAAGACAGTTCGCTGTTCCAAATCCATGCCTTCGGGACACTGGAGGGTTAGCAGATATCGATACAGGTCGGCATAGCGGGACTCATGTCCTGCAGACAACTGAAATAACTCCTCATCTGGAAAATCGTCCACCAATTCCTCCTCTGTCGGCTGAGTCCATAGTCGGGACAAGTAATCCGCATTTTCGTGGTGCACCCCTTTCCTGGTCTGGACTGTGTAGGTGAACTCTTGTAGTAACAACACCCACCTGGCGATCCGACCGGATAGGTCGGCTTTCTTGACTAGGTGTTGCAATGCGTAGTGGTCCACATGGAACACAAACTCGTAGCAGATTAGGTAGTGACGGAATTTTTTACAGGAGTACACCATCCCCAACGCTTCTCTCTCCGTCGTGGTGTACTTCCGCTCTGCTAGAGACAGCTGTCGGCTCGCGAAGTAGATCGGGTAGTCCTTTTTGTTGTCATCCTTTTGACTCAGTACTACACCGATGGCGAATGCCGAGGTGTCAACGTAAACATGGAATGGTCGATTCCAGTCTGGACTCCGGAGTACGGGAGCAGTCGTGAGTTTCGCTTTCAGAGCTTCAAATGCTGTCTGCTGATTCGCACCCCAAGCATAGGGCTCGTCCTTCTTCAACAACTTGGTCAGGTCCGCCGCCAGTATTGCATACAGGTGTATGAATCTTCGGTAGTAGCCCACATGACCCAGGAATGCTCGCAGCTCTCTTAGATTCGTGGGTGGCTCAAGCTCGAGTATAACCTTGACCTTCTCGACGTCCACCGCAATGCCGTCTGCCGAGAGCCGATGACCCAACAAGATCCCACTAGTCATAAAGAAAAAACACTTCTCGGGATGCAGTGATAAACTGCTCTCTCTGCATTTATCGAAGGTCTGCTTCAAGTGACTTAGGTGTTCAGACCGCTTCCCAAAGACACAGAAGTCATCTATGAATATTTCCAGGAACTTCCTCAGTTGTTCCTGAAAGATATTGGTCATCATCCGTTGAAAGGTGGCGGGCGCGTTGCACAGACCGAAGGGCATCTTGTGGTATGCGTAAGTTCCCCAGTCGGTTGTGAACGTAGTTTTATCCTTGTCCTGTTCACGGATAGACACCTGATTGTAACCTGAGAACCCATCCAGGAAGCTATAACATTCATGTCCGGCAACATGGTCTAGAATGGCATCCGTGAATGGTAACGGGTGATGATCCTTGCGTGTTGCTGCATTCAACTTCCGGAAATCCTGACACACTCGTATCTTACCCGTCAACTTCTTGGGTACGATAACAATCGGCGACACCCACTCACTGCTGAGCACAGGGTAAATAATACCAGCGCTCAAGTACTTATCGATCTCCTCTTTAACTAGCAAGGAGTATTTTGGGTTGAGGCGATACTGGCGCTGTCGTATGGGTACTGAGCCGTCCAGTAAATCGATACGGTGTTCCCCATACCGTGCAGGTATCCCCTTCATGTCTTCGATCTTCCAGGCGAAGACGTCGACATAATGGCTAAGGAATGCCTGTACTTTCCTTAGCTCGTCTCCTCTCACTGCGCTTGATACCTTCAAGCGCTTGCCGGGACTGAGTTGTACTTCGTGACAGTCACTAGGGTCGACAATGCCCTCGGTGTGACTCGTCTCACTCCTTCCCAGACCCACAGTTAATTGCTATTCGTCTTCCGGCTGAATAGCTTCCGGCTCTTCTTCTTCTTCCACCGAACAGCAGGCAACGAATCCCACGAAGTAATCGGATTCGGTACCACTGGAATCCGATCGCGCGGTCGACTCACTATCCTCGCCCGATGTGTAACCTGCACTTGTCGATGGGGTCTCTCCTTCGTGCCTGACCCTATTCCAGGGCACCGTAATGGTTTTGGTCGGTTCCGAAGGATGGGGAAACTTAAGGCGATGCCTTCGCCAATCACATCTGACTTGTGCGCCATATAGCCATGGTCGCCCGAGCAGAACGTCATAGCCCTGCTTCATCATCGGTTGAAGGATGATATACGTCAACCGAAAGTCCGCACCCCCGATGATTGTCTTGACATTGCGCAGCATACCTGCAGGCATTCTCCGCGTCAGATCCGCTAATCTCAACACACGCTTCGAGGGTTCATATTGACTGAACCCCAAGGCTCTCGCTGTATCCTCCGTCATTATGTTGACTCCTGATCCAGAGTCGATTGGCACCCTGCGTACACAACACCCTGCTATTTCCACATCGATCTCTGGTGGCCCTTGGTCTTCGCTCTCCACTTGATATACTTGAGAGGATGTGGATGCGCGCGGCTTCCGCGGATGCCGTAGCGAAAGCATCAACATTCTCCGATACGTCTTATTGTCCTCCAAGAGCTGCTTGAACGTGATGTTCACTTTTCGACTCCCGAGATCTTCGACCAAGTCATAGTGGGCGCGTTGGGTCGCCGGGGTCGGCGACGCTCTGCGAGGTTCCACGGTGGCTGCCAACTTCGCTCCAAGGGAGGATGTCAAGTCTGGCCGCGGTGGGTCCTTTTGCGTGCGGATCGCTTCCTTCAACAGGTTGGCTACCTCGTTGCGGATATCCGGAGCATAGTCCCGTTTCAGTAGGCGCACTGGCTCGTCCTCGACTGCTGTCTGGGGGCGCACTGCTGGTGCCTCTCTCGTAGCCGAAGACTTCCGAGCAGGTCGCAAGTCGGACTTGCTGGATGTCTTCTCCTTCCCTTTTCCCGTCCGGTCGTCGGTTCTCCGTTCGTGCTTGCGAGTGTCCCGCTCTGGCTCCTTCGATTTCTTGGAACTACGAGTTTCGACCCGTGCGCACATAACCTCTTCAGCCGGCCATTCTTCGTCTTCGCCATCCCCGTCTGAACCTACTTCGACCTGGTTAACTTGGACGTCCTCCTTGGCAGGAGTGTTCACAAATCGTACCGCTGGCCGAGGGACTGGTGGCTGATCACACTCTGGCGCAGTATGCCCGATCTTCTTGCAATTACTACATGTCGGAGCATAATCGTTTCGCCTCTTTGGATGGGGACACTGCGGTGAGAAGTGCCCAACTTCCCCGCAATTATAACAAGCTCGCGGTGGCGGTGGGTCAAACGTCCCTGGAGGTGCTCTCCGCCTCACGGGTACTGTAGTGGCCCGATCCACCGGAATATATCGTGGGACTTGCATTGCTGAAACTGCAGGAGGGGTAGGAACCGACTGGACGGCGTAGGATGTTTCTTCGCTAGCCTCTCCATAGTACTGAGGGTGCTCTCCATAGTACGGTTGGGCCCACTCTACTGCGTTGACTGGATATGACGGACGGGTGGTAAGGCACTCGGTGTTTGCATGTCCCACCGCCCCGCACGTAGTACACCATAAGTTCGCTCGCACTCTCCCGGGTGATTTTCGGCGATCATGCCCGCCTACCACTTGAACCTTGAGATCGGCGAAGTCCTTCACAAGGGTCTCCATCTTCGAAGCTATATCTCCCGGCGCTCTGTCCGTAGTCACTCGTCGGATGCCCTTTTTCTTCGCTGACCCATGCTTCTTCCTCTTCTTCTCCTCCTCCGACGATGAGGTTTCCTCTTCTTCGGATGAGGAACGGTTCTCGTCCGAAGACGATTCCTCCGATGACGGAGTTGTACCTCTACGCCGTCTTCGCCCTCCCTTCGGTTTTCGCTCCTTCGACTCCCGTCTCTCTCTCCCTCTTCGGTTGAGAGTGGAAGTTTCGAAGGCTTCTGCCGATGCAATCACGTCCTCAATAGTGTCGCACTTGCTGCGTCGGCAAAAAGTCTCCATCTCCCGAGTTAAACCGGTCACGTACCAATCCACAGCTTGTTGTACCGAGAAAGGGGACCCTGGTCCTGTTTTCGGTATTCTGTCGAGGAGGTCCAGAAATCTCTCAGTGTAGTCACGCAGACTCTCCTTCTTCTCTCGCTGCAAATTACGTAACTTTGTCAAAACCCGGCTGTCGTAGCCGAGCTCGCGAAAGCGGCGAAGGAACTTCTCCTTCAGCTGGGCCCATGTTGTCAACCCAGTCGGATCGATACTCTCGTGATTGTACCAACTCCTCGCTTTCTTCCGCAGAAGGCTTGGAAAGATCCTTAGTCGGTCGTCGTCTGCGATCTCGCGATTGGCAATAGACACCGACTCGAACAACTTGATGTATGAATCTGCATCGTCGTCATCCCCACTCCCTTTGTACTTCGGGTAGGAATGTTTAGTAATCGGCTGAGGTAGCCGCACATTGGCTTGTCCGTCCGCCATCGGTGTGTCTGTCGACGGTTCTCGGGCGGTCGGTTCTACTTCACGAGGCGGGTCCGTGCAAGGAATATCTAGCAGAACTGTAAGCACCAAGTTTGGTTCCGAGTCGCCGGGGGTAGGTTCCCCAAGGATGTCGGCCGAACTAGGCTTAGGTACTCTTTTTGGTGTTTTCTTGTTTTGACGCCGTGTCTCTTCCACGGCCTTCTCTGAATCTCGTCGGAACTTGCGGACAGCTCTAGCACTTAGGTTGCTCCCGCTAGCCCCAGTCGACATTCACCGAGCATGGCTGCTCGTAAAAACCCCTGTGTTGACGCAACTGTCCCCGGCAGCGGCGCCAAAAAGAAGTTGTCGGCTTCTTATGTAATAACCCACTAAAGGCTAAAACTGCAATATAGTGGTAGAAAGGTCGAACCCACAGGGACAGAGGAACACACGGGGTACAAAGTGTCACGTTTTAACAGACTATTGAGGAGTTTGAATTCTCAGGCGACTGTCACTCCCAGAAATACTGCAAGTGTCCACTCGGAGCGCACTCGGAGGTCGCACAGTGCAGCGTAACACACACACACACACACACCTGAAACTACAGAAACACAACCCAGAGATCCGTTAGGACCTCTACTTCAAGATTTCAGGGGGAAAGTCTCTCACGAGCACACTCGGCAAAGCTGCGGGCAGTGACTTCCAACTCCGGCTTTTACAACGCTTCCACTAGCTTGCTGCTAGTGTAGGAAACCCGGTTTGGACTACCTACTTCGGATCGAAGTCACTCAGACGCGGTGAACAACACTCTCAACTCACAAAACGCGCAGAGAACACAGGTCCACACTGAAGGACTCACTGTGAAACATTCCAGTAACACAACAACAGTCTATTGAAGAGTTTGAATTCTCAGGCACTTGTCATTCCCAGAAATACTACAGGGGTTACCCTCAAGGCACCTGCTGCAGCGTAACCTGAATTTACAACCAAGGCTTACACGAAGTAGCAAAACTTCACTTTGGCATTCAGGGGAAAAATCCCAAAGGAGTACAATCAGAAAGAAACACTCGAAGGTGTAGGGGCGAAATTGTTCAAGTATCTAACTAGTCACTGGCTCTGAGCATCGGCAGTCACCCGCAGGTGCAGATCCGAACTACTCAAGTCTCTAACCAATGTACTAGCTCTGAACATTCGGCCGCAGGCCTTCAGCTACAAAATGCGGAACGCTAAGTTGTAACTCCTCGTGCGTGGTGACAGAACTCAAGGACACAAACACGCAAAGGAAATGGGTTCCTGATCTGCACTTCTGATGGGAAAGAACCCCAGGAAAAACGCCTGGAACTATTTTATACCTTCTAAGTCCTACCTAGCACTACACTGCACTACGCTACACGCCTGCACGGAACCACGCTACACTACACTCCGCGGAACCTGTACTACGTCTCCTGCGCGGCCGACTGCCGCGCACTAACTCCCTACCCTGCCAATCTTCCGCTCGACTGCGCAGTCCCAAACGCTGCAACGCCGCGGACACCTCCCCCTCGAGGGCGGACATGGTATCCTGTGCTTTCGACAGAAAGGCCTCGAGCTTCTTCGCTACCTTCCGCCGACTCCTACTGTCGCCTGACAGCAACCCGGCTGCGCGCAATTCAAACTCACGCAGTGTGAGTTTCTCCTGCGCCTTCACTTCCCAGTGGGCGTAGCCCTTGAGACAGTGGGCGACTCGCCTCGCCGTCTCCACCTTCGTGCGATCCGCCTCCTTCCTGCGATCCTCTTCAATCATTACTAATTGCGATTCGGCTTCAGCACGTTGCGCTCTCAATTCGCCACACTCTGACTGTAACCTGCGGATTAACTCTTCATCCGCCTGCCGTGCGAGCTGACATTGTTCCAACAACCGCGTCTGTCGCACGAGCTCCTCTGACAAAATCCGATTCTGGGCCTGCTCAGAGTTGAGTGCTTCCTTGACCTTCACCTGCTCCTTGGTGAGCTCGCCCAGTTTCTCATCCTTCATCTTCTCGGAGTGCTTGTAGAATTTCTGATTAAGCTTGTACTGACCCCACAAGCACTCATGCTTCTCCTTCAAGTCCCTCAACTCCTGGTCCACTCTAGCTAATAGCTTGCTGCTGTGGACTTTAGTACGAGTCCGCCTGCGCACTAACTCGATGTAAGATCCCGGCTGGAGTGGGTCGGCGTATTTATCGACCTTGCGATCCAAGTACCGCAGCAACGGAATCACCTGCTCAGAGAGCGCCGCCGCCGGCGCTCCAACAATTTCCTCCTCCTCCTCCTCGGTGTCTTCTGCTCCTGACATTTCTTCCGTGGAGCCTCCGTCGTCATCATCCGAGTGGAGAATTTCAGTCGCCATTGATTGCGTCGGCGACTGCCCCGAGTGGGGCTGCACGTCCTCGACGTGTGCTGCCTGCGAAGGCACGGCTGCAGCCTCGCTGCTCGTCGCCAAAATGTCTAAGGCGGAAGGCGAATGTATCCGAGCGGCATCCCCGTCGCTCGCTGGTTGATTGCCTACCGCATTCTCTCTGTCGCCGTCGTCCGTCGCCGAAGGCGATTGAGCGGAGGGTGGCTGCGCGGGGTTGGATTGCGCATCGCGCATCGAGATTTCATCCCGCGGACAGTCACTTCGCTCCTCCGTCTGCTGCTCCCTTGATCGGTCCGTGGGGGCCGTGCCCGGCCCGTGCGCAGGCGTATTTGCCGGCGCCTTGTCCGCCGCAGGCGTAGCGCCGCGGACATCTATCGCCGAAGGCGACATGGCCGGGGGCCGCACGCCCGATGTTCTTTGGCCTATAGGCCCTACCGCCGAAGGCGCATCTATCGGCGGACTTCCCGCCGATGGTGCGGCCTCCGCACGCTCTCTGCTCGTATCTCCTCTGCTCGAAGGCCCTGGCGCCGAGGGCGCAAATTGCGGCGCGTGGTGCGCCGGAGGGTCTGGCCCCGAGGGCCGGTGTCTCGTAGGCGGTTCTTCCGCCGGCTCCTTCCCCTTCCTACGTTGGAACGGGGGTGATTCTTGCCTGTGCACAGGCGGCACGTGCGGAGGTGTCCTGTGCACAGGCGACCTGTGCACAGGCGGCACGTGCGGAGGTGTCCTGTGCACAGGCGACCTGTGCACCGGCGACCTGTGCACAGGTGAGCGCCTGTGCACAGGCGGACTGCTCCTTCCCACGCGTAAGCGTAGATCCACGTCCACTTGTGTTCGCCGGTCCGCGGAGGCTCGTCCGTCCGCGGAGGTTCGCCTGTGCGCAAACGGAACATCTGTCCGCATCGCACGTGGTAACTCCGGAGGCCCTTGGCCCGTAGGCGGCCTCTCTCCCGACGAGGTTGCAGCGTGGCCCGTTGCTCCTGCGGTCGTCCGCGCTTCCTCTCGCCTCTCTGGCGACGCACTTCCTATCTCCGTCGCAATCGTCGCCGTGTCTGCACTGTCAGCTGGTAACACCAGTCTGCGTGCCTTCTGCTTCGGCCGGCTGTATGGCTCGCACAGCGGCCGCGGTCGAATGGGAGCAGAGGGTTCTTGATGCTGCTCCTCTTCAGACTCTTCCCTCCATCGCCGCTTCCGCGGCACTCGCGCTGCAGGGGTGTGTCTCCCTTCGTCCCTCCGTCTTGATGGGGTAGAAGTCGGTGACTCCTCTGCATCCGTGTCGACCTCGTTCTCCCGCACATACTTCCCGGGATGGTCGATGGACAATGGCGGAAAATGTTCAAGCTCCGCCGCTGTCAAACAATTCCGCTGTCGATAAAAATTGATGAGGAAAGGAGAAAGATGGTTTAGAGTTCCCCCCTTCTCCTCAAACGCGTGCTGTCGCATCACCCTGTGCAGGATGCTCGCCCAGTGAATTGGAGTTCCCTCGATGACGCACTCCACAAAAGAGACCTGCCACAATGTGATGTAGCAGGCGCGGTGCGGCTGCAGTAATTGCATCAGCGCCGCGGACAAAGTCCGGCGAAATCGATCCTTGTAATCACGGGTCCTGTACCCATTCTTGGTAGACCTCCCGGTCTTGAACAGCTCCACAAATTGCGCCTCCTCTTGCTTGGTCACCTTGATGCTCTCACTGTCGAAAAGGAGATGCCCTGGCATGCCAGCACATCGTCCCAACGCCTGCGCCCAATCTTGGACTGTCCACCGGTCAACATGCGGACGCAATCCGCGCGAGGGTGGTCCCTGTGGCTCTAGCCACTCGCGCACCATATTCGCGCAGATGTAATTCCATCCCCATAGCAAGAAATCGAGCTTTCTTGCTATTAAGCGCTCCTCAAAAGCGCGCAGCCCGTTCTGCGGTAGGCGAAGTGGCACCATCCGCAATCTGCTCGGTCTCGTCATTGCGTTCCTGGGGTTCGCTCGCCCGCTCATTCTACTTCCGCACTGCCCGCGTTTCTTTCTCTCTCGGCAAACTCTAATCGCTCTCAATTCCAAATCACGCGCACTCACTTCTCCCTCAATCAACAAGAAATCTCCTGTGCGACGACGTCGAGAATGTTCCGCAGCCAGCAGATGGATGCGCGCAGCGCGCACAAGAGATTGGAATCGCGAATTCAAGAATGGGACGTTCTCCGCCGCCCGGTCGAAGGTCATGGTCGGCTCTTGGTCGTGAAGAACGTCTCACTTGATGGCCGCGCCGGCTGTACGCTGGAACGGTCTTCGCTCTCACGCGCGGCTTCACGCTCCGCCGTCGTCGATTAAACTCTCACGCTCGAATTGGCGGATTTGAACTCCGCGAGCGTGTCACCCTGTGGACATGGGGGCGTAGCGCCGAAGGCGAGTTTTCCGCCTTGCGCGGTACACTTGTTCGTACCGCCCCTCGGCCAATCTCCTTCTGCCTTGACGCGTGTGTCCGCATGTCGGACAAAAATTCAACTCCTGCCTGTGCGCAGGCAGGAGCCTCGGCGGATTCTCCGCCGGCGCGGAACTTGAACATCCTCCTGTGAACAGGCGTTCGCCTGTGCGCAGGCGAATTCCGTCCGCGGCGCTGCGCTGGCGCGGAAGGCGTCGTACACTTTCTACCTCACAAGGCGCATTTCTAGGGCCCAAGGCGGATTTCCCGCCGACGCCGAAGTGCCTGTGCACAGGCGAGCGCCTGTGCGTAGGCGGACTTCGCGCCTTCCCTAACCCTACTTCGCCTGTGCACAGGCGAACGCCTTCGTCCGCGCATAGGACAAAACTTGATTCCCCCTTCCGCGTAGGCGGAATTCGCGCCGGTGGCGAACTCCTTCGTTTCTTCCAATAGCGATAACTCCCTAAGTCCTCATCCGTTCCAAGCGTTCTTGGGCTCGTTAGAATCAGCGCGTCGAGCTCTTTCCAACGGGACCCTAACTTGGTCAAGGCGCCCGAGGGTTGACCTAACTAGGGAGGGTTTCCCTACAGCCGCGGACGCAACCTCCGAAGGCGGGTTTTTGCGCCTTGCGCCGTAGAGATCCTAACTGCGGAGCTCGCAGGGAGGGTGGTGCCTGTCCTTACTGCGGCACCCCAAATCCCAGATTCTACAAGATCCCTCGAGAATCCCCGCGATCTTCCGGATTCACTCTGTTTTGATGTACCGAAGGCTATTTACAATGCTGCCAGGGTACAGTTTTCCAAAAATGTTTTAATTTCCTCAAAATTGCCAAAAGTGGGGTACCACACACCCGGTTAGAGACTTGAGTAGTGCGGATCTGCACCTGCGGGTGATTTCTGATGCTCAGAGCCGGCTGCGAGTTAGAGACTTGAACAGTTCCCCCTTACTCCTTCGAGTGACATATCCTGATTGTACTCCTACGAGAAGTTTCCCCTGAATGCCAAAGTGAAGTTTTATTACTTCGTGTAAGCCTTGGTTTGCAATTCAGGTTGTGTGTGTGTGTTACTGGATTGTGTCTCAGTTAAGTTCTCAGTGGGGCCTGTACCCCCTGCGTTTGGTGTGAGTCGAGGGTGACGTCCACGGCGTATGAAGGGGCTTCGTTCCGAAGTGGGAAGTCCAGTCTGGGTTCCCTACACTAGTTCCTGGCGGAAGGGCAGTAAAAGCCGGAGTGGGAGTCACTACCTGCAGAACCTCTGAGTGAACTTTTGAGACACTTTACCCCTGAAATCCGAAGCGGAGGTCCTGACCGACCTCCGAGTTGTGCTTTTGCCAGTTTCAGGTGTGTGTGTGTGTGTGTTGAGTGACTACGTTGTACTGTGCATCCTCCGAGCATCCTCCGAGTCGAGTATCCTCCTCCGAGTCGAACCTCCGAGTCGAGCACTGCAGTATTTCTGGGAGTGACAGTCGCCTGAGAATTCAAACTCTACAAAGTCTGTTAAACGTGACACTTTTTACTCTGTGTGTTGCCTTTGTCCCTGTGGGTTTGATCTTTTTACCACCATACTGCAGTTTTAGCCTTTGGTGGGTTATTACAGCTGCACGTCGTCGACGTGTGCTGCCTGCGAAGGCACCGCTGCAGCCTCGCTGCTCTTTGCCAAAATGTCTAAGGCGGTAGGCGAATGTGCCCGTGCTACATCCCCGTCGCCCGCTTGTTGGTCTTCGACCGTATCCTCTCTGCCGCCGACGTCCGCCGCCGAAGGCGATCGAGTGGAGGGTGGCTGCGCGAGGTTTGATTGCGCATCGCGCACCGAAATCTCGTCCCGCGGACAGTCGGTCCGCTCCTCTGTCAGTTGCTTCTCCCTCGATCGGTCCGCGGGGGCTGTGCTTGACCTGTGCGCAGGCGCAAATGCCGGCGCCTTGTCCGCCGCAGGCGCAGCGCCGCGGACGTCCATCGCCAAAGGCGACATGGCCGGGGGCCGCTCGCCCGATGTCCCTTGGCCCTGAGGCCCTACCGCCGAAGGCGCATCTACCGGCGGATTACCCGCCGATGGTGCGGCCTCCGCACGCCCCCTGCTCGCATCTCCTCGGCTCGAAGGCCCTGGCGCCGAAGGCGCAAATCGCGGCGCGTTGTGCGCCGGAGGGTCTGGCCCCGAAGGCCGGTGTCTCGTAGGCGGATCTTCCGCCGGCTCCTTCCCCTTCCTACGTTGGAATGGGGGTGATTCCTGCCTGTGCACAGGCGGCACGTGTGGAGGTGACCTGCGCACAGGCGGACTGCTTCTTCCCACGCGTAGGCGTAGGTCCACGTCCGCGGAGGCTCGTCCGTCCGCGGAGTCTCGTCTGTCCGCGGAGTCTCGCCGGTGCGCAAACGGAACACCTGTCCGCAACGCACGTGGTAACTCCGGAGGACCTTGGCCCGTAGGCGGCCTCCCGTCCGTCGAGGCTGCAGCGTGGTCCGTTGCTCCTGCGGACGTCCGCGCTCCCTCGTTCTTCTCTGGCGACGCACTTCCTTTCTCCGTCGCAATCGTCGCCGTGTCCGCGCTGTTGGCTGGTAACACCAGCCTGCGCGCCTTCTGCTTCGGCCGGCTGTATGACTCGTACAACGGCCGCGGTCGAATGGGAGCAGAGGGTTCTTGATGCTGCTCTTCTTCGGACTCCTCTCTCCATCGCCGCTTTTGCGGCGCTCGTGCTGCAGGAGTGTTCCGCCCTTCGTCCCTCCGCCTTGACGGAGTAGAAGTCGGTGACTCCTCCGCATCAGTGTCAACCTCATTCTCCCGCACATACTTCCCGGGATGGTCGACGGACAACGGCGGAAAACGCGCAAGCTCCGCCGCTGTCAAACAATTCCGCTATCGATAAAAATTGATGAGGAAAGGAGAGAGATGGTTTAGAGTTCCCCCCTTCTCCTCAAAAGCGTGCTGTCGCATCACCCTGTGCAGGATGCTCGCCCAGTGAATTGGAGTTCCCTCGATGATGCACTCCACAAAAGAGACCTGCCACAATGTGATGTAGCAGGCGCGGTGTGGCTGCAGTAATTGCAGCAGCGCCGCGGACAAAGTCCGGCGGAATCGATCCTTGTAATCGCGGGTCTTGTACCCATTCTTGGTAGACCTCCCGTTCTTGAACAGCTCCACAAATTGCGCCTCTTCTTGCTTGGGTACCTTGACGCTCTCACTATCAAAAAGGAGGTGCCCTGGCATGCCGGCACATCTCCCCAATGCCTGCGCTCAATCTTGGACTGTCCACCGATCAACATGCGGACGCAATCCGCGCGAAGGTGGCCCCTGTGGCTCTAGCCACTCGCGCACCATATCCGCACAGATGTAGTTCCATCCCCATAGCAAGAAATCGAGCTTTCTTGCTATCAGGCGCTCCTCGAAAGCGCGCAGCCCGTTCTGTGGTAGACGGAGCGGCAGCATCCGCAATCGGCCCGGTCTCGTCATTGCGTTCTTGGAGTTCGCCCGCCCGCTCATTCTACTTCCGCTCCGCTCGAGCTCCTTTCTTCCTCGGCAAACTCTAATCGCCCTCAATTCCAAATCACGCGCACTCACTTCTCCCTCAATCACCAAGAAATCCTCTACGCGGCGATGTCGAAAATGCTTAGCAGCCAGCAGATGGACGCGCGCAGCTCGCACTAGAGAATGGAATCGCGAATTCAAGAATGGGACGCTCTCCGCCGCCCGGTCGAAGGTCATGGTCGGCTCTTGCTCGTGGAGGACGACTCAATTGATGGCCGCGCCGGCTCTACGCTGAAACGGTCTCCGCTCTCACGTGCGGCTTCACGCTCCGCCGTCGCCGATTAAACTCTCACGCTCGAATTGGCGCATTTGAACTCCGCGAGCGTACTATGCCGCGAACATGGGTGTGCAGCGCCGAAGGCGGATTTTCCGCCTTGCGCGGTACACTCGTTCGTACCGCTCCTCAGCCAATCCTCTTCTCCCTCGGCGCGTGTGTCCGCATGTCGGACAAAAGTTCATATCCCGCCTGCGCGCAGGCGGACTCCTCGGCGGATTCTCCGCCGGCGCGGAACTTCACCCTCCTGTGCACAGGCGCTCGCCTGTGCGCAAGCGAAATCTGTCCGCGTCGATGCGCTGGCGCGGAAGGCGTTGACCGCGGTCAACCGCCTCCGTCCAGACTGTCCGTTCCTTGCCTCTCCGTCGGCGCTTCCGCCGCCACAACTCCGTCCGTCCAAGAGCGCATCCATCCGTCCCGTCCGTACAGTCCGCACGGTCCGTACGGATTTTACTATTCTGGCGGCCCTTGCTCGTCCGCGGCGTTGCGCTGGCGCGGAAGGCGCCGTACAATTTCTACCTCACAAGGCGCATTTCTAGGGCCCAAGGCGGATTTTCCGCCGACGCCGAAGCGCCTGTGCACAGACGCACGCCTGTGCGTAGGTGAACTTCGCGCCTACCTCAAGACCCTATTCCGCCTGTGCGCAGGCGAACTTCCTTCGTCCGCGCATAGGACAAAACTTCTCCGCCTGTGCGCAGGCGGAGAGCTGAGTATCTTACAACCTTCATAACTCCCGGAGTCCTTATCCGTTGTGGGCGTTCTCGGGCTCGTTGGAATCAGTGCGTCGAGCTCTTTTCAACGAAACCCTAGCTAAGTCAAGACGTTTGGGGGTTGACCTAAATATGAAGGATTTCCCTACCGCCGCGGACGCAGCTCCGAAGGCGGGTTTTGCGCCTTGCGCCGTAGGGATCCTAACTGCAGAGCTCGCAGGGAATATGGTGCCCTTCCTTACCGCTGCACCCAACTCCTAGATTCTACGAGGTCCCTCGAGAATCTCTGCGATCTTTTGAATTCACTCTGTTTTGATGCACCGAAGGCTATTTACATTGCTGCCAGGGTACAGTTTTCCAAAAATGTTTTAATTTCCTCAAAATTACCAAAAGTGGGGTACCACACGGGCTCGTTGTTCGCCCGACGCTTGACTGCAGCAGTGGGCACTTCCCGCTGGCTCTGATTCGCTTCTCCATCCCACTTCTGCTTCCGGGGTGCTCGCGCTCCCCGCGGTTCGTCATCGGCTCTTATTCTAGCTGGTGATGTGCTGGCGGGCACTTCGTGAGGGTCGGTGTCAACCTCGATGTGGTAACCCACTTTTTGTTTTTGTGCGGAATTAAAACATTTTTGGAAAACAAGTACTGTGGCAACCATTGTAAATAGTAATCGGTACATGAAAATAGAGTAAGAATGAAAGATCACGGATCCAGGGGAATCGCGCGGGTCTAGGGGTATTGGGACTTGCGTTGAGTACGGGCGCCTTGATTTGGCGCAGACGGCTCCTACTGAGGGATGCGCTTTCGGCGCCTTCGGCAACAGCTCCTTTTCTGAGATGTCTTCGGCGATGCGCCTTCGGCGCAGACACCTCCAGAGGAGATGTCGCTGAGGACGCCAGAAGCATGCGCGACATGCAACCTTGTCCCTACAAGACGTCTTCGGCGATGCGCCTTCGGCGGAGGGGTGAATCCCCTGTAACTTTCTCAATTTGTGGCGCCTTGACTTGATTAGGGTTTTGATGGAAAGAGCTCAACATGTTTGTTCTAACAAGCCCAAGAACTCATAGAACGGATAAGCAATAACAGAGTTATGGGTATCGGCAACTCGCCTTCAGCAATGCGCCTTCGGCGCTAGGTTTTGCCTTCAGGGAAGGGCCTACATACGCCTTCGGCGGAAACACGCGCTCATGACGGAAGGGCACGCCAACGGCGTGAGCGCCTTCAGCGAAAGGAGAAACGACGGAGAAAATGCCAGGACGCAGACGCCTTCGGGGATGCGCCTTCGGCCGTACGCCTTCGGCGATGTGCAAAACGGAAAGGACAAACTAGACGCAGGATTCGCCTTCGGCGATACGGGAACGGAAGTACGTTAACCGATCTGCGGCACTCGCAGTGGGATCATCCGCAGCTGAATCGACTTGGCCATTGAATGCTTGAGAGTCTCTGCGCACTCCTGCTCTCTACTGCCGCGAACTCCCTGCAAACTCTCTGGAATGTCTCTACTGACCCTCTGCGAACTCGGCTGCAATCTCTCTCTGCAATTCTTCACAAGACTCTGCCGCTACGCACCCTCGACAAATTTCCCGCACACTCTCCTGCAACGCACTCTCGACAAATTCTTCGCAAGTTCTCCGCGAATTCTCCTGTTGCGCGTCGCGCGTCCTTCGACAATCAAGATTTCTCATCGTTCGACACTTGAGCTAGCCGCGGCCCATTTGAATGCTATGCCGGTGCGGAGGTGTAACGGTCCGATTCGCACGCGCGAATTCACGCTCCGCCGTTGCGCGGACTCCCACACTTGTACATTCAATCTTGATCTTGCTGATTTCCGCCAACGCCGTTCTCCGTCCGCGTACCGCCGAAGGCACTCGCGGCAAAGGTACAGGCTTCCGCCGTTTTCTTTGTCCTTTTTTCTTCCGCCAAAGGCGCATCCTTCCACCGAAGGAGCATCCTAGAGACGAAGGCAAAACCTAACGACAAAGACGGCGTTAGTGCCGAAGGCGCTGGGGCAAAGGAATCTACCGCCAAAGGCGTACCGCCAAAGGCGTTTGTAGTGATGAGGTCGCTTCCCTTTGACAAAGGCGTTCCGTGTCGCATGCTTCGTATGTCTTCAGCAAAAGCTCCTCTGCAAGGGTCTGAGCCGAAGGCGTTTGCTTCTGCTTGCGCCGAAGGCCCTTCGGCCGAAGACCCTCAACAAGGAAGCTTTTGCCAAAGGCGCTCCCCTCAGCAGGAAGCGTCCGTTCCGTCCAAGGCGCCCAACCTCGGCCTAAGCCCTCCAACTCCTAGATTCTCCTAGACACGCGATTCTCCCTTTTTACTCTATTTTCGCGTACCGATTACTATTTACAGGTGCTACCGCGGTACTTATCTTTCAAAAAACAAAAACTAGGTTACCACATGCTCCGCTCCTCAATTGTGAGCGTCCACACGAACACTTACACGTAGTACTTCTTTAGACGCCACCCGTTCACTCGTGTCCCTAACATCTATCTTGACAAGTCCGCGAGCTGAATGGAGCCATTGGGGAAGACTTCAACTACCTTGAAAGGTCCCATCCACCTCAAGTGCAGCTTCCCCGGGAATAGGGCGTGTCTACTGTCGTATAGTAGAGCTAAGTCGCCCTTTTGTAGTAACACCGGCTTTACCCGCCGATCATACTTCTCCTTCCTCCGGAGTTGGAGTTGTCTGGTGCGAGCTTCTGCGTCATGATGTCGTTCCTCCAGCATCATCACTTCCTGCAATCGGTAGAGTTGACTCTCTTCCGCTCCCATCCGTCTTGAGTCTAATATGCGCTGCGTGGGTACCTCAAATTCAATTGGTAAAATGAGATGTTGCCCATACACCAGGAAGTAAGGTGTTTGCCTAGTGGTGACTTTCTCCGCTATTCGATACGCCCACAGCATGGCCGGTAGCTTAGCATCCTAGTCGTGCGTGTGGTTCACCGTCACCTTAAGTAGTATCTTACACAACAGCCCGTTAGACTTCTCTGTCAGACCGTTTGCCTTGGGGTTGTACGGAGTAGTCTTCCGATGTTTTATCTGAAAATGGTGTGTCCGATCCTCGATCACCTTATTCAAGAAATGGGTTCCTCGGTCGCTGACTAGCTCAAGGGAACAACCATAACGTGTGATGATCGATTCGAACAGGAATTTGGCCACCATTGCCGCATCGTCCTTGCAAGTAGCTTCTGCCTCTACCATCTTGGTTGCATAATCTGTTGCGACCAGGATGTAGCATCTGCGGGTGTATTTGGTGACAGGTTGTATGGGATCCACGAAGTTGATCTCCCATTTCTCGAATGGTGCCAGTGGCATGATGGGAGTCAGAGGCCATCTTGTTGTAGGCATAGGCCTTCCTGTCCTCTAGCAGCTGTCGCACCTCTGGACATATTCGTGCACGTCCTTGAACATAGTGGGCCACCAATACCCTGCATTCACAATCTTGGTTACGGTGTTCTTGGTAGCGTAATGGCCACCCGCATCTTCTGTGTGCATTGCGCTGATAACCCGTGGTACTTCTCAGATCTTTAGACATCGGCACAATCGTTCATCCGCCATCTTCTTGAACTGCAACCTCCGGGCTGACTCTCACTAAGGTTTACCTCAGATGGATTTTTGGTAGCTCATCATGATTCTAGAAGACTAGGATTCCGCATCATACTCATAACCCAAACACCCTCTCACACAATCTCACAAGGTATCACTCCAACTCATACACTCATCGACACTCCAAAGTACTGAAAATTCGTCACTCTTTCATATATGAAACAAGTCTCTACATATAAACTCTCCAAACTTGCTTGAGAGGCTCTTCCCTACCTCTCTATATACTACTTGAGAATTTACCATAGTAACAAATGGTAATTTCTATCTAACTTACTTTCACAAAGATAAACCATAGTAAGGTTGACTAGTTATCAATATGTGGCAACATGCCATTGGCCTTCTTAATCTTCTAGATGTTTACTAATCCCTAGATTGAGGTGGCGACATGCCATTTGTGACTTTCCAACTTCTAGAACTTCCACTTTCCACTAAGTCAACATTAGACTTAGTCTAACCAATGGAGTACTCCTTACTTTAGTCAAACCAATCAAAACTAAACATGAAGTAAAAAAGTCTTTTCTCTTGAAATCTAGACTTTTGTACAAGACAAAATAAAAGTGCTCACTCAAATCTTCTAGAACTTCTCTAGTTATTCCGCCAAGTATAGACATTATAGCTAAACTAGCTAGACTTAGTCATAACTATCATACCCATGATTAACTCCTTGGCTAATTCTAGTTTTATTTCACACATGCAATATCCGGTCTTACATTTACCCCCAGACCAAGATTTCACTACGCCCTCGGAGTGAAAGAATCTGATCTTCGATGGAATAATTTCAACTTGTCGTGGTTGACTCGATCGAAGTGACGTCCTCCTAACTCCTTGATATCATAAGTAAAGTTTCCACACACCTTCTCAACTATGTGTAATAACCCACCAAAGGCTAAAACTGCAATATAGTGGTAGAAAGATCAAACCCACAGTTACAGAGGCAACACACAGAGTACAAAGTGTCACATTTAACAGACTATTGAAGAGTTTGAATTCTCAAGCGACTGTCACTCCCAGAAATACTGCAAGTGTTCACTTGGAGCTCACTCGGAGGTCGCACAGTGCAGCGTAGTTCACTCAACACACACACACACACACACACACCTGAAACTATAGAAACACAACTCAGAGGTCGGTTAGGACCTCTACTTAAGATTTCAGGGGGGAAGTCTCTCGCGAATACACTCAGCGAACCTGCGGGAAGTGACTCCCAACTCCGGCTTTTACAACCCTTCCACTAGTTTCTGCTAGCACAAGGAATCCGGATTGGACTTCCTACTTCGGATCGAAGTCACTCACACGCGGTGAACAACACTTTCAACTCACAAAACGCGCAGAGAACACAGGTGTAACTTAGAGACTCAACTTAGAAAAGATCCAGTAGCACACCATAACAATCTATTGAAGAGTTTGAATTCTTAGGCACTTGTCATTTCCAGAAATACTACAAGGGTTGCCCTGAAGGCACCTGCTGCAGCGTAACCTGAATTACAACCAAGGCTTACTCGAAGTAGCAAAACTTCACTTTGGCATTCAGGGAAAAAATCCCGAAGGAGTACAATCAGGAACAATCACTCGAAAGTGTAAGGAGGAACTGTTCAAGTATCTAACTAGTCACTAGCTCTGAGCATCGGCAATCACCCGCAGGTGTAGATCCAAACTACTCAAGTCTCTAACCAATGTACTAGCTCTGAACATTCGGCCAAAGGCCTTTAGCTACAAAATGCGGATCGCCAAGTTGTAGCTCCTCTTGCGCGGTGACAGAACTAAGGACACAAACACGCAGAGAAAATAAGTTCCTGATCTGCACTTCCGAACAGGAAGAATCCCAAGGCAAGACGCCTTGAACTACTTTATACCTTCTAAGTGCTTACTAACACTTCACTACCATGCACTAGGCGCCTGCACGGAACCACACTACAGTACACTCTACAGATCCCGTGCAGCGTCTTATGCGCGACGGACTGCCGCACACTAACTCCCTACCCTGCCAATCTTCAGCTTGACTGCGCAGTCCCAACCGCCGCAACACCGCAGAAACCTCTGTCTCGAGGGTGGCCATGGCGTCTTGCGACTTCGACAGAAACAAATCTGACTTCTTCGCCACTCGCCACCGGCTCCGACTGTCACCTGACACCAAACCCGCCGCACGAAGCTCTAACTTGCGCAGTGTGAGTTTCTCCTCCGCCGCCACTTCCCAGTGGGTGTAACCTCTGAGATAGTGGCTGACTCGCTTCGCCAACTCTTCCTTCGTGCGATCTGCCTCCCGCCTCCCTCCAACTCCCTGAGTGTGATCTTCTCTTGAGCTGCCACCTCCCAATGGGCGTATCCTTTTAGACAGTGAGTCACCAGCGTCGCCAACTCTTCTCGCGCCCGGCAGCTGCCTTCCACCTCTACTAGCTGCATTTCCGCATCCACGCGCTGCGCCCTCAAATCCGAGCACTCGGATTGCAAGTTGCGCAACAACTCCTCATCCTCCTTGCGTGTTCTTTGACTTTCTTCTAAGGCGCGCGTCTGGCGCGCAAGCTCTACTGCTAAGATGCGGTTTTGTCTCCGCTCTTCCTGCAATTCCGACTCGATCTTTGCCCGCATTAGCTCGGCATCCGCCTGGCTCTTCGTCTCCGCATCCTCCCTTTGCTGCTGCAAGGTTTGGTATAGCTTCTGTGTGACCGCCAGGTGTTGTCGAAGGGTAGTGTTCCTATCCTGCAATACTTGGCACCTAGAGGCCCAAGTGGCCGACTTGCTCCTCGTCCTTCGCTTGACAGTCTCCACGTAAGACTGCGGTTTTCCGGTACCCGAGTACTTGGATGTCTTGCGATCCAGATATCGCAGGAGTGGAACTATCAGCTCGCACAACACCGCTGTTGGCGTCTTCTGCACAGAGTCCGCTTCCTGCTCTTCCGAGCTCGTCTCATCCTCCGTTTCGAGGATTTCGGTCGCCACCGAATCCCTTGGCGACTCCCTGGAACTGTGGCGCGCAGCAGCTTCCGCCGCGACTGCCGCTCCACTCCCTGCTAAAATATCCAAGGCAGTGGGGGATCCCACTGCTTGAGCCCCTGTTCCGGCTCGATCTTCGGTTTTCGAAGGGGTCGACGCCGCAGTGACTTTTGTCACCTTTGCACCGCCCGCTTCTGCTGCCTGCCCTTCCGGCGCAATCTGCGCGGAAGGTGCCTTCGCTGGAGGTGCGTCCGCCGAAGGCGTCCGCACACTGGTCGCCGGCCCTGTCCGTCTCGCAGTCGGCGAATCTGGCCGACTCTCTGTTGACCGACTCGCAGTCGGCCGACTAGCAGTTGTCCGACTGGCAGTCGGATACACCTTGCGCGTCTTCACTCCACTTGGCCTGCTTGCTGGCGGCGTTTTCCCAGAAGTGCCTTCCGCCGAAGACGACCCTCTGAGGGTTGTTGGCTCGTTAGCCAAACTCCCTTCTGCTTCCGGCCTGCTGTCCAGTTCAACGCGCCGCTCCGTCGGCCTTCCTTCCGTTTGTCGACCTTCAGTCGCCCGACTCGTAGTCGGCCGACTGTCAGTCCGTCCGTCTTCTTCCGAAGGCATTGGTGCCTTCTGCGCAGAGGTATTTGCCGACTTCCCCAGAATCTGCGCGATTATATCCTCCTGCGTGGGCAAGTTACTCCGCCGGACCGCAGTACGCCCGGTCTCCTCAGTACTAGTTTGCATTTTGCGTGCCCTCTGTTTTGGTCGACTGTGAGGCTCGTTGGTTGGCCGACTACGAGTCGGCGCAGCTGGCGCTTCCGGCTGCCTGTCCTCAGGTCTCTCATCCCACTTCCGCTTTCGCGGAATGCGCTCGCTTCGACGTTCTTCTGCTGCTCTTGCTGGGGGCGGAGCCGGAGGCGGACTGGCAGGTGCCTCGTCCGGATCCGTGTCTACTTCGGCCTCCCGCGAGTATGTACCTGGATAGCTCCGGGTCAGCAGCGGAAACCGTGTCCGCTCTGAATTTGTCAAACATCCCATCGCCCAATAAAACACAATCAGGTAAGGCGAAAGATGGTTGAGGGTTCCTCCTCTCTCTTCTTGCGCATGTTGGCGCGTCACCTTCCACAGGAGCCGTGCCCAATGTACTGGAGCTCCTGACAACACTAGCTCCACAAATCCTACTTGCCAACCGTGCATGTAAGCGGTCTTGGTCGGCTGCAATATCTGCAGCAATGCAATCGCGACATTTCTCCGCAATCGATCTTTGTAATCCCGTGTCCGGAAACCGTTCTTGGGATGCCTGGCAACTTTGAAAAGCTCATTGTAGGAGATTTCTTCCTCTTGGGACACCTTCACGCTATCGGCCTCGAAGAGGAGATACCCTCCCTCGCCGGCACACCTGCCCAGCACCTGCGCCCAATCACAAATGTCCCACCTCTCTGGATGTGGACGGAATCCGCGTGAGGGCTTGTGCCTCTCCTGCAGATACTCGCGCACCATCTCCGGACATGTCCAGTTCCATCCCCACAGGAGGAAATCGAGCTTCAGCCCCATCAGCACATCTTGGAATGCGCGTAGACCGATCTGCGGCACCCTGAGTGGAGACACTCGCAGCTGAAGGACCTTCGACATTGCGTTTCCTGTACACACAAACGTTCTCCCTTCCGCTCGCTCTCTCACAATTGCCACTGCGAGTCGGCTGCTCAAGCATTGACTACTGTCACTCTCTCTTCTCTCACGCTCAAGTTCGCTACTCGCAATTCTCTCCAAGGTCTGTCAAGATCCTTGCGCAACTCGCCTGGTATACGGCCTAACGGTCCGCCCTTGCATGCTCAAATTCACGTCTCCGCACTGCGCGCATTCGCATGTGTGAATGTTGAATTCTCCCGCCGCCACCGTCTTCCGGACTCGAGTTCGCCGCAGTGTATACGTCGGCTATGTTGTCTTTTCCTAACCCGCCCACCGCCGGAGGCGTGTCGCCGCTGGCGTGTTCCTTATCCGTCGGCGCCTTGCTGGAGGCGCACATCCAGTCGGCGCGAATTACGCCGGCGCGTATTCGTACCGCTTGTTTGTCCGTTCTGCCTCGTCCATTGCTGACGGCGCATATCCCGCCTGCGCAAATCATGCCAGCGCATCCGCCTATCAGCGCCACGTCGGAGGCGTACGTCTGGCCGGCGCTTTCCTTCCGTTGCGCCGCCGCCAAAGGCGCTTCCGACTCTGAGTTGATTTCCTCCCATGAGCGCGTGCTTCCGCCGAAGGCGCATCGCCGAAGGCGTACGGGAGTCCTTTCCGACTGTGAACCCTAGCGCGAACGGCGCATGTCCGGCTACGAGTTTTCCGACGCTCATAACTTCTTCGTCCCTGATCCATCTCCGACGCTCTTGGGCTCGTTAGGACGAGCGTCCTGAGCTCTTTCCAATGCAACTTCAACCAATTGGAACTACCGTGTATTCCGATCGTTAGGAAGGTTTCCCTTTCCGCGCTAGCGGCGCATCGCCGAAGGCGCACTCATGGTCGGAAGCCTTCAGAGGTCCGTGCCGTTCTTCTGACGTCTTTAGCAAAATCTCCTCCGGAGGTGTGTGCGCCGGAAGCGTAGCTACCTTAAACGCTGGAAGCGCGTGAGTAGAGACACCTAAGAAAAGGAGCTTTTGCCGAAGGCGCCGAAGACATTTGGCGCTGGTACATCCGACTTCGCGATTCTTCGTAACCTCGTGACGATCTCCTCAATCCACTCTATTTAACGTACCCTTTTCTAACTACAAACACTGCTTCGGTACTAGTTTTCTAAAATTGTTTAAATTCTGCAAAAAAACAAAAAGTGTGTTACCACACTCTGTCTCGAGGGTGGCCATGGCGTCCCGCGACCTCGACAGACACGAATCTAACTTCTTTGCCACTCGCCGCCGGCTCCGACTGTCACCTGACACCAAACCCGCCGCACGAAGCTCTAACTCGCGCAGTTTGAGTTTCTCCTGCGCCGCCACTTCCTTGTTGGTGTAACTTTTGAGACAGTGGCTGACTCGCCTCGCCAACTATGGTACCCCACTTTTGAGATTTTTGCGGAATTTAAAACATTTTTGGAAAACCGTACCGCGGCAGCAGTGTAAATAGCCATCGGTGCATCAAAATAGAGTGAAACTAGATGATCTCGGAGAATCTCGAAAGATCTCGTAGAATCCAAGAGTTGGGCGCAACGTTTGGGACAGGCGCCACCCTAAATGACGGGCTCTAAAGGAGTACCTCTTAGGCGCAAGGCGCGTAATCCGCCTTTGGCGCTGCGCCTTCGGCGCTAGAGAAATCCTTCAGAATCTGATCAATTCCCAAAGGCCTTGACTTGGTTAGGGTTTTGTTGAAAAGAGCTTGACGTGTTGATTCTAACAAGCCCAAGAACGCCTGGAACGGATGAGGACTCAGGGAGTTGTGACGGTCAAAAGATACGAAGATCTTTGCCTACACATAGGCGAACTAGGGTTTGACGTCGGCGGGATGTCCGCCGCGAATGCCGCCTACGCATAAGCGGGGAGGACTTGCACCTACGCATAGGCGGACGGGAATCGCCTATGCATAGGCGCTTTGGCGTAGGCAGGAAGTTCGCCTTCGGCCCTAGAAATCCGCCTTTAGGGTTGGAACTTGTACGGCGCCTTCGGCGCCAGCGCATCACGGATGGGCGAGGACCCAACGGAGTAGTAAAATCCGTACGGACTGTACGGACGGAACGGACGAGTGCGCCTTCGGCCGGTCGGGATTACGGAGACAAGAGCGCCGACGGAGAGGCGAGAGAAATGGGCAGGCTGGACGGAGTCCGCTGACCGCGGTCAACGCCTTCGGCACAGCCGCCTTCGGCGCTGCGCCTGCGGCGAGGAACCTGCGCGGACGACCGTCTTGAGTGCGGACGGAATTTTTCTTTCGCCTACGCATAGGCAAGCGCCTACGCACAGGCAGATGAAGTTCTGCGCGGGCGGAAACTCCGCCAGGGATTCCGCCTACGCAGAAGGGAGTTTGACTTTTGTCCTATGTGCGGACGAACGCCTTTGGCGGGGCGGGACTAGCCAAAGTTAAGTACGAAGGAGTGTAGCGCGCCGGCGAGAAATCCGCCTTCGGCGCTGTGCGCCCATGTCCGCGGCGTAGTACGCTGGCGGAGTTCAAATTGCCAATTCGAGCGTGTGAGTGAGAAGGCCGTTAAAGCGCGGAGCCGGCGCGGCCATCAAGTGATTCGACTTTCACGGTGATTCGACTTTCACGACTGCAGAGGAGGTAGAAGCACGAGCAAGAGGCTCGGGCAGAGTAGAGAGAGAGTTGCGCGGATCAATTTCAAGAACGCGATGTCGAAATCAAACAGGCTGCGGATGGTGCCACTCAAGCTTCGGCAGAATGAGTTGCGTGCTTTTGAGGAACGGCTGATTGCAAGGAAACTTGAGTTTTTGTTGTGGGGATGGAATTACGTGTGCGTAGACATGGTGCGCGAATGGTTGGACGCAGAGCAACCACCTACGCGCGGATTGCGTCCGCACGTAGATAGATGGACTGTCCACGATTGGGCACAGGCATTGGGAAGGTGTGCAGGCGACGACGGGTACCTCCTATTTGAGAGTGAGAGTGTCAAGGTAACGAAGCAGGACGAAGCGCAATTCGTGGAATTGTTCAAGCGGGAGAGGTCTTCCAAGAACGGGTACAAGACCCGCGACTACAAAGATCGTTTCCGCAGGACCGTAGCGATGGCGCTGCTGCAATTGTTGCAGCCACATCGCACTTCGTACATCACGTTGTGGCAAGTATCTTTCGTAGAGCTCACATTGGCCGGAGCTCCAGTTCACTGTGCGCGTATCCTACATAGGGTGATGCGACAGCATGCATTTGAGGAGAGAGGAGGAACTCTCAATCACCTCTCCCCCTCCTTGATAAACTTTTATCGGGAGATGAATTGTTTAACCGCGGCGGAGCGTGCTCAATTTCCGCCATTGTCAGTCGACCATCCCGAGAGGTATGTACGGAAAAACGAGGTGGACACCGACGCGGAGGATTTGCCAGCTTCCACTCCACCGACTCAACAGGATGAGGGAAGAGACACACCCGTAGCGAAAGTGCCGCGGAAGCGAAGATGGAGAGAGGAACCGGAGAGAGAGGAACATCGAGAACCCACTGCTATCATACGGAAGCGGCCACTGCACGAAGTTTGCAACCGGCCAAAACAGAAGGCGCGCCGGCTTGTGTTACCAACCAGCAGCGCGGAAACGGCGACGATCGCCACTGAGAAGGGAAGTTCGTCGCCGGAGAAGGATGGGACTACGCGGACGTCCGCAGGAGCGGTGGACCACGCTACGCCTTCGGCGGACGAGAGACGGCCTTCGGATCAGGAGTTACCACGTGCGGTGCGGACGAGTGTGCCGCCTACGCACAGGCGACTCCCTGTGGATAGGCGACCCCTTGCGGACGTGGACCTCCGCCTACGCGTAGGCAGAGAATGTTCGCCTACGCATAGGCATGACTCACCCCCGGTACAACGTAGGAAGGGGAAGGAGCCGGCGGAAGATCCGCCTTCGGCTCAAAGCCTTCGGGGCAAGGCCCTTCGGCGGGAAGAGCGCCGGGATTTGCGCCTTCGGCGCCAGGGCCTTCGAGTCAACAAGTTACACGCAGGGAGCCGGCGGAAGCCACACCTTCGGCGGAAAATCCGCCAGAAGATGCGCCTTCGGCGGAAGGGCCTTCGGGCCAAGGGACATCGGGCGGGCTGCCTTCGGCGGGTGAAGCGCCAGGCTTTGCGCCTACGCGTAGGCCGGACGCATCCCTCGTGCAGGACCGATCGAGGGAACAGAACCTAACGGAGGAGCGGATTGTCTGTCCGCAGGATGAAATTCGTGCGCGCGATGCACAATTACACCCCGCGCAGACACATTCCGCACGATCGCCTTCGGCGGTAGACGCCGGCGGCGAAGAAGTTACGATCGACGCACGGTAGGCGGACGATGGGGATGTGGCACGGCCGCATTCACCCACCACCTTGGATATTTTAGCAGGGAGCAGTGAGGCGGCATGAGCGCCATCGATGGCAGAACACGCAGATCACTCGCAGCCCCACTCTAGCTAGTCGCCGACGCAATCAATGGCGACCGAAATCCTCCCTTCGGAGGATGATGAAGAAGGAGGATCCACGGAATCAGTGTTGGGATCAGGATCCACCGAGGAGGAGGAGGAAGAATTAGTTAGTGCGCCGGCGGCGACGCTCTGTGCGCAGGTAGTACCTCTGCTGAGATACTTGGATCGCAAGATGCAGAAATACGCGGATCCTCGCCAGCTTGGGTCCTACGTCGAGTTAGTGCGCAGGCGAACTCGCACTAAAGTCCACACCAGCAAGTTGCTAGCTCGGGTGGATCGGGAACTTAAGGAACTGCAAGATAAGCATGCATGCTTGTGGGGTCAGTACAATCTCAATTAGAAATTGTACAAACACTACGACAAGGTGAAGGATGGGAGACTGGAAGAGCTCACCAAGGAGCAGGTGAAGGTCACGGAAGCACTAATTTCTGAGAAGACTCAGAATCAGGTTTTGTCAGAGGAGCTCGTGCGATAGGCGCGGTTGTTGGAGCAGTGTCAGCTCGCACGACAGGCGGATGAGGAATTAATCCGCAGGCTGCAGTCGGAGTGCGGAGAATTGAGAGCACAACGTGCGGAGGCCGAATCGCAGTTGGTAGTAATTGAAGACGATCGCCGACGAGAGGCAGATCGCACGAAGGAAGAGATGGCGAGACGAGTCGCCCACTGTCTCAAGGGCTACGGCCACTAGGAAGTGGCGGCGCAGGAGAGACTCACACTGCGTGAGTTAGAGCTTCGTGCAGCTGGGTTGTTGACGGGTGACAGTCGGAGTCGGCGGCGAGTAGCGAAGAAGCTGGATTCTTTTCTATCGAAGGCGCGAGACACCATGGCCACCCTTGAGACGGAAGTTTCCGCGGTGTTGCGGCGATTGAGACTGCGCAGTTGAGCTGAGGACTGGCAGGGTAGGGAGTTAGTGCGCGGCAGTCCGTTGCGCAGGAGGCGAAGCACAGGTTCTGCGGAGTGTAGTGTAGCGTGGTTCCGTGCCGGCATGTAGCGTAGTGCAGTGTAGTGCTAGTTAGGATTTAGAAGGTATAAAGTAGTTCAAGGCGTCTTGCCTTGGGATCTTTCCCAATTTTGGAAGTGCAGATCAGGAACTCATTTTCTCTGTGTGTTTGTGTCCTTAAATCTGTCACCACGCAAGAGGAGCTACACCTTAGCGATCCGCATCGTGTAGCTGAAGGCCTTCGGCCGAATGTTCAGAGCTAGTACATTGATTAGAGACTTGAGTAGTTCGGATCTACACCTGCGGGTGATTGCCGATGCTTAGAGCCAGTGACGAGTTAGATACTTGAACATTTTCCCCCTTACACCTTTGAGTGGTTGTTTCTGATTGTGATCAGTTCAGGTCAGATCTTCGATTACCTGGTTCAAAAAGTTGGTGCCCCTGTCACTGACTAGTTTTAAAGGACATCCGTAGCGCGTGATGATCGATTCGAACAGGAAGGTCGCTACTGTGACCTTCCTGTTTAGTGCGGTACAGTTTTGCTGCGGCGGTACAGTTTTCCAAAAATGTTTTAAATTCCGCAGAAATACAAAAAGTGGGTTACCACACCGCGATTATCCATATTCACTCTATTTAAATGTACCGATTACTATTTACACTGCTACTGCGGTACTGTTTTAAACTCCGCACAAAAACAAAAAGTGGGTTACCACAACTAGCTCTAAGCGTTCAGCAATCACCCGCAGGTGTAGATCCAAACTGCTCAAGTATCTAACCAGTACACTAGCTCTCAACACTCGGCCGAAGGCCTTCAGCTACAAAATGCGGTATCTTCGTCAAGCTGTAGCTCCTCTTGCGTGGTGACAGAACTAAGCACACAAACACGCAAAGAAAAGTTCTTGATCTGCACTTCTGAAACTGGAAGAATCCCAAGGCAATACGCCTTGAACTACTTTATATCCTCTGAGGTCCTAACTAACCAACACTCTACTCTACCAGCTATGCTACGCTACACTACACTACACTACACTACACGTCATCTGCTATGCGTCCGATGCGAAGGCCGTCCGCGCACTAACTCCCTACCCGACCAGTCTTCGGCCCTGCTGCGCAACCCCAGCCGCCGTAATACCGCAGTGACCTCTGCCTCGAGGCTTGCCATGGCGTCCCGCGAGCTCATCAAGAAGGCATTTAGCTTCTTTGCTACTCGCTGCCGACTTCAACTGTCGCCCTGCATCAAGGCCGCCGCACGAAGCTCTAACTCGCGCAGGGTGATTCTCTCCTACGCAGCCACTTCCCAGTGAGCATAACTTCTCAGACATCGGCTTACTCGAGCGACCAACTCCTCCTCGAGCAACCAACTCCTCGTTGGTTGTCGCCTTCAAATTCTGCCAACTGCATCTCTACCTCCGCACGCTGCGCTCTCAATTCGTCGCACTGCAATTGTAGGCTACGCAGTAACTCCTCATCTACCTTGCATGCGATCTGACACTGTTCCAGCGCCCGCGTCTGCCGCACGAGCTCCTCTGTCAATATGCGGTTCTGACTTCGCTCCTCTTGCAGCTCCAGCACAATCGTTGCACGCTGCCTTTCAAAATCCTCCTAGGCCCTGACTGCCGCGTCATCGCGTTGCTGTTGGATGGCTTGATGTAGTCTCCGCGTGAGTTTAAGATGTTGCTGCAGGACATCGTTCTTCAGTTCCAACTCTCTGTACTTATTGTCCCAAGAGATCAACGCGGGGTTCGTTGCCACCTTGATCCTTGTCCGATTCCTGACCAATTCGATGTAAGACCCCCGATGACAAGGATCATGTAATAACCCACTAAAGGCTAAAACTGCAATATAGTGGTAGAAAGGTCGAACCCACAGGGACAGAGGAACACACAGGGTACAAAGTGTCACATTTAACAGACTATTGAGGAGTTTGAATTCTCAGGCGACTGTCACTCCCAGAAATACTGCAAGTGTTCACTCGGAGCTCAGTCGGAGGTCGCAGAGTGCAGCGTAACGCGCACACACACCTGAACTACAGAAACACAACCCAGAGATCGGTTAGGACCTCTACTCAAGATTTCAGGGGGAAAGTCTCTCGCGAGTACACTCAGCGAAGCTGCGGGTAGTGACTCCCAACTCCGGCTTTTACAACCCTTCCACTAGTTTCCTGCTAGCGTAGGGAACCTGGTTTGGACTTCCTACTTCGGATCGAAGTCACTCACACGCGGTTAACAACACTCTCAACTCACAAAACACGCAGAGAACACAGGTCCGCACGGAAGGACTCACTGAGAAACATTCCAGTAACACACCATAACAGTCTATTGAAGAGTTTGAATTCTTAGGCACTTGTCATTCCCAGAAATACTACAGGGGTTACCCTGAAGGCACCTGCAGCAGCGTAACCTGAATTTACAACCAAGGCTTACACGAAGTAGCAAAACTTCACTTTGGCATTCAGGGGAAAAATCCCGAAGGAGTACAATCAGAAACAATCACTCGAAGGTGTAAGGGGGAAACTGTTCAAGTATCTAACTCGTCAATGGCTCTGAGCATCGGCAATCACCCGCAGGTGTAGATCCGAACTACTCAAGTCTCTAACCAATGTACTAGCTCTGAACATTCGGCCGAAGGCCTTCAGCTACACAATGCGGATCGCCAAGGTGTAGCTCCTCTTGCGTGGTGACAGAACTAAGGACACAAAACACGCAGAGAAAATGAGTTCGTGATCTGCACTTCCGAAACTTGGAAAATTCCCAAGGCAAGACGCCTTGAACTACTTTATACCTTCTAAGTCCTAACTAGCACTAGACTGCACTATCTATGCGCCCGCACGGAACCACACTACACTACACTCCGCGAAACCTGTGCTTCGCCTCCTGTGGTACCCCACTTTTGGTAATTTTGAGGAAATTAAAACATTTTCGGAAATCTGTACCCCGGCAACAATGTAAATAGCCTTCGATGCATCAAAACATAGTGAATTCGGAAGATCGCAGAGATTCTCGAGGGACCTCGTAGAATCTAGAAGTTGGGTGCAGCGGTAAGGAAGGGCACCACCCTCCCTGCGAGCTCTGCAAGGATCCCTACGGCGCAAGGCGCAAAATCCGCCTTCGGCGCTACGTCCGCGGCGGTAGGGAAATCCTTCATATTTAGGTCAACCCCCGGACGCCTTGACTTAGTTAGGGATTCGTTGGAAAGAGCTCGATGCGCTGATTCCAACGAGCCCAAGAACGCCAACAACAGATGAGAACTTCGGGAGTTATGAAGGTTGTAAGATACTCAGCTCTTCGCCTGTGCACAGGCGGAGAAGTTTTGTCCTATGCGCGGACGAAGGAAGTTCGCCTGCGCACAGGCAAAATAGAGTTTTGATGTAGGCGCGAAGTTCGCCTACGCACAGGCGTGCGCCTGTGCACAGGCGCTTCGGCGTCGGCGGGAAATCCGCCTTGGGCCCTAGAAACGCGCCTTGTGAGGTAGAAACTGTACGGCGCCTTCTGCGCCAGCGCAACGCCGCGGACGAGCAAGGAGCCGCCAGAATAGTAAAATCCGTACGGACCGTACGGACTGTATGGGATGGGACGGATGGATGCGCTCTTGGACGGACGGAGTTGCGGCGGCGAGAGCGGCGACGGAGAGGCAAGGAACGGACAGTTTGGACGGAGTCGGTTGACCGCGGTCAACGCCTTCCGCGCCAGCGCATCGACGCGGACGGACTTCGCCTACGCACAGGCGGGTGAAGTTCCGCGCCGGCGGAGAGTCCGCCGAGGAGTCCGCCTGCGCGCAGGCGGGAGTTGAACTTTTGTCCGACATGCGGACACACGCGCCGAGGCAGAGGAGGATTGGCTGAGGAGCGGTACGAACGAGTGTACCGCGCAAGGTGGAAAATCCGCCTTCGGCGCTGCGCACCCATGTCCGCGGCGTAGTACGCTCGCGGAGTTCAAATTCGCCAATTCGAGCGTGAGAGTTTAATCGGCGACGGCGGAGCGTGAAGCCGCGCGTGAGAGCGGAGACCGTTTCAGCGTAGAGCCGGCGCGGCCATCAATTAAGTCGTCCTTCACGAGCAAGAGCCGACCATGACCTTCGGCCGGGAGGCGGAGAGCGTCCCATTCTTGAATTCGCGATTCCATTCTCTAGTGCGAGCTGCGCGCGTCCATCTGCTAGCTGCTAAGCATTCTCGACATTGCCGCGCAGAGGATTTCTTGGTGATTGAGGGAGAAGTGAGTGCGCGTGATTTGGAATTGAGGACGATTAGAGTTTGCCAAGGAAGAAAGGAGCTCGAGCGGAGCGGAAGGAGAATGAGCGAGCGGGCGAACTCCAAGAACGCAATGACGAGACTGGGCCGATTGCGGATGCTGCTGCTCCGACTACCACAGAACGGGCTGCGCGCTTTCGAGGAGCGCCTGATAGCAATAAAGCTCGATTTCTTGCGATGGTGATGGAACTACATCTGTGTGGATATGGTGCGCGAGTGGCTAGAGCCACAGGGACCACCTTCGCGCGGATTGCGTCCGCATGTTGATCGGTGGATGGTCCAAGATTGGGCGCAGGCATTGGGGAGATGTGCCGGCATGCCAGGGCACCTCCTCTTCAATAGTGAGAGCGTCAAGGTGACCAAGCAGGAAGAGGCGCAATTTGTGGAGCTGTTCAAGAAGGGGAAGTCTACCAAGAATGGGTACAAGACCCGCGATTACAAGGATCGATTCCGCCGGACTTTGTCTACGGCGCTGCTGCAATTACTGCAGCCACACCGCGCCTGCTACATCACATTGTGGCAGGTCTCTTTTGTGGAGTGCATCATCGAGGGAACTCTAATTCACTGGGCGAGCATCCTGCACAAGGTGATGCGACAGCACGCTTTTGAGGAGAAGGGGGGAACTCTAAATCATCTCTCTCCTTTCCTCATCAATTTTTATCGACAGCGAAATTGCTTGACCGCGGCGGAGCTGGCTCGTTTTCCGCCGTTGTCCATCGACCATCCCGGGAGGTATGTGCGGGAGAATGAGGTCGACACTGATGCAGAGGAGTCGCCGACTTCTACTCCGTCAAGGCGGAGGGACGAAGGGAGAAATACTCCTACAGCAAGAGTGCCGCGGAAGCGGCGATGGAGAGAAGAGTCCGAAGAGGAGCAGCATCAAGAACCCACTGCTCCCATTCGACCGCGGCCGTTGTACGAATCGTACAGCCGGCCGAAGCAGAAGGCGCGCAGGCTGGTGTTACCAGTCAGCAGCGCGGACACGGCGACGATTGCGACGGAGAAAGGAAGTGCGTCGCCAGAGAAGAACGAGGGAGCGCGGACGTCTGCAGGAGCAACGGACCACGCTGCACCCTCGACGGACGAGAGGCCGCCTACGGGCCAAGGGCCTCCAGAGTTACCACGTGCGTGACGGACAGGTGTTCCGCCTGCGCACAGGCGAGCCTCGACGGACAGACGACCACAAGCGGACGTGGACCTACGCCTACGCGTGGGAAGAAGCAGTCCGCCTATGCACAGGTCACCTCCACACGTGCCGCCTGTGCACAGGCAGGAATCACCCCCGTTCCAACGTAGGAAGGGGAAGGAGCCGGCGGAAGATCCGCCTAGGAGACACAGGCCTTCGGGGCCAGACCCTCCGGCGCACAACGCGCCGCGATTAGCGCCTTCGGCGCCAGGGCCTTCGGGCCGAGGAGATGCGAGCAGCGAGCGTGCGGAGGCCGCTTTATCGGCGGGTAACCCGCCGGTAGAAGCGCCTTCGGCGGTAGGGCCTTAGGGCCAAAGGACATCAGGCGACCGGCCCCCGGCTATGTCGCCTTTGGCGTTAGACGTCCGCGGCGCTGCGCCTGAAGCGGACAAGGCGCCGGCATTTGCGCCTGCGCACAGGCCAGGCACAGCCCCCGCGCAGGACCGATCGAGGGAGCAGCACCTGACAGAGGAGCGGACTGACTGTCCGCGGGACGAGGTTTCGGTGCGCGATGCGCAATCAAACCCCGCGCATACACCCTCCGCTCGATCGCCTTCGGCGGCGGACGTCGGCGGCAGAGAGGATACGGTAGAAGACCAACAAGCGGGCGACGGGGATGTAGCACGACCACATTCACCCACCGCCTTAGACATTTTGGCGAAGAGCAGCGAGGCTACAGCGGTGCCTTCGCAGGCAGCACACGTCGACGACGTGCAGCCCCACTCGGGACAGTCGCCAACGCTGAAATCCTCCACTCGGATGATGACGACGGAGGCTCCACCGAAGCAATGTCGGGAGCAAGGGATACCGAGGAGGAGGAGGAGGAAATTGTTGAAGCGCCGGCGGCGGCGCTCTCTGAGCAGGTGATTCCGTTGCTGAGGTACTTGGATCGCAAAATCGATAAATACGCCGATCCACTTCAGCCGGGATCTTACATCGAATTAGTGCGCAGGCGGACTCGCACTAAAGTCCACACCAGCAAGCTACTAGCTAGGGTGGACCAGGAGTTGAGGGAATTGAAGGAGAGGCATGTCTGTTTATGGGGGCAGTACAACCTTGAGAGGAAATCGCACGCCCTCGACATGATGCGGAAGGTTGGAATGGAAGAGCTCACCAGGGATGTGTTGCAGACCACGCAGGATTTGATGTCTGAGAAAACTCAGAATCACATTCTGTCAGAGGAGCTCGTGCGACAGACGCGTTTGTTGGCGGAGTGTCAGCTCACACGGCAGGCGGATGAGGATTTAATCCGCAGACTACAGTCAGAGTGTGGCGAATTGAGAGCGCAGCGTGCGGAGGCCGAATCGCAGTTAGTGGTAATTGAAGAGGATCGCAGGCGAGAGGCAGATCGCACGAAGGAAGAGACGGCGAGGCGTGTCGCCCACTGTCTCAAGGGCTACGCCCACTGGGAAGTGGCGGCGCAGGAGAAACTCACACTACGTGAGTTTGAACTCCGCGCAGCCGGGTTGGTGGCAGGCGACAGCAGGAGTCGGCGGAAGGTAGCGAAGAAGCTCGACGCTTTTCTGTCGAAGGCGCGGGATACCATGTCCACCCTCGAGGTGGAGGTGTCCGCGGCGTTGCAGCGGTTGGGACTGCGCAGTCGAGCGGAAGACTGGCAGGGTAGGGAGTTAGTGCGCGGCAATCCGTCGCGCAGGAGACGTAGCACCGGTTCCGCGGAGTGTAGTGTAGCGTGGTTCCGTGCAGGCGCATAGTGTAGTGCAGTGTAGTGCTAGTTAGGACTTAGAAGGTATAAAATAGTTCAAGGCGTTTTGCCTTGGGTTCTTTCCCAAACTCAGAAGTGCAGATCAGGAACCCATTTCTTCTGCGTGTTTGTGTCCTTGAGTTCTGTCACCACGCACGAGGAGTTACAACTTAGCGTTCCGCATTTTGTAGCTGAAGGCCTTCGGCCGAATGTTCAGAGCTAGTACATTGGTTAGAGACTTGAGTAGTTCGGATCTGCACCTGCGGGTGACTGCCGATGCTCAGAGCCAGTGACTAGTTAGATACTTGAACAGTTTCGCCCCTACACCTTCGAGTGTTTGTTTTTGATTGTACTCCTTCGGGATTTTTCCCCTGAATGCCAAAGTGAAGTTTTGCTACTTCGTGTAAGCCTTGGTTGTAAATTCAGGTTACGCTGCAGCAGGTGCCTTCAGGGTAACCCCTGTAGTATTTCAGGGAATGACAAGTGCCTGAGAATTAAACTCTTCAATAGACTGTTGCTGTGTTACTGAAATGTTTCTCAGTGAGTCCTTCAGTGCGGACCTGTGTTCTCTGCGCGTTTTGTGAGTTGAGAGTGTTGTTCACCGCGTATGAGTGACTTCGATCCGAAGTAGGCAGTCCAAACCGGGTTTCCTACACGAGCAGCAAGCTAGTGGAAGTGTTGTAAAAGCCGGAGTTGGAAGTCACTACCCGCAGCTTCGCTGAGTGTGCTCGCGAGAGACTTTCCCCCTGAAATCTTGAGTAGAGGTCCTAACGGATCTCTGGGTTGTGTTTCTGTAGTTTCAGGTGTGTGTGTGTGTGTGTGTGTGTGTGTGTGTTACGCTGCACTGTGCGACCTCCGAGTGTGCTCCGAGTGGACACTTGCAGTATTTCTGGGAGTGACAGTCGCCTGAGAATTCAAACTCCTCAATAGTCTGTTAAACGTGACACTTTGTACCCTGTGTGTTCCTCTGTCCCTGTGGGTTCGACCTTTCTACCACTATATTGCAGTTTTAGCCTTTAGTGGGTTATTACACCTCTTGCGCGACGGATTGCCGCGCACTAACTCTCTACCCTGCTTGTCTTTAGCTCGACTGCGCAGTCCCAATCGCCGCAACACCGCGGAAACCTCCGTCTTAAGGGTGGCCATGGTGTCTCGCGCCTTCGACAGAAAAGAATCCAGCTTCTTCGCTACTCGCCGCCGACTCCGACTGTCACCTGTCAACAACGCGGTTGCACGAAGCTCTAACTCACGCAGCGTGAGTTTCTCCTGCGCCACCACTTCCTAGTGGGCGTAGCCCTTGAGGCAGTGGGTGACTCGCCCAACATCCAAGCTCATCCAAGCTCCCGCTGCGCCGACTCGGAGTTGGCCAACCCACGAGCTTTACAGCCGGCCAAAACAGAGGGCACGTAAGATGGTGTTGCGAAATCTTGACGGACCCTGCAGAGAGTTTGAGAGTAGAGAAATTGAGCGCGCAAGGGAGGAGAGAGCGATTTCAGTTAGTTTCTGAGCGGCCGACGCGCAGCGGCGATTGTGAGAGATCGAGCGGGAGGGAAGAGCGTCTGTGTGTGCAGGGAGAGCAAGAAATATGTCGAAGGTCCCCCAGCTGCGAGTGTCTCCACTTAGAGTGCCGTAGATCGGTCTGCGCGCATTCCAGGATGTGTTGACAAGGTTGAAGCTTGATTTCCTCCTGTGGGGATGGAATTGGACGTGTCCGGAGATGGTGCGCGAATATTTGCGGGAGAAACACCAGCCCTCGTGCGGATTCCGCCCCCACCCAGAGAGGTGGGACATTAGTCACTGGGCGCAGGTATTAGGAAGGTGTGCAGGCAAGGAAGGGTATCTCCTCTTCGAGGCCGAAAGCGTGAAGGTGTCGAAGGAGGAAGAGAACTCCTACAATGATCTTTTCAAGGTTGGCAAGCATCCCAAGAACGGTTTCCGGACGCGGGATTACAAAGATCGATTGCGGAGAAATGTTGCGACTGCATTGCTTCAAATATTGCAGCCGACCAAGACCGCCTACATGCATGGTTGGCAAGTGGGATTTGTGGAGCTAGTGTTGTCAGGAGCTCCGGTTCATTGGGCACGGCTCCTGTGGAAGGTGACGCGCCAACATGCGCAACAAGAGAGAGGAGGGACCCTCAATCATCTTTCGCCTTACCTGATCGTGTTCTATCGAGCGATGGGATGTTTGACAGCTTTAGAGCGGGCGCGATTTCCGCTACTGATCCGGAGTAATACGGGTAGATACTTGCGGGAGGCTGAAGTGGACACAGATCCGGACGAAGCACCTGCCAGTCCAGCTCCAGCTCCGGCTCCGGCAAGAGCAGAAGAAGAGCATCGAAGTGAGCGCGCACCGCGGAAGCGGAAATGGGATGAGAGACCGGAAGACAGGCAGCCGGAAGCTCCCGCTGCGCCGACTCGGAGTCGGCCAACCCACGAGCTTTACAGCCGGCCGAAACAGAGGGCACGTAAGATGGTGTTGCCAACTAGCAGTGCGGAGACCGGGCATACTCCGGTCCGGCGGAATGTCCTGCCCACGCAGGAGGAGATAATCGCGCAGGTTTTGAGAAGGTCGATGAACACCCCTGCGTAGAAGGCGCGGATGCCTTCGGAAGAAGTTAGACGAACTGAGAGTCGGCCGGCTAAGAGTCGGGCGACTGTAGGTCGGCCAACTGCCGGTTGGCGAGAACAGCGTGTTGAACCGGACAGTAGGCCGGAAGCAGAAGAGAGTTTGGCTGCAGAGCCAACGACTCTCAGAGAGTCGTCTTCGGAAGAAGACGCTTCTGAGGAAGCGCCTCCAGCGAAGCGACCAAGTGGAGTGAAGACATGCAGAGTGGATCCGACTGCCAGTCGGACAACTGCTAGTCGGCCGACTGCGAGTCGGTCAACTGAGAGTCGGTCAGATTCGCCGACTGCGAATCGGATAGACCCGGCGACCATTGTGCGGGCGCCTTCGGCGGACACCCCTCCGGCGAAGACACCTTCCGCGCAGATCGCGCCGGAGGAGCAGGCAGTAGAAGTGGGCGGTGCAGGGGCGACAAGAGTGACTGCGGCGCGGACCCCTTTGAGAACAGGAGATCAAGCCGGAGCGGAGGTTTAGGCAGTGGGATCCCCCACTGCCTTGGATATCTTAGCAGGGAGTGGAGCGGCAGTCGCGGCGGAAGCTGCCACGCGCCACAGTTCCAGGGAGTCGCCAAGAGCTTCTGTGGCGACTGAAATCCTCGAAACAGAGGATGAGACGAGTTCGGAAGAACAGGAAGCGGACTCTGTGCGTGGGACGCCAACAGGGGTACTGTGCGAGCAGATAGTGCCACTCTTGCGATATTTGGATCGCAAGGCAGCAAAGTACGCGAATCCTAGAAAACCGCAGTCTTATGTGGAGTTAGTCAAGAACAGGACGAGGAACAAGGTGGCCATTTGGGCCACTAGGTGCCAAACGTTGGAGATGAAGAATACTGCCCTCCAACATCACCTGGCGATCACGAAGAGGCTACAACAAACCCTGCAACAACAGCGTGAGGATGCGGCGATGAAAGCCCAGGAGGATGTCGAGCTAATGCAGGCAAGGATTGAGTTGGAATTGCAGGAAGAGCGGAGACAAAACCGCATTCTAACAGAGGAGCTTGCGCGCCGGACGCGCGCATTAGAGCAAGGTCAAAGCACGCGCAAGGCGGATGAGGAGTTGTTGCGCAACTTGCAATCCGAGTGCGCGGAATTGAGGGCGCAGCGCGCGGAGGCGGAGATGCAGCTGACAGAGGTGGAAGGCAGCAGCCGGCGCGATGCGGATCGTACGCGAGAAGAGTTGGTGGCGCGGGTGACCCACTGTCTCAGAGGATACACCCACTGGGAAGTGGCGGCGCAAGAGAAGATCACACTCAGAAAGTTTGAGCTTCGGGCGGCGGCGTTGACGGAGGGTGACAGTCGGAGTCGGCGGCGAGCGGCGAAGAAATTAGAGGCCTTCTTGTCGGGTGCGCGCGATACTATGGCGCACTTGAAGTCGGAAGTGACCGGGGTCCTTCGGCGGCTAGGGTTGCGCAGCCGAGCGGAAGACTGGCAAGGTAGGGAGAAAGTGCGCGGCAGTCCGTCACGCAGAAGGCGCAGTACCGGATCTGCAGAGTGCAGTAGTGTAGCTTGGTTCCGTGCAAGCGTTTAGAGTAGCAGGTAGTGCAGCGTAGTGTTAGTTAGAACCTTAGAGGGTATAAAGTAGTTCAAGGCGTTTTGCCTTGGGATTCTCCCAGGTTCGGAAGTGCAGATCAGGAACTCACTTTCTCGGCGTGTTTGTGTGTTTAGTCCTGGCACCACGTAGAGGAGCTACAGCTTGACGAAGGTACCGCATTTTGTAGCTGAAGGCCTTCAGCTGAATGTTCAGAGCTAGTATACCGGTTAGAGACTTGAGTAGTGCGGATCTACACCTGCGGGTGATTGCCGATGCTCAGAGCCGGTTGCAAGTTAGATACTTGAGCAGTTCCCCCTTACACCTTCGAGTGATTTATCCTGATTGTACTCCTACGGGACGTTTCCCCTGAATGCCAAAGTGAAGTTTTGCTACTTCGTGTAAACCTTGGTTATCAATTCAGGTTACGCTGCAGAAGACACCCTCAGGGCACACCTCTGTAGTAATTCTGGGAATGACAAGTGCCTTAGAATTCAAACTCTTCAATAGACTGTTATGGTGTGTGTGTTATTGGATTGTGTCTCAGTTGAGTTTCTCAGTCGGGCCTGTACTCTCTGCGCTTGGTGTGAGTCGAGGGTGACGTCCACCGCATATGAGTGACTTCGTTCCGAAGTGGGAAGTCTAATCCGGGTTCCCTACGCTAGCATGAACTAGCGGAAGGGTTGTAAAAGCCGGAGTGGGAGTCACTACCTGCAGAGCCTCTGAATGTACTCTTGAGAGGCTTTCACCCTGAAATCCTAAGCGGAGGTCCTGACCGACCTCCGAGTTGTGCTTTTCTAGTTTCAAGTGTGTGTGTTGAGTGACTTACGCTGCACTGTGCATCCTCCGAGTGACCTCCGAGTTGAACATCCTCCGAGTGACCTCCGAGTTGAGCATCCTCCGAGTGACCTCCGAGTTGAGCATCCTCCGAGCGGCCTCCGAGTTGAGCACTTGCAGTATTTCTGGGAGTGACAGTCGCCTGAGAATTCAAACTCTCCAAAAGTCTGTTAAACGTGACACTTTGTACTCTGTGTGTTGCCTTTGTCCCTGTGGGTTTGACCTTTTTACCACCATATTGCAGTTTTAGCCTTTGGTGGGTTATTACACCCGTGCCAATCAGTCGCAGAATCCCACTCCCTCTTCACTGCTACTACTCTCTTGAGCTTAGCTCTGTTCTTCACTAATTATAAATAGAATCCAGCCTCCTTCGACACAGCATACTTCTCTCTCTTCCCGTCCAAATACTTTAGTAATGGAACCACACTATCCTGTAAGAAGTCGGAGAAGGAAACAACTAACTCTTTTGGTTCCTCCTCCGAAGTCTTCGTCTCTTCTTCGGGTCTCACATCTTCCACAGGAGATGACGGCAATGTAATGTCCGCGGCTTCTACCACCGTTCCTCAAACTTGTGCAACAACCTGCTCAAGTATTTCGTCACTCAGTGTAAGCTCCTTTACCAATTCCTCGCTCGTCTTCGGGTGAGGTATTTCTTCACTCCCCGCATACCGTGTCCGCTCCGAAGACAGAGAATTTGAACTTACTATCTCCGTTCCCTCCTTCAAAGGTTCTGCCGGTGCATCCACTAGAACTTCGATTAACACCCCCAAAGGTCCTTCCATCTCCACGGGCTGTGTCAACTCGCCAACTGCGTCCTCGGGTGTACTCACAATCGAGGCAATTGTCTTTTCCACGTCGCTATTTGACACTTCAATTGCCACCAACCCTCGATTCGCCCTCTTCTTTGGTCTCGCGCGAGTTCTCGACTGCCTGATTACGTTTACTTCCATTTCAGTTCTTCTGACCTCAAGTGCCAAATCTCCCTCGTCGTCACTCACTACTTTCCTTCTCTTTGCCAATCGTCTCTCTGGCTTCTCCCGTCTCTGCACATCGTCCACTTGAACGAGGACCACCTCGGGCTGTCGTCTGTGGTGGGATTGAGAGTTGACGGGTATCGTCTTCAGTCCCTTCATTGGACTCGGTTGTCAAGATTTCCCGCTCCCTCGGAAATCGTTTCTCCTCCTTCCTCGTAAGCAAATTCATGCCTCGATAAAAATTCACAAGGAAAAGAGTGATATGATTGATCAATGGTCCCGTCCACCGGGAGTCCGCATTCACCCAAACAAGATCGTGAAAGATTCTTGCCCAGTGTACTCTCTGTGCCTTCAGGATTCGCTCGAAGAACCCTACTTGCCAGGCCGTCACATTCGTCATGCGCGCCGGTCGCAAGATATGCATAATTCCCATAGCAATCGCCCTTCTCTTCGGATCTAGGTAATCAGCTGTCTTCCACCCGTTCGTCCCCTGCCTCCCGAAACTGAAGAGTGGCCCGTAAGAGAATTCTTCAGTGCGCGTAAGTCCCACGCTACTCTTCTCAAACAAAAGATCTCCGTCGCTGTCTGTGCACAGTCCCACCACCTTCGCCCAATGCTCAATTGTCCACAGCATGGGATTACCTCAACGCTCCTCGCCCTCGGTCTCGTTCTTATCCATTATTTCCTTACAGATACTTGCCGAGACGCAATTCCAATTCCACAAGAGCAAATCAAGCCGCAATTCGCTCAACTCGCGCCTGAAGGGTCGCAATTCCACGTAGGGCACCTTCAAGGGAACCAATTTCCACACCTTATCACTCTTTTTGGGCGCCATGTCTCCAATTCGCGTCTTCGCTTCTAGCAAGGTCGGTCGATTTTGCTCTCTCTCACTCTCGCTCGTTCTTGCTCGATATCGCAATGTCGGCGCGAAGGCTCCTCGTAATGCCCTTACCCTTGAAGCCCTAACATTGCCTCCTCGCGCGCCCAGTAGAATTCTTGACACGTACGAACGTCGTCTGGCCCGTTGCGCGATTTCAAATTGATTTCCTATGTCTTCGCCGAAGACACAACTCTTGCACTGTCCAGAAAAGGCTGCGCTGAAGAACCGAAGACCCGAAGATCTTCGGCCGTAGGCGAATTCTAACTAATCCTATCATAACTCCTCAAAAACTACTCATTCTAACTCATACAACTACTTTCTACACAAATATCTTTTAGTTTTGTTGATTTTTAAAGAAAAACGAAAAAACTAGGCACCACAGATCTTTACCATTATGCTTCATTTTGGTATTTATTTGTCATTACACTGATTTTCTATATACATGATGGAGTATACATGCTTCAAATTATGAAGTATAATGAGCTCCATATTATATCGCATGTTGCATTTTCATTTACATGTCAAGACTCGAACAGTAGTGAAGACATTAATCATGCATCAACTCCAATTCTAGCGGATTTACACCTCTCATGTGACAATCAAGTCACCGTAAGATTCTTTCTTAATCTTGTACTTCATGCTAAAACTAAACTCATCGAGACAAAGCATCACTTTGAAATGTATTTAGTTTCAAAGAGGAGAATTGCAGTTGATTACAAAGACATAGATGCCAATCGGATTGATCTTTTAACAAATCTCAGTTCCGTTGTGTCATGGCAGGATCGTTTGACAAAGATTCGACCATGACACAAATTTAAAAACATTGATATTTTATTGATATGCGATCACTAACAAAATAACGAGAGATTTGCTAGCCTAGCTGTTCAATATTGCTACAAATCTACCTTGAAATTTGCTCCAAGTAGAATACACACGTCTCCATCAAACACATAAATACAAGCAATCACTATCTACAACGCCATGCAAGAGTACATTGTATGATGTTGGACTAAGTAGATCGGAATCAAGGGAAACCATTTAAGGATTTGATACATGATCATGAATTTAGATCTCTTTAGTTTGTTAGAGCTAAACTCAGGTGTGAATCTAGACCCTAAATCTAGAAGGTCGGTCAATTTTGGGATTAGATTCTCGATTCAACCATTGTGTATCAATATGAGACTTGCTAGGATAAAAGTATCTACTACATGTTTTGACTATGAACAGCATTAAACCTTGTGTGAGATAAACACATTTCCAATATCCTTTAGCATAAGACTGTGAATATAAGTTGAACCAGGACAAAACAATGCAGTCAAGTCCTACATAATTCTGTAACTCTTAAGGGAACGGCTAGTTATCCCTCATTTAGGGCTAATTAGCCCTCACTCTAGTATACGCAATACTCTTATTGGTCGATGTAGGGATGCAATACTCTTATTGCTCGATGTAGGGATGCAGTAGCATCTGTAGGGTGTTAGACCATTCATAAGAAAGTTTAGTGCAGTGAGCACTCACTGCACTAAACTACTCACTAAGTCCACACGGTTAAGACTCAGTGTTTATGTCATAGAGACGAGTGAACCTCATAACGGCTAGTTATCCCTAAGTGAGGGATAACTAGCCCCTCCCAACTCTTAAACAAAATAATTGAAAATCGGAACGTAAATCTAAAACCTATTGAGAATGAATCAAAAGTCAAAATATAACTGCACTAATCCACACGGTTAAGACTCAGTGTTTAGATCACAGAGACGAGTGAAACTCATAACTTATCAGCAAGCCTCTCTTAGTACGGACATCTGTCAATTGACTTCCATATATTCCTTATTTGGCTGTCACTAAGTTTGTATTTCCAAAGTTTGTAATATTTATCTACGTGGCATAATAAGAGAGTGATAAAAGGTACCAATCTAATTGGGCCACTCAGTTTACGGCTATTAAAACCCCTTAACTTGTTTTTTTTGCTTCAACTTCGGTCACATTATTATTTAACTTAACTGCAACTATCATTTACACCCGAAGAAGCCGCGTGATCTGCCCTCGACCAGGGTCTTTCACCTTTCATGGGGCTACTCCTTCTGTAACGAAGGCACCACTGTACGATAGGGACCGGGGAAAAAGGGTCGAGCGTGTGGAAGCATGAGAAATAGTGCAGCGGGCCTCTGAATGTAGGTCTTACCAAATCTCGTCCCTCCTTACCTCACCTCCTCTCTTCTCAATAACTCATAAGAGAGTAGGAAACTTGTCGTTAGCTTCAATGTATGTCATCTCTCAGATCCACTTTGGACTCAAGAGGGAAAGGCAGGTATAGATGAATCTGGGTTAGTGTGAACCTCTTCCCTACATACCATCGAGACACGCCTTCTCATAGATACAACAGTGCCTGCACCTCTGGATACAAACGCCTTTTCATCAGCAGAGTTTTGGAGCAGGGACATCGTTCAGGCGTGTGTGCTGGCTCTTGCACTGTTCTGCGCGGTGGCAATGTACTGCAGACATGGCAGTTGATTCTTAATTTCTAGCTTGCTTTAGCTTTGCTGTGGATGCTGCTGTAATGTAAAGCAAAAACCATTTCCTCAAATCAGGCAAAAGCCTGATTTGCTCGCTCGCAGGCTCGCCCGTGCTTGCTCTGCACACATGGCACATCCATACTCTTGTATGTCGATGCACTGCATGAGTTCGCCACTTGGCTCATTTTCTCAAAATGTATGTTGTTGATGTCGATGTCCATGATGATGCTTGCGATTATTCTCACGCCAGTGGTGTCCACCGGTACGAATGCGCTCTCTGTTCTGTGGCCTCGAGGCTATTGAATTTCACGTGGTCTCTGGACTTGTCTTCTATTGTACAGTCCGGAGATGGGTGTGGTCTCGTTGAAGCGTCGTTATCTCTAGCTAAAACTATTCTTCGGTCTTGACTATACCAAGCATTAGAGATAGGTTTCTTCAAGTCATAGAGTTCTTTGGAATATTCGACTCTATATTTGCAAACGTTGCCATCGTACAAGGCGATTTTTCAGTGCTGAAATGAAAAAAAATATAAAAGATAACGCAACGTGAAATACATTGTCGTGAGATTCGGAGCGCATCGTGGAGTAACTTCAGTGCCGGACTCTCTGAAGTCAGGAAGGGAGTCTTCGATCTTTGAGTTGTGTGACGAGCAACTGCATTTGAGAGTGAGTGACGTTAAAACGAGCTCCATGTCCACTGCGTGCAGCCGGATCATCGTGTGGGGAATGGAATTCCACTTCTGCCTTTCTCCTTTGCCACCAGCAACGGAGACTCGTGCAATGCGTGCACGAGTCTCCGTTAACCATCGCACGAAACGTCGTCCGGAGTGGGCAAATCGCGAGTCAACAATGGGCTGGTTGGAATGCTGGCCAGTCTCGAAGAAATTCTGAACGCTCAGAAATCCTCCGCATAGAAAGCCAAGCTCATCGCGGACAAAATTGTGAGCTATGGCGGAGTGAACGTTCTTGTAGATTTCAAAATCCGAACATGATCGTGACGCTTTCAAGAACACTCTTTCAAGAGAATTTCTTGGGGAACTAAATTAAACTAAATAAAGTCGTGAACACTTCTAAACAGAACAAAGAGCAGCTTCCTCGCTCACCAGGTAAGAAAATCACTCGAATATGTCCAGAGAAACGAATCAGAATGAATTCTACTTTCGGACTCATTTAGAGAAAATTTTCCCTTACACGCTGTTGTCGAACTAGATTTTGTGGCCATTCTCCACAATTCCCAGCAAACATAACATCGAAGCTAGGTCCGAAATCTCTCAAAGCGTTTCCAAATTTTCTTTGTTCCCTCCTATGTCTTCCCTCACCTTCTCGATGCGAAGTAAATCTGCGCATACATAAGATGCGTAATACCTGACGTCCTTACTATCCCGCCCTTGGATTAGGCATATCAAGTCTTCTATGAAATCTACAACAGTTACTCTTCTCATCAATAGGTTGAATTGTGATTTGGCTATGTCGGGTAATGACTAGACAATGGAGAGCTGCAGCTGTACAGGGTTATCTTCGGTCACTTCGAACACTCTCACCATATTTTCCAGAACTCCCGGACATTTGGCAATTAGCAACGCATTGGCCCCACCTGCTGCTGCTTCGAATATGGTGGCTACTTTGACGCGATGTACCATCTCCCCCTCATTCTGCTCTCCGCTCTCTCCGCTCTCTGCACTTCTGTTCCCCAGCAGTAATTTGGCCAAGGTCTTGAGAGGTTGTTCCTCCTTTGCTAAGTCGTGGTAGTACTCAGGAACATTCGCCAAGGCGTGGGCGGCCGAATATTGAAGGTTGGGAATTTGCTTCTCCTCCAGCATGCGCACAAGTACTTTACATGTTCTCTCGCGATCGAGAAAGCTGTACTTGTTTTCTCTAAGCTTGTCGGTCGCGAAAGCCAGCGTCGTGGCTGCTTTCACTCTGCATTCTCCAGGCTGTCCATCAGGATGACCAACTGGTCGAGACCTCCTCCATCTGGACATACTGTCGCCGCCGATAGGCCGTCGCGAGCGAGAATGTGCAAGGCGGACAGCGCGGCCTTGAGAACCTCTCCCACTTTCATGTGCAGCAGCTCCAGCAGCCTCTCCAACGCCTTTGGAAATATGCTGATCTGGGCCCTCAATCTCTTCACGCGTGCCAGATAGTACAGAATATAGGCCCTAGTGGCACGGATCCGGCCATCGGCATCCCATGCCTTAACCCGCCCTTCTTTGCTCAAGAGGCGTACGAGTACTGTAGTGTTGGAGGCACAACTCAAAAGGCATACCCGCGGGCGAAGGCAGTGCATGCCTCATTCGCATTTACAATACAGGGCATGCCTGTATGTAAGAAAAATTTTATACATATATTCCAGAGTTAAAAGACTGTGGGATAAGTCAAAAATAAATGAGAAATTATGCTTGTTATTGGAGCTGAATGGTACTGAAACTACTCTTGGAACCGAAGGATTTACCAAGTATATGCAATGCTGCTTTTGTTTCGGTACGTGCTATGTACACAGGTCCTTCGGCGTGTTGATTGTTTCTCCTTCTAAGAGTGCTTTATTTTCATAGAAGTATATTTTCTGATATATCAAATATACATATTTTAATACGGGCATGCCTTTTGACCTTGAAAGGGAGCATGGGCATGACTCGAAATTTTTTGTTGTCCCTCCAACCCTACGTACGAGGTCGTTGAAGAATCCTGATGAGTCAGCAAGTTGAGTTTTGAATTCTATAGGGGCGTTCTTTAACCGTTCCTTCAGATCTACGAGCGAGGCCGGGTCTAAACTGGGCAACTTATTCAAGGAGACTTCTCTGAAGAATATCAATCTGGCGACTGCGTCCCGAACGTGATCGGCGATTTTAAGATCATATTTGCAAGCCTCAATTTGGCTCAGGAGATCGGTGTATATGTTGCAGGTTTTGCTAGTCGGTTTGCACACTGAGAAGTGGTCGGCGTCCGCTGTAATGCAACTGTCACAATCGCCGCCTCTCCAAGATGCTTCCGGCACCAGCACGTCGTATATTCCCACTAGGTACTGCATGAAGGAGAATCGTGTGCGTCAATTAGAGGCCCACCATCATTTTCAATTCGAAAGCCATCAGAACACGAACAGAATGAGATTTATCGAGCGACCAGTTCAAAGTTAAAACGCTGTCTGAGACCAACACAGGCCACGAAAGAAGAGAATACATGAGCCAAGAGCGATGAATCCTCCTTTCCTAGCGTCGACCAACTTTGCAAATCCACATACATTTACTCACGTGATCGGGGCCGACCAAGAAGGTCTGAATGTTTTGTCTTTTGCGATCATGGCCCTCTGCTCTTTTGCGCTGGATCTAAATAGTAGGGACTCGAGGTAAACGGAGAATATGGTACTCATAGTTCCCAGCATTGAAGACAGCAATGCTTGCACGATCCAACTTTACTCTTAAACTTTCGGACCTCTGATTAGCATACGAGCCTCTACAAAACAAAACTTATGTTTCATAGGGAGGGAAGCACCAGAAACGCACAGAGACATAGCGAAGGAAAGAAGAAAGGGATGTTGTAAGTCAACTCCTGGCGGTAGAGAAACTTTTGCATTTGATGTGCATGTAATTTAAATGGCCATCCATGTCATTCGAAAACAATCTCGATACCGGAAAAAGAACATACCCACTTAGTCACATAACTTTCTCCAATTGTAGCCTTCCGCCATTTCCTGTACAAGCTATTCAATTGCTTGAAGTCCTGCTGTAGCCGTGAGAGGTACGGGTTCATCTTCTGCCATTTTTCCATATTGTGCCATCGAAATCTTCTTCCACGCGAAGTGTCATGCCAAAATGAGGCGTTGAGTTGTAGTAAATCAGATTGATGTTGTCCAGGAAATCCTTGACCTTTCGTTTGTCGTATACGTCACTTCCGTCCTTTGCAATTCTGTGAGCTTCCAGCAGAAGTTCCTTGATAACGATCCCTCCAAGAGAATGACCCACCAAGACCACGGGTTTTGATCACATCTCGTACTCCTTTCCAGAACTATGCAGGAATATGCTGGCTCACAAGTTTTCTCTTATTAGGTAGTAGTCTTGTCTCCCGTTTCTCGATGTAAGCTTCAGGCTAAGATCGTAAGAGGCAGAAAATATCCGGGCACCTTGCACGTCTTCCGCCAGCCAAGCCTCTGGCCAGACAACTTCGGCACCGCTAGCATTTTGACATTTTGACGAAACCCAATCGCGCAAATAGATATTACCAATGTCCTCTCCATCATTACAGGGCCCGTGGAAGAAGATGATGGACATTTCGAAGTCATCTCTCTCATTGAGGGCGTATGGGTTCTCACCGAGCTGCTTCTCGAATGGAGGTTGGATCCGTGACCTTTCTGCGAGCATGGTTCTGAAACAAAAAAATTCAAGACAGCGATCATGAGTCGATCGGAGGAACACAAAACCTTCTTTTGCTCCAAATTAACGATCAGGAGCAAGCGGAAAGTCAGCTGGTGTCAGCAAGTTCAACCTCACGCAGGAGTGTTTGCAATAAACCTCAACTCTACACTCTGCAATCGATATATGACAACAATACTGCTACATACATCTACCCTACATACTAAACCTCTTTCACATCTGAACGACGAAAGAAATTCTCGATTCATGAGTTCAAACTGACAGACGACTTCACAGTTTATACGATTAAAGCCGATTCCTGCTCTTGGACTGAATTTCTGATCATAGAATGTAACTTCTCATCTGCATGGTCCATATGCGGACATATGTTTTCTCCTCTCGTCCTTGACTGAGAATTCGAAAAAGAAGTGAATCATCAATACAAAGAAGAAACGATAAATCAAGTTCATCAATTAGCTGCAATCCTCCAGGCATGGAAATAAAGATGTCAACGACGGAAGAAACTTTGCGAGGAATCCATTTACTTCTCTATTTACTTAGGAATAAGACTACTATCTGGTTCGATTAGACATAAAAACCGACCACCATGGTCAATTTGAGACATCAAAGCTCTAATGCTCAATCCATTTTATATTAGTAGGCCCGAATCTGCACTTTAGAAACAATGAAAACTGCACACAAACGTCCTAACATGAGCTTTGGATACAGCTGTAAAATTCCAGGTGGAAATAAAACTGTAAAAAAAGAAGTAACACTTTTCTCAGATTCTATCAATGCAGGAGACCGTATGTCTCTCGTGTCCAGCAGAGGTTTACATTCACTTTACTGTAGGTACAGTCTTACGATATTTACATGCTTCTTTGACATGATTAAGAGTACTTGAAATTGCCGATTTTAGTTGAATATCACATTTCCAATGAATCATCGTTGGTAGTGTGCACCTAGGATATATACTTATACCACGGCGGTCATGAGCTGCCCGTCAGCTTTCCATTTCTTTTGTGCTCTGATAATAGTTGATGCGTTTTTGGCACAGGTTACATTGTTCGGAGTCCATCCTTTCCAGAGTTATATGAAATTTGCTGGACTTGTACTAGGAGTGACGTCCTAACTTGCTGATCAATATTTTTCCGATTTCTCTCATTTGACACTTTCATAGTTGTATGGCATATGAGTAAGGATTTCAGATTCACGGGAGCTACCTCAACTAGCATGAGTCCCACCATCATAATAAAGACACGACGTAATTTGGGTGAAGAATCTGTAGGAGCTCGTACAGATACAGAGAGGCATCGAGCGGATATCGCCCACGGTCAAATGTACAACGAGTCGTCGGAAACTATTCACTACACTAGGGGTTGAGAGCTCTACAGCGAGGTTCTCTTCTGGTTTCACCTTTTCAACCATTTCAAGGGGCACACAACAAGGAGCCGCAATATGCGAGAATACCTTCTATAGACTAACCCCATCGTACAAGGCGATTTTTCAGTGCTGAAATGGAAAAAGGTGTATTTGTATATAAAAAATACATAACGTGTAATACATTGTCGTGAGATTCGGATATCATTGAAGAAAACAGACAAAATTTGTACTAAACTCAATAGATTCCGTACTTTATTTCGTATTTTGCCTCTCTAAATAGGCAACATACGAAAGTTGCCTATTTAGAGAGGCCTGCTCATGAGGCTCACTCGTCTATGTGACCTACACACTGCGTAACATTGGGCCAAGAGGCTTCCCGAGGAAACTCAGCAACCGAACCCCACAAGGAGGAACCTCGTAATCGGCTAGCAGAGGAGGTAGTTTCTGATTGCACATATGAGATGGTCTGGAGGGATTGAGGATTTCGATTGAGCGATAAGTTGTCGCTCAATTGAAATCTGGAAGCGATCAGAAATGAGCTTTGTGTTGTCGCCGACAACACAAAAGCACTTATGTTAGCACTTGTCTACTGACGAGGAGGAGAAGTAAATATATCACATACTCTCCATCGTTCTTCTAAAACGGGTGTCGATTACGCAAATCAACTACAATGTCTCTGCCTTCTGCGGATCCAGCCACTGCCGCGCTGAGGGTAAGGAAATCACAATCATCTATGCAAAATACAGTATAGCAGTTCTGGAATGTGTTTGCGCTATTTCCAATTATTTTTTGAAATCTAAGAATCTCAGAGCTGCATTACGTAAGATCGGTTGACGTTGTCTTTGCTGATCTGCATCAGGTCAATCGCTTAAGCGAATCTATATACGAACTTTACAAGCCAGGAGATGAGTCACTGCTGGACATTGTATTCTTTCATGGCCTACAATTGTCACACACCTCTGATGCTCACGAATCTACATGGAGGTCACGCGGTTCTCAAAAGGAAGTATGGCCGATGACCTGGCTCCCGGAAGATTTTCCGAGAGCTCGGATTCTCTCAGTCAATTACGATGCTTGTATCACGAGATCAGCAGAGCATGGAAGATTAGATCTCCACAATACAGCCAAAAGTTTGATGGAAGATCTTCAATCTGCAAAGGTGGGGCAGCATCCCTTGCGTCCAGTTGTACTTGTTGGTCACAGTTACGGAGGCTTGGTGATCAAACAATTGTGCTTCGAGGCGCACATGGCGCACAGGCAAGTTTTCTCAAGTCTTCTCAAGTGCGTCAAAGGAGTTTTCTTCTATGGAACGCCTCATCACGAATCGCGATTTTTCCACGAAAGAGTTTTCGCGAAAGATGCTGGCCCTCTATCGTACTATGTGAAGATGCTTTGCGCAGAATCAGCTTGCGTTCATGATATGTTTGATTCTTTACGTTTGACCTACAAGTGGAGGATTGCTGGAGTAGGAGAATCGATACCTACTACGTTTTTGACGCCAGTGAGTTTAAGATTGATTTGCGTTCACGATGTGACATGTTTGATCTTTATTTTACTCGTCTTGATTTTAACTTGTTGAAACAGCAGCATCAATTCTGCATCAACATATCATGGTTCGGAACCCAGTACTTTTTTGAGATTGTTCGGATACCATTTACAAAAGATCCTGATGGGGTTCATGAACTTGGCTGAATTCCGGTTTCACTTTTTGGAAATCAGTCCACCATAGAAGAATTTATAATGACGAGTCTGACCAGTGGTTTGTTCCAACCTGTTTCCGAAGTATAGGAAGGGAAGTTTCAGAGTGAGATGATTGTACACGAGGTTTCAGCTCGGTACTGCGGAGGTTTCATTGTGGAGCATGAGGATCATTTCTCTCTCTGCCAGCCCAAGAGCAGGAATTCAAATACTTACTTAATGTTCACAGCGTTCATTCAAATTATTGATATCAATCAGGTTGCTCACACGAACATGTCCTCCTTCTTGGCAGTTTGTGTTTTCCTCAAGAAAAGCAAAGATTAGCCCATGTTACCCTCTTTTAGATGTATGGGAGCCAAAATAGATTCAAGAAACCAGACGAGTTTATTGTGGACGTCCATCGATCACTAGATCACTGTAAACAAAATTTCAAATTAGGTCTTTGAAGTAAGAGGCCATTCTAGTTGGGAAAGATTCTTCTTGGCCTACAGATCTAAAATGCGTTTGGCTATTGTGATTGGATACAGGTGTATAAGACGAGATTTCTTGAGGTGCCGAAGATGGCAATGATACTACATTCTCACCTCTTCAGAAAGGTTCAAAACATCTTACGCACAGCTCCAGCAGTAGCTCTTTGCGGCATGGGCGGTATAGGGAAAACAACTCTCGCGAAGCTGCTGTTCAATGAGTTGTTTGCTGAATTCGAATATACTTGTTTCGTACAGTTGCCAAAGGGAAAAATCAATGAAGATTACATGAAAGAGCTAGAAGGCAGAGTGTATTCTTCGATGCATCATCATGGCTTAAAGGTTGAACGAAGAGGGGTAGTGTGGCATTCGACTGATTTGACAATGAAAACGCTTCTCCTCGTTCTGGATGACATTGACAATCATTACCATGTTCAACTTCTCAAGCACATATCTTCTTTGAACAATTGCGCGAATAGTCGCTACATTGTTACAACCTCTCGAAGTTTGGAATATTTGAACTGTAATGTGACCTCTGGAGATAGATATATTGACGCAGACGTTTTCATCGTGGATAGATTGAATTTAAATAGCTCTAGAGAGTTATTTATAAGCCACGCATTTCCTTATCCAACCAAACCGAGTCGAGCACTAGAAGATTGGATAGACAAGATCGTCTCGAAATGTGATGGAGTACCATTAACCCTGGAGGTTATTGGCAGTAGTCTGAAGAATGTAGACAAAGAAAGCATATGGAATGAGTGTCTCAACTCTCTTGATGAAGCAAATGACTTACTTTGTTTGGATGAACGGTTGTGGGCGAAATTGAAAGTGAGCTACAACCGTTTGCATAGTGAGGAGAAAGAAATGTTCCTTGATGCTGCGACATTCTTCAACAATTCCACCTGGAACCTACGAGAAGCTAAATCTTGTTGGCGTGTGCTCTATGGCTCCGAAAATTTGCGATGGCAGACTTTAGTAGATTTGTCTCTCGTCTACCATGTAAGCGAAAAGGACAGAATACAAATGTCTGAGCAAATGAGGTCTTTGGGAATGAAATTGGCTTTGAGATGGGGAGATAATCGCATATGTAGGACTTGGATGAAGAAATACGAAGGACTCCTCAAAAACAAAGGATTCCCCTCGACGTCATCCAGCACTGGTATGAAAATTGAGGTATGAGATTATATTCAACAGCTCCGATTCTCAAGGTTCAGTCTTCTCTCTAGAGTACTTGGGCACGTGAGATACCGGTTGTTGATGTAAATCATTGAATTTCACAACACTTGAGTCACGTCATTGTTAAGTCGGTATTTTGCTGAACTTTGTTGTTGACTTCTTGTAAACGGCCGTTTCAAAGGTTCACTACCCTACTTGTCGTAATGCTTTCTCAAACTCAAAAACCTTATGAGTAGATCCTCTGACTTTCCTGCAGAAGTGTTTTTCAAAGCACTTCACTGTCATTCAGCGAGCTGCTCTTTGAAATCAGCAATACATTTTTAACAACTTTCCTTTCATTCTGTCATTGACATCACACTATGTCTTTATCTTGCTCTTTAGGGATTCATCAAGTAACGTAGTCGCCATACAACATTATTGGTTTTGCCCATCCTCACCCTACTTGGCTTTCCGTACACGAGCATACCAGCCAGCCTCCTCTTCACTCAATTTGGGCTTTACTATTAAGAATGTCATTGACTTTCAAACTGAAGACTCGATGTACCTGATAGTATGAAATGCTACAATTCTTCTAGGTCAAGTTAAGATAATGGACTATATATGTGGCTTGTGATGTGAACTAGGATCTACTAGCGCAGGAGGTGCAGGATCTGGTGCAGGAGGTCATAGCGCTACGACTTGAAGACTCGATGCCCCTCACCTCGAGAAATATTGGCCAGATGAAGAAGCTGCGATATCTGGATTCCGAGAAAGAGTTGATGTTGGATGAAGTAGGTGGCAAGCTTTCAAAAAACGTGGTTCTTCTTCGACTGCGTGGAGAAGGGAGTAATCTTTGTGACTTGTTCGACCGAGGTCGTGACCGTTTGGCTGTTCTGGACTTGAAGGCACCGCTCAGATCTTTGCCAACAACCGTCAGCGAGTTGCAAAACCTTGAATTCATGAAATTCGAAGCTTGTCTCTTCGAAGGTCTTCCCGAAACGTTCGGACAACTTCCCAGGCTTCGTCATCTGACATTTAGCAGTTGCAAGAGACTTCGTTCACTCCCCGAAGCTTTCGGACGGCTCTCAGAGCTGCGGTCTTTGGAACTTCATCACTGTTATAATTTTAAAGCATTGCCGGACTCGTTCGGCCAGCTCCCCTGTCTGGAGACTTTGATCATGGTGTCACTGCACAAACTTCAAAGGTTGCCTAAGGGTTTCGGAAATCTGTCCCAGCTAGAAAGGCTGGTAATATCAGATGCGCATAAGATCTCAGAACTGCCTGAGACCTTCGGCCGTCTCGCTCGACTGCGAGACCTGCATCTCGATGATATGTCTGGCCTCCAAGCCTTGCCTGATACTTTTGGGCAGCTTTCGCAGCTGTCGCATTTGTCAATAGCGGGTTGCAACATGAAACAAGAATTGCCGCATTCGTTTGGGCAACTGCCCATGCTGACCATCTTGGACCTCCGCAGCTGTCACAGCGTTAAGGTCTATCCAAACTCCATCGCTGCTATTCAAAGACTTCGCAGACTAAAGTATCTTTTGGTCGAAACCGGTTGACCAGGTACATTTGGTATCCATAGGACAGTGGGTCATCATGATAATCTATCAGAAAGTGAGTTGCGAGAGTTGGATTCATTTTTTGGAGTCCATCAGGAAGGGCATCTTCAGGATAGCCAAGTACGTGAGTTGGAGGAGTTGTATTTAAAAAGAAAATGAGGAGCCTACATCCCCTAGGTTTCCCATTCCTGTTGAATTAGAGAATTATATTGAAAACACATCATCATCAGATTTGGATGTACCACAGATGTTTTCATCAAATAATGACATTGGTTTCGAGTTACGACGTTGAAAAGTTTTATTTTGCTTTCCATCGATTTTAGTATTATAGATTTTATAGATTTAGATACTATTATATTAGATTATTATATAATTTGTGAAAAGATGTAACTAATGTAATTGATAATCTTTTTGTTACTGTACATTCAGTTCATGTTGTTAAAATTAATCTCCGTAATTTTATAACATAGAATTTCAACTCATGCATAGAATGGAAATACATAACACATTGTAGAATAAATATACATTTTGTCTGTTAACTTTACCCACATCTTGTATATTTGGTTTATGTGTGTCTTGGAAAGTTTCTAGACAATGATTCATGAAGATATTTGTGTGTCTTTATAATTCAAAAATTTACAAATCAATTTTTTAAGGTTTTATTTTTTATTATGTAATCCAGAGATCTATCGCAGCATCGGACACTTCAGCTTCGCCTTGTCACTCCTCATTTTGCAGCGATCGATCTGATGGTGACAGGCAGAAAATCGCTTCCGCTTCTCTTCTCGTCTGCTGAATAAATGAATGAACGAACGGTGATCGATGAAATAAATGTTTATTTTGTGTCGCGTTACACCTACTGTTGGAATCGGCAATGTGGCACATCCTCGGCTTTGTTCGTAGACGAAGGCCCGGGGAAAAGAGTGCTGCAGTGGGTTTCGAGATTCGTTCATGCGTGCTCGTCGCCATCGCAAGCGAGCCAGCGGACGAGAGGCCTCCAATCCGATGCCATCACTGATGACGTTGTCTAGAAAGATTGACGTGATTGACTGCGTCTGGTAGCAGCCAGCCATCTTTGCGCAACGAGGCATCTTCACTTCGTCTTTGCAGAGTGCAACGCCAGCACCCATTCGGAGGTAACGCGTTGCGCTCATCAGCTTCACGATCACCGATCGATGGATCGATCGTCGGTACAGACAGCAGATGGAAGACCGACCTCCTCTGCTCGCTCCCGGCGACGTCATCCTTCGAATGTTGTGCTCCCACGGAGAAAACCCTACGAGCAGCACCAGGGAGAGGGAGGGAGGGAGGGAGGGAGAAATCGGAACTCCTCGAAGCCACCAACATACATCCGGCGCTGGCGACCGAGACCGGCGCGAGAAGTCTTGCACCTCTTAATTGCCGGTCGAAGAGGTTCGTGTGGCCGAATGCGTGAACGGCCAGGCCAGCTCGACGGCGACGGGGCACTGCGGATTGCGCCGAGGCCGTCGCGCTCGAACACGTCACCCGGTGCTGCGATCGATCGGGCCACCAACCGCCGACGGGGCGAAGAGGTTCAGACGAGGACGCCGCACAGCCACGCCGTGCCGTGCCATGCTATGCCATGCACAGCGATTCCCGATCGCTCACCGCGACGTCAATCATGACCTGGCCGGCGTCGATCGTGTGACATGTCGAGGCGCTGAAATCCGAGGAACCGGAGGAGGTCGGTCGGTTTCTCATGCTCCCGGCAGATGAGATCACCCCCAGCTTCCAGGATCGATCGATTCAGCCATGGACTCTTTTCACACCGCCACTTTCGTGTGAGCAAGCTCCTCGAGGCTCGATCTGATGTGATTGACGTCCAGGCTTTCGTTCCTTCCCCTTCCCATTCCGCTGGTCCCTCCCGGGCTCGAACCGGACCCGGAGCGAGCCGCCATGGCGACCTCTGAACGGATGTCGGCCACTTTTGCGCCGCCCCACGGAAGCACCGAACCGGGGGCCGCGCCTGTCAGAGGTGTTTCCCCGACATCGGACACAGACAGATTCAGAGGGAGGGACAGGAGGCATGCTCTGCTGTGCTGTGCCGTGGACCTCGCGATTTTGGCCGCCTGCTCTCTCTCTCAGCGGCGTGGGGGAGGCAGCCGAAAGCTTCCTCGTCCATTGACGTTCTGATTCTTCTTTGACGTTGCGGTCGTTGTCCGCCTGGATTGCGGGCGGAGGCCGCGCTCAGAAAGGCTGATCCACAGTCCCGAACTGGGACAGCTCCGTCGAGCGTTCACAGTCTTTGGGCCAAAAGTTCAGCAGCAGCAGCTGCAGACCTTCCGAGGCCATGAAGTTGTGGTTTCGGACGAAGGATGTGGTGGCGTGATTCGATGCACTGCGGGGCTGCGCTTTACTTGTTGGCACATCGTCGTCGTCCACCAGGTCCTTGAAAGTGAGGTTTGCGCGAGGCAGGGTCACGCTCTTCACTGATCAGCTTCCGCTTTGCCTGAAATTCAATTACGCTGTCAAATGGAGGATTGAATGTGACAATGTGACCATCTGAGTGTGCCTCGGAAGTCGAGTTGCAGGTTTGACAGGCTGAGCGCATCTGGGGGACAGCGTAGCAATTTTCTCAGCTGGTTCTCACCGGTGGCGGTTCTAAGCAGGACTCCTATCTGAAACTGCTCCGTAGACTGCGAATCTGCGGATCTACTACATGTTCTATGACCCTCCACCGACGAGCGTGCTCTTGGAAATATATTGCTTTTGCGACGAAACGTAGGATGTAATCCCACCTCGCAGATTCACCACATTCTATTCCGGGTGTTGAAAGAAAACTCCAACGGGAAAGAGAACGGAGAGTCCCATCCGGATCATGCACCGAAAATCCGATCACAGAAAGATTCACACAATCCAAGCCCGGGCAGACTGGCAATCCTGAGACATGCAATCCGATCGGACTCCATCGGCATTTATCAATCATGATCCACGTGATAAATTTGGGAGCAAACTCCAGAGCTTTAGGACTCGGTAACACTCTCATCACCTTTGACGTTACAGCGGTTGAATACGATACTAGAACCTCGGAATCTAAATGTAGCGGGCATCCGGGCCTTCTCGAGGTGAACGAATTTGAATGATCAGTAGAAGCTGATGGGCACAATACTGGGGTCCGGTACAAGTTAAAGCCAAGATAAATGCATATTAATTCTGTCCACCTCATCTCTCATCTCCCCTCTTCTCCTCTCCTGTCTTCGAGGGCAAATTGGTGAGACTAAATCCACCAACAACAGCGTGCTTAACATTGTCAAATTGATGGCACTTGTTGTTCTTGACCTAGATCACAGCAGCGCGATAAAGCTTTCACGGAATATCAGTTGTGGAGCTATAGATTCGCTGTATTGACGGCAGTTATTAGTACAGACCCGGAGAACACTCTGCAGCTCAGGTTTGCAATGATTCGTCGGAGGCCGAAAATATACGACATGAAACTTTGAGAATAAATACTTATGAAGTAGTAAAGCCATTCTTCTCTTGTGGATATAGAAGCTGTGACTTGGGACGCGGTGATTGAATGAATGAGGTGAACGATCTCTGTTTACTACGATATCGGTCACCAGGCGGAGGGAGGGGAGATTGTGAACCCCTCTGTCACCACTCGCACTGTGTAACGTATGATATCTCAAGCAAATCGGGGAATACTCACTACTGCGATACATACTTCATAATAACGCAGTGTCACATGATTGACTGTGAACTCTGATAAATAATTCCGAGGTTCATAGAGCTGAATAATTAGTGTATCATTGCACAGGCCTGAGAGACTTAGCAAGAGGCCACCGTTCCAGCCTTCTCTTTGCTGACCAAGGAAAACTTTTCAATCCTTGTCCCCTGGGGCCAACAGAGAAAGAGAAAGAGAGGGCGAGATGTGCTCCTCCTCCTCCTCCTCCTCCTATTAGCAGATGACTCAGGGCGGCTGGAACCTGAGGACCTGAGGAACCCTCTGTATACATATTTGATTTCGATTCACATGATGGTTTTGGGTCGGAGCGAGAAATTGTGTTCCATGTGCAAGGAGGAGAAAGTGGACGGATCCCAGGTAAGTGGGCACTTTTACAAGCTACGGTTCCTTCTCTTCTATGGAACATGGTACATGCACCCCTCTAATGATGCAAAAGTCCAGCGTCATGTATCATGAGCACATTCTTTGCATCACTGTGACACCGTGAGTGATGATTATAATGTACAGAGCGTACGAAACCCGGGAGACTTGGATTTGGTGAACTCGATCGAAAGTGAGCGGAAGGAGCGGATCAAGAGTGGAGAGTACAATCGATGATCTCTAACTGTAACAGTCTATCGCTCTCGATTCCTTCTAGTACTCACAGAGTCTTACTATCATCACCCGCAGATCAATGACACACTGTAACAACGCAGTGCTGTCGTGCCTTCATTGCACCGGAGCCAGTCAACAGGAAAAATATAATTATCCCGTAAGTAGGTTGTTAGAGGTACTTAGAGAATATTATGCACCAGGTCCTTCTATATAATATTCTGCCGCTGCTGCTGCTCTGCTTTTGTGCACCGTCCTCGTAGAATCCGAGATGTCAGTGGCGAATCATCTCCAGAACTTCACTTCAGACAAGGACAGTAGTCCTTCGACTTTAGATTCTGTTACTTGTCGGTGATAACAAAACAACCGCAGCTGTGCAACGAGAGAAAACATTCACAATATAGGGCATGTTCTCTGCAGAATCCTTGTGCAAGCCGACAGAGAATCTCTCTACAAATGTCGGATACAGATAAAAGACTTTTGTATGTAGAGTTTCACGCAGAAGAAAGCAGCAGCTCCAAAGTACACTTACAAACCCTTCTGTGGCAGCCAAATATCCGCCATGGTGCGGAATTTAGTTCAAAAAAACATTTCTTGTTAAAAAATACGCAGATTCTGGAATGGAAAAAGAAGGCCTGGAAAAGAAAAGAACGCAATTTCCAAATTTGATCAACACCCCTCTGCCTGGTCTGTTGCGGCTGCCACTGGAACAACGTAGTCAAAGCCCAGCATGAGAATGGGGGGTAATATTCCAGGTCCACATGATATTACCGAGCAGTGACGAAGGTTCAGATAGTTTTGGAGTGGACCAAAGCGATGGCCAACCAAACCAAGCAGAGAATAAAAAAAAATAGTCCGAGAGGACCTGCAAAATAAGAGTCACGGAGCCACATAGTCAGAGCTCGACATGTTTCTCAAGGGACGGCTCGTTGGCGAAACAAATATCCCCAACTGTACTTGCGCAGGAGGTGGATCCGGACGTGGGTCGTGGCAAGTATGAATCCACTAAGTTTCAAGGGCAAGGTTATTCCACTTCAAGTTGGTAAGCGTGCTCTGTGAATCCGGCAACTAGTAGCATTCCTCTTTATGATTGCGAATTGCCGCTGGTCCCCATAGTCTTCTCCATGCCACGCCGTTTTTAAGTGTAAAATATGTGTGGTCAATAATACTGGCGGTGACAAAAGTGGCAGCTCAGTTTTAGCAACTGCCTTTACCTCTTTATTTACGCTCCGTGTTCGGCACAAGCTTGTAAACCTCGACGACAGCTACAGTCAGTCAACTAGTTCTAGTCACCTGTATAGTTCATCGAAACATGGTCTCAATAGACCGATGCACTCATCATGATATGGCGAGCTTTCCCATGCCCCAGAACCCTCGAAAACGTCCTTACAACACGCAATACGAAACTCTATTTTCTGATAGAAATGAAACTGTTAAGCGATAAATAAAATGAGTCATTCAAAAAAAAAAAATGCCCACCATAACGAAAGCGTCAGCAATGAAAACATCATCATTTATCCAGCGGAGCTGTTAGCACTTTACAATCCATGTATGTCTATAAAGCGTTCATCAAACTATTTATACAAACTACACTTTGGAGAAAGAGAAAGCCTGAAGATTGGGTTCTTTTCTATACGTATGTCTTGATGGACATGAAACCGCCGAGCACTGAAAATACAAAGTTGTGCCATTTCACTTTAAAGTTTACCACAACGAAACCATCAGATATGAAACCGTCATAAATCAAACGAAAGTCATAGCAGTTTGATCTTTACAAGTCTTTAAAGTGTTCATCAATCTACGAAGACACATCACGCTTTAGGTAAGAAGCATGCCTGGAAACGGGATCCTTTTCTATACGTCTTGATGTAATGAAACCACCGAGGAATACTAAAATAAACCTTACAAGTCTCTATCAACATACATATAAACAGTACACCACGACGAAGGCGTCGCATAGAAAAAGTTAAATCAAGTGCATGACCGGAAGTCCTGGCATTACACATCTCACCGCTTTACACCCACAACACTTCGGGAAGAGTGCGTGTCTGAGACCTCTGCGGTACATTTTCCTCACAAGCAGGAGGAGGTGCGATTAAATAGAGGCTTAATCAGAAAGCTAGATCCACTGCCATGATTCGCATTAATCCAGCTTTCCTCGCTTGATTAGATGTTGTGACGCTGAAGCGTTTCACTGCAACGAGATCCTCTGTGCACAAACATCTCGGGATTCGGGAGCTACGCGATGATGGAAAGTTCGATACAAGGGCGACGGGAACGGAGGTACCGTACGTCCGTGGACAGCAAAAGCTAGAGCGGACGTCATGGGGGCGGTCATCGGCAGTCCGCAGTCCGCACTCGGGCATGCAGGATAACAGAGTTCAGTGTCCCGGTATTCCGGTCACAGCTGTAGCAGGTCGTGGCGAGTATCAGGCAGTATTCTGTGCGGGTGGCTTGCACACAATACCATACTACAGGCCCGGCGTCGTCCGTGCCGGTATTTCGGTCTATCGTCATCTGCCACCTGCAGGTTCATTTGCCGCCGGTGTGGCGCTGACGTCCTGCCCTGCCTCCGATACCGTTAACGTTCATACGGTGTACAAGGTCTCGAGATCGTCAGGCATACTGTAGCGAGATGTAGCTGAAAGCTTCCATCCTGATCTGCTATCTGAGTAAAGTCATCCATGAAAAGTGAAAACATCCCCACCATCGAGATGAAATGTGAACCCACTGGAACTGAAATTTTGTCGATCCCCAAAGTATCAAAAGGTAAGGAACTGTCTTACACTTCAACCTATAACGATTCTCACTTGGGGCTAATTAGCCCTCACTCTACTCCAGTCTCTTCTCTCATGGATAGATGCAGGGTTATAGGTTCCTCGGATGATGAGCATTCAGGGTAGAGTGTTCAACCAATGAGAAGCACGCGTATACTAAGTGAGCGATTACTAGCCCTCACCTCTTTTTAAAAAAAACCGTTTGTCATATTGGAAAATGAATGAATATATACATACATACATGCAGTGTATTCGGAATCTATACTTGTGTGTGCTTAACAACCAACGAAATTCCACACATGCGAAAGATAGATAAATTCCACTTTCATAGACAAAGAATCACTAAGTTGTACAAATTATTACTAGGAGAAATCAGAGAGTAATGTCCTCAGAGCTGATGAATGTTTTTCATTTACATATACTTTTTTATTAGAAGATATAGTGTTCAATTATTAAAAAAATTAGATATTATATTATAGTATATCGTAAGAGAAACTAATTCCTTACAAGACATTGCTCATGTATTTAAACATGAGCTCATAGATTTCATTGTGTGGTTAGATAACCACACAATAAAAAGTTCTGAGTAACCCAAACCGATCGCTAAAGTTATAAAACAATCTCGTGGGATTTGCTTTTTTTCAAAATAGACTTAGAAGAAACTCTAGTCATACACTACCTTGAACATAATGACTGATTTCTACAGTATTGGACTGCCATCCCAGAGCATCCTGTTTCTTACAATAGAAATCGACCATCTTCAGTTAATTAAAACTTGCCAAAAAGTAAAATACAAAGATGCGTTTTTCTCGTGACAAAGTGCAATTACGAGCAGATACTAGCACCATCATCTATGAACCAAGAACCAAGTTTGAACATATTCGTTAACAAATACAATATATGAAAATGTACTTTTCTACGAGGAAAATGGAAAATTGATATTGAGCGTGACACTTTTAATCACAGCAATCTAGCCACATCTCATTATCATGACAAATATCATCAGCAAGGGAAAAAAAGTCTATTCCTTTTGCTCGTATTTCACAAAATGTTCATGTTTAGCTTATTACGTGCTGCCCTCATCAAGCCCATTTTGCTCCTCTTGCATTGAGTTAATAGACCTACTTGTAGCGAGGTATAAATTTTGAGTCTTTAATTCGACATGACACCGGTAAAATGTAAGTTTGTGAGGGTTATGGAATGAGGCGCCACACATAGAGTCCTCATAAAGAATTAAGTATATAATTTTCAATGTAAAGACGATATACCACTATATATATTCTGGTACCATGAGACAGTTCAAATCAAGAGTGTGAGAAAAGTGCTTGAAGATTTCTATAGATGATAAGGTTTGAACCTGTTTCCCAAAAAGTTTGTGTAGCTTTTACCATGAACTATATATTAGGCCAATGCAGATGTGGCCAGGGTTGTGGCGTTGTGGCAATCATCCTAGGTTAAAGAAAATGGAAATAATTTATACACTTATGTCCAAGTCCTTTTGTTTTTAATGGGGCCCCATGTATCCCCAAGCAGATAAATGGAGAGAAAAGATTAAACTATCGTTTTCTGATCGAAAGTGGATGCACATTGGTTTGTGGAATACTGTACTTGTGTATAGAAATTTATGCACACATTGCTGTAGACTTCTCATGTGACATCTGAAGATAACGCCGTCCCAGCCGTAGCCTGCAGAGATGTCTACGATTGCTGTAGACTTCTCATGTGACATCTGCAGATAACGCCGTCCCAGCCGTAGCCTGTAGACATTTCTACGATCCAACAGTTTCGTCGTGTGCCCTGCCTCGATTTGCCTTCGATAATCTGAACGTGCCAAATTGCTGGAGGATTAAACTATGCTGTTACCTCGCAGTCATGGCTGATATAGATTCTGGACACCAGGTACAGTTGAGACTGGAGGACCTTGGTCACCTCTTAAATGGAAGGAGGCCCAAAAGTAAAGCCTGTGTCTCTGCGGAGGTCAGAAGAGGTGGGAGCCGTAGGGCTCTTCTTTATGAGGGTTGACTGTCGTACTGTTTCCTGATGTGCTTTTCTGCTTTCTTATTCTTCGCTCATATGTGCAGCGCAGTTATGGCGCAAGGACCTGATGCAGTTATGATCCTGTCAGTGATGTTCGTGTGCGTAAACCCCATAGCCGTGATGATTTTGCTGATTGTTTCATGATGGGGCGGATGCCCTGGTTTTCAGGATCGGAGCTCTGTGGTACAACTTGTACCTAATGAGTTATTATCTGCCTCGAAATACCCTCATCGATCTGGATTGTAGCTTGAGTATCGTTACCTTACCCGTGATATTTGACACCATCAAGGTTCAGAGATTAAATTTGTCACGCACAATACTGCCAATTCAAAGCGTCCGTGGCCCGCTCGGTGGTCGAAGAGAGATCAGATCACACCCACTGTGGGAGTACTGCTTCCTTGACACTGGCGAGAAACCGGTTATAAAGGCTTCTTACACGCACGCCATTGTCAGATGCAGTAGTATTAACGAGACAATAGTGGAGTGAGGATCGTCCGCTCTTCTAATTCCAGCTTTGCTCTTGACATATCCGACTCATCATTCGCATCGTGGTCATGGCTACATTAATATATTTGTCATTTTGCAAAGAGCAATGATGTAATCATTTGCATGGCGTTACATGTTGCTTTGGGTTATGCTATTGGAAGTGAGACTGCTATAAACTCCCATATTGTTTTGATTAGTGATCTTTGTAATCGAAGTATGGTTTGGACGCTTACCTATAGTGGACATTAGAGCTACCGTTCCGGAGATATGAATCCATTTATCATGACAAAGTTTTGCTCTTTCTGTTACCGTTGGCCATCGAATTATACAAAGAATCTCCTTCGTGTACCTCTGCAAATGGTTTCCATCAAAAATTTCCCCTGTGTGAGTGAATTCTGCCCTTTGTATCACACAAAGTCGATATCATAATCTTCCTTTCAGGAAGAAGTCCCCTGCAAAGAGTCCATGTTACCTTGATATAAATATATCTTTACGCACCCTTCCAAAGCTGGACCTTTTGAGTAAAACCATAAGAAATGAAACCTTGCCTATGAAGAAATAAGACCTTGGCTATTTCCACAATACAATCCATTGAAATCATTATCTCCTAATATCATATGCTAAGTATAAAGTTTGAACAATGCATACATCATCATAAATTAGGAGAATTGAGTGACTCTCAATGCTATGAGTTAGCTATTAATGAGTGTTTCAATACATAGATTTCTATTCTGATTTTCAAATTAATAAAAGTAGCTTGTGCAACTCAATCTTTTTTTTTCTCAAAACTAGAAATAATTTCAATCTTGTTTGCATTGAGAAAATTCTTCTAAAGGGAGAAAAAAATTCATTTTTACGGGTTTTCATTATTTTGATATCCTCATTATGAGAGGTGGATAGGGGAGAACATTCTACACGCAAATATTGGAAATGAATGAATCCTTAAATACGTAGTATACCAACTCAACTTAAGTTACACGTTTTGTTAAGTATGCAAATCTGTGCGAAATATGCTAGAGTTCAACTTATCCTGCCAAGTGAAAATGACATAACTAAGTTGAAGCAACATAGTAATGGGCAGAATTTTTAAGTTCACAATTAACTTTGTTCCACTTCCCTAGTCAAAGCTGGTCTAATCTCCAGTACTTGGGAGCGTAAATTTTTTTAAGATGAATTTTTTCAATATATCCCATGTATGTGAAATATTTTTCGGGGTGAATATTGAGCTTGAGAATAGTGTACTGTGGATGGCTTTGGTTAACAACAAACCAAATCTCCATTGTACAGGAATAAGAAAAATCCAGCATGACAGTCTATTTACACATGTGACAAAACATTCTCCATGTAGAAGCTGGTGTATGCAGCTCCTGTTCTTAAAATAAACCCTTATCTTGAATCTGACAAAATGGTAGTAAAGTACTGAATATATTGGGCAGATACATACATCCCTGAGAAGTGAAAGAAGTCAAAACATCAACTGATGTGGGATCTTGAATAAGGCACTCGGTGGAGCTGCGTTCATTGGTGAAGGGTAACAAATTTTATATACAAGAATGGAACATGTTATTCATTGTAAGTATACACCTATATCACCAGCCATGATAGTTCAATGTGATGCTTGGGACCTATCTAGTGCCGTTCAGGAGATCGGAATGGATCGAATGTAGAAATCTCAACTAGCAAGGAATGGAGTCTCTGATGCTTTCTGAAGTACCAGACTATATCGATGATAATTTACGGTTACTGTTGTAATCCAATCTACTGTAGTTATCCAATCTATACTTTCAGCAAGCATTGAAATATCGGATCAATAACAAAACACAAAGATGAACAAGAGAAGGCCCTTGGGCACAGAAAGCTACAATACTAAACAGTTTGTGATCTCATCATCAGCGTGATGCTTCAAACTCGAGCGCAGTGCTGCCTGATCCAACTCTAGAAAACTATGAATGGGTTGCTCCCGTACGTGTACTGTACAGAAGGAAAGCTTGTTGAAGAGCACCTCCCACTAGTAAAAATGTTAGCATGCCTGCAACCAGCAAAGGCCCTGAGAAGATTACCACCTAGAATGCGACCTTGTGCACCTCGATCTTGCACAACTGCATTTCACGCTTGAGGATAGACAGCAATTTGTAACACAAGTAATAGAAGAACCAATTCAGAACTGAATATGCTCTACACGGGAGCCAATGATGAGCACTATGATACAGCCAATCTCAGAACCCGACTGTCAAGTACATGCTGTGTTTTCGAAGATTAAGACGCGATATCTTCAGAGCATGGCATGGAAGAGATTGACGCCGCACCGATGGCACAGAAATCGTAGAGGTACAGCATCGAAGTCCGAAATACCCCCGCAGCGAGTATGCTGCCAAACTTCACAAAAATCACACGCGATCATTCTTTCCCCATCGTCGTCTTTAGTTCCACATGGGCAATCCACAATCCAGGAATCGTTCCCTCCTTCATAGCGCCAGTCACTTCGCATATCGATGCCACTTCCATCGACGATAACGGTGGATCCTGATTCAATAGTTCCAAACAGAAGATCTTCATCGTCCCCGTCCAGATGAGGAATAGACTCCACTACAAAGTTCTTCATTATGTGATATGTCTCGCGGAAAGCCCGCTGCGCCTCGGCCTTCAAATCACCAATTGTCGCATGTGGGGGTAACACGACAAGCTCCGCCGGCGGACTCGGTCGGTTCCTCAATGGGACGTCATCCTTCAAGACAACAGTACACATGACTCGCAAATTCTCATCGTCATCCATGTCCCACTCATTGTTGGCACATTTCCGAGTTATCTCGCCTCGGTAGTCCTTGATGAATTGCTTGGTGTCAAGAATGATCCGAGATGCCGTAGGAATGGCAGTAAGGACACTCTTGATGCCTCTCTTTGCAGGCTTGTAGCTCTCCAGAACATGCTTGTAAATGTAGACGATATCCCGCAGAACTTCAGCGCGACCAACCTCGCAGACTGGTTCCGGTTGCCCTCTCTCCCTGGGATTCGAGTTCGCAGCCGAGCCGTTGACATCCTCTAAGCTGTACTCCAGAACTTTAGTGATAGGATTCACAGCTCTCCGCACAACGTGGCCCCCAACAACTCGGTTGCCCAAGGACTTGAGGACAAAGTCTAGGAGACCTGTGTCACCAATGTAAACTCGTGCTGCATCGCGCACGTCCTGTCTCGGCATCCACTTCTTCTCACACCCCTTGAGAGATTCCACAATAACTTGAGTTGCAAGGTCCAAGCGTTTGACAGACCATCGGCAGGGCATGTCGACAGCAGGGTTGTTGCTGATATTGCCGCAAGTATTTTTCTTCTCAAAGTCCTTCGAACTTTTCGAAAAAGTCTTTGAAGTCGGATGGAGAGGAAGTCTTGCCTTCAGCTCCATCATAAAGCGGATCAAATCGCCCACCGTTTGGAGGTTCTGACAACTGATACGCTGATACATCCCCACAATTGCAAGTACATCCTGATCGACACCTTCGAAGTGTGGAGCCATCACGTTCAGTGGCATGCCTCGGATCGCCTCAATTGCTTTGACGTACATCTGTTGGCTTATTCCAAAACTTCCATGTCCGAACTTATATCCCCACCTCCCGTACCAGCATTCTCCGTAGGCAACTGCATGGAGGAGTCGGAACTCGAGAGTTCGCTTCTTAGCCACATCTTCAACACTCACCTTCCTGCAAAATTCCAAAATGAAGCAGCCGGCGAATCAGGACAAGTTGTTTTCTTCCATGCATTAAGGTAAAAATGGTATATTTTAGCGTATCAAATAGCAGATGATTCCCCACAAGGTCCTTTAAACTGCGGCGACAATCGGGCGTATGCTCAAAGCCGGTGGTAAATCAGTCATTTTCAGCTCAGCTCCGTGCAGCCCGACAACCAGAACCACTTCTGACACAATATCCCTCGTTTGACTTGAATTTCTAAGAGTCGTACTATGTAAGGTCTGCTCGAAGACCCAATGTCAAACCTTTCGTTATTTTCATGCCAGCACGTATCTCACGTGACCACGTTGTGCAGGTGCGACTTTGCTAGACTTAGACGACGTAAAATGCTGGTATCAATGTTTTATCAGTTCATCAAGGGTATGATGCATTCGCAATATATTAAGGCGGATAAAAATAATACCTGGCTCTCAGCATGGCACAAATTCGATCCCACAGATCCATGATTTCCCTTCCGGATGCGAGCTTGGATCCTTTTTCTCTTCCATTTATCCGCAGCAAGTGTCCGAACCCGTTCGAGTGAAGCACCCCGTGGAGGAGGTGGCTTTGCAGATCCAGGATGCTCCCGACCACCGCCTCTTCTCCACAAGACGGGCAGCTGAACAGCGTAGGAGGAACGGGATCACTGCACTGTGGGCATACTTTGCCTCCCAGTCCAGCTCCAGTCCATGTCGGGACAGGGCGGTCCTCGAATTCAGGGGCGGGAATGATGAAATGCCAGCGTTTGTTAGAGACGGGATGATGACTCCAACCTGCAACAATTCAGACAGGGAATGAGATAGTCTGAACTGAGGTGCTCAGTAAAGCGTAAGCTTGAACAGAAGTATCCATCGAATGGATGCACGTCCTTTGGTCGATCCGTCGCAGGACTTGAGCACAATTTGGCGAAGAGATAAAAATACACCACGTGCATGCATGACTCGTTTTGGGAAGAGTCTCTCACCAATGCACCGGCAGTGGTCGCAGTGGGGATGCAGAGCATGCATGGAAGCCTCCTCAACAATGAGCAAAGTGCAACGGTCGCCGTGGTTATCAGACTCTTGTAGGGTGATGGTCCACGCCGGCATGCCTTCAATGTGGTAAAGCTCTGGCTCTGCACACTCGTCCAAAAAAACTTTTATGTTCTCTCGGAAAGGGCCATCGAAATCGCCCGGACACCCAGGATCTCCGAAGGTGGTGATCCCGAACATCCTGTCACGAGACCTGCGCTTGCGCGAGCGATCGGCCGAGGGGAACATTTTGAGAGATATCTCTGAACCTCGAACAAATGCTTCTCGTTCTTGTGTTTGTTTGTCTGAGTTTATTTGCGTTTGAACTTAAACAGCCTCGGATTTTGAAGACCCAGGAAACTTAGGGAAGCACCAATCAGATAACACAAGAGACAGAAGGGACTGCCGAAGGCAATTAATTAATTGCTTGCAAACACCACTTCACTCGACAACCCAAATGCTATCGACGCGCAGCTCTCTGATGTGATTGATTCCAGCTCCCTGCCCAGCAAAAATTCCCGAAACTGCACCGAAAGCTGGGGCCCGAGCCGCTAGACAGAACAGTGCGCTCCGCAAGACCCTCGCACACCCTCCCTGTCTCTCCCTCCGTCGGTACGCTCTAGTCTCGACAATTAGCCCTCAAGCTCTCTTCCTGACACCTCCTCCCACAATTTCGGCCACGAAAATACCTCTTCCCACACACTTACTCTCGCTCTCTCTCCCGCTACCCTCGTCGTCTACTGCAGCCCTTCTTCAGCGAGCATAGAGCTGTGGACCAACACGACACGAGCCGCACATGAAGGATGGAGCTCCTTGCTTCCTGACTTCCTTGCTTGGGCCCTCCCTCCCTCCCTGCCACAATCCCTCCCTCCCTCCCCCGCTCACTCTTCTGCTCCCCGCAATGATGCTACGAGAAAAAGCCCCTTAGCCTGCGGCCTAGCTGAAAGATATACTCTCCCTCCCCGTGCAGCGCTCTTTGCAGGGCCCGCCGGGACCAGATCAGACCCGACCCGCTACTCGCGGCCCCCTCCCTTCCATTTACGAAGGCAGTACTTCTCAAGGCTCTCTCTCCCTGCCGCCTCCGGAGTCCCGAGACACCACGAGAGCGAGCCGAGGCTGGGGCTGGGGCTGGGACCGGAGAGCGCAGCGCCGCGCCGCGGACGACGTGGAGCGCGGGGGAAATGCGCGCGGACTCGAGTCCGAGCGCGGCTTAGGAGAAGGCGGCGAGGTGAATCCACTTGCCAGTAGTCCGATTGATTCTGGGATAAAAAAGTTTACTCCGGGAGCAGGCTCCAGCACGTGAAATCAGCCGCATCCATGGTCGTAGGCATGGCGAACCCATGAGGACGCCTCGGCGCCGTCGATCTGGCATCATTTTTACTTCGTGACTCTTGAGTGTCAAACTGACACTAAACTTCTGGAGCAGCTGCCTACTTGGGGTCCCTGCCTGTTGCTAAGGGTGCCGCCAGCTAAGCTGTGCATGGTCGAGTCCCGGCCCTCCCTCCATCTCGGGTAACTTGAGAGTCGGGACGGTTGACGGGACTAGCAGCGGCGTCGTCCCAGTGTATGTCCGGTGCTGGGGCTCGAGGCCGAGGCTTATTCTCATTCCGACGTAGCCAAGTGCGTAGTGGTCCGTATGAATACGGTCACGGTAACAGCATTGCCTCTCGCGAGGGGAGCGAGGGCGGGACATCTTCACCCGAGCGTGGAGTTAGGACTTGGCGAATGCGGGCGCGGGGGTCTGGATCGGACGGCGTGGATCGTCGAGAGCACGCGATCCGCGCTGCTTACGCGCCCTTCGTTTTCAACGGCCTCACGCCGACTCATGCTCGTTCCTCTCTACCATGGGCACCATGCATACCCTCATCTACCCATCGAGGGCTGTGGCCGTGTGGCCATGCCATTCACCCATCCATCATGACTCATACGATGATCATGATACAAACGAAGGTTGGAATTTACCAGATCATCAGCCCGTACAGCTTGTTCGTATAATGAGAGCGCCCCCTCCACGTGTTTTTTTCCCATTCGCCCATCGCGCTTCAACCATTTCAAAGGCGATCCACATAGCCGCGGAACCGATCGCAGCCATTGGGAAGGAGATTAGAGGGAAATTATTCTGTTAGAGATGTCTCTATTAAGTTTGTTATTTTCCACATGGCTGACTCGTATTCGCCAAAGTGTTGCAATTATTACCCCCTAATACCTAAATCAAATTAGCACCAATTTGTAACCTTTCTTCCGTTTGCCCGCCCATCTCCGTCCGTACACGACGACGTGATTCTCCAGCGGCGAACCTCGTCCACCGACGGGCTCCAACCGGTGATTTTGGTTACTCGGCCTATCACCGGAACAGAGCGAAGTCCCTTCATCCTTTGTCTGCACTCCCTTGCGGAGGGAGAGTAGACGGGGAGCGGGCCGCTCCGGCCGTGGCCCTGTCCCATGACTCCTGTCCCTATCCTGGACTCGCAGCTGTTGGTGGCGCTGCATCAGTTAGATGCAGCGGAGGCGGTTGTTGGTGGAACGAAATTCCGTCTCATTAGACGATAGTGGCATGTTACATGCTTTGATGATGCCATACTACAAAGTCGACATTTTACCCGGTGCCCTCCAACGATTAGTCTCGTCAATCAATCTGTGTCACATCAAAACAATCATAGTCACAAGGCTGGATGTTGATGATAACGACCGTCTCCTACTCGTGATCGGATTCCACCTTGTTTTGCTCTCGTTTGGTTCCGGCCCCTCCTGCCTCTCATCACTCGTCGAATGATTTTTCTTTTCACCGCTAGAGTATGCCCTTCGGAATACAAGTATGTTCACTATGGATGAATTTTCTGGGGCATATTCGTGCATGCTCGATAGAAGTAAAATGTAAAATAATTAAGAAGCATAGGTCTTACACAAAAGACTATGCATAAACATGTGTATGAAGATCTTGCTCCAATGCGTAGGAACTGCATTATTTATGGACATTGTCCAACTTAGGAACTAATTTCCAAGGCGAGCGCGTGGAAGGATAGGAAGGAAGTTATGGTGGACAGGTGTTTTGGGATGTGAATTTCTCAAGTTTGTCTCCATGAGTAGGCCCACGTTTGTAGAGGATTAAAGCCCAGACTATATACGTCATATCAAGTCGCTCGCCCCTTCGAGGGCTGTGACAATCATACGCGTATGCATACCTCCTGTAGCAGGCTCTTACTTTCCTCCTGCGTATGGGCCGTGGATCATGAAAGGAGGTGTCGTGCCGCTAATACTGTATGGAGGAAAGTTGCTGCTGCACCTCGTTGTACCTGCGTCAGAATGGCCTGGACCAGTTATGACGACGGATCCACTACTGTATGTACAATTGGCACTAGAATTGCAGGAAGTATTGGGAGCACGGCACTTTTTCCTCACATCCGTCTGTGCCATAAACCCGGCACCTACCATGAATTCTCTAACTTATAAATCTGACTTCGAACTGCGACTGGCGGAGTTAAAGGAGGTTCGCAAGGCTTGCCGAATCTCCATCTGTCGTGCAATCAAAGCTCCCGAGATCGTGAATTGTAAGAAGGTTGCCAAAGGCAAAGGAGCACCGGAGAGAAACTAGCGCAACGGTGGGGAAACCGACCAGGCAGGCAATGGCAGGCATGCGCCCGGAGGGAGGGAGGGAGGGAGGCGGGCGGGCGGGCGGGCGAGGCGGGGAAGGGCCCAACAAAGTTCGAGGGGGACTGATCGGTAGCAGATGTGAGACGTGGTGTATCATCAGGTACATGGCATCTATTGCAGACGGCCGCAGTTGTAGGCACAAGCACTAGAATCGTCCTCCTCCTCGACCTCCTCTTCCTCCAGCTCAGTCGCGCAGCAGCGCCCTTCATTTCATGCTTCCTTGACCTGAGCATCAGTTGTACTGGATCGGGAGCAGTACCTTCCAACTTATTGTACGTAGAGAAACGTTTAGACGAGCATAATAGTGAGAGGCGGACGGATAAAGAAGATTAGACTGAGAGGGGGGTTTTCTATACTGATGACTCTCTCTCCAAACGTCGCTACTTAACAAGATTGTTTTGACGTGTAATTATAGCCCTCGATTATCAGTTAGAGAATGATACTCGACCCATTGTACATACCGAAATGCAACGCCAGCCCGTTGCAGCTTGTGACCCCCGCGACTCAACCGCAGCAACCTGGATCGGAACATCGCAGGAGGCCGTACTCGCCACCAATTCCATCTTGCTCCGAGCTGCCTCTTCTACAATCTGTTCCAGATAGGCCGACAATTGCTGTAAGCCAAATGCAGCACAAAGTCGGTCCCGAATTTGTCTTATTCCTACGTCGCCGTCCCCCTGACGTTTTGTCCACAATCGAATAATAATGGAAGGGAGGAGGAGATGAGAATCCTCGTTCGGAACCCCACTGTTACAGTATACAGTGGTTCGCGCATATGTTGTGTTTTCCGACGAGGAAAGCCCATCAATTATCAACTGTCACAACACATTGCACGTTGCAGCCCCTAATGAAGTCCTCGATCAATGTTTTCTAAATTCGATGGCTCGTGGACAGCCTCAACGTAAGGTTCACCCCTCACTCACGTGAAGTGAAGCTCAGACCGAAATAACGAAGTGCACCCCTGTCACGCTGCTCTATCCACATGAGAATTGGAATGCACTATTTGCGGCTTTTTTGTGGGGGAGTTTAAGAGCGATCCAACCTGAGAGTCAGATTACTCATATCCACATTGTCGCTTCACTTTCATACACCCAAATTACGTGAAACATCACATGCTTAGCGGCAAATGAGACCGCTCCTCATGACAAGAAAAAAAATTCATAATATGGTAAGATATCGGAAATGGATTCGTTCATGGGTTAAATGTTTGGTGATGTAAAACAAAACAAAATACCAAAACCACGTGTATAATCCTGGACATATGAAGATCTCTTATTTCAAAATACATGGAACAACTGAATGCTACTTTCAAGTCGTTTCCATTCGTTACTTCCATGATGCTTCGTTGATCTACGTTTTACTTATGGCTTACACCGCTTCGGAGAGTCAGTCAAGCAAGTGATCCATTCCAGCGATAATCAGGAGGCTGGATCAGTCTTGCATTAGTTATCATCATCTTGCAAGAAATAAGTAAGCACTTTCTTTCTCCACAGAATTCATAGCTTACTTTCTATTCATTTGTCTACCACGTCCTTTTATCTTTCAAGTTTGAAAGTGAATTCAACTTTATCTCTTTTCACGATTGATATCCCCATTGATACCAAAGACATAAAAGCATCTACAAATGACACATCTTGTTTCCCTTCATCAAACATTCATTGTTGTTGGCAGATCAAAAGAAAACTGTATGCTTTATTGAACACAACACTTTTCACATGAGAATAGTTGAGAGTAGACTTACCAGAAAAAGTAAGATGTCTCTTTTGATCATTCTCTTTATGATTGTTTCGCTATTTTTATCCTTCAAGTTCATGCTTCTACAACAAACGGGAAAAGCAAAACCTTCGAACACAAAAAGTGTGCTTTATTAGTATAAAGCACACTTTTTGATTTTGAGGTGATTTTGAGATATATATATATATCAATTTCATTATTATGATGGATCGATTTATAAAATTCACATACTCAAGACCCTTCGTAGGGGGCGAAAAATTATTATACTTATCAACGAAAATTTTTTCTTCTTCTTAGACTTTTAGGTGTGCATGTAAAAGTATGAAATTCTTGTGATTTTTGGGGAGGGAAGACGATCCAAAATTAATAAAATAAAGTACATATATCTCTTTTGTAATTGATCAGTTTTAAGAACTGGATATTGGTCAGAATGAAGAAAAAATATATCCTGTAATCTATGTGCAAGACTATGGTATGATACAATTAAGAAATTGCTTATAATTAATTTTAAAATCATAATTAGAAAATACCTTTTTTATTTCATATAACTATGGTTTACTCACCAGTTCCGGTTCAAAAAGACAGGATTATGTTGAGCATACCAAATGGCATCAAATGCAAGGTCTACCGACTCGATCCATTCAAATCCACATACCAACTTAGAGTGTAAAGGTTTCATAAGAGGGTAGGGTGCTTGGTAGTGCTTTCAAATCTTCCTTTCATATTTAGTGGATGGTTATTAACAGATTGCAACTTCAGGTTGGATAAATTTGTATGCAGTTCAAGATTATAATTTTAAAGTATTTTTCCTTCCATCATCACATATTGAATTGATCTAGAGTTATTTTATAGTTACTAACCTTGCAACGAATATTCTTGAAGACAATGAGATTAGACAACCTAGTGAAAGGAAAAGCAAAACTAAATCTCATAATTGACTTTCTGGCTAATTCCTTGTCAGAGTAATGAAGATTTACAAGAGCTGTTGAGCTGACCATTGAGATGTGATACAATATGCAGATAAACACCTTACTTACAATTTCAGATCAATGAATATGAATATGAATGTTAGTTGCACCTTCAAAGGAAGGTGCCAAATAGCAAAAAATCTGACCAATTTTTTTGTCTTCAAATTAGATTTCATATAGTAAACAATATTTATTATTATTCATCAGACACCAAGTTAATGTTTATGTTTTTCAAAATCTAATTTTATTTATATTTAAAATGAAATTTATCAAAAAGTGGATTGAATCAGACTGAACTAAGAAGGAAGAAATAAGATTCGTAATCTATAGATATTGTTATTTATTTATTTATTTATTTATTTTCCTTAGATGGCCCAATTGTATGAAGGAAACTTCTTTTGACACGAAAAAATGGGTGTTTTCATATCACATTCAGAAGTCAAGATTTTATGAAAGCATTATCAACGTAGTTGATGCAAAAGATTTGATTTGATTGTACTGAAAGTACGGATCCGTTTTGTACTTTGAATCTAATAGGATCATCATTGATTCTTGTAGGAGAATCATTGATCATACTTCACTTTTTTTCCTCTGTCTCCTACTTTTGGTACATAAACCTGATATCATTGTTTAGCTATCCAGTCCAGTTGTTGAAGTTGAAGAATGAAGGTGAGACCAGTTCTTTTGGGTGTCTCCTATTCCATGACAGATCTCTCTGTCTACTTTTCATGTCGAGTCATCTAGGTGGAGAAAAAACGAACTGCAAGTTGACAAATCTCTCCATTTACTTTTCTAGTCGAGTCAGCTAGACATGAAAACTAGATTGGAAGGAAATTGATCGACAAGTTGCTGCTTTTATATTTGAAAATATAATTCTACTCTTATTTATACGAGACTAAAGTCAACGCATACTTTTTGTAATGGGCAAGTTGCGAACTACATGTCTAGACGCTTCTCTTTCAAGAAAAATCAACAATGAAAGTACGTTGAATCAAATGTATTTGTATCAAATCTCTGTCTGCTCGAATTTCCTCGTTTTGTGCAATTGTGAGTGCATAAATATATATTATCAAGTATGTTGAATTTCCTTTTATTTTTCTGCTTTTATCAAATTCATAAGTCTAAATACAATAGAGAATAAGTGATCACCATGTAATTTGAATCAGGTATTTTCTCACACCTTTCTTATCTGTGAGTGTTATAAAATACAGGGACTAGACACTCTGTTTGTCTATTGTATTTCCATATGTCTTTAGTAGGGGACAGAGAAGAAATCCCAAAGAGTCGTCAACTCTTTGTGATATCTCATCTGTCCCCCACTGAAAATCTAGAAGGATTTAAAAAAAAAACCACCTTTCGACCTGGGAACGAAGATTATGCAGAACTCATATCTGCGTATATGTTGCACAAAACCACGGGTCACAATGGTAGAATCCGCAAGTCAGTAGAGTCTTCCACGAATGCACTCTTTTTTAATTTTGGCAGCACCTGTTGGGGCCGTTCCGAAGAGCAGAAGATATATGCTCTATTGATCTCTCTCTAGTCATCAATCGTGCCGACTTGGCATCGAATATAATATAGAATGATAGTAAAATGCCCGAATTCTAGTTTTAGAGTTGAGCAGTTCCGGAAGAGAAACAGCATTTGTTGTCATCACAAACCGCAATTCAGTCTCATGTACATACGAGCATGAAAGATGTGATCGTGCGTGCTCTAGAAACTAAAGTCTAAAGTCTAAAGTCCCAAGGAACATAGCTCGAGCATGTTGTGGTCATTGACGTTATTATAGATGTACAATTGAACTTGATGCGGTAGTTACTTGGTTCCTTGGAGGCAACTGCATACAAAAACCTAGGTTGGCATATGCGACCTATGGCGAAAGAAGATGTTCCTCCCGTCATGCAGCGAGCGAGCCAGCCAGCCGGGGCCGGCGATGTTCTGCAAATTATGACGAACTCTCCCCCATATCGGCATTCCGTAATCCTTGGCAACCTTTTTCGTGCACTCTGATTCTCCTTCATAATCGCAACTGAGCAACTTCCTACTTCCACAGAGAACCTGAAGAACGATGCCCTCGAGGATCGGTGGAAGAGAGTAAGCTACGTACATTCTAATGTCGAGGCACGTAAACACTCCTTCCTCCTTTACAGGGAATCCCGATTAACTGAACGGTGATTATCAAAAGAAAATCTAGTCTTATTAAATCCGCTTTACGTGAGAGACGTTCGGAACGTCCGTTTTGAATCAGGCACAATACAAGCGTTTCAAAATATGAGATCTGGACTTTTCACCTGTGGGGTGAATTCGTTTGAAAAATCTGTAAACCTTTCACCTCGTTTTCAATTTCCTCACTAAAGACCTTACTAATGACTAAGTAAGTGGCCGGGCTCCATCTATCTGGCGAAAGACTTCCTCGGTACTTTCTTGAGAACGACTTTAGCCGTCTCGGCTCCGAATCCGGCCCTCGGCGAAGGACGTGACGGTCGCAAACGGAGCGTACATACGAGCTTACGTACCCTAGGTCCACACCCTGGGACAGACAGCTGCTCTACACGAACCGGAGGGCAGTACCGCAACTGCAAAGCGCCGCTCTGTCTGACGGCGGTGTAGACCTCGAGACATACGTCGACGGCTTTCCGTAGGCTCGTGCGGTAGTGGGTAAGCAAGCAAGCGCCCGCCCGCCCCCCGCCCCCCGCCCGCCCGGCGTCGACTGGCGCTGTGCGGATTCAAACGAAGGACACGTCGAGGGAATTTGGGTTTGGCTCGCAACGGTTGCTAATACCAGCGCTCCGGAGCAAATTGTACAAGCAGTACCCGAATTCGTGCAAGGAAGGAGGAAGGGACGGGACGAACTGTCAGGAGACTTGCCTTCCTTTTTCCTTCATGACAATACAATATTTCGAGTGTTGCCGACGGTGTGTGAGCGCTTGTGTAGTGGGATCGGCGGCTGATTGAGGGGAGGCTGGGTCACGAGGTTTGGCTACTTGACTTCAAGCGAGTGTAATAGTCGGTACAATGCTCGCTCGGCTACTTCTGCCGTCGGGGGAGGAGAATGGTTCCAGTGAATGATAGTGTTATTGTAGCCTCGTTGAATGCCGTTATGTCATGCCAGAATGCTGCCCATGGTACACTTCGGGATCTACTCCAGGTGTCCTTGGATCAGCCCTCTATTCTCGCACCTTATATGAGCGATTTTGCATGAGAAATCGAACCCAATGCATCATTTGGTCTTATGGATCAGTTGGGATTCCCGTCATATTTTGCAGAATGTATGACATTGTATCAGGTACGAGTGGGCTACGAAACTAACACTCGCTACCAGAAGACAGTCCCTCCCTCCAAGAAGCTCAAACCGTAGTTGTTGAAAGCCGCGCGCGGAACCTAATCCTCAAATAAAATACAATGGAATCAAAACGACGCCTCTCAGCTCAACATTTTTTTGGGTGTACGGGCTCGTTTACAATTGCTTCTGCATTATCGATAACCCAACCGTCCAACTCTACTGGAGGTCTATCACCAATGAGGACATCTAGCTGGGGGACTGCACAAACTGCAAGCACTTCCATCAATCTAAAACGGATATAAAATGTTCGTGAAACTGAAACCATAATGTGATATCAGACTCACATCACTGTGTATCCATCTAAATAGACACTGGTATAAGGGTATTGATGTTTGAAGTCGGAATGAAACCTCATGTCGAAACCCAGACTCCGAGTCAAACGGATTTCGCTGCAGTTGACTGAAAACTTGTGTTTGGGTGTTCTAATCCGTTGCCGTTTTCGTGGCCTGTCTACCCAAGGAGATAGAACTGAAATTCGTCCCACATGAGGGTGAGCCTATATTATCTGCTAAAATTAACTTTGCCACATGAACATTTCAGATCCTGTTTTCTGTTCGTAAATCCCGTAGAATCGGAAATCCGAATTCTGTCTTTCTGAGCTTGACAGAAAACCAACTAATGACGAAGTTATGGCATAGCTAGAACATACATGTAGTTGCACACAATCCCCATTGCAGGCGCAGACATAGCTACAGCCATGCAGACGGGGTCGCATGATATCGAATCATTGACAAACAACTCCAAGATGCTACTGTAAATGAGAAACACAACCGTCCTGTGCATAGAGAGAAGACTGACTATACTTGTCTGGTCGAATCAGAAAGTTTAGTTTGTTGGTTTGGTTTTGCTTCATTTAAACTGTTATGTTTTGACATGCTCTCCTTCGGAAAATTTGCCTTAGTACGTGTGATATTGTCATCACATTTGGTCCGAGAAGCTCGGCCAAGTGTGTAGTAACTCAGTGCTTGGGACTCGCAGCTTGAATCCAATCACTGAAAAAAGAGAAAGAGGTTTTTGCTCGAGAAAGTTTGGGAGAGTTTTTGCATGAGAAATCGAACCCAAAACTTTTGCTTCCAGGGAAAGTTTCTCAAGCTGAAGGGAAGTTTGAGTTCAACTACTTACACATAATTCTGCTCGATTATCGTGTTCCCTGATCACTTGTACCCCCTGTGACGTGCTGTAGAGTTAGTGGGACATGCTTGTCTCCCATGTCTGATACATCTACAACTCATTCAAAAGGCATTCCAGAGAAAGAGCAGAGCCTTTCCAGTAAATCATAGGGGAGGTTGCCACAATAGACGACAAGGAAACTTACGTTAGTTCATAAGCGGACAGAGATCTGATTCCAGCGTCATGCTGTTTCCACCCCAGCTGCAGAAGGTACGAACAATCAAATACCAATGAGTTTCTGCCGAGCGGCGTGACTTCCGACATGTCTCGTAGTCGGAAGTAATGCAAGGTCTAAGATGACACCTACATGTTCTCACGTTCACGTCGGAGGGCAAAATTTGATGAGCTCAACGAATAACTGTATTGTAATCGAAACATATCCACAATCCTACTTACTCCATTTGGACGAAATGCTGTGAGTACGTCATCACCACGCCTCCCCTTCTTCGACTGTACCATGAAACGATAACGGCCGAGCAAGACAAGCGTTCCCCGATCGTACTTCTGAACCATCATCGGGTACAACCGCTTCGTTGCCAATGACAGAATTCGAGTGCAGACGCTTGGGGACTTCCGCAAACGACCTCCTACTATGTGATTAACTGCACCCTGATCTTAACCATGGGTCAAACGTCTAAACCATGGGCAATGGAACGGAACCTTCCACTCGGACTGGGGTCAGAGAACTGCACTTGCCTTGACCACTCTTTTCAACTACAGAGATAATATTCAGGAGTACTTTCAACTCCTGCAGATGTCAGTCTTGGAAGTATCCTGTCCCTTTGTCCGCAAGGATTTTTGTGGGGATCAGTAAATAGCGAGATGTATGTAAGTTGCACCTGATTATACTTCCGGATATGCCGTTACTGTGTAGTGTACTCGTAAAACGTTAAATACAAAACTGCGCAAGTAACTCTGTTTGCTATAGATCCATGTGTATTAGCAGCATTATTTTATGCACATGGAACTGTATCATAACTAAAATCATCGCTAAGTTTGGATGTCCACGTTTTGGGTTTGGCGACAGAAACTGCTGTATTGCAAAAGCCATCATTATGTAAAATGTAATCCTCCTGTCTATGGAGGGCAATATAGTATTACCATACAAGTTTCCGTATTTTCCAAAGCACCGATGCTCACATCGGTGCTTTGGAAAATACCATAAGTGAATAGAGTATAAAGAAAAAAATTACACAAGGTTTTCGTATAAATTTACCTTGTGTCACCATATTACCCTACCTGACTATTGTGAAATACCTTGAAGACTTATGAGTCAAAGAGAAGAAATCGAGACCCTGATTTCTTGCTGCTGTGGTGGATACGACTGACATACCATGCACAGAAGTATAAGCTTGATCTGCACTGTAGTTTTTGCAGGTTCGATAACATTGATTTTTCAAAGCCTAAACGTCAGTTCTTTCGGCTCGTAAAATTCTTCTGCACACAAACCGTCGGTGGAAGTCGACAGTCGACAGAGGTGGATGCGAGGACGTACTTTTAGTGGACTAATGTGGCAATGCCGATATTCTGCGCACAGTGGATCACCACTTTACTGAACATGGAGTGAGAATTGAAGTGTATGTGTTCAGTGTCTCGAGGTGGAACATCTCCAGGTTTAGTACTTTGTCAGTGGGAACCTTCTGTACACAGGCGATGAAACCCTTCAGAGGCCGTATATCATTTTCTTTATTTGGGGATATCATTGAATAATATCATGTACCGTATCTCGGAACAGACACATGACGCAGGCAGTTCGGATATGTTGTCTAGCCTCATATACGGAGGAAGTAATTGAGATTTCAACTAATTTATGACGCAGGCAACGTTAATTCCCTCATGTGGAGCCACTGTGGACATGATTCTGAGTACTGCTCCAATGTATCTATGTATGATTCCTCCGATTTCTAAATGCAGGCGGTTAATATTAGGATATCTCTACATCTTCCCGTACAGTACTAGAAGTCCGATAATACCGTAAGGATCTCGTTCTGACGTCTGACGTCATTCTAGCACACTCTGCTCTTCATAGGTACGGCTGATCGACCACTGCTCATTGCACATATTGCTTCATTTAGATTTCCCTCTTCATCTGCGTGTTTCTCCACATTGTGCGATCAAATGAACTCAGATGTCGGTGTAAATAAGCACTAGATTTATGAGCTATTTCCAAGAGAATAAAATCTGGGTTTTCTGCGGTCAACTTTGGCTCAAGCCTTGTGGTCGATATAGTACTCGGGTAGTATGTACAGAATTTTATATACGGTGGGTATGTTTTGGAAGGGGCTAGTTATCACTCACTTAGGGCTAAGCGTACTTCACCCTAGTATACAGTTTTATCTGATGGTTCGAATACCCTATAATTCCTACTGCATCCCTATTAACTTACATCGGTCAATAAAAAAATTGCATATATTACATCTACCAATAAGAGAACTACGTATACTAGAGTGAAGGCTAAATAGCTAGCCGCCCCATGTTTTCTGGACACATGTATGACTTCAACGCATCTCCTTATGAGGTGAAACCACTATGTTTTTTACTGGTTGTATCTTCTGCTCAAATATGACAATCGCTTGTGATCACAACTTGTATATGAAACGTAAACGCCTAGATAGAAAATTAACTTAAAAAAAACTCCTCAGAAACGGAACATATGGCCGAGGCAAAAAGTGCGACAAGAGCACCGCCCTACCGCACCACGAAACCCCGATGCTAATTTTCTCTTGATAATTGTCTAACGTCATCTCTTGCATCTCTTATATATCTCTTGAATCCTAAAAGTAAGATCTGGTGTCAATGAATGTTCTCCCAGAGTCGTCCGTTACCATAAAAAAATCTCTCAATCTGTAGGAGATGTCAATTCAGTCGATGATCATGGAAAATCCCATATCCTACTTCAGAAGGTTACATATAGTTATGTCTCTCCTGTAATGTTGTAAACATGTGGGATTTGTTAAAAGGACTGCTTTTCACAACTGATTTGGAAATGTCTATCAAAAAATTGTCTTGGTGGTTGGATTCAAGACCAGTAACACATTGTGCTTTAAAAGACATGCATGCATGGAATTGTACTCTTACGTTTTTCAACATTAAAGCATGTGAGAGCTCTCTATTTAGTCCACTTTCAGAGCTAAAGATCTGATTGTTAATAAAATAATTGATGGTTTAATGAGTAAAATATTTTTACTTATTTGGCGGAAATTTTTTTACCTTAACATAATTTGTTTTGAGGTTTTAATGTATACTCAACAAGAAGGCTACATATATCCACAAGATTTTTGTATGAATTACAACATCTCACATGGCAGCTAACATATTTAAAAACCTCGCTATTCCATCGCATCTCATCATTTCCGATCCAAAAATAACATTTAAATCTGTAACGTACTTTTCCTTTATGGGATGTGAAAATTTTAAGGCAAAACCTTTTGCTGTAAGTTTTGACTCTAATGTTAATATTTCAAGTGATAATAATGAATTTTGTTTCCAAAATATATGCCATGCGGTGATTCTCTTTTATCTAGCATGATAGCAAACATCTTAGCGTATATTTTCCAAAACATCATAGAATTTTCTTCCTCATTTAGAAAGAACTATCAAATACATTATTGTTAATTGGCACTTCTAATATTATCACAACTGAAACATCTCTAATTAGGTTAATTGTGAAAAATATGTAATATGCACTTTTAAATAAAAAATTGCACAAAGATGGAAAAAAATTCATTTGAAAATTCAGGAATCAAAAAATTTCAATATATTCATTTAAATTTTCATGAAATTTATCTATCTTGAAGATGTAAATATACTTGAGCAAGGAAATTATTTCATACAAAGTTCACATTATTAATGAAGATATTTTAAAAATATCAATCTATGATGTCATTCATGTGTGAAAAATATGCTTATTGATTAAAATATAAACACAAACTATGTACTATATAACTATGTATAACTTATCAAATCTAAATTTTTGTTGTGAAAATTTTTATCAATATCAAATTTTCTTATTTTATTTACATCATAAACTACTCAATAGAAGGTAAAAATTATATTTCATTTTTCTTTATTTTAATTTAATTTCATTTAGTTACCTCGGATGAAAATGTTTACAAATGGATGATTTTCTTCATTTGATATTGAGATTGTAGCAAATTTTCACAAGCAAAAAATAAAAAAACATGAGTAACACCCTTACACACCAAAATGATGGCACATTCAAACGTTGACATTGAACTACGTGATTAGCCATCTCGAGCAACATTCACGGGAACAGAAAAAAGTTTTACTAATAAAAATCCTAAAGTGTTCATCATATACTTATCCTAGCTCTTCTTTGTAATGAAAGCAAAATCTAAATCCTAACTAGTCTCACTAATCTCAGTTAATGTAGTCCTAAGTTAATTACAAACAATCTTATCCTTAACTTATTGTGTGAATAATAATCTCAACAACCTTTATAATTACTTCAAAAAAAGTTTCAGAAAAAAACTTAAGATAGATCCATCATTAAATTAGAACTAACTAGAACAATCGTATCAACAACACGATAGAGTTAAAATATATACATACGTAATGAAATTATTGGCAATCTCTACCTGTATGTAAAATGCAAAATTTAATGCACTATTATCACTTGTGCTCCTCATGCAAAAATAGCTAAGTAGCACAATGAATTTAAAAACTCCTCAAAGCAATAATTTTGAACAACACATCAAATGAATTGAATTTTCTATTAGTCTTTATTAGCTCAATACTTTCATCAAGTTTACTTTTCTGATAAAATGATGCTTGATTTCAATGTGTTTCACTCTCCTGTCCATCATTTCATTTGTAACAAAATGTAATGCACTCTTTTTACAATGAAGAGTAACAACCTTTTTGTTTCAGTTACATCAATAACCTTATTCAACTAATAAGTTACTTTGTTGATTTTATTGTTGCTTTGTATTAAGATTCCGTTGTAAACTGAACTACAAATTTTTGCAAAGTAGGTTTTTAACTAATATATCCATTAGCAAATGTATACATTCATAATTTTGTAAAATATTTTGTTCCAGAATTTGCCAAGCAAAAATTTGATATTTTCAAATAAGTCATCCAATAAAATACTTTAATTTTTAGAATTGTTTGGATACCTCAAAAACCATTTCATTCAATACAATTATCTTAAATTTAACATTTAATTACTTAGTATATCTAAAACAATATCAGATCTTGCGCTTATTATCAAATAAATGAAGTTATTCATAAATTTGTCATAGCAGATTAATGAAATCTTTTTTGTTTCATGACATCAATTACAAATTGAGTTATAAAAATTTTGAAATGTGTTGTCAAAAAGTTCATAATATTTTAAAGTCTTACATGTTATATCTTTCAAACTTGATTCAACTCAATCATAGTTTTTTTTACTCCAAATTTTCATAAAAATTCATCATCATTGTTTCCTAGTACTTATCTAAATTTTCATCTTAAATGCACAATTCAGTTTATTTTTGCATCTATCAGTTTTGGATAGATTTTTTGCCAAAAAAATCATGTTATCTACATAAAGTACCAGAATAATGAAATTAAACATCTCATTATACATCTTTTATAAACATATGGATCATATACACTTTAAGAATATTCGTATGCTTTCATAAACTCATCAAACCTTGCAATTCATTAACTATGATTTTTTTTTAATCCATATAATGATTTAAGCAATCTAGAAACAAATTTTTTTAAAACTTTCTTCTCAAAGTCAACTAATTGTTTCATGTACATTTTTAAACTTCCAAGATCCATAGAGTAATGTTATAACAACATCCATCTCATTCATAATTAAATTAAATATTGAAATACGTGCACATGCTAATCAAAATGTAACATATTTTGCTACAAGTTCCTCACAACAAACTATTTTCACATGTAGCAAAATATGTTGATCACTTTATAAACATCTAGAACTTTCAAATATTCAAATGACATGTTGTACAACATGTCATTGGAAAATTTGAAAGCTCTAGATGTTTTACTTGCCGCTAATTCAAATTTGACTTAGTTTGATTTAGATATACAACTCAATAAAACCAATAAAAATTAAAATGTGATCGATGTATTTTTTTCACTGAAATCTAAAATTTTATAGAAGTCGAAATAGTAATAAGTAAAAGTAATAAATAGAAAAAGTATTCCAATTATCTCGCAAAGATAGACTTGGTAATAAAATTTGGTTATAAATTGTTAAACATAATCATAAAAAAATCATCATTGTCAACTCTTTGATTCTATTTGCGACTATTGCACACAAAATACTATATATTACATTTACTCTTAGATCAAAATTTCAACATAGTCTAGATGAAAAAATATGATTTTCAATTAAGAAATTTCAACTTGATGTGGTTGATAGAATCAAAATATTGAATGTTTAATTTTTTGATGTCATAGCATTATTACTTAATTATTCACAATGAACGTATCAAAGTACTAAGGTATATGTTTTTGCTAAGCACTTATGTATCTAGTTGCATAAAAAAAATCATCTTTTTAAAGTCTTCAACTTTTAAATTTCAAATTGATTTTTATAATACTTATTTTGCAACTATTGAATTTGTTTTACTTGCATCATAGTTCAAAATTTCTTCAACTTCATCAATTATTGTTGACAAGACCGGATAATTTTTGTTCAACTTGTTTTTTTCAATTTCTGTGAGATCTTCATGAAGTTGGTTAATTCAAACTGTATGGAAAGTTTTGATTCAACTTCATATACCATAAGAAAAAATAACTATCTTGTTGATGTTTTTCAAGAGGTACAATACTGCCACGAAATAATATTCTGACTCATATCTCAATCATGTTTGCATCATTAGCCATCATCATACGAAGTGTGTAACTGGTTCTCTTCACAATCCATTGGCATTGAATTTGTTAAAAATGATCAACTATGATGGAATAATGTTTAAACACGGCTTAAAATAAACATTTAACAAACTCTACTCTTCTATATGATACTAGATCTAAAGTCCATATAATTCTGATTATGATGCACTAGTGCAAAAATCTATCCATCTTTTTTTTATTTGTAGATTTGAGATGTCTAGACTTCATTCACTTGGTAAGATCCTCATTAACTATCACATTGAACTATTTTCTCCCATAAATAAATTAAAAAGATCTATCATTCCTATATTCATTTTTTTTAAAGAACTTGAACAAGATTTGATATCAAAGAAAATTTTTTTATAGACTTAAAGAAATAGCTTGATACACATCACATTCCTTACAAAATTTTACATAATCTTTGAAAATATCTTTCAATGATAATCAACGTTAAAGATGTTGAAAGTTAATCCCTACCTACAAAAGCTCTTCCAATTATCGAACATTTTTGAAACTTCTTCATATGTTATTATGTTTATTTTTCTTTTAATTGCTCTTTATAATAATCAGTTTGATATTTGATGATACTATACATTCCTCATAATCATTTAGAGTTGACATATATTTAAAATTAAATTTTTATAAATTGAAACATGTCTTTAAAAACATCTTCTATATATCAATTTTCAAATTTCCTTATACTATTTTCTTCCTTCATCCCATTGTTCATAAATAACAAAGTTCAATTCAAAAAGTAACATTTACTGGTTGATCTTTTTTTTTTTGGTAAGCTCAAGACATCAAATTAGCATTAATATGCTTCTTGCCATGTCAAATTTTGATGATATAAATTTTGATGATCATCTACACTCCCCTCTACATTAGACTTGTGTGAAATATAATTCCTACCCTATAATCACTAATAGTAATGAACATTTCATCCAAAAGATAATATCATAACTTTAAAAGAAATTTAACTTAAATGCCTCTTTAAGTAATTCAATAATTATTTTCTTCTTGCATCATATGTTCACTAGCATAAACAATTTCATGATCATGATTTTTATCATCTATTTTACTCAAAAGTGCAATCTACACCAATATTTGATGCATTCATATAAAACAAAAAAGATTGATTCCAAATTGATTTTGTCAAAATAGTAGAATTCATCAACATCTTTTCAAACATCAAACGTCACCTTTGATTTTCTATTTTCAAATATGAGCTTGAATAATATCTTCTTTTTCATGTGAATGTCAAAGCATAAACTTTGTTGGAGAAGAACAAAATAAACTTTTCATAATATCTCATCACAAAAATTTGATCAATGTCATCAAAAAAAATAGCTTAAAAATCATTTCAGTATCTTTAAATTGAGAACTATGACTTACTTGAAGATGATATGATTCAACAACAAAACTCTCTCACTCAAATTAAATGTCTAAAGCTGATACAAATATGAAGTTGTAACTTTTGGATTCACGGTCAAAATTGACATTTCATGTTGGACAGATTTCTGACAAGTTCATGAAAAGGTTTTTGATCAATCAATTTCAACTAAAAAAAATCTTAGAACGTGTGCTTTGTGCTAAATTCTGTGTTGATTAGATGAATTTTAAGTAAGTTTTTACTATTTAAAATTGATACAAAGATGTAGTTACAAAACTAACTTGAATGTCAAATTCAAAATTGTGTTTGAGCAATTAAAGAGGTCTTATCAAAAAATTTTATCAATCAATTTTGAGCCAAAAAAACTACATCATGTGTTTTTTGCTAAGCTTATTTTTTTGAAGTATAATGGATAGACAAATGTTGATACAAAGATTTGAAATCAGAACTCATGACTAAAGAGTTAGTTTTGAAATTAAAACTTATTATGAGGAAAATCTTCACTAAAAATTTGCAAAGAAATTTTTTGTAGATGTGATGACATATGTTTGTAAAATTCAAGATCAATTGAAGTGACAAAATGTGCTTTATGCTCAGTCTTGTAGATGAAAATTTGTGTATTGCCATGTGACATAAGTGGAAAATTAAAAATGACATTTATATAAAAAAATTCTAGTAAGCAAAAAGTAAAAGAGTTCAAGTGAAAAAACAAAAATTACATTTCATAGAAAGATTTCAAGATACTACTAGACTGTAATATATCTAGATGTTCTTAGAATAGTATTATGTACATGCAACAACGGTTCTTATAACATGGCTCTAGAATTATCATATGCAGTTGATTAGGATCTTGATTAGTTTTAATTAGTATAATTCTGGTTAGTTAAACTAATTAATGAATCATTATATATACAAATTAGTCTTCAATTTATTAGACACAAATCAAAGTATTAAAATTATAGCTTGTTTTGGTTTTTTGCACGAAATTGTAAATGATGAACCACTTATTGATTCTATGATTGTACATATGCAATTTTCTCTCCTCCAAAGTTCCTACATAAATCATCTCAATATACTTATGTGAGTTAAAACTTTATCAAACATTATTTGAAGATCAATATTCTATGATTTTCTAATCATTTAAACAACAGCAATTGTTTTGATTTATCTAGATCCATTATTCATCATCATAGTTTAGTTTTAATCTTTATTTCAAGCTTATTTTAAACAAATTCAGTAATCTTGCTTCAAAAATTTTTTAAACATAAAAAAATAATTGAAGAATTATAAAATCTAATCTACTTTATGTTTTTTTATCTTTATATTTCATAATTTTATTTTTTTGTTTGAATAGAAATCAATGCTTCAAAATTACATGCAAATTATTTAATGTTCATCCCAATACATTATAAAAACATTTAAATTTTAATTATGTAATATATGATGAAAAAAATTTACTAATAAATTAATGTAAGATTAATCCGTGTTTTGTTTACTGTGATAGATCTAAATTTAGGTAGGTTTGGACTCTAGTGAGTGTGTAAGACACTTAATACTAAGATAAGTATGTTTCAGTTTAGTCTCATACTGAATGAGACTAAACTATCTCATGTACACATGTAACATATGTACATGTGTACATGGGATAGATTGTTTTGTTTACTGTGATAGATAGAGCTATGGAGTCAAGATGTAACATTATCGCTCGGGTGAAACGTTTACCTCGGCCGTGGACGTAGCCACATGTGGAGGTGAACTACGTACATTTATGTCTGATTGTCGTTTGTGATCCTTGTGATTATCGTACAATTGATATCAGAGTTACTTCAATACACGCATAATTTTGATTTTCACAATTTCTGGGAGATCAAATAGCGCAAAAACACTGATAAAATTTCTACTCTCAATTTGGAGTAGAATGTTGGTTGATTCTTGTTGAAAGTGAAGCCAGAGTCATCAATTACATTTTGATGATAAAAGAGAATCGCGGAAATTTTTTGAATATAAAATAGAGGTTTATTCTACTCAGATGTCAAAAAAATTGCTTTGATATCCTAAAATTTGAGTTTTTTTCATCACTGTAATAACCCACCAAAGGCTAAAACTGCAGTATGGTGGTAAAAAGATCGAACCCACAGGGACAGAGGCAACACACAGAGTAAAAAGTGTCACGTTTAACAGACTTTTGTAGAGTTTGAATTCTCAGGCGAGTGTCACTCCCAGAAATACTGCAGTGCTCGACTCGGAGGATGCTCGGAGGATGCACAGTACAGCGTAGTCACTCAACACACACACACACACACACACACACACACACACCTGAAACTGGCAAAAGCACAACTCGGAGGTCGGTCAGGACCTCCGCTTCGGATTTCAGGGGGAAAGTGTCTCAAAAGTTCACTCAGAGGTTCTGCAGGTAGTGACTCCCACTCCGGCTTTTACTGCCCTTCCGCCAGGAACTAGCGTAGGGAACCCGGACTGGACTTCCCCCTTCGGAACGAAACCCCTTCATACGCCGTGGACGTCACCCTCGACTCACACCAACCGTAGGGGGTACAAGCCCGACTGAGGACTTAACTGAGACACAATCCAGTAACACACACACACAACCTGAATTGCAAACCAAGGCTTACACGAAGTAATAAAACTTCACTTTGGCATTCAAGGGAAACTTCCCGTAGGAGTACAATCAGGATATGTCACTCGAAGGAGTAAGGGGGAACTGTTCAAGTCTCTAACTCGCAACCGGCTCTGAGCATCAGAAATCACCCGCAGGTGCAGATCCGCACTACTCAAGTCTCTAACCGGGTACTAGCTCTGAACATTCAGCCGAAGGCCTTCAGCTACAACATACGGTAACTTCGCTATGCTGCAGCTTCTCTACGTGGTGCCAGGACCAAAATGCACAAACACGCCAAGAAAGTGAGTTCCTGATCTGCACTTCCGAAACTGGAAGAGACCCAAGGCAAAACGCCTTGATCTACTTTATACCCTCAAAGGTCCTAACTAACACTACGCTATCCTATCTACTACTCGCAACACTTGCACGAAACCAAACTACACTACTGCACTCTGCAGATCCGGTGCTGCGCCTCCTGCGCGCCGGACTGCCTCGCTCTCTATCTCTACCTTGCCAATCTTCCGACTGGCTGCGCAACCCCAGACGCCGGAGGGCTGCAGTCACTTCCGACTCCAAGTGCGCCATAGTGTCGCGCGCACCCGACAAGAAGGATTCTAATTTCCTCGCTACTCGCCGCCGACTCCGACTGTCACCCTCCGTCAATGCCGCCGCCCGAAGCTCGAACTCCCTGAGTGTGATCTTCTCTTGAGCTGCCACCTCCCAATGGGCGTATCCTTTTAGACAGTGAGTCACCCGCGTCGCCAACTCTTCTCGCGCCCGGCAGCTGCCTTCCACCTCTGCTAGCTGCATCTCCGCATCCTCGCGCTGCGCCCTCAATTCCGCGCACTCGGATTGCAAGTTGCGCAACAACTCCTCATCCTCCTTGCGTGTACTTTGACTTTCTTCTAAGGTGCGCTTCTGGCGCGCAAGCTCTTCTGCTAAGATGTGGTTTTGTCTCCGCTCTTCCTGCAATTCCGACTCGATCTTTGCCCGTATTAGCTCGGCATCCGCCTGGTTTTTCGTCGCCGCATCCTCCCTCTGCTGTTGCAAGGTTTGGTATAGCTTCTGTGTGACCGCCAGGTGCTGTCGGAGGGTAGCGTTCCTATCCTGCAATGTTTGGCACCTAGAGGCCCAAGTGGCCACCTTGCTCCTCGTCCTGCGCTTGACAGTCTCCACGTAAGACTGCGGTTTTCCGGTACCCGAGTACTTGGATGTCTTGCGATCCAGATATCGCAGGAGTGGAACTATCTGCTCGCACAACACCCCTGTTGGCGTTTTCTGCACAGAGTCCGCTTCCTGCTCTTCCGAGCTCGTCTCATCCTCCGTTTCGAGGATTTCAGTCGCCACCGAATCCCTTGGCGACTCCCTGGAACTGTGGCGCGCAGCAGCTTCCGCCGCGACTGCCGCTCCACTCCCTGCTAAAATATCCAAGGCAGGGGGGGATCCCACTGCTTGAGCCCCTGTTCCGGCTCGATTTTCGGTCTCCGAAGGGGTCGACGCCGCAGTGACTTTTGTCACATTTGCACCGCCCGCTTCTGCTGCCTGCTCTTCCGGCGCGATCTGCGCGGAAGGTGTCTTCGCTGGAGGTGCGTCCGCCGAAGGCGTCCGCACACTCGTCGCCGGCCCTGTCCGTCTCACAGTCGGCGAATCTGGCCGACTCTCTGTTGACCGACTCGCAGTCGGCCGACTAGCAGGTGTCCGACTGGTAGTCGGATACACCCTGCGCGTCTTCACTCCACTTGGCCTGCTTGCTGGCGGCGTTTTTCCAGAAGTGCCTTCCGCCGAAGACGACCCTCTGAGGGTTGTTGGCTCGTCAGCCAAACTCTCTTCTGCTTCCGGCCTGCTGTCTGGTTCAACGCGCCACTCCGTCGGCCTTCCTTCCGTTTGTCGACCTTCAGTCGCCCGATTCGTAGTCGGCCGACTGTCAGTCTGTCTGTCTTCTTCTGAAGGCATTGGTGCCTTCTGCGCAGAGGTATTTGCCGACTTCCCCAGAATCTGCGCGATTATCTCCTCCTGCGTGGGCAGGATACTCCGCCGGACTGGAGTACGTCCGGTCTCCTCAATACTAGTTGGCATTTTGCGTGCCCTCTGTTTCGGTCGGATGTGAGGCTCGTTGGTTGGCCGACTACGAGTCGGCGCAGTTGGCGCTTCCGGCTGCCTGTCCTCAGGTCTCTCATCCCACTTCCGCTTTCGCGGAACGCGCTCACTTCGACGTTCTTCTGCTGCTCTTGCTGGGGGCGGAGCCGGAGGCGGACTGGCAGGTGCCTCGTCCGGATCCGTGTCTACTTCGGCCTCCCGCGAGTATCTACCTGGATAGCTCCGGGTCAGCAGCGGAAATCGTGTCCGCTCTGAATTTGTCAAACATCCCATCGTCCGATAAAACACAATCAGGTAAGGCGAAAGATGATTGAGGGTTCCTCCTCTCTCTTCTTGCGCATGTTGGCGCGTCACCTTCCACAGGAGCCGTGCCCAATGCACTGGAGCTCCTGACAACACTAGCTCCACAAATCCTACTTGCCAACCATGCATGTAAGCGGTCTTGGTCGGCTGCAATATCTGCAACAATGCAGTCGCGACATTTCTCCGCAATCGATCTTTGTAATCCCGTGTCCGGAAACCGTTCTTGGGATGCCTGGCAACTTTGAAAAGCTCATTGTAGGAGATTTCTTCGTCCTTGGACACCTTCACGCTATCGGCCTCAAAGAGGAGATACCCTTCCTCGCCGGCACACCTGCCCAACACCTCTCTGGATGTGGACGGAATCCGCGTGAGGGCTTGTGTCTCTCCTGCAGATACTCGCGCACCATCTCCAGACATGTCCAGTTCCATCCCCACAGGAGGAAATCGAGCTTCAGCCCTGTCAGCACATCTTGGAATGCGCGTAGACCGATCTGCGGCACCCTTAGTGGAGACACTCGCAGCTAGGGGACCTTCGACATTGCGTTTCCTGCACACACAGACGTTCTCCCCTCCGCTCGCTCTCTCACAATCGCCGCTGCGCGTCGGCCGCTCCAGCACTGACTACAATCACTCTCTCTTCTTGCGCTCAAGTTCGCTACTCGCAAATTCTCTCCAAGGTCTGTCAAGATCCTTGCGCAACTCGTCTCCGCACTCTCTCCTCTCACTGCAGGTCTCTCCGCCCTTGCGCGAATTCTTGGAAGCTGGAAATCGCAAAATCAAGAATGAGAGAATGAGACTGGAGAGCAGTCTTTTCTTCTCCGAATTCAAGATCGTCCAACGTTCTTACTGGTTACAATTTACGCAGCCGGCTATACGGCCTAACGGTTCGCCCTTGCATGCTCGAATTCACGTCTCCGCACTGCACGCATTCGCATGCGTGAATGTTGAATTCTCCCGCCGCCACCGTCTTCCGGACTCGAGTTCGCCGCAGTGTATACGTCGGCTATGTTGTCTTTTCCTAACCCGACCATCACCGGAGGCGTGTCGCCGCTGGCGTGTTCCTTATCCGTCGGCGCCTTGCTGGAGGCGCACATCTAGTCGGCGCGAATTACGCCGGCGCGTATTCGTACCGCTTGTTTTGTCCGTTCTGCCTCGTCCATTGCTGACGGCGCATATCCCGCCGGCGCAAATCATGCCAGCGCATCCGCCTATCAGCGCCACGTCGGAGGCGTACATCCGGCCGGCGCTTTTCTTCCGTTGCGCAGCCGCCAAAAGCGCTTCCGACTCTGAGTTGATTTCCTCCCATGAGCGCGCGATTCAGGCGCATCGCCGAAGGCGTACGGGAGTCCTTTCCGACTGTGAACCCTAGCGCGAACGGCGCATGTCCGGCTACGAGTTTTCCGATGCTCATAACTTCTTCGTCCCTGATCCATCTCCAACGCTCTTGGGCTTGTTAGGACGAGCGTCCCGAGCTCTTTCCAATGCGACTTTAATCAATTGGAACTACCGTGTATTCCGATTGTTATGAAGGTTTCCTTTTCCGCGCTAGCGGCGCATCGCCGAAGGCGCACTCATGGTCGGAAGCCTTCAGAGGTCCGTGCCGTTCTTCTGACGTCTTTAGCAAAATCTCCTTCGGAGGTGTCTGCGCCGGCAGCGTAGCTTCCTTGAACGCTGGGAGCGCGTGAGTAGAGACACCTCAGAAAAGGAGCTTTTGCCGAAGGCGCCGAAGACATTTGGCGTTGGTACATCCGACCTCGCGATTCTTCGTGACCTCGTGACGATCTCCTCAATCCACTCTATTTAACGTACCCTTTTCTAACTACAGACACTGCTTCGGTACTTGTTTTCTAAAATTGTTTAAATTCTGCAAAAAAAACAAAAAGCGTGTTACCACAATCACTTCATTCCTGCTTCTGTATACATAGGCTACGCTTTTTGAGACATTTTTTTATCTAAATTTTGTCAAGTTTAGTTTAGTGGTTGCGAAGTTATGTACGTTTGAAGTTTGGGGCTGAGATTGACTATGGTGACTATAGATGAACGACGACGCAGAGGTGAGAAAATCTGGCGAGGCAAGAAAATGATATGGGTGGAGCACCAAGTCATCCGGATTGGTCACGCCAGGAAAAAAAAGATCACAAAATAATCATGGCCAAAAAAGAATAAAATAACAAGCTTGATTTTTGGCAATTTTAGAAGATTTGAACAATAAAACTATCTCCATTTGAGATCACATTTTGCAAGGTGATTTTTAGGCAAGTTGAGCACACATTAAAAAAGTTTTTTTTTGAAACAAAACACTTATAAATTTCTGGTACTAAAGATTTCCTCAAGGGGGTTCAAATTCAAATTTTTATTCCCTCCATTGTCGAATTAATAAAACTTCACTCAGATGTGATTTTGACAAACCGTTTTCACATTCCATTGAAATACCTTGTGGGCTACATGAAGATGGCCTTAGGTTTTTATTCCAAAAATTTTCATTTTTTGACCATATTTGTGCTTAAGTGTTGGGTGCACAAAAGAGATTTTTGCCAACTCCGTAAGTAATGAAAGGTTTGAGTGATCTAGAAAGCAATTCAAGTGCATTAGGGGGAAAAAGAGACACTACTAACCAATCTCAGCTTATGTTTCAGGAGTAAAAATGATCAATGGCGGTGAGTAAGCTTGAAACTCCACGGTTTGAGGTGGAAAAATTTGATGAACAGAATGAGTATGTCTTGTGAGAGCGACAAGTCACTAGTGTACATGGTGCTATGAGTTTGGGCAAGGAGCTTAAGCCATAATCCAACGACATAGATGATGATAGACATTTAAGACAAGACGATGAGTATTGTGATATTGTATATTAAGCCAAATGTCTTCAAGCAAATGGAGATGGCGTCAACGGTAGCAGATTGGTTTGCAGCATTGCGTGAGAAGTATCATAAGAAAGAGCTTTCTAACCGGTTGTATACAGCTAAAGCTTACCAACTTCAAGATGGAAAAAGGTTCTAAGACCTAAGATCATGTAAATGACTTCAATAATTTGAGTGTGAATCTTAAGAACCTTGGAGAAGATTTCAATTATAAGCAAATAGCGACTTAGTTACTGAGTTCTTTTCCTGCTTCATATCAGTCGTTGTCATTAGTGTTGCTTCACCGTAACAAAAAAATCATCATATAGAATGAAGTTGTTATCGCTTCAACGACGACATGCAATACAAGCTATTGATGTATGTGCATCCATCTTTTGGTCAATTCACTTCATCGTCTACTACCTTGAGAGAATCATGTGTTAGAACTTCTACTAGGAAAAAAGTAGATGAAAATATCAAGATCAATTCTAGATCTATTTCTAAAACTATAGATGGTAAGAACATTAAGTGTTGGAAATGTGGCAAATTTGATCACATTTGCAAAGATTGTTGTAGTAAGGCAACTGATACACACTCAAGATTGTAACTCAAGATTTTGGTTCTGCACTTTGTACTTTCGTCCATGTTAGGTATGATGAATGGATTTTGGATTCAACTTGTTTTTATCGCGTTTGTCACTTTAAAAAGTTCTTTAATTCTTACACTCGATCAACTTGTAATGTTTTTATAGAATATGATGAATCTTGCAAAATTGTTGCGATTGTATCTGTGAAGATTCAAATGTTTGATGGGATTATCTGTACCTTGATCATCGTACGAGAGATTGTAATAACCCACTAAAGGCTAAAACTGCAATATAGTGGTAGAAAGGTCGAACCCACAGGGACAGAGAAACACACAGGGTACAAAGTGTCACGTTTAACAGATTATTGAGGAGTTTGAATTCTCAGGCGACTGTCACTCCCAGAAATACTGCAAGTGTCCACTCGGAGCGCACTCGGAGGTTGCACAGTGCAGCGTAACACACACACACACACTCCTGAAACTACAGAAACACAACCCAGAGATCCGTTAGGACCTCTACTCAAAATTTCAAGGGGGAAGGTCTCTCAAGAGTACACTCAGCGAAGCTGCGGGTAGTGACTTCCAACTCCGGCTTTTACAACGCTTCCGCTAGCTTGCTGCTAGCGTAGGAAACCCGGTTTGGACTGCCTACTTCGGATCAAAGTCACTCATACGCGGTGAACAACACTCTCAACTCACAAAACGCGCAGAGAACACAGGTCCGCACTGAAGGACTCACTGAGAAACATTCCAGTAACACAACAACAGTCTATTGAAGAGTTTGAATTCTCAGGCACTTGTCATTCCCAGAAATACTACAGGGGTTACCCTGAAGGCACATGCTGCAGCGTAACCTAAATTTACGACCAAGGCTTACACGAAGTAGCAAAACTTCACTTTGGCATTTAGGGGAAAAATCCCGAAGGAGTACAATCAGAAACAATCAGAAGGTGTAGGGGCGAAACTATTCAAGTATCTAACTAGTCACTGGCTCTGAGCATCGGCAATCACCCGCAGGTGTAGATCCGAACTACTCAAGTCTCTAACCAATGTACTAGCTCTGAACATTCGACCGAAGGCCTTCAGCTACAAAATGCGGAACGCCAAGTTGTAGCTCCTCTTGCGTGGTGACAGAACTAAGGACACAAACACGCAGAGAAGATGAGTTCCTGATCTACACTTCTGAATTAGGGAAAGAATCCAAGGCAAAACGCCTTGAACTATTTTATACCTTCTAAGTCCTAACTAGCACTACACTGCACTACGCTACACGCCTGCACGGAACCACGCTACACTACACTCCGCGGAACCTGTGCTACGTCTCCTGCGCGACGGGCTGCCGCGCACTAACTCCCTACCCTGCCAGTCTTCCGCTCGACTGCGCAGTCCCAACTGCTGCAACGCCGCGGACACCTTCACCTCGAGGGTGGACATGGTATCCCGCGCCTTCGACAGAAAAGCGTCAACTTCTTCGCCACCTTCCGCCGACTCCTGCTGTCGTCTGCCAACAACCCTGTTGCGCGAAGCTCAAACTCACGCAGTGTGAGTTTCTCCTGCGCCGCCACTTCCCAGTGGGCGTAGCCCTTGAGACAGTGGGCGACACGCCTCGCCATCTCCTCCTTCGTGCGATCTGCCTCTCGCCTGCGATCATCTTCAATTACCACCAACTGCGATTCGGCTTCCGCACGCTGCGCTCTCAATTCCCCACACTCCGACTGTAGCCTGCGGATTAAATCCTCATCCGCCTGTCGTGCAAGCTGACACTCCGCCAACAAACGCGTCTGTCGCACGAGCTCCTCTGACAGAATCTGATTCTGAGTTCTCTCAGACATCAAATCTGTCGTGGTCTTCACCACATCCCTGGTGAGCTCTTCCAGTCTCTCCTTCTTCATCCTGTCGAGGGCGTGCGATTTCCTCACAAGGTTGTACTGACCCCACAAACAGGCATGCTTCTCCCTCAAGTCCTTCAACTCCCGGTCCGTCCTAGCTAGTAGCTTGCTAGTGTGGACTTTAGTGCGAGTCCGCCTGCGCACTAATTCGATGTAAGATCCCGGCTGGAGTGGATCGGCGTATTTATCAAATTTGCGATCCAAGTACTTCAGCAACGGTATCACCTGCTCAGAGAGCGCCGCCGCAGGGGCTCCAACAATTTCCTCCTCCTCCTCCTCGATATCCCCTGCTCCCGACATTGCTTCCGTGGAGCCTCCGCCGTCATCATCCGAGTTAAGGATTTCAGTCGCCATTGATTGCGTTGGTGACTAACCCGAGTGGGGCTGCACGTCGTCTACGGGTGCTGCTTGCGAAGGCACAGCTGAGCTGCTCTTCGCTAAAATGTCCAAGGCGGTGGGCGAATGTGGCCGTGCTACATCCCCGTCGCCCGCTTGACGGTCTTCGACCGTATCCTCTTTGCCGCCGACGTCCGTCGCTGAAGGCGATCGAGCGGAGTGTGTCTGCGCGGGGGTTGATTGCCCATCGCGCACCGAAATTTCGTCCCGCGAACAGTCAATCCGCTCCTCCGTCAGGTCCTGCTCCCTCGATCGATCATGCGCGAGGGCTGTGTCAGGCCTGTGCGCAGGCGCAAATGCCGGCGCCTTGTCCGCCGCAGGCGCAGCGCCGAAGGCGTCTATCGCCGAAGGCGACATAGCCGGAGGCCGCCTGCCCGATGTCCCTTGGCCCGAAGGCCCTACCGCCAAAGGCGCATCTACCGTCGGATTACCCGCCGAAGGTGCGGCCTCCGCACGCTCCCTGCTCGCATCTCGTTGGCCCGAAGGCCCTGGCGCCGAAGGCGCAAATCGCGGCGCGTTGGGCGCCGGAGGGTCTGGTCCCGAAGGCCCGTGACCCGTAGGTGGATCTTCCGCCAGCTCCTTCCCCTTCCTACGTTGAAACGGGGGTGAATCCTGCCTGTGCGCAGGTGGCATGTGCATAGGCGGACTGCATCTGCCTACGCGTAGGCGTAGGTCCACGTCCGCTTGGGGTCGCCTTTCCGTCGAGGCACGCCTGTGCGCAGGCGGAACACCCGTCCGCAACGCACGTGGTAACTCCGGAGGCCCTTGGCCCGTAGGCTGCCTCTCATCCGTCGAAGGTGCAGCGTGGTCCGTTGCTCCTGCAGACGTCCGCGCTCCATCGTTCTTCTCCAGCGACGCACTTCCTTTCTCCGTGGCAATCGTCGCCGTGTCCGCGCTGCTGGCTGGTAACACAAGCCTGCGCGCCTTCTGCTTCGGCCGGCTGCACACTTCGTGCAACGGCCGCTGCCGAATGGGAGCAGTGGGTTATTGATGCTGCTCCTCTTCGGACTCCTCTCTCCATCGCCGCTTCCGCGGCACTCTTGCTGCGGGAGTGTTTCTTCCTTCGTCCCTCCGCCTTGGCGGAGTAGAAGTCGGTCACTCCTCTGCGTCAGTGTCGACCTCGTTCTCCCGCACATACTTCCCGGGATGGTCGACGGACAACGGCGGAAAACGAGCAAGCTCCGCCGCGGTCAAACAATTTCGCTGCCGATAAAAATTGATTAGGAAAGGAGAGAGATGATTTAGAGTTCCCCCCTTCTCCTCGAAAGCGTGCTGTCGCATCACTCTGTGCAGGATGCTCGCCCAGTGAATTGGAGCTCCCTCGATGATGCACTCCACAAAAGAGACCTGCCACAATGTGATGTAGCAGGCGCGGTGTGGCTGCAGTAATTGCAGTAGCGCCGTAGCCACAGTTCGGCGGAAGCGATCCTTGTAATCGCGGGTCTTGTACCCATTCTTGGTAGAACTCTCCCGCTTGAACAGCTCCACAAATTGCGCCTCGTCCTGCTTAGACACCTTGACGCTCTCACTATCAAAGAGGAGGTGCCCTGGAATGCCGGCACACCTCCCCAATGCTTGCGCCCAATCTTGGACCGTCCACCGATTGACATGCGGCCGCAATCCGCGCGTAGGTGGTCCCTGTGGCTCTAGCCACTCGCGCACCATATCCACACAAATGTAGTTCCATCCCCATAGCAAGAAATCGAGCTTTCTTGCTATCAGCCGTTCCTCGTAAGCGCGCAGCCCGTTCTGCGGAAGTCGGAGCGGCAGCATTCGCAATCGGTTCAGTCTCGACATTGCGTTCTTGGAATTCGCCTGTTCGCTAATTCTCCCTCTGCTCTGCTGAGCTCCTTGCTTCCTCGGCAAACTCTAATCTCACTCAATTCCAAATCACGCGCACTCACTTCTCTCTCAATCACCAAGTAATCCTCTGCGCGGCGATGTCGGGAATGCTTAGCAGCTAGCAGATGGACGCGCGCAGCTCGCACTAGAAAATGGAATCGCGAATTCAAGAATGGGACGCTCTCCGTCTCCCGGTCGAAGGTCATGGTCGGCTCTTGCCCGTGAAGGTCGACTAAATTGATGGTCGCGCCGGCTCTACGCTAAAATGGTCTCCGCTCTCATGCGCGGCTTCACGCTCCGCCGACGCCGATTTAACTCACACGCTCGAATTGGCGAATTTGAACTCCGCGAGCGTACTACGCCGTGGACATGGGTGCGCAGCGCCGAAGGCGGCTTTTCCGCCTTGCGCGGTACACTCGTTCGTACCGCTCCTCAGCCAATCCTCCTCTGCCCCGGAGCTTGTCCGCACGTCGGACAAAAGTTCAACTCCCGCCTGTGCGCAGGCGGACTCCTCGGCGGATTCTCCGCCGGCGCGGAACTTCACCCGCCTGTTCGCAGGCGCTCGCCTGCGCGTAGGCGAAGTCCGTCCGCGTCGATGCGCTGGCGCGGAAGGCGTTGACCGCGGTCAACAGCCTCCCGCCAGACTGTCCGTTCCTTGTCTCTCCGTCGGCGCTCTCGCCGCCACAACTCCGTCCGACCACGAGAGCATCCATCCGTCTCGTCCGTACAGTCCATACGGTCCGTACGGATTTTACTATTCTGGCGGCTCCTTGCTCGTCCGCGCCGTTGCGCTGGCGCAGAAGGCGCCGTACCATTTCTACCTCCGAAGGCGCATTTCTAGTGCCAAAGGCGGATTTCCCGCCGACGCCGAAGCGCCTGTGCACAGGTGGACGCCTGTGCGTAGGCGAACTTCACGCCTACATCAAACCCTATTTCGCCTGTGCGCAGGCGGACTTCCTTCGTCCTGCAACCTCCGAGCTGACTCTCACTCAGGTTTACCTCTGATGGCTTTGTGGTAGCGCATCATGGTTCTAGAAGACTAAGATTCATACTCTCACTCATGTCCCAAACACCTTCTCTTACAAACTCTCATGTATCACTCCAACTCACACACAAACTCTCCTCACATCACCCTCTTCACATAAATGCAAACACACGTCGATACTCCAAGATACTCAAAAACTTCACTCCTTCGTTACTGAAACAAGTCCTCACACATGACTCTCCAAACTTGCTTGAGAGGTGCTACTCTACCTCTCTATTTATACTACTTGAGAAGTTACCATAGTAACATGTGGTAATTTCTCCTAACTTACTTTTACCTAGGTAAGTTTGACTAACCTCCTCTACGTGGCAACATGCCATTGGCCTACCTAAACCTTCTAGAAGCTTCCGGAATCCAAGGTTGAGGTGGCGACATGCCATTGGAAGCTTTTAAACTTCTACAAGCTTCCTAGCCACTAAGTCAACATTAGACTTAGTCTAGCCAATCATCTTTCATACATTTAGTCAAACCAATCAAATCCAAGTTTCTAGTCAAATATCTAATCCCTTGGAATCTAGAACTTTTGTATAAGACAAAATAGAAGTGCTCACTCCTTGTAAAGGACAAAATAGAAGTGCTCACTTCATTCTTCTAGAACTCCGCTAATTACTCCGCCAACTATAGACATTGTAGCTAAACTTAGTCATGACTAGATAAACTTAGTTATAACTAACTAGTTTAGTCATAACTAGCTAGTCTTAGCTATGCCTTGGCTAATCATCCTTATTCCCTTGACCACTTCTAAGACTTAGTACATATGTGCAACACCCGGTCTTACAGTCCGCGCATAGGACAAAACTTTCTTCGCCTGTGCGTAGGCGGAAAGCTAAGTATCTTACAACCTTCATAACTCCCGGAGTCCTCATCCGTTGTTGGCGCTCTTGGGCTCGTTGGAATCAACGCGTCGAGCTCTTTCCAACGAAACCCTAACCAGGTCGAGTCGTTTGGAGGTTGACCTAAATATGAAGGATTTTCCTACCGCCGAGGGCGCAGCGCCGAAGGCGGATTTTGCGCCTTGCGCCGAAGGGATCATACCTTCAGAGCTCGCAGGGAGGGTGGTGTCCTTCCTTGACGCTGCACCAAACTCCTAGATTCTACGAGTTCCCTCGAGAATCTCTGCGATCTTCCGAATTCACTCTATTTTGATGCACCGAAGGCTATTTACACTGCTGCCGTGGTACAGTTTTCCAAAAATGTTTTAATTTCCTCCAAATTACCAAAAGTGGGGTACCACAGAAATCCTTTAGTATGTGTAAGAATTTGATTTCACTTGGAGTTTTGGACTTGAAAAAGTTCAAATGGAGCATCAAAAGTGAAGTTTTGAGTATGATGATTCCAATATTCTCATAAGGAGCTCAAGGCTTAAAAATCTATACATCTTGGAGTGAACAATCATCTTTGAAGATGCACATGTTACTACATTTTCATGTTTGATTTTTCATTTGCGGCACAACCAACTGGAACACATGAGAGAAAAAAATTTTACACAAACAAATTTTATTGCCCAAAATGAGGCAATTCAAACAAAGCTTTTGTGAACATTGTGTATTTGGCAAACTAACAAAAGTTGCATTTCACGTTAAAAGTGCATAGCTCAAAAAGTATTCTTGATTACTTTCGTTCTTATGTGTGATATCCTTTCCCTTACCCTCACACTGTGGAAAACTATACTATGTAATCTTTGTGAATGACTATTTGAAATTTGTGTTGATTAATTTCATGTAACAGAAGTCTGAGGTCTTTGAGATTTTCAAGAATTTGAAGCTTCAAATTGAGATTCAGAACCGAGAAAATGTGAGATATTTGCGCATAGATTATGGCGTGGAGTATAACTCAACAGAATTTTAGTTGTATTGCAAAAATGAAGGCGTTATTTGTCATCTCACCACACCGTATAATCCGGAGCAAAATAGTGTGTCTAATACTCTCAACCGTACACTATTGGAGCGCTCTCAAACTATGTTGAGTCTTGCTGGTTTACCACATACATTTTGGGCTGTAGTTGTGAATATCACAAGTTACTTGGTTAACCTGTTTACTTATAGCCCTAACAAGTTCTACATCGATTGCGATACAAACGGCTAGATGATTACTCTATGTTGAAAGTTTTTGGATGTGATGTTTATGCCCATACTTCAAAGTATAATAGAACTAAGTTTAATCCTAAAGCCAAGAAATGTGACTTTATGGGTTATCAAAGAGGAGTAAAAGAATATAGGTTTGAAATGTCAATGCTTTCAAATCATTGTCACTAGAATTGTTTCATCAATGAATCCAGATCATTGAATGAGAGAAAGAAATGCATACTCTCCTTACTGACGAGGACAAGACTCTTACCCCTGACACCGTTGAGAGTGAGATTGATATTGACACCATTGATGATTGGCCACAAGGAGAGGTTCCACCTATTGTGAAACAAGAGGATTTGATTGTTGGTGAACCATTTTTAGAACAAGCACAAATTGATCAAGTAGAATCTTCATCAATGTGGGAGTTGTGGAGTGCAACTAAACGTCAAGCTCCGGCTAGATTTGGCACTTGGTTTGACTCTTCAGCCATTGATGATATTGAAGTTGATGCTAAGAATTCAGATTTGATCACTAAAAATGAAGATCTACCTTTTTTCTCTGAAGCTTTAGCTTCTAGTGAGAAGCAAGAGTGAAATGCAGCAATGCAGAAGGAGATTAAGTCACTTCATGTCAACAACACTTGAAAGCTTGTTGAGTGTATCCAAGGTGAAAGAGTAGTAGATTGTAAGTAAGTCTAAGGAAGAAGTATGGACTCACGAATACAAATGAGAAAATCTTCAAGGCTAGGTTGATAGCCAAGACAACGCAAAGGTGTAGATTACACTTTTGCGTTTTTTGCGATTTTTGCACCAATAGCAAAATACTCTACAAAATGTTTGCTATGTGTCCTTGTGATTCTATATGATCTAGTGTTTGATCAAATGATAGTTGTCACACACTTTTTTGACATACTATTTGATGAGATAATATTCATGCGACAATTGCAAGGTTATCTCATGACAGGAAAGAAAAACATGATATGCAAATTGCTTACTTTGTTATACAATTCAAAGCAAAGTCCAAGACAGTGGAATAAACGCTTCAACGACTTCATGCACTCACAAGGATTCTTATGAAGTGAATACGATCCTTGCGTTTACTTGAAGAAGATTCTTGATGTGGCATTATGTCTTGTTTGTTGATGACATGTTTATTGCAGCTCCTTGAAAGTTTGATGTTGATAAGTTGAAGGCTGAGTTGAGCTCAACTTTCAGCATGAAGGATCTAGGTCCAATCAAGAAGATTCTTGGCATGAAAGTATTTAGATATCAAAAATCAAGGAAGCTTTGATGATCTCAACAGAAGTATATAGAGAAGTTGCGAAGTTCAATATGATAGAAGCTAAACTTGTGAATACTTCATTGGTTGTTCATCTTTTACTTTCAGTAACGCACTGTCCTACCGATGTGATTGAGAAAGACTTCACATCTTATATCTCTTATGAGAGTGCAATGGATAGTCTCATGTATATGATGATATGCAGACGACCGGATATAGCATTTTTTGTAGGTAAGGTGAGCATGTACATGTCAAATCCATGCAAGGTGCATTGGGAAGTAGGGAAGTGGATACTTAGGTAATTTAAGGATTCTACATAACATGGTTTATTGTTTGATGTCAAAGCAATGAATGCCAAGTCAACTTTGGTATATATGGATGTTGATAATGGGAGAAGCTTGGACAAGAGAAAATCAACGACTGGGTATGGTTTCACTCAGTGATTGCATTACTTGGCAACTAAGAAAAAAAATGCATCTTTTTGTTATCCACATAGGTTGAATATGTTGCAGCAGCAGAGACAACAAAGGAAACAATCTAGTTGAATAAGCTTATGGCTGAGATAGTATTGTCACAGCAATCTTCATTGTGATAGTGAGAGAGCGCTTCATCTGCTGAGAATCCAAGTGATGGTTAGTAGGGTGAAGCACATTGACATCATATATCATTTTATCAAGCAAATTGTGTCTGAGAATGAACTTAAGCTCATCAAGATTGATGGAGAGCTTATTTCGGCTAATGATTTTCCTAAAGGGATTCTTTATGATAAGTTTTCAAGACACCTAGCAACTTTGAAGATTTTGCAGCATTGAATTAGATTACATGATAGTTTCTATGTATGTAGTTTCTCTCTAACATGTTGTCAACTACAATTTGGTTAAAAAAAAAAAAAAAAGTTAATTAGAATTAACTTTTTTTCACAGGCAAAAAGCTATGATTTAGTTTTGCTTTCTAGAAATTTCCGCCAAACTATATATAAATTATAAAAACTACTTCCTCGAATAGTTGAATTAAAGAGTAGTCTTTAAGATTAATCCGTGTTCTGTTAATCGTAGTTAGTTTAACCGTAGTTAGACTTGGTTTTTAGTTAGGGTTTGTAATACTTAACCCTAGTATGAACACGTTTCAGTTTAGTCTCACATGTACACCTACGGGGAGAGAGAGATAATGGAGAGTTGAGCTATGGAGTCATGGTATAACATTCTCGCTTTAGTGAAATTTTTATCTCGGTTATGAATGTAGCCTCATGTAGAGTGGAATCACATACATTGGTGTGTTATTCTCCTATAATCAACACATCACATCTGTTGTAAAATTAGACATATAAAATGAAATTATTTCATATAAATATTCATGAGACATCAGTCTAATACTCTATGTCTCTATGGTATTTCCAGATCTGACTTTTAAATATGAAATAACAAATAACAATTTTCAGTTTCAACTTTTGAGGGTGTTGATTATTTTATCAAATAACTGTTGCTAGTTATCAAACTTGAATCTTTTGTATTGAAATTTGCAACTCCCATGTTGCTCTTTAATTCACGATCTTATGTATCTTAATTCCATCACATATAAAATTAAACTCAAAGTGTCAAGTAAATGAATTGAAAATCTTATAGTGAAGAATAATGACTGTAGATAGAATGGAGGAGAAAAACCTTCTAATTTTTTAATACAACAATTAGACAAATTTAAGAAATATGGATATACTCTAAATAATAAGTTCTCAATTCTTTGTTGAAATTAGATAGAATGTTACCTGAGACATTTATTCTTAAATATCCAAACAGCACTATTGTCAACCCATGTAGATTTGTTGGTATCATAAGTCTATTTTATTATAGACTTATGGAGGTAACATGCAATTTCGTTGAAACTTAACATTACTGTTTACAAATCTCGGTTGACAAAATGGGGTCGAATTAAAGTCTACACTCACAGGCTAGTTAAGAACTCCGCATGCTGGCCATACGGCATTAAGAACCGCGCCATGGATGTGGGCCACGGAACAGAGTTCGCGGAGACAGACAGCTGCATGCTCCAGATTCTCTTTACATCGAGCTCGCTCCGACGGACTGGAACGATTGAATGCCAACATCTGCCGCGGCCGTCGGAAGTCGAAGAGAGGGAGCGAGTGAGGGAAATGGCCGTTGCCGCGGCCATCGGCAACATAAATGCCAGCACGAAATCGAGCATGCAGACTGAACCCATGTGTCATCGGCACCAGAGCCAATGGAGGGAAGGGAGGAGAGGAGAGGAGCCGGAACCCTGGCCTTGCATTCTCAGCCTCGTCGCCCTCTGCACTTTGCAAGAAATTGGAGAGTGAGGGCGAAAAGGTAGCTCTCAGATCTTTCCATGCGAAGGTGGTCACGTCTGAAAGAGGAAGGAAGGTTGTACGACACAAATCTCTTCAAGAAATAAGGTCGTGCTGACAGGGGACAAATTCTGGGGAGAGCGGCTGGGCTGGGCTCGAGGTTTCATGTCGTTGGCGTGTTCTCTTCGACGATGATTGGTAGTGAGTCCGAATCTAACGTCCGGAAGTCAAAATCGGTATCGATTCCGTGTCAGCTCTCTTCTCTGAGGATGCAAGTGCGGCTTGCCGTAGACCAGGCCCTGCGTCTGCCTCGAGCAGCATCAAAATCATGGCGACCTTGGGTGTGAAATAGAGTCCAATGCTCGAACTTTATAGGCCTACACACAACCGATTTGCCGCAGCGGCAGATCGCACCTTTTGTAAGTTCCCAGCTCGTCGATAGAGCCGCTCAATTGGTGGGAGCGTGGATGGAAATATCAGGTTTCATAAGAATCTACGTCACCTATAATGAGCTCACAAGATTATGCTGCTGTTGTTACTGCTGCGTATCGGCAAGTGCTTTTGATATGTTCTGAGATTAGAATCATCGGATTCTCATGCCTGCTAACAATGCCTTCTTGGTAGATTCGTGCTGGAAATGAACTTCAGATATTCATGCTTTCTTACCGGCTTGTCCCCCGTCGCAATCGACCTACCGACCGACCCAAAATGTGCATCTTCGACGTTAAACAATAATTATCTATACTCACTTGCCCCGCGCAGGATTTGAGATCTCAGCTTTCTGGATGCCATTGGCTGCACTGATAAACTACAATGACTTTACATGCGGCATTGTATCTTCTCCCACTACTGCCATAATGCAGATATGTATGATACCGGGTACAAGACCAGGAGTCATGCGATATTTCCAGCTCACTGTAAAACCTCCAGCCCATCTGCTGCTACCTCAACAGCGTATGAGAGCGTTGATTCCGTGCTTTGTACCAAAACGAGCCCAAATTCTGTCTCTAACAATAATAATTAACAAGCAGCGGGGGCACAAGCGAGCTACCTACAACAGCTTACAAGAGAATGTAAGCAAAATGAAGTACTGAGTGACTATGAACGAGACACAGTAAGCGCAAACAGCAGTAGATATTTACGTTTACTGTACACTCAGATTCTGCGAATTGCACGGCCTTCTTGTCTTCTGGGGCTTTCAACATTCTTCACTTTTGTCCACCAACCAGGAATGAGGTTTATGAGGAAAGCCATGACATTATACATGCATCCACGCTCGTCTAGGGAAAGTGCACGTCGATAGTTCAAGAAGAGGCTCGTTCTAGACCGACCGCTGGTAGAGCGGAAAGGTCCTAGTAAGAAACCCCAAAAGGTAAACGAGAAATGACGTCGAGCACCTTTGCAGGATGGAAGCAAGCAACGAAGCAACTTCTCGAGAGGCACTTTGAATTTCTCACTCGGTAACAAAGTGGGATGTGTAGTCCTGCTGTAGTAACGTGAGGTTCAACTACTAGGCCGACTTTGAATTCAACAGCAATTGACGCAACTTTAATATTTCAGCGACTTGTTTGTCACTGCCAAATCGAAGTCAACTCCGAGATTCAACGTTCCAGCTCTTCGCTTTACGTATGCAGGTCTGGGGATGTGTGAGTCATGATCATGAACAGTTACACCGGAAGGGCTCGCACTTTGTTTCTTTACTATAATAATCATCAGCCTTGTGACAGTACTGGGAAATGTTATACGTGCCGGTGATCCTAAGCTTTTCAACAGCGAAGAGTTTATCCTTCCGTCCTTTTCACCTCGCCGGCAAGAAAAAATTACAGAGAACTGAGCTTCATAGTACTTCAACAACCACACACAAGTGTTCGTTTAAAGGCTTTTGGGCTCAACACGGACACCTAGAGATCAGAAAGATCTCCCAAGCATCTTCACAATGTCAAGACAGAATCAGACTCAAATTCCGAACCAATTCTTCCACCTCACAATCTACACACCAGTCAGACAATTTTAGATACTCAAATGTTTACGACTGCGTTTGACGATGGGCGACATTCAGAATCTCCATCGAATTTCCTATACATTTGGTTTCTCATGACATGATATTTATCTGAGTGAGCAACTGAGGCAGTCAATTCAAAAGTCGGACATGTATTCCAGATTCCATGGTTAACACTTGCAGTGCCTCGGACTTTGAAAAATTGACATGACAATGAAGCTTGGATTATTAGCAGGATTCGGAGCAGATTGGAATTTGCGAACCAGGTGAATCAGTCTGGGTTCAAGTCAATAACCCCCTCCCCTCTCATACATACATGGATGCAAGTAGAACTGGAGTCTCGTGGAAGTAGAAGTGCTTTGATTTACTATACTCTGATTTACTTTACTTCACTCCACTCTACTTTACGAAGCTATTGTAGGGAAGAAAACGCGTTGGATAACTTTGATGCACAATCTTGATGCAGATATTTCAACCCTTGAGTATGTTGATTTAGAAGACTTTCCCTCATGATGTCAAGGACTCCGACTCTTTAACTTGACCTGATTGATTGTTTACAGCAAGTATGAAGTTTCGATCAAACGAAGAGTCTCAATAGAAGCCAACAAATTTCATCTGCCATAATCTGCAACAAGTAATTTACAAAAAGTCATTTACTCCCACCTCAGTCGACTCTTCATCGGATTTCTGGAAGTTTTGGAGTGATTGAGTAAGTGAGTGAGAGGCAACTGGCCTCGGTCAATGGCTTCTATCAGAAATGCGATCTTAAGCGAATTGACCCGGTCATAGAAGCTGAATACGGTCCCAGCGGCACAGTTGTTGTAAGTGCTCTTCTATGACTCAGGATGTGTTTTCCTGCAAAACCACTGTGAGCCTAATTTTCAGCAGACATCAGTCATATGCAAAGCACCAAGGTCTACCTACTTTCGGAGACTGAGTTGAAAATGGCAGCTAGTAGTATACAACACCCCCTTCCTGTTTCGACATTTTGTAGGCTAAAGTAGAAGTCTCCACTGTGACTCGAGGCTTTCTGCATATTCTGTGCTTCTAAAGGAAGCATACGACATGAAATGGTTTGACAGATCTCTACAACTGAATGACATTTAAATGATATTTGGCTACAAAATCATTCACTTTAATACTGACGGATATTACAGGAGTGTCAGACTCTGAGATTAAAGGTGGTGGAAAGAAGCTCAAATGCATGGAAACATGCAAGAAGGATCAATGACAATTTTTAAGCAAGCTGGATCAGGTGGTGAAGATATGAAAATGTTCTTCAGCTGCTGATGCCGCCAGAGGTACTGCACGTTTTTCCTACGAGCAACTAAGAATCTTGGGAGTGCAGCAGATAGTTTGATACGAACGAACTGAGAGTTCCAAATTCTGACAGATCTCAGCTCTAGTGATTCTCAACTGTGTTGCCCTTTTTTCCAACTTCGATTGTCGTCAATGAGCCTCGAAGGCGAATGTTTTATAAATTATACATACGGTCCATGATTTTATGCTTATTGGCATCACCTTAGACCACAGTGTGTTCCAGAACCGGTCCTTGAGCATAATCACAAAGTATTTCTCCAACCGGTGCTTCAGTACAAAAGAACCAAGTTCCTCACCCGATGCTCGAACGAAGGAGAGCTCATTCGGTGTAGGTAAAATTGAGAGACCATCGTATGCTACTCAGATCTACAAAGTAACAAAAGTGAATCTATGGCGAAAGTACACCATTCTACCGTAGATACAGTCAACTCATGGGAATTGATGTAACAACCAACTACCCAACAACGAAGCAGCAACAGCAGTTGCAGCAGCTGCTGCTGTAAATAAGAGGTAGTTGACTTTTGACAGTTTGATCTCCGGAGCATTTTCCAGGAATTCTACGCGCACGTAGGTTCAGATCACAAGCTCGATGTTGAGGCCATCTGCTACCGTTTGGTTGTTGTGGACGAGGTGGACCTTTCTAAGACTCTGGACTGGATAGGAAGCTCATTATTATCTCAGCTCGGCCATACTTTGATCAGTCCGTTGAAATTTGAGGCCGATGGGTCTCTCAAAGTCTCAGGATCCAGTCTCCTATGCACAAGTACAGATCCAGGATTCAAGGCACGTGGGGAAACATAGTAACTTTGTCTCGTCGAAAGCACACCTTCTTGGGAACGGGATCACGTTAATCCATCCACTGCTCATAATTAGTCGACTCTGATTTTCATCTTCTCTAACACGTCCGCACCCGAGGAATTGACCAAAACATAGGTACGTCTGAATTGTTTATTAGATTTCCCAAAAGGTAAGAATATCTCTGTCCTTACAAAGGATCACGTCATTTTGATCATTTAGCGTAAGTACAATGACAGTGAATTTTGCGATTATGGATTTTGTCAGAGCAGCTCTTAGTTTTCAACTAAGAGCTGCTCTGACAAGATTTGTTTCTATTGTCTAATCCCCATCCATCGTACGCACATTGGAAAATCAGCAGATGCTCGTTACCACTGTAATTTCATATCTTCCCAAATCGAAGTGGATGGACTTTTTGTAGTCAACAATACAAACAATGATATAATTATCTTGCATAATTCCTACGTGTTGTTGTGTTCTGCATTATGTAATTACACTCACGTGTTTTACAATGTATAGCATACGTCAATTCAATCACATAAATGTTTCAAGTGTAAATAGCGATGTGTAGATATTTTGCAATACTACTGTCAACAAGCACTAAATATTCCTAGGAGTGGAATAAAGATCCAAACTTTCAAACGTTCAACTTTCGTGGACATTGTTATCTCTCTGACTTCATATTCTAATGTCTCTTGAATGAAACTCATGACTATAGAGGTGTTTACCTCAGGTCTAGATCATGTTTAGCCAATGAAAATATCCTCATCTCGATCTGAGAGCGTAAAGGTTGCTGAATACAAAATGATATGGAGAAAAAAGGTAAAACAAAACATATGACGGTGAAGCGGGGCACTTAGACTACATTGTAACATAAATTCTCTATTTTCTATACATTGGCACATGAACATTATAAGCATAGAAGATTAGCAGTAAGTTGACACTTTGTGTGCTGCTAGTCCATGTTGTGCTCTTCATGACGACGTACCTCGACCACAAATATTGATGATGTGCTGATGAAATGAAGGAACTGGCGGTCACAGTTGAATGGAGCTGATATGAGATCCTCAACTTCCCGATAAAGACATGAAGTCGTGGGTCTGCTGGAAAGCCCATTACTGTGGGTGACGCTAGAGCTCTCACTTCACGGTTTTGTGCTCCGCACAAGGATGGTGGCACGAAGAACAAGATAAATCATTTCATTCAGCTCCGAGACTGAGACAGTGCAAATGCTGGTGATGACATCCACCTTCGCCTTTTCGCGGTCAAAGCCCTGAGCACCCCAAATGTCAAGCCTTGTTGCACTTGGGAAACAAACTGATCATTGTTGAAGGCTCGGTTGACGTTTGTGTCCAGGAAGTAAGTAGTTAGTAGTTAGAAGTTGTAGTAGGTTTGAGCAGCTCATCAACGCCAAAAGAGGATTGAAGCGTACACCCCCAAAAGTGTCACAAATTTCCTTCTGGGATCAAAAGGCGTTCACACGTCGCCGATAAACTCGCGGCCTTAACTTCAACTCGACATCTACGACTCGTCCCCATTGACTGGACGCTGAGAAAGTCCAAGAGCTGCGGTGCTGCCTCTTACCCCGCTGATGATTAGGTGCAACCATGCAAGATTTTTCGCACTGCTGCTGCCACTGTAGGCAAGACATGGCAATGACCTCGTCCGCGGTTCTACTGCTTTCCTGTTCCATGCACTACAATCAGAAGGAACGGCCATGCCACATTTGTAGCAGCAAGAAGTGGCTACAGGCAATCCGCCCCTCCATGAGCGGACAAGGCTCTCGTCCTCCACACCCTTTTGCCAAATTTACTTCAGATCATTAAGTGTTGGATGGAAGGAGGGAAGGAGTCTTGATTTGTCTTACTACGCATTTTCTGCCCTCCACCCCATCTCCCATATCTCCAATAGTCCATCTCTGTCCAAAGTTTCCCGCTCTCCGGTGTCATGATGTTTACAACATGACATTAAAATTCGCCGAATGTTTTTCATTTGCAGTAAAGAAATAAAGGAAGAGTGGACCAACTAATGAAGCAAAAGAAAAAAAAAGACCTGGTCAAGCCACACAGTTCCTAGCCTAACGTCTAACATGGAGTTATGCTCCAATAGCATGCCGATGGTGCAAATCACCTATTGAAACTCAGGTATGAGAAACACCTAGCCTAAGATAGTCCACACAAGTTAAAGAAATCAGTCTATATTACCTTATATAAGTAGGATTTGCTCATTGTCTCAATATTTTTCCAAGGTAAGCATCCTTGATAGCATATATATGTGTATACCCATAGCTAGAATAAAAGTGCTATTTGCCTCCCCTTGAACTTGCAGATTTGATTGCTGTAGTTACACCGGGAACTCCTGAAGTATAGATAATAATCACATTCTTAGAGACGTAGTAATACCCAACACATTTGTAAGAATATTAGTTTCTCCAAAATGAAGATTATTTTAGACAAATCTTGGTTCATTCACACACCAATATTTACTCCATGTCAGTTTCCATCCTCATGTGCTATAGCAAACACTACATCCGTACTTTGAGTGGTACAATCCATTTGATTGACATTCTAGCATCTCTGGTGCATAATTTCTCTCCTATGGATGAATGATGTAAGTCTAAAGACGAGATGATTTGCGTATATAGTAAAAGCCAAAGATAAAATTTTGTTCTCAAGTTGTTCCACTAACTTCCAGTTTGTCCTAGATTTCTACATCTTCGTAATCCAGCCTTATCGTAGTTGAATTCAATTGAATTCAAATCATTATTTGTGTGGCTTGGATAGATTACTCATGCAAAACAGTCCAAATGTTTTTCCCACCTCATTGAACTCTAGCTATCACCTACCTAAATCCAGCACGCAATCCTCAAGTGTAATGCAAACATGATAAGTTTACGGAAGCAGCAAAGAAAAAACTGTTAGCTTTACTACGGTATCAAATTCCAGTTTATCAAGTGAAAAAAGATTCGTGTATGACATGTTCAAAAATACATGAGAATGCCTATGAAATTAATGTGGATATGAGAACCTGGTATCAAAAAACAAAAAACTCAGCCTTGATTTAGACGCCAACCAATTTCACTTTACAATCCTTATCCTTGTAGCAAAATTTGTTAAAAAGAAGAAATTTTGATGTACAAAACGTTATTTATACTATTACATATGTCCATGTGATCGTACTCTTCATGTGTAATTGAAGAAATATATAGAATTCGTTCATCTTTCTCACATGGACTTTACACTTTGCAAGAAGTTCAATACATTCTAGATATTCAACATATAGTGTTGATTTAAGAAAGAATTTAATCCTATCACCAAAATGTTAATAAAGTTATCAATCATATAGAATTCTTAAAAAGTTGAAATAGTTTGATGCTCACTTTCTTCGTCACATGCTTCAACAATTTGATCGAACACATAAGCCTACTGACCTTGTCAGATTATATATCTTTATTGGAATCATTAAACAACTAACTTCAAGCAACTCGGATTCCACCAATCTATGACACAAAAGCTTGTGTCATATTTGTCATTAAACCTCCCATCATATGGCTTCAAAACATCTTGTTCAGGGACGTTCTCGTCTCCAATTTGGCAGAAACAGACGTTGCGAGACATGTGTTTTGGCAAAGCATCGGCGAACGAGAAAGTCCAAACTTGCAATTAAGAAGACGACTCGTCCACTACAGTTAGTCCACAACGATCTATGCGGACCAGTTGAAGCAAGGAACAAATTTAAATACTTGCTACCGTTAACTAATGATTATACCCGTATTACATGTATCCCATTCATGCGTATCAAAAGTGACACTTTGCATCACTTCAGATAATTTGTTTTCCTTGCAAAAAATCTTTGCCCACACAAGGTAGCTTTTATTTGGCACACCGATTATTATTAAAATCCTGAAATCATTACACTTTGATCTGATAGAAGAGATGATAATCTTTTCAAGGAATTAAATTTCTACTATGAGAACAAAAATTTTCACTTGGTAGCACTTCACAACATCAACAAATTCTCACCAGAATGGTATTTCTGAACGCAAAACTTAAACGTTGTTTGAGGTTGTGTGTTGCATATATAACACAAACAAGTTTTCTTCCCATATGTGGATGGATCCAATACAAGATGTTAACTACGTGTTGAATCGTTGTGCCAATCGCATCCTCAATCTCACACACACCAGGCATTGGTATAGCCTGAAAACACACATGTGTGTGTGTTTTCAGGCTATACCAATGATTATAAATCGTACAATTGCTATGATCTAGTGATCCGACAACATTATCTCTACAGATGATGTAACATTTCTTGACATGTATCAGGTCATTTGTAGAATACCCACAAGTTCGTGGACCTATTCAATGGACTTGGAATTAAAGAGGAGACATCTGACGGATTGTTGCAATAAGAGGATGACAATTTTGAAGTGTATGCACCAAACGATTCAACAATCATCTTCACCAACATCACCATCTTTATCGACGTTATCAGCGTCACGACAAACAAATCCACCAAGCGACTCAACAATCATCTTCATCAACATCAATATCTTCATGAACATTATTTGCGTCGCCACAAACAAATTCACCAAGTGACTCAACAGTCATCTTCATCAACATCTTCATCAACGTTATCAGCGTTGTGACAAAAAAGTCTATTTTGCAGGGCTCCTGATCATGGTCCACGATGTGATCCTAGCGACAAATCAAAAGACTTGTTCAATTTTTGCCATATAACTATCATGTAACGAATCACCCCTTCCTCAACATAGTGGAGAAGTCACACCCTACCGATGATCAACTATCAGTGACTAAAAATCTCAAGAATCCTCTATGGAGAGTAACAATGTAGGAGGAGTTTGACTCTCTTATTTCAAACTTCACATGGGAATTCCTTAAGCTCCTAGAAAGCAAGCAAGCCTTCTTGTCTAAATGAATTTTCAAGATCAAACCTCAACCACATGCTATCACTCTAGGATCAAAAGCGTGTTTGGTAGCTAGATGACTCAAACAAAAGCATGACATTGATTACAATGAAACGTTTACTCATGTGATATGATGGCCAACTTTTCAAGCTCTTATTTCATTATCAGTAGCCCTTGGACGGAAATTACATCATGTAAATGTAATGACTGAAAAGATCAATGAAAAGCTGCACAAAAAGATATACATGAGACAATCATCCGGTTTTGAGCAGCAAGTCCAGTCATATCTTGTTTGTCTTCTCAAAAGATCAATTTATGAATTTAAACAGTCTTCGAGACAATGATACAAGAAGATTAACTCCCATCTACAATTAGTTGATTAGGTTTGAAGCAATTTTGATCCCAACCTCTACTTTCTTTGAGAAGGTAATAACATCACTATGCTACTTTTTTATGTGGATGATCTACTATTTCTAGGAAGTTGTTCTACATGTATTGCAAAGATTGAGATGCAATTACACCAATGTTACCAGATGAAGGATCTAAGGTATGTCTCTCGCAACCTCGGTGTTAACTTTCACACACTCCCTTACGGCAGTTTGTTTTTCCATCAACATAAATATACAGCGGAGCTGCTGAACAAATGTAAACTTGATCCCTTGATAAACGAACTAACTCCACTTCTAGTTGATCATGTCTTGGTTAGTTCAAAAAGTCTCTAATAATACTCTACCTCAATGCAAAGCATGCTGCAGATGCAAAGATGTGGCAGATGTATGATAGTCAATAGATGATCCACTAAACACATTGGCATATACACAAATTCTACTTGAAGCACGCTTCACATCACATCAAAATAAATGAAATCTAGATGTTAGTGTTGTGAATCGTGTTAACCCTCGCGTTGATCTCAAGGTAATCGTTGCAATTGGTCACATTAATAGTAGAATACAGTCAACCAAGTTGGAACTTCTAAGAAGTAATTATATGCTGCTAATATGACTAATATACAAAGAGTAACGTTGAGAGCGATGTTTGTAGAAGTTGAACCATGTCATTACATTGATAGTTTCATCCTCTTGATGACTGTCGAACCAAGTATTGTATGTCCGAAGAGGCTATACCAGTTATGTGAAGTCAGGTGGAGGATCTCGAGACAAGTTGCTGCTGAAGTTGGAAACAAACAATGTCCACGAGAGCAGAAGACACTTGAGAGTGTAATGGATCAAATCACAATCAGAAGTTAAATGGCAGCAGGTTGGATCTTGAGATACTGAATAGTCTGAAAATATTGTTCAGTGACAGTATCACGCAACTTAAAAATAGCAAGCTTCTTAGTTAGCATCATCCAACGCTGAGCATAGTTAGATTGATATAAAGTGCGCAAATACATCCACAATTCAAAAAAAATATCTTCAAACTCGGTGATGGAAGAAATAATGTCAAGAAAGACATGGGTCTCTATCATGGCAATTTCTTTAATATGAAGGTTGCGAAACAACAGCTACATCATCACTAGCACCAAGAGAAATCGGATTGAGAATTGTTTTCTTGTAGATTTATTTGTTGCGAAGCATGGTCTTAAGTCAAATAGACCAATTCGGATTGAGAATTGTTTTCTTGTAGATTTCTTTGTTGCGAAGCATGGTCTTAAGTCGAATAGAACAATTCATGTAGTTTGTGCGGCCCATGAGCTTTTTTTTGAAACATAATTGAAAGTCAGAGTTGTGGTGGTTACCGTCCATGGCGGCTGGAAAGTATTGCGCTATCTAGCGTGAGAGGAAGAACACTACTGTCAGTGTAAAAATCGAGACAACTTATCAACATTTGTAAACCGCATAGCATTGGAGCACTCGCTCTTATACCATGTTGTGAGAGAAGAAAAACTTTGTGTGAAGTATAAAACACAACATTTAAGTAGTTGCTCACTCAACACATCATTTGAACTTAAACTAGAATCAACGGACAAGTGGAGACATCTGACGGATTGTTGTAGCCAGAGGATGACAATTCTGAAGTAGATGCACATCAAATGATTCAATAGTCATCTTCACCAATATCAACATTTGACCTGAACCTAAAATCCACGGACAAGAATGAACTGTCTCCTAGATAAAGATCTACTGACTCACAACACTATGAAGTAGAATTGAACTCGGGCTCACTGTGTACCACGAACAATACAAGTCATGCATCTCGATAATCATATTGTGGTCATTTGTGCAAGTTCTTGACAAGAACGAGAGTGATCACCTCTAGTGGAGCTCTAATGCGACCAGGAGCAATGCAATGACAATCAACTATGCACAAAACGTTTTGGAATTCAGAAACTCTTGCAACCTTTCTTTGCACTGAAAGAAATGTTTCTTCCTCCACTCATACTACGTCGGCAGATATTAGAACATTGGTTACGGGTTCATGAGTCATGTCACATAGGGTAAAGTATACTTGATGAGTCCCATCAAGCTACTTGTCTTACAATGGGGTTCATCAAGTAATTTTCTCTATATATTCATTATTTGTCAAAACACTTTGTGGATTTCTCAAAAGAACATCTGGTCTTTTGACAACTAAAGTAATGGCAACTTTCAAAGTCTTTGCGAGGAGTAATTTAGTCAACGAATCTGGGTTTTTGCTTCAAACGTCACAAACCGTCTAGCTTCAATGATACCAAGAGCTGATAACGCCTTTTGCTGTTTCTGCTGGAAATGTATCAGGGCTTCACTACAATCCACTCGAAAGCACAAGTTGCTTGAAATGTACTATGAATCACTTCATGAAAACTGTATCATCGTCAAAGCTTTTGATCGTTTTAATTTGAGATATACAAACATACATGTAAGGCCTGATGGCAGAGGAAATTCTGGTCCGATACGATAGATGGTCATAGACCTTGGTCTATGACCATCTATGACACGAGGCGAAACAGAGAATTCTTCAATGTGAATCAAGGGGCAGAAGTCCTGACCCTACTTGCCACTGTAAGGTAGTATGCAGCGCACAGCGAGTATTATGATAAATTGGCCAGATTAACCTGCTATCTCGTAAAACTAATCAATTCCGAACACGTGTGGGATGTAAAGTATTACATAGGTGCATCTAAAGTGGGTTCATCCATCAGAAATAACATCTGACGTGCGCAATGGAGCCCGAGACATGATGGTCATAGTGTACGTAAACGTCAAATAGAATACGACGTGACAGAGCCCAATGTAGGAACAAAGTCCCTCCAGATTATGTGTTCACAGTTTTCTTCCATGCATTTACTCAGGCGTTTACTCAGAAACATTATGTTCAGAGCCAGAAAGAAGGTGTCCGCTGCTCTAGCATTCTTCTCTCTCCAGAAATAAATTAAATCTCTCGTCGATATACAATGAAAAGAGATCCATTTCATGATGCTATGTATAAAACGATGAGGCTCTAAGGCGACCGCACCTGGAGCAGTAGGTTCGGCATCCTTCATCTTACACGAATAGAAAGAACCTTTTCCAGCAGGGCTCTCTTATATTTACCCATTCAGCCTTGCACAACACAATTCACTACACAAACGCCCAAACAGGGATGCGTAGCTGTATGATATAATGTACAAATGTGCATGCTATGAAACAGTTTTACCTTCCTCCGAGGCTTCGATCGGCCTCCTCACTAACTCTCTGGTGCGCTTCTTCGTTAACCACGCTTCTAGGGCATCCCTGGTAACTATCAATCTTCCAAAATTGGTAGGCTTTCGGGCTATGAAGCTTGGTCCACGATCACCTTTACCTGTAAAGCCGTCTGACATTTCCTCGTCATCTAAACTATCACTCTGATCATCTTCTCCTGATGTGGATTGACTTTCAAAAACACGATGTTTCTCTTCCAATGATACTTTGCTAGCAAGCCCGTTCCTATCGTAAGATGTGCTCTCTGTGGCTGAAGAGGTTTGCACTGTCTTGCGAACTATCCGGATCTCCGTTGGGCCACAGGTAACGGGAAGACCCAACTCGTCTTGAAGCACGTGCAAGACAGCATGCCGAATAACAGAATTCCCTGGACTCTCACTATGTCTTCCGATGCCAGTAATGATGACCAGTCCGTCTTTTATCGGGTGGCCTGCATACATGTCCTCAATTGGAACCACATTAGCAAGGAAGCCAGCCAAAACATACCAACTCTTGTATACGGAAAAACCAGCGCCAGTAAATCTCTCTCCTAACAGCATGTAGTTTCAAGTAATCTTGCAATCTCCATCGAGAATCTTTGCATACCTTGGCTATAGCGCTCCTTGATAATGCGCAAAACAGCCAGTACTGCTATTCGGGACTCTCCCTGCATTATGCCATCTAAAACGTGAGCTGACTGACAAGTGATTTCATTCTAGGCCTCCACGATCGCAGGAGATCCCTCCATATATGTTAGAGAATCCTAGTGAATGACAGTGACAGATAAGGAAAATTCTCCGGCTAATATTACGACAAACTTCTTACCCTTGAGAGCCCGTGTAAATCGATCAGTTTAGGTTCAGGGTTTTTAGCCTGAGCATGCACTGCCACTTTCTGAAGCAACAACTGAGTGTATTCAGAAAAGCCAGCTGACGCTTCTCTCTGGTATTTTACAGAACTGGCTCTTTGCTCACTAACACCATCTTCGATCGCGCCTTCTGCCCACTGTTCCAGCAGCACTCTCAATATGCCATCATTGGGGGCAAATCTATCATCCACAAACGAATGAAATGTTGAGGTTAGATTGTCTCGAGGTCATTCATATCCACGATGATCATAGAATAGATTGTCGCGAGAAAGAAGTTTTCTCAAAGCTATGTATTATACCCAGCATCCCGCATCTCTTCATATAGTGCAAGGGCACGCTGGACCTCGCACAGCTTCCGGCAAGTACGTTGTGCCCTGAAAAGGGTGTTGTAGGTGACCTGTGGAAGGATAAGCAAGAAAGGCAGAAGGTTTCAGCATCAAAAGCCAATAGGCTGAACAAGATTAACCATCGGGTAATCGCTTCGTCGTTAACTGCAGATGACTTCATAAGCGTACAGGCATTGCTGTTGACATGCAAAACGGTGTAAACATCCCCACAGAAGTAGATGCAGCTGTAATCGAAGTTAAACGTACATATAATATGCTCGAATGGCACTCACTGCACAGATGCTATTTACCTTATTTGGCCTCAAACCGACCCCCTTAAGTTCACGAAAAAACTGAAAAGCCATGTCAGAGTCTCTGGCTTCGACACATGCCTGATTCAAAGTTGTAGTACAGACGATGTTAGCATTCAAACAACCGTGGAAATAACTCGAGCAGAGGCAATAAAATTATGAGGCAGAACTTAAAAGCGGGACATCCAAATACCTCCAATCCAACCAACAACAAGAACGAAATGCTACTAACAAATCCACAACACCGGGAGAAAGCACATGAGCTCCACACACATCACGTGCACCATAAGGTGGCGGGGTGTGCAAAGACATGATTGTCCGACGAAACAAAACGAGATACTAAATAAACTGATTATTCCTGACAAACAAGAGCAAGAATAAGATTCCTGCACTCACTTTGATGATTGATGTGTACGCAACAAGATCGGGAGTGATGCCAACATCTTTCATACTCCTGAATACCTGCAGACGATAGAACAAAAACCTCTCAATGAATCAAAGACCGTACAGGATGGTGCGTACTTATTGAATAAATTACTGTTGAACGCCTATCAAAAGTCAAACAACGAGACCCACGATGACTAGCCAGCTTGAGTTCAAATAATTCAGATAATTACCACAACCTTCAAGAAAGGGAAGGGATAGAGGTCAGGATATGCTATGTGTGTATCTAGAAGGTGCTGCACATGTTTCAGATTTTCCTTATAACAAAAAAGTCGATGATTTAGTATCTGAAATGCAAAAGCATGAAGCCTAGATCTGACTCGGAAAATTTTCTCACGCTACCTCCTATCGTAATAATTCCATCTTCAATCTTCACAATATATAACAGAGAGTGGTTTTATAAGCCAGAACTTTCCAGCAATACCTACGTTGATGGCCTCTTCCAAGTAGCCTTTACTACCATACGCGTCAATAAGAGTTGACCAACTGGTTCGATCCGGCGTCAGTCCAGCTGATATGATGTTATCCATTACTTCTTTGACCAACTTGGGCTCCTGACCACAAGCCTTCATCAGAGTGTTGTATGTAACCAAATTCGGCTTTGAGTGATAAGACCTCGTGGAAGACTTCACATCATCCTCGCAGGAACCCGATATTGACTCCTCTAGAAGAAATTCGCCAATTTGAACGGGAGAAAACTCTGAATCCTCGATTTCTCTGCAGGATAAAATTTTTCCCGTATTTTTCCACTCCTTGAATAGCAAGAAGGCTCTATCATGTTGGTTGGCCTCACAACAAGCATTTATCAGCATGTTGTAAGTCTGAGAATTAGGGGGACAACCGGCCACCAACATCTCGCTAAAAATGTTGAAAGCTTGTTCCACCATACCAACATTAGCACAAGCGCCCAGCAACGCTGTCCACGTAATCACATTGGGAGTGACCCCAGCGTCGATCATATCCTCCTTCACTTTCAGAGCCAAGTCCCACATTTTCGCTTCTCCAAAGATCTGTGAACACAGTATAAAAATAAGTATACAATGAGTATATAAGAATACAAATAAGTATTTGCCTGTGAAAGAGTGAAGACCATTAAACGTGCGCTTGCGCTGAGCGGTGCTACTTAAACCTGACCAGGCATTTGAGGGAGGAGTTCAGGATGAGAGATGACTAGTTGAAAGCCAAAAAGTGATCTCTCTTATAGTGGAAATTGCCGTAATAAATAATACTCGTTCAAAGCTTCCAGGTGTCAATCCAAGGGTCTAGGTTGAAAAACTTATAAACGGACTCCTTTCCACTGGCAGAGTGAAGTTGTGAAAATGTGGTACATGAAACCAGATTATGGGCATGGATTTGTCCTCTCTGCAACGTTGTGGAAGCTCCCGTTCTTCTCATCTCGTGATTGACAGAAATAAATCTCATCCGAAATTTGATTTCTAGTCTTGCACCAAGGGACCAGAGGAAGACATTTCTTGACAACCACGGCCTTAGGGCACATCGTGAAATAAGAGAGGTCATATTTACGAGTTACTTCCACTCTGGTCTGGTTCTAGTATGGCAGACTTCGCTCCCGATATTGTAGTATCAAAGGGCCTTAAGGGTCGCAGAAGCGTCCAGTTAGAACTCTATAACTTACAAGCTGGCGACGGACAACCCTAGATATTGATGAGCTGCTCAGTTCCGCACTGGACTGGACTATGCTCAGGACTTAGAACTGGAAATGCATGTTTATGCACTAGACTCTGGAATAACGATAAAAAACGTATGATGTAAACGACACATAATTTAGGCGAATTAGCAACCACGAGATTAAGAAAGGTTGGAAACGCAATCATACTTGAACAACGCTAATGCTCGCTAAAAATATCGGGAAAACGACAGAGGACACAAATACATAGTAGATCTGATTATCAAACGTCACATATGTGCTAGCTGAATACCATTCGTACTCAACTAGGACAAGTACTAAGGTGTACATACGTAATTCAAGGAACCCGTCAAGTAAACTACTTCATGTAAGCTGCTACGTCGACAACAAAAGGAGCAGAGATTGGACAGGTAACATAGTCCTTAGTTCCTTGGTATGCTGAAAAGGATTAATAGAATGTACATGAATAGCAGTCGTATAGGTAAAGACGTCGAGTTTCAGCCCTGTTGTAGCTGCCCCAGCCTCCATGTCACTGTACAGGGCCTTTGCCCTTTCGGCGCATTTCGAGACACTGCAGGACTTTAGCATGATGTTGTAGGTAGCCAAATCGGGCTCCACTCCAACTCTCTACAACCAAGTCAGATAGAGCTATCAGAAAATGACAGCCTCGTGCAGTAACTTGATGATACTGAAACAAGAGATAAAATAAGCATGCTCGCAGCAGGCTTGATCGTCCAAACTAACCCGCATATCCTCGTACAACTGCCACACGACCTCCGCGTCTCCAGCATGAACATTCATTAAACTGTTATAAACATAGACATTGGGCTGATTTCCGGACTGTATGATCTCCTGAATACACAAAGAACAGAAATGTGTAAAGTACGCAATAATGACCGCTGAAATAAGAATGCACATCTGGACACGAATGTAACTGCGAGATTAGTGTAAGCATAAATTAGTGAAAACCCCCCAAAACAACAAGATGCAAACCTTGAAAACAGCTGTAGCTTTCGAAGCATCCCCTTGATGAGCACAAGCATCTATCAAAGTTCGGTAAGTGTACATGTCTGGCTTTATATTCGCTTCTTCCATAGAGCTAAATATTGTGAATGCGGCCTGCAAGTTTCCTTGGTTACCGAATTCCTGTATCATGTGGTTGTAATGAAGATTGATGGGAGGCAACATACTGGCATATCTGCCAAAGGGAAAAAAACTTTGTCAAAAGAATGCGTCCTCCTTACCAACAAACCAAGAAGGGAAGCGCTTAGATCACGTACTAAAACAATGTTTTTGATCAAAAAAAACCCTTCACGAATATCACAATTGCATCTTGAACACTCAGTTCCCTGTACACGATCTAAACTCATCACTGCGTGACGAATGTTCCGTGTTATATTTAAGGGTGCCATCATGTTCTAGATTATTTTCGTCCTGGCAATCCTGGGAGACGAAGCATCAACTGAATGCAGCAGTCATTTATAAGAGTCGGATCCATACTTGATAGCAGCATCAACGTTGCGGGACCTAGCGCAACATAAAATAACTTGCTTTGTATCAACCACCTTTCTCAATAAAAACCCAGATCCTGCATTCATAAGCCGTGCATTTAGGCTTCAAAATAAACACGCTGAAAGATATGAAAATTGGTGCCACATCAAAGCCAAGGCTAATGGCTGATTGAAAGTGTTGTTTTAACTGTGCTCAGAATTTCTGCCGGTTCCACAAGCGCAGCTCATCCAGATCCCACTTCACACTTTAAGCTGAAGAGGAATGCTTGAGAAGACACAGAGAATCAACTAGAGTATCAACTAACTGTCAGGAGCATCGTCAACAGTTTGGCCTGATTCTAGAAGACTGTTAAAAATATACTAAGTGGCAAGTGAAGCAATCAGCTTCAACGAGTGCACGGTGAACCTTCCGGTTTCAATTTCAATTTGCTTGGTCTTTGGATGCTTGTATAACGATATCCTTAAAAGAAAAGTTACCTGATAGAGTCTCTAGGACACTGATACATCTGTCCAACTGACCGCGCATCAGCAGACTGTTGCACTCTTCCGACAAAAGGGCCATCGCTCCATCTCCCACAAATCTCGAAGCACAAAATCCAGCTGCATGCAGTTTCTTAACAAACGCCATAAAAAGATCCAACTGGCCTTCACTCAGGGCAGAGGTACAAGCGGAATGAACATGGTCCAAACTTATTGAGTTGATGAAATTGAAGCGATCGAGGCCTGCATCAGCAAGCATTGCAACAAGATCGGCCATTTCCAAAAGATGGCCATCTTCTGCAAGCCTCCCGGCCAATTTCGTGTAGTATTTCAACCTCCGCTTCCGTTTCGACAACATATGTACCTTCACAACATCTGCCTGGACCAATTTGAATGCGTCAAGGGACGATCCAAGCTGTATGCTGAGCGAATCCGACGAAGAGGAGGAGCCCTTCCAGAGATTCGAAGACAAAGGCGATATCGCAAAGAGACATGATGGTCGTGAGCTCGGCTTCAACGGAAGAAAAGTGGAATTCAAGTCAAAGAAGTTCGATCTCCGCCCGCAGCCAGAAAACAGTACCTGTGCTAACTCCATCTAGATACATTCGCGTTTGGTTGTCAGACAATGTAAACCTCTAAGAGAACACCTTGACAACCCTACCTCAGCACAACATTACCACTGAGCGCTTTTTCTGCCCGGCAGCTACAATGAAGTTCCAAACCTTCATCGTCATACCACCATTTGACCTCCTATGAAAGATTGTAAGAGGACATACTGAGAGTATCGGTTTCCGCTCTGGAATGTTACTGGAGGAAAAGTCTGTAGGGCATTCAAAGCAAGAAAGTTCCGCAAAGTATAATGGAGCGGCAGTATCCTAAGAACAGAGGACGGATAGACGACCGAAATTCCGGTCTTCCCTAAAACCCTGGCGTCGACCAGCACAAGCCCATGGCTTAATTACTTATCACCAGTTCCGCAGTGAACGCATCCTACGCACACTCTTCTTCTCTCGGGTCTCCCTTCCGGATTTTTAGGCGCGATCCCTCGCTCTAAACCTCGATTAAACCTTCACTGTCCATCTCCAGACCACGGACAACCTTCATCATTAGCAGGAAGCTACGTACTCGAGACGAGACCATTTTCAACAGAGGCCACCATGGCTGCCGATTGCTCTCCCGGCCTCCCGGAAATCCTGAGCTATACCTGTAGGTAAAGCCCGGGAGAGGAGAATGTCGAGAAAGAACGAGGGAACAGATGAACTGCAGTCAGATGAGATTCCCGGTCTTCCGTCGCTGGGTCCTTCGACCTACGGCGGCAGCACATGGAGCGAAAAGTTCGCGGGCCTCATGCACACGCACGACGAGTAGGAGGGAGAGGAGGGGATGCCACCCTACTCGCTCGCATCTCGATCCCTCCCGGTCCCCTTCCCTCCCTCTCGGATCAGATCGGAACGTCGATTTGGAATCCGCTTCGGGACGTTAGAAACGAGACCGGCGCCAAGGGACGGCGGACAAAGTTGGCAGAGCTCGACGAATGGCGCTGCCGGATAAGATTGCTCGCGCATTTTGGGCACGCGCCGGAGGCCCCCTCGCCCTCTACTTCCGTCGCTAACTTGGATCGGACTCATGGAAGCACCAATGGAGTGAGTCAACGAACCAACAATGCACAAGATTGAGAGAGTAAAAGAGACGGCGACCAATGGATGGAACAAAACAAGGAACAGGGAACAAAACGAAAGTGATGAGAAATACTTAGATATTAACAACGATTAAGAAGAATTAAAGATATGCTTTTGGCTAGCACCAATAGTATCGTGATGAAGTTACAGACTACATCACTTACAATATACTACTTCCTATCAATATTAAAACGTTCACAAAGAATATGAGCTTAGGATATAGTTAAACGATTACCATTGTTGAGTAATGTATTGTTCTGCCATTATTTATTACTACAAATTTGACAGAAAAGGGTTTATTTTACTTTCGTGTCCATGTTGTGTGTGTTGTCCATTTGGTGGAGAAATCATCACTAGGCAAGTTTAATTGTCACCATGAAGGGCAAACCAGTGTGACATGTGGTCATTGGTTTCTTCTTTCAACTCACAAAGTCTATCTAGCTATGTATCGAAATGTTGAAAAGGAAGAGTCAACAGCAACACGTTTGATCCTCATTTGTGCCAACAAGAACCCAAAAAATAGCTAATCTGTATTGAATTTGTAAATCATCAATTATAGGAGCATGAACACTTTTAGCTCAACTGTTGAACTTTGATATTCAATTTAAGTGGTTTCCAAACGTGACTCGTTTATTTGCTAATATGAATTACATGTTTCTAACACCATAGACACTAATGAATCATCATCATCATGTTAATTTGTTGTCTTGCAATCTTCATCATTATCGAAAGTTCTTACTTATTTTAAAAGATACGATGAACTACAAATGTGTGGTCAACTATCATCTTTCTTGTGAAGTTGTGATAGTTCAGATTTTTCTCAAATGGCTTTCAGCATTTGGCATTGCCTTAAGCATATTTGACATAATGATTGCAGTTATACTGCCTACTTTAGTTGCATATATCCAAAGCTTGAAGTAGACAAAAGTATCTGGCAAAAACCAATGTAACAAACATGTGATCCTGATAAATATAGGTTCTGTTGTGATTATTATATGTAAAAATGATGATAAAATTCTAAACGAAATTCTGCCCCATTTTTTAATATATAATCATTAATTATAAAAAAAATTTAATTGTATTCATTGTAATACAAAAATTATCTTGTTCATTATAATCATATCAAATCGAAATCTTTTTAAAGTACTATTGAATTAGATGAATTGTTAACATGTACAAGACATGAAAATAATAACTCACACCATAATGTTATTCTACTTATGTAAGTAGAGTTCCAACACTTTGGGTACATGGTATCATTTGTCCCACAAAATTTTTCTAAATTAACATGTTTAAAGGTTTATAACTAAATAAACATGTATAAGTGTGTATTTTGTGTTGAAATTATAATTTTATTTCAGTTGCTTATTTTTTAACATAATTAAAAATCTCATATACATTAACATAAGTTAACATAAGTTATATTATCAATAATAAATATAAAAATACACTATTTATTCTATATAATTTTAAAATATACAACAAGAATAAAAATATTTAGAAATAAAACGAAAATTATTATTATTATTTAAAATTTTCTATTATTTTAATAAATTACAACTACAATATTTACAAATCATATCATCATAATATTTTAAAATTTAAATATAAATTAAATAATACGATATTTTTTAGCTTGCCAACAAAATGTCAGCGCCATCATTAAATTATAAGCTTTGCATCATAAAAAATTTCTTCTAAACAATTACAGTCAACTATATGTGTCTCATCGCACTACATTACATACATAAGAATAAAATAAATTAACCTTTTTGTACTTTAAACCTTTTATCAACTTCCTTATGATGATAGACTAACAATTAAGTTGATGGGGGTCAAACTAATCTAAGTGGATCAAAATCTGAATAAACATGTGAAAATCTTATTTTTCTTTTTTCTTTTGATTCCATATTCATATATCATATTGTTATTTTGGAAGGAATTTATTATAAAACTTTATATATATAATTATATAAACTAGAATGAATGAAGATTGAATGTAGAAAAAAACCTGATTGAATATAATAAAAAATATGATTTATTTATTTATTTACATTTCATCTACTCCTTGTGCATAATTTGCAAGAACCACATTTTCTTTCCTAAAACTTTTCCATTTAAAAAACTTTGCTATATATGTTAGCTAGATTAAACTTATGATCAACATTGTTAACTCAAACTTTCACCCAAACAACATTGCTTATAAAATGTTATTTCCTATGGATGTGCTTAAATCATCATTTGATGTGCTGTGAGATTTAAAATATGTTATAATATATGTGTTAGGATTTTCCAAATATTTAATTATGTGATAAAATTATATTGAAGAACTAATTTTAAAAGACATTATTTTTTAAAATGAATTAAACTATACGGATTTTAAAAAATGTATCATCGACATTCAGATAATGTAGTATTTTAAATATATTATTTTGTTCAATAAGTGTCTTTTTTTATAGATAAAAATCTAAATCAATTGATTAATATTTTAGTAAATTTTCTATTGGGAATTTTTTTTTACTTGCAGTTGATAAAATAATTATACATTTGGGAATATTTTTTAAATCATTACAAAGTTTTTTTGACCAAAAAAACCTAATGTAAAGCTTTTTGTGTTATGATAAATTTGAGTTTGATTGGTTTAATTTTGAAGAAATTATGATTTTTTGGAAAATTAAAGATTGGTTTGATATTGAGATTCAGATCTACAATTAAAAGATTATGAAAGCATCACAAGGCTTTTGACAAACTTTTTTCAACCAAAATATCACTTACAACATGCTGATTGTACTAAGTTCAATTTAGAAGTAGATTGGATCAATTTTAAGTATTAAGTGATATTCAAGAGTATAAAAAAATATGCAAAATTGGAATGGATCATATAATAGTATAAAAAAGAAAATTTTTTTATTAAATTTTTTTTTTGGTTGAAACTTCTACAATACAAATTTTGAATATGATTTCATTTTTATATGAAGTTGAAAATTAATTGTAGAGACGGATTTAGATTTACGTTGGATCTTATACAGGGAGTCTACACATCATTTTGTGTTAAAATAAACTTAAAAGATTGGTTGAAACAATAGTTTGTAATTTGGATTGAGTTTTACACATGTAAATGTTCATATTACTATGTAACACAAGTTAAATGTCAAAGATAAACACTGGGTGACAAAATCTAGGAGGCCAAAAGCAAATGGTAAAGTGAAAAATCAAAATAAGCTATTATTTAAAGAGTTTAAGAGAGTACTTCACAGCTAGACGTTGTTAAAGCAATTTCATGTACATGTGACAACCTTAGTATCAACACTAAAATCAAGTTTTATATAAATTCAAATTTATGATTTGATTGTTACCAATCTAGAAGACCACAAAAATTGATACTCAATACAACATACATGAAAAATATGATCATTAACATTAGTAATTAAAAGTGTTAATATATACAAAATGTTTGGACCTACATCATTTGAATATATTTGTATGGAGTTTATAATATTTTATTAATTATTAAATATAATTGGATAAATGAAGATGAACATTAGTAGACAATCATAAATAATCATCTCTTGGAAAGTGGAAAACTGTTTCACGTACAGAAAACTTTGTTGTAAAATTTAACGTATTGTATACAATTTCAGCTTATATATTAATAGATTTTGGTTTGTTATCTTCAGGATATGTACAGTAAATAATGCATTATTACCCATGTGAAAATGTGACATGTAGCTTTACCCATACTCTGTATACAACTTCAGACCACTTATAAAATGTCACTTGTTCAATTATGTGGTAACGAGTAGTTAGAGAGGTGCAGCAATGGGTTTCGATCGTTCGCAACTGATTATATCTTAATCCATAATCGCATATTTTCCATTCATTAACCACATCCACTGCGTGGATGTGGTTTCTAATACTTGCATGTTATTACCATTCATTCCAATCATCTATCTCTGCGTTAACGCTCCATACTGATGGAAGCGACAGGGGCTCTTAGTTAATCAGCCTCTTTGTTATGGAGTCGGCGGAGCGTCCGTACTCTTCGTAGTTGAGGTGGACAAGCTACCATCCTCCAAAAGCTTTAGGTGGAATTTCGCCGGAAGTAAAAATTACCGTCGCAATGCTGATGTACCGCTGGTGGAGTGCTGGACTTTACTTTCACCATGGATAAGATTTCATGTTACTGTATGCCTTTACGTTTACGTCATTCAAGAAGCGACAAAACATCATAACATTTAACACCACAAAGATTGTGATTAGGCAGTAAAATGAAAATTAAATGATCAAAAGAGAAGAAAATGTAAAAATACGATACGAATTACGAAGTGGATGACTTATTGACGTACACAGTATCGAAGGTAGCACCCGTTTGCGCAAGTTGTCGAGTAGACATTGTCCAGGGGACGAGCGTGACCTGCGCATGTGCTAAAGGGAGAAAACATCCAGATTTGTAGAATCTCGATCCCAGATGCGTCTGAACAGTGGCGGGTCCGTATCGGAGTACATGTGACCACTGAGTTGCACTGCATTGCATTTCACCTGATTGTCGACCAGGGGGAAACCTTAAACCCTAATTTTCTTGGACATCGATCGAGTTTGGTTACGTGCGGATGTGAGCTTGTATGGGGAGATCGTGAGAAATCCAAAATGAGCTCTGATTCTTCAACTCCGCTCTCCGATATGGCCCAGGTACTTTGTTTCTGTACATTTTGTATAACTTGTGCTGATCTTTCGATCGAATCAGGGCCCTATTGCCTTGAGTGTCTCGTTGCGAAGGGATTGGAGCTTCTTGAAATAGCTGGCAAGGCACGGTAAAGTTTCGTTTAGAGCTGTATCGGACGTCTATGGAAGAGGTGCGAGGTAGTAACCGGACAATTGTTGTGAATAATGATCGGGCAAGACCAAATTTTGTGAGGGTAAGAACAATGCAAGACCAGGACGGACAATTCAATTGAGGTGCTTCCGAGAAATTTGAGTCACACTTCGCGCTGCGACTAAATCATGATGCAAAACAAGAACACCGTATAATTTCTGGATGGGAAAATTTATAACTTCTGGATGGAATCAAAGGTCGATCTGTTTTATATTTGGAGATCCTAGACAACGCATATTCTTTCACGTACATATAAATAAATATTCATTTGGTCACAGCTGGACCGAAAATCCACGAAATGAATTCTAGTGGAAACTTGAGGTCTACAGTCTTGTTCATGGTCGAGGATGCCTCAGTTGGGCTGATGAGGTCTTGCATTTTGCGAGAGCGGATAGATGCACCGCACTTTCTTCGTTGATTACATTCTCTGAATTCCTATCCAAGATCTACAGAATCTAGGCTAGCATTTTACTCCCCGATGCCCTCTGGCTTTTTTTTCCATTTTACAGATCCTCTGCATCCTTGGGACTACAATGCGTCATCAGCGCACTTCATTGTCCACTTCGTCTTGCGCACGTTTTTTTGTTACCTGTTCATCAACCTGTGTTCTGTCGAAATATTTTGTTTCCAGCTTCTTTCATGCATGATTTCGGTCATCTTTTTCTCTTGCACTTGACCTTGATTCAACGCTCTCGCTTACAGCTTCATGAACGTTAATCTACACCTGTACCTTTCATTTTGCATTCACTCTTGTGGAACTTGCTGTTTTTATAACAACTTTAATGATACCTCTATGATTCTGCTGATTTTTAAATAGGTTCTTCGTCTTAGCTACCTGAACGCCTTTCTTTCCTTTTCTTTTCATTGTTTGCCTATACAGATCATTCGGAAGGATATATTAGTGCTTTTATCTTTTAAAAAGTTACGTGTTTAAATTTGCTATAGAAAAGATGGACAGAATTCTGATAGTGAGGGTTTTTTGTTTTGGAATGCCTGAAATTTATAGTGTCAGATGTTCTTGTGGCCAAATTTTTTTACGACTGGATGGTCAGAGTTAACGGTTGCGTATCTATGAATGTTGTAACTAGTTTAAGCGATTTTTTTTTCAAACCCGTCATATGGAGGTTCGAGTCTTTGAAGTCATATATGCTAAGACCGGAATATTGGGCTGAAAAAGCATGTGCCTCGCAATTGATGTGTTAGCCTTTTGAAACGAAACCTTTTGAGTCAGTCTGTGTATCCTGCTGTATTGGTCGTTTCGAATGTCCTGACGAACTCACGTTTTCTGCTTAGTGTGAGGCTTGTGGAGAATTTACTTAATCGGAGACACGGCGGGAACATAGTATTATAGGAATAACTGTTTCAAGCGCTTCTTGACATGGCTACCTGGGGGACTGTATTGTGGTCAGATGACGGATGATGACACGCAGTCAAGCTTAGAGAAAATAAAGAAGCGTCTTGCGAATGCTTCTACCAGTTGCATCATGGAAGGCTCTCTGTTGAAGAGATCTGAAACTGTGAGTCCGATACTACTTACGCAGCCTGAATCCAAATTTTTATTTCTTGTGAGCTCTTTCATTGTTCCGAATGAAACTGCTCTTTCGTTTCAATTGACTATTATGCTAAGCAGATATCCAGTTCATAGCGAAAATGACTTCCGAGTACAAGAAAGCTCATAATGTCTCAGACGCTATCAAAGGACTGTGACTAACTTGAATAACTTCTGTGGTCAATATAAATATTATGAACCTTTAACGTTTATCGCAGCTGCGGAAGTGGAACCAACGTTGGTTTACTCTGGATCCAGCAACTGGAAAGATGGAATACAGGCAAGTAGCTTCTCCAAAGAAAATAAGGTTGAAAATCTCTCTGCGTAGATTCTTGTCTCGTAGGAAGTCACCACTACAATCAGACTTCTCGATGCTAACCTCTGTCACCATTTATTATCAGGTTCCAGCAAGGCGATTCATCTCCAAGGGGGTTGATACACTTTGAACCGGAGAGCACAATAACATTGTCCCCAATCAACTTTCAGTAAGAATACATTTTAGTGTGAAAGATTTGAAGGAGATGAAATTTGTAACGTCAAAGTGTCTTTGGAAAATCTGCTATTAGGAGGTAGTAAGTTCCAGCTGAATTTAAAAAAAAATCGTTAGAAATAACTGCTTAAGACAAGATCTTAATGACATGAGAGACTATTTTCAGATCTAATATGCTCGAACTAAGAATTTTAAAAGAGTTTTGTGGTGTAAATAGTGGTTGATCTACTCTGATTGTCGTGATCTGTGCAGTGGACTGAGAAAGTACGATGGTTGCTGCTTTTGTATCCTTGTCAATTTATCCTTAGAAGAGTTTGTGCGATTCCGTAGTCAAGTTCGGTTTTTCCCTCTCCTTGTTAGGGCAGATGCTTTGTGAACCATACAGTTACTGTGTATCAAAATCGCCAGTGTAGAACCACAGCTCATTCAAACGGAAACTGTCGAGGACTCTCAGATTGAGCTCATTGGCTTCAGCTTAATTCTATCGACTAGATATCGGTTCTCCTCAAAAGAAGGAGTATTATCTGTGTGCAGAGACTCCAACCATCGCCCGAGCCTGGGTTTCAACGTTGAGGTAGGTTCTGACTGAAGCATGTATGTAGCGATATGTATTTTAGTACCCACGTTTTCAGCCGTCTCAGTGGCTTTGTGGAGATCATTCCTTGAACTTTCTCTTCAAGAGGTAGATATATTTTGAACTATCTCATATATATATGTAGTTCAGTAAAGTGTCATGTTTCACGTTAAGCCTTGTGGTTTATTTTCGTATTTTCGTCTCATGGAACCGACTTATATAAAATCTTGCATTTGATTCGTTAAGTTCTCTCCATGGTGAATGATTTTGCTTGCACTTCTTATTCACCATTATGAATTCAGAGCGGCAGCTCTAGTTTTGAAGGCACACAAGGAAGCAGTTGATTCTTTGAGTGGGAACGGACATGCAAAACTGGGAACGGTTGCTGCGGTAGTTGCAGCAGCCAATGCCACCGCTAGGGAGGGAATGAAAGAGATGCATATGTCTCTGAAAGAAGCTGTAAAGCCAAGTCCTCCTCAGCTAAGCCATACGCTTACAGATGATATGTCAAACGTCATGAAGGTAACATGTACAACTTCTTTTGGGAAACTTAAATATGTCTTTGCTCTTTAACTGCTCAGTTTGTTCTTTCATGTTTACTCATTGTATGCTTACTTCTCTGCTTTTTTTGTTTTTTCGTCCGTTTCATTGTTTGGGAACTTAGCCGTGCACGTTTTTTTGGCGGATACTTTTTTTTGTAGAAAGTGAGTGTATCCCTTTCGTATGTTGAAAACGGTTAAAGTGTTCTTTTTATTAAAGCAAATGATGTTCTACCCTCGATGATTTAACTCACATTTTTTTCATAATTGAATGGTGAGTGAAAGATGATTTTTGTAGCTTATGCTATCGTTCGAAGAGCCGAGATGTCCGTTTTGCCTCTGCAGCGTTATGGCCCTCAGTCTTAGTAGTCTTGCAGCTATAGCATTCGTTTAAGAGTTCCTGATTCATCTGACATTCCATTCTCATCTGAACGATGACTCACATTTATAGTTAATGCCAGTTTTTGAACTTTTTCTTCAACTTTTAGGTTGCTGCAAGCATTGCGTTACGTAAGATATATAACACTAACGGAACTTTTATATGCCAGCGTCTGCTACAATGTTGACTCAAGTAGCTTACTTGAGACAATGTTGTAGCAGATGTTGGCATACGAAGTGCCTGCATGTCGGCATTAAGTATTTAGGAAGATTGTGTCCTTCTGTAATCGGTGTCAATAGTGAATGCTATGTACCAAGGTTCTTTTTCATGAGAAGACATGGCAAAGGATGTTCTACACTCGATGATTCACCTGATACTCCATCCTGAAGGGATTGGTGATTGTGAGTGAAAAATTTCGTAGCTGATGCCAGTCGTCTGTGTTATCATTCAATAAGAGTGCTGTCAGCGATGACAGTCAAATGTATTTCGGACTATAGATCACACACTCCATTTCCGTGGAAATGGAAGCTGGGGCCGACGACGTTCATAGCCATTTCTAGAATTCAGGTTGTCACGGGGCAGCCGTGACAACCCCAACCCTAAATCCCTGTTTTGCACTGATGGTCAACCTGAGACTTCGTTCTCATGTGGATGTAAATCGAGAGTTAACATCTGTAACCGATGCCTTGTTGGCCTTGTAACCGATGCCTTGTTGGCCTTGCATCGTTCAAGTTTTGGTAGTGTTAAGAGAGCAAAATAAGCATGGCGACACGTTACATGCACTACCACTTAAAACTTTTTCTTTTAAGTCGAATGCCAGTATATTTACTGGTTAGTGTACTTTGACATTGCATTGTCACTGCCAGTTGAAGGTGCCAGGCCCTTTCAAGAGTGTTTTAATGGAGGCCGCACGCGAATCAGTGGCATTCAGCGATTTGTAATGTTTGATCTAGATATAGCGAGACTTTCCGCGTAAAAGAGGAAATAGCTTCTAGAGAATGTTACGACGAGTTGATGGTATGATTAACAGATGCGAGTTTTTAGGAGTAAAAGGGTTTTTGGTCTTGTGATTGGGGAGATTTGAATCGTGCACAGTAGCTTGAAGCTAAAACCGCTCGAGCAAAACCGTCGTTGGATCTTTATAATAGTGGTCTGAATTTTAGGTCATGATTTTTCTTTCAGGAAACTTTGAGAGTTAAGGATGAGGAGCTGAATCAAGTTGCGAGAGATTTGAGAGCTCGTGATTTCACTATAAAGGAAATGGCGGATCGTCTCTCCGAAACTGCTGAGGCTGCCGAGGCAGCTGCATCAGCGGCGAGGGCCATGGACAAGGAGCGAAAAAGCGCCCAAGCGGAGTTAGAGCGTCTGAGGAAAGAGTTTGACGACAGGTTGTACCATGCTGCTCGTGAGGTATTTGCATTCTCAAATGCTGATATATGAAAGTCTTTAAATTGACAAAATAATTTCTTTTACGTTGGCTCGCTGCGCTCAACATATTTGTAATTAAATACAAAAGCCACGTTAGTAGGTTTCAAAATTTGCTACTGGCTTCTCCTTCTTTCCTGTCACCGGTCATTTTCGTTCTTCCTTGACAGTGTAGACTTCAGCATATTAGTGAATCTCGATGCGAATGGTAAAGGTATTCTCGGCCCTTTGCTTCGGCAATACGTAGGAATAAGGGCTTATTGTCAAAGTCTTCGATGGTTCTATCCCAGATGATTGATCCAGAACAATGAGTGACGTGCTTGGTAATGAGTTTTCATGACTGTGCTTTACTACGTGGGATCCAAAGAGGGGTGATAATTGGCACAAGACCCCATCCCATAGTCTCATGCCCCCTAAAACTGGCATAGTAAATTGTGTAGTATGAGCCTTGCCCCTTGCCAATGCAAACGAGTAATCAAAGATTTATCTTTGAGATTTTTTTTATGCTTTTCTGTTTAAGGTCAGAGCAGGAGAAGAAAGACTAAACGAGGCAATGAAAGCTAGAGATAATGCCCTACAAGAAGCTCAGAGATGGCGAGTTGAACTTGGTAAAGGGAGAGAACAAATTGTCATGATGGAAGGGGCCTGCGTGCGGGCCGAAGAAAGTGCCCGAAGAGCAGCAGCAGATGTTGAGGAGAAGGTCAGACTTGCCAAAGCGAGTGAGATGGCAGCGTTGGCGGCAAAAGAGGAAGCCTTTCACCTTGCAAAGCAGTGGCAGGCACAAGCTGAATACTACCGTGACCAGGCTGCCAGGTCTGTCATATGTTATCTGATCAGAGATGTCCGAAACTCGTGACTGCTTTACATTCGACAACCGTGTTGTATTTTCGTTACTTTCATGAAACGTAAGCCTCTCTGTAGCTACCATGTTGAACGTAACTTCGTTTGGTGTGTTGTATGAACTGTCGCAACTGCAGGTATCTAGCAATACTGCAAGAACGGGATGCGCAAGCACAGGCTCAAACGGGGAAGAAAGAAGAAGGCAACAATGTGGAGGTATCAGAAAAATCTGATACGGAAACGCCTGTCGGGGTTTCAACACCTGATAGAAATAATCCATCGTTTGTCGATACGGGGGTGGACGAGGATGATTTAATCTATAATCCTATAACTCCCGAATTATTAACTGCTGGTTCTGGTTCTGCCTATTCGGATACCGAACCTACTATGGATCCTGAACTGGAAGCTCCTGTTCCAGCAACTGTTGACACGGTCTCCACTGTTGACACGGAGATCTCGAAGTCTCCGGCGGTTGAGAATGCGACAGAGGTTTTAAACACAGCACCCTCTGAAGTTGTTGCGCCAGGAATTTCAGTGACTGAACTGTCCACACCCAACTCAGGGCTCCCGTTAGAGGTTCCGCAGCTCGAGGAACATTTGGTATCCAGATCGGAATCAAATTTTGTGACACCTGTTCCCAACGAAGTATCTACACCCCAAACCAGTGGTGAAACCATAGACATACAAACGGGCAGAAATTGATTTGTTTTGTAGGTAGTATCCATCGTCAAGACATTGGCCTCATATGGGGCAAGAGCTGTACATATCCCGGTGGCTTTCCTGATGAGCCGATTCGTGAGTTGCCTTGCGTACTGCGTACGTTTGCCTGTTCCCTCCGTGGACGGTGCAGCATTCTCTTAAAGGCTGGTCAGATTTATAAACTACAGCGGTCATGGGAGCTCCACGATATATATATTTATATGACAGGGTAAAAGCTGGTGTTACCAGTCAACCTGTGACTTGGACAAGTTTGCCAAAAAGTTTTCTAAAGCTGTTCAATGCTTGCAACAACCACAATTCTACTTCGATGACAATCAAACCGTGGTAAGGGCTGCAGCCGTCTATGGAAGTTCAAAGAATCACAGGGTTCATTGAAGAGAGAAACACTGCTTTTTAGACATTGGTCTTCTCGAATAGGGAACTGTGTTCAATAGACTAGGTCTTGGAATGTTAGGAGTATCCGTTGGTTATCCATGTTTCACATGAAGTGATTCAGTAAAAGGTCTGTTAGAAGGGTAGTCCTTGACAAGTTGCCTTCATGTGGTAAAACTTGTCTCAGCTGTGGGGTATTTTAACCTATTGAGACGTGCAGGTTTCTTTTGCTGTGCGATTTCTTCTAATGTTGTTGATGTCAAAGTGAAAACAGAAGTGCAGAAAAGTTTGGCCGCGGGACTAGAAAGTCCCGGAATAGTTGGTTCCCCGCCAACTGACTGCTGTCTTGTGTCGAGTTGCGATTGCAGTAAAATTGTGGGATACTACACACCTGTTGGTGACCACGCTGGAAGTGTTGCTTTTGTACAATTCAAACCGTTTTCAAGTCTGTACTGTGCCGTCCGTCGATGCTTTGAAGTGTGCTGTAATTTCTGTCAGGGTATGCTTGTCTATCTCGACTCGAACTTCGTTACGATAAATGTATGTCAAGAGAGTTTACACTACGTCCGTTCCTCATTAACAAGTGGCTTGAGCACAAATCCCACAGAGTCTTTCCTTAACGGCGGTATTTCAAGTTTCTCTGACTGTTGTAGTGCTATTAGCCGAGTTCACTGGAAAGGAAGATCTGCATATGAAATTGGTTGGCAGATGACTCTCGAAAATGCTTGCAGGCGATAGGATGGTAAATTCTTGGTATGAAATTTCATGAAAGCAGGCAACCGTTTATACTTTGTTGAATGGTCTATTTTGTGAGTACACGCACTATAAGCAATTTGGGAGGCGTCGGACGATGATTTCCTGATGAGTAAAACTTCCTCCACTGCCCTCTTGTTATAGAGGTTGGTTCACGAGACTGCTTCCGGGGTTGAAATCAGATCATGAATCGTTTGTGTATCAAGTAGCGAACTGTGCGGATTCCCCGTGTTCTTCACATGTGAGGGACGTCCAGATCCAGTGGGGACAAGATAAGGATTGTGTTGCCATATAGTTGGGAGCCTTTTTTCCTGTTGCACCAGAATTCTGGTGTCCCAACAACTTCAGGCTATGTTGTTATGCATCAAACTGCGTGTAAAGGGCACGTTCACAGGAAACAATCACCGTCGTGATATACACTTCGGGGTAACAATAAACCTGATGTGCCTATGGCCAGCTGGCGGGGCCGATTTAGCAGAGGTTGATGTGTACACTTGTGTCTGAGGCCCCTAAACAGCTCTGGAGTAGTTAGAGACATTAACAACTTGGTTTCTGGTCCTACGTCCTCTCGTGTGTGTGCTATCAAGATATTCTGTCAGATGGTACGACCTTACTATGGCTTCCCCGTTATGAGAGTACTTGTTACAGGTACAACCAGTCGGTACGAGTGTTGCTCTTCGTGCGTGACTACGTCCCTTCCATTCAGGTGTCGACCTTTTCACCAACATCACTCGCAAACATTAAACTGGATAATGCTGCAGATGCTGTGCTGCCTGGTATGTCGTACAGAGGACCCCAGCGCTTCCCATTATTAACAAGCCTTCGGATGGTCCAAAGAAAGGCCTTCCAAACCTTCGATAATTGTGTCGATAGGAAGTCGTATCCGAACCTTTTTGGAGCTTTCTTTGCTTTACGGGGAAGGGTAGTTCTATCTTCCGTTATCCTAGGACAAAGGTACCATGTTTCCATAATCTTTGAAGTACAGAATAGCTGATTGATCACTCACAGTAATGTCCTCTCGAAGACTACCTGACTGCTCACCAGTGAAGCATTCCGTCCAGATCTGTACGGGGTTCGGTAGTGAGCCCCATCGTCTTTGTCCCACCGTTCCAACTCCTTACCTGTCCCACACAATAAATTAACTACTCTAAAGATGTGATCCATCTATAGAGTAGTCCGGCTGTCGTCGAAGTCAGGAAAGACAAGGAATTTTCTACCCTCTTTCTCCGTCAGAAAGTTCAAGCTCTGATCTTCGAAAATGCGGTGAGAATTGAGGAGAATTGAATGGAGGAGAATGTGGCCAAAACTTGAATCCATGAACTCTTTGGCCGTCCCATTTGGAGAAAAAAGAGACAGAATCGAGACCCGGTCAATGGGACCAGCAGCGAAAGGACGACCTGTCAAGGATGTATGCCCACACAGTGAACTGTGATTGGCAAGGGCAAAAGGGAGAGAGCGGTGAAGTCCAACGTTGAAGGCGTTCCAGCTCCACGTAGTCCACGTTTGACTGGAAACGACGACCAAAGGGAGCAAGCAGGCAGGCAAGGCAGGCAGGCCCCTGTGCATGCTTGTCATGTTGTTGATAGAACTTGGGGCCCGGGCAGGACAGGATCCTCGAGCATCATCAGCGAGCGCCGGGCTTTGTTGCTTTTGGATGTTGGACTCTGTACCGAGTCCTCGGAGCAGATTTCCGAACAGTGTCTGAATTGGGTATAGGCCCAACCGTTAGTCCCCCTCTCCCCCATCTGTCGTTAAGCCAACTTACTTTACTCAACTCAGATCAGATCAGCTCAGCTCAACCATCCGTCGGTCACGGACGTTGGTCTCTATTGAGCGAAACGATCCCTCAAGTAGCATTCAGACTCTTCATCCAAATGCGCTGCGAAAAACTGCTTCTCGACAAGGTAAGGACGATCTGATTCCTCTCTCTCTCTCCCTTCGCCTTCGGACCTTTAAAAACCCGTCGACCTACGACTGACTCCGAGGAATGGATCTGGAAGAAATCGCATCAATCTGACCTGCCCCGAGGTGACCTGAGCTGCTCTGCCCTGCCCTGCCTTGAGCTCAGCAGCTCACGGCGGCTGAGAGTGTGATGGACTCTGGAGCAGCAGCAGCAGCAGAGATGGCTTCTTCTCCAGGCAGCGACCGATTGAACGATAGCTGCTTGTGTGGCTGCGTCCGAACAGAATCTCTAGTTACCCAGCACAGATCGGAAAACTGCTCTCAGCTCGCTCCCCCAGTCGTCCCGTCCCGTCCCATCAATTCACTTCCTGGAAAAGAGCGACGGCTCTGTGAGGCTTCCGCTGTCTTCAACAAATCTAACGACGTAGCGTAGGGTACAACTGCAGGGATGTCGAGCGCCCGATCCATCTGCCTAAACGGTCCTTTTGATCCAATCCAATCTAATCCAATCCAATTCTTTTGCGAAGCTTTGGAGTGAAAGGGCTCATCTCCACAACGGAACAACGGAACGAAGACGACGAGGACGATTATTTGTCGAGTGTCGAGAAGTGGTGAAAGAGACGAACGAGTGGACCGTACTATGTACTGCGACCATTTCGGTGGCCGGTTTCGCCTGCACGATCATGGACGTCCTGTACGGCAGCGAGGTGGAATATTGATCGATGTGCGAGATTGATATTGATGTGCGAGATTCGGCCTCGGAGCCTCGGACTCGTCGTCGAGATGCAGCCTCCTCCTCCTCCGAGGGCGCACTTGGTTCCCCCACATCCTTCGGTGCCCAAGCTGCCTTGGTGCCCGCCGCCAGCACCACTTTCTTCGTCGCCGTCCTTCGCAATCTCCAGAAGAGCTCTCTCCCTCTCTCAGAGTCTCGCGCTCCTTGTCGTGCTCGTTGCCGTAGGTTTGTTCCCAATTCTCAGTCACGAACACGAGACGAATTCGGAGAGCAGGAGAAGGAGCTCGAGATTCACGTCGTAGCTGCGGAAGAAGAAACGAATTTCTGCTCGATCCCAAAAAGCTCGCTACGCCCGGAGCATCGACGATGGCACAGCAGCTCGCCGCTCACTCGCACTGCGCGACGGAACAAATTCCGTTGTTGTTAACAGTGATCGAGTGCTGGCCGCGGATGGCCCAACTTCTCGTCTCGCTCCTCCCTCGCTTTAGCTCCTGCACCACTTGTCATAATATGGACGTCGAGCACGATCTGCAGGGCAGAGCGATGCCGATGCTGCAGCTGAAGCCATCGATCGACGGCCCTGACCTTTCATGAACCATCTCACAAGCCTCACGAGCATCATCGGTACATCCATAAATCATGCCGGTGAAGTGCAAAATCTCCCTGGGGCAGGGCAAGGCATGGCAGTCCCAGCCCAGGGGACTGTTGTACAACTTTCCCTTCGCTGTCGACGGGTAATGACGGGCATTGCAGCGTGGAGCAATCAATCCAGGAGTGAATGCCTCCATAGCCCGTATCTCGTCGCGTGTGTCAGCTCGTGTCCCTCCCTCGTCCTTGAGCCTGAGCTCGGTCAGTGGTCCGGTCCTGCTTCCAGTCGTAACTGCTGCAGTTGTGACAGCGCCCCGTCGTTGACATTGTCGCCCCCCCTGAGACTGGCACCGGTACTTAATATTCTTGCCATTCTTTTAATGCTCGGAATTGCTGGTGGAATTTATTAGTGCCCACGGAAAGCGTTGCTCGTCCATGTGCAAATGAAACCATGCCACCCATCGACATTGTGCACACGGCTCTCGTGGTCGCAACAGTGCCATGCACACCGTTACCAAAAGCGCGGTCGCTGGTTTCAGATTCTCCGTGCGCTCTCGATTCACCTTCCCGTCATTAACGTGAATGTTCCTGTGGAGCAGATCAATGTGTGTACTGATATTATTTGAGGGGGAGCAGGAACGGCGGGTGCACATCTGCACCGTCAGGAGAGGGGCACGGTTCGACATTTGCCTGCGATGTTCGCGCATTGAAGTTCAGCTTGTCGAGTGGCTGAACCTGTTGGGGATTTGCGTACATTGTTCGCATGATAGAAGTCTTCAAATCATTGACTCTGAAGTATGTGCGGACCTTTGTTTATCGAGCGCGTGGTCAAGCTAAGTCAGGCGGGATGGGGTGGGTAAATCGAGGATGGCAATGATGAAAGTGTGATCTGGTCTGGTCTTGAGGCAATCGAGAATTCTCCAGCCTCGTCTGATCCCGTTCTTCCTGGATTCTGAAAGCGTGTAATATCAGACCCGCTTAATGTTCAAAAGGAGCAGGAAGCACCGAGTCAGGAGGTGCTGAGATCGAAGCGTAAAGAGAGATCAGAGCTTTAATTCTTCAATGCCGCCTGCACCTGGAGATGGAAAGCCTCAGATGCAGTAAACGGCGGTGAAATCTTCTGACACAATGTGCGATGATTACATTCACAGGTGTACAGACTGCCTGCCGATGCTAATGATCATCGGCTTTTCTCACTTCGGCCAGTAGTCTCGATATGCGGTGTCAAAACCTGACGTACAATATGTCAATATTCTATGGGGAAATGCAGACATTTGTGCATTGTTGGATCGTCTCAACAACCCGCTTGCTGCAGACGATCTCCATTCCCAGGTAGTAGTAACAGTCTGAGGGTGGTGCGATAGGACCTCAACAGGCCAAAGTACGAAGTCTTTCGACCATACGAAAAACGACAACCTGAAAAACGTTATACCAAGTTCCACTGAGGACGGACATTCATTTCTCAAGCTGCTGAAAGCCATCGTCAACAACACAAGATTGTCAATGGCAATTATCTGACGAAAACGAGAAAATATGCACAGCTTGGACTTTATTGGCAAAGGTTTTCTTCAGCCAGCCAGTCGGCTGAAATGACAGATGGATATTCTATCATAGGTATAAGATTTGTTCCAGCTTTCTCGGGCTCTGTGGCCACCTAGCAATGGGCAATGCAGCAAGATGGTCGCTTCCACCCGACCGCTCGTGATCACACGGCAGTGAAGATCCATTGCTCCCGCGGAATGGGAACTCGGTGGAATCTTGCAGGCTTCTCTTTCACGTGGACAAGACGGACTTGTCGTTTGCAGAAGCCACTCTAGCTCTAGCTAGCACCAATCGTCTCTCATGCAGTGACGTCAAGGACCGACCCGATTTCCGTCAGCATTCGAAGTCCTCAGAAACCAAGTGCACGGAGAGACGAGATTCAGTGCTGCTGAGAGAGAAATCAATCTTCCCCGGCATTGGAAAGACCTCGAGGGCCGAAGTGAGTCAACGCCCGAGCGTAGTAAGACCCCAAATCCACGTCACTCTCGTCCATGTCGAGCCATATCGGACTCGATCGCTGAGCTCTGCAAGCAACGGAATTCAAGCAAGTGCAATGGCAAGAGACGAGGTTTCACGAGACGAGACGGGACAAGACACGACGTGGAAAATGCACTTGAATATCAATCATGGTCGCCGACGACTGACCTGCTCATGAACGTCCGCTTCCGATCGCATTTGCAGACTAAGGTTGGGAGGGCCAGATGACCGATGTGCATACTCCCAATGGTATCCAGAAAGTCAGAAGGGCCCGAGATCTACCGCTGCGTGACATCAGTCGCGCCATCTCTGGGACAATCTTCCGCAATGCTGGTGCTCATTCAGAGTATGCTCACCGGTCACATAGACTTCCCATCATACCCTCTCGACAAGACAGAGAGAGCGAGAGTTCTCTGGATCTCAAAGCGGATCATTCTGAAGAGGCTGCTGGATTGTTGTACAGCTGAGAGGAGTCGATGTGCAGCCGCTGTTATAGTGGATCTAGAGTACTCGAGACGTAAGTCCAGGGAGCAGTCTGATCAACGAGGAGACGTAAGCACGAGGCAAACGAGGCAATCACGGGGTAAAATTCGCCCAAAAGCCGAGCGAGCGCTCCGATCGAGGGGGAGAAAGCCAGACCCACAGACCCACAGACGGACGGACGGACGGACGGACGGACTGCACCACAACCGGCGCCACCCTCCTCGCGCTGCTAGAAAAGATCCCAAAAGGTAAAGCAGTTGTAAGAAGTTTAGAGAATCAAGTGATGTCAAAATTATGAACTTCGAGTCTATCCTGATCGAGGCTCTCATCCTTCGACGTCATTGCTCGTCGGATCCATCGGTCCTCACCCTCACGCGAGACAGCCTCGGCGGCAGCGGCAGCGGCAGCAGCAGCAGCAATATCTTCTGCAGCTCGCAGTGAGACACTCAGACGCTGGCTTCTGCTGCTTCCTGGACTTTAAGCTACTTATATAGCCGGCCCGCCGGCCAGCTACGCTGGTCATGACGGCTCCACTACGCCGAGACGTGCAGTTTGACCAGCCAAGTCACTGGAGCATTCTAATAAAAGACTGACAGACAGCATGCCGGAGCCGTTACGATCCGAGCCAGGCAGCCGACCCAGCCCAAAGGTAAGGAAGAAAACGACTGCCGCTGCAACGATCGAGATCCACTTGTTAAGTCACGTAAATTGTTCCGACGACGGTGGACACGAGTGAAAACGCAACCGCTGCCAACGAACGCCCGCTTCGGAAGTCAATGCTTTTTATAAGGCTTCGCGAGATCGAGGGTTGGGGGGATAGATGCAGCGCGTGCGACTGAATCCGAGCCTCTCTCTCTCTCTCTCTCTCTCTCTCTCTCGACTACCGAAGAATCAACCCATCGACCCTTCGAGCCCCTTCTGAGCTGCAGAAGCCGCATCAGCATCTGCTCCCGCTGCACAGACCGGATCCCACGCAGCCCAGCCCAGCCCAGGCCCGTTCGCCCGCGGGAGCAATACTAATTTAAGATCACCACAAGTCACGACCTCCTGCTCGTCCGTTACGTTCAAGAAAAGCCCCGGCCCCGCGCCTCGGAGAGCCCGAAGCGAAGCATGCCAGCGGACGATGAGGAGGAGGAGGAGGAGGAGGTGTTCCAACTTCACTCCGCCTCGCTCGCGGTCCGATCGGTCAAAGGCGCTGCCCCGACCGATGAACAGTCAACCGCAACATGATGCATGGCGCACAGCCGCGCGGTCGGTCGGCGTCCCGTGCCACGCAGGGACGCGCTCGGGGAAGAGCAGAGCAGAGGAGAGGAGAGGAGAAGAGGAGAGCGAGAGGCAACGGCTCTGAGACAAGAAGACACGAGGAGGCGGGCGGGCTGCTGCTGCCGGTGGCGGAGGAGGCCCGGAGAGGAACACTAGGCCACTGCCTGCGAGGCGCTGCTCCCTGAAGAGCAACCAGCACCGCAGCGGCTTTATATACGATGCGAGGAATATGGCGCGGTTACCAGGGAGCGCGAGACATTACGAGGTGCACAGTGCGGCTAGATCCGCTTTCCGCTCTGACAGCGGACGCGCAGGCGCCCCAGAGGCTTTTATACAGGCCGGCCAAATCTCCCAATGGCTGAGCCCCGGGAGCGGACGGAAGGAAGGACGGACGTACGGACGGACGGAGCGACGGAGCGACGGAGCAGAAGATGAGGACGGGCCGCTCTTCTTGCAGAGGGGCGGCACTGTTGAGGCGCGGGCGAACAGGGAAAACGAAAGCGGACAAATCATTAATTGCCGCTGGGGAGTGCTCTCCAATCCTTCTGATCCCCGCCCTGACGTGCTAAGTTCATGGCCGGCATGCCACCTCGAAGCCGATAGACGAAAAGCCGAACTCCTCCACAACCACCTCGGCATGCGCAGGCAGGCGCGCAGGCAGACGGTCAGGCAGGCGCGCGCAGGCCAGCAGCGGCAGCTCGTCCCCCGCTGCGCCTGCTCCTGCTCCCGCTCCCGCTCCACCGAGCCTGCCTGCCTGCCTGCTTGCCTGCTACTGACGCTGCTGGCTGCCCGAATCAGGCGCCGCCATGGCCAGCCAGCCGGCCGGCCCATCGAGCGGGAACCTCAATATCCTCCCGTCTGCATCTTCACCCCAACCGCAATGCCACTATTACAGCGTTTGTCCGAGGCTCCGTCTCCTCCTCGCTCGCTCGCTTGCGCAGTTAGTCTGCTCCTCGCGACGTGACAAACAATTTGGCGAAAACGAAACATTCATGGCAACTGTGCAGCACCACCCTATCAAGCGAGTGGAATGCGTTTCTCGCAGGACCGGATCAGTACCTGTGAAGGGCGGGCGAATGGTGCTCGAGTGCCGGAGGCAGAAAATCAGACCCACCGCCGTAACTTTTCTTCTGCACGGGAGTCGACGAATGCACCGCTGATTCATGCCAGGAGACTGTACAGTCTCACACGACACGAGGTGAGAAAGCCCCCCCTCCTGAATTGCCGACGAACGACGATGGATGGACGCGGCGCTGCATACACGGGACTGATGGAGGTCGTCCGTCATAAAGTGACTGAGGGCGATTGATGGATTAATAGATATTGTATGCCGCGGGGCGTTCGGCTTTGACGATTGATATTTTGGTAACACAGAGCAGCTGCAGTAGCAGACGGGCAGGGGCAGGGGCAGCGGCACAAGCACAAGCAAGCAAGCAAGCAGCAAGGTAACTCACAGCATCATATCATATCATATCATATGGTTGGAAAAGAATCCACAACAGCACGCTATCTCCAAATATGTAAAGAGAACAAGACGACCCTGCTTTTGACCATATCTCAATTCACTGTGCCCTTCTGGAGTATGAGCATAGCTCGTTGTCTTTAGCTCTTTTCCCTTTTGCTCTGGTGTGGGGCTTACTGTTTATAGGAGGTTGTTATGACCAAGCACCTATTGCCCTGTAGATGGGAATCACCACAAACAGTACTATTACTTTACATTAAATTAGTCCTAAGCCCCCCACACATATATAGTCCCAACGAATACAATTGTGTTATAGCTGCAGATTGAATCATGTGCAAGCTATGGCATCGAGGACGTGAGCTTCCCACCCCATCATCCTCCTCTTTGGCTTTGGGATACCGTAAGGCTTGAGGTCAATTGCCTATCTGTTTGCAATTGTACATTTGACTCGAATCATCCCATTCCCTCGCAATCATTGTGCCATCAAGATTCATATGGTCACGTCTCATAGCTTGGCTTACCTCACCTTATCCTGGCTTCACTTGACTCGACTCGACTCGACGCCACTCCTACACCAGAGGAATACGTCCTCGTCTCTTGAGGAGATGCTACCGCTACCACCACAACATGGACATAAAGTGTTACGCCGTTATATGTAAGGTCACTCTCGTGTAGATTGCGAGGGCTTGGAATACTTCTCTCGAGCTACATCTTCTGAACACTCGATATTCAAGTTCGAGATTCGTTCTCGTTTTTATCCCTTCCCTCGTCGATGGAGCAAATCATCTGAGGTAGCTGCAACTGCTCAAGTTCATAGTCAGTACAGTACAGTAGATCCAATTCGTGAAGCGTGTCAATGTTGAAAATAGGCACCTGATTGAACTACACTGCTCCATAGGAATTTGTGAGCTCTAAATATAGTCCAACGATAAGTGCAAGACTTGGGGCGTAAAGTTTAACGGCCAGCACTTACCCCAGCATCACTGGAGTCGATACGTGCGAGCTTTTGGATGAGTACAAACGACTGCAGTGTGATCAGAAGTTCTACCACTCGGTGTGATTACTTACCCCTTGAAGTACGAACTTCGTGACGAAATGTGAACATCACTTCTGACCTTTGCCGAGATAATTTTATCTCGATTTCCCACGAGCCAAATTCTAGCACATGTAGGGTTTGGGTGGAATATTACCATTTCACAGGACTTATTCAGAAAATAAACAAGTTCAATTACATGCTTTTTAATTCACTACTTTGGCCTCCGCTGTGCTTGTGCTACTCGACCATACCAGATTCAACGCGTTGGGGACTCAGGAGCCAACGATTCCAGAACCATCCACAGCCCCATCCTATTTGCGCAAGTCAGTAGTTCAATCCATACAGCCCGATCATTATTCATCATGCAATTATCCAACGAAACAATGTAATGATTCTAGATAGCCAGTATTATTATGCTGTTTGTACCTGGTCTTATATGAAGGTCCCTCGTTTCAGGGAAACAAGTTGGTGATATATAATATTACCTTTTGATCCTTGGAGTTATTGATTCTCAGCCTCATCATGGTCTGGCTGCTATCGGTATGTTTTGAAATCCAGATGTACAAATGGCTGTCAATCATCAATAATAGCATGAGTGATAAGTAGTACTACAACAAAAGTTCCAAAAGAAAGCGTCCAAATTTTGCATCTTTGCAGATGCTAAAAGGCACACATTCTCATCTTAGTCCTTAGGAATAGTATGTCAACCGTACCTAAAGAAAAAGTAAAATAATGAGTTGAACATTTAGGGTGGACCTCGGTAGCCGGACAATCTTCAAGAATCATGATGAGATGTACAAGTGTAGAGAAGACAGATTTTCTCGAAGGTTTTTCATGACATATGGTTTCATTCAATAAGCCAAGTGGTAGGCATCATGCAGCATCATACTGGACCAATAGCGCTGATATTCTAACCCTAGATTTCTAGCATGTAGATACTTACGGTTAGGGTAAGTGAGATACACATTAGAATAAAAAGTTCTCGTCGTTTGCATCGTTTCAGAATAATACAATAAGCCAATCACAGATCAGCAGGAAATGCATTGTTTTAAGATCCTATGCTTAGAATACAACGAAAGCATGCACTCTCTGCCAATCTGTCCTTCGTCTGTAAACCCCACGGTAGTCTCCAAAAAACGAGAAGGGCTTATTCCAGAAGGTAAACCTCGACAGTAGGGATGCCAAAATATTCACAGATACCACTTTTCATCCATGTCGGTGAACAAACAATGGTCCAGCATGCTTCTTATAATATCTGCTGCAACGAATACTTGAATACCATCACGTGTCTTGAACTTGGTGGATTTGGGGAGATAGAGAAGTACAGATTATACCTTCTAATTTCTTTCTTCGCGTAGGGACTCAAGTCATCTTCTCACGGTTGTTCTATATCCCCTAGAAGTAGCAGCCTCCGACTTACGCACGGCTTGCCTGCATGCATATACTCTGTGCAGCCTGTTGGAGAAGTTCGAAGAAGCAGTAGGCTAAAAGTTGCAGGACGACGAACTGTTTGTAGAGACTTATGGGATGGGACCCATCTGTCCTCATAACTTTATCATGCAGAGAAAAAGGAAGCTTGCGCGTTTTTATAGGAATACCATTTCTCTTTGATTTCGTAGGAAAGTTTGTTCTCATCAGTCGATGCATGCAGATTTGTCGAATGACGAGCATCGCCTGTTGCCCTTTTCTCTGCTCATACTATTCTCCATCATGCCATGCGATAACATGTGCACGTGGTGCAGTACTACTGCGTGTTTGATGGTGACACGCCCACCCCCACGCCCACCTGATGGTTGCTCGTTGCAACCATGGTGTCGAGAGTACGAGGTTCAAGGAGAAGTCACGGTCCAAAGGTCTACACTAAGTTCTGTCTCTAACCGGCACATGGGCCCTGAGGTTGGTTCGCTCTCTCGGAGTTTGCATGTGCATTCGAGTTCCCTTGTGTGGCAGGTGACACAATGCAACCCATCCATTGGTCTCGGCTCCATGGACATATAAATTTATCCCACAGGTGTGCACGAGGTTGATCATTGATATGATTTTCAGGTCCTTATTTTATGCACAAGGATTCATGCCCAAGGCTCCAGATCTTATAAAAAGACAGAATTTGCAATCATTACCATATGGAACAAAAATCTTTACCAGATGTGTACTAGATTCGTACAAAAAAGTTGGAATTTCTTGACTTAGGGTTTCCCTGCTCATTACTGATGGAGTTTAATCAATTTATCTGGATCCTCGAGAAGGATGTTATGCAGCTTTTGGTCATTTCAAAAAGATCATTATTTTGCGTAAAGCACAACCAAATATTGGATAATCATCTACCCCCGTCCTCTGAGGGCACCTCTCTCTTCCGTCGAATGATCAGTCCAAGATCCAATACTGTACTGTGAACAGACACTCGATTAACAGCGAAAAAGAGTGAGCTGATCAGCCCCTAAACGGGAATTATTAAAGGTACGAGGTCTGGAAAAGGTCATACACCCTCAATCCTTATACTTTTCGTTCTGGAAGATCTCTCATCACACGGCCCCACAATATCACTGGCAGAAAATCTGTCCAGCATGCACCAAATCCAGCGAAGATTCATGATGATTTCTTTCGTGCATCGGCTGTTGCATTTTACAAGGTTTTCACCATGAAGCAGCTGCTTCAAGAGGATATTTCACAAGTGAGCAGTCCACTTCCACCCTTGGTGGGTTCCGAGTCTCTGACTGTGCTGTGCGGACCTCACCCTTGAAAGTCGCTTGACTCATCACCATTTCTCTCTCTCTCTCTCTCTCTCTAGAGTCCTCCTCATTGTGGAGGAAAGGAGAGTGACTGGATATAGTGGGCATCGAGCGATCTGTCTCCCTCCCCTTCATTTCTTTCTCTCTCATCTGAGTCATTTCCGCTGTCCAAGTAGTTATATTGAAGCACATAATTGGTTCAAAATGACAGGACGTTTTTAAATTAAAATTTTAGTTAGTTTCGATTAGTTATCAGTTTTTTTTCTAATTCAACTAAATATCAGAATATTCGGGATCTATTGGGTCCGAGTGGTGGGATCTGAATTCGAGCAAAAGGTTAGTGACATGCCGTCTACAATGCTATAAGGAGTTGGCGGGGATATACCACTTTCACATTGGCTGACATTTGAAAGGTCCATCGTGAAAGCAGAAAGTGAGAAAGGCAAACTTTCTATTATTTGGGTGTGTTTGGATTCGGAATGTTGGCTGCTTTGAATTTTTCAAACCCCAGTTCAGGATTGTCTTTTTCTGTGCTTTTGACTATATTCCTCAGATATCTGAAGATTTTGCATTTAAAGCAAAGAAATGCTTCTACGCTCAAAAGAAGATAAGTTTTGGAATCTCAGTAAAAAAGACTTCTTATCATGGGGAGTAACGAGATTAGGCCTCCTTTGCTCTACATGTCTACGCATTTAGGTTTTCAATGGGAAGAGAATGATCTTCACTTTTGAGTGGGCTCCCGCGGTTTGTGGGTTCCAAGGTTGGTGCTGATTCCCAACCTCATCATTGTGTAACTTTGTATGACTTCCAAGGGTGTTCATATTCAGTTTGTAAATCACTTATAATATCTGGATCTCAAATATGTACAATCTATCAGCCGTAAAGTTCTAAGAACGTAAGATTGAAAAAACTGAATCTCATATATTCTCCCTTTTTGTTCAGGCCTGCTTGAATGGACTTTAGAATAAATCTCAAACCCACTTTCAATAAAATGTCTAAATTGAATATAATAACTTAAGTTCATAAAATCAAGAAAATATAATATCATACAGAGAAATTTAATACATGTAAGTGATCCTGGTCAGTGCCATGAAACTCCAGTTGATCGTCTTTTACCACATGATAACGCAAGCGTATATAATAAATGGTGGCCATATAGACACCCAAGTGTATAAAATTGTTATTAAGAAGCTTATTATTGTAATTATTAGAAAAAAATTCCAAGAGAAGTGAAATTTTATAAAGAATTAATATTGATTGATTATTGCTGTACAATGTTCATGAATAAAGGTTCTAAACTTACATCTGGAAAATTTTGATTCATTCGAAAGTTATCTTAGCTATTCTAGGTTAAAGAAAGGTTCATACCAATTTTCGATATATGCATTTGATAGCCTGAGCTGTCTAACCAGGAAACATTGATGGTTGTATTTGTGTAACATTAGTCCTGAAATACTACGTTAATTGTAGAAGCTTACTTTATTGAGTTTTACTTAAGGTACAATATAAATTATCCCAAAATTTTGACATTATTTCCATGTATGGAGCTACTTAATATCAGAATTAGTACTCTCAAAATTTTCAGACTTTTGGTTATATGAGTCTGCTCCAATCAAAGGCACAATAAACATACTAAGATATAAGCTATCAAGACCTTGATTCATGATTAAGTTTACCAAACACTTTTGAAGAGATACGAAGGATTTCATACGGGTCATGTCTATGTACAAAAAATAACCTGATGAAAAGATAAATTTTCTACTCAATTTGTTTTAAGTGAGATCAATCCATTTCACAAAAAAGTAATACACCTTCATCTTCAATAAGCACACAAGCACAATAGAAACTCATCAAATAATCCGGATGTACTTGAGATGCAACAGTTCTAATGACTCATGTCCAACTTGAAGAATAAAAATTGATATCCTTTATATCCTTACACATGTATTGTTTGCTTATAGCGAAGAGACAGCGAAAACCTTAAATCCTCAAAAAGAATAAGTATGTTTAGAGTTGATTAGCACCACAATAGTAAGGCAATGTTAAAAGAAGTACATATGGCTGCAAAGTAAACAATTTGCGGTCATACATCTTCTACATGACATTGTTATGAGAATACTAGATTCGTTTTAATGAATATTCAGACGATCCACTCATAAAAACATCCAGTTCACATGCTATCCATCCAACCATTGTAGTCAAGATCTTAAGTATGAAACCATCAGAATTGCTAGTTTTCCAGCTTATTATCTAGTGAGATAACTATCATTAAAGTCAAATATTGAGATATGCATATAAGTCTTATCTCTTTTTTGACTTTCATTGTTTGGAGTTAATGATGCTAACCTTGACACTCTTGTGAATCATTGCACTACAACTTATTCACTAGACAACATAGTATTTTTATCACACTTCATAGTGTAATAAACATCATATATATCTTGCTCCACACAAAGCGCTATAGTGTAGGGACAATGACTGATGTACCTAGTTTGATTTATATAACTTCGAAATCCTGAAAACAACATGACAAGATGTTTCCTCAATTGTGTCTGAATTACAGTTTCATGTTACTTTTAAATTATAAATATTTTCTCATTATTTTGGTGCAAGTTATCAATCAACTATTTTATCTAGATGACATAAAAAATTCAGGATAAAATAAGTCATTCATTCTTATTGATTAGGGGTTCATAACTATAGGAACTTTCGATATTTTCAAAAAAGTGTTCATTCTATGATAAGAATTTTATTTTTATTTAAAATTTTACCAATATAAATTTTCTATAATATCCGAAAATTAAATAATATAATTACTATAATTCAGAAAAAAATATCAGAAAGAAATTTATAGCATAAAAGTTGCAAACGATCATCTCCTCATAACATCATTTAATTCTATATTGAAAAAAGATTAATATTTTGTTATACTAGTATTGAATTTCTAAGAAAAAATGGAGATCTCATATTCTATCGAATGTGAGAATTTGAATATGAGATAAAAAAATTGAAAAAATAGAATCTTTTGAAGCATGATAAAATATTCATGATAAAAGTGTACAATTATAGCATATTTTAATCCTTTTAAAGCAAAAGTAAAAATTGATATTGTAAATTTTACTGAATTTAATTAGATGATATGATCTTGTCTTTAAAATTACGAAGAATGAAAATTTATTTTTCATAAAAAATAAAAACCGTTTGGTATTTTTAATTTCAATTTATTGATTCTATATACAAAAATAATATCGAAAAAAATAATTTTCAATTACAATAATTTTCTAAATTTAATTAAAAAATATATAAAGAGGAAATTTTTTTTTCTAACAAAGAATAAATGTTAGAAATTCAAGAAACCTTTCAAAACAATAAATCAAATTTGTTGTTGTATCATGCATGTGTAAGGTATGAAAATAGAGCAATAGAAATATGCTATATTTATTTTTCTGATGCTTACTTTGGGAATTAGATGGAAACTAGGAATGGATTTTAATGAACTCCTATGAATTTTCGGACTTGCTGCCCCTCCCTAACGTACCTCAAAATTCTCAAACTATAAAGCAGCTCCTCATTAATTCTATCCTTTTATGTTCAAGTTGATAAACTCGATCAGGGCATAAGAAAGAAGCCTTCCGACTAAAAAAGATGTAAAATATTTTTAGATGGCGGCTTGTTATCCCTCACTTAAGGCTAATTAGCCCTCACTCTACTAAATGATGTTCACTCATTGGTGGTCCCGTGTTATAGCTTTGATGGTGTGAGTAATAAACTTTGGAGGTTTTACTTCTTTTCATTCTTCATTCATGATGCCTCAGTGGCAAGAGCCACATCAAACCCATGCCTGCCACCTCCGCGTTTGAGGTCCGTTGTGAATGCTGTTTCCTAGGATGGGTGGAGTTTGTCGCTCTTGTACCCTCTTGTCTGATCGTTGTCAAGGGCTTGCGCAACATGTCATTACAACTAACAATTGTAGGAAGTCATACTTTTCGAATACCTTTTATGCACTCTATGTAGTACGCCAAAATCTGCTTCTAACAAAAATGTTTGAAGTCTACCAAAATTATTTGCGGTACAATTTTTTCATGTGCTATGATAAGATCAGCTCCAGACTACATAGTCTTCAGTCGTCCAAATTTTGAGTATCAATGAACTCTTGGAATTTTGATGAAATAATTTTTTTTAATTATCCGCTATGATTGTTGTAGAAGATGAATTAGCAAAAGTATCATGTACGTTTGTTGTTTATGTTCAAACCTGAAACGTTCATGACAATTGTAACCCGAGTAAGCGTTGAGTTTGGAATTGCTAAGTGCCCTGACCCGCTCCCTTGGATGATACTCGTGATTGGCAAGTAAGAATATTGTCTTCAAATTGTGAGAGCCAGTTTTGATTGTGTTATTAGATACTAAAAATTGCACAATGTTGATAATTGTGTCATCAAACGATGGCTGTTATTGGGGCTAAATGCAGGGCATGATTACCAAAGTCAATTGGATCGTAGCCACGTCGAAGTAGGAGGATTTATTGAAATTGGTTTCTGGCGGGGAGGATGATAGCGACTCTTCAATTTGTGGCATGCCATTGTAAAGTTTGAACTTTATGACACAAATTATTTTCCGCTCAGTTTGTCGTGTCTCTTGCCACAGAGGCATCATGGACAAAGAGCGGAAAGAAGTAAAACCGGCAAAGTTTAATACTCACTTCACGGAACCTATAAACCAGCGCCATCAATGAATCACCAGCTTATAGTAGGATGAGAGTTAATTAGTCCTGAGTATATATATATATATATATATATATATATATATGACACTTAGTTAGCTTCTACGTGAAAAATTTCAAAGATATCAATTATAGATTCTCATAAATTATGTATTGAATTGAAATTTGTCTAATGTGTGAAGTTTTGTTTGCAAGTTTATATATATCTGATAATTAAATGGTAGAAATTATTCATATTATGACTAAAATAACAATTCTACCGCATTATAAATAATTACCTACCAATAGTACTTCTTATGTTTTTGTTATATAGACTTTCTGAAATCTATCCTAAAATGAATGGTTTGTACCTAACACTTGAATGCGTTAATCTTCTAATAAATTCTATCATTTTGTAAATTCTCTCCTTCTTTTAATCTCTTCTTCCCCCACTACTTACTTTCACATTTCCAAAAATTATCATCCCATGCAGATTCTAACTGAAATATCTTTGACACCATCAAAAAACATAGAACAAATTTTATTAATCATAACTGCAAAACATAATCTATGAATGGATGTGAATATTCACAATATGTTTGAATCAATAAGAACTGTTGTAAGTTGTAATTTCTTAAATTCCAAAAGTGTCATAATATTAAATAAAAGGTCCTAACTCATGTTTTCCCATGCATGTAAAGTTTTAAAGATGATGAAATTGTTCATGATTAAATTTAGTCCAGTATAGAAGAATTGTGAAACAAGCATTCCAATTGTCGTTTCAAGCATGTACTTGAACTAGGAGACGTTTTCAATTAGAAGTTGAAATAGTCGTGAAAGTTGAAATAGCTGCGAAGGTATATAATTAGTAAAAATTCGAACATCGTACGAGTTTAGAGAGAAGAATATATCCTGGGGTTAGGTCCATTGATATTTAAGGAAATATACACCCTCGATACGAAGAGAGTCAAGTCAAGCTGTGATGTGATGTAGTCTTATTTACACGAATCATAAAGCTGTGGATGAAATCTATGGGAAGTAGAATCGATCCAGTGACAGTAGTTTGAGTGTTGTGACATATTCACTCTGATATACATATATTTTTTCCCAGTTACAATACCCATCCAGAAAAATGAAAATATCTCTCGATAAGGGGATACAATGGATGCACAATAAAATGACCAACCTTTGTGGTTTATTTTGTATCCACGTGACAAGATGATGCTCCTTTGCAAGCGATCTAACTCTGGCAATGAAGAATACCAGAGGATGTAATAACAGTCTCCATACATTACATTTGGAAAAAGTACTCTTTGAAAAACTTTGAGAAGATTTTAGCAAATTTCTTTCAAACGTACAAATTTTTTTAAAATCATCCGTACTCAATGCTCGCAATTTTAGAGTATCTTTCGAAATACTCTAAACTCAACCTTAAGTCCCACAAAAATCTATCCTTGGTGGGAAATTTGAGGAAAAATATTTTTGACCTTAACCATAGTAGACCAAGAAGTACGACTTTTCTTTATACGCTATCATGGACATTATACATTACAACTATATCCTTTTGGTGTTCAGAAAAGGTGAAAAAGTGTACAAATTTGTTATCCAAAAATGATAAGAATTTCAGACGAATGTTGACTTGTTTGTTCTTAACGATTAAGGGCAAGCATACAAAAAAAAGTGCTGCCAACTTAAAAGCAGATATTTACAAACAAGCAAATAAGTTTTTTTGACAAAGGTGATAGACTTGCAATCTTCCAGGATAATCCTTGCGGGCAGCAGTAGCCACTTTGGCGTAATTAAAGTCTGCATGAGTAGCCTACAGAAGCAACCATGAAAAAAAGGCGATCATTGACAGCAAGAAGCTTTATAAAAGATAGTCTTGTGAACAAAAATTCTCTACGGAGCGAAGGGTGCTGGAAAAGGAAGGAATCACAAAACATCCTTTCTATTGACCCCGACTCCCGGACCTTAGGCTAGGGTAAGTTGTGATATCAGATGTTTATTCTCCGCACTCACCGTGGAGGTAACATCGCCAGGCCAGACTCCAGATCCGAGCCCAGAGCCAGGTCCTCGACATTATAGCGACGAGTGACGAGTCAGTCAGTCAGACGTCCCCGCGCTTTCCACAAAGCTCGGATGTGGCGGCACATCATTGGCCGGAAGTTGCTTGCAACCAGGCTGGAGAAAAGAATGCGTGGCCATTGGCCACCGAGCCTGGGATCTACTGACAGGGCATTCCACGCAGCTACGCGGCGCTAGGGTCGCTAGTGCGAACCTACATGCCGTTAGCTCGATGAGATTCGTGGCATTATGCGACCACTGGGTACAATTTCCTGCCACCGGGCTTGTGTGAAGGAGAGCAGCTGGAGGGGATCTGACGGTGCCAGGGCGCGGAAGGCTGGCTGCCGTAGATGCGCAGCGTCCGCCTGGCTACTCGAGAACCTTCATCGCCGGGAATCGCGGATGCCGCGCTAGATCGATTTTGTACACATGTCGACCGAGAGGCGAATCTCGCCATCGCATCTCGCATTGGCTGCAAGTGAATCGGGGGGCAGCGCGGCACGCATTTCGAATTTGCCACGATACGAAAGCGGGGCGCGGATCGAGCGAGAAAAGTGGAAATGCAGCGAGATGCGAGCGAGCGACGGGGAAATTCCCCAGAATGCAGCTCTGCTGCATGTCACGGCATTTGAGTGTGTAGCGTTCTGGCCAGACACCGCACATGGCGCCAACCGAGGCAACTGTCATCCGCCATCCGCGGCAGTCGGGAACTCGCCCCACGCGCTCCGGCTCTCTCCGTCACGTCCGCCAGAGTTCTGTCCGTCGCCCATCTCGTGTGCCGCCTTGCTCCCTGTGCGCGGGGCCGTCGGTCCGCCTGTCGAGCGCTTTGCGTAGGCGCGGGCTGTACGTTCAGGCGCGGCGAGTGTTATGGAGCTCTGGCCCTCATCGGCGCCCTCGTCTTCGAGGACGGGGGTGCAGAATCTCGTGCGTGCAGATGCCGTGCTGTGCATTCTCGTGTTTCTTGCGAGGCGGATTTACTTCGCATCGGCGCGATCGGTCGGGAGGAATCATCAGCAGTGGTCTTTTCTATGACAGCGCGACTTTATGGCTTCATTGTCGCTGGTTTTGGATCATCGTTTGGAAGTCGGTCAGTGGATCGATGGGTCGTCTAGAGCTAGGTCTCGGTGACTGATTGTGAGCGTGGTTTGTCGAAACGAGTAGGAGAACATCCGTTCGGTAGCAGAGGTAGAATTAGGTGGGAGATCGTCTTGTCGCTTCTTTCATCTGGAGGTCGGCGGCACTCGAGGAGTGGAGCTACTACGCTGCGAATTTCGAGTACGATGAGTTGGTGAACTGAATGTTCGGATTACGTCTTGCTCGTTGATTCAGGCCTTTAACAGGGAGAATCTTTATTGTATCGTCTCTGGGTAGCTAGATTCATGCATGGTCGAGTTGCATACTGTATACTCTGATGTTTCATCATCATTCGACGGCAGATTGTGTGGGATCCGTTCAAGTGATTTTATTACGTGAAACTCAGGATAAAATTGCGGATAGGAAGGCTGTTCTAATCGAGTGTTATCGGAATATGGACGGATGTTCCTCCCATTGGCGAAGTATCCGCAGACCCTGTGGATGAACTTTCGCAGTGATACAGTGACCACTGTCCAAACCTCCCTCCATCGTCCCCCCTCCTGCCCGTACAGCCTCAACTACCTCCCAGGACTTTTTTTCCTTGCACGACTTTTCTTCGCAGTGGGTCAAATGCGTATGTTCTGTCATCAGGAAAATAGCGGTCAGGTGGAGAAGAGCGACAGGCTGCCAGCCGCAGGCAGTGGCACCCCTGCGCTGTTCAATTCTACGCTACTTTCTCAGACTAGGAGTAGAGGGTCTTTCATCACTGAGGTAAAAAGAGGATACAACGCAACAACTGGATGGCATGCGCGTACGTCGCCTGTAACAACCGACAGCACATTTGCAAATTCAGTCGAAAGCTGTCCTAAACCTTGAGCTGAAAAAGGGGGCTCGTCCTGTTCTGACTTCAAACCTTCACTTTTCTCGTAATACAATCTGTTGTTCGTCCTCAACCTTACGAGAAATTATACTTAGCAAAATCAGTCCGCATGACGTGCTCCTAGACTTTGTGTCACGGGTAGCAAGGGCTTAGGCGAAATCATTGTAGGTGACATGTCAGATTGAGAACTATCCACGAAGCGACGTGTCGTGGAGTTAGCCCACATCAGTTGTTGATTTCAGGTGTGTGGCTTTATAATAATGTTTCCGGTCAAATTTCGGTACAAGATAGGTATCAGAAGGAAGATATCGTAGATGATGTCATCTGGAGACTCTTATACCCTCACGATCAGTATCCGGATTTATGTCAAGTCAGGTGGGCCTAGAATTGACGAGCATAAGCTTAGGATTGACCGGTATCATCAGAAAATTCCGAATAGTGGACTGCATCGACGAACACCGGAGACTGGATCAGCCACTGACAAGTGTGCAAAGTACGCTTGGCGACCGAAAGTCCCAAGCAATGCCACAGCCTTCACATATACCGCAGTATATACGAAAAACAAGAGAAGCGTCTTTCGTGATTCCAGCTGAATCTAGCTGGAATTTAGGTTAAAAGGATAAACGAATTCAGGTCCCGGTGTGACGGTGACCCAGTGAGAACTGAAGCCAATCAGTTCTTCGTGGATCGAAGATTGAGACATTGCAGTAGGGCAGCTTCACTATCTCCAAATACCGTGTCGACGGAGTGCTGAATAGGGTCCGGTATGTTCCCAGAAGTGGCCAACGAGACGCGAGATGTAATTCTAGGGGCACCAGGACGAACCGTGAGTCCCAATACGGATGCACCTAAAGGCCCAATAATGTCAACCTACCAAATTCCTGTGATCGATTTGGCAGACTTGCAGTGTACCGGTCGTGCGAAAATTGGTCAGGAGATAGCGCAAGCTTGCGAATCGTTCGGGTTCTTTCAAGTTGTTAATCATGGTGTGGACGTGAATCTCATGCACAAACTTAGAGAAGTCAGCAAAGGGTTTTTCCATCTGCCGGATGAAGAAAAGGAGCAGTACCGGAAAACTCCCGACAATATACAAGGCTATGCCCATTCCAACATCAAAGCCGGTGAAAATAAGCTCAATCTTGCAAGTAACGACTTCTTCTACTTTCTGTCTCCTATGTCGAAGAGAAGGGAAGATCTCTGGCCTCGTGATCCTCCAGAGTTCAGGTAAGAACAGGATTGTCTGTTCTGATCACATCAATCAAAAACTGAGGCTCTTTACCTGTGCGTTTAGTCTACGTGTGATAGAGCATTTAATGAAGAAGTCAAGGGTATCTTGAAGTCTAAGCGACGTTTGTAGATGGTAAACTGGAGCTAACTATGAAATCTCCATACCATATCATTGTCGTGAGAACAGCAGTCTTACCTACACGGCTAAAATATTGTTCTAATGGCCGTTGTTGATTAGGAGGCTGACGATACATCAGTCAGGGAATCGGTTTTGCTCTTAACTCCTTTGTCCCTTGCGTGGAGCACCTGACAAATCACAAATTCCCTGTCTTGGTCTCAGAGTACACTCTGATTCGTGTTTACTCTAGTCTGATCCATCATGTGGAGACGCCTAATCATCTACGTTTCGAGTTCGTATGACTATTTTATAGACAAACCATGCGGCAGTACGCAAAAGAGGCGAAAGAACTGGCAGAAAGGCTGTTATCTGTGATGTCCGAAATGCTTGGTCTACCACCAGAAACCTTACAGGTTAAATTACAAGGACCGACTGGAGAGGCTACGTACACCATCAGGGCAAACTTCTATCTACCTTCCCGCACCGAGGAGATTCAAGTGGGATTAGGTTGTCATTCAGATCCTGGTGGAATCACCCTTCTTTTGCAAGATGACGCTCCAGGTTTGCAGGTCAAATTTAACGACGAGTGGATTCCAGTTCAACCTCTTCTGGACGGTTTTTGTATCAATTGTGGAGACCAGATTGAGGTAGAACAACAACTCGAATGTGTTTTATTTCGAAAGTAGTCAGGGTTCCATTGTGGCAGCATCTGTTCATTCTACCTGTCAGGAAAACGTAAAGCACACACCTACTATACCAAATATAGCATCATTCCAGGACGGCGAAATCACCACTAATTCGGTTCTTTCGCACGAAGGCTTGCTGCATATCCACTGGGACAATGTCAAAGTACAGAATAGCCACCTACTCACTGTTTAACTAGCTGGGGTTTCATACTCTAGCAAGAGCAATATGTTCTTTCCTGAAAAAAGCCTCATTACATGAACAAACCATCAGTGACGTTGAAGAAAACTCAGTGGAAATTCGTAGTTTGGCTCCTGTCCCTGAGCATGTTCAAGAACTGACGAACTGTCTTGACTGCTTGATAGATATTGAGCAATGGAAGATTCAAGAGCATCGAGCATCGGGGAATGGCTTGCAGGGACAGAGAACGTATGTCTATACCTTTCTTCTATAACCCGGCTTTCGACCATGTGATTGCACCATTGGAAGAGCTGGTGGATGATGCTCATCCTGCACTGTACAACGGTGCTACTTATGAACATTATTTCTTTAACGTTTTCGTCAAAAGAGGTGTTGGATCCGGTAAACAATACATCAAGGAAACTCGGGTGTAGGTACAATCCAAAGTCACAGTTGGCCCGCTTTCGTTTTACGACGTTCATTACTTTTATAGCAGTCGTGTTTACCCTCAGTCATATTCTAGCGGGAGGAACTTTTACTAACTTCCGGCTGTGGTAAGTCCTCGCAGAGCCTTAAATGATCATGCTTGCAGAAATTATCCACATATTCTGAGCTCCGTTTTGAAATGTTTTTCAAATTGATTGAATGAGCTCACATTATAAGTGCCTTAGGTCATATTACTTCCTTCCTGTTGAAGCTGTTCTCTCTTCATTCAGAATGGCAAGACAAGCTACCGTCTTGCAGAATGCTTTTAAGATTTCCAGGTTTGAGCAGATTCTATTTGAATAATTTCAGCTGTTCCTAGGACGGTGAAAGAAGCTCACATGCAGGTCAGCGGACATTTTACCTGTGTGAAAAACGATTTTTAGAGCAACCTGGCTGTGACAGATGAAGAAATATGAAGATCGTCTTGTCGTACTTAAAATGAACTTACACAGTAAAAAACAGAGGAAGAGAAATCCTTCCCGACCATCGTTGGTATTCTGCAGGTTACTGTGATGGGAGTAAGAAAGCACCTCGCATCCACACTTTTCGGATGACAATGGTTATCAATTGATTGACCTTGTGGTTAGACTAGTAGCCGCATGGCAACAGTACTGGCCTTCTTTCGTATATTGTTTAATGTAATTTAGCTCATCATTTACGACGAATTGCGACATCATGTGAGGGAAAGGTTTTAATCTCATCGCAGAAGCCCTCGCTGGCTGGAATTTAAAACATGTCGAAGGTACTTCGCTGCTTACTGACGTAGGTATATTTACTCCCACAACTCTGGCAACGTTTATAGAGAATCGAGAAACATGTCATCATGCAAGTACTTTTCCATGATAGTATTGAGAGATAGTACTGTATGTGTAGCTACTGCTCTGACAACTTTCACTGCCATTTAGGTAAGAGTTGGTACTTATGAATCTACCTGTCTGGCAGATGTTCTACCATTATAGCCTGCAACGATGATCCTCACCTATTTTCTTCAAGAGTTTGGTAATATAGTGCCACTTCAGTCACCAGTGCGTCCTCGCTTTTCCTTTTATTTCCTCCTGGATCTGTCTGATTGTGTGATGACTCCAATCTTTCGTGGACGTTATACTATCGCAATCATTCGATTTACATCAATCGTATCGTTGTTCTTAGTCGCCAGCAATGTTGTACAACTGTAAACAACGGAGTAATGATGTCTCAGATGATTTTTCATCCATATGTTATCACCACCACAAGATCTTGTTTCTCATCGTATTGACGTGGTCCCTCGCAATGAGCTTTGCAGTCTTTCTAGCCGCTCTGAAAGATACAAAATCCTCATCATCACATTGCAACAAATTCTGTTCCAGTTTCTAAGACCTGCTCTCATGAGCCCCAGTTGTAAATGCCATCAAATCCAGGTGAACCAGATGACCAAAAGTAGCTATCTTGTCTCCTCACGGACTGTAGCAACCTCTCGATGCTGCTAAGGTCTGCAATGCTGATGAGAGCTAATTATTTCTGGTATAGATGAAGTACATCTCTCTTTTGCTGGTCCTTTAAAAAGCTCCCAAGCTTTTAGCACACTCACAACACAAACAGAAGATATCAGGCGTTGTGGACATTACAGACAGCACCGCATCAGCTTTTTCAACAGAGCAAGTCTTTCCACAACTCCACGTGTTCACATGATCATCTTTATCTTCTCTATCACTATAAAATTGTTGTGTAAAGGCTACAGCTCCCACAAGATCTCTCGAAATTGTTTCACTGACCTAGTCAGAAATTCATGAAGCATCGCTGTTCATTGCTTTTTACATATTCCTCAGATTTCTGCTCTTTGTTATTTGTTGAACTGAATCAAATTGAAAGTGCTTCTTATGAGGTCTAGTCAAAACGAATAAATTACAAATTTTCCATACATGCTTTTGAGGTGAAGAGTGGTGAAGCTTAAACTGAGGAAGCAAAATGTAGTCATGGTTTTTCGACATCTGAGGGTGAGGAAACTCACTAAGAACGAGGTGGGCAGTAAGATATCGGCTATGGTTTTGCTCGACTTTCCAATCATTGTCAAGAGTGATGATCGCGTGACAGTAGCTCTTCTGCAAATCCATCTCTCAAATCTCAATTCTATGGTCAAACGGGTTGGTGGTTCTGCTAATGAGAAAGTTTTCAAGTCTCAGGAAGTCTACTATTGAATAAAAGGATTACATCTCAGATATCGTAACTTTACATGTTTTGTAGATGTCAAGAGAAACTGCTCTATTATGTATGTAACACGAAGATCATTGTAGATCTCATCAGATCGATTCACAGTATTCTCTGTGCACTGAATCAGGGGTGTCGTTACAACTTGGCTGAGTAAGGTAAAAGCTATCACTCTGACCACTTTACTTCTTTGAGTGATCATTCTGAAAAATTGCTTGCTTCTTGCTGTTCCAAGTACCGACATGCTTCGAAGCAAAGAATGTTCATCTAACATTTATGTACTGGTCCATAAATTAAATTGCAAGGCATGGAGAGTCGAAGATACCTCTCGTGGCGTGTTTTAGTTTCTGTCTGCTAGACGATTCCGCGTAAAGAACTTGAACGTTTGGCAAAGAACAACCTTGATTGATCAATGTTCAGAAATGAATCTAAAATGAGAGGCCACATGGATATGAGTGAATGAATTTAAACGCTGTGAGTTCTATTGTTTCTATCTTTTTTGCTTATTCTGCCCGTTCGGTCGGAAGGTCAATCGGCCAACGTTATATCAAGTCTTCTCCATTGGAGTGCTGGAGATCAGGTTACGATCTCAGATAAGATTTACGAGATTTACCAGGGTGTGGGTTGGGAGGTGTTCGTGTTGTGAACAATTAGTCTATCATCCGATTAGTAAGTTTATTTGCAACAGTAACGAAGATTTGTGTACTTTCTTCTAAACAATCAACATTATACTACTGTGCATCAATCCATTCAGCGTCACATCTGCTTGCAAATATTTCGGATATTTTATCTTATGTATTGATTTAGCAATATAAAAAAAGAATCATATTAAATTAGTTTTATGGAAAGAGTTATTTCAATTTATACACTGAAATTATATAAGACCCCATGAAGTAATCAGATCACATGTGGCTATATTTCAACGTTAAAGAATGTATATTAAGATTCCAAATATATCTTGATTAGAATGGTCTATGAATTAACATGCATATGAGAAACAATCAAACGAGTTAAATACATGAGGTAATTTTTTCTATGAAGCAATTGAACATATTGATTACAATATATTATATACAAAGCTAAATAGAGTTATAATCCACACTTCAATGATTGATGCATTCAAAAGTGTGCATTGCTGTTGGACAGAAGTCATATGCAATTATCTTCTATTATTTAGAAGTGATAGAGTGAAATGATGTTAAGTTAATTTTCATTGTCATTTTTTTATTATCAATATGGAAACACATTTTTGTCATCATCATTCAACTATGTTGATTAGTGTGTTAAATGAAATTACAATCATGTATATTATGTGTTTATAGAAGTGTATGTCATGTCATCAATCTAAATTGTTTAGATATTTATGATAAATCTGTTTTTAAAATCACTATAAGAGTATGAACAAATAATCATTTTTGCATCTTGCAAATTTTTTCTCGAAAGCAGTGTTTTCAAATTTATCTTGGCAATTATAAGGTAAGTTATTCAAAGATGAGATATCAATTTTGAATATAAAAAACATTTGGAATGATTCCACTCTTCTACAATGAAATAAGTTCTCATCCCCTACAAATCACTCTTAGTAGGTTAATGACATGACTGACATATAAATTTCATTGATAGTGTTGACGTGTCAACTGCAGATAGTTCATTAACTTCGGATTTGCCTATTTCTAAGCTGCACAATCAAATTAGTAAAATATCAAAGTTGCATTAGTTAGTTTTCTAACTTGTTTCAAAGTCGATTCATAAAATGAATTTCTTTTCATTAAATCAAAAAATTCAATTTGAGATATTTTTTTATCTTAAATTCGTTTCTTGAATATCTTTACTATCTCAAATTCTTCATGATTAGCCAATAAGGTTGTTAAAAGAACAAGCGCTGTTGAGTTGAAGAATAGTTCCGGTCGTAATACAAAGTTCTACAATTGTGACACATACAATATTTTCATATATGGCGGAAGCTTGAACGTGCATGAAATCTCATCAACAAATTTTAATATCACAAACATAGTTTCATATACTTAGATAATTCACAATAAAATTTGAAAACAAAACTTTGATACACGTGATAAATTTGTTGTGGATAAAAAACAATAATCTTACATGCTAACTTATAAAGAAATAAAGAAATATATTGTTAATCGTAAACAAGCCGCAACTTTTCTTTGATTTGAAGTAGCACTTTGAAAATACGACTCACAAAATTGATAACAGTTGCTTTTTCTGAAATGAAAAACCTGCTTTTATTTTAAAACATTCATCAAATTTGAGGCCATTATGAGATGATCACACTGAATAAATTAAGAATGAAGAAAATTTTGTAGATGCATTAGAAAAATTGTTGTATGCAAAATACATAAAAACTAAAAAAAAATATTCTTATTGCTCTTGCAATGTGAAAGTAAGATGTATATATTTACAACGTATATTCAAGTTTATAAGATTGTTTATATTTTACAATACTTTAAACTTTCTATGTATAATTATTAATTTAAGTATGATAGACATTATATATTAATAATTTTATTTTGAGAAATCTAAACAAGGTTTTTCAATACATATTAGCAAAATGAATATATAAAGTTATGTTTAACATTTTACTTAAGCCATGATTAACAAAATTGAAAGTATTGTGAAAAAACTGTTGTTTTTGTGTTTTGCTGAATATAAATCAACTTGCTCATTTTCTTTACAATATCAAAATCACATTATTTTCAAAAAAATTTTGTAATTCACATACATGGTAACATAATCTCATCGTTTTTTGAAAATATAATAAAACAAGTTGATGAACAAGTTGATTTATTATTATAGGAATTCTTTTGTAGATAAGCTATGCAATTGAAAACATTTGTATTTGAGACTAATTATATACTCGTTGTATGCTCTTCAAGATTCATTTCACTACAACATGGTACATAATTGTTGTATCAAGACTTGGTGACAAAATTATTGTGCATAATTCTTGATCTTGCATAAGTCATATACATTGCTTGTGGAACATCAAATCTTCAACCTTTTGAATCTTTCACTTCTCTCAATCAATCTATTTCAATCTTTATTCTTGCAATTGTGATATATATATATATATATATATATATCGATATCGTAAAAGCATTTGCAAGTTATTATTTGTGCTGTGTTATTATTCGTAATAGGAAAGCGGGGTGGTATTGCTTCCTACTCCTATTATGTAGGAGACCTCCCGCGTTCGGAATATCAGACAGAGGCCAAGGGAAAGGCTACAGGTGTTGATATCATTTTGTTCATTGAATTTTTTGTTTAGACAAAAAAATTTGAGTTTTAAAATAAAGTAGAGAGTTAAACCTCCCAATAGTGTCACCTCTTATGAGTGACATCCTCTCATTAGTGACGTAAAATCCCAGAACCATTAGATTCTAACTTGTAAATCTGCTCAATAAGAACGGTATGTCACTATTCTCAATAGTGAAATGATACTATACAATAGTGACAATTTCAAATGTAATTGCAGAGTAAAAATTCCTATTATTATCAAAATACATAGTTATGAGATTAAAAAATTGTGTCATAAGTATATTTAAAGGTATATCTGGACAATTCATTCTTTTTGGATTTAAGTAAAGGTTTAGGGTTTAACCCTAAACCCATAATTTGCTACATATATTATCATTAATTGTTTCACTCAGATTTGTGTGTATTAATCTAAATTTAAATGTAATTATAACATCCATGTTAACAATATAGATGTGCAAATGAAGGCCATTTTGAAACCAAACAACAAATTTATAGAAAGTCTTAGGATTGATGCAATGCACGATAAGAAATCTACGAATTTTTTTTAATATAATTGACACCTCCAAACAGTGACATATAACCCCAGCACCAATGTATGTTACTATTAGAAGGTTGTATTAAGATTATACACCTCCCAACAGTGACATCCAATTTTAACACCAATGTATGTTATTATTAGGAGGTTATACGCACTTTCCTCGCAATAGTGACGTAAAACCTAAGTACCAATATATGTCACTATTGGGAGATTTAACTCTGTAATGATTTCTGATTGATTTTTATTGCAAAAACTTTATCAATCAAATAACACTTTTAATGTTTTGTGCAAACACAATGATTAATTTTTCTAATTTTGTTATGTAATAATTTTTTTCAATTGCCATTAACTTTCAAGAGTAAAAGTTAAACAGATGCCAAGACTAATACTATTTATGTTGAAGTATAAACTTATATTATTTATTTTGAAGTATACTATTTATGTTGTTGTATTTTATACATCATCAAACAACTTGATAAATCAATAAGTATCTAAAAATTTGAAGATTGATGTGTGTAATCAAATATATTTAAATATTTAAAAATTTAAATTTTGAAATATTTTTTGTCTTCATGTTTTATCTTTATTTAATATAGATGTTAAGACTTGAGCTAGGCAAGCAGAATATTTCATAAATTTACAAAAAAAATTAAGAAGTCTTTGAAATTCTTTGATTGAGTTTGATAATTAGGTGCTATACAAATCTAATTGGTTTATATATTATTATTCATCTCTTGAGTTGCTTCAAGCGTATTCATATGACCCGTGTCGTCTGATGGTGACTTGCTAAACTCACATTTTGAATCTTTAACATATAATTCATTCTCATAAATGAAAATTATAATTCTACAATCATTCTTTATTATATACCCAATATAATGTAAAAAAATCAATAATAAAATTCTTTAGATAAATATTAAAAATGTCATGCATAAATCTCATCAATGTAGTTGATGCATTAATGATATAAAAAATCATCAGTAGATATTCAAAAGTATCATACATTGTTAAAAAAGTTTATGTGAATATTTTTTCATCAGCAATTTGAATTTAATTGTTATGTTAAAGCGTGTATGTAATAAATTTATTTCATACATGTTTTAAAAAATATTGCTAAAATTAAGTATGATTGATTGATATATATATATATATATATATATATATTGAAATATATATATATATATATATATTGCTTAAAGGTTTAACCTTAAGTTCTTTTTACACAATTATTGAAATACAATTTCAAATATAAATCTTTTTCAAAATTTGAAGATATTTTATAAATAAATTTATGCATAAAAAATAGTCAATCAATGAAAATAATAAAATTACACAGTGTAATTTCTTGTAATTTGTAAAGAATTACAAATTGTAATCCATTATGGATTTTTAATATATTACTTGACAGTACTATAATAACAATAAGTCTACATCAAATATATATTCGAAATTTTCAAAAAATCATTTTATTAATTATTGATAAATTTTGAGTTGAAAATTAACTAAATTATGAAATTTAGCTAACTTTTTGCAATAAAAAATACTTAAAAGATGCAACCAAATATTATTTCGTTTACAATGTATAATTTATTATATTATGATTATGAAGTCTTGTTCTAAAAATTATCATATAAATATAAGATTGTTGCAATCTTAAGGTTATAAAGTGATATTGATAGACACTAATTTTTTTAATAAATTATAAATTATTATCTGCATAAAATTAAAATTATTTTAAATATTTGATATACTATATATATTTTAGGTGATTATAAAAATTAAATTTTCTATTTTATTGGAATTTAATTAATGTCATAATTTTTATCAAATTTTTTAATTAATTATTGTGAATTATCACAAATTATGTTTTTCACTAATATGTTATATGAAAAATTTGGTTTTGTTGCTGACTTATTTATAGTATTTATATATTTTTATAATGATTTCATACCTTGCAAGAGCCCTAGTATTATATTTTTGCAAGGTGTGTAAGATTAAATTATAAATTTAAAATAAAAAAAAGTTGGTTAATAGATTACGACAAACTATATAAGATTGAAATGAGTTCATATGCTATGAAATTCAAAACTTGATGACTTTGAAACACACAAATTTGCATGAAGTGTTTATGATTCATGTACAAATACATGCATAGTTGTAAAAAAATTTTTGTTTAGAATTTTGTCATAGAAAATGCAGAAGGAATAAAACAAGGAAAAATTGCACAAGTACTCCACAAATAGGAAAACAACAACAACAAAAAATTACTTGGTTTGTCATTCTCGGACAACAGTCATGGTAACATCAAGTTTCTTATTGAGAAAAATTGAAAAATATGTAATTTAAGCTGTGACACTTTATCCTAGTTATACAAGATAACAAAAATTCCAGATGCAATTTTAACTTTTATCCAAGTTAAATTAATTAGAGTTTAACCCGAGACTTGAATTAATATCATTAATCTTCCCCTTAAGTCATGTCGTGAGTATAACAGACTCCAAAATCTATATAATGCTATGCAAAAAGTGCTAGAAGAACATCTAACATATGTCACTATTTACACAAAACTAACTAGAGATAAGCTTTAACTAAGAGATTTATTCTTGTCTAGATCTTTTCCATGGTTAGCATCAACTTAGCATGATAGAAATTTGACATTGTCGAATAAAACATCAAACATATTAAAATTTTAGTGTCATCAAGTATTTGAAAATTCATTTCACTCCTTTTCAATGCAACTTTTTTATATTTGAACATGCCAAAATGAGCATGTCATCCACATTGAATACAATAATATGATAATGAAGATCTTTCATTCACATTTTTTATATATACACACAGATAATAAATGCTTTGTGACATTTTGTGTTATCATGAACTCATCAAACCTCACAATTTGATGCCTATGAGCTTGATTTAATCCATGATTTTAGCAATCTACTTATCAACCTTTTTGACCTTTGTTTTTGAAGCCAACTTGTTGTTTCAAGTAGATTTTTTACTCTAGGGATACATAAAAAATGTAGTAATTACATTTATTTGATCTATAATAAGATTAAATATTGCAACAAGTTCACATATCGATCAAATTGTAACATACTTTGTTATAGCTGAAATGAACTTTATTGTAGTGTATATCTTTCTCTTATGTAAATATTATAGCCATCAATCTATTTTTGAAAATTTTCCTCATCATCTATTATATAATACTTTAGCTTGTATATCATTTGCAATCAATCAAAGTTTAATGTCTTGGAAGTTTCACTGACTCCTATCTCTTGTTATCTATCAACATCTCACGTTTGATAACAACATTTTGCTCAAACTTATGGACAAGGATTTGAAATTTGGCATGATGTAACACTAAGATTTATAGAGAAGTTCACTCAAAGATGGAAACACAAACTCTGAAGATGAGAAATAACAACAATGGTTCTACTCTCTCTTATATGGCTCTCTTTTACCAACTAGTATAAGAAGATAAGATCTTATCCCCATCATCCATCTCACTCATAGTGGATGGATGACGTGGTGGATAACTCTAACAAGCACACGGAATGCTGACGTGGCGCTACAAACTAACACACTCAATCCTTACCTAACAAGCACACGAATCACAGACGTGGCGCTATTAACTAACACACCCACGCTCTTCCTACCAAGCGTGCGGATCGTTGACATGGTAGTTATAACTAATGCATGCTAAAGTATCTATATCAACATTTAGCATAACCTCTACTTTAGTTCTAACTAACTAAAGATGGTTACACATGACAAGAAGATTTTTCTTCTTCCAAAATCAACGCAATGTTATTATCATTCTCAAGATCAATATTTTCAAGAATAGATGAATCAACTCATAAAACATACCTTACAAGGATACTCTTTATCCAATTTGATGATCTCATAGAAGACAATTTTGGTTGATCATTTTCATCTGGTGTAGATACTTGAGGTTCATCAATGATAACTTGATTCTTCAAGACCTATTCTTCAAAAATTTGTTTCAATTGTACAGAAGTTTTTCCTTGTGTCACATCATGAATCATATAATGATCAATCTCTTTTTTCCAATAACATGTGTAAATGGATATATATATATATATATATATATATATATAAAATAAACATATTAAAAATCCAAGCTCATCAAAAGAAACATTTATATTGACAATAACATTTTAAGCTACTAGATTTTATGATCTATAATAGTTTACACCACTAGCATATTCCAAAAACAACACTTCTTGGATGAAGTGTCAAAATTGATCTACTTTTCTTCGATATAAGAATATAAGCCTTACAACTAACAATATTTAAATGATAGCAATCAAACAAACGTTTGTAATTTAGTTAAAATTGTGTAAAGAAATTGCACTGAAAAGAGAATAGTTCATTAGATATACTGCACTATTGACTTCTTCAACCCAAAATTCATATGATAAACTTGATTGATTCAACATACTTTGCACCTTTTTTTAACATCATTTGAAGAACTCTCTTAGATGTATCCAACTATCGTATAATATAAACTATGATGAGATGACAAGTAGTTTTTTTCTTTTTGCAATAACTTCAAAAATTCTCAAAACTATATTTCTTGTCATTTTTTGTATATAAATATTTCACTTTATGTTTAATCAGAATCTTAACTTGGAACTCTCAACTTTTAGAATCTGTAAAGATTGCAAACTTGTGTGTGTAAAGATAAATCTGCACAAACCTTAAGTAATCATTAATAAAAGATACATAGTACAACTTTCTAAGGAATAAGACTTTTTGAGAAATTTTCACACGTCATTATTTACATACTCAAATAACCTATTTTTTGAGGTTAATTCCAGTTAATGAGTAACCTTGGGTCCTAGCTATTTATAGCTAGAACGGTCGTCTAGACTTGGGATAATAACTCGGAGTTCTTGTATATTAAGTCTTTTCTAGACATGACCTGAAGTAAAGGTGCTCGAGTTTTGGATGGACGTAGTCCTCCTCTCCGAGCGTGAACCATGTTACATCTTTCTCTCATGAGTGTTTAATGTTTTCTCGGTTTTACCGTTCACAATTGGTATAAAAGCCGAGTTAAGGATTCTCAGAAACATGTGACAGTTTTTGGAAGTTTGTGATAATTTTTGCGAGTCGAAGTTTGAAATTTTATTCAAAGTTTTTTCTTCTTGAGGTTTTTCAAAGACAGAAGACAAATCTTCATATTTCTCTACCATAGTGTTTCACAACGAGCTGAGTTTATTCAGGACGAGTTCAAGACGAGGTGACAATTTTGTTGAGCTGCAAGTGTTGCAAAGTTATGGCAGGTGTGGCTAAGGAATAGCTGCAGCAATAGAGCAAAGGATGGGAAAAATTTGCAGTCTTTTGCTCATGGATTGACAGTGTAGTTCGCCAAGATGCAAGGCTCAATGTGTCTGCAATATGGGCAGGCGAGAGTTGAGGAGTACTCTTTGCTTTCTATTGCCCATGCTGCTGAAGCTTCTGCTCAGAAGAGTCAGCCAAAGGCGAAAGATGTGGGCTTTTGAGGCAACAAATTTTGTGCTTTTCAAATTTTGTGAAACTCATGATGTATTAGATGAAAATGTCGCTGCTTGGAAATATGCAGATAATGATTGGTATAAAACCTGCTTGCACATCTTCTTCAGGGCGTATCCAAATATGCAAACTCTATTTGCAGAACTCTGAATCAACGATAGGCTGTAGTGGAAGGAACATTCTATGATATTTGCTATGCTATACAAGCCCACAGAGTTCAGCTAGTTTGAGTTTTCGGACATTCTTCATGCTACTTTGAATGGTGTGTGGATCATTTTGAAGAACACCAAAATTGCTAGTACGGGAAAAAAAATCACAAGGTAGAATTGCGTGAATCAAGAAAAGTAATCTCAACAAACAGTGGAGTTGGACTTGAATATTTTTGTTTGTGACAGAAATGAGAAACGACATGAGGTTAGAAATTGCATGTAGAATGGATGACAGGACAAGGTGATACTTCAAGGTCTGCGTCGGACATTGTCGTAGATGATTTGGATTGTAGTATGACGTGTGATTTTGTAGAAGAGATTACAAAGTCTGAGCAAGCCAAATCACTGAAAGCTGAAGTAGGTTCTTTAAATCTCACGGTGGTGTTGGACAGCCCTGGACCATCTACGGCGTTCACAAAGATCACTTTGGCAGAGAGTGCATTAGAGATAGTTGAGCTATAAGAGGAAATCCAACCTACCTAAGCAGAGGAAAGTTCATATGTCAATAAAGTAGTGCTTTTAGTCACATCAGGAATGTCAACTATATCAGATTCAAAGGTCTCTAGTTCTATTGTTGAAGAAGGCGCCAAGGGAGGAAAGCATTCTATTTTAGCAGAATCATCTTCCTTGATTGAAAGCTGGCTGCACATCATTTTAGAGGAACTTCAAGTCACTGAAGCAAGCACGTTGATGCTATCTTCAGTGGAACCAACAATGGTAAATGAGAAGTAGTTGACTTGTGTATTCACTCTAGAAGTAATAACAAGTGTGTCTGATATTGAACTGCCTGTCATCGTAGAGGACTCGGAAGTTTTGAATGAAATGAATCAGATTCAGGCAGATTTGTCAGTGGAGCCTACAGTTGCACAGGAGGAGAGTACTATGGATAGCGTAGTTGCAGGACATATCATGCTTGTGGTTGAGAGCAATTTGTTTGGCAGTCCAGACGAGAGTGGAGACTCTAGTATAAGTTTGTCAACAAAATTCTCACTAGATTCCACAATTGCGAAGAAGATAGAGCAAGCGAGTCCTGTGCTGAAATCAAGAAAGGCAGACAACGCTTTTGTCGAAATCAAAGAAAAGTAAGTGTAGAAGAAATAGTGGCAGAATCGGCCTTCACTTCGAACTTCCACCGCCCCATTTTTCTTGCGCGCCGCGGACAGAAGAGCGTGAGATAAGCGAGCAGAGCAGGCGGTGAAACAAGCATGCTCAAGCCCAACAAAAGGACGTTCCCTCCCCGAACGGCAGGGCAGGAAAGTGAGCAGAGAAGGGGGCAACAGCAAGAAGGACAGGACCTCGGACGATTGGCAAGGGGCCGATTGATACTCCTCATGCTTCGAACCATAGAACAAGACGCCAAAAACGGGCTAGTGAGGAGAGCGGCTTCGAGCGGCATGCCTCTTCCGCTTCCTCGTGCGCAGCAAGGCAAGATTGTTGCTGCACTTTTTGAGGATTGCCGGTAAACTGAGGTGCGGTGTTGCGATGGTTAAGTCAACCACGGTTGGACAGATGGACAAACCAACCGAGGGTTGCGGGTAGGATGCATTGCGACAGAAGGGGTGGGATTGAAGGGAGTACATACAACCAGTAGCGGAACGCAAATGCGGTGTCCTCCATCTCCACGCGGTTAGGAGGCCGGCCGACAACGATGATTACAGTCGCCCCTCCAGCCAAATGTGATAACGATCCTTGTCGGAGATCTAACGTAGTCGGCGAGCCGACCGACGATGACGGTGATGGTAGGGAGAACGGTGAAAGAATATTTCATCATAAATATTTATTAGAAATTTTTTTTCATCAAAACATAGACGAATTGAGTATAGTTGGAAAGCTCTTGTCGCAACTAAAGCATATGAACCATTTTTAGTAGTTGAACAATAACTCAGAATGAGGAAATTGACTTGAAAGCCAATCGTGGATAACGTGGTTGGAAAAACATTGGTCACTGGCAACAATGGTTGCGGGTGATAGACGATAGTTGCGGATGACATTGGTTGTGGGTGACGGATGATAGTCGCTAGCAACGTCAGTTGCGGACGATGATGAAAGCCAATTGCGGACGACGGTGAATGACAGTTAGTAGCGGGTGCAGTTAGTCGCGGGCGACAATGAACGATAGAGGTCGCGAGAGACAATGTTTCAGTTGCGGTTGACATAGATCGTGGGCAATAGGTAGTCGCGGGCGATGGTGGTCACGGGGAACAGATATTGCAGTTGAGGGTGACGGTTGTCACGAGCAATGATGGTCACTGACGACTGTTGTCGCGGGTGACGGATGGTAAGTCGTAGGCGATGGTGAGGGTTAGTCACAGATGACAGTTAGTCACAAGCAACAAAGATTGTAAGGTTCATGTCAGTGGGTGTGTCTTTCAATGAGACTTGTTCATTGAAAGAGGGATAGAATTCTAAGTATCTTTGTATTGACAAGTGAAAATTTTTGTTCACAAATATAGGTGTGGGGGAGTTTTGATCATTCTATGATTATTGCTTGAGATGAACACCGGTTCGTAGTTGTGGAGGAGTTTGATCATTATGTGATTAATGATCAAAATGAACACCGATATATAGTTATGGGGAAATTTGATCATTATGTGATTAATGATCAAGATGTGCACGGTACAAGTTATTTACAATACCGTGAAGCATAACAATATCAGGTATTATATCAGACAAAAGTGTCTGATGAAATGATTGAATTAGTCAAGATGGATGGTAGACTCTGGTGATTGAGGTAGTCAATATTGACGTTAAATTCGGATGATTGAGCTAGTCAAGATTGACGATAGACTTTAATAATTAAGCTAGTACATCTTGACGGTAAACTCTGGTGATTGAGTTAGTCAAGATTGACGATAGACTTTAATAATTGAGCTAGTACATCTTGACGGTAAACTTTGGTGATTGAGCTAGTCAAGATAGACGGTATAGTTAATTCAACTGATGTGTTGGTCAAAATTATTTCTATAGAGAGTTTCAAGCAACATTGTGTTGTCATGCATGTTGAGCATGAGGAGTAGAGTTAGAATTTGTTAACATAGTATCTTCAATTATCTCTTCATATATTTACTCTATCATGTGATGGCTACGGCTTAGTTCTAGCTAACTCTCGTGTAAAGAAAGGCATTGTATTAGGTTTCTTTCTAGAGCTTACTACGGAGTAATTATATAGGTTACAAGATTGATGTTCTCTCTATGCTAGCTGGTTTTAGTTAATTTATTATGTCATTACTCTATCATGTTATGACTACGGCTTAGTTCTAACAAACTCTTGCGTAAAGAGAGACCTTATGATAGGTTTCTTTCTAGAGCTTACTGCGGAGTAATTATATAGGTTACGAGATTTTTGTTCTCTCTATGCTAGCTGGTTTTTAGTTAATTCATTATGTCATTACTCTATCACGTTATGACTACAGCTTAGTTATAACAAACTCTTGCGTAAAGAGGGACCTTATGATAGGTTTCTTTCTAGAGTTTCCCGCGGAGTAATAATGTATGTTATAGAGGATACTATTTCTTAACGTGAGTTAAAGGGGAAAGTGTTGAGATTAATTTTAGTTAAGGAGTAACCTCCAATTTAGCTATTTATAGCTAGGATGGTCGCCAGGACTTGGGATAAATACCTCGGGGTTCTCCATGTATATTGAGACTTTTCTGGACATGACCTGAAGTAAAGGTGCTCGAGATCTTGGTGGACATAGCACTCCTCCTTGAGGATGAACCACGTTACATCCGTCTTTTGTTGATGTTAATTCTGGTTAAGGAGTTAACTAAGGTTAGTTGACCAAGGTTAACCGCGTTTGTAGCTATTTATAGCTTAGAGTGGTTGACTACCTTGGGTTTATATACCTTGAGGGTGATAAGAATACTATCACTTCAAGCATTCGAGCAGTATACTTTCTAGTACTATTCTCCCCGTGGACGTAGCCCTTGAGGGTGAACTACGCTATACTCTTGTGTCTCTGGTATCAGTGTGACTGAATGATGAGTGGTTCTAAGTTTAAACTACGCTATACTCTTGTTTCTCTGGTATCAGTGTGACTGAATGATGAGTGGTTCTAAGTTTAAACGTTATCATCTTTCATGATTGTTTAATGTTTTCTTGGTTTTACCTTTCACACTATTATAAGTGTGAAATCCAACATTGAAAGCTCTACTATGATGATTGTTCACAATACAATGTTTACAAAAGTTTAAATCAATTTTATTATGATGGATAGCAATCTTCTATCATCAAGAACTGTCGTGTATCTTTTACTCATCATCTAGCCTAAAGTGCAATACATAAGACATTTGAAATCAAGTCTAATGTACACTAGACTGTACACCAGACTAAGACATTCGAGTGTATATATATATACATATGTATGTATGTATGTATATTGAGTTTCAATACATTGTTGCTCACTCTTGTCAACAATGGTTGTACATACTCTTCTTGTTATCAAAACTACTTCCAATTTTCTCACTTCAAGCGTTATTCATAGTCTTTTGTGAGGTATTCTACTCACTTTTGGTCTATTACAATCTATCTTTGAGGTATATTCTCAATCTAGTCTTTTAATTTTATCATAGAGTTGCAGTGCGCAACATACATTTAACCTTTTAACATAACTTTTAATTTGCTATAAAGACCTTCAGTTTAGAATGTTTCAGATTTGTCAAGATGTGTTTCAATGGCTTTGAACATTTGTCTCTAATCTTATCAAGGAATTTTTCTCAGTTGGAAGTAATCGGAGGTAATAAATCTACCCGGTGGAATCTTGATGCACATTGACCATAATCATCTAGAGGTGGAGAGCAACTAGAGTATGGGATACTACTATTTTGTAACTTATGTCTATCATAGTAATGAGGGTTCAGCATGATCACTAGCACAAATGAGTCTTGATACTCAACAATTTGCACTTCAAAAAGATGATCGTCACTAACATCTTCCACGCAAAGCCCACTACATGCTCATCCATTGAAATCTAATCTTCTCTTCCTTGAATTGATTTTTACTTAGTCGTTCTGAAACCTTTGCCATCCCATCTTAACATTCGATGAATATCTTGAATCTGCTGTGAAACCATTTGCCATAAAATATACACAAGGAAAAAAACTCAAAAGAACTGCAGTCATACTCCACAAACAAACAAGGAAACGACCTTAGTAATTTTGAGTTCTAGGTTCCGAAAAAAAACACGACAATTTCGGACTACATCTACAGAAACATGGAAGTGTTAAGTAAAAGACTTGCAAAGTGTTTAGTGCAAGGTTTTATTTATGATGAGCATAACCTCTAGTTCTAATCCTAACTCTAATCTGAGTTAAGTTAACTAGAGTTTAACACAAGACCTGAGTTAATACTAACAATTTCTTCTATAGTAAACATCAACAAAATCTAACAAGGATTTGACAATATCTAATAAATCATCAAACAAAAAACCATATTACTTTTTAGTTTGTTGTTATTTGAAAATTCATTCTAGAGCTTTTGAATGCATTTTACATGGATTTAACATGTACTAATTCACCTTGCTCATAACTGAAGCAATATCATATTTAGATTATATTATCAAATACATTAGACTATTTATTCTCTTGTTAAAGATAAAATAATGATCTTTTACTTCTCAATAACATCAATTGAAAAATTGAGGTGTAGAAAGCTTAAAATGTGGTGTCAAAGAGACCCAAAATCTGTTAAACTTGTCAAATTAAACCACATGTATGTATGTCATATTAAACCTATCAAGCACACGTTAGATGTTATTTAATCATAAAGCAATTTTGATCTAATCCAAATCTAAACGTCATTTGATTCTTGCATATATCTAAGTAGATTGATGCTTTGTCAAAATTTGTCATCCATAAAGTGCTAAAATAATATTATTAAATATTTTATTATTCACTTTCTCGTAAATTCATTACTCAAAAAATTTATGTCTACAACTTGCATAGTTTAGTCGACAACATTTTCAAATATATAGGGTTTATGGACGATAAACCTATCTCTCTTTAGGAACTGTTAAAGCTGTCTACTTTTGTGCAAAGACTCAAATTATACACTCGAAGGTCCAAGATCAGCTGATGTTGTAAAAAATGCCAATGATACAGCCATTATGGTCAACTGATCGCAGTTGACAGAAGAGGAAATTACCAATACTTGGAGAAAACATAACAAACGCAACATGTAGCTCCCGTTATAGAGGAAGATAAAATATATGTAATATATATCTAGCCAATGCAAGATCTAGCTTTGTTGTGTGCAAGGTCTAGATTACTCGCTTTGTTGTGTTTGAAGGTTTATAAGTCTTTAGATCCTAAACCCTGGAAAAGGGAGATTTGTAATGTTGCTACCGATCATATTGATTTCTCTCTATAACATATTGACGAAAAGGTTTTCCTCGTAGTTTGAAAGGATTCAAGGACAATACGAAATTTAGATGCAAGTACTACCGCGGAAAACCGCGATACGTCGTTACGAAAATCTAGGAGACTGAAGTTTTGGGTCGGACGTAGAAAGTAAGCTGTCACAGAAATCCGAGAACCGGGAAGAGGACGATATGGAAACGTTGCAATCGGAGGACTCTGTGATACGATCAGAGAAGGTACTCGGTTTCCGATTTGAGAGCCACGCGCCCAACAACGTCCGTCCCTGCTCACCAGGGGAGACCGTGTGACCGGATCACCGGGAGTGGCATAAACCCTGGGGCTCAGGATCGAAGGGTTTTGCTCGATTGCTCAACACCTCCACAGAACTGAAATGTACACGAGCGCACACGCTCTGTGTGTTTAGGGTGACGCGAGGTTCAGACAAGCTCGAGAAATTGTTCGTAATTTGCAGCGAGTTGGAGTTTTCTCCGGACTAGCAGTGGATTCAAGGAGCATGTTGCCGGAAATTTGAGCTGAGAAAGTAGGCAGAGACGGAATTCAGGAGGATGGATGCAGGGGCTGAAAAACATGTGGGGCCGCCTCGCACCATCGAGATCTATAATTTTGCTGCTGCCCGATCTGCGGAGGTGCAGTCTCTGTTCGAAGCCGTGAAAGATCGGGTCGAGATTTCCGGAGGAGATGCATCTTCTTTCTCCCAGGCTCGTCACTTACGACGAAGAACAACGAGCCACCTTCGACGTCTGCCTTACTGGTTACAGAATGAGCGGAAGAAACATCGTGGACTTGTTCCGCGGGAACGAAAGAGATCGAAGAACGATGATTCCCCTGTTGCAGCAGCAGCAGCAGCAGTTGGTCCTGATACCGGAGCTTCCGAAAAGCGAAAGGCAGATAGACCACCTCCCTGTAGACGTGTTCGGAGGCGGATGGAGTTTCAGCGTATCAGACAGGGTGAGGATGTTGTTGGAAACGACGGTACTCGGCGGCTGGGTACCCATGTTTGGCACGCTAAGCGATTTTCGATGACTAAATGTTGGGGTTACTCTCTTGCTGAAGGTTTACCCGGAAGGTATGAGCCTTCACAATGCCACCTTGCATTGCATATTGTAACTAAATTTTCATTTTAAGAAATTCCACCTGAAATTGAGAATTGAAGTGTTCACTGTTTGGGCAGCATTGCAGGACCAGACTGATATCCCGTTTTTCTTTTCAGGGGTAGAGGATCACGATCAGTCTTGAAATGGGTGAAAGAAGCAGCTGTGTTACACGATGCTTCCTACTATGGGCTCATCGAGCTACAAGGCTCTAGTGTAAGGCCTTGTTTCACAGAATTTCACAGATTCATACTTTCAAATTCGATGAATACTCAGTAAGTCGTGAGAGTACTGTTCTGACAGTTTGGCCCCGACAATTGGAATGCCTACAGGATTTAATTGCTCGTTGCCTTCAAAATACCGTTGAACCTCCTATCTGGTCTCCCAGCCCTACGTCAAATGTGAAGTTGGCGGAAGCAGAAGGATTAATTCAAGGAAAGGCCATGGTGTGTGCATCTTTCGTTCCTTCTTGTTTGTTTCATAAATTCTGGCCAGTAGAAGCAGTCTGTTATTTCTATGTAGTAATCAGTCTTCTCCTCCTTGAAGCTCTTATCAGGTAAAAGTGCTACATGTCCGCAGCTCATTATGTGTTTGAATGAAACATTGAGAAGGGAACGACTTTACTACAAAATACTGACGATCGTGTTTCCCCACGATTCTCATGTCAAAGACATGAGAGTGTGCTCACTTTGTTCAATCCTGGTGAACTCTGGATGCAGTTGTATCATTACGGAAGAGCGCCTTACGATGCAATATCACCTATCTCTTTCTTGTGGAGGACCCCAACTTCTCGCTTGGACGCAGGAAGAGTGCGGTCAGATGAGTCTCCGGCTGACGTAAACCCAGTAGAAGAAAGACAGCTGTGGATATGGGTTCATCCTGGTGCACACGAGGCTGCATTGAAATGCCTTTCAAGAACTTGTGAAGAACAGGTCGGCTAATATTATCATACATAAGATACTTACGCTTTCTTTTTCTCTGTGATAGACTGAAATCGTTATTGGTCATAAGCCTTCAGTTGCGGTTGTTTCAGGCCAAGAAAAACGAAATCAGTCCTGTCAAGTGTCGATCACGTAGGAGTGAGTTTGCACGATTGGAGATCATGGGCATGAAAGCCACAGAGGTTATACGTAAGGTGATACATCCAACTTGCCGGTATGTGGGTTCGATTGTAGCGTAGGTTATCTTCAGTATAGTATTCGAAGTAGTGGAGGAGATACTGCCATTGTGTATATATCGAAAGTAGTCATCTTCATATTTGTTATTGAATATGTGTTGATACTTTGTGCAGCAAGGCACCAATTGATGCCATGGTCCTGTTTACAGGGAGGTGAGATTGCCCCATAGCAAGACGACCAGTCGACCCTCTGGACATGAAGGTGTTACTTCTGGTGAATTCGAAACACCTCTGAATCAAACGTATTTTTCGAAAGCTGAGTTTCTTCCTTCATCTGCCGTTCTGGCGTTGAATGTTTTGGACCCTCGGCGCACACCACTGTCTTCACCTTCAATTGTCAAAGCTGAGGAATCGGCCGTAGATACTGGTATGCATTCCAAAAGGATCGAGGATAATCAGTCTTTGAGCCTCGCCACGGGAGATGGAGTCGGGAATAGTCAAGAAGGTCGGACTCGAGGTGAAGCTTCGGAGGGGATTCAAGGTATGGCGGTGGAAGATGAAGAAGATGCCATAAAAACTTCCTGGTGGCGCTTGTTAGAGGAGGGTTCCTCTAGGGAGGTAACCGACAGCAGGCACCTCTGGAACCTGCCTTTGGGAGGGAAGAGTGCTAGGTTGGCCCCAATGAGTGAGAAAAAGCTCTGTGAGAAACGCAAGGCAGAAAGGAGGAAGTTTCTGTTGAACGCGGAGGGGAATAGTTCAAACTTAGATGCCACTGACAAGACAAGCACGATAGACGTATGTCCCGTCCTTCTTTTGAAAAGTTCGACATCTATGTTCGGCGCATGTGGGTAAGTAGTGTGGTTACCAAGGCCTTCCATTTTAGTTGTTGTTTTGTGGGGATCAATCTGTCCTGTTTATCATTCTGATGGTTTAAATTTGCCTGCAGATGGACCATAATTTTGCCCATAAAATGGGTCCATGCCTTCTGGATCCCACTCGTCTTTGGCGGAGGGCATGTAATTGGTCTTCGTGAGAGGCATTGGGTCGCCACTAATGTACGATACTCCTGTCAACTGGACTTCCATAAGATACCCAGCTGAAGTCCTCGTGTAGTATGTAGGAAACTAGCTTTATCACTAAAGGTGGTTTTGGCTGGCTTAAGCGTACGAGATGTTTGCATTGGGACGTCTTACTCTTGGATTATTTAGAACACAGAGCTAGGATGAAAAGGCTTAGCTGACAGTCCTCTGCTTGTACATTGCAGGCTGGAATACCTTCCTTTCCTCACGACTTTCCCGACTGTTCGACATATGCTCAGTTATTGACAGCAGATGTTGCAGCTCTTAGTGAAGCCAATAAGAAGAGACCTCCTGCCAAAAGGGCTCCAAGTTTTCTAATGTCTCCTCTTCAAGTAATGACAATGAGATTGTTTGAGGACAGCACTCAGGCTAGCAGTGCACTCGACACCAATGAAGCCGTAAGAACTTGTACTGACTCAGGGAGAGATATGAGCCATTTTGTACATGATGAAAAGTCTCAGCAAATGTCAGGCCCTCTGGCTTCCGACGATTGCACACAAATCGCAGAGGGAGCGCAAGGTGCATGTAGCGAAGTTGTCGAAGTTGACAGATCAGCTCCAGATTCTGGTTCCATAGTGGTTACGTTGTCAACTGAAATGCATCCTCAACTCGAGGGAGAATTGTCCACTGAGCGTCAGAACGGCGATGCGAGGGCTTCATCTGGCCCATTCGAGTCGCCTGCTGAAGTTCCAAATACTTATCATGCTTCAAACCCTGACGGCGTAGTTGTATCTACAGCGTTGGTATCGGACTCGGTTCTTTCGAACCCTCATGGTGATACCGTGGAGGGAAGTGCGACTGACGCTGCCGCCAGTATCGATGGTAAAAGCGTGGACGTTTCGAATACTTCAGACACTGAGCGTGGATGTGGAGAGTGCGAAGTAGTAGCCACAGAAGATACTATCATGAGTGATGGGATATGTGAGACGGAAGGTGAGAAGGTTGGAGCTGCAGAAAGCAATAGCGACCGTGGAGAAAAGAATTCCCATTTTTTCTTCGTGGCCAGGACACAGGATGCTTTACTAGAATCGTTGAAGAAAAGCGGATCCGAACCTCTGCTCTTTCTTCATCGTGAAATCACGAGTAGAGGTACAGACGATCTCCAGCAGGAGAGCCTCTCTGCATCTGCGTCTTTGAGTGGCGATAACAAGCTGTGCTACGTCAGGGTTTTGGTATCCGTTCCTCGGAAAGGCGTTCTCGAAGAAGGGGCTGTGATATGCTTACCGTTTGCAGAAGATTCTGATGCTTTTGTCAGGTATTCCTCTTACCTTTGCCTATCCGCATCGTTTCTTTAAAACGAAGGAATTATTTTTTCATCGCTCTGATTTTAATATTGGCGACTTCTGGAGCAGATTCAAACATTGGCAAGGCCCTGATACAGTACAACCGAAGGATGCGAAGCGCAAGAAAAAATGCAAGGGCAAGGGAAAGGGCAAGATAGAGGAGTCAGTAAATGCTAGTCATGGAACAAAGGAAGAACTTAAGGACAGCTACGAGAAAGCCGAAGCGTTCTGTGAGGCTTGGAGCAACAATCGTAGATGCATAGGCTTGATAACATCTAGTGCCCCTCGCGGCAGGTAAGTCGTTCCCGGAAACTCTTTGGTTGACATCTTACCAACCGTAGTCTACAACGATTTTGCAAATCTAATTATTTCTTCTCCACCCGTATATGTTTCTCGTTTATCTCATGTTTAGATTATAACAAGCTCATTTGGAAAGGTCTTTATTTCTACGCTTAGCAGTACGGTTCTGTAGCTGGTTTTCTGGGGGTACATTGTCTGACGAGTATCTGTGGGCATGTTGCAGCACGGGCCCGTGCTTGGGAATCTGTGACGTTGGAGCTTTATTGAAACTAAGAGCATTTCAAAATCTACTAAAAAAACGGTGGGACAGGACGGAGATTTTTGTCTTAGCGGGTAATAAGTATTCTACTAAATTGCGTCCTGCTCTGATCTCTCTACATATGGAAAAAGCGGAAAACGACCTTGATTGGATGTAGACAGTTCAAGCAGTAATTCTAATTTGTTGAAATCCTTCTTATTGCATTGAGCGCTTTTTACTGATGCAGGCTTCTTATTCATGATTTTGTTTCACCCATATCTTCATTCAATGAGCGGCACTTAAAATAATGAACACGTACAAAGCTTCTGAACTGCCTCTTTTGTCTTGGAAAAACATACTGGTTGTGTTTTCTGTGTTTAGAAAGGATTGTTTGGTTGCCTTTTTTCTCAATACCTGACGCGAACTTAACTCTCGTATCATGAGTCCAAATCATCAACGCGACTTGTTTGGATACTCCTCAATACACTTGGATGCATCTAAATATATCAAACTGAAACCTATCATTTCCAGAAGCAGTAAAGTAAAAGTCTCTAAATCCTGTCATTGGGGAGGAGAAACATGGTTTAGAAACCTTCACTAGGGCACTACGGGATTTACGTGAGGAGGGCCAACAATCCAAAAAATATAACTAAGGATTTAATCTCACTCGCGGTATTACTAGGAGCTCTAACAGTCTAAATTACAAAGTGAGAAGATAATCAGATTTGATGCACATACAAGAACAAAACGGAAAGCTGTCATTTTAATCTTTGAAAACAATACCTTGCCTACGAAAAGAATATTATCACTAACAAGACTCCAAGATATAGGTCTTCGTGAATTGTCGAAATCGACAATATTTCATCTATGAAATTTAAATCAATCGTGATAGGTCAAGGCAGATAAGAGTTCATGAGATAAGTTTAAAACTTTAGAACTCCATTTGAATAACTCACGTTTCTTAGTATGGATTAAGAGATAAGTTTAAAATTTTATAACTCTATTTGAATAACTCATTCTTCTTAGTATGGATTAAGAGACAAGTCTAAAATTTTAAAACTCCATTTGAATAACTCATGTTTCTTAGTATGGATGATTCGACAGATTCAATCTAGACATTTGAAAGCTCAAATCTTCATACAATTTGAAATTTTAAGTTTCACAGAAATATGTTTCTGATTATGGATTTTTTGGTAACTATATTCCAAATAATTGAAAGCTCCAAAATTACATAGGATTTTTTTAAAATTTGAAAATTAAATTTTTCGAAAAAAGAAATCTTAAAAAAGTATAGATTATGTTTTCAGGCTACAGAAACTTCACATTTGTAAATTTCTAAGGTTTGTGGATCCTAATTCATGACAAAGAATATTGAAATGTTGACTATGCCAGCAAGGTAACATGTTATCTACACTTTAGATATATGTTATCTTCTTTTTTCATATTTATTTGTAGATCAAAGAGAGCGTTTATGAATCTTACAACATGTTGTAGGTATTTCATTTGAAAAATTGGGCTTTTAAAAAGTCCAAAAATCGAAACATCAAATCTTAGTCTTTTAGCAATTCTCTACAAGTTTGATTTTGGCTAATCTTGGTTGTAAGACAAAACAAATGTAAGCATTGATACACTTCAAATGTACATTTGACTTTAAACATATTACTTTTTGAATTTGAATCTTGAAAATATATATTTATTTGAAATTGAACGTATACCAAGTTTTAATAAGATTTTCTACAATATTTTTGTCACGAGCAAAATATTTCAGACATCAAATAAAAATATTTTTTATTACTGTCATGCACACTCTACAACAATCAGGTCAAAATCACGGGAATCTCACATTGCCAAAGCATGTTTCAAAAATTGGGTAGTGTGAAAATACATAACATGAAATTATTGCATGTTATATGATATTTCTACATTTTTTTTATAAATATTTAATTATTTAAATAATCATGTATAATGATAAGATTAAAATTTTCATGTCAATTTTTATTAAGTCAGAGTATAGAAAAAAATTCATTGACAATTCAAATTGTAAAACAAAAATATTTAGTTTTTTATGAATTCTTTTGATGAATCAGTAATGTTGAATCATAAATCTTATTAAGTTTTACTACATTGAAAAACTTATATTCAAAAAAATCAAATCTAGAAAATGAATACCATCAAATCTAAATCATGTTCAATTTAGATAATTAAAATAGTAAATAGATAAAAAAAACTTATTATTTGAAAATTACAATTATCTTCAAAATAATATTTCAATAATAATTGCAAATATCATGAAGAAAAATGAGTTGTTTACAGATAAGTAATTGACAATAGATAGATCTAAACCATTACTCTTTTCCTAACATTTTCCAAGTTTTCCACCTTTGATCTAAAGCTCAGTGTAGGAAAAAAATCTAAATATTATAATCTTAGGTGGGCTACGTAGTTTACAACTTCAATTGGGTTGATATATGTTTGGAATTTCATCATGTTCATTTGTATATGATGTTGAGAATTCAACATATGAGTTCAACAGCTAGAAGCCCAGTTTGCAATTTAGCAGTTAAAAGAAGTTATTTAAAGAGTTGACTTTACATTCTCAATTGCAATTAGAGAATGAAAACATAGTTCAGAAGGATACATGCCTTACTTATCAGTATACACAGTACTGAGTATCATTTAAGAGGTGTTGCAATTATTGGCACTATAAAGTCCACTAATAGAGTCTAGTAACATATACCTTAGTTAGACACTTTTATATATACTATCAGTTTTGGAAATCTATCGAAGAAGTAGTTGTGAAAATGGCTCTTATTTCCTTTTATAACATTTCATGATGGTAGAAGAGACGTTCCTTTCCTAACAACATTGTAGTTTGCACACACACAACATCGAGTTACGTAATTACACGTGGTTAATACGACAAGCGATATAACACAGTTCATCGAGACGGTTTTCCTTGTTCATGGTTTCAGTTATCAAGAGAGCTTATATATCCCATAGAAATTTCAGTCAGAGGTTTATCTAGAAACAATTTAGCTCTCTCCAAAATTATAAGACTCAGGCTATAATCTTTCTCCGACCTTCTCTTGGAGCTGGCATTTTTCTGTTGTGAATTGATTTCCTCTGCGTCCATGCCAGGGGCCAGTTTCCTTTAGCTCTATCTCGTCTACTTGAGCTTTAGACATTCAAACTCCTCGTTTCGATGGTTCAAACAACCATGAGTTACGTCATAGGAAACCGTTCTTACTCCTCATCCATCTTACATGCAACACTGTCGAGTAGAGTCGAGCTTTCGTCGAACCGGAAGGTTCGTACGACGCTTCAATTGTTCAATATCCTCATGTACCTCCGCAGATTCGCACAAGAATTTTCACACAGCATCCACAAATGGATCCCGTGGGAAAACTCGTGTGACCAAGGAGGATGTATGTACACTTTGACCCCTGACACTTTAGCGGCGTGAGCCGTGTCTACGATCTGTCTGGCATGGCATGCTGTAATGTTATTATCGAATCCGATAGCAAGACCGTGCTTCCAGCCAGATCCAGATCTACTGACTTTTGGGCTGGGATGTGACTCTCGTTGCGCGTAATTTACAAACCGTCCGATATGAAACCAGAATGTATGTCAGTCAAGCCTTCACACTACTATGTTGCTCCCAAAGCTGGGTGACGGAATAAGTGTCCCAGAAATCCAGAACGCTCCAGGGATTTTCGGCTTGGACCAGCTCATGAACTGCTTTCTCGAGCTGAACGGTTTCTCTGAGTAGAGAATGCAAACTGAAAGTGAGCGATCCAAATGACAGCATGACTGAGTTGCTGATAATCGGAGCGCCCGGCAGCAGTTTGGTCGATGCGATCAAATCCTCGACAGTGTCCTCGAAACTTTGTTCGAAGCGGTCCATGGTAGATTTGAGATTCAGAGGGCTTCCATCGACGTGTCGGTAAGGATGGTTGAGAACCAGGAGAGGATGCGGTGGTTGCTGCTCCTGCTGCTGTTGTTGATCCTCCACATCTGAGTTGAAGGAGCTGCCCCTTTTGAGATCTTTTAAAAATTCCTTCATACGACTCCACTTGCCAGTCCCTTGGACTTTGAGCTGCAAAACCTGTTGCAGTGAGTCGATGGTGGACAGGACTTCTTCTTGTAAGGCGGTCAAAGAAGTCCGCAGAGGCTCCAGCAGCTTCTGCATTTGCTCCGTCAGACAATCCTCCGTGGTGGCGTGCAGCGAGCAGACCATAAAAAACAGCAAGTCCAGCATCCGGCCTTCGATGGCGATCAGATTGGAGTAAACCTCTCCAGGAAACGGAACAAACCAAAGGTCCGGCTCGAGACAGGCCTCAGCACGGAGAGCAGACTGTTTGACAAAGCTCGCCCGCAGCTGCTGCTCCAGCTCCTTTATCTCGTGCACGGCTATGCTCCGACAGTCGAGGCACTCCTGTTCAGTGTACACGGCCACAATTGCCGCAACACAATCCCGCAGCCCGATCAGACTCGACACCAGCTCCTTTCTGACCAACAGCACCGCTCTCTCCGGAAACACGACCGTCTCCACGAACACAAACGACAGCACGCCGACGAAAGTTTCGGTGATGCGGTCCATGGCATACTTGCGAATATCGTTCTCGAATCCGCCCAGGATCAAAACCGCGGCAGTGAAGGCCGACACCAGGCCCGAGTAACCATACGCAGTGCTGTAGCGCACGAAGCTGCTGAGAACGACCCAGGGGATGAGAGCTAAGAGGTTGGCCCAGCTGTGATTCTTCGACACCCGCAAGGCCAGGTAGCCATAGATCGCTCCCAGCACCGTCCCCTGCAAACGCAGACTGCTGATGCGCCACGACCCTCCTTGATAATTCCCGATGATGAAGCCCACGGTGACCGTGGCCCAGAACGAGTGCGCTTCCTGGCTGACGATCAAATTCCCGAACGTGGCCGCCATGACCATCGACAGGGCGATTTTGAACGACCGTCGAGCCTGCGCCCTGCTCGCCCCGCACTTGTGCAAAATCTCGTGGGCTTTGCTGAAGAATCTCGAGACCGCCGACGGATTGACGGGGGCGGTCCCTTTTTTGAGCTTCGACGGCAGCACACCGTGACGGTGACTGCACTGCCGTTTCAGCGACACGAGGCGCTGGTCCTCGACCACGACGGCGTCTTCTGAGAAAATGGCTGCGCTGCGACGGCGGTTACCGGACTCCTTACCGTCTGGAGACGGCGACGGCGCTTCCTCGCCGCCAGCGCCGCCGCCATTGCTCGACGGTGCCTGACCGACAGCGCGAGAGAGACCCATCGACTCGAGAGCGCTGGTGCGACCGTGAATGGACTCTTCCAAATCCGGCATCGAAGGCCCGAACATGGCGATCTGGTGCATCTTCGTGGCCGTGTTGTGGTCCGTGTCCACCAAATTCAATGCTTCCGAGAGGTAGAGCTGCATGTTGAAGAGGAAAAAGTAGGACGACACGCGACCTCGGAACTTGCGTTTGACGTAACCGGAGTCGCCGCTCTCCCGATGGTCGATCCATAAAATTCCCTCGCCGCCGCCGCCACCGCCATGCCCATTTGCATTCCCATTGACGCGCTGGATCTCTGGGGCCCGGGGCCCCTCGCCCTCAATCGCGCCCCCTTCGTAAAACGCCTTCCGTCTCGCGTCCGAGAGAGCCTGGTCAAACAGATTCTGCACCGCCTTCGCTTCGTCGAGCAGCCTGTGCTTGTGAAGCTTGCGCTCGGAAGGATCGAGCTCAGCCATTTTCGCTCCGCACTGGAGCAAGGCCTTCGAGACGGCTACTACTTTCTCGAGAGGGCTGCGTAGCAAGGTACGCAGCGTGGCTGGGGCTTGTAAAAAGTGGCCGGACTCCATCGCCATTTCCATCCCGGTCAGATGCTGGTTCAGGCCCGATAGTATTTTTGTCGTTCGTTTTAAACTAGATCTCGTTCTCTTTGATCCTGGCTCCCAGGTCAGATTTATCTGCAGAATCCAGATGCTACATGTGAGTTAGACGGACTCAATCTCAATGGCAACAAATTCTCCTTCGTTTCACTTCGACCGACTTGATTTCACCCGCTTGGCCGGACCTTCACGATCAGTCCAGTGTTCATAACAGCAGCGACTACATGAGGCGTGAGAAATCGACATGTCCGAAATGTACTGTCTAATCCATAAATAATAGTTCTATCGAATCTTCCCATCCCGACCCTATAATTCCACTAAATTGAAGGTATTCCTCTACATGATACTAAAACTCCTCGACAAGTTGAGTAGTATGAGCTGTTTGCTCTTAAACATCCCGTCCCAACTGCAGAGTAGTCGAGGGCATTCTGCAGACGAGCTCACCTGCTTTGTTTTCAAAGTAGCTAGAATTTCTCGAGAAGCTTTCGCCAGCATCTTCGAATGCAAGTACATGGATCCAAAGCTGCTCGCATCGGCTGCAGAAAAAGCGCTCACAACCGAATTCAAAACTTCTGAAGTTCCTCTGGCAGCTGACTTCGCACTGCTGCGCACCTGCATCAATGTGTGAATATTAAAAATCAGGGCGTGTAGAATTGCCAAGGAGATGAAAGTAATATGAGGGAATCGAACAGTACTAGGAGCAAAGAATCGATTCCAATCACCATCCACAGCGAAGAGAATATGAACTTACCTCCCACACGGCGAGGCGAGGAAAGGGTATGAGGGTCGCAACGATGCCCATAGCAACACCAAGAATGTCGGGCCCTATCATCCTCAACGGGAAGGTCACAACATTCATCCCACTGTCATAGTGCGCGTAAATGTACACGATACTGACTTGAGCTAGCGCAGATTTCCGCCCCAGTAGATTTGTATTCGACAAATATGTTATGAAATAGCTGCTGACTCCAATGCATGCGACGGCAGTGACTTTGGAAATCGGTGGTCTCAGCACCTGCAGGACGATCAGAGTAGACAGTAACCCGGGAACAGCCACTGCCAGCAGCCCCAGCGCGTTATGTATAACAGTACCTAATGTAGGTCCACTGACCAAGACGGCGATAACGTAGGAAAGAACTGAGACCACCATAAGGTCCTTCACTGCAGGCACGTACTCTAGCATGATCCCCACGAGCAGGCAGGCAAATCCTGTCCTGAGAGCCTCCCCGGCTCTCGACCAGAAGCGTTTCTCGTATGTCAAATGCATCTTGGAATCGCTCCGTCTGGCACACTTCTTCTCGAGCGATACTCAATTCAACGAGAGGTTGCGGACCTTCTGCGCAGATCCAGCAGCATATTAGAATTTTATAATATATATATCACATCGAAGCCCAGTAAGATACGTATCAAGCACGGGTAGGTCTCGTCAGGTCGGCTCTACGAAGCCAGATATGCCAATTGTCAGCATTGATTTCAAAAGCCGCTAAGATGCTCAAAGCCATCGAACCATAGAATGCTGCAAAACCCCTTGCTCTCGGAGTGAAGCTTTGCATGAAATGAGACATATCCAGTAGAGCCTCACGAGGAAGAAGATTCGAAGTGTTTTGACACCATTTCTTTTCAAAAGATTGGGCATCAATAATGTCCCCAGAGAAGTGGGCACAGTCCCAGGAATTCATCACCTGACCAGTTAGGCACAATCCCAATCCATCCCTCGTAAGGCATCTCTCTCTGCGCGTAGCTAGAATCAGACAACGTTATGATGATAATAGTAAACAGCTGAAATGATGATTAGTAATAAAGCGTAGGGGAACTGAATCCCCACATTAACAGTGCAGATATCTCGTACTTCGCTATTTCAACAGCCTGCAGTATTAAGTTGCAAGATGCGGACATGTGCGAGTGAAAGCACATTACATCAACTCGCAACTTCAGAGTTGCATATATTTCAGCATCACTTTTGTTGAAGCTGGATGTCGTGGACAAGCATCGTGTACAGGATAGCCAGCTTCAAGAGAAATGAAGATTGAGATGGCAAAAAACTCGAGCTCCACGCATGTTCCACTTGCCCTGTTCCTTACGATCTGGCACTAGTCGTTCCAATTCATGCGTACTAATTGAATAAAACTCTCGACTGCACAAAATTCAGCTCCACAACTATTGCAAGGACGAAGACTGACCAGCGGTTGTGAATGTACCTGTAGTTTAACGATCGTGATCGTCAGAAGTAGACAATCTGTCATCTCCAAGCTCGATCACTTATACCCACGGGCCATTCTCCTGTGGCAGTCGCAGGAGGAGTCATCCGACGACGATTCATAAGTACAATATATAGAACGATTGCCAGATCTCCGAGAAACACCCGGACGACGTCCTCGTGGAGAAGATGAGATGATGAAGAATTGGGTGAAAAAACATCTTTGAGATCCATGCAGACCATGTCACAATGTCAACGACAGGACCACCGAGAAGACAAAATGTCGAGCCCGCAACAATGCCAAGTGTGGCCAAGGCGTCCACTTATCCCTCTCGCTCACTCTTCCTCGCTCGGGACCCAAGATGTCCAGCTGCGAACAAGTAAACAAGAAACCTCATCTACGGACGAGAATCCTGCAGCACGCACCGCCTTTCTTCACGATCATGGGCCCAGGTCCAAGACCATGCGGCCACTGCAACTGTACAGTGCAGTTCCCACTCAACGATCTGTAAATACTCCATGCTCCAATCGACGAGAGCACAGAGCCTGACAGAGCCTAGCACAAAGGGCCCTGCAGTGGCAGCATCTCAGACACCCATCCATCAGGGGGGCTATCTAGATGCACATGTCCGCCTTTCTCCTGATACGCATTGTCGAGCTTCGCGGCTCGATGCCACAGACAGATTGATTGACCAGCTGCTTGAACCCGAGACCCCATTTACGTCTGTCCCTTTTGGACAGCTACGGAGCAAGACTTGTTCTTCGGCTTCTGCAGTCGTCAAATTACGATCGAGCTCCGCCGCCACTTTCGGGGACTGGAAAAGACACTGCTCCTAAACCACAACTTCGGTTTAACTCGTCCTGATTCGGCGGCCACGCGGCTCTCCAGTAGCTGAATGTGGATTTGATATGAGTCCAAATGCATTTCGGCCGGTGTTTCTGCCGATTTGGTGAGCGATGTATTTATACGCTTATGTGGCAGGCGATTCGCACGTGGATGGATACCATTGCATCAGATGTGTAACTGGATCCGATGTTCCTTGTGGGAGAAGGCTGAATTTGTGGTTCACAATCTCGTGGAAGGTTTGGAGAGGCCACAACGAAGGTTGTGGCCTCTCCAAACCTTCGCATGCAATCCTTCGTCAGAAAAGGGAGACTCGTACTTCGCAAAGCGTTCCGCAGTTGCAATGTGCATGGTTTCTCGTAAGTTCATCCTGGTAAAAGCTGATGGCTCCCTACATCAAGTTTTCCGTTGTTAATGGTTTCGTGGTTAAGTACCCTGTGTACAGTAATACCGTAACATCTATAATTAATTCGAGCAGCTGGTCAAGCAGTATAGAACAAACGTGTTAGAGCTTAATGATGTTCATGAATTATCAATTTTCTCTTCAATGTTGTTTGCTACAAGCTTCTTGTCAATTCTTAACTACTGGAACGATGATAGTCGTTTACTCTTGCAAAAAATGTTTTCAAAGTAATTCCTCTCAAAGCAGCGAAATGAGTTTAGTATCTCTAATATATTTTGTATTTAAACTACTGTGATTAATCTACTAAAAAAATCAACTAAACAAGTCATCCAAAGCTACATTTTGGATTAAAACAAATATTCAATTCACATATGATGCAAACAAAACTAGGTTTCTAGTAAAGTAGTATATTTTTTGGGAATTGTTAAAACGACCACAAACCCGTCACCTGTCAAAAACAATTTTTGGGACTCCAGGATGAGCTTGAGAGAGAGCTAGTCCATCCTTTGTTGCAGGGCAATGGTTGGGTCCACAGAATTATCAACTCTTAAGGTGTTTTTTGCGTAGGAAGCTAGAGATTTCTAATTTTGTTTTGACAAGTCATGTGACGTCTCTGGTCTCAATGTGGTAGTTTTAACATTCCACTATTTTTAATTGAAATGTTATGTTTTTTTATGAATCAACAATGCAGATGAGACTTTTTTCAAAATACGTTCTATCTTATTTATATTTTTCATTAATTAATTCAGTACTATATGTAATAAAAATACAAATGGACTCAAATTTGGATAAGATTTACTATTTCATAATGAACATATTTCAATTTCGAAAATTAAGCTAAAGAAAAAAAATTACAAATTTTTTTAAATAGTTATACCAATATTACGTAATCATCTGTATTGGCAATTTCTGAGATTAAAATTTATTAGTATGAACATCAAACATGTATTAAAAAATCTTGTTTTATTAAATTTATTCCTTAAAACAATTCTTTGAATATCAATATATATTTGAAATATATTGTTTCTTTTTTCATATAAGTAAATTCTAGTAGATCCAACTTTCAAGTGCATAATTTTCATCTTTATTGAATTTAATTAACTTGAATTAAGTGAACTTAAAAACATTTTTTAAATAATTTTAAACACTTAAAAACATTTTATTATTTATATATTAAAAAAACTATACTCTTATATGCAAATAATGTGAAAATTAAATTTTATAAATATAAATATATATATAGAGAGAGAGAGATAGAGAGACTGATTTTTTGAATGTCAAAATAAATTTGCATGTTTTTTAAAAATCTGCAAGAAAAACGCGTTATCTTATTTTTATATTTTTAATATGATATTCCTATTTATATATGATATTTCATTTGTTACTATTTTGAAAAAAGTGATTATATATTTCACATTCAGTTTTTAATAGTATTATATTTAAATTTTAGTAGTATTTTTTTACATTTACACGCAATTTTTGATATTCAATCACAATTCAATAAATATATGTGTAAGTCTTCATCCAGAGATTTTGTTGTAAATTAGAATTTATTAAAGATGTGTTTCAGTGGAGATTCAAATACATTTTTTTCTGCTACTTAAAAATCTGGTACCAACTCATATTTTCAGACTAGATTTATCAGTAATCATATAACTGTTATAAATAGTACTGTGAATGGAAGTTATGGTGACTAATTTTCTAATATCACCATATATATCCCTGATATTTCGGAAACGATACTGTATAAACATGCAGAAACTAAGTAAACTCAAATGAATAACATGCAAATTTTGACAATTTCAGAAGATTAAGTGTAACGTCTTATATCATCGGGGACGTCAAATATGTATCGCAGTATGTAATCAAATGAAAACTTTGATCAACTTGAATCGAACATCTTGCTTTTTCAATGAAGTTTAATCTCTGAGGTACTAAGACTAGCACTTTAAAGAGGTTTGAAGATATTGCAAATGCGAACGCGTAAAAGATAAGACCTAAAGCCAGCCAGGTAGCGTAGTTTCCGAAGTGTTTGGACACTTCACGAAGATATGGCCAGGGCAGCGTGCGGGAGAATCTAAAAGGCTTGTGGCTTTATCCAGGCTCGAACTGGAGACCTTCAGTGTGTTAGACTGACGTGATAACCAACTACACCATAAAACCGGATGTCCCCGTAAGGTAAACAAAGTAATATAATCTCTTTATCTATATTGTTTTCAAACATATTTGTTACTGCCGTATGAAGTTACGGAATATCGTACAGTCGTGACTGTCGTGTACATACACTTCCACTGACTTGCAGACGTGGAGCAGTCAAGAACGGTTTATTAAATTCCACGTCGTCACACATTCAAACTTCCGATTCGTTGACTTCGATAATATCCGGGAGAGATCGATCTCTCAAGTTCAAAACAAAATGTTTGATTGACTCTCGTTCCCGCACGCAGGCAGGCAGGCAGGCGGGAACGAGGTGGGACGCCAAGCCTGGCCAACGACTTCAATCTTCTCTGCGGCCTGGCATGGTATGCATGCCAATCATGTCCACCATCCCCTCCACCGCCCACTCCAAGCATGCTGGCTCCAGCTTCAGCACAGCTCTTCCGAATTACAGTCACGACGCAGGACTCGGATTGATCGATGTTACCGCGAGAGGACTGGTCTCGTGCCATGCACTGACCAAAGGCATACTTTTCAATCTCTCCAATGGCCACTTGCCTTCTCGCCTCTTTCTCTAGAACTTCCGGCTATCGTCTTCAGTGTTCAGTGTTCTCACCTTTTCTGGTCGTGATCCGTGTTCTTGCGGCGTAGACAGCAACATAACGTCAATAGTTGACCACAATCGAAACATGTGCACCACCGATTGACGAACGGCAGCTGGCTGAGTCGGCCAAATGATGTGTTTATCCAGAGACAGGCTCTGCAGTTATTATTCTACTACTGCAAAGTCGGAAGCGCTCGCTATTTTTACCATGACGAAAACTTTTCTACATGGATTGGTGTGGCTCTGGACTACATGAGGCGGGGAATTCTGCCGGTGGTTCGGCATGATTATGGTTTCGACTGGTTCGTTGAGAGCTCGGACGGTATGGTGTAGAACATGATGGACAGAGCACGAATTTCGTGTAGAGCTACGACAAATTACAAGTAACTCAAATTCGGTACCACAGAAAAGTCGTGTTCAAGTTTTCCGAACGCGACTCGGTTTATACGATAATCAACACCGTACGTCAGACAGAAGTATTCGTAAATGACATTGGTGGCTGACGCCCGGTTACTGGCGAACATGCATGCGGACTAATGCATTGTGGCTAGACACCGGTTTGCCCGAGTAGGAAGATGATGTTTACCCCTTTCGGCTGGGGAAATACTTCCTTCCTTCGTATGCTTCAATTGTACGAACGTGTGTTTAAACGGAGATGTAATGGACATTGCAACAATCGACCACATAGAAGCTCGAGTTGATCAGCTCATGGCCAGTCTAGTGTGCTAAACTTCACTTCCCGGCAATACGACGACCACATGCTCAACAACTGAAAGTACATAAGATCCAAAACGGTTTTCCAGTCAAAGGTTCGCACTATAAACAAAGGATACCCGAATCTTACAGTTGTGGTGATATTACCGGACTCTTGACTCAAGTAAGTACAGCGACAATTCCTCACTGCCCATGCTGGGCGGGCAAGATAGCAGTGCAGTTTTTACAGAAAGAGGAACGTGGCGTCCAACATTGCTCTACAATCCTCGATCGAATTTTGCGTGTTTCGGCAGAGAAGCGGTAACTGTAAGAACTTTGAAACAGATGGGACAGGCGGCAATCTTTCAAACTACACGGCATACTTACACCTCGTGCTCTGATCTGTTTCCTGCGACCAATAATGACGACCGACCTGGAAGCCTGGAATTGAATGATCGCAGCCAAGAGCTGCGCGCTTCTCCTTAGTAGAACCGATCCTCGCAGTCCTCGCAGTCCTCGGCAGGATGACAGCCCGGGGTGGACTCGGCATTCGAGTAAATCATCTGCTCACGTCGTTCGATCTCACTTACTCGATACCCCTCGGTGCTCGATAGACAACCTGACATTCTTGACCTACCCGACTAGAACCATCGGGGCAATTTATCATGTTACTGGGAACTCAGCACTGCCAACTCGATTGCGGCTAATCAGGTGCGTCGCTTGCTCCAAAGTTAAGAAACCTTCTCTCGATGACCATTGTAATCATGGTGAAAATGAGTAAGTTGACGGCCGGACTTCTACATGCCTATGCCGATGACATTGACGATGCCCGATTTGGAATCGATGGCAGGACAAGTGAAGATGTGCTTGGGTAATCGCAAGGCCTCGATGTCGAGGAAACAACCGTCGTCCACCGCCTCGCTCTTGCACCATCGACAGCCCACGGTGTGCTCGCAGCGATGCTGGTCCTGCACCTCGTCGCACGTCGTATACTCCACGAAAGGCTTCACCTTCTTGCGGTTGCAAAACTCTCCGAGCTCCAGGGAGCGCGCTTCCGAGTAACATCGCCGAGGCAAATCGCACCAAACGCAACCGGCCACATCCGCCCTCGTACACGCCTCCCTGCTCTCGTACAAGCAATCGTCCCCGCCCACTGCCCACTCCGACGCATGCCTGTCGCATACTACCGGACTCACCATCATCAGCACCAACCCATAGCCAAGCGTCAGCGCCAAGCACGCCGTACTTGCGCCCGATCTCGTCGTCATTGTCACCGACTTCTACCCGCCCGGAACCCTGATCACTGGCCCTCCTCCCTTCGTACCATGGAACAAATGAACCTGTTGGAAGAGTGTGTCCTCTGTAACAACGATGCTCGATCAGCCACCCTCCCACTCTCCTGTCCGCCAAGAAGATGATGGATCCCCACGAGGCTGGTCCAATTCAATTCTGCGAGCATGGTGGGCACGCGTTAGGACAGAAGGGAGCCATGGGGGAGACAAATTAAGGAACGAGGCACTGACATGATTTTGAATGGACAGCTGGGACCAGCATTGCACGCCGAGCTAATGTGACTAGACTTTGAAATCCATAAACCTCCGGTTACTAAATCGAGCTCTTTGTTCGTGTACATCACACGCTCTTCACAACAGCAACAGGTCGACCTCATCCGGGGACTATCTGAGGGCGTGTGATGCTAGAAATTCCATAGGCAATACTCCACAGTGGTCTTTAAGCTCTCTTCTCGACCTGCCTGACTACGAGGACAAATGTCGGCGACAACCTGACGGGCGAGATCTGTCAAGAGTCGCCACTCTCTGGTTCGCGTTGCACCAAGAGATAATCCTAGCCCTCAGAAAGCCAAAATTAGCCTTTCCTGATGAGGCAGGCACCGTGGGCTCGACATCTCGACGACGAGAACAGCCTTCACAGACTTCATTCCAAACAACTGTTCCAGCGCGCTACGAGCTTGCAGAGGAAAAGGCTCTTCGAGTATTCAAAGAACAAGGAACTCAAAATCGACATCTCGAGGCCATACATGTTTCGAGAGAATATCTGGCTTTCACAAAGACTGATTGAACCCAAAGCCTTCATCAATTCTCATGAAAAACTATCCGACATTCAACGCCAGCCCAATGTCAATTGATCAACGAACTAACGAAGCGTGACCAAACGAAGCACGGGTGAACACTCCGCAGCAAGTCCAAAATTAATTCCGGGAAAAGGTTGCAGATTGTCGAGAGGGTACCTGCAGATGATCGACCGCCGTCGTCTCGGTCTCAACAAAACGCCCTGCTCCTCTGCTCCCCCGATCCGAACGACGAGGATGAGCGCCTCTCGAGCAGAGGTCCAATTCAGGCCGCGCAACGTCTCTCGACCCACCAGCTCGCGCCTTGTCCCCGCCGTCCCGCCCGCGCGCCCGCTCCAGTTCGAAGCTCAACGTCTCGGACGCTCCCCTTTCTGCCCCGCTCTATGTCACGCACGCACGCACGCTCTCGATCGGAATACGAAGTTACGAAGCTCTTATACTTTCGGCGCCTGCCTATTTTCGGTTAATTACGCCCGCAAGAAGGGGAAACTGTAATCTATCGACATTCATCGATTAGCACGCTGTCCGTCCCACTACCACCGCAATGTTCTGTAATGTGCTCGTTCCATCGACAAGATGATCCTCTCGGGCCCGACACATTGATTCGTTCCGTCGTTCGGCAATTCGTTTGTTCATGCGGTGTGACTGAGGACGGGGCGATGGATGGAACCGACCGACCGACCGACCTCTGAGCTGATGATGAGTTGAGTTAGGTCGAGTGAGGAAACCCGATTCGTGCCCACGCGCAAGAGACGGTCGAAGGAGAGCGAGCTATGATTGATTGATTGATGGACTCATTGACTTGACGACTGTCACTGACGACGACGACCTTCCGCCGCTGTCTCCATGAATACGAGAGATCACGGGCTCGGATTCGTTACCGTTAGCACGGTACCTACTCCTCCACCGAGCACAACCTTCGCTGGTAGCCCTGGCCCTGTTTGCTCGCGGGCTTTGACTTTGCAACTCGAGTACTGTACCCGCGTCAGTAAAGGCATGAACTCCACCATTTCAGTTCACAGAGCTCCACATTTTCAACCCGGATTTGCCAGAAGAAGTTACCGGATATGCCTCCGATGTCAAATTTCACCTCGCTATAGAAAGGCCTTTCCCGAGAATGCAACTGTGACATGTCCGAGGCGGACACATCGTGCTGCGCTCACACGTTGGTTAGGTCAGTAACCTGTAAGGGGTCGCTTTCCACTGCATACTATCGTGAATCTCAAGCGACAGGTCGGATTACTATTGCCGATTGAACCGACTACCTGAACTTGCTTCAGGTGCTGTGCTGTGCTGTGTTGTACTGTGACTGGGAACATGTATATCGTATTTTGAGCATGGGGATTGTAGGTGTGCGCTGTGGGGTTTATACGATGTAAAGGCAGGTAGAATTTGATGGTGTGACATTGAACATTGGATGGAGGGCACGTCTACTAGAATGGAATAATTGAAATTCATACATGTGGCCGCACTACCACAACTCTATGGAGAGTTTAATGTTTGTGCATGGCCCTACTCTTTTGCCCTCCATAGACAGGAAATCTATACCTGTAATTTTTTATGCTGCAATAGAATACAGTACAGGTTTCCTTGCACACCCAAGGTCTGGGAAGCCGGCGCCAAATGAGGCTAGATTGAAACTCTTTACAAACTTCTAGTTTGTAGTTTATGAGATTCGGGAGATACGGACCGCTCGATGGAGTATTCCCATCAGTTTTGCCTTATTACTTGGTCCCCCTGCTGTGTCTATAAGGTTCTATTGTAAACAAAGCAAGGGGCTTTTCAGTCAAGACGAGGATGTTTGTCACCTTGACAACAATTGAAAATTTGAGTACATGTTTTTCGAACGCCGTACTGCTTACCGTGCAGAAGTCTGAATCCTTTTGTACACTGTAAATAAGACATAGTATAGATTATCTACTTGGTGCAGTCGAATGAAAAGTGTATGCGGGAGCATCTTTGCATCCAAAAAAGTCGGTTCCATCGTGGAGTTCTGGACTTATGCACAGCAGTGCTGGAGATGATTCGGTTCGATCGTACCGTACCTTGGGAGAGAGTGGTTGAGTGGTTGCTAATTATAAAAGTAATGACGTTGACGTCGTAGAATGATGTGCCATTAGAATGCGGTCTTGCTTGTGCTCGCGCCATGTACTGCAAAACTAATCAACGTTCTACAGGAGACGGAAAAAAGTAAGATTAATTCAAATTGGATGGCCATATTGGTAGGGAGCTATTTTGAATCAGGGTTAAGTAAGCATAGTGTATAGATTATATATTGAGTGTAATCTAAGTATGTAAGGAAGATGAATGTAAATTGGAGGGGAGATAGATGATGTAATAATTGTAAGTACACATTTTCTCTGGTCGGGATTTATGGAGAGTCCACATCGTGGTGAGATTCGTCGTATCTCACGAGCAAGACTCCACCCAAAAAAACTGGAACATATGGCTGGCACGTAATGCAATGCGCAAGACTAGAACGTGTTGGCCTAACGCCTTTTCTCTTAATCGACGATCATGTGTCAAAAAGATTAATAACAATGTTAAAATGTCTTACAAACAGTCTGCATTCAGCCATGTACGTTTCTCGGAAGATTTTTCTAATCTGAAGACTGGCATGTCAAATCTCTATACTTTCACAACTTTATATGATGACATATGCAAACAAAGCCAGAAGACTGCAACATGGTCATCGATAAGACGGTACCGTGGGCATATCTTAGTGCTGTTGGTCTCCCAACCCAGGTCGGTCCGCCGATTCGTTCCGCTGAGCTGTAGACGGCTTTTCGTGCTGTCCCGCTGGGCCGGCGTGTTCGCCTTGGGCTGAATTTGGATCATGCTCTCCAATCTTTCAGCGACAAGGGATATACTGGCAGGTGTAAATAGAAAATTCGTTGAGTGCACAAGACAGAGGTCTTAGGCTGGTTGGGTTAAAGTGTGCTCAGACCAAATGCTTGGACGATTACGTTCCATCCGTTTTTTCAATTCCTTTCTGTCCTAATGTACGTTCTGTTGGAAATATTTGTAACAGATACTTTGCATAACCGCTGATAACTTCAAGGACCAAATCTTTTCCAAGGTAATGATACCGTTAGCCATTAAATGTGGCTTGAGAAATGTGACATTGCTAGGTACCTGAAATTGCACGGAATCAAAGTTGCCTTTTGGTTTGTTGGCAACGTATGTTCGTAGGAGAAAGTTTCATAACCTCTGGTCTTGAATCAACCAAATGCTCGAGTTGTCTTCAATCTCATATGGACGAGTACAATGCTTCTACTTCGGGATTCAACGGGAACTTGTCGTTGGACTTGCGCTGCTAAGGATCAGATACGAGCCTACAGGTGATTACTGCAGTGATGAGGGCGAGTATAGGTCTTACACTCCATCTTCTAGAAAGAACTTCTGAATATTCTTGTGATTTCTTCAACTGCTCCATTCACATGTGGTCATTCTTGGCCAAACGAGAATTTACTTTTGAAGAAACCTGATCTCATGGGGACCAGTTCCCTAAACCACGACGGGAACTCACACGTCACATGTGCTTACTGAGCCCTTTCTCAGCCTTTCATAAGGACCTCAATCATATATACAAAATACAAAGATCTTTCGATGAGGAGACGAATAATAATCCAACAATTAATTAGGAATACGCAACAAATTTACGCAAGATGACAGATGGAACAGTACAAGGGATCAGAGAAAACAAAACACTGCGCAGAAGGAAAATTTTTTTACAGGTAAAAGACCGAAGGATAACATGTGAAGAAGAATAGGGCTTGCACTAGATTGAAACAAGACACAAGTCTTGAGCTTATCAATATCCTTCCATGAGAATAATACGATTACAAGCACCCCTTCACGTTATACTTCTCCACTTACAGTAATTTAACTGCCAAAACAAGCCTTTAAAAATAACCATCATTACAACTAAACAAAAATATCCTTCTGCAAGGACAACTGCTGTGATCAGGACTTCTTCTCTAATACCACAATGCCAAATAGAAATACGTTGGCAACCTGCACTAAGGACACCTTTCTAGGGCAGCAACAGAGTTCACAATAGCAAGCTGGAATGTAGATTTTACTTAGTTTGCACTTCCAGTTCGGAGCTGCCACATGAGCACTCCTTATAACCTCGTGTACATGGCATTGGCATCAGAGGACAACAATATTTACAGCTTGGTTTGTCACATCCCCGAAAGAGTGTCAATTACAAGTGTGTCCCTCCTCAAAGATCACATAAAGGTGCAAGTTCGAAATGATGTTTAAAGCTCTTCATTGTGAATCTTGTTCAACTTGCTGTTTTGCAAGATATTTTTCTCTACGCTCCTTCTGCAGCCACAAAACACAGTTGGTATTTTAGTTTCAAACCTCAAACATGCTCTGACTTCGGCGGGATATAGACATCTCATGACTTGATGGCTTCCGCTTCCAGTCTGCGGCACAACAAGAACTCCACACCCAATACGCGACAAATACGAAGTAAAGTAAAGAGTGCGCCAAGACGTCAGAAGGGGAAAATTATTCTCCTGACGTTAGAAAATACCGGCATTTAAAGTTTGGCGGACCTAGAAATATCAACTTCATTGGACAGAGGTCCGAGCAGAAAAAAAGGTGATAACATAAACACAACAGGGCATGCACTTGAAAAACGTACCCATTCGTCAATTACTAGTCCCTCCTTCATTGGGTTCCGTGGAGCCTTCTCTTCTTGAGGCTTCTTCCTGGCCTCCTGGGCAGCCTCTGCTTCTGCCAACCGTTTCTGATGTTTTTCTACTTCTTCCTGCACAGAACATAGCCATGACCAAAGACAACTATCATTCAATTGGAGGAAGAGAACGATTAGATAATTTAAGGAACACGTTTATCTCTTTGTCCACAGACCTCGAGTTGAGGTCGTCTGAAGAATCAGGGACATGAAGAAGACGTCCATCCCAGCCTCATACTAGTTCAGTCAAATGCGTCGTTCAAGGAAATAATGAAACACAATTCAGTATTACGAGCCATCTCAGAGAAACTTACAGCAGAAGCTCGTTGAGGGTCCAAGAAGACCACCCGCAGAATTCGTTCTACGGCAACAACTTCCTTCTGTTCTTCAAACTGAAGAGGAAACAACAGGCAGTAAAAGCAGATTCAGATGCCAGTACTCAAAAGAATTTCTTACAAGTGGTGACGTCAAACTTTCTCCCACATAGTTTTTTTAGACTAAGAAAACCATGAAATCGCTCCTTGGTTCAGAACAAACTTCCGAAATTGGCTCTAGGTGCGTTCATTGCTTGGAGGGATAGCCACCGGATGTCTTAAACTCACTCATCCTTTGATTATTCCGGTGTTTAATTATCTGGAATCTACCTATAAGTTGCTAACCCAAGACGTTAATTACAAGTAATTAGCCGAAGTCGGCCCCATGAAGGTGTGGAAGACCACCTTAGAGGTATAGGTTTCTTATCTAAAACCTTCAATACTGTATTAGCCTAAGTACAGATCCCCTTGTTCTAAGAGCGAGGAGGTACATGGCATGCTCACCAGTTCTGGTGTATATTCCACACCGTCCTTCACCGCCAGGCTCACGATTTTAAACTTGTCCTTCGTTTTCTTCTCATTGGGACGCTCTGGCTGCTCCACGAACTTAACAACTGCAACATCACGGTGTTACTTACTTAGCTGGAGCAGTTTTAAGACTATGGCATGTACCTTTGCGACATTCTCATATAGAAAACCCCATGACTCTCCGCCTGGAGTCATTTTTGGATCAGATTCCTCCCAACTGGACAACAACACAAACTGATTCTCCTTGTACGAACAGAAGACTGTAGTAATAAACAGTTCAGACACCATATCGATGTGAAAAAGAAACGAGGACATAGCCCATCCCAATATAGAACATAATCTACAGAGACCCACCGGTAGCTATGATTTGTCCGTTCGGAGGAAGAATTCCATTCGGAGGCCTCATAAAACAACTCTTCGGAGCTGTAGTTTGAAACTGTAAGAACCAATGACGAGTTAATTCTTGTACTGACAATAATCATGATAGTTGACAAGACAAATCATGATTTTCGAACGAAAAGTTCCTCCTCAGTGCACAGAAACTCAGAGGTCCATGGGAAAATAGGGACTTACTTTGAAGGCCACATGAGAGCGGCTGACATTCTTGATCTTCACGGCGCTAGACACCTGTTTACCTGGTTCATCTGAGATAGACACAAAAGACCATAAGGGATCGATGCACTGGTCACGATCATTTGCAAGAAGATACTCCTTCAACCAGTAGATCTTCAGAACAGAGCCTAACTGCAGCCTTCTAGCTTAGCAAAGCTTCAGTATTCTGCCGGACATTATTATTTTCGTGATAATATTGTTAAGGACAGACACTTTTCTCCCTAAAAGAGAAACATCTTCTCTTTTGAGAGAAGCGAAGTAAGGAGGAACAAAAGTTTGCTGGATAGTACATCCCGTGACAATAATGGCCCGATTAATAATGCTACCAAGGTTAAGATCCCGCCATTCGAGGGCTTTTAAAGGTTCAAAGCTCAGTTAGCATTATGAAGATAGACTCGCAGCCATCGAAGATACTTTCATGTGACTAGAAAAAGCACACCGTCCTCGTAAAATTGAAGACACCTCACTCTATGCTTTCAACTCATCTGGCTGTAACTCTAGAACAGAAATGCAATTCACTAAACCGGAGACTGCGCATCCCGACTCCCAGTTCCCTGTTCAACCATGATAATTTGCACTCCCTGCTAAGAGTTGTTATTTTTAGCTGCCAAATCATGCACCAGCTGGGGTATTATTCAGGTTCAACTGAAAGGGCAGCCTTTCCACGTGCAATTAAACATTGTGAAGTTTTCAATCAGCTTTCCATTAAGACTTCCGTCACCCTTCAAAACTCCTCATTTATACGGGCCAGTGGAGCTTAGTTCACAAGTGAATGCACGTGAGCTGGATGAGAAAAGTACGACAATGAGGAAACAGGCATCCCGCAGGTCCTGGAAATGCGTGGTCCCGGTTAAAGAGGCAAAGACCTAAACTCACATAGAAAGTAGAGCTTCTTGTCAGGATCGAGCCTCAACCGACGCCTGCTGAGAAGAATTGCACGGGCTATAGCAGAAACCGAGGTGCGCGAGGTGGACGGATCGCCCGGCAACCCGTTCAATGCAGGCACCACCGAAGAGGCCGATGGCGCGCCCGAATGCTGCTTATTGGAAGACCATGGAAACTTCCAAGTACACCCCTTGTTCCCCTTACTCTGGCCAGACGACCCTAAACCAGTCTCCACTGCTGCCATATCCGACTTCGCTGCACCTTGTCCAGTACTATTCAGCCGGCTCCTTTGTGGCCTCTTTCATCACAGATCTAAGACGAAAATCTCTTCCTAACACACACCCTTTGTCCACTATCCACCTCTCACTTCCCCCGCTCTCCTCCTCGCCCACTCGCTACGAATGCTGACACACCAAATCCTCCTCGCCTCCACGGTCTCCGACCTCTACACTACTCATATCACATCACTGGATCTAAGCTCAATCGTTCCCTCGCTCCTCCTCCTCGCCTGGGCAAGCGCTGCCTCGTCGTCTAGCGATACAGTCTGGTGAGACCTCAGAAGGACAACTCGCTTCCACGAAGTTCGTATCGTTACCAGAACATACGATGCGTCGTCCACCTGCTCTGCGTTCGCGAAACGTTCGACAATCTCGACGAGGCGACGAACAAACCAACCCAACCCCTCACGACCTCCGTCCGGATGATGCACCACAACAACTTAGGAAGAAGAAGAAGAAGAGGAAGAAGAAGCCTGTTCCGGCAATAGCTACGCTGCTTTCCTGGAGAAGACCATATGTGTGAGCGCAGGAGATAAAGAGAGAGAGAGAGAGAGAGAGAGAGAGAGCTGCTGCCGAGCGTAAATGCTCGGTTTCGTTGCTTGCCAGTTGCTGCTGGCAGCAGCTTGCAGGCACAACTAACAAGCGTCTAAAACTTCTCGCACAAAGAGCACGAAGTGAAATCCCTCTCGGGTCTAGTGTCCCAATCACTCCTTCTCTCACTCCGTCGTCGTCGTCGTCGCTGCTGCTGCTTCTGCAGCTGCTGCTCTGCTGCCTCTGCTGGCGGTATGTGTCACTCTCACTAACGCACTCTATCACATCAAGCAGGCAGACAGACAGCCAGACAATGCGAGGCAAGGCATGGCAAGGCAAGGCAGGCTCGATGCGAGACGAGGCAAGGCAAGGCAAGGCAAGGCGACCCAGCCAGTCCACAGTCCACAGTCCAGCCCAGTGCAGTAAGTCCACCGGGTACGTTCCCCTCTTCTTCGCTTTGCTGCACCTTCTCAGTTGCGCTAACTCTGGCACAACTCAAGTCGCGCTCCGTGACTGCCAACAATAAATAATCCCCCCCCCGCCCCGCCCCGCACCCCCCGTTTTACTCGGTCCGTTACTTTCCAGCTAACTACGAACGAGCTAGTCTTCGGACACCGCGTGAAGATCGACGAGACCCGATCTCTGCCTAACGTCCGAATGTCTCCCTCAGAGTCTGCGTCTGCGCGGGCGGAGGGAAGGAAGAGGGAGAGAAGGAAGAACTGAGTCCCGAGCCTTGACGAGGCTCATCCGAGACTGTACTCGGTTCGTCGTTCTAATTCGACCTTGACAATGTAGGCCCTTGACAAATGCTACGGCGTTACGGCTTTCTGTCCTGCTTCCTCCATCTCTCTCGGTCGACCTGGACTTGGCTTTTTCGCCGTCCGCGCTCGTCGTCTTCTACCTTCGGCTTTGCCGGCAGTTTTCGGTTCCGTTCGCTCGTACTCGGACAGAGCTCCGAGCTCCTCTCTCCGTGGCCCCGGCCCGGCGCGCCGAGTCCGACGTCGCGTTCGTCGCCGGGCTCTTGGCGGGCGGGCGAGCGGGGAGCGGGAGGGGCGGGTCATCGTGCTCGCAGTCGCCGGGCATGAGGGCGACCAATCTCGGACGCCGGCCGGGGCCGGGGCCGAACCGGGTTGCGAACCGCAAGCCGCCGAATGACTTCAGGTTCGGAGCATTGAAATTGACAACTGACATCGGCTCGGACCCTGAAAGTGTCGCCTGACATTAGGCTCGAAATCAAGGCTGGCGTCACCCAGAGCCTCAGATATCACAGCGCTTTACCTGCGGTGCGGCACCGACGCTGATCTCGAAGCTATCCGGTCAGTCTCCAGGACCCAGGACCTTTCGCTAAAATTCCGCTTTCCGAAAAGTCAGCGCCTCGGGATCGCTCATGTTTCCCCAATTTAGCGGATGCAGTAATTAGGGTTAGTTGTGACTCATGGCTCATGACATGATGACCTACTGCCATGTAGCGACGTCGTCATACCAGCGGATAACCCTTGCTTTAGGGAGCCTATGCCTCGACTGTACCGGTTGCCTTTGATGGCCTCCTCCCTCGCTATATTACGTGGTACCCTACTTTGCCACTGTCCCCATCATCATTTTACATTCCTCCCTATATTCGGCGAGGCCGAGGATTCGCGATTTTCCTTCTTCTTCGCTTGAGTCTGGAACATAAGTCAACCTCTGTTGTTGGTCACTTGGCAGTTTTCACTCTGGACGAAGTGGCCATTCCGTCCGCCCGTCGACACTCCAAGTCCATCGGACTGCTTGTGCTTTGTTCGGATTGTAGGCTTTTTGTTTTATCTAAGCTTTTCCCTTTCATTATCTAAAACTATTCGCCCGCCTTTTGTGGATGGGTCCAAAATATTGGGACAGTTTTCTCCTTTTCAATAAATAATTTGGAATCTGATTGTCACTTCCGCTTGTATTTTGTGGGTTTGTACCTTTTGATTTTCCGGATGAACTTTGCTTGTCAACCCAAGTCAAGGGTTGGGTCTCCAGCTTCGGTCAAGTTTGATCGAATGCAAACGGGTTCTTCGTAGTCCTAGAGCTGACTCCCCATGTCCCTACGTGAAAAGATACCCAGTATGCGTCGACAGTTTGAACTGGTTGCATACTTTCAAGCATCATGGTTCCAGTCAAAGTTTACATATAAGATGAAAGATAAACTCTTTTTTATGATTATCCGTCAGTAAATCATGAGAACATGATGCGCATACATGTACAATGAATTACGTTTTGCACTTTGTTAAAAGACTTCATCCACTCATTATCTACACATATTTCATCGTTGTTATCCACGATGATTTGAGCTGTGAATCTGAGCTGATTTTAATCATCCAGGAATCTGAGCTAGTTCATATGTTATTTAAGTATGCATTAACACATCAGAGCAGGGTTTCTTAAATGACTCTTCGTCTCACTTCACTTTGTACCCCAGAAAACACTCCCCTTCAAACATGTCTAAATCAAGCAAACAACAATCCATCCACCAACTTCTACTAAGATGTATTGAATGTTGCATCACTTCTTCCAATGCTATGAGATCAATTTCTATTTATATATACACACATGTAAAGTATCATGTACTAGTACAGATATCTCATTAAAAACTACATGTTATTCATATCTTCATGTATTCTCATACTTTTATATTATCTACTTGATATTCATTCCGACTCTAAATGATCTAAATACTTCAAACATAACATAAAGTAATATTATAATCAAACTTTTTGTATTTTGAGTTTCAAATAAAGAACAATTTGTTAATAAGTGTATCATCATATTCACAAGCTTAAGATTTCTATTTTACAAACTATCTATGAACTCTTATCCTTGAATCACATGTTTATTAATTATACCCTTGATCTTACATACAACGTATGTTTATACGCATAAATAAATAAATTTGAAATTCATCTTTTGGGTTATGTATTCACTTTAATAATGTTAAAATGTTAAAATAAAGTGAAAACATTGGTTTTCAATTAGTTTATAAGTATTCAACACAAATACTTTCAGATTCTTTCAAATGAATGCATAGTTTGAATAGGAATTGAAAATATTATTTATTGGTATAAAACTTATAAAATTAATTGTAGTTAGCTTTAACTACATTCAATAAGAGCATTTGGTACACCTTGATATAAAGTGTAAGTCAAGATTTTATTAATATTTTGTAGTATTTTCAGTCTTTTTCTTATGATCAGTTTAAAGCAAAATCAATAAAAATGTTATAAATAAATATTATTAAAATTTATGTAAAATATGATTATCTTACCTGGTATAATATAAAGTCAAAATGAATAGTGAATATTTTAACAATAAAATATTTTTATAGATATTTTGATATCAATTTCAATATTTAACTTATTATTAAAAAAATATAAATTTAAATATACAAAACTGGTTGTCATAAATTTAGTCTAAATAATCATTGAAAAGTTTTAAGTTTCATGTCATATTTGTAAAATATCGCCTAAGATTTTTTATTTGATTTATATTTTGTGCAGCTTATTTAAAATGATAAAAGTAAAGAGAAGATCGTCAATTGTAATCAATTGTAAATTTATGAGTTGAATAAAAAATTAAAAACCATAACTAAATTCATTTTTTACATCTATTAAATTTATAATTTAGAACAAAAAATATATTTTAGAATTTTGTCAAATTTTGATATTTCAAAATTTTAAAAAAATTCAGTTTTTCTAACTAACATTGAGAATCAAGTTCATATTAAAATATTTATTAACGTTAGATGTGCAAATTTGAAAACCAATATTCATGTAATCGCAGGTTCAATTTCATATATTATATCACAAATTATATATGGTTATTAAAAGAAAAAATATATATTTTAATTTCTTATTATAAATCAAAATAAAATTGCAATTAATTTTTTTATATAACATTTAAAATATATCATATGCATGCAAAATATAAATTTCAGTCAGTCAATCCACCAATCAACATGGATGTGTTATTCGTGCTCCCAAAAACTCACACACTCTCTAATTACTCTCACCCCTCACATCACATCATCAACATGCAACAACCCTTGATTAGAAAAATAAAATTTTACAATTTTATCTTAAAAAAATAAAAAATAAACTTATTTTTATAAAAACTATAAGATTGATCTTCATTTATAATTATTCATATGTAACAATATGATTTTGATTAATATCAATTCACGTGAGTTTTAACTCAAGTCAAAATATTGATTTATATGAAAATTAATTATAAAAAATCATAATAAAGACAATAAAAACTTTAAAAATAAATAAAATATTTTTAGATATAAATCAGAGCTGAAATAAATTGGAAATGATATGATATTTTGGTGTTATTTCATTTATTTTATATTTAAAGATTTTTAGTACAATGTAACTTATGAAATAGATGTTGATAATTTATTGTAATGTTAAATTGTAAAATTTAAATTTTATTTAAAAATAAATTAAAAATAAAAGTTCAAAATTAAAATTTTATTTAAAAATAAAATTTTTGTATCAGATAATTGAATATGTGAAATGTTAAAATGAATTGATTTTTTATCAATTTATATTTTAAAAGAATTTTCATTTTAACAATATAATAAATCTATACATCAATTAAAATATTGTTATAATATATTATTCAAACATGGACAATATTTCTTTTTTCTATTTTGACATAATTTCAAAGTTTATTAAGAACTTTAACTTTTTTAATTTTACAAGTTTGATAGGTTGAAAATTAAAATATAATAAAAAAACACACTATAGTGAGTAATATAATTAAAAAAAACTTGATTTTTTTCTCTATTTAAATTTTTTTAAATAATTTTGTTTTTTATCATATAATAATGCAAACTGCTATCAAACCAAACCTCCTAGTATTGAATAGACAACATTTTTGAATTTTAAATCTAATTTCTGTAGATTATTGTGTACATATGTTCTCAAAATACTAATAATTCTATGGCCAAAATTGGCAAAAGGTTTTTGACAAATTCATGCACCCACATCAATTAATCAATGTGATGTGAGCATAATACTTGATAATTATACTCAGGTGACTTTTCTGTTATATGGGATAATAATATTTCCCATATAAATGTTCTGCATCTAGATTATTAATAATCTAGACAAAAAATTTATCAAGTATGTAAAAATATCTATTAACTTATTCTAATTTAAATAATAATTAGCTGAACTGTATATCTTCAAAGAGAATATAATCGTTTTTATATTCCCATTGCCACTCCATTACTCTCTGCTGCTCGTAGATCTGTTCATCAACGATTTTTGAACAACCACAAGAAAAAAAATTAATAGCAGCCTTTCAAACTTCACACGAAACTTCAGTATAATACTTCACAATATTCAAAGAAAGCAAATTTGTTGTAGAATATTTAAAAAAATTATTTTTACTTTCCATAACTAAAAATTAGTTCCAGAGTTTCTTCACCAACTACTGCTATCTGTGCAGGAAATATCAATATGTAATCAATTAAAACTAGTGAAACAATTGTTGCGATGCAAAGTTGCAAAAAAAATTTGCTGAAAAAATAAGAAATTGAAACTCAAAATTTTTGTAGAGAGTAGATGGGAGTAGCGGAGAGAGTGCAGAATTGTACAATTAGATTTTTGTTTTGCAAAGTAGGGTTAACTGATAGTTTTGGTTGTTGTAATAATAATCATGGATAGAATCGGTTTGTATTATTTGATACATATTTTTACAGTTTCATGGCGTATAGTGTAGATACTTGACATTTTTCACATTAAAAACATATTAAAATTTGTGTATTATCATTTTTTAAATAATAATATTAAATCATTAATTTAATTAATAAAAATTAATAATAATAGACATCATAAGTGTGTGAATGGCACTAACAAGAATGTAACTTTAATGCGAAAAACAATTGATAACATGGAAACTGTGAAGTGCGTGGATGAGAGTGAAAAATATTTATATTGTGAAAAAACTTTTGTGAGCTTCAAGACGAGGATGGATTTTCCAAGTGCGTGGATTAACATGAAATTTTTTTTAATTTTTTTTTTCACTAACACTTCCACGGAGACGTAGATACTACGTGGAAATTATAAACAAATTTCACGCATTATCCAGACTTTGGGTTTTCTTTATCGACTGTTCCGCCGGTTGCAAGCTCGATCGGCGACTAATAGTGACAAGAAGTGAAGAAGAACAATTTTTTATCAATTCATGGTAACTGCCAGTAGCAGGTCAACGTTTTTTAAAATTATAATAAAAAATTATTAGTTTAATTTATAAAATTTAATTATAATAGACATCATAAGTGTGTTAATGACACTAGCAAAAATGTACCTTGTGAAATTGTTTTAACTGACATACCAACCCATATTTTTATGATAATATGTAAAACTAATTAATTTTTACGCATTTTTATATAATAAATTTATGTAAAATTGATAACACATAAATAAATAAATAAATAAATATAAATATAAATATATATATAACGGTTATATGTAAATCAGATTTTTCTGATTTTTATGAAATTGATTTGATCATTCAAGTGATTTTGTTTTAAAATGCGCATAAAAATTCATAAAATCTACATTCATAAATGTTATAAATTTTTTTCATTTAAATATTTAAAATATAATAATTAAATATATATATTATTATCTTAAAATAATTATTTTAATTGCAATATTACAATTCCTCATTTTCAAATCATGTTAATTATGAAAAGATTATTAACATTATCTGAATTTTTACGAACTTTGATGTTATCAATTCATGTGATTTTGTTTAAAAATGCAAATAATTTTTATAATATCAAGATACATACTTTTGATAATAATTCAATTCAATAAGAGTTTTTAAAATAAAAGATAGAATTATTACAAGAACATATAAATCAGAATTTATACATTTTATTAATTTCTAAATAATAATAAATAATTTATTTAATTGTTACAATTTTAAAGTTATTTTAACTGAAATACAAACACATATTTTTATGATAATATCTAAAATTAATTAATCTTCAATAATTTTTAGATAATTACCCTATAAAAATAAATAACACACACATATATATAACACTTATTATAATATTTTTATATATTAATATTTATTTAAATATTTAAATAATATAATAAATTTATATTCTCAATAAATATATATTATTTTGAATATAAATTAATCATATTTTGCATCCTTCAAATATAAATCATGAATGCGACTTAATCTTATCTTTAAATAAACAACATGATACTTTGAAAGCTAGTTTTATGTGTCAAATAGTATTTTATTGAATTTATAGTTTTTACTTTGATTACTATTATGTATCTAAAATATCAAATTAGTTTTTTCATAAAGTATATAATGTTTTTGCTATAAATATTATCTAATGATTTTGAGCTTTAATTGCAAAAAAATTGTGATTATAATATGGAGATTTTGATTATTTAATATTTTGATATAAATTATATAAATAAATATATGCCATATTTAATGATTTTTTTTCATCATAATTTTACCAATTTTTTTTTTCAAAAAAAGCTTTATCACTATAAATGAATAGTAATTTATGAATTATGTTGATGTGGATTCAACTTTTGATTCATTAAGTTAGTTTGATTATGATGTGTAAGCTTTCTTTGGAATCAATATTCAAGAGTAGAAGTGTTAGGCTTCCTGCAAGCACTGAGAGATGGCAGTACAGTTACGACTGGAGCCATATTTTCTACCAAACAGCTTACAAAACACCGCACTCCTAGAGTCAGAAGACGGAAAGTTTAACGCCCACTGCACTACCAGCAGTATTGAAAAATATAAGCTGTAATGTATTACATTTTATTCTTTTGTGGGGAGATTTTTTTTTTGCATCTTGGAATTAATGTTTTCTTGTTGGAGCTTCATAATCTCAACTTTTGATCAAATTTTTTTCTAATTTCACAATATAAGAAAGTTAAAAAAAGAGTGTCAATAATGACATTGAAAAATAATGAATAAAACATAAGAACATTGTGTAATTCATTGAGGAAAAATGTATTTTCTTTGGACTTAAAAGATTACATGGAAGCAAAAGAGAGTGTTATATATTGTTGCATTTTTTGGTCTAGTGCAATATCTCGTGTTAGTGAATAGAGTTCCATGCAACTCTAAAGCTATACCAACACATAAATGACCCCTATGTTTTTTTATCTTGATAGTTGCCGCTCACTGGTCATCCAGTACGATGAGTAACCATCGACTTTAAAGCTCTATGACAATAAGACTTGTAACCACATCATACGATTGCAAGTTATAATCAACATAAACTTGATAACATTCAAACAAACATAAGAGCGAAAGGACATACTAATGTCATTGTCTTATGAAGGTTTATATCTCACATAGAGGTTTCTTAGGGCACAACAAGGTATACACCATCTTGTATCATAGCATATCATGGATAGCTATATTATCTCTGTACGGAGAACAAGTCATGTAGGGCCAAGATGCATATGTAAGATGGTAACACGCTCACCTCTAATAAATGAAGGGAATTGCTAGGCACAAACCCCCCCTTGCTAGGCACACCCCCCCCCTCATGTGCATACATCCACTCGTCCACAAAGCTCATCGCCTTTGAGCCTGCGAGCTGCGGGATATGCGGAGATGTCAGTGGCGGCAGGGTGATTATGCTCGCCGTTCTCCAGCTCAAGGCGCCACTCCGTCTTGCCGAGCGCATTTTCCGCGTCAGGCTCCGTGACAAAGCGTTGAAGAACGACAAAGAAGGTGCACTTCGTTTTGCAACTGCTTGTTTTTCGTTTCCTGGTCTCTTCTGTCAAATAGTTCCGGACGTTGCGGTAGTCACCAGCTTGTGCGCAGGCTAGCTATACTTTGCGCTTCTCGCCGCCCTTGTTGACCTTGGAGCGCAGGCGACTCAAGCTGTACCCCTTCCTGTGAGCAAAGGCAAAGATCTCCGTCTCGGCTTCTTCCAACGACGCGTAGACGCGATCCAGCGGCGGTGGCTCCATCTTTAGTGATGTGGTGCCTCTGCGAGTGAGACGGCTACTTCTGTCGATCTGAGCGTGCTATTAAGATCACGGGCGGTCATCCCTCTTTTGGGGGGGGTGTGTGCCTAGCAATTCCCTAAATGAAAATGTATATTGCTAGACCAGGAAAAAGTGAAATCCTTCTATTTGTAAATAAGCCAGTGGAGCACTAAACCTCCGCACACAAGACACACTAGAATTCACCTTGGGATTACAAGAGGATAGACTTTTACTAACATAGCTCGGTAAAATAAAGTAGTGAAAATACAAGAGAATATACAGCAAGGACCACAGGCACCTTTTCTTTCTTCCGTTTCATCGGCAACTCCGAGAGGTGCCACTGGGACGAGAAAACGGACGGACGGATAGAGCCACGATTCATGCGACCAATGAACGTAGCTCGCCAGTGGCTTCCGTCATTCGAAACGGAGACAGAGGATTTGGCAACATTACGTCGGCCCGACGTAGTTCGGCGATGGATATGCCGGGAATTTGATGGCAAAGGCCCCGATGACAGGCAGAGGCTACTGATTCATCCCACACTCGCGGGCTTTCTCTGTCATCTGCTCTTGGAAGTATGGCAGCCCTGCTCGCCAATTCTGCAGTGTTGGGCTCTACGGTTGCCGCGTCTGCTGCCAGTTGTTCCGACCATGAGTCTCGAGGGTATGGATTTCGAAACGGGCACTGCAAAGTCGGACGATTCGGTAGAGGGAATTATCTCTCAATCGGAGGAAGAGATAATTTCTCCAGCCCATGGCCGAGGCTGAGCCGGGATTCCATGCGGAGTTTGGCTGTCTCCTCCTTTGAATTGATGCCACCTCCTATTGATAACGACCTTCATGTAAGCTGTGGCGCCGACCTGATTTGGGATTCTCTAGTAATGATTATGGATAGCTTTCTGAAGGTTTGCCAAAAGGAATCCCTGACTTCAGCTTCCACGTGCAAGGGTCTCAACTTGACCTTGGAAGAATTATAAAATTCTGGAAAAATTAGCATGAGCGAGATTCTAAAAGATCCGAATTTTTCCTTCACAGTCATAAACATTTCAGACTTAACGATTTTTGTTTAGATAATTATGGCATCTGAATCTTCTGTTCCATAAGGACTGTTTTTTTAATGCTAGAGAGATCTGAATCAGGAGCAGAAACAACCAATCTTCGAATTTTGAACTCTCTTTTGAAGTTTCTGTTTGGAAGTCGCACTGTTCTGCCGAGTAAGCTCTCAGAAGATTTTGGTTTTTTGACCGTGAGTGTCTTGGTGGGTTAGCAAGGTCCATTTTCGTTATGCTGCTCTTGTATTCACTCCCTAATTTGGCTGTAATGAAGGCAGGAAATTATGAGGGATGAGGGTGCAGAAATTGACGACAATGGTGTCGTTATGACTTTTGGTAATGACGATGAAGCGATTGCAGCTGCAGAGCAAGGAGTTGCGGTGAGTATCCTTTTGCAAGACTTCGCGAATTCGTTGTCTCCTTTTGAAGCTTTTGTAGTCATGCTCTGTGCATCCAGCAGGATATGTATATCCAGAGTTTTTTCTTTGTGGATATAGGAAAACCAAATAAATGGTCCCATCTCTAGTGTCTGGAAGTTGGTTCCTTGTCCATGAAATCTGTAAATAGACGGAATCTCGCTTTGCTCGCATTCCCTTCTTACGTGTTATGATGTATGTAACTGTAGGTTGTCGACATGTCCAACTATGGCCGCTTGAGAGGTATGTAATCTCATGCTTACGATCATCAGCTTTCGACTGTTCCAACATCGATAATGAAGAATTCAAGAAACCCGGGCATATGAGCAGAACAAAAGATTGTCCTGCAGAAGCCTTGAAATGTGTTATTACATGTCACCAGATTTTGTACTCTTCCCGTGGATCTGGTCAAAACAAGGGTTCAGATTTGCTCATAGTAGGATCGAATGGAGTCTCTTTAACTGTGCATATGGCAAGCAGTGACTGGAGACGACCGCTTGCACTTCCTTCACAATCAAAGCACAGCAGATTTCAAGACGATGAAGGCATCTCAGGTACCTCACTTCGTCAGTGAATTTTGCAGTATGCACTTTTGATGAGTACGTCGGTCAGTCCATATGAGACTCTAAAGTAGTTGTTCACAAAGAAAGTTGCGGAGTACGATAGGTAACTAAGGGAAGGAATGCCCTTCGTTATATGCAGTTAGGGTGGGGACTAAGCGCTTTTGGATGTGAGGAAACTGCAGCCGGATTTAATGCTGAAAGAACTCTATGCAGGGGTGTTACACGGTTTTCACAACGCCCACAGCGAGAACTATCGATCTCGCCAAAGCATGGGTCATGGTACGAACTTGAGTTCTTCTTCACTGCAGGCTTTTCCACGGTTCAAATACTATCTGTTGATTATTCATACAGCTCCTCAAACTTTGGAACAACGTAAAGTATGTATCAAGCCTTTGAGATAAAAAAATTAGCCTAAATTTCTGACTTTGTGGAACATTGTCACGCAGACCAATTCCGTTATCCTCGTGCTTTCACCAAGTACACGAAAAAGTATCTTTGATCGACTTAACAAGTAATGCGCAATCAAAGCTTTCAGACTGTTCTAGCAGGCGGATGTGTGTGATGATTTGGATGCTTTACTTCATTACTCGATGGCAAGGGCATTGTCACAAATTAGGCAGCTGAAGATTTTGTTGATGGCTGTGTAGGCAAGGTCAGTCTAGCCGTCCATCACTCTTATCCGCTCTTTATGTACTAATAAGTCTTTTACCTGCTTTCCTACCTCGTAGATTTTGCCTCTTCAATTTTCGGTCTGACATCTCCTTTCAGGTATATTTTCTTCGCAGATAAGGTGGAAATAGAGGATATTACTGACAAGACTTACTTATTCTCAATAACGGGTCCATCTAGTGACGAGGTATGCTGTACTTTTCTTTCTGGCAAGATTTCCGGGCTTAGTTTGATTTCCTCGTTTGGTTACACGTCCCTGTATACGGACTTTGAAGGTAGTATCGCTTATTCTGGACCTTCGTTGTCGATCATTTTGGCCATATGCACAACACTTTGCAGCCGAATTTCAAGATCAGTGGAATTGAATAATTGGTCTCTCAGATACCCGATTCAGCTCTGTTGATATCCAAGTGCTCATATGGTTCTTATTCTCCAGCTTTTGAGGAAGCTCAATCTCGAGGAGATAATCGGAAAACCTTTTGGGACACATCTTCATTATGCGGTGAGTTTTTGAATTGATCGAAGTGAATACATCTTTTTACTTAGCGGCCGCTCTTCGCAATCCGGAAAGTGCGATCTGTCACTTACTAACGAACTGGTGTCTCTCTATTGACATCTTATTGGTAGAAATTAATTCGAACGTGCAGACTGGAACCTTTATCAAGCCTTGAAGATTTTCAACAGAATTAAACCTTATGCCACGTTGAGAACGTTATTGCAGGTAGAAGGAACTCCTGTTACCATTGCAGTCGGAAGTGGATATGCCGGAGAAGGTTACTCGATGTTGCTTTCAACATCCACAGCCGGATTTGTCTGGGAAACACTCCTCAAGTCGGGGGCAGTGCCGATGGGTGCTACCGCAGCGGAACGTCTTCGAGTTCTGCAAGGTTTTCCAGTTGCAGAATTGAAAACCCCTTGCGCGTCTGAGTTTGAGATGTGAAGTTGTGTGAAGTCTTCATTCTGTTCAATGTTCAGCTTACCCTGTGTAGACACTAGCGATGGTTTGTTAACCTGATTTGTGTGCAGTATAGAGGAGGTCGTAACTACTGCATTGTTTAGCACGATACATGTGGTCAGGTTTTGACACCGTTTGTTGTGAGCAGGAAAGCCAGCACCTGGTAGTGAGCTCACTGATGATTACAACGTTCTGGAGGCTGGGCTTTGGAGGACTATATCATTGACAAAAGGTGAAATACTGTATACTTAACTGTCTTCATCTAATGTTCCCTCTTTCTAAGGTCAAGGAATGATGTATGCTCAATTATAGACAGCATCTAGGACTTCTCTTTTCAAGCTCTAAAGCTTGCACTCATCAGTCTAATGCTTCCACTGCAAACAGGTTGCTACATAGGGCAGGAGACCATCGCAAAGCTCATAACCTATAATGGAGTGAAGCAAGAACTCTGGGGAATCGAGTTAGAAGCTGCAGTAACACCGGGAACCCCGATTATGGTGGATGGCCAAAAGGTAGAATATGCAGTATCCTTATTGTACCGGCTGACTTGGACCCTGATATTTATTGCTGAAAAGTAGGTCATGGACATCAGCTTCTGACCAGTGCTCTTTTATTGCCTCTACACATCGTCCCAAGGCTGACAGCAGTCAGTGGGTGGTTTTGCAGGTTGGCAAGCTAACCAGCTGCACAATTGGCCGGGATAATTCAAAGTACTTCGGCTTGGGATACATCAAGAATAAGGCAGGGGGTGCTGGTATCCAAGTCGATGTGGCTGGAGTTTCCGGAACGGTAGTGGACATTCCTTTCATCACAAGATCGCTTCCTGAATAGGTGGAGGTGATTTTTATGGCGTTGTAAAGTGGCTTTAGCAAAAACTATTAAAAAAATATCATAATCTGGTGTAGGCTTCGTATAACTTGCTCAATCACTACATTCCCCAGTGGTTCATGTCTCTCCTTGAATATTAGAAAGGTCCAACCCTGGAAATTTGTGGAAGTGTTTGCTCCAATCCTTATCAGTAGTTGCACTCCAAATCCACTTCACGCCACTAAGTTAGTTAAGAGACGAAAATGCTGGATCCCAGTTGAAGATTCCAAATCCTCTTCAAGCTCTCGAGGCAAGGGAACACCTGAGCAAAAGCTAGAATTGTGAGATCCAATCGCAGCCCGGGATGAAGAAAGAAGGCTCCTGGTCCAGAAGTATTTCGCACTGCTCATGTCTTGGGGCTTCAGAATGAAGAACTCGTGCACATGTATGTACCTGTGCTCTACACATGATTTAGCCGGATATGCGTGAGCAGCCAACGACTAAAGTAAACATGAAACCGTACAATTCTCGAAGCTTTCTGAACAGCGGTACGACTTCCAAACACGTCCCGGGTAACAGTAACACCAGTGCAGCAGTTGTACTCCGCAGAAAACAGCAGCTTTGTTCAGGTGAATCTGAGAACATGCAGTCGAATCGCACTCAGGAACTTACACATCGTTGTTCAACCTGCCCTTACACAGCGATTGGGTATCCTCTACCAGCCTATGCAATCTGGCAAGTCTAAATCATATAACCTTTCATAAACGAAGGGTCACACACAGGGTGGCAGCGATTTTGCCGTCCACTTTTCTCACAGGAGGATGCATCCATTACCCAAATGGTGAAGTTGGTCAGCAATATCCAAGACAAGTGAGTGCGTGATGAAGTACGTATGGAACCAAAATGTCAAAACCTGAGTTTGGTCCAGTGTCGGATACATTCTCGATGACACCAAACAAACCAACTTTCATCGAATGTGGTAGCCGAAAACCGTCACCTTTGCAACTCAATTTGGCAAGTTGTTTTTGTTGAGTTCTCAATTAGTGCAATAGCCAACTGGTCAGCAAGAATCAGATGTCGGAAAAGAAACGAATTCCGACAAGGCCCGGTCGAAGATGGTAAGGAGGTACGTGTGCATGAGGGTTGCCCTAAGGCCGAAGGACGTCGGTATACAAGTACAGAAAATGGCTGTACGGCACGAGAGCAGTCTGCCCGCCATGAAATCTGAATCCTGCTATCGGTCTCGGAGTTAGTGACGTTCATACAACCGTACTGAGACAACCCAAGCGCCGGAACGGACATTGTCACGGTGCAGGGGCGAGTGTGGTCATTGGGCAACGTTTGGAATGACACCAAGAAACGTCTTGTACTTTCGCTCTTCAGCTTCTCCGATGTCAGGGATTCATTGAGCGTGCATTCGAAAAGCAAACTAGCTGTTCGTTTCTGGCCAGCTCCAGAGCCGAAGTACCTTCAGGCCTTATTATACAAGATCTACATTTCATTTCCATGTACTTACAGTAATGTACAGTACAGTCAGTTTCAGATAACTATCTGAAACTGACTTGCACGAACTAGATCATTCGACCTCACATGGCGGTTCTAGTGCTACTGCACCACAGTTTCTTGGTCTCTTGGATGTGCACGACTGATTGTAAGTGATTGATATCGATAAAGATGCTGCCTTTGGACCGTTCGACAAGATTCAAGTTCGAACAATGAACTGACAGTTGAGTTTCACAGTTTGAAGATGTCTGACTTGTGCCGCCGCTTGTGTCCCCCATTTGCGTCTTCACGTTGCTTTCCTGTTATATGGTGTCGAGCGAAGGCCATCCCGAGTGTAGAGTTGTTTGGGAAGATTGTAGCAATATTGCGGGAGCGGATTTTCCACGTTCACTGGAACTTCTCATAAACTCGTCTCGACAATCCCTCATCATCTCAACGAGACAACGAAGTAAAATTAAGTAACGACAGGTTTTGAGGAGGATAAAGACATTCAAGTCTTTATCTTCGGCTTTGAGAGGTTATTTGAGGGATAGTGGCAGAGCGGTGGGCGGTGGATGGTGGAGGTTATATATATATATATATAGAGAGAGAGCCAAGAATCATGAAAAACAAAATCATGAGAGACAAGATCATGAAAAATCAATTTTCTTTTAATGATTTCATTAACGGATGAACAATTCTAACAATTTGAGAGTTCGCACCATCTATGCGTCGAAAAAGATAGGAACTATGAACACAGCCAGCCAGCCAATCGCTTGCTTGCATCTGTTATCTACTTTGCTTAAGCTTTCAACTCTAATCTAATAGAGTAATCAAACGACTCCTCGCCGCTCTGCCTTCCTTCCTTCCTTCCTACACTGCTATCCTTCCTTCCTGCCTGCTTGCCTGCCCGCCGCCTTGCGTCCGTCTTGCTGCCTTGCCTACACCGCCTTCTGCTTCCACATTAACGATCTGGTACTCGTCGATGTGATGAGTGCTGATAATTACTCCCCACTACACAGAATGGTACTCTCTGATGCTGCTGTATGGGCCACGACCGAGAAGGTCGCTCTTGCGGCCACAGATTAGTGCTGATTTTAAGCCTACAGCCAGCCAGCTAGCCAGCCAGCCATCATCTACCTACAATAGTTGTCGTCTCTCTTATAATCACGAGAGACAGAAGAAGTGATGTACACATTCGTACACTTACCTCTACTGCTAAACTGCTGCGGCTGCTGGTGCTGGTGCTGCTACTGCTTTTGCTTCATCCTAATACCTTCCGGCCCTGAGCCCTTAGAATGGAGGGCTCAGCGTCAGGTTTGGTGTGATTCCGAGCTGTGTCTTCTACTGAGTACAGAGCAAGGAATGAATCTTCTCTTCTATCTAATCTTGACTCCCGCTCGATCCATCCGACCGGGAATCGGAAATCTACAACGCTGATGAACGCCGAGGTTGCTACAAAATGTGATCGACTGATTAGCACTGAGGACGCGACGAGCTCTTTTCGCTGCGCCCGCCTGCCCCTCGCGTTCATACGCCCACGTGCTGGGGACTTCCAGGGAAGAGAGTGATTTCCTGGAACACTCTCAGCCTGCGCTGTCTCTTGATAGCCTCTGCATCGGCCGCCGCTGCCTGCGTAGACATCGGCTGTTGCTGTGGTTGCAGAAATTGCTTTTCGGAGACAGGGCGATTTTCTAAATGTACATGGTGCACAGCTGGTTGCAGCTGCTGCTGCTGCTCCAGCTGATGATGATGGTGGATTGAGGACGTGTTCGCCACAGCTGAATTGATCATACGCTGCTGCTGCTGCTGCTGCTGCTGCTTGTTCATGTCGTGCAGCTGGGCCTCATTCTGGGCGAACTCCAGGCCCTGCGAGGTGTGGAAGAATCCTAGCGATCCCCACAAGCTGCTGCTCTTTTCCTTGATGGGAGTTCCATTGCCGTTTCTGGGGCGCTTCACTTGTGCCCCAACCTGATGCTGCTGCTGCTGCTGGAACGTGATGTCATTGGAGGCGTCCGCCTCCTCGTTCTCCAGGGCGATCAGTTCCAGCTGAGTGTCGAAGGACTCCAATGACAGAGACCGTCGAACTGATGCCCTGTTCTCATTGTATCCCCACCGGGAGAAGAAGCTCAATTCTGAGTTCCCCAGGGGGCTTTTCGAGGGCTTGCCCCACCCATCCGTCGTCAGCTTGTTCTCCTCCTCTACAGATTTGTACACGTTCGTGCGGTCGTATGCCAGAGGAGCTCTCTCATTGACCACAGGCTTCTGATTTTGTGAAGTGGTGGAAAAGATTTGATGTTTATCACTCATTCCGCCATCCCTCTGCTGCTGTTGTGCGAACGGATGAGAGTTGCTGTTGCTGTTGCTGTTGTTGTTGTTATTGTTGTAGGAGGCTGTATTCTCTCTGAGTGAACCACCGAAGTTCAAGTTGCGGTCTACTCTCTTCACTCCTAGCGGCATCTGCTGCTGCTGCTGGGGCTGCTGGTGACCGAAATTCGACTCCGAGCGTGCCCCTGAAAGGTTCTCCGATCTCTGCCTGTGCAGTGCTTCGCCCGGCCACTGCTGCATTTGTTGAAGTTGTTGGAAGTGGGACGATTCGGCCGCGAGAACTTGCGACACTCCTTGAATATTCGTGTCCACGTTCTCCGATTCGAACTCGGAGTCGTACTCGGATTCGTAATCATCCCACACAGGTTGGTAGCTGGAGGTTTGGAATCCCTGGAATTGGCTGCTTCCGAGGTCGTGCGCAGTCCTGGGACGTTGTTGTTCTTGTTGTCGCTGCTGCTGCTGCTGTGCGTTCTGATTGTTGTGCTGTATCGATGGGGCCATTTTCTTCTGCATCGGCCTGGAATTCGCAGGGGGAGCAGGTCCAAATCCGGCGGTTGCCGAGAGGGCTCCGGAGAAAAGGTCTTGGAGCGAGTAATCGCTCTTCTCTTCCATCGATCTCTGGTTCTGGCTCTGAGATTGAGTCTGAGTCTGAGCATGAGAGCCAGCAGCTTGCGGTTGCCACAAAGACGACTGCAGAAGACTGTTGACCTGAGATGGAATCATGGCGCTGGGCAGACCACTCGACCGACCCATGGAGGCCTCTAGCTCCAGAAGCATTTCCTGGGCCCGCTCGTAAGATTTCAAGTGCGAATCCGAGCCCCATCGAGTATCGGGGCACGCAGGAACCACGCTCTGCAGCATGGACTTGGCTTCCTCCAATCTTCCCTGCTTCATCAGACAAATGCCCAAGTTGCACACTTTGTTGTTGTCCGGCCCAATAGACAACGCTTTTCTGCACATGCAAATAGATTTTCGGCGGTCAATTCTTGTCTTTTATCAACTGGGTTCAACTCGACCTGCTGTCAGGGCAGACTCATGCAATCAGAATCTGGAATTTAAGATCTCACCGGTAGACGGCCTCGGCAGCCAAAAAGTTGCTCTGTTGCATGTAGGCCCACCCCAAGTTTCCCTGCACAGGATAAATAGCATTTCACTGTCAAAATTCGTAAATCATATATTTTGGAGAGAAACAGAAGTAAACATTGACCGAGAATGAATGCGAATCTCACTTAAATCCAGCAGACTGAACAGAACTCTCCGTCACGAGACGAGAAAAAAAAATCGAGCGCATTCGATGCCGAGATTGATTGTGAAAGAAGGCAGCAGGCACGAGAATTGCGTGTGGACTTGACATTTACTTGCTTCTCAAGTTTCAATTCAAGGTCAAGAGGGCGAGCTCGCAAGGGCTTACCAGCAACCGGGTGGCTTCCTGCTCGATGGATACTTGGAACTTCTTCCCTTGTGATCGTGCCGTCTTCGTACGTTTGCCATTGAAGGCCATGCCCTGGTGAATGAGATGGAGCTTGTGCTTGAGGAGCGCAATTTGATCGTCCAGCCTCCCGCACCTCTGTAAACACCAACGAACGCAGAAATGAGCGACAGTTTCCACAATCACTTTACTATTCGACGTGCTGATCACAATCCTCAGAGGAAATCAAACGAATTGAATTTCCATCATAACCCGGAGGAACTTCCACAGAGTTGTGGCGGCGAATCTCGGAGAATGTACTAGCGTCAGTGGTGTTCTTGACCCTAGTGTAGAACCTAACCTCAGGGGACGGAAGCAGCAGCCTACCTTGTACAGGTCCAATAAGACGTTGTCCAGAGATTCCTGAGCTGCATCGGAGCAGCGGTAGCGAAGGGATTTAATGGCTTCAATTGCCTCCTCCGGTCGATTTTGCTGCTTCATAACTATAGCCATGTCCTTCAACGCACTGTCCACTCGATCGCCTGCATTGATCGCAGCCCAGAACAGAGCAATTGCAGTATCCGGATCCTTGTCCACCAGCTGAAATCCGCAGACATACAGAAAAGTCAGCATCCGAGTCGAGCTATTCATGCAAGCGAGCATACATATTACGCAGAATCACTCGCTATAATCGAGGCCAATTTTAATTGCATGGTCGACATTTTGCGAGGGGAACATAGTTTCGCAGTCAGCATGAAGCCAATGGCGCGACAGAGATCGTCCTGCAGAAGCTATTCAGATTCATCAACGATACGAAGACTTTGACTGAAGCTCGGAGATGACTGCCACCAGCTCCAGAAATTAACTGAACTGACGACAACGACGACGACTGAACGGGACTCTGACAGACGGGAACTGTCACCGAATTTTTGACGAGGACCTTTTGATTCCCGGTCTGGCAATTATAGTGTTGACTTATTTCGGGACGTAAGGTCGGCTAAAAGTGGTAATGGACCGAACCCCGACACTCGAGGGACAGAAATAATATAAAGTGGAAGGACTATCGAGTGCGCCGCGAACGACAACGAAAGCTTCTCCGGCCCACGGAGTGAGCGAGAGAGAGGGAATGAGCGAATGTCGACGATGCAAGGAAAGTTGGACGAGGACGATGTCGACATGATGGGTGGGCGAGTGCCCACACATTGTCGACACATGTGGGAGTTTGAGTGACGACATTGGACGACAGGTGCTTACCTGCACATGTTTGGCCTTCACGTATGGAGAGTCCCCAAGTGGCACCTTGTGAATGACGTGAAAAGAGTCCGGCTGTGCAGGGACGCGCTTTTGAAATGGCTTGACAGGCGAGCACGGAGCTGATTTCGACCCTAAGTGGCCTCCAGGCCCCCTCATGAAACTATCACCTCCCCACATCTCCTCGTCGCCACAAATGAGAACGATTTTCCCGGACTAAAAATGAATGCCGAGAATCGTTGAAAGTCGGAAGGAACGATCTTCACGAGTGTCTGAGAACGCGCGCACCGCCAACTACCATCTGCGAGTCGAGATGCTACGGAGATAACAGTACCCAGCTTCAAAACCCACCAATTCGCCCCGCAGTCTCTTGTGATCGAACGGCAGTCTCGTCCTGAGATCGATTCCAAACGTCGACAGAGTGTTCGAGATGAATCTGTCGCAGAATGATCCACCTCGAGCAATCTATTACTCAGCACTCAGGATTTTTTCTCGCCTGTAAATACAAACTCAGCACCCGCTAGGACTCCTCCCGATGCTGAACGCTGTAAACTGTAAGTTCAACACGAATGAAGTCGGGCATCGCCGCAAGGGGTTGCTCCCAACCTCGTGGCTTCGAAGAGCGACCAGTCCGCTACGAACGAAGTGGAGGCGGATGACAGGAGAACAAAATTTCGCCCACACTCGAATTTGTTGTAATCGGTGGTGTTTCACGTGCGTGCGCTGTACGTAGGAAATGTTTTCGCCGTGGTAAGATACACGACTGATGAATAAAAAGCGCACACACGCACACACACAGAGCGAAAGCAGCGAGATAGGGAGGGAGGGATTGAGGGAGGTATAGAGAGATAGGACGGGAGAGGGGAGTGAGAAAACTCTCTGGGGGATGAGAGGGCGAGAGGGCGAGAGGGCGAGAGGAGAAGAAGCCTGTGACTGGAGAGAGGAGGGATGGGGGAGGGATGCAGAATGCAGACGCGGGGGAAGGCACTACTAGCTCTTCAATGGGCAGGGTGCACCGATCGAGGAGGAAAAAGAGCAGGAGCAGCAGAAGGAGGAGGAGGAGGAGGAAGAGGACCAGGATTAGATCAGTCTGATCATCAGGAGAATGGTTGTATCCGTTGGAGAAATTGGCTCGTTGGACTGTCTCCGAAACAATGAGTGAGAGAGAGAGAGAGAGAGAGAGAGAGATAGAGATAGAGATAGAGAGACTCGTTTCTATTGAAAGTCTTCTTCTTCCTCCTGGTCCCGACAGAATCAGGGAGTGCAGATGGAGGAGGAGGAGGAGAAGTGCCTCGAGCCAAACAGAGCTCTCCCCTTACTCACTCACGGTACACAGCGGCACTCGAAGCACTCACTCGCTCATACACTCTCACACATTTTCTCTCTCTCTTTCTCTCTCTCTCAGAGGAGGGACGAGCTGGGGCTGCCGCTGCGTCTGCTGCGCCTTCTGCTGGTCCTGCCCCTCGGCAACGGTAACATGACGCATTCGTTTCTTTCGGGTTATTCAAATGCTCCATCTTTCTTTCGACCTTGTCGGATCCTTTCTTTCCGACTTTGGCCGCAAGCCGACAAAGCTTTCCGTTTTCGGCTGACGGTCCATCCAGCCTGCTGTATGGAAGCACTCCGAGCCGTTCTGCGAACGACGTTAGGAAGACGACAAAATTGGCCCAGAATCTCGGTATGATTTCGGTCAGATTCTTTGCCCGTTGAAGATCGACGGCCTTTGTTCAAACCCGACCTCATCTGCGAGTCGAAGACGTTGCTCACAACGGCCTCATATCCTGCCCGGGGAGCGAGGCTTTCGGCCACGACATTCCGCGAGAGGAGAGAGGGCCCGCAAGGCAGACCGACCGGGCGACGGGGAGGGAGGGAGGGGGAGGAGAAGAGACGTTTGGGTTTTACATCTCTCGGCGGGTTGCCCGGAATGTCGTAGAATATTATATTTATGTATGCATCAGAGTAATCATGCTCTTCGGAGCATAGGAATTGAGACGAAGGGCGAGGCTGTTCATGATCTAACAGTTGCGGATCCGGAAGGCCCCATCTTGGTTTCATGACGAAGATTTAACGGGAAACTACTTTGTGATTCGGAGATTTATTTGAAGTCAAAAACTTAGCCTTTGTTCGTTCAGACGGTCTGTCGTCGGAATAGAGCACCAGTCTTATGAACGTCCGTGCTTTATTATCGTTTTTATTTTCGAGACGTTTGATAGAGAAACGTAATTATGCGACGTTTCATAAACATCCAAGAGATGCATGATCCTATACACTACGTTTCTACGTCTCTTGTTTCAAAAATCTCCTCAAGTTTACTCGCGTGCTCATGTAAGTTCAAGTGTGAGTTACAAAGATAATTACTTCGTAAAGTTAAACACAAAAGAACATATATATTTCCAATTAGACCTATAACATCAACAACACTGTGATCAGTTTTGCAGTGCTAGCTGCTCCAGTTAAGAGTCATATCACAATACAGTCAAATGATGTGGAACAAAAGAATAGTACTTAGCAACATACTTCCAACATGATATAATTTTTTCCTTATATTTCATGTATGCTATGTATTTTTGGAGCATTAGATTAAAACCTTTCCATGTCTGAATGATTGCTTTCTACAAAAAAAAACACTTTGTCATGCACATGTGGTACATGTTGTAATCATGTAGGCAAAGTTAGCACGCTAGGGCACGTCAGGCCGACAGTTATATTATGATGATGTATCATACATATTAACTTGCGTGACTTTATGTTGGAGAGCCTGTTGCAAAAATTTGTATTTCAGTAGTTTGGTCAAATCTTGAGTTGACTCGTGGCAGAGCCGCACGTGCAAAACGTCACTTAGACGCGGATAGCACGATCAAAAAGATCACACAAGCAATAATATCAGGTTGATGTATCATTGATATTAACTTGGATGATTTTACGTTGAAGAGCCTAACTGCAAAGATTTGTATATCATTAGTTTGGTCGAATCTTGAATTGACACGTGGCAGAGCCGTAAGTGCAAAACATCATTTAGTCACGGGTAACATTCTCGTACAGGCCACACAAAGTCAGTTATGTCATGATGATGATGTATCATTGATATTAATTTGCCTACTTTACGTTCGAGAGTTAGAGGTGCAGAGATTTGTATATTGGTGGTTTGATCAAATTGCAAGTTGACACGTGGTAGAGCCGCACGTGCAAGACGTTTCTTGGGTGCGGATAGCACGCTCGGGCAAGCCACGTACGTTATTATATCATGATGATGATGTATCATCATATTAACTTGCTTAACTTTACGTTGGAAAGCATGAGCTGCAGAGATTTGTATATGAGTAGTTTAGTTGAATGTCAAACTAACACGTGGAAGAGATGCATGTGATAAACGTCACGTACATGTGGGTAGCACACTCAAGTAGGCCACACAGTCGATTATATGATGATGATATATACTCAATATTAATTTGACTCATTTTACATTGAAGAGTCAAGTTGCAAAGATGTGTATGTTAGTAGTTTGGTCGAATCTTGAATTCATACGTGTGAAACGTCACGATGATGATGATTCATCATCGATATTAACTTGACTGACTTTACGTTGGAGAGCATGGGATGCAAAGATTTGTATATCAATAGTTTGGTTGAATCTCGAGTTGACACGTGACAAAGAAGCACATGAGAGACATCACATAAGGGCGGTTAGCACGCTTGGGCAGACTCGGACGCAGTTATATGATAATGGTGATATATCATGGATATTAACTTGCCTAACTTTCTGTTGGAAAACACTAGTTACAAAAATTTGTATATCAATAGTTTGATCTAATCTCAGTTGACATGTGGCATAGCATCACGTGCTAGACGTCTCGTATGCATGATTAGCACGCTTGATTAAACTCTTGAAATAACAACAAACTTGGATGCAAAAATTCAAACCAAAACAACATTGCTAACATATATAGACAGATCTAATATATTGGAATTTATAACACATATTCCTTGTAGATACATTTAAGTTATTTACTACTTATTACTAGTGATATATACTAGAACTAAGCTTAATGTCCCATTGCCGTAAGTTCATTCACACAAAGTAGTATTGTGAGAAGAAATGACTATTTTCATATCAGTCTCTTTTCATTTATATTCATGAAAATGAATTTGATCATTTTCACTATCCAATAGCTTGTATGGAATACATGCTATTGGATCTAGATTCTAAATTTAGTGTTCTACAATTTTTGAAACAACATGATTTTATATATAAAAAACACCTAGACTTTTCCATAGTTTGCTCACATAAAAGTTTAAGTTATGTTCCACTTTTTGAAACAAAGGGAGGTAAATTTGGATATATTTATATTGAAAATTTTAACATACCCAAGATAATAGGTAACAATATCTTAAAAAATGTTTGGAATAATGAAGTAGATTGATCAATAAATGAAATTATTCCATCGATGAGTCATACTTTTCAGATTTTTTTAAGCTTTAAAATGCATCTAACCCAATATGAAATATATAAGAAATCTAAATTTATGTTTCACATTTTCAAACGTCATTGCTATAAAATTTATTCTTTTGATGATAATTTTTGAAAACATCTGAATAACATTGAAAATGCGCTTTGTATGGTCCAGGCTTCCATGTCAACTCTTGGATTTGATGGGCAGTTTGTATAAAACCAGAGAGTTCTGAGTCTACTTCACAATCATTGTCTATTGCGATTTCATGTTTTGAGTTGCAAGAAAAATAATAAAGAATTAAACAATCTTTATGAATTCAATTCACCTTTCAATATTGCTTCCAATTTTAATTGCCATTAAAGCAAATTATCATTGAAACAAAATGTGGAAAAAATATATTTCATCTCTTAAATAGTTTTTCTTGAAATAAATTGCAAAGAATGATTTTATGAATTGCAAAAATTTACATTATATGAAGAAAATTGACGTATATTGTAATTTTTTCCGTTTTTTTACAATTTATTAAAAATTTAATAAGTTAATATTACGCTAGTGATTTATTTACTACTAATCTTACATGATGGTTAGGGAATCTAATTTTATAAAACATTTCAGTTTATTTGATGCAAATCAATGCAATAATACATTCTCATTATATTTAAATCAATTGTAATATGACTAGTTTTTTGATCAAGCATCTTGTGATTTTTTATATATTTCTTGCAACTTTCTTTTTGGACCTTATAGAGGTGATGATCATTTTGTTGTTGTTTTGCTTGTGTATCTCATCTTAATGAATCCTCAAACTGGTACAGAATATTCTATAATTGGTCATTATAGGTAGATTGTATTTATCAATCTCTTGATTTTCTAAGTGTTATAGTCTTGGAACAAGTTGTCCTTCTCATTGATAATTTTTATTTGAAGTTTTAACATATTACATTGATTATTCAGTCACTAGTTTTTTTTCATATTTTTAGATTTCAACTTAAAAATTCATACAGATTGAAAACTAATTCTCTTTTTCATGTTACATTCAAGCGATTTCTTATCTCCACTTCCCTTAGTTCTGCCTATGAAAATAATCATGACCTTATCTGTATCACGTAATAAGGTATATAGTTTTCTTGCATTGGATCAATGGTGACACAAAATGAACTAGTAATACTAAAAAACAAAGAAAAAATAAATTACAGGTATAGGATGTGCGTAGTATTTAGATCGACACGACTATTTAAATTTGCAGGGGGCTCGGAATGCTCGAAAAACGATTACTTGGTCATGGTTGGAATTAGTCTTTCTGCAATAACTGAGATCCAACAATGACTAACGACGATGCTTGTGCGGAGACCATACCTTCTAAAGATAACTGAACAGCCATGCAATGATTAAGTTGAGGCTACCACCCAGGACCAGATTGGTGAATGTGATCGTTACTCTTCTAATTATCGTGTCATACAAGCATCGCGCCTTTTAAGTGCTGAAATCGTTGAACATTTTTCCACCACGTAGGTTGGAAACAAAGTTGGTCACCAGACGGTCTCCCGTGTTTCATTGTTAGGATGATCGAACTTGAACTTCTAAAACTTACTTCTAAAGCCATATTTTTCAACTAAGGTAAGACCAATTCAATATGACACTAATGCTGTATGGCTATTATGCATGCTATCTTGAGTGCCGTGTGGACTGTGATAAGTTTAACAAGGCCACATTAGATCCGTTTAATGATAAGATCTACTATTCACGTTCGTTGCTTCCGATTTATGTCCAAACGTAGATTGTGATCTAAGACATCCATTCATTGAATGTTAACTGGGAGCAAAGTGGAGAGTAAATCTGGCATGTTCTAAAATAGATTCTAGAATGCGAAATTAATTTAATTAATTTCGCATTAATTTTTGCTAATGTCACACCACATGGCCAAACAAAGTAGATTTTAAATTTCGCAAAGTACATCGCCATACGTACAGATAGTCGTTTTCTAAAGAAACGATTTCTCGAAATGTATATTAGTAATAGTAAATGTGTGGAGTACATATATTATGCGCACGCATATGCATATATATATATATATATATATATATATATATATATATCATGCCTCAACGTATGGGGAAGGAGTGGCTGAGATACTGCCTCATAGTCTTGTATTGAGCAAAAAGTAACGAATGGAATCTTGTGCATCGTTTACAGATGTTCAAAATAAGCGTCAGCTGCATAATTGAAGCATAACACGTTGACAGGAAATAACGGCTCTCTAAATCTTATCGGTATTTCAATCTTAGATACAACGATAATTTCAACACCTTAATCGAGATAATTCAAATTGTAATTTTATGGTAGATCTAATATAAAATAGTGTTACCGGATCTTCTATTAAAACTATGAGAGTTTTCAACAACGCAATGTAAACCCAGAGACTACAGTCGTTTGACTCATAAAAATACCAGTATTATTTCGGTGTTTTAACTCGTCAGATCTATAAAATATTTAGACTGACGAAAAATCATGTGAAAATTTTTCATCACTGGCCGATTTTTGTCTACTTATCTTGTATTCCCTCAAACAAAATCTGGCCACGGGAAGTTTTGCCATTAAAATAACTCCGAGCTGGAATGAGAAAGAAGTAATCTAGTTACTTAGTTGCCAATAATCATTTGAATTTGTCATACGCTGCTGTAACATACACACCATCTTATGTAAGCATTCCACCTTAAACAGCGTGGTTGTTTTTCAACCCAGACTAGCTAGGTCAATTACAAATAATTGATCCAACAAAAGAGTCACACACGCGGGATGTATTTCTTCCAATTGGGTTAGACAAAGTCGAAACGGGGAGGTGGAGCAGAGCGATCGAATGAGGAGGCGAGAGCAATGAATGTAAAGGTGGACAGTTGGCATGAGACGCAGAACACAACATACTTCACTATGTCAACATCATGAAGACATACCGATTCTAGGCCATCTCTTATAGAAAGCTCGTCCCCCGCCCCACACCGACTCCTGGAAAGATGAGCAAGGTCTTTCCGGGTCTGGAAAGATGGAATGTCCTTCCTCCTTCCATCCGCGGCGCCGGAATCGCGACCAGGTGCAGGGCCCCCCCTGCGTTGCACCATCTCTTCGTGTGGCATCTAACGGCTGCTGTCATGCTAGCTACCCCGCGGTGTCGTCTCTTGTCGGCGCAATAGGCCGACGGCAAAGATCGATGATCGAAATTAACGTCGTCTCCATGTGCCGGGAATTTCCAGAATATTAGGTGCCTTGTCCTAACTGGGCTCACTGGCACTTCTTCCCGGCATCATTTCCCGACTTTCCGATGGACGGGCTGGCTTCGCCTGACGTTGTGGTTCGATTGTATCAGTGTACCGTGCGGGTGCGGGTGGGGGGATTTGCCCGTTTGTCAGTGTCTGTTGTCGGGCCATCGGCGCATCCATTCCACTCTGTTCACGGGCACCGTTTCGGGTTTTGTTGGGTTCGTTCACCGCATGCCCTGGAACCTCTTGGACATCGTATGGTCTTCTCTTCGTTCATCATTGTGCTCTCGATCCTCTGTCTGTATATTCTTCCCACCCTTTGCTCTCGAACGCTCGTCGAGGTTCGTGAATTTCGGTTGGATTAAGACCAAAGTTTGCAAGTAAGTTGACCCGTGGACGCGAGTTTCTCATCTTCCATAAGGCATTGTCAGATAAGGGCATTTGCGAGACATAAGGCGTGGAGAAATCAGTCTTCATCAGTTTATTAAAGAGATGAGATATTCATACAATGCCAAGATAAGCTTTCCAGAACTATTATGCATCTTCTTAGTTCATTAGTTTTCTTCTGAGAAGTTTCGTTTAGCACTAATTATAGTAGTCGCCCTCACTCCCAAAAACCTGAGTAAAAATTTTTGTATAGACATTATCAAACCTTATAAGCAAGAAAACATATAGAAAATTAAGGCTAGAACCCGATATAATCACGATGAAAAGAAGTGCTACAATATTAGAATTATCAGAAACAGGAGTTTATAACGTGATTCCCTTAGTGAATAGCGATGACCATTGCATACGCTGTTGTACTTATATTATACAGAAACAATGGAAATTAATTTGACTCAGCAGACCTCCTTGTCACCGATATAAACGTCGGAAACTCCTCATTTAAGCCGACACAAAGGTTCGAAGAGATTGTTTTAGGAACAAGAGAAATCCCACAATTCGCGAAATTGGAGCATATATCAGCTGGTAGTGCAAGCGGGAGTCTCATCCGAGAGAATATTGAAACGTGAAGGACCATCGGAAAAGAACCTAGTTTTGCAGTTTTGGAGTGAAGCTTTTGACTCGGTGAACAGAACTGGTGAAACAAAATGACTGTGAAGTCTCTGGACGTCAGCACTGCCCACATACAATGTATGTGAACCGCCAGCTCTCAGTGAAAACAGAACTGGAGATTCTCTGTCTCCGTGAGCTTCAGAGATTAAGATTAGAAGGAAATTAGCACCTCGAAGGTTAACCACTTTCATGCTCGTCTCCGTCAAAACATCGCTAAGTCCAGCCCCATTACTCCATTGATCACTTGTCTGAACTTTTCCAAACTGCTCTCAGTAGCGTCGTCAACACCCAGGGAAGATCTCTCGGACCTTATTGCTCGTGCCAAAGGACTTTTGGAATAGTTTAGGAGTTCGATGGGTCGCTTTTCCCCCAAAAGATACGAACGACCCTTAGCGAGGTAGCGATCGTCCTCCTGCCATGCAGTACACATGACGGGGACCAGATTCATTGAACCTGGAATCCACAACTCTCCTTAAAGCCTGTAGATTCGACGCTAGTCACTTTGTGAAAGGTGCATGCACCTGCAAGAGCGAAAATATTGTTATCTTGCAAACGGGATCTGTCGCCCCGTCATCTAAGAATGATCGACTTTTTCTTGTTCAGTTGGGTTTGTCCTTTGCAGCATGGGATTGTTTACTGTGCTAGGGGATGAATAGCAGCATGCACACATACAGCTCGAGTTTCTACTCTTTTTAAGGAACGAAATTTGGCCACAAGCCAAGAAGCTCGAGCAGGTGCAGGGTGGGAGCAGTGGCACTGGAGTAATTCGTTGCGCGGAACATGACATACAACACGGTGCCAGAAAATCGAAGGGGCGTTAGAGATAGAAGAAAAAAACAGAATTATTGGGAAGTGGAGAATGGTGCAAGTGAATTGAGGTTGCGGTGAGTCGAGCGGCGGCCTCATCCAGTGTTTTGAGGGGAGTCACACCGATTCAGTTGACTTGACTTGTATTCCCTTGCTTTTGTCTTGCTCGCTCAAAGTTGACCAATATGGAGGAATCCCATGCTGTTCTCCATTCTGCACTGGCATTTTTCACGTTGCTTCTGCTCCTCTCCCTCCGTTTCCTCTCATTTTTGCTATCATACTTCGGCTCCTTAATTTCTCTTTCCTCTTCTCAAGAGATGCGAAATTCCGATTGATGAAATGATGACTATTCTCTCCTTTTCAAATTGTGACATAGTTTATTACATGATTCGCCCTCTTGAATCATGTGAGCAAATCACATTTGGCTGGAATATACATGTCGGTATCTTAGCTTTGTCTTTCTGGATCATTTAAAATTTGGACTTGAGGTTTAGGGGTTTAGATATAGTAGATGCCCTGAAACATATTTTCACAGCATCTACTATATCTAAACCCTTACCACCCTAAACCTCAAGTCCAAATTTTAAATGATCCAGCATCTACTATATCTAAACCCTTACCACCCTAAACCTCAAGTCCAAGTTTTAAATGATCCAGAAAGACAATGATAAGATACCGACCTGTATATTCCATAGACATATTTTCACCACAGTCCTAAAGGCAAACCCATATTCTTCTGTTTGTTTCGTTACTTGATTGGTTTGATGAGGTTTTTTGAATTCTTTTGTTATCCGTTTGATGGAAGAATTTTTATTCTTCACATCAATTCTATGAAGAATACTGTATCCAATATATACTAGACAAACTTATTCTACTCCACTGCGCAAACTTGCTTTTAGTATAGATTGTTCAAATTTGGTTTGAGCAGGTGATAATTGAGACAAATCTTGATGACTGAAACTTGATATATAGAAGAAAAAAATACCATTTAAAATAATAATGGTCTAACATTAATCTTGATGCACAAATGTCACACAAGTATGAAAATTTTATTCTAAATGTTAGAAAAAGTTCAATAGATATTTCTCATACTTAAATAATATGTATTAATGTGATGTATCCTCATAATTGTCTTTAAAATAGTTTGCGATAAAAATTTAATAAAAATTTTTAGAATTTCAAACCTTTAAAATATGTATTTTCAATTTATGTGTGTGAAATCATTGACATCCGTATATTTTTATGTGGAAGAATTACAAATTATTAGATTTGGAAATAATATATAAAAAAGAATTAATTTTATTTAAAAAATAAATTATTATAATCAAAATTAATTATAAATTAAAAAATAAGTAATATCAATGTATGACATTGCTCAAATGTAATATTTAGAAAATATGGCATGATTTTTTCATAAAGTAAAATCAATGTAGGAATGATAATTGAGAAACTCAGGACAAAGAGACAATATACAAGTACATGCTCACACATGACATTGAAGATACGATATATGACATGACATTGAAAATAGGATATATGGTTTGTCACTATCACTAACGTCCACAAAATCCAAAAGATTTCACTAAAATCAAAAAATGTTTGAGTATAGCTATGGCTTGTGGTATTTTATAGTGAAAAAAAAAAACCTAACTAACTAGAAAAAGCCTAAAGCTAATTCTAACTAGGGTAAAACTAACTAGCATGAGATATTGTTAGACTTATTCAAATATTTCATCTTAAATGCGTAAATCAATTCGATAGTGCATCTATGAACATCAGATTTATTCTTTGTCAAATGAAAATGTTATTAACACAGAATAATGAAATTGAAAATTTCATTTTCAACTTATTCATATATACATATGTTAAGATTCTTGTGCTTTCATGAATCCATCAAATCTAGCATTAGCTTGTTAGATTCAATCCAATGATGATTTCGTTAATCTACAAATCATCAAGAAAAAATGATCTTTTGGAAATAAAAGTTCAAAAAAGCAAAATATTTGTCTCATATAGAATTTTTTCTTACAAAAACTTATAAAAAAATATTGTAAATACATACTTTTGATTCAGACCTAAACAAAATAATGCACCAAGTGCACATACTAGTCAAATGTATCATACTTAGCTACAAATAAAGTATTTTTGTTATGATACATACCTTTTTTGTGTAAAATCTCTAGCCATCAACTTGGATTTGAAAATTCTACTCTTGTCATTTGTCAAATTGTAATTTAGTTTATACTTTCATGTTCTAGTTCAAAGTTTGATTTCTTGGAACCTCCATTGGCTTTCAAATCTTGTTATAGAATATTGCATTTCACTTTTCATATTATTATTTCATTTAAGCTTATTGACAAAGGTTTGAAATTCTCTATAATATGATTTTTGTTTTTTCAAGATCAAAGCAATGTCATCATTATACTGAGTATCAATATCATTACACTAACTATCAAGATAATAGACTTCAAAAATTGATGATTTGATTAATAATATATATATGATAATAGCTTTACTAATCCAATTTGATGATCTTTTAGTAGACAAATCTAATTGATTTGTATGATCTAGTGTTGATATTTGAAGCTCATCAACAATAACATACTCTTTAACTACAATTTTTTAAAAATTCGCTTCATTTGTATTAAAAATTATTAGTTGTATTACAATATTTATAGCATATCATCAATATTTTACTCAAAGATATAAATGATTAGAGTTAGTTGGAAAGACCAGAAAGTATTACTCTCTTTCAATGATATGGATACATTGAAGTAAACATTTATGTTAACATAATTTCAGTGTTAATTAAATCCCATAACTCATGATTTTTTATATTACAAGCATATTTTGATAAATAATTTTTTTTAATTGTATAGATGAAAGTATAAGATGAACATCCAAAAATTATTAAACCACTATAAGCCATTTATTTGTAACTCAATGTAAAGTATGTCAAAAAATTGATTGCATTGGAAATCTTTTGTTGTTATTGGTAAAAAATTTCTCAAGGTTATAACAACTCAATACTAAGACTAATTAGTTAGGTGAAAAAAATACACAAAAATTTAAAATTTAAAATTCTTGTGTAGTTAGATATTTCAAATTACAAAAGTTTCTATCATTCTTCAATTCGACGCCTTTTGAGTTACGTAGTTCTTTGAACAACATAGTACGATAAAAATTGTAAGCTGTCTTTGGGAGAAGTTATTGTCTATCAAAAGCCTCTATGAATAAATAAATAAATAAATCTAAGAAATGATGGTGTTATTTACGATTTCAATTTAAAATTTATTTGATAAATCAGATTGATATGACATTCTGTGCATTTTTTTCAGAAATATTGTGTTGCGGATCATGAACCTGTATGACTATTTGCAATCACTTTTAAATTCTTTGAAATGATATCTTTTGTCTAGACCAAATTTCAATTTGGACTTTTCAACCTTTAAAAGTTATTAAGATTTCAAAATTTTGTGTGAGAATATAAGTTCATATAATTTTTGAGTATTCATCAATAAATTTTACACAATATAGATTATGAGATAATCTCCACATGTTACTATGTATATATTCAAATTAGTACTTGAAACTCAAAAAACTACTTCAAACCTTGATCTTCAACATCAAAATCTTGACTAATACGTTTAGATCTTACACAATACACAAATTCTAAGTCAATTGTTACTATCACAAGTAATAAACTCATATTGCCAAAAAATGTAATAGACTAGAATGCTATACATGAATCATTTCAACTTGAAATTTAGTAAAGTTGACTTAATCAAATATGGTGATGCTCTCTGTCATGTATGTATTGCTGTGCTTGTTAGCATTTAACATTATAATTTAACATAATCTCACCTCAAACATACATTCTTAAGAACTCCATTCAAAGCTTTTTGAATCTAACATTCCAATAGAAGTCAATTTTTTTCTCATATCAAATAAAAATCTGACTTAAATCAATATAGGTTAAACTCCATCAAATATTTGAATCTTAACAAAATTGATACATTCAATCCTATACCATTAATCAGTTTTGCATAAAAACCAAACCATTTGATATTAAAAAAGTACAAAAAACTTTATAATGTAACATATGTGATAAGGATCAATGTTGTACATACATCATCAATATTCTTTGATGAATTGCAAAAGTACATACGTCTAACTTTTTCGAGCAAGTCAATCTTCTTAGAATTAAGCTTTTGAATCTTATTAGCTAAAGAAAGATCATCATCAATTGAAATTCTTTATAATTCTTCTAAACATATACGCCATGGCCAAATTTTCAATTTATAAGCTTGTTTTATTTTAATAACTTATCCTTATATTTGAATCTACTCTTAAACCAAAACACGTGTCATCCTTGTTATCCGTGAATATGATCAACCTTGAGTTACATTAATGGCATATTTGAAAAAAAGTGTGGAAGAAATGATTTCATTTTTTGCTCTAAATTATCAGTTAATGAAGCTTTTTATAACTTTGTTTAAATGAAACAACAAAGCGTAAATGATAGTGATTGATAAAAGGAAAGTAATGAATTCAAAAGATGAATAGTTTTGCTTTAGAATTAATATTCACATCAAGATTTTGAAGATCAATGACAAGATTATCAAACACATCAATGACATTTTGAATCTTTGTGACATAATTTTTTTCATTTTGAAGCTTATTGGCTTTAAGCAAATATATAAGCTGTTTGAAATTTTGAAAAAATTTAAAATCTTTGCTCAAGAATAAAAAAAAAGATGATTATGATCCTCATATTCATGCATGTAGTATTACAATATTCACATATTGCTCATGAAGTTTTTCCAAGTCGTAAGTGTATAATTTTCACCTTAACGTTTTGCCTTAAGCTATGATTTTTAGCTTGCACTTAACTTGTTTCTCACATAATACATAATCACTACTCAATTGTATTTGAATATCATCTTATTGATTGTTTAGATGTCATGTCCATCATCTTCAACTGTTAAACTTTTGAAGTTGTTTTATAACCTACAAACTAACTCTCATTAAAGTTTAACTCACATGACTTTAATATATTCATGACATACTTTTTTGAATCATAAGTGTGAAAATTAATCATCATATGAAATTATTACAAATTTTTTGATTATCTTATCACAAAAATTTGCTAGGATGAATAAATAAAAGATAGAGTGAAGTTCACCTTGAGTTATGACTTGAAAACTATACAAGATCGCAAAGTATTAGTTAGCTAATCTTTTGTGACAAGCATTCAATTTTTTGATGATCATTCTTGGATTTGATTAATATATGATTTAGAAAATAGTTGTATGCAGTAAATGATTAACTTTTCAATGTTATTTTTTTTTGGCAAAACCCATTATTTTCAAGTTTTAAATTTATAAATTTTTTTAAGAAATATTTATCCATGATATATTCAAAATTTTGATTTTGATACTTCATCACATTCGATTTATTGATTTTATATTATTGAGTCTATACTTTAGCAAAAATGTAAACTCTAAGTGAATCATGTGTTTTTTGAATTTAAGAAAGGTCAAAATTCACTCATTACATCCATAAATGGAGGATTTTGAACCAATGGGATCTTTTTTTGCAACTTTATTTGAAATTCGTTGAGGTTGTTCCAACCTTTCTTGGATGAAAAAAGAGCAATTTGTTTTCAAGAATTTAATTTAATGAGATACGATATCAGATCTCACAAGCTTAAGTAATTTTGAACAATTAGAGATAATTTTAGAAGATTTTTTTGTTCCTAAGTCAAATTTGCATTAAGGTGTGTGTTTTGAATGATTTCAAGAGTGTTCTCAGGTTTTGAAAGTTTCCAAGATTATCCTTAGAAAGCATATAAATTAAATTTTCTTATACATTCAAAATTAAAGTCAGTTAGTTTTGAAAACAATATGATGACCAAGATATGACATTAGTAAATTGAAAAATTGCACTAGCTGTCATTTTAATATAATCACTATGAAATTTGATACAAATAAGTTCTTGAAACAAAATTTCTCTAACGTCATGTTTAGATGAAATTTATGTTTTTGTGAAATTTGATATTGATTGCAGCAACTGTTGCAAAGTTATTACAAGATTGTTCCGAAAATTTGCAGAATGTTTTGTATATATTTGATAATTGTTGTGAAAGATCTGTAAGTTTAAACTCTAAGAACAAATTTTAAAGATCAAAACAAATACAAAATCAATCATCTAGAAAGTTTGAGGAATAATGAACCGTTTAGACCTTAGTAGCCTCTACATTTTCGTAACAAAGTGTCAGTTGTGTGAAACATTCTAATGAATGAAAGCAAATGAAGATCGGAGTGCAACGACTCACTCAAGAGATATTAAGAATCAACCGCCAGCCAAACGCTGTGACCTTAACATGAAGCCATAACATGATGAGACCGTTATCAAGACTCCATCTTTAACATCCCTGAACCAAATTTCAATCTAGGACCTGATTCCAACATTAGTTGTATGCCGCAATGCTCAAACGAGTTGATGTGAATGTGTCACTTGTTCCCTTCGCATGTGAGCGGAGTGAAAAAACTAGTCTTATACTACTACTAATTTGCTCGGTTTTCCGAACGTTGCTCATGTACAGAAGCTAGAGATCTGAATCCAACCTGCTCTTGTAGTTCACTTTGTTCTCTGATGCACATCGGTAAAAGAACTACCGTGCATGCAAATGTCCTATTGAAGCCTACAAACAGCTATGCGATTGTTACATATAATCCTTCCAATGCAGCCATTGGCACCTGAGAATTTCCCAAGGTCTCACCAACTGCAGTATATGAAAACCATCAATCTCACAAACCCTCTTTCCACATGCTTGCCATCCAAAAAGACGCTATACTGACTTGAAACACAAGCCTCTCCTCCTTGTATCACTGTCAAAAAAATGCGTCTTCCTCCTATTTTGGCTTCAAATATATCACAGCACTGCTAACCATAAACCGCATGACATGTAAGTATGACAATACTTACATGTCAAAAATCAGCCGTCCATGTCTTGAAAACTCTCAGTGTAAAGAGAGTTTTTTTGGATCTGTTCATACCCACTATGTGATCACTCCACAACTTGAATTTGCACATATTTATTGTTCGGAGCTGATGCTCAAGGTCCTTCGTAAACATTCAGATAAGCTTCGGTGTCCAAAGAATTTAGGTTGATAAATTTTTAATCTGAAAATTATGCTCAGACACTTGTTGGCTTGCCACAATCTGCAGTCGATTTGTGTCCAACTTATATAATTTCCATCTTCTTTCTTTCGATAGAAAGAGGGTGAAAATGGTACCACCAGCATCACCGTTCTTGGTCGCACGTTAAGTTGAAGCACGTTGATAGCAACGCTGATGCTTTTGTGCACAACGTTGCTATTAACGAACATGCGGTCTCATTGCATGGCGCTGCAAGTTTCGCTTGATTTCTAGTGTAAGTTTTTGATAAAATAAGTCATGTAGCACTAACGGCCAAGACATCCCACGCGCATGTGAAATCCCATCAGAAAAATAACGAACAGATCAACGGGGCTGAAGGTTGCATTTAAATCCTTGTCTCAACATTCATCGCAGTGACTGGATATTCGAGTTCAAAATGACGCAAATTGGATCGCACGGGGAGAGTATAAATTGAACCTAGATCAATCGTTGTGGAGCCAATTAGTAAGGCAAATTTTGAACTTTAGTATCATACAACTGATAGGTGCTGACGGACGAGATACATAACTCACCTTCGTGAATGAAAATATAACATCTTTATGTTTATGTCGTTGAAACATCTCTTATACATGACTTGACGTGAAGTGGCATATGTCTCGTGTATGTGACGGTGGAACGAACTAAGTGTGAGGTGAACACTTATAATTGCATCGAGTGGATTTGTGAGACGCAACATGTCTCCATGCCGCAATTTTCCAACGTGAACAGCACCGGTCCATGCAAGTTTTCATACAAGGAAGCACAATATCATTCAAGAATTACATGTCCTTACAAAGCTTGACTTTTCGCTTAGCGAAGTGCAGAATGTTGATCCATATGATTGTCATGGATTTCTCACGTCGGCCTTAACTTTGGAAGACATCAAAGCTGGACACTCAAAATTGAATGTGTACAAAGTTGAATGGTGCGATTCTGAGGACTTGTTTTATCTAGGTTCATTTAAATCCCCCTCTAGGACGGTAAATCTGCCAAACCGTGTTAAACATATGCGCCAAGTTTAAATCAAACCTTATTCAGGCTTCCAGAGAGCGACCAACTCTCGGCCTACTGCAAGCCAAACATGACGCATTTCTAGTAACAACAGCATCCAGAAAGGGCTCTCGCTCAAGCGTAGTAGATTTGTACTCGAGGCAGCTCGAGAGCTTGCTGGGACTGATTGTCTGCAACCTGGATTCTTGGCGGAAAAGTTCTCAGAATGGCACTCGGTGACAGGGGCAAGTTAGCCCATTTCTCCAGCATGAACTCATAGTGGTATATACAGACAGCTCCTTCTCCATATTCTTGTTGATGACGACGAATGTCCTGCGATGTTTAGAGCAATTGCGCCTTCTCAGCGATCTTTCTCTCTCTCCCACTACCTGGGAGAGAGTGGCCAGAAATTGTACCTCAGAGGTCCACTGGAAGGTGTTACTTGCAAATCGGCGCCCCGGGTCTTCCATTCCGGAAGACTTCGTGTTCGAGAGAGAGCACTCTTGTCATATTTCCCAGTAGACGAGCTCTTGGAGCAATGATGGGTACCGGTGCTAACGCGAGGTAGACTCGTCAAGTCTGCAACCTGAGAATGGCAGACGAAGAGTTGATCAGGCCTGGGATAGCAGAACTCCATGGAGCGCGGCTCATGTGTCATAATCGACTGTTGTATCGATCAACAACTTTCGCACGCAGAACATTTATCATCATGGCGCTTGCGCACGGTCCATGCAAACCACCTGAAGCTAAATGACAGTGGTTAATTAACTTACATACGAGGAGCTGCTTCTTCGGCTTATGTCGGCCGATATAGCACTCGTAGCAGGATATGGACGAGTACCTCCAGGGATCCTGCACACTCAATGAGAAAATTGTATCCAGAAGGCTTATAAACTAGAGCCCATCACAGTCGAGGTCCCAACCGAGTGTTTCAAAGACGAACTTGAATCGAAAAGAATGAGCACATCGACGACCGGCTTCTAATCTTCGTAAACCATGATCCAGCAAAAAATTCCAAATCTCATCCAACACATAAAAAACAACATCCAGAACACATGAAATCGAGGTTGCGGAATTGTTTAATTTATATGACCACTGAAGAGATACATATTGGGATGTACGCTGCACGCTAAACAGGGAGGATCGATTTCTACTATCTCCGGTTACTACGTGCTGTGTAAATGCATCGACGATGATATGGGAGCTAGGGCTGTAGGTGAGGTGCCCTTAATGCAGGGCGTGAGAAATCATTGTAATTGCAGCTGTGGAAACCAGATGCTCGGTCCTGGACATGGCAAACACGTGCACTGCCAGACAAGACCGTGCGCTGGGCTGCTGGTGAGGAACATCAGGCCACGAGCTTTGAATGTGAGGAAGTCTACCACGGGTCTAGTGTGCCACGAGACGGGGTCGACCCCTCGTTCTTGTGGGAGAGTGAAGAGTGCCCGTCAAAGATATGAAACCAGGCACATTTCATACCAAGGCACACACTAATGCGGCAGCTAGCCTGAGTCGAAATCAAAAGCCTTTACATTTGGATTGATTTCGGTGGCAAGAGCTGGATTGAGGACTGTGGGGCATTCCGTCACAGATGAATTTGGCGCATCGAGACAAGCTCCTCAGGAATTGAGGAAGATGAGAGTTCAATTGGGCACAAGAGAGTCGGATCTGAATTCCAAGCAGTTCGGTGGATCCACTGAGCTGCAAAAGACAATTACGTTTGAACATTACGCCCACATCACCATGGCGGCATGGACCCAAGAATTGGAAGCTTGTGGAGAAGGCGGAAGAATGGTTTACCTGGAACTTCTGCTGGTACTCCATGACAATGCCCGTTTGAATCTGCTGCTCAACATTTTGCCTACTTGTCTCCGGCTGCGGGAGGAAGGAGGAGTGGCAGTCTTGTGAAAAATTTTCGGCATCGAGAACACTCTCCGCAATCGCCAGAATCTGGAAATGGGACTTTGTTTCATGGGATTCATCTTGAGCTGCGGGAATTGGCTCACGTAGCCTCCACGTTATTTCTCGTTATGACGGGAATTCCAAGCCCGGTTGTGGAAGCTTGTACTGGGCAATGGTTGAGGCTTGGACCTGCATCAAGCACAGACGGTGGAAGAAAGAACGGCGAAATTGATGTTGTCCCTGAATCTAAAATTTTATAGTATAAATCGTGAGATCAGCATGGAAATCGACGTCTCAATTCCAGTCCCGCCATAGCTTGTGTTCGAGCCTCGCACTCCCCGCACATGCAGCTACATTCGTATTTAGGGGTGTCGTTGACCTCACATGCTCACATGGAATTTGAGACACAGCAGTTCGTCGGCTGATGGGTCGCTTGATTGTCGGCTGAAGCTTCGCCTCAAGGTCTGTTAGCCTTCAGGCCAAGAGAAAGAAAAGAAAATAAGAGGAAAAGAAAAGGAGAGAAGCGCCATTGCGCTAATCGGAGGAGATTTGTTGGAGTCTAGCTATAATTGACAATTGACTAAAATTCCGTAGAACGCAGAATGGCAATCGATGGGAGCGATCTGACAGCATGCCTCCGGTGCTTGCAGCTCTGCCTTCAAGTCCCCCAACGTGCTGGCCAGAATGTTCGTCCAGAAGTTGAGCCGGCTGCCAGAAGCACCGGAAGTGCAACCTCCGACAGTTGACCTGGCCGAATAACTATATCCATAAGTGTGCATGTGAGCGAGATACCGAGTGTTTATTTCCAGTGAATGAATGAGGAATTGAAATTTTCTTCGGTTTCACTTTGAACTTTCTGCGAGTTATAGAAAGATGAGCTCGCAGGAGCGTTCATGTGAGCAGCTCGCCAGGTCGATAATGGCACAAATATTGTTTTTGTGGAGGGACGATCCACGTGCGAGCCCAGCTTCCATGATATCTGATGCGATTTTGAAATAATTCTGGTGCTTGAGAGTCATCATGTACTTACTTACTACCTCTTCATGCTCCACAATTGCGTGCTGCAGCCGTTGACAGATATGCATGTGCGAGCTCGCTCCTTCCCTAAACCTGTTTAGCAGTTTCATCTTCATTTGGGTTTGGAATGATTAAGTTCGTTCAGTAAAAAGGCAGAAGATATTTTGTCGAGCGAACGAAGGTGTCGGTGTCATTATTGCTGCTGCCATCGGAGGGAGAGTCGGTGACTCGGCGTTGAGTCGCGGTTGACTTTTATAAACCAGCAAGGATATGGACGAGATGGTGACTGCGACCATATTTTAGGTCATTTTTAGGTGCAGCAAACCACCGAGCAATCAAAGTATGGCACTCTCGTACTTTGAAGAAAAGATATCACTTCTTCCATTCGCAACCTGCTGTACCTCCTCAATCATTGCGTTTCTGTCGATGGATTGGTTCGGATGCCCAAGTAGATTATGTTTCATGGGTACGAGTAATGGAAACTAGTCTCGTGAGCTTGTAGATGTAGAAATCAGTTTTAGATCAGGAACTCTATAAGCAATCAGTGAAGGTGATTCAAACGCTAAGAAATTGTAGTGTCAAAAGTAATGCATGTGAGCTGACATTAGCGGAACGACGAATTATGAACTATGAAAAGCAGAAGCTTAGATGACGAAGTCAACACAAGATTTCACGCTCCTGGTTGTATATTATGAAGCAGGGTTTCACGATTCCAAGGGATGCAGGGCAAACTAAAAGGTCTATCGTGCATCCATATTATTGACAGGCCTAAAACATAACTCCTAAGAAATCATGTCGATGCACATGTTCTTACCAAGAAAAAGGGCCAATTATAGAATAAATAGATGTTCCAGTCCCAACATGGAATTTCGTTTACCCTGGATATAACATGCCGGAATATGAAGAGCGAACGACGATCTAACTTTGACAGACATGTAAATGTCATGATGTTGTTTTACGCTAGCTTGTGACCACGTATCCATTACACTTGCACACTTTAGTGTTTGGTGAGGGTTTGAAAACAGTAGAAAATATAGTTTCAACGTGTTTTCAGCTGATTGAGAGTAGCCTGGAAATTAATTTATTCTTTAATTTTACGTTCGTGATCCAGGATACCGAAGTGTGCGTGGAAGGGAGATCAAGATGAAGCAATAGTACTTTGACAGCTGCCTTTGCAGTCATACTCAGATCGTTGTTTTGGGTCCGGAGGTCAGGAATGTGGGCCAGTTGCGTTCATGAATCCTAGGTCTCACTCAACTCCACGTTCGCGAGCATCCTGAAGAGAGATATTGTACAGCAGTCACAACTCATCTATGCTCTGCTGTGATGCAACAGATTCATGTACATGATTGGCTTTTACAAGACTCGAATGCAGGTTTCCTAAAGCTGCTTCCGAGTTGATCTCTTGCACGAACTAACGAGATTTAGGCCTAAACGCAGACAAACTGCTGAAGTTCAAATTTCTGTCTACATTGATCTTAGACTGAAAGAGGTCGTGAATGACCGCGTGGACTTGTATGCTGCGTGTGATAGAGGTGCTTTCTCGTCGATCTGGATGTGCAACATACAGGTAATAATATAAACATGTTGGATTTAGCCGACCATTCTTACAGCCAGAATTGTTAATTCATCGAGATTGTGAAGTCCAGCAAAATTCTGGCTCTTCTCTTTTGCCTCGGTTATTATAGGAGTGGGCACTACTGTCGTTGTTGGAATCATAAGTCTATGCAGCACACAAGGGTAAGATGCCGACAGCTCTTCTAAAGCAAGAGCAAAATGTAGTGAAGAGGGAAAACAGATTGAAGCGTAGGAGGCCATGGAAGCAGCCGAGAGAACGAATCTTTGTTCATCAACACCGAAACAAATCAGAAACTCGTGATGCTCTCAACGTTTTGATGAAATCGGCGTAAATGATACTGAAATGAAACTAGCCTACAGTATTTCCCGAATGAAGGCACATGATTTTCCATAAGGTTTTGAAGCAATCTCGATGGGAAGATAGGATGCAGCAGCAGTTTTATCTGTCATCTGCATGGTTTCTTCATCCCCATTTTTTGTTGTTGGAAATTTCGACCAAAGACACCTGTAGCTGGAACCATAACGCAAAGCCATGGCAGAGGACAACATGGCCATAGTCTTAATTGGACACAGTTGTAGTCTTGCAGATGCTTGAGTGAGGAAACGCTGCCTTATCCTGAGACAGAAGGTCATTTAGGGTTGCGACAATGTGATCAGTATCTCATTCGATCCATGGCACGAGTAGGAAGGACTTGAAGCACACCTTAACCGTTTCAGTATTTGCCTCATCGCGGATGAATCCAACCGTAGTTCGGCCGTCCGATGCGTCGGCAATCGAGAAATGCTGGGTTGATGCAGCATTCATCCTCTGCTGTAAACATGTGGGCTTAACATTAACAGCTCGAAGTCTCAAGAGAACTGTCTCGTATCTGTAATGTGTCATGGACACGAAAGATACGTGTACATGCACGAGGCTGGCTATTCTCTCTGTGAAGGAAAGTATATCTCTACAACGGACCGTGTCGAGGAAGTGAGGCTGTCGCAATTGCTCTTAGTTCCACCCCTCAACCTTAATTCATCGACCAATTTTCTGGATGAGTCTTATCGGTACATACTGCCTTATTTTTATCTATGAAATGTAAGTCGATCACGTCAGTGTAGAACACCAGAACAACGCGTTCACAAGCGCGTTTCAGTCTCATTCATTCATAAGTCACTCCAAATTGCCCCTCACTCCACCCTTGTGACCACCAGGGAACACAATTAGACAAGTGAATTGAACATCGTGCTGTAACTGAGTCATCACCCACTCGGCCGTCAGGTACGTATTCACACACTCTACTGGACTAGTCCATGCACCGATCACACATTGGAGCCAGAAGTTGAAGGTGTCCGTCCGTCCGTCCAAAGTAGGTACAATTCACGACGATTAACGTGGCCCATCTCGGCAGCCACAGAATCCCGGAACCAAATTCTATACAGACTCAGCTGCAATTCCGCCGTGACAGGTTCGGGTCGAAACTTGGCTCGGCCGAGTCACGAGGCCTTCCCGCAACAACGAAGGGATCGAGTTCAGACAGTAATCAATTCTAAGCACATATACGACCACGGACGCTCTGGCAGACGGAACGGTCTCCAAATTTGTCGCTAGTCCCCGTCACCTCGATACACACACGTGTCCATGCACGTCAAACGTGGCCGAATGATGAGGGGCCTCGCTCGGATCAAGACTCTCGGGCGCAACGTTCTTCTAGCGGTTCGCGGGGCAGGATGAAAAGCCGTTGGGCGAAGGACAAGAGCTCCGAGGCGTGGTTATTGAATTTGGTTGCGCCCGTGTGAACACAACGTATCGGATTGGAAATGTGCCAGTAGCGCCTGGGCCGTCGCCGGTAACGTTGCTATTTACGTCGTCCATTCAGCTGGCTCGACGAGATTAGACGCGCATGTGGCGACATCGGACGACGAGACGCTTCGAGATATAGCGACTCGCGATCATGCAAGTGGAGAGCAATATTAGCTTCCTCCAGCGCACGAGGAAGCGAGGGCGAGAATTTGCCGCCTAATTGTTGCGATTGGTCTCCGCAGACACATCGAAGCAGAGCAGAGAGAGGAAAAGGGGCGATTCAGACTCGAGCTTCTACACTGTCTTCGATCCCTCGCTGGAGCTCTGACGTCGCTCTATCATACCTCGATTATCATCGCCATCTGCTCAAAATGTCTGCAAAATGGATTCTCATAGCGACGGTGGCCTTGTTCCTGGCAGTGCCTCAGGTTCATGGCCAGACGGCTCCAGCTCCTGGCCCAGCGCTCACTCGAGTCAATACGACTTTCACCGAGAGCGACTTCTATCGTAAGCAGCAATTGTCCATCCTTTCGAATTTGTGTCTTAGAGGTCTAGACTCGGGGCAGGATTCATTGGACTGTTCCGATGGAGCCCGCCAACACGAGATAATGCACGAATGTCTTCCCATCTCTGCTTCTGTTTCCACCCCACTGGGAGCCTAGCCGTGTAAACAGAGCGAAACAGCTGTCGAATTTGCAGACCTCCACGCCTCTCTGTCTGCATTCTCGTTCATTGCATTCATAGGAACTTACAGAGCAAGGCAATTTGGTGTGCAGGCACGAAGTGCTTCCCGATGGGGAACAAGAGGGCATCTCAGCTCGGCATGATCGTGGCTGGAATCGGTGAGCCCTACTTCAAGGACGGCGCAGCGTGCGGAAGTGTAATCAACGTCAAGTGTGTTGCGGACGCCGAACACCCCTGGGATACCCGTACCTGTACAGGTGGATCCGTGAACGTGACCATTGTGGACAAATGCGAGCACAACCCGCCCTGCCTCAACCTCCACTTGAATGCTTTCCAGGTCATCGGTACTCGCAACATTTCGGGCTTCATCATCGCAGATTTTTATGAGTAAGAACCTCCACAGCTCATGGAGAAAAATCTCCTGACCACACTACTAAGTCCACTCTGCGATAGGCTGGCAGGCGCAATCTTAATGCATCGATGCCGAACGTCCTTCTCAAGCTGTCGTCATCGTTGTAGGTGATAAGTGTGAGGAGTGACGTAGATATTATGAGGCCCTGTGGAAAGATCTTCTCCCTGTTCTTCAGTCGTCGTCCACATCATTCTACACTGCTTGAAACTCTTGCATCTCCATACATTCCCACTTCATCATGTAAAGAGATGAATTCAGAGATTAGTCTTGTTAGGCGTTCTGTTTGTAGATGGCTATCTACTGGAGGATTTATGTCTGTAAGATGCACGGTTTCAGTTGAAGCTTATCATGTAATCATTACCATATATCGATTTGTTTGGTAAAATTTGCTGCTCTTTTGCTTGTGCCAGGGTCTCGGCAGGAACAGGGGTGGTGTGGACCCCACAGCAGTAGGATGTTCAGGAAAGATGGCATCGTCAAATCGTCAGGCGATCGACTGGTTGTTTACAATTGACTTGTTGTAGTCGACCTGGACACCCCTGAGTTGTATTATACACGCGTAAGTCAGCAAGAGGTGGCTTTAGGAGGTCTCTTCCGATCAATATCAGGAAGCAGTCTACTCTGCTAGACTACGCACCTTTTCAGAAGTGCTTCGCACGTCAAATTGCGCTGAATGAAGAATTAGAAACAGCACGTCCTTGCGCAGTATGCAAAGTAGGAAATCTCAATATGAAGGGATTGAATTGAATCTCTTGGTACAAATTGTTCCATGTATGTTGTTATATCAATGTAAAACACTTACTATCCCATATCTTTCGGTTTAGTCCATGGTGACACTGACTTGAACCATGTTCCAGCCTATAGCACACATTTTTATCTTGTGTTCGTCATCAGATTTGATACATCACCCGATAACAGTGAAGTCCAGATTCACAAATTACAGGTTTCTTCATCAAACACTTATCGCTGGACAAATATTTGTCCAGCGACCAGTGTGCCAGTCACCTGAGTGTCTTACAGACCAGAACAGAGCATGGTCAAATCATGCTATATATACTGTCGTCTTAAATGATGGGCAAGTGCATTTTACAGCAGAGATGGCAAAATCTTACAGGATTTTGTGATGTCTGTATGTGCGAAAAACTCAAATCACCGGAATGGATAAAGTAATGGAGTATTTTGAACCAAGGCCGTGGGGAGAAGTTTGATTGTCGATGTGACCACCAGCTTTAACTGCTGATATTTTCGCCCGTTGCGCGACGTATTGGACAGTGCGTGACGATGAGGAGGAAGACTTCTTTGCCACTAGAGCAGCGGATTTAGTAATTGTACTCGACAGTGGGTACGGAGGCTGATATACTACCGAGATCTCTCATTTTCTGTCGTCCATCACTTCTTCATTCCCTCTCCACTATACGAGACTCACTGAGTTCCAGTTTCATCATAACTTTCAAACGCTCTCTCTTCATTCCACCTTCATCATACCTACCATTCTTCGCGTTACTCGGCCTTGTCTACGTTCTTACTTTTCTAAAGGATTGTATTTTTCGCTTTCACACACTTCCGTTCGAAACGCGATGAGCTTACCACTTAGGTGGATTAACGAATCTTCATCATTGTTGTTCACATGCCTAAATACTAATTCAGGTCAAATAGGTCTTATGTAATTTCCTACATCTACATCTTCTACATGATGGAGATCATGTTCAATGCTTGATGAGTTAATTTACATGGATTGGATGATAACAAGCGTTGCAGTAAAATCGTATCATATTATCTCTCCACTTAGGAATATGGCAAATGGTGAGATGATAGTGATGTTCCAGTATACGCACATGTATAAGTGTAATTTTATTTGGAGATGTGTATGTTCACTTTGACACGTCAATAACTCTTTCGTGAAAGACCGGAGGAGCTCGTAATACTAGACAACGTGAGTTCACATTTTATAGCACAAGGTACAAGTATAACATAGTAGTGTATCATATCTAAAGGTAAATCACATTGATTTATGATATTTGCAATGCTTAAGTAGTATATAGAACTGTTGTTTTTGTAAATTGCATATTTTGGTTAGACAACTGCATATTGCAAAGCTCTTGAATACTTGTCAAACATGTCTTTTTAGCTTTAAAACTTTAAAGCTCATGAATTATTACTCTATCATTTGTTATTATTCTTTTGTAACATGCATATGTATTTCATAATGTTTACATCACATTAGTTCTATTGCTTGAAGTAGATAGTTCCAATGAGTATAAAATTAGCGAATTAGGTCTAGTCTTTAGGATTTGAAACAAAATTTTTTGGAATTAGTTTTCAAAATTAAGATTCATAGATCAAGACATTGAGATCATAAAATGAAAAAAATTATGTAGTATAAAATTCAAATAAATCGAAATAATAATTTTCAAGTTTTTTAATTCATTATATATTTTTTTAGTATTTTTTCTATTCTCAAATTTTATTTCAAATTTTTTTATAATATTTTTTCCTTGATGTTTTTGCAGTAAAATGTGTTAATGATAGAGTCAATATAAAAATAATTATTGAAGTGGAAATCATGATATTCTTTAAAATGAATATTTTTGAAAATAATCTTTCATTTATGCTTGGCTTTGATATCATTATGTTCAATTTTTATTCATTGAAAATAAAAAATAGTTTTCAAAGAAAAATATAAACATTGACAAGCCAAAAAACATACTTATTCAAATAACATTTTTCGTCACTAATTTTTAAAAAAAATTGAAATTCAATTCATCAATTTTTAGTAGAACACAAGAGTTTGGAAAGTCATAAGTTGTCAACTTGATTTTGCTTTGATTTAAAAACTTTCATGCATTTTCCTTTGATATTGATTTGTAAGTTTATGAGACACAATGATAAACTTACGTTGATGACGACAAAACCTTTAAAAGTTTTGTAATTACGTGATAAAACTCATGATTTCAGTCAAATTTAAAAAACTATTTGCATTTGCAATTTAATAACTACCATACACAATCAAACTTTAAAACAACTCTACAAAAATAATAAGTGATTCTTTCATCACATCTTCATGATTATCAAGTCACATAATTTATTTGAACAATAATGTAATTTTTTTCCTATGATCATAACTAAGATTTTTGTAAATCATCATCTCACATAGCTTTTATTATTCATCTTCGAAAATGTCATAGCATTATCAAAAAACATGCAGATTATATTCTACGTTATGCAATTTAATATCATTGTTTATTTTTGAAAACAACAAACATAATCTTCTTCAAATGTGCTAAACATCTTAGCAATACTAAACTTAAAGACACATATTTAGCATATCGCTTAGATGCATTGAATATTCACTTTTCAATATATATATATATAAATGAAACAATTTTATTTAAATTATAAAAAATTCAAGTTAGTAGTATGAATGTCCAAATCATTGTACAATAAAATATATGAATGTTAGATGTTGCAATGTGTGATTGACTTGTGAATAACAGTAGTTTTTCAGATATTCATATCTATAATTTGTTCCAAGAACTAAGGAACCACATATTCTAAGAGTTCTTATTCATAAGCAAGGTTTTATACAAATTTTGTTCTTACCTGGACAAAATGAAAATTAAATGTAATCCAATCAATTTGACGGTTGAATTTCAATACAAGAATATTTTGGTAATAAATATATTACCAAAATAAATATATTAAATAAAAATAAAAATAAAAATTAATCAGAATTTGTTTACTCTAATTCTCTAAAACTCAAAAAATTCATGAATATTTTATTAAATAAATTAATATTATCTTTATTGATTATTAAATAAATAAATAAATGTTACAAAGATATACATGTTGTCACATCTACATAATTGCTATGAGAATAATATAGCATGTGGTTATAAATCATTTTTTTTGAATCTATATATTTGTAAAATTTTCTGATTTTATATATGATAAATGAACATCTTGATGAACAAATGTGAAAAATGTCTAAATTTACACTACACAAAGTTTAACTAAAATCCATACTCTAGCTTTGTGAGTTTAAGTTTAAAATATTATATTATTCCTTAATCAATAAATTTAATAAAATATTTATTTTTCATGAAGAATTTAATATAAATATTTTTTGTCCTTTTAATTTATTTTATTTTATCTATGAAAATTAATGAAAATAGAAATCTATGTTAAGGTTGTTAAAATCTTGCAAATTACAGAAAATTGGATTGATGATTAAAGACTATTAATGGATTGTTGTAGCAAGTAAACTTGATGGTACATAATCATAAGAATAGATTAAAATTTTTGGGAGGGATTAGTTATCTCTTAGTGTAGTATAATTATCCCCTACTCTACAGAAGAAATCTCTGTCATTGAACAAAGTGAATGTATCAAATAGAGGAGTGTTAGTGCTTCGGTGCAAGGACCTCCAAGGCTGCTGATGCGGGCTGGAATCTATTGAAGGCTATGGGTCAAATCTTCCTTTTTCCCAAATGTGAACCTCGTGGATGATTGTACTCTGTTCGTTGACGTCGCCTAGGAATTCCTTCTCACCCTCTCATTGGCATCCACGATCATGTTGATGTTGCACATAGCAGCTCTCCACGGAGATCATTTTTTGCGAGTGCTCGAGTTTATATCGGATGGTGAATTGCCTATGAATGAGTCCTGCACCTTTCACACGAGAAATTGTACCATGGATTCCGAGGTTGCGTGGCATACTCTTTGTACTATTGGCAGTTTTGTAGCTAGCACGGAATCGATTTGATTTTTTTTGACCCTTGACTTCCTCCGATTCCATGCACCATGAGATGAAAAGCGATAGAGGCATGAATTCTATTTGCAAAATTATAGAGGAAAGGTGAATCCTCATAGATATATAACAAACATTTGGCAGTCATTAGTCGAGAACTCTATTCAGTAGAGTATGGTAGGGTGAGGTATAATTAGCATAAACTGATGGATGGATGACTAGTTTGCTTTGCTTTTTCATATTATGCTTTGTGTTTTGTAATGTGTGTTTGAGACATTATAGTTTTATGTTGTACTTATTTGAACAATATGTATGTGTCACAATTTATGCAATGAAAATCCATGTTGAGGATTATGTTTGCAAAGAAAACCTTATAAAACAAGTTATGATTTTGAATTAGAATTTTGGTTGGGAACTATTAATAATAGATTTTTGAGAGAATTTCATTTCAAGGTGAAATATAAATTTTGAATATGGAGAAACTTGAATGATTTTACTCTCATTTATATAGATACTTCAAACATATACACAAAGATAAATTTTTTTCTCCTCCATCCAATCAATTTCTAATGGATTGATGACATGTCATTATCAACTAACGCACTCAGTGTTCACCTAACAATCACACACGTGTCGTTTCCAACTAATACATTAACTAACACATGGATTATTATAATATTATTGTAGATATTCCACTATGATGTATTCTATTCAATCTTGAATAATCTGTATTTTAATTTTAATCAATTAAAGATGATTACAAACCTATATCATCATTTGAATATCTAGAGATAAAAATTAAAAGCCAAAGTCCAAATGAACTAGTCTATATTGCAATTTTTTTTTTTTCCATAACAAGAATATAATTGTGAATCTTTTGAAATAAAAGATATTTTCTTATTGCTGCGTTACAATCAATGAAAGCATGATGTTAATTTAACATTAACTTATAGTATGATGAGATATATAAATAAACAAGAATTACTCTTTGAACAAACAAGTATTATATATGTAAATATGGAGCAAGTTAAAACTATTTTATACGATGTTTAGGCGACAGTTTTTAAAGTTACAAGAGGGATACAAAGGTATTCTTCGATTCTTTTGATAAGGCTCGTACTCTTGACTGCGAATATCTACAAAGGGAATCTCAAAAGGCCAGGAAAAGTCTTTACCATGATAACTCATAGAACTGCAGCAACCGTCACTCTCGTGAACTTCTCCGCAGGATTTATCCAATCGATTGGAATGTGATGCCATCCTCCTCGTATAATACTAGAACTTGCATGATCTTCGCGTAGCCAAAGAAGTTATTATCACAAAACTGCAGACTGGACAAATGTGGGTTTCACCTGTACAGTAGTATCTAGAGTCATGGCCAACAAATTCTTCCAGTAAGTGCCTGCCCCAATAGACAAAACATAACTCACAAGCGAAGTGAAATGGGTACCAAGTAATTTATAATAAGGATGGAATGTAGGGCCCCATCGAGTAGTACATCCATCAACAAATGAATTCACTCGCGAAGAGTTGATTTCACGATCTACAACATTTACGTGATGGTTAGTGGAAGGATGACTCATTCAGGTGCTGTTATCAGATTCGCTTTGTTATTTTAATTTGATTACATGCTCTCCGAATGGGGCAGAATGAAGTTGCTGACGGCAGGCATCATGCGCAGCAATTGGTGCAAACGAACATTTCTATCTATCAAATGTTCAAGAGGCGGATCGCCGCTTGGAAGGAGAGTGAAAAAGCAGTGGGCATCAGCGGCGTGCGGGCGGTGCGACCACCGGCGTTTGTTGCTGGGGACATGCGCGTTGGAAAGCAGCAGAGATAATGTCATAAGGAAGGGTCGCTGACGATTCGATGAGAACTAGTTCCTCTTGTCCAGACAACCATTACAGTTAATTGAGAAAAGAGAGACGAAGATGTTCTTTCTTTACTAATCTCGAGCTTATCAGAGCACACGAACAGCCTCTCTCTAGCCGACTTGCTCGATGTAATGCTTTTCACAAACTGTCCATCAGTCGTGAGACCGTATGAACCAAGAATTGTTACATTCAATTACATACCTAGAAATACAATTCGTCTGAATGAAGGCTTATATCTCCAACTGTGTATATTTTCTTTTGACCTCGGGGCTGTAGATTTGTTCTTTTTGTACATGCCCTCTTATTGCAGAAGCCCATTTGACGGGTTTCATCTTAGATCTGGCAGGAAGTACACATTTTTTCTGAAAGTAGCAGTGTTTTTCACCACGTTTTCATTGTATTTTTGATTCACCAAGTTTTTGGGAAATGTGACATGCTGAAAATAATGCAAGAGATTGGGTCATGCATTTAATTGTCTAATTCTTAAAAGAGAGCATCACTCTGGTACACACAAAGTGTATAAAACCCCTGTGAACGAACCAAATCGAATCATCTACTCAAGATCTGATGCGTATTCTGACCGAAGGTACAGGCGAAGGTGATGGACTTCAGGATTGCTTCTGAACAGTAGTATTGAGATCTTCAGATTTTTATTCCAGAGTTCAGGACATACAATGACGAGCTTTGCTTCAGTCATCCGTTCACATGAGTTTCCATTCGTTGACCGGGTGGACCTCAGTTCCAAATTATTTCTTTGTATTAAAATGTCCAGCCAAGCCCAATGTTTTCTCCTCCTCCAGCGATTGTGTTGACATGTGAAATGTCTTTCCTGAAATCAAGTTCAAAAGGATCTCAGTAGATTTTCATCCCGGCCTAGGTATTCCGAAGAACGAAGAAACTTTTCGTCCTTATGGAGATCAGAGTCAAATTATCTGTCAACGAGAGAACAGACAGACAATAAACACGGGTAAATGAAGGGATTCAAGCAATCTTGACCTCCACCACTTAGATGCTGTCGACTGCAGTGCCATACCATTCCTTTGCGACTCATTTATTCATTGGTTTATTAATCCACGATTTCCTTTCATATTCGCCGTATCTGGCTCTACGTCACCTACACAAAGTAGATTTTGGCTGTTTAAGCATCGATGCTTTTGCAACTTTCTCACTTCATATCCTTGCTGGCCTTGCTTGACTTCTGATATTACTTGAATCTTGCACAGAATATATACGAGTCATAGACTTCGCCGTTTAAATATACAGACTGATTTTGGCACCCTCAAAAGTATTGGATTTCATCTGAATAGTTCTAACAGCACCTACATTACATAGACAGTCTTGTTCAGGGAATGAAGTCATGGCATTTCCTCCTGTTCTCAAGGCTTCCTGATGAGTCAGTAAGAGTATGCTGAACCTCCGAGGAGAACCCAGTTTGTTCCGTGATACATCACAACAGGCTAGAGAGTGGGATTTGTTTCACACGTGCTTCATCGTCCATTCAGAGGATAGGGAGGCGAAGAAATCGCATATGCTGCAATCGTGAGAAATATAATTCGCCCGGAATCAACCACCGCTGGTCACTGGTTGAGCGACTCCAACGTCCAAGACTGGAAATCGTTACTAGGCCACTCTGCTGCTGCTCCTGCCTGAGAAGCGGTGAATAGCCCACTTGAGCCTTCCTTGTGCATTATAATGACAAATGGATCTCAGAGACAGCACAAGTCCGAAACTTGCGCATTAACAGCATTAATTTCAGCTTTTCACTACTAACGCAACCACGTCGGCCGGACGGGGAGCAAAAGGAGCGACCGACATGAACAGGGACTGTTCTCTTTCGTGCATGACTGTGTCAGCCATGTGAGTGCGTTGTGAGGTTGAGAACTTAGCCCTGCCCTGCCCTGCCCTTCAAGTAACCAGGAAGTTCGTCGCCACCATGCTGCGCGGCATGATCGAGCTCAAGTTCAACTCCAGCACGCTTGAGGGCCACACTTTTGAATCGGCCGTCTGGAGACTTTTTCTATCAGTTTGAATCACAGAAAACTTTTACTTTTTTAGCCGTACGTATTTCTGTGCTGATTTTGAGACTTCAAAATCCCAAACTGGAGGTCATTATGTCAATGCCTCCATGATGTCTTGGATCTTTTTGCTAAACCTGGGTATTCTTAGAATGTAGAGTTCTACTTGTTGATAGCATATTCGATCGAGTTTTGGACGTGTTTAATCGTTCAAGACTCTAGTAGTTTAGGTTGTGAGAGTCTCTTGGAGTCCTTGGCACGACAGTTTCATCAACGGCGGACCCACGTAATAAAGTTTAAAATAAAAAATCACTAATACCATGTTCCTGTCATGGTCACCAACTCACCGAGTAAAGCTATATACTATCGATATGTGGAAGTCAAACTGTAAGTAGTGATTCAATCATTCGAAGAAGTCAAAAAGGTTCGTTGATTTCCAGAATATATCACAGCCTTGAGATTTAATCATAAAACTTGGACACGGTTCGCTTCGTGGTGAGATGCCATTCATACACTCACGCAAAGGCATATTTTTATGAGCTTTACTGAATGTTGAACTAAGACTAATATAAGAACAATAAATATGGTTGATGCACGTCGTGAGTGCTTTGACGCTTCGGAGATCCCTAACAATGCCTCCTGGATCTGTCAACCGAGTCAAAGTATCAATCACTTTCCTTGTGCTGAATCTGATGAAGTAAAGGACCAAAAGAATAATACTCTAAGATGTGTTTGTATCGTACATTATCCATCCTTTTGATGATTGTACAGGTTTCTTAAACTCGTCTATCTACAACTAGACTGAAACTTGCGCTGGAATATTTGCAGGGTCGGGTCCTCACACAAAGACGGCTGGAAGGAAGAAAATGCTCCAGGAAAGTAGATAGATCATGGCGGTACGGGGATTACAGTACGAACCAAACGCTGAAGATAATTCACTTTCAAAGGCCCATTAAGAAGCACAAAGTCGTACTCCTGTGAGCATCAACAGTCTATGAATACTTTCCACAGAAATTGGAGCACATGGAGAAGGCGATAAAGCGGGTCAGAATTAGAATGGGCTCTTGTTGACGTACACCCATTAACGTGCCTCAAGCACCCATGAGGAAAGTCCTGGAAGTCATGTTCTGCCGGTTTCACGTAGCGAGATGATGAATAATTCAAATGACGACCTCAAGTGGCACCTGCACCGAACTGCATAGATCATGGAAGCAGGCCTCCCAACACCACAGAAAATGTGAAGCAATCCTGGGGACGTCATGTTCTATTCATTGACCTCTCGTCGCAAGTCTTCGAGTCGCCAATTTAGAGGGCATCTATCATCCCAAAAGTGCCCACCTGCAATATTAAATTCATATGATACAGTAAACAAAGGAGAATAATCGTTCGAGGTCGGATGTTTGGGAAAAATTGGGCTTTCGTTGAGGGAATCCAACAGTGAGCATCGGCTGGGAGTGTGATTTGAGACACGGGTTGGGGCGGGGTCGGCTCCGACTGTGGACTCCATTCGAGCTCATTCGCTGAAGGCACTTATGCGATTCGAGGAGGGGGCTCCGGCGAAAAGAGCCGCAGCTGCAGCATGCACGTCGTAATGCTGCTAGCTAGCTAGCTCCGAGCTTGCGGCCAGGGGGTGGGGGCGGCGGGCGCGGAGAGAGAAGCTGTTTTTTCCATTGCAGAGTGTGCGTTTGTGGGCGTCGTGCAGAGCGTTCTCGCCCGGTCCTGCAACCGAGAAGCGTATCAAATGGTGCTCTGGGGATCTATTTCTGGAAGATCCACGCCCGCGAATCAACGTCGTCACTAGTCTCACTCACATTCGCGGCCGCGGGCTCATATTGGAGCCTGTGCTCGTTTGCATGATTGCATGTGTGTCCGAGATGTTCTTGCCTTGGATGCGATCGCGGCCTGTGGCTGGCGGACCATGTGGACCAAGACTGGACTCTGATGAATGATGTGAGATAATCATGGTCAAGCTCCCAGTGCCATCCGAGAAGGGCCAGGAGAGAGAGGGGAGAGAGGTGGCGCCGTGTCATGGGCCCTCTGTTGTCGGGCCGCAACAGATGCCGAAACTGCAGGCCAGGCCCGCAGCTGCGAGTATATGACAATTGTGAATCATATGGGTCCCAAACAGAGAGAGAGAGAAGCCAAAGCGAGCAACTTCCAATCGGCTCCTTATAACCTCCCTGGGATCTCCCGAAGCCTGACAGTAATCGAGTCAACAACTTCTCGGTGGTCTGAACTCATGACGGTTTCAGACGTTCGTGTGAGTGAATCTGTCTTCGATTCTCCGCTGCTGCTGCTGCTTTGATTTCCGTGCTTCAATCGGTCTTCTTGCATGACATGGAGCACTCTGTTGCTCATGATTCGCATGATTCTCTTTGGATCCACATTTTCAACCGAATTAGATTCTTTCAGACGATGCAGTTAGAGCGCTCATACATAAATCTATCAGCCTTGGTTTCTAGTCAGGATGATTAGCGAGAGACCGTTGTTGTTGGGCCGTAGTATCTGCTCGTGACAACCTGAAATGGTTCCCACTTGTGCTCTGGGGTTTATAGTATTCCTCAATTCACCTTCATCACGTAGATATCTTGAGTTGCTGATGAGAAGATGTATAGTTTGCCAGAGTCGTTTATTCTGTACTGGTTTCTACTCGCAGGGATGACGAATTGCTGAAGCTGAGATTCATTTTTTAGCCAAAGCAGTGATATCCGTCAACATTCAAGCGATCATGGCATCCAGGAGGCAGGCAGTTGCATCATGTGCCTTCGGACTTTTGATGCTGGCACTAGCTTGCAATGCAGATTTGACTGATGACTTCTATGCGCTAAGTTGCCCCAATGTGACTACCATCGTTCGAGATCTGGTGACGACCCAAGTTGCAGCGGATGTGGGAATTGCTGCAGGGCTCTTACGTCTCCATTTCCACGATTGCTTCGTCATGGTAACAATCTGTCTCTCTTCGGATGACGAACAAACTTTAAAGCGATTCTTGATCGTGATAGGCTTCTGGAAGTAAAAAAACAGTCTTTTGAAGTGGCATTGTAGTGGACATCCAAAAGTCGTTGCTTGCACTGTAAATATCAGCCTGTCATGATCTTGCACGGTAAGTCATTTGCTCACAGGCTGCTGTATAGCCTTCACAGTCTTCACACAAGGACGTAAGAAGAGCCACAAAACCAGACATTGAGATAAAGATGGAATGAAAATTCCGTAGTACGGTCAGTTCAGAGATTCACTACTCTGATTGGTGTGTCAAACGCAGTTTCCAGAGTTGAACTTCATTGTGGTGTGTTGAAATTTGGAATCTCGGATGCTATTATTGTGCAGGGCTGCGATGGATCTGTTCTCCTCAATGCAACTTCCACCTTAGAGGAATCCGAAAGAGATTCCCCACCGAATGCCAATTCTCTGCGGGGTTTCGAGCAGGTTGATGAAATCAAGGCTGCTCTTGAACAGCAATGCCCCGGAATGGTTTCCTGCGCCGACATTCTGGCTCTGGCAGCTCGTGACGCTACCGAACTGGTAACCTCTCGTTTGAGTCAAAAACCAGATCAAGTTTCATTCGATTTCACTCGAAGTTCCATCCAAATTTTAGATATCTGGCTTATATCTACCTTGCAAGAAAACAGGCAACCACTGATATCAGACAGATTTGCAACGAACAGAACAAAGTCTTTGACAACTTTTTGAGGATAGTGTCATCGTTATGCGTTCTGTATATACAAACTATATATGTTTGGCTCCTCTCTGTTCTATCAGTGAGGAGATTCAAATAAGTCTACAACCAGATGATTGATTTATATCACATTCACTAACTGAAGATGTTCTCTCACGATCAGACTGGAGGACCTACATGGCCTGTTCCTTTGGGCCGCAGGGATGGATACATCTCGTCCTCAGAAGAGGCTCAGAAGAAGCTACCACCCTCTGATGGAAGCTTCATCGATCTGGTCAGAAATTTTGCTAATGTTGGCCTCGATGCCCTCGACATGGTCATCCTATCCGGTAAGTGGAAGCTCATTGCCACTACCAGAGAATTCGAGGAAGTAATACTTGAGTTGTTCTCGAATGTAGGAACCAGGATCAACTGAGAGTCTTTTTATTCCAGTTGCCTTCAACATGGTTTGGAGTTTCTCGTTGAAGATTTACGTTTAAATTGCAACGACACCCAACTCTAATTTTCAGTTTGTACATGCTTCCATAGGTGCCCACACACTAGGACGCGGACGTTGCGTGAAAGTGTGGGACCGTCTGTACAATTTTACCGGAGTTCCCGACCTCACGGATCCATCCATGGATCCGACCTTCGCCGACGACCTGAAGGTGAAATGCCCCAAGGACAACACGGGCACGTTCATTATGATGGACACCACCGACGGAGTGTTCGACAACGTGTACTACCAGGACGTGGGAAGCAAGAGAGGATTGTTCGAATCCGATTCGGCACTCCTCGAGAACCCCATCGGCTCGAACCTCGTGACATCTATTTCCACCAACCAGAGCTCCTTCTTCGACGCCTTCGCCCTGTCGATGGTGAAGATGGGCAAAATCGATCTGAAACTCGGAACTCAAGGAGAGGTTCGTCGGAAGTGTGCCGTCACCAACCCATCCAGACACCCGAGGGCATTTTCAGCCTGAAGTTGAGACCACCACGAGATGATCCACTTCATAGGCTATCATCATCATCATTGTTTCTTTTAGAAATTCTTTTAGGAAGGAAATTTCCTAGGCACTTAGTAACAGTAATCTCACTAGTCCTGAAACTCTGTCTGGTCCGAGCAGATGCTCAATCGACCTCGGTCTTTTTTACACATCAGTATACATACATAGAGCTTCATCAAGCTGCTGCTGCTACTGCTGCTAGTTAGGAAGGTCTGTTGTTCATGGCTTTGCGAACTCTTCTGCAAGTGGAGTTGAGAAAGCTTCTGGAGTACATAGTACGACGTCTATGCCTTCACATGAACCAGGCCATCGCGACTACTTATCATATGGCCTCCGCATGCATGTTTTTATATGTGCGGTCCATTTCAGAAACTAAATACATCAGTGTACTGTTAAAAGAAGTGAAGAGATATTTAATACATGAATACACATTCATGAGATTCTATCGTCTCTCTGCACAGCTATATGATGCTCTTGCTGCCTAAACTTCTTAGTTTCTCATTCTGCCAGAGTGAGAAACAGCGAATGTCACAAAGAGATATGGATAAAGTAACTGGCATTTCAATATAAGCTGCAATATTCTCACCACCGGCCACGGTTACTCTGGTCCGTAGGTAGAAGCGCTTCATTGCGGGTATAAATATCGACAGGAAAGAGCTCTAGTACTAGAATCCTCCATGATGCCAGTCGATTCACATCAAGGAGTGACTGGCTCACGTTTGGAAAAGGATATTCTCATTTGAACATGCTAGATTCTCATAAGATTATTCGTCATGAAAGAGTCCGTGATTCCACATGTAAACCCATGCGGAAAGCATTCTTGCATAATTTTATGACTGGAGCAGTGTCGCAAGTGAGCTGGGACAATGTGTAAGACCTCTGTTCAAGCACCCACGAAACGTTTGTAATGCGCGGGGATTCATGGCGCTACAAGGAACACTTTCAGCGCTCTTCCTGTATTCACGAAGTGCTATTCCTGCATTATGTGCTTGACTGTTGATCGAGAGTTCCAGATTTATGTTGACTGGGCTTCGAAGATTACGGAACAAAGAGGCTAATCTTGGCGTGTCCCGACCAGCCACGGAGCAAACCCGATGAACTTTTTGGATCCTTACTTTTTCTAGCACGCGGCGACTGAATGGTTCACTCTGTGACTACCGGAACAGTTTTGTTGAATAACTTTGTCTTTCTATCTGGACATTCTGATTTTCTGAGTGGCCTCATTTTGCCGTGAACACGATCCTCATGTCTACGATAATTCCTACATCTTAAACGTTCTTATTTGCAACGGGCATGATGTTCAACTGGACCTCAACAATATGCACAAATATAAGTCAGTCCGTTTCACTATCTCTCGAACAAATTGTATCCAAGTTTTCATGAATTGTTTCCAAACCTATATCGGTTTGAAATGATTCAATCATCAAGTATGGTACAGAAAGCAAGATTCATAGAACTCAGTAATTTGCGTAGAGAAGAGGTTACCGAATGGGACAGTAAAGATGCCAGCGGCATTGACCAATTCAGGTTCGGTGACTGAAGTTCTATTATCGGGAAGAATATATGTTGGAACAGCAGGTTGAGGTATATTCCATTCGAAACTTTGCTTGACAGAGTGGAACCTGAAGAAGTGCCTGAAAGCTGATGCCATGAACAGCTCTTCCTCCTATGACTACAGATCTTCGGATCTGAGACTATTTCCTTGTTATATGCATCAACTCAAGCTTCGTCTAAATTTAATTTGACCTGAGGCAGCACAGGTTGAGTCCGCGCTTGCCACGAGCTTGGACATTGATTTGCAGGATCACAAGACGACATTTGATACTAATTCCAGATCAAATCGAAAAACACGGGTCTGGAAGTGGACGGTGGATGAAGAAAATGGAAAGGCAAACCTTCGATTCGACATTCGTAACTGTGTGAACCTTTGCTACTCAACAGCGCGATTGTGTTTGGGTTTGGACTTAACCTGGTTTTCCCCGCTAACTGTGTAATTTCTCCTCACATCTATGGAAAATCGTGAACGCATTACTTCTTGCATACAGTTAAACAAACTCTCAAATTAAAATAGCTCTAAATACACATGGATTAATGAAATCAATGAAATGCAACAGAAGTAAAACTATTAACGATAATACAAAGCTGAATGATTCAAGAAAATAAGTAGATCTCTAAATCTTATGCTTTGATGAGAAACGATAATCGAAAATATTCATCAACTTGACAGTAACATCGTAATGTTATATATACTGTATCAATCCAAATAAGGTTAAATAACCCTTAAAGATATACTTTCTTTGTTGTTATTGTAATTATTTTCTAGATAAATCCCAGCATAATTAACATCATCGATAAGAATATAAAGAAATTGTAAAGAACGAGATGGTGAAATTATCATAGATGAAATCCTTCACTGTTTATTTATATATCTAATCATTTATAATCATTGTTTTATAGGAGAGTCAAAACATCTTGAATGGAATGAAAAGTTTTAGGGATTTGAATCCCCATAACCAACAGAAAATCACAGTCACATACCAAAGTTAGTTCGAGTATATATCCAAGATCAATATAGTTGGACTTGACTTTTTGCTGTCATTACAGTGAGAAATAAACACAGAGATAATCAGTACTGTTTCCCGAATGTAGGAAACACTTCCTCACATATGATTCTCTCCTTCAATGTGTCTCCCAATTCTCACTGGAACTTTTCTTGATTGCCCCTCATTGTCCTCCATCCCTTAATTCGCTCACTGACTTTATATCATCCTAACTTATAATGGTAAAATATCAGAATGAATCACATCGGTCAATTTCTATAGAGCCCATAGGATATTGACTTATCTGCAAGTTATTACTAAACAATAAAAACTAAAAAAAATCTAAAAGAAAAAGCTGATATCTCATAAAACTAAATTTTAATATTATCTCTTACTTATTAGCACAAGAGTATGTAAAGAGACTTAGAGAGAAGTTAAAAGGCCATAGTTTGACTAATTTTCGGCTAATTATACATGGTTATACATTTTCATTCCAATCTATACGCTCAAATATATTTGATAGCATTTCAAATATATTTCATGTAATGACAATCTAGCCCTAGTGACTGTAGATTTGCATATCCTGTATATTACTCAAATATTAATCCTTTCAAATTCGCCCAAGTGACTAATCCTGCACATTGGGATTTCATCTGACATAATGAGACGCACTTTAGATGAACTCACATTCACAATAGTTTTTATACTCGAATATCAGGATGATAAATGCCGGAACTAACTGCTGCTCAGTAACTGTTATCATATTGACAGCTGGGAAGACAAAGACTCCAAAGAGACTGTTTTGCTAAAGAAGAGATGATACAGTTAATGCCTTCTCAGTTGCTATTCTTTCATTTATATTATTCTCTATACAAGTCATGTCCAAAAGCTAATGAAATAACGGAACGCGGTTATAATACAGGAACTCAGAACGAGCTGGGTTAACACGTAAAAAAAGTCATTGCGCTACTAAGTAGAACTGTAACACAACAAGTAGCGTGACCGGTGTATAATAGGGCTTTATGAGGGGGAAGGTTCTGGCATATGTGGGAAGTGGATTAATTCATGACAAACAGTTTCTGCAAAGTTTCAGATATTTTCGGACGTCAAGCTGATTGTGAAACTTAGTGCGTGTCAAACTCAAACGTCACAATTGCTCGAAGACGTCAATTAGCAACGAACCAAACACTGTACCACATTCTGAAGTGCAACAGCGGTTCTATTCCAATTAAAGGAACACATGTGTTTGCATTCAAAGCCGGTGCGCTCCACAGAAAGTGCCAAGGCACAAGATGTTTGTACACGGTATAGAGTGAGAGGCTGAACCTTGCACTACCTGATAGTGCAAGATTCATGGTAGTGACTACCATGAATAAAGCTACTATGGCATCGAATATTCCGAATCTATTCGAGATATTCTCAGATAATTGTACTCCTACGTGGAGTTTCCACTGCAGCAATGAAAATAATGAAGCAGCGTGACAAATCATGGGTTCCCACCCACAGTGTGAAGGACCAGTCTCGAGTTTTGCTGGACTGTAGTTTGGGGAGAGGTATCTACAAACCGTTGGTTAAAACAGGTTCTGGTGGAGAATGATCAACATGAACAAAATGCCCCCGAGACCAGATCTGTTGGAGATTGATGGGCTCCTTGAGACGTCAAGTTCGGAAGCAAAGACAGTAAGAGTGAGGAGAAGGGACGCACCAAATGCGGAATCCATTTCACTTTGAACTCTCAACCCATCGTCTCTGAAGCAATATCTTCAAGTCGTTCCACGCCTGGGCTTACACAAAAATGGCTGACATTGAAGCATGGGATGCGAGTCATCCCTTTTAATGACAAGAACAGCAAGATGGGACCTGCATACTGTGCGATATATATCATTGAAAAGCTATCTACTTACCTGGTTGCACGCTGTACAACAGATTTTGAGACAGAAGGACCGATCGAGAGCGAGGATGTGTACGTATAACACATTCTCTCAGTTTGTGACACCAGAGACAATAATAAAAAGCTTGGAATTTCTAAGCCTGGCATTGAAATCCCAAAGCTTGTCTATTGAGTACTGAGCATAGTTTTGGAGGCTCCAAACCAACCTCGTATGCAACGAGACGCCTTACTATTAGAGAACGACAAACTGCATTTAATCTTACGCATCCCTTCCTGTCAACTTATTCTTCTTCATCTTCTGCATCTGCAACTTAACGATTCTTATCCAAGGCGCGGTTTCCATGGACGCAACGGTGTACAAGGAATGAAAAACACAGCTGGAAGTTCAAACACATCTTGAGTTTAGATTGGATCGTTTCAGCCGAATACACAAAACGGTGTATGTGAGTTCAACCCTTCAAAGGCACGTAACAAAGATTCTAAGTATTGGTCCTGACAGATAAGGCACTGAGGAGCTGAGTTCATTGGGCAGTTATGATGTGGATCTATAATTGAAGACAAAGTCACTGATGGATAAGCTCTAGATTTTGTACTGTTCAATGTCATTTCCAAAGCTCTTTGTTCAGTACGCACTGACCTGAAATCCAACAGTATGCAGGCCACTCAGTATCCACTCTGAAAAAATTCCTATCTGTTCCTAGAAAATTTTGATTCGTTTGCTACCATAATATATTCGCTTCTTAGCACTCAGTTCCGTCTTAGTTCCACACAGCTCAGCTTTTTGCAAGGTGTAATGTAATGGACTCGCAATTTTTACGGCTTAAGATATGAATTATTATAAAGAAACCTCTGTCAGGCTCAAAGTTCTGGGATTTCATAAAATGCTTAGCCAGTCACAACATCAATACTCGTACATCAATGCCGTCTTCCCAGATACTTGCTTTTGGGATTTGGCATGCTTAATGTGTGGACTTTATCACTTCGAAATTCACGATCGTCGTTGTGATTTCCTAGTTTCGACGGTTTTTATAAAACCGCACAGAAGCCTGATGAGCAGTTGGAGATTGAGAGGTGCCGATCGCATTCTTAGTACGTAATTGTCTTAGATACCATCATCATGGGTCTGATGTAAAGATCGTAATCGATCCCTGGCAACGCTCTTTTCTTAATTAAGTTCTCGAGTTCGCATCTTGATAAACTCAATGCCACATCAGAAAAGAAAACAAGTTGAGGATAAATTTATCGAGTTAAATTACAGACGATCTCATTTCTCGAAATTATACACCGGCTACGAGTCGCCTCGCATCTTGGGTCCACTTGATGATGGTAATCCCGCCTAAGAAAGAACTCTCGAGCATCCATTCGGAGATAAGGAACGAAGAGGCTCACTCTGGAAATAAAAATACTAGTCCTTCAACGGCGGCACCGATTTGGGGCCTCGGTAAGGATTCTGGTGGTAGAAGGAGAACCTGATCAACGTTTAAGTTTGTGATTAAGGTTCCGGTAGAGCTGCTCAAAGGAAGTGGAGGAGCTAGGGAAACACCGAAGCTCGGACATTTTACAGTTTCAAATCCTTTAAAAACAGAGTTGCACGAGCCAGAACGTCATACTTGATAGACAGATGCATCTGAGCTGCTTTTCTGAACTTTTCAGCCTGGTCTCTACAGCTCCCTCTCCCTGTTCAAGTAGATCAATGTGGAGAGGCAAGACACCGAGACAGCTGTCTCATTGTATCTACCTACCTATCTGTCGAATTCTTCTGTATATGGTACTGATATACGAAAACATGTACGGCCGAGTATAAAAAAGTAAGATTCTAGGATATTTATCAGTGAAGCTTCATAACCTTTACCCAAGTAGTGTTTCCATATTTCACCAAAGAACTAAACAAGTTGACCAATTCCTCAGCACTCACAAGTGCTCTAATATCTGTCTTTGGTAAGAACAGCTCCTTTGCCATTATGTTAATTTTTTACGATGAAATCATGAGTGTGGCGGTAAGCACATCGCGACTCCACGAAACTAAGCATGTGGATTGAGGCACATTCGTTGAAAGTCTTTCATTGTCAAAGCATAGTCCAAGTTTTGTGAACTTTAAGGGCGGAACCCTACGGGCCTTTCAATTTACTAAATGCTTATTTTGTCCGTTCCTAGACCATGAAAGTAATTGTATGCTCTTTGTATGTCTGTGTAGTTCATCAATGTAGTATTTATATCATGATGAGGTTAACATACATCTTTCCTTTTCTTGTCATTGAAGAAGTTATATACTTGTTAAAACGTTTCCCTCATAATTGAAATATTGTTAAACACTTACACCCAGATTTGCAGTTATGATGTAACTACTTTAAAAAGATATAGCTTGTGGTATCTCCAAAATTCACTGTTCAGCTTTTTAGACTATTAAGTGAAGATATTGCCCAGTTGATTGTAAGACTATAAAGAACCCATTCCTTGTTTAAGTGAAGATATCAAAAGGATTCTTAAATTAATATCTTGAAATTCATCAACAAGTAGAGAATGGTTAAGGTCCAAACCAGAGGAAGATGAGCAACAATGCTTTTGTACTAATAAGTGATTGACTAATCATTATGGTATATGAAAAGATGATAAGACGATACTTCACAGTCTATATATACAATCCATTTGCTAACAACATAAATGGTATTCTTTGGTACATTATAATTTTGAAATTATCTTATATTACAATTGAAAAACACTCCATGATTATTATTCAGTTTTATTTATGAACCTCAATATGATTGTAGGGGACAGACTTCCTAAGATGCTCTTCTGTCATAGATGATTTGACTAGTATAATTCGAACATTTCAAGTGCTGTAATTTTAATGTGGCTTAGACTCTACTACACCATTTGGTTAAATCACTATATCAAATCTGATTTCATCGTTGTATTGTATAGCTTGAAGGGGTCTTCCAATCTTCTTGCTTGTTTCTTGACCTCCAATTGCATTACAATTCTACTGCACTTAATCGACAAGCAGGATGCCACAGTTTTGTACAATCCTATGAGGCGAATATCAATGGGACGACTAACGAGTATAACCTTCACTACGGTCGAATATCGTCCAAAACAACCCAAATGCAAACAGAGTTATCCAAATTGGGAAGAATGTTCAGTTTACACGAGTTTTCGTTAGAAACTCACCTCTTCTTTCACTGGCCAGAATATACAGCTCCTTGCAGAGGGAATGTGATATCCACGCGTCTACTACTCCTCTGACACCGAGGCTTGAATCTCTATAATATCTCTTTTGGACCAGATTAACTCGCCGATGGATCTGACATCGCTGGCCGTCAAAGTGGGTCCGGACGTAATTTGACGGAGTTAGTGTCTTCCTCTGAAGCTCATTCGTTCTATCCGTTGACTCCATGGTCTTCGAAAGTCTTCAACGACCCGGTATTCGATCGACTCATCACGTCCTCTTTCTCTAGTTGCGGGACCTATAAATTCTGTAGGTTCATCTGAAATTTTCAGAATCAGCACAATTGTTCCCTCCATGCGCCGATCCTAGAAAATTGTACTGGAGTATCTTCTGCTCTTGACGAATTCTTGCTATCAGGTGAGATGATTCTCCATGGAACGTCAGATGCCTGTATTCCTTTACGACAACCAGTTCCAATCTCGAATTAAATTTCTTTTCGTCAGCTGAATTTTTTGTACTTGACCGAATTGAATTAAGAAGACTTTCAACGTAATTTGCATCTTTCTCGGGATCTGTATGACAAACTCAAGCGCATCGTTACGGGGGTCCAGACATAATCTTGACGTTCTGCTTTGATTGTTGGTGTTGTTGACTGGAATCTCTGCAGATCAGCTTCATCGTCGCGAAGATGAGGAAGACCGGAGTTTCAGCTCTAGCCATTATACTGTCAGTAGCTCTACTGAACAACTTGCAAATGGTGAGAGCTGTTGGCCCCGTGTGCCTGACCACCGAGGGAAAGTTTGCGCCTTATGCTGATGCCAAGACCGAAATTCAGAAGCTGGAGAAGAATCCCGAACAGTGCTGCAACAACGTTCCAGAACGACGATGCGGCATTATAGGAAACAGACTGGAAGCAGCTCTGTACATGTGCGGTGGACAGTGGTGCATGGCGTGCAGTGATGCGGGCAAATATCTTCGAAAGGCCTTAGACCACTGCAAGGCCGATGGCCTTATCCAAGCGTCTTATGTCTTACCTGGAACTGACAGAACTCTCTACATCCAAAAAGTCGGAACCATCTAAGCTGTGTCACTGAGCAGTTCCTTGGCCGAGGACTCTTTGAACCTCATGGAAAGGTATATGAGACCCGGCGATTCAGAAGTCAACTCGGAATGCTATAACGTTTAGGTTCATTTTCTACAAACTTCAATCTTGCCAGAGATCCGAGAGCAAAGAGATTTCTGGAAAGCTAAGTTGCGAGCTCTGACTAAGCCTCCTGCTGATAAGGGAAATAAAGGACAGATCCAGCCAGGAAATTTGCAAAACGGTGTGTGCTTCTTCGATGGAATGAAAGATACCATATGACGAGGTTTGTTGAGCTTTCTGATTCGACTTATAGAATGACCAGGTCATCTCATCAGCTACATATCCTGATATATTGCAGAATGTAGAACGATTATTCAGCACGAGTTGCCATACTCTACACTTTCACTTCAGAGAGAATCGAATGGCCGTCCCACACGAGATCCAACATTTGTGGAAAATGACTTGTAGCCATTTTATACTTTATCCCATGCTAACCTCTGCATGCACGGATTGATAATGAAGCCTTGCACTTACTTATGTTGAAGTGTTCTCCTTATAACAACGGTACCTAAAATAATATTATTTGTGTGAGTAACACTACTGCCACTCATTTTCAAGATGCGAGATTATTTTCCAGTAACTCAGCCTAAAGAACAAATCTAAAGAAAACTTTTGGAAATAAAAGTTGAGAAGATAGAAACATATTTTCCTTCTTGTTCATTATCTGCTGAAGGATTTCTAATTAGGTTCAAATCCTTGAAAGTATAATTCGCATTTTTCAAATAGAGGGTGGGAACCAAGTCCCAAAATCCACAATGAGAATCCACGTAGTCTATGTCGGATACTCTTTCCGTTGTTCGCATCGTCTGGATGTTACATGATTGACTGGCAGCTTGTACAGGTCCCGACTACTCCCGGCATGCTAATTCGCGATTACTAGCGATCCTAGTTTCATGTATTTTAGTTCCAGAGAACTTAGAGACCTTACATATCCGTTGTATTGATAACTTGTTGTGTCCATAAGTACCATCTTTCATAGACCGTTCTTGTATAGAGACCAGGTCAAGTTGAGTAAGTGCAGGGCTTCAGACTCATGACAACTACTTCCAAACGACACCTAATGATCAATATAATATTACCATCGTAGAGTAGATATACCAGAAGAAGGTATAAATGTCTCACGCCTACCAAATCGATTTGCCCTTAAACATAGTAGCTCGAAGCAAGCAAGCAAGCATGTGTCGGTTAAATCTTGAAGAAATCAAATTAAAATAACATCGTTGATTTGGCTGATCCTCATTACTTGATGTGACCTTGAGAATCCAACTCGTACATCAAGTAATAACGCGTTCACAGGAAGCTGTCGACTTGACACTTGGTTAGTGCCAAGCTGACAGGAAATTCATGCAGAGGGCAAGCAACATCTGAACTTTAGGGTCCACATGCAACAAGTCACAAATAGACTTAATGAACTCACATTATGCATCATGTTCAGTTCATGGCCAAGCATGATCGTAGTGATTCCTTGTTATGTGCTGAAAGCTTTGAAATAACATGCAAGTATTTTCAAAAGTCATAGAGTCAAATTAAAAACTTTCCTCTATTCTTTCACTTAATAGAGATATATGGTATGATGCACACACATACTTTGGCTCAACAATTTGGAATTGTTCAATTTACTCTAACGTGTGATAAGACTTCCATTTGCCAACCCAAGGTTTTGATAACTTTGTATATCATTTTTAGGCTTGAAAATGTACCAATTTTAATCACCGATGGAATTTTTTGGGGGTTTTTTGAACTAAGTTCACAATTCTACCTAAATTTCATGACAAACCTAGACGTGTATCTGTAGCTTAGTTCTCAATCAATAAATTTATATGTGATCCCGGACTAACTTATGTGCCTTTTATATTCTTAATATGATGACATATTATAACATAGAAAGGGAATTATTATTTTTCTCACTTCCATTGAGAGGTTGGCATGTGATGCGATAACTAACTTGTCTATGGTTTCCCAGTCCTTCATATTGGAAGGTGACATTTAGTTATTGCAGATTTGAGCATGAAATTAGTCTACATTTCAAAGTTTCTGGTTAGCATTCACATTTGCCACATGAACGTTCTAACTTAGTTCGATGAAGACATCTGAGTCTAGCAAAGAAGTATAACAGGTCTACATCACTTAGAAGTTAACTAAGCTCTTGAGAAACTTTAGGACAAAGCGTAGTAAAATAAAGAAAAGCAAGCCTGTATGATATAGAATTCGTAGAAGTACTGTCAGCTAGAAATTATATTTTTCAGTAAAATATCAATGAGGTTCATGGGCTTAGCTTGGCTAGTATGAACCATGTTATTTATTTTGTCCCTTTTTTGTTACATGCTACATGAGCATCTTTTACACATTACCATGATTGATTGCTGTTTTATCTTTGGCTAGTCATTGTTAGAAAAATTTATTTCTTGACTAATTATGCATTCATCCATGGAAGACTTTAGACTTTCAAACTGAATTATTAGTACAACTATATGAGTTTTTGTCCATTTCATAGGAAAATTGTTTTGTCATTTTCTAAATTTCATGTTTTAAATGAAAAATAAGCATTAAGAAAATTGAAACACTTATAATCTTCAATAAAACATATATTGTAGCTTTTCCACACATCATATAATTAGCTTTTACACATTAGTGGATATCTATGAAACCTAATGCTGTTCCATGCCATATCTGGTTTCAAACATTATGTAATCTATAAGCAGGATTTCCAAATATACTTAGTCAATTTCATGGAGTCTATTATTAATTTTTCACAAATGTATGATCTAGATGGATCTAAATTATGTATGTACTTCTTTTACCATGTCAAGTTGTGTGTATTTCCTCATAACATGTGATACACACATTGGGAACATGTTCATCTATATATGTATGAACTTGATTACTTCATAAGTGAAAGTGCTGAATGTCTTCCATTAAAGGTATGTCCTCCAGAAACCTAGTTTAAGTGAAATTTATACTTTAGTTGGGAAGTAATCGGTCATCTTGCTAACATGGTGATGCATAGTACTCTTAATGCATATTTGGAGGGTATGAGCACTCTAAAAATAAGCCATAGATCTTTGAGTTAAGAGGTATCAAATATTTATCAACTTTGAAATTATACGATACCATGAACACTGACTTGTACATGTTCATATGAAATAATAATCAACATACTATTACCTTAAATAATATCGTTTACATTTTCTTGAATACAATATGTAACATAGTCTGTATTTCCCAAAATAAGAACACAAGCAGTGTGTTTTTAATTTGATATAATATCACTAGATATTCTACAGAGAGAAAACGAAAATCACAATCATTTTTCTTCCTGTTATGTTATTTGTAAACTATTTGAATGAGCTAGTTTGACATTTGAGTTGAATTACATATATTTCTAATAGATATTATGTTGGAAGTAGCCCCATACATGTTACCCCTTTGATGGATCAAGGGGTAACATGTATAGCTTTGATTTCACGTTATGGGATCTTTGTTGCTTTACTACTATCAATGTATTGTTGTAATTTGCTATATTTATTGGCCAGAAGGAGTGTTTTGATAATAGCGTGTTTCCACTAAGTGTCTACCTGCTGTATGCTTTCAATTATACTACTGTGTCATACGTTAGGTACTAGCCGAGGTGTATTTTGGACGTGAAACATATTGCTGATTCCCTTCCACACAAAGTTCAGATCGCATTGTCCTTCAAAACCCGCAAAATTTGGATCCACTTCCAACATGCATCCCATTCTGCGAAGAGTGACTGCTAAATGCTTGCGCAGCACAGAGATGTATGTCAGGGCCAAATTTTCATCAATAACTGCTTTCCAATGGCGACACAACATCTGTACATCACATCACCCATTGCGGCAAATATCCGCCCACAAGTTGGGTCGAACTCCTGGCAGTCGCTTTCCAAGATTTGTTTGCTGGTTGCCTCGGGTGACCTTGCTTTGGCTCATGCTGAGGATCAGCGCAGATCGACTCCGACCATACACGTACACCCAGCACGTAATACCGTGATGTTGCACAATCCCAGGTTCTGATCAGCATACGGGACAAGTGGAGACTTGTTGATGTGGGAAGCAACAATGACAGCCCTCATCAACGAGCTCATGTTGCCCTTTGCTCCCGTTTAGTGGTCTTTGGAAGTGTTAATATTCAGTTCCAGCCAGCATTCAAATACGTGTCGACAGACACGATTATTCTAATCACAGATACTCCCGTGGTTTCTCGACACTCCATATGGATGGCGGTTCTATAGACTGCAGTGCCATCATTCGACTGTTCATCCTACATCCTAATTTAGACACATTGTTCCTGCACAACAACCTGGAGGTGTATGTGAAATTCCTGTATCCAAGGACTTCCCTCAGATGGCCTCTTCAGTTTGTTCAGGTCTGTAAGGCTATTGGTGTCAGTGGAACTATGCAGCAGAATCTCCTCCGGCCTTCATTCTTCGTGCATGCCAGTGACACTGCTCATTTTCAGCACCGAGGGGTTTCCTGCGTTTGCCGAGTACTTCCGATCTTCGGAGTGAACATGTCTTTCGGGACAAGGAAATGGCGGCCACCAGTGGAGTTCACGAAGTATAAAGGTACTCCTGATCGACTTAGTTTAGTACAAGCTAGCAACTTGGCCAAGCTCGTCTCACTGCAGGGTTCACTCATTTCTTTGCGTGAGTGTTCATTTGCTAGGGGTCGTATGCATCAGTTTGAAAAATTCTGTAAATTCAATAGAGTCAGGTCTATCTCCACATTTTCAGTTAGCGATTTCGAAGAAATCATCACAGATCAGGAGTCTCAGAGTTTCATCAAGCCTGGATAGTGCTAATGAAATCCAAAATTGGAAAGTAAAATTAGCTTCAACTGAGATTTACAGTTTAATCATAGTATAGTTAACTCGTTAGCTGACAGTCCTTTGAGAGTTACAGCAACTGGGAATTTAATGATTCGATAGAGATGTTTGATTGGTTTCAGAAAACTTCTGACAGTTTGATCTTGCAAATCCGATTACTATGTGTGCAGGAAGGTACCGATCGTTTACGACGATCGAACCTCACGCTTGGATCGTGTTCCCAATAATCCAGATTAGAACGAAAGAAAATCGACCAAAATGGCTTCAGCCAGTATCAGATGGGTAGTGTTCACAACCTTAGTCTTCTTCTTCGTACGAGATTGCTCCGGTCAGTTGGTCACTGGTTTCTACAACGCCACATGCCCAAACCTGACCTCCATAATCAGCAGCAGGCTTAACATACTTCTTGCTGCGGACGTGGGTTTAGCTGCCGGACTTCTGCGCCTGCACTTTCACGATTGCTGGGTCCGGGTATGTTCAACATTGTTTTCAAGGGCTTCCTGAACAAGCCATTGACTTTGGATAAACTTTAACCGTAGAATCCTGGGCACCAAGAAATCCACAACTAGGGACAGACATAAATATTCATAACAGGGATGGTCTCTACATGTAAGGCAAGCCTGAGCGATTTTGTTCACTTTTTACTTCTTTTGCGGTTACGAGTTGACATGCTTCGGGAAATATGACAGGTGAAGTAGCTAGCTCGCTGGCTCCTACGTGCTGCGATCATTGGACTTCAGGCCAAGGATTCAAGGCTGTTTTTTTTCCATCAGGCCAAAGATTTGCACATTTGAAAAACTACATTCGCGGTCTTTAAGACTAGATATAAGGATCACTGGAATTGATAGGCCCTTTACTCAGAATACAGCACGTGAATCTGAATCTGAAAACTTCGTAGTAGACAAACATGTCTTCACTCCTTGCAGATACACGTCTTTGAAAACAAGTGTTTGTTGTTTCATGCAGGGATGTGATGGGTCCGTGCTCCTCAATTCAACGAATGGAAATGTAGCAGAGAAAGACTCAACGCCAAATGCGAACTCTCTGATAGGATTTGCGGAGATCGACACCATCAAATCGGACGTTGAGGCTGCATGCCCGGGTGTCGTTTCATGCGCTGATATCTTGGCACTAGCAGCAGAAGATGCGACTAGCAAGGTCATCACAAGTCCATTCTAACTTGAACTACGCTTTCAACTGCATGTATTCATGATTAAGGAGAATATGAGTTCTCTACAGTTGATGTATCCAGAAGTGTATTTTTCAGAGTTTATGCCGACACAATTACGGGAGTGCTATTATTCTCGGTGTTATGAAGACCTACCAGTTCAATTTGTTCCACCGTTCCACCAGAAGAGGAATCATAGACTTGAAAATAGAGTACGGATGAGAAGAATCTCAAGTGGCTAAAGACAATGCAATGCAAAAGATGGAGCTTCATCATGAGCAACAGAGATTGTGTTCAGAAAGGAGTACTGCTAAAGAAGAACTGACTCTAACTTTTGTTTCTGCTGACAGGTTGGAAACGTGTCCTGGCCAGTGCCTACGGGCAGGAGAGACGGAACTGTGTCTATCGCGTCGGAGGCCGTCACCAACCTTCCACCTCCTTCGTTTAACTTTGCACAACTTGTCCAAAACTTTGCTACCTTTGGCCTTGACACGAAGGACATGGTTGTTCTCTCAGGTACCGTTTCTGATCGTTGTCCACGCTTTAACTACTGAGCTGTAAGTTTAACAATTGAGATGGATCTGAGGAAGCGCATAGAAGCTCACACTCAACCTTTGACATAGTCGGCAGGAGCCAAATCAGTTCAAATATGGAGTTTCAGCAATCTCTTAGGCGTGTTTGGTTGCTAATAAGTCCAGTTGTAATATCTTAAATACAAAGAATTTGAAGGTCGCTTAAATTTGATTTCTCTTTGAAATTTCTTTTTACGAGGCAAGATAGTTCAAAGGTGTGATGCTGAAATCCGATGTGCACTTTCTGTTCCTGCAGGTGCGCATACAATAGGCAGAACACGTTGCTTACATGTCACTCAACGGCTGTGGAATTTTACGGGCGTGTTCAACACTACTGATCCCTCTATAAATGCGACATTCGTCGATTTCCTCAAGGGCGTGTGCCCATCAAACGCAGGCACCAGGCAATTTGTTTCGCTGGATTCTACAGGTCAAACTTTCGACAGTATATTCTACAACAATATTTTGGCCTTGAAAGGAGTTCTTGGTTCTGATAGTGAACTGATCAACAACGCACAAGGCCTGCAGATCATCAACACCATGCTAGCAAACATTTCCTTCGCTGCGGACTTTGGAGTGTCTATGGTGAAGCTGGGCAATGTTCAAGTAAAGACAGGAACGGTCGGAGAAATCAGAAAGAATTGCGCTGTAATCAACTCCTAGTCGCACGAATATTCATGTGAGAAATGTAGTCTCTGAAACAAAATTTTGTCGATCTTCTTTTCCAGTTCATTCAGCATTTATATATATGCAGATCATTTCTGGAGCCTCCATATATCTGTTACCTCTTCTCTGCTCGTAGCACGCTCTCTTGGATGCAGGAACCTCAGATCATAAATCCTTGGTTGCATAAGGGGATAAGTTCCTAGCTCGGCCTGCTCTCTTGGTCTGCAAAGAACCGTCTTAAGGTTCCTGCATCCAAGAGGATGTGCAGTTCGCTCGACAAGCACTTAGTATTTGCTTGTCCATGTATAAAACGCATACCTATTCAAGGTCAACGCTGTAAATAAATTTGATCGCTGAAAGCTCGAAACCGCGGAATGCTTTCATCTTTTCCTCCGCCAGACTTCTAACTTCTAACTTTCATTTCTTCTCCGCATAATCTTACAGGCCTGTCGAAATCAGCTTCTATCGGTTCAGTCCAGGTCTAGTACGTGATCAAACTGACATCAAAACCAAACCTCCATACACTCTTCTAAGCACTACCGCACCCTTTACCACAACGCTGAACAATCATGGCTTCACCTCTGCCCGTGTTTCCACTGCTTAGTCTTGACCCCACGGGACATGAATGAGGTTGTTGCAACATGTGCACACTAGAACAGGCTCATGAGACTAAGTCCAACCCTTCACCGAGATACAGCCTGAGAGGGCAATCCCTATGTAGACATGTTTGACTCCAGAGCCGTGACAGACGAGGAAAGGTATGATTCATCGGTTTCGTGCACTGACCTACAAAACTTGTGAGTCGGGACCACGGCCAGCCCTATACTTCGGTATAGAGCGGACTGTGAACCTGTTTTGCTCCTGCAGATGATTTGAAAATAACGAAACAGTTTCGTCCGTTTCGTTCGAGTCCCGTGTAAGCAGAGAGAGCAGAGCGATCGATCCGTGGACATTTGTCTCATTGCTGGATGTTCAGATCGGGTAGAAGCCCTTGTCTAGGGCGCAGCGCCATGACAGTAAGTTGAGTTTTCTACAGGGCGGGGTAACGTATCAGAGAAGCCTATACCTTTTACTGAAGATGCAGATCTTCGCGTACAGGCACAATCTCTGTACTCACCGCAGGGTTGAAGATCAGATTGGGAAAATTAGGAATTTGTAGGGGATTCTTTCACTTCGCTTGACAGGATGAGTGACACTTAACTCGAGCCCTGGGAGGATGATCTGACGTTGATTCGCGTCATGACTAGTTAAGGGTGAAAGAAAGGTTGAGTGAGAGATGTGGTGTACCCGGCTGCAAGGTTAGTGCATAGAAGATGTACCACCAGAAGAACTGTAGTGCTATTTGTGACTCTTGCAGTGACGTATGTGGCTCTCAACAACATACATCGGAGATGTTCATTTGTCCCTGCTTTGTAGATTATATGCGTTTTAGCCGCAAGATTCAGATACTCGGGGTCGGAGTTGAAGACATGACATTACACATACATGCCAGCAAAGCAAGCGTAAGAGGACACTCAATCAAGAATTCTATGACAAGATGATGGGGGAAATACGTAAGCTACCAGGTCCTGTGGAACAATATATTCACAGAATTTACATGTACACTAAGTCTCCAGAGGAATGACTACTCCAAATCTCACCGGGCCATGATGTTCTGCACCTTTTTTAAAGTGAAGACCTTCACACCTTTTGATTTGAAATCGCACAATTTGCACTAAATTCTGGCATTGCCCTTTGCAACGAGGACCTATATTTGCAAAATGGAGGGTCATCATTCTCTCTCATCTTAGAGTCCTAGTCTGGACTATTCTTACCTCTGAAAAATCCCTCTCCTTGTCCTGGTTGATGTGGATTATGAATCTATGACACACGAAGTCCACCCATTGTTGCTCAGAGGCAATTGGTGCTGCAAAAGTGCATTGTTATCCGACCGTGAAAAGGAGAACAACCAAAAGTGTTTCCTGTTATTATTTTCAAGAGAAGTAAATGACTCTCGCCCGACAAAGAATTCCCATGTACTTCAGAGTTCAGATGGAATTAGTTCTAGAGATTGTCCTTCGTTATATACAAGTGAATGAGATTGCACCTCGAAGCAAGTTGGATCAAATCAATAAGTCTGGAGTCCAGACACTTTGGATGTTCAGGTTCCATGTTCCTAGCTCGGCCTGCTCTCCTGGTCTGTAACGAGCCGTCTAGCTACAACTCGCTCAGCTTGATAAGGCTATGACACGCATGATTCGTCGCATCGGATGCAACGAACACACCTTGTTTTCGAGATCGATATTGTCCGATCAATTCTTTATCGTCCGTCTTTCACATGCCCATGAATGAATGAGTGGCCTTTTTCGGCCGGACGTTCTAGGTCACTGGACTATGTTGTTCGGATTTCAGGGCTCTCTGTGCCTTGTTTCTGCTATCCACATACTCCGACTATTGGACTCCCCTTGTTACCATGACCCAACGCTAGGAAGGCAGGTCATGTCCTCACCTCCAGTATCAATCTTCGGATGGTGGCGGGCCAGGGTCACATTCCATTTATGCAGTCCTGTATCCATGAGTCTCGCAATCGACACGACTGAACCTTCCATCTAGAGATGATTATGATGAATCGGTTCAACATAACAACGCCAAAGACCATTTCTGAATCGTGAGGCTAGTACAAGCTTCACGACCGCTTAGCATTCTCTGGGCTGGTATCTCACTGAAAGTGATCCTCGACCCGTCTGCCTGCTGCTGGAAAGCATCGGCCCACATCTTCGGAGGATCGGCAGATCAACATGGAACAGATGATGTGGTTCCCGACCTCATTTGTCGTCATCGAAGGTCTTTCCCAAAATTGAACAGAAAGTAATTCTGCACCGTCAAGGAAGAGAAGCTAGGAGAGAACAGGAAGCCTCAGAGAGTCCTGAAGCCTCGTGAAAGTGGCTCGATTTTCCTGAACTCTGATTCATCCACAACTGCCAACGTTCTAAACGTTGCCGACTGTAGCGACCTGAAGGCATGGCGTCGTAGTTGGCTAGCGACCTTTGGCACCGCCACAATTAGGGGGCATATAGCCGCATGGTCTCGATGCACGGAGGAAGGTAAGTTGGTCTTTCATGGACCACCAAAAACCAGGTCTTCGGTCTTTGGTCTCTTCCAGGACTAAACGGAGACCAACGAAGCTCGAGAGTAGAGGCCAAGTTGGACTGTCCTCTGACCGGTGGATGTGATTCAGATCGGTAGAACTGGCACAATTGAAGACGAATCTAGTCAGGAAGCAAAATATCTCCTACAATGAAACGAGCGCCGGTATTTTGTTAGATCTAGATGACTGCTGGAAGCTGTGGTCGGCTTTGCTTATGCAAACAACCATAGGAGAGTAAAATGAAGGGGCATCGAGAATTTACATCTGCAGAAACCATGTAGTCAATCACAATAGAAAGGATAAGTTCTGCTATCATCCTCCGACTATATATGATCTGATACCAACTGTAGTTTGTAGGAATCTGCCCTGAAACCTGAGGACAAAGCTCCTTCTCAACTCTTTCGAAAGAAGGAGAGCTATTACTTATCTTCGAGCTTAAGCTCTGCCTTAACTAACACCTGAAGCTCCTTCCGTCGAACCCTAATCGACACAACAACAACAAATCGACCACGACTATTGTCCCCGGTCTTTGTGAAAGAACAGTTCTGGTGGTGTGGTGTTGATTCAGGTTCAACCTACAGAGGGGGAAAGGTTTCTCCTCCTCGAGACCCTGTAGCAGAATTGGCTCTTTCGGGACGACCCAAAGGCCAATAGAGGAGCGACACAAACAGCTTGGAACGTTCTCTAGGCCCGCCCTGTTGCTCATGTCGGGGACACGTTGCCCTCCTTATTGCTCGTGTCGTCGTCCCGTGAAGGGGAGCCCCCACGGGGATGCAAAGTTTGAAGACCCGGGCCACAAAAATTCTTGGCTCCGAGCTTACAGCATCCAAAATTAGGTCACAGCTGCAGTAGAATAATTTGGATCTGCTGCCGTGGCTAGATTCAGTCTATGGAGTTTCGATGAAGCTGGAGCCTCACAGAAGCCCGGCTTTCACGAAAGCAGGGCTCCAGGGGTACGATGGTATGATGGTATGAAGATTCTGTCCCAGAGGAATCTGGGCTGAGGTTGTCTGTTGACCACCCGGACCGGCCCGAGTTGAGGGCAGGCGCACCGGGCCTGATTCTCCCCTTCTTGAAAAGCCATGCCAACTCCCAGAAGTGGACTTGAGACTAAGAACGACTCGAAAGTTAAGTCGCATGAACCGTAATGGCAAGTCCCGTTCTATTTGGAAGCCTAAGTCTGGAGGAAGTGAAAGTTTACAATCCTCCCGGACGGAGAGAGTTACGCTGACAGAGTGCTGACCGGTGTAGGAAGTCCGTCGTACACTCTTGCGTACATTCCGGTTGTCCGAGCAGACTTTACATAATCACGACACCGGGAAAGGCCTTCTTGAGTCCGTGGAAAAGACAGGACAGCTGTCAGTTAGCGTGGGAAATAATCGACACCGAGAACTTGCCAGTTCAGGCACGACTGCTTGAAGGAAGAACAAACGCCGAGAGGATCAAAAGGGGCATTCCGAGAATTGAACTCGGGACCTCTTGCACCCTAAGCAAGAATCATACCACTAGACCAAATGCCCTTGATGACAGGGTTTGGAAAAAAAGAAACTAAAACCCTATTTATCATATTTCACACGTGGGTTTAATTGACGATTCACCTCTAAAGGCAAATAAAATAAAGGAGGAGGAAAATTTAAGGGACCTGGGAAGTCGAGGCTAGGCGACCCATAGTACAGGGCAGGAGGACCTAGACCGGAAGGACGGATGGCTGGTATTCGATGGGGGCAAAACAAGGAGAGAAATTAATTTACAGGCGAATTACAGCTTATCATTGCTGCTGTCGGTGTCCTTTCGAGGGGGGGAGGTGAACTGGCCTGCGCGAGCGACGACACAGCACGGCTCCCTGCTCCACACACGAACGCTTGCCGAGCCTCTTCTAAACTCGCTCGCTCGCTCCCTCCTCCCTCTCTCTCTCTCTCTCTCTCTCGCGCTCGTTCTCGAGTTCGGTCTCGGTCTCCCCACCGTCCCTTTCGTTCCTTCCTGGCCTTCCCTTCGCAGGCAAACGGGAGAGACGAGCTCGGTCATATAAGAAGTCCGTGCTTGCTGCTCGCCCTGTCTCTTTGTCTTCTCGAGGTCGTCGTCCTGTCCGTCTGTCTGTCCGCTCGCGCGCCCGCCCGCCTGTCCGTCCTTCGTCGGCTCCGGCGTGCGAGACCGGGTCCATTTGTTGGGATCTGCTCGGCGAGGCGCAGAGGGAGCGGCACGAGAGGAGAGGAGAGAGAGGAGGCTCGAAGGCAGATCGGTCCCTGATTTCGACGCTCGCTCGATCGATTGATTGTGTTCTGACAGCACGGGGCGCATTTTGTTCGGCCTCCGGATTCGCTCTCTGCTCTCGTCTTGCGGGGAGAGCGAGAGATCTGGTGGTGGGTGGGTGAGTGAGTGAGTGAAGGAGGAGCCCGACAGAGGGATCACAATGGCCGCTGTCGCAGCTGCTCAGGAGCAAAAGAAGCCGGGCGCCGTATGGACCACCGTGAAGCCTTTCATGAATGGAGGGCTCGCCGGTATGGGGGCGACCTGCGTCATCCAGCCCGTGGACATGATTAAAGTGCGCATCCAGCTCGGACAGGGAACCGCGACCGAGGTCACGAGGAACATGTTGAAAAACGACGGTGTCGCTGCTTTCTACAAGGTTGGTTGATCTTTCTCCGTCTGGGAAGGGAAATAGGTTGGATGATCTCTCCGATCTCTGGAGCACGCGGCACTAGAATCGCAGATCTCGATTAGCCCGACCGACTCTTTTGGCACCGCGTTTTGCCCTTAGTCAGTTGTTGCAATCGCCCCCCGCGCCCTAGTGAACGTGGATTCATGGCTTCCGAGGAGCACAGACCGCACGGACGTTTTGTGGACGATTCTTCCCCGAGGCTGCCCTTCACTTCTCAGATTCAAGGCTTTTTTCTCGTTTCAACCTTAGGGCCTAGTCGGAAGCACGGAGATGTGTAGTATTTACACAGTTGGATCGAGTCATTGAGGTATTTGTGAAGGAAGTCGATGAATTTCGGAGCCGTAATTGGTGTTTGGGAGTCATTCTCACAATTCGATGTTTGCCTCGAGCTAACGAGCGCTTTTTACCTCTTGTTTCCATGAGCAGGGTCTTTCGGCTGGACTTCTTAGACAAGCGACTTACACCACCGCTAGGCTTGGAACTTTCCGCGTGTTGACCGGAAAGGCTATCGCTGCCAACGATGGAAAGCCGCTTCCTTTGTACCAGAAGGCTCTGTGTGGATTGACGGCCGGAGCCATTGGAGCTTGCGTTGGAAGTCCCGCAGATCTGGCTCTGATTAGGATGCAAGCCGATGCCACTCTGCCTCTAGCTCAACGAAGGAACTACCAGAACGCCTTCCACGCATTGTACCGGATCAGTGCGGACGAAGGAGTGTTGGCTTTGTGGAAGGGTGCTGGTCCTACCGTGACGAGAGCTATGGCCTTGAACATGGGAATGTTGGCTTCCTACGATCAAACCGCGGAAATGTTGAAGGAGATGGGATTCGGCGACATTCAAAGTGTGCTTGGTGCTAGTGCCGTGTCTGGTTTCTTCGCTTCTGCTTGCAGTTTGCCCTTCGATTTCGTGAAGACACAAATTCAGAAGATGCAGCCTGGGCCCGACGGGAAGTACCCATACACCGGATCAATCGACTGCGCCATGCAAACTTTGAAGAGCCACGGCCCGATGAAATTCTACTCCGGGTTCGGCACATACTGTGTCAGGATTGCGCCCCATGTCATGATGACCTGGCTTTTCCTGAACCAGATCCAAAAGTTCGAGAAGAACATTGGACTGTAAATCGTTCGACGAGCCAGTCATGCGGCAGTTTGAATCCAGATTCATGTGCATCATTGCACATTCCGTTGTTGGCATCATCAGCCATGACACGCCCAACTAGGGTTTTTATATTATAGAGTCTCTTCGCCGGTTCAACGTCGGTGAAAGTTGTAACCAGTATTGAAAGGCCATAACAGCTCTCCGACGAGAAGTAGGTACATGAGAGTAGGTTCACGACTGCAGGAGCAAGAATTGTCCAAAATGTGCCCAGGTGACCTAATTGATAGATTCCATTGTTTTCTCAGCAAATAAAAACGTTTTTGTTCAGAGTTGGAGGCACACAGTGAGGTTGCTAATATCGATTGATCTGTGCTATTTCGACAAGCGCTGATTCGACCTAATCGACAGCTCGTTTTTTCTCTAGGCAATAGAAACGTTCTCACATACCGAGCAACAAAAAAGGAGAGCTGAAAACTTGTCCGACTGTGCCAATTTAATCGATGGACCGATATTGTTCCTTTTATAACAGTTTTTATTGGTACAGTGCATCTTTACTGTCTCAACTGCTCTCATTCATCTCCCGTGTTTCGTCATGTTGACCTCCTCCTCCTCCTCCTCCTGAACACACATATCGAACGTGTGTCCAGACATATTCTCCTCTTTCTCTTGCTTCTCCTGAACACATATTTCGAACGTGTGCACAGACATACTCTCCTTCTTCTCTTCAGAATATCTTCAACTGAAGTGCGCAAATCGTATCTCTCTCTGTCTCGAGGTATTGCTGTTTTCTCGGTCTGAATGATGTGACCAGGTCAATGTGTCTACTGCATCACACCGAGTAGTGCGCTGGGTTGACTGTTTTCACCGAACTTGCAAATCAGCTTCACGAAGGTGATGTGTGGTTGGGTGGCGCACTTTCTGCTTACCCACCTCTGAAGAATATCGGTCGTCGATATTCTGTTCTCTCTCGAAGGGAGGACAAAGGACGAGCAAGAATGGCGGAGGCGAGTCCAATCAAGTACATCCTATGAACCGGGGAAAAAACAAAGGGAAGATATCGGGCGCATCTTCCCTTTTCAGATTCCAGATTCTAGCGCCCCTGCGCTCTACCGATCGTCTCGGAGCTGCAGCAGCAGCAGCGAAGGAGCGACAGAGACTAGACCACCACATTGGCACGAAAATCAGAGACCGGCGGGCTTATCGCAGCCTCTCATCAAGGCGCCCCTGACTGACTGCAATCACTGAGCGCCAGGCACCACCAACAGACGTCAGGCAAACCGCCAATGCCGCGCCAGTGGTAGCACGGGTCTCGGAAAGGTAGGGCTCCAATAGACGGCAGCCGGGACCCCGACCTAGAAACAGACGCGAGCACCCACGCTCCTCTTTCCATAGCCGCCAGCCTTCGTCATACAGTATTGACGTCCCGCTCTAAACCAAGAGGTTTGACTCTTCAATTAGGATGACCAATTCGCAAGCCCCTTTCTCTCCAATTTCGGAGGACTCCTTTGTCATATATCCAACGGATCTTGCCTCGGTGGTCTCTGATAATGTGCTATGGTTATGAACTCCGATCCCATGGAACGAGATGTGACGATCTAGTTTACCGTGAATATCTGACTTACTACATAATGCAAGCTCCCAATTTGTCGTTTATACATGGCTTCTTTTCTCTGTTTCTATTGTAAAATGTTCTTCAAATTGGAAATGTTGATGCTCTATTATTTCGGTTGTCGGCCTACGGAATGTGATGGCGAGAAAAGAGTCAGTCGTGCCAATGCCACTTTGATGCTGTGTGGCATTAGATCGCGAGAGCATTCGGCGGGACCGTTCTGTTGCCGTTATGGGAATATCTGTCGGAAGGACTGGGAATACATCGATAGAGTGGATTGACGAAGTGGTAAACTGAGCTTGCTATTGAGTAGATTATTTACGAAGGATATCCTCCTCTTGAACCTCAGTCTGAACCTCTGCATGTAGTGTTTTGGACAATGTAAGGTAGTGAAACACATCCGACTCCGATGCAAGTGGAAACTACAGTGAATATCGGAGAGCTGAAAAGTGTAATTGTCCTCAATACCCAGGGCTTGTTGTTGGATTAGTTTAAGAGAGATCCAGTATATTCGGTATAACCTAGTGCTAGGCTTGATTTCAGGTTTCGAAGTCAGTGTGTGAAGGTTTTAAAGAACAAAAGTATCTCTTCTCTAACGAAAAGCAGAGACAAAAGAGCCCAACATTGGGTGCCAAATCCCATGGGTTTTGGGTGACATTATTGATCATGGGTGGACATAGCTTCCAAAAGGTTAGGAAATATTCCGATCAATATTGCTTGAGACCTCGACACTAAATACACATTGTCAATATGTCGACATGTCAATACCATTGTATTAACATGACACTGGCATAACAAGTGCCAATTACATAGTAGATGAAACCAACCTCTGCCATCTTGTTTACATGCTTTCCACATCCGAGGTACACTACAAGGAAACATATATGGGTGCAATTTGAATGGCATCGATGGTCATGTTCCCTGCTGATAATTATGTTTTTTTTTGGGTACAAATTTGAAGTAAAATGTTCGAATCTGGTATACACATAAATTTCACCCAATAATTGATTTTGATCAATATTAATATTAAATTTAAAATTTTGAATATTCATCAATTAAAAAAAATATCTAGATATTAAATTTAAATTTTAACTTAGGTGATTTTTTTAAAATAAATAATACTATTATTTTTCACAAGTAATTTGATGCATCATTCTGAATGATTCATTCATATTAGATTAATACTTGAAATATAGAAATTTTATTTACACTAAAATACAATCTTGATTTTTCAATCTTCTACATTTATTTTCTATAAAAAACTGTATTTTCCTATTATATATGATATTGAAAATAAGTTAAATGTTAAACACAATTTTAGAATATATATATATATATATATATATATATATTGTATTCATTGTGTAACAATTTATCAAAATTTTGAATTTAATAGAATACTGCAAAAAATTAAAATTTTTAACGTAAAATATGTTTTTCAAATAATAATACAATAATTAATATAATGATTAATAATATATATATATATATATTAATATGATAATTAATAATAATAAATACATATATATCGAATAATTATATCACACCTTTTTTGGCTAGAATGACACCTTTATTTTCCGCTACAATCTTAAACAGAATAAATTTGAGTGAGTCTTTTTATCAACTCACTTACATTTGCGGGCAGGTTCTTGAGTTGTGCCCTGATTGACCACAGACTTTACATTGGTGTACTTTCACGTATTGGAAGTGAGACTTGTTTCTGATGGTACTCGTCCTGTTTCTGGATGGATCCTGCCGTCCGGCAAGAAAAAAAATATGAATCTAGCCAAAAAAGTAATGAAAATAGACTTTTTCCTCTATACATGCAAAATTGCTTAAAATATTTTTATGCATATAACTTTGTTTTGCAGAATTTAATTAGTGCACAATTTTTTGAAATATCTTTGATAATGTATAGAATTCATCTTTTTGTAACATAATTTCTATAATAAAAAAATTTGCTGAAAAATTTAGCCATATTTTTTTCACATAGCTGATTGTATTTCAAATGATTGATTTTGTAAATTTTAAACTAATGAAATTGATAGATGTGAAGAGAAACTTGAATTCAGCGCAAAAATTCATGTTCTACTTTTATAAATTCTACGTTTGAAAAAAAACGATTATTTTACTGATATTGTTAGAAAAATTATGAAATGTTTGAATAAAATAAGTATCAATTTATAAAATATCATAATTCAGGAATCAAATTAGCATCTAGATGTGTGTTTGAATGATTTGAAAGAAATTATGAGGTACTAAAAGATGCGATGACATCATTAGAGAGTTTACTAATTATTATTATTTTAAATTATATAATGGAACCAATTGAGATAGTTTGATAGTGATAACAGCTAACGAACACAAAAAGTGATGATGGCTAAAACTTACTGTTCACAAGTAAAATTGCGAGTTTTTTAAATACCACAATCTTAATGCAGTAGCTGTAATTTTTGCAGAAAACTTATTTTCTAAATTGAATGTTATTGAAATTTAGGTTTGAATGAAACTTTAAATCCTTGTGAAATTTTGCATTCATTGAAGATATGGCTGTAGATTTTTAATAAGATTTATACATTTGAAATTTCATAACATACTATGGTATAATTTCATAACATACTATGGTATAGTCAATGAAAAAAAGAAAATGGTTGTTAAAGATCTAACAATGTGAACTATGTGAGATCTGTTTGAAAAAAAAAAACAAAGATTATAATCAAATGTTCACAAATTTTGAACAATAGTAGATTTCTCAAATTTCAGTTGAATAGTGAATAACAAATGAAGCTTGGATTGCAACAACTCACTCAAAAATGCTTGAAAGTTTATCTATAGCAAATCACTTGGCTATTATAAAAGTGAAGCCATATCAAAGTTGATCTAAAGCAAGTCAATTGGATTTTATAAGAGTAAAACCATATCAATGCAACATAACTGATGAAATCTTTAAAATGGAATAAGTTCAATTTGTATCTTGTTATCAGTTTTAGCAGATTTAGTTGTAATAGAAGATGACGAGTGCATTAAGTTTGTATCTTAGCTACTAAATGCAAGCTTGTGTTGTGATTTAAATTTAATCTATATACTATAATCAGGTTTGATTTGAATCAATGAATAATCAGTTGATTGTATCGGTTCAATTTCTTGATTGTATCTAGAGTTATTTCCTTCATATTGATTTCTTGTGTGTATGTGATGTTGGTTTCATGGTAACGCTTGATTATATTCAAATGATCTGGATTTGATCAACTTTAACCACTGTAGTAGGTGTTGTATATTTTGTGTGTGACAAGTAGAAAGTGATTATAATCTTTCTCAAAAATGCTTCAGGTGATGGCAAGTTTGATTGCTTATAAGTTCAGATTACTCATAAAAATATGGATTCATATAAATTAAAAACATTAATGAATCATTCAAATGTGAAGTTGAATGATTTTTTGGAGAGATTGGTTCTTTATTTTGCTACAATGATTGAGAATTAATGAAACAAGAGAGATGAAACGATCAGAGTAAAACTTGATCCTAAGTTAGTAGAGATTGTTCAAGCTTTTATCTCTCACAACAAGCTAGTTGCAATTTGTGATGAAAAAGATCCATCAGTTTAATGAAAAAAATGTTTTAAAATATTTGAGATATTATGTTCAGAAGTTAACGATGTGATGGAGAAGTAAATGATACAAAACATTCCATTTTCTTTGCAAATTTATGAATTGTTATTTCATAGAACTAAATAACAAACATATTGAAGAAAAAAATTGAAACGGATGATTCACACGAAGAGGTCATGTGTTTAATCTAAAGCAAAATAATTTTGCTTTGTCATAGTAGTTTTATGTACAAGAGATTGTATATAGCTTAATTTTACTTTTCTTGACATCTTCTAATCGCACTTGAATCTCATCTCTGAATCAGCGGACTAGAGTAACTGAATAACATGATTACAATGCAAAATGTCTTCATTTGATGTAAATGACGAGTTGCAAATGGATCAACAATGGCCGCTTATACATGAAATCAATATTTATCGCTTCTCGCTTTCCCGCTTTGTTAATCAATATTTTTAAGCGAGCAACTTTAGTATCACGTGTTGAAAGTCTATTGCTACCAACAAATAAAAATTTGAATGACTAATAAATATTTTTTCATTTGGATTACATGGTACAATTTAGACTAATCATCACAAATAGAAAACCACATGAGTTGAAAAACTCCACATTAAGTTAATCACAAACTAATGAGATTGAATGCCTGCAATTGATCGTTTTCAAACTTGAATAATGATTGCGAGATTGACATGAAAGCCAATAAAAGATTAAAAAAAAGGAAAAAAATGTGGGTCTCATGTCAATGTCTTACAATTCATCCAGATTATCTTGTTTCAGTCATTTATTGTTTGCTTGAGAGACGGGGATTGAATAAGTCAAATAGAGAAAATGGTTATATCACTCTAGTATCTTGTTGAGTCACTATCTCGTCTCACACTTTTCTTTGCTCACTCCCGTCCCAACTTTTAGCTAAGGGTTCAAGTTATCATCAAACGTAATTATGTTGTTTTAACTATGTTGTACTCAAATTTTTGAGTGCTGAAAATGCCATATATACCTAGTTTTTCATAATAAACCTCCTAGTAATCTACTTTGCCATAGTCACATCTTGATAACTTGGTAAATATATTTTTTCTTACTTGTATATAAAGAACATTTTTTTAAAATAAAATACTTGTGGAGATTGTTTCTTTGAGTCAAATTTTTATTTTTTATCTCAGCAATCTCTTGAAGTGGAAGCAAAAACAATATGCCTTGGAAGTTTTACCACAGATTTAACATGTTTAGTAACAATTCCAAATATTCAGGTAAGGTTCGAAAAAAATACGACATTTGATATAGTCAAGACTTTGTCAAATCGTACACTCTCGTCATTGGTTACCATTCGACTTGCTTAGTTGCACAAACTTATACAAAATGCCGTACTGCTAGGTGTCACGGATCCCAATTTCTTTATACTCTTTCTTTCTTGCTTCATGCTCCATTCGGGCAACCCCGATTCAGCCGGATTTTATCTCAGTTCTGGGAACTTGAGGGTCGGCGGACCCAACTTTCCGACAACCATGTAGAGTCCGTCAACCGGAGTAAATTCCAACAACCATGTAGAGGCTGTCACTGTAGAGGCCGCTGTTTTAGTTAAACTAAAACTAAATCGCAGATAGGATAGCTCAATTGATCTCCCTAATAAATTCAAACTGTAATATTTGTAATTCAAACAGTGATAACATATTGTGACAACAAAATTTTAGACGCCAAAGTTTGGGGTTTTTGAAAATTGGGTCACATCGATATCCTCTAGCTCGTCGATGTTTCGACGTCGCTTTTGGGTGCCAGTGTCAGTGCTGTGAGAAGCTCGTGCCAAAGCTTGTGCTTGTACTTTTCTTGTCATTTCAGGTGCTTTTTGCAAGTGTGGTGACAGCATGGAGGCAGGATGGATTGTGGAGTATCCACCTTGGGATGACCCTTTCAATTTGTTAATCTTGAATTGGTCGAATGGAACAGCCTACATCAAAAGCTCAAGGCTTAACAATATTGTTTCGGGAAAGACATCTTGTTATAGTGATGCAAAGACGGAATTTGTGACACGTTGCTCATACAAGGGTGGAGGGGCTAGGCACCGTTGGGAATCTTATACAATGTACTATTGCAAATATGGTACTCAAGAAAGAGGCAAGAAGAGTATGCTAAGCTCAAATTGTATTCAAGATCCATCAATCCAAGCAACAATTGAAATCATCTCGGTCCAAGCAACAGGTATAGATTAGATCATGATTCTCACCACAAGGGTTATGAGTGCAGGTTTAGTGTCATTCAACTGCTGCCTACTAATCAAATTCCACCAGGGACCATGAAGTTGCTATACAAGCATAGAAGACACGTAAATGCTGCAGGTGTAGCTTGGCATGGCAAAGCGTGTCCGGATAGTGTTGGCTTGCCATCTCAGATGGCGCGCAATTTATCTTCCGAGTGCAGATAAGGACGTATTTGTAATATTTTCAATGTATTTGTTTATCATTCACAATTAATCGTGTGTCATTGTGGTAGTGCAGTTTTTGTTTTTTTGGAAATAAAGCATTTTTTGAATAGTAAGTACCGCGGTAGTAGTTGTAAATAAGAATCGGTACCTGAAAAGGAAGTAAAAAGGGGATGACGACGAAAGGGAGAAAGAGCTTACTCCGAAGGCAGTTGGGTGCCTTGGGCGGAACGGGCGGATCAAGCTGCAGGGCCTGCTTCACGCATGCCTTCGGCGGAGGAGCCTTCGGCCGAAGCGCCTTCGGCTCAATCTCCTTTGGCGGAGGCTTTACCGCGGAAGACGTACGAAGCATTAGGGAAGCATCACGAAGCTCTTTCGGCGGAAAACGTTACCTTCGTCACTTGTCTTCGCCTTCGGCCAAAGCGCCTTCGGCGGTAGACGCCTTCGGCGGAAGCAGGAAAGGAAAGGAAAACGGCGGAAGGGAGTGGGGAAGCTCACTCACGCATCACCAATTTCGCGCCTACCCGAACTCTTGACACGCAGTAGCAGCACGAGCACGCAGCGATTGTCAAGAATTCGATGGCCAAGTCCATTCCATTGAGGATGGTGCCATTGCGGGTGCCGCAAGTTGGATTGAGGGCATTCCAAGATGAATTGACAGCGGTGAAGCTCAATTTACTTTTGTGGGGATGGAATTGGGTGTGCCCAGCGATGGTCCAGGAGTGGCTGCGCGAGAAGGACCAGCCTCCGCGAGGTTATCGACCGCACCGGGAGAGATGGCGAGTGAGTGATTGGGAGCAGGTCTTAGGAAGATATGCGGGAGAGGAAGGTGACCTCCTATTTGACAACGAGAGTGTGCATCTCTCAAAAGAAGAAGAAGCTACCTTCGGCGCGTTTTTCAAGAATCGCAAGTCGAGCAAGAACGGATACAAGACTCGTGACTATGTTGATCGCAAGCGGAGTAATGTCGCGGTAGCACTACTCCAGATTTTGCAGCCGCACAAGACTACCTACATGTCGTCTTGGCAAGTGGGATATGTGGAGCTGGCGCTGGCGGGTACCCCAATTCATTGAGCTTGCATTTTGTGGAAGGTCACGCGTCAGCATGATGGAGAGGAGAAGGGAGGGTTGATTGATCACCTTTCCCCTTTCTTGATAAATTTTTATCGGTCGATGGGGTGTCTGACAACGGAAGAGGAGATACAATTTCCCTTGCTATCGCGGACAAATCCGGGAAGGCCTGTGAGGGATGTCGAGGTTGATACAGACCCCGACGAAGTGCCCGCCATCACACCACCGGCCCGACTAAGAGCAAAGGAAGAGCCAAGGGGAGCGCGGGCACCCCGGAAGCGGAAATTTGATGGAGAGACAGAACTGAGTCGGCGAGAATTGCTCGTTGTACGAGTGAGGCGTCGGGCGATCAACGAGCAAGCCTGACCAAAGCAGAAGGCTCGCAAACTGATTTTGCCAGCGGGAAGCAGCGCGATCACGGGGCGAGCTACAATGGTGAGGAACTCATCTTCCTCCAAGGAGGATGTGAGTACAGAGGTTCTTGGGAGGTCGACTGAACTCCCTGTGCCGAAGGCACGAGTGCCTTCGGAAGAAGCACTTCGGCCCATAAAGGAAGGCGTGCGGCAACGGCCAGAATGTCTGCGCATGAGAGGTGCTTGCCTTTAGAACAAGTACCGTTTGATGACACGCCTTCGGAGCAAGGGCCTTCGGCGCTGGAGCAGTTTAGGGTGGGGCCTTTGGCAGAGGCGCCTTCGGCTCTGAAACCCCCAAGGAGCATTCCTACGGGCGAAAGCAGGGATGCTGAGACACGTTTGCCTTCGGCGGGACCAAATTGGGAAGATGTAGTAGGTCCGTCTGGGGCAGGTTCTCTGACCCCGTTGGAAGTATTAGCAGGGCATGGAGTGGAGGCCGCAGCAGAGGAGGCTGCGAGGCCCAGTGCTAGAGAATCGCCCAAGATTTTTGCAGCGACAGGAATCTTGGAGACAGAATATGACACGTCTTCAGAGGAAGAGGAGGTACAGTCGTTGCGAGGTACACCGACCGGAGTGCTTTGCGAGCAAGTGGTACCGCTACTCCGGTACCTTGATCGCAAGTACGGAGATCCCCGCCAGTGTGGATTATATGTTGAGCTTGTCCAGAATCGGACGCAGATCAAGGTGGCGACGAATGCCGAGATGATGGTCCTGGACCATAAGTATTGGCAGTTGGAGGAGCGCTATAACTTTCTGCATGATCAATGTGCCTTAGCTCGGAAACTACAGAAGGCGGCGCTTAAGCTGCGATATGAGATGGTGACCAATGCGCGGCGCAAAATTGATGAGCTGCGTGCGAAGGTCCAAACGGACTCCAGTGTCGAGCAGATTCAAATCCGCAATCTGGCGGATGAGCTCGTGCGAAAGACGCAGGCGTTAGAGTAGAGCGAGGCTGCTAGAAGGGCAGACGAGGAGTTGCTGGGTCGACTGCAGTCGCAGTGCGACGAATTGAGTACGCAACAGGCGGCGGCGGAGTTAAAGTTGGCAGAGGTTGAAGGCCACAACCGGCGCGCGACAGATCGCACTCGGGAGGATTTAGTTTTGCGGGTTGACCGTTGTTTGAGAGGTTATGCTCACTGGGAGATCGCGGCGCGGGAGAGGATGATGTTGCGCATACTTGAGATGCGCGCGACAACTTTGATGGCTGGCGACGGAAGAAGTCGGCGGCGAGTGGCGAAGCGGTTGGAGTCATTCCTGTCCAGGTCGCGTGACGTCATTGCGAACCTCGAGGCAGAGGTTACCGAGGTGTTGCGGCGGCTCGGACTGCGTAGGAGAGCAGACGAGTGGGCGGGTAGGGAATTAGTGGGTCGTCGGCCGACTCATAGGAGGCATAGCCGATGAGGTAGAGTGTTAGGTAGTTAGGATTTTAGATTGTATAAAGTAGTCCAAGGGGTTGGCCTTGGGGGATTTTTCAATTTCGCGAGCTCAGTTCAGGAAGCGTTTTCTCTGCGTGTTTGTGTCTTTTGTTTTGTCATCACGCAAGAGGAGTTATAGTTTGTCGAAGTTACCGCATTTGATAGCGAAAGGCCTTCGTCCGAATGTTCTATGCTAGCATATTGGCTAGTCAGGATTTAAGCAAGTTCGGACTTACACCTTCGGACATTTTTACCTGATTGTACCTCTTCGGGATTTTCCCCCCTGAATACCAAAGTGAAGTTTTGTTAACTTCCGAGTAAGCATTGGTTGATTTCAGGTTGATTGTGTTACGCTGCTTCAGGCGCCTTCGGGGGTAGCCTTCACAATATTTCTGGGAATGACAGTTGCCTGAGAATTCAAACTCGTCAATAGACTGTTAAGTTGTAACAATGAGTCTTTTCTCAACTTAGTTTCTCAGTTCGGATTTCTGTATCCTCTACGCGTTTCGTGAGTTGATTGTGTTGTTCACCGCATAAGAGTGACTTCAGTTTGACGAAGGTAACGCATCCGAAGTAGGAATTCCAACAGGAATGCTCTGCACTAAGCAGTGGCTAGTGACAGGATTTAAGCAAGTTCGGAGGTGGTAGCTACCTGCAGATCCTCTGAGTGTACTCTTGGAAAACTTCCCCCCCTGAATCTTAAGTGGAGGTCCTGATCAACCTCTGAGTTGTGCATTTGCAGTTTCAGGTGTGTGTTTGGGATGTACTACGTTGTATTGTGTGTCCTCCGAGTGACCTCCGAGTTGAGCACTTGCAGTATTTCTGGGAGTGACAGTAGCCTGAGAATTCAAACTCTTCAATAGACTGTTAAAACGTGACACTTTGTACTAAGTGTGTTGTTTCTGTCCCTGTGGGTTCCATCCTTTGCTGTTATAATGCAATTTAGCCTTGGGTGGGTTATCACATAGAAGATGAGACTTCTTTTTCGCGCCGCTGTTGGGGACAATGTGTTAGCATCGAAGTAAGCTTGCAGAAATGCTCGATGAATGTCGACGGGAGAGGGCGTGGGTAAATTAAGTGCGCGGGCCACACGAAAACTCCGTCGAGATTCGGAAAAAGCCGTAGAAGAAGAGCGGATGAACAGAATGAAACTAAAACATTGGAACCTTTACCAAAGCCCAAGCCGACAAAAGCTAGTGACGAAGGGCTACTCAGTGCACCAAATTCGGCCCTTGTGCTAACGGTACTGCTAGAGTACCGATCTGCGGGATCACTTTTAAATTTAGACCAACCTGAGGGTGGTCCGTCGTCAGGATCTCCAATAGCCGACCCTCAAGAAAACCCCCGCCAGGTGTTCTCTCAACCTTTTACGAAACATTTGTATCCGAAGTACAAGGGGAGAGGAGACGATGATGATGCAGACTAGTATATCAAACTTTTTGAATCAGTGTTCATTACCAATCGTGAAACCAGCAATGACGACAGGTTGCGGATTTTCTCCAGCCTACTGCGCAAGAAAGCACGTAGTTGGTATAACCACGAGAGTACCGACCCGAATGGCCTGCAGACATGGGCTCAACTAAAGGAGAAAATCTTGCGGCGGTTCCGCGAGCTGGGCTATGACAGTCGGATGTTGACCAAATTGTGCAATATCCAGCGAGAACGGAAGGAAAATCTTCGCGACTATACAGAGAGATTCCAGGATCTCCTTGATAGGATTCTAAAGACGGGAGCAAGAGTTCCTTCCTCTACCCAGCAAGCAGTGGATTGGTATGTGACCGAGTTATCCTGGGAAATGGAGATCTTTTGTAGAAGGGGGAAGTGCGATACCATTGAAGACGTGATCGCTTCGGCGGAGTCCTTTGTAACCTCCACGCTCAATCGTAGAGAATGAGGCCAAGGATTGGTGGGTCGCAAGTCGAAGGGAGGACGGAGGAAACGAAGAGGAGCCACACCTTTGTTGGAAGAACTCTCCTTAGCCGAGGGTAGTATCTTGTCAAAAGAGGAGGAGTCATCATCGTCTGAGGAAGAGAAGAAGAAGAAGAAGAAGAAGCGTGCCGCAGTAAAGAAGAAGGGGAAACGAATGGTTGAACCAGAGAAAGGTTATGGCGACATCGTATCCAAGGTGGAAACCTTGGTTAAGGATTTTGCGGACTTGAAGGTCCATGTTGTTGGCGGCCAAGACCGACGGAAATCACCGGCGAGGTTACGGACGAACCTCTGGTGCAACACGTGTGGAAAGGTGAGGCATGCCAATATTAATATATTTTATGGGGCATGCCATATTTGTAATATGTACAACAAGTTTGCTGTTATTACAGTTTTTCCATCGAATTTGAATCCGTGACTCTTTTTTTTAGATTTTAGATGGAAGGAATGGAAAAAGCAATGAATTAACAATTGAATTAAACGTGAGACCGTAGAAGCAATCTTGAATTGAGCATTCCACTTACAAATACAGTTTTATAAAGGCCTTGTATATTCCATGTTCAAAACAGGGCAGAACGACATTACAAAAATTAATCGACGTTCAATCGTTTACGGGCATGAGAGTCAAAGGTAATGTTATGTGGATGGTAACAGTTTGGAGTGGCAGGGGGTATTATGAACCTGAACTCTTAACGAGCCTTAATTTTTTTTTCAGTTCTTGTTCTCTTGTCACATATGTTTGCATTGTTGATGAGAACATCTTCTTCTTTTCAAATCTTGTGTCTTGTGAATTTCCATTGCTTGTAACTAAGATACTATACTTCTCCTTATCCATCTTCTAAAGTGGCGCACTGTGACATGACTTGCACAGAAAAGGTTGTTTACACTGTTCCAATTATCGAACTCAAGCACCTTGATGAATTGGCAATCTTTCGCCAAGTACTACTCAGCTGACAGTGTTGATTTTGCAGATCCCTAGAGAATTGAGGACTTGTGAGTTGAGAATTCGTGAGGTGAGAATTTTATGGAAACAAGAAATACCCAACGTTATAGACGTAACCTAAGAACACTATACTAATTGGTTAATTGTCAGCAACTCTTCGACAAAAGTCAATCTAATTGAGTTAAGGTCTACTGTTATTCACTTAAAGAGTCTTCATAGTTTCTTCAAAGTTCTTCAAATCTTCAGGCAGTGCTCAAGTTGATATTTAGTATGTGAAATGAATTGTAGAGTTGGATGTGACTCTTGTACGCAAGTTTCTCTGTACTCTCATTACACATTCTGGATCTTGAAGAATCAACTTGTACGATGACTATGCATACATCCACCACAAAAAACAACTGTATCAATAATTGTATCCTTTGAAGCTATCAATGTGTTGACTTTGACATGATTTGTTTGTAGAAATTATTTATCCTAAAACATATATAGTGAAAGATCGTACAGGTTTCCGATCATAATTGAGAAAGTTGTGTATGAATAAGTCTAGCTGCAAATCTCCGTGTAAATCATGTGAAGAAGTTCTTGCTATTTCCAGATTTCAAGAGGTGAGTATGTTGAAGGTCTGAAGGATTTTTGTGAGAACAATTAGTAAAATTGATTGTCAATAGATGTTGTAGTTGTCGGAAATTAATAGGGCAATTCATGGATTTGAAGATAAGTTTTAGAAATTGATTTGAGTACCATCACGAGTACCCAACTACCTATTGATTAGTTTTGTTGAAATAAGAATACTGATTTTGCAAGCTGCTATTACAAGCAACATAGTATATGGTAAGATAGTGAAACCTTACAATCAATTTACTTCATAGGCAAGCTCTTATATTATACCTTGGAATCTGGTTAGACATAAAAAACACCTCATCCATTGATTGCAATAAAAAGCTCCTTTGACAGACTAGTGTTTTGAATTTGCTGTCATTACCAACCACACCGTCCACAGCCCTAGATTATCATGATAATAATTGGATGAACTCTGGACTCATCCATAAGACCTTTCCTTCTGAACTAAGCTTACATGCTCATGTGCTAAAAGAAATACACAAGAGCATGTGAGTGTAGTGCGTCTAGCAAGAATCAGCTTTCATCCAAAGGAAAATTCAACTTTTCTTGTACCATGCGTAATTTTCTATTTGGTCTGCACGGTCTTGGACTCACTAAGTTTGTTGTTGTCTGAATAAACTATCAAAGTACTATGTCGTAGAAAGAATAAATGCACGAGCAAAGTATTTTGGATCATTTTGTCTTTACTTTTAGAAAAAACTTATATACGCCTTAGCATACAGTTAGCATGAACTCAAGTGATGTCCCAATATGTAATAAACATTTATAAATCATTTATTACAATTTGGATCAAACATAGCTTTTGCGTGAAGAGCGAGAGTTATACATGGATGCTGGATAAATTCATACTTTGATTAAGATTTAATCAGTGCTTATGATCAGCTGCTAGGTATCAAACAAATGATTGAAAACACGTGAAGCCATGTTTTTCATACGCGACTTCATCCAGCAAGGTCTCACCGCCACTTTCCTCAAGTTTTGTGGATAACATAAAGTGAAGAAAAGATTGCAATTAAATAATATTCACCAAGACATATGTAGCCATAAGGATTGGAAGGTGCCCCTCAGACGGAAGTTATATCTTCAAATGTTCCACAAAGAACTTTAATCGTCTTCTGAACGAGTTTGTATGATTCTACCCTTCAAGCTGACTTCAATCACAAAGGCAGTACACAATCATTGATTCAAGGAGATTTTTTACTCAATATCCTATAGCACGCAAGTGACTACTACAAACTATCTCAGAGCTTGATAGCCGACCATGCCAAACAATTCCGTTATGCATTGAAAACTTTATTCATTGCTTGTATGTTAAGCCTTATTTCTCTCCTCTCTCGGTTTCTTTGCCATTTTATAGCAAGGGTTGGTCCATAATGGAAAACAAAAGGCATTTTGTTAAAATCTTTATGGATATTGGAAAGCTCCAATATCCATACATGTTCATTGGCACAAATATTTAGATTTATCATGTTCAGAGAATAAAGCTTCATCCATGCAATGGGATGTCACTACATCTGCTGGGAAATATTTTCAAGGTGGCCAATACAGTTTCAAGCATCGGTTGAACAATTTCACTGTGAGGAACTATGGTGGTCAGTATGACGTCGACCAGGTTGTGAGAATAGGGATTCCCTCGTAGTTGAGTGCGGATGTATGCCCATATGTTTTTATAGTCCATCGCTAGATTGCTCCGCCGGAAAGCGGAGCGATCTAGTTCAACGACTTTGATGCTCCACCGGAAAAACTCAGTTTCATCCTCAGCCAATCAGGAAGCTGTCCGGTTAGCCTGCCGGCACATTCTTCCATCTTGGGTCCAAAAGAGTAGACTCATAGCGAAAAGAAGAACTTCTGAGACGGCTAACTGCAGGATGACACCTGCTTGGGTCTACGAAGGCCCTATATAGGGGCTATGTATAAGTTTGTGCAGCTAAACCCATCCGTTACCATTAAGTCGTTGTCAAACACCTACACGCTCGTTCATTATGTTTTGAACTTGATTGTTTCAATTCATTAAAAGCTATAAATCCACGCGCGCTAATAACTAACCATAATAGGATTTTTTAAACAAAGAAATATTTGATGGTAATATGAGATGATCGTCAACCCTAATATTCATTGTAAATTAAATCGGAGATCTCCCGCGCATATACGATGGTGTAAGATAGTTGTGGTTTATCTTTACAAAGCCTACGTGCACACAAAATTCAAATATGTCACTGAATATTCAAAATTATGGGTGATTGAAACCTACTACTAGCTTTCTTATATAGCAGCTAATCTTATTTCAACTAACAAAAAATAAAAACAACTTGGATCAACTCCTAAGAACAGAGATAGATTTTCACATACATACATGTATCCCATATATTTTTCTATGAAAGAAGAAATCTACTTAGTTGAAAACCTAGTTAATTGCAGTACATATACCTCATACAAAAATTATTCGACACTTTAATCTCATTGAAGGGTATTATATTAGTTTTACAACATCATATATTTCATTTTGAAATATCACCTACTCAGTTTTGAAATTATTTTTTGCTTAAGCTCTTACTTCAAATTAAACCGAACTGTTTATCAGGTTAAAATTTTAGCTGCACTCTTATCTTTTAGAAGCCTTGGAAAAAAAATTCCTGATAAAGAAATTACAAATGTCTAATTTTCAACATCCATATTCTTTTTATAAATCATCAAAATAAAATTAACGTCAGAATATATCTAGTAACCTCAAAGAACCGGTTGATACATAGACAAGATTAATGGTATGATTGATCAAGATCAATCAATTATAAAGTAAAAGCAGAGATTCATTAATTTTATAAATTTCTTAAATATTTCTATTATTTATATATTTTTGAATTATAATAATATCAATAAAAATAATATATATAACTCATATGTATATGTCAATTGCAAAAAATACAATTATTTGTTTATAAACATAGCGATATTTTTTAAAATTCATCATGTGAAATATTAGCATATAGACAAGATCATAAATTCTATCCAACCACCATAATTCCGATTTTCCTTGAGAACAAAAAAAAACGGAAAATAACCAAATGAATATGCAATCGATGATCACATGTTTGGGCCCTAGACCAGACTTCATTAAAAGTGGCATTTGCCACTTGTGCCACCTTTTCGTTAATTGTGGCACCCAAAATATCTTAAAAGTGGCTTTTGTATTGAAAAACTTATTTGACAATGCTGAAACCAAATAGATTGAGCTTATTTCACAAGTCAGGCAGGGTTGTTTCTCCGTTGTGGCTAAGTAAGGTTCCGTCCTCATGTTATATTTAAGGGACCCCAAAACCATCGAAAGCTAACGAGAATTTAGAAGAGTCCATGAACACGACGCATGATTATTCACCATGAGTATACTCAAAGCAGAAAGAGCTAGTACTCTAAGAAGAAATGAGTTCAAGGTTCTTGATCCTAATAATAAAGATATGAAACTCAACTGAATAGTGACAAATTCCAAAATCCAAGAGACTTGAATTGTATTCCTCCTCAAAACCTCAGCTGAAGATGAGTACAATCACTTGTCTTCAATACTAGGATTGGAGAAAAACTTGTTTTCATGACCAGAATATTCTGGCATTAAAGTTTTAGAATATGTGTATGTAATACTCTTTTCTTACATCCATCAGGTGATCATGAGTTGCTTCGATTTTTGTCCACAATCTACTCAAAAACAAAAATACAGGGATTCTCTTTCCAGTCACTTACTGCCGGCAATGCGATCTAATGCTTGCTTGGTTGGGATAATAATATTCTTCCGTTGTCAACTGCTCACTTCGTAAATTTTAGTCAGTCCTTGCCCACTCTAAAAAAAATTCGCCGAAAAGCTCAATTGCAACCAAAGAATAACTACAGAAAAAAGCTTAATTGTGGCATCAGCCCAATTTTAATTGTGGAAAAGGTGTCATTTTATAATAAAATGTCACTTTCAATGAAGTCTGCCCTAGACCCTCGTTTGATATTTCGTTTCTTCTTGTGAGTCTCTTTAAGATCTTTCCATGTTTTATATCTACTTGTCCAGGATACCCCTGTCTATCACATGTTTAAAAGATTGGCAATTTCATACAAATTTCAACTTTCAGAAGAATCTATGTTCATGCTCAGTCCTCCTGCTTGGATGCAGCACACATCTTCTCTATACGCGGGAAATAAAACTATGGAAGTAAAGTATTCTGGCAAAAGTCGTTTAGATGTCATACTACATTGACATATCCAGCTCAAACATTCTGAATACTACACGATCTTCTGAAGAAGAATCACGTAAACTGATTGGTCTCCATCGATTGCCCTTTGGATCTATATAGAATCGGATGTATAAAACATGATTGCCATCAATGCTAGCAATTTCTAATTACATGTCGAACATGTGAACTGCCCACGGCAAAGCGTCCAAATGACGTCCCATTGTTCGACTTGATAGTGTTAGCGCTGTTTAAGAACAGTTAGCTATGTTGGTTGGATTTTTGTTACTCTGCATTGGAACTATTGCAGTTGTAGATACTCCAAATGAAGAAGTTGGAAGTTAATTTGGAGTGAGAAGAAATAATTCATCGTTGTTGTCGGGACGATTTAGACAATATTACAGGTATCTGTCCACTGCGAATTACCGTTGAACGAATGACGAAATAGGACTCAACTTTCGTCGTGGCTTCTGATACTGTACTGGATGTGAGAGAGAGAATAACTTGAAGATTTTCTGTAAGGAGCATAATATTCAACCACGGTATGCTCGACGTTTTATTCATCGGATTTGAAATGAAGAGGCTTCATTTCTGAATTGCAGAATTCCTCCAGTTCATGATGTTACTGAGGGCTGTTCCAAAGTAGCAACATGTGTTTGACAGGTTCATCTGTGATACGATGCCATTAGCACAGAAAGGAGTAGCAACAACTCGAAGTAAGTTCGAGCTCAGTTTAAGCGATTCTTCAACCACTGACAGTTACATCGTTGGGAAATCTCCAAGTTACGTTAGAGTAACGCCTCCATATATGATGATAGTTGCATAGAAGTCACTCAGAGACATAGAATCTGGAATCATCTTCATTCCTTCGAGAAAACTCACTTGTTGCATCTCAGGTTGACCTAAACAGTGACTCAGTCTTCATGCGCCTCTCGGTTGCTTCCAGTTCTTCGGAATCGGATTATTTATTGTGGCCAGCTGACATTTGTCGACACGACAATGATTGCTTATTCAGATCACCATCCTCATTTTGCACGTTAGAGGGATTGCCCATCTTTTCTGTATAGGACGTGTACACGTATTCGTTGGTTCATTCCTCTGCATAAAACATCTCGTGAATAGAAACTGAACTATGAGTACCGACATATATGGAAAAATTCGGGTTTCTTAGTTATCATGCTTTTTTGAACAATATCGAAGCTTAAAGTACCTCGAAGGGCTTATACAATCTCCAAGCCTGACGTACCATTTAATCATTTTCCTGGATGTATTGAGGTAATTCAGAAACACTTCACAGCAATTCATTAGTTTTACAATCGCCTCTCCGCGTAGATATGTACTGTCAGACAGATGACATGATCAGCTGAAGTGTCCGTTTTTAGAACGAAACGAAACCTCATCGAACGAGCTTTTCAACATACTTTACAATTCGTCCTAAACTATGAAGATATAATGTAGAAAGCTTTTCACATGTTGATGAGAATCCTTTCGTTATTATTTGAAGGAATCTACCCTGCTGTAATTCCCTGAGACTGTTGAAAAACACTTCTAATCTTGTCCTTTTAAACAGAAGAATATTTTTTTGAAAACGGTATTCCATCTCGCAGGTCTGTCCTGTTGCAATAAATCCCAACGAAGACGCGTTTTGAGATGTCAATATAGCCATGATAGCATGTTGGAAGCCAAAGCTCACGATTCCGAAACTAGCAGAAAAAGCCTCATCAGGGGAACAAAGCATGTCCTGCTCGGCACAATATCCTGCGGCAAGTCGGATTCTCAGGGTGCGAGCGTTACCAGATCCTTGTCACATTGTTACATTGATGGCTCACCTGACCATTCGAGAACTTATTTCCCATACATGATTCTAATGGAAGCCCTTGAATATGGGCCAAGAGTGCAGAGGTGGAGGGCAGAACTAGCTGTCCTCGATGCAATGTGTTTCACATTGCACAATGAAGAGCCCAACGCCCACTCAGGTAGATACGGCAGTAAAGAAACATGAATTTGATTCCAGCCAACAAAGAGCCAACCAGAGTGGACACGTCAATAGAGCACCGACTTCAACATCGTCCTCGCTGGAATTATCCCTATCACTATCCTGCAGCTGCACAGTAGCATGAGCGAAACCAGCCTGTCCACAGAGCCTATCCATCTGTAATCTTCGCGTCACTCTTTGCACGAGTGAGAATCGCATCCGGGAGATCCATTCTCTGTACTCACTCAGCAGCAGCACCGGTGAGGTATATCAGCAGATGTTCCAAGGCCCATTGTCATTCAACAGAATTGTAGACTTCTCTTGCTCTCTCTGTATATCCCTCATCCTATTCTCTTAGAGCTCTTGAATTCTACTCCCTACTTCTGAGTCCTCCCAGTACATTCTTCTCTCTGAACCCCACACCCTACTTATTACCGGCTTATTGCTAGCATCTGAATCGTGAACTAGTTCGGAGTTTGGTGACGCTCATCCGAGGAATGGCTACAGGCCTGAACAACTCTCAGTCGCAATCTCACATGGACACCATCAACGAGGATGAGTTCGACATTCACGTGGTAGCGTATAGGAGTTTTCAGCAGATTTTTGTTCCTAGAGGCCTTGCTAAGCTCGAAAAGATTTTGGAGACCTGGACGGCGGAGACTGACAAGGAAGTCCAGGCTCGTCTCGTGAAGAGGCTGGAACGAAAGCCTTCCAGCAAAATCAGTGAGATTTACGATTGCTACGTAACAGTTACAGTACGATGATGAGAGCGACGATTCATTTTTCTTTCTCTACCAGGCTTGTGCCAGGACGGCTCTGGTAAGCAGGCACCATGGGATGACTCTGTACAGTGAGCGGTGGCCAGTGCTCAAGCTCCCATGCTGTCTGAGCTCAAGTCTATACGAATGACAGAATCCGATATACTAGAGGAAGCACCCGGCAGAGGCTGCTTCTGTCCGACGGGATGATTAAAGTTTCTTGTTTAGCTCTGATCGAGTAATACTGGTGCCAAAGAGCTGGCAGGTTCATTGGCCGCGGGGAAGTCGTTGCTGGCATGCATGTCTGTCACATCGGTGGTGCAAATGGTGGCCGGCGTGCATGCAGGTGGCAACAGACAGCTCTGGCACTGAATCAATTTTCTTCTCTTTCACACCGACGCTGGGCGGTCGCTTCTGCTGGGGTCCAAGGTCATGGACGCGCAGCATGAGATGAGGAACAGCTCCATCTCGCATGAAGGACCCGAGTGTGTATCGATGTGTTATCAAGGAGGAAGCTTCAGGTAGATAGTAGTTTAGATAATTAATAGAGGGCGTTAGAGTTTTAGTTGCATTGCCTGGAGAAACTCTTGTGACTGAGTGGTCACAAACGTCGACGTTGCAGCAGCATGAACGCGGTTTCCTACTTCAGGCTGGTGAGCCGAAACATGATGCCCGAATCTTAAACTTGTTGTCCTGCTTCGCTTGAATTAGAGGGGAGGAGAGGATCATTACGATTTGTAAATATGTGCATAGAGGCAGATGCAGTCGATCGAGAAATAACTCGATCCTACAGACGCCTGTCTAGTGTGCTCCATCGTAATAAACAAGAGTTGTATAAACCCACGAGTCTCTCGAAAGTGAATCCCCTTGTACAGAATTGCGTAATCTGGCATTGCGTGGAGTGTGCAAAGGTGGTGCTGTTGCTAGTTGCAGCTTGCAGCTTGCGATCTCGCCAAGGTCTCTGCAGAATCTCCGCCACATTATACGGTGGAAACCCGGAGGAGAAGTGTACTTGCCCATAAGTCAAGGCATTAATTGTCTTCACGATCGCTACTCGCTGGCATGAACTCGCTTCCTCTGCTCCCGGCAGCGAACACTCACGGGCAACCTCGGCACAGTGCTCTGTTCCTTCCAAGTCTTGACCTTCTTCTATTTAGGTTCATGACTCTGGATCAATTCAAAAATTAATATTTAATCCTCGAAAACCGTCTGGATACGATTTGAAACCGTCGTTGAAACATTCTTAGCACTTCGGATGTTGATTACAGCCAGTAGCTTTTTATCAACCCGATCAACTCCACTATTCCTCTGATCTGCTGATGCAGCTAATCTGGCGCCACTTGCCACTTGCCACCTGCAAGACTCGGTCTTAGAATAACAAGATAGAACCTTGATAACTTAGCCACAGTCAACTCGAATGAGCCAAGGACTTCAGGTCTACCGTACCATAAACATTTTCAACAGCCTGCGTCCTCGAAGCTTGTGTTGCATTGTATTGCTGTCGTCACTTATGACCGTTTTATGTTTCATCTACTCAACTCTCCTCCTGGACGCCTTAGCAACGACTTTGAGGTCTACGAGTATATGGAGATAGAGGAAAGAAAACAATGCAAGCGATCCTCCCTAATTCCTCGTGGAAAGTTCGAGGCTGCCGAAAATTAGAGCATGTTCTTGAGAAGCCTTTCCCTAACCCATATTGCCTGTCATGTATTAAGCGTTTCTTCAAACATCATCTCTGCACAGCTATCGTAGTTCTCTTTCGATAGGTCCACATCTCCAGGACCTAGATTTCGTCATGGTGTGAACTCAACGCTAGAAAGATCATCGCGAAACAGGAACCAAAAATCTCTTCCGGCATGGTAATGGCTTGTAAATGAAGTGAGGGCGACTGTTTGTGTACTGTTAGACACGAAGTCGGCGCTTACTTCCACAATGCGGAAGGGAATAGTCTTCAGTGCACGCAGTTACTACCTTCAGGCTTCTCTTCGTTGCCCATTTCAAACGTAGAAAGCGTCACCGTGCGCTACTCCGAGAAAGACATGGACGGTCACAGAAGCCACTTTCTATTAATTCCAACTTCCAAAGGTTTTGTTTAACGAACGATAAATGTCAGAGCTCTGAAGTCCATACACCTCCTATCGACCATACTGAGCCGATTAATTACGAGGCCCTTGAGACATTCCGGAGTCAGATTGTACATGGACGTGAATGGCTTACATTTCCGGCACGGCACAGGGTACAGCGTTATATTGGAATTCATTCTTGCGAGCCGAATTGATTGTTTCGGACATCAATGTTAAAGGGTCACGTCTGGGGCAGCAAGTTTACGTGCATAAATTTGTCCGCCTCTTGTCTGCAAGAATGTGCACAACCGACAGAGTGTGGCGGGAGACATCTAGCACACGACCTCGATCTGCGAACTCTGCTCGCAGCAGAACTCTCTCCGGCACTGCTCTGCTTGGACATCGGGCACAGTTCACCTACAGTGCGCACACCGCGATCACTTGTGTCCGCACTTCGCTACATGAGCACGACCGAGCGATGTGCGCCCCTGTACCCTCTCTCACTCTTCCGGAAGCGCGAGGGCAAAATTAGAATTGCAGTAGAGGAGGATACCAGAACGAGTTCCAGCTCCCAAGTTCTAGCATGCGATAAACTATCGACGCGTTTTCATTATCAGCTTGAAGTCATCCATTTGCTACTCCAGAGCCGATTAAACCAGCGACACGCTTCGCTCTTCGAGTTGAGCAAGTCAAGGCCGAATTAAATTCTTAATACATGACGATTCGGTTCCGATCACACGCAGTTGACGATCAGAGAGAAAACTCGAGACCGCGTGACCGACCGTCGGGGCTGAGACTGATGTGGTGACTGGCTCCACCACGAGGCACAAAATGTTAATCCAATCCGTGGAAATACATGCTCCAAAGACAGCTGAGTCCAAATCGGCTGAGGCCGGGGCGATGCAAGAGGCGAGGAGAGCGCCGGCTTTACGCACTATCTGCAGTAGACCGAGTCACCGCCGCGAGCGTATCAGAGCTATAGCTATGACTAGCAATGGAGCCATAGTCGTGGCCGTCGTCCTGCTGCTGCTGCTACTCTGAATTTGCCCTCACTTGGCCCCGGCTGCGACCACTTGCCATACCCAGTGGACGGGCGGAGAATGTAGACCATTGGCAGGTTCCTGGTACCATGCCCACAGTCCTCGGACCCCGCAAAGGCCTCTCTAGCTCTGGCTCTAGCTCTTCCTCTCTCCGAGTCTGTCCATGAAATTCGCGATCCCGGACATGGGCTCGGGCTTGAGCTCGAGTTTGGGGTGGGGCTGGGAATGGGCTGTATTTTAGAGACGGACCTGGTACGGACCCGTCATAGGCTTGCATCTGGCGATTCTGGCCATGGAAGCGACCGCGCCGGCGCTTGAATTTGGAGGTCGTCCATGCACTCGTTTCATTTCGCTATAACCGTCGAAAGGTGAGGCCGAGGCCGAGGCAGAGGCAGATCCGAGAACGATCTTCCTCAGCTCTTGCCTGCAGTAGCGGAATTCACTGTTGGAATCAGTGGACGGCGTCTGGGTTTAGCTCAATTTACTGAAGATGTAGAACCACGGCGATGGTGGCGATCATGATGATGACGGTGATGATGATTTGCCCGTGGTGTCATTTCATAAGCACGGAATTGGCGGCTTTTCAGATGCTAGGCACGGACGGGAGTCAGCGAGAGGGAGTGGAGGGGGAGGGGGGAGGGAAAGGAGAGAGGGAGAGAATTCAGTGAATGCGAAGGGGAAGGGGAGAGAGAGAGGAGAGGAGAGGATAAGAAGCGAGTGCTGATTTTGTCTTCCGGTTCAAGCATCACTCGCGGGATGGAGCCACTGATTGTAGACTGATTGGCTGAATTTACAGATCGATCGATTGATTGATGGAGGGCGCATTTCTCGAGGGCGCGTTGGAGGAGGTGCGGTAGCATGGCGACGACGGCGGGGTCGACGATGGGAAGGAGGCATGTGCACGCGGACACTCTGACACACACGAACAGCATGGGCGAGAACGGGACGTCGAGGTTCAGGCAGGACTCGGGCTGCACCAAGAGGTTTGGCAGGATCTCGCGGACTTTGACGTGGGATTTCGAGGCGGACGAGCAGCTGGAGGTGCGCCTGCTGGAGGAGCTGGAGCTCGAGAAGTCCGTCGTGGTCACGGGCGCCAATGGGCCGGGCGGCAGCCACCGCGACGACGACAACAATCGCATTTCAGCTCTGGGGCGAGTGCTGCAGCAGCGCCCATTCCCGCGGGTCAATACTCTGTGCCTGGCCGACTGCTCGCTGGCCGAGGAGAGCGGTGCCATGGCAGAGCTCACCAAAGCCATCGGCGCCGGCAACCTGTCCAATCTCGATTGGCTCAATCTGCTCGACAATTCCTTCATCGGAGACCTCGGCGCCAAAGCTCTGGCGGAGGCGCTCAAGTCTGGACACCTGAATGTCCTCCGCCGCCTCGATCTAGTGGACAATGGCATCGGGGACGCTGGATTGACGGCGCTCGCCGGCGCTCTGGGATCCGGGCAGCTGAAAGCCCTGAAGAAATTGCGATTGGGTGGCGATTATGAGCTTTTTCTCACCTCCGGGGCTAAGGCTCTGGCCGAAGTCTTCGCGTCAGGACACTTGCCTCGATTGACAGATCTGCATTTGCGGGGATTCGGGGAAGAGGAAGGCGTGCTCGCCATTCTCAAGGCTCTGGAGTCGAGCTCGATCCGCAGGGCCTTCAAAAAGCTGGAGCTCAGGCACTGCCATTTAGGATTAGAGGCAGCGAAGACCTTGGCGAGCGCTCTGCAGTCGCGGCCCTTCGGGTCTCTGACCAGATTAGACCTCAAAGACAACATACTCCTGAGGGACGAAGAATTGACAGCACTTTCAGCTGCGTTCAGATCCAAAAATCTGAACGACTTGTGGTATCTTGATTTCAGCGGCACTTCTGTAGGCGAGAAAGGATTGATAGAGCTGGCATCGTTGCTGGAAGCCGGGCATCTTCCGGGTCTGGATCAGTGCTACGCATCTGGCTGCGTGAACACGAAATTGAGCGCCCTGGCACTCGTTAGAGCTTATGACAGGAACGCTTCGTTGGTAGCCAATATTGACATAGACTGGCCCAGAACATCGAGGGCTGACAAGAGAATTTACTGGCCATCGATTAAATTTTTTGAAGTGAATGGTGCGTGGTGTACGTTCGGTAGATCCAAGGTTCTGTGGCCGAAGCACACCTGGCAAAAATATGCAGAATATTTCAAGGCCCGGAACAGAAATCAGATGTCTTCGGTTGAGCTTCAGAAGCGAAACATGAACACTTTTTGAAAAGAGTCCATAGCCAATACTATATTATTGACTGATAGTGGTGCAGAATTTTTAGCAGACGGAACGTGATTGAGTATCTTTTCCAGCCGGCTGCCTTTGGATCTGAGATCTTCGACACTTATTCGACACTTTTATTCAATGGGTGTTCGGTGTGTACATACATTTTTAGCAGAGGCCAGTTCTTGATGAGTTCAGCTTACAGATTCATGAGCTTCAAGGACTTTGGGATTCCAACTGCTGGAGGCGGGGAAAAGAATCTGATCGGAACTCGAAATGGCTTTCAGGTAATACTGGCAATAATCAGCCGGCTGTGGAAGCACATGTACTATGTATAAGTAGGTGCTAGCAAATTTTGCCAGGCTTAACGCAATAAGGCTATGCTGTAAATTAATCTGTCCTAATTTACGTGGAGGTAAAATGTTCGAAATATCTTCCTCATATTTGATTATGGAAGGCTGAAGCTTGGATTGAGTCATTGAAAGTACATCGTGTGGCTTGCAATATTCAGTTCTCGGTTGACATGTGTTGAGCATCGACCGCGATCTTGGAGAATGGCATATGTTCCCTGATCCGGTGCTTGACGCAGTCCAGCACAATACTCGTTGCGGAGGAACTGGGGAACGGGACAAGTTTGACATGGATCAATCAGAATAAGTGTGCAATGATTGAAGGTGCTGTCCAGCTCTGCACATGCTGGAAAAAGTCAGGCAATGGTCATTGCGGTACCAACAAATATGTTGATAGAGCACTTTACGAATCCCAAAAAGCGGGTCACGGTCGTTTTATAAGTCCACAGTTTTCATCATTCGATCAGCCACTCAACTGCTTCTGTTAAGCATGAAGCTGACGGGACCAAACAGAATACGGGGTCCACCCGCGGAAGAAGTCTCGCGTCCGGATAATCGTGCTGGTTGAATTCGTCTTTCTGGAGAGCCAATGCGAGGCATGAGACTTTGCAAGGAACTTCCCTCTCCACCACTACCCAACACAAGCCTAAATACACTTCATCATATTTCACTAGAAGTAAAGGTTGGTTTTACTGTGCTTCTGAGCGATCTAGGTTGTACCTTACGCTTTGAATTCGATCGGTCGAGCTCTGGGCCGCAAGGTGCCACCTACATAGAATGGGTCTTCGACTGATCATAATACGCTTCTGAAAGGTCAACATCTGCCGTAACACTTGTTTAACAATGAAACGCAAGATTAACAGTAAAAGTATCTCTTGCTGTCCATTTTCTAGTCTGAATTGAAGAAAAAGGACGCAAATCTCAGTTCCATCAGGTTGGACTCTTAACCTCTCGTCGTCGTGTTGAATACGAATCAGCAAGGACTCAGGATATCGTTGAGTTCTACTTAAAAGTTGGAATAATGTGCACACTTTTCAACCCGGGTGACGATTTACAGGAGATCAATAGATCCGGTTGTAGAAACTCTCTGCGTGCTTGATCGAAGTACGTGGTGTGAAGACCAATGTGAATACTACACATTCTCGAAATTAATTGAGAAAACCGAGAATTGTTCTGCAGTTATACACCAGACAGGAAAGTGATATACAGTCATTCACAGAACTAGATCTACAACCTATCTTACAGACTCTTGAGGTGACTTTCGCCTACAGAGCGAGAATTGCTGCCGATTAGTTGTTTCCGATCCTTCGTTACAATAGTTTCAGGCCGAAGCTTTAAGGTTTCATCACATGACAGCAAAGATAGTACCTGGCTAGCCAAAGGTATCTGAGAAATAGTCTCGTAGATCATGTGCATCATCTGGTAGAATATTCATTCATTTATTGTGCGTTTTAAAACGTGACAACTGCATCTACTTTGCGCTCTGCTTTCCGAGTTCCATACGTTTGAAAGATTCTTTCAAATTCGCTTAAAGGTACAACACCGATGCTTTCAAGTCCTCACCTGCCTCCAAAACTTGGAGGTTTTGGGAAAACTGTACGCCATAAAATGTCTGCTTTTTGTATCATTGACATAAGATGCAGGGCAAACGACATGGAGGGGGAAAGTTTGTGCAAAATGCGCTGACGAATTGACTACCATGATGTGCTATAGATAACATCAAGTACATAGACCAAAGACCACACATCGGCTAGGAAAAATTCCACACGTCTTGACAAAGTGGAAGACTGCAGAGCAATCATTCCATTCCATCAAATATCCATAATCGCTTTATTGGTCACACAAGCTGATACCTTGCGTCTAGCTGACAGTGTGGTTGATATTCCCTCAATCTGTAGTACGCAGTTTCCAGTTCGCAAAACCTAATCTGCGCTTCTACAAACCTTTTGAATCTTTTAGTTTCTCAGTCCTTTAAATTTCTCAGTTCTCTGTAACAGTGCCAAGATCTCAGTCCGGCACTCTAATCTACTCAGAACTTTACAACCTGAGGAGCCGTAATACAGTACAACTTTGTGCATGGTCTGTTGGTTTGTACAGGGTTTTGTTTTGACCAGCGAATCATTACGTTATAGTACAAATAGGGCTCGGTAGTGATTAAGGACTGCTAATTTCCTCAACCTCACTTCAAAAAAATTACTCTACTTTACAGTCTACAAGTTCTACGACTTTCTACCTATTTCTACCTATCAATTGTAGGATTGACTGTTTTATGTACACTAAAACGCTCTAATCCATGCTTTGAGATGATAAAGTCTGCAGGGTTGCTCACTGGAACTTATAAGGCTAGAGAATCACTAATATTGATAGAGTTATACGTTACTGTAAGGAACACTCCAAATCTGTCCTCTACATGAAAGCCTGACTTCGAAAGCAACCAGCATCTTAGTGGTCACTTGTATACTGGCTGTGAAATTTGTACAACACGGACTCGGAACCAGATGAGGTTTCTGAATATGATGACTGATCAGATAATTCACACTATCTTGGCCCCAGGACCTTAATGATGAAAGAGACGTTAGCAAGTTTAGGGAACCTGCTGAGAAAGAGATCCCACTGGTGTTTGACCGACTGAGTATGCAACAGAGTATGAGACGTATAAGCTTGGCCAGTTTAGGTACTCCGTATGGTCTTGAGATATGTGTGATACCTTGACTACGTTCTCGTTCTTGATACAGGGCCGGTTCTTGACCAAAGCTCTTAGCTCTTGGCAATGTCAAAGGCTGAGTACACAGAGTCGTTACCTGGAGAAAGGCCATAACCCTCCCACGCTTTGGATCAGGAGGTATCCGTCTTCGCCATGACCAGAATGAGCATCTCGGACTTCTCTGTCAACAACACATGCAAGTCGCGTAAATACATGCGTCCTCGATCCTTTAACAAAACTCATGCACATGCTTATATTAGAGGTTTGTTGTGTCCACCTTTAAACTTAATAGGCTGTGAACTGATATTGCACAGAAAACGATCTGCTTACGTGCATTTGTGCAACAAGTACAAATGAATCTTGACTCCCTGACTTTGACTCTTGATCCCGTATGAGCAATACTCACAAGTTTACAGCTTTCCAGCATTGTGAGCTTCAGCAGTGTGGCACAATGCAGAGGTTATTACGTATGAGGGCTACTTGACAGCAATTTCCTCATGATAGGCAAAAGAATGCATTCATCACGAACTGGAATAGGTTAATGATCGACAGAGTTGAGGAGAGTCTGAGAATGCCAAATTATTTACGGCCAGGTGCGCTCAGCCGTACCTTTGTACTTTCCTCCATATCATGGTCACATAACCGGCCACAAGCAGAGCAAACGCTCCTACAGATACCATCATGGACCTCGTAGCATCTGCTCGTCCCTGTTCTGGAGTTGGTGCTGGAGCCGGAAGGGATGTGGGAGATGGTGGTTCTGAAGTTGGTGGCATGTTGGAGTCCGGGCTGGGTGTCAAACTGGGACTGAGACCTGGAGTCACTGAGGGTGGGCTAGAAGGTGGACCCGCTGGTGGATACATTGGAGGAAGTTCAGAAGGAGGGAACGTTGCAGGGGGAGATGCGCTCGAAGGTGGTTCGAGTGGTGATTCTCCAGGTGATGGGATGGGGGCTGAATGTGAACTCGGTGCGGGTGGGAGGGATGGAAAATCCGGGGACGGCGATGGTGAATAACCCGACGGGGTTGGGGAAGAAGCTGGAGCAGAAGGCTGAGGAGCTGGAGGATATACATGGCTGCCTGGAGATGGAGCTGAAGATGGTGTGGGAACTGGAGGTAAGGAAGCTGGAGGAGGTATATAGCTCGAAGGGGAAGGAGCAGCAGAAGGTGTGGGAATGGAAGCTGGAGCTGGAGGAAACTCATGGCTAGACGGTGAAGGACCTGCAGATGGTGTGGGAGTGGACTCTGGGGGCAAGGAAGGCTCAGCTTCATGAGGAGGTAATGAAGGAGGAACTGCAGGTGGTGGAGAAACAGAGGGTGATGGGGCTGACGGTGGCGATGGTACAGGGACAGTCGAATTCGGAAGAGAAGATGGAGATGGAGATGGTGCAGGAGATGGAGCTGGAGATGGTGGAATTTCTGGATGCGGTGCAGGTGGTGACAATGAAGGAACGGGAGGTGGTGCAGTTGGACTTTCCGGGGGAGGCGGTAATGGTGATATGGGAGCTGGAGGAGCTGGAGGAGCTGGCGACGGTGGTGGTGGTGGTGGTGGATTTTCAGCAGATGGAGATGGTGGCTCTGGGGGTAACGGAATAGGAGGCAAAACCGAAGGAGAGGGAGGTAGATTCGGAGTAGGAGCGGAGGGTGCTGGAGGTGGTGTAGGAGGAACGAGGCCCCAGGATTCAAAACTCCAACTGAGAATGCTGTGATAAGAAAGACACCAATCACCCGTCGTTGCAGTAAATCCCATGTACATAATTTCAGATATATGTTTCGACAAATCGACGTCGTAGCTGATGAGAGCAAGAAGGGGTCGAGTGGTGTCTGCGCTTATTCTGACCTGAAGATTACCATCAAAATTCTCGGTTGGGGGCACGTAATCAATCCAGGCAGTGACGGTCCGCTCCTTGGCCAGGTCAATCCCAAACACGCCGGCATCCACCTGAAGCTTGGAGTTGATCGACTCGATATCCAATCCCACATGATTGCTATTTATGTCATTGTATCTAAAGAAACCGTAAAACCAGTCCCTGTACGTGTCAAATTCAATAGCTAGCGTGGGGGTTCCTGCTTTGCCATCCTTGTTATAAAGCCCTAGAAAACCTCCCCCGTGACCTTGGTAATCTGGATTGCCCTGCATCACGAAGGCCATTCCTTCTCCAGGCCTGGAGTACTCTCCCCCCATATTAAAGGTGAAATTGGTTCTGAACGAAGCAACTCGGTTGCTGACGGGGTCCATCAGTCGAATTCCTGGCGAGTACATGAGTCGGCCCCAGCTTTTCATATCATAACTGGTCAAATTTACCTGCCCCTCAGCTGTGCAAGTGCAGTCTCCCGTGCACTTCAAATGTCGGTCACCCAAGCAATCAAAACTTTCGAACACAAAGGAGGTCAAGTTGTTCCGGCAGAGTTGGCCCGCAGCAATGTTCAATGCCAGTCCTGCAAGCACCAGCAACAAAGCCACCGATGTTGAAGCCATCCTACTGATTCTAAGTCCGGAGCCCCGTGACTCGAGTGCCGGCTTCGAGAGCTCGGGAATTTCGGCTCCCTTCGATCTCTCGAGCCTTACAAGCACTAGAAATCACAGATGAGGAGAGGAATTTTTTTGGGTCAATTTCTCGTGCGGAGCGCTCCTCCTCCCCCCGTGGGACTCTCGGTCGGCAATCCCACTCCATCTTTTCAAGGAAGAGTGTTAGACAGCCTTCAAATCTGCAAACCTGCGTCCACAGTTGTACTCGAGGACGTGAGATCCTCAACATCAACAACATCAGGAGCCATGGAATGACCAACAAACAAACTACCTGGGACTTTTCCCGGAAGGCATTTTGGGGCCCTGTGCCAGCACATCGGCGGTCGGTAGACCAGGTCTGACGTTGATGCTTTGGGCCCACCGAGACCAGCTCCATACAGCTTGCTTGCCTCCTTGCGCTGGTTAGTTGCCCTGTGAGGAGCATGTCAGCTGAAAGAGATTATGATCTCCTCAGAAGTGGGCGTCCATTTGCTTCAGAAGACGATAAGTTGAACCTAATATTAGCAGTAATCAACCTGACAGTTCTCGGCTCGCCTGCTAATATTCTCAGCAAATTCTATTTGTTTGGGGCATGTACATAACCTTGGATCGATGCCTTCAACCGAAAGTGACTGAATCCCTGACCTTACGTTCATTCGTGCAGTGAGATTGGTGACGTCGGTCTTGAATCCTGATGTCCAAAGTCTTTGCTGAAGCACTGAACTCCGATTGTTATACCTTACAGCTACACTGAACAGGGCTTGGTTCGTTGAAGGTTGTCGGAAGGATCAAATTGCCGTTTTCAAGCATTCCACTCCAACTCAACACTTTTGATCCTCTCCTTCGTTAACTTTCGTTCTCCTCTCTCGTTCACTCTACTTCTCTACTTTTCGACATGTGATATATTTTCTATCTATATGACTGTTTCTCCATTGAGGCGTGTGGTGCTTGATATGGTAAGAGAGTGGGCATTTCACATGGAAAGCATCGGCATCAATTTCAGTCCATCCACATATCTATTATTGATTCTTACTTCCTTTGAATGGACCATGTTAGTATAGCAGATATTGTGGTTACACATGTTACATGAGATTATTGGTGACTTTGTTTCAAGGCGATGATCAATCCTACTCCTTGATCGACGGAGTAGCAACATCTCCAAGTGTGAATATGCATAGTGTGATGTCTTTGTTTTTATAGATTCAGAGTTATTTGGAATTTTGAGGACATGTTACTATACCTCCAGGCGAGAGTGCAGGATTGTATATCGTAACATCTAACGTGATTCTTCACTCTCTTTAGCATATTGTATAATGTATATCAGTGAAACTGTGAATCCAGTCCTTTATATAGAGAGTTATAGCTAATATGATACATAAACAAACATCACGTCATGTGATGCTTATTCGATGCTCGAGTTTCCTACTGTGATGCTGTTGGGGGTTATCCCAATCTTAAATTTGGATTTATCTCTGTAAGTCTTCACGGGGTCTTCCCATCCTGTTTAGTTAGCATTAGTTGGTGTGACTTTGAATTTTTTTATGAATCTTACAGGAATCTATTTCCGACGAATGAGGCATAATCAGATCAATTTGTGGGCCTCAAGTCTTGACCCTCAACATTCTGTCAGCTCGCTGCTACAATGGATCGTATTGAATACTCTTCGAGAAAGAAAATAACAGTGCCGGGAGAAACTTTCGTGTCCACTTGTAGCATCCGAAGGCTAACATCGCCGTGCCTAGAGACAAGATAGCTTACTTTGGGGCTTGCTTCCATGGATAAAGGATGGTGGACCTTCTCAGAAGAACGGTGAAGCTATACAAACGGTCTCATTATTGACATGGAACAAACTGAACTCCCCGATTAGCGCCTCAGGTCTCGAGGTGTGAAAAGCAGAAATAGGGCCTTGTAAACTCACATCTGCTGTATCTTCTTCACGAAACGAATTCAACATTTGTTTTTACCGGTTGTAATTTCAATTAATCCCAGACTCACCTTGGAGAACTATGAAGCACACACAACGCCATGCAACATCTTTGAAGCTCCTTGGAAAATCGGGACCTTCAATTTTAATGTTGGGCATTCGAATTATGTATTACAAAAGCTTTTAGTTTTAATAATCCTTCTCAGAAGTTTGCAATGGGTGCAAATTGTCCGTTGTTGACATTTGGACGACGTCTGCAACTTGTATCCTCATCGAGTGTCGATGCACATTTGATGAATCCATTATGCTTAAACACTTGTTTTTCTTGCTCTGTCGCTTTCTGTTCTTTAGCTTTAATAACCGGGACCTTATCTCAAGTAAGCATGTCACTGGATCGGTTCAACTTTTCGAGAGACCGATGTGCATGTTCCTGGAGTGAGCAGAGTGCAATACACGTGCCCACGAAGAGCGCAACAGTGTGATCTCTTCACGACAAAGTCTGGGCTCTGTAAGTGTACAATTTCTTTTGACCATGACGAGCTTGGAGGACCCTTTGGCAGCCAATACAAACCAGACCACTACAGACGTCCAAAGAAGGTGAATATCATCAACAGCTCTAGCGTCAATGGTCGCATTGGTTTAATGTGGCCGGAGTCCAAAACCGCGTGACGGAGGGCGGTGCCAAGAGTCGGTATGACACATAATAGTCCATAGATGTTTCCTCTATTCATATTCTCTCGTACAGTAATTGTTTGTATCCTGCTGAAGATAGTTCCTTTGGAACAGAAGAGTCCCGTGATTCCAACGTAAGTTTGGCGGTGTAGTACAGCAGAGAAATCGCATGCTTGCGCAAGTGACCGTCAACCTGTGGAAGCATCTTGCAACTTTTGCAAAAAAATTCCGTGTTTTCTCTCATGCTACGTAGACTTGATTACAGTATGTTTGTTAGGATCATTTGATGTTGCCTCAAATGATTGGTAGACTTTATAATTCTTAAGTGAGATGTAATACGTATGGTCATTCATTTCTTATCACGAGATTATTGTATGCCATCAAATTTTTTGTTGAATGTCGTAACTAACGTGATATTAACCTACAGTTTTCCATCCATGTGACCCCTGTCACATGCGATCCATGTGACGATGCAATCAATGCATTCAATGCATTGCAAGATGCGGCGGGCACGCGGATGCATGCAACACTATGCCAGCAACTATGTTAAAATGACAGGGCATAAGAGCTTCCTCCAAATCTTCAAGAGCATGGACTTTCTTCTCACAATCCATAGTAGAGTTGAGTTAACGCTAATCATGCTTTGACAGAACTGGTAGTTCTCTCGTCGTATTACAGATGCTTCGTATGCGGCGAGCCCATGGACCTCTTCCATGTAGAATGGCTCGTGGACAAAAACATGGACACACTAATCGATAAGGGTACAGACACACAACAGAAAATAATTTTATTTCCAAATGAAAACGGAAAAGGTCGAAAACGAAGTGACCATTACACTACTTAAAAAGATGATGAGGTGACATGGTGACATAGTACTTTTTCTCCGCTGGAAAAAGCTCGTAGCAAAGGGTGCATGATATGCAGTATAGATGCGAGGGCTCGTTGTTGTCTTCTACCAAATAGACAAGAAAATAACTAGCGCTTACTGCTGATTGGAAATATACGTTTAGAACCTAAAGGGTTTTTTTTATTTATTTAAAAGTCATTCGCCTCTTTGTTTGCTTAGTTATTAGAACTGAAATTATGAATTATGCGCATATGCACAATCCTAGACTAAGTGTGAGATTATTTCTCGGCTCCCGGTGTCCATCGAAGCTACTTTGCCATCAGAATATTTAGTCTATGGCGTCGGCGCTGCATAATATACAGTCTTAGATTCAGTGCTGTACTCGTACAGGAATGATTATGAACAAACATGTTTAGTCAACTCGGAGTGAATCGAGGCCGAGGAGGATACTATATTCAGGACGAGGGAATGTTTTCTTACGGTTAATAGACGTTGCGATTTTCAGATACAGTTTCCTCATCCGGCTTGACGTGATGGAGCACATGGGTAACAATCATCGAGATACGTTACTATAAAAAGAAAACGGAGAGAAGACGGGACCGTGGATGGACGGATGACCTTTTCAAAAGGAGTTACTAGACTTAAAGTTCAAGATCAGCTTTAAGGAACGGATCAAGATTTTGCTGATCACAACTGATCTCTTTGTTTATCACGAAGCCAAGAAAGCCAAGTCTTTCCTCGAACTTATACCCACTTCGGTGTACTCACCACCTTCGCACTTTACTTAGTGCACCAATTTCTTTTAAAGTATAGGACATCTTCATATAGTGCAGAATATGGTGTTGAATTGCACAGAAAGAAACTCCGAGATGCAAGAGATCTCAAGAAGGTAAGTCTCATTCGTAGAAAGGGGACATGACGGTAAGCACTTTTGTCCCTAGTGCTTATGAATAGTGAGAGGATTGTGCGCACAGTGGTCCCACTTGATATTCTACAAGTTTGTTCTACGTGTTTCATGTACCCATCTGTACTACATTTTGCATAAGTCTCCTCCTATTAGTTCCACGAAATTCTTGAGATAAAATGTCATCATACTTTATCCATATCCGAGATGCTACACCATAAGGTGTGTGAAATTAGTAGGTTAAGCAAGGGTTTCAGAATTATATTTTTAACAAATCCTGAGAGATATCGGAGTTTGCAGCTTATTTGGCTTCTCGCATGTTATGATGTCATAGGTTACTTATCCATGATATTAGTGGGGATTTTGTATTTGGTATGGCACGAGGATGTTAAAACCTCTTGTGGAGAGAACTTTGATTTTTCTTGTTATCCACTAAAAGTTGGAATTTATCTATACCTTCAGAAAGTATATACGGCACATGTGATGGATATTAGACAATCAAGTATAAGAGTTTGAAAATTGGTGATAAATTTATGGATATGACTACGAATAATGACAAGCAAAGCCTCTAAGTGTATGAGCATAGAGGCTCTATATTTATCTATTTAGTTATTTATCTTACGTTTTATAATTATATGAAGCTATGATACATACATTAACAAATCTATGAGAGAGTGCGCAAAAGTCTATCATATCAAAGTTGGGGCTGCTCCTCCTTTAAGGTGATTGTATAGTTTAATTTGATTGGAGTGTGTCAGTTGTTTGATACATAGTATTAGTTGATGCAATCCATAGTATAAAAGTGCATTGGATAATTTTTGCATGTATATATATATATATATATATATATATGTTTGATTCTTTATAAAATCGTGTAAATAATGTAATTTGAAATTTTAGCTTATTCATAATATATTTTGTGATGATACTGAGCCTATCATCATGTTCATAATGTTAATACCTTCTATCCTTGTATTATTCAATGGGGTCTTATGTCAATTTGATCAGCTTCCTAGGTACTCTCGTTCTAGACTCAATACGACCTTAAACTTGCGGCAAAACTATGAAGAAGTAAGAAAAATCCAAATTCCTGAAACCAACAAAATTATGCACAATTTCCGTCAAAACGTTTTTTTTTTAAAATTTGGGTTATGGTACCTTGCCTGAATATATACCAGGGGAAGCACACCTAAAAGCTTATACCGGAAGCCATTCAATATATATATTTAAAGAGGGCCCCCTGGAATTTTTGAAACCTCTTGCTGCAATCAGAGACCATCGGTAATTATCCAGGTCCGGTAGAAGGATCGATCCCCGCGATCTCCGCGCAAGGTGCCGAATCGATGCATCGTGGAACCGCTGATTCTGGGCCGGCGGCTATGACGTGATCACCCGCAAAAGTCCAGCCCCTTCCCCCGCGACGTGCTTCTGAGCATGGGAACCAAACCAACCTCGACCGTGGTCATCATCTATCAATGTTTTCCCACGGGAAGATGGGCTCTATCCCTTTTTGGACTATCGGCTTGGCCCTCTCCGACTCAATGTTTGTTCAAGGAGATAGTTCATCCCAAGAGCATTTATGGTCTAAGATCTTCATGAGACTCCCTTCGTTTACAAGCTGTAACATTCGATACGGAGATCATCCTGCACCTACCGGGCCGAAGGTTAAACACAAGTCATACCTGATAAGAACAAGAAGAAATTGTGAAAATGGACTTCTGGAATGACGTTTGAAGACACAGTCAATAGAATGTTTCGTGCATCAATATCATCCTAGATTGCAAGCAAAATGATAATGATCTTTACATATAAGCTCGCTTAAGATTGCAAATGCAACCTCATCTTCATATACAACTTGGACTAAAATTTCTAGACCTTCACCTACGAAGATGTGTACTGAGATACGTGAAGACAGCAATCCGCTTTGCATATCAATGAGCTAATCATTCTGGAAGATTTATATGTGCTATTTAAATGTAGTTGGCTTTCAACTGAGTACTGCAGAGTCACAATTGCAAGTTCAAACTTGCTATTGAATGGACCATAATTTGTTTCTATGTGCAAATTAAGGATTGGCGGTTGAATTTGGAGTTTGTACACGCCGATCTCCTTCTCTACTAGTACAAACGAGAAGGTTTCACCAGGATGGTGACCAGCGGTATACTATACCAAAGAACCTGATCTGAAAGTAAGTGGAAGATACCTTGGTCGATTCTCTACAAAGCACTCAACTGCTGTTTTTATATAGAGATGTGACTGCGGAAGGATATCATTGAAGCAATTAAGTTGCTCCAGAGAATGTGCTTTAGAGTTTACATCAAATCACTGAAGTGGAAGAACCTTGGTAAAGATAGTACCTTCTGGTGTACCCACAGGGAGATCCAAATTGGAAACCCCGGCTGTGTCCCTCTGCAGTTCAATTTCTCAATGTCTGGATCAGACAACAGATGTCCCGTCTTTTACAGAGAAACGAGGCAATTCCAGAAGTTCAATATACGGGAAAGAGTTGTTAAAAAACAGGATAAGAGATCATACAAAACGTACGAGTGCCCTGCCTAGGAGCGCTTGCGCTTTTACATGTTCACTCAGAATCTCGAGCTAATCAACGCTACTAACGAGAAGAAGAGCTCATTCACTATAGGCTTGAATCAGTTTGCAGATGTCACGTTAGACGATTTCAAATCCATGACTTGAGGAAAAAGTATCACAACAAGGGCCGCCCTTTGTAAAACGGCTGGTTTTAAGTATGCCAATACCTCCCGGCCCATTTAGACTGGAGGAAATAGGGAGCGTTCACAGACCTGTCAAAGACCAAGGTCAATCGGGTTAGCCCTTGAAAAACTCGTGTTGGTCCGTACAAGGAGCTACAGCCAGCACTGTCACCTCACATAATGTAGAGAAGCAACTTGACCATCCTTACGTCATTGGTTCTGATTTCCTTGCCTACTACTGCCTCTCATAAGAACAGAGGTTTTTCGCGATCTATGCAGAGAACATTTGCTATGATCATTTTTATTCCGAAGTTAGGAGACTCTGGTAGACTGAATTGCCCTTAGAAATCAAGGCTGCATTCATCAGGAAGCTACTGGGCATTTTCACTCATCTGTTCTGTTTTGTCGAGGTTGTCAACTAAATCTCAACAGGAAAACTCATCTGGATTTCAAAGCAGAAGCTTATGAGTTATAGATTTTCCAACTACACTGCAGGCTGTGCGTGAGCAACATCCATGGACAATGATTCCGGTACATCAGGAAAACAAAGGTGTTGTTACCGAACTAGACCATCCCTACACAGCAGAAGATCTGCAACAAAAACAAGGTATGATGTTTGATTTGTTAAAATTATGCGTCCTCGCTATGTATAAAAGTCTATACGTATGTACCAATCATCAGCTTTATACGAAAAGACTGGAATTTTCCAGAATTTTGCGATGCAGAAGAAAATGGATGTAGCTGGCGATACAGGCTACAGAATATGTCCTTGTGAACATCGAGAAAGACCTCGCTCCAGACCGCAGTTGCTTTCCAGCCAGTCGGTGTTGCTGTGGACGCAAGCTCCTTCAACTGGATGTCCTACGGAGGGGAGTGATCCCTTCACCTTATTAACATATGTTGTGATTATGCACATCACTGTAACTTTCAATAGTTATTCGAGTCCAGAACCTGTGATCTGTTTATCTCCGCTGCTGGTCTTCTCATCAACTTTGTGAGTGATTAAAGAGGATTTACGATGACACTTGTGGTACATCTTTGGATCATGGCTTAGTGGTTGTTGGATACGGCACATTTAAAAAGGAGTACTTTTAGATCAGAAGAATTCTTGGGGCGCTACATAGGGGAACAAAGGGTACTTTCTCAAGAAACAGATCTTGCAGGTGTAAGAAGAATTGGCCTTAGGGAAATTTGAAGCAGCCAGAGAAAATGTGCGGCATTGCGATGATTGCGTCTCACCCTGTCAAAAGCACAAAGTGCTGAAAATAAAGCCTTGTGCAAAAGCTGCCCTACCTAGCTCATAGACATCGAGTGAGTCGTTGTGCAAATCGAAAATTCTGTCGAATTGCCAGTTACGAAGCTAGCACTTGAGAGAGAAGAAAACCGGGTTTTCGGTAACTATAGACTTGTGGATAATATACAGAAAGTGTTTGTACAGCCTGCGCAGTGGCAAAAAAATACCATGAAGATTCAGTTTGTAGTTTAATATTGCTCCAAATAACGCAATGCATTTGTGAAGCTGATGAGATCAGGTAGCAGATAAGCTGCTCCTTGTGCTGTGAGGACAGAGTTGGAATCATACCCTCCGGCTGCTTACTAGCAACAGGATGAACCATGAAGATATTGATGTCCGCTGGTAAAGCCAGCATACAGGAAGAAGTGAGCGGGGTGAATGTATGATACCTTTTCCGTGAACAAATGCGATTTCTAGACATTAGACATTTTCCACGGAGTTCTGGAATTGGACTTCTGGGCTGTATCATGTTGGTATTTAAGTATGTGATAGGAGTAATAACTTTTTTGAAATTCGAAAGCGGTGTTCCCTCTATGGAGGTTTTGGCTCACTCTACTCTCAAGTACCAAATGATGGTTTCGGATCATAACCATCTTATAATTCCAGAGAACTGCGACCATTTTAAGATCACGTGCTGAAAACTGTAGATCATGCTAGAACATACATGAGCATTGGCATCGTGGGATGAGACGAGTAATTTGCGTTGCATTGCACAACATCATCTGGCATCTTTCGACCACGAGATTTAAATGAAAAAAGTAAATCTGGGCTTGTACACGCGCCTCTATGGTGTCAGGCAAAGCATGAATATAATAACATATCGTGAACAATCAAACTCACCAATTAATTCAGTGCTCCAATTCTGGTCTTCCATCGTTGAGTAGACTCGTGAGAATGATGTAAACTCTTCCTGGTGTACTCAGCCGCTGGATAAACGCGGCTGAGTAATTTGTAATTCTGGACGTAACGTAACCTTTTCAAAATCTGCTTTACGTGAAAGTGAGTTAGAATCCCAAGAAACTACACTCCTTTCTGGACTTGAGGCTGCGGCTGCGCTCTGCTTCATTTTAATATATCTTCAGCCGAAAGGATTGATTTGATTCTGGAGTATACTTTACTTCAGTAAAGGTCACTCTTCACAAAATAATTGATTATAAATACCTGTTTCACCTATTGAAATATAAAAAGAAAACAATAGGCATGAAAAAAATCAATAATTTTGTCAAGATTGCTGATTTTTTACTTTTTTGATGCATCAAATGGTGCATTGTATATTGGGGGATAAAATATCAGAATACTTTTTCACTAACTATTTGAAAGTTTTAGATTCTGAATCTACAAATGGTATAAGAATAAGCATTTTTTGTAAAAGAGAAAAATATGCTAAACGAAAAGAAAATCTTAGTCAAGTCACTCGTTATGGAACATGGGATTTGCATCCTTAAAACTAACAAAACAAGTAATGCTAGGTGTTGAAGGAGTTCCAAGGCTACATATGACAATGATGAGATAGTTTGTGTAGTTTAAGGTTTTAAATGAAATTGGAGGAGGACAGGCATGGTTTCATTGTATTTTGTGATAGACAATTGCCAAAAGATTAGGTCAATTGTCTATGGTGGCCCCAAAAAGATTCTAGATTTTATCCTAGATGGAATTGAAAAAATCCCAACCTTGCAAAAACGGAGGTATTGATGAAAAGGTTGAGATTTCCAGTCATTTTTCCTATCAGCAGTTTGTGAGAAGATATCATTGTAAATTTTATAAATGTTATGTTGTGTGGGTATTATGACATGCGGATTAATCTTGTTGGGAGGTTTAAGTAAGCGCTATCCAAGGGCGGAGTCTTCTTCGAAAAATAACTCTTCATTGTGGCATTTTCATGAGAATAATCATAGAGGAATTCATATCATGAATGTGTGAAGTCTTGATATACCCCTTGCATATTCATATATTGCTATTTGTTGCTACTGTTCACCGCGGGACTTGTTGGCGGCGAGCTTGGTGGTCCATACCCCCTTCAAGGATCAGTCCTCTCTCCTTGGTCGAGTCCCCCTTGGGCCCTCGCCCCTCTTTTTTGTGCTGATAAAAAATAAATGGCTTCTTTGTGCTAAGCTATTCTCAGATCTTGTCTTTTCAAAAGTTTGCAGAAGCCGGGTGATTATGTTAGATTACCTTATGCCCATAATAGAGATGAAATGGTAATATGAAATGGGTTTTGTCGTTTTCCATGAATTAGCGATAATTAAGCTTGGTTATGAGAATGAATCGATTTTTCGAATAAGGACGAAGATTATTCCTTTCTGAAGGGGTTCAATGATACATGTGAGTTATGACATGAAGCCCAAAATAGAGACCCAAGAAACGGAATGGTTTTTATTGTTTTGCAATCTGGCTTTATCTTAGTTTACTTATGAGTTTAACCCGAGTTCTTGAAAGTATGCACGGAGATTATCCTTTATGTAGGGGTTGAATGATCAATGTTTTTTGAGCTTTAGTATCTCTTAGATATGCATAGAATCACAAACATATCTCTTAGGCATAATAGAAACGCGAACAGCATCGTCTTTATATTGCGAAAGATGTAGAGAGCGGGGATCGGATTCACTAGATCCGATAAAGAGTGCCACGTAGAAGTACGCACAAGCACACGGCGACATGTACCCGTTTCATGGAGAAATAGAAGGAAGGCGTCACGAGGCTCGGGCATTGAAGTTTGAACTCTGGAGTGAACTGTGCGATGGCCTTCTGCGGTCAGTCTCTTAGTTCCCGCGCATTCTCAAGGAGCTGGAGAAACAGCGCCTTCAGTTCAAACGACGACATATGCCACTGAACACCACCATGTCTCCACCGGTCAATGGGTCTCAAATTGTTGGTTGGTTGTCAAATTTTGCGATCCAGTTCGGATGTGTCGTGCGGTGAAAGTTCATGTTGAGGCGAATTCGCTACGCAGCGATTGATGCTGGAGATTCTCGAGGTCGATGGGGGACACGAGGGAAGCCCGCAGCCGTCTCGATCGTACTGATGTGAGGTCGGTTCAATTCTCCATACTCGATTTCGTGGTCGAGTTCAGCTCGCACGATTCCGATGACTGGATTCTGTTGAAATCCTGTGCATTTCAGCTGTAAGGAAGAAATCATCCAACAAAAATTTCGGATGGCCCGACAAGCAGCGGGGACGAAGGCTGAAAAACGAATGAATGGCGAGCTGCCCGGTACAGGTGCAGGGCCCGATAGATTGGGGAAGTCGCTGAAGAAGCTCCCCAAGCGCAGAAGTCCAGTCCAGCCCGTGGTATGTGATAAAGACCGGTTGCTCAAGTTGCAACTCTTCTTTCTAGAAATCTTCCATCGAGTTCGTGACTACATGTATCTTCATTCTACTACGCTGGTTAGAGTTCTCGATCGTCAAATTCAACTCATCTAGAACACGAATTCTCATCTGCTCGCATTTGCAATACGAAATTATGGTTGTTGCCAGTAACTTTTAATTATGTAACGCAAAAGTTGAGTATATGAAAGGAAGCTGAGCTGCAGAATGGCTGTTCCTTCCTTTCCCAAGTTTGTCTTTCGTAAATCTGTTACTCTGTTTGTTTTCTTTGATGTTTGTAGCTCACCTCAATCTACGCAATTTTGTAGACGGCAGATTCTGTTGCCATCGTACCACATTTCGAAGATGTATAGCACTTAAACTTTAAGAATTTCCTTTACTTCATCTGTTAATTTAGTAAGAATCTTATCTTCGAGGGCTTCAGTCAAATGTACCGCAGAGCATCATGCCCAGTCAAGACGACGGAGGCGATGAAATCGTTTGGAAATTCTCACCGACTGCAGCACGCCTTCAGGCAGCGACAGTCGGTGGCTCGGAGCCCACGTTGACCGGACAAAGGAGGAAGGCTTTGCAGCCTTGTACAAATTCTGTAACCAAATCCGATGCTGCGCATGGAATTTGGTCTGCTGCTTCTATCCAAGGAACATCCAACACCAAGAAAAAGGTCGTTACTCTTTGTAAAACTTCTAATTGTAGATCCACTACTCTTTCTCTGGCGCTTAAACCAGGACAGTCTTGAGCATTTTTAGAGTGTACCCCTTTCTAGATACATGTGCATCAGCCAATCTGCACCACCCTGTTCATACAAGTATCGAGCGAAGTGTTATCTGAGTGGGTTTCTGAATTTTGTCTATTCCTTCTACAAGCCCTTACACACATGTCTTGGTTGCAGAAATCTCCCGGAATGGCGGGTAAGCTCGAGCTGTGGCTGAGGTCTACGCAAAAGGGACCTACAAAACCAATTCTAGAAAAAAATGTAGATTTAATAGATGAAGAGAAGGAGAATGTACAAATTCCAGAAAATTCTCCGACGAACTTAGACGTTCAACAAGGCTTAACACCTAGGTATGAGAAAAAGTCGATAAGTGTTCAACAACGACCGTCGACCTCATCTCAAAGGCGTCCTCTGGTAACTATAATTGCCTTGAGAACTACCGATGGTTATCGGCCGTCTTCCTGCTAAGTTAACTTGCAAGAGCTTCATTGAATTGCGTGATCTTCTTCTTGATCCAAGTACATTCTTCTCCGTTCATGTACAATCTGTAATTTGTTTCCTGTGGTTTATGTTTTGTCCTTACCATTGCGTCATTTTGCTGAACCAGAGTGCAAAGAAAGCGGGATCCACTTCACTTCCTACAGTTACAGCCAAGAGAAGGGTAATCCAATAACCTGTAACTCTTCTGCACTGTTTGTTCTTAGATTCTTGCGAACCTTGCTTTTGTGATTTCGCTAGAAATTGGAACAGAACCTGGACAACTATTAGTGTCAGGGAAAGCAACAAATCGTCCTCACACACGGAGCGTCTTCTCCACATCAGTGTTGAGGCACAAGCAGTCGGTCGTTTCCCATTATATTTCAAGCAGTGTCTTTCATACTCTTTCAGTGGAAAGCTGATACTTGATAACTGCATTCGCAGAAACTGCTGGAACTCCTGGATCGTGTCGACAGTGAAATAAAGAGGACGCCTACATCAATAACCTTAACCAGGAACTCAGATCTCCCTGTGAATGAAAAACAGATATCACCCGAAAGAACAAAGGTCTCCTTAGATCTATCGCAGGTTAAAAGACGCCAGTTTAACATCACAGACTATCTAGCCAGTCAAGCTTCAGGAGAGAAATGCCTTGCCAACGACTCTCCCGCAGCAACTTTTGTAAAGAATGAAGAGAAAGTAGTCCACACATCGGTGCAAATTGTAGAAAATAATGAGGGGGTTTGTACTAAATTATCAAGTACAAATGATGACAACCTTCAATTGCCACATGTTGTAGAGAATTTGACAGCTCTAGATATTGACAATAATAGTGCAAGTAGCGTGTATGAAGACGATCATCTCGATCCTCCTCTGCACCACAATGAGAAGGAGCGAAGCATCCACTTCCTTGTCCTTGAGGTGAGACCACTGTAATTAAAGTCTTGCATTCATCAAGAGACGGATACTATCTCATGCTATTCATTTTTCTCTACGTTTTAATGTTTGCCAGTCTGCTTTCAAGACAGGTGTCCATGACTCTCTTGTACGTGAGGAAAATTTTTACGCACCTCAAACTACAGCCCTGACATCAGTCTGGAAGCACATGCCTTATAGTCACTATCTTCACATGCAGGTTAGTGAAGGGGAGTACAAATCGGATTCAAATCTCACCTATCCTCAGAAGGTAAGGATAGTCTGTCATTTGTCACTCATTGATCGTAAAATTTTGCAACATGTTATGTATGCGAATGATGCAGCTTGACGTAAACTCTCTAATGGATTCTGGTCACTGGTAAATGTAGACTTTGCGTCTCCTAGACGAGAATTGTGGATTGGAGCGGTTCGCATGCTTACGAGATTCCTGGTAAGGCCGCCAGTATTGGAGTTGTGTATTGGAAGTCATGAGTAGAATGTGGAGATACGAGTACATCTCAGGCTACCATTTGCTGATAGTGAGCTCACTGTCACTCGACTATTCGGCTTGGACACGTGTTTCAATTCTCTTTCTTCGTTGTGTGATCCAGGTCATATTCAGATGTCGCGCCGGGCGACACGGTGAATGTTCTTGGAGACTTCGACGAAGCGAATAACTGCGTGATCGATCGGGAGCACAATCTTCTCATTATAAATCCAGATATATTGATCTCAGGGTCGAAGGTGAGTCACCTCTAACAACTGTTGTGTCCAAAATGAAGTCTATTCTTTCTAGTCTTAGTTCTACAAACAAGATGCCTTCAATGGCCTTTTATCAAAACTGTAATTACATGACTCTGCAACTTCTCTACACATGTTTCTTCTTGTCAAATCTGCGTAGTTGAGTTTTGATACCTATAAGCACTCTACCCTTGTTTGACTAAAGGTGCGTAGTGGGTACAGTTGAGGTTTTCAACAAAAAGTGTTCAAAGTTTCGTGCAGGTTGGGTCAAGCTTCGCGTGTCCTAGGCGAGCAGTCCTTGACGAGCGCATGAAGACCAATGAGTGGTCATATGCGGCCCTTATTGGAACAATGTTACATCAGCTTTTCCAAGTGTGTTTCAGCTTTTGGGATCCCATCTTGCACAAGCTTTTAGTGCTCCAAATAATAATTGCACATCGTTTTTTTCCATTTCCGGAATGTTTTCCAGGACATAACAGCTATTAATTGTCAACTTGACTCGTATGTCTTTCTTCTGCTACCCAACCTAAGGTATTTGGTCGGATCGTTATCTGACAGGGAGCACTCCGGTCCAGGCAACCATTGCCAGCTGATTTGGAGTCTGAAGCTGAGCTGATCGTTCAGCGGAATCTTGATGGACTCTATGCAGCCGGAGGTGCTTAAGCAATATCTGCCTAATCTGTTTCTTTCATTATCGTTTTGATAGTTTGCACCGTTGACTCTTGAAGCGGTCACTGCAGTCACTTATCTCAGATTACTGGATGGCGGACATTTCTCTATGTTTACACATTCATGGGTGCCTGCTTCCTGTTTCCGCAACTCGCTTGTCGGTTTCTACAAACGGTCCTCTCTGAATGTTGTCCGGTGAATTTGTCGATTCCACATGAGGATGCTCTGCCATGCCTCTGTTCTGTTCTTTATGAAAGAAATGACCTAATCTTTATTAATCAAAGATGAGCATGTTTGATTCTACAGCTGATAATTATAGGTGTTTGCAGTGTCAGAAAGAGAAGCTCTGTCCAAGCTGGTCGAGGCTATCCCGACAATCTTGAAATGGTGGCAACAACACGTCCGAGCTGAAGTGAGCAATAGCACTTGATTATCTGCAACAGGCTCTGTGATTTACACCAGTTTTTATGTTTGAGTGATGATTGCTAGAGCTACGCCAGTGGTGTGAGACACTAATCCACAAAACTTACTCTGTCAATTTTCAGGAAAAAACTCGCGAGTTTGAACCCTTAACCAGAGGGAAGCATGTAGGATCTATCTCTGAGGTAAGCTTCAGTATTGGCACCAGTATCACTCATTGCCTCTTTCGTGTCTCTCAGTTGACATGTTTGTTTTGTGTGAAGTAGCGATCTGTGCTGATGTACTCATAATCAAAGATAATGTGTAGATCCTGGATATCGAAGAGATGATATGGTCTCCAAAATACGGCTTGAAGGGCATGATAGATGCTTCTGTGACGGTGAAGCTTGGAAACCTTACCCTGGGGGGTGAAGATCGTATCATGCCATTGGAGTTCAAAACTGGAAAAGCAACGACAGGGCAGGTACTCGACTTTCTCTATAAGTAGGACATGCTTGTCTGACCGTGTCATCCACACACTGCTCAGTGTAGTCATCCGCACTACCACGCTACCTAGAGAGGTTTTCTTACCGTAAGGCTGTAAATTTTCAAACCTGGCTTGTTCCTTCTCTTGGAATTCAACGTTTTATGTTTTCCCTTTCCTTGGTTCTTGTGAACGTGAAGTTTTGTATGCTAGAACCAAGAGAGCGTGTAATTATTTGTCATTCCCACTATGCTGGAGTAGAAGCTAGGAAGTTTTTGAAAGCTGGGCTGTCGCAGTAAGAACTGGTTCGTTTGGTTGCAGGCTGGAGTTGAGCACCGCGCGCAAGTCATACTTTATACTCTCTTGATGTCAGACAGGTCCATAATGAACTCTACATAGAAACTTTATTATGAGAGAGACCTCTTCATTCTCAGATAGTCCTTCCCCTTCATCCCATCTTACTATTAACTTCCTCCCGCTTACACATACTAGCAACGCTCAGAAAGAGGTGCCGCTTCTGTGGCTTTGAAAAATACGACAGGAAATATTACTGGGTGCTGTGTATGCTTTCTTCTTCAACGTTCAGTACTGATTTTAGGTGTTGACCTCAACATTTAAAGTATACACTTCATTCATTCATCGTGGAGATGCAATCGTCACTAGGAGCTCACATAGACATCATGTACATGTACAACGTTATTGTTGACAGCTCCTGATGAGCATTACCATTCCTGTCCCTGATATGTTTGCTCTTGCGGTTGTTTACTCCTAAAAGGTACATGCAAACCGTCAACACGGGTCTTTTGTACTATCTTCACACGAACCAAACACAGGTTGGTCTACGGGGTTCAACCTTCTATCTCCGTTTGTCCGTCTCGTCTTTGTTATACTATTACTATATACTAGATGCTAATCCAGCTGATGGTGGAACAAGTATAAAACACGAAAGTGTGCTTGTCCTTGATGCTTCTTTGTTCAAGTTTTCTTCATGATGTTAAGTCCAAGTTATAGCATTACCTGCACGCCGGAGAGATCTCCTTGTGAAGAACATTTCCTTGTGGAAGTTGTAAATCCCATAGACTTCTGCGAGAAAGAATCTTGTTCTGCTCATCATTTACTTACATTTGATCTCTACTATCTCAGGAAGTTGCAGTTCAGCAAGGTGAGCTTGTTGGTCTTATAATGCGACGCAACGAGCATGCAAGAGATCTTTTGAAGGCTTCTGCCAGCCAGACACTTCCACCCTTGTTACAGGTATATCATTCTGGAAAGAACTTTACATGATTTGTCCATGCGTTGTCTTGAAGACTTAGAGCCCAAACCCTGGCTGAACGATGTATTGCTTTTTCGAGTAAAAGTCGTCGATTTTACTGAAGCTCAAGGGCTTCTGTTTAAGGAACATACTCATGTCTCCTATGCTATTAATTGATTGAATATGGAATTCTAAGTCTTCCGAGATTTGGCTGGAGATTAAATAAACATTGCTCAAAATTTCTGTTTCAGTTACATGTCTGGTTTCATAGCTCTTTATAACCTCGCGGGGAATGAAATGGAGCCGCACAGCCTCCAGCAGTGACAACTAAAGATAAGGAATGATTAAATTTTTGGCAGAGCTCTCAAATGTGCCAAAACTGCCGTCAGCTGGACTCGTGCGCAGTCTATCACAAGGTACAGACACTTCGCTCCTTAAATAAACGCTCGTGAATGTTTTCAAGTCTCTTCTTTTGCTCTTTGTTAAGGAAATTTGCGATTGTGGTTTGGATCAGCCAGGATGGCGCTGTCTATATTTATCACCAGTGCTAAAGCTGAAGGTTGATTTAAGCCCCGTATCTCTTCTCCTACAGGCTCAGGACGGTGTTACAGCAGACAGTAATCGACTTGGAGAAGTGTTTGACAAGTCTACAACCCACCTTACAACTGCAGACCTTGAATTTTTTCAGCAATGGGACCGCTTGATCGACCTCGAATTTCGAGATTTGCTAGTGAGTGATTTCTGAGTTGTGAGTCAAGTAGAGAATAATGTTCGTCCCATCTAGGTGGTCCAAAGTCCTGCCTGTAATGTAGATTCAATTTCGTGCAGCAACTGCCTTGTCTCCAGAGGTTAAAACTGTCGCGCTGCGTGTTTCTGATATAGGAAGTATCTTAAAAAGATCTAGGGGAGATTATTGACTACGAGATAAAGTAAATATTGTTGAGCCATACGAAAGCACCATCAGCTATTATCTGACCTTTCTTTCATGCTTACGCACTCGGCTTCATACCTTACATGCTTTTATAACGAGTTTTTAAAGGTCTGAACTTTCTAAGAAGTTAACTGATTTTGGTCCCGTCTCAAATAAGATGTCCCACAGTGAGATTTGGAGAATGCCAAGCAAGAAACGAGAGGAGTTAGGTCGTTGCATGTCTTCTTTGGTTCTCAGCACGTCTCCAAACAACTCTGATGATCGAAAGGAGTCAGCCGGTTATTTCCTGTACACATTTCGAAGGGCCAGCTCGACGTCAGATCATTCAAGTACTGGGGACATGTGCACTCCGTCCAGCAGTTTACGAGATAGGCCTTTCCACTGCGGTGACTATGTGGTAGGTCTTTGTCTAATCCGGGAGTGAGGTCAGGTCTGCGTTTTCATTGCAACGAAATATTTCAATTTAGCAAAGCATGCTCACTGAAAGCCCCTGAACAGCTGTTGGTGCTACTGACGTAATTCTTCACAGGTTCTGAGTACAGAAAGCGGACATACAGCAGTTGCTGGAGGTATAGTGGCATCTTTAAACGAAGTTTCCATCGTGGTACGTATGTTGATATGCCCTGATACTTAGGTGACAACCTTGTTGTACCCGACGAGGTCTATTACTCAAACAAGCTGGTCTCAATGAATGTGCACATCTGGTCTTCGAATTCATTCGCATTCTATTGGTAATGGTAATGGTAATGGAAGACCTTTGTGCCTATTGGAAGACCATAGGCACAAAGCCGGTTGAGCGGTCCAGTATTGTGAAGCTTTTGAGTGCTCGGAGACAACGTAATAAAATAAAAGGAGGAGGAAACCGAGAGAGAACTACTTGAGACTGAAGGATCTCTTGTTCTGGAGTTTTTCCTTCTGAAGGACTTAATTCGGAGTTAAAAGATATCAACTAAAAAACGCTCTGCTACTTCATCCGCCTTAAGATACTAAGCGCTCCATAAGTAAGCCTCAGATGTGCAGTTGCATTATGGTTTCGGATGAAGGCTAGTGACACCATAAACAGCTTTAACTCCGCCAGTAGCGGAACGTCTCGAATTTATTTCACGCTCATGTCAGGAGAACTGCATTTATATAAAATAGAAACAGGAGCATCTACCTTGTTGCTTGTTGGAAGTGGTTGAATACAACCCCTTCTTGCACTTGAGAGGGATGGTTTCCATCTGGAGTTTGAACTTTTGTGCACCCCTGAACAAGTAACACCCTGAAAGAAGTGCTTGCAGATGACGGGTTACAGTGAAGTCTCATTACAAAAGCACTGAAGCTGTTGCATTTGCGTTCAGATTCTCCGCAGAATGTCAAAATTCACTGCTCTTTAGCCAGAACAATGTTTTGCCTTTTGTTGTCAGTTTAGCACGAAACTCATGCATAGGTTATTCTATGCCATATATTAGCTTGACAAAAAATACTATACAGTCAAAATGCAGGCTTCCTCTAGATCTCCGAAGTCAATGTCGAGTGCTGGCTTTTGAAAGATTGGTTCCTCTTTATTGGCAGATTCGTCTTTCACACCGACTACACAATCCGAAGCGCTCCGAGATGTCGGCAAAAGCAAGAACCAGTCAAGAGTTATGGCGAATCGACAAGGATGAAAGTGCATCCATTATGGCCACAATGAGGTCTTTCCGCCCCCTATCTACGGAGTTGAATATTTTGCATTTCGACTCTTTCGGAAACTTTAATTGCGATCAATTTTTATTGTTTCTTGATTCGTCAATTGTTAAGTGTGTTGGTAAGTCCTCCACTCTTGCACTTCAGATGCTTTGTGTCTCGCCAGTTCAATCATCTAACGCCTCAACTTCACACAAAATGCTCCATTCCAGGTTTAACCTCTTGCAGCTCTTTGTGAAAAACAATGGGGATGAGCAGAGGCGGCGTCTCATCGTCGGTCTTGAGGTGTGACGAACCTACTTCTCTCTCATAGGCATGCAACTTGAAATTTCCTTTAGAGAAGGTGAAGATAATTAACATTGTGGTGGAACTGGCAAAAGTTTTTCCCAATGTTTAATAACCACGCGAGAAGCACCTTTGATAATTATCTTGAAATCTTTGTGCTATTGAATACTGTAATAATGTCTTCTTCCTGATTTAGCTGTTGTAGAGATTGGTGTGGCTAATTAGTTAGCAGGCGCTTCAAAATCTACCTGAAGGACGGCATGCGATTTGTTTTCTATCTTGAAATGGACAGGGAAATGCAGCCGTCTGTACGAGACTAATAGCTATTCTCTTCCATTCAGGCTCCTAAATTTGAGTGTGGACCAAACGACGATACGGATCCCGGGTTGAAATATGTGAGATCCGCAATAGATTTAAATGAAGATCAGAGACATGCAATAAATAGGGTAAGTGCTAAAATGCATGTAAGGAGTCTAAAAATCTCAGAACTTCATTGTTCTATACATTTTGTAATTGTTTCCTACATATATCCTCAGTGATGATGTGTCTGCACACACCTTCAACAAATCAGAGCTAACTTTTTCAGTGGATATTGGTTTGTGTCAGATTCTATCAGCAAAAGATTACACGCTGATTCTAGGAATGCCAGGAACTGGCAAAACTTCTACAATTGTACATACAGTAATCGCTCTTATGAGAAGAAATCTCTCTGTTTTATTGACTTCATACACCAACTCTGCAGTAGACAATATCCTTTTGAAGCTGAGAACGCTGGTATGTTGAACTTTTTTACTACTCAAATGATGCTCGTGTAAATAGTCTAAATATTCGCAATTTACAATCAAAGCTTTTTGTTACTTCAGCATGTACTTGTATGTTGTTACTAATTATCTCATATCAAGTGAAACCAGGCTGCCTGTTCAGTAGTTTGTCGTGGAGATTATTCCGAATCTAAGTTTTAATTTGTTAGAGCCCGTGTGGGGTGAGCATGTAATTCTTAATATAAGTTTTAACTTTGGTTTCGTTGTTCTACCTTACAACGTGCCTTCTATGTGTTTCGTATGGAAGGTTTTGTCTTTATAAGAATTGGTTTTATGTGTGGGTTGAAGTATTTGTTTTATCAGAGTTCAAGGCTTTTTTGTGGTCCTCGTCTGGATTATTATATATTCTTTTAGTATATTTCGTGGGCAATAAACAGATCAAAAGACAAAGTAAATGTTTCTGTCTCCTCGCCTCCGAGTTCACTACGTAGCGCTACTTCACTCTTGTTTTAAGGGACCATTGCAGCAACTTAGACATGTAAATCCCATCATGCCATCTTTGGTGGCAATCTATATGCAAGTCACTTGATATGTGTTCGAACGAATAAAAACAAAACGAATGCATGATAAAGTGTCAACCGTTGCTTTAAAACTTCTAACAGTTGTTTCTTACCTTCCTCATCCAGGGTATAGACTTCACTCGTATTGGAAGGAGTAGTGCGGTTCATCCTGAGCTACGAGACAAGGTTCTTGGTGAAGGTCAGTCATGAATGAATGTTCTGCTGCAGGCGCTAACTTGGCTTTCAGTTGAAGGAGTTCATTGTTAAGTCTCTGGACAATTTGCTAGAGGCCTTTTTCTTTAACTGCGTATATGGTCTTTCAAATCGACACCTTCATATACTTCCATGTAGTTGGTGGAAGGTCTGTTGGGTTCTCCTATAGTTCTGATAAGGAAAGTGGTACTGGTGCAGGTAAATCGTATACAACGGTCGAAGAATTTGCGTCAGCTGTGGATTGCGCACAAGTAGTTGGCGTGACATGCTTGGGAATATCGCATGCTCTATTTAGCAAGCGCAAATTCGATGTGTGCATTGTCGATGAAGCAGGCCAGATAACTTTACCTGTAATGTGTCGTACCTCGAAACCATTTCCTTTGATAATATGATAATTTAAAAAAAAAATCAATTAGCCATGCCCAATAGATCTTACGTAGTGGGCAAACTTAGATTTAGCATCCTCGATGAAGCATGTCAGATAAATTTACCTTAAACAGTATATTATAAACGCACATGTTTTACGTGTCTGTATGACGAATGCTAGTTATGAGCGTGAAGGATCTTCTATATAGTTAGAGATCAGTGACGAGAGCGGTGATATTCTGTTGGCACGATAATTAGCATGTGGTGCTAGTCATTTTTACCACCCAGAGCATAATCTATCAGCACCAGAAGACGCACACGTAGATTCACGAACTTTAATGATTAGTATGCCGCTTATGGCCCGAAGACTTTAACCCCCCAGGGGTTCACAGTCTTAGGACATGAAGGGAAAATTGATGGGTCGAGATGAAGAGGCGTTGAGCTTATCTTCTTGACTCTTAAGACAATCTCTTGATTCATGAAGTGTATGAAGTTCAAAACTGGCACTTTTGACATTGATTTGTTACTAACACTAAACCATTCATGTTGCAGATTTGCCTCGGTCCACTCCGATGTGCACGGAGGTTTGTGCTTGTTGGAGATCACTATCAGCTTCCTCCGTTAGTAAGGGTGAGGTTTGCGAAGCTTGTCCGTCATATACAAAGTACTGTACTCAACGTGTACAGACAATGATGGCTTCACTAGCGCTGGAAGAAAAATATTCAATCATACTCCTATCAGTAAATACACTATGGCTAAGTAACACAAGTTCTATGTTTCTGTTGACACATGACAGTACCCTTGGGGAAGATGAGTTGAGATCTTATCTTTTGGAAACCTTGCCTTAAGGTTGCAGCATGAGGTCCCTTGGATGGTGTAAGACCATCCAGTACATCCAACCAGTATGATGGTTTTAACTCGTCCTGCAAGCCCTGCGGGTGTTTGAGTCGGTTGCTGATGAAAGGTTTTTTAGCACCATCAGTGCTTGGACATGATCTTTCTGGCACCACAAGCACGATGTTGTCACCATGAGGGTTTCTGCAGGCAATATGAGCCCTATTTTCATGCCGCATGCACCATTATCCGCAATTTGGCTTCTCGGAAAGCCTGCGTTTACAACGGGGAGAAGGCTTCATGACTCAATAGTACTCTGGTACTCATTATCTCATTATTCCAGCAGACCAACTCAGTGGTGATGTTCCTTTGCATCTTATATCACAAGCCCTTGAAGTGCTTAACCTGGGTATGTAGAGGTCGTCTGGTGATTGAGTGGTGGTGCTGCAAGCCTTTCAGGTACGGATGCAAATGTTACTACCTGATTGGTAATAGGTGCCACGAAACTCTCCGGTGGTTGGAATTCAATCTCTTCGGTGCTTAAGTACATCCATATACTAAGTGCTGGAGTAGGAATTTCTCAAGCTCCGTCAGTGGTTAAACACTGGACCTCCAAGCCTCTACTCCAGTTAAATTTGCTTGCTTCTTATGCGGAAAGCTCCGTTGCCTTCGTGAGGATGTCTTTGGCCTGAGGTGCTTCAGGGCCAACACAGTCCAAGAACCCCAATCCCTTACAGATTCCAACTTCAATTTGTTATCGGGGTAACGAGTCGTAGTGCTGCTCAGTGAGGATAATCTATAGCTCCTCATGTGTACACTGTTGCTGGAATGAGGGTGCTTGAAGGCTAAAATGTCAAGACAAAGCCTTTCGTTGGGTACCTAAATTGGCTTGGGTGCTTAAATTGGGCTAGGACAACCCCATTCGGTGCGATAACGGGTATGTACATAGAAAGACATTTGGTAAAGGGTGGAAAAAGAGTTGAGTTTTTTTCTGATTCATTCCATAACACAGGCTCATGCTGGAGGTATGCAGCGTCAGTCAAGTCTATCTTGTGAAAGTCTCCTGAAGAGATTTTGTCCAGTTTCCGTGAAGGTCTTCCCTCTAGACCATGCGCTCAAACCTACTCTAGGCTGGCGTGTGAGGATGTGCATCGTCTACCTTCTACTAATGATTCATACTATGTTTTCAGACACAAGAGGCGAGAGAGGATGGCATGGCAGTCAGTCTGTTTCGACGATTATCCGAAGCGCATCCCCAAAGTAGTTGTGCTCTTCAAAGTCAGGTAAGCTTAACTGAAGCCCTTACAACGTGGACTGCAGGGTTTAGAATTGTGAGTTTCTTACATAGACCTTTCAAAATAGAGAGGGATCCCTGAGTATCAGTCTTTTTACCGCTAAAAGTAAATCTTCAGTTTTATTCATTACTACGACACTAGTAGGAAACTTTATTATCTTGATACATGTTAGTCTAGAATCTGATTGCCGCTTTTTCTTAAGGGTCTCTTTAACGTCCAGCCAGGGCAGTAAAGAGAGTTATGGTCTTCAGCCGACGACTTATATTAAAGAGTACAATTATATGTCCTGAAGTTTTCCACTGAAGTTTGGAACCTTTGTTATCTTCAATTTGACAAACTTTTACAGTCATGTCTCCCAAAAGTCTTCTTGACTGTATGAAGGTAGTATCTCAACTCACATGGTTTCACGTGTCAGTATCGAATGTGTTCAGATATAATGGCACTTAGCAACAGCCTTATTTATGGAGATCGCCTCCGTTGTGGGTCACCTCAAGTTGCCAATGCAACTCTTCAGCTTTCTTCTACTCCTGTTAGTTCTGCTTGGTTGTCGCAGGTAAGGGTTATGCCCTCAAATTAATATACCTATGAATATGGTTTGAAATTCCTTAGGCGGACATTCAGCTCTACTGTTTCAAGTAGATAGCTGTCTATTATTAATTCGTATGGCTAGCTATTTTCTTGAAAGAAGCACGCTTTTATCGAACCTGAGCAACAAAGCAGATCAGGTTATGAACCTCACCCATCCAACCTCGTCGCAGGTAGTAAACCCTGAGCAACGCGTGCTGTTTCTAGATACTGGTAAGTCGATATTCCTTCTCTCGCTGAGCAGATAGGTCCATGGAGCTTTTGATTAGGCTTGATGACATGATTATTGTAGATAGCTCCTTCATTAACTGCTTGATATTGACATTAAACAAGTTCTCCAGGGTATTGTGTACTTTGCAAGGAAGGTCGTACCCAATCTGAGATTATTTTGTATTTTCAGTATGTAATATTCTGAGAAGTAAGTCTTTTGCAGATAAACTTTCAACAGAGGAATCACGTGTTAGACATAAAGTATACAACAGTACGGAAGCATCCCTACTTTTGAAAGTAAGTTTCATTGTTCGAATCCTTTTGATCTCCTGAAAAAAATTTGTTCTGGATTTCCAGCTAAATTAGATCTCTTCTCCTAAAAGTTTTTCCTAAAGCTCTTAAATTGTGGTCTGTCTCGAAGAGCACTCTCCATTGTCTCATCTGTTTAGATCTTGTATTTTCTGTGCGAAGGTAGTGCATGTATTTCACGAAGGAGGATTAGCTCTCGAGAAGATTGGAGTCATCAGCCCTTATAACGCTCAGGTGGACTACATTCAGCAATTGGCTACCAAGTCCGGCTTTTCTGACCTGGAAGTACACACCGTTGACAAATATCAGGTCAGTCACGGTGAAGCTGCCATAATGGTGATGCTCCCCTTCTACAGATAGTATCTGCACTTCAACCAACGTGCTTAACAAGGTGTGTTCTGGCTGTAGGGTCGTGATAAAGATTGTGTTTTGATCTCTTTTGTGAGATCAAACCCCCAGCGGCAATCAGGACAGTTACTCGCAGATTGGCATCGCATCAACGTCGCAATTACTCGCGCGAAGGTACTTCTTTTTTCACCGAGTTTTGTGTTGGACCTTGTTACACGATTACCAACATCCTAATGAGAGAATCCCTACTGTCAGTTAACAACGTTCCCAGTGGATTACGTGAGGGACCTCTGTTCATTGCTTCCCCTGCAAGTAACAAGATTGTTTTTGATGATCATAGATGCGCAGAAGAGAACGTACTAGCATGAGGCCTGCCGAACAGTACTAGAAGCTCATCTTTCGTAAATCCCTTGGGGGCTTAGGTCTAGGGTAGTCATGTAATCAATCTCATACTCTTCTCTCTTATTTTCACATCAGACAAAACTTGTGCTGCTTGGATCTAAGAAAACTCTCTCATCGGCACCGATCCTGAAGCTTCTCATCGAGAAGGTACCACATTTGTTGCCGACACGAAAACTGAATACTAGTCGATAACTTTTTCTTAATGGTCCAGTTCATTTGTTGCTGATTCAAGACAAGAAGCTCATATATGGTGATCCTCTAGTCTATCCACAATGTTCGAGATAGAGCATGGCCTACTTCCTTTTGTCGAGGTTTAAAGCGGAAAGTGTCAGCCTTCTGATAACGTGTAGTACAATCTTGATGGCAATGCAGGTGGACAGGATCGGTGGTCTGCTGGAACTGCCAGCGAATGCGTTAAGTGGACCTTGTTGATCCGTTTCTTCTCACAAGACCATCACATGCAATTTTGTAAGAAAGCTGAGGTGTAAACTGTAAGAGAATTTAATTTAGACAGCTTGAGTCAATTGTAATATAGAAGATTGGGAGGAAGATCGTGTCTTTACGTCTCAGCATCCGAACCTTTTCGTTCGGATGCTGGAATTTCCTGATAAATAGCAACAAAAAATGAATTTTCGAAACTGTATTTGACGTTAGAGGAAAAAGAAAGAACTGGAGAACTATTGAACGAGCAAACGCAGTGAAGAAGAGGTTGGCGGCTTCATTCAGTTGACATTCGGCTGCCATTTTGCAGAAACTCCCACTAAGAGATTAATCTCCTTTGGCACTGAAATCCTATAGACAGCAAATGAATTACAAAACTTGAGAGATCCATGTCGGGAAATCTTAGCATGGCTATGGGATGATCTGTGTTTTGAATCATGTGAGGAAGGCCGAGCCAAGAATGCAAACGGGTGTTAAGCACACCTTAACTCGAGGTATGATACCCAACGACGTAAGATCAGAAGTTTTCAACGTATGATCAAAAGCAAGTGGCCCTACAATTTGTTGAATTACACATCAATGATCAAGAACCTTTGCATGTTCCTCTACTCATCTAACTTGGTGTCTGCTCGGAGCTGCTGTACATTCTATTCGACACTAACCAATGGATCTTAGGAGGTAATCCCTATGATGAACTGCAAACCCTGAGCCTCTCCGAGCTCCAACTTAAAGGCAAAATTTCCGATCAGCTCGTGGAAATCAAGTAGAATACAAGAAGTTTGCCCTCACCTTGCACTCCACAGCAACAACCTTGTCACAGGTCAAATCCCAACATCTCTACACACCATGGCACACGTCAAATTCCAACATCTCTAGAAAGTGTGCATTACGTCATAGTCATCCGGCTAATAAAAAACTCCACTTCCTGTACTCTACATTCGTCACTTGATACATCTCCGTTAATCGCTTTTCACTTACTGCAGGTATGATCACAATTTCAAACTGTTCGAATTTCCTTGAATTGCTTAAAATGCATGATACATTAGAGTGTCAGACACATCAAATACGATCTGTGTTCATCTTTTCGCTAGCTAACCACGAAGAAACCACCCTCCACACTCGTAATACCAAGAACTTTACTAGCAAAGTTAACACTAGCTAACCACTAAGAAATCACCTTCACACTCGAATTCCAAGAACTTTACTAGCAAAGTGTACATCAAACGTACATAGTTTGGGATTTGAGGTTCAAAAGTATTCCATGCATCATGGAAATTGAACAATTTTGGCATTTGATCCACTATTTCACAGAGGTAATCTTCTCTTTGATAAAGGATACGCATCTCGTTTTAGTTCGTTTCGTTTTGTTTTCAAGCGCGTCAATCTACTCGTTGCTGAATTGCTTTTCAAGGGGAGATCAGAATCCAAAGAAACCAAGGTAAACTAAGCTTGGTGGAAACATTGTAACGAATTCTCAAATAAGAGATGTAGCTAAAGAGACTTACGGTGCATTATTATCATACCCTACTATCGCATATATCACTCTTTCCAAACTAACAACTAGTTTCCAACCGAACAAACCACAACATTCAACAATATCGCAACAAATGAACCATGCACTAGTACAAAGTGTGCAACTACGTACTTGGCAAGCATGTAAAAATCTTTACGATATAATATGCATTGATCTTGTTCTTTTATTTGAGATTCGAAAAGCGGAACTCGCATTCATGTCATATACCGAAGATAGTGATTGAATCTAAAGAAGGTGTCTTCCTGTTATGGTGTTACCAAGTTTTGAACTCAATGTGGATCTTGGCAATTATTGGTTCATGTCCCTGATACGCCGCTTTACCGAATTGAAGGAGTCCTTATATAGTTAAGGGTGGCGCTGATTGCATTGATCGAAATAAAAATTGAATATAAAATAATCCTTCACATGACATTAGGTTTGAAATCAGCATTTTTTGGATACATGTAACCAATAATACGACAATGATGAGTAAAAAACCAAGACTACACTTTCCCCATCGAGTACTAATAATCTTTGTACGTTTAGATCGTATTTTGTTGATTAAGTTTTGCTGCCGTTGCAATTATTTGGTTGTGGCAATTAACGTTTAGTAAAATTTGTCATTAAAATATACGGAAATTACAGCTTGAACCACAATATTAAATTGGTGTGCAACACATCAAAATTGAATTCAGTAGCAACATTCTTCTTAGACTTAATCACAAACTCGAACTGTAATATTCGGAGCCCTATTGAACCATGTTGATAAGAACTTATATCCAAGACGTACAAATTGCATCCATAATTTTCTCAATTCTATCAAACAAATTGTCTACGATATGTTGTCCAAAAAGAAAAAAACAACATAAATGGAAGCAATATAATCTCGTGCCCATAACGATTCTCATTTGAAAATCAAAATATGAAATGCTCTCAAGAGTTGATGAATCAAAGGCAACAAAAAAGTTCCAACAACTAGTGAATAATATGCTCGAGTTTTTAAGTTTAACTATGGCAGCAAACCAAACAAACGATGATACTTTTTCGTCATTGGTGTTTCCAAGATAACAAAGAGTCAATTCTTCGCGTGCACATTTGACTTTGTACTGTATGTTTGAATTAGTATTAGAAGTAACAAAGGAGTTGATCATGATTTGTTTAGTTATACCTAAGTCTAACTAGTCATAACTAAATTTATATAATGATGACTAAGTTTAGCTATAATGTCTAAACTTGAGTGAAAGTCAACTCATAGTTCACAGTGAGATGTTATCTAAACAAGGAGCCAAGAACAATCATCAAAATGACAAGTTTGAAAAGGTTAATGTTATTGATATGAAGTCTAGAACATACAATCGCAGTATCAAATAAGAGTGACTTGCAAAGACTCAACATCTGATCAATGAAAATGTCATGAGCTTTGAAATTAAATCAAAGCGTGCATAAAATTGTATAAAAGGTGTTTTGAATATCAACATATCTAGCAAAATGAACATGGATAGTATTCACGGAAACATTAGTATCAAAGAAATTTTGCTTGACTTCTAGTGACAAAGAACAATACTCACTCCACTTTGTTAAGTGTTTGCTTTGTTAAGTGTTAAGATGTTGTGAGTACAGTTCTAGTCGATATGACTTGCGCGTTTGTACTACTTTTTTCTTCATGGCCACATACTTGGCAAAAACGACACGAAATGTATGTAGGGGCACGAGACCAAGGTTCTTGCATTGATATCTTCCGCCCATATTCAAGTTTGTGAGCTGCATTAAATGATGTTTCTAACTTCTTTGACAACATTTCATCAACTACAAGAGCTCACGTCTAGCGCAACAATGCGAACATCTGTTGTAATGTTTTCTTAGTATGTTATGTGGTATAATTCATCTATTAATGTATATGTAGCATTGAAATCGCATAGATTATTTAACTGAACATGTTTGCATGATGTAGAAAGCGCACTAGTCAAGGATACACTCAGGAGAGCCATCGTAATGAAAATGTATAATTAATGTCACATTATACTCAATTTAAATGCTTTGTTTATTGGAGGTAAGTGTAAGAAAGCCTAAAACTCTCATTAGGCTGTGGGATCTAGCCCATTATTTTGTAATAACTAGTTGGCCCGTAGTTTAGTTACAAAGTAAGGTTGCAAGCAAAATAACTAGGTGATCCTCACTAAAAGCCTGAACAAAACCTGCCTCATGGGCATACATCTACTGCAGTATAATGAAGATCAATACGAAAGAAGCAAAAGACATATACCGAATCCTATAGGCAACCGTAGTGCGAACAAGTTCTACGTAAGGCGATGAGTCCCACAATTTAGGGGCTTGCTTGTACTCTTTTAATCAACACTGAAGTAGTCCATGCTAACGAAAGCTGCGTGAGGAGCTCCTACTCCCACTTTGCGTGTTGCCATAGTCTAACTTTCCTAAAGATATTATAAATCTTCAGACGGTGTCCCCAGTGGCCAAAAGAGAAGGAAAAAATGGTAGCAGACCCCATGAAGAAAAATGGCTCGGGTTAGTTCCAATTGAATCACAATGTCTATTACTAATTACGTCACCTATGACTCATAGGTGACGACCCTAAAACTCATATACTGCCTCATAGGCTATGAGGCAGTATACAAACATGCGACGGAGATTCCACATTACAGGGATCTACACCAACGCCAGCTGCAGGGATCTTCACCGCACGTGTATCTGCTTCACTTTCAGGGACCCTCATGCTACTGTGCATCGTAGAACAGAAGCACGCTTTTCAGCTTAAAAGACAATGGTCCATGCAAATCTGCATTCTTCCTGCTAGTTACTGTCTTTTCCTGGAGGAAAACACAGTAACTATAGGCCACACTCTGTCGTAATCACTTGACTTTACTGCCTCCAGGCCCTCTCAACGTGCTCGGACTTGTTGCAGCATGCTCAGAACTTGTCGAATGGAAGGTCGTTCTGCAGGAAGCTCCTTTGTGCATAGAACTGCTATCTGCATGACTAGCTGCAGCTCCTTCGCGACATGATCGTCTCCAGTGTCCAGCAGCCTCTTATCCAGTAGTACCTCATGCGACAATCTTGCCTCCCTGATATTGGACTCTACCCACGTTACCAGAGTCGTCCCTACCGCAAAGCTGTGATCAAGTGGGTGCTTCCCTGTCAGAAGCTCCAGCAACACCACTCCATAGCTGTAGACGTCAACTTTGTCACTCACCTGCAGGGAGTACCCACACTCTGTGCAACCAGAGAAAAGAATTTATATTAGTCAGATTTGTAGCTGTGGTTCAGTGAGAACATAACTGGAGCTAGGAACAAAATGTTTTGAGAACAGGGGAGGAGGTATATGCATGTGCATATATCCTGCATTTCGGTGAGTTAACATCATCACCTGGTGCCATGTATCCATGTGAGCCCACAACCTTGGACGTGGAACCATTCAGGTGCGACTTGTCTCGAAGCTTTGCGCTACCGAAGTCGGAAATTTGAGCCTCGAAATCGTCGTCGAGTAAGACGTTTGAAGACTTGATGTCCCGATGTATGATCTGCGGTTTGCAGTCGAAGTGCAGATACTCCAATCCGTGAGCTATGCCCACTGCCACCTTGTATCTCGAATTCCAGTCGCGTAAGCCCTCGGCGTTCTTCTTGTGCAGCACATCGCTCAAGCTCCCATTGCTCAGGAACTCGAGGACGAGGAATCTGTGTTTCTTCCACTCGCAAAATCCGATCATCTTCACGAAATTGCGGTGCCTGATCATTCCAACGGTCTCGACTTCCCTCCTGTATTCTTTCTCCATCCGGTCGTCTACATTCTCTCGGAGCACCTTAATCGCCACCACTTGCCCTGAGTCCAGTGACGCTTTGTACAGAGTGCTGCTGTCTCCTCGGTGTATAATGCAATTACCATTCAGCTCGCCTGTGGCACGGAGAATCGACTGCAAGGAAATCTCCTTGTACTTTACATCTTTAGACCAGACTTCTAAACACCCTTCTGCCCCACGTCTGTCCAACCTTCTTGACCTCAGACGGTAAAGACCAACCCCAAAAAAGATTAAGGCCAGTGCACCCACCAAAGCCGATATTGCATAGCCAGCAATTGCCCAATTTGAATATTTGTCACCGCCTTCACCTTCTTGACCTGTTGATTGCGACCACGAGCTGCAGTTCCCATCCCAAGTGCACAAACCAGGATTTCCGATCACTGAATCGGCAGTAATAAATTTCTGCCATGATTCTGGCAAAGGCCCGATCAAATTATTGTACGAGATGTTCACAAAAAGTAGGGACTGCATGTTGTCTAAACTCTCGGGAATCTGTCCTGACAGATTGTTGCGCGATAGGTCCAGGTATTCTAACAGCTGCAGCCTACCGAGCGCAGCAGGAATTTGACCGGAAAAATGATTTCTACTCAGATCCAGGATTATTTGTAAAGACGTCATCGTGCCAATCTCGGCATGCACCAAACCAGAAAACTTGTTGCCTGCCAGTTGGAGTCCCTGAAGACTGCCGAGAGAACTCCAGATATTTGAAAGCCCTGTTAGACTATTGTCGTTCAGATTGAGAAATCTCAAACTGGACATTTTGGACAACTCCAGGGGAACGTCTCCCGTCAGAGAGTTGTCACTCAAGTCCAGCTCGTAGAGCGTTGAGAGGTTCCCAAGCTCGGATGGGATAGAGCCACTCAGCTGATTGGAAGACACATTCAATTCCACAAGGAGTGGAAGCTGGCCCAGGCTTGACGGAATTGTGCCGTTTAGACTGTTCTGAGAAAGCAGTACTGCGGTCAACTTTGTACACAAGCCCACCTCAGGGGGAATGCTGCCGCTCAAGTTGTTGAAGCTTGCGTCGAAATATAATAGTGCTTTGTTCTGCCCGATTTCCTTGGGTATCGGCCCTGTAAGTCGATTGTACTGAAGGCGCAGGCGATAAAGTGTCGGACACCTTGTCACATCAACTGGCACTGTACCATCCAACATATTGCTCGATAGATCTAAAATCAGTATGCTTCGAAACGAACAGAGCCCGGCTGGAATAGGTCCAGCCAATTTGTTCATGCGAAGAATGACATACGTGAGGTTGCTGTGAAGCCCAAGATCAGAAGGGATGGTTCCGGTGAGCTGGTTGTCATACAGACGAAGTTCTCGCAGCCGAGGGAGCTTAGCAATTTCTGGTGGAATGCTGCCGACCAGTTTGTTGCTGTAGATGTCGAGCACTTGGAGGTTGGAGCAATTACCTAGTTCAGATGGAATGCCACTCAAGCTGTTATTCCATAACTGAAGAGAGGACAGCAGCCGCAGATTTCCGAGCTCAGGTGGAACGCTCCCTGTTAGATTGTTGAAAGGAAGGTAGAGGAAGTCAAGCTTCGTGCAGTTGCCCAGTTCACCGGGGATCTTTCCAGTGAGATTGTTTTCATAAAGATTCAAGTACATCAAATCTCTCAAGAACCCCAGTGTTGGAGGTATCTCTCCCACAAGTAAATTTTCTCCTATCGTGAGGTTCGTGAGACTGGACATGTTTCCAAGCACGGCAGGAATCACCCCTGTAAAACTGTTGGTGTTTAGAAACAAAACCTTCACATTTTGAAGTCTTCCAAGCTGCTCCGGTATTTGGCCGCTGAGAGAATTAGTGCCCAAGTAAATGTGCGTGATACTTGAGCAGTTTCCGAGCTCGGGTGGAATTTCACCAGTCAGTCGATTGGTCGTGAGGTCCAACTCTTGTAATTTCTCCAGCTGGCCGTACGTCGGCGGAATGCTCCCTTCTAGCTGCAAGCTGTATAAAATCAGGCTGGAGAGGTTTTTGCAGTTGCCCAGTTCAGGAGGTAGAGGGCCGGAAAGAGAATTGTTGGCCAGCTCAAGGACGGAGAGTTGATGCAGAGATCCCAGAGCTGGTGGTATGGAGCCTGAGAGATTATTGGAGTAGAGGGACAGGCTCAGCAGACTCTTCAAATTACCGAACTCAATGGGTATGTTGCCTGTAAGCTGCAGCTGGGATAGACTTAGGTCTTGCAATTTGGACAGGTTGCCGAACGCAGGAGGAATAGTTCCTGAAATGAGCGGATTAGAATCGAATCGCATGGACCGCAGCTCAGAGCAGTTGCCAAGTTCTTTGGGTAAGGGGCCGCTCAGATTGTTGAAAGCTAAATCAAGCTCCTGCAGATATGCCAGCTTCCCTAAGCTGGTAGAGATTTCTCCTGAGAGGTTGAAGCCATGTCCACTGAGGGTGACCGACCGGACTGATAATCCATCCTCGAGACACGAGATACCGAACCAACTGCAAGGAGTTGCATCTGTCGCCAGCCAATTGCTCATATTTCCTGGAGTGTCCACGAAGGAACTCTTGATCTCAAGAAGAATTTGACCATCGGGTGACAATCCATGAACATGTGCAGCGAGCCAGCAATAGGTCCAAACGAGTACTGAAAGCCACTCGAAACAGAGAGCACCAGTAACAGACTTCCGTCGAGACATCATTAACCTCCTTTTCGACGAGAAGGGACGTCGATCCCCAGCCCAACAATGTGGTCTACTTCAGACGCGACATTACAGCGCAATTGAAACAGAGACCTGAACTGGCCGAAGAACATCAAGTGATATTCAATAAATCGTCACCACTAGCACCACTTGGCATCCTGACAGACTACGATAATGTAAGTATTCCTAAATTCCTCGATGTGATGGTAATCAACAGGTCGTGAAAAGTCGACAGCTGACGAAATAGTTCAGTTGTGGACAACCCGAGTTACAAACAATTCCATCGGAGGTACGGATCGTGTTGAGATAGGACTGGGTCAACGAGACTCGTAGAATTTTTGAGCCAGTCAGAAGAATCAGAAAAGGCTGTGGCCGCTCTTCACTTCCAGAATGAAATACACGTTCCGTTGATTCCGTGGACGAGTGAGAGAAGACTTGTGATCATAAGAGGTCGACTGGTTTTCATCACATCCAGAGAGTAAAAAGACCAGATCACATGGTTCTCTATGTCGTCGTACTTTGACTCGCCTGCGTATCATTCCTTCTGTTTCTTCTGCACGAGCTAACTGACGATCGTCATCATGTTCACAGCTGAATACATGACGCAGCCGCATCGCACGAGAGTCAGTGCGGGTGGCACAGACTTCTCGGAAGACTTTCGACCATTCACAGTCTGATGCTCGAAAAGAGAAAGTTTCAACTTTAAGCGATATTGTAAGAATAGTACCTTCTGCAATTAGATGCTCGAATCTAATACCGATCGGTGGAATAATCATCCTTCCTGAATGATCACACAGCGCTTTATCTGACTGGTGTGCCGAGGCCCACTTCCATCCTTGGGACAATTGCCGTCGCTGACATGAATTACGATTGCAGTTTGAATGTGCCATGTGAAGTTTTCAGTGAATCACTTCAACATTCCACTATAAAGGTGGAGTTCCCGAAAGAATAGAGTGTCCATTAGGGATGGGCACGTAGCCGGCTAACTTTCGGCTAGCCGATACAAAGGGCTAGCCGGGTAGCTCTAGGCCTAAAATGAAATGAACCGAAATATTCGGCCGAAATAAACGTTTATTGGACAATTTCGGCCGAGTCTGAGGAAAATATCGGTTGAAAACGTAAATTCGATCCGAATTTACGATTTATTTTTGACATCGGATAACGGTAGCAATATTTTTCGGCTAGCCGGCTAACAAAAAATATTAGGCGGCTAGCCGCCCTGCACATCCCTAGTGTCCGACGTTTTGCACCACTGAAAAGAATTTTGCTAAAGTCTAAAGAAATGTATTATTATACATGTAAATTATACCGAGTGGTACCCAAAGTGCGAAAAGGTTGAAAAATATAATACAATGATCCTAACCCTAGCTAGTTTCAAGACACAACAACTATGATTTATAGTGTCTCTATAATAACAACCTAAATGAAAAAGCACTAGCTATAATAAAGAATAAAGATTCTCTACATCTATTTTATGAGAAGTTTATTCTCTTGGTACCTAGTACTTGTAACAAACGCATGCTATTCATACTCAATATTACCACTGTCAAATAGATTACAAATACTTTTACCTCTATTCATCTTAAACCATTTGAAACTTATGAGATACACTTATGTGTCGAGCAATAACATGACAAAGAACGCAGAGATCCCTGCAAGTAGATAATCTAGTTTGCAATAAACAAGCATATGATTAACATGAAGTGGATAAAATTGTATATTGGTGCGTGGTCTGTTTTTAATTGTGTTGAGGAATTCATCTTGTAGACGTTTGCGAAGTGACATCGGTTGCAATTGCGTCCTGCAACATTCCACTTCAAAGACCAAGTCACCACATCCGTCAAAGAGCCAATGGAATGTGTGGCACTCAAAACTTGAGATGAAGACAAGAAGCATCAATAAATCACACTCTTCTATTGTAAGTGATGATGAGGTAAAAAGTTTGAGCTTGTAGAGATAAACAAACTATTTCTGCAAGAATAATATCATATGAAAATTGGTTTCTTACATCCAATTCTTTTTATAGAGAGATCTTTTGCATCCTATCCATGCGCTCCCAATCTGTTTTCTTCCTACCAGAACCCCACACTTGCGTTCTATATAAAACTACCGGCAATACTAACCTCTGAAATCAATTTTTCCTAATACTTCAAGTCACAAGATGGACTCTTGTACAAATATTCAACAATAATATACAGTCTTGTATCTAGCTTCTACTCTCTTTTGCAAGCAAAGTGCCCAACTATAGTAATTAGAAAAATAGATAGCTAGATTTTTTGTATTTTTTCACTTATTCTAATTGTAGATCTTTATAAAAGAAAAAAACTTGGATCTAATATCGATATCAACTTTAGATTTCTTGATATTCATCTCTCACTAATTCAGGATATAAAATCTTGCCAAAGTGTCAAGGTTTTTTTGTAAACTGATGACATTAATTATTAATAATATGACATCATATACATACAGCAGAGCTTTGATGACAAAAATTTTCAAGCTTGATATCTTCATTATCACATTGCTCCAACCACTTTTCAATTTCATCTATGAAAACTTCAAATAGACTAAAAGAATGTACTTTGATGGTACTCAAGATCTCTTGAGTTTGAAAATTGTTTATCTTGTTCCGAAGAGAAAAGTGTAGTGGGGAGATGATTGCTAGAAGTTCTAGTGTTACTCCAGTGGATTGAAACCTTTTTCATAAGAGCTGATGAGATACAATGTCAAAATATTGCTTGATATCGATGAAGCCACAAAAGAAAGCTTTTCCATTGCACTTAAATCTTTTCCATAAAACATGCAAGGTCAAAATATGATAAATACTCTTGTATGTAGGATAAAGACCAGCTTTGATCCGTGCTCTTTTCTGATGAGATTCAGTTAATCTAATCTACTTTCATTCCACCAATTTGCAAAACAAAATAGAGTTTTTCCATAAAACATCCAAGGCCAATATATGATTAATATTCATGTATGTAGGATAAAAATCAGGCTGAATCTGCGCTCTTTTTTGATGAGATTCATTCAATGTGCTCTATTTTGACCTCATCAATTTGCTAAAAAGTTTTGTAAAAACACAATACACATGAAAGTGCTATAGTTTGTCACCAAGTAATTACTTCCTAATTTGTGAATAGTAACAATCTTTTGTATGTACCAAATTGAAATAAATTCATAGATAGTAGCATTATCTAACGCTTTGGTGAAAATTGATCCAATATAATTTATTACTAAGTTGACAAGTTTGAGAGAAAAATTATCCAAATCTTCATATTTATCATTTGCTAAGTTTTTGAGTTGAGTCATCTTCTCTACTCCAAAAAATAAGCCTGGTATTTTTTCACAACCTGGCATGGACTTAGCGTCGGGGAAGAAATAGAGTTTTTCAGGAAAAAAAATCAAAGACTTGGAAACAAGAGTAGGTTTTTGTGAACGTGGCTTTAAGTTTGTGGTCCAGACGGCCGCAGTGGGATCGCAGGCGACGAATTGCGTCTTTACGTGATCTTAATCAGCCCATTTTTAGTCTGAACGGAGGAGGTACATGAATGTATATGAATCGATGCCTATCTATGGCTTTTCAAGCCTAGGGTGGGTTCTCAGCGGGACCAAAATCCGTGCTCCACCGCTTGCAACCTCTTCATCTACGGACTGGATTGGATTGGCCACCGCCCTTCCTCACAAGCCAAGAGATCGTCAGATAGATAGATAGACTGTCAGTCAATTAGCTGGTAGACAGTAAGAGCAAAGGAGAAGAGAGTGGTCAAATTGCGTTGGTGCTGCCGAGAGTCGTATGAGGGACGAGAAAGTAAGCCGAGAGAAAAAATCTTTGAGAGAGAAGAGAAAGTTGTGAAGGCTTGTAATCTTTGTAATCTCGGATTATTATTTGTTAGTGGAAACACTCTCCAAGCAAGAAGTAGGATTTTTTGGTTTGAACCTCGATGAATCTCGTTGTCTCATTCTTGTTCATCGACAAATATTGGATTGGAGCCAACAAGGCATATATACATTGTGTAGTGCTAGTGTATTCCGAATTCCGTAGGTATCCTCAACATATTGTACAAATTGGTATCAGAGCAAGGTTGGGTTGGATTTTGTGTTGTGGTTTCGTGTGCACACCAAGTGTTCAATAAATTGTTTCCTTGAGGCTTTGGGTTGATTTGTGACCTCGAAAGTGGATTTTGAAAAGTTTGATGACTCGAATGACTTCGGATTATGAAAAATGAAGATGTTGTCTCACTTCGGAAATATGGGTCTCGGGAAGACTCTTCACGGGTCCGATAAGCTTCCGACGACCTGGAACGCGACAAAGAAGGAGGAGGTGTTGGAGAGGGCTTTCAATACCTTGATGCTTAGTCTCGGTGATAAGGTCTTGCGGGAGGTGATTCGGTGCACGTCGGCGGCCGAGATATGGTTGAAGCTAGAGTCACTTTACATGACAAAAACGTTGTCAAATCGGTTGTTTCTCAAGGCACGGTTTTTCACATTCAAGATGGTGGAGGAAAGGATTTGATGGAACATCTCGACGAGTTCAACAAGTTGATTGTCGATTTGGAGAACATTGATGTGAAGTACAGCGATGAGGATCAAGCGTTAGTTTTGCTTTATTCTTTGCCGAGGTCGTACGAGCACATGGTTGACATTCTTCAATATGGTAGGAAGGAGATTACTCTTGACGAGGTTGTTGGAGCTTTAAAGTCAAAGGAACACAAACGACGGACAGAGATGGAAAGTACTAGCGGATACAGCTTGTTCATGGCTCGAGTTAGATCCGACAAGTGACACAAGGGAAAGAAAAAGTCACAATCGAAGTTTCGGAACTCGAGTAATGGATAGTCTCGGAAGAAATTCGTAATCAAGTGTTATAAGTGCCATGAAGAAGGGCATGTGGTAAAATATTGTCTGAATCGGAGAGACGAGATAGAGAGGCGGTGGTTGTTCAAGAAGTTGTTGATGGTTACAAGAGCTCTGATGTTCTCATTATCTCTATCACTCATTTTGACAAATGTTGGATCATGAACTCCGGATGCTCATTCCATATGACACCGAATTTAAGTTGGTACGAGAGCTACAAGAAAGTCGCGATGGGCGAGGTGTTGCTTGTGACACAACAAGTCATGTAAGGTGACCGGAACCGGTACAGTGAGTATTAAGTCGCACGATGGGATCGAGCGGATTGTGACGGAGGTGCGGCATGTCTCGGAATTAGGAAGAAATCTCATTTCACTTGGAATCTTGGACCAACAAGGCTTTTCTTGGAAAGGTGAAAATCATGTCTCGAAGGTCACAAAGGTATCGCTACTTTACTTGAGAGGTATTAGAGAGCATGATATCTATGTCCTACAAAATAGCACCTTGGTCGGTGATGTGACGGCGGTTACGGAACCGCAAAAGACATCGTTGGCGAACCTTTGGCACAAAAGGTTGGGTCATGTGAGTGTTAGAGGTTTGAAGGAGTTGAGTAAGCAAGGTTTGTTCGATGAGGACAAGCTTGGTGACTTTGAGTTTTGCGAAAATTGTATCTACGGCAAGGGCACGAGAGTGCAGTTTACACGATCCACCAATGTGACGCGGGACATGTTGAGCTATGTGCACTCGCATTTGTGGGCGCCGTTGAGAACGCCGACTCTATATAAAGGCCGGTATTTCATCATGTTCATCGATGATTGTTCTCGAAAGGTTTGGGTCTACATCTTGAAGCATAAAGATGAAGCTTTTGGAAAATTCAAAGAATGGAAGAAGATGATAGATGTACAAATCGGGAGAAACATCAAGAAGCTTCGAACGGACAATGGTTTGGAGTATTTGGGTGATGAGTTAAACCGGTTCATCAAGGAAGAAGGGATGGTTAGGCACAAAACCGTGTGGCGAACCCTGCAACAAAATGGACTTGCGGAGCGGATGAATCTAACACTACTTGAAAGGGTGTGATGCATGTTATTCGAGGCCGGTTTGCCGAAGCGGTTTTGGGAAGAAGCCGTTAACACGACGGCTTACTTGATAAACCGATGTCCATCGATGGCGTTGAATTGCAAGACATCAAAAGAAGTGTGGAATGGTTCTTCACCGAAGCTCGACAACTTGAAGGTATTTGGTTGTGTGGCATACATGCACCAAAGAGAGGACAAGCTAGATCCAAGAGCAAAGAAGTGCTTGTTTGTTGGTTATGCCGAGGGCGTGAAGGGTTGGAAGCTTTGGTACAAAGAGGATGAAGCTTCGAATGTGTCATTAGCCGAGATGTTGTCTTTAGAGAATCCGAGTACTACATGGTTGTGGCTACTCAAGAGGCGAAGGATAGCCCGGAGGTTGCTAAGGAAAGAGTCAAAATTGAGGTGGAGCTATTGGAGAGATGTAGCGATGAGCGGGAGTATAAAGACGAGGCTAGTGATGAGGGTCACTTGGAAGAAAATGAAGAGTTAAGCGGTGAAAGTCGGGACAAGGGCCTAGACTCGTATCGATTGGAAAGAGACCGATATAGAAGAGAAACCCTAGCTCCAAAGAGGTATTGACACTCCGATTTAGTTGCATTTGCGTTGGTTGCCGTGGAGGAGTTGGAAGACTTGGAACCAAGGTCATATTGGGAAGCGATGATGAGCAAAGACAAAAAGCTATGGAAGTGTGCAATGGAAGAGGAAATAACAACACTTGACAAGAACGAGACATGGGTACTTGTGGACAAGCCTAAAGATCAACGTGTAGTTGGTTGCAAGTTGGTGTTCAAACAAAAGGAAGGCATTGTCGAGTTTGAAAAGCCGCGATGCAAGGCGAGATTGATGGCTAAGGGCTTCACACAAAGAGAAAGGGTCAAGTTCAACGAGATCTACTCCCCCGTGGTGAAGCACACATCCATTCGGGTTTTGCTCGCTTTGGTAAATCAACATGATTTAAAGCTTGAGCAAATGGATGTAACGACCGCGTTTTTCCATGGAAATCTTGAGGAGAGAATTCTAATGGCTCAACCGGAAGGTTTTGTCAAGGTTGGAGATGAAGATAAGGTGTGTCTTCTTAAGAAATCTCTCTACGGCTTGAAGCAATCTCCGAGACAATGGTACTTGAGGTTTGACGAGTTCATGGTACGAAATGGGTTTTTGCGGAGCAATTTTGATAGTTGCGTGTATGTTAAGTGGGTCGATGGTAGTGGAATATCCTTGTTGCTATATGTTGATGACATGTTGATAGCGTCAAAGAACGAAATCCACAACATGAGACAGCTTTTGGGAAGCGAGTTTGAGATGAAAGACATGGTATTGGCGAAGAAAATTTTGGGGATGGAAATCACACGAGATATGAGACGCAATGAACTATTCACGTCTCAAGGTGGTTATCTTCAGAAGGTGGTGCCCAAGTTCGGGATGTCGGAGTCAAAGGCGGTTCAAACACCTTTGGTGGCTCATTTCAAACTTTCTGCGAGTATGTCGCCAAAGACCGAGGAGGGTCGAGCGAGCATGGAACGGATTACTTATGTGAGTGCCGTTGGGAGTCTCATGTATGCCATGGTGTGCACACGACCATATTTAGCGTGCGCGGCTAGCCTTGTGAGCCGGTTTATGATCAACGCGGGTAAAGACATTGGGAGGCAACGAAGTAGGTTCTTTGGTTCGTTAAAGAAACTTCGGATGTTGGTTTACTTTATCGACGGGGAAATGAAGATGTGGCAAAGTTGAAAGGATATGTTGATGCGGACTTTGCGGGTGACTTGGACAAGAGGCGATCTTTGACCGGATATGTGTTCACCTTGTTTGGTTGTGCGTTGAGTTGGAAGGCGCATTTACAACCAATAGTTGCACTTTCTACGACGGATGCCGAGTACATTGCCACCATGGAAGGCATGAAGGAATCTCTTTGGTTGAAGGGATTGATCGGTGAGCTCGGGATCGTGCAAAATGAAGTGGAGTTGTTTTGTGATAATCAAAGCGCGATACACTTGACCAAGAACCAAATGTTCCATGAGAGGACGAAGCACATCGATATAAAGCTACACATCATTTGGAATGTGGTTGTCGAGGGGTCCATGGTTGTTGAAAAAGTGCACACGGACGAGAATACAGCAGATATGACTACGAAGTTGGTGACGGGTATCAAGTTTCAGCATTGTTGCGACTTGATCAATGTTGCGAAGTTGAGCAACTAGAGGAGGACGTGAAGAGTGGTTGTACGGTTGCTTCGGTGGTGTGGGTTGTTGTTCGTTGTCAGTTCTCCTTAAAGCCAAGGTGGAGATTTGTGAACGTGGCTTTAAGTTTGTGGTTTAGACGGCCGTACTGGGATATCAGGCGACAAACTGTGTCGTTACATGATCTTAGTCAGCCAATTTTTAGTCAAAACGGAGCAAGTACATGAATGTATCTGAGTCGGTGCCTATCTGTGGCTTTTTAAGGTTTACCAGCCGAAGGTGCTTTCTCTACGGGACCAAAATTTGTGCTACACCACTTGCAACCTCTTCATCTGCAGACTGGATTGGCCACCGCCCTTCCTCACAAGCCAAGAGATGGTCAGATAGATAGACAGACGGTCAGTCAATTAGCTAGTAGACAGTAAGAGCAGAGCAGCGGAGAAGAGAGTGGTTGAATCGCGTTGGTGCTGCCGAGAGTCGTATGAGAGACGACAAAGGAAGCCGAGAGAAAAAATCCTTGAGAGAGAAGAGAAAGTTGTGGGGGCTTGTAATCTTTGTAATCTCGGATTATTATTTGTTAGTGGAAACACTCTCCAAGCAAGAAGTATGACTTTTTGGTCTGAACCTAGGTGAATCTCGTTGTCTCGTTCTTTTTCATCTACAAATGTTGGATTGGAGCCAATGAGGCATATATACATTGTGTTGTGCTAGTATATTCCGAATTCCGTCGGTATCCGGCCCTGAACAGATCGTACAGTTTTTAATATCCTACTGCTAATAGTATCCAAAAAAATTCGAGTTACTTCTACAACTACTTTTGCTTTCGCCACAAAAATTCTAGTTTCTTGGACTTCAACAAATCTTCAAATATACTTTGGAGATCCAAAGATATATTAATTGATGTTGCACTTGATTGCTTGCAAAGCAATCACTTACATTGGCATAAGTAAACAGAATGTTTCTTTTATATTTTATTTGATAAGCTCATTTGAGTGTGGATATTTGGTCTACATTACAACTTTTGATTGTTTGAAATCGATTTCAATGCAGAAAGCTGTTTGCAAACATTGAATCGCCAACAAACTTTACTGGCCAAAATAGACCCCAAGACTGAAACCAAGAATTGAAGTTCTTCTCTCAAAAATCGTTGTATGGTCCTTAAGCACACAACGAACATTTAATTTTGGAAATGGATCCATTATTCGAAGCGACACGGTAGTGGTAAGTGCATTTATTACAAGAATATCAAGAGGAAACAGGCAGTAATTGCGTTCTAAATCTGAGCTGGTGCGATCTCCACTGGCAAGCGTGGCAGGACTGGCATGGGATAGGACCGTGGGCCGGTCAGAGATAAACGGTTTGTAGAAAAGTCACAGCCAAACCACCGGCACAAAGGAAGCAGTTTCTCTAACTAGCGGTATTTCTGACCCAGATTTTATCACGGACAATTCCAGAGTCGGTCACTGTGAAGTTTTGGATGTGTACCAGATTGACTTTCATCACCAGAACACTGGACCATGCGGACAATGACTTCCAGAACCATGACGTGAACTTGAAGAAGAAGTCATGTTCACCTGCACTAGTCCATAAGTCGATTCCCCAGACATTTACGGTTCAAAACCTTCAGTAGTTTTGAAGATACAACAATTTCTGTGTCGTATTGCAGTATACTTGGCATAAGTTATCACCTAACGAAGACCCTACTCTTATATTGGTAAGATATGTTCCCCTGAGATTTCCGGGAACTATTGGACCTAAGTTAGTGATTTGCTTCCCTCAAGCTGCAACTCGATGGGCGTGTTTTCACTTTCTGTGCTTATTCTCAACTGTTACGCCATTAGAATATCGTAACAAAAGTGCAATTTGTCAGCAGCACCTTAGTATAATGGATTTTGTCAGCAGAGGGCAAGTTCTGAAGGTACCCTTTATGTGAAAAGTCTACTGTAATGCGTTCAGAAGAGAATCTGAGAGGTTTTAAATTTATGATGTCCAGTAGAAGGAGTGACGCTTGTTGTTCCGAAGTTCCGAGCCCTTTGTCAGCCTCTTCTATTGTAACATTATCTGGTACAGCTACTTCGAATATCTTGAAAAACCTTAAAATGTTTCAAGGTTACTTTCTATGACAAAACAGGCACCTCACAAGAATAACGTCGGGAGCGAAGCATCTATCTACGTTGAATTCTTTCGTTGCTGACTCTTACGATAAAGAGGTATTCACTTTTCTCATGCTTTGGAGGATTTTTCAACGAGGGGTTACTATGCTAGATTTGACAGGTAACGCTGTAGACTATATCACGTCACTCACCAGGTGCTGCCTTGAGGTGTGATCAGTCTGAAAATCTGAACCGCAGACCTGACCTTTTACAAGCGACTACGCTACTTTGAACGGACAGTCCCGGAAGGGACTGAGTCGTCAATGCACGTAGCCTTTTGAAGGGAGGTGTACGCAGGCAGGGTAGAGCCACTCACTACTCACGACATGTTCTTCTATGTCTTGAGTGCCGATTTTTATTCTAATGGTATGGCCAAAAAAAAAATTATTTTGATTTCAATTCCAACACAAGTTCGGCGGGTTATTTAGAAAGAGAATAATTTTATCAAGATTTCAAATCAGAATTTATTCAGCCAGTAGGATTACTCATCAAAGCCGCCATAAGAATAATCTGCCGTCAAAAAATCTGGAATTTTTTGTATTACTATCCCTTACAAGCGTGATGAATACATGTGTGGGGCTATAAATAGAAAATGATCAAATCTTAATAAATCAATACGTAATGACTTGGAAAACTCTTGTAAAACATCAAGATAAAATAGTTTAGACTAGTCATGGATTGAAGATCAAGGGCAAGTATCGCTTCGATGTATTCAAAACTCTGCCACTTTTCATTAGGTTTTCATACCTCTGAATTTGACTCCTAACATGTATTGTTTTCATATATTTCTCATGCATTGTAACATATACTCGTGCTCTGAATGTTTTTAGATCTAGCAGTCTTCTCATTGTGTATAACGTAGATACAAGTGTGGAAGTAAAAGTTTATAAATATACTAAATTATTATTAAAGTAATTGCCATTTCATTCCTTGATAAGCAACAAATCAATCTAGCTTTGTAATGGAGCGTACTATGGAGTCTACTTTATAAATTTGGAAATTTTATCAAGCTGTTAGCCTCTCTCTCACACAATCCGATCAATTTATGTAAATTGATCAACTTTAAAATTGATGGTGTAGCAGGTGTGATCCTCGAATAGACAAAGAGGACAAATTTATATGATGATCTGCTTTTTCTTTGACTTTTAAGAAATTCAAGGTTAAAATTCGATATTACAAATATCATGCTTTCTAAGTCATTGCTAAAAGACATGGATGAGGGAAATAATAACTATCACACAGAGCATAATAAGTACAAAAAATATTCCTTCATCATGTATCTCCTTATGGATTCTGGACGACTATCAAAAGCCAAAAATTTTAAAATAACTGAAAATTTTCTTTTACCTTCTCTATAATATCCAAATATGATGTAGTAAAATCAAAGCACGAGAGAAAAATGATTGGAATATGAGACTAGTGTTATCCATCCTAATTGAGGAAAATCACTCAAAACTTCAAAAAAAAATAATCTCACTGATACAGATCTATACAACTTTCTATAGTGCTATAATTACATGGCACACAAGATAAAGTTGCAAATATTATTAAAAACTCTCATTTTTTCTTGACTTTCGAAAATTATATCCTCAGAATATCTGAAAAACTATTCCAGTCGTCCTAACCTACTCTCCGCTCTCCCCCTATCACTCCGGTAACCCATGCATCCATCAAAATCTAACTGCACTACTAGTTATGCAGTTGGATTCTTCTTAGCATTCACGGAAGCGTAAGGACTTTGCACTTGCTTCCAAGTGAAACGCCACTTTTCTGCCATTTTATGCAGTAGTTTTAGATCTTTGACTTATCAAGGTTCCCACAGTATATCAGATAGCCTATCTGAGATAGACCGACAACTTAATAGTCAAAGTCAAAGTCTTCATATCTTGCCTGAGGCAAGACATGAAGACTTTGACTTTTGTAAGGTTTATATACAGTACGAGGCAAGTTGCCTCATACTGTATATAAACCTTACAACAGAGAGGAAGTGGAGCTGCTAGATCCTGCTATCATAGAGTCAACACTTGCCCTTGGAAAGTACTGGGCTAGTGCATGCACTCATACCTTAGATTCCTGCTGTATTACCAAATAGATGAGCTCGCCGGCTGGAGGCAATCATGTTAAATCCCTGAAGAGGGAAATTACGTCTCCCTACTCGTATTTCCGGCGGTTCCAGATCGTGTACGTATAGGAAAACAAGAAGCAGCTTTAGATCGTAGATTATATTCTTGCGTGCACGTCACATTATCTACGGAATAAAATGAGTCTGCCATGTCCACAGTGCTCTTTTCAACAGTGTCTTATGTGCTTTCTAAAATTTATAGCCGAGACTTACATTGTAGGTCTTGTTTCTTGCATTCAAATCAATATTAGTTAAACAAATTCACGTTGTTTTGAGTTCTGCTGCAGTCCACACAGGAAGTGTCCCTAGTGCTTGCAGTGGCTCCTTATGCGAGACCAATTCATAAGAAAACCAGTACTGATGTGCAGTCCAAGCTCCTCTTGACCTCTATTATACAAGTTACTCGCACTAATTACAATGAGGAATGGCTGTAGCGGGTCCCACTTGGAAAAAGGGCTTGATCAAGGCACCTGTTTTGTGATGGAGAAGTGGTACACAATCTCTGTTGAGTGTAACGGTTACAGGTCCGAGGTTACAGTGTAACCTCGGACCTTACGTCAATTGTCAAGCTAATTAAGAGTGGAGGGATGTGGTTCTCGTAATCTTTCTGAACGTTGTGTCCATTTTTCCAACTTGGGATTCAAAGTGCATAAAGCTGTACAAAGTCTGTATCGGAGAGTACGGGACTTGGCCTCGTATTATCTTATATCACCTAAGGGACTGTCAAGGAGCTGTACATCATCGACACGTAAAATTGACAGTCCTCCACGCATATCAGTCTACTTTACTCCTGTATAGGCACCTCAGTGTCAACACCACTTGTTCCAACACCTAGAATGGTATTCATCAAATCCGACATTCTCCGTGGTTCCTTGACTTGCTGCAGCATGGTCACCACTTTCTGCATCGTCGGCCGTTCCGCAGGAACGTTCTTAGTACACAAAGCAGCTACCTGAAAAACCATGAGCATTTCTGTCCCCGTTTGAATGTCATGAGGCTCCAACACCGCCTTATCCAGTAACTCGTGCACCATCTGTCCCGTCTTGACGTGGTCCTCGACCCAGCCCACAATCGTTGTTCCTTCTGGAAAGCTGGAATCAAGTGACTGCTTTCCTGTCAGTAGCTCCAGCAACACTACTCCATAGCTGTACACGTCAACTTTGTCGCTCAGCTGGAGTGTATATCCGCACTCTGTTAGCACAATACGAACAACAACTTCAATAAGTATGTGCAACAGGATCATATAATATTCAGAGCAAATGCAATAAATGGACGTCCTAATGAACTAAAAATCAAGAAAATCATTCCCATGCGGGGGGATTATAATTATTGCAGAGGAATGTGTTGACTCAGTGTCAATTTCTCACCTGGTGCTATATAGCCATGTGTGCCCACGACCTTGGATGTAGTACCATTCGGGTGCGCCTTGTCTCGAAGCGTTGCGCTGCCGAAGTCTGAAATGTGAGGCTCGAAATCGTCGTCCAGAAGAATGTTTGAAGACTTGATGTCGCGATGTATGATCGGTGGGTCGCAATAGGCATGCAAATACTCTAACCCGTAAGCTATCCCTACAGCCACCTTGTATCTGGATGTCCAGTCACTTAACCCCTGTCCCTCTTTCCCGTGCAGAACCTCATACAAGCTCCCGTTGCTTAGAAACTCGAGGATGACGAGCCGGAGATTCTTCCACTCGCAGAAGCCAATCATCTTTACGAGATTGCGGTGCCTAACTTTCCCGATGGTCTCTACTTCCATCCTGTACGCTTTCTCTAGGCGATGATTCAAATCCGCATTCAGTACTTTTATTGCTAGAGCCAATCCATTATTTAGGGAAGCTTTGTACACAGTACTGCTGCTGCTGTGGTGTACAACGTAATGTCTGTTCATCTCGCCAGTCGCATCAAGAATAGCTTGGAAGGTCAGCTCCCTGTATTTATGATCCTTACACCAGACCTCTAATTTAGCTGAGGACTCGTCGCTTTCGAACCTGGTTCTACGTCGGTAGTATATGAAAACCCCAGCAAGTATCAAGGCCAGTGTAATCGCAAACACGGTAGCCACAAGCCCGAGAATTTCCTCAATTGAAATACTATCAGCCCCGTCACCCTCTGGACTCTGAGCCGGTGATTCAGAAGAGCAATTTCTCCCCGAATAGCAGAGCTCTGGATTTCCCAGTACTTGACTGGTTTTCAAGAGGACTTCCCAAGAGGAGGGCAGAGCACCGGACAGATTGTTGTAAGAGATGTTCACAAACTGTAAAGACACCATGTCGCCTAGACTTGCCGGGATCTCCCCGGAGAAATTGTTGACCGAAAGGTCCAGATATTCTAACAGCTGCAGCCTACCGAGCTCAGCAGGAATTTGACCGGAAAAATGATTTCTACTCAGATCCAGGATTATTTGTAAAGACGTCATCGTGCCAATCTCGGCATGCACCAAACCAGAAAACTTGTTGCCTGCCAGTTGGAGTCCCTGAAGACTGCCGAGAGAACTCCAGATATTTGAAAGCCCTGTTAGACTATTGTCGTTCAGATTGAGAAATCTCAAACTGGACATTTTGGACAACTCCAGGGGAACGTCTCCCGTCAGAGAGTTGTCACTCAAGTCCAGCTCGTAGAGCGTTGAGAGGTTCCCAAGCTCGGATGGGATAGAGCCACTCAGCTGATTGGAAGACACATTCAATTCCACAAGGAGTGGAAGCTGGCCCAGGCTTGACGGAATTGTGCCGTTTAGACTGTTCTGAGAAAGCAGTACTGCGGTCAACTTTGTACACAAGCCCACCTCAGGGGGAATGCTGCCGCTCAAGTTGTTGAAGCTTGCGTCGAAATATAATAGTGCTTTGTTCTGCCCGATTTCCTTGGGTATCGGCCCTGTAAGTCGATTGTACTGAAGGCGCAGGCGATAAAGTGTCGGACACCTTGCCACATCAACTGGCACTTCACCATCCAACAGATTGTTCGACACATCTAGAATCGTGATCCTGCCAAAGGAACAGAGTCCGGGTGGAATGGTTCCAGTCAATTCGTTGATGCGAAGAATGACATGAGTGAGGTTGCTGTGAAGCCCGAGATCAGAAGGGATGGTTCCGGTGAGCTGGTTGTCATACAGACGAAGTTCTCGCAGCCGAGGGAGCTTAGCAATTTCTGGTGGAATGTTGCCGACCAGCTTGTTGCTGTAGATGTCGAGCACTCGGAGGTTGGAGCAATTACCTAGTTCAGAAGGAATGCCACTCAAGCTGTTATTCCATAACTGAAGAGAGGACAGCAGCCGCAGATTTCCGAGCTCAGGTGGAACGCTCCCTGTTAGCTTGTTGAAAGGAAGGTAGAGGAAGTCAAGCTTCGTGCAGTTGCCCAGTTCACCGGGGATCTTTCCGGTGAGATTGTTTTCATAAAGATTCAAGTACATCAAATCTCTCAAGAACCCCAGTGTTGGAGGTATCTCTCCCATAAGTAAATTTTCTCCTATCGTGAGGTTGGTGAGACTGGACATATTTCCAAGCACGGCAGGAATCTCTCCTGTGAAACTGTTGGTGTTTAGAAACAAAACCTTCACATTTTGAAGTCTTCCAAGCTGCTCCGGTACTTTGCCGCCGAGAGAATTAGTGCCCAAGTAAATGTGCGTGAGACTTGTGCAGTTTCCGAGCTCGGGTGGAATTTCACCAGTCAGTCGATTGGTCGTGAGGTCCAACTCTCGTAATTTCTCCAGCTGGCCGAGCGTCGGCGGAATGCTCCCATCTAGCTGCAAGCTGTATAAAATCAGGCTGGACAGGTTTTTGCAGTTGCCCAGTTCAGGAGGTAGAGGGCCGGAAAGAGAATTGTTGGCCAGCTCAAGGACGGAGAGTTGATGCAGAGATCCTAGAGCTGGTGGTATGGAGCCTGAGAGATTGTTGGTGAGGAGCGACAAATTCAGCAGATTCTTCAAATTACCGAACTCAATCGGTATCTTGCCTGTGAGCTGCAGCTGGGATAGATTCAGATGCTGCAATTTGGAAAGCTTCGCGATTTCAGGAGGAATGGATCCTGAGATTAGCGGGTTCGAATCGAGTCGGATGGACCGTAGCTCAGAGCAATTGCCGAGTTCTTTGGGTAGGGGGCCGCTCAGATTATTGGAAGCTAGATCAAGCTCCTGCAGAAATGCTAGCTTCCCAAAACTGGCAGAGATTTCTCCTGAAAGATTGTAATCATGCCCACTGAGGTGGATCGACCGTACTGAAAATCCATCCTCGAGGCACGAGATACCGAACCAACTGCAAGGTGATGCATCTGTGGCCAGCCAGTTGCTCATATTTCCTGGAATGTCCACGAAAGAACTCTTGATCTCAAGTAATATTTTGCCGTCGGGAGACAATCCTTGAACTTGTGCTGCCATCATCCAACAGGTCAAAGTGAACACCGACAACCTCACAAAACAGAAGGCATCAGTGGAAGACTCGCTTTCATCCATCGCTACGCTCCTGATCAGATACAATAAGATTTTGCGTTGCATCAAACGTTTTTCAATTCATCAGATTCGGCCATCTTACGCGAACAGCCGTGAACACAGCCCATGAACTTGTGAAATGCCAACATATACACTACCACCAACTGCGGCCCTTGTGCTTGGTCTGCATGCTTCTGATTCCGTGAACAATGAGTACATCTACGTAGAACGACTGAGCAGTTTGCTAACGCGTAGACTTGTCGTCAACGCATAGCTCAAGGTGTGATGGCAGTGAACAGTCCGAAAAGCTCACTCTGTCATTCTAATTACAAACTCGTGTGATTCAGTCGATCAGTGGTTCATCCAGAACCATCTCAGAGATTTGAGATCCAGACAAATTCGAATCTCGAATAAGTGTCCTCACTTGGCTAATCACTAGACAAGTTTATTTCTGGAAGAGAGCTGCTTGACAGACAAACTTTGTAGGGCGAAGCCTTCCTTAATCAACTATTTCTGTCCGATGACCAGTTCAAGTGATTCTCTCACACCACAGCTCGAAATCTACAGACCCCACAAGTAGAAGGATCTGAGTAAAATTTGATTGACTTTCAGATCATCTCTGGTCTTACAGTACCTGAACGAGGTGTACGACTGGCATCTCATGCCACTTAAGATTGGCTTCTAAGAGTCAAATTCCCATGTAGCAGGATGCACGTCAACGGGCTTGCCGCTAGATCTAGTGCCCTACTGAACATTGAAGATTGGTAAGGGGTCAACAGGATGCAGTGGGATTCAAACCCTCAGGTAGACTATGTTTAGGGGGTGCAGACCCTCTCGTTATTGTCAGTAACCAGTCAATGGGCAGAATCAGTCTAGAAGACTTTAAGGTCGACTCGTATATCGTACCGTAGTTTTTGAGGCACAGCTTCGCCCGAAACTGCATCGCGTAGAGATGCAGAAGTTGACTTGGCTAGTTTTGGGAGGTAATGTCTTCCGATGATGTAAACGTGTTGTGCAAAGCGTGTACAACAGTCATCGTATGATCACGAGTCAACGAACAACATAAGCACTTTCAAGCACTTTCCGAAGAGAATGTCAGAACTTGTTTTAATGAGGTGGATGGTAACGAGTATCAGTAAGATTGTTGAACATCTATTCCATGCAAAGGTGAGGAAACTACTTGATGGGACCCCTTGGAAACTCCTTTCTCTTGAAGGGACCCAACAGGTTTCATTTTACCGAATGGACCCCATTAGCAATCCATGTTCTTATAACCTACTGATTTGCTCTATAGAGTGGTAATGGTAAATGGTAAAAGTGCGGAGTGTTAGTCACTGTGGGGCCAATTCAGCGAATTCAACATGCATTAGCGCTAAAACTTCAAGCATCAAGCATCAAGAGGACCAACAAAAATGATGGACTGATTGAAAGTAAAGCAGGAGGTATATAAATCACATGAATACCAAGTAACAATACTACATATGACAAATATATATCTATCTATAAGGTAGCAAATCAACCCATCCGATGCTCAGATAGCCTTAAAAGGGTCATTTAGAAACACTATAGCTTACTTTTGAAGGACTCTAGCTCTTAACATCATAATATAAGATTGGTATTTGAAGTATATTTCCACATAAGAAAAATACCTAATGCACAAAATACAGATATTATTGATATATCATGAAATATTACTCTACACATGTTAATGGGGATTCTTAGCAAGTCTCACTTTGTCACTCTTGTTGCTACTTCTCGCAGTGCTGTGGTACGGCTACAAGTAAAAGATTTGATTACACAAGCCACTTTATAATCTATGAAAATAATTTTTTAGCTAATAGATGATATGAGTTTACTATGCGATGATGAGTATATTATATGTAGATAAGTCTTGAGAGATTGCTTTGAAGCACTGCAAATTGAAAATTTTTAATTGTTAGTAAACTTTGTACTAGAGTGGACAGTTAGATCACTAGATGTTGCAGAATTTGCAAGACGGATTGTCAATATATGAAACAATGGAATGAAGGTTAGTATGGGAAAATTTTGAAATAGAATACTCATTCAAAATATACACGTATACACCCTGTAGACAAAACATGAAAAAGTAAAAGCTTATATGAATAAACTTTTACTAGAATACTTTACTTTGAACCATGTGGAGTGTGACATAATGTCTTGAAATACTCTCTATAGAAAATAGTTTGAAAAAATCATAAACACAATTGAGTTTATAATAAATCTTGACTTATTCAATTATTTTATTAGAGACAACATGTCTAAGGAACAGGGCTTTTGATTTGTTTATCTCCCTTGTACATCACATGATGATTATTTAAATCTAAAACTCTGTCACATTAAAAATTCTGTATGCCACTTGTTACCACACGAGTGACATTTCCCTTCTTTAATAGCTAAAGCGGGAAAACTGGATGGGGCAAAGTGTTCAATTGCTTTTGAACAAATGAACATAAAGAAGTAAAAAATGTGATACTAACAGTTCTCAATGCGGTGGTAATCCTGCTACGAAGAGTCTTATGGAATGGGATAGTGTGATGGTTCGAAGACGAACAAAGATGTGTATTGAAATTGATAAAGTTAAATTTCAACAGATTCAAAGAAGTTGACTCACGGAGCCTAAATATTAAGAAAGAGAATTCATCAGATATTTAATCTTACAAGCAAAGAATTCACTGAAACCCTCAAAATTCAAAGAAATCTTGGTAGGAAGAGCGAAAAAAAAATGACAAATGAAAGTGAAAACTTTCACAAGTATGACATGACGGGGGAACTAGCAGTGGATAAATAAGGACAGAAAATTTCTGTAACATCACTTTCTCATCAGTTTGAACCAATTCATATCAAGACTTTGGCAGTTATTTGACTATATTTGTACTTGCTGATTTCACCACTTTGACACTATTTGTACAACCAGAAAATCCAACACCTTAACACATCCCATCTTTACTTCTTTATATTTTTCGGGTAGTAGTTTTGTTACAACGCTACAACAATAAATAAGAAAGATGTGAATGCGTTTAAATTTAAATGTGATTTAAATTTGTGCGATATGGATACAAAATTTGTCAAAATGAAAATAGAATATTGACACATAATGATTGATAATGGTGATATAAGTTGATTATAATCCATAATACAAAATAATCCATACAAAGTGATTCAAATTAATAATAAAATTCAATCATAAAATTATTTGAAGTAATTTTTGTAAAATTAATTCCAGTTGATGATAAAATATTGATGAAAATAAATTTAAAATAAAATAAAATAATAATTTCCATCAATATCTAATTAATGATAAAATATCGATCCAAAAAAGTGATACAAAATGATTTGAATTTGTGATAATTATTGGTATAAAGTGGTCAAAATTGTGATAAGGTACAAAATGATCAAAGATCATTAAAAAATTAAACTTTAAAAAAAATTCAAAGTAATGATAAAATAAGTATTAATACACAAGGTTTATATTAGTTCTAAAATACTGACTAAAAGATGATTAATATAGCAGTATACAAAATGATTCAAAGTGATGATTTAGTATTGATATGAAGTAATTTGATATAAAGAGAATATATCACTATCAAATGATTTGAAATGGCCATACAATGCTAGCACAAAGTTATTTAAAGTGATTAGAAAGAACTGATAGAAAAAAAATTATAAGAACTTATATAAAATAGAGAATTCATAATTTACAAAAACGACTTCATATATTGAATTTAAATTTAAAAAACTACAAAGATTTCAATCTACAATAAAAGAAATAAATAAAAATTGTAAAGATAATGACAAAGTGATGAGTATATAAAGTAAATAGTGATTACAATACATATGTTGATTTATAGAAACTTGTGGTGGGAAGACAGTTGTTATTTGAAAACCAATGATGGCTACAAATGATAGATCGACAAATCGAAAATTTTTATAAGTATTTGACAATTGAATATGGATTTTTCAGTTGTAATTGTAAGAAAAATGAGGTTAAAAAATTTGAAGAATACGAAAACTGATTGAGAAGGAGGAAAAAAAGTAAAATTTTGAAACAAATGAATTAGTTCTTAGAGTTCAAAAGTATAATTTAAATTGACAATTTCTTTTTGATTGATTGTGAAATTTTTGTAACAATTTAATTTGACTTTTTAGAAAGTTTACAACCTAATCTTTTTTTTAAGCTGCAAGTTGATTATTTTTTTTAAGTTTTGAATTTATGTACAACTCACAGTTCTAGGTTGAAAATATAATTTATAATTGATAGAAAAATTTGAATGATTTTGAATAGCCGTATGGAAAATCTGAAAAATTTAGTAAAAATTGTCAAAAAAACATTGTAATCGGGGCTAAGTTTTTCATTTGTATTGATAAAGTTTTAATGCAAGTTAGTAAGTTGAGATTGATATAAAGTAAAGTACACGATGCAAGATTGAAATTAAATTTCAAAAATTGATAAAAGTTTTACAAAGTTGATACAAACTACGATTTTTATCAAAATTATCAAAGCTAATATTTGAAAAAAATATTTAAAAAAAATCAAATCTTATAAATAAACACTCTCATATTGTTTTGTGAAATATAAATTATTATTATTAGATTAATTGAAAAAAAATTGAAAATTGAAAGAACTTTTTTTTGAAACTAATCAAAGACAAAATCTGTAATTTCCTATGAAATTTGACTAAGTTTGTACGATTGGATTGAATGTTGCCACAAGCCGTATATAAAAAGGTTTTATCAATATGGAGTTGAAAATGATAAGGAGAAGAGAAAAATCATAAGATATTTTTATACAAAAATCTAGAAGAATGTTCAAAACTCAAACACTTGAACATTGTTATATAAATTTAAGTAAAATGACAATGGAATCTGAATTCTTGATTAAATTTTGTTTCATATGTTTTTTGATTAACTTATTTCGTATACTAGAGTTTTGGTATTTTTCCATAATAGGTTATCGTATTTCATTTACTTGTCACATTAGTAGATTATATATGGCAATTTATATAACATGATATGTATCATAAAGATGTTTTGTCAAATTATAATATATTTATAGATCATTTTATAATAAAATTATCAATCTAATCAACAAAGGAAATGATTGCTAACAGTTATGATGCAAAAAATTTGAAGTTCTTTTGTTTATAAATATTTCATGTTCAAATATTTCTATTTATCATAAAAACAAAATCTCAATATGTTTTTATTTCTTAATATAATTTTAATCTTTCTAAATAGTTTTTTTGCATTGTTATTAAAAATACAATGCAAGTGTTTAAAATCTATGAAATCAATCTTAAAATAAATCTATATTACAATATCTTTCATGCATTTTATTATCTGATTATTAAAAAAATAGAATGAATATATTGGTAATCAAAACTGAGCAAAATATATTGTTTATCTTAAAAACCCACAATTTTTACTTGAATTTAATTTGAATCTAGAAAGTTAATATTTTTACGCCAAACTGCTCACATAAGCAATAATTTAAAATAGATTGTACAATTCAATCTACTTTTTTTTGTAAAATATCAAGCCAAATCATGTAACTTCAAGACTACATCCAAGTTTTCATTATTTGAACTGTATACTTTGATCCATAAGTTCATGCATTTTTATTTTATTGTCAAGATTATACTAAAAGATGATGATATGAGTCATTTCGAATGATATGTGGATTGAAATAGTGCTTAAAAATATTTTGTTTCTTGATTTTAATCATTTCGTACTCTGCTTTCCACTTGTGTTTTCTCGAGGAAAGATAACCTTATCAGATTCTTATGTTTGATGTTGAGGATATCTGAACATATTATCAAAAGTCTGAATTTTGTCTAGATTTACAGATAGGTTGAGTGTTTGATCTGTGATCATTGATTGGCGGAATCTTTGAATGAATCTAAATACCATGTTTGATTTTATTTTCTTGATATGGCTGATTTGATGAGATTGTAAAGCTGGTGTAGTGTATTGATTTGGACAAGGAAAATTAAAACAAAGGTAACATCAAGAGAAGCCTAAATTTTACAAATGAAAATGGTTTTTGCAATACCGGCATTATGTCAATGGTGAACAGTTGTATGAATATCCACTAGTCCATTCAACCCCACGTTCCCCTCTATGGAGGAGTAACTCAAACAATTAAACATTGTAAAGGATGATTCACAAGTTAGAGAAACCAAACAAGTGGCCTAATGAGGTTTTTTTATACCGATAACCTGTTCTTTATTGACCTGTGTAATGATCCGCATCCAAGCAACTCCCTCTCGAGGAATTAAATGAAGATAGTTATGATAGTATCTTAGTCTGATAAACTATTCACTTACAGCGGTATCCCTTTATGTCTTTTGTCCCTGCCAATTCAAGCACCAAACATATTACTTGCTGCTACCTGATTTGAATCTGGCCACAATGTGTGACATTCAGAATAATATATATTGAGCCGTCGTTGATACAAGTCTTCATAGGTCACCAACCCTACTCCTCACCCCATCCTCGCTTGACCTCATTGGACCAGGTCTCGAATATAGACTAATATCTGCATATGATATTATGCATGATGACTCCTCAGCCATCCACGCAGTCAACCACCAGAATAGAGGGATCATGATTTTTTTATAAAAGTAACCTACTTTTGAATATAGTGGTAAAACATGTGACATCAATCACTTATTGATACCGTTTGGCATTGGCTCGTAAACAGCATAAAGAAAATTCCCAGTAAACTTTATACCGGCACCTAGAAAAAATATTTCAGCCCTTGCATCCATGGACTTATCCTTGTCCTGGCAAATCAGGAGTAGAACCACTTTGAAAGATTAAGAGAGAGAGATTAAGAGATTAAGAGCATTAAGATTGACACCGAGATCATTACACTACGTATGGTGTATGTCAATTGGGCAGAGAAGAATTGGTGTACGATTGTCTTTTTTAATATCTCCTCTTCCAGAAGATGAAGTAGCACAAGTCATTCATTTAAATATTTTCAAGTACAACGCTACCTTTGGATTGCAGTTGAGTAGAAATAAGAAATCGATTCAACTTTTATGTATATTATCAAGACCATAATCTGCCGTACACATCGTTCTTCAAACAACTTTACTTTAAACCTAAAGCACATTTTTGAAATTGCCTTCTATATCTAGAAATACAAGTTAACTAACTTTACATAATTTACTTCAAGATAGATATGTCATGCTTATCCCAAACCTAGACACATAGTCATGGAACATAATGTAATAGATAAAGAAATAAATATCGATGTTTATATTTTTTAATATGTTATACATATACCATCTTATACAATAATTCAAATGATTTTTTTCCATAAAAATATGAATAATAAAAATTAAATTAATATATACTTAATAAATTACATACATATATATTTTTTAATTTTATGAAAATGGAATAAAATCTCAAAACTGTTACATATAAAATTTTTAAATTATCAATTTAAGGGAAACACTCAATCATAAAGATAATTTTTAATATCAGCTTATTGATAGTATTAACTTAGATTTGAACTAAATTCAAGTGGTTTAATCTTGGATAAATTTAGAAATCACTATAAAAGAGATGTTCAAAACTCTTTTTGAATATTTTAAAGGTTTAAGTTAGTAAAAAATTTTGGTTCTTGTGAACGTAGCCAAGAGTGACGCATCATTTATTTTCCAAAAGTGACGCATCATGTATTTTTGTGTTGGTGTTGTGTGTGTCTCAACGTGTGACTTTGTTTTCTTGTATCTGCGCATTTTGGTATCATGGATTACTTGTGAAAGAAATTCAAAGAAACTTGCATGAGAGCTTGGAGGTACAAAATCTCCCTCCATTGGATCATTGATGTTTCAAGACATCTACAATTTGGAATCAAAATGAATTGTTGTGAGTAGCATTGAAATTATGAAAGCACATATGTGAAGTTTTCATAAAAGAGTTTACTTTTTTGATCAATGTCTCTTGTTCTTGGTATCAAAACCTATTGTGAGCAACATGAAAATTGTGTGATTGTTGTTAGTAATAATTCTTGTCAATTGTCAAATGTTGGATGATTTTTCAAAAGATCTGGATTTAGTTTAGGTTTGGTTTTGACAACCAAAATCAGCAAAATCGAGCTCTACTCTAAACATTATATCAATTTCAATTTGAGTAATAAGTTGTAACCTTGTGGAGAAGTCAAAGTCAGATCATGATATTTGTTGATGTTGAATCCACATGTCTGTGAGTTTTTGTGTTTGTCAGCAATAATTGATTCTAGAATGTATGACACAATACGTGAGTGTGGGACTACATTGTAGTTATTGTTTAGTTTGATTTTGATTTTAAATTTTTTCAAAAAAAATTTATGAGTTTTGTTTTATGATGAGAACATGAATTTTTTTGGCAGAATTTTTTTGTGGAATAATTAAAATAGTTTTAGAAGATATGAATGAGCATTACTATTTTTTCTTCTATCAAAGTCTAGATTCCAAGAGTAGACAAGATTTTGACTACTTGTTAGTTTTGATTGGTTTGACTAAGTAAAGGAAATTTCATTGGCTAGATTTAGTCTAAAATTGATTTGGTGACAAGTGGAAGTGCATGTTGTTACATCAAACTCAGAGTAAAAGGTAATAAAGTATTTTATGATGAAGTAGTAGTAGAATTGGCCAAAGAATTAATCATGATCAGTTTTGATAATTCTATTACTATTTTACACATACAACAATCGATGTCGTGGGATTTATTTGAAGCTTGAAACTACAATGTAGTTAGTGTTTTGTGTGAGTATATAACTTAGGAAAAAAATCATAAATAGTGTAAATGCTATGTTTGTTTACTGGAACTAGAGTTAAATATATAACGTACTTCAAAGTTATACTACATGTATACTTCTCATGAACTACGGTTTACTTTTGAAAGTTTTCTTAAAAATATATATAGTTAAAGATCGGCAGCTCATTCTGTACTAAAATCAAGAAAAGAGATTAAAATTTTTGAAATTTTTTTCTTGTAGAGAACGTTTATTTCAAGAAAGATCTTTTGAGTGTTTTCACCTTATGGAATTGCCGTATTAGTGTGATGAATTTTTGTTCCTAACAGCCATAGATCCAGCGTCTTTTTAAGCAAATTTTTTCTCCTAGACACCAATTTTATAAAACACGGGCAAGTTGAAGAATGCTGATTTTTTAGAATCGTAATGAGCTATCGCAAAGCCATATGAGGTACATTGGAGTGAGAGTTAGTCCGGAAATCACATGTCAATCATATTCAGCGAATAATAAGGATGGCAAGTTTTTTGATCTAAAAATAAATTCAAATCTAGAATAAATTTCTAGAGAGTATACGGTGGTGTGTTGAAAATGTGGCAAAAGTGATCACGTCAAGAAGTACTACCGTGTGAATATCAAAGTAGCTGATACTAATTTATTCTATGTGGTAAAAGATTTTGCTTTCAAGTAGAATGATGTGTTAGATCAATTTATCAAGAATTGTTGGTTTATTTATGATGGATAATCCGTAATATATTTGATCTCTTGATAATGTCAACTTAAGAAGGTGTGTTGATGATGTATAGATTCTAGTGCTTGCTATTATCATATTTATTACATTAGAGAATTTTTTTGTACTATTCTAGTATCAAGGAATTTAGTTGTTATGAAATACTATCATTCTTGTAGATTGAAGCTATTAGATCTATTAAAATTCAAATGTTTGATGGTTTTTAATGTAACATTGAATCAAATCAAGTTCATACATGATATGAAAAAAAATTTTAATATCTCTTGAATAGTTAAATCTAAAAGACCTTGAATGAAGTTCTAGAAAGTAAATTCTTGAGGTGATAATATGTTAAAGATCATAATCACAACCATTTATATTTGTTAGATCATATTGTCATTTGTGGTGAAATTAGGTTTACAAAATTTTGAGCAGAAAAGTGTCATGTATGAAATTTTAGTCTAAGACACATGAGTAAAAGATACTTGTAACTCCTAGCCAATAGGACTTTGTTGTCTGCTTAGGGTTTAAGTTGTTAGGTAAAATTGACTTGAAGTTTTGCAAATATTGAGTTATGTACTAGCATGATAAACAAACGTTTTGGATTGGAATTCAAAATTTTAAGTAATTACTTGAGTATGTACATAGTGAAGTGTAGTGAACTTCTTCAAAAGATTCACTCCCTTGAAAGTTTTATTATGTATAATTTATTGATGATTATTTGAAATTGGTGTGAATTTATTTTTTCATACAAAAATATAAGATCTTCACAATTAAAATAATTTTAAAAGTCCATGATTTAATTTAGACATATTACAGTTGAGATATTTACGTATGGATACTGCCAAAGAGTATGTGTTTAGAAGTTACAACAAAGATCACTTTTACTTGCCATCTCACCATAGTTCATATTTTGCAATAAAATGTTATTTTATGAGAGTTTCAATTGAACAATGTTGTGATATTTGCACATTATGTTGAGCCAATCTGATAATCATATGAATTTTGGTTTAGAGATGTCAATATTGTAGTGTATTTGATAAAATTTTCTCCATTTAGCACAATCAACATCTTGACACTATTTTAACTAAGACACATATGTATAACTAATAAAAATTTTTAAGGTTTTTTTTATTGTTTGGCTTAAATTCTCTTAATTAAGGAAAATGAAATGAAACTGAATCTTATATCCTAGCTATGTTATTTCTATTGAATTTCCTATTAGTTTGAAGATTCATAGGTTATGAGATTCAACGGTCTATAAAGTTATTGCATGAATTGTTCATGAAATCATATTCTAATATGCTAGTTCTTCATTTGGTTTTTAGTTTGGCAACGGCTGAAAAATACTATATGCTAGCAATGTTGTTTTTTATTGTAGATGCTAGTGATGTGAAGGGACATAGGCTATGAAATCTAACATCATATAAATATATTGCAAGAACTGTTGATAAAATCTTCTTCTACTCTGCTCATTGTTCATTTGGTTTTTGGAATCAATAGCTGTGGAAGCAATTCAAATGATTAATGACAAAAAATCTTGAATTTAGAGTAGATATCACATTTTGTGATATAATCTTTCACGACTTTTTCACATGTGTTTGGATGTTTCATTTTTGTATATGAGTTTCATGATTTTGTTGCAACCAAAGTATTTTGTAAATGGAAAGTTGTGTCACTGTTGAAGTAATTGGAGTCTGCATGAACCTTCAAGAACATAAAGTAAGCCTTGATAAAATCATAGTCCAACTTTGAACTTGAATCTTGGATAACCATCATTTTGCGGTGTTTCATGCAATCTGGAAACACGTGAATTGAAAATAGATTCACTTAGAAATTTCAAATCTATAAACTCTAAATTAGATACTTGAGAATTTAGGTTGAAAAATTCTCTAGTATTGAATATGCTATCATTGTTGTTCAATTTCAAGATCACAAAATTTGATTGTAAACTTATTTGGATATCTCAAAGAAAAAATGCATTAATCAAAATTGTGCTTCACGGTCTTGAGTTAAAGTTGCTCCAGCTTGATAGTCTTTTGCTAGTCGTAAGCTGCATCTAAGTGCAAGGTCTGTTTGTCCAACAATAATATTATATTGAATTTGTTGAAAAATGGAATGGCTGTAATAACCCACCAAAGGCTAAAACTGCAGTATAGCAGCAAAAAGGTCGAATTCACAGGGACACAGGCAACACACAGAGTACTAAATGTCACGTTTTAACAGACTATCGAAGAGTTTGAATTCTCAGGCGACTGTCACTCCCAGAAATACTGCAAGTGCTCAACTCGGAGGTCACTCGGAGGACGCATAGTGTAGCGTAGTTCACCCCAACACACACCTGAAACTATAAAAACACAACTCAGAGGTCGGTTAGGACCTCCACTCAAGATTCAAGGGAAAAGTTTCTCACGAGTACATTCAGAGGATGTGCAGGTAGTGTTCCCCAACTCCGGATTGTTAACTCTGACTGCTAGAGCAGAGCACCCATGTTGAACTTCCTACTTTGGATGCGGTACCTTCGTCAAACCGAAGTCACTCACAGGCGGTGAACAACACACTCAACTCACAAAACGCGCAGAGAATACAAGAACCGAACTAAGAAAAGATCCAGTGTCACACCATAACAGTCTATTGACGAGTTTGAATTCTAAGGCACTAGTCATTCCCAGAAATACTGCGGAGGCTACCCCCAAGGCGCCTCAAGCAGCGTACAACCTGAATTGTTAACCAAGGTTTACTCGAAGTAACAAAACTTCACTTTGGCATTCAGGGGAAAAAATCCCGAAGTAGTATAAACAGGAACAATCACCCGAAGGTGTAAGTCCGAACTGCTCAAGTTCTAACCAGACTACACTAGCTCTGAGCATTCGGTCGAAGGCCTTCAGCTACAAAATGCGATAACTTCGTCAAGCTATAGCTCCTCTTGCGCGGTGACAAAACTAAGGACACAAATGCGCAGAGAAAATGAGTTCCTGAACTGCACTTCCGAACTGGAAAATCTCCAAGGCAAAACGCCTTGAACTACTTTATACCTTCTAAGTCCTAACTACCTAACACTCTACTCTACGCTACAAGTCATCTATTATGCCTCATGTGCGAAGGTCGACCGCGCACTGTCTTCCTACCAAACCAGTCTTCGGCCCTACTGCGCAATCCCAGCCGCCGCAACACCGCGGTCACCTCTGCCTCGAGGTTCGTAATGGCTACTCGCGACCTCGCCAGGAAGGAATCTAAATGCTTCGCCTCTCGCCGCAAGCTCCGACTGTCATCCGACATCAAGTCCGCCGCACGAATTTCTAACTCGCGCAAGGTGACTCCCTCTCGCGCTGCCACCTCCCAGAGAGTGTAACCTCTCAGACACTGGTTCAGTTGCGCGACTAACTCCTCTTGCGTGCGATCTGTCGCGCGCTGGTTGTCGCCTTCAACTTCCACTAACTGCAGCTCCGCATCCGCACGCTGCGCTCTCAATTCGTCGCATTGCGATTGCAGGCGACGCAGCAACTCTTCATCTGCCTTGCGTGCAATCTGACACTGCTCCAACAACCGCGTCTGCCGCACGAGCTCCTCTGCCAAGGTGCTATTCTGAATTTGCTCCGAATGGAGCTCCGCCTCAATCGTTGCGCGTTGCTTCTCAAATTTGCGCTGGGCCTTGGCTGTTGCGTCATCGCGCAGCTGTAGTACTGCCTTCTGCAGTTTCCGCAAGAGAGTAAGATGTCCGTGCAGGATATCGTTCTTCTCCTCCAACTCTCTGCACTGGCAGTCCAGGAAAATCAATACAGGATTCGTCGCGACTTTGATTCGCGTCCGATTCCGCACCAATTCGACGTAGGATCTCCGATGGCGAGGACAAGCATACTTCGCCACCTTGCAATCAAGGTACCGCAATAGTGATACCACCTGCTCGCACAACACTCTTGTCGGCGTATCTTGCACCGACTCCACTTCCTGCCCTTCCGAACTCGACTCGTCCTCTAAGTTCGGATCTGAGTCGAGGATCTCTGTCGCCACAGAAATCCTCGGCGATTCCCTGGAACTGGATCGCGTGGCTTCTGCTGCTGCGACCGCCGCTCCACTCCCTGCTAAGATCTCCAACGCGGTGGGAGATCTGGCTTCCGGCGGGCCTGCTTCTCCTGCCCGATCTGCTACCGCCGAAGGCGCTTGTGCCGAAGGCACACGTGTCTCCTCCTTCCGGCCTTCGTCCTTGACCGATTCCTCCCCACACTTCTCCTGCGCCGAAGGCTCTTGACGCAAAGTCGAGTCGTCGAATGGTACTTGCTCCTAGGCAAAGCACCTGTCTGTCGTTGGCACACTGGTTGGTGCCGCATGCCGTCTTCCGTGGCACGAAGGCCTTCTTGCTTCCTCCGAAGGCGTCAGTGCCTTCCTGTCCTCCCGCTAGCTCGTGCACTCGCATCCTCCACCGAGGATGGCGAGTTTCTTCTCTCCGCAGCTCGTCCGGTGTCCGCGCTGCTTGCGAGCTTTCTGCTTCGGCCGACTGGAGGGCTCCTGAATCGCCCGACTTCAGGCGGGAGCAGCAGAAGCTTCTCGCTGACTCTGCTCCGCATCTCCATCCCACTTCCGCTTCCGCGGCACTCGTGCTGCTCGTGGTTTTTCTTCTGCTCTCGGTCGAGCTGGTGGTGTGCATGCGGGCGTCTCGTCCGTGTCGGTGTCGACTTCGACATTTTTCACATACCTGCCCGGATTGCTGCGTGACAGCAAAGGAAACTGCACTCGCTCCGTGGCTGTCAAGCACCCCATCGACCGATAGAAATTAATCAAGAAGGGGGAGAGGTGATTGATCGATCCCCCCTTCTCCTCCTGCGCGTGCTGTCGAGTTGCCTTCCAGAGAATCCGAGCCCAATGGATCGGAGCTCCAGCCAACGCCAGCTCCACAAACCCCACTTGCCAAGAAGTCATGTAGGTGGTCCGGTGCGGCTGCAAAATTTGGAGGAGTGCTACCGCGACATTCCTCCGCAAGCGATCCTTGTAGTCACGGGTCTTGTACCCGTTCTTGCTGGACTTGTTGTTCTTGAATAGGGCCCCGAAGGAAATCTCTTCCTCCTTCGTGACCTGCACACTCTCACATTCGAAAAGAAGGTGGCCTTCTTCTCCCGTGTACCTTCCCAACACTTGCTCCCAGTCGCTGACCTGCCATTTCTCCGTATGCGGTCGGAATCCGCGCGGAGGTTGGTTCCTCTCCCGCAGCCACTCGCGTATCATCTCCGAACACACCCAATTCCATCCCCATAGGAGAAAATTGAGCTTCACCGCAGTCAGCTCGCTCTGAAATGCGTGCAGACGAATCTGCGGCACTTTCAGCGGAGCCATCCGCAGTAGGGTGGACCGGGCCATCGATCTTCTTGCAAGTTCCTACACACTCCTTCTCTCTGCCGACGTGAACTTCTTGCTTCTCTCTGCGCACTCGTTTCTGCGCGTTGGAAGCTCGAGTGAACTCGCTGTAATTTCTCTCTACACTTCTCGCGCACTCCCGCAATCGTTCCGCGAGCTCTCCGCGAATTCTCTACAAGACTCCCGCAAGATTCTACCGCTGCGCACTCTCAAAAATCCGCGCACTCATCACTCTGAGAATTCTCTCCACCAGATTGCTGCGAATTACACTGCTGCGTGTCGGGAGCTTAGGTGAATCGCGAAATCAAAAATGGGAGAGTGAGAGCACGGTGAGGTCTTCCTTCCTTCGGCGATCAAGATCGCCCAACGTTCAACACTTGTACTGGCCGCAGCTTGATTGAATGCGATGCCGGCGCGGAGGCGTAACGGCCCAATTCGCACGCTCGAATTCACGCTCCGCCGTTGCGCGGACTTCCATGCATGTACGTTCAATCTTGATTCCGCCGATTTCCTCCGAAGCTGTTCTCCGCTCCCGTATCGCTGAAGGCGCTTGTGCCGAAGGCACTAGCGGCGATGACACGTCTTTCGCCGACTTCTTTGTCCTTTCTGCTTCCGCTGAAGGCGCTCCGCCGAAAGCGAGTCCTTCCGTTGAAGGCGCATCTTTTCACCGAAGGAGAATATTAGAGACGAATGCCTTCTGTACGCCGAAGGCGAAACCTATCGACGAAGGCGCTAGTGCCGAAGGCGTTGGGGCGAAGGAACTTACCGCCAAAGGTGTACGGCCGAAGGCGTACAAAATGACGAGATCGTTTTCCTGAGATGAAGGCGTCCGTCGTGCATGCTTCCTGCGTCCTCAGCGACATCTCTTCTTGAGGCGTCTGCGCCGAAGGCACTTCCTTCTGCTTGCGCCGAAGGCTCCTCGCCGAAGACACCTTAGCAAAGGAGATGTTGCCAAAGGCGCCGAAGGCGCTCTTCCCGGTAGGAACCGTCGGCGCCGAACAAAGCACTGGACCTTGGTCTTGGCCCCTCCCAACTCTTGGATTCTCCGTAATCCGCGATACTCCTTTTTCACTCTAATTTATGTACCGATTACTATTTACAGTTGATGCTGCGGTACTTGTTTTCCAAAAATGTTTTAATTCCGCACAAAAACAAAAAGTGGGTTACCACAATGGCACATGATGACAAAGTTGAAATGTGAAAGTGATATACTCGACCAAGCTTATCGTCAATTTTGTAGATTGATAAACATGAAATACTAATAGTTCTTGTGATCGATATATATCTTAAGCAAATGTTAAATTTTTTGATTGGAGTGTTAGCTCGTTGGATTAAAGCTAAGTAATATGTTCAATCACAAATATCCTTCATTCGAGATCCCATTCAAATTGTTTAAATTGTGCAATGTATGGTTGCTAAAGCTAGAGTTGGATGCAATTTCTGTTGTAGTGTTCAAAGTTTTTTGATTGCTATTGGGACTTGATCCTTTTCTCCACATTTTTTGCTCAATTTTTCCAGTAATTGATCAAGGTTTGGCAAAAGTGAAATTTTTTTTCTCCAATATTGACAAAAATCAAGATAATACGATTCTAATGAGTAGTGATTTAATGAATTCAACTTGTGTTTATCTATTAAATAATTTTGTGGCTGGAAATGAAAGACAAGTCTTATTTTATTAATAAATTCATGAAATTTAATACAATTTTGTCAAATTTTTCTGAAAAGTTTACTCTAAGTTTTTTTGATGCTCCTAGAATTGAATTTGCTGCGAAAGATGAAACATGTATTAAAGCGTGAGTAACTTGGAGCTGTTTCATGGCATTTTATAGGCTAACATTTTCTTGTTATAATATCTCCAGCATAGCAAACACATCGTGAATTTGGATTTGATTAAATTTGATACGCTTGGAGGTTCTCAAGTAAATGAAATAGTAAATCTTTGCGTCATATATTTTTGATGATCACAGGAAGTGAATCACTCATAAAATTGAAATAAAACAAAATGAAATAAAACATCTTGCTTCTATGTTAAAGGATGTTATCTCCTAATTCATTGCGTGATCTAAAGAAAAATCACACTTGTAAAACAACTTGACTAAATAGTGAGTTAGTTCAAATCAATGTAAAGGCCTTCATGAAATTCCAGGATAACACTTTAAAAAACACAATAAATATAAAATTTTGATTACAAGACTTATAATGCATTATTGTCAAACTGTTAAGGAAGACAACTTCATGATAAAATAGAAGACTAGATTATGAGTAGAGCTCAAAGAAAGACCAAAATAGTATAGATTTCTCACACAAAATAACGCTCAAAATGAATAAACTATAGATAGTTTTGTAATAACCCACTAAAGGCTAAAACTGCAATATAGTGGTAGAAAGGTCAAACCCACAGGGACAGAGGAACACACAGGGTACAAAGTGTCACATTTAACAGACTATTGAGGAGTTTGAATTCTCAGACGACTGTCACTCCCAGAAATACTGCAAGTGTTCACTCGGAGGTCGCACAGTGCAGCGTAGTTCACTCAACACACACACACACACACACATGAAACTACAGAAACACAACCCAGAGATCGGTTAGGACCTCTACTTAAGATTTCAGGGGGAAAGTCTCTCGCGAGCACTCAGCTAAGCTACGGGTAGTGACTCCCAACTCCGGCTTTTACAACCCTTCCACTAGCTTTCTGCTAGCGTAGGGAACCCGGGTTGGACTTCCTACTTCGGATCAAAGTCACTCATACGCGGTGAACAACACTCTCAACTCACAAAACGCGCAGAGAACACAGGTCCGCACGGAAGGACTCACGGAGAAACGTTCCAGTAACACACCATAACAGTCTATTGAAGAGTTTGAATTCTAAGGCACTTGTCATTCCCAAAAATACTACACGGGTTACCCTGAAGGCACCTGCTGCAGCGTAACCTGAATTTACAACCAAGGCTTACACAAAGTAGCAAAACTTCACTTTGGCATTTAGGGGAAAAATCCCGAAGGAGTACAATCAGAAACAATCACCCGAAGGTGTAAGGGGGAAACTGTTCAAGTATCTAACTCGTCACTGGCTTTGAGCATCGGCAATCACCCGCAGGTGTAGATCCGAACTACTCAAGTCTCTAACCAATTTACTAGCTCTGAACATTCGGCCGAAGGCCTTCAGCTACACAATGCGGATCGCCAAGGTGTAGCAACCTGTGCTTCGCCTCCTACGCGACGGACTGCCGCGCACTAACTCCCTACCCTGCCAGTCCTCAGCTTGACTGCGCAGTCCCAATCGCCGCAACACCGCGGAAACCTCCGTCTCAAGGGTTGCCATGGTGTCCCGTGACTTCGACAGAAAAGAATCCAGCTTCTTCGCCACTCGCCGCCGACTCTGACTGTCACCTGTCAACAACCCTCAGCTCTAACTCACGCAGTGTGAGTTTCTCCTGCGCCGCCACTTCCCAGTGGGCGTAGCCCCTGAGACAGTGGGTGACTCGCCTCGCCATCTCTTCCTTCGTGCGATTTGCCTCCCTCCGGCGATCGTCTTCAACTACAACCAATTGCAATTCGGCCTCCGCACGCTGTGCTCTCAATTCCCCGCACTCGGACTGCAGTCTGCGGATTAATTCCTCATCCGCCTGTCGTGCGAGCTGACACTCCTCTAACAACCGCGTCTGTCGCACGAGCTCCTCTGAAAAAATTCGATTCTAAGCCTGCTTAGAATCCAGCGCCTCTGTGAGCTTCGCTTGCTCCTTGACGAACTCTTCCAGCCTCTCATCCTTCACCCTGTCGAAATGTTTGTACACCTTCTTATTGAGGTTGTACTGACCCCACAAGCACTCATGCTTCTCCCGCAGAGCCTTAAGTTCCTGGTTCACACGGGCCAGCAACTTGCTGGTGTGGACTTTAGTGCGAGTTCGCCTGCGCACTAATTCGACGTAGGACCCATGCTGGCGAGGGTCCGCGTACTTCTCCATCTTGCGATCCAAGTACCTCAGCAGAGGTACTACCTGCTCGCAGAGCGCCGCCGCCGGCGCACCTACCAATTCCTCCTCCTCCTCCTCGGTGGATCCCGATCCCGACACTGATTCCGTGGATCCTCCTCCGAATTGAGGATTTCGGTCGCCATTGAATGCGTCGGCGACCGGCCTGGGCGGGGCTGCTAGATGTCTGCGTGCTCTGCCGCCGCTGGCGCTCCTGCAGCCTCGCTGCTCCCTCCTAAAATGTCCAAGGCGGTGGGTGAATGCGGCCGTGCCAAATTCCCATCGTCCGCCTATCGTGCCGCGACTGTAACCTCTTCGCCGCCGGCGTCTACCGCCGAAGGCGATCGTGCGGAATGTACCTGCGCGGGGTGTAATTGTGCATCGCGCGTACGAATTTCACCGTGCGGACAGTCAATCCGCTCCACCGATCGGTCTTGCTCCACCCTTAGGTCATGCGCCAGGGATGCGTCCGGCCTACGCGTAGGTGCAATTCCCGGCGCTTCTTCCGCCGAGGGCGCAGTGCCAAAGGCGTCTACCGCCGAAGGCGGTTGAGCCGAAGACGGCCCGCCCGATGTCCCTTGGCCCGAAGGCCCTTCCGCCGAAGGCACACCTTCCGGCGGATTTCCCGCCGAAGGCGCGGCTTCCGCCGGCTCTCTGGTTGTAACCCGGTGGCCCGAAGGCCTTGGCGCCGAAGGCGCATATCCCGGCGATCTCTCCGCCGGAGGGCCTTGTCCCAAAGGCCCTTGAGCCGAAGGCGGGTCTTCCGCCGGCTCCTTGCCCTTTCTGCGTTGCACCGGGGGTGAGTACTGCCTATGTGTAGGCGAACTTTCTTTGCCTATGCGTAGGCACAAGTCTACGTCCGCAAGGGGTCGCCTATCCACAGGGAGTCGCCTATGCGTAGGCGGGATTCTCGGCGGACTCCCCGCCGACGTCAAACCCTATTTCGCCTACGCGTAAGCGAACTTCCCTCGCCTATGCGTAGGCGAAGGTCTTTGTATCTTTCGACCGTCACAACTCCCTGAGTCCTGATCCGTTCCAAGCGTTCTTAGGCTCGTTAGAACCAGCGCGTCAAGCTCTTTTCAACGAGACCCTAACCAAGTCAAGGCGTTTGGGAATTGCTTAGATTCTGAGGGATTCCTCTAGCGCCGAAGGCGGATTATGCGCCTTGCGCCGAAGGAATACTCCTTCAGAGGCCGTCGTTTAGGGTGGCACCTGTTCCAGACATTGCGCCCAACTCCTGGATTCTACGAGATTCTCCGAGATCATCCAGTTTCACTCTATTTTAATGTACCGATGGCTATTTTCACTGCTGCCGTGGTACAGTTTTCCAAAAATGTTTAAAATTCCGCAAAAATACCAAAAGTGGGTTACCACAAGTTTTGATAATTGGAAAAGTAGGTATTACTAGTAGGGCCAGAATAGGGCCACATCCGTTTTTGCTAAGGCCACACCCGCCCGCTAATTACCATGCCCATGCCCGCTTTTGCTACAACCCAAGCGCACTGCTACTGCCCAAGCCTCAGCAACGCGGGAGAAAGCGACGGCCGTAGCGGCCCTGCGCCACTCAAAGCCTCTCGACTACGCTCTCCTCTGCCTCGCGGACGAGCTCGGCTTAGCAGCTGGGTTTGAGGGGAGGCGTGCTTTGACGCGCAATCAGTTGTTTGTATGTAGCGGGTGTGGCCCTAGCAAAAACGGGTGTCGCCCTAGTCTGCATGTTACTAGTATTGACGAAAGTGAGGAACTACGTTCTGAATCTTTCTATATATACTCCAAAGAAGCCCAAGGATTACTAGGATTAATAACTTGAAAAGATGCACCGCCACCTTTACTATTACTCCAGCTTTACTAGTGTCCCTAGTTACTAGTTGGAAAGAGTCACTACCATCGCTACTGATCCGAAGTTGGAAAGAGTCACCACCAGCGTTACTAATAGAAAGTTGGAAAGAGTCATAGACATTGCTACTAATCCGAAGTTGGAAAGAATAATGGGAACTAGGAATCCGAAGTTGAAAAAAGTCATTGCCACCGCTACTAGGACTCCCAAGTGTATATTGTCCATGACACTAAGGGAGAGAAATATTAAAATTCTCTCGAGGCTTGGGAGGAGTATAATAGTTTACAGAGTATTTGATTTCTCTGTATGAGATTATGTTCTTAAATATTTTTTTTAATGTTAAAGGCTTTTTTAGCTTCAATAAGGTTGTCTTCTCTGGAAACTGATTTGGATTTGACTTGATAAATTTTCTAGAAAAACTCAATTTAATCCATTCAGATGTGCTTTTGTATTTCGTTTTCATTCCGTAGTTCATTATGAAGATTATTCTAGAGATTATGTTTTCATTGCTATACATACTGCAATAAGAAGTGTTGTCAGTAATGGATATTATGGTCTATAACAAAACTATCATCTTATATAATAATACTTTAGACGTGCTTCTTATTTTGAGAGTTCGTGTACAATCAATCACATGTATACGAATGCTCACAAGCTTCAATAAGCCTGTCAATACTTAAAATAAAATTTGGTTGCTGGTAGAAAGAAAATTTAGCTTGAAACATTTCCTTCCACTATCGCATGCTACATGGTTAATTGTGATTATTGTCAGTTTGCTATCAGTATTCATGTGTTATTTTCAAGACTTACCATGCACATAGCGCTTTTCATCTTATAAGCTGGCTTACATTCAATTACTCTATGGTCAATGCGCACACTTATGAACGGTAACAATATATATATTCTAAATTGGTCTAAGTTAATTTTGGGTATCGGTTAAAGCAACGGTTCTCATGAGAACTTCAAGGGGTGAGATATTTTTCTTTCTGTAACTTACGATTGGATGATACTACGATCATCAGCTGTTCAGGAACTGAGAGACATGTTCTCTTCTCATTTCATTTCCGATTTTCTAATCATTTAGAACACATTCCAAGTATTCCTTAGCTCTGAAGAAACACCTCTCACTTGATATGAATTATTTCTTGTGTGTTAAAACAAACAATCACATTCTGTGATGCTTCTTCAACTGTCTTCTTTGCAGACCATTTTCTTCAGATACGTTGATCAATTAGCTTAGCGTCTTAGCGAATTTAGCTTCTCAGTTCCCTCGAGCATGAGTTCAGGATCAGCCTAACACACTCAACATCTCTTCAAAACGTCTCTTGAGCACTGAAGAAAACACTTGAGTGAAAGTTTCGCTTCCACATTGAACATTTTCATACAGTGACCCTGCATGTCAAGATGGAGCCCATTGTCATGGAGGCCGCCTTTCGAATTTCCGCGCACTGAAGAGCAAGTATCCTGATCTGAATTGACTGCTCGTCTACATATCCCGATGATATCTATATTCCCAGATGAAATTATTCCTCTTAATTTGAGCTGTCTACCTATCAGCCTACTGAAGACATTCACGGTGGACAATCAACTCAGGACCACACAAACGTGTCTGGACAACAGGCTACTTCAAGACTCACATCGTACTTCTAACTCAGAAAAAACCACTACTCTAAAACTGTCATAAGTCTACGGTTATCACACATAAAATCCAATGTGTAAAACATAAAAAGAAGAGAAGTCACAGAGAAAGTAGACACCTGGTAGAGCTTGCAACCCTTTGTGGGTAGTAACATCTAATGTAGCTGCCGGGTTCAATACAAAGTACCGACAGAAATCACGTTAACCAGGTCGAAAGTATCAAGAAACAACCCCTAAAAACGAGTTGTAAAAGCTGTAGGGTAATTCCTAGCGCTTGAAAGAAGGCGACTACCTTCATCATCTATGTAGATTTCCAGAAAACGGCAACACCACTAATGTATTATTTCTTCTAATGTTTTTGCCAATGTAAAGTATGGATAGAGGTGACGAGGAAAACGGAGGTCAATTAATTGGTCGCCCTGTAGAATTGAAACCTCCACAAATTTCGTAAAAAATCCCTGTCCAGAACTAGTTACCAGGTCCCCATTGGACTATTTCTCTAATTCATTGATCGGCAATGTATCTAGCGAGCGCTTTTCTTGTGTGACTTGGGATATCCCTGCTGTGAAAAGACTCTTCGATCCGCAGCTAGGTTTTGGTAAACCGTCCTCAAAGGGAGCGCCCCATGATGTCAGGTAACAAATTGAAGCCAAAGAAAGGATTAGGTGCGGCTGAGCTTCGCTGACAATCTAATAACAGAGAAGTGTCATCATAAATTTTTCGAACAATTAAAGTGGAGACTGGCAAGCGCAATGACGGTCCGTAGGCAGAGCGATGCGAGCTCAATCAGTCGATTGCTTAAGGGATCGCAGTATATCCAAGTTCCGACGCCATGGTAACCAGTCAACCTCTGAAGCTGCGTACGACATTGAATTTCTCAGTTCGCCTTTCGCATTTCACAGAAATCGGTCCAGGTTCATCAATCCAAGACTGAGATTCGAAAAACTTGCGATCAACGACTGGTTTCGAAAGCATTAAGAACAATTTCAAAGAAGGAAAGACGATAGGCTCCGGTAAACAAGGTGTACCAACCTGAATTAAATTTCGAGCCTGGCTTCTTCGACTCCAAAGTCCTCGCTAGTAAGAACCTCCGCTGGAAAGTGATGCAGCACCCTCTTGCTCTGTGTCGACTACAAAGACCTTTGAAGAGTCTGTAACATTGCCTGCCTTGGGAAAGGCCGTATTCAGCCTTGAGATTGATGATACTAGGGAGGGATGGCAAAGATGAGCTGCAGAGCCCGCACTTAAACAAGAAGGCCCCGAAGAAGTGGAATCCTTTGGCATCAAATCTCCATCGGCTGCCTCGAAATTCCTTTTCGTTCCATCGAAGTCCAAATGAACGCCACGGAGACACTTAAGTCCACAGCCGGTGAGAAGGCTGGCCCGTCAGCTGGAAAGTAACTCCACGTGCAATGATTGGTGGTGGCGAGCAGAATCAACGAATACATCAGTTTTATATATTTATATTTACATATATATATTTGGGTGTGTGGTACCATGTTACAGCATGGACTTGTCCTAGCTCTGCCAAATTTTTCACGAATCGACTCCGCGTATCTCCAAATTAATCTAAATTATTCCAACCGGCAGACTCGCTGCTCGCGCCATGTACGTCTTCACTGGCAAGACAACTGGCGAATCTGACTCTTTATGGATGGTTTAGAGAGCAAGGTGTTGAATCAAGCGAGGGTAAAACATTCTACATGTTTTGTGCATCTACTATTAGAAGAGTGAAGGATCTGGCCACACCGCAAGCACCGGTCACATTTGCAAAGTTTGATTATTGTGAGCCCCCGGTCACATTTGCTCTTATCGTGAGTGTCAGTAACCTTGGAGAATGTCTGAACGACTTCTGCACCGAAAAAGTACCTTTCACATACAAAAAGTAACTTCACGTGAAACAGAAGTTGGAGTGGCGTTCACTGTTCCCTCTAAATTAAGACTTAGATTCAGAAGAACCGACGACTTTTACTTTCCCGTGAGATTCGGTTAAGCCTGTCTGTGAACGACAGGGCCCGGAAAGTACTTGCAAATGTGGCCGAAGCATTTCCCGAGATCTGCGAATTCTTCCGTGCGCCTCGCGGAGGATAATATTGCCAACCAAAAGCACGACAAAAAAAATATCCGAAGTTCCATTTCTTGACCACGGTAGTTTACGGAGAAGTTACAACATTTGGTTACACAAATTTACACAATCTCGATAATCATGCGGTGATTTTCCGTTTGGGCATATTTACGAAAACGTGGGCAGTACGTTTTCATCTACTTTTGCTTGGATTCGTGAGCTTTACGTAATGAGGTTCCCGCCCATTTGTAACCAGGACGGCTCGTCCATTTATTCGTGGTCAGGTTGGCTCGGCATTGAGGGTCTGGCCAGGTCTCTTTAAGTTGTCCCACAGGCCACACAACAAGCAAATCTGGGGATGAGGCTCTCAGTCATGCAAGGAGCCACTAACTCTATCTTCTTTTGAGATGAGGCTCTCAACTTTCTAAAGAGTCACTAACTCTATCCTCATCTGAGTCACATATGGTCACAACCTTCCAATTCGGTTAGCATCGTTATTCTCTTTGTTTCAAAGCTCAAATCTAATAAGCATTTTTATTTGGATTCACTTACTAGATCACTAATATTCTGCCCCGTTTTCAATTCCTGCCAAGTAACGAGCAAGAGCTCTTTACCTCAAGACAATAACCGTTTGATTTATTTATTATTTTCATGGGATATAAAATGAGGGAAAAGAAGTTTTCATGAGTAATAGAAAAATATCAAAAAATAATATGCTCGCAACTGATATTGGGGATGTTATATATGCATTAGGTTTCAAGAAAGATGGTAGTAAATGGTGAAAAGAACAAGCCCATTGGACTCAAAGAGTTATAAGGCTAAAAAACACAATACAAAACAATCAACCTCCAAACTAGGAGAGAATCAAAAGAATCCCCTAGCTAGTGCCAAGAGCACTAGAACTAAAACTAAAAATATACTCATAAAACTTACTAAATTATAAGGCCCAAGATGTAATAAAGAATAAAATTTCTCAACAACAACCTTATGAGACACTCTATATATATATCTAGTACAAGTAAGAAACACATGCTGTTCATACTCAACTTTTCTTCCATCACATAGCCTACAAACATGTTCACTTCTATCAATTTTCAACCAACACACTTCCTCAATTCCAAGACTATGAGATCTTATTCTATGCCGAGCAATAATATGAAGTAAATATGTACAGATCTACGGAAGTAGATATCCTTGCTCGCAATAAACAAGCATGGGATTCACATGAAGTTGATAAAACTCTATCTTAGTGTCTCATATGCTCCAAATAATGCTAAGAAATTACTTCTTAATACTCTCGTGAATGGTCATAGGTTGCAAATCCAATCGAGTTCTGTCACTTTCCACCTCAAAAACCAAGTCATCATCATCACATCTGCAAACCGTCTCTTGAAACGTGTGGCACGCAAAGTTTGAAGAGGAAGTCAAGAGGCATCAAGAGATCTCACTCATTGGATGTAAATGATAGTCAAGAAGAAAGCTTCAGCGATAGACAACCTGTTTCTGCAAGAAGAAAAGCATATGAAATTTGGGTCCACACATCCAATTCTTCTTGTATGAAGATCTTTTGCACCCTCTCCAAATGCTACAAACCCGTACTCTTACAACCAGGATCCCACACTTGTGTTTCATATAAGATAACTGGAAACACTAAGCTTCTGAATAAAAATTTCCTCAGACTCCAAGACACTAGATGAGCTCATCTACACCTATTTAGCAATGAATATAGAGCTTCAAAACCAGCTTCTACTCTCTTTTGCATACAAAGTGCCCGACTATAATTGTGGAAGAAATCAATGACTAAATATTTGTAACTCCTCACTTGTTCTAACTCTAATCCTTTGTACAAGAAAAAAATCTTGGATTTAGTGCCCACAAGAATAACTATTGATTTTAAGTTTGACACCTTCACTTTCACAATCCTCTAACCACCTTTCTATTTCATCTATGAAAACTTCAAATAGAGTAGAAGAGAGAGTACAATCTTGAGTGACTCCAATGGTACTCAAAATCTCTTCGGTTTGAGAAGTGTTGATCTTGGCCTGAAGGTGGCCATAGCTGCTAAGGGATATGATGATACTCCAATCGTTTGCAATCTTTCTCATAGAAGCTCACGAGGTACTGTGTCAAAAGCTTTCTTGAAATTGATGAAGGCACAAAACAAAATTTTTTCGTTTTGTGAAATTTTGTGAAGTTTTTCAATCCTCTTGGATTGAAATCCTAATCCAAGAGGTTTAGGTTTAGTCATCGTAAAAGTCAAGAGGTCTTGTAAATGTTGACTTTAAAATTACTTCTTACTAGGATCTAAAAAAAACTTGGGGAAGTAGAAACATACGCACATGTAGAGAGAGAAATTGACTTTAAAACAAAAAAAGTAAATAAGAGAGTTGTATGATCTGAATCTGGTAGAGGCTCTAGAATATCAAATTATGAGATAAATGAACTATTAATGGTGGAGGATAAATCTTCAAAGTCTACAAATCAATCTGTTATTTACACACGAAAACATAGTTTTTGTTTGCAGATGTGGTTATCATCGATTTCAAACAAGATATGGTTGCCGCAAGCATGTTGACCAGTAGGTTGGAATGGCTAGGAAATGTAATGTCATCACCAAATGTATGAGGTACATATATTCTTTACTCTTTAAATTAGAAATGGAGGTCAATGAGTCTTATGTTGACGAGATGAAAATTTGTGTTGAAAACGGAGCGCAATTTGGAAAAGAGAGTTGAAATATACACAATTTTCACTATTTCTCATATGCTATTCTTCAAATATCTTCTTCAAGATAAACAACACATTTTCAACTCTCACTAATTTGTTTTACATTTTTTAGTTAAGTCACTAGTGTCACACTTTAGCAGGCCTTACCTATAATTAATGTAAAACAGATGATAATGCATGTTCAACACCAATTGCTTGCTTATAATCTTTAGACAAGCATGCTGAGGTATTTGAGATGTTATATATGTTCGGGTCATTTCATCATAATGGCAAATGCTATAGAGAAACAGAGAGTTGATATATTATCAAAAAATATTGCTCTCATCATTCTTATATTCTTAATGCCGAGACTTTAATACAAACCCTAGTCAGTCAAGGTCTTTCTACCTCACACTATCACTCCTATAAACACTAGAAAAATGTTCTCGGACTCTTCGCCCATAGCACCTCTATGCTACGATTTACGAAACTTCACCAGTAATATACTAAGCTACTTACGCCTCCTTGGCGGTCAATTTGATGAAAAGTAAACCTTGTAATTGCTATTATCAACTTGGCATTTAGCAGTAATGGCCACTTGACCATTATCTTCTAGAGCTTATTACCATCCCTAACAATAAAATTTTATCCTAATTAGAAAAACCCTAAAAAGTTACATACGTTTTAATCCTAAGGAAATCTTTATATTGCTAGTAAATCCACAAGTTTAGTATAACATGCTCAATGTAGAAACTTATCCAATAATAATAATACTCTCTGATCTTATTTTCATATTTTACCCATGGCCTTATTTTTGTTCTTGATTTGAGTGATTTTTTTCTAACCTTTTATCGTATGTCTTGTATTAAAATTTTTACTTCATTGATTTAATACTATTTCCAAGTAATTACTACTTAAATTTTTTAGGGTAGTGTTAAAATTAAAAAATTTATTGACTTTCTATGTAAAAAATGTTCATTCTAAAATATTTTTTTTTCAAAATTTATATCATTTAATCATGAATTAAGGGCTTGAAATTTTATTTTATTATTAGTCATTATTAATATTTCTACTGAAGTATAACAAGTATGTTATAAAAAAATTTTGGGAATTTAGAATTGTAAAGTATAAGACTCTACTCACAGCAAATATGTGTATCTGTGAAAATTCACTGCATTTTCAATATCTAAGATGTTGATGATTAAATGTTATATAAAACAGTTCATACTATATTTAATGAAATTTTTCCACATGAAAATTTTCATGCATTTTTCATGAAGACAACGTCTATGAGTATTCTCAAAGTTAAGCTGTTTTAGAGAGGAATATGAAATTATTACTGAAATTAGTATTTTGAAATTTTCAAAAAAAGTTATAGTGTAATATCTTTTAAAAATATTAATACTTTGTTTGCTCGACATCAGAAATTTAATTATGAATCATTAAAAAGAAAGTAAAACTAGTAGAATTTTTTTTTTGGTCATATCTTTTTTTCTTTATCGATTGTTAATATTTATGTATGTGTGTAAAATCAAATAAAAAATTTATTTAAATATAAAATATTAGGTTAAAATTTTTGATTTTTTGATAAATTCATTTAAATACCATAGCTCCTTGCTTATGAATAAACTTGATAAAAAAATGACTGAAATCAAGCTATCCAATTATATATTTAATTGAATATATATTTATTAATAAGAAATTCGTACAAAAAATTCGAAATTTTTTTTTCTTGTCTTCAAATGTAAAAATTGAATAGTCACCAATTATATTTAAAAATAATATTATTACATGAAATTTAGAAAAATATTTCTCTAGTAATTATATGGAAAATAAAACATAGTTCGAATATCCTGATGTGTTAAAAGAAAGGAAAACCAAGGAGACAGGTTCCAAACGTTGTTTGAAGACCCCATTAATTCGTAGAAGGAAGAAATTGCAAGGTCGAGGAACCAAAACTGTAGTGTGAAAATGAACTTATCCAAAAAAGATAATGTCAAATGCCAACAAACCAAAGCTTTTGTTTAAGATGGGTAGCGACTTGTACAACTAGGGATAAAAATATCCGTAATTAACAAAATAAACATCCTTCCTCTCATTCAGCTATTCTTAGTGTAGGAAATGTGACCATCACCATTACCCCATCCCAAACTCAAGTCTGGTGTTGAAGTAGATATAGCCCGAGCTGATACTGTGATAGTAAATAACACGTGAAAGCTCTCCATGCCGGATAGTTACACTCTGCCACGCAACATTTTTAAGTATGTATCTCCGAGCTAAAGAAAGTGATGAATTTTGATAGTAATGAAAGTGGTCGGCGGGTGCTGGCCCGTACATTTGAGTATGTTACAAAACTCTAGGGAACCAAAATATATGCTGCGCAGCTGCTCATTGTAGGGTTCAAGGTGGTCCCATGTGACATCCGATAAAATTGGAACGATACAGAGAAGATTAACATGGCCCGTACGCAAGGATTACACGCACAAATCGAGAAATTTAGAACACGGTCCAGTATATAGCGCTCGCGAGCTATGTATAGTTCATGACGTCAAAAGCAAATCTTCGATCGCAAAGACTGTACTTTTAAGTACAGATTACGTGCACATACTCAACGTGTTAGGTGCAGAGGTTTTCTATTTTCCAGAAGAAATGGAGAAACCTCTGAACTCGTTCTTCGAAGCTCTCGCAAGCGTGTGTTTCTCATGCCAAGATCTTAGCAATCTGACATTGATCTTAACAACAGCTTTTACTTCAGAATAAAATAAACCACCGAATCCTGCTGTCTGAGGCTGTGTACAACTGCAATAGCCATTTTCATGCTGTGAAAGACGCTATTTCATTGTGTGTGTTGAGAAGGAGAAACCTCTGAACTCGTTCTTCGAAGCTCTCGCAAGCGTGTGTTTCTCATGCCAAGATCTTAACAATCTGACATTGATCTTAACAACAGCTATAACTTCAGAATAAAATAAACCACCGAATCCTGCTGTCTGAGGCTGTGTACAACTGCAATAGCCGTTTTCATGCTGTGAAAGACGCTATTTCATTATGAATGTTGAAATTCAGTGTGTGCATTTCGCTGGGTGAAAATAATTGAGGTTCTCCACGTCATTCCAAATACCGAATATCCACAATAATTGCAGAACATAGAATATACAGAAGTCAAAAGTTGATAACAAACAGCATTCTTTCATAACAGAAAAATGGCGAAGAATTCAATCCGAGTGTTCTCGAAGGTATCCTTAGACTACATATCGATAGGAAACTCCTCAGCATCTGCATGAGCAATTTATGGTTTCAGTAGGATTGAAATGTCAACATGGAAGGTTGTGCAGGTGGAACTGGTTGTGCCGTTTTGGTTTTGAGAGTATATTTACGTCATGTTTTACGATTAGGTGAGTCGAGGGGATAGAGCAAGATCTAAATCGCTAAAAAAGTTAGCGCTTGCGTCCAGGGACTGATCAAACTATATAATGCACTATTTTGACTGTCCATGATAAACTTTGGATATTGTTTTTTGTGCTTCCAGATGTGGGCTGATTGTTGCTTGCCCCACAAGTCTACCCGCACGTGGACATGGTATAAAACTAAACTCCAGGTTCCTTCCTGCTCAGAAGAATCTCAAGTGGTTGTCGTGATCGGCTTTTTAGTCACATGCCGAAGTGCATAGGTGATATTTGGCTCTTGATATGTTTATGAGTTTTCTCCCCTGGATCAGGTCAGCTCAGGTCTTGTTCAGTTCTTGACTATCTGAAAGAACATGGAAAGAGAGCGTGGGGGTTTTGGACTCAGCAGGAAGAAAACAACGGTCAGGCATGATTTTTTTTAATAGAAAAACGATTACCATTGCAGGCGGGAAAATTTCTTCTACATAATGATCATTGATTCTATTGTTAAAAATTTGATCATCGATTCACCGGAAACGATTTTGCCCGACACTGCAATATGCAGAAGAAAATGTTAGAATAACGGACTCTTAGAGTGCGTACCGTTAGTTTAGTATGTCTTGTTATGTTAGGTGTCACCTTATTATAAAGTTGAGGACCTGAGCAAACCAGGTAATCAGATGTATAGCCGTTGCGGTGATTAGAGATAACACAACACTAGAAAACAAGTTACCCTGAACTATATGTACTCGTTCTATTCACTAATATTCCACTGAACCTGATAACGCTCACTGTATTTCCAACATGGTATTCAGAGCTTAAGGTTTCTTTTTTCACAACGTAAACAAGCGAATGCTTTGACTGCTCAGGCGTGTGCAAATGCTGTTGCCGCCAAGACCGAACGCGAGGCGAAAAATGAAGGAACTCAAGAAGTTATTGATACTCTCCTGGAGCAACAAGATGATGCTATCTATTACATAATGATGAATGTTAGAGAGCACATAATCCACCACATTTCTGCCCTTACTGATCCTCATCTCATGTGGCTCAAACTTGAGACATTGTTTGCCTCTTCCAACGAGGATCGCCATCAACTCCTTCGCAGGAAGCTTTCTACTTTATCCATGAGGGAGGGTCAGTCTATAGATACTCATATGAGTGCAATCAGACTAACCAACTTTCCAATTGTAATGATACAGTGGCAGACAAAGAGCTTATTCCGTTGATACTAATGAGTTTACCACCCAGTTGGGGTCTATTTGCTTCTTCGATCAAAGCTACCCTTCAACATCTCACCCTCACGCTCACTCAACTGTCCACATTGCTAAATGACAAATAGATGACTCGAGAAGTGAGGTCAAACCGAACTGGTGTTTCTACTGATTCACTGATTGTCTCACTCAGCGGCCATCATGCCCCGATAATGGATGTAGCAACAGCCATGGCCGGGATAGAGAGTATGATTGTGAAAATCAAAAGGAAATCGAGGCAATTGAGGTTGTTCAATCTCCTATTGTGGTCATCATATCAATCAAAATTACATATCAATCAAAATTACAGTGATAAGGATCATAGGTATGATTCCTATGATAATTATTGAGGCCAATCTCCTGTGCAGCGATAGTCTGGCAGTTTTTGTCAATTGCCACAACATTCTTATTCAAAGACATGCGTGATCATGGTAATAGGATCTCTCACTCCGCTTCTTCCAGTCTAAAGCCAAGAAATTGCAATGACTGTGGGGAGCATGACCATTGATCCTATGATTGTCGTGAATATCATCTTCAAAAGCAGCTTGACGCCCTTCAGATTTTCTACAACACATTGAAGAATTCTAAACAGTCGGATGCCACCAATGTTGAATTTACCTAGATGGTCAGGATGATCATCGTAAAGTTGGCTTCAAAGAGTCTAACAACATGTCTTTCGAGTTTGATCCAGTTCTTGCAGGGAATTATGATGTTGCTATTGTTTTATGTGCATTTCTCAGTCAGGTAGAAGAAAAGAAATCTTGGTTGTTTGAGCGGGCATAGTTCTTTGCTTTCTGATATTGAGAAACAAATTGAACATCTTTCAGTTAAGACCGCGGATAAACAAGTACTTTCCGTCTGTGGGAAAGACTCTCTAAACTTAAATGATAATAAGATTTTTGATGTTTTCTATGTTCATGGTGTTAAGCAAAATCTACTTTCCATAGTTCGCCTCACTGATTTGGGTCATATAGCATTGTTCAACTCTAAAAATTGCTATGTATTTGAGAAAGGAAACCCTACTCTATCAGGGAGAACAAGATCCCAGCAATAGTCTCTACAGGCCTTCCGAGCCAAACAGTTTGTCTATGACTCCCCTCACAACATCATTTCCTACTCATCTAATCAAGTCTACTAACGTTTGGAATGTTGAAGGCCCTAAACCTGATTTGCAGACGTGTTTTGTCACACAAGTAGAGCTTTGGCATCGACGCTTGGGGCATGCAAACTATCAAAAAATTCATCTGATGGCTGCCAAGAAGCTGGCCGCAGGCATTCCTCAGATTTGTCACATCAAGTCTCTTTGTAGCACTTGTTTCAGGGCCAAACAAAGTAGGAACCGAGTGCCCAAGCACTCTCACACATAGACCACGCGATCATTACAACTTCTACATTCTGAGCTCTGTGTACCTCTTCCTTGTGATTCACTAACCAAAAAATGTGATATATTGATGTTCACTGATGATTTTACCAGATACAACTGGATCTACTTTATGAGAACAAAGGAAGAGGCTCTACAGCAGTTTCAAGAATTCAAGATATTGGTGGAGAATAATAACAGTAGAACTATTGCTGCTCTACAAATAGATCAGGGAGTAAAATATCTCTCAAATGCAAACCATGACTTTTGTGTTCAATCAGGTATTAAACACGACCTCACTTGTGCCTAATCCATCAAAATGGCATGTCTTAGCGGAAAAATAGAATTGTACTCAAAATGGCTCGTAGTTTATTATTATATGCTCAGTTGTCTAAGTTTCTATTGGAAGAGGCAGCTAGAACAGCAGTATACATACTGAATTGGCTTTCTAATAAAGCCGTCCAGATGTCCACTCCTTTTCAAAGGCTAACTGGTCTGATTTCCAATCTCAAACCTCTAAGAGTTTTTGGATGTGCTGCCTCGGTCCTTTTGAAAACTCGCCATGACAAGCTTTTTGCAAAAGTGCTCTCGGTTACTTTCATAGTCTATGATATTCAATCTAAAGCCTATCGCGTCTATGATAGTATCAATGAGATTGTTTATATTAGCAGAAATGTCAAGTTTAATGAATCCATATTTGGACTCGCGGCTCGTCATGGCCCAGATTTAATTGCCATTTTGGATATTATGCTGCATCCCAAAATGCCTTCTGCCCAATCCATTTGTGCGTTTTCACCATCCCAATCCGACGTCCCGCAAAATTCTTGATCCACCTCTGCCAGCTAGTACACCGACCCTCCATCAGAGTTGACTTCACCTTTTGTGTCCTAAGCTCTACCACTTCCTCCACCTGTCAAACCTTCCTCAATTGAAGCTCCGTGGTTCTCTGAACATCCACAGTCTGCTGCATTTGAAGATCCAGCCGACTCCAAACTTGATCCGACCCCACTACCCTTACCTCAACAAAACTTTCCCGAGGAAAATCTCCCACCTAACCGACCCATCACTCCACGCTCTCGGAGACCCCCCTCCTTCTGAAAGGATTATATCAGTTACTATACCGAAGTGCTTAATAGCACATTAGAGTGTCATGATGCAAAAATTATTGATTATTTGGGCACCAAGCGTACATTCAATCGGGCAGTCAATATTTCCAAATGGTATGCATCAATGATGGAAGAGTTGAGTTCTATTGACAAAAACAACACTTGGACTTTAATCTCGCTACCACCTCGGGCCAAGGCAATCACTTGCAAAAGGTTTTTCGGGTGAAGGAATCACAAGGAAATTCTGAACCACAACTCAAGTCCCGCCTAGTGGCAAGGGGTTTTCAACGAAAAGAAGGTATGGACTATTGTGACACCTTTGCACCTGTAGTAAAATGGTCAACAATTAGGATCATTTCAGCCATAGCTTGTTGTCCTGGATGGCCTATCACACATTTCGATGTAAAAACTGCCTTTTTATTACCGAGGACGTATATGTACACCAGCCTCTTGGATTTGCAAAAATTAGATTTGAGAATTTTGTGTGTAAGCTAAATAAAGCTCTTTACGGGCTTAGGCAGGCTTCTAGGGCCTGATATGAATGCATAGATAAATATTACGACTAGCAGGATGGACTCGTAGCAATTCTGACCCAAACCTCTACATCCTTAAGGAGTGCTCTCTCATTGTTCTATTGATGTTGTACGTTGATGACATGTATATCACTGGTATAATCAGTCCAAAATTTTTGAGATTAAGTCTGATCTTATGACTCAATACGAGATGAGCAATCTTGAAGAGATTAAAAGATATTTAGGAGTAGAGTTTGTTAAAAGTAAGGTAGGACTTTTTCTACACCGAAAGTCTTATATTCTAAAGATTCTTAAGGAGTTCAAAATGAAAGACTACAGAATTTCACCACTGTCTATGGAAGCAAGAAAATACTTGATTAAAAATACAGGTACCCCTTATGTAGACCCCACATTGTATAGAAAACTGGTGGGCCAACTGCTCTTCGCAACAAACACAAGATTCGACATCTGCTTTGCTGTCGGACAGCTCTCCAGATTCATGGCCAAGTCTCAAGAAGCCCATTTGGAGGTGGGTATCCAAACCCTACAATATTTAAAAGGTTCGTAGGATCACAGCTTGTTTTTCAAAAGAGGGTTTTCACTTCAGTTACAGGGATATACTGACGCCACTTGTGGCTCCTGCCTGGATACCTTCAAATCCACCGGAGCCAATGCTTTACTCTTGCTGGTGGGAATATTTCCTGGTGCTCCAAACGGCAAGCTTTGGTATTGCCTTCATCCACTTAAAGTGAATACAAGGCCCTTTCATTTGGTGCTCAGGAGGCCATTTGGCTTCGCCAACTGGTCCGAGAAATAAATCCGACAACACTAGCACCTACATCACTTTCATGTAAGGATCTCAAGGTAACATCCGCACTGCACAACTCTGAGGAATCTACAATTTTTCATTGCGACAACAAGAGTGCCATTAAACTGGCAAACAATCTTGTGTTTCATGCCCGCAGTAAACATATAGGCATACAACATCATTTCATTAGGGAGAGAGTTGCTCTAGGTGAAATTATCATCAATTTTCTATCAACTAAGGTTCAGCCAGCAGACATGCTAACTAAAGCCCTGCCAAGGTTAAAATTCAATCAGCATATACATTTATTAGGCTTCCGCAATATATCAACTCTGATTGATGACTCTCTTGTTTTCATATCAAGCAGTTCTAACGCCTAAGCTGAAGAAAAAGGCTCGGCTACTCTCCTAGTTCTAATTGCTTTGTGCAGGTATACCATATACTCCACTACTTGAGACGCAGCCTCTCGTCAACTCAAGTAGATGTCATGACGTCTTCCAATGATTAACTCATACTACTTCCTTACCAGAAAGCTGAAATCTCACCTACGAATTCCGGTTTAGAAATTCCATTAGCGACATCAAGTGGAGGCCCCAAACTTTCTCCTCTTTCCGACAACTCCGTCCACCTTGGACTCATTGCAGCTGGATGCATCACCTCGCTTTCAGGTTCATCACCGTCAATCTCAATAACATGCAAAGAAATTTCCACAGACTGGAGATCAGTATCTCCTCAATACCCTCCGATATTGCCTTGCCTTGCCTCTCAAACTCAACATTCCTTGAAAGGTTTTCTTACGATGATCTCAAACGATTATCTTTCGCACTCTAGAGTAAGGTAAGGTGTTAGATTTACGTACTCTTAGAGTGTGTATCGTTAGTTTAGTACGTCTTGTTATGTTAGCTGTCACTTTATTATAAAGGTGAGCACCTGAGCAAACCAGGTAATCAGATGTATAGCCGTTGCTGTGATTAGAGATAAGGCAACACTAGATACAAGTTACCCTGGACTATATGTACTCTTTCTATTCACTAATATTCCACTGAACCTGATAATGATCACTGTATTTCTAACAAAAAACTGAGAGATATCCTAAGGAAGATAGTCCGTGGGCAACAGCAAGTGAGAGCAGTAAAGACCACAGTGATGACCAAAGTTGACAAAATTTGTCGCATCTGGTAACACCGGCACCTTTTCCTTGACCTTGCAGCTCAGCTCAGCTCTATCATGAGTGTGACATCTGTAATGACAGACAAATACCAAAATGGAGCATAATGGTACGGATCCGATTCCACGAGGACAAAAACAACCACAAAAGTCACGATTTGTCACATATTAGCATTCTATTATGGAGTTTTACTTCTTAGGCCAAGGCCACTCCCAAAAGACACTATCCAGCTAGAGCCGAAGACCCGTAGAGCAGTGCGTAACCACACTCACAGCCTGAAACTTTTCCAATCATCACTTGTAGGAATCTCTTGCAACCCCACACTTATATTTCAGGGGGAAAACTTCCTAGCATTGCATACATCCTGACACACTGACCCGAATACTAAGACTTGAACTTGCTTAAATCCCAAGAAGCCCTCGACTACTCAGAAGATTCAAGCTGAATACACACAACTCCCGATGCGGTAACTTTGACAAACATGAGCGCATTGTGCTCAATGTCTAGATCACACACCAGCACACAGACACACAGTGGATGCAGGTTTACGGTCAAGACAAGCCATTTGACAGAAAAGCCCCCCAAGGAAAAAGCCTTAGGCCTCTTTATTCACAATGGCAACTCTGGAATATCAACCGCCTGAGGCGAATCGGTCTCAGGGGCTGTGCCGTCCGATGTAGCGGTTACCGGGTCATCTGAACTTACATCTACTCCTATTCTACGCAACACGTTTACAGTCTCTACTTCTACATTCCGGCGCGCCTCATTCAATTCCTCTGAAAATGTATTAACTAACTCAACAATCTGTTTGTGTCCTGCGGATTCGCTGGTCTTGGCGCTCATCAACCGCCGCTCGAGCGAATCTAGCTTCAACCACTTCACCGTTTGCAATCTCCACATTGCGAATCCGTTCAAACACTTCTTCAAACGTGTAATAACCCACCAAAGGCTAAAACTGCAATATAGTGGTAGAAAGGTCGAACCCACAGGGACAGAGGCAACACACAAAGTACAAAGTGTCACATTTAATAGACTATTGAAGAGTTTGAATTCTCAGGCGACTGTCACTCCCAGAAATACTGCAAGTGTCCACTCGGAGATCACTCGGAGGTCGCACAGTGCAGCGTAGTTCACTCAACACACACACACACACACACACACACACACACACACCTGAAACTATCCAAACACAACTCAGAGGTCGGTTAGGACCTCTACTTAAGATTTCAGGGGGAAAGTCTCTCGCGAGTACACTCAGCGAATCTGCGGGTAGTGATTCCCAACTCCGGCTTTTACAACCCTTTCATTGTATTCTGCTAGCACAGGGCACCCGGTTTGGACTTCCTACTTCGGATCGAAGTCACTCACACGCGGTGAACAACACTCTCAACTCACAAAACGCGCAGAGAACACAGGTCCAACTGAGAGACTCAACTGAGAAACGATCCAGTAGCACACCATAACAGTCTAATGAAGAGTTTGAATTCTTAGGCACTTGTCATTCCCAGAAATACTACAGGGGTTGCCCTGAAGGCACCTGCTGCAGCGTAACCTGAATTACAACCAAGGCTTACTCGAAGTAACAAAACTTCACTTTGGCATTCAGGGGAAAAATCTCGAAGGAGTACAATCAGGAACAATCACTCGAAAGTGTAAGGGAGAACTGTTCAAGTATCTAACTAGTAACTAGCTCTGAGCATTGGCAATCACCCGCAGGTGTAGATCCAAACTACTCAAGTCTCTAACCAGTATACTAGCTCTGAACATTTGGCCGAAGGCCTTCAGCTACAAAATGTGGATCGCCAAGTTGTAGCTCCTCTTGCGTGGTGACAGAACTAAGGACACAAACCCGTAGAGAAAATGAGTTCCTGATCTGCACTTCCGAACTGGAAGATCCCAAGGCAAGACGCTTTGAACTACTTTATACCCTCTAAGTCCTAACTAACACTACACTTCAATGTACTACGCCCCTGCACGGAACCACGCTAAGCTACACTCCGTAGATCCCGTGGCGTGACTGGCGCGCACTAACTCCCTACCTTGCCAGTCTTCAGCTCGACTGCGCAGTCCCAGCCGCCGCTACACCGCAGAAACCTCTGTCTCGAGGGTGGCCATGGCGTCCCGCGACTTCGACAGAAACGAATCTAACTTCTTCGCCACTCGCCGCCGGCTCTGAGTGTCACCTGACACCAAACCCGCCGCACGAAGCTCTAACTCGCGCAGTGTGAGTTTCTCCTGCGCCGCCACTTCCCAGTGGATGTAACCTCTGAGACAGTGGCTGACTCGCCTCGCCAACTCTTCCTTCGTGCGATCTGCCTCCCGCCGGCGATCGTCTTCAACTACAACCAACTGCAATTCGGCCTCCGCACGCTGCGCTCTCAGTTCCCCGCACTCAGATTGCAGTTTGCGGATTAATTCTTCATCCGCCTGACGTGCGAGCTGACACTGCTCCAACAACCGTGTCTGTCGCACGAGCTCCTCTGACAAAATTCGATTCTGCGCCTGCTCAGAATCCAGCTCCTCTACGAGCTTCGCCTTCTCCTTGGCGAACTCCTTTTCCGCCTCTTCAAGCTTATCGTCCTTCGACTTGTTGATGGCCTTGTGCATCTTCCGAGTGAGATTAAGGTGGTCCCATAGACACTCATACTTCTCCCGCAGATCTTTAAGGTCCCCATCCAGACGGGCCAACAACTTGCTGGTGTGGACTTTAGTGAGAGTCCGCCTACGCACTAATTCAACGTAGGACCTAGGCTGGCGGGGGTCTGCATACTTTTCTACTTTGCGATCAAGGTACCTCAACAGAGGTACCACCTGCTCACAGAGTGCCGCTGTTGGCGTGCCTGCCACTGATTGTTTCTCCTCCTCACTCATCTTGATCCCGATGCCGATTCCGTCGATCCTCCTTCGTCATCCTCTGAACTGAGGATTTCGGTCGCCACTGAAGTCTCCGGCGACTCTCGTGAGTGTGGCTTCGTAGTGTCTGCGTCGTCTGCCACCACTGTCGCCGCTGCAGCCTCGCTGCTTCCGGCTAGAATGTCTAATGCGGTGAGAGAGTTGGGTTGTGCCAAATTCGTATCGCCGGCCCGTCCGGCTTTTGCTAACTCCGCATCGCCGAAGGTGTTCACCGCCGAAGACGTTCGTGCGGAAGGTGTCTACGCGGATTGCAATTGTGCATTGCGCACACGTGTTTCCTCCTTCCGACTGTCATCCCGCTCCTCCGTTAGGTCCTGCTCCTTCGATAGGTCCTACGCTGGCGGCTCTTCCGCCAAAGGCGGTTGAGCCGAAGGCGGCTCGCCTGATATTCCTTGGCCCGAAGGTCCTTCCGCCGAAGGCGGATCTTCCGGCGGACTTCCCGCCAAGGGCGCGTTCCCCGCCGGCTCCCTACTTGCAACTCCTCGGCTAGAAGGCCCTTGCGCCGAAGGCGCACTTTCCGGCGGTCTCACGGTCGAAGGACCTTGCCCGTCCGTCGGCCGTCGAAGGCCCTTGAGCCGAAGGCGGATCTTCCGCCGGCTCCTTCCTCTTCCTTCGCTGCACCAGAGGCGACTGCGCCGAAGGCGCTTGAGCCAAAGGCCCCAACCCCGAAGGCGAGTCTGCGTACGGTGCTCGAGCGGCTCTCCTATCCGCTGCCGGCACACTCATCCGTGCCGCGTGTTGTCTCTCTTGACCCGAAGGCCGTCTTGCTTCCGCCGAAGGCGTCCGCGCCTTCGGCGTAGGGAGGTCCGCTCACCCCTCTGCCGTCCGCGCGTTCCCATCCTCCTCCGAGGATGGCGTCTCCTTCTCTCTGGCGGCAAGCACTGTCTCCGCGCTACTTGCAGGCAATACGAGCCTGCGTGCTTTCTGCTTCGGCCGACTGCAAATTTCCTCCAGTGGCCGCTTCCGTTTGAGAGCCATCGAGTCTCGATGTGGACCCTTCTCTGGTTCTCCCTTCCATCTCCGCTTCCGCGGCACTCGTGCTGTGAATGTTTCCCTCTCCGCACCTTGTTGAGCTGGTAGCGTGGAGGCCGGAGTTTCGTCCGCGTCGGTGTCGACCTCGTTATCCCTCACATATCTCCCGGGATTGCTGAGTGACAACAGCGGATACTGAACACGGTCGGTCGCGGTTAAACAACCCATCGACCGATAAAAGTTGATCAAGAAGGGGGAGAGATGATTGATCGATCCCCCCTTCTCCTCAAACGCATGCTGTCGCGTTATCTTATGCAAGATACGCGACCAGTGAATCGGAGCTCCGGCCAACGCCAGCTCCACGAAAGACACTTGCCAAGAAGTGATGTATGTTGTTCGGTGTGCCTGCAAGAGTTGCAAAAGTGCCACCGCTACATTTCTGCGGTAGCGATTCTTGTAGTCACGGGTCCTGTACGGGTTCTTATTGGACTTCTCACTCTTGAACAAGGCCGCGAAGGAGATCTCTTCGTCCTTCGTCACCTTGATGCTCTCACTATCAAATAGGAGGAACCCGTCCTCGCCTGCACATATTTCCAGCACTTGTCCCCAATCTTGAATAGTCCAACGCTCTACGTGCGGTCGAAATCCACGCGTATGTTAGTGTCTCTGCCTTTGCCATTCGCGCACCATGTCCTGGCACACGTAATTCCATCCCCACAGGAGGAAATCGAGCTTCACCGCAAACAGCCGGTCCTGGAAAGCGCGCAACCCAATCTGCGGGATCTTCAGCGGAATCATCCGCAGCTGAGTTGGCTTCGACATCGCGTTCTTGAAATTGGATTTCGTAAACTCTCCTCCGCTATACTCAAGCTTCTTACCCGCGACTACGATTCTCCTGCAAACTCTAATCTCTCTCAAGTCCGACTGTTGCGCACTCAATTCTCTCTCTATCACCTTGCGAGTCTCTGCGCGTCGGTGTCGCGAATTTCTCTCTGCCAGAAGGTGGACGCGCGCAGCTCGCACAAGAAATTGGAATCGCAAATTCAAGAATGAAGTGTCCGCCCTTGGCTCGCAGGTTGTCATTGTCGACACTTGGTCGTGAGTGTCAACTCACTTGATGGCTGTGCCGGCTTGGAGGCATAACGGCCCTCCTCTTGCACGCGCGGCTTCACGCTCCGCTGTCGCGCTGTAATAACCCACCAAAGGCTAAAACTGCAGTATGGTGGTAAAAAGATCGAACCCACAGGGACAGAGGCAACACACAGAGTAAAAGTGTCACGTTTAACAGACTTTTGTAGAGTTTGAATTCTCAGGCGACTGTCACTCCCAGAAATACTGCAGTGCTCGACTTGGAGGCTCGACTCGGAGGATGCTCGGAGGATGCACAGTACAGCGTAGTCACTCAACACACACACACACACACACACCTGAAACTGGCAAAAGCACAACTCGGAGGTCGGTCAGGACCTCCGCTTCGGATTTCAGGAGGAAAGTGTCTCAAAAGTTCACTCAGAGGTTCTGCAGGTAGTGACTCTCCCACTCCGGCTTTTACTGCCCTTCTGCCAGGAACTAGCGTAGGGAACCCGGACTGGACTTCCCACTTCGGAACGAAGCCTCTTCATACGCCGTGGACGTCACCCTCGACTCACACCAAACGCAGGGAGTGCAGACCCGACTGAGAACTTAACTGAGACACAATCCAGTAACACACACACACAACCTGAATTGCAAACCAAGGCTTACACGAAGTAATAAAACTTCACTTTGGCATTCAGGGGAAACTTCCCGTAGGAGTACAATCAGGATATGTCACTCGAAGGAGTAAGGGGGAACTGTTCAAGTCTCTAACTCGCAACCGGCTCTAAGTATCAGAAATCACCCGCAGGTGCAGATCCGCACTACTCAAGTCTCTAACCGGTGCTAGCTCTGAACATTCAGCCGAAGGCCTTCAACTACAACATACGGTAACTTCGCTATGCTGCAGCTTCTCTACGTGGTGCCAGGACCAAAATGCACAAACACGCCAAGAAAGTGAGTTCCTGATCTGCACTTCCGAAACTGGAAGAGTCCCAAGGCGAAACCCCTTGATCTACTTTATACCCTCAAAGGTCCTAACTAACACTACGCTATCCTATCTACTACTCGCAACATTTGCACGAAACCAAACTACGCTACCGCACTCTGCAGATCCGGTGCTGCGCCTCCTGCGCGCCGGACTGCCTCGCTCGCTATCTCTACCCTGCCAATCTTCCGACCGGCTGCGCAACCCCAGGCGTCGGAGGGCTGCAGTCACTTCCGACTCTAAGTGCGCCATAGTGTCGCGCGCACCCGACAAGAAGGATTCTAATTTCCTCGCTACTCGCCGCCGACTCCGACTGTCACCCTCCGTCAATGCCGCCGCCCGAAGCTCGAACTCCCTGAGTGTGATCCTCTCTTGAGCTGCCACCTCCCAATGGGCGTATCCTTTTAGACAGTGAGTCACCCGCGTCGCCAACTCTTCTCGCGCCCGGCAGTTGCCTTCCACCTCTGCTAGCTGCATTTCCGCTTCCGCATGCTGCGCCCGCAAATCCGAGCACTCGGATTGCAAGTTGCGCAACAACTCCTCATCCTCCTTGCGTATTCTTTGACTTTCTTCTAAGGCGCGCGTCTGGCGCGCAAGCTCTGCTGCTAGGATGCGGTTTTGTCTCCGCTCTTCCTGCAATTCCGACTCGATCTTTGCCCGCATTAGCTCGGCATCCGCCTGGCTTTTCGTCGCCGCATCCTCCCTCTGCTGCTGCAAGGCTTGGTATAGCTTCTGTGTGACCGCCAGGTGTTGTCGGAGGGTAGTGTTCCTATCCTGCAATACTTGGCACCTAGAGGCCCAAGTGGCCACCTTGCTCCTCGTCCTGCGCTTGACAGTCTCCACATAAGACTGCGGTTTTCCGGTACCCGAGTACTTGGATGTCTTGCGATCCAGATATCGCAGGAGTGGGACTATCTGCTCGCACAACACCCTTGTTGGCGTTTTCTGCACAGAATCCGCTTCCTGCTCTTCCGAGCTCGTCTCATCCTCCGTTTCAAGGATTTCAGTCGCCACCGAATCCCTTGGCGACTCCCTGGAACTGTGGCGCGCAGCAGCTTCCGCTGCGACTGCCACTCCACTGCCTGCTAAAATATCCAAGGCAGTGGGGGATCCCACTGCTTGAGCCCCTGTTCCGGCTCGATCTTCGGTTTCCGAAGGGGTCGACGCCGCAGTGACTTTTGTCACCTTTGCACCGCCCGCTTCTGCTGCCTGCCCTTCCGGCGCAATCTGCGCGGAAGGTGTCTTCGCTGACGGTGCGTCCGCCGAAGGCGTCCGCACACTGGTCGCCGGCCCTGTCCGTCTCGCAGTCGGCGAATCCGGCCGACTCTTTGTTGACCGACTCGCAGTCGGCCGACTAGCAGTTGTCCGACTGGCAGTCGGATACACCCTGCGCGTCTTTACTCCACTTGGCCTGCTTGCTGGCGGCGTTTTCCCAGAAGTGCCTTCCGCCGAAGACGACCATCTGAGGGTTGTTGGCTCGTTAGCCAAACTCCCTTCTGCTTCTGGCCTGCTGTCCGGTTCAACGCGCCGCTCAGTCGGACTTCCTTCCGTTTGTCGACCTTCAGCCGCCCGACTCGTAGTCGGCCGACTGTCAGTCCGTCCATCTTCTTCCGAAGGCATTGGTGCCTTCTGCGTAGAGGTATTTGTCGACTTCCCCAGAATCTGTGCGATTATCTCCTCCTGCGTGGGATTCCGCCGGACCGGAGTACGCCCGATCTCCTCAGTACTAGTTGGCATTTTGCGTGCCCTCTGTTTTGGTCGACTGTGAGGCTCGTGGGTGGGCCGACTACGAGTCGGCGCAGCTGGCACTTCCGGCTGCCTGTCCTCAGGTCTCTCATCCCACTTCCGCTTTCGCGGAATGCGCTCACTTCGACGTTCTTCTGCTGCTCTTGCTGGGGCCGGAGCCGGAGGCGGACTGGCAGGTTCCTCGTCCGGATCCGTGTCTACTTCGGCCTCCCGTGAGTATCTACCTGGATAGCTCCTTATCAGCAGCGGAAATCGTGTCCGCTCTGAATTTGTCAAACATCCCATCGCCCGATAAAACACAATCAGGTAAGGCGAAAGATGATTGAGGGTTCCTCCTCTCTCTTCTTGCGCATGTTGGCGCGTCACCTTCCACAGGAGCCGTGCCCAATGTACTGGAGCACCTGACAACACTAGCTCCACAAATCCTACCTGCCAACCATGCATGTAAGCGGTCTTGGTCGGCTGCAATATCTGCAACAATGCAGTCGCGACATTTCTCCGCAATCGATCTTTGTAATCCCGTGTCCGGAAACCGTTCTTGGGATGCCTGGCAACTTTGAAAAGCTCATTGTAGGAGATTTCTTCCTCCTGGGACACCTTCACGCTATCGGCCTCGAAGAGGAGATACCCTTCCTCGCCGGCACACCTGCCCAACACCTGCGCCCAGTCACAAATGTCCCATCTTTCTGGATGTGGACGGAATCCGCGTGAGGGCTTGTGTCTCTCCTGCAGATACTCGCGCACCATCTCCGGACATGTCCAGTTCCACCCCCACAGGAGGAAATCGAGCTTCAGCCCCATTAGCACATCTTGAAATGCGCGTAGACCGATCTGCGGCACCCTGAGTGGAGACACTCGCAGCTGGGGGACCTTCGACATTGCGTTTCCTGCACACACAAACGTTCTCCCTTTCGCTCGTTCTCTCACAATCGCCACTGCGCGTCGGCCGCTCAAGCACTGACTGCTGTCACTCTCTCTTCTCTCACGCTCAAGTTCGCTACTCGCAATTCTCTCCAAGGTCTGTCAAGATCCTTGCGCAACTCGCCTCCGCACTCTCTCCTCTCTCTGCAGGTCTCTCCGCCCTTGCGCGTAATCTTGGAAGCTGGAAATCGCAAAATCAAGAATGAGAGAATGAGACTGGAGGGCAGTCTTTTCTTCTCCGAATTCAAGATCGTCCAACGTTCTTACTGGTTACAATTTACACAGCCGGCTATACAGCCTAACGGTTCGCCCTTGCATGCTCGAATTCACGTCTCCGCACTGCGCGCATTCGCATGCGTGAATGTTGAATTCTCCCGCCGCCACCGTCTTCCGGACTCGAGTTCGCCGCAGTGTATACGTCGGCTATGTTGTCTTTTCCTAACCCGACCATCACCGGAGGCGTGTCGCCGCTGGCGTGTTCCTTATCCGTCGGCGCCTTGCTGGAGGCGCACATTCAGTCGGCGCGAATTACGCCGGCGCGTATTCGTACCACTTGTTTTGTCCGTTCTGCTTCGTCTATTGCTAACGGCGCATATCCCGCTGGCGCAAGTCCTGCCAGCGCAAATCATGCCAGCGCATCCGCCTATCAGCGCCACGTCGGAGGCGTACATCCGGCCGGCGCTTTTCTTCCGTTGCGCAGCCGCCAAAGGCGCTTCCGACTCTGAGTTGATTTCCTCCCATGAGCGCGAGATTGCGCCGAAGGCGTACGGGAGTCCTTTCCGACTGTGAACCCTAGCGCGAACGGCGCATGTCCGGCTACGAGTTTTCCGACGCTCATAACTTCTTCGTCCCTGATCCATCTCTGACGCTCTTGGGCTCGTTAGAACGAGCGTCCCGAGCTCTTTCTAATGCAACTTCAATCAACTGGAACTACCGTGTATTCCGATCGTTATGAAGGTTTCCCTTTCCGCGCTAGCGGCGCATCGCCGAAGGCGCACTCATGGTCGGAAGCCTTCAGAGGTCCGGGCCGTTCTTCTGACGTCTTTAGCAAAATCTCCTCCTGAGGTGTCTGCGCCGGAAGCGTAGCTTTCTTAAACGCTGGAAGCGCGTGAGTAGAGACACCTCAGAAAAGGAGCTTGTGCCGAAGGTGCCGAAGACATTGGCGCTGGTACATCCGACTACGCGATTCTTCGTGACCTCGTGACGATCTCCTCAATCCACTCTATTTAACGTACCCTTTTCTAACTACAAACACGGCTTCGGTACTAGTTTTCTAAAATTGTTTAAATTCTGCAAAAAAAACAAAAAGTGTGTTACCACACGCGCGCACTCACACGCTCGAGATTTCAATTTGAGATCCGCCATCGTACTTCGCCGCGGCCATGGTCGCGCAGCGCCGAAGGCGTTCCGCCGAAGGCGCGGCGGCGAAGGCTTTCGCCCTTGGCCGACTCGCTACTTGTATCCATCTCGCACCGCCGAAGGCGAACTTTCTAAAGATGTCCGTCGGCGTAGGTGCATGGCCGAAGGCGTTGACCGTGGTCAACGAATCTTGTCTTGTCTATCGATCATTCTTGTCCCTCCGAAGGCGCTCTCGCCGCCGGAGCTCTGTCCCGCCAAAGGCGCACATGTCCGTCCCACCGAGGGCGTTGAGCCGAAGGCGGACCGTACGGAGTTGCTACCTCCGAAGTCATTTACCTAATCTTGATGCGCTGGCGCCGAAGGAGCCGTACAAAGACTTCACCCCCGAAGGCGAACTCCTTCCGCCGAAGGCGGATTTTCCAGCGGACTTACCGCCGAAGGCGAACTCCTTCTGCCGAAGGCATACGTCTTCGTATCTTCCAATAGTCACAACAGCCTGAGTACTCATCCGTTCTAGGCTATCTTAGGCTCGTTAGAACGAGCGTGTCAAGTTCTTTCGAGACCCTAAACAAGTCAAGGCGTTGTGAATTGAATAAGCTCTGAAGGATTTCCATAACGCCAAAGTCGTATCGCCGAAGGCGGATTATGCGCCTTGCGCCGAAGGAGAACTCCTTCAGAATTGATCGTTCAGGTCGAGGCGCCTGTTCCGGACATTGCTTCCAACTTCTGGATACTACGAGATCACACGAGACCCGCGATTATCCATCTTGACTCTATTTAAATGTATCGATCACCATTTACACGGCCGCTGCGGTACTGTTTTCCAAAATTGTTTTAAATTCCGCACAAAAACAAAAAGTGATGTAATAACCCACTAAAGGCTAAAACTGCAATATAGTGGTAGTATGGTCGAACCCACAGGGACAGAGGAACACACAGGGTACAAAGTGTCACGTTTAACAGACTATTGAGGAGTTTGAATTCTCAGGCGACTGTCACTCCCAGAAATACTGCAAGTGTCCACTCGGAGCGCACTCGGAGGTCGCACAGTGCAGCGTAACACACACACACACACACCTGAAACTACAGAAACATAACCCAGAGATCCGTTAGGACCTCCACTCAAGATTTCAGGGGGGAAGTCTCTCAAGAGTACACTCAGCAAAGCTGCGGGTAGTGACTCCCAACTCCGGCTTTTACAACACTTCCGCTAGCTTGCTGCTAGCGTAGGAAAGTAGGCAGTCCGGTTTGGACTGCCTACTTCGGATCGAAGTCACTCATACGCGGTGAACAACACTCTCAACTCACAAAACGCGCAGAGAACACAGGTCCGCACTGAAGGACTCACTGAGAAACATTCCAGTAACACAACAACAGTCTATTGAAGAGTTTGAATTCTCAGGCACTTGTCATTCCCAGAAATACTACAGGGGTTACCCTCAAGGCACCTGCTGCAGCGTAACCTGAACTTACAACCAAGGCTTACACGAAGTAGCAAAACTTCACTTTGGCATTCAGGGGAAAAATCCCAAAGGAGTACAATCAGAAAGAAACACTCGAAGGTGTAGGGGCGAAACTGTTCAAGTATCTAACTAGTCACTGGCTCTGAGCATCGGCAATCACCCGCAGGTGCAGATCCGAACTACTCAAGTCTCTAACCAATGTGCTAGCTCTGAACATTCGGCCGAAGGCCTTCAGCTACAAAATGCGGAACGCTAAGTTGTAACTCCTCGTGCGTGGTGACAGAACTCAAGGACACAAACACGCAGAGGAAATGGGTTCCTGATCTGCACTTCTGAGTTTGGGAAAGAACCCCAGGCAAAACGCCTGGAACTATTTTATACCTACTAAGTCCTAACTAGCACTACACTGCACTACTGTAATAACCCACCAAAGGCTAAAACTGCAGTATGGTGGTAAAAAGATCGAACCCACAGGGACAGAGGCAACACACAGAGTAAAAAGTGTCACGTTTAACAGACTTTGTAGAGTTTGAATTCTCAGGCGACTGTCACTCCCAGAAATACTGCAGTGCTCGACTCGGAGGCTCGACTCGGAGGAGGATACTCGACTCGGAGGATGCTTGGAGGATGCACAGTACAGCGTAGTCACTCAACACACACACACACACACCTGAAACTGGCAAAAGCACAACTCGGAGGTCGGTCAGGACCTCCGCTTCGGATTTCAGGGGGAAAGTGTCTCAAAAGTTCACTCAGAGGTTCTGCAGGTAGTGACTCCCACTCCGGCTTTTACTGCCCTTCCGCCAGGAACTAGCGTAGGGAACCCGGACTGGACTTCCCACTTCGGAACGAAGCCCCTTCATACGCCGTGGACGTCACCCTCGACTCACACCAAACGCAGGGGGTACAGGCCCGACTGAGAACTTAACTGAGACACAATCCAGTAACACACACACACAACCTGAATTGCAAACCAAGGCTTACACGAAGTAATAAAACTTCACTTTGGCATTCAGGGGAAACTTCCCGTAGGAGTACAATCAGGATATGTCACTCGAAGGAGTAAGGGGGAACTGTTCAAGTCTCTAACTCGCAGCCGGCTCTGAGCATCAGAAATCACCCGCAGGTGCAGATCCGCACTACTCAAGTCTCTAACCGGGTGCTAGCTCTGAACATTCAGCCGAAGGCCTTCAACTACAACATACGGTAACTTCGCTATGCTGCAGCTTCTCTACGTGGTGCCAGGACCAAAATGCACAAACACGCCAAGAAAGTGAGTTCCTGATCTGCACTTCCGAAACTGGAAGAGTCTCAAGGCAAAACGCCTTGATCTACTTTATACCCTCAAAGGTCCAAACTAACACTACGCTATCCTATCTACTACTTGCAACACTTGCACGAAACCAAACTACGCTACTGCACTCTGCAGATCCGGTGCTGCGCCTCCTGCGCGCCGGACTGCCTCGCTCTCTATCTCTACCTTGCCAATCTTCCGACCGGCTGCGCAACCCCAGACGCCGGAGGGCTGCAGTCACTTCCGACTCCAAGTGCGCCATAGTGTCGCGCGCACCCGACAAGAAGGATTCTAATTTCCTCGCTACTCGCCGCCGACTCCGACTGTCACCCTCCGTCAATGCCGCCGCCCGAAGCTCGAACTCCCTGAGTGTGATCTTCTCTTGAGCTGCCACCTCCCAATGGGCGTATCCTTTTAGACAGTGACTCACCCGCGTCGCCAACTCTTCTCGCGTCCGGCAGCTGCCTTCCACCTCTGCTAGCTGCATTTCCGCATCTGCGCGCTGCGCCCTCAAATCCGCGCACTCGGATTGCAAGTTGCGCAACAACTCCTCATCCTCCTTGCGTGTACTTTGACTTTCTTCTAAGGCGCGCTTCTGGCGCGCAAGCTCTTCTGCTAAGATGCGGTTTTGTCTCCGCTCTTCCTGCAATTCCGACTCGATCTTTGCCCGCATTAGCTCGGCATCCGCCTGGTTTTTCGTCGCCGCATCCTCAAACTGCTGTTGCAAGGTTTGATATAGCTTCTGCGTGACCGCCAGGTGCTGTCGGAGGGTAGCGTTCCTATCCTGCAATGTTTGGCACCTAGAGGTCCAAGTGGCCACCTTGCTCCTCGTCCTGCGCTTGACAGTCTCCACGTAAGACTGCGGTTTTCCGGTACCCGAGTACTTGGATGTCTTGCGATCCAGATATCGCAGGAGTGGAACTATCTGCTCGCACAACACCCCTGTTGGCGTTTTCTGCACAGAGTTCGCTTCCTGCTCTTCCGAGCTCGTCTCATCCTCCGTTTCGAGGATTTCGGTCGCCACCGAATCTCTTGGCGACTCCCTGGAACTGTGGCGCGCAGCAGCTTCCGCCGCGACTGCCGCTCCACTCCCTGCTAAAATATCCAAGGCAGTGGGGGATCCCACTGCTTGAGCCCCTGTTCCGGCTCGATCTTTGGTTTCCGAAGGGGTCGACGCCGTAGTGTCTTCTGTCACCTTTGCACCGCCCGCTTCTGCTGCCTGCCCTTCCGGCGCGATCTGCGCGGAAGGTGTCTTCGCTGGAGGTGCGTCCGCCGAAGGCGTCCGCACACTGGTCGCCGGCCCTGTCCGTCTCGCAGTCGGCGAATCTGGCCGACTCTCTGTTGACCGACTCGCAGTCGGCCGACTAGCAGGTGTCCGACTGGCAGTCGGATACACCATGCGCGTCTTCACTTCACTTGGCCTGCTTGCTGGCGGCGTTTTCCCAGAAGTGCCTTCCGCCGAAGGCGACCCTCTGAGGGTTGTTGGCTCGTTAGCCAAACTCCCTTCTGCTTCCGGCTTGCTATCCGGTTCAACGCGCCGCTCAGTCGGCCTTCCTTCCGTTTGTCGACCTTTAGTCGCTCGACTCGTAGTCGGCCGACTTTCAGTCCGTCTGTCTTCTTCCGAAGGCATTGGTGCCTTCTGCGCAGAGGTATTTGCCGACTTCCCCAGAATCTGTGCGATTATCTCCTCCTGCGTGGGCAGGATACTCCGCCGGACGGGAGTACGCCCGGTCTCCTCTGTACTAGTTGGCACTTTGCGTGCCCTCTGTTTCGGTCGGCTGTGAGGCTCGTTGGTTGGCCGACTACGAGACGGCGCAGCTGGCACTTCCGGCTGCCTGTCCTCAGGTCTCTCATCCCACTTCCGCTTTCGCGGAATGCGCTCACTTCGACGTTCTTCTGCTGCTCTTGCTGGGGCCGGAGCCGGAGGCGGACTGGCAGGTGCCTCGTCCGGATCCGTGTCTACTTCGGCCTCCCGCGAGTATCTACCTAGATAGCTCCGGGTCAGCAGCGGAAACCGTGTCCGCTCTGAATTTGTCAAACATCCCATCGCCCGATAAAACACAATCAGGTAAGGCGAAAGATGATTGAGGGTTCCCCCTCTCTCTTCTTGCGCATGTTGGCGCGTCACCTTCCACAGGAGCCGTGCCCAATGCACTGGAGCTCCTGACAACACTAGCTCCACAAATCCTACTTGCCAACCATGCATGTAAGCGGTCTTGGTCGGCTGCAATATCTGCAGCAATGCAGTCGCGACATTTCTCCGCAATCGATCTTTGTAATCCCGTGTCCGGAAACCGTTCTTGGGATGCCTGGCAACTTTGAAAAGATCATTGTAGGAGATTTCTTCCTCCTTGGACACCTTCACGCTATCGGCCTCGAAGAGGAGATACCCTTCCTCGCCGGCACACCTGCCCAACACCTGCGTCCAGTCACAAATGTCCCACCTCTCTGGATGTGGACGGAATCCGCGTGAGGGCTTGTGTCTCTCCTGCAGATACTCGCGCACCATCTCCGGACATGTCCAGTTCCATCCCCACAGGAGGAAATCGAGCTTCAGCCCTGTCAGCACATCTTGGAATGCGCGCAGACCGATCTGCGGCACTCTGAGTGGAGACACTCGCAGCTGGGGGACCTTCGACAATGCGTTTCCTGCACACACAAACGTTCTCCCCTCCACTCGCTCTCTCACAATCACCACTGCGCGTCGGCCGCTCAAGCACTGACTGCTGTCACTCTCTCTTCTCTCACGCTCAAGTTCGCTACTCGCAATTCTCTCCAAGGTCTGTCAAGATCCTTGCGCAACTCGCCTCCGCACTCTCTCCTCTCTCTGCAGGTCTCTCCGCCCTTGCGCGTAATCTTGGAAGCTGGAAATCGCAAAATCAAGAATGAGAGAATGAGACTGGAGGGCAGTCTTTTCTTCTCCGAATTCAAGATCGTCCAACGTTCTTACTGGTTACAATTTACACAGCCGGCTATACAGCCTAACGGTTCGCCCTTGCATGCTCGAATTCACGTCTCCGCACTGCGCGCATTCGCATGCGTGAATGTTGAATTCTCCCGCCGCCACCGTCTTCCGGACTCGAGTTCGCCGCAGTGTATACGTCGGCTATGTTGTCTTTTCCTAACCCGACCATCACCGGAGGCGTGTCGCCGCTGGCGTGTTCCTTATCCGTCGGCGCCTTGCTGGAGGCGCACATTCAGTCGGCGCGAATTACGCCGGCGCGTATTCGTACCACTTGTTTTATCCGTTCTGCTTCGTCTATTGCTAACGGCGCATATCCCGCCGGCGCAAGTCATGCCAGCGCAAATCATGCCAGCGCATCCGCCTATCAGCGCCACTTCGGAGGCGTACATCCGGCCGGCGCTTTTCTTCCGTTGCGCAGCCGCCAAAGGCGCTTCCGACTCTGAGTTGATTTCCTCCCATGAGCGCGAGATTGCGCCGAAGGCGTACGGGAGTCCTTTCCGACTGTGAACCCTAGCGCGAACGGCGCATGTCCGGCTACGAGTTTTCCGATGCTCATAACTTCTTCGTCCCTGATCCATCTCCAACGCTCTTGGGCTCGTTAGAACGAGCGTCCCGAGCTCTTTCTAATGCAACTTCAACCAACTGGAACTACCGTGTATTCCGATCGTTATGAAGGTTTCCCTTTCCGCGCTAGCGGCGCATCGCCGAAGGCGCACTCATGGTCGGAAGCTTTCAGAGGCCCGTGCCATTCTTCTGACGTTTTTAGCAAAATCTCCTCCGGAGGTGTCTGCGCCGGAAGCGTAGCTTCCTTAAACGCTGGAAGCGCGTGAGTAGAGACACCTCAGAAAAGGAGCTTTTGCCGAAGGCGCCGAAGACATTTGGCGCAGGTACCTCCGACTTCGCGATTCTTCGTGACCTCGTGACGATCTCCTCAATCCACTCTATTTAACGTACCCTTTTCTAACTACAGACACTGCTTCGGTACTTGTTTTCTAAAATTGTTTAAATTCTGCAAAAAAACAAAAAGTGTGTTACCACAACTACGCTCCACGCCTGCACGGAACCACGCTACACTACACTCCGCGGAACCTGTGCTACGTCTCCTGCGCGACGGACTGCCGCGCACTAACTCCCTACCCTGCCAGTCTTCCGCTCGACTGCGCAGTCCCAACCGCTGCAACGCCGCGGACACCTCCACCTCGAGGGTGGACATGGTATCCCGCACCTTCGACAGAAAAGCGTCGAGCTTCTTTGCTACCTTCCGCCGACTCCTACTGTCGCCTGTCAACAACCCGGCTGCGCGAAGTTCAAACTCACGTAGTGTGAGTTTCTCCTGCGCCGCCACTTCCTAGTGGGCGTAGCCCTTGAAACAGTGGGCGACACGCCTCGCTGTCTCCTCCTTCGTGCGATCTGCCTCTCGCCTGCGATCCTCTTCAATTACCACTAATTGCGATTCGGCCTCAGCACGCTGCGCTCTCAATTCGCCACACTCTGACTGTAGCCTGCGGATTAAATCCTCATCCGCCTGCCGTGCGAGCTGACACTGCTCTAACAACCGCGTCTGTCGCACGAGCTCCTCTGACAAAATCCGATTCTGGGTCTGCTCAGAAATCAGTGCTTCCGTGACCTTCACCTGCTCCTTGGTGAGCTCTTCCAGTTTCCCATCCCTCACCTTTTCGGAGTACTTGTAGAATTTCTAATTGAGGTTATACTGACCCCACAAGCATTCATGCTTCTCCTTCAATTCCCTCAACTCCTGGTCCACTCTAGCTAGTAGCTTGCTGGTGTGGACTTTAGTGCGAGTCCGCCTGCGCACTAATTCGATGTAAGATCCCGGCTGAAGTGGATCGGCGTATTTATCGATTTTGCGATCCAAGTACCTCAGCAGCGGAATCACCTGCTTAGAGAGCGCCGCCGCCGGCGCTCCAACAATTTCCTCCTCCTCCTCCTCGGTATCCCCCGCTCCCGACAATTCTTCGGTGGAGCCTCCGTCGTCATCATCCGAGTGGAGAATTTCAGTCGCCATTGATTGCGTCGGCGACTGACCCGAGTGGGGCTGCACGTCGTCGACGTGTGCTGCCTGCGAAGGCACCGCTGCAGCCTCGCTGCTCTTCGCCAAAATGTCTAAGACGGTAGGCGAATGTGCCTGTGCTACATCCCCGCCGCCCGCTTGTTGGTCTTCTACCGTATCCTCTCTGCCGCCGACGTCCGCCGCCGAAGGCGATCGAGCGGAGGGTGGCTGCGCGGGGTTTGATTGCGCGTCGCGCACCGAAATTTCATCCCGCGGACAGTCATTCCGCTCCTCTGTCAGTTGCTTCTCCCTCGATCGGTCCGCGGGGGCTGTGCTTGGCCTGTGCGCAGGCGCAAATGCCGGCACCTTGTCCGCCGCAGGCGTAGCGCCGCGGACGTCCATCGCCAAAGGCGACATGGCCGGGGGCCGCTCGCCCGATGTCCCTTGGCCCTGAGGCCCTACCGCCGAAGGCGCATCTACCGGCGGATTACCCGCCGATGGTGCGGCCTCCGCACGCTCTCTGCTCGCATCTCCTCGGCTCGAAGGCCCTGGCGCCGAAGGCGCAAATCGCGGCGCGTTGTGCGCCGGAGGGTCAAGCCCCGAAGGCCGGTGTCTCGTAGGCGGATCTTCCGCCGGCTCCTTCCCCTTCCTACGTTGGAACGGGGGTGATTCCTGCCTGTGCACAGGCGGCACGTGTGGAGGTGACCTGCGCACAGGCGGACTGCTTCTTCCCACGCGTAGGCGTAGGTCCACGTCCGCTTGTGGTCGTCTGTCCGCGGAGGCTCGTCCGTCCGCGGAGTCTCGCCTGTGCGCAAACGGAACACCTGTCCGCAACGCACGTGGTAACTCCGGAGTCCCTCGGCCCGTAGGCGGCCTCTCGTCCGTCGAGGATGAAGTGCGGTCCGTTGCTCCTGCGGACGTCCGCGCTCCCTCGTTCCTCTCTGGCGACGCACTTCCTTTTTCCGTCGCAATCGTCGCCGTGTCCGCGCTGTTGGCTGGTAACACCAGCCTGCGCGCCTTCTGCTTCGGCCGGCTGTATGACTCGTACAACGGCCGCGGTCGAATGGGAGCAGAGGGTTCTTGATGCTGCTCTTCTTCGGACTACTCTCTCCATCGCCGCTTCCGCAGCGCCCGTGCTGCAGGAGTATTTCTCCCTTCGTCCCTCCTCCTTGACGGAGTAGAAGTCGGTGACTACTCTGCATCAGTGTCGACCTCATTCTCCCGCACATACTTCCCGGGATGGTCGACGGACAACGGCGGAAAACGCGCAAGCTCCGCCGCTGTCAAACAATTCCGCTGTCGATAAAAATTGATGAGGAAAGGAGAGAGATGGTTTAGAGTTCCCCCTTCTCCTCAAAAGCGTGTTGTCGCATCACCCTGTGCAGGATGCTCGCCCAGTGAATTGGAGTTCCCTCGATGATGCACTCCACAAAAGAGACCTGCCACAATGTGATGTAGCAGGCGCGGTGTGGCTGCAGTAATTGCAGCAGCGCCGCGGACAAAGTCCGGCGGAATCGATCCTTGTAATCGCGGGTCCTGTACCCATTCTTGGTAGACCTCCCGTTCTTGAACAGCTCCACAAATTGCGACTCTTCCTGCTTGGTCACCTTGACGCTCTCACTGTCGAAGAGGAGGTGCCCTGGCATGCCGGCACATCTCCCCAATGCCTGCGCCCAATCTTGGACTGTCCACCGATCAACATGCGGACGCAATCCGCGCGAAGGTGGTCCCTGTGGCTCTAGCCACTTGCGCACCATATCCACACAGATGTAGTTCCATCCCCATAGCAAGAAATCGAGCTTTCTTGCTATCAGGCGCTCCTCGAAAGCGCGCAGCTCGTTCTGTGGTAGACGGAGCGGTACCATCCGCAATCGGCCCGGTCTCGTCATTGCGTTCTTGGAGTTCGCCCGCTTGCTCATTGTACTTCCGCTCCGCTCGAGCTCCTCTCTTCCTCGGCAAACTCTAATCGCCCTCAATTCCAAATCACGCGCACTCACTTCTCCCTCAATCACCAAGAAATCCTCTGCGCGGCGATGTCGAGAATGCTTAGCAGCCAGCAGATGGACGCGCGCAGCTCGCACTAGAGAATGGAATCGCGAATTCAAGAATGGGACGCTCTCCGCCGCCCGGTCGAAGGTCATGGTCGGCTCTTGCTCGTGGAGGACGACTCAATTGATGGCCGCGCCGGCTCTACGCTGAAACGGTCTCCGCTCTCATGCGCGGCTTCACGCTCCGCCGTCGCCGATTAAACTCTCACGCTCGAATTGGCGAATTTGAACTCCGCGAACGTACTACGCCGCGGACATGGGTGCGCAGCGCCGAAGGCGGATTTTCCGCCTTGCGCGGTACACTCGTTCGTACCGCTCCTCAGCCAATCCTCTTCTGCCTCGGCGCGTGCGTCCGCATGTCGGACAAAAGTTCAACGTCCGCCTGCGCGCAGGCGGTCTCCTCGGCGGATTCTCCGCCGGCGCGGAACTTCACCCTCCTATGCACAGGCGCTCGCCTGTGCGTAGGCGAAGTCCGTCCGCGGCGATGCGCTGGCGCGAAAGGCGTTGACCGCGGTCAACCATCTCCGTCCAGACTGTCCGTTCCTTGTCTCTTCGTCGGCGCTTCCGCCGCCGCAACTCCGTCCGTCCAAGAGCGCATCCATCCGTCCCGTCCGTACGGATTTTACTATTCTGGCGGCTCCTTGCTCGTCCGCGGCGTTGCGCTGGCGCAGAAGGCGCCGTACAATTTCTACCTCACAAGGCGCATTTCTAGGGCCCAAGGCGGATTTCCCGCCAACGCCGAAGCGCCTGTGCACAGGCGCACGCCTGTGCGTAGGCGAACTTCGCGCCTACCTCAAACCCTATTTCGCCTGTGCGCAGGCGAACTTCCTTCGTCCGCGCATAGGACAAAACTTCTCCGCCTTTGCACAGGCGAAGAGCTGAGTATCTTACAACCTTCATAACTCCCGGAGTCCTTATCCGTTGTAGGCGTTCTCGGGCTCGTTGGAATCAGTGCATCGAGCTCTTTCCAACGAGACCCTAACTAAGTCAAGGCGTCCGGGGGTTGACCTAAATATGAAGGATTTCCCTACCGCCGCGGACAAAGCTCCGAAGGCGGGTTTTGCGCCTTGCGCCGTAGGGATCCTAGCTGCAGAGCTCGCAGGGAGGGTGGTGCCCTTCCTTACCGCTGCACCCAACTCCTAGATTCTTCGAGATTCCTCGAGAATCTCTACGATCTTCCAAATTCACTCTGTTTTGATGCACCGAAGGCTATTTACATTGCTGCCAGGGTACAGTTTTCCAAAAATGTTTTAATTTCCTCAAAATTACCAAAAGTGGGGTACCACAAGTGACTTATTACAAAACGCAACTTCAATTCGTCGGTTGACTCGTCCCGTAGCTGACGGTAGGCCTCCTCTGCCTTCTCCATTCTCCTTTGCGACTCCTGCGATCTCATGTCCGCCTTGCCTAACTGCTCCCGCAACCGTCGACATTCCGATTCAACCTTCAATTTACACTCGACCTCCGAAGTCTTGGCCGATTCACAATCCACCAATTTCTTGGCCCAATTCGCTAACTCCTCCTCATGCTTCTGGACTTCCTCCGCCAGACTTACTGATAGCTCCTCCGCACGTCGGAATTCTGCCTCTGTGGAACCCCACTTTTGGGCTTTTTGCGGAATTTAAAACATTTTCGGAAAACTGTACCGCGACAGCAGTGTAAATAGCCATCGGTGCATCAAAATAGAGTGAAACTGGAGGATCTCGCAAAATCTCGAAAGATCTCGTAGAATCCTGGAGTTGGGCGCAACGTCTGGGATAGGCGCCGCCCTAAACACGGGCTCTGAAGGAGTACTCCTTCGGCGCAAGGCGCGTAATCCGCCTTCGGCGCTAGAGAAATCCTTCAGAACCTGATCAATTCCCAAACGCCTCGACTTGGTTAGGGTTTCGTTGGAAAGAGCTTGACGCGCTGATTCTAACGAGCCCAAGAACGCCACGAACAGATGAGGACTCCGGGAGTTGTGAAGGTCGCAAGATACACAGATTTTTGCCTACGCATAGGCGAGGAAAGTTTGTCCTATGAGCGGACGAGGGAAGTCCGCCTACGCATAGGCGAAATAGGGTTTGACGTCGGCGGGATGTCCGCCGCGAATGTTGCCTTCTCGTAGGCGGGGAGGACTAACACCTATGCACAGGCGGACGCGAAGGTCGCTGGCGCACAGGCGCTTCGGCGTCGGCGGGAAGCCCGCCTTCAGCCCTAGAAATGCGCCTTCGGAGTTGGAAATTGCACGGCGCCAGCGCATCACGGACGGGCTGTAAGACTGGGTGTTGCACATATGTACTAAGTCTTAAAAGTGGTCAAGGGAATAAGGATGATTAGCCAAGGCATAGCTAAAACTAGCTAGTTATGACTAAACTAGTTAGTTATAACTAAGTTTATCTAGTCATGACTAAGTTTAGCTACAATGTCTATAGTTGGCGGAATAATTAGCGGAGTTCTAGAAGAATGGAGTGAGCACTTCTATTTTGTCCTTTACAAGGAGTGAGCACTTCTATTTTGTCTTATACAAAAGTTCTAGATTCCAAGGGATTAGATATTTGATTAGAAGCTTGGATTTGATTGGTTTGACTAAATGTATGAAAGATGATTGGCTAGACTAAGTCTAATGTTGACTTAGTGGCTAGGAAGCTTGTAGAAGTTTAAAAGCTTCAAATGGCATGTCGCCACCTCAACCTTGGATTCCAGAAGCTTCTAGAAGGTTTAGGTAGGCCAATGGCATGTTGCCACGTAGAGAAGGTTAGTCAAACTTACCTAGGTAAAAGTAAGTTAGGAGAAATTACCACATGTTACTATGGTAACTTCTCAAGTAGTATAAATAGAGAGGTAGAGTAGCACCTCTGAAGCAAGTTTGGAGAGTCATGTTGAGTACTTGTTTCAGTAATGAAGGAGTGAAGTTTTTGAGTATCTTGGAGTATCGACGTGTGTTTGCGTTTATGTGAAGAGGGTGATGTGAGGAGAGTTTGCGTGTGAGTTGGAGTGATACATGAGAGTTTGTGAGAGAAGGTGTTTGGGACATGAGTGAGAGTATGAATCTTAGTCTTCTAGAACCATGATGCGCTACCACAAAGCCATCAGAGGTAAACCTGAGTGAGAGTCAGCCCGGAGGTTGCATTTTTGGTTCCGTTGCCGGGACCTCAATCTAGAAGGCGGAATGTTTAGGATTCGATTTCTAGCTCGAGAGAAAGTATCCATGAGGGATCACTTGGTGTTAACATTGGGGAATGAAAGAGCGGAGAGTGTGCTTGAGAGCGAAATTCCCTTTGTTTATCCCATAGTCTCATATGATAGCCTAGAAGTGATTTTGTATGTTTTGTTCACGTAAACATGTCTTTTTGAGAGAAAATTGATCTTAGACACCGAAAAAGTATTTTTGAAGGTATTCTTCAAAGTTTTATTGATTGTAGATTGGAAGATAGAAAACGTTCACGTTTTTGTTTCAGGTCTAGATCATGTGTAAACAGAAAGATATGAGAGTTAGAAGTTGAGTGGGTTTTCACGGGTATCAAAAGTCTGCTCTCTGGAAAGTTTGCACAGAGTTGATTACTTTTTCTGTATTTTGAATTAGGCTTTGAAACTTCGTACGAGTGTGTATTGGAAGATAAGCTACGTTTGAGTCAAAATTTCACTGAGAGATCACGTCTAGAGACGAAGTTATGTTGATTTGAAGTTGAGGGGGTACAAAAGCAAGATAACAAAGCAAAAGTTTTTGATTTCTTTATTCACAGTTTTCGTCAAGTAGATAGCGTTTCTGGGAGAGGTCTTTTGAGTGGTTTCTACCTTATGGGAAAATGAGTGAACAAGAAGGTTGGAAGGTTAGGTTATCCAAAGTACCTCAAGGCTTGGATGTTATAGTGTCTTTAGACTCCAATACAAGAGAATTCAAGGTGGAGTTTAAAGAAAGAGTAGTGAGTCAGTCTCCAAGAGTCAAACGTGAAACTTGTTTTTATTGTGGAGAGGAGGGCCATAAGGTTGTCAATTGTTCCCTGCGGAACAAAGATAGAAGATTGAGGAGCAAGAGGAACTTGGGAGATTTGAAACTTCACTTGGGACCATCATCGCCACATGAATCCCAAAGCGCCACCTTCTGTGACAATTGCGGAGTGATTGGGCTACCAGCGGGACACGAATGCAGCGGAGTGAAGGCACTTCTGGAATCACTTGTGGAAGGGTTTGACGGCAAGCTAAGTGCTGAAACAGAGAAAGTGACCTCAGCGGGTTCAAGCTCCAACTGAAGATGGAGATCATCATTCGAATGATGGAGAAGATGATGATGAGGGTAAGACTCATCATATGCCTAGGAGAGGAGAGAGCTTTGGCTATCTTGGAACAACCAATTCCTTTTGTGTTTCCTTTGATGAATTACTCAAGGATGGAGTTAGTGTTGTTTATATTGTATTAGGAAGCCCCATATAAATTTCCAATAGAAAAGAAAAAAAAAAAAAAATTAGTTGGAAATGGGGAAGCTTCCGGTATTTTATGGGAGGGAGAATGAGGATGTAGAAGCTTTTGTTAGGGACTTCAAGAGGGCTTGCATAGGAAACAATGAGAGGAAGAAAGACGAGTGGGCTATGCTTTTGCCGGATTTCTTGGAGGATTCTGCTCTCAAGTGGTACAAGGAGTACAAGAGGGAGCATTCGGAGGACGACACGTGGGAGACATTAACGGAGAACCTGATCGAAAACTTTCTTCCCAGTGAAAGTTATGAAAAGTTGATGTGTGAGGTCACCTTCTTGAAACAAGGAGAGAACGAGAAGGTGAGGACCTATGTGGAGAGAACCGAGAAGTTGGAATCTAGATTCCACGTGGTGTTGAGGAAGGGCGGAGACGAAGTGGATGCTACAATGGTGGGGATAAGGGCGATGCTCATGAAGAACTTCGTTGGAGGTTTGAGACCTGAGATTCGAAGTAAGGTGAGATACGAGAAGCCCTCTTCTAAGGCTGAAGCCATTCGAATTGCTATTAGAATGGAGGAGAGCTTAGAAGATGATGATTCTAGCTTGGTGGCTAGAGAAGTAGCTCCACCGGTTGTAGGAAGGTCTATTGTTTCAAACACTTCTACTTCATCCACGATAGCGAATCCTAGTGTGGATTTTCAAAATGAGTTGAAATCTATCACGGAGACTCTAGCAGATCTCAAGATCAATGTAGTACAGTTGTGGGAGAAGAGGAATCAGAACGTAGGAGGAGGCTCTAGGGGGTATGGAAATTATCCTCCAAGAGGAAATCCACCTTCAGGAAACTTTGCGGTTTCTTGCTTTTCTTGTGGAGGTCCTCATTTTCAGAGGAATTGTCCTAATCCTCGACAACATGATGGAGTTCGGCACAACAACAATGCACCGGCCACGCAACAAGCCAAGGATAAGGGAGTAGCATCCATTGATGTATTCCCTCATCAATGCACTTTTGAGAAAGGGGAGAGCTCGAAATCGAAAGTGGATATCCTTGCTCATGAGAAGAAGCGTGCCCGATTTGCGGACGAGTCGATTTTCATGGAGGACACGCCAAGTCGAAGTACACGGTCAAGTGGAGTGAGTCAACCAAGAGTGCCAAGGAAGAAGTTGGGCATGGATGACTTTTCCATTTCATCTTCTCAAGCTAAGTATGACGTGGTGGAGGATGTAGGAAATCAGAAGGCCAATATAACAGTTGGTCAGCTGATTGCCTTGAATCCAGCCATTCGGAAGGAGTTAAGAGGAGGTCTTATCTCCACAAGGACCAAGAAGCGGAAATCTAAGGGGAAGGCTCACATGACCAATGTGGGAGTTGGGGTGGTGGATGCGGCTGCTTCGGAGGTATGTACACATGCTTCAAAGATCGAAGTGAGGATCAATGGACATGATGTATCAGATGTGTTGGTTGATGGTGGATCGGCTGTGAATGCCATGTCTGAGAGGTTGATGCAGAAGTTGGGTATGCAACCTTCTAGACCTTCTAGCATAATTGTTGGTATGGCCAACAAACAGAAGGTAAGACCACTGGGGGTGGTAGACAAAGTTGTGGTTAGTGTGAGGGGAGTGCAAACTTTGCTTTCCTTCCAAATTCTCAAGGAAGCTAGCTACGACTTGCTGTTGGGACGTCCTTGGTTGAGGGCGGTAAGGACTACGGACCGATGGCACAAGGGCTATTTGAGGATAGGCCCAAAGAACCATCGAGTTAAGGTTCCTTTGACGGGAGGAGGGGAATCCACCACTGACTCAGATAGACCAACTGACGAGTATTGGGAATCTGAGAGTGAAGAGAGTGGTAGCTTTTCAGAAGTTGACACAGACATCTCAACTTCTGATCAAGAAACATCATCGGAGTACTCTTCTGATGATAATGTTCAAGTACAAGTCATTGCTGCCATGGAGTTGTTGCCTAGGCCTGGAGTGAAGAAAGATCCTGACAAAGTGGAGATGAGCGAAGAGGAGGTGTGTCGACGACTGTCCACTCTCAGGTTTGGTCCCAAGGTTACCAAGGAGGAAAAGGCAAAGTTTCTGGATATATTTCGCAAATATATTCATGTTTTTGCCTTTAGTTACAAGGATCTTAAGCATGTGACGTTGGAGACTCATCGCATCGAGTTGGAGGAGAAAGCTCGTCCTATTCGGCAAAAGCAACGCCGAATAAATCCACCTACGGCTCTTGTGGTGAAGGAGGAGATCGACAAGCTCAAGGAGGCTGGCTTCATCTACGAGGTAGAAAATTCTGAATGGGTGTCTCCAATTGTGATAGTGAAGAAGAAGAATGGTAAGCTACGAGTGTGCGTAGATTACAAAAAGTTGAATGCTGTCACAAAGAAAGACTACTATCCCTTGCCTTTCATAGATGAGATTCTAGAGGAGGTTGCTGGCCATGAGTGGTATAGTTTTGGAGATGGTTATAGTGGCTATAACCAAATCCAAATTGCCTTAGAAGACCAACTCAAAACAACTTTTACTACTCCATGGGGAACCTTCGCTTTTAGAGTGATGCCGTTTGGTCTATGTAATGCTCCTGCCACTTTTCAAAGGTTCATGAATAGAGTGTTTGAACCTTTCATCGGAAAGTTTGTAAGGGATTTCATAGATGATTTTTGTGTTTACGGGAGGAAAGCGGATCATTTTGATCATTTGATCAAAATACTTCAACGGCTGGAGGAAGCTAAGGCTTCACTCAATCCAGAAAAATGCATTTTTGGATGTGAGGAAGGCCTATTGTTGGGGCATATCATCTCCAAGAATGGTATAGCGGTGGATCCAGAGAAGGTGACACGGATCATGGAGTTACCTTTTCCGGCGACTTTAACCAAGTTGAGGCAATTCCTTGGTATGGTGGGGTACTATCGACGGTTCATCTTGTCCTTCTCCAACAAAGCTCATGCCTTGACGAATTACATGAAGAAGGGAGTGGAGTACGAACTCATTTTCAAGGATGAAGCTGCAAAGACGGCGTTCGAAGTTCTCAAGAAGGCGTTGGTGACGGCTCCAATTTTGGCGAAACCGGATTGGGGTAAACCTTTCATTCTCTACACAGATGCATCAAATATTGCTGTAGGATGCACCTTGAGTCAATTAGATGATGAAAAGCATGATCATCCAATTGCCTATGCTAGTAGACAAATGGTTCAAGCGGAGAAGAACTACTCAGTGACAGAGAGAGAGGCCTTAGCTGTAATCTTCTCACTTAAGAAGTTTCGACATTATTTGTTGGGTGGGAGATTCACTATAGTGACTGACCATAAGGCTTTGAAATACATTTTCAACAAGCCTAATGCTGAAGGGAGGATAGCTAGATGGAAGCTACTACTAGCAGAGTTTGATTATACCATTGAGGATAGACCTGGAAAGAAGCATGCTAATGCGGATTTGATGTCGAGAGCATATGATGATGGAGGAGATCAGTTCGTAGATGACACCTTTCCGGATGAGGACTTGCTAGTCATGGACACGGTGACAACAGTACCGGAGGAGTACAAGGAAATTTGGGATTTCATCTCTAGAGGAGAGTTTCCTCAAGGAATGCATCAAAGGGAGAAAAATGCATTAGTGAAGAGATGTCAACCTTATATGATCATGGAGAAGGTACTTTTTCATCAAGGAGCTGACGGACTTCTACGAAGGGCGGTTGAGAGAGGAGAGGCATTACAACTCATGAAGGAGTTTCATGATGGTGCAGTATGTGGAGGACATTTTGCGGGGAAGGTAACTGCCTTCAAAATTCTTGATGCTGGTTATCATTGGAAGGGTATTTTTAAGGATTGTGTGGAATATTGCAAAAGTTGTGATGTGTGTCAAGCTTTTGCTAAAAAGTCCATGAAAACCCCTCCTATGATTTCTGTACCAGTGTTAGGTCCTTTTGAAAAGTGGGGAATAGATTTTGTAGGTCCTTTGAATCTTACTCCTCGAGGGAATAAGTTCATTGTGATAGCTACAGATTATCTTACGAAGTGGGTAGAGGCAAGACCACTTAAATCTACTAATGAGAAGGAGGTTGGTAGATTTTTATATGAGAGAATCATTACTCGATTTGGTTGTCCATTGGAGTTAGTATCAGATAGAGGAGGAGAATTTGTGGGAAGTATGATTCAAGCCATGTTGGAGCACTTTTCCATCAAGGCTCGAGTGACCACTTCCTACAAACCTAACGCTAATGGGTTGGCGGAGCGGACCAACTACACTTTGTGTATGATGTTGGCCAAGGATGCAGACATGGACGGGAGTAAACACAATTGGGACAAGAGGCTCCATGCTATCTTATGGGAGTATCGCACAACATGGAAGACATCTACTGGATACTCACCTTTTCGGATGGTGTATGGAGTTGAGTCAAAACTTCCCATACAGTTTGACTTGACAACATTCACAACAATCCAGCAAAGGTTGAAGAAATCAAATGGAGCAGAAGCCATCAAGTCTCGCCAACAACAATTGATGGAGTTGGAGGAAGCTCGAGCACTAGCCATGGTACGAGTGGAGCGGGCTCAACAGTTGCAGAAGAAGTATCACGACAAACAAAGTGGAAACCAGAACTTGAAACCGTTCAAGGAAGGTGATTGGGTGATGCTCTTTGATGCAATTAGATACAAGAGAGCTAGGAAAAAGTTTCTTCCTAAGTATTTTGGACCTTTCATAGTTGAGAAGGTGTGGGGAAATTTCACTTATGACATCAAGGAGTTAGGAGGACGTCACTTCGATCGAGTCAACCACGACAAGTTGAAGTTATTCCATCGAAGATCAGATTCTTTCACTCCGAGGGCGTAGTGAAATCTTGGTCCGGGGGTAAATGTAAGACTGGGTGTTGCACATATGTACTAAGTCTTAAAAGTGGTCAAGGGAATAAGGATGATTAGCCAAGGCATAGCTAAAACTAGCTAGTTATGACTAAACTAGTTAGTTATAACTAAGTTTATCTAGTCATGACTAAGTTTAGCTACAATGTCTATAGTTGGCGGAATAATTAGCGGAGTTCTAGAAGAATGGAGTGAGCACTTCTATTTTGTCCTTTACAAGGAGTGAGCACTTCTATTTTGTCTTATACAAAAGTTCTAGATTCCAAGGGATTAGATATTTGATTAGAAGCTTGGATTTGATTGGTTTGACTAAATGTATGAAAGATGATTGGCTAGACTAAGTCTAATGTTGACTTAGTGGCTAGGAAGCTTGTAGAAGTTTAAAAGCTTCAAATGGCATGTCGCCACCTCAACCTTGGATTCCAGAAGCTTCTAGAAGGTTTAGGTAGGCCAATGGCATGTTGCCACGTAGAGAAGGTTAGTCAAACTTACCTAGGTAAAAGTAAGTTAGGAGAAATTACCACATGTTACTATGGTAACTTCTCAAGTAGTATAAATAGAGAGGTAGAGTAGCACCTCTGAAGCAAGTTTGGAGAGTCATGTTGAGTACTTGTTTCAGTAATGAAGGAGTGAAGTTTTTGAGTATCTTGGAGTATCGACGTGTGTTTGCGTTTATGTGAAGAGGGTGATGTGAGGAGAGTTTGCGTGTGAGTTGGAGTGATACATGAGAGTTTGTGAGAGAAGGTGTTTGGGACATGAGTGAGAGTATGAATCTTAGTCTTCTAGAACCATGATGCGCTACCACAAAGCCATCAGAGGTAAACCTGAGTGAGAGTCAGCCCGGAGGTTGCAGGGCGAGGACCCGACGGAGTAGTAAATCCATACAGATAGTACGGACTGTACGACGGAACGGACGAGTCCGCCTTCGGCCGGTCGGGATTACGGGGACAAGAGCGCCGACGGAGAGGCGAGGGAAATGGACAGACTGGACACAGTCTGTTGACCGCGGTCAACGCCCTCGGCACAGCCGCCTTTGGCGCTGCGCCTACGGCGAGGGACCTGCGCGGACGGAATTCACCTACGCGTAGGCGAGCGCCCACGCACAAGCAGATGAAGTTCTGCGCCGGCGGAGATTTCGCCGGGGATTCCGCCTACGCAGAAGGGAGTTTGATTTTTGTCCTATGTGCGGACAAACGCCTTCGGCGGAGCGGGGCTAGCCAAAGTTAAGTACGAAGGAGTGTAGCTGGCCAGCGAGAAATCCGCCTTCGGCGCCGCGCACCCATGTCCGCGGCGTAGTACGCTAGCGGAGTTCAAATTGCCAATTCGAGCGTGTGAGTTAAGTCGGCGTCGGTGGAGCGTGAAGCCGCGCGTGAGAGAGAAGGCCGTTATAGCGCGGAGCCGGCGCGGCCATCAAGTGATCCAACCTTCACGACCGAGAGCCGACCATGACCTTCAACGAGGAGACGGAGGACGCATCATTCTTAAATTCGCAATTTCACTTTCTGGTGCAAGCTGCGCGCGTCCACCTGCTAGCTGTTAGACACTCTAGACATCACCGCGCGGAGAATTACTCGGTGGTTGAGAGAGAATTGAGTGCGCGAGAGTTGGAATTGAGAGAAATTAGAGTTTGCAGAGGAGGCAGAAGCGCGAGCAAGAGGCTCGAGCAGAGCAGATAGAGAGTTGTTGCGCAAACTAATTTCAAGAACGCGATGTCGAAGTTGAACAGGCTGCGGATGATGCCACTCCGACTTCCACAAAATGGGTTGCGCACTTTTGAGGACCGATTGATTGCAAGAAAACTTGAGTTCTTGCTGTGGGGATGTAATTACGTGTGTGTAGACATGGTGCGCGAATAATTGGACGCGGAGCGACTACCTACGCGCGGATTGCGTCCGCACGTAGATAGATGGACCGTCCACGATTGGGCACAGGCATTGGGGAGGTGTGCAGGCAACGACGGGTACCTCCTATTTGATAGTGAGAGCGTCAAGGTGTCGAAGCAGGACGAAGCGCAATTCGTGGAATTGTTCAAGCGGGATGGGTCTTCCAAGAACGGGTACAAGATCCGCAACTACAAAGATCGTTTCCGGAGGACTGTAGCGGCGGCGCTACTGCAATTGTTGCAGCCGCACCGCACTTCGTACATCACGTTGTGGAAGGTATCTTTTGTAGAGCTCACATTAGCCGGAGCTCCAGTTCACTGGGCGCGCATCCTACATAGGGTGATACGACAGCATGCATATGAGGAGAAAGGAGGAACTCTCAATCATCTCTCCCCCTTCTTGATAAACTTTTATCAACAGAGGAATTGTTTGACTGCGGCGGAGCATGCTCGCTTTCCGCCATTGTCAGTCGACCATCCCGGGAAGTATGTGCGGGATAACGAAGTAGACACCAACGCGGAGGATTCGCCAACTTCCACTCCACCGACTCAGCGGGACGAGGGAAGAAACACACCCGCAGCGAGAGTGCCGCGGAAACGAAGATGGAGAGAGGAACCGGAGGAGGAGCAACATCAAGAATCCACTGCTTCCATACGGCAGCGACCACAGCACGAAGTTTGCAGCCGGCCGAAGCAAAAAGCGCGCAGGCTTGTGTTACCAGCTTGTAGTGCGGAAACGGCGACGATCGCCAGAGAGAAGGGAAGTTCGTCCCCGGAGAAGGATGGGACTGCGCGGACGTCCGCAGGAGCGGTGGCCCACGCTACGCCTTCAGCAGACAAGAGACGGCCTTCGGGTCAGTAGTTACCACGTGCGGTGCGGACGAGTGTGCCGCCTACGCACAGGCGACTCCCTGTGGATAGGCGACCCCTTGCAGACGTGGACCTCTGCCTACGCGTAGGCAGAGAAAGTTCGCCTACGCATAAGCAGGACTCATACCCGGTACAACGTAGGAAGGGGAAGGAGCCGGCGGAAGATCCGCCTTCGGCTCAAGGGCCTTCGCGGGAAGGCCCTCTGGCGGACAGAGCGCCGGGATTTGCGCCTTCGGCGCCAGGGCCTTCGAGCCAACGAGTTACAAGCAAGGAGCATGCGGAGGCCGCACCTTCGGCGGGGAATCCGCCGGAAGATGCGCCTTCGGCGGAAGGGCCTTCGGGCCAAGGGACATCGGGCGGGCGGCCTTCGGCGATAGACACCTTCGACGCTGCGCCTTTGGCGGATAACGCGCCGGGATTTGCGCCTACGCGAAGGCCGGACGCATCCCTCGCGCAGGACCGATCGAAGGAGCAGGACCTAACGGAGGAGCGGATTGTCTGTCCTCAGGATGAAATTCGCGTGCGCGATGCACAATTGCACCCCGCGCAGACACATTCCGCGCGATCACCTTCGGCGGTGGACGCAGACGGCGAGGGAGTTACGATCGACGCACGACACGCGGACAATGGGGATGTGGCACGGCCGCATTCACCCACCGCCTTGGACATTTTAGCAGGGAGCAGCGAGGCTGCAGGAGCGCCATCGGCGGCAGAACACGCAGACCACTCGCAACCCCACTTAGGCTAGTCGCCAACGCAATCAATGGCCACCGAAATACTCCCTTCGGATGATGACGAAGGAGGATCCACGGAATCAGTGTCGGGATCGGGAGACACCAAGGAGGAGGAGGAAGAAATAGTTGGTGCGCCGGCGGCGGCGCTCTGTGAGCAGGTAGTACCTCTGCTGAGGTACTTGGATCGCAAGATGGATAAGTACGCGGATCCTCGCCAGCCTGGGTCCTACGTCGAGTTAGTGCGTAGGCGAACTCGCACTAAAGTCCACACCAGCAAGCTGCTAGCTCGGGTGGACCGGGAACTTAAGGAGCTGCAAGAGAAGCATGAATGCTTGTGGGGTCAGTACAATCTCATTCGGAGAACGTACACCCACTACGACAAGGTGAAGAATGGGAGACTGGAAGAGCTCACAAAGGATCTGGTGAAGGCCACGGAAGCACTGATTTCTGAGAAGACGCAAAATCAAGTGCTGTCAGAGGAGCTAGTGCGACAGACGCGGTTGTTGGAGCAATGTCAGGCGGATGAGGAATTAATCCGCAGGCTGCAGTCGGAATGCGGAGAATTGAGAGCACAGCGTGCGGAGGCCGAATCGTAGTTGGTAGTAATTGAAGACGATTGCCGGCGAGAGGCAGATCGCACGAAGGAAGAGATGGCGAGGCGAGTCGCCCACTGTCTCAAGGGCTATGCCCACTGGGAAGTGGCGGCGCAAGAGAAACTCACACTGCGTGAGTTAGAGCTTCGTGCAGCTGGGTTGTTGACGGGTGACAGTCCGAGTCGGCGGCGGGTAGCGAAGAAGCTGGATTCTTTTCTATCGAAGGCGCGGGACACCATGTCCACCCTTGAGACGGAGGTTTCCGCGGTGTTGCGGCGGTTGGGACTGCGCAGTCGAGGACTGAGGACTGGCAGGGTAGGGAGTTGGAGCGCGGCAGTCCGTCGCGCAGGAGGCGAAGCACAGGTTCCGCGGAGTGTAGTGTAGCGTGGTTCCGTGCCGGCGTGTAGCGTAGCGTAGTGCAGTGTAGTGTTAGTTAGGACTTAGAAGGTATAAAGTAGTTCAAGGCGTCTTGCCTTGGGTTCTTTCCCAATTTCAGAAGTGCAGATCAGGAACTCATTTTCTCTGCGTGTTTGTGTCTTTAGTTCTGTCACCACGCAAGAGGAGCTACACCTTAGCGATCCGCATCGTGTAGCTGAAGGCCTTCGGCTGAATGTTCAGAGCTAGTACATTGGTTAGAGACTTGAGTAGTTCGGATCTACACCTGCGCACGAAGCAATCCTGGAAGATATGTGAAGGATGTCGAGGTCGACACCGACACCGACGAAACACCCGCTTGCACACCACCAGCTCGACCACGAGCAGAGGATGAACCGCGGGCAGTACGAGTACCGCGAAAGCGGAAATGGGATGGGGATGCGGACCAGAGCCAGCGGGAAGTGCTCGCTGCTCCCGCCCAAAGTCGGGCGACCCACGAGCCCTCCAGTCGGCCAAAGCAGAAAGCACGCAAGCTTGTTCAGCCGGCGAGTAGCGCGGACACAGTACGAGCTGCGGAGACAAGAAACTCGCCATCCTCGGGGGAGGATGCGAGTGGAGGAGTTATGGGGAGGACAGCGGACCTCCCTGCGTCGAAGGCACAGACGCCTTCGGAAGAAGCACAAAGGCCTTCGGGCCAAGGAAGACGGCATGCGGCACCGGCCAGCGTACCAACGACGGAGAAGTGTGGGCTTCCGAGCAAGTACCTTTTGATGACTCGACTTCATGTCAAGAGCCTTCGGCATAGGAGCAGAGTAGGAAGGAGCCTTTGGCTCAGAGTACTTTGGGTCAAGCGCCTTCGGCGGAAGCGCCCTCTGCGCATACACAACTCGAGCAGCCTGCGGAGGACGAAGGCAAGAAGGAGGAGACACGTGTGCCTTCGGCATAGACGACTTCGGCTCTAGACGTCTTCGGCGGTAGCAGTTCGGGCAAGTGAAGTAGGCCCACCGGGAGCAAGATCTCCCACCCCATTGGAGATGTTGGCAGGAAGTGGAGCGGCGGTCGCGGCAGAAGAAGCTGCGCGACCCAGCTCCAGAGAATCGCCGAGGATTTCTGTGGCGACAGAGATCCTCGACACAGAGGACGACACGGGATCAGAGGAGGAGGAAGTGGAGTCGGTGCAAGGTACACCGACGGGAGTGCTTTGCGAGCAGGTGATGCCGCTACTGCGGTACCTGGATCGCAAGGCAACGAGGTATGCGGATCCCCGCCATCGAAGATCCTACGTCGAATTGGTAAGGAATCGGACTCGGATTAAGGTAGCAACGAATTCCGAGCTGATAGCCCTGGACCAGAAGTACCGGCAGTTGGACAAGAAGTACAATTTCATGCAAGCACATTGTGCCCTCTCGCGGAGGTTGCACAGGACAGCACTTCATCTGTGGCCGATGCCCATCGCAAATTTGGGGAGCAGCGCGCGAAGATTGAGGCGGAGCTCCATTCTGAACGAGCTCAGAATTGCATCTTGGCAAAGGAGCTTGTGCGGCAGACGCGGTTGCTGGAGCACAGCGAACTCGCACGGAAGGCGGACGAGGAGTTACTGCGTCGTCTGCAATTGCAGTGCAACGAATTGAGAGTGCAGCGTGCAGAGGCAGAGCTGCAGTTAGTGGAATTTGAAGGCGACAACCGGCGCGCGACAGATCGCACGCGGGAGTAGTTAGTAGCGCGAGTTGACCGGTGTCTTAGAAGTTATACTCGCTGGGAGATTGCCGCGCGGGAGAGAGTGACCTTGAGCAAGCTGGAGATTCGTACGGCGGCCTTGATGTCGGGTGACAGTCGGAGTCGGCGGCGCATAGCGAAGCGGTTGGGATCCATTCTGTCGAGGTCGCGAGACGCCATTGTGAACCTCGAGGCAGAGATGACCGCGGTGTTGCGGCGGTTGGGACTGCGTAGTAGAGCAGAAGATTGGTCGGGTAGGGAGCTAGTGCGCCGTTGGCCTTCACACAGGAGGCATAGCAGATGAGGAGTAGAGCAGAGTGTTAGGTAGTTAGTATCTTAGATTGTATAAAGTAGTTAAAGGCGTTGGCCTTGAGGGATTTTCCAGTTTCGGATGTTTAGTTTAGGAAGTCGTTTCCCCTGCGCTTTTGTGTATTTTGTTCTGTCACCGCGCAAGAGGAGTTGTAAAATTGTCGAAGTTATTGCAGCCTACAGCCGAAGGTCTTTGTCTGAGTGTTCTGAGCTAGTAGATACTCTAATCATGAGCTGAAGTTCGGACTTACACCTTCGGACGATTTTCTCCGTTTGTATTTCCTTCAGGATTTTTCTCCCTTAATGCCAAAGTGAAGTTTTGTTACTTCGGAGTAAGCCTTGGTTGTAAATTCAAGTTGTGTGTGTTACGCTGCTTGAGGTGCCTTCAGGGGTAGCCTCCGCAATATATTAGGGAATGACAAGTGCCTGAGAATTCAAAATCGTCAATAGACTGTTAAGTTGTGACACTGAATCTTTTCTCAACATGGTCTCTTAGTTCGGATTTCCTTAGTCTCTGCGCGTTTTGTGAGTTGAGTGTGTTGTTCACCGCGTGAAAGTGATTTCGGTTTGACGAAGGTACCGCATCCGAAGTAGGAAGTCCAACCCGGATGTCCTGCACTAGGAGTAACTAGGGAAAGGGTTGTAAATTCGGAGTTGGGGTCACATGGATATATTTGCGAAATATATTTTGGTTCTTTGGGCCTATCCTCAGATAGCCCTTGTGCCATCGATCAGTAGTTCTCACCGCCCTCAACCAAGGACGTCCCAACAGCAAATCATAACTAGCTTCCTTGAGTACTTGGAAGGAAAGTAAGGTTTGCACACCTCTCACACTTACCACAACTTTGTCAACCACACCAAGTGGTTTTACCTTCTGTTTGTTGGCCATACCAACAATGTCTGGAAAGTCGCATCCCCAACTTCATCAACAATCTTTCAGACATTGCATTTACAGCAGAACCACCATCTACTAGCACGTCTGAAACATCATGCCCATCGATCCTCACTTCGATCTTTGAGGCATGTGTACATACCTCCGAGGCAGCAGCATCCACCACACCAACTCCCACATTAGTCATGTGAGCCTTTCCCTTGGATCTTCGCTTCTTGATCCTTGTGGAGCTAAGGCCTCCTCTCAACTCCTTCCGTATGGCTGGATTTAAAGCAATGAGTTGGCCAACTGTGATATTGGCCTTCTGACTTCCTACATCTTCCACCACGTCATACTTAGCTTGAGAAGATGAAATGGAAAAGTCATTCATGCCCAACTTCTTTCTTGGTACTCTTGGTTGACTAACTCCACTTGATCGTGTACTCCGACTTGGCATGTCCTATATGGAAATTGACTCATCTGCAAATCAAGCACGTTTCTTCTCATGTGCAAGGATATCCACCTTCGACTTTGAGCTCTCTCCTTTCTCAAAGGTGCATTGATGAGGAAATACATCAATGGATGCTACTCCCTTATCCTTGGCTTGTTGTGTGGCCGGTGCATTGTTGTTGTGCCGAACTCCATCATGTTGTCGAGGGTTAGGACAATTTCGCTGAAAATGAGGACCGCCACAAGTAAAACAAGAAACTGCAAAGTTTCATAGAGGTGGATTTGGTCTTGGAGGATAATTTCCATACCCTCTAGAACTTCCTCCTACATTCTGATTCCTCTTCTCCCACAACTGTACTACATTGATCTTGAGATCTGCTAGAGTTTCCGTAATAGATTTCAACTCATTTTGCAAATCTACATTAGGATTCACCATTGTGGATGAACTAGCAAGATTTGAACCCATGGATTTTCCTACAATCGGTGGAGTTACTTCTCTAGCCACCAAGCTAGAATCATCATCTTCTAAGCTTTCCTCCATTCTAATAGCAATTCGAATGGCTTCAGCTTTAGAAGAAGGCTTCTCATATCTCACCTTACTTCGAATCTCGGGTCTCAAACCTCCGACGAAGTTCTTCATGAGCATTGCTCGTATCTCCACCATTGTAGCATCCACTTCGTCTCCACCCTTCCTCAACACCACGTGGAACCTCGACTCTAACTTCTCAGTTCTCTCCCCATAGGTCATCACCTTCTCGTTCTCTCCTTGTTTCAAGAAGGTGACCTCACACATCAGCTTTTCATAATTTTCATTGGGAAGAAAGTTTTCGATGAGGCTCTCCGTCAATGTCTCCCAAGTGTCCTCCTCCACATGTTCTCTCTTGTACTTCTGGTACCATTTAAGTGCAGAATCCTCCAAGAAATCCGGCAAAAGCATAGCCCACTCAACCTTCTTCCTTTCATTGTTTCTTATGCAAGCCCTCTTGAAGTCCCTAACAAAGGCTTCTACATCCTCATTTTCCCTCCCATAAAACACCGGAAGCTTCCCCATTTCCAACTAATATTTTTTTATAAATATATTTTTTTTCTATTGGAAATTTATATGGGACTCCCTAATACAATACAAACAACACTCACTCCATCCTTGAGTAATTCATCAAAGGAAACACAAAAGGAATTGGTTGCTCCAAGATAGTCAAAGCTCTCTCCTCCCCTAGGCATACAATGAGTCTTACCCTCATCATCAACTTCTCCATCATCCGAATGATGATCTCCATCTTCAGTTTGAGCTTGAACCCGCTGAGGTCACTTTCTCCGTTTCAGCACTTAGCTTGCCGTCAAACCCTTCCACAAGTGATTCTAGAAGCGCCTTCACTCCGCTGCATTCGTGTCCCGCCGGTAGTCCAATCACTCCACAATAGTCACAAAAGGTTGCACTTTGGGATTCATGTGGCGATGATGGTCCCAAGTGAAGTTTCAAATCTCCCAAGGTTCTCTTGCTCCTCGATCTTCTATCCTTGTTCCGCAGTGAACAATTGACAACCTTATGTCCCTCCTCTCCACAATAAAAGCAAGTCTCATGTTTCACTCTTGGGGATTGACTAACTACTCTTTCTTCAAACTCCACCTTGAATTCTCTTGTATTGGAGTCTAGAGACACTATAACATCCAAACCTTGAGGTACTTTTGATAACCTAACCTTCCAGCCCCCTTGATCACTCATTTTTCCATAAGGTGGAAACCACTCAAAAGATCTCTCCCAGAAACGTTATCTACTAGGCCAAAACTGCGAATAAAGAAACCCAAAACTTTTGCTCTCTTTTCCTGATTTTGTACCCCCTAAACTTCAAATCATCATAACTTCGTCTCTAGACGTGATCTCTCAGTAAACTTTTAACTCACACGTAGGTAATCTTTAAATACACACGCGTACGAAGTTTCAAAGCATAACTTGAAATACACAAAAAGTAATTTACTCTGTACAAACTTTCCAGAGAGCAAACTTTTGGTACCCGTGAAAACCCACCCAACTTCTAACTCTCATATCTTTCTGTTAACACATGATCTGGACCTGAAACAAAAACGTAAATGTTCTCTATCTTCCACTCTAAAATCAATAAAAACTTTGAAAAATACCTTCAAAAATATTTTATTTTTTTTGGTGTCTAAGATCACTTTTCTCTCAAAAAGACCTATTTACGTGTACAAAACGTACAAAATCACTTCTAGGCTATCATATGAGACTATTGGATAAACAAAGGGATTTTCGCTCTCAAGCACACTCTCCGCTCTTTCATTCCCCAATGTTAACACCAAGTGATCCCTCATGGATACTTTCTCTCGAGCTAGAAATCGAATCCTAAACATTCCGCCTTCTAGATTGAGGTCCCGGCAACGGAACCAAAAATGCAACCTCCGGGCTGACTCTCACTCAGGTTTACCTCAGATAGCTTTTCAGTAGCTCATCATGATTCTAGAAGACTAGGATTCCGCATCATACTCATAAGCTAAACACACTCTCACACAATCTCTCAAGGTATCATTCCAACTAATACACTCATCGACAATCCAAGGTACTGAAAATTCGTCACTCTTTCATATATGAAACAAGTCTCTACATATGAACTCTCCAAACTTGCTTGAGAGGCTCTTCCCTACCTCTCTATATATAATACTTGAAAATTTACCATAGTAACAAATGGTAATTTCTATCTAACTTACTTTTATGAAGATAAACCATAGTAAGGTTGACTAGTTATCAATATGTGGCAACATGCCATTGGCCTCCTAAACCTTCTAGATGTTTACTAATCCCTAGATTGAGGTGGCGACATGCCATTTGTGCCTTTCCAACTTCTAGAACTTCCACTTTCCACTAAGTCAACATAAGACTTAGTCTAACCAATGGAATACTCCTTACTTTAGTCAAACCAATCAAAACTAAACATGAAGTTCAAAAGTCTTTTCTCTTGGAATCTAGACTTTTGTACAAGACAAAATAGAAGTGCTCACTCAAATCTTCTAGAACTTCTCTAGTTATTCCGCCAAGTATAGACATTATAGCTAAACTAGCTAGACTTAGTCATAACTAGCTAGATTTAGTCATAACTATCCTAACCATGATTAATTCCTTGGCTAATTCTAGTTTTATTTCACACATGCAATATCTGGTCTTACAGGCCATCAAGTGATCCGACCTTCACGACCGAGAGCCGACCATGACCTTCAACGAGGAGACGGAGGACGCCCCATTCTTGAATTCGCGATTTCACTTTCTGGTGCGAGCTGCGCGCATCCACCTGCTAGCTGTTAGACACTCTAGACATCGCCGCGCGGAGAATTACTCGGTGGTTGAGAGAGAATTGAGTGCGCGAGAGTTGGAATTGAGAGAAATTAGAGTTTGCAGAGGAGGCAGAAGCGCGAGCAAGAGGCTCGAGCAGAGCAGATAGAGAGTTGTTGCGCAAACTAATTTCAAGAACGCGATGTCGAAGTTGAACAGGCTGCGGATGATGCCACTCCGGCTTCCACAGAACAGGTTGCGTGCTTTTGAGTACCGGCTGATTGCAAGGAAACTTGAGTTCTTGCTGTGGGAATGGAATTACGTGTGTGTAGACATGGTGCGCGAATGGTTGGACGCGGAGCGACTACCTACGCGCGGATTGCGTCCACACGTAGATAGATGGACTGTCCACAATTGGGCACAGGCATTGGGGAGGTGTGCAGGCGACGACAGCTACCTCCTATTTGATAGTGAGAGCGTCAAGGTGTCGAAGCAGGACGAAGCGCAATTCGTGGAATTGTTCAAGCGGGATAGGTCTTCCAAGAACGGGTACAAGACCCGTGACTACAAAGATCGTTTCCGCAGGACTGTAGCGGCGGCGCTGCTGCAATTGTTGCAGCCACACCGCACTTCGTACATCCCGTTGTGGCAGGTATCTTTTGTAGAGCTCACATTAGCCGGAGCTCCAGTTCACTGGGCGCGCATCCTACATAGGAGGAGAAAGGAGGAACTCTCAATCATCTCTCCCCCTTCTTGATAAACTTTTATCAACAGAGGAATTGTTTGACCGCGGCGGAGCATGCTCGCTTTCCGCCATTGTCAGTCGACCATCCCGGGAAGTATGTGCGGGATAACGAAGTAGACACCAACGCGGAGGATTCGCCAACTTCCACTCCACCGACTCAGCGGGACGAGGGAAGAAACACACCCGCAGCGAGAGCGCCGCGGAAACGAAGATGGAGAGAGGAACCGGAGGAGGAGCAACATCGAGAACCCACTGCTCCCATACGGCAGCGGCCACTGCACGAAGTTTGCAGCCGGCCGAAGCAAAAAGCGCGCAGGCTTGTATACCAGCCAGCAGCGTGGAAACGGCGACGATCGCCAGAGAGAAGAGAAGTTCGTCCCCGGAGAAGGATGGGACTACGCGGACGTCCGCAGGAGCGGTGGACCACGTTACACCTTCGGCGGACGAGAGACGGCCTTCGGGTCAGGAGTTACCACGTGCGGTGCGGACGAGTGTGCCGCCTACGCACAAGCGACTCCATGTGGATAGGCGACCCCTTGCAGACGTGGACCTCTGCCTACGCGTAGGCAGAGAAAGTTCGCCTACGCGTAGGCAGGACTCACCCCCGGTACAACGTAGGAAGGGGAAGGAGCCGGCGCAAGATCCGCCTTCGGCTCAAGGGCCTTCGCGGCAAGGCCCTCCGGCGGACAGAGCGCCGGGATTTGCGCCTTCGGCGCCAGGCCTTCGAGCCAATGAGTCACAAACATGCAGCGTGCGGAGGCCGCACCTTCGGCGGGGAATCCGCCGGAAGATGCGCATTCGGCGGAAGGGCCTTCGGGCCAAGAGACATCGGGCGGGCGGCCTTCGGCTCTATCACCTTCGGCGGTAGACGCCTTCGGCGCTGCGCCTGCGGCGGATAACGCACCGGGGATTGCGCCTACGCGTAGGCCGGACGCATCCTTCGCGCAGGACCGATCGAGGGAGCAGGACCTAACGGAGGAGCGGATTGTATGTCTGCAGGATGAAATTCGCGTGCGCGATGCACAATTGCACCCCGCGCAGACACATTCCGCGCGATCACCTTCGGCGGTGGACGCCGACGGCGAAGGAGTTACGATCGACGCACGACAGGCGGGCTATGGGGATGTGGCACGGCCGCATTCACCCACCGCCTTGGACATTTTAGCAGGGAGCAGCGAGGCTGCAGGAGCCCCATCGGCGGCAGAACACGCAGACCACTCGTAGCCCCACTCAGGCCTGTCGCCAACGCAATCAATGGCGACCAAAATCCTCCCTTCGGATGATGACGAAGGAGGATCTACGGAATCAGTGTCGGGATCGGGAGACACCAAGGAGGAGGAGGAAGAAGAAATAGTTGGTGCGCCGGCGGCGGCGCTCTGTGAGCAGGTAGTACCTCTGCTGAGGTACTTGGATCGCAAAATGAATAAGTACGCGGATCCTCGCCAACCTGGGTCCTACGTCGAATTAGTGCGCAGGCGAACTCGCACCAAAGTCCACACCAGCAAGCTGCTAGCTCGGGTGGACCGGGAACTTAAGGAACTGCAGGAGAAGCATGAATGCTTGTGGGGTCAGTACAATCTCATTCGGAGAACGTACACCCACTACGACAAGGTGAAGAATGGGAGACTGGAAGAACTCACCAAGGATATGGTGAAGGCCACGGAAGCACTGATTTCTGAGAAGACTTAGAATCAGGTTCTGTCAGAGCAACTAGTGCGACAGACGCGGTTGTTGGAGCAGTGTCAGCTCGCACGACAGGCGGATGAGGAATTAATCCGCAGGCTGCAGTCGGAGTGTGGAGAATTGAGAGCACAGCGTGCGGAGGCCGAATTGCAGTTGGTAGTAATTGAAGACGATCGCCGGTGAGAGGCAGATCGCTCGAAGGAAGAGATGGCGAGGCGAGTCGCCCACTGTCTCAAGGGCTACACCCACTGGGAAGTGGCGGTGCAAGAGAAACTCACACTGCGTCAGTTAGAGCTTCGTGCAGCCGGGTTGTTGGCAGGTGACAGTTAGAGTCGGCGGCGGGTAGCGAAGAAGCTGGATTCTTTTCTATCAAAGGCGCGAGACACCATGGCCACCCTGGAGACGGAGGTTTCCGTGGTGTTGCGGCGATTGGGACTACGCAGTCGAGCTGAGGACTGGCAAGGTAGGGAGTTGGAGCGCGGCAGTCCGTCGCGCAGGAGGCGAAGCACAGGTTCTGCGGAGTGTAGTGTAGCGTGGTTCCGTGCAGGAGCGTAGCGTAGTGCAGTGTAGTGTTAGTTAGGACTTAGAAGGTATAAAGTAGTTCAAGGCGTCTTGCCTTGGGATCTTTCCCAACATCGGAAGTGCAGATCAGGAACTCATTTTCTCTGCGTGTTTGTGTCCTTAGTTCTGTCACCACGCAAGAGGAGCTACACCTTAGCGATCCGCATCGTGTAGCTGAAGGCCTTCGGCCGAATGTTCAGAGCTAGTACATTGGTTAGAGACTTGAGTAGTTCGGCTCTACACCTGCGGGTGATTGCCGATGCTCAGAGCCAGTGACGAGTTAGATACTTGAACATTTTCCCCCTTACACCTTTGAGTGGTAGTTTCTGATTGTACTCCTTCGGGATTTTTCCCCTGAATGCCAAAGTGAAGTTTTGCTACTTCGTGCAAGCCTTGGTTGTAAATTCAAGTTACGCTGCAGCAGGTGCTTTTGGGGTAACCCCTGTAGTAGTTCTGGGAATGACAAGTGCCTAAGAATTCAAACTCCTCAATAGTCTGTTATGGGGTGCTACTGGAATGTTTCTCAGTGAGTCCTTCTGTGCGGACCTGTGTTCTCTGCGCGTTTTCTGAGTTGAGAGTGTTGTTCACCGCGTATGAGTGACTTCGATCCGAAGTAGGAAGTCCAAACCGGGTTCCCTACGCTAGCAGGTAGCTAGTGGAAGGGTTGTAAAAGCCGGAGTTGGGAGTCACTACCCGCAGCTTCGCTGAGTACTCGCGAGAGACCTTCCCCCTGAAATCTTGAGTAGAGGTCCTAACGGATCTCTGGGTTGTGTTTCTGTAGTTTCAGGTGTGTGTGTGTGTGTGTTACGCTGCACTGTGCGACCTCCGAGTGAGCTCCGAGTGGACACTTGCAGTATTTCTGGGAGTGACAGTCGCCTTGAGAATTCAAACTCCTCAATAGTCTGTTAAACGTGACACTTTATACCCTGTGTGTTCCTCTGTCCCTGTGGGTTTGACCTTTCTACCACTATATTGCAGTTTTAGCCTTTAGTGGGTTATTACAACAGGAAAGAATTCGCATGGCGGCACCTTCAATTCACACGCATGGGAAACCATTGAGACGGCGGGGAGTATCCAAGGAGTCAAGTGCTCGACGCTCGCATTCCACGAACACATTGAGACATTGACGCGGGACAGAGGCGCGAGGACGAGAAGAACAAGAATTAGCGATGGCGCGACTGATCAAATTGCACGCTCTACGAGTGCCCGAGGTTGGACTACGAGCTTATCGCCGCAATTTGATCCTCGTTAAGATGGATTTCTTGTTGTGGGGTTGAAATTGGATGAGCGATGCGATCATTCAAGAATGGAACAACAATGGGTTGCTGAAGCCACAGGGCTATCGAGGCCATCCCGATACGTTGGAAATATGGAACTGGAAGAAGGTCCTGGGACGGTGCGCGGGTGACGACGGAGATCTTACCTTCAATAGTGAAAGTGTGTGAATGACGAGAGACGAGGAACGAGCTTTTGCTGATTTATTTAAGCATCCCCGCACCGAGAAGAATGAGTATTGCATAGTGTGGTATCGTGATCGAAAAAGGCGGAATATTGCGATGGCTTTGATGCAGATCCTTTGCCCGTCGCGGCCAACTTACATGATGACTTGGCAGGTGGGGTTCATTAAGAGAGCTTTGCGCGGAGATCATATTCACTGGGCGCGAATCTTCTGGATTGCAACCCGACAGCACATTGGGCTACTTCCAGGAGGGTATCCTGGTTACTTGTCCCCGTTCTTGATTAATTTCTATAGGGGTATGAACTTATTGACTGTTGAAGAGAATAGTGCGTTTCCGTTGCGAAATGTAGCGCAGGAATGAGAAGAAGTGGTGCTAGCTAACGAGGTCAACTCGGACCTTGAAGGCGAACCGCGGAACTCATCTCAGCAGAGGAGGAAGCGGTCTCGAGGTCTGCAAGACTCACAGCCGAGAAAGAAACAAAGAATCGATGAGGCTGCCGTAGCACAAGAACGGTTGCAACGCACTAACCTCATTGCAATGCGGTCACTCGACTTCCGGGCCCGGTCGAAGATGAAGGCTAGGAGGTTGATTCTGGAAGAAGGTAGCAGCGCAGAAAGTAGGAGGGCAGCGATGAAGGAATGTCCAAGGCAAGAAGCAAGGCCAACTGAGAAAGCAGCCAAAGAGAAGGAAGAATCGATAAGGAAGAATCCCCGCCTTACAGAAGACCGGTCGACTCCTGTCGAACAGTCGCGGACTTCAAAGAAAGACAAGGGGAAGGCAATCTTGACTGAGGATGTTCCCTTGAGGCGGAATGAGGTCCCTATAGGAAGTACCCGGACAAAGGAACTTCGGGACCAGGCCGCTAAGGTATTGACGGTGTACTTAGATACTAAGGAGGATATGGTGGCATTGGAGGAAGTTGCAGCAAAGGTCGTAGAAGACGTGGACCAAAGAAGGTGATCTCACCTCGGACCTCCACGGACACAGTCATACTGGAGATGGGTGAGGAACCCTCGGCGGATGAGACACAGTCGCCAGTCTTGGGGGCCGTCGACTTGCTGAGTGTGCAGGTACTTCCGTTGCTCCAGTACCTCGACCGGAAGCGGGAGAAGTACGCAGCTGGCCGCCCCAATGAATCCTATGTGGAGATAGTGCGTAACCGAACGCGGATCAAGGTGGAGTTGGCGGCTGAGGTCGCCACTAAGGAACGAAGGAGTCAGCCGACGGAAGCGAAGTACCAAGCACTTCAGAAGAAGCTGTTTGAGGAAGTTGAGAAACGACAGAAGGCGGAGCAAGTCGATGACAGTCTTTGCGAGGATGTGGAGAGGGCCAAGTGCGCAAGCTTGGATCTCTTGAAAAAGCTAGAGGCGTGTAGGACCGCATACGATGCCGAGTCATTGAAGGTGGATGAGTTGCACGCTGCCGCGAAGGAGAAGGAGCAAGAGTACCAATCCAAGTTGGCGGTGAGGGCGAAGAAGCTCACCGAGTATGAAGCCATGCGGATCACGGATTCAGAGTTAATCGAGAAGTTAAAAGCGTAGTGTGGCGAATTGAGAACGCAACGGTCGCAAGCTGAGGAATAGTTATGTGAGGTGGAAGCGAAATTGACGGAGGCGGAGGTGAAACAAATTGGCAATTATCAGAGGAGACGCGTGAAGCCTTAACTACGAGAGTGGAGCAATGTTTGCGCGGATACATGTTGTGGCAGATCGAATTCCACAATGGGCTTCGGTTACACGAGATTGAGCACCGTGCAGCCGAATTGAAAGCGAGAAGCGGGCGGAGGCATTGTCGGTTATCCAAGAAGCTTGAGTCGTATCTTACCAGATCGCGGGACGCGATAGCAAAACTAGAGGTAGAATTATTAAACGTTTTGAGGAGATGAGGTTTAGAGCGGAGGTTTTTAGGGAGCGGCAACTGCTGACTCCGGAGGCGTAGGACCCGTTTGCTGCTTGCATCAGAGCAGGTGACAGTTTTTGTTAGGAATAAAGTAGTCCAAGGCGTTGGCCTTGGGGGTCTTTTCTCAATTTAGTTTCTTAGTTTCGGACTTCTGTATTCTCAGCGCGTTTTGTGAGTTGAGTGTGTTAATCACCGCGTTAGAGATACTTCGGTTTGACGAAGGTACCGCATCCAAAGTAAGAGCCACAATTCAAATGTTCTGAAATAGCGATTGGCTGATGACAGGATTTAAGCAAATTTGTTGAGGTCCTGACCAACCTCTGAGTTTTGCAATTACTTGTTTTAGGTGTGTTAGTGTGTATTACGATGCATTGTGTGTCCTCCAAGTGACCTTCGAGTCAAACACCTGCAGTATTTCTGGGAGTGACAGTGGCCTAAGAATTAAAACTCCTCAATAGACTGTTAAATACGTGACAATCGGTACTCCTTGTGTTGTTTTTGTCCTCGTGAGATCAGGATCTTTACCATTATGACCATTTTGGTATTTATTTATCATTACACTCGTTCCTGTGTATTTCCATGCCTAGAATACGCTGAGCAAAACCTGAATTTCATATTAAAGTCAGAACTGAGGTGGACTATGAGTTTAATAATCTCAGACCTATCCTTAACGGCAATAAACATGTCATTTACATACAGCACGAGTAATATAAAGCCAAAACTTGTATTGCTAACACGCTTCATGTACACACAAGTGTCATATGCACTTCGTATGAAGCCCTGCATATGCATGAACTCATCAAAACGTTTGTTCCATTGTTGAAGACTATGCTTAAGTACATACAAGGATTTAAGCAACCGACAAACCAAACGTTCTTTTACTCTCTTCACAAAACCTTCCAATTGTCTTATGTAAATCACTTCGTACAATGCTCCATGTAAAAAGGCTGTAACAACATCCATTTGATCAAGGAATTGACCAAATAATGTGACAAGTGCATACAACAAGCATATAGTTGAAAACTTAGCAACTGATGAAAAAATCTCAGTGTAGTCGATGCCCTTCCATTGTTCAAAGCCCTTGATCATCATCTTGCCTTGAAGATTTTCTCAGCTGCATTAATAGATCCATCCTTCACCGCGAAGATCCACTTGCAATCTATAGCTTGTTTTCCATTGGGCAACTCCATGCGTTTCCAAGTATGGGTGTCATGAAGTGATTTCATCTACTTTCGCATTACTGCATCCCAATTAAGCTTCTTCAAGCCTGATTGAGTTTCAGTATAAGCGTACGAACTTCCATGCTCCGTGATCAACGCTTCTCCTGAATCATCAACAAGTAAATCCTTGTCCCTAATAGCTTGTTCAGTAGAAGACCAAGTATCATACCTTTGGCGCACGACGAGCAAGTGTTGGTCTTGCATTTGAAAATTCTGCTTGATCACTGTGTGCTGATTCAAATGGTTACTCACCAGCAATGTTTTGCTCATCATGGATCTCTTCAAGAGCAAAATCTTGCTCTTTTGCCTAGCCCATTATTTGTGGAGCACCTCTTTGTGGCCTATCATGAGAAATTTCATGAAAATCCTACCCTTCAATGATGTCAGGGAAAGATAAATGGCCTTTGGTAGTAGCAAGATCAATAATCTCCCCCTCTTTGGATGATTTGGACTCATTGAAAGAAACATCTATACTAACAAGTTTACAGCCTTCATGATCACAAAGCCTTTGACATCACGCTGATAACCTAGCATTGGGATCGAGCTTAGTACTTGATTCCCTGAGAACATGTGCATAAGCATCACATCCAAACACTCTAAGATAAGAGTAATCAGCAATCCATTTATGCCACATTTCAAACGGAGTCTTGTAACAGGTTGCATTACAAGAAAACAGGATAACCAAATAAGACACAGTATTAATGGCTTCAGCCCAAAAAATATGTGGTAAACTTGCATGGCTCATCATACTCTGTGATTTATCCAACAGTGTTCAATTGAGACTCTTTGACACGCCTTTTTGTTGTGAAGTATAAACATTGATGAAGTGGAGGGTAACCCCATCATTTTCACAAAACGCATCAAACTCCTAGGACACGTACTTCCCTTCATTCTCAAATCAATAGAATTTCACCTTCTCTCATGTCTAAGTCTCAACTTGGATATTCCACTTCTTAAAAGTGACAAAGACATCAGACTTTCATGGAAGAAAGTAGATCCACACATACCTTGAATAGTCATCAATAAACGTAACATAGTACTCCTTCCCAGAATGTGAGGCGATAGAGGAAGAGCCCCACACATCAGAATGAATATACTCAAGAATTGTCTTGGAACTATGAACGACAGTTTCAAAAGCTCGTCGCGTATGCTTTTCAAATACACATTACTCATAGAATTCAAACTTGCAAGACCTCAAGATAGGTGATAAATTTTGTTTGTGTAAAATATTCATACCTTTTTCACTCATGTGGTCAAAACGAGCATGCCACTATCTGGTCCCATACTTCAATGACGTTGTAGCATTGGTCTCACCGAGAATTGTAGATCCCTTCAAGATGTACATATTCTTTTGCTTGTGAGCTTTCTTTATCATGTTGTAATTAATCTCAACAGTGAGAATTACATCAACAACTTTCTAATGAAAGCCTCTCATGTCAACCTCCCCGAGTGAAATTAAATTTTTACGCATACTGGAAATGTGTCTAACATTCGTCAATGTTAGTTTTTTTCCATCAAACATTTGAATCCGAATAAATCCGATACCATCAATCTTAAAGGATTGATTATTTTCCATTAAGATTGAACCTTGAGATGTTGCGTAAGTTGTAAAAAGTTTTCAAATTAAACACATGTGATAAGAGCAAGCAAAGTCCAAAATCCATTCATCTCTCCAGGTAAAAAAGAGTTTCACAATACATAGGCTTCATCATTGTTGGTCACAACATTTGTAGAGGGACCAAAATATTCCTCTTTCTTCTCCTACGGCTTACTATGACAGTCTCTTTTCATATGACCTAGCTTGCCACACTTCCAACACTTCATCTCCTTCTTGTTACCTTCCATTGACTTGGACCAATCTTGTGACTTGGTGATGCTAGTAGATAGCTTCTTCAATCCCCCACGAGTGACATTGAGAACAGTAGAAGAAGAAGAAAGTGTTGAGGAAAAAAGGAGCTTTTGTTAGATGTTGTCTGTCAACAAAGCTATCACTACCTCGTTGTATGTAATGCTCTCTTTGTCTCAATGAAACAACACACAAGATAGAGTGTGATATGAGGCTGATAAGGAGCTTAAAAGCTACAATGCCTTTTTTTCATCACTTAAATTCTCACCCAGATTCAAAAGATACATCAAAAAATCATTGAAAGAATCAATCTAGTTTTAGATCTTTGTATCTTCTACCATTTTGAAGCTCATAAGCTTTAACAATGTGAAAAGCCGATTTGACAACTACTTCATGTGATACTTTGTTTGAAGCGTTTGAAACATACCTGTCATAATCTTCAACTCTTCAACTTGTTTCAACACATTAGGCTTCAAGTAGGGAGTCACAATACTCACAACTTGATCTTGAATCTCATTGCAATCCTCGTCATCAACATTCAGGGATTTCGGTTTGAAAACCTTCCCCAAACCCATTGCCTTGATCACATTCTTGACTTGTTGTTTCCATAAGAGATAGTTGGTACGGTCATCAAAACGTTTAACTTCAAACCTTGGTCCATCAACCTTAGATTACGCCATAGGTTCGATCGGCTGATTCTCAATTTGATGACGTTTCAAATTGACTTCAATAGTATCCTCAGAAAGAAAGCTTGAATACTCACTACCGTTGTCTTAATGCAGGAGTGTAGCACCTTTTGCAATAATTGGAACAAGTTCCACTCCTCACTCCAAGCTACTCATGCTCAAAACACGCTCATAGTGTTAACAATTCTCAACACAGCCTGAAAAATCGTCAGAAAATGAAAAACTTCATAATTAAATTCTCAGACCACCCACGCATAGCCCACAAGAATATGAAAATGGTTTTGTCAAAATCAATTTTGAGTAAAAAATTATTAACCCGAGAGTTTAGGGGAGTAAAAACTTGAATCTGAACCCCCAATGGAATCTTTACTACCAAAAATTTACACAAATTCTATTTCCAAAAAAGTCTTTTGCATCACGTGCTCAACTTGCTTGAGAACCACCCTGCAAAATTTGAGCTCAAAAAGATATCATTTTCCTACTCTAATACACCAAAATTGCCAAAAAAAACTATTATTTGTTTGATTCTTTTGTGACATGATTCATCACAAGGAGCGTTTTCCCCTATGCAGCTTACGTGGATCCTTTTTACAGCCTCTTCCGACCCAAATATTTTGAAGCCCCTTTTGACCCAAAATTTTCAAACCCTTAATCCATCCGAAATTACTCAAACCCTACATCCGAGATTCGTCACTCCGAATTTGCCACCCTGTGAAATCACCATAGCCAAAATTGAAATTAATCTTCAAACATCCATAACTTCGTGACCTCTCAACAGAATTCAACGGAATTTAGGTCAAGGATGAAACTATCCACTTCTTTCATCAAAGTGTAATTAGTGCCTCTAGCTACTCTTCTAAAGAGAATTAGCTAACAATTACTTCAAATTGCGAGTAGAATTTTTGATAGCAATTTCAAAAATAGCATAATTAGAAATCTTCGTGCATTAAACAAGCTCTGATGCCAATTGAAAGGCCCAAACATCCCAATCGATCAACACGCACGACAGTCACAACACTAAGAAAACGTGGTTTATCTTCCACTGGCTACGTCCACGAGCAAGAGCATAAACTTCACTAAATCATAGATGTATACACGGCCTTCATAGCCAAGCTATACTCCTTCATGTGCACTCTCTCAGTGCCATCCGGAATTGTACGTAGTGAATGTCTCCTACTCTCTTACTCTCTTACTCTCTTCTATACAAGAAGATATAAGATGCACATATTAATTAACCTAATCAAAGTTGACTTCCTAAACATGGTTATCACTAACTTGAGTTAATCCAAGGTTTAGTTAACCTAATACAAAGAGTAGAGTATCATTTCACCACGATTTTTACTCCATAACAGAATGTGGTTTTGAAAATCTCAATAAAATAGTGCTATAGAAAATACTTAGCATCTTGAACCAAAATGATTTATTATATGCGTTTTGTTATACCTTTTTTCTTCTAATGCAATTAACTTTTGGATATCATAAGATACAAACTAATGGGTGAATATTTTTCTTATTTTTTTGTTGTACAACTTATATCATCATATCTAAGAATAATATTACGAAGTTAGATCCTATAGCAAAAAAATATCACTTTTTTGAATATGCTAGTGATATGAAGGGTTATAAACTATATGTTACAGTTTATGTAAAAATATTGTAATTCAAAATATATTTTTTAATGAGGTCAGATCATTGAAAAAGTATGTGAGTTTTTAGACTCCTCTTATTGACAAGAAAGAATCTCCTGTCATAGATGTTGTTGAGAGAAAGATGCATCATTATATGATTAATGATATGATAAAAAGAGAAACTCCTGTAAAGATGGAAAAAAATTTTGAACAACAAGATTTAGATAATAGTTTATTATTAATGAGCTTCAAATGTCTGCATCATACAATAGTGATTCACTAAAATTTTCTACTAAAAGATGGTCAAATTGAATTAGTAGAGCTCTTGCAAAGTATGAATTATACACAAATTGTTTATATTCTTGAAGATCGTGATATTCATACAGAAAATGATGATCACATTGTGTTGATCTTGAAAAAGTAGAAACTTTTTTAAAAGAAATTCAAGTATTTGTAAATAAGCTTGAATGAAATGTTGCTATGGAACCGGAGATGCACTCACTTGTGAATAAAAAAACTTGGAAACTAGTGGAGCTACCAATGAATCAAACTTCAATTGATTGCAAGTGGATGTACAAATTGAATAACAATTCAGGTCACGATGAGAAGAATATCTTCAAATTAAAAATTGATGACTAGAAATTTTACAACAAAAAAAACATGTGGACTACAACAAAGCTTTTTCACTTGTAACATACTTTGTTACAATTTGTCCAGCATATGCAATTATCGCAATATTGTATTGTTATATATTAGATGAATATTGTTACAACATTCCTTCACGGATTACTAGATAAAATCACATGATATTACATGAGACATCTAGTTGGTTTTGAGTACAAAGATCAAGAGAAGTTGGTTTGTAGATTTCTGAAATCACTTTGAAGGTATGAAATCAATACTTAAGTGCGTAGCTCAATATACAACAGAAGATGAGTTTGTAGCTGTAGCAGAAGCATCAAAGAAAACAATTGGATTTTATAGATTCACAAAATCACCAGATTGAAACATGAGGTTGTTAATCTTCATTTTGATAACCAAAGTGCATTATATCTTGCTAGAAATCAAATAATGAACAACAAACTGAAACATATTGACACTAGTTATAATTTCTCAAACATAGAGTTCATTAGCCGTTTTAGTTAATTATATATATAATTGGAGGAATGTCAAAACAGATGCATTTCATGTTATATATTGATTTTTTGCACACAAACCCAAGTATCATCTCCAAGCATATTTTTGTTACACATTGCTGTATATATGCAGAAAATGTGTAAGTACAAACATAATTTATACGCAATAAAATTTAAGTTTGACACAACATGTAGCTTGTGATGCGATGAGTCAAACATCAAATTTTGTTCATAGTGTGTAGGAGGAATGCTAAAAACATGCTTTCAGTTAGGGCTATGATTGGATCAGATTCGGATAGAACCCAAATCAATCCGCAAAATTCCATTATTGTGAGGGGGGCGGCAAGAAAGAATCAAGAAATTATAGAAAGAGTTGATGTGAGAATTTTTTGAGGAGGCAGGGCCAGCAACATAGGTTGCGCAGCACGGCTTAACTTAACGCAGAAGCAAGTGAGCATAGAAAGCGAGTGCCTACACCACATTGAGCGAGGTGTGTAGCAGGCGGGATGAAGAGGAGTGCTAGACATGAGAGTAAGAGGAAAGTTTTGTGAGACGGAGTGAAAGCCGATGCACACAACGACGAACCAGATGGGGCTTGCAGCTAAGCTCTTATTGATTGTTGATTTTTACTCATGTCAGCCTAATCACTTCGGATATCTTCAGTTGTTGTCATCAGCAACCTTCAACAATCCACAGAGCAATCCGCTACAGACATTTGAAAAGCTTCGCGAGGATACTTCCAAGGTATTGTTGCTTCGATGAATCATCCGATCGCAGCCTTCGAGCTTTCTGCCTTTTCCTTACAAGAAAGTATATAACAAACGTTTTGGATAACAAAATGTAATAACCCACTAAAGGCTAAAACTGCAATATAGTGGTTGAAAGGTCGAACCCACAGGGACAGAGGAACACACAGGGTACAAAGTGTCACGTTTTAACAGACTATTGAGGAGTTTGAATTCTCAGGCGACTGTCACTCCCAGGATTACTGCAAGTGTCCACTCGGAGCGCACTCGGAGGTCGCATAGTGCAGCGTAACACACACACACACACACCTGAAACTACAGAAACACAACCCAGAGATCCGTTAGGACCTCTACTCAAGATTTCAGGGGGGAAGGTCTCTCAAGAGTACACTCAGCGAAGCTGCGGGTAGTGACTCCCAACTCCGGCTTTTACAACACTTCCGCTAGCTTGCTGCTAGCGTAGAACCCGGTTTGGACTGCCTACTTCGGATCGAAGTCACTCATACGCGGTGAACAACACTCTCAACTCACAAAACGCGCAGAGAACACAGGTCCGCACTAAAGGACTCACTGAGAAATATTCCAGTAACACACCACAACAGTCTATTGAAGAGTTTGAATTCTTAGGCACTTGTCATTCCCAGAAATACTACAGGGGTTACCCTTAAGGCACCTGCTGCAGCGTAACCTGAATTTACAACCAAGGCTTACAAGAAGTAGCAAAACTTCACTTTGGCATTCAGGGGAAAAATCCCAAAGGAGTACAATCAGGAACAAACACTCGAAGGTGTAGGGGCGAAACTATTCAAGTATCTAACTAGTCACTGGCTCTGAGCATCGGCAATCACCCGCTGGTGTAGGTCCGAACTACTCAAGTCTCTAACCAATGTACTAGCTCTGAACATTCGGCCAAAGGCCTTCAGCTACAAAATGCGGAACGCCAAGTTGTAGCTCCTCTTGCGTGGTGACAGAACTAAGGACACAAACACGCAGAGAAAATGAGTTCCTGATCTGCACTTCCGAAATTGGGAAAGAACCCAAGGCAAGACGCCTTGAACTACTTTATACCTTCTAAGTCCTAACTAGCACTACACTGCACTATGCTACGCGCCTGCACGGAACCACGCTACACTACACTCCGCGGAACCTGTGCTTCGCCTCCTTCGCGTCGGACTGCCGCGCACTAACTCCCTACCCTGCCAGTCTTCCCCTCGACTGCGCAGTCCCAAACGCTGCAACGCCATGGACACCTCCGCCTCGAGGGTGGACATGGTATCCCGCGCCTTCGACAGAAAGGAGTCTAACTTCTTCGCCACCTTCCGCCGACTCCTACTGTCCCCTGACAACAACCTGGCTGCACGAAGCTCCAACTCACGCAGTGTGAGTTTCTCCTGCGCCGCCACTTCCCAGTGGGCGTAGCCCTTGAGACAGTGAGCGACTCGCCTCGCCATCTCCTCCTTCATGCGATCTGCCTCTCGCCTGCGATCGTCTTCAATTACTACCAACTGCGATTCGGCATCCGCACGCTGAGCTCTCAATTCCCCGCACTCCGACTGCAGCCTGCGGATCAACTCCTCATCCGCCTGTCGTGCGAGCTTACATTCCGCCAACAACCGCGTCTGTCGCACGAGCTCCTCTGACAGAATCTGATTCTGAGTCTTCTCAGAAATCAATTCCTCCGTGGTCTTCACCACATCCCTGGTGAGCTCTTCCAGTCTTGCCTTCTTCAATGTGTCGTAGTGGGTGTGCGTCTTCCGCACGAGATTATACTGTCCCCACAAACAGTCATGCTTCTCCCGCAAATCCTTCAGCTTCCGGTCCACCCTAGCTAGTAGCTTGCCGGTGTGGACTTTAGTGCGAGTCCGCTTGCGCACTAACTCGATGTAGGACCCCGGCTGGAGTGGATCGGCGTATTTATCAAATTTGCGATCCAAGTACTTCAGCAGAGGTAGTACCTGCTCAGAGAGCGCCGCCGCCGGCGCTCCAACAATTTCCTCCTCCTCCTCCTCGGTATCTCTCGATCCCGACATTGCTTATGTGGAGCCTCCATCGTCATCATCCGAGGGAAGGATTTCGGTCGCCATTGATTGCGTTGGCGACTGACCCGAGTGGGGCTGCGAGTTGTCTACGGGTGCTGCCTCCGAAGGCACTCCTGCAGCTTCGCTGCTCCCCGCTAAAATGTCCAAGGCGGTGGGTGAATGTGGTCGTGCTACATCCCCATCCCCCGCCTGTCGATCGTCGACTGTGTCCTCTTCGCCGCCGACGTCCGCCGCCGAAGGCGATCGAGCGGAATGTGTCTGCGCGGGGTGTAATTGCGCATCGCGCACCCGAATTTCGTCCCGCGGACAGACAATCCGCTCCTCCGTTAGGTCCTGCTCCCTCATTCGGTCCTGCACGAGGGCTGCGTCTGGCCTGTGCGTAGGCGCAAATACCGGCGCCTTGTCCGCCGCAGGCGCAGCGCCGAAGGCGTCTATCGCCGAAGGCGACAGAGCCGAAGGCCGCTCACCCGATGTACCTGGCCTCAAAGGCCCTACCGCCGAAGGCGCATCTGCCGGCGGATTACCCGCCGAAGGTGCGGCCTCCGCACGCTCCCTACTCAAAACTCGCTGACCCGAAGGTCCAGGCGCCGAAGGCGCAAATCACGGCGTGTTGTACGCCGGAGGGTCTGGTCCCGAAGGCCCTTGACCCGAAGGCGGATCTTCCGCCGGCTCCTTCCCCTTCCTACGTTGTATCGGGGGTGAATCCTGCCTGTGCGTAGGCGGCCGCCTGTGCGTAGGCGAACTTTCTCTGCCTACGCGTAGGCGAAGGTCCACGTCCGCTTGGGGTCGCCTTTCCGCTGAAGCTCGCCTGTGCGTAGGCGGAACACTCGTCCGCATCGCACGTGGTAACTCCGGAGGCCCTTGGCCCGAAGACCGCCTCTCGTCCGTCGGAGGTGTGGCGTGGTCCGCCGCTCCTGCGGATGTCCGCGCTCTCTCGCTCCTCTCTAGCGACGCACTTCCCTTCTCCGTGGCGATCGTCGCCGTGTCCGCGCTACTGGCTGGTAACACAAGCCTGCGCGCCTTCTGCTTCGGCCGGCTGCACACTTCGTGAAGTGGCCGCTGACGTATGGGAGCAGTGAATTCTTGATGCTGCTCCTCCTCGGACTCCTCTCTCCATCGACGCTTCCGCGGCACTCTTGCTGCGGGTGTGCTCCTTCCCTCGTCTCTCCGTGTCGGCGGAGTAGAAGCTGGTGAATACTCCGCGTCGGTGTCGACCTCGTTATCCCGCACATACTTCCCAGGATGGTCAACGGACAATGGCGGAAAACGAGCGAGCTCCGCCGCGGTCAAACAATTTCTCTGCCGATAGAATTTGATCAAGAAAGGAGAGAGGTGATTGAGAGTTCCCCCCTTCTCCTCGAATGCGTGCTGTCGCATCACTCTGTGCAGGATGCTCGCCCAGTGAACTGGAGCTCCCTCCAAGATGAGCTCCACAAAAGAAACCTGCCACAAGGTGATGTAGGAGGTGCGGTGTGGCTGCAGCAATTGCAGCAGCGCCGCTGCTAAAGTTCGGCGGAAGCGATCTTTGTAGTCGCGGGTCTTGTACCCATTCTTGGTAGACCTCTCCCGCTTGAACAATTCCACAAATTGCGCCTCGTCTTGCTTCGACACCTTGACGCTCTCACTATCAAAGAGAAGGTACCCTTCGATGCCGGCACACCTTCCCAATGCCTGCGCCCAATCTTGGACGGTCCACCGATCGACATGCGGACGCAATCCGCGCGTAGGTGGTCGCTGTGGTTCCAGCCATTCGCGCACCATGTCCACACAAATGTAATTCCATCCCCATAGCAAGAAATCGAGCTTTCTTGCGATCAGCCGTTCCTCGTAGGCACGCAACCCGTTCTGTGGAAGCCAGAGCGGCAGCATCCGCAATCTGTTCAGCTTCGACATTGCGTTCTTGAAATTAGCTTGCTCGCTAGTTCTCTCTCTGCTCCGCTCGAGCTCCTTGCTCCCTCTGCAAGCTCTAATCTCACTCAATTCCAAATCGCGCGCACTCAATTCTCTCTCAATCAACAAGTAATCCTCCGCGCGGCGATGTCTGGGATGTTTAGCAGCTAGCAGGTGGGCTCGCGCAGCTCGCACTAGACAATGAAATCGCGAATTCAAGAATGGGGCGTCCTCCGTCTCCCGGTCGAAGGTCATGGTCGGCTCTTGGTCGTGAGGGTCGAATCACTTGATGACCGCGCCGGCTCTACGCTAAAACGGTCTCCACTCTCACGCGCGGCTTCACGCTCCGCCGACGCCGATTTAACTCACACGCTCGAATTGGCAAATTTGAACTCCGCTAGCGTACTACGCCGCGGACATGGGTGCGCAGCGCCGAAGGCGGATTTTCCGCCTTGCGCGCTACACTCGTTCGTACCGCTCCTCGGCCAATCCCCCTCCGCCGAAGGCGATCGTCCGCGCATCGGACAAAAGTTGAACTCCCTTCTGCGTAGGCGGAATCCCTGGCGGAATCTCCGCCGGCGCGGAACTTCACCTGCCTGTGCGTAGGCGCTCGCCTGCGCGTAGGCGAATTCCGTCCGCGCTGCTGCGCTGGCGCGGAAGGCGTTGACCGCGGTCAACAGGCTCCGTCCAGTCTGTCCATTTCTTGCCTCTCCGTCGGCGCTCTCGCCGCCGCAACTCCGTCCGACCGAAGGCGCATCCATCCGTTCCGTCCGTACAGTCCGTACGGTCCGTACGGATTTTACTACTCCGGTGGTTCCTCGCCCGTCCGCGCTGTTGCGCTGGCGCGGAAGGCGCCGTATAATTTCTAACCCCGAAGGCGCATTTCTAGGGCCGAATGCGGATTTTCCGCCGACGCCGAAGCGCCTGTGCGTAGGCGGACTTCGCTCGTCCGCCTGGGCAGAGGTTTCCTCGCCTACACGTAGGCGACATTCGCGGCGGATATCGCGCCTACGTCAAACCCTATTTCGCCTACGCGTAGGCGAACTGCCTTCGTCCGCGCATAGGACAAACTTTCCTCGCCTACTCGTAGGCGGAAAGCTGAGTATCTTGCGACCTTCATAACTCCCGGAGTCCTCATCCGTTTGTGGCGTTCTTGGGCTCGTTTGAATCAGCGCGTCGAGCTCTTTCCAACAAGACCCTAACCAAGTCAAGGCGTTTGGGAATTGATTAAATTCTGAAGGATTCCTCTAGCGCCAAAGGCGGATTTTGCGCCTTGCGCCGAAGGGGTTATACCTTCAGAGCCCGCATGGAGGGTGGTGTTCGTCCCAGACGTTGCACCCCACTCCTGGATTCTACGAGTTCTCTCGAGAATCTATGCGATCTTCCGATTTCACTCTGTTTTGATGCACCGAAGGCTATTTACATTGCTGCCGCGGTATAGTTTTTCAAAAATGTTTTAATTTCCTCAAAAATACCAAAAATGGGGTACCACACAAAACATTGTCTTGTTTCAACAGCTCTGCCCGCTAAGTTTAATTTTTGAGTTTCGAGTCGGATACAACCCTCTACTTGGATTCGATCCAACTCGAACCTGATCTTAGGTTGGGCATGATACTTGGACTTGTAAGCAAAAGCAATTTGTTCTTCACAAGTCATGTGAACACGCATCTGTGGTCGTTGTTTATGTGATGCTTGTGACATTACGCTATATTAATTTCATCTTTTTTTGGCTAAGCTTAGTTCTAATTAGCTCTAGTTTAAAAAATGAGCTTTTTTTAGATTTTCTTCTAAGACTTCTTGCAGAGTAATTTTATAGATTATCAAGATTATTGTACACACGACATGAATTAATGTGAAGATTATAATGGTGTATCGAAGTTAAATTCAAGTTAATTTGATTCAAATTAGGATTATGACTAGCTACTCTAACTAGGATTAACCCTAGGACTTCAACTTACTCAAGTATATATGAAGGTACAAGACATAACTCAACTCAAATATTTGTTTTTTTTTTGAGTGCAGTACTTGTCATTTTCATGGACATTATCTGAGCATGACAAACCACATAATTTTTTATTGTCAATTTTGTTTGTGTATGTATCAATTTTTGTGCGTCATCTAAAAAGTCATTGGGTATTCATAAGGATTGAATTATAAAATAATTTTGTTCCTCGATGTATCAAATTTTGTGTTTTATCTAACAAAACATAGGATATTCATCTGTATTGGATGATAATGCAATTAATAATTTATTTTTTTAACCAATTTCTTCTATAAAAAATTCTTTTGAAAACCTCATAGATGTTGATGTACCTTCTATCTATTCTCATTCTTTTACTATAATCCTTTCACGGCTAATATTTTATTTTTTTTAGAAGCATAATTTTTCTCAAGAGTTAATCATCGTAATACAATATATCCTTGTTATTGATAGCTTTTAATGTGGAAATTGACATATTGGTGAATGAGCAAAGCCTATAATAACATTTGCTATCTGTAACTTATTTTACATGTATATGCAAATAGACCTTGCCACTCTAGTCTAGTTCATGCAACATAGCAGTTGACTTAGTTTTCTATACTTTTGACTATACTATATTTATATTAGAAAATCTCATGACAATACTAAAAGCGCCTGGCCAATCTTCTCTTGATGGTTATCTACCTTTTTTTCCATTATCTTTCGCATACACTTTTCTCCTTGCTATTTATTATCTTCTTTTCAAGCAAGAAAGTAATCCCTTACCGTACGATGCTTTTGTATTGTAAGATAAAATCATCTTCATAAAAGTAGTATAAAAAGACTCATTGAAAGTATTAATGATGTAATCGTTTAATGTGTCTATGAGAAGATGTCGAGACTGTCTCGACATCTTCTCATCTAGTAGAAGAATCTTACATTTATTCTTACAGTTATTGATGAGCCATATACTACCTGCCGTCTGTATAGTATGATGACACACTTGATATTTGGAGAGTACGAAATGAGTGTGAATGTGGCAATACAAAGAGCGACAGTAGCGTTGCGCCTGCTTTTTGAAAAGGTCAACGGCCTTCACCCTCGCAAGTAGTGGATAATGCTCGCAAGCTGGCATGTAAAATGAGATTTTCGTGTGCTGAATTTGTACGTAGAAGCAATTATCGCTACCTTGCACAAGCATGTGAAAGATAGCGTATGAGAGAGAACCACACTGATTACCGAACAGTAACTTTGAGCTTGGAATGTGGTCGTGAAACCGTGTCCTGAAGCTTAGCTTGGAATCTGATGATAGCTCAATAGTAGTCATTTGGTAATGACCACCCTGATGTCAGAAACTGATCTGGACTCGGGGGATCCTTCAAGTTTCAGATACCTCATCCGGCGTTGGTACAATTTGTTCCAATTTTGCTGGTGTGTCTGGTGGGCAAAGGTACTTTGCTACGAAAGTGTCAAATCACAAGCAGACCGCTGATGCTTTCCTCGTTGGGAAGAACTGGTCCTCAAAACTGGATTAACAGGCAATTATGTTTCCTTCCCTTTCTATGAACGCACGTGAGTTTTAGGTGTGTACTAGGCATCGGCAAGGTTTATGTTCTCTGCCTTTACCCTTACCGCATTGGGTATGCTTACATATATTTAATAATAATAAAAAATGCACTTTATCTTTTTACACTTTATCCGAGTAATTATCAAGCGTAGGAAAGATGACCAATGAACCAAATGTATTAACATTTCCAAGGCGAATGTTTAATTGTGATCATGAAATATTAATCACCATTCGATCTCCGAACATTGCCAGAAGAGACTAGTACTCACAAACTTAGCAAGTGGTAACTTTACAACACACCCTTTCTACTATTGAGTAAAAGTTATTTTACTTTATTTCTACCTGCGACTTTTACCCTTGAATAAAAGTTATTTCACCTTACCTCGAAGAGTACTAGTGTGTACAAAATATTCAATTCAATAACTGGTGATATGGTAATGAACTAGGAGAGCATAAACTTTTGAGGAAAGGACTTGTCCTCTCCACTCAAAAAAAGTGGAATTGTGCAATGTCAACATGCAGAATTCATTGTGGCCGGTCAACATTGTTGACCGGCAACGACTTGGTGCAATTTCAGCTCAACACCGCAAATTTCAGACCTCGCATTTTTGTCAATACTGGTTTATACAGAAATCTCTCTGGCCACTTCGAGGGCAATCGATTTTTTTACTGCAATTATTCATTTCGTTTCAGATTCTCTCTCTTATCGATGAAGTTGAGCTCTTCAGCTCAATCCAATCTCAGTTCTGATCGTAAAAGCGGGAGCAAGAACTCACTACTGCAAATGACAAATGTATTTACAAAACATATGAAGGCCCTGAATTTCCGTGGTTTATATTGCATATATTTTCCTCTTAGATCCAAAAACAATGGATGCAAAACTTCTTCCCAATGCTCGAGGTCAACAAAGAGTAAACGAAAGTGTATTTTCTAATAATAGTACGAACGAACGTAATTTACGTAAATTAGCCCAAGAACGTTCTTCTTGAAAGGCATCAACAATACTTCAAAACTTGGAGCATATTCTGCTTTGATACTCTGCAATCGTTTGCATGAATTGTCTTATCCATCCGCGTTTAAAAGAATGGTATCCCGTAGGTTAAGTGGGCTGCTGAATGTTCTCAGGAGGGCTTTCTACAGTGTATCTAGATATATCTGGACTTCACATGCACAGCTGGCATATTTGAGATTAAGATGGAGCACCATCGACTTTAGAGAGAGACGTGATTTTAGCATCTCAGGGCCATTGACAGGAGAAAGATCGATTGCCTCGTAGACATAAATACCCTGTTCAATCAAGGTTAGAATTGCAATTTTTTGAACGCCAGTCTTGAGAAATATAGCCTTCAAGGCTTCAGTAGCTGAGTATAGCACCAAGATTTTCTTGGTTCATACAAGGAAATAGTATACGCTGTACAGAGTTGAATATATTTATCAACAGGCAGTGCCACTTCTTGTTTAATGGCGTCTATTCTTCCCACTCATTCTCAGTACGATGTAGAAAAGAGTTCGGTAAAACATCCCAAAACTGATCGTTATTCCTAAATTCACCCACTTCGAAAACAGGACGATTCCTCGGGAGACAAGAATGTCATGGCCCGTGAGGACACAAGTTTCAGGGCTCAACTGCGCGTAGGAGGTATTCGCCAAGGCACCACGGAGGTATCCAAGCATCCCGTCGATTAGACCTGCACCCTGGACTTCTGCGAGAGGAGTGCCGAAGAGGATTTCTGAGCCCCTCTGGAAGCAGCTCCCATCACGGTCAAATTCGTTGATGAGTACAGCGTCGAATGGGTATTTTATTGGAGACATGTAGTGGAACCAGATCCAGTACTTAGGAATGCGGTCCGTGGTGACGAAGTAGCCACTAAGCAGCAGAAAGTAGGCCAGCCATGCCATTACTAGCATGTAGCCGATCATCACGTTGGGCATCAACGCCGACAGGAGGGTGACGAATGAGTTACCAGCCCAGAATGACGCCCACGTTATCAGAACGAAGAACCCAAATCCTGCGCTACCACCGGCTAGACCCACAGCCCACCATACGGAAATTGAGAACGCCAGAGCCATAGTTCCTAGAACCGGGATGTAAATGAGAGCGTGCGCCAGAACGTACGACGACTTCCGATAAGCGTTGTGAGCAGTCTCCCTCATGAAAATGTTGCGCTCCTGCAAGCATGACAACGATCCTGGCGCAGTCAAAATTGCTGTTCTATTCAAGACACACTGGACGACATCCAGAGGCAAATGCGTCCACCTGATCGCCGCAAGACAAATGCGACCCTTTCCTCTGGTGCTCTGATCTCAGATCCCTGATCTAAACGAGAGTGGCTTCGGTCATCGAATGTGGCGCTTCGTCTGTAAAACAGTAGCGTCCAAGAAAATTCATCGAGCCGAGTGTACTAAAAACCGTCTCTATCACAATACTTTCCCACTGAAAGTTCTTCTCTGGGTATAACTAAATTACTTCAGCACACTCGCTTCCAAGCTAGCCCCTTCAATCATCCCATCAAGGATTCAGCAGGAAAGTCGACAACGGCGGAAAGACCCACGAGAGATTTGAGATACAGACTTGTATTGTGGCAGTATAATAAAGTCTCGACGGAAGGATTGCACTAGGAATGAGCGTGGCCCGTCTCCGTTGTATACAGATCCACGCGAGAGATCAGACTCGGTGACATGAAGTCCAGCTGAACAGCTCCACATCGTGAAGCTCGCATCGTTGAGACGCTCTCAACGATGATCCATCAGTTCTGTACGGCGGCGGCGGGTGACATGTCCGTGAACCTCATGTCCAGATAAACAAATACTTGCGCAGCGCAGCATGGCAGCGAGTTGACGGAGAATGAACTGCGTAGAGGAGAACTACGTACCATGATAAACACCGGCAGGGCGTCGGCGCAGGCGTAGTACGTGGCAGACATGGCGAGGGCGAAGAAGCCGATGCGCTCCTGGACACCGAGAGGGCTGTGGTCGAGGCCCCAGTAGACGGTGGCAATGAGGAAGCCGGTGCCCAGAATGCAGCCCACGCGCACCAGGAACAACGACGGCGTCCGACTGAAGTTGATCAGCGATCTCCACGTCAACACAGGCACTTCGCGCCACATCGGATTGGCGAATTTCGCCACCATGGACGAGGCCGAGTCCAGCGTGGCCAAGTCGACCATGACATCGCCGCCGCCATCTCCATCGTTGTATCCTCGTGTCGCCACAAGCTTGCCTCTCGCGATGCTCGCAATTAGAGCGCCGCGAACATCCATTCCACCGAACGGCGACTTCGGTCCGCACTCCGCCCCATCGTTGCCCTCCCCCCACACCCTCAAGAATTCGACCAGAGGCTGGATTCCCGTGGGTGAGCTTTGTAGCTCCTGAATCAGGTCCAGACCATGCTCTGTGCTGTTCTCGTGCTCCGGAACGGGCCGCCCAAAGGCGGCGTAAAACGAGTTCAATTCCGAAGGTGGTCCCCCGTAGATTTTCTGACCGAACGCCAGAATTATGAGCCTGTCGAGGAGTCCCAGGATTCTATAGCTCGGCTGGTGGATCGTGAGAATCACTATGCTGCCCGCGCGAGCTATCTTTTGCAAGGTTTTGATGACGAGGAAGGCTGAGGTCGAGTCCAATCCCGAGGTGGGTTCGTCCAGGAAGAGCAACAGAGGGTCGTGTATAATGTCAATCCCGATTGACACTCTGCGCCTCTCCCCTCCCGAGACGCCGCGGTGGTCCTCGTCTCCGATGATGGTGTGGGCCACTCCGTGCAGACCGAGCTGCAGCAGCAGCTGCCCCACTCGCTCCCTCTTGCGTGCTACGCTGTGAGAGCTGCTGGGCAGCCTCACTTTCGCTGCAAACATGAGCGTCTCCTCGACGGTCAGCATCGGAAACAGCAGATCGTCCTGCATCACGTATGCACTGATGCTCTTGAGCAGGCTATTGGACACCTGCACAATCACAAACGAAGAACAAACTCTCGGGCTCAGATATGATTATCACGTTACTCGAAACGACGCCGTTATCAGTTCATATATTTTCGCATATCAGTTCATATATGAACTGACGTGAGAAAATTATAGGACATACTCAACACCTTTCACAGAATCACAATTACAGGACACTTAACAAAGTACAGACATTGTTGGGGCCTGTGAAAGACTTAGAATGTGCAGTCATATGATGAAATTTATTGGTGTCAGATCAAATCAGATGCTTTCTGATGTTTTTACTCGAATCACTTATGTAAATATTTATATTAATCTATATACAGAATGAGTGCGTCTATGATCACGTGCTCAAGAGAGCTAAATGAACCACATGATCACGTTGTTTATGCACAATGGACATGTGGGTTGAGAGGAGATTCAGCAACCTGCTCTCCGTTCAGAGTAATGGTGCCCGCCAAGCTCTCGGGAACTATTCGCTGAGCTAGAGCATCGATCAGAGTAGACTTGCCCGAACCGCTGGGACCCATGATGGCCAAGATCTCACCATCCCTGGCTTCTCCGGAAATCTGGTCCAAGAGGGGGACTCGAGAGCTAGTGCTTGGTGGCGGAGACTGAGTCGGATTCACCATAGCTGAATTCTGGCACATGCCCGGAACTGCTGACCTTGAGTTCTTCTGCTTCACCGTGTACGTGAGACTATGAAACTGCAGCACGATCGACGGGTGCTTCCTGATATCTGATTGGTTCATGCTCTCACTTTCGTCCAAGACGTCAACAACTTTGTCCCCCGGGCCTGCCATCGCGACTCCCGATACTGACATATCGAATGAACTACTGTTTGACTTGGATCCCGACATATCGAATGAACTCCCTACGTTTCTGACCTTCTTCAGCACTTCCCCCAGTGTGGGAAGCCGGCAAGGTACCAATGCCGATTTGAAGCTTGTGGACGCCCGTGGAGCCAGAAGTATGCTGCCATGTTCACGATCAGACACTGTCACAGCGTTGGAGGCCTCCACTGGAACGCCCATACCCTCCGACGAGATTTCCGTCGTAGTGCTGCTCATCGTCTTTTCGCGACGCTGGAGCGGAACTCTTCCAGTTACTGACGCCGACGACGTGACGGTCGCGTTTGAATCGCCCCTCTCAGTTGGCACAGCCCCTTCAGCAGCGGGAAGCTGGACGCTATTAAACGAAATTTCTATGGATCCGACTGCTGGTGAGGTGAACTGACCCCCCAAGACGATGGAGCGATCGACCAATCGATGGATCGAGCCTATGTACTCAGAGGGAAACTCCTGCGATGAGTGGGTCCTCTGTCTCGATAAGACAGAGTACCAACTTACGTTCGACGAATTGAATATTGCCTAATAAACTACTCTGCTTTAGGAGGAGTTCGTTGTTGACATTGGAACTCCTGGCGCGTGGAACAAACTAGACCCACCATCCGAGGGTGAGGGCTGTGCAGTGTACAGAATTTATGTCCATGTGAGCGAGATTCAATTCCGTGGCATCTGAAAATAACTCCTCATCTTCCAGGATTGATTATCTTATGTAGTCGAATTGGGGTGACTCGAATCTCGTGGTGATGGCTGCCTTTTAAAAAAGGCTGCCACTCCCTACGAACAAAGGACTTTTTTTTGTGAGTAAGTAGACTGCAAGGCGATAGTGGAGATCGTTGGACCTCCTCGTCCGACCTTAGCAAGAACTGCACCTTTGAATCTGCTCACAACAAGCCCCCACACGCGCATCGAATGATTCATGCTTGTCTCTAAATAAGTACGTTCATCCGAATAAATGAAAACTTCTACCAGCGCCGGTTATATGACAGACTCTGACATGCTCTTCGATCCAGTTCTCTCCGTGGATCTCAAGAACTCCCTACTTATGTTCGACACAAAGCGACCGCAATTACCAACAGATAACTTTCCTCCATCGATCGAGAATCTTCCCAGGGACCATATCACTCTTTTCAAGCATGCATATTCTTGTCTACTTACATACGTACGAACACCTTTTCAAAAGCTCGCCCCCGAATGGAATTGAATCACTCATTGCAGATCTATTGCAGCCGGCATCGACATGTTCTGGGTAAAGCAGGCGCTAAAGATGCTCTAATCTCGCTCGGATTGGCAACATCATTCGGAGTGTAGTCCTCTGGACGCCGTTGAGAAATCTTCGAGACCACGAATCGAGCTCTGGGGAGGGAAGCGAGCAGCTCCCCACCCCGTGGACCATCGCTTCGTGGCCTCGAGGTGATGAAGTCTGCTTCAATGAAAATTTTATGCATGCTGCAACTTTAAGAGCTGGACTGAGGATCTTAGATTCCATTTCCCAATCACCTACAGACGAATGTGTTCGGATAAAAACATACACAGTTTCCTGCCTCAGGCACGTTCAAAGCTACAATGCACCTTTCGCATCACGCTTCCTGATAATCAGATATGTATTTGCTCTGATCAGTCAACAAGTTCAGGCTGGGATCGCTGGATACCACAATATTTCCGCGGTTTTTTCAGAAGCCAGTACTCTGTGATCAAAGGATGGTGAGGGGCCTACCACCAAGCTGCTGTTGGCCTCTTGACTAACTGGTCAACTGTATTGTACTCCTCCCAGTCAGGACATGAGCAATCAACGATGTTGCTAACACACCTCAGTCCGGGCTCCGGGCAAGAGCGCATCTTTGGTACATAGGGCTAAGGAACTGAAGAGATCACAGCTTCGTGATGCCGCATGCCAAATCCTTGAGTGAAGGCTCGAAAAGTCGCATTGAGTCGATATGTGTGCCAAGGGTGTTGCGGACCAGAACCAGAAGCTGGGGATGATGGGCCATGTAAGCAAGTCAGGAACAAACCTCGCGGGGCAGCCATCTACACGTTGGACCATCGCTGTTGGTGCAAGCAGCGATCGTTGATTTCGAGTCTACTCTTAACTGCATTACTGGGAGTTGAAGTTCTGGACATGCACCTGATGTCCACCTCGAGGTGCTATGAGAGAGATAGCGGTAGGCAGCCAAAAGATTCCACCACAATCACGTCTGAAGAACTGAACGAGGAGGTAGCCAGCTCGGTTTTATTCGGGTCGAAGATCGCTCATGTCGTGTGGGGAATACCTTCGGAGGGACAACATGATCGACGGGGAGGGGTGGTAGTGATATAGAGCTGCGTGGCTTCACGAGAATCTTGATCTGAGTCCTGCCATCTTATTCATCATGGGCAGAGAGGGTGTTGGTCTGCTGTTCGCTCTGTGGATCGCATCCGGAGCAACGCAATTTGTCGTTCACGCCGTCACTTCGTCGTTCAGCGTCCAAGAGGGCAGCTTCTCATGTGGATCAACAGGGAATATGTTGTGCAGCAGGGACGCCTCGACTACCGCAGAGGGAGTATTGCTGCTCACACCCCGTGAGCCTTACAAACAGATCAATTCTAATATTTTTGAGGCGACGGTCGGCATGGCTCTTTACAAAGAGCCTATACAGCTGCTGAATACAACAAGCAGCCATTCTGCTTCTTTCAATATCTCTTTCAGCATCAGTATGAATGCGGTCACCACCATACCAGGCGATGGCATGGCTTTTGTAATGTGTTCACAATCGGACTTCGTGGGAGCTCCGGGACGTACTCTCGGTGCTTTCAGCAAGAACCAACTCGAGATGGGCATAAATGTTTTGGCTGTGGAATTTGACACCTACCAGAACAATCTAGACTCGGATTTCGAAGCTGATGCGGACAATAACCACGTCGGTATAGACATCAACTCGATCAACTCGAAGAAGGCGGATTATGTTTGGAGCTTCCGCCTCGTAGAGAGTGGGAGGTTGTACGCGTGGGTGGATTACGACTCTACCACTTCGACATTGGAAATGAGAATAAGCCAGACGAGTGAGAAGCCCGCAAAACCTAAGCTTTCGTACAGCACGGACCTGAGAACGGTGTTCCATAAAGAGCAAGTTTGGGTGGGGTTTTCAGCGGCGAATGGGAATTCCACTTCTTACAGCTACAGCGCGGCGTATGATCTGACTGTAAAAAGCTCATTTCCCATCGAGGCAGAAGGCATGCATGATGACAATATTGATGCAATGCAGTGGGTTTATAGCTCGGAGGGCTCAAAACTCTACGAGAAGGCTATCGCAGGAGTTTCAGTAGGGGTCGCAGCCGCAGTGCTCGGTGCTTATGTCGTGAGTCGGAGCTACTGGCTCCGAAAAAGGAGAAACATGTCGTACAACAGCAGCAAACGGGGAGGCGGTAGTGACGCAGTCGATCGGGACCTGGAGTCTATTATTACAGGACTGTCGTTCACGGCCACGGATACGAGGATCCAAGTGTTCAAGTACAAGGATCTGAGCGCTGCAACGAACAATTTCGACGACGATTTGAAGCTCGGGACGGGGGGGTTCGGGAGTGTGTACCGTGGCCGGATTCCGGGCACGGATCGGGATGTTGCTGTGAAGAGGATGGACAACACGTCGCCGCAGGGGTCCAGGCAGTTTCTGGCTGAGGTTTACACCGTCAGCCAGCTCCGGCACCGGAACATTGTCCAGCTACGGGGATGGTGCTCGGATGGGCCCGAGTCATCCAAATACCTGCTGGTGTACGAGCTCATGCCCAAAGGCAGTCTCGACAATTACCTGTACTCGCAAGTATCGGACGTGGTGCTGTCATGGGAGGGCAGGTTCAAAATTCTGGAAGGACTGGCGGCTGCTCTCCACTATATGCACGAGGGTTGGCGACATCAAGTGATCCATCGGGACGTGAAGACCAGCAATATCATGCTTGACGACGACTTCCAGGCAGTGCTGGGAGACTTCGGGCTCGCTCGAGCATCGCGCCACTCGAAGGATCCCCCCACCACGTCTGTGGCTGGAACGCACGGCTACATTGCCCCGGAAGCATTGCTAACAGGCAAGTACACAGTCAAGACGGATGTGTTCGCCTACGGAGCTGTGGCTTTGGAGATCGTGTGCGGCAGGAAGATTTACGACTTGGGCTGTCCCACTGATGAGATCGTGCTCCTGGATTGGGTTTGGGAGAAGCTGAGCGAAGATAAGCTTCTCAGTGTTGTGGACCCGAGACTGGTGGACACATGTGATATGGACGAAGTGGAGGGCATTCTTCTTTTGGGTCTCTTGTGTTCACATCCGGTAGCTGATGACCGTCCTGTCATGAGCGAAGTTCTGGGGATCTTGGCGGGCACCGTAGTACTGCCTCCGATCCCGAAATCTAAACCAGTATTTGATAGCAATGTAGAGTTACATCGAAGTCCCCATGTGAATGGAGCAGTCGCCCAAGTCGGAATACCTACGGGTTCAGAACCTTGGTGTACACAGCTCTTCAAATCCGGTAAAAGTATACGAGATGCTCGAGCGAAACTGCAAAGAATGTGACGATGCACCTCTTTTCGACACAATAATTCGTAAATTTCATGCATACAGTTAATTAGTTGGTGATTCTGAGAAAGGACTCAAGTCCCTTGTCTGAGCCCCAATGTACAAAGGGTTTAACCCTTCGACCCAGTAAGTTCATTTTTCTGAAATTCACTCGGTGATGTACAGACTTGTTATATCTCACTCAGATTATCTTTACGGACAAGATTAAATTTTGCAGTTTTACCTTGTTGACTGCCAGACAAGACAGATAAGAGAAAGGATTGCAAATGTTTTTCTGCTTTGTACGGGAAGCTAATGCAATTCAAAATCAGGCAAAACTTTCCAACGATCAAATTTCTTAGTCACAACCATTCTTTCCTCCTTTCTAGCCGCTAAAACTATGCTTAAAATTTGGTGAGATCACTTCCGTACAAGGTGTACTACATTCTAGTCGGATTGAGTTTTGAAATGTTTAAAATGAAGTTGACATTGAAGATCGTGGAAAAGCTGTATTTCCGATTTTCACTTTTCCACGAAGGGCACAGTGGTCTAGCCTCGCAGTATAATACACTTTCGTTAGAGAACCATTGCATAAAGTGCGATGTTTTGACGAAACACGCATAATACTTGGGATATCATCGAAGTACAGTGGTAAATTCAGTGAATTTTAATATTATCTACTTTTTCTCCTCCTCTCTGAAAGTCATGAATGCTCTCCCCGCGCGCTTTCTTTGTTCTTCTTTCGTTTTGTCACCAGATGGAATTTTTTTATCTCCTTATATATTTAAGGTCTCCTAGGGAATTACTTCGCAAATTTGGTGAGATTTGTCAAAGGGTGAGCTCATGAAGAGTAAGATGCAGATGCAACCCGTTGACTAAACTAAACATATTGAACAAATCAAGATCGTTTTGGATGCCGAATGACAGCTAAACAACGATTCCTCGTCTCCCATTGAAACTGACTTGTGCCCGTCTCCTCGTGTATCATCAATTGTCTTCATGTCTCCGGTCTTCACGGTATAGACTTTCTGCAGTTATCCTAGAAGAGAAGGAAAGGACTAACTTGAGGCTGCTACACTGTGTCTTCCAAATCCTATTGATGCAACGGTCCAAAGTTGAAGCTCTGTTTAACTTTCTCTGTCAAAACTACTGTTTAATATGTTTTGAAGTATCCTAAAATTCATGCTATATAATTTGTTGGAGGACTTTTTAGTTTCATGTTTACTTTCCTGGAGTGTAAAACAGATCCCTTGCATTTCTGCGGATTTTTATATGGTCTGTTGACAAAGCTTTTCAAGTTAAATAAGACAAAGGGATTGAAACAACACGTTTGCATTAGATATTACCTCAACATCCCACACACTATTGAGATGTCTTTCTAGGGTAAAGTAGCTCAATTTAATCAGAGATGGTTTGAGATTGCTCATTACAAGATGCATTGTTACTCCTGCTTACATGTACTCATCCTGCTCATGCATTTCACAAATCTCAAAAGGCGTGAAATGTAAATTTGGGCATTGAAATAGGTTGTTTTCGATTCTTGGGTTTTTGTTTTATCCCATTCGTATACAAGATCTGTTCAAACTCTTCCCAACTGCATAATAAAATTTAAATCCTAATGATTCTTCTCCTAAATGTCCATAAAGAAAAATAGGTCTAAGAAAATTAGGTACAACAGAATGTTTCCAAACATCTTAGTTGCGGAATTTTGCATTTAAGTTTAGAGATATCGGGGTTTATAGCTTGAACTAAATGGCATGCATATGTTACGCGATCTCCAATTTACATTGCCTCATGTCATCTTTGGAAAATTCTTCAAAGATGTCGCAACTTTCAAAAATCACTCGCATAATTCACAGTTAGTTAACTATGAATTACTCTGGTATTTCCATAGAATTCTCTTCTAATTAAGCTAATTATTAATCTATTCTTCTTAATTTGAAAACAAAAGGCGAAAATAAATTATCTATACCTATGTTAAAGAAATCAGCTCACTACCATACATTTAATTCAAAAAAACAACATTGTATTCAAGTCGACGCAACTAACTAACGCATAAAAAAAATGCTAAGCGAGCAAAATATATGATTTAAAACAACAATTGAGAAATCAAACATTGAAAAAATGTATAAAATTGAGTCAAACATTTAGCATGCGTTGTTGTATTCATTGCAAGGATCAAATCCTATGATGAGATTGGCATAAATTGTCACTTGCGTGCATGCAGTTACTACAATCTGAATTGAAGTTAGTTTAGGTTAATTTTCTCATTTGAGGTTGCAACAATTTGTTCAGAACATTGCAGCAACTGTGGTGTTTAAGGTGCAAGGGCCATGCAAATGGTGTTGGGTTAAGTATTAAGATTTCAAGTTGATATGTTGGGCTTTTTTTACCCGTCTATCGTAAAGCAATGAAGTGAAGAATGAATTTGATTTTAAACGGGAACCAAAGTTGTTCCATTGAGCTACATGAGAGATCTTCTAGCACGATTATGAAAGATATGATTATTTTTTACAATGGTAGCAGTTAGCTTCGTTGAATCTTACATACTTTATGACTTCTATACCATGAAACAAAGTCAAAGATGGAAAAAAGTTATGTTTTGAATCAATTTTTAATTGATTGCGTGATAATTCTAACTGATTATATTTTGCATTTGATACAAAGCATAATTATCTATCAAATTTTGTTTACATTTTCAACAAACTAGAAAAAATAAAAATTGACAAGATGGAAATCATGAAGATTGTTGGTGCCAAGTTAATCATACTCACATTTTCATTCTCTTTTAAAAAAACTAAACCCTGAACTCACTTTGACTTACTTTAACGAAATGAATTGTCAAATTATATCTATATCTAAGTAATTGATAAGCTTCAAACTGAAAACCATGAGACAAACATATATAAGATCGCTTTGAAAATTTGAAAAATCTTTTTGTGGATTTGAAAATAATGATAATATCATTCATGACAAAAATTTATTCTTACATCTTTAGATCAATGTTTGTCATAAATGTTATCTTATTGTGATAGACTTAACATCACTTACAATGAAGTGATGAATGCTCCACCTAGAAATAATCTTTAGTAGGAAAATACACTATTTTATGAGACAATTAATTCTTCATACATGTGAAACGTGAAATAATTTCAAAGCGTAAATAAAGTAAATGGTAAATGATAAAAGACCGAAGATAATCAATGGGCAATTCCTATAGGACCTGAACTTTTATAGCTATCCTCCTTGCTCACGTTCATGTTTTTAACTTTGGAGATGAGATCGACAGTCCAGTTACACATATAAAGAGCTTTGTTCCCTAGAAACTGCAAATGAATGGAAAGTAATTCCTCACTAAAGCTCGCCTCCAGTAGTCCAAAAAACAATCATCATTTGTCAATTACTTTTAAAATTTATAAACACCTCTCGTAACTACTGTACTACCTTGGTAGTGCTAGGACACTGCTTGGGCACAGAGTATCACTATCTAGGCTAAAGAATAAATTTTCAAAGATAAAGAACTCAAAAATTTTAAAACAAGAGATGACTTTATATTGGACCCTGGATCAAGGGCAATATTGCAACAGGTATCTTGAGTGTCGTACTTCACTTTATCTTTTCTTCTGAAAAGTAGGTCGTAGTTTGAACTAAAGGACTATCTCCTATATTGGACCCTGGATCAAGGGCAATATTGTAACAGGTATATGTGAGTGTCTTACTTCACTTTAACTTTTCTTCTTAAAAGTAGGTCGTAGTTTGAACTAAAGGACTATCTCCTATATCACACAATCCGAAGTCAAAAGTTTGACTCCCAATGGAAAAAATCATTCAGCCATCATTTTGGGAAGTTGTTTGAATTGGGACTGTAAAAGCCTATATTCTAGCTCGCTGAGAACTGTACGTCAGTCTATTAGCCCATGATCGGTTTCAGCAAGTAAGCTCAGCGAAACTGTTAGCACCTGTTTACACATGTTGTCACACATGTCACTGACGTAGGTTCAACTGAGAATGATCATGAACCCAGATCCGGCAGCAATTCTGTAATGGGTTAGCGAAGCTGTTATTCTACTGTATCTGACCCACTAGAACTCCTGGACACTCCTTTCAGGCTGAAGAGAAGAGCTCGAGAGCAGCTCCTACAGCTCCTACATCGGAGGCTGAAAGGCTCTGATAGTCTGGAGGCTTCTCTTCGTGGGGCGCATGGCCAGACCGAAGTGGATCAGTGGGAAGAATGTTTCCTGCAATGGACCCGGCATCTGACCGCAAGAACTTCACGCTTCGGAACAATCAAATGGTCTGATCGCACAGTCCTTGATCATTTCAAGCACTTTACATCGGGTCATCACCATGAGCTCTGAACAGCCCATGCCCATCCTTCCCACTCAATGCTACCGCAGGCGACTAAATGACATCAAGAGGGACGTTCAAGAAAAGCTTCAAGAAACTTGAAGAAAGAGGTTGAACGACTAGAATTGTATTTCTAACTTGAAGAATGAAGTTTTGCACAATATCACGTTCATCGTGGTCCTCGTTGTTGAACTGCGCATAGCCAGATACCATTCGTGCCAGTTGTTGAGGCCCTCGGAATCTCCATACTTACAGTCGGGAAGTCGTGAAATTTTCAAGTCCAGGATAGCCCAGCTACGCCAAGATAAATAAAAAGTGTTTGTTACCAAAGCTTTGAGGTTGGAACATGATCAGGCCGGCTTTTTTCTTGCTCCTCTTTCTCGTCGTGCTAGGAACTCTTGAAGGTACACAGTCTCAAGATCACGCTCTCGCTTCATTCAGCATCCAAGAGGGCGCATGCAGGTGTAAGAAGACTAGAAGTACGGGGAATTTCTTGTGCTCGGGAAACGCTACGACTAATGCAAAAGGACATCTGATACTCATACCTGATGGTGGGCAGGTGCGGAATGAAAGCTACCAAAACTACTTTTCCACATTTGGGGTGGCTCTCTACGAGCAGCCGATCCAACTGCTGAATTCATCTTCGCAAGAGGTCGTCTCGTTCAATGCAAGTTTCAGTTTCCAGATGGAGCAAGGTCCAAAGGGAGCAGGCGACGGCATGGCGTTCATCATGTTTTCAGATAAAGGAATGGTCGGAAGTGCTGGAAGCTCCCTGGGTATATTCGATCCTTACGGAAGTAATGTGGTGGAAACCTTTGCGGTGGAATTTGATACCTATCAGAACTTAGACCTCGATGACATCAACGATAACCATGTTGGAGTAGATCTAAACGGAGCCAGGTCCACCAAGTTCATCAGTGCTCCTTTCGATCTTGCGAGTCCGATGGCGGCGAGGGTGCGGGTTTACGGGTGGGTCGACTACGATTCTAGTCTAGAACTTCTAGAGGTGAGACTAGATAAATCGTCTAAGAAACCTGCAAACCCATTGTTGAGCCACTCTTTCAATTTTCTGACGTTTTTTAGCAATGAGGAAGTGTGGGTGGGTTTCTCCGGCTCAAATGGATATTGCGATTGTTACAGCCACTATACAATATACGATCTGAATTTCAGTAGCTGGTTCCCTGGACCTGATGTGCCTTCCCCACCACTGCTCGTAACTCCTCCGGTTCCAGGTCCAGAACCCCTCATCCGGCGACAGAATACAACTGCTATGACCACCAGCCGTGCGCCACTCTCCTTGGTTGTCATCGGAGGAATCGCGTTTGGAAGTGTAGCCATAATATCTGCGACGGGTTTCATCTCTTGGTGCGTATGGGCTCGACGAAGGAACAGACTCAGAGTTCAGAAAGCTTCTGCAGCCAGCCCATCAGGAACAGAGGAGTCACCGATGTCTGGATTTTCTGAATCCTTACAAATTTTCACGTTCAAGGAGTTAGAATTGGCCACGAAGAATTTCGATGATGCTCTGATTCTCGGAGAGGGTGGGTTTGGAAGAGTGTATCGGGGCCAATTGCCTGGCTCGAAACAGTTGGTGGCCGTGAAGAAAGTGAGCAGTCATTCGAAGCAGGGGGCGAGGGAGTTTCAAGCTGAGGTGAGAATCATCAGCCAGCTTCGGCATCGGAACATCGTCCGGCTGCTCGGGTGCTGCATACAAGGGCCAGAAAACTTTCTTCTCGTCTACGAGTTCCTCCCCAATGGAAGTCTGCACGATGCCCTTTTTACACAAAATCCGCGCTTACTTTCATGGGCAATGAGGTTCAACATTTTGCAAGGACTTGCTGCTTCCCTGGATTATCTACACGAAGGGTGGAAAAAGCAGGTGCTCCATCGAGATGTGAAGTCGAGCAATGTCATGCTCGACGACGATTTCAACGCCATGTTGGGAGACTTCGGGCTGGCTCGCATGGTGGCCCATCGTCAGATGCCTGCTGCCATCACTGCCGTGGTTGGAACTTACGGTTACATTGCCCCAGAGGCGGCCATGACAGGAAGATTCACACCTAAGACGGATGTGTTTGCATTCGGAGCTGTAGCTGTGGAAATTGCGTGTGGGAGAAAAGCTTTCGACGAGAGGCATCCTGGTGATTTCCTGGTCAACTGGGTTTGGAGCAAGATGGCAGCTGATGAGCTTCTTAGTTGCGTGGATAACAGACTGGTGGGCAAATGTGATTTGCAGCAAGTGGAACTCGTTCTCCATTTGGGTCTTCTGTGTTCCCATCCAGACGCTGGCGAGCGTCCAACAATGCATAAAGTGATCGAGATTCTGTCTGGCACCCGGGAAATGCCATCCATTCCGAGATCCAAACGCATACCAGAGTACAGCCCCGATGCATACACGACTCGCATGCACAGGTTCACTCCAACAGCTGAGACACCACTGAACATACCGGGGCTAGAACCGCAAGGCCAGATATCTATGTTCTCATCGAACACAACCAGCATCTTGGGATCCAGATCTTACAGCACCTCCGGTGTAGATTATTCAGATAGCATAGATTATGCGGACGCAACGTACAAATCATAGCTCCCCCAAGACATGATTGAGTTTGGATTGTAAGGTGCCTTACATATTATAGCATTCACTTGTCTTTTAGAATCAGACGTGGATAAAATATCAATTGTACACAAATTCCTGATTCTGCATTAGTTACTTACCTGAAATGGGAGGAAGGTCACGGGAAATGTGACGAGGATAGGAACCAAAATATATAAGTAATATATGAATAGCTTTCACATGTTTTCATCATCAGATTTTTTCAGTAGGTACTGGCTTCAGTTCCAAGCATATGAAATTGGAATCATCTAAGTTTTGCACCAATTTAATCGCAAGCTTGCAGTGAACAGCTGCTGGGATGTGGAGAGTGGGCTTGCTGATCTATGTTTAACCTACCATTCGTCTTAAGATTCATCTTACGTTGTTCACTTCTTCACCTCGAAAGGAGCTCGTTCTTGTTTCTACTGCATATTTATCCAGGTCGAAAGGAGCTAGGTCGTGTTTCTCCCACATACATATTCAATCTTGTCTGCGGTTCCAATAACGATGACGCCCATAAGCTATATTTCCATATTGTAACCGTTGTTGCTCAGGTCATGCTGTTCATGTTCTGCCCCATCCTCTGATCTTCATATCCCACACAGTTTGCTTTTCGTCGGGATTTGTCTAAAAACGGATTATTTGCAACAGGACTGTGCATATGGTGACTCTTTGTTTTAGGGTCTCCGTCCCTTTTTCGTTTGGGAAAAGTGACATATAGTCAAAGATTCTACCGACTGCCAAAGCTGGGGAAGAACTTCAGAAAGCTATTAATACCAGAAGAGCAAATTCTCGTGCTTGATGCTTCACAGCGTACCTCTACGATACTGCAGCCAATACCAACGTTATCACGACTAGCACAGTGCCATGATTCTCGCCCTGTTAACATTTTTGCATCTAGCGAACTTTCTATTTCTCCGCTAGCTTGAGAGCTATTGGTCCTTTTGTGCTGCAAGAGGACTTTGATAGTTATGGAAAGTAAATTTACATTTAACGGACGTATGGTTGCTGGATTTCTAGCCACAACTGTTGGCTATACTTGATTATCATCAAGTATCCAACATGCATGCCATTGAGTAGAAACTTTCTCACATTGATTTAGCAAGTTATCTACTGAATCTCATTTCGACCCGTGTTTCAAAGAAAGTCTTTGGAGAAAAATTAATGAGTAAAATATTTCATGTCTCTCATCTCCAAGTGTTAATTCGTCATTTTTGTGTACACACACGTCCGTAAATTTGCCAGAGGTAAAGTCTCATCTCGCTATCTACAATGTGCATTTGTGGGATATGATTTTCAAGTGAGGGAAAATAGAAGTTGTATTTTGGAACTGAAAAGAACTGTAACCATGAACTAGCACCATGAAGTTTGACGAATGCACATTTCTTACGTCAGTTTAAACGTCAGACGCTCAACATGTAGCTCAAACCAAGTTGCCTCAATTGACTCTTCATCGCACTTATTAACTGTTGATACACAAGCTTTGTTGACATTTGAAATATGTCTTTCATGACATGTTTACATCCCTCTGCTACAACTGCTGCTTTCTCTTCCACCATTCCTACTTTTTGTCTCTGGGCACACATCTCCTTTAGCCACTAAATCCAAAATAGTCAAGATATATTATAGATCATGAGGTGGTTGGCTCAGATAATTGTTTTGACCTTGACTAACCACTGCATTCACTATTCAGTTGATTTAAATGTCCACGTTCGTGTTATTGCAACGTATACATTCATCTCAAACAACCAAACCTCAATCATGCTTAGTTTACTTTCAGGGACAAGATGTGAAAAATGGATCCATCTACTTGTATGATGCAGTTTAGTCGTCACAGTATGTTACAGAGATGGAAACCGAGATAAAGGACATGTACAAAATCAATATGTGTTGACATATTTAAGCTGCCTGCATGGAAGTGAACGTTCACGTAAATCTGGGACTAATAAATCAAGCCTATGCACGATGAAATTCCGCAGATATTCAACCCAAGATTGTCTCAAGACGCTTCGAATGAAGGGAGTGAATAGATTTTGAGTATACGTTTGAATATGGTGATCAAAGGAATATCGTTGAGATCATTGGTGGCTCACGCAGCTTTGGATTCCTCGATGAGGTCCATCTCGATATCAAAATTATATTAATAATGATGAGCTCAAGGAAGAAGTTTTAAAGGAGCGACATAGTGGATTTCAATATCAGGAAAATGGGGAGGATGCCACGCATGTCTGTAAGTTTCGTTAAGCCCTCTGTGATATTTGTTAGGCTATGGAACTGACAACTGCGTCATTCGTCCACAACAGGCAGTCATAACGAATCCTATTCTTGCCATGGGGTAATCTTGGTGGTCCTATTCCTATGGGCGATAATACAAATGAACTTTCAGCCTGAAAACGTTCCACGGCAATGACTTTAACTGCCCAATGAAACTACTAGCATGGATAGGGTTGCAAATGTAATTCTCCAATACTGCAGAGCTTCAGTATTTACAAAGAATCCAGCCCTTGGACGGAGTAGACAATGCTTATCGGTAAGCTTATCAGTCCTCTTCCGGTAGAGTTATGTACTGGGAATATAAAATACTTCTTATGAATGCCTCTGATACGTAGCTTGCTATGCTAGCTAGCATCATGACTAAAGAATATTGAAGCTGGCTACGATCAGCAAAACATCACATCATGAACAGGTCCACAAACCAAAGCAATCACATTCTCTAGAATAAACGTCACTCGTGTGTGAAGTTATTACAGTATATATTTTATATCTTGAGCACGAGTTGTGATGATCTACTCCCTTAAGAAAACTACTTCCTAACCATTGATTCGCGTCGCAATCAGGTGCCCAACTCCCAACAATTTTAACTTTATCATTTACTACATCAATATAGTACTAAATATGAAGGATATTCACCTGGACCAACATCCAAAGCTCAAAGTCATGGCGCACCGAAACATGAGAATCTTCGTCTCAACTGAGTACTATTCGTCCACGCAGTTGATACCGAAGTTTCGAATTCGGAGAACTGACTGAAGAAGAATACACATTTGCATTAGCTATCGGGTCCTGAAAAGTTTAACCACTTTGAAGGGAGTGTAGTTTACCATTGTTTCACGAACCTGGCCATCAATAGCTGTTGCTATAGCACCGAGCATCAACCTTAAAATCACTCTCTCACCGACATGTCCAGACTGTAGCATCACTATCTCCATCATGTACGTGTCCAGATTGGCGAAATTCTTGCAGAAGAATGTCTATTTTCGAAATGGCTGCGCCAATGTATCCGGAAATATGAGCTCACGGCGTGATCGATCTTGAAATCATGAAAGGCCGATACTCATGAGTCCTTCCTGCATCTCAACTTCGATATAATCTAAGTTTCTGGTAGACCTTGATGGGCAACTTACCTTACACCGTTGATTCCTTACCTCCACAAATATACAAACGGGATTTCGGAATTCCATCTAAGTCTCTACTACCGACCTGATATCCTTCCAACATAGAGATGGTGATTATATTTGTCAAAAGACTGTTCTCAAATGGCATTTGTCCAAAAAAAAATAAAAAAAATCATTGTATCCTCACATTTTGGAATGTCTAAGTTTGGAATGGAACTGATCGATTATTTCTGATCGATTATTTCTGTAGTACAAGTTATAGGTGTTAACAATCAGGTGACAACCAGCCAGCATATTAGCTTCCTAGCCTCTCGTCTTGGATACTACGGAATCTGAGTCGTTATCATTTCATTCAATAGAATCAGGATAATGTGAACTTGAACTTATTCCGATGTCTTCTCTTTCGCGACAAAGGCAACTGGTGGCTGATTTCACTGTATATCTGGAGTTAAAAACTGCCAGGCAACTTCTTCTCTTCTGCTCGTGCTGTGGGTGGGGAACATCCGTCTTGCAACATGCAAGTTCACTTCATTATTGGTGAGCTTTTACTTCTTGCCTCTATTTACACTCAATCCGCTGGGTCTAATGAGTAGGAAAACGTGGGAGCAAAGTCTGGTACCGTACACTTTTGTGCGTGTACCGAATTTTTTATTCCTCACTATTAGTCTCAGTTTCGATTGTTCGATCAGTTCCTTTTTGTTTGGCTCATTACTGTTATAAAAAATTAGCCTGGTTCTCACAATCTTTCATTCTTTTTCTCGCTTACAGTGACCTCCATGAAGTCCAAAGCACTTCAGTTTCAGTCGCTCACTACTTTGAACCTTTTCGCATGTCTTGAAATTTGAACTGAGGTTCAGTCGCTCACTATTTTGAACCGTTTCGCATATCTTGAAAATTTGAACTCTAATTCTTAACTACCGCAACAGTGATAGCTTTACAAAACATGACAGAATATGATGGTTTCAGTTATTGATATTCCTTGCCGAAGCAAACCTAGGGTACATGACATCATAACCCATAACATGCTCCCTAAATTCCTTGGCTAGCTTTGTGAGTAAGTTAGCAGTTTCAGACAAGTACTTCCCTATGATGTCATGCATCCTATACTGTCATGGTAAATATGAACGAACAGCTTTTATACAGTATGTGATCAGAATCTGATGCAATCATATCCTTAACTTAACTATATCGAACCACCTCGTGGATTGAATAAATTCCCAGCTGATGGTGAATTTTTCTACATTGTCGCTTGCATCACGACAATGAGCAAGTTTTTCGTATGAAGTGGACCTTAGCTGGACTGTGGTGTATCTCTTTGAGAAAGACTCTAGCTGTAGTTCTCAGGCTCGTCCGCCCTGGGCTTTGTTTGCATGCGGTCAGATCTGAGGATAGATCTCGGTAACTATGATACATAATGGCTTTAGATTGTCAAAATAAATTTATCCCTCATCCATAGAATAAGGCAATGTCTTCCTTCCTGAAAGTAGACCAATATTTAACGAAATTAATCTATTGTATACAGTGCTATAAACCATAGTTCGTCAAACATTAGCATGATATGAGCAAGTACATCCTTTTTCCAAACTAGTTTCTTCCTTAGACGTGTGGAGAATCATGCAGTACCAATGGAACTTAACTGTTGTCTGATGCTTTAGTGTATAAAAAAATTCTTTATGACAGACCAGAGTATAATCACTTCAAAGATTAATTTGTTCTTTATATGGATTACTGGTATTCAGAAAATACGATATCGCTTGCCACCGAGCGTGAAACTATTTTGGAGCTCTCTGTTTGCGTGATTGTCATCATTGCAATCAATCAGAATAAAAAAATGCTGAACCAGGAAATTCGATCGTATATTTGTGCGTTCGTTGTCAGTGAGCAAAGTTTTCACGATGCGTTTGACTAATCATCATCTCATTCAGAACATTGTCAAATGTGATTTTGAATCTTATTATACAAATCTTGTGATTTTGAATCTTATTCATACAGAAACCCTATCCTACTGCTTCATCAAGTGCTAATTCACAGCATGAACGTGAATCTGAATCTGAAATAGTAAGATAATTCCGAGAGATACCCTATTCTACCACTTCATCAAGTGCTACAGCTTCCGATGCAGAGGTTTTCTCGGAATAATGTTAGGCGCATAGGAACCTCTGAGAAAAAGGAGCCGCAACTACAGACGGGTATGATTTGTCGGTAAAATCCGGTGTAGAGTTTCATCTTGTCTGCTTTCCAATGAGGTCAAGACCCACTGTAGTGTGGAGTATACAAGCCTCACGCATAATATTCACATAAAAATATAATGGGATATTATTTTGACCAGCACATAGTTGAGAATCGGATGGAAAGAACCTGTGGCAATAGAACGTCGGTGTGGCCCCACAGAGTAACAGGAGTTTCATTCAAATTGGATGGCTAGTCGGTCATGAGGTCTTTGCAGTTCCGGCTACAGTCTACATGATTACCATGAAGACAGTGCGAATTCTCCTCTTCGCACACCATCGCCCTGTTAAAGCTGAGTCCCTCACAATCATGTCGTTCAGAAACGTGTTGACTACAACGCGGTAACATTGGAGACTGATGCTGCATACGACTCCAGGACTTCCGGCCGCAGGATCGGGTTCGACTGAACTGCTGTTGACTCCCGTTTTATGAGATTCTCTTTTGCATTTCGATATCCTCGCACAGAGAAGTCACAAATTGAAGGCAATTTGTAATGGTTATAATCTGCGTTAGTATCGAGACAACAGTCGCACGTGGGATCATGCATGTGATGATTGGAGTGCACAGATGAGCTCAGAATCCGGGAATGAGTCAGCAGACAATTTACGGCGATCATGCATGCACGGGGAAATACCTGGTCGTGAGAGTGTGGCATATCACGCCACAGGTGGATGGCTCCGAGAATCCGTCTGTACTTCCTGCGATTCCAAGCATTTTCGGAACGTCCTTTCTTGCTGCTTTCCAATCAAACATAAGCATTGACAATCCTACCTGTTCAATGGTTGTGAGAAATATTGTATGAATATGGATATAAGCGGAAAAAAGTCAGTATGTGCATCAATGTTAGTGAATGACTGACACCGGAAATCATTCGGACCCGATTATGTGTGGATGAAGTATCTGAAGTAGAACGTCTTCACGGTTGTGCAAGAAATATTCCTAATCCGTGGATCAAACATTCACAAATATTTTCCATCACAAATGACAGTCTATCTATCAAAACAAAAATGAGCAGACTCTCTGAATTCTCAGACTCTCTGAAGTTTGCGAAATGCAGATTGACAGCCTAATAGGTGAATTATGTAGGAACTCTGAAAGTTATGTCATCCAAAACTGAATGGACATTCAAATTTGGATACTCTTGCAGTGAGACTACGAGCACATAGTGCTTGGAGTGGAGCACAAAATTCCAAGCCCTCGTAAGTACGCAGATCTGAAATATGTGTTTTATAGATATTGAAATACCTTCCATTTCAACTTTGCAGAAAAGTGAATTCGATTTCGCTCCGAACACATATTGATTCTTTTCAAAGTACCTGACAAGAAAGATTCGTACTTCTGTTGATTCTGAGGGCTGATCTCACAACTGCTTACTGACACTTTCTTCCATTGAAAACCCTGCATGTTGACAGCCTAGCATTGTACTCTTGAGCCATGATTGGGTTTTCTTTCGGAGAGGTAATAAGAATCTGCTAGATTGGACGAATAAGATGGTAGAATAAAATAGATCAAAGTTTTCAAAGGCCTTCAGCAAGGTTTGACCACAGCCTCACATCCCCGTTACTATAGACTTAGTAAATCATTTCATATCCACGGTTCTCACCATAAACACCTTTAGAAAGCTGGTATTATCAAGAAGATAATTCCACAAAATAGAAAAATGATGCAATCACCGTCTCCGTTGACAGACCTTCATATGCTTCACTCATGGAGTCAGAGCACGAGTGTTAGTGACTGACTTTGAGACAACCATAGCGGTCATTATAAAAACTTTTGCAGATACAGTTATTTCCGAACATATATAATGGTAAATGGTAAATAGATCAAGCCCTGGGACCCAAAGGGTCAAAAGTCTAAAAAACACAATACAAACAATCCAACTCCAAACTAGGAGAGAACCAAAAGGACCCCCTAGCTAGTGCCCAAAGCACTAGCTAGGGGAACTAATAATATCTCTAATGTAACAACCTAAATCATAAGGCTTGAGTTGAAGCAGAGAAAAGAAATTCTCAACATCAACTTTATGCGCCACTCGAATCTCTATATATCTAGTACAAGTAATAAACACATGCTCTTCATCCTCAACATTTCTCCCATCACATAGCCTACAAATCCGTTCACTCCTATCAATATTCAACCAACGTACTTCCTCAATTCCAAGCCTACGAGATCCTGTTCTATGCTTGGCAATAATATGACGTAAAGATGTAGCAATCTCTACAACAAGGTACCCTTGCTCACAATAAATAAGCATAGGATTCACATGAAGTTGATAAAACTGCATTTTAGTGCCTTCTCTCCTCCAAATGATGTTGAGAAACTCCTCCTTAATACGCTCGCGAAGGGCAATAGGTTGCAGATTCCAATCCAATTCTGTCACATTCCACCTCAAAGACCAAGTCATCACATCTGCAAACCATCCCTTGGAACGTGTGGCACGCAAAGCATGAAGAGGAAGTCGAGAAGCATCAAGAGATCTCACCCTTCTAATATAAGTGATGGCCAAGTAGAGAGCTTCAGCCTCAAGAGGTAGACAACATGTTTCCGCAAGAAGAATAGCATAATGAGTTTGGTTCCTTACACCTAACTCTTCTTGTAAGAAGATCTTTTGCACCCTCTCCACACGCTCCCAACTTGTCTTCTTACTGCCAGGACCCCACACTTGTGTCCCATATAAAACCACCGGCAACACTAAACTCCTAAAAAAAAAATCCTAAGACTGCAAGATACTAGATGAGCTCTTCTACATCGATTTAACAATGAATATAGAGCTTTGTAACCAGCTTCTACTCTCTTTTGTACACAAAGTGCCCAACTATAATTTTGAGAAAAATCAATGCCTAAATATTTGTAACTCTTCACTTGTTCCAATTCTAGTTCCTTGTAAAAAAGAAAGAACTTGGATCTAGTGCCCATAAGAATGATCTTTGATTTTTCCAGATTGACCTCCATCTGATTTCAAGTACAAAAGCTAGCCAAAGTATCAAGGTGTTTCTCTAAATTAATTGCATCACGTGCTAGTAATATGATATCATCTGCATACAAAAGAGCTTTGATCACAAAGTCTCCAAGTTTGACTCCTTCACTCTCACAATCATCCAACCACCTTTCTATATCATCTATGAATATTCCAAATAGAGTAGGAGAGAGAGTACAACCTTGAATAACTCCAATGGTGCTCGAGATCTCTTGAGGCTGAGAGGCATCAATCTTAGCTCGAACTGAAGTTTATAAAGTGGCCACAGCTACGAGTAGATTAGCCGGTTCTCCAATGTCTTGTAGTCTTTCCCATAAAAGCTTTCGAGGAACAGTATCAAAAGCTTTCTTCAAATCGATGAAGGCACAAAATAAAGCTTTTCCATTGCCCTTGGATTTCTCCCATAAAACACGTAAGGCCAAAATATGGTCAATGGTGTTGTATGTAGGACGAAAACCGGATTGGGCCTTTGCTCTCTTTTGAAAATCCTCTGTCCATGTGCTCAACTTTGATTCTACCAACTTTCCAAACAACTTGGCAAAAACACTACCCACCATGATGGTGAGATAGTTTGTCACCGCGTCCTTCCTTCCTGATTTATGAATAGAAACAATCTTCCGCATGGACCAAGTTGATGGAAAACCATGAACCATAGCATCTTCCAAAAGCTTAGTGAGAACCGGTCCAATACAATCTCCTCCCCACTTGATAAGTTCAATGGACAAGCCATCTAAATCTTCACATTTGCCATTTGCTAATTTTTGGAGAATAGTCATCACCTCTCCTTCCGAAAATAATCCAGGTGTTGCTTCGCAATATGGCATAGATGTGGCTTCTGGAAAGAAATAGAGCTTTTCGGCAAAAGCTACCAAAGACTCGGAATCAAGAGAAGGTTTTAACGATGGTGTAGCTAATCGTCTCCAAAAGGACTTGGGATCCTTCATCAGGTCCTTTGTCAAGGATTCTTGCTTTAGTCTTAAAAAAACTCGTTTCTTAGACTTCACCAAGTCTTTGTATATCCTTGTCAAAAGAAGCCGACTTTGAATATCCAAAGATCTATCAACAAACCTTGCCCTTGCTAGCTTGCATTCGGAGTCAAACCATCCATTGCAAGGTAGCCCCTTAGCAATCATAGTACTATGCCTCAAAAAGAACTTCGATGCAGAAGTTTTGAGCAATTCCATGAGCTGTAAACTAGCGGTATGCAAATCTGGACTCCATATGGTGTGAGTCAAAAGATCTTGTAGATGTTCTGCATAAAGGTCTCTTTTACAAGGATCTAAGCGAAACTTGGAAGAAGCTAAAAGAGATTGGCAAGGTGAAGTAGAGATTGATTTTGACATTGAAAGTGTGAACAAAAGAGGTGCATGATCTGATTCAGGTTGAGGATCCAGAACATCAAAATTGAAGATCAGAGAGGTACTAACCAAGGAAGACAAGAGAAAATCTATTGTGCTAGCACCGGTAGGGGAAAAACAAGTATTGGACTGAGAGTTGGGAAAGCGAGAGGTTCCATTGAGAACCTTCAAGTTACAAGTGGCTCCAAATGTCAAAAAGTGCTCTGTCAAAGAGTTTGTGGAAGGATCAAAAGAGGTCTAGACCACAAACTATCGTAAATTTCTTCAAACATAGAAGAAGCCAAGGATCTTTAAATTGAGTAAATTGAGCACAACGTATACGAGCATTGAAATCTCCAGCAAGAAAGATATCCCCTTTACTTTGGAATCTAAGAACATCTTCAATAAGCCGATGGAATGGTTCACTTCGGTTGCAAAAGCGTGTTGAGTAGATACCCATGGACAATGGTGCAAAATTACAAATTGCCAAATAGCAATAAGATACTCCAACCACCCCGAGACGTAGCCAATGATACTATCCACCAACATCTTGAGCTTCTAGATGTATGAGAGGTAGAAGATGAGACCTGATGAAAGAAGCAATACCTCCTTGACCCCTTCCCGCATGTTGTCTTCTCTGGTTCCATGTCGACCCCATCAAGGTAAACCCTTCCAACTCAGCAATAGTATTGCTTTCATGTTCCCAAGTCTCCACAATGTTGATGACGTCAGCCATCTTCCAAATCGGAGCAGCAATCACATACTTTGTTGTTGAAAGTCATCGGATATTCCACACCAACACCCTTATCTTCTTGGATTGCTATGTTGACGACACCCTCCTCCTCTGAGTAACGATTGCTCTCCCATCGTGTAAATAAGCAACAAAACTCGATTCTTGAGCCTCTTTTACCTTCGCAAGCTCCTTTCTCCTAACTTCCACTTGTAGAGGAGTCAGATCAGGATCCAACCATATTCTACGTCCCTTTAACATAGCCAAGGCAACATCACGTTGAGTTTGATTGACAAACTTCACTATAATACCACGAGGTTGAGCTCGCTTGTTTCCAATACGAAAAGCTTGAGCCAATTCCGGATTGGAAACATGAAGTGTTTCATCCAAAAACTTAGTGACAACACTCTTAATATCTTCATTCTCTATTTCAGGTAAACCTGAAATTCTCACATTCTTCCTACGTGCAAGCTGATTGGACTTTTCAATCTCTTGTTCTTGAGAAAAAGAGATTAGAGCAGCCTTTGTAGCTTCAGCGTAGGATTTGATCTTCAAATCTAAGCTTTCGACCACCTCATGCAATCTAGGACTGTCCGCACTTGTCATCTGAGAGCATACCTTCCCTTGGATGTCATCCACAGATTTAGACACGTCCCACATCACAGACACACTATCCTTGAACACCTTCTCCACGTTCTTCTGTGATCCCTTTAACTCTCGAATTTGATTATATGCGAGAGTTAAAGCAGCTTGTTGCATCTTGAATTCATGTCAAAGTTCCTTCAATTCTTCAAAAATTTTTTGCAGAAGCTGAAAAATATCGTCTTGAGAAGCCATATCGTATCAACTTCGGTATCAACCAAAACACTCTAAATTCTAAGTCTAAACACCAAAAAAATATCGTAACTTCTGACTCAAGCGTCCATTCACCTTCAAACTTTTTGAGTTTCTGCCTAATATTAATCTCCAAGTCCCCAAAAATTTTCAGCCTCAGATCATGCTTCGTGGAAAAGAAAAAAATGTCTGAACATTTTTGTGACCACCTAAACACTCGAAACAAAAAGTCAAAACTCCAAATGGGTTGTAACTTGTGACTCAAGCGTCCATTCACCTTCAAACTTTTAATGCTACTGCCGAATATTTATCTCCAAGTCTTCAAAACTTTTCAGCCTCAGATCATGCTTTGTCAAAAAGATAAAAATGTCTGAACATTTGTGATCACCTAAACACTCGAAACAAAAAGTCAAAATTCAAAATGGGCTGTTACTTCTGACTCGAGCGTCCATTCACCTTCAAACTTTATGAGCTTCTGCCGAATATCAATCCCCAAGTCCCCAAAACTTTTGAGCCTCAGATCATGCTTTGTCTAAAAGATAAAAATGTCTGAACATTTTTGTGACCACCTGAACACTCGAAAAAAAAAGTAAAAACTCAAAATGGGCTGTAACTTCTGACTTAAGCGTCCATTTACCTTAAACATTTTTATGCTACTGCCGAATATTGATCTCCAAGTCCTCAAAAATTTTCAGCGTCAGATCATGCTTCGTCAAAAAGATAAAAATGTCTGAACATTTTTGTGACCACCTGAACACTCGAAACAAAAAGTCAAAACTCCAAATGGGCTATAACTTCTGACTCAAGCGTCCATTTAACTTCAAACTTTTTGAACTTCTGCCGAATATCAATCCTCAAGTCCCCAAAACTTTTCAGCCTCAGATCATGCTTCGTCAAAAAGATAAAAATGTCTGAACATTTTTTTGACCACCTGAACACTCGAAACAAAAAGTTGAAACTCCAAATGGGATGTTACTTCTGACTCAAGCGTCCGTTCACCTTCAAAATTTTTATACTATTGCCAAAAATTAATCTCCAAGTGTTCAAAAATTTTCAGCCTCAGTTCATGCTTCGTCCCAAAGATAAAAATGTCTGAACATTTCTGTGACCATGTGAAACACTCACAATTGACACTCTTAGCTGAAGAAATTCGTGAACTTTGGCATCCCAACTCCAAAATGCGTGAAATTTTGTAGCCTGAAGCGCGCTACCCAAAATCACGCTTCTGCAAATTTTCAGCTTACGTGAACACTCAGACGCGAAGAAACAATCTATGCAAGAAACGATCTTGACCCCAACACTCGAAAACTCCAACTCGAAACTTGAGAAATTCGTGAACTTCGGCGTGCCAACTCCAAAATGCGTGAAATTTTTCAGGCTAGAGCGCGCTACCCAACTCCACGCTTTTGCAAATTTTCAGCTTCCGTGGACACTCAGACGCGAAGAAACGATCTCTGCAAGAAATGATCTCGACCCCAACACTCGAAAACTCCAACTCGAAACTTGAGAAATTCGTGAACTTTGGTGTCCCAACTCCAAAATGCGTGAAATTTTTCAGGCTAGAGCGCGCTACCCAACTCCACGCTTTTGCAAATTTTCAGCTTCCATGGACACTCAGACGCGAAGAAACAATCTTTGCAAGAAACGATCTCGACCCCAACACTCGAACACTCCAACTCGAAACTTGAGAAATTCGTGAACTTCGGCGTGCCAACTCCAAAATGCGTGAAATTTTTCAGGCTGGAGCGCGCTACCCAACTCCACGCTTCTGCAAATTTTCAGCTTCCGTGGACACTCAGACGCGAAGAAAGGATCTCTGCAAGAAACGATCTTGACCCCAACACTCAAAAACTCCAACTCGAAACTCCAACTATAGAGAATATGTTACACCTTTTCCTAAGCTGAGTGTTTCCCGATTCACATCGGAACATTTTATCAAGTAATCATCACTCTATTATCAAGAGAAGGACGTGACATGACTGGGTTGGAGGCTCTGAACCAGATGAGACTGCGGCGCACAAATAATTATTCCTAATTGGCTACTGAGTTTCGAATTCTGACCAAGAGCGCTGACACTTATATTCTTGATTCGTGCATGCTTGGAACAAAAGAATGTTCCTTCGGTTGACAGGGTATCTCGAACTTAAGTAAGGAGGATACTATGTAGGTTCCATCTCCCATGAGAAATGAAAATTTATGGTGGAAAAGGCTTGAAACACATGTCTCCCCTCACCACTTAGGAAGCACAAGTTTGACAAGCTTTTTTGTCTGTAATCATAGAGTGACGATGATATGCTCCATAGATGGCAGTAGAACCAGACTCAACCTCGAAGCATGAGAAAATAGAAATAAAATGACAAAAATGCACTTGAAAGACAAGTGCATTATTGTCTCACAAGTACTGAACAATTTCACTGATCAGCTGAAGTGTGTGAATGGAAACAGGTCGTCAACGGATTGGTGTTGAGATGGACTCGAGAAGAAGGGCCTCCTTTACTAAATCGAAAGTAGAGCGTGTGTAGTTGTTGCAGGTGCAGGGCGAAGTGGACGAAGATGCAAGATTCCCAACCAGGTACAAGTACTTCCACAACACTTTACTTCTTCCCTTCTTCTTCCTGTATCTCTTGAATTTTTGATTCAGAACTTGATTCTGATCTCTTGAATTTCTTGATTCAGAACTGTTACTCCGATTTGCAGTACGTTTCTTTGACATCTCTGTTAGTGGCTTTGCCTTTCAAAGTTCGTGACCTACCGAAATAACCTTTCAGATTGATGAAACAAAAGGTGTCCTCACTTGATAGACATTTAGAGCTTTGTATGAAAATCTCCAAAGCAATCTCAGGAATGTGTGACTGGATTCACTACCTGAAGTTTCTAGTCCTCAGATACCAAGGATTTCCTTACCCATTATTTCAGGCCTCTAAGCTCTCATGCAACCTCAACTCTCCTTTAAATCGATTTGATTAGTGTTTCTGTCTCGTAGGATTCACAATTTATAGATTCGTCAACTAAATAGATTCAAAGGTACTTCCTCGCTCCATGCAGCTTCCTTAGACTGCATGTTACTATACATGAGCGGTAACAACCATTCACTTATCTTTGAGAAGATGTACATGTGATATACATTTCAGTGAATGCCATAAGCTCTAATGTGAAGAATTAGATCCAAATTAGACCGTTGATGTTGAAGCTTGAATCGTCAGATTTTGCAAGTCTCACTTACATCAATAGTCATAACGTTTATAGCAGGAACTTGAAGCAAAGTGGCAAATCTCCAATATCTAAAATTTCAGTAGACCCACATGGAATTTCAGAAACATTCATGTGTGGCTTACTTTTTCGTTTTTCTTTAAAAATTAACAAAGACATAAACATATGTGTGTAGAAGATAGTTATATAAGTTGGAAAGAGTAGATTTATAGGAGTATGATAGGATTAGCTAGAATTTGTCTACGTACGAAGATCTTTGCATCTTCGGCGCAGCCTTTTTAGGACGCACGAAGAGCTACGTCTTCGGCGAAGACATCGGAATCAATTTCAAATCACGCAACGGGCCGGACGAGGTTCGCACGCGTCGGGAGTTCTACGAGGCGCAGGAGACAACAATGTTAGGGCTTCAAGAGTAAAGGCAGAAAGATGAGACTGCGCGCCGACATTGCGATATCGAGCAAGAACGATTAAGAGGAAGAGGACTTGCATTTGAGCCAACCCGCAATCTGCGAAGCGCAAATTGAACACATGGCGCCCAAGAAGAGTGAGAAGGTGAGGAAATTGGTTCCCTTGAAGGTGCTTTGTGAGGAATTGAGACCCTTCAGACACAAGTTGAGGGAGCTGCGGTTGGAATTCCTTCTATGGAATTGGAATTGCGTCTCAGCGAGTATCTGGAAGGAGGTTATGGACAAGAGCGCGACCGAAGGCGAGGAGCTCCGCGGTAATCCCATGTTGTGGACCGTCGAGCATTGGACGAAAGTCATGGGACCGTGCGCGGGAAGCGACGGAAACCTTCTGTTTGACAAGAATAGCGTAGGACTTACGTGTGTCGAGGAATTATCTTACGGGCCTCTCTTCGAGACGGGAAGACAAGGAACGAATGGATGGAAGACGGCCAATTATAAGGATCCGAAGAGAAGAGCGATCGCGTTGGGAATCATGCACATCTTACGGCCAGCGCGCACGACTTATGTGACGGCCTTGCAGGTGGGATTCTTCGAACGCATTTTGAAGGGACAGCGCGTACATTGGGCAAGGATCTTTTACGATCTTGTCTGGGTGAATGCGTCTGGTCGATGGACGGGATCAATGACCAACCATCTTACCCCCTTTCTGGTACATTTCTATCGAGGAATGGGATTGCTTACGAGGGAGGAGGAAGGCGATTTCCGAGGAAGCGGGAGAGCTTTATAGTGGAGTCCAGTGAAGGGACCGAAGACGAGAACCCATCTCCCGCAATTCCAGCACACACTACTGCTCGAGGACCAGTGCAGGTGGACGTGGTTCCAAGGCAGGAGCAACCAGAGAGGCGAGTGGCAAAGAAGAGGAAGTTCGTAAGCGATGATGAGGAGGAATTGGCCCACACGGGAAGAAGGGTGGATATGGAAGTGAGTGGAGCCAGACAGCACAGAGCTCGCGCAAGACCAAAGAAGAGGGCGAAACGGAGGATGGTGACAGCTATGGTGTCAAATAGCAGTGTGGAGAAGACGGTGGCACCAATTGTGAACACATCCGAAGTTGCAAATAGCGAGGTAATGCGATCTGTGGAGTTAGGGGCACCTTCGGAGGCGTCAATTGAAGATCCGGCAGATATACCGGCAGAATCTTTGAACGAGGGAACGGAATTGGTAAGTCCGATTTCTTTGTCTTCGGAGCGGACACGGTCTGCGCAAGGCAAAGGGACACCCCAGATGAAGATGAACAAGGACCTGGAGAAGGAGTTTACTCTAAGCAAGGAGATTCTGGAACAGGTTGTCGCAAGAGTAGGAGGAACGGTGGTGGAAGCCGAGGGCACTACACTGCCGACGTCTCTTGTGGAAGAGGTGAGACCCGAAGAAGAACAGAAGACTTCTCTTGGCGAAGAAGTGAAGACATTGGAAGTCACATTTCTTGAATTCTTGCAGGATAGTGTGGTACCATTGTTGTAGTACTTGGACGGGAAGAGAAAGAAGTATGCTGTATCGAAGGAGCCGGGAGTCTACGTTCAGATGATCAGGAACAGAACGAAGCTCAAGAGAGCAGTTGCAGTAAAGAAGGAGTGGGATTCCGCGACTGCATTGGCACGAGAGCGAGCTGCAACCTTGTCAGCCGAGTGCGCAGCAGTGAAGGCGACATTGCGGGAGCAAGAACCCCAGCTTCGGGAGAAAGAAACTGAGTGTGAAGTGGTGAAGCTAAATCTAGAGAAGGAATCGCGACGCTGTGCAGAGTTGGAAGAGACATGCGGAGGACTTCGTACCTCTAATGAGAATGCCCAGAAGGTAACAGTGGATTTGATGTCGAGGGTGGAGAAATCCAGGGAAGCTTACGATGTAGCAGTCAAAAGGGCAGAACGATTGATCACGACAGCGGAGAAGCGAGAGAAGAAGCATATGGAAGACCTTGCTGCATTGGAGGTCCGAAGAGCCGAAGAAGCTCGCATCGCCGAAGAACTTCGGGGCAAGCTCGCAGCTACGAAGACGGCGGAGGAACTATTAGCAAGTCTGTCGGCGGGAAATCATAAGCATGAAGACGAGTTGAAGGATTGGGCCAAGAAATTTGCAGAGTACGAGTCGGCCAAGTCTTTGGAGGTCGAATGTAGATTAAAGGTTGAATCTGACTGTCGACGGTTACGGGAGCAGTTGGGGAAGTCGGAGATGAGATCGGAAGAGTCGCAAAGGAGAATGCAAAAGGCAGAGTATGCCTATCGTCAGCTGCAGGAGGATTCAACCGACGTGTTGAGATTGCGGTTAGAGAAAGTGCCTGAACGGGTTTGCGATGTGGTAATTGGATTCGGTGAAGTGGTTGAAACTGGATCTGCTTGAGCGATGGCTGATGAGCGCGAAGTCCAGCGGATCCGCAGGACACAAACAGATTGTAGAGTTAGTTAATTCATTTTCAGAGAAATTGAATGAGGCGTGCCAGAATGTAGAAGTTGAGATTGTAAACGTGTTGCGTAGATTAGGAGTAGAGAGTAGTTCAGACGATGTTGTAACCGTTACATCGGACGGCACAGCCCTTGAGGCCGATTCGCCTCAGGTGGTTGATATCCCAGAGTTGCCATTGTGAATAAAGAGGCCCAAGGCTCTTTCATTGGGGGGCTTTTCTGTCAATTGACTTGTCTCAGCTGTCATTTTGTCTTCGCTGTGTGTCCATATACTGGTGTGTGATCCAGACGTTGGGCACGGCGCGCTCATGTTTGTTGAAGTTACCGCCATAGGAGTTGTGAATATTCGGCCTGGATGTCTTGGGTAGCCCGGGGTTACCACGGGATTTAAGCAAGTTCGGGTCTGTGTATTCGGGTCAGTGTGTTGAGATGTATGCAGTGCTGGGAAGTTTTCCCCCTGAAATATAAGTGTGAGATCGCTTGCGATTCTTGCAGGTTGTGTTTGGAAAAGTTTCAGGTTGTGAGTACGGTTTTGCACTACATTCTGAGTCTTCGGCTCTAGCTGGGTAGTGACTTCTGGGAGTAGTATTGGCCTAAGAAGTAAAACTTCGTAATAGAATGCTATCTTGTGACAAATCGTGACTTTTGTGTTTGTTTCTGTCCTCGTGGGATCGGATCTATACCATTATACTCCATTTTGGTATTTGTCTGTTATTACAATTCAGTGTTTCAATAAATGCACATGCACACAGTTGCAGTGCAAGTGCACCTAGTTGGTGCACTATAGGAAGTAAACAAGTTGACAGAAGTCATTGAGGAAGATTTATGATTGACATGCGCAACCCTTCACATTCTACGTTACATTCTTCTCTCCTGCCTGATTTGTATGACCTCTCTTTCATATCAGCACGATTCACGCAGGGTTTTCACATACAGCTCGATTTAAGAATGGTATCCACGGCCAAACACATGGTTGGTGTGCTATGCATGCATCTGGCATAAATTTTGAATGCTAGAGAGTACAAAAATGGTTCCGATCAAAGTATTATGTCCCTTGTTGCCACAGTGAGTTGTTTTGGGATACCGATAGTTTCATAGTTATAAAAAAGTTAAAATTTGGTAGTGTTGTTGTAAAACATTTCACGGCTTTTTCCATTCCGCCATGTTCAAACATTTTGTTAATTGAAGGTTAAGAATGAAACAAACATCCCTTTGATAAACTTTTTTATTATTTCTAAATGACATGAATAATTGCAAACTTTTCGATTAGGTTATTGCCTGTGGCATAACAAGTTTCAAATTTATCTTGTGTGATCATTTCACCAAGACAAAATCAGATTGCATATGTATTATTGAATATGTTTATTTTCGTGATGTACAAACAATTGTCACTCAATGTCAAATACAATCATCAATCTAACAATCCTGTTTGAGTATGTTAATATGTAATATAAGAGATCTTTCTACGACAAAATATGTGAGTGTTAATACGATATGTAAAATGGCGGACATTATCAACATTGTGAGGACGTGGGAACACGAGAGCAACACTTTTGGAGAGATACCATGGTTTACTTTGGTGGAATCCACTTGGAATCATAGAAGTCAAAGAGCGGTATGGCGGTATTGCTACTTTCATCAGATTTCAATTTTTACTTCTCTTACATCTAGAAGGTCAAAATATTGGAGTTCAATATCATCGGTTTTGTCTTGGATTGGTTGAATGATCTTATGGTTATTTGGCTGTTTGTTACTTTGCATCATTGTCCATATTTATCTACTCCACACGCACTTGCAATCAGAGTTAATCATTCCATTGACTTATAGTAGATGTTCTCAATTATCAAATTAAAGGTGAAGTTTTTCTTATTGGAGATTTCAATGCTCAAATACGATGTGCACAATATACCCAAGTTGGTGATCATTTGACTTCTCCCTCCTTTGAAGATAGTATTTGGTCAAAAAAACTCTTCCGAGACTTTTACAAATACTTTGACGAACACTAACTAACCTTTGGAGCCGCATGTACCTTGTAAGTTTTCAACGGTATCTTTTTCTTCCCAACTCCCTTTCCAATATGTGTTTATCTTCTATAGGTGTTAACACTATTGATTATCTTCTATACTCGGCCACTAATAGCTCTCTTATTTCAAAATTTGATATTCTAAAACCTCATCCAAAATCAGATCTTGATCTTGCGTGTTTTATGAGAGAAGTCAAAGAATCGTGGAAAAGATTGCAATTCATTGGAGTACCATCAAATCTTATAGCAGTTGTGATCACGTTATACCATTCTGTTCGAGCCAAGATCAACACTTCTCAAATTGAAGAAATTTTGACTATCATTGGAGTGATTCAAGGTTGTAAGAAGAATCTCTCTTGAAATATTTAAAGTTTTTATAGATGATATCAAAGAGTGGTTGGAGACATGTGATCGTGAAATTGTCAAGCTTGGAAAATTTATCATCAAAACTCTCTTGTATGCATATGATATCATAGTACTAGCATGTGATGCAATTAATTTAGAGAAACACCTATACACTTTGACTAGTTTTTGAACCAGAATCAGATGGAGGTGAATATGAAGAAGTCTAAAGTCATGATAGTGTGCACTAGATCCAAGTTCTCCTTCTATCACAAGTATTTACAATTAGAAGAGATGAAGAGTTATAAATATCTAGGCATTGACTTTTCTACTGATAATAGTTGAGCACTTCTACAAAAAGAGTAGAAGGCGATTATAAAGTTCTATATTCAATGTTTAATTGTTGTAGAATGGCTCATCTAGTGTCTTGGAGTCTTAGGATATTTTTATTCAGAAGCTTAGTGTTAAGGTTGTAAGAAGACAAGTTAGAAGCGTGTGAAGAGGATGCAGAAGATAATTCTACAAGAAGAATTGGGTGTGAGAAATCAAACTCCATATGATATTCTTTTTGCAAAAACATGTTGTATAACTCTAGAGGTTGAAGCTCTATACTTGATCATCACTTACATCTGAAGGGTGAGATCTCTTGATGCTTTTCGCCTTCCTCATCAAACTTTGAGTGTCATACGTGTTAAAGGATGGTTAGCAGATGTGATAACTTGATCTTTGAAGTGGAATGTGATGGAACGCAATTGGGACCTGCAACCTATAGCACTACATGAACGTCTAAAGAAGGAGTTTTTTAATATTATTTGCAGCAAGCGCTGCATCAAGATGCAATTTTATCAACTTCATGTGAATCCTATGCTTGTTTATTATGAACAGTATTACCTACTTAGAGAAATCTCTATGTCCTTACGTAATATTATTGCTAGACATAGAAATTGATCTCATAGGCTTGGAATTGAAGAAGGACGTTGGCTTAATATTGATAAGAGTGAACTTATTTGTAGATCATGTGACGATGGGTACATCTAGGATGAAGAGCATGTATTTGTTACTTGTTCTAGGTACAAAGATATTGGGCTTGCTCATAATATAGATGTGTAGAATTTCTAATCTTTCTTATAGTTTTTTGACTTGAATCATCATCTCTGATTTAGAAAATAAGCCATATACTTCCTTCACAACAAAGCATTGATGTAGCATCGGAAAAGAATTAAAGTTTTTCAGTAAAGTCAATCAAACTCTTGGCATCAAGAGAAAGTTTAGAAGATTGTACTGCTAACCGTCTCTAAAAAGATTTAGAATTTTCCATCAACTCCTTTGTCAAGGATTCTTGTTTGTTTTGTTTTTTCTAAAAAAGTTTGCTTCTTAGACTTTGCCAAGTTTTTGTAAAGCCTTGTCAATATAAGCCGACTTTGGAGATCCAAAGACTTGTCGATCAAAATCATACTCATTTGCTTGCAATCAAAGTCAAACCATCCAATGCAAGCAAGATCTCTAGCTCTTTGATCCTTGTGCAGCAAAAAGAACTTAGAAGAAATGTCTTTGAGCAACTCTATTAGTTGTCCACTCGCCGCTGTATGTGGATCAAGTCTCCATGAAGTGTGAATCAAAAGGTTTTGATAATGTAGAATGTAATGCTCTTTCTTACTATGATCTAAACGAAACTTTGGAGAAGCCAAAACAGAATGACATGGAAAGATAATGTAACACTAGGGTTTAGAGAGAAGTTCATTTGAAGATGGAAACATAAACTCTGAAGATGAGATATCCCAACAATGATTCTACTCTTCCTTATATAGCTCTCACTAACAAGTAAAAGGAGAAAAGATATTTTTCTCACCATCCATATCAATCTTATAAATGAGTATGTTTATGTCTGAGTCTCAACAAATGGTATCAGAGCATTCTTTTTGATTCAGAGTTTGAGCCAAGTTTCAGTTTTGTCACACATTGTTACTTACAATGTGTGATAATTTTCTCACGGTTTTAAAAATTCATCGATCGGAATAAGTTTTCAATTTTATTTTTATTTTGTGAATTTTGTCTACCGTTCTCCGAACAAATTTACTACTACTGAACTTTGCTTTAAGTTGATTTCTGAACTTTGCTTTCAGTTGGTTTCTCGAATTTTTCAATTTTTTTGTTTTAAGTCTCGTTGACCTTTCACACCGTGAGTTACTGTAATAACCCACTAAAGGCTAAAACTGCAATATAGTGGTAGAAAGGTCAAACCCACAGGGACAGAGGAACACACAGGGTACAAAGTGTCACATTTAACAGACTATTGAGGAGTTTGAATTCTCAGGCGACTGTCACTCCCAGAAATACTGCAAGTGTTCACTCGGAGCTCACTCGGAGGTCGCACAATGCAGCGTAACACACACACACACACACACACCTAAAACTACAGAAACACAACCCAGAGATCGGTTAGGACCTCTACTTAAGATTTCAGGGGGAAAGTCCCTCGCGAGCACTCAGCGAAGCTGCGGGTAGTGACTCCCAACTCCGGCTTTTACAACCCTTCCACTAGCTTTCTACGAGCGAAGGGAACCCGGGTTGGACTTCCTACTTCGGGTCGAAGTCACTCATACGCGGTGAACAACACTCTCAACTCACAAAACGCGCAGAGAACACAGGTCCGCACGGAAGGACTCACTGAGAAACGTTCCAGTAACATACCATAACAGTCTATTGAAGAGTTTGAATTTTTAGGCACTTGTCATTCCCATAATACTACAGGGGTTACCCCGAAGGCACCTGTTGCAGCGTAACCTGAATTTACAACCAAGGCTTACACGAAGTAGCAAAACTTCACTTTGGCATTTACCCGAAAAATCCCGAAGGAGTACAATCAAGAACAAACACTCGAAGGTGTAGGGGCGAAACTATTCAAGTATCTAACTCGTCAATGGCTCTGAGCATCGGCAATCACCCGCAGGTGTAGATCCGAACTACTTAAGTCTCTAACCAATGTACTAGCTCTAAACATTCGGCCGAAGGCCTTTAGCTACAAAATGCGGAACGCCAAGTTGTAGCTCCTCTTGCGTGGTGACAGAACTAAGGACACAAACATGCAGAGAAAATGAGTTCCTGATCTGCACTTCCGAACTTGGGAAAGATCCCAAGGCAAGACGCCTTGAACTACTTTATACCTTCTAAGTCCTAACTAACACTACACTGCACTACGCTATGCGCCTGCACGGAACCACGCTACACTACACTCCGCGGAACCTGTGCTTCGCCTCCTGCGCGACGGACTGCCGCGCACTAACTCCCTACCCTGCCAGTCCTCAACTCGACTGCGCAGTCCCAATCGCCGCAACACCGCGGAAATCTCTGTCTCAAGGGTGGCCATGGTGTCTCGCGCCTTCGACAAAAAAGAATCCAGCTTCTTTGCTACTCGCCGCCGACTCCGACTGTCACCCGTCAACAACCCGGCTGCACGAAGCTCTAACTCACGCAGTGTGAGTTTCTCCTGCGCCGCCACTTCCCAGTGGGCGTAGCCCTTGAGACAGTGGGTGACTCGCCTCGCCATTTCTTCCTTCGTGCGATTTGCCTCTCATCGGCGATCGTCTTCAATTACTACCAACTGCGATTCGGCCTCCGCACGCTGTGCTCTCAATTCTCCGCACTCGGATTGCAGCCTGCGGATTAATTCCTCATCCGCATGTCGTGCGAGCTGACACTGCTCTAACAACCGCGTCTGTCGCACGAGCTCCTCTGACAAAATCCGATTCTGAGCCTGCTCAGAAATCAGTGCTTCCGTGACCTTCACCTGCTCCTTGGTGAGCTCTTCCATTCTCCCATCCCTCACCTTTTCGGAGTACTTGTAGAATTTCTGATTGAGGTTATACTGATCCCACAAGCATTCATGCTTCTCGCGCAGATCCTTAAGTTCCTGGTTCACCCGAGCTAGCAACTTGCTGGTGTGGACTTTAGTGCGAGTTTGCCTGCGCACTAACTCGACGTAGGACCCAGGCTGGCGAGGAACCGCGTATTTCTCCATCTTGCGATCCAAGTACCTCAGCAGAGGTACTACTTGCTCACAGAGCGCCGCCGCCGGCGCACCAACTAATTCTTTCTCCTCCTCCTCGGTGGATCCCGATCCCGACACGGATTCTGTGGATCCTCCTTCTTCATCATCCTCCGAAGGGAGGATTTCGGTCGCCATTGATTGCGTCGGCAACTGGCTGCGAGTGGTCTGCGTAATCTGCCGCCGATGGCGCTCCTGCAGCCTCGCTGCTCCCTGCTAAAATGTTCAAGGCGGTGGATGAATGCGGCCGTGCCACATCCCCATCGTCCGCTTGTCGTGCGTCGATTGTAACTTCTTCGCCGCCGGCGCCTACCGCCGAAGGCGATTGTGCGAAATGTGTCTGCGCGTGATGTAATTGTGCATCGCGCGCACGAATCTCATCCTGCGGACAGACAATCCGCTCCTCCGTTAGGTCCTGCTCCCCTGATCGGTCCTGCTCCCCCCTTAGGTTTTGCGCGAGGGATGCGTCCGGCCTACGTGTAGGCGCAAATCCCGGCGCTTCACCCGCCGAAGGCGTCTACCGCCGAAGGCGATAGAGCCGAAGGCGGCCCGCCCGATGTTCCTTGGCCCGAAGGCCCTTCCGCCGAAGGCGCATCTTCCGGCGGATTTCCCGCCGAAGGTGTGGCTTCCGCCGGCTCCCTGCTTGTAAATCGTTGGCTCGAAGGCCCTGGCGCCGAAGGCGCAAATCCCGGCGCTCTTTCCGCCGGAGGGCCTTGCCCCAAAGGCCCTTGAGCCGAAGGCGGATCTTCCGCCGGCTCCTTCCCCTTCCTGCGTTACACCGGGGGTGAGTCCTGCCTATGCGTAGGCGGCCGCCTATGCGTAGGCAGACTTTCTCTGCCTATGCGTAGGCACAGATCCACGTCCGCAAGGAGTCGCCTATCCACAGGGAGTCGCCTATGCGTAGGCGGCACACTCGTCCGCACCGCACGTGGTAATTCATGACCCGAAGGCCGTCTCTCTTCTGCCGAAGGCGTAGCGTGGTCTACCGCCCCTTCGGCCGTCCGCGTAGTCCCATTCTTCTCCGGGGACGAACTTCTCTTCTCGGTGGCGATCGTCGCCGTTTCTGCGCTGCTGGTTGGTAACACAAGCCTGCGCGCCTTCTGCTTCGGCCGGCTGCAAACTTCGTGCAGTGGCCGCTTCCGTATGAGAGCAGTGGGTTCTCGATGTTGCTCTCTCTCCGGTTCCTCTCTTCATCTTCGCTTCCGCGGCACTCTCGCTGCGGGTGTGTCTCTTCCCGCATCCTGTTGAGTCGGTGGAGTGGAAGTTGGCGAATACTTCGCGTCGGTGTCTACCTCGTTATCCCGCACATACCTCCCGGGATGGTCGACTGACAATGGCGGAAATCGAGCACGCTTTGCCACGGTTAAACAATTCATCTCCCGATAAAAGTTTATCAAGAAGGGGGAGAGGTGATTCAGAGTTCCTCCCCGCTCCTCAAACGCATGTTGTCGCATCACCCTATGTAGGATACGCGACCAGTGAATTGGAGCTCCGGCCAATGTGAGCTCTACGAAAGATACCTGCCACAACGTGATGTACGTAGTGCGGTGCGGCTGCAACAATTGCAGCAGCGCCATCGCTACGGTCCTGCGGAAACGATCTTTGTAGTCGCGGGTCTTGTACCCGTTCTTGGAAGACCTCTCCCGCTTGAACAATTCCACGAATGAGGCTTCGTCATGCTTCGTTACCTTGACACTCTCACTCTCAAATATGAGGTACCCGTCGTCACCTGCGCACCTCCTCAATGCATGTGCCCAATCGTGGACAGTCCATCTACCTACGTGCGGACGCAATCCGCGCGTAGGTGGTCGCTCCTCGTCCAACCATTCGCGCACCATGTCTACGCACTCGTAATTCCATCCCCACAGCAAGAACTCAAGTTTCCTTGCAATCAGCTTCATCGATTTCGACAAAAGCACGCAAGCCATTCTGCGGGAGCTTGAGTGACATCATCCGCAGCCTCATCGATTTCGACATCGCGTTCTTGAAATTGGTTCGCGCAACTCTCTCTTTGCTCTGCCCGAGCCTCTTGCTCACGCTTCTGCCTCCTCTGCAAACTCTAATTTCTCTCAATTCCAACTGTCGCGCACTCAATTCTCTCTCAGCCACCGAGTAACTCTCCGCGCGGTGAAGTCTAGAACGTCTCTCAGCTAGCAGGTGGACGTGCGCAGCTCGCACCAGAAATTGAAATCGCAAATTCAAGAATGGGGCGTCCTCTGTCTGCTCGCAGGAGGTCATGGTCGGCTCTCGGTCTGCAACCTCCGGGCTGACTCTCACTAAGGTTTACCTCAGATGGCTTTTCGGTAGCTCATCATGATTCTAGAAGACTAGGATTCCGCATCATACTCATAAGCTAAACACCCTCTCACACAATCTCTCAAGGTATCACTCCAACTCATACACTCATCGACACTCCAAGTACTGAAAATTCGTCACTCTTTCATATATGAAACAAGTCTCTACATATGAACTCCCCAAACTTGCTTGAGAGGCTCTTCCCTACCTCTCTATATATACTACTTGAAAATTTACCATAGTAACAAATGGTAATTTCTATCTAACTTACTTTTACGAAGATAAACCATAGTAAGGTTGATTAGTTATCAATATGTGGCAACATGCCAATTCCCTAAACCTTCTAGATGTTTACTAATCCCTAGATTGAGGTGGCAACATGCCATTTGTGCCTTTCCAACTTCTAGAACTTCCACTTTCCACTAAGTCAACATAAGACTTAGTCTAACCAATGGAATACTCCTTACTTTAGTCAAACCAATCAAAACTAAACATGAAGTTCAAAAGTATTTTCTCTTGGAATCTAGACTTTTGTACAAGACAAAATAGAAGTGCTCACTCAAATCTTCTAGAACTTCTCTAGTTATTCCACCAAGTATAGACATTATAGCTAAATTAGCTAGACTTAGTCATAACTAGCTAGATTTAGTCATAACTATCCTAACCATGATTAATTCCTTGGCTAATTCTAGTTTTATTTCACACATGCAATATCTGGTCTTACAGGTCGTGAAGGTCGAATCACTTGATGGTCGCGCCGGCTCCGCGCGCCTTCTCTCTCACGCGCGGCTTCACGCTCCGCCGACGCCGACTTCACTCACACGCTCGAATTGGTAATTTGAACTCCGCCAGCGTATCACGCCGCGAACATGGGCGCGCAGCGCCGAAGGCGGATTTCTCGCCGGCGCGCTACACTCCTTCGTACTTCAATTTGGCTAGTCCCGCTCCGCCGAAGGCGTTCATCCGCGCATAGGACAAAAGTCGAACTTCCTTCTGCGTAGGCGGAATCCCCGGCGGAGTTTCCGCCGGCGTAGAACTTCATCTGCCTGTGCGTAGGCGCTCGCCTATGCGTAGGCGAATTCCGTCCGCACCCAGGACGTTCGTCCGCGCAGGTCCCTCACCGCAGGCGCAGCGCCGAAGGCGGCTGTGCCGAAGGCGTTGACCGCGGTCAACGGACTCCGTCCAGTCTGTCCATTTCTCTCGCCTCTCCGTCGGCGCTCTTGCTCCGTAATCCCGACCGGCCGAAGGCGCACTCGTCCGTTCCGTCCGTACAGTCCGTACGGTCTGTACGGATTTTACTACTCCGTTGGGTCCTCGCCCATCCGTGATGCGCTGGCGCCGAAGGCGCCGTACAAGTTCCAACCCCGAAGGCAGATTTCTAGGGCCGAAGCCGGACTTCCCGCCAACGCCGAAGCGCCTATGCGTAGGCGATTCCCGTTCGCCTATGCGTAGGTGCAAATCCTCCCCGCCTATGCGTAGGCGGCATCCTCGGCGGACATCCCGCCGACGTCAAACCCTATTTCGCCTATGCGTAGGCAGACTTCCCTCGCCTATGCGTAGGCGAAGATCTTCGTATCTTTCGACCGTCACAACTCCCTGAGTCCTCATCCGTTCCAGGCGTTCTTGGGCTCGTTAGAATCAGCGCGTCAAGCTCTTTCCAACTAAATTCTAACCAAGTCAAGGAGTTTGGGAATTGATCAGATTCTGAGGGATTTCTCTAGCGCCGAAGGCGTAGCGTCGGAGGCGGCTTAGGCGCCTTGCGCCGAAGGGGGACTCCATCAGAGCCCGTCGTTTAGGGCGGCGCCTGTCCCAGACGTTGCGCCCTACTCTTGGATTCTACGAGATTCTTTGAGATTCTCCGAGATCATCCAGTTTCACTCTATTTTGATGTACCGATGGCTATTTACACTGCTTCCGCGGTACAGTTTTCCGAAAATGTTTTAAATTCCGCAAAAATCCCAAAAGTGGGGTACCACAGTTACTGACAATTTTTCAAAGTTTGTGATGGTTTTTGAAAGTGTGACGAAGTTCTGGGCAAGTCTCAAGTTTTGAACTTGATCGTCAGAGTTCAGAGTAAAGGAGACAAAACGGCGTCTAGGATGATCAAATTGCACGGCAAGGGTTGGCTTTAGATTGTAAAATCTGCTCCTGGACGATCATTCACTCGTGTCTCAGAATGTTCGTTGATTCTTGTGTGGAAAATTTTTTGAACACTTTCTCGCATCTTGGGATCGGGGCCTTCCGATTCGAGAGGACGGCAGTGATGAAGTTGAGGATTGCTGGGAAAATTTGAAAACCCCAAGTTTCTGCTCCCAACACATTAACAAGGGACCTGAGCAACAGCAACGCGACCACGTAGGAGTTCTTTCTCATGAACGAGAAATGCACAATTTGCTGAGGAGGATTTTGAAAGTATATCCAGAATTGGAGACAATAAAAAGTGTGGGCAAGCATGGAAGGCATGATGCTTTTGGGTTGTCTTCAATTTAGACTTACCCTCATTTGTTAGTGGATCGGTTCGCATTGTACATTGCATTGGGACTGTTCGGTGATCTCATGAGGAGAAATGAAGCTCGTGACGCAAGACACGCATATGTTTGCGTGCTCAATCAAGAAGAACAACACCTACATAAATTTATGTTCATTTCAAATTTGATGAAGGAAGTACGTATTCTGAGATGATCAACAGTTTGACATGAATCCCGAAAGAGCCGAGGAAGTGGTGTGCGGCACCGTGTATGGACTACAGTTTATGGAGGGCAGACGCCAAGGAGGGAAACCCTCGTGCGCCCTGAGACGTGTTCCAGACCAGAATTGATTGGCACAGAAGAAATCAACAGCCGAGGCAACTGATCTTCCCGCTGTCTGGAATAAGGAGCGAGAAGGAGAAGCGCGAGATGAAAGCCCAATGATCAAGCTTTTGATTCTGATTCTGACTGCGACGAGGTTCAATTCGAGAGTCGAATGTGCTGCTGCAGGCGATTCGTGAATGTTGCTCGTGATGTGAAGTGAGCGGGGAGGCTCTTGTTTCAAACATGGAATCTCAAGTGATGCTCGGTTTTCTGGGATTGCGTGTGATGGAGCCCTGAACCGTTGGCAGAGCTCCTCCTTTTTCTGTGTACTTTATGCTAAATTTGCATGACATTGCCACTGGGCTGGAGTTTGGGGTGATTCTTGAATTGGGAATCGATTCGGAGCCAAGAATGAGAATTTGGCCCTTGCTGCCAAGGCTGAGTGAGGGAAAAAAAATTTTGCTGTAATTAGCTGGATTGGAGTTTCGGGGGCGTTGCTCACAGACTCGTCGCAAGCTGCGGATGCGTTGAACAAGTGAGATGCTGCTCTAGCTTGGTTGATGGTTGTTCTCCTTACTACACACGCAACTTACCGTCGTCCACGACTTACTGCGTCCAAACCTTACTTACAATTTCCCTCCGACCACAATTGATCATCCTAACATGATTGATCTATCTACCGTGGTGTGTTAATCCTACCGCAGTTACCACCGACCACAGTTAGTCATCATAATGTGGTTCTTCCTCCGACCGTGGTTACTCCACCGACCTCAGTTGGCCAAGCCTACGTAGTTCTCCCTTGATCGTGATTGACCTTGCCAACTTCGACCATGACCATGGAATAATCCGGCCATCCCGGTGAAGACCCACCACGATTCTGCGGGAGTTGGACGGATTGCTCGCATTTTCCGCCTCCTCGCTTGCATCGTGCCGTCGCTGCCCTGTCACTCGGCTCGGGGTATGCGGTTCCGCCATGCGCCTCGCCGCCGGGAACCAAAGAGAGGGGCTAGCTGCATGCTCAACCCCTTAGCCTCATCGCTCGGGAGCTCCGGCCACCACCCACCCCGCCGCTCGTGGCTGCCATGCTGCGTATTCTCCTGAGGTTTGCTATTGCCTCAATTCGCCTCGCTTCTTTTGTGTCAATCCTTTCTAACCTGTTCTAACATATCCAGAGGTCAATTTTTGAAGAGGAATTTTATTCTCGTCACCGTCGTCTATTGGAAACTTGGCATACCACTACTTCAAGTATGCTCACACATAAATGACCTGACTGATAACATTAACAAACACACGGATTGTTGACGTGGCGCTACCAACTTACACACTAACTAACACACTCAATCCTTACCTAACAAATACACTGATTGTTGACGTGGCGATACCAACTAACACACTCAATCCTTATCTAACAAGCACACTGATTGCTGATGTGGCACTGTCAACTAACACATCTATACTTTATCTACCAAGCGCGCGGATCACTGACATGGCAACTATGACTAGTGCGCTAAAGAATCTATATCAACATTTAGTAATCATCTTTTATAACCATCTTTAGTTCTAACTAACTAAAGATGATTACAAACGTCACTTTTTTTAATACGCAACGTACTTATTACACATCTGTTCAAATTTTTGAACTATCAACGGTACATTAGCTAGAATTCTAGCTGATTTCCAAGTTGATTCATATGATAGTTATACTTTTCATTGAACCAAATATTCAACTTTGGGATACTTATGGCTTTGAATCCGTTTTTTGAGTATCTTTTCTACCTCAAATTCAAATTCCTCAAATTCCTATTGATAAGCTATCAAGGTGGGTAAAGGAAATAACATTGGTTGATTTGTGAATTGTTTTGGTCGTGGTACACGTTTTTGCAATTGTGACACATCAAATACAAGATGTATTTTCATATGTGATGAAAGCTTCAACTTGTATGACACTTCACCAACACGTTTCAATATCACAAAATGACCAATGAATCTAGCGTTAAACATTGATGTTCTTACCAGAGACAAATTTCTTATAGATAGCCAAACCTGATCTTCAACCTGAAAAATTAACTTCCGACAATGAGCATCAGCATGCTATTTTTGTCAATGTTGAGCAATCATCAACTTCTACTTTGCTTGATGTAGCCCTTGGTGGATATATTCCACAAACTCGTGGACCGCGGCTACCTTAGTTGAAAACTACTCCTCTTTCAAGAACTTCATCAAACTTGATAAAGTAATGGGATGAGCAATATACATGATGTAGAATGGAGACACCTTTATGAATTCATTTACAAAATTGTTATGTGCAAATTTCACAAGAGGCAAAAGAGTATCCCACTCTTCTTGCTCCTCTAATGTGAATGCCCGTAGCATATGCTCTACAGTTCTACTACCTCTGTTTGTTTGACCATCAATCTGAGGATGATAAATTGTTGACATTGGTACTTTGGTTTTGAAAAAAATAAATATAGTTTCAAAAAAAAACTACTGAAATGAGTACCTCTATCAGTGGTTAAAACTTTGCATAATCCATGATTCACAAAAATAGCATCTAACTTGCTCAATTGTGTACAATTGAGCAAATTGTGGAGCTGTCACTATTGTTGTGATTGGTCCAATGTGAATCATCTTCTTCAATTTGTCCACAAAAATCATCATTGAATCATTTGCTGACAAAGTTTTTGATAATTCACATACAAGATCCATGGTGACATGTTTCCATCGTTGTTCGAAAATAGGTAGAGGCTATAATAAACTAGCAGGTTTTTATTACCTGCCATGTTTTGTTAACAAGCAACACAACTTTGAACGTAAGACTTCATGTACTCTCGTAGTTTGGGCCAAAAGTAAACTCGTTGGATGCTTTCCAAGGTCTTCTCCACTCTCACATGACTTGCAATGGATGTATCCTGATTTTTTGATAAAATCATTGTGCGTAACTCTAGATCTTGCGGAATTCATATACGTTATTTATAGAACGCCAAACCTCTAGCCTTCTAAGCTCTTCCAACTTGTAATGTACTTATGATCTCTTCATACTACTTTGTGGCATGTGTCATTTTGCTCCACCAATCTACTTGAATCTTCACTTCTGCAACATGATTCAAGCAAGGCATGGATGTGAGAGCATCCGCAAGTTGCTTTTTGTCTTCCACGTACACAATCTTCATGTTGAAGCATTGACGTCACTCTGTTCATCGAATTTGTCTTTTAGACAGATCCTTCTGAGTTTAAGAATAAACCAATGGTTCATGATTGATCTTCACTACAAACTCTTTATCACCCAAGTAATACTTCCGGTATTTGGTTTCCAACACAATGGTTAATTCTTTTTGTTCTGTCGTGTGATAATTTTGTTAAGCCACCATCAACTTTTGAGAATAAAAAACAACTAGATGTCGTCCATCCTCCCATTCTTGTTTAAGTATGCCATAACCGTTGTACCTGATGCTTAAGTGGCCAACTTGATAGAATGATTAGGATTATATCACTTGAATATAGGTGCGTGTAACAAAGCATTTTTCAATGCTTGAAAAGTTAACTATTGAACTGAATCAAATCTCGATTTTTGACCTTTCCCTAGCATGGAAGTCAAGGTTTGAACTAGCCAAGCAAAACATTTCATAAATCTACGATAGAATCCAATGAGCCCTAGAAAACTTTTTAACTAAGTTGAATCTTCATGTGCTATTCAATTCTGAATGGCATCTATCTTCTCACTCATCATTTGGATTCAGGTGGCTATAACTCTATGACCCAAGTAATCTACTTCTGATTTATCAAATTCAAATTTTGAAACTTTGGCATACAATTGATTTTTTTTCAAAACTTGAAGTACTTTTTGTAAATGAACTCTATGATAATTCAAAGTTTTTTTATACACTAATATATCATCTAGAAAAACAATTAAAAATTTATCTAAGGAAAGTCAAAAGATATCGTTGATCAATATCATAAATGTAGTTTGTGCATTAGTAAGACCAAAAGTCAATACTAGATTCTCAAAGTGAACATACCTAGTACAAAAAGTTGTCTTGTGCACATCTTCATCTTGTGAGGCCTACTTTTTCGTTTTTCTTTAAAAATTAACAAAAACATAAACATATGTGTGTAGAAGTTAGTTATATAAGTTTGAAAGAGTAGATTTATAGTAGTATGATAGGATTAGTTAGAATTTGTCTATGTCCAAAGATCTTTGGATCTTCGCGTCTTCGGCGTAGCCTTTTTAGGACACACAAAGAGCTGCATCTTCGACGAAGACATCGAAATCAATTTCAAATCATGCAACGGGCCGGACGAGGTTCGCACGCATCGGGAATTCTACGAGGCGCATGAGAAGGCAATGTTAGGGCTTCAAGGGTAAAGGCAGTAAGATTAGACTGCGCGCCGACATTGCGATATCGAGCAAGAATGATCGAGAGCGAGAGGAATTGCAATCGAACCAACCCGCGACCAGCGAAGCGCAAATTGAATACATGGCGCCCAAGAAGAGTGAGAAGGTGAGGAAATTGATTCCCTTGAAGGTGCTTTATGAGGAATTGAGACCCTTCAGACACGAGTTGAGGGAACTGCGGCTAGAATTCCATCTATGGAATTGGAATTGCGTCTCAGCGAGTATCTGGAAGGAGGTTATGGACAAGAGCGCGACCGAAGGCGAGGAGCTCCGCGGTAATCCCATGTTGTGGACCATCGAGCATTGGACGAAAGTGATGGGACCATGTGTGGGAAGCGACGGAGACCTTCTGTTTGACAAGAATAGCGTAGGTTTTACGCGTGTCGAGGAATTCTCTTACCGGTCTCTCTTCGAGATTGGAAGACAAGGAACGAATGGACGGAAGACTGTCGATTATAAGAATCCGAAGAGAATGGCGATCGCGTTAGGGATCATGCACATCTTACGGGCTGCGCGCACGACTTATGTGACGGCCTAGCAGGTGGGATTCTTCGAACGCATTTTGAAGGTACAGCGCGTACATTGGGCAAGAATCTTTTACGATCTTGTCTGGGTGAATGCGTCTGGTCGAGGGAACAGAATTGGTAAGTTTGATTTCTTTGTCTTTGGAGCGGACACGGTCTGCGCAAGGCGAAGGGACACCCCAGATGAAGATTAACGAGGACCTGAAGAAGGAGTTTACTTTGAACGAGGAGATTTTGGAACAGGTTGTCGCAAGGGTAGGAGGGACGGTGGTGGAAGTCGAAGGCATTACACTGCCGACGTCTCCTATGGAAGAAGTGAGACCCGAAGAAGGACAGAAAACTTCGGGCGAAGAGGTGAAGACATTGGAAGTTACATTTCCTGACTTCTTGCAGGATAGTGTAGTACCATCGTTGAAGTACTTGAACGGAAAAAGAAAGAAGTATGCTGTATCGAAGGAGCCAGGATTCTACGTTCAGATGATCAAGAACAGAACGAAACTCAAGAGAGCAGTTGCAAACGCACATACCAAACGCACGGATAGCTGACATGACAATTATGATTAGTGAGGTAAAATATCTACATCAACATTTAGAATAACATTTATTTTAATTTTAACTGACTAAAGATGATTACGGAGATAGATTATTTTTTATAACAAGAGAGTATATAAAAAAAATGTCTAATCTAATTTTGGTCAAGGTTTTAGAATATCAAATTTCAAAACAAAAGAATTACTAAAGATAGAAGATAATCAAGAGTGTTAAAACTTGCAAAAAAAAAAACATGATCGGAAAGAGAATTGCAAATGAGAGAGATACGGTTGAAAATTTTCAAATTATATGTGAGTCCAAAGGTTAAAAGTGTTTTGTTCAAATATTTACAGAAATATAATGAAAGTTTCTAGACCACATATTACCTTCAAAGGGATGAAAAGACAAAAGATCACCAACTTGGATAAATTGTGCATAACATATTCGAGCATTAAAATCTCCAACAACAAAAAAACTTCGCGTTTGTTTAGATATGGATGGAATGGTTTATTAACAATTGCCCTATATTCAAAAAATATTGTCATCATCATAAATCATCAAACCACATATTTGTTTCAGAATGTCACATTGTCATAAATCATCAAACCACAAATTTGTTTCAAATTGTCACATTTTCAAAAATTATTGTTACAAAAAATGCAAGCTCTAATATCATTTGTCAACGTTTAACCAAGAATCACAAACATAAAAACACAAAAAGCAAATGACAGTAAACACGATAAATCGAGATAACATTGTAAGTATTTAATTGAGAATCACAAAAATCAAATTACAATAGACATGATAAGTTGAAACAACCATGTAAACATTTAACAAAGAATCACAAACAATAAAACACAAAAAGCAAATTACAATAAACACAATCAATTGAGACACCAATGCAATGTGATTCACCGTAGAATATTACCATGAAAGCTCACGTGTGAAAATGTTTTGAGTATCTTGAATCATAAACAAAACTTGGGTTTAATACCCCAAAGTCACTTTTAATTACTTTTAGTTAAAATCTGAGGTTGCTCTTTAATTGAAGATAGATTCAACATGTACCAAGATTAAAAGATTCACACAACTTAGAATTTTAATCAATCAAGTTATTGACCTTATTGTATACTTAATCCAAGATAATTGATCATGTTTTCTTTCCATTATTTATTTGTTTTTCCTTTTAGATTCAATACTCATCATTAAAAACATAATTAAATTTTGTATATAATTTTTTATAGTTTTGTATAAATTTTGTATACGTGATGATGTCACGTATCCGCTAATATAAAAAAATTTGATTTCTATAAATATAAACACATTTGTATTATCTAATTAAGTTCTAAATGAACAAAAAAGATTTAGAATTCTATCAAATTGTTATAAAATTTCACGATTATAAAAATAATAATTCACTGCAAAATATAAAACACTATTATGTAAATATGCACAAACTATAAGTACATACAAAAGTGATAACATAAACTAGGTTTTAGGCAAATTAAGATATACCAATATGGAATCACTTAAATCAACAAAGTGATTTCGATTAGAAAAATATATCAATTTTGCTCGAATCATTTAACATTAGATGCATAGTCGGGTATATACTGACTATGCATACCGGTTGCATTCATAGTTCCCATAAACAATCAAGTATTTTATTCAAGTTCTACAAATATTACATATCCGGCTTTCAACTTATTACTCGTCACATTCTCTAGATCGACTTAGTTATAAAGAGAATCAAGTAAGTAATTTGTAAGTAGTTGTATCATTCGACATGAGCATCAACTTCACCTTTGATACGTTCACTTGAATTCCATATATGATTCATTCTTTAGATGGAACTGTTCTTACATTCGTTCTTTCTTAGACATCTCGTGAATACTAAATGAGCAAGTAGATAGATTGATTAACGTTGTTGCTACGTAACGTTAGCCCGGAGCTCTGCATTAGCAATAGTAAGTTAATTCAACCTGCAGAAACGAAGAAGGTGCTTTCGAAACTGAGTATCGCTTTGAATAATTAGGACACTCTGGATTCAGCTTGCACACTACACAACTCACAACAGATTTCAACACAGCTCTTGATGATTTTGATGGATGGAGCTTACACAATATGCCGATTTATAGAATGTCCGCAGATCTGTAGTCACCCCCAATGATGGACCTCGTGAATGCCTAGAAATCAATAAACACCGTGTACTGCACGGAAGCCTCACGCCACAACTTGATTGTCAATTGTGGTACGGAGCCAGAGCACGTATTAACTTCCTCCATGACGAAAGTCAATGACTGTCAACAACTCAACCCGTTCCAAATCTTCTTGTAAAGTGGAATCCCACTGCGCTGTACTTCGAACTCATTGTTGTACGAAGCCCTGGAGAGCTTTGCCACAACGACCCAGACCCATTTCGTCTGAAATCCGGAAACATTACACACAAGATTCGAACATCTGTCAAGTACCGCCTCTCCAAACACCCAACCAAGTGAGATACAACTTTCCCTGACCTGAAACAAAACAAAACTGCTTCATTGTGACCTCCTGACATGTAGACACTATTAGGTTTGTATATTCATACCAATGACAAGCTCGGATCAGCACATATGATCTGCCCTCCTCAAGATCAGCAAACAATGTAAGATAGACTGCCTGGATCCTGGACTAGACAGATATAGTGGAAGATCAGTTCCAACCGTGCTTCACAAAGTCACGAAGTCCGCCAATTACGAGGCATGGACAAAGCCTGGCTGACGGTTTTTGGCTCAGTTAGTGGCCCGCCTCAGGTCAAGAGAAGATCTAGTCGAAGGGTTTTTGTCGACTGGTAGAGGCGACTTCTGTCGGGTTCACGTGAATGTTGTGAGGGCAAAACGAGACCGTTTCAGCAGAGGTACAAGAAAAACTGATGAAGCTTAAAATGCTGTCGTTGTTTAGACCAATTGGCACAGCCATCCTCCTGCCACTGAAGCTCATGTCTTACAGTAGTTTATGTAACGACATTTCCCAGAGCTCCAACCTACAGTACCTACAGTCATAACTTGTCCTTCGTTAGCAGGCAGTCACGCTTCATGTAAATAACTCCGATTAAGTGCAACGATTATACTACTATAATGCAGCTTCCAAAATTGGATCCACAACGGACCGATTGCAAATACAAATCCCTCAACCCCAAGGAAGGTAAGTTTTCACAATAAGCTACATCAATCGAAGTGGATGTAGTTTACTGTGAAAACTTACACTTCCATTTCGATTGATGCTAAGCCGTAGAGGTGCTCGGAAAGATGCAGAAATGGTTCCCTTCTGTGAAGACAATTCTAAAAACGGGAACTTCTGTTTCCGACATGGAGGAAGCACATGCGGTCCATGAGCCAAGGACTGCAGCGACCTCTGAGATAGCGGCAGCAGTTGCGTTCTGAACTGCTCTCCTGCTCGAAGGCCACATATGCTCTAATCTCTCCTCTTTAGGTTGAGTGAGCCTCCATAGAGCATGATTTCACAGCAGTTTAACATCTCGACTTAATCCTGACTCCGTCCGATAATCTACTACTGTGTTGCAATAGCCTCCGGCGCAGCAATGAAACTAGAAACCCTCGGGAAGGACAACTGGGAACCGTACACCAAGTACTGCCTGATGTTTTCAAGATAGCTTCTCAAAATACTTGGAATTCATTTGTCACAATCTCAACTTCTCAATGTGAGCACTCGGCTGCCTGTCAGAGGATAACGGTCGGTGTCAAGAGCGTTGGTAGAACTTGGGCCAGTTACGGGTGAGTGAGGCAACTAGCCATGTGTAAGGGGTGGGTAAACTAGGTTAACGCGGGGCATTAATTGTCACGCTTCTTATCAGGCAGAGTATGATATCAAAGCAGAGCCCAAGTTGTGACAAGGATTTCAATTGATGATATGAGATAAAAAAAGAATATTTCGATTTGACGCAGAGCTTCATGCCTGGAGGGCTAGGTCTTGACGGCGACCACCGGAGGAAGGTGGACCCTCGGAAGGTCAAGCTTTGGAAAGGGTGTTGATTTTGGTCCGACGACTTATCCGGAACTCGGGCCCATATTCTGCTTGGCAGTTCACTGGGAGGCAGTCAGAAACGTCTTACGACTAGTTGATGTACGAAGACTTCGTAAACCGAATCTTTTACTCCGGTGACCTCCGTCTGTGAGTTCGTGTGAGGAGTTTAAAACTCTTCTTTCCCTTCGCGGTTGATTCGGAAGATCTCACCCAAATAAGAGAACTGAACTGGAGCAGCTCTTTTAACTTTTTGAGCGTGGAGCAGCTCACAAGACGCGAGAAACAAGTCAAGCGACACATCGGACGTGCGAGGTGTCCCCATAGCACAAGCTTGTGTGAGAGGGAATTATATCAGCGTTTCTCTGGATGGCAAGGAAGATGGGCAAAGAGGAGGCGTGGCAATCAAACCAATTTCCATTGGAGACCGCCACAACTGCACATCGGAGGTCGCAAAGACTCGTACCGTGGGAACCAGCGAGCAAATCTGCTTTAGCACTCAGAAGAGTCAACGGAGGGAGGGAGTAGGGAGGGCGGAATGAATGATTGACGAAGACCGTAGAGAGCGAGGCCAGGCGAAACGAGGCGACACAAGTCCTCAAAAGGCGACGGTGAGTCGCACTTAGATCGGATGCGCTTGGAGGAGTCAACGAGGTGACACCCCACGCCACTCTCCACTCCAATCCCCTGGCCCGACTCGGCCCCTGCTTCTCGGTCTCGGTCTCGTTCCGGCCCGGGCTGGCCTGGCCTGACAAGAAGAAAGAAGGTGACGACAAACGACAAATTGCGCCCTCGACTTGAATCGGAGGGAGAGGTGGCGAGCGTTGCGTCGGCCGGGAGGCGTGAATGTCGAGCTTCCGATAATGCGCTTCTTCGGTGCCCTCGGTCACATTCGGTAGAGTAAGCGAGCTGCGTCGAACGGGGATGCCCTTCTCCCCACGGCCCGTGCCCAATCTCTCGTCGTCCCGCCTCGCTTCCGCCGATCCCCCTCGAGGCAGAGCGGAGCAGAGCAGGCCGGAGTAGCGCATAGCGAAGGGGAGCTCGTGCATCCCAGCCCAAGACGCCGAGGGCGCGAGCGAGCGAGCGGGGAACGATGGCGGAGGGCGCTTACATCGGAGCGATCGACCAGGGGACGACGAGCACGCGGTTCATGGTGTACAATTCGAAGGCGCACATAGTGGCCTCGCACCAGGTGGAATTCACGCAGATCATGCCCGAGGCCGGATGGGTCGAGCACGATCCGATGGAGATTCTCGACACCGTGAGGGTGTGCATGGAGGAGACGCTGAAGAAGGTCGGGCCCGAGGTGATTGCAGGGCTGCGCGGCATCGGCATCACGAACCAGCGCGAGACGACGGTGGTCTGGAGCAAGAGCTCGGGGCGCCCGCTGCACAATGCCATCGTCTGGATGGACGTGCGCTCGGCGCCCATCTGCCGGCGCCTCGAGGCCGAGCTAACGGGCGGCGCCCGGCATTTCGTGGCCACCGCGGGGCTCCCCATCAGCACCTACTTCAGCGCCACGAAGCTGCTCTGGCTCATGGACTCAGTGCCGCTCGTGCGCGAGGCCATCGACCGCGGCGACGCGCTCTTCGGCACCATCGACTCGTGGCTGATCTGGAACTTAACGGGCGGGGCGCGGGGTGGCCTCCATCTCACCGACTGCTCGAACGCGGCGCGCACGTTGCTCATGGATTTGAAATCGCTGCAATGGCACCGGCCGACGCTCGAGAGCCTGGGCATCCCGCTGGCGCTGCTGCCGCGCATCATCAGCAACTCGGAGGTGATGGGCGCGGTGGCCGCGGGCTGGCCGGCCGCCGGTGTGCCGCTGGCCGGGTGCCTGGGCGACCAGCACGCGGCGACCCTCGGGCAGCAGTGCAAGAAGGGGCACGCCAAGAGCACCTACGGCACCGGGTGCTTCATCCTGCTCAACACGGGCGACGAGATCGTGCCGTCCGAGCACGGGCTGCTGACCACGGTAGGGTTCAAGCTGGGCCGCGAAGCGCCGACCAACTACGCGCTCGAGGGCTCGATCGCCATCGCCGGCGCCGCGGTGCAGTGGCTTCGCGATAACCTACAGCTGATTTCCAAGGCGTCCGACACCGAGGCGCTCGCGGCCTCCGTGCCGGACACGGGCGGGCTCTACTTCGTCCCGGCCTTCGGAGGTCTGTTCGCGCCATGGTGGCGCGACGACGCTCGCGGCGTGCTGGTGGGCATTTCCCGCTTCACCGGCAAGGCGCACGTCGCCCGCGCAACGCTGGAGAGCATGTGCTTCCAGGCGCGCGCCGTGCTGACGGCCATGAAGTCTGACATGAAGTCGCGTCACAAAGCCGGCGACGAGGAGTTCCTCCTGCGAGTGGACGGGGGCGCTTCTGCCAACAATCTGCTGATGCAGCTGCAGGCTGACATTCTGGGCGCTGCCGTTCTGCGCCCGGCGGACATCGAGACCACTGCCCTCGGGGCTGCTTACGCCGCTGGCCTGGCAGTGGGAGTGTGGACAGAGGAGCAGATTTTCGAGGACAATCATGAATTTGCCAAGCCCACCACGTTCACGCCTCAGATCGACGAAGAGAGTCGGGAAAGACGGTACAAGTCGTGGAATCTTGCCGTGGAAAGGTCCTTCGGCTTGGCCGATTTGGCTCTGTAGGCAAACCCTCTGCACGAGCCCGACGCTGACAGTCTGTAATATAATCCATTCTTGTTGTTTCTTTTTCCTCCGAGGAGAATACCTCTTGCGACCTCCGTTTGATTCCATGAATATTCGGCGAGGCTGATCGTCGCAGGGGCAGCCAGTGCTGGCTTTAGGGTCGCTTTCCTGCACGAATAGGCTCCCGCTGCGAGACAAGACTGTGATTTGTACATCGTCGAGCTGATGTCCGTCCAGACCGATCTGTTTGACTAGATCGAGTGGCTGCAAGGACTGAGGGGAATCTTCTAGGCAAGTTCTGCGGTGGGTTTGATGCGTCAACCTTGTCCGTGACTCATGTGACCTCTGTTCCATCGACCCTGATACCAGATCCAAAATGAGGTAAAGACCTGCAGTCTCTGAGCTAAGACCCAACTCGCAGATACGTTTCTCAGTCTGATGTACCTCTTCTTTTGCCATGCACCTATCGTGCCCCCATCGTCCTGCATAGGGGTACGTGGGAAGGGTGGAAACGCTATCCTCTTGTTTACAGGCTCTGTCTGTCTGACTGCCTGGCATCTTTTGTGGTTTACTGCGGGACGAGTGTCACGAGAAAGAGACTGCATGTACTTGATCTATGAGGAAATCAAACCCTCATTCCGCAGGGGATAAACCACAGTCATCACACTCCAGAACCTTCGAAGAGAAGAAAGCTGCAGGAGATAACCTTTCAGGCCTGCTCCCAACATGTTCTTGCTGTTGCAATCCAGCATCACAGCTCACCAGGAAAAAGTAGCTGTTTAGTAGATACAAATGGAGAGGTTTCTCTATGACTCGGATCAAGTTTTGTATATTCTTACCTTTCCAAGCTCTGATCAATCTTCTAAGTTGGAATCATGAACAGAAACTCATTGTTCGTGTTCTTCCCCACTGCCCATCGTCTATGTCTAGCGCACGACTTCACAAATTGAAGTTTCTCACCAACATCTCTCTGCTTTTGTCCTTTTGAGGCGTTAACGATGTTCCGAATTACTAGCTGAGGTTAGAACTGCCAAAATGCTGAAACTAATGCACCTTGACAGTACAAAGCACAGCGTCTGAAACTGGAAACTATAGACAGTGCAGAGTTTCTGGAAAGTCTGCGACATCAAGAGTTACTGTCAGTAATGAGTGTATGTTGTTGAGCGTCAAATTTGTGCGGTATAATCACATTGAAAAGCTGAAGGCAGTACTCTTGGAAAAGAAGACAATAAGCGCGCTGTCCGATTTTAGATACTTCGGTACTTAGATTCTGCTCTTGTACTAGTTCGTCATAGAAAGTTCGTACACGGGTCAACTGTGCAGCGGTGGTCTGTCGGGCTGGGGATGTTGTCGGATATAATCGCATATGCTTGTGCAGAATGGTCCATATCTGGGAACACCGACATCTCATGGTCCCCAGACACATCAAACCAAGAATCTGAAAGGATCCCCTCATCCTCCTTGCACTTCGAGTTTTGTGGTAATGAATTAAATAGATAAACTGAAAAAGCACTGACAGCTTATGAAGCACAAGCCATGTGATTCATGTGTCTTGCAGCATATTCATTTTTTGCATGAACATGACACAAGTTCAAGGAGAAGTGGTACACATAATCGGTGAGGACAGTGGAAAAGCAAACAAAATTCCAGGAATGATATTGTTGTACCGTAGTAACGACAGTACTTGTGCACAAACAAGAAATATGGCAAATATGTGGACGAGACCGGGGATCTCTCAGGGGGGGTTTTAAATAGGCTGTAGCACAAGTAGTCGAATGCTGAATCTGGCTCTTTGAAACTATTTCTGTACTAAAAGAATATTACGCCTCTGATTACTCGAAGAATAATGCGGGAGTGATGAGTTTAATGGTTAAACTTTAATCGGTTTCAAGTTTCCTTCTGTCTGGAACACACCGAGGTTATAAATTATTCAAATCGATAGCATTGGTGAAGTCATATGCATCATCACAGTTTCGTCCTGATACCAGCAATTTGACCACAGTTTGCAACATGAGGCTTTGGTGGGAATAGATAAATCATAGTATAGATAAATTCTCCAAATGAGCGGAAACTAATTATAAGTTTTATCACCTTTTAAAAAATCAGCTCAATATTACGAAAGAAAAGAAATAGGGCAACCATTGATGGATGATCAACATATCACTGGGTATTTCTAAGCCGACTTTATCCATTAAGTGTTAAAGATTAACTTCCCTACCGTGAACTGATCCAATATATTGTATTCTATATTCAAAAGTAGGTCTGAGTGCCGCAAATGGCTTCAGATTTTGATAAACGATTCAGAAAAAAATCTCATTATATGTTTATAATATCTTTTACTGTATCCTCTGTTTTACTTTACACCCTGGTAGAGCATCAAAAGCTATAATGAAGTATAACACAGAACAAAGACTTCCAGACACACATGCTTTTGTCCGGATTAAACAAGTCAGAGAAAATTCATCCTGGATATTTGTTTGCTCGCCGAATACACATGCGATCAGGTAAGGATTTATTATGCAGATCTGATGATTTCGGGGACTCAATATTCTCATACAGTAGACACTGCAAAGCTTTAGATTCAGAATGGCCAAAAGAGAAACTTCAAGTAGCCCAGACTTTCTCAAGATGTTGCCTTGAAAGAGTCAATGTAATAAGATGATTTTATAGGTGAGCAGCAGCCTTCCACCACTTACCTGATCTTCAATAGAGACATACGCGAATTTTCCTTTACATGTGAGAAAAAGAATGTATTTATGTAGATATCATCTAGTTTGAATCATGTACTATCCACCTAAAATCCGTAACCGGAGCTGTACACAAAGAATCTCTCAAACCCTCCTCACAAGATTATTGGATTGTTTAGCACAAGTCTGCAATACTCTGGCAAAGAGCAGAGTTGAAGCATTAAAAGCGGATCACTTTATGTTACTCTGTTCATAATTAGTTAGCTGAACCTGCAACGAAATTAGACCAGCCGATGATGTGAGAGCAAATCGTTTCATCTTTCAATCTTTTATGAAGACTATCAGGTGTAGCTACAAGACTTCAATCACATCAATAAATGGATGACATACGTACATGGTACACCTCTTAGAATCTTGACCAAGTTCTTAAATACTTTTTAAGGTACACATGTCAGAAAATTTCATGAGATTTGCATGCCTTGAAGTATCATCAAGACCCTCGACTCTTGATTTTCTCTGGTATCAATTTCTGACCAGTGAAGCTTTTCATGGCTAGATCTACAAAATACTGGGTTCGAAATTGGCAGTAGAATTATCATAGGAACTGAGCTCAAAACTTAAATGCTTTATAGATGGTAAGAGTAAATCAACTTTGTCATTGAATTAAAGTACACTAAGTGCACAGAATGAACGTCAACTGTCTTCAACGGGACTTTATGTTCTGACTATAAATCAATATTCCACTAAGAAACATTAAGTGACCGACTAATAAACCATTTCTCAAAACTTGCTTCCGTTTATTCAATCAACGCTAGCATAACACCACCAAAATTTCACAGAAGACGCAATCATGTAGATTTCTCAAAATAGAATTGTCTTTCAATACATGAATTTGCTTCAAAATGCACTAGCATTCCAAATAAACCAACTGAACAAAGACTAATAAATTAGTAATCGAGTCCAAGTTCAAACCATCGAGATATGAAAGGTAAGAAGATACTGTTGAAGAAGGAACATCATCTATTGATAAATATGAGGTTCATGAACAGATAATTGGTAATTGTGAATCTGCAGGACTTAAACAAGTAATTAAACATCTGTGTTAACCATTCTCTTTCGAACAATTCTCTTCTAAGTGTGCGAAAGAACAAGTAGAAGAGAAAGAAATGCTTGAAGAAGAGCTAATTCGAATTAGAGAAAAACGATTTTTTCTCTGATTGATCATGACCTATCGTAATGCTTCCTTCATTGCCTCATTTCTTGTATGAATATGTAGCCACTACTTGAAGCACACACGATTTCAAAGAATATATTTATTTTCGAGAACTCCAGCACTATATGATCAAATTCAAAGATGTGAGTAAATACCATCAATAACATTGTTGTGTATATTTACCATCATACATATAACAATCCTCATAAATAAAGGTGAATTTTTATATGTACAAAACACTCAGTATCCTTTTAATGACAAATTCTGCCAACAAGTGGGGCAGTAGAAACTGCTCTTAGTTAATGGGCTTGGGGTTTTGAGAACCTGGTTCTTGTGTGTGAAATAAGGAAGTATTCCACGATTTTGGCTTCCCATACATGATTGCCTGCTTCTCACATGGTTCTAGGGGGCCAACAATCCAATTCCCAGTTTCCAATGGGTTCTTTTGAACCTGTAACAGAAACACAAGCTTAATGTTAGAAACTATGGTCGTGAATTTTATTAGTGTCTAATATTATTCTTTGTTTGAATATTTATATTACTTACTACTGGCTTGATCATTTAACAGAAAGAACTGCCCGCCCTTGACTTCAGATCATGATTGGGACAATCCGGGTACCCGTAGTAGTGCATCCACCGTCAATTGATTGGTTAATTTTCGCACCAACCCATAGAATCATACCAGGTACACAATCCACTCCCCACCCAACTGTATCCTCTACCCATTATGAATATAGCACATTGAAACTGAAATTCTCTTCCATGTGACGTTACGAATATTTAGACAATCGTTTAGACAATGACGTTTAGACAATCTTCTGATTACTTCTTTTATTTCGAATAAGGAAATTTTATCTCACTGAAAACATTACGTTGAATCGTAAAGTATCCCTTCCGTGGCAAGGATGTTGCCAATAAGATCTTAGATACCACTTGAGAGGTGCTTGTCCCAATCATCATGGGCTTGCAGTGTATATCATATCAGTCAAAGAGGAGATAGACGGAAATCCGATCGAAGTATAGTCTCTCTGTTCCCGTAATTGTCTTCGCATGATCAGGTAGCGATCGGAAGCCTTAATACTGATAGGATCCGGAGAGGCCACCATATGCATGGAGAAGGTTTAGCGCTAAGAACTGCACTGTATTTGGTGAGAACTCTGATAGGTGGTGGTCCCACCGGTACGCAACAAGTCACTACCTTTGAAGTTGTCGCCCTCTTTAAAGAAGTTAACAACACTACTTCATTGGAGTACAGATCGTCCCTGAAGCATACTTTTACTATCTGTCGGATTTCGGGTCCCCTGGTGAACATTTCTCCAGATCGTGAAATCCAAGAGGAAAGAACAAAACTAATCACAAATTCTAGAGTTGCAAACCGTATCAAGCAAGCAACTAAGGAGATTAGGCACAAGAAGAACTGAAAGTTGATGAACTTGTCAAATTCCAAGAAGGAATATAAATTGAAGTCATCAAACATTGCAAGGCAGATGTGGAAGGCGGAGAATGGCATTAAGACTGAATTTAGTCTTCCGTGGCAGGTGTACACACATAAGCGAAGTACTTGAGGCCAATACGAGTCCAATGTCTCTGAGCTGTAAAAAGTGAAGTCTTGTTTGAGAAAAATGACGACCAACGAGAGAGAATAGCAGAAGAGAAAAGAGAACTCTGCAGCTCTGGACAAAAAAGGCTTGTAGAGAAGATGAATCTTAACGAAAGGAATAGGCACAGCTAAACTGGATAATTCTCAGAAAGAGTAGGCACCAGACATTCCAAAATCATTTCTCCACTTTACTCTCTGAAAAATATTTCAACTCAAGAGAGAGAATGGGAACGCAGTTGCTTAGAACATGGTAAATTTGGCACCAACACAATTCATTCACTTGTGTTGCACAAATATAAATTAGCCTAAAAGTACAAACAAATTAGAGACATCCCACTAAGTCCCTTCAACTACCCAATTAGCTTCAACAAGTTAGCAGAGCCTTCTTATACTACCAGTACTGTCCTTCTATGTCAGTAAGACAAGATGATGGACACTACTTGCCACCTAAACTGGCATGTGAAGCAAATATTATGCAAGTTTCATTGGCCAAAACCGTTCTTAGATACACCAATCCATCTAACATCTTGTACACAAAAGCTATATCCAGCGGCAGTTGATGTAAAGACGCTGACAATCAATCCACGTCAACCTGCAGAGTGCACCCACAAGGACCAGGCCTTTTCCTTGCCCATGTGGTATTTCTATGTTTCCTTGTGGGAAGTATGTGACAGTGACTTCAAGGGTATTTTAGAGAGAGGATGGATCGTATCCCCCTTATGCACCCTTGTGGAACACTGGATAAGCCAATACGGCTTACAAAGAGGGGTTATAAATGAAATACTTCTCTATGGTAAGTGAGAACAAGTAGGCACTCAGAATACATCCTTAGGTAAGCAACGGTTCCATGCTTGCTAGATTCTCTTGCATCTTTCCACTTTTGGTACATGGACTAGGCTGCTGGGAGTGCCAGCATGTAGGCTACACATGCAGCAAAATCCTCCCATGAATATCCCCCATGCTGGAGCAATCCCAGGATGCAAAGAGAGCCAGAAAACAATACCCATTACCAGAGTTACGAAAATCTTCCAATTAAAAGAACCTACACTTCTTGCACCTTAACATGGGCCTCACTTCCATAGGGCGGAGTCTCTTTCTCAAGATCCCTCACCTCCCTTGCTTCCCTCGAATCCAATCCTTGTTCCATCATCCGTGACTTGCTCCTTTTTTGATGTGAGATTAAATGGTGACCACTAGTCGGCACCAAACCATTAGATTCGGCTGAATCAGTATTCTCCTGGGCTGCTGCACCATTGCTTCGAACATGGTTCCAGCCTCCTTTGTGTCCATGGCCAGAAGAGTTTCGCACCTCTCCTGCGCGTCGTGCAGCCTGTTTCACTTGACGCTCATGGTCTTCTAGAAGTTCCTCAATATCTACAGATGCAGTATACCCTTGATGGAGAAGTGGCCCTGAATGGAATATCCTTTCAGTATGTTGTGGAATTCCCTGTAGAGAAAACATCTTAGTTGGACTCATCTTGTTGTCCATGACTACCAGCAGAGTAGAGTCAAACATACATGACGAGGATATCTGTTTTCCAGAGAAAACATCTACCACTGAGAAGAATACCATGATGCAGCCCGTACATGGAAGCCAGGCCTCTATCGGCGACTTCCTGGGATAAAGAATAGAACGCAATTCGTTGCCATTCAATTTGCCTAAAATCAAATGATTGAAGTTCGTACCATGGGTATATCCTTGGTTTTACGACCCTCTCTTCTATGTGAGTCTGCATTGGAATGATCACGCTGATAAGGACCATCACTTCCCTGATCACGCTTGAAAGATGACATCTCTGTTCGATGATCTCGTTTCTCTAAGCGGTCTGAGCGATCATGCTTATCAGACGGGTCACGCTTACTGATGTGCGACTCACGCTTGATGGGCTCTCCGTCTGCGCCATCTCTGTCTCTTCTTGAGGAACCTCTCTCCCTGTGGTGGTCAGGAGCACCATTTCTCGCCGCCACTAAACTCGAAAAGTTCGATAAATCACCCCCAGATTGTTGGTAACCAGCTTGTTGAGTGAAGTCTGACACGGTCATTGACTTAGTAGGCCGAGATAATGGCCGTTGAGGAGCCATTCGTAAGTCCTCCTCCTTGTGCTTCTTAGCCCATGACGCCCCGGGCAAATTGGGGTTCACCATAGGTTGAGGACCTGATCTTGAGGAAACGGAAGGTGCGGCGAACGGCCGTGCAGGAGGTACTGGAGATGTGCCGCGTACTTCACTGGTGATATGTCCTTGCCTAGGGGGATCAATAGGAAAACCAACAGCAGAGTCTTCATGAAGAGGAGCAAATTTCTCACTCTTACTCTTGGAACTCGCTTGAGAGTTCATCCTCCGTTTCTGATTGTGTTGAAACCACCATGCAAATGATTAAGATGCAAATGATATCAGAACAGAGCCAAGTGTCTCAACACCAGGCAGACAAGCAACTCGCCCAAGGACCCATCATAAAAGCCTAAAAAAAGTGCTCATGTCCGATAGTACCAACCACAGTAGCGACTCACCTAAGGATACAATTGAAAGCCTACAGCAGAAAACACTTGAACCCTAGAAAACAACCGCTATGGATAGTTGGACAACTTTTTCACCACCGACAATAAGCACCTACAACTTACGTTCTCTCCAACAACATGCGCAACTTATCAAACTTGTATATCCCAAGTACATGAAATGAGAGTGCACTCCAACATAGAGTAAAATAAAGTCTATGATGCATCCTACGAAGCAACAGGACGACATTCGTATTGCTTCCCTTGCCATATAGGCACAAACCACGTACATGCATGGACATTGGAAGTTCCGCATTGGCATCAGGTGCAGGAACGGCCTTGCTTATCCTATCACGGCCACTAGGTCTCCGACCAGCATCTGAGCCTCGAGTTCGTCCTCCCTGAGCTCGTTGTCTGAAACCAAACAAACAAACGCTGTGATTAGATAACCCAAATAGAAGAGGGGACCGAAAGCTATGGGAATATGCTTGTCTGCAAAAAATGACTCGGGATCTTCGACGAAACAAAATAGAAACAAGTTTTCAACGGAGATATTGAAGGTTTGCATTTGACTCAGTGATAATCCATAAGCAAAAGAGGTTAACATAACGAAAAATCAGTCCACTCAACCCCTCAAACTATGAAGTTTAAGTGTCATATAGCTAATTCACCTTCGTGCCTCTTCGTCCCGAATCTTGGCATCAAACTCCTTGCTAGGTGGATACTGCGGCAAGCTTGAAGGATCGCATGCAAGCGGCTTGCTTGTGAAAAACTGAAAACAGCCCAGCCGAGAAAACAAATTATCAACAAATAGCAATTTGCTCCATCGAAACATACTTGAGCGAGGAGCGCACCGCGAGAAAAAAGTATCAAAGCTTCGAGGTTAGCTTCAACTCAGAAGTTTTTCGTGATCACAAGCTGTATCAAATGTCAAGTACCTCGCTTTTGAGTGCCGCTGCAGCACTGCCTCGATCGGCAGGTTCAATAGCCAAGAGAGTTTCTAGCAATGCTAGCGATGAGTTGGGAAACTCCTTAAAGGTGTCGGCGATACAACGCTTGTAAGGCTGTTGTGGCTTGAATATGGTTGCGTGAGGGAGCTTTGACTTCCTCCAGTATTCTTCTGATGGTGAACCACACAATTTAAAAATCTTGTGAAGTTGCTCCACCTGTAAGACAGTAAGGTTTGATACCACATAGAGAAGTGTCATGCTATGAACAGACGAAGATCTTCACATGCCTTCTATCATCAAAAACCAAATTATCCGACAATGGCAAGAACATAATGCCAACCCCCACACGTTTGTGAAAAAAAAAGACACACAAATGTTTGCTGACACTGACAAAGCTTCAGAAGAAAACGGACAGTCTTCGTCTCAGCCAGCAAAAGAAGTGTGGGAGGCAATTGAGCTTGGACTCTATACATCTGGCACAATGCGTAGAACTTAGTAAATCCCACAGATGGCAGAATGAGCACCTCCGTTCGGCCAGGCATAATCGGCTTCCCAGCAAGTAGTTCAGCTAAGATGCACCCTGTACTCCAAAGATCGACGGCAGCACCATACTCGGTGGCACCCAACAACAACTCTGGTGGCCTATACCAAAGCGTCACGACTCTGCTTGTCAAGGGCTGTTTTTGATCCGGATGATAAAATGTTGCGAGACCGAAATCTGCAATCTTCAGAATTCCACCATTATCGAGTAGAAGGTTAGACCCTTTGATATCACGATGCAAAACACCCCTGCTGTGACAATGGTCAAGTCCTCGCAGCAGTTGTTGCAGATAACATTTCACCTGCACAGAAAGAATGCATATGTAAAATTTGAGTGCGTCATCGTCAAAGTCGAAAAATGGTAGCATTGTACACCCTTACTTTCAAAGCAAATAGAGAGCTTACCACAAACTCAATATAACTTACTTCCATCGGAACGGAAAATGTAATCCATTCACTATACTCTTGATATTCATCGCTAATTCACTCAACAAAGAGAGATCGCAAAAATACTTGACATAGGCCCATTCACGTCAAACCCAGATAAACTACAGTAACAACAGATTTTCTGGAGACTGAAAACTCCCTAACAAATCGCTAGGTCCTCCAAACTCGCCACTGCAAAGGTCTACCGAGCGATGCCATTATCCAACACACTTTCATATACAGCTGACTTTTAAAAACCATGCAGGTAATAAAAATATATGGAGTGAATTATGACGAAAATTGAAATATGTTTCCATCGCAATCACGTTATGGAACATACCTGTGCCTCAGTGAACATGATACCAGGGCATGCAGCCAAGCCTGCTAAATCGTGTTCCATGTACTCGAAGACGAGGTAAAGACTGCAAGACATGCGTGATGTAACCAGACCCTCTAGTTTCACGACATTGGGATGATCAAGTCGTCGCAAAACTTGTATTTCACGGGCCATGAACCGCACACTTTCCGGTTCCAAATTATCAAACCGCACCTTCTTCAGAGCAACAATCTTCCCGGTGTCGAGATCACGGGCCTTGTAGACATTGCTATAAGTACCCTGGCCAATCTGCACAAGAGAAAGAGCTTTCTCAGTGACTGCTAATAGCATAATTTACAGCTTTCTGCTCCTCTAGAGCTTCAGATTGCATGTCTGCTCAGAATAACTCTCCTCCGCACCCTAGATGAACCCAAAAACAACCCGGCTGCCATTGGCCTCCAAAGACCGGTGCCTCTTTCAATCAATCTGACCTTCCCAGCCTGATCTCAAGAAATTTAAGCTTCGATTGTCTGCAACTTCTATGAATCCAAACCTGCAAGATCTAATAGAACCGGGAACAAGACTGCATTCGACGTAGTTCTACAACGCAGAACACTCGCAAACCGTCTCCGTCAACGAACCAATCACAAAACACAAACGCCATTGCAGACAAAGAAAGCTTTGGTAAAAGTATAGCTCTACGTTGCCACGATAAACAGAAGTGCGAGTACAAGCAATATGTTCTACTGAAGCTACGCTTGAGGTCTCATATTGTGGGGTGTTACTCTTGACAAACAAGTCATGATGCATGTCGAGTTTCTCAATGCCCGCGACTGTCCACCTCGACGGATGCGACATACTTTCTCTATCCATCACAGTGGGGGCACGAGGGCCCAGATCACATCGGCTGTGACATGTCACAAGGAGAGGCGCCATAGAGGGTCCTTACTTCGTACAAGGCTAGCACTTCGATACACTAAGTGATACTACGGAGTAAGAGGACAGGCAAACGTACCTTGTCGAGCTTCTCAAAAGAATCAGCACGGCGAGGAATCCAGCCCTTAATGGCCTCTCCCGCGACTGCCGATAACCAAGCAGGCCAACCAGCTGCGATTTGTTCTCCTTCGATGTTTTTAGGAGGATTACTTAAACGCGGGTTCTCCTGCTGTTGCTGCAAAAGCCTTTCCCGTCTCCTGGCTACAACTTCGTCGGCATCCCCAGTCGTCGTCACTGTGCCATTGGGCTTAGCTCTAGGCTTCGGCTTCTCCGGTGGTTTCTCGCCGAAGCCATTAACAGGTTCGGTTTCTACTTTTACGCTGACACTCGGCCGTCTCGTTGAAACACGGGGGTTGGTCGTGGTGACGGGGAGGTTGGCCTGCTTTTCTTTAGGGCTATCGGAATCCTCCTGAGCTGACCCCTGCTTAGCACACACACAGCCCATTTCTGCAGATAGGGTACGCCTACGGTCTGCGACTCTGGGCGCTCGGTTCAGAACGATTCAGCTCGAACCGCTTGCACTTACTCCAAGTATGGACACGATAACTCCACTCCTCTGTCAACTCCTTCGCTTAAGCGGGCATCCGACTCTCGCATCGCCACTCAGTGCGTCCTCCTGTCCCCACCGCCGGAGCACATCGATGGCCTTTACTCTGAAAGCTCCAAATTGTTGCATACCACTTACTCAACAGTACTCTATAACCTGTACTCCGCTCCTGCGGCTGTATCAACCCTCGTAGGGGCGCGTTCGATGATACACGACGATGGTGTCGGTGTCCGGGAGACCTGGTGTATCTGTCTGTTGTTTACAATGCCACCACTCTCGACTCTCCTCCCATCTGCTCCGGCATCGTCAACCTTCCTGCGATCCTCTCTTGTCCATAATTTCCTGCTATGCTCCTCATCCTGCTCCCTTCCCTTCCCCTCGGTACTCCCGATAGCCCGCAGCCTCCCCGCGGTCTGGTCCCCTGTCTCCCTCTCCACTCCTCCCTCTCATCCGTATCCCCTAATCCCCGTTCTCTCTCCACCTTCCATCAATCAAAAAACCAGCCAACAACCAATCGATAACCTCTCTACCCGTCCCCGACACTCCACTTCAATCGAGCACTCCCCGATGTCACGAGCCAACGGAGCGATTCAGGGTATTCCGCCCCGGTTGGCTCGTCACTGATCCCTCTTTCTTCCCTATCTCCCTACGGCGAGCGAGGTCTCCCAATGCCTAAAGGGCACCGCTACCAACTCGCGCTCGCGAGGAAGAGACAATCACACCGCCCGCTTCCCACTCACAAAACCTTCCTCACACAAACATACAAACACGCGCTTCCCCGCTCGGCTCCAGCCTGCTGCAGAGAGCAGCAGAGAAAGTAAGTCGCCCGTCAGTCGTCGTCGTCTTCTTCTTCTCCTCTTCCTTCCTGTTACTCACTCTTCCGCCTGCCTTCCGTTCAACGCTACGCTATGGTGTACGAAGGCGATAGATAGATAAATGGATAGACAAAAGGACAGACAGACGCAGACAAAGAGACTCGGACAGACAGACAGAGACGCAGACAGTGAGAAATCTCTCCAGTCCGAGGGGAAAAGAGCTCTCGCCCGTTCCTCTGCGTGGCTGGCTCGCTCGCTCGCTCACTCTACTCCTCGTCTATCCGGCCCGTTGCTCCCTCCCTCCCTCCCTCCTCTACTCACCTCAATCGCTCGAATCGCTCTCAGATCGGCCAATGGCCGATGCATCAATCAATCGGCAGGCAGGCAGGCAGGCAGCCAAACCAGGCAGACAGGCCAAGCCAAGCCAAGCCAAAGCCAAAGCCAAAGCCGGGCACAGTTCGTTTACTCTCTCTTCTGACTCGCTTCGCTCCCTCCCCTCCCTCCCTCCCCCCTCTCCCTTCGCTCGCTTCGCTTTACAGCGACCTCTTCGAAGGAGAGAGCCGAGCAACACGCGCACACAGCCAAAGCTCCATCGCTGATGAAGAAAGCAGGCACGCAGGCAAAGGCAGGCTGGTACTCTACCACCTCTCCTTTCTGTCCCTCTCCCCCTCTCTCTCCCTCTCTCCCTCTCTCGTCCTCCCCTGCCCTCCCCTCCCTCCCTCCCTCCCACACACGCACACACACAACGCACCGCGCGATACAGAGCAAAGAACCAGGAGCTCGACCCTGCAGCGAGCCCGGGCCACGCCAGGCTCGGCACGGAAAAGGCAGGGCCATGAGCAGGAGCGGACAACGGTCCGAGCCTCGGGGTGCTGCCCTACCCTGGCGGCCGTACCAGAAACGCCACTGCATCTCCCATCCTCGACCGGCTCTGCGCGCAAAAGCAACCAGAGGCCGACCGATGTCGCTGACCGTGGGTGGGGTGGGGTGAACCTGACTCTGCTGTGGGGAGCGAGAAATCCCCGGCCGGGCGTCCTTCTTCTTCTTCTTCCTCTGCTGCTCTGCTCCTCCTCTTCCTCATCCTCGTCGGCCCGGCCCGGCCCGGCATCACATCGGCTGCCTGCCTGCCTGCCTGCCTGCTGTTACTGCTACTGCCATCACGTCACATCACATCGGTCCATCATCCGGGTGGAAATCCTGGCCGGCACTCTCTCTCTCGCTCGTTCGCTCTCGGCCTCTCGGCCTCTCTCGGTCGCTTGCCATACATAGCAGGGATGGGAATGGCACCATGAGCGGCATCGGGGGGTGCCCATGGAACATGAGTTCAGCTTTTCATGGGATGGCCGAATGGGGGCATTGGCACATGGGGACATTGAAGGGGTCGCCAGGGAGCTAAAAAGGCGCCATGTGGCGCGAGTGCAGCTGGCCGCGGATCTTTTGTCTCTAGCGAGGGCATACATGCATGGGCTCGTCATCTCAGCGGCTGCTGCCATCGTTAGGGCCGTTGCGGGACCGTTGCTCGCCTCGCTTGTTTCAAGTTAAAAGCTCCGCTGCTTCAGGAGGACTTCGCCCTCGCCGTCCGTCCGTCACTCTGACCCCCGCTCCCCCACCCCTCCCGTCCCCTCGCCACAATTCCATCTTCGTACTCCCAGCGTCAGTCCGTCCCCGTCGTCCGTACGTCCCACTGCCCCCACTGAAGGTTCGATCATTTCCCCCCCCGGCACTAGCAGTCTTCCACTCTCAGCTCAGAACACCAGCTCATGCACTCGCCTGCCTCTGCAGTACACCGCGCATTTCTTCCAGATCTCGATTTGCACACACTGTACGACGATAATCCTCTCTCGCAATTTCCGTCGACAGAGGCGGAATAGACCACTGTGTGGTTTATGCATATCAAAGCACGATGCGGTACGCGCATTATATTCCTTCAAAAGTTGCAAATGAGGCAGTCTACGAACTCAGATAACACAGTCGGAAAAGAGTATTCTACCGATGTGCATGATCTCGCTCGGGGTTCTGTGGCTGCAAAAGTCGGAACTCCACACAAGACATTGAATTAATGTTGACTTTTGGAGGAAAAAATGGGTTCTGCGGGATGGGACCTAAACTAATCGTCATTCCTTTTGCAACCACTGCATATGCAGAACTCAAATATTCCAGAGGACGTTGAACCAGAAGTACGTACAGCGTATAGTACAAGGGTAGAGGGTATGTGGTCCGGTTCAAAAGAAGGTAGGATATACAGCTTGATGTCCTCAGTCCTGATGTCAGCATGAGAGTCCACTAGAGTCATTTTCGGTGCGAAGGTTTGCAATCTCGTCGATCGGGGAGTAGATGTTGTCGAATAACCACTTCGTAGTGAAAGAGGCAGTACCTTGTTACCTAGCTAGATTGCCTTCCTACCTCGGAGGAATATTGTGTACGTAGTTCAGAGAGGTGGATAAGCTGACCAAACTTTGAGGGTCAAAAAGCGATGAGGATTTTTCTTCATCTTGCAACCGTGTATCTTGTGGATAGCTGCTTCGGCTCCAGTCAATGAATCACAACTGAATCGACAGATATTGTTACTGGATAATATGAGAGACCCGCATTTGCAGTTATCACATCTAGTCACTTATGGATTACTAACAACTATGGGTACCAAGTAATTCAGCAAAAAGGATGGGAATACCCATCAGATTTCACATATATGAAATCAAAGGGATGATGTGGCTAACTCACGCCACGCCAACACCATTCACATCACCCCACAAAAAATTTCATATTGCAACTAAGACATACAAACTATCTAGGTTACATGATCACATGAATCATTATCTAACTTGATGGCTCTCCAATATTCTATATGTAGCATGGATATATTGTATCTATAAAATGTTAGAAAAAATAATACAACACACTCCATCAAAAGGTTGAACTCATCCGGTTGTAGTAGCAAACTTATTATTAAATTTATCTTTTTGCACACCGCATTTTATGAATGCCGTTAATAACTGTTGAAACCATTTTTGTCTACTGAAGATGAGAAATAAATATCCACTCCAAACTACCACATAAAAAAATTACGAAGATCTGTAACTACAACATCTTCAAAAAAAACTTTGTCCTTTCGACTTAAATATAGGTCTACCCCACCTCAAATGAACTTCAAGACATACCGCCATTTGTCCCAATTAACGTATTCACACTCTTGTAGCAAATATCACGACCCTAAGGGCATAATGGAAAAGTATATTTTGTTCCAAATGAACAACGATTAATATATGACATTGCTGTATCTGTAGCACTTGTCTTAGCGTTTATTCTATGTATATTCATAACCAAAATTGGAGATGAGTTTCTCAACTATTGATCTTTAATCCAGCATCGTATTGGTTTGATGGATGTGATGTCAATGATAGCCAAACCATCTTACCCTTATGACCAGAATTCACGATATTGGGATGTAGTGCTACAAGACTACACATCACAACATGCATGATGATCTTGTCTCATGAATCAATGTTTAGATTGAGGAGCTGATTTTTATACATTTTATTGGGTTGCTGAAAGAATCAAAGATATGAAATTCAAGATGTGCACCAACTAGGTTATCAATTGTTTTTTATCTTCTTAATCGTCTCTCACTCTTTTCCTGCATGACCATTGACCTGAATGATGTCATTAAATTCCATGTGAATTCCACCTTGATGAAGACATAAAATGATGTTAAAAGAAATCCTTCGTTCTCGTAAGATACGGGATGGGAAGATCATATCAGGTTATGCTCAGTACCTTTCTGCATGCCGAATATCTGCATTCATGTAATTTGCATAAGCATTGTGTATCGTAGTTTCGGACTATAGGTCGAGCATTTTACCAACATCACCTAATCCAATCACAGTGAGTACATCAGAAACATTGCACGAGATGATTCCCGGCTCGCAGTGGACACAAACAATTATTGCACAAAGCGCGAGTCAGATAGCAAAAAGGATAGGAGGTCCCATTAAACAAAAGACACATTATTCACAAGGGGAGAACCTCTACAAGTCAACCAATATGCGGAGGAATCTGCAATTCTTTTTTTGAACGTGAGAGGACTGTAGAGAAGAATCTTCTTCAAAAGAAATCGTATTGCACGGATGAGAAAAACATAAGTCACTGAAAAGTCATTATCTTTCCACGTGAGTTGCACAAGGAACAACTTGACACATGCTCTGTAGCCGATGATCACACTTTACTATCTTAAGGCTGTGAATACTCGTAGGTAAACTCATAACAATGCTTTCCCTCCCTCCGGAGAAGCTTTAGACATGCGCAGGATGTGTTAGCCGAAAGGCAGTACAGCAGTCGCTCTCTAAGTCTGCGCTCTATTCGATTCCACTCAGCGGCAGAAAGCAATCATTTTTGCATAAATCATTCTACGTTCACAAAGTGACACAAACTCCAAAGAAAGAGAGTGAGCGAGTGAACAAGATGGATAGATCAACAAGAGTCAACCATGACAGATAGGCCCACCGTTCATACATTTTAGGGTTGCAACATAGCAGGTGAAAAGTGGGCCATTGCCCCCTGCTGCTGCTAGTAGGGAGAGCAGAACTTCGTGGGTAGAAACGATGGATAGATGGATAGCCACTGTAGACCTATACGTTGAAGTATGTTTTAGGGAGGGGAGTGAGTGGCCACTGCTGCTGGTGGAGCTGGTACATGATCTAAATCACGAACCATTTGGGATAAAACAGAAGTTCTTCTCATGGTTGACTTTACATCTTTCTTTTCTCATGGGTGTTGCCGTTCAACCCGAGCATATGCTCATTCGTAATTCTATGCCCAAAGAGCTCCTCTGTCCTATTGTCATGCTAAATATCTCCGTTCATGATGGGTGGTAACTCCTCCTACTCGATGTCGGGGATCCACACCACTGGTTACACGACCCAGGCGATCAAAAGCAAACAACCATAGCCTTTCACTTTTGCTAGGTACCGTTGCTAATATTTTACGTTCTGGTAGTAAACAAATGCATGAAACTCACTTCGAGAAACTATTAGTATTATAGTCAACCTCATTATTATATTCATAACAAAAGCGTTTGAATTCTTTAGTACTCTGTAGTATGGGATCCGTGACAGTGTTATATTACCAGCAACCATCCTCGCAGTGTTGAGTATTTTTAGGGCAACGAGAATTCTTGTAATGCACTCGAGTGGGGAAATAATGTTCTCAGGAGAAAGTGACTCATTCCCTCCTTGACTCAAAAGCTTGGATGGCATTCGGCAGATGCCCAACGATTGAGAGTAAAAGTTCATCCACCTTTCTTTCCTTTCTCAAGCTTCGCTCTTTGTAGGGTTGGCATTATCATTGCATTAGTCAGGGTTTAGTCAGAATCCTAATTACAACAAAATGATTAGTGTTGTTAAGTAAATGGCGTAATAACTGTCAGTGCAGAGCAACGCAGTAATGATACTTTGATACGACTTCAGGACCGAGACTAAACTGATTAGAATATAATCTCTGAGTACGATAAACGTTGACAGCACAAAAAAGTCATCGGATATATCCGATGATACTCTAACAACCATCGATCATCCTCCTAATTTGAAATCATGTTTTGCACTTGCACATAAGATTACAATGTGCATGCAAAATTTACGACCATCGTTTACATATGTCATCATCAAGTTTCGTTTCAACTCTTCAGAAACCTAAAGTATCATCGCCTTCTCTCCGTAATGTCAAAGTGAGCAGATGTTAACTTAAGGAAAAAGGACGGAATATTCCATCGAATTCCTATTCGATGGAATAGGATATAATCCAGTAGATATAATCCAATATGTTGAGGGATACCAATAGAGTCACAATCAAAAAAACTATCGTACTGCACTTAAGTTTTAGTTAGATCAATAGATATATAGACTAATTTAAAATCTCATATAGAATACACAAAAACCCTTGTTCTGTAATTCATCCTTGGATAACTGATTTCAACTGAATATCACAAGTTTATGAAGTGCTCACTTCTGACATTTTCTTCTCAAAGTCAAGTATATACTACGCCGAATGTAACGACTTAGTTAGACACCAACTAAGATTGAATGTAAGATGGGAAGATCCCATCAAGTCTTGCATAGATGAACCCATAAGAGTAAGATGGAATTGGGTATCTGATAGATAGATAGATAAAGTAAAGCTGAGACATAAAATGTCACTAGTGCACCTAAGAGATCTCAAGCACATAGGTTGAATAGTCTACATGTTAGATAATTATGTAAAAAAAGCATCATCTCCCTGTTAAATTGCAATAGCAATGGTTACACATGGTTCATAATAAGCAGATAAAAAAAATTTGAACTCCATATCCTCTAGGTTCGTAGACCTAATCTTAATCTCTTACATACATATGACAAATCTATCATAGTCATGACCAAAAAATACTTGAACGTAGATCATAGAAACCAATTTAACTTCAAGTAAGTGAAGTTGTAAAAACCCTCCATCAGTATTACGTAGTCCATAAAAAATTTAGGATCTCACAAGCAATGAGAAATTGTAAAAGATTATAACGCGGACACAAAAGGCTAAGCAGAAAGACGAAAACCCGTTTAGCTAAGAAATGTGAAAATCTTACTCTAAAGGTCCCACCAGAGTCCATACTTACAGATAAGAAGATTTCGAAGACAGTAAACTATCGTAACCATGGTTCCAAGATAGAGTATATGAGACGATGCTCATCAAATGAAAACCCATTATTTGATACCAGGTTACAATATTCTCAAAGAAAAAGCCATATGTTTGAAACATCTCCAGGTCGATCTCCAGGAATAATATGCTGCATGTCAACAAGCAGGCCAAATTCATTGAAAATAGCACCAACATGGAACAATTTCCCTTATTTGTGGATTGCGGCATGACATGCCCTAATCCAGTTACATGCGTCTTGCTTTCACCATTTGTATGTTGTTATTATAATAATCAAAATTGAGGATGACCTTCTTGCGAGCCGGTCTCCATACTTTTGGACTGTTTTGACTATTATCAAATATCTGATTGCGGCTAGAATGTGGCAGCTGAGTCACAAACACACACACGTTCGGAAATGAAAGGAAGACCGGTTAGTACTACGGCGTGCAAGGGTTGGGCGCTCCAAACTGGAGTCAAGTACTGGATTGATTTCAGGACAACCGGTATCATGCAGAGTGCATGCATGCACATGTCTTAAATGTATGCATGAATGCGAGCTTTGTAAATGTCATGCATTATCATCACCATCATATCGCATGGATATATGCCAACGGTCATAGATCTCGAACATGCAGTCCAATGTCCATTTGGAGATGGATACGTATCAGCAGATTTGACGTGGTGCGAATACTTTGTGACTTTGGTCGGTAAATGAACTCTACTGCCTCGCTTCTTCTTCAAAACTGGTCAGCTCCTCTGCGATTTTGACCGCCCTTTGATTTTTTTCCTTACAAATTTGTTACTATATGTGTCAATTCCCGGTCAATCATTTGTCTGGTCCTCATAATATCAATTTTCACCCACAAATTTGTGTGATATGGTACATTTCGTAAGATAAAGAAACAACTCTATAAGAGTCTAAAATGCGTAGGATATAATAGATGTCAATATTCTTCCTAGTTTAAACCGAATCAATTCATACTACACTTTCTTCTAGCTCCACGTTTCACACTATACCTATTTCAACCATTGTTCCTCAGACGTTCATTTGTACTTTCTGGAAGATATCCTTCTATGTAGCCCTTTGTTTATTCCATTTGCGTTGCTGTGCACATTGATGTTCTCTCGAGTGAAGCATATTGTCCACATTGGTGTCAGTATAAATACGTAAATCGTATATGTGGATTGAGTGTATTTTACTATTTGAAATTTTATTTCTACCGGATGTTTTAGTTCTCTCTTTCGCATGGTCTCTCTTCTAATCCCATGATACCCATTGATGGTCCTAGAAGAGGTTACCGGAGTCTATTGTTCTGACATTCTCTATCAGAGTTGCAACACACGTGTAGTGCAACCCCTGATTTCAACCGCAACTGTGGTTAGTATGCTGAAGGGAAACTTTCCCTTCAGCAAAATACATGCTGGCGACTGATGATTTTGGAACCAGAATCAAATCTCAGGCGAAGATCTGATTCGGTTCAAGTATTTAGGGACATAGCATTAAATAAAGGTAGGGGGGCGGACGAGACGACGGTGGAGAAGGGAGAAGAGAGTAGGCTTTGAGTCTAGGATCGTTTTTTACTATAATGTTAGATCTTGTTAAAATACAGATCGAAGTGACAATTGTGTTTTGTTTTTACATCTGGGACCTACATAGTAGGAAATGATAAATTTAACTCTTATTGATTTTATATTTTTCAGATTTTTGAATGTTAATTCTCAAATTGAAGTTTTGGGTAGTATTATCTTCCCTATCCATAACTGTACTTGGAGAATTTCAGAATTTGAAAAGAAATTTAAAATTATTTAGAGTTAAGCATTTTTTTCATGTAAGGCAGGATGTCAAATTTATGTAATTTTTTATGTGATACATGATATAGTGAATTTTTCAATATAATTCACTTTCTGTTACCTACAAAATTCAATAATCATCATGAGGTTATCCAGAGAAAACTATGATACATTCTACAAAATAAAGCATTATTTTGTTAGCTTTCAAAAGTAATGATTGGATAACTTGAGATCCTTGTGCTTCATTGCTAGATTCATTCAGACTCTTTACATTAATCATCTATCACATTTTTCATTAGAACAAACATGAAAACTATATTGAACGCTATTTCATACTTTATGATATACATGAAATGAATAGCATTTTATCCACATTCAATTCAATAGGTTTCGAAGTCAAGCTTGTTATGTTTCTTGTGCACTTCATGATGATGATAATAGAATTTTTTTCTAATTTTTCAATTAATTTAAAACTATTTTTATTGGTTATTTTTTGTTGGATTGTCATGTGCTTGTAAAGCTTTCCTTCCATGATGATGTTTTGTCTAAAATAGAGTAGATGCATAACACAAGAAACTGAAAGCAAGATTTGGAAGCACAAATCCTCACATATTCATAATTTTTCAGCAAATTAATACACTAGCTCAACAAAATTATCTATATTTGCGAAAACAAAATATATCAAATGCAATAACACATTTTTCACATGATTAGACTGCATAGTTGTATAATCACAAGTCATGCAAAAATTGTAGGTGTGAATAGATGAGTGCAAATCCTTCATATATAATCAACTAAAGCAAATATTAATGACTCTTAGTACCCCCTTTCAAATTCATCTCATGTGAGATGTCAAGGAATCATGATTCATGTTAGAAATGTCAAGGACCGTTTCTAACATTTCTAACATTTATAGACGAAGCCGTACTATATTTTCACCCTTATTGTGTAAGGGCACCGCATGAAGTTTTTGAGGATATTAATCGTAAATCCTTGTTCTTGCCCCATATCCAAATATTTGATCTTACTGGAACCATGAAATTTTCATAATTTCAATCACTTATTTAAAACTAAAAATAGGAACCAATTTCTATTTTAAGCAAACTTACTGTGTGTTTTTTGCAATATTGTTTAATTTTTTAGCAACATATTAATTCAAATTACTTCAAATCTGTAATTTGATAATACACTTCTATGATAATAAACATTAACATAATTTTCAATATTCATCTGGATTTGAGTCTCCTTTATTAAAATTAGTATATTTTATTCTGCATCAATGCATTTGTTAAGAATTAAAAAAAAAGATAAATTATCTTCACCAGGCTTAGTAATTTTTTTCACTTTTAAAATGTCATTCTCTAAAATTTTTTTATCAACACGCTTTCATATCATTTTTCAATATTTTGTTCATAATCTGTAACCAACAAATTTTTTATAAAGTTTTGCGTTTAAAATTGTTATAAATTCTTATTTTAAGAGATCATAAAAGTTTGTTGACATCATGTTTGTGTTTTAATATTTTTATTGCATATTACAAACATTGTGAATCATATGCATCCGCAATGTATATATGAACCGTAAACTCTAATCAAGATCATTAATATCAAGTTTCATATGATGTATTTGAAGTAGAAGAATTCAAACTTCGAAGTTTGTGAGGGATATTTATCAATTTTCATCATCCAAAAAATATAAATTTAAGTATAATGATAAATCTAAAATCTTAAAAAATATATGCGAATATGATAATTTAATTTATAATAGGGATAAATTTTATATATCTTAAAAAAAAAAACATATATACAAACTTCAATAGCTCTGATTGAATATAAGTTTTGATATCAATTAAATGCTGTTTAGAAATTTTGTAGCATAGATATTATAATCATGTAAGTTGTATCATTGTACACAAATTTCAAATTTTTGATACTATGGGATTTGTCATTTATATTTTTCATGCATACATATTGACAAACATAGAGTTTTAGTGTTAAAAACGTTTGTTAAGCTAATTGGCTAGAAAACATGCACATAGTGCATTATAACTGTAGGATTTTTTGTAAATTGGACAACAATAATTTATACAATTAGATACATCTTCAATTCAACAGATTGCAAAATCAAGTTATAACTTTGAGTATTGCCTGAACTTCATGATCTCTTCATCCTGCTGCTCTGAGCTTGATCATTTGACTTTAGACCAAAAGCAAATTTCACTTATGTGAAAGGTAAGATTATCTGCATATATGACTATGGAAGAGTGGAAGGAAAACGAAACTTCGTCGATTGATCTATGTCACATCCATTTACAAGTCATAAAATGATTCTGGTAATATTATAAAGTTCACAATATTTGAATCAGATATTTCATACAAAATAAAGTTGTTATAAATAAAGATTAAAAAATTGGAAAACAAAAAATTCACTTTAGTACTCATGCATGAGCTTGGTGTATCTTGTACTCTCCTCGGTGATTTGGTGTTTTTCATTTGCTTCTTGGGTTTTTTTTGAACGCCTTGTTTAGATCGCCAACGTAAACTTAGTTAAACATCATAGAATTATTGAAAGGTGGAACATGCAGTAGTATAAGATGCCTTTAAGAGAATGACTTACTTGCAAGCTGAATGAGATCTGTCCTACTAGTAAATTCAGTGAGCACATCCTTAGCTTGAAGGCAGTGCTTTTCAATGCTCTTAGACAGTGCAAGTTGTATCGGAGTTCTTCAGTTGTGCGGACTATCCGAATTCTCTAATAATAGAACTAATATTAGTTGATACTAAATGCTTATGTAGTGTTTCCTTGCAATCGTGTTTCAGGGAAATAATGTAGAGATAAGTAACGCTCAGAGCATGTGATTAAGATTATTGAACTTATTGCACGATGTCTTGACGTTAGGGTGGTTAAAATATTAGAGTACCGGACTTACTAAAGATGCTGTAACCTTTTCCATGGAAATAAACTATGACATTAACATGAAATAGCAGTGGAGAGAGGACATCGGAAGTACTCACTTATGATAACCTCTTGCTCCACGCCCAGTGCAATCATCGCAACAACCAAGTAAAGCTTTGCTAATTCGGGTACCGGGTACTGGAGCAGCACCAGCGTTGAACCCTTCGCAGACCTCGAGTGTTGGGAAATCAGGGAACGAACGCGGTGGGCCGACGTGGGATCCTCCGTCAACTAACAACAGTAGTGAGAACTCGGTTGGAGTTTACGCTCCCACCGGGCAGACAGGCAGGCAGGAACGAGGCATGTAACCCCGACTGTGACCCGGGGTTACTGTACATGCCTGCTCCCAGTTCCGAGCCTACCTCCCGAACCTGGGGTAACGGTCGAGTTGCAGCCAGCCGGCCAGAGCTCGGTCTCCTCCCCGTGAGCAGAATGGGAAGCAGCCTACCGACGGGAGTTCGGGCCGAGGCAAACGGTGCCGAGCCGAGTGGGCCCGTTCCGGAGACGAGCAATTGTAATGTCTGTATTTCGTGTCCGTGTGTATTTGGCTCGTTCTTTTGTTGGTATTGCTCACTGCCGTGAACCGATGGATAGATGGATAGATAGATAGAAAGAGATCACACATAGGGAGTTTTGGGTGGATCGACCATTTGTTTGTCCGGGATCTGTTTCATGGAATTGTCGTGGGACTGAAATGAAATGATTCACCCGCCTGCCTGCCTGCCTGCCTGACCGATCGATCCCCGAGATGGTGGGGACCAGGCTCAGCCAGATGCAGATTCAGGGGAGTAAGTAAGTAAGTGAGTGAGGAGTACGGGTGAAGCGGAGGACGGCAGCAGACTGTGGAGCGATGCGTGAGGTAGATAACTCGGATAGGAAAGAGAAGAGAAGCGATGGCGAGGCATAGAGAGGCTGAGAAAAGTGATGAAGATTTTCGATTGGGAGAAAAAGAGTGACCGAGAGAGAAACGGAGGATTCCAGCAGTGGAGAGGAGGCACGTACAGACAGCAGTGGGGAATGTGTGTGACTGTGTGTGAGTAGGGTGAATAGAGGGAGCATTTGCGGGAGGGAGGAGAGAGAGGAGAGGTGCAGGGGCAGTAGGAAGGGGAGGAGAAAATGCGTTGATGTGAGGTTAGGTGGGGCCTGATCCCGCAAGATGCGTAACCGAGGGCAGCACTGAGAGAGAGAGAGAGAGAGAGAGAGAGAGAGAGAGAGAGAGAGAGAGAGAGAGAGAGAGAGAGAGAGAGAGAGAGAGAGAGAGAGAGAGAGAGAGAGAGAGAGAGAGAGAGAGAGAGAGTTGCGGGAGAAGGGAGCTGTTGCGGAGAGGGTTGAGGGGATTGCTATGTTGTCTGCCTGGAGAATTTGGGAGGACAATTCGAATTAAGTTTCTTGAAAGAGAATGCACGAGGGTATCAAGAGAATATTTAATTGGGAGCCGAGAGTTTTGCGATGACGCACGCGTGCTACCTTCTGCGATCTCTTAATCCCCGATATCGCAGCCGCTTTTACATCGGGTACGGAAGTGATTTTTTCCCTTCATGACTGTTTCCTTCCGTCTTTGGCCATCGCACCACCGCTTAGCGTTTGGTGTGTAGCGGTCTTGTGACGAAAGTTTCCGCACATTTTTCATCGCTGTAGCAGTTGTCATGTTGCATCTCACTCCTGCATCTTCTATCCCTCCCTTTCGCGCGCTGTCATGTTTTCTTTCATTTCTGGTACTCTCGCTGTCTCTATTGGTCTAGACCCGCTTCTTGTGAGCGATGGCTCTGTTTATTGTTGCCCATATTTTAGGTCTTTGTTTATGTGTGCTCTGTTCTGTTTGCTGTATTCCTGGTTCACTCTTAGTTGCACTCTTCTAAATTTACATGTTTTGCCGCCCATCCATTATAATTATTCACCTTCCTCTGCACATGTGTCATAGCGTGGCCAACCTTTCGATCTGGCTTCTTGAACCAACTGATGCGGTCTCTCCGCATTCTCATTTGAAGTTCTACTTCGTGAATATAGCGAGTTTGTCGGTCATTCAACCGCTGGATTTTTGCATGAGGAAGAGGACAGACGAGGAAAAACAATGATAGTAGGATAACAAAATCGGAGTTTCTCTCCGATTTTGTTGTCCTTATATTTCTCTCAATTGTTCAAATTCGTTGAGTTCCTTTCCACCCCTTTTTGCGTCGGTCTGTTTGGCCAGAGTACCTCAGCCATACCGAGTCGTATGCAAGTCAACTGACTGACTTGTCGTGGACAGCATGATACGTTCAGACCCTAGGTCTGACCGGTAGCGCTCACCTTATGAGACAGGGGCGTCTACTGCGTCCGAATCGTCGACAAGCTATCAGTTGTAAGCTCACTGATAGATTGCTACTCAAACTTGAACGGGACATGCAGTCCTCTGTTTCTCGGAGTCCAGTTATGAAGAACTTCCGTCTCTCTTGGATTTACATGGTGCCCAATGATTTGACTCATCGCCGGTGATCTCAGGTGTACGGTGGATCCTCGACGTCGCCTGAGACAACACAATGGAGAATTGGCGCAAGGAGCACGGCTTACCAAAGAGAAGAGGCCATGGGAGATGGTCCTGTGTGTGTACGGCTTCTCGTCTCATGTCGCCGCCCTTCAAGTATGTACCTTCAACCGCTGCAGGTTTTGTCTTCTGTCGAATTTGAAGATCCATTATCTTCTCCGACGTACTCTCTTTTGCCTTAAATTTTAGACGGGCTTTCTGTCACTTACTTGTGACTGGATATGGAACGGACAGTAATTGAGCTTGGTACTGTGCAGTTCGAGTGGGCTTGGCAGCACCCGCTCAAGTCTCTTGCCGTTAGAGAAGCTGCTGGAGGAATGCCATCCTTGAAAGGCGTGCCTGGGATGGTCAGACTTGTTTGCACGATGGTGACGCTTCCAGAATGGCAGAGGTGCAAATCTGGTTTCCCTTAAGAAACTTTCGACACTCTCGATCCAACTAGTGTGACTGTTCTTGAAGTGAAATATGTGATTATATGTTCCTGCATCCTTGCTCTGTAAGAAAGCTTCAATCATCTCTGGCCCTCCAGGTCCGGTGAGTCGAAGAAGCCATTGCTTGTCATTGATTGTCATCATTGCTTCTCTCGGGTTTTTGTCCGGAGAGGCGAAGATTCAGTCGAGACTGGTTGTAGCTGTGATTCTATCTCTCTCTGGACTTAGACTTACCAATTGCAGAAGAATTCTTAGTTATCAAGGATTGGTGCTTTTAGAGGCAATTCATCTATTGTTGGTATACTGAAAAGTTTTTTTGGAACTTGCAGCTTGAATCTCACCATACAGTTTATAACGTCGACCTATCTGCAGCACCGGCAGGGGGCCCCGGCGCTCCCTCCTCAGATGCGGTTGTTTGTTGCTCCCATGCATGCGCTTCCTGGTAAAGACTCCGATGATGAAGGTGACGAAATAAGTGGTTGTCCAGATACGTTATCTCAAAACGAGTTGCTGGAAGACGACTGTGACCTGAATGTAGTTACTTCTCCTCTGACACGAGCTTTCACTTCAGGGCCTACAGACAAACCCGGTCAAAGCACGTCTTCTGAAATCAGAAGGAGGTCACCATCCTATGACGAAATACAGGGCAAGAAAATTAGGATTACGAAAGGAAGCCTAGAAACGAGTGTAGAAGAGTCGGAACCTCTGCAGAAGGAGAGTCACAGAGTGTATTCACCTGTGAGCGAAACCGAACTTTTTGATTGGAGGAAATTCGATGATAGGCTCTGCGCTTCCAGACTGTGTCCAACTTTTGATGACACAGACTGTGCCGTCAGTAGTCAGGGACCGCTGAGTGATTTTGAAACTTTTTTGGATGAAACTCATAGGTCCTACTATGTGGACCTAGATGACCTTCAGGGACACTCTGGTTTGGACAGACTGGAACGAAGGGCTTCTAGAAAGACTGGGTTGGAAACGAGCAAATTGCGTGAACCTGTAGACGGTTTAACAGACGATATTGGTTGTTTGACGACTGAGGACGACGCCCTTGATTCTAGGATACTAGAGAAGTACGTCCTAGAGGTGAGAGAGGAGAGAAGAAGTGGTTCTCACTTGGCAGCTGGAGAAGAGTCGTCACGTATTCATAGAAGAGCAGATTGCCTTCTGACGAAGGCGAGGAACTCTGAATTTTTAGACTACTCAAGCGACTCATCGGATAGGTCGAGATTGAGCACTGGCGTGGGAGTTGAGGCAGTGTCGACTAGTTTCGACAAGAAGTTCAGAATTTTCTCAGAACCTCCAAGAGACTCACGAGATAGCGACAGTGATGTTGAAGAAATTACATTAGAAGAGTTCAAACCTGTACAAAGACGGCCAAAGCCGCAAACCACAGGGCGCCTCGGCATCAGGGTCCCGGGTGCAGGGGATGATCATTGTGACAGCACGTCCTCAAGGTTCGCTGCGTCTCTCAGTACTGAAGACCATTACGTCTTGGACAAGGAAGCAAATGTAGGCAGCTCAAAGGCTTCCTTCCAGGAGGTACATGATATTTCCGTGATAGATAGTGATCCACCTAGGGAGCTAGCAGCAGTTCGGGGACCCACGAGTAGTAAATGTAGAAAAGAAGTTTCGCTGAAGGTTTTGACGGACATCTCTCACAATAGCAAATCGGTGAACAGGAACGTGACGGGACAGAACCGTCTGTGTAGAAAGCTTGCTACAAAGCCATGGGAGGATGCCAAGCAGAAAGCAGTTGTATTTGACAGTGACGATGACCTGCGAGAGATATCGGTATGTGAATTTCAACAAAGCAGCTTTCCGAGGAAAGCACGATCTACTGTTTTTTATGGGAAAGAGAATGTCTCTGTCAACTAATGAGCCCACTGCCTGAGAAGCGTGAAGTCTTCGTTTCTTTCAGCTTCCATACATTGAAAGTTTTCACAAGAAGAAGATTGGGAGTCATTTGCCTTTCATCTGCCTTGCAGGCACTTGAGTTCGCACACGCAGACATTGCGGACTAGGACACTTCCACCATCAAAGCTCCACACTATGTGGGATAGTTATAGTTCATCGCTGTTGAGAAAGTAGCTATATCATGTATTCTATGATTTATTGCAGGGATTACTCAAGTCGAGAAGACCCCGCGTAGTATAAGTTATTGGCAGAAATCAACCACAAGTCATTCAGCATAATGCTGTTGCGTGGTCATTGTAAGCCACTACGGCTGCCGGTCTATAACAGCTGGGCATGTGGTAGCTAGATTCAGAGTGCCCACTATTCTTTGCATTGGTCTGCGAGTTATGAATGCATATCAGCTCGCAGCATGTACATCATTGATTGTAAATAAAATGACAGCATTGAGCTGTGTGGGAGGATTCCTCACATTTCAGAATTTTGGCCTTCGAGAGGACTGAAAGCTTCCGTGAGGCTTTGTTAGTGGTGAACACGACCTAGTATTTAGAGTGCCATTTTGTACCTGGGGAGTTGGTGAGTACGCTGGGTGGATTGTGGGCTGTCACGATCTTAGGAGCTTGGAAAGGTTGTTACGGTAAAGCTTTCTAAATAGGATGGCGGGTGGAAAGCTCGAAGAGGAGGTCTGAGTTTTGGAGGTCAGATTCGAGGAAGGTTCTGTGTGGAGGAAAATTGGTGATTCGCGCTCTTACTCTTGATCAAGATTTTGTATTCGGCTTGACGGCTAAGGGACCATCCTTCTTCCGTCCTTTAGAGAGTAACGCATGTCAGTGGCTGAAATTTGTGAAAGTTCCCGTGTACCACTTTCCTTGTCTGTGGGGCGAACTTAGCAGCATCTAATGCAAACTTGGTCCTTGAACTGGGCAGGTCGTTGTGATATTCTAAGTACAGCGCTTTCGACAGCAAAGCTAATGAAACTTATGAGATGGAGAAAATTGATAAATCGATGAAGACGAGGATAACTCCAACATGTCAGGTTGGTTGCTGATGGTCGCAGCATCTCCCCCAAGCTATATGAACGGTAAAGTTTACTAAGCTTATGCGTCGTGAGCAATCCGAGCATTGCAGTTGGTCATCCTGCATAGTAATGAATTTCACCACCTGCCCTGGATTTTTTATCAGCTTTCTCTCATCTCAGCCCATGCAATGATATCTGATCGAGGGAGCATCATATGAACCCCGAAAGTCCACGCCAGTGTTCGCGCTGTCGTTACTATTCAAGCGGCACTGTTTACCTGTAGATGGTGTTGACTGTCTGTAGATGGTGCAAGAATAGTCGCCATGGTTATTACAGAAAGTCAACCCGAAAGCAGCCCGTTATGAAACCAATAAAATATCTTGGAACTGTTCCCCTTCTCCTCTGTATTACTTCAAGATTAGAAAGTTCACTCCACGAAACTCACACGGATGAGCACCTCCAGGTTTCACCAACCAAGACCTCAATCAGCACCGTATCTGCAATGAAACACACAACATCCCACTGACTAGTTCTCTACAGTGGCAACGGTGATTTATGATCAGTCTCGTTAGTAGCTTTCTTAACTGTCTTCCCACACAATGAGGAGCAGGAAATTTGCTGTCGAGGCAAAGTTGTTTCACGTGCTTATTGGATGCCAGACTAAATCATTACCTCCAGATCAAGCACAGAAGCCCGCTTGAATGTCCTTGTCAGAAATGTGAAGAAAACGAATGGATTAGTAAACTCAAAACTCAGTCAGTTAACAGCATGAAAAGTGACCTATATGGTGGTTCCCAGCTTTAGGGATTCCATTGAGAAGACTTGATTGTAACCGCTTGGTTTCTCAAGTCGGAGTGAGTTGACCTCCACGCAGTTCGTTACCACGATCCATAGCATCGAACATTGGACCCGACGGAGCAAGTCTTTAGGTGATGGGTCAAATCTAATTCGAAGAGGGAGACATGTAAATCATTTCATGCCGTAATGGACCTGGATTTGGGAGTGGAGGTGTAGCGACAGTTCTACCTCTGGGCGTGGCCTCGGGTTTGTCAGGAGGAAACTGCAGTAGTGTTCTCATTGCGTCACAGAAGATTCAGGACCCGGGTTATGAGCATGAGCCTTACCATGTTTGGCCTATTTTCCAAAAGCGGAGAGAAGTTGACTTGGTGCACATGATTGCCCACAGAGCAATAACGAACTGTTGAGGAATGTGGGTGTTGGACTGATGTGACCGCCAAGGCTAGCTCATAGGTCAATATTTTGTTCACTGTCGTTATTCTACGCCGTGAAGGCGTCCGTCATTGTTCATCAATCGACGCCGTCGCCATTCAATTTCGTTCATCAACTAATTGCCTTGCATTCCACCCGCAAATTGTTCAGGTTTGACTCCTGGAGATTCCACATCATCGAAATGCTGGCAGAACCCAACAGGCCTGCGGGATTAGTGATCAATCTCCACTCGCAGATCACTGACGCGATTCATTTACGGATTGTTTACACATCCCCAGACGCTATGCTCTTGACCGCCTTCGGCATGGCTCTCTGTTGGGGTCTACATTGGTTCGAGGTGACATACCCATGCGTCGTGCACTTTCTTCTGTATCAGTATCATCTCCTCGCCCATCTCCAGAGGTGGACTTCCACACATGGAGCTGCTGGCTACATGCAACCAGGCTCGACGTCAGAAGACTTTTCACTCCCACGAGTTACGGAGAGTCTCTCGCTCAGTTGGAAAGAAGGTCGACTTGGTCTCGTTCACCGCAAGAAGGCACATCGATTTTTGAACACTTCCTTTGGATCCTTCAAAGGAAATCAAGACGTCAACTTCCGGAACATACTGACGTCTCAGTCTCACGAATGGGGCAGCTCAGATATGGGCGAGGTTGGCAAACAGCTCACAGTGGTGGATTAGAGATTGGGGGATGTTTCATCGCACTGGCACCCTGGTTACATTCTCGTAGTAGAGAGATTGTCAGCTGCGACCGAAGGTGAGCAAAATCGGTATCGTATTCGTATGGACTGCTTACAACCTCCGTCGTTACATTTGTAATCGGTGTAAGTCGCGACCGTCGAGCAGTCTCAGAGAAGATTTCATAGACTCCAGTTGTATTTGGCTATGAAGATCAATATCTTTAACGGCAAAGATGGGAGATAATAAGCTGGAAACATAAGATGGAAAGAATGGGACTGGGAGAAACGATCGAAAGGAACAGCTGTAAACAAAAGCAACTGCCTCAAACAATCATCACTTATTTCCTTACCTGATTAAGCAGTAGGGAGAAGGTAAATAATTCCTATCTGATACTAAGTTTCACTTATTTTGAACAACGAAATTGAAGATTACATGTAGTATCTTTTTAAGGTAAATCGTTGCATCACTTAATTACGGTAGTCATTAATGATCTGGAACTTAGTCGAAATGGCTCATTCTTGACAAACCATCGACATCTTCCTCAAGTGTTCACTTCTGCTCATGAGAATTTAGAGTCAATAATACATACCACTCTGCCTATATGGACTTTGTTCCTCTAAGTACGAGAAATTTAGCTAAGGGCTTCCTAATATAATAACGGCGAGTTCAATTCATAAAAAATCCAAAGATGTTCTAAAGTTGGGCCGTGATCCGTTATATACAATTATAATCTAATTAAACTTAAATGAAAAACCGTTTCGGTATAAAAATATATATTTGCACACATGTGTTTGCCTCGTTTGAACGCTTGAAGTTGATCTCAACCCTGTTACAAACTCTTTTGAAATAGGGTGGCGGGAGCTACAGCTTCAAATGCAGTACCTGGAAATCGGTAAAATTTTCGAAGACCAGTAGATCGGTATTCAAAAATTGGACTGCGATTTCCACAACAGAGGATTTAGCCCCGGCGAGATCCATGAGTTGTCGCGAGAAGGTGTGATAAAGATTAAATTTGACTCTGTATAAAATGTATTTGAGATCCTCGATTGATGGACTTGGAGAAGGTGGTGGACGAAGAAGGAGGTGTCACCTGAGTTGAGAAAGCCGACCGAGTCAGCACATCGATGCAAGAACCCCTGACTCGAATCTTTCAGATTTGGAGGAGCTTTCTTATTCAGTGAGAGCTCATGGCACAGCGTCGTGCATGAGGCACGGTCGATCATTTCTTGATTGTCGACGTTCTCCACCACGAGCTGAGAGTGTTGGAGTCTGTCGGGCGCCCGCAGGCTGGTGAAAGGCCAGTGAGCGAGCGGGCTAGTTAGCTTTCTTGGAAATCCGAAGGCACGTGGGGAAGCGCAGCCTCTCTCCAGTTTCTATGCATTGTGCTCACTTTCGGTCGTCACGAGACGAGGAGCAGGTCGCGTAACATATTGCGTTGAAACTGGAGGCCTCGTGCTTTAGACTCGCGGGTCGGTGCAAGGGACTACGATTCCGCTTCTGTTTCACGAACAACATCCAGATGATCGTCCCAGGGTTTGGTAAGCTGCCCACCCTGCCCATGGAGGTCTTCTTATCAAGATTGTCTTCTGTAATCTTGGAGTATTGTAAAGATGTGTGAAGATACATGTTTCTATTCTGTATCATACTTCTAGCCTCAAGTTCGACTTTCCGGTCAAGTGATTGTGGCACTGGGCCGTCGTTGATGGTTCTCTCTTGTATTATTTACGCGTCGTCAAATGACGCTGAGGGTCGATCAAAGTATGCTCGACATCTTTTCTCCTGCCCTTGTTCCCTACTGTGATTTCTGAGACAGTCGAGATTTGTGTTTTAAGATCTTAGCAAAATCTTTTATTTCAATTTATGGGAAGTCTCAGATGATAATTGCTTCCAAGCCAATGATTCATCCGGAGTTGAATATAGCGTGCGAAATTGTAGAACAGATAAGAGTTTTCAAGATCTAAAATCAGTATACTGTTCTCTCCTCGCATCTTCTCTTTCACTTTATGCATATGCGCGAAGAAAGAAAGCAACCTGATGTGGGAATTATTTTTTTCGCCCTGTTGTCCTAGAAGGGAGATATATAGTAAGGCGCTGAAAGAACTAACAAAGAGCTTGTCCCGAGTTTGCCCTGGCTTCTATATTGTTCTATTATTATTCGTGACGAGGAGATTTTTCGACATGATGATGGTTTAATCTGTTTCATTTGATGTCCTTGGACGATACATGAATTTAATTTCTGAAGTATATACACGTACATTTCTCACTGTGAACATCTTCTACTCACACATGGTCTGATAACTTCACCAGCAATGTATAATTTTCAAATCCTCATTTCTTCTGTGCAAAAGAGACGAAAAAGCTTCGACGTGAAGATGGAAAGGTTTGATAGAAAAATACAAGTTTGTACAGTAAACCCTATATTTTCACTTAACCTCAAATATATGGATGGATAGATGTATTTACTTCCTGCATTCTACTTTGGGCTCATTTGCTACATAATAAGCTGTCTGCTAGGACGAATAATATTTATGATCTGTAAAAGTTTATACATCAAGCCATTATATGAGACATGTTCAGTCCTATTCTGTCTAATCTGAACTTGCATGCCGGTGTAAGTTTTACTGTTCTCTAGTTCATAATGGATAATAGACTCCTGGTCTAACGTCTGTTATCAGGACTTCATTTTCCAGCTCATCTGAGTCACAACTGTATCTCTTTGTCAAACAGGCTGAAGATTAAGATGACAGAGTACCAATTTGTGAAAGAGTGGAACAGAAAGTCGGGCACGTTTTCATCACTAACACCACAACCGAAAAGAACTGCAAATCTGGCTTCATCGTTTGACATCGAGGCGGAAGAACTGCTTGATTCATACCAAGGGAACATACCTGTTGACGGTTCCATGAGGAATTCACCCAGTGCCGGCGAAATGGGGAAGGACAGTGCTGCAGAAGAGGAAAATGAACAAGCACCATCAAGGGGAGGTGACAGAGAGCATGTGTCTACTGCACGCAAGAGGAAAAGAGCCTCATCGTCTGCTTTAGCTGGAGTTGTGGCTGCATTCCAAGAGATGTCTGCTGGTATAATGCGTATTGAGAAGGAGAACTCTGAAAGAGCAAAAGAGGCACATGAGATGGCGAAAGATGCTCACGAGCTGGAAAAGAGAAAATTTGAGTTTCAGCAAAGGAAGGTGGAGAGAGAAGAGGAGCGAGCAGATAAATTTGTAGGAGTGCTTGGACAGATAGCTGGTGCATTCAGAAAGATGGCAGAGAAAATGTGATTTGTTCCTATATGTGCATAGGTTATGGGCAACCACCTAAAACCCCTCAACTTGAACAAGGACAGCAGGACATCAACATTTGTAATTATAGACTCGACTGTGATGGTTATTTAGTCATAATGCAGATGTCTCTCGGCTCCTCTAAATTTTTTTCGTTTTTTCAGATCAATCCTTGATCAGTTTGTAGCTAATAGTCTGAAGACCCAGCTCAAATATAGTGCGTCAAAGAGGTAGTTTTAGATAACGGTCAGCTGGTCAGTTTCTACCTTCCTTTTTCAATACTCGGAAGGAGCCATGTTTATACGAGAATCTCTTTTCCAGTGCCTTTCCACTGTTTTTAGATATGAGGAAGCTCTGTTCTCAATTAACCAATCTTTGGTGGTCATTTTGTTCATACTCGTTACCAAAGTATTTAGTCCTAGGCTTTACCTCAGACGCTGGTCGACAAATCTTAGATCATATGCTCACCATTTTGTTGTAGTTGAAAGTTCATGGACTGCTATACGCACTATGAGATTAGTCTCTTTCGCAAATAGGTTCATGGAGGAACTTGATAATGCTATATTTCAGTTTCTTGACAGACTTGCTGCTCATGAAAATAGTCTTCTTTTCACTCTCTTGCGACCTTCTCATGATGAGTATGTCTAAGCTACTAACGTTTCAGCATCTCATTTCATCCGTGTTTCATCTTTGTAGTTTGACACATGACTTACAGTTCAGGCTCCGGGTTCTTACCCTCACTGGCCTTGCCTGATGCTTTTTCTCTAGTCTGCTGTATACTCGCTTCTCTGATCATTTGTGGATACGACTAGGTTCTGATATGAAAATAAGAAGTTGCCATGATCTTTGAAGTCCGAGTCACCATTTTGCAGCTTAACCACACCACATTGTCAAGCCATACGCATTAACTCTGGCTTCGCATTTCGGCATTCAGTATTCTTCTCCACATTACCGAAAAAGTGTTCTCTGGGTCTGTTAACACTTCACCTAGCGTTAGCTGTTTACTGCGGCTCTCTATTTTGTCGTCAGTAACTTCCAGACTTGGAAGTACTGAACGTTTTGTGTGAAGGAATCTGGATTCTGTTACCGGAACCGTGGAGTCGGAAGGGGTCCAAGGGGATATCCGGTACCGTGGAATAGGGTGTTCATAATAGAACCTTCGACCAAGAGTACCATCGGATAAAGATCTCGGGTCTAAGACTTTGGTCTCTGCGCACCATAGTAAGGATAGGAACTTCATCAACACTTCCTGTAAATAGGGAGATCTCTTGGTTTCGCCCAGAGAGACCTGATTCAAAACCTCAACTCATCAGGAACTATTGGGATATAATTTCATTTACCTGAATCCTACAAATACGAAGAAAACTCGCAATTGAAGCCCCCAATTAGGCTGCAGCACCAGCATCGCACGCGGTCAAACCTTTTGGTCTGAGACCTTTGGGAGGTATTAGTCTTCGTTTGGAAGGAAGTCCCAGGACGGAGAGACTGGCCTGAAAATTTTCTGTCAAGGGTGAAACCCTACTGCACGCGTCGGGACGGGAGAGAAGGGTTTTGGACACTCCGCGCGGTGAGGGTGGGGCAGAGTTTTCGGAAGTAGAGTAGGGATTGCTGAACGCAGGGCATTTACCCCGTGGAATCCGATCGCTCGTGCTTTCGCTGGGTCGCACACATGAGCCTGGCTTGAGTGCATCGGACAGAGGTTCAAGATTCGGGCATGTTTTCGAAGGATTAGGGATTGAGTACTTTCTCTGTTGGTTATCTCTTTCCTGTTTTTTATTCCCGGTGCAAGACGGAGGGATCGAGAACAAAGCACTTTCACCTCTGCGCTTGTCAAAGGTGTCGCGATTTGTGCATGCCTGATATTTGTTGCACCTGCTGCGGAGGGGTCGAAGGGCGAGTTGTGCGTCCATAATCCGCGTCGTACGAGGAGGTCATTCGTGCGGACGGTTGAAAGTAGGGCATCGGGAGCAGGGGACGAGAGGAAGCTCGGCGTCGAGATTGGGGATTCAGATTGCGGTGGAATAGGTGGGGGGCAAGGAAGGAGCTTCGGGTGACATTCGTAAGAGTCGTTGTGAGTCGGGCTTTCGAGGGTTCAAATCTTAGGAGGAGGTAGACGACAGGTGGGAAATTTTTCACGTGACACAGAGAGGGGCTCCACGAGGCTGCAGCCATGGCGACCGTTTTGATGAAAATCAAAGATATCGAAGATGAGATGGCTAGGACGCAAAAGAATAAGGCCACCGCGCATCATCTGGGGCTCTTGAAGGCTAAGCTCGCGAAGCTGCGAAGGGAGATTCTTGCCCCGTCGTCATCGAAAGGCGCTGGAGGAGCGGGAGAAGGATTCGATGTGACCAAGAGCGGTGACTCGCGAGTCGGTCTGGTGGGATTTCCCTCCGTCGGAAAGTCGACTCTTTTGAATAAACTGACGGGCACATTCTCGGAGGTAGCATCGTACGAGTTTACAACTCTGACTTGCGTTCCTGGGGTGATTAGATATAGGGGTGCCAAAGTTCAGCTTCTGGATCTTCCGGGTATTATCGAAGGAGCTAAGGATGGAAAGGGTCGTGGACGTCAGGTCATTTCTACTGCTCGAACTTGCAATTGTATTCTTATCGTCCTGGATGCCATCAAGCCTATAACGCACAAGCGATTGATCGAGAAGGAGTTGGAGGGTTTTGGAATCAGGTTGAATTCGGAACCCCCGAATATGACTTTTAGGAGGAAGGACAAAGGAGGAATTAATTTTACGTCCACGGTGTCGAACACGCATTTAGATCTCGAAACTGTCAAGGCCATCTGCGGAGAGTATAAAATACATAATGCTGACATTTCACTGCGGTTTGATGCAACGGCTGATGATCTGATCGATGTCATCGAAGGAAACCGAATTTACATGCCTTGCATTTATGTCATCAACAAAATAGATCAAGTCACCATGGAAGAGTTGGAGATTCTCGACAAGTTGCCACATTATTGCCCTGTAAGTGCTCACTTGGAATGGAATCTCGACGGATTGTTGGAAAAGATTTGGGAATATCTGGACTTGATTCGTGTTTACACCAAACCCCGAGGAATGAGCCCCGACTACGAGGATCCTGTCATATTGTCAGCGAAGAAATGTACAGTCGACGACTTCTGTCAACGAATTCACAAAGATATGGTGAAGCAGTTTAAGTTTGCGTTGGTTTGGGGTTCCAGTGCCAAGCACAAACCCCAAAGAGTAGGCAGGGAGCATCAATTAGAGGATGAAGATGTTGTTCAAATTATCAAGAAGGTGTAAAATGCGACAATTAACGGACATTACATTCTTATCTTCATCAGTTGGATCTTATGGATGCGTGTCACCAGCGCTTGGTTATGTATTATTGAGGCCAACACCTGCATTCTGCTTCCGTGCTTGAAGTGTTGGGAAAAGCTCTGTTTCACCTTTGACTCCACGAGTGTCTCGTTCTGTAGAAGCAAAGTACAGAAAGTTGGTTGCTTTGACTGGGTGTCCGAGATATGGTGAATCGTTTTGAGTTAGCCTTGGTTGAGCCTTCCGGTTGCGGACCTCAATATTGAAGTAGGTTGGGCACAAGCCGGAGATGGCCATAATCATGGCGCCATGTTTCGGTGTATATATGGAATGCAAATGGTGCTTCCTTTACTCTTGAGATTCGTGATATTTGTGAAGCACTTTTCCCTCCATAGTAAACAGGAGCCTGTTCAGAGGAATATGCTGTAATTTCATCAAATTAGCCTTTTTTTTTTTTTCACTTTGAAGGAACATTGTAATCTGATATCCCTTTCTACCGACCTGATGTTGTTTCAGAATTGTGGGTTCAAAAAGTAAGGTTCAGAATTTTTTTGATTTTTGGGAAACAGTTAGCATCGTTGGTCTCTTTATTCCAAAGCAGATGTGATGATTACCCCATTTCATACATGAACAGAGGCATCGCTGCTCTATTTTTAGTTCCATTGTGAAAAGGCCATCATCACGTTTGCATCTGGCCTGGATAATGCAGTTGAAGAACGCTCAGTTGATGACGAAGAATGTGTAGTTGTTAAATATCCTGGATTGGTGGAATCGCTGCACAGCTTTCATTCAACTCTACCGAAACAATGTAGCGAGTCTTTCACCTTGTAAATCCGTATTCGGTGTTCTGCGTTTAGACGCTGTCATCCTTGTCTTGTAAGTTGTGACAGTGATCAAGTATTTATTTTTGGAAATAGGCACGGTTGCTTACTGGGAATCGGATCTCCGAATTATCGATACACTGCGGCCAGGAATTAATCACGATATCCGACTCGTAGTGATTGGGAGGCACGAGGATGTGGAGAATAAGAATCCGATTCGCGACTAGGCAAATTGTGTCAACCAGCTTTGGTTCATGGTTCAACACACAACACAAAACCCTGTTTATTCCTGTTTAGCAATGTCAAAGATACAGAAAGGGTTTGACGATGTTTCCCCCGATATGTCTAACATACTTGCATGTGAAAGAAAAACTGGATGGTCAAAACTTCATTGAGATTTGGAAATTGTAATTTGTAACTTAGCAAATACGCTGTCGTGGTTCTTGAGCAACATAGTTTCAAATCCTGAAACTAAGAACTCTGATGATGATTTTATCATAGAAGATAACTTTCCAAACCTGTTAGAATTAATTCCTGTCATAATGAAGACTTCTTGGAACAGGATAGATAATGTCTCATAAATTCTGGTAAGTGGCAGGTGTCGAAAATTAATTTAGGGTTGACAAATTTTTCATATTATTTCTGGCATTTGAACTTTAAAAATGTGTTTTGATAGGAGTGAAATCAACTCCGTCGTTTTTCAATCTTTCCAATTCTAGTCCCGGGTGTCAAAATGAACTAAAATCAATATTAATTGATAGTAAGTTGCATAAACAAAGATGAATTGGTAGATGAAATATAAACATTTCTTATAAGGATAGGAATCAATCAAATAATCGTATTTTTAAAATGAACAATTTTATTCAACTATTTTTCGTCCTATGATTTGGAGATATTCGTTTTTAACGTTTCGAATTACTAGACATGAATAAAGAAAATGCTTGTGAGATTGGTGCGACAGTAGTCTTTCTTTGAATTCCCGTGCTGCCCGGACCCCCTCACGATGTCCGATCACATTACCTTTTTTTACTCAATTTCCCTATGCATTTTCAATTCCGATTTGTCCGAACCTAAATCGCGTGCTCTGTCTCGGGACCACGCACATTTTTCACAAAGGTCCTCATCGAAATCTCTTACTCTAATTCCGTCCTCACTTCATTGAATTACCCTTTGAGCGTCCAAATGCTTTGCAACTATGGCATTGTGCCGGAGCTCTTCAAATTCTGGCAAGTCTGGAATCTAAAAATTGATTGCTAGATGTAGTGAGCCCCTTGGTTAGATAGACTTTTTGACATCACTTATGTAATTTTACATTGGTGAAGATAATCTAATGAATGTTAATGAACTGTTTTTATAGACTTTTACATCATTTCTTTCTAATTTATGAATTGTACATTTGATTGTTGACCTATTGCATTGCCCGTTGATCAATGGAGAATAAAACAACCACTAGCTATATACTATGTACATATTGAGTCTTCCATCAAATTCATATGGGAATTAAAGGATAATAAAGTAAATAAAAAAAATTATTTTTATATCATAAATTTTATTTTATGAAATAGAGGAATTATGATTTTAATTTAAATTCTATATTACTGTAATTATTCAACGAAATTTTTGATAATATTCATGTTTCAAAAACACAATTTCTTGTGATAAATTTACGAAGTATTTTTCATTATATACAACAAGTCTTAAGTTGTGACTTTATAAACTGAAAGTTATTTTGCACATCCTAACCCAACATAACATACTTGGTTTTACATGAAATATGAGAAAAGATTTTTCACAAAAGATTAATTAAATTGTATCAAGATCTTTCCTTCACTGTCTAACTTTTGATGCAACCTGATAGATTAGTTTTTCTAAAATGATATGACTTGTGTGGAATTAAAATGGTAAGAGTGGATGCAAAAATGAAATAATTTTATAAAATCTAGATTTTTTGAAAAATTGTAGTGAATTTTTTTGAATGATATAGAATGAATTGCTATTTCTATAAATTGAATGATATATTATTGTAATATTGCTCAACATTTTGTTTCATTAATGCAATATGTATCATGCTGCAAAATGATTTCATGCATTCTATTCATAATATATATGCCATTATTTATTATTTATTAAGTCATATTAAGAATATGTTAAAAATCATATATATCATACCATCAAGATATTTTGTCTAACGTTATATTATCTTTTCATGAACTCTAGATTAAAAGTCATATTTTAAAATTCTATGTTAGTTTCTACAAAAAAAGCTTTAAATAAATTTGATAAAATGTTGGCATCTTCTTACACAGTTTCAGTTCTATACTGAGGAACATTTATGAATCTAGGAGCTGAAAAATCTTTTAAAAAAGTCAGCCGCTTGAACCAATTGAAATTCACAATTTTAGATTCAAATTAATATTTTACTTTCAAGTATCAAACTAAATGATTTTTTGGTTTAATCAGAACTTTTTGACTATAGATAGCATGAACTCTAAATAATAGGGATCTAAAAATCACAAAGAAATAAAGCCTTAGTAACGTTAACACACATTTTATATTTTTCTAGTACAAAATATTTGAAATTAGGTGTGTTTTTTTTGTGAAAATTAATATGTCTATTTTTGGCTGCGAAAAATCATATTTTTACAGTGCACGTTTGAAAAAAATGGTACATTACGATGTATCATTTGAATCGAGCGCGATCAGGTCTCGCCGATATTTGCTTTCTAACTTATCCACTTACAACTACTCATCAGTCCAATATCAGTTCATTGCCCAGAGACCATTTATAAATCAATCATGCGTGTCTATGGTCAATTATAAGTGACCTCGAAAACCGCTCTGGTGGTTGACAGAGCCGGTACATACGTTACTACTCATAGCTGTAATTACGGAAGTCTAGCCATAAAATTTCAGATTCGTAAGTGAAATAACAAGCGTTTGGTAACGTGACTCGTCGCCTCGCTCACCCGATTGAGACCAGAATTCTTGAGCTACGTAGCGGATAGTTGTTTATACTCAAGGGTGCAGTGGATTGAAATCTGGTGAGAACTTTCAGCTAGATCAAGGTGGCCTTTGAATTGTCAGCTTGATGCGGACAGGATTGTTAACATCAACTAATTTTCTTCTTGAATGGAGATGTTCATGTCAGTTACTTTTGAAGCAGTTTTTCGACATGTTGAGCTTATGTGTCCTGAAAATGCACTAAGCTTTTGTACGCACATTTGCAGAGTTCTGTTGGATTGCGTTCTACATTTTTTACGGTTCATTTTTCTAATTCCCTGTTTTTCTTCTTGTGCAGATTGTAGCAGATATCGTCTGCACAGCAAGTGTTTTTTCAATTTCATGTAGTGATTGCGCTTGAATTGTGCTCGGCGTCTACCCAAACCATATCGTTGACAAGGTGGTAACTGTATCTATAGTGCAATCCAGATGACAAGCTCTTGCAGCAGCTGGGTTCCATTAGTAAGCTTCAGTAAGAAAAACGTCGATGATGACGAGAATTCAGAGATCACCAAACTAGTGTACGTGAAAAGAACAGATGCTCGGATCCAGACCGCCGAGGATTGTGCAAGCCATAAAGGTGAAACGAAGACCGGAGATTCTTCTGTTGGTGACAAAATCATTGTGTGGCCACCGATCGTGATACTGGAGAACACTAGACTGGGATGGGATAATGATAAAAGGAAATGGAATGGATTGGGTCACGAAGACATTAGAAGGTTCGTGAGAAAATTGAGCGACCAGAAAAGTACATTCGTGAAAGTGAAATGCTTGTTTGACGTTAAAGGTCAAAAGGGTTGCGCGCTTGTTATCTTCGCCAAATCCAACGAGGGCTATCTGGAGGCTAAAGCTCTGGATCGACTTTTGTCAAAGATGTCGAAGGGCAGAATGGATTGGGCTAGAGTGAAACCCCTTCTTAAGAGCCATAAGAATCATATGAACACAGTTGCAGAATGGAGCACTGACGACTTAGTCTCTCCGCGAGGGGAGAGAATCCTGTATGGCTATCTCGCCACACCCGAAGACATGGAAAGACTAGATCGCCACAGGCGAAGTATTAAATGGTTTGCAGAAAGTTTTCACGAGAAACTTGCTTTTGCTCCGTCATTTCAGCGCCAGCATAAATTTATGAAGCTTCCCTAATCTGCTCCCGGACAGACCTGTCCAGCAATTCTGGGTATTCATCTCCGTAGACCAAATCAGAACATACACAATTTTTCGGTAGGAGAAATAGAAACGCACTCCTAAATCATCCATAACTCAAACATAGAAAATGTTCATATCGAAAATATTTTAGCCTCAGATCATCGCTGATGGTGGGCGCTAGATTCCACCTTGAAACATCATACTTCGGACATACCCGAAGGCGGAGGAAATTCCGAATTCTGAATAAACTGAGCGGAATCGAAATTGGTTTCCGAATTCTAATTTGCATTTGTGCGTGAGGCTTCATCTCAATGAGTAAAACGGTGTTCAAAGTAGGAAATTATGCTTCATAATTATTCACTTCACGCTAAAATGAAACCTGATTGAACTGGAGTCATGTGCAGCCGTAAGAACTTGTCAGTGACGACGATGTGTTCTAAGAGAGAAGGAACTGGTACCTCGTCGTTTGGGTTTTTGATAATGCTCTCGATTCAAAAGCACCAACTGAAGAACTAATCCGGCGCTATTTCTAATTCAAAAGTGTTCTCTCTCTTCGGAAAAAAAGTTCAAATTTTGGCGCAGACTGGCTTCCTTGTCTACGTCAGCAGCAGAGGTTAAAGAACAAGTTTCGGACAGTTACATAGGCGGCCGGATATTTGAGGGTGGCCGCGGGCATAAACTTGAAACTCGAATAGATGTAGGAGAACGAGCTCGTCAGACATTCGGTTAAAGTTCTAAGAATCGAGCCATTTTGAACGCCCGAGTAACGGCAGAAGATAGGGATGCCAGCTAATAAACTGTCGGCAGGAGCTTGTCATATGCGATCCGAAGGCAGGAGAGCATTTGGGATTCTTGGATGAAGTTTGAACATCGTGTGCAGTTTTGAACTTCGTTGACTGCTTCCATGTTGTCGGAATATTGCACGCCGAATAGATGCTACCCGTATGAACGTTGGGTCTTCTGCATTTGGAATACTATTGACAAGTGGTTAGAAAGAGTAGGAATATTACTAGTCTCCAACTTGGGGGCATAAACACTTGACTAAAATTAAGAATAATCGATGACGATAAATCAATCTAAACTGCAGGCAAAAGCAATTAATAAGAACATAACGATGATGATAAATTAATCTAAACTGCGAGCAAAATTATACTAATATTAAATAATGTGTTGGTATTAAAATATGAAAAATTTTAGCTTTGAAAATATTAGAAGATACATATGAACCGTGCAGTAAAATCTGGGCAAAAATTGTTATCTGTTTGGATCTATATTAATCCTGATCACCAGAATTTCTTCAGAACTACTAATAACTATAATCGAGTATGTATGCTTCTACTCAATTCTTTGGTTCGGCCTGGAATTCAAGTATACGTCCGTATATCAAGTAGAATTAACCGCCGAGATATTCTCTGTCTATTAAACAAAAAGAAGATTTTGTTGGATAATTTTTATACGAAGAATGTTCTTACATGCTTTTGGTGCCTAAATTCGAATGATCTCGTCGTACAGTTGCAGATCTGATGTACATAGCGTTCTTATATTTTTTTTTTTCAGATGGTCCCAGTTTGAAAATGCTTTGCTCCGAGCTAGGCCTAGAACAGACCATAAGACCTTCTCTAGCTGCAGAAATTACGTGTAGATAAAAAAAATGGGGGTCAAAGTTGGGCGTTTGACAAATACGGACAGCACCTAAGATACTTGTGGCAAGATCTTCATACATTCACATTGGAGGATATAGTTTACCAGATCCAGTGCACTTGAGGCCAAGAAAGCTTGGAAACTCGGTTGGAGAGAAAACTGCGAAGAGCTCCATCCTTGGGGAACTAAAGTTGTGCAAGTGTTCCTCCTGTACGGCGAGTTAGGCTCCAGCTAGGCAACGTAGAACGAACGTTCAGCACCTAGTCTCGATGGACGTTCGTTCTACGTTCCTTCCTTTTGACCGATGCGACCCTTGACTCTGAGTCAGTTTCCCGTACCATGGAGGCCACATGGCCCTTTAACGGAAACGACGGGCTTCTATTATTCGCACGTAAGAATGAGCTAACCAGGAGCATAATCTTCATTCGGTCAAGTTGGCTGGAATAGGTCCACGTACCTTTGTCACACTTTATTGTCCCATCTGATGTCACACTTTCCAATGAAATTAGTATTTTCTTTTTTCCTTTCCCCCTAATCCAAATCTTGCATAATCCCGATTGAATTCCACTATGTAGAATTCCAATCGGGACCTGTAATGACCTGTAAGCATTGGTGGTAATTTACTTTAAATCAGGTCTATAAATATAAATATAAATATTAATCTTTTTCTCTCATGTACAGAGCGGTACTCAGGTTTTCTCTCGTGTAGGACGGTGTCAGAATTTAATCCTAGGAGAAGCCATTTGTGTGCAGGACAATCTGACTTGTGAGCTTGACTCAATGGTTCAACTTTTGAAATCCAATTTATTCGTAAAACTTCCATAAGACAGAATTCTTCAGATTGAGAGACATTAGAAAGGTACTGAGCGGGTAGTGTCTCGTTTCCAGTATGAGGCCTACAGTGCAGATTCGCTCGTTCTATGGAACAAGTGCCCATTGTGTTTGTCTGGCAAGGTTTCGATCCTGCCTGCTAGGTGACACTTTAAATGCGCTTCTTCGATGAATACAGTCCAGACACAGCATGGAATCCATGCTGCTGCCACCTTTGTGTCATCAGTCTGGGATTTCAATGGAGAAAAATGAAATGTTTGTTCCGTTGGATGCATCTGGACTTTTGTACGAGCAATTGTTCGAGAAAGAGAATGACAGTTTATTCGGCTTGACGGACTTCAATACAACCTTCGATGCAGCTGAGAGCGTTCCGAGCTATACTGTCTTTCATGATCCTGACGTAGAACTGCAGCTGGACCCATTGCTGTCATGTCAATACTATGATGAAGCTTCCTACGATGCCTTTGGACAGGACCTTCAGTTGGATTCTAATTTGGCAGCATCACATTTGACTCCGTTTTTACCTCAACAGATGCAACTAAAAGACCGGCTTGATAGTCATCAATCATGTGACATACTGTCACGTGATTCAGTCATATTCGATCATGACATTGCAAAATTGCCATCTCTGCCTCTATTAGCTTCCACACTACATCCACCTTCCCGAGATTTGATGATGGACACAAGTCCATATTATCAGTCTTTGGAGCTCGAGTCTCCTGTAGATTCTGGATCCATCAACAGTTCTTTTTCAGAACTTCAATATGATAGCAGGTCATTTGTTGAACCTTTGCAAATGCGCGCTCCACTCGTCGGATATCCAAATGTGCAAATATTGTCGGCAGCTCATACTACAGGTGATATGGAATATACATATGATCCTCGAGTCTACAATGTATGGGGAAGCACTGATCCTCGAATCTACATTGAGTATTCAGATATGTGTGAACGAGGCCTTGTTATGCCTACGTCCATGAATTGTAATTATAAAGAAGTCCCAGCAACTACGGCATTCAATATTCATGCTGCATTTGCTCCCTCAACATGTTCCAATCGGGAACTTTGCCCCATTCCAATGTATAGTGTAATGCAGTCAGCTCCGCTACAAGTCTCTTCTATCAGAACTCACGGGCATGTTCAAGGTGAAAATGGGTAAGGAGGAGGTTGACCTGATTTCTCATACTCTTTCCACTTATTTTCTTGGAACATTACGGTGACCTTTGTTTTGATGTTAAAATAGTTTGTCTCTTGTTTCAGGAAGATGATTGCAGAAATTCCTTTATCAGATCCGGTTCGATCTTCGGTGGAGTACAAACAAAGTCTTAGAGGATACTCAAATGTCACACATACCGAAACTTGGAAAGGTGATCATCAGATTATAGGCTGATGGAATTCGATGCGCCTTTCTTATTCTTGGGTATTAAATACAAGAGTTGATACTAAATGTTGATTCTTCTCGTACTTTAGATGAGGAGTGCGTGCCACCATACCTCATTAGAGGCAGTACACTTATGGTAAGGGATTATTGGCTAATTCACATCTATCTGTTTTGGACCTTTAAACATGTGGATAAAACAAACCTTGATGTAGATTGAAACTCAGTTCTTCGATGTAGATTGATGAAAATTAATTCTTTCTCACTGTTAGCATCTTTCCTGTTACAACATTTTCCAAATGCATTAGTGCTCTCAAGTACATTTTATCAGCTTGAGATCTAGCTCTTAAATGCAGACTTTGAATGTGGTGTTTGTGGGAGGTTTCTGTCCGACTTATGCTGGGCTCTTCATTGCTGATATCATTGGTTTTCAAATGTAAGTGTCACTAAAGGTTCTAATTTTCCAAAAATGCCTTTATCACAGGATCGATGTGGGAAACAATCAAAATTTGGAAAGAGAGGTCGGCTACTTGCTCGTAAAGGTGGGCTAGTGCAGTTTTCATTCGAGTTTGGCTTTCCGAGATTGTCTACGAAGAGCAATATTTATTTAGATGCATTTTCATCCCTCCATTCTAAGGTCTTTTCAAGACATATTGCAATGCTGCTTTTTCCTGACTCCAAGCAAATGATTGGTTGATTATGGTGAGCGAGAAATGGCTTTCTGTGCCTGTGTTGATCCTTTGGTCCTCTTATGGATCCCATGGGCATTCAACTCATTCGTCATCGTATCTAAATATATTTCTTCAAAGAGACTCTGCTCTTCTATTTAAATTGTCTAATTCTGACCTAGAATAAATAAAACCGTGAAAAAAAAAGCATGAGTTTGGTCATCCTGGTTAGCAACAGGATATCATGACGCAATCGTTACGTGTCATGGATCGCAGCGTCATAAGTTCATTAGTTATCAATGGTGTGCGTACGCATTACATGAGTAATTCGTGTAGCCCGTGCAACCATATGAGAGATTCATTTCTTGAAGGTGACAGACAATGTACAACAGATTCGATTCGCGATATAGTAGTATACATTCAAATTTGGCACCAGGTGGAATCAGAAAGCATTATCGGGTGAATAGATTGCTCAAATAGTTCCATCTTCTTTCAATTGTTATCACATCTTGTGATAGGAAGAGAGAAGAGATTGCCTCATTTTATCCATTTCAATTTCCGTTGCTAGGTAAACTTGTTGTCAATTGGTCATCTCTTGTAGCGTGCTTCATCTGTTTATGTTGTTTTATCGTCTTAGCCCCGACATATTCGTTTCTTGAAGTGACAATTTGAAATCATACGTTTTGGGAATTGCCCTAATTTAAGATAGATGAAATGTTGAGCATCTTATACTGATTCACTTTCTGGCAGATGAAACCCTATCTATGAGTTCCAAGAAGGAAGAAAGCATGACCGATGTTCCCAAGACGGAAAATGGAAATTTGAAGACCCTTTCGGGCGCTCGTAAAAAACGAGCGCGCAAGACTGTGGAGAAAAAATTGAATGAAGCTATAATGATCTTCAACAATATGGACCCTCAAGCTAATGCAGAAGGTACTCCAACAGGCTCAGAAAGAGAAGATATTGCATGGGAACAGTCTTCTGCGGATGTGCGTAGAGATTTCACGGCGAGCGACTTACATCCTCCAAAGGGCCATATGGTTGGGGACAATGCAGTCGAAAAGTTGGAAGATGGCGTTGTTTGTGCTGATGATGACTGTCCAAAGGAATCGCCTGCGGGTCATGTGAAGGATGAAAAACCTGCCTTTCTTCATGAGAGGACCCTCATGCAAAATTCACCCGTGGACAAATACTCAATCCCTAATTCTCATAATGCATTGCGCGTTGCGGACTCCATCGAAGGCAGCCGATACACTTGTACAGAAGTCGATGTCCTTGGAAGTGGAGGTTCCTCTACAATTTACACGGGTTCCCAAGTTCACAGCAGGTTGACTGAGATGGGCAAGGCAGAGCGCCCACGAGAGAACACTCCTACCTCTCGTCAAACTCCGGTCACTGTCACTGATGCTGAAAGATGCAATACTGACAGTCCTGAAGAGAGCATCAACGCTGACTCTCATGAAATTGCAAAGGTTGTCATCGGCGCAGGCGACAGGAAGGAGGAAAACCACGGGATTCTCCCACCAGAAGTTCATACTTGTACTGAAGCTGATTCCTCAGGTCAATTTCCTTCCCTTGGTCCTGGTGAGATAGAGGACGGTTTATGTGCAACCACATCCGGAGAAGCTAATGCTGAAGTTCTTAACGATCGAGAGAAATCAATTTCTCATGCAGCAGTCAGCGTTGACAGTGCATCTAACAAGATAGTCGGGATAGATGAAAACCTTTGCGATATGTCTTTGTCCTCGCATGCTGTGAAACAGGTTGAATTCCATAATTCGTCACTAGATTCTCACTTGACGTCCCTTGATGATGTCAAGCTATCTTTCTCTGGTTCTGGATCTGGCATTACTATCAATTCCAGCCGATACTCTAATGATAAAAAGTACCTGCCTGCTGGAAAAGATTCGAAGAGTTCCGATGATGATTGTAAGGCTGAAGGGGAAGCAAGCTACTCACGACATGTTGAATTGCTTGCAACCGATCATATTTCTTCCTCTCATGCAGCAGCAGCTGGATCCTTTGAGATAGAGGGAAAAGAGAAAGAAACCTGCGAGGAAGATCCCTCAATTGGGGAGCCTACACCAAAGTCCACACATGTACCAGCATTTACTTCAAGTTTCTTTACGCCCATGAACAGGTCTTCTGTTTCCGACTGTCATGCCGAGGCAGATTATGAAAAATATAAGACGGATTTGACATCTTGTCATGGAAACATTAAGAGCATCGACGAAAGTATAGGAAGAGACTTCGACATTTCCAGGCGGAGCATATTTACAGTTCTCTCTGGTTGTAATTCTGATCTTGCGATCAAAGTCAAAGTTGACAATGATCCCAAACTGGAACTTCAAGTTGAATATTCAGAAGCGCCAACACTTTCCTCCATTTCCGATGCCAAAATGGATTCCGAAGTGTCCGCCAGCAAAGAAGAAACCGATATTGCCTCAGAGCTCAACGGACTTCCAGAGACTGCTTCAAGTCATGGGGACCTTTATGGAACTACGATTATTTGTCCCGACAATCGAGCAGCAGAAAAGAGGAAGGCGGAAAATGATGTTGATACTTCGAAGATTGCTGACATTCGCCGCAAAGGAAAAGCTCATGCCCAACGCCTTTATTCAACATCTGGGCAAGAGGAGGCTTCTAAACCGGAGATCCTCAATCCTTACCAACAAAAAATTATGGATTTGCTAACGGGTACGTGGTGGTGAGAACGTGTTTGAAAGGTGCAAATTATAGATTTTTCTTAGTGGCGTGTTAAATGGAAGTGACGAAAGCTAAGGAAGTATGAAGGGTGACTAGGGTTTTGAGGACTAAAGCAGTTGAATGTTGAATTTGGAAGTCCACAAGTCCTTTCATTGGCTCCTGTTCTGAAATTAGTGCTGATAGCTGAGGGTGCATACATGGCCAGTTCCATGACATTGTGTTGTTATGTGGACCAGACTTCATAGAATCGGGATACGGAGCAGGAGTCAAAATTGATGAGACATTGAATGAACGTTATGACGAGTCAGACGTCTATGCGGAATTGAAGGCGGGCACCGTCATTGTTCCCAATATGATGCCCAGCTGCGAAACAGGTACATAAGAAACCCATGTTATACGCGGCGCGATTGAATTTAACTTTCACGAAACGACAAGGACATCACTCTCAATGTCCATTCTGTGAGACTAAAGCTAAGCTCTCACTTAAAAAACACATAAATGAATTCTGAATTGCAATTGTACTTTAAATCAGACCGTCGATGCACTCGCACCGTATAATATCTTACTTGGTGCATTTACACTTGAAATGATCTATTTCGCAGGTAAGGGCCAGAAACGGAGATGGAAGTCTCACGCAAGGCAAGGAAGAGTTCGCAGTATGATTGAAGGTAGTGATGATGGTTCCGGCTTACTTTAAGCGTGGTACTTAGTTTCCTGCAACCTATATCATCCGTCATTAGGAAATATGTAGAAAACCTAATCCTTTGCTCTCAGATGTCAAAACGAAAACTGAACGGTTGGATTTGACCGGTTACTTTCTGTAAGGAACTGTCTAGGTACAGCAGCAAGATGGATAGTACTACACTGTTCAATCGAGTTCGACATCCACCTTACGAACTGCGCCCTAAGAACTTTTGGCGAATAAAACAAAGCTCTTTGTGGTTCAGAAGAAGTCAAAACTTTATGTAATCAGATTATATTTCCATTTTATATCCTCTCCTGATAAAATAGTTTCTTACAGCAACTGCAAACCCGGAAAACAGGCCTGACCTTAGTGCGGACTTGAGGCTGCTCCTATCTGGTTTTGAATTAATGTGAAGGCCTGTTTTCTTCAGAATCACTTCAGAGTCACACAATCTGGTTCTTGAGTTGGTGTAAATGAAATGATTTACATACGATGAAATCAGCTGGGGAACTAGAGTTATTCTTTGGACTCACATGATTTTTCAATGCAGCGGGATGCTCGAATGCTTCAACATCATCCCAACCACTCTCTAAAGTCTGCAATACAGATGTTCTCCGAGACCAGAAGAGCTTATATCGGACAACTCCTGAGAAGGTAGGTTAGGATTTCGAGTTACATTATTTCTTACTTTTCTCGTTCTCATTACGATTTGATTATCTCGAGATTCAAGAAATGGCTTTCGAGGAATCCACTTGGACCATTTGATTTCAAGGGAAAAAATTCCTCACGTCGAACACGTTTGACAATTCGACGGTAGGAATATGAGTTCAATGCTGTTCAGACCTAAAGAAGAAGTTATCAGTTTCTTCGTAATCCCACTCGAACTGGCTTTCTTTGCAGGTTCACAGAACTCGGTCAAGATCTCGGTCTGGGTGGGGAGGTTTACGTAAATTTTAAAATCTGCGTGTATTGTTGTCAGGGATACGCCAATTGTCTGATGGCAACGAGCTCAATCTGTGACATTAGCCGAGGCTTGTTCACTTCACATCTGCTCTGTGTAGAGCTAACGCGAAGTAAAAAAATTTATGTTCCGACTGTACATAATGCCAAACGATGTACACAATGAAAATGCAACATTCAGGGTAGATCTCCCTAGCTCCAGAATGTGTTGCAAACGTGAATCTAGATCTCGATTCTAGCTAGCATGTCTCCACGACTTCATAGTTCTCATGACGAGAGTCTCAACTCTAATCGTGTATTCTGAACGATATTCAATAGTGTACTCTGTATATTATCAACTCTATCTTCATGTCTGAATAACTTTGGCATTAGAGATGTCTCTAGCAACCCGTCTGCCCCTTATTGATGCGAAAATGCGGCCAAGAAGTGCGTGTCTGCTTTGGCCGGTGTGTGTCTGGTTTCAAATCATTTGCTGCTCATGATCAGAATCCCTTTCCAGGTAAGGTTTTGTGACAGCCTACGGCGTTGACTAGACTTGACGTGGTAGATAAAGAGCACGACCAAAAGCAAGGATGATCTTTGGGGTTGACGAGTCGCTGGCCCAAAGGGTAGTGTGTAGAGATTGGCCATGAGTTATGGGAATAGAGGGTTACACAATCGGAACGAATTTGACTGTACACCAATTAAGTGACTGTTCATGAGATCGTGGTTTGCGGAAACACCGCATTTCACTCCTTGAGATAGAATTACACAGAGTTCCTCTGCCCTTGACGCTCTATGATTCTTCCGAGATAAATTCCTGATCAGTACTCCCATCCGTACGTGCTGGACCGGGTTTGATGTGCAGACACATCCGCATGTCCATGTTCGTACAGCTATCCACAACAAAGGGACGACTCCGGCATGTTCAATATGGATCCGATCTTTCTGGTCTGACTGTTTCATTATGACTTCGTTTCGTGCTGCGTCACCGTCTTGTAGCGGGCTCGCAGATAGATTCAAGGAGAGCCATGCATTCATTCTCGGACTTGGATCTCTCTTCTGTGCTCAGGTATAAATGGGGCTCGCGGCTGCGTCTTTCACATATTGTCGAGTTCAGGGCACATTCGGTGCTTGAGTTTGAATATCGTTCAGGCAATGGGGCTGGATATTCTGCAAGTGTAACTCGGAACCGGCCGCGTCACAGAGCAATGTGCTTTGCAGCTTAGAGTCAGATTACCTGAGCTTCTTCCTCAATTAATCGTCACTGTCACATGAATCGAGCCATGTGACTTGTCTACTATCCATCAGTGTCGGTCTCACTTCTCGATGGCGATTTAACCCCCGCAGTTGGTCACGTCATCGTCCGCACCATACGTCTGCACTTCTAGAATCGAGAATTCGCGGGGCTGAACTCAGAGACGCAAAAATCCAGATTCTCTCATCCCGGATTCGCCTTCACGACTGCTGGAATCGAGCAAACAAATGGGGCAACGAAGGATGAGCTCGGCCAGATCCGCGAGGCAGGCTCTGGCATTCATGGTCCTTGCAGCTCTTGCATCGAGCTGCTATGGAGCCATATGCAACGAAGGCGACCAGCGAGCTCTCGTCCAGCTCAGGGACGCCTTCCTCAACAACACTCCGGGAGCCGGGGACTTCTTCCGCTGGCTGGGCAGCAATTGCTGCAACTGGCAGGACGTGACGTGCCGGGAGTCCGACGGGAGAGTGGTCACTCTGCGGCTCACGGGTACGGGCTCCCCGGGCGAGGATCTGGTCGCAAACCCGGCGAAACGGGGGCAATGGGAAGCCGCGCTGGCCAGCCTCACGCAGTTGACGGGTCTGGCCTTCGGGAACGTGAAGCTCGGGTACTTCCCCAAACGGCTGCCCGCTACTCTCACCAGTCTGAGCTTCTTCGACTGCGAGATGGAGGGATCGATGCCCGTCGAGGTCGGGCAGCTGAGCCGGCTGGAAAGTTTCCAATTGATCGGGAAGTGGGGACAGGTCACGCCGGGAGCCAAACGTCTGTCCGGAGTGATTCCGTCGTCGATTTGCAACTTGACGAAGCTCACCGCCCTCATTATCGCGCAGCACTCTTTCACGGGTAACTTTCCCGACTGCATCCACCGGATGACCGCCCTGTTCCTGCTCTCCGGTTACCGGAACCGGTTCAACACACCGCTACCAGCCTCTTTGGGCCGGCTGTCGTCTCTTGTCTCTTTCCAGGTTTTCGAGAATGAGATTCCCGGCACAATTCCGCCGAGTCTGGGCAACATTTCGACGCTCGGAACTTTGGATCTCCATCAGAACCGCCTGACGGGAACGATTCCGAGGGAGTTCTCGAGCCTCAAGAATTTGGCCTACCTGAGCCTGAGCAACAATCTCCTTCACGGTAAGTTGTACCCTGAACTCTCCGGCATGCGGAGCCTCGGAACCTTCGAGGCCGAGAATAATTTCCTCTACGGCGAGATTCCATCGACCTTCGGCAACTTCACGGCGATGGTCGGCTTCCGGCTCCGCAAGAACCTGCTCTCGGGATCCATCCCCGCTACGCTCGGCGACATGTGCTATGGCCGGTTTTGCTCGATCGATATCGGTCAGAACCGACTCACCGGCACAATTCCCGGGGGCTTGATCGGAATAAAGAAAAACCCGGCGACCAACTTCGACACGGCGAACGACATCTTCCTCGACTACAACTTCCTCACTGGACCGCTTCCCGCTTACACCGGTCAGACCCTGCGCCAAATCAACGCCAGTCACAACCAGATCACCGGCGGCTTCCCGCTCTCGTGGGCCCGGATCACGCAGGTCGATCTGACCTACAACCGGCTCGACAGCCTCGCTCAAGTCGGAGCTCTACCCGCGGAGTCTCAGATCTTTGAGCTCCTTCTTGGGCACAACCGGCTCAGGGGGTCGTTCCCGTCGTGGCTCACCGGCCTCATGAAAACCGTCTCCCGGCTTGACCTCTCGTGGAACTCCTTCTCCGGTGCGCTTCCCGGCGCCGTGTTCGAGAACCCGAACATATACTCGGTCGACGTGTCGCATAACTATTTCTACTCCCAACTCCCGAACGAGTCCTCGTGGCAGTTCCAATTCAGGAACGGGCTCATCTTCCTGGACCTCCACCACAACAGCTTCTACGGGCCCGTGCCATCGCTGTTCGTCAGCCGAGTGCTCCGAGACTTCATCCGCCTCGACCTGTCGGAGAATCGCTTCTGGGGTCGGTTCCCCGACGCCTTCGGCGTCGTCGGCAGCTTCAACGCCAAGCACGTCGACCTCTCCGATAACTTCTTCAGCGGCCCCCTTCCTGTTACCGCGGGCCGTCTGCAGAATCTGGAGTTCCTCGACCTGTCCAATAATCGATTCGGGGGGAGAGTGCCCGGTTCTTACTCCCAATTGAAGAAGCTCAAGTACTTGAACGTGACCGGGAACAACCTCATCGAGGCGCTCTGACGGCTAGGACTGGACCTAGCGGCCCCGATCGTACTCCTCGGGGGCTCGTCTCTTCTTCCGGCCCGTCCCTTGGTCCTCCACTGGACTCCCCTCGGACTTGCTGATCAGCGTTTTCAATCATTTGTTCATTCCCTCGGCCACAGTCGGAGCTGGAATTGGGTGCCTGCACTGCGCTGCCCTGCCCTGCACTGCACTGAATGTCGACGCCTATCGGGGAAAGACATGTGCAATGTGAAAGCCTCAGGGTCAGAGTTTTGTTATAATCCATTGATTAATTTAAGATCCGATGGGGGATAGTAATATTCTGAAATAGTTGTAGTGAATCGTTACTGCTAATCTCGATTGTGCTATGCACGTTCGATTCCCAGCTCGGGAATCTGGCTGATCAGTACAACTGTGTTTTGAGAAGACAGGGCGAATCGACGCAATGAGATTGATGAATATGAAATCTTTTCCGATTTTACCACGATCACTTCAGTATCTGAAGCTTGAGATTTGATCTGATACATTGCCTTCAGAACGAATGCTGAGAACGAACAGTGAGGTCAAGCATCCAAATTAAGAGCAATCTTGTCGTAAGAGGACTAATCTGGATTCAGGTCGTGTTCGCCACTCGCCATCTTGAAACAATCAGGAACCTAAGAGAAGACGAAAGTTACTAGCATGGCCCATGCAGTTGCCCTTATGACTCGACGATCATTGCAAATGCTAGCAAATGCTTCTCGAACGTCTGAAATTGCATATTTAACTACCAACTCAAGCTGTCCCATTTGTCCCTTAAACTTTGGTTCCAGGATGTAAACTATGTAACGAAACAGAGCCGCTGCATTGAGAATCTCAAGAGGCGGCAGATGAGACCGGTTAGACTGTTATAGTGTGAGGAGCAAGCGCCGTTTTACAGTTGAAGAGAGTCTTTATTATTATGCAAAGTCAACGACATTTGATCATTGCACTAAGGCCACGGTTACCTTATACATCACTGCTTCGGTGCTAGGTAGAATTCAATTACAGAGAATGAAGCTATCAGAGGTGTACTAGCTTCTACCAAAGCTACATGCACTGGATGCGTTTGGTACTCGAAGAAGTTCTTCTTGTCAGGGAAGTCTATTGTCAGTACCATGTCATAATTTGTTTCGATGAGGCCTGCGCAGAGAACATATACAACTGTAAGTGTCAGAGAGAAAGACCATACAAAAATTGTTATGAAGGTTGAGAGAATCCAGTTCTCAGCAGATATAAGCTGATCAATTTATGCTTGAGATAGCTCAAATACATAAATCAATGGGCATGCAGTTGAGCGGTTCATGAGCAATCATTGAAGAACATACACTAGCTCGATAGATGTAATCTGGACACAAAATTCAGGAAGTGTCCCAGAAACTGAGACACTACTAAACGTCCAATGAATCAACAATGCCGAACACATCTGATATGTCATCAAGTAATTTGAAACTCGTAGTTTCTTCCAGGTCCATCATATAACAGAAGAGAAACAAGCGATGTTGAAGCGAGCAAATGAGATACCAATATCAGTGTTCACTGTGAAAGTATTCCATTGAACTCCAGGAATTCCTTCCCCGAGAATTTCCAACTTTTGCAACATCTTAACAATGTTCTCCTTGTCTGCCACTTTGATCATCACGATGTGGCGCAGAGCATTACTCTCCATCGATACTCCAGTGGCCATAAGTTGTGAATGTCCGCGTGTTGACTCCGTACACACTGATTGAGACGCTCTTCACTATCACCAGTCACTCGAACATCAGCTCTCTATGGCAAAGACTCTTGGCTCCAATTCATACCACAAGCTATCAAATTGAAATTTAAGAACCAAATGGCCTGACCTGAGCTCCATTGACAAAGTCCAGCACAGACAGAGACAGACCGAAAGACTTGCTGTTCAATACGACTGATGTCGTAATGAACAGCAAAGTGGTCGTCCGCCTCGAACATCCCCGAAACCCACCATTGGACAAGATGGGACGCTGTTACCGATATCTAATACAGGCCGCGGAGTCCCCGTCCTTTGTATTCACGACAATTGAACCATCAATCATACGGACCCGATCTCGTCATCGGATCTTCCATGTGCGCAGATACTGTTTGACATTTATGTATCCTTTTTGATAAAGTAAGTACTAGGGATTTGAAACTCAATTGGTTATCCATAAATCGTATCTTTTTTTTCGTAAAAGTGGAAATAATTTATATATTTGTAACAACGAATGTGAAAACCCGAGGCGCTAAGCGCTGGTTTATCCTATCCTTAATTCCGGGAAGGAAGCGTCGTGGTTACTATTATAACTTAAAAATGAGGGACTTTACGAACTGCTTTGATTGGAACTGGAAGTTTTGAAACCGGCTGGTATACGACAGTAATTAAGCTCCCCTTTATTTTATGTTTTTCGATAGGGTTCATTCTGGCTTCGTTTGGGAGGCTTGCTTAGTCTTTTACGTAAGCTGACTTTTTACAGATTGGATTGGAATTAAATATTCATTGTAGGTAGGCTAGACGTTGTAAGTTTGGTCAAATTTTATAACCCTTTCAGGTCAAGACTACATGTCAAAGCTATGTCAACTTTCAACTTTCTATTTTGAAGCATTTTTCAATCAGATATTATCAATTAATGACTCCCAAGTTCATTCCCAAGAAAAAAAAGAACATGATTATAGTCCAGATATATATTTTTTTTGAATCTATGAATAAAATCTTACATTCAAGCAATTGAGCATTCATATTTCAACAAATGATGATGATTACATAATAAATATATATTGTTACTTGATGTACTATAATATAGACACATCACCTTAACAGCATGATCCATCCAAATGCTATTTAAATGCATATTTTTTGGGTATCAGAACCATTTTCCCCCGTCTATGTAATCCTGAGAAGTACGAAAACTAACGAAAGAGGTATTTGATCGGAGTAATTTCTGGCATGACTACTCCACAAAAAGCATCCCTTTCCATCAGACCGGTGAACTTTAAGAAACAAATTTTGATAGTCAACGCGGAGAGATGCTACGAACAAGACTACTGCGACAGTCTTGAAATAATTGCAGATTGTCATCTTCAGCGGCGAATATATAATATGCCTGTTCTTCACGCCAAGGAGCAGAACTGCTTATTTTTACTGGAACTCAGAAGAAAGAAAATTGATGCCAGCTAGAAAAGAGGAAACTTATACCTACCATGATTAAAAGATGATATCCTGGCGATCAGAGCAGACCCACGTGTTATTTCTTTTGCACATGTCACATGAACTCGCATACCTTTCCCACTGTTGCGCCTTAGGCCACTCAACCATCTTCTCGAGATATATCGTGTGGAAAGAAGTTTGTGCATAGGTTACCTAATGTATATGGTGTTTTCACAATACTGTGTTTGCATTATTGACCTGCTTCTCTAAAACTGCGTCGTGTGCACGATTGTAGCGTATTGTGATTTTGAACAGGTCGAAGATCGCTTGATACCGGTACCACTTTATAGTTGACATTTTCATGCAAGCTGTGAATCCCTTTTAAGCAATGTATTGCTTCCCATATTCTTCTGATACACTGTCAATAAACCCTACCTCATTCATGTAACCAAATGCTTGCATTAGTTTAAATAATTCATCTCCAAGGAGCTCGATGTGAACAAGGACGAGCCTGTGTGCAACCAAAGAGGGGTGAAACGACAAGTTCAAAGCACATAGCGAAGGACCGATGCCAAGGAAAAGAAGAGAAAACTATACATTATGACCTCATGCTCACAACAGAAAACTCAATTGTGGATGCTACTTACTGTCAAAATATTAAGCATTTGATAGTCGATGTTTCATGCATTTGAATAGTCGAGCCGGTGTAGTGCTAGCCCATGTCACTGCAATTTAATTGAGGTTTTACACTTCGATGGGTCACATGAGACAAACCCAACTCTCTTGATGCATGCATGAAGAGAATATCTTTGAGATCTTTGAGATACAAATATTCATGAAAACACATTCAAGTGGGCATGCACTTCGTAAATGAGAGGTGTCAACGGGAAACAGGGTTCCAAATCTTTCGGAGATACCGAATTTCTTCTTTTACTCCATTAGGATGTTCATGGCGAGTTGATACCCATGATCTTCATACGCTTTACTAGATGAAGTAGGAAGAGAGAGAAAAACATATAGATGGTTGACAAATGGAATGTAGCATTCATTTACTCCTAGAAATACGCATTGAAATGACAACGGTTATCTCCCCGTCACTACTCTGCCCTGTATGTTTTATTTGTTTGGACTCAAAGTTTCTAATGTGATGTTACAAACATGAGGAAAAATGAAACATGGAGCGGTTGGAGACGAACACTTTGTGCACTAATTTTCACCTAACTTTCTTTTACACACCAAATCAATCAATGTAAACTTGCGATACTTTCTTTTAAATAACCAACAACCTTCTTTCTAACCAGCAAGCAGTCGAGGCCTCTTCTTTGCTTGCAAATGGTTATAGTGGATTCTTTACTTTACATTTTATGCAGAGCTAAAATGATGTGATCTGACAACTGAATTGTGAAAAACGTACTGATCAGATGATATGAACTCCTTGAGATTGGTTAAAACTTCTCTGCTGCAGTATTTACAATCTCGAGACTGTTGATTAATAGCCTTAGTGTTCAGAACACAGCTCCAAAGTAGTAGCCACGTCTAGAATGAGAGGTTTTCGACACGAAAGGCCGCCACCTAACACCTACCCTACAATAGATAGTTCTGCTGTGCTAGAGACGAGGTCATAACGTCTATTCCATGACAAAAAAACGTTTAAAATACGAAATATCTGACCCAGTCATCGTCTTGAATACTGACGAAATTTTGCGATACTCCGCAATAACTGAACAGCACAAGTACATTGGAACAAACTGATGTCCACGTGACACTCTTTAAGGCAAAGAAGGGAGCAGAGACGAATAAGCTAGTTGACTGATGAACAAAAATGCCTATATTAATGGCAAATTTCCGAAGTCCAGAATGTACGTGAAGGTGAACTCGACAGGATATATGAATGAATTATGTTTACAGTCCAAGAGATGAATTATGTTAGGTCTCACGACTCAGAAGAATCGTGAGACCTGAGAATAAAAAACAATCATTAGAGTTATTTTACTACCACACTTAGAAGTACTGCTCTACTTTACAATTTTCGTGGATGGATTTCTGCTAAGTTTGGGCAGAAATCCGTCCACATTCAGTTGTTCTATAATAGACACTACAGAAATGACGAAAGCATGATCAGCTCCGGGACAGAGCTTCATAGCATAATCTTTCTTATCTAGTTTGATAGCCTCAATGTCCAACTTCTTCACAATCTGCACACATGACCGCATCCAGCGCTAACTCTTGTCAGGTACTATGATCAGTTTCCAAAAAAGTTGATGACGCTGATTTACGAGGTCAAAACTGAAATCCAGAAAGGTAATGGAAGGATCCAACTTGGAGGATAAACTAAAAAGAAATTCCTTCTTGTAGACCTACATATTCCTGGCAGTAACCCCAGATGACAGAGCATCCCTCGTCGGGAGGCGCAAGACTATAGTTTGTTTAATAGAGTCCAAGCCACTTCAATACACCCTAGTCGATTCGTGTTAACAAAAACGTTTCATCTTCAGACCAGAAGATAAACACAAAGCGTATTCTTCCACATCCAGATAGACAACATGAAGTTGATACAACGATGTATGAAAATTGGTGTTAGAAAAGATATTTCATTCACAGCTGAGCACAGTGTGAGGTTGTGCAAATAGTTACGTATCTAACTTGTCGGTAATCCCTTCCCTGTTTCATCAGCAGCCTCGAGCGAGATAAACTGAAGAACAATGGCTACTTGGCTTCTCTAACAAAATTGCAGGATAAGATCCTACTCTATTCCATTCAGAACCGTCTGCCAGCGTTATTTATGAAAGAAAAGCTTTCACCAACTCAACTCAGCTCACACCATTTCATGTACCTCACTGGCCTGGAAATATCTCAAAATACAAGATGTTGTAAAAGCACTAATTGTGGAGAAAATACTGCAAACATGAACAAACAAGAAATGAAGGATGAGAATGAACTCTGCATTACCTGAGCTACTGGCACATCCCTGTGAGATATGGTGTATGTGTGATCTTTGAATTCACCCTTCACAACAAAGTCGGGCGACTTTTTATCCAGATTCCCAGGCAGGAATATGTGAAATTTGACATGCTTATGAATACCGGATGGCATTCTCATAGTGAACAAGTAATTCTCCTCGGATTCTTTGTCGCCTAGGTAAGCACTCCATCTGTAATGTAGACTCGTCATCTGTAACAACAATCTTCGACAAAGGCGTCAGATTCACATTCATCAACCTTCCATGTTACAGTCTCTACTCTGCATACGTCGTGCTGTATTCTGTCCTTCGAAATACTCATATGTTCTCTCTGGTCTGTTTCTAGATTACTTCCCCAAACATCCGGTATCGTATTGCCGTTCTGCATTGACAGGATTCAACGGATCGAGCGGAACTATCCGAATTATGACGCGCCAGGATTACACTACTCTGGATCGAAGAGAAAGCAAAACTCGTTGTATAACATTCAAATTATATGCGTGCTAATGCCCGTCCCTTAATCCCTTGAAAAAAGTCAATGGGTCTTTGCAGATCGTCTGCATATTGACCTAACAACCAATCTGTCAGCAGAGGCTCCGTGGTCTAATGCCACTCCTAAAATAACCTCCCAGACCGGAATGTCTTCGACGTAGGCCGACGTCGCCCAATTTCTATCCCAATCCTCCGTCTCTTGCTTGCAGTCATCACTCTCGTGAAGTTAGAGCCGAGGAGAAAATTCAATGTTCAGAGAATCCGGAACCCTCGGAAAGGAGAGAGAGACACACACACACACACGAACCTTTCTCTGAAGGAAAACGATGGGATCGCCAGCACCATTACGGATGAGCTTTTGCGAGTGATTCACCCTGCGCGGGTCGTGCTGTACTAGGAACCGCAGAACATCAGTCGCATCCTTGAAACGATCGGCGTCGTTTCTCACATCTGCCACCAGGAGTCCCCGATAAGGGACGGTGTAGAAGTCACCAACAGGGGTAGGTATCATCATATTCTCATACACCGACTCATCGAACTCTTCTTCTTTCACGGGGGTAGCCGCCATCTCGCCTAGTTGTGGTTCACAATCATAATCGACTTCGACCAGATCGGAGATAAAGAATGAACAGCACGCCGTTCAATTGCACTCGGCTAGCCAATTCGTCTTCGATCTTTCGGGCAACGAGACGGTGTCAATTGTCAGTCCCACTCCTACGAGAGTATGCTCCCGATAAAAAGTACGTTTCTGAATTTGCTTTACAACGGATCGAGACACTGCGCAGATCAACAATTTCAGCTGAGGTATGTATGTCTGTCAGTCTGTCTGAATCTATGTTCTCAAGAAACAGCAGTAGACCTCCGACCTCGACCTCGACGTAGAATAGCTTAGCTATGACTGACGATGTGATACGTACATCCAGACAATGAGGACAAAAGATAACAATGTAAAGGGAGCCAATCCGACTGTGCTCTCGTTCCGCTGGTCCTCCGGTGACGCAATTCCTTAAACAAGCGGCGTCAGAGACTCGAAGGGTCAAGAATTGATCTCTCTCATTCGCTCGAATTTTCCCTGCTGCTTGAGCATAGACCCAGGATACTCCCAACTTACAATCGCTTCTGCAGTTCGCGGCCTTGTCACGGAGCACACGTTCCTTAGTTGCCCTTCCGGGGGCATCGGCCAAAACATTCTCCGTCCATCCGCTCCCTCCTCGGGCTCAAATTGAGCTGACCAGTGCTCGTCACCGGATCATTTGAGACGACTTCGGTGGCCAGGGCCCGGCTTTGATGCCACGTGAAAAGGTGCCGACAGAGGAAATTAATTCGCCCACGGACTTGCTGATTCGGACCGGCTGGATGAAAAGGGTACTGCGGTCCCAGTACTACTAGAAAGAACACAGCGCACCATCTCATCGTGCCCCTGGTGGGGAGTGGACGTTAGTTGCAAGCACACTGCCGTAGCCACAAAAGGCCCGAAGCGATCGCCGAGCGGAATAAACTCCAACGTTTGGAGTTGTATTCGATACCATACGAGTGAGTGAAGTTGCAGCAGATAGAGCTACGCGGTTCCTCCTCCTCTCTCACCTTTCGTTCTGTATGTACAGGAGGAGGTGGGACCTTTAAGTGTTGGTCAAGTGATACCCGTCGGTCGGTCGTTCGCGCCCCGGATGTGTTCGAGAAAGAGGGAGCACTTTTTCAGTCAACTGACCCTGTGAAATAATTCCACGCCGGTGTTCTCCCTCTCCCTCCAAGTCAGTCTCTGAGTGCAAGACCTCCGGAGGAACTAAGCAACGACTATAGCTTTGTCTACTTGCCTAGGACCTCCGTAGTGCAATTCCACATACCTGGCGATTAGATTTGTACACAATTTGTACACAGCACTTGATTCGGTATTTAAAGTGCAAAGGTACGACTTCCAGATTTGGCTACACTTGAAGCCTAACAGAATGTTTTACTTCAGAAGTTTATCTAGATGCAGTCGTAGAGAACTTTGCTGTCAAAGAGTTTTCCTTCAGATATTAGGCATCAAAGGGTTCACTTCGTTTTACTTATCCCGTGTGTAATCTCCGGGAGTGGCATCCCGTTTTGTGAAGAATCATAGTGCTCCAGTATTCTTAAATTTTGGAGCGGTCTCTTCACAAACGGGCTTCTGATTTGATTTTAAGTTTAAATCCTGCATAATTTAGAACTTGTAGAGGAGTGAGGTTATGCAAGTTAGCGGATTGGTATCTCGTGAATTGGCTTTAGGCAGCGGGAGATCAGTGAAAGCTAATTTAACACTCCTAGAAGGTTCCCCAACTGTGTGTATTGTATTCTTTTAGTGAGATGTATGCTTACAGGTAATGGTATATAAGTTATATACCATTATCAATTATATAATATAAATGATCACTTAAGAATCACAAAATAATAAATAAAATAAAAATCAAAGAAAATTAGGATTAACTAATTGCAAGTTATACTGCATAGATAAATTTGAGATAGATTTATGGCTAGAATAAATACCGGATAATTTTGTCATACATATATAAGGTACTCGAGAAACCGGGAAGTTGCAACGGTATGGGAAGATCGGTTGGGCACATTGTGAAGAATGACAAACGTGGAGGGGAACACAAATTATCTGTATGCTATGTAAGACAAGCATAGTTGCACCACACTGGGTGATCTGTGACTGGGCAAGCAGAGGTAAAAGGGCCTTCATCTGCCGCAATTCGGGGCTGCATTTGCTTCCGCATCAGACTGGTTGCCTGTCTCGACCGCTGGCTGTCTCGCTGGCTTTCTCGACCTTCGGATAAGGTCCACGCGGCGCCGATTTATTTAGTAAAAAGGATGAGGACCTACTGTACTTTCATAGGAGCTTTCGCACCAGTTTCCAACCCCAACCGTGTTCGTTAACACGATCTGCTCAGATCTTGAATTCCCTTCTCGATAGTTGCTAGAAGAGAATCTTGTTCCACAAACTTCTGCTACTTTTTCATCAATTTCGCGTATTGCTAAAAGATTATATCATGAGCAGAAACTATCTCTTATCTTGTCCAAAAATATGTAAGTCATACTTAAATACGGTATGAAATCCGTATGATAAGAAATGCAATCGTATACGATATGATCTACTTTGTCTAATTACTATAAAAAGCTAGGCTTCAACATAACATGATTTTGGGACCCCCAGATCGAGTGGAAGATTTTGGGCCGAACTATCTCCATAACTGATCTGAAGAATGGACATTCTCTCTCGTATGCATCCTCGTTTCAATACGGTTTATTATATTCTTAAATATATCTTCTTCAATCACCTCCATCAGCCGCCCTAGCTCAGTTGGTAGAGCGCAAGGCTCTTAACCTTGTGGTCGGGGGTTCGAGCCCCCCGGGCGGCGCTTAAATGAATTTTACTTTTGTTGAACATAAAGCCTGGGTTTAGGCATAGCAAGCAATGGTTTTGTTGTATTCTGATTGCTCTCAAGATGCAGAATTTTAATTATCGTTTTGAGAAGACCGCAGTAATCCAGTAAACCGTTAATCATGGTAGAGGTTTTGCAGATGGTGCTCTAGAATGAATATTTACTCTCACTCATACTCGAGCTTTGCAGAAGATTCTGTTTTGAATCTTATCACCAGTTTTGAAGAATGTAATCAAACATATAACACGTGGAATATAAGAAAATATGCAGAAGAGACCTCATTCATTCCAGTAGAGAATCGAACAGTAGGCACGAGAGGAGACAGAGGCGAGGATATCATCATCATGATGGATGCATAATTCTAAAAGAGGATTTTTTACTTTTTTGTGGGTAAATTTGGGAAAAAGAGAAAAATGTAATCAGATAAAAATATCAGGATAAATATTCATGAAATTTATTATAACTAGAAAACAGAATTGTTTGTCCTTTCTTGAGGACTTCTATGCAACGCAAAATACTATGCACATAAGCAAATCTTCGGAAGCTTATTCACTGTTCCTTGAGCCGCCACAGGAGAGGCCAGACCGCTTGCTGACATACATCCATCCATGAACAGATTCTCGTTCCGAAGGAAATTATTTTATGAAGGCAGCGGGAAAAGAACGAGATCTGGTCGAGTCTAAATCCATCTCATGACGAGAGGTCTCATCATATCATTGTCCTCGTGGTCGAGCATGTGGCAGTGCCACACGTAGCCGGGCTCCGTTGTGGGATCGAACGTGAAGACACCATATCGAGGCTTCCATCGGAGCAGCAGCCTGGTGACTTTCTGGTCAAACACGATGATTGTGTCCTTCCAGCCAGCTTGGGCATCGATGGGCGGCTGTGGCGGCTCAATGAAGCAGCTCAGAGGGTCGGGGAACTGCAATGCAAGAGAGCAATTCCCCGCGTTCAGTCTCCCCTGGTCGAAGGTTTGCATGTCCAGCATGAGGAAGTTGATCAGATGGATGTGAATGGGGTGCGTCGTTCCGATCAAATTGGTGATAGACCAGATCTCCGTCGTATAGAGCTTTGGCGATTCCGTCGCCGGGTCCATGAATCGATGGTTGTTCAGGAGAAGGGTGAACGGGGTCCCGGGTGGACTTAGATTCAGAGTCAAATTCCGCTGCACGTCAGTGTAGGGGTTCAAGTTCTTGTCGGGCGTCGGGGCCAAAATGCTCGGGACGTAAACTGTCGGCATATTATAACCAGGAGGAGGTGCAACGACTCTGAACTCCATGACCTGCCTCTGGCCGGGAGAATTGTCAATCGATGTCCCGGGAGGCGGTGTTCCGGGGAAGAAAATGGGAGCAGAGTTGTTCATGTACACTTTCGTACCCACCGGGAGCGAGGAGAAGTCGATGATCATGTCAGTCCGGTACGCAGGAGCCATCAACAACGTCTTCATGGTCAGTGGTTTATTGAGGAACCCGCCGTCCGTGCCGATCTGAACGAAGCTGAGGCTTGGCTCGCTGAGACTGAAGTTGAAGAAGCGGGCATTTCCTGCAGTCAGCATCCGGAAGCGGTACTTCGTTCGGTACACTTCGAGGTACGGCCACACTTTCCCATTCACCAAAATCGTATCGCCGTAATAATCGGGGCACCAGTTCGGATGTTCAGGGAAAATACCGGTGTCCGGGAAGTTGATGGACCCATTGGCCCAGAAGTTTCTGTCCTGGATGACGAGAGGAATCTCGAAAGGTCCAGATGGTAGAAGCAATGCCTCTTCCACGACAGATTTTATGAAATAGAGTCCGACCATTCCGGCGGCGGAGTTCAAGCGAGTCATTCCGACGGTGTGGTCATGGTACCAGAGAAGAGCTTCTTCTTGATCGTTCGGGTACACGTAGTTCTGCGAGGTGAACGTGGGCCCGACGTCTCCAGCCGCAGTGAACCAAGCGTCCGGGTGCCCGTCGCTGTCACTGCGGGTCTCGGATCCGTGCAGGTGTACCACCATGGGCACTCCTCCGTTGGGTGGATCCGCCCAATGGATACTCCTGTCCACGGTGAACATATGCTCCGTGTCGATGATGTGATTCTCCCAGCGCACTGAAGTGGTGATATATTTTTTGGCCATCAGAGTCGGTCCTGGAAAGCTCGCCGATGCTTGGCTCGTTCCGTAGGCGTAAAGGGTTGTGGGTGGAAGATCACGATGTAGTTTCTGCACCATGGAGCATGTACCCATATAACAGTGAGCCTCTGCAGCTTGTTAATACATTCATGAGCAATACAACTGTCTTCTATTTTGCATGGATGGGCTTCTGATCAACAAAAGACTGAATAGCAAGTTAAATTAAGTCATCATTGCCTGATTTCCATTTTGGTCAGAAAGCTGGTTATTCGCCCACTTGATGATGAATAGCTGAATTTGATGAATACAGTTCATATATGCACCTGAGTGATCTTGTAAGCTCCCAGTACGAGCCGAGTGCCGTTGGAGACATTTATGGTAGGAGGGATGGGCAGTTTGTCGACGAATGGTGTCAATGCTGGTGAAGGCTGCAGTGCGAGGCATACGGAGTGCTCGGCTGTCACCATTGAGATTGAAGATAGGATCACATGAAGAACGAACCAGCATGCCATCACGTAACGTTTCGAACTTTTTGCGCATCCTCTTTCAATTCTACCCATTGTTGCGATCTTTCGTCGATCTAGCTATCCCTTCACAGACGAGAAAATAAATCGAGATTTGTTTTTCTCTGATTCCAATCCCGGACCACTAGCAGCACTCGTTCAGTAGCTCTGACAGTTGTGAGTGAAGAATTCGGCTCAGATGGAGAATCAATTTCAGCCCTATCATTGGATCGGTTTTATAGTCACAAACGGGGAGCTTCAGCGAAGTAATACACGAAAGCACTGATGATCAGAATGCTGAAAAGCGATGCAATCTCGATGTCTGTGCGAGTTCCTTTTTATACTCAACCTGCAGGTTGGTGGCATCTTGAGGAACTTTTTCTACTTCAACTCCGAGATTCTAAGTCTTGACTACCTGTGATCATATTACCTACAAGAAATTAAGATCATGGAAAGTCAATCCTATAATATTTCTGATCTTGCAATTCAGAATCTTCATCAGAGGCAAATGATCCACAGTCAGTAACCATAGATTAAGATGTTTCCTAGTTGATGATTTACAATCCGTATGATAAAAGCTGACCTTTCTGAAAGTAAAAATTATTGCTCAAAGAAGATCTGGCGTCATCAACAAAAGCAGTCATGCCAAGGCCCGTCATTGCTTTACAACGTTTATATGTCAATGCTGCCCGACAGATCCCCAAATTTACTTTAGTTCACATGCCCTATAAGCTGGAAATATAATTTCCTCACCCAGATTGAGTTTTGAAGCTTAAACCTGAAGCCTATCGAGCTCTTTAAGCTGTTGTCTCAGTTAGAATAAAAGTCAATAACATTAACTGAGAACGAGGTGTCGATCGCCTAAAAGTGACACTCACTTTAGACTCGAAGAGGTTTCGATCGTCTAAAAGTGACACTCACTTTAGACTCGAAGAGTTTAGTGTTAGCGAGGCACAACGGCCCTGGCACATTAAGCCAATAAATTCTGTTCTATACAGAGAATTGGCCTGGTGGATCATATTACGAATCCGCATGTGAGTTGCATTTCTAGGAAGGAGATGCGGTATCACCCATTGACAAGTCGAGGGTGACATTGGTACTGACTATGGAGATTCATAGCTCTATACAACCATCTCATCTCAGCAGGTGATGTGTTTGGCCGGAGAGCTTAATCTCGAGGTTTATAGAGCATCTTGACATATCCAGATCCATCAGCATATCTAATAAGTCTTGTAATCTTTTCTGCAAGATACATGGGAGGTTCAGGACATGCAACTTCAGAACGCTCTGGTCAATGAAGATGATGTTTTCCAACATTTGTTGTAAAGTACAGCACATTTGATCTGTCATGTCTGCGCAATAAGATGTACGTATATCAGCAATGAAGACTGATTGTTCTATTTCACTCGATATGAAAATTTTTTGCAGTCCTCTTGATGTCACTTGACATTCAATAAATGAGGTGCTTTGTTTGAAGTAGATTCTATTAAATAGCATTCAATCAGCTGATCACTTTCAAGACTACTTTAACTTTCAAACATGGTAGAAGTTGTAGGAAAAGGATTATTTTTTCGATAACTGTGAAACCACAGCATTCTTGAACAACGATCTTTAGATTTATATTTGCGTTGTATCAGCTCCAGATATTATTTCTGGCATTTTTAGGATCTAATTGGTTGATAAGTACAAATTTTTTTAATATCTAACCGGCTGTACATGCAACGTTAATGATCCAATGTACATGCAAGTTCTTTTCTCTTTCCTCATAATTTTGTAAGACATAAGTATGCGTTGAGACCTGCACCGACATTGTCTTTTCAGTCACATTAAGTATCTTTCAACTATCTAATTTTTATTCCTTGTACAGTTTGATAGGAGGTAACTTTTTCAAATTTTTTTTCCTTTTCTTATCCACATGGCTCTCCACTTTTTGATTATTTACTTCAACATATACACATTTCCAGTCAACTTCCAAATCGCTATTTTTTTCTTCACCACCAACAGTTGCGGAACCGGTTCGGTAAATTCTCCCAGCTACCAACCCACATCACGTACATGACCAAGCGGACTTGGTGAAACTATTTTACCCCACATAAGAGTTTCCAGCAGGGCATCTAATTCTACATGTGCGTTTCAGGTCTTCCACAAGATCAACTTGATGTTGCACTTCAGTTTTCCTTGAAAAAATTGTATAAGGATATGCTATTTTCCCTAGGCATGGGATCATTCTAAAATTAATACCATTGAACCTGGATCTCTTGTTACCCTGACTCTCTCTAGTCAATCAGACGAAGAAAGAAGTAGCAATATCATACGCTATTTGGTCACCATACATAAAAAGGAATGATACTAACAGGTCTGCTTTTAGATGCTTTCTGCTCTATGTGCGCACAAGCTGGAAAACCTTTCCTGGGAGAGGAAGCCAGTTTAGAACGCATGGATATTCCAATGAACGTATCCCTTCATATTGTAACTTCTGGAAGCTTCGAAGGAGTAGTTAGATACGCTCACAATCTTGATACGACTACAATGTATACTCTTTGTAGCAGTTCCAAGTGTCCTAGCCCTGCGGGCCTGAGAATCAGATTGTGAATATCGTATGCTCCCAAATTTGCATAGTCCTTCGTTATCACTAATGGTGCCGATGACCAACTGAGGCTTTTCGACATCGACGAAGCTTAAGCTTGTCGTGTCGGCAGCACGACACGCCATCTTCATCTAGGCGTGCGATGTGCTCAGCATGAGCCTCTTATCTGTTTGGAAATTACAACGCTCTCTGAGTCCGGAATTCACATTCACACTTACATGAAAGACCGTTGCTTATACTTACGCTCGTATCCAGCCCATAGTAGGTATCTCAACCGCAAATTCTGTGCCGCATGATGAAGTGACACCTTCCATTGATCGTGTCTCGTTCCAGGAAATGCGCATGTGCTTTTGCACATGCGCATTCCCTGGTTACATAGTTAGGCGTACAGTCTCAAGGATGGAGTATTTTCTGTACCTTGGACTTACTGTTTACCATACTGAGATGTTGACTTGTGACATAAATGAACGTTTTGTCAACTAAAAGGATAAAAAATAGATAGATAGTCAATCATTTAAATTGTAAATATATTCATGAAATTTGATCTGGTAGTATGTCTACTGTTGTTGAAGAATTTAAAGAGAATGTAATTGTCATGAAATTATCGAGGACCATAGTAAGTTGATAGAACATTTGATGGCAAGAGTTCAGCAACGTGCAAGTTGCCGAGAACAGAAGAAAGTCAAATGCCTAAAAGTAAGTTGATCAGTAATAATCGTTTATTTCAATAATATATAAAGTATATACATTTCAGACAGACCAGTTCAAAGTAGGTTTAAAACAGTAGCAACAAAACTTGATTTTGGTAAAAAAAATTGTTACTAGACCAGTTATAATTGTAAGACAAAAAGGTTTTGGAACAGCTTTAAAGACTAGAGGCATACATCACTTCATGCATGGCATCTCAATTTAATTCAAATCTCCTCATAAATTTCCTTCCTCGAATTGAAGATTTAATAAGAAGCTGAGGTGGAAAGCCTAATCGCCAAAATTTGGACATCTAGCTAATGTTTGTGCGGTCAACTTGACTATGTTCATGTGAAATCGATCCCTCCAATATAATCCAGGGACTTCACGCCAATGCTGAGATGTAATAGACGCATCTGAATAATCATCTGAGATGTAATAGCTGTAATACTTGTGTTAAAAATATTAATTGCACCAATCTACTGAAAGTGACCTCCTGTAAATTCGATCTTTCTCCCGGTGTATATATATATATATATATCAATATATGCTCGATACTTATCATCATTGACATGCTTGTTATGTTTGATTCACCTGTAAAGCTCATAATGAGCAGCAAAGTCAAGCTCCGTTATTGTCTGCACAAAATCTGCTATCCGACATTAATTTCAGATCCTGTATATCCAGTCAATATCAATCAGCGTCTCGAACTTCAAGCCGAAAATGGATCTTGCTTCTCCTGGTTTGTACACAATACTAGATCTTTCCGCTAGGACACTGGTGCACGCGAGACATGAGGACCTTCCTGTAGAATTTTCCTACCTTGTAGCTAACGTGCGTCCCGGTCTCGCCGTCTAGAGCTAAATTGTTTTCTCATTGCATAAAATATTAAAAAGCAGCTAAGTGATTCTGAGAGATCGATCAATTCTATGTGATGTCAGCCTCTTTTTCATGATTCGAATCTTACGTAAATTTGATGTAACGGGTTCTGACTGTCGCTCTTGCGTTTCCAGATCCTATGTTGAAATCCAGATCCTATCTAGCTATGTTGAACTCCGAGATCCGATGAAAACATACGAGACGCATCCGCGTTCAGTGCTTTGACTTCGCTGCGTTCAACCAGTCTGCAAGCTCTTCTCGTAATTATACCTTCAATCTAGGAAATTAAAATGAAGTGAATCACGCTCACTTTTGTTCAAGAATATAAAGGTAAGGCCAAACAGGTATTCAACTTACATTCTAAATTTATCAAGCCATCTCTTTCTGGATTATCCTTCTTCTTAATTGATGGTCGAGTAATTCCCCGACGATGTTGTTTAGGGTCGATGTTCAGTAGCATAAGTTTTCGTTGGTTACTCTTTAGAGCAAATACATCGTTCAAAATGCATGTGTCCTTCGTCCTTTGTTATGGAAATTACACCACGTCTCTCTACAGCCATTCTTTTCTCTCCAAGCCATCGATCAATCAAGTCATTTCTCCTTCCTCAGGTCTGCGTAAATCTTCTTCGGTTTGATATTGCTGTGCAAACCGCATAGTCCGATCAAGTCTATGACGTTACGGGCTCAGATGAAATGCGGAGATTCTCCATGCAAGCATGAGACTCCGACCAGTCTCAATAAGTAAGAAGAACGTGCGAGTGTGCTCTGGAAGCCAAAGGGTCCGCACCGAGCTTACATAACCATGCCACCGCGAATCATCACAGCAATAGACTCACTCAGGTGCAGAATCGCATGTTCAAAACTGCGTACGTATTCATCATGAACCATGGATTCTGGAGCATCGATCATTTATCAACGATATTGGGCAGTGGTAAGAAAGCGATAGCTAGAGGGGATGGAAACTTCTCCGGTCATATCAATAGCATAAGCAAACTTGAGGTCGATTTAAGCGGAGAAAGAATCATCGCAAGGAAAAAGGTTCCAAGACGCTGGGCAATGAAGATCACGACGCGAATCAGTCAGCTGGAATTTTTTTCTTGGTAAGTAAATGGGAGAAAATCAAGGAGTTTCTGACAGAAACTCAATCTATCGAATATTCATGGGCTTATGTTCGAAATGAAACAAGGGCACATGCTTTAAAACCTGCATAAAAGCTCACGCACTGGACAGACATCCAAAGAAGATGAAGAGACACCGTAAATCTTCATTCGTACATCTCTACCTCTACGATGAAGAGACACCGTCCAGGTCCAGGTCCATGTCCATGATAACAGAATTCTGTGTTTCGGCTTGATATACTCACTAACAAATGTCAAGATCACCTCGATCGAGTGTTTGAGTACCATAAGAGCTGACCCAGACGTAGAAGACTACTTCAGGCCACCATCGACTTTCGCGGTCTCGAGACTCATAACTGGCCTCTGGACTCTCAGTTGCAGCTTATGTAACTTGCAGCAACGTCTTACTCGGATTTAGTCATGGACCAGTAGGTTCTGTGTTTATAACTATAAATTCTAAGATAGAATTAGCATGACAAAGATACTGCATCTGTGCACTTTCCATTTCAATCTCTGAATTCTTTTTGAAACGAAATCTGTGTTATGTTCTCCAAATGATCATGTAGGATGTCTCTCTGGACTACAACATGTTCTTGATTTTCATATGATAGAGTAGATTAACATATGTGTAAGGCGATATATTTACTCTTGATCACATAATTCTTTGGAACCAACATTGTCAAGAATAAACGATTGATATCAGTCCACCATATTATTCTTCTTAGAAATTCCTCACATTCTTTGTGAAGAATTTGTTGGCTAATTAATTTTCACAATGAATTGTTACAGAATACCATGGAAAGTTTTGTTGAAGATACTAAGAATTCTATGTACTATAAAATCATATGGCACATTTATGAGATATTGTAATGATCTAAAAGGTCCAAATCTTGAACATGAAAAGTCATTGAATAACAATGACCAAATGCTTGTAGTCACAATAAGAATTATCAACAAAATAATTGACATCAACAATGATGAGAGAATTTCAGCATTGTTGCTCTAATTATGCTTCATGAAATGATGAATGTCATCTTGCTCCACACACAGACAATGATTATTTGAATAATGGAATCAAGTCAGAAGTCATTATATATATATATATATATATATATATATATGAGATGATTTAAGAATAAGATAAAAACATATGTAATTTTCTCCAGATTGTGACAAATATACAGGTAAAATATAATCTGAGAAGATGATAATGTTTGAATTGCTTTCATATTACTCCATCCTTAAAGCAATCAACTCTTACTCTCTTATTAACATAGTAGCCAACAGTATATCTTCTTTATATGAAATATATAATGGATAACATGCGCATCAAACATGAATCATATGGATGTTAATATTGACATAAAACGGTTTTTTAATTTTATACTAATAATTATAAGTTCTCAAGTACACGTACAAGCGTAACAATTGGGATGTACACTTATCACTCTTGGGCATATTTACATGAAAGCTTCCACCCTTTCTATGAAGCGTAGCTCACATGGTAAGGCGATCGCTTGGGATGCCACAGACAAGTGGATCGTTACTCCACGCAGCGAAATTGGGTTTGCTCTGGACTTGTTTCAGCTGCTCCTACTGACCGTCGTTCTGTTCGTAAAACTGATCTCCGATCGGAATTCTCTTGCAGTTTTAAGCAAGGAACAAGTTTTGGGGTTCTGTTCTCAAGTATCATCTCTAAACTTTCATCATCGGATAATGAAAGTTTAGAGAATCCATATAGATTCACAAAAGAATCTCTTCGTTTCACCAGCTAAGATTACGCTCAGTTCCATGTTGCAGGTGATGCGGGTTGCCGAATGTTTTTGTTACGAGGTAAAGGGATCCAATGGATATAGATGACAGTCCATTCGAAGCCTTCTCCTCCTCTGAAATCTTAGCTTCCTCCGCAGGCATTTCTGCTTTTTGTGAAAAAATTCCAGCTCGCTCGTCAGAAACATGCTCAGTTGACTGCATGTCGTCTTCTACTGACTGTTCCTCTCAGTTTTTGCTCAAATTGCTTGGGCAGAGGTGGAATTACCGCTCGTGACAGACACCATAATCAGGGAAGCTCAATCTCCCTTCCCCAGACTCGGCCTTTCTGTACGAGGTAAACTGTGCTGTAATTGACGTTGAAATAGAATGTCCACCAGGCAATGTTTGAAGGTAAAGGCCAAGTGGGAGGACACTCGGAGATTCCAGGAACAATATGATCCCAGATAGGGAATCAGCATTTTCAGTTGTTTCGGAAGCGACTGATATTACCTGAGAAGAGGTTGTAGATCCAAGTGTGCTCAAAATTGTCTGTCATGTGTCGTCCAATGCTCCCACACTCTCAGAAAAATGGATTGGATGCTGGAAGAATCCCACCACCATAAGAGCAGCAGAGAAAGGCCACCAGTCTTGCATCGTGACGGATATGAATATGTAGTACTGAAACATGAGCACGAACAATAGAGCAAACGCCAAATCCAGTCCCCTAGTCATTCAAATTTGTAGCAAGGCGATCTTCTTCGAGTTTCCTTGATTACGGTTTACAAGACGCTTTGCAATCCCACCGGACAGTCAGCAAGATATAACCTTCATCAAGATTTGCTTCTTAGTTGGGTCCAGAAGGTTCCACATTTGCGCACGATCAAACTCACAGAACAGCATTCAAAATTTGAAATCCAGAAATGAGTCCATAAAATGCGTTCATTTGAGTCGCGGGATATCACAGTCCGATGCGTCGGAGGAATTAGTCTAGAGGCCCGGGGAGCGCCAAGCGCAGGAGATACGAAAATGTCAAAGATTCGCTCGATGGACGGAGCGAATCTCTGGCGCAAGACCTTCGAAGTTCACGTTGGCACTCCTCTTTATCCCAATCCAAGGAGCAGAAAATACATTCCGTGGAATTTTCTGCAGCCAAGGTACATAAGGCGTCTGAGTTCACGGTTTCGGCATCCGATTGTGAACTCCAATGCAAGAATCTATGGGCAGAAAAGGCCACTTTTACTGGAGCCATGGGCTGTGATAAAAAATCCTCGAAAGTCAGAAGAAAGATCCAAGCTTACAGCCTTTTTCAAGTCAAAATTTTCATCGAAAAATGCGAGAATAGTCCATGGGTTGCGGCTGTAGGGCGGTACAGACCTGGAGGATCAGTGGTCGAATCCATAACAACTATAAGTCACTCGTCCGCAAGAGATCGCTTGTTGAATTCGGCGTAATTTACATGACCGTGTGACAATCTTGTGAGGGGCTCGTGACTCAACTGGTTTCGATCGTAACCTTCCCGCGCTCTACTTTCTTACTGCACATACCAATCTTATGATGCCATGCAGTAGCACTCAACTTCACCTGCCTACAAAGCTTTGTAACTACCATTGTTATTGACGTACAGGCTCAAAGACTACTTCCAGTCACTTTGGTTAATTAACTTCGACAAGAAATTTTTCTGACCATGGACCAAGATATCAATCAGAAAAGAGAATTTTTGTTTTGAATGAATTTTGAAATCAAGAGAAATTTTATTTACATATATTTCTATCCATATAATGTCTCTCCTTAAAAGTTACTTCTCCACCACCAAACAATAATTGTAACAAACTCTTGAAATTTAGTAATGAAACATTCTTGGATACATTCATTCAACTCCCCTTATCAAGTCAGTAAACTGTATCATTGAAATCTAACTAAAATGTATATACCGACTACCAGTGGGCTTTTTGTTCAACACTTCATTTTCCAAGTAAATCCAATTTAACTTTTTCGTTATATTGACTATTTGAAAATACTTTCATACATTCTCTAAAATAAGAAAATTTTTATATAAAATAAAAATTTGAAAACATAATAACGGAGTTGCTAGTTATCACTCACCCTGGCCTAATGTGCATTAGTGCACCTTTCCTAGTGCTGCGAAGACCATGTAGGTAAACATAGAAATAGCTCTAACCAATTACAAAATTTTGTTTTGTATGGTATGATATGGTGAGTGATAATTAGCCGAAACTAAAGTATAACTAGTCACTCCCTATAATAAACTACATATGTCTTTCAAGTATTTGTAAATAGAATTTTTGTCCTTTTTTTCATAATAAAACTATTATCACAACTAGCATGAGCTTTGAATGATATTTTTCAGCAAGACATACAAGCAACAACTTTTAAAAATGAATAACACAACAATGAAAAAATTCGATCTATAAATAATTACACTATCAAACCTGTAATGAAGATGCAATCTCATTGTGGTTTAACTCATGAAAAGCTTGTTCAATTCAGATTTTGATTCAACATTATAAGATTTTTAAATATTAAGTAATTCAAATTTTGTCTATGCAACCAGGGTAAATGACAATTTCAAATCCTAAAGTATATTTCAAACTTTCCAAAAAACAGCATAAAAATTCAGAAATTTTTAAAATTCGTCCGCCTCTGCTTTTTCATTCCCTTCATCACAATTCTCGCCTTCACAAGATCATCGCAAAAATGTGTCTCATCATGCTGGCGCATCATACTCGGCGCTGCAGGCTCAGTCCGCTTCTCACCTCAGATCGGCATCGGCCTCGGCCACTGCGGCAGCATCCGGATCGGTTGCGGCATCGACAACGACATCGGCCCCCGGCAATGCGTCCAATGCCCCCAACACTCAACAGCACACGCCTCTGAAGAAGAGGAAGTTCAAGGTCGTCGAGCAGAGCGGAGCGCTAGGCGTCGGGCGCCTGGTCGTGGGGGCTCCCAGCGCCGACGATAATCTAGCCGGTGTCAGGGATGGCGCAATCAGTTTTGCTGCGGCGGCCTCGTCGGGGGCCGCAGCGCGCGTGTCCCCGGCAGCTCCATTACCACCACTGGTCAAGAAGTCGCACAAGGTGAGTGAGCGTGGATTTTATGCCTAGAGCTTTTCCGACTCTCGAACGAATTGCGAGGTTTTATGGACACTTTGGTGCCACCAGCTTTTTTTTCGCCGTTGCTCTTTTTCACCTTATTTTTCTTGGTCGTAAAACCCATCGCTGTCAGCTGTTCCTGCCGCTGCTGACAAGGCTCTGAAAGTTGTATGTCTGAAGCCGCAAAGTCACCCACGCTGCTTGCATGATGTGACTTGTTGGACCACACCGTTTCTCCTAGCCTGTGAAGGTCGCTGTCCCTGAAGTTGTACCCATTCTCTACACGCGACAGGCGTGACGGACGGTTGATTGCTAGGTCGCCATGTTCCATGAATAAAATGTTGGAAGTGAGTGTCGGAATGTGACTGCTGTAAGGAATTTTGCTGTACCTGTAGGTTAGCTGCACGAAACCCTACCTGCGCCATGCGGCCTGTGTTCTACTTCTCTCCCTTTATCCTACCAGAGAACCGAGACAAGTCCAGGATACACAATCCCGACATCTCGGAAGGACAACGAGAAACGTAAAGCGAGTGATGGTGCCTGAATTCTCTAAAATATGCCTAAAATATCTGTCTGCCGATGTCATGTTTTATCCCCTGTGTACACCAGTGAAGAAGAATCATCCACCACACCAAAAGCAAATTTTCCCACACCGAAATGTCGAAAACCCATGCTCCTACTCTTACCTGTAAGCGCCTGAGAAGCTTCCGCGCTCCTACACGAAGGCCTAAGTTATCTCCGCTCGATACCGCTTTTTCTATATTAAGGGCTCTGGTACGAAAGATAAATTTTGGCCTTCAGACTACTCTCTGTCACAGCCTTTTCTTCCTGCTGGTGTGGAACCATCGCCGTAGTTGTAATTGTACTGGTCGTCAGTGGATATAATGTGTACTGTTAGTCATTCCTGGTGTCATTGTTTCTTTGTTGCAGAAACAGGTCAAGCCGGAATCTAAACCTGAAGTGCCTGCGCCTGGGGTCGGGCCTAGTGTCTCTCAAGGTAGGATGACATGCCAGCTCTCTTTGTTAGCTCGACTTGAGTTTCAGTGAGTGGGCTCCTACTTGTACTCTGCTGTTCTAAAATTTTGATGAGTAGTTAACGCTGATCGAGTTTACTGGTTACGAACGGTTGCGCAGGCCCACCACAACAGACGCAGCTACCGCTGCAACCGATCTCCAAACCCCTGCTAGAAGGTGTCCTTGACAAGCTGCAAACGTATTTCCCTGGCTATCACATTTGAATGCGGATGTTGTCTGTGTAGGATTTTGACAAGTGATAACTATTATCAGGTCACATCATTTCACTTCTGTATGCTTGCCGCTTGCACTGCGTGGAGCTTTTTAATGCTTCTCTTTAAATTTCACACATGCATGGAGCATATAATGGAGACGGGAAGACCATGTGTCCGTAGTGTTGGTTGTTGTCTTTGTCTTCTCTCGTAAGTACGATGTGCATGATGTGCTGCATGCTCAAGCTGATTTCTGGTTGTGTTCTCTCTGCCCCCAGGAAAGACACCTATGGAGTTTTCGCAGAACCTGTGGATGCGGCTCAGGTAATCCGCAATCTGATGTTTTAGAAACGAAGTCACGGGTGCAGTAGCTTCTTCTGAATGCACGTTTTTACGTTTTTTCGTCTTTTGGGAAACTCATATCATATGATCTACAGTCTCAATCGTAATTTGGTTGACTTTGTGGAGGTCCGGACAGCAGAGTCGGTCGCACCCTCTTTCAGTCCTGACCATTTTTTTGCTGCTGGTTCTTTCAGGTTCCGGATTATTATGACTTTATCAAAGATCCGATGGATTTTGGAACAATGAGGAAGAAAATTAACAAGAATGCTTACTCGACCATGGAGTCTTTTGAGGTTGGTCCACGCGGTTCATAAAGCGCCTCTTGATTTTGATGAATATAGTATGTACACGTTGATGTCGGTTGCTCATAACTAGTATCGACTTCTTCGAGTGATTTCATCTGAGGAAGTGGCTTACTTCCAAGTTATTTAGAGGACGCCTCGAGCCTCGAGGGCTTTCTTGTATCGAACTGGTTGACGCTGTCAGCGCCGAGACTCGTGATTGTTCGGTTTCGTCCATCAATTGTCTTGCATCTTCTATATTGTTGGCTCATTAAGTGACTGTTTTGTTGCTGTCTCTTTCAAATGGAGAAAAACCCTATAAGCTTAGCGGTTAATGCATGTTTGGTGCATATAAGGGATTTGCAATAGAAGGTATTTCATCAGCCATCCTTTCCTTCAACGACGGATCACGAAGCAGTCGTTGAGGGAGAGGTGGTTGTCTTACCGTGTGTCATAAAGTGTCTTGCAACTGCTTTGATTTTGTTTCCTATCCGACTTGCTTAATTGATTTCATGTGAGCAAGAGTGTTGTCTTACCGTGTGTCGTCGAGTGTCTTGCAACCGCTTGGATTTTGTTTCCTATCCGACTTGTTTAATTGATTTCATGTGAGCAAGAGTGTTATCTCCAAGTGATTTAGAGAACAGCTATCTTACCATGAAGTATCTTGCAACCGCTATGATTTTGGTTCCTATCCGACTTGTTTAATTGATTTCATGTGAGCAAGAGTGTTAACTCCAAGTGATTTAGAGAACAGTTATCTTACCATAAAGTTTCTTGCAACCGCTATGATTTTGGTTCCTAATGACGACTTGTTGAAGTGAAAATGTGAAAACTCTTGCTCACATGAAAATGTGAGCAAGAGTGTTACCTTCAAGTTGTGTAGAGGAGGCCTGAAAGTGGTCTTGCCAATCAGTTTCCCCACCTTCGCAATAGCTATGACTTCCGTTCATAATGTCGTCCAATTCACTTCATCTGAGCAAGTGTGTTACCTCCAAGTTATCTAGAGGACACCTGGGGGCTGTCTCCTGTGGAACTGATTGCCACTGTCAGCGCCGAGGGTTGTTTTCGTTTTCGGTTATCGACTATATTGCAACTTCTATGACGTTGCTTCATACTGTAGACTTGTCAAAGTGATTTTCTCTGATGAATAGGGTTTCATCCAAGGTACTTAGAGGACGCCCCGAGGGTTGTCTTCTCTCTAACGGATTGCCACCGTCAGTTCTGACACTAGTGACTGTCAGACTGACTAGTTTTCGTCCTTATCGCGAAATATGGGTCATGCATTCTCAGGACTTTTTCGTCGCTGTCGCTTTCAAATAGAACACAATATGAACCCAGATGGTTTGTATTTTTAGGTTTTGGCCTAAGGTAATTTGCCGGGGGAGTGGAGTAGTTGAGGTGAATCACGTCATTTTAAATACGCGTCATGCTTTGAATGAACTATTTCGGCACTGGGACATTCAAATGGAGAAGAACCCCATAAGTTTAGCAGTCAATGCATGTTTGGTGCGTATAAAAGATTTGCAACGAAAGGTATTTCATCAGCTATAGGCAGAAGCTATCATCAGCGTTTGTAGAGGAGGGGTGGTTGCCTTTTACCGAATCAAACAATTTTGAGTCGGCGAAAACAAGCAGGGTGCTGAATCTTACTGTGTGTCATGAAGTTTCTTGCAAGTGCTGTGATTGATGTAGAAGGAATTGGAAAATTCTGGAAACTTTGTTGATTGAATTTGCTTTGGCTTGTGGTGGTTTCTATGTCCATCTATGGAACTGGTCTCCATTGTTAGTGTGGAGGCTTGTGATTGGTCGTTTCGTCAATGAATTATCATGCAACTGCTATAATGTTGGTTCAGGAGAGTTACTATGTCGTTGATGCTGGTTGAAGTGGAGAGAAAACCCATAAGCTCAGCGGTCAATGCAACTTTGGTGTATATAAGGGATTTGCAAGACATGTTATTTCAGCAATCACTCCTCCTCGACGAGGGGACACGAAGCTGGTGCCTCGTGCCCCTCCCTCGAGAGGGAGTCGAGAGGGAGTTGATTGGCAAATGCCGCATGAAAGAATTTTGATTGGGCGAAACAACCAGGGTGCTGAATCTTACTGTGTGTCATGAAGTTACTTGCAAGTGCCCCTCCCTCGAGAGGGAGTCGAGAGGGAGTTGATTGGCAAATGCCGCATGAAAGAATTTTGATTGGGCGAAACAACCAGGGTGCTGAATCTTACTGTGTGTCATGAAGTTACTTGCAAGTGCTGTGACGGATGTAGAAGGAATGGAAAAATTTGGAAACTTTGTTGATTTAATTTGCTTTGGCTTCTGGTGATTTCTATGTCCATCTATGGAACTGGTTTCCATTGTTAGTGTGAAGGCTTGTGATTGGTCGTTTCGTCAATGAATTATCATGCAACTCCTAGAATGTTGGTTCAGGAAAGTGACCATGTCGTTGCTGCTCGTTGAAGTGGAGAGAAAACCCATAAGCTCAGCGGTCAATGCAACTTTGGTGTATATAAGGGATTTGCAAGACATGCTATTTCAGCAATCACTCGTCGACGAGGGGGCACGAAGCACCAGCTTCGTGTCCCCTCGTCGAGAGGGAGTTGATTGGCTTTTGCCGAATGAAAGAATTTTGATTGGGCGGAAACAACCAGGGTGCTGAATCTTACTGTGTGTCATGAAGGTTCTTGCAAGTGCTGTGACTGATGTAAAAGGAATTGGAAAATTCTGGAAACTTTGTTGATTGAATTTGCTTTGGCTTGTGGTGATTTCTATGTCCATCTATGGAAGTGGGGTCCATTGTTAGTGTGGAGGCTTTTGATTGGTCGTTTCGTCAATGAATTATCATGCAACTCCTATAATGTTGGTTCAGGAAAGTGACTATGTCGTTGCTGCTCGTTGAAGTGGAGAGATAACCCATAAGCTCAGCGGTCAATGCAACTTTGGTGTATATAAGGGATTTGCAACACATGTTATTTCAGCAATTACTCCTCCTCGACGAGGGGACATGAAGCTGGTGCCTCGTGCCCCTTCGTCGATAGGGAGTTGATTGGCTTTTGCCGAATGAAACAATTCTGATTCGGCCGAAATAAGCAGGGTGCTGAATCTTACTGTGTGTCATGAAGTTTCTTGCAAGTGCTGTGATGGATGTAGAAGGATTTGAAAAAATGTGGCAACTTTGTTGTATAATTTGCTTGGTGTTGATTTCTATGTACATCTTTTGAACTGGTTTCCATTGTTAATGTGTTGGCTTGTGATTGGTCGTTTCGGCCATGAATTATCATGCAACTGCTATATCGTTGGTTGAGGAAAGTGACTATGTGGTTGCTGCTGGTTGAAGTGGAGAGAAAATCCATAAGCTCAGCGGTCAATGCAACTTTGGTGTATATAAGGGATTTGCAAGACATGTTATTTCAAGAATCCCCCCTCCGTTACGAGGGGACACGAAGCTGGTGCTTCGTGCCCCTCCGTAACTGATGGTGTGATTGTTTTTTGCCGAATGAAACAATTCTGATTCTGCGGAAACAAGCAGTGTGCTGAATCTGACTGTGTGTCATGGAGTTTCTTGCAAGTGCTGTGACTGATGTAGATGGAATTGGAAAATTCTGGAAACTTTGTTGATTTAATTTGCTTCGGCTTGTGGTGATTTCTATGTGCATCTATGGAACTGGTTTTCATTTTTAGTGCCGAGGCTCGTGATTGGTCGTTTCGTCCATGAACTGTCATGCAAGTGCTATAATGCTGGTTCAGGAAAGTGACTTGGGCGTTGCAGCTCGTTGAAGTGGAGAAAAAACCCATAAGCTAAGCGGTCAATGCAAGTTTGGTGTATATAAGGGATTTGCAAGATATGTTATTTCAGCAATCACTCCTCCTCGACGAGGGGACACGAAGCTGGTGCCTCGTGCCCCTTCGTCGAGAGGGAGTTGATTGGCTTTTTGCCGAATGAAACAATTCTGATTGGGTGGAAACAACCAGGGTGCTGAATCTGACTGTGTGTCATGAAGTTTCTTGTAAGTGCTGTGACTGATGTAGAAGGAATTTGAAAATTCTGGAAACTTTGTTGATCGAATTTGCTTTGTCTGGTGGTGATTTCTATGTCCATCTATGGAACTGGTTTCCATTTTTAGTGCCGAGGCTTGTGATTGGCCGTTTCGTCCGTTTACTATCACGCAACTGCTATAATGCTATGTTGTTGCTGCTCGGTGAAGTGGAGTGAAAACCCGTAAGCTGAGCGGTCATTGCAACTGTGGTGAAATTCCCTGTAGATCCGCCTTCTGCTCCTCACCACTGACATTCTATGACTTAGTCGTCACCATCTCACAAGAGGTTCAGTATTTGGCATGGTTGATCTATGTACTCTTGTTACAACCAGCATGGTACTTATTTTGGTCTATGCCGCTTTCCAGGTTGGTGCTCAGGTCTGAAACTCGTATGCGGAAAGTCTAGCACAATTAGGAGCAATTCTCGGGCCGAAGGCTTGGAGCTATGTCGCACGTGAGTTGCAAAAAGTTCTTGCGCGGGGTGTTCCCTTCGGACCTGGTTGGGTTGGAGAGCAAGAGGCACCATTGCAAGTGAAGAAGCAGCATGCAGCGAAAAGTATTGCAAACGTGATGACCACTGATGAAGCACCTGCTGGGTTGGTTGTTTCACCTGGTGCACCTTCTCACAGATCTAGTTCTGCTGCTGCTTCCTGTACATCTCCCGGGAACTCATCTGCTGTGCCTCTGAAAGTGACGAGTCAAGCTGGTGTTGACAGGCCTCCGTCTGGTAAAACGGGACAAGTATACTCTTCTGGCGCTTTAGGAAGACCGTTCATTTCGTCTTCTAAAACCCCATCTGGTTCTGCATCTGTTTCGAGCGTGGCTAAGTCACCTCCCAAGCAGTCAACTGTTTCGCATACTGCGAACGCCGGTGCTGTTTCCAGTGCCTCAAACGGAGGGGTCGTGACTAGTCCCGGAACGATGCCCGCATTTTCGTCCGCAGTGTAACAGCAGGTGCTGAGTGGTGCTCAACCAGGTTCAGGATCCCTGAGTTTGCCAACTTCTTCGAGCCCTGGACATCAACCTGGCTCCTCCAATGTACCTACATCCGTGAGTGGCCAATCCGTCCATGCCCCAACGTCATCTAGTCCGATGTCGGGAGGTGTCCAAGCCCAATCTGTTCCTTCAGGAAGAACAATGTTCAACAAACCATCTGGCATAGCACAAGGAGCTATGAGCACGGGGAGCCCGGTCAAATTTTCGCCTGGCCCTTCAAAGTTGAGTTCTGGTGCTGTAGTCACTCAATGAGGGCACTCTCCAGCAGGTGCACAACAAGGCTTAGGAGGCGGTGCAAGCTCAGTGCCGACTAGTCCTGCTGGAGTCGGGCAGCCTGGGATCAGCTCGGGCTCAATGACAAGCTTCTCCCCGGGAGCTCCCAAATCAAGTCTTATGGGAGGAACTTTCCCCAGTTACACTTCTGTCAGTGCCCAAGCCATTTGCATGGGGCCTGCAACGATCTATCCCTCACTGTCACAGACGGTATCAGCTGGCAGCAATATCTCCAGCTACCAGCAATCATCAACCAATACGAAAACGGTTCAGGGACTTGGCGTTTTGCCCAGCTTCAATGCAAGCGCTGTACAATCAGGTCTAGTAGTAGGATCCATGTTCGGTTACTTCCGGGATTTCACAGTCCGGACCTACTGTTGCCTCTAATAAGAGTTTTTCCGCTGGCCCTGGGAATCCGGGCCCAGCTATACTTATGGCGAGCTTTCCGTCCGGAGTTGCAGCCGAGCATAACTAATTTATTAAAAATGTAATTAATTTCTATATCACTGTCCAAATCATTTTTCGAGTCACCTATCGTTGTTATGGGCGAGCATTACCATTTCATCAAGAGATATATCATTTTCTACATATGATTATGTAACTCATGTCACATCGTTTCAAACAAACATGTCCATGTAATGTGACCGGGTCAAAAAAATTGACCCAATCACTAGTTATCTATACTGCAATTTTCTACGGGGTCGTGCGACTCGGTATCCCCATACATCATACATCGTTGACATGCTCTATTCACAATTCACACATATACACAAGGAACGAGAGTGTCCACATACAAAGTTATCACAACTCGCCCCCCTAGCTGGCGGTCAAGTCTCTCTAACTCCCAGGTAGCCCTATCTACAACTACATGCTATGCACTTTCGTAGGTGCGCGAACCAGTAGGCCGGGTGCTATGTCGCCTATCTGCAATTCGTAACATGTGAAGATCAAATCATCTACACTCTAAAGTATATCGAGGACAAACCCATCGTCCAATAGGAACAACATCGATAGGAGGAGTCAAGCACGACATGTGCCATACTCTAGAACACCTATCACACACCAACATATGGGTCGTCTGATCAGTTGAGTCACATAACATGCACCTCAAGCCGGCACGTACAATCGCCAAGCTTGGGTCCATAGTACCATCCACGTTTGGGAGGTGGCATGGCGCAACTGTGCGCCATGAGCCTTCCAAACGACACCGTCCCGACAATCCAACATGAGAACTCCAGAAGGTAAACCTGTTGTCACATCCAAAGTAGTCGGTGCAATCTGCTGTAAATAGACGTAATCTCTCACACAGAACCTACGAATCGATGGTCGATAACCTCCTCCCCGGATTGTTGCATACCGCAACGTATCCCTATGTTGAGCAATCGCAAGGTTCTCAAACGCTGCAGTCATAACTATCCGAAAGAGCACTGCACGTTGAGAACACACTCTCACCCACATATCTCGATCATCAAGGTTCACCACCTCGCTAGACTCACGATGAATTGCTGTAGGCAAGTCTAGATCTTGGCCGTACAATAGAAAATATGGTGAAAACGAAGCCAAGGATGCTTCACGACTGAATCGATATACCATGGCCAGCCATGGTAACTAAATATCCCTGTCCCCAAGATGCCCCTTCTGTAGGCCATACTTGCGCAACGCTCTCTTCACCGTCTGTACCATCCGCTCAGCCAACCCATCCACCTGTGGATGATCTCGGGAAGTAGTCCGGTGATCAATCAGCTTCTTGTCACACAAGACTTGAAACTCACCTTGAAACTTTGTCCCCTGATCGGTCAACACCTAAGCTAGTGCACCAAAGTGACTAAGCACCCTGTCAAGAAAAGCATATGCTACTCCCTCACTCGCCTTGTTAGGTAATGCCACCAACTCAATCCACTTGGAGAAATGCTCCACCATCACCAACACATTCTGATGATGTCGTGCAGTCAAAAGTAGTGATCCAGCAAAATCTAAACTCCAATGGTAACCCAACCCCATGATAGGTAAGGGATGTAACTCTCGTGTCGGGGTATTGAACGATGCTCTCACCCGATCACAAACCATGCAACGTGATACCAACTACTGTACCTGCGTATGCATATCAGTCCACCAATACTGACCAAGGAGTAAGTTGTACGTACGCTTCACTCCAAAATGTCCCAACTCTTCATGAGCATGCCTCACAATGCGTGCTTTCTAAGATGGATGGGGTACTATTCGTACCCTACCGTCTTCCCACACTCGGAGAACATGTGATCCCTCCAATCGGTATCTCTTCGCCCGCTGGAGAACACGATCTCGCTCCTTGGCACCCTTTGTGCCTAGCACCATACAGGTCCGTAGGAACTCCAACACCAACGCATCATCGTAAACATCACGCTGATTCACATCACCATCCTCAACCTCAAGATCCGAATACTAACTATCTACTCTCTGACAAGAGTAAAATGTCAAGTGGTACTCACTGCTAGAGGCTCCATGTAACCAACACATGAAGGCAGATGCATGCCAACCGGGCACCATCTCCTCATCAACCTCACCATGCCATCTAGCTCCAATGTCATCCTCCTAGCTTGTGCATGGGTTTCGACTCAAACCGTCGGCATCCAGGTTTGCAACTCCAGGCCTATGCACCACCTGAAAGTCGTACTCCTGTAAGATGGGAGCCCACTATGCAAGCTTCCCTGTGAGCTTGTCGGACTCCATCAACCACTTGAGAGGCTGATGATCAGTAACAAGGGTGAAATGCGTACCAAACAAGTAACACCGAAAGTGTGCCACATCCCACACCGCTGCCAAACACTTTCCGTCGTACGAACTATACCGCGACTCTGCTGCATTGTTCGAACGACTAGCATACGCAACCACAAACTCCTTGCCCTCATCGTCACACTGCGTCAACACCGCTCCAAGTCCCAACATACTCCAATCAGTGTGCAACTGGTATGGACGACCTCTGATAGGTCTCCTCAAGATGGGAGCGGCCACCAACCTGGCCGTGAGCTCAACAAAAGCTCTCTCCTGCTCATCTTCCCACTGCCATTCCTGATCCGACTTCAGCAACTGGTTCAAAGGCTTCGCTATAGCACTGAATTCCTTCATATACCTCCAGTAATAGTTCGCCAAATCCATGAATGCACGAACTCTACTCACATCTGCTGGACGAAGAATGCGCGCTATAGCATCCACCTTTGCTTGCTGAACTCCCAAACCACCTGGGTAAATCACATGACCCAAGTACTCCACCTTCTCATAGAAGAACCTACACTTCCCAGGATGTAACCGCAAACCATGAGCCCTCAACCGCTCAAGCACAATCTGCAAATGTGTCCGGTGTTGCTTCACCGTGTCGCTAAACACCAAGATATCATCAATGTAACATGTGACAAAATCCAACCCCGCTAGAATCCTGTCCATCACTCTCTGGAACTCACCAGGTGCATTCTTCAACCCAAAGGGTAAGAATCGCCACTAATACAAACAATCCTTGCCGTGGGAGTTGACATTCCAAAATGCTGTCTTGGCCTTGTCCTCCTCCCGAATCGGCAACTGATGGTATCTTCCCCGAAGATCCAAAGTACTAATCCTCGCATGTCCCACCACATCGAAGATCTCCTTAGGTGTAGGCATGACATACTTATTGGCCTTCGTCTACCGATTGATGGGACGGTAGTCTCCACACATGCGCATATGTGTAGTTGCCATGTACATTCTTCTTCGCCGGCATAACAGTGGCTGAAGCATACTCACCATGCGACAAGTCCACTAACCTAGCCTCCAATAACTCCAACGTCCGACTCCGAATCAAATCTCTTTCCATATCACTATATCGATAGGGACAACGGAAGATTGGCGTATCACTAGCCAACTCTATCCGTATGCCAGTTCCAATCAAAATACCCAGCTCCTTCATACTGAAAGCAAAACAACTCCTATAGTCACGTAGGAATTGTGTCAACTGTCCCCTCTCTCCTCCGGTGATCTGAGAACCAATCGATGGCTCCCACTTCTCCTCCATGGACACACAAGAGGGAGACGAAACTGTCACTGGTTGCTATGCCACATCCTCCACAGAAGGGCTCTCTGTACCCTACTTCGTAGCAACCTCCACTTGATCAACATCTCCAGTTGCATTGGCGGCCACTCTAGCAAGTCCTCTCGTCACGTCCCATGAACTCCAAGGATGACGAATATCTCGCATGTCGCCCCCAGCCATTGCCACTACCGTCCCGGTAGGCAATGAGCTAACAAGTGATGTAACAACCACCAAATCAACGCGCAAACGGCGTTGCTCGGCCAAGCCCAAGCTCACAATCCATGTCAAGCAGTTCAGGTCCATAGCCCTGACCCAAAGCTTGACGACGCGACGCCTCTGAAACTGAAGAAGTCGCGGTCATACCAGTTGTGAGCTCAATGATGTGCTCACCTTTTGACTTTGAACTAGAATAGAAAAGTAGAAGATCTTAGAACAATCAAAGAGAAAAAAATAAAAAATAATTAGATAGTGTTAGTCAGATGTTAGTTACTTTATACGTTAAGACGGCTACTTAATGGTCTTCGGGGCAAGGCCTTCGGCGGTAGCATGCCGTCGGTGGTAGCAGGTTTTTGGCGGAAGAGCCTTTGGCGGAATAGTAAAACCGTCATAAATTTTTCAATTCGTAATGTCTTGACTTCGTTAGGGTCTTGTTGAAAAGAACTTGACACGCTCTTTCTTACGAGCCCAAGAACTCTTAAAACGGATAAGGTATCACTGAGTTATGAGTGTCTAAAGAGGCTGATATGGTTAGGTGAAAGGACTTCGGCGAATGGCCTTCGGGGCAAGGCCTTTGGCGATAGTAGGCCTTCGACGGAAGGGACTTCGGCGAAAGGGGCCTTCGGGGCAAGGCCTTCGGCGGAAGTGTAAAACCGTCATAACTTTTTCAATTCGTAATGTCTTGACTTAGTGAGGGTTTTGTTGGAAAGAACTCAACTTGGGCTCGTTCTAACGAGCCCAAGAACTCTTGAAACGGATAAGGTATCGCTGAGTTATGAGTGTCGGAAGTGATTGTTATAGATGGTCAAAGGTGCGGAAGAGTGTCTTCGGCGGTAAGTTGCCTTCAGCGCGAGGGCCTTCGGCGGTAGGATGCCTTCGGCGGTGCGCGGGAAAAGATTTCCGACGGCGGAAGTCGGTGTGGTCATGAATGTGGAATGTACAAGTGTGGCGGCTGACGGCTCAGTGGAGAGGATTTAGGGTTAGACTCAGATTTAGGATTAAGTTTTGAATTAAGGTTAGGGCTGGCTCGGCAGGCTGGTGGCTGCGGAGGCTTGTGGCTGCGGGTGCTCGTGGGTTTTAGTGGAGTGCGTCACTGGTGTGCGGGGGCAGTTTTCTTTTTTTGTGTGTTGTTTCCTCTTGTGGGGGAGGAGAGAGAAGAGTTAGGATATGATAGCTAGGGTTTATTGGCAATAGTAGAGGTAACTCAAGTAGCTTTTGTCTAAGTGCAGTTTCATGAGTGTTAGTGTTTTATCCTTGTTCGCTCAGAACCCCCATACGGACTCAGACGAAAAGGGGTGGGAAGTTTAAAGCTTACACAAGTTATAAATCCCATCGCACACTCTCTCACATCGGCGTTGGGCTCCACCAACTGATGTAGGGTACTGTCCCACAGTAGTCAAGGTCCCCCATCACGATATGCATGTGATGCCGGATAACTGACTAACGTAGGTAAAGCCATCCGAGGCTGACCTACGCGGTTCACCAACGCCATAGGTGGTATGTCAGCAACTCTCACCACCTGAGAGTATCGAGAGACATCCAAGATCATGTCAACGGTGAGTGTAGGATCGCGATGCACAGAATCATACGCATGACGCAATATTTCTCGTGGCACAAGGTTGGTCCACCATAAACGTGCACGATGAGCACGTGAACCAACCCTCGCAACATCCAACAACACTACCGATCCAATCCATGCCTTGACCTCATGGACACTCACCATCAACTGAACTCGAGTGTCACCCAACAATGGTACGTTCTCTAGAATGTATGCTGGAGAACGTGTCTGCTGCTCCTAAAGATGACGTAACAATCGTAACATTTTCCAAAACATCCGAGATCTGGGGTCATGCAACCCTGCTCCATGCCCAGCGCATGTGTGCCCCTGACATGGCCATCCCGCAATCATCAAATCGATATGTCCAACTTGATCAAGGTCTGGCGCCCCCAACAATGAAATGTCTGAAGGCAACGCCTTCTGGTATCCTCGAACAGCTGATCGCAACAACAACAAAGGAAAACGCTGCATCAACTGTGTAACATATCGTGAAGAAACTCGACGTGCAGTCTCGTCCCTCTCCACGTACAAGTATCTACGTACAAGAATACCTGACTGAAATATTGCAGCCAAACCCGTGCTGATCCCCCCAAAAAGATCCAGCAAACAAACACCCTCGGGGTAATACTCTTATATGATAGGTGTACTAACTAATGGTGATAGCGTGCTAGGACCACATACTAGCCGACCACCTGATACTCGCTCTGCCTCTGCTGGTAAAGAGGCCTCACTCCAAGCCTTCTTCACCAACCTATCAGCCTCCAGCTGTAATGCATGGCAAGAACTCCAAAGTGGCACATCCAAAGATGAAGACACTGCCGCTGCAAAACTCACCACCTACTCCACATCCTCATACACTTAGCTGTCGTCGGATGACTTGTTCCCCTCCAACTGGTCATCGGGCCATGTCAGCACTCCGCTAAAACCCTCAACGGATGCCAGAATCGCGGAAGAGGATCCAAGAGGTTGAGCTCCTTAAATAAATCTCACAGGCAGCTCGCTCATACGTTCATCACCGGACTGCCAACCAGGACGATAGGCAGCGGTCTTCGTCCAGTAGTCCATCCGAAAACCCATCGGATATAACACGGCTCCACCAACAAGCACATCGTATGACTCTAGTGATGTAATCATTGCACGAACTCCAAACTGCGAGCTATCCTGAGCATGATCATGCCTCAACTCCACTGATATGCGCTCTCTGGTCATCATGTAAGACTTATCGCTAGTGCCACCGAGTGATGTCTGAATCTGGAACGGACAAGGCTACAACTAGAACCTCCAAACTCCCAAACTAATGCAGGTTGTCTTGCCCAACATCAAGGGCTGTGCACCAAAATTGAGCAACACTATGGCTGGGACATACACCTGCCCTGTAGCACTCACCAAGCGAAATACACCACTCCGGTGTCCACCATACACACACCAGGGACAACCCTCTCACGATCAATGGCTGGTCGGGCTGGTAAGAACTCCATCCGCGCCGCTGCCGCCTGCCATGTCGACTCATCGCTCAATGTAATCGTAGAGGATAGCTCCTCAAAAATAGCCTCGCCTATCTCGGCACTCGTGATAGTGACATTCCCACGTTCACACAACGTGGCTGCCAAACAAAACATCCGAGCCAAGTCAATCCCAGAGTCTATCAGCTCCGTAGCTGAAAATAGTGGAGATCTCATCATTGAGCTAGCCATCCGCGTCACTGCACTAGATGGTGTGTCCGTGTCCACAACACGTGACGTAGATGTCATAGTCCTCCCACTAAAGTCACTAGGTGGTACAAGTTTCATGGATGAAGTCCTGCCCACCTCTGACAACAAAAACGACTGGGGAAGTATGGCCTGACGGCCACCCTCACCCCTCTAAGGGTCCAACTTCCCTGTTGCCTCGCGTGGCTCTGGAGCTCGAGCTGCACCTCTACTCACTGCAACTGATGCATCCACCTGTGCTGCATTTGCTAAATAAGAGAAATTCTCTTCCTCGTAAGAGGTGGAAGTGCTCGCCCCAGAACTCGCCATAGCATCGAGCCTCTGCTCCAACTGCTCAATCCAGGCAGCCATCGCGCTCTCTGTGGCCGAAGTAGCACTCGCTACAGGGCATCCAACTACACCGGCACCTCGACCACCTCTACCAGCACAGCCACGTCGGCCTCGGGAAGCATCACCACCACGTTTTCTACCACCAGATGTCAACTCTGGATGAAGGTCAAAACACATATCTCGAGTATGACCTGCTCGACCACAGTGGTCATACACCACCTGCTGATTGGGGTCTGGCCTGCGAACTCCGACCTCCGGCCTCTTGGGCACAATCTCTCCGCAGATGATCCCCTCCACATGTCCAACATGCTGGTCCTTGCTGCTGGCCAGCAAACGACGGCACTGGTGCACGTGCTCCTGTATCTCTAACGGCCGTCTGGTGTCGTGTCTTCGCTCCGCGACTCCCACCACCAAAGGGTCTAAACAATGCCATGCTCTACGGAACACGAGAAGTAGTGGCTGCGTCTCTAGCGAATGAAGAAGTCATCACTCTCTCCTCCACTATGTTAAGCTCAATCTTCTCAGAAAGAGCAAACACATAGCTCAATGTCGGTGACGCATTGCTCAAGAGGGTAGCATTCCGAACCCTCCGCCGTAGCTCTCTGTCTAGTATCTTGTATCAATACTGGACCGCCTGCGCCTCAGTTACACCGTGAGTAACTGAGATCAACCGCCGCATACGAGTGTATGCCTCCCGAAGACTCTCACCAGTCTTCCGCTCAAACTCCTGGAGACTCCTCAACTTCTCCGTCCTCACCCCCTGATAGTTCTTCCTCAACCTCTTGAAGAACTCAGGAATGGGGCTGAACGAAGGTACGCCAGTAGCCTATCCACTCGTGCTGCTACTGGCAACGCTAACAGCACCGCTACTGGTACCTACTCCACTAGCACCATCGGTGATGCTACCACTTGCATCTCCACTGGTACCAACATCACCCTGGATGATCGACAGATAGTTTGAAGACCAATGACGTCTTCATGCGTCAATCTCCACAGCATACTCTCTTCCAAAGTCATGGTAGTCATCCATGGAAGGCCCCTCTAGATGCTGAAACAACCCCTTCCATGCAAAGAAGGGTGTAAGCAACGTGAGGTTACGCAAGAACTGCATATCACATCACGTGTCAAACTCCTGGATGAAATCATCCAACTCAATGGTGCCCACTGCACCAGAGTACCGCCGCGGGCCCTTCATGGCCCCGTACATCCCGGTCCCCAGTCCACGAGTGTGAGACCTTAGATGATATCACCACCAAAGATCCGCTATCTGCCATACCCCGTGACTCTGCAACCACTGCTGCGCTAGGATGAGGTAGCCGATACCTCAACCCACTCCGCGTAAATACTCCACGGTCCTCAACGGAACCACCAAAATCCTCCGTGATGACTAACTCACCAACCGGCACCAATGCCACAACTCCACCTACCTCGTCCGTGCACTAACCTGCTCTAGCCCTACTGACTATGGGTATGAGCAACCTAACATGTCATCACCGCAAGAAGACTCTCATGGTCCACTGGTCATCACTCCAGTCTCACCATAAGAGAAACAAAGATAGGCGCCGGTGATCAAATCCATCCGCACTATCGACAGCACACTGGAGTAAAACTACTCCGGAAATCAGCGTTAACCCAGACATGGGCACACATCAAGAAGCCAGACTGGAGAGGATCCAAACACAAGCAAACAACTAGCAACGACTCTCTAGCCGAAATGAAACACATCACATAACAACACAACACACGGGACATTGCCTCGCATCGCGACCCCGAGTTGAATTCCATCGCCTCCTATCATCCTCCGCCTCCAGCACCTGCAACGCCATCTCGTTCATCCCGTTGCAAAAAGGGAATCCACGTCGAGCTGATCCGTACTTCGCCTCATATCTCCACTTTTTACTATAAATAGAGGCAAGGAATGTAACAAGCGTTCATCTACTCTAATCGTTCCCATAAGAAAAGAGATAGGGATAAAGTATGTGCTTCCACCACTTCAACCAACACATACACTAATCACTAAAAACTCTAATATAATGTTGATCACGTCATATATATAGGAGTACAATGTTTTCGCAATCAAAAAACCATAGTAAGTGAGACGAGTGCAAATTCTCAGTCTCTTCAGAATACTACTCTTCTCTCTTCTTTTATATATATATATATATATCATTAATGTTTTTTTTTTAAGATAAGAATGAGAATAATTCTTATACAAGAAAGCCTACATTATACGCTGTCCCAAAAACTGTGCACAACGGTTGACCTCACTTCTCAAGTTCCTATCTGGACTCCAAACCTGTTTTATTCTTGCTCAAGAACAAACCACGGTTTTTCCACGGCAACCTCTTCCGTCTCAAATATTAGTGTTGCAGTACACTCATGTTTTTTTTTTTTCTGCGAGAGTACAGAAACAACTTCGCTTCGCTCCCACCACCTTTTAGTTCGCTGTGCGATAAATTTCAAATGGACAATGAAGTGCCTTGTCAGCGTGCGTTTCCTTACAATCCTAATATTTCCTTGTCTTCATAACTAGACTCAAAAGTTCATTGGCTCTTCCCTGATCTTCCTCAGTTGACGGTGCGGGCATGCAGCACGAAGCCATGGTCAAACAAAGGCCACTTGTATTTCCAATCAGCGGGTATCTTGGGTATACATAGGCATGTGAAGCTGCTTCTTCAAATCACGAGAATATACCTCTCAAATCATAACTGTGAAATCCGCTGTCGGCTGTCAAAACCATGCAAAACCATCTTCACTTCATGCCTACGACCCAGCTTAGGCTCAAGCATTGATGCTGCATTGTTCCACAACAAAACAAGGTCTCATCTAGAAGATGATACGTGTTGAGTAAAGTACACCCTGAAAACTCGAGGAGATCAGATGACTGCTACTAAAACAGATTTCTGAATATTTGAGAGTTGATATTCCGGTGTAAAAGTAACTCCTTGCTACACCAATCCCAGGAAGCCAAGGGCTAAACATGACTTGTGTCACTAACACTGAAAAGCATTACTTTTGGTGAAGATGGTGGCCTCCAACTCGGAAGAGTTCAGGCTCAGCTATAGATAATATTTGAAAATCTCAGCCTCCATGTTTGAGCTGCAGAAATTTCAGCTTCTGATTGGTGGTGAACTTTGTCACTGTATAAACCTTTGCTTTCGTATATATCTCGTCGGCGGATCAAACAAGCATTGGACCAGCTTAGTCTATGATCCCAGGCATCGAATGAAGGCACACCGGGGCACCTTGGGCAAGTAGAGTTGGTGCTCGTGGTTCGCACCCGCACCTTAAAGACTGAGGTCGATCATCAACAGTAAATCTACCAGCAAGATACGATCTTCACCACCATTTATTAACTTCACTTTGCGGGATATTCACTCCTTCCTCAGCTCATTCACACCTTCGGGTTTGACTGATCGATACACGGTTCAACCGAACCTGCGAATGTGGCAACATCCTTCGCAAGCTTTTCCTGCTTGCTATTCACTGTCTTCCACGCTCAGCGGTAATGCAAGAACACCTAGTGTCTAGACTGTCAAGAGGACTTGCAAATAGCAGGATGGGTTCTCAGAATGGACTGTGCTACACCGCCATTGATATGATGCGTTTCTGGACACCATGACGTCGAAGGCGATGGAGAGGAGAACAAGATGAGTGCCAAGAATCTCTTCGCTGTGCAGAGTCTGTCACCTTTGAAGACAACGATGTGGGTGCTCCTTCTGCTGCTGCGTTGTCAGAGCAAAACAAGACAAAATCCTCCGCGTGCTCAAGATCCTCCTTTTTTGAAGGCGAACCCCAACATTAAATTGCAGGCTCTGTTAGTGATGTCGCCACTTTCTCATCTCGTCCCCTCCCCATGCTTGTCGAACTCCCCCTCATCTTGTCAGCTCCGTCACGCCATTCCGAACCTCGGGTCTGTCCAAATGCTGAGCAGAAAATTCGGAAAATTCTAAAATGCTATGCTCTCCAGCAAAAACTCCAAACACTGTCACGAAAACTCTCTAAACACGAATACGTGAGATACGCAGTTCTTCGAGTAAAAATGTCAAAACGCAAATACACAGAGAGTCGAGCTAAACTCACTACCCTGAGGAAGAATAAGAGTACTCCTGCGTGTAAGGCTCAACTCGAAGAACTGACAGTTTTTGAGTTCGCCTCGAATATATGCTACGCGAAACGCCAACCCAATCCAACGCTCCTGGATAGTCTGCCGCGGCCCAACGTGTCTCCGACTCAAACTCAAATCTAACCTGTCTGAACTCAAATTGACACCAACGTCAATACACATGACAACGGCCTTCAAAACACATGGATGATGAAGCTGACAAATGGTATGGCATGGCATAGTATGGCGAAAGGAGGAAAAAGCCAAGGCCAGGAAACGCGAGAAATTTGCTTCATGGGACCCCATCATAACCCTGACTACTTGATGGGACCCAATAAGTTCCATTTTACCCTATGGGACCCCTCCGACGGGTCACCGTCAATTATGTTCTTGTAACTGATTTGTTTCCACTTCAATGAAATAAAATAATTTTTTCCCGAATTTAAGTTATCAGATTTTCCATGGCTCCCAATCTTCATAGTGGAAGAGTCCAATTTCTCACGTCCCATAATGATTTTATAGTTATATATATAGGCATAATCTACTCACTCCTTACTTTTTTTTTCCTAAAACTCTTGGTCGAAATCATGTAAGTTGCTTATTTGGTCCGTGAAGTGCATTTCACTTTTCAACAAAGAGCCTCAGTGCTTTTCCTAACCCGGATTGAAAGGAATTACAAGAACTCGCAGTAGAACATCGGTGACGGTGGACTGAATTGCCGTCGGAAGGGTCCTATCGGGTAAATTCCTGTACTCGCAAGTTCTGGTTGAAATGCGAAATTTTAGAAAAATAAAACATTGCATGTTCTAGTTATCTCATCAAAAGAAATTTTTTTTAATGAGTTCAAAATTCTGATGGAATTCTAAATGTCTCGCCCTTTGAGCAATCTACACCCTGACTTTCATCTGAATCAAAGAAAAATTCAGTAATATTTATACAAACAGGCTCAACACTACAAGAACTGACTTTTGCTTGTAAAGATTCAAATTCAGGAAATATGAAATAATATCTTTTTACTTTCAAAACAAACACGAAGACACTTCTCTTGTCACCATATCACAACATCTATTTCATGATAAAAACAGTCCATTTTCTTTCGAAAGAGTGAAATTTAGTCCGCAAGGTGATATAGTTATAGCCTTAATTTCCTCTCTTCAGTTTTGAAAGATACTTGCTAAATGCTCTAGTACAAGCAACCAGCCTCAAATGTAGCTCGGGTGCAACCTGCAATAAGGACAATTTGGGCTCTATATCTTATGTAACAGGCTACACATAAAGTAGTGACAGACTTGTTCATCTTAGCCACCCATCTTGAATGTATGATGATAACGATGATTCTTACCAACTGACGTCTTCTTCTTAACACTCGTCCAACTTCAGTCCGCATGTAGAGGAGCATATATCTGGTCCAACCAAAACCAATTCTGTTTCTGACTCACCTTTCTACAATTTGCACTCCAAGAGTCTTCCTTCATCTAGTGGTGGATGTGTAAAAGCTGAAAACAAACAATTTTTATTTCAGAGAAAGACTCAAAACAGGTAGCAGAAACTAATACCATTCACATGTCTCGACATATAGGGCCCCGCATCTTCAGATCTGCATCACATCGTCCGTGCATAGTCCGTGCATAGTCCGTGCTGGACCTCCTCGCGTTATCCTGACTGTGGCCCACATTATGTTCCCAGGAGGCCAGTCCCAGGTATTATTTAAAACATTCATTATTCATTCGATGGTTGTTCTCGACACACAGATTTGGAACTTACTCTACTTGAGACCTTTGATTCAATACACGTGCAGTGTTGCTCGTTTGAGCCCTTGCAAGTGATTTGATCTCTTTTGTACGGTGCTGTATTTTATGTTTCATTCGTCCATGATCACTACAGGCAAGTAAGCGACTGCAGCAAGGCAGCAGCGCAGTAAAATTGTGACATTGAGAGTGTCGAAAACTCGTGAAGCGGCTTACGACATTCATGCACGAGCACCTGAGGGAGTCACGAGTATCATACCTGACTCCAGCATACATCCAGAAGGAATATCCCCTCGTTGTCCGCTTGTCGTGCGAGAATTTAGCAGCGTACAGGTCTTCATGAGCCCCAAACGGGTTGCTTTGAGTTAACTCGAAGCAAGTCGGTTGTCAACTCTTAGACAGCGTTGACCTGTCGATGCAATGTCGTTGGAGATATAAAGCTACACTTGGGATTCTTTCCATCAGGTGCTCCCGGGTGTTTTCACCGTTGCACAGAGACAGCAGCTGAGGAAGACATGGCGGCCCTTGATGGCTTCATGCTTGTGGCAGTAGTGGCCATCGTCCTAACAACAAAAGCATTGGGGCAACCCGAGCTCGAGCTCGACCATATTGTAGTGTCTCCCAACGTCCCGGGAGAGCCCGAGAGGGGAAATTGCGTTTTGCCCGGAAAGTGCTACGGGAAGAACCTCAGGTGTCCGAAAGACTGCCCCTCTCGAAGAACCGAAGCGCCTGGCAAATCTGCCTGCTTCATGGACTGCTACAAAAACTGCGAAGCCACCTGCAAACGTAAATTTCTCTCCTCCACCAGCTCAATACATATTCCATGCCGCAGTCACATTCGTCTATTCAGATCACACTAGCTTCGACCATCAGCTTCCTGTACATGTGCCGAGAATGTTCGTCTAAACCCTTTGATTTGATGAGGTTGAATGATGTCCGAATAAAATTTGGCAAAAGTTCATCACAAGACGAGAGAAGCCTTAGGTTCGCCTTAGAGTTACCCACAAAAGTGATGGATCGTTTGGAATCTTCATTGTGACTGAGAAGGACTGACAGGTCGTAAGTAATTCGAGCTCAATACTCTCAGCTAAGTTTGCAGTGTTTGTGTGTGACTTTTGTGCGTGTAGATCGCAAGGCGAATTGTTACGGATACGGTGCAGTGTGCTATGATCCACGATTCATCGGAGGGGATGGAGTGATGTTTTATTTCCATGGACAGAAGGACCAACATTACTGCATAGTCTCAGACCGAAGACTGCACATCAACGCTCACTTCATCGGCAAGAGGCCCCTGGGTAGGCCCCGGGACTATACATGGGTGCAAAGCCTGGGATTCATGTTCGAGAATCACAGATTCGGTGTCGGTGCTCGGAAAGCGGCTGTGTGGGATGACAACGTGGACCATCTGGAGCTCACTTACGACAACACCTCCATAGATTTGATCGACCATGAGGGTGCCCTCTGGGTGTCTCCTTCAGGCGACGTGGTCGTGGAACGCATCGGCCGAACCAACAGCATTCTCGTCATGATAGACCAGCTCATGGAGGTGATCCTCGAAGCTGTGCCCATCGAGGACTACGAGAGTCGCATACACAACTACGAAATCACAGAAGACGACTGCTTTGCCCACTTACAGATGCAGTTCACATTCTACTCACTCTCCTCGTCCGTGCACGGAGTTCTGGGCCAGACTTACCAGCCAGGATTTCAAACCCCGGTGAATCAGAACGTCCCCATTCATGTCATGGGCCGAGAGCAGGCGTACTTGAGTTCGTCGCTCTTCCTTTCAGACTGTCGAGTGAGCCAGTTCTTGGGTGGTGCACCCCTGGACTCCACCGATCCCGACCCCGTTCAGCCCGAGGTGGAACCGTGGGAGCTCTTTCAGATCAAATGTCAGAGCTCTGGAGATGGCGGCGTCCAGTGCCGCCGGAGACGGTGAACAAAATCGCATGCTCTTTCATCGATCTGTACCTTGCTAGCTGGTTGTCATCATCCGAGGAATGAATGACTCTCTTGCAACCTTAGACAGGAATGGCTAGAACCATATATGGAGGCCATCAGTCGAGCAACACTCGACGTAAATTCCTGTATTTTACGCACCAACAAAATTCATCCACTCTTTGGATATTCCTTCTCGCGATCGCTTACCTATCCCCCTCGAATCTTCTTCCCGACAAAATGAAGAACTTGCTCGAAGCTCCATCCTCTTGGGCTCGTTTCCTCAATCTCGTGGACGAGCTGGTGGCGGACGGCCACGGACCTGCGTGCCCAGAAATTGAGGAGATGAACCTTACTTTCGTTGGATGGCAGCCAACTCTATGGGTTAGTCAATCTGCTTGGATCGTGGACGACATATGTGCTCGGAATAACAGACAGATCGACAGAAATCTGGGCGAGAATTCGCCAGTGGCATCACATAAAGGAGGAGGGACATGGCCGACACGAAGAAGTATTGGTCACGGAGTGAATCATAGTCTGTGTGATCAGGAGGATCCTTAAGTCCAGTCTGACGTGGATCGACTGACTTGTCCAACTGCTGAGATGGACTGAGATCTGAGTCTCATGGAAGTCTCAGCAGCTGGTTCGATCGTAAATGTCTTAAAAGCTTAGCTTGTAACATGCAACTTTTCAGTGAATCAGTCAGTCGCATTGGATGGGATCCCCTTTCTTTTCAATCATGGCATGTAAAGGTACCTGATAAGGATTTGAATTCTTACACATGTAAAAGACAACAGAACAATATACATCACGTTCTAAACGAAATACTGTACTAGAAATGATTTTATTATCAAGAAGAATATTAACAAGGGTGATTGGCGTTGGAAGTTTGATTTGATAAGAGATGATTTTATGATTGTTAAAGAATGGGGATGATACTTATTATTTTTAAAGCTGAAATTCACTTATTTTTCATGGATGGCCAAACACTCTGACAAATCATAATCAAATACAGATATCAAAATATACAATCAACTCTAATATCAAAGACTGAAATGGAACAATTTGAGTTGCATCAAGTATTGAAATAAGGTATCTCCATGCATGCATCTTCAATAGCGATGATTACTTTTTTATCAAAAAATTGATGTGATTGGGACGGTATTTTTCAATGATGATTGAATGGATTTAAAACTTATTACAATACTGTGCATTACTTTACTTTAGAATTATCTGTAAATTTTATGATACTTCAGTATCATAAAATTTTACTTTACAATTGAATTCTTTCGAAGTTGTGGATATTTCAAGACAATGATATTTTGATATTATATTTTCTATTGAATGCAAATAAAAATTGAAAAAAAACATATATAGTTTGAGATTTGTACCTTTCTTAATGGTTTTTGAAATAATTGAAATTCAGTCGAAAACTTTTGTTAAAGATAATTTTGCATTCATCTGCTTTGAAAGAATACTTAATGCACCGCAAATCACATTTTCAATTGTTATTGATATGTTACTCAAAATTTACTTCAACATTGTTGGCCTTATTTGCAATTAACCATTAATAAATTCGTAATGACTTGACCTAATTTTTAAAAGGGGACGACTCGGGCCACACCCGTTTTTACTAGGGCCACACCCGCTACATACAAACAATTGAGTCTGGTGCGGACTTAACTCCTCTCAACCTCCGTAAGTCAGTTCGTTTCTCTCTTCCTACCATCCTGCCTTTGGTTTCCATCTCCCACGCAGGAAGCTCAAGCCAAAGTTGAAGAAGCCTAATCAACCCCGCTTGTTTAGGGTTCGCGTCTGCTCGTTTATCCTCACTTTCTTCCTCCTCCTGGCGTGGCCTCTGGTCTGCTGCGAGCAGGGTTTTGGCTACGGACACACCCGCTACATACAAACAACTGATTGCGCGTCAAAGCAAGACTCACCTCAAACCCAGCTACTAAGCCGAGCTCGTCCACGAGGCAGAGGAGAGCGTAGTCGAGAGGCTTCGAGGGGCGCGGGGCCGCTGCGGCCGTCGCTGTCTCCCGCGTTGCTGCCGCTTGTACCGCTGCCGCCAGTGCTGCCATTCTATTGATCTATTTCAATTGCCATGCTGCTTCAACCCCCTTCGGCGGCTTTGATCGATGCAACTTACACGGGCGGGTGTGCCGAGCTCGTCCACGAGGCAGAGGAGAGCGTAGTCGAGAGGCTTCGAGGGGCGCGGGGCCGCTGCGGCCGTCGCTGTCTCCCGCGTTGCTGCCGCTTGTACCGCTGCCGCCAGTGCTGCCATTCTATTGATCTATTTCAATTGCCATGCTGCTTCAACCCCCTTCGGCGGCTTTGATCGATGCAACTTACACGGGCGGGTGTGCCGTAGCAAAAGCGGGTGTGGCCCTAGTAAAAACGGGTGTGCCCTAGTCGTCCACTTTTTAAAATAATACTGTTAATGACCGAAACAGAAACATTGGAAGAAAATTTATATCGAAATGCATACGGTAAGTATTGCACTGCCTCTTGGATGATATTTATCATTACGGAGTTAGTGTTGGGGAGCTTTCGGGGTTATGTTCTTCGCACTTCCTGAAAAATGTTGTTCATTTTGCTGTTACTTGTCATACAAGCATTCTCACATGGGGCAGCAGTTTCTTCACAGTGGTCAGATGCATCGCTACTTCATGCAGCTGGAAAGGGACTCTGCATCTTGTATATCACCAGGTGTTCTTAAGCCCAGCTTCTGCAGATCGAGAAAGTTGATGGAACTCGCTCCTTGAGTACATCCGTTTGGGCTTTGAATTCTGTCGAAATTTATAATAGGACCATGACGAGTGCAACAGAGCCTCATAATTTGATGATTATACATGATGGAATTGTGGGGAATTTGTCCAGTCTATCTTTCTCCAGTCTGATGATTATCTAGTCTATCTTTCTCCTCTTCGTTGAAAACAGACTTAGTTCATATCAGACGTGGACCTAGCCGTATGACGCTTTGAGCTGAGCTCTTTTCAGGCTCAAGTAATTCGTTTCACTGAGCCAAATCAGGCCTAGAAGGATGGCAGCTCCGAGGAATATAGCCGATACTACTCTCAAGCTTTCCAGGGCCCATCTTTGAAATCTGGCGACAGCAAGATCTTTTTTCCTCTGGACTTCCAGACCCTCTTTGTAAACACGTAGTTGCTCCTCGGAATATGCCATTTCCGCAACCTTGAGATCCGCCTCTGCTCTAAGTTTCTGCTCATAGTAGTACGATTCGGCAAGTACTTTCGCTTGCGTAGCTTTACTTCTGTATAATATTTCCATAGCTTTGGCGTCTGCTGCGGCTCTCTTTGCGCGTAGCTCTGCCTCCACAAGCTCAATCGCCTCTTTATCTTTTGACTTCAGGATCATGTCATTCAGACGAATCTTCACATGTATGAAAATGCAAGGTCAGTAACGTAATTATATACGTGTCATCAATTATACGGCACAAGCGAATTTTAGCTAAGCTGATCTTTTCAGTGAAGTCAGAAACAGAGCTCGTCTGAATTCGATAGATAACACACCTCAAACAGATTAATCGTTTCCTTACCTCTGCATCCTCGACTTCCCATCTGGCGTAAGCCTGTGCTACAGCTTCGGGAAGCTTGGGCTTCTGAACAACGACAGCAATTATTTCAACTGCAGCTGGATCTATACTGAGAAAGTAATTGATTCCGCTCTTCATTCCCCACGTTATCCAATCATGAATCTGCGAAGACGATTGAGAAACACATTGAGGTCAATAAATTCAGCCGAGAGGTGAGCAGCTTATTGTTTCTACATCCAATTTTTAGTATTATGCAGCTGATTTCGGACATCCTCAATCGCAGTTGTCAAATCGTGGATGTCGTGCCGGTTGCTGTGAAGTTACGCACCTTCTGCAAATCCTCCACGTACACTTGATGGAGAGTGCGTTCGCTGCAAAAGTGTTCAATCTCATTCCTTACATTGTCATGGATATAAACCTCCTCGTATTGCAAGCCGAAAGAACGAACCAGTTCGGGCACTCCTTCCTTAAGTAGACGAACTGTTATCTGAGAATTGAACAAATTTCAGCTATCCCATGAGAAATTTCGCTCGTGACCACAGAACAAAGTACAAACATTTATATGGAACAACCGGTTGATTAGCAACACAATCGTCAAGTACACGTGAAGAGCATGAAAGGATACAGACCTCGACTTTCTCAAAATATAAGTTGATGCCTCCAACTGTTGAACACGTAATGTTCTTGACCTGCAAAGCATCTCAACGAGGCTCTGTTATCTCGGTATATTTCATGGTCTAAACCAAAGAGAACAGTTCTTTCTTTGAAATTCACGCTCAGCTGGCTATACGCAAAACATGCATGTCCTGAAATCTAAGCGCCAAAATCTCGGTGCGCCGTACCTGGTGTACTCGACGGCTACTTTGAATCTGATCATATGTCGTGACGAATGGGAGCATAAAGTTTAGTCCTAGCATAACATGTACCACGAACGACAATCAGTCGAAGGTTGTGATCTGCATGTGAATTGCGATGCAATCGATAGAAGGTATCATGTTTGCCGGTTCAGAACCAGCAGTCTGATAATGTGCTCACCGGGTTCAGAAACAACATCAAGCACCTTTCCATTCCTTGTATATACACCAAAGTGGCCTTTCTCCACAGTGTGAGCTGCAAAATATGTGAGGGCTCCTACAATAAACTGTCACAAATCGAAAGCATCAGGTCGTCAATCAGCTTTGGTATGAACGAAAAGGAAGCATGAACAACAATTGAGCTTGAGACCAGTTGTGCAACATCCTATAGCAATATGAAGACAACAATAATAATCTGTAAGCACCTAGAATTGAAAATATTTTCAGAATTTTCCAGCTTATTAGAATGCTAAAGCTATCATCTGATCAAGGTCCAGCATATCTCATGGGGGTGGAAATCCTCACCGAGAATGCAGCGACTGCGCATATTATATAAGCCGAGATCGGAGACTCCCGATGATCGAGACCATGATCCACGTCTTCTTCGAATGGCAGCACCTGTTCGTCTTCTTCCCATCCTACGCTTTGAAACTCCATTCCGATGGGTTCAAATTCCATCGTAAGTCTTCGAGCTTCTAGAATCAGAAGAAATCAACAACCACGCACTGCATGCACTCCAGAATTGATGTGCACTCGCCCCCCACCCTGACTCTATCTGTAGGTCCGAAGGACTTCGAGAGTCATACATGAACAAACAATGCAGAGTCGAATGCAAGGGATGGATCGATCCGAGGAAGTACATTGTGCAAGTTTGATGGAATCGAGTCAATCGTCAAAACAGGTACCAAAGCGACAGATGTGAGTCAAAGTGTATGCCTTTAGATGTCATTGTCAAACGTGGTTTGTATTTGTCAGGGGAACCTTATCAGTTGAACCCTGCCATTTACAGTTATATTATTTCGTGCCTATCAAGACTTCGTACCCGAAGTACTCACGTCCTTGTCCCGCACAATCTGAGCTAACAAGAGTCCCGTGACCTTGACCGTATAACCATCGTCGAGCATCATACGGTGGTCCTGAGCCTTTGTTTTACTCGCTCCACGGTTCTGAGACGCGCCAAGTGGGGGCAGAATGTCCCTTTGGCGAGTGCTCGTCTGACCTTTGAGATAGCTTTGGGATCCAATGCCTCAGTGCCTGAACTCTTTTCTGTGGGGCCTCCTCCAACTTTTGTCAATCCCCACAGATTCCTTTCCACCGATCGTGGAGAATGCTGAGGATGAGCTCCATGACCTACCGGCGCTCGCCGTACGAGCGGGAGCGTGGTTGCTGCTAAAAGTAGCATCAGACGTACGCCGTTGAGGTTTTCTTTCACGTCGTAGGAAACTTAGAACCACATGGTTGTTCTGTTAGTCCTTTTGTCCACAAGTTTAAAGCAACATTTGAGTTCTAAGTCTAAAAAAAAAAAAAACGGTTTGTGGAGATTGTTCTGGTTATCTTTTGTCCGACTGGTCTCTTGGCAGTGATAGCAGGAATAGATGAAGAGTAATCTTGTTCTATAATAGAAGTAAAGTGACAAGTTTAAAGCATAATGGATAGGTAACACAATGAAGCTACACTAAGATGGGGATTTGCCCTAGTAGCATCACAAGGGAAATTTCAACGATGTAAATGGTATGGACAAGATGAACTGATGGTAGCAAGTGGTCTCGGTAGACTTCAATTCTCCATTATCATGATGATAGAAGTATCAAGAAAAAAATTGGAAAATATAATGGAATAGAAAATAGCTAAATTTTTAGAGCAAGGAGTTGTAAACTAATTAGAGTTAATGTAAAAATTAAAGTCTTTACTTGCAGATGTACAGTGTAAAGTTTCCAATTTGAATGTCTTGTATCTAGAGTAGACACTGTCGGGATGCAAAATCTAACATGTTTCTCACATGATTCACAATATGACAAAGTATGTTTGATTACACTATTCAACATAGATCTTGTTATTCTAACTTTGTGTACATTCATGAGTTATAAACTTCTTGAAGTATACCCCCCACTATGATATCTCATATCACTTTGAGATATATGTGTGTATAATCAAACATTCTTCAATGTTTTAAAAGTTAACTCTTGGGTTGTTTTCCATCTTCACCTTTTATTTCCAATTCAATCTTTATTTTGCATAGATCTTATGGCTTGAGCTAAAATTTTCACAATCTATGTTGAAAAATAAAAAGCTCAAAAAAGCTGATATCAAAAAATCCTCATATGTCTGAATGACTTCTATCTTTTTTTGAATGATTTATGTCTTTATATTTATCACTTGGATTTTTAGGATTTTTAAATTTTTAAAAAAAATATTGCTTGAGTCAAATAATTTATTTAAAATTTTCCAAATTCACATTTTCAAACTTTGGCAAAGAATTTAGTCTCTTGCACAATTCAAAGTATATCTTGTAAATGGTTTCTATGATCATTTGAGATTTTGCTAAACACTAAAATATTATCTAGAAAAAAAATAACAAAAATTTGTCTAGATAAAGACAAAATATAATATTTATCAATCCCATGAATTTAGCAGATGCATTTATGGGACTAAAATTAAACATACTCTACGATCCAAATTTGATTAAAGCCCATTCTCAGATCCAATTTGATGAAATATTTTGTTACTTGAAGTTGATCAAGATTATTGTTATAGTTTTCATTGGTAGCTGATTCAATTCACAATTATTAATGCATAAACTCATATTTTCATCATTCTTCTTCGAATACACCACTGAAACTCTGTAAGTTGACATTTGGTTAAATAAATCATTTTCTCAACATTTTTTTCACTTCAACTTTGCATTTTTGAAATCAAATTATAAGGAATTTTGCAATTTGATGTAATTTCAAGTATCATCCAAGTGATACTTGAAATCACGTGGATCCATGTAACTCTTTGGTGATAATTTTACAAATAGATTATTTGGAAATACAATTTTATACTCAAAATTTTTGTTGAAGCAATCTTTGTAAAGTTTGTATTTCAATCCAACTATATTTTCAATAAATTTTAAGAAACATACATCATATCTAGAAGGATGTAAATCATCACAAAAAAGGTTTAAATTCTTATTATAAATTTAATCTTTCTTCATAAGTTATCCAACAACAAGTTTTTTAATTCAATCTATATTATAGATTGTTATTTCATTTTGTTTCATGACATTCATAAAATAATATCATATTGAACTAAAAAACTCACTCTTCATTCATCTTGTTTCTTGAACCCTATGTATACATAACTCTCTACTCTTTTATACTGTTTTCATTGTTGTATGTTTTATGTTAGTTACTTTCAATTAACACGCTCAATTTTTTTATCTAACAAGTATACTCATTACTTACGTATATGTATAATTCATTATAATGCAATTATATTTTCATTTTTATTCTTTTACTTTAGTTTTAAGTCACTAAAATAAATTACAATAAACAAAACTGCAAATCAATCTCAAATTCATAGTTGAAATCAAATATGAATCTTTAAAATCACGTTAAGCAAACAATACACAAAAACTTGTTGTTTAAGTTCTTTTAATTAAGGTCTAGTTGTTTAGAGTGCATGAGATTAACAATCTAGTTTTGTGGTTAAAAAAAATTTAAATGCAAAATATTCTTTACTTAATTTACAGTGATCATAATAAATCTAAAGACAAAGCTAACATTTGTGATAACATTTCAATATATTTCAAACAGACAAGATTTTTAATTATTGACAACATCAACTATTAATTTGTTAATTCATAAATAGATTTTTTTTAAATAAAAAAATTGACAAATTTGACTTGGTGTAACCATCTTTAGCTACTTAGAACTACAATAGAGTTTATTCAAGATTGAATAGAGTAGATGATAATGAAATATATATCTCTTTAGGTATATTTGCCATGTTACAAATCCACTATGAATGGATTGGATGGTGGAGATGAAATTTTATCTCCTTCTACTTGTTGATTAGAACTATATAAGGGAGAGTAGAACCATTGTTGATATATCTCATGTTCAAATTTTATGTTTTCATCTTTGAGTTAACTTCTCTCTAAACCGTAGTGTAACAGTTGATGATTGAAAAATAAAAATTAGATTTTTTTTAAGATTTTTCTAACCTTTTCAAAAGAACTCCAAATTTAAACTAAAATGAACTCCTAAACTAGAATTTTACTTTCTAAAGTCTCCACTTTTTGAACAATGCAAAAATTTGACTCCACAAATCAAAAATGTAAATTATAGTTTCAAATGCTAATGTATTTTTTTCCATAATAGATTGCAAATTTGCATAATTATTACATAAATTGATTGCAACAAAAGAATTTTGAAAATATATGATCAATTTTTTTTGAATGAGGTTTTTTTCAAATAGCAAATAAATCAAAAAAATTAATATCTTTGTAATCAACGTGGTAAAAACAATTAGATCAAATGTTATGTTGTTTGAACATTTTCAATCGTCAGAGCTACAATGCAATGTTATGTTCAATGAACCAGCACAATTTTTATTGAAAACTGGAAATCCTTGATAAAGAATGTTCGTGTGGTGCAAATATAACAAAAAGTGTTAGGAAGATAATGATGAAACTCAATTGATTTTTGGTAGGTTTAGATTAAGTATTGATTGCAGAAACATCTAACTTTTAAATCAACACATAAATCACTTATATAGTGACCCAAAATTTTCTTCAACAATTATCAACTCTTCATGCCAACATAGCAAGAGAGTCACATGATTGATGATGTTTATCTATACGTGAGAAGAATAATTTGTTAATACATACAATATGAAGTAAAATTCAAAGATTTTTACAAAATAATATGACTACTATGAAGAGTAGCAACAAAACATTTGATACTATCAAATATGATAAATTTGAAGATTAGTTATTCTAATAAATGCAAATCAAAGACAGGTTGAATGCTACAAATTTGGCAAGATATTAAAGACGAAACGTTCCAATTTCAACCACAATAATTTAAAGTATCCCCAAAATGAGATTATGATTATTGTTGTATTACATATATAGCTTATTTTGAAGTAAATGGATGAACAAAAATTTTATCTATTATTGTTTGAATTTTTTAGAGAGTTTTCATCACAAATATTATTTTTTTAGGTTCCATGACTCTTTAAAGTTGATAAATTTCAACATTATAAATTCTATTAAAAAGCTTGCAACATAAAATTGAACTTATGCTTTTAAGTTACATACGTGAATCATCTCAACGTGAAATAACTCATGATATTCTAGACTTGATTACACAAGTAATATGCACTTCAAACTTCTTAGTAATTTGTTATCTTGCATAGTTAAAGTTGAATTAGAATTTTGTTGAAAAATATATGATGTTGAAATTCACATTTCAACGTTTGAAGACAGTATTGTAAAACATCATTATCAAAAGATGAGTGATTTATTATTTATGTATAATGTTTCAAGATTAATGTAGATTTCATTTTCAACATAAAGTTTAAGATCTTTATAAGTTTTCAAACTTGAAAAGTTCATATTAACACCTACTCTTTACACAAGATGAGATATTCATGTGATTATAATTGCAAAAAATAAACTTTTTTAGAAGAGTTTAAAAGTAATTAATAAAAAATTTTATTACTGATTAACTCATTATCATTTATTAATTGCAACATAATGTTATTTTTTTAAATATCAATCAATTCTTGATGGACATGGTGCATAGTATAATGATCAATCTATTTCATTGTATAAAATTTGGACCGAAAGTTTTAATATTGCAATTGATAAATCATTCTCTTTCTAATGTAATTGATGATTTGACATCGATTGAAATGAGTCATATATAGATAATTATTTATGATAATTTAAATATATCAAATTTTACTATATAAATGTTCAAGATGAATAAGTTCAAGTCCGATACTACATCAAAGAAGTGTTGTTTTGTTATATGCAAGTGATATGAAGAATAATATGATATTCTTGTAGCATGTAAGTTTAGTGTTAGAAGTGATGTTTTTTTATGAGTCTAGATTATTTTTAATCTTTTCATACTTACTAGGACAATTTTTCACCTACGTATACTATACCAACAATATTGATCTTTATTAATTAATTATGTGATTGAAAGAAGTTTGATGTTATAAATAATTACCAAGAATCAGATGAGTTAGTGACAATAGGAAATCAACATTACACAAGCATGCAAAAAGTAAGTGGTTCATGTTGTGTAAGTACCAAGTTTATGTAAAAGCAAAAACACTCAATTGTAATAATGAACATGTGGGGGTACATAGAGAGATAGGGAGTTTATATACTCCAAGTTTATCCGACTCGAGACTTGCTAAATACTGGATTACTCAAAATAAAAAACAATCTCAACATTTGATATAGTTGATGAGCAGTTTGGAGTAACAAGTTTCCATTCTTGAGTCTTATAACACTATATCATACAGATAAAATTCAATCACAATTATCTAGTATGTACTCATCAAATTGGATTGGTAAAGCTATCAAATATATAGATTATACATTACCTTATGTAATTTTAAGCATCTTGATATTGAGAGTGATGATGATTATGAATTGATCTTAAAAGCAAAAGAGTTTTTTTCTTAGAAAAAAATGAAGTTATCTCTTTATCAATAATCTTAAATACATCATTGTTAAAGTATGTGAGATATAATCTTTGATAGATAATAAAATATGGAAGGTAGTGAAAGTCTAAAAAATTAAACCTTTAGTTAATAGAAAAAGCTTGTTCAAATTAAAGTATAATTGTGGTAGTGCAATTTTTTCATTTTTCAGAAATGATGTAGGTTGGAAAGTAAATACAAGTAAGTTTTAACTTTTGGAACAATAGTAGAGGAGTAAATCATGAATTTTAGCGTAACTGTTGAGTAGGAGTAGGGAATAGGAAAAATACCACTAGAGAGAGCTTGGTCTGCTAGTTCCAACGAGGTCAAAAACGTGAGGAATGGACCAGTGGAGTCCGGGCTATGAAGAGATGAAGCGGAGACCTTGTTTCCTCGAAGGCCTAGTACAGCCTTCGGTTGAAGATATTCGGCCTTCGACGTTGGTGCCTTCGGAGTTACCTACGAAGGACTTCCAATGACGGATCACTAGTGAAGTAAAAGATGGAGTCGCATGGGAAAGAAATTCAAATGGCGGCACCTTCAATTCGCACGAGTTGACACTACCGTTGTGGTGGCGGACTACATCGCCAAGAGCGCGAGTTCGTCCCTCACATTTCACGACACCACAGTTGCGAATTGACGAGTGATCGAGGGCGGAAGTTTGAATTTTCAGACACAACTATGGAACGTCCCAGAGGAATTTGATTGACCGCGGTGAAGGTGTTTGAGGTGGGATTGTGGGCCTATCGCAATGAGCTAATCGTGGCGAAGCTCTATTTCCTGCTATGGAGTTGGAATTGGATTTGCACGGCCATGGTCTAGGAGTGAGAGGACGGGAGCGCTCTGGAGGCGGATGGACATCGAGGCAATTCCGGGAAATGGCAAATCTGGGATTGGACAAAAGTCCTGGAACATTGCGCAGGTGAAGACGACAATCTCACCTTTGACATTGAGAGCGTCAAAGTAACGCATGTTGAGGAAAAGACGTACGCTGCGCTGTTCAAGAAACCGCGCATTGGCAAGAAAGGGTACGTGACGACTGAATACCACAATCGCCTTAGAATGAATGTTGCAATTGCATTGATGCAGATCCTTCGACCGTCTCGAACAATCTACATGACGACTTGGCAAGTCGGCTTTGTAGAACGAGTTCTACGAGGAGAACGTATTCATTGGGCGAGGATTCTTGTGGTCGGTCACACACCAACATATTGATTAGACTTTGGGAGTATCAGATTGTCCCTCTTTCTAATTAATTTCTACAGAGGGATTGGCCTCTGTAGAAATTGGCCGCAGCAGAGCCTATTGGCCGCAGCAGAGCAGAAGAGGTGCCCGCTCTAAACACATGCGGATGATGGAGACGAGATCCTAGGTGCCAACGAGGTTAATACCGATCAAAAAGATACGCAACTGGCTGTAACTCTAAATCTCAGAATGAGCAAAACCAATGAACACAGAAGACACAAATTTAACGTGGTTCACCCTCAGAGGCTACGTCCACGGAAGAATACGCTCAAGAAAGTTTACTGCTTGAAGTGATACACTTCCTATCACCCTCAGGGTATATATACCGAAGGTAGTCAACCACTCTAAGCTATAAATAGCTACATATGCGGTTAACCTCAGTTAACTCCTAAACCAAAATTAATCTCCTTAACCAGAGTTAACCTCAACAATCTCCCCCTTAACTCGTGTTAAGAAGTCTTAGTAACCTCTCTAACCTATATTATTACTCAGAGGGAAGTTCTAGACGGAATCTTGACTCAAGGACCCTCTTTAAACGAGAGTTAACTAGAACTAAGCCGTAGCCATAACAGGATAGAGTAATAATATATAGAGGTAACTCACCAATATTACCTTAACTCATGTCAAGGAATTTCAGTCACCTCTCTAACCTATATCATTACTCTCATACCAAAATAGAGTAATAATATATAGAGGTAACTCAACAATCTCACCTTAACTCTTGTCAAGGAATTTCAGTCGACTCTCTAACCTATATCATTACTCTCATACCAAAATAGAGTAATAATATATAGAGGTAACTTACCAATATTACCTTAACTCATGTCAAGGAAATTCAGTCACCTCCCTAACCTATATTATTTCTCCGCGGGAAGTTTTAGACGTAAACTTACCACAAGGTCCCTCTTTAAACAAGAGTTAACTAAAACTAAGCTGTAGCCATAAGAGGATGGAGTAATAATATATAGAGGTAACTAAAAACCATATCTCTCGTGCTCCCTATGCACAATTTGCATAGTAGCACAGTGTTGCTTGAAACTATTCAAATGAATAACTTTGGTCAATGCATCAGCTAGATTGAGTTTACTGTCAATCTTTACTAACTCAATTGTTTTACTAAACACTGCTTGTCTTATAAAGGATACATGATGTCGATGTGCTTCACTCTGCTATCCATGACTTGGTTTGCAGCCAAGTGTAAAGCATTCTGGCTATCACAATGAAGATTGACCACGCCTTGTGTTAATCCCATCTCCATGATAAGTCTATCCAACCAAATAGCTTCCTTTGCTGCTTCTGCTGCTGCCACATACTCAGCTTCTGTTGTTGATTGAGCTACACACTTCTGCAAGGTAGATCTCCAACTAATGCTTCCGCCATCAAGTGTAAACACATATCCAATTGTAAATCTCCTTTTGTCTAAATCTTGTCCGTAGTCAACATCAACGTAGCCAAACAAGTACTTGGCATTGTCTAATAACTCATCAAACAATAAGCCATAATCCATAGTACTCTTCAAATCTCTCGGAATCCATTTCCCTGCTTCCTAGTGAACTTTCCCTGGATTTGACATGTACCTGCTCACCTTCCTCATAGCTAGAGCAATTTCAGACCTAATACACACCATTAGATACATGAGGCTGCCTACAGCTTGTTCATATGGAACACATGACATTCTTCCTCTTTCCACAACATCTGAGGAGTCCATACTCCTTTCAAACCGGCCATGTTGAACCTGTCAAGTATACGGCGAACATACTTGCCTTGACTCAGCCATAGCTTCCTTTGTTCAAAATTCCTATGAATATCCATGTCTAATATCCTCTTTGACTCCCCCATATCCTTCATCTTAAATGCAGACTTCAGTTGACTCTTACATTCATCGACATCGGATTGGTTTTTTTGCCAAGATAAGCATGTCGTCAACATAAAGTACTAAAATGATGAGATTGAACATCTCATCATTCACCTTCTTCATATAGACACAAGGATCATACACGCTTCGTAGAAGACCTTATGCCTTCATAAACTTATCAAAACATGTATTTCATTGCCTATGAGCTTGCTTTAACCCATAAAGTAATCTACAAACCAACCTCTCCTGGCCTTTGACCTTAAAATTAATTGGTTGTCTCATGTAGATCTTCTACTCCAATCTGATCTTTAGGAGGTTCAACCAACTCCCAAGTTTTGTTCTCAATCAGTGACTGCATCTCCCGCTCCATAGCAGCATTTCATTCAAGCTTGTTGAACGAAGCTTGAGCTTCTCTATATGAAGACGGTTCAACTTCTTCCAAGATCAACGCCATACCATGCTCATCCTCAAAATCAAGATCACGATCTTTGAGAATGGATGAGTTGGCCCATACACCAAATCTCTCAAGAGCTCTACTAGATCGTTGTGATCTTCTAGTAGAAGTTTCCGTTTGATCCCTCTCGTTTGGTATTGATGCAATAGGCTCACCAACAATAGCCTGCTCATGTAGTTCTTGTTCCTCAAGAACTCGCTCCACATGTATCGGTGCTTCTTCATGTGACATATTATTAGTGATAGAATGATCAAACTCTCCCACCACAACATCCGTGAGTAAAGATTTCCCCTTGTTAGTACGGCAAGCCTCCACATTCTCGCCCTCTATCAATAAACTAGGCTCATTAAAAGAAACATCTCTACTAACAACCACCTTACCGGCAACTTGATCCCATAGCCTTTAACCTTTCACGCCACTAGCATATCCAATAACACGACATTTCTTGGAAGTAGGATCTAATTTGGTCATGTGCTCCTTAGGTATCAGAGGATAAGCAATACAACCAAAAATTCTCAAGTGACTATAATCTGCCCTCCGTTTATGTCTCAGTTCAAACGATGTTGATAAATTTGTTGCACTAGAAGGAGAAAGATTGCGGTGTTGACAGCTTCGGCCGAAAATTCTCCTGGCAAACCGGATTCGTTTAGCATACACTGCACCTTATTCAACACTGTTTGATTGAGTCGTTCAGAAATAGCATTTTGTTGTGAAGTATAAATTGTCGTGAAATGGCGAGTAATTCTCTCCTCTATACAATACCTCTAAAAACTCTCACTAGTATACTCGCCACCATTATATGATCGCAAATATTTCACCTTGTGTCCAGTCTAAGTCTCAACTTGCATGCGCCAATATTTGAAGGTTGAAAACACCTTAGACTTGTGGGTAAACAAATAAACCCACACATACCTGGAGTAATTATCTATAAAAGAGACATAGTACAACTTTCCAGACAGTGATGCAACAAGAGAGGGTCCCCACACGTCACTATGTACATACTCCGGGATCTCCTTGAAACTATGAGTTCCAATGCCAAAAGTTTGCCTATGTTGTTTTACCATGATGCAATATTCACAAAATGACAAGTCAACTTTACCCAAACCGGGTAAGAACTTTTTCGCATCAAGAAGAGACATGTATCGATCACTCATATGGCCTAATCTGGAATGCCATATATGAGACATCTCAACGCGATATCTGGTAAAGTGAACTTTGCCACAAATAGTAGTGCCCTCTAATAAGTACAGATTATTATGCTTGTATCCCCGTAGAATAACCTTCTTATCACATGATCTGACATCCAACACGCCCTGTCTAGAACTTTATTCTAAGTCGTGTGAGTCAAACACTCAAAGAGAGATCAAGTTCTTTCTCATGTTAGGTACAAACCTGACATGATTCAACGTACGGTTGACACCATCAAACATGCGGATCTGTACAGATCCAACACCCTCAATTTTACAGGGTTGGTCGTGCCCCATAAGAACTGAACCGTTTGATACGGAGAAAGTACAAAAGAACTCTCTAATGTAACAAATGTGATAAGAACAAGCACTATCCAAAATCCATACATCACCAACAACTTTTGTTGAATTGCAGAGGGCATGCCTCTAACATCATAGGTTGTCTGTGTACAAATTGTTCGCCTCAGTATCAAGATGTTCAGCAATGTTCGCCACTGAAGGGGAGGCTGTACTTGTCATTCGGCAAAACCTCATGATATGGCCTTTTTTACGAGAGTTCCAACAATCAATATTATTCTTGTCAAATGGTTGGGCCATAAATTATACTTTCCTTCCGTCTGGAGATCTTGATCTCTGCCGCTTCAATCTTGAACGCCGTGAATCGTTGGTATCTGTTGGTTGTGATTTACCTCGAGCCATAATAAGTGATGTCCCAGAAGTGGAAGGGACGGAGTGGGATAACAAATCCTGCTCAACTGCATCCGTCAGAAGTGCATTGACAACCTCGTTGTAAGTGACTGTTGTGTACAAACGATGAAGAAGAATCTTCGATAGCTTCTGATAGGTCGACGGCAATGAATGGAGAAGATGCATTGCCTTCTTTGTGTCAGTGAGCTCCTCCCCATATTCCGCAGATCCACCAATAGATTTCCATAGGCGTGAATGTGGTCTTGTATGCGTGTGCCGGGCTTCATAGTAAATCGTATCAATCGCATGTATGTGTGGATCATAATCGTCGGATTTATTAGATGGAATCGTTGTTGAAGTGCATCAAACAACTTGGAAACTTCAGAGTACTCCTCAACCTGCTTGAGTATGGTAGGGACTAGGTATGCCAACACCGTGCAAACCGCCTGGTCCTGAGCAGCACTCCATTCAATGTCATTTATGCTAGAAAGTTTTTCTCCCAGGCATATAGTGAGACCCATGTATCGTAATTTTTCTTTTACTTGCTTTTCCCAAAGCAAAAAATCACCGTGGCCATCGTAAGTTAAGATGTATCCAAAATTTCCACCAACTTGTCGGCCTACCGACTCTCCACGTCAAAAACAAGAGACAAGTGTAGCTTCCGAGTCAATTTCCTCCTTGTGAGTCATCGTTCAGTTTCTGAGAAGTGTCCTGATGCTTTATTCGTGGCGAGAGCTCTCCACCGATACCCAATTTGACTAATTTCCGATGAAAAAAAATTTCAAAGGAATATTGATGGCAGAATATTCCTTCATTATTATTGCCATCGTCACCATCGGTCGACCGTTGATTGTGTTGCCGTGCCGACCACGTTTGTCCTCCAACCACGACTGCAACCACGTTCAGCCCGACCACGTGGACTATAACCACAATTGATTCAACCACGTCAACCGTAACCACGGTCAATCCAACCACTACTGTAACTGTGACTATGTTGAACACGTTGCCCCAACCGCGTTGTTGCTCCAACGTATGAGTGGCGTGGCTACGTAACCCTAACCTATGGGAGGGATCCCCTAAATCTGAAGTGGAAGATCCTGAAAAAGAACAAAAAATTCTAGATCGGTCGCTGATCGCGACAAACCGCTCATCCATGTCCACGGTCATCATCCTCCTGCAAACAAAAAGGCCCTAATCGTGGGGTGGGTGGGGGGGTGGTCTCCTCCTCCTACAGACAAAAAAGGCCCTAACCGCGGGGTGGGTGGGGGAGCTCCTCCTCCTACAAACAAAAAGGGGCCGCTCCGATCTCTCCTCTCCCTAACCGCGCGGGGTAGGGGGCTCCTCCTCCTTCGTACCCTCCCTGTCCTAACTGCGGGAGGGGGGGAGTCTACTCCTCCTGCAAACAAAAAAGGTCCTAATCACGCGGGGTGGGGGTGGGTGGAGAGCTACTCCTCCTACAAACAAGAAAAGGGGCCGCTCTGCTCTCTCTCTCTAACCGTGGATGAAGATAGCTCCTACAGCAAAAAACCGCTGCGCTCTCCTCTCCTTCGAGGGGTTGCCGTTCCTGCATACAAAAGGCCGCTCTCTGCTCCTCTCCTGCTTGGGGATGAGTGTAGAAATACAATCCTACAAAAATACACTGTACTGGCCCCTCCGAAAGCACTCCTCTCCTTTCTTCTCCCGTAGAGGGGGTGGGTTACTCCGGCCGCTCCAGAAATGCAAAAACACACTCCTGAACAATACACTGCGGCTCCGCTTTGCTACTCTCCTGCGCGTGGGGTGGGGGGGGGAGGGGGCAAAAAGTACACTCTTGCTCTAACTGCTCAGACTAAGGAGACCTCCTCGCTCGCGGCCGCTTCACTATTACACTCATTGCCTTCGCTGGGGAGCTCTCTCCTTTTAATCTTCACACCTCTCCTTTTGCACGAGCTTGAACACTCTTTGATCGTCACAGAACCCGTCAGCAACAAAGAATCCGTCAGCGACAAGAAAAAGGCTTTGTTTGCAGTAAAACTTGGCACTTTTGCAAAAAACCGTCAAATATTGTCACATAAAAAACATCACGTGTTAGAAAACCGTCACAAAACACACTCTAACACAAATTCCGAACCGGAACCTGCTATGTGACCAATTTTAACTCTACATCTCAAAATGAGCAAAACCAATAGCACGATGAACACAAAAGACACAAGTATAACGTGGTTCACCCTAAGGAGCTACGTCCACGGAGGAATACGCTCGAGAAAGTTTACTGCTTGAAGTGATACCCTTCCTATCATCCTTAGGGTATATATACCACTCTAAGCTATAAATAGCTACATATGCGATTAACCTCAGTTAACTCCTTAACCAGAGTTAACCTCAACACTGGCATTGGCTTCGGGGAGGGCAGATGGACTAAGGGACAAGGTGGAAGAATGGACGCAGAAGAAACAGAAACAGCATGAGGTCGCGATTTTGGAGACTCTTGATCAACGTGCCAAAATGCGTGTCCGAAGGCCGGTCCCCACTAAACTTAGAACTGCCAACGTGCGAGCTCGTACGAAGATGAAAGCGCGAAGGCTGATACTAGTGGATGGAAGCAGCATCGAAAGTAGTGTCGTTGCATCGCAAGGCCGTCTCACCTCAGCAGAGTGGGCGGAATTGGAAGCAGATGTTGCCGGAACAGAGGAGAAAGAACCCTCGGAGAGAGGCCTTTGGTCTTCAAAGTGGAGACGTTCAGCAGCGTTGGAGGGTGACGCACCGAATGACGTTGAAGAAATGGAGACAGAGAAGGAGGAAGAATTTTTGAGGCAAAATTCGGGGCCTTCGTTTGAAGCTGTGGTATGCACTCCTTCGGGATAGATGAACTTGGAAGTGTTGATGTTGTCATTAGACAGAGAGTAGTATCCAACTTTGATGGAGGAGTTGGTAGATAGAGTAGTAGAAGGAGTAGCGAGAGATGCTATAGAGCAGCCGCCGGCGGCGTCACCTCGGACGTCTACATGAACAGTTATCTTGGAGATCGGAGAAGATCCTTTGGAGGAGGAAACCCAGTTGGGAGAGATCAATGCGGCAGACATGCTATGTGAGCAGGTGGTTCCTTTATTCTAGTATCTAGATGGTAAGTTAGAAAAGTATGTTGGCCATCCGATGTTGGATCTAACGTGGAGTTAGTGCGTAACATGACATGGGTGAAGGTGGGTGTAGTCACAGTAATAGCAGAACAAGTGGAGAGCTTGACTGCAGACCGTGCAGCGGCAAAGGCTTCGCTGGAGGAGAAGAAGAAGCAACTCCAAGAGTCGGAGTCAAAGTGTGTGGCACTTCAGAGAAGGTTAACAAAGCAGACGAAACTACGAAAGTTTTCAGAGAAGGATTGTGAGAGTCTTCGGACTGATATTGAGACTACCAGGCGAGCGACAGTCGACCTTCGAGATAGACTAGAGGAATCTCGGATGGCCTTCAATGAGGAGTCGCGCCAAGTGGACAAATTGACTGCGGAGTTGGCGAAGAGATATGAGGTACACGCAACGGAATTAGTAGCAAGGGCGAAGGAATTGGCGGAGTCTGAGGCCGCTCGGTCTTCAGAGCTGGAGCATTTGGAGAAGTTGGAGGCCAGCTGCAATGAGATGCGATCGCAGTGATTAATAACAGAAGGGTAGATGATCGAGGTGGAAGCAAAACTGTTGGAAGTGGAGGAGCGGAAGTTGGAAGTTAGCGAAGCGGACGAACGACGCCTTAATCAAAAAGTTGAACTAATGCCTTCGTGATTTTGTGATATGGCAGATTGAGACTAAAAAGTGGCTGCAGTTGCGGGATTTGGAGTGTCAAGTGACGGCGATGATTGCTTGTAGTGTAGGTGGGCAGCGACAGTTAGCTAGGAAGTTGGATGTGTTTCTTTTCGGTTTAGACGAGACGAAGGAAAACTTGGAATTGGAACTAACATCCATTTTGTGTAGATTAGGATTAGAAAGGATATCAGAGGGCGTAGTAACTGCCGGGTATGATGGCGTCGTGTCTGTTTGTAGCTCGCGGCATAGCAAGTGACATCTTGGAGTGTTAGTTAGGAATAAAGGAGTCCAAGGCTTCGGTCTTGGGAAGATTCTTAGTAGTTAGTTTTCTCAGTTTTTGGCTTGCATTCTCCGCGCGTCCATGAATTGAGTGTTCGTCACCTTGCGAGAGAGACTTCGGTTTGTCGAAGATACCGCATCCAAAATAGAAGCTCCAATTCGGGTGTTCTGAGTAACGATTGGCTAGTTCAGGATTTAAGCAAATCTATAATTGAAAGCTCTGTGCAGCTATCTGAGTGTGAACTTCAAGAATTTTCCTCCCTGAATACCAAGACAAAGTCGCGATCGACCTCTATAATGCTTGATTGGAGTAACTTCAAGATTTGAGTGTGATTGACGCTGCAATGTGTTGCCTTCAAACTTAGCAATTGTAGTATTTCTGGAAGTGACAAAGGCCTGAGAATTCAATAGACTGTTAATACGTGACACTTAGTTGCTCTTTGTGTTGCTCTGTCCCCGTGAGATCAGATCTTTACCATTATGCTCTATTTCAATAATCATCTGTCATTACAATAATCTAACACGGAAAAAAAAAATTAATTCAAATTGTTAGGCAATAATTTCATACCAAAAACATATGTGAATTGCCAAGAAAACAATTTTACATGTAACAAAGTATGATACTATTGATTTGTAAGTACACTTGCTGCAATATTTTTATTGATCAAATAAATGTAATCACAACATTTTTTAAAGATCATTGGTGAAAAATATTAACATGTGACAATTAGTTTGCTTTGTGAAAAAATATCAAGAAGAGTTGATTTATCGATGCTGAAATCATTTTATGTATGAAAGCAAGTTCATTGATAATGAATTGTAATGTTAAATGAATTCATGAAAGCACAAGAATTTTCACTTATGATACATGTGAATAGATGAAAAAAATGGATAATAATATCTTCAGTCAATCAACTTATGTTTAAATTGAAGATAAAAGATATTGAAAAAGTAAGTCTATATTATAAATGTGTTTAGAAAAATAAAAAATATGACAGTCCAAACTAATCATTCCAAAGAAATTGATAAATTTTTGGTAGCACATTTTTTTCCGTTTTCATTTCTAAACTTTTTTCATACTCAACTATCCATGATTTTGATATTTTCATTTATTTGATTTTTTTAACACTAGTCGTGATAATTTTTTACTCTATAGGCAAGGTAAATATGAAATAATCAACTCTAACAAACTAAGATTGAAAATCTAAGAGATAGATTTTTATGTAGCTCAAGAGCATCAAAGATTATGACTTTTTGTTTGATATTACATTAGATAATGTTTTATCTTTATTATGTCACGTTGATGCTGAATATCAAAGAAACTAGAGAAGAAACAAACTACAGTTGGCTATGAGTGTACACTTGATTATAGATTCATTTGTTGGAGATTTAGATCGGAGAATTGCATTAATTAGTTAACAATAACAACCAAATATATAGCAAAAAGTAAAACTATCTTGTTGAATAGACTAATCATTGAAATGAGATTGAAACAACATGTTATTTTTTTAGAGTAATCAAAGTATATTGTATCTTGTAACAAATCAATTGTGAATAGCATGCTGTATCACATGATGTATTGCAATCTTATTGTTGCATAAGCTTGTTATAATTACGATAAATTCAATCTAGATGAAATATTCAACATAATTATTTCCTTGGAAAACACTAAAAGAAACTATGATACTTTGCAAACACAGGTAAAGTTTATTAGCAATAAGGTTATACATATGATATATTATAAATATTTACTCTATTTTAAATTGAAATATAATTTATTTATAGTTAACTAGTGATACTATATAGGTTGTCGTATAGAATATAACCTCAAATATTTATATAAAAACATAGAGGTTAAGATTTCCAAAACATGGATCCAAAGAAAGATTATTATGAGTTAAAGTCAGGTCTTGACTAACGCTGATTAGCTTAACTTTGGGTACTTAAACTACTTTTTCACTTTATTCTACAGCGGACTAAAATCAGTGACACAAACTTTGGGTTTTTAAGTAAAGCAATTGTATTCCCGTCGAAATATATTGATCATATGTGTATATTTTGTGTTTGCTTGGTTCACTCGCATTGATGTAGTGACATACTTAAAACTACTAACAAGTTTTAAAGTTAGCAAGAACCATTTGAGATATTCCCCAAATACATTCAGCTGTCAAGTAAATTTTTGGTTGAGTATAACTTTTGAGTAATATGATTACATTTCTCTTTAATGATTTTACCGACATTTAATTCTTTTGCACCCATATAAATAGAGTGAATTGTTTTATTTTCGGTGCATAAGATTTGCTTAAAATTACCATCGTTACAAGAAACATGTTGTATGTAAACGAATCAACTTTCTTTTGGTTTCGATCTACAAATTTTGGAAACGCTTTTCTCCAATCAACAATCGTAATTATATTCAATTTGGACAAGGAGCTCGTTGTGGTGCGTTTGGAAGAACCGAGGTCCTCCGATGCAATAACGAGGGACGCGTAGGTTTCGTGGAAACAGTAATGGATCCTCGATTCATTCGCTAACCCCGCAAGGACGTCGTGTCGTGTTCATGCGAGATCGGTACTCGGCGGCACCACGAGACGAGAGGAAAGGAGTGACGTGAAGCGAGGGCGATAGTTGCTTCCTTAGGGCGCTTTGGTTTCCTTTTGTTGTTTGGTGCGGATTCCTCACAGCGCTTTGAACTTCGTCGGATCCGAGGTGGTCGTCGTCTTTCACTGGCGGTCGTAGTCGTTCAAGTTTTGCAAGTTCTGAAGAACTTGCCGAATTAGCAATCGAGGTTCAGGATGGGAGCAGAAGATTTTTGGGCAAGCTTGGGGCCGGGAATTTGCGGCGCTGTGTTTAGTGAACAGGTTTGGGCAAGCCTGGGGCCGGGCATTGCTGGGGCTGTCTTTGGTGGCGGATGGTGGTTTTGGGTTGATGCCGTGGTCTGCAGCGCAATTACTGTACCGTTTTTGCACTACCTTCCAGGTACTGATTCGAGCCTTTAATTCCTCGTCGATGTAAATGAATTCCACGAATGTCATAATTCTTAAACGCAGTAAAACGTCGATTGCTCCGGCACCAGATCCGAAACGAATCGCAGTTTTCGACGAGTTTTCTGTTTTTCAAAGTACGAAAGAAACAGGACAGCTCCTGATTCTTGCACTTCCTAGCTAGCAAAGGAACCGTGAAGCTGCAAATTTCCGATGGTTGGGTGTTTTTCTGAACACAGCCGGAATCTCCACAATTTTGATCCTCTGAATCAAGGAATCAACGCTGCGAAAGTCCTTTGGCCCCCGCGAATTTTCTGTCAGCCGAAGAGGTGTTCAACTGTATAGTTCTGAGACTAGTGGCAAACTTGATTATCTCTGTCCTCATGTCTTCACGTCATTTGCTACCGACGGTCTCGATATCTGTGTGGAGTTCCCAAATTTTGTTCATCAAGCCTTGTGAACGTATGAAAGTTTTTGACTCTAGCACAGCAAACAGCCATCCCAGGATGTAAATTTACACTAGGTTACGTTCCACTTTACACTCTTGGTAGGTATTTTAACTGGTGCAGAACTTCTGAAAATTGAGAGAAGAGTTTTCTTTTCTATGAAGGGAATGAAATAAGTGTTACACGTTCCACGGGCATAACCCCCACACACTTTACTTTCCTCAGAACATAAAGGAACGAGTACACGCGGATTTAGATAATGCAAGCACCATTCTATGCACACAAAGCTGATTAATGGGTCTATCTATCTATGAGCAGGAATATTTGCATCCATTGCTGCGCTCATGTTCAACTGCGTCAGGAGAGAAGATCTCACCGATTACTCACCGTACGACGATGGCGAATCATGCAGGTACGCACGTCTCCACCTTCGTAATCAGTTAAAGACCTGGCTTCGAAGACCTGAATTGGAAGCTACGGCTTACGGAGGAAACCTGGATCATTTAGAAGATAAGAAAAGTAGCTATACTAATTAGTAATTTCTTTACTAGTCCTCAAGAATATAGGCAGCTGAGAGATGTTGTTATTAATATATATGGAAGAACTGGTAATAAGAGGAGACGAAATCAACGGAGAGGCGGAAGATGGTTTCTCATGTAGTAGGAATCAACCCTGCAAACGAGGGTCGTTTGGAGCTTCCAGGTTTCAACCCGGAAAGTATTCACTAGCTCATTCACCTGTAGCTGTTGGCCCGGAAATATGTGCCTAAAAGAGCAGCCCTGAAAATCAGAACATAGGGCTTAAAAATAAAGCAGAGAAGTTTCAAGTATGTTCACCATCTGAGCTAGGTTGTGGTAGATTGTCGATGTTATGCATCGCCTGACGGTGCTAGATGTGATCATTCAAGCTAGTGGCAGAGGAGTTTGGAGATATTGGTTGTTTAAGTTGGTTAATTTCGGAGCTGCAATCTATTTGTTAGTAGATCTTCGTGGACTTTTCCAATTTCAAACTTCGAAGTTCAAACCACCATCTAGCCGAAGCAATTTGATGTTTGCTGAGTACTGGTGCAACCATGTTGTCAATTCTGGAGCGTGTTGTCAAATCTTGAGCTAATTTTTGTCGTTTGTTCATTCCATTCTATGCAGATCAAAGACTTGGCTCTTTTTCGCATACGTTGTTTCATTCGTGTCTTTAGCAGGATCAGTCGGTATGCTGCTACAAGATGCCCATATGGAAGGAAAGCCGTCTACGTGGACTGGCGCAGCTGGTGTGATTCAGTGCACTAACGTCCTTGCCAGGTATTTCCTCCGTTTCTCCTTACAAAGTGCGTCTGCCTACTGCTTAACATCGTAAACACTTTTTGAAACGATTGGGTTTGACGATTTGGAGTCATTGTCGAGAGGAGAAATCATTTTCTGGTATTTTGAATCTCATAATCTCTTTAGAGTGGGAGGCCTTTAAGAAAACTTGTTACTACACCCGCGAAGCATTTCACGAAAGTCCTCTTGGTTTTCTGTGCAGCGGTTTAATATATTGGACATCCAGATCGGCGAACCATCATTGACATATGTTCTGTCGTTACTTCGATCAACCAACTTGATTTGCTTATATCCCCGCAGTAGTTGCAGCTTGTTGTTTGAAAGTTTCCGGTTCTCCGAAACTGTCGGATCTGTTTATATGTAAAATTTATACACAAAAACTGAAAGGCCTTTGTGGGAATTTCAATCCCAATGCAGATTCCTTAGGTTATCAATGCGCGTTGTGTAGTGACTATCACTCCTGCTCAGTCGAACTGTATTTTGTTCAGTTGTTAGCATAAGCATTTGTAAATCGTTCACATAGCACTTTTGTTCAAGTTGTCCTCATCATTGTAGGTTCAGCTTTTGCAGTTTGTGTAAACGCAATCTTTCAGTTGTAAAACTTAAAGATCAAAAGTCGGAAGAAACTCAAGTTTGGTTGTTTATGCAAGTTGGTTCTTGTGTCTGCTGAAGGCCTTTGGACAGAAGGTGCAAATTGAAGTGTGATTATTTCGTCATCATGCGTAACCTAGTTTGTTGATTTGATCTGTTCTGAGACTGTTTTAGGGTAAAGTAGACGATAGAACATAGACAGCTATTGACTGAAGGTTAAGAGATAAACTAAAGTTTCACTAACCAAAAAAAGTAAACATAACTCGCCGTTTTTGAAATATTACATACAGTTTAAAAGATGTGAATGAACTAGTGTCACGTTACCATTTTACTTCAGTTCATTTACGAAGTATTCACGTACATATATAATCTTGCCTATGGTTACGTGGAACCCAATACATGTCTCGAGTCCCATTCTCCTTTGAAACTCAAGAACACCACTTGAAGGTGCTAGTCCGGCGATACAGATCGAGGTCGAAAGGAATCAATATATTCAGTTTCCAACCGCAGAAAGAGCCGGGGCCTTCGAAGGGAGGATCAAAGCATAAGATAGGTTCTCAAGCAAGCACAGATTGCTCCTTGGGAAGACATGAAAATCTTCAGAAAGGGATAGCAATTCGTGCTCGACGTTCTACTCTCACGCCTCAGTTTGATACTGAAGCCAGGTCATCAGCAACTGCCATTTCAAGCATAGGACACATACCATTAGGGAGAATGTTTCCTCAGGATCCGTTTAGACCTCATTTGTCTTGAGCCCTCAAGACAAATGAGGTCTGAATGGCGTCAAGACATACACTAAGATATTTTGAGACAGATACAACCCGTGAAGGCTTTACTTTCATAAACCTAAGTTTAATCACATTGGTAGCTCAATCTACAACTCAAAAATCCGGGGTAGAATATTCTTTCAGGCCCATTGAGATTTATTTGAATCGGAGGATACAGTTGTGATATCAAATCTGTACCCAACTCTAGTACCTCTCCCAAGATTTACAAGAGCTGGGTAGCCTCTACAAGCTGTATAGCATGTAACTGAGACGCGGCGGAGCCAGATAAGTGTGAACATAATTTGTTTCGGATTCACTCTATTTTCATACCAAGGTTTTCCATACTTCTGAAACTTTTAGCCTCGGTGACTCTCAAGTTCTGTAAATACTTACTGAGGATTTTTATGATCACATATACCGGTTTGAAGGATATCTCGAAAACTACTCAGTGCCTCGGGTTGCACGCTGACAACCGAGCTTTGCATACATTTTGAGATCACATTCATGGAAGATAAGCTCAAGAAAATATCTTGGAGAAAGATTGATTGAGAAACTTTGAGCCCGGTAATATATTCAACTTCCAAGGGCTTTGATGTCGTTTTCAAACAAAGGGATATCGAACGATATCCCTTTAAGTACTGGTTAAGCAATTCTGCTGCGTTCTTGCATAAAACGCAGTTTGCTGAAGACTTTTTGAACTAGCATAGTGTCCCACCACTTATGGTTTACTTGTATTCTGGCAAAATCATAAACGGAAAGGACACATATTCATATAGCATTATCTTCATATCCGAAAACCCCTGCAGGTCTTCTGATTAGACCTCGCATGATTCTGGAATGAAACTTTCACACCTCAAAACAGAAGTTTTGTAAAACTTTAGCTCTGTGATGATAGGGGTCCTTTGAAGACGACACAGGTTAAGAATCTCATAACTTGGCAACATTAACTAAAACTCTGACATGGTAACTTTTTTGCAGCCTCAAATCTTCCTCTCAAATGATTTGAGATTACTAAAAACTAAAGGGTAAAAGAAACATATCACTGCGTTTGTGAAGAACGTAAGCCTGGAGAATGGAGCCTCTCCAAAAACAACAGTGTACATAAATATATATCCATTATACTAAAGAAATCTACTTCGGCCTTAGACTACATGGGCGAGAAGAAACAGGGCTGTGTACTCACGAGTGTTTGATTTTTCTTCTGGATATATGCACATCCTCTGCTGGTATAAATTCACATCCCTGCATTGGGCTGCTGCTTGTAGCCCAAGTTATAGCGAGCATCTGGTAGAGATAATCTCTATAGGGCCGAAAAACTGACAATCCGGCCAACAGAAGAAGCTATGGGTCCAATGGCCCACTACAACTTCAACTCTTGTGAAGACCCACATGACTCGTGTTCAAGCGATTTGATCATGGCAAGATATCCGACGGCAAGGCATTTGACAACTACTTTTCAAATAGAGGATACAATATGTCTGAAGAGGCTGATTGCTCTGTTCCCGTTTTGAGGGTATACGTCGACTATAGCTGATTCGAATATGGACGTGACGTCTTAGAATAGCGAAGGTAAGGTGGTAAATTATTCCGACATCCGTCCATGAGGAGATAGTGATGGTCATATGGAGTCCTCATAGCTCTCTGAACTTCTCAATCAGGCGGAAAAGAGTTAGTGTATGGCTCCCTAATTCGTTGACATACTCTCTGCTGCTCATCCAGTCATGTCTAATCTGGTTGCCATCTGAGCCGCCGGTTTTCTGTCCGTATTCCGCGGTCGATAGTCAACATGAACACTCCCAGCACTATTAGAAGCATACATTGATCAGGCGATTTATTGTGCGAGCCATCTATCACTGTTTGCAAATACGATTGGTCTAGTGAACCTTAAGATTTCATAATCTTCTCATTGACAGGAAAGTAACAGAGGTGGAATGGATGTGTAAGAAAAAGGACAATCGTGCTCGTCGTTCTAGTTACCTGGGAGAGGACTGAGTGGTAAGAGCCTAGCTCAATATGACGAAGTCCAGCAACTTCCCCACCATTGACAATTGTAACTACAAACTCGGGAACTGGAAAGTTGCCAAGGAGGGAAGGAGGTCAATGAATGAAAGTGTAGCAGAAGTCATACTTTGGAAGAGATATACACAAGCCGTGAGCAACCGACCAGTGGAGACACTTGAGTACAAAGTTCCACTTTCTAGAAGAAGATTCATACCAAGACTTAGGCCTACTTACTCAAGTACTTCTAAAGCTTACGTACGCCACTTGGATACCCATACCGGCGGCGGTCAGTTGCTTAAGATAAAAATTCATATGACTGTTCCTAGGATTCGCAACAGGGAGGTATTACTGAGAGAAGTGACTAAGGCGAGCAAGGCAGTTGTAATGTGCATTGATGTGTGATGAGAAATGTAGTTGGTAAGAACGTAAGAATTTCGATTTGTGAGTGCCAGAACACGAATGGGAATATGTGAAGCATTTGTGAATATTACAGTCTTCTCCTTCCAAAGGAGGTCAAAAGCTTTGACTGACAATACTATCATATAAGAATGAATGTGAGGTTGTGTCTAATATTTACCTTGTTCAGCCTTCTTGCATTTATCATAGAAACACATTTTATAATTTATATTCTAGTTCTTGTCACATGCGAATTACAACGAAGTTTGTGACGTGTTATGAATGTGGTTGGGCTGGAGTTCGGAATCATCAATATCGATTTCATCTCAAATGTCGACATGCAGAGTAGTGGTTCTAAGGCCGGAAAGAAGCCTTTTGTTAACTGGACTTCGGACGAGAAGATGAATTGGAATGATAACCGTCAGTTAAGATGTGATGTTGAGGAGTTGATAGCAGGATATAATGAACGAAATCCATCTCCAGATGGATCTGGAGAACAGTCTATGAGCAATTTCAGTCCACTCATCCTTGAGACTTATTCTAGACTGCTTGAACTTAACTGTACTTAAGCTAAAGTGAATAACAAAAATGATGGGATGTCCCATCTAGCCCTATCACCGATCAAACCAAGCTGGTAACATCAGATATATGTACATGTACTGAATATGAACTACTGCGTTTCACTTATACGAAGAATCTGTGCAAAATCTCTTACATGTAATGTGATTGTTTTACACTGGATTTCACCAATTAGTAATTTCTTTCGCACAATTAAAAGTGTTTCCACTTGCTTATATATATATTTTTGTAGATATTTTATGATGAATTTATCATGATTTCTGATGGAAAAATTTACATATCAAGAACCAAACAGAATTAAGTGAAAAAAAAACTTCAGAAATTTGTGATGAAATTATTTTTTTGTAGACTTTGGTGTACTATTTTACCAATAATATCAAAGAAATTTTAAATGATTGAAAAACTTAAACTACATGACATGTTATATATAATTTTGAATAAATTTTATCACACAAGTAAAAAAGTATCATTATATCAAGAAATAAACTATGAATAACTTTCAAACTACTTCTTAACTTTCAAATTTTATAATTATTTATAATAATAATAACTGTATGAAAATCACACACTAATTTACTTAGTTCAAATCCACATGAGTCTACGACCGAGATAAAAGCTGAAGTAATCTGAAGAGCATTCTGACTATCACAATGAAGATTGACATCCGGCTTTGGCATTCCCATCTCAGTGATAAGCTTGTTCAACCAGATTGCTTCCTTCGTTGCCTCTGCTGTTGCAACATATTTATCTTCTGTGGATGACAAAGAGATGCACTTTGGAACCGTTGATCTCCAACTAATGCAGCCACATGTAAGAGTGAAAACATATGTAGTCATTGATTTTCTCTTGTCCAATTTTTTCCATGATCAGCATCCACATATCATAAAAATGACTTGGCATTTATTGCTTTTGCATCAAACTATAGGCCATGTCGTTATAATTATATCATAATTAAATGATATAATATCATTATAAACAATATCTTTACATTGTGTGATTCCCTTGGCTAGCTTGGTAGCCTTGATTGATTCATATATATTCGTGGATCCATCCTTACTCTTTTACATGCACCTACAATCTATCATTTTTTAATCTTGGAGCAATTCCACAAGTTTTCAAGCGTTGTTGGCATGGAGTGACTTCATCTCCTTTTGCATCTTTCCATTCCACTCTTGCTTCTCACTAAAAGCTAGATTTCAAGAAAAAATATAGATCTTCATCTTCAGTGATCAAAGCTTCACATGAATCCTCAGCATTAGCTTCAATATCATCATTGACTAAATAGTCAAATCAAGTGTCATAACTAGCCGGAGCTTGATGTTCAACTGCACTCTACAATTGCCGTCTGGATGAACATTTCACTTGATAAATATGCTAAGCTTGATGTTCAACTGCACTCCGCAATTGCCGCCTTGATGAAGATTTTGCTTGATAACTAGCCTGAGCTTGATGTTCAACTACACTCTGCAATAGCCGACTTGATGAAGATTTCACTTGATAACTAGCCTAAGCTTGATGTTCAACTGCAATCCACAAATTGCTATCTTGATGAAGATTCCGCTTGATAACTAGACAGAGCTTGATGCTTCACTGCAGTCCACCTTGATGAAGATTCCTCTTGATCAATCTGTGCTGGTTCTAAATGTGATTCACCAACAATCAGCTCCTCTTGTTCTACAACAAGTGAAACCTTTCCTTGTGGCTCATCATCAATGACGTGAATATCAATCTTCCCCTCAACAGTGTCAAGACTCAAGGATAAGAGTCTTGTTCTTGTGCACTTTCTTTTACTCATTTAATGATCTAGTTTTATTGAATGAAATATCTTTTATTTACAATGAGTTTGCAGGCATTAACATCCCACAACCTTTGACTCTTTACTGCTCTTTGATAACTAATAGGTAAACATTTTTGGGCTTTAATATCAAGCTTGGTACTTTTTGGACTAAGAGCATAAGCATGCAAACCAAAAATTCCTCAACATAGAGTAATCATCTAACCGTTTGTACCACAATTCAAATGGTGTATTGAAATTGATGGAGCTATTAAGAGACAAATTTATCAAGTAAGTTGCGGTATTCACAGCTTCAGCTCAAAATGTAAGTGGTAAATCAACAAGCTTCAACATACTTTGAGAGTGCTCCAATAATGTGCGATTTAGTCTCTGAGACACATCATTTTGCTCCAGACTATATGGTGTGATAAGATGACATATAATTTGCTTCTTTTTGCAAAAGAATTAAAGATAAAACCACAAGAGTGAAACGATCTCAACTAGAGTATTCCAATTCTTGAAAATCTCAAAGATCTTAAATCTCTGTTGCATGAGAAAATTTTACACAAATCTTGAATAGTCATTCATCAAGGTTATGTAGTATACCTTTCTATAGTGTGAGGAACAAGGAAAAATACACCACACATCAAAATGAATGTAATCAAGAATTTCTTGTGAGCTATGCACTTCAACACCGAATGCAAATCCCTCTCCTGTTTTTCAAATACACAATGCTCACAAAATTTAAGCTTGCATTGCCTCATTCCGGGCAATAAACTTTATTTGTGTAAAATTGTCAAATCCGTTTCACTCATGTGGTTTTATCTCTTATGCCACAAATGAGAAATCAAATAAGCAAATGTACTAATATGTGTCTTTCCAAAGATCGTTGTAACTCAACAAGATATATAGATTTTTCAACCTTGAACTATTCATGAGAACGTGGAAATCATCTATAACACTCAAAATTTCATTGTCAATGATCCATTTCAATACTTTCAAGTTCAATTTTCCAAGTGAGATGAAAATCTAACACATACTAGAGATGTGCCATACGTTGATCAAGGTATGGATCTCATCATCAAACATTTTAATCTTCATAACTCCAATGACAACATTTTTGCAGTACTGATCATTTTCCATAAAAATTGTATCATGAGTTTAAGAATTAAAGAATTTCTTAACGTGACAAATGTGGTAAGAGCAAGCTGAATCTAAAATCCATTTATCATTCCTAACATGGATGGAATACAAAGTGCATAATCAAAATCTCAGTTACAGCCACGCGTATCGAGGATTCACTGGTTGCCTCACTACCACAATCTTTACGAATGTGTCAGATCTGCCACATTTCTGGCATTTGATGTTTTTATCATCTCTAGATTTATATTTAAACCTAGACTTGGTCTTGAAATTTTCATTGTCTTTTTTACTAAGAAGGCGTCTTACCAAGAAAAACTTTCAAGGCAGTAGACAATGAAGTGAATTGATTGGAAGAGAAATACATAGAAACAAACCGCTTCTGTTGCATGTACTCGATCAATAAAGCAGTAACAACTTCATTGTATGTGATGTTTTTCTTGTCACAATGAGATAACAACCAAGATAAGAACTGGTATGAGGTCACCAAAGAACTCAATAACTTAATCGTTTATTGCTCATCGATCTAATATTCTCCAAGGTTCTCAAGTCCAGAATCAAAACATTGAAAACAACTATATGATCTTAGATCTTAGCATCTTCTGCCATCCTGAAGCTGGTGAGGTTCAAAGCAGTGTGCATCCGATTTAAAAATTCTTCTTATGGTACTTATCACGCAATGTTGCAAACAAATCTGATATAATTGGTGTCATCTCTAATTACTTGAAGACATTTGGCTTGAGATACAATATCACAATACTCATAGTCTGATATTGAATGTGATTCTAATCATCATCATCTACGTCGTCAGGTTGTGATTTAAACATCATGTCTAAACTCATAGCAACAAGTACACTAGTGACTTGTCGTTCACACAAGATATAGTCATTCGGTCCATTAAATTTTTTCACCTCAAATCGTGGAACTCCAAGCTTACTCATTGCTATTGGTTGCTTTTACTCCTGAAAAGCAAGCTGAGGTCGGCTAGTATTGTCTCCTTCTTCTCCTCATGGTCTTGAGTTGCTTTCTATATCGTTCAAATCGCTCATTCCTCCAGAAGTTAGCAAACATTCTGTCTCTACTTCCACAACTTAACCTCAAAAATATTCCCAAAAGAATGAAATTTTCAAGATTAAAATTTGAGTCCACCTTCGCGTAGCTCACAAGGTAATTCACTGGAATGTGAAAACGGTTTGTCAATATCAACTCCAAGTAAAATGTTATGAATTGCAGACTGGATAACTAAAAGTTTGAATTCGGACCTCCCAAGGTAATCTTTAGGGCCACAAATTCTTAAGATGTACGTTTTCAAAATTGTCTTTAATCCGTGTGCTCAACTTGCCCGAGAATTACATTGCAATATTTGAGCTCAAACAAAAATATTTTGTCTGGTCAAATCTTTCAAAATTGCCAAAAATCAAGCTCTTCATATTTTTTTCCTTTTTTGCCAAGATTTTTCACAAGGGGCATTATCCCCCGTGGAGTTGCACGTGAATACTTTTTTTTGGCCTTGCTAGATCCGGGTGATCTGCCGCATCACCGTACAATAACCATAATCAAGCTTGGCCCCAAACTTTAAACGTCCATAGCTTTGTGAATTCTTGACAAAATTCAACAAAATTTAGGCCAAAACAATTATCTCATAGAGTCCGTCAAGCTTATGTATGCAGGAGCAGAAATTGATAGAAAAAATCACTAAGATTTTAGGAAATCAAAGCAAATTTTTTTTCAATAGAGTGAAATAAACCTTTTCCACTTCAAATTCAAAAAATCTCTATGATTATTTGATGAAAAAATCGTGCCTTTTCATCAATATGTAATGAGTGGCTCTAACTCCAATTCCACAAAATTGATTATTTTGAGTAAAAACTAAAAAATAATCAAAAATTTAGCAATATATTGTATCTATTATACAAGAGCTTGAATATTGTTATTAAAACAAAAAATTCTTGAAATTTAAAGATTATTATTCAATTTTTGCTTACAAAAATTACATGGATTTTGTTAAAAATTCAACATAAAAACCATGCGCATAGAGATACTCTTCACAAGATATACTAATTTCAGACGTGAGCATTACATTCACATGAACATTTCAACTTTTAGTTAGATTAAATCCTAATTGTATCACTAAGAAATTTGGTGAACTGTTTTATATAGTGTGAGTATAATTTAAGGTAATTAATGAAATTAATTTTGATTAACCTAACTCAAATTATTAGAAACTATAAACTACTTCCTTACTTGTTATGCATAGAAAAATAATCACGACTTCAAGTTAGTAATTTATCAATTGAAGTGACGAAAAAATTTAAATTTAGAATTTTTCTTGTATTTATGTCACTCAAACGTAGTAATACATACTATAATTTCTTTAAAATTTCTATTTTTATTAGAATTTTTTAAAAAAATCTATTATAATCACATTTTTAAAAAATATGACAATTGAATTAATCACATGAGTTATGCAGAAGAAAATTTTTGTAAGATGTTTTTTACACAGAAAATGAAACATACACCATATTAGTTAACATTGTACAGTCACCTCCTGCTTAAGTAGGCAAATTGAACCCGGTACAGTACTTAACTCGTAGGTGCGTACTTACGACTCTCCACCCTCAAATCGCGTGCGTGTCGCTCCCATGGCTAAGATACCTGAATAAGTCATCTCAGAACTAAACAAGGCGAATTCTCTTACTGAAAGTGCTATAGCAGAGGAATACAAAGTCAGAAAAGTGCTATTCAAAAAGTTAAAAAAATCGAAATTTGGAATAAATGTTGATTTCTGGTATTCATGATAGGAAATTTGTACTCACAAATACTAACTTAAGTCAATGATTGAATAAGTTAGTTAAGCATAGTTTAAAAGTGATTAGTTGTCCAAATGGGGATGTTTAAAAGGACTAAGTTATGCAGTTTTAGAACAAAGGTGGTTGGACGAAATTTGATCCAGACTCCAAGGTAATAAAATTTTTTGCAACGTTACAGTAACATTTATTCACCATTCTACATTTAAGTGCTACATGTACAATTGGATTACTATCATATTTACTTACATGTTCAGAATCGTTTTCAACTTCCTTTACGTACATTTTTGTAACACTTCCTGTTGTTATTGTAAAGTTATAGTCATTAATTTTGCTTGCGATTTCATCATGTGAGAGAATCGATGTTACTCAAAATCTGAGTCGTTGAACTTTCCTTCACAGTTCTCGTCCGAATGTAACTCTGAATCACGATGTGTACACGATATTTTTTCACCAGTGCCAGGGTTTAGATGGCAAACAGTACCAGACACTCATTTTAGAAAACTCCACAAACTCATTACAAGCTCGCACACAAAAACCTTGGGAGGCTGAGACAGGATTCGCGCAGGAAAAAAGCATTCACAGGAATGCTGACCATGCTGTGTAAAAAATGAAAGCCATAATTTTGTTTTCAATTGATAAAATGCGGTGGTGATTACTAACAATGAACTCTACCTCTACGTCAACTAGCTGTACATGAATTCTTTACCCCTTCTTCCTCTATCGCCTTTCATCATTTCTGCTCTTCCCTTTCTAAGGAAGTACGACCGATCGAAGAAAAATCGACTTTTTCTAATTTCGAGATTCTTCTCACTGATGTAGTCACGACCTTCCCTTGTACACGTCCCATTGGGTCCAAACACAACTTTGTCGCTTGTATGTGATTCAAGGGAAAGCACTACCCGAGGTCCAAACTCTCATTTACACGGCAGCTGGAGACCTTCGCATGCCCAAAAAGACAGCAATTGTCAAGAACAACCAGCCCAAGAAGCAAGCCACCAGAGCTCCGGCAACGTGGTGGCAATACCTCTCGAATACGCCGCAGATTGCAGTCCAGCCGGGTTGAGAGATTCCGTTCTTGCCAATGTAGGCGACAGCAGTAGCAGCGGAAGCTGCTGAGAATAACATGTACGACACAATCTGTACCCAGGACATGTCAGGGATCGTATGTGGCCAGGGAGTCAACAAGAGAACACACTCTAACCATATACAGTCGTGCAAGTTTCAACGAAAGTTCCTGCGATTAGGCTAGGTAGGAAATTTTACCAGGTCGAGGATAACGAGGTGCTTGACGAGCATAGGCGAGTGAGAAATGAGCCCCAGAATCGCGGCGAACAGCAAGTAGATGAATGCAATGCAGTTGGCAACGACAAACCACCTGCAGAACGCACAGAGAGGATAATTAAAGTTCAGGTCAGAACAGTCAAGAGACACAACACTCGTTACGCTGAAGTGCAAATTCGAGGCATCACATAACACTCTAGAATGCGGGGCACTCCAAAGACAAGCTGGCAGCACTCTCGAGGTGGTGCCGCTCCGGCAGAGCACATACTGAAGCGGGTAGTGGAACGATACCCATGACTGGCATAAGTTTCCTCTCACACTACATTCACCGTCAGGTCGGACAGAATTTGGCACGTCAACTCCAGTACGAGTTCAAAGCCCAAATGTCCAAACGCAGTGATTTTCCTTTCGTCAAAAGGCTTCCAGATCAGAATGGGATGCGTGCAACATGCCGTGCCGACCATCAACACTGCCGACCTCTTCACTGACACGTGAAATTGAATAACTCCTATATCTCCATGTAGACAGAGAAAATTCCTCGATTGTCTTATGACAAGCTCCCGTAAGAGTTCAGACCAGACTACACAAGGGCTTTAACGGTGTATAAAGACGGGAAAGTGTCGAGTGGGAAGTCATCTGTTCACTGAGACCGATCTGACTGGGTAGCCTCGTCCTTCAGAGAGTGGTGCTATCTCTGGTTCGCCGCAACAACGTCCAGCTTCCGCAGCAGAGCTTCCAGCTCTCGAAGGGTGGGTGCATGACTCGCTATCGAAGACACACGACTCTGGTACTAAGCCTTTCTGAAACACGCTAGATAATAACAGCACAAGAGCAGGTCGCAACCAGATAGTTGCGCATCTTTTCCAACGATATCAAGCCAATTGATCGACAGGGGTCAGAAATGAAGTCAAAGCTCAGACGACGAGAGCTGCGAAAGGACGTGTCCTGCATGTGGCAGGGACTTACATGAACGCGTCCGAGTAGTGCCACTTCGACCACCTGGTGAAAGGACCGATGGTAATCTTTTGCTTATTGGTGATCATGGTCACGAAGGCCGATAGCGTCGCTGCGAATGCCAAAAGTCTAAGAAGAGCAATAGTCGAGTGAGACTTAGATTTCGCTGGGGCCGCTCCATTTCTGAACCCCTTGTCACCCTCGGAAGCTGAAAGAGTAGTGCCTGTGGACGACATCGTTCCTGATGAGCTCAAGTTCCGGCACACTCAGAGTTGCAGCGACGCAATATGGTCAGTTTCTGTTTCTCTATGCCCACCCAGCCTCCAGTACGAGCGATCGAACTCAACCCACAACCGTGCAGGGCAATCCTCAACTGGGCTCGAGGAGAATGAACAAACTAGCTCCGAGGCTTCACGCTCACTGTCTGGTATACCAACAACTGCCTGGGGCTCCAATGACGAGATCTCTTAATATAAATATTTGCCCGCGTTCGTAGTCAACAGCAGCGAAGGGGCGGGCCAGGCCAAGTGGAAGATGTGCAAGGCAGTCTGTTCCAGTTGGAGCTGCTCTGCTTCACTGCACACTTTGTCGCCGAGCAACCGGATCGCTGCCTCGGCGCCTCCTTTGGCCCCTTTCTTTATTTCTAAACGAGGCTGCAGCGTGACTGGAGCCGCCTACGCACGCTGCCGTATTCCTCCTCACACAAGCTGAGCTTGACCAGTAACGCCGTCGGTATGGGGGGCTGGAAAGCTACGGCGCGCCGTTGGGTCCAGTTGCTTTCCCCCGCTTTTCGTCACCAGTCGCGATCGTCATCGCGACTTTTGTGATGGGCTGGGACCGCTTCGTCGAGAGAAGGTACAGATGACTGGCTATCCGTTAGGCCTGTGAAGTAATTAGGTCATTTCACTGGCTGCGCTTCCTCGATTCATGGCGAGTTCGATCACTTACAGCTCCGCTGATTCTAACTGTCCAGAGTCGAGCGACAGGCTAGTCCGACAGTTTCGGTAGACTCGACGAATGTGGAAGTGGGAAGACAGGTGAGGGGGCATTCAAGCTTACAATCACGACATTAATAGAAGTCTGATCTTATCTGCACTGTCTTCATTACCCCGTCAGTTCTAAGTAAACCTCACTTGAAGATTGACTGCTGGCGTTTATATATATTTCATGTTTGTTGGGAGGAGCTACACAATGCATGAGTTTTAGTTCTAAGGTTCTCATGATTCGAGTTGGATCGCAGTTTTGTACATGCCATTCCCAGGTGTAGAACGGGACAGGCAGTTGACTCCTCCTTTTATGTCTTTCCAGGCTACGTCATTTTTAAGCAATATTATTCTTTTAACAACCCTAGAGTTTCAGTATAATCAAAAACTTATATGCCCACGTAATAAGGAATCCAAAGTATTTTGGCTTTCTGATTGGAGCCATTTTCCAGTAGTCACCTCGCACTTCAAACGAGGGAATAACTTGTCCAAGTCTTGTGATGTCAACTCCTCTTTCCACTCGCCCATCCAGCACAGCCGGTGCAGCCAAATCCAGATAGACAGCGCAGCGTGTTTTTGATAGGAAAAGGAGATCCTCTCGCATTCACCACAGCGATGCTGGACTATGTCGATGTCACGACCCTGATCCTCCAACTACGAAATGACAGTACATCGACAATAAACTCTTTTTTTGAGAATAAAACGGACTGCGCCTGACAATTGGAGGAGCTTAGCTGCTTGTTTAAGCAAGCAACCACGTTAGTCTGGAAGTAGAAGTAACGGTGCAACGTGGTAGGATCAGTTCATGTGCCAGAACTCCCATCCAATGGACTAGAAGACAGCAGCGAATGCGGCTTGGCCAGACCTCTTGTGCATCGGTGGTCAGCGTTGGCAATTACAGCTGCAAATATGAGTCAGCACGCTAACCTGACTTCGGTTTTGACTTCCGAGTTGACGTTCAGTGACCTCCTGAAGCTTCCTGTCGCTTTTAACTATAGTCAACTACGTATGGATAGAGATTAAACGGGTCAACTAGCCTACCCTAGGTGGCTAGGACCTTACCTCCTCTGTGGTGTTTTACCGTTCACCTTCACGGGAAGGCAGAGATGGTAGGACCTTGGGAGGGCAACCCGTTAGCCGTGGACGTTTAACTCGCTGTCAAATTTAGAACATAGCTGTAATGGAGCCCAGGAGTGACCAATACACGGAGAGAACGCTCTGTGGATTTAATGAGGCCTGGGGGTCAAGGACCTAGAAAAACCAGAATCTGAAGGATTCGCTCTCTGAGCTTTCACTGAGGAGCATTAGGCTCCAGGTACTCGTGAGATTGAATCCGTAGACACCCATCCTTTGACGGCATGGACTCATATGCCGTGGGTACGTACGGATGCAAGGGTTGGTCGTGAAGAGAGCATTACGTTTTCTGGTATTCATAACCATAGAGTCCTCTCAAGTATTTCAGCAGCTACACGAGGTTAACTCCTAGACTACGGTGACTTGTGAGCTAACCTTCAAGTTAGGTAGTCGGCCGGTTAAAAACCTTACGGAGAACCGTAAGGTTGTAGGCTGGCAATGTAAAAGTCGCGCTTATTATCATCATCAATCTCAAAGGCTACAATGTGTTTCTAGTTAACAACTAAATAAGCTGACTACAATTTGAGATGATCTTCTAGTCTATGAGGACCTGTCTTTGCACTTTGTATCATATTTTTGTCCCCGTTTATATATCTATATATGTTAATTTGAAAGGATAGATGGGGATCATTCAGAAACGTGGACAGCGAATATACTTGCACCTGTTATCAACAATCCAAAAAAAGATTATCAACTTATAGGTTCTTTTCTCATTAAATATTTTTTAGGTCACAAATCAGCATATATGGCAAGCCTTGTGGCAACTGCCATAACCGTGTCCGGTTAAAACGCTTTTATAGAATCCGTGCATGTTATAATGGAAGAAATTCATTCATGGTAATTTCATAGATTTGACAAATTTGCTATCCTATCGAGAATATGGAAGTTCGAAGTCTAAAATTTCTCGAATCGCACTTTTTCTCTCATTTGCCCTCTAGGAAATACGGTATGCATCCTTGTTAAGACATGCAGTGCATGCGATGTGTGTTTACACATGGCATACCTAGAAATATCACGACTAAACTAAGGTGTTTGGAGACCAAATCCCTTCATTCGCTCTCCATCTTTCATATTTCCCATTTACTTGGCATGAACTCGATGTGTTCCATCTTCATATCCTTTTGGGTTTTTACTGTGGCTCCCGCAGATCCTGTAATTTACCACGCAGAAGTTCCAGTTTCTCTCTGGGTCATGTTTCTATGTGCTTTGAACTTCCTTGGAGACAATTAATGTGCAGTGGACCTAACCCCATGTAACATGTTTGGTTTCATCCATTTACTTGATGTGATATTCCCATCCGTTTCGTTCCTTTCTGTGCATAGTTCACTTCCGGTATCACCACTTGGGGTGAGACTAAGAATTATGTCAAGCGACCCTTGTCGGAAGTACACCTAAGTAGTCTTGTCTAGAAGACAGGCACACTGCAATATCGCATGTTCTTGGCTACAGAGAGAATATTGACGAGTTTAGGAGGCTTTTTGCAAAAAGACTATCCAACAAATCTTCAGTTACCTTCCCATTTTTTACACAAATATGTCTTATTGTGCTTTACCTGCAAGAGAAGCTCCCGGTGGTGGATCTGCCGGGTGCTTCTCTTGCAGGGAACCACGTGATATATATTTAGCTTGAACAAAGGAATCTTGTGAACAGACTAGAGAGACTGGGAGCTACGTAGTTTTGAAACAGTCAGACGAGGAAGACTTCGTCTTGTTGGTAAGTGCAATGATTGTTGTGTGTGATGTCGGCGCTTATACGCTTTGACAGTTAGTAAAAAAGAATGCCTGCGAATTCCAAACATCCCGTTTCTCGGTTCCTCATAGCCACAGTCGATAGTATCGACTCGATACCCAGTCATACTTTGTTCCTGCGATTGATCTGTGAAATGATCTGTAAAAAGGGAAGTTCTTATGTCTGGACTTCCTGAATTTGAAGACTTAGTCTAAAACTATCATCCACGGGAAAATGGACCGTATCTCAAGTTGACACATCTCACATTAGATAAATAAATATATTCGTGAAGTTGAGAATATCTTATAGTTACACTTTTTCGGATATCTATTTCGACCTTTTGATCCTTCTCGAGAAACCCAATGAGGAAAAGCCCTTCCGGAATCCATGTTCTCCATATTTGATGCAATCTCATCCTAAAACAGGTGCCGACCACATGCTTCCTATACTGCCGCCCGCTCTTAGTTCGATAGTGTGTGTATACGGCATTGTCCGCTGGCTCCTTTGTTTGCTTTCGCCAACGTGAAGGGCAAGAAAGCCAGGCTTCTTTCTGTGCAGCACTGCCCCACTGCGAAGACAACCTTTTAGCCAGAAGAATTCACCTGGGTTCTATCTTACTCTGCCTCGAGTGTACAGTAAGTTGCGACTTCAGTGATTTCAGATTCATATATCAAGATGCATACAGTTCAGAACAATCACTAAGGCGATGACGATTGATAAGACGATAACAGCAATGAGTTAGAATTGGTTTTTTCTGATTACTACCGTATATGCAGTGCTGTACAATAACGTTGCCACACTTCTGTAATCTGCAACGTGATGATATTGTCCTAAACTTGCTTACATATGGCATCCACGCACTGGCGATGTTTCAAAATTATAATATATACTTTCTCGACGTCCGTTTTCCGTCAATCTGCCAACTAGGATTTCATTTCGAAATACCACTGGGTTCCTCTATAGGTAGTAGACTGCCGAGGGCCCTCCAAGTACACTTACAACACAGCTCTGTACAAATAAAACAAGTGGTTTCTCATCTAGGTCCAGATGAAGTACGGCTCTTTTAAACACAAACTGTGGTCCGAGGAACAACTGAAAACAATCATAAATATAAGAACATGTCAGCACTGGACCTCCTATAGGATGCTGCTATTCCCGTATGGCCTCACTGGACCGGTACAGGTGTTCCTCTCCAGAGAGGAAACACTGCCTATCTTGCGAAAGGTTGCACGTGCTGTTTTGATCCCAACGGATCGATCAGAGTCCCAGACCTGTGCGGTGTTAGATTCGTAATTAAGAACTAGATCCAACAATGAGAAGACATACATCTTTTATTAGGCTGTATTTAGGTCCTTGCAGTTCGAAGGCTGCTGTCTTACAGCTGGATTTTTTCGTCTTCAGAAACATGCAGCAGTTTGCGGCGCGCAGTTGCCTGGGGTTAAAGTTAGGAGCAAAGGGGTAAATACTCGCAAGTTATGAGTCTTCTGCCGACAGGATAAGTACACTAGATGTGATCTTCTCCCTAAGTACAGTACACAAACGATGGACAGACCCCATCGTTTGTAGTCCACTTGGTCCCATGTGGACTTCTATGTGATGGAACTGTGCCCATCATTCCGAGTTAAGGAGGTTAGGTTTTATACACATGACAAAGTTTTGTTCGAATGGGGTGGTTATATATTCTCATCGACATGTCTCAAGTGGAGGACAGCACTGATGTATTCACAAATAGCCGTACAGATAATTCAACTCCTTGTTTCTCTAGAATACAGATATATAGAACTTTCTGTCTTAGTGAAATTTCCCGGTAGAGGTTACAATACTAAATGACAGGTTCATAGTAACGAAAGTTCCTTCATAACTGGAGGTTTCAAGAGCATATGACATCTTCTCGGATGCATCAACCTCCTCTTCCAAGAAATTAGTTATCAATCTCCAGTCCGAACTTTTCAACTGGAGGCTGGTATCCTTTTCATGTGCCACCATGCGTAATGTCTTTAGATTATATATTGATAGATACATATATCTACATCTATCAAGTACACCCTATTAGATATATCCTTGATGTTATTGTTGTATTTTATGAAGTCAATAGATTAGGTTTTTTTATATTTTGGTCAGTCTTTCTCTTACCTCAAAAACTTATGATATCCTAGAGTAACTTGAGAACGTAGTTTAGGATAATTATTAAAAAATTTAAATATCATCAAAAAATTTGGTTTTCAAGTATGATCAATTTAAATTCTCATACGATGAACTTATGTTAATGTAGAATAAATTAATTTAGATGTACATTGTAATAAAATATGCAAGTGGATATCAAGATCTTCATTGCTCAGAATATTGTTCTCGCTAATATTGCTCATCGATCTATTTACTATTTTCACAAGATATTTTCAAGTGTAGGATATGATATTTGACAAGAGACAAATTTTGTTAACAATTCTATATGAAGTGGCTTACTTAGGCTTATTGTGATAGAGTTCGCATACATCATTGTTGCCTATTCAAATACTCTACACATAATTCTTATACTTCAATTTGTAATTTATGAAAAAATTAAGATCTTACATAAAGTATGAGAATAACATCAATACCATATCATTTTTTTGTATACAATCTTGTGACAAACTAGATATATTTGATTCTTAATGAAAAACGTGAAATCCTCAATTTTATTGATTATTCAATAATCTGACTATAAATAAAGAGGGCATCATAATGAAACAGAACTTTAGGAGATTTTATATGAAATTGTTGTGAATGAGGATAGCAGTGCATATCGGTCTTGTTACAGTCTTGTATGTAGACTGTAAAGAAGACTTGCTAGCATGCATTCTTGTCTAAACATGCATGCATGGTAGCAATCTTCATGCATCAAGCCATTTTGACTTAAATTGTTTTTTTCTTCTGCATTGACGTAACATTTGGCTTGATTAACAACCTATAACTTCAACATTATAATATGAGTGTAATTAATATGAATATATATATATATATATATATATTGTCCATTTCAAGATGGAAAAAGAAATTATCCATGATGTAATTAAAGATGAGATGTTTGCCATGGCGTAATAGATTGAATACCTGAAATATAAGTAGAGTTAGGATGGCTTGCAATATATTAGAGTTTACTCAAACCTTTGGTCGGTCCATGTGACAAACGTGGTGGATATGTACCTAGACAGGTGCAGCAACATTAGCCAAGATCTTCAAGCAAAAGAATATGATGAATGGTGAACTATTTGCTGTTATTTGTAGGGTATGGAACTGTGTACAGAACTTTTGTAATTGAAAGTGCTAAACCTCTAGTGAATAAAGGGAATCATTCTCTTCAGAGTGCCAGAGAATAGGGATGTGTATTCTAAGGTATAGGATTATCAGGTTGTACATTGGAGAATAGTTTTATCCACTGTTATCTTCAAAGAACTCAGTCACTTCAAAAAATTCTGGTTATTATCTTACCTATTAAAAAATACGAACGAGAGTTCGTACTTTTGATTCGTGGATCTTGCGTGATTGGAGTTATGGAGTGATAAGAACGCACTTTTGGTGTCCCACTTGGTGTGCGCTCACAGATATTCGGGAATATATATATATCTCTCTCCTAAGGCTGCGAGCTAGAAAATGAAACCCAAAAGATGTTGGAGAATTGAGAGCAAAAAGATCCTGAAAGATCAGAAGGCAGCAAGGAGTAAAAAGGAGAGAAAGTCTCGTAGATACACGTGAGAAGATAGATGCCTAAACAGTGCTACTTTCTATAAGAAACCAAACTTAAATTCCGCTCCCAGTTCCAAAGAGGTGCTGTCAATTTTCGGCACCAAGTTGCGACTGTACACGTCAAGTAAGTACATTTATGATCGAACATGGTTACCTAGACAAGTCGCATCGAATATAAAAACGAGATTGGCTAGTTATCATTTACTTAACGCTAATTAGCCCTCAAGTTAGTATATGGTCGAACACCTTATAGTTGTTATTATATCCCTGCTACCCTGTATTGACCAATAAGAGAACTGTATATGCTACGATGTATATTACTTAGCCCTAAATGAAAGATAACTAGTCGCTCCCAAGATTACAGAATATAAAGATGTGACCAAACCGCTAATCTGCATGTGAGATGTATCGCCCACCACATTGAGCTGCGAAGATCCAACCTGAAGTGAAAAGATGAAAAATGATGCGTAAATAATCTTGGCGAAGCAATATTGATACGTGCCTGGATAAACGGATATCCACACGCGTCTCGTCCGTTCTTACGTGGCACAATACGTCGACTGAGAGTAGTAGTCTACCTGTCAGAACGCCACCTTGTACTTCCGTTGGTCGTTATTATTATCTACTTTTGGGAAATGAAGCTGTTGTAATAAATGAACGGATCCGATCCTTCATCATGAGTGTCGCCCCACGACTTTCACATGTTCATCCTGCTCGTCAATTATATTGCACTCGAGACTCCGGTTGACTCGTAACCCGCGGTTGAGCCGTCGTTGGTTCCATCACATAGTGATGCTGCTGAGTGGCCGAACATAGCCCGCTATGGTTGGACTGACGCATTTGTGCCAAAATTTGGCCATGCGAAGACGGCAGCTTTTTCTGGGCAGTCTGATTCGCGTTGCTGAATTTAGGAGCTCCATGTCATAGAGCAAATCCCAACGAGCCAAAGACAGCGGAACGCGCAGCAGTTGTATCCTGGAGTGTGTGCTGGTTTTTGCTCGACCTTGGCCGCGAAGAAGACCAAATCGTTCATGGCTTTTCGGCTTGGGCTGCGCTGCACAATGATTTGTCGTTTAGGAGGCGTGAGTCGACCATTCTCGCGTGAATCTCAGCCGGGGAAACTCCACCAACAGCTCGACAGCTTTTCCCGCTGTTCCACAACGGGGGCGTAGGAGTTTACCTCACTTGTAAACTCCAGGGCCGCCGTTTACTCAAATATATGGGTGGGATCATGGTGTGCCGATCTTGTTATTCTTTCGAAAGGGTGTTGTTCCCGGCACGTCTTTCGTGCCTTGCGAGCCAAACGCACCTTTCACCCATACGGAGATCACATGATATAGTCAAATGTCAAACCTTATCAAACCTGAAGAGATGATGTAGTGATTCCTGGACACATCATTGTTACTCATGTGCCCGTGTTCTACGGGAAGTCTCCATCAGCCCCTCTGTTTAGGCGAAATTAAAGGATCTGCCAATCCCTACATGATAATCACCAGGCGTTGATTGTGACATATTATATCCAGTCTGGAGTTATGAATTATTGTAGTGGCATTGTGACCTGGCTTGCTGCGCGTGTAGTTTAGTTTGGGCCGTTTTCCCTCGAACTGTCGATTGGAATACTCGATAGATCACTTTTCGGAGAATGACTACTGTATCTAGGACAAGCGTATTCGACGTTTGTATCTCCCACTGGTGTTAGGTACTGTCATGTTTCCCAACTGTGGATCTCACACTCATTTCACTTCAAGTCCCCTTGCACTAAAGTTGAGTGGGTTATAATATTATCACAACGCTAAATGGATTGTTAGATAGAAGATCCTCACGAGTTTCTTTCAGGAGATAATGAAATGGTCATGGTCCCTTGAAAGTCTGTCACGATGGTCGTCCAGTTTAATATTTTAGTAAGTTCAGAGCGTGCGCGAAGAGTACAGGATTTTGCATGATTGGGAAGTAATTGCTGGCTCACAGTTGAACTTGAGTGAGTGACGGACCTTGGCGAGGCTTGCTGTAAAAGTTGATGAGACGTGTGTGCACTGTGGGATCACGACTTCTTCAGTCAAGGGGAGTCCAAGCTCGGTCACGGTGACCTACAGTTCTCAGATTTGGAAAACACAGATCTATACATTTCAGCCCCATCTTCTGGGAAGCGCGTGCAGACACGTGTACATGAACTTATGCTTCCCTGTGAATCTATGTTTGCTCGCAAGGTCGGAATCTTTTGCAAGATCTTGTCTTCTAAAGTTAGTAACCTCTGTATGCACGGCATCCGTTTCCCTGCAGCAATATGATGTGCCAAAACTCAAAGCTGTTCGCCCCTTGAGGAAAGTGCATCACGAAGATCTGTAAAAAATTCTGGCTCAGGCTCAACCTAGACCAGTTTAACCTGGCTTTTGCCAGGTAACAAAACGAGGTCGATTAGAGCAGCAAGCTCAGGAGTGTGACAGCCGAGCGGAACTTACTATCATGTGCAGAGCCTACTATTCTCTCGGCCTCCTCTGGCCGACTCCATGTGGGTCTAGAGCCTAGATCCCGATATTGCGGGCCACTACAACAGTGGATTAAGCCCCATTGGAAACAGACTCGTCTCCAGTTAGAATTCCGTCTCCGACACCTGTCTCTTTCACTGTGATGTTTGATGTTCAAGATTCAAATGTAGGCACAAGCTCCTGGATATATGCGAAAGACAACATTATACTGTTACATTACGGAGGATATGGGTCCTTACACCTACAGGTCGAAGTTATGGATTTTCAGGAGTTCGTTAAAAAGGGAAGGGCGATGTACCCGGAGCGACTGTAGCTGCGCATCTCTCGTAGAAGCATGACCTGGTCTTAAATAATCATTTCAACTTGGCCATTGTGGCTAGACGCGATAAGCAGCCGCCACATCGCTTAGTTGGCCGAAGCCAAGTGTCATATATGGCTTCACTCCTTTCGCGCAATCATTTTACTTGATGTTCATTCATAAATAGTTGGGAGATGTTAGTTGTCGTAGGACGTATCTACCATCATGAAGATATATTATGGCTAGCACCATGTTGACACTGGTTTCATTGATACTGGGTATTCCGATCTTTTTTCCAATTTTTATTTGGTTTCCTCCATGGCATGTGCACTTCCTTCACTTCAATGTGCGAATCACTCGGGCGATAAGTCTGCAGTTTCATGTATGGAATCCCTGTGCATACATGAAACTGAAACAATCAATCCGGTTCGTGCATAGGGTACGGTGTTTATTTGCAGATTTGATTTTTTATATTCCAGTTCTCAGCCTTTTGTACTGCAATAGGTTTGTAAAGACAGATAGTGGGAGGCTTCCTCTGTCTACCGTTTTTAGAGGTGGTCGGCGTACGAAATCGATTGTTTGGATCTTCTCCTGTACGAAGTCTTCGATTTGAAACTGTGAAAATATCGAATGGCTAATATAATCTATTTGTCGCCAGCGGTGTCACCGTAGAGAGAGGATGAGCCTGGCAGCATAAGAAGCCTATATCGAGTGTGAAAATGCACAATGACGTGACTTTCGACGACTGTTTCCATGCATTTCGTCACGAGTATGGAAAATAGTTCAGACACATGCTATAGACATCTCGAGATGGTAACACTCGTGTCTAGACTATCACCACACCAGTTCACAAGCACGATGATACAGAGGAAGATTGCTCGATGAGGCTGGAAAAGGGGATTTCAGAATCATCACCGCTAGTAGTTCCTTTTTCTGCAGACAGTGAATGGCGTTGCTTTTGAGAGCTGGAATTTCTGTCCCCACGGTCATGCACTTGCCACCTTGCCTGCACGGTGGGATGAGACGCGTCAATCCGCTCCTCTCCACATCTGTTGGAGAGCAGATCTCCCCAAAGAGATTTGCAAAATCGAGTTGAGTCACAACCATGTAACCGCACACGACATTCGATAACGCGATCAAGACTTGCCAGCTCATGCATGCTCCAGAACAGAACAGGATACGGGATCACATTTAGACCTAGCTTATCGATTCAGATCTCGACTGCTCACATCGAGATCTGCAAAGGACCAAACTCAACACAGGAATGCCTTCACCAAGCTGAGTTGCGTTGCTTCGCACACCTGTGGAAACATGATTGAAGCGCCATTGCAAGCCCCTCTTCTCAAATTGGAATTTTTGCCAATTTAGACATCTCGTAATTGTTCCTTGCCCTTCAGCGACATTAACCGGTCAGGCTTGGCAACAACATGTGCTCACGCAAAGGTTCAACGCATAATACTTCGAAATGGTGGTTTGCAGCTGCCAAGCACCCGAGGAGTTTCATGTCAAGCGGTTTCGCTGATGCTTAAGGTGTCAACAAAAATTGCTCGAAATTCGTAAGGGGTGAATAACCTCTGTAGCCCAAGGGTGCAGATGCTCTGTGTAGGAGCTGATTTTCAGTGACTTTCACTCAATGTACATTGCACGGGTTTTCTCGGGACAGTCAAGGGGGGCTCAACTTATATCAGATATATACGAATGAAGAAACTCATCCTCTATTCTGTCTTAGATGATAAATTTCCGCTTTTCGCGAAGAGTTTCAAGTCGGCGAGTGTTCTGTCTTCCCTGTCTGTCTTCATGCGCCAGCATTTATGAGAAAGGGCCCGACAAAACGTGGCGCAGGGTAAGATGTTGGGGCCTGAAGAACAGATAGATTCCGATCATCGTGTAGAGATCTTGGATCTGAGTGCCGAAACAGTGTGACGCAAGCCGTGAAACATAGCGACTACTGTCGTGTGACCAGTGACTTGCGCACACGTCGAAAGCAGGTGGAATTGCATCCACTTCGAGAACACATGTATTCCCTTCGTACGAAGATCGTCTAAAGAGGAAACGGCTCACTACCTGCCTCAAAATTTCTTGAACTTTCGTGTGTGAGACCACGGAGATAATTATACCACGAGTACTTTCCTTGCGGGGAATTCAATTCGAGAATATCCGTTGCCCTGATATAAAGAGCCGTGCGCTGTAATTTGCAGTTTTACTGCCATGGCCTGTCCAAAGCTCTAAACTCGTAGTGTAAATGCGAGCTCGAGTATATTGATAAGTGATCGTAAAATGCTGCTCTCACAGAACGAACTCACAAGTTGAGCGGGATGTCGAAACCTCAACAGGATTATCACGATTCGAACTCTTAATTACTCCAGTCCTCCGTCCATTCAGTGAAGCTCTTATTGTGAAACAGGTCACAGGCACAATGCTGTAGAGCGTGGCAGGTTATGCATCTACAGATTTACGAACGGGATGCTGAAGCCAACAACTCTTGGAGCTATTAAGAATATTTTACTCGACTCAGTACAAAATATATCCCATCACGTCCTTAATGGAATCATCGGTCAAGTCTTCGATCTGCTGAAGCCCTCATCTGGATGCAGCAGGTAGTACGTGATCAGCCGAAAACTCGTGGGATGTGGGACCATCGGCTGAAACATCCTGCAGAGTCTAGATGATACCGCCACGTGTTAGTTCCACTGGAGTGATTCCATGTTAACCCTCTCCAAGACCGAACGTGTTAGAATTTTCCAAATTCTTTCGTCATCATCTGATTGCATGTGACCATAATGCACCATCTGATTTGACAAGCATATAAAATCTGAAACTATAGATTCTGATTCATTGTGTGGCCCTTTATCCAACGTTGATCAGGTGACAACTGAAGACCTCGTTGAGGAGGTCTATATGATGCAGCACAAGAAAGTTTCACACATTAAACAAGCTTGGGAATTGTTGATGTCTCGCACAGAACATTCTCTTTGCACTGCTACATGGTGGCATGAGCAGTTTCATGTGCATATTTGTGTTTCGACTTCCCATCCTCTTGGCCCTATTACTTGGTCCCCAAAACCGCTTTGTTGAACAAATGTGTGCCCTTGCAACAGTGATTATCACATTGGGAAGAATTATGTTTTCTGATCTGAGCAGAACCCTCTTTAATGCCAGCTTCATTCCATCAGGGAGTAACATTTAGCTATGTGGTAATATAGCTAAATATACGATATGTCCACAATATTCAGAGAACAAAATGCGAATTAGGAGAAAATAACCTTAGAACGTCCGACATTTTTCCAATCTTCAACGACCTGGAGCTTGACGACAAGGTCTCTGACAATCATTGCAGTAAGCGTTCACTTTCCTTGTGCTTGTGGGCAGAATTTGTAACAACATGTGGAGGATGTGATGAGGTCGACCATGTCCAAAACGCCTATCTAGACGTAGCTTCTTCTGCAGATGAGAGCAATAGCGTGCGAATGAATGGATGAGGCCCACCCATGGCAACTCGGTATCCCATGCCATAGCTATTAGATGAAACGGAAAGGAGCAAAGAAATTATTTCTGATATGATATTTCGAGCCCATTCTGAGAATAAAACATAATAAGAAAAAGACTATACCAACCGATCAACTTGTCCTGTATACTGAAAAATCTAGTCATTCATACTCTCTTTTGTCGTGGAGAAGCCAGTTCCTTCCAATTGTTATTGGTACCCAATTCCACCTTTGCTTTGGTATAATTCTGGGAATGATGTGCAATTCTGTATGTTCTTCACCGCACATGTTTTGAATGGAAAACTTCCTGGCATATTATCATGCCACGTAACTCTGATTGACGAGATGATGAAAAGAATGGATGAGTATGATTGTTATTTTAATAGTTTATTCACACATTGCCTTATGACTATAGTAGGTAGTTATCTAGACAGGTTGGAACTCAAACTTTCCAATAAAACCACCTTCAAGTCCGGTGAAATGACTTCCACAAGGCGGCGGACTTCTTGACATGAGGCCTGAGATTTATGATATCGACTTTACAGTAGACATCTACATATTAAATGCCAAGAGACGTCCTCCATAATTAAATAGCAAAGGGAACAGGAATAATTTTCTGCAGCATGTGGATGAAAAAAATGTTCTACATTGCTGAGACTAAGACTAAAAAGTAATTTGCTGGAACTATGTTTGTAGCAGAATGCATGGACTATAGATGCCAACCTTGTATTCTTAGCACTTATATGTCTTGGTAACATGGTTTAAATAAGTAGATCTTGATGATTTTTTTAATGATATTTTAGTGTTATTTAGATATTAGATATTTGAGCAACTTTGTAATTTCTTTATTACTCTTGAATTATAAGTTTTAAGTTGACTTCTGTATGTTAAAATTTTGGAATCTTAACAATGAGCGTACATGTTTATTATTTCTTCTAGTGTGTATGGACTGATTCAATTTATCTCAAAATTTTGGTGCAAATATCTATCGTCATACAACCTACGTTGTTTACATGCCACACCCACATATATTTAGGGAACCAGAGCGTAGATGTACCTTAATGTATCACAACTCGCCTTCTATAGTTCTTCAAGTGAAAGTACCCGTGCAAACCAATAGGATTTGCATGAGTACTTCACTCGAACAAACATGAAGATTCATATCAAATCAAACCAAATACACTCCACATCTTGGAGATTACATGGAGAAGCTAGCGGAACATCATAACCAACGTACTGAAAGTTACTCCAACATTCAAAGTCTCAACTCAAAAATTTGACAGTTCTTAAAGTATGCGCGACTATAATCTCCGATGGGAATGAAACTAACCTAGGTTCTACTTAGCATTAACTCAAATAGAGTTAACCTTAATCTAATGCTAATTATAAACAACACGTATACACATGACAAAGTTACAAAGCATAGTAAAAAAAATACGTTTACAAGAAGTCAAGAAGTTTTACATCTTTAGTTACTTGTTTTGATCAAAGTTAATATTGTGTATACTCCAACGGTTTCAAGGTTTTTCTATCAATTATAAAATATAAACCAAGAGAGTAGTTAATTCAAAGATGTATACAACTATGAAGATAAGAGATAATTAGAATGGTTTCACTCTTTCTTATATATATCTTACCAAGAAATAAAGGAGGTAATATCTTACATCCATATTCCATTTCACTGTTAATGGATTGATGACTTGGCGAATAATCTTAACAAGCACATGGATTACTAACGTATTGTTATCAACTAATACACTCAATTCTTACTTACCAAGTACACGGATCGCTAATCCTTAAAATTATGAAAAGTGCACTACAAATTAATTATAACTTCATATCAAAAAAAATCTATTTTAGATTTAACTAATTAAATATGGTTACAAACCTACTTTCTTTAAAACTCAACGTTCTTGTCACACATCTGTTCAAATTTTTGAACTATCAAAGGTAGATTAGCTAGATTTTTAAATGATTTTCAAGTTGATTAATATAATGTATATCTTTTACATTGAAACAAATATTCTATTTTGGAATATTTATGGTCACATATTTGTTTCTTAAATATATTCTTTATTTCAAATTCCTCATTATCAGTTATCAAAGTTGGTAGAAAAGTTAATATTTGTTGGTTTGTGAATTGTTTGATTGTGATACATGTTTTTGCAATCATGACACATGAAGTACAAAATGTATATTCATAATGACGTAGGTCTTAACTTGTAAGACATTTCATCAATACGTTTCAATATCACAAAAGTACCAATAAATCTAGAATTAAATTTTGGTCTTTCTACAAAACACAAGTTTTTTTGTAGATAATAAAACATGATACTCTATCTGAAATATTAACTTCATATGATGAGCACTTGCATTTTGTTTTTGTTGATTATGAGTAATCAACAACTTTTTTTCTGGTTGATGTAACACTCTATGATTTATGTTTGACAAAATTGTTAATTGCGGTGATCAAGATTTTAATTAATTCCTGATTCATAAAAATTGCGTCTAATTACAATTGAACAAGTTGTGAAGCAATCATTGTTTGATGTGCATCATCTTATTCAACTTATCCACAATAATTATAAGGGAATCATTTTGTAACATAAGTTTTAGTAATTCAAATATCATAACTATTGTAACATGTTATCATTGTTGTTTCAAAGTGGATAAAGGTTGTAATAAACTAGTTAATTTTTAATTATTTGTCTTGTTTTGTGACAAGCTATACAACTTCACATAATTCTTTAAATCTTCTTGTATTTTAGGCCAATAGTACATTAGTGAGATGTTATTCAATGTAATTTTCACTCCCACATGATCTGCAATAGCTATAGCATGACTTTTTGACAAAATCATTTGAGAAATTCATATATGTTGTTTGTAAAATGCCAAATTTGTAATCTCCTTACGCTTCTAGCTTGTAATATTCTCATGATTTCTTCATAATTCTTTATGAAATGTATCATCTTATCTCATCAACAAATTTGAAGCTTCACTTTTGCAACTTGATTAAGACATGACATGAATGTGAGAACATCCGCAAGTTGATTCTTATTCTCCATATAAACAACCTTCATGTTGAAGTGCTGATGTCACTCTGCACTTTAAATTTGTTGTTTAGATGGATACTTCTGAATTTCTAGATAAACCAATGACTTATGATAGATCTCTATCACAAACTTTGTATCACACAAGTAGTGCTATTGATGTATTCTTTCCAACACAATGACTAATTCCTCTTGTTTCTTTTGTGTGATAATTATGTTCAGTTACCACCAACTTGAGGAATAAACAAGCAATTGTATGTCATTCATACTTACATTTTGGTAAGCGAATGCAATCCATTATTGTACCTTATTCATCAATAGCCAACTTAATACATCAATTGGGATCGTATCACTTGAGTATAGATGTGTGTTTACAGCATCTTTTAATGCCAAAAGAATTATATCTTGAGTTGTTATGCATTTACATATTTGATGTTTGCTTAGCATAGATGTCAAAGCTTGAACTAGACGAGTAAAACCTTTCAGAAATTTATGATAAAATCTTTGAATGCTAGAAAGCTCTTAAGTTGGTATTGATACTTTGGTGTTGTTTAATTTTGAATACATTCTATCTTCTCATTCATCACTTGTATATCTTTTTCTCTAACTCCATGACCAAAATAATTTACTTTTTACTCGCCAAGCTTACATTTTGAATCTTTGGCATATAATTCATTTTCTCTCAAAACTTGAAGTACATCTTGTAAATGATGCATATGATCACTCAAGGTTTCGATGTATACCAAAATTTCATTTAGAAAAACAAATATTGTTCATCAAAATCATGAATATAACAGTTGCATTAGTGAGATCAAAAGTCATCACTAAATACTCAAAGTGATCATAACTTGTACAAAAAGTAGTTCTGTTGATATCTTCATCCGCAATTTAAATTTGGTAATTACTATTTTTTGATTCAATTTGATGAAGTATTTTCTTCCTTGAAGTTGATCAAACAAGTTATCCATACGAGGTATTGAAACCTGTTAATTAGCGTTTGCTTGTTCAATCCATGTTTATCAATGTATAACCGCATGATCCCATCTTTCTCCTTCACAAATAACATTGGAGCTCCATAAGATGAAACACTTCGTTAAATAAAACCTTTGCTCAATATTTACTTCACTTGAGTTTTGCACTTTTTTAATTTGTTTGGAGGTAAACGAATCTTAAAAATTAAATTTTAAGATTATAATATGTAAGATGCATTTGATACAATTCATAAAAATATTTCTTATGTTAATATTTTTAATATAGTATTGCTAATAAATAATTTTGTTTTTTATATAAAGTAATATAATAAAAAATAATTATAAATCTATTTTCGACATATGATAATAGTTTTAGAATGGATTTTTTTAATACAATTTAAATTTTTTTCTTAGTACGGAAGATTCAAATAAAGGAATATGCAGATTGCCACAAAATTTTTTAAGCTATAATTATATGGAACTATGCAACTATAGTTACTCAAAGATGTCAAATAACATGTTCTGAAACATTTATCACAATAAATATACAAGAATATTAAAATTATAGCTTATTGTATGACATAGTGAGGGCAAATTCTTCCCGGTCTTCTACAGAGCTAGAAGAAACATTTAACAAAACATTTGTTTATGTCTTAGCTTTGAAGTTATATAAAGCTTTAGAATACAATCTTGACATACTTGTGAGATAATGCATGAAAATGTATCACATTAAATGTAGATGAGATATAAAGTTACTCAAATGGTTATATAGTGTACATTGTATAGCATGATTCCATTCTTATATGAATCAATATAACTGTCATAATGAAAAAATTTATTAATAGATTCTTGATATAGTAATCAACTTGTTTGTTTCATGTTTTAATCTTAATATGTATTCAAGGTGACAAACATATATAACACACTTAGCAAAGAAAAGATATGATTGCTTACCCCAGTCTAAATCTACAAAACACATAATGTCTTTTACTAACAACTCTAATTTGTGTCATTGATCGGAATCTGCCAACTAACTCAATCTAACTAATCATGGTTAAATTAAATAAAGTTAATCAAGATATGACTTAGCCTGTAACATTTGCATAGATAATCTGAATATATTAAATTAAATGATACTCATCATTAAGTAGGTACCGTGTTCCATGTTTGTGCAATTTGGTTATTTTTTTTTTACCACTGTATGGGGTGTTGTTAATTCACTATGTCATGCTTGAGTTTCTTGTACAAGATAAACCATTGGTATGGATGGAACAACATTTAAGAGGTGATTTGTCACATCATCTTCAAACGTGAAAAAGCTTCATGTTGTGTGAATAGTTTAAGCTCACGCTGAAAGTACCAACGAAACTCTAACAAGTAAATTCAAAATTAGTCTTATTGCTCGCTTCGCTATTCTACCGGCAAGAATTCTCACCGTGAAAGTTTGTTGTCCTATAGGGATATGATGTCTTGTGCTAAACGGGTAGTACTAAACAGCAAGCTATGGATACAATCAAGAAGGATGGGAATAATCTATCAAACCTAAGGAAATAAAACGAAACCCGTAGCGTAACATGGGGCTGGGTACAAGAGCATCTCAATAATAAATGTGTAGTATATCCTAGCTAGTATGTGTTAGTTGCTATTTTTTAACACTTCGTGACCTGATCTTACATTTTTCAGTACCCTGAAGGTGTGCTTAGTTGCCACTAGTCTGTTTGAAAACCCCATGAAGGTATTCATCGTCTATTTTGTGAAGCATGAGCAATGTTCAATCCACTTGCTTCGGTATCTTCACGAATCCATTGTTTCGAATCATTGAGTACATGACAATCGGAGCAATTCGGAGGATCGGAGCAATTCCAGGTTATCTTCACTTTCTTCAGTCGCGGTGGTCCTGGGTCGCTTTACGTGCAGTTATGGAAGAGAACTCTCGTTCAGATGTTAGGTTTGACTGGGTAGTCTCTAGCGATGGGAGCACATTAATTTTCTTTTCTCAAAGTGTTTTCTTCTGTTTATCTCGGACCAAGACGAGATGCGGTCAGAAGATTTTATACAGGCCTGGCACCATGTGTCCCAAGGGCAAGCATTGACGATTTTTGTTATGAAAAGTCCTCAGCGTGCATCCTAGGTTTGATATTGTTTTTCTGACTGCAGGTCGACGACATGTCCTGCGTTGGTGAGGGACGCTTCGTAGATATTTGATGTGTGAAGATGGGCGTTTATTGGCATGGACCGCCATCATCATCGTCATCATCACAGCAGCCATGCAACGCAGACCTGCTCCTGGATCATCATTCGATCCCGCTCCCTGGGGCGAATGTTATCATCATACACTGCCTGAAGTGGTGATCGGATCGGATGATGTGAAAGAAGGGATTGCGCACATACTTTGTTGAGCCTTTGCGGAAGAATGAAATTGAATGGTGACCCTTTCTTCACACTCGAGCTCATGGACGAATAGCTTTGCGTCATGTACAAGCACCTTCCGAACGGAGCTGACGATGCCGTTGACGTTAATGACCTTTTGTAGTCAAAAGGATGTGACAATAACAACCCTGGAAATCAGGTCAGAGTTCCAGTCAAAAGGAAACCGTTGGAGCACAATATTCTTTGAGCCTCGTTGAAGCAATCCGCAATGTACCTCGAAAGATGTTCTACAAAACTTCACATTTACTCCAGAGAATATATTACATGTCGGAGCAGCCATCGGGGCTATATATTTGGACTCCAACAACCTCATTTAGATGTTTGATGTCAAACGTCTCGTCTTCTTGTACGTGTTCCTTCCAGGTTTCCTGGAACATTGTTAGATTCGACTACTCATGCTGCTTAGCCATTTCCGTCCTTTGCCGGAGGGCTGATGTGACAATTTGGATCGTCGTAATATGTCAGGCAGTGGATAGCTTCGTAACTGTACTGACAGATTTGGGTTTTGCTACATTTAGAATGGGCTAAGGTCTCCTGAAGAGTCTTCTCCACGGTTTCATGTGTCAGCCGCACTGCTAAGTGTGCAGGTTACAATACCAACAAATTATCCTCTGATAAAGCAGCGAATGTTCATGGCGCAAACTTGCCTTTTATTACTTGGAGTTCCACTGTATATAATTTGCAGTTTATGTGGACATCGAATGTTAGAGAAATGTAATCCAGTGATCAGATTTGTTGATCCAGTGCATACATAAACCTGGAATAATATGATTTTACGACTGCATTTCATCTCATTGTAGTGCTTGAAACCAACTGGGTACCGACTCTCATAACAGACCTGGAACTGCCTCGTATGTGCCAGGCCTAACTCGACCGCTCCCAAGCAACAGTGCCACCAGTTAAACTGGAATCATTGAGCTCTCATCCAGGAGTCATCGTCCTCTGACTCGAATCGAGACGTTGACGCGCACATGGTGAACGGATCAGATCAGACGGATTAGACATCTTCGATTAGACTCTAGAAAAGTCCTTACAATCCGAAGACCGCTTCTCGCGCGAAGAATTCAGTGAATATTAAATACATACTGTTAGGCCGTGACCAACTTTTCCTTGAAGACAAGTTGGACTTGTTCAAGAGTGACGAACATTTCTCCGATGAGTCCAGATTTTAAATGACTGCACTTTAAGTTCCCCACACATTTCTTCGCGGCAGGTCCACATCAAAGATACTTTCGGTGTAGGATCACCAAGTAGTGTGGCAAATATCCATGTTGCCCCCTTTCTCCGATAATGTAGCAAAAAGTACGGGAAGATGTGTAAATAGAAACTTGAGTTCGTAAAACGAAAGCTGTTAGCTTTCGCCTACAACAGTGTCATCACTGACTAATTAACATCAACTGATGACTCATTGGTTAATACTTACGGCTCGTATGTCGCAACATCTCATTCGAAACTAGTTTTGCCAGTCCTCTTTCATGTTACAACCTCTTCGCGGCATTGATAAAAAGTAAGTGGCCTCATTGACGTGTGTTACCATAGACACGAAATTAATATCGGCACTTTGGGTTCTCAACGATAATGGCTATCGAAGAGGCAATTGTAGATTCAGACTTAGTCTTGCTCTTTCGTCCGGCAACCTTCAGACGGAGGCTGACAGTGAACAATGGCATGTTTCCTCAACTGTGAAACTGGCTTCACACATTGTTCGACCTACATGGCCATCTTAGTTGCAGCTTTTATAGATGGTCGGCCATAAGGTACCACGGGCTGCTGACAATGTGAGTTCATAAAAAAAAGTTGATGTTCTTCGTCACCTCTTTCAAGCTCGAGGAAAACACTTCTTTTGCCTCTGAACCAGACGATTTTCAATCCGGTATATTTCGGGATATTCCAGACGCAGCCCTCGTCGGGTTGATGAAGGGAAGCGTACTTCTCGTACGTCTCGCGTATATCGTCTTGAATTTGTCTTCAGACACTCTGGTAGACACTCTGGTTGGACGCGTGGTCCAGTACTCTTGAGCAAGTCCATTCAAGATGTAATGATACTGTGGCAATAGCTTCTGACTACAAAAAGAACCTTCATTCTGCCCGTGAGCGATCATTACGCGTACAGACAACCTCACGGTCCACGGAAGAACTTATCTGCTTTGATTCACTTGAGATGGCAGAGCTGGTGATGCCTGCGATGTGGGTGGATTCTTATTGAAAAACTGATTAGGTATAACAGGAACTAAATAGTTGCCAAATTGTGAATCAAAGCTTCGATAATTTCCTGGTGCACCCATTGTTTGAGCCCGAACTAGGGCTGCTCGCTTGGCTTGTTGAATGCGCATATCCTCTGCATGCTTTTGGGCATTTGGTGCTTCATGTTGTCTTCGTAAATTTACCTGCGTTACCGTGTTCGTGAGCCTCAAATAGTTAATATGCCTGAGTGCCTGTATCGCATCCTGATGGACACAACCAAATTTAACTGCAATGCATTTTCTGAAGGGAAGTTGCTACATTCAAATACTCGAGGACTTCCTGCAGCACATATTTTTTTTTCTAAGTACGGGGCCGAAGACTAATTCAAGTTCTACACAATATAGGTATCTTGGAGATATACCTCTGGGCGCCGTCCAAGAGGTCGAGCATCAGTTACGCCTGGATTTGCTGCAAAAGGTGTTCTGCATAGGGTCAAAGTAAAGACATGAGTTGTTGAGTGTACAACAGTACAGTACGTCTACTCAAGACTTGATAAAGATAAAAGAGGTGAACTAAATATGCTTCTCTTATAACTCTGTAAAAATATGTATCTCTCTTCGATTCTGCATCAAGGGCTTGCTAAGTACTGTCAGAAGCTCATTCCAATAGAGTGACAAGATGTTTCCAATTCTGCCGTTCCAACAATAAATTCAGTCCACAACGGACATGATATGTGGATGATAAAATCCTCGATAATTTGAGGGTTCATGACTCAAGATAAACTGGAAACAGAACGAATCTTCCAGAAGGGATACAGTTCACATGAAACTTGAAGATTAAACAAAAACTCCAGTTATCACAGTCAACCACGGAATAATGCAACACTAAAGATCCCCCTAGCACCTGATTTCTGGTTTATTGTAGGGCCCTATCTACCTTCACAACGTTATATTCATGATCAATAAATTCAGAAGTGGAAATGAGGTCACGTAAAGAACTTTACTCTAGTGCTGATAGGAAAGAAAAGTCTCTCACCTTCCCACTTTACTCGGACCGGAGCTTCCAGCAGGTCCATGGGGAGAATTCATGGAATACTCGCCTTGCAAATCACCTGAGGAACATCAGCATTGCGTTGGAATTCTTCACAACTTGAACTACCTAATAACTGAAGCTCAAAGTCATGAATCCATCGGCACTAATGGACAAATTTTATTCTCAGAGGTACGAGACGAATATTTTTTGTAACTAACGGGCTGAAAAAGCCATAAACCTAGTATTCTAAAACTTAAGTAACTACAACATAAAACTGTGATTCAAGTAATCAAAAAAAGGCACGGTAACGTAGAAAAGATGCATGCACAAGTTCAATTCTAGTTGGACCTTCAATGAGGCTGCGAAAGTCTGCATATGCTCATTGAATTTGAATATCAAAGCACCGCCAATTAATCTGCAGCATATTGCTAAATGATACACTAAAGAATGTCATCAAAGGAGAAGGCATACCTTTCAATGAGGATCTAATTCCGGTTCTCTCTCTATCTCTGAATGAGCCGCTAATGCTGGGGGATGCTGATGAGGCCCCCAATGAAGAACTGGCCGGGCCTCCACCAATTCCAGTTGACACTGGTGATGGGGACCCGGAACGTTCAAAAGCAAATCCTGGTGGTCCTGTACCGATTCCACCTGATTCCCGTTTTGCACTAACCCTAGGCGGCTGCTGGTCGTCGAAGTGTCGTCTGACATTTCAGCAAGGAGATTGTGAGAAATCAGCCCATTTTACCGAACTCCGATTTTACCGACCATCCAAGATATGCAATTTCATCCAACCGCTGGAACATACGATTATGCACGCTCAGAAAAAAAACCAAACATTTTCCGACCATCAGCCATGAACGACTCTAAAGCATATCAAGAAGGCATCTCGTTATTAGAGCCCCTCTGCAATACACAACATAACATCTTACACGTTTATGTATTCATTCAATTAGGGTACATCTCGGGAATACTTCAATTCAGAAAATGTCCTCAAGAATAACTGCGACGAATCACATCCTACATGAATCAAGGCTAGTCATGACGACGACCATTCAGGTTCCTTAAGATTTACGATTTTACGATTTTGATTTGCCCAGGCAATATAAATTTGTTCGGAAAACGAAGCAAGAGTGGAAAAAGTGTGAATGCTCTAACAGAGTAAGCCATCGGCATATTCCATTTCCCGGACATTCCATCCCCATGTGAAAATCCTTTCTTCTTGTTCAGCTCATACAAACGGACGTAGACAGGGAAGGACAACAATGGTTGCAAATTGAGACTATTTTCCAAGATGAGACATAGGAAGGGAAGGGGGAGAAATGCTTACGATGCAGCTTTCACAAGGCGTCGACGAGGAGGTGTGTGTTCAGGAGTAGCACCTCCAGCCGATGCAGAATCCGCGCTGCTGCTTGCTCCTCCCGCGAGTCCTGCTCCTGGTCCCCCTGCAGATGACGAGGCTGGCGAAGAAGGTGCACTGGTCGAGGTTGTTGGCGATGTGGGTGCATCCATGATTGCATATGCTGTGACTTCACAGCTGTTGGTGCTGGCGGTGGCAGGAGATTAGCTCCAAACCTCAATTACTCTTGCTGTTTCTTGTCACTAGTGGGTCAGACAGACACCGAGTGGGTCCTGAATCCGCAAGGAGAGCGACCCCAACTTCCGAGCTTCGCCAAAGTTTCTCTTCAAACATCCGAAAATGAGGCAGCATCAGAGCTGTCTATCTGTAGCTGCATTGGCGGCTACTTCCATTGATGCATTCTCTCTTTCCCTCCAACCTTCCTCATTCTTGGCACTGCTGAGACCTCAAATCCCTGTTCCAGCCCCGTCTGTCGTACATGAACATCTCAATTCCGGCCATTTCCTGCCAACCGCATCTCCGTCTTGTGTAACTTCAAGTTTCTTGCTCACAGAATATGTACCAGAAGGACAAGGCTCTTCACCCTCTTGTGCAAACAGGTCACACAGGACATTTCGCGGAATTTATCCGTATGTGTCCAGATATTGCTTCCTACGTACTCTGGACGGTGGCGTCGTACCCAAACAGTCTTTTCCTGTAGAAACAATGTTCAGGACATTGATCTTCAGGGTATCAGTGACATGTGCAATTGTGCTACATGTGTCTGTGGATTTTCCGAGGTCTTGTAAGGGGAGAAAAAACTGAAGCGCAACCTTTAGAAGCCTATCAACAGATTTTTTTCAGAGGAGCAACACTAAAAGACTCATGATCGGCTTTGTCATAAACCCAATTACGGAAAGGACGTTCATTTCGTGCACATTTTTTGTGGCCCTTCAAAGTATTCTTTACAAGGTCTTCGATCCTCGGGACCATCTTTACGTCGTTACACTCCTACGTGACTTTGGCCGATCCTGTCCCAGGAGTTCGAAACCTCATCAAAGTGCAAGGCATACCCATCTTGATAAATGTCATGAATGCTTAAAGCATGTGCTAACATCAAATCAAGTCTCGAGGATGCCATCCCTTCAAACTTCATTTACTTGAGAATCGAAGAACTTAACAAATAGCCAGCCGCATGTGTAATCTAGGTCCTGGTGTGGTCCTCCTGAGCTCCAGTACGGACCCAACCTTGAATGCATTACCACACTTAAACTACACTGCTTCTCAATCACCATGAACCCTTATCTTAACTTGAACGGAACTCTGTTCTTCAGGCCGAGATGAATCCGACGAGGACCGAGAAATACGGTAGCCAGGAATAGACGCGGCGTACTCTTTCGGCAAGAGTGAGTTGGTTGGTGCCCTGGCCGGCCCACGGCATCAACTGGATTCGGTTCTCGAGCTTTCGATCACTTTCCAATAATGAAGCTTCCGCTTGAAAGCTGTGACATCGATGAAAAATTTACTTGTGGGGGCTCTCCAAGGAGTAATACGTGTTAAGTAAATTGCGTGGCAACAACCTCGCCGCTAATGAGCTCGTAACTCTCTAGCGGGTTGCCTGCCGAAAAATAGTAAAATTAAGATCCTCTTCTGTTCGCCCCTACCACGGCAAGACGCAAGGTTACAGTGAACGAGAATGGTCCCAAGGGTCTGACGAACGAGCACTTGCGATGTTTTAGCAGTTGCCGTTGCACTGAGGGGCACTCCACTTGCTGAGACTTGCTGCGTGAAGGCAGCCAACAGGACTACGACAGAATGACTCACTACATAAAGACCATGCGCGCACACTACCTAGAGGCTTCAGTCCAGAACAAAGGCAAGATCATTTCAGGGGGTTAAAATAGATGTGGAGTGACAGTGCTTGGAGCTAACCAGCTTCACGGTGTGCTGATGGATGTAATGAGTTCAACTCTGATACTGTGTTTCGTGTCAACTGACCTACACGAGAGAAGCCAAAGAGACCAGTAGTTACAACTTTGGAGTCAAGGGACACTCCACTGTGGTGACACCTGTGTGTAGGGTGCATGATATTTGACACTATTTTGCATAGGTAGGACATACGAACACTTGTGAACAGCTGACAGCTTCAGAAACATTGGCTCATACCGGTAAATCCGAAACGTTACAGCCACGAAGTCAACAACTGCTGATCGTTATGGAAAGTAAGGTGGAGGCATTGACGGAGCTGAGAGGGCCATACGATGAGTTGCATCCATGTGTCCATAAAATCCACCACAATTCGATAAGGTAGTATGTTTTTTTGATTCAATCAATTGTTCGATATACAACTGCTGCTGGGGTTGAGCTTCTAAATTACAGGTACCCGCCTGTGACCCTTAGCAAAGGTTAAACATGAATCAAGTGATTGGCTTCAGTCAACAAACAGTCTGCTCTCGATGCCGCCTGTACACCCGCTTCCCAGCCCTAATTTGCAATATGAAACGGAATCGTGAACCAACCGACCAAAATAACAAGCAGATTGAGACACAAAATTGGGGTTCTGGTATTAAAACGAGGATCGTGAGTCAATCTTAAATACACCCTGATGAAGGGACTCTACTTGTTAGTTTCAAAACTTGCTCTGAAGGTATCAACAGAAGATATTGCACGGAATTTGCATCTGTTGAAAAGTATTATTACTGGTAAAGAGACATAATTTTTGGATCAGATTCATACGAATCTACTTGGCTCGCGGCTGAGAAGCAATGTACTGAATTGCGTCCTGGCATGAAAAGATCTTGTCTGCTTCGCTGTCTGGAATCTCGATATGGAATTCTTCCTCAAAAGCCATCACAATTTCTACAGTGTCCAGACTGTCTAGTCCGAGATCATTTTGAAAGTGAGAAGTGGGCTCCACCTGAAAACAGGAACAAGCATCACATACAAATCATAAAAGATTAATGAAAGAGAAGACGTATCATTTTTCACGAGCAGCATATGACTGTCTCAGTCAGAAGAGGAAAGAACTCGGCAAAGCCTACCTTTCTCTAAGGACTGGAGAATGTGGTGCTTAAAGCCCAGTAAAACCCTAACCAGATAAACCTCAGCAGAAGAGAATACAGTCGTTGATGGCATGACCTAGATAAAATTCTAAATGACTTGGAATGCACGAGTTCTCGAATTGTATGGATCTCCCTGATGTACACCCAACCTCTATGATAATCGATACAGAAATCTAAAGTCTTCGCGTTCTGTCCAGCTAAGAAGGATGAACGGGTCGACAAATCACCACACAGAGTGCCAATTCGTAGGCAAAGAAAACGTGAGGAAGAGGTGGCGAGAAATAGTTGCAAACTGAATTCTAAGCGCATGCTCCTGAAGAACCATTCAGTTCATCTGCGACGACCTTTCTCGGAAGGTAGAGGCGAAAGCAGCCTTCAAACTCAGAATCTAGCTGTGCCGTCCTCATCCAATATGATCTGATCTAATCTAATCCAATCAATCAAAAGATGAAACACCAATCAAAATTGCATCAGACACATCACACCCATCGAAGAATCTCCGAAACTGACCTTGGCGGGATCGACTTTTTCCATTTTCTTGACTAAAGCAAGCACGCGGTCGGTGACCTCAGTCTTATCCAAATACGTCGCATGAGGCTGGTTTGACGAAGCGTCACTGGCAAAGCCAATTCTACCTTCCGGAGCTCCCCTGTAAGTGGTGGCGACCACGCTCACTCGACAATGTTGCAGCAAACTGGTGCGCACGACAGCAGCAGAAGATCGCAAAGCAGCCAGCATCGTGACCCAATTGCGATCCGATCACCACCTCGCTTCCGCTCCCGAATCTCCTCGTCCACCCACCAACCTGCTGCTGCTGCTAGTGCCGCGCAGTACACCCAAGCGACCAACCCAGCTCCTAATTTCCACGATCGATCACTGACTAAATCGATAGAGCCTGTCTCCTGCGCGTGTCGTCGTCGGAAGTGGGTGCTCGTTTCCCCTGGCCTCCCTCCCTCGCCCTTCCCTTCCTCCTCTCCCCGTTCAGCCACTTCCGCTGCCCTCTTTCTCCTTCTGTCACTCGCTGGCCTCTACTGTGTTGCAACTGGACTGGGGCCAGAATCCAGAACCCAGTTTGTGGTTGTAGTAGCACGAGGGACTGTCGTAGTTAGAGTTAGGGCAACAGCAGACGCGAACGAAAACTGCCTTCCGCTGGATGATTTCTTGGTGCTCTCGTCGTCATTGCCTACGGTGCTCTAGGGTTTCCTTCCATGCCTCTTCCGCTTTCCCAAGTCCACTTCCATTCTTAGGGACCGCACAAAGTGGAAGGGTTCACGAACCCACGCAGGGCTTCGTCTTTGTCCAGATCTTTCCTCGGCCTTGGCACCGGAAGTAGGTGTTCATGGCATCAGACTAGTTGCTGGACTTGGGGAAGTCGCGTCATTACTGTTTTGTTCTACGAGTTCCGTCTACTCTTGAGCTCTGATCCCACACATCTGATCTGCACAGAGTCTGGAGCCAGTATTGTAATTTTCCTCCGCTTGGAGCTGAGGTTGTTTACAAGATGAGGATCATCTTGCATGTATGTATGGGAAGATTGGACTTTTCGTTCCTGGTGAACCTGTGACCAGTGGCGTCCACGTCAGTCTGGATTCCGTAATATCACCATCGCATGTCATTACGAAAAATTGGACGTAGATCTGTCACGTCCACGAGAGATTCTTGGCTTTATTGAACGTAATAATTTGCTTCTTTCGTCACTCCTGTAAAGCCGCCCGGTGTATTTTCGTTTGTTATTTAATATTGTTATGTCCCCCGGATTTTGAGTGCATCTACAACTCCTCTGATTTTCGACGGTGGACGAGGAGATTCATTCTCGTCTTCTCGGAATTAGGTCTCAGCCCAGCCAGGAGTTTCTGATCCACGTCAAGCACTTGCTTCCTATCAGATGAAGATCTTCAATGCGGTCAAACAGAGGAAAATTTGCAAGAAGGCCATCAACTGTACAATGGATGAATCAGTCCGAGAGCGATTCGATTTTGTCTGAGCATATTCCACTTGGTAAGCAATGAACGGGAGAGAACTATCACTGGAGCAAATTGACTTTTGGCCCTTCAAACGGACATCGCTAGAACAAGGTATTGGAACGATGCTTGTCTGCATATGACCAGGAAAGGCCACTAAGAACTTGGAAAAAGTGCTCGCCATCCACAAGTAGGGCTCCATCATTCACTCTTACGGTACCGTATGTTCTGGTCTGCTCTGTCTCTTCAAGCGTGAAAGAAAGTCCGAAAGTCCAGTCTTGACAAATCTTCACAGGGAAAGGTTCGCTTCCATATCTCCTGAAAGAGACTAAATCTGGAGTCCAACTCAGACAAGGGACCGGCTTTCTCTAATTCCAGCACTTCGAAATGCACTCCAGTATTCAGACATTCACAGCTCGAATTGCCCGCTGGCAGTCTAGCATTGTCAGCAAATGGGCAAGCAGTAACCGACTGCCTTGCGCAGCTTACTCGTCAGTGAAATCCCATCGAGCCAGGTGTAAAATTGGAAACTGAATGATCTCTCAAAAGCGATCATAAATTATACGGGGTTCAGGCATATGGCTCTCACTGCGTGGTGTAGCCAGAGGGCAAAAGCCCTGTTTGGTGATGGAATAAAAGCATTATTTTCGGCAAATATGACAAAAAAATATGCTCACAATGGCCCGCATGGAACACGGTGGGTGTCTGTGACGACATCCGAACTTGCTCTCAACCAGAAGTCCTCAAGATTTCGGTGTTCCGAAAGCTGTACGTCTGGAGCAATTTGGGGTCCGCAACTCCCTTCAGGTGTACTTCAGGTGCTGTTCGCCACATTGGCAAGGGAAAGGGCAGATTTGCGTGTCTACTTATACATTGCGAACGAAGGTTTACTTAGCCGGGATATATTCATGCTTCCGAAGCCCATCTCATGAGGAACTTCTGGTTCACGGCTCCCATGTCGCAGCGGGGAAGGTCAATCGTCTACCTCCAGACTGCAAATTAGAGCTGTCTCCCTGCACGTGGTTTTCGACGGTTCAGATGCCCACGTAACGAGCAGATTTGGCCTCCATGCCACCGTCGTCGTCGCTGCCTCGGTTGCCCTCGTCGAAAGCAAGAAGGTCAATCTCTACATCTATCGTTCAAGATGGAGGAGGACCTGCTCATATTTATCTTCATGCTCCTTTTCTTCTTCTCTTGAAGACTCCGGGTTTCCTTCACTGTCATCCGCTTCAAATTGGGGCTTTTGGAGCTGGGTAAATGGTGAAAGGCGGTGGGGATCTTGTTATCGCATCTCGTCTGCTCTTCAAGGTTCAACGAACGGAGTAAGCCTGCAGACGAATCACTTTCTTTGGAGCTCGGACAATCTATAAAGTGTTCAAGTATGTACCGCCTCCGATGATTGGAGACTGAATCCCATATTGGTGCGTTATTGATTACTCGTGCGTTCTAATGCCAGTCTTGGCCGTCAGCAGAAAATTCCCAGTGCCTCCTTGAGCTCAGGCCTTCGAACAATTTCGAGGTTGGAAGAAGTGCCCATCAATGTCTTCTATCAAAGGTAGGAGAAGTCGTACCTTTCAGCTCAGAACTCGCAATTCAACGTCCCTCCCTCCTCTAGTACGCGCTCAATCCCCATAGTATGCGAAGAAACAGAATCTAATTCTTCTTGTAATTGTTCGAGAGAGCCACGGAGAGATGTAGAGATAGCACGTTTGCTTCCACTCTCTTTCATTGGTTAGCACATTTACTGAGAGCACAGTTTAAGTTTTAAACAATCACAAGAAGAGACGATCCCTGTGCTCTCAAAGCACGCATAATGCCAAGCAGACCCACACTCCGTAGGCACTGGTGACTTGATGTGCTCAGTGGGTTCGTCCAATGTGCGTACAGTGATGGGTTTTTGAAGTCAAGTCTTCGTGTCACGCAAGGTACAACCGTGTGTAGGAAGTTGATCGGAATCCGATTCCAGTTGCTGCATATCTGTTTTCCCCTTAGATAGAGCTTCAATTAAGTAATGCCTTGAAATAAAATGACGATTCCTTCTCACCAGTCACCCTCGAGCATGTTGGGGAAGTTGACCGTTGATATCGATTGTTCGCAATTGACAATGTGACTGCTTGTATCAGCTGGTTCAAAGGACGGGCGGACCGCATCCCGAGAGGAAGTCATGAGCTGAGAGAGGTTAATGTGGGTGGGGATGACTGGTATCCGCTGGAGAATGGACGAGACCATGGACAGAGGCTGCAGTACTGGAAGGATGGAGAAGGAGCACAACAGCAAGCACATACCGTACCTGCCCCCCGAAATTATCTGGAAGATCCTGAGCAAGCTCCAAACGGTGACGATAATGCGATGTCGAGAAGTTTGCAAGCAATGGAAATCCACCATCGAGACTCCCTCACTAGCTCTCCAGTTCCAGTCGTCCAAGCCCGTACTCTTGTATCACCACCCAGGCCACAGCTCACCGAAGGAGGGCTCTTGCTTGGGAAGGAAATTGGCAGCTGCAGCAGGTACCCGAAAATGGCATCTCAAATTCCACAACACGGTCTCAAACAAATGGGAGACGCACCACCTCCCATTCGCCGTAGGAAATGACAACGTCGAACCCGACACCTTGCTAGCTGCAGACGGAGGGCTTCTGTGCTTCAGCAGCAAGAGAAGCCCAAACTCTATCGTGGTGTACAATCCTCTGTCCCAGCAGTGGAGACAGATCTCGCTCCCGGCGAGCTTCCTGCCCACAGTTTTCTCGGAAGATCACAGGGGAAATCCATTCGAGTGCTTCTTGCTGGGAATGGTGGTAGATCGTAACACGGGCTGCTACAAGGTGGTCGTATCTGGGCTGGCCTTGGAGATTCCCCAACCCACGTTCACTTTCGACTCTCGAACAGGGAGCTGGCAGGCTTCGACGGGGGAGCAGGGCGTGGACAACAACGGAGTGTTCGGAGGGAAGATGAGGATAGGAGAGTGGAGGCGCAAGAAGCGAGGGGTTCAGTGTGGAGGAAATCTGTACTGGTTCATCCAGTACGAGAGGCGCATGCATCCGAAAAGCGGGGCACTGCTCAAGTACAACGTCGAGTCGCAGGTGTGGGAGGTTCTCATGGAGTCGGGGCTCAGTCAGTGCGTGCTCCCGGAGTTTCACATGGCCGTGCACAAGGGAGATGTGATCATGGTGAATTGGAACGACAGCAACTGCTACCGAGGGGTAGGTCACCTGGAGATCGAGAACTTGGGCGACGAGATCAAGCTCATGGATTACGGCCTGGTGTCTCTGTACCACAATGCCGAGCCCGAGAAGTTCTGGAAGCAATTCTTGCCCATCAAGTGCCTGGCGGAAGGTGGGACCTTCTACATCGTCCACGTGCATCATCTGGACTGCCACATTCCCCGAGTGCTGGTTTACAGACCGTCTGAGCCCTCCGGCAAAAAATTCTCGTGGTTACCACCTTGGGAGGATCTCCGAGACGACAATCTGCTGTGGACCTTCACCCCAACCTTGAAAGCTTTTGTGTAAGCACCCGAAACTGCTCCCTTCCCAGAACCGCAACATTGCTTTATCGCCAACCGAGAGGCGGCCACGTTCGAAGCTGTAGCATCCGGAGCCGCCGGAATCTTTGTTCGGGTCCTTCTGGAGCGGGGGCTTTTGCGCTGCACCACATACATGCACACACATACATTGATCGACAAACTCGAAATCGAAGAAGATCAGGAGGAGTCCAAAGCGGAAACAAATCCGACTTCAACCGTAAAATGGACTCTAGATGGGGGACGAGATATTTCCCGAGGTAGAACAGCAATCATGGGCCGATATGTGCAAATGCAAGGTTGTATGTACTGTCAAAGCTGCTCCCCGTGAGCACTATCACTCGAGTCAAGACTACACGGAAAGTTCCCGTCTCTAGTCGAATTTTATAATGAGAAACCGGCCCCACCATTATCCCCACAATTCTCAATCGGGTTGCTGTTGTCCCATAGCCCAGCGGAGAGCACGATTCGCTGCGAATATGCGTTGTGGATTCTCACTCGCTGCCCATGCGCCTCATCCTAAAAGCCACTTCCTAACCATCTCCAGCTCCCCAGCTTGGCCAAGAAAAGAAGCAAGCTCAATTCTTGAAACGAAGCGGAGAACATAATTGTAATCACTCACTTATCCGACTGGTCCTGAATTTCGAGTTTGACAAAGTGCAACCAATAATGCGCCTTCCCACTGAAAGGAAGACGCAAAGTTGAATGAAGGTCAATAATCATCGAGCGTCGACACAGTAGACGATGCGAGCACATTAACAAAAGCTATAAAAGTATGGAAGAGACTACTTCGGAGGCTAGCTGCTCGCTCTCCAACCACACGAGGAGGTTAACAATCTTGGAGCTGAGACCGACACCAATGGTTCCCAGCTAGCGGCAACCAAAACAACAACACCCATGCGACTGTACTCATTACATCCCACAGTCGGTCAGAGCTCAAGCGTATGTTTGTTCCGTGCAAGGATCACTCGGGATCATCTGGGTTGGGGTTCGGGTCCGATGCGGTGGGGCTCGCAGACATTATGATGATTCAAGAGGCCGGTAGACACCGCCTCTTCGCGCATCGTGGTCCACTCCGTCCAGCGGACCATCCTCCGGTGGATTGGACAGCACGAGGGAATGGTAAACAAATGAAACGGCCCCCTGTTCTGCGCGGAGCAAAGAGGAGAGGAAGAAGCACATTTGATCTCCGCGGATGGCAAGCGTGAAAAGCCGCAGTTAGTGCTGGCTCCTTTAGAGTGCAGATCGCTGCTGTGGTGCCGTCGAACGAATGCTTCGATGATTCATTGTCGTCTTGTGGAAGCGTGGGACTGGATCTGGTAACGCTTTGCCGTTCATTGGCCCCGGAATTCTTGATCCGCTCTCGATGGCTGGAATTGCAACAACGCCGTGTGCTCGTCGATCAGGTGGTCGGCGCGGTTTCGACGTTCGTCGCTACTGATTCTGGTGGCTGTCTTTCAGCAATCCGAAAGCCCTTCTTCCCCCGGCTCTGCTCCTGAACCTTCAGAGGGCTGATACACGACATTGTGTATTTCAGAGCTGTTGCTAGACGAGCAGCGCCGTTCGTGGTTAGGGATTAATCGAAGTGTAGCAGAAGATGGTATGGAAACGCATTCTCACAGGTTCAGCTGGTGCGGTCAACGTTCGTCACCTCTCTCTTTGATGACCCGCCCAGTGACAAAATCGCTGCTCGCATTTAGCCATCGCCATCGTCTTCTTGTGCAGGTATGATACTCCTCCCCATCCGCCCTAGACTCGTGTGGAGGAAGAGGAGACCGAAGAGGTAACACTATCTATTGTCAATCTCTGCCTACAGGCTGTAGGTTGAGTAATTCCTGACACCCTACATAGATCACAGACGAATGTCTATGCAAACTTTTGTCGACATTGTGCTCGGTCAATGAACAGGGAGTCCTTTGATGACATCAAGACGTTGGGACAATGGTTCAATTTGCTGGCTATATCACTCCTAGACCCACATACTTGACATCTCCTTTCACAGAGCCTGCAAGAGTCGTCTGGCCTTGCGTGGATCATAGAGACTTCCGGCCAAATTAGAATCAACAGCAGCTTCGTTGCCTCGTTGCCTCTTTGCCTCATTGCTAGGACTGTTCTGTGGGTACCGAGTGGCAGAAGGAAGAGATATGTCGGAATTAAGTGAACTTCTTTCTGGTCTCGCATCTGCCAGTTTTTCTGACCGATCAACGAGTGTTTTGATCCATGTGAATCAAACTTCGCGATTCTTGTGTATCGCGGCTTTGCATTGGCAGTGAATGCCTTTTCTTCTGCTGAGAAGATATGTTAGTTCATTATCAGCTATTGCATCGACCTGTAAATCTAATAAAATCCTCTTTCTCTTCCTTGTTTTTCTGCTGTGTGATATGGAGTCTTCTCCTCCAAAGCTCCAAAGCTCCTTCAGTGAAATTACATGGCCGCAAAATGCAGTTCCAAGCTTGTAATAAGCCACATGTTTGTCCCTGCAGCATGAGGGTAGTTCTTATCGCGCTTTGATACAGTTGTCTGATTGTTGGCCGAGGTCCGTCTACCCCCACAGATTGTCAAGATTTAATGTTTAGATGTCCTTCGGTTAAGTCAGTCAATAAGTTTCAATCAGTCGTAGAAACACCTTGTGTTCCTGATTTCCGATGTTGTCGAAACACATATCGGAGTAGGAGCCATCAGCTGAAGTTTCAGGGCTTGTACATTATAATTATGGGATCATGTGCGTGTTTCAGTGGCTATCTGGGAGACTTCCTCGGGCACATCTTGAGTCTCAAGGGGAGGTTAGTAACAGAGGCTTTCTATGGAATACCTAGATCATGGATACAAGGAGGAGATTAAGGTGAAGGGACCCAGTCGTCAAAGGACGGAGGAGGACTGCAGCAAGCACATACCTGATTTGCCTCCTGAAATTGTTTGGAAGGTTCTGGCAAAGCTGCCAGTTCTGAGCCTCATGCGCTGTCGGGAGGTCTGCAAACAGTGGAAATCCACGATCGAGGCTCCTCCCTTAGCTCTCCTCTGCGAGTCTAGCAAACCTGTGCTCCTCTATCATCATCCTGGTCACAATCCCCCAGGGGACCAGTTTAACTTGCAATGGAAAGAGGTTGCGAGATTCAATAAGTGGCATTTAAAATTCCACAATACGGTAACGAATGAATGGGAGGAAGCGCCCATCCCCTTCACCGTGAAGGACAACGTCGAGGCTGATACCTTAGTAGCTGCAGATGGTGGTCTTCTGTGTTTTAGCAGCCGAAGAGCGCCAGACTGCTTTGTCGTGTACAACCCACTGTCCGAGCAGTTGAGAGGGATAAGGCTGCCCATAGACCTGCTACCGACACTTCCCAAGGGGGCAATATATGAGACTCCCTTTGAGTACATCTTGTTCGGGATGGTGGTGGATCGACAGTCTGGAAACTACAAAGTGGTGGTATCAGGTATACGAGAGGATGTGCCACAACCAACCCTTATATATGATTCTGAGCTAGGATTGTGGAAGGTGTGTCCAGGACTGCCAAAATTGAAAAACTACCTCGAAGAATCCGGAGTCAAACTAAAGAAAGGAGAGTGGAGATGCAGGAAAAGGGGTGTTCAGTGTGCAGATAACCTATACTGGTTCATCCACTACGAGAGGCATAGAAGTCCTAAAGTCAATGGGGCGCTGCTGAGATTCAACGTCTTGTTGGAGACTTGGGATGTTCTGCAGGAGTCGGGCTTATCTGATTACTCTCCCGAGTTTCACATGGTTGGATACATGGGGGAAGTTATTTTGTGTGATTGGACCGATGAAGATTGTCACGAAGCGATGGGCAACCTTGAGATCGAGGACTTGGGAGCTGAGATCAGACTCATGGATGAAGATCTGGTTGACCTCTACCATAACTTGGAGCCGGAGAGTTACTGGAAAGAGTTTTTCCCATTTAGGTGCCTTGTGGAAGGTGACAACTTCTACATCGTTCACAGGCATCAGATGGCTTATGACATCTCCTCGAGAGTGCTTGTGTACAAGCCCAATGAAATGGATGACGATAAGAGATTCACATGGTTACCAGAATGGCAGGACCTGAGTGATGAAAATCAACTGTGGACTTTTACACCAACTCTGAGAGCGTTTGTATAGATTCGCCCGACTTTTTTCTTCATAGGCTGTTTCTGCATACAGGAGCGTCTGTTGACATTATACTGAAAACCTTTTCTTATAGCAGTGATCACACTGACGAACTCTACTTCCAGTTCTCATGTGGAGACTTGATATCATTCTTGTATGTGTACGTAGACCGTCTTATCAAAGAGTGGGAACTGCATCTTCTCAACTTGAGAAGAGTCCGTATTATGCACAGGTTTTAGATGTGAACGTTTTGCTCATACTCTCTTTACAAGCATGAGCTTCCTATGAGATGACTAGATACCTTGATCACTTTTGAGACCTAAGTGATCATTGGAATTGCAGTGGAAGGCTGAAAATCAACGAAATGGATCGGAGTGTGGTTTTTTCCTTACCAGAAGAGTATGTTGTCCATCAAGTGACAGATAGCAGTCTGAATAATCAGTCTGCTGTCAGAGGATCATGAAAGTAGGCAGGCACTCACGAACCGTTCAATTTCCGTGTATGCTTTCGAACTGAGAAACCTCCGACTGCACTTAAGAACAAGGGCGGGTCAGTAGCAACAATCGTAATTCTCGATTCTGTTCTCTCAGTCACAATATCTTCATGATATTTCATGGTGCGAGACGTGGACAAATTCGAGGTATATACAGGATCACAGCATATCACAAGAAGATATCATTAGTTTTCCAATTTCATATAAATGTAAGTATTTCCAATGATCACCTTGTCCAACACGACGCACATCAAGTGTCAACGTCGTTCTCCAGACAAATCAAAGCTATAACCTTTCACTCTGTGCTCTTAAACGTTTACTAAAGTCATTTCTTTGCTTGTGTCAACGGGAAACGAGCCCAGAATTAAAGATTAAAGAATTAAAGAATTCCCAAGATTAAAGCCAGGTCCCACACAATAGGCATGTGAAGGAGGACTCCGGAGGTAGAACTACCCGCCGACTCGAACCCAACCTGCTTCTGGATCACTGCAATTTTGAGCTCTTTTCATGTCCAAAATCACCACCAGAGCAAAAGTAGAGTACACCGTCTTCAATTGTGTGAATCTTCCACACTTCCTCACCTGACTAATCCTTCCTCCAGTCCCTACCATGGCTTTAAAGAGATCAAAGAATCAATATGATTGAGGACATCTGTCCTAAAAAGCGGTTAGAGCACAGTCCTCGGGATAATTGTAATCGTTTCTTGACCTTCGGGGTTCGAAGTCAGCAATGTTCAGTTTTTCATACAATGTTTAGCTACAGACCTTTACTCCACCACAGCAGTAAATCTAAAACTTGCTCTGTCGTGCCCACACACGTGTGGAAGAGAGTTCCAACATGTCCAGTTCCATGCCAAGTGGCATGTGAATGGGTGCTAAGTAAAGGATGGATGGAATGAATGTCTGCTTTCAAGGAGTATTTATATCTCGATTTTAGATGTTGTCTCATGAGTAGAATTCATGAAAATTACCTTTGCGGGTAATAGAGTAATATGGAAATTTATTCCCTATTACCCTAAACTAAATTCTATCTTTTTAACAATAAGTTCACTGAAATTTAGCCCGTTGAAGGTTCGTTGATTCGTGGATCTGCTCATAATCAGTGAACTGTAAAAAATTGCATCCAATATTTAATTCATCATATCTTGATTAAATGAAAGAAAAAGATTGCTGACAATCTTGGAGCGTTGTCTAGTCCAATGTGTTCGGTTACGTTAAATGATGAATGGGTTTATATATCATCAAAACCAATAATATTCTATTACATTGAAAAGAATCGGGTTTTTTCTTTAAGAAAATCGATTACTTATTCAATCATCAATTCAGTCAAAAATTCAATTCATATGTGCAAAGTATAAGCTTACATATTTTCATTGAATTTCAAAACTCACTTTGTTCACTCCACCCATGTGACCAAAATTCACCAAAATTCAAAGCTGGATCGTGTTGGATGGTGACCTAGGTTGCTTATCGACACCTCACTGCGGAAGGGTGTGTACATCTAGGTTTTGATGCCAGATGGAGAATAAGGTGACTCCCAGAACATGAAAGGAAACCAAGTGATTGTTGCACTCGCAAAGTTTGATGAAGTAGATTTCTAAGAAAAAACACAAAACTGACCTCCAACTCCAGAGCAATAGCTTCAATTTAAAAGTCGACTATAGTCCTGCAGACATTCCGACTCCTGTATACTGCTTCTTATGAATGAACTAAAAAGACGGTCCTAACTCTATCTTGCGTTATCATGTGGTAAACGACGATCAACTGGAGTTATATGGCCCTGACCAGGATCACTTAAAGTGCCGTCAACCTCAAAAGAAGCAGTAAGACCTGCATCAGAAAACATGCTAGAGCCCAAACTTAAAAAACTATAATACTCCAAAACTGATACGCTCAAATCTCCGATAGGCTAATATCTGCAACTGGAGTTTTATGGCCCTGACCAGGATCACTTAAAGTGCCGTCAACCACAAAAGAAGCAGTAAGACCTGCATCAGAAAACATGCTAGAGCCCAAACTTAAAAAACTATAATACTCCAAAACTGATACGCTCAAATCTCCGATAGGCTAATATCTGCAAAACCCGATAGGCTAATATCTGCAACTGGAGTTTTATGGCCCTGACCAGGATCACTTAAAGTGCCGTCAACCACAAAAGAAGCAGTAAGACCTGCATCAGAAAACATGCTAGAGCCCAAACTTAAAAAACTATAATACTCCAAAACTGATACGCTCAAATCTCCGATAGGCTAATATCTGCAAAACCCGATCACGGTGGGACTCGAACCCACAATCTCCCGCTCCGGAGGCGAGCGCCTTATCCATTAGGCCACGCGATCACTTTTGGCTACGACTTGAATTTTTGTTTCCTAAACTTATTTTCCCTTCAGTTAATTTCTTATTTACTTCATTTCTTCCACTTCCTACTCTTAACTCGACATCAGAAATGAAAGAAAATATTTTATATTTTATATTTAGATTTTCTAACCTTCTAATAATTTCAAATAATTTTAAATAATATATGTAAGGGTTGAAAGATATATCTACTTAAAATTTCTTTAGAGATGCAAATGATATATCAACAAATAGTGTATTAAATTCTGCGCATGATCAACTTATCTAGAAAGAAAAGCTGTGGAGCTCAAGTCATCTATCAAAAGATAAATGAAGATGTGATATCATCAAGGAAGTATACAAATATTCACAAATATATTCTATCAAGCTAGGTTGGGTTACTAAAAAAATAGAGAAAAAAACCACGATGAATACAAAACTTTGATCAAGAAATAATAGCTGAAATTCAAATATGGAAAGGATTAAAAAATAATTAAGAGTTAAAAATTAATCTTTGAAAAAAAAGGTTGAACATCTACTTGCAATTATTTTATGAAGATCAAAATTTATCAAGTAGAAGATTACAAGAGTAGGACGAATTTTGATTTTCAAATTAGCGTGAAAGCTATTAATGATTTATTAGATTCTAGATAAAATATTTATTTCAGATGCTAGATCAAGATGAAAATGTACTTCATATACTTAATCCTCTTACTTAGTTGACGCTAAATTGAAATGAAAACTATTGAAGTTTATTTAATATATAATAAATTAGTTTTGATTTTATTTTTAAAAAATATTTGAAAGTTGTGGATTTGAATGCGTTACTTAGAAACAACACTTAATCAATTTGTGTCAATTTGAATATATTCATCACTCTACAAATGTGTCAGATGATGGTAATACTAATTTTTATTCTTAGATTTATAGGTTAAATTTATAAAATTGGATAAAAAAAAAGAGAAAATAAAAAAAAAATCTACCTCAATATGTTTTTATCCTAGCATCATCATAAATGGAATAATAAATTCAGAGCAAAAATGGTTGTGATAGTAATTTAAGCAATATCATTGATTCAAAAGGAATGATATGAACTGTGGTGGTGACAGTTTATCTTCTTATAATATTGAGGAATATTCATTTAGATTTGAATTTATAAATTCTTTTTTCTTCAAATTTTTCAGTGTTATCTTTCTAGTGTATTTTGTATCGTTCTTCAATATTACATGTATCAATCAAAGCATGATTGTCTACACTTTCATTTTTAGAAAATTGGACCCAAAATTATAAAGTGAAAAGATATAACACATCTGAATGATAGTTAAGATCACTTCAAAGTTTAAAAATACAATTATCTTCATTTCTTTACATATTCAAATATTATTTTTCACAATATATTCATGTTCAAAGGTCAATTCGAGAACATTGAAGATTTCGAAGGTCATTTTTACAATGAATGCAAAATTTTCACTTATTAGCTCAGCTTCTTTAGCAAGCAAGTACCTAGATTTTCTTCACAATAAAGATTTCATGGAAAAGTAAAAGGTGAATTATTCCTCTTTTTTTGCAAGGTCTCACTTATTATTTCTTTGATAATAGCATTTTCCACTCTGGCTGAAGTCAATTTTTTTAACTATAAAAATAAATAGTCATGTAGACATTCTTTCAGATGAAGTTTGTTTAGAAAAGTTACAGTCTTTACTATGAATATTTTTAATCTTACGTATAGTTGAATCTGCATGAAAGAATGTGTGTGCATGTATACTTTTCATTTGAAGCGGTCTTTGACAATTGACATGAATTTCTCTTAAAAATGATGCTTACAAACTTCTCTACTTTTTAAACCATGAAGGATATAATCTGTATTTGAAACTTTGAAGTGAAGTCGACTAGCGGCAACGAAGAAGTAGACAATTATTCTCGTGGGTGTAAAAGATGTTACAAAATCATGACGGTGGAAGTGGGAGGTATCTACTTCATAGGATCAAATCGGAAATTAAATTGGTACATGATATTTATCATGCTTCACTTTACCCGATAGGACCCTATCGATAAATTACAATTCTTTTGGTGGGTGTAAAAGATGTTTCCAAACCACGAAAAGGAAATTGGAAGGTATAGTCTTGATAGGACTACATTAAGATCTCTTAACATCCCCGGGCAGCTGCCTTCCCCTCTCGATTGCCGATATACTGCGGGTAACAGTAAATCTTCTGGGTTTGCAGTGCCGGCGAGGACTTGTCCTGATTGAAGGTGTATCTAAAGACTTGGAATCTGCTCATGGAGAGTTGGGAACTTCCTTGCACTGGATACCTGTTGAATCGCAGCAAAGCATGTAGACTGACAGGCGGAAGATGACCAGTATTAAGTCTTCAGCCATTTCTCACCATGTACATTCACTCATACTAATTCATTATTTTCGCAGGAATCGGTACTAGAAAAAACATCTTAACCTAGATACAAAGTTTGAATATTGCTGGACAATTCAGAGCCAAGGAAGAAGCGGCTGCAATTGTTACAATACAACTTGCAATTATTTCGGTCCGAAATACACTTTAATCTTCCCGATCTCGAGAGCCACTTCACCCCCACTGTGAGCTAAATACAAAAATAATATATAAACTATATTAGAAATATAATCATCCCTTTGCCGTCTTTTAAAACTGAAATGATTACTCCCGACTATTTCCTTCATCGACCGCGACAGAATTTCCAGCTTTCTTTCGACGTACTATTCTTACCAGCTCGTAATTTCATAACTCCGGTTCCATACGATGAGATTCAAACTTCGACAAACTTCGGTTAAAGCAGTCCTCTAATCGAAGGATCCAGACATACAATATGAAAAAAAACTAACGGAACGGGAAATTCTTCGGTGAGGTCGGTACTTTTCATGCCTCGAAAAAGAGTATACACTGGTCGTGAGCGTTTCTTACATTCAGCATTCTTCTCTCCAGTAACCTTCAGCTAGACTACTGTGCAAGCCTTGCGGTCCAGCAGGTGCGCCGCGAATCCTAAACCTGAACCTCATCAGTGCCCACAAGTGCAGCTCCATCTTCAGCGTATGCTCTCTAGCTCACGGCCTCCGATTGATTTCATTCGTGCTTGGACGCTTGTTCGCACATATATGGGCTTTGGGCGTACAAGCATTTGGTGCATATGGTATACGGATGTCCATAGAACACTCTCTTCTCACAGTAGCCCTCGCAGCATGGGGGATGCTGACTGGCATTGCAGCCCGTCGTCTCATCTCTTAAGCATGTTAAACCATTATCGTCACCACCGTCAGTGACACTCTTGATCTTGCCCGGGTCACAATCTGAATTGGTGCATCGTGCATCCGCAAGGATCAAGCAGAGCCCGAGAAGAGCAACAATCAAGATGGTCGCCTTGCTTGCCATGATTTTTCACCTGTTTACACCCAACGGAGACACTCATTAGCCATGCTTGCCTCACAATCATCCGACGACCGGGGCCTCTAACCTCTAAACAACTGAACCAGTTGGAAAAACAGTCTCACTTTTCGAAACATTGGTTATGCATTCGAGAATGGAAAGGTCCGTATGCCTTCAGGAAGTAGGAATTTCTCTCAGTGCAATATACAGTTCACATTCAACACCGAGCAGGATAGGTGTGTGTGTGCGGCATTGCCTACGATCGCCTGCATGTCAGTTTGTGATATAGTAGATAGCATTGACTACATGAGCGCATCGAACCATGCTGAATTGTTCTACGACGGCTACAAATTCAGCTGCAGGCCTATTGTAAGACGAATATCTGAATCAGATTCGATTCACAATTTGAACACATGAGTCTGAACATGACAAGCCTCCGAGAGCTGCCAGGAAATGTGTGCTTACAACTGATGTAACTTGATGTAGAGAGAGCTGGTAGGCCGATCTCTGCTTAATTTTGAACAATGAAATTTCCTTTATATGCTCACTCGAGGGAAGATGCGAATCTCATGCTCTCCGTCGCCTCTGGGTGCTTTTGTCGTCATGTTGATGACCGAGAAACATGTGACCTGAAGATCAGACACTAACTTTTCCCATATATATATATATATATATATATATATATACATACATATTAGTAGTCGAGGGACTGGCCCAGTAGTAAATCAGCATGGTGTACATTGAGACATCCAGATCCTCCGATCGTTAGACACCTCTTGTCATGCAATTGAAAAAAACATTCAACCTACGCCGCGTTTCTATCAAGAGATCTCGCGGTGTCAGAACGCCATCTGTCTCCGGATAACGTTTTATCGCATATCTTCCCCATCATTATAGTTGTGCATGATCAGGCTGAACCTCAATACGGCGACATGAAAAGAAATCATGTGCCTTTCCTCCGATCGACGCTCTACCAGTTCACATTGATTTGTGCGTGTCATCCTTGCGAAGGGCATCGCTAATCTTCTCTGTATCGTCCGATAAATTGTATCGTCCAATTTTATCGGATGTCTCCGAAGGGACGATGAGGAGATCACATTGCAGCTTCCTTCTCAGTTTCAAATTCTACAGGGATGCTTAGTTGCTATAGACGTACTGTGATTGTTGGGGTGCTAGCGTGTTCCCATGACTTTGTCATACGTTAATCGCGTGTGAGAACACGCGATGGATGACCTTCCATCCTTAGAGTATGGTCAAATGGCATGAGTCATTTTATCCACTTGTCTCATTATATGCTTCGCATTCTACATGGGAGATCCCATCTTATTCTCCCTTCATGTCTTGGCTTGAACATGTAATACGGATTCTTTCAGCTCTACAATGATACTATGAATACTTGAACTTGTAAGCCACCTAAGGCTCCTTAAACTAACCGCAAAGCTCGACACCCAATTTCTTTTGAAGGCGTCGGCCTATTTGACAAAGAACTTTGTGACTCGTCATCTTTCCTAGGATGCTGAGACCAGACGACTACTAAATTTTGCTGAATTTTGTGATAGGTTACTAAATTTAAGGTTTGTTTTCAAAGTCAGAAGTAGCTCTCACTCTCTCCACATCCTTAATTTTCATCATTGGTTAGATTTCTTTATCATCATATAAGGCGTTTTTCAACGATCAATGTTAAGTGATATTTTGCTCCACCGCAGGCAAAGAAATGATTGCGTACTCGTCCCAAACTTTGCATTTGATCCCATCCTTACCTTCGCTTTTTACTCCTGGTGTGTAAAATTATGCTTCTGACTTGAAGCCTTTGAACCACAGTTATTTTTCACTGTATAGGCACGGACAGGTGTTGCTTGGGCCTGCCTCGAAGTTCAAACCATACCTGCCACCTCGCTACACGAATACGTGTCACTGAGCGCTTCGACTCTAAAGTACCTCTCCTACTTTGACGAGAAAAGCAATGTCCATCAATGTTCACTTCCCCCTACAGTTTTCAGTAAAAGTGGCATTTCATTCATAAATGCCTTGCTACAACTAAATTTGGCCGAGAAAAGCAATATCCATCAATCTTCACGTCTCGCTACAGTCTTGATTAAAAGTGTCATTTTATTAATAAATGTCACCTTTGTCACGATTGAAATTGGGTGGAGAAAAGCAATGTCCATCAATATACACGTCCCTCTACACTGTTCATTAAATGTTACTTTTACCACTTTGGCAAACAATGTAACCTATTCTTTGGCATAATCACCTGATGGATATAATTTTAGTAAGAAAAGAGTATTACAAATATCGCGAATGTTTTTTTAAACTCTAATGCCAAAATATTATTTCATCAAATTGAGTTTCTTTCCGGTCATAGGATTGAAGACACTTGATGTTCGTCATCTTAGTCTGAGGCTTTGAAGAGGAATACAGTTGACACTATGAGGTTGAAGTCTGATATCCTCATCGCTTGGATCAGGAACCTCTAATTCATTTCTTCCCGCGGACTAGCGCTCTGTGATTTGAGTTTACTCACGGAGAATAATCATGCGCCCTGTTCATAGACTCAAATAAATTCTCTTTAAATATTGATGAATTAAGGTGTCCGGTGAACATAACATGAGTGCGGAACCTAAGTTAGGAACCTAAGTTAACCACAATGCAGAAACAGCCCTGCCTGACTTTGTCATGAGATAAACTCGATATTTTATGATTTCACGGCTGACCCACAAAAATTCAATACAAACGTCATTTTTCTGAAATGTTAGATGCCACAATAAACAAAAACGTGGCAAATGCCACTTTGAAGGAGTTCTGCACTACAGGTTTTGCAAAATGACCTTTGTAAATAAACAAGTTTGTAGATCTTGTCATATATTCTAATGAACGGAGCTCCTTCTCATTGCTTTTCAAGTCTCTCTTTCCCCGTACCATTGCCTTTCACCGTCATTCATATGAGATAAGATGGTGGTCGTGACTGTTTCCATATAAGTATGATGTGTATTCATTCTAATCCATCATGTTAGACCATTAGCCACCTCGCTACACGTTCGGATGATAGGGACAAATCTAGCAGTCGATGGCAGACTCGCTAAGTGGCTTGCTGCTGGAATATACAATGGCTTGAACATCACCCGATGAGTCCCGGTTGTGTACATTTGTCAAATATTTCGCGCCCGATTTTATGGAACGACGTCACCCGAGGAGTTTTGAATTGGCTTCAAGCATGCGACTAAGTGCTTGCCTGCACTCGGCTGAGCATCTACAATTTTTTTGGTGCAATTGGATCAATGGTTTGACTACCCTTCGAAGAAAGCACGAGCGAAACACCGCTTTAGCGACGTGCTAGCTTTGAGTAGTTAGATACGAACAACATTTCTCATTCGTCATGGAACTTCATCCAAATTTATCCACGAAATATCACATGCATACTTGACTTTATCTTGGGGTACTTGGCAATGTAAAATTTATTTATCGATCCCACGAGCGTGACCTGATTTATTGAGCGACAAAATCTCTGAACACCTTCTCCAATCTGAGTCTACCAACTTCAATGTAAGAGTATAATGTACAATATTGACTCTGATCCTGATTGTGTAACAGTCCTCTTTGCAAAAGTCTTCGACTCTTCTTGAGATGTACAGGCAAGTATAGCTGAAGGATCCAAGGACATAAATTCCTTACATTCTTTTGGCTAGATCAACACCAACTGTATGTCATTCGGACTGATGGCAAACATACATCGTTCTTATGTCATCGTCACCCAGGCATTTCACCTTCACCGTCACCCGGGGTTTCGCATTTCACGCCCTCGACGAGATTGTCTAAACTTTTTTGGCTCAGTTTCTTGGAACACACCTTTCGACTCGCAATGACGGAGCAAGCTAGCTTGGCCATTTCCTTGCACTGCACATCTGTTACATCGCAGCCAAGTATATGCACTGACAGGAGGAAGATGATTAGTGTTAAATTTTCAGCCGTTTATCATCATATTCATTAATTCCTGGTAATTCATTAGTTTAGCAGGAGGTTTTGCTAGAGAAAACATCTAAACTTAGATACAAAGCTTGAATATTGTTGGACAATTCAGAGCCAAGGACGAAGCGGCTGCAATTGTTGCAATATAACTTGCAAATATTTCGGTCCGATATACACTTAGTCTTCCCGATTTCGAGAACCGCTTCTCCCCCACTGTGAGCCAAATATAAGAATAATATATAAAGTATATTAAATATATAATCGTCCCTTTGCCGTCTTTAAAAGCTGAAATAATTTCTCCCGATTATTTCCCCCATCGACAACGACAGAATCAGTTACAGCTTTCATTCCACGTCCTATTCTTACCGGCTCGTAATTTTATAACTCCGGTTCGATACAATGAGATTTGGACTTCGACAAACTTCGGCGAAAGCAATCCTCTAATCGAAAGATCCAGACGTACAGTATAAAAAAAACTAAGGGAACGGGAAATTCTTCGGTGAGGTCGGTACTTTTCATGCCTCGAAAAAGAGTATACACTGGTCGTGAGCGTTTCTTACATTTAGCATTCTTCTCTCCAGTAACCTTCAGCTAGACTACTGTGCAAGCCTTGCGGTACCGCAGGTGCGCCTCGAATCCTAAACCTGAACCTCATCAGTGCCCACAAGGGCAGCTCCATCTTCAGCGTATGCTCTCTAGATCACGGCCTCCGATGACTTCATTCGTGCTGGGACTCTTGTTTGCACCTATATGGGTTCTCGGCGTACGGGCAAGCCGTGCATATGGTATACGGCTGTCCATAGAACTCTCTCTTCTCACAGTAGCCCTCGCAGCATGGGGGATGCTGACTGGGATTGCAGCCCGTCGTCCGATCTCTTATGCATGATAAACCATTATCGTCACCACCGTCAGTGACACTCTTGATCTTGCCCGGGTCACAATCTGAATTGGTGCATCGTGCATCCGCAAGGATCAAGCAGAGCCCGAGAAGAGCAACAATCAAGATGGTCGCCTTGCTTGCCATGATTTTTCACCTGCTTACACCCAACGGAAACACTCATTAGCCATGCTTGCCTCACAATCATCCGACGACCGGGGCCTCTCACGCACTAAACAACTAAACTAGTTCGAAAACAGTCTCACTGTTCGAAACATTGGTTATGCATTCAAGAAAGGAAAGGTCCATATGACTTCAGGACATAGTAAGTTCTCTCAGGTCAAATTGCAGTTCACATTCGAGACCGAGCAGGATAGGTGTGTGTGCGGCGTTGCCTACGATCACTCTGCATGTTAGTTTGTGAGTATAGTAGATAGCATTGAGTGCATGAGCTCATCGAACTATGCTGGATTGTTCAACGACGGCTACAACTTCAGCTGCAAACCTATTATAAGACGAGTATTTGAATCAGATTTAATTCACAATTTGAACACATGAGTCTGAACATGACAAGCCTCCGAGAGCTGCCAGGAATTGTGTGCTTACAACTGAGGATATCTGACGTATCTTGATCTATCAGGCCGATCTCTGCTTACTTGTGAACAATGAAATTTCTTTTATATGCTCACTCGACGGAAGATGCGAATCTCATGCTCTCCGTAGCCTCTGGGTGCTTTTGTCGTCATGTTGATGAACGAGAAACATGTGACCTGAAGATCAGACACTAACTTTTCCCATATATATATATATATATATATATATATATTAGTAGTCGAGGGATCGGCCCAGTAGTAATTTAGCATGGTGTACATTGAGACATACAGATCCTCCGATCGTCAGATACCTCTTGTCATGCAATGGAAAAAAACATTCTACCTACGCCGCGTTTCTATCAAACGCGGCGTCAGAACACCATCTGTCTCTGGATAACGTTTTATCGCATATCTTCCCCTTCATTATAGTAGTGCATGATCAGGCTGAACCTCAATACGGGGACATGAAAAGAAATCATGTGCCTTTCCTCCGATCGCCGCTCTACCAGTTTATACTGTATCATAATGTCTCAGGAGTTCTTACGGAGTACAGTAGTCTGTGAGCAACACTGACACAGGTTTCAGGTTTTGCTACATCGTCTGTCCTGTAATTCAGTGGAACAGTCAATTCCATATCCTCCACTTAGATCGTTTGAACTCCCGAGCGAATACACATCACTATCACTAGCGAGAAGTGACATGTGCCCATTGCTTTTGATATATAACACTTTAGTCTTCCAAGAGATCGAATCGGAAACTAATGCATGAACTGGATCATGGAATAAATGAAACAAGTCATGCAAAGCAAGCCATAATGCATCTCAACGGTTGTTCCATCCGATTTTACCACGCTTCGCCATACCTGTCTAGTGGAAAACTCATTCTTCATTAGTCAAGCCAAACATGGAGGATCAGGTGACTGGAGGCGGCTATTCTCCTTTGGAGGGGTCGATATTACTTGATATTTCTGTAGTCTGGTATCTAGAGCAACAGTCAAGCAACAAAAAAAATTGAGATTTTGGGAATCTGCTCCATAACGGAGAGAACCTTTAGAATCTAAAATCAGAATCGAGTGTGCATGTTCACCGACATAAACTTTCTGGCGAGGAGGCGCATGGAGTGAAAGTACACAAACTGTTCTTAATCGTTGATCTCATCTATAGAAGAGGACAGGCACTGTTTGATTGCGTTGAAGTGTCTGATAAACATAAAGCCTTGTTCACTTAGTCCCGCCGAGAGAATTCTGTCAAACTGTTCGATTGATTGCCGCATACTGCTGTGGCGAAAGGATTGTGCAGTATGCCTCACGCTGTGTGGAAGATATGAGGTCATTCAGCGAACCCTCCCGTCGAGACCCAAGGAAGTCCAAGTAGGTGTCGACAATGTATCCGGAGCCATGGAGTCTCTTCTCTGAGAACTTGCTAAGATATTGATCTAACCCTCTCTCAAGAAGTGAAGAGTGGTCGAGACCCAAGGAAGTCCAAGTAGGTGTCGACAATGTATCCGGAGCCATGGAGTCTCTTCTCTGAGAACTTGCTAAGATATTGATCTAACCCTCTCTCAAGAAGTGAAGAGTGGTCGAGACCCAAGGAAGTCCAAGTAGGTGTCGACAATGTATCCGGAGCCATGGAGTCTCTTCTCTGAGAACTTGCTAAGATATTGATCTGACCCTCTCTCAAAAAGTGAAGAGTGGACGAGAAGGTGTTGGCCTTCGAGTACGGAAACATGTCTGAATGTTTTCTAATCTTCGGATTTGGAAAAAAAACTCCTCAGAGTCCTAGTTTTAGCCCGTGTGGAAAATATTGCGTGATGTTTCATTCTGACATGCGGCAACTACTTTTTGTTTTCCTCTCACCGCTGATCTCGCTGTTTCTTCCACGAGACCAAAGAGTCTTATGGTTACAGAATCTTTGTTTAATTGACAGCAAAGTTCACGATGATGATGAGCAGAAGAGAAAACATATAATGAATAGAGACCCAATCCAGTCATGGTCCAAGGACAGAGAACAAAGTTTTTGAATGAGGCCATGAGCATCCAACCTACTTCCCTTCCGCCAAGTCCATTGCGCTAGTTTTAAAGCTCACACTCTTAAGCGTCACACAACTTGGATAAGGCTTGCTGACAATCTGCTGACAAACTGCACAATTTGATCCGACACACTCTTTGAATACGAGTTTTCTGTCTGGCTCAGGTGAACTTTTCGAATGGACGATTCATGTTTTTGAAAAGGGTGAACTGGACAGTATATCCTGTCACCTGAATCTTAAAACATGTGCTGAGCAATTTGGATGCGAATTTGACGTATGATGAGTTCGACTACCATCAGAAGTTTTAATTGTGTGGATGACTTTGACAGGGTAGTTATGCTGTTTGCTAATAACTTTGTAATTTCAATGTGTATCAAACTCAGAAAGTCTTTAGCTAGTTACACGAACTAAGATACCATTTAGCAAGTAGAATGTCCAAGATCAGAATATTTAGTACAGCACGTACATCTCTGTACAATTTGCACAGGCAAACAACAATGTAGAGGTATTGATTTCCTTCCAGTGACTAAATACATGAGGGTGATCCTTTGGGGGATCCCTATTATCTATAGCACAACGGGCTCCTTCGGTTACCATCATTCGAGTTGTGACTTTTCCATCATTGTTGGACAATGTACATGTTGTCAGACCTATACGAACCATTGCTGCTTACTTTTATCACCTGATCCAGCTTGCTCTTGTTATGCTTACTCTCGATTTGTGCGTGTCGTACTTGCGCAGGGCCATGCTAATCTTCACTGTATCGTTACAATTTCATCGGATGTCTCCGAAGGAACGATGAGGAGATCACATTGCAGCTTCCTTCTCAGTTTCAAATTCTACAGGGATGCTTAGTTGCTATAGACGTACTTTGAATGTTCAGGTGCTAGCGTGTTCCATTACTTTGTCATGCGTTAATCGCGTGTTCTCTTGCACATCGATAACCTTCCATCCTTAGAGTATGGTCAAATGGCATGAGTCATTTTATCCACTCGTCTCATTATATGCTTCGCATTCTACATGGGAGATCCCATCTTATTCTCCCTTCATGTCTTGGCTTGAACATGTAATACGGATTCTTTCAGCTCTACAATGATACTATGAATACTTGAACTTGTAAGCCACCTAAGGCTCCTTAAACTAACCGCAAAGCTCGACACCCAATTTCTTTTGAAGGCGTCGGCCTATTTGACAAAGAACTTTGTGACTCGTCATCTTTCCTAGGATGCTGAGACCAGACGACTACTAAATTTTGCTAAATTTTGTGATAGGTTACTAAATATAAGGTGTGCTTTCAAAGTCAGAAGTAACTCTCACTCTCTGCACATCCTTAATTTTCATCATTGGTTAGCTTTATTTATCATCATCATTTAAGGCGTTTTTCAACGATCAATGATAAGTGATATTTTGCTCCACCGCAGGCAAAGAAATGATTGCGTACTCGTCCAAACCTTCATTCGATCCCATCCATTACCTTCGCTTTTTACTCCTGGTGTGTAAAATTATGCTTCTGATTTGAAGCTCTTTGAACCATAGTTATTTTTCACTGTATAGGCACGGACAGGTGCTGCTTGGGCCTGCCTCTAAGTTCAAACCATACCTGCCACCTCGCTACACGAATACCTGTCACTGAGCGCCGACTTTACTTCGACTCTAAAGTACCTCTCCTACTTTGACGAGAAAAGCAATTTCCATCAATCTTCACGTCCCCCTACAGTTTTCAGTAAAAGTGTCATTTCATTCATAAATGCCTTGCTACAACTAAATTTGGCCGAGAAAAGCAATATCCATCAATCTTCACGTACCGCTACAGTCTTGATTAAAAATGTCATTTTATGAATAAATGTCACCTTTGTCACAATTGAAATTGGGTGGAGAAAAGCAATGTACATCAATCTACACGTACCTTTGCATTGCTCATTATAATTTTCATATTATTAATGATTGTTACTTTTACCACTTTGGCAAGCAATATAACCTACTCTTTGGCATAATCACCAGATGGATATAATTTTGGAAAAAAGAAAGTATTAGAGGCAGTAGTGTTTTTTAAAACTCTAATGCCAAAATATTATTGTTATCAAATCAAGTTTCTTTCACAGTTCAGAGCCAAATTTCATCCTACTTCTAACATTTATATGTCTGTATTTTTTGCTTACATATGTTCTAGTAGATATGCTCTTGTTCATCAAAAGTTGATTCTGTACATGTTTAGAACATATCATATAACAAAACTAGTTATTATACTTGGCCCCAATTTTTTTCGTTGTCTAGATCTTCAAGTGTTTTTTCTTCGTTTTCTAGTCGTGAGTAGCGGTCGGCCCGGCTCGGTTCAGCTCGGCTGGAGCTGTTAGTACATGGATCCGGCTCAACTCGGAGCCGATCGCCATGACAGAAGCCGGCTCGACTAAGTCGTAGCCGAGCCGGTCTGAAGCCGGCTCGAACCCGGCTCGACTACGTCGGCTGAGTCGAGTCGACTGAGCCGGCCCGACTAAGTCGTAGCCGAGCCAGTCTCAAGCTGGCTTCGCCGAAGCCGGGCCGACCTCTAGTCGTGAGTAAAGCATTTCATACTTTCATTGGTGATCTTCATTTCTCAAAACTTCTTCCTCAACCTCTTTATACTCTATCCACTCCATGTTGTTGAACAGTTGTCGTTGTATGGGTCGTCCTCCTTGTGGTGCCGGTCGAATTTGGCAAAACATGGAAATGTGACCCATTCGTCCACATACATAGCATTGACAATTATCACAAATTCATACTCTTCCTCGAACCATTCCGTTATTTGTATAACCTTGTTACAAATTTGGAATTTCTGGTTACCGAATCTCACCTCCAAATTTTGGCGGTGGTTCTCTTGTTGGTGCAAAATCTTCTCTACGTCACAGGTTTTTCAATTTCATCGGCGTAGGACTAGATGAATATTGAAAATTGCTTACTGGTTCATCGTGTGTGATACCAAAAGCACCCAAAATTTGTTGAGCAATTGCGATTGCTTCATTCACTTTGGATGAATTACTTATCATCAACTACTTTCGAATTCGATCCTTCAAGCCTTGTTTGAACACGTCTTGGGCTTTTGCTTCACTCATATCCATGATAATATTTGAAGATCACAAAATTCTCCAATAAACTAATAGATACCTACTTTCTGCTTCAAATTTCACAATTTCATTCTTGCAGTATGAAAAGAATACATTGCTTGAGAATTTTGAAAAAGTACTTCCTGCATTCCATTCCTCGAAATGATAGCACCTCGTTTTGAAAGCATTCTCTACCATGTTGTGTACCATGTGAAAGACTTATCCGTAAAATAAGATCGCTTTTCTCAACTCCATCATCTTCATTGAGAACCTCACCCATATCAATTGATGTCGCCATGTTTTCTCACACTCACTCTAATACAAAGTGAGTATAATCACTATCTGACCTCTCAAAAGATGAGCTACAAAAGGTATAGGTGATTCTATCACTGCTTTATAGTAATCTTTTCCATAATTTTTCACAAGAAAATCTCTCCACAATCTCTTCAGTCGGTATACTATTCTAATCTTTACATAAGTGTTGAACCGAACCGGGACGGGTGGTTCACGATTCATATGCATAAAACATTAAGTATATAATGTTTATGATACATTATCAATTCTCTCTATAACTACCTATTGGAAGAACTAGTGGCACTCTCGACTCCATCACTCTAGTCATAAAATCTACACCCCAACAAACCACAAAGTACATCCAAAAATGATGTTTCTCCATGCAACGTAGATGAATATCGAATAAGTTAGGAATTAGCCAATGCGGTACTGGATTCCTGTCAAGCCCGTTCATATCTACAAAACCACAATTTTCCTTTCCACCTCTCTCTACATGCAGATCAATGACCTCTGCCAGCCTCTATTCACTCTCAAAATTGCACTCCATCATTATTCACTTGTTATTTCATGAGTGGTAATCCACATTCAAGGAAAGAACAATATCGTTCTGATACCATTGTAACACTAGAGTTTAGAGAGTAGTTCACTCGAAAATAGAAACGTAAACACTGAAGATGTGAGATACCAACAATGGTTCTCACCAACAAGTATAAGGAGATAAGATCTTATCCCCACCATTCATCCCACTTCTAGTGGATGGATGACATGGCGGATAACCCTAACAAACACACGGATTGCTGACGTGTCGCTCCCAACTAGCAGACTCAATCTTTACTTAACAATCACAATGATCACTGACGTGACGCTGTCAACTAACACACCTACTCTACACCTACCAAGCGCGCGGATCGCTGACGTGGCAGCTATAACTAGTGTAATCTAAAGTATATATATCAACATTTAGAGTAACCTCTACTTTAATTCTAACTAACTAAAGATGGTTACAACTACCCATCAGATACCCAACAATCAAAAAAGCTAAACCATCACTCAAAAAGTTCAAAAACTTTACTTTGTTGTTTTTTTTCTGTTTATAGATTTGTACTTTAGAGATTTTACCATCTTTGCACGTATTATTCTCTCTCCACAATTTACAATTTTGAGGTGTTTTAATGAGTCGAATGCCATGTATGTGATTACAATCATGGACTAAATAGGTTGAATCACTTGCAATGTGAATTAAATTGATTACTTTTGTACATGATTTTTTGGATACTACCAGCAAGATGTTGGAAATGAGTGTATACACCATGGGAGAACGTACATATGTTGTAGCCATGTCACGTCTTCTAGATCCAAGTGTACAATTTTTTGGTGACCGGGTTATATCCTAGGGAGATTGTACACGTTGCACTACGAATGACCTTGATGTAGTATTGGTAGCTGAGTCCGCAGTTGTGATTTCTATGACACTAAAGGTGTGAGTAACTTAAATTACAGTTTAACAAATCATATCTTTCCACGAGTTATATCTTGTGAGTTGTAGAATCATTACTTGTGGCAAGTACAAAATGTTTGTGGACAAGTTTACTTCTAACTTTAAGCTTCTGAACCTGGGTCCATGTCTTCCTTAACCAGGTGTGGTTCAAGCATAGATCAAATCTTGTGTTCATGGAAAGAAATCACTTCTTCAAATCTAGATGCAGAAAGTTTGGACTGAAAGATTTATCACTTACAGATAAAAGATAGAACAAAATCGAAGAGGAGGGAATTCAAGCCATTGCTCTCAGCACTATAAGGAGTTTGCATCATCATGTTGTCTTTAATGAATTGGTTAGTGGCTTTCTGTCAAATTCCAAGAAGCTCCTGAATAGAATATAAGTTTCTATATTTGTTGTTGGTCACACTCTCTAAAGCTTAACTCCTTTCACTGAATTAAAAATAAATCCTTTGATCAAATTTTGGGCACTTCTAGTTGTTTCTGGTTGAAGCTAACGGGTCTGTTTGGTACAACCACTTTGCAAGATTGATGCCTTGCATTATGATATTGAGTACTCCTTACATGATCTAAGTTTAAACCTTCTATAATCTAGAAAGACAGTCAATACATGCTGATTTGTCTACAATTATCTGCCTTTGCCATATAGTTAGAGCTCTAAGTTTCAACTCTTGCTACTCTTTCATAAAGATGTTCCATGTAAAAGCTGTGAATCATGACAACAATATGATTGAAATAGATAAATCGTGGTGTTTTTTATGGATGTCATCCAGATACATTATGGTTTCCATTGAGATACTACACCTAGATCATATGTGGAGTAAGTTGTATTTCTCTACAAGCAACCAATATTTACAAGATGAGTTATCTATATTGTCTCTCTGTTTTGAAGTTTTTAAGAATTATCTAGTACATTTCAAGAGGCGTTATGAAGACATTTCAGGGGAAGTTAAAATTTTGCCATTTTTTCTATGTCTAGAAGTTTGTACTTTCCAACTTTATAAAGATTTATCCATCTTGTCACATATTATTACCTTCAAGAACTCGTCAGTTGTAGTGATATGTTGCTACTTTTAAGACTTCTGAATTTTACTTTTTGCATGTTTCAATAGCTATTACGGTATCACATAGCTTTCTAGTTTGTACATAGTTTACTCTGAGTCCGAGAATATCATCTTCGGCTATGAATGCACCGGACATATGAAGCAACCTCGGCATGTTTGTGCAATCGTTCTCATCTTTTTGTTGGAATTTTCACTTTGAATATTTTCATAGTCTGTGATCTGTGTGATGATTAGATGACATGCCCTATCTACTGAAATTCAAGTGTGACTGTCACCATGTATGTTAAGCCACTATTGTTATTCCTCGCAAAATATCACAACCTGATCAAAAGCAGGGTAGAGAGATTGCATGATAAATCTTCATAGTGCAATGCTTCCATGCTGTTGTTAATCAAAATAGGAGAACAAAGATGCGGAGAAGTCCAACTGATTTTGGAATCCAACAAATTCCCAAGAAGTGTAGTCGGATCCTTGCATGGTCATAAGACTACACCTCTGTCATGCTAAAATTCAGTATGATATAACTAGAGCTCTCTTTACAATATGACATAACTAGTTGACAATGAAGGAAGGATCCTGAACATACAGGTAGGAAAGTGGGGCTGATTCATTCTGAAATTTACTCACGGTCTTAAGAAGCTATTGCTGTATGCAAAATTTCATTGCATGCAGTAAGACCGTTTCTCTCACAAGGAAGGGAAGGACAGAAACATGCAAGAGCAGCTCACGGAGCAAATCCTCTAGTATATGTCCATTTCCTGCATCAAGAATTTGAATGCAAAGTAACCGAGTGGGCCCAATGTTATTTCTGCTCCATCGTCGTTTAAGCACATAACCTGCCAAACAAATCCTTGCGCATCAAAAACCCAGTAGTGGAACCCGAGAAGAGCAAAGCATTTAGAAAGCTCACAACTCGGTAGCCTTGTACTCCTTAAGCATCACTTTTGTCTCTGGAAACTGTGAAAATAGTAGGTTAGACTTCAACAGGGTGAGTCAAATTCATTCGAAAATGGATCTTTGTGATTAAGTGACGGAGATCATGTGCGGGAGTTACGGGCGGGTAATGTGGTTGTCGACACTTGTTTCACACGAGTTATCATGTGTCTAATTTGAATAGAGGGTGAGTTGGGCGGTTGAACTCTTCACGCGACGGTGACGAAGGAGAGACAGTCACGACGTTGATCGTGTGCCGTCAGCCCACAAGCATACGGTCCGGTTGTTCTAGCCTTCAGCAGATTGCTAAGTCAACAAGAGCGAGCACAGCTGAAGGATCCAAGGACAGCGATCCCTTACTGCCTTCAGCAGATTGCTACGTCAACAAGAACTTGTGTCTCCAGATAATCGATTGCATTGGCGCGTGTCCCAGCTCTCTGGGCGTTCTCTGGGCCCTTCCTGCAAGTGTGAGATGGACCAACATCTTAGCCAGTATGACACGAATTCGATGGAACTCGACCAAAACTCTGTACTTACATTGCCAGTATGACACGAATTCGATGCAACTCGACCAAAACTCTGTACTTACATTGTCACACTGTGTGTGATGTAACGCGCTGAGTTTTAGTCTGAACTTGTGCATAGCAATGTCCACTTAAGATTTCAGCTTTTATTGAAAGTATAGAAGTTTAAAAATTTGGAAAGTTAAAACATCATCTATGGTTGACGTATGTTGCTTCCCAGGCCTAATTACAGAAGTTTTGGCTTAACATTTGAGTCAATCGTAGACTTGAAGGGAAAATACTGTCAGTCCCATATCTACATATATACACTGGGACAGACAATGAGTGACCTCCTGGATCTTCGCTACGTTTGATACAAGCCCCTGGATTCCATCAAGATCATGCCGTTCAGATTCCCCATCTCCCCCACCATCTACCATCTATCTCTCTCTATCTCTCTCTCTCTCAAGAGTCTTCTCTTCTCAGGGGTAGGCAGCGAAAAAGGCATTGAACCGTCGAGCTTCTTCGGTGCAAGTTCTGTCGCGTGGCTCGGAAGAATTTTCGAAGCGGGTCAAATGGACGAAAAACATTTTCGCGTGAGGTTGCATAGAATGTGTCTGACTCAGGATGTTCTGACCTCTTCACAACTGTTAGAATACGCTCTGCTGCAGAGTCCAAGTCACGAGTGTCCTGAGCAGGGACGCCATGATTCGATTTCAGACTAGGATTTGGAGTCGTACCAGCACTGGACAGCTTTATTCTATCAAAAAGGTAGCTAAAATTGGGAGGTAATGGCTTCTCAGTATACAGGATCAAATGATGTCTACTCTAAAGTGGGATGCGACTGGGCGAAGTATTGGGATTGGCTGTGGAGGAGGTCGAGTTGCCTGAGGACCTTGCCGGCAAGTTGCTTCGCCTTCTTGCTCCCTTTCTGTGCAACGGTGATCACGTGCATCTGCAGGGCGGAGCCGTACTGTGCCCTGTACTCCGGCAACCGGAAGATAATCTCGCACAGAAGCACCGCCATCTCCTGCGAGGCCGTGGTGCCATTGTTCAGCACGTTGATCAGCATCGGAACTCCCTTGCTCTTGGCGATGAGATGCGCTCCAGGCTCGTACGACGGCAGATCGTCGTCCACCAGAGTGAGCAGGGTCTCGATGGCGGCCTCTGCCGCCAAAGGATCCCCGTCCTTTATCACCGCCAGCAGCGGAGGCACAGCATCCGCCTCCTTCAGGCAGAAGTTGCTCTCGACCCTGCAAATGCCCTTGTGGATCGGGCAGGTGGAGATATTGGGCCTGAAGCAGTGGAAGAACCCCGAGGGAGTCACGGCGACGGACAGTTTGGCGCTGCTTTTCGAGAAGTTGGTCAGTGCTCTCGCTGCCCTCTCTCTGGACGAGGACCGGGAAGAGTTCAGCAAATTGACGTACCATTGCACCACTCCCTGCTCCGCCAGGTTCAGCTGCATGTCTTTGGGCCCAGTGGGAGCCGTGAAGCGCAGCAGAGCACCGGCTGCTTCGTCCTGTATTGGGCCCTGTCTGCTGTCCAGGTATTTGAACAGCACGGGTATGCAGTCCGCTTGTAAAAGGCTTAGGGTGACGAGGTCATTCTCCAGTGGCATGTTGGCCAGAATGGCCAATGCTGCCACTTGCTCCTGAACTGTCTTCGAGTCCTCCATTCTCACGTTCCTGTCCCGCAGCATGGACAAAATGGTGCTGAAGTTAGCCCTGGCATCGTTCAAAAGCACGGCTGCTGCTGCCTCTCTGTTCGTTTCCGACAGGGCAGCGAAGATCTGGACTGCGTGCTGTCGGATAGTGGGTTCGACTGCGTTTGTCTTCAGCATCGGGACCAGAAGAGTGAGAGCATTATTCTCCATCAACATTTTCTCAGCAATGTCGGCCGTGTCCTTGCCCTTAAGCAGGCCCAGGAGGCCGCGAAGTACATGACACTGAGCTTGTGGGGGAAAGAAGAATGACAGGAATTTGCACACCAGAGTATGGATCTGCTCCTCCTTGTCCTCCGCGGGCACCCACTGATCGGCCAATGAGGTCATCACATTTGCCATGACGTTGGCCAGTGCACTTCTCAAGCCTACTGACTCCTTCGCTGAGCTCAGCAATGGAACCAGTATCTGCAATAACATTAAAGAACGTAGTTAAGAATCGTCCTGTTCACTGAATTTGGTTAATTGCTAGTTTTAATCATAAAATGCAGGACCGGAAAGCCAGGAATGCCTCGCATGCCAGACAATGTTGTATAAATTATCACCAAATTACACAGATCATGTCAGCATTAGACTCACTTCCAGAATTGATAGACCAGTCGAATTGATAGACTCACTTTTGGCCAGTGACACATCCCAGGTGTCACTGGCCAAAAGTAAACCTCGTCTCAACCTGGTACCGATTGAGAAAACGGAACGTCACAGATACTGGACTACGAGATTCGTATGATGCAGAGCAACAACTTTCTTCGAAAACGTTTTGATATAAGTCAACTACCAAAAGAAGATGGTGGTCGGATGAAACCTACGTTTGGGCCGGGGGTCTTCGCTGTCGCTACTAGTACACAGACTTGTCTTATAGTGGTCAGCTGAACGAGAGCTTCTACGGCTGATAGTTTCTCTTCCTCGTCATTCGACTGAACCATTTCCAGCAGAGTCGAGATAGATTCTTCCGTTGCCACCTGCTTCTTGCTCTCTTCTGGCATTTCTAAGGTTGCCAGAGTCTTTGCCATAGCCAGTCTTGAAGATGGCCCTCCTGCAGAGCTCGGAATTATCTAGTCATGGTTCAGTTCCGCACACAATCCTCACGCACCTCCGAACCATCAACACTTATGATTCAATTTCAAGCACCAATTATGTTTATCGAATGAGGGTTAAAGGAATATAATACCTTCCACAAGCCGAGTAACAAGAGGCTTCATAAAATTAGCTTCTGCCATGACGACAATGTTTTCATCACTGGTGGGCAAATTCTCGAGTATTATCTTCACACTTTCGGCGATCTCCTCGTTCTCGTTGTGAAGCTCCGTTACCAGCAGAAGGACAGCACCGTGAGCATTACTGATCTTCTCCGAGAAACTCGGCCTTTTAGACAGCATGGACAAGAGAAGCACCGCTTGCAGTGACGCTTCGGGCTTTCGGGCTAAAGATCTGACCAACAAGTAGATGAGGCCTTCCTCCACCATAACTTCCTGCAGGGTCAAAGCAAGTGGTTCCGATTTTAACAAATATACCATGTGAGACTCACGATATCAGCGGACAAGGAAACTCTACAGTTCTTGACAACCATTGCAGTGACAGAGGTCAAAGCCGTGGTATGCCTGGAGAACCCAAAACGAGTATGTGCTATGCACGGTCTGGAAGTGTGGCCATGATCTCTCAATAGGATTGAACCGGCGGTGGATCGCGGGACCATCGATAAACCATCTGGAAAAGGGAGAGGTGGGAGGGCGGACTATGTACCTGATTCTCCACATTATCTTCCGCAAGGATACGCAGAGCAGCAAACACTTTTGTTCGGAGGTCCCTTTGCTCCTCTGCCAAACGCACCAGGGGTCGGAGCAGACCTCTGGAGGCTATGGTATACTTGTTCATGCTATACTCCTCGCACATTCTCTGCAACTCCTGCACTGCCTTTTCCTGATCCTCGAAACTGGTGGACTGAAGATTGGCCTCTGCGTCTTGGATTCTGATGGTGAAGTTCCTATCCTTCCACTCTGCAATGGACTGCCGGAGGGCAATGTTGGACTTCATCTTCGTGCTTTTGAGCTCCACTCCCAAGGGACATCGAGTGTGGCCCTCGGCAAACCACCGCTCGATAGCTTCCCTCTCGAAAGTCTGCCCCGATGCAATCTGCACGGGGTCCCGCATAACATCTCGCGTGATGGGGCAGATGAAAGACTGAAGGGGAGTGTTTAGGGGCGCGTTTCTCATCGTCAACTCCCTCCTTAGAGGCATGGGCACAGCCCCCACTTCACTCGCAGGCTTGATCTTGGCCACCACGCCCTGTACGAGGCACGTCGAACGCCAAATAATTGGGAAAATCCAAGTAAGATAGCGCATGAGAAACTCAGCAGTAGCCTTTACCCATTTCAAATTCATTAAGAAGGAATCCCGAGAATTTCTTCATCTGGCTTCTACATTTTTGACAAGCATGGGCGTAATAACAAGAAAAGAGAAAACCAACTGAGGCTGTTTGTCCAATAATAACATGATGAAGAAGAATTTCACTCCCCCAGAGACAGTCGATTGGAAACGATGTGCAACATCGAGGAAGCAGCCTGTCCAATACTACGCAAACTCATCCTCGAAGTTCTTCTCGATCCAACTAAAACTAATAGTTCATGAATCACAAAGCATAGCCGACTTGAGGTGTGAATCATGACGACGAGTCAATGACCTTGCGGAAGTTTGGGACGTGCTTTGAAACGCTGTCGGATGGATGAGATTCAGATTGCAGGAGGAGGTTCGAGCATACTGATCAGTGGTTGAGAAGGAGACTGACCTTTTCCAATAATGTCAAGAACTGCTCCAGATAGAGAGCTTGAGCTTTCCCTTTCGCATTCTCCACGGTCTCCTTGTCCTCCTTGAGCTTACTAAGCTCCTTGGCGAACTGATCGCTGTCCAATTTCAGTTCGAAGCTCTCGGCGATTTGCTGCACGAGCTTGGTGCATCGTGCAGAATCTGCTACCACAGAGTCCAGCATCTCCGGCTCCAAGGAGTCGAGGATGGCATGCTGCTTAGCGTCCAGTTTCGGGGACGATGACTCGAACGCTTCCTTCACCTGCGCTATGCGTAACTGCATCTCTGTGCTCCAGGAATTTTGCATCACGGATTCTAATGCCTCACTCAGCGCTCTACTGAAGATCTGCATCAGTGAAAGCGAGTGAGATATAGAAGTCTGACGAATTGGGAACGCCCGCTTTCTCCACCTCTAGGCACCGTACTCGACTCAAAGGCCGGTCACCCATCTCATCCAATTCTCAATTCAACGACACTCATGACTCAGTCTAATCGATTCGACGAGTCGAAAATAATCATCAAAACACCTTCTTAACGTGATGCTACTTTGCTGCTCTCATGAATGGATTCGCACCTGGACTCGCTTCCTGATCTGAGGACAATTGCTCAGGAGGTATAGATTACATTTATCTCTATAAGATTCCAGAAAATTCTCTAACCCTTCCAGCTGCTCCTCAAGCTTCCCGTTCTGCAGGTTCTTGTAGTCAGCGCTTCGAGCGTCGGCATCCCTCTGCATGTCCTTCAAAAGAAGAGCCAATGCGTCCAAGAGCGTGGCGAAGTGGGTCAGCAAGGTATGAGCCAAATTCTCCTTCTCAATGCTCACATTCCTCGTCGTGGGCACTAACTTGGCCACTCTCTGGCTCAAACTTCCAGCCCATCTGTTCGCCGTCATCGCCTCCATAGCTCTGGATTCTGACACACAAGAGATGCCGTCTTCTCTGTCTGTCTGCTTCTCCAGACAAGTACCCTTCCTGTTCTGCTCTGTTCTCGTGCGCCTTCCAGCAGGCTTCTGTCACCCCGATGTATTACACTTCTATTTCCTGTTTTTTCGCCCTTTGTGAGCTACTTTCCCCACCGAATCTAGTTGAAGATCCGAGGTTGCACTCCTATGTGTCAGTCTCTCGTGAATTCGTGAGGACAGGAAGTCAATGGCCTGCAGGATATCACGCTGTAATACAAAGTCACACGTACTGCACGGACGTACGATCAACAAAGACCACGAGCAGCGAATTGCACAGCACCAATTTGCGTTTTTTGCATGAACGTATGTAACCGGAGCCTTCATCGTGAGAGTCAGAGAGCGAGAAAACACGTACCGACCGATAGCAGCTGCAGCCGATTGGTCGATCAGCAGACGGTGAAAACGGGCTGATCCTCCACCCCGGAGCTGCAAAACCAATACTCACACATTTTCCAGCCGAAGGCAGACCTCCACATGCTACTGGAGATCAGAGAGCGAAGCCTCGGCAGCAACTCCTGGTAAATTTTTGTCCCTTCCTCCGTCCAGCCTTCGGGAATGCGCTTCAGCAGCCTCGTTCTCCAAGTGGTCCAATTCGAATCAGAATTGCCAATTCTGGCCACTTGCCATGAACGCGATAGCTGACAAGTCCATGCCTCGGTTCTCGTTCATGGTGCTCTTCTCCTCCCTCTGTCAGTCGATTTGTCAGAGACCCACCAATGTGCAAGACAGCCGGAATGACTGCGTATCTCTGTCCAGAGGAGCGTTGCTAGCACGAGGATCTCTCCTCCTTATCGACGGGGATCGGTCCGGCCGCGACGAGCAGGGAGTCAACAATTCCTGGATCAGAGGGAGTCACTACTCAGGTGAAGTGGAAATATCAGCAAGTATCCAAAAAGGCCCAGTTTGGGGACCACAGTTTGGACGAGAGCGCCGAATCTAGTGGAGAAGGAGGAGGAGGAAGGAAGGAAGCTGGGAATTGCGCACGGGGCTGAGGGGGCTGAATGCTGTTCTCTGTTGTCAAGCTCGCTGAGCTTCTCTCCTCCCGTGAATGGACGAACTCTTCCTGTCGCCTGTTAACTGTCTTCCTCGCCCGCCGCCCCCCACCACGCCCCGTGAAGCCCGTTCTGCTTTCGTCTCCCGTCTTCAGTTCCCTTTTTCAAAGCTGGCGCTTTTCTTTCTCTATTCTTTATTCTTTATATTCGAGCAGTATCGCGGTTGTCCACTGGAGCGTAGCGGACAGGCGAGCCTGGGGCCGGATCGGGAGACCCGAACTCTGGACGGATTGACTTTTTGTCGCCCCGCGGTATCGCCTCGCGGGCAGGTGATTCTTGGCAGCCGTTCAACAAGCGTCGGTCTGACCGGAGACAACCCGCCTCGCGGACGTTGGTCTCGCCGGTCCCCCCGTCTTTCTGCGCCTCTGCTTCCGTGTCCGTCGCTGCATCTAGCTTTCTGCGGCCCTCATTCGCAGATCCACCTTCCTCCCCTTCCGAGGCAGCCGCCTTAGCAGGGCGGACATTCCTGCTCTTCGAATGCACACATCCGCAGATTCCACGGTGCTCCGATTCTCCGTTCGGGTACTTCTTCAGTTAGGTCTAAATTAAATGTCATGTTCTCGACTTCTCGTTCCAGAAGGCGGCATGTACGTGTTCAGACATTCGGATTTGTTTCCTTTGTTCGAAATTGTAGCCTTGATCGGCATGCTAATCGAATGCATATCAAGATAGCCTTCTCAACATTTGCAACGTTACATTTGTGAAGACGCGTTACACCAGGCCTCTTAATTTCTGGCAAATGGTAGGTTTCTGAATTTATATATATTTATATTTAATACTGTATGAGAAGCATATCTCGATTTTTAGTCGATGCTAAAATTTTTAAATTACATAATATTGTATTCACTTATGAAAATTATCCAATACTTTGAATAATATCTCTCATTATTGTTTATATATATATATATATATATATATATATTCATATTCATGCCTTTCATTCGAATGTAATGAAGTAGGTCAATAAGTCAAGACTTGACTTTCAACCACAATAAACTCTTTTGGAAGAAAAGTATCCGTGTCCCGTGTCAGCCTAGTCTAAATGTTAACATAAGCATATCATATTTTAGCTAGGGCTTTAAGGAGAAGAAAAAGGAACTGCATGCGGGCTGGGATTAGGTAACTTAATAGACAGTGCTGTACATCCGGTTTTTTTTGCATGATTGCATGCCAACATGTACATGTATTCGCATTTCACCTGGATGAAATTTCACACCACGATTCCATCACTTTTCAAATATCTCATGATACACTATCCAGCACATTCCAAGTAACTACGGAATGCAGTCGATGCTCTTGCGTTACGTTCCTACTTGTCAGGTGTCCTGTGCTACTGCTTATACAGTCTAGAATATACGAAGAAGGGAACAAAGCAGTTGTTGCATGGAAGCCACAGGTCATTGACCAGTTCAGGAAAATGAAAGTGCCTTGAATTTGACAGGCTAAGAGAAAACAGCAGACGACCGATGCCACAGTACATATGGTGCCGTCACAACGAAGTCGAAATCTTGTGGGTTGAAAATGAAGATTACATTTTGCTGTCGGAATGAGCTACCGCTCATTTCGGTGCACAGTTCGCCTTCGTCCGAATTGTGGATGTCAGGGAGGGTCCCAACGACATCCAGTCTATGCAAGGTCTAGTATATACCCCTTTGTCCTCTCAATTTAACCAATACATATTTAAAAAATTCCTCATAATCGGTCTAATCGAGCTATTTTATCATCTTATATTCAATCTATCATACATACCTGGTAGATTTGACATTAGTATAATTGTTTTGTTGAATATTCAAGCTTTCCTTGTGCATTTGAAGAATTACAATATCACCTGACCTAAAGACCATCTAAATTTTGGAAGTAAAGTTGTGGGTGGATGCAGTCTATGTCATTCAATAGACGAGGAACTAGCAAGTGAAATATTTTCTTAGTATTATTCAAGTATGATATATAATTTCTTTAGCTTAAACCTATTCGCAGTTGGATATAAGGTTTCTGTTACATATTACGAAGGAGTGTGAGCAATAACTCTCCTTGAACATTATTTGGATATAATTAAAACCTTCTAGTTCCTTCTTTCTGTATTTTATGGATCTTTGATTTTTTTGATTTTACAATTGGTATAAGAGTTTGGTTTGGTTTGGTGTACTTCAAAACAGAAAAAAAAAATCCGTTGATTTAAAAGGACAAAAAAATTAATCGTGCTGTGATGCAAAAAAGCTACACAGTCAATCTTGATGTCATTTGAAATGATATAGAAGATTGCGTTGGAATCAAAACGTTGAAGCATGAAGCTAGTGTCAAGTTTTCCTTTACGGAAAACCAACAAATTTTGCTTCTGAGTATGCCACCACGAAGCAAAAGAATTCGGTGTTAGGATTAAAAATATGTAGTGGATAATATGAACAAATGTTAAGTGCTTTAAGGCGAACTCTTCTCTGAATACAAGCAATGTCGAAACAAGTTGGATGGTTTGAAGAACGGTTTGGGCAAGAAAATGAGAGCTTGAATGTCAATTCTTCAACCAAACAAATGACAGTGGTTTTATTATATGTGTGAATTGAAGTATAAGAGGGCGCCGAAAGTCAATTGTTTGTTGCAGTCGGAGCTTGCGTGGGTGGAGTTGATGGCATTGCTCTTATTGTGAAGTAGATGATATTGTTTTAAGTAATAGTATTTTCTTTCAGAAAATCAAAGTTATAGTTGATCAAAGACGCCGACAATGCTTCAAATACAAAAAACAGCCTGATTGTGCATATGGTTATCTTGTAAGTTTTTATGGTTATCTCTCCAATCGATTTGAAACTTCCTGTTGTTGCTTGAAAAACTAAAACTCACATAGCACACATTCACGCAGATTCAACGCGAAAGATAACGTAATATGCCTTTGCTACTCCACAAAAACGCATGAATTTATGAAACCAAAATTGAGAAGGTGTTCCAAGACAAATTAGATCTTGGCTACTCAAAATCAAATTGAATCAAATTCTAAAACGGATCACTCAGAAACATAGTCAACATCTGACAGTAGATAGAATTAATCCAAACAATGTTACTCTTAATTTTTGTCAATGGATATTAACTTCTATAACCAAAATGATTACTCTACAAACATTCCTTAAAAAATGCCTAGTCAACATCTTACAGTAGATAGAATTAATCCAAACAATCTTACTCTTAATTTACGTCGATGGATATTAACTTCTATAACCAAAATGATTACTCTACAAAAATTCTTTAAAAAATACCTAGTCAAAATCTTACAGGAGATAGAATTAATCCAAACAATCTTACTCTTAATTTATGTCGATGGATATTAACTTCTATAACCAAAATGATTACTCTACAAAAAATCTTTAAAAAAATCTTTCACACGATTCTTTTTTAATTTAAACTAACTAGAATTAACATGTAATCAAAATATGATACAGTAAAAATATATAAAGTTAACTAAAATTGTTATTAAATTGTTTTTTATGCTCCTCATATAAAATTTGCACAATAGCACAATGATTCCTAACATTCTTCAAATGATTAACTTTGATCAATGCATCAATTGAATTAAATTTATTATCAATTTTGACTAGCTTTTTATCAAAAATTGCATGTCTAATGAAATGATACTTTTACTTGACACGTTTGGCAAACTTGTGTTTCAATCACATGTACGTAATAAGCATATTGAATTAAATAGCTTGTTTTGTTACTTCTACTGCTGCTATATATTTGTCTTTTGTTATAAATTTAGCTAGGCATTTTTGCAAAATTTCTAATTAATACATACATCATCAAGTGTAAACACATAACGAGTTTTAGATTTTTTCTTGTTCAAATCTTGTCCACAATTAGCATCAACGTTGTCTAGCAAGGATTTGACATTGTCTAATAAACCATCAAATCATGTGCAATAGTACTTCATAATCTTCAGGTATCATTGAAGCTCTTGGTATTATTTGGATCATGTTCATTATCAACTTGGATTATATTTAAATAATCAAGATTTGAAAAATATTGATGATTTAAACATAATCCAAGTTTTGTCTTTATCATTTTGATATCAATTTTTTTTGTTACTTTATGAAACACACTAGTTTACAAAACTAAAACCTAATACAATGATCAGGCATCATGTTATATTTTGGCACCCTTAGTTTTCATATTTGAACTCTAAAACGGATTTCTCGAAAACAAAACCAACAATGAACACTTGACACAAGTTTGATTGCAAAAGAAGTTAATACTAAGGTCTTTTGCAATCAGACTAAAGCCTATCTTACAAATCCAAAAGCAAGCCAAAAGCCGATATTGGCAAGAAATTCAAACAACAAATGAAACAATATTTGTAATTTCAAGTTGTAATCTCAGAGCGAATATTGGCAAAAAAAATTCAAAAGCTAGGAAAAGATGATCTACACACTTCAAATGCTTTTGAACTGATCCTAATCAATCCCAATAAACATGATTCTTTGTGATCTTAAGATGTTGCTTAAAAAAGACCCGTGACAAGTAATCACACATAAAAGCTAAGGATCAAATGAGATGAATAAGAAAATTTCGACGATGTTTTTCATCAAACTAGAGATACAATGCAAGATTTGATCCACAACTTTAAATCGCTATATTGAAAAAGAAAAAATACATAGATTACTATACAACTAAGAAAATAAGGTTTTGTGACGCCTGAATCATCTTAGCTCCTTCTGTGTCACTTTCTGAATACAAAATTTAATCACAAAGTTTATTATCAAATCTCAAGATAGTCAGATTTTTTTAATATTAAACAATTTCTGTCAAAAAAAAATGCCACAAAGATTAATAAAAATAAGGGAAGATAAAGAGATTATACTACAAAGAGAACACGATCAGAGAGTTAAATTGAGAGACATTAGCTTAAAAAAGTTAGAACTTATGAAAATCTCCTTGTAGATTAATGGCAGTAGCATTCATGAAAACATAAACACAATCATCATGTGGTTGCGATAATTGACTCATTGTCTAAAATGATATAAGTCAATCATCAAGAGAATGAAATTAGACACATACGGTTGAAAGCTACATATGAAAGCTATATATGCATGTGACTCATCTCTTGTTTGATGAGAATGATATTTTTCCATTTTTTTGAGCACGTGCATCTTGTAAATCTATTATTGCTGGTTCGTCTTTTATCTTTTGTCCAATTTGTTGCTTCATAGTTTCAAATTAATCACTTCTTAGAGATGGATAATAATATAATTCAGTCTGAACGACTACAATTGCTAGTTAATCAAAGATTGAATTATAATATAGTGTTTCCAATCATTTCAAACCAACCATTAAAAGCATTTGGTCTTGTATTGGAACCTGGAAGAAGGTGAAAAGAACGTGACTTGTAATTACAAAGCTGGCTCTAGCCAAGATTAGAAGCGGCAACAGTGAACTATTAATTTTAAGACGGTGAAAAGAAATAATCGAGACTAAAATTTTACCGGTACAAATGAAAACAGAAGCAAACAAGACACTAACATAGTTGGCAACATAAGCTTAAAAATATCAAGGATATTCGAGAACTGCAAATCAGTGATCTAAAACGGCATAAGAAACAACTTCAAGTGTTTGGCAAAACAAGATGACATTCATGAAGTCCAGAGGAGGAGTATATGAAAAAATTACAATAAGCATGATTTTTATTTGGTCTAGAAGATACAAGTAAAGGACAAGTTGAAGGCTATGGAGTTGGGCCAAAATCTGGCAATTATTTGCTCTCGGAGATTCAAATCAAGGACAAGCTGGAGGTTATGGATCTAGATAGACGTTGGGTTAAAACCATTCACATACTACAACAACATGATAATTTTCTAAGATCAAACTGAGAGTTTTCTCATATTTGTTGAGTTTGAAACAATAGTATGAGTATAAAGATTGTATTTTATTATTTGAAGCTCCGTTCGTTCAGTTTCATTATACTTCATTTGGCCAAGTCTGGCTTTCATTCGCAACCCTGGTCATCACTTTTGCAATTTCAAAATTCATTACTTCCTACAAGGACATTCGTATTTCCTCAGGTTTTCAATCTCCCATTGAAACGAAACGATATCCCTTCCTCTCCGATTAACCATGAGAGGGACAAAGTACGTGAAAATCTAATCGACATGCGCATAAGCAGATATCGAGTGGTGGGGATCATTTGGCCGGGTGAGGATGTGCGTCACCCTCATGGGTTCCAGAGAAGGATAGTAGGGGATACCTTCTCCCGGTCTCTTCGCTCCGCTTGCTTGGCCCTTCTCCGACGAAGACCATCTTTCGTGGAAGAGCAACGACTACATCGGGCCTGATTCAACTGCACAGCAATCCTGTGAACTTCGCCCACGACCTCGCAGAGAAACGTCACCTGCTCTTTGAGTCTGGGAGCGGCATGGCTGCCACTGCTGCTACCCTAAGCTTGTCCTCTGCATCTCTGCGCAGCTGCTCTTTGGCAACTGTCGAAGGTGGTTGCGCCCAACTTCGCAGGCCGAGCAATGTCTTGTGCTGCGCTGCCGCTTCGAATGCCTCTTCTGTGAGGTCCTCTTTCATGGGGGCCGCAGTGGGGCCAGGGTTCAGATTGGCGAGCCTGAGGTCTCTCAGGGGAGCCCGAGTTTTGCAGCATCAGCCGCGCAGGAGTTACCGAGGTGTCGGAGCTCGAGCGTCCTGGGCGCAGGAAGTGCTATGGGCGACTTCGCCTGTAGCGGAGGTGGAGACTGCCGCCGAAGATTTGTACCATGTTGTGTTAGATATCAGCGATAATCCCGAGCTCATGAATGGTCACACTAAAGCTGGCCAATTTGTACAGGTATGCCTTTTACATGCCAGTTCTGCTGCTCGCTTGTCCGTTGGATCCCATGAAAATGTGTTGGTCTATTGAATTGTAGCTCTTACATTTCTTTGAAGTTTTATTCATCTTATCTCGTCCCAAAATGTGCTTCTTCAAGTAAGTTATGGTCTGGGATTTCATCTTCACACCAATTTCGATCAGTCCGTGGTTGGTATGGTAGTAAATCCTGACTCTTATATGTCTGCAAAAATCAGGTGAAAATTGGAAATGTTAAGCCCGCATTTTTGGCTATTGCTTCTGCGCCAACAGTTGCACGAAAGGGGAGGCTAGAATTTTTGATAAAGGACATCGAAGGTAGCACGGCAGGTATGATATGTAGTGTACGAAAAGGTGACAAGGTTGAGCTGAGCCAGGTCATGGGAAGTGGCTTCCCAACTGAGCGAATCTTTCCTGCTGAAGAGAATAAGACAGTATTGCTCTTTGCCACGGGTTCTGGCATCAGGTACACTGAAGTGCACAACGCAGTTTTGTTTTTTTATCAGTTCGAACTTACAATTCACATCTTTCCGTTTGAATCTCCACTTCGAAATTCCTCATATATTCTTTCTAACTATTAATCTGGAATGATGTAGGACAGTCCAATTCGTTCACTGATCGAAGCCGGTTTTGAAGCGAACAAGAGAAGTGATGTGAGGCTTTACTACGGCGCCAGAAATCTCGAGAGGATGGCGTATCAGGTCTGCAAACTATGCACTTACTGGATACAATGAAGACAGAGTTCCTTGCGTGTGAGAGTGTGCTGTCTTAGGCATCAGGATTGGCAACACAGAAACCATTATATTGCTAGTTTTCATGGATTTCCATAACACTGAATAACTTTACGGCTGGTGCCTACTTATCTTCTTTGTATGAAGCACTAAATTTGCAGTTTTTCACGTTGTTTCCTGCAGGACAAATTTAAAGCATGGGAGTCATCAGGTGTACAGGTCATTCCTGTTCTTTCACAACCTGGCGAGGAGTGGACTGGCGCTCAAGGATACGTTCAGGTATGGAGCTTCATCTGCTTTCATGTAGCGATGGTTATCTTACAAACTCTAGTCAACTCCGTTTCCAAGGTTTGTACACCATAATCATGAGGTTCTTCTTCACGTGTTGATGCTTACTTTACGTGCACGTCGGCCGAGCTCATCATTTTATTTTCTTGGGAGGATGCGCAGGCTTTCTTCTCCAAAAACAAAGCAATTACTAATGGACCACAAACAGGAGCTTTGCTGTGCGGACACAAACAGATGGCACTGGTAGGCCCACACAATACCTACATAGATCCAGGAAGGGAACTCTCATCATTGGTTTCTGTACATTTTGTTCCGAAGTCCTAATTACTGTATGCGCACCACTACGTATGGCAATGCCGAATTGTTTGGATCGTGAGGTTGGCAGAGAAAGCGTCAAGTCTAAGTCGCCGTAGCTTTTGGGAAATGCGGAGGTAACTTGCCTTGGTATAAGCTGATTGAGCACTATCAGATCTTTAAACGACTCACCTGTTTTTTCTTCTTGAGCAGGATGTGACTGCCCTTCTTGTGGAAGAGGGAGTTCCCAAGGAGAAAATTCTTTTGAACTTCTAAGACCTCAACTTCGAAGGTACTTACCGCGCTTATGCATTTGCCTTAGATTCTGATTCACTAGTCTAGGGTCCCCATGATGAGCATTTTAGTAATCTGAGCTTGCGGAGTGGATATGGGCGTCATTGCTCCCTTTTACAAATCGGTTGACGCGGTGACGTGCTCAGTTTGAAGCTTAACGCGAGCGAATGCGGAAAAAGGCATAGCTGCTGAGGGACAGCATTTATCAATCATCTCTACGTCGTAAAGGATAGTTCGGCAACAAACATAGTTTATACCTTGACTTGTTGGGCTTGCGTCGGATTGGATCCTGTGTACGAGGCTCTAGTTCTTCTACCTCTGTTAATTCGACTGCTGGTCTCCTCCAGAATTTCCACCATTCTGTTGCTCCTAGACTATTCGTATTGGTGCATATGTTTGTTATACGTTATCTCACACCTTCAGTTCATGCATGTCACGTCGTTTACCACCATCGTCTTCCTGTAACTTTCCATCTAGTATATTTCGTTAGCACTTGAGACCCTTGAGACGAAGCACATAGATTTCTGTTGCTTCTGTCTCTTCCATCCCGAGTCCTTGCGACTGATCACGTACTGTCTCATACGTGTTGATTGGTCCGTAACCAGAGCCCAAGAAAGTGAAATTAATGGCGGGTAAAAATGCTGAACAAGAGGTTTACGCAGTATGAAAATAGTTAAAAAGCGTAAGTAGGTTTCGGGAAATGTTTGTAACTGGTCTTACTATCCCGTGAATTCAGGTTACTTGCAATGCTTTTTACTGACTGTTGTCTGGTCCCTTCCCTCTGCAGGGTGGAAGTGTCTCTGCTGTTTCATTTTCTATAAATGTTGTTCCTCGAGTTCAAATGAGATGAGTATAATGGAGTTTTTCCAAATTTGGTGGCTCCTGTCTTGTGTTTAAAGCACTAGAATGCGGTCGTATACTGTACCAAATGAGGTATTCAATTTTCCCCTCATTAGTGTAGCCACTTATTCTTCCATTGACTGAGAATAATCCGAAGACTTCAGACAGTGCCTTGGTAGTCCTCATACTTTGGCCAGATTGTACCATGATACGGAATAGTGAAACATATGGATCATCGAATTTGTTTCATAAATTTGCCGTCAGCACAGAGTTTTCCTTTGCAGGGAATTCACTCACGAATTGGATGAGCATCGTACATATTAGGTGTTCTTGGTGTTACTGGGGTGAGCTGCCTTATGTGGCCATGCGAAGGACACTTGGCTATGCAAAGGAGCCTAGAGCTCCTTTGAAACGGTGATCGTGAGATCACCGTTTCTAACCATTGTAGGTTTTTTTGACGGCCTTTGTACTGTGTGAGCGACATAACGACTTCACACCCTCTAACAAGGTATTCTTCACTACATGGGCAATAAGTGTGAAGTAAGCTTTCCGAAATATTAATTTAGTACATATGCGTATAAGCATCCATCGACTTGGAGGCAGACTACTAAATAACACCTTTGACTGACGGTTTCATAACCCTCGCCCAATATCTGCAACATGCAACAGCATGCACTTGCTTAAGCTCAGTTCAAATTATCCCAAAGATGTGAGATTGTGTCGAGTGGAGCAGCAACAACCAAGGTACCCATCAAGATATTCAAGTGTAGTTCTGTGCAGATATAAGTTTGTATATTTAACTTCAACATGGTCGTGAGAGTTCTATCAAACACGAGATGAAGTTGATTCTTTAAGTGTTTGTGACATTGTGTAAGACATATGCATTGAGTGTCCACTTCTTAGAAGTGCCACAAGTGTGCGTCTTATCACCTACAAATCCGAAAACATCAACGTATATCTTTGAAAGAGTTAGGGAGGTAAGAGCAATTGTCTTTCCCGATCAAAGTTATTATTAACTGGCGGCTGTGATATGAAGTTTATCATGTAGTGTAGTAGTTGTCAGACAGCGTGTGTACACAGTTGTACAATGGGCATTTCTTGGGGCAATCCATGTATTTTCCTGTACAGTGGTTTTTTGTTGAATGTGTGAATTGCGATTTCATTTGGATAGTTTTAAGACCTGAAGTGTAAGAAGACATATTTTTCACTCTGATATGAAGTATACCATAGTTACGATTGTCGGGATGTTCATGTAATACGAAATTTATCCCATCAAAATGATAGAACACTGAACTCGTTATGTTGTCTTCTGGGTGTAGTTTGACTGGCAGTTTTCGGTTTCATCCCTGTATTGTAAGATGGTGTCTTTCTAGTTTTTTGTTTTACGTTTAACTTCCTCAAATGATAGCCTGTCTAGTTATCTAATACTAACAATCGTTTTCTAGGGATCACATGAGAGTGAATTAAGGGGTTTGTATTGTTTGTTATTAATCTTTTCTTGCTTGTCACATTGATGACATCTCCTCCCTATGCAAACATAGCAACAATGCTAATTTTAAGATTATACGTTTGGAGTCTCAAGGGAGAAAAAAGCGTGGTGACAGTCAAGGACTTTGTGAAAAACTAACACTTGAGTACACTGAGTCCTCAAAATAATGGACAAAAACGATCAGCAAATCAATGTCACGTTTGACACTACGAAAGCACTTGATGACTGACATGAACAGACTAAAGAATCATAATCATCCTCCTCCTAATCGTCGTTTGCGTACTGTAAGGAAAAATTCCAAGGACAGGGTTAAGACCGTAGTAGTAAGCATAGAATAGGATTAGCTGTAGAAACTAAACTCCACATCTAACCTCTTGATGTGGATGGGAAGGAAGACAAGTTGAAAGAAAATCATAGCTTAAAACTTTGGTGCTTGATTGAGAAGCCTGCTTAAAGTCAATAGATAAGTATACACGCAAATACGCGAACACAGAGTATGAATAGAACAGAATTAGCAGCTATAAGTAGACTCCATGTCTAACTTCCTGGTGTGGACGGGAAGGTAAACTACTAAGAAGAAAACTAGAATTCTGAAACTTTGGTTCGTAATTGAAAAGCCTGCTCAAAGCCAATGGATAAGCAAACATGTAAATGCGAAGAAACACCATAAAAAACTATTCATGTAATCTATGTGGCAGTGTAAATCAAAGGCAAAATTGATCCGCGACAACTTAGTAGCGAATAAACATCATCTCTGTGTATACTAAATCATAGAATGATTGTAATTATTAGTAAGAAAGCGAACTAAAAACCAGCTCAAAATCGAAAATAAACAGATCAATAAGCACATTTTTAAGATGTCTATCTTCCTTCCTCTCTCTTTGACAAACGCATTCTTCCATAGTCACGCAGAGATGGGATCTTTCAGAGAATCATAAAATAAAGGTAGGCCATCACTTCATCCAAAGTGGCGGTCTCTCTTCCGTCTATTAACTTCATGCTTCCACACGAAAATTGAACTATGTGTGTTGAAGATTAAGTATAGTTAATGATTTCTTGATTGAAATAAATTAACTGTTCTGACTTCAAGATGCTACGGGTAGAAAGATGTTCATCTTTATGGAAAACTTTGTTTGATCATTCAGACGTCGTTTAGAACGAACATGCATGACTTATCTTCTTAACCTTCAGCGCTTGATGTGAACATTAAAGCAAGTCCATGAAAACAAGCAAAACTGGTGTTGTTACTCTACAACAGTAATACAGTTAGCGTGTGATGTGTGAGCATGAAATCAAGTCCTTGTACATGAGAAGACCTGGTATTGTATCTTTTACAACGATGATAAGGACGAAGAATGTATCACGACACTCTAAGCTTCATAGGAGGGAGAAATGAATACATAATGCTACCACAATGGCAGTTGACAAAAAATTCAATTTCCTCATGCAATGTATTGTATAAGGAATTTTTTGCATTATTTCATCTCGATTTTGTACCCAAAATCGAGATCAGAAAAAGTATCATCACTGTCCAAATATTAACAATTGTTCATTTGGTACGTTACTATATTCATCTGTACAAAAATTAACTGTTGAGAATCATGATGCTCTGATTAATACTCAGTAAGCTTTTATGTGCTTGGATCCATGAAACCACGACTATTATACAACATACATCCATCAAAACCAAATATCACAAATTTGCAAGATCCAGCTATCAAAGTTATTCTTCATATTTAAAACAACCACAATGACTTATACAAATGCTATCAATGTAGACTCTAAAGTGAGATGCACATTACTGTGTTTTGAGATCTTGAATACAAAGCACTTATAATTCATCAACCATGTATGTAGTGTTTGATTTCACTTCAATTTGCTAAGGTAATGAGTTTAAAAATATTTACATTAGCAAATAGAAGTCTTAGATTTTTTTAAATCTTCATCACATAGTCTTAAGTTATTATCTTATTTAGCTGATATGTATATATAATTCAATCTAAATGAGAGTAACACAAAGTGGATGAAAGAATCGTCAAGCTCTACAAGGATTATTTCAATTTTTTTTTACTATACATCTAAAATATCCAAATTATCTAGATAAAATATCTATAAACAATAAATTAAATCATTTCATCTAATTTTATTGATATATTTTATATAAAAGTAGCTAGTGTTTCAAGTGGACCAATACAAAAGCAGTGATTCCAGAATAGAGAATATAATAATCTGAGTCAAAGTTTGATACAATTTTATTCAATTTCTCTCATACATGTTAAATCAACATTTATATATATTTATAAAGCTCAAATCTAAAACAGCAAAGATGTGAACTCGTTTCATTGTAGTCACACTCTTTCTCCGTTCAAGAATATGAGTGAATAAACAAGTCTATTGATAACCTGGTACTTTCAAACCAATTGTAAATCTACCATAAGTCTTATTAGCTTATCAAACATATCAACTCTAAATCCATATGAAAATAAATATTCATGCTCAAACTTGAACAATGAAAATGTTGATATATTGATTAATCAATTTAGTGATATGTTGACTAAGCAATCCACGATCACATTGATAAGAACGAACAACTACTAGCAATCTTTCTAAACATGATGAAGAATCTAAATCCAACCTATGACTCCCAAACTAAGCCTAATATGATATTTCACTTCCATTCAATTTTTATGAAAAATTTCACATCCTTGAAATTTGATTTTAGTCCATCCATTTCAATCCATATAGTGTCGTTATGAGTTGAAAAAGCCATATCTACAATCAATGAAGTTTAAAGTTTGAACCTCAAGCAACGATTTTGTAACATCTCAGTTTAGTCATGGACATATAATATTTTGGAAATTTGCCACAAAATTCCAATTTTTTTTAAAAAATTAACTTTGCAGAGTACATAAAATAGAATACGTCATCATCATACTTCACTTTATGAAATGTGTTTATAAATCAAACTGATTACAGCTAACATTGTTGTTTTACCGGCATGCAATGTGCATTAAACGTGAAGTAAATTGAAGACAAAGATTTTAGCATTTCTTGATTGTAGCAAGAATCTCTAACTCAAAGCTAAAGGTTAGCTACATCTAGCTTTTGAGTTGGCAATTGTTACTACAAATGTAAAATAAAAACCAACTCCATTTCAATCCAAAAACAATTTGAAATTAAGGTTGCAGATCATTGAAATTGATACGATTAAGAACGTTATATTATAATGAAGAGACATAGTACACAAAATGTTTTAATGTGGCAAACATTATACTCCACATTGTACCGAAATCATCATCAAGTAAAACATACAAATACAAATGCATAGGTTGAATATCAAGAATGAGAAGAAGAATTTTTTTTCCAATGTTTCAAGGAATGTTGAATCATATTTTAACAAGACTTTTAAGGTTATTTATGTACAATCAAGACATCTATAGTAGAAAATATTATCTAATATATGTTTTCAATCTAGAAGATGATGAGAATAAGAAGCATGAGGAACATCTCTCTAACGAACACTATAAAACTTTTGATTCTTTGATTACATACTTTGATTCAATCCTTGCATTGATTATACATCAACAATTCTTTCATTTTGCCAAACATAACTATGATAAGACATCATCAACGCACATTAAGAATGCAAAATTGACGAGATTGAATGATCACTTTTGATCATTCAATGTTGACATAAATTTTCAAATTATATCCGACATTCTAACATATCATGAAATATGAACGTTTGTCTTGACATTTGATGGAGATGATCATCGGTGCAAAATTTTTCTCAACATACATTTTTGAATTTGTGTTAAAGATTAGCCGGATAATTTGCACGTTATTATGTATACATATTTTGATTGCCACACTACAATTGATACAACATTTATGATCATGAAAATTTTGAATTCTATGTATCAAATCTAGGGCAATAAACTTCTCACTGTTATAATTGATGTTTAGGGAACAAATAATGGTCAGGTTAGTGATATTATGGCTTTGCTTGACAAAGAAGCTACTCAACTGATTACTTGTATATGATATTTGCCTCATCAGATTGATTTTGTGAACAAAACATGTACCGACCGTCTACAAGATGTGAGAGTATTTGAAAGTGACACATGATTTCTTCTATCATCTTCAACAACAATCCAATCTTATAACCAAAATGTATAGCAACTGTACAAAGAATACAAATTGTTAGGCGCATTTTGGGAACATGATCTATTGGATGATTGATAAACGTCATCGTTTGCTTGTTCATATTAAGGAGAAACATATTGTTTTTGCTTTGTTGTAGTTATGATGGATCATGATGACGATCATTATTCTTGTGTTGTCATCATGCATTACCACATTGATCATTCTACAGTCAAGAGACATGATTCTGCTGTACCAGCAAATTGAAATCAAATAGTTGGTAATCAATATTTGCACTATGTTGGACATTTTGTAAAAAATAATAATATCGATTACATAGCGATAAGAGAGAATGAGTGTTACTTATGTGGAAGATGATGAAACAATAAGTAATATACCTACCCACATTCATGATGAGGTATCTTGGATCGGGTATTTGTTTTGAGTTATGCTTTCAAATGAAAAGATTGTGTATTTTCATATGGAATTCATGGAATTTTATGTGTGAAGCATATGTGATCATGATGGTTAGAAGTAAAGTTGTAATCAACAATCCAACTCACATATGTGAGTAAGATTGTTGAAAATTCCATGCAATGTCCATGATTGTTGATTACAATTTTCAGTTTTTAGACATTAGCGATGTTCAAGCAAATTTTTTTTGGTGAAAATGGGACTCGAATGGATGTGGCACTTCAAATGATGCATTATGAATTAGTTAAGATGAATTAGAATTAGAATTCATTACAAATATTATTCATCCATATGACAATCGTGTTAAACAATTTTGTAGCGAGTATGGTGCTGATATGATTTGATTGAAAAAGATCACGAACAACTTCTCTAACTATTAGCATACTAAAAGCTTGAATTTGTAAACAAGAACATGTCACAAACTTCAAGAATGAAAGGTAAGAATTGGATGGTTGGATTATTATTTACTTCACATCTGAGTAGTGCTGTTTGTTGCATTTTCCAACACTACTTGTTTGGATTACTACTTTTCCATACTACAATGGAAAAGTCACGTTATCTTCCAGTACAACCAAGATTCTATAGTCTTTCTCTCAATAAATCCCAAAATTGATATCAGGAGATTCTACAAATTAATTTAAATTGCATAATTCTAAAAATTATTGGGCTTTATCAGATCCGGCTGGTCTGCTTTTCTGCAAAGGATCTCAAAGCTCAAGAAGGTTTGGCATTTCCTGTCGCCTTCGGCTGAGTATCAAAATGGGTGACGAATGGATCTGGACACCTCCAGGACTCCGCGTTGATGATCAGCGAATACAGTATGCCGAATGCGGACAATAGGGCTTAACTGGGGATGTGAAGACGGATGGGGACGAACACGCTCCTTTGTGCCAAGTGTGCCCAACACGCTCGCTTGTGCCAAGCGCGCATGTTGGAGACACTCGGTGGTCCAAATCCGGACTGCTCTGACTACCAACGTAGCCGGGATCGATACCCGACACTCACCAGGTATTGCAAGTAGAGCTCGCTTGTTGACCCGAGTAGGAGCCCCGTGCAGCCGAGTCGTTTGAGGCCTCAGAACCTCGTACATGCGTGACGTCGCTGTTCTGTGTTTGAAGCCCATCATGAGCTTGTTGGTCCGTTCATCTTTGGAACCTTCGAGCCGTACAGTGCAAATCAGACACATTTGTTGTTCTGCATGCGCGCAAGACTTTTTCCCCACAGTGGACGGCGTCCTCGAGTCAACAGCCACTCCCGTTCTCGGAGTCAGAGATTCGCTAGCTCGAGCTTAGAACGTGAAAGATGGTCCTCAGTAAAGTTCGGACTCACCCTTTCGGATTCTTTCAGATTTCGCAATGACGCGTCGGTGGATAAGAGTAGCGCCGTGTTGGGTAGGGCATTGCAGAAAATTCCTCGTGTTTGTAATAGCGCTGCGCTTTTGTGTCGCATCCTGCTCTTGAATGTATCGCTTTGCCCGTGACATTGTCTCATTGTATGACGCTGCGGCCCGTCGTGCTTGTTGTCTTTTCACGGTCCTGGCAGTTTGTAGCTCGGAAAAAATATGTCGAAATGTAAGGTGAGATGGGTAACTGTAAGTACGGGTAAACGTCAAGAAGTAGAAGGTCTCTCTGAAGTAAACTCTGAACAGGAATTCTGAGGAAATCTCTCTTGAGATCCGGTTGCATGGAGGACTTGGGTGCTTCAGTCTGTCGCTTCGGGCAGAGTTGGACATGATTGCTAGGCTACTTGTTGACCGAGAGGGCCAGATGCCATTAGGGTGTTCTATTGGATTTGAAGCCGACCATGGATTGCTGGATGCTTGAACACTTCAAGAGTTGATGTCCTTGCTCCGAGTGCTCGCGACGCTGACATTACACGGAGTTTCATTACATTTCTGTCGGCGTTTGAACCCACCACGAGTTTCCAGATTTTTTGAGCCACGAATATCTGAATGCTTGATCATTGGAACTGCCCATTAGGCTGGTGTTATTTTGTATCACATGACATTTAAGAATCACGACAGTTCATATGAAATCCTGACAATTTGTCGCGAATTCGCGGACAAATTGTCAGGATTTCACATCCACTTTGTGTTCTCGAATGCTTGACCCTTCAGTGGCTAAGGAGTTGCCTTCAGGAGTTCATTAATCTCACAACACTTTGTTTTGCCAGACATGAGTTTTTAACACACCATGAAACTTGGATATTTCCAGATACTTAGAGCCATCTGAGCTCTTCGAAATGGATGATGACGGTCGCAATACTTGGTGATTCCAGGACCTTGTTTTGGTGTTTTAAACCCACCAAGAGGTTCCAGCTACTTACAGTTAGTGAACAGCTGGATGCTTGACTTTTGATGGTTGAAGTGCTCACAAGACTGACATTACTTGTTCCCAGAGTTTTCTGCCTACCATGAGTTTACAGTTACCTGGAGCCTTCCAAGTGCTTTTGCCGTCTGCCCGTGCAGCATGCGTTGCGACTTTGTTTACCTCTTGGATCTCCTCTGGGGCTTGAAAGCCTCATCACTAATAGTCATCGCTGATATGGACTGAACGATTGATTCACTTTAGTGCAACTTGTCATCACTCAGAAGATTCCAAATGGTTGGAACCTTGCTAATGATAGGTCTGCCTGCCAGTGACGCAAATAAGCACTGCTGTTCCGACCGAAAGAGCGTTGTGTACTTTCGGCAGACCCTTGTGTCTGAAGGCTCCAACGTGTTCCTCAGGTTCGATAGTGTAGCTCCAGGAAGCGTCTGAAGAATACTGCGTACAAATCACTTAAACTTGGAACTCGAAAGAAAAGTTAATCTGTAGCTTCACACCTGCTGCAGAAATGAGTGAGTTGAGACAACCTTTCACTGACACAGGTGACATAGGGTGCTAGACGAAATGTTTTACATAGCTGTGGTCTGAGAGGGCACTGAATTTCAGAAAGTGTCCACTGTATTCCACTTATGTCAACGCCCTCCGAGGATGTGTAAGAGCCGCTCACTGCACGAGTTTGATATTGGTGGGTTAGATTTGTGAATGTGGTGCACTCAACATCTCCATGATTGCGCTGCTCACTGCACGAGTTTGATAGCTCTGGGTTATGAATATGGAACTGGTGCATTCAACCTCACCATGATTGAGCCTACATTCGCCGGCGTTCAAACTAGAGAGCTTCGTGCACAATCTCATACACTCGGAGAGACATCAGTTTTAGAACTCGAATAGCTACTGTTCCTTCCAGACGAACTGCACATCTTTTGAGACATTCTCCCACATAGTGGTTTACGAAGTGGATTGACCTTAGAAGGATAGATACGGAATTGAATCATAAATAAAATTCAAACAGAAGGTTGTGATGAACTGGATGTGTTAAAATAATGGTGAGAGCGGTGAAACTCTCGACATGCTAAATTACAAAGTTCTGATTACTGTTGCTAATCCTGTTACAGATCTTGAGTTGCTTCCTGCCATGCCAGAGAAAGGTCACAATTTACACTCAAGTATCTGTGTTCTACACTCCAGAGACATTCGAAGAAAGACAGGAAAGTACTGAATGCAATTTCCCGGTTCTATATGGGATTTTTCATTGAGCTCTTCTCCTACCAAAAGTATCTTCATTCCCATCTTTGATCATTTTTCTCCTCTCGGCAATCATTTCTGAATAAGCCTGAAAACCAAACACATGCGACGGGTTAGTGATTCTTCACTGGATACATAGTCTATAACACTCCTCAGTGATAGCAGAAGTAGTTACAGTTCGCAAGAAGCCTTGCATCCGGCACCTGGGTCCCACTACCTTTTAAGACTGAAAAAAAAAGGAAAGATGTACAATCGTAGTTGTACTCAAATGCAAGCGGTGAAAGCTGGGATTTCCATGATAAGAAGTGGGAAATAATATGTCACTCACCAAAGGGTATGCATAGAGAAAACTGAACCACCAGACACTTATCAGGAAACAAGCTCCTCCTGTGACGAATATGTTTTGGAAGGTAAGCCAGGATCCGCCAACAACCCCTAGACCAGTGGTCACTATGGTCCATGGTTGACACCTGCATTTAAAACCAGATCACTAGGAAGGTCAGTCGCACAGAAACCCAAATTTATTGAGCATATATTACTCGAATGTGAACAACAGATTATCGCAAATCTCTTTTCTGACAACTAAACTTGCCTCAGTGAAGAAGACAACTTCTGATCTATTTTATAGATTCGGAGGCCAACGTGCACTTTCGGTTGAAGCAATTAGGTTGTCAGGAACGTGGACGGTTTTAAGAATTCCAATTTCAAATCAGTGAATCTCATAGATGGAAAAACTTATGGTCTTGATTTTATAATCGGAAATTGCGAGCAGCCTAGCTTTAGAGGTGACTATTGTGGATGAAAATTTTGTAAATCTCAACATCGACACGTACACAAAGTTCTACTGTAGACTAAAGCGAGTAGTTCACGACATTGACGCAAAGTGGAATCGTACAGTGCAAATTAGCTGCACAACTATCCACACAATACAACTGATTTCTATCGGAAGAGAAATTAGATTGGGAAGACTGCGTCACTTACCAGGCGGGCTTGGTGTCCCAGACACTGTCATACTCCAGGGAAAGATCATCCAGGTACACTTCCATGTCTTTGATGACTCCCTCATCATCTCTGTTGCTATCACCTCTATCACCTCTAGCTCTCACTACACCGCTATGCTTTCTACTCCTGATCTGCGCATTTCGAGCAACAAATTTGCCACAATTTTTAAATGTAGAAGGCCGAGTCCAGTTGCCAAACGCCCGACTAGAATGGCAGTGAGGCCTCGCGACAGCTCCGACAGTAGTTTTGGACGACTGGGAGATGACACCAGCTGACAGGCGAATGGGAGACACGACAATTGTCCGTGGGCTGATCATCGAAGCTGCCATTGCTCGCTGATGCTGTTCGTCACAAAATCGTAGAGGCAGATTCAAACATGACAACGTTATCTACGATAGATATGACACATGCCTGACTGACATGTCGACCATGCCATGCCATACGATACGATTTGTTTTCTTGTTCCTCTGTTTCCATTCAGCAGTGCAATCCACGCTATCCTGCCCAGCCGGCAGCTAGCCCTTGCCTTTCCCATAGTACATGAATAACTGTCAAGGTCCACTGTTGCTGCGAGCTCTAATATTCCTGCGTGCGCACGAGAACGGTCCGACTTAAAGTATAGTTTAATGAATTAGGTCATGTTTTATGCTGCTGAGAGAGGATAGTGCACTGGTTGAGATTTGATGCGGATTGTAGCAGCAACTTATTTGGGTTACATAAGTTTTGGATTGGAAAAGAAGACCCCTTACCCAACATCACATGGTTCTAGTTGTATACGTAAGTAGTTTGATTATTATTATTACTTTCGATACTAGTTAAAGTTACTATATGGAAATTCTAAGTAGCAGTCTAATCCAGCAGTCAACATCAGTTTTCAAACATTATAGAGACTGGGTAGTAATTTCCTAGAAAGAAGTAAATTTCAAAACGTTGATATAATTTAAACTTAAATTTAATCATATGGAAATAGAGTTCGTATCTTGAAAACAGAATTTTGTCAAATCTTAATTCATTCACTGCAAAGATTGAATGTATAACATTTTAGATGAAATGTAATGGATTCAACTTCAAAATATTACATTGATTTGATGTGAATATTCTGGCATCTGATTAAGTTAGACTAAATTTATGTAACATTTGTAACATTATAACAATTTTTTAAATATCGTTTGATTTGAAACAAATGAAAAAAAAATTCAATAGGTTTTTTATATATTAAAAAAAATTTGTTATAATTTTTTTGATATGATCAATTTTTTTAATTTCTGGAATCAAAATAACTTGATTTGTCAAAGTAAATTGAAACATCATCGAAGCTCTTAAACATATAAATGAACTGAATGGATTATTTAATGCAGTTTTTTTGATGATTTCTGACATTTTTATTCAAAGATGTTCAGTTTTATTAACATTTTAAACTCTTTTTGTCAAAGTAAATTATTTAAATTAATTTCTTTATTGAAAATATTGATTATTGATAAATCATGGCGAGTAAGTATGATTCATCTACAAAAGGTTTTGATTATCAAAGACATTTGTGTTACTTAGTTCATGATTAAAAGTCCATTCAAATGTTGATAAACTTAAATTAGTTAAATTGTAATAAGCTAGACAGTTCTGATAACATTACATAAGAGAACTTCCAACAAACATTAAGCTATTAAATATAATCTTTGTGTTTTGTGAAATTAGAATTGTTAATGTGAATCACATGTTTCATTTAGAATATCTTTTAGCATTATTTATCATTTATACATGTATTGATCAAGATCAACATATGATACAAGAGATTGAGTTGAAACATTAACAATCAAATTCAAACAATTTTAAGAAGATTTTTCATTTGTCAAATCAAGGCATGAGCAATTTAACAATCAGACACTCAGATAACAATATGTACTATTTCACATTTAAGGAATTCAGATGATGGGGCAAAGATTTCAAATAACTGATTTCAAATAACAATATGAGAAAATGTTGTGTTACAAACATCTATTGACACAATTTGTTGTTAAAAAGTTGATCAAGATATCTTCTTATCAATACAATGCAAAATACTTTAATCCCAAACTTGTGATTTTTGGTAAAAAAGTCTTCTCATTCCATTCAAAACATATAAAACCTTTTTTTCTTGTTTTTATAAATGTACATATATGACTTTTCTTGGTCATAGATTTCATTAGATTTTCTTTCATAATTTCCTACATTTTAAATCTTTGGATGCAAATTTATCAAATGAGAGAGTTGTTTTATAGCCAAAATCAAATAATTAGAAAAAAATTAAAATGTGGCTACGATTTTTTATTTATGCAATCAAGGCAAAATTATGATTATTTTTTGTTTTTTTGCAACTAATTGATGAAAATTTATAATTTTTAATATTAGAATTAAATTCAAAAATAGTTTTGAGCATATAACAAGAACTTTTTTACATTTTAATTATAATTGAAAAATAAAAAAATTTGGAATTTTGATTGCATTTTATTTAAAAAAATTGTAAATATAGTTTGCAAAAAAAACGTGAAGCTTCATATGAAGTAGTTTAAACTTTTTTAGAAATTAGAAATAACAATTTGGAATGAGATGATTTGATGTATATGAAGAATAACAATGTGAAGTTTAATAATATCAAATGCAACATATGTTTTGATTATCTTTGAGGATCGTTAAATTCATCCCCGATGCGACATAATTTCAATTGTTGTCCACATCGCAATGAGATCAAGTCAATATTGTACACAATCGGTTTTGTTGGCATCAAAAGCAATTAGTTTTTTCTAGCAAGTATGTTCAGACAATAACAAGAAGCTAAAAGTGACATAAGATCTTTGAAAATAACTCTAAAGTTGTAATAGGGAGTGTTTTTTAAGTCTATAGTGGAAAATGATCTCTTTCTGCTGCCTTTGCAGTTGCTTCCGTTCACACTCTCTTCACTTCCACCGCTCGCTTAATGCGAGTCCTATTCTTGACCAATTGTACATAGAATCCTACCTCCTTCAAGATTGCGTACTTGTTTCGCTTTCTATCCAAATACTTTCGCAAGGGAACAACGCTATGCTAAAGAAAGTCCGGGAATGCAACTACTAACTTCTTCGGCTCTTCCTCCGAAGATTTCATCTCAGCTTCGAATCTTATCACTTCCCCTGTTGCTTGTGGCGTGGAAATCTTAGGGGATTCCACCATCGTTCTGTCAACCTGCGCTACTATCTGTCTAGTATCTCTTCGCTTGGAGTAAGCTTTTTTGCCTGTCCAGTATCTCTTCGCTTGGAGTAAGCTTTTTTGCCTGCTTTTTGCTCGTCTTTGGCTGTGACACATCTTCCTTCTCCAAAGGCTGCTTCCTCTCCGAAGGCGGAAGATCTTGACTTGTCGTCGCCGTCCTCTCCTCCGAAGGTTCCAATTCTTGCTCCATCAGATCCTCATTCTATCCTTCCGAAGATCCTATTCTTTCAGTCCGAAGATTCATCTCTTCCCTTGTATCTTCGTCAGTTGTAGATGCAATTCTCTCACTCATGGCTACACTACCCTCCGAAGACTCAAATACTACCACCTTGCGGTTGGCTTTTTTCTTCGATCTTGCACGTCGCTGTGGTGTTCTCAACCGCGTTACATCCGTGTCGGCCATACGCGCTTCCGGTCTTCGGCCTTTGCCGCTAGCTTCGGCTACCTTCTGCCTCTTCGCCGGTCGCCGATTAGATTCGTCTTCCACTATAACTACATCTACTCAATCCGGTCCTCGTGATGTTCTTCGGGGAATCTCTTCAGCTTGAATGTTGTCTTCCTCCTCAATGCATTCATCCGAATCCAACATCAAAACCTCTTGCTCCTTGGAAAATTGCTTCTCATCATTCTTCGTTAGTAATCCCATTCCGCGATAGAAGTTCACCAAGAAGGGTGTAATGTGATTGATCGAAACTCCCTTCCATCTGGTACTAACATTAATCAAGACTAGGTCGTAGAAGATGTTCGCCCATTGAACTGCTTCTCCTCGCAATGCGCGTTCAATGAACCCTACTTGCCATGTTGTGACATATGTCGTGCGTTGCGGCTGTAAGATATGCATCACCGCTGTCGCCACCGCATGCTTCTTGAGGTCGCAATACTCCACTCTCCGCCATCCATTCGTGCTCAATCGCGGATTCTTGAAGAATGGCACGAATGTGAATTCTTCGGTTCGCGTCACCTTCACACTCTCCTTCTTGAACGTGTAATCGCCGTCTTTCCCCGCGCATGGTCTTAAAACTCTTGTCTAATGTTCGAGCATCCAAAGCATCAGATTGCCTCGAAGATCGGTGCCTTTGAGCCGATTCTTGTCGATCATCTCCTTGTAGATTGTACCCGACACGCAGTTTCAGTCCCACGGCAGAAAATCCAAACGCGTCTTGATTACATCTCGTCGATACTTTCGCAATTTGACATTGGCACCTTGAGCGGAACCAACTTCGGCACAATAGCTTTCTTAGGTCGCGTCATGTCTCCGACCGTGTATTTCTCGATGAACCCGATTGCAAATCTCTCTTCCGCACAATGTTGGCGCGAAGTGCCCGCTTCATGCCCTTACCCTCGACTCTCTAACAATATTCACACGCGCGCGAATTGGCACTTGCAATGCATGAAGTTCTTGTCCGGCCTTTGGCAAATTTGAATTGTGACAAGTCGTCTTTGCTGAAGGCCTAGCTATTACATCGTCAAAGATATCTGCGCCTAAGATTTGAAGATTTGAAGGTACTCGGCTGAAAACGAATTCCATCTTCCTACTATTGGTTACCTAATTCCCATTAGATCTCCTAACTTCTACGAATATGAACTTATATGTATATGTTCTACCGCCAAAATGTTTTAAATTTACTTCTTTATGCAAAAATAAAAAAACTGGATACCACATTAGAACTAAAATTAAGTTAATTGTAGAAAAAACAAAATAAAATAAAAAATATATAGAGTTAACTAAAATTGCTAATCTACTCTTGTAATCTTCATGTGAAATTTGCATAATAGCACATGTCTTCTAAAAAAATCAAAAGAAATAACTTTATTCAAAGACCTAGCTAGATTGAATATACTGTCCATCTTGAGTAGCTCAATCATTTGATTAAAAAACTATATGTTTAAAAAACTAATATTTGATGTCAATGTGTTTCACTTAGTAACTATCCATCAATTGATTTGCAACAAGATGTAATACACTTAAGTTATCACATTGAAAATTGTCTATCTGCTACTTCAATCCCATCTTAATGAAAAATATATCCAACCAAATAGTTTCTTGAGCTAATTTTGTTACAGCTACATACTTAGTTTTTTTTGTAGACTGAGCTACGCACTTTTGTAAACTAGATCTTGAATTAATGCATCCATCAGCAAGTGTTAACATATATTTAGCTATAGTTTTTTTTTTTTTGCTTAAATCTTCTCCATAATCAACATTAACATAATCTATTAAGATTTTGACATTGTCTGATAAATCATCAACTAATAAATCATAAAACTTAGTACTTTTCATGTAACTAAGAAATTATTTTACTACTTCCCACTACACCTTTGCTAGACTCAACATGTGCCTATTCACCTTGTCTAGCTAAAACAATATCATGTCTTGTTCACAAGATCAACAACATGAGGTTGACAACAACTTTATTATGAAAAATTGATGATATCTTTTACTTTTCAATGACATTGAGCTACGTAAAGTATAAAGTTGTGTTGTCAAAGAAGTTCAAACGCCTTTGAAATCTGCTATGTTAAACTCGTGGAACACACGGTGAACAAAATAAGCATTCGATTCTTAATTATCTATAGATTAGTTCTGAATACTCTTTAATTATGTTAATCTCCCTTGCAAGTTTATTATACATTGTGTCTGGTTAACCATGGATTTAGATTTGACATAAGATGAACAACGTAATTTTTGTGTGCGCGTGTATTTGTGATTTTTATTGTAACTCTTGTTTTATTTTGTCACTATTTGATCTTATTGTCTGTGTTAGATCTGATTCTCGATAAATTTCTTTGTGAAATTTTTTATCAAAGAGAGTTATCTAGCTATCACAAAATCAATGCAAAGTGCTAAAATGCATGTGCGAATCAGAAAAGTCTAAGAAAACTATGACAAAAGTTTATGAAGGAAAGGATGGTAGATTTTGTTGACTTCATGAGATTTGAACTTTGGAATGAGTTGTGTCAAGTCCAAATCTCACTCCAAACTCTCTAGTACATTTCACTGCTTTTTAGTAAATCTTCCTTGGATTCAACTTAGAACTACTTGCTCATCTTGCTCATTGCTAGATCAATATTAGGTTTAGTGCACATCATCAAATACATGAGGCTACACACAACTTGCTTATAGGTAACACATGACATTCTTCCTTTATCAATAACATGGGTAGTACATTGAACCACAAAAAGTTTGAAATCTGATACCAAAGTTGTCCAAACTTTAAAATCTACCATGTTGAACCTATCAACTCTCCATCTTCTACAAAAAATTTCTATCAATTTCTATCAAACTTTCTTGTTGTTGACTTCTGCATGCACAGATGTTGTCGTCCACGTTCAAATTCGACGTTCAAATTTGTTGGATTCTGTCACTTGTAACTCTTTGCGTTTGATCAAAATTCATCGCGTGAGTTTTTTTTGCGTGTCTTGATTACGTCCACATGAACTTCGATCGCTGACCTGTCTTATCTATTAATCATTCATTGCCACATGATGCAATGTACGACTCTATGAAAGCTCAGATTGATGCATAAGTTATCGTGCACAGATATTGGTTCAAAATTTCCAAATGACAATCTAATCAACTTATATAAGATAAAGATGATAAAAAGTTGAGAGTTTAGATTGATGATGATAATGACAATATTATTATTTGATTGTATTTGAGTTATTAAGGTAATGATAAAGCTTTAAGAGTTAATATTTTGGACTTTTTAAAACATGTGTGAGAACAAAATAGAAATCTGATCTTATGTCATGAAGATATTGATATGTATGACATACATATCATGAAGTTTTTTCCAAATTTGTTTATGATCAATACTGAATGATTTCAAAGCAAGAATTTTTAACTTTTTTAATGTAATTACAGTATGAATATTAAAATCTCAAGTTATAAGCCATCAAAATTAATTTAAATTTTATTTTTCAATTTAAAATACAGAACAATATACATTAATCTAGTTTGAACACTATGAAATTGAAAATTCAATTTGTTGCATTTTTTTAATTTAATTGATTTAAACAAGAATTTGATAAAAAATTATTTTTGAATAAAAATTATTTTCATGTTATAAATTTTATATTTTTTGTCATATTTTTTTTTGTCAAATCAATCGAAAGATATTATTTTATTCAATTGATCAAAAGTTGTGACTTTTTTTTAATAAACAAGATCCAAATTTATGATATCATAATCATATATAGTAAAAATTTTGCATTGATTTGAATTTTTACTATAATTATATTTTTTACTTATATTTACATATAATCCATCAAAAATTTTTTCCAGATAAAATTTGGGAAAAAAATTGCAATATTATGGAAAATATTTTAGTTTTCTTTGAAGTTTTGAAAATTTTGAAGTGGCTTTTGGAATACATGGAATATGATGAATAATTATTAAAGATTAAACAATTAATTTTTCATTGCTATTTTAATTATGCATGAAGTGAAGAAGTAATACACTTGTGCTTTTATAGTAATTTTTTTATAATAAATTTTCTTAATAATATAATATTCTGAAGTTTTAAAGTGAAAAGAAGACATAAGAGTGTAATTCAAAAGTTATTTTTCACTATTATCAGATTTTTCATAATTTTTTTGATTCGTAATTCAAACTTTAAGTCAAATGATTTACTAATAATTGCAAATAATCTCTATTACAAATTTAATTTACAAATTAAATTACAAATTCTCTATTTTTTACGTAAATTGTGCATAAATTTTCTTGATTGATTTTGAAATTATATGAGATAACAACCGTTGAAGTATTCATTTAATTTTTTGAAAAGTAGCGTACAATCGGGTGTTAGGATTTTTAAAAATCAATCATTTTAATTCAAAAATTTTGCAAGTTGAAATTTAACAATTCACATGAGCCAAATAACAAATTTTATTAGATAAAAAGTCACTTTAAATTTTTTAAAAAAATCATCACATGTTAAAATTACATTTCATCTATTTGCTATTATTGTATTTGTAAAATTATATTTCAAAAAAAATGTATCATCTAATTTAAATGCTCAATATATGTTATTTGTCAATTTCAATGCTGAAAAATCTATGATGAAAAATGTATTATATCAAAGTTAACAAAATCCGGTGTGTTGGACCTGTCATATGAAAATCCACCAGGGGAAGTATGACGGCAAGAAATCTGAAGTCTGAAGTCTATTCACTAGGAAAGTGCAGCCCGGGCTACCGGCCTCAGATTAGGTTAACTGTATACTATCAGCAAATTTTACAAGTAAATTGCATTTCGTCTTTGTGAGTTTAAAAAAAAAAATTCTATTTGAAAAAGATGATAAAAAATATTGAGAAAAATGATTGGAAAAAATTAAAAAAATCATAAAAATAAATATTATTACTTTTGTTACTCATGCCGAGCTCAAACTGATTTTTCTAAAAAATTTTCAATAAATGCTGTCCAAAGATTTATCAAACATTTAATTCATCATTCAAATATATCTTTTTTACTATGAGTATTAAATCAATACAAATAAAAATCCAAAATAGTTTAAAGGTTGCTTGCTTAAGGTTGAAAGCAGTTTAAAGGTTGGTATAGATTTTAACTTAAACACTCTTGTTGAACATGAATATAATAATTACGAATTGGATTTGATTTTAAAAAATAGGCTCATATTAAATAAAAATATTTTAGAATTGACCAACTGTTTGAGATATCACGAGCGGAATTAATTCAAAATTTCGTTAAAATCTAACTAAATTTTAATTTTCTGCTGAAAGTTTTTTACTATAAAAGCCTTGTAAAAAATATAGAGAAAAAAATTATGTAAATAAATCCGAGTTTTATAAAGGTGAATTATTTACAAATTTTAGTTTATAATGCATTTTCTTATACATTGTTAGTTTGCAATATGCATCATCGAAAAGAAGTGAAAAATTAAATAGTCAAAAAAGATTGTCAACTGTTTCATATAATTATCTTCAAAGTGAAAAATTAATCATAACAAAATAAATTACATATTGCAAATAGTTATTGTATGTATTTGATAAATAAAACTTACAAATGTATAATTTGCTAAAGCTAATTTTTTGAATATCAGACAATGCAAGGAACCAGTTATTGATTTTCTTTTGATACAATATGTTCTTATTTTATGGAAACCTATTTTTCTTTAGAAATAATCATTCTTGTAAGTATCCTTGTTGGGTTTTATGGGATATATGATAATGAAATTCGTTTTTTCAAAAAATATATATATAGAGCAAGTGAGATCAGCTAGCTGAATTTTCAATTATATTTTGAATTTCTTAAAGAATTAGATATATATAAATAATTCTTCAGGACAAAGAATCTGCAAGGCTTGTAAAAGTCCAACATCAAAAGGATGAAAGTGTTTTGGAGATTCATCAGGAATGCTCTGATTGATTAGATTACCTGAATAAAATGAATTAGTCATTAATTATCTTATTGAATTATGAAAAATATAAATTGAAGGTGATTGAACTCGTTAATTCTGGTATTTTACAAAAGGTTAATAATGTATACCTTTTACATGTAGAAAAACAATAAATTAATTTTGATTGTGTAAACTTCAAGGAAAGTGAGAATTGAATTTGAAACTGTCCATGATATGTAGTATATCACTCCAAGAATACACATCCTTTTAAATGCAGTTCAATCATCTTGTGACCTGAACTATCTGATGTAAAACAATTCATGTCAACAATGATCTAAAGATGTTGAAAATGTTTCAACAAGCTTTAAATTGTTCTTTGATTTTCATGATGAAAACTTAGCAACAGTCTGATGTAAAATATTTATGGATAGTTGCTTGATATCTTACAAGGCTACTTAATATTATAGCTTGTTTTCCAGATTTAATATTATAGATAATATTAGATGATATTATTTTAGATGATATTATTTTAATATTAGATGGTCAAGGATATCTACTTAATATTATAGCTTGTTTTCCAGATTTAATATTCTAGATATATTTCCAGATAGTATTCTAGCTTAAAATTCCAGATTTATGCACTACCTTTTAGAATGCCATTACATCGTCTTGTTTTTACTCTAAAATAGTATACTTTTTGAACCTAAAGCCACGCTCTGTCTTTTCATTCCTTGGTGTATGAATGAACCTATCAAATCTAATACCACATCCAATACAAATCAAGTATCTGCTTAATTTTTTTACAATTAACAATTATTCGTTCACGTGTGGATTTGTCTTACTGGCATTGAAGCGATATAAGCTATATGGAGGTCACTCTAAATCAACTGATCGTAGTTGTAGTTGTAGGACATTCAAGCGGAGGTGATAACATTCTTTGGTTAAAAGAGTGTCCAAATTTCACTGTGGTGCTCGACCCCTCAATGTGCTGCAGGTGAGCATTATCCGAACCTGCCCAAGGAGTTTCATAACCACCAGCTCGTAGTGTCGGGGACTTTGGCGATGCTGGTCCTCACAAACGAGTTTCGGATCAATCAGTCAATGCCTAAATTGTTCAGCCTTCAACTAGAGGAGGTGATTGTACTTCAGTGATTGTACTGTCTCACAAGACAGTACAATCGAGGTAAACGTGCTGAAGAGGATCTCTGTTTTCTTATATAAAAGACGAATACAAGATCATAAAGCTGTATCAATCTCGGTGCACTTCATATCACATTGATCTGGCAATGTCTAAAGGCAAGGCGAATCCAGACTACTTGCATCTCAAAAACATCATTCTGGATTGTAGCAGCAGTCTTGGATGGTTTGCTCGCTCTTCCATCGTTACTCCTCCATCGACTAGGAAACAAAGTTGCCCTCTCATTTATAATGTAGAGTTCGTCGATGCAAACATCGTCATCTCCTCCAAGTCTACTCAAAGTTGGGACCTGGGTTATCACTGCCGCAAACACTGTAGGGCCACATCTTCCATACATTGTTTACGACCCTCAATCACTTGACACAGGGCCCACATTCAGGAGATTTGGATCCCAATGAAGCCGAGTCATAAAATTTCATCGACCAAAAGAGCCGGGACCTGTTGTCAAGCTTGACTCTCCGCCCTCATCTTTGTGATCCCTCTTCGTCTAGAACAACCCGTTGTATTTCGCACTTTCTGATCCTTTACAACTATACTCAAGTAGGTAACATCTACCGAAGCACATTGGTGGAGTTCAAATAACAGCAGGTGTATGTTCACGTGGTTCGGTGGGCACACGTTCGCCCACATGATCATGTAAATTTTGATATAGTTGACCTCATAAATTCTTCTCGCGAGCTTGTGCTCTCGCGGCTGTTATTTAAGAAGAAAAACAAGCAATCTATACCTCAAACACCAAAGTGATTCGCTTGGTATATGTCATTCCATAGAAGATAATCAAGTCAGAAAGTGGAAGTCAGAAAGATTCTTCAGCCAATATCAGCTGAATACTTTATATGGTAGAAAACGCAAAAGCACCAAAGACTTCCGTGACTCGTCAGCAGATGAGACCAAGAGGTTCTAGTTTGATCTACTCTAACACAAGATTCGTGATCGTTTCAAACAGAATGAAGAGATAAGACAAGGGGAGAATATTTTATTTGCTTTGCCTGACTGGGACATTAGGAATGTATCCTAACTGACTGTGAGTGTGTGCTTAAGTACAATGACCACATTCATCACTTTAACCGCTGAAGGGTGACAGCCTTGCCCACGAGGTTTTCTAGCACAACCTCGTGGGCGAGAACCTTACTGCAGTCGACAAATGACAGGAAACGTGCGTGCATTTGTTATTACAGAGGAGATTGAACGGTCATTAATACATACTGTTTTGGCTGGGGATTGAATCCTGAATATTTGTCTAAAATCAGGCGACCAGTTGCAGGTCGTAAGTGCTGCTCAGAAGTGTATTCCGTCTTAAGGTGATCGTTTCACTGCCAGGTATGTTGCGTTTTACGGATGAGTGCAACATCTATCACTGCAGCTGTGATAGAGCATATTGATCTGAGGAGAATCTTATTTAAAAGTCTCGGAGGGTTGAATCGTATATTGCATGTAAACGCTTTTACAGTTGGAAAACCTCAATACCGGGAAAATTGGTTGCTGAAGGAATGCAGTCAAATGTTAAAAGAAAAAAATCGATGAATTTAACATACAAGAACTTACACACTCTTTACTTACTATAACAGAAATGTTCGCGACTGGAAAAGTGCAAAGATCTGCAGGGAAGTTTTGCTCTTTTCAAAATTCTGTGATACTTTATACGAAGCCATTTTAAAGTACAGACATTTCGCATCGTTGTCAAGGAACTTTCTGGATATTCTCTTACTGAGAGAATGTTTTGTAGTTTCAAATGAGACTCAAATGATACTTCTGAAGTAGCTCTGGACTCTCTCGAGTCCAGAGCTACTTCAGAAGTATTTTTTTTGCAAGGCCACACAGTTCAAATTATTTTTCTGACTTTGAGTTTTAGTTATGTCAAGGGCTTTACCTGTTGCCTGAGTGTTGCCAAGCAAGGAGGAAATCCTTGTGGCTTGGAAGTCAGACTTTCTAAGGTGTAAAAGAGAAGAGGAAAAACCCATTTCATGGTTTGGTTTAGATGCTGACTTGTAGTTCTGTACAAGTTCAAGTGACGTTTTTATTCCAAGTCCATCTTGAGATTGCCAATCTCTTAAGCAACAACTGAGATTCGATTCAGATCACTTCTATTAATGCACTCTATTTTTTTCTTTCAACAAGTCTGAAGTATGATTTGTGATGGTTTTGATATATTGATATTTATATTTATTTGATTTTCAATGTTCAAAGGTGTGTGACATGATTGCAAAATCCCGTAGTTATACCACAAGACCAAGTTTAGATACGGAATCACTTTCCTTAAACCTCCGTTTTGCGAAGATCATTTCAAGTACAAGTAGTCACTATAACCTAAACCAAACACCAAAACGTTGATTCCCGGTTTATATTTAGACGATTGGCCTGAAGAAGATCTTGTAATCATTATTGCGAGTGCAAGAGCATAGTCATTCTTTCAACGCTTCACAACTTAAACATAAAGAAGGAGACGCCAGGAGACTCCTCCGAAGCCTACGCAGCACAACTGCACACTTGGTCACCACCAGTCGTTGCTCAGAGACACCTCAATTGTATCGAAATCAGTTTATCTTACCTGGTACTTCTTGTTTGAATTGGTGGTATGAATTTGACCCATAGGTACGTGCGCCGCAGCTGGAGGACAAAGAGGAAAACCAACCGAGAGAAGCGACCCGTCAGATAGGGAACCTTTTCACCTGGTCCAGCCCAAAAACTAGATTATCTCTTGTTGAAAAGAAGACAGTGTCAAGTTGCCTTGCATGTCCAGTGTTCCATTTTGTCCCATATAGTTGTCATCAACTTATTGTAATCATTAGACCTGAGTATAGTCCATGGAGAAGAAAGACTGCAAGCATAGAGAGAAGACAGCCGGAGAAGGTAGGCCTTAAAAACGAGGTTGCTGAGACGGGAGAATCGTGACAAATTTGAAAGTTTGCAGCATCTTTGATGGGCACCAATCATGTTCCGTGTTTGGATCGAATGCTCATAATTTCCCAAATGAATGAGATTACAATAGAAGGTAAATTGTTGGTTCTCGCTGCCTGAGACCAAATCAAGATACACGCAGCTCCTTGTCTTCATTCGATGCATGAAGTAACACTTAATTTATCACTTCATTGACCACTAAGACAGGAGCAAGGGACCTGGTGCAGCTTTGGGCTCAAAGTCAAGGATACCTTGATACAATCAATTCAGGGAAATCAAATTTCTTTCACTTTACATATACATTTGTCAAGAAGAATAAAGAGAGACCCAAATAATGTGGTTGCTAGCCGAGCCAAGTCGAGGTAGCATTACTCAAGGTTCACCTATCAGAGTGCCATCTGTGGAGATGACGATTTTAATCTCCTGTGATCAGCTAAATATAGTTTGTAATTACGGAAAAATCCGAAATCTTGAAAGCCTAAATGATATAACTCGCTGCTACGATAATGATTCAATCCAATAAGAGGTAGGATTAAGATACCCGACAAATGTAATGCCAATCTTTCTACAACACCAAGCGCCATGGCAGGTACAGATGTAAAGTAAGTGAATGTCTTTGTGGTTGTTGACATTGTCTTGCTTCACAGTAGATTGGACTGAGGATATGGCTTCCCCCTTTGATGACAAGGACTTACTTGTATTCAGCTGTACAGGCACCCACGTGGTTATTATTCATACAACCGGTTGTCGGAACTCTTATGCAGGAGCCCGTTGGAGGTCTGCTTTTGTGATGGTGCTTACTGGGAATTCAGACGACTCCATCATTCTGCACTGCTTAATCTCACTCTCGTGAAATCTCGCATGATCCTGTTTTTGGAAGTTTCGGAGTTGTAGACCAACTGACTGTAGTTTTAATTTTCGGAACAGTTACCCTCTAGATGAGAAAGCAAACACGAAACTCGTAAGTGTAAGAGAAGTCATCTGGATCAGAGAGTAACAAGAAACCCGTAAGCGCATGATAAGGATCTATCGGGAGTTTGAGACTCTCGTTTCGCTTGCTACCTCACGCTATGATCAAGCGCCGTTGGATTTTTGACATCTTCAGATAAATGACATACGTGTATTTGACTCAAAGACGAACAAATGATTCCCTTGATGGGGTTATGGCAATCTGTCATTCTCTGACAACACGGACGGGGATGCACAGCGTCGAGTATACAGGGGTAGAGACTTATAACATCCATACAAATCTTGATAAAAACCTCGATTTCATGACTGGGCATTATCAGTCTTATCCTTTGTTGGATTCCGTGACGTAGTGCGTAGACGAGCTATCGGGGGTATCTCAGAGTGTAGAGTACAGTATCTGGAAATTTTACTTCAAATTAGATCTAAGTAATTATAAGGTCACAAAAACATGTCTGATACAATCTTCAAACAGAATACCAGCGTTCAAAGACACCTTTGATCAGAAATGTCATCGGATTACGAGGTAGTGTGGAAGATTGAGATCGGTTAGATCTTGTTAGTCAAAATATTGACAAGAACAATGAAATATCGACGGCTAAGCAGTGAGATATCATAGCACTGCTACAGTGTATGCATTTGTCAGACGACGTTATTCGATTTGAGGGAAAATTCCAATTAGTATTAAATTATAGGTGAAAATGTATGATTAAAAAAATTAAGAACGTGATTGCATCCGTGCATCAGCAAAAGCGCCCATGCATGCACATAAGAAGCGGAGTGTTGTCGCGGTCAAGATCCAGCATCCTTCGACCTCGAGGAACAGAATGAAAGGTGGTTCAGTGGTTGTCGTGAAGAGTGGTGGGCATGCGACAATGGGCAGTCGAATCGCTCATTTTGTACCGTCAGAGATCATGGGGGGATATTTTTCTTGCAGCTTGAAGAATATAAAATGGTTGATTTCAAAATTTCGTCTAGCCAGCGTTCGATCTAAACATTCGACATCGGTGCTAACTGTCACATGCTACCTACGCGCATGAAAAGCATTGAAAGTTATACTCATGACGTCCTCACATTCTTGATCTCACTCAAGACGAATAATTTCAGAGGCTAAATTCCAGGTCCGCTCATGGAAAGCCCCACTTGAATCTTCTTCAGACAAAACGGCTCGGCGCTCGTGTTTGCTACATTGGCGTCAGAGTCAGGATCACGTTGTGCTTTGCAGATATTATCCATATGCTCAGACAAGCTCAGACAAGCATTAGTTTCACCTGCACTAACAACTTCTGTCCCGAGTTACGCAGGCTACACATCAGAGCAGTTTCAAACCTTTTGCAATTGACACTCGTTTCTAACCTATGCCTGCATGGTGCGAGTGTAACGGACGCTCAAAAGGATACGTCAGATTCTCGAATAACCTCACCAAATTCGTATCTGAATCACAATAAAGTGCAAAGGATATTCAATCTATCGATCTAAGCTTGCAGTCTGGTTCACTTGGTTCACGACACGTCTCTTCAACTCACCCCGCGACTGCGAGTAGATTCACCATGAAGCATAGTATTCAAGCAAAGTGGTCCCGATCAACGCTAAGATGGGCCCTTCAGGTTCGTTGAAAACTAATTTGTTTATAAATATTGACAGGTACACTGAAGATTTCGAACCTGCTAAAGAATCATGTATCAGAGGACTGTTGTCTTTTCAGCCGACAAATAACTTCCACAAACTCAGTGTGAGGAGGTCCACACCTTAGTGGTTATGACAGGTGTCTTCACGTGATTGATCCGCTCACACCCGACTCATATCCAGTGTCCGGTAGACAAGATTCTCAAAGGACCTTAGATGTATAAGTTAGATGACTCGAGGTTATATAAGTCTCAACTTTCATAGCAGAAGAAGCTTGGAATCAGAAAGCATTGTTCCTTTGTTCTCTTTCTTGGGCAGGGTTTGTTGGTCATTTTTGCTCCGGCGGGTGTAAGTACTTGGTCTCAATGAGCGTTACGTGCGAAGATTCCATTCTCGTTCTCTGCTCGCTTTAGAGTTTGATTTCAATGATTTCTTATTCCGTGTTCACGTGCAGTCGTATATTTTCGTTGAATCTGATATTTTCGTTCAAGAATTTGATTTGTATCAATGAAGTGATAATTATATTCACAGTATAAAATTTAAAGTATAAATATTTTTCATTCCATTTTTTATCAAAAGATAGAGTAATTTGCATTGCTGATCTACTCCTGTAGTGTCTATATAACAGCTACATACAAACTATGATAAAGTGAACTTGATGCAAAAATAAACATCATGTTGTCATTTTCCATTAGATCAGAAATAAGTGGAAGTATTTCATCACCAAGAATTCTCTTGTTAGGTTTCTGGGGTCTATATTTTGATACACGAAAATATTTCACATTTCAAGTTCAAATGAAATTTACATGTTACCCTAGTCTTTGATCTAGGAGAAATTCATGTTCTTACTTACTTGGTCACGGTTTCGGATGATGAAACATCAGTAACAATGTCCTTTATGATGCCAGTATCTGTCGGTAATAAAAGATGTACCTTGACTTAAAGATTTTGATAGTTTTTTCCCTTCCACTGGAGTCAACTAAACGTTAATTTCCCCTATAGATTCTCATGGAGGTCTAGAAGTAGATTCTTCATGTTTTTCAACTGATTCATTTAAGGAATGTCGTTATTTATATTTAGTCATTGTCAGAAAGAGATAATACCGTTAATTTTATACTGTGGATATTGTTATCATTTTTATTTCATAATATTAATCAAATTCTTGTACTCACCTATCAGTGTTCCTCAATCATAATTTGATACATATTATACTAATATCATATAAATTTAGTAGATCATAAAATTTGAATCGTAAAGTACCAGTGTACAATGTAATTATTGTATATATGCCAAACCTAGGGCTAGAAAGTTCTATTTTATTTCAATGAATTCTAAATAACCAAAGACAGACGACAATCATATATCCACTAAGTACATTGATGCTTGACAGCCATGATTGAAGGTTCCTGTCTTCAAATCTTACTTTATACCATTACAGGTGACCATTTGACGTCATTGTGAAGTAAACTAACACTGCGGTGCAAAAGTTCTGTGATTGGACTCTGGAATACTCGCGTTGACAAGGTATGAGCTATTTTTTTTCTTATTTTCCATATAACACCTAATCCAACGACAACAAGGTCCTTCAAATAGGAATCAGTCCCATCAAACCCTCCGAACACTGGATTGTTCGTGTCCATGCAATCTTTATCGATTTCTTATGTGAACTTCCATAGAAATGTATCTAACTGCACAAAGGAGTAGTGGCAATATTTTGACAGCTCACGGTGACTTTACTTCAGATTTTTTTTAATTTGGAGATCACGTGAAGTGCCCTTTAGCATGGATCAGTGCGATGTGAGAGGTTATCTTTCAACATTCTTAGAGCCTGTGGTCGCAAGCGCATCATCTGACGACCGATTGTTGTCATGATCAAGGAGTTGCAGTGATTAGTGAGTAGCTCAGAGTTTCAGATTCGATGGAGATCTCTTGTATTACTAAAGGGACAGTGACAACACGTACATCAGTGTAGCTCTGCAGCAGAAACGCTAGCATCACTATTAAACTTAGTGCATTCTCTCGTCTGGATGAATCTCAGAACGATCGCCCGAATTTCAGTTGGCAAGACCGCAGGCAAGAAAACAAAGACTACAGTACCTTCAGGCCCCACCACCAATTCGACTGGCCTTCGGCTGCGGGGAACACACGAGAGCGACTTTAGATCACAAGCGCACGGCAGAGCAATCGTTCATGGCAGTGGCCAACGGCGATCGAGGGACATGTGCGCAAAATGTCTGTAGCGGCCATGATTCTGTCTCAATTTAGCTTTTCTTCACGGCCATAACTTTGTAAAGCTGATTTGCAGCACTGTAGCCCTTTTTTACAATGTGCGAAGTCTCAATCTGCTCTATGTTCGTGCTGTGATATTATCAGTAATACATTGATTGGCAAAGAAAAACATAGTTTGGATTTACATTCTCAACTGAAATTCTATTATAAGCCGACGGGCTAGTGGTATTCGTGGTTTTGTTTAGGACTTCAGTGAACTCATACCTGTCACTCACGGCTTTCAACACAATTCTCTGACAAAAGTTAAGTCAGCTGATCATGAGGGCACCAGTGCCGAACGCAGTCCATTGAACGGAGGGGCAGTGGTTGTTCGCTTTGGAGACAATTTCTCTTCCACCACTAGGCACTAGGCCTAGGATGGATCGACTGTAGAATGTCATAACTCACTTTCCAGTCGACAATATAAGGCTTCCACCAGCCAACATGGAAGTTTAAGAAGCAGCCAGAATCACCGATCCTTTTTCCGCGTAGCACTGCAGTTCCTACCATCGTGCCCTGATTACCTCGGTCTCGCAGAACCGCCTCAAACTCGGTCAATGAGGACAAGAACATCTTATCACCCATAAGGCGGTGAAAGCCGGGGGTTTGATCCGTTCGGGCCGGAACCTGTTCGTGATAGAAACTATTGCTTTATTTGTTGTTTATTTATTTAAACAAACAAAACCCCCGCCCCCTCTCTCTCTCTACTGCTGGAATATGACCACTGTTCACGTTGCACAAACCCATCCTGCACAGGTATGGGAAGGGGAATGAGAATCAGACTGACTTAATCGTTGGACTAGGTCCGAAGCTTTCCCATCAGGAGTTTTGCGGAAAGCCTAGCTTTTGTCCCGGCCCTGCACACGGTATGTGAAGGAAGGGTGTAGTTAGGAAGGTCGAGCCCTCAATTTTACAGCTCGCCAAGTACACACAACGTCAGGTGATCAAACAATACTTCGTGCATCGTGGAAGCGTGCATGCACGCGCAATTACCACGGCATCATTCGAATGCATATCCGATGTCTGCACATACGAGAATGGACCCGACATAGTTACCCGACCTAACTCTAGGCGCAAAATATTTCTAGGTCCAGTTTTTCTGTTTAAAGCTGCAAAAGTGACACGTGCTTGTCTTCAGTCAAATGAAAATAATTACGTGCTTTGCTCGCCGCCGCTGCAACTCCGTTAATTGATCTGCTTCTTGCTATCTGGCTCAGGAACCTGACTGTAACCTCCCATTCCCATATTCATTTTACTCAGGGTACTCGCTGCTAGCTGTCACCGGTAGGTAGCTAATACATAACCCGATTGCGGAACTTACTCGAGTTGCTACACTAACCTCGAAAATACATAACCCGATTACGGAACTTACTCGAGTTGCTACACTAACCTCGAAAAATTCCTCCCGAAGATCACCATTGCTTTAAGATACTAATCTCTAGGTAACGGAAAACGTTCGTAAATAAGATTCTTCACGTTGGTCATTTCCCTTTTCACACTAACGTCATCGGCTCCCCACCTACAGCACGCCTGCCGTCCAGCTGCCCTGGCGCATCTGCTCATTCTCAACTTCCTCAAGTCAAACCATGTCCTGTTATGGTTGAATGATTACAATGTTCATGGTCGTCGGAACTCGAGGCTTTAGGGACACGAAACATGAGACTTTAGGGACAAATCCGAGGTGGCTATGAACATGTGGGTTTTCAACTAGGAGTACCACTGCAATAATGATTGAGCTCAGGTTGCCAAGGTCGAAGACACTCATGGGGAATAGTAGATTCGAACCAAATCATTCCAGTGACATGAAATAAGCTTACTCGTGCATGCATGCCTATATTCTGTCACATGTATATCACTAGAAGATGAGGCTTATGTCATGTATATCACCAATAGACCTACAAACGTTGACTAGTGCATGAGAATTTAGCTTTTGCTCTGCATTGATTGTTTTTTTATTGTAGTTGACTTTTAGATATTCTCTTGTACCTTTCCGTACTCGCGTCATGTCTGAATGTTCATTTGTTGGTACTCTAATCATATCAGAAGATTCAAAGTAACAGCACAATATATATTAAATTAAAATTTTTTATAATATTTATTTTTTTAAATCAATATATATTGGCTGTTACTCAATTTTAACCATATGATTAGGGTATAAACAATGAAACATATGTATATTTTGAAACTCCATTATTTACATTGCAATTTTGAATATCTGATAAACAAAATTACAAAAAATTGTGATTAAAATATTTCCACGAAATATAAATAACAATGTTTATAAAAAGATCAATAATTCCAATAAACAAAGTACGCACTGACATCTTTCCAAATACTTCATGAATCTTTTTTGAACTTCTACCCTTTCTAATCTTCAAGAATGGATATGGCAAGCATCCCGATGCCCAGATTGTCTCATGCAATCGCGTAGAAAAATCGGGGAGAATACCTTTCACATCAACCATCGTCCCTGCTATAAAATAGAGAGCTTCAGTGAGACCCATTACCGTGGACGCAGCGGCCGCAACAGAGCCTTGTTCGAGGCTGCAGATGTCGTCTCTAGCGTTAACATCGTTGTGGCCCTAGTACAGGATCTGAATTAAGAGGAGAGAAGGCCTTACTGAGCTTGAGGACGCTCCTTACATGCAAGTTCTGATGTTCTCAAATTTTTTGTACGAGCCGATTGCAGATCAAGAGACGAAGCTTCGAGAAATCTGCACGGACCTCATTGGTCGAAGATTAAAGAATCTGATCTGACAACGTAGCCAACTGTAACTTGGGAAGGCAGCATGACGAGTCTGATCCTCCCGAGGTCATCTGCTCTGAGGTCTAGAGCTCGCTCCAATGAGTCGCCCGGGCCTTCGAGAACAATACTTGGGCCGTCGTATCCACGCCTGGAAATTGTCGCCGCCAACTCTGAAACTCCTGGTCGTACTCGACAGGGACTCATCCCGAAGCCCTGCAAGCTCCCGTGCCTTTAGAACCTGATCGAGCAAAGTAAGTCTGAGAGCCGGATACGAACCGTCTCCTTCATAGTACTTATTTGGTTCCTCACATGTCGCTTGTACCAGCAGGCAATGGGCGGGCTCACGTGTATGGTCCGTCGGCAGCCAACAGTTCCAGAGGTTCTCACCTTCGGAACTTGATAACTTTACGGCATGTTGACTAACTTAGCGGGGAATCAAAATATCAAAAAGGAATCTTGACTCACATTCTCTGGAGCTTTCGCACCCTGATTTCCAGGTTGAAAGTCCTGGTGGACTTCTCACCATTGTGTAAGCGCAGTTATCTGCAAGTTCTGCACAAGCTGCGTCCAATTCCAATGGGCTCGAGAGGCCCTTCGAAGATCATCACGAACTCGGCTTGCTCTCACTCGCTAGATCTGGAGAGCGAGTCGAGTCTCCGTTGTCGAGGACACGGTACATTTTATACGGCTGCATGAACTTGCATCCTGCCGGATCTGATCTACAGAAGTAAGTTGTGATGCATCAAGTGTATGAGGTTACGCTACAAAGTTTTCTTCGAGTGCTTGAATGCGTCATCACTAACATATGCAGCTATACATTCTAGATCTGTGTGATCTAGCCTCGGTCTTGAGGTCACTATTTAAAAGCGATGCATGAATCTGCTAACCGATTACAGTGCTTTAGATGATTCTCACTAACGAGGACATACCATGCCAGAAAGGTCTGGTCGAAACAGTAGGACCAATGATTACTGCTCTTCTTGCTCTACAGATCCCTTCCGAATTGATCTGAATTAGCAGATTTTACATGCCAATGCGCTTGTAGAAGCTTGTAAGCTGAGGATTGATACGATATCGGTGGCATGGAGCTTAGAGTTGATCTGAGTAGAGTTCAACAGATTCTAGAAAGAAAAGACTCTTATCTGCATCATCAACATTCACTCCAATACTTTGCGTGATCCTCTTTTATCTTTCAAGGGCAGCAGGGTAATTTAATCTCGTGAGATGTGGGGTGTTTGACAGATTCAAAACTTCGTTGCAATTGCCTGCGGAGATACAAACTTGGAGGAGAATTGTAGGGTTCTTCAGTGCTCATTTGTTTCTCTATTAGTGCTCAGGTTGATAGACTATTGAAGTCTAGTAGGACACACAATGGTAAGTCCCCCGTTACTAATTTGCTCAATTAATTTTGACAATAACTGAAATCTCATTCTGCGTAGGTCCGACTGAATGTAGTTTCAGACAAATTAAGCTTGCAAGATATACAGCTTGCAAGCCGAAATTTAAACTAGTTGTACAAGCATTTACCGCATACTAGTTGCTAGACGTACATGATGCTCACCTTGGCCTCGCGAATTGGATACTTTTTCAAATATTGACAACGATTGAAACGAAAGAGTCAGATTCTTCCGTAAAACATTCACACGAATGTTATTATGATAGTTCCAATGTGCTATTTCTCCACATATAAGAAATGAGAGTCGATCTAATGCAAGCAGCTGATTGGTAACCAGCCCAAACCAGCCCACTGTTTGCAGGGATTTAAACATATATGTTACTGACCCTTGGCTTGGGATGCGACAAGTCTATCAAAAATCCACAAAGAAGGATCTGATAGCATACCTGAGTGACCTTTCTCACGAAAGTGATCAACGGTTGTGATGGTGGTGATCACCATCAAACTCATGGAAGAGCATGGTACAAAGAGAACTGACGATGCAAAAAATACCAACGTAGTTAATATCAATATACATATATTGTATATTGATTTCCTAGTATTATGTACTTACAATTCGTATGTTGAGAATATATTCCTTCTGTTCTGTATAGTGACATAATCTCAGCTCTTGATATATGTTGTACAGAAGTAATGCATAAAGCTTTACGGAGAGAAGAGTGTTCATGATCGCGAATTCTTGAACTGTGTAAGAGCATTTGAATGATCTATCCCATTCATCAGAAGTCTAGCCTAGTTGCGTTTTTGCTGCTCTAGTTTCTGTGTTACTTACAATTATACCTGATCTATAAGGCATCAATGGCAATCAGATATAAACGACAATTTTGTAATTTTTTCTGACACAAATTGCAGTTGAGGTCATGTTTGCAGCTGAAGAAGATATTCAATGCATGAAGTGTTGACTCGATGCTTTCGCACTCCATGCACTCACTAGATTGTCTGAATATGTTGAGTCTTGCCCTGCACTTGATACCAACGATTGTTTCCTTGTTTCTGAAGATTTCAGGTTTGAGCTCAAGTACTTCAAAAAATAATAACAAGCTTGGTCTGGCTTACGTTGAAGCATGATCCTGGCCTCTTGTTACACGTTGAACATCGCCTATAGTTCATCTTTGATATTCTAAAATCTCGTAGAAGTGCTGCCGAAGATTGAAAATCGTGCATGTCTGTTACAGTGACTCAGAGCAATGCTCACTTCTCCAAGTTTTTCTATGTATAATCTCGTATGCTAATGCTTTTCTTCCTGCAAGAAAACAGTCAGATATTTTGAAGAAGCAGGTCAGATCTGGTGTTGTGCTGGAATTGCATGCGATGCGAAACTTATTCGTTCTTTTTCTTTAATTACCCATAAGTTGCAACGCTCATGGCAGGCTTGTGGACTTGGCGCTGGCAGGATGGGGATGGGTGCCGATAGAGATGGGAGGTCAATCGCGTACATATAGCACCTTGCATTGTAAAATATATCAAAATGACACCAGATTCAGCTTCACCTGCAGTGCCCCATTGTGATTATATCTGGAAACTGTCTTCGACTGTATGAAAGCAGATGTACTTTTTGGAAGCACCTGGCCTTTAAGTGATCCGGGATAGCTGGTCCCAAACTAGCTTCATGACTGTTTTACCTCTCGTGAAACCTTCGGTGACCAGCAGCTAATAGGAATTGGCTCTGAACAGTTTATCTAGGGCTACTTCCAAGTCACAGTGGATAGCAGTCGTTCAACGTTACTTTGACCTAAGGAGGAATCTACGTCAACGGAATCCTTTTGTTTTCCTCTAATCCTGTCATCTGAGGTAAACTTCTGCTGAAGAATATCATGGGACCTCAAGTCTAGTCATGCAAACAGTGATAATAACCTGAAAGTTAGAGGTTGGTAAGTTAGTGTTGTCATGATTGCTATTATATGTCATCGGTAGCAGTGTATTTTTCAGATATATGCAGCACGAGTCTAGGTAATGTAAGGACGTCAAATTGGATTCATAGTTACGGTTGTAACTGAAGCTCGAGTTTTCGTTCCAGCTCACTTATCGTTACATTCTCCTCAACCGTCAGCACTAACGGTTGGATATTTTCAATATGACACCATACACGTCTGGACACTTTCCAGAACTATAACTGCAGGGAATGGGAGGGAGTGATAGAGAGAGAAGAAGGAACCAAAAATGAGTAGATCTGAAGTTGGTCAGTCCAGCTGATGCAGTGAACGCCATCATTATACCCTTCTTTTCTCATTTTAGCGATTGGTGGCATAGACCAGCGGAAGCTGCATCTCAGTTAAGAATTGATATCCGTGCTGACACCATACTTCGAGAGAACAAGCGTTGGACGCAGATAAATTCAGAACTACTCAAAATGAGTACGTTACTAACTCTCTTGTTCTAATTAGCTTTCAGTAGTTATTTTATCAATGGCTGGCTATGGAGTGAAAATTGGAGTACAATGCACTCCTATCCAATATAGACTATCAATGCTCAAGGTATTCTGTCATCTTCTCAGTGCTATTAACCACAAGTTGGTTTATCCATGTTTATCTTTTTCAGTCTATCATCTATCCGCTATATGTTTGCAACTAATCGATATCTATTTTATGTTGTGGTTCTAATACTCGTAGAAAAGATTTCCTTAGATCTTATGATTTCCTATACACATAACCCAGCTTTGACCTCATAAATCTAGCATTGTAGTACCTCGTTCTCTTATTAGTATTACATAATCTCACTCTCAAAACTATATCCATCTCTAAAAGCCGATTTCTTCCTTTAGGACCAATACTAGGGACACACCATTTTAAAATACATCATTTTCAGACCTATGGTTACCATTCGCAAGATGATAATATTTTCATTTGTTCATGCAGCAGGTAACACCGATCAAGTTGAAGACTATGATGACCATATTGAAGTTATGAAACTACATATGTACATGTTTAGAAAAAATAATTATTCATTTGGTGGAACGGATAAGTTAAAGTTAGTTGAAAATAATTTCTTATTAGCATGAAGTTTTATATATATATATATATATATTTATTGATAAAATTAATTTCATACAAGAAAATTCATCATTTTGCTATATTAATTTTCATCTTGATTATATATCCCAAAATTATCATTCAATTTATTAATGCCATCATTATCTATTTATATTTCAATTTGTAATATAAATCAATATGTATAAAATCATATTTTTCAATTAAATATATGAAATATGAAACTTTTGATATATAAATTATGGTACTTTTCCGTTTCACTAAATGAAAAAAGTTATTTTCTAAATATTTAAATATGTAATTTCAATTAATGATATAAATGAACATTAAAAAACAATTATATGTTCGTAACATATTATTCAACATCTAATTAACCAACATATTACAATCTTTAATCAACTATCACTAGATATTTATATTGTAAAGTCATTGGATTTTCTTTTATAAGCAAAAATTTACAATATAGTGAATATATAATGAAATGTATATAAGTAGATTATGTAATGACAGGCTTATTACCAAATATGAATAGCGTTTAATAGAAAACTTTCATAATATCTAAATACAAAAGAATATGCAAGTTTTGAAAAAATTTTGTTTACAGAATTAATTAAATGACGTTCTATACTTTTTAACATAGTAAATATATTGAGTAATTTTAACCTAACGCCACCAAGCAATGCTATTATTTGAATTTTAAAAATCATGAAAAATAAAAATGGTCACATTCTGAAATTCTGTTTTCTTTTTAAATCATATTATTTTTTCAAATGTCTATAATCAAACTGTATATGTTTTTTATTGAATACCAGATATTAAGAGTTTGAATAAAAAAGCAGGGCAACAAATACATTTTTATTATTCTTAACATTTTTTTCATGTTTTAAGAAAATTAAAATGATTTTAAAAATTAACTTTATAAAAGTTTCGGGATCTACAGGTTAATTTATTAAAAAATCAAACGTTTTGAAAATTTAACAAGATAACAATTTTGAAATATGCAATTTGATTTCTCAAACAAAATACTTTCAAAATGATTATTTTTCATCTGAAATTATAACATGATCATAATTGAGTTTTAAAATTTTAAAATTAGAAAAAAAAATAGAATGAGAAATTATTCAAAATAAAAATTTATTTTAGAATATTAAGACAAAATAATAAAGTTATGACGCTATGTGAACCTTTAACTTAGAATTTTAAAGATGTGTATTCAATGATTAATTTATTGATGTATCTAACTTAATAATTCAGATTCAGATTTTTATTAAAATTTTACGATATATTTGATCAAGTTTAAAGATTTTATTTGAAATGATTTTTTCATAATACATAAGATGTATTAAAATTCAAAATATCTTTTGAAAAACACTAAAAGTTTAATTTAATATATAATAATGTATGCACAATTCAAATGTTAGTTAGAATACATCATCACATGATACTTCCGATGATGCTATTTTGTAAAATCTAGAGTTGTGTGTGTGAATTTCTTGTAGGTTTCAATAAAAAGTTGACAATTCAGTGTAGCTAATTTTGATTAAGTTTAGCTATCAAATATATATTTAGCATAATAATTAGTTTACTTTTAGAAATTATGAGCATTTCTATTTTTTCTCATATCAATGTCTAGATTCTAATAAGAAAAAAAATTGAAAATTTTGATTAGTTTGACTAATTAGTATATTTTTCATTGGTTACATTAAATTTCAAGTTTAATTTAGTGACAAGTTATGAATCTAAAAATTTCAAATGATATGTCGTCACCTCAATCTAGGTACAAAGAAACTTCTAGAAAATTTAGAAATTATAATGACATGTTGTCACATAAGGAGATGAAGCATAACTACTAAAGTTAATCTTAGTGAAAATAAGTTAGATAGTAATAAATAAGTTTAGATAAAAGACTGTGAAAATTTGTATCATCAATGAAAAGTTTGAGTTGCAAATCATATAGGAGTGTCAAACAAAATTTATGTTGAGTAATAAGTGGAGAGATTATATAAGATGTTGTTCAAACACCAGCATGGTCATGGATTACAATCTTCTAGAATCATGATGAGCTATCAAAAACATATTTGAGATAAATTTAAGAAAGATGCAACTCAATGATCATATTTTGTATTGCATTGCCAAAATTTCAATTTAGAAGCCAAAAAATGTTTTGAAAAAATTGTTTGAAAAATATTTGAAGTTAATGTTTGTAAGATTGCAACTAGCATTTTTGAAAATAGCAAATCATTTTTGTACATCCATTGATCTTGTATAATATTTTAGAAGTCATTTTTATATACTTATTAGTTAACACATTATTTTGTGTATTTGAAATAAAAAAAATGTCTAAATACTAATAATTACATATTAAAAGCATTTTTTTAAGGTTTGATGATTTTTGGGATGAAGATGAAATATGATTTAATTTTTTACATGTTTAAATCGTATGTGTAGCAAAAGTTATGAATGTTAAAAGTTAAAGAAAATTGTACTAGTATCAAATTAGCTCTCAAGAAATGTTTTAGTATTCATAGAATACAAAAAAAAAGAATTTAGATTATTTTAGTTTTAATTATCTGTTCTCTGTGATCATCAAAATTTTGTTTTTAGAAAAAAATTTGAATATTTAAATTTTTGTTGAAAAGTTAGATTGTCCAAAGTATGTCAAGATGTTATAATTTTTGTGACTTCCAACACAAGATTTTTGAAGGTAGAGTAGTATGTCACATCCAAAGAGTGCGAAATTTTTATTGTGGAAAGTAGTGTCATAATATTTCAAATTTCATCTTACGCAAAAAAGATAAAAAAAATAAAAGATCCAAGAAACTTGAGAGAGCTAAAATTTCATCTTGGATCCTCAACTTCATATGATTCTCAATGTGCAATGTTTTGCAACAACTGTTGAAAAATCAAATCACCAATAAAACACAGGTGCATCAGAATAAAAGCATTTCTCAAATCACTAGTGAAAGCTTTGGATGATAAAATTAGTGTAAAGAAATTCACCTCAATAATCTCAAGATTTAACTCAAGACAAATATTATTATTAGAATGATTAAAAATATATTGATGAGGATGATATTCATCTTATTTTTAAAAAGTAGAGAATTTTAGCAATATTGAACCAATTAATTAATCTTGTTTGCCACTTATGTGAAGTACTCTAAGATGAAATCAATGTTGTTTGTGGTATATTGGAAAATTTATTATAAATTTCTAATATGAAAAAAAAATGCAACAACCTTTGATATTATATGGGAGTGCAAATAAAAAAGTTGATATGTTTGTAATGATCACGAAGATAATTTGCATATGAAGTAATAAAATCAAGAAGTAGTAATGAGCTATGATTGTATCGGATTTTTTAAAAGATTCAACTCTAAAATGACACAAAAAAGTACCCAAAAAACCTTGTGGAACAAGACACACAAAAAGAAGTTGGGAAAAAATTCATCAAATTTTTTTTTCAATGAAAATTATGAAAAATTACTATTTAAAATTGCTTATTTTCAATAAAAAATAGAATGAAAAGATGAATGCATACATTTAAAAAACCAAAAATTTAAGGTGAAATTTCATGTATGCTAAGAAAGACCGGAAACAAGATGGAATAAACCATGAAGGAGATGAAAACAATGATTACAAAGAATTTTGTTGGGAACCTGAAACCTAAAATCAAAGTAACATAAAATATAAAAAGCTCCCTTCAAAGCTAAAGTCATTCAAATTGTCATTAAAATGGGAAATAAAACATAGAATATGATGATTTTAGTAAAATAAATTTACCAAATCTAGAAAGATCAAGTGTTTCTATTCTTGTTCATTTATTCACGATGAGTAATTAAATCGTTAATTTGCAACATTAGTTGAAAATCTATCATTTAAATCCTAGCTAATCTCAAAATCAACGTAATACATTTATTGAAAAAAAATCAAAATGAGGAAGAAGATAAATGAATGATACAAATTAAACAAAAATGATACTCTATAAAAAAATTGTATCATCAAGATAATTTGTAGATTTATATCTTAATTGTAAGAATTTTCATTTCCAAATATAATTTTTTTTATCATCTACAGCGTTATGAAGTTGGAAAAAAAAATGCATTGATAAAATAGTACAATCTAATGATGTGTTTTCATTGAATGTATTTTTTATGCATTTTTGAAAAGGTTTAAGTTCATGCAAGATCAAAGATATAACAAATTTCCCTCAACATATTTTGTTGAAAAATCTATCTCTTTGAAGTACCAACCAAGTTGGAAGACGCAATTTAGTAAAGTTTGCCAACCAAAAGTACCTAGAAAGAAGTTGAAAATGAATTATTATTTCATTTCCTCCTCGTAAGCTAAAAACAACATAATGAAGGATCTTGAAAATCACAAGATCAAGTAAACAATTGGCCAATTTATTATTTCAAATCTAACTATATTGAAATAATTGATATGAGTTTTGAGCTTTGTAAGATTTGTGGTTATATGTGTAAATTGATTGTAAAACTAATCAAAAAATTGATCATGATTAGCTTAGACATGATAAAATTTAGCTACCAACTTTATCTTTGACAAAATATAATGATAGTTCAAAAAATTTTGATTGAGCAATTCTATTTTGTTTCCTATGAAAGTTAATATTCCATTGGAAATTATTTTTTACTACATGTTAGTTTTGATTGGAGTGACCAAATAATTAAATTTTCATTGATTATATCAAGTCTAAAGTTTGACTTAGTGAGACAAATTTTTTAAAAGTTTCAAGATCTTGGTTGACATGTTGTTATTTCAAGTTAAGAACAAAAAAAATTTTGGAAGATTCAAATAGATCAATGGCATCTTGACACATTATGAGAAGTAGTTTTACCTAACAAAATAAATCTCAATAAAAGTAAGTAGCATAGTAATTGTCAAATATGAATATTGTTATTACAAAATTAGTTAAATAAAAAGGTAGATAAAAGCTTCAGAAGCAAATTCAAAGAGTTTTCTTATGTGAACATTTTTTTCATTAATGTAAGTTAGATTTTGAAAATTATCTTGAAATATCAATGAGAGTTGGTATTTCAAGATATGTATGAAGAGATTGTGTGAAAGTACAAACATGCACGTAGATAGATTCCAGCCTTGTAGAATCATGATGAATTATCAAAAAGTCACATAAAATAAATCTAAGTAAGTCAACTTGAAAATCACAACTTCACAAGGATTAAAAAAAAGATACAAGGATAAAAATTCACATGATAATTGTGAAAGTTGCTATAAAGAATGTTGCTACTTTTGAGTTATGTAAACATGCCGCAAAGATTAAAATATGAATTGATGAGCATGACATTTTGGCTATGTTTGTAGATGAATGTTTTGCAATGAATGCAATGTTCAAAACACTCTTGTTGAATTTGAAATTGTAATTTTTTGGGTATTGGAATTTTTTTGTTGATATGGCCAACATATAAAGAATAATAGACAAGATTGTGATAAGAATGAAGGTTTTCAATTATTGTTGTTCTTCTGAGTACTTAAGCAAGCTAGCTATGATTTGTTGTTTGGACTTGTTTGGTTAAGGATTGCAATAACTATTGATTGATGACACAAAAACTATCTTCCATTATGTTACAAAATCATCAAGTGAAGTTTCCATTGATAAGATAAGAAAATGCAACAACTTATTCGAATAGATCAACAAGTGATTACTAGAAATCCAAGAATGAGAGTTTTTGAAAGACTGATACAGATACTTTCAACTTTTGATTTACAAACATTATTTGATGATAATTCAAATGATGATGATCGGTTTCAAATTATTGATCACAAGAAGTTATTTTCTAGAACCAAGGTGATGAAAGATACTAACAAGATGATGATGAAGAAGAAATATATGATCTTTTATTCTTTAATTCTGCCTAAAAAATATTAAGAAGAAAAAAGCAAGATTTTTAGATATGTTTTGCAAATATATCCATGTTTTTTATTTCAGTTACAAAAACTAATGCATGAAAAATTTAAAATTTATGACATTTAGCCAAAGAAAAAAGCTTATTGTTTTAAAAAAAAAGCTTTGGATAAATCTGACTACAAATTTGATGTTGAAAGAGGAAATAAACAATTTGAAAAAGTCTAATTTCATCTATGCAATAGAAGATTCTAAATGAATATTTCTTATTATTTTAGTTTGAAAAAAGATTGATAAACTATGTGTATGCATGGTATGAAGAAAAATTGAATGCTCTCACAAAGAACTACTATTATAATTTCTTTTTCATAAATGAGATTCTAGAGAAGTTTGGTAGTGCCATATCTTCTAAAGTTTCTAGTTTTTATTCCTTTATGTATTTTTTAATGTTTTACTTAAATTTTTATTATGCTTGTTGGAATTTAAGAAATTTAGTTTGTAGTGTGTGGATATCTTTTGTTATCATCTTTCATGAATAATGAGGTAAATTTTGGATGTTAAAGCCTTAAATAAGTTGAATTGTTCTTGTATAAATTATTATACTTCTAGAGCACATAATGTTATTCTTGTAACCTAAATCAAGATAGAGTATAATCCAAGTGAATCTCATAATTAAAATCATGGTACTAATTTTTGGACATAAACATTAGTATAGCACTTTATACTTTGAAGATCTATAAAGTCATTAGATGTTGAGAGGTTCAGCTCATCAAATTCCAAGACAAGAAGAAGTAGAATTAAGAAGATAAAGGTTGTCACATTGAATTTCTTTGATAATTACTTGCATTGTATCAATCAAGCATTTATATGTCATCATGGAGATCAAAAGCGATTTGGGAGTTTATCTAGAATCCGTGGAAGTCACAATCAAGATTTAATTGGTGAGTAAGATCAATATTAGGAATTTTTGTCTACATTGAATACTTTAGAAATTGCTATGCAATCGTAACTTTTTCTTCTTGATTCTAACAGCTTCATAGGTTTTAGAAAAGTATAAAGATGAAGCTAAAGGTGTCTTAGAGGTTGGCTGATAGCATTAAGTGTTGATGGAACAAGTTGCATTGATTCAACACCTAGTGAGCAGACCCTTTATGCATTCTAAGGGTCACTAACTCAGTGTTATATGCATTGATAACAACACTCACAAAGTACTAGAATTAGTAGAGGAAAGAATAAAAAGATTTTGTGATTGCATATGGAGTATAGTATACTTGAAGTCATGAATTTGACCTTGAACATGAATTGGATAAGAAATCATGATAAAATTATTATTTTTTATATTACTTTATTCTAAGTTAGATCTAAAATATACTTGATATGCCAAATAATCAAGTTAATTTATGTTTTTTATTAAATTATTAATATCTGAGTCAATTTTACAATTTGTCCAAGAAAGCTGATTAAGTTAACTTAGCATTAGGTAGCTTGAGAATGAAGATTAATCAAATATTATTCACTTGCTTAGATAAGCAAGAATTGTTTAAAAGTATACACAATCTATCATTAGTAAAATGTAGGTCAATTCATTATACAAGTGAGATAGAACAAATAAGAAGAGTTTGCGGTAGAGCAAGTAACATACCATCTTCTTATAGTTACTTCATGATCTAAACTCGACCATTTTTTTTAATAGAGTTAAAAATAAGTTTAATAAAAAATTTAATAAAGCTGCTTCTTTAGGATAAGTTTAACTCCAATACTTACTCCCTAGAAAAAACGTTCAGCAAATTATAGTTTTCATCAAGCTCCACGACATGTTGAACTCCATCTTGCTCTATTCTTTTGTTCGTGTTTGAGGTAAAGAAAATCTATGCTTCATAATGATTTGACGTGGTTGAACTACTAGCTAGATTGTTTAATCTTCAATCTATGTAGAGCTTATGCCATAGCTTTGTAAATTAACAAGTGCTTGATGTCTAGCATTGGTTAGCATGTTCAACCTTTGGGCTTTCATGGCAGTACTTAAACTAGACTTTTAGACCAAAAAAACATTACATCTCGTTTTATTTCATTGTCTAGTCAATGTCTTGATGCTTGTTTGTGTGATGAATCAAGTTTTGGTTTGAGGTTTCTACTTGGTTTGCTTTGTAATTAAGCTTTCATCTTTCATCTTTCTTTTTATTTATCAATTTATGAAACATTAATTTTATTCATGTGATGTTCTTTAGTGGATGCTATTTGTGTAATTTTAAGCGCTATCAAGCTTTGTGATAAAAATCTGAAGGTTTTACTAAGTTTTGATTGCCTTAGTAGATTCAAGTCATTGAGTTGAAATGAATGAGTAGGAGATGTAATAGTCAATTGCAAAATAGAAGAATGCAACACCAAAAGCATACATCAATGAAATAAAAACCTCAATTTAAGGGAATTGTTAAATACACCACACTTTTTTATTAAATACACCACACACCGCACACCACATCACACCTATCTTGCCCCCTCCCCCGTCATCATACTTCTCCCTCCCTCACAGCATCTATACCTCCGCACTTATGGCCTTGATGCGGCCGACTGATCTTGCCGCCTCGTAAAGCTCTGAGAAAGCGGACCCTCATTGTCGCCGTACCCTTTTCCATCCCACAGTTCCCTACCTCCACTCCTTGGAAGGGCATCTCAAAGTTCACCACCCTCGCCCGGTGGTGTGCGGTGCGGTGTGTGATCTATTTAGTAAAAAGTGTGGTGTATTTAACAATTCCCCAATTTAAGCACTCAGCTATTAAGTTTGATTCTACAACAATACTAACATCCTTTTCAAAGCTTGACTGAGATTGCAAATCATGAGTGATGTAGTTTTGTAGTTGAGTATAGTGACTATAACCAAACTACTAACTGCTTCTTAAGATTAATGCATAACTACTTTCATCACAAAATAAAAAAATTTTGTTGTAAGAATGATCCTAGGTAGTTTATATAATTTTCAACTCATTTTTCAAATTTTCATGAATATGGTGTTCAAAGCTTTTATTGAAAAGTTTTGTGCAAAATTTTATAAATAATTTTTGTGTGTTTAGGAGAAAGTAAGCTCTTGATCGTTTGATAATAATACTATAGCATTTAAATGAAGTCAGAGTTTCATTCAATTTAAAAAAAATCATTTATGGAAAAAAATCATGTTTTATGTTGAGACACATCATTTTCAAAAGTAGTAACAATAGATCAAAAAAGATGAAACAAGTTATTGAGTTACTTTTTTATCTCATTGACCAAGTTGAATCAATTTTTTTTTGGATATTGTGGAATACTATCAAAGTATCACATCATTTTTTTCCAACAAAATTCATGCTCTGATAACCTACATGAAAAAACGTAAATAGTACGAGTTCATCTTTAAAAATGAACAAATAATGGTGGCATTTGATATACTGAAGTAAACATTGATGACAATTTTTATTTTGTTGGCAAAATTAAATAAAGTGCATCTTTCTTTATTTATACAAATGCATTGAATGTTGTTGGAGTATGCAATTTGAATCCAATAAATGATGAAAAGCATGAACATAAGATATTTATCTCTTTTCATGTTAGTAAATAGATGATGCAATGTTGTGAAATCAACTTTTGAACAAAATTTAGATCAGAATTGAAAAATATATTCAATCAAAATCAAAATATACTAGTATGGAGAAGATTACTTTAACAAAAACTTAAATTAAAATCAAAAGTCAAGAAAAAAAATTTAATTCATGAAAATAAGAGCAAAATACAAATTCGTGTTCATGAGAGTGAGAAATAATGTCTCGATACTCTTCATTTATTTAGTAATACGATTACGCTGTGATGCTTGTTTTTCAAGGGGACTTGAATCTCAAGTTGACTTGTCTTACATTCTAAGTCATCTAAAAGAGGTGACTTCGTCGGCAAGGCAGCGTCACCGCCATTTGAAATTTGCTAAGGAAGTTTATCCCAAAGTTGTTGAAAAAAGTTCTTTCAAGCACAATACTAGGTCTTGAGGTTGGTTGTGTACATCAAGTTTGTTACATGCCAAAAAAAGAAATAATCAATTACAAAAAAAGTATTTAGCTACAATCTTTTCACTTCAAAAGTTTTAACACTAATTGATGGATAGAATATTCCTGATTGTAACTTATTATAAAATTTTGAATACAATTTTACCCAGCTTAATTATGATGTAAGTATAGCTAGATGAAATTTACTTGTAGAAAAGTTTAATTAATCATCAAAAATTGATCCTACAATAAGCATGTTAATGTTGATTTTATATCTTGATTATACGAAAGTAAATGAAATCAATCGGTGGATGATACGTATTCGAATGAAACTTTATCAATCACGTACATTGATGTTAGGGTTTAAAAAAATTACAAGGAGATTTGGAAGTTAATTCTTACAAGAAAGGTTTTTCAATACATTCATTCAAGCTAAAGAAATGCATAGTTAATATTGCATGATGTCAATCATGCATGATTATGGAAAAAGTATTGTTTCATTAAACAATAAACATATTAATAAAGATATGAATTTGAGAAAGAAGAATCACTACAAACTAAGAAAGATTTTCACAAATTTTTGGCTTTGCATGGAAGTTGATTGATTTCAAAAGTCTTGATACTCTTTATTATTTGAATTTTTTTTTAAAAATTGAATAGAATTTTGCAAGAATTGCAAGACAAATTACCATAATAGACCATGAAGATTCATGAGATTTTACTTTCTACAATATATTGTAGATCATCTTTTGGGAAATGTGTATTTAATCAACATGAAAGATTTAGCAATGTAATACAAAGATAGTTTGTACTATATTTATATATATATAGAAAAAAATACATGCTTACCGTTAACCACATATTTGATTCATATTTTTAGATTTTGATGGAATCTTCCGTACATTAAATTAAATTTCTTGATTTATCTCATTTGAGTATGTTTTATAAAGGACAAACTTGTATTAAACATCATGGAAATTCTCACTCTCACATTTAATTCTTAAAACACATGAGAGAAAAATGTTCCTGCACTATTGAAATGCTGTTATTGCCACCACAGCATTGCATCATAAGTGTTTGTTGCTTACCATGATAAGATAGTAACATTTGGTATTGCATCTATAGAGGTAACATTTACAACGGTGCGAACTTCCATAGGTATTCGAATATATTCCAATGATTTCTTCTTGTCGCCACGAAGAACTGTAAGAGGTGTTCTATGTCCTGAACCGCAGTTAGTTCGTAGCTTCGGTCTGGGTGAGACGTAACCCTAGAACATAGGGAATGCTGGATTGTCTGTCTTCACTTCATTCACGTTTCTGTGGACAACACATCTGTCATACAACTCGTTGATCGATCCAGAGCACGTTCCTCGTCGATCTTGCAATTTGTGTCTTGCAGTCATGGGAGACAGTCAGTATTCTTTCTCGCTCACTACATTCAGGTCAGGCTTACTTGTTTTGAAGTCAAAAGACATGTAGTTTCTGGCAGAAACAATGAAGTTCTCGAATTTTGCGTTTTCTTCGATCGGAAGCGTTCATTCATGAGTTATTTAGCTCTCAATCGGAGGTCATCTATCCAAATAAATCGAACGCCACATAGCAACTGTAAATTTGTTGGTCACGAAATTTTAGCGATCATGGTGAGTAAGTTTTAGCGATCGTGATGAGTAGAGCTCATCTCTGACTGAAGAAAACCCTCGAATTTTTGGGTTGCAGCCCATCAGGAAAGCTTGTGCAGATTGAGTATGCACTCATGGCAGTTGGCGCCGGACAGACCTCCCTCGGGATCAAAGGTACTTGAAAAACCGAGTCGCTTTGAACTCTGATCGTTGTAGATTAGGGTAGAAAATTGTTGAGGTTCATTAACGCATCCTTTCTTCCTTTATCTAGCCACGAATGGAGTCGTAATTGCGACGGAGAAGAAGTTGCCGTCTATTCTTGTCGATGAGACGTCGGTAAGCCCTGCCCTGTCAATCTTTTTAACTTGTTTAAATCAGCGGCATTTACTAAACGGCTGACTTCTCATGAAATAACGCAATGAATTCTTCAAAGCTATGATCGTCCTACTGGGCTAGGATTTCTCAAATTTCGTCATTGTTCGAAATTTCAGGTGCACAAAATCCAAAAGTTAACCCCGAACATAGGAGTTGTTCACAGGTGAGACTCTCGGGAGTTGAACTCTATTCTTTAGCTCGTACTGTTGAAGAAGGAACGAAATTTGCTTGTATTGCAGGAGAAGACTTTTTTAAATTTCAGTTATTCAGTTAGCCTACTGAGCACCGACTAAACGATCATAAGATCACACACGAGCATCTTCTTCTACTTTGTTCTGTATCTCGTCAAACTTCGAGACCATCTCACAATGGAAACCGTCATCAGGAAAGAAACTTCCTGGGATTGTAGTTAACAGCAAGAGTGAAGGTCAGGAGCGTTATGCGGTTGATTTCTTTATAATTATCTGGTTATGTCAATTTTGTAGCGGGATGGGTCCCGATTCGCGAGTGCTTATCAGGAAAAGCCGAAAGCAAGCACAACAATATCATAGACTTTATCAGGTGAGAGCACGTGACGCAGTCTTGTAGTACATTCTGGTGATCGGGTGTCTATAGCCTCTTCTTATACTCCCTCAAGGTTGCCTCTTGTGTGTGATTTTCTAGTTTTTCCTTTCTTTGCACGTGGAGGTCCTCATTGTATCTTTAGAGTGCCATATACAATAATGGTTTGAGGATCATCCCGAGATGCCCTTGAGGATGAAAATTGGCAGATCATTAATCATTAACGTGTTGGTACTGACCATGGATGGAGTTGTCTTTTGCCTTCTTGTCACAGGAAGTGATTCCTTTGTCTCAACTGGTCAGAGAAACAGCGGCTGTGATGCAAGAATTTACACAGTCTGGGTAGGTTCACGCGGCTGAATTATCGTGGAATTTTCGAATGGGGATCATTTCTGTACCTTTCCTCCACTGAAATATCCATGCATCACTTTGCAAGTTTCCACGTAATACCCCATAAGCGAAACTTCGATTTTAAATAATAAACACTTTTTGGGATTTAATTGCCTTCAGACTGTGTATCAGTTCTAGGGATGCGTGTGTATTTTAGTGCAGAATTCTTTCGTTTTTTATAGTGACGGTATTCTTTTCGTTTGCTATTAGGATCTGACTTAGACTTTAATCGTTATTGGGTTGCTGCAGAGGAGTTAGACCTTTTGGTGTGTCACTTTTGGTGGCTGGTTATGACGACAATGGTCCTCAACTTTACCAGGTAATCTGAAGCATCAGGTTCTTGGCTGGAAAGAAAGTCATGTGAATCATGTGATTTTGAGTTTTCTAAATGGTTGGTTGTTAATATGCGTTGGGACCTTATAAGTGACCTTACTCGCTACTCCATGTCTTGAGCATTGATGTCTTAATAATTATTCCTTGAAGGTTGTTGATAGTTCCTGGACTTCCGTATAGACTAGCGGATGAGGATAACTCCTTTACCTGCTTGCATAGGACTTTCTTTTGAACTAGGCAGTATAGTTGCCATGCGAAAATAAGAATCTCTCGCCGATTTCGACAATCCGTACTCTCAGTTCTCGTTGTGCCTCCTTGTGCGATAATGTAGTATGTTATCGGCGCGAGTCTGTCAATGCAGCCTGGGAAGGCGATGGTTCTGCTGAAGAGTGTTTGACTCGAGGATGAAATTATAGTTTTTTATTCTTGAGGAAGTTGGATTAACGTTCAGAGATCATCATTGGTTCCTTACCTGGTTAGTTTTCCCTTTTGCGTGAGCAGGTGGATCCTTCAGGTTCTTACTTTTCGTGGAAGGCATCTGCAATTGGAAAGAATGTTTCTAACGCGAAAACGTTTCTAGAGAAGAGGTTGGTGAACTGATGAATGGCTACTGAAATAGTAATGACTACGTTCTTAACGATTTTTTTCGCTGAATTTATTTCTGCGCACCATATGATATTGCGCACACATCACCTGCACATCAGATGTGTGCCTCGTTTTTGGTGCCTCATTTTGAGGCCCTCTTGATGTAGCTATTTGGTTACAGGGGGCTTGGCAGAATCAGGATTGCTACTGGCAATATTGAACACCAATCCACCTTGGACTTTAGGACCTGCTTGACCTGTGTAAATGACGTTCTGCTTTAGTGATTGTCATGACACCTTGCACTTCATAGCCAGTATGAAAAAACATCCAGGAGACATTGACTGCCTACCGTCATTAACATATGTGAGCTACCTGCCTCAGATACACTGATGACATGGAGCTAGAGGATGCAGTTCATACCGCGATTCTTACTCTCAAAGAAGGGTAAGCTGTCAAGTTTTTTTCTGTGTCTTCCCTATTCTAATTTTTTTTCTTGCATTTTACGGATCAACGCCATGCTAACGCAATCGGACTTGTTGTCCGGAACTGTACTTGTTTACAGCTTTGAGGGTCAAATATCAGGAAAGAACATCGAAATCGGAATAGTGGGTGCTGATCGTGTTTTCAAGTACGTAAATTTCTACAATAGCTAAGATCTAATGCTTTTTCAATTTTCTGTTATCCCTTTGTTTTGTGTGACTGTGGGAACACGAGGTGCATAAGAAAAGTAAGATGACTTCTATTAAAACTTTGGTTGATGCATTGCAGAGTTCTAACCCCAGCCGAGGTAGACGATTACCTAGCGGAGGTGGAGTAAAATGCTGTGTCCGGAGGCGCGCCATATACTTTTGTCCACAAGAATCTAATGACGGGAAATGTTGTGGGCCTTTTACTTCTGGAATGCCAAATAGAATCAAAGGTTCAAGTTTCCTGCAGGATTGAAGACATACAGATTGTTAGGTTGTTCGACCGCAACTGTTATACGCAGGAACCTCTCTGAAGGAATTCATGGAGCATAGTATATACCTTGTGAGACGAGTGCAGTGCCGACTTGCACTGCTCTCGTCAAATAGGCCAGAACGCAGTGAAGCAAACGACAGCTTCAAGTTTTGCAAATTCTGGAAATCTGTGCTGTCATACTCTTCGCTTTGACATTTTCAAGTTGTGTATACTCCAGTGAACAGGTATTTCGACCAGCAGGAGATATTGTACATTTTTCAAGAAATGGGTTGAGCTTTATCCAGGTCATGACAGGTCGACATCAATGTGAGATTTGAATTACTGTGTCGAGTGATTGTACTGAAGTTGCTCGAGCAAGCTAGGATTCTAGATTCCAAAATGGTTAGACTGGCAGAAAGTCTCGTTGTTACAAAGTCGGGTTGACAACAAAAAAGGTCCTGTTCCAGTCGAAAATATGGATAAGACTATGGGTCCTCCAATCAATGATTAGTTACAGCAGGGATGTGTTGGTACTGTGTACCAACACATCCCAAATTTCGACAATACGTAACACGTCAAAGCTCAAACAGATGTTCAATCTAGCGAGAGATATCAAGTTCTGAAACCACCGACAAGAGGCCACATCCTTTTGACTGTTGCCGTACCGTTGAGTAGGCAATTCTGGGATCCTGAAATGTAACCTCTTATGCACAACAAATAAAGCACAGAATGATGTACCAAAGAAATTGACATTTAATTTGGAGGAATTATGCTACTTCTACCCACAAGTTACTAAATAGGAGGGTATCATTTTTTATCTCATCATAATTTATTCTTCAAAACTCAACGCTGTTTTATAGAAGTTAAACTAAACAGTAGTGGCAAACTATACAATCTAATCTAAACTACATATTGCGTAAGAAAGTGTTAATACTGGAGTATATCTGTTAAATTTTTTTTCTTTCATTTATATTGAAGCACAAACAGTTTACTGATCATAGTCAGTTTAAAGTAAGTGATTAAACAATTTATTCTCCAATACATTGGAGGTTGGAAACAAGTTAATTCATAAGTCTAAGAGTTTTTTTTTTAATTATATTATTTATGTGAAACTTCATATTGTATGCGATTCTAAAACTTTAAAATTTAATGTAAATAAATATTTTCTTTATGAGACAAATCATTGAAATATGAAAAACTTTGAAAGTTTTCTTGAACTAACAAGACCAAATTTTCACTCTCAAATGTTACTGAAATGAAGACTGATTATTGTAGATTTAATCATGAATTATAACATATGAAGAGTACTACTGGAAAACAAAGATGGGAGGAGATCATTAGACAAAACAATGAACAATATTCATCATTATTCATCAGTTTTGATACTATTCTAGTTATGAACAAGATATATAAGAGATGTAACATAAAATCTTAGATGACTTAAGATTATTTAAATTTATGATTTTTTTGGATAAGATACATGACAATGTCAAATACTTTGTAACCTAAGTTGATTGTAACTATGAAAAAGTAAGAAAAAAATCCTTTGGAAATATTTTTTAGTAGATTTATTAGTTGAAGATCTATTTTGCATAATTACAAAGTTGATCAATTCAAGCCTAATATGTAAATAGCAAAAGCAATAAAAGAAAATGGATTGGTTGGATAAACGTAACATTTGTGTAGCACTAGCTTCAAGTTCTTCTTCTATTAAAAAGATTAACAATTAGAAGAATTGAAGAGCATAAATATCTAGGCATTGATTTTGATAATGATTACATTTGAGCACTTTGAGTGTGAAAGAGAATAGAAGATGCTTACTATGTTAAAGTAGTTTTTCATATTTTGTTCAAAAAGACTAAGTTTGAGAAGTAGAAGTCTAGTAATTTCAAGCTTTTTGAATTGGAATAAACAGAAGTAGAGTAAATATTGGATTTTGGAAAAGACGCTAAGTAGGAGTAGTGGATAGACAGTATCTCAATAGGTAGAGCTTGGCGTGCTCGTTCCAATGAGCCCAAGAAAACTGGAAACTAGTAAGGGAATCCTGAGTTACAAAGGTATGTAGTGGAGTACATGGTTCGACGAAAGTTACAGTACCGCCTTCGGCGAAGAGTCTTCGGACTTCAACGATAGCTCCTTTGGCGTTACAACCGAAGAACCTTCAACGAAGGGTCTTCGACGAAGTGAAAGTCGGCGTCAAACGGGAAGGAAATTCAAACACTTATACCGTCAATTCGCACAAGTTTACGATCCAGTTAGGGTGTCGAATTACATTGGCAGAAATGAGAATCCAGTGCCAACCATCCGCGAGAGTGCATTTGCGAATTGGGAGCTTAGTGAGATCCGTGAGTGAAAAATTGAAAGTGCAGCAATGAGGAAATCTTCGGGACTTCGCTTTTCAACGTTGAAGGTGCCGGAATTTGGGTTGATAGAATATCGTAATGAGCTCGTAGCTGCCAAGCTCGATTTATTGTTGTGGGGATGAAATTGGATTTGCGCGGCAATGGTGCAACAGTGGCACGAAGGACTCGTGTCAGATGTTGAGGGACTTCGTGACAACCCAGCAATATGACCATTGAGGATTGGGCAAAAGTCTTGGAACAGTGCGCATGAGAAGATGGTGATTACACCTTCGACAACGAGAGTGTGAAGGTGATTCGTGCGGAAGAAAAGACTTTTGCGTAGCAGTTCAAGAAATCTCGTTCGCGCAAGAACGAGTATCAGACAACATAATACTATGATTTGATGGGCATGAATGTAGCATTGGCCTTGATGCAGATTCTTCGACCTTCGCCAACGACTTACATGACGACATGGCAAATTGGATTTGTGGAGCGTGCGGTGGCAGGGAAACCGATCCACTAGACACGCATTCTATGGGGCACTACATGCCAAAACATCAGCGAGGTATCTGGGGGATCAGTGAACTACCTGTCCCCGTTCTTCATCAACTTCTACCGAGGTATGATGTTATTGACTATATCCGAACAGAAAAAATTTGCGCTCGAGAGAGAGATTGCAGCTGATGAAGTGGCACTGGGAGGCAATGAAATTGCCAACGAGGAGGACGACATTGCACTTGCATTGACTTTGGCCGAAGTCAAAAAATTGAAGGATGAAATCAAGGAACGTCCGAAGAAGAGCAAGATATTGCAACAAGTCACGACTTCGGAGCTAATTGATCAGCGTGTAGAGTTGAGTGTTCAAAGATCGGTCCCTACGAAGATGAGATCAAGGAATGTGTCTGCTCGTAGCAAGATGAAGGCACGACGTCGGCGAATTGAGAAAGAAGGTAGCACGGACTGAAGCGAAGTCGCGTCTTAGGGCCGGATAAGTTTGGAGTAATGGATAGAGATAGAAATGGAAGTAGCAGAAACAGATTACAAATGCATGCTTCGCTTTCAACAAAGTACCTTCGGCCTTCGGAGTGGAGACCTTCGGCGGTGTCCATGGATCAAAGTCGGAGAAAGAAGAAGACCGAGGAGATGATACGGAGGTAGAGAATTTGAGTCAGAGTCTTCGATCTTCGGAGCAACCACCCGTGCGTTTGGTAGAGGATTAGCAACCTTTGGGTAAGGAGTCTTTGGAGTTACCTGCAAAGTTAGCCGAGATGGCGGTGGAGCCCAATTCGGTGGAGGAACTTACACATAGAGTGGTGATAGACGTGGAGAGTATTGTTGCGAAACAACATACAATGCCTTTGGGTACTGTCGACTTGGATTGTGGCGATGGACCTTCGACTGAAGAACCCAAGTCAACCAGACTTAGTGCAGCAGACGTGTTGAGCGAGCGAGTGGTTTCCTTGATCAAATATTTAGATGGGAAGATGGCGAAGTACGCCGAGCCAACATTAACGGATCATACGTAGAGTTAGTGCGTAGTAGGACGTGGACAAAGATGACAACATCTGTGAAGATGGATGAAAGAGTGGCGAGCTTGACTTCTAACTGCGCGACCGTGAAGGCTACCTTGCAGAAGCGGGAGAAACGAAGTCGGCAAAAGAAGTTAGAGTGTGTCGAACTTCAGAAGAGGTTAGCAGCGAAGAAAAACCTTCATGCGAAGGCGGAGCTCGAGTAAGTGGACATTCAAGTCGACATCAACAATGCTTAAAAGGTAACGGTGGAGCTTCGAGACAAGATGGAATTGTTCCGAAAAAAATTCGAGAGAGAATTGAAGCGCGCGGAGGAGCTGACAACAACTTTGGCGACGCACAATCAATTGCACGTTGTTGCATTGTCGTTGAAGGCAAAGGAGTTGGAGGATTGCAAAGCTGCTTGATCTTTGGAGTTAGAGCGTAGGGAGAAATAAGATGCAGATTGTAGCGAATTGCAGTCTCAATTGTCAACAGTTGAAAAACAATTGATCGCAACCAAAGCGAAATTGCTCGATACGGAGGCGACAGCCCAACAGTTAGAGGATCTCACGAATGTTGCGTTGTGCGCGAAGGTAAACTGATGCATTTGTGGTTACGTGGAGTGGAAAATCTAGATCCTTAAGTGGACGAAATTGAGTGAGTTGGAGCGCCGAGTGAAAAAATTGACAGCTTGCGGAGTCGCGGTAGTTAAGTAGTAAGCTCAATTAGTTCATCTCCGATTTGGAGGAGACGAAGGAGAATTTAGAATTAGAATTGTTAGTCGTTTTGAGTAGGATAAGAGTAGATATGAGCTCAACGTACGTGCTAACTGCCGGGACTGGTGGCGTCGCATCTTTTGGAGACTCGCATCTCAACGAGTGATGTCTTTGGATGTTAGTGAGGATAAAGAGGTACAAGACTCTGTCTTCGGGGAAGGCTTTTTTATTACATTATTTCTCAGTTTTCAGCCTGCATTCCTTTGCGCGTTAGTGAATTGTGCGTTTTGTCACCATGCGCGGGTTGCTTCAGTTAATTTCAGATACCGCATCTGATGTAGAGAGTCCAATTCAAATGTTCTAGTGGTGCATAGTGTAGCTCGGAATTTAAACAAATATGTACATTGGAAGCTCAGTGCAATCGGCTGAGTGTGTAATCTTGGGAAATTTCCCCCCAAAATATCTATTGCAGAGTCGCATGCGACTTCAGTAGAGACTTATTGGATGAATTTTAGGAATCGAATGTGATTTCACCATGCAATGTGATGACTTTGGACTAAGCAATTGCATATGTTTCAGGAAATGACATACGCATAAGAAGTAAAACTTCTCAATAGAATGTTAATTCGTGACACTACTTGGTTTTCTCGGGTTGAATCTATCCTCGTGTGATCGAATCTTTACCATCATGCTCCATTTTGATAACTGTCTGTCATTACACTTACATAGATCCACATTCATTGTCAAATTGGTGTAGAAGAGGTCACCTAGTCTTTTGAAGTCTTAAGAAATTTTTTATTCAAGAGGTTAGTGTTGCCGTTAGTAATATATGGAACCCAATTGTGAGATTTTGTTTGTAAGAAGACAGGTTGGGAACGCGTGAAGAGGCTGTAGAAGATCTTTTTACAAGAAGGATTTGGTTTACAAGAATAACTTGGTGTAAGATTCCAAACTCCATATGCTATTCTTCTGGAAGAAACATGTTATCTACCTCTAGAGCCTAAAGCTCCATACTTGACCATCACTTACATCATAAGGATGAGATCTCTTGATGCTACATGTTTCAATGGACGGTTAGCAGATGTGATAACTTGATGTTCCATCAAGTTATCACTTATGCTAACCATGTGACGGAACACGATGATCGAAACGACGATCGGAACCTGCCACCTATGGCACTTTGTGAATGCAAGAGTAGTTTTTCAACATTATTTGGGGCAAGAGAGTCATCCAGATGCAATATTATTAACCTCATGTAAATCCTATGCTTGTTTATTTTATTGCTTTATGTACTTAAGTCATATTATTGCTAGGCATAGATCTGGATCTCATACGCTTAGAATTGAGGAAATACATTGGTTTAATATTGATAATAGTGAACGTATTTGTACATTATGTGACGGTTAATATATTGAGAGTGAAGAGTATGTATTTGTTCCTTGTACTAGGTATGAAGAGATTAAGCTTGCTCATAATATATATATGTATATATGAAAGTTTTTTATTTGTTATAATAATTAATTTCTTTTGATTAGGTTGTTATATTAAAGACATCATTAGTTATTGTCATAGTGTTCTTGACACCAGCTAAGTATTGATCTTTGGAATCTTTTTTCTTGTTTGTGGTTTTTAGTCTTTTGATTCTTTGGGTACCTTGGACTTGATCTAGCCTTTTTTCCATTTATCATTGAATTAAAATTGTCAAAATAAATTACATTTAAGTAGAGTGCATTAAATTGTTTTAAAATTAATAATATGTTGTAATATGATGAAACACATCGGCATCATACTTCATTATTAAAGATACAAATTTTATTATAGGAAAATTGAACTAGTCAAAATTAAAATTAAAGACAATCTAGATTATGTAGTGATCAAAGTTATTATTTTGTAGACTCTTAGCAAACATTGTGTTAATTTGAAGGTTATAAATAGTTAAGAATTGATTTTTGTGATTTCTGTGTATGATTTTGATCTATCATGTTTGGTTTAGGATTTAATAATAGTTAGTTACTTCACATAAAACTCTATGTCAAATTACTTTCTAGAACTTTCTACAAAAGAATTATTTCAGATTGTTGTACTCAAGATATTAGCTAAGTCAGGTTTTGACTAACTCTAATAAGATTAACGTTGATTGATAAAGCTATTTAGTCTGACATTAGATAGCATAGAGCTGATCAAATCTCTTAGTGACACAAACTTAGGGTTTTTAAGTAAAAATCTGTATTCTGGTGAATCCATATATTTTTAATGTACTATTTTTAATGTATTTATATTTTTAATCCATATGAATCCATGTATTTTTGTTTGCATTTTTTTTTCTTTTTGCAAACATCTAACTAGATCTTCATCATAGCTATCTCGTTTTGTTCTCACTATTATTTTTTGGTCAAATAGATTTTACTTTATATTCATATGAGAAAATATACTTTTTTTCTTTGGAGTAAAAAGACATCTTTGTTTTCAGCCCTCCACTCTCTTTGTTTATCAAATTGAATTCTTTTTTCAATTCGTTTTTTTGCATCGCATATCGTAAAATCCACCTATATCGTTTAAATCATCAGTATTAACCGATGCTTCATTTTCATCTCACAGGCCGACTCATATGTATTGGCAAATATCGGCAACAGATGGAGACAAGAGATACAGGATTCCGGGATCTTCAGTCAGCTTGTGACCGCTCTCTCCGTGCACTGAGTCTCCTAGTGGCAGTGTATTACAACGGCAGTTCGAACTTGAGAATCGCCTGGAGACTCGCTGTATATGTCGTGCTTGGGTCCAGCTGAAGAGCTGCGGCAATTTCTCATGCGTCACTCGGTCTTGCGTCTGTAATCCCACCCGACTGTCGATTTGCATCGTTTGTGAAATTTAAGCGAGAATTACCGACATGGGGAGAGCTTCACCGAGTGAGAATGAGAGCGAGGAGGAGAGCGGGGAAGAGAGCCCGGTCTCGGAGGAGGAGAATGGGTTAAGTGGGAGCGAGGAGAACTCGGAGGATTCAGATTCCGACGCTGAGGTGTAGAGGAGATGCTTTTGGCCTTTCTAGTCCATTGATATGTGGAGTAATCACTGTCATTCTCGAGTAATCTTTCATGCCTATTGTGAGAAAATTAGGTTCTCACAGAGTGCTCATGCTATTGGATACAGGGAGGAATTCAAGAGCAAGTTGCAGATGTTCCGTTCGAGGATCTTCAAAAATTAAAATCCGATGGTCGAACTACTCTCTTTTCTCGAAGCAAGCAAAAGGTGGACACAAAGCGGGCTAACAAAAATAGGCACGAACACCGCTCATTCTCGTGTCGTTCACATCCTTTACATTTCCTAGATTGTAACCGGTCTAGTAATGATTTTTGACATCGTAGAACCTCATTTTTTCCATCTCGCTTTGTGAAAACTTTCAAATTCTAATCTGTACTGGTAGTCCAGTGTATTTACTTGTTGAAATTTTTACTTGTTTAAATTGTTACTTGTTTACTTGTTTCGAATTTTTGGAAGTTATGTTGGAAGAAGACAGGAAGAATGACTAATTTTAAGCAGGTGTCTGAAGCATTTTAATCAACTTTCTCAATTCGTTCATGCAGACCGATGGAAGTTACGAGCAAAAGACCTGTCGGAAGGTTCAGGGAAGTGATACAAGCACCAAAACGTGTAAGTACGAGTGAATTAGTCTTTGAGATCACCGGATCATGTAGTTGACATTTCTTTATGCGCTTTTTACTGTGTTTGAGTGTCAGTTATATCAGTGTATTGTTGAATCCTGTGACACAGGTCATTCGGGATCCACGTTTTGAGTCCCTTTGTGGCAACTTCGATGAAAGCAGGTTGGTGTGTGTTTTTATCTTCTGTTTCTAATTGACATGAAAGACGAGTTTTTTAAGTAGTTTCTTTGTTTCCTGCAAGCCTGAAAGCTCTGAATCACTTATACGTCGGATAATCATGAATCGATTCCGATCCGTCAGGGAGCAGGGTTCATTTTCTTTAGGCTATGACAGGACCAAGCCAGTAAGAACAGTTTCAGCTTTAATAGTCTCGACTCCTTTTGGAGAGTTATTTCAACGTTGTAATACATTTCAGGAATGTTTTTATCCCCCAGGTTCAAGACATCATACAGTTTTCTGTACGAAAATGAACTCCCAGCCGAACGTGAGGTACGAGCTTTTTTTGTGCAGTAGGCAGCCTGGTTTGTTTTTCGATACTTGCTCGATTTAGTTGCGTGACATATTCAAAATTATTCTACTGAAATCCTCCATTTTACAATTCTTCCGCAGAGGCTACGGGCTCTTATCAAGAAAGGAAAAGCAGATGAGGAAGCTAAGCGTCACATTGAGTGGATTGTAAGTTACTCTATTTCAATCTGAGCAATGCTTGGAATGGTATCCAGCTTGTCTTCACCACAATCTTCTTTAGCGAGGCAGACAGGCAGGATGAGTGGGGACCTCTCACCGTTAAAGCATTTCATGCTCTACACTGGTTGCAAGAAGGTAATAACGCATAGATTCTGACCTTGGTTGAACAGGACAAGCAACTGAAAGAAGAGGAACAGAGGAAGAAACAAGCATCCAAAGCATCAGAACAGAAAGCAGTAGTAAAGCAAGCCGTGAAGGAGGGAAAGAAGCCCTACTTCCCGAAAAAATGTACGATTTTACTCAGTAGCTTTCGTTGTTCTCGTTGATTCGTCTTTTCAGAACTTTTGGCCGCTGAGTCTTTTGTGCTGTACCACCTACTGATTTGTTCTGCCGTATTGCTCCTTGCAGCTGAGTTGAAAAAGCAAGAACTGGTCGAGAAGTACAAGGAGTTAAAGGTGATCTTGACAATCTATACTGTACTTCAGAGATTACTGTGTGTCTCTAGGTTGTTCCAGGCTTTTGTTTTCGCTGAATTTCCTTGCCACTTTTGTGTCCTCATATGAGCTATTTTGTGTTGCAGTCAAGTGGGAAGCTGGAGAAATTCATGGCCAAGCGTCGCAAGAAGAATGCTGCCAAGGATCACAGATTTGTGCCGTACAGGCGAAGTGTTAACCAATCTGAATAGTTAGTTTCACGGTCCATATCACCCAAGAAGATTCAAAGTCATTGTAGTCACTTAGACTTAGTCAATTAGATATGTAACAAGTTTAGTCAGAATCGCGGACGCAGTTATGATGAGGAGGGGGTGGAGGGGCGCGGAGATTTTCAATCTGTACATTACAGATGAAAATGAGACCAAGACGTAGGTAGAATCAGCATTTCAACAATTTTCCTGCATCCAGAGTGGATGACCGAAATGTTGTCATTTCTTTAGAACACCTGTTCGAATAATATTTAAAAAATCAAGCCTTTATCATCCACCGGGAGACCAGTGTTTGTTGTTAAACTTCCACCCTGTGGAGATCAATCCATATTTATCAAATCAAAGTTTCTGTTCACTTGACGTAATTATCAAAGTGGTTAGCGTGATTGCTCAGTTTTTATCCTCCTCTATCACGAAGAGAACATCAGGACTTCGTGATGGGAACATGATATTTCTCAGCACTCCTATCTGGTATCGAAGTTGCAGCTTACTGAATTTTTTTGAAGAATGGAACCGGAGATTTTCAGCTCAGAATACTTCTAGTGACTCTTAGGAATGACTAGACATCGGCATTAGCATGCAGTTGGCCAAGCAATGGAAACCCAGCAGAATACCAATGTGGATGCAGTACATTAGGGTCGTCCAAGATGGATGTTGTTGATCCAGTCAGGCCTCTTTACGGTCAGTCTCGTTTTGGGCGGTTTAGGGGGAGCAACGAACTGAATCCGCGCATGTGATTCGCTTCTCTCTCGCCTGGGTATAATCGGAGGTGAAGAGACTCTCCAAGGTGTCAGAATTGAATCCCAAGCTCTCATTTTCTCCACAGTTTCGACGGGGCTTCCTCTTTGCGCCTCCCAAGTCTGGTCATGTTGGTAGTTACCTAGGGAGTGAAGAGCGCGTAATCGTATTTTTTGTTGTTCCAGTGTCGGTTTGTCACGAAGCTGTACACGATCAGAGCCAAAATTTCAAAGTTCCTACGTCGACTGGGTTTCTCGCCGTGGCTAGATCACTAAAACAAGTATGCTGGCAGAAGGTTTGCCGAGGAACTATATAAATAACCTACAAACCCGTACAGCTGGAAATTCAGGACGTAGCTTTTATACATCAAGTGAGACCTCGGAAGTGAAACGAGGCATATATATGTAATATTCAACTGTAAAGAGGAGGATGCAAACCTTGGAACGAATTGCGCTGATTCCCTTGAGCTCTTCCTTGTAGTATCTTTGAAGCTGACTGTCGAGTGAAGCAATCTGGCCCCCTTCTAGCTTCGAGATGCTGAATGCTCTCTGCTGCTCTGTTCCAGTACTCAGATTTACTTGCTAGTGATTATCTACAGTAGTTGAAGGAAGGAGCGGTCCAGTGGACATCATCTTCCTGACCTCTGAAACACTCTAGTCACCTCTGAAACACACTCACATCGATCTCTAAGTTTGCGAAAGTTTGCGAAGCTCTTCTACAAAGAGAAAGAAGTAATTGTTAATCGGAGGTACTAATAGTCAAACCGTTATAAATTGCATCATCAGAAGGGGATATGCCTTCTATTGCCAAAGCTTGAGCGGAACGAGAAGCGAATGCTCTTTCTGCGAATTGGTTCCAAGGTACTTTGTGCATTCAGATTACCTGTGGAGTCAGGGACAGTCTCAGGTGCTGTTCCAGTCTTCTCCACTGGTGTCGTGGATTTTGTGAGGGATACACGCTTATCTCGATCTCCAGCCTCTTTGCCTTGCGATATTTTCTCCTCTAGCGCAGCCTTCTCTTCCGCAGTCATTGAGCTTCGACGCACAGATGCCCTTTCGTGAACTCCAAAAAGAACATTTTTCACGTCTTGGTCGATTCTCTCCATTACATATCCCTCAAGAGGCATGTCTGGGTCGAAATATGAAAAGCAGCCAAAATCATTGCAGTTACTAAGCCTGATTTAAACAACTTGACTTGGTCGAATCTCTCCAGTACATATCCCTCAAGAGACATGTCTAGGTCGAATAATGAAAAGCAGTCACATTCATTACCATTACTGAATCTGAATCCAAATACTTGACTGAAGAGTTTTGCTACGGTGGTCTGCTGAGAGACTCTAATCTGTACCTTCTCCCAAATGTTGTCGATAGCTTCCTCTTACCTTGATTCAAGTAGCCTTCTTGTTAAAACGCAGAGTCATAAAGAGGAATAAATCGTACTAGGAAAGCTTGAACTGACCTGCCTCCTGCTTCTTCAACCTGGCAGTTCTCCTAATTCTCTGCAATTTTCAACCCCACGCGATTCAGAATCTCATCACATGGGCAAAATCTAACAATTTTAAAAGGATTAAATCAATGCCCAAGATAACAGGAGAGTAGGTATTGTTCCAGAAGCTGCAGCCGACTATATTGGTGTCTATTCTTGATAAAAACTAAACTTTAGATTGGCAGGAAGGAAGAGATGAAACATGAGACACTCAGGGTTCTCTAATATGTACGCTATTGAGGCGAAACCACGAAAATGAGCTCACCTCCCTCGTCACTTGAGATAGTGTTTTCGGTCTCTTCTTCACCTGCAGATGGAAATGTATCAAGGTATGTTGGCTTAAATCAGCCCAGGTTCAACCTATCCATGGCCCCAATCCTCATCTGATGGATAAAAGCGAAAATGCAGAGATACTTCACAAGCACTCAGTCAATATATATAACAAGATTTCGTTCTTGCACAAAAGCAGTGACAAGTTCTTCTAAGCAGATGAAGAATGAGCGAGGAAAAGAATTGCCTGTCTCTTCTGCGCTTCGGCCTCAGCAATCGCAGCAATTCGTTCAGCCTCCATCTCCTCAGCTCTTGCTTGCAGTCTTTCTTGTGTACCCTTATCACCTCCCATAACTGCTTCCATTAACTAGCCATGGATTCAGTTTGTTAGAGCCCTTAATAAGGAGGTGAACGTTGGCAGATGACAGTTTACTCCCTACTTCTCATCCTGAACGTTATTCTGGAGACAGGATAATATATTGTATATATATTGAATAGTTCGTGAAGAGTGTGAAAATTGAGAGGGTAATGAAGGAATGATGTTACCTTCTTCCTGCGATATGCTTGAGCTAGAAGTGGGAAGGGAAGTGGCTGCGCTTTACCCGGTTGAGCATCTGCATTCAATTCCAACACTTTGGTGTTGACAACCAGACTTGCTCCAACGAAAAAGATTCTGATGACGACCAATTATCATACTTTGATGAAAGGTTGAGCGATGAGCACCACCAATGACAGATAACGGATCTACAAAATTTTCAATTCTCATCTTTTATTCTCACTCTTTGCTTCTTGCTCCTGGGACTGTGAGTCCATTTTTGTTGTCATAATCTGAACAAACTCAGCGTATTCAACCTGGCATATAACAAAAATCCGACTATCAGGTATGGAGCCTTAACGACGATGTACTTGTATGACGAGAACTAAGGTCTTATATATTGGGAGAGTTCTTCACGTTTTGATAGAGAACGTCGTTCGTTCGATCGTCTGTCGTTCGTTCATTGATGCATTTGCATCAATGAAGGAACGACAGCTTTTGATTAATTATCAATTTGTGATTGAAACTTAGTTCATCCCGCAGTATATTCCGTGCTTATATATTCATGCAGTGATGTACCTCGCCTGAACCGTCTGCGTCAACCTCAGCAAGCATTTCTTCTATCTCTGATCTCTTGGTCCGGAGGCCAAGAACTGTGAAAGCAGTCAACATCTCAGAGGCATCAATAGCTCCTGCAAGACCGAGTCATAGAGCAATTTTAAATTAGCTAATCAAAACTGGTTGCAATGTCAAGGTTGTCTAAATCGGTGTCTTGATTTGTGAAAGGGACATTTTTCAATGATTCCTTGTTTAGGTCAACATAGCAGCCTCGGATCGTTGTTTGAGATCAGATCAGGAGCAGCTGCAAGCATCTGAGCTGATAATTGTCAAGAACGGATGATGATACATGTGATGCTATTTCTGCTCTTTCAAGGGTTGTTCAACGTTACATCCTTATTACTGCAGAAACAGAATCCTCTGTTCAAAGATAATTATACCAAACTCGGGTGGTAGATAAAGAGATATTTAATTCTGCGATATCGGTAATTGCCTCGTTAAAATAACAAAAGAATTGCTGCGAATCTGCATTCCTAGAACGAAAGAGTTAGAATGATGAAGGAACCAGATCCATCAGCATCAATAAGCTCGAAACATTCTTTCAGTTCGAGTCGCTGCTTTTTTGTCAATTCTGGCCGAACAAATTTGCCATGCGCTCTCAGCCATTCTGCTATTGACAATCTGTTCATCACCACCTGGTCCGATAAAAAAGTCCATTCACCCAGTTGGACTGTTTTCAATAGAGGGTAAATCATGCAGTTTTGACATTTTCATACACTTTTGCACTATCAAGACCATTATGTTGCGCTCAAGAAAGCTTCAAACTCGAAGGGAGGACAAAGCATTGCAATCTGGTTTCATGAAAGGTTAGGCGTGCGGACCCATGGATTCACTCGAGGCAAAATCACTGCGTCTGGGTCAACGATCGACATTTTGTAGATCTGTCAATGATCGAGTGCTGGAGGTAGAAAATCTCCAAATAAGTTTTTCCCGGCTGCGAAGAGGTGAAAATGAAGTCACAATCTGAGAGACTGTTCATGAGATGTTCTCCAATCTCGCAATCGTGAATGAGGAGCTCTTAGAAAAAACTCGTTTATTTTGCCACCGACACCCCATTTTTCTTTCTAGCAGCATCTGCGATTCGACGCCGGGCAATTCCAATTATGTCTGCCTTTTTTCCAAACGACCTTCTAATCTCCAATCAAATTCTGAATTTGCGGGATGAGCTACTATAGACACGACTAGACATTGTTTCGTGGACCTCCAAACCAGAATGTAATAAGGTTTTGTCGCGAATGCTACTACTCGTCATAGTCGACAAAGATTCTATCATGAAACCTAACGGTCCTCATCTGGTCATGAAATATCGACGGCTATAAATTTATCCGATGATCCTTCCAAGCTGAGAGGCATACACGTACGTCAAAGCTTAATCTTCGAGGTTCTCGATCAAACTTTGAACCTTGTTGCTTGGCAGGTTAAACATACGCATGAATAGCTTGGTTGGGCAGATGTATTGATCTTTAAATGGTTGCGAGCACTCGTTTCAGCCTGGAGACATTTCTCACAACCAAGCGTTCCATTCCCTACTTGGAAGTAGGACATGCAGTAGATAGCGTAACTGACCAGAAGTTCATGTATGAACAGCTTCTACCGTTTATCATTCCTTCACTCCCCACACACCTCGGAACCAATCTGATATCCCTTCGTAAGGTGGGGTAATCACTACAGGAAGTATACAGAATGTCAATCTCCCAGCTTATAGTATCATTGTTTAATTTCTCTAACTTGGTGTGTGGACTTTAACTCATCCCAGCGATAGCTGGCCATGAGGTCTTTAAGTTTACACTTCAGTAGGAATGAAAGTTACCTTCATGGGACATGCTAGTGGCTGGGTTGGCCCTTCAGAGCTGCATGAACGCTACGATGATGAACCAGTATCCCGGTGGTGATTCTATTTACTATGTCTCTGTATCCTTACCTTTGACAACTCAATCTCCAATTTTCTGTCCTTTGGTGTGATGAATATTATGTTCGATATCTTCGACGACTCAGGGATAAATAGAGATCAATTTGTATCGAGAAGTTCAAATTCGTCTTTCTCTCAGCCCTGGTCGTTCAAAACATTAAATATGCAGCAAACACTCAAAAGCATGCCACTATATAGTCATCGTGGTGGCAGAAGCACTGAGCTTTCCATGCCAATCGGTGATCGCTGTCAAACCAACCAATTTCTTCAAGCCTGGAAAACCCTCAGTTCGGCAGTCCAACGCCAAGGATACGTAAGCAGAATGTGGAACAGCAAATCATCTTCTTTTATACTCGTCTGTTCGCCTTGTAAGTTGGCCCAAAGCAGGTGAGTGAAATCTCCGTACTTTCCCGTTAGGGCCCGAGACACTAATAAGTCTCGAGGGCCCTTAGAAAAAGGCTGAAGACATTTTCCGAAAGAGAAACATGACGCGCAAGTGAGGAAATCACTTGTGCGACTGTTCAAACCTATCATATATTGTTTAGAAAGGATTCTTCAGTATAACAATAATCGAAAACTCGGTACTCCATATAGACAGGAAACTCACTCACGCTTTTGTAAAGTACAAGGACAGTTTAACTTCTCTTCTTTGCGTCACTTTCCAAAAAGAAAGAGAAGGGCTCTACTGTGACACCGGTCTTAGTGTCAAGAACCGTTTGCTTCAGGTTCTGGGTAATTATCCACAGCAACTTTCAGAACTGGAAATGTGCTGCAGTACAAGAATGTCATTCGACATGCAATGACCTCAAGTTTTCTCATGATAACAAGGAATGATGTGGAAGGGAGGAGAAAATTTTGCTAGTGCATATGATCTTCATTTCACAAGGCACGTCTGTCTGAATAACTTCTCCATCAGTGAAAAGGAGAAATACATGGGTAACGAAGTTTCCGATGTTGCAGTACTAAATAGGCGGAACAAACGGTGTCGCTGGCTAAAGGCGAGGAAGCGTTGAAAAATGACCTTAGCACCGGAGTATGCGTAAGGCAAGCAAAACAACAATAGACAACGAGGAAGTATGCTTGACGGTGCCAGAAGAAGAAGGCCTCTAATTAGCTTACTCCTGCAATGTACAGCATGCAAAAAATGGGCTAAATCATGAACCCTTTCCAGCAGCCTGGAGACTCGGCCCGTACACGGTTTTACATCGGTCTTCGAAAGATACAACAAGACGTTGGGCAACTTCATTGAAAAACATATTAGCCACCTGCAAAATCAACGTGCAACTAAGTCTTAGCCCTTTCCTCACTGACAACGACTGTACAGAACTAGCTACAACCTCAAAGAATTAGTATTTTGTTCTTTCCAGTTCCAAAGCAACATGCAGAAGAGTTTGGACAGCATAATACATAAACACAAAATGTCGGAGACATGCAACGTAAGGGATAAAATTACCTTTGAGTATAAAGGAGAGCGAAACTGGAAGTCGACAAGAAAATGCAGATTGCATGAGTGGGGTGTTGGTCCAGGCTTGAACTCCCAGACGTTGATTAGGTAGTCAAACAAAGTACTTTGTGATACGGAGGTCTGCAACAATACAACAATTTCATCAGTCCCACTTCACAATTACATCCCGCATGCCGACCATTCCCCAACGATGCCCATTCTGGCAAATAACGAGTAGACTGAAACAGGGAAGAACGAGGCTAGTTCTGTACTTTCTTGTAAAGTCGAAGCAGAATCATGTTTCGGAAAACGAAACGTCTGGTTCTGGTCGAGTAGGTGAGTGGGGAAAGATCTTACAAGGTTCTGTAAAAGCTGTACGGACATAATATAAATCCTTTTCCACATATTTTATTATTACTCTTAAAAAAAAATTCTTTAGTCTTGACGTTTTACACTTGGTGCTTGACTGAGTACAGCTAAGTACAGATATTTCCACCTCCCAACACTTGAAGGCGCAGCATTGTAAGTCACAGCAGTGAATGACAAACGACTAGGAAAGTATATTGGCCAAGCTATGCGTCTAACTTTGTAACTATAACGCTTCTGGAAATGACTTTCCGCACATGAGCTTTGTCTGCATACAGGCTCAGAATCATCCAAAAAAATGTTGAACACTCGCACTATGCATGTTACAATACAAGTACAACACTTTAAACTCACTGATTGTGGGGTTTAGCAGGGTATGAAGATAACGCTAACCTTAATTAAGTGTGGTGGTTTTAGTTCAACATGAGAAATATAGCGCTCCAGAAAAAACTTGAATCCAATTTCAAGCTCTGCTTCCATAGCTTCATTAGGTTTATGCCAAATAATTGTTGATCTTTGACACCATGGAACAAAATCCTCGTATAAGTCAACAGCTGCTACAACAGCATACATCTGCTCTGGAGAATACCTGTTAAAAGTCAAGTACTTGAACTTCAGTACAGTGCCTTGTGAATCTGGTATGAACAAAATTCATATATATGCAGACTCCAGATCCTCAACACCTAAAACCCAAAACAAGCTTGAACGGGAATCTGAGTATGAAAACAGACCCGATAAGGCGAGTTTCTTCGTGATGCCGTGATCTGTCGTTCTCTTCATCTCCATCACCAACACTCAAAAAACCCCTCCTCTGTTGAGATGCACCGAGGGCCGCATCCCTTTGCCAAAACTCCTGCAGTTTTTCTACGGAATGTGTATCAATTCCACCTCCTGATGACCCAAAAGTACTGCTCTGACGAAGAAAACTTTCTTCCAATCTCCGTGGCAGCTTGGCAACATTTTCACAAGTGATGGAAGGCTGAGTGATGACGGGAGATGGCCGGTGGGTCGATAAGTACCTGGCTACAGACCTCATTATCTGACCGGATGGCCGCATTGCAACCAGCTAACTAACTCCCTAAGCATAAACTATATGTACTCCTGTACGAAATCAACGATCAGAACCCCACCAAAAAATCACCACAGTTGCTGTCTGCCCGAAGCCGGACGTTATAAACCTAGAATTGGTCCAATGCCATCAATTTCAGAATCGAATTCCACTGTCCTTCTCAAGTTCTAAAGCAACCAAACCTCCATCCCTTGACCTGTCCTCTCATAATCCTCCACTTCCTGTATAATACTGTAGCAAGATTTTCCGATGCCTTCAAACTCTGGACACTTGTCGCAATTCTCCAGATACTCACTCTCGCACCGGAGGAAGCTTCCGAAATTACAACAATACACGATTACTTCCCTCGAATTCTGCCTTCCTGGCTTATGGCCAGGGATCCTCGCATCGAATGCGATCGCCCAAGCATCGTTAACTCATCCGGAGCTGAATCGAGCCAGAGTTCAATCTAAAGAGGCGAGGCATAACTCTTCCGAGAACATCGAATCTATGTTGGTTTGAAGGCTGATGATGTCCTCAAGAGAGAGGGCGATTGAGCGAGTCGCTTGGCGAACAGGCCAATCACGCGACCTCAATGTCCATGACAGTGCCTTCCTCTCTGCTTAGGGCTTTGTCTGACCTTTTGGGCCCTCTAACACGTGTCAAGATTTCCAGGGTGAGAGCGGCCATGCCACATGGTACATTCTCGGGTGACCAAAAGAGGATGCTTGCGATCCACGCCGTACATTCTCTGAATTCCTCGTAGTTCATGCAAGGTGCCATAGGCCCACGGAAACGTGTTTCATTGGTCACGTGGATGCAATGTTCAAACCTCCATCGGTAAAACCGGTCCCTTCCGTCGACGTAGAAGTGGAACTTGAGGAACGCTGTACGGCTTCCGGGAATTTGCCAGCTGTTTATCTTTTCCGCACAATCATTGTTGTACCACGTAAGAAACTATACACCAGACCCCTCAAACTGTTCGCTGATAAAAGATATGTTGTATTTGAAAGGGAAATCACCTATGCAGTATCACACACTAGAAAACATGGCGTGTGAATATCCAAAGCTGCAAAGTTTTCTCTACACTATGATATGTAGTGTTAGAGAAAACACTACATAAGTTAGTTTTGATAAATAGAGGGAGCTTCAATTTCTCCCTCGGTTTATATTAATTATCACTCACCCGGCTATACTCTGCAGAAACAAAAATACTTTGGATACCATGCAAGGATTGGAGAGTTATATAGTTTTGGGAGTAAACATAAAGAGGTAGAATCGGAAGTAGTGCACAACATGGAATCATAGGACAGGAAGAGGGAGAATAGGAAGTAATGCACAACATGGAATCATATGGCAAAAAGAGGGAGAATCGGAAGTAGTGCACAACATGAAATCATATGGCAGCAAGATTGGACGGTAGATATAGTTTTCACGGTGATAGAGGAATGGAGTAGAATAAGAACTAGCGCGCAGCATGGTATCATATGGTAGTGAAATTAAACATGGGATGTATCCCATGTTTAATCCCCGCAAAAAATATAGCTTTTGCGGGGATAGGGGAAAGCTAGAGAATTGGAAGTATTGCAGAGCATGGGAGCATATGATAGTGACAATAGTGCACTTTGATTCTCGACATGGAGGAATTCATTCGATTGAGTGTGAGGTAGGATCAAAATTGACTGGATTGCAATCAAAACGCAGTGTCGTATTACATGTCCAATCAACTGAATTTAGCTTAAGTGTGAAACTACTTTTGCGTTAAAATGAACCGAAGGATGGTGATGTGTTATAATACTCGATGGAAGTTCAATACACATCTCAACTCACACTCATAATACAACCTATGCAGATACATGGTTCTAGCTTGCTTCACCGGCAGAAGTTTTCCACACAATATTGAACGCTGAGCTATTGGCAACGTAAGCTTACGCGTTGAGTTAGAGCTTTGCCGTTTTTATGAAGCGCAAACACAAGGGTTGATAACAAGAAAGATAGAACTATTAAGTGACTTCATCTTGTGTGTTTCCATTTGAACAAACCGATTGTACACGAAGTTACTCTCTAACACAACACATCCAGTCGTAGCATTGGCTGTGAATTCAAAGCAAAGATCAATAGCATAATATTCGGCAAAGAAAAAAAACAAGCCCAACTTGTATGGGAGATACAAATCCAATCTGTCTTGTAAGATAGTATATTGTATGTATGAAATAGTACTAGAAGTAGCCAATGAGTTAATCATGGTTAGCTTAACTATGACTACATTTAACTAGTTATGACTAAATCTAACTAATTATAATTAAGTTTATCAGATTATGACTATGTTTAGCTATAACGTTTAAACTTGATGATATAACTAAGAAAGTTCTAGAAGATTTGAATGATCACTTCTATTTTGTCTTGTTCAAAAGTATTGATTCCGATAGACAGAGCTTTTGACTACATAATGAGTTTGATTGAGTAATATAAACTTTATTGGATAGACTAAGTCCAATGTTGACTTAATGACAAGTGGAGTTACTAGAAGTTGGAAATATTCGAATGGCATGTCGCCATCTCAACCTTATGATTAGTAAACTTCTAAAAGGTTTAGGAGTCCAATTGCATGATTCCAAGTATTGGGTACTAGTCAAACTTATTATGGTTGATCTTTGTGAAATTAAATTAGATAAAAATTACCATTTATTACCATGATAACTTCTCAAGTAGTATATATAGAGAATTAATAAAAAAAACTTTCAGCCAAACAAAAGTTCAAGTTGCAAGCTTGAGGTGTTCATATGTAGAGACTTGTTTCATCGCTGAAAGAGTGATGTTTTTAGCAACTTAGAGTGTCAATCTGTGTGTGAACATGAGTGATTATTGGGAAAAATGTGTGAAATGATACTTGGAAAATGACCATGAGGAAGAAATCTAGTCTTCTAGAACCATGATGAGCTATCGCAAAGCCATCTGAGATAAACTTTAGTGATAGTTAGTCTGAAAGTTGCAATCCAACATAACCACAACTTCCTTGCTCATCTCACTGCCCATCTGCAAGTACGCGTTCTAGAAGATCAACTACGGACAAAGCTTACTCTCAATTATGTTACGGCCATTAGAATTGTTACAACACTACGGCAGAATGAAGCGATACTTGCAACGAAAAATAACATATGGATCTTACGCAAAAGGAACGCCTTCGGATACTTGCAGGCTGGTATGCGCATTCTGCGTTATTTGACAATTTGGCCACTATTGGAAGCACGCAATATTTTACCCAAGTGAACAATGAGAAGAAACTCATTCACATGTTGATCATATCGCCATTAGCAAAGGTGATTTGCAATAAATATGTTGTTGATCATGTCTTTTTACTTGATGCAACCTACAAAACCAACAATTATGACTATATCTTGCTGCATACTACCAAAAATATTTTTATCGTTGCCTATTGCTTTTTGAGGCGGTAGAAGGATGAGGACTACGTGTTGGCTTTCAGCAAGATTAAAACGGTTTACAACAATTTCTATGTTTCTCCTTAATGCAATTTTTGTTGTATTAGCCCTACTTTTCTTATTTGTACAGATTTTTCGATGTGTTTTTACTCAGTAAGAAGCATTACTGACATTTTTCCATCTTGTGTGTGGAAGATCCGCTTTCTAGGTTGAAAAAATGGCTAAGTTTCTCCGCATATGATCATCAGTCAATGAATACTACGCTACAACTTGCATGCGACGGCCAACTTGCGATAATTATATAGAAAAACTCGCCATCGCGGAGATGCAACTTGGATCTATGTTTCGCGATGTTCTTAGCAAAATTTCAGTTTAAGTACTGAAACAAGCGTACAAGCAAAATGATCTCAACTGTCCTTCACCAACTGAGTAACATGAATATCAGCGCATTTTTTTCAACAACAATGGACATTTTTTATAAGCATTTATTATATGATCGTACGTTGACTTTGTTGATAGACGAGTTTGATCATTACTGGTGGCTGGTGCGGCCTGCACGTGTTTCACACTTTGAGGCAACGCCAACTCTAGATGATGCGTTGCGGACGATACTTGATGAATATGACCGCGCAGCTCCACACCGCCATCGTGTGTTGTTTGATCATGTTAAAGCAATACTTGCGGTTGAGATACAATAGCATGCAAACACACCAACCTGCGACCGACGGACTGGTTCAATATGCAGGCTGCCTTCTGAGTTTAAGCATGATGAAGATCAAAAACGATAATAACAACGGTGTGGTTGTTGCGAGCAATTGGGATATAATGTTAGATCCTGCAACACTGAACAATATGTAATTCAAGTTTTTGCTTGTTTTGATGTTGCCGTTGTTCCTATTTCTAGTATTTCTTCGCCAACGCACAAAGAAGTTACTATTTTAGACATAGTAGCCTACATAACTACGGAGCATCGGCATATCTAATAATAAATATAGTTGGACTCTATTCTTTTTTGCTTACCAATCACACACCTCTTTTTATAGGAAATAATAGGGTGAGGAATTATTAACATAAACTGAGAAATAATTCAATAAAATTCAACAACTGAATATTTTGGATGTATTTAAGTTATGCACAAGATGCTTTTAGAATATTCTTGAGTGCGTTCGTTCCACCATGATCTCTCACTCTTCTTGTGGCAGATGCAATGACCTATCTGTATGAGGTAGTAGTTGATCTTACGCCAACGAAACCAAAAGATTAATCGTAAATATCGGAACGGAACTCAAATATCATTGCACTGGCTGATTAGATATGTATATATCGCGTGGTTCAAGTTAAACAAGTGAACATTAATTTATTTAATGTGTTGCAGTTTTTGGTGTTCAAATGTGTATTTTACAAGTTGACGATCATATGACAAATTCACCAATAAATTATTGAGTGAATCATATAGATCAAGATGTATCACAACCATATACTTACATATAACCATCTAATCAATTCACTAGTTGAAATTACATTGATCTTAATGTAAGTGAAGATTTGAGTTAACTACTAACAAATTTAATATAAAAAGTTTAAAATTGAAATGTTCACATAGTTAAATTGCAATTGCATATATCTTTTGAATACCAAAGCATTGACTTTAGAATTTAATCAAAAAGTAGATGCACAAATTCAAGTTTGATGTATGTAGTATGTTAATCAAAAGATGAAATTAATGAAAATTAACTATGAAAATTTTATCTAATTAGAGAGTAAAATACTCATTCATGACAAAAATTTAAATTGAAAAATATTTGCAATGTTTGATAGTCAACATGCTAAAATAATCAGAAATTTCATCGCATGACAAAAATATTTTAGTAATAGATTTGAGGATGTTTGAGCTAAACTCTTGGTTCTTATTGATCACTATCCAAAATCACCGGACTTCACTAACTATGTTTTCCGTTGCATCGATGATAGAAAGCACTACAGTCATTGATACTGGGCACAATTCATAATTATATTAGGTGCAATATAATCGCTTTTCTGACGGTAAATGCTATTGTATAAGTATGATTTAAATGATTTTGAATACTCCTCCAATGTATTTAAATCTTAGCACAACACATGTATGTCATAATTTAGGGATTATCCACCTGATAAGAACTATGATCATAGACAAAGAGACGTTGGTAAGTATAATAGATATAAATATATTAGAGCAGGAAGTGAGAATGTCATATAGAGTATGAGAAAACTGTGAATCATGACCTGACAATAGGTCCGATGAACTTCTTCCATAAGTTTTGACCACGGGGCAGATCAGATAAAGGGAAGACTAGGTCAGTTAAAGAAGTGTGACTGGTGTGCAGGTCACTCCCACGAAGCTCATACAATCTGCCAATTGCAGGAACTTTGAATATATGGAAAGATATTTTTTGGGATATGTAGTGGGGGAGTGGTTTTCTCCCTGAAGATTGAGTGCCTCATCTAGAACTGTCAGTTAATGAGATAATACAATAGTGAAATTATTTCCTGAGCGGAGATGCAAAACGCGGTATGTTTTTGTTCCTGAAGCTAGAGTTTGAAGTATCTGTGTTGGGACAGTAGCTTGGAGCAGAAAGGAGATATTGTGATTCATTTGATGAAACAAAAACAGCTCCAGTAGATGATTATACACGCTGTAGGGCTATACATGGGTAGCCTGATTTCCGTACGACATTCAACAGAATATTCTGATTCTATGAAGTTCTTCAGAGAATCCGAGGGTTTGAGTTCATTCACTTCAAAATGTGCTACAGCAAGACGGCGGCTGCCGTAATAATGGTAGTAATTTTCTTGAGAGGTATGGATGCAAATCTGGCAGGCGGAGACTGTTCGACAGACTTGCTTGGGCGGAAACACACCGTCCTGCAGAAGCTGCAAGTCATTGGCCTTACAATGGGAAGACAGTGTACAGTGTGACTACTGTACACTGTACTGACTAGCTGCTACTGACGTGAACAGCTTAACCTAGAAGAGCCTCTCAGAGTTTCCCTCCATTGGCACAGTCTCGTAGAATGCCGTGTACAGCTTCCGACGCCTCCGATGCCACGAAAGCACCAGCAGTATTTCTCCCTTTCAGGACATGGTCCTCGTTGAAGGTTGAATGGGCCCAGTGGCCTAATCTTGACCTGGCCCACCAGATGGAAAAGACTTGTGATTGGGGAATAGTTACAGCCCGTGAACCCTACTCCAGCTTCAAGGATGCTGCCCCCGTGCCCCAGCCCCGAGCTGCATGGCAGACCTTCGAAATTGCAAAAACCTTCCTGCTCGATGTCTGTATGGCCACAGTAAAAACTGAAACACGTGTAACGTGTATTGTAGACTACAAGTCGTGCTCTTTGGTCTACGCTTAACCGTGCTACTGCTGAGAACTTGACACACATGTCCCAGTGGATCAGGTTGCTTAGAGAGATGGTATGCGACATACCTTCAACCTGTTTTCCCTCTGACCAAGTGGCACGTTATAAATTACATCGTTAAGCGACAAGATCAACCGTCACAACAAGCAAGACTAGTTGGCTGTAGATATTCCTGGCCACATTAAGATGTTCAAGTATCCTCGAGGTCCGGTACTCATCAACAAAATTGAGTATGAAAGCCAATAATCCGAATGATTTATACATTTCTAAAAAGAATTGACTGATGTCATGGCGGCCAGATAGTGCACCAAAGATATGGCAGCATCCGTGTAAGGAAATAAGAACTGATCGAGCATCACACGTTTACAGCAAATTTATGCAGTTTCGAATGACCTCTTCTCATAATCAGCACCAAACCTTCTTGCCCAAGGAAATTTGCCAAGCATAGGAGGAGTAACTGTACAAAAGGGAACTGGTTGCAGAGAAGCCCTCAGTCTAGAAGATATTGTACACTTGTGGATATTGCAATGTAATTTACTCTCTCGTTCATCTTCAGATCGTCTTCCTGCTGCAAGAACTATCTACACTTACAGGAAACTAATTGCTGGAAGATGGGTTGGGGATTTTTCAGATGCACTCAGTTTCTGTTACACAAACTTTCTGCTGCTGCACTACCAATTCGTTGCCGCCAAACATCCGTCGTGGTGTTGCGATGGAGTCCACGGAAAATATGTACAGGTGAAGTTCAATGTCGTTGAGATCAAATACTGGGGTTAATGTGAGATGAGTAATCTGTCGTTCCAGCACCTTCCCAGCCCATCCACTCTTCCCATTCGTCCCAAGAATCATCTCCTACTCCGTAGAAGCCCTCGGGATTGTCATCGACGCTGTCGTCTACTTGGGGAGGAGGTGCGGAAATATAATTCATAACTTTCTGGATGACAAAAGTAAAGATAACTATCAGAACACAAGAACCATTTAATTTACATGAAACGGCATGATCTTCAAGTACAGAATTAATATGAATAGAAATGTTTCTGGATTATTTGTCCTCTTACCTCATAAGCTATATTGATCTGTGTGAACATCAAGGCGCAATGATCTCCTCGACATACATCAGGATGGTACTGCACAGATGAAAGACGGGAACCTCTGGTAAGTGCTTGAAGGATGCATATAACAACTGAGATCACAATCACTACCGATCAGAGAAAACTTCGTTAACAACATTGGTCGATAATTTGACCCACACTCTGCAAGACAATTACCTGAAGAGCAAGCCGCCGGTATACGTGCTTGACTTCACTTTTCGAAGCGTATTCGTCCACACCCAAAGTAGAGAAAGGATCTGCTGTCGGTGAAGTTGGTGCTTCAGTCAAATTTCGAGAAGCACAAACTTCCACAGAAGGCTTATCCGATTCAACACCCTGGGACCTCTTCTTCACTCTTAATGAGCGTCGCAGAGGGTCATTCGAGAATGTACTTCGGCAGGATGAACTTAAACCGAAACCTGTGGGAGGGCTGGATGCTAGCGGACTCCCACATCCGAGAATCACATGAGCCATGATTGCTGTCTTCTGAGTAACCGAAGCCTCACGACGAGCCTTTCTATGTGGGAAGAGAAGGAGGTCACAAAGCGTGAGTGGAGGAGTATCGTCAAGTAATGATCTAATCCAACCTTCAAGAGAATTCCTCCTGTCTCAAAAAAGCGTCTACCCTCAGAAATGTAATCAAGCAACAGCACCGGATTCAAGTAACTAGTATCTTCGGAACAATCTCTCCACCTTTGCAAGCGCCACTCGGAGAACTCGAACAGAACAGAACGTTATCAATTGACTCTCTCTCGTTCAGCTTTTCTTAACTTCTCAGGAACTCTTCCCTTCTGACCTTCTTCTTCTTCCTAGATCTGCAATCCACACCACCACCACCGGGCTCCTAACACCGCTTCACGTAACTTCACATCACAAGGCTTTGAGGCGACTGCGGTTCCATGCTTCTTATGAGCCCTTCGTCGCCACAAAAGACAAGAGCAGGAACAGATGTGGACCCGGGCACTTCACTTTTGGACAGACTCTCTCGCAAGTCTCACGTCACTCTCTCCTCCAAAGAGGTGGGGGCGCATAGCATAACTCTTTTTCTTCCTCTTCTTATCCACAATCAAATAGCGTACGTTCTACTGCTAATCGTATTAACTACGGGTAACTCCATTCGCATCCCAGACTAGGCCCTTGGCGCCGCCGGGGTCGCACGACTTTTGGCTACCCATAAGCCAATCGGAGTAAGCAGTGGCTCGGACCCGGGTATTGGCTGGATCTAGTGACCCCACCACGCGCTTGATCCACGTCGTGAAGTTTCACGACGACGAACGGGCGTCGCGATTAACGCGTTCAGGGAACCTGTTGTGTAGACTGTTGGCTATGGTGACAGAATGCCCGAGTACCGAGGGAAAGTTCAGTCACAGAAAGTGCAAGCTGTTATCTTTTCGAGTCATCAGCTCTCGAAGCTGACTCACTTGAGGCCCCCACATCACAAGAAAATGTGTGCTCGATGGAGTTCTACTTACCATTCTTCATCGGACTTGGGCGAATTCCCATCATGTGAAAGTGGTCGCATACATACTCGGAGCTACCACAACGACGTCCACTGAAGCTGGACCAAAACTTTCCCGGCCTTTAGCCTGTACATGTTTTGGTCACTTTCCCTTTTCCCGATGAGAACCGAAGCAATCAGGGAAGTAAATACGACGGCATGACAATATACTCCCGAGCACCCGCAAAGAAAAGATCTGCGGGATAAAGAATTGTGTATATTAATCGACCATCTTGGAGATCAAGCGGGGGCTTTCTAGTGAGCCAACGAGGCTTACTCCTCGCTAGTGCCTCCTCATTGGAGAGATCGACTAGATCTTAAAGTTGAAAAAGACCTTTGCTGTCGAGGTCTGACACTGACTCAATTCAACGAGCCCACTAGCAATATATTGTATCTTCTTATTATAATGCTGTATGAGTTCTTCCCATCGTTTTTGTTATTTTACTCTGTACTCTTCACTGCAGTACTTTTTCCTTAATTGACGCTCCACTGTCCCACCCAATTGTTCACCTCTGCTTCCGCACAAGCTTTGAACCTTCACGTTACCTACCAGTGTATTGAGCCAGTTGTTCAGAATGGTGCAGGTATGTGAATAATTACCTGGCATTTCTTCCCCCCTGAGTCTGGGTGATGGATCTAATTCAAGCAAAAGTGCATGCTTCCTACGTTAAATTATCTGTCGTTCTTGTCCTCGCTTCTCTGAGAAAGGGAACTGGATCCGGATTATATACAGATTTGTTCCTGGACAAATCTGTTGTCAATTTACCCTAATGATTCTTCAAGAAAATCTCCAATGCAATCCTTGCAAAATATCTCCTCTCCTACGAGTAGCTTCAAACTTTTCGCCTTGAACACGGAAAACTTCTTACAACAATCTGAAACAACCCTTCAAATTATCTTTCATCTTCATCTCTCTACTTCTGCACCAAACTTCAAACAATGCACCAGTAATTTGCAAGACGTGTGAAAATTGGTAACAATTCATCCAATGGTAGACGAAAAACAGGAGTAACCGTTTCTTCTCTTACGCGGTGATAAAAATGCTCCATGATCAGAAAGATAAAGATCAAACTAAGAAATATCTTTGCCTTGCAGACCGGGACGACAGTGCCTAAATAGGCAACTATTCCACTTTGTGCGACCAATCCATTCTCAGTCATACAGGCCTCGGTAGACTAAAAGACAATGAGTCTTCATCATTCCAAAAATAGGAGATCAAGAATAAAATCAAAGCGTGAAAGGCAGTCAGTTCTAGAGAAGAGACATGCTTGTCAAAGTGATTTCCTTGGGAGAAGGAATAGTCCTGGAAAAAAACTACTAACCGACCCAAAAGCTCATTATGATGGAAAAAAGTGAAGACAACAGCAACGTTGCTCGTGCTACCCTATAGAGAGAAAAAAGAATAAAGGGAAGGACACATGTAAGAGAAAAACTGGAGACAAGCCTATATGGAGGCATATTGAGCACAACCTTGGGGAGTGCACAACTTCTAAAGTTGCCGACGGATGAAAGCTTCATGCATTGCTTTAAAAAGTTCTTAGCCCGTATTTGGTGGATCCCACAAGTCGATAGGGTATTCCACTTAGAGCCAATAAGTTTCATCTCCTTGAACTAATTTCATTATTATTGATTTTTTCCCTAAAGCAAGTGAAGCATCAACTGGAGTAGATACTATATGTTGATTGATATTCTTTTCTCCTTATGGAACCCCCCGCTTACTAAAAAGATTTGTCATCACTTATCTCTTTTAGAGCTGATTTTTAACAAATAATTGATCCAGTTTTTTCACGAGATTTTTGAAAGTTGTAACACACACTCTATTACCCAAGTGAGGTTCGGCTTCTTACAACGGAAACATACATGGTGATATTATACATGTTTCTTTTGAGGGTAGATCTTATTCTACATAGTTAGATAAATTCGTTGCTATGTAAATTTGAAATACTTTAAAAAAATACATATGTCCACATTATTTATCTTCATAAAACATGATCGATTCTTCAATAGTAATTTTTGCATTATTTAAAAGAGATATATATTGTTGAGAGCCCATATTGCTGAGAGTTGTTTATTTGAAACGGTTTTTCTTGCAATTGTACATCAAGTAATTTCAAATAATAGTTAACACATATCCATATGTTGAAAATTTATTGAATATGATGGATCTTTGGATAATATCGTCTTTTCCTATAGCTTTTTGGGAATCTTTGTCTACCATATCAGCTTTATTTTTCACATAATGCTGTAATTTTTTTGAAATGCATCTATGAAAGATTTTCCAAGATTCTATGGAAGTTATTATTTACTTACTTACTCATTTTAGAAATCTTGTGTTTGGTATGCAAAGTTTTCTAATCTCTTTCTTAGATGATGATAAACACATTCTATGTACACATATCACAATGTGCAATCCAGTGATTAGAGCTTTTTCTGTCTTGACTTTACAATCATTGTGTGTCAAAGTATATGATATATTGTTGTTTACTTTATACTTTTCATCTCTAGCTTTTGCAAGAATGTGTGATATTAAGAAATGGTTGACACATTTGAAGTGTTGTAGTTATCAAAAAATTTGTCTCTTCTTATCTATAAACATAAATCTTGCCAAAGACATTATCCATCTAGAAGTAGATTGATACTATGAAAGTCACATGTGACTTTGTATATAACCTTACCCAATAGTTTTGATTGATCCAATGTTGATTCTTATTTTATTTCAATCTTCAGATATCATGCTTGACATCTAGTTGGGGAGGAAGATCGATTTTACTACATTGATCATCATTGCATATATTTTAAAATGAAAGTTTGAATTCATAACCTGAAATCACATCTCGTATATTTTGTAGATATTCTATAGATTGGAGTAGAAGAATAATGTCTATTATCATGGATCAAAATTTGTCATGCTCTATTTATGGATTTGGTAATTATTTTAAATACGAAATATATTCCTGAATACATATATATGTAATTAGGCTTGATTGTGCCTCTCAACACTCTTTGACTTGGACTATTTTAGCTTATTCTATAGAATGAATTTGATATCTTATGATCTACCATCATTTTTTCTCTTCACATGTGCGTATAATATTTTATCTTGGATGCAAAGAGGTTCGCATGCTCCTTCTTTAATCAGTTTAGAAGACATAATACACATATCGGTGATGCGAATAAAAATGTAATACTTTTAATGACATAAATTGAAAATTTGGATTATCGGCTATTCTACTTGAGGGTGTCATATTAATGTTGCATACCTTGCTGTCACATATGCTACGAGTGGCAAAACTATTTTAGATTTAAGAATATACTTAACTCTAATTGTGATCGTAATATGTCCTAACCCCATCATAACTATTTGGATGCTTTAAGTGGTATGTATTCTGCCTATTGATTACTTTGTTTATTAGTTCTAGTGATACACATTTGACATTGTGATGCTATTTAACCCTAGCCACATCATACCGCCCTGGCTTCATCCTTGACCTTATGTGCAACTCCTGTCCTCATTCCTGCATGACTCGCCCATCTTTCCAAAACAAATCTAGAGCAAATCTTAACAACATTCAAGGTAAGGCTTTTGGATCCTAAACAGAGACAATAGATACTCCCTCTCTCGCATGAAGACCATAGGACAGGTAGAATGATTGAGAGATTGACTTGGGGCAAGTCACTTTCTCCGTCGGATGTAATTCGTCTGTCGGCTGTCAAACACCTAAAAACGCTCACTATCAAACAAGTTACAAACTTGGACTGTGGCAGTAATTCCCTTTATCCAAATTGAGAAATTCCCGCAGAAATAGTAGTGGACTTTGGGGTGCTGACTGCTGCCCTGTACCAATAAGATCCGGTTCGGGTTCGAAAAAGGCTGCAATGGCTGATTTTTCTCCAACGCTCCAGATGAAGATCCTGTGTAGCAAGTGGAGTGGCAATACCTCAGAGAGTCGCAGCCACCATGAGGCGTCGCGCCGCGCCGTTTGAAGAGAATATACACCACATTGCAGTGCGCCGCGTCGTGATCGTCGGTGATGCAACCTACAAGTTCAACGACTGCGATCTCCGACAACGGCCGATGACACGCGAGTCTCGTATAGCGCAGACTACGACAAGTTTGGCCTGGGGTCAATTAAGTCAGTTTAGGGCGTAGCATCATGAAACGTGAGAGTATGAGAAACATAAAGGAAATATGCTTTGACACGAAATCGGCATCCGGATCCTACGAGGAGTCAAGTAAGCACAAGATAAGATCGATGTGTCACGTCTGTTCACGTAACGGCCCTCTTCTGGAGGTCCTAGTCATTTCTGGTGGTTTTCCTTTCACCTGGCGGGCAGTCAGAGAATTTGTGTCCCTTTCCTCGCGGTCAGCCATCCACAAAACTTCTGTCCACCCTCTCCTGACCAGGCAAGCTCTGTAGTGATCAATCACCATTCAGTAATCGATTGGATTCTGTAGCTGTTCCAAATTTATCGTACTGGCAGAACAGTTGCTCTATATATGGTCACAATGCACCACAGCTTTATCCAAAGAAACATTCGTTTCTCTCAACTTCGACGGCGTTCAGGCTTTCCATCCAGACATTTTGGATGGCGAAGGTATCTGCGTCAGCTTTCCTGTAAGATGCACGAATCTTTCACCCTAGCTGCCCGGGCCCTTCGTTCCCTGGTAATAAACTGGGGTGTCCGACAAGCGCTGCGCTTTTCATCAGGTTTTTAAGGATATATGAGTGTTGTCGTCGACTCTTGTGGATAAAGTCCAGTTGGGCCTCAGAAAAGTTTTCCGTAACAAGGCCACTTGTTACAGCCGAGGCATATCCAACCCAGTGGAGCTGTGTCCCGACCGTAACCGTGGGATCATGTTTTGTGTGGTTCGTTCTTTCTATATATTTTTTCCGAAAATGGCAAACAACGCCGAGGGCCTGCCGATTACTGTATATTTTTTGGAGTTAAATATTTGCTAAAATATTTGTGTTTTCTCCCTCCTTACATGTCGCCTTTACTTTCGTAGTGAGGATTTATACCTAGGTGATACACACTAGACTGCGCTGGCCTGAAGTGTATTTAAGGCGCTTGCAATGTCTGAGTTGTTGCTGTTGTTGGTACTTCGTCGGGCTATCCCTAAATAGATAAAATATCTATGGAAGTCATTCTCATGGGGTCTGAACTGTAACTGAAGCTAAATATTATGAAACGCCCTATCTTGACATACGGGTGAAAACTGCTGTGGTGTCTAGCTAAAGTTTGTTGTATTACTTAAACATACAGGATATTTGCATTAGTGCGATCGCAAACCCCATCCTTACACCGTCTATTACAGGAAACATCATTCATCATCATGAGTCCAGCTTGAAGATCTAGTGTAAAGAGAAGTCATCTAGGTAACTTCTATGCTCAATCTACGGAATGAGCATAGATCCATGTCATGAATGAAGCAGTGCTCTCTTTTGTTGTGCTGTCATCTATTGTTACTATAACCTGCAGGAGGTACTAAGTAATATACAAACATGGATGTCAATAATCCACAAGACACAAGGATTGAACCAAGTAGTTTACACGGGGCTGTTCACTAGAGCCCCACATTTAACTTCAAATTTGGACCCACACCATAACCATCAACAACTACCTATGACCATCCATGATATTCAAATTATGCCCACGTATTCAAAAATTGTATAATGTGTATTATTCGTCTACACCAAGTCTGGGTTGGATTGTATAAACAACAGATCTTTCACTATTTAGCCCGAAGCGCTTCTTGGTTACTGTATTCTCTCCATCTGAGAAGTTATTATATTTTTTTTTTGGAGCAAATGGTGAGCTATATTCCATTGCAAAAGGAGAGCATCCGGAGGAGGTTGGCAATACAGATTTTTGGGTATTCAAAATAAGTACCTACATCTGTGACAACAACCTGAAAGAACTACCTTAGCTACGAAAGTGCAGCAGTGGAAAGCGTGGTACATTGGTAATTCCACTAAGGAGTTTCCGCATGCCATGAGAAAAAGAGGCCTCGATGATCACATAATCGATCGAACGCGCGCCGTGCATTAGTAAAGCCTTGAGCTTGATGTTCTTCTCATCACAACACCTTGGCCCACGACGTCCGCGCAAGATCTAGAAGCGAGTCCCACAACGATTAGTGAAGAAGCGCCACTGACCATGCAATGTTTTGGAATAAGCGATGGTTAAGTTGTATCCAAATGATCCAAATGTGAGTGTCGCGCATAAGCAACCACGTGGAATAGAGGTCTTGATGGAAAGGGACGAGAGGCATGCCGAAAATGCACTGCTCCCAGGTCGGGATCGACGAGGTCATCGCTTGTTGATGCGGCCTAGACAAGCGCTTGAGTATAAGTGTAAGAAATTGTCATGCTTGCTGCGCTGGCTCGCAGTGATAGAAACAGTGAAGTATCAGTTCAGGGACGTCAGCCTTGCAGCATTTACATGTTGCGGAGAGAGTCGGAACAATGCGGTGGCGCCACTCATTCATTGGCACCGCACAATGATAAACGCTCCATAGAAAATCCGCATCTTTTCCTTGACGAGCAGAATGTCACACCTCCTTCCAGTCCGAGGTGAAGTTAGCACAAAGTATCCCAACCCACTTCACGCTAATAGAAACAGTGAGTTTGTCGCGAGGATGGAGAAGGAGTCGGTCGCTACAGGCTGAACACGAGTGAAGAGTATCGCCTGAGCGCCACTACTATCGCTCAAGATCAAACACGAGTTGTGTATGTGGCACCATGTAGTATTGGCGTGTGATCACACTCCTTTGATGTCGAGCCGAGACAGTATTGATCCGCAGACGAAGAAACAGTCCAGTCACGGAGGAGCCGAGATAGTCGGCTTTGGGAGATGCAGTATCCGTTGCGAGCAGACACTGATGAAGTATTGTGGGACAAAGGAAGTGACTACCAATTCCTGAGCATGGATGTTCAATGAGGGTTGGAACTCATCTCTGGTTTGAAAAACCAACACAGAATCCATCTCCGTGGAAGCAGTAAAAGGTTCCAATCATTCACCCAAAAATGTGTCGTGATCTGTGCGATGGAGTAGTTCAATCCAGGCACGTAGAACGTGGATCAGGAGGAAAGCTATCAGAGTTTGTTACTCGATTCTTAAACCAAATGTCGTGGCAAGCTGTGGCCAAGGCTGCATCACGATGGAGCTAACCACCCACAAGTTGCAAAGGTAGTTCAGGCCTCGGGAGTCAAGTAGTCGTACCAGTTGTTCCAAAAATCCAAAGTTGTTGCCTGTAAAGTGCTTGTTCACCAAAATTGGAAGATGCAAACTTCCTCGGCGTTCATGAATGGAACAACATCAATGAACGTGCTCACATAATGCCATGCTTATGTCAATCGTTCCCACACAGATGCTCCACGAGTGTAATCATCTTTAGTTAATAGAAACAAAAGTAGAGGTTACTCTAAACGTTGATATAGATACTTTAACATGCACTAGTCATAGCTGTCAAGTCAACGATCCGCGCGCTAGGTAGGTAGAGAGTAGATGTGTTAGTTGACAATGTTACGTTAGCGATCTGTGTGCTTGTTAGGTAAGGATTGAGCGTGTTAGTTATGAGCAACACGGTCGGCAATCCATGCGCTTGTTAGGGCTATCCGCCACGTCATCCATCCACTAGTAGTGAGTAGATGATATGAATAAGATTTTATCTCTTTGTACTTGTTGGTGTAAGCTATATAAGGGAGAGAAGAACCATCTCTCATCTTCAAAGTTTGTGTTTCTATCTTCAAATGAACTTCTCTCTAAACCCTAGTGTTACAACGAGCAGCCAAAACTTTGGTGAGTAAAGCCCAGTGGAAGTTGGGAGGCCAAAAGCAGGATGACTGGGACCGAAGTGTAGAAAGCTTGTGCCAGAAGAGCTAGACCATAGGCGGCAAAGGTTTAGTATTGGTGAAATTTTGTGGAGTTTATTTGAAGTTAGAGACTACAATGTGATTAGTGTTTTGTGTGAATATAAGTTACAAAGAAAAACCATATATAGTGTGGGTGCTATGTGTGTAAATTGTAACTATAGTTGATTGTACTAAGTACTTTCAAGTTGTATTACATGTACTTCAAACTCGTATGACACGTTGTACTAGTTCTACTACACATATATTATGTTTTACTTCAAAAAATTTCTTGAAAAGGTATATAGTATAGATTGGGCGGCTCATTCCGCTCAGTTCCACTTTTGCGTTTTTGTAGGTTGAAGTCTCAAGAGTTTCCCATTTTTTTTTAGAGTTATTTTTTTTTCTAGGTTACTTAACATTGAATGTTGAGGGATTTGACGGAGCCGATATGAATTTATGGTAGAAAAAGATGCTTTTTTTTCCCAAACAACATCCGTTTGAAAGAATAGTGATCTTAGGTAACGGAAAACATTTTTCCAAAGCATTATCCAAAAATATTTATTGAATAAAGAGTGAAAAGGAATGTATGTTTTTGATTTTGTTTCAAATGTAGATCTTATGTTCATATTGAGCTCCATTACCTCAGCCAACTCAAATACAACATTAAGAGTAGGAGTCTCCAACTTCAATAATATGGCAATTCTCACTCTATTTTTTTATTTTGATGAAACCATAGCATATCAAAATTGAACGGATTGTGCTTCAATCACGTCTCCTTTAGCCATAATCAACCTTCTCATCCGATAGTATGCTTCACTAAAGGACTCATCACTCTTTTGCTGAAAGTCTTGCAAGCTTTTCATCTTGTCGACCCGGACTTTCTGCTAGCTCTTAGCCAAAATCAAAAAGAATTTCACAATTGGATTAAAACTATGTAGCACCAAGTATGTTGAATTAACCTCTCCCATTGCAACAGCTTCACGGCTAGCTTGAGGAGTCTTGTATAGTTCGGCATTTGAAAACTTCCTTTATGCTTCCTTGTGCACTCCTAGTGTGAAACGCATATAATATGATAAGTAAAATGCCCTCCATTGCTCTATCTTGAATGCATGTTATTGAGAAAAAAAATCTCCAATCATCCATTGGTTCACCCTCTACATGGTTGAACAATGAATTTCACGCAATAAACACTTAAAATTCTTTTGGATTCTTCAAGTTCTATTGATCGCACCAACACTCAAATTCCTACATGACGTGTAAAACTCTATAATGTCAATACTTCCAAATAAGCGCATAGGGCATCAAGTAGCTTCATAATTCTCCTCCAGGTACCACCAACTGCAGATAAATTCTACAACAGGTTCTATTGCCACAAAATTCTACTCTCCGGCTTTTCTTGAATAGTTTCAAAGTTCATCCTTCGTATAGCTGATGGCATTTGAAACCTCCATACACTTCCGGTGTACCCATCACGCTCAAATGAGCTATAGTTAGTCAAGACGACTTCTATAAAAGATTCAAGCTACAGCTGGAGCTCTCAATTATGATGATCAACCTTCAGGGAGCAAAGTTTGGAATGAAAGAAAGTATAAATGAATTGACAAACTTATCAATGTATTTCACAAATCTGTAATCAAACCTTGTGCCTATTTTCATCAAAGAACCAACTACTAACTTTGTTCAAATCTACTTAAAATCAAGTTGCGCTTGTGCTGATGATATTTCATTGAAATCGTATTAAATTTCATAGAATTTGAACAACTTGCTCCACACAAAATACCCTCAATATGATTGCTCCACACAATCACACAGTTGTCCCACACAACTGACGCGTGCTACAAAAGAGTTCATGTAGCACACATCATTTGAGTAAGTTGACACCAACAACTTAGTTACTTCACGTAGTAGGTTTGATTGAATCACACTCTTAATGATTCTTGTCACATAATGTGACAACTGAATCTGTGAAGTAATCAGAGGTGAATTCTAAAAGCAAAATTCAATCAAATTTGAAAGGTTACATGAAAGCAAGCCAATCCAATCTTTTACTCAAAAGAATACATAAGCGCTTGGAACTAGACTCACACACTAAAGTTCACCAACTATGTAAGAGTCACTAGGAAAGTCTCAACTTCACAAAATGAGCCGCAACCGCTGCATCGTTCAAAATATATCCCACTTTGACTGCAACGTGGCCATGAAAACTTTATAATCCTAAACTTTGATTAGCTACTACTATAGCTGGTTGGATTTGACAGCGACTTTTACAATCACAATCCAATCCTATTGCAAATCTAGCCATTAACATCATTGCCATGCTATTAATTTGCAATCCTTTGAGCTATGGTATGTATATTTTTAGAAAGTGAAGATAATCACAACACTAACCTGGAATAACCTGAAAATGATAATTATGTATGTAGAGGTCAAGAAACAACTTGCAGATGATCTCACACATGTCATGTACTAATCATATTGCAAAAGCAAAAATTCAAGATGATTGATGAAGCAAGATGACATATGACACAAAGTACTATACAGAAATTAATGGGAAAAGTACAATTTATAAAAACTTATAAACTTATAAAATTCATTTTGAATCTTTGCTTTTATTATAACATACATCTAAGATCATGTTTGATATATAATTTTTTCACACATACGTACATGTACTGCAGGTTAGATATTTCAAATCTCTTTGCAAAATTCATTAACATATGTTTCCAACTTCTATCATGCATGTAGCAATCATTGTGTACTTGCTCAAACATCTTACTTATCTTGCAACATCATCTTGTTGATTATCATCAAATGTTTCATGAAAAAAAAACTACAAATCTTTTTTCATCAATAATACTTATGTTTTTGCTTGGAAAGATTTTTTATGTGTTACAAAACATCAAAAACTATAATTGCTTATTGAGCATTGTGGATTTTTGCTAGAACTTTTTGCAATTTGGGAGCAAGATCTTGTAGTCAAACAGGCAAAGCTCAAAATCTGTATTGATTCATATCAATCAACAGCAAATTTTTTTATTAATTAAATATATACAATATTACTATTAGCTAATCATAATTATACAAATATACCTCAACATTTTTTCCAAACAATATATTGAAAATATATAATTATAATTATAATATAATATAATATTTTATAATCTTAAGTTTCTTAGTATTTAAATCATATAAATTTTCTTTTTTTTAATGTATGATAATTAAATCAATACTATTTATTTTAGATTCGAGTTCAAAAAAGATTTTTTTTGCTAGATTTAACATAGTTTGAATAAAATTAAGAAGTTCATTTAATTGCATTGATGTATTTTAATATTCGAATTATAAAAATTTCGAAAAATATGCTTTCCATAACACCCTTTTCATCATCATGAAAGCACATAACATATTTGTTCAATTTTATTGGTTTTCTCTAATTTCATCATTTTTTTAGGTTGAGATGTTATTATCATTGCTGGTTTGTTTTAAATAAACTGAACATAAATTTTAAAATTAGTACGCAGGATAAATGATTTTTTTGAATAAGAAATGTTTAACTAAAAACATAATTCATTGAATGACAGTCATACAAAATTGAGCAAATTGTGCAAATGATGTTTTTTGGAATCTAATGTGACTAATTTATTCAACTTACTTGCAGAAATCACAATAAAAAGCTATAGTAGGATTATAAAAGTTTGAAAGATTGTAATGCACCTATTCATATTTTATTTGTCAATCTTTTAAAGAACAAGTTATACATGTTTGACGTAAACCTCATCATACTTTCACATTTTGGATCAAAAATAAAATCAATGTATATTTTTTGAACTTTATTTTCATCTCTCGCAGATTTGATTATAATAATATCATGATCTTTAAAAATGAATTAATTATAATTTTTTATTTTGAAAAAATTTAGACTTTGATCATGAAACATCAAAATTTCAAATTTTATGTCTAACTACCCAAAAAGTTGTCATTATCTCCTCATTTTTCTTTTGTTTCACATGTAATTTAGCTCCATCAATCAAATAAATGTTTCTTCTTTTTCATGTGATTTACACATAACATTTGCATAAAATATTTGCTACTTTTTCATCTTCACAAGCATAGTTTCCATGTTAAATTGTTGATGTCAAATTTTGCTCATCAAAAATATAGTTTGAAAAATATTTCAAAATGCCAATAGTTTATAATTGATTTCTATCACAAATTTTTTATCAACCAAAAATGATTTCAAATAATATGTTTATCAATAAATTTAATAATTAATAATTTTAATAAGTTTTCATCAATTTTCAAAATATCTAATTCACTAGAATCGAATTGAAACAAAAATGGGACTGTTAATTCATTTTTACTCAAAAATCTCAATTGTTGTTGTATTTCTTCATCATTGATCAAATTGATGCATTGATAAAAAATCAATTAATTGGAAATAGATGCATGTAAATAAATTTTATCATGTTTGAATTTTATTCATCTTTAGTTTTTATCTTTTTCTAGCGTATGGTATTAAATTTTAGATAAGACAAGCAAAAAATTGCATAAATTTATAATAAAATTTCAAAAATCCAGAAAAGATTCTTTCAGTTGAGTTTGACTCTGTGATATTGTTCCGTTTAAATTTTATTTATCTTTTTAATCAACAATAGATTATTTCTCTGTAATTTTATGGTCCAAATTATGTAATTTTGATTTGTTTTACATCTTGAATGTTTGACATAGAAAATTTTCTTGCATGACATACGTTAAATTGCTCTAATCAATGAACATGTAATCATTCAGGATTTGACTATAGACCATATAGATATGGAAAAATAAAATAAATTTTTTTATTCATTAAAGACAAAAACTATTGTTTCTCTCATGAATTTAGCATGTAAGTTAGTGACAACCAAATGTAACGTTAGATGTTTCAAGTGATCATCTAGTAAATTTTCATTATCTTTATATATCATTTGTTCAGATTATGTTTCTTAATATTTAACTAAGAAGTATGTTATAATTTTTTAAATCAATACAAAAATCGACTATTTGAATCAATGTTTACTTATATTTTACCGTCTGTATTTTCAATTTGAGAAAATCATTATTGAATTTTATGTTTTCATCATTCTTTATATAGCATATGACATAAATGCCCATTTAAATTATTGAAACCTAAAATCAATCATTTTTTTCATTTCAAGAGCTTTAATACTCATTCAAATAATGTTGAAATAAATCTAATACAATTATAACAAAAATAGATTTAATGACATCAGAAATTACTTCAACTTCAAACATAACGACTATTTAGAAAAAATAAATTCTTTGTTACGTATATTTTATAAAGTTGCAAGAAAAAAAATCCCATAATTATTATCAATTACATAATGTTATATTATTAGTGATATTTGTCTTATCATTATCTAATAAACGAAATTTTTTATGGATAATTTTAATAACACAATCAATCAAATTAACGAACTCATTGATCGCTAAAGTGTTGATTCCCACTAATATAGTGAAATTTTTATCCATCAAACACATATTTCAAAAATATGAAAATTAATATAATAGATGACAGATTGAATCAATATATAGTTTAATTTAAATTTTAATTAAGGCTGTTTTGATTACAATTCATTCTAGATATGATTAAATACAATTTGAGCAAAAATGTTAAATTATTTGATTGCTTTTGATCAAATTACAACATTTTTAAAAACATATTATTAGAGAATGATTTGTATAATTTTTTGGAATAATTTTTTTTCCAAAATATACATATGTTAACAACGTGATCATTAAATAAATGAATTTCTTTTGATTTTTCTTATATGTCTCAAATTGCTTGATTATGTATATTGATAGTGGTATAAATAAATATAATTAAAAATCATGTTTTTTGTTATTTTTCATCAAATAAAATCTTATAAAATTATAACTTTTATAAACGTAATCCTATGAATTTGTCAAATAGCTAAAATGTAATATATTATAATTTTTTGGTGCGTTTAAAAAAATTAAAGGAGTTTCGTTTCATTTTATAAAAATTTCAATCTAAATTTAATTTTTTACAATTGATAAATTTATTTTTATATGTTCAGAAATACAATTATATATTTTTGATGGATGAAAAAAATATAAAAAATTTGTGCGTTAAAAAAATTTATTATATTATCAATTATTCAAGTCTTAGTGAAGATGTTGTACATTTAGATTGTACATAAATTTAACTCAATCAACTTATGATTAAAAATAGCATTAAAATTTCAATTAGATATTGAATAAATAATTTATTAACATAAAATTTGAAATTAACCTTTATCATAAAAAATTTGTTCATCAGAAATCATAGACATATTCAACGAGAGAAGTATGTAATTCGGCTCCTGCTAATTTATGTGAGTTTGAAAGTTTAATGTCAAAAACATTAGACAATGTTTGAGGGGACGAGCTGCATCTTGCGCCCTTACAAGTTAGAACCTAACCCTACAGCAGGTTACTCAAAAGCATAGACGAACTTACACAGGTTAAACCCTAACATTCTTTCACTTAACTCATGAGTGATCCTTGGTTGAAAACTATTTATAAAAATATGTAATTGTTTTTTGTGTGATTCTTATGATAAAAAATGTTTTGTTAATGTAAAATTTTTCATAAAAATGTTGTAATAAATTGAAATTGGTATGAGTGTTTGTTGATGTTTCAATCGAATAAAAACATGTTAAATCTGACTTTTTTTTCTAATTTTTAGAAGAAAACATGTAAGTCTTCTTTAAAATTTATAAAAACTTAAATAATTTGATTACAGAGTTAAACAAGCCAATAGTGTCACTTCTCATGAGTGACATACTCTCATTAGTGACGTAAAATTCCAAAACCATTAGTTTCTAACGTGTAGATCTGTTCAATAAGAACAGTAAGTCACTATTGCCAATAGTGACATGATACTATTCAATAGTGACAATTTCAAGTGAAATTTTGGAGTTAAAATTCCTATCATGATCACAATACATAGCTATGAGAAAAAAAAATGTGACATACATTAATATAAAGGTATATCCTAACAATTCACTCTTTTTGGACTTCATTGAAATACTTTACTGCATATATTATCATCAATTTTTTCACTCAGATTTTTGTGATTTAATCTGAATTCAAACGCAATTATAATGCTCACGTCACGAATAACACAGATGTGCAAACGAAGGCAATTTTGAAATCAAACAACACATTTATATAAAATGTGCTAGGACTGATGTAATGTATGATAAGAAATCGTTACATTTTTTTAACAAGTGACACCTTTCAATAGTGACATCTAACCTTAACATCAATGTATGTTATTATTAGTAGGTTATATTTAAATTATGCACCTCCCAATAGTGACATCCAACTCTAACACCAATGTAAGTTACTATTAGGAGTTTATACTCAAAATTATGCAGTTTACTCTTGTGAGTGACACCTCTCAATAGTGACGTAAAACTCTAGCACCAATATACGTTACTATTGGGAGGTTTAACCCTGTATTGAATATGATTTTTTGCTTTTATCACAATAAAACTAAAGAGAGACAAGTCTGTATATATTTGTTAAGCTTGTCATCACAATGAGATGACAAACTTTGAAATTTAGAATGTTTCTGGATTTTTTAATTAATTTTTATGCAACATGTTGATTTTATATGGTTATCTCATCTAATCAAATTTTCCAATAAATTTCATTTATTCATAATTAAGTATTCTGTTAAATTCTTTATTATATTTTTTTGTATGCATTAAATTCTTTTTTTTCCAAGCACGTATGTGATGATGATACATTAGCATATATATATTAAAATTCATGAACAGATGATATCAAATGTAATATTAGACAAAAACTAAACAATTGTAAACGAAAATCAATAGACTTCATCCAAATCATTCAATAAAAATATCACAATGTATGATATAAATAAGCTGGTAAAATTTCATAGTTTGATATTTAAACATATATGATTAATAAATTTCAACTATTATATTATTTCTTTAATAATTCTACTTGTAAGATCAAAAGTATATTTGGCTCAAATCCGTTGCAAGTTAAAAATAGAGATGAATTAGATTGATAAGAATATATCAAAAAGATTTTCAAAAAATATAATTATATTATACACTGTATGAAAAAAAATTTGATGATACGTGATGTGTTATTAAAATTAATGAAGAATATTCAAGAAGTTGTGCTTGAAAAAGATTAAAACTATCATTTAAACATGTCATGAAATGATAAATCTAAGACTCTATAAGAATTTTAGTGTAATGGTTTGGATTGGAAATCATATAAATGGATTAAGAAAAAAATGTATTTGTTTCAAATCAAATGTGCATGATAACTTTAATCAGGTAACTAGAAATATGTTGAGGTCGATAGAATCTAATCTTGTACATAAAATTATTTTATATTTGTATTTAATAAATAAAAAATTAGGATATGCGTTTTAATCTTACATCTTTTGATCATTTGATATGATACCCAATTTAAGATATTCGACCCAAATGATATTTTAATCAGATTTTAGTTAATAGATGTTTGAGTTTCCATTACAAATAAGCTTACACAATTAAACTTGAATATTATATACTCTATAGATAATTACGATATCAAATTTAAAGTGAAGCTTTGATTTCATGGATAAATATAAACATATCTTTATATTTTTTTAATAATAAAACTTTGTTAATTGCAAGCATTGAAGTGAGCATATATTTTGTAGAAATTTCCATCACACATATTTTATGTGTTGTATAAGCATGCATATAAATGAAATATTAGATATTAAAAAATGATTGAAAAACTAAATTCCTTTTTATCGTTTAAAAATATTGACCTAGATATATTCACGGTTAGATGATTTAATAATTTAAAATTATTTTGAAATTATTTTGTGTGTATGTTTTATGGTGAAATCAATAGACGTTTAATTCAATGACTTTATGTTATAGAGAGTTTTTAATTTTACATTGGGCTTTATATAATAAAAAAAATTGGAAAATCATAAAAAGTGAAACATAAATTATAAATATGTGAAAATTTTATTTATATAGCCAGAAAAATTTTTTTGTATGATTATTTTCGTAGATAAATGGTTGAGTTTTCTTAATCCAAAAATATGTATTCTGTCCACATGAATTATCAAAAAAATTCTCATGTTTCATTGAAAAAAATTTTGATTTGGAAAAATGTATTTTCAAAGTGATCACAATTATTAATCATGTGGTAGTAATTTGAGTTATACAAATTTGACTATAAATAAATCAAGCTAGTTGTTATGTATTTAACAAATTGTCAATATTTATCATTTATTTATTATTAAAAAAATTGAAATCATTTAAGATTGTTTCATTTTTTAATATATAAAATTGAAAGTTCACACATGTTTTCATTAATGAAATGATAAAGTATGACATGAATGACCTTAGGGATTTTTTTTGGATGAATCAAATGTTGGGAAAACTTACATTCATTAAATTGGATGAAAAATGATTCCAAATAAAAACTTATTTTTGTTTTGGGTATGGGAGATATGTGAAAAATCAACACAAATAATAAAAAGTAAATTAATTATATGTGAAGATGACTTTGTATCTTATGATATATATATATATTATTTATTTACACTAAAATAAGTAAAATAAAATATATATCACATGTGCTATACAAGGATCTTGGATTAATCTTCAATTTTAAAATAAGCAATATTTTTGCATGTTGGATAGAAAACTTGCCAAAAAATTATTTTTATTTCAAAAACTAAGAATATATTAAAAAATTCAAGATTTTAGTAAATTTTTAATATCTTCTCACATTTTATTTTTTCTCATGATAGTATTATGTTTATGTATATATATAAAGTAGTATTGTGAATTGTGTTCATACAACATTTGTTTATATGAGAGCTATTTGTGATGCAATTCAAAATGCAGCAATACGTTGATATTATTCAAAGATGATGGTCAATATCTCAAATCATTCAAATTTTTAAAAAATTAGGCTAGTGATAATAAGTTTGTAAACATATACAATGAATTTCAATCTTATTAATTTGATTCAATATTTTTTTTCATATTTACAACTTTAATTTTCATTAATTGCACATTAAAATGTACAAAACAATATATTTCATCCAATGCAATTATTTTGAGTAAAAATTGGGTTGTACAGAAAAAGCCATGAATACTTTACTATTTGTAAATTTCAATGCCAAACTTAATGTCATGTAATTCAAATTAATTAATCAAGATGCCAATAAAAAACAACTCTTTTAATCCATCTTCCAATTTGCTAGATTATGACATTAAATTAACGTGTTTATTATCACATCATGCGATTTATTCTACTTCATATGATAATGCATACAAATATGTAAACACTGAAAATGTTTTGAATTGCATGAAAGTAGATTCAATGATTTCATGTCAATAAGAATATGTGGGAGAATGTTGTTGTTTATCAACTGTCATATTTTATTTACTGTTGACTTTTGTGTAACCATCCATTGCATATGTTACATGAGGATGTCTGATCTGACATGTCTAGTTTTGAAACATGGTTGAAATATTTAAAGCATGAATATTGGAAAATGGGTTACAATGTTGTGGTAGCTTTTGTACAGATTACGTAAATTAGATTAATTTCCTGCGTTAATTTTTCCACTCCTATCGTTTTTTTTGTTGTAAATCTCAATTCTATTGCTTGTGTTTTCATAATTCTATGCAAGAATAATCTAATTGCTGTATACATTCAAACAGGAGAATCAGATTGTTTCTTATACCGCGTTGATAGAAAATGTTACCCATATCCTCTACAGATATGGGTAAAAATGTCATAAGCTTATGTGATGAGCAGCAACCGACCATGGAACAGACATGGCTTTTTGTGAACGAGTGACTGATATGTGTTCATCTATCAAAGTGTTCATGCAACTCAACGTTCCACGTGCTTTGGTGATCTCTTTGAAAGGCGCCTATCATGTGAAGAATGAGCTCCTACATGCGTTCCTCTAGGGAGGAGGACATGTAGAACGTACAGTCGTTGCCAAGGTTGCATTCTACATGCTCAAGGGGGCTTGTGGTCTTAACATGCGTCTGGTTGGCTGATCGATCCAAGTGACCGTAGAATTGCCGCTGGGCCTTACATCGAGACTCACGTCAGCGTGGGGTCTTCATAAGTCTGAACGTACAGGTAGAGGTATCACGTCAAAGGTGTCCACGGTACCCTTCTCCTCTCGCCGGTCACCGTCTTCCAAACATAAAAAAGTCGGCAATCCTTCCCGGTGACTATTTCATTCTTCTATACAGTATTTTTCAATGTTTGTGTCTTCACGGTCGCCGAGATCCTCCTCTCTATCACATTGGATACTGGAAGCCAACTGATCATATCTATACTGCTCATTCGTCGTTCGTTTTCACGGTGAGCAGGTATTGTCGTGACGTGCAGTTCTCGTTCGGAAAGAGCACCGCCTCTATTTCTTGGGGTCAGAATCTTGGCTTCCCGTATTGCTGCTTAAAGTGACAGTTGGCGCCGTCACATTTAAGACTGCCGGAAGTGGAGGCGAATTAATGTGAAGAAGTTTTCCAGGAACTGATGGCAGTTTGCAGTTTGGAATTTGAACCAGTCGGCTCTGTACACAAACACAGAAAAGATCATGAAAGAGAAATTCTTGTTCATGGTGTTTTCGCGCGTTTATGTTATGCGCCTCTGTGACTTCCACTTGAAGAATACTACAAGATTTCAACACCACTAAATCTCTCTGGCAATGTGGCTCGGCAGATTGGGGTTGAAGAGGCTGCATCCTCTTCATGTTCTCTGTTTATGGGTATTCACACACGACGGAAGTCGTAGTAGAAAAAACCACAATTGACGATCGCGTTGAGAATACTGCGATCAGCATTGCAAGTCCTGAACATGTCCTTGGCAACTTCAGTTATCGTTCCTCCTTTTCACACCTGATGCTGAAAGATGCGGATTTCTGGATGAGGATTATGGCGAGGTTTGGATAACTCAGGGAACCCTTGCTGCTGACTTTTATGTGCTGTGGGAGGAGCGACTCAGAGCAGGATACTGAAGGCTCTGTCGACTTATATCCTGACCTTAGAGAATTCGAGTCACTAGCAGCAGTCACTAGTCACCATGGGACCAACTGGCAAAGAAAGAGCCAATCGAGCGTTCGAAGCCATGGAAGAATTGGGCCTGGATAGGAAGTCCATTAACCCGATTTTGAGAGAATTATTGAAGGTTAGGTGCTCTAATCTTCGAGTCCAGAACCTCCTGTGTGAATACACAGGACTATGTTTAATTTCGTCGTTCAATTCTTTAAGGTTTGAAGCACGTACAAGAGTCAATGATACAATGTGTTACATACGATGGGTGTACTTATCATGACAGAATAAGCCGGCTACAACCGGGGTTGCGTGTGACCTGAAACATAGAAGCGTTAATGCAGGTGTATAACAACGAATGGAGCTATATAGAGGCAGAAAACTACCGGTTACTTGCTGATCAAGCTTTCGAGCAGCAGGAGGCCGTGGTAAAAGCTTCAAGTACTCTTCTCTACAGATCTTGAGTTCGTGGTATCATGATATCACTAAGCTGTGTGAGAGTGAATGTTGATTTGGTAGCTTTTTCCTGTTTGTAAATTGTACCTATCAAAATCAGTCGTAATGCTTTCGTAATTAGTCGTAATCATTATGCTGTTTGTTAACTCAACCCTTAGGACAATCATGGCCTGGATGGTTCACTCGGGCCAATGTTATTCTGTATCAGTGGAGTGGTTCAATCGTAGTTATGGCTTTCCAGTCACGAATTCGACCTCCCTCAGTGATCAATTTTTTTAAAGGCTTGGCAGATTGGCTGAAAACTAGACATTACTGTCGGGCGTGTTTCATAATCAACTTTTGATTGGTTTGATATTTCAATACAGGTCACTTCAAAAACACCAGCAAGTCCTCGTCAAACTCGAGGCTCAGTCTCCTCGGCAAGTACTTCTTCTGCTGAGAAAGGGAAAAAGCCCATTTGTTATGTGGACTCAATGAGCTCGGAGACACGCACGACTAAAGACGAGAAGCCGCGAGCTCATTCTCAGGAGGTTGCAGCCAGGCCATTAGTAGGAGCTGGTAGAGGATCAGCAAAACCTGATTTGCTAGCCAAGGTAAAAACTGAAAAAGAGGCAGATGGGACGTCGGAACCAGTTTCTACACCGCTAGATGTTGAACATGCGGGGATTAGGCCGATGCGTGATAGGCCGGAGTTGTTGAAGAATGAAGAAACAAAGTTGGGCCAGTCATCACCTGCTGCTTCTGCTGCAGCTCCATCTTTATCACCCGGCAAGAAAATAGACGCACAGACTCTTGAGGAGACTTTGAGGCGAGTGGCGAGTACAAATCCAGAGATGAGCATCGAAACCAGAAGCACAGGGGTTGACAATGGCACTCTGCTGATTGTCAGCGAGCCGGATAAGAAGGCGACGTTTCAGGCTATCAAGGACAATGGCAATACAAAGCCAGATGCTGAGAAGATGGAACTTGCAAATGAGCTAGCCAAGGAATCCCTACTGCCAAGTTCTAGCAGCACTATAATGAACAACGGCCACCAGATTGTTGAAAGGTCTGTTCACGGTAAGGTCTTTCCTTTCATCCCCACTCCCCCATTATTCGTCCCCCTTATTATACTGCTTGCTAGACTACGTCTGGAGGTCAATTTATCCAAAGTGTAAACGAGAGTTGTGCTTACTTGCGTTGGTACCTCCTGCAATTAATTTTCAGAGCCTGCTAGTGACAAGATTAGAGGCGATGGTGTTGTAATGAGTGGAGGACACAGCTGTCCAAAGCCTATTGGCGATAATATTCAATGGTTTAATCCTGGGAAAGATGGAGAAAGCGTACTTTTGTTGCTGGCTGATAACTACTCTGAGGATGAAGAAGATGAGCTGAATGTGCCAATTAAGTCAGTGGAGCCTCAGAGTGGCAATTATGAGCCTGAAGTCCTCGATTTGATAAGGAAACCAGATTCTGGTCTCATAAATAAACCTAGGGAAGATCGGCAGCAACAACCTTTGGAGTCGATTAAGACTGACCCGGTGAATGAAGAGTCACCAAAACAACCACTCGATAAGGATTTCTGTGTTGAGGAGCTTGAACCTGCAGTCGGAACACCTGAACGAATTCGACCTAGGTTCATTTTGGGAAAAGTGGAGGTTGCAGCAGCTTCTGACGAAGATTCCCAACCGATTTCAGGTTTGATACGATTCGAGGCCGAAGGCACCCCTGCTACCTTGAAGAGAGGAATAGCAGATCTCGAGGAACCTACCCATCTGAAGCGGATGAAGCATGATATGGAACCAGAGGCTGGTCCAAGTCTTCAAAACGGATTCGTTTCCTGTAATGAGGTCAGTCTGAAAGATGTCACTCAAGACAACGACGATTGTCCCAGGCCATCAAGTGCAGCCGCTGTGTTTAGTTCTGACGATACCAAGAAGAACTTGACAAAGACAGAGAGTACTAGTCGAGCTAGTTCCAAGAGAAGTTTAATCACTGCAGATAGTAACAATTCAGCCGGTACCAGGAGGAAGTTGATTATATCTGTAAGTCCCAGTCCCGAGGGGAGTCCTGTGGGTAAACCTTGTGTTAATAACGATGTATCAGGATCCGTGAAGACCAATGGTTGTCTCAGTACTGCAAATTTGTTGGAGTTGGAAGCTGCCACCACAACCCCTATGTCTAAGACAAATGGAGCAGTTACTTCTGGAGGTTCCGACCTCTCAATACCTGAGAATGTGATGGCTGCAATCGCTGTGGTCAACACTGTCATACACCCAGACGAGTTTGAAGACGGGCCTGCGAGGAAGAAGTTAGCACATTGTCCAACTGACATATCCAGAGGCACAGAAAGATTGCCCATACCATATGTTAATGAATACAACAGTGATACGATACCTTCTTTATTCAAGTATATCCCTGTTAACACAACGTTTCAAGATGCATATGTAAATTTTTCCCTGGCAAGGGTTGGAGAGGAAGACTGTTGTGGGGGATGTTATGGAGATTGTTTGAAAGCTCCATACCCTTGTACCTGCACAAGGGAGACGGGAGGTGTGTTTGCTTATACCAAGGACGGCCTTTTAAAAGACGAATATCTGCAGCACGAAGTTGATTCGCTGCAAAATGAAGAGCTTAAAGAAAAACTCGTAACTTTCTGTCAGTCTGGCTGGGATTGTCCAATCGAAAGAGCGAAAAGTAATTTTCCTGAAAATTGCAAGGGGCATTTGTCCAGAAATTTCATCAAAGAATGCTGGCACAAGTGCGGCTGTAGTATGGAATGCGGAAATCGTGTTGTCCAGCGTGGAATTACCCGTAATCTTCAGGTGATTTTTGTCAGTATATACTCTGATTGCTTCGCTCTCCTGTAACCATCTTGTGAATTTTCCTACCTTGTATATCAATCCATGTAGGCTGCTTGTGTTTGTCTTTCGTGATTTTCCTCTTCGACCTTAGAGATGCTTCAGAGCAGGTTATACAAATGTTCATGCTTCAGTAGCTTGCAGCATACTTGAAATATGGCGACTAGAGAAATCGGGTGAACAGAAAAGGAGTGACGAAGGCCACTGATATAGGTGAAAGCTGAAGCTTGTTGCTTTCTCATTTTGCAGATATTTTTCACACAAGAGGGCAAGGGTTGGGGCCTTCGAACCCTGGAACAACTACCTCCTGGTGCATTTGTCTGTGAATACGTAGGTGAGATTATGACTAATATCGAGTTAGATAAGAGGAATCACGCACAGAAAGGCGAGTCAGTGGGTGCGCACACATACCCAATACTTCTGGATGGTGATTGGTGCTCGGAGAAAGGTCTTAAAGATGAGGAGGCTTTGTGCCTTGATGCCACCAATTTTGGAAATGTTGCTCGCTTTATCAATCACAGGTCAGTGTTTTTCTTTTCCTGATGATTCTATGAGCAAGACCTGGAAGTTCCCGCGAATCTATATTCGTGTGTGGCTACACTTGTTTGATTGATTGCTGTCGTTAAGGCCTCTAAACTCTGAAGTATACACGATCTTTTCCGGAAATTTCCAGATGTTTATACAATCTTCCTAGCAAATGCGAGAATTTTTTACCACGGTGTCCCAGGTTCAGTCGTGGTGTGGATGGTTAGCACCGAATTGTTTGTTTCCCAATGTAAATAATCATCATCATAGATAAACTCTTGACTTTCCCTCGTTTATGTCCATCACTCGTTTTGGATTTTCACCGTATCGTCGTATTAAGGTCGACAGTTCAGTTATATCTGCGTATATGAGCAATTTGTCAGCTTTTGGTCTAGGATAGGCACAGGGCTTCACTGCACAAGTGGCGGATAACTTCGACCTTTTCAGAGAGAAATGTTTACAATTGGTATACAAGAGCAAGCCATCAGTCCGTAGTAATGATCGTACCTAACTATGGCACACAGCACCAACAGACATTCATCAATCTTCTGAAATAGCATATAAGTTAATCGGTCTGTGCACAGGGATCCAGTTTTAGAACTTAGAGAGTATTGACTGAGTAAATATGCAGGTGTTTTGATGCTAATCTGATCGATATGCCCGTTACTATCGAGAGTCCAGATCGACATTACTATCATGTGAGTTGATGTCACCAGCTCTTCAATTTCATCCATGCTCGAATACTCGGTCTTTTTTGTCGTGGGACGTGCTGTGCATGTGGAGTCCTGGTGATTCTTACAGCTGAGCCCATGTTAGTACAGGTAGCTTTCTTCACCAGCCGTGCAGTGCGAGCAAATGAGGAGTTAACTTGGGTAATCTCTCTCTCACAAAAGCTTGGATAGTTATGGAGTTTCACACCTGCTCAGTTTCTAAAGTTAGAGTAGTACAGGATCAAATGCAGGCGTACTGTAAATATTTGTTCCGCGGTGCATCCTTGGTATGGTTATCTGGACCGAAGTAGTCGAATTTGTTATCGTCAGTTCTTTGAACAGTACCTAACATGCTGTCAATGTGTCGCATCTCTTGATCTGAGTAATTATTTGTTTCTTTGTTATCAATAGTTTTGTGATTTTCAGTATTTCTCAACTTTTATATGACAGACTTCATATTATAATTTTGCCTTTCGTTTAATTGTCCAAGTTTGTATTCTTATGTGTTGTTTTCTTATCAGTGTATATTACAAACTCTTTTGCCTACCATCTACTTTTTCTCATGTAATTTCTGCACTATCTGTATATGTATTTCTTCAGACTTTTGTGAAAATTCTGTTCCATGCTCAGTGCTGCATTAATACACTTCACTTTGTCGTATCGATGTTGAGGACTTGAATCATGTTACTATTTTCCTTCGTACAACATTGTTCAAACTTCTTCTCAATCCCTTGCATTCGATCTATTATCAAACGTAGGGTTTATCTAACTACAAACTCCTTTTAAGAGAAACGAAGAGTTCCAATGTATATCTAAAACTCTTTGGACTCTTCTGTTCCCGCTTATTTGAAAGGTCTTCTGAGCTAGGTGTCTTGAGTTCACTCTTCCTAGACTTGCTTACAAAGTTTTACTTATGTTTTGCTACTGCGCAGGATTACAAGATAGATTTTGATGACAACGAACATCCCATCGAAGCATTTCGGTGTTTGTGTAAAAGCCCGTTTTGCAGAGGGTCCTCCGGAAAGAAGGCCAAAAAAGTCATCAAGAAAACTTCCTGCTGATTGGACGGAGTAACTGTGAAAAACATTGCTTCTGTCCAGGTATAGACTTCAGCTACCCACGTGCTTCAGATGGTTTCTCTAAAATTGTTTTATCGAAGATGCCTCTTTTTGTATTTTAATTGAAGTTTGCTGGCCGGCTGCGCTGCAGAGAATCTTAAGTTCAGAACTCTGTACTGTAAGTAAAGAGAGCCGTACAAGTACCAGGCTACCACTTGAAGTGGACAACCCGAAACCTTTTTGACTGAGATATGTATACCGTCTGATAGGAACAGGCGGCGTGAGGACAATTACTGAGGGACTTAGTAGCTTACTTCGAGCAGGAGAATCATGAACATAGAGCTTCTCGTAATAGAGCGACTGCAACTCATTGGGCTTGCGACAACCCACAGACTCGATTGTGAATACCACTGAGAAAGAGGTATTCGCCTGTGAACGTTTAAGGGCTCACATCGTTAGAGTCAAAAGTCAAAACGGGCATTCTTGACTTCTGGAAGACTTTCCTCCTTCCAGTAGACCAGGGTTGTAAATCTAAATTGGGCAGTTTTTCGTGTATTGGGAAAACTTTGTACAGACGCATTCCTCTCGCAAATTTTGGAACGAGATTTTATCAAAGTCCGCTCATGTATATAAAGTTTGCCATCATTTAATTTCTTTATCCTCTTCTCTTGCATGGAAACACCTCACTTCCGGGGAAATATCTGAAGACAACAAAAAGTAGGCTTATAGTGGCCCAGATTTGCTGTTTCTGGTGAAGTGGTTCAAGTTTGTGTGAAATAAGTCAAAATATACACGCCGAGTCTTTGAACTAGTCATGACGAGTGGGGTATTTTGTATAGCAAAACTGTAACACTTGGATTCGTCAGATGAATGACATATTCTGAAAAAATCATTAAGCCCATTCGATAGACGAGCATATATATTAAATATCCAGATTTCACTCTTCATATTTCATGGGTTGAGAAGTATACCTATAGACTCACAATCCAGAGGCTACGATTAAAGTGTAGGTTGTGTTTGTTACTCATATACCCAAACTTTTCTTCATATCAAGTGCATCACATCGTTTATAATCGTTGAGTGCATCTTTTGAACCAAGCTCCCGGAATCGCGAACCACACATTACCTTGTAACATCGTCGACTGGGGTTGTAGACTGTTACCTTGTCATTTATTAACCGATGGACTCAGGGTAGATTCTCGGATTGTGAAGTGGTGAGGACTTGCGAAGTAGCTGGGAACTTGGGAAGTAGCTGGATTTTCAACAATACTCATCACTCTTTTGACTTCTACTGAGCAGTGTGCATATTCTGTAGCCCATTGATTCAGGATCTTTTTGAACATGTTGACGGATTCTGTTTTAACGTTAAGGGTCATGGCAATTCTTTGCTTCTGGTTGACCAAGGTTGACTTGGAGAGCTCGGAGGTTTCTGATCTTAGCAGTGTTATTGCCCATACAAGAACACCGTTCTGATAGAGAAATCATTCAAGAATATCTAGTTTGTATACTGTAGATGCCTTAAGACATATTTCATTAGTATACAAGGGACATAGCCTTCGGTTTCTCGCTAATATTCTTAATTGTACGGGCTTTATGGTCTTCCCATCGATGTTGTTATGCATTTCACTCATTTCTCTAGAGATGTAGTTATATATAGAGAAATTATCAGATAACAATCACATGAAGCCAACATATGTTCCTTGTGCTGACATGGATGGGAGAGGATGTATGCGGTTTGTGTTGTGATGTAGGCATCCAGTGATTAGAATCGCTTCCTCCAGGAAGTTCTGATGTCAGGACTAATGGAAATAATGTACAAGTTGACCATTATACGATTCATTTACACTTTCCCACATAATCCCAAATGAAACGAATAGCAACAATGAGGAATTTCTACTTATAGTCTTCAATTCAAGTATCTACGTTAGATAACTTATTGCCAATACCGCAATCGAGGGTTTTCTCTTAAGGAGCTCTCAACGAATTACCAGAGTAGGGTCCAATATGAAATCAGAGCAACTGAGATCTCTTAGTCAGTAGCTGATGGCAGATTTAATTGTGTGTCAGAGAGATTCCGCCTTTACAGTTTACTCGCAGTTTTACCACGGAACAGCTAAAAGCAAACGGCGGAGGTAGGAAGGGCTCGCGATACGGGCATCCCTTCGGTGAGGGCTATGACAGAAGGACAATTTCGAGCACATCATACAAAGGTACCCTGGGTGGTTCTAGCAACCGAAGCCGAAAGAACAAGAGGGAAGCTCGCAGTGGTAACAAGGCACCGCCATCAGCTTTAGAGGTTGCAGAGAGGAGAGGACCAACCTGCGCCAGTGGAGAGATGGTTTCCTTGGCTGGCTGACTATCGTGGCATTAAAAATTAAGATCTCAAGCAACTGCATTAGTGCGAGGAGGAGAAAAAGGCTTTTTCCCAACGCCCAGTTCCCGATGTGCTACTGCAAAGCTCATGACGAGATGGAATAATTTTCCATAACCCGGTTTTTTCCCAGGTGTAGCCCGTGGGCGTCGGCGTAACGTGGTCTTCTTTGAGAACGAAACCAGCCTCCCATTCCACCCACAACAATCCTCACAATACTCACTGAGACCAGGAACGAGCTCCAGTGCGAGGATCCAAGCGTTCCATCTCAAATCAAACAACGCATGCACCGATCTAATCAGTCATTGTCCATATTCATACCACTCACAAAACTTCGACGTTGTTCAAGCTTGTGCCGTAGAATCTGAACTCTCGCTCGGGGGTTGGGAGGGTGGAGAAGGGAAAAGTTGGTAACGTGGTTGAAAGGCTGTTGCTACGTGGTAATCTGCAGAAAAAGCCCCTTGTCTTGTCGACGTCCGGGGCCCACCTCGTAACGGTAACCCGGAGCGCGATCTAAAATGGACAATATCCAAAGTGTCGGTAACTTCGATTGACAAAAGTGCTCTACTTTCACGGTCGAAACGCAAAGTTAGCCTTTTGACTGGGGGTCATGCAGTCGATCCGGTGTATAACTAGTTTATCTTTCGGACGATTCTCCGATCAGTCTTGGAGGGAAGTGCATGACTCCGTGGTCGCCGCTGTGTACGTCCAGTGCGGCACTTTCGCTCCCTTTGCCGAGCGCCTGAGCGTCGGACGACGCTCGTTGACGCTGAGGAGAAGCCTGAGCTGGAGCCTGGTACCGCTCGCCATGCTGAGTTCCCAGGCATCAGAATCCGCGAACGTATCGATATATTACGGGAGCCGTTGAAGGTCAGTGTTTCTTTCCGCTGTATCCGCCGTCGTCCGTGTCGTTCTCGGATGCGTAGTCGCGGGGGTCGACGGCAGTAGATATTCGGAGGCGATTGTCGAGGTGTCTGAGACGCTCGAGTTTGTTCTCTCCTTTCGGCGGTGACTTGCGGTCGGAGCAATTAGCAGTCAATTTTTCACGCTCTGAAGCTCACTGTCTTTTCGATTTGGCTTTGAGCGCCGGAATACGAACCACTCGAGAATCCTCCGTTGGGAAGAACTCGACAGCAGCTTTGTTGTGTTCTCCACGGGAATCTATTGCTGTTGCGGCCGCCGAGATGACGGATGTAAGTTCTCTCGGCTCGTTGTTTTTATTCTGGGCGAAGACCATGTTCGTCGCACGTACTCCGAGCTCGGTGTAACTCCTTCTTGCTTTCTGTAGGACTTGTCCCGATTTTTTCAGCTTCCCCCTGTTTGAACTTGGTTGTCAATGTGCTTACTGGTATGATGGCATGTTTTTTCTCTAAACCCTGCTCTCTATAACCTTATCTTAAGGCAGGCGAAGACGATCCCTTGGAGATCGTTTGTGATGTCGTAATCTCGAATTTAGTGCCTTCCACTCCTCTGTCTGGTCCAGGATTCCTTGACGTCGGTGTTTAGTAGCCAAATGTGTAATGAGAGTCTACCGCTGATCGAAATCTGTTTTTTTTTAAAATTTTTCAGGGAGAGAATAGGCCGCAGTGCTATCATTTCCCTTCGTCTTGGTAGCTCGTATTTCACAGATGATATTAATTTTATAATTTGTAGCCGCGCAAGACTAACGTGTTGATTTTCTGCTGTTTTCCAGTGTTCAGTGCCTAGTCCGCCTAGTGCCTGTTGGAGGTGAACGAGTACTTCACGCTTACTACAACCGTCGATTTCTTCCCCCAGCAAGAGTTTTCTCCTAGAAGAACACCTGATTGTCGTGAAATTCTGAAGGTTTTTTTTAGCGCACTGCTTTCTCCCGCAGCTGGTAGAGCACTCACGTCGAAACAGTGGTGAAGTAACAGCGACTGCCGTACGGCCGATCCAAGTTGGAAATGTCCTTTTTGACAGACATTTATAATTTTGAGGGTTACTTCTTCAGCTTTCGTTACTCCGAGTGTGCTCCTAGTTGTCAAGTTAAAACTTCCTCATATGCCCGTGGAAAGAACCTAAAATCCCACAGCCATAGTGGTGCAATATTTTGAAGCCTATTTCGATCCCCCGAAAGTCTCGACTGGTTTTTACGCCACTTTAAGGAGGCCTGAGATCTAAGGGTAGTGAGGTACAACTCGGTATCAGCAAATCGCTCCCGCGATTGAAGGATGTTCAATAAACTATTTGGCAAACCGAAGGCGAAAAGCAAAGATGGAAAGCCTAGCGTCAAGACTGTGGCGACTGCAGTCTCATCAATGGAGAAAATTGGAGAAGTAAGTTGTCCAGATCTCTTTCAAATGCCGCGGCCATCACCTTTTGCATAGACGGAGAAGCTGCTAGCGTGTTCGCTTTTTAAAATTCTTGGTCCCGCGTATAGAGCACTGAGATTTAAAAGGAAGGCTGGGTACGGTATTACACTCGAGGTCTGCCCATACCGACTTTCAAGACTCTTTAATGAAGAGAGTGTCCTCTCCACCTCCTTCATTATAGCAAGTTGTGGCTCACCGCAAGAGTAGGCGATGGTCTGTTGTTACTTTCGGAATTACAGATAAATCTTCGAAATTTCCTATATCTTGCTATTTGCCTCGTGGACCTGGTCCGTGAATCCCTGCTTTAAGTTCTTTGCCCTTGTTTTCTGGAAGAAAACAATAATTAACGTTACTTATTGGTCATCTTCGGTGCAGAACCTTGACATGCTCGAGAAGAAAGAGCAGATTTTGCAGCGGAAAATCGCAGCAGAGTTGCAGAAGGCTACGGAGTATTCAAAAGCGAAGAACAAGAGAGGTTGGACAATTTTCTCTTTTCCCCCTTCAATTTTATACCCTTGCTACCAATATACGTGGTAGAATGTGATTTCTCCATAGGTACAGTTGGTGACGATTTTAACGAGTGTCCAAAAGACGCGTATTGAATCCGACGGGTGACTACTTCCTTAACTCGATGATATCCCGCCCAATTTGTAGCGGGTGTTCTTAGTGAGACCCCTTGGGTAATCTGAACTTCAGTGTCATTGGAACTGTTGGCAGCCATTTCTTCAAAATCTCATCTTCATGGTTTTTTCTTGCACATACAGCTGCGATAAATTGCCTGAAGAAGAAAAAGCTATTCGAAGCTCAAGCTGAGCAGCTCGCTGCATACCAACTCCGGCTGCATGATCAGGTATGATGGATGGGATTTGCTTGTCTTGCCCCAGTTTTTTACTTTGTTGTATAAACAGGTTATCCGATGTTAAAAAAAGGTACTGAGCATGTTCGGGCTATACAGATGATTTTGCTAGAAGGTGCTAAAGCGACAACCGACACTGTCGATGCCCTTCGTAGTGGTGCTGTTGCGATGAAGGCAATTCAGAAGCAAACGTAAGTATAGAGACATGTTTTAAAGATGAAAACCGTATGTTGCGCATATTTTGAGTAGAAAAGCTTGAGATACTTGGCAATAAATTGTGACTGAGTCTGTAAACCTCAGTAGCATCATAACAAACTATTGCTCACTCGGCATTCCCTGTGATTGCAGCAATATAATCGACGTCGACAGAACTATGGAGGATATAAGTGAGCAGCAGGACAACATGAAACAGATACAGGATGCTTTAGCAGCACCAGTGGGAGTAGCCGCCGATTTTGATGATGTAACTCTCTCTTCTTTCCCGAGAAATTCCTTTTATTTGGATGGTTTTGAAAGTGTTTTGAATGTTTGTGGAGAGTTCGGCTGTTTGTTGTGTTTTCTGTGGGTATTTCTGTGCGTATTTGTACCTTCTACGAGACTACTATATCCGGCCTAATTAATGTACCGCTCTTTGCCATTGAATATATTCTATGGTGGGGATCTGAACTTGCCAGGATGAATTGGAAGCAGAGCTCGAAGAATTGGAAGGCACGGACTTGGATGAACAACTTCATGAATCGATGTCCAACGTCTCCGTCCATCAACAGCCTTTTATGTCGAGTCCGGAGGCTTCGAATCCAGTTCCAACGCCTTCCGTCCGAACTCAACCTCAAAAGACCCCAGTCCACACCCGTTCAGAGGATGATGAGCTTGCGGCCTTACAAAAAGAAATGGCCCTGTAAAATTGAGAGTGAGTAAGATCCTCCCATTCTTACTGCAGTCAGCTCTTGCTCTCCGTGTTAAACAGTTTTATCCTTTCACCTTAGAAGGAAGAGGAAAAGCTGCTTGCCTGTACAATTTTGCTGTAATTATAGTCTATAACGAGCGGGTCTAAAGGAAGAGTTATTGCTCCGAAGGTTTCATTAGCGAAGAGCAGTACTTGCTTCAACAGAGAGCTGGTGCACTAGGTGCCGTCTCGTTTATCGAATTGGTGATTTTCGGCTGTGAGGTCTAGCCCAATTTCGGGTTTCAAAGTCTCTTTATGTGTATATTGAGAAAGTTGCAAATAAAGCATCCCTCTTGTCAACTTGGTACTTTTCAACATCATATGAGTTAAAATGGATGCTTACAGAGGCATCCATTTCAAATTGTATGCGTTTGGTCCAACACAATCACGAGCTCCTTTGCAAATAGGTTCGCAAAAAGGCCCTTGGACTTTTAAGTTGACCGAGTTGTCCGATTATTGGCAGTCCCATGATTAGTCTTTCAAGAGACTCGTGAATATACGAGGGATTGGAGTGGTAGGTGTTGCTTTGTGGGTTGATGGGAGACCGCTAGGCAAGAAATTTCCTGACGTTGAAACTCAAGTTCTGTTCATTTCTCGTCACTATGGTTTTGTGCACGCTCTTTTATCGTATCCCATAATTCTTATAGAGAATTACATATCGCTATAGAATTTACTCGTAGTCGGGAAAAATTTCATAACGACAGGAAATTGAAATTTTAAAATACAGGCGTCCGACCTGCCGGATTCGAACCAGCGACCTAGAGATGGCTGTCTGCAAACTACAGTCTCCCGCTCTACCAACTGAGCTAAGGTCGGGATATGATGAAGGCAGAGGAGGATTAAAATTTATTACTTACCTCATAGAAGGTCCCAGGATTCTCCCTTGAATCTGAAGCATTACATTCCCAAAGACGGAAGGCAGCAAGGCCTAGTAAGAACCTCCTTATTTCCATTCAAGCATGAATAGATGATGCGTTGACAATAATCACATAAGCTGGTCGTTAACTTGTCTCCACGTTGTATGCCGGATTGACAAAAAGGGTGGCGCTTTCGAGCATTAGAGATAGCTTGTGTATATATGTTGAATTTTTTTATGATGACATTATCATTTCCTTCTATGATGTATCGAGGAATATTTATAACAAAGTATATACTATTCACGTGAAAATTTTGGGCTCCAATTATCATTATACAATTTCATGAAATTTTAATCTATCTATCTCTACAGTATGTTACCCTGTATTTAATAGAATAATGTATCATTCTTACAAATAGACTTGTTAGTGTCAATAGAAAAGTAACAACGAAGGGTTGGTTGAGTATTTTTGTAATGTGATGACAAATTAAGATATGAGTGGCACTGTGCGTAAAGTTATAACTATCAAATGTAATTGATGGTTTTGCTAAATCACCAAGGCGAGATTATCTTATTTACTTAACAAGTATAATGATTATTAAAGAAATGTTTTCTTCCCAAGGTCATGATTTGAGTTCACTTGTTTTTCTCTCTTTCCACATATAACATATGTAAATAACTTTCGTCAAGATAGGCTACATATATAAATGCAGTGATTTTTTCAATATTTTCAATTACTTTATAGCATAATATCAGGTAATTCTGCATTCTACGACAAGTTCAAAGTAACATATACGAGAAAATTACTTGATTGTACCCTTTCGGAATCGTGTTGAATGTAAAATGAATCGTGTTGTGTTCTAAAAAATATTTTGCGTTCCGTATTGGTTTTATGAAGTAATTTCCTATAAATATACAAGATTTGTTGATTTGCTTAAACTTACTTGTTAAGAGTTGTGAACTTTTCTTTTGGCTTGGTTGATCATCTATATTATACTTTCACTGAATGGGTCATTGCATTATACTCAGAGATATTTATATGATATCTTAGTGTTAATTTGGGTCATTTGAAATTTACAAACACCGAGGTTACAATATATTTCTTTAGTTTTGAAAATGTTAAAATTCATGAATGCATATGAATGTAAAATAACAAGCCAGGTTTCCAAGTGAAGAGTTATTAAGAACACAAATCTCTCTATTTTAATATCTTTGAATTTGTGTGAAGATTATAACGTTCATCTTAACACTTTTGAGATAATAAGTAATCATTTATTATTCTAGATGATATAGAAATTATCATATTTAAAACTTGAATATGAATTATATTAGATAATAATTGATGTTGTTTTAAAGCTAAAATGAAATGTAAACTCTTCCATACTAATTAATTTGAATGTTTATTAGCATAAGCGTATTCATTGTAATGCTTACAGGTGTGTAATCATTAAACACATAGGTGTTATATTCATTAACTGGTCTTGCACTTAGTACATGCAAATATATACATATGTGCACATTTCGGCATCATTTACAAAAACAATGAAACAAATTACTTTAGTAAGAGAAGGAAAAGATTATAGATTCAAAGTGTATACCAAAACATATGATGCGTACCATTGTAACCTTGTCAATTATTAGAAATTTAGTTATTTTTCACAAGTATTTAAATGATTGTATGTTGGATTTTTTTGGTCCTTTTGTATATTTTATTATAAGAGTCAAATGCGATACATAATAAACATGTATTTCTAAAAGTTCATATTATGTTTATACATATCACATGCATTAGAATAGCTTACATCAATATAAATATATAACAATTGATCTATTTTGCTCTCAAATATGACACAAAGTTCATCACCATAGCATGCAAAGTCAAATTATAACAAAAAATTGAATTTTGTGTTTCATAGATTTCAATTTCTCCTGTGGGATTGTTGAAGATGAAAATTCACTATATTGAAATTATGCTAAGAATCTTTGCACATCGGCAATATTTTAAGTTAAAAATCTATGTCATTAGTGAGATAAAATGATATAGCATTCTTGTATGAATGCGATTTACTTCTATATCTAAAAATTATTTGAATATGTATTCAGTAGAATTTTATTAAAAATATCTAATGGTATATTTATTTAGGTTTTATTTTGGAATATGCAATGATCAAGGAATCATACAAGTTTGTGTGAAATAATGAAGACCTGATTAGAAAATTATATGAATGAAATATGAGAGCTGCACAATATAAACTAAAAAAAAGAAAAGTTTAATTTTAATCTCCGAAACTTAAAATAGATATATACAATCAAACTCTCCGCAAGGAAAGAATTTTCTTCTACACAATCTTTTATAACGAGAAATGAATAATACTATGAATGTTAAGTAGATGAGGCCAAACTATATCTTTTAGACAAAACTATATCCTAGTTATAAACTTGATGAGATAGATTAAATATTAGTGACAGATTCAATTATTGATTTCAAGAGCGTAACGCCGTAACAAGAGGTATCTGTTCACAATAATCATGTACTTACATTTATTTCTAGCAGGCATTCAGATGAACTCCCTTTTGCAAGTAAGAAAAAAGCTTCAATTCTGAATTCGAGGGGAAGAAAGAATGATAATGTTTATCTAAATCCATTTATTACATGCTCAAATAATACTCTGCAATTTATTAAGTATTGGACGTCGTCAGCGGCATTAAATCAGGAATGATTAATTTTTACTCTACCATGATAATATTTAGGAACGTCAGGTCAAAAAACTAAGGAATGCAAAGCATATGAGCGGTGCGAATTAAGGCAGTTAGAAGATATTCCAGTCTCTTTGGCTACGCTTTTTTTCATAATCGTGAATGGCTTGCATGGTGCCTTGAAAATTATAAAATTTATCAAAATTCTTCTCTTCTAGCAGTTTTACTAAGTAAAATATGAAAATTTTCAGAACATAAATTTAACTAATATAAATTTTTTTATAAAAAAATCTTTTTTTTAAAAAAAAATATTTATCAGTCAAAGAGATTATATGTAGCATATTGCAGTATATAAATAACATGGAATGGATACATCAAACCTTTGTATGAATTTTTTAGAAAAAGTGGGATAATTTGATTTACGTGGCTGCTCTAAAACATGAAATTCTACAATAATTATAGAAAATTAAATAAGAAGATATTGAAAAAATATTGATATACATGAAAAATTGCACCAAATTATCAGAACTGGATTTGAACAGTACATCAGAAGTTAGACATCATATTTGTTGTCAATTTAAGATTAGTATTTTTAATATTTTTAATAATTGCGAAGTTTCATCATAAAAATGGAAAAATGGAAATGAAAATGATAAGCATATTTTTATCGAAACAAGTTACCATTTTGATATTCACCTAGAATGTTAAAGATCAATAAAATGGAAATATAGACATCTAGAGTTAGAAATTAGATTTTTTTTCAATTTTTTATCAAATTAGAAATTGATTTTTTGATATATCAGTTTAAAATATTTGATCAAAATTTTATAAAATTTTATTTTTGGATCAGTTGAAATTAGAGCTTCTTGTAGAATAAAATGTATCTTGATGATTTGAAAAAATTTGGAACTTAATATTTATTCCAATTTAATAAGAATTAGTATTGATTCGAAAATACTCCAACAGTAATTTGAAGAATTGAGAGGGGAAAATTTGCGAAGAAAGAAGGAAGTAAGAATTCAAAAATCCAAAAAAGTAGTAAAATTTCGTTTATTGGAAAATATTGCAATTAATACTATATTAAACTACAATTTGTACATGGAATTCCTATATTTTGAAAAAAAAATATTCCCATCTACATCTAAATTTATATATAAAGATTTTTTTTGGGTAATATTTGTTCCATTTGCTTACAAATCAAATTTGGAGGTTTTGATTCAAGAAATAATACAACTTCTATTGTGCAAAACACGAAAATTACAGTGCTATTACGATGGTATATATCGGAAGCAGACTTATAATGATACACAACCAAAGTATATGAGTCATATACGCTACGAGGAGATAACGTCATACAATATGACGTTATCCCCTCGTAGCCACTTCTTGTTATGGGCTTTGACATTTTTCATAGCAAAGCTATTGATAATTTTTATCTTGGTTAAAGTGGTCAAAATTTCCTCATTTTCGGGTATGAAAGGGACTCTGCTATACTCATTTACAGTCATAATTGAAATAATTGAAATCCGGTATTTAGCGTAGGAGAAGAAATAAATATATGCATGTGATTAATTTATATAGAAGCATCTACTTAAATATTTATATGTATGCAATAAGTCGGCGGAGCCTTTATGGGGAACTTTCTTAAGCTCTTACCATGAACTGGTAGCGTTTGTGTATGAAATTTGGGTCCTTTAATGAACAGACTGTGGAGATTTTGCTGAACTACTTGCGGGGCCGATGATTCATCTGGGGGGTAGGTGGTACATTCTTCTTTCCCTGGCAATCCGACTACCTATCACCAAATATATTGTGTATATATTGTTTTGAAGATCCGCTTTAGACAACCAGCTGGATTAGCTCAGTTGGTTAGAGCGTGCGGCTGTTAACCGCAAGGTCGGAGGTTCGACCCCTCCATCTAGCGTACTTTTGTCGCGCTGCCTGGCGAACGTTTTACCTTTTAAGATCTTGAAGGGGAAAGAGACGAACTACAAAACCAAGCCGGCGAAGTGAGGAAAGGAGCGAAAGGAACCTGGAAGTGCCCCCCGGCCACCGGCATCTCAAAGTACAGGGATACGCATAGCGACGTAAGTAAATTCACGCCGGCGAGTGCCCCCCGGCCGCCGTAATGTCAAAGTACAAGGATACGCATCGCGACGAAAGCAAAATCACGCCGGCGAAGTGAGGGAAAGGAGCGAAAGGAACGTGGAAGTGGCCCCCGGCAACCGGCATCTCAAAGTACAGGGTAACGCATCGCGACGTAAGCAAATTCACGCCGGCGAGTGCCCCCCGGCCGCCGTAATGTCAAAGTACAAGGATACGCATCGCGACGAAAGCAAAATCACGACGGCGAGTGACCCCCGTCCGCCGGAATCTCAAAGAACAAGTATACGCATCGCGACGAAAGCAAAATCACGCCGGCGGAGTGAGGGAAAGGAGAGAAAGGAACTTGGAAGTGCCCCCCGGCTACCGGAATCTCAAAGTTCAAGGATACGCATCGCGACGCAAGCAAAATCACGTTCTGCTTGCATGAAGTAGGTTCAACAAGGGCCACGGGATTCTCAAAGTACAAGGATACGCATCGCAACGAAAGCAAAATCACGTTATGCTTACATGAAGTAAGTTCAACGAGGGCGAGAAATTGTATCGTGACCAAGGGCCGATAGGAGTAAATCAAGCAAGGTCCGTGAACGACGACGCTCGGATCCAACCCTATTGTCATCACCAGCGTATTACAATCATCAATCATGAGATATATTGAAAACTGAACTCACGAAGTATAGTGCGTTTCGATGCTTGTTATTCGTGTTAACATCTGCGACCAAATTTTACAACCAGAACCGTCGTCCGCATTCTGGCAGTTCTGAAATTCGCAATAATTATAACTTGAGTAGGGGAACCTTGCAAAGTCTAGTAGCAGCAAACTCCAATATTCCAACGAATCTCCGACTAATGAAGCAGGCAAACTTGGCCTCACTAGTAAAATCTGTACTTTTGCCCTCTGTTCTTTAGCACAAAACTAATTCGGTGCATCATTCACTTTCCCTCCCAAAATAGAAATATAATCAGTAATTTATAAAAATTAGAAGAATTATATCGGGGTCTAAAGAATCTGAGCAGCACATGATAATTGCTTGCTACTTCATATTCAAAATTTGATACTCAACACGCCCAGAGAAGTAACATGAAGGGCGATCCTCAGTCAGAAGTCGGAAGAATCTGAACTCTTGGCTGCGGGAGAGTCGTCTTCTTCATCATCAATGTCTTGCTTGATTCTGTAGTTATACCAGTGGGAGCAAAGGAGGTAGAGAAAGAAATTGAGGAGACTGACAATGGCCAGCAGAAAGTAGAAGTAGTCGAGATGTCCAGCGTCGGGATCGTTGGCCAGCCAGCCTTTGGACGCGGAGCCTCGCTGTGTGAACCTGTCGACGCCGTCGACGAAAATGCTGCTGAAGTAGAAGCCGAAGGACAACGTGCACAGGCAGATGGCAGTTCCCATGGACCGCATGCTCGTGGGCGATTCATTGTAGAAGAACTCGAGCTGACCCACGTACGTGAACGCCTCGCCGGCACCCACCAGGAAGTACTGCGGCAGCAGCCAAAACACACTCATGCCCTTCGATGTGCCGACTCGACGAGCTACTTTGAGCCTTTTCTGCTCCACGAGGGCAGCTGCAATCATTGCAGCTGTTGACAGCACCAGCCCTACTCCGATCCGTTGCAAGGTGGTGATGCCCTGCGATTTATGGGTGAAGTGCCGAGCACATCTTACGAACAGTCGGTCGTATAACACTATCATTGTCATGATACTGATCTGCAGGAAGACGGCCATGGAGGCAGGAGGGATCTCGAAGTGCCTCCCTATCTTTCTGTCCATGATCAGAGCTTGCTCCACACTGAAGGTGGTCATTTGTGCGTACACAGTCCAGAACATAAACGTCGTTCCCAGTATGGGCAGAACTCGGATCAGAACTTTTACCTCCTCCACTTCAGTTACGGTGATTGCAGGTCTGTTGGGCGGCTGATCCTTCGAAGCTTTTAAATCTCCAAATTTATCATCTTCATTACTTGCTGAGCTCTTGATCGCAGCTTTACTGAGAAATCTGTGGAATCACTCACAGAGTGAGTGGAAAGAAAATATTCTGAGAAAAAAGAAATTTCATCTGATTCATGATCTATCATGATCTTCTACTACCATAAGATATCGCTCAGAAAATTGTAGCAAGCTAAAGAACCCCCGAGGTAAAGAAATGAACAAAACTGGATCTCCACAGATCACAGATAAGTGGACATTAATTGAGTGAACCTGGCATCATCATTATATGCAACGGTCGCCACATCAAAAGCACTACTAGTATAATTCCTACACGATCAGAGTCGATATTATTCAGATGTACAGACGACGGCGAGACGAGTCTTACAAGAACTGGTTGCTATGTCTGATTCGGTCGTAACCTGGGTTGGCTTCATGCAGCTGGGAAACGTCGGCAGGGATCTGAAGCTTGTGATTCCTGAAGGCCGTGGCGAAGACCCGGTAAATTTGTGACATGGGGCTGCCTTTGATGGGACTGTATCTGTAGTATCGGCGACCCGAGAGGAAGCCCACCACAGCCAAGAGCATGAACGAGGCAGTGATGCCAAAACCCCATCCTCGGCCCAGCTTCTCTTGCACGTAGACGAGGACAGTAACAGCGAATAGAGCACCCAGAGAGATGGAAAAGAAGAACCAGTTGAAGAAGGACATCATCTGCTTCTTTTCACGAGGATCGTGCGAGTCAAACTGATCCGCTCCGAAAGCTGAAACACAGGCTTTTATACCTCCGGTCCCAAGAGCTATCAAATAAAGAGCAACGTAGAGTACTGCCAGCTTGAATCCGTGCACTGCGTGACATGGATCCTCCGGCTCGTTACAGTGAGGAAGCTGGAACTCGGGCAACGACGCAAACAAAGTTATCAAAACCAATCCCTGCAGCACGACAGCGTTATGAATCATTGTCCATATCCACGTACTTGTGTCCATGGAATTTCTTAGTCCATGCACGGAATTCAAAGGTCGTCAGTAATAATGCCCTCTACTGCAGGGGACATGCACTGGCATGTGCTATGGGCATGGCCTTGCACTTGACTCGGCCTGACAATCTGATGACTAACTCACGGACTTGGAGTTGCAAAAACTGCGGCATCAGAGGACTAACCAGAAATTGGATGACACCGAAAGTAGAGATGGTGAGGAAACGACCCAACCAAGTGTCGGCAACGTAACCTCCAAGTAAACAGGTGACGAAAGATGTACCCAACATGTTCGTTACCATGTTGGCCGAGTACGCCCTGGAGAGGTGCAGGTTTCCGACCAAAAAAGTGACAAGGTTGTAAATGATGCCGAAGGCTGACATTCTCTCGCACATTTCCGCTCCTGCGCGCGACAGGAAGTTCTATGTCATCGAGAAGCCGATATTGTTAGAGATGCTGGATGCTTTTCACATTCAGAGTCAAAACTAGAGGCTTTTGCTGTACGTCGAATTCTCGGTGGTCCGAGTTGAAAGTTACCGAAGATGAGAGGCGCAGTAATCCATCCTCCAGTCCTGGACTTGTCAGCTCGTCGGCCCTGGAAGTCCACGGTGTCGTTGTTGACTAACCAGGTTTCGATATCATCTTTCTGAATGTCCATCGTAGCGGCTTTGTCTCCGCCAGCAGCCATCTCCTCCTTCTGAGACTGCTGCAGTTTGAACCACTCACCGAATTAACAACTGCCAAAAAGCTCGCCGCCGTAACGCTAAATGACGTTTCCTCAGATTGCAACAGGCTCATGTTTTGGTCAATTACAATCGTTCATACTTCTGAAGGTACATCTGCCAATCGCATGGGAGCTTCCAGGACCTGTACATGTACTTTCATGTCAAACATACTTGCCATGCGAACTGTGCACCCAGTGGAGTCTAGGGAGAAACCAGATGTAGTAATGTGACTTCATAGCATATGACTGCGTTACCAACAGGCTTTTGCAGTGATCGCAACTGATCACTGAAGAAGTCTGGTACTGCTTCAAACCTTGCAATCCAACACGAATAATTTATACTGCAAGAATATGAATATCTATGCTGTCGGGAGATAAGGTTCTTCTGATGGATGATACAACGCAGGAGGAACTCACCATTGAAAGAAGGAGACGGGCAAGTTGGAGTCTTCGATCAGAGCGGAAGAAAAGCTCGATGGAAGATCGAGGATTGGAGGATTCCTCGATCTCTCGGACAGGAATATTAATGTCCCTTCGTATATACATGGAAGTTTCTAGTGCAGCACCGGTTCTGACGTGATCCCATCGAGCTAAGTCGTTATTCTGCGTATACCATCGAAGAGCACATTTTTGTCATAAGTCTTATCCAATTGTGGCATGTCAGATGGCACTATTCCTCCTCCATGGCCACAGCCTAAACCATGTCTGGTACTAGGGCAGCCATAGCTACTGACTTTAATCAGCTTTGGAAATCATTGATCTAAGCTCTCGAGGATCTGCTCTTGACTGAGGAAAAAACTATCGTTACCCCAACAAACGCTAGAAGTTTCAGCAGCGGACTCCCAGTGTGAACAACTTCGAGCGATGAATGTGTAAATTACTTTGAGCTAAAAGCAGGATTGTTCTGGACTTCACGTGCAGATCTAGCTTAGGTTCTCAGAACCAAACAGAGCGTTAAGTTGTCGATGGCATTCTACGATACTGAAGCGTTCTGTTCAGTCCTAGATATTCTGAAAGCGACATGCCATGAAATATAAATAGAGGTCATGAACATGGCTGATACAGATGCTCATCAACAAACACGAGACTGAACGTGAACATTGCACGAATTGAGACACACTACACTTTCAGCAGTGAGCTTCCTCACTGGACGTCGATGGTCACAGGGACGTGCGTAGTAAGAAAAACCAACGAACGAACGAACTCAGCAACCAACTGCAACAAACAGCAAGCTCCTGTTGCCCCGCCCGAGAGTCCGCTGCTCTTGAGACTCTTGAGCTGGTGGGCAAAGAATAAGCAAGTAGTCTGCAGCTGGTCTGCAGATTCGACGAAAAGCAGAGACTCAGAGCTTCCATCAGTCCAGGTATTAACTGAACGTTCTAATCCCATTAGATACTATGAGATTACTGAATGTTCATGGTTTGTCACCTTCTATGGTCCCCATGTTCACCTTTTGAGGGAGCTGTACTGCACTTGATATATTTTTTGTACTTGCAGTTCAAGAAGCCACGAATTACATTTATCACACAAATAATAAGACATTTGTGTTATCTGAGAAGAGTTATACAGAGATTTATAATATGCCTGTTCAGAACAATGGTATACGGTGCACGGACTCTCTTCTGGTTTATAAGTGACCCGTTCCCTACTCTCAACTTTTATTTCCTCATAATCTCACCACTTCATCTACATGTCGATATACAAAGGTGTCATGGATATACCAGAGGATGATAGCGAGCGTTCCTACGCTCGCTATCATCCTCTGGTACATCCTCCTATACAAGTTGTCTCATTTGATGACCAGCTAACCAACATCTTTCATCAAAAAAAATTCCATCGGTCCATGTGAAGAAGTAAAACAGGAAGGTTAGCCTGACTTTGAAAGCGCATGGGACAGATGAGTATATCAAAATATGAATTAGGAGCGAAGACTAAAACACCCGTGAAGACAGTCCAATTCATCAGCTATCTTGTTGATATCCCAACTTTATTTGGAGCTAACGGAAACCGCCTGTGTCTCAGTAAAACAGATTAGAAAGTAACCGAGACAGAGCCCACGAGGACCACGAATTCCATTGTCTCAATCAATAAATTATTATAACATCATAAGCAGTATAAGCTTGTATATCCCGTAGGATATGATATTGCATCATTCCTCGTATCCACGGACCAACCAAGCAGCTGCTATGCACCGTGCTTGCGTGTCAGAATTCCATACCCACACGGTTCTTCTCGTCAAGTCTTTGTACAATATTCCTCGCAATCTGCTCAAGATCAAACACAACCCCAGTACGTAAACGTTCGTCAAGCTCTAGATTATACTGCTTGTGTATTTTAGTTTAGTTTCTACCTGGAATAAAATCTCTTGTAGTTGTAAAATCCACATATCATTACAAGATTAAATTGACTGTCCCAAACTCAGGGAACCAAGATAAATTGTATTAATATACGTGTGAGAGGTTTCGGGTCCATTTTCTTTGTGTTTGCTTGAAATTGTCGTGCGAATACATATTGCCATACACTCTACATTGCTGACATGCTACTCACATACACATACGCACACATACACATATATAAAGCGCGAGAGAGTATACACTCAAATGTCACAACTCACAATGTAAAACATGCCAGATATTCGTCGTCCTTGGAGTTCATGGGACGTGACGAAAATAGTTGCCAGAGTTGCAGCCCATGTAGTTGGAGAGTTATCTCATGCGGAGGTTGCTAGGAATGAGTGTACTGAGACAACTTCTTTGGAGGATGTGACATAGCAATCAGTGAGAGTATCGCCTTAGTCTAGTGTGATTATAGAGGAATGGGAACTATTGATTGGTTCCAGATTACAGGAGAAGAGAGGCGACAGTTGACACAAATCTTACAAGATTAACGAAAAAACGAAAGATTCTCCACTGGAATTCCCGTAGGTATGATTGCCTCACTTGCAACAACCGTCACCGTCACAAACATAGATCGAGCCCAACCCATTTAACACTCGGAGATTCCACGTCGACACTAACTGGCACTACTCCCAACGCGCTAGGCTCGACTCAAAGAACTGACATTCTTCAAGCCGTCTCCGACCCTGTACCCCTCCCGACCTTAAACCCTATCTCAACATCTAAATATAGTAAGTACGAGAATTTGAGTGACACGACTCAAAACTACATGACAAAGCTCGGGAAGAAGAGCTTCGAGACGAAGTGACCAGTTTACATTCCTTTTGATATATTATCTGAGAGTCGTGCATGAGTATATAAGGAAGTTTAGTAATGTTGTTCTTGGATTAATTCAACGTACATCAAAGTGTATTCTATGAGAACAATCATTGCTTTGAGAGTGCAGATAGAGGACTATACTGAAATATAACTATCTTGATTTTGAAGTTTGTCCCTCCAAATTACAGCTATATGGGAAAAAATGGATGTTGAACTTCTGAACATCGATCTCCAGTAAAAGCTGAAGGCCTATAATATATTTTACATCGTCACTATGCGCGTTACAGCTAAGTTGTATTTATACTGGGATAGCACATAATGATCTTAAATAAGAAAAGGCTGCACGGTTCCTCATACAGGGGTAATGAAGAGATTTAATCATTGGTATCTCAGTAAATATTTGTCAACTTTTCTCACCAGAGTGGTTCGGGGTGTTTGAATCCAAGCTAAAACATATCATAGACTTTAACAAAAAGGGGAGTTAGTTAGTGATAAGTCATTTTATGCAAGGTATGAGCTTAGATTTCTGATATGTGGAATTCCAGTACGTCTTTTGTGGTTTCCATATTCCATGACATGGTTGTGCATGTTGCTCAATGGAAGAACGGTGGCATTTATTCTAAGGGGCACATTGGTCATTCTTATGAAGACGATAGATGTTAGTAGTCAATAGTGATATAACTAAACCATGTTGATGGAACTCAACTTCAATTACAAGATACAACAGGTTGCAAGTATTTCAGTAATTTTCAGCTTTGAACATATCCTTGCTTTCGATCAACCGAGAACCAAAAGAATCATTGGATGTTTATAGTATCAAGATTTTGACTAAAAAATTGGAGTCATGGGGCCTATGTGTCACAAGATACTCGTGTCAAAGATTTGAATTGGATGGTGATTTGCGAAGAGGTTTGGTGGAATGATATCGGATATCACCACGCTCCTCAAATTGGTGCCAAGGTTCCCAACAATGGACTCTTTCCAGGTGTACCCTGTCATGCTCTTGAGCATTTATGTATGGTCGAGAGACGAAGTGAATCACCCAATGCTCATAAGAGAGAGGACTTTGGAGCTAGTATTACACCGGTTCCTACATTACTACAAACATCAGTTGGTGGTTCAAGATTTGTATATGGAACGTTTCACATGTACTGGAAGAGAAGAGAGGCAAGTGACTGCGAAACCACTTCTAGCTCTTTTCACATAGAGATCATGTCAAAAGCTGGGCAACAAGAGTTTTTGTATAAAGAAACTTATCTGTGTTGAATATGAAATAAACTTTATAAATTTTATGTTCATCATTTCTTTAATTTATGTATCTCATTTGTAAAAATAAATCTAAAAATAGTATTTTGGTACAAAAATAAAAAATCTAATACTCGGAATTTATGTTCTTAAGTACTTTGATTAAATGTATGTTATAAGTTGTCAACAATTATTTTCATTAAGTTTCATTGATAGAGATGGAAGTTTGAAGTTAAAGAATCACACAATCGATCAAATCGAATTTTAAACTTATCAATGTTGAATTATCACCATTCATAATCGAATTATCACATGATCATACGAAGAGTAGATGATTTTTTCGGCCGTATTAAGGTAAAGGAAGATTAAAGCACACAAAGATTGCTTTTGCCGAACGAGACTCTGGTGAGTGAGAAAGAATCGAGAAATCATGTCGCACACATAAACTCGAACTTGAAATGGAATCGAATGTACATGGTGAATTTCTTTTTCGAAAAAATAGAATCTTGACCCCTGTTTATTTGGAATTACTCCTACTATGGATTCCCAACTGAGATCGTTCTACCATAGTTCTTGAGATTGTCGGTGAAGCGATGCCACTCGTCACAACTTGCGTCCGGGCCACACTACGGCCCAGATGCAAATTGTGAAGAGTCCTAGCCAAAATTTGATACATGTGCAAATAAAAATATTGATCTTTGATATTAGCTTCGAATCTTCTAGGAATGATTACTGGAGGTATCTAAAACGAGGCTCGCGTTTGATACAATAGTCTAGAGCTCCTTGCGGATTGCTGTGCAAGATGTCAAAAACGCGAGTTTATTAACTTATGGATTGAGCTCAATTATAATGAGCATGTGTAGAATTACGCCCTTTCGAAATAGCATATGTTGTCTGGAGCCTATCCATCGATATGCTTTTGAGCACATTTGACCAATCTACTTTAGCTTTTCATTTAATGACCCTAATTTAATGTCAATGCCTGGCTGCGTCATGAAGAAAATCAGGCGTCTTCTTACAGAAAACGATAGTCTGCCCTCCCAAGAAGACTACTGCAGAGAGAACTTTGGAATTTGAAAGTTAGTTCAGACTTGCTTAGACAAGTTCCGATTTGACTGCAGTGTGTTTGACGAACGCAGAAAGTTGACTCGCCAGCTGGATCGGATGCTGCAGTCGAGCAGTCTAAAAACATGAAATACATATGAGGTCTAGAACTTTCGGTGCTCCGGTTTTTCTCGACGTCGGAATCTGACCAGAAAACGGCGTTGATTACGGTGTCGGCCGATCGATGTCAAATCAGCAGCTGGAGTAGGTACAACGCGCAGTGCGCCTGATGATCCGTGGGCTTCTTCTCGGCTCAACATCATTGGACTCTTGTCTTACGAAGAGCACTCAGCATCCGCTTTGGCCAGTCGTGCATGGAGAATGTAGATCTGTGCACTTGCTGCTTCGAAACTCCCGACAGTGCTGAGGAATAGCTCAGCGCTTTCCTACCGTAGCTAACGAATGATTATAACGGCAAAGGCATGTACTCATTTTTTTCCAACATGTTGCAAGGCCTGTGGGAGTCAAGACCCTCATTACTTGGACAGGGCGACAATAGCTATGCAAACCTTTTGCACAATCCTGACGAGCATGATCCGGAAACTGGCTGAAGGTAGTCCACATTTGGGCCCATCAACATTCAGCGCGTTCGCTGCTTCGAACTTCAGGCTTTATGTGCTTGTTCATGACGCTTGGAATCGGAACACAGTCGAATCTTATCCGGCCTTCAAATGCTACTCTGTTCGAGCACAGCTGTTGCTTGCGTGCCAGTGACCAAGTCCAGATGTGGACCTAACAGTACGTTCTCGATGAGGGGACCTGCTTGCCCTTGCCCGCAGGGTGAGCTGAATCATGCCTCATCTTGAAGAGGATGCTGATAAACGTGGCTTTTCTCATAGCACCTCGTGAATCTTGAAGTGATGGAGACCCCGGACACACCTTTCATCTTTTAAAAGCCCTTGAGCGTGCTCGATACTTCAAACCTCGCAGCAAGTCCCTCGCACAGATTTTCTCCTGTTTGAAAGAATGGTAAAGTATAGCTCAGGCATTGGCATGGGCCGTACGGAGGAACGAATTGCTCGCAAAACCGAGCCGGCAGAAGCTTGTGACCTTCGGCGGAATGTATGTCTCGGGACAAGATAATAAACCTTCAAGTTCTCGGATTGTTATCCGAGAACTTGATTCAATCAATCAAAACAGGAGAAATGCATCATCTCTTAGCGATGAAGACGATTGTCATTCGTTATTATATACCATAATCCGTCCCGATACCTGTATCCATGAGCGCAAAGTCATATAATTAGTTAATTTTTTTATTTAACTAATCATATGTCTAATTATTATCTGCCAATCTAGAATTTCTTAGTCACAGAGGAGATACGGGAGTACATTATTATTCAGCTCAACGAGGAATCAAAAATGCCCAGAATATGATAAATCGGGACGTATGGCACCAGTCTTCCAGGCGGAGGATGTACGTGACACGTATAGTACATTCCGATTCTCGGATATACAAACAACACTCTAAAAGAGAAGTTGACGACGAGATATTTCTGGTTGCAACTGCCAGGATCTAACAAGGAACATGGTCGGACAGCCACCGAGGGGATCGTACTGTTGCCCAGTGTACCATCGCCTACCTCTCCTAACGCCATAAAAGTAGCCCTCTACAGCTGCCCACCGTATCGAGACCATCGGAACCACATCGAAACCACAGGAACCAGACTGCTGCTGGTACTGCTGCTACAGACTCGATGCTCGACTACCGCCTTCCCGTATCGAAAGGTCTAGTTTGTGAACTCCCTGGTTCTCTCAGCTATAACAGCAATATCTGGTCGACAGGCGCAGCTGTCGACACAGCGAGGTGTGTCTTGCGCATTTCATCACCCGCACCAGTGGCGATACTCTCCCGCTCAGGAATGATTACATGAGGGTTAGCGAGAGCCTGCATTTCGAAGCAAATCCCCCCTTGCCGTACTGGCTTCCATCACTCATTCGAAGACTACCGCTGTCTTCTGAACTTGCCACATAAGTTTGCTCTGGCTCAAGGAGCTTCATAACAGATTACGTAGCTGCCCGATGTGCAAAGATGTGGATCTTGTTTACAGCAGAAACATGCATTGCTGATGGTTAGAATTCGGAGTACGTATAATTCACGGAATTTCTTTAGTTGGAGACTGCGACTAAACCCTTGTTTACAGCAGAAACATGCATTGCTGATGGTTAGAATTCGGAGTACGTATAATTCACGGAATTTCTTTAGTTGGAGACTGCGACTAAGGTTTGGTGGCAGCATCGGTCGAAGCTTCCACGTCTACCTACTGTAGATCCGGTCAACTGATCGTGGTGGCAGTTTCAGTATGTCGCGTACTTGTCCCTCTCCTGATCGAACTATGTTTCCATCTTCTAGAAGCACAGATCCCAAATTGGATTGCTTTTGCACGCTCATTCTCACTCGCCCCTCACTTCTAGAGAAAATATATGTCCGCGAGAATTACGAATCGATGATGTTGTGCACCAGAAGTAAGCTGCACCGGGCAAAGTTTGACTCCACGCTCTTGGACTTCCTCACCCTACGCTACGGTAGTTTGTCTAGCTGAAGTGGCAACTCCGTGAATCCAGGACTTGCAGTGGTTAGGTCGATGATCGTATTGGCAGTTCTGAAAGAGAAATACCCGTCTAAAAATGATACTTAGGAACTCGGACCTATATACCCGTCCGTATCGAGTCTACCCAGCATGCGTATCGTTGGAAGCTGTTAGGTGGACTCCATCCTTACATACAACCATATCTTTTAGGTGAATCTTGGAAGTTCCAGTAGTACCTTGGGAACAACCATGGCCAGAAAAAGTGAGGACTTCGGCCCGGCCTCTATATTTCTCACAGTTCTTGGGTGGTGTAAAAGGTTAAATCCATTCTACGAGGATTCTTCAGCTTGCATCAGAAAATCGAGAGACGATAAAAAGCATTTCTTCCTTTTGAAGTTGCTTCCGGTCTCAAACTTCTGTCTAGAGATCTTACGGGGACTTGACTTAAAGGTCTGCACGCCAAATGTTCGGTTCTGCTGGAGGTAACGTGCCATCACGCAATCAAATATTTTCTTCTTGTCTATTTCAGCCAGGGAAGATCTAAGTTTCGGGATCTGTATACACAAAACGTTAAAGTCCATGCACATCGGAACAAACGAACCTGAATCAGAATGGTCACTTAGGATCTTCCATTCACGAACAAGGTGTGGCCCTGTAGCCTATACTTTTCGGTTAATACACACATTGGTTGACTGCAATGTCCAAGGTCGCGTTCGTCCTGTGCACACCCGCTGTACTTTGCAAGTTTCAACATTGGACGACAAATCTTGGTTGGACCTTTCAAAAATGAAGAACACGACTACAATCCTACCCTGGTCAACATCACAGTGACCAATTCGGTCTTTTTGATTATACCAAATTTTAAGTGGCCCACCGAATCACGGTGCACGACATTCTTCCTTGCTAATGCGAACTACTTTTTTATTGCCTGGAGTCCTTTTCCGTCACAAAGATCGCATGGCACAGCACCTACGCCCTCACAGTATGGGCACCTTGGCTCTTCTCCATCGATCCACTCCAAAAACTGTACAAGGAGAGAGAATGTTAGTGCCATCAAAGTGTGAAAATCGGATCGCGTTTATACTGAGCAGTTTTTTAATTGATGCACGAAGTCACATTGACACTACTAGTGCGAAAATGTCGTGCCAACGTGTTGTATTACTCAAACAGAAATGAAGTCGTACGACCATCACAGTCAGACCTGCTTGCAGATATGCATTGTGTTTGTATACATAAGCAATTCAACTATGAAGGGTACAAGACAATGAAAAGCATGTACCTGTTCCTCGACATTGAGATCACCAGTTCCTTCGCAGTCTGTATGACGAAACATGAAGCGGTCAGGCTTCCATGAAGGAAAACTTCGAGAATATCGAAAAGCTATGAAGTGAACTCCTTGGATATCCATAACGGATATCTTGCATGCCACCAACATATGACAATAACGGATCCTTTCGGAAACATTATTCTACTGTTGTTGTACATTTCCTGGATGACGCCCATTCAAAGAACAGCAAGCCCCTCGCTGGGTATCCATAAAAACCGTCTTTCCAATTCACCTAACGAGTCAGAAAACGTACCAGTACACAGCATCGTACCCAGGCCCCTGCATGAGAAGCAGTTTTCAATCACCAACTTCATTCCACTCCCATTTTGACTTTGTTGGGCCTTAATTGTAAGACGGCCGGGTTCCTCCCATCGATTTTCCCCAAGGAGGTAAACCCTCCTTTGAGACCCATGAGTGTCCTCGGCATTTGTTCGCTCATATCTATCAATCTCTCTGGACGAGCGCGATGCAGGCTCCTCCTTTTGGGGTGGAGACTTGGCCTGAACATTCATATCAACAAAACGTATCACTTTCATCCTTTTTCAACCAGATAACGGATATTCGTGGACTTTTTGTAAAAATTCCAAAAAAAATTCGAAATATTGATCATGAACGTTAAGCCGGGAAAACGATGTTGTGGTGTGCCAACTCTTCCTACAAATTGTGTTGTAGATACAATCAAACAAGAAACTAGAAACATATGCGTGCAGTTTTTTGCTCTTTCGAGTCTTATATCTCAGCTCCTTAAACCCTTAGTGCTTCAAACAAGCCTGTCTAACAAAGACGTCAAATGCAGAGAGTCATCGTTCCAGCATTCAAAGTGTTATCTTCAATTCGCCTCATTGTCACAGTTGCAACGGCCGTACCACAACTGGAGATTTTTTCTTCGGAGGCGTGACATCCTTTCCCATCGGCGGTGAAACACTTTTCTCGGTTTTTTCAGTCTCCTCTGCCTCCACCCCTAGAATGGTTGCCAGCAATTTCGCATTTACCAGGCCATCTTCCGGTACACCAATTGATGCCTGCATTTGCAAAATCCATAAGTACGATGTAAAGTGGAAGTGAGGAAAATGACTGGCGTTTCAGACGTTTTGAAACTTCTGATGGCAGCATTACCTGATAAGTTTTGACGGCACTCTCAGTGCCATCGGAGAACATTGAGTATTCAATGTCTTCCTCTCCAGAATAAAACCCCAGTTCAGCCAAAGCTTCCTGCAAACAGTACATATGAATTCTCATATAAAAAAAATGTCCGACTGGGTCGAGGACACTGTCAAGAAATTGACCACATGAAAGCTGGAAATTGACACAGATTGCAACCGCGAATCAGTGATTTGTGAAATTTACTGACCCTCTAGAGTCTCGACAATGCGCAAGGAGCAATTCTCAAGAATGAGAGTCACAGAGATAACTCAACTCCTGAAGGTAGCGAGCCTAGAGCATATCTATGAACCTCTGAAATTTAGTGAGACTCGCCTTCAAGCGCAAATGCAAGAAAGGGACCGCTCCTCCACACCTGCAGCTCTTTCACATCATCTCCATCCATTCCTGATTTTAGAGTTCTTGCTTTCTTCGTTGGAGGCGTGGATGCCGCGCCACTCCCCTTGGCAGTCTGGGAGGTTGGAGCGGATGGCTGGGGCCTGCTTGCCACAGGAGTCGCGCTGTTGGAAGCTCCATTGGACTTGGTGGGAACATCTTTGGTGGTCACAACTGCAATCAGCTCCGAAGGAACTACAAAAGCGAGGGGGTTGGATTCAGCTGGTGACCTCACCTCAGCTTCCGCTTCAACAGAAGAGGCAATTCGGGGAATTTGCTTCACAGTGCGAGTCTCCGACTCCCCCAGAGTCAGAGCATCGTCCGACACAGGGGCACTCAGAGCTTGCAGGAGGGTCTTCATCCCTGTCACTAAATTCCGCAGAGAAGCATCTGTCACCTCGTCCTGTCGAACTTGAGACCGAAGCTCTTCCAGTTGCAACTTCAAAACCGCCACCTGATTCTTCAAAATTTCGGATTCCTGCAACAATTCCTGCTTCTCCTGGACCCAACGAGCTTCCTCCCTCATCCATCTCTGCTCCTCTCGGAGCCATCTCTGCTCTTCCCTGACCCATCGCGCCTCCTCTTTCTCCCAATTCAAGTCCGCTCTAATTCGGAGAGCAATGTGCCCCGAGCGACCTCCACCTCTCGGCGGATCTCTGCTCCTCAGACAAGCAAACCGTTCGACCTTCGAAACCAACTCCACCGAGCTGGCCCGAAATCCTGAAGAAAAGGCCGAAATCCGGCTATGCCGCGATTCCGACAGCTCCCATTGACAAGGGCACGCCCCCACCGTCATGCTCATGGCCATCATCCTCGTCCTGCTCCTGCTGCTCTCGCTCTTTCTTCTTCAGCGCCACTCTGCTCTGCTCTGTTCTGTTCTGTTCTGTTCGGAACAGCACTTCCGAAACTCACGTTGTGGAACAATTTCCTCCTATTCCACGGCGGTTCATTTCCTCGTGTTCCCGGGTCGAGCCCATGCACCATCCATCGCCACCGAAACTTCGAGGCAAACCATGTGGATATGGTTGTTCCGCCGGCGTCCTCGCGAGCCCAGGTCAGCTGAACCCACTGAGCTCAGCAGCTGCTGCTAAGATAGGGGGCTAAGATCTCCCCTTTTGGTGTACGTAGATTCCCGGCCCAATATTTCTGCTGGACCGGGGCAAGTGTGGCGGGGTGAGTGTACAAGCTGGCAGGCTTGCAGATTCATAGTCAAAAGTTTTCTGGAAGGGTATCGTCCGTCGCGCTCACTTCTATGAGAGGATCTTCTGCGATTTACAGTCCTTCCGGCCGACGAATATCAAGGACAGCGATGTCACGCTGCCAACTGCTTGCAGTCACTGCTAAAGTCATTTGATGCTGTCTTTTGAAGTTTCTGGATTCTGGCAGAAGTTTTTAAGCGAGAGGGCCGATTATCGTGAGAAGGACTTTAAAAGTCATGCAGAAGACTTCGGGAGAATCAAACCTGCCCAAGAAACTAGTACGTTCAGGGTACTTGTCTGGACATTCGGACGACCTCCGGTGGAAGATTGCTGTTTTCAACTTGGACTTGACTGGGTCTCCATTCTGAGAACATGGCTATTTATTTCTCTACGCTCATAGGTTAGATTGAGTTGTGAATGTCATTTCGTAATCTTCTTTTGCTGGTGTATCTTGAGTAGAAAGAATAGAATTTGTGATAAGGTTCAGATAAGGTTGTTACTGTATTTTTTATACTTGTCTCGAGCTTTGTATTTTCCTTTTCTAATAAATGTGATTAAAATTGTCATAATTCACCAATAATTGCATTGTGTAAACTCATTATATGATGATTTCATGTAGACAGGAATACTTGCCAACTCCAAACAAGACACATCAGAATGTACTGAAGTGGAAATTTAAAATGCATCAGTATCCACTGTTCTTTCTTATGTTGAGAGATTTTTACATAAAAGAAATTTAGACACATGGAAAATCTATTAATGTATCATGTTCTGATTTGATTCTTATGATCGCTCACTTTAGTTAATTAGATAATGTTAGATATCGCAATATAAGAATGTTAACAAAAACTCTCTTTAGATAACAATGGGTTATTATGTATTACATGAAGGTGAGCTCGCAAAGTAATCATACATATCCTATGTCATTATTGTTGAAAATGCTTCCCAGAGTAAATAATACTTTGGCCTAATATTTCAATAAAAAATTCTTGTTTTCTTATACATAACATAATATTCCTTTTTCTTTTCTATGCAAAATAGCTGGATTAATATTCTTAAAAAATTATATTATTTTAATTTTAAAAGTTTAAAAATAATTATGTTTGTATTGTTAATAAAAAATCTTTAAAGTATTAGTTTATACTCAAAATCTAAATCATAAAATCTATTGATGTGATATGAATAACAACAACAAAAAATTGCATCTAAAAATGATTATTTAAAATTTAAATTATCAAAGATAATATGTATATAATCTAAGATAATTAAATTAAAATTCATAATTACAAAAAAAAATAAAAATTAAATGGAATTTTTGATCAAATTTATATGCTAATGATCCAATAAATAGGGTTAAGATTGATTTACAGTACTTTAGGATACAAAAATTTAAGTAAATTGATTATAACTTATCTAAAATAAATATATCTATAAAATATATATGGTTTAATTTGAAATTGAAATAAAACCGTTTTATTCTACTTTCAGCTAGCTTTCTTTATTTATTTATTGAAAATATTCTATAATTTTCATAATCTAAAGATACTCTTCAAGAACTTTCAGTTACTTGATAGATTTATGATGTACATGATACAATCAATGAAATTATATAGATTGATGTAGGTTAGATGACTTTGATGATTTTAAGTAAAATAACTTTCAGAACAATAGTCATTTTATGCATTGACAAGGGCTTTTTATAATATAAAAGTACTTTAAAAAAATTTCATGACAATTTAATCACTTATTATTGAAAGAGTACAAACTAGATTATAACACCATAAGTGTATCACTAGTCTAATAATCAAACTATATAATGATCAGAACTACACATGTTAAGCTTACATGTTGAAACATATATTGAAATTTGTAATATGATTAGCACATAAATAATATTTACCTTCATTTAAAATATGCATTAAGATTGATTTGTGTAAAATTACAATGAAATATTTCAAATTTTCTTTGAAATCATATTGATCCTTTTTTTTCAAAATAAATATCAATTTTGAGATTTTAAATCTATCTTTTGATTTATTCCTTGATGTTGATATATATATATATATAATAAAAATAATAATAGAGTAAATTTAAAACTTTTTAATTTATTAAAATATATTTTTAAAATTTAACATTTCTTATAAAATATAACATTTTTTATAAATTTTTTTTGATATAAACGTATTTTACAAAAATAAATCTTGATTGAAAAAAATAATCAAACATAAAGACTAACAAAAATTTTAAGACTACCTTCATGACTTTTTTACACTTTCACAATATTTTGCTTATTAATGTTTTGCTTCAAATTGCAATTATTATACATTAGTTCTTTTTCTTGCATTTCTTTCCCATCTTCAGTAAAAGAATGGTATGACTAACATGAATGTGTTATGTAGGGTTTCAAGTACAGATTACATACAAGATAAGAAAGAAATTGTTAAATACACCACACCACCACTAGCCATGGAGCTCCGCACCACACCGCGCAAATGCTACCACCACACAACAAACCAACATCTAAAAGTCAAATGTAGAACGCGCGTCTACCAAAAAGCGCTGCAACGTAAACCTGTGGAGAAGGAAGAGGTATGGTGACTGGGCTTTTTGATTGATTGTAAAAAATTTCAATATATAATTTAAATTTATTTATTTAATTCAATTATCAATTTATTGCTTGATTATCACAAAAATTTTGTGATTGAACATAACATTGAAATATGAAATAGTCTTGCTCAAGCAATTAAATTACATGTTCAATTTAACAAATTTCATAACATGATTTGATGTTCAATTTCCATTGGGACATAACACACAATTCGCTTGTATGGATGTAGATAAATGTTCATATTTACTTATCATCAATTTATAATAAAAGAAAATATTAATAAAAATATTAAAAATTGAATATATTTTGTAATTAAAAACTTTTGGATTTAATATTAAACTAGTATTCTAAAATATGTTAAAAATTGTGATCTTGAAAAAAAAACATCTTAATTTTTTTACTATTGTAATAAAATAATATATATTATACAACAATATAATTATTATATATCATAAATATATTTTATTCAATTAAAAGAAAATCTTACAAACATATTTACAATTAATGTGATGATAGAAAATGATTGAAATAAAATTATATATACATATGAAATATTATATATAGAAATAAAATATTGAACAAAACATTGTACGATGTATACAAAATTGCTCTAAGATTGCTTGAATGATTGACAATAGAATATTTTATTAACTTGTATATGCGAATAGTTTTGTTTGAATTTTTTTTTTCAATCTTTTGCTTTTGGCTGTCAAACATGTTTTGCATATAATTTATCTTCAAGCATTGATTTGTTTCACAAACTGAGGTATTCATTTTACTACATGATACAATAATGAAATACATACCTCCATATATAAGGATCATTTCAAAGTCCAACAAGATGCTTCAATCAATTGTAATATACATTAATGTCACAAAAGAATATTGTACATATGCATATGCAGATGTGTATGTACAATATTCAAGACAAACGTTAGTCCATATCTTCAATTGGTTCAACCTTCCATGACTATGACTTCACTATCAAAATTTATGTCTAAAAAATATTTGTCAGAATAACATTTTGTTACAAAAATAATCATTTGCATACCAACTTACTCTCATTAGATGATAATATGCATCTTGCAACTTCTAACTAATATAAACCAATTGAAACTTAAACCTGTCATAAAACTCACAATGTAAACTTTTATAAATCGATAGATTGATTAGAAGCTGTATGATACTTTCCTAATTGCTCAAAATGTACTCCAGAATGTAGATTCCACTTCCATTTTTTGATCAAATTCCTTCTTTTTTTTTAAATAAAAAATTCTCTTTTCTTTCATCATTTGATAATAAAAATTTTTGGTTTCTTCACGTCAAACTATTTTCAAAACTCTTCCATAAATCGTGTCACAATTTAGCCAAAAAGGTTCTAGTCTGTCAAAGATCTATGTTGTCTAAGTGAGTTCTATGTTTTCTTACCGTCATTCAACTGTCTACTTCTAGTACTTGATTTTGTCATTTTTTTTTCACTAAATTTTGTAGTTGACTTTCTTTGCTCACTATAAGTTAAGCCACCACCTCTTATTTTTTCAAGTTGGTACTTGTATTCTCACCTCTGTTTTGCTCTCTTACCGTCATCCAATAGCGTCCTTGTGATACTTGGATTCGTCATTTCTTTTCACTAACACTTGTATTTGATTTTCTTTGCTCATTAGAAGTTAAACGACCACTTCTTGTTTATGGAAGTTGATACTTGTCTTCTCATCTCTGTTTCGCTCTTCATCGGTATAAGTTTTTTCAGTTCCAAGAATTGACAGCTATTTGGCTCCGTGTCAATTACCTTGACTTTTTAAAATCATGAATTTGGCACTTCATACATTCATCTTTGTCCCACTAGTAGATTGTATTATCAACTCCTTAGACCTAATTGTGGGAATACTTTTGCACAAGTATGAGCATGTTTGTAGGACTATCTTTGTTTAATATATAATTACTAATTTGAGCATCTTTGTGACAGAATCTTCACACTAGTGTGAGCATTTTTGTAATAGCATATTTTCACTAATAGTAGCATCTTCATAAAATTATATTCCCACTCACATGAGTATCTTTATAATTGTATTTATCACAGCTTTGGGCCTATTTGTAACAATTTTCTTGATCACTTTCGTTCGACACTTTGCCTCAATCACATTTCCATTCTTCAGTAATTTAGCTACATCACAACATTTAAGTTTTTAAAAAATAATTCGTGTGAAAATTTTTTTTTTATTAATTTTAAATATCAATCATAAATTTTCTCTGTTAATATTATTCTAAAATTTCAATAATTTTGTTGAAAAAAGTAAGAAAATAATTATATTTATTTTAAAAAATATTTAAAATTTAAATGTTCTCAATATTTTATTCTAGCATTGTACAGAAGATTTCAAAATTCCTCATTTCTTAATATTTTAAAATTTCCCCCTTTTATTACAAATATATCAATTCTGATATATATATAATTTGATCGGTCTTACAATATTTTGAAAATTTCACACCCTGATCTTTGTCTTTGAACTTTCATGTTCAAATTTTATTGTATAGCTCTAAGATTAATCTTTTGGATTTTTTTGTACTTAATTTTTAAATTTTTTTGCACTTCTATCTTTAAAAAAATTTATTTCAAATAATTTTTATCAATTAAGAAATATATATAAATATAAGAATTGAAGAAGAATTTTCCCCATTTCTATATTAAATATTAAACCACTCTAGGAGAATATCATTGTAGAGACTATTTATCCAAGATTTTAGTAACTTCTTTCATCTGAAGTTTTTTCTTCTGTTCAGTTGGCATTTATTCTAGACGAGTCGAACTCGGATACTCAAGAGCTACACTCTTTTCTTTTGGGTTCATAATTTGCCTTGCCTTTTACTTCATTCCTTATATTGTGTTTAATTTTTTGTTCATAAAATATAAGTAAATCTTAGACATTTTTATTCAAATACAATAGTCGTCTAGACACTGCTTGCTTCTTTCCAGATAATTTACCAAATGGCCAATTGCAAGAGGAAAATTCGAAAGTTACAGTTAGTAAGATTATTGGCAAAAATTCACATCCAGCGTGCTTTGGAGTCAAGTTCACTGTTTCTTACTTCTCATATCTACCTTAAGTTCGTCATTATGTACTTTGGATGATGTGGGTAATAAAGGAAGTAAAGTCAGATCACTTTTCCACAAGGTTGAGAATTAATATGAAAGGCCCTACATAGTTTTGGGATCATCAATTCGATTATCATGAAAGATATTAGTATGTCCGGAGGGTGTAAATACTTGAGCTTTCTTGTCTTCTGGAGACGTGACGTCGTAGTCGACAAAAGTCGACCACATAGATACCAGTCATGTAAAGTAGTGTCTTTTAAAGAATAAAGAAGAAGAAGAAGAAGAAGTCTGAAGGCAATGCTATTGTAGTCCGAGTAGTTATTGGTGGAAATGCTCATTCCAGACTTTATGCCAGTCGACTAACGAGAAAAGCAGTGAGGACCACAGGGAAAGTAGAAGAAAGGGCAAGGAGAAAGAGAGATAGAAGGAGATTATAAAAGACAGCGGACAGCTCAAGGTCGGAAAGTGGAGGCTGGCCATGTTCACGCCCGAAAGCATATAATTCATTTCTCCAGCGAGCGTGAGGCTATATCTCTGGGCTTGTTCTCACAGTCAACTCGTTTTGCCTTGTCTATCGTCGACCCTAAGATCTGAGGTCCAAACATGTTTGCTGACACGATCGTGTTCAGCTCTTGGATCTCATATCATGGCACGGGCATGGGGTCTTGTCGTGCTCTTGAGTGGCATCCTCCTCCTCTGAAGTGCGACATCACTAATCCACTCTGTCGTGAGTACATATGAAGTCACAGAAATAGGATTAAGCTGATGGCGAGGGAGGACATCCATCAGGAGGTGCTGCACGGATTGAGCACTTTTGCATAAAATCTGAGAGAATTTGGTGCGGGTGCTCACCAGACGGGTGGGTGTTGTGTGTGTGAGTAAAATCATGGAGCGAATATGTCATAGAACAAATCGCATGACATAATTGCAGCCAAGAGGCGAAAGCGGCTTTTGGCGTTATTCTAGAAATTTGCAGCAAAGAGAGAAGGAAAGCAAGGGCGAAAAGGAAAGAACTGAATGCCGAAGGAACAAAGCAAGGCCAAAGCTCAGGCGCAGAAACATGAGATGGTCGGTCCTACATGCACTGGTGTGAAGCATAATGGAGCGTAGCGGCTGGCTGATGCTCGCAGCCGCCGGGTCTGAACTGGGGGCGGCCGGACCCCGCCGTGCCTCTTTTCGATTTAATGAGCTTGCTTGCTCCCAAAGATTCTGTAGGGACTCGCAGGAATAGTTCTGCAGGGACCAGCTCCGAGGACTCCTCCGCCGCGACGCCATTCCACGGAGTCGCAATTTCTTGGAGGCGACGATGGTGGGGGCCCCCTTGACCAATGATCGCAGATTGCCCCTGTTGCCTCTGGCGCGACGTCGAACCGGAGTCGCGGCCACACTCGAGATGGCGCTGCAATGCCGATCCGCTTGCAACTGCGAGGTGGCGTTGTAGACAAGTCGTGAGGATTATTGGCTCGAAGGGGTCACGGTCGACAATTCATGATTCCGCTTTCGACGCCGTCGAAGAAGCTGATAGACTGCGAGGCTATCAACTTGTCTAGACAGACGAGTCCTCTTTTGAGGCGTTGATTGATTGCTCGGGCCTTGAGGCCCACCATGGTCGCGAAGAGAAATGTGGCGTCCTTAGGACGTCGCTGCCAGAGAAGTCTAACACTACTACTACATGAAACTAGAACTGAGTACGGGCCCACTCTTACATAGATTGGGTTCGACAGTGCGATCTGAGGTGCTCGCCGGTTAGATCATGGAGGCTCGGATAGAGGTAAAACTTCATAGCAGCCTGAGATTTACGTGCACCGATTGATGCTAGATGAGGTCCTCCACATCTATTTCCATATGTCATGCGTGCCAGCCACGATAGGAATTCTCGAGTTGCAGACGATCAACGACATGCTCCTCAAATGACATTGGATGACGACGGAGATAGTCTACTCATGTTGAGATTCAACGGCGCATGTGCTCATCCGTGATATCACCCGTACAATCACATTCTAAGAGGCAAATTGGTGAGATACCCATCATGTGTTCCCTCACATCAATGAGGCAAGCGAGCAAACCGCAAGTTGTCAGCTCTTACTGGCAACTACAAAACACACCGAAGGATGTGGCCAAAATTGACGCCCGAACTCTCCGGTGCGAGACTTGGCTTCCAATGTACACTTTGTGTGACTGGATCATCGGCGAACCGACCTCCTAGTCGCCACCCAAGCTCCAAGAGCGTCCAGGAAACGACCCGCGACTGAACGGAGTAAATCCGGACGAGCAGATTGTCCAGACGCGGCCGTTCACAAGAACTACTGTCTGGACTCCGTACAGCGCCCGCGGGCCACGTATGAACAAAAGGCCCAGCCAGGAGAGCAGAAACGCCCAGGCCGCAGCAGGAAGTGTCTGCGCTAAGATCCCGGGGCGTCGTCCGTCGAGAGTGGGGTCCCGACTGGCGAGGCTAGGCGAAGGGAAATAAAACTGCGACATCGGTTTCCCTTGGCGAAAGGTCGTCGATCTACCTGACTGACTTGCACCGATCCGAGCTGGCAGGCTGCCATTCTTGCCTGAGGGACGACTTTGTCAGTCCCTCTGGCAGAGGGGGGAGAGAGAGAGAGAGAGAGAAAGAGAGACGAGAGAAGAGAGTGGTGGAGTGAAAACGCAACCAGTGTCTGCGACGGCGCCTCTTGTGGGCTCGCGTCTGACGTGAGGGCACGTGCTCCAGAACAGGGAGGTGCGGGATACAAGAGCGCGGGGCCGGGCGCCGCTCAGGATAAGAACAGTTCGCGCAAGGCGAGGCGAGGCGAGGCGGGGAGGGCCACGGAGCGGGCAAGGAGGGAGGAGAGGCGAAGGCGTGTGCAGAGGGCCGGGCAGTGATTGGGATCGAAATGGCCGGATTGACCCCTTGAAGCGGGCGCGCAACGCGTCGAGGTCCAGGCTGGCGCATTCCATTCAACGCTGGCAACGAATGCGAGGCATTGAAACCTCCTCCGCAGCTGCTTTTCCTGTGCCCTCTCCTTACGAACTAACGACAGGACGCCTCGTCCTCCTGCTGCTCCTGGCCTGGCCTGGCCTGCCTGCCCACCATCTCCTTGGGAGCCTGAGAGGGAGTCAAAGAACGCTCCTCTGTGCCTCGCTCGTCGCGCTCACTCGCTCCTCAACTCTCCAGAGGAAGACTCGGGTGGTGGTGAGGTGTGGTCGATTCCATTGTTCTCCTGCCTACCTGCCATGCGCGAGAGACAGAGGCCGAAAGAGAGCGAAGGACCCTGACCTGGATTGTGCTGATCTCGACCTTCTCATTTTCTCTAAAGCTGGAAGAGGAGAGACAGCTGCAGCCAGACAGAGACAGGAGCAGGGGAGAGTGAGGCGGAGCCAGGGGCAGACGAGGGGAGAGATAGAGAGGGAGAGAGATAGAGAGAGGAACGAGGGAGAGGGAGAGAGACGCACGAAGAGCGGCAGCGGCAGCCAATTTGGAGTCATTGGCAATTGCTACTGTCTGTTCGTCAATCATCGTTGTCGTCGGGCATTCGAAAGGTTTTCTTTTTTCTCTTTGGAGCTGGTTTCTTAGTTTCGTAGTCGACAGGAAAACTTGAGGTGCCCGACTTACTCTCGCTCGCTCTTTCGTTCGTTCATTCTCGCCAGTAGGCACTAGAGCGAGCCATAGTCTGCTTAGCTCGAGACGGTTCTGCTGGAGATCGGGGCATGTCCCATCGCCTCTGTATCACCCGAAAGTCGTGGGTCGCAGGGAAACCATAGCGGATTTTGGGCAGGCTTGGGAGGATCTGCACCTCCGACCGAGGTTTTCGCGGCTTTGGATACGTTTCTGATGCGCAGTGGTTCTGGACGTGTCTATTTCCGTAGCTTTTATTGGTCGTAGGGCATGTGAGGGACGTAGGATCTTTTGTAGAGAGTCCGAGAGACAAGTGTGTCAGCACATTGCCCTCCAAGGACATTTGCTCTACGCCAGTCTGAACGGTCTCGATTGCCCGAGAAAAAGTAGTGTTCGCAACTGCTGTTCCGCGAGCACACACGAGAGAAGGGAGAGGATAGGAGAGAGAGTGGGAGGGAGATTGATTTTGGGATTGCTTGATTTCTGCAGAAGTAACCAATGGCGCCGGTGCAGCTAAAGCTGCGTAAGGCGCTTGGCGTAGTGAAGGACCAAACCAGTATTCAGCTGGCCAAAGTGGTCGGTTCACCAGATCTGGATGTTGCTCTCGTCAAAGCGACCAGTCACGATGAAGTTCCCACTGACGAGAAGTATATGCACGAGCTCTTGCACTACGTCTCGTACTCACGCGGCTACACTAGTGCATGTATCGCAGGTCTGGCGAAGAGGCTTAGCAAAACTCACAATTGGATAGTCGCCTTGAAGTCTCTTATGGTTATTCATCGGTTGCTGCGGGATGGGGATCCCTTATTTGAGCAGGAGCTTAATCAATCGGGTAGTCGTTACGGGGTTCGAATCCTTAACATGTCCAACTTTAGGGACGACTCGGCGTCGAATGCCTGGGACTACTCTGCGTATGTTCGAACTTACAGTTTGTTCCTCGATGAGCGTCTCGAATGCCTAGCTCTCTTGGGCATGAGTAGGGCTGACAGAAAATCGCCCGATGGTAGAGAAGGTAGGAGGTCCCCTGGATATGATAACAGGAGGACCCCCAGGGACGAACGCAGCAGGCATAGCAGCTACGGTGGTGAATACGATGATGACCGCCGAGATGGAAGTTCTAGGAACGGGAATGGAAATAAGGGGAACGTCCCAATGAAAGAGATGAACACGGAAATGCTCTTAGACAAGCTCCCAAGGCTGCAGAGGTTGCTGGAGCGCGTCCTCGGTTGCCGTCCCACAGGGGCTGCACGGGTCAATCGGCTAATCCAGATCGCTCTGTATTCAGTGGTCACGGAGAGCTTCCAGCTGTATGCCGATCTGAGCGAGGGCTTGAGTCGTCTCGTCGACGGCTTCTTCGAGATGGAGCACTCGACTGCAGTCAAGGCATTCGACGTCTACAAGCGAGCTGCCAAGCAAAATGGCGATCTCACGTCATTTTACGCTCTGTGCAAAGACATCGGTGTGGGTCGCTCATCTGAGTACCCCAGCGTGAGCAGAATTTCAGCGGATCAGCTCGATGAGTTGGAGGACCACTTGAGGGATGGCCGCACGGCGCTCGTAGTACGTAAGGAGAAGAGCCCCGAACCTCAGCCTAGACCCAGGAGCCCTTCTCCTGAGCGTACCTACGAGGACTCGATGGCTATGAAGGCTCTTCCTGCTCCCCCAGTCGTGGAAGAGCCGGTACCCGAGGAGCCCAAGCCCGAGGTCAAGGAGCCCCCTCAAACAAATGCAGATCTATTGAATCTAGGAGAAGGTGCTCTGACTGCTGAGGAGCAAGAAGATAGGCTTGCCCTTGCTTTGTTCACTCCAGGAGGTGGAGCAAATGGAAGCTGGGAGTCCTTCGGTCCCGGTGATCAGCGGAACAAGCCGAGCACTACCGATGCCTTCGCAGAGCTGGCCGGGAAGGCCGGGTGGGAGCTTGCATTGGTGGAAACTGCCAGCAATCTTTCGCAACAAAAGCAGGACACCTTAGCAGGTGGTTTCAATCCTCTCCTTCTTGATAGCATGTATGAGCAAGCGGATGCTAACAGAAGGTTGGCCACCGTGCCCACCGGGAGTGAGAGCAGCGTCGCCATTTCAACCGGCGCCGGAAGGCCCGCCTCGGGAGTATTGGCCCTGCCAGCTCCAGTTGCGGTCGCGATGCCTGGACAGGATCCTTTCGCTGCCTCGCAAGTCGTCCCACCTCCGCCCTACGTACAAATGTCGGACATGCTGAAGAAACAACAGCTTCTTGCCCAAGAGCAGCAGATGTGGCAGCAGTACCAAAACGAGGGAATGCAAGGTTATTACAGCATGATGAGAGTTTACAACAATGGTCCAGTGTACTCACCTCCTCAAAATTCTTTGGCGTTTCCCTACCAAGGTCACGGTACGCCACAAACGCAATTTTCGTACCACTAACTAGATGTGCCGCCATTCATTGTAGAATTCTTATTCAGCGGTACTGTGTAGAGTTTGTCTCACACAAAATGCAGGAGACTGTTAGATAGGCTAGGATCCGCACTGAGGACGGGTCGTCTGCTTTCGTCAGTAAGGAGAATTCCTTTTCTCTTTCACCGAAACGAATCGATGATTTGCGCCATTTCCAGGTCGGTAGCAGAGACTACTGCTTTTTCTGGACTATTGTTTTTCCCTCAGAAGGGTCGATGTTCTCATACAGATATGTACATTCTTTGCTCTTATGAAAACGGTAGCGATGAAATGAAACGGCAGTGTTAGGACTGCTAAGTACTTGGCTTTATAATCTTCTGTACGAATGCATTACGCAGGAGACATGCATTTGCCAATTATTCATTCCACAATTTTAGTCTACTTGCGTACTTCTGAATCCCTGTACACTCGAACCATTGCATACTCGACTAGCCTTGATTCTTCTATTCACAACCCGAATTGTGAAACCACATTTACTGCGTTTGTTCAGAACTTCACAGCGCTCGTTTCCAGAATACAGTGTAACCACCAAACCATATGTGCTTTATCATATGAATGAATACTCTTTTTACTCCATGAGGATTCGCAGAACTACGAGTCTATCCATACTCTTTCCCAGTGTTACTTTTTCTGCAGGTGATGCAGACTGCATTTTTTTCGTGTGGACTCGTTCAGTTGGAAATGCTAGCAATGAACTCGAACATGTATGAACTCTGACAAGGAAGGGGATATGAAGGAAATATCCAGATCATGAAGTTTAGCTTTTGATTGTTTGCTCAATCTGTACGAGGGAGGGTCTTTCAAATAGAGGACTCTTTTCATGCATGAGATGCCGTTCGTGTTAATGTTGATCGCGCGTAGTTCAGGGAGATATTCTGTCCTAATTGTGGAGCGAGGCATGCAGGAAAACTGGGCAGCACGACGTAACATGGAGCACGATATACAGCATATAGCATTTTAGACAAGAATTCAAGACAAAAGCAGCATTGAGTGGGAATATTGTGTCCTGTAATGTAGTGACGAGGCGTTGAATCTGGAATACATCAGGTGCTGTATTTGGGTCAGCCCCGCCTTCTCAAGATGTCAGGTTTTGCGCTAAAGGTTCCCATGAGGACTCCGCCGTAAACTCCGCAAGTATAGGACTGTACCGCAATTGCGGCAGTACCGGGCGTGTACTGGCTACTGGCCCTACCATCCACAGTGTTCCATACCCTTCTCGCAACTCTCTGACTCGACGCGAGTACGGGACCGGTACAAAAGCCGGGAACGAGAGGGCACCTCGTAGGAAGCAACGTCGTAAGCTTGACACTGTGTAACCAGTCCAACTTCGCATACCGTCGCCGTCCATCTACGGCGAGAGTATGCCAAGTCGCACTGGGTACACACGCTTACGCACAAGTAAACGCGCATCGGACCTGCGACACCACGGCATCGCATCGGCGGTTCCACATTCCAGCGGTTGGAGCCATCCACGTGCAGCCCGATGTGCGCATCTTTTTCAAATGTTGACAAGTACATCCTCTTTGCTTCGGCAGATGAAGCTGCCCTTTCTGCTGTATCGTGGTCCGTGGCCCTTCACGGAGCTTTGTTCGGGCCTCGCCTCGGATTCACGCTCTGCTCGGTCCAAAGGACTACGGACAGGAAGATTGCCCCATTTATTCTCCACTGTATATTCTTTAACGAAACGGGTCGGGCCAGAGGGTGACCCGTTACACGACGAGGGACCGCATCCACGTCAGTCGAGCACGCGCGCATCGATTGGATTTGACTCCGTCACCCCAAACCGGAACGTTGCCATTGCAACTTGAAAGCCCGTTACTGCATCTTCTTTGTACCCGACCCCTTACTGCGCGTCACCCTGCATCAAGACGCACTACTCGTGGAGCTGTTCCGTCACCTCCCTTTAAATCGGCATCCCCGTCGACTGTACCAACATTATGAGGCCTAATAGAAAGTTTTTCGTTTGTGCATTGACCTCACATAAGCATAAACGCAGTGAATGGACACGTAAGACATCGAAAGGAGGTGTGACGAGAAAAGATGGGATCCAAGGCGAAACGCAGAAGAGCAAAGGCTTCGCTTTTAATCTTCGGCATGTGTAACAGAAAATCTGTGCTCCATACCGCCACAAGCAGCTACAAGAACCAACCCCCCATTCGACTCCAGGTTCCAAGAAGATGTCATTTCATCACATCGTAGACCTAAATATGTGCTCCCCATGGTCCTCTTTGAAGATAAGTTTAACCTCATTTGTCATGGAGTTACTAGCATATGTGGAAAAGACTTCCGTCTCTTCCTCGTCGAAACTCAAATCTTGTGTGTAGACAGCGCAGTTCTGCAAGTCAGTCTCACGCTTACGAAGCCAAAAGCCAGAAGTTAACGAAATGAAGGGAGGAAGTAGGACTGGGAAGGAGTAGAAGAGAGTGAAGTATGATGAATGACAAACGTTGCCCGAGAAAGATCATGGACAGGAAGGGGCCATAGAGAGACAGTAGAAAGAAAGCATGGGAAATCAAGCCCGCTGATTTGAAGCAAATCAAAGAACCAGTCAACATTAATGGGACTGGGGGCACATTTTCAGTTGTCATTATCCAACTAGGAATTTGTCTTTTGTTTGTCACGGCTGTTAAGTATCGGTACCATTTCCCAATGCGTAGAGAATTTCTCATAGAGAATTTATAGAGAATTAGAAGTAGAGAAAGATCTTTCTCTACTTCTACAAGAAATGTATGTGGTCATCAATAGGCTGTAATTAATGATGTAATTCATGTCATGGCCAAAGTAGAATCTATGTGGAAGGTACATAAAAATAAATATTTTAATGTTTCGGAGAGGAGCATTATTTTTTTAGAGTCACATGTTATTAGATGAAAAAGAGATAAATTACTTGTGTCATTTAATTCTAGGTCTCATTAATAATAAGAAACATGCATATAATTCACACAAAAATATCTATAAATGCAATCAATTCTTGTAATATAATAATTTTTTAGCATTATGAGTTAGGAAATAATAATTAATCTCTTATGATGTTAAACATTGAAATCCTAAAAATATCATCAAATATCTGCATATTAAAAGTATAATAGCTAGATTTCAAAAAATTTAAAACATGATATCTCTTATATTTTTCATCATTAATTGTTCAAAGGTTGTGTAGATTCATTTAAAGAATTTTTTAAAACTTCAAGAACAAAGATGAACCAGAAGGTACAATTTCTATGATGATAAGAAGACAAAAAATTTTATTTCTTTATTGAAAAATTGTAACAATAATAATTTTTATAATAAGATATATTTTATATAAGATTTTATTGCATAAAAAATAAAGAAGATGACATTTGAAAATTTTATATACTTCATTTCAGAAAATCGAAAAATAAAATAATTCAAATTTGATGATATATATATATATATATATGATACTAATATGATTTCAATCATGAAAAAAAATGTTGCACACTATAAGCAAAATTATAAATGTAAGTGCAATTATTGATCAACAAATAACTTGTAAGTTAAAATTTGTTTGAAAAACTCAATAAATTGTAAAAAAAAATCTAAAATTTTTTTAAAAAATTTCAATGAAATACATAATTTGTAAAGAAAATTTTCATAAATATATTTTTTATGACAAATTAATCTTTTTTCATTTTTAAAAGAAGATTTGTGAAAAAAAATTGCATAAAAAAGATGTAGATACAATCAGATTCATTTTTAATTATCAAATTTTAATCCATTTTTTATTGAATATTTTTATTAATTTTTAATATTATTTTTACTCCAATATATTTTATTATTGCTATTTATTATGAACGATATGATCTTTATATGTAATCTTGTGGCTTTTGTGAAAAAAGTTACATGATTTAGAAGCTATTAAAACAAAATCATAGACTCAATTAAAAAATTGTATGATTTCATGAGATCACAAGTATTTAATGGAAGTATGTTGATTGTTGTGTTTCATAATCTGGTTAATGAAGTTTTTGGCTTCAATTTTTTGGATGTATTATGCACTTGTTGTATAAGAGATAGATTTTTTTTAAAAAATAGGCTTAAAGCTTTCGTTGGTTTTGAATTCAGTATGAATGTTATTGGTAGAAGAAAAAATTTTTTGAAATTAAATATTCAAAGAGCTTTGGAGTATAACTATTTATGCTTAGTTTGAGATAAATATGCAAGAAAATTACTTACAAGGTTCAACATGAAATATAATAGAAATATGACTTTGGAGTTTTAGTTTTTCACTTTAAAGTTCATAAATTTTTGGTCTGACAAATGAGTTGAAGAATAATTTAATGTTCAAAATCTCCTACCACAAAGCAACGTAAAGGTTCATGCTTTTGATAATTTGCATTAGATTTGAGGTTGCTTTCACTCCATAAAAGTCCAACAAATATATGTCAAACTCACCAACTTAATCAGATACTACAACTTCCAAGCATCCAATATGAAAGGTTTTATCTAAGACATTTTCTTCAAATACATTGAAAAATTAAAATTTAAAAGTTTTTAATATGTCAAAGATTATTGAATTTTAATAATGTATTCAATGCAATTTTGTATTAATGTCAAATTTTTTATTAAACATAAATATGACATTATAGGGGAAAATTTTTAAATTAAATATGAAATCACATTTACATTAGATGGAATATTTGAAGATTTCAATTGCTGAAACTTAATCCATTACATAAATTGAATTTTAAAAACATTTCCTTTGCCAAGAATTGGTTGGCGAATGTTGTCGTCCAAGTAGAGGAACTACTCCGATGGGAATTCTGTGTAATCCACAAATGCATTTTGATTATATACCATATGTTGGGTGACACCCAAATCCACATATTATGTGGAATCTGCCCCGATCAAGGAGAGTCAGGTGACGTACAACCGATGCTTAGCGTTTGCATTAGAGTGTGTTGAAGAGCTCTCTTGCTTCTTCTTTCAACACTCATTCGCAAGATAACGGCTCTTCTTGCAATAGAAGCATTTCATCTTCTGCCGGAGAAAAGATGACTTCGATGTGCATTCTTGACGTGCTGAAGAGGAAGAGCCTACGTCATCAGATTTTCTACGATGCTACTTAGAGGGATTTCACCCTCTCCTCTTCGTGGTGTATAGTGATGTTCTTCCCTTAGTCACCGCTTCCTTCTTGAGATGTACCTCTTCAAGCATGAGATTGTTTATGACAATCTGTGTGGAGCGACTCACTTATTCGCATGGAACGAACAAAGATTTGGTATTCATCAGAAAGACTTTGTAGGAGACAGATCAAGGCTTCTCCATTTGAGATGGTCTATACTATGATAGCCAATTGATCAAGAATGAGTTGAAACTCAGTAACGAGTGTTGACACAGGTTGGTCTGGCTGCATTTTTTGAGAATGCAGCGCTTCTCTCGAATGCAATTGATTTGGATTTGATTTCGATTCATTTACTCTTGCGAGCTCGTTCCAGGCCTCAGTAGCTATCCGACAGCGTGAAATTAGTGTCTGCCTTTCACGTTCCATGACATTGTTCAACATTGCCAAGGAAAAGAGATTTTTGTCGCTCCATGGCATTGTTCAACATTGCCAAGGAAAGTAGATTTTTGTCGCCCCATGCTTTCTTACTCCATGCGCTGGACGTAGGTGCGTCGGTCGTAGAACCGAGGAGAGTGGTTGGCCGGAGCTCCGTTATTTCAATAAGTTCCATCAATCTTTGAGTTCAAATGATCCGGCTCATCTGGTCTTTCCAGGAGTGAAAATGTTTCCCATCAAATTTGAAAAGATCCTTCCATGGGTATCGTATGAAAGGTCATGGAGTAGTCATCTTCCTTGCAACATCTACTCGTTTTCAGATACTTCACGTTGTCGTGCAATATACAGATGCTACTTAATTATTTTTTTGAGAAATGTAAATTTTTGTGAAATTTTGTGAAACTTTGTGTTTGAATTGCAGGAAATTTTTAAATTTTGCTCAAATTTTTTAAGAATTTCTGAAATTTGGACTTCACAATGCTTCAAATCAGCACTAACAAATATTAAACAAGTTCGGTCGATCAAATTTGATCAAATTTGGAGCCGAATTTTGGAGCTTAGTGTGGATTCGGTATCTCTTGTAATTGCTCTCTCCGATGTCATAGAGTTGGTTCAAAGCAAAAAACGTACTCCTAGCTTGTCTGGATTCAAGCATACTACTAGCTTGTTTGGATTCAAGCGTCATTGAATGAGAATGGAATCAGCTCTAATACCATATTATATCATATGAACAATTGAGAGTGAGAGATCACACCAAGTTGATGAAGGGTTGAAGCTTGACTAAATTCAAGCATACTACTAGCTTGTTTGGATTCAAGCGTCATTGAATGAGAATGGAATCAGCTCTAATACCATATTAAATCATATGAACAATTGAGAGTGAGAGATCACACCAAGTTGAGGAAGGGTTGAAGCTTGATTGATGGATGAACACATGTGTACCGGATTGGATTTATGTACCCAATCCGGATAGGACCAAAGGCTACGAGAGGCACACGGATCACATCTCCCCAAAGGTATATGCCCCTGACAGTGAGACACATCCATGTCAAAAGACGCTTCCATATGAAGGATCGCATCCCAAGGTGTTATCCATACTAAGTACTAGAAAAGCAGTAATCTCTAAATCTCAGTTTTAACGACTAGTATAATAATGTACAAGTTCGAAGTAACAAAGAGTAATCTTTATTCTAACAATTATGTATTGGCAATTTCAAAAACAGGAGCGAATGGATTATACACACTTGTCATAGATTGAAATTAAAAACATAACATTTTGAAAATTCATTGTGTCAATGCAAATTTTTTATATTTAATTTTAAATTAGATGATGAATATATACTAATGTACATCAACAAACTAATAATAGTTTGTTAAAAAATATTTTTTTTTCTAATAAAGTAATGAAATTGATAAAAAACAAACAGATATTTAAATTCTGAATACATTGATCGACATGATTTTAAATTTTTTTGGGATAAATCATGAAAAATTAAAATTTTATTGCTCAAGCATTTAAATAAAACGAACAGTAAATAGTACTACTATAAAGATTTTCTTTTGTCATATTTCAGCTATAATGTAATTTGAGCTAATTTATAATACATATATAATGTAATACATGCTTCAACTCAAATATAAACCTTTATTAAATTTTTAACTGAAATATTCAGAGAAGTTGAAAACATAAAAACTTGAGTCATATAAAATTATTGTGAACTAAGAAAAGTTCTATTACTTAACTATGAAGATATATGTAAGAGTTAGCATAAATGATTTGAATTGGAAGTAAAAATGTTGTGTCTTTTGTGTGCATTTGAGCTTGTTGAGGTGAAGCATGTATCAATATTTATAGAATTTCTTGTCATTCTGAACGTGACTGTATCATTACATTTATTCCAAAATATATTTTTTTTCCATTTTTTTTGAAATTTCGTTTATTGTATGTTGATGTCATTATAATTCGAGAACATAACTTTTTTGTGTGTTAAACTATTCAATATCAAACTATTCTCATATGGAACAATTCTTGTAATGTTTACTTAGAGAAGAATCTTATTTTTAATAATCAATTTATGTTCAAAAGATTTGAAAATAATATGTTAAATAACTATGTTGAATTGTGATTTTTGAAAACTTATGATATATGTAACATATTTATTTATTTGGACCAGAAAATAATTTTCATTGAATATTTTCAATAATTTATAAAATTAAATTTTTATATAAAATGAAGATGTAACAAATCTTTATTATGTCATAATAGTAAAAAATGAATATAATGTTCCAACATCTAAGATGTTCAATTATCTATATCAAAGTGTCTTATTTTGTTTTGTTTTGTATATAATCTAAGACGATTGTTATAGGATAAATAAACTTTGTTGAACACCGTAAGAATAAATAGGCACAATAAATTGAAAAATATGATAATGATTGTTGACTACATTGAAATAATATAGTATCACTCTCACGCTTACTTGTTAACAAAAATTCTGTACGTTTTAATAACTTCATGTCCAATTTAATTTTCCATCTAACTAGCATGTAAATAACCACCCCCTCAACAAACATGATGCTACACCATTTCTTCAATATTAAACTGGTCCATCCAAACCCTTAGCCTTTTTTGAATGCAAGACTTAGAAATACAAAATCTTACATGACATATAGTCAAGTTTGTATGTTTAATCCACAATGAGTAATAGAATTCCTGCTACATGTCATTTGAGATGTAGCATGTCATGTCAAATGACAGTAAAATGTATTCGAATATGTAGAGCCAACAAAATAATTCCTCCATGTAAAAATCATTCCTAAATGGTTTTGACATCGAGTAGCATTAACCGTTGCTAAGACAATAAATTCAATGACGTTGATAATACGAGTAGTTTCCGGATTAAGTAAGAACTAATGAGAAATCTATAATTACAGCTAGGTAGATGATTTATCTATAATATACCCGATGAAGCAGAAATAAACGCGTGAACTCATTTGGAATATATGGTACTGAGACATATCTCCTTATTACGAATAAGTGGAAAAAAACCCTGTCAGGTATTCCATTCAAAGATATCTGTGAACCAAATGGAAAAGATGGAAGGATCTAGAAGTGCCCGTATAGTCGGCAGGTGGGCGACCATGTGGCGCCTGGGCTGCGCGTGCAGGTGTGCTCCGCTGATCGACCAGATTGAGTGTCATCGGGATCGTGCATTGATTCTTCTTTCTTGACTCAGTTTGAGGCCTGACTACGGTTTACAATCTTCTGCATTGCATATGCTTCCGTTGGCTGTTGCTTTCCGTCGCTGGTATCTTGTGAGAAATCACACCTTCCGATTTAGACCAGTTTCCTTCCATCACGAGGTAAGAATATCGAAGATCATAGCATAAAGCCATGATGCATACCTGATTGTGTGATTTCTTCCCGTCGTTTATCCTAGAGCTTTTCGTCTGTTGTCTAGTAGACTGTAAAACGAGCCCGAGGAAGAACTGAACCTGCAGTTGTCATTGACAGTAATGTTCTATATTCATATAATGTGGGAAAGATCAAAGTGCAAACTGTAAGGATCAGCCTCACCTATTTTTTTGCTCACTACTAGTCGATTGAAAGTGGTTTCTCAAATTTCTTGTTGATCGAGTCATAGAATGAGCCTTGAGCTCGTTATTTGCTGATATTGTTTGCTACCTACGGGTAGCTTGCGTTACGTCTGAACTTAATTGGAATTAGCCAATGGTTCTAGCAGTATTTGAATATCCTAACATGCAGCCCGCGACTCAAGCTCACATTCTTAGACCGGCTTTTGTCTGGTGTCTTTTCAGACATTTGCATACTTGGATGTGCAAGTATCGGCAGCCCAGCAATTGCACATTCAAGTATGCACACAAGGGGTCGTTGTATTTGTTCTTGATAGAATTATATAGCGGTCATTCTTTTGTCTGCTTTAATCCGGGCAACAAAGAAAGTCTCCATACACGTTCGATAAACTACGTCTCGTGTGAGCAGCAGAAGAGCCTTCTGTCATCATAGAGAGGAGAATGTGATGATGTGGTGGATGATCTAGCTCACCACATGCCCATGCTCTATCGGTATGGTTATTGATACATAATGGTAGTGAAGACAGAGATCTAGAACATTTAAATTTTGAGTCAAGTGATGCAGATATGTCGTTGCTGCGAGTTGCTGATTCTACTCACTAGTGGACAAATCAAGTTTTGGTTGTCCTTTTAAGCACATCAAAGTTCCAATTTTGTCGGCATATTTTACGTGTGTTGTATGTATTGATACAGATTTTCAAGCCAACATGCATCAAAGGATGCAGCTTGTGAAGGTTCTAGCTAATTCCGTTTCTGACCCTGGACATAATAAGTTCTGGACTGCCATTAGCTTAGTCGCAGGCACACTTGAATGCTCGAACGGTGCAAGGAGCTACCGTAATCTCTATGATTCCTAAGTAGGTGGAGAGGTTTTTCTGACATCTGGATTCTGAGGTAAGTCATTCGAAACAGCTTTTTGTGTGTGTATGATCATTTATCTCCTCTTTAAGCAAGGAATAGCCAGGTTTACAATACACAGTCGTATTTGTGGTGGTGTGTAAATTACAGCATACAGGTGCAAAGTGAGAACTTTACGGCGAAACAAATTAAACTCTTAGGATTGGTTGGAATTGAGTTGAATCTTTTAATGCAATTTATCCAATTGATGGTATGAATGATCTTGGTTGAGAGGTACATGAATTTTCTTGATTCACTGACAAATATCGTCTGACGGTAAACTCATGAGATGACTTAAATCAACCATAAAAGTCGTTCATGCTCGGCAAGCCGAGCATAAACGACTTTTGTTACGCTTAGCAACTCCCATTTTGATACAGCTGTCAGACTCGGGGGAGAAGTGCCAGAGAACCATGTCTGCACAGGTCCAGTGTTCACTTGATGGTTATTTAGAGTTAAAAAAGCCCTTTTGACTGTTTGTTCTTGCTGGGACTAATCAGGGAGTTGTTGTGAGATTCTGAGTAGTTTGTTCGTTTGAAAGAGGTGGTTATGTGTTCGGGTCAAAAGTTGTGCCCCGTTTCAAAAAACTTTTACATCTTCATTCCTATATAGTAATGTGAAAGCCCGGACTAGTTCAAGATACGCGGCACGATTTCTCAAATTTAAGCCTTTGAAAGTTACGTTTCAGCACAAGGTTTTGAACTCACCTGAAGGATAATACTCTTCAGTGCTGAATTGCACTGCAAAACTCTTCGGAGGGAAAGTCGAATCAATATGTTGAACAGGAAAGGAAGGATAGCTAGATATTCCTGCATGAGGGAAGCAACTCGTTGAAATTTGCTCTTCAATACGTAAAGCATGGTACGCCTCTAGAATCAGCCTTTACGTGCTGTATATATGCGCTGTTTCTGCTAATTTATTGCCAAATATGTTCCGGAATGAAGAAGTCAACCTTGAGGTATGTTTGTTTCTCCCTGAACGTATTGTTGTGCAAATATTGTCTTCCCTAACCGGGAAAGGGCCTCCACAGAATCGGCGGAGTCTGCTTTATATAGTCATCGCAGTTTACCAAGAAGCTGTTTTTATCTCATGTGAAGCCGAAGCTGAAGTAGGACAACGCGAAGGCTGATACGTTTTAATGCACATTGCTTTTCCGACTTCTGCGAAGATTTTCCTTGACCTTTTATCTGATGATCAACCGGGAACGATTGGCAATTCATGTCTGTAACCTGTCTATTCCGCGTGGTTGTGCTTTTATTGAAAGCATTTGCTATCTGAAAAGGAAGGAGGGTCTGTAAATTTATCTGGTCTAGGAAGTCCAATGCAACCGGAAGCACGATAACGGTGTAGTTTTTGCAATACTTCGAAGGCCGAAGTGCCCGAAAAATGCACAAATTATACTCAGTGCACCTTCGAACTCAATAGTCGATCCGTGTAATGGGTCAGAAATACGAAATATTGGTTACCAGTGGAAGCGGACGTACTACAAGCAAAGACTGTGCGTAGTTGATAATGCGACACGCGTAAGTACATCAACAATGTATCGAAACCTGCCAAGTTGCCATCGGCTACTGGATCCTCTTATTGATGCTACATACACTTCCCAATACATCGAAGCGAAGTGAAGTGAAGTGAAGAATGGAATGAGCTTTAGATAACCAGCGTCGTCGACTGTCCAGCACGAGTTGTTCAATCGCATTATTATCAGGCTACTCTGGTGAAGTGGACTTCACCTAATTGCAGATGCGAGCAACGCGAACGCGTGTCGTCGATCTATCACTCGGGCCGTCGGCGCCGAAGAAGAAGCTGATGAAACGGAATCTAAAGAGACGAATAAGGTGGTTCACGGACCATATCACCATCTCCCGACTTCCCAACGCCGGACCTTAGCGACGGACCAAAGTGCCCGATATCTTTAGACTGTCGCCAGCTGAACCGAAGGTCGGGGGTGCCCATGCTCTCCGCTCGACCGGTCTATTAGTGGCATCTTGTCTCTGGGCCATGCAGGGCCAAATTCCAGCTCCAAATTCCAAATTCCCGGAGGCCGCCAATCCACGGTCCCGCAGGCCGGATGGACCGGAACAGAAACTTTTGCCGTTCATTCGGGCGGACGAGATTCCAGGGCCTGCCCAAGATGCGAGCGAGAGAGCGAGAGGCGGGTAAAAAACAGGGGAGGCGGCAGGAGCAAGGCAACAAGGAGGAAGGGGAGCGAAGGAGGGAGGGAAGGGGCCAGGGAGGGTAAAGAGGAGAGCAGGGGAGGGGACAGGAAGAGCAGCGGTGAGAGGAGGGAGGAGTATAGTTTTGTTCATATAAGGGAAGGAGGAGGAGAGATCGATCGGCGATCGGATGGATCCGACAGATGGGATGGGAGAGCTCCAAGGACAGCTCATAAGAATCAAGGGTCTGAAATGTGAGAATCATCGGATGATTTGTGGTGACTTAGCTGTATCATGGAGCTATCTCTCACAGCCTTCCCTCTTCCCCCACTGCGGAGTGTTGGGCAGCGGGATGCTGCAGATCTTGACATTTGGTGGGAGAGTGTGTGATGAGTCAGATCGAGCTGGGCCATGGGTGACTTCAACAAGTTTGTCCGTCCCCGCATCACCTCTTTACGGCACAAGTCTTCAGCCTGCTGGACTGGGAAAAAATTTCGAACTGCGCTCTCCTGCAGCAGCAGCGGTGGTGCTGCCAGCCTGCCTCCTCGAAACCTTGTCGCTGGATTGTGCTCTCTCGCCCTGGACGACATACCGTGAGTGAGTGAGTGAGTGAGCGAGCGAGCGAGCTATCGAGCGTCCCTGCAGGGCATGCTCGAGAAATAGTTGAGCACTACACCCTTTGGCCTTGCCTCTCCTTGCGGCCCCCGTCTCCTCTCCTTTCCCCGCCTCGACTGGACTCACCTCGCCGCCGTAGTCCAAGTGTTTATCTCTCCTTCCCATCGGCAGTGTTGACGCCGTGTCCTGCATGAAGGTTTTGCAGCAGGCAGGGTATGCATCGAGAAGATTTTCTGCTTCGGCCCGAGTCTGACAGAAAGTGGAGCGTCGCTTTCAAGACGAAGCCGGAGCACGAGGGAAGAACGGACGATTCTCGTAGCTGAAGAGAGTCCAGCATGCAGGCAGGAAAGCGAACTAGATTTTCCCCTTCGTCCTGCTCGCCATCCGTCTCCAGAGAAGCAGAGCCAGAGAGGGATCTAGGAGCCAAGGGACCGACCAGTTCGAGCTCCGGGGAAAGGAAGCATGAGCGCGAAATGGAGCAAGCGGACGATAGGGATGATGACTTAAGGATGGAAGGATGTGACGAAACCAACTGCGGTGAGGAAGAGGACGAGGAGGCTCAGGAGGCAAGTGCAGATGCCGATGACCCCGACGACAGCCAAGTAGAAGAGGAGGATGTAGATGCGGAGCGCTTAAGTTTTCTGAACAATTTTGTGGCCGAGGTCATAGAAGACCTGCGATCACCAGATGGCGTCGAAGACGGGCTGGGTATTGTCAGGGATCCTGATCCTAGTGCATCAGAGCAGTTCTTTCAGTGGCTTATCCATCCCTTGAGCGTTGGGAGGTTCCATGAACAGTTTTGGGAGAAGAGACCTTTCCTCATAAGACGCCCTCGGAATCGGAGTCTGTACGAGGGCTGGTTTGAGAAGGAGGACATTGAAACACTCTTTGAGCGAGAAACCCTAAAATATGGTATGAATGTGGACGTTACGAAGTACAAGGATGGAGCAAGGGCGAATTTCTCCACAGAAGGTGCTGCGAAAGCTAATCAGGTCTGGAAAAAATTTGCCAAAGGCTGGTCTGTGCGGATACTCCACCCTCAGCGATGGAGTAACTCCTTGTTTCTATTGCTCTCCGCATTTGAGAGGTACTGGCATTGTGTTGCAGGCTGCAATGCCTATCTCACACCAGCCAAGTCACAGGGCTTCAGTCCTCACTACGATGATATCGAAGCATTTGTTCTCCAGACAGAAGGAAAAAAGAGATGGAGATGTTACAGACCTCGATCACTTGACGACGTACTTCCTAGGTTTTCAAGTCCTGACTTCTCCCAGGACGACATAGGAGATCCGATCTTGGATGAGATCCTCGAACCGGGAGATTTATTGTAAGTGCATCTTCTACATGTGTTCCACATGCACCCTCCACTCTTTCATGCACGTCGGTTTGATTTAGAGCTCAATAATGTAAACGTATTCAGGCATATGAGTCTTCCTTCTACCTTGAACACTATAAAGAAAATTAAACAGTGGACCACTTTGGATGGGGCTCCTCGTTCGCCAAACCACATGTGGCAACTATGCCACATGTGGTTTGGCGAACGAGGTATTGTTTTGGTGTCCATCAGCGCATGTTGGTGTTTAGTGGGGTCTTGAAAGACATGTAGACGGGCTGCTGACATCAAAGACTTTGAATAACCGACAGGAAAATGTGTTTGTCATTTGGGAAGTCACTACTTCTTGGCGTTGGTTTGTCCTATGCTACAACCTATGCACATTGTGCTTGGTCGAAGTTTTTTTTCACAATTTGCGGAAATTGTGTTCGAGGTCTGATGACTACGTTGCGTAAAGCGGGCATCTCTGATAGGAGTGTGTTTCTTTCTAGTTGTACTTTGTTCCTACCTCGTTGGGTCGACCGACAGAACTAGGAGCGAAATTAATGAACATAGTGAGGACCAATAGAATCATCCAAAGTTTCTATTGTGGGTGATTAGGCAAGTCATAGTGGCGTCTAGGGAAATTGGTAATACTTGAAGCCGACGCTCATTTTTGCACATCTTTTCAGATATATGCCAAGAGGAACAATCCATCAAGCGGAAGCAACATCGGATACTCATTCTCTTCACATCACAGTGTCTGTGGGGCAGCGAAATACATGGTCTGACTACCTGGAACTAGCTCTTCCTCGAGCTTTAGAGCTGGCCTGGGAAGACCATTTGCTACTGAGAGAAAGTCTCCCGAGAGACTTTGCAACTTACATGGGGGTTGCTCATTCTGACAAAGATGATCCCCGAAGAGCTGCGTTTTTAGAACGTGTTATCTTGTGCATGGACCGTCTGGTGAAGAGTGGACCTTGGGACTCAGCTGTCGACCAGATGGCGGTAAAATTTTTACAAGCCAGATTACCACTTCCTCATGTGCCTGACTCGGAGGCGACAAAGGAAGGTGGTTCATTGATTAAATTGAACATGATGTCGAAAGTACGATTGGTTGCCCCTGATGTGGCAAGGTTTGTCGTAGAGGAGGATTCAGCAGTTTTATACCACATGCTGAATAATTCAAGAGCTTTGCACAACGAGTTGAGTGACAGTTGTGAGGCAGGCTCTGTCCCAGGTTCATCCTTGGAGTTCCCACTGGACTTTGCTCCAGCCTTGGAGGAACTCATTACTGCTTACCCTACTCCTGTTTGTGTGTCCAACCTTTCTATTGATTCGAAGCAGGCTGCCTTGGACCTGGTGACTCAACTCTACAAATCTGGACTGTTGGTTGTCATGAAGTGAGCGAACTGTGTTTTAGGAGGTTTTCTTTGGCTCTCGTCTTGGGAGGACTTCTCTCTCCTTCGTAGCCGGGTGGATTGCACAGGCCTTATGAAAAGTGGATGGTAATGCCAAGGTGACACGACTTCCGAGATTATTTCCCCAGTCACCGTCCTATCTTCAAATTTTGATTCATTTAGTGCCGGGTCTCATTCGGTCTTTAAATTTGCAGACAGTGCTGTTAATGCCGTAGAGTTTGTGTACATATTGCCGTAGCAGTGAAAACCCTTTTCCACATACTCGGCAATGTTCGGCTAGATATCTGGGTGCAGGACCTACAAGTATTTGGATCGTTTTAGTGAAGTCCAGTGTTCGTCACTTGTATAGGAAGTCTTTCTGTTCTGGACTCCAACAAAACATGTTCTACTGAGACAGGATACCCGTAATCTCTGCAATGGTATCTGCATCATGATACTCTTTCCTCTTTCAGGCTATTGATGAATCTGATGAAGTTAGTAAGCTGCACGCTTGATCAGAGCAGCTACAGTTACTTACGTTCTTTCTTATAAAGACTTTCAGGTCACTTTTATAAGAGCTGCCTATTGAGGACCAGAGATTGCAGGAGTTATCACTTTTTAAGCTAGTAATTAAAACTTCTTGCATCTACTTTCCAGTCCTTTTTCTCATCCTTTTTTGTCTGGTATTATTCTACTTAATGGTACCTGTCAAGTGTAATCAACGTATGTACGACCTTGAAGTGTTAAGGGGCTGGCATCTTCATGGTTTCTCTATCCCGTTTTGCAAAGAGCGGGTTATACTGATGCCTGCATCTTCTCCTTTGAGAGAATGAGAAATCTGTTGATTATCGAGAGCAATTTGGCTACTGTGACTACGGGTTTGTGTTTTTGTTCCACTATCGATTTGAATATTTTGTGTGATCCTTTGTTTTAAATGAATACAAATGGTTGACTCTGGTACACAGAAAATATTGTGCTCGCGAATGAATGTCGGCTGTATTGAATCTCAGAGTTGTAGTATCAGTTTGAGATTGCGGTGTCACAGGCAGCAGTACAGCAAGAACCATTTCGTATACACGGTTGGCGTAAAATTTTATTAAGCTTAACTTTTCATACGAACCAGCTCTATTCCGTCACATTTAGGGAGTGTTGTGCCAGCTGCTAAGTGGTGCGTTGCCATGAGTCATTCTTGCATTCTCCAGCCGGTTTCAAGTGTTCATAATCTCGTTAGGCTGGTTCGTTTTTGTCACATCAAAGTAAATTTAGAATCTTTGGTAATTTTCTTGAGTCCAAGTCTAAACAAAAATGATGGTGACAGTATTATGACGTCTGTAGGGCTGCAGGATCGCACGATCACTGCACGAATTCTGTGTATGATAAAAAATTAGAACTGAAAGAGGTAATCAAATGGAAATGGAGGTGCAAGGGAAATATAGCTACCATCTATCACCCACAAGTAGGGGATTGACATATGTACTTAAAACCAGCACCTTCTACGTATATTGATACGCCCAAATTGCTAATTTCTTGTCTACTATCGATCTGAAGATGTTAAATAGCATGGCATCTACGGAAAGGGTTAAAGTCAGTGTACACTACTAAGGTGTAGGAAATTCTTCTGCTAAGCGAACATGAAATCATATCCATCCGGAGTAAAGTAGGTGATATCGTATCTAAGGCACGGACATCAAGCGAGACACAGTTATAATATAATATACTTCAATCTGCGCAGGGAAACGTGATCAAAAATCAATTGTGTGACTGCAGTATCAATCATACTGCAGTCATACTTGGAATCAAGGGAGTCATCTGACTTGGACATTCGGGTAAGTGCAGGTAGATATGTCCAGCAAATTGATTTATACTTCTCGACTTGATTGATGTACTCAAAGGTGGTATGGAGAAAGAGTGAACTGGGTTGTGATTAGAAAGAGCACGAGAGCAACTCTTCTAAACTCTATGGAGTAACTCACTTTAGCAAAATGCAAACAATACTTGAGGTTTATTTCCAAAAAGTCAGAAAAAACATAATTATGAAACACATAGTTTTCTTAAAGCAAAAATAAGGTGCAATTTTCCAATTTAAAATGAAGATGATTTAAGAAGATTACAATCTGAATCTTAACCATCACCTGCACATAGAGTCAAACATATCATAACACCTAACACATCGTATGAAGTTTACAAAACACACAATATTGATTATTGGTCAGATAGTTTTAGATTTCCACATATTCTAGTTTAATGAATTTCAACAGTGATGTAGTAGCATAATTGACCTTCATAGTACTTGCATTATCCTTATTGAGTATTTGACGCGATGATACATGCAATCATGTTGACCTGCGTGTCTTCACCTAAAAATGCTGTATGCCGCAGCTACAGCAGCAAAGAAGTTGAAGTTGAAGGCGTTCAACATATATACAAAGTAGTTTGACAGCGGAGATGGACTAGACATTGACCCATTGCTATCTCCGTAATTTCCTTTGGTAGATTATAAATCTAGTCAACTCACGCACAAATCTTAATTTATGTGGGAGATTTGAATGTATTAATTTTTTCTGCTGTTATGTTAATAATAACATTTTAAAGTATTTTTCAATGCTAAAATTTTCAGTGTTATAATAATAAGTGGGAGAGTTATACAATTCTCGAATTGCGATTCAAATCATGTCCAGAATTAGAGGTCGTTGGTAAATGTAGACAAAGATCCCGGCAAATTCCGCGGGAAGTTTCATCCGTTGAGCACGTTTGGCCATGATGAACACGATGTACATGTGCCAGTTTTTTCAAGCACCTTGAATGTCGTTGAATTTAGTTGACACTTGCATGCTCTGGGTAAGGAATTGTACACCATGTAAAAGTGTTTGATGGTTATGAAATTCATCCGTCTTCTTTTAAGTAGTGAAATCGGAGGGAAGAACCAAAGAAATTTCTTAGTTTGGAAAAGGTTGTCGGACCATCACATGCATCAAGACTTTGCAGTAGCAAATGGCCCAATATGGAACATTTGGGCAAAAGTCCATCACATTTCTTGTTGAATTTCTACTCCCACATTATGGTGAACTGGTGGAGTATATCCGTTTAAGAGGATGACATGTTTGAAGACCTTCCAGTTTGACCTCAAAACTTTCTCTAGAGTCATATATTTGAGCTTTCCTGCTAAACAAAAGGCTTAGACCTTGAGAAATAATCAATATGACTACTCAAGTTTACTCCATATTGAGAGTGTGTTTGATACAATTTTGCATTCTGCACCTCAGTCTTGGACTTGATTCATTTTTCTTTATACTTGTAAGTTTTCTCTTAAAACATTTTTTTAAAATATATTGATAAATTAGGCGCATATCCAAGATCTACTCCTTGGATAATCTAATCTGATTTTCATTTCTTTTCAACAATGTTTGAGTGATTTCAAAGTGTTCCTATTTCTTTAAGATATAGATGCATATTCAAGAGGTTTTTATAGAAGATGTATTGTGTTTTTCATCTTTCTATCAGCTCTTTCAAAACAAGGGTTATATTCAATTATACCTTCATACATCTTCACTAGCAAGAGGTTCAACTTTTAATGGCTTACCTTCTCCAATTGATAACATTTGAATTGTAATCGATTTTTCTAATTTCATTAATTATAATTAATTCAAATGTATAGCATTCACATCAAGCATTATGCCTCAAGTTAATTACTGAAGGATTTTGTAATGCATAAAAATTGACATATCCTATGTGTTAGCATGATAAATATTACAAAGTTTTTTCCATCAAATTTTAGAATTTTTACCTCATGTTATTATTTATTTTTGCAACATTGATAGCAATATTCATTTATTTCTCATCACTATTGAAAAGATAATTCAAAATTATTCAAATCCTATATAAGTATATATGAAATTTTCAATAAATATTTTTCAAAGACTTATAATATGCACAAAATGTTAAAAAATTTATCAAACTTGCAATTATTATAACGAGTAAATGTCTTGTATTGCATATTATTGAATTGCATTATGATATATTCTGTTATATGTCAATGATTTATGGAGAAAACTGGAACTCAATGTAGCGTTATTATAACTTTAAGATATGTTGCTATAAAATTTAATATAGGAAATAATTAAACTATATATTTATTTACTAGACTATTCATCAAGTTTTGGAAATTACTTCAGTTCTTGATTAGCTCTTGTTAACTTATATTGGTTAGACTAGAGTAGTTTGTTATTATATGTCAGAGGTAGTCATAGCTCTCTAGGATAGAAATTAGGATTTTTTAACTAACACTTAGATGTTTTTGTGCATGTAGTTTGGAATATTGAAACACATATATTTCATTATCGGCTATTTGTTTATATTTTTTTGTGTATAATGCCCTACAATTAATGATCTAATCACTTTGTACTTTGCTACAATAGCATTTCACGTTGAAACTTTTTATCAAAATTTGTGACAATATATCATTGCATAGCAAAAAAAAGGCTGACAACGATGTGATTAAATTCTGATCATTTATTTGATCGAGCAAGTATCAAATGAGATAAAAAGCATTGAATGAAGTTTATCTTTTTCATGTGAAAGTTGAAATATAGAAAAAAAGAAACGAGGAATTTTTGAATTCAATCAATTATTTTTTAATTGTTATATTCAAAATTATAATTATGTGTGTATTTGTTATAGAATTAATCAAAAGTTGACTATGATTATCTTAGTGATAACAAAATTTAAGTATTTATGTTTAAGTACAATTATTAAATGCACTTGGTAAAATTAATAACATATCTTTTCAAAATGATTGATGTTCACCACTTTGTTTTTTTTATCAATAATTACATTTCAAAACAAATAATACTTTGAATATATGTTGGGTTTGATTGGTTTAAATAAGTATAATATCCTTATAGCAATGTGCATTTCATCAAAGTGAATTGTGGCAAAAACAAGCGTATATGCAAGGGTTTGAACATTAAGATCGCCGTGTGCAATGACTTGTCAAGAAATGCTGGTGATCTCAACCAACAATTTTAGACTAATGACCTTGGCATCGGCCGTTTGAAATGATTCTGAGTGCAGAGTAACCGACGTAAGCTTTGATCTCCAAAACTGATTTTGATGTAAGGTCGTTCAAATTTTGGTCATACTTCATTAGCTTCCGTTCCCACAAACCTTCATACCTTGTTCTATCATGAAAAGAAAATTAGTAAGGCAAAAAAAACTATCACTGCAATACACGTTTGCCTTGAGGCAAAACAAAATGTCTTGCGGCAAACCACTCAAATGCGAGGATTTCATTCTACGATTCAATTCAGATTGCAGTTCTGAAAGAAACAAGCCAATGTGTTAATGTACTTTTCAAAACACTATTTTGAGTAGTTCCTCTGAAAAACTCCTTCACAAACTAGACAAAAGATCCAACTCATTTTTCACCTTTGCGTTTCGGTTTGAGAATCTTCAAGATAGATTATCAATTCTTGCTTTCTTTGAAAGGAGGAAACAGTATTCATGTTGACTGTTACAGATGTGAATGGTTGGCATGTTGGCTTGAAGATTGACTATTTATTCTTGCTATCTTCGAAAGGAGAAGACACAATTTGATCAATTGCAATTGCTGTTAAAATTCAATACAAAATCAAAACAAGGTCAAATCATGCTCTTATGTAATAGCTTTGATTATGTTGCTACCAACCAAAATGCAACATACATTTTAAATCAAGATTGATGAAGTAATATCGAGAGGTTTCAACTCGAAGTTGTATAACTTTTTTGATTGATTTTCATTATACTTCGCACCTTTGCAAAGCATCATCAAAATTGCACTTCTCAAACCTCAACTTTGTATATCCATGGAGATCTGTAGATGAGTGAAAAAGTAAATCTTTCATTCAAACAATACAAGACACAAATTTGATTGTTTGATGTAAAAAGATGACGGGCGCAAAATCTGGAAAAGAAGTATAAAACATAGTTTAATATGACGGAAGTGATGATTATTTGCTTTAGGAAAGACTAGTGAAGAAAAATCTGGGGCCCATGAGTATCGAAAAAAATGTTGAGGTCTAAACTATCTGCCTACAACAATGAGAGAAGTAATCAAGAACAGACTGTGAGTATTGTCATACTTCATTTGCAACCTTCGCATTTAAAGCAAGTGGATGAATATGACGAATGTATAGTACTGTTAGAGATTCTTGAGAAACGGTTGTGTGCATCCTTGAAGCTTATAAGCTTCAAGCAGACCTACAATTTATGAGCTTCAAGATAAAAGATTCTAAAAAACCAAAATCACATTGTTGATGAAAGAAAAATGTTTCATCTTTGGAATTCATTGTTTACGATCTATCAGTCTTTGTCACATCTCTTGCTTCTTTTTGAAAATCAAACAATCATTTACAACAAGATTATAATTGCTTTGTTAACTAATGATTTGCAATAAAAATCATTAGTTAACAAAACAATTATAATCATCTCATACATACTTTTATTACAAAATGACACTATATGTGACTTGAGTACAATCATATTCATCGAATGATAAAGATGATCTAGTCATAAATCCCTAAAAAGAAATACATTGATGTGTTGAAAATATGGCAAGAGTGATCGCATAAAAAAATTTGTTGGTTGAATATCAAATGTGTTCATACTTTGTTATTCAATATGGCTCTAAATTTTGTCCTCAAGGATTATGTTTTGCTAAACAATGGATTATGATGAAAAAATATGCCCTATGTAATTCTTCAAAGATTGTTGCTGATGTATAGATTCTAGGTAGTGCTTTTTTTATCACATTTATTACATTAGAAAGTTAATCTATATTTTTACAAAATCAAAAAGTTCAATTTGTATAAGGAATGATCAACTTTGTATAATTAAAGATATTAGATTTGTCAAAATTCAAATATTTGATGAAATTCAACGTATATTGATTTGAATTAGTTTTGAATGTGATAAGAAAAAAACTTTGATCTCTCTTAGAATGTAAGATTAAAAATAGTTTTAATGAAGCTTTAGGAAAGAAGTATTTGAGATGTGACTACGTGATAAAATTTTGTTTAAAATTCATAAGTACAACAATCTATATCTCCTAGATGACACTTTCATCTATGATTAGATAAATTTTAAAAATCTTGATCTTAGAGATTTCATATGTGGCAATCTAGGTTAGGACACATGCGTAATAGATATCTCTTCCTTTAATGCAAGAGTAAATTGTAACCTAGCATTTATAAAGTTGACTTAGAATTTTGCAAATATTGTATCATGAGCAAGCATCATAAACAAACATTTGATGTTAAAACTCATCATTCCAAGGAATTATTTGAATATGTACAAAGTGATATGTGGAAATACTATTTCAAAGACTCATCCTCTAAAATGTTTTACTATGTATCATTCATTGCAGATCATTCAAGGTTTGTGTGAATTTATATCCTTGCACACAAGTCTGAAATGTTAAGAATTTTCAAAAATTGAAAAGCTCAAATTGAGACTTAAACAAGACACAAAATGAGATATTTACATATGAATTGTGGCGGAAACTATATTTTTTTAGTAATTTTGGATTAAATGTAAAGAGGAGAGAAGTATCAACATCTCACCATGATTTATGTTCTGTAACAAAATGTTGTTTTTGAAAGTCTTATTTGAACAGTGTTCAAGAATGTGTGTAGTATGTTTAGTCAATCTAATTTACTATACAAATTTAAATGCTGAAGCTGTTATTATTGCAATGTATTTGATATATATATATATATATATATATATGTATATATATATATGTTTTTACTGCAATCGTATTTTTTAAATATTCAAATTGAGTCACAAATGAATGACTGATTATAATTGTTTAAAAATCTTTGGTTGTACATTTTCAAAGATAAAGAAAATAGGACAAACTTGAATCATGCATCAAGGAATTGTTGTTATCTTGGACATACTAGTGTTGTGAAATGTTAAAATCTATATGATTCAATAGTCTATAAAATTACTGTTGGTAGAAATGCTTCTTTCAATGAGTTTAAATCATTGAAAGAGATATAGAGTTTTCACGTTTTTTGTATTAACAACAAAAAGTCTCTAGTCACGATTATTTTGAAGAAGATATTGATCATTATATAATTAATGATGTGACATAAGAAAAAACTGTGATACATATGAAACATATTCCTGAAGAGCAAAAATTAGATAAGTAGTTTGTTGTTGGTAAGACTCAAATTTTTGCAATAGACAATGTGGATCAACCAAAATTGTTTATTAAGAAATCATTGAATTGAATTAGTAAAGCTCATGCAAGATATAGATTATATATTGATTAATCTATTCTTGAAGACTATTATATTGATACAGAGGATAATGATAGCATTGCATTGATCTTGAAAAAAAATCACCGTCTTTTTATAAGTTTTTATTAATAAGATTATGCTGCTATGGAGCTTGAAATGCAGTTGCATATGATAACAATACTTGGAAGTTAGTGGAGCTTAACTAGAATCAAGCTTTGATTGATTGCAAATGAATGACAAGCTAAAAAACAATACAACACATGACAAAAGTAAAAACTTCAAAGTCAAGTTGATGGTTAAAGGTTTTACTCAAGAGGAATGTGTGAATTATAACAAAATGTTTTCTTATATAGCAAAATATGTTACAATTTGTGTGGTATATGCACTTGTTGTAATATTTAATTTAAATCACATGAACATAATTATTACATATTTTTATGTATCTTTATAGGGAAAAATCTACATAGGATAATCAGTTTACTTTGAGTAGAAAGGTTAAGAGAGAGTAATTTATAGAAATCATTATATTGATTGAAACAAGCTCACAAGCAATAGATTGCAAGATGTGATGAGTTTATGAAAGCATAAGATTTTTCATGGAGTGAATATGATCTTTATGTATATATGAAGAAGTTGAATAATGAAATTTTTTAATCTTATTTTGATAATACTTTAGGTAAATGATATGCTCATCTCGGCAAAGAATCAATCCAACATTATTCTATGCAAGAACCAATTGAAGTTTTCATTTAAGATGGAGTATTTGGATAAGTCCAAGAAAATATTAGAAATGTATATTCATAGGAATCTGGTGCAAAATAGCCTATGGTGAGTAATTTTAGAGGTTTAACATGACAGACTCTTAGTAGTATGGACTTCTTAGGCATTACAATTCAAACTTTTTGTAGCTCAATGTCCAATTGATATCATTGAGAAGTAAAAGATGTCATCAATTTTCTATGACAAAGCTGGGGACATCTAATGTATTTGATGTTGTTCACAAGGCAGGATATTTTTTAAATTATAATGAGGTAATTACACAATGAGTAATTACATGTCAGATCTAATAGAACTTCATTGAAAAAAGATGAAATGAACTTAAATGTACTTGAAAAGTGCTAAGGATAATAGTTTATGGCCAATTATTTGCTATGCTATGTTGTTGGTGATTACATATAAAAAAAGATCTCCAATTGAGTTTGTGTTCACATTTGATGATGGATGTATTAGTTTGAAATTTATTTTGCAGAAGTGCGTAGCTCAGTGTACAAAGAAACTTGAATATGTAGTTACCTCTATATATTTTATCTCTATCAATTTATTCTATTATGATCTCACTATTTCTTATTTCTAATTAGCTTCATTTTAAAAAGACGACTTTGTTTGATTTTTTTCTAGGAGTTTTTGCAGAGTATTTATATAGGTTAAGGAGATTATTATACTTTTGACATGTGTTTGACAGGAGAGACATGTGTGACAGGAGAGATTGTTAAAATAAACTATTTTCAATAATAGTATCAACTATCGTTATAGCTATGTATTGTTATTAGTATTTGTTTGTATATACAATGTAGTCTATTTAAGACGTCATAATCTAGCTCATGCTACACACTGTATATCTTTTGAGAGTTATTTGTTTGGATAACCACAACAACGATTTCTATCAATTGTGTTTGTTCATGTATAGATTCGTTATCTTCATTGTATCATACAACTAAGATTTATTCATCTAAATCTGAATGAATGAAATTTCATAAATAAGATGACAAGATGGAGTTTGCTCACTTAAAATAAGATGTGATCATCAATGCTACATGATCTGACAATTTTTTCATTATGAAATGATTGAATTCATATTGCAATTTATCAACATTATAAAATTGACACTATAAGATGTATTAAAATTTAAATGTTTGATCATATAAAATAAAATATAAAACCTAGGCATATCATACATAAATCAATCTATATATTCTTGATATGTTAGTTATGCAAGTTAATTTGAACATTCAACTTGACATACGAGCCAATCTGCCATCAAAAAATGAATATAAAATTGATTTCATTATTTATTTTGGAAAATCAACTTTTTAAAGAAATGTATGCACACCTTGAATTTATTATTAAGATTTTAATTATATTTCATCTCAGTATGAAAATTTTAAATGAAAAAATATGTTCAATTATGGATGAATAGTTTATTGATGATAGTATTTTTAGCTTTTTTTAATGTATAAGATTTAAAATTGAAAAACTGAAAAATTCAAAATACGTCTATAATTTTTGAAAAAGTAATTATTGCATGGTTATAATTTTTACAATCAAATATATCTTTTAATTGAAAATTAAATTTCATTGAATATATTTTAAATTCAGAATTATAAATTAAATTAAATTTAAATAATAAGATATGCAAGATTAAATTAAGTTTTATATGTTCCATATAAAAGCTAAGATTTTTGTTTCAATTTTATTTCATACAAGTTTTATTATACAAAACATGTTATTAACAAAAAATTGGTATTGATTGAAGCAAAGTTTAAAAATTTGTGATTGAAATTTTTAGACAGTGATCATTTTTTAATGATTGGTTTTGTTAAAAGATTAGATGTTAAAATTTTGGATTTATTTTTAAACATATGAAAAGGAATTGCAATCTGATTTAAGGTCTAGCTTTAATTTTTTGATCTTTTGAATTTTTAATGTTTTGTATTAATGTAGATTGAAAAAACCATATTTAAAAACTACAACTCATTCAAATAATGTTGAAGATCAAGATGAATCAACTTGAATGCAATATTGCATAATCACAATGAAATTTTATTTGAGTTGTTGAAGAGTGTCATCTTGGACTTAAGACAAAATAGAGTTTAGCTCCTACTAATGGATCAAGGTTAGCTCAGAGACTATTACAACATTTAATCTACATTTTACAGAATAAATCAAAAACATATATATTATTAAAAAATTCAAAAATATTCGTAAAAGCAAATTTTCTAGATGAAACATTTGTAAACATGATAATTAATTTCATCTGATTTATATAATACATCAAAGTTATCATTATAATAATGTGTCATTATATTTGAAAAAAATTCTCATTACTTGGATTATTAACTTAGAGTTAAAAGTCAGAAAATCTTTGCCAAAGCATGAATGTTAGAATGTAAGATAAATTGTGAATTTTTTTTTTGGAAAAATAAGTTAAAAGCAAAACTAATTTTTTTTGATTGTGTTGTGCCAATCAATACAATCAAACAATTAATACTTTTGTGCACAACTCATAATTCTCATATAGTGATATTATGAATTTAAAATTCAAGAATCCTAGTAATAAAATAAACTTTATGAAAATGTTCATATAATTATTTGTAGTTTATAAAAATTGAAATTGTAAAAAATAAAAAAAATCAAAGGGTTCAAATTTAGAAATAGTAAATTATATTAAATAAGATGCAACAAAAGCTATATAAGAACAAAAGTTGCAAGTGTTTTGTCATAGTACACAAGATGCATATGAAATTGCTAGATGTATCAAAACAATTGAAAGTTTAATTTACATATTTGCAAAGATTTGATTCTTCAAATTCAAATGTAGTTAAGATTGAATGAACATTTTAAGTTTTTTATTATTTTTTAATCTCAATTTTTTTTGATTTTTTTTGTAGATTTATTCACATAGACATACATAGGTGATACATTTTTTTATTAAATATCCAATCAATATATCACCTGATATTTAGCTTAAAAATTTATTTAAATTTTAATTTCATAAACAAAAAGATTTAATATCTTGAATTTATTTACTGTTAAATTTAATACATAATTATTGACAATATAATTTTATGAACAATCAATTCACAATTTTTTCTCAATCATGATTGTTTAGAATAAATCATAAATATTCAACATCAAATGTTTGTTGCTTATAATGCTAATCGTTTGTATTCCTTTCAAAACAAACTTGAAAATCACTACAATCAGTTGTTGATACAGTAGAACCTCTATAATCTTATCAAGCTGGGACCGTCACTTTTTGATAAGTTTATAGAGGTGATAAGTTTCATTTAATTAATTCATTTAATTTTGCTTGATTGGTCTCAGAACCATCCGGAAGGTTGCAGAAAGGTATGGAAGGTTAGGAAGGTTACGGCAAGGAATGCAAGACCTCGAAAAGACATAGAAGTTGTTTGATACCCAGGTTCCGTGTGTATTGGCTGTGGTATTGTAATGGGGTGTGTAGGGCACTGTATCCTGGTGTACTGTATACAGTTGGATTGTGTAGAAGAAAACTTCTCAAAATGTAAACAACTTAACCCAGGAAAATCCCTAACCCACATCAGATACTTAAGCAACCAACAAACAAATGTGAACAAAAGCTTAGGCAGACAACCAATACAAGTTTCTTCAGTCGATCATAGTCGTACAAATGTAGCTCGGAAAGCACATCAACCTGAATATAAGTTTATAAAAAATTCGGGGTAGCCAAAACTTGATAAGTTATAAGATTATAAATTTTTGACCTGGTCTCATGCCGGGACCGCACAATTCGATAAATTTTCGGAGGTTATAAATTTATGGAGTATAAATTTATAGAGGTTCTACTGTATGTGTAATTCTGCTATTGTTTTTTAGTTCTAACTATTTGAATTTTGTTCCAGTATCAGATTTGTCTTTCTTTCTTTACCAAATTTTGCAAATATTAACTTAAATTTAAAATTTGCTTTATACATAATGGTTGGAAGAATAAAAATTGAATCTTTTAATGACATACTTTCTTACTATGATATGATATTATGTTAAAATAGTTAAGCTAAAATTTTCTTGTTAATTTAAACTTGATATTGAATTTATAATATTCAATATGTCTAGATTTGCTTATGCTTAGAGCTATCAAGAAGATTTTGAGTTAGGAAGTAAAAAAAAATTAAACTTTACTTAGAAAGATACTAGATACAAAGTATGTTAGGGATAAAAGGAATAACATTTGGATCTTGACAGGAAAAAAATGCTCTAATAAGAATCCAAAGTATCTAGAGTTAAACATGTTTAAGGTAATACTGCCAGGATCAAAGATTATGTTTTAAATAGACAGGATATTAATACAAAGTGTATCAATAAATAATAAAAATTCTTGGTTTGCGTCATTTGTAGCATTTGCGAGCCGTGGCGTTCACCTGGAATAGCAGCAACCCACAACCACAACTGCAGCCACAACCAACACCACAACACAATGACTTCAAAGCGATCCACCAATACGAAGGTTCAAGAGCTTTGATACCGAAATTCAATGGATATTAGCAAACTCATCGACCAACACCACAACACAATGACTTCAAAGAGATCCACCAATACAAAGATTCAAGAGCTTTGATACCAAAATCCAATGGATATTAGCAATCTCATCGACTATACTGTTGAGCGCAAAATTGCTTATGTTTCCACTAAGGAGAAAATTGTGCATCAATCACCAATCCTGTGTCAGAAGATGAAGTGGAGGCCGACGACTGTCAAGACTCCATTATCATGAAGACAACTAAAGCAGTGCAGTGTGCAAGTTTGCTGCAACAATTCTAGATGCAATCGTCGACCATGAGATGCTTGTTGCCATCCAGACAGTGAAGAACAAGATCATCATTAAAAGGTCTAGCAAGCTCGTTCAGAAGCCAATCTCAAAGTAATTCTCCAAGGTTTAGGTGCCCAAATGTAGAATGTTTGCATCAAATATATGCCTACCATAGTGATTTCTTTATTTCTTAATTGATATAAAGAAATATTCGACACCACCTGAGTATTTTAAATAATAAAATTTTGGAGCTTTTTTAATAAATGTACGAGGCCCAACTTGGAACTGGACGGCAGATATTAATTGTCACAGATTATTAATTGAGGCAATATTAATTTAAACAGTTTCTACTATATTATATTGAAATTTAGATTACAACAGGGAAAATTGCTCCAATTATAATCAAATCCAGATAACTGATTTGGCATGGACTACAACCATGAGAACATCAAACATCTGAAGTGGATAAACCGCAAACAACAAAGAAAAAACCTATTTTGGTAAGATAGTATAATTTTTTGAAAATGTAATAAGCTATGGGTGTTGACCAATGACATGAGACTACAAATTTTTCATGTTCTAGAATATGCACAAATTTTTAGCAAAATTGAAACCCATGGAGCTGTAGAATATTGATGACATAGCCATTAGCGGGTTTTGAAATGTCAATTTCATGAAATAAGTGCAGGAAGACCTGCAAGATTAAAAGTCATAGCAGATAAGGCAAGCGATATTTTTTCTTGATGGGAAGAAGCAGATTCTAATAAGAGTGATTGATCTCAGCGATGAACACTTTAGTTGACTTCGATATGCAAGCAACGAAAGATATATAAAGACTTCGCTCAAAATGGAGTGGCTATACATGGGCATGAGAGGTAAAATGTATAAGACTTAACAATATTACAGATAAGCGTAAATGACTTTGTATGGAAGTTGGACACGCCTCCAACTTCCACAACAGCATAATGTGCAGAAGAGTTGTGATATGGATTGTTACTAAGTATCTTTAAAAAAAATATATGGCCAAATCTAACAAAGTAAATAACAAAATGTTGCAGAGTCAGATGGAGTACTTTAAGGATTACTACATTGCTGTTCAAGTCCCAATGAGATGCACCATGAATTTGGTTTTGTAGCTAAGTTTTTGGTTCTTGTAATCTCTTAGTTAACAAACTATGGATTGGCAATATCTGCAATGTTTCTATCCATGGTTCCCTTACTTTGGGTCAAGTGAGTCATATCGCGCATTTATTTAATCGCATTAAACTTCAGCGCTAACGACAATGCGTATTTTGTGTTGAACTTGTACATGTATCACTGACTGTATTCGTTTCCTTGTCCATGTTTACACCAGGGTTGAGCTGTGCATGTCGCAACCGACTCGACTGTCGCAACATGTATTCTCAAGACATTCTAAACGGCGTATGAGACAAGATACTTAGCAGCAGATTCTTCAATACTTCAAAACATACTTTGGTACTCAGTTGTTTTCATTCACATAAGAAACGTGAGCTCGATCACATTACCCGTCTAGTTGGTCAGTCTATTGAAGGTATTCTCGCTTATTGCGGCTCCTTGTTATATGCCCCTTGAAATGGTTGAAAAGGTGAAATCAGAAGAGAACCTCGCTGTAGAGCTCTCAACCCTTAGCGTAGTGAATAGATTCCGACGACTCGTTGTACATTTGACCGTGGGCGATTTCCGCTCGTTGCCTCTCTGCATGTGTAGGAGCTCCTACAGATTCTTCACCCAAATTGCGTCATGTCTATATTATAATGGTGGGACTCATGGTAGTTGAGGTAGCTCCCGTGAATCTGAAATCCTTACTCAAATGCCATACTACAGTACTATGAAAGTGTTCAATGAGAGAAAATCGGAAAAGTATTGATCAGCAAGTTAGGACGTCACTCCTAGTACAAGTCCAGCAAATTTCATATAACTCTGGAAAGGATGGACTCCGAACAATGTAACCTGTGCCAAAAACGCATAAACTAGTATCAAAGCACAAAAGAAATGGAACGCTGACGGGCAGCTCATGACCGCCATGGTATAATGCATATATCCTAGGTGCACACTACCAACGATGGTTCATTGGAAATGTGACATTCAACTAAAATGGGCAATTTCAAGTTCTCTTGATCATGTCAAAGAAGCCTGTAAATATCGTAAGACTGTACCTACAGTAAAGTGAATGTAAACCTCTGTTGGACACGAGAGACATACGGTCTCCTGCATTGATAGAATCTGAGAAGAGTGCTACTTCTTTTTTTACAGTTTTACTTCCACCTGGAATTTTACAGCTGTATCCAAAGCTCATGTTAGGACAGTTGTGAGCAGTTGTCATTGTTTCTAAAGTGCAGATTCGGGCCTACTAATATAAAATGGATTGAGCATTATAGCTTTGATGTCTCAAATTGACCATGGTGGTCGGTTTTTCTGTCTAATCGAACCAGATAGTAGTCTTATTCGTAAGTAAAGAGAGAAGTATATGGATTCCTCGCAAAGTTTCTTCCGTCGTTGACATCTTTATTTCCATGCCTGGAGGATTGCAGATAACTGATGAACTTGATTTATCGTTTCTTCTTTGTATTTATCATTCACTTCCTATTCGAATTCTCAGTCAAGGTCTAGAGGAGAAAACATATGTCCGCATTTGGACCATGCAGATGAGAAGTTACATTCTATGATCAGAAATTCTGTCCAAGAGCAAGAATCGGCTATAAACGTATTAACTGTGATATCCTCTGTCAGTTTGGACTCATGAATCGAGAATTTCTTTCGTCGTTCAGATGTGAAAGAGGTTTAGTGTCTTACATTTCAGTAGATAGAAGCAACTAACATGTCTTTGTGAATGCGAACTCCAGAAGGTCACTCTCCGAGTGCAGCTGAACGATTCTGCTCGCAAAGACGAACGAGGTCCACTTCTGGTTACCTTCACCAATCAAAGCTCTGATGCGATCGCGTCCATCGAACGTCTGCAGCTCGTGAGAGATGTTAATGTCTCCGACAGAAAAACAAAACTAGATCCTAGAACAAGCTACTTCATTCACAAAACATCACGACTATAATATGCAGTGTTTTTCGCCCACAAAGGATTGCAGAAAAGGTACAGAGGCTCCGAGTGCAATCGTCTTCACAGTAGACTCCTGGCGTGTCTCGTTGGAATGAAATCTTTTGCAGCTTGTCAATTTAAACCAAGCCTAATCGGAGGAAGTTGTCGCTGCTGGATGAGTTGCAAGGATCCTGTCTGTACTCTTGATGGAGCATATGGCTCCTCTGCTAACTTTTGGTCGGATTCTCGACGTAGTTGGCGATGTATGTAGCAGTATTATTGTCATATATCTATTGCAGAGTGTAGATTTGAGGTTTATTGCAAACACAGCTGCTTGAGGTTGAACTTGCTGACACCAGCTGACTTTCCGCTTGCTCCTGATCGTTATTTTGGAGAAAAAGAAGGTTTTGTGTTTCTCCGATCGACTCATGATCGCTGTCTTGATTTTTTTTGTTTCAGAACCATATTCGCAGAAATGTCACGGAGCCAACCTCCATTCGCGAAGCGGCTCGATGACAACCTATACGCCCTAAATGAGAGAGCTGACTTTGACATGTCCATCATCTTTTTCCACGGGCCCTGTGATGATGGAGGGGACATTGGTAAGATGTATTTGCGCGATTGGGTTTCGTCAAAATGTCAAAATGCTAGCGGTGCCGAAGTTGTGTGGCCAGAGGCTTGGCTGGCGGAAGACGTGGCAGGTGCCCGGATATATTCTGCTTCTTACGATCTTAGCCTGAAGCTTACATCGAGAAACGGGAGACAAGATTACTTCCTAATAAGAGAAAACTTGCTAGCCAGCATATTCTTGCATGCAAAGGAGTACGAGATGTGGTCAAAACCCGTGGTCTTGGTGGGTCATTCTCTTGGAGGAATCGTTATCAAGGAACTTCTGCTGGAAGCTCACGACATTGCAGAGGCCGGCAGTGGCGTATACGACACACGAAAGGTCAAGGATTTCCTGGACAACATCATTCTGATTTACTACTACTCAACGCCTCATTTTGGAATGACACTTCGCGTGGGAGAAGATTTCGATGGCGCAACATGGAAAAATGCCAGAATAATGAACCCGCACTTCTCACGGCTACAGCACAAGTTCAAGCAGTTGAATAGCTCGTACAGGAAATGGCGGAAGGCTACAATTGGAGAAAGTTATGTGACTAAGTGGGTATGTTTTTTTTCCGGAATCGAGATTGTTTTTGGATGACATGGATGGCCATTTTAAATTACATGCACGTCAGATGCAAAGTTTCTCTACTGCCAGGAGTTGACTCAGAACATCGCTTTCTTCTTTCCTTCGCTATGTCTCGGTGCGTTTCTAGTGCTCCCGTCCCTATGAAACATAAGTTTTGTTTTATAGAGGCTCGTGTGCTAATCAGGGGTCCGAAAGGTTAAAAATAAAGTTGGATCGTGCAAGCATTGCTGTCTTCAATGCTGAGAACTATGAGGACCATATTCTCCGTTTACCTCGAGTCTCTGCTATTTAAATCCCGCGCAAAAGAGCAGAGGGCCATGATCGCAGTAGATTAAACATTCAGACCTTCTTGGTCGGCCCTGATCAAGTGAGTAAATGTACGTGGATCTGCAAAGTTGGTCGACGCTGGGAAGGAGGATTCATCTCTCTTGGCTCATGTATTCTCTTCGTTCGTTGCCTGTGTTTTAACTTTGAACTGGTCGCTCGATGAATGTCATTCTGTTCGTATTCTGATTACTTTCGAATTGAGAAAATGATGGTGGGCCTCTCATTGACGCACACGATTCTCCTTGGTGCAGGACCTAGTGGGAATACACGACGTGCTGGTGCCGGAAGCATCTTGGAGAGGCGGCGATTGTAACAGTTGCATGACAGCGGACGCCGACCACTTCTCAGTGTGCAAACCGACTAGCAAAACCAGCAACAGTTACATTGATCTCCTGAGCCAGATTGAGGCTTGCCAAATGCAGCTTCGAATCGCCAAGCACGTTAAGGACGCAGTCTCCAGATTGATATTCTTCAGAGAAGCCTCCTTGAATAAGTTGCCCAGTTTAGACCCGGCCTCGCTCGTAGATCTGAAGGAACGATTGAAGAACGGCCCTGTAGAATTCAAAACTCAACTTTTTGATTCACCAGGATTCCTCCAGGACCTCGTCCGCCTCTTGAGCGAAGAAGGGCGGCATAAGGCATGGGATGCCGATGGCCGGATCCGTGCCACCACGGCATATATTATATATTATCTGGCACGCGAGAAGAAATTGACGGGCGAGATCGGCCAATATCCAGGGGCGTTGGAAAGGCTGCTGAATTTGCTGCACATGAAAGTGGGAGAGGTTCTCAAGGCCACGCTGTACGCCTTGCACGTTCTCGCACGCGACGGCCCAACGGCGGCGAAGATATGTCGAAGGGAAGGAGCTCTCGACCGGTTGGTCTTCCTGATGGACAGCCAGGAGGATGTAGACGTGAGAGTCAAAGCAGCCACGACGCTGGCTTTCGCGACCGACTTGCGTAGAGAAAAGGAGAAGAGCTTTCTCGATCGCGAGAAAGCATGCAAAGTACTTGTGCGTATGCTGGAGGAGAAGCAAGTTCCGAACCTTCAATATTCCGCCGCCCATGCCTTGGCGAATGTTCCTGAGTACTACCAGCACTTAGCAAAGCAGGAACAACCTCTCAAGACCTTGGCCATATTACTGCTGGGGAACAGAAGTGCAGAGAGCGGAGAGAGCGGAGAGCAGAATGAGGGGGAGATGGTACATCGCGTCAAAGTAGCCACCATATTCGAAGGGGTTACAGCAGGTGGGGCCAATGCGTTGCTAATTGCCAAATGTCCAGGAGTTCTGGAAAATATGGTGAGAGTGTTCGAAGTGACCGAAGATAACCCTGTACAGCTGCAGCTCTCCATTGTCAAGTCATTAGACCACATAGCCAAATCACAATCCAACCTATTGATGAGAAGAGTAACTGTTATAGATTCCATAAAAGACTTGATAGGCCTAATCCAAGGGCGGGATAATAGCGAAGTCAGGTATTATGCATCTTCTGTATGCGCAGATTTACTTCGCAACGAGAAGGTGAGGGAAGAAATAGGAGGGAACAAAGAAAATTTGGATACGCTCAAGGCAGGGTTAAAATCATGTTTGGATGTGACTACTCTCGAAGAAAGGACGACGCATTTTTTAATGTATTGTAAACATAAGCTTCCAACCAGTTCGGGAGACATTCATAGGAAACCACTTCGTCGTGATCATGTAGATCGTGAGGATAATTGCTACTGCTGTCTGTATACGCTGGATATTTTTGGATGTCTATAATTTTTACTCAACAATGTAAAGTGATTTTTGAGATTCTAATCCAAACAATATCTAGTTTACAATATGAATATGATGAAATTTTTTTTAGTGAGATCATTTTTTAATATAATAAAATTATTTATTATCATCTAGTTAGGTCATAAATAATTAATTGATTGTAGTATTTTTTGGTTGTAAAACTTATGTACACATATTTTAAAAAACACAATCAAATTAAACATTATATTTATTTTTTTAACATGTTGCTAGTATGAAAATTATAATTTATAAATTCCAATAGGTAATAGAACTATTATTAATATGTATATTTTTTTAGTGAATCTATTTTAGCTAATTTAATTTATAAAAAATAGAAATTCCATGTACTCATAACATAGACTGAAAAAAATAGTTTAAAAAATAAATTTAATTATATAATTGAAAAAAGATAACTTCTATAATATATTATATCATAAATGATTTTTTTGAATATTATATCATTACATCAAACAATAAATATACAGTAATATCATATAATTTATGGAGCAAATAGTTGTACAGAGTATGTAGAATCCGAACATGGAGAAATCGCCGAGCGTTCAACTCGGCGAACCTATCGGGGTTGGGTACCAAGCCAAGTACCTCTCGTCTCCGCAGGCTGGAACCAGATCGACTCGCTTAGTTGCACAAACTGCCGTACTGCCAGGTGTCAAGGATTCCAGTTTCTTTCCTATCCAACAACAGGAAGAGTTACTGCAAGTTTTGGTATGTTAGGGGATATTATTATTGCTGAGCCAAAAGCTTATATTGCATTTGCAGGAAAAAGAGTTATTGAACAAACTTTTCGACAAAAAATACCAGATGGTTTTCAAGTTGCAGAATTATTATTTGGTCATGGTTTACTTGATTTAATTGTTCTACTCTTTCTTTCTTGATTCATGCTCCGTTCGGGCAGCTCCGAGTTTTATCTCAGTTTTGGGGACTTGAGGGTCTGCGGACCCGACTTTCCGACAACCATGTAGAGGCTGTCAACAGGATTAAATTCCGACAACCATGTAGAGGCTTCTAGAGGCCGTCACTGTAAAAGCCGCTGTTTTAGTTAAACTAAATCTAAACCGCAGGAGGGATAGCTCAGTTAGAATCCCTAATAAATTCAAATTGTAATATTTCTAATTCAAACAATGATAACATATTGTGACAAAATTTTAGGCGGCAAAGTTTAGGGTTTTGAAAATAGGGTCACATCGATATCCTCTAGCTCGTCAATGTTTTGACGTCGCTTTTGGGTGCCAGAGCTCGTGCTTGTCATTTTCTTGTCATTTCAAGTGCTTTTTGCAGGAGTGACAGCATGGAGTGAGGATGGATTGTGCACGATCCATCGTGGGATGGCCCTTCGAATTCATTAATCTTGAATTGGTCAAATGGGTATAAGTTTGTGCAGCTAAACCCGTCCCATCTAGCATTGAGTGCAACAAGGAGGGCATATCAATCATTGGTGGGCGGAAGGGACGAGGATGTACGTTACGTGGAATGCTGCTTGGGGTCCATATTTGAGCTTGGGAAGGTTTCAGAAACTCTTTCACCATGTTGTTTGGTTCTTGAAAGAATCAGGACAAGGGCGTCGGTGTGCAGCACCAACCGCTGCTTATTTTTCTTGCGGTTGTTGCTTATTGTAGGCGAGCCAAAAGTGACGATTTCACCCGCGTTTTTGATGTGCTACGTCTACGATAAGCTGTCGATGGGAGTAGCGTAGTAGGTATAGCGTATTCACATTGAAGATTTACATCATGACTGACAGCGATGTCTAATCAGACATCGTCATCATGTAAGAGAAAATATAAAAGTCATGATGTATTGTCTGGAAGTTATTTGATTTTCCGCAAGGGGTACATGCGATTGCTTCCTGGCATTGTGGTTTCATCGAGCATAGGCTCCACTCCGAACGTTGCCTGCAAGTTCCAGCGTCGGAAATGCCCTGTGGACTGCTTGTTGGCGCCGTAGTTCCCTCCGGACCAGCCCATGTGCTTTGCCAACGCGCACAGGCTCTTCCGAGTAGCGAACATATCGAGGCTTATACGAGAGAATCGGAGCTCCGTCGAGAATGTGATGAAGAGTGTCTGCTTCGAGTCTAACACTCGGGAACGAGATCTTGTCAATGGAATATATGGGACATTACGATATTTTCAGCGAGAGGCCGAGAGACTGGAGGAGAACAGAACGGCTTGGTCTGCATTCTTCGGAGTATTACAGGTCCTTCAGAGTATTACGCACATGCACTGCCTACTTAGGTCGCCTTTACAAAGACAACGTCAGCGCTGCAAGACAACGATGTTTATCATATGTTGCAGCAGCATCTACAACAGCAACAACTGCATTACATGCAGATGCCCCAGCAGCAGATGTCTTCTCTAGAGTGTTTTGTTAGAGTATTTTGTTAATTTTAATGCCGGTGGTGGAGGCTTTAATCCGGTGGAAACAACGGACGTGTCGACCTCTATCCACTTATGCACCTCATAGATAGAAGTGCAAAAGTTACTCTTCATCGGGCCTCTTCTTCGTACACTGGAACAGCAGCGAGAGACTTTCTCTCCCTCACACACAACTCTTAACTCTCGCTATTATTGACTTTTGTTGTAATTGCAGATAATACAGAATCTGCAGCTTTACATCGTTAATTTTTTTTTCTTTCTGTTTCTTTTCTCCACAGCTATAAATCTATCCAGACGCACATGCAATGTCTTCCCAGGATTTTATATTTTATGACAAACTAATAAAAAACATGGCTGATTCGCCCGACACAAGGTGTTCTCTATTACTATGAGTATTAGGGCCTCGTTTCCCTTTGTCACCTTGTGTTGGTGTGTACGATTGCAAATTCTTGGGCTGTGAGATCATAATTTCGAAGACTTCAGCTCAGTTTTGTAGGAGTTATATCCGAGTTACATATGCAGATATGCATATATATATGTCGGATATGCATGGCTTATACTACTTTAGAAAAGTATGGGTGCCTCGTTAAGAAGGGACAAGACTCAGCTGGCTTGGTTTGCATCCTCTAGTGCGCTAACTCTTCCTGTTCTATATTCTATCTCCGCTAAACCAACGAGTTTATAAACAGCAGTGTGGTGTTCGAGTTACACATTTTGACGTCTACGGGAAGTGTAAGAAGATGTCAAGAATGAGGTGAGCGTCTTCAGGGCTATCTCCAATCATGTAAACTCATAAAAATTTTGAGACATTTTGTTCAGCTCACTGTTACATTCAGTACTTGAAGCCCCAGTCACATCACGCTGTTTGTGTCCTTGAGGCGAAGCGTATGTGTGAAAAAAGAGAAAATGACAAGAAGAACTCAAGGGAACAGACACAAGTAAAGTCGGTAATTATCTGGACAGCAAATTTTTCCGAAGCAATTGCAAGCGAGGAGTCTCATATCTGCATATGCATCATACCCAAGTTCTTGCCTAAAAGTTCTTGCCTAGCATATCAAAGGCGTCACCAGTGAACCCTTGCACATGGAACGAAACTCTGAAGAAAGTGAAAATAACACTCTGCCGCAGGCACAAAATTCGACATCTTCCTGTGACATGCATTACTTGAGACCTCTTGCATCAACAAGACATGTTTTACATCTAGTTGCAGATTCTATGCAGATGGAACTTAACTCTGAACACAGGATTCTAAAAAGACATATATTACTCGAAAAAGGGTTGCATCTCTCATCTTTCTAATCTGAAAATTTTTCCTCAAGTTTCCTTTACTTTAATATCATACAAAGTCCGTGAAACCGCTGGCGAGACAAACCTGTCACTGCAAAGATTCATTTTTTCCAAAAGTGAACTTGTGATTAGGCTCTCTAAGTGGTGACAACAAATCACCTCGAGATGTGTATGTGGATGAATTCACCTTGTTACTATCTTGACGCTTACATCCAGCCAATTAATTTTTTCTGGAAGTTAAGCACAAACAGTTTCCATAATCTCCACATTGATCCTTTAAACACTGCTCTAACAACAGGGAAACTGCAGAAATGAGCATAATTTTGAAGGAAATTAGAATGAGAGCAAAATCTGATTTAGTTATATTTTCTTCCCAATTGTCGGTTTCCTAAAAGTGTTTTGGAAAGTGTGGAGGTTTAACTACTTTACAAATTCTCATGCGTGCTGCAAAAGCACTGTTTGAAAATCATCAGAGCTTAGGCTATGTGCAAGGGAACTCTATTAGAGATCATTATATCACATCTGTTGATGTGTATAATATCAAATTGGAACTGGGCAAAGAAACTTGGAGAAGGCATGCTAATGATAGAATTAGCACAAAATTATGGATAAAAGCGAATTCATCTCAAGTTGACAGGCACCAAAAAGTGATACATTTAAACCATTGAGACTTGTTGTTACAAAACCCTTGCTCCTAGATTGCTTGCTAAAACATGGAAATGGAGGTTGTGTTGGTATAGATGGAACACATGGCACGCTGAAGTATAAGGTAATATTCTGCTTGTCCATTTTGATGTTTTTATCATCAGGCTTCCATGATTATGTATATTCTACCTTACAATTTGCAATATCTGCAAGATACTTGAAAAAATGACGGGTTGGAGCTTTAACCAGTCTTGTAAGACATTATTGAACTTCTCAATGTGTGTTGTATATGTTGCTTTATATACCTTGATCACGTCTAGCTTATCAAGACATAAAAATAGCGAATCATTCATTTGTATCAGGTTTAGCTTAGTATCAATGGAGATGAATACTTTGTAGACGACTGCTAGCAGCAAACTAATACATTTATTTCATTTTTTGCAATGCAGTATCCACTGTACACCCTGATGGTGTTTGACGAATATGAACACTAACATCCTACTGTTTTTGGATTCCTCGAAAGAGAAGAAACAGAAGATCTTGTGGAATTATTATCTGCAGTGAAGAAGATGGCCCAACATTATATCCCTGGATGGATGCCCTCGTGCTTCATGACGGATTGTGCTGACAATGAGAGACTTGCCCTAGACATTGTTTTTCCACCTATCCCTGTATTTCTTTGCATATATCATGTTCGAAAAGCATGGACAAAGAAATTAATTGAGGTTGTGAGTGGTCATGAAAAGAGAGCTATTATGAATGCTACTTTAGAAGACCTGTGCTTTGGAAGCACATTGATTGCTGATGGAGAAGAATTTGATGTGAAAAGATCTGCTGCGATGAAGCTTCTGTTATTTTACAAAAAAATTCAGCTCTCTGAGCCACAATTTGTGAAGTAATTCCAAACAGAATGGAAACCTTGTATGGGTAAGTGTAAGTTTGTAACATGTGCATTATATATAAAGTTATTACATTTTGGAAGTCGTTTTTTTGCTTAATGGTCTTCCACAAGTACATCTAACTTACTGTTTTGGAATTAAGGTCAATGGAATATAGGCGATGCAGTCACATTTCCTCGTGGTGAATGAACAACCTCAGCAAACGATAATTGATATTAGCAGGAAAAAGTTTTCTTGAGCAGGATCTTAGTTCTGCACTTATCATCATCATCATAATGAACATGAGTACAATTGCTTCGTTGAACGAGCTCCCTGAAGAAATGAGGATAAACACAACTAATTCATTGCTGTATAACGTCTGCAAACTTTGACTATAAGCAACACAGTGGAGGCTGTTATAATCTGATGTTGATATTATTTTACAATGAGACAACAAGAACTTGTATTTGTCACGCCACAATTCTTGTCGTCAAGTAGACTATCGACTGGTTTCTAGTCTATCTCACATCCTGACCTCGACTTGTAACGACACAATTGAAAACTCCATGAGCTACCCTTGACCTTAGAATCTACTTTGTATGTGGCACAAGGCCTCCCCAAAGCTGATACCTGTTCAAAAACTTATAAACGCTTTAGCATACAGTTAGCATGGACTCAAGTGATGGTCCAATATAAAATAAATATTTATAAATCATTTATTACAATTTGGATCAAACTGAGCTTTTGCGCGAAGAGCGAGAGTTATACATGGATGCTGGATAAATTCATACTTTGATTAAGCTGTTGGGAAACATTTTCTAGGTGGTCTTCACAGTTTCAAACATAGGTTGAACAGTTCTGTTGTGAGTAACTATGGTCGTCGGTATGACGTCGATCAGGTTGTGAGAATAGGGGTTCCCTCATAGTTGAGTGCGGATGGATGCCCAGATGTTATTATAGTCCATCGCTAGATCGGTCCGCCGGAAAGCGGAGCGATCTAATTCAGTCACTTTGATGCTCCACCGGAAAACTAAGTGCCAATCAGGCAGCTGCCCGAACATTCTTCCATCTTTGGTCCAAAAGAGGAGAGTCGCAGCGAAAAGAATAACTTCCGTCACGACTCACTGCAGGATGACACGTGCTTGGGTCTATGAAGGCCCTATATAGGGCCTATGTATAAGTTTGTGCAGCTAAACCCGAACCAGATGTGGAGATTCGATGGCGGCACAACCGCTTTTCGCAATCCGGATGCTATAAGCTCGCCTTGTCTCCAACTTCTCCAATTGAGCCAGTTTGCGCATAAGCAATTCTCTCTCTATCTATCTTTTCATTTCGTAATCTCGCACACTAGTGCTGTAATATTCCGCTCCGGCATCCACAGCGTGCGATCGTACACTGGAAGTTTTGTGGCACAGCTTCTCAATTCCATAAGTAGATTGATCCAAGCGAAATTCCTCGCGGTGAAATTGGCACTTCTTCGTGCTCGAAATCTCGTTCCGATCTTTCTTTCTTCGCGGCCTTCATGACATTCGCTGACCAGATTGAAGAACGAGGGCCCTGCGCGTGGGATTCCTCGGCGACCACGAGGTGGCAGAATTCAGCTTGATGGCGGACTTCGAGTCCGGTCATCCGACACTCCTCGATTCCAAAGTCGCGTCGTGATTCACTTCCGATCAGCCATGGTTGTTCCAGGCATTGGCGAGCCAACCCAGCTCGAGCGCTTTCGAATTCGAAGGCATGGCGACGGATGCCACTGCCACCGTGGTGTCCAGTTTCACCATCATCCCCGACGTCTCGGAGATGAGACAGTGTTCGAGAAATTTGATGGCCCGGGGTTAGCTTCAAGGGTATAGTAGGGTGAGTGATAACTAGACTTTCTCATAATTTAATAGAAGATCATCCAATTGATGAACTACACTAACCCGAACCGAATGCTTGCGGTCTGACGGCTTACAGTCACCGTCGAGTATAATTATTATGGACACCGTTGGAGCGGAAGGACCGCTAAATCAGTCGCTAAAGAAGTTGGGAGAGGATTTGGTCTACAGACGGAGTAGCCAACACCTCTTGGCTTTCCCTCGTCTCTCTCTTCAAACCCACGCAGGAGCCAAGTGCGTGGAGTGCAACTGTCATATTCCGCAGCATGCTTTGGACAAACACTTTGGACAGATTTCGGAGCTAGCTTTGATGTTATGTTTGCTGGGAATTGTGGAGAAAATCTAGTGCGACAGCAGCGTGTAACGGGAATTTTTCTTTAAATGAGTCCGAAAGTAGAATTCATTTTGATTCGTTTCTCTGGACATATTCGAGTGATTTTTTTACCCTGGTGAGAGAGGAAGCTCCTTTTTGTTGTGTCTAGAAGTGTTCACGACTTTATTTAGTTTAATTTAGTTCCCAAAGCAATCCTCTTGAAAGAGTGTTCTTGAAAGCGTCACGATCATGTTCGGATTTTGAAACCTACAAGAACGTTCACTCCGTCATAGCTCACAATCATGTCCGCAATGAGCTTGGCTTTCTTTGTGGAGGATTTCTGAGCGTTCAGAATTTCTTCGAGACTGGCCAGCATCCCAACCAACCCATTTTTGACTCGCGATTTGCCCACTCCGGACTACGTTTCGTCCAATGGTTTAGCGCAATGCGTGCACGAGTCTCCGTTGCTGGTGGCAAAGGGGAAAGGCAGAAGTGGAATTCCATTCCCCACACGATGATCCGGCTGCACGCAGTGGACATGGAGCTCGGTCAAAACGTCCTTCACTTTCAAATGCAGTCGCTCGTCACACAACTTAAAGACCGAAGACTCCCTTCCTGACTTCAGAGTCCGGGACTGAAGTTAATCCACGATGCGCTCAAGCGAGCTTGGACCTCGAGCTCACCCTCGACCGCGAGGATTTCTGCTTCATGTACAGTTTCTGGATACCTTTTGGGTCTCACTGTAAAGTCACACCAAGACTTAACTCAGACATGTCTCTAAGCTGGATGAAGTCCTGATGACTCCTGATTCATGAGTTTCATAGTAGCAAAATCGAGACGACAAGAGCACAATGCGACCCCCCGCTCGTTCATCTCTTAGTACCCATTGACCATTGACCGAAGGAGAAAGGGACTCGGCATCGATAATAATCTTGGATAATAATCAAGCTCATCACCTTACACACGGTACATCTTTTGAGAGTGTTTTGTTTAAGTAAAAACCACAACAATCATTTCAATCAATTTTGTTTGTTCATGTGTCTATTCGTTATCTTCATTGTATCATAAACTAAGAATGTAATGTTCTAGAATATGCACAAAGTTTTAGCAAAATGAAAATTATAGACGTTTAGAATATTGACGACATAGCCATTTGCGGGTTATGAAATGTCAGTTTCATGAAATAAGCGTAGGCAGACCTGCGAGTTTAAAAAACATAGCAGATAAGTCAAGCATTATGTTTTTCTTGATGGAAAGAAGCAGATTCTAATAGGAGTGATTGATCTCAGGAATGAACATTTTAGTTGACTTCGATATGCAAGCAACAAAAGATATGTAAAGACTTGGCTCAAAAATGAAGTGGATATGCATGTGCATGAGAGAGAACTGTATAAGACGTAACAATATTACAGATAAACGTAAATGACTTTGTATGGAAGTTGGACACGCCTCCAACTTCCACAACAGCATAAGGTGTAGAAGAGTTGTGATATGGATTGTTGCTAAGTATCTCTTAAAAAAATATATGGCCAAATCTAACAATGTAAATAACAAAATCTCTCAGAGTCAGATGATGTACTTTAAGGCTTACTACATTGCTGTTCAAGTCCCAATGAGGTGCACCATGAATTTGGTTTTGTAGCTAAGTTTTTGGTTCTTGTAACTTCTCAGTTGATAAAATATGGATTCGCATTATCTGCAGTATGTTTCTATCCATGGTTCCCATCAGTAATTATTACTTTTGGTCAAGTGAGTCATATCGCGCATTTATTTAAACGCATCGAACTTGAACGCTTAAGACAATGAGTATCTTGTGTTGAACTTGTACATGTATCACTTATTCGTTTCCTTGTCCATGTTTACACCAGGGATGAGCTGTGCATGTCACAACATGTATTCTCAAGACATCCTAAACGGCGTATGAAACAAGATATTTTACTTGTCTGCAGATTCTTCAATACTTACAACACATACTTGGGTACTCAGTTGTTTTCATTCACATAAGAAACGTGAGCTAGATCACATTACCCGTCTAGTCTAGTTGGTCAGTCTATAGAAGGTATTCTCGCATATTGCGGCTCCTTGATGTGTGCCCCTTGAAATGGTTGAAAAGGTGAAATCAGAAGAGAACCTCGCTGTAGAGCTCTCAACCCTTAGCGTAGTGAATAGATTCCGACGACTCGTTGCACATTTGACAGTGGGCGATATCCGCTCGATGCCTCTCTGTATGTGTAGGAGCTCCTACAGATTCTTCACCCAAATTACGTCATGTCTATATTATAATGGTGGGACTCATGCTAGTTGAGGTAGCTCCCGTGAATCCTTAAAATCCTTACTCAAATGCCATACTACTATGAAAGTGTTCAAAGAGAAAAAATCGGAAAAATATTGATCAGCAAGTTAGGATGTCACTCCTAGTACAAGTCCAGCAAATTTCATATAACTCTGGAAAGGATGGACTCCGAACAATATAACCCGTGCCAAAAACGTATCAACTAGTATCAGAACACAAAAGAAATGGAACGCTGACGGGCAGCTCATGACCACCGTGGTATAATGCATATATCCTAGGTGCACACTACCAACGATGATTCAATGGGAATGTGATATTCAACTAAAATGGACGATTTCAAGTACTCTTAATCATTTAAAAGAAACCTGTAAATATCGTAAGAGTGTACCTACAGTAAAATGAATGTAAAACTCTGCTGGACACGAGAGACATACGATCTTCTGCATTGATAGAATCTGAGAAAAGTGCTACTTCTTTTGTTACAGTTTTATTTCCATCTGGAATTTTACAGCTGTATTCAAAGCTCATGTTAGGACAGTTGGGTGCAGTTCTCATTGTTTCTAAAGAGCAGATTCGGACCTACTAATATAAAATGGATTGAGCATTATAGCTTTGGTGTCTCAAATTGACCATGGTGGTCGGTTGTTATGTCTAATCGAACCAGATAGTAGTCTTATTCGTAGGTAAAGAGCGAAGATTATGGATTTCTCGCAAAGTTTCTTCCGTCGTTGACATCTTTATTTCCATGCCTGGAGGATTGTAGTTAACTGCTGAACTTGATTTATCGTATCTTCTTTGTGTTGATCATTCACTTCCTTTTCGAATTCTCAGTCAAGGACGAGAGGGGAAAACATATGTCCGCATTTGGACCATGCAGATGAGAAGTTACATTCTATGATCAGAAATTCAGTCCAAGAGCAAGAATCGGCTTTAATCGTATTAACTGTGATATCGTCTGTCAGTTTGTACTCATGAATCGAGAATTTCTTTCGGCGCTCAGATGTGAAAGATGTTTAGTGTCTTGCATTTCAGTAGACAGAAGGAACTAACATGTCTTTGTTAATGCGATCTCCAGAAGGTCACTCTCCGAGTGCAGCTGAACGATTCTGCTCGCAAAGACGAACGAGGTCCACTTCTGGTTACCTTCACCAATCAAAGCTCTGATGCGATCGCGTCCATCGAACGTCTGCAGCTCGTGAGAGATATTAATGTCTCCAACAGAAAAACAAAACTAGATCCTAGAACGAGCTACTTTATTCAAAAAACATCACGACTATAATTTGCAGTGTTTTTCGCCGACAAAGGATTCTAGAAAAGGTACAGAGGCTCCGAGTGAAATCCTCTTCACAGTAGACTCCCGGCGTGGTTCGTTGGAATGATATCTTTCGTAGCTTGTCAGTCTAAATCAAGTCAAATCGGAGTAAGTTGTCGCTGCTGGATGAGTTGCAAGGATCCTGTCTGTACTCTTGATGTAGCATATCGCTCCTCTGCTAACTTTGGGTCGGATTCTCGACGTAGTTGGCGATGTATGCAGCAGTATTGTTGTCATATATCTATTGCAGAGTGTAGATTTGAGGTTTATTGCAAACAGAGCTGCGTGAGGTTGAACTTGCTGACACCAGCTGACTTTCCGCTTGCTCCTGATCGTTATTTTGGAGAAAAAGAAGGTTTTGTGTTTCTCCGATCGACTCATGATCGCTGTCTTAATTTTTTTCTTTCAGAACCATATTCGCAGAAATGTCACGGAGCCAACCTCCATTCGCGAAGCGGCTCGATGACAACCTATACGCCCTAAATGAGAGAGCTGACTTCGCTATGTCCATCATCTTTTTCCACGGGCCCTGTAATGATGGAGAGGAAATAACTAAAATGTATCTGCGCGATTGGGTTTCGACCTCTCAAGATGATAGCGGTGCCGAAGTTCTGTGGCCAACATCTTGGCTGGCGGAAGACGTGGCAGGTGCCCGGATATTTTCTGCCACTTACGATCTTAGCCTGAAGGTTACATCGACAAACGGGAGACAAGATTACTACACAATAGGAGAAAACTTGTTCGCCAGCATATTCCTGCATGCAAAGGAGTACGAGATGTGGTCAAAACCCGTGGTCTTGGTGGGTCATTCTCTTGGAGGAATCGTTATTAAGGAACTTCTGCTAAAAGCTCACCAATTTATGGGGTCCGGAAGTGGCGTACACTACAAAGGAAGGGTAAAGCAGTTCCTGGCCAACATCATCCTGATTTACTACTACTCAACGCCTCATTCTGGCATGACACTTCGCGTGAAAGGAGATTCGGATGGCCCCCTAAGCCTTACTAGCCTCCGGAGTTCAATATGGGAAAATCCCAGAATTATGAACGCGTACCTCTCACGGATACAGCAGGAGTTCAGGCAGTTATCTAGCTTGCACAGGGAATGGCGGAAGGCAACCATTGGAGAAAGTTCTATGACTAAGTGGGTATGTTCTTTTCCCGGTATCTAGATTGCTTTCGGATGACATGTATGGCCATTTTAAATTGTATGCACGTCAAATGCAAAAGTTTCTCTACTGCCAGGAGTTGACTTAGAAATCCCTTTCTTCTTTCCCTCGCTATGTCTCTGTGCGTTTTTGGTGCTCCCCTCCCTATGAAACATAAGTTATGTTTTGTAGAGGCTCGTATGCTAATCAGGGCTCCGAAAGATTAAGAGTAAAGTTGGATCGTGCAAGCATTGCTGTCTTCAATGCTGGTAACTATGAGGACCATATTCTCCGTTTACCTCGAGTCTCTACTAAATCCAGCGCAAAAGAGCATAGGGCCATAATCGCAATAGATTAAACATTCTGATCTTCTTGTTCGGCCCCGATCACGTGAGTAAATGTATGTGGATCTGCAAAGTTGGTCGACGCTAGGAAGGAGGATTCATCGCCAATGGTTCATGTTACATGAACCATTGATACATGAATCATGAGGTGAACGGAGGTGATACATGAATCATGTATCACCTCGTTCGTTGCCAGTGTTGGTCTCAGACAGTGTTCTAACTTTGAACTGGTCGCTCGATGAATGTCTTTCTGTTCGTGTTCTGATTACTTTCGAATTGAGAATATGATGGTGGGCCTCTCATTGACGCACACGATTCTCCTTGATGCAGGATCTAGTGGGAATATACGACGTGCTGGTGCCGGAAGCATCTTGGAGAGGCGGCGATTGTGACAGTTGCATGACAGCGGACGCTGACCACTTCTCAGTGTGCAAACCGACTAGCAAAACCAGCAACAGTTACATTGATCTCCTGAGCCAGATTCAGGCTTGCCAAAATGAGAAGATTCAGCTTCTAATCGCCGATCACGTTCAGGACGCAGTCGCCAGATTGAAACTCTTGAGAGAAGCCTCCTTGAATAAGTTGCCCAGTTTAGACCCGGCCTCGCTCGTAGATCTGAAGGAACGATTGAAGAACGGCCCTGTAGAATTCAAAACTCAACTTTTTGATTCACCAGGATTCCTCCAGGACCTCGTCCGCCTCTTGAGCGAAGAAGGGCGGGATAAGGGATGGGATGCCGATGGCCGGATCCGTGCCACCACGGCATATATTATATATTATCTGGCACGCGAGAAGAAATTGAGGGCCCAGATCGGCCTATATCCAGAGGCGTTGCAGAGGCTGCTGAAGCTGCTGCACATGAAAGTGGGAGAGGTTCTCAAGGCCGCGCTGTACGCTTTGCACGTTCTCGCACGCGACGTCCCATCGGCGGAGGCTATATGTCGAAGTGAAGGAGCTCTCGACCAGTTGATCATCCTGATTAGCAGCCTGGAGGATGCAGACGTGAGAGTCAAAGCAGCCACGACGCTGGCTTTCGCGACCGACTTGCGTAGAGAAAAGGAGAAAAGCTTTCTCGATCGCGAGAGAGCATGCAAAGTACTTGTGCGTATGCTGGAGGAGAAGCAAGTTCCGAACCTTCAATATTCCGCCGCCCATGCCTTGGCGAATGTTCCTGAGTACTACCACGACTTAGCAAAGCAGGAACAACCTCTCAAGACCTTGGCCATATTACTGCTGGGGAACAGAAATGCAGAGAGCGGAGAACAGAATGAAGGGGAGATGGTACATCGCGTCAAAGTAGCCACCATCTTCGAAGGGATAACAGCAGGTGGGGCCAATGAGTTGCTAATTGCCAAATGTCCAGGAGTTCTGGAAAACATGGTGAGAGTGCTCGAAGTGACCGAAGATAACCCTGTACAGCTGCAGCTCTCCATTGTCAAGTCATTACACGACATAGCCAAATCACAATCCGACCTAGTGATGAGAAGAATAACTGTTCTAGATTCCATAAAAGACTTGATATGCCTATTCCAAGGGCGGGATAATAGGGACGTCAGGTATTATGCATCTTCTGTATGCGCAGATTTACTTCGCAACGAGAAGGTGAGGGAAGAAATAAGAGGGAACGAAGAAAATCTGGATACGCTCAAGGCAGGGTTAAAATCATGTTTGGATGTGACTACTGTCGACAAAAGGACGACGCATCTCTTAATGTATTGTCAACTTAGGCTTCCAACCAGTTCGGGAGACTTTCATAGTAAACCACTTCATGTAGATCGTGAGGATATAGATCGTGAGGATAACTGCTGCTGTCTGTATCCGCTGTCTATTATTGGATGTCTATGATTTTTGAGATTCTAATACAAACAATATTGGAAAATAATATAGGATAACGTTTATAATAATTGATTATATTTAATTACATTTATTATTTGATTAATATAGATTTACAATTTGAATATTGTGCTAAAGTTGTTAATATCACATTAATATGGTAAATTATTTTTTCTATTGCCATCGTTCTTAATGTAATAAATTATAAAATAATGTTTAATTGAATCATAATCAATCAAATGATTGTAATTATTTTTACTACAAAGTTAAACCTCCCAATAGTGACATATATTGGTATTTGGATTTTACGTCACTATTGCGAGGTGTCACTCAACAGTAAAGTGCGTATAACCTACTAATAGTAACATAGATTGGTGTTAACATTAAATGTCATTGTTTGGAGGTTTATAATTTTAATTTAACCTTCTAATAGTAACATAAAATAGTGTTGGGGTTAGATGTCACTATTGGGAGGTGTCAATTATAAAAATAAAATTTTCATAGATTTCTTATCGTACATTGCATCAACCCTAAGATATTCTATAAATTTGTTGTTTGGATTTAAAATGGCCTTCATTTTCACATGGACATTATAATTACATTTAAATTTAGATTAATACACACACAATTAATGATAACATATGTAGCAAATTATGGGTTTAGTGTTAAAACCTAAACCCTTACTTAATTCCAGAAAGTGTGAATTGTTAAGATATAACTTCAAATATATTCATGCCCCCTTTTTTAGTGTCATAACTATGTATTGTGATAATGATAGGAATTTTTACTCTGAAATTACATTTGAAATTGTCACTATTGTATAGAATCATGTCACTCTTGGGAATAGTGACGAACCATTTTTATTGAGCAGATTTATGCATTAGAAACTAATGGTTTTGGGATTTTACGTCACTAATGAGAATATGTCACTCATAAGAGATACACTATTTGGAAGTTTAACTCTGTATTCACATATATATATTTTTTAAACATCCAATATATTAGAAAATTATTATTGATATGTATATTTTTTTAATAAATTTTTTTTTACTAATTTAATTGAGTGAAAATTCAAATTACATGTACTTACAATAATTATTGGAAAAAACTTAATTATTTTAGAGTTAATTATGTGATGGAAAAGAATAACTCTCATATAATATTATGAAAGTTATTCTTTTACTAATTTTTATTTTTAACCTTGAATCATTACATCAAACAATCAATATAAGATCATATAATTTAAGGAGCGAATAGCGTTAAACATATACACGATGGGCCCGATTGTGACAATAAACGAAAAATCCGAACATGGAGAAATAGCCAAGCCTTCAACTCGGCGAAGGTATCGGGGTCCTCAGCCAAGTACCTCTCGTCTCCGCAGGCTGCAACCAGATGTGGAGATTCGATGGCGGCAGAACCGCTTTTCGCACTTTCCGGATGCTATAAACTCGCCTTGTCATCTCCAGCATTTTCAATTGAACCAGTTTGGGATGAAGCAATTGTCTCTCTATCCATCTTTTCGTTTCGTAATCTCGCCTACAAGTGCTGTAATATTCCGCTCCGGCATCCACAGCGTGCGATCGTACACTGGAAGTTTTGTGGCACAGCTTCTCAATTCCATAAGTATATTGACCCGAGCGAATTTCCTCGGGGTGAAATTAGCACTTCTTCGTGCTCAAAATCTCGTTCCGATCTTTCTTGCTTCGCGGCCTTCGTGACATTCGCTGACCAGATTGAAGAACGATGGCTCTGCGCGTGGGATTCCTCGGCGCCCACGAGGTGGCGGAATTCGGCTCGATGGCGGGCTTCGAGTCCGTTCATCCGACACTCCTCGCGTCCGAAGTCGCGTTGTGATTCACTTCCGATCAGGCATGGTTGTTCCAGGCATTCGCGAGCCAACCCGGCTCGAGCGCTTTTGAATTCGACTGCATGGCGACGGTGGACACCACAGTGTTTGAGAAATTTGATGGCGCGGGCCCAAGTAACAAAGGATTAGATTCAGGGGTATAGTACGGTGAGGGATAACTACAGTAGAACCTGTCTAACTTAATACTGTCGGACCGGCCGTTTTGTATTAGTTTAGACAATTTATTAATAAAGAGAGATTCTCTCTTCCTGTCATTTGTGGTGGGACAGTTATTTGCACATTTACTAGAGTCATTGTTTCTGTATAAAAAGCTAAAGCCTAGAAGCGCATGCAGCGAATCGGCCCGGACATTGTCTTGGGCCTGTCTTGAAAACTGATTTCAATGTAAGGGTATAGGTCTCGATGTATCAACGAGTCATGTTTTGAGATTGAATTCTATTGAACTCTGTAGCTTTATAGCGCTTTAGTCAAAACCTGCAAGCTGCACTCTAGAGGAAAAAAAATCAAGACGGCCGTCACTTCTGCTTGAGTTGCTTCATTTGTAACAGTTGCGTTCACCCTGTATAGCAGACACAATCAGATGCACAACCCAATGGCTTCAAAAAGGTCCACCAAGATGAACATGACCAATGAAGTTCGGATAGCTATTTGTGAGCACAAGCATAAGCATCCATCATTGAGACAAGCAGACTTGATCAAATGGCTTCAAGACACGCATAAAGTTTTTGTCAGTCAAGGAACAATTTCTCTAACTCTCAAACGGTCAGTTGAAATCCTTGCCAAGAAGGAGGAGGTGAATCGAACGGCAAAGCGACATCAAACTTTGAAATATCCACTGATGGAGACAGCTCTGTACAAGTGGTTCCTCACATATCAATACCAAGTCAATATGTCAGGTGATCTCATCAAAGAGAAGGTTGCGTATTTTCTTGCCGAACTCTACCCTGGATACGTAGCCTTTGAGTTCTCAAATGGGTGGCTAGAGTCATTCAAGAATCGCCACACCATCAAGTCTACCGTCGCTTTGGGGAGTCTGGATCCGTCAACATGGCTCTGATCGAAGAGAGCTTGCCACAGATTCGTTTAACTCTGGATCAGTATGAGCGACGTGACATCTACAACATGGACGAAACTGGATTATTTTACAGAATGCAGGTAAAAGTATCGTGTACATTACTATATGCTCAATGCCAAATCATTGACTTACTTTCACTAACATATGACATCTCAACAGGCAGACAATTCCTTGGCCACAAAGCAGCTTGAAAGACGCAAACAAAACAAGGAGCGTCTCAAGCTGGCTGTGTGTTGCAATGCTAACGGCTCCGACAAGCTTCCACTTCTTGTCATTGGCTAATACGAAAATCCTCGCTGTTTCAAAAATATCAACAGAGACAGCTTTGGATGCAAGTACCGAAGCAACTCAAAGGCCTGGATGACACAAGTCATCTTTCTCGAGTGGCTGAAAGAGTTTGATGCGCGAATGGCAAGACGTAATGTTCTTTTGATTATGGACAACTGCAGCGCACATATCCGGTTAATGCAACTCCCATCTGTTGTTACACTCCGCAACTCAACCGTATTCTATTTGCCACCAAACATGACCTCAAAGATTCAGCCTTGCGATGCAAGAATTATCCGAAACCTGAAGTCTTACTATCGGCGCCGTTTTAATCGTCTTCTCATTCAACGCCTTCAAGACAAGGTAGCCAATTCCAAGAAGATCGACGTCCTTGAGGCTATGCGCATTGCTGTTGCCGCTTGGAGCATGGATGTGAAACCAGAAACAATCCGCAACTGCTTTCGTCATTGCCGAATTTGCACCATCGAGGCTGACGTGACATCGGTTTTGGAACAGTCGCTTATTGATCTTGATGTGATCAAGGATCTCGAAGAGCAGGTTCAAGAGCTTCGGTACCGGAATCCAATGGATATTTGCAATCTCATCGACTATCGTGCTGAACACGAAGTTGCTTATGTTCCGACTGAGGAAGAAATTGTGCAAGACCTCTCCATCGATCTTGTGCCAAAAGATGAAGTGTAGGCCGACAACAGTCAAGAATATATTTTTGTGAAGACATCTGAAGCACTGCAATGTGCAAGTTTGTTGAAGCAGTTCTTGATGCAGCAAGACATTGTCGATCATGAGATGATTGATGCCATTCAGACAGTCAAGTACAAGATTAGCACTATGAGATCTAGCAAGCTCATTCAGAAACCTATCTTGGGATAGTTTTCTAAGGTTTAGGTGCTCAAAGTGTCAAAAGATTTCTGCCAAATCTATAACCAACTTTTGAAAGATGAATTGCTCAAAATGTTTCCATTTTTTTATTTGACGTAAGAAAAATTACTTCTGTAAGTATCACAGGTTGTACATTTTCTAAAGAATCCATTGTTCATCAGATACTGTACAATTCGACGATTAGTTTGTTTTCTCATCTCGTTGTGCTAGTTGTCTCGGTCTGTTTTTTGTGAGCCTCATGTTATACTAAACTGAGCAACTTCTCCATGAATAACTTGTAGCTTATGTTCATGTTCCTGTTCGTGAGAGATAACATGACTGCAGTATCGATGCACATGCCGAGCATGGCTCCTTCAGGCCCTCCTCCTTTGCAAGCTCTAAGACCTGCGAGTCCAGGGAATGCGTTATGAAATCCAAACCCAAAACGCAAAAGCACAACACCAGATCAAAATCTGGCAGCAATGTCAGTTCACGCGCTCCTAAGCAACCTCGACAATAGTGTCCAAGGTCATAATTTTAAAAAGATCTTAGACATGATCAGTGACAAAAACTAGACCAATTAGTCTTTGCAAAAAAATTTTGCAACAAAAGCCTGTTAGATCTAGAGAACGTGAAGTCGCTCAGGAACGAAAACGCAAACGCACAACACCAGATCAAGAACTGACATTGCTGTCAGATTTGCCCTTGTACTCCATAGAACGAAATTGAGACGAGCTAGATTATGTGAACAGAAACACGAGGGATGAAAAACGGCAAGCTAAAAATTACAAAATAGACCAGACACACCTCGGGCTCCCGCAAGAGTCTGAAACAGTTGCCATATTTTTTCCGTCACAAATAATCAAGACCTTCACGAGGAGAAGAAAGAAAAGAGAGGAGGAGGTGAAGTGCTTTGTCAGATTCGAATGCGTGTCGAGAACACAAAGCGTTCTTGAAGTTCTTATTTCTTGAAGGGGAGAGAGGGAAGGCGAGAAAAAGCTCATACGTGAACAAATGAAGGTTTACTATGACAGAAGTTCACTCACAGTTCACGAAAGAACATAACATCTCACCCGCTACAGTATTATCACCATGTAATCTGAAGTGTGCCTGTGGAGTTCTTCAACAGAGGTCTTTCTAGGTTGTGCTTCTCCATGCGAGTTGAGCTTGTGATGCGATGAGCTTGTGAACAAATGCGGTTTGATGTTGTCTCATTCTTGACAAGGCTGCCGCGACGAATCAGGACAGTCAGGTCAGAATTTGGGTGACACATGGCTGCCACGAGAAAGAATGTGAGTCGGGATATGTGTCACGTCAGTTACGTGACACATGTCCTTCATATCCATCCACCTCAACTGCGGTTTCCGTCCGTCGCCACCCACGCAGAGGTTATTAATTTAAAACAGTTTTGGAACTGTGGAATATTAATTATTAACTTCCGGAGGTTATGAATAAGTACATGGGCCCGATTTGGGATTGGACTGCATGTATTAGTTATCACAAGTTATTAAGTTAGACAGTATTAATATAAACAGGTTCTACTGTAGCCGTTTTCGTAATTTAACATAAGATCATCAAATTGATGGAATACATTAACCCGGATCTAATGCTTCCTGGCTCACGGCTTACCGTCACCGTCGTGTGTAATGCACACCGTCAGACTTGTAATAACCCACTAAAGGCTAAAACTGCAATATAGTGGTAGAAAGGTCGAACCCACAGGGACAGAGGAACACACAGGGTACAAAGTGTCACGTTTAACAGACTATTGATGAGTTTGAATTCTCAGGCGACTGTCACTCCCAGAAATACTGCAAGTGTCCACTCGGAGCGCACTCGGAGGTCGCACAGTGCAGCGTAACACACACACACACACACACCTGAAACTACAGAAACACAACCTAGAGATCCGTTAGGACCTCTACTTCAAGATTTCAGGGGGAAAGTCTCTCAAGAGCACACTCGGCAAAGCTGCGGGCAGTGACTTCCAACTCCGGCTTTTACAACACTTCCACTAGCTTGCTGCTAGTGTAGGAAACCCGGTTTGGACTGCCTACTTCGGATCGAAGTCACTCATACGCGGTGAACAGCACTCTCAACTCACAAAACGCGCAGAGAACACAGGTCCGCACTGAAGGACTCACTGAGAAACATTCCAGTAACACAACAACAGTCTATTGAAGAGTTTGAATTCTCAGGCACTTGTCATTCCCAGAAATACTACAGGGGTTACCCTCAAGGCACCTGCTGCAGCGTAACCTGAATTTACAACCAAGGCTTACACGAAGTAGCAAAACTTCACTTTGGCATTCAGGGGAAAAATCCCAAGGAGTACAATCAGAAAGAAACACTCGAAGGTGTAGGGGCGAAACTGTTCAAGTATCTAACTAGTCACTGGCTCTGAGCATCGGCAGTCACCCGCAGGTGCAGATCCGAACTACTCAAGTCTCTAACCAATGTACTAGCTCTGAACATTCGGCCGAAGGCCTTCAGCTACAAAATGCGGAACGCTAAGTTGTAACTCCTCGTGCGTGGTGACAGAACTCAAGGACACAAACACGCAAAGGAAATGGGTTCCTGATCTGCACTTCTGATGGGAAAGAACCCCAGGCAAAACGCCTGGAACTATTTTATACCTTCTAAGTCCTACCTAACACTACACTGCACTACGCTACACGCCTGCACGGAACCACGCTACACTACACTCCGCGGAACCTGTACTACGTCTCCTGCGCGGCCGACTGCCGCGCACTAACTCTCTACTCTGCCACTCTTCCGCTCGACTGCGCAGTCCCAAACGCTGCAACGCCGCGGACACCTCCCCCTCGAGGGCGGACATGGTATCCTGTGCCTTCGACAGAAAGGCTTCGAGCTTCTTTGCTACCTTCCGCCGACTCCTACTGTCGCCTGACAACAACCCGGCTGCGCGCAATTCAAACTCACGCAGTGTGAGTTTCTCCTGCGCCTTCACTTCCCAGTGGGCGTAGCCCTTGAGGCAGTGGGCGACTCGCCTCGCCGTCTCCACCTTCGTGCGATCCGCCTCCTTCCTGCGATCCTCTTCAATTATCACTAATTGCGATTCGGCTTCAGCACGTTGCGCCCTCAATTCGCCACACTCTGACTGTAACCTGCGGATTAATTCTTCATCCGCCTGCCGTGCGAGCTGACATTGTTCCAACAACCGCGTCTGTCGCACGAGCTCCTCTGACAAAATCCGATTCTGGGCCTGCTCAGAATCGAGTGCTTCCTTGACCTTCACCTGCTCCTTGGTGAGCTCGCCCAGTTTCTCATCCTTCATCTTCTCGGAGTGCTTGTAGAATTTCTGATTAAGCTTGTACTGACCCCACAAGCACTCATGCTTCTCCTTCAAGTCCCTCAACTCCTGGTCCACTCTAGCTAATAGCTTGCTGGTGTGGACTTTAGTGCAAGTCCGCCTGCGCACTAACTCGATGTAAGATCCCGGCTGGAGTGGGTCGGCGTATTTATCGACCTTGCGATCCAAGTACCGCAGCAACGGAATCACCTGCTCAGAGAGCGCCGCCGCCGGCGCTCCAACAATTTCCTCCTCCTCCTCCTCGGTGTCTTCTGCTCCTGACATTTCTTCCGTGGAGCCTCCGTCGTCATCATCCGAGTGGAGAATTTCAGTCGCCATTGATTGCGTTGGCGACTGCCCCGAGTGGGGCTGCACGTCCTCGACGTGTGCTGCCTGCGAAGGCACGGCTGCAGCCTCGCTGCTCGTCGCCAAAATGTCTAAGGCGGAAGGCGAATGTACCCGAGCGGCATCCCCGTCGCTTATTTGTTGATTGCCTCCCGCGTCCTCTCTGTTTCCGTCGTCCGCCGCCGAAGGCGGTCGAGCGGAGGGTGGCTGCGCGGGGTTTGATTGCGCATCGCGCATCGAGATTTCATCCCGCGGACAGTCACTCCGCTCCTCCGTCTGCTGCTCCCTTGATCGGTCCGTGGGGGCTGTGCCCGGCCCGTGCGCAGGCGCATTTGCCGGCGCCTTGTCCGCCGCAGGCGTAGCGCCGCGGACACCTATCGCCGAAGGCAACATGGCCGGGGGCCGCACGCCCGATGTTCCTTGGCCTATAGGCCCTACCGCCGAAGGCGCATCTATCGGCGGGCTTCCCGCCGATGGTGCGGCCTCCGCACGCTCTCTGCTCGTATCTCCTCGGCTCGAAGGCCCTGGCGCCGAAGGCGCAAATTGCGGCGCGTGGTGCGCCGGAGGGTCTGGCCCCGAGGGCCGGTGTCTCGTAGGCGGTTCTTCCGCCGGCTCCTTCCCCTTCCTGCGTTGGAACGGGGGTGATTCTTGCCTGTGCACAGGCGGCACGTGCGGAGGTGTCCTGTGCACAGGCGACCTGTGCACAGGTGAGCGCCTGTGCACAGGCGGACTGCTCCTTCCCACGCGTAAGCGTAGATCCACGTCCACTTGTGTTCGCCGGTCCGCGGAGGCTCGTCCGTCCGCGGAGGTTCGCCTGTGCGCAAACGGAACATCTGTCCGCATCGCACGTGGTAACTCCGGAGGCCCTTGGCCCGTAGGCGGCCTCTCTCCCGACGAGGTTGCAGCGTGGCCCGTTGCTCCTGCGGTCGTCCGCGCTTCCTCTCGCCTCTCTGGCGACGCACTTCCTATCTCCGTCGCAATCGTCGCCGTGTCCGCACTGTCAGCTGGTAACACCAGTCTGCGTGCCTTCTGCTTCGGCCGGCTGTATGGCTCGCACAGCGGCCGCGGTCGAATGGGAGCAGAGGGTTCTTGATGCTGCTCCTCTTCAGACTCTTCCCTCCATCGCCGCTTCCGCGGCACTCGCGCTGCAGGGGTGTGTCTCCCTTCGTCCCTCCGTCTTGATGGGGTAGAAGTCGGTGACTCCTCTGCATCAGTATCGACCTCGTTCTCCCGCACATACTTCCCGGGATGGTCGATGGACAATGGCGGAAAATGTTCAAGCTCCGCCGCTGTCAAACAATTCCGCTGTCGATAAAAATTGATGAGGAAAGGAGAAAGATGGTTTAGAGTTCCCCCCTTCTCCTCAAACGCGTGCTGTCGCATCACCCTGTGCAGGATGCTCGCCCAGTGAATTGGAGTTCCCTCGATGACGCACTCCACAAAAGAGACTTGCCACAATGTGATGTAGCAGGCGCGGTGCGGCTGCAGTAATTGCATCAGCGCCGCGGACAGAGTCCGGCGAAATCGATCCTTGTAATCACGGGTCCTGTACCCATTCTTGGTAGACCTCCCGGTCTTGAACAGCTCCACAAATTGCGCCTCTTCTTGCTTGGTCACCTTGATGCTCTCGCTGTCGAAAAGGAGATGCCCTGGCATGCCAGCACATCTTCCCAACGCCTGCGCCCAATCTTGGACTGTCCACCGATCAACATGCGGACGCAATCCGCGCGAGGGTGGTCCCTGTGGCTCTAGCCACTCGCGCACCATATTCGCACAGATGTAATTCCATCCCCATAGCAAGAAATCGAGCTTTCTTGCTATTAAGCGCTCCTCGAAAGCGCGCAGCCCGTTCTGCGGCAGGCGAAGTGGCACCATCCGCAATCTGCTCGGTCTCGTCATCGCGTTCCTGGGGTTCGCTCGCCCGCTCATTCTACTTCCACACTGCCCGCGCTTCTTTCTCTCTCGGCAAACTCTAATCGCTCTCAATTCCAAATCACGCGCACTCACTTCTCCCTCAATCAACAAGAAATCTCCTGTGTGACGACGTCGAGAATGTTCCGCAGCCAGCAGATGGATGCGCGCAGTGCGCACAAGAGATTGGAATCGCGAATTCAAGAATGGGACGTTCTCCGCCGCCCGGTCGAAGGTCATGGTCGGCTCTTGGTCGTGAAGAACGTCTCACTTGATGGCCGCGCCGGCTGTACGCTGGAACGGTCTTCGCTCTCACGCGCGGCTTCACGCTCCGCCGTCGTCGATTAAACTCTCACGCTCGAATTGGCGGATTTGAACTCCGCGAGCGTGTCACCCTGTGGACATGGGGGCGTAGCGCCGAAGGCGAGTTTTCCGCCTTGCGCGGTACACTTGTTCGTACCGTCCCTCGGCCATTCTCCCTCTGCCTTGACGCGTGTGTCCGCATGTCGGACAAAAATTCAACTCCTGCCTGTGCGCAGGCAGGAGCCTCGGCGGATTCTCCGCCGGTACGGAACCCCATCCTCCTGTGCACAGGCGTTCGCCTGTGCGCAGGCGAATTCCGTCCGCGGCGCTGCGCTGGCGCGGAAGGCGTTGACCGTGGTCAGCCGTCTCCGTCCAGTCTGTCCGTTCCTTGTCTCTCCGTCGGCGCTTCCGCCGCCGCAACTCCGTCCGTCCAAGAGCGCATCCACCCGTGCCGTCCGCACGGTCCGTACCGATTGGATTACTCTGGCGGCTCTTCCGACGTACGCGGCGCTGCGCTGGCGCGGAAGGCGCCGTACACTTTCTACCTCACAAGGCGCATTTCTAGGGCCCAAGGCGGATTTTCCGCCGACGCCGAAGTGCCTGTGCACAGGCAAACGCCTGTGCGTAGGCGGACTTCGCGCCTTCCCTAACCCTACTTCGCCTGTGCACAGGCGAACGCCTTCGTCCGCGCATAGGACAAAACTTGAATCCCCCTTCCGCGTAGGCGGAATTCGCGCCGGTGGCGAACTCCTTCCGCCGTAGGCGACCGCCTCCGTTTCTTCCAGTAGCGATAACTCCCTAAGTCCTCGTCCGTTCCAAGCGTTCTTGGGCTCGTTGGAATCAGTGCGTCGAGCTCTTTCCAACGGGATCCTAACTTGGTCAAGGCGCCCGAGGGTTGACCTAATTACGGGGGTTTCCCTACAGCCGCGGACGCAACCTCCGAAGGCGGGTTTTGCGCCTTGCGCCGTAGAGATCCTAACTGCAGAGCGCGCAGGGAGGGTGGTGCCTGTGCTTACTGCGGCACCCCAACTCCCAGATTCTACAAGATCCCTCGAGAATCCCCGCGATCTTCCGGATTCACTCTGTTTTGATGTACCGAAGGCTATTTACAATGCTGCCAGGGTACAGTTTTCCAAAAATGTTTTAATTTCCTCAAAATTGCCAAAAGTGGGGTACCACATGCCCCCCTCCTCAATTGTGAGCGCCCACGCGAACACTCACATGTGGTATTTCTTCAACCGCCACCCGTTCACTCGGGTGCCTAACAAATCGCCGGCCAGGTCCGCAAGTTGGATGGATCCATTCGGGAAGACTTCGACAACCCTGTAAGGTCCCATCCACCTTAGGTGCAGTTTGCCTGGGAATCTGGCATGCCTGCTGTCGTAGAGTAATGCCAAATCACCCGCCTGCAGGAGTACCGGTTTGATCTTTTTATCGTATCTCTCCTTTCGACGGAGCTGGATTTTCCTGGTGCGATCTTCGGCGTCTCTTCTCCTCTCATCCAGCAGCGTGACCTCCTGTAACCTGTAGAGCTGACTCTCCTCTGCGCCCATCCTCTGCAAATCCAACGTTCGTTGGGTGGGTACTTCAAATTCGATCGGGAGGATCGGGTGTTGCCCATACACCAGAAAGTATGGTGTCTGTTTGGTCGTGATCTTCTCAGCTGTGCGGTACGCCCATAGAGCGGCTGCTAGCTTCGTATCCCAGTCGTGAGCGTGATTCACCGTGACCTTGAGTAGTATTTTACACAGCAGACCATTGGACTTCTCCGTCAGTCCATTTGCCTTGGGATTGTATGGAGTAGTCTTCCGGTGCTTGATGTGGAAATACCGTGTCAGATCTTCGATGATCTGATTCAGAAAATGCGTGCCCCGGTCGCTGACTAGCTCTAAGGGACATCCGTAGCGTGTGATGATCGATTCAAACAAGAATGCTGCCACTGTGGCAGCATCATCCTTTCTGGTGGCTCTGGCCTCTACCATTTTGGTGGCATAGTCCGTTGCTACCAGAATGTAGCGCCTTCGTGTACTTCTAGTCACTGGTTGTATCGGCCCTACAAAGTCAATACCCCACTTTTCGAACGGTGCTAGAGGCATGATGGGAGTCAGGGGCCAGCGTGTTGTAGGCGTCGGTCTCCCCGTCCTCTGGCAACTGTCGCACTTGCGGATGTAATCGTGAACATCCTTAAACATGGTCGGCCACCAATACCCCGCATTTAGGATCTTTGTGACCGTGTTCCTGGTGGCATAGTGTCCACCCGCCTCCTCTGTATGCATCGCACTCACTATTCTTGGTACCTCTGATTCCTCCAGGCATCTGCATAAGCGCTCATCTGCCATCTTCTTGAACAAAACCCCCTGCTGGAGTTGGTACGGGCCTGCCTTATGAATAAAGACAGTTCGCTGTTCCAAATCCATGCCTTCGGGACACTGGAGGGTTAGCAGATATCGATACAGGTCGGCATAGCGGGACTCATGTCCTGCAGACAACTGAAATAACTCTTCATCTGGAAAATCGTCCACCAATTCCTCCTCTGTCGGCTGTGTCCATAATCGGGACAAGTAATCCGCATTTTCGTGGTGTACCCCTTTCCTGGTCTGGACTGTGTAGGTGAACTCTTGTAGTAATAACACCCACCTGGCGATCCGACCAGATAGGTCGGCTTTCTTGACTAGGTGTTGCAATGCGTAGTGGTCCACATGGAACACAAACTCGTAGCAGATTAGGTAGTGGCGGAACTTTTTACAGGAGTACACCATCCCCAACGCTTCTCTCTCCGTCGTGGTGTACTTCCGCTCTGCTAGAGACAGCTGTCGGCTCGCGAAGTAGATCGGGTAGTCCTTTTTGTTGTCATCCTTTTGACTCAGTACTACACCGATGGCGAATGCCGAGGTGTCAACGTAAACATGGAATGGTCGATTCCAGTCTGGACTCCTTAGTACGGGAGCAGTCGTGAGTTTCGCTTTCAGAGCTTCAAATGCTGTCTGCTGGTTCGCACCCCAGGCATAGGGCTCGTCCTTCTTCAACAACTTGGTCAGGTCCGCCGCCAGTACTGCATACAGGTGTATGAATCTTCGGTAGTAGCCCACATGACCCAGGAATGCTCGCAGCTCTCTTAGATTCGTGGGTGGCTCAAGCTCGAGTATAACCTTGACCTTCTCGATGTCCACCGCAATGCCGTCTGCCGAGACCCGATGACCCAACAAGATCCCACTAGTCATGAAGAAAAAGCACTTCTCGGGATGCAGTGATAAACTGCTCTCTCTACATTTATCGAAGGTCTGCTTCAAGTGACTTAAGTGTTCAGACCGCTTCCCAAAGACACAGAAGTCATCTATGAATATTTCCAGGAACTTCCTCAGTTGTTCCTGAAAGATATTGGTCATCATCCGTTGAAAGGTGGCAGGCGCGTTGCACAGACCGAAGGGCATCTTGTGGTATGCGTAAGTTCCCCAGTCGGTTGTGAACGTAGTTTTATCCTTGTCCTGTTCACGGATAGACACCTGATTGTAACCTGAGAACCCATCCAGGAAGCTATAACATTCATGTCCTGCGACATGGTCTAGAATGGCATCCGTGAATGGTAACGGGTGATGATCCTTGCGTGTTGCTGCATTCAACTTCCGGAAATCCTGACACACTTGTATCTTACCCGTCAACTTCTTGGGTACGATAACAATCGGCGACACCCACTCGCTGCTGAGCACAGGGTAAATAATTCCAGCGCTCAAGTACTTATCTATCTCCTCTTTAACTAGCAAGGAGTATTTTGGGTTGAGGCGATACTGGCGCTGTCGTATGGGTACTGAGTCGTCCAGTAAATCGATACGGTGTTCCCCATACCGTGCAGGTATCCCCTTCATGTCTTCGATCTTCCAGGCGAAGACGTCGACATAATGGCTAAGGAATGCCTGTACTTTCCTTAGCTCGTCTCCTCTCACTGCGCTTGATACCTTCAAGCACTTGCCGGGACTGAGTTGTACTTCGTGACAGTCACTAGGGTCGACAATGCCCTCGGTGTGACTCGTCTCACTCCTTCCCAGTCCCACAGTTAATTGCTATTCGTCTTCCGGCGGAATAGCTTCCGGCTCTTCTTCTTCTCCCACCGAACAGCAGGCAACGAATCCCACGAAGTAATCGGATTCGGTACCACTGGAATCCGATCGCGCGGTCGACTCACTGTCCTCGCCCGATGTGTAACCTGCACTTGTCGATGGGGTCTCTCCTTCGTGCCTGACCCTATTCCAGGGCACCGTAATGGTTTTGGTCGGTTCCGAAGGATGAGGAAACTTAAGGCGATGCCTTCGCCAATCACATCTGACTTGTGCGCCATATAGCCATGGTCGCCCGAGCAGAACGTCATAGCCCTGCTTCATCATCGGTTGAAGGATGATATACGTCAACCGAAAGTCCGCACCCCCGATGATTGTCTTGACATTGCGCAGCATACCTGCAGGCATTCTCCGCGTCTGATCCGCTAATCTCAACACACGCTTCGAGGGTTCGTATTGACTGAACCCCAAGGCTCTCGCTGTATCCTCCGTCATTATGTTGACTCCTGATCCAGAGTCGATTGGCACTCTGCGTACACAACATCCTGCTATCTCCACATCGATCTCGGGTGGCCCTTGGTCTTCGCTCTCCACTTGATATACTTGAGAGGATGTGGATGCGCGCGGCTTCCGCGGATGCCGTAGCGAAAGCATCAACATTCTCCGATACGTCTTATTGTCCTCCAAGAGCTGCTTGAACGTGATGTTCACTTTTCGACTCCCGAGATCTTCGACCAAGTCATAGTGGGCGCGTTGGGGCGCCGGGGTCGGCGACGCTCTGCGAGGTTCCACGGTGGCTGCTAACTTCGCCCCAAGGGAGGAGGTCAAGTCTGGCCGCGGTGGGTCCTTTTGAGTGCGGATCGCTTCCTGCAACAGGTTGGCTACCTCATTGCGGATATCCGGAGCATAGTCACGTTTCAGTAGACGCACTGGCTCGTCCTCGACTGCTGTCTGGGGGCGCACTGCTGGTGCCTCCCGCGTAGCCGAAGACTTCCGAGCAGGTCGCGAGTCGGACTTGCTGGATGTCTTCTCCTTCCCTTTTCCCGTCCGGTCGTCGGTTCTCCGTTCGTGCTTGCGAGTGTCCCGCTCTTGCTCCTTCGATTTCTTGGAACTACGAGTTTCGACCCGTGCGCACATAACCTCTTCAGCCGGCCATTCTTCGTCTTCGCCATCCCCGTCTGAACCTACTTCGACCTGGTTTACTTGGACGTCCTCCTTGGCAGGAGTGTTCACAAATCGTACCGCTGGCCGAGGGACTGGTGGCTGATCACACTCTGGCGCAGTATGCCCGATCTTCTTGCAATTACTACATGTCGGAGCATAATCGTTTCGCCTCTTTGGATGGGGACACTGCAGTGAGAAGTGCCCAACTTCCCCGCAATTATAACAAGCTCGCGGTGGCGGTGGGTCAAACGTCCCTGGAGGTGCTCTCCGCCTCACGGGTACTGTAGTGGCCCGATCCACCGGAATATATCGTGGGACTTGCATTGCTGAAACTGCAGGAGGGGTAGGAACCGACTGGACGGCGTAGGCTGTTTCTTCGCTAGCCTCTCCATAGTACTGAGGGTGCTCTCCATAGTACGGTTGGGCCCACTCTACTGCGTTGACTGGATATGACGGACGGGTGGTAAGACACTCGGTGTTTGCATGTCCCACCGCCCCGCACGTAGTACACCATAAGTTCGCTCGCACTCTCCCGGGTGATTTTCGGCGATCATGCCCGCCTACCACTTGAACCTTGAGATCGGCGAAGTCCTTCACAAGGGTCTCCATCTTCGAAGCTATATCTCCCGGCGCTCTGTCCGCAGTCACTCGTCGGGTGCCCTTTTTCTTCGCTGACCCATGCTCCTTCCTCTTCTTCTCCTCCTCCGACGATGAGGTTTCCTCTTCTTCGGATGAGGAACGGTTCTCGTCCGAAGACGATTCCTCCGATGACGGAGTTGTACCTCTACGTCGTCTTCGCCCTCCCTTCGGTTTTCGCTCTTTCGACTCCCGTCTCTCTCTCCCTCTTCGGTTGAGAGTGGAAGTTTCGAAGGCTTCCGCCGATGCAATCACATCCTCAATAGTGTCGCACTTGCTGCGTCGGCAAAAAGTCTCCATCTCCCGAGTTAAACCGGTCACGTACCAATCCACAGCTTGTTGTACCGAGAAAGGGGACCCTGGTCTTGTTTTCGGTATTCTGTCGAGGAGGTCCAGAAATCTCTCAGTGTAGTCACGCAGACTCTCCTTCTTCTCTCGCTGCAAATTACGTAACTTTGTTAAAACCCGGCTGTCGTAGCCGAGCTCGCGAAAGCGGCGAAGGAACTTCTCCTTCAGCTGGGCCCATGTTGTCAACCTAGTCGGATCGATACTCTCGTGATTGTACCAACTCCTCGCTTTCTTCCGCAGAAGGCTTGGAAAGATCCTTAGTCGGTCGTCGTCTGCGATCTCGCGATTGGCAATAGACACCGATTCGAACAACTTGATGTATGAATCTGCATCGTCGTCATCCCCACTCCCTTTGTACTTCGGGTAGGAATGTTTAGTAATCGGCTGAGGTAGCCGCACATTGGCTTGTCCGTCCGCCATCGGTGTGTCTGTCGACGGTCTTCGGGCGGTCGGTTCTACTTCACGAGGCGGGTCCGTGCAAGGAATATCTAGTAGAACTGTAAGCACCAAGTTTGGTTCCGAGTCGCCGGGGGTAGGTTCCCCAAGGGTGTCGGCCGAACTAGGCTTAGATACTCTTTTTGGTGTTTTCTTGTTTTGACGCCGTGTCTCTTCCACGGCCTTCTCTGAATCTCGTCGGAACTTGCGGACAGCTCTAGCACTTAGGTTGCTCCCGCCAGCCCCATTCGACATTCACCGAGCATGGCTGCTCGTAAAAAACCCCGGTGTTGACGCAACTGTCCCCGGCAGCGGCGCCAAAAAGAAGTTGTCGGCTTCTTATGTAATAACCCACTAAAGGCTAAAACTGCAATATAGTGGTAGAAAGGTCGAACCCACATGGACAGAGGAACACACAGGGTACAAAGTGTCACGTTTAACAGACTATTGATGAGTTTGAATTCTCAGGCGACTGTCACTCCCAGAAATACTGCAAGTGTCCACTCGGAGCGCACTCGGAGGTCGCACAGTGCAGCGTAACACACACACACACACACACACACCTGAAACTACAGAAACACAACCTAGAGATCCGTTAGGACCTCTACTTCAAGATTTCAGGGGGAAAGTCTCTCAAGAGCACACTCGGCAAAGCTGCGGGCAGTGACTTCCAACTCCGGCTTTTACAACACTTCCACTAGCTTGCTGCTAGTGTAGGAAACCCGGTTTGGACTGCCTACTTCGGATCGAAGTCACTCATACGCGGTGAACAGCACTCTCAACTCACAAAACGCGCAGAGAACACAGGTCCGCACTGAAGGACTCACTGAGAAACATTCCAGTAACACAACAACAGTCTATTGAAGAGTTTGAATTCTCAGGCACTTGTCATTCCCAGAAATACTACAGGGGTTACCCTCAAGGCACCTGCTGCAGCGTAACCTGAATTTACAACCAAGGCTTACACGAAGTAGCAAAACTTCACTTTGGCATTCAGGGGAAAAATCCCAAGGAGTACAATCAGAAAGAAACACTCGAAGGTGTAGGGGCGAAACTGTTCAAGTATCTAACTAGTCACTGGCTCTGAGCATCGGCAGTCACCCGCAGGTGCAGATCCGAACTACTCAAGTCTCTAACCAATGTACTAGCTCTGAACATTCGGCCGAAGGCCTTCAGCTACAAAATGCGGAACGCTAAGTTGTAACTCCTCGTGCGTGGTGACAGAACTCAAGGACACAAACACGCAAAGGAAATGGGTTCCTGATCTGCACTTCTGATGGGAAAGAACCCCAGGCAAAACGCCTGGAACTATTTTATACCTTCTAAGTCCTACCTAACACTACACTGCACTACGCTACACGCCTGCACGGAACCACGCTACACTACACTCCGCAGAACCTGTACTACGTCTCCTGCGCGGCCGACTGCCGCGCACTAACTCTCTACCCTGCCACTCTTCCGCTCGACTGCGCAGTCCCAAACGCTGCAACGCCGCGGACACCTCCCCCTCGAGGGCGGACATGGTATCCTGTGCCTTCGACAGAAAGGCTTCGAGCTTCTTTGCTACCTTCCGCCGACTCCTACTGTCGCCTGACAACAACCCGGCTGCGCGCAATTCAAACTCACGCAGTGTGAGTTTCTCCTGCGCCTTCACTTCCCAGTGGGCGTAGCCCTTGAGGCAGTGGGCGACTCGCCTCGCCGTCTCCACCTTCGTGCGATCCGCCTCCTTCCTGCGATCCTCTTCAATTATCACTAATTGCGATTCGGCTTCAGCACGTTGCGCCCTCAATTCGCCACACTCTGACTGTAACCTGCGGATTAATTCTTCATCCGCCTGCCGTGCGAGCTGACATTGTTCCAACAACCGCGTCTGTCGCACGAGCTCCTCTGACAAAATCCGATTCTGGGCCTGCTCAGAATCGAGTGCTTCCTTGACCTTCACCTGCTCCTTGGTGAGCTCGCCCAGTTTCTCATCCTTCATCTTCTCGGAGTGCTTGTAGAATTTCTGATTAAGCTTGTACTGACCCCACAAGCACTCATGCTTCTCCTTCAAGTCCCTCAACTCCTGGTCCACTCTAGCTAATAGCTTGCTGGTGTGGACTTTAGTGCAAGTCCGCCTGCGCACTAACTCGATGTAAGATCCCGGCTGGAGTGGGTCGGCGTATTTATCGACCTTGCGATCCAAGTACCGCAGCAACGGAATCACCTGCTCAGAGAGCGCCGCCGCCGGCGCTCCAACAATTTCCTCCTCCTCCTCCTCGGTGTCTTCTGCTCCTGACATTTCTTCCGTGGAGCCTCCGTCGTCATCATCCGAGTGGAGAATTTCAGTCGCCATTGATTGCGTTGGCGACTGCCCCGAGTGGGGCTGCACGTCCTCGACGTGTGCTGCCTGCGAAGGCACGGCTGCAGCCTCGCTGCTCGTCGCCAAAATGTCTAAGGCGGAAGGCGAATGTACCCGAGCGGCATCCCCGTCGCTTATTTGTTGATTGCCTCCCGCGTCCTCTCTGTCTCCGTCGTCCGCCGCCGAAGGCGGTCGAGCGGAGGGTGGCTGCGCGGGGTTTGATTGCGCATCGCGCATCGAGATTTCATCCCGCGGACAGTCACTCCGCTCCTCCGTCTGCTGCTCCCTTGATCGGTCCGTGGGGGCTGTGCCCGGCCCGTGCGCAGGCGCATTTGCCGGCGCCTTGTCCGCCGCAGGCGTAGCGCCGCGGACACCTATCGCCGAAGGCGACATGGCCGGGGGCCGCACGCCCGATGTTCCTTGGCCTATAGGCCCTACCGCCGAAGGCGCATCTATCGGCGGGCTTCCCGCCGATGGTGCGGCCTCCGCACGCTCTCTGCTCGTATCTCCTCGGCTCGAAGGCCCTGGCGCCGAAGGCGCAAATTGCGGCGCGTGGTGCGCCGGAGGGTCTGGCCCCGAGGGCCGGTGTCTCGTAGGCGGTTCTTCCGCCGGCTCCTTCCCCTTCCTGCGTTGGAACGGGGGTGATTCTTGCCTGTGCACAGGCGGCACGTGCGGAGGTGTCCTGTGCACAGGCGACCTGTGCACAGGCGACCTGTGCACAGGTGAGCGCCTGTGCACAGGCGGACTGCTCCTTCCCACGCGTAAGCGTAGATCCACGTCCACTTGTGTTCGCCGGTCCGCGGAGGCTCGTCCGTCGCACGTGGTAACATCTGTCCGCATCGCACGTGGTAACTCCGGAGGCCCTTGGCCCGTAGGCGGCCTCTCTCCCGACGAGGTTGCAGCGTGGCCCGTTGCTCCTGCGGTCGTCCGCGCTTCCTCTCGCCTCTCTGGCGACGCACTTCCTATCTCCGTCGCAATCGTCGCCGTGTCCGCACTGTCAGCTGGTAACACCAGTCTGCGTGCCTTCTGCTTCGGCCGGCTGTATGGCTCGCACAGCGGCCGCGGTCGAATGGGAGCAGAGGGTTCTTGATGCTGCTCCTCTTCAGACTCTTCCCTCCATCGCCGCTTCCGCGGCACTCGCGCTGCAGGGGTGTGTCTCCCTTCGTCCCTCCGTCTTGATGGGGTAGAAGTCGGTGACTCCTCTGCATCAGTATCGACCTCGTTCTCCCGCACATACTTCCCGGGATGGTCGATGGACAATGGCGGAAAATGTTCAAGCTCCGCCGCTGTCAAACAATTCCGCTGTCGATAAAAATTGATGAGGAAAGGAGAAAGATGGTTTAGAGTTCCCCCCTTCTCCTCAAACGCGTGCTGTCGCATCACCCTGTGCAGGATGCTCGCCCAGTGAATTGGAGTTCCCTCGATGACGCACTCCACAAAAGAGACTTGCCACAATGTGATGTAGCAGGCGCGGTGCGGCTGCAGTAATTGCATCAGCGCCGCGGACAGAGTCCGGCGAAATCGATCCTTGTAATCACGGGTCCTGTACCCATTCTTGGTAGACCTCCCGGTCTTGAACAGCTCCACAAATTGCGCCTCTTCTTGCTTGGTCACCTTGATGCTCTCGCTGTCGAAAAGGAGATGCCCTGGCATGCCAGCACATCTTCCCAACGCCTGCGCCCAATCTTGGACTGTCCACCGATCAACATGCGGACGCAATCCGCGCAAGGGTGGTCCCTGTGGCTCTAGCCACTCGCGCACCATATTCGCACAGATGTAATTCCATCCCCATAGCAAGAAATCGAGCTTTCTTGCTATTAAGCGCTCCTCGAAAGCGCGCAGCCCGTTCTGCGGCAGGCGAAGTGGCACCATCCGCAATCTGCTCGGTCTCGTCATCGCGTTCCTGGGGTTCGCTCGCCCGCTCATTCTACTTCCGCACTGCCCGCGCTTCTTTCTCTCTCGGCAAACTCTAATCGCTCTCAATTCCAAATCACGCGCACTCACTTCTCCCTCAATCAACAAGAAATCTCCTGTGTGACGACGTCGAGAATGTTCCGCAGCCAGCAGATGGATGCGCGCAGCGCGCACAAGAGATTGGAATCGCGAATTCAAGAATGGGACGTTCTCCGCCGCCCGGTCGAAGGTCATGGTCGGCTCTTGGTCGTGAAGAACGTCTCACTTGATGGCCGCGCCGGCTGTACGCTGGAACGGTCTTCGCTCTCACGCGCGGCTTCACGCTCCGCCGTCGTCGATTAAACTCTCACGCTCGAATTGGCGGATTTGAACTCCGCGAGCGTGTCACCCTGTGGACATGGGGGCGTAGCGCCGAAGGCGAGTTTTCCGCCTTGCGCGGTACACTTGTTCGTACCGTCCCTCGGCCAATCTCCCTCTGCCTTGACGCGTGTGTCCGCATGTCGGACAAAAATTCAACTCCTGCCTGTGCGCAGGCAGGAGCCTCGGCGGATTCTCCGCCGGTGCGGAACCCCATCCTCCTGTGCACAGGCGTTCGCCTGTGCGCAGGCGAATTCCGTCCGCGGCGCTGCGCTGGCGCGGAAGGCGTTGACCGTGGTCAGCCGTCTCCGTCCAGTCTGTCCGTTCCTTGTCTCTCCGTCGGCGCTTCCGCCGCCGCAACTCCGTCCGTCCAAGAGCGCATCCACCCGTGCCGTCCGCACGGTCCGTACCGATTGGATTACTCTGGCGGCTCTTCCGACGTACGCGGCGCTGCGCTGGCGCGGAAGGCGCCGTACACTTTCTACCTCACAAGGCGCATTTCTAGGGCCCAAGGCGGATTTTCCGCCGACGCCGAAGTGCCTGTGCACAGGCAAACGCCTGTGCGTAGGCGGACTTCGCGCCTTCCCTAACCCTACTTCGCCTGTGCACAGGCGAACGCCTTCGTCCGCGCATAGGACAAAACTTGAATCCCCCTTCCGCGTAGGCGGAATTCGCGCCGGTGGCGAACTACTTCCGCCGTAGGCGACCGCCTCCGTTTCTTCCAGTAGCGATAACTCCCTAAGTCCTCGTCCGTTCCAAGCGTTCTTGGGCTCGTTGGAATCAGTGCGTCGAGCTCTTTCCAACGGGATCCTAACTTGGTCAAGGCGCCCGAGGGTTGACCTAATTACGGGGGTTTCCCTACAGCCGCGGACGCAACCTCCGAAGGCGGGTTTTGCGCCTTGCGCCGTAGAGATCCTAACTGCAGAGCGCGCAGGGAGGGTGGTGCCTGTGCTTACTGCGGCACCCCAACTCCCAGATTCTACAAGATCCCTCGAGAATCCCCGCGATCTTCCGGATTCACTCTGTTTTGATGTACCGAAGGCTATTTACAATGCTGCCAGGGTACAGTTTTCCAAAAATGTTTTAATTTCCTCAAAATTGCCAAAAGTGGGGTACCACAAGACTCCCTTCCTAACTTCAGAGTCCGGCACTGAAGTTACTCCACGATGCGCTCGATCTCACCCTCGACCGCAAGGATTTATGCTTCCTCTACAGTTTTTGGATACCTTTTGGGTAAAGTCACACCAAGAACTAACTCACACATGTCTCTAAGTTGAAAGAAGTCTTGATGACTCCTGATTCATGAGGTTTATAGTAGCAAAATTGAGACGAGAAGAGCACAATTCGTAATCTCGTTCGTTCATCTCTTAGTACCGATTGACAAAGGGAAATCTTGAAAATCATTACAATCAGATGTTGATATGTGTAATTATGCTATTGCTTTTTAATTCTAGCTATTTAATTTTTTCCAGTATCAGATTTTTCTTACTTTTTTGCCAAAATTTTGTAAATATTTATTAAAATAAAACTTTGCTTTATACATAGTGGTTGGAAATATACAAAATTGAATCTTTTTATGACAGCCTTTCTTACTATGACATGATATTTGGTGAGAATTGTTAAGCTAAATCTTATTGTCGATTTAAACTTGATATTGAATATATAATATATTCTATACGTCTAGATTTGTGTTTGCTTAGAGCAGTAAAGAGAATTTTGAGATAGAAAAGTAAAAAAAAATTTCTAGACTCAGAAAGATGCTAGACACAAAGGATGTTAGGGATGAATGAATCACATTTGGATCACGATAGAAAAAGTATACCACTAAGAATTCAAAGGATGTATTATATTAAAACATGAAAATTAGATTACAACAAGGAAAAGTGCTCCAATTATAATCAAATTCAAATATCTGATTTGGCATGGACGACAACCATGAAAACATCAAACATCTGAAGTGGATAAACCGCTAACAACAAATAAAGAACCTATTTTGGTAAGATAATATATTTTTCTGAAAATTTAATAAGCTATGGGTGTTGACTAATGACATGAGACTACAAATTTGTCATGTTCTAGAATATGCACAAATTTTTAGCAGAATGAAAATCATGGAGGTGTAGAATATTGACGATATAGCCATTTGCGGGTTTTGAAATGTCAGTTTCATGAAATAAGCGTAGGAAGACCTGCAAGATTAAATAACATAGCAGATAAGTCAAGCATTATTTTTTTCTTAATGGGAAGACGCAGACTCTAATAGGAGTGATTGATCTCAGGAATGAACCTTTTAGCAAGCAACAAAAGATATGCAAGCAACAAAAGATATATAAAGACTTGGCTCAAAGATGAAGTGGATATGCATGTGCATTAGAGTTAATTTGTATAAGACGTAAGAATATTAGGATAAACATAAATGAATTTGTATGGAAGTTGGACACGCCTCCAACTTCCACAACAGAATAAGGTGTAGAAGAGTTGTGATAAGGATTGTTACTAAGTATCTCTTAAAAAAATATATGCCCAAATCTACCAAAGTAAATAACAAAATCTTGCAGGGTCAGATGGAGTATAGTTCCCATCAGTTTATCAGTTTGGGTCAAGTGAGTCATATCGCGCATTTATTTAAATGCTTTGAACTTCAACGCTAAAGACACGTAGTATCTTGTGTTGAACTTGTACATGTATCACCTATTCGTTTCCATGTCCATGTTTACACCAGGGTTGAGCTGTGCATGTCACAACATGTATTCTCAAGACATCCTAAACGGCGTATGAAACAAGATAGTTTACTTGTCAGCAGATTCTTCAATACTTACAACACATACTTGGGTACTCAATTGTTTTCATTCACATAAGAAACGTGAGCTAGATCACATTACCCGTCTAGTCTAGTTGGTCAAACTATAGAAGGTATTCTCGCATATTGCGGCTCCTTGTTGTGTGCCCCTTGAAATGGTTGAAAAGGTGAAATCAGAAGAGAACCTCGCTGTAGAGCTCTCAACCCGTAGCGTTGTGATTAGATTCCGACGACTAGTTGTACATTTGACAGTGGGCGATATCCGCTCGATGAATCTCTGTATCTGTTGGAGCTCCTACAGATTCTTCACCCAAATCACGTCATGTCAATATTATAATGGTGAGACTCATGGTAGTTAAGGTAGCTCCCGTGAATCCTTAAAATCCTTACTCAAATGCCATAATACTATGAAAGTGTTCAAAGAGAGAAAATCGGAAAAATAGTGATCAGCAAGTTAGGACGTCACTCCGAGTACAAGTCCAGCAAATTTCATATAACTCTGGAAAGGATGGACTCCGAACCATGTAACCTGTGCCAAAAACGCATCAACTAGTATCAGAGCACAAAAGAAATGGAAAGCTGACGGGCAGCTCATGACCGCCGTGGTATAAATATATCTATCCTAGGTGCACACTACCAACGATGATTCATTGGAAATGTGATAATCAACTAAAATGGACGATTTCAAGTACTCGTAATCATGTCAATCAAGCATGTAAATCTCGTAAGACTGTACCTACAGTAAAGTGAATGTAAACCTCTGCTGGACACGAGAGACATACGGTCTCCTGCATTAACAGAATCTGAGAAAAGTGCTACTTCTTTTTTTACAGTTTTACTTCCACCAGGAATTTTACAGCTGTATCCAAAGCTCATGTAAGGACAGTTGTGTGCAGTTGTCATTGTTTCTAAAGAGCAGATTAGGGCCTACTTATATAAAATGGATTGAGCATTATAGCTTTGGTGTCTCAGATTGACCATGGTGGTCGGTTGTTATGTCTAATCGAACCAGATAGTAGTCTTATTCGTAAGTAAAGAGAGAAGTATATGGATTTCTCGCAAATTTTCTTCCGTTGGTGACATCTCTATTTCCATGCCTGGAGGATTGCAGCTAACTGATGAACTTGACTTATCGTTTCTTCTTTCTGTTGATCATTCACTTCCTTTTCGAATTCTCAGTCAAGGACGAGAGGCGAAAACATATGTCCGCATTTGGACCATGCAGATGAGAAGTTACATTCTATGATCAGAAATTCAGTCCAAGAGCAAGAATCGGCTTTAATCGTATTAACTGTGATATCGTCTGTCAGTTTGGACTCATGAATCGAGAATTTCTTTCGTCGTTCAGATGTGAAAGATTTTTATTGTCTAGCATTTCAGTAGACAGAAGGAACTAACATGTCTTTGTGAATGCGAACTCCAGAAGGTCACTCTCCGAGTGCAGCTGAACGATTCTGCTCGCAAAGACGAACGAGGTCCACTTCTGGTTCTCTTCACAAGAAAAGGTACAGAGGCTCCGAGTGCAATCCCCTTCACAGTAGACTCCCGGCGTGGTTCGTTGGAATGATATCTTTCGTAGCTTGTAAGTCTAAATCAAGTCAAATCGGAGTAAGTTGTCGCTGCTGGATGAGTTGCAAGGATCCTGTCTGTACTCTTGATGGAGCATATGGCTCCTCTGCTAACTTTTGATCGGATTCTCGACGTAGTTGGCGATGTTTGTAGCAGTATTGTTGTTATATAGCTAGTGCAGAGAGAAGATTTGAGGTTTATTGCAAACACTGCCGCGTGAGGTTGAACTTGCTGACACCAGCTGACTTTCCGCTTGCTCCTGGTCGTTAATTTGGAGCAAAAGAAGGTTTTGTGTTCCTCCGATCGACTCATGATCGCTGTCTTAAATTTTTTTGTTTCAGAACCATGCTCGCAGAGAAGTCACGGTGCCAACCTCCACGAGAGAGGCGGCTCAATGAAAACCTGTACGTCCTCAATGAGATAGCTGACTTCGCCATGTCCATCATCTTTTTCCACGGGCCCTGTAATGATGGAGAGGAAAAAACCGAAATGTATCTGCGCGATTGGGTTTCGATCTCTCAAGGTGATAGCGGTGCCGAAGTTCTGTGGCCAACATCTTGGCTGGCGGAAGACGTGGCAGGTGCCCGGATATTTTCTGCCACTTACGATCTTAGCCTGAAGGTTACATCGACAAACGGGAGACAAGATTACTACACAATAGGAGAAAACTTGTTAGCCAGCATATTCTTGCATGCAAAGGAGTACGAGATGTGGTCAAAACCCGTGGTCTTGGTTGGTCATTCTCTTGGAGGAATCGTTATCAAGGAACTTCTGCTAAAAGCTCACCAATTTGTGGGGTCCGGAAGTGGCGTACACGACAAAGGAAGGGTCAAGCAGTTCCTGGACAACATCATCCTGATTTACTACTACTCAACGCCTCATTCTGGCATGACACTTCGCGTGAAAGGAGATTCGGATGGCCCCCTAAGCCTTACTAGCCTCCGGAGTTCAATATGGGAAAATGCCAGAACTCTGAACACGTACCTCTCACGGATACAGCATGAGTTCAGGCAGTTATCTAGCTTGCACAGGGAATGGCGGAAGGCTACAATTGGAGAAAGTTCTATGACTAAGTGGGTATGTTCTTTTCCCGGTATCGAAATTGCTTTCGGATGACATGCATGGCCATTTTAAATTGCATGCACGTCAAATGCAAAAGTTTCTCTACTGCCAGGAGTTGACTTAGAACATCCCCTTTCTTCTTTCCCTCGCTATGTCTCTGTGCGTTTCTGGTGCTCCCCGCCCAATGAAACATAAGTTATGTTTTGTAGAGGCTCGTATGCTAATCAGGGCTCCGAAAGATTAAGAGTAAAGTTGGATCGTGCAAGCATTGCTGACTTCAATGCTGGTAACTATGAGGACCATATTCTCCGTTTACCTCGAGTCTCTACTATTTAAATCCAACGCAAAAGAGCTTAGGCCATGATCGCAATAGATTAAACATTCTGATCTTCTTGTTCGGCCCCGATCACGTGAGTAAATGTATGTGGATCTGCAAAGTTGGTCGACGCTAGGAAGGAGGATTCATCGCCAATGGTTCATGTATCACCTCGTTCGTTGCCTGTGTTGGTCTCAGACAGTGTTCTAACTTTGAACTGGTCGCTCGATGAATGTCTTTCTTTTCGTGTTCTGATTACTTTCGAATTGAGAAAATGATGGTGGGCCTCTCATTGACGCACACGATTCTCCTTGATGTAGGATCTCGTGGGAATATACGACGTGCTGGTGCCGGAAGCATCTTGGAGAGGCGGCGATTGTGACAGTTGCATGACAGCGGACGCTGACCACTTCTCAGTGTGCAAACCGACTAGCAAAACCAGCAACAGTTACATTGATCTCCTGAGCCAGATTCAGGCTTGCCAAAATGAGAAGATTCAGCTTCTAATCGCCGATCACGTTCAGGACGCAGTCGCCAGATTGAAACTCTTGAGAGAAGCCTCCTTGAATAAGTTGCCCAGTTTAGACCTGGCCTCGCTCGTAGATCTGAAGGAACGATTGAAGAACGCCCCTATAGAATTCAAAACTCAACTTGTTGATTCACCAGGATTCCTCGAAGACCTCGTCCGCCTCTTCAGGGAAGAAGGGCGGGATAAGGGATGGGATGCCGATGGCCGGATCCGTGCCACTACGGCATATATTATGTATCATCTGGCACGCGAGAAGAAATTGAGGGCCCAGATCGGCCTATATCCAGAGGCGTTGGAGAGGCTGCTGAAGCTGCTGCACATGAAAGTGGGAGATGTTCTCAAGGCCGCGCTGTACGCTTTGCACGTTCTCGCACGCGACGGCCCATCGGCGGAGGCTATAGGTCGAAGTGAAGGAGCTCTCGACCAGTTGGTCTTCCTGATGGGCAGCCAGGAGCATGTAGACGTGAGAGTCAAAGCAGCCACGACGCTGGCTTTCGCGACCGACTTGCGTAGAGAAAACAAGGACAGCAAGCTCGAACGCGAGAAAGCATGTAAAGTACTTGTGCGCATGCTGGAGGAGAAGCAAATTCCCAACCTTCAATATTCCGCTGCCCATGCCTTGGCGAATGTTCCTGAGTACTACCAAGACTTAGCAAAGCAGGAACAACCTCTCAAGACCTTGGCCATATTACTTTTGGGGAACAGAAGTGCAGAGAGCGGAGAGAGGAGAGAGCGGAATGAGGGGGAGATGGTACATCGCGTCAAAGTAGCCACCATCTTCGAAGGGATTACAGCAGGTGGGGCCAATGTTTTGCTAATTGCCAAATGTCCGGGAGTTCTGGAAAACATGGTGAGAGTGCTCGAAGTGACCGAAGATAACCCTGTACAGTTGCAGCTCTCCATTCTCAAGTCATTACACGACATAGCCAAATCACAATCCAACCTATTGATGAGAAGAGTAACTGTTATAGATTCCATAAAAGACTTGATAGGCCTAATCCAAGGGCGGGATAATAGCGAAGTCAGGTATTATGCATCTTCTGTATGCGCAGATTTACTTCGCAACGAGAAGGTGAGGGAGGAAATAGGAGGGGACAAAGAAAATTTGGATACTCTCAAGGCAGGGTTAAGATCATGTTTGGATGTGACTTCTCTCGAAAAAAGGACGACGCATCTCTTAATGTATTGTCAACTTAAGCTTCCAACCAGTTCGGGAGACTTTCATAGGAAACCATTTCGTCGTGATCATGTAGATCGTGATGATAATTGCTACTGCTTTCTGTATACGCTGGATATTCTTGGATGTCTATGATTTATATTCAACAATGTAAAATGATATGTGAGATTCTAATTCAAACAATATTGGATAATGTGGAAAATAATTCAGCTAGTTTATAATATGAATATCATGCTTAAATTATTAATATTATATTGATTATGATGAATTTTGTTATTTTAGTAACATGTTATCATTTTAATGTTAACATGTTAACATTTTGTTATCAATGTAATAAATTATTTTATATCCTCTAGCTAAGTCATAAATGATTAATTGATTGTAAGATTCATATGTTCAAATAACACAATAAAAAAAATATTATATTTATTTTTTAAATATGTTGCTCGTATGAAAATTATAATTTATAAAATTCAATAGAATTATTATTAATTTATATATTTTTATGATGAATCCGTTTTAAAGAAATTAATTCAATAAAAAATAAAATTCCACGTATTCATAATAATTATTTAAAAAAATATAAATTTTATAATATATCATATTTATAAATTATTTTTGTTGAATATTAAATCATTACATAAAATAATAAATATAATATCATATAATTTAACGAACGAATAGTTATATATATAAAAGATCGAACACGGAGAACTCGCCGAAGCGTTCGGGGTAGGGTACCAAGCCAAGTACCTCTCGTCTCCGCAGGCTGGAACCAGATGTGGAGATTCGATGGCGACAGAACCGCTTTTCGCAATCCGGATGCTATAAACTCGCCTTGTCATCTCCAGCTTCTTCAATTGAACCAGTTTGCGCATAAGCAATTCTCTATCTATCTTTTCATTTCGTAATCTCGCACACTAGTGCTGTAATATTCCGCTCCGGCATCCACAGCGTGCGATCGTACACTGGAAGTTTTGTCGCACAGCTTCTCAATTCCATGAGTAGATTGACCCGAGCGAATTTCCTCGGGGGTGAAATTGGCACTTCTGCGTGCTCAAAATCTCGTTCCGGTCTTTCTTTCTTCGCGGCCTTCGTGACATTCGCTGACCAGATTGAAGAACGAGGGCCCTGCGCGTGGGATTCCTCGGCGACCACGAGGTGGCAGAATTCAGCTTGATGGCGGACTTCGAGTCCGGTCATCCGACACTCCTCGCGTCCGACGTCGCGTCGTGGTTCACGTCCGATCAGGCATGGTTGTTCCAGGCATTCGCGAGCCAACCCGGCTCGAGCGCTTTCGAATTCGACGGGTTGGCGACGGACGCCACCGCTACCGTGGTGTCCAGCTTCACCATCATCCCCGACGTCTCGGAGATGAGGACAGTGTTCGAGACATTTGATGGCACGGGCCCAAGTAGCCCAGGATTAGCTTCAAGGGTATAACGTAATTAATATGAGCTCATCCAATTGATGGACTACACTAACCGAAACCGAATGCTTGCGGTCTGACGGGTTACAGTCACCGTCGTGTGTAATTATTATGGACACCGTTCGAGCGGAAGGACCGCTAAATCTGTCGCTAAAGTTTGCTGGGAGAGGATTTGGTCTACAGACGGAGCAGCCGACACCTCTTGGCTTTCCCTCTTCTCTCTCTTCAAACCCACGCAGGAGCCAAGTGCGTGGAGTGCAACTGTCATATTCCGCAGCATGCTTTGGACAAACACTTTGGACAGATTTCGGAGCTAGCTTCGATGTTATGTTTGCTGGGAATTGTGGAGAATGGCCACAAAATCTAATTCGACAGCAGCGTGTAAGGGGACTTTTTCTCTAAATGAGTCCGAAAGTAGAATTCATTCTGATTCGTTTCTCTGGACATATTCGAGTGATTTATTTTCTTACCTGGTGAGCGAGGAAGCTGTTCTTTGTTGTGCTTAGAGGTGTTCACGACTTTATTTAGTTTAATTTAGTTCCCGAAGATATCCTCTTGAAAGCGTCACTATAATGTTCGGATTTTGAAACCTACAAGGAGGTTCACTCCGGTCTTGTCCGCGATGAGCTTGGCTTTCTGTGCGGAGGATTTCTGATCGTCCAAATTTCTGTCGAGACTGGCCAGTGTCCCAACCAACCCATTGTTGACTCGCGATTTGCCCACTCCGGACGACGTTTCATCCGATGGTTTAGCGCAATGCGTGCACGAGTCTCCGTTGCTGGTGGCAAAGGGGAAAGGCAGAAGTGGAATTCCATTCCCCACACGATGATCCGGCTGGACGCAGTGGACATGGAGCTCGGTTAAAACGTCCCTCACTTTCAAATGCATTCGCTCGTCACACAACTTAAAGACCGAAGACTCCCTTCCTGACTTCAGAGTCCGGGACTGAAGTTAATCCACGATGCGCTCAAGCGAGCTTGGACCTCGAGCTCACCCTCGACCGCGAGGATTTCTGCTTCATCTACAGTTTCTGGATACCTTTTGGGTCTCGCTGTAAAGTCACACCAAGACTTAACTCAGACATGTCTCTAAGCTGGATGAAGTCCTGATGACTCCTGATTCATGAGTTTCATAGTAGTAGAATCGAGACGACAAGAGCACAATGCGACCTCCCGCTCGTTCATCTCTTAGTACCCATTGACCGAAGGAGAAAGGGACTCGGCATCGATAATTATCTTGGATAATAATCAAGCTCATCACCTTTCACACCGTACATCTTTTGAGAATGTTTTGTTTGAGTAAAAACCACAACAATCATTTCAATCAATTTTGTTTGTTCATGTGTCCATTCGTTATCTTCATTGTATCATAAAACTAAGAATGTCATGTTCTAGAATATGCACAAATTATTAGCAAAATGAAAATCATAGAGGTGTAGAATATTGACGACATAGCCATTTGCGGGTTATGAAATGTCAGTTTCATGAAATAAGTGCAGGAAGACCTGCAAGATTAAAAGTCATAGCAGATAAGGCAAGCAATATTTTTTCTTGATGGGAAGAAGCAGATTCTAATAAGAGTGATTGATCTCAGCAATGAACACTTTTAGTTGACTTCGATATGCAAGCAACAAAAGATAACAAAAGACTTCGCTCAAAATGGAGTGGCTATGCATGTGCATGAGAGGTAAATTGTATAAGACGTAACAATATTACAGATAAGCGTAAATGACTTTTTATGGAAGTTGGACACGCCTCCAACTTCCACAACAGCATAAGGTGTAGAAGAGTTGTGATATGGATTGTTACTAAGTATCTTTTTAAAAAATATATGGCCAAATCTAACAAAGTAAGTAACAAAATGTTGCAGAGTCAGATGGTGTACTTTAAGGCTTACTACATTGCTGTTCAAGTCCCAATGAGGTGCACCATGAATTCGGTTTTGTAGCTAAGTTTTAGGTTCTTGTAACTTCTCAGTTGATAAAATATGGCTTCGCATTATCTGCAGTATGTTTCTATCCATGGTTCCCATCAGTATTTTATACTTTGGGTCAAGTGAGCCATATCGCGCATTTATTTAAACACATTGAACTTCAACGCTAAAGACAATGAGTATCTTGTGTTGAACTTGTACATGTATCACTTATTCGTTTCCTTGTCCATGTTTAAACCAGGGATGAGCTGTGCATGTCACAACCTGTATTATCAAGACATCCTAAACGGCGTATGAAACAAGATATTTTACTTGTCAGCATATTCTTCAATACTTACAACACATACTTGGGTACTCAGTTGTTTTCATTCACATAAGAAACGTGAGCTAGATCACATTACCCGTCTAGTCTAGTTGGTCAAACTATAGAAGGTATTCTCGCATATTGCGGCTCCTTGTTGTGTGCCCCTTGAAATGGTTGAAAAGGTGAAATTAGAAGAGAACCTCGCCGTAGAGCTCTCAACCCGTAGTGTTGTGAATAGATTCCGACGACTAGTTGTACATTTGACAGTGGGCGATATCCGCTCGATGCCTCTCTGTATGTGTAGGAGCTCCTACAGATTCTTCACCCAAATCACGTCATGTCAATATTATAATGGTGGGACTCATGCTAGTTAAGGTAGCTCCCGTGAATCCTTAAAATCCTTACTTAAATGCCATAATACTATGAAAGTGTTCAAAGAGAGAAAATCGGAAAAATAGTGATCAGCAAGTTAGGACGTCACTCCGAGTACAAGTCCAGCAAATTCCATATAACTCTGGCGAAGGACGGACTCCGAACCATGTAACCTGTGCCAAAAACGCATCAACTAGTATCAGAGCACAAAAGAAATGGAAAGCTGACGGGCAGCTCATGACCGCCGTGGTATAAATATATCTATCCTAGGTGCACACTACCAACGATGATTCATTGGAAATGTGATAATCAACTAAAATGGACGATTTCAAGTACTCGTAATCATGTCAATCAAGCATGTAAATCTCGTAAGACTGTACCTACAGTAAAGTGAATGTAAACCTCTGCTGGACACGAGAGACATACGGTCTCCTGCATTGACAGAATCTGAGAAAAGTGCTACTTCTTTTTTTACAGTTTAACTTCCACCTGGAATTTTACAGCTGTATCCAAAGCTCATGTTAGGACAGTTGTGTGCAGTTGTCATTGTTTCTAAAGAGCAGATTAGGGCCTACTTATATAAAATGGATTGAGCATTATAGCTTTGGTGTCTCAGATTGACCATGGTGGTCGGTTGTTATGTCTAATCGACCCAGATAGTAGTCTTATTCGTAAGTAAAGAGAGAAGTATATGGATTTCTCGCAAATTTTCTTCCGTTGTTGACATCTTTATTTCCATGCCTGGAGGATTGCAGCTAACTGATGAACTTCATTTATCGTTTCTTCTTTGTGTTGATCATTCACTTCCTTTTCGAATTCTCAGTCAAGGACGAGAGGCGAAAACATATGTCCGCATTTGGAACATGCAGATGAGAAGTTACATTCTATGATCAGAAATTCAGTCCAAGAGCAAGAATCGGCTTTAATCGTATTAACTGTGATATCGTCTGTCAGTTTGGACTCATGAATCGAGAATTTCTTTCGTCGTTCAGATGTGAGAGATGTTTATTGTCTTGCATTTCAGTAGACAGAAGGAACTAACATGTCTTTGTGAATGCGAACTCCAGAAGGTCACTCTCCGAGTGCAGCTGAACGATTTGCTCGCAAAGACGAACGAGGTCCACTTCTGGTTACCTTCACCAATCAAAGCTCTGATGCGATCGCGTCCATCGAACGTCTGCAGCTCGTGAGAGATATTAATGTCTCCGACAGAAAAACAAAACTAGATCCTAGAACGTGCTACTTCATTCAAAAAACATCACGACTATAATATGCAGTGTTTTTCGCCCACAAAGGATTCCAGCAAAGGTACAGAGGCTCCGAGTGCAATCCTCTCCACAGTAGACTCCCGGCGTGGTTCGTTGGAATGATATCTTTCGTAGCTTGTCAGTCTTAATCAAGTCAAATCGGAGTATCAATCAAATCAAGTTGTCGCTGCTGGATGAGTTGCAAGGATCCTGTCTGTACTCTTGATGGAGCATATGGTTCCTCTGCTAACTTTGGGTCGGATTCTCGACGTAGTTGGCGATGTATGCAGCAGTATTGTTGTCATATATCTATTGCAGAGTGTAGATTTGAGGTTTATTGCAAACACAGCTGCGTGAGGTTGAACTTGCGGACACCAGCTGACTTTCCGCTTGCTCCTGATCGTTATTTTCGAGAAAAAGAAGGTTTTGTGTTTCTCCGATCGACTCATGATCGCTGCCTTAATTTTTTTCTTTCAGAACCATATTCGCAGAAATGTCACGGAGCCAACCTCCATTCGCGAAGCGGCTCGATGACAACCTATACGCCCTAAATGAGAGAGCTGACTTCGCTATGTCCATCATCTTCTTCCACGGGCCCTGTAATGATGGAGAGGAAATAACTAAAATGTATCTGCGCGATTGGGTTTCGACCTCTCAAGATGATAGCGGTGCCGAAGTTCTGTGGCCAGAGGCTTGGCTGGCGGAAGACGTGGCAGGTGCCCGGATATTTTCTGCCACTTACGATCTTAGCCTGAAGGTTACATCGACAAACGGGAGACAAGATTACTACACAATAGGAGAAAACTTGTTAGCTAGCATATTCCTGCATGCAAAGGAGTACGAGATGTGGTCAAAACCCGTGGTCTTGGTGGGTCATTCTCTTGGAGGAATCGTTATTAAGGAACTTCTGCTGAAAGCTCACCAATTTGTGGGGTACGGAAGTGGCGTATACGACAAAGGAAGGGTCAAGCAGTTCCTGGACAACATCATCCTGATTTACTACTACTCAACGCCTCATTCTGGCATGACACTTCGCGTGAAAGGAGATTCGGATGGCCCCCTAAGCCTTACTAGCCTCCGGAGTTCAATATGGGAAAATGCCAGAATTATGAACGCGTACCTCTCACGGATACAGCAGGAGTTCAGGCAGTTATCTAGCTTGCACAGGGAATGGCGGAAGGCTACAATTGGAGAAAGTTCTATGACTAAGTGGGTATGTTCTTTTCCCGGTGTCGAAATTGCTTTCGGATGACATGCATGGCCATTTTAAATAGCATGCACGTCAAATGCAAAAGTTTCTCTACTGCTAGGAGTTGACTTAGAACATCCCTTTCTTCTTTCCCTCGCTATGTCTCTGTGCGTTTCTGGTGCTCCCCTCCCTATGAAACATAAGTTATGTTTTGTAGAGGCTCGTATGCTAATCAGGGCTCCAAAAGGTTATCAGTAAAGTTGGATCGTGCAAGCATTGCTGTCTTCAATGCTGGTAACTATGAGGACCATATTCTCCGTTTACCTCGAGTCTCTACTATTTAAATCCAACGCAAAAGAGCTTAGGCCATGATCGCAATAGATTAAACATTCTGATCTTCTTGTTCGGCCCCGATCAAGTGAGTAAATGTTTGTGGATCTGCAAAGTTGGTCGACGCCTGGAAGGAGTATTCATCGCCCTTGGCTCATGTATCACCTCGTTCGTTGCCATTGTTGGTCTTAGACAGTGTTTTAACTTTGAACTGGTCGCTCGATGAATGTCTTTCTGTTCGTGTTCTGATTACTTTCGAATTGAGAATATGATGGTTGGCCTCTAATTGACGCACACGATTTCTCCTTGATGCAGGATCTAGGGGGAATATACGACGTGCTGGTGCCGGAAGGATCTTGGAGAGGCGGCGATTGTGACAGTTACATGACAGCGGACGCTGACCACTTCTCAGTGTGCAAGCCGACTAGCAAAACCAGCAACAGTTACATTGATCTCCTGAGCCAGATTGTGGCTTGCCAAAATGAGAAGTTTGAGTTTCGAATCGCCGATCACGTTCGGGACGCAGTCGCCAGATTGAAACTCTTGAGAGAAGCCTCCTTGAATAAGTTGCCCAGTTTAGACCTGGCCTCGCTCGTAGATCTGAAGGAACGATTGAAGAACGCCCCTATAGAATTCAAAACTCAACTTGTTGATTCACCAGGATTCCTCGAAGACCTCGTCCGCCTCTTCAGGGAAGAAGGGCGGGATAAGGGATGGGATGCCGATGGCCGGATCCGTGCCACTACGGCATATATTATGTATCATCTGGCACGCGAGAAGAAATTGAGGGCCCAGATCGGCCTATATCCAGAGGCGTTGGAGAGGCTGCTGAAGCTGCTGCACATGAAAGTGGGAGAGGTTCTCAAGGCCGCGCTGTACGCTTTGCACGTTCTCGCACGCGACGGCCCATCGGCGGCGGCTATATGTCGAAAGCCAGGAGCTCTCGACCAGTTGATCATCCTGATTGACAGCCTGAAGGATGCAGACGTGAGAGTCAAAGCAGCCACGACGCTGGCTTTCGCGACCGACTTGCGTAGAGAAAACGAGAAAAGCTTTCTCGATCGCGATAGAGCATGCAAAGTACTTGTGCTTATGCTGGAGGAGAAGCAAGTTCCGAACCTTCAATATTCCGCCGCCCATGCCTTGGCGAATGTTCCTGAGTACTACCAGCACTTAGCAAAGCAGGAACAACCTCTCAAGACCTTGGCCATATTACTTCTGGGGAACAGAAGTGCAGAGAGCGGAGAGAGCGGAGAGCAAAATGAGGGGGAGATGGTACATCGCGTCAAAGTAGCCACCATCTTCGAAGGGATAACAGCAGGTGGGGCCAATGCGTTGCTAATTGCCAGATGTCCGGGAGTTCTGGAAAACATGGTGAGAGTGCTCGAAGTGACCGAAGATAACCCTGTACAGCTGCAGCTCTCCATTCTCAAGTCATTACACGACATAGCCAAATCACATTCCAACCTATTGATGAGAAGAGTAACTGTTATAGATTCCATAAAAGACTTGATAGGCCTAATCCAAGGGCGGCATGATAGGGAAGTCAGGTATTATGCATCTTCTGTATGCGCAGATTTACTTCGCAACGAGAAGGTGAGGGAAGAAATAAGAGGGAACGAAGAAAATCTGGATACGCTCAAGGCAGGGTTAAGATCATGTTTGGATGTGACTAATCTCGAAAAAGAGACTACGCATCTCTTAACGTATTGTGAACTTAGGCTTCCAAACAGTCTGGGAGATTCTCATAGGAAGCCATATCATGTACCTCCTCAGGATAACTGCTGCTGTATGTATCCGCTGTCTATTGTTTATGTCTGTCTTGGATGTCTATGATTTATACTCAACAATGTAACGTGATTTTTGAAATTCTAATTCAAACAATATTGAATAATGTGGATAAAAATTTATCTAGATTGCAATATGAATATTATGTTAAAGTTGTTAATATCACATGAATATGGTCAATCTTGTTTTTTTAATAATGTAAATTTTTTAATATTATTTAATTAATTTATAACTAATTGATATATTTTAAAATTTTTTGGATGTTTAAATTATATATATACATACCTTCAAAAGATACAGTCAAGCTAGATACTATATTCATTTCTTGAACATGTTAATGGTATCATTGTTATAATTTATGAAATCCATTAAATTAAAATAATATTATCAATGTTGCTGGTGGGGGAAGGCACAAGTGGAAACCTATTCCCCACACAATGATCTGGCTGCACGCAGTGGACATGGAACTTGGTCAAAACATCCCTCACTCTCAAATGCAGTCGCTCGTCTCACAAGTATAGGATCAAATACTTCCTTCCTGACTTCAGAATCCGGCACTGAAGTTACTCCAAGATGAGCTGGATCCTTAGAGCGTGGACCTCAATCTCACCCTCGACCGCGAGGATTTATGCTTCATCTACAATTTTTGAATACCTTCTGGATCTCGCTGTAAAGCCACACCAAGACTTAACTCATACATGTCTCTAAGCTGAAAAAAGTCTTGATGACTTCTGATTCATGAGTTCATAGCAGCAAAATCGAGACGACAAGAGCACAATGCGTACTCCCACTCATTCATCTCTTAGTACCGATTGACCGAAGGAGAAAGGAACTCGGCATCGATAATAATCTTGGACCATGAAGGCAAAGTGAATGAGTGAGGTCACTTCAACAATCTTCATATTCATCTCCTCTTTGGTACACTTCATATTCACCACAACCCACTTGAGACTGTGTTCCGTCCCGCTTTGAGGATCGCTGAACTTCAAAAATTCCAAGCGTAGACAGAGAATTGAAAGTCGATGTGAAATCAAGAATGTTTTTCTTGTTACGTTTGAGTTGTCAATATTGACAATAAGAGCGGGAGTGGAAGATGCAGCAGCAGGGGCTGGAACTGTAGCCTTATCTTGCATTCTTCAAAGTCCATCTTCACAATCCATCACTTTCACACATGCAAAGAGAATACTCTTATTCCTGGCCTTATACAAATCACAAGTAGCGTGCACAGGTTTTGTGGCCACATTGCAGTACTTCTACTTCCCAAGTACACTTTGATCACACGCAAGCTGGATAACATAGAAGAAACAACCAAGGTGTTACATCCATGCAATTGTGCCACACCATACTCGTATCGAGACTTGCTCAACTAGATAAGAAAAGTCTGTGATACCAAAAAATTTGCACTTTTGATTATCGAAATGAGTTTGTAGTAAACACAACATGCTTTACAACACTTAGGATTCTACGATCAAGCAAAGATAACATAGCTACGCTCAAAATCGATAATGAGTCCTAGTCAAAAGCATGTTGCAAGGTCTAACACCTGCATTCCAAGATAGGGTCCGCCCACTTAGATTTGCAAACTCGAGCTGAAAGTAGACTAGCACATAGGAAGAAGTGGAAAAGCCAAGAGGAATCGGCTCCTCTCTAGCTCATCGCAGTCAACCTTAGGGATTGATCTAACAGACGTTACCATATCCGTTGTTTGTAGAGAGCCAAACCTCGAGATTTCTCCGCCTTTTCAGTTTGTAGTGCTCGAGTGATCTCTTCATCCTCCTTTGTGGCTTTTGTCATCTTGCTCCACCAATCAGCTTGAATATTCATTTCTGCAACATGATTCAAACAAGGCATGTGTGTGAGAGCATCCGCAAGTTGCTTCTTTCCCTCCAAGTACAAAATCTTCATGTTGAAGCGTTGACGCCACTCGTCCTACCGAATTTCTCGTTTAGACAAATCCTTTTGAGTTTTTTAAAAAAACCAAGGGTTTATGATCGGATTTTCACCAATTGATTGTCTCTCAAAACTTGAAGTACCTCTAGTAAATGACTTCTATAATCACTCAAAGTGTTGTTATACACCAATATATCATCAAGAAAAACAATAACAGATTTATCTAGATTAGGACAAAAGATATCGTTCATCAATCCTATGAATGTAGCTGGTGCATTAGTAAGACCAAAAGGCATCACTATATACTCAAAGTGGTCATACCTAGTACGAAAAGTTGTCTTGTGTATATCTCCATCTGCAATTTAAATTTGATTATAGTCGCTTCTCAAATCTAGCTTGGTGAAGTACTTCGCTCCTTGATGTTGATCAAACAAATCATTCATACGAAGTAACGGATATTTTTTTTTCACCGTTTGCTGATTTAATCCCCGATAGTCGATGCATAGTTTCATGGATACTATCCTTCTTCTTCACAAAGAGCATGAAGCTCCATAAGGTGAAAGACTTGGTTGATTGAATCACTTACTCAACATCTACTACACTTGAGCTTTGCATTCTTCCAATTCGTTTGGAGCCAAACAATATGGAGCTTTGCAAGTTGATGTACTGCAAGGTATCACCTTAATCTTGTGATCTACTTGTATCTTTGATGGTAATCCTGCAGGTAGATCATCTGAAAAAACATCTTGATACTCCATAAAAATGTTGTTCAAGGACTCCTGAATGTAAATTTTGTCCGTGGACCCAATATCCCTTATAAGTCCAAGGAAACATACATCATCTCTAGAAATGGATTTTTTACCCATCACAAAGAGGGATAAATTCCTATTTTGAGATCTAATTTTATCTCCATAGATCTTTCAACCACTACTTGTAATCAATCTCCTATCTACCTTTAGATTATATTGCTCTATCCATGGCATTCCAAGGATGACATCATATAGAGCTAAACAAATTACTTTCCATTCAATGCTCTCCTTGTATCTACCTATGGACAATTCTACACTCCGTGGTAGTGTTTGTATCACTTCAGTTTGCCCGTTTGGCAATTCAACTTTCTCACTTGCGTCTTTCATCAATTCTCTTTTGCTCCTGGATCAATTAAAACACTCACCTTGTGTACTTCCATCAAACCATCAATGACATTAAGTTGAGCTTGTTTCTTGCTCCTTCCATTGCCTTCAACCTTGCCTTTTCTTTGCTTTGTAGAACCAGTAAGGCCGCAAGGCAAGTTTACTGGTGATCTTTGTTTCCCGAAACTTCTTCTTTATACTCTTCATACTCTATCCGCTCCATTTGTTGAACAGTCGTCGTTGTATGGGACGTCCTCCTTGTGGTGCCGATCGACTTTGACAAAACTTGGCAATGTGATCCATTCGTCCACATGCATAGCATTGACAATTGTCACGAACTCTAGCTCCTCCTCGAACCATTCCATTATTTGCATGATCTTCTTGCAAATTTGGAGCTCTTGAAATCTCATCTCCAAATCTCGGCGGTGGTCCTCTTGTTGGTGCAAAATTTTCTCTACCTCAAAGGTTTTCCAACTCCATAAGTGTTGGGCTAGATGGATCTCAAAAATTGCAAACTAGTTCACCGTGTGTGACACCAAAAGCACCCGAAATTCTTTGACCAATTGCGATTGTTTCATTCACAATAAATGAATTGTTTACCATCAACTCCTTTCAAATTTGATCTTTCAAGCCTCATATGAATACATCCAATGCCTCATATATCATCATTAGCTCAGAATTGGATGTCGATATAGCTAGATTTACCTCACATTGCTTTTTACCATCAACTCCTTTCAAATTTGATCTTTCAAGCCTCATATATATACATCCAATTGTGCAAAAGCCATGTGAGGTAAATCTGAGTGAGAATCAGCCCGTAGGTTGCAGTTTTGATCCGGTTCAATACTTATGTAGAGATTAGAACAGTATACCGACAGAAGAGATTGTGAGATCTCTTCTGTCGGTATCCTGATTATACCTGTCGGTATAGCTAGATTTACCTCACATGGCTTTTTGCTAGCTCATCATGGTTCTAGAAGATTAGGATTGCTCTTCATACTCATAGCCCAAACACACTCTCACACAATCTCTCAAGGTATCACTCCAACTCACACACACATTGACACTCCAAGGTACTGAAAAGTCATCACTCTTTCATATAAGAAAAAAGTTACTACATATGAACTCTTTAAACTTGCTTGAGAGTTGCTATTTTACCTCTCTATTTATACTAGTTGAGAAGTTATCATATTAACATGTGGTAATTTCTCTTAACTCACTTTTACCTAGGTAAGTTTGACTAACCCACTATACGGGGCAACATGTCATTGGCCCAGCTAAACTTTCTAGAAGTTTCCGGAATCCAATATTGAGATGGTGACATGCCATTGGAAGCTTTTAAACTTCTACAAGCTTCTTAGCCACTAAGTCAACATTAGACTTAGTGTAGCCAATCATTTTTCATACATTTAGTCAAACCAATCAAATCCAAATTTCTAGTCAAATATCTAATCCCTTTGAATCTAGACCTTTGTAAAAGACAAAATAAAAGTGCTCACTCCTTTGTAAAAAACAAAATAAAAGCGCTCACTCCACTCTTTTAGACCTCCGCTAATTCTTCCGCCAACTATAGACATTATAGTTAAACTTAGTCATGACTAGATAAACTTCGTTATAACTAACTAGTTTAATCATAACTAGCTAGACTTAGCTATGCATTGACTAATCATCCTTAATCATTTGACCACTTTTAAGACTTAGTACATATGTGCAATATCCGATCTTACAGTACAAGTGGTTCGTGATTCAAATCCATGAAACATTCAAATGTATATGTTACAATCCCAATTCTCTCCATAACGAACTATTGGAAAAATCAGTGGCACTCTCGACTCCATCACTCTAATCATAAAATCTGCACCCCAACAAGCAACAAGGTACATCTGAAAATGATGTTTCTTCATGCAATGAAGATGAATATCGAATAGATTAGGAATAGGTCAGTGCGGTATTAGATTCCTGTCAAGCCCATCCATATCTGCAAAACCACAATTTCCCCATTTTCAACTCTCTCTCTACATGCAGATCAATAATCTCTCTTAGCCTCTATACACTCTCAAAGCTGCATTCCATCAACAGTCATTTGCTATTCCATGAGCGGTAATCCACACTCAAGGAAAAAGCAAGGTTGCTCTGATACCATTATAACACTAGGGTTTAGAGAGAAGTTCACTCGAACATGTAAACATAAACTCTAAAGATGAAAGATACCAACAATGATTATACTCTTCCTTATATAGCTCTCAACAACAAGTACAAGGAGATAAGATCTAATCTCCACCATCTAACCTCCTCGTGGATGAATGACGTGGCGGATAACCCTAACAAGCACACGGATCGCTGACGTGGCGCTACGAACTAACACACTCAATCCTTACCTAACAAGCACACGGATCGCTAACGTGACATTGTCAACTAACACACCCACTCTCTACCTACCAGGCTCACGGACCGCTGACGTGGCAGCCATGACTAATGCACGCTAAAGTATCTATATCAACATTTAGAGTAAACTCTACTTTACTTCTAATTAACAAAATATTGTTACACTTTTGAATTATTTTCAAAATAGCTTAAATGATTCAAATCTCTCATTTGTTGGGGAGTTGGCAAAACATTCATAGCATGTGTTTTACATGCAGTATTGAACTATTTTGGCATGAAATGTTTGCACTTGTAATCTTTCGCACATTGCGGAGGTAACAAATTTCTACATAATAATAATTCTCAAAAACTTGCACCCCTTGTATTGATCGAGAGTTGCAATAAAACTAGAGGGTGGGAAGTTCGACAAAGTTGCGGAAGCTTTTTTTGTCGAACCAAACCTGCAATTTTCCTCCAACTTCCACAAACGCAATTTGCAGCAACCAAACGCATCAACATCATTCAAAACAAAAAGTAATCCACATGCTAGACCTCCAATCTAAGAGCTTCAATGCATTCACTTTGTTGAATTCTTTTCCAAAGCTTGCACAAGACACATGCTTCACCAATTTTCAAAAAATCTCAACAACTATTGAAGATACTAGAACCTGATTGCAATAAATTTCCTTTCATGCTGACATGATATGGACCCGTTTCCAATTAGAATCTCAGAATCAAGGCTGCCTAGAGGCTGAAAAAAATCATGCTCGTTTCATTGACGGAGCCAAATGCTCTTGAAATCAGATTTTTCTCCTTGTATATTCAAGAATGGCACATATGTTTACTCTAGCACAAGAGAATTGGATATTAATCAACACAACAAATCTGAGAGACAAAGGTCTCATGTCGACAAGACCAATGTAAAATGTCTCAAAAAATCTTTGCACTCCATAGCAAAGCCTCTAGGAATATTGACAAATATACGATCTCATGTGGATGGTGCTTTGATACTCAAATTTTTATCCACATGGCTTTAAAGTTAACTGTCCGTGCTAGTGTGTGCATGCAAAGAATCTAAAACATCCAAGATTCAAACTGCTGCAACCACAATGCAACACGAGCATCAAATCCAATTGTGCGATCACCACTGCAAGCAAGTAATCCTTTGACGACAGCACTAGAGTAAGAGCAATCGCACCAAAAGATCCCTGCCAGCCGAGTTTGATACTTGAGACTCTAATACCAATTATATGTTCTTCTCAACTATTGAGGTTAACTCCGGTTAAGGAGTAACCTCATGTTATAGCTATTTATAGCTAAATGTGTCGCTAGCACCGGCTATATATATACCCCAAGACTTCTACTCGGGACACATTGTGTATTTAGTTGTCAATAAATCTTTTTGCTTGTTTCAGTCGTGGACGTAGCTTTTGAGTGTGAACCATGTTATATGATTATATCGTGTGATTTGTACTTGGCTTGAATAAGAACCCTTGGTTTTATATGTGAGATCAACAAAAATCACACCTCGATCTATTTGATCTACCTGCTTAAATTTCACATAAATCTACTCCCATGGTTAAGATAGAAGCTTCATTAAAGTGAGAATATTACATTCATAGCCAAAATCTCAACTATCTCTCTTTATCCATCAAGTGTATATGTGAGACTGAACTGGAATGTGCTCATCCTAGGGCTAAGTACCCCAAACCTTTACTATTATCATAGTGAACCCTGAATCCTAACTAGTGATCAAATTTAACTACAATTAGACTAACTATTGTTAACAAAAGGCGGGTTGACCTTACAAAACCAAGAATGTAGACAAAGTAAAACTAAAATATAGAAGGTTATAGCAATCTATTTCATCTCTATCATTGAATCAACTTCTGAATCTACATTTTTTTCATGAAAAACATCATCATTAATGTTACATTCAATAATAATTTGAATAGATTATGTTTATTTCTCGTTTGATTTTTAAAAATCACCAAAGTAATCATTTATAATTACAATCAATTTATAGATTTATTTACTACTCACCACGCTTGACATCACTTTAGTATTTAAGAAAAATATAGGAACATAGATGATATATCCATTAACTTACTCTAGATATATGAGTATATGCATTGTCTCCATACATAGTTAATCTACTATCAATGTGTATCACATATCAACTAACATTTAGATCTTCTTTAGCCATTGTCCGCAACTAGAGAGTCAAGGAGACAAATTTCTGTACTGTGAATCTGGCAATTTCATTACGTTGGCCATTACTAATGGTAAGGAAGAATTAATTTGGTTGGATGGATTTCACCTTATCCATCTGGCTGAATACGTCCAAGCGCTTATTAATAATCCAAGTGAATTTACTCTTGCTATCGAAGACGTGGTCTAACAATTCGTGTTACAGCTGAACACAGGGAAAGTACTACATCACAGACATCATTAACAACAACAGTAGAGTAGCTATCGCGTGTCATGCCATTTCTAAACTCTGGAATGTTAAAATATTGGAAATCTTACGAAGCTTAGAATCTTTTTGCCGCAAAATGTTCTGGTAAGCGACATGTGCATCATATCCGGCGCTTTTATAAGTATTCAAACCTTCGACCAATTTTTATTCAACATTTAAAAAACCCTATGCTTTGCATTAGCCACTGCTAAACATCATCAAGTTTCCCTTGGGTCCGATGAGTGTTCGAGAACACGCATCATATCAAATACCCGAGATAACCCTTTTCGAGATAATCGTGTACCTTTTAATTATAACATCTGATTTTTCTTGAGCTGTCGTTCAGGGTTGGAAATAATCAGCTTACCATATTGTGTGATGAGGAACAAATGTGAATCCAGAACTAGATCGCCTATGTTAGAATCCACATTCATTTGCGAGTGCGAACCTGAGTCTTTTCTTATGAGCAACCGTGAACCGATTCACCGACCCGCCTCGAAGAAGGTTAACAGTGTGACGAACACTGAACGAACACCATCGGAAGTCTTGTAATTAGAAAACACCTAACAGGTCTAAAATAAACCTCGAGTGCTCTGCAACTAGAAGCAATAATTGCACACTACGGGTATAGAACCACAACCAAATCCAGAAAACCAAGATATGTCAAACATCACTTACTTCTACATCCAATGCAGTCAAAACAGTCAATACGATATGCGGTCGACTTACACATACCAGTTTAACTACTATCTTTCATAAATTCAACAAGCCAATCGATATAACGTATGCACACCTGACACGAGAGATGAGTAAATTTGAATAGATAACATTAGCAAATATAATGACTGCTTGGACCAGCTGAATTCATTTGCTGCACGAGAGTTTGACACTGACAAACAGAGCAGCAAGGCTTTCATCGTTGTCATAGTTCTAGAAGACAACATGTTTTAAGACAACCCAAATCTCTTCAACGGATAACAGATTTCGGATCTTTGATAGATCTGCTTGTATATGCCTCACTGTAACTCATGTCGTTCAAAAATCGTTCAAAAATTTAAAAATTTCTTCGAAATGATCAGTTACTAGATCCCAATATAAGAAAAGATAGGCTTCGCATGCACATTGATATTGATAGGTGTAGAGAAACATATGAAATTTTTCACTTTGGTGGCTTTATAAGCTACCAATGTACAACAGAAAATTGCTGAACTAGCATATACTCCTACTAAGCTCAAGAGGGTGTTCGAATGATGGCCCTCAAAGGTCCATTCCATGGGTGATTGGTTGTAGACGCATACACATCACTCTTCTGTTTGGAAAAATTGGAATCATATAGAGGCTGGATAAAAAATTAACTACTAAACTGAAGCTCAGGAATGTAGATCTCACATTCCTTTCAGATATGAAGGCAAATGGCAAATACCGAGGATCCAATGAGGAAATGATAACTCGGAGTTTGCCAACGTCAAGAAGGAGAACTTTACATGTTATCCCAATCATACTCAGTCCCAGTCATCATATTCAGTCCCACCATCGCCAGTAGTCCGGGCAGTGCTATTTGAACCGTATCTCCCGCTTCCCCGTCGAGCGTATGTGTCAGGTTGAGCTGCATCTGGGCCACTTTGCCAGCGTTGATGTTGACCGTAGCTATGGCCACTACTCCACGAATCATATCGGTCACGAGGTTTTCGACCTACTCCTGCTCTTTCTGCACTTCGGTAGATTTCAGATAATCCAGTGGCCCCGCTGGCGCGCGTTCTCAGCTTCCGAATATCTTCATCTTGATCGTACCTTAAGCGCTAGATATTTAAAACATCCACACATATCATAGAATGTTAGTATCGCATTAACAAATCAAAACTCATGCAAAACCGATATGAATAAGATTTAAAATTTCCGCAACAAGAAGAAGCTGTCTCCAACGATTGTGTCATTGTGGGCATCCAAGCCCGTCAAATCACTTCCATCTAAGCTTACGAATCCCGGCAAGTTTTGATAATCCTGCTGAGAACAAGACCTGACCTAATATCTTTAGTGTTTACATTTCCTATCATGCCTTTCAATACAGTGAACCAAGCCAGTCGTTGTCTTTCTGCGGAATACAGTACTTACACTTCACTCCTAATGTAGACTAAAGCTCATGGAACAGTATAGATTAACAGACCCAAGTAGATTCAAGACCTACCCTAAACAGAACCCTGGAAAGAAAAGAAAGATTTCAAAGAGACTACTGATCGAGATAAACTAAAGGCGCATGACAGGCGAGTTAAAATACAGAACAACGTTGGACTTGAATTGCAACTCAATACTTTGAATACATCCACTTGCATAGCTCAAGATCAGAAGAGTAGTACCTTCTGGGGATCAGAAAGAATTGCATATGCTTCACCAATAAGCTTAAAGAGACGCTCGGCTTCGCGTCGAACTTCATCACCAACCTCTTTCCACAGACCACCATCATCTCCCCCCTCGCTTCGCGCCAAAAACTGCCCTGCCTGGAAGAGCAGCATAATTAACACAAGTGGGGATATCAAATTCTAGATACTCCAAAAGAAGAAGATTTACCTGTGGGATGATGCTACCTTCAAGAAATAAAAACGAATATGCTCTTTCTTGTTACTGGGTAATAACAACTCTATTAATTTTGGTCAGACGATGCACCTGAAGGAGTTGGAACTATATTTACCTTATCAGGGTGATGCCTCAAAGCAGCTTTCTTGTAGGCCTTCTTGATTTCGGCGCTCGAGCAGGCTGGCTCCAATCCTCTGCATAGGCGTATGAATGTGATCAGCTTCAAAATTGCAGTGTTTGCAAGATTTTACTCGATGGATTGACAACCCTATAGACCGAACAAAAGTAACGAAAAGTACAACTTCTCGACTTTTGCTGCTAGCTTGGGAAGGTGTGCAGCAAGGACTATGCGTACGTTTGGCATACAAATAGTCCTGGGGAGAGCCTGCAAGACCGATCGTTGCGATAACACCTTGATTGACACTCAACTAACTTCCACGAGCACAGAACAAGCTAAAATCAAATGAATACAAGGCTTCCACTTTCGAAATACAAGTTTGTTCATTTCGTTTACTGGACAAAAATATGCAGCGCCCATATTGCGGCAGGAGAGAATTCTCACAGTATCATATAGTGATCTAAGGGATGCCCTTTTTTCATTTCTTCCTCCGCCTTGGCTAGCCGCTCACGGGCTTGTCTCAGGTCCTGGGTGCTATTCGTTGACCTGCCGAGACGACCAGGACCAACTTGCGTTGTCCTGACCTGTTGCTGCTGACTTTCCAGAAGGGTTATCAATCGCTGCAAATCGTGGCAGCACTGCCCATAATCACGAACTTTTTCGTGCAAGGTGGCTCGTCTGGAAATGGCCTTTACATCGACAACACGTACAGTTCGTTCAGATTACTGAACAAGGTTAAGCGCCATCACACTTATGCACTTCAAAAGTAAGGCACCGACATTGATGTCTAATAGAAAACCATGAGCAGCCACAGAAAGATAGCTACGACGGTCTTCCTTCACACTACAACTTAATCTTGTAAGACGCGGTTTACGTAACTCCAATTTCCACAGCAATACAAAGCTGGCAACAGAAGACGGTCACATATCCTCACAACACTAGTACTTTTAGATCATGGAGAATCTCTACTATTTAACACACCTTGGCATACTTTGGGTCCAAGGCGATGGCACGGCTACAATCAGCAATGGCATCGCCGATATGACCCAATGCTTGGGAGGCTGCTGCCCGGTTACAAAGGCAGACTGCATTGAAAGGGCGTGAGTCTCCATTGCACGCCAGAGCGGCAGTGTAGTGTTCGACCGCTTCAGCATGTTTTCCGGCTTGGAATGCCTCGTTTCCAGCAGCCTGTCATGTCATGAAATGGAAAAGAGAAGATACATTATGAACTTCTGTCCTACAGTACGGTTTTACAAAGTTACTCTATTGGTTTCATTAAGACCGTTCTTTTACCAATATTTCACAAAGCATTCTCCAAATCAACATACTCAACTGTGGGGTATGCATACAAAGTTCCATTTAATGGATTAAGTTAACAAGGAAAGATTGGCAGTGGAGTGCCGAAGACAGAACCACGCATCTTTGAAACATCACGACAGTTTGTTTGACATACGCTCGTCGATAAAGTCAACCTAGAAATGCAACCTAGCCCTCAGTCGATTATTTGGCTTTATATTCCAAACCCGAATATAAATAACGTGACCGAACGGATAACCATGAAAGCCCAAGGACTTGCTATACTCTATACATCATGATTAAATACAGAAAGGATGTTCAAACGGAAAAGGTACCTTGTGGCGGAGGAGGTCCCTGATGCTTAATATGGAAAGAGACGTAGACTCGGCATTAAGTGAAGTGCTAATGCTGGTAGTTCTGCCAAACAAGTGAGCAACATCTTACTCTAGGGTCCAGAAGTGGTATAGCAGATTAGCAGAAGTCAGTGCAAGAGAGTGAATCTTACAACATCCAGATAATGATCCGGTGCAGTGTTTAGTCAACTGTGCTTGTAACAAATTCACATTATAGCAGATTCTGTTCCCTTCCAGCGATGGGCCAGTTAAAAAAAAATAGGACGGAGAGCATACACAAATCATAAACCACTCGTTACAAAGTAAAGACGCAAGAGCAGAAGGTGTTCACGTACTTATGAAATGAGGCAACCTCATCGAGCTTTTGCAGTAACTCGAGAGCCTCCTCAAGTCTCCCTAAATGAAACTTCGCTCTAGCATTGAGCTGCCACCTCCAAACCTTCAAGGCATAACCTCCAAGTTGAGTCTGACTGCCTTGAGGCTGTGGATATGTAGAAGACTCGACACTCACTGCCGCATGATTACGTTCTGCTGAAGCCAAACTTAGTTCGCACAGCTGGACAACTTCGTCGTACTTTCGGAGCTGCCAAGAAAGATTTAACTGTGTTATGAGAGTCACGGTTGACATAGTTGCTACTAGACAAAATGAAAATGGCCCGTCGATAGAGATTTCTTGAATGATCTCATCAGCGAGGTCCTTGCTTTTGCACATGTTGCAACTCATAAAAAAAACCCATTACCGAGCAAAATCCACCAACGAGAGCAACTGGCGCAGTCTTATCAGCAGCTCGGCTGACAGCCTTGTCACATCTGACGTGATTCTAATTTTGATTTATGCTGATTTAACAACTAAACATATGACCACAGGAATACTTCATTCCCAATAAACTTATTCGAGAATAAGTTTATTGAATTACGATGTATCTAACCACTAGTAATAAGAACTACACTGCAGCTAATCCTTGAGAAGTGAGCCATCCATGGACCTAAGGAAGATCGATAACCATGGGGCTACGGTCTATGAAATGATCGTGTTCCCTCATTTTGTTCAAATGAATCACATTCTAGACTTCGAGACTGATAGCATGAACTGCAAATGCTCAAAAATAAGCCGTTCATGCAATACGAAACAAACTCTTGAGTTCAGGGCTTGTGCGGAGAAGGATGATAACAACTAGTTGAAATTTATGGAACAAATCTTGTTAAAAGTTCCTGTTTCCCTTACTTTACAATGGATGTTGGCCGTTCATGAGCTACGAAACCAACCCTTGAATTCAGGCTTTGTAGGAGAAGGAAGATACCAACTAGAACAAAAATTTGCTAGACATCTTTTAAAATGTTACTTATTTTTCACTCTCGAGAACCTCAAGGGTGACATCCATAAGCTGCAGGTTGTGAAAATTAAACAAACGTAATAAAAAAGGCACACATCAGCATATGCTCCAGTAAAACTTCGACTGCCTCCCACATTGTAGCATGTAAATTTATCCTATTCAAACTCATCAACTTCGATAGATCTACTAAAAGCACTTGTCCACGGAACTAACCAGTAAAAGGACGCAAGCCTTCAATTCAAGGGCCCGTTCAGAATGAGGGCTACTTAGAAGTGCCTCGTTCAGTAAACGCAAAGCAGTTGGAACGTCACCAGAGTTCCAGTTTTCCAGTATCTCCAAAGCGCGATCTAAGTATTCTCTTACTTGCTGTGTCCAGGAAAAACCCAAATGAACAAGTGTCAGTAGCAACTCTTCCGGAATCATACAAACATAGTTTCACTACCACCACACCTTCAAAACTCCAAATGACGTTCAAACTGATATCGAATGGAGATAATATTACCAATGTTTTCCGCAGTCCTTCAGTAGATTCTTGTGAAACTTTAGTATCAGGCTGACTATCATCCTTAGCTCGACGAAGACACTCTTTGTAGGCTGCTTCTGCAGCATCTATTTCACCTAAAGCAAGATGACAACTGCAAGACAGGAATTTAAAATGCGTAACATCCTGTAGAAGCAAGTTACTCTTCAAATCTCGAAATCAAGTGACACAGTCCTATCGTCCTCATACATCACCTTAATTGAATGATGAAAGGTAGGTAGGCAGTACTTCCCACACACAAGTATTTAAAAGTAAGATTGGATGAAACATGTTAAACTGTGCGTAATCGATCGTATAGGTTGGCCAATTTCACACAAGGGTCCACAAGTCAGAGACGGTAAGGAAACAATATACACTTGTGAACAGCCAATACATGCATATGTAAGAGACAAAGAGAGCAAAGCAGACTTTAAAAGTAACGTATAGTGTAGTCCAGCAAGCTAGCTGGGAGTGGGGCAAGCGCCTTCCCGAACATCTCAACAGCAAGCACTTTGCTTTCATGTGCTCGCCTGCTACAACCGTTTGTATGAATGAGCGTAAATTTTTGGCCGATATCGAGGTAGGACAGCAATATGCAAGACATGAAAGAAAGTGTACATACTACTATCTGGTGTAGCCCAGTAAGAATCAGAGTGAAGGCAGGACTGAGGCTGCCTAAATTATGGCACTAGCTTATATATCTCCGGAAAGGTTGACATCAAAATATTACGGCTACATAAGACATGCAACCAAGAATTCAACCAATAGCACAGGAAATCAACACATGTCCTCACCTAGCTGCCCTCAATCGGACACGAAGAAAATTAGGATCAACGGCCATCGCTCGCATGCAATCAGCCAAAGCTTCCCGCATACGCCCAACCACCATGCGTGTAGCAGCGCGATTGCTATAGCACAGCATAGATGCTCTGATACAACTTTGTGACGTTTCATTAGGAGGTACGCTACTAGCACCTCGTGAATAATACTCCTCAGCTTTCGGAAAATCTCCATTTGCATACGCCTGATTTCCTCTGTTTAAGTACAAGAAAAAGGGGGGAAATATAGGTGCGGTAAGCTTTCACATGACATCGAGCCTCTAAATCAATTTCGGATGTATGTATGAAGTATGTGATCATTTAAGTAAAGATTTTAACCCCGAGTGTAATAAACAGAAAACATCCCATGCTCTGAATAGTCATGGACTAAAGTCACTGAAGACAATCAGCGTAATTGTCACACTTACCTAAGACGCCATTTCTCGCAGACTTGCTCGGTTGCTGCAGCTCCCGAAGATCTTGGGCTGAGGGGTCCGGCTACGTCTGTTCTGGGCAAAGGACCCATAGTTGATGATGCTTCTGTTGACCATGAGCTAGGTCTGGCAGTAAACGTAACAGATGGCCCCTTGTTACTAACCCCAGTCCCGCTAACAGTCCTTCCCAACATCCCCTTCTCTGAGTCGCCTATGTTGGTCTCTCTTGCAGATTCGAAACTGAAAACTGGACGTTGCGCATTGGATGTTAGACCTGTGGCCGTGGCATTTAAAACACTATTTTGCTTTGGAACATTTGCATCAGTTGTTCCCACATTCTCTCCTCGAGTCCTTGCATTTCTCCCAGCCTCTCCAGATCCTGCACCTGGTTTATCCCTACGATTTCTAGGGGCATGTCTCTTTAGCAAGGTGGTGGTTGAAGGAAAATTCTGAGCCCCGGCAGAAAATTTGTAGGGGCTGTAACCACTGCTGCTGGCACTGGAGTCGACACTGCGAGATGAACTACTGGCGGCGCTATCGCAATCGTTAGCGATGTCCACTTTCGGCTCAGCTGAATTGTTGTCTCTACCACTTAAGGGAGTTTGATTGTCATCAAATGGAGCACGCTTCCATTTCCCATTCTTGCCAGTCGCTTTATTAGGAGAGTTTTCTTTGCCAGGCGAGCAAAAATCTTCCTTCCCTAGTGTCAAGTTCATCGCTGCAGTCCTCAGGTTATCCATAGCCATGTCCGTCTCAGAAAACTGTGCCCACTCGTCATCCCCGTCTGCACCTTCCTTCTCCAAGGACTGACTTCGCTGGCTCCACGATTTATAAGGTTGCTCCAAGTCGTGGCCATTCTCAAATCCGTCGGGAGGAGTGAAACGCTGAGGTGAAAAGTCCATGGGGGATCCAGCATCGTCGGGAACCACGGAGGGTCCAGAAGCGCTGGCGAAATTCATGAAGGAGCCTCCCACATTCTTCTTGTCTTTCGATGCACTCGAGCTGCGGCTGGCCCGCCTGGGCGCCGCTATATGAGTTTTATTAACCTTTTTCCTTGTAGACGCACCCTTGCTACTACCACTACTTGCACGGAATTCGAAAGAGTTACTCGAATTGGAATGAGAAGGCTGTGAAGATTGTTGCGTCTCTGTAGGAACTGGACCTGCGGAAAATACTGGTTGAAACATGCCTTCTTTGACTTTCTTTTCCAGAGCTGCCGCGGCATCGCTTCCACTACTGCCTTGATGTCCAGGTACCGCTGGAGAAGTAGAGGATGTAGAGCCGGACCCGGCTGAAAACACAAAATGGGAAGGCGCGGTACTGTATGAAGAACTAGATGGATCGCCGTCGACAGAATCCGCACTTGCGGCATTTGCTCCACTTGCAACTGAGGTTTCCACAGTTGACTTATCGTTACCCATATAAGGAAATCGAGTACTATTAGGGCTGTCGACCTTGGAACTGGAGATAGATGCGCCCAAATTGAAGGAAGAGAAAGAAGACGTAACTGCGTCAGCCTCGGAAAGTGGAGTAAAGCTACCGTCAACAGTAGCTGAATTCTTATGCTTCAAGTCAAGAAGGTCCGAAACGGAGATACTTGCGCTTCGGCTGACACAGCCTCCTCCAGTACTCGAGCTAAGGCATGGAGACGGAGAATTGACCTTCGCCCCAAACTTAAAAGGTGTTGATGGAGACGGCACATCGGGAAGAGTACTAGGTTGATGAGACCATGATGCCCCGAACACAAAGGGTTCTGGCGGCACGCGTGAAAAAACATCAGAATAAGGCTTTTGGTTATCAATCCCAGGTTGCTTATGCAAGTTTGCTTGCTCTAAAGACTCAGTGGGCGGAGAAGACGTGAAGTTCAGATTACCTCCTGCTTCTCTCCCACCGGTGTGAATCGCCTGTCGAAACCCGGTACCCGATGCAGGTGGAACATCTGCATTCTCTTCGGCAGGCCGCACATTGCGAGAATTGAACAATCCAGGCATTTTAGGTCCTTTATCAGATGCGATCCCACCAGATCCTCCGTACAATTTCCTTGCAAAGCCTGAAATTAAATCTTCGACTGGCTGCAAATGCGCTTTGACATCAGCATGACCTGAAGCAAGCCCATGTTTCCCAGACATCTCCTTACTTTTCGAATTAGAGAACGTCACTCCCGCGAACGACGCATTCAGCGACTGAGTGGAGCTGCAACTTTCATCAAGAAGACCCTTTCCAGAAGCACCGACCTTACTGAAGGCAGAGGGAAGCAAAATATCACAGCCTCTCGCAGTTGCTTGATCAAATTCCTTTGATTTGAAGATCTTTTCAGCTACAAAAGGAGATTTCGTCCTAGTGCCTAATTCTTCAGGGGGACGATCAATCCACGACTTTTCAACAAAGACAGCATTTCGACCTGACCTAGAAGGAGAGGATCTTTCGGACCAGGACTGGTGCACACCTTCCATAAGAGAATCTTGGGATGCAGACATAGGAAGAGACGAAGAAGATGGAAGGTCTTGAGTTCTGGGATCTTCAATTGTGCTTTTCACATCCTGGACAGATGAGGGACCGAAACTAGGTGATGAGAAAGAACATTCTCCAGTCACGGATGGATAGCCATCCAAACCCATGGGTGAAGGTACATTGAATGGCCCATTACCTGCAGCTATACCCTTGCCCTTGGCCGCGAAACCACTTCTCTTCACCTTCACTCGAGGTCTCGTGGACACTGCAGGTGTTGTAACGACCGCCGGCTTGGGTGGAGCGGAACCACCTGCATTGCTCGTAGTTTGGGCCACGAATACGAAGACCCCGGCAGCATCAGTTCGTTCGCTCGAAGTCTCGGAAGAACAGTTCACCCCTAAAGCACTGAACTTCTCACTCACATCAGATCCAGTACCCCATGACGGAGAGACGTCTAGAGCACTGACATTGGAAGCAGTCGGCTGGGCAGACGAGACGTGTAATCTAGTTTCGTTCCGTTGCTCTTTAACCGACAGATTGGACATTGCCGGAATCACCTCCTCGATATCTTCCATCCGTTCGTCTTGTGCACTCAAATCAATAACTGGTCGAATAACAGGCGCATTCGCAACCCTGCTTGGCGCGTCGGGGGTAAAATTGACACCAGCGCCGAACGCCACAAAAGAACTAGCAGATGTCCCAGCAGAGGAAATCCCTGGCTGACCGAGTCCAGCAGCAGGCGCGGATGCAGGACCAGGATTAGGTTGAGGAGGAAACCCGAAGGCAAAAGGAGAAGAAGCTGGGGCAGGAGGATTGGAAGTACGAGGTACATAATTCCGAGCAACATGGCGCCTGGAGCCCTTGGTGGCCGCCCTCGTTTCTCCGGCTGCTACGTTCATCCCAACATCTTTCTCCGTTTCTTCCTCCTGCACACGCTGCTGCTGCTGCTGGACACTAGAGAAAGGAGACGAGGATGTAGAATAAGCGGAGTTCTCATCTCTCCAGAGCGGCGCAGCATTTGATGTGCCCCATATGATAGAAGAAGGGTTGCCATTGTAAAAAGGACCAGGCTGCTGTATTATTCCCTCTCGCAGTGCTGCCCCTTCGCTCTCTCTTGATTGTCCCCTCACCCCTACCAGCATGGACATGCTCCCTCCCACCACTCGCGACAAATTCCCCTCCTAAGAGAATGTATAATATTCACACAACACCCCTCCAGCGCCTCGATCTAACAAAACGGCACACAACATACACCACAACCATAAATACAGAACCAACCAACCAACAACACAACCAGCACCTCGTCTACTTCCTCACCCAATATATTCTCAATCAGTCCCTCCGCCGATTCTTCCGATCTCGCGCCCGAATCAAATCCTCAATTCCTCCTCTGACCATCGACTCCTCCGGCCTCCAAGAAATCCTCTCCACGCACAACCCAGACGGCAATCCTCGCCACCAAACCCTCCCTCCCCTCGATCAATCAATCCTGCGATCGCCGGAAAGAAACCACTCTCCACCTCCAATCCGTTCCCGGCCCGTCCGCAATCCCTAGACCGACGCTGCGTGCAAGCAACCATGCCCGCCAGCACGCAGCAGCAGACAGACGAGACGCTCCCTCGCCACGATGAGTAGTTCCGTCTCTGCCTCTGCCCGCCCGCCCCCTCCTCCTCCTCCTCCCTCCTCGTCGCAGGAAGAACACAAGCTCGCTCCTGCTCTCCTCTCCTCGCCTCTTCTCTTCTCTTCACTTCTCCCTGCCCCCTCCTCCTCCTCCTCTTCTCTTCCCTCCCTCCTCTTCCTTGCCTCGCCTTCCCCTTCCTCCTCCTCCTGCTCCTCCTCCTCCTCTAGCAGCTGCTCACGGCCTCCAACCCGAGCTGAGGGCACCCGCCACCCTGCCCTGCCCTCCCCCGCCCCGCCCCCGCCTCACTCGACACACTCACCCAAAACCAACTCTACGAACAGAAGCAGGAGAAAGGACTAGACGCTCCCCGGCTGCATCCTCCCTTCCCTTCCCTCCCTCCTTCCCCTCGGGAGGTCCACGACGGCCTTTCTGCATTCCTTCCGTGCCCTGTCTGCGACCGGCGGCACCGGCTGGGCCTGGCGTCGATTCTCGTTTTGCGCCATGGGAGCCAGCGACAGACGTGGATTACAGTCGGATTATCTCGGCCACTACCACTGGCTGGCTGGCTGGCTGGCGCGGATTAACCACGACCAACTCGACATAATTTACAATAACTGGCGAACTGATTTTGGTTATTTGAGGTTGTTTTCTTGCCAATCCGTGGACGATGAATTCGGCATGTGACCAATCAGATCTTTTGCAGTTGTCCGGGAAATTCTTCAGCCAAAACCGCTTTCAATTTGAACGCTGGCCGTTAATGCGTCTGGAAAAGAGGCTCTAACTTTAGCCCCACGCGTCGCGCGCTGATTCGCCTGCGCTTACGTGACCTCCAGATTACGAACTGTGCGCGTGGACGAACCCGCCATCTGGCCATGGCATCCCTGTCTGATCCCTTAGACTTGTGACTGAGGTTACAACTCGTTCGCAAAGTGGTGAGGTTTCAACCTTAACGGTCACAAACCGCGTTCTCAGAGAACGACTCGAATGGAGAAACTTTGAGCTTGAATCTGCTCGGACCGACTAATTTCCGCTTACTGTACAGGGGTGAATGAGCAGTCAACCACGTGGCCTTCTCACTTTCCACAACCAAGTTGTGCTGTAATGTACACCAAGTGCGAGTACATAGTTGATTATGTATTGAGGGCCATGGTCTACACATGACAATCCTCTTCATCTTTACCTTCCAAAAACTACATAATATCCACGTCATGTTTACGCCTTTTCCAGTTCAGTATGGTGTAGTTTTGGAACATTTATTAATGATAAATTTATTTTATTTCAAAAATCATCGAAAAAAATGAATTGAAATTTAAAGTATGCATAATTTTCTTTTTGGATTTAAAATTGAAATGAAATTTTTTAAATGGAAAATTGGTTTAGTTTAAAAATGTTTTGACATCACACAATAATAAATAAATCAAAGGTGTGAATTTTTCAGTAAAAATATATATCAATATATTTATTTTTAGTTTGATTATTAAGTTAATTTTAAAATATAAATTCAAAATTCAAAATTTTCAGATAAATAAAGAGATTTTTTTAAATATACTAATGATCATCTACTTTTCAAAACTAGACAAACCAGATTTCAAGCTAATAGCTTTCAAACATTAGTAAAAAAATTAACATTTAATCATTCTATTTTAAACAAACATTTGTATACTAACATAAATCAGGATAATAAATTATACATCACTTTAAAAAAATCTTTTTTTTAGAATAAATTCGTGATATCATCTTGAAAATAGTGTTCAAATTATATATCTACATCCAAAGGTGCTAGCTACAATAACATATTTTATATATATATATATATATATATATATTGGATTAAACATCTTTAAACATTAAACCTGAATTGAAAACACCAAATAGTATTTTTATTTGATTTCACTTAGATATCATGATATTCATTGATTTTATTTTATTGTTCATCATCTTAATTGTATTCAATTTTTGATTATCAAAATATGTGATGTTTGTTGAGGTTAACTCTAGTTAAGGACTAACCTCGGGTACTAGCTAAATATAGCTAGGATGGTCGTCTACACTTGGGTTAAATACTCAGCTTCTGCCTATACATGAAGTAAGTCTTGTGTAGGAAAACTAAAGTCAAGTGCAACATGTTCTCGGTGGATGTATCTACTTCGAAGGGGTGAACCACGTTAGATCTTGTCTCAAGTGTTTACTATCACTTGCATGTTTTGACGTTACAGTTCGTATCAAAGCAAGGTTTTCGGTTTGGATCTGTATTCAACATCTTGTTTTAGTTGGTGTATTCTGACAGTTTTTTAGTGACAAAATTTATTGACTGTTTTTGAGACAAGATATCTTGACGGTTTTCTAGGACGAGATTTCTTAACGGTTGTCTAACAATTGACGATTCACGTTTAGAATTTCATTTAATGAATCACGCCTGCTTCAAAGCACTATTATTCTTGAATGCAGGTTCAGTGATTCATGCCATGTTGGATTGCTAAATTGACACGGCTGGAAGGTTTCGAGTTTGTCACAATGGTTTCATTTTACGTTTACATCAGATTTTACTGACGGTTTTCTGAAGGGAGTAGTGATAGAATTTTGGACTTGTTAACCTTGAGATCTTGGCATATACAATACTGGATCTCCAAGATTTTCAGCACCCTGGGAGAGATTCAAGATTCAATCACTATCCAGCCATTGGAAAGTCATCAAACTTCGAGAAAAATTTGTTTCATCATTTCTTGATGATTCATATATTAGAAGTGTTCTTTATTTGCTACTGTCGTGTAGCTCTAATACCTTGAAGAAATCTGAGAAGAGACAATTGACGCGTAAATTATAACACCTAATTTTGCTGAACAGTTGCTTTTTCTTCTAAGAATTTTTTTAAAATTTTAATTTGTGTAACTCGTGGAATTTTTTTTGTTCATTGTTAGCTCCAAGATTACTAACCTCTCTTAGATTCTGGGCTTGTTTTTCATTGTTTTCACGGAGATTGAGATTATGCAAGCCGCTATTCATCGACAACGAATATTTCAAAAGAAGTAAAGACGTGCACAAGCTTGACCACATGATTAACAAGGGTTTTGATGCAGTGGACAACTACATCCTGAGTAGATTCATGTTTTTGAGAACTTAGTCTAAGCCGCTACAGCCTCCTTTGAAGACCTTCAATCGTTGATGGATGGTCGTCTAATAGCGCGGAGGCGCGGCTAGGCGATCCAGAGCGATGCAATTCAAAAGCATGATGATGCAATTGGGCAAAATAAGCACGACACAACAAACCAGCAGCAGTAGAAATTCGTGTGCCTGAGGAAGCAAAACTTCTCCTTGGCGTCTATGTTAAATTCAATGGCAGTGGATGCTTGGGCGAGACGATCCAGCCATGATCTCCGTGCCCAGCAAGTACAAATTCGTCCTATGGTGAGGCTTGCTGTCTCAATTCCTCTATACTCCTCCAACATGACCGCGTACAACGGTGTGAGTGGGCAAATCAACATTTAGCTTGATACCTTCATCGCGCAAAAAATGAAGAGCGCCAAGGACATTCAAAAGGAACAAGCCATTTTGATTCCTGCCATGAACATTGTCAAATTGATGGAGTTGGACCACTTCATGGAGAGAAGGTGGTTAGGGTATGTGAGGGCCGCATTCAAATACGGCGTGTAGAAGAAAAGCTAAGAAGTAGAGTGGATGGTTGAAGACTTCTCAAATTGTTGTATGTTATAGAGGAATTCAAATAGAATGAATGCACTGCAGACTAAATTTCTGTCCAGTCCTTGGAGATCGCTCTAGCATCGTATGAGAAAGAAGCAATTCAGCGGATTTGCGGCTTAGGTTTCTTGAATGGGGATGACACTTTGCTGATTGATCGTTATGATCAATCAGCAAAGTTTTAGGTACAGTTACAAATAGAGTTGCGTATTACTGCGCGGAGACAACGTTGTGATTAGAGGGGTCCAAGTGTGGACTGAGAGGCGAGGGCGTATAGCCTCCACTTCCGCCCGGCGAGACGTACAGCCGCACATCACGTACAGGATGCGTGAGTGGGTCAGGCCTAATGGCGGTCTGGATGGAGCAGTCAAGCGGCAGGGTGAATGATAGGTTGAGGGCATGGCAACGATGACATCATGCAAGAGGAGGCAAAAAATGCAAGTTCCTCCCAAACCCCCTTTTTCCACTCTCGCGGATGCATGACGAGTTTCCATCGTGGTGGCCGGAGCAGCCCATGATTGTGGTGGGCAAAACAAACCACGTCATTCGAATCAACCGCGATCTGAGGAAAAATCACGTCGGCTGGACCAACTACGCGACGCTTGGGCAAGACGGCCGCGGTGCCGGTGTTCCTATCTTTAGTTAGTTAGAATGTAGAGGTTTAGGTAGAGGATACTCAAAATGTTGATATTGATACTTTAGCGTGCACTAGTCACAACTGTCACGTCAGCGATCCGCGCGTTTAGTAGGTAGAGAGTATGTGTGTCAGTTGGGAGCGCCACGTCAGCAATCAGTTACTTGTTAGGGTTATCCGCCACGCCATCCATCCACTAGAAGTGGGATGGATGGTGTGAATAATATCTTATTTCCTTGTACTTGTTGGTGAGAGCTATATAAGAAAGATGAGAACCATTGTTGGTATCTCTCATCTTCAGAGTTTATGTTTCCATCTTCTAGTGAACTTCAATCTAAATCCTAATATTACAACCGGCGAAGGTGCAGACGAGCCAAAAAACGTCATAAGTCTAGGTCTCAATGATGAACAGCATCGCGCTGCTAGTGGGGGAGCGTTGGCGGCTGCACATACATGGTGCTGAAGAGCCTAACAATCCTTATGGCAGACAGCAGCACCTTGACGGTGCCGCGATTTGCTTACGGCTTGGGGTACAACAAATAGGGCATGCTAAACATGACATTTCAAACGACGAGTGGACGGATCCCGACTGCGCGACTGTGCTCATTGATATAGAGAGTGGTTATCGGAGCGGCCAAGTGCTAGGCCAGCATCCACCCTTAAATAACAAGGCCCAAGGGGCCGTGGCCCGAGAGACGAATGACGAGAATAGAACAGAGGAATATTTTCCTCTCTCGAGCGTCGCGTGGAGAGAAGTGGGGTATTGCACAAGCTCGAATGGCACACATCTTGTTCTTGATTCCTAACTTGCCGTCGAACAGCAGGCTTCGAGCAAGCCGAGAGCCGATTGACAGGCGCAAATGCTTGCTGCGTGGCGAGGTCTAATCAAGAGTTGAATGGTAGAGCCGAGTGGCGAGGCAGGTTGGAGGTTCACCCCAACCGCGATAGATCGGATAGAACGCAATTGGCAAGGCAACCACGTTCGGCTAGAGCGACCTTGGTCTGCATGATGGACATTGTCGATGGAGTAACCACATTAGATAGAGCAACCGCAGTTAACAGGCATTTGATGGTGACAGTCGATAGTCAATGGAGACAGTAAATCGTAGGCGACGATGACGTTTAGTAGCGTGCAATAGTTGTGGGCATGGAGACGATAAGTTGCCAACGATGAAGACGGTTGGTTGCGGGCAATAGTCGAAGCGGACTACGGTGATGGCCGGTTGCGAGCGATGGTAAATTGTGGTAAAAGGATAGTTGCGAGCAACGGTCGCGGGCGTCGTAAGTTGCGGTCGACATTTAGTCGCGGGAAATGGTAACGGTTAGTCACGGACTGTAACCTCCGGGCTAACTCTCACTCACGTTTACCTCAGATGGCTTTTCGGTAGCTCATCATGATTCTAGAGTACTAGGATTCCGCATCATGCTCATAACCTAAACACCCTCTCACACAATCTCTCAAGGTATCACTCCAACTCATACACTCATCGACACTCCAAGGTACTGAAAATTCGTCACCCTTTCATATATGAAACAAGTCTCTACATATGAACTCTCCAAACTTGCTTGAGAGGCTCTTCCCTACTTCTCTATATATATTACTTGAAAATTTACCATAGTAACAAATGGTAATTTCTATCTAACTTACTTTTACGAAGATAAACCATAGTAAGGTTGACTAGTAATCAATATGTGGCAACATGCCATTGGCCCCCTAAACCTTCCAGATGTTTACTAATCCATAGATTGAGGTGGCGACATGCCATTTGTGCCTTTCCAACTTCTAGAACTTCCACTTTCCACTAAGTCAACATAAGACTTAGTCTAACCAATGGAATACTCCTTACTTTAGTCAAACCAATCAAAACTAAACATGAAGTTCAAAAGTCTTTTCTCTTGGAATCTAGACTTTTGTACAAGACAAAATAGAAGTGCTCACTCAAATCTTCTAGAACTTCTCTAGTTATTCCGCCAAGTATAGACATTATAGCTAAACTAGCTAGTCTTAGTCATAACTAGCTAGATTTAGTCATAACTATCCTAACCATGATTAATTCCTTGGCTAATTATAATTTTATTTCACACATGCAATATCAGGTCTTACAGGACGATGTAAGTCGCGGGCAATGCTTAATTGCTGGTGCTGATGACGGTGCGAGTGAGTTCTGGACTAAAGTGAGGAACAATCACGGATGACTATAAGTCATAAGGTTTTTAGTTACCTCTTAATGTTATAACTCTATCTTGCTATGACTACGATTTAGTTCTAATTAACTCTTTTGTAAAAATTGAACATTGTGTTAGGTTTTTGTCTACATCTTCTCGCGGAGTAATAATGTAGGTTACAGAGGTTAATGTTTCCTTAACATGAGTTAAGGGGGAGATTGTTGAAATTAACTCTAGTTAAGGACTAATCTCGGATCCTACCTATATTAAGCTAGGAGGATCATCTACATTAAATGTCATGTAGTTAAATGTCATGTAGTTTTGTTTCTTAATATATTTAGATGTCAATCTTAGGGTTACCGCTTTCGGGAGTCTATAGAGGCGCCGACAACTCGAAGAACGTTCAATCCTTTGAGTCGAGCTTGTAGCGTTGGACGAGTGAGCATCCTCAAGCATCGACCTGTATTCTTGTGACGAGTGGGTTGGGCTCAATTAATATATGTGACGGTTTTGTTGCCAGTTGGATAATCAAGACTTACACGTATTTTCCAGTGAGGGAAAACACGTCAAATTTCTCGAAGAACTCCCGTTTGGATTTAATTAAAATTTGGATGAGTTTGCATTTATCTGTAGTTGTGAGATTGTGTGTGATTTTTGATGGGAATTCCAAAGTTTTCACTCGAGGAGTCAAGGTCCTTGGGAGATAAGGGTTTTGAAGATCGTATGGTGCAATTGATTTGGGACATTTTGACAAGATACATGCCAAAAAGGAGATGGTTCTAGGTTCTTAGGTCAAATTACACGCTCGTAAGTCGCTCGTAAGTCGACACCCCTTGTCTCTCGTCGAAACGAGCCTGAATTCTGTCCATCGTAGTGAAGTGATGTTTTTTGCATAGTTGACCTCAAACCTTTACGGGGAGATTCAAGCTAAGTTTCCCGTTCACACCGACAGGCAGGCTCCACAAATTCTTTGCAATTGCCGAGATACACTTGAATGGTTCCACGAGAAGAATGAAAGAAGCGCGCGTTAGTGGTGAATAGCAGGCAGCACTCGTTCGTAACCTAGCTTGAAAAGTTAAATCATAAAAGCAAAGTAAGATTCTTATTCTAATGAAGATCAAGAAGGGAAACATAAGTCCAAAACTAGAAGGATTGAACTAGTTTTTTTGAAAAGCAATGTACCAAAGATATATTTTGCGTTTCAGAGTGGTGATTTCAAGAAGCAAGCAATATTCAAAGGGGGATTCCATAGATGGCCTCCTTGCTACAAACTATGACAAACCCTTAGCAGATGCCTTTATAGAGGAGAAGTGGTCGCTTGTATAGTTGTTGCTATGTATGGTCTGTACGAGAGTTTGTATCGGCATGTTTGAGCATAGCGATGACAACACCGGGACAAGCGGAACTGCAGGATATTTTCTACACCAGTTTTTGGGGGGTTAATGTAAGAAGTACAGTACGTCAATGGTGGCATCCTGCTGGAGTATTCTGAAAACCACCTACCTCTAAGTGCTTATACTACAGGCTGTGATTAAACCATTCTTCAGAGCCGAATTCGGAAGTCAGATGTTTCGCTCGTTATAGCGAGAATTGAAAGAGCATAAGTGAAAATTTGAAGGAAAAGAACTCAGAGTTGTCTGACAGTTCAGAAGTGACAACTGCCAAGGTTATAGAGCTTTTAAAGTTTAGGAAGCTCGTTAAAGCCTCCAGGAATGGTCTAAGACTGTCTGGACCAAATTGAGCGATTCCGTTGGTGTTTATTTTCCGTCAAAAAATAACAGAGCAGACTGCAGCATCTAAATTCCAATGAATTTGGAGATATACAATTTGGCTCAAGGAAGATGGCTTGTGGTGAGATGATAGATTTTGTTAGTAATAGAAGTTTTACAAAAAGAAACATATAATAGTGAACACAAAATACAACAAAGATTCTTAGTCACTTCACGGAAACATATCTCAAGCTGTTCTTGAGCAAACACTGGCCGCTTCCCGTTCCATGAAGTCTACTGTGTTGATTGCAACACAGTAGACTTCATGTGTTCATTGCCTGAGGATGGAATATTAACGTTGTCTAGCATTGTAGTGACGAGAGGTGTTGCTTGTGCTTCAGAGCCACGTGGTGCGACCGTAGAGTTAAACCCCAAGAAAGCTAAGGGTGGAAGACAACCTAGACTTCCCCAGTCATTCCAGTTGTTAGAGGTGGGCAGTACTTCATCCATGATTGCTATACCACACAGTGATCATTAACTGCAGACTGAGTCATCTACATCACATGTTGTGGGCGCGGAGACATCATCTAGTGTAACAATGCGGATGGCTACTTTGGTGATGAAATCTCCATTGTTTTCAGCCATGGAGCTGATGGACTCCGAGATTGATGTGGCTTGTGTATTTTGTGTAGCAGCCACATTGTGTGAACGTGAGAGGGTAATTGCTACAAGTGCCAAGATACGCAAGGATACTGCTGTAAAGCAACCCTCAACGCCTACACTAAAGGATGAGACGACTTGGCTGACGGCTGCGGCAAAGATGGAGTTATTACTAGCCCGGCCAGCCATTGATCGCGAGAGGATTGTACCTGTTGTGTGTCTAGTAGACAACTGGAGTGGTTTGTTTTGCTTAGCAGTTCTACATGATAGGTGTATGTCACAACCAGAGTTTTGCTTAACTCTGGTGCACTGCCCTTGATGTTGAGCAAAGCAGCTTGCATCACTTTAGGAGTTCGGAGATCCGAGTTGGAGCGTTGTACATTCAAGATCCAAACATCACTTGGAGGTACTAGTGATAGGTCATATTTCATTACCAAGGAGAGCGTATCAGTGCAGTTGAGGCATGATGACGCGCATGATAGTTCACAGCGTGGAGTTCGCGCTGTGATGACGTGAGCAGAATCGTATGATGTGCTTGTTGGAGTAGCTGTCTTGTATCCGATGGATTTTCAGATGGACTATTGGAAAGAGACAGCAGCCTATTGCCCTAGTTGGTAGTCAAGGTATGGACGTATGAGCGAGCTAGCTGTGAGATTCGTTTCTAGAGCTCGACCGCTTGGATCTTCTCCTACGATATTGGCATTTGTTGCAGGATTTAGCGGAGTGCTTGCGTGATCCAACAACTTGCAAGAGGGCAACATGTCAGCCGACAACACTCTAGCCTATGAAGTTGTGGAGCAGATTGTGAGCATTGCGGCGAAAGTGCACTCTTCCATAAATGTTCAACTTTGGCGTTCTTGCCATGAGATGCACCAAGAGGCTGATAGGTTGGTGAAGAAAGCTTGGAGTGAGGCTTCTTTACATGAGGAGATAGAAACATCTCAAGATTGTCAGCCTTGTTGTGATACTCGCGTGCTATTGTCATTGGTCACTACAACTATTGCATGGGGGTATTGCGTAGAGGGTGTGTTGGATCTTTTTGGTGGGATCAACACAGGTTTGGCTGTAGTGTTGCAATAAGGTATTCTTGTAAGCAAATACTTGTATGTTGAGAATGATGAGACTACACATCGAGTTTTCACACAACATGTTCCACAATTGATGCAGAGTTATACTTTCTTGTTGCCACGATCTTCTGTTTGAGGATATGAGAAGACCTTGACTTAAGATCTTTCATTCTTGGAGGCGCTAGACCTCGATCGGGTTTGCCACATTGAGCTGATGATAGCAGGGTGGTCATGCTAGGATCACACACGTGCATGTCATGGAGCAGGGCTGCACGATCCTAGATCTCGTATGTTTTGGGAGATGTTACGTGTGTTATGTCATCTCCAGGTATATCAGGCAAGTCCTCTAACGTACATCGTAGAGAATGTACCATTGTTGGATGACACTCAGACACAGTTGATGGCGAGTGTACATTAGGTACGGTCGTGGATTGGACCAGCTGTTTTGCTCGATGCAGCAAGAGTTGACTCATGGACACATCGATCACGTTTGTGATGGACAAATATGTTGCCAAGGAAGATCTTGAGGTAAGCATATGACTGTGTGTCATGCGATCATGCTCTCACAGTGTACAACATTCTAGATGTTGGGCGAAGTTCATAGTTGGTGAGGGTTGGTGATCAGTCACCTATGGCGATGATGAATCAAGTGGGACAACCTCGGATGGCGTTATCCACGTTTGTGAGTTTTCCCGCATCACATGCTTATAGGGTTGGTAGTCCTAGGCTGCTATGGGATACCTGTATGCACCGTTTGATGGAACCCAACGCACATGAGCACGAGCGTGCCATGGGATTTTTTTACCGGCACAATCCAGACTCTGTCAGTTTCAGAGGCTTCACGTCAGCAATTTATGGATCAAGCTATGGATTTGAACTGTCTTACTTCGATTGTGAGCCTGGATTTGGCTGAACAACGACGTATGCGCTCATATTTGATGATTACTACATCATTATTTAGCCCATTGTCTATCGGGTTGGTAGAGACAATGGCTAGGGGCGACAAGCGACATTATTGTCACCCTTAGAGTTTTTGATTCGCGACGAGAGGGCTTGGTAGAGTTGCAGTCCAATTCATGTAGTTAGATGAGTTTTTCGCGTGGAGGTTGGTCTAAAAGAGGGTACGTAGAGCCGTATCGATTCTTTGGAAGAGGTTGCATAGCAACCAGTGACAAAGTCGTTTTCCTCTAGTGTGCCTATAGAGAAGGATTGGGTGCCATTGATTGATCTCCAGATCACAAGAGGAGAGAGACAACAGTTGACACAATTCCTACGTGCCTATAGAAATTATTTTGCCTTTGACATGAAGGAGCTAGTTTCTTTGATAAGACCAGGCATACGGATAGAGTTGGGTAGTGATACGTCAATCTTTCGTCGTCCCTATCGATATAGTGATATGGACAGGGACTTGATTCGGAGTAGGACGTTGGAATTATTGGAGGCTGGGTTAGTGGAGTTGTCGCATAGTGAGTATGCGTCAGTCACTGTCATGTAAGTGAAGAAGCATGTACATGGCAATTGCACGGATAGGCGAATGTGTGGAGTCTACCATCATATCAATCGACAGACGAAGTCCGATAAGTATGAGTAGATCATTGATGTGGTGGGACATGCAAGAATTTTTAGTACTTTGGCTCTTCGGGCAGGATATCATCAGTTGCCGATTCGAAAGGAGTACAAGGTCAAGACAGCGTTTTGGAGCGTTAACTCTCCTGGCAATGATTGTTTATATCAATGGCGATTCTTACCCTTTGCGTTGAAGAATGCTCCTGCCAAGTTTTAGATGGCTATGGACAAAATCCTAGCAAGGTTGGATTTTGTCAAATGTTACATTGATGATATCTTGGTGTTTAGGTACATAGTGGAGCAACACCAGATTCAATTGCTGATTGTGTTTGAGTGATTGAAGGCTCATGGTCTGCAATTACATCTAGGGAAGTGTAAGTTCTTCCAAGAAAGCGTTGCATACTTGAGTCATGTGATCTACCTAGGTGATTTGGAAGTTCAGCAAGCAAAGGTGGAGGCTATCGCACACATCCCTTGTCCAAGGGATGTGAGTAGAGTTTTTGCATTCATGGACTTGGCAAACTACTATCGGAGATATGTGAAGGAGTTTAGCGCTATAGCCAAACCTTTAAAATAGTTGTTGAAGTCAGATCAAGAATGGCAATGGAAAGATGAACTGGAGAGAGCCTTTGTTGAGCTCAAGGTTAGATTGGTGACCGCTCCCATTTTGAGAAGATCCATCAAAGGTCGCCCATACCAGTTGCACATTGATTGAAGTATGTTGGGACTTGGAGCCGTGTTGACGTAGTGTGATGATGAAGGCAAGAAATTTATGATTGCGTATGCTAGTTGTTTGAACAGTGGAGCGGAGTCGCAATATAGTTCGTACGAGGAAGAGTGTTTGGCAGCAGTGTGAGCAGTGGCACACTTTAGGTGTTACTTGTTTGATACGCAGTTTACCCTTGTCATTGATCACCAGCCGCTGAAGTGGTTAATGAAGTTTGACAAGCTCATAGGGAAGCTTGCACTATGGGCTTTCATCTTATTGGAGTATGACTTCGAAGTGGTGCATAGATCTTGAATTGCAAACTTGGATGTCAACGGTCTAAGTCGAAACTCGTGCATTAGCTAGGAGTATGACACTAGAGCTAGATGGCATGGTGAGACTGATGAAGAGATGGTGTCCGGTTGGCATGCATCTGTCTTCATGTGTTTGTTGTGTTGAGACTCTAGTGTGGAGTACCACTTGACATCTTGCTTTAGTCAAAGAGTGGATGATCAATCTTTAGATCCTGAGGTTGAAGATGGTGCTACGGATCAACGTGATATTCACGATGATGCCTTAGTGTTGGAATTACTACGGACCAGTATGGTGCAAGGCACAGTGGGTGCCAAGGAGCAACATCGTGTTCTCCAACGGGCGAAAAGATATCGATTGGAGGGATCACATGTTCTCCAAGTGTGGGAGTACGGAAAGGTACGAGTAGTTTTGCATCCAGCTTAGAGAGCACTCATCGTGCAACATGCTCATGAGGATTTGGGACATTTTGGAGTGAAGCGTACATACAGCTTACTCCTTGATCAGTATTGGTGGCGTGGTATGCATACTCATGAGGATTTGGGACATTTTTGAGTGAAGCGTACATACAGCTTACTCCTTGATCAGTATTGGTGGCGTGGTATGCATACTCAAGTACAACGATTAGTATCATGTTGCATGATTTATGATCGGGTGAAGACATCGTTTAATGCACGGACACCATAGTTACATTGTGGTACCCCACTTTTGGCAATTTTGAGGAAATTAAAACATTTTTGGAAAACTGTACCCTGGCAGCATTGTAAATAGCCTTCGGTACATCAAAACGGAGTGAATCCGGAAGATCGCGGGGATTCTCGAGGGATCTTGTAGAATCTGGGATTTGGGGTGCAGCAGTAAGGACAGGCACCACCCTCCCTGCGAGCTCTGCAGTTAGGACCCCTACGACGCAAGGCGCAAAACCCGCATTCGGAGGTTGCGTCCGCGGCGGTAGGGAAATCCTCCATAATTAGGTCAACCCTCGGGCGCCTTGACCAAGTTAGGGTCCCGTTGGAAAGAGCTCAACGCACTGATTCCAACGAGCCCAAGAACGCTTGGAACGGATGAGGACTTAGGGAGTTATCACTATTGGAAGAAACGGAGGCGGTCGCCTACGGCGGAATGAGTTCGCCACCGGCGCGAATTCCGCCTACGCGGAAGGGGGAATCAAGTTTTGTCCTATGCGCGGACGAAGGCGTTCGCCTGTGCACAGGCGAAGTAGGGTTAGGCGAGGCGCGAAGTCCGCCTACGCACAGGCGCTCGCCTGTGCACAAGCGCTTCGGCGTCGGCGGAAAATCCGCCTTGGGCCCTAGAAATGCGCCTTGTGAGGTAGAAAGTGTACGGCGCCTTCCGAGCCAGCGCAGCGCCACGTACGGCGGAAGAGCCGCCAGAGTAATCAAATCGGTACGGACTATGCGGACGGGACGGGTGGATGCGCTCTTGGACGGACGGAGTTGCGGCGGCGGAAGCGCCGACGAAGAGACAAGGGACGGACAGACTGGACGGAGACGGCTGACCACGGTCAACGCCTTCCGCGCCAGCGCGACGCCGCGCACGGAATTCGCCTGCGCACAGGCGGACGCCTATGCACAGGAGGATGTTCAAGTTCCGCGCCGGCGGAGCATCCGCCGAGGCTCTTGCCTGCGCACAGGCAGGAGTTGAACTTTTGTCCGACATGCGGACACACGCGTCAAGGCAGAGGGGGATTGGCCGAGGGGCGGTACGAACAAGTGTACCGCGCAAGGCGGAAAACTCGCCTTCGGCGCTACGCCCGCATGTCCGCGGGGTAATACGCTCGCGGAGTTCAAATCCGCCAATTCGAGCGTGAGAGTTTAATCGACGACGGCGGAGCGTGAAGCCGCGCGTGAGAGCGAAGACCGTTCCAGCGTACAGCCGGCGCGGCCATCAAGTGAGACGTTCTTCACGAGCAAGAGCCGACCATGACCTTCGACCGGGCGGCGGAGAACGTCCCATTCTTGAATTCGCGATTCCAATCTCTTGTGCGCGCTGCGCGCATCCATCTGCTGGCTGCGGAACATTCTCGACGTCGTCGCACAGGAGATTTCTTGTTGATTGAGGGAGAAGTGAATGCGCGTGATTTGGAATTGAGGGCGATTAGAGTTTGCCGAGAGAGAAAGAAGCGCGGGCAGTGCGGAAGTAGAATGAGCGGGCGAGCGAACCCCAGGAACGCAATGACGAGACCAAGCAGATTGCGGATGGTGCCACTTCGCCTACCACAGAACGGGCTGCGCGCTTTCGAGGAGCGCTTAATAGCAAGAAAGCTCGATTTCTTGCTATGGGGATGGAACTACATCTGTGCGAATATGGTGCGCGAGTGGCTAGAGCCACAGGGACCACCCTCGCGCGGATTGCGTCCGCATGTTGATCGGTGGACAGTCCAAGATTGGGCGCAGGCGTTGGGAAGATGTGCTGGCATGCCAGGGCATCTCCTTTTCGACAGTGAGAGCATCAAGGTGACCAAGCAGGAAGAGGCGCAATTTGTGGAGCTGTTCAAGACCGGGAGGTCTACCAAGAATGGGTACAGGACCCGTGATTACAAGGATCGATTTCGCCGGACTTTGTCCGCGGCGCTGATGCAATTACTGCAGCCGCACCGCGCCTGCTACATCACATTGTGGCAGGTCTCTTTTGTGGAGTGCGTCATCGAGAGAACTCCAATTCACTGGGCGAGCATCCTGCACAGGGTGATGCGACAGCACGCGTTTGAGGAGAAGGGGGGAACTCTAAACCATCTTTCTCCTTTCCTCATCAATTTTTATCGACAGCGGAATTGTTTGACAGCGGCGGAGCTTGAACATTTTCCGCCATTGTCCATCGACCATCCCGGAAAGTATGTGCGGGAGAATGAGGTCGACACTTATGCAGAGGAGTCACCAACTTCTACCCCATCAAGGCGGAGGGACGAAGGGAGACACACTCCTGCAGCACGAGTGCCGCGGAAGCGGCGATGGAGGGAAGAGTCTGAAGAGGAGCAGCATCAAGAACCCTCTGCTCCCATTCGACCGCGGCCGCTGTGCGAGCCATACAGCCGGCCGAAGCAGAAGGCACGCAGACTGGTGTTACCAGCCGACAGTGCGGACACGGCGACAATTGCGACGGAGATAGGGAGTGCGTCGCCAGAGAGGCATGAGGAAGCGCGGACGACCGCAGGAGCAACGGGCCACGCTGCAACCTCGACGGGAGAGAGGCCGCCTACGGGCCAAGGGCCTCCGGAGTTACCACGGGCGATGCGGACAGATGTTCCGTTTGCGCACAGACGAGCCTCCGCGGACGGACGAGCCTCCGCGGACGGACGAGCCTCCGCGGACAGGCGATCACAAGTGGACGTGGATCTAGGCTTACGCGTGGGAAGGAGCAGTCCGCCTGTGCACAGGCGCTCGCCTGTGCACAGGTCGCCTGTGCACAGGACACCTCAACACGTGCCGCCTGTGCACAGGCAAGAATCACCCCCGTTCCAACGTAGGAAGGGGAAGGAGCCGGCGGAAGAACCGCCTACGAGACACCGGCCCTCGGGGCCAGACCCTCCGGCGCACCACGCGCCGCAATTTGCGCCTTCGGCGCCAGGGCCTTCGAGCCGAGGAGATACGAGCAGGGAGCGTGCGGAGGCCGCACCATCGGCGGGAAGTCCGCCGATAGATGCGCCTTCGGCGGTAGGGCCTATAGGCCAAGGTACATCGGGCGAGCGGCCCCCGGCCATGTCGCCTTTGGCGATAGATGTCCGCGGCGCTACGCCTGCGGCGGACAAGGCGCCGGCAATTGCGCCTGCGCACGGGCCGGGCACAGCCCCCACGGACCGATCAAGGGAGCAGCAACAGACGGTGGAGCGGAGTGACTGTCCGCGGGATGAAATTTCGATGCGCGATGCGCAATCAAACCCCGCGCAGCCACCCTCCGCTCGATCGCCTTCGGCGGCGGGCGACGGCGGCAGAGAGGACGCGGTAGACAACCAACAAGCGAGCGACGGGGATGCCGCACGGGTACATTCGCCTTCCGCCTTAGACATTTTGGCGACGAGCAGCGAGGCTGCAGCCGTGCCTTCGCAGGCAGCACACGTCGACGACGTGCAGCCCCACTCGGGGCAGTCGCCGACGCAATCAATGGCGACTGAAATTCTCCACTCGGATGATGACGACGGAGGCTCCACGGAAGAAATGTCAGGAGCAGAAGACACCGAGGAGGAGGAGGAGGAAATTGTTGGAGCGCCGGCGGCGGCGCTCTCTGAGCAGGTGATTCCGTTTCTGAGGTACTTGGATCGCAAGGTCGATAAATACGCCGACCCACTCCAGCCGGGATCTTACATCGAGTTAGTGCGCAGGCGGACTCGCACTAAAGTCCACACCAGCAAGCTATTAGCTAGAGTGGACCAGGAGTTGAGGGAATTAAAGGAGAAGCATGCATGCTTGTGGGGTCAGTATAAGCTTAATCAGAAATTCTACAAGCACTCCGAGAAGATGAAGGATGAGAAACTGGACGAGCTCACCAAGGAGCAGGTGAAGGTCAAGGAAGCACTCAATTCTGAGCAGGCCCAGAATCGGATTTTGTCAGAGGAGCTCGTGCGACAGACGCGGTTGTTGGAACAATGTCAGCTCGCACGGCAGGCGGATGAAGAGTTAATCCGCAGGTTACAGTCAGAGTGTGGCGAATTGAGAGCGCAACGTGCTGAAGCCGAATCGCAATTAGTGATAATTGAAGAGGATCGCAGGAAGGAGGCGGATCGCACGAAGGTGGAGACGGCGAGGCGAGTCGCCCACTGTCTCAAGGGCTACGCCCACTGGGAAGTGAAGGCGCAGGAGAAACTCACACTGCGTGAGTTTGAATTGCGCGCAGCTGGGTTGTTGTCAGGCGACAGTAGGAGTCGGCGGAAGGTAGCAAAGAAACTCGATGCCTTTCTGTCGAAGGCACAGGATACCATGTCCGCCCTCGAAGTGGAGGTGTCCGCGGCGTTGCAGCGTTTGGGACTGCGCAGTCGAGCAGAAGATTGGCAGGGTAGGGAGTTAGTGCGCGGCAGTCGGCCGCGCAGGAGACGTAGTACAGGTTCCGCGGAGTGTAGTGTAGCGTGGTTCCGTGCAGGCGTGTAGCGTAGTGCAGTATAGTGCTAGGTAGGACTTAGAAGGTATAAAATAGTTCCAGGCGTTTTGCCTGGGGTTCTTTCCCATCAGAAGTATAGATCAGGAACCCATTTCCTTTGCGTGTTTGTGTCCTTGAGTTCTGTCACCACGCACGAGGAGTTACAACTTAGCGTTCCGCATTTTGTAGCTGAAGGCCTTCGGCCGAATGTTCAGAGCTAGTCCATTGGTTAGAGACTTGAGTAGTTCGGATCTGCACCTGCGGGTGACTGCCGATGCTCAGAGCCAGTGACTAGTTAGATACTTGAACAGTTTCGCCCCTACACCTTCGAGTGTTTCTTTCTGATTGTACTCCTTGGGATTTTTCCCCTGAATGCCAAAGTGAAGTTTTGCTACTTCGTGTAAGCCTTGGTTGTAAATTCAGGTTACGCTGCAGCAGGTGCCTTGAGGGTAACCCCTGTAGTATTTCTGGGAATGACAAGTGCCTGAGAATTCAAACTCTTCAATAGACTGTTGTTGTGTTACTGGAATGTTTCACAGTGAGTCCTTTAGTGCGGACCTGTGTTCTCTGCGCGTTTTGTGAGTTGAGAGTGTTGTTCACCGCGTATGAGTGACTTCGATCCGAAGTAGGCAGTCCAAACCGGGTTTCCTACACTAGCAGCAAGCTAGTGGAAGTGTTGTAAAAGCCGGAGTTGGAAGTCACTACCCGCAGCTTCGCTGAGTGTGCTCGCGAGAGACTTTTCCCCCCTGAAATCTTGAAGTAGAGGTCCTAACGGATCTCTGTAATAACCCACTAAAGGCTAAAACTGCAATATAGTGGTAGAAAGGTCGAACCCACAGGGACAGAGGAACACACAGGGTACAAAGTGTCACGTTTAACAGACTATTGATGAGTTTGAATTCTCAGGCGACTGTCACTCCCAGAAATACTGCAAGTGTCCACTCGGAGCGCACTCGGAGGTCGCACAGTGCAGCGTACACACACACACACACACCTGAAACTACAGAAACACAACCCAGAGATCCGTTAGGACCTCTACTTCAAGATTTCAGGGGGAAAGTCTCTCACGAGCACACTCGGCAAAGCTGCGGGTAGTGACTTCCAACTCCGGCTTTTACAACGCTTCCACTAGCTTGCTGCTAGTGTAGGAAACCCGGTTTGGACTGCCTACTTCGGATCGAAGTCACTCATACGCGGTGAACAACACTCTCAACTCACAAAACGCGCAGAGAACACAGGTCCGCACTAAAGGACTCACTGTGAAACATTCCAGTAACACAACAACAGTCTATTGAAGAGTTTGAATTCTCAGGCACTTGTCATTCCCAGAAATACTACAGGGGTTACCCTCAAGGCACCTGCTGCAGCGTAACCTGAATTTACAACCAAGGCTTACACGAAGTAGCAAAACTTCACTTTGGCATTCAGGGGAAAAATCCCAAGGAGTACAATCAGAAAGAAACACTCGAAGGTGTAGGGGCGAAACTGTTCAAGTATCTAACTAGTCACTGGCTCTGAGCATCGGCAGTCACCCGCAGGTGCAGATCCGAACTACTCAAGTCTCTAACCACTGTACTAGCTCTGAACATTCGGCCGAAGGCCTTCAGCTACAAAATGCGGAACGCTAAGTTGTAACTCCTCGTGCGTGGTGACAGAACTCAAGGACACAAACACGCAAAGGAAATGGGTTCCTGATCTGCACTTCTGATGGGAAAGAACCCCAGGCAAAACGCCTGGAACTATTTTATACCTTCTAAGTCCTACCTAGCACTACACTGCACTACGCTACACGCCTGCACGGAACCACGCTACACTACACTCCGCGGAACCTGTACTACGTCTCCTGCGCGGCCGACTGCCGCGCACTAACTCTCTACCCTGCCACTCTTCCGCTCGACTGCGCAGTCCCAACCGCTGCAACGCCGCGGACACCTCCCCCTCGAGGGCGGACATGGTATCATGTGCCTTCGACAGAAAGGCCTCGAGCTTCTTCGCTACCTTCCGCCGACTCCTACTGTCGCCTGACAACAACCCGGCTGCGCGCAATTCAAACTCACGCAGTGTGAGTTTCTCCTGCGCCTTCACTTCCCAGTGGGCGTAGCCCTTGAGACAGTGGGCGACTCGCCTCGCCGTCTCCACCTTCGTGCGATCCGCCTCCTTCCTGCGATCCTCTTCAATCGTCACTAATTGCGATTCGGCTTCAGCACGTTGCGCTCTCAATTCGCCACACTCTGACTGCAAACTGCGGATTAATTCTTCATCCGCCTGCCGTGCGAGCTGACATTGTTCCAACAACCGCGTCTGTCGCACGAGCTCCTCTGACAAAATCCGATTCTGGGCCTGCTCAGAGTTGAGTGCTTCCTTGACCTTCACCTGCTCCTTGGTGAGCTCGCCCAGTTTCTCATCCTTCATCTTCTCGGAGTGCTTGTAGAACTTCTGATTAAGCTTGTACTGTCCCCACAAGCACTCATGCTTCTCCTTCAAGTCCCTCAACTCCTGGTCCACTCTAGCTAATAGCTTGCTGGTGTGGACTTTAGTGCGAGTCCTCCTGCGCACTAACTCGATGTAAGATCCCGGCTGGAGTGGGTCGGCGTATTTATCGACCTTGCGATCCAAGTACCGCAGCAACGGAATCACCTGCTCAGAGAGCGCCGCCGCCGGCGCTCCAACAATTTCCTCCTCCTCCTCCTCGGTGTCTTCTGCTCCTGACATTTCTTCCGTGGAGCCCCCGTCGTCATCATCCGAGTGGAGAATTTCAGTCGCCATTGATTGCGTTGGCGACTGCCCCGAGTGGGGCTGCACGTCCTCGACGTGTGCTGCCTGCGAAGGCACGGCTGCGGCCTCGCTGCTCGTCGCCAAAATGTCTAAGGCGGAAGGCGAATGTATCCGAGCGGCATCCCCGTCGCTCGCTGGTTGATTGCCCACCTCATTCTCTCTGTCGCCGTCGTCCGTCGCCGAAGGCGATCGAGCGGAGGGTGGCTGCGCGGGGTTGGATTGCGCATCGCGCATCGAGATGTCGTCCCGCGGACAGTCACTCCGCTCCTCCGTCTGCTGCTCCCTCGATTGGTCCGTGGGGGCTGTGCCCGGCCCGTGCGCAGGCGCATTTGCCGGCGCCTTGTCCGCCGCAGGCGTAGCGCCGCGGACATCTACCGCCGAAGGCGACATGGCCGGGGGCCGCACGCCCGATGTTCCTTGGCCTATAGGCCCTACCGCCGAAGGCGCATCTATCGGCGGACTTCCCGCCGATGGTGCGGCCTCGGCACGCTCTCTGCTCGTATCCCCTCGGCTCGAAGGCCCTGGCGCCGAAGGCGCAAATTGCGGCGCGTGATGCGCCGGAGGGTCTGGCCCCGAGGGCCGGTGTCTCGTAGGCGGTTCTTCCGCCGGCTCCTTCCCCTTCCTACGTTGGAACGGGGGTGATTCTTGCCTGTGCACAGGCGGCACGTGCGGAGGTGTTCTGTGCACAGGTGACCTGTGCACATGCGACTTGTGCACAGGTGAGCGCCTGTGCACAGGCGGACTGCTCCTTCCCACGCGTAAGCCTAGATCCACGTCCACTTGTGTTCGCCGGTCCGCGGAGGCTCGTCCGTCCGCGGAGGTTCGCCTGTGCGCAAACGGAACGTCTGTCCGCATCGCACGTGGTAACTCCGGAGGCCCTTGGCCCGTAGGCGGCCTCTCTCCCGACGAGGTTGCAGCGTGGCCCGTCGCTCCTGCGGTCGTCCGCGCTTCCTCTCGCCTCTCTGGCGACGCACTTCCTATCTCCGTCGCAATCGTCGCCGTGTCTGCACTGTCAGCTGGCAACACTAGTCTGCGTGCCTTCTGCTTCGGCCGGCTGTATGGCTCGCACAGCGGCCGCGGTCGAATGGGAGCAGAGAGTTCTTGATGCTGCTCCTCTTCGGACTCTTCCCTCCATCGCCGCTTCCGCGGCACTCGCGCTGCAGGGGTGTGTCTCCCTTCGTCTCTCCGTCTTGATGGGGTAGAAGTCGGGGACTCCTCTGCGTCAGTATCGACCTCGTTCTCCCGCACATACTTCCCGGGATGGTCGATGGACAATGGCGGAAAATGTTCAAGCTCCGCCGCTGTCAAACAATTCCGCTGTCGATAAAAATTGATGAGGAAAGGAGAAAGATGGTTTAGAGTTCCCCCCTTCTCCTCAAACGCGTGCTGTCGCATCACCCTGTGCAGGATGCTCGCCCAGTGAATTGGAGTTCCCTCGATGACGCACTCCACAAAAGAGACCTGCCACAATGTGATGTAGCAGGCGCGGTGCGGCTGCAGTAATTGCATCAGCGCCGCGGACAAAGTCCGGCGAAATCGATCCTTGTAATCACGGGTCCTGTACCCATTCTTGGTTGACCTCCCGGTCTTGAACAGCTCCACAAATTGCGCCTCTTCTTGCTTGGTCACCTTGATGCTCTCACTGTCGAAAAGGAGATGCCCTGGCATGCCAGCACATCTTCCCAACGCCTGCGCCCAATCTTGGACTGTCCACCGGTCAACATGCGGACGCAATCCGCGCGAGGGTGGTCCCTGTGGCTCTAGCCACTCGCGCACCATATTCGCGCAGATGTAATTCCATCCCCATAGCAAGAAATCGAGCTTTCTTGCTATTAAGCGCTCCTCGAAAGCGCGCAGCCCGTTCTGCGGCAGGCGAAGTGGCACCATCCGCAATCTGCTCGGTCTCGTCATTGCGTTCCTGGGGTTCGCTCGCCCGCTCATTCTACTTCCGCACTGTCCGCGTTTCTTTCTCTCTCGGCAAACTCTAATCGCTCTCAATTCCAAATCACGCGCACTCACTTCTCCCTCAATCAACAAGAAATCTCCTCTGCGACGACGCCGAGAATGGTCCGCAGCCAGCAGATGGATGCGCGCAGCGCGCACAAGAGATTGGAATCGCGAATTCAAGAATGGGACGCTCTCCGCCGCCCGGTCGAAGGTCATGGTCGGCTCTTGGTCGTGAAGAACGTCTCACTTGATGGCCGCGCCGGCTGTACGCTGGAACGGTCTTCGCTCTCACGCGCGGCTTCACGCTCCGCCGTCGTCGATTAAACTCTCACGCTCGAATTGGCGGATTTGAACTCCGCGAGCGTGTCACCCTCCGGACATGGGGGCGTAGCGCCGAAGGCGAGTTTTCCGCCTTGCGCGGTACACTTGTTCGTACCGCCCCTCGGCCAATCTCCTTCTGCCTTGACGCGTGTGTCCGCATGTCGGACAAAAATTCAACTCCTGCCTGTGCGCAGGCGGAAGCCTCGGTGGATCCTCCGCCGGTGCGGAACTCCATCCTCCTGTGCACAGGCGTTCGCCTGTGCGCAGGCGAATTTCGTCCGCGGCGCTGCGCTGGCGCGGAAGGCGTTGACCGTGGTCAGCCGTCTCCGTTCAATCTGTCCGTTCCTTGTCTCTCCGTTGGCGCTTCCGCCGCCGCAACTCCGTCCGTCCAAGAGCGCATCCACCCGTGCCGTCCGCACGGTCCGTACCTGTTGGATTACTCTGGCGGCTCTTCCGACGTACGCGGCGCTGCGCTGGCGCGGAAGGCGCCGTACACTTTCTACCTCACAAGGCGCATTTCTAGGGCCCAAGGCGGATTTTCCGCCGACGCCGAAGTGCCTGTGCGCAGGCGAACGCCTGTGCGTAGGCGGACTTCGCGCCTTCCCTAACCCTACTTCGCCTGTGCACAGGCGAACGCCTTCGTCCGCGCATAGGACAAAACTTGATTCCGCCTTCCGCGTAGGCGGAATTCGCGCCGGTGGCGAACTCCTTCCGCCGTAGGCGACCGCCTCCGTTTCTTCCAGTAGCGATAACTCCCTAAGTCCTCGTCCGTTCCAAGCGTTCTTGGGCTCGTTAGAATCAGCGCGTCGAGCTCTTTCCAACGGGACCCTAACTTGGTCAAGGCGCCCGAGGGTTTACCTAATTACGGGGGGTTTCCCTACAGCCGCGGACGCAACCTTCGAAGGCGGATTTTGCGCCTTGCGCTGTAGAGATCCTAACTGCGGAGCTCGCAGGGAGGGTGGTGCCTGTCCTTACTGCGGCACCCCAAATCCCAGATTCTACAAGATCCCTCGAGAATCCCCGCGATCTTCCGGATTCACTCTGTTTTGATGTACCGAAGGCTATTTACAATGCTGCCAGGGTACAGTTTTCCAAAAATGTTTTAATTTCCTCAAAATTGCCAAAAGTGGGGTACCACAATCTCTGGGTTGTGTTTCTGTAGTTTCAGGTGTGTGTGTGTGTGTGTGTGTTACGCTGCACTGTGCGACCTCCGAGTGCGCTCCGAGTGGACACTTGCAGTATTTCTGGGAGTGACAGTCGCCTGAGAATTCAAACTCCTCAATAGTCTGTTAAAACGTGACACTTTGTACCCTGTGTGTTCCTCTGTCCCTGTGGGTTCGACCTTTCTACCACTATATTGCAGTTTTAGCCTTTAGTGGGTTATTACATACATCCATTACCCATTCATTATCCAACGATAACTCAACCCCCTTGGGTTGAAATACTTTTGAAGTTTGGAATCGCTGAACCATTACCGTTGACTATAGGACATCATCGGTATGTGTTGGTCATGGTAGAGCATTTCTCCAAGTGGATTGAGTTGGTGGCATTATTTGACAAGGCGACTGAGGTAACAGCGTATGACTTTCTTGACAAGATGCTTAGTTACCTTGATGCACATGTTGAGGTGTTGACCGATAAGGGTACAGAGTTTCAGGTCTTGTGTGACAAGGCACTAATTGATCATCGAACCACGTCTTGAGATCATCCGGAGGCGGATGGTTTGGCTGTACGTGTTGTAAAGACGGTGAAGAAGTCATTGCGCAAGTATGGCCTACAGAAAGGACATCTTAGAGACTGGAATATGTAGTTATCATAATTGGCCATGGAATATCGGTTCAGTCGTCAAGTATAGACCATATACGATGAACCTTGATGACTTGAACATGTGGGTGAGAGTGTGTTCTCAACGTGCAGAGCTCTTTCGGAGATTTATGCCTGCAGCATTTGAGAATCTTGCGATTGCTCAGCATAGAGATACGTTGCGGTACATAACCATTCGGGGAGGAGGTTATAGATCATCGATAGACAGACCTTCGTAGGTTCCATGTGGAAGACTACGTCTATCTACAGGAGACTGCACCGACAACATTAGATGTGACGGCGGGACGCACAATCTTACGAGTGCGAGAGGTGCTAGCTTCTGGAGCTCTCATGTCGGAGGGTCGTGACAGTGTTGTTTGGAAGTATCATGTGCGCAATTGTGTGCCATGTCACCTCCCAAACGTGGATGGAACTATGGATCCAAGCTTAACAATAGTACGTACTGGCTTGAGGTGCATGTTATGTGGGTCAGTAGTTCAGGCGGCTTGTATGTTTAGTGTGTGATAGATGTTCTAGGAGATGGTAAATGTCATGCATGACTCCACTTATCGATGTTGTTCCGGCTAGACGATGGGTTTGTCCTCAATGTACTTCGGAGGGGTAGATGACTTGATCTTCACATGTTATGAATTACAGATAGGCGACTAACGATGGGGCGACATAGCACTCGGTCTACTGTTTTGCGTACTCATGAAGGTGTATAACATGTAGTTGTAGATAGGGCTACCTGGAGTCTGAGGGAGCTGACCGCCAACTAGGGGGGGAGTTCTAGTACATTTAAATGTGTACGCTCTCGCGTCTTATATGTGTGCGTATGTGTATGTGAGTAGCATGTCAACGATTTAGAGTGTATGACGATATGTATTCGCATGACATAAATAATCGACATTGGCCTGTATATGAAGTAAGTCTTGTGTAAAAAAATTGAAGTAAAGTGGAACGTGTTTTCGGTGGACGTAGCCTTTTCAAGGGGATGAACCACGTTAGATCTTGTCTTGAGTGTATACTATCACTTGCGTGTTTTGACGTTACAATGTTTTCAAATATCAATTGATAGTTTAAAAGATATACTCATAAATTTATAATTTATAGTTGATAAATTTGAATTATAATTCAAGTATTCACATAAGAAAAATTATCATATTTTAAAAGATGATAGAAAAATTCAAAATTTTTTAATATCAAGTTTTTCATAAAAAAAAATTATTAAAATAAAACGAAGTATCAATGAGCAAAAAATTATGAGAAGTTTTCAAAAAACTTCATAGATGTGTACTCAATATTTATTTGTAAATTCTTCGTCATAGATTAAATTTTTTTTTAACAATAACTCTATCTTATGATAAATTTTTGACACTTTCATTTCGAGCTGATAAAACAATATCCGTTATGTAAAATTTGTAAAAATTTAGATTAGGATATCAATTCACAATCTCACATATGTGACAGAAAGATAATACATTAGTATTAAGCTAAATGAAATCATTGAGTTAAAACATAAAATAAGTCTTTTTATATACAATCCACTTTCTTCTTCACCACTTCAACTCTCCAATCCAAAATATATCGCTTCATCAATATAGCAATACAATTGCATTGTGAGAACAAAAAATATCCCTTCAATTTCCTCTTTGTACATTCATATGCATATTTCTACACTGAAAGGTAAAATGCAATGGTGGTCTTTTTACCACAAAATTTACGTAAATGATCATCAAGCAATTCGTGACCAGGGTTCAAAGGGACTATTAACAAAAGTGATCCAAATTTGAACAAAAAAATTCTCATTGTCATCTTTACTGTAAATGAAGAAGATTTTCTCACTTATGGTCGATGAATTTCACTGGATCTTATTCCATATAGGGCTTGATTGTAGAAAGAAATGAGGTTGAGATCGACTCTTATGATGGTCTCAATGCGTTTGTCGTCTAGGTTCCGGCTAAACACTACAGTTGTCATTGAGCTCCAAAGGATAGGAGAAGTGGGAAGAAGTGAATCACAAATGGAGTTTATTCAGAGGAACGTAAGATGATAGTCCCTTCTTGGCCCTTTCACTAGTCTTTTGAGCAGAGAAATGTACAGAATGAGCGTGTCGGGTGAACATGATTTACTTGTCTTTTATGCTGTTAGGTGGAAACTTCATGACATTTGTCCATCTCGTCAATTGGAACTAAGAAAAGTGTCGTCAGAAAACAAGTCTAAGAGTAATGAAAACTTTCTCACCTGCTTTCACACCATCAAACTTGAGAGCCAAAAAAAATATGACTTCTTGCCTTCGCTGGTAATCTCCTCCCAAGAGCAGCAAATTCAGCGTGTTCATAATTAATCATACCAACATGGACTAGCGGAGTTTAGCATCTTTACGATGCCATTTTCAACTATTTGAGGAGAAGCTGGGTCAATCAGGCAGAGAATGTTTACGGGAGTCCTTTGTTGCAACCTAGAGGTCTACAAATGAACATGCTTAATTTCTTTTTTTACCAAATCATATGTTCTGTAAAAGAATTAAGGCTAAGGTTTGATTTCCATATTCTCTCAGTACAAAATGTATCATCAACCAGCACCCTTTTCTCAACTCACATGTAACGAAACTGTAGTCCGCATATTTACCTTCCAATATGCTCAAAACAATGTCTCAATTGTGGGTAAGAAAGTCTTTTACTTGTGTAGTGTCGTCTGTAAGTCTGCATATAAATTTAGGGTTTAGGTTTAGGGTAGTTCTATCTTAGCTCATGCCGGGTCGAATTCTCACTGAATTGAGAGGTTCAATCGAGTCGAACGTGCTGAACACACTTCGTTCGAGTAGCACTATTATTTTTTCCCCGACTAGATGAAGTTTATGATGTTTACAGCCATTCGTCTCTAGTACTTGCCAGAAGTCAAGCTAACTCATACCACATGGAAACTAATTTACTATGGTCTGTATTCGAAGTAAACATTGTGGGCCGACATGATTTTTAAAAGGATGACTTTCCTCTGCGCCTAGATGGACCTATTGTAGAATTTCGGCATGCATGGATGCTGGAAAGTGCTTGGAATGTGAACTGACATGCCTGCCTTTGAGACACGGCCGCAGAATGCAGCAACGCACGGTATAAGCCGATACAGAATCTAGGTTCAGGATTGAAAGGACACATTGTTGACTACTTTTGAAAACCCGACAAATATGGTGGAATTACAATTCTTTGGACAAATCTCCCACTTTCTTGATGACGATAGCATACTACCTCTGCATCTTGAGGAATAGATCTAATCGCTGGCAAAAAAATCCTTTTAATAATGATATGATTGATCTTTGAATTCACTCCTAATCTTTACAAGCGACATATGTACGAAGGGCGAAACTTCAGTAACGACTAGGGAATTTCGGCCACGTGCTTCACAAGGTTCATTCGTTCCTGCGTTCGAAAGTTGTGTTCATTTGGCGGTTTCCTAGTTCACTGTGTGAATTGGGAAGCCGTCACATGATCAAGCACACTGGTGAGGAATATAACAATGACGATATGTATCTCGCACCTAGCAAGCCATAGATTTGATCCTTTCGTGAGATCTTCCTAACTTTAACACGGAACCTTCGACAGGATCTCAGTTCATCTACAGAGCATATAAAGTACATAGTCTTGCCTTGAGGTACACCTTTCAAGGTTTCATGTGAAAAGTTAGTTCCTTGAAGGTATATTCATTCGAAACGAGCAATTGGTGTTCCGGTTGGGCTACAGTGAATCCAATGTCTTTCCGAAAGGCCGTTATGAAAGCTTTTTCACTCGCAAGTCCGTATGCGATTTCGCAGTCTCCATCGTCATTTGCAATCTTCATGCTCGACTGCTCTCCTCATCATGTGGACATTCATCTTTCCCGGCAATCCCTACAAGTCTGCAACGACCATGAAGACAAAGAGTGCCTCAAGTGACATACATACTTACATCACTACTGCGCTCTCCCACTAACGATTGTAGGATCAACATGCACTATCGACCTACTTCGGTTAACAATGTCGTTGGCCTTGAGGCCATGGATTTCTACAACATGCAGTATTGTCTACTGGTAGTTTGTATATGGTTCAGGGAACCTAGGCAAAGTAGGGCTTCTATACCGTCCAAAGGAGGAGAATCAGAGAGCAGATACAGAAGCTTCATATACCTGTTCACAAATTGTCAAATTCTTACCATCTGATCAAGAACATAGTAAAAAAGTCCCAAATTCAAATGAAGATGTGCATCGTCGGTGAGATACAAATGACTTGTCAGACAGTCCATGTACATACTCGGGGCCAGGTATTTACATATCCACTATAATACCCGTTCACACTACCTTGACCTCCCTTAAGCAGCGTGTACCATAATCCACAGTGAAAAGACGAAGGCTTTTGGATGGTGACAGTCAATTCAAGTTACAAAGAAACGAGAAAACCAAAAAAGAGAAAATATATGGGTTTCCTCGTCAAACTCCACACGTTCTCGTATAAACCCCACAAAGATTGATATATCCTCGTGACGAATCCCATGCCATGTACTTTCAACAAGTCTATATGTCCTTTCAAGTATGAAAGGACATATAGACAAATATACTGTCGAAATTTACTGCCGAACGAGACTTTCAGAACTGAAGAAAAGAACCTCCAATCATCCAGGTTCCAGCGGTAGATGAGAAGATGAGAAGTAAGATGAGAAGTAAAACCAGTGAAAGATTCAAGTGATGTGCAGTCCATAGTCTTGAGAGAAAATGGGAGCAAGAGGGTATGTGCTTCCTGCTTCTCAGTTCCACTGGCCCTAGACTGCGCTATGAATCAGCAAGCTGGAACTCCTTCAAAGAACATTGTAGCGACAAGCATCACCCCACTCACAAATCTATAAACTTAATACTGGACGCGCATAAAGCACGAGTGAATCTGTCCTGTCATTTGATATTCTCCTTGAGCAGTCTACTGTACAACTACCCAAGCAAGAGGCTAAGCATCTTGTGTATTTCCTTGACAATTCAGGAAGTCAAACAACTAACACACGTGGTGTTTGACCTGACCGAAACGGTCAAGCTGATACTCACAGATATCTCTATCAAATAGGTGTGAGAAAACCTTAACTTGTCCAATGTGCCCTTACACCACTGAAGAAGAAAGTTGATACCATAATGGATCGACTTTGTGTCTTAACGTGTAGAATTCAGATTCATCTGATAGGATAGTCTGATAGTTAGTTGTGTCGAAGGTTATCAGTTTGTACAGCTTACAGGCTAGATTGAATCGATTGTGGCTCAGCCTTCACATGTACTTCATGCCAAGAATTATTGAGAACTCCACGCAAGTTCCATATATCTTCAACTTTTTGTGGCTGCACATTGGCTGAACTATCCACCTGCAACACCCACAAAGAGCTAAGTCAGTCTGGTTCTTCTATGTAGCATCGGTACAGCACACTCGCCAAGCACTGGATATCTGAAAACAAAACCGTTGATATCAATCAGGTATGCCCTCTCGAAGATTCGCTGTCCGGCGTTCTGCGGGCGGAATTCGCCCGCCGGACGTCAGCGCTGATCAGAGCCCTGGGGGAACCCGAAATTGATGAAATTTTTAAAATTTCGAGCGATATTTTAAAGATTCTTGAAATTCAAGCAAAATTTCACGAATTTCAAATTTTGCAAAAGTGTCCGGAATTTGGGTCAGCGTTCTGCGCGAGACCGTAAAGAAAATGAATCACAGAGACACTTTGTTGAGAAGTTCAACACTCAAATTCTGGAAGATGATTTCTCAGGGGCTCCAACAGCTATTTTCAGAATATTTCAGCTAATTCTATATCCAAAAGAATATATTTTCCATAAATCAGCTTCTCCAATGAACGAGTCAAGGAAGGAGTCTACTGGTTCAACCTGATCAATGCATCTTTAAGTACAAGATGGGTAACGTAATTGCTCAGTGCACGAACGTGAACGACTTCTTCCAATATCCCCTTCCAGCACTGAAGAGCTGAACACCTATCAATGGCTCGGCCATATGAGTCTTCCGCGGATTCAGCAAATGAAGCAGCATCATATGGTACAAGGGTTGGATAAATATTCCTTTCGAACTCTCCCTTTCTGCACTTCATGTGCTCTAGGGAAGTCTACCAGAGCTAAATTCCCAAGCAAAGGAGCCACTCGTGCTATAGACCTTCCTGGTCTAGTGCACACAGATATATGTGGCTCTCTGAGAACTCAAACATTCTCTGGATGTCAATATTTCATAACATTTATTGATGACCTTTCACGATATTCGCATGTGTATTTAGTACAAAAGAAGTCTGAAGCCTTTGCCAAGTTTCAGGAATTCAAATTGATGACTGAGAATTACCTGAACATGCGCATCAAGGTTCTACGATCAGATAATGCTTTTGAATACAAATCTCGAGCTTTTACTGACTTTTGTTCGCTTCATGGTAAACGTCAGTTTTCTATTCCTGATACTCCCGAACTAAACGGAGTAGCTGAACGGAAAAATCGTACTTTGATCGATTCAGTTGTAGCTATGTTGACACTGGTCTTTCTCATGGTTATTGGGGCGAAGCCATCCATACTGCTGTTTAATGCAGAACAGATCTCCATCGAAGGCTCTACCCAATGACAAAACCCCTTACTACCTTTGGCATGGACAGAAGGGCACTTACAAGTTTTTGGATGTACTGCCTTTGCCCATATTGAAAAAGGCCATCGGGGTAAGATTGACCCCAAGAGTGTGGAATGTGTCTTCCTTGGTTTTTCTCCTACAGCCGAAGGAGATCGGTTACAGCGAAAAGACTCTCGTAAGATTCTTGAGAGCAGATCTGCCAGATTTCTGCCTCTTGCAGTTGGGGAATCTACCTTTCCCCATCAGCAGGCATCAGTTGTTCCGCCTGCTGAGCAAGAAGGTTTTACTCCCTTTAGCCATTTAACGTTAGTTTCATCTACTGATCGAGATCGCAGGTTTCCCTTCCGCCAATATTACCACCAGGACAGGCCACCAGCAGGAAGGCCACCAGCAGTGGGAGCCTTCAGTCCGGTTACACCATCACCTGGAGTGGGAGTTCCACAAGCACCTTCCACTCCCTCCGTGAGTCATCCTCCCACAGCTGAAGTCCCTGCCACTTATCCGGCCGTTTTGGCCAGACTTACCAGAGGCGCACATGGAAGCTACGGGAGAATCCTCTCTTTTCTACTCCTCTTGTTGATACGGTTCGCAACCTCGAGCACCTACTGGGTGAACTTAGACTTCAAGACACTACATCTGAGGCCCCGGCAGTTCAACCTCCTGACCATACAGCTACGGGGGCAGCTTCACCCTCTTCCCGCACCATCGATCCTATCTTTCGAAGGGGGGAAAGAGTAAGGAAACGTGTCAAATAATATGATCAACTGTTGGAAAAGATGGAAAAGAAGAAGAAGCAAAGAGGTTTATTTTCGTATGGAGAGACTCACACAGAACCTACTACTTATCAAGACGCCTTACAGAGTGGTGATCCTATCAAATGGAAAGAAGCTATGGAAGATGAATTTTCTTCTTTGAAGGAAAATCAAACCTGGACATTGACAGCATTACCTAAGGGCAAGAACATCGTTGGCTGTAAATGGATTCACAAAATCAAATACAAGCCTGACGGTACTGTTGATCGATAAAAGGCCAGATTAGTAGCTAAAGGATATTCACAGGTTTATGGTGTTGACTTTTCGGAAACATTTTCTCCTGTGGTGAAGATGACATCCATTAGGGTGTTAATGGCTCTAGCACCTCAAAACAATTTAGAGCTGCACCAGATGGAGGTGAAAACTGCATTTTTGAACGGACTATTAGATGAAGAAGTCTACACGGCCCTTCCTGAAGGGTTGAATATCTCTTCTGAGAAAAGCATGGTATGCAAACTGAATAAGTCCATTTATGGACTGAAGCAATACTCACGACAGTGGTATCAAAGGACTGACTCGTTCGTAAGAACGATTGCTTTTATCAGAGCTAATGCAGATCAGAATGTTTACATATACTCTCAGGAGAATGCATTTGTGTATTTAGCACTATATGTGGACGACTGTATACTGGCGAGTGATTCCTTGCATCTTCTTACAAATATCTAGGAGAAACTTAAAACGGAGTTCGATATGGTGGACTTAGAAGAGATTCATCAATGTCTTGGTATGCAAGTACAGAAATCGTGAAGAAGGGTGGATTAGGATCTCCCAACCAAGATATTTGGTTGAAAAAATTGCGAGGTTCAACATGGCTTACTGTAAGCCTATTGATACACCTATGGAACCCGGTTTGAAGTTAAGAGTGCTTGACTCTCCCAATTCAGTGGGAGAAAGTGAAGAGATAAAAGATATACCATATCAAGCTGCTGTTGGGAGCTTGATGTGGGCGATGGTCTGTACTAGACCCGATATATCATATGCTGTTAGTTCAGTGGCTCAGTTCATGTCAAATCCTGTATTGATACACTGGAAGGCAGTTAAGAGGATTTTCAGATATCTGAAAGGAACTCTCGATTTTGGCTTTGTGTTTACAAGGGTTGATAAACCATCCGGTTTGACTGGATAGTCTGATGCGGATTGGGGAGGTTGCCTTGACACGAGACGATCTACTTCTGGATATTGCTTCCAACTCAATGGTGGAACCATTAGTTGGACATCAAAGAAACAAAAGTCAATAGCACTTTCTTCTACAGAAGCAGAGTATATGGCTTTGTCCAAGGCTGGAGCTGAAGCTATGTGGTTAAGAGAATTATTGAACGATCTAGGCTTTGGGCTGGAGTCGACAACAATATTCTGCGACAATCAAAGTGCTATTGCACATGTAGAAAACCACAAGAATCATGAAAGATTAAAACAGATTGATATTAGATATCTTTTTGTCAGGGATCTAGTCGCAAATAACTTGGTGAAGTTGGTTTATCTTCCAACCGAAGAGATGATTGCTGATATTATGACAAAACCATTAGCTAGAGAAACGCATTGGTGTCATAATCAAAATTTGGGTTTGTTAGTTGGAAATGAGGAAGAGAAAAGTAAGTAGGTAGTAAGTGGGAGTGTTAGAATACTGTTATACTCCCTATTACTTCCTGTCTGTGCGGATTAGAGCAGTTAGTGTCCTCATAGTTAGGACTGTGATGTGATGTGACTGCGACCCACTGTAGCGGTGTGTTCCCTTGTATCAGAGCACATCCCTTGTCACCTCGGATTGGGTATTTAAACCGAATCCGGGGACCTGTGTTTTATCAACAACTCTTACGATGATCCTTCCTCAGAACTCAGAACCTGTGTCGACCCATTCTTGCATTGCACTACTTTTCTAATAACATGTATATACAGTATAGAGGCCGTGATGTTCGGTCTAAGAAGGAAATTCAGTTAAGACGTCCTCCCGAGAGCAACTTCAGATCTCTATTAACACTTGCAGCAGAGCTTGAGGATCGAATTCTGGGTTCAAAATTTGCGGCCTAGTGACCTTGCTGTACGTGCACATCTAGCCTAAGATGCAGTGGCAGTTAATATTATCTCTCTCCACAAGTCAGGAGACGCGCAGAGACAATTTAGGGATGTGCCAGATGATGACTTCGAGAATGATGTGAGATCTTTAATCGTTTCAGCAACGTCCTACATTGGTTTTAACCTCAAACGTAAGAGTTCCATCACACCAGCCTCCTCAAACTCTTCATCTAGTGGCTTTTAAAGTTGCTCAGTATCCAGCAAGATCAAGAAAGTACATAGATACGATGTTAAGCATATACAACCTCTTAAAAATTATTCTACGTAAGGCCCGAAACGACAAGACATGATGGTGCATTAGTTTTAAAAATTAGATTTTTTAAGATCAAACCATGCTGAGTTCTGGCTCAAGAAGTAAGAATAATATGACAGTCCTCGACAAGCAAACAAACAGACTTTTGGATTAGTTTTAGGAAAGACCGCATGCAGAGCACTCAAGGGACTAAAACCAAACAATGTATACAAATTATAACCCAACAGGAACTTACAGCCTTGGCAATGATCGTCGTAGGTGGAGTCATTGTGGTACTGTATTCCCACAACACCCATGCCCATTTCTCACGCTGCTCGTCTACATCTGAAATGTAAGAGTTCGAAGGTGCCGAACGGCCACTCTGCAGTCGGGTCGCTTCAATCCAGGTTCGACCACCATCTAAAGATACTTCAACTCGCTCTATCCCACGTCCTCCTCCACTCAAGGCATATCCGCTAATTTTGACCTGAAGCAACTCTGGTTAATAAAACTGTCACAAAGGCCGACAGGACACCTCAACCCTGACATAATCCATGTCAAATGAAAATTGAAGAGTTATCAATTTTCAAGCTTGAATGGAGAAATCGACTACAAGTCGGACCCTATGATATCTCAACCAGTCTCAACATTATCTCCTTCTGTCATCTTGTTTTACAAAACTCAATCTCTTCGGTATAGCATCGCTCAGCCAGGCTGGGGGGCCTGCATCCTTCAGCTAAGACAGGCATTAATAAGTACAACTTGAGAGTCTCACCGTGGTTCCTGTCTTGATGAAGCTCCCATCTGAGGGTGTACAGATGGCACACTGAAATTTTAACAACGCCACAAGTTAACAATTAGCTCTGTGTTACGCTCTCCACTTTACAGAAAACAAATACACGTCGATGATCCTTCGTTGCAGCTTTCATGTCGTGATGACAACGTAAAGCTCATACGGACATCTAATAATTTCCTATTCTAGCCGCTAGTTCTTCTCCCATATAGATTAGATAGCATGCGTGGTATCACCTGAACAGGGAAGTCCATGAGTGGCCGCCGTGAAGGCCAAACGATATTGTTCCAATCAACCCAAGGTGGAAACATTTTGTAATCTTGTTGCTGGAAAAAACCCTGTACAAATAAGCAAAGTAAGTAGAGGAAGGCGTTAGCGTGAACAGGTCACATCAACCTTTGACAGGCCAACATCTACCTCATACAGCCCAACTGACATTCAACACCAATAGTTGACGATGCAAAACGCAAAATCGAGAAACATGTCACACTCACTTGCACATGGCAGCATGATGAATACTATCCTGTACATGAAGGAACATAAAGTGAGGACAATTTACCTGGCACTCAATAGGACAAATATCAATACTTGCAAGCCACTTCACAGATCGTGCACCGATAACTCCCGGTACTACAATTCTCAAAGGATACCCATGGTCCCTGGTTAGTTCCTGCGCACAAAATTTTTTATGATCGTCATGTCGAGCACCATACATAGAAGATGACAAATGTCCGAACTCATAACCTGCTTGAATGGCTGAAGATTTTGAATATCATCGTCATTTTATGAATATCTTAACTACTGCTATCTGGGCAAATTCATTGGAGCCAACTTCATGGATGGATGTTGAAGGAAATCTAGGCTGGCAACTGGAAGCTCCAAATGAACCTCATTCAAGGAGAAATATACTAAGATATGAGAGACCATCTTCACTCTCGAGTAGTCCTGTCTCTCCCCATCATCTCAGTTTACTTCGTCTCCTTCCCCTTCTGTTACTTATTGCAACGCTCCCAAGTCAATGGTCTTCAGGCCATGACAGGAAATTGATAGTAAGCGAATTGTATCCTCGCTTTGAACTTATCCTCGTACAGAACTCATGGATTTACCAAAGGCACCTTATAACAAAACATATTAAAATACCTCACGACAGTTCATTAAAGGTCAGCAAGAGGAAAAGAATGAGCATATCAATGACTCAATAGCAATAAACCCTGCTTGGACATCCTTGGAGATGATGACAGCAAATTACCTCGCCATTCATTTCATAAGCCAGTAAAACTTCAGCTTCTGGGTCGGTAGCTTGCAATAAAGGCACTGATGCTCTGTATGGCCCTCCTTTCTCTTCCTAAGAATGAAAGAAACTTTACACGTTAGATTTGTCTTTCTTTCAATCGACAGTTTACTTGGAGTCAGCAGAAGTCAGTTTACTATCTATAGATCAGTAATATAAACTATTTTTTTCACACGCTTCAAGGTGGCATATCAAGCTACATAGTAGAAGATAATTTTGGACTATACATTCGTCTAGATGCGAAGAAATCAAGTTAGCAGATAGTAGTAGTAGGTTAGGTGGTGCAGAACTTAGTAGACAGTGGCATAAAAAGAGAAAAATCATCCGTATTACATTCTCATAAAAAAAAAATACCTTACACTGATCGACACTAATGAACTCAACATGCTTGCCTCCATTCGCAGAGCGTCTGGTATAGCAGGGTATGCCCGCCAACTCTAGTACATCTGAAAGCAGCACTCCTCCCCATATCCCTACATTCAAAAAAATGTGTTCCATCAAGAAAAGAATAAAACTATATCGTGTCAAGCCCCGAATCTGCCGCAGGGAACTGTCTAATCCAGACACTTTGTATCAAAGTTCAAGCAAAAGATATATGTTACTGATCTCACAACCAGGAATGATAAACATCGATTTCACAAAACATAAACTCGTAATACCGTACTTCGGCTACTTTTCTTACAGATATCAAGTTATTGTTGGCTGACAAGTAGAATTGTAAAATAGGCCCGATGAGATCTCCATAGAGAGGGAAAGGCAACTCTCTCTGGAACGGCAACACCCAAATGTTGAACGTCCAGGTGAGGAAACCTCTAAACTTGATGGACTCTAAAAGGTGTGAGAACATTTATAAGAAAAACAAACATCATTTGTTGGAGCTGTATCAAGTTCCCATGGACTTGATGGGCTAGAAATGTGATCTTAGTAAATTCAACTCTCAAATAATATCGCTAATGACGAAGATAGTTCCAAGGCACTACCAAAAAATTCTCTCATTTCTTCCTTCAGATGATAAGACATGTGCTTACCGTTTCCAAGGGCTGATATACCCCAGCCTACTCCCTTTACTTTACGAGTGTCACTCATGGCCGTTCTACGGTTCCCTGCACACTGAGGCACTGATCCAAAGCTTCAGAAAATTACTTCTATAATTGGCTTCTTGCAATTCTTCGTTCGTGACTCTTCCAGATCGCAAAAAGATTACATAAATGACAATGTGAATGTCACCTGCAAGGTAGCCACAACCGTGTGTTTCTTCAAACTCCTGCGATATGTTCATACAAAATGTGCCCCGCGTTAGAGACTAACAGAATTATACAGTCGCTGGACGTGAACAACTGTCGTATAATTCTAGACAATGAAATATACAGGAGGTTGTTCACACGTTTTTGGCACGGCAGGATAAAAAAAATGACTTAGAATCGGTCGAAACGGTCTCTTTCGTCAAATTTGTAGTAACAAGTCACCTTATAGCTTCCAAGCTCAGAGATAATTTCTTTGGTGCCAAACCAGTTATCTCCAATCGGTACCTGACAGAACAGTTTCCATATCATATTCAGTACATACTGAAAGATTACAGAACAATAATTTTGGTCAGTTCTGCAGGGCTTTCTGAATAATAGTTTACTTCAACACTTTTATCAGTATTGACAAAGAAGGAGCCAAGCGGTTCCTTCCTTAAGAAAGTGAGAAGTGACACACGCAGGACTTCAGGGACAGTGAACACTGTAGAATCCTGTAACTTACGATGAAGGATCTTTCAAAATCGGAATTGGTCCATGATTCCGCTTGTAGAACATGTCTATGGGTGTGATGTATGATGCTACCAGAGCCGAAGGTGGAGGCTCCGCATTAAAAGGCTCCTGCTTAAAAATATAAGCCGTATATGTTATAGAAACACAAATAAACTTCAAGTACACACAGTTGTAACCAGTTTGTTTCCAAAACAGGTATACATAGCACTTCAGTAGTTCCTTTGCTGTGCAGGCATTACGAGTAAATGTTAGGAAAGTGAAAGACTTTTGAGTCATAAGCGTGACTTTACCAGCAAAACTATGCTACGTGAATAAAGACTTTCTGGGCAAGCTTTATCCACCCACAATTGACACGATATATCAAAGCGAGCAAAAAACAATTTTCAATTCTTCTGATATCCATCGACTTGTAGTGTACATGATTACATGAGAACTTGAAATAATGCACAGCACTTTTTCTACACCTGTTGTCGGAAATTACGATTCCGCCAGGATCATCACTCAAACACACTGAACAGAACTTATGTTCAACTGAGAGGAATTGGAGAGAGTCCATGAACGCGGAATAACTACATCAAAGATAGAGATAGGAGCAGTAAAATTATACCAGGGCCAGTTCAAGAACGACAGACGAGGAGCACTAATCATCCATCAAAACATGAATCCAGAAGGTAAATCAATGCGATCAAAGAACCAGAACTTACCTTGGCATTGATTCTCAACGCTGGATGTCGCGGTGGCTCATTTTCGTAATCTTTTGGACCAATCAACAGGGCCATCTTGGCAGCGTTTCAGCACAATTTCCCTCGTCCCACACACTCTCTCTCTCTCTCCCGCTTTGTGGCGCTGGAGGGGAGTTTGTATGAAAAGGTTGAAGCTGTGATCACGAGGACCAGGCAGTCAGATTGTCCTGGTCAGCAGGTAAGCGCTTTCTGCGCCATATGAATAGGACACAGCAGCCGCGATGTTTCTCAGGCTCCTTACATGACATTTGGCGCCTCTTGATTGCATAAAGCTGGCGACCAGGACGGTATGAAGCTCTCATCGTGTGGCCATCCTTGTCGCTGAGCTCTCGATTGATCTGCCGAAAGCATTTCTACATAATTTTCAGAAAACAACCTGAACCTGGAAGCCTGCAGGGCACATGTGTACGATCGTCTTAAATATCTTGGAGGAAGCTCATAGTACACCCAGCTTCCCTCCTCACTGACAAATTTTAATGAACAAATGGTCCTTTACTATATTTTACAGTAGTGCCAACAAACACACTATGTTCATGAGAATGAGTTGAGACCAAGACTGCCTATGTATTTAACTCTGGAATCAACAAGAGCATTCCTTGCATAAGCTTCACCTGCCTTTAAAGAATAATGGAAGGAATTGGAGAAACAATACTAGCTTGTCCTCCCCATGATGTGTAGCTCAGAAAAAAAAAACACTTTGCGTGGAAAATATATTTACGGATCTACACACGTTTACATCAGATAACATTAAAGCACACCTCACCACCCTTGCAGTAAAACGTTGAATGACTTAAAGCACCATTATCATGCATATACATATCTCATCATCCCATATGAAGATGTTGTGTTGTGACATGACTACATTCAAAAGATGTCCTTCATCATCGTTGTTATGAAGATAATATCTAACATAAAGATGACATACGGCTCATTGAAACGTTATAATAGTTCACGATTTGATTTATTTGTGAATAGATCAATAAAGTTTCAAAGAGCTATTACCTTGGACATTGGAAAATATAAGCATATTCAAGATACCAAAGTAATAGAATATCAATATCACATAAATATAGTTGAATTTATCCTGTCATCTATCTATAGATCTTATTCTTCAACTTACTCTATACATGTATAGTATCTTTGCTCTTCAATCTAGCATTAATTGAAAATAACATTCAAAGATTGAAATGTTATTTATTTTCAAACGTCTTTCTATTAATTTTATATAATCTATTTATGCTTGAAAATATATATTTATTTATTTATTTATACATTATTCATTTTTTTCAACTTTCATTCTCCTAGATAATTCTAAAAATTGTAAAAAATATAATAGCACAAGATGTATATCTTCATGTATCATATTCAAAAGAAATTCAATACTTTTACTCTTAAAAAAATATTTTTGCTTATCAAATCTAAACTTAAGGCTTTTCAAAAAAGATATGTTGAGATATTTCTTGCGAAAATACTGATCTTGCACACAGAAATGCAACACGTCAAAATGCCAACACAAAATTACACGATTTGACATTTACGTCTACAAGAACTAATGAAAATCTAAATCATTTAAAAATTTTACTACAAATAATCCCCCCAAAAAAATGAATTTTGGTTTTTTTAATAGAATATATTTTTAATAATTATTGTATTTTCAAATATACGTTTAATTCAATCTATGTAAATATAATTTTTTAATGTTTTCAATATCATTTTTCTATGTCTTAAGTAAATCATTAAGATATTTCGTGTATTTTTGTTATCTAAAATTTCATAACCATCAGTTTTTAAATTCAAATGTACGGTGAAAATTTTAAGACTCACAAACATAAATGTGTTTAATATATAAGACTTTATGTAAACATTGATAGATAATTATTACCTGTCTACAGGAATATGAAATTAATTGTTAGAATTTGAAAATATGTATGTTACATATTAGAGAATAATGATTTTTTACCTTTTCTTATCTTAACAAGAAAGAAATTTTAATTTTCAAAAGCATGAAAAGGGACCAAATTTTGAATTGCAAGGTTACGTAGACAAAATTGGAATGATAAATAAACTATAAAAGAGTGACTTTCTAATGATTCATAGTCAATTTGGTTTGCTTAAAAAAGACAACGGTTTGGGAGTTTTTAATATTGTGTTTTAAGGCTTGTGACTTCAGTGTTGTAAGATGATGCTTGTGTAGATATTGTAAGAAGATATTCACCATAATTGCCAAAGGGTTTTATTACTTTTAGGTAATCCAAATTGTTGCACGTTTTACTTTAGTGTCATTTCTACACAGAATTTCTGTTGTTGCCGTCGTGGTACTTCACATGGACTACTTACAAAAATGAAGAGAAGAACCCTATAAAAGTGATAAGACGATGACACTTGACCGATGAGCAAATCCGGTCAAGGGTAGTTCCTGTATAATAATATAATCGAATATAGATGAGACAAATCTAGACTATATGATACAACAATTTATGTTGCTGAAGTTTTACTCACTAGTCTTACATTTGATACGGTCTTTTATAAACACTCGGTGGCAGAAAAAAGATAAATTAGAAAGTGAAATAAAAGTAGATCTAAGTGCATATATGTGAAATCCACTTGACATGCAACAGACCTTGTTGAACTCCATACACGTTACTGGTTTAGAATAGACAGCTTTCTATACCAATCCATATCAAATCAGCAACAGCCAAAATCAACCTAATCATCTTGGCCGGTGCAAACATTAGAAAAGCTCAGACAACTGACTTCTTATACAAATGACGACCATACTCGACATCCACTAATATGACATGACCATAAAACGTAAACAAGAGGAACAATTTCCTGGTCTTGTATTGACAGTCGATAACGTCAATAGGGATTAGTTTAATAATCACGGTTCCAACTATATAAATTATTATCTATTTCCCATTCGAGACCACCGACGCATCGATCCATCTAAGATATCCTCTAAAATTCTAAAACTTGGCTACATTGTGAGATACTACTTACGTCTGCGTTCTAAATCATAACCTTAAAACCTACTCATGCTTCGTACCTCGCTAATGGACCGAACCAGGAGTACCATCCTTGTGCCATCCTACACTAGGAGGATCGTTAGAAACCACTACCTAAGAAAGGGCCTACCTCTTTGACGGTTGTTTACCCATCAGAATGTCATTGTTTGGCAGTGGGGAGACTCGTGAAGGACATCAGCATACTCTAGTCTACAACATATACGCAATGTACAAGAAGAAGATTGTACACACGTTCAGATCTCACACCTCACTGTCACAGTCACAGACCGAGTATACTTTCTGTTTCTTGGCTCCTGGATACACCACCTCTCTGCAGAACACGCATTATATCAGTGGGCCAGCTCTGACAACATTTCCTTCAGCCGTTCGCAACTCCAAACTTTGGACATCCTAAGCTTCCTACAGACTACAAGGCTTGATCCCATAAATCTTGTTCAAGAAAAAGCTATAAGGCCTGTCACTAAACGAATGAGGAAAGTAGATACTTTGAGTAAAAAAAACCGGCAATGTCAACACCTCAGAGCTGCATCCAATTCTTGCTCGTCCACGCAATTGTAGCCTAGAAGATACGCTCGACCTGCATTAAATACACGACCGATGTATTGGGAAACAAATCACAAGCTTCACGAATAAAACTTAACAAATGCAAATTTGCTTCGGTTATCATTCCTGATTGTGTCAGGCATGGTTAGCGCTTGATCAGGGACTTCGTGTTGTGTCAATCATAAAAGTCCTCGTTATTGATCGAATGGATCAACAAGGGAGGGTCAACACACACGAAAGATAACAGTGAGGACAATTACCGAGTCTGCCTGCGCCTATAAAAGGCTCTCCTTCTTCGGCTGCTGCGTTGATCTCTGCTTGTTGACGTGCCTGAAGGTCGAGCAGGAGATATAGTGAGTGTTTACTGTTAAAACTCATCCTGATCTATGTTCTTCGAGAGAACACAAAGAGATTAGATAATTAACATACCGGCTGTGCTTCTTCGTCATCATCGCCATCGAGCCACCGATCAAAGCATCGACCAGAAACAGTGCAGACAAGGAGGTCATTTGATGGATCCAGCACTGTCTCGCGGCATGTGTCATCGCATACTGCCATGAAAAACGGCGATAAAATACGAGAATTAAGATATGAAATAGAGAACTGAAGCAGCACTTTAGCGTACCAGACTACACTTCAGATGCGGCAAAACATACTACAAATCCCAGATTATTACAAATAGTAAGATGATGGATAGTCACGACTCAGACGAGGGAACAGACTGCAATAACTTACTATGGGCACGTCCAGTCTTCTCACAAAGAAATATATCACCGATCTGATAATACGAGCATGTTCGGCCGGAACAATAGTGATCGCCAACATAAACGTCGGGAAGCTTCTGCCCACGCCGCCATGCTGTAACGTGGTCAGCAACTGATGTATCGATCACAACAAGGTCGTCACGTATCTGCAATTGCAACAAGATCAAATTGTGACACACTATAATCAGTTGCTCAGGCAAGAGCAATCTAACTAGCTGAAGTAAACAATTCAGAAACGAGACTGATCACAGTTGAGAAACACAACCTGTTAACATAGAACATAATTGCACCAATGTCCGCTACATAAAAGGACTGACCCTCCTGATTCGTCTAGTTTTCGAGTATCTAGTAGTGGGTGGGAACTTACATAACTACATCATCCAAAGTTTATTATGGATAGACAGATAGAAGTCAAAAATATTTACAATGGAACTGATAGATCACAATCGATTGACTATTCACTTAATTCCCTCACCGCTGGGAGACAACTCTCTAGGAACCTGGGTGAGATTGAAAATGAGTGTTTTCCAACATGGACGTTCTCGTCAGGCTACAGTAGGTTAAAAAGTAACAGAGAAAATGCTTCAGAATCCTCAGCTCGTTAAAGAATCTGCATGTAAGCAGGAAACGTAAGGGTAGCCGTATTTTCACATTCGTACTTACACTTTATCAATTTATTTGGAGATATATAGTTGAAAAACAGTTAGTCCACAGAAGTCAAACATAGGTGCGATTACTCCAGTAATGTGCTCGATCTTTAGGAAGATCAGTGGCGATAAAGGTGCTGCCATTGAAGTTACTAGCTGAGCGTAGGGCAATACAAGAGTAGAGAGACTTCCAAAATTGATCACCTGTGAAGGGACTGGCGCTTGGCTACGTTTCGCGACTTGCATTTGTATGTAATACTCCCTGAACTCAACAGGCGTGTTCCTCACAAACTCCACCATATCTGCCTGATCACGCTGTTCATACGGAACGGAAACAACTGTCAGCAAAGAATCGCTTCCCAAGTCATAATTCGAACGAACAACAGCAATGAAGAACATGAGCCCCATAAACTTCAACACTAGAGTTGGATACAAGTTGGCAGGAGACCCGTCGACTGCATCCAACTTGACCGAAGTTTCGAAGCAGCCAACTTATCAGCTAATCCATATGCTTTCCTAGAACATACGATCTGGTACAAATATGATAGTGATACGGTCTGGACAAATATTCATTGGATTATAACCTCACCTCAAAGTAAAGCTGCTTCCAAGCACAGCCTCGTAGCTTGCTTTTCCTCTCCCCTTGTTCTGGTGGACCCCAACGAAGACAGTAGCTGCGTATCCAACAAATCACACGCATGTGTCACAGGAGGGACAGCACAAACAGGACAATGAGGGGGACTAACATCAACTTGGGCAAATAAACTCTACTTGTAAGGAGAAGATAAGGAGATCTCAAGATGATGATGAATAAGGGGTCGTGACATACAGTCTGCGCCACAGACTCTCATCTGATGTGGCCGCTCTCAAAAACTGACATACACCGGCGCACATTGAGAGATCCTGCAACATTGGCAACCACACACGATTAGCACGGTCACTCTCTCTCCCTCTCGTCACTCAGATCTGAGTAATCTGATCTACAAAATGGTCATCCAAGCATACTTGACTACAATTTAAAATTGCAGTATCATACCTCAGACGAGAGAAACTTCAGAATGTTGTAGAACAATTCCTGTGGGACTTTCCCGAAATTACCAGTGTCTATTCCAGGTACTTTCTTTGGCGGGACAGAATCCTGAGAGTCATCAGGCCGCTTTCTCTTAAGAGATCCTCCAAACGGAACCTGAAATGACAACGTCAAATACATGCGTAGCCGAAACACAGACAAACCGGGTGTTAACAGCAAACGACCAACTGTCCGGTAGGAGTTTCCATCACCGTACTTCAAGCAGCAACAGAGCAGCAAAATAAGGTAATTGCATACCCAGGCATAGGTTTCTTTGGAACACCCGCTGGATAAGCATCGCTGGGGAGTCCCACAGCGCGATAGTTCAGATGGCGTGCAGCGATGCCCATCCGGAAGACAGTCAAGTCTGGTATATCCACCATTGAATCAAAGTGGTTAAAACTTCCGACCGAAAGATTTCAGGATATACAAAGGAAGGGTACTACTCGGGAAACTATACAAGCTCCAAGATTTCAACGAAACCTTGAGATGGATGGGAAGGTAGTAAACGGAGATATGGTCAGAAACGTAAGGGAGTAAAAATTGAAAAACATGCGGCAATGCGGCAATGGAAAACAATAAACAATGACATGCTTGTCCAGGGTCATATGAACAAAAATATCGCATACTCTTGCAACCTAAACAGATGCAGGGCAAGACAATGTCGTCGATGTGAACGATATGTAAAGAATATGAACCAAGCATAATAAGCGGACTTCATCAAGATATAATCCTTCAAGACTAGTTGCCTTCAAAAGCTGCCTCTCTACGGAGTCAGGCTCGCTTGACAACTAACTAACGCAATACTGAAACCTGGAACTGAGAAATATGTACGGGCTAGGTGCAATTGGGTGCTTTGTTTGAGTTTGAATGAAAATCAATCGAGTTGCAAGGAAACAGAGAAACAAACAAACTGAATACACATACCATACATCTCTGAAACAAAGTATGTTTGAATTAAAGAGGCAAGACGCCGCTGCATAAGAGCGGACTCCTTTTTGCGGCTGTATCGATATAGCTACCCGCTCGACATATATCCAATAAAGATCTACAGGGTCCTCACCTCAATCGTGATCCAAGGCATTGCCAAACGCAGCAAAGCCTCACTACAACATTACGTAGACAAAAGAAACTTAGGCAACTTCACACCCTACCTATACGCGTTCAACGACCTAAGTTGGAAAGCGGATTGCCATAGAGCCAAAATTAACAGAAGATACAAGCTCCTTCAAACTCCAAGCTCTGTCAGGTTGACATTACCTTTAAAATTGACTCCTCGCTAACCCAAGTAGGCGAGGAAGGCTCCTTTTCATTGCTGAGGACCTCAGCCTCCAGGTCCTTTATCCAGCCATCATCGTCATCCTCGAGGGCTTCGAGGTCATGGCCAGTCTCCAGCAGTGTGTGTAAGAAAGCGTCGGAAGGCTCGGCGTCCATCTGTGTCAAAACGCACAACTCCCTCAGAAACCAAGGAATAAGAGAACGCAAATCTGCACTATCCACATGATCACATGGCCAAACTTCCACTACTCCCACTATATCTTTCAGGAGCGGCAGAATCGGCTAAACAATTACCCAGGTATCAATTCCATCAGGTCAGTCAAGGTCTCATGTATATGTCTCAAGAAGCCAGTGGTGACGTTCAGCGCGACACATGCCTATTGCACATTTCAATTACTTCATACGTAGGTCATTTCTTAGAACGTAGACGTAGAAACTCGCTTCATCCTACATTGTCTACAAATTAGATTCAGGCGTATCAGTAACAGAGTCATCAGTTCGTGGAACCAAAGAGTGGTGACCCCGGCATTTACAATCCAGAGCGAACCGAGGTTCCTTCCGACGGGATTAAACAGACACAAACCTATGTATGACCAGAAAGCTCGCGCAGGAAAGTTGTATTGCATCTCCGATCTACTGCACTAGCAACAGATTCAAACGAAGGCAATCATGAACCTAGATCAAAGTTTCTCTGGAGGACTGTCAAAAGCTCATGGAACAGCACTCACCCTTCGTCACCTTTCGGACTCAATATCCAGCCGACGTCAAAATCCAGTCGTATTTTTAAGAGCCCTCGCCCCCGTATTCCCCTCCACGGCCCCTTGTCGATCAAGAACTGAGAGTCTGGGCGGCTATGGACACCCCATCGCTGCTACGCGAGAATAATCTCCCTGGTTTCTGGATCGTTTCTCGCTCAAAGAAGCTGAAACAACTGACAATCGAACGCTTGAAGACCGAATTGAATCACAACACTGAAATCGACTGCAAATTAAAAAGAATCACAACCTCCTTGTAATCCAAAAGGATTAATCGACAACTTGAACGATCTTTGTAATTTGCAGCGAGGTTTTAAGCGCTTCCTTCGTTTGCAGACCCTGTTGACGCTTTGACGTGTTTAATCCCCCGTCAACCCGTCGACATGCCACAACCTCCCCGGTTTTGCAACTGCTTGACGCGAGCAAATATTCAGCCGGTGTCGGAATTCTACTTCAATACAAACCGGCGATGGAATCGGACCTCACGCTTCTATCGCCAGAGTGAGGCCAACTTTACCTCAGAAAGTAAAATATATGGTCCAATCGCGTCCATCTTGCTGTCCGAAAATGTTACAATGGAAGCAACTTGACCGTCGGATCAGCATCGAATGAAAATATCCTACAAGTAATCAAAACGAGGACCTGGAATAAACATAAATCATGCTGTAAATATTCCAGAAATTTGTGCCCGGTTTTCAGGAGTACATTACAGGAGCTGTGGTCAGGTTTAACTAGCAAACAATTCTCCTGTCTGGGACGCACGATACCCACAGCCTGCTGGAACCGGAGTGACCATGGTTAAGAGGGAGATGGGATTCAAGCGGACCTGCTGCCTGGAGTCTCTTGGTGTCTCAAAAGAGTTAATCTAGCTGGACTCAGCACGAGAGAAATATCCAAATGAATTGTACGAAACAAAAACATCGGGTCAAAAAGAAAATGGCAAAAATTTAAATCAACGAAGAACTTTAAACTCGTGAGACTCAATTATGGGGAGACAAGTTATGACATCTGGATGCGACTGAAATCATAAATGGCTAGTTGATCAAAGATTAAACATACAAAACATGAGGTTGGAGAGAATGTTGACAGCTTGAGAAACCTGAAATGGCCTTCCTGAATAAATGGGACAAGTAGCATCTCCACGGAAGATGACTGCGATTATACTGTTTGAGAGGGAAAGACAATTATTGCATACCCCTTCAAACGTGCAAGGCCCGTCAAATAGGTTTGTTTCTTTTTAACTTGCCTTTAATGATTGTTTGTGGGAGGAGCAAAAGAATCATATCATATTTGTTATCATAATCTGAGATGGCAAGGTTCCGTTCAGTTGACACTAGAATCTTAAATCCAACGTTAGAATCAGATGCTGTGCCTTGAGTGGAAATCATTATAAACAGTTAGAGGTGTTTAGTTGAATTCGCGCAAGTTTTGCGCAAATTCAGATGTGCTGAGCAATGTGGGGCTCGAATGATCCTCTGCGTGTATTTCTGGCTATTGAAAACTCATGCATGCTCCTGGAAAACTTAAAAGCTAAAGTGGTCAAGAATCTTCTTGACTCTCGAAGTTTGATAAAACGACTGTATGTAATCTACTCCATGAGGCGATACTCAAAGTTGTTGCAATGGACGCCGCGAAAAAAATTCAAACCCGACGAAAAACTGTAGGCTCGAAGGTTGTAATCAGTCATTTAAGTTTTCTATTTGCTGGTGAATTTCGACCATGGCCGAAGGAAAGATATTTATCTCTTCAACCTGAACAAAAGACGACTTTGACTGTACATTTTACACACTAGCATGATTATTCTCACCAAGATTCTTAAATAAACAATTACCTCCCACCGGTGAATACAGATAAAGGAACATGTAAGTATCTGTCGTTAGCATGAGTTTCGTCCATTCCGCCAATGACAGAAGCAACGTGACCTGTGTGGATCTGATTCGTAAAGAATAACTGTGGTTGTTTTACGTGCAATTGTACCCACCTAATCAGAATGGTAATCATCACCACAGGACTACAGATAGGCAACTTTTCTAACCAGCACGAGTAAAAGTCGTCGGAAGGTGACTGTAAATTGATCAGCTATGAACTGAAGTGGAGATCAAAGTTCATCACAAGCTTCAAGCCCGAATACATAAGTAATTTTACTTTCTCCCGCCAAAGGAAGCGATCGAGCCCAACAATTCATAGAGTGACTACCATAATGAAGTCACGCCCAATAGTAATGGACAATGATCAAATCTCGAAGGAGTACACTACTAATGATCAAAAATCTTAATATCATCCATCAAATAAACATCCATCAGTTGTATAATATCATCCATCAAATACTGAAGTTCAAATGCAGTTCAAATACTCTTTACCCTAATTTGGACTATTGGGATTCCAATTTATTATACGTTCATCATAATTTGAGGTTGATTTTCCCCTAACACTTCTCATTAGCATGTGTGATACTTCATCAAATCCAATCTAAGTTATATTTTGTTACCTGGATAATTATATTGAATCTATTCATTAATCAACTATCAGAATATCTTGGATAGTTAATCAGATATTATCGAAGTATAGATCATGTTCTTTGTTAATTTTATTTTTTGTTGAGATTGATGGTAACTTAGTATCAATCTTTATTTCCACGAGTCTTTGTGGATATATATATATATATAGTTAGGCGTTAACTTGATTCCGTTTTCACTTAAATGATTTGGCTTCTTCGTGTCAACTATTTTAGTATTAGATTGTAAACATTAAGTAAAGCAAGATCTAGCTTGCCGCTGTGAACATTAATAGTAAAACTTGTATTCAATGAAAGTAGTTGAGTAACTACTTTCACGGTACTTTTTGCGTGTAATCTTGTGTTTTCAATTATTTTTGTGCTTCCATGTGAATTTGATACTTCTATAAGGATAATTTACCAAAAATCAACATAACATTAAATCAAGTGATACCAGAGATTAGACGACATACAATATGATTCACTCTTTTGGAGGGAATGGGCTATGTCCACGACATGAACAGGAGCGAGATTTTTTTGGGGTAATTGAAAAGTATTTGTAAAGTGCAAAAGCCTTGGTGTATTTAGCCCCCAATCCAGTTGATTGTCATATCTATTTTTAGCTAGAACCCAAGGTTATTATTTAATTGAATTTAATATCAACAATCTTCCCATTAATTTTTGTAAAAGAAATAATAATATTTATAACCTATATTATTACTACCTGCGAGGTTCTAGAAACAAAACTAACACAATGACATTTTTGATACAATTACTAAATAAAATTAAGCTGGAACCATAACAGAATAGAATAACAACATAAAAAATTAACTAATAAGCTATTAGTATAGAGTAAACATAAATTTCATAACTTGTATAATTATTCCACAAGAAGTAGTAGAAAGAAACCTACAAGACACCTCTTTACACAAAAATTAACTATAACTAGCTTGTAGCCATCACATGATAGAATAATTATACAATGAAAAAACTTAAGATACTATGCTACCAAATTCTACATACCAACAGTTGATTCGTCAAGAAGTATTATTGTGTGAAGATCAGAGTTGTAGATTCTTTGTTAACCAATGTGACTGAATAGTTTGATTATGAGTACAACGACTTGCTAGATAATGAATTATGATGCAAAAGATGTGTACTATGCAATGCATTAAAATATGTTGATGATGTGTAAATTTTTGATAATGCTTGTTTTTGTCACATCTTTTACATTCAAAAGCTTTTTTTACCTCTTTGTTATCAAGCAGTTTACATTTTATGCAAAATTATGAACCTTGTAGGACTGAGTATATTGGATATCTTTGGATTCAAATTTTTAATGGCATCCAATGTACATTGAACAAATTTTACTAATTCAAATATAAATTTTAGTAAATTTTGAGTTGAAATGTCTCACATATTACATTCTAGACTAAAACACATGAGTAATGTGTATATGTCACTCTTAAAAAAAGAAATAGAATGTTATTTGTCATAGTTAAAATTGCTTTAGAACTTTGCACAACTCTAAAATCAAAATGTAATATGGGCAAGCATCATAGACAAGATTTTGGTGTTGAAATTCACATTGAGTATGTACATAGTATAGTGTGTGGATATATTTTTACACTAAATTCACTATTTTAAAATTTTATACATAAAATTTCTATATATTGAAAGTGACAAATCTTTCATATTTATCTATAAATTTTGCAAACCTTTCATACTATTGTATTGATTAGATATACAACACAAATTTTTTAACATAATCCATTTACCATATAGATTTTTACTCACAAAATTTCAATTTGTATAACATAATATGCACAAGATAATACAAAGGAATCTCATATATAAAAAGGTAAAAAAATTATTTGAAAATATATACATAAGTTTTCAAATTAAATTTAAATTTATTCATCAATAAATTTGCATAATTTGCGTTAATGCAATGCTAATATTCACAAATGCTAAAAAGAATGCATTTTTTCATACTACAATGCTTATAAAATACTAAAATAATTTATTTATATTCTAAAATCAAAGTTTCTTACTATTTACAATTTATATGATATCAATAAAATTGTTGTTTAAAAATTGGATCATATATTGTAAAACATAAAAAAACATTAAATTTATACAAAATCAAATTTTAAGAGCACAGTTTGTTCACATTTAAAATTGTTCTGAAAAATATATTATTTTGATTTATATTAAATCTTGAGAAAAAAAATGATTATGATTAATCACATCTAAAAAAATAACTAAGTTGAAGTTGCATTTTAATTTATAACAAAATAAAACATCTTGATTTTTAAATGATGTGAATGTTGATAATAATATAAAAGAAAGATAAATTACTATTAAAAAAATGTTATCATAAATTATTGAAATTTTAAATTTGTAATTAATTATTGAAATAATTAGAAATAAAATTATGAAATACAAGCTTATTGTTGATTTCTTTAACTCGAATTTTGTTCTGAAATAACATTGATTTTCTATATTAAAAATATAATTATTGTGTACTTTGACTTTCAAAAATGTTGATTGAATGATGTTTGAAAAAAGAAGTGATTCTTTAGCTTGATCATGATTTCTTTAGTGCTTAGTGCTGCTTTCTTGTTTTTTCTTCTAGATCTAACAATAAGAGCAAGTTTTACAAAAATTTATTGAAGAATAAATTATTTTTCAAAAACATGAGACAATTCCAAAGTTGTTTCAATTATGTCTTTTATATAATGATGAGTAATTTCTTGGAATAAAACTGAAATCAAATAATATTTTTGAACGTTCTATAAGTTGATTTCAATAATTTCATCAATTCAATTTTAAGATTTTCATGAGTCATAAATGTTTTAAAATCTTATAAAATCTTTGGCTTCATATTTTTTTGGTTGTAAATTATGCTTATACAAATGATGTTGATTAATCTACAAGCAAATATTTCTATTTTATGAAAAAGTTAACTGTAGATCATTTTCATTTCATTTTTTTTGCCTAAAACCTTAATTATTCTTATTTGCACAATTTTTTGTCTTGTAGAAGATTATTGTGGATTGCATTGATTTGTTTTGTTACTCCATATTTAACAGTTGTTGTAGTGATTAGACATAGGTTGCAAAACATGATAGCAGTGATATAAGCAATGGTTTGGGTGCAACTTGTAATATAAAGTTTTTAGAATTATCAAAAGGTATAACTTGATTTGGAGTCACACATATCAATACACTTTTGCTATTCAATAATGGATAGAATCAATTTTCGCTCTAAACTAATAATTACAAGGATTTGTATACAAATAAATTTATATTTTCATAAAATGTTTTGATATCAAATTAATTTAAGCTTACCTAACATGTTACTGCCCTAATTCGTAGATCTTTGGCTTGAGTGTTTCAACTTATTCTTGGAATATAATTCAGTTTATCTAGTAAGTTGATTATGGTTATTAAATTAGTGTTATTAGATATAAAGAACTATCTTTATTATTTCTAAAGATAGTTTTTTTGTCTTTACATATCCGTATCATTCATACATGAGATGAATAATTAATTTGTGTAATTGAAGTTTTAAAGATTTTTTTATAGATTTGAAGTTTGAATTGAACTACTTAGGGTGTATATCTAAACTTCGACGAACCAGTATGACCTTTAATAATTATTTTGATCAGTTTTGTTTCCCTTTAGAACAGAAAATGCTTGAAATTATAAAAACTTTGTTCAGAGTTTCTTAATTTTATTACCATTACTTGCACAGAATATATTAATTTTTTTTTCAATTCATCAAAAGTATCTTTCCAATAAATCAGTCATATTTTCCGCCTTGCTCGTGCTTATGAAGCATAAAGTCAATAACGATCAGAAGTTTGTGAATTTCTTTGGATCAAATAGTTTTTTATTAAATTGATCTCATATTTATTGCTTTAAAAAAAGTTTTTAAATAACTTGTTGTGAAAAATTAAAAATTTCTTCTTATTACTCTTTTTCTGTAAAAAAAAAAACCCTCCGATTATTTCAACTCATACTTTTGTTCATCCCTCGTTCATTTCAAGATTATGGCCAAAACAAGTTAGGTTAATGAATAAGCTCAAAGTTATTGCATGGATGTGTTTCTATTCACAAAAATATAAGATTAGAAGGTTAAAAGAATGATTACATTCTTCTCACCTTCACTCCATCATATAGTAATGACTAAGAATCAATCAAGTCACAATATTATAAATATTTTTTTTTTCAAAATTTGATAGACTGAAACATAGTAAAAGGACGTGAAGAAAATTTTAACGTATATTTAATGGTTGCAAAAAAGTATGCTGCTTAAGAACTTGTTGGGTTAATTAAAATGTTACTAGATGCATGTAAGTATGGGTGCATCCATTTTTTATTTGAAAAAATAAACATACTCATTTAAAACGTTTTAAAAAGTATGAAATAAAGATAACTTTTTTTAAGACGTCTTTATTTGCTTTATATTCTTGTGGAACATGACATTTGTCTCAAAGAGTGCAAGGATGCACATGTAAATGCACAAAGACCTGGGTGTATGATTGGTGGTTTTAATTATAATCAATTCAGAGCAAAATGATTGGGCAATCTTTGTTTCATCTTTAGACCGGCGAACTCTTATCAATACATAAATTCACGGTGCTGTATATTCAAATCTTGAAAGTTGAACTTCACTTTCACCAAGTGAAGCAATAAATTTGTTTCAATATTTACGACAGTTCCTTACGGGTTTAATCCGCAATGAGAGATGGGGTTCCATATGGGAAACCACCCACCCCTGAATATTCATGGTTGACTTTACTGTGAAATGGGCTTCCATATGTGAAACCCACCCACCCCTGAATATTCATGGTTGACTTTCCTGTGAAGATTCAACATATAATATTATTGTAGTAAATTGATCTTTTTTCCTCCTCGATTAACATACCCTTGTACCCGGTTTCAGCCCGAAACGTAAGTATTCCAACATACACTCAACCAGCATAAACTCATCTACAAGGCAATGAGAAGTTGAGAATAAACTGGACACTGCCCAACATGGGAGTTTCTGCGAAGGCATGATACGGAACGATTGATTGCATACTGGAGGTCTCACAAAGTTTGTGCTCTCAGCCTCAGAAGTTGAGGACATTAGTCGCGAAGCACAGTAATAACCAGTGGTGTCAGAGAGACATTGAGGTCTCGGGGCTATGCAGTAGGTTGACCCGAAGGTGACGCCTATTGCCCATATAGTAGCAGTAGGGCTCCTATATCGGCAGTGAGTTGATTGGTTTCAGTAGTTCGTTGAAGGATTTTGTGGTTCATAACTTGTGAATCATAAGATACATTACGTCAAACTACAGGATCTAATTGAAAGTCAACAGGGAAAGGAAACGCGAAGCTTCAACAACGAAAAGAGGATTATGGTCCGGACTGCAGACTCCTGAGTCACCGGATTCCATCGGTTCTTGCCGGGAAGCGTTCATGAAGATTTTCCAAATCCACGCAGACCATAGATCTGGAGAATCCTAAGATTCCATGGAGGAAATCTAGGGCCTTGCTCAGTTTCGATGAAGTGCCCAAGAACTGTACGCAAATCAGACTTGCAGGTCCCGAGTCGAGGATCTTTGCGCTTGGGGCAATGACGCAGTTAGAGAGGTGAAACCGAGACGCGTCAATTGCTGGTTGAAAACTATTTCCAAACTATTTCCGAGGGATCTTAACTTCTTACCAGCATCTTTTCTCTTGATTTCACTGATCGGGAATCTCCTCATAGTCAGGGTATCTTGAAGTTTTTTTAATAGCCTTCTCTATTTTCCTTCCACTGCCTCCAGGTACTGCTGCCTTTCACTGTTCCGGACTTCACAAGCCCGATTCTCAGACCGAGACCTCGGCACACTCTGCTGTGTGAATGTCCTCGTGGGCTTTGCACTCATGAGCAAGGATGCCATGTCAGTCTGCTGGATGACAAATAGTAAAAACCGAGAGCATCTCGTCACATCATGACCGTACTGAGTTACTGTGACGCTTCACGTCAACTAGCATTCTCAGAAACATGGAGGCTACTTTGACTGGTGTAGCTGGCTAAATCTGTACAAATGAATCTGCCATTGTGGCGCCATTATCTTTTTGCTGCCCGTGGACTTCCCTGTCAAGTCAGTCGTTCGGTTCTTTCCAGGAATGGCCAGGGTTCCTTGCCTCGTACACAGAGGAATGCTCTTTGAGTCCTCTTCGAGCTCGGGGATTGGTCTCTGCAGTCACTTCTGCATGACGCCAATGTTCCTCCGGGCACCCGAGGTTGCAGTTCAGACTGTTATCCCAGTCAGTTAATGTCCTTCCAACACCAAAATTTTCCTGGTGCTCTGATTCCAATTGTATTGCAGCTTTGGATCTGGATCCGACTTGGATGCCATGGTCGTCTTTCCTGATGGCTGACAGTCGTTCTTTTGGCACCTAGGAACTATCAACTCAAGTCAATAAACACAAGTTGTGGTGTGACATTGCTGCAGCGGATTGTATCAGTCTCGGGCCGAGAAAATAACTGGCCTTCCTCCAGTAGCTCTCACGATTGAGAACCTCCACTCACATGTTACTCTGACAGGTTTCCAGCAAGCTTTGCATTTGGAGGGGATCTGGTAAACTTCCAATGCGGCGAGCAGCTCCCCTGATGGGCCTGTGCTGGGATCCAAGGCTGGCAACGCTCTGATGGGATGACGGAACCGAAGGAGAACGACAGGAACAATGAGGCTCTGGGGCCGGCAGTGACGGTGGTAGAAGTCAGGAATGAAAATATATCGTTAGAGGATCAGGGAAGGAGTGAGGCAGAAAATGCACTGCGCGTGTGGAAGGTCGGTGTTCTCTTCTCGCCTGCGTCGACGACGATCGCAGCAGGCTTGTATCTATTCGATTTTATCAGTAACATCCTGGTACTGAAGGAATACTGGGACTACTACAAGCAACAGAAATGGCACAGTTACATCGATTCTAATGAGGGTAGCTTTTCGTCCAGACCTTTCGCAATGTGCTTATTCTTGATGGTGGCAGGACATATTGGCACCGTCATAGCATTCAAGCTGAAGCTCCCCCGCGAACGGAACCCCCTTCTGTCTGCGTATTTCCTTCCGCTCGTACAGTTTCGCAGGTTCGTCCAGGGAGTCATAAAAACGGGTTCGTGTCAAAGGTATGTGATTTGCAAAAGAAATCATCATTCTGTGAATTTCCTGCAACCTCCTTTCCTTTGGCAGTTCCCTGGCTCTCATGCTGTAATGCCACAGGTCTCATCACCCAGTATTATAAATTAGAGCTTCCTCGAACAAGCCTGCAGTCTAGATTTTGTTCGTTTTCGTTCGATATAGACTACCGAACGCTTTGCTTTCTAGGGTCTCAATGACAGAAATCTTCCGAAGGAAGTACATCTTACACGATCAAATGTTCCAATATAAATTTCGAAGAATTCCAAAATCGATAGATGAAATTCGAAGAGAAAGATGCCCAGCAACGTGCATTTGTGTTGAGCCCTTAAGATAAGTCTGGTGAACTTTTGGAGTCTTTTGGAGGTAAAATCAACTTTGATGCGAGCAAGAATATGGGTAGGTGTACGCTGGACAATGATGTTGTTTTTCTGTCGATGTAGAAATTCAGCACCCTGTGAACCTTTGGATTTCGAGACGGAGGCGCTTTACTCGATGGTGGCAGCTGCAATTGAGACCGGTCCACAAGCGGCCCTGCAATTTCTCGTCATTGTTGTGGTGAGCCGAAGAGTGAAGTCACGGAATGTGCCTCTTACTCTGCTGCTGTCGCTCATCGCATCCTTCCTCTCTGCATCTTACAACACTGGCAGGGCCGTCATGTTCAAGTTGAGCAGGAGATGGACCGTAACTCTAAATAACGTGGGCCTTTTAGCAGGTAATCTTCTCAGATTCTCAGACTTCAGGGTCATCATTTAGACGTGGTCTTCCCTCCCTCAACTGCTTTTTGGATATAGACCCAGACTATCTTGATCAGCACCCACTCATGGATTTCACCCACATCTGTATTGGACACTTGAAAGACCAATAATCAGTTTATCTACCAGTTTGCTCTTTGCACTTAGGCCTTTCTTCTTGACTTTGAACTGTATTTCAATCTGCTCGAAGCTCAGACAGTTATGGTAATCCGTGGAACAGGCATCTACACAGCAGGGGCGCTGCTTCTACGAATGAGTACCATAGCGGCAGTTATGAATTACTGGATGAAGTACTTTAATATAGGGTTTATGGCGTATCTTCCTTTGTGGTTATTTCCTGGATCATACGTTATCGGAATGATCTGCGTGGCTCCAGCCCGAAAACTGCTCTCACTGTCAGGGCAGCTGCACGCCGTGGTTGCTGGCTATGTGAACTTCACTCTGGGGCCTCTGTATCCTGTTGTGGATGGTTACAGACATGTCGTCGATCAAGGTAGCTGCAAGAATGGCATGGGGCGCCACCTTGGACTTACAGTAGGCCTGAACTTGCTCTTGGATATTATTCCCATTTGTGTGAGCGCCATTATACAGCAAAGTCCGTGCGTTTACCACTTGGATGGCGGAGAAAAAATCATCTCCACTTTCACGTGTAGGAGTTATTTAGCGTACATAATCACAGGAACCTCTCTAACTGTAGTTATAACCATCGTCTTGATATGCCTTTTGAATATTGTGGAAAAGCGAGAATCTGCGTCCGTCTCGGACGAAACATGTATAGAAAACTCAGACTCTCGCCATCCCGAGCTGGTGGCCGAGGAGGAGAATCCAGAGTCTCCATTTTATCAGCTCAGCCGAAGGATACAATCGGACAAGATAGAATTACCTGCGCATCCGCAGCAACCTTCTACTCTCGTTGTGTAGTTCGTCCGATCCAAGTTGAATACCTGTGAACGGGCGATCAATAAAGCTTCCAGTATCTCACTGATGCAGGGCATCGTTATGAGGTAGATAATTCTTTAGACGCAGGCAGATCTCCGTTATCATTGTGGACTGGTTGAAGAGTGGTACATGACCTCTACCTTCAACATCCTTAGCATTCACCTACGGCTGTACTTAGCGTAAACTCCCTCACCTTCCTTCATTACTTTCATTCTTTCCTGTCAAAGTTTCTAGTTGCAGTGCACCTCCTCCTGCCGAAGTCGGGGTGGAACAAATTTTGCACCGAATGAAGTCCAAGAATGACCCTAGTTTGGAATTCATTCATTCTCAAGTGGTCTTCACTGCTGCTACGTTTTATGATCACCGTTCGATTAGCAACTTGTAACCTTAGATTGTCAACCAAGCGGATCACCACATGAACAGCTGCCATAGCACTGTTTCGAAATATATTAAGCGTCAGATGGATGAAGTTTCAAGTATGTTTAGAGCGAGGAGAGCCAGTAGTGTCGACACTGAGTACTGTGGATGTTCCGTCTAGTCAATAATGTCATAGACCGATTTTTACCGGAATATTAAAGTCCCAAATACAGCTTTTCTCAATCAAGCGATCTGACCTTTGGATGTGACTACAGTGCAAATAATCATTGAGAGAAGTGGAGTGAGTGGCAAGACTTTTAAGAAATTGGGTTCTCAAGAACTTGGTCTTAACACAGTCTCATAGTGTGACCACGAACGAAGCCACAATTCTGCAGGACCATAGGAATCCCCTCTCCACCTCACCAAAAGGTATCTACTGTTCGATTCTTTGTACTGCTCAACGTCTGTGTAACCTTTCCTGTCAACGTCTGTGTCTCATAGACACGTCTTTGGACGCTGGTCCGGGCCGGAAAGCCGTACTGGACCTTGTTCTCCACCGTCAGTTTCAGATAGAGCTAAAACTAGAAGTAAACCGATTCTCCAACTACTGTCGTGGACGTGCTTGATTTCACAACGATCGCTCGGGACCTGGAACTCTTTATGCCTGTTTTTATAGTCTCAGAGTCTGCTTTTCCTATTATCACTGGCATTTCGGCCAATCCATGTAGTCCATTGTTTCCTTGCATCACGTGTATCTATAACTATGTGGACAGCGACAAGCTCTACCGGACCTCACCACGTTCTCACTTGCTGGTTGAGTCTACACTTTGCATACATGATTGCTGTGCACTGAAAATTTTCCGCGAAGTTATGCTGGAAGTATGAGGGTACAAAACCAAATGGAGAGACTGGTTCCCAGAAGCTTGCTATCAACTTGCTTTCAAAAAGATAGCTTGATCCGAGGTGTGGTAAAAGCTATGCAACCTACTGACCAGTTTGATTGGATTGTAAGAAAAGCTGTTAACCTTCCTGGTTCCGTTTCACATCCTGAAATTATTCTCACCAAATAAATCATGAACGTCGAATTTCTTCTGTTTTCTGAATAGGATAGATCATGTGATGTCTTTTAAGGCAGATAATTACACATAAGAGGATCAGTTTTAAATTTACGGAGTTGAAGCAGGAGCTTTTTCAAATGTGGAAATACAAATTTTGCGAGCCATATTGGAGAAGAGAGTTGGTAAACAACTGACAAATTAGGACTGTACGGTAAAGAAGTAAGTGCAGATTCGAGCGTGAGCGTGAGCGCGAGAGGCAATTTGATTAACTCTCCTAGACAGTACACTGTGAGGATTGATTGTACCTTTGATGCCAAAGTCATCATGGACGACGAAGAGCTGCAGCGTTTAGAAGAAACTTGGCGGCGCAATTCTAGCATGGCAGTGGGACTTTGTGTGTTCGGATGTGTTGAAGAAGTTGATGGGGAGATCCTATTATCCTAGATCCTATCCATTTACTATTTATATGATAGCACACCTTGAAACTCAGTATGTCACACGAGTGAATGAGCTGGTGCAGCAACTAATTTTACTTCTAACTCACAAAGGCCGGGTTCTGCGTAGCAAAACATCAACGACATCATCCCACCGGACTCCCACCGTGTTCTCTTTCAAATCGGAAGTTCATAAATTACTCCACTTTCAGTTTTCTTCTGCTGATATGTATAACTTAGATAGATATTTTAAGGATTTTTTTATCAACATAAAATTATCGTTTTTGGAGAATGTTACTGAATATCATATCAATAAAGATATTACCAGATTAAGTTGATTGTATCTTGATTCAACTGTCAATTTGTGGTTTTATCATATGTTAGTCACTCTTTACTAAATGAACAAATTGTACTTCGGATATAATTTATTTTATATATCTGAAAATGAAAAGTATGTCAATAACATAGTATTTTAACAAACGTTACAATAATTAAAACTAAAATTGTCTATTTTCATATGATTATCATTTCTAGATAATCATATGAAAATATCAATGACATATCCAAGATATTATTATGTCAAAATGAAATATGTGATATGAATCAAAGATGATTTAAGTTTTTGAAGACGAAAAACACATTTATTGTTTGAATTATCAAAATCATGATGAGTTTCAAAGTGATTGCATCTTATAGCACATAAAATATGATGCAAGATTGAAAATTTTGTAGTTTGAATGGATATGACATGAAAATATACATTGAAATTTACATCAATTTAAATCTAAATATTTAATATTTTTTTAATAACAATGAGTATTTTAATACGTCAATTTTTATTATGTTTTACCATATTGTTCAAATTTTTGTAAGAAATCATATGCATAAAAATTACATCGCTTGATCTTAGAATAAGAGTCGTTCAAGAATTAATTCATCTAACCAGACGGACAAAAAAATCATATATTCTACTGTTGGAGATTCATATATTAATGATTTCAAACCATCTTTTCTATTGGAAACTACTCACACCATCATTTTGAGGTAGCCACATGATACATTACCAAAATATATAACTTTCTAATTCTTTTGAATGGTGGTGGGATTGACATCACACAATTAATTGTCCATTTATTAAAAGGTATGTATGTAACAATTGATTATAAAATCCAACATATTCTTTGCTAGATCAACATATCAGTTAACATGCATCACACATTTGCATAAAATTTTGGACATCTTTATGCATGGTTAATAGATCTCTGTTAACTTGAAAATTGCCAATTTTTTCATAAATCAATTAATTATGTCATCAGTTGATTTTTGTGTAATACAAATATGATCACAGTTTTAAATTGCTTGAATTTCTTATAATGCTTGATTTACTCAAATGACATATCTATTAAGTACTATTTGTATTCATCTTTCTCCCAATTTATCACAGAGAATTCGCTGTCCACATGCGTATTACCTGAATATACACCAGCATATCTTCCAGCAATCGTAAATAGTTTGGCAAAAAGGTTCAAAAGTACTTAATGCTTCATGAAAATTGATGGATTTTGATATTTGATTTCGGTCCATTTACTTCCACCCTATCTTTATGTATATTTCAAGTAATGAATTACGCTTGCTTCAAAACACATCTATTCTTGAGTGCAGCTTCATTGATTTATACCATGTCAGATGAGCAAGATATGCGTAAGATGGGAGTTCAGCATGAAATCAGATTCATGGACACATATGAGTTAAGCTGGCATTTTTTGGGGGCTTGTACTGCGGGAGCGACGATTTTTTTTCCGCTTGTAGTTGAGCTGATGGCTGTGAGTTCTCTTCGTTCTCTTTGCGGGATGTGCATGGCTTCAGGTTTAGCATTTAGTTTTGGAATACTAATGTATATTTACAAATATCGATGTTGCGTGATGTGCATGGCCTCAGGTTTAGCATTTAGTTTTAGAATACTAATGTATATTTACAAATATCGATGCCGACGCATCAAAATCTATTACGCTTGCAGTGGAGCGGATGGCTTTGTGATCTCTTTGTTTTCTTTGTGTGTTGTGCATGATCTCAAATTTAGCGTTTAGTTTTGAATTACCAATCAATCAATTTTGGCATTTGATACATTGTTTTGCGAAGTACATCTTTTTTTCATAAGGTGTTTGTATTTGTTTTTGTTCTCGTTATAGTATGTCAATGTACTTTTGTCTTTTCAAGTTGAGATCAAAATCTAATGATGAGTGCCACAAAGCTTGATGCAAGCATGGTCGCAAATTTGCAAGGAATACTTTGGGTACAAACGCTGCTGGTGCATTGTCATCATCCCTTTCAGGGATTCTTGCTGTCTAACTAACGCCTAGGTTTCAAAAAGAAAAACCACAACAATCTTTTCAACATCAGACAAATTATCAAATGATATTGCAATAAACAAACTACAACCTCAAACAAAATGACAACAACATGTAAATACTACAAAAATTGTTCCAACACTAGATGTCTTCATCTTTTTTTGGTATTTGCAATTCGTATAGTGTAACTTGCAATACTGACACATTTCGAAGACAAGAGATGAATCTTGAAAAGTCGGTTTAATATTGTGTTATTAGCAATATAGATTGAAGAAATTATCAATCTCTATAACAATTAAGATCAGTGAAAATGAAGTAATTCACTAGATAATAATAGATTTGAAATCATAATTCATTGATTTATGTATTTAACAAGAAGACAATGATGAGTTGAAAATCAAGTCAACACTTTTTCCAACAATAACTAACTGATCGTAGCAAACTTTGGACATTTGGATCACATTTTTTTATCAAGTTGTGTTATCGACACAAATATCCAATGGCAACAATTACCGTCCAATAAAATTCTTTGTTGAAATATACAAAAATAACTACTTGAATCACATGATCAATTTTGTGTGCATCACATAGAAATCGAATCAAATAGCATTTTTCTTGTTTAATTCAATCGGAAACTCAAGTCACTATTCCAAGTACTAGCTCTGTCATATTCTTGACATCATTAGAGCATGTTGATAAGAGTGTATATTCCCAAGACAAACAATTGCATATGTAGGCTTCTCGAACATCTCCAACATTTGTCTCCATTGTTTTGTTTGAAAAAAAAAGACAACATAAATTGAAACAATACAGCATAATGTCAAAGTACGCGATGCTTTCAACAGTTGATGAATCGAACGAAATAGAAAAGTACCCGCAACTAATGAGTATTTTGCTGAGTTTTTGAAGGTAAAAGGCGGCATCATTCCGAACATACTATGATACTTTGATATCATTGCATCAGCCAAGATAATCAAGAAATAGTTTTTGGCATGCATATTCCACTCGTCGTTCTATTAAGCTCAAGTTTCACATTTCTTGAAGTTTTAAATAACGATAATTGTCAGCTTAGAGTATGGAAGAAGAACAAAAACATTCACATAATTTGTTATAGGATTTAAATCTATTAATCTCAACGACGAGTCAAGATCAATCATTCCAATAACAAGTTAATAAGTTCTTGATATGAACTTATTAACATACACTCACAATATCAAATTAAATCGGCTTGAGGAGTTTCAACATTTCGTTCAATAGAAATATCTTCAACTTTGGAATCAAATAGAGATGTGTGTGAAATTGTATGAACAATGTTTACATTGATATCCAAATACAGCTGATCACTTGATACAACAAAACGAGCATGTATAGTAATCACTAAAGTAGTCTCATCAAATAAGTCTATTGACGGAGCACGATATTCACTCAACTTTGCAAAATGTTTGCTTGACTTCTATTGATGGAGCACAATACTCACTTCACTTCGCCAAGTGTTGGATTTTGAGATGCTATGAGTACAAATCTGATTGATATGAAACCTTAAAGTACTTCGTGGGCCTAGTATGCTTGCGATCTGTTTGAGTTTTTTTTCACGGCCTCATAATTGTCAAAAGCCACAAAACTGATGTAACGACATCATACAATGGTTCCCGCGTCAAGATTTTTAGCCCATACTCAAATTTGTGAGTGAAAATAAATGTCATTTTGCGCTTCTTTGATAACATGTTATCAACATCAATTCTTTAATAGCAAAAAAGATTGAACATCAGCAACTCTTCAGCAACAGACAAGAGCAAACGCGGACTTGGATATCCAATCTTATCTATGGCTGAATCACTATTTTCATATGCTGAAAAGTTGTTGTTTGCTCAACGGCAACGGACAAGACCGGCAGCCGACTCGGACTTTCGATTTTATTTATATCATCACACAAATATTATTTATAAAAAATTTGGCACGAGCCTCGCCCAATGCCATATTTGAAGAGTTTTGATCATGAATCATTCATATCTTCTCACTATTTTTTTTGAACTTCAATGCATAATGGTAAATTGTTGATTCTTCTCGCATTGGCCGGATGATTCTTCAAAGTTTAGAAACTGCAAACATCTACAAAGGTTCTAGTCTGTTTGAAGAATACATCTAGCTCCATTTTTGAGCGATCAAGACTTTTTAAGCAACTCCAAGCTAGTTGATGTTGATACTCCTTGGAGTATCAGTGTGTTTACTTGGATTCTTCCATCTAGCCATGGGGATAGATTTCTAATCAACCGGTATTCTTTGCAAGTCTTATGTTGATTATGGAGAAGTAACCTATTCAATTACCACTTGTAGAAGTATACTATTCCAAAGGGATTTACTTTTCTCAATCGAGATAAAGAAATTTTGTGTAAGTATTTTGAACCCCATTTTTCGTATGAACGGGAAAAAAATATGTACTTGTCGCCATCGTTTCCGGCATGCCAATATCTCATAATTATGGACGTGAAAGCGATAATGACAAACTCTTGGACAATATATACCTTGGTATTGGAATAGTGTACTTCTTCCATAATCAACATAAGACTTGCAAAGATTACAGGTTGATTACAAATCTATCCCCTTGGCTAGGATGGAAGAATCAAAGTCAACATAATGATACTCACAAATGAAGTTTATGTGGGGGTTAATTTGAACCTGCTGCAACGCGTTCAAACGATTATTCGTTGAGGTGTCCACGCTCTAGCCCCATAAAAATGGCAGACATCAAATTACATCGTCATTGGTAATTTTTCTCTGAAATAAATAAATACATAAATTATATGACCTGCATGGAACAGTGCTGCATATGAGTGTAAAGCATCTCTCCTTTGTCCGAACCTTAAACTTGAAGTTTTCGCTGTAGAGTTTATTATACAGAGTGGCAGTCTTTCGAAGCCTTCCGCTAGCCACTTGACGGTGTCACGGTGTCAACCAGTACGAAACGGTGATACTTTGACCGGTAGTGGGCACACATAGACCTGGCGACTTCCGCAAGTGTCGGGAGAATGGGAAAGTGGCTCAAGACGAAGGAGCCTACAAGTGAGAACGGAAGAGATTCTAGAACAGAACTCGACTTTACTCTCCACTGCTCGTGAATAGATCGGGTTTCGGAATTTTGATCGAGATACTGCGCAGCCGGCTGATAACTCCTCGATCAGTACAGCAGGCAGAATGGCACAACCCATATTAGCGCGACTTTCGGGCTTTGCTGAGTACGTTGTGCTTCCCGGTGTGATTCTCACTGCCTATTATTTGGCTCACGATACTCGTCAGAAGAAGGAGCCCAAGCGCAAGTAGACGAACCGGCCGGGTTCTGTCTCAAAATGGAGCTTGTGACGCCTTCTGTGCTCCATGGAGTCCATTTTCATGGCATGTCGCAATGTTCTGTCCCGTGATGGATGGGTTCTTCGATCATCAGGTATGTCTTGTTGGAAGCTCGGATTGATCAATCTACATCTCTTCGTTACGAGCGAAGTAATTGGATTTTTCTCCTGGTCCTTTGACGACTGCGGTTGTTGATCCGGGAGCTATGAATACTCGATGCGATCCTCTGAACATAAGTGCGCAATAACTGCATGTAATCGGTTTAGATCACACCCGCCAAGTTCTGTAAAGTGAAGATATCCTTGATACCTAATTCTTTTCTTCTTCTCTTGTTTTCCACTTAATCCCTTTCTCTCCTGTGTGAATAGAAACGTCATGAATAAATACGGATGGGATGCTGTGATTTTTTAACCTTGATGATGATCATCACGAAAATAAGGCCACAATGATCGATGGGGAAAATGGAGGGTTTCTGATTCTGGCATGAGCCAAAAACCTTCACTAGACGACAATTATAGTGTACGCCATGTCCTTTTGAATTATGAACCTGATAATTTTTTAAGATCCAGGGTGAAATTCTAGGTGTGAAATTTAGGTTTGCTAACATGACTTTCTCATGTGCAGGTGGGTGAGCGTGTATGCGGTTTTCTCTTACCCAATGCAATTACCACCGACATTCTTTTACGATTTGCCAGACAAGACATGTACCGGACAAGCTATGAGATTCGTAAACTTTGTTCAGTTTGTGTCTCCGTAAATTATCAGTTATATTTTCCAAAGAAAGGGATGCGGTATGTATTTGCTCAATAAAACTTTTCCAGATTTCACCTAAGACTCGGTCTTCAGTGCAAGAGAATTCATTTTGGTAAGTTTGGATTTGCTTATTCAAATTGGCTTGTTCAATCTGAGGCACATGCAGTTTGCGTGGGTTAGTTTGCAATTTAAAGAATTGGGTCACACGATCTGAGTAGTATGTGATGCATTTGGAATACATAATTGAAATATAATCGAGATCAAACGGCGAGAGATGAAGTCACTTTTTCCTCTCCTCGTTTATTGCATTACTTGCAATACTCCATGCAGAGCGAATGTAAAATATAATCGGATGTGGCGCATCTCATTTAATTTATGCTGAATACCAAGCAGATGTCAATCCAATTCTGGTACGACTATGATAATGTTTACATGAAATTGACGTGCCAGAATCCAGTTCTGTGTCTACTCCAGCGAGCCGCGCATTTCTAGTGCCTGAGAAAATTTTCAAATGTGATCATGTTAATGCACTTTACTTTTGTCCGTTGAAGCCCTTGGTCCTTCCTGCCATTGATCCCTTCACCATTAATTTAATGTTACCTGTTGGTAGGAAGGACCAAGGGTTCCAATTTAATTTTATGGTTTCATCGAGGAACTGAAGGATACAGTGTGAGTGTTGAATGTTCGTTTTTTGATCGTTTTTTCCTGGTGGAACATAGATTTAACGGGCCAGTCCGAAGACAGGGCTACTTTTGTAGCTATAGGAGAAGGTAGCGGTTTTGCACCAATGAACACTGAGGAGTTCGTCATGAAATTGGATGATGAGAAAGGATATCGCTGCTTGTTATACTCATTGACGTCGGAGTTGCACTGGGTCTTGTTCAGTTTTTGTCCAAAAATGGCTACAGTTTGTGTTGCATGCAGTTTACTGGGGTAACTCCTGATTGGGAGGAAAAAGGGGAAGATTTGATAAATTCACCGTAAATATTCACTATAACAGCTAAGGCTCACTCAAGCACTTCATGTTAACCAATTTGCGCAAGCGTGTTGATGAAAATGTGTCCTAAAACACAATTGTTAAGAGCACTAGAAGGTGAAGGTTAAAACGAGGCCGACAAAGATTGTATTGGAGTAACCCCACCGCTATGAGAGAAATAGCACGTCTTTTTGAAATCCATGTACAAGTGGAAACCAACTGTCGAGTTAGGGAGCGAGGAAGCAATGGAGCAACTCTACTTGCTGGAGTCACGATCTTGAGTGAGGCGCAACTTCAAAAACTATCACAACACAAATTGTTATCACCAAGGCGAATGCAAGAAAGCCCAACATTTAATCCTGATCGTTATGTGAGAAAAAAGTTGTTCAAGGTAATGGTTGTGATTGACAAGTTCTCATTGGTGGGAGGAATATAACGAAGTCGAATAGGGGAAGTTTTGTGATCTTTAACTAATTTTGGACATCGCATCCCAAGCGTTCAGCCACATGTCACACAAAATCCCATGAGATAAATCAATTCAGAAATGCTTCACAAAGAGAGATTGACTTAGCATGGGAATCTGAATTACAATAGCCGATTTGTGTACCAGGCACAAGATAGTAAAATTGTTCCCTGAGAAATTATCGATGGCAAAATTTTAATGTAAACCCTTAATCTTGTGGTCAGCAATCCTGGTTAGATTCACAATAAAAAAGAGCAACAGTTTGGTAAGATTTTGAGATATCCACAATTGTTTGTAAGATTCAGTTCTACCCTGGCTCATTTATATAGATAATTTCACAGCTCCTGCAAATCTGATCTCTATGCAGACACTTTACTAAAGCTCTTATGCAAATCACTACCTGTAGTCAAATTGATACACTCAGCAGCCACCTCTTTTGAGAATTCGGAAGGAGGAGTTGCAATTGCGATAACAAACCAACCCCACATACCTTTAAGATGAGGGTGAGGAGAATGAGAATTGGATCTAAAATTGCTTCTGTGCAATCCCATCAAGCATATTGAAGACAAATGGGCGTCCAGACACAAGAAGTTACTGCGTAGTCTTGTTGCCATCGAAATAGCACCCATGATCACTGAGCAGCAATACCACTTGTTCAAATGGACTACTGATATATCTACATCATCATGTAAATTTGTGCAAATAAACATTCAAGTCCATCTTGACGATCAATGAAGATCACAAGACTAAGTTGCCTAAATACAACTCCAAGAGTATCCAATATATTCAATTACAGGAATTCACATTTCTCAAAAACAAAGTTCACTAAACTATACTTACAAACTGTACTTACAATGACATTTTGCTCACAACCATTTCATAAAAGACACAGAAAAAAATACCAATCCCATTTTCTGCTCAACGCAATAGCTAATCTCCCTATTAACTACACAGACATGCTTCAAAAACTGCAACCCAAAGAATCCTAATTCAGAATATTTTTTTGAGCCCCATATACTACAGTAGCTAATCCCACAATGTGCTATTGTTGTATCTGCTGTTATGTAAGCACATTTACTAAAAATGTCCCACTTTAATCGTAACAAAGCCATCAACTCCATTGTAGGTATGTTGGGAGACATTTATGTGCTTAGATATAGAGATTCCAAAATTCTCAAACACAACCATTTAAGCTACGCAGTTGGTGAAAATGAAGCACGTTGGGTTTAGCTGAAATACCGTATTGGTGGTATTTGGCATATAGATAAGAAGCAAACTGTCACGACTTTGAGTAGAGAATCATTAGAACGATACACGAGGATTGTGTGAAAGAATCGCGCTACGAGAATCAAAGTGCCGGTGCGTTAAACAGAGACGATAGAAAAGAAGGGGAAATCATTAAGATTATAAAAGAACATGGCGGACGAGAAGGTGAGGTGAGGGGAGGTGCGGATGTTCGTGGCTGGCAGGGCCGGCCTCGCTCACCGCCTCAATTTCGGAAGGAAGGATCTTCGAGCATTATTGCGCCGGAGTGGCACCGGATCGCGGGTGGTGGCGTTTCCGGTCATACGGCAGTCTCTGTCGGTAAGACTGCGGCCTATCAAGCTCCTAAGTCGAACTCGTCTGTTTCCTTCGTCGTAACTCAGCTCCAGCTTTGGAGCGAGAGAGCGAGCGAGAAAGAAAGGCTCTCGAACTCTGGCGTCCCGTCCGTCGGTCGCAGGCAGGCAGGGAGCAAAGCGGATCAAGCGAGCAGGAATAGTTTGTGTCAATTTGTTCTCTTGTCTTGCTGCGCTCGGCAGTCAGGGAGCATATATTCATCTTTTCCGGCAGGAGGAGGAGCAAGCGAGCGCGCGGATTGGTTGATTGATCGATCCATCGATCGATCGATCTTTTCTTCGGTGGATCGATGGGTTGGCACATTGGTCGGTTGGTTGATGGATTGATGATGTAATATGCGCAATTCTCATCATCGAGTCCGGCGCGTGGTCTGGCTTGGCTGGGCGCATTCATTCCGGTCGGGCGGGTCGCCGGGTATCCATCACGCGAAGGACTCATTGGCTGACGGGCTCACGCACTGAGACACTACCTTGTTATTGTAGCTAGGCTGGAAAACAAGAAGCTCTCAGTCGTCGTCGGTCACTGTTTTGTCAACCTTGAATTTTAATTTTTCCCTGGACGGATTGACTAATTGGCTTGGCTGGCCGGGCTTCAACCCTGATATCAGCTACAAGAAGAAAAAAATTTCAAAGAGTTGTGCTGGTTTGCGAGCATTGGACGGGCATTGCAGCCGGCGTCATTGTGTAGAGGTCGTCAAGTGCGGAGACGATCGATCTGTACTCTTGGGTTAGAGTTTCTGGGCATCTGGTTCACGGGATTCGATTGAGCTTGAACGAAACATGTGTGGGACGGAGAATCTTGATCAATGAAGAGATCGAGCTGAAAGAATCTTGCTTCCGGCGTGCACCTGCAGTTGACTTGATCGCTGATCCTGAAGGGAGAGTTTTGACGCTGAGTTTCTACGGTGTAATAATCTCTGAAAATACTGCCACAGCAAGCTGGGACGGGCGTGCTTGCCCATATTGCGAGTATGGCAGGAGCTTCGACGCTTCCCTATCCTGATCGCTTCTACGCTGCCGCAGTATATGCAGGTTTTGCACATTCGTCTCCTTTGGCGCTGAAGTCTTCATCTATCAAATTTAATGATGACACGGCTCTTCTCCTCTACTCTCTTTATCAACAGGTCAGACTCTAGTATGCAGCTTAACTTACAGTAGTTCCAACTAGATTCCATTGTATTCGTGCTTGCGGTATTGTAGGCATATGATTATTTTGGAAAACAATCTGATCCACAATGAGAAGTCTGCATTTTAATGTTAATTTTGTTCAAAAGTCAGTTCAGTTTCGTGGACGAGAGCTTACATGGGATTTATGTGATCTCTATCCAAATTAACATCAAAACCGCCAAAAACTAACGGATTTTAATTAATAGCTCGCCTTTTTTACAATCTGAATTTGATTACAGGCCACGGTCGGACCTTGTAATATTGCGAAACCTTGGAGTTGGAATGTTGTTGAGTATGCGAAATGGACAAGGTCATTTTCATGCCCTTCTCTTCCAAGAACGTGTTAAGCTAACACCTGTGGACCAGTTTATATATTCAGTTTCGAGATAGAGATGGTCAGGAGTGCAATTTGAACTTATCGTGCCTTTTTAGCATCCGAGATTGAATTTTCTTTAAACACTAGCAGGTACAGCAGGAACTATTAAGAGCACCGCACCCGAATCGTGCTTTCATATTGTCAGTTTATGAAGTTCACTAATCAATTAAAAAAATTTTACTGGCATCTGTGAAATCTTTCATCTTCCTCCCTTTCTGTTACCATCTGTAGTTGAAACTTCGACATCCTGGTTTAAGGAAGATGTCTATGGCGTTAGTTTCATATCCGATGGCTTAAAAAGACTATCAAATATTATCACGAAAGTCACATTGTAGTTCCATGAAAAGAACTTGAAGCTTGAATTGGTGTCAGGGATACTCCATGTGACCTTATTACAGGATTGGGGAACAACTAGATTCCTGTACTCTTCTTGGTTCGTGAAGCAAGTTCTTATGAGTGGTCTGTTTCTAGATCATTTGCGATGGACGTGCCATGCTTTATAATTAAAGAGGAGCTAGTGTTTTCTTGAGCATATCTGTAATGCCATACGTTTTGAAATGTTTCTGAATTAGTATATTCTAATGCATCCTACAATTTGCACTTACGATCTGTAGTTGTAGCATTATCTAGTGAATACAACAAGAGAATCGAAGTATTCTGTAACTTATTCAAACTACTCTCTTGTTTTCATTTCAGTTGGAACCAGCTGGCGAAAATGCCTTCACCAGAGGCGATGAGGTTGTTTGTGAAGACTTTGGAAGTAAGTGTCTTGAAGGGTGCTTGTTCTACATTTCAGCATAGCAAGGATATGTGGGCCAAATTTCTATCATTAAATTTGTATTATTTGTATTATTTCTATTTACTATGGTATAATTTCGATTTGCTGTTGACTTCTGCCTGTGGATGTGCAATTGTGATAGCAAGAGGAGCCTGATTGGTACTCAAAGGCACAGGATGAAAAAAGTGCTTCGAAAGACCAAGATCCAGAGTGGTGGTCCAAAGCCCATGATGAAGAAATTGCCAAGAGCAGCCAACCTGTGAGTTAAGCTGAATTTTGAAAAGTCAAAGGGTGAAATATGCCCGACTAAGAATACTATTTCCCTTACTCTCTCCGAGCCCTGGTAGCGAGTTCGATAAGCTTTCGAAATTAATTCGTTTGTACCATGTTTCCCTGAGTTCTTCTGTCTCCTTGCGTGTTGAGACCTTCAGGTGGTCACGTATCATTAATTCAAATGTTCCATTTTTGTCCTTCCAGGATATGCTGGGTTGGATCTCAGTATCCGTATTTTATCCAGTGTATCGAAGATGTATTTTGGAATTCTTAGGTTTATATCTGGCTTCTATTTTGATTTTTCTCAGGCATCATCCGTCGAAGTTAAGGTCGAACCCAAAGCTGAACCTAGTGTCGAAGAAGCGCGAGAGAAGAATATTGAACCTAGCAAGATGACCTTGCCAGTCGAAACTCCTTTACCTGTTTCTTCCAATGGAGCGGTACCTATGAATGGGCATGAAAGTAAGGCGGATGAGGAGCAAAATGTCCCACAGGATTTGATCTCTGGGCAGAGTCGTGATCAGTGGTTCTCGCCAGATATTAATGGACGCCGTCCAGCCGCTCGTTATCAGGTAATTTAGTCTACATTTGATGAATATGTTGGAAGTCTCTTGAGGAGGTCTCAATATGCTAAAATTATGTCTCACCACTGTGAGAAGATAAATTGTCGACGTGCCTGGGTTCCTAGGAGTGTTTGTATGGAGTAGCCAAGTCGTGTGACTCGAAATTTTAATCTATGGGGATATTTGTTTAGATTGTACTTTTATTTCAAGAAATATCCGTCGGGGTTCAACATTAGTCCTTATTACGCTCTGCTCGTGTTTGCAGCATTCTTCCGCTGTTGTTGGGAATAAGATGTTCGTCATCGGAGGTAATCATAATGGAAGATACCTGAATGACGTACAGGTAAGTTCCGTCAGTTTCATTATATCATTCGAATGCATTTAGAACCCGTTATGCGAGAACATTCTTAATAGGCAGGAAGTAGTTTGTGTTTCGTGCAATTAGCAATCTGTGACGTAATTTACAGCTTATGTACGTCACAGGTACTAGACTTGAGTACGATGACGTGGTCGAAAGTGGAACAGAAGACTATGTCTTCTTCTCCATCAGCCAATCAAGCGACTTTTCCCCCGTGTGCGGGTCACAGTGTGGTAAGTCACTGCAACCAGTGTTTTTCTCTTTCATAAGGCGCAAATGCTCGTGAGATCGATGCTTTTCGATACCATTCTTTTTAGAATGGTGGGATCAAGGATGGAAGCACAAATTTGAAATTCTTCTTTTTACAATGGCACATTTTTGACCTAGAAGATGACGCTGGCTGTAGCTGCCAGTGGTTCCCAGCAGTGTAACATGTCAAAGAAACTCGAACTCTTTCAGTCTGGTAGGCCTCTGCTTGGAGTACACCACCTAAAGCTACTCGCATGAAAGAAACTTGCAAGTAAGCTCAGTCGAAGCAATTTCACTCCAGGATTATGAAGCTCGTCACGACTTCATTAGCGACGTGGCCCATGCTGTAGAACCTGTACTCCATTTCTGGGATGACGTTTGTTATAGAACAGGTCCAACTCTCAAAGACGTGTGTTTTGCAATATTATGATTGCTCAACTCCTGCACCGGCTATGTCTTATTACTAATGCAGACTACAGCGAGATACATGATTTAGTTGTTGGTCTAGGCGACTGTTGACAGATTGGTCGTGAAGTCGATACTCCTCTGTTGCTTATGTCGTTCTCTCCGCTTTGAATGTTCAGGTTCAGCTGGATGGAAAACTTCTCATGGTTGCAGGTCACTCAAAGGAGCTTTCTGAAAGTGTTACAGGTAGGAGGACGTTGTCAATTTGTAGCTTCCTAGAATGAATACGACTAAAGTGCAGCAAGTGATTACATGTGCCCTTTCTTAGTTTCTATGTCTGATTGACCCTCTTTGGCTCTTGGCAGTTCGTTCATTCGATACAACATCGCTTCAGTGGTCGAATCTCGAATCCTATGGGCAGGCCCCAGTATGTATCCCAAGTTCAGCCACCATCATTGCAATTTGAAATCGGCTTCAAGATTGAGTGATTTAGAACCTCTAATGAGTGTATGTTTGGGTACCGCAGGTCGCCAGAGGAGGCCAATCAGTGACCAAAGTAGGCAACGTCCTAGTGATGTTTGGAGGAGAAGACTCAAAACGAAGACTGTACAATGACTTAAATATTTTGGACCTAGAGACGATGACTTGGGACGCCATCGACGCAGGGTAAGCTGGGATGTCTTTCTTCTCAGTTCGGACGGGAATATTATAATGATGCTGATGTGGTATATACATACTTTTTAATCTGAGCTAAATGCGTGATGGCTGTGCAGGGGTACCCCTCCATCTCCACGTTCTGATCACGCTGCAACGGTTCATGAGGATCGTTATCTCTTCGTCTTTGGCGGTGGCTCGCACTCTAGCTGTTTCAATGATCTTCACGTTCTAGATCTTGAATCTGTATGGTCTTCCTCTTCACGTGTGGATATAAGTGTTGATGTCAAATTTCTTCCATTTCTTTTTTGACGTTCGTTTCTTCAAACTACTTTTCAAGATACGGCCATTCATTACCTATGATATCTGAATTTTAGATGGAGTGGTCGAAACCTCAACAACAGGGCTCTATACCATCTGCTCGAGCCGGACATGCTGCAGTTACAATTGGTGACAGTTGGTATATCATTGGCGGGGGTGACAATAAAACTGGTTAGACCCGAATGCTTCCTCTACCAAATTTCAGAATAACCTCGTAAACATTTGGTTAAAGTTCTTCAATATCATGCCATCCTGTTGTAATCTGAACGCAATGACGTATGTATATGGTTTCGAACCAAAGTTTGTTGTCGTAGCGTGCACAACGTGGGTATACCGTCCTTCTTGGATTTCCGGCTCTGGGTACTCTTTCCTTATACTTCCATCCTACAACCAAGTTCGCACATGGTATTGACTATTTGAGGAAGGTCCTATTTTCGGTATCAGTTTGGGACCATGTCTCCATGATCTCGCAGAGTCTTTACGGACGGTAGATTTATCTCTGTATTCTGGTGCTGACACAATTTCACGCTGGATGACTCTATTCAGGTATATCTGATACTTTGGTGTTGAATATGGCCACCTTGGTGTGGCACGTAGTAGCTACTGAGCAGGGAAGAACACCAATTGCCAGTGAGGTGTGATAGTTCTGTGACCTCCTATCTCCTTAAATTCTGCCAGCTTTCTATTAACCATCTATTTCCTCGAGCGTACATCCCTTAAAATCATCGTAGTCATGTTCGTACTCATGCGCGGAGAGGGTGAGATTGTTTGAGGATGCATATATACGATCTCATAAACTATGTGTACTTAATTCTTGTGTGTTGAACCGCGAGACTAAGTTCTTGGTTCAACCGTATACTTCCCAATTCGCTCAAAGGTCATGTATCATTTATCATTGCGAGCACAATCCTCATCGCATGAGTGCTTTGATGTGCCAGGGCTTAAGTGTGGTATCTACGGTCCTACGCGGTGAAGAGACTTTGATATCCTTTGGGGGATACAATGGGCGCTACAGTAACGAGGTGTGTGTTTCTTAATTGGGTTGAAGTTATTCCAGTTACTTGGTCATGAGGATCTCTCACAAAGGTTTTGTACATCTGCACCTTCTATATGTTCGTTTAGTTTGCATGAGATGTCCTGTAGAGAGAAGTTAATCTTATCAGAGCAACATTATACCGTCTTTTTAGGTGCATATGTTCATAGCAAGCCCTGCTGAGAAGGCAAAGCAAAAGGTGCTTCAGTCTCCAGCCGCAGAAGCAGCTGCTGCCTCTGCTGCAGCTGCTTTTGCAGTTCCTCGCTTGACGGTGAATGGGAGCGTGTCTGCTGAAGCTGCACAAATGGAGTCACAAGCTCTATCACCAAAACCTCAAGAACCAGAGCTACCAGCGACGAGTGTCCAGGACATTGTTCAACAGGTAAGAGATGTCAGTGCCTTTCTTCGTCAGTCTATGCTTGAAAACTAGACGAATACAGCTTTGAATCCTACCTGACATTCTCGTCTACACACAGAAAGAGGTGGACTCGTGGTCAGTGGAAAAGCTGCAAGAGGAGCTGGAATCAGCAAGAGCTGAGGTGGCAAAGTACAAGCGAGATCTGGCTTCAACTCTTCTTGAGTATTCCGACTTAGAGCAGGTTCGCCGGGACATTTTGCATGGATTTCATTTGCTTTCAATATCTCATAAGGGGTCCAGGGCTTTATTTTCTTCAATAAAGGCGTGCTGGTCGTCTGATTCCTTGACAAGAGAGAGGGAATGGGCGCTATCCTGAGCGCTTTCCAGCCATGTAAAACACTAGACGAAGCATGATGAAATAAGCTGCACCCTTCTCTTGCACGAAGACCATACCATCTGAATGGATGTTAAGCTGGTGGTGGTATGAACATTTACAGGAGCTTACTGCTGTAAGGGGCCAGCTCGCCGATGAGCAATCTAGGTGTTTCAGACTAGAGGTACGTCAAGGACATTCCATGTACTGTAGATATTAATATCTAAATTGGAGCAACAGGTTTCGTTATAAACATGTTATCCTTCAAGTTCAAATGCACTTAAAACGCATCACCGAAGGCACATTTGAGTATCCCATTTGAGTAATGTGTTGAAGTCCAAGTCGCGTTACTCATTTGCTTCACCGTTTCTAATTTTGATCACTTGTGAATGTTGTGTAGGTGGATGTCGCAGAGTTTAAACAAAAACTACAATCACTGGATTCTCTACAAAAGGAGGTTGAGCTTCTCCGTCGCCAAAAAGCTGCCGCAGAAGAAGTTGCTGAAATTGCATCACAAAAGCCTAATACTGGGGGAGGAGTATGGGGTTGGCTTGCCGGTAGTCCGCCCGATACGAAGCCTGGTATTAGAGCATAATGGTACGGCGGATAAGTCCAGTCCCAAAAGATGGGTTCGGAAGAGCATACTGTCCCGATATTTTAGCATCAACAAAATTGGTACCACTCTTGACTAAAGATCTTTGTAGTAGCAGAGTAGCAAGCTTATGTATGTGTACGAGAGTTCAGAGTGGTAGACATGGAGGTGAGAAAAGAGGTACCTACTGAATTTTTATCATCTTATGTGATCTAGGACAAAATATGTCCCATCATTCAAAATATTGAGCACCACTCAATGACATGACATGAGACGTAAAACTGTTCATGAACAAGGCCGTACTCCTTTTCCTCTCATGGAACTTGTGCTAGTTTATTCTCTTATCTTTGGAATGGCGTGAGTGACTGCGCCAATTGGACGGGACATTGTCTCCTATGTCATTGACAATTTCCCCTTCAACTGAATCCACAAAGTGCTCGAAATTTCGCCTCCAAGCTGGACATTGAGGGAAGCAAGCAACTATCTGCACAACAGCCCATGCGGTATGTTGAGACACAAGGATGGCTTTTGTTCGGATTTATCATTCTATTTGGATCTTCTTAAGTTTCTCCCCATGGAAGCAGCATATGGAAGCAGAAATCCACGACGCTTGAGCGATTGGTAAATTCGAAGTAACTGCTAATTCACCTTCGGTATCCCGGATTTCTTGTTCCGGTGTGTAGACTACTTATGTAAGTGAGTTCTTGTAGCTATGTAGCGTTTGTTCTCTGTCAAATGGTCAAGTAAGAAGGATACAATCAATCAATGAGGATGTATTATATTTTCGATAGAATCCTTGAAAAGCAAAGATGTTTATATTAAGGTGCATATACCAATCCAATGAGGTGATTGGAGAAATTGCAATTTGTTTATTTTTAAGTCTTCTTTCATTCATTAGCTAGTTAATAATACACCATTTGATTTGAGATTTTGAAGTTATTCATAACAACTTGATTGTAAAATCCTAGAGCAAAAGGTAGAGTTACTCAGTTTGGAATGATTGGATTCCACGATGTCACAATGTAGACCCATAGTTGTAGTTCAGCTTATTATCATTTTTCAAGATGTTTAATCTCGTAATAAAGTCGAAATTCTGAGATTCGGCGCTCTAGCGTATATAATCCGTTATTGAAAAGCTCGATGATCTTTTTGACGACTAAACGCTCTTGCTGATAAAAGATGTCACAATGATATTTGTTATTCCAAGCCTACGAGACATGCGTATCACACGTATTGGCTTCGCAGTATGCTCCGTGTAGCCACCCATGAAAAAGCTGCATCGGCATTTCGGTGGCACGTACAACTGTTTCGAAAATCTGGAAAGAGAAAGAAATTATCAAATGGGTGTCGTTAGAATCAAATCAAGATATGTTTAAAAAAAATTTTACATTGACACGAGTGCAACTTCTTATGGAAATGGTGCAACAATGGCATGTTCGTATTGAGATCAATGCGCCCACGCTCAATGTGATGGGTGAGATGTTCAAGAAGAAGCCTATGTTTTTTCAAGACAAAATTTTGCTTGACTTAAGAGATTAACAGAGTGATTAACATCTTCACATGCAATTTCTTTGCAAACATTTGTTGTGTCAAATGGATGTTTAGGAAGTATTTGGAGCGCATTTCAACATGGAGTAAGAGAAGGTGCGGAGAACAAAACAGTATCAGTGTCATGGAAGTGGAGAAGCGTCTGCAACAAATTCATGAAATGTTATGCGATATACCACTCGAATGCATCATTAACATTGACAAGTCGGCTTTATAGCATCGCACGATGTCATCAAGATCGTTCTGGTCGTGGAGTGAAGCAAAGTGAAGAACTAATTACAGTGACGCTTGGAGTTAGTGCTTCAAGTGAAAAGTTTGTCACTAAGGTGATCACGAAGAGTGCTCGTCCACGTGCTTTGAAAGACATTCATGACATAAGTAAAGCGTTCAGAATTATTTATGATCATCAAGCTAAAGCTTGCCAGGATACATTTACATGTGTCTGCTTCACAAGTACAAAAAAATTGCCAAGGACCGCAACTACATCTTTTACATACTTCAAGACTACTGTTTTTCTCAGGTTTGTGCGTCTAAGATTTTAGATCTATCGGATCAACGAAATCTTTTTTCGGATTTGAAAACCTGTGTATCATTTTTTTCCCTCCGAATGCTACTAACGAATGTCAACCTCTTAATCAAGATATCATTCGATCTTTCAAAGCTCATTTTTGTCATGCTCAACTGAATCATTTAATTGTGAATATAAGATGTGGAAGGCGAGTGAACGAGCATCTTATTCTCAATTTCCAACAACAATAATATACATCTACATAATGTACTTGGTTGGGTGAAATTTGCATCGGATGGCATAGAAAAAAATACTATTCGAAGGTATTTTGTTAAAGCCAACTGTCTACCTCTTGTATCTAACGTAATTTTGAATCAAGATATAGATAGATATAGATAGATACAGAACCAGCTCAAATCAGGCCGTGAATGATTTGATGAAAACTATTCAAGAAATTTGACTTACTGATTCTTTTTCATTGTCCTTGGGTCTTGATCACTCAAGTATAGAAGTAGTTGCCGAATAGCTTATTGACCTCAATGCTGTTGATGCTTCTGGCGATGATTATGATAACGATGTTAGCATTATCAAATCGGTTTTAAAGCAACATAATCTCTTGCAGAGTGATAGTACATCGAATGATGATGATTTTGGTGAGGTTTCACCTTTGGTGATAGTTGAGTAGGCGAATCGAGCGATCACTAACTTGATCAATTTTTTGTCTATAGAATCGTTTTTATCAACAAAATTAGAAAGTAAGTTGCTTTGCAACCTCCAAAGAGCTCATACTCCTTTGATACAACAACAATTATTGAGAAATTTAGACGATTGACACAATCGACAATCAGATTATAAACTATATTTCTATGATATGATATATCTAATTTTCTTTCTTTTTGAGTTTAACACACGTTGGATGGTGGATGTGGAGTTAGGATTCAGAAAGTTTTCCGCAGATCTAAATTTTTCTCTCTTGAGTTTAACACATGGTATTAGTCGTGTGAGTTGATTGCTGGATGCATGTGAGAAAGATTTCTATGATAAAAAACAACAGAATTCATTGAGAGGATCTATATTCAGATGTCGGAATCACCACAGGCTTCCGGAAATGGCCAAAATTTGCTGGAATTGGCCATTGTGCCAACCGATTCTCTGTCAAGTTTTTCACCTAGCTTTTCTAGGGTTAAGCGTATTCCCAATACGCAATTTATTTTGGATGGAATTTCTATATTTTAGATCCAGATTGAGTATCATCGATCAATTTATGGATATTGTTTGCAAGTCCGTTAGTAGTGTTGGCTTTCATTTTTGTACCTTGCTTGCTAACTATTAAGTCGTCTGAAACTCCATGAAACTTTCTGTATAGCAAGTCCAGAATATCGAGATGTTAACATTTTGACTCGAAGTCATAATGAGAAGAATGTACCAAAGGACAATGCTGGTGATTATGGAAGTTTAGTTCTGTACCTAAAATTTTGTTGATGAATATTCCCTTTTGTGTTCCTGATTAATAATGAAGTACTAGATTGATGTAATTCCATGTCCAGATTACGGGATGACAAGGGCTCAGCAATAAGTACATAAAGCACTAAGTCTACGTCAAGCGCAAGATTGGCAGCCTTCGCAAATCTTAACACTGCAGCTCCCTCAAATAAATGCGTTTGATTAGCATAAAACATAAAAAACAGCTCGATTCTTGAGATTCTCAAGAGCCACGAACCTCCAACTGTTCCTTGTTGTCATGACCAGGGCAATTAGAAGTTATATGAAGTTGCAAGTTCTTGTTTGTGATCATTGTGATGCATTCACTAAATAAACTCTTCTTAAAGAAAGAAGAACAGAGTTTCATCTCATGAAGATAGTTCGATAAGGTGCAACAAAATTGTGAAACTTACTATAGTGAAGATTGGGTCTTGACCTAAATATAACAATAAATGCACTCATGCACGTTGAGATACTTGAGAGTGGAGGACTACGGAAATGCTGTGAAATCCTTCGTTTTGATTAAAACGATGGGAGCGAATTTTTATTCATGATCCACAGAATTAATCATCATTTCATGAAAAAGTACTTTCTCACTTGAAAATGCCAAAGAGGATGTGTATTGACATGCCTCACCGATCATGAAAAGATCAATCCATAAATACTTACATCACTCCATCCACTAATAAGTGAAAAGTTGCTTCAATTGAGATGTCTTAATTCACACACTGGCAAGACACACAATTTTGTTGATGGAGTCTTTCAAGTATAGCTCAGATGGAGTGAAGCCTATGTCGGATGAAATTCAAGATCAAGCGAGGTTTGCAAAAAGCATGAATGTGTCTAAGTCGACCGATGTGACGTTGGAAAAGTGGCAACTAGCTCTAGTACCTTGCGCAGTTCAAGTTGAGGTTGAGAGAGCTTGCTCAAAGCCACACCATTCCATAGGATGGGAAGACGTTTCTCATAAGGCTGGCCAAGAACCCGTACAGAGTATCACCTCGTATATCGTCTTCTACAACTCGTAAGGGTATTGTAAGACACTTCTTCTTACTTCAGCTCTTTGAATGTCATATCAAAAACTTTGTCTATGTCACTTTCCTCTTTGCCCACATCATTTGATCCGTAACACGGATTTAAGGATTGAGAAGACTGTAAGCACTGAGAAGAAGCGTTCATTTCAGCCGCGAGTTGGACTCTTAAATGTAGGGATAGATCAATCAGCAAGCTCTAAACCGAGACTTTTAACTCTAATCAAAGACTTTTGGCAATTATAATAGCTATTAAAGCTCAACACAGTCACTATTGAAAAATCTAATGACACTATTAAAAATAGTGACATATTGTTATTATTGTATAGAATTACCAGTTAGAAACTAATGGTTCTTCATTTTCATGTCACTAATTGAAGTATGTCACTCACACGATATGACACTATTGGGAGGTTTAACTCTCTAGCTTTTTGAGATTAGATCTATAAATTTTTGTAATACATAAACATGATTGTTTGTAATAAATGTCAGTGTGACGATCTTCCGAGATTTCCGCTGGCTCCGTTTAGGTTTCAACAGATCCAAGTTCTTTGATCGATACTCTAGAGAATATGAAGCTGGGTTGTGTTTTTTACGACATGTGCCACCAAATTTGGATTTGTCAAGCTCCCGTTGTGATCGTGAAGGTGGGAAATACTTCGGCAATGTATGTCTTTCTATATGTCCAACATAACTTTTCCCAACTTTCATCAATTGCGTTTTATTTCTCTTGCCATTATTATTAGCTATTTGGAGTCTAACATTCAAGTTAGTGTCGCAAGTTAGGCCGCTGCCACATGACCGGAAGCCGGCACTAAGCACCTGGTTAAAAGATAAACTGGTTTTCGTAGGCCATCTGAAGTTAATCCGATAATCAATGTCGTCCAAGGTCAATCCACAAAATACGAGTACCTCACTCTGCACAATGATGTTTGAGTTGGGCTAAATCAAGACGTTTGAAAACTACATTATTCAATTTTATGGAGAGAGCCCCGGAGTAATTCCTTGGGTGTTCACTCCAATTAATTAGTTAGTGTTCGCTTCATGGCAATGAGTTACATCGTATCTCATAACTTGGAAGTTGAATCAAGGCCTACCGAGCTTGACATAGGACACCATGCTGGAATCGTATGCTTTTGACTGGGCCGCCATCAGAGCATCTGCTGGCGACGACTGCGCTCGCATACACTTTGAAGTACCTTACGGGGAAAACATCTATTGGTCCACAGGATCAAGCACCCAAGCGAATGCAGAGTTAATCCGGTAAACTTTACCACACGGCCCAAAGATAAAGCTTTTTTTGGAGGCTTCACTCCGCCAGCTGGAGTTAATCCGGTAACCTCTATCTCACAACCGGCAGATGACTTCGTAGAGACAAGAAGTAAAGTGGAAAGAGTAAAGTGGGAAGACGCAAAAATACACTCGGATTTAATCAACCCCTTAAACTCAAGTTTTTTAGGCGGAAGAGCCTGGTACTTCGGACCAACTAATTTTAATGCCAACTAGGATATACTAAACTGCCGCTCCCTCCCGTGTGGTAAAGGGGGCCGTTGGCATGCCAATGACCGACGCGGCTTCATTGTCACTACCGGTCGTGTGGTCTAAGCTCATTATTATCATATTTCAAGATTTTTGTAACTCAATGTCCAATCAAATACTATCGAGAAATAATACATATCATAATAAACTATGAAAATAATGATAATAATATGTATGTGATTGTATGCATTATACATGATATTTCTCTAGTTTTGATTAGGTTACCAAGCACATGTCAAATCTAAGAATATGCATTGGGAAGCAACAAATTGGAATTCAAATATCTCAAGAGTATTAAGGAATAATTTTTTGGTCTTGATAATTTATTAAACAAGATCAACTCTTTACTATAATATGCTTTTGGTGAATATGTATAAAATGTCTTTGTATAAAAACATGGTAACTTATTAAAACATAAAAAAAAATCTTCAATGATTTTAAACATAATGCAGGTAATGCAATCAAAAAATAAAATCAAAGTTGAGCTCAACCTTATTATAGCATCTACTACAAAGTGATTGAAGTTCTCATATGAATAGTCATACTAAATGATCATAATTACAGATCATACTAATGTTGTTATGGAATGACATGAAGTGGTAATATAATAATTCACGCGAAGTGATATGAATAATTTATATTGAATGGTATGAACTAACAAGTATAAAATTGATAAGAACCATGTCACACACACGTTGATACGAGAGAGATGTTTTAGATACAAATAGAAAGTAATAATACATGGATACAAAATTATTTGAAGTAATCTTTTTATGAATATAAATAAAAATTATTGATACAAACCAATACTCTTATGATAAAATTCAACCTAACCAAAAAAAAGAATTTTAAAAAAGAACACCTAGCAAAGATACGTGACGAATAATGTATCATATATTGATGTGTTGGTGAACAGAACTGATACACTTTTTGTGGGGACAAAAACTTGGACTATGTATGAAAGGAAGTAAGAAGGAAAAAATCCTATATTGATTATGGAGTTTAGTGTCTTTATGACATGAGTTAAAGTGAAGATTGTTAGTGATAACTCAGGTTGTTTTCATAACTTCAAAATCATATCTGCATTCTATTTTTTAGACTACAAAGAAGTATGAGTTGTAGCTCGCCACCATACATTGTGTAAGTTTGACAAAAGATAGTTTCTTTATGTGGACGAAGCCAAAGTCAAACATCGTACTTGTCGGTATTGTTTTCGAGTCAGTGCACTTTTGGCTCTTCTTGTGTTTTTAGTTAACAAAGTTTTGGATTAATTCTTAAAATGAAAGATGTTGTTTGTTGAAATGTGATAAGATTTGCCATGTTAGTAAGTACTTTTGTGTGCAGATCAAAGTTGATTCTTCTTTAGCCAATAAGGCTGAAGAGTTGATCCAAAAAGTATGATTTGCTCGATATTGAATGATGACAAAGTTATGTCATATGCAACTTACCAAAGAAAGTTGGTGATGTATGGATTCTTAATTAGTGCTAGTTCTTATAAATAGTTATAACATTAAATATATTTTTTGTAAGTTCTTAGTATCAAACTGTTCATATGTAATGAAAAAAAGATCAACTTGTAATATTGAATATATGGAGATTCAAGTGTTTCATGGAGAATGAAACATAACAAAGATAGCTCTTTAACCTAGAGCTAATTAGTACTAAATTGTATTCAAAACATGACAAAGAAAAAATATAAATAGCTAACAAAATTGCTGGTAAAGTCTACCTATGATCTTCATGTGAAATGTGCAAAGTAGCATAATGTTATCTAAAAATTTTCTAAGAAATATTTTTGATCAACGCAACAACTAGAATGAATTTACGATAAATCTTGATAAGCACGATACTTTTATTTAGAATTGCATGTTTGAAAAAATTATACCTAGCATCAATGTGTTTCATTTTTTTTTAAATCACTTGATTTGCAGCAAGATGTAACACATTTTGACTAACAATCTTGTGTTTCAATCTCATTTCAGTGATAAACTCTTTCAAACAAGTATCTTCCTTTGTTAATTTTGTTGCCGCTATATTTTTAGCTCTATTGTGAACAAACCTACACATTTTTGCAAAGTAGATCTCTAATTAATGCATCCACTATCAAGTGTAAACACATATCTAGTTGTATATTTTTTCTTGTCTAGATCTTATTCAATCAACATCATAGTAGACTAGCAACAATTTGACATTGTTTAATAAAGAATCAAACAATAAAACAATAATGCTTAATACTCTTCAGTTATTTAAAATTTCATTCACTACTTGTCAATGCAGTTGTCCTAGATTTGACATGTATCTATTAGGTAAGACCGACATTTGTATGTGTGAGTTGTTATTAGAAGTAATCAAAGAGATGACAAAGATTATTTAGTTAACACTAGGTTTAGTTAATTATAACTAAATATAACTATAAAGACTATATTTGGCAAAATAATTAGAGTGTTTCTAGAATTTTTGAATGATCATTATTATATTTTCTCCTATGAAAGTTTAGATTTTAAATAGAGAAGACTTTGAATACATATCAATTTTGATTGATTTTGATTCAGTGATAAAATTTTTATTGATTAGAGCAAGTCTAAAGTTGACTTGGTGTCAAGTATAAATTCTAGAAGTTTCAAGACATCAAATGACATTTTGTCTTCACAATCTAAGGACAAAGAAGTTTCTAGAATGTTTAATTAGGCCAATAGCATGTTAACACGTAATGACAATTAGTCAAATCTATCAAGATTTATCTTACTAAAAGTATGTTTGATGATTATTATTATGTGTTTACAGTGGTAATCTAGCTAGTAGTATAAGTCGGGAGTCTGACATGTTAAACTTGTTAAACATACATGAAACGTATTTGCTTTGACTTGATCATAATTTTTTTACTCTAGATTTCTATGAATATCCAATACTCACATTCTTTTGATCTTAGTCAAATTCTTTATCTTCAACGCAAACTTGATGATCTCTTCTTATGCTTGGCTAGCTCACGGAGGAGAGCTAAAAATTTAGCAAGTGCGCTATCAAGTAAGATTACGTTCCAAGTTTTGGAGAAAGAGTTTTGGCATCCTTGACAAGGTGACAAATAATCTGAAAGGGAGTAAATAAGTGAAGAAGAAGATTTTTTTTATCTAACAACACAAGGTTGAAGTTCAATTGTTTGGCAAAAGCAGATGACGGTTATTTATTCTAGGGAAGAAGTACATGAAATAGTCAAATACAATCAACGTAGTGATTATCTACTTTGGAAGACTAATGAAAGCCAAGCTAAAGGCTATGGTAATGATAAAACATATGACTTGCAAGATCTTCAAGAGCTTGATGAAAGTATAGCTATACAACATTTACAACTTTCAAATCCAAAACAAGTGGATAAATATATAAGTTATACTATATTATTTGAAACTCTTGAGCAACAATTTCATCGCAAAGTGTCATCAAACATAATTTATGTTTCCTCAAAGTTGATTAGCTTCAAGATGAAATATTTTGACACAAAGATCTAAGATCATATTGATGTGTTTGATAAACTTGTCAATCATCTTCACAATCTTGGAGAGAAAATAGGTAATGAAAAAAAACTCTTTTTTTATTGAAATCATTGTCCATCCCTTATCATGTGTATTGCTTCATTGTGACAAGCAAACAATCATTTCAACAAAAATTGTAAATGATTTATTGATTTATGATTAACATCAAAAAATGACATTTCCTTCTTCTTCATACTTCTTTTTTCCATATGGCACTTAATGTGTTTTGAGGTCAGTCATATTCATGAAATAACAAGGAAAAAAGCCTAGAGTAACAACTAAATATTCATAAACTCGACTTAGCTTCATATAAGAGTTGGTTCAAATTTATAAATGAACATCATTTTGAATACATATGAAGTTAAATTTCTCACAAAATTTGAGAAAATTGTTCAAGAGTTATGTGAATTCAAAGTTGAAAGTTTTGGTAGTACAGGTTTTGAATAATTTCATATGTTTGATTAAAAAAAACTTGCTTAACTTTTAACTTGAATTTGAATTACCTAGAGTTGGATGATATTTGATATTCATGTTCGTGAATATTGATAGAGTGTGGAAATTTCTTTGTAGCTTGCAATCTAATATAGTCATCTTAGAACAACTGTAACTTCTAGATCACTTAGAAATTTTGATTAAGTTGTCCAAAAAAGTTTTTACTTACGGTCTACAAGCACAAGCACGAAGAGTAAGAGATCATGACAATTCAATTTTGGGATTTTATTTTTTGGCAAGAACTTTTATCATCATAGAATATAATGATGGAATAGATGAATTTGAATTGAGATACTTGACTCTTTGAAGATGATGAGTGGTTGATCTAGATTTACAACTCATAATCTATCTTTGGATGATACATTTCTAATCTTTGTTTAATTGATGGAGAATCAGAGAATGCCACACATGGTTACTAACTAACACATATAGATATGATCAATGACCATCTTGCTATTTTGATTTAGAGCTGCAACAATGGTTAGATCACTAAGTCATTAATTCGCATGATTGTAAAAAAACCATTTATATGTATGACATGAAAACAACCTCAAGTATGTTGAGAAATACATGATTGATATGAAGTTTAAAATAATGAATACGATATAATAAAATACAATAAACAGAATGATTATATATTTGCGTAAAGTCAAAGTTAAAATCTAAATTCTACACTTCAACGATAACAATTGAAAAAATCTACAAAAGCAAATAGTGAATATTTTTATTCACTATTGTATAACCTTGGATTTTGAAATATGTGTATAAAAATAATAAAAATATTCATATGATTATTTACATTTAGTATTTATAGATCATTATTTGAATCTAAAAAAATAAAATGAAATAGTCAAATAGGTAATATAATTTTTCTTAATACATTTGCTTGTATGTATGTAGTTTGATAACTTTAATAATTGTTCCAGTTAATTCCTTTTTTGGGGTAACCTTTGTTGGTGATGTATGGATTCTTGATAATGTTTGTATGTAACATAAAATGCTTATATGCATTGTATGTTACATTAGAAAATTCTTCTATACTTTCTCACATCAGACGGATCAATTTTTAAAGGAAATGATCAATCATGTACAGGCATGGTTATACTAGTCACCCGCCTAAATTACCTAAATACGTTAAATTTAGTCTCCTTTAAAAAAATATTTTAGACTAATTTAGTCTTTCTGAAAATGTTAATTTAGACTAATTTAGGATAAAAATAAATTAATTTAGACTGATTTAGTATTTAGAGAAAATTAATTTAGACTAATTTAGTCTCTTGGAAAATTAATCTAGATTAGTTTGGTCTTGTTAATTAAAAATTATTTTGACCATTTTCAAAACAAATTTTCTGAAAAATATTTGTGAATCAAAATTGTTCATAGAACATAACACAGTCAAAACAAATTTGTTTTGACTTCATGATAGTTTTTATTCAAAAGTTTTCATTACAAAATTTTTACCAAACATTTGTCAATGCTCGAACTGTTCTATGAACAAAGACTGTTTTGTCTGCAAAACTCCTTCTAATCCAAAGTTTGATAATCTTTTTCAAAACAAATCTTGATCCCAACGCAAAATTGAAAAATCAGACTCTACCGTGATGGTTTCAGGAAAAAGCGTCGCAATTACACCACAATATTCCATCAAATTTGGAAATTGAACACCGAAAGAAGACCAGCCGTTCTTGAAACTTGAACTACTGGAAAGCGAATCGATGACGCTCTTAATCACTGGCTCACATCTATGTTATCAATTCGATTAGATCAAAAAGAATGCTTCAATCAAAAAGCATGTTGCCTCATCTTTTGGATGAAATTTGCTGCAAATAGCTTGATGAGTTCATGTGGTAGCACTTGGGAAATAGAACCACAATCAATCATTACGTTATTGTTTTGATCTCGATAAGCATAAATTTCACGGATTTGATAGCAGGCTGTGACATAAACAATAGCGATGTCTCGTTGAAGATCGCTTAGATCGCTTTCTGTGGCTTTGTTAAGTAAGTGTTCAACCCAAGAAGGCAGACCAATGAGAAATTCTTGAACACTAGACAAAGCGACCGGCTATGACGTGAGTTGATAGATCAACATTCGCAATTGATTCTGTGTTGAGCGGTCCAATTACTCCAACATTGGCAATGAAAGTTGCCACAAGGTTATCCAAGACACTTTGCTGTTGAAGTACAAGAGTAGTTAACCCTTGAATAGTATGAAAAGGAATAGCTACTTTCGTGGTGAAATGATGCATAGAAAGAAGTGCAACCAATCAAAGTCTGGTTGTTTTGAGTTGATATGAACAAGTAACTGAGTTCGGTGGATTTTGAACCAAGTGATGACTTTTTCTAGCGAAAGCCAACGATTGACAACAGGAGGGCATGTAGTTTGCATTTACTCAATCAAATTTTGTTGTCGTGTTAAGTGAGTATTGAATCTAGTCATCATTGAAAAAAATCGTTCTTTGATGACATTGTTCATTACCTCTTCCATAACAAGATCTAGTTGATGGGCTCCGCATCAAATTCAAATTAAAAAAACAATTCTTGTGCATCACATCGGCAAGGCGGGTAACAACCCCGGTAATCCGTCCAGTCATATTGCGAGCCCCGTCAGTTGTCAAACCAAGAAGACGATTTGTCCAATTAGGACAGAGCACTGTCAAAAATTTGCTCACCATTGTGAACATAACTTCACATATGTGGCGATCAAACATCGGAAGTGCACAATCATGCAACTTAACAATCGAATGATAGTCGCGAATGAAAATCCGGAAACGTATGTCAAGAAATGAAGTGCTCTGATGTGTCGTCGAGTCAAGTGCTATTGAAAATTTCCACGAACGTCGAAGAAGTTTCAAAATCTATTGAAGATTGGCAGCGCAGATTATCCAAACAAAGTTACTAATTTTGTGATGAGAACATGTACGTATAGCAGGATTGCCCAAAACATCATATGTACAACCGACAAGTTCGGATGCCATACGAAGTAATGTCTCCCAAGATACGTATCGCATAGCAAGACGAAACAACATTGTTTTTGTCTTGGAAATTGTCACTAAGTAAAAATAATTAGTAACAACGTACTTCAATTCAACACGATGAAACAATGATAAGGCGCGTGCTTTAGACTTGGTGGCTGCTTGTCGACGTTGGGTTAGTTGGGTATTATTTTCACCCATACTACCAAACAGATGTGTATCTTCTTCTTCATCTTCTACATCACTTTCTTCTTGTTCTTCAGGATTGAACATCATATTGCCGACAATGATATCAACAATATCTCGTTCAATTTCATATAAAAGATCTCTTTCATCTTCCAAAGAAGACGGAAAATGAGCTTTAAGAGAATTTTTAAATGCAATTGGCCCATCGTCAAAAAATGAATTACGATCTGAAGAAGTTTCTAAGGTTTGATACACATCCCATTGTTTAATATGTTGGGTACAAAGATGATGCTCAATATTGTCATAACAAAAAGGCGATTTCCATGCTTGCACAGAAGATGCCACTTTTTGTTTTGCATCTGCCTTCTCTTCCCGACCAAATGTAATACAGAACCTACATTGCACACCCATCACTTTTGACGATTTTGAGTTTCGACTTACAACCTTTGATCCAAATTTTTCGTCATTTTCTTTCATGTAAGCAGATGGTCGTTTTTTTGTCATTATAAAAATGGCAAAAATTTGATGCCCACAATAGTTTTCACTTCTTTGCTACTACCCTGCAGCATTTCAAAAAACAAAAAATTAGAATATATAATTAATAAAATTAAATATCATTATAATAACGTTGAATTTCATGCATAAAGTTGAGTAAAACTGGAAAAAAACTAGAGAGCATTACGTTGAGTGTATGGCACTCTGTGTAACAGGTAGTACGTGGTTGCAACGGTTGAATTTTGACTTATGTTAGGGAAGAGGGAGACATATAGAAATTTTCCTGCATCGGCCAGTCCGGCGTCGGCTGTGGCCAACAAGGTCAAACGCGAGCCACGTGTCCGAATCCATTCGAAGGCAGTCCCAGAAGCGCTCTACGTCACGGTAATTCCTGACATGTGCCGAGCGCCGACTTGCGGTGACCGCATCAGCAGATGCCCGTGCGTTGAGCTGCGGCAGTATGTCAGCATGTTCTTCAATGCAGCGCGGTCCGACATGGTGGATCAGGTTTTTTGATGCGAGCAGAAACACTATTACAATCCTCTACAGCACACAAACCGATTGACTGCCTCGTAGGCTGCTTAGTATCCTTCTGATCGGGGAGCGAAGGGCGATGGCGAGGTCAAAATGTCTTGCTTGGCTCCCTGCTCTTCCGTTGCCACCTCAGAAAACATCAACTGGCTCAGAATGGCGCTCATTCTTGACTGTTGAGTCGAGCCAAGTCCTCGGCCCTGATTAATGAGGTCGAAAGCAAGTGACGAGCTCATCAAATCCACTTTGAGTTGGAAGACTTATTTGGAGCAGTTAGGCCAAGTGCTCATTACTGATTCATTGATCGATTTGCAGTCATAATTACTCTTAGCCTTCTGTCAATGCAAATTGCTCCCTCTAGGTTGATATTGCCGCAGCAGCGTCCTAGATGCATGCAATTCCCTGAGCTGAGCTTGGGAATGGTCGGCAACCTTGTGCCTGCAATTCTGGACATTGTCTAGTTAAAAATACCGTCGGACTTGTTCAGGAACTGGGACTTCGAGACTGACTTCTTGTCCCGGGATCGGGTGTTGGGTGTTAGGGCCTCCTTAGTCTCAATAGACCAACATGGTCTCTGAGACCTACTTGCCTTGCTTGACGGTCGTGAGGAGACGAGGGCAGATTCGCCAATTCACGTGCTCATTACTTCCAAATCACGATTTGAGTGATCGACTGGGACGTCGAACTTGTCATCTAGGTACAGAGTTGGGAGTTCCAGAGACTATGTGAGAAGCTGAGGAATGTTTTGAAAATCAAAGAGAGCATTTTGGTGATGGAACTCTGCGGACTGGAATGTCTTTTTCCTCCAAGCGACGAAGCGCATGGATCATCACGCCATTCTCTGCACACCTTGATTCCATACTTGCAAGTCAAGTGAGAAGTCTTGAAGAAGTTGTTATAGTGCAAGAATTCCAAAGGAGTCTCGCGGGTGGATGTTTAGATCGATTTTGATCGAAGCAAAATCCACGGGCCAAACGATCACTTTGATGTTTTCTAACGAGAAATCACTACACTATATTGCTCGGCGCCAGATCAGCCGGCGAGCAAATCGAAGCGCAATGATTTCAATTAGAGGTGAATGTCGATGAAGGGAAGCTTTGGTTCCATGGAGGATTCATAGAATGCGCATAAACGGGAATGTTATCGCTGCACATCACATTCAAACCTCCTCAAAAAGAATCGCTTAGATGCAGTTCCGCGCCTCTCTCCTGTCACACGAGTCATGGAGTACGAGCCAAACACGATGCAGTTTTGTGTACTGCTAGAAGACACAAGAGAGTTCTAGACTGAGTAAAAACATGTTCGAGAACGCGGACAAGATCAAAAGTGAACAAAGATCAGACGAGCAGGAATTGTAGGTCATACGAGCGTTAAAAACTGTTAGAACCTGAAGAGAAGAGAGTATTAAAATGAAGAGCATGTAAAGACAAAAATTGAATGACAACGCATAGAAGAAAGAAAGTTTGCAAGAATTATCTTCGCTGTCCAGGTAGTATATTCACTCTGTAGCATCAAACACTCTGTCAAATCGACAAACTCTCTAGGAATTCGAATGGAAAAGTGATCGAACACTCTGTCAAATCGACAAACTATGTAGGAATTCGAACGGAAAAGTGAGGTGCATTTCTATAAGAGAAACTTGATCAGGAAAATGAGGTGCAGTAAACAGCGAGAACTGTTTTATATATTTTGACTTGCATGTAGAAATCCGTTGCAGGAAGTACTTCACGTCGCCTTCTCATTGGGGTCTAGTTCTTGATTTAGTCAGGCACCAAATCCTGCCCATTTTAGTTTAGGCGCCTAAACTAGTGCCAGTTTAAATCATTTAGGCGCCGACATATACGATCGCCTATTTGAACCATGCCTGATCATGTAGGATTGAAGAAGTTGGATCTGTGAAGATCCGCATGTTTGATGGATTCAAACTTATCACATATGTTACATTAGAGAATTTTTCTATACTTTCTCATATCAGAAAGATCAGTTCTTATGGGGAATGATCATTATTGTATGATTGAAGCTATTGGATCTTTGAAGATTCGTATGTTTGATGGTCTCAAACTTATCACATACGTGTATATTAGAAAAATTTTCTATACTTTCTCAGATCAAACGGATCAGGTTTTATGAAGAATGATCATCTTGTAGGATTGAAAATGTTAAAAGATCCGCATGTTTGATGGGGTCAAATGAACACTAATCCAAGTTAGATTTATTCCTGACATGAAAAAGAATTCAATCTTCGTAATATTCTAGCACACGGCCTAAAGTGAAGCTTTAAAAACGACGTCGTAGATTTTAATCACGTGATAAGATAGTACTTCAAGGACACAAGCACAATAATCTGTACATGTTAGAGGGCAATACCATTTGTGAAGAAGTTCACTTTACCGGATCTCGCGTTGAGATGTCTCTTGTATGACATTCTAGGCTATGACATATGAGTGACATGTTCATGTCTCTCCTTGACAAAAGGAAGGTGCTACATGGTTTGAATAAAGTTGACTTGACGTTTTGTGAACATTGTATCATGGGTAAGCAGCATAGGCAAGCCTTTGATGTTGGAATTCATAGTTACAAAGAGTTATTTGAGGATATAGATAATGACGTCTGAGAACACTTTCATATTGTTTTACTCTCTGGAAAGTTGTACCATGTATCATATAGTGATCATTGCTTAAGGTATATGTGAATTTGTTATTTACTTAAGTCTAAGGTGTTTGCAATTTTCAAAATTTGACGGATTCAAGTTGAGACTCAAATTGGACACATGATGAGATATTTGCGTACGGATAATGACGGGGAGTATACTTTTGAGGAATTTCAAAGTTACCGCAAAGAAGAGAGGAATTCTCGTCATCTCATCATGGTTTATACTCCACAACAAAATGTTGTTTTTGAGAGTTTCAATTGAACAATGTTGGAAAAAGTACGAAGTATGTTGAACCGATCATGTTTACCATGTGAATTTTGGGCCGAAGTTGCCAACATTGTAGTTTATTTGATAAACCTTTCTCCTTCAAGTGTTATCAATTTCTTAACACCATTTGAATTGAGACACAAACGTATGGCTCATTCTGGTTGTTTGAGTCGTATTGGTTGTACTACTTATATTTTCATACCCAATTAAAATAGGACTAAGTTAGATCCTACATCCAAGAAGTGTCATTTTCTTGGACATGCTAGTGGTGTGAAGGGTTACATGCTATGGGATTTGACTGCATGTAAGGTTATTTTCAATAGAGTATTTACTTCTGATGAGACTGGATCATTGAAAGAGGGAAGGGATCTCATGCTTTCCTTACTGACAAGGGAAAATCTACTCTCATGGATGTACTACTTGGTTGTACTACTTATACTTTCATACCCAAGCAAAATATGACTAAGTTAGATCCTACATTCAAGAAGTGTCATTTTCTTGGATATGCTAGTGGTGTGAAGGGCTACATGCTATGGAATCTGATAGCATGTAAGGTTATTTTCAGTATAGTAGTTACTTTTGACGATACTAGATCATTGAAAGAGGGGAGTGATCTCATGCTTTTCATACTGACAAGGTAAAATCTATTCTCACGGATGTTGTTAAGGGGCTCTCTACTCACGGATCTTGTTGAGTGAGAATTTGATCATTATGTGATTAATGATCTCACACGAGGAGGAGCACCAATACAAATGGAACAATTTTTTGAGGAACAACAAATAGAGGAGCAAGTAATCGTTGATAAGCCCCACATATCTGCACCAGACAATAGACTTTGACTAGAATCTTCTACTATGAGATCATCGAATCGGGCTAGTAGAGATCTTGCTATGTATGATGAATGAGCTGATTCATCTATTGCTGAAGATGTTGACATTGATATAGAAAAATGGTGATGGTAGTGTGTTGATCTTGGAGAAGAGTAACCTTCTTCATATAGTAAATCTCAAGCTTCAGTCAATAAGCTTGAGTAGAATGCTACTATGGAGCGTGACATGTAATCCTTGATAGACAACAAGACTTGAGAGCTTGTAGAACTTTCTAGGTATCAAGCGTTGATTGATTGCAAGTGGATGTACAAGCTGAAGGATAGTCAAGCGCATTTGACGAGGCAAGAATCTTCAAAGCCACGTTAATGACTAATGGTTTTACAAATGAAAAAGTTGTGGACTATAACAAAGTTTTCTCACATGTAGCGAAGTATGCTACAAGATTATATTAGGAATGTATATTCATAAGGATTTGTTGAAGAAGAGGTTATAGTTGAGTGAGGTCGAATATACTTGCCTAATATATTGACTCATGGCAAGTATATTCCATGTATACTTGGCAGGTTCAACATTACTTATTATAAAGGAGTATGTACTATTTTGGCAACACATTTCAGACTTTCCGTAACTCAATGTACTACCAATGTCATTGAGAAAGAAAAAATGTCATGTGATACTTATGAACAAGTTGTGGACAGCCTTAGGTATTTTATGATGTGCATGAGGTCTGATATTGCTCTAGCGATGAGCAAGGTGAGCAGGTACATGTCGAATCCATCGAATATTCATTGAGAAGCAGTGAAATGGATTCTCAGATATTTGAAGAGTGCTGAGAATTATGGCTTACTGTTTGATGGTTCATTGGACAATGCCAAGTACTTGTATTGCTACATTGATGCTAACTACGGACAAGATCTAGACTAGAGGAAATCTAAAACTTGATATGTGTTTACTCTTGGTGATGGAAGCATTAGTTGGAAATCTACCTTGCATAAGTGTGTAGCTAAGTCTACAACGGGAGTTGAGTATGTGGCGGTAGTAGAAGTGGCAAAGGAAGCTATTTGATTAGATAGACTTATCATTGAGATAGGATTGAAACAGTTTGTGATCAATCTTCATTGTGATAGTTAGAATGTTTTACATCTAGTTGCAAATCAAGAAGTGGACAGTAGAGTGAAGCTAATACATCTGATGCATTGACCGAAATTATTACTTTGGAGATTTTCTGACAACATTGTGCTACTATGCAGGTTTTGCATGGGAGCAAAAGTAGAGTTTGCTAGTAGTCTCTTCAGGTAACTTATATATTATTACTCTATATTGTTATTGTTACGGTTTAGTTTCAGTTAATTCTAGTTATAAAGAGTGAACTTGTGTTAGGTTTTTTTTCTAGAACTTCTCGTAGAGTAATTATGTAAGTTATAGAATTTACTATTGGCTCAACATGAGATAAGGGGAAGATGGTTGCAATAATTTTTTTTTTGAGATAACTTTTTATTTCTGTCCACTGAAGTCGATTGGGACTACGATACTTATACCCTCAGTCATTACTCTGTTGCTTGTCGCAGCATGTTTTATCAAAGCTATTTCTTTTGCCCCTAGACGTAGCTTGAGAATGAACCACATAATCTCGTGTATACTCGCGTCCTCTATACTTTGTGTATATGTAATATGTTTCATTTTCACTAGTTGCAAATTGTTAAAATTTGCAAGAGTTAAAATTTCTAATTCCTAAACTATTTTATTACCAATTTTTTGATTATGATATGCAATCAATTATTTACAACATAATTATAATTATTGAGTGACACTTTTCAATATATGATGATATGGTCTTCTTTATATTCTTTATCCAATACAATATCAAATGTTGATTGAAAATAGATCAAATTCACAAAATCATGAATCAGCTAATTGAATATGTGACAAAAATGATTTCAGTTTAAGTAAATTTAATGTTAATGTCAAAACTTATGATAAAACTTTACCAGATGTCTCAAGAATCTTTACAATAACATATGATAGTTAACGAGATCTGGTGACTGGATCGAAAAGTAGAAAATTTCTCAAGTGAATAAACATATTGCTGTATTCATATGGTGTTCGCGAATCGAAACCGTATTGCTTGTAATTATCTATATCGAATTTAAGAAAGCATTTAAACAACTTAAGCTTAGGAGAAAATCGAATTCCATTGTTTACTATGTGTTCATATATTGACATGTATATCAAATTTCACCAGATCATGACTCCATGACAGTGGACGGCGTACCGCCTGACTTACAAACTCTTTCTGCAGGCTGCTTTTGCTCACTAAATCTCATTCGAAAAATTGATAACTACATATCCATCTTAGTTTTCCTCTATTACATACAATTAAACATCAGATCCTCCTTCTATAGACAGGGGCAGTATAATTCTGAACCCTAATCCACCCATCAATACATACTTGAAACAAAATGTAGTGCATGACTGGCTTTAAAACCTCAATCCAGCCATCTTTCAGGTCAGACAAATCAATCTCCGCCCATCAACCTCCCATCTCAGATAATCCCATGAATCATCCGCCATAATAACAAACGAGTCTCGACAGTTACAATAACTCACATGCTGACGATGAACCGCACATGAACTTTGGCATACTCAATGTTATGGTACATTCATAAGATTATTTGCTGACCATTTCGTTGAATCTTTCCCCACGTATGAAAACGGAATCACGAGGCAGGAAACAAGAGAGAAGTGAATGCAAGAACCCTCTTGGAATTCAAATATTGATAGACTTGAGTCCAACAATTAAAGGACTGCGTCAATTCCACAAGTCTGCTTTCAAAAGTGTCCTACATTTCTGCCCTCTTTCTAGACATAACCATAAAGTTGAGAAACTGAGGAAACAATTTATTTAGAATCTGCATCCAGCTGCTTGCAGTATTGTTCCAAATCACATTCCAATGGTAGGATCCCTGCGACAAATTCCCTCGTACGCGAGAAGTAAAAGTAACCAATTCCGCCAAATTAAAGATTTACTTCCCGATAGCAGTTGAACAACCAGTGGCGTCTTGAAGCAGGAAATGTTGTATTTATCACAGGGTTGACAACGCCTAGTTAGAGAAGACGAGTGCCGCACATTCCATACCAATCCACTAATTTGTAAGTATAAATCAAAGAAGAAGGTCAAAGACACGTAGTTGCGACTTGGGACATAGATCGTTATTAAGCTTAGAGCGACTTTAGATAGAAATAGCAGTGGAGCGACTTTGAATTAAAACTTACGCCGAGCATTGTTAGATTGAGACCTGCGTATTCCTGCAACAAAAGCACATCTTCTTGTTGTACTGGAAAATGAAACTCTTTTGGCAACGTCTACAGGAAGACATAAAAAGTGTCTTGACGATGATCTCAAAACAGTCGTCAAGCCCTACTTCGAACTAGAAGTTATGCTGCAGTCTCTTGAGTCGCTCCACACCATCCACAAATGTTATGAATGATCTATGTACAAGGCATGCATAGAACTGGAAAAAAAAAGGTACGATCAAAGCTTTAGCCTCAAACCCGCTGTGTCCCATACCTCATTTAGAATCATTTTCAAATCCAAGATCGGACTTCGAATCATTAACAGGAAATTTGATACAAAATGACGAGTACAACAGAAAACTGCTCAGTCTCAAAAAGTCGGAAAATGCTTTGTCTGAAAGTGAGCAGATTCAGCTGCTTGTGGTCTTAGATTTCACAACAAACACAACTACGGGCGAGGAGTCTGGCGGTCCAGTAAAAAGGATAAAAATGATTGCTGAGTTGAATTCCTCGAACCTTCGAATTGAGAGATGACACAAAAGGAGCAAGAAAACCGTAACGAGACTGCTTGTGGGACTAAACACAGGAGACATGACCACCCATCCATAAACGTCAATTTCGGTAAGAAGAAGGCGATTACAAAGATATGCTTGAGCAACGTGCAAAGATATTATAGTGTCATTTCCCTCTGATTTGTGTTTGCTTCGCTGAGCAAACAAAGCGAGGAATCTGCTTGAATCGCATATCAGTCAATTCTGTCCGAAATGATCCGCATTCTTCTTCGGCCATTTTCTCGGTAATTTTCACGACTGAAGGAAAGGAGAAACTTCCCTCCACTCTACAGGCAGCCGGTGCTACCAAAAATGTCATGGCTGATTCACAAATAAGGAATCCCTGCAGATCTCTATTATGACGGAGAATTTGGCGCAAACCTAAATTCACATCGCAAACCAACCCAATAATGATGATGATGACCTCACATCCAAAAAGTTCTTTCACTCACACCTCGTAATCAGGTTTCGCATCCTTGCCCCAACCCACATTCCTGATGGAAGACAAGTAATTCTTGACATGCTGTCTGCACTTCTGGTAATGATTGACGCCCTCACGTCTGTAACACTGCTGCACCCTCTCGCGCAGCACCTTGGCCATCTCGATGGCTATGAGCTTCTCCCGAACTATGTACTCGCGCTGCTCCAACATAGCCACGGGATCGGCATAGGGTCGCGCGGGATCGAAGTCATCCGGCCCACCTTCATCAAATTTCTGCTCCTTGTACACCATCTTCGGCAGCCTCCGATTGACTTCGCGGAGCGATGGATCGTGTTTCCAGACCGGGTCCGCTGAAACGCCGAATGTCGAGACCGTGTTGAGCGAATGAATGGAGCGAGCGATGAAGCGAGCAAGGCGAGATGCAACCGGACGAGGCAGCAGCAAACCCTGGACACCAGCCCCAGCCCCGGCCCCGCCCGCGCAAGCACCGGCCCGTCCTGCTCGTCCTCGGGCATTCTGTCCGCGCCTCCGACGCCACGTGTCCTACTGCGCCGTCTTACCGTCTCGATTCCATGTCATTTCATCCCCGGGAGAAAGAAGCAGCACGCAGTCAGGCGACTGCGTGGAGAAAAGCCCATGGCCAAACCCGCTGATTAAATTACATTAGAAAAGGAGAGGAGGACGTTAGGAGTATCCTCCATGTAAAGAAGTAGAAACACTTGGACCAAAATAGTGAACAATCTGTATTAAACGAATTGGTAATTCAGTCGCCAAGTTTGATGTGCTTCCCTTCGGTCACTAACATATACAAATTCGTTATATTTGTAATAACGAATTTGTTATTACAAATTCGTTATTAATAACGAATTTGTATATTATTCGTTACATATAATAACGAATAATATAACGAATAATATATACGAATATACTTCGTATTTAATGAAGTGTATCCAAAACTTCGATAACTTAGATAATCTGCCGCAACATTTGTCTCCCGTGCGTCGTATCTCCTAAAACATCTTCCACATTTAAGACCCTGGAATTGGGAGGAAGAAATCATTACTTATTTCGTGATATGACACCCTCTCTATTTCTAAACTTCCAAATGGTCATCACCCGTTAAAACATGGGCATGTGTTGCAAATTTTAGGTAGACTACATGTATTACTAATTATCACTAGCCCTACTATACTAAACTGTGGTGAGCAGAGGGAAGGCTTTGATAATTCCCCGAGGGTTCAACCTGGCGTTCATAGTTTGGCCATAATGGCGCACTTGCCATTGCAGGCTTTTCCCACGGTATGTATGTATGGAAGGGACTCGGGAGCAATTGGCCACGAGGGTGCTAAGTGAAAGAAAGAACGAAAGAAATCTAGAAAACATTGGCTAGAGTTTTATTAGGTTCCGGTCTGCAGTGCAGACATTTGCTTTTTGGATTAAATCGAGACGAATTGAGGGCAGTGGTGGGAGGAGAATTTGCTGCAATTAGGTTAAAACGAGCACAAATAAAAGCTTCTAGTCAGATTACTCGTATCTTTCGTTGATGAGAAGGGAAATTTCTGTCTAAAGTTATGCCTCTTGTTGTGAACGAGCTGGTTGTTTTATTTCGAGCGATGAAAGATGAGGACGAGAACGAGTCGAAGGGAGAGAGAAGACAGAAGTGTGAACTCTTCTATTTGCTTGCAAGAAATTCGAACGAGCTTGCCTTTCTGGGCCTGCTCACCTTCTTACCTCACGCACCGGTTACCTCTGACCTATCACAGACCACATACCTCTAGAGTACAGTAGAGTGAGGATGACTAGCCGCTCCCAAAGTTTGTAATATCTCTACCTTGAACTCTCTTTGTTAAAAGACGGGTTTGGTTGGATATTCTCGGTTTTCAATCTCCTTTCCGTGCACACATCTTCGTTGTCATTCACCAAAGTGACTGCAAGTAGATGCTCATGCACGCACGGTGAAATCTTTCATAGACAAAAGACACAAGGGCGATTCAGATACTGTCATTAAATGTGACTCACCACGAGACGACCATCATGACACGATATTGTATTTTCCGAGAAAATTCGTGTTTTTCCTAGAGTAGATAATGTTCGATGAATCTCCAAACGATAAATGATAGAGCTCTGAAGTTTTATAAAGCTCTCATCCTTATATTTTAATGTGTCTGTTCAAGCCCTAAGGAAGCGTTCCTCACATGGCATCAATAGATATTGGATTATCTCATGGCCAGACCAACCAAAGGCTAAAACACAGAGATACCAACTACCTATGCCGAACACGCTTGTAGTGAGAGATGGTCTGATAGACAGCTCGTTTCATTTTCGCGACCTCGCCTGCAAACGCGGACGAAGTGAAGTTCCACAGATGACCAGGTTTTCCCTGAGACAAGCAAACTACCCGATCCCCTAGAACGTTGCAGCAAAATTTAGATCACGAACGTTTCAAACTTTGTACAAAATTACGCACAGCATACCTTGCCTGACAAGAGCTGAAGCACAAAAAGAACCATGCGTCTGCCTCCTCAACTATAAGCATTGTACAGCTTAGTCCACAACATTCAAATCACCCGGTAGAAGAGAAGCGACAAAATTCCCCGTCTAATATCCAACGATGACCACAGGAGATTCATATATCTCAGTTCAACTTGATTAACTCTCGATACCACTGAATCTTGATAGTGTAACTGAAGAACGAAGTCCAGTGATGTTCAAGATAACGTCCAACTTTTCGTCATAAGAGTTCAAAATTTCCAACCTTTAGCTCAATCTGCAGACAAGCCTGAAGGCCAAAGCACCGTAGATTACCCTTGTGTTCTCTTTAAGGACATAAGGCCCTTAAAAACAGCCTTCAAACAAAACCATTCGATAGTGCTCCAGAGGTGGCGACGTTACGTCAAATATTCTGCTTTTTAGTCACTGACGACTTTCGAGGCCTTTATCAGGTCATCACAATCGCACCACAACAGGTCGGGGCAGAAGTTCTCAGGACACGAGTAACACAGAAAGTTTGTCTTTCGGCGTCCTTTATATCATAGTTCCATTTCTTGTTCTATACCCATCCCAGAGAAGGCATCTCTATGTTCCAAACATAACTCACAAAAGTGTTTACTGCAGACAAACATACTGTTCTGAAAGCGATGTTAACAAATTTTGACAGGCAAGTGGTATCTGATACATCGTAGAAACATCCCGACCACCAGTTAGTAGAGATTAAAATTTCAGAAAGCGGCAAGTTCAAATTACTTCCTACCACCAGCCTATTTATGAAACACTCCGGGTCAACCTTTCTGGGTCTATGCTTTTTGAAACACAACAAGCTAGAGCCTTCTTGATTGCCTTCAGACAATCTTCTTGAGTCATAACGCTGCAGCATTGCCCTCATTAGTTCATCTTAAATCAAGTGCAACAAAGGGCAGAGCCAACCTGGATGATGCAATTGATGAACAGCTCGCACGCAGCACCACAAACCTACGGAATAAAACCACTGACTCCGTGCGTGCAACCAGCAGAAAAAGCAGAAAAGTAGAGGTTACCGGAAAATGACTATCACGACTAGTACGAGAAAGCTGCAGAATGAAAGTGTGGATACTAACCGACTTAAGAAATCAGTTTCTAGTTGATAAAAGATATGACAACCCCCACAAGTACAGCCAACAACCAGATGTTGGTGCAAGAAGTAATTGATCGACATATCATGCTCTAGTTTCAAGAAGAGCAAAAACTTTGGCTCTTTGAGCGCTTTCTCTGTGGCAGCCTTCAAACCCGCTCCTGTCTTCATAGGCAGCTCTACTTGAAGGCCTACTGATTACAAGTTTCCTCGCAGATTCATCCATCCATCTTGCGTTAGAATGTTCTTGGCATACCTGCCAACTCGTTACCAGCATAACTCAACATTACACTGTACTCGCTGGAGGACTTATAACATGAGAAGCCCCATTCTCTTGTGGCCCATTATCTTGTGGTACATATGGTGGATTACCTTCTGCAGGTCCTGACCTAATTTCATTGGCAGCTACATGCTTCCTCAACAAATTGCTAGCATCCCTTATGGTTCGCAACATTTGCACATCTCGAGCTGGTCTTCCATCATATACAAGTGTCCATTTCTCCATTATACGCAGCATATTGCATACCTGCAAAGCATTTGACTAAATGAATCTCAAAATTGGCGATAATAAGAAGTCACGAAGAAATCTAAGCAGTGAACCAGCTCAATAACTAGCCTCAATAAAAGAGAAGTTCAGAAAGGACGGACTCCGGTTGGGGTGGGTACTGTACAGTTGCTAATTTAGCTTGTAGTCCTCTGCTGGTGCTAGCAGCTGCATCATGTCCTGCTATTGCTCGATCTTCATCTTCTTCGACATCATCTTCTAGATGTACATCCAAGTCGTCCAACAGTAGGCTACATCCATCTGCTAGAACTGCAATCATCCCCACCGTCCCGCTGGGTGGATCTTCAGGCTGAGTGCCTACCAGCCATCTGCATATTCTTCCTAAAATACTCCATAAAGCATTTCGCGCCCCTGGATCATCACCAGCAGAAGGTACGAGAGCCAACAACCTTCCAAGTAGTACGGGATCTGTACACGGAACAGATCATCCGTACAATCAGAAAACTACCCGCAACCGAAAAACGCTAGACTTTGTAAACTAAGTCTCCGCAGTTGTGCATAGTTAAGTATGTGATGCATTGCTATATAGTAATATAGCAACTAGTTTTGGAGTACAATACAGTTTAACACAGGCCTGATACCTATAAACCACTACATAACTTCCATAAGAGACAGAGATGAAGGATGACATAAAATATAAGAATGAGAGTGTAAGCGTTACCATGTAACACTTGTTGTATGAGACCTGCTTCCTCAGTTAAAAGGTTTGCAATCAACACAGTCGCAGTGATACCGGAAGGTCCGATCTGCAAAAGCAAGTGCATCATTAAAGGTTGAAATCTCAGTGCAGGGAGACATAATACTTTCCATCCCAAGACGCTTCTGTTGAACTTGAAGGATTAAAAAGTTTTCTACTTCGAAGTCAGGCCTCCTTAGTACAACCAGTTAGCCTTTTGACGAAATCCGCAGCCTCGTACTTAGAGAGATACAATAATATATATATCAACTCGTTTCAGGATTTTCACCAAGCACACGATGACCAACTCGGTCGGCTATTCAGGGATAGCTGCCGCACTCACGCCAAAAATGAGGTTTTTTACTTGTACATCGAAATGACATTGACGAACAGTATGTCCTCAAATTCTAAATAAGATTAAGAGCCTTCACACCGAAAAACTTATCTCCAGTTCAACGCAGAGTTTGCGAGGTGATTAAAAGGATGAAATCAAAGTACAGAAATTGTTACCTCGTCTCTAGCGGACAGAAGAATGATCTGGCAGCTCAGGCAAAAGAGTTTGTTACTTGCAGCTAATTTTGAGGCAAATTCATCTGATATTGAAAGTGCCTCGGCAATTTGTAGAACAATATCCAAGACGACGTCCCTGAAAACATCCCACGTAAATGAGAACCATCTACAAAGCGACTGCAGGGTGGAAAAAAGTGCATGATCACACTGAAACGTAACACAACGATGAAGGGCACACTAGATGAATTTGTAAACCATTACGTCATGACCAAACTCAGTGAGCATCCCGGACATTGCTGGTACGTAAAACTCGTAACTAAAGTGACTCACGCAATCTCAATAGAAGTTAAACTTGAACAATTCGTGACTCAAATCCTCAAAATGTGATGACAAAAACGACGTGGCATACGCGGCGGACACCTACAAGTACGGGACTACACAGACATTGAATACGAACGAAAAAAACGGCGCTTCTCAAAATGTCCAAGTACTTACCCTCTAGTAGATATACCATCAGTGATAGCCGTTAGTTCAAAGGCTATTAGATCTGTGATTAAATCAGGAAGTCCCAACTCCAGCAAGGGCGGCAGGAGCACAGAAGCCGCATCCCTTCTACTGTCTGCCATTGCTAGAATCAACTCCGTACACTGTCAAAGATGGGATCCACGTATGAGAAGTACACCCTTTGAAAATATCAAAATATGTATTTACAAGTTCCACAAATCAGCAAAGATTAAGTTATTGTAGATCCTAGACATTACTTCCACATCCATTGATGTCACAACCTTGCGCAGTAATCAGTACCTCCATCCGTCCTATAAATCTTAGTCGGTCGATCAAGTGAAGGAACTCACAATTTATTATAAAAAACTGCAACTAAGCCACCGAACTATCGCAACCTATCATCATAATCAACTTTGAAGCACATGCGCCACTGTCGATTGCAACAAACGCCTAAGTACTCCAAGAAGCACAAGAACCGAGGCTCATCTAATGACAAAGTAGGACAAGTAACAATGATGTATACCTTTTCAAGTAGTTGGCAGTTCAATGTGTTCGCTGCCATCCACATAATACGCTCTAATACCTTCGGTGACTTAATGGTTGCAACCCATGCGACCGCCACGTCACTGTGCAAACCTGCACTAAGCAATCTACAAATACCGAGGGTTTTAGTGCTCAAGTATAATATAGACAGATTTCCTTTGCGAGAACGAGCACGTTAGTGCTAAAAACCCACAAGAACATGATCAGACACATCCGCTTTTGTAGCTGTACTATAGTGCAAGAACAACTCCAGGAGACCCCCGAGTTGATATGGTAGCACAGAGAATGATGGTACTCTCCTACTGGTCTTCGGAAGGAAAGCTGACCAAAGTCTATCACCTCGTTCATCAGTACTTTACCTGCAGGCTTCTGTAAGACTAGGTGTATCTTCGACAAAAAGTTGCTCAACAAGAGTGGGAATCAAGCCCTCAACAGTCACTATTGCCTTCACAGGTCCGGCATGGCAAGCTAGATTTCCAAATATGCCTAAGCAGATCTCCTGCAATCAAAATCATATCAGATCATTATCCGTCTATTCTCATACTTTGTCTGCTACCAATGTATCAGGCAATCTAACAGGCTTAAACGCCAGTTGCTTACAATCACTCACTCGATGATAAAGTACTCAGGCTGAAGTAACAAACGCAGTTCGAAAAATCGTTGTGTTGGTCTAATCATATATCTCCAATAAAAGGATCGTGCTCATCCCTGTCTTCCTGCACGAAACTGATTGCCCTCGTATTGCACGATATAGACAATGCATTCACTAATACGCAGTTCTAACGTAGTTAATGCGTAGGTTTTACTCGAGAATTACCCTCATTCGATCTGAATGTGGCATACATAAAACAGCAGAAAGCACATCCAACACGTGATTCTCCACCTGCAGTGAGCAGAAAACTAAGTTCTCAGTTTGATTCGACACGTTAAATCAACGACGCAGCAAATAATCGTCATTGTTGAACCAGTAACTCTTCGAAACGTCAACACACATCATGCGGGGTATTTACGTTTCGTGTTCAGTACCTTCAAGCCTTGTAAATATCAACCTCACGAGAACTATTTCAGAAAAAGGAACTACCAATCTCTGGTCATGGCCAACAAAAGGTCTGAACCATAAAAGACATAACCCGAGGAATGAAAGGAGTCAGTTTCATTTTCAGACCTCAAGATATTTACTTCTTGCGTCTAAAACTCTCCCTACTTTATATCTCATGAAGGCAAGGCTGAAGCTGCTCGCAGTCCGGTTCAAGTTGCTCATAAACGTCTATACTTTAATCAAGCAACAATAATGCTTGTGTGAAATGCTCAGAGTATGTACTCTCAGGTGTTTTACTACCAAAGTGAATACCCCAAAGTATAATTTTTGTGCCCTTCTTCGTCATGAGAACTCAAAAGCAAAAGCGATATAACTCACTAAGAGTTTGTCACCCTCGTCAAGAGGAATGCCAAAAAGAACCACCACCTTACCAAACAACGAGACGTATTCAAGAACAACGCAAGCTCCGTGCTCTAATCGAATTGGAATTGACGTGAGAAAATCCGTGGCGCTCTGACGAAGATATCAGTTTTTCGAGTTGCATTTAACGAAAAAAATTTTACTTACCATAAAATTTGCATGCGACTCGGTTGCGGCAAGATCCCACAGCACACAACCAGCCTCTTCCATTGGATCCTCTTCGCTCGCAACTTTCTGATGAACATCGTTGTCCTGCAAGATATCTGTACCTCTTTCCAATTCAACGTCTTCAGCTCTACACAATAGATTGTCTTCTGCCTTGGTAAACACTTCATGGGGTGAAAGACCTTTTCGTAACTTCTCTGGACTTTTCCAGATCCCGTTCTCAACATGAACTGGACTACTTCCTTCTTGCTCCACCACCTTGCAACCTTCCCGAAGTCGTTTCCTACTAGGGTCTCCATTATCGTGGACGTGATTACCGTTAGCAATAACAACAATTTCAGCCCTTTGTGAATCTTCGTGTGGGATCAAGCTTGACTCAGGTTCCGGTTTTCCTTGTTCCCGCACAGATCCTGTGCTACTGATTATTTCTTCGGACTCTCGGTCCTGTCGAGTTGATGAAACTCCTGCCGCCTGCTCCGCATGAACAGCACCTTTCTTTCCTGATGGTCTTCCTTCAACAACCTTGCATGGGGAATGTACTGTCCCATTCTTCTCTGCTGCCTCACAATCTACAGCCTTCGTTAATGACTGTACGTTGACAGCGACAGGTTTGCTCGGGAGCAGCTGTCTTATAAGGTAGATAACGTGGCTGGGATCGATAGTCGATGTATCGAAAGGCTGCAAATCATATAAAACAACAAGTTTTTTCCCTTCAGTAACCGTGACAGATGTGATACTTTGCCCCGTTAGCTACAAATACTTCACAAACTACTGCAAAAACTCCACAAGCTCCGGCTCTCCTTAACCATACCCGGGACTCAAAGGGTCAACCTCCATGGTTCCATGGACACCATAATTAAAGTAGGGCAACTCCAGGGAGTGTCAAGTGGGTGACCAAGTAACTGCGTGTCATCAAGATACTCCGTAAATGCATATAAACGTCTAATGAATTCTTCACCTCAGTCCTGGAATGAACAACGATGTTGATTATAAATATGGCGTTCTACAAGTTCTTATGAAAGCATCAAGTGTCAATCGTCAGAAGAATAAAGACAATGCAGGGGAAAACGACTCGATCAGGAGAGAGTTCTTTCTCGTATGGTTGGCTGAAAAAACAGAATGGTGAAAAACTAACCACAATTAGTGTTGATGCGGACCAGGGGGAACACTATCATGGAGTCGGCCACATTGGAGTGACAGAACCATAACAAAGGTATAAAACTACATGATAGATCCACTAAAACACATGCAAGAGCAGCCTTAATGACCAGCAAAGAGAGGTCCGTAGTTGGCAGGCCCCACAGACAATATCAGAGTTAGAAGAAAAGATACTAACGATTGAGGGACTAACAGCTAGTCTTGAACGACGCATAACGATAACTTGGTACGACTTCCTTTCACACTTACAGGGAATATGAAATAACGTCTAGATTTCGTCGGTAGAAACGGCGTGAAACATAGTAATATATTACTACATTCATATCCATACGATCCCACCAAACATAACCCACTACTCTCCTTCTTCGACCTTTATCACGACCTTACTTCTTCCCTCAATCAACTCCACATAGGCGGAGACTGTCAAAGAACATATGCCACGAGTCCAGGTTTCTGATCCACTACATCTCCTTTGTGCAAGTGTAAAAGAAAATCGGCTAAGGAACAGACAAATATTCTTCAAGAGCTATACAGAGGCGACTTTTAAAATTTGACCTGCTACGAACAGTACGGAATAGCGCTTCAAGTTTGTAGACATAAATGCTGGTGATCTTGAGATATATTCAAAATCATCACGGATGGTGAACTTGCATTTCATGCTCGAATGTGATCACTTTCCCAGTTCCTAAATTCGGGAAAAAAATTCTCCGTGTGTGTTATTTCGAGTTCATCTTGAACAAGAAGTGGTATATATATAGCAAGAAAAAGTACGAGAAGAAAAGCTTGAAGATGCAAGTTCACCAACCGTGAAGAACGTTATAAAACTTATTTCTTATATACTGCCGTTTACGTGTGCTTAGGGAGGAGGGAGGGGAGAGAGGCAGAAAACCAAGAACAGTGTTTCTTTCCTCCAACAAAGACACAACCTCCAAAATTACAGAACATAACACAGCAGTCCACTTCTGCGGATCTGTAACACTCAAGAATATCTCTCCCTGGAACCCATATAGTCACATACCTCCGGTTCAGGCACAGGACAGCAGTCGTAATTTTCGACTTGAACCGAATCGGGATTGGACCAGCTTGCGGCGTTCATGTCCCGTTCCATCAGTGCCTCACCAGTGAAAGTTTAAGCTCGTGAGAATAATGCGTCGCTTGTCCCATCTCTAGCTCAGTCAACTTCTAGCTGTTTCAGATTCGTCCAGGGACTTCACAATTTCAAAAATTCTAAAATCATAATGGTCCGGAGACATGTCTGGTGCGTGGAGTTCAAGGTAAAACTTTTCGTAGATTTTACTTCGTTACTCACAAACTCGATAATCAATCAAGGCTGACCTCCAGAAGACTTCCCAAGGCGCAACGCCAAAGTTCCACTATAACCCCACGTGTGCAACCGACCATAGGTCTCCGTTCTGCTGAGCTACATCGACCAGAGCAAAGAATGATACGTCCCGACCTGCCGCAGAACGCCCATGAACCTCCACCACCCTCTGACCCCAGTAGAAACAGAAGCTATGTGTGTACTATCCAGTAAAACATCGTCGTCCACCTGCAATTACACTGAGGCAAATCAATGACAGAAACGGCACGGGATCCAATCTGCACTCCACTAGCCCTAGTCGTGCATGCATGCCATTTCTCACTTCCATCTCACATTCTCCATCACCTCTCGGGACGAGATCACACCGCAGGAATCAAGCCTTACTTCCTTCAAAATCTCACGACAAAAGAACGCAGACAGCTTCCCCGGCCCGTCCCTGGAAGCCACACCGACGGAGAGAACTGCCCCTCACAGACGAAAATGCCTCTGGCAATCGCACCGCATCAACAGAAATGCGGGTACCCACATCGACCATCCGCAAGCAATGCTTACCATTATCAGTGAGCCCACACCCAGAGAAATCCGCTCGCACTCTGTCTCTGTCGCGGAGCTCAGGTGCGAGGGATAGAGGAGGAGGAAGCGGAGACGGATAGACCAGACGGATGGGGGAAAGCAGCAGCAGCAGCAGGCGACATTCAGCGCTCGGGAAGGAAAGGGGGCGCAAGGGGAGCAAAAGGTAGAGCGAGGCCGAGTTCGAGGCGTTGCGAATCCCTAGGAGCAGGATGGAAACCAGCTAAAATTCAAGGCTCCCTATCGCGCACAAGCGCTAGACGACACAGTAAAAGGTCCCCTGGCCGGTCCTCGTTTGAAGAACATCGCATGTAGCGCGGAGCTGCTTTCGGAGACTGCCGTCCGTAGGACACTGTGGACCCGAACCATTTCCTTGCTCGGCCTTTTCATGCTGAAAACCGAACTGGTCTCTGGGTCTCCGTCCGTTACTTATCGCTTGCATCCACTTGGCCTCGTTCTACCTCACTTTCATACCATATACCGTATATCGTATGCGTATGACTCGTTGTGACTGTCTACTACACTTCATACGCACAACGTTAGCGTACGCGTTTCATAGGCGTACTGCAAGTATGTCTCTGTCTATGCCAAGTACGAAGTCTGAGTTGCAAAATTACGTACAAAATTGCTTATGTATTTTGTTCAAGGTAAAGGATAATGTGGGTTATTGACATGCCTCTTTATATAGTAAACCTTCCGTATGTGCCTAATTACAACAAGATAAACATTGTAATCAAAGAAATATACAAAATATAAGGATTTTGGTATAAATCTCTTCTATTTTCTTCAATAACTTCTAAACTTGACGGTAGTGTAGTACTCCTTCAAAGGCATATTGGGTTAATTTTTATCTATAAAGATACTTTTCCAATTTCAGCAGTAAAAAGTTTCTTTCAAAAGTGGCAGTGTTTGTAAATGGAGAGTTTAATTCTCCAAAAAGCTGGATAAGTTGACAAAACCTGTCCTTAATGCTTGGAATACTCCAAGTCTCACTGAAGCCAGATTGTTCTGTCAGACAATTTAGGCATTGCGAAGTCGTAGTTACTGCGCACGGGGATCAAAGGTTATTTGTGTCGTTACACTATCTGATCAATGGCGATTTGTTCCCAAGATATTTCCAGCAGATCTTCATAATTCAAAAGTATTTGAAAAACAGCATGTGTTATTTAGTTCCTGAGGTAACCAAGGAGTCAAAATGTTGGAACTTGCCTAGTTTACGTTATCACATGTGGCTTTGATAGTTTGGGCATGATAGATAGAAACATCAAAATACTTAGACTTCTCTTTTGGTGACAGCTTTTGATATCGCCCATCTCTCTTGATAGTTGATGCAGAGATATTGCGTGTAGTTATCAATTTTAATCAGAGTACTCTCAAATGTCCAAGATGTTAATAGCTTTTAAGAAAATTCTTTTTGTCCAAAACAAACACAAAATCAATAACAAACAGCAACAACTTCAAAGTATTAGAATCAGAAGATGTAATGCAAAGACCATACTGTAGGAGATGTTTAGGCTGAAACGTCGTCTTCCATGCTCTAGCTTTGCAGCATATTTAGTGCAAAACATAGGAGTTCAAGAATGCAACAAATGATCAAAATTGCAGTTAAATAATATTGTAGATAACATTTCAACCAAAACACCTATTTAATAGCGTTAAACTGGCGGACCTAGAAAGTAATAATTTATCACTCTCAAAAGACAACTCGCATATTGCAGTAGATGTGATTCTAAAACCAAGCTAGTTGCGGTTGAAGCGGGCTGGAGAAACGGCCTCTTTTACATTTCTCGTTTATTGTGATTCTAATGATGATATTACTGAACATTATTTTTTCTTGCAAAATATTTTATGTTTTCAATGCTAATTTATCCTCCTTTTATAGAAATATGTTTTTTCGCCTTTGAAATCTGTGTGCTATATCGTAGCACACAGATTTAATTCATACATGGTTAAATGCAGTGGTTCTCTTGTTCTCTCATTTCATTGAGACATCACTATCAGTTAAAATAGTTAAGTTACTTCAGTGAATATTCAACATTTCAACAAAATTAAGCATGCAATCAGTTGAATTTTTTCTATTATTTTCTTGACTCTAACTGTTGCAATCACAAGAATGATAGTTTAAAGCTCATCAAAAGACTTCATGTGCCACCCACTATGATATGCAATGAGCTGGATTTCATCTCTAGTGTGGATGAAATCCAGTAAAAAGCTAGGATTTGCGATGTATTTGTATTTAAAATAAAATAAAAACACAATGCTTGTATTGCACTCAAGAAGATTACACTGATGTATAAAAATGATAAACGTGAGCAATTTGTGCAATGAAGAATAAGAATCCTATTCACATACATGCTAAAAAGTGACTCAACGCGAATGCCTTGCAAAGGACGTGGACTATATGTCCCTCTCTTGTGAAATAGCCTGCAACCAAATGAGAAGGTAATAGAATTAAAAAAACTATTGATTATGCAATAACATTATGTAAAAGGCGAAAGAATGAGAACCCAAGATCTAAGATAGCTTAGATAAAAACTATAATTTACTGGTGTACTTTTGGGACTGAGAACTTTCCTTCTCAGATTCCAAAAAAAATTACTAGGAAAATCATCTATACATCTCTTGATGAAAGTAAAAACAATATGTCTTAGGCAAGAAAGAATGATTCCAATTATGACCTAAAAGGAGCAAGTGTTCTAACATACTCACAAATTTAAGTCTTATGTTGCAACCATGCATTATAGACAAAGATTAATTTACTTCGTTTGAAAAAAATTAGTTTTTGGGTGGATGCGTTGTATTTATGCATTTATTTTCTTGTGTATATGTATATCAATAATGATTAATTTCATACATATGCATTGCAAATATCATTGTAATGACAAAGGTGACAGATGTCTATTGTTAAATATGAGATTGTACTTTAGAATCTGAAGTGTGCATATGTTACAAGAATTACAGATGAGGTTAAACAAAATACATAGACATTGTTCATTTGAAATTTCATTTTTTCACATGTTTTTTATATGTAATTTAAGCAACAGATCTAAACAAGAGGGCGGAATTGTCCCTTCAAAAATTATGTTCCTCTCTGTTTCATCAAAGGAGCAAAGTATCACATGTTTGTGTTAAAAGATTTGCATAACATGAAAGCAAAAATGCCAAAGAAACATAAAAATTTAAATTAAAACGATGAATAATCTATGTAGATTTGGTTTAAAGCTCATCATCACTTTGTGTTTTATACATCAACGTACATATTTGGTTCATCATCTCAATATTTCACATTTGTTTTTCAATCCAAGTGGCAGTTGGGATTGATGATCCATTATTCTAATTATAAGACTCTTGCGCTGGACATCACATGTACAACAATCATTTATAAATTGAAATTTGTATAGATTAGCTAAAATTCACAATTCCAAGTCAAGATTACACAATCACACACAAGTGAAATGCCCACACGAGAGTTTGTAGTTTGCCAGTGTTGGGTACCACAGGAATAAACCTAAAAATGTTCAAGAAGAGCGTTGAACAACTCTCAATTATAGTGAATAACAAAACCTCACCCTATCTAGGATTAAAGTTTCTGAGTTTAGTTCAAAATTGAGTAAATTTTAACACAACGGTGTGTGATCTTGCATTTGGCCGTGGGTCTCTCTACTACCCATCGGAGTCCACATCACACACACATGATCATCGCTCCGTCGAGCAATGCATACTACGTCACGGTTGCAAAACATCCAGCCCCGTCTTTCCACTCTTGCTGGCTTTCGAAGGCTTCTTCGCACTCGAAGACACATCATGCATGCTATCATGCATGATAGGTGCTATCATGCATGGCCGCATTTGGAAGCATTTGGGTGAAAGAGTTTGAGAGTAAAGGTTTCTGCCTCTGGTCATTGCATTCGAATCCGACTACAATGATTCGGTATCATTCCCGAACCCTGAACCCGAGCTTAACCTACGGTAACTCTGAACAGTGTGTATATGACGGATAGTAGACTGTAGAACTATATGGTCGGAGTGGCTTTAGTCTACAGTGTCCTATAGCCCCAGTACAAACAAGCCTCTTCTTATCGACCGGATCTTTCCGATTTCACATCTAACTTCCTCCGTATTTGCTTTCGGTCGTCTCGCTCGCAGGCAGTCGCGTTCGATTGCGGATAGGCACGGGTTTGGAGATTCTCCGCGAGTAAGTACGACTTGTGAATGCTCGAGTTCACAAGTTTCGAACATCAGAAAACCTACCCATCCGGCCGCTGTCTGACTACCCGGCCGAGAAGTCAATGCTGACAATGACCCGGCTCTCTGGGATAAGAACTTCACGTTTTAACCCTTTGAAGGTAATCCATTAATCCTTTTGTAGTCCCCAGAACTATACAACACTTAGAGGCGTTTGTTTACTTCCTGTTGCATTCAAACACTATTACATGGTTGAATACAACTGCCATCAAGAGTCGATGTAGAACTCTATTTTAATTTTATTTTGATTTCATTGATACCGATAAAGAATTGTACGCAGAGATAATACCTACTTTTATTTTCATACCTTTTATTTTTTTTATTTTCTCCACACATCACATAGATAGTGTTTTATTTTGTAATCGTTTTTTACAGACTTGGTACAATTCGAATCCAATAATATATTATTGAGATCAAAAGAGGTGTATTGAACATTCTTATATTTTTAAATTTTCATATTTAACGTTTATCATTCGAGGCAAATTAAATTTAACCAAAGCATCAAAGTATGTATTAAAAAAAAGTCTTTCGTTTACTCTATTAAATTCATGCAATGTATTAAGCTAGAAAATTATTTCCAATAAAATATTAAAAACTCACAACTTCAATCAATATTCAAAATATTTAAAAATTTTATAAATATTAGAGATCAAGTTGATCTTCATAAGTCAATCTAACGATTAACTGATGCCAAAAGTCAAAGCTATCATATACTAAAATGTAACTTAACTACTGATTTGATTCATCATAGATTGATAAAGGACTATTATACGTTTTATCGAATTATGAGGTAAACTTACATTTGTTTTAATTCAACTCAATTGTACAATTAAAATCAAAATATGTTGCATAAAATTTTACAGATCATAGTTTTTGTTTAATACCAAAATCATTTTGTGAACAAAACTCATCAAGTTTGAAATCTTTCAGTTTTGAACAACATTTGAAGTATGTTAAAAATCTATTTACAGAAAACAATGCATCATTTTGCTACATAAACATGCAAATTAAAATTCATCATTATCTTCTTACTAATATGTATAAAATTTTCATTTTAACTTATCAATTCAAAGTTAAAAATATTTATATCTGTAGTCATGAAAAAGATGAATTTCAATTGAACTATAATTTTGAACTTGAGGTATTTAAGGCATCTTTCAATGTAGATGTCACAACAAGCTCATCATGTCGCGTACTATTATTCCAAAACTAATACATATTTCATGATTAAAAATGTTGTATTGTTTAAAAAAATTGTGTTTGAAGAAATGGTTTTTTTTTCATTTTCAAAAACCATATTTATTTCTTATTATAAAAAATAACTAGCACAAATAAACCTTAAAAAAAGTATTAAAAGAAAAAGAAAAATAAATTTTTATTTCTAAAAATATCAATATAAAATATCTTTAATAATTAATCTAATATATCAAAATAAATTTGTCCACAAATTTGATGATGGCATCAACAAGACATCATGACAATTTTATGACTTATTTTTTACTTTTACAATGGAATGTGACTATATAAGATGATAGCTTTTTTGATTGATCAATATCACTAAAGCCATATTTTAAAAGTTTTCAAATCATCTTCATTATTTCAAGATTCTACATCCTTTTTGTTTTTCAGTTTATTTATCCTCAAAACATCCATAAGAATGCGCGACTCATACAGTTGTCACAAAAATGATAATACAATTGATCCAATGAACATTATACTCACAAACATATTGCAATTAAGGAATTATTAATTGAAATTTGAGTTGAGCTTTAACATTCCATATTTGCAATTGCTACTGGAAATCACAGACACACTCTCAAAACTTTGAATAAATTTTGTTGCATTTGAAGAAGCTGTTAATCAGATTCTATCCCTGAACAATATGATTTGTCAATCATGAGTATTCGCTGCAAACGTCGCTATAGGTTGTGCTTGTTATATTAAGTTGTGCATGCATACATCAAACTAACGTTGATCTAAACCATATCATCGTTGATCAGTATAGTTTAGATAATTCAAGTGAATAGGACATATTTCGCTTTGTGATGGTATCTGGTCCGGGCACACCATGTACTCGTCGTTTCATCCATATACAATTCACGTGATCTGCCTATCCTATTTTACTTTCTCCTCTTGTAAAAATGCCGAAAGTGGCAAAAGCGAAAGGCTCGAAGAACTTTTTGAGCCCGGTCATCCCATACCTTCTCCACTTTTACAGTATTATTAATACACTTGACGTTAGCACGTGTCCTATAATAAAAGAAACAGTCGTTGGATTGGCCTTTTGTATGTCCTTTCGTGATCTGAGATTGCGAAAAAGAATCAAAGTTACGGGGAAAGAATGAGGCATCTTACCTCAGTACCAACTTGGTCGGAACCAAATAACATTATATATAACACCAAGACCACCCTCCCACCACCGGCTGGGAGCTCACAAAACCAAATAATATCCGTGTGGTGGTTTCTAAACTTTATCAATGTTTCCAGTCTGAAGTATCCACGGAAGATGGGAACCAATATAAAACAATACGATCCACTGTACTGCCATTGTCGAACTATTCATTTGATATGACTCTGTCGTGTTCTTTTCAGCAATGAGATTTGATTATAATAATAGATAGTATAGTGATAAACTGATATTGGATTGGAGGAAACTCCATTACTAACTTGTATGTTGGTGGGTTTTCAAACCGAACGTCAGTTCCAAAAAGCCAGAATGTGTTATAAGAAAAAAGTGTGATACAGTTACAAAAACTCGCACACGGCCATAACATCACAAAACTACTGTATGAAAACTTGAAAATTGTATTGTACTTCAGAAGTATGTTTTCATCGTTGTAGTCTCATCTGAACAAAAATCTAAAGACATAACCTTAGTAAGATCAGGGATATAACAGTATTACAAATGTTCAAAATTATTAGTGTTTCAACGATTTTGAAGTGAAATTATTGCATTATAATGATTGAAAAATTAAAAACTGTATTCAGTTGAATTTTAGAATATATATATATATCTCCAAATTCATAATTATTTTTTCCTGTATCTATATAAATTTTTTTAAAAGTCTAATATTAATATAATTAAAATTTAACAATAAAATGTAATGATAAATATTTGTTTACTAGAACCTTAGAAGGATACATACCAACCTATGCATATGCAAAGAGGTTAAAAATGCAACGAAATTTTCACATATTACTGTGGAAAAGAGTTCGGTATTTTTTCAATGTTAGTAATCATAAGAGGAGTGTAAAATTAGTTAGGATTTATAAATGGAAAATAATTGAACATGTTCATGTAACATTTTTGTTGTTGTAAAATGTAATGTCAAATTAAATATTGAAATCAAAGCACATGCATGTCAGATTCTTTTGAATTTAGTCATGACATTCATAGTTTTATAAAAATGTTCAAAACCACATAGAGGCCACACATGGCTCAGCCTTAGGCACGCACTGCACTTTTAGAGGAATATGTTTTATTACTTGTTGTGCCATTCACTTTACTGACCTTCGCTTCTTTGTATCTTCCCCGCTCATATGCAGAAGAATACGATATGGCTTGATGGTGGTTTCATGAGGTCGATCTCGTGCAACTTACAAAACATACTAATGATAATGAGTGAAATCATGCGCATTATCTAAGGAAGAAGGAAAACTTTTTTCTATATTAATGATGAACTTTCTAACGATGGACACCTATCACGTAAACACAAGTGGAGAGTCCATCGCCTGAGGGTGGAAAGGCAAAACATTCCTGACACATTTGTAACCCAACATGAATCAAAATTTATGTCAAAAGAGAAGAATGTGAAGAATGTTCAGCACCGAGGATGTACTTCGGGTATCTCTGTGTCCCATTACTGCATGTGAATTTCCTCTGCAGCTGCAGGTGGTCGACTTGTTTCACTGCCAGCAGTGTACAGGAGAAAACGAATCGATCGAATTTCTTTAAGTGGCGGGAGGGACTTCCAGCTCTCGGTGGCCTTTCCTTGCTCCACTCTCTGCAGTCCGGGAGGACGCTGGCAATGAAGGAACGAACGTCGACTTGACCGGGCATTGTGGTTCTTCATGGGGCACTCGAACGTGTCGAATTTCGTTCTGGCAGTGACCGTGCCTCTGCCATCTTTGCTCTTCTACCTTTCATTTGTGCAGAAATGCGATGGGGATCGCTGGGAGAACGAGTACTGGACATGGGTGTGTGACTGGGGACGATTGCATCCTTTGTACCTCGTGAATGTGCTCTTCTTTCTCAATGTGGACATCCTGTTTTGGGTTGTAGGGCTCGTACAGCAGAATGTGTGGCTAATCGATCCATATTGGACCATCATCCCGGTCCTGATTGCGCATTTCTATTCAGCGTATCCCGCTGCGCAGTACGACCTTCTTCGCTCGCGGGCAGCATTGCTCCTTATCTGGATATGGAGTGCTCGTCTCACTTACAATTATTTTCGAAGGGAGCTGTGGCAGTGGGGCAAACGAGAGGACTGGCGTTTCACAGACATTCGTAGAAAGGATCCCAGGAATTGGTGGTGGAAGTCTTTTTTCGTTTGTTTCGTATCTCAGCACACTTTCCTCGTAGGGATCACTCTTCCGTTTTACTCGATTTTCACCAATGCGCGCCTTTGGAACGCGTGGGACGGACTGGCGTTCTTGGTGTGCTTGTCGGGAATCACCATCGCGCATGTGGCCGATACGCAGCTTCACAGTTTTGTCGCGAGGAACAATATTTTAAAAGATTTAGGGGCTCCCACAGAACCTTTGCTGAATCGAGGTTTGTGGCACTACTCCAGGCACCCCAACTACTTCGGCGAGCAGCTGTTTTGGTGGGGTTTGAGCCTCTTCTCAGTTAATTTAGGGCAATCCTGGGCTGTCGTTGGCACCGCCATCAATTCCGCTTGTCTCGCATACACCACAGTGTTGGTCGAGAGGAAGATGGTGCAAGAACCCTCCAGGGCAGATGTGTATCGACAATACCAGAAATCTACGTCAGTTTTAATCCCTTGGTTCAATAGGTCGACCCTTGTGAAGTCAAAAACGTCATGAATGTCAATACGACCGTATACCATAATTTAATTCAAGTACGAAGCGTCAGATATCTTATGCTTCTGTCAGGTGTACCATGCCTCTATGAATAAAAACGAGGAGAATGAATTCCTCACCTGTGTCTGTAACATGGAAGAAAACTTTACTTCCGGGACTTCTTCAGTGTTGCAAATTGCAACACTGAAGAAGTCCCGGACTCTTCCGCGCATTGCAACTTGCAATGCGCGGAAGAGTCAGCAACGCACTCGGTTTCCACTTCCGCACCCCAAACCGAGCTGCTCGTTATCCCGGCCCCAAGGATTATTGACACCTTTGTCCAGAGGACAAACTGTATGTTGCTTCGTCAAGTTTCGAAGACGACCGAGTATCCAAAATCTTACTGGGCTCGGTGCTAGGGTTAAAGGGCGTTTTTCAACCCCTTTCCTGTGAGTGAGAGGTATACCTTAGTATCTTTTGGGAAGCTGACGTAGATTGGAGATTCTTTAATTTGTTTCATCGGCTTCACTTGTTCCAATACTGAGAGGCTCCGTAAGGTGTCAGAACTTCCGTTGCAACTGTATAGTAGGTCAAATTTCCCATTCGAATCTGTTGGACCAATTCCTAAACTTCTTGTGAATATTAGGTGCATATCAGATTCGGATGAATCCGTATCAGTTAGAATGAACTTTCCGCAGAGCCTGTGAAATGTCCTTATGGTGGCCATGGAGCATTTTGTGCATGAGGACTTGCAAACGCAGGGTCTACACTGGCTTTGTAGATGTGATCAAGTTCAAGGTTGCAAAAGACAATCGTGCTCCTCGTTGATGATACGATGTGGCTCATGAGTAAAAGAAAATACCAATGCAAAATGTACCAAGCTCTTGAGATGACGATCACGGCAGAAGAGAGTGGATAATCAAAACACGGCACATGGTTTCACAGACGAATATCAAGATGTAAACATTTATGCTGTCTAGGTTTTTTCTGCTGATTTCCAATTGGTCATACAAGCGGGGTCATATTCACAGAAGAGGTAGTGGGTGGTCTTTTAGACCTTATATTCATTATCTGTACTGTATCTAAACAAAAAAAAACTGCGTGCCCTTGGACAAAAAATGGTCTACACTGAGTGATGAGACCACATTCAGGAAAAAAAAACTTGTACTTCAAAGTACAGCAAGTTCAGTACACGATTCAGATACTTGCAAGATATCAGCAGGCTCAAACGAAGGTTTTGAAGTTGGAACACAAAATGTCAAGGCAATTTGAGGACAATGATGAACAGGTGCCACGGTCATGTCACCTAGAGCATTGAAATACTCATATTCTAATAGCTGCCTCGACATGTCGGCAATGATACTACTCCTCCATTAAACTAAACTTCGAGCCAGAAAAAAGGCCTATTTCATCAACTCCTGAGATTTAAAAGAAAATACGAGGGGCAGTCTGCGGTAGTTACAAGCTGACGTGCAAACCCTCTACTGGGAAATACGATGGGACTTCCTGTGCCCTTCTTGATCCAACATGTTGGAATAACTAACCTCACTGTAAAAGCAAGACTGTTCATTTTGCCCGATTGCCTTTTTGTACAAAAAATGCGTGAAGTGGAAAAAAAAGCTCCAATTTCTAGAGCTTTGAGATGCCTAAAGTCTAGGAAGGGATTGTAAAGATATGGAAATTCTACTCATGGCAATCTAAGACCCTTCACCTATCCCGAGGATGGGAGAACACCCATCTCTTAACAACTTCGTTGTATACGTTTAATCGCTGCTTGGATATCGGGGATTCCTTCTTTTAGAGCGTTCCACTGTTCAATACTGAGACTCACCCCTGCATAAAGTTTCCAAAACAAGAGGACAAAAAAGAAGAAACAATCAGTACTTGTCATGCCCCTGACTTACAGTTGCTTCTGTAGATAATTATTTCCATTTTGATTACGTAAGAAATTTCTTAGTTCATACTCAGAATCTGTACTCATAGGACCTCGGAGATGTGATAATTTTACGCTCTGAAAGACTCACCTTTAGCACTTGGCAACTGCTTTCCATCTTTCTCGTAGTACTCCCTTATCGACACTAGCAGATTTCCCTTGAACTCTTGAACTGTCAAATTCCGCTTTGGACCGAGCTGCACAGAATTCAAACCCCGTATTCAATACAGTTGCTCAATTCATGCATTCATCTTGGATTCGATGTCTTGAGCTTCAACTGCTCTTGAATCCTAAAGATACTAAGAAACATAATAGGCTGGAAGAGAATCTATACAGTCCATGCAGGTCATGCATAGAACACGACAATCACAACACTTGAAAAATGCTTGAAACTTTTGTAAATATGGTCATGGATATGAAAACAGCTACCAATTTTCGTGACATTCAAGATATAAAACACTGCAACGTTTTCAACTAGAGGGGAACCTATTTGTGATGGACAGAGACTGATGTAAATGAAGCCACTAACACAAAACAGAAAATGTTGAATATTTTCTAAATTCAGCTCACATTTGGTCCATGCCGTGTTTGTGGATCCCACAACAGATCAATTTAGCTTACTTTCTTTTGCCGTAGCTTTCGACAATTTACAATTGATGGACCCTTCTCTAAAATTGTGTATCGAACTATATCAACATCTCCCAACACGTAAACGCTTAGCAGTTTTAGTACAGTTAAAGCTGCATCAGCCTAACTTTCTTTACAGTCGGTGGCAGGGTACCAGACAATACAAAACCTCCCGAAAAGATTAGGACATAATAAACATTCCCTACGACAACAGGTTGTATGTTACCTCCACAAAGGAAGGCAACAACTGACTACTCCGCTTGTATCACTTGTATGCGTATTTCGGAGATGCTTACAACAAGCAAATTCACAGTTGTGCTAGTATGGGATCTCTAGGACTTGATGCGAAAGCATACATGTAAAGAAAGTGGGCAGAAAATTCACTACCTGACATACAACTACGTCACCATCATCATTCTTCCTGAAGTTACTCTTTCCCTGTTTTCTGGTGGGAACTTCCTCCTGGGAGCTAGCATCATCGTCTCCATCGTCACTCTCTACTTGCATTGCCACAATTTGCTTCTTGTTCGAGCACTTATCCTCGGAATAGTCAGAATCTTCCTCAATAATAGCTTTCCTTTTCTCCTTAACTACATGTTGGATACGTTTTCCTTTAGCCTCCTCGATCTCCTTTCCATCCCTATAGCTCCCGGAAGTACCCTCAGATTCTTCTTCTGCGTTTTGTCTAAAAAAGTCTTCAATAACTCGCTTCACTACTTTCCTATTCGCAGGTATATTCAAATCTAGTCCAGTATCCTCCCCGGCCAGTTTTCTGACCTTACTTTCAGTCAGGAGATTCATATCAGCATGCTCTAATATTCTCTTCACTGACTCCTCCAAAAGCTTCTCACTTGGATTGTCCATTACCTCGGGTTGGTCACCAACCAAAGATAACCAAAGCTATACGACTCACCCTCTTTTCAATCAATCAAGGAGACCGAGATGGAACCGGAAGTATTTCGAGACACAGAAGCCCTCTTCTCTGCAGCTGCAAGCCCCTATCGCTGATCAGGGGCTCAGTGGTGTGAACGGTGAGACCTCCCTCCGGTCTCCATCTTAATCCGTCGTGTCCACCTTCCGCTCGCCAGAAAAAGGTGAGGAATTCCTCACTGCACGCAGTTCAGCAAAAATGCAGTCTCCTGAGAAATATAATTCTGCACCTTCAGATATGAATACCCCTTTCGCTAGACTCTCAGGAACACTGAAGCCCACGGTAGGCTCTGAAACGAGCCCGGAACTGAAATCGACTGTTGGGATGCGGCGAGAGCAGCCCGCTCTCTCTGTCTCGGCCGGTGGGTAGCTGCCACCGATGATTTCACTGAACCGCAATCGACACGCATCGCAGCAACATCGACCGCTCTGCTCGGGCTGTCATCTGTCAACACACGACCCTAACGCGAGAAGGATCGAGCCAATTTCGGAACTCAAATTCTGGCGGCAAACAACAACGTGGTGCAAAGATGAAGGACAGAGCTGCGATCGACGAAGCGAAACCAATTCGAGCCTCGGACACAAACGGACGGAGGCGTTTCTGATTCAAGTTACCGAAATCCGACTCCGGCGAGAGAATAGCTTCAGTCTTCGGCGTGTCATTATGCTTCCGCCGTCTCCTTCGACGAATACAGTACTCCTCTGCCCGGGACTGCAACGTACTGTATTGATTGCACCGTACTGATATAACTACGTCAGTCTCAATGACTGCGTGTCCCGTAGTTGAGCCTGGACGTAGTAAAGATCGTAGTTCCACATTTATGGCAAACTGGAATGTCGGTGCCTTCTCGGTGGAATTTATTTTTGCATAGTTCCAAGTCGGTTACCGAACTGAGTATTCTCACGGATGAACTCGCGATTTTAAGGTCTTTTCCTGCGTCCGGGCTTAAGGTTTAATTGCATGCTTTAACCGTTTCGTTTTGCATTCTGAATTTAATTTGTACTCGATGTCTTTTAATAACAAACTACCGTCGATTCATTCTTGCATGCACGGCATATAGGTTAACGCAGACGTCATTAAAAGTGTCCTTTGACACTTTTGCCACCTTTTGAAGTGTCATTTGTGTTGAAAAATTTATGTGGCAACCTTGATACCATAAGATATTGAAATTATGTCACTAGATATGCAGGCAGGGTTGTTTCTACGATGTGGCTAACTAAGGTTAGGTTTATGTTTCCTCATGTTATGTTGAAAGTAAAGCTATAGCCATCAAAAGCTAACATAGAATTTAGATATGTCCATGAACAAGTTGCATGATTATTCATCGTGATTATACTCAAAGTAGAGAGAGCTGGTACTTTGAAAAGAAATGAGTTCAAGGTTCTTGATACTAACCATGAGATATTAGATTTCAACTTAATAGTGCCAATTTCCAAAATCCACTAGAGTTGAATTGTATTACTCATCAAAACCTTAGTACTTTGAAAAGAAATGAGTTCAAGGTTCTTGAAACTAACCATGAGATATTAGACTTCAACTTAATAGTGCCAAATTCCAAAATCCACTAGAGATGAATTGTATTACTCATCAAAACCTTAGTTGAAGATTAGTAACATCATCTGTCTTCCATACTAGTACAGGAGAAAACTTTGGTTTCACGACCAAAATATTCTTACATTAGAATTTTAGAAAACTTTCAAGGTGTATCTTTTCTTTCCAAAATTACATCCATTATGTCATAATGCATTATTTTGATTTCTGTCCACAATCGACTCAAAACACAAATACAGGGATTCTCTTTCCAATCACTTACGGACTGCAATGCGGTCTATTGCTTGCTTGGGATAATAACATTCATCCGTTGTGAGCCAAGCATTCCATAAGCTTTAGGCAATGCTTGCGAACTCTTGAAAATTTTTGCCGTAAAATTCAATTGCAACCAAAGAGTCGTAAAAAAAAATTTTTATTGTGGCATCGGCCCAATTTTAATTGTGGCAAAGGTGGCCACTTTTAATGAGGTATGGGTTAATGTCCAATATTGACAATATAACTTGATGTAATGTATGTCCAGATTGAATATTTCAACAAGGGAGTGGTTAGTTATCACTCAATCCAACTTAATTATCCCTCGTGTTAGAAGCTCCAGCCCATCTATTTCAGTTTTGATATATGACTAATTGTGGACCGACACAAGTTTACAAGCCAAATTTTCAATGGAGCAAGGGCCCGCTCAAGCAAAGGTCAGTGAATGCCAACCTTTCGTTCTTCAACTCCTTCACCTTCAGCTCGCCAAAAGTGATGTTTTTTGTGCACCATAAAGCTTTTTTCACTTTGCTTTTAGAGCAACCTTAGTGAAGATAAGGAAGAGTATACTTGCAGGATTTGAACCCGTGTTTTCGACATGAAAAGACGATGTCCTATACCCTAAACGAAAGGAACAAAATCACTTTAGTCTCGTTCTAAACCGAGGGATAACACCCTAGACCAAAGTAACAAAATCACTTAAGCCTTGTCCTAAACGGAGGGATAATTGATCAAATCAGTCCGGTTTTGATGATGGGGACCTTGCTCCTCATGTTTGTACTTTCTTTTGAGAACTATACTTCCTCTACCTTATACGATTTTACTTAAATTGTGACTTTGATATATAGCCACGCGGACGAGGAGGAGATCTCATGCGGGTGAGCTTACGTTGATTCCGAACTCTAGTATCATCATTCAAGGATTACCTTAGAGCGCTTGCGTTGCTTGTTTTACAATGGCCATCAAATTTATTGCCAAGTTCTGTCAGCTCGGGGATCACAGATTCCAAAGCTCCCAATGTGCTATGGGACGTGTATCACCTTCAGCTCCTTGTTCTTAGCAAAAGTCTCATGGTCGTCATTGTTCCACGATTAATCACATATTGAAACTGAAATGGAATAAGTAGTGCGAGATATAATTAGACTCAACTGAGTTATAAGTAGTTGCTACCTTAAACAACATTGGTTTATAAAGAACTTAATTGTTACATAGCAGAGCTCAAATGTTACATACACTTGTTGCAATTGTACATGATACGCACAAACAAGGAAAATTGAAATCCATGTCTCCTCAAATATTAAAAAAAACACATTAATCACTTTAGACTTTGTTCTTGGCGATTATATTGGGATAGATAGTAACTTTTGTGGTTTAAAGTTCCAATTAAGACTTCCAAATTTTTCATTTTATTTACATATGTTCAAAGTTTATAGTATTCATACTCAAAAAATACAGTTTATTTTTGGTCTGATTCAAAATTCATTTATACTACTTACAATGCAACAATGACAGACATGAATTCTGTCTTGATAATAAAGTGAACTGGATTTTATTATCAAGTTTATAAAACATTAGTTGAATCACTATTTCTTGCAAAATTGCATGCATTAAGATGAGTTTAGATGGGCGTTTAAATTAACTTAAATAGTCGTAATTTTGTTTAAACGGTGTGTAAATGCGAGATTTCTTAAACATTTAGAGTGCAAATCACTACTCGAATTGCTCAATGAACATCCACTACCTTGATTGCAGCACGGGCAATCCAAAATGCAAAAAGCTCTTGCAAAAGTTGTATTCCTTCCATCGCAAGAAATAGGGTGTTCAAGACGCCATAAAAATACATCAGGTTTGGAAATTTGCAACCGATTTAAACTCCAATTACAATCAAAGTTTGATGTACTAGACAACGCATCGATGCTCTACTTAAAGAAAGATTCAAACAGTTGAGAATGGAGTAGGAGCTTATGCTTGTCGGCAATAACATCAATATACTTTGCTGAATAGAGGTGCTTTGGTCAATACGTGCATTGGCGAACCTTGTGAATAAACTAGGCAGTCAATAGTTTGATGAGCTTAAATCATAGCATGGTGGAAAAAAAACATAGATTGAATAGCGCGTTGTTATTTGCATTACTAAGTACAGACACTTTGCTAATTTGATCCCACATGCAATGACATAAAACAAAAACTACATTGTTTGAAGGTTGCTGCACTCTACTTGATAAACTTTTTCAACTTTGTTAACGATTGAATAATCAAGTTACACTATTTGCATATGCGCAATTAGATTTTGTTAGCTCATCAAGTGGATGATAAATCCGGTCATAATATCAAATAAGCATTACTTCACAATATTATCCATGATGTGATACATAATAAGATCTAATTGACACGCATCCACTAAACTCAAATCAAAATACATCAATTGTGCATTGCATTGCTAAGGAGAGTGACAACACTAGCAACAAGGTCAGTCATGTTGCAGACTCCATTAGAAATAAACAAACTTTCTAATTGCTGTCATTATTAATCAGATGCATGCAGATTAATAATGTTATGAAAGGTAAAAAAAAGATTCATAAATGCCAATCAAGATACGAGACGTTTTGATGCGATTCTGAATTCATAGCAATAGAAAACTTACATGCATGGCGCAGATGACAAGCCTTGCGCTGGAGTTTGACAACACATAAAACTTTGATGAATTTGGTGATGTTATTACGAGAGCAAATCCAAAACATTGTAAATGAAGTTCAACACGTTGGTTGCCAATCAAAATGATGCGCAACATGTCACGTATCATACCGCCAACTTGAACACATTCATTTTTGACTTTGGGATAGTGATAAAATAAGAATAATTGGCATCATACTTGTTATATTATTGCAGCTACTCACGCTGAAATAATAATAACGCTTGTTCTTTTGACAATACAAATAACGCTTGTTCTTTTGACAATACAGACTTGTGAGCTTGTTGTCAGATTACAACATTGCGCTCACTGCTAAGTGTAGACTCTTACACATCATTATCCAAATTGTTGTTGACAACATTAGCCGAATCAAAAAGTCATGTTGCTAACAATCACATCCACAATATTCTTCTTGATGTTCAACACAATTTGACGCTTAGCGCCAAGAGATGAAAACAGAGAGTGCGACTTAATAGAGTTTTTGAACATGAATGGACATCATCGAAGAAAACGTTTTGATCATCATGCGTTTTGAAATGGTTGTATAGTCATTTTGTAGGATGTTATCCTTACCTTGATTTTCAATATTTTTGTAGTAGAGTGGGCGGCAGCATCCATGTACATGGGTTTGAAAGCTTGTGCTTTGCACCCACCTTCTACTCACGACCAAAGTCAATGCATAACCATCATTGTAAATGATTGACATCCTTGCCATTCGGCAACCGAGAGCATACTTTCAAGCCAAGATTCATGTCATTGGCCTTGGCGGAGTCGCTTACACGCTTTGAAGTCATAGAAAACCTCCCACTACCCTTAATAACCGAACATGCTTGTGAGGATGGAGGTTGACATCTTAACTCAATGTGATATCAATTCAAAGTGAGATTGATAAGCTTTTGGACTTAGTGTGGAGTATCTAACGGTAAGGAGGATGGTAGTGAGGGTTGGCTACACAAGGATAGTCATCAGGTACTAGTGATATATTCTGCTCTCTTGCAACATATTTCAGAAGTTCAAAACATAAATGATCCAAAGATGACTTCGAGTGACAATACTCTTTGACTCAAATTTAAGCTAGGAATTTCACCTCCAAAACCTCAACTCTCAATCTGAATACAATATAGCCATATTTTTTCAAGAAGATGTGTTAGACTGTACTTCATAAAGTTAGCTTGTAATAGGTTCAACGTTACTACTTGATCTGTGTATGGAATGAATACATGGGAAGAAATAAATTTAGAGGTATACACACGGCGAGAGAATAAGGAGAAGCATTGAGAGTAAAGAGAAGATGTCCCACTGGTAAAGTCTCACCAGGAATGCGGTTTACACAGAGTGCTACATGGAGAGCCTTCGTGATAGAAAAAGTTTCTTGCCCTCCTAAAAGCGTTTTCATACGCTTATGGGACTCACGGAAACCGCTATCAAGGTTGGAGTTGTATTTAAGACTATCCGCATAATACAAGCATTTTCAGACCCGATACAGAGGTCTTTGTTTCGAGTTATTGTGTAAACACTGGGTTTAATTGATCACCATTGCCGTCCACTTTAAGTATTCTACAGCTAGTAGTATACTGTAGGACTTATTCAAATTTGTGCCACTGGCTTTGACTAATGATGGTAAAAAAATGCATCACCTACAGAACAACGATTGGTTTTTACTCTAAATAGGAAAGCACATGATATGAAGTACTGTACGAAATGACAGATCGTGGTGACGGGTAAACTCAGAGCGGCTTCCTCACCAACAATTTTCCAAAAGAGATGTCCTATTATTACCGCTGTTATCAGTTGGGAACAATCATAGTATTATAAAGAGTCAAATCCTTGATAATTAATGCATGTATAGAAAACTGGAGACTGGCACGGATGTTCTCATGACTGAGATTACGCATCACTCCTTACAAGTTCTGCAAGAACGTAGAGTAAACTCCCTCTATGGTTGCAATTTGAGCATGGGAAGATTGCTGTTATGTAGACGAATCATTTCTTAGTCGATTGATTATGCTGTAATGTAAAAGAAATCCAACTGAAACTAGAATTTAGCAAACCTACTACACATAAAAAGTGTAGTGCGAGAAAGAAGTTAATGAAGGAGATATCAGAAAGTTATAACACAAGAAATTTCTAGATTTATTTCCTTAAATGTCTTATGAATATAAAGAGAATACCTTTCTATCCTCTTTCTGCTCTTTCACCAACCTTGGCAACATGCTTTATATCCGGATTTACGGCATATACTGTAACCTTACTTTTCCTTTAACTTTTGACATCGTCAAAGTGAAAATTATTAAGTCTAGTTTATCGATTATAGTAAATCAGCTCAAGCGAAAAGTATTAAATCGAGTTTATATATTCATTTCAAGAATCATGGAAAGCGAAAAGTGTCGAGTCGAATCCTCAAACTGATTTCAAGCATCTTGGTATATGGAGAAGACTTTCGATACTGTGTTGTTGGTTTCAACATACTTTACGTCCCGACTGAGAGAATAAATTTTTGCCAATCTTCCGGTTGCGCTATCTTTGTTATCGCCAAAATCAAGAGTATCGAATATCGACCTAAACTCAATTCAATGAATCTTGGAAATGGTTAACTCTATTCAGACCGCTTCGAACATCGATCTAGATGGATTTCAATAAGTTTTGGAATTGACTAAATATATTCTAAACCAAATTCAATGAATCTTGAAAATTGAAAGTGGTTAAGTCCATTCAGAGTGCATCGAGTGTTGCAAAATTAGACTTAATAAACATATTGGAATCCTTTAAATACAAGGGGTTAAAATCAATTTAGAAATACATTTTGGACAAAAACATAAAGAAACAGTTGCTTTGCACATTTTGTTACAATACTTAGTTTATCATCTATATATGTTGCTCAAGTTCAAGAAGATGTAGAGAAAACATCCTTTGATATTATAATATAGTTTGAATCATTCTATAAACCTTTAACCTTTGTTTTGTCACCTTAATTTCTTACGCATACCTTTTCCATCACATGTTGAACTAAATAAACCCTGAATTCTATACTTGGAGAAAAATATATTAACTTCGTCAAGGGAGGCATTGTCAGGCAGTAGGCTTCTATACTTATTTCCAGCAACAACAAGATATCAATCCGACTTCAGTAAGCAAAAATGCCGGCAGACGATCAAGACAGATTGTTTATATGAAAATCTCTCATAAATCTACTCTAAGCGTGACTTCAATCCACTCAGCTCTTACACAATAAGGAAGATCGATACAATTAGCACACATCATATAAATAGTATACATGGCAAGGTGAATTTTATACTACGTCAATCATATAATTCAGTATTTTCAAATGACAGTGTCATACTCCTCGTAAACGTTACTCAAGAAAGTTACATCTTCAATGTCATTTATAACAAATAAAAGTTAAAACATCTTAAAAAACAAGAGATCAGGAACACACCATCATTACCACAGCCAACCGTGACAATCCATTATTCGGGACCGTCCGCCTTGTTCGTTTTCATTACCTTGGGGTTTTTGTCCATCTCACCCAAGATACTGAGTACGAAGAAGTCGTCCCGTCCCGAGTCTGAATACGTAAACAAGGATTGTAAGTGTTCGAGAGACTTACTTTGGGTTATCTCATACCCTAATAAATCTCTAAACACTTATGATAGAAGCACCACGATGATGTACACAATTACATATCACTTGCACAATTCTCTGCTGCAGTTAGAAATTCGGATAAGACTTAATAAACGTCTTCAAATTCGATATAAGGAGTATTCTGGATCACGAGTGTTCTCCCAACCAACACGGATGACAGAGAGGCGATGACCATTCTCGACCTGCATGCAATTTGTGCCGTACATTGCCACATTGGCATTGAAAACTAACCCAAGCCATTCTGTGAAAAAAACATGTTGATTTTTGCCTCTGTTAATAATAATGCTCACTTGTAAATTTAGCATAGATAAAGAACAGGTATGGCTGCCACTGCCATATAACAGGAATGAATTTGTAAGCATACTCCGACGAAATTGGTGACAACATCTAAGTGATTGCAGTCGATCTATCACAATCGTCCACGACAACATCCAGACCAACACAACAAGTATATGAAGTTTCTACTGCATATGCTTCCGAACTGTAGGAAATTTCATGGCTGCTTTGCCACTAATCTTAGTAAGAATGAAGAAGAATTCGACTCTGGTTGCCACGAATATTGCAACCAGAGCAGAATTCATCTTCATTCTTACTATAAACTTCCCAATAACCATGTTCACTACTTTCCTATCCGCAATTATGTTCGAATTTAAGTCAGTATCCTCCGCGGCCAATTTCAAGACTTCACTTTCAGTCAATAGATTCGGATCAGCTTGCAACAATATTCTCCTCACTGACTCTGCAAATAACACCTCACATCCTTTATCCATCATGTCGCCAATCCATGAGGACAAACCAACACAACTCCCACTCCTTCCAATAGAAAAGACCGGTTGCATTCCGAAAGATCTCAAGACAAAGTGCCACAAGACCGTCTCTCTTCCCGCTCTGTCTACTACACCCTAAACCCTCCGTCACAACGACCATGAGCTTCCACCACTCTCTTTCTCATAGAAACAGAAGCTATGTATCTACTACCGTGTAAAACATCATCCACCTGATAGTGCACTGAGGCGAATCAATAACATTAACCACACGGTATGAATCTGCACTCGCACTAGCCCTAATCGTGACATTTTTCATTTAAATCTCACATTCTCCGCTGGCGGATCTGGAATGAAGGGTCCAACAGATATAGGTCAATAGTCACCGCCTTCAATCATACACAATCGTCATGCCTTCAGTAATTGAATCTGTTAAAATATTACAGAAAAACTGCGCTTTAGGAAATACAGCGGAAAGAGATGCAAGGAAGATAGAACGAGACAGAGAAGAAAGGGCTCGAAGAGAGTCAAACAGATGATCAATCAGCCCATCACACCTTCTCCACACTCTCAATTCGGCAAAAAGTCAGATGAGAATCTCAGAAAAGGCGGCCCCACATCCCCGGAAAAATTAGGTTTCGACGATATAATGGAAAGAACCGTGTTCGCCAATGGGGACCGTCTCTCGATAAGCAGCAGCGAGAACTAGTAAATTGACCCTACCCAGAACTACTAGATTGACCCTACCCGCGACTACTACATCATAGGCGAGCAGCGTACATACATACAGTATATACAAACGGGAATCGACCCGAACATAGACAGCACTTGTACAACAACGTACACTCAGCAGAAACAACAAGCCAATTTCACACCATCTCTCGCGCGGCAAGGAGTGCCAGCAGAGAGCGGAAAGCAGAGTGCACGCAGAAGAACGCACGAAGGGAAAAGAAAGATTCAGCAAACATATCTACACCGCGCGAGCCGAGAGATTCTTTTCTTCGTCCTTGGGTCTTGGAATTCATTCACACACTCGCTGGAAATGATCGGCGGAGGGACGCAGGGATGGAGGCAGCCAGCGATCGAGCAATGAATGAAGGACGAGGACATGCATACGTGTACAGGTACATCCGGGATTCCACGAGCCGGGTTCGAGTCAAGGAGATCGACCACCGTCGGCGCCGTCGGCAGAGCAGGCAACCAGGTGAAGGGGCTGCACCGCGACAGAGGAGCGGGACAGTCCGGGGCCGTAACATGGTCAGGATACAGAGCTCTGGTCTGGAGGAGCGGGCGGTGGCCTATCAGAGACGACTGTATGCACAAGTGGCGGCCGGGAAAGGGTGGCCGGCCGGAACTTCCTGGAAACGAACGTCGCGTATCGGAAAGCGTCAGGGCTGAGCAGGACGGCGGGCACAGGCTAGCGAGAGCTGTGAACCTAGGATCGCCTTCTCAGCCCGCCTCCGCCTCCCTCAGAGCCCTCTCTCTCTCCGAGTAGAGCAGCAGCAGCAACAACCTCCAGCGGCTCAAGGAAGCGAGCAAGCGAGCGAGGGGAGGCAGTCTAAGGCACAGAGAGACAAAGCGAGGGAGGGAGGGATGAGGGGGAAAGTGGAATCACAGGAAGGGAACTGAAGGAAGGAAGGCTGGAGGCAGGAAGGAAGGGAAGGGAAGGGAGTTCAGTAGAGTGGTAGTGGCAGTAGTGTAGCACTGCTTGACTCTTCTCTGTGAGGGAACTGAAGAGAAGAGAAGAAGGAAGAGAGAGAGAGAGTCTGAAGAGCAGCAGCAGGGAGGTAGTCTGGGCTGCTCTGTTTTGCCGGGAGATTGGAGTGCAGAGGATGAATGGAGGCGCTCGAGTTGACTAGGAGGGTGAGTAAACTGTTGAAGAGGAGGGGGCGAGAGAAGCGGATTGAGATTTTTGGGTGAGACGAGAGGGGGAGAGGTTTAGGCGCCGCCGGGAGAGAGGAAGAGAGGAAGAGAGGAAGAGAGGGAGGGATTCTTTCGATTGAGTGATTGATGATTTTGTAGGGTAGGAATGGACAGGGGAGGGATGGCGGCTGCCAAGATGCCGGAGGTGGGGCTGGGAGTGCCTGGGGCGTGGACTCAGAGGAGGATTGCATTCCATGCGACGAGTACCTTCTCCAGTGCCCCTGCGATGGAGCCTTTGAATGACCCTGTTTCGGGGAATGGCAGTGGAGCAGGTCCAGCAGCGGCAGCCGCTGCTGGAAGCCTTCTGGCCAACAAGCTTAGTAAACAAAACCCCCAGAGGCTTCCCTCGAGTATGCCTCTTCAATGGCCCACGGCCCAAAAAATTGTATGTTTTAATGCCCTTCTGCAGCTGCGATGCTTCTGGTTTGATCTTCATTGCACCTCATTGTGATCATTCAGTAGCCGTGCAGGTGAGCCTTGTGATGGCCGGTGGATGCTGACTGTTGAGCGTTTCCTGCAGGGAGCTGGCCTCTCAAACTTGGGCAACACTTGCTTTTTAAATTCTGTTTTGCAATGCCTTACTTACACTCCACCACTCGCCGGTTACCTGCAAAGTGGGCAACACAAATTGTCATGTAAGCATCTCGGCTTGTGTGGATTTAGCTGGAAAGGACTGTTCTGAGTTCTTTAGCTGTCCTACTTGTTTCAGTGACCGTGCTTATTTTGCAGACTTCATCCCTGGCTGAATCGCAGGGGAAATGATTTTTTAGCTAATGCTTCGAGCTGACAAACGAGTTCCTTTCACATTTTCTCGCAGGTAGAGTAGCAGGTTTTTGTGCTTTCTGCGCTCTTCAGGAACATGTATCTCAAGCCTTGACTTCCTCTGGGAGAGTTGTTGCGCCGAACAAGCTGGCGAAAAATTTGCGCTGTATCCTTGTGCAATGTACATGTTTGTGTTGGAAGACTTTAGAGCAAGTTATCTGTAATTGATCTACAATGATGAGAGATTCGATCTTGGAGATGTATGACCTTGACCAGAGTTCCAGCTATTTCTCGATCTTTTAGAATGTGTCGGCAGGAGGACGCGCATGAGTACATGCGGTACTTGCTTGAGGCCTTGCACAAGTGCTGCATTCCTCCGGAGCTTGCTTCCACTTCCAGTTCCAATCCCAAACCCAGTCAAGATAAGAGTTTGGTGTACAAAATTTTTGGCGGCCGACTTCGAAGTCAGGTAGCTGCTGATTAGTTTACCTTACTTCCTACAAGCTGTGGAATGGCTCACTATCAATCCACAGCTGCTCTGTGGTGACCGAAGTTGTCACGCTCTTAATCGAGATCAATATCGCGAGACTTTGGAGAGTTGGACGATGGAGGGGAAGTCTGCTTTGGGTTGTCTACTTGCAGTCTCTCATTTTGGTGTGATGGGGGCTTCTGTGTAGGTTAAATACACTTGATTCTGTGTTCGATGTAATAGCTGGAGCGGCTCTTGAATCGGCACTGACAAAGACATGATGGTCTTCTCTACAGGTGAAATGTTCTGTCTGCTATCATTGTTCGAACACATACGACCCCTTTTTAGACCTGAGCCTGGATATAGTTCGTGCTGATTCGTTGACAAAGGCTTTGACCCGCTTCACCGCAGTGGACACACTTGATGGGGACAATAAGTATCGTTGCGCTCACTGCAAGAAGAAAGTTCGTGCTCAAAAGCAGTTCACTATTGAAACAGTTCCAAACATCTTGACCATTCAATTCAAGAGATTTAGCAGTACTGGTTCGATGGGAGGTAAAATTGACAAGAAGGTCGATTTTGGAACTACTCTCGACATGAAGCCTTTTAGTAGCAGCCAGGTGTGCATCCTCCACTCTTTCCTTCTTCAAGTCACAAGTTTCAAATTTACAAGTCGGAGGGGGCAAGCTAATCAATGAGGTCCGTCTCGATGCTCCATCTCGGATTCGCATTGTTTTCTCACGGGTTCGTGGCTGGCAGGAAAGCACGCTTAAGTACAGACTCTATGGAGTACTTGTACATTCAGGGTGGTCTACACACTCCGGACATTATTACTGCTTTGTTCGTACTTCCTCAGACATTTGGCATGTTCTTGACGACAGTCGGGTATTCATTCATCATCATCTCAGCTTCTTATTTGCCAGTGAGAAGGAGAACCTTCCATGTTCTGTTAGGTACAGTCATGTCACTGATTGTGCAGCCATTACATTAGCAGACTCCAGTAAGACTCATATTATGACAACACTTTGACATACCTGTGGATGAGGATAGTGTAAACCTTCTCTGAGCTTTGGTTTTGGTATGGTTGTCCGTTTCAGGTCAGACAAGTAAGTGAGAGAACCGTGCTGGAACAAAAAGCATACATGCTTTTCTACGTACGTGAAGTCAAAAGAGAAGCCATTCCCCCAGCGCAAAGTGCCCCGAAGGCAGTTCCCGCCCCAGCTCCAGTTTCTCCTCCTGTGATCGCCGCGCCAGCTGTGATTGTGACCCCGAAAGAGACCAAGATCGTCTCCAGTCCTACAAGCGGTGAAATTGTGTTACCGAAGACCAGCATTGTGGTAAATAATGCGAATGGTGCCCATGGATCCACTCAGGAGGTGGAACCTGCGCTAAAGCCGGCTCTGCCCACCCCGTCGGAAGTGGTTGCAAAGCTTCCTTCCCCTGAACCAGAGGCCTCGTCCCTTCCCGTACTGGCCGTACCCGAGGTAGCTGTGGCTGGGGAACCTTGTATCGATACAGCAATCGATAAGACAACCTCGGTAGAGGCGAGTTGTACAACTAGTGGAATTGAAATTGAAGCCGGCGCTGAAGCCGACTGGGACGAGCATTACAAAAGTGGCATGAACTCTGCCGTGGGCACACCTCAAAATATGCTGAAGTTGCTGCGAGCAATGCCCCGCACGAGAAGATACTTCATGGCCAGAGCCATGCAAAGGGCCAACAGAGGTTTGCCCATTCAAAGTACGAGCGTTGTAGCAGTCGAAGCGTCATCCTCTGCTGTAAGGAAGGACGCCAAGAGGCGTCTTTCTGTGAATGGAGAAGTTTCAGGAAACAAGAGACAACAAAAGGATAGTAGTGAAGGGGGGTCATCTGTCTCAGTGATTACATCTGCAGTTCCCAGTGAGAAAGCTGACCAACTCAAGCCTATCGATCAAACTGAGATTGAGGTGGATGACGCCCCGAACAATTTGCGAGAGAAGGACTCGCTGAAGGGGGCTAGTGTTAATCGTCCTTCGGCCAACGGATTGTCGAATGGACACGCGGACAAGGTGGATGATGGTAACAAGCCAGTGAAAAATCCTGTCGAGAACGGTAATGGAGGGAGCTTCCACTCGGCCAGTTCAGCTGATCATGATGCGGAGGCAGTGAACACTAGAGAAGGCCATCATTCTGCAGCAGAATTGAGAGACGAAAGGAGCGATCCACCTACCTGTCAGCCGATAGAAGTAGAAAACGGTGGGCCTAGAGAACATTCACACGGAAACGGTGCCAACATGGAGAATGGCTCGAAAAATACAAATGGATCAGCACACCTGACGTACAAGGATGATCTCTACGGCGTGGGAGGTAAGTTTCCTCACATGTTTTTTTGTCGATCTTTTTAGAACTCTTAGGTCCAATCAGTCTGTATTTCAAGACCTTGAACAAGTTTGCGAAACACAGTTTGTTTGTGATGTTCTTATAGTTGTGTAATATGTGCAGTGCCACGTTGGAACGAAGATGCGAATGGTGAAAAAGAGGTTGACAGGCTGCTGAGGGAGTCCGAGAAAGCTCCCACACCGAAACAAGATTTATGGTATAGTAGATCCGCTTTTCTGTATTGTGACCCTCCTCACTCTTTCATCAGCTTACGTAATGCTCCGTCTTCTTCCTGTTTCATGTCTCTCTATGTTAAAACCGCTCGGAAAGGACGATGGTTTACGATCTTCAGTATATGGCGTGCCCCCATTATTTAGTACACTTTTAAGTGTACTAATTAATATAGTGCCATGACATGAGCGGAGTGATGCGTCGATAGGATCTAGACTAGCACTACGAGACCTAAATACCCTGAGCGTGCCATTTGAGTCTGAGTCTTCCGATCTGTCAGTTGAGCCAACCGCTGAATTGCTGAACGCATTTCGTCATGCACGATTTCTGCTTGTTGCTGCAAGTGACTGTTCTGGATTTTGTGGCTTCAATATTCATATATGGATGTGTGGGCACGTCAATGGTTACAATTTAGCATTCCTCTAGAGCACCGGGGGATCTTCAGTTCACATTACGGCTTCAATTTTTTCCAGACCCTTCAGTTTCAGTTACTATTCCCGGTACCCGTACTGAGTTCTTGTACTTGGTCTCGCTTCTTATGCTTGTCTATTGTCATGATGGGTTTGTTCTCGGCGGCTTTTGATCTACTTACTCCGTATGCTGACACACACATGCATTATACAGGGACGCGGAATATGATCGAGGTAGAAGTAAAAAAGTAAGGAGTAAAATGGTCGTAGATTCGGAGAGTGCTGAGCCGACCAGTGGGAGAGAGAATGCTTGTCTCAAGTCCGAGAATCCGTTTCAAGCTCATGCGTATTCGAAACTTGGGAATGGAACTGGAAACGGAAATGGAAACGGGAAACGGGTCGGGAATGGAATCGGGAACGGTCACAGTTCTGGCAATGGTTCCAAACCAGGGAAGTATGGAGTTGTGGGCCCTCAATCTGCGAAAAGAAGGTTCAATTAACCTTGTAAACTTGCGAGCGCTTTATCTGCTAACTTTCATTATTATTAATAGCAAGTTCCTCGTTTTTGAGGTTCGCTGTAAATCATCTGTGGTTGATAATTCTGAAGGTTTGACTTCCCATTTACAGTTGTACCTTGGTATCTCACTTCTGTCTGCATCGAGTGTAATCTTGTTTGGGACAGATGTTACTTGATTGAGTGTGATTTGGATTCTCTGAAAGTCTCAGGTGGCTATAATTTAATACTTGTCAGCTTGATTTGGAGGAATGTAACTTTGATTTATATACTCAATAAGATAATACGTGATTTGTGATCTTAGAAGAAAGACAAAGTTAACACACACACAATGTATGCATTTCTATGTGAACGAGTATTACTGAAAACGTGCAGATTATGTGTTAGCTTTCGCTAGAGTTGAGACTAATCCAGCTCTCACAAAAGGTGGTACTTGACACTTGTGTCTTGAGTATCAGTATTAAGCAGTCTAGAATCAACGGAAGTAGACTTGTGCTTTTTTAAATGCTCACTTTCAGCTACTTTCAGCCAATTTCACCAAAAGTGGTTCTATGATCATGATTTTCCTTCTTAGCCACGGAGATTTCGGAATTGCCAGTGAACATGTTTTGAAATTCTGCGGCAGAGTATCCCGTGTAACTCACGTAAGCATGAGAATCGATTCGTCCCGTCCAGAGAAAAGAAGGCTGGCTTCAGTACAGAAATTCTTATGTTAACATCCAACGTTCTTTTACAGAATGATTTTCATTAGGTGTTCGTGATATTCGTCACTCTTGTCAATCCTTGTAACAGACTAGTGTTTCACAACATTGTTGTCAAGTGACAATGGCAAAAGTCTAAATACTTGGAGGAAGAACCTAAGTATCGCGACGACGAATATTTCTAGATATGACATGATATGACTTTTGACGCTCTGTAAGACTACCTAAAATGACATCCATAAATACGATGCTGCTTTTTAAGAGATATGGATGAATCCAGATACACTGTTAAAAGGTACGCTGTTTCCGGAACAAGGTCGAACAGAATGTCAAGTAACACTGCAGTTCAACACCGCAAACTAACCTTAAGCTGGGCTGAAATGGGCTATACACACGATCCTGCCCCACTCGAGTTTGCAGTTTTTTACCTCTCAAATGCAGAAGAAGGAAAAGAGAAAATGAATAGAATGGGTGGAAACATATAACAAGACAACATAATGTATCATTAAGGGCCATGATGAGAGAATGTCATATTCAGATGATGAAGTGAATGGTAGCATCACAGTGCGAACGATGTGTCTGTACACAAACTCAACAAGAGTGCACGCAGGTAGTTTCAATGATAGAGAACCATATTGAAACCGCCTACGTAAAGTACCAAATGATTGACGGCAGAGTGATAGGTTGAACAGCAGAAGGGAGAATAATCTCGGGTAACGAACAGAATACACATCAGCTTAATACTTCAACTTCCACTCGGGAAAGACCAGCTTCTCTGTTTGGTTTGCAACCTTGGTGTATTATTTTGTATAATTTGCTTATTGGTCGCCTCTGGTTGATGTGGGATTGTAGTTGGATAAGTATGCCTACATTTGTTCCGTGGCACGAGTTATATTTTTACAGTCGAATTATCAAATATCACCAGCGACAAATTCGTTAAAGAAAGATTCACCAGAGAGATATAAATGAATGTATTCAACTGTCTGCCTAGTATGCAAGAAATAAATGAAAGGAAACGAGCAGAGCACGTCTTAATATCATCAACTGTGAAGACTAAGCATTTAATGAATTTCGATAAGATCTTCACTGCCGCTCAGTTTTACAATAAGAGAAGCCAGAGCTTGCAATTTAAACCACTACATTCTGTAAAGTATCGGCGGCCATACCACATCATTTGGAGACACAATACTAATTTACTGCAAGGCTGGCGAACTTCAGCCGCGGGAAAGAAATTCAGCATTTTTTTCAAAGCCGAAAATAAGCCTGTCGACACTCTACGCTAATGGGTTGTCTGATATATTACATACGAATGAATCTAATATACAAAGTCTAGCTCCTCGACCTTCAGAAATGATTTACTACAGATTTCCGGAAAATGTCCACTCTGTTCACTGAATCCTGCTACCTTTTTTAGGTCCAGTAGCCCTGAACTGACACAAAAGGTGTTCAGAAAAAACCTTTCTCTCGGTAACAAGATAGACATTCATTCACTCGAAAGCGCTCATAACACTTGCAACTTTGAAGTTGCTCTTGACTGTTCATAAAAGGCCGAGGACTCGTCTTGCTTTGAAACAAAGGATGTACCTTCAAATGCTAACTGATACAGACAGCTGCTCAGTTGTGGTTAGTATTTTTTGGTGATCTTGGAGAGCAAGATCTTTCCGAAAGCAGGGATCACTGTACTGGCTGTGGACAGAGGACTTTCTGAAACGCCAAAGGCCTTCTTATAGCTCGGCCTCTTCTTGAGAGACGCCCAGTACTTCTGCACGTTGTTCCTGGACTCGATGAGCTCCTTGTCCAGCTTGACTTGCGGGATGCGGTAGAGGCACGGGGTGAAAATGACGTCGGCGATGGAATACTCTTCCCCTGCAAGATATGAAGCAGTGGCTAGTCGACTTTCGGCTTCGTCCAGAAGACTGATGAGTTGGGCTTTGTTAGCCTCGCATTTGGCCTTGTCGTTGGGTTCCTCGATTTGTGCCTTCATTGCTGCAGCTTTCTTCTGGTACAGTTCTGCTAAGTCGGGATTCCTCTTGGCCTGAGCCTCACAAATTTTGATCTTGTGCTCCGTGGTGATCTTCAACACACCACCAGCTGGTCCGAAGGCTGCAGCAAACAAATTTCCGTCCCAGTTATCTACCTTCTGGACCCATTGATCAATGAACTGCCGATCCACCTTATCCCCACCCAGAGGAGTTCCTTGTGCGTCAGCCCACCTAATCATCCCAACACCAAGAGGTTATTATCACCGAAGCCAACGCTTGGAACGAACATGCATTCAGGTAAGTAAAAGCTCGACATTGAAACTGAGAAAACCCGAAGCAAAGCACGACATTCAGTCCGCGGTTTCTACTTGGGTAGCAAAATGGAGCCCCTTCATTCGAGCTAGTGATATCAAAATGCATACTCACTTGACAATCTCTGCAGATTCGCAGATGACATTTTCGCCCACAACCAACGTCGGAGCCCACGCACCGGGGTTCAGCTTCAGGAACCATGGCTCCAAGGATTGACCACTCAGGATGTCAATCTTCTTCTCGACGTACTGAAATCAAAGCACAATGATGGAGATGGATAAATTTAGACCGATGAAATTCAAACTAAATTCTCGATGGACGTACAGACTGCCAGAAAACAACCACAAGATTCAATTCGGGAATAAGTACAGTGATTGCTCACTATCACCGTATTTGTTCTTTCTCTGGGATAAATTTCCATGCTGGCACCAAGTAGTAAGTCCCCATGACCTTATACTAACGATCGTATGAGTGCAATCTGACTGCAGAGCTGGTTCACTTCCTGATCAACTCTCCTAAACTATACTGAAAGTACAGCCCTTACTACGTTGCAAGTGTACTAGCTGTCGATATGTCAATATGTCGACATCGTTCTCCTCGAAGACACGACAGACCGACTCGATGTCGTCCTGACTCGTGGTGATTAGTTGCAAAAATGATAGCAGTTTTGAAATCTGACTACACGACGCATCTGACAATCTGGAATGCATGGACGCTGGGATGTGTGAAAAGTGGTCATTGTTCTCGTTCAGTGAGACGGCACTTGAGGGGGAGCAGATTGAAGCGTATTCAAATTGTGTGGAAGCTCGGATACCTCACGTCAGTGAAGAATTGAGCGATGTTGCGGTTTGTCAAGCGAGGGAGAGTACGAGGAGCACTGCGAGGATTGAAAAGGTGAATCGTACCTTGATATTGCACTCGTCCAGTGCAATTTTGGCCTTGGCTGGATTGAAAGCCAACGGGTAAGTGTAGAAAACTGGCAACGCTCCGGCCATTTCTCCCTTCGTTCTGTCAGAGATACTGTCCACTTCACACACTTGGAATCTCACGATGCACAAACCGATGTCCTCTGACCGCAAGCCGAATCAATCCACTTGAAAAATGTCCGTTCTTCCTCGCTCCAGCTCGTCTAGATGTATGTATACGATCTCAATTGCTGCCGCTGGTTCTCTCTCGCGTGTTCCTCCGAGATCGCGCGTTTCACTGTCAGTAAGACAAACGGCAGCCTCCCCACGCCCGAAGATAGGAAGGCAGGAACGAAGCTCCGCACTCCCAACCAATGATCGACCTACTACGCAAAGGGATCTGCAAAGTCAGAGTCCCGGCGAACGTACAGTGCAGTAAGCGCAGAAGGAGCCCCAGCAGTACCTGGTTCCCGTGCTCGTAGGCTTTCGATCCACGCCACTCCTGTACGCGGTTGGCCTCCGGATCTCTGCCTGTCTCCTGTTGCTGCACGTGGCAGAAATCGTGGAGGCGCGCGACACGTCATCCTACGAGGTGCATGTACGATACGCGTATGTACGCTTCGGTCCGTTGGCCTTCCTTCTTCAAATCCATTCGCTTCTGGCTCATTACGAGTTGTATTCCCGCTGTTCGGCTCTGCAGGCCCGCAGTCGAAAGGTGGGACCATGTCGAGGACGAGAGAATATCTGCACACGAGTATCCTTGTCCATCCGCTTCGCCTTTTGCGCACTGCGTCGTCGACGATTGATTCCCTTCCGCTTCTGTGTTTCTACTCGTCGTTGCCAGCTAAGGTCGCAACGCAAATTAAGACTCACAGTGGGGAGTCGCTCCCTTTGTGATATCCCGTCGTACACTGGGGGGGCTGAGCTAGTAACTAAACTCGACTTCTGCAAAGTAACTCGCACTGGTTGCATTTTGTGATAGCGTATTCTCGTGATACGATATTTGTTGAATAGAGCTAATACTTACTTTATAATTTTACACCACTGATTATTTTTCTAAGCTTTTCGTGCCTTGTGGAATCGGACAACGAGTAATTGGATATGATACTATAAGATAGTCATCTCTGAACACCTTTCTTATAATCATCACTCTTCTTACCCGACTTGTCTCTTGTCAGTGTCCTGCTCAATTATTGCTCACTGACTCTTATCCGGCTTACAGGTAGCAGATTTGAGTACATTGGGCGATGAACAGTTCGTTCACATCTCCCATGTAGATCTCCCAGAAGAGTCACATTATTTCCCACGTGATAAACACCGAGATCTGTCTACTAATGGTTTTTCACGGCTCTCTACTCAAAGACTGAAAAGCTGGGTGCATCGATGTGCAAAAGGTAAATTGGTTCTGGTCAAGACTTCATGTTATAATTGAACCATACGAGATTGCAAAACTGCATGCGAGGCCCAGCAGCTTAGTAAACTTATGGTCGACTGGAGAGGCTGGGAGCGGGATACAAATTCCACTGCCTTAGAACACACTAGAAGGCCAGTGGGTTGTGGTTTTAAGTCCTACCTGGGTCAGCTCTTTTGCTGCGCATTATCTTTTCATCTGAAAGTCACAATCTTTCGCGAGACTGTTTGTTATCTTGTGTATTACTATCAGAATTATATATATATATATATATATATATATATATATATATATATATATATAGGAGATTATTACGAAGAAGGATTCATAACCTATGCAAAGTTTATTAAGATATTTGATCCATGAAAGTATATTATACATGTGTTATATGATATACACAATGTAAATTAAGATAGGATCGATGGTGGAAAAAATAAAAGATGGGAATTTGTGTACTATTTACGGTTATTAAGTTAGGAAATGTGAATAAGTAATACAAACATGTGTCCATCTCCTTCCTTCTTTGCATAATCATATCTATTAATAACAATTTGAAGAAACAAATACTGTCTAACGAAATTGAAGGGTTTTGATTGCATATCAAAAGTCGTTCACTCATGGAAAGTTTTTTTTGTAAAGATAAAAGATCACTCTGATATTGAATCATTATACTCCTAACTTCACCAGCAAATGAATATCATTTGTATGCCACAACATATGATTACAATCTCGTACGCCAAGCTTTAAGACTCCAGCTTTTGAGCTTTTGTAGCACAACATATGGAATTAGACTTTTCGCTCGACAGTTTCCTCACTTCAACTTCACTCTTGTCCGCATGGAATCTCCTCACGAATGTGTCCCGCTGAAGTTTTTGGATATCTCTTTACGAACGGCATCAGATTCGGAGGTAACTTTCTTCCCACAATACCTGTGGATACCACTCGGAACTTTCAGCTCAATTCTGATTCTCATGTCGGTGAGGCACTCTTAACCAAAGTTCTGAAGTCTTTCTGTCAGATTCTCATGTCGGTGAGGCAGCTGCTGACGTCAAGCTCGGTTGCTCTGTCCTAGCCTTTAGAAACAAGAATTGATTGAGCGCCAATGGACATTGATCGTAGAAAATTTGGAGGTGTTGTCCCCCATGATCTGATTACATATTGTACACTTTTGTATAATGTTCTGAGCGTTGAAATCTACAGGGGATCGTTTGTGTAAGTTTCGCACGCTTGGTATCGCGTTGGGCCATTCGACCTGATGATGGATCTTCAGCAAAAGTGCCTCGATTGTGGGTGAGACGAAGGAAACGAAATCACGATTGCAGCGTACGCCGGTCTCGTCGACCGGCAATGGAAGACTCTCCGAGCAGAACTTCACCTCTGGCTCGAGAGAATTTCCAGCGGGGTCGTCTCATCCCGGATGCAGTTTCAGCTGGGCTGCACAAAGAGCACAATCTTTCTCTCGAAGATTCGTGGAGCTCCAACCTGTCACCTTTTCGTTTTGCCAATTGGAACTTTCGACTCGGTCGTAGTTCCCTCCGGATGCTTCCCTTGCAATGCACGAGGACAGTAACAGGACTGCAAGCAAGGACGAGCTGGGAACGAGGGAAAGAAATTCTAGGAATGTGCAAAAAAGCAGGTTTCGTCGACGGACAAGGAAAGCGGCCAATTGACAAATGGGCAATTGCGCCTCTAGAACGACGATAGGCCAGTGAGACTGCGCAGCTGCTCGTACGACACCCAGAAGACGAACTGCCAGGGCCCTAATCGAGTCCAGGTGGGGAAGAATCCTTTCCAGAGCGCTCCAACTCCCTCCAATTTGATGGTTTTCACCAGACAGTCCACGGAATTGCGGTAGCAGACGGAGGAGGAGGCGGCAGTGGCAGAAGCAGGATCGTGGCGAGCTTGGTTCATCATCCGCGTCTTCACCACGTCCGCTGGGCAGCTGAGAATGGTGGCCGACAGGCCGGACATGACGGAAGCGCAAGTGTGCGCCCCGATGTTGTCTCCAAAGAATCCCTTCTCGATGACCAATTGCTTGGCCGCATCGTAGCACGCCAGCTCCCCCATGTTCACCAGAAACGCGCGTTGGACATTGGGCCCGACGCCTCGCCATAGACCTCCCACTCCCTCCGTCTTCACGATCTTGGCGAACGCATCGACCAGCCCCGTGTAGCGAGGAGCTTGCCCCATTTTGATCAATCGCCCGTCGGATTGCATGCGCACTTTCACCAAATCGGCGGGACTCGCGATCAACTGCGCAACACGATTCGGATCCTCGTCATTCGTTCTCCCGTGACCGATCGACCTCCTCCCGATCGCAATCATGCGTTGCTACCGAAAGAGTTGCTAGCAGCAGGCAAAGGATGCATGTGAAGAAATGGCACCGACCTGTCCGATGATTCCAGAAGCGCCACCGATGAAGGCTTTTTTGGTGACCGAGACATTGTGTTTGTCGTCGCCTGTGTGGACATGGTTGCGGATCTGCTCGTACGAGACGATTCGGATGCTAGTGTAGAAGACATGGCGCAGCAAGGCCGGCGACAGGCCGCGGTAGAGGCCCGCTATTCCTTCGTCTTTGGCGATGTGCAGGGCCATGCCCACGGCTCCTTTCTTCGCTCCCTGCGTGCGCCCCATCTCTCCCTGCAGCTGCAATCGAGTTTTCGTCATGTCGATGGGAAATGTCACCGACTCCGCTGCCACAGCCGACGCCGATGTGAGCACCAATCGGAGCCCGAAATCCTGCTCCATCGCTGCGGCTGACGGAGCCATTCCGAATCCCCTTCAGACCGAGACGATGCAATTTGAGCAATTCGATTCTGCGCAAATTTCTTCCTCTCCTTCCTCCTCCGTTGCTTGGTTATAGAGCGATCGATCTTTGCATCCTTCACCCCTGGATCTCGTCGGACAGATTCCCGGCGTGTATGAAGCTGAGATCGTCAACTGTAAGCGAGTTCTTCTTCTGTTGGAGCTGAAGTCTTCCTTCGTTGGTGAACGAGAAAGGATTTCGTCGATCGAGATGGTGTGGATTCACCTAACCTAGATTCACTCGACGTGCATCTCAGGCATGGACCAGAATATCCACATAGAATAGAAGCATCGGAGGTATTTTGAAATCCGAATCTTTGCCACTAGTAACGGGCCAAATGGATTGACAAATGATGGTAAGACCCGTAGAGCTGTGCGAGGATTGGTATCGACAATTGATTGAGTGACATCGAGTAACATGAGAAGATTATGCCTAGCATGATGGCCGGACTACGTATGTTCAGAGTTGTGCGGGAAAGTCTGAGAAGGCGAATTTGTGCTTCAAATTAGAACAATGGTTGAAAAATGGTGAAAGATATTTGGGCAACGTCGCGAGAAGAAGGATGGGCCGAATTGGCAAAGGTGAATCTTGCACAGATTCGATTTCAACTCTGCAAACTGATTTAAGCATAACGACCGCAAAAGTACTAATGATTGTATGACAGTATTATAAAGAAATAATCTTATCAGAGGTAAATTTCGAATGTAGAATTACTTGGTTTTGATTCCGCTTGAACCCTGCATAAGGATTAATCAATGTTGAGAAAAGGTGATATAGTATGATATTGTCAAGATATTATATGAGAAATGTGCCCTCCTTGATAATGTGTGGTTGAGGGATGTAGAGTCGAGGATGAGTTTTTTCATTTTGAGCTACATCGAGGATAGTAATTACTCTCGATTGGCAAATAGTATGGATTCATAAATAGTATGGCCAGACTAATACATGTTTTTATCTGTAAATAAATCTCATGAGTGGTGGTAATCACTTACCTATTGTAATCCAAACTAAGCACCACGCTTATTTTGCACTTAAGATTGATAGGCAATCGCTACACCTGCCCTCGCGGTTTTTTGCTATTTTCACAATTTGCTGTTGCGTTTTTCGTCCTCTCCTATTATAGTTGGTTTCGCTCACTTTCAAGTCTCTTGTTAGGAGATCATTAATCCGTAAGAATGTGCAGTTTATCAGTAACAAGTAGCTGATCAGGAAGAGGTTGTGAAAGAAGCTCATCAGTAAGAATTCTCTCAGGCAAACATGCAGCGAGAAAGAAAGCTACAGCAAGTGGTTTCGGTTGGGAGTCGCAGTGTGTTAGTTTGTTGGATGATGTAAGAATGTGATTTCAACGGCAAGAAGTATCTTTTCTCCAAAGTAGAGTCAAACTTTATGCGAAAGCTACAGCAAGTGATTTCCATTGGGAGTCGTCGTGTGGTAGTTTGTTGGATGATGCAAGAATGTGATTCCAACGGCAAGAAGTATCTTTTCGCCAAAGCAGCGGCAAACTTTCCACATCTTTTCAGTGGATCCTTCAAGGCAAATATTCAAAAAGCGTCGTCATGGTGAAAACTGAAAGACAAGTACTTAGAGTCCAGTGAGCATCCCGAGTCTTTGTAGAGGAATGAGCAATTCAAGGTTACGAGAATGAATATAAACGCGGTGGCACGTCGTGGCCGTAACACAAAACATTGGGTGGTTCACATGTATGTAGATCTCAATGAGGAGTTCCACCGACTGTGAAAAACGGGGCTAAAGTTCTCAACAGCCTTGCTTGGCACTCTGGCTAGAGACATTATCAAATCAGATGAGGGAGAATTCAGTGCGGATTTCAGAGATGCAGACGGCAAACTTATTGTTGACAAAATTACGACAAGGTGAGTCCAAACATTCATATTGAAACACAACGTGGTCGTGCGCGCTTAGATTGGAAAGCTGCTATGTAGCCCAGAGAAAGAACTTCATGTTGAGAAGACCATCGCGTACAACTTGGGCGAACTATTTAGAGTATTTTCATCTGGCGAGTTATATGAAAACCTAATCAAAAATATACAAGAGACTCATTTCGTGGTGAATGTTGAAAATGATAGGATCCTATGAATTCGGAGAAATAACGATGTCAAATACGCTGATGTTCTTTCCGGAGTAGAATGTATGATCATGATGGTCAGTAGTAGAGGGGGAGTATCCTCACATATAGAGGCACTTATGATCATCTTCACGAACAAAAATACATACTATCTCATTCAGGGCTTATTAGATGATGTGCCAGGTGCAAGCTATTGCAGAGGGGCCGAAAGGGTGGAATGATATGCATATATTCTTGCAATGGCTCTTTGAACCACATGCTTTTTGACATGATTGTTATGGAAGAAAAAAGTTATTATTCTTAGACAATTGCGGAGGTAACAAGGAATCAGATGCGCTGACTAGAACCAAGACAACCCTTTGGTTCTTCACTCCATGTGTTACTGACAAGATTCAGCCGACAGATTCTTTTGTTATTTCCAAGATCAAGTATGCTTGGACAAAACAATGGGAGAGCAAGAAGATGGAGATGATCTGAGAACAGCAATGCTCAAATAGAGTTCGCCGCGATGGCGGATGGTCGGGCAAGCTTATTGAACCCAAGGAAAGATTATTTTTGCAGTTGGCAGCGGATTCTATCAGGGATGTAAACATGCAACGGAGATGCTAACTCGCCTATGCTCGGAAAACCATGATTTGTTATGGATTGGCACTCGATGTGCGAGGAGAATGGCATATCAAACAATTAATGCCGGAGTTGCATGCGATCATAATGAATCATCGCAATTACTTTGATGGGAAATCGTCCTCAATTTGCAGATGAGAGTGCGTTATGAAATAAGTATGATAAAAAATAAACAACTTCACTCTTGGCATTTTTTGAACTTATTTCTCCAATCCATACTATTTTGGAATATTACTAATTAGTCTGGTCCATAATTTTGTTTGAAACACACAAATAGTTTAGATTTCTAAATAGTCTGGTGGAGACTAATCTATGGTTGGTATCAAAAAAACTCAAATTAAAAATTAATCTGGTCCAGGCTAGTTACTGCACTTGTGTAGATTTCTTGTTTGAGAAGGTGGCCAATAAGAGTGAAGGTGTGGGTAGAGAATCTACACAAAATCTGGGTGAATCTTTGAGAGGGGAGTTGCCGTAGCTCAAGGCGGAGGAAGAATTCAACTCGATGCATGAGTAGTATATCTATAAAGCCATGCAAGAGAGTGACAAAATAAAAAGATACATTAAATTTTAGCAATGTAACAAGATGATGAGGTTCCGTGGAGACAAAGCTGTACGTGTTTAAAATACTTCATGCATTATAATTTTTGGAATTAGTGTGTTGATTGTATCCAGTCTAAGATACGTCTGTCAGTCCACCGCATGAAATCATACGATGGATATTCTAATATAGATAGGTCTACATAAAATGGGAAAGTGGATCATCTACATATCTCCAGAATAATGTATCAGAGGATGAAAACGTACAAAATGCACACTCGACAATTAGATATATGAGATTGTAGTCAGGCCGTCAACACCAACTCCAGGATGACATCAGTAGTTCTAGAAGCAAACAGAAGAACCACGCTTTATCTCTTTCTGCCACGAAGACGAAAAATTCATCAAATTGGACAGCAGATTGACGATGGTAGGCATTACATCACCATGAATGTCGCAAATATCTGAATTCGGTTATACAAGTGTCGTACGTTCCAAATGCATCGTATGCGAAGTATACACCGAGTTCCACACACATGCAGGTGTAATATGTGTTCAAACTCGTGGTAAAATGTGGTGATGATTCATTAGGTCTAGTACTAGAACGAGTTAAATAAACCTCAGACGAAATCTTCAGATGAAATAAAGTGCATGCCTATTACTTATTACTTATTACTTAGACATGCACTTTATTACTTATTTTGGTTGGAAGAAGGTGCCGTTTCCACAATGAATGACGGACTTTGAACAGCCTTGTATAGATTAGCTCTCTCTAAATGCATTGAAGCTGTGCGTAGAATATTGGACAATGGCCAAAAGCTGCTGACCTCCTGTTACGCTTCTGCGAGCAACTCGCACAAAGACCTGATAATAACTGGACGCAATCTCACTCGTATACGTTAGTCCCACTGCAGTCGTCGAATAAAAAGGGGATGAAGACTATATCGTCCATGGTCTGACTGCGGACTGACCCCCGTCAGTCTGCAGTCAGACCGTCAGTCGTCAATCGAGTTTTGACTGAGCGTGGGAAGCCATTTTGAACACGCAAACAAAACACGACAGGTTGTTCTCCACACGACATCCATATCAGATCAGTAATCAGCTTCGATCGGGCTGCCGCTGCGAAGTTTTCCAGATTGATTGTTCTCAGTATCTGGACGTGCATAGCGGTTACAGAGTCACTCACTACAAATTCTGTGCTGAAACAATCACAAAATTAATCATCGTAGTATTAAAGAATCGAGATTGCGCTAGTGAATAGAAGATTCATTCAGCTCATCCGCGAGAAATAGCAAATCGATATTTCAGATGCAAATCGGATTCATCGAATTCTGGAATTTGATAAGACTCAAATCTCCACATTCCGCCCTGCGGCTCCCGCCGAGAATCAGTGTGGACGAGAGTTTCATGAGCACTGCCCCTGCTTCTCCACTGAGACCTTCGAGCCTGGGTTGGTAGTGAGCTATGGCGGGCCCGGCACCTCGACGCTCGATCGAGCAGACATCGACTGAAGGAGGACCTCCGGGCTTACCTGGCGCTTCTGTGGCCCCGACCAGGTGACCAACGTTGCCTCGTCCGAAGCTCCGTTCTTGCCTTGCACCATAAATTCGGAAGAGAGTAGCTCCATTCCCCACTTGGAAGTGAGTCCTCATCGCCCCATCTGTGCTGGGCCGAAATTTCGATCCTTTTCGAACGATTTCTGATTCGCGTCGTCGTTCGGCTCGTCGTTTACTGTGGATTGTAGATTGTTGCAGATTGGGAGAATTCCTCGTCGTGCAGCTCCGGGATTGACAAATGGCAGGGGAGCCTAACTGCTTCGGATGGGCCGCTCACGATGCCAATGGAGTGCTCGTCCCTTTCAAGTTCACTCGCAGGTGATGCTTTTGGTCGCAGAGTGTTTCGAAGAATTTTGCACTCGAATTTCAGCCGGGCATTGTATGCTCAGTGGAACTTTAGATGAGGGTGGTATGAATTCGAAGATGGATTCGGAGACGATGTTCAGAAGATTGATTCATGTGGTCTGTTTGTGGATGTTTTGAGACAAGTCTGGAGATCTTCTTTCATTCTTCGTCAGTGATCGGTAATGTCTGGCACGTAGTCCAGAATGCGCCGTTAAGATGACCAACAGGATTGAAACAAGCGTCCTGTTTTTGTAGACCCACAGGACCAGACGACGTGAATTTGCGTATTACGCACTGCGGGATGTGCCATGCAGAACTGGTGTGGTTATTCAACAAGCTCGGGGATAGCAAGTATCCCATGGTGCCAGGGTACGCTCGTTTATATTATGTTTCCAGCTTGTTTATTGAAGACACAATCAATGCTGAGAATTTTTCTGTAGATTTTACCTTGCACGTCTCGATAGACGTGCAAGGTACCAACTTAAATTCAAGTGCAATCACGCTTGACATGAATCTGTACATGTGTAGATATTCACATCTTAGCAAGCATTGATCCTGTGAGTGTTGATCTTCTTTTGAGGAAAAAAGAAAAGTTGCTTATATCATCACTAGGTGCAACCTCGTGTTCTCAGTTGACTAGAAAAGTAAGTGCGAGTTTGCAAATTTGCCCTCATTATGCTAAGTTTATTAGAGTGTTTCATAAATGGACGAATCATTGTCGACGCAGGCACGAGGTTGTGGGGGTGGTTACGGAAGTGGGTTCGAATGTAACACGATTCAAAGAAGGGGATCGCGTAGGCGTCGGAGGGGTCGTTTATTCCTGTCGAGAGTGCGAAATTTGCAAGGATGGTATGCAACAGGTTTGTGACCAGAGGGTCCTGACCTACAACGACTACGATCGTGATGGTACTCTAACAGCTGGAGGATACTCAAGCCACATGGTCTGCAACCAAGAGTACGACAAATCTCACCTGATTTTCATGAGTTTTTATTGAAGTCTGTCTTTGAGTCCAGCATGTCGAAACACTTATGCAGAATGTCAGATCGCAATGTTGAAAATTAGATGAAAAATTCTCGGATGATACAGCTTCGAGTTTGTTTGAATACGCATCCACCTGATCACACAGAAGGTTCTCATGAAACGCCTCATCTCTCAGGGACGAATGCTACATTTTTCTGTACCCAGAAACTGTCCTCCATCAGTTACAAATCTGTTTCTACGGATCATTCGTATACCGCAGGATACACTTCGTGTTTAGCTCCATGACTTGCTCCTAAATCAGAATAATGTGTAACTTCACTATAAAGCTGGGGATAATTGAGTAATATGATGGAACGATTTCGCTTCGGAATGACTCCCGTTTATCGCAGGCAGTGCTCTTGTGCCAATCTGGGAGAGTGTGAACTCATCAGTGTGGGGCCTGGCTCAGTACACAACCCAGGAGAGCTGTGTGCAGTCTGTGTTGCTTGATTGCTGGTTTCAGGAAATGGCGATATTTGAGGCAGGTGATCAGTGGATAGCTTGACTCTGGAGGCGAGAGTAGGCCGTGAACAAATTGCATCAGTTCATTGTATAGTATAGATTGCGGAAGGAAGAAAATGGTCAGTTCTCAGTCAGTGAGTGGCACGGACTCGCGATGTGTTTTCTCGGGGGTGATAAAGTATCTGGTGTTCATTTTGCAGTCATGTTGTGGCCATCCCAGAGAACCTATCTATGGCTGAGGCTGCACCTTTGTTGTGTGCTGGGATCACAGTTTACAGCCCTATGACGCGGTTGGGTATGAACAAAGCTGGCCAAACTCTTGGTGTCATAGGTCTAGGAGGATTGGGCCACATGGCTGTGAAATTCGGAAAAGCTTTTGGGATGAAGGTTACCGTCATGAGCACATCCGAGAGCAAGAGGGAAGAAGCACTGTCAGTTCTTGGAGCAGATACTTTTGTGAATACATCTGACCCTGCTCAGCTTGAGGTGAGAATACAGTTGAGAAGGCTTTTCCAAAAGAAGCTTTGGTATGAGACGTATGCATGTGAAACGTTACAGTGTATCGACTAATACGTACCAAAATGGTAACAAAATGTTTGATCTTTTACCATTTTGTGACTTGTGCAGGCTGCTCGGAACAGTATTCACAATATAATGGACACTGTCCCTTATGAACATGCGCTTGATCTCTATCTTCCGCTGATGAAACCCAGGGGCCATCTTGTACTTGTGGGATTCCCTCACGAGCACAAGTTTGCACCTCATCATCTGATTTTGGGTACTGTGCGACTTTCTTCTTCTTATTCTGTTGTATAGTTCATTTCATTCATTTGTTTACTATCACAGCTTGGTCTGCTGGTTATGACAGGCAAATGCTAATGAGCAAAGTTGAAGTTACTAGTTCGTGCAAACATATAAATGTTTTAACAAGTGAATGTCATGTACGAATTGCAGGCTTTAAGAGTATTACTGGAAGTGTCACAGGAAGCATGGCAGAGATTCAAGAAATGCTTGACTTCTGTGCAAAGAAAAATGTTACACCAATGATTGAGATGGTTGATATCAAGGACTGCAACGAGGCCCTTACAAGAATGTTGAACAAGGATGTCAGATATCGGTTTGTCATCGACATTGAGAAAACGCTTGTGAATCCTACCTGACGTGACGGAGGTTTGCCAATTCGGGGTCTACAGTTGGTTCAGAACGAACCAACTGTAGACTTCTCATGAACCAACCTCTGAGCTCGAATCAGAATGTCTAAAATTAAAAGAAACTCATTGTCATCGTGCAGTAGCTTCCAATACTTAGTACAGAGAACGTAATACCTGAGGAGCTGGGACCTTGAGCTTGGAAGGTGTTTCCATTGTATAGAGTTTCGACGGGCTCCAGACCTGGTCAGTGTTCAGTCGTCACAAGTATTTGAGCATCCAATAACTCGTTGAATGCTGAAAACACAATTGACTGTCAACAGTAGAACCTGGAACAAGAGGACTTTTTTTCTCTTTTTCGGCGCATTCTGGACTACGTGCCAGTAAGTGCCACTTTGCAAATTTGAAGATATAGCTCCACGCTACACGGGGCTGGTCGATGCGTTCGCCAAGATCGTGAAGACGGAGGGAGTGGGAGGTCTATGGCGAGGCGTCGGGCCCAATGTCCAACGCGCGTTTCTGGTGAACATGGGGGAGCTGGCGTGCTACGATGCGGACAAGCAATTGGTCCTCGAGAAGGGATTTTTTGGCGACAACATCGGGGCGCACACTTGCGCTTCCGTCATGTCCGGCCTGTCGGCCACCATTCTCAGCTGCCCGGCGGACGTGGTGAAGACGCGGATGATGAACCAAGCTCGCCACGATCCTGCTTCTGCTTCCCAGAATTTCTTTCCCTTGTTCATAGCTCGTCCTTGCTTGCAGTCCTGTTAATGTCCTCGTGCATTGAAAGGGAAGCATCGGGAGGGAAGTACAACCGAGTCGAAAGTTCCAATTGGCAGAAGGAAAAGGTGACAGGTTGTGCCTTTTGTGCAGCCCAGCTGAAACAGCATCCGACATAAGACGGCCCCGCTGGAAATTCTCTCGAGCCAGAGGTGAAGTGCGGCTCGGAGAGTCTTCCATCGCCGGTCGACGAGACCGGGCGTACTTTGTAAAGTCTGTGGTTGAGGGATGTAGAGTCGAGGAGGACGAGTTTCTTCATTTTGAGCTTGGTTTCTTGTTTGAGAAGGTGGCCAATAAGAGTGAAGGTGTGAATAGAGAATCTACACAAATCTCGGTGAATCTTTGAGAGGGGAGTTGCCGTTGCTCATGGCGGAGGAAGAATTCAACTGGATGCATGAGTAGTTATCAATCAAGCCATGCAAGAGAGTGATAAAATAAAAAGATACATTAAAATTTAGCAATGCAACAAGATGATGAGATTCTGTGGAGACAAAGCTGTACGTGTTCAAAATATTTCTTGCATTCACAATTTTGGAATAAGTATGTTAATTGTATCCAGTCTACGATACGTCTGTCAGTCCACCGCATGTAATCATACGGTGGCTATTCCAATATTCATATGACTAGACAAAATTGGAAAGTGGACAATCTACAAATATATAGAATGAATGTATCAGAGGATGAAAACGTACAAAATGCACACTCGACTATTAGATACATGAGATTGTAGTCAGGCCTGCTGCACGGTGACATCAGTAGTTCTAGAAGCAAATAGAAGGACCACGCTTTATCTCTTTCTGCCACGGAGACGAAAAAGTCATCAAATTGGACTGCAGATTGACGATGGTAGGCATTACCTCACCATGAATGTCGCAAATATCTGTATAATGTGTAATAAGTGTCGTACGCTCGAACTGCATCGTAATGCTAAGTATATGTCGAGTTCCGCACACATGCAGGTGTAAAATGTGTTGAAGCCTGTGGTAAAATGTGGTGATGATTCATAGCTCTAGTACTAGAACGAGTTAAATAAACCTCAGACGAAATCTTCAGATGAAATAAAGTGCATGCCTATTACTTGTTACTTAGTACTTAGACATGCACTTTATTACTTATTTTGGTTGGAAGAAGGTGACGTTTCCACAATGAATGATGGAATTTGAACAGCCTTGTGTAGATTAGTTCTCTCTAAATGCATTGAAGCTGTGCGTAGAATATTGGACAATGGCCAAAAGCTGCTGACCTCCTGTTACGCTTCTGCGAGCAACTCGCACAAAGACCTGATAATACCTGGACGCAATCTCACTCGTCTACGTTAGTCCCACTGCAGTCGTCGAATAAAAAGGGGATGAAGACTGTATCGTCCATGCTTTGACTGAGCGTGGAAAGCCACTTGGAACACGCAAACAAAACACGACAGGTTGTTCTCCACACGACATCCATATCAGATTCGTAATCAGCTCATGATCGATAGGGCTGGCGCTGCGAAGTTTTCCAGATCGATTATTCACAGTAACTGGACGTGCATGGCGGTTGCAGAGTCACTTACTAAAACTGCTATGCCGAAATCAATCACAAAATTAATCATCGTAGTATTTAAGATTCGAGATTGCGCTCGTGAATAGAAGATTCATTCAGCTCATCCGCCAGAGATAGCAGATCGATATCTCAGATGCAAATCGGATTCATCGAATTCTGGAACTTGATAAGACTCCATTCTCCACAATCTGCCCTGCGGCTCCCGCCGAGAATCAGTGTCCACGAGAGTTTAACGAGAACTGCCCCTGCTCCTCCACTGAGACCTTAAGAGGTCGCCACGTCGACTGCGAAAAGTTCGACAGAAGTCTCCTTCGTGAGGACGGACGGACAGATCTTCTTTGGAATGGAGGTCTGCTTCTGTCTGTCTCTCTCGGCTGCTGCTTGAGCCCGGGCAGGACGGGCCCCAGATCTCGAGCCTGCGTTGGTGGTTAGCTATGGCGGGCCCGGCACCTTGACGCTCGATCGAGCAGACATCGACTGAAGGAGGATCTCCGGGCTTACCTGGCGCTTCTGTGGCCCCGACCAGGTGAACAACGGTGCCTCATCCGAAACTCCTTTCTTGCCTTGCACCATAAATTCGGAAGACAGTACCTCCATTCTCCACTTGGAAGTGAATCCCCATCCCCCCATCTGTGCTGGGCGGACATTTCGATCCTTTTCGAACAATTTCTGATTCTTATCGTCGTTCGGCTCGTCGTTTACTGTGGATTGTAGATTGTTGCAGATTCGGAGGTTTCTTCGTCGTGCAGCTCCGGGATTGACAAATGGCAGGGGAGCCGAACTGCTTCGGATGGGCCGCTCACGATGCTAATGGAGTGCTCGTCCCCTTCAAGTTCACTCGCAGGTGCTGTTTTTGGTCGCAGAGTGTTTCGAAGATTTTTGCACTCGAATTTCAGCCGGGCATTGTATGCTCAGTGGAACTTTAGATGAGGGTGGCATGATTTCGAAGATGGATTCGGAGACGATGTTCAGAAGATTGATTCATGTGCTCCGTTTGTGGATGTTTTGAGACAAGTCTGGAGATCTTCTTTTCATCCTCGGTAATGTCTGGCACATTCTTTAGCATACGGGTTTTGCCGTCCAGAATGCGCCGTTAAGATGAGCAACAGGATTGAGACAAGCGTCCTGTTTTTGTAGACCCACAGGACCAGACGACGTGAATTTGCGTATTACGCACTGCGGGATGTGCCATGCAGAACTGGTGTGGTTATTCAACAAGCTCGGGGATAGCAAGTATCCCATGGTGCCAGGGTACGCTCATTTATATATGTTTCGAGCTGGTTGATGGAAGACACAATCAATGCCGAGAATTTTTCTGTAGATTTTCCTTGCACGTCTCGGTTTCTGAGCTGCTGGTACCAACTTAATTTCAAGTGCAATCACGCTTGACATGTCTGTATGGCCACATGAATCTTTACATGTGTAGATATTCACATCTTAACAAGCTTTGATCTTGTGAGTGTTGATCTTCTCTAGAGGAAAAAAGAAAAGTTGCTTACATCATCACTAGGTGCAACCTCGTGTTCTCAGTTGACTAGAAAAGTAAGTGCGAGTTTGCAAATTTGCCCTCATTATGCTAAGTTTATTAGAGTGGTTCATAAATGGACGAATCATTGTCGACGCAGGCACGAGGTTGTGGGGGTGGTTACGGAAGTGGGTTCGAATGTAACACGATTCAAAGAAGGTGATCGCGTAGGGGTCGGAACCTTCGTTTATTCCTGTCGAGAGTGCGAAATTTGCAAGGATGGTATGCAACAGATTTGTGACCAGAAGGTCATGACCTACAACGCCTACGATCGTGATGGTACTCTAACAGCTGGAGGATACTCAACCCACATGGTCTGCAACCAAGAGTACGACAAATCTCACCCGACTCTCATGAGTTTTTAGTGAAGTCTGTCTTTGAGTCCAGTATGTCGACACAATTATGCAGAATTTCAAACGCAATGTTGAAAATTAGATGAAAGATTCTCGGATTATACAGCTTCGAGTTCTTTGAATACGCATCCACCTGATCACATAGAAGGTTCTCATGAAACGCCTCATCTCTCAGGGGCGAATGCTACATTATTCTGTACCCAGAAATGTTCTTTGTTCTACCGTGTCTTCGTAGTCCATCAGTTACAAGACTGTTTCTACGGATCATTCGTATACCGCAGGATACACTTCGTGTTTAGCTCCATGACTTGCTCCTAAATCAGAATAATGTGTAACTTCACTATAAAGCTGGAATATGATAATTGAGTAATATGATACAGTAATATGATGGAACGATTCTGCTTCGGAATGATTCCCGTTTATCGCAGGCAGTGCTCTTGGGCCAATCTGGCACAGTGAACTCATAAGTGTGGGGCCTGGAGAGCTGTGTGCAGTCTGTGTTGATTGCTTGCTGCTTTAAGGAAATGGCGATATTTTAGGCAGGTGATCAGTGGATAACTTGACATTGGAGGCGAGAGTAGGCCGTGAACAAATTGCATCAGTTCATTGTATAGTATAGATTGCGGAAGGAAGAAAATGGTCAGTTCTCAGTCAGTGAGTGGCACGGACTCGCTATGTGTTTTCTCGGGGGTGATAAAGTATCTGGTGTTCATCTTGCAGTCATGTTTTGGCCATCCCAGAGAACCTATCTATGGCTGAGGCTGCACCTTTGTTGTGTGCTGGGATCACAGTTTACAGCCCTATGACGCGGTTGGGTATGAACAAAGCTGGCCAAACTCTTGGTGTCATAGGTCTAGGAGGATTGGGCCACATGGCTGTGAAATTCGGAAAAGCTTTTGGGATGAAGGTTACCGTCATGAGCACATCCGAGAGCAAGAGGGAAGAAGCACTGTCAGTTCTTGGAGCAGATACTTTTGTGAATACATCTGACCCTGCTCAGCTTGAGGTGAGAATACAGTTGAGAAGGCTTTTCCAAAAGAAGCTTTGGTATGAGACGTATGCATGTGAAACGTTACAGTGTATCGACGAATATGTACCAAAATGGTAACAAAATATTTGATCTTTTACCATTTTGTGACTTGTGCAGGCTGCTCGGAACAGTATTCACAATATAATGGACACTGTCCCTTATGAACATGCGCTTGATCTCTATCTTCCGCTGATGAAACCCAGGGGCCATCTTGTAATTGTGGGATTCCCTCACGAGCACAAGTTTGCACCTCATAATCTGATTCTGGGTACTGTCCGACTTTCTTCTTCTTATTCTGTTGTATAGTTAATGTGTTTACTATCACAGCTTGGTCTGCTGGTTATGACAGGCAAATGCTAATGAGCAAAGTTGAAGTTATTAGTTCGTGCAAACATATAAATGTTTTAACATGTGGATGTCATGTACGACTTGCAGGCTTCAAGAGTATTACTGGAAGTGTCACAGGAAGCATTGCAGAGATTCAAGAAATGCTTGACTTCTGTGCAAAGAAAAATGTTACACCAATGATTGAGATGGTTGATATCAAGGACTGCAACGAGGCCCTTACGAGAATGTTGAACAAGGATGTCAGATATCGGTTTGTCATCGACATTGAGAAAACGCTTGTGAATCCTACCTGACGTGACGGAGGTTTGCCGATTCGGGGTCAACAGTTGGTTCAGAATGAACCAACTATGGACTTCTTATGAACCAACCTCTAAGCTCGAATCAGAATGTCTAAAAATATTAGAAACTCATTGTCAGTGTGCGGTAGCTTCTAAGACTTACTACAGAGAAGGTAATTTCTCAGGAGGTGGGACCTTGAGCTTGGAAGGGAAACTCTATACAATGGAAACCCATTGTATAGAGTTTCGACGGGCTCCAGACCTGGTCAGTGTTCAGTCGTTACAAGTATTTGAGCATCCAATAACTCGTTGAATGCTGAAAACACAATTGACTGTCAACAGTAGAACCTGGAACAAGAGGATTTGTCTTCTTCATGTTAATCATGTACTTTTCTATGTCACTCTAAGTGTTAACACGCCCAAGTAGCGTTCTTTACTCACTCACCGTCCTTGTGATTACGGCAAGGAGGCATGCGTGGGTGAAGGATCCCCGTGAACAGAGAATGGTGAGCTGATACTCACTTACTGTATCAGTTTTCTCGGCAAGTTTGAAATCTGTACAGATGATAGGCAACCATGCTTTACTTTCGCATGAGTTGACTTCTCGGACAAGCAACACGCTACTGAGAGGATGCCGACGAGCTAAGTTTTGCAACTTAATTGCAGTTTTTGAACTAATGGTGTTGGTAATATGTGCATATTCAACCTCTCACCCACTGCAGAAGCATATGATTATCCAGAACCAGCCAAATATCCGTATGTTGTACATGAATGCATGAATGGCATATAATTTCGTCTACTTGAAGCTCGGTTCCTTACACGTAGAGGTACGACGTCTGAGCAATTCTTCCTGTCCTTTAAGAAACAAACATGGATCGCCCTTTGTATGGAGTCAACGAGTCGGTTAGCACTTGACTCTGGAATTGGTCAAACTTATCGTTCCGGTTAACCTCCTTCAATCTCAACCTGCTTCGATGAATTTTGCATTTGAAGACGTATGTCCTTGTGGATGACAAAGCCATATCCTGGGGATAGTGTGTGTAGATATTGGTCAGAATCCTGGGTAATATCAAGCTATACCATGGATGGAAAGATGTGCTGGGCACTCACGAAAAAACCGTAGTTTTGTATGTCGTATGCTTCAATTTAGCCTCCATACGAGCACGTTCAACCCTGTCTGTAGCTCGAAGCACCAGAATTCAGCGCCATCCAACATGCATTCTGCGGAAATGGGGTACCTGTGAAAGCGGAGATGGGAAGGGGTTATATGACGGAAGGTCGTGGCCCTCTGATGTGTGCGGAAAGAAACTCCCACAACAACGTTGAGGGCCTGATCTCTTTGACTCACCAGTGCACAAAAATGGTGCCCTCTAAGTCCTTTGAGATGGTCGAAACAGACCTCTTTGACTCACGAGTGCCCATGGCCTAACCGCATCTACAAACCTCGGGCAAACCTTACACCTATGTGACTCAGAACCATGGACACTCAGATATTACACAGCTGTCTCCACACATTGAGGCCGCGCACAAAGATGGTGCTGCGTGAGTCCTTTGATCTGATCATAACAAATCGCCATCATCTTCGTAAGTTCACAGTTTTCCCGGTCAGCAACTAATCCGTTTGTTACATGTGCACGAAACGGCTGCAAATTATTGACAGAGTCCGATTGTTGGAAGTGCTTTAGAAGCAAAAAGCTGAGAATCTATGATATATGAACTCTATCCATGACATTTAAGTGACCGTTCTCCTGTCATTTTAGTGATCCCTTCCAGATCTGTGCACTGCTCTAGATCCAGACAGGATCAGATTCAAGTCCCGACGGCAACATGATCACCCCACTCCGGAATCAGTCACATTTGAACCATGAATGCTCCTCCTCCTCGTCCTCGCTCACCCCTCCTACGATCACATGCCTGCTAACACCAGAGAATGCGTGAATGCTGAGTGCTCCGTTTCATGAAAGTATGAATGCAGGGTTCATAGTTTATTTACGTACACATGCCCCTGAAGAGTGAGGCCCAAGTCTCCAATTCTCACTCGTCCTTTTTTTTGAGCTCCTGTATTCAGCTCAGAAGTCTGAGAGAGGATAAGACTGAACGGTGTGAGGATGCAACACTCAATCCAAAGCTGAATTGAACAAAAACGTATTTGCAATCCTTCAGTCTGTAGACCGGCAGTGATCCAAGCTTAGGCATCTCGGAATCCCAGAGACGATCTGCCCACTTGGCGATAATGTGCAGATGCTGCATCTGGAGGGAAGACATGCATGTGGAGCATCCGAAGCGAGAGGTTTATTCACAGCATTTGCGAAGATGCAGCCTTGCACCCCTCCCTGGATGAAGAGCATGGCGATGGATACCCATGCCAGACAAGGCATTCAATTCAGTATAATCTTCATGGAATTCCCGGGAGCCTAGCCCATGTGATCACCAAACTTAGATAGATCTCGTTGCGTGCAACACCATGACCATGCTGTTCTTCACTGGACCCAAAAAGGGAGGTGGGCATCTAGGCATGCAAGCGGTTAACTTCACTTTTTATCCTTCAGCTTTGCTACGCAAGTCTCGAGCTGCACTAGCCGACGGATGATCGTCTTCTGTCCGGGTCCAGCTCCTAATGGACTCGAATAGGCCGCTTTCTTCACGAGTAGATTCGTCTGTATGCCATGGACGTCACCCAATTGTTGTCTCGTGCGTCGAGTCTCCAGTCGACAATGAAATGGATGCGGATTCTCGTGCACAGTGATGCACCTGGCTCCGTGCACATTCCCCTTGCGCTGAAACTGGACGATCCGAGGTCACCATTCCGCGACACCGCTTCGTCCGAATAACCTTTTCAGCTGCACAGACCTGGCACAGGAAACTTGGATGACACGGCTGACACATTTGCATGGTCAGGCTACCTGGCTGTCTGGCAGCCCTTGAGTTCTCAGTGTCCTTGATCGTCTTGCTCAAAGTCAAGCATGTCTAAAGGTGAGATCAGATCAGATCAGATCAGAAGCAACGGGTTTGAAAATGTAAAATCGATCAGATGGATTTGAAGTAGGACTTGGGCACCGTAGCTTCATGGCTGGTTCTCACTCACTGGATGGATCAGTCGTCACACACTGGCCTGCGCAAGTTCTCAACTCGGAAGGAACTGCTTGCTGTCTGTACAACGATGCGGTGCACCGCTGCACTTTCTCAAAGAGCGTCGGGCTTGCCGCTTGTGATTCCTTACAAATGGGTTTCCATGCATACACTTGGGACCGAGATACACTTGCAGCATGCACTCCCCTCCGATTAAGGATTCGGATTTCTGTGCCAGTGGTACAAGTCTGGCCAGCGAGCCCAACAACGGAGACAGGCAGTTGATCCCTGGAGCAGGTTGCAAGGGAACGTGTGACTGTGAAGCCCGGGCGGGTCTGAGTTTCCTTATGTTCCCTGCAGATGGCAAATCCGATGCACAGCTGCGGCTGCTCTCGAGCTGAGTTCAATCTGAGCCTGGCCCACCGGACGGATGGTGCATCGATCGATCGCATCAGTTTGCCGGTTCCAGCTTCGCTCGTCTCCTTTCGAGTGAGGGAGTGATTGTGTTCAAACACATCCTCGCAGAGTATGCCTCCCAGCGTGGAGGGCAAGGAAGAGGGGACGGAAGGGAGACATTCTGGCTGCGCACGAAGGGAGGGAAGGCATTATGGATTCGGGAAACCCATCTACCAACTTCAACTTTCGGCATGTTCATGTGCCTCCAATCCAGCACGTTAGATCACGATGAGCACGCAGAGAAGAGAATATCATCGTTGACTGGGCGGGGCGTTATACATTCTCCCCTACCACAACCCCACACACACACACACACACACAAACAAACACACGCAACGCAATGCAATGCCAAGAAGACCTCTACTTCAGACTGAAATCATTATCATCCTCATCATGAGAGGAATATCACCTTGTGATCATGATGTGGTCGAAGTCCGGATTCAGATGCTCGTGCAGCACAGTTCTATAGTCCTCTCTCTGTATTCATTTATCATCGGGCTTGACTTTCGCCGGATTATGGTTCATCGTGAGACCCGAACGAGTACGCACGCACGAACATCAAGCAGTAGAAACATCCTATTTTTCTATCCATGGACTTGGTTGAATTTTCACCGACGAATATGTTTGATTGGTTGATTCATCGAGTGATTGGACTTTGCGAGTCAACTTCTACGATCATACAGGAATGATCTGCCTCCTTGCCATACCCACATTCGAAGTCATAGCACGTAACTGCTCAAGTGCACCTGTGCCCCAAAGTGAGGATCCCGTTCGTTCCAGAAGACTTAACAAATGGAGTTTTGACGTCGCAGCTGTAAATGATAAATATCTGAACCATATTATGCATCGATTTATAAAAAGTTGCAGTAATTAATTCCATAATCCAAACTTCATTTGGGTCCTCACGTAGAGCTGCATTCACTGCACCATCTCTGCATATCCTCATGATAAATTCTAACCATCACTCGGACATCATATAGTTCCTTCCTGCAAAGGAATGCCACATCTTCTGAACTTGGGGATTGCAGCTAGCACATTATCAAATTATTAATGATCTGACCAGATTATCATGGATTCTATAATATCAGTGACTAGCAAATCACTTCAGTAAACTCCTTCGATCATGTCGTAATGCACATCCAGACCATGGAGTTCCTTCGTGGTCCTTTATTACTAATTCGAACAGATATTCATTATTGCTAAACATGAAACGTTTGATCCAGGCTGTTTTCGTTCGTCGTTAGTGAGGTCAACAGACAATATCAAGAAAACCCTCTGTTATGGCTCACTCCTGACTGCCAAGGAAAACAAATTAGCGTTTGCAAATTGCTCTTCATTCTCCTAAGCTCTTCACGGCTCATGAAGGGAGGAGTAACGTCCTACTTTGTGTGTTTCAAGACAGACAGGACATCTGTCAATATTCATAACACGAAAAGATCCGAATCGAATGAAGCTGATGGACGTAGATGTGAGCTCAAGAGTGTGGAAGTGCAGATGATAAGAAACCAAAGGAGGATGATTTACAGCTGAAAAGGACCACGACATCCTTAACTAGATCGTGGAATCCGGGGGCAAATGTGTTCACCGTCGCCGTCGATGCATACACACTAACGGGAGATTTCCGAAGCTGTGCTAACCGGTTGTCATTTCACTCCTTCCAAAACAGCCCGAATTTCGATACTCTGCGATCAGTCCTTCTTTACATGGATGCGGTCGCTGAAGTGTACTAGCTAGCAGACAAGGTTGCCTAGATTGGCAGCCATAGAAGCAGATCTAGCGTGCTACGACTCGAATAGGATCTGAGCAGGTAGCATCGTCTTGTGCACGTAGGTCAAGGGGTATGGAAGTGGAACACGCAAAGTGGAGGGAGGGAGGGGAATGGGATGGTGGAGGTGGGTGCCCGGCTGCATCATCATCTTTACTTTCTGGAGTCATAGCAAGAATGTAGGATTAGTCTTACGATCCTCGGCAGGAGGACTTCGGTCCTGACCAGGAGCGAGGTGGCAATCATATGCTAGCGATAAGCCTTTTGGAAGCCATACAAAGGAAGGGAGCTGAAAAGTGCACGACGCTGGAGTATCTGCTGTTTGCTTCGACCGGTGAGAGGCCAGGGCATTCATGATCACTGACGAGCGGGCGACCTCGAGCCTTTTAATTTATATTCAGATTCACAGATTCAAAATCCACCGGCCCCCGGAGGCCTACTACTGCTCCAGGTCCTCCCCCAAAGGCTCTAGGGCCGTGCATCATCCCCCAGCAATCTCGAAATGTCCGTATAGATGGATCTGTAGGCACACATCGAGCTCAGCCAGCGGCACATGCAGCAGATTCCAGCCAGAGTGGATTGCCGAAGCGAGAAAGGAGTCAGTCAGTCCCACCAGCGCATTCCTAGGCAGCAACACTCGCGAAGCACAGGGCTTCACAGGTGTGCGGACCATCCATTCCCCCTTGCTGGACACGTACGAGCTTCGGCTTGACTCAGGCAGTGGACGAGTCCATGAGTCAGCTCAGCAGCCATCGCAGTTAGAGGAGGAGGCTCGCACATGCGCGCACAGTGCATCACGGGTGAACCGGTGTGATCACTGTTTCCGAGTACGTGCGGGGTCTCAGTTGCTGGTAAAAGCTCTGACATTCCAAGTCGTGCACGTCCGGAAGCAAGAGAACCATTGGGACCACCAAAGCCTTCTCAGGCTGCAACTGTAATTGCTCTCATTGCTGTACTTTCCAGTGATTTCACACTAGTGCTCATTACAGTTTGTTCCATCATTCTCGGCGGCTTTATGCTCAAACAGGCTCCGACAACCGACTACCAATGCCTTAGGTTCGTTCATACCAGTGGTATCTCAGTCCATCGACCCAGGATCATTTGCACCATCAACACTTGCATGGTTGTCGAAGGAAAAGTTGACATAGGATCCGGTAAAAGAAGTAAGAAGCTTAACACTGCGCGGCACTGAAAAGACAGGACAGTCGGTGACATTCCGACATGCACCTCTCTATAAAAGTCAATTTGATCCGATGTACAAGCCAAAAAGCCATTGCGGAGGAGTAAATAACTGGCGTTGGCATGGAACTCTAGATTTGTTCTCATGCTCACCAAGTGCAGTTGGCTATGCTGTTTATTCCACCACTGATCGTTACAGCTTTCAGTTCAATTTCCTTGTAGACATACAGCAGAGTTGACATCAACTCCGAATGAAATGGTTGTGTACAGAACCCCTACTTAAGTTAGTTGCCTACAAATAAATTATAAATTACATGGATCGGATAAAGAATAAATCACTATTGCTCTAAGATGTCTAAAAACAGGAAACTAGCACCTGAACAGAATTCATTTCCTTCTATTACTAATTCAAAGATGTAACCTAACTCTCCTCATGTTCGTTTCCCGTGACGTATCAAGAACAGGATCTTCGCACATGCAATCGGGGGCAGGAAATTTATATATAGAGGCGTTTGACTTGCGCAGCTCATGCCCTTTCATATCTCCGTGTAATCGCATGGCGCGGAGTTGCTCCGAGAAGGCAGCCCAACTGCATTGAAACATAGTGAATAACTGATTTTAATCAGAAGAAAGAGTGCCCCACAGCATGAACATAAAACCATTTTTCCACTAGCTTCTAAAACATGACTCCAAGAAATATTATGATTCCTCGATGTACTGCAAAATTACGAGCTCCGTGCAAAGCGCTTCATCAGCGCTCGAAACGAAGATATAGGCTGTTCCAACTTGATAGGCATAGCAAGAGTTGTTGCGACAGCACCAAACCCGTCTTTAAGCATATAGATTGAACAAAAAAATTCAAGATGTGACGCTGGATCTCGATGACATTAAAACTCACCTGATATTGGGGTCGTCGAGTAATACAGCCAATTTGCGGGTGTCAGGACGGATAGTCTTCGAATGACCATTGTTTAAATAACGCCGGTGGCCGACCAAAATTTGTGGAAAGTTCCCTCCTTTAGTGCTCACAAAAACCTCGCTCTGCAGGCAAACTGTGTAATCAAGAGCAGCCATTCGTGACGAATGTTTCTGCAAAGAAAAACACCACTCAATTCTCAGCATACATTAGATAGTCACAAACACCAACGGACTAGAATATAATGTGCGGTGATGACGGTCCACATAAAAAAGGTTGAACGAAACTGTGTGACGGTGCACATAATAATAAAATGATCAACTTCTCACCTTATAAGGTGCAAGCTCTTCAGCAGAAAGAAGAGTTTCTTTGGTTTGAAGATAAGGGAACATTTGCCGCAAAGGGAGCATTGTCTTCTCTGCTTTGTAGATTTTTCCTGCTGCTATGTAAATAGGAGTTGTATTTCGAAAGCCCATTCCACGCAAAATCATACCCACCTGTGAACACATCAAAACCATCAAAATAAGCACTGACTAGAAAGCACAGTTGCTCAGGACACTGAGCCAGCCCGGAGCCTTTACATACAACTTTCCAGCAGACTTCGAGTCCCCGGTACAAATTGTGTACAATCAAGCTTCTTCAAAAGAACTGATGAGCAAAAATGAGCTGTCTGTTGGATAAAAACCAAACAAATGTAGGGAAATTCTGACCTCCAAAGGTGTCAAGGGACATTGGCCATCCACCCTGTTAGCCGCAGGATCAACTATTCGCCCATTCCTAGTGAACTTTCCCCTCCATCCTCTTTCACGGGCGGCATCCATCTCAATCTTTTCTTGCTCACCTCCATCATAAATACAACACGAAAACGCTACCATATCCTGCAGACACGGACCATTAACTGTCATTTCAAGCAGCTATCACATGTGTTCACACTTAGAAATGGCCAATCTCACAAGCTCCCCAGATGGCACGTTGTAGGCAAAGTATCACATCGAATCACTAGACTAACTGTTGAGAGCACTCCTAAAGTTGCACTTACAGACTCGACTCAGCAAGTCGGCCCATGCTCTTATGGTCATAAACTTTGCCTCAAGCCACTCAGAACACTAGGGTTCCTTACGGAAAACCCTTTCGCAAAAAGGATAACAAAAAGGACCAATTTCGCGAGCTCACACGTTCAATGGTGGCAATTATAACAAAAAAAAGTTCGAAATAAGAATCACCAAGGTTGCACGTCTCTTCTGTACCTCTTCAAATCTCAAATGTATAGCAATGTACTTCCCACCAGTGTTGGAACTCTTTTCTACCATTCGCTTCACCAAAACATCTGCCAGTGATGCTATAGGTTTCGCAAACCTAAGCGCTTCAAAGTTCGTCTTACATCGTATCTGTTGGACTTTAGGAGGTATCTTATCGTAAGCCAGACGATTGGCAAAGGGAGAAAATCTGACCACTCTGCATCAACCGACCAACAACTCAAACATATAAGATCGAGATAGTCTCGCTCAGGACCAGAAAATACTCAACGACCTGTTAATGCAGCAATCAAGCAACACCTTGCTCTCCGAGATTCCAAACGAGAGTGCATACCCAGCTTCCAGTAACTTCGGTTTGACCTTTTCCAGGTAATAGTCAGCCGGTGTCCACGCTTTCACTTTGAAGTTGTAGATATTGCTCATGTTCCCGAACTGCTCAAGAACTTCATCCGGTAACTTCTTCACCACCCTAACGTCCTCCGCGAGGCTCTCTATGAAAAATTTTTCATCATAAATATCTCCAAACTTGCTGCAACCAAAGATTCAAACAAACACCGTTAGTTAAACACAAAGCAAGCAACCTTTCTAAGATAAGACCCTGCACTTATCTAGGCCCCAACATTGGACACAGCCCATCCACTTTACCTGCGTTCAAAACTCGACGTTCTTGCTTACCTCTGCCATGCTCTGGCTCCTCCACATTGCTGCTACGTAAAACGAGAAATGTTTTGGGTGGCAAAAGGACCGCTTATATTTTTTCAAACTATATTCCAGGAAATTACTTTCGAGAATCACAAAAAAAAGGCCTGGTTATATTTGCTTCACTATGTCTAGCTTGAAAAAACCGTCACTCAGTACAGCCTTCCAGAGTGGGATGTAGAAACGTGACAGTTTCTCCCTCACCTATTGTCTTGCCAGACACTGTTGAGATGGAAATGTGGAATGACGAGAGTGGCATTCAACAGGTGTGCCACTGCTACGGCATTGCAGATCTACTCAGGCGACCCACCACCCGGAGGGGCAACACAAAGAGGAAAGAAAAAGTTAGATTCAATCTGCAACTAAACAGTTAGGCATCGGGTTACAATATATGCGGAATGTGAGAGCTCTCCCTTTCCTCCCCGCTACAAGTTCCAAGTATCGTCGATCGAGAAGGGTGGAGAAAATTAAATAACCAGAAAACAAATTTTACTTTCCGTTCTCAAAACGAGAAAATGAAAAAAAAACCATCAATAAAACTCTTTCGACCAGATCAGACGACTTCAAATGGGGCTCTTTACGTGAACCTTGAAAAGTACCATCACACGAAAGTTTTTCCAAACAGACGAAAGCCACAAAGAATAACAACGATGAACAAACTGAAGTCACAACTGCAAGGACGGTATGATGTGAAGAGGACATACAGATGATCGCTGCTGATTAAGTCCACCGTTTGCCTCAATTAAGATGTATCCATTTGATTCTGGCAATCCTACTCCACAAACCACATTTCAAATGGTCATTGCGTGATCTGCTGACAGGTAAAGGACTTCCGTCTCTTCTTAAACTTTCGACATTCTGTGGCGAAGATGGAGAAGGTGAGATGAGCCGTCACAATCCACAATAGCTTAATCAAAGGTCTAGAAATATGTTCTACGCACGAACAAAAATGTGCACGGCCTGTCCTGTCCTCTAGCCTCGAAAAATTCTTTTTAGATCGTTGGCTGTTAGTGCCCCAGCTTAAAGCTATGGAAACATGTACAAGAACAAAAATAAACAAAATGTGTACCGTCAGCCTCGGATTCGCGTGCTAGGCAAGGGCGCCACCCTGCTGTGGCAGCATACTCCCAAGCTTTCTCGACCTGCGTTATGTTCAACCGTGAACCATAAGAGAACAACCTCACAGTCCACGAGAAATTTTCAAGACAAACTCCGCTGGACGTCGAAAGGAGATGATATGATTTCAGGACACAGCAATCTGGGGTTCATCGATGGCGACGAAACCTTGTAAATATGAGCAGCACTTTGATGAGTACTCACGAGAAAGTATCGCTGTCATTAACACGACTTACAGTAGCCGCTAGATTTTGGCAACTGCCTTTGTGATCGCGAAAATCACTACTAGAAATGAAAAGGATAGAAGGATTCTAAAAATACTGGTCTGACTCTCGATCTGATCTCCAACGTTTTAAATTTAAAGCTGACAGACGCGTGGGTCCTTCACGGTCCGAAATCTGAGAGGAGCTTACGCCGGGTCAAACCGATAAGGCCTGGCTAAACCCTGGTTCACATCCGGGGCAATAATTGGAACAAAACAGATCGAAATGTGCGCCAAGAGTGCCAGGTAGCGATTCAAACGCTATTCCCGCTCCCGGCACATTGCCACGTGTTCCAGCACCATGTAGTTACACCGGAGACAGCTGTCCTTGTGCTGAGGTTGACGTCCTCAGGCTCTGATCGGCTTTTCCAAACTAATCAGAACACGCACAAACTAGACGACAAATTCGAATTCTGTCACATCGTAATCCACTTGAACTTCGCATTTCCAGCAGCTGATGACCGCGATCCACCAGTGCTCGTGCCGAATTGTGGCATGCCTCCACACTTGTGGCAAACAAAACTAAATGCTATTTTCATGGCATAGTGGGAACGGTTGCATCTCATGTACCGCCAAATCTCGCACACTTTTACACTGCACATCTGAAGTACAAAGCAATCGAAAGCACTCACCCCAAACGACGAGTCGTTATCGGCCTCCATTGCAGGCCACAGGTGCTCGAAAACTTCCGGACTTCTGTACACGGATCCGCGAGCCACTCCTGCCGAAGACGGCAAATCGAGGGATAAAGTTCCCATGTACAAGAGCATCCCGGATATGTAAATAACTGGGGCAAGTAAAAGGACTGCATGCCTCCTCAATAAGAAGGAGAACAGCAGAAATATGAGGCGTATCACATAAGGTCTCGTCGGTCCACCACCGCCCGCTTGGCGGCCACTTCTCGTTCTTCCCAATCGATGGCGGGGCGAATGGATGGGAGAAAGGGGAGGCGAGCGGGCACGACCAGCTGGCGGCCGGGCGTACACATGCATAGACTCCTTGCCGTTCTGCATCAGCAGAAGCTCCGCAAACCTCCTCCCTCATCCATCTAAGCGTCCATCAACGTGCGTCAACCAATTGGTCGAATTCGCGATTCATGAGCCAATCTAGCTTCGCACTATCGCAGAAATGGTGCAACAAATCGAGAAGATCTCCGTCTCCTCGACGACCATCACCTCCGAAAAACGGCCGTTTCTAATAACCATCGATTTTTTTTATTATAATGTCTGTCAGACCTAAGAGACTCGCTCGGGCCAGCGGACAGTCGCAGACAGGCACCGCAAGGTCGTCCCGAGAGGGTAATGGAAAATATATAATAAAAAAAATCGGAGAAATCGAAGCGAGAAGAAGCCCCTCGAGGGTTCGTCAGCACTCTATCACAACAATATACAGATCATCGTCAACATTTGCAGTAGCAGCAGCAGCTCGTTCTCGTAAGCAGCAGAGCACAGCACCGCCAATGCCTGAACTCGACCGCCGTCCAGATCGTCATGCGGAAACAAGCAGGCAAGCGCTTTTGACAGACACAAAGCCCAGCCCGGTCCGTTTGTCTGCCTGCTGCCTCCGAAACACTCCCGTCTTCCCTTCGTCTCAGGCTCTGGCTCTCTCGCTCGCTCGCTCGCTACGCGGAAAAGAGCACAGCGTGCAGACACGCTCACTCACTCACTCCGCAGTGCACGCCACACCTCCCCAACAAACTCCCGGACCTTCCCCGCACCGAAGCGCTCGACGACAACTCGCACGCATTCGTCAGTTCCTCAGCGCCCACCGACAGATGGCACTGAGGCCGGCATTATTCTCCACGATTTCGACGACCCGGCTCGCTTTCTCTTTCTCCCCTCTCTCTCTCTCTCTCTCGCCTCCCTGGCCCTCCCTCCCTCCGGTCCTACTTCTGCGCTCGACCTTCTTCGCTCGCTCCCTGCGCCTTCTTCTTCATTCATTCACCACTCGCGGCATAAGCCACGGAACCCTGTAGCCGCGAGCGAAGCAGGCACCAGAGCAGGCCAGCAGGCACGCAGCAAGGCAGCCGAGCAAGCAGCGCTCTCCTTCTCCTACCACTCCTCCTCCTCCTCCTCCTCCTCCCCTTCCTCCTCTTCCTACTCCCCTTCCTACTCCTCTACTTTCTTCGCCCACGCAAAATCTGCGATTTTTTACACCCGCAAATTAATCCTCCTCCTCCTAATCTAGTCCCGACCCTGAGCGCTCGAATTTCCTCACTCTCTCGCTATCCCTCTGCCTCTGGCTATCGAGCTGCCGTATCGACTCCGATCTCGGCCTGCGCAACGCTCATTCCTCCCCCTGCTGCTCAGCAGCTGACCCTGACACACGCGCGCACAGTGGCTGCAAACATCTCCATGTCCCCCTCCTCCTGCTGCGCTTCGCTTTCCGCCTTTCGCCTTGCGCTTGCTTCTTCTCCTCCTCCTTCGGCTTCCGCGGCCTCGGGCTCGGGCTCGTCCTTCATGCCTCTCGCTTTCGGATCGTCACTCCGCCTGCCGCTGACCGTCTCCCGCCTGCACGAGGTTGCCTGCCTGGACTCCCGGGCTCAAAGCTAATCGTCCGCCGGACGGACCGCCAGTTGCCAGTGCGGGTTCGAATCTTCCGTCCCGCCGTGCGATTGCCGCCGTGCGACGGTCGGGATCGGCAGCCGGGTTGGGGGTTGACGAGGGGATGCGATTTTGCGGGTGAAGACAAAACGTCGGAGCGCCGGTAACGCCCGTCGCCGGCCTGCTGCCGCGGCCTTGGCGTGACCGGCAAATAGACCGTTACTGCTCCGCCCCCGACCCTTATCAATTACTTCGTTGCTCCGCGCAACTCCTTTGGACGCGTGTCGGCGTCCGCTTGGTCCAAAACTGGCTTCCTCCCCATGTCGCTCGCCTTCGGTCTCGCCCATCCCCGGCCTCCTGCTGAGGTGTCGCCAGGCCAGGCGACGCGACGCCCACCCGGCCCCGGGGCCGCCTTCGCCTCGGGAGACTGGGGTCGTCGGAAAGGTCTTGTCTTCTCACGGTCCTCCCCTACGTGGTTGGGTCTTATTCCCCACAGCGTAGGCCATTAGAGTAGCTTTAGAGTACCCGGGTTCGGCTTACCTGGTTTATCTCTCCATTCATCACCGGAACAGGTACTTTACGGTACCGGCCCCGATCATGGCGAACGCGAACCGAGGTTCGACCTGGGTCCGTCGACTTCTACCAGATGGACGACGCGGTCTTTATTCCCCGTTTTGGTTTGATCGATGTTCTTCGTCAATGGAGGGACGATGCTTCTAATGAGGGACAAGATTCTGCGAGGCCTCGGCTGGCTGACCGACTAGTTGACTGGCTGACTGACAGACTGCAGTGCAGTACTGGGCGTACGTAGTAGCTGTGTGCACGAAATTTGCTGTACGTATAATCTATGACGCAGTCCGTGAGACTGACGAAGTTGACAAGTACTCATCGGTGCTTCGCCCGCTGGGTGACGATCCTGATGTGCTCAGGCCCCAACAACTTTATCCACCTCGATGGATGTAGTTGGTAGTTGGATGATGCACCAGCGGTCATTTTCCACGAGTACACTTCTGTACGTGGTCAGCTGGTGGTGCACGAGGGGACGAACAAATCTACGTTCTTGCCAACTTGTCATGGTTGCTGAGCTGACCGTGCCTCGTCGGCGATGGGTACGTGCCCGTCCTCCGACGAGGTCATCTCCTTTCTCTTTATCTTTACTCTTATTCTGATCGTTCATCCACCTCGAAAATCTATCTTCGTCCGTAACATCCGCCGGTCGAGCGAAGTATCCGCCGTGGCCCCCCATAACCCTCGGGGCAATAGCCCGTCTCGGGAGATCTCCATCTTGAAAGCTGGGTATTTGACGCCGACAAGCAACGCCCCCGGAACAGCCAGCGGTCCCTAGTTGGCACCGGGCTTCGGTCCAGCTTTCGATGAAATAAATACTAATTCCTCGAGGCCACAGTGAGCAAATATTAAGTCTCTATCATTTTCTATGGCAGCGTAGAAGAGTTCGTTGGCGCATGAGAATATGCTCCTCGCTGCCAATCTCGTAATCGGAGACTCAGAATCCCGGGGCAGAGAGAGAGAGATGGCGCTGATGCTGCATGTGGAGGTGCGAGGAGAGTTCTTCAAATTCTGCGCTGTAGAGCTCGATGTTGGTGTGACCTCATCATGGTTATGGGATCGCAATCGTCTTTAAGAACACATATGGGCCATCATGATCGAGACGTAATGGGTTCATTTCAGTCGACGCCACTGGAGACAGGACGATGGTCTTGATTTCGATTCGATGCTGCTGCATCGCGCATTGCGGTCATAATAGCGAGGAAGAGAATAGCATCTCCACGGCCACCGGCGCGGTGACGACCACCCCTCCGCGCACGCTACTACCTCGTCCAGGTGGGGAGTGTGGAATCTGATCATCTCGCCTTTCTCCAAAGCTTTCGCGAACAAAGTTCATGCCTACGTACAACTTTCATGCACTTCCTTTCCCAGCAGAAGAAGAAGAATAAGGAAGAATAAGAAGACCTGCATGGAAACTGACCAAATGTATCGCGTAGGCAAGCCTCCAAGCTCACACATCTCGCGGCCCGCTTTCCCGCTGAGGATTCCGTGCACGAAAACCCATTTCCGTAAAGAGAATCGATCGCAGGCGCTCGATCGCGTTCCTCACTCGGGGATTCTGAAAAGGATTCTGAAGGGGAAAGGGAGGAAATGAGGACAGACATTGGAACGAATGGAAAGAAAAGGAATGGGAAGGGGAGAGGAGTAAGCAAGGTCGCGTGCACACGACCTGCGACAGTGACGGTCTCCGTCGCCGGCCAGCCAATGAGCGTCAGCGAGCCATACTCCGTCAGGAGATTTTTGGCGTCGTGCGGCCGAAAGAGACAAAAGTGCTGTCGATCACGCGGGCCCCACGAGGAGTCGCGGAAAAATTCCGCGACGCCCATGCGACGACCGGCGACCGGAGGAGGAGGAGGAGGACATGCTGTCGCAGTCACGGGACCCTTCCCCACGACGCTCCTCGCTCCTCTTTGTCGTACCGGCCAGCAGAAGCAGCAGCGGCAGCACCTGGGAATGAGGGAGAGAGGGAGCCGGCCAGTCTTCTTCCTCCCGCTGCCCGCTGCCCGTTACCCGCTCGCCCGTGACACTCCCTTCTCGAGCCCCCAGCCGCACGATCGTACTATCCAACACGGAAATTCCACTCGCACCGTACGATGATCGCCACGGCAAGTTGTCGAACTTGGCCCTCGTGGCTGTGCCACGCTGGACACCGGCCCGCGCTTCGTTCGTGGCAGCGTCCGCGGCCATGCTCCCCCGCGCTCGCGAACGTTTCTTGCAGCGCGCGTGCGTTGCCGGCTGTCGAAGGAGGCCGCGGAGATTCCTCGAGTGCGCTCCGCTCCCCTTCCCTCCCCTCCCCTCCCGTCCCGTCGTCCCATGAGCGCAGAGCAGGTAAACCCCGCTTGTCCTGCCCTTCCCTCCCCTCCTTTCTCCAACCCTAAAACCCCATTGGCCTCAATGTGGCAGAGTGCTGCGATTTTATGTTGTGCGCGAGAGAGCGCGATCGTTGTTTCTCGGAGGAATTTTAGCGGATGCTCGTGTGGGCGATCGTCAACCCTAAGGGAGTGATGTAGGTTTGCTGCACTTTAGGTCGGAGGTTGTGGTGGTGTGGAAAGGAAGCAGAGGAGGACGGCGTAATTTTTCTGCGTTTGCTCGACCGATCGATCGATCTGGTGTTGAATTCTGATTGTGGCTAGTGGAGGAATGGCGATGGCGACGGGGATTTTCGGAAGACGGTCCTTGCACCGTGCTGTGCAGGCATCGTCGTGGCAGCTGTTGTTGAGGAGTATGGGTACAGAGACTGCAGCTGCAGCGTCTTCTGAGCAGATAGCTGGCAGGAAGTCGAAGAAAGAGGGCAAACGATTCTATGAGAAGGCGCATGCGAGGCCTTCCGAGAAGGATGGCTACGAGGTGCTACTGGATCATCGTGTTTTGAGGACTCCAGCAAAGAAGCCGCTGAAGCTGCCCAACCCAGCTCTGGCCCTTGCAGTGGCTGCCGAGTGGGAGTGGCAGGTGACTCCTTATCTGTGGATTGATTTTGGCCTCATCCGAGGCTGGCATTGTTGTTCGAATTGGCACAGTGAGCTCCAGGATGCCTCAATTGCAGTGCACGTGGAGACCACTGGCAGTTAGGGTTACTGAATATTGGACTGTGTGTCAGGACAGCAGTGGAATTCGCGCATTCACAATGCCCCTCGTTAGACTTACGTCGATCACTCTTGATCAAGTTCCAACCGACAGGGAGAAAATCATTGCCACATTGTTGAAGTACTGTCACACTGACACTCTGTGCTGCAGAGCTGACGAGGGAAGCAAATTAGCTGGTGAGTGACTATCGTTGGTTTGCTGACTAGCTTTGGCTATCCTGTATTCGAAGTCAATTCTATACTCCAGTTTTAATTAGTGAAGCGGGAGAGCTGGGTGATTTTGATTATATTGATGCTTCTTACGAGAGGTTTACTCATATTTGTCAGTGGACGATCTGGAATCCTCTCAGTTGCCAAGGGCCCAACCTCAAAAAGCAGTGTTTGCGCGGAGAATTGCATAATTTTTCATCTGCGTGTGAAGTAATTTCATCTTAGACGTCAGCATAAATTTCACATAAGGTTTCACGTTAGCATAAGGTCTTGCTCCTCCCAGGAGGTCCCACAGTGCCTTAGTGATCCTCCGAAGATGATTTTCTGTTTCAATTATACATGTGGTCTAGCGTTTTAGATTTGGAAAAGCGGTTCTGGCTATGAGGAAGAAAAGGCCGGTCTAACTGTTGCCCGGGCTTACATTCGTGTATATGCCGTCAGAAGGTAGCACAGTGTTGTAAACCGTCGAAAAAGGTTTTCTGAGCCGTTTGGGGTCGAGTCTGTCAATCTTATTGTTTTTTTTTCGTCACGTGTTCTGCCCAAGGAAGGAATTGACTTCTCGTATTGCGTGTATTGGAGTCCAGACAAACAGGTCAAGCTCTGGGATCCTTTGCTAGACTGGGCAGAAAAGGAGGTAGGTGCCCGACCGGTTGTCTCCTCGAGTATATTTGGTACTATTCAGCCCTATCCCGTGATCTTCGCCCTGGATAAGACACTGAGGAGCATGAGCGATTGGGAACTTGCTGCTGTGGATTCACTGGCTGGTGCTGCGAAATCTCTAGTTGTCGCCCTAGCCATAGCCCGCAACGAACTGAGCATTGAGCGGGCTATCGATATTATTCGGGTTGAGGAGGAACATCAGGTTATAACCGAGTGCCCATGTCCTTTTATGTCGGGGTTCCTTATCGATGCTTGTATAGACGATTGGGTTTGAAAATTATGATGAGACCGAAAATTTGGTGTTTTGTTCTGTGTGAGTTTGCTTAGCTCTCTTGCATCTTCAAGCGCCAATCACTTCGTTAGTCGACCCCGTCTTTTCTGACTAGAGAAAGCGAGTAGAACCAAAGAACGCAGTGGATGACCAATATTTCTATCAGATCTAGTGACCCGCTGATTGTTGAAATTTTCAGATCGAAGACTGGGGTCACGTAGAAGGAGGTCACGACATTGACATCGCAGATCTTCGGGTCCAAATAACCGCTGCCTCAGTCTTCCTAAGACTTTTAAACCATTAGAAAAATCTGAGAGTCCGTGCGAGTCCCTGAACTTGACTTTGCTACTGTCCTTTCAAATGGCTCTTGATTCGGGAGGTAAAAGTACATGGTTGTGCCCCGGTCAAATCAGGGCTACGGGAACCATATTTCGTGAAATCCCGGGGCTCGGAATCAAAGTAGAACGATAGACATATTCACGAATTGTTATAAGTCAAGCGCTCAGGTGGGAGCTTCGATAGGCGTACGTCCAAATACACGCCACAAGAGAACAGATGCGGAAGTCATTTATTGAAAGTACTTGAAGTGCTGATTTGTTTGTGGTGGAGACGGACTGGAAGTTAGTACGAGTGCAGCCTTATATACACTTTAGAACCGTTACTGCGAGCAGGAGCAGCGTCAGGAAATCAGTAGTGTTTTTGAGATCCCTATAGAGGCTCGAAGTGTACAGTCCGACAATTTTGTTCGTTATAGGGCTCTTACTTGTTCTATTGCTTCAATCACAGATCCATATTGATTGGCATCCAATCCGTTTTACCCTAGCTGCCTATTTGTCTATCACATTGATTATCCTGGTGAAGGTACAAGGAGTTTCACAGACAAGTTCGTAGGGGACGCTCATGACTTTTCTTATCGTTTGTGCTCGATTTAGCGTTCTGTTATGTGTACTATCTCGACCGTAGTGCCTGATGGACTTAAAATTAGTCAGAGGTCGAGGGACTGGTGAACCCACTGTGCTGAAGTCGTATACGGACCGCTATGTACGGAGGAAGTCGGGTTAAGTAGCAAACTGACGTGGAGCAAACAGAGATGTGTTCCACGAATAGGTCACTCTGATTTCGGAAATAATTGAAGTAGATATTTGGCTACTCTGAGGCGGCGATGCCCATGTAAACGATTACAGAGTCGAATAAATCACGTGCGGCCACAGGCTCTCACTGTGGAACATGATCCAGATCCTCTCAGATGACATAATTTCGCAGAGTACGACTGAGTTTGAATTTTATACCCATTCAAAGGTCGTTGTCTTGTAATGAAATGAAACGTCAAAGCAATTTTTCGGAATGAACAGTCTCGATGCCATGAACTGTGCCTTGCAAGCCATGCTGGATCATAAAACGATCACGAAAATGGTCAACTCTACCGGATTGCTAATCATGAATCTACGCTGTCACATTGTGTTAGAGAGGTTACAAGGTGGTAGCGCAGACGGACAAGTTAAAGGTACCGGACGTTTGAAACAACGGTCAGATGAGAACTAGGTTTGTTGGTATGGAGTACTTAACAACGTATGAGAGCGAGAACCTTAGATCTGAATTTTTTTGACTCTACACTGAGTCATAAGTGTTACTTATCGAAAGTCACATTATCATCTGAAACGAAGGGTAATTTGGTGTCGTCTAATCAGGCAGGTGTACTGTAGTGGTCACGTAAGCACCTGAAGAAGAATTTTGTGCATAAAAGTTTGTAAGGTTTAGTAATGCTATGTATTACTTTGATACCTGGAAGCCTTTTAACTTACTCTATTCGAAAATGAAAGCGCTTATATTCTCAGATGTATTTTCTTTTTAACAGATTTATCTAAAATAAATTATAACAGTAAATGCTGTACGTGATTAAACTTCCCATATGCACGTCAATTGTGCTGTGTGTACGTTTATCTATTATCTGGAATGATAGATACTTCTAAAATATGAGATTCTTTTTAACTTACATAATTCCACGGTGGTTACGTAAGTTACATATTTATTTTTTCCCCATTGTTCTTTTATATCTGCTTACTTGAAATTAAATTCTTGCATTGATTTTATAAAAGATTGTTTTACGAATAGAAGAGGATGGAAGGCAAGGAGAAGAGTACTTGGATATTCGCAATTTAGATTTTTGATGTAGTTTACAATATTAAATTTTGCCTCGAAGTCGTTTAATGGATGAGATACACATCAAGCAGCGCACTTGTAATTAGATGGCAATGATCGGTTTATTAGAAATGGATATTCAGCTTTTGGTCACAAATGAAGAGCAATAAACTTAGTTGATGTGTTGTAAGAGACGTTATGACCATTCAATATAGAAGTTCTACATTTATTGATACAAGGCTGAATATTTTTTGGTAAAGTATCTTCTCCGAGGGTGTTCCCCATCTTTCTTACAAAAGTGCACTGTTGGAACTTCGTGCTATATCTTTGCACCTATTCCTATACGCTTTTAGATCTACATTGAAAGCTTTAATTGATTACTATTAGATAAATATTTAACTAGTAAACGAAGGTTTACTAGTTAAATATACGAATTTCAAGGTCCAAGTGCATAATTGAAGAAAGGGAGATATTCGAATCTTCTACAACTGGTATATATAAAGTGACTGATCCTTTGTTGCTTACAATACAGGAACATTTAACTCTCTTCCACATTATTAAAAAATCAGAATTATGATGATGACGCGGGCTTTAATGTTTTTCACTTTGGGTAAAATCAGTTTCAGGATTGCAACGACTTAAACTTTCCATAATATACATACCACCACATTTGACACTGCTGCATGGTTGACGTCACAACCGAAACCACCAAAGACGGAGAACATGCAAAGCTGTAAACATTGAAGGGTGCTTCACAGCTGATCAAATCCTTCTTTACAAATAAATCGTGGAATTAACAATGAGACTCCATTAATGACTTGAACTTTCGATGCAACCCCCGAGTAAAGGAGAAAATAAAAAGGGGGCAAAAATAATTTACAGGCTAGAATGCGCGAAACAATTCAGCCCCTGCTCGATTGACGATTTCCTGCCGTGCTGGGAATGCCATCATCTCAACCCGAAAACTAATTACAATTTTACATCTCCATTTCCGATCATGATCGGGAAACAGATACAAACATCATGACGATCCACCAGTCAGTTGGCTCAGTTGGCTGTCTTCACCGAGCCACTCGGACATAGCCTGCATCACGGCTTCAGCTCGAGTTGGTGAGTTCTGCTGCTCCGATTTGGAATCGCCGGTATCACTACTTTCAGGAGGGAGGAGCTCCACAGGTGCAGCTGGAATGGTGTTCCACCAGTCCCGTAGATAGGTGAAGAATTGTCTCACGGAATTCTCTCTGAACTTCAGTTCACATGTGAACTGGTCCAATATGAACATTCCCAATAGGTATCGAAAAGGTACAACCAGCATCGATACTCCCATCCCTACCAACACCATCAGAACCTCGTTCGTTACCTGTACAGACAAAGGCCTTGATCAATATACAGAGAAACTAAAACAAAACAACCTTTTAAATTCTGAACCATGACTAGTCAGCTGGTAGTATCCTATAGTTGAGTTTGATAGTGTGCAAGATTTACTAGAGGTCGATCAAAGCGAATGCATTCGACACTTGAATCAGTCAAATATGATCTATCCACATGACCACAATAGTACAATTAGATGAAACCAGGCGTACAGTATTTAACTGCCATCAAAATGAAGTCTGTCGACAAAGAGTACATTCATGCACACAAGCACAGTATCTTGAGAGATTCGCCCGTAAAGTATTAAGATTATTCATAATAAAATTCTCTCGTATTTAAGAATGATGCCGTTTTCCTTTGGATTTTTACACTTCATATTCCGCAGAATTCTGAAAACGAGGGAGGTAGAAAGTGTAACTTACTCGGGGTTCTCTCGACAGTACAACTGTCCTGAGTTTCAACAGAATAATATTACTGTTCTGCAGAAAATCTTCCAGAGAACTCAGAGCCTCCTTCAGTGCCAAAATCTTTTGAATTGTGTTCGTCGGTGGCTGTTCCCTGATAGTTACTTTCCCAAAGTCATCCCTCAACCGACCTTGAGTTTTCAAGGTTCGCAAGGCGTAAACTCCCAAAGCAGCAGACAGTAGAATTGTTGGTAAGACAAAACGGAGCCAATTCCTGAAACACATGAACGTATACCAGTTACTAAATTTCCTACAAATTCGTGCTCTTGATAGTACTTCGCACTTGAGTCATAACCTTGGTACGTTCAAAAAAAAAAAGAAATTAGTGGCACCAAGCCCTTAAACACATTGAAAATGCGGTACTCTTCACATCAACGCGATGGGTGTGGCACTGGGAAACAATGTCAACTCAATTGCAATGTTAAGAGTAATATCATTAGGCTGTAGTACTCAACAAAATATTCGGCAATTAAATCTTACATGTAGATGATCCCGTAAGCCACAAAGAGAAATGACAATGTTGCACCGGGATTCTCCCAACGTCGTAATTTCTTCAAGTTCACTGCGAGTACAGAAAACGGCAGAAGCAGCTCCTGAAGCACAAAGCAGAGTCCGTTAGACGCTTGAAGGCAGCTTACGACATAGAGATAGAGGATGCAGACTAGGGTGAGCCTAAAAAGACAGCGTTGCTGGTCTCAGTCAAATGTAATGAGCAAAACTGAGCACGCACTTGATCACAAGAATTCTCGTAAAAGCTGAAATCCAGTGAGGATTTTAAACAATTTAGCCGTGGTTGAACTGACATCTGCACTATAGTTCCATCATGCACATCAGTTGCATCTGTTCAAAAATTCACTTCATATACATATGATCACCTTGAGAAGATCAACGTTGTTAGGGACGCCTTTTAGAAGAGCTCCATCAATGGTGGCTTGGGTCTTCTCAGCTAATTGAGCTTGCTCCCGGCAAGCTCTGACTGCCCTTTCTATCTGTGTCATCCCTCCAACGACGTGATTTTTCCCAAGAACAAGGCCTTTATACCCAGACCTTGCTCGCCAAAAAGCGCTAGATTTTCCTGTACTCCAAGAAGGTGACACTGCCCAATTACGATGGTAGACAGTTCCGTCTGTGCCAATCAAATTTGGACCCGACCCCAGAGTTTCATCTCCAGCTTCCCCTCCGCCCAGAGCCAGGTAGTCTAAATCCCTTGACTTGCCCTCCATTCGTCCACCCCAAAATGAAACTGCTAGAGCTTGGAGCACAAGATCCCCACTTGGAGCCTTCCGAAGATAAGAGAATTGGAGTAGATTTTCGGGCTTAGATGGTAATCTCCCGAACACATTTTGAAGCGCTTGTAGCCGAGAGATCCCTGCTATCGCGCTGCTGATAGCTTTCATCCGGCCGTTCTTCGCTCCATAAAAGTATTTCACCAGGGGATCCTCCTTCTTTACACCATATTCAGCAATGAATGCGTATACTGCAATTATCTCTTTCAAAATAGTAAACCAGATATCCCGCCTACTTACGCCACTAAAGTCGATGAACTCTAAAGTCCAAGGTTCAGATCTGCAGAAAAAGGTACCACATGTTAAACCCATATCATTGGTCAACTTTAACAACTCACATTACTACAGACCATACTTACGATAAGTTTCAATAGTATACATTCGCAACATCGTCTGGACGGAGGTGGTAATCATCACATGTACCACCCTTGAAACAGCTTCCTTTTCCTTGTCAGCAAATGCTTGAAACGAGACTCAACCAACGTATCTGGACAAGTTTAGGGCATGTTACCACTCGACTGCTATGAGAATAAGATATATGCCATCAGTCTTAATGAGCAATTTCTTTGATATTAGGTCCATCCTTAAGTCGCCGAATCTCTGGTTTGTCAACCAAGAGAACGAAAACCATGTAGCATGTGACGCGTGGCCCTTGTGCTCTGTGCAAGTTACAGACTTTCTCATGAAACAGTGGAAGATACACTGGGAAGCATAAGATACGTACTCAGGGCTCGAAGCAACAGAGATGGCAGAGTCAAAAACTTCCACACCAAAAGGTCCAACCTTCTTCAAATCAACATGGACTTCAGGGCCCGTAAGGTCTATCCTCGTAGCCTTTTGGTGATGAGTTAGACCGTTCGCCTGCAGCAAGACAGAAAACACATCATTGTAAGCATAATCGCATGTGTCCCAGTCACTAGGTCACTGCAACAAACTGCAACTAAACCAAGAACATTTTTTTCGTAACAATGAATAGAAATACGTAAATCTCATTTCCTAGTTTCCGTGTTTCTCAAAACACAAACCCACGAACAACCAAATCCAACTTAGAAATAATAGGCGAACAAGTACCTCGAAGTATAGAGCACGATCTGTAAGTGTTAACCTTCCAGGCCAAGCTGTACCCTTGCTCCACTTTTGCACAGGTTGTCTTGAATCAGCTCCCACACAGATGATGCGCTCTCCTTGTCCCAGGTCCAACCTTGCTCCTTCCTGCTCTTGTTGTAGCTCACGCCCTTTATGTACTCTGCGGAGATCAAAGACAGCTGTGTTTGATCAGTTTGACGGTAATGTTCACCTCTAGCGATTTGGCAATTTGGCAGCGAGAAGGGCATCAGCTCAAATCAAAGATAAACCATCAAAGAACGATTTGTTTCTTAAAACATTTTTTTCATTTTATAATACGGTCCTATTCTTTTCCAGCAATAACAGCAAATACTGAAAACAGCTTCGAACTTACTTGCAGAGCTCTGCGCAGTAGCGATTCCAAATGTCAAAAGACAACCCTTCTTTTCCTCCCTTCAAAGCATTGTAAAGGAAATGAGCGGTTGCTCGGTCTGCCGCTCCAGCTATGGCAGGAGCGATACGGGAGAACGCTTTCTCGCCCACCAGGCCAACTCTCTGTCGGTTGTATGAGAAAACGAGTCCATAGCAGAGGAGTAAGTTGGTTTCATCCATTCCATCACCTTAATCTCACCTATACTCGAGGCATTCTACAAATCACAAGTCAATTCAAATAAAAAAACTTGCAAATGCAGCCGAAAAAGATCAAATTCCACACTCACAGGTAGGCCATTGTGTACTGTGCCAGTTTCTGGAATGTCCTCTTTGTAAGGCCGCTGCCATGCTAACATGGCACTAAAAGTAAGACGTCGAAAAGCTGTGTCCTGCAAACATACGTGCTTTCTTTTAAGTGTCGCTTTGAGAGGTGCTACAAAGTGAAACAAACGAAGAGAAACTCATACCAAATAAATAAATTCACTCAAAGGGGTAAAGATAAAATTCGACCATGGCACTTCTCAAATTCACACAAAATCGGGAAACAGTGTCATTGTATAATCAATTAAAGGTAAGAAAAATGGAATGAATGTATTATCTAGCTTGACTCGTGAGAAGGAAACACAAACCTTCAAAGATGGATGAAAATCCGCGTTACATCTCGACAGAAATCGAAAACATGTAAACTCGACAAGATTTCTGGCTTCATCACTTCGGACAAAAGGTGGTGCTGTGGATTCAAAGTTGGCTTTCATCTGTCTGCCTGTCAGTCCATTTAACCTGGATAAAATTGGAGGAAATAAAGATTAGTGTCATTTGTCTCCACATAAATCCTTCACAAGAAGTAGATTGTTTAAATGAATATAAACTACCAATCTGAATAGTTTGAGGTTCCATGTTTGAATGTTCACGTGGTTACCAAAATATACTGGGGACAATCTAGTTGGTGCAGTTTATCTTCCCCGATGTAGTTCTCACTCTCAATCTCAACACTTAGACATTAGGCATGAACTACTTGATACCAACGACAAAACCGAAATATCTCGTTCAGTCTAAGCTTAGAACATATTATCTATCATATCATGTATCCGAATGATATGTCACTGTCCATTCGATGTAGAAGATACTGGCCAGGTGTGACTTTGGAAGATATGATCCGAGTTTAAGCATAAATCAAAGTCATAAAATTAATTTGTAGTGCTGATTCATGAACATATTACTCACCGGCTGAACTGCTCGATGCAGTCTATTGCTGCAGGAGAAAGTGCTCCATTGGACGTTTCCACACTGAAACTGTGGTCATGCGGAAAGTAGAGCTTTGTTTCTGCTATAGAATTTTCAACATCATTGTCAACCTCCACTGTCTTCGTCTTGAAAATCGTTCTCTCTTGAATATATTGAATATTTTGGAAAAGGGGATTCTTCACTTTCTCCCAAAGTACACTTGTAAAATGCGCTTGTTCTGCTCCTTTGTTCTGCTCGCCCAGTTGTGCTCTCCATCTCTTCACTTGAAACCCTGTAAGACGAAATTTCAAAAATTGGACCAGTTGTAGACAAAGACTACAAGGTACTGCTTCAACGCATGAGGGGTGATAGCAAACAGTGCAAGCCAACAGGTGTATGATCCACTGCAGGGACAACGATAGATATATACTAAGTAGCGCAGGAAGGGGAGAGTAACGAACCAGAGTGTTGATTACATTTGACGCCCCGAATCTGAGGATTGCGGGAGTAAACAGGAAATCTTTCAGCACGTAGTCCCGAGAATTGTAAACGCAGCATAAATTTCGGAGATGATTGTTCGTGAGAACCACCCCAAAAAACTGCAGGTTCACCTTTCACTACATTTCTTACTCTAGCCCCCGCACCCTGTAAAATTTCAGTGCCCCCACATCTTCTGCCACAAACCGCCAACTCCATGCACTTGCGCGTACTAAAATAATATAATCTACACCTGCTTTCCTCACAGCACTTGCCTTCAGTCCTGATGCCTCCAAACACAGAATCCTTCAAAATTTCAAGTTATTGGAGACTTCCTCGGTCCAGTAATCGTGTTCTGCGTCTCCTATCTAAGCACCCGTGCTCTTCCTCCCATCCTAACGCAGTCTGTCAAACTCACTCGGTACCTCACCAACCAACGACTAATGTCTCCGACTCTAACCACGATAAGCTCCCAAGTCTACACACATAATCATAAAAAAGTCGACAAAAGAACTCAATTATGTATCCCAAAAATTCATTCCCAAAACCTAATGTCCCTGTCGCTCTAACAAATTGCTCCTTCCTTGAAGCAAAATCACCAGAGGCTCTCGACTCTCGACCGGCGAGATCGTCACCTCACGTCTAATCGAAGAGCTAAGGAGCTCGAATTGTATAGTGACGAACAGATTCTGCCACCAATCAAAGTCTCGGGAGTTGAAGAGTTCCCTTGATCACTCGAGAGCGCGGTAGCGCTCCTCGTGCTCAAGGACCTAAACCCAGCGGTCTGTTTATGTCACTTGGACTGGAACCATCGGGAGGAGTCGAACATTACTAGACATGTACATCATCCACGTAAGAGGCAGATGAAGACAACTGGCTTCGTGAAGTAACCACACGTGTTCAGAGTTGGGTCTAAAAAGTGCAAAGCACCGAAATATTCGTAGCCCGACAGCGGGATGCAGGGCGTAGATCTTGTCCACGTAGATATGCACACGACCTGTAAGAGTCTGCGTCGTTGAGTTGGAAGACATACCACTGTGCTTATCATGGAGTGGAACACAAAGGACGCTCTCTGAGTGACATGTGGTTTTGGCTGGATAAAAGCCCTTCCTACAAAAGAGCTAGTTACTTAGTAAACAAAAGTAAGCCAGCAACTAGAGATTTCACAGTTCATTAGGATTCAGTCAAAACCGTATGAATTTCTTAAAATGTAGGGTAGTAAAAAGTTGTATAAGATAATCATGTAAATGTTAAAGTTAGTTTTTAGTTATTACTTAGTTTATGTTAATTATCACTCACCCCGGCCCTCGCTCCTTAAACTCGAGATTTTGGGGGACGGTTAGACTCAGTTGGACTACGTAATACCCCACTAATCATGAAAGTGAGTGATGATTAGCCTAAACTGAAGTATAACTAGCAGCTCTATATTAAAGAATAAACTCATAGTAAATATAGAGATACCAAAGTCTCAATGTCCATAACTCTAACGCTAGCATACAAGAGACTCCGCATTCTTTCAATTTGCACTACTATAATCACCTATTTGGCCCATTCAATCTCAACCATCATACATAGTAAACTCCTAGTAAAAACAGAGATACCAAAGTCTCAATGTCCATAACTCTAACACTTGCATACAAGAGACTCCGCATTCTTTCAATTTGCACTACTATTATCACCTATTTGGCGCATTCAATCTCAACCATCATACACAGTCTAGCTACAGTTTTGTCAAGCTCAAGCCAATCAACACCGATAATATGGCAAATTGATGAATGCAAACAAAAGATTAAGACTTTGGGTTGCTCTTCTCGAACCACAAGGCTATGCATGACTGCTAGAACATAATTGAACAAGTCCAACAATATAGCGAGTTGCTAGTAGTTGATTGTGGAGTACATCTAATCCAACTTCAACCACATATAACCTTATATATATTCACATACGACAAGTAATTTTTAAATAATTCTTCCATTGCCTTCGATGACTGGTTTTTCACTTTTGAGAAAAAAATGTTGATACAATAGTATATTTGATATTGCATAATGCACATGTATCATTTGTGAAAAACAAAGATGAAGTCACGTGCTTGCCTACCAATGATCATGGAACGAATCAAATAGCACTTCAAAAACATCTATTAACTCGGTTCGATGGTTTGTTTCATAAATTTTAAGAAGTAATATATCAGTTGAAGTGAACTTTCAGAGCATGTACAACACGATTGATATTGCTTAAAGTTTAATTTTTCAGATTGTATATTCTTAAATTCATAATGACTTATAATTTAATTATTTTATCATACCATTGGAACATCCTCGTACCTATAGTGCTCTTGCGTGGAAATGTTCAAGCCATTTCCGGTTACCGTTCTTCTGCATGGAATCGATATTCGCTTGAAATTTCATCTTAAGCAGTTCTCTTGACAATTCAGATGCCGGAAGGAAAGTATTTAATGAAAAGAAGACCAAGGTGGGCCGGATCGTAGAGTGGAAACACAACCGTAGATTTATGCGTCTGTCATGGCCACCGCAAGAACTGACGTCGGTTATATAATGAATGCAGGACAAGTGATCATCATTTTCAGTTGAATTTTTTGTTTGTAAACAATCAGATTTATTATTTTGAGTTTTTCATGTAGAATAAATTTACATCCACTTACACATTATTATACAATAGATGTTTCGAATTTGTAAGAAGATGATTGTTCTCTCAGAAATTTGAATGTAAACTAACAAGAAAACAGTTCATGTATATTTAAGTGATACATTTCATAACACAAATAATAACAGTAAAATTACACTCTCAGATCAATTTCATTTTCCAAAAAAAATCTTTCCTGAACAGAATTATCTTGCATGTGACTTAACGTCTTAAATGAATAATACATGAAATTAAAAAAAAATATTGAGTTTAGATTGTCACATATTCAAGGTATGTTATTTGGCACTTGTTTATAGCTCATAATAAAAATCAAATACAAATTTCAAATGAAATGATCACTTTGAAATTACGAATCATGAACAGTCAAAATTAAACTAAGATATGATTTATAGTTGGTCTAAGCTTTTCAAATCTAAGATTAAGTTTCTTGACTGAATCAGTTCTTATTTTTTGAGAACAAAAACTGTGTTGTTAAATGGATCACAAGTCACATAAACTTCCAAAATATTTCTAATTTAATTATGTATAAATTATATTAAAGAATAAACATTAGTTTATCCATAATTTTAACTTATATCATCACAAATAATTTCTGACATAATATAATTATGATTCTTTTTTTATCGAAAATATAATTAAGATATTCTACCTGCATGAAAAAATTCTTTGGGTTGCAAGACAAAAACAAATTGATCTGTTGTAAATATTTTGCATCAACATCTCAAATATGATATAACAACTTAGTACTGTTTATGACTTATGGCTACAGACTTGATATCAGGAGTTTATAAGAAACAAATTACAGATGAGGATGAAAATAAGTATTTATATGAGATTTCAATATAATTGAAATTTAATAAGAATGATAGAAATATGTGTAACATAACTGGAATGTTATCATTTTCAAACTGATTGAATTTTCTATAAATGTTATGGTAGGGCATACGAGAAGTAATGAGGAGAAAATGATACATGATATAATGTATAATTATTTTTAAAAATTTTCTTTTAGAATTTAAAGCCCTAAAAAATGATTTGTTTTTTATCATTGAAAATAATTTAAGAAAAATTACAAAAGAATCTGAATTTTCTGAACAAATTTTTTTCGAATAAGAATTATCAATTTAAAATTTTCACATCGAAATTAATTTTTTGAATAAAACTTTATTTTTTTCTTATCATGAAAATTTTTAGTTTTTATTTGATATTATCTTTCCATTTCTGTGTTCAGAAAAAACCTCAATCATATGAATTCAGTGTAACAAATTTGCAGAAGTGTAGAAATTTAATAATAATAATGAAGTGTTTAGTTTTTGAATGTGACAAAATAATGACAAAACAAGAAAGATCATTGAGTACTGATATGTTCTATTAATATGAATTTTTCTTATAAAAAGATATTATTTTTTATATAAGAAATTATTTTTTAGTATGAAAATTTTACAAAAGAATTTTGTAATATATTTTTACTTTTTAATAATAATTTTTAGTTGATTTTGCAATTTTCAATTTTTCAATTTTAAATTTATTTTACTTGTAAATTTTGAAAGAGTGAAGAGAAAATTTGATTAAAGTTCTCAATCAAATTCAACTTTGTGAAATAATTTATATTTTATTCTTATACCTGTGTTGTGTATTTATTTTTTTAAGATCCATCTAAGATATTACGCTTTATACGTTAAAATATTTTGATTTTAGATATTTAGAATACTAAAAATATTTGATACTAAAAATTTGAAAATTAATTTCCAAAATTTCCAAAATTACAACTGCAAAGTATCAAGATAAGAAGAATCCTTTGAAATAAAAATTAAATGAAAAATTGTGCTCAACTATAACTATAGTTATTCATTAAGGTAAATCAGGTTAAATCTGATACGCAATACAGGTTAAGGGATGATTAATAGTCAAATATTTTCTTCTTCTTGATTTCAATAAATTATTTAATCTCATGTGTAGTTGCCTCTAAATTAGCATTACAAAATTATGAGCACATTGAATTGTACAAATAATATAAACAATATATGACACAATAGTAGCAAATTATTTTAAAAACTTTTAAGGTATGATGTGTGAGTTTCTTAGAGTATGTACACTTCATTGTTGGAAAATTATGGAAATGTAACTTGAAAAATTTTCTCATGTCAAATAGCAATGGGATTATTTGTTTGGATAAAAATTTCATTATACAGATTTTAATTTAAATTGGCATCTTGTATGAATGCACAAAGATATATCTTCTTGGTTTTTTTTTTTATATTATTCATAGGAAAACTTGCTATCTGAATCGTAACCTTTCAACTCACACATGTTGATGGACTCGAAGTTGTAAGAATTGTGGACCATTCACATTCAATTGTGTCGATTTTTTGTGAATAATAATTTTATAAATTTTTCTAAAACAACAAAATTTTAATAAACATTTTAAGATACATATTTATATCTCAAAAGTATCGTAGAGTATACAAATACAAGTGAAATCATAAATGACAGATACAACGTACCTGCATGGAGAATGAGATGTCTACATGCAGTGTACACAGAGGCCAAGTACTATGAACCAAAGACCTGGTATGGCCCACCCTCGTATCAAATTGCTATCCACTTGGCCCCCGTTCACTCTCTCTCGCAAAGCGCGGAATTATAAAACATTCGGCGATTTTTCGGCCCAAAGAAAGGGAAGAAAGGGAGAACGATGCTCAGAAGCCGCAACCGGAATTCAATCGGGGCCAGTACGTATGATCCTCATGCACTCTGCATGCATGGCTGAAGAAGAGGCCGTGGAGAAGTGGGCAACCGGCAGCCGCCGACCGTCCCCAACAACAACAACGTCGTCGTCGTCGTCATACCGACGGGAGGGCCGAGCAGCGGCCGGCGGTCCGGTGGTCGGACAGGCTGTGTTCACCGGGCAGAGCCGAGCCGTGCGCCATAATGGCCGCCTTGGACGTCCGCTGGACTGGAATCTGCCCGGGGGGGACTAGGTACAGTACAGGACTGTACCAGCGTCGCTCGAGTCCACACGTACACGAGCAGAGGCTCGATTGCGGCCGCTGGGCGAGATTGCGATCGAGCTCTCGCTTGCTTGCTCGCGGGCCCTTATTTATAACCTGCGCCCGAGGATCAGTTCGCGAGCCCGTGGTCGCTCTCTGACTCTTATCCTGTTCCCCATTTGACGGACCGAGTGTCTGACACCGAAAGGATGCTTGCAGATTCGCCTTCGATTTGCGCGAGAGCCGTCGAGAGAGGCCGAGATTAGCACGGTCGGAGCGATCGGCACTGTCACCCCGGTGAGTTCTCCTCTACATCAGCATGTCAGTCCAGGATTTCTTTCACGTACGTCGAGTGCAATTCGTCGTCGCTGCTTTGACTAGAAATTTCTCATGATACAGCGCCGCTCTCTGACCATGCGCGAAAAGGGAGAGAGTGAGAGAGGGAGAAAGAGCAAGAGGTACTTTACTTTTCTATATATCGAGCTGGACCTGCGTGTCAGAAGCAGCGCTGGCGTCCAGGGCCGATTCGCTGTTCGACGAGAGCTTGAATGTGTGCTTCGGTTGGATGGATATGGAGTGGAGTGTGGGTTGTATGATGCTGAGGATTTTCGTGCAATTGGTGCAGAGTGCAGAGTTGTGATTTGGACGAGTCGAAGAGGAGGAGGGTGAGGGAAGAGGCGGTGCAGTAATGGTGGACTCGAAGGAGGCCGATGCCGAGGTCGAGGCAGAGGCAAAGGCAGCGTCTTGCTGTGGAGGAGTGAAAGGGCCCGGCTTCTCGAGCCCTAAAGAAGCGCAGCATGGACCTCGTGAGAAAATCGTCTACATTACCGGAATCTACACCGGTGAGCACGCACGGGCTCAAGCTGCACTCCATGTGCAGATCTGGATGAGAAGTAGAGCAGCTTTGAATTTCGCACTCGTCTGTCAGTGCAACATTCTTCGTCGACCTCCCGCATAAGAGCTGAAGCCTCTTCAGTGGGTACCGACCGAAGGAGATCAGATTCCTCAGCTGCTTCTTTGACTCGGAGTGGTGGATGGATATGTGCAGGGACGGGAATTGAGAAGCCCGACTATCTGGCCACAGTGGACGTGGATCCAGACTCCGCCACCTTCAGCCGAGTGATCCACCGGCTGCCAGTGAACCACTTGAGCGATGAGTTGCACCACAGCGGTTGGAATGCCTGCAGCTCCTGTCATTCCGACTCTTCGGTCCAGCGCCGCTTCCTCGTCCTCCCTTCGCTCGTGTAAGCTGGCAGAACCTGTTTGTCCATGATCCTTTGCTCTCCCGTCTACTCTCCAGGACTCGATCCTTCACAACTCGCATTTCTAGCTCCCATCAACGCTTGAGAAAATTGAGTCGAGCTGTGAAGAGAATCGTTTCTGTTCGGAGAGAGGGTTCCAAGTGCAGTGGCTCTATGGTGATGGCGTGAGCTTGTTGTTGTGTCGCAGTTCGAGCCGAATCTACATTATCGACACGATCACGGATCCTTTGAAACCGTCTCTGCACAAGGTGGTTGAGCCGGAAGAGATTCTCGAGAAGACCGGGCTAGCGTTTCCCCACACTGCCCACTGCTTGGCCAATGGTGACATCATGGTGTCGTGCATGGGCGACAAGGAGGGCCGTGCTGAAGGGTCAGGCTTCCTTCTGCTGGACTCGGATTTCAAGGTCAAAGGAAGGTTCGCTCTATCTACTCACAAACCTCGGAATCAGCTGCTGACGTCTACGCAGGTCTCTAATTGAATTGTCTATTAGTCTTGGCAAGTAGCGGAATAGCTGGGGATTAAACATTATGGACTCAGAACTGCGAAGATAAAGGATAGAGATGACGGAAGCTGGAATTGGTAATCAATCTCTGTTTCATATTATTACTGAAAACTGAAAAATGCTCGCAGATGGGAGCAGGAAGGACATAGCCCGCCGTTCGGATATGATTTCTGGTATCAGCCTCGGCATAAGACTATGATCAGTTCATCATGGGGAGCACCCAGTGCCTTCACGAAGGGATTCAATCCAGCTCACGTGGCCGAAGGTCTTTACGGCAAGCAGTTGTTTGTGTACGACTGGCCGGGAGGCAAGCTGAAGCAGACTATGGATCTGGGAAACACCGGGCTCATCCCTCTGGAGGTGTGTTGACGTAGTTGTTAGTTCTGGTCGAGCTCAAGCTTGTGTACGTCTGTAGTTCTCATTCTCCATTGATTCACTTTTTGATCGAACGTGGCTGGTGTCGGAACAGATTCGATTCCTGCACGATCCTAGCCAGGCCATTGGGTTCGTCGGATGCGCTTTGAGTAGCACTATGGTGCGATTCTTCAAGAAGGATGACGACTCCTGGGACCATGAGGTAATAAACTACGAAATTGACTCTTGTGGATCACTCGTTAACGTTGCGTCGATTAATCATATCTTTAACATCTCAAAACACCTCCAAGTGTGCTTCACATTTTGTTCATCAGAAGTAGAATCTTCAAACAGTGCTGGCATTGTTCCAGAATTTCCTGTCGTCACTTTTGTAGACCTTAAATGGGGTTCAGAAGAGCTCGTTGGGCACCGTTCTAGCTTCATGCTATCTTCAGAAGGTGCGGTGTATCTGGAATTCAATTGTTTCTGAGAACTGCGATGACCATAGACTTTGATTCTGATCAAACGAATGTGATCAATCGCCATGCTGCAGGTTGTGATTTCTGTACCGAATCTGAAAGTAAAGAATTGGATCTTGCCGGAAATGCCTGGACTTATTACGGATTTTTTGATTTCCTTGGACGATCGATTTCTGTATTTCTCGAACTGGCTTCATGGGGACATCAGACAATATAACATCGAAGATCCCAGTAAGCCTGTCCTCACAGGCCAAGTCTGGGTCGGTGGTCTTTTCGGTGAAGGCAGCGATGTGTATGTGGTGGAAGAGGATGGAGGCCTTCGGCAGTCTGACATTCCAAAAGTTCAAGTAGGTGACACAATGTGATATTCTTGTTGACGCTTCAGCTCTGAGTTTCTGCACTGATCTCCTGTATCCCATACTTACAGTTTGAAGTGGAAATGACAGGGAAAGAAATTAAGAGGAGGTCCGCAAATGATTCAGCTGAGCTTGGATGGAACAAGACTGTATGCAAGCAATTCTTTGTTTAGCGCCTGGGATAATCAATTCTACCCCAATATGGCGAAAGAAGGCTCTCATATCCTTCTCATCGACGTGGATAATAGAAACGGTGGACTGTCAATAAATAAAGATTTTTTTGTAGACTTTGGAGACGAGCCAGACGGACCAGCTTTGGCACACGAAATGAGGTACCCCGGAGGTGACTGCACGTCCGATATCTGGGTTTGATATCGAAAAAGGTTCATGCTACAAGAGTTTATGCAAGTTCTAAATGTGTAGCATATAGCATGTATATACAGCGTATATAGGTAGTAGTTTGTACAATGTGGACAGCCCCTAACACAGATGTACAAGTCAACGGAATTAAATCCCTCGGAGAGATCTTAATGCACTGTCTTTATATTATTTGTTTACAAAGTTCTCGTTAGTCGAGATTTGGGATTCGTAACGACGTCGATACACATCTTATATTCCTATGAATGTGACCGAAAGTAAAGTTCGCTCCGTCGACACGTGTTTGAATACGTGACAGTTGCATTCTGGTCCAGTCAAATCTGCCTAAGGTCGTACACCCTGCGTACGTAGTGGTCTTTGTATGCATAAGAGAAAACTATCTCACTACAAACTGACCGTGCAAGACGTTAAGGCACAAAGTTAGGAGGGTTACAATTTTCTACTCAGTCTGTAGTAATTTCATGCTGTCCAGTATTTAAACAGGTTATTAATTGACTTAAAACCCTTCCTTCACGGTTAGAGAGGAACAAGAGTTCTGGCAACATTTTTCTCCTTGCTAAGGTATATTTGTCATCTCCGCAGTATCATATCCTTTGTCATCCCGTGTTTATTTCTTTCGGGTTTAAGTGCTCTGACCTCATGTCAGCAAGAAAAAGACGAAATATCGCGCAACTGTTAAATCAGGGTCAGAGATCGGAGGAGATTTGACAGGAGCGCTTTCAAGGAATCGCAGTTCCAGTTCACACACGCTCGTATGTTCATACTACCAGGTTAGTCTCTGCAGAAGAACAGAACAAGGCATGAACAGCGTTTACCTTCTTACATTCCCAACAGAGCAGCGTGATTGTTTGATTCTACAACAATCGTCTACAGATCTTTATTGCCTGGAGAAAAAGCCTTGTAATCGTGAAGATATACATCTCTCGGTGTTGACCACACTCTTATTTCCAGCAAAACCCCGCCATGTCATTACTGTCACAACTCAAAATTTTGTACAAACTCTATGGAAGCTATGGAAGCTCCACCTTTTCTCCTAACTACTTGAATTGAACTGCCTCTTGCTGAGCGGCGATCGCTCGATATTCTCTTCCTAAAAGCATCAAAAACGTTGCAGGCGAATACACATTGGACTGCATCTTATTACGGGCCAGAAGCCCAATGCCACAGCTTTAAATGAACTTCATCTGCAGCTATACCCTTGGACTGCGGGCAGCCATTTGCAAGCGAAGGCTGCTGCTTTCTCCTAGTGAAAAGCGCAATCTGTGACGCGTAGCCTGGCCCTTCATCCTCCCCCGACCCACCAACTCCAGAAAACTTTACATCATAACTATGGTCAACAGCCATATTTGAAGCCCAAACTCGAAATTCAGACCTTGTCCACTCAAACCGATGATCCTCATTTCTGAACTTAACTGAGCGAAGGGAAGATATATCGCTGTTGCATCCATTCAATTCATGATCGGACAGTCTGATCTGCTTAACATCGGACTCTAGTCCATCGATAACTTCTACTTGGCTTTTCAAAGAGTTTGTAGAAGGATCCCAAGGGAGGCCTTGCAAGATAGGATTATATTCAAAATTGGGTGTGGACACAATCAAAACTTGTGGTCGAAGCATACCGAGAACTGTACTGCCAAACTTCTCAAGAGGTTCCGGATCCATGTGCTCCACCACCTGCAGGGACAATGTCCATGAACAAGAGTTTCAGCAAAATTGAGAGATCACTGAAAATAAGCGTCCGCATAGACGGTAGCAGAATCCAAGAAGATGTACAGTAAACACACGAAAGTGAACTTCTTTATTTCTTCGTACTTTGTGAAACAAGTGAATCTCTTACTATCCCTAGACGAATTTCAAGATTTTCCCAATCATTTAATTGTAGATGGAATAGAAGCATATGTGCATGACAAGCTGTGAAGGCGGTGCTCTCATAAAACAAGTCATTTAAAGTAAGACGACGTTGCAGACTAACAAGCCAATGAGGGACCGTCTGTACAGTTGAAAACACCAATAAAAAATAAAAGAAAGTAAAAGAGCAAGATAAAAGAGCAAATAAAAGAAGAAAAAAAGTCATAGACACTAGAGGAGACGGACCCGCCCAAGGAGCTGGAGAGCAAAATGTAACTCAAGCCACAAAATCAACAGTCGTCGTTGACTTCATAATAGATGGTTAGATACTGAAGCTCCAGTATTAATTGAAGAAATTCTCACCTCAATGCAAACTGCGACATCTGCGCCTCCCAATCGAGGATCATAGTCTGCAATTGATCCTTCATACAAGTCAATCTTTTCAAGGGACTCCTTGCCCGCCATCTTCTCATTTTTCAGCTTTAGAGTCAATAACTGCAAGAACAACACAACGCAGCCCATTCATTAGGATTAAGTTTTTAAACCACAGCGCCCAGCCAGGGCTTGGATCTTCCTGTCTTCAAGCAATTAAAAGGACATACAGTTGAATCGTGTTCTAACACAATGGATACAAAAGGCCTGGAAGATGAAGGTACTGATTTTCAAATTCTCTGAAACCTTGAGCAGCTAAGTGCTCTTATTGTACATGACAATGTAATAGAACGGGAGTCCCACCTTAGCAGCTCGAATGAGACTTTTGTGAGAAACGTCCACACCGACCAATTCTCGAAGATCGGTGGGTTGTTCCAGTAACGACTCCAGCAAACTTCCTGATCCACAGCCTAAGTCTATCTGTAGAAGGACAGAGTTTCCAAGTCAATATGAGCTGGTAAAAAAGCAAAGCGAGAAGCAAAACGCTATTAGGGTGCAGAGTTCAAATCACGAATAACCTGTGTGGGAAATCCAAAGATAAGATTCTGTGCACATAGTTAAGAAGACAAACGACTCACCAAAGACTTAGCCCGCTGATCCTTGATAACTTGAAGAGCATATTCAACCCTTTGTTTGGACAGAGATGGCTTAAAATGTGCTGCTTCCATTCGCTCCTCTGGTGCTTCGACATACTTCATGAGACGCACAGTGTACATGACACTCCCTACTCCCACAACAACAAAGAACGAAGTCAGTTGTTATCTGTTCCAACGGCTTGGTTCTCATTCGCCCAGAATGTTCTACCCAAGTTCTAGGGTTTTAGGCCTAAGATCTGGAAGCAACTTCAAAAAATTCGTGGAAGAATGATTACCAGACTCCATTAAAACCCTCTTATCACCAATATCATAGGCTAAAGCACTGAGCAGGCCGATCGCGGGTGAAGATGTGGTCACGCACGCCGTCTCCCCCACGGACATCTTCGAAACAAGGGAATCCAAAGCCCCAATAACTGCTCCACCACCAAGCTCGAACTCAAACTTTTCATGCTTCTCCAACAAGTTGCTCACCGACTCTTCTGGACAATCTGCATCATTATACCACCTCACAGTGTACCGTACTGTAACCATCGACCCAGCGGGAGGTGTCTTGTCGGTCTGGGAAATATCCTCCACTTCTTCAGCCTCAAAGAATCCCTCGTCAGCTGGATCCCAGCAGTCCCTTATATCTATACCGGCAAAATCGTCAGCATCCGTTATCAAGGGGTCTTTGTCCACGTCCCCGTTAGTTTTATCGGCAAGTACTGGTTCGTAGGCGCCGTTCATACAGCTCTCGAACCAAGAATCGAACTGATGTAAAGCTTTCAAAGAGGCACTTTGTTGAGCATCATGACGATTCCTGTAAGGACCGTCTGATTCGAATTCGACAGGAGACCCTTTCTGCCACTCAACCCTAACCTTACAGGTAAATGGACCGCCCTGCATGCCTGCGGCGTTGCTTTCCTCATCGTTCCTCGTATCACTACCCTCGCACGGGCGATCGTCCGACTCAGAGGACTTCGTATCCTTGGGTTCATCGACTTCACCTACATCTGTTCGAACATCTGATGATTCAGAGGGTGGCGTTCCAGGAGGCTCAGTAGATGAAGTTCCGATCGCTGTTAGAGCGAAGACAGGTTCAGGGAGCCGGTGATACTGACAAAACTCGATTAAGAGAGCTCGAGGAGACATCCCCTTCCACTGAGCCCTACTGGAAAATACATTCGGAAGCTTTGTTGCCAAAATTGCTCCACGACTAACCTTGTAGCTTCCTTGAGGAAACCTTTGGAGCAGCATTCTGGTACATCATCAAAACTGGATTAGATCGACCTCTGTGTTCTATTAAAGGCACCAAAATTAACATCAACACGCACAGCACATCCAATGAAAACGAAGGTGAGGAACTGAAAACTGGCGAAAAGGCGACATACAAACAGAACAGCCTTTGAACAACGATAATGTACCTGTAGAAGGTAGACGGTGTGATATCCAAAGCGTACAGTTTCCCGTGACTCGTCCAGTCCCCGCCCACGGCAGCCAAAATTACTTCCCCGTGCACTGCATAGCCCATCAGAAGACTGGCCCTTACATTCTTGGGGTACTGGAGGCCGTTTGATTCTTCCTCTTGCTGCTTCAGTGAGTACCTCAGAAGATCCTCATCAGCGACTACACTACCGTCTACATCTCCACCCGTCAAGTTGACAAAGTCTGAATCGCCACCCTGCACTTGAGGCAGTTCTTTCGGTGCACACCAGTACATGCGCATTGATGGATGAGTCTTCCCCACTGGTCTGCAAAGTTCCAACAGATAATTACGTGTTCGCATGTTTATTCGCAAGCAGAGTTATCAGATGAAAATGGTTTACAATGGCACTCTACGACAAGCAAGCACGTACCTTGAAAAAACAACCCTTCCACCATCTTTCACGCCCAGCTCTCGGGCTATCACGTCCAGATAATACTCTTCCGGCTTCACGACCAGATTTACAGCGAATCCAGGCGTATCGGTGGAACAGGGTATGTGAACAGCTACAAATTGGAGATTAGTTTCTGGTTTCTCTGATTCTGCAGCCTCTATTTCCTCGTTATATCGTCTTGTCTTGACAAGCTCTTGTACAAGTTCGGGTGAATATGGCTCTTCACGACTTAGACAAAGTGTATCGGTGTCGATCTTCACGGACGGGCAATTCCTTGCCGCCTTGCATAGCAAAGCCATAGCGTGGGCGGGGTTGGTTTCAGCTTTACGATCGATGAGTTTACAGAGACTGTGGATCTTGGTATCCAGCGTCACGATAGCAGATAGTGGTACCTGCCCATATCGGCTTCCCTCGCGCTTCACGGCTGCCTTAAAATGTTGGCGAAGGGGATTGTAATTCTGTACATTCTGCTTCACATGAGACAAAACAAGAGGTTCAAAATCTGACAAAGATTTTCTTTCCCCCAAGATGTTGTAAATGTAAGGCTAGCAAGTGATAGTGGAGAGCAAATATTGAAAACTGAACCAAGCACAACTGTCTCCATGGTGCGCCGAGCTTGAGGGTATAACCTTATCGGTAAAGGTAGCAATGATCCTGGCTCGCAAATTCTCCCATTTTTCGTCCGTCGTGAGGACATCTGGTGACTTGGCAAGTTGCACACTCATCTGCTCCACACCACAACAACAGTTCAGAACTGAAACTGCAAGACCCCGCCCTTCCATAATCAACAAGTCATTGGCCCACGGTACATACCCGACACCTGCACTAAATTTGAAGCTTCCTTCGCATTCATAGCGTCACAGGTTGAAGAGAAAAGTGTCACGAGCATACAGTCCACAGCTAGAACATAACCTAGAAAATCGCGGCGCAGAGTAACTTTGAAGAGCATTCCGTTCCGTACCGCCATGAGACATAACACTTGGCCCACCTTCTTTCCAAGTCATACGAATCGAAGAAAGGTGACCCACCATCGTGCGTAAATAGGCAATTTGAGGTTTTAACAGAGGCCAGAATTAAGGCCCTCTACTATGAAGACCTTGATGCGGAGAAATAGAGCAAAAGGAATCAAAGAAACGTTACGCATGCGGCCCAGGTGACAAGAATCTTTTGAACTTTTCGACCATAAAGAAATGATGTTTGCAGGTGCATGATGAACAAAGAGTTTACAACAATATCTACTTCAATTAACATACAATCTTGTGGGCACGTTCTAAATGCTGAAGATCATCTGTTGTGATAAGAAGACAGTATGCAAGTAAAAGTTCCGATCCTAATTCCAAGCGATTGCGACGTCATCACTAAAGAGGAGCACACAAAAGCCCAATCACTTTTGTGCCATGCGCACATCCAAAGAAAATCTACCTGCTCCAGAGCTTGTTTGGAGGCATGCTGCTCAGCATCCTTCTTCCGCGGGAAAAGGTCGGACACCACTGTCAAACCACCTGGAAGACTCAATGTGCAGCGAAATTGAACCGCGTGGTTCGGTTTGAAGAATGCAGTGCTGCCAGGTAGAACATCTGCTTCGACTTTGGATGTATTCAAGACAGGTTCAGTTTGGAATTTCAGTCCTTCCCCGAATTGAAAGATCTGATAGAGCTTAGCTTTGGGAGTCGTCATTTGGAGCAAGCGAAATCAGCTACAAGGCAGGCCTCGTTTCTGATTCAGCAATTGACGCAAGAAGAGGACTGACAATTTTCCGAAGCAGACACTATTATTCCTTTTCCCGAAGGCTTTTCCCTCTAGTGACGCCTCAACTGTGCCTACAAGAAATGCGCTCAAGCGTACGGAAGCAAATTTCTCGCAATCCTACAAACAATGCCCTTTCCAGTCCTGTTCCGACCGCCTAGCCTCCTACACTTTTCAATGCGCTACTGAGGGATCTCATGGCTTTTCATCAAAGGTTCCTTGAACGAGTATTCAAACGACGCCAATCGCGTCGAATCCTGTGAGCCGCCAATCATATCTAAATTGGCTCTTTCCCCTTCATGACGCACAGCGTGAACGTGGGTAAAACGAGGGTCCAGGTCGCGACGCAGAATCACGTGATGAATTCCAAACGACGTGAAGCATTAGTCGGAATTCATTCATGAGAATGCCCCTCCTTCCCGCCATTCGCAGGCACGAACCATTTCGCCAGTCTAGAATCTCGGTTCACTTCCACAATAGCACGAACATTCGACGCCTGTTCCCACCACGACCTTGCTCTGCTTCTCAGATAAATCCTCAATCTCCACCCATGTCATTTAAGCACTTTCACATTCCCCGCTTCTTATGCGGGAGCTCCGCCGACACCCGGCTCGGGCTGCTGCAACTGCTGCAAATGCTGATCTTCATCGGAAAATCCTGGAAGTTGCCGTCGCGGAATTTTCAACCCGCCTTTACAACAGGATCGGCATAACAAGCTCGGCATCCTGAGAGCAAGCAGTACAACCCAAGGCTGAAAAGCAGCAGGCGGAATCACTCCCAGAGCTCGACTTCAGATTCATCAATCTCAAAGAATTCGCAGCACTCCAACCAAACTCGAGCCACAGGCATTCCGTGGAATCACCTCCGCTCGCATCTCAACCATCTGGAAACCGGTAACAGATTCCACCCACCGAGATCCACGTCTCAACAACTTCGAGCCAATTCAACTTAAGACAAGACAAGACAAGACAAGTCAAGTCAAGTCGAGACCACGACCGGAGCGCCCGCCCGCCAGCCCACTCAACCAGCTCCAATCAGCGTCATGAGCACCCCATCCATCTCGGCCCGCGATTCCCTCCTCTCCTCCGAACGAGCTCAAAATTGCTCGCTCGATCAAACACCAAATTGGCGCAGAATTGCGACTGCGAGCCCCGCTCTCGGTCTCTCGAAGCGGCCGCGCGAGCAGCTCGTCGTCGATCTCCCTCGGGAGAAGAAGGCTCGACGCCGCCTGCGCTCTCTGCTTCTCTCGATCGCTCGAGAGAGTCTCTGCCAGCTTCCAGCTTCCAGCTTCCAGGTTCAAGAAAGGCCCGCTCCGCCCCCGCGCCTGCCCGCCCGCGTACCAGCGCTCGCTGCTCGGAGCCGCGGCCTGTGCCCTTAGACGCTCGCTCAGTCCGGTACTCAGTCCGGTACTCGTTGGCCGGGAGAGCCGCTCCCGGTGAGGAGCAGTTGTCTTTCTGGAGGCGCTCTGTCGTCGACGACGTCGTGCTCCGTCCGCCCAAAGAGAGCCAACAAGTGGATTTCCCCTCGCTCTACAGTCGTCGAAGGGCCTACCTTGGCTTCGTACGTTCTGATACGGGACGTACGCGCGGGCCAAGTAGATAACAGAACCGGATGGGAAGACAATCCTGACATCGGATCCGCAGTAGTTGTTTCTTATGGACCCGTGCCATCGTTGGCATAGTTCATGCCATGCACTCACAGTCTTGAAATTAATCATTTCGGCCCCAAGTTTGACTTCGTTGTGACTACATTCCATGTTTGATATGTTCCCTCGACCATTCGAACCCTTTTCAGAAACAAATGATAATAGTAATCGAAATTATCTTTATAAACAATTATCACTACAACTGGTTGTCTGCAGTTAGATCTAATCCCACACGTGCCTCCTCACTTTCCGTTACAAAGTTTATAGTTCCTTTCTATATCTAGCGATTACTGATTAAAAATTTCCCCTAATATTTATGCAGATAATACTAACTAGAAAAGGGCGTTTCAAAAATTGCCCAGAACTCTTTGTTGCAGTCTTGTAAAGATTGTGGAAGAAACGTAAAAGTATTTCACGGGATTCTTTTTAGTTTACCTGGATCGTAACACTCACGCTAGATTCTACTCGCCTTCCCAAGTGCAGACTCTTAGAGAATTCTAGTGAAAAATATTGTTAGGGTTTTCAAAAGCGACCCATACAATGGATCTTAGGTTATTAAAAATAGCGCTGAAAGATAGTCCCATACTCTAGGGCCCAGGCCAGAGGTTATTTTCCGGATAAATAAATCAAATGAAACCTTTTCTCTTGATGAAATTCCAAAACGTAGATAAAAAAAAATCCGTGCTGAAGAGTGAGCCAAGTAGATATGAAGTATATATTTGCTTATAGTTAGAGTAGCTCGAGGGAAAAAATACGAGCTACCTTTAATAATATATTTCCCATACGTTCCCAGAAGACTGCCATACAAAGTCACCTGTGGGTTTACGGCAACCCCGTCAATGATTTACACGTAAGAAGGTGAAAGGCAAATCACTTTGTATGGACCTACGTACACGAGAACGCAAATTGCAGATGCTCAGGAGGTCAGGTTAAAGAGATTTAGTCTTTCGCGGTATTTTGGCATGCGGATCAAAATTGGCACTAGCAGTATGTTGGCGGATTTGAAAACGCCTACTTCGGCTACGAGCCGGTAGTAGGGGTACTTGCAAGTCGAAGCGTGATGTGAGCAACAGAGTCCGACGTTTAGCTGCAGGGGAACACTCCACCAACCCTAGTTTGACCCACGTCTGCGCCAAAAGCAAGGCTACCCTGGTGAACTTTTGAACCGCAGTCCTGCGCGCACGGAAAGGGACTTTCAAACATGCTGTCGAAAGCTGCCGCAGGTATCAGGAAACGCTTCGAGCTTTCTCGTCGACGTCGTCAGAGGGTGGGAAACTCTCACGCCCTCCCTCCCTCGCTCCCTCCCACCCCTGGTCCTCGTCGGGCGAGAGAGTGGAAGATCCAGTAGCGTCGCCGATGTAGGGAGTCGGGCCCTCCACGCCGTGCCCGTCGTCCCTCAACGGTGCCCTCCACTCCACTTTGTTTCACTTCGGAGCGAATCATTTTCGCGACTTTTCACGACGGGTCTTGCTCCTCCACCTTCGCCACGGAATTTGCAACCGATCCGGGACACGTGTGGCCCGAGGAGGATGCCGGCTCGAGCCCGAGCCATCCGTCGGCGGAGTGAGTGAGGAAATGTGATCATATGCATTTATGTCATTTCGTCTCGCGGGAGAGCGGTACGAGAGAATGTTCGGAGAATGTGTTCGGCCGGAAAGGTCGAGTTTCAGTGGAATCGTTCACCATATACACACAATCATTCCGTCGAGGGCCCGAGCGAGGGCAGCAGACCCCCGGGATGCCGCATGCGAGGAAGCGGGCCGTGGGGACATCGTTTCTTTTCCGAACTTGCATGGAAGAACGATGCCTTAATTCCAGCATAAAGAGGTCCGTGAACTGTATATTCTCCAGCCATTACTGAGGTTGACTGCGTAGATCTCAGACGCTTGCTTGGTGAATCCGACCGCTCATGTCATGAATATGGGGGCCGAGGATATTGTATACTTCGAGGAACTGTAAGGTCAGCTGAAGATCATGGTCAGCTAGCTGCAATTAGTTTATAGCTCACTAACTAGACGGTAATGAAGGTTCTGGTCCAAACTCGCATACCTGAGTCATGTCCTTTAAATTCCTGGTTTGACTAGAATGTTTCTGGTACAGTACATGACCAGGCTTCCCTGTAGGAGTTCAACGAACGAAGGGATCTGACTCCCACCCTTCCATTGAGTGAACCTGTTTACATGTGGTATCATTGTGGTTGAATTTGTGAATCTGCGTTTGGATAAGAAATGAATATTTGAGGCTTCTGAGGTCCAGATCATAAGACTGCAGCAGACCTGGGTGGAACCGACCATCATACCAGCCTGCGCATTGACTGTGGACAAGCGAGTCCTGTGGGTATTGATATGAGCAACAATGATTTCGAAAAACAATTTAACTCGCTTTCAATCAACTGCTGCTTTGGAATTTATCTTTTTCGAAATATACCTATTGAAATAGCACATGAGTGCCTGGAAACACATATCTCTCTGCCAATGCAAGTGCGATGGAACTAAAGAAATATTGAAAGTACATGCAATTTATTACATAGTATTATATTGAGAAAAATATGCCATGAATGTGAATTTCTCAAAATTATTACGAAGATGAAATAGGAATCAAAGCCTGCATCTGAATGTGAGCATGGGACTCAGGACCTACGACAGACCTCAAAATTGATAATTACGAAAGGAGTTCGTACTCACCAAGTTTCATATAAAACAAGAAAACTGTATTGTGTACCCTTTCCCGTAACAATCCGTATTCTCTATAACAATAGGAATATTGTCCTTTTCTAATACCACTGATATAATCTGGAAATGGAAAAGCGAGTTATTTGTTATCAAGCGCTAATCTGATTGCAGTGTGTATATATATATTATATTTCTACATTCTATGTTGTCCTATTTTGACTGCCAGATATTTACAAATCATTGTGGTTTCATGTAGGGTTCAACATTCAAAGATTGCATTTTCCTGAAGTCTTACAATTCCAACATAGTGTGATTCGTCATTGCCTACAAAAACAATTGAATAATAATAACAATGGCAATAACAAGAGTATTGCGTGATGCCATAATATGTGATAGATGAAACCCAAAGGTAGTTGACTTCTATATACTTACTAAGAAATATTTAGTATTACATATACTACATAATACCATAACTGCGCAGAATAATCAGAAAACCATATAGCTTTCTGCACATTGATAGATTACAAAACAGGGAGAAACAAATTAAGAGCCATGTTATGCAATATGATTAGTCATGGTTGTATTAGGCGACCGTATATATGGTCACCTAAATTACCTAAACTTGATGGTGATTAGGCGACTAAATTAAGGGAGTTACGATTTGGCATGTACATATTATAAGCAATGGAGAGTGTATGTAGATTTGATGGATTTTTTTGGAAAAATTTATACATTAATGTAATTTTTGTAGGAGAAAAAAATTTCAAATTTTTATTCTGAAAAAAAAGCTTAGTAAACTAAATTAGCCTAAATTAAATTTTTAGAAATTAAATTGATCTAAATTATCTTTTTAGTTTACTAAATTAGCTTAAATGAACTTTGTAAGGAGACTAAATTCGCCTAAATTTATGTTTTTGAATAGACTAAAGTAAGTTTTTCAGGATACTAAATTATTAAGGTAATTTTGGCGAGAGACTATTATATCCATTCTAGAGAGAAAACATCTCACTCAGTTGAATTTAATACCCAGATTTTTAGAAGCTCGTACATTGTTGTTGTCACTGCACTCTCCTCCAATTAAAACATATACAAACAACACTTTTACAGAATATTATCACGTACAAAATCTATAACCAATACCATTGATATATAACCGGGTACCCTGAGTCAAATACATTTAAAATGTAATCGTATCAGTACATAGAAGATGAAACGCTATTACTGCTCATACAACGTCTAAGTATAATCTTAAATAATTATTATTATATTGTAAATTGAAAGGTTCAAAATGTCTTACCAATAAACTCATTACTGTTGATTGGAACGAAATATTCACAATGAAATTGTGGTGGCAAATACTAGGTATGTTGTGTTTGCCATCATTATATCTCAAATGGGTCACGATGCTACAGATCAGTTCTTAGGGCTTTATTATTCTCTTCTCCCCGACTACCTATTTGACCATTCCAGCCACTTTTGACCATGAAAATCTTTCAACTTGAAAAGTCGTTTACAGGTATCATATCTTTGTCAAATCAATACACCATTGATGACCTTTATTGTATGTCACACTTGATGTATACTACAGGTCAGCATTCAGTGTACGTATTGCATGATTATAAATAATACAGTAGAAGCGTGATCTTTCGCCCCCCTGCAAGTGTGACAACCTGTTGTTATAATATACACCCATACTACAAGAACCACATGGGTAGAAACTCAACCGAAAATACCGGTACGCAGATAAGTCAGGAGTATGATTGGCCTCCAGCGGTTGCTCTTCAATACGGCTAACGTGAGGTGATTCTAAGTGTCATGGATGCACATTACATTCATCGTCCACTACTTCTTTCTTACCTAAGGTTGGAAATAAGTAATGAAACATAGCTTTGTATACGCAAAAAGTACATGTACTACTGGACGGACACCCACGAGGTTTGCTACTGCAGGAGCGCTTTCTATCTTCCACCCTAATTGTCTTTATACTGTCAATACTCATACAATACTTCATCGTGCGATTTTATCTCCTACATCCGTCACGTATATGTCACCTTTAAAGGTTTACAGTATAGTCCTGTCAACATATGTGATACTCCTCGTTAGTCACCATACCTACGAGGTTCCTTCTCAACCCCATATTGTATATTTATTCTCTGCTAAATACTTAGAGGTGCGACATGCATATTTGAATATTCGTAGATCAAATATTTATCTTCATCTACCAAATTACTCCCTTTGAAGTGGAACCATAAATGCTCTATGTAGAATAAATTGAACAAGTTACAAAATTTAATCAAAAAGTAATGTCAATGCTCATCACTATTCATTCGATTTTAAATCATAATCTACATATTTTATTATTTATATTATTTTATAAATTACGATGTACGTTTATAAATTTATGATGTCATAAGGTTATAAGATCATGCTCTTCTCTTCCTCCGAATGTTTCAAATGTTGAGAATTAATTAAAAAAACATTCAATCTGTCCAGAGTTTAATTTTCTGAGATGTAATTGACTTCAAAACTATATCATGTGTAGTTTCGTGATACATGACAATCATTCTTATGAATATAATGGATTACAAGCCATATACAGGGGTTTTCCCCATGTAAGATTGCCATTTAAACTTAACAACAAAATTAACTCATTCTTCTTAACATTAATCATGCAGACTTTCATTTCATTAACGAGCAGAAATATAAAATCGAAAATTATATCATAAAGACAATTGACAGAGCATTGTTTGTCTATTGTAAGTAAACATATGGGAAAATTGAATATATTTCACATTTCTTCATATGTTTGAAATATAACCGTATTTGCAATTAAAAATAGAAAGTAAAATTCGGAAAAATATACAATTTTAATAATCAAAATGGTAAAGGAATTATATGATTTGTTCATAAAAAAGAAAATTTTCTAATATCTGTAGTCGACCTGACTCTTAAATAAATAACGCAGGTGAAAAATTATCAATCAATCAAAATTATGTTCAAAGCTCACTTGCAAAACAAATTTACTTCAATGGGAATGATGTAGTACTCTGATATTCAGATGTGATGATTATATCAAACATTTGATTTAAACTAATTACATTGACAAGATTGTATATTATCATTTTGATATCAATAATGTTATGCTTTTGAATGTACATATGTGCCTAAATAAAATATAGTAAAAAAAACAGTAATCGTTGAGTAGCATCAAGCTTTAATACAAATTATTTTTTTCCAAAACCAGTGAATATATGAATTTCAAATCTGCTATAGAATATCAGAAAATCCATGTAAAAATACTGAAGACATGATTTGACTCAAAATTATCTCCATTTCACTCATATATCATATATCGTAGAGGATTTTCTACAAGTAAACTTTTACAAAATATGTTTGTATCATATTCTGCATAGAAAATAAGTACCGAGATGATCTTTATATCATGATAGCTTCTCTAGCTACTACTTTGAAGATGGGTTTTTACCTCAATAAGACTTTAAATAAAATGTAATGATTTGTGATTTATGAGGCTGTATTTTTCTCTAGTATGGTTCGAAGATCCTACATCGTTGTGATAAATCAGAATCAAATGATTGAGCTTTAGTCGTAAATTCTGCAACGTATTCAAACTAACAAACAATTTATCAGTTTTGTTGTCTTAAGATTTGAAAATTTCATGTCTAGAATGCTCCGTAGTACATTGTAGATATTATTTTAGCATTTGTAAAAACATAGACAAATGCAAAACATGAAGCACAAACATGCAATTACAGACTAAGAAATAATCTATACTTGATTAAGATGCTAGCCACTCTCTCGATATGGCAACAACCATTTAGTCTATTGATGAAGCATGTGTGATACTCAAAATGATGAAACTTGATATATCCATGCCATCCTATTCACCGCTTGTGTGATATTATCATAAAGTGTAAATGATATACCGGGCATGATGACAAATCATTATTATATGTGTACCATGATGGAAAGGAAAGCGCCGTGGCAAGCACAACGAGAATAACAGTGATATATGGATCTTTTCTCACATGCAAATTAACAACGCATGACTCTTTTCACATGAATATATAGTTTTATCAAATCATATAGTCTAAATCTCCATCATTTCTCAACCAATTCTCGTATTTTTTACCAGGTTCGAAAAATACTAATGCATGAATATCTTTTTGGGAATATGAGATAACATTACATGTCCCAACTGAGAAATATCACTTCAGACCCAAAACAATTATTTAATTAATATCATTTTATCCCAACGAAAGCAGGAAGACATTATCATTAGTTTCATATAGTAAAACATCTACCGATCGAGAACTCCAGTTGTAAGTCGGTCTCATAATTCATATTGGCCTTCGGAATTATGAATTGACGTCAACTAGTATTGTATTTAAACCAAATTGGTTGAGTATCTAGGCTTTTCAAGGAAACTTGAAATCAGCTAACTGCAACAAAAACATTAAAATCCACGAATCTGCAACACATCATGATAATAGATGAAATGGTCGTATGTGGGATAATCTGTGGACGCATTGTTCTTGTACGTCGCATTTGTGCTTGAGACCTCCTTGACCCTGTCAAGACACGAATGATACTGGTCAATCGGCTTCAGCTTGACTCCGTCCAACAAAGCACAATGGTATATGATCAGACAGGTTTGCCTGGGACAAAGGAGTCTCTGATAAAGTGGAATGGACTTACTTCTCTCCGCTGATACCGAAACAAAAACATACAAAAAGAGAAGCTCCAAAATATCTCATCACGTGTAGCATGACATACCATAATGATAGATTCTATTTAAAGCACATATGAATTGTGGCACTTCGCGGGAGCACAAGCCTGTTGTTTCCAAGAGTATCACATGAGAAAAGGATAGAAATCATCCGAGAAAGAGATAGTAAATAAATTACAAGATATATTCGAATAGTAAGTTGCGACACAAGTTAGGTCATCCTGCTATGTCATCTTCACAAGGAAGACATCCATATTTCCTTCTTCATTTGTGCAAGCATATCGCTATTTAGTCATGTCTAGTCTCCAATTACACTTAATGATCAACTTTGCAATAATGCGCTGCAGTTATGATATGTCGGCAAAAAGGATGAGAATGGCCCTTGAAATACATCAAGATACGAGCCGATTCAACATATACAACAGAAACACAAAGTGCAAGTACTTTCAACACATTCGTGTTGTATAAAAAGTAGTGGTATAAAGTATGAAAAGACCCTGTGTTTTTTCTATCAAACATATCTAAATCACACCGATAGAAGTAATAAAACACTACAAACAGTCGTAACACACGGTGCACAATGTGAGAAAAAACCTGACAATGTCTACATGACGAATAATATGGCTGAATGTTTTATAAATGTAATGCAAACAGAGCAGTGAAAAATATGATCTTAATGTTGAAAAAGCTGAAAAAAATGAAATTATATTATACTCTAAATTAGACACTAGGAGCTTTTTGCATATACTTAATAACTAATAACGTGAAATTAAAAATCTAAAATTAAGAATACGTTCAATAGCAATTACAAGGATACAAATCATCAAAATATTCAATAAATATAGTGATTCGAATTATTCAATCTGAATTGCATGTTATGCTATCAGTTGCAAAATATGTTTGTAGAGTGATTGAGTAAGTTATTTAGTCTAGCATGAAAGATTCATGATGCCATGTGTAGTATTGACAAACAAATCTGTTCAAAACATTTCAAGTTTAGAGTTTCATTTATCATCTGAAGATTGAAGCTAAAATTGAATAGTTTTCAACACCATAAATTCAAAAAACATAAAAAAAAAATTATTTTAAAAAAATATAATATTATTGACTACTTGTGATAATTTTTTGTAATTTTTTAAATATTTTGGAATAACTAAAACATGATCTTATGTTTCATAAAAAAAATAATTTCGAGATTGATTTTAATTATGAGCAGTTATGATTCAAATTTTTTTTCAATTTTTGTATAAAAGTATCAAAAAACACAAAAACTTCCACGACGAGAATGTGTAAAAATATCAATAATAAAACTGTGTATTCTTAGATGAGATAAAACCTGTATGAAGGCTACAAGTAAGAACATTAGATGTTTGGGTATAAAAACATGTTTTGCCGAGGTGTTTGGTTTGAGGTTTGATACTTAAGTACACAATCTGCTGCACGCAGTAACGTCGATCCAGAAGAGTTGAGACAGAATTAAGTGTGACGGCCTTCAGGTAATTCCAAGTGATGAGTATATGACAGCAAAAATGATAAAAGGACCCGAACGAGTTTGTATGGGCATGAAAGAAAAAATAACGATGAGTATAGAGATCGGGAAATGTGTTTCTGAAACTATGACGTCATATTGATCCATTTTGAACAGTCTACATGCTATGTAACCCTCTAAATTATAGTTTGACTTTCACTTGGATTTAATCCCTTAGTGCTTTGCGATGTATGTAGACAACATTTAAGTTGGAAAGAAAAAAGCGTTATTTCTATACAACATGACATGATGTATATAATGATATGCATTCTTATAGTATGAAAATCTCTTGTATAATCTCTCATTATCTGGTCTAAGTCCATAGTTCTATCAAACTTCAAAGCTAGAATACTAAATTGTTCATTTCTGTCCAAATTCATTGGTTTGTAGAATCAATTCATACCACCATACAATTGCAAATCTTGAAATGCAGGCATTTTATATTTCTACACATCAATACACATGAAATATTTGAAGGTTGCCGCTTCAATCGGTGCCCAATTAAGACGTCTTGTTTAATATACAAACTTGTGTCATATGGAGTGTATATATATATCATTTTATCTGTCATCATATTTATATGATACTCCGTTATCAATTCTATGCCTTGACCTTGATATGATTTGAAGTTATACACATCATGTGAGAATGTGGTGAGTAATCTAAATGAATTGGAGTGATATGGACTCATGATACATAGAATATGATACTAAATTCACGAGTACAATATGATTCTATGATCTCATCTTGTTCACAACTAGTGCTACTGCTGGTTGCTTGCATTGGCAAGGATTATCATGGACAACCGGTTGGTTCCAATGGGAACACATCAGATCAAGTATATCATTCTTGTTACCAACCCTCAGTTTGCACTTAATTATAGCGGCCGAAGGTTGGACTGCCGATAACACACGTCCAATGTTTCGTGGAAGACCTCGCAGCGGAGTGAGTAAATATAACTAGTAGTTTCCAAATTTTAAGTTATTGAATTCCAAATATAAATATAGTAATACATTTTAAACCAAAATACTAAAATGTACATATGTGAAAATCAAATTATACATAAATTCATTTAATAAAAAAAATGTCTAGCATTTGAAAATGATTGTGGATAGAGGTAGGCCCTAGAAAACTTAAATATGAAAGATGAACTCCGAACTGCTCATAGGAGCCAATTTCTGCGGTAGGAGGTGAGAAAATAGGAGGAACCCGTACGAGAGGTTGGTATAATCCCTGGCGGGTTACAGGTCGATGAGGCATGGGTCCAGTGCAGGGCAGTAGGAGTAGGCTCCGTCACATGGAATCAAAACGCGTGACGGGTAGAGAATCTTAGAGGCATATGCTTCTTCCGTTCACTCCGTCGGCGTCTGTCCGGGACGAGGTACCGATCCTGACGGATAAGAGGTATATCTTCTCCAGTCCGTCAGGGCGTTGTTCGGTCCGTTTCGGCAGCTGATTCTGACCTGTACTATTTCATTGAGACATGTACTTGGCAATTAATTAATCAGTGTTCAGTGAACGATATACAAGCAGAAGTTTGTGACATTAGGTGGCCGTCCGATTAATGTGGTTTTTCATACCCAGTAATTCCCCTGCCGGTTGGTCCCAGATTGACGTAGGAAGATTTGGTACAAGTTGCACCTGCACTAACAGGTAAACTCCTGAAAAAACTGGCTGCGACCGGGAACTGTCAGCCTTCTCCAACATGATTACCACTGCAACTTCCCCTCGGAAATAGGTGCCCAGGTGAGGAAAGGGCTTTCAGAAACTCGTTCCCGCTGTTGCTGTACTGGAACTTCAGACCTGTCCATTCTGGACCCTGAACTACTACTACTGTACTATCACTCCACCGAGCTAGCGCGCAAGCGTCAGGCTTTCGGAGCCTGGACTGCGACGGGGCCTCGTTAAATTGCGTTGGTTGGGGTCGGTGAGATCTCAAACCAGGAGATTTTCCCACCACGATACACTTTGTCGAAGGAGACCACCGAGAGTACGATACATCGTACAGGATCCTCAATTTTGTTCCTTCCGTGAGCTGGGTGTCAATTCAGACTCTCCGCTGTTTTCGATAGCCCTTGCTCGGAGTCTATGACCAGAGAGTATATGGTGCACGTAAAGTGTGACTTCGAAATTCTTCCTTTCCGATTTCGGCAATGAAATTCGGAGTTGATTATATGTACCACGTGACACACTGGAGCTCCTTGTCGAGACTGATAAAGTTAAATCTCCGGACGCCACAATCATGGAAAATCTCAGAGATTAGGCTGAAAGCGTTCTCTTCACATCAACACAGTGTAATGTAAATTGAGTCTTTCAGCCTAAACTCTGAGAATTTCTATGATTGTGGCGTCCGGGGATCTATCTACGGAGAGAATCGGCTCAGCTTTCCATCTACCCATGTTTTACAGTACCATTACTCACTGTGGTGCTAGTTTCACAAGTGTCACTGTAGTTTCTCCTGCAGCCAGGCCATCCCAGATCAATCAGAAAGGCTCCGTGCCAATATCCATACTCTTCGTACGACCTTACGTTGATACCAGTCCTCGCCGTATGCCACTCCTTGAATCGAACCGCTTCTACTGCACATGTTTTCTCTTTTTGCGTGCTAGCTTCGAGCATCATTGTGTATTGTCATGAAACAGACCTTTTCATTTATCATGTATATCGTGTTACTTTCTACTACTTGTCTAGTAGAATTCCAGCAGTCAGCTGGTATTGCAATGATTGTATGTCTGACCCATTCCAGCGTACCAGCATCGGGATCTATCGATTCCAGAGAATGTTAGTTATAATGGTAACGTAGAAAGTTGACATATGAGACTAGATTTTGAAATAATTGATAACGATCATAGTGGTCTGTTAAAATTTATTTCCTCACACGATAATTTCTTTCTCTATTTTCTTTACATTCTTCTCCATCCATACTGAAATATACGTATACGTGTAACAACATAGTTTTCCCCGCTAAATAATATTTTTGGTATAATTAATCAATTTTCGGAATGTATCAAAATGAAGATTTTGTTAATAAATCGTAATTGTTTAATTATACTTTGCAAATTTAAATTACGATGATTACTTTTTGCTTGTTACTTTTATTGCCTATCAGCCGTGTTCTTATAAAATTGTTTTCTGAGATTAAACCTTCTTAGTAGATGTTCACTTTCCATGTATTTCTCGACACAAGTACGTCAGGCAGGGTTGCTACTTGATGTACTTGTGTCGAGAAATACATGGACACCGTTACAATTTGAGAGCAACGTTATGACTGAAATCGATCTTATTTATTGTAGTGTGATTTTGAGTTTTTAATAAAGAATACTTTCAAGATACTTTCGGTCTGTAAGTTGGAGGACATTGAAGCGAACACAATCTCGCAGCACGTATATCTGTATGGATGAAGATTTGATTCATGACATTATCAGAATCGCAAAGTTTACATGCCGGGAGATATACCTCCATGGCCGTCAATGTACAGCAGACAAAAACAAATTCTAAGGAGGGTTTCGAAGTTTCTAGTATCACACAATGCTAGGAAGAGCACTGAACTCGCTTGGAAGTTCTGGAGCTCATGATTGCTTCGGAGTGCGAATCATGAGCGGAAATATCTTCCTGAAAGCGCTACCGTATCACATCCACTACTATACAACTACTCACTCCCGACAGTAAAGACGTCTCAATGGAGAGCGGAAATGAATGGCATCCCACGGATGGCCTCATCAATGATCAGAGCAGCAAATCCGATCATAGCGAGACGTCCATTCCAGCGCTCGGCTTGAGCCCTGAACGGACCCCATCGACGAGCGTCTGTGGACTCTCCTTTCAGAATCGGCACGATGGACGCGAATGTGAAGATCTGCACAACAGCAACGAAATTGACCAGCCCGGCTGCTCCGGGATTCATGACCTGCTCGAGCACACCGAGCCCCGTTGCTTTTTCCGCCAGGAGGGCCCACACGAAGCCTATCATGGCCTGCACAATCACACAACCATCTCATATCATTAGATACCTCCCCCCGCACAAAACACGGCCAGCTTTGAACAAGAGTCCCATACAGATTCAAGCTCGACATTCGTCAACAGAAAGCAGGTCAAGGTAGAACATCCAGTAAGCAGCAGTGGCATGTTGAGATGGATTCGGGAGTGTCTGCGTAAATCGACGTTCATATGATAAGAGTCCAAATCAAGCCACGCTGTGGACTCACCATCCGGCCGTTGATAGTTTCGGGCGCAGCGCCGTCGAAGGCGAAAATGCTGCCGAGAGATCTGTCACCGGTCTCTGGCCGCCTCTCGATCTCGGGGCGTGGGTAAAAGCCTCCAGAGCTCGGTACGGCCCCGAACACAGACTGCTTCTCTGACTGGTTCTCTTCCTGGTTTCTGAGAATATCGTCGCGAGTGATCTCAACCTTGGTGCTCCTGTCCACGGCTTCCTGCAGCCCGTCCTTGGCCTCGACGCGGATCAGACTCCTCCTGGTCGAGGCAGGGGCCTTGAAATTCGTGAGTCCCGTGCAGTGCCTGCCCGAGCGAGTGCTCCGTGAGAAGCTACTCCGACCTCCAATTGCAGCGGCACTGGAAACTTGCATCGCCGACATGATGGCTGCCATGTTGACTTCCAAAAGTGCTGCCCGGGTCGATGATGGATTCGACAAGAGCGATTGGAGTAAAAGTGGTATTTCACTGTAATAGACGTGAATTTGAATGTGAACGTAAGGATGATATAACTATGCTGCGTACAAAATGTCCGCCGGTGGAAGCTTGCTTGACTGATTGGTGTTGACGCCCCACGAATATATATGTACCGAGCCGAGGAGACCTCTGTTGACTTGGCCCGGCTGTCATGGCGCTCTGTAGAGCCCCAGGCTCGCTCAATGATTCTGGGTCTGTTGTTCGCTTCTCCATCGTCCGGCGAGCATGCAGAGTTTACCGATCGTGTCAAAGCTTTCCAGGAACACGTGGGTAAATTTGGAGCAGTCTACGTAAATACGAGAGTTTCACGCGCAGTTCGCGGAGGAACATCCTAACCCCCGCGAGGAGAACGATTATCCATTCCGCCTCCAGCTGCGCAAAGATCGTGGCTGGGGAGAGGAGAAGGGGTGCCCCTGTGGTGGCGGACGTGATTAGGGAGACACAAGTATCAGGGCTGATCGCGCTCGGTGTGCCCGTTTAGCTGCGCGCTCCATGAACTCTTGCCACCTCGACGATCAATCCAGTGATACATGTCTGTCTGCGAACCACCGGTAGAAATTCTGCCGAGTTCACCCAAGTGGCAGGTAGAAAAGTTGACACCTCGTGAAACGGAAAAGTTCATGCGCAGAGGAATCTCATTGGCGGAGAGGGCTCGTCGATCGGAAGCAGCGGACACAGACCTGATCGGCTAGCTATATGAAGTCCCTCGCTGCGGCAGCAGAGGTTATCATAATCAACGCAGCCGAATTTCGTGCATCGTGTCCAGAGTAACTTTTCGCTGTATTGTGTAAGTCTCTCCGTGCCTTCTCTCTCTCGCCTCTCGGTATTCTACGCGGTCAGCTGTCCTTGCGTGTACGAGCGACCACCTCGAGGAAGAAGCCTTAGCCTCCGTAGACGGGTAAAGATGGCAGCCACCATGTGCTTGAGGAGTGTTCCGTCTCTGAGTTACAAGGCTCTGAGCAGGCCCTCGACCTCGACGTCCTCAGGGGCTAGCAGGAGGGCGTTCGTTCGCTGCGACGCAGGATCGAACGGGAAGAACCCGCTGGGAGGGTTGAAGGAGTCAGTGGACAGGGCTACGAAGACTCCAATCACCAAGGAAGACATTCTTCAGAATCAGGAGCAGAATCAGTCTGAAAAGCAGTCAGTGTTCGGGGCCGTCCCTAACTCTGGCTCTTTCTACCCTCGCCCGGAGATCGAGAGACGCCCCGAGACGGGCTCTAAGTCGTTTGGGAGCGTGTTCGCCTTCGACGGAGCTGCCCCTGAGACCATCAATGGTCGACTGGTGAGTTCCTCTCGCTGCTCTTCCTTCCTTCGCGAGGAGTGGTCTGTCTGTTCTTAGATTGTCTCGCTTATCCCGCCTAGAGCCGCAGTTGCATATTATGGCACAGACCTTGAGGATAGCCCATGCACTCGGCAGGAGCAGGAAATGTAATAAGTGATTAAGTTGTTTAATTTTGACATGTTCCTCTGGGTTCCGAATGACAGCTCGAACTCTTATTTAACGCTCGAGAAAGGTTGCTGAGCAGTATTCCTGATTTCTGACCATCTCTGGGTGCCGTGCTGCTTTCCCCGCTTGCAGGCTATGATGGGCTTTGTGTGGGCTCTCTGTGCCGAGAAACTTACGGGTTTGACCGTGATGGAGCAAATCTTCAATCCGGCCACCTCCGGCCTCGTCTTCTTCGTCGCTGCTGTGCAGCTCTTCACCTATGCCTCCATGGTGCCCATTATGAATGGTGAATCTACGGATGCCAGGAGCTGGGGTCCATTCAATGCTCGGGCTGAACGTTGGAATGGGCGTCTCGCCATGATCGGCTTCGCCGCTTTGTTGATTGACGAGATGATTCGCCAGGGACCTCTAATCCATTAAGTGCAACCGAGGCCTTCGACGGTCGTACCTCACATGCTTCGGAAATTATATGGCGGTTCTCGCTCGATTCTCACTCTTGGTGGTGTAGCGGTGATGTATAGGTATCACGATGTGCGACGGGATGTCCGAGTATCTTTGAAGAAATTCTTTGGGAGAGGCGTCATTAGTGTATTCATAGTCAGTTTCAGAACAGAATCTGTGAGATATCGTAGCTTATTTCAGCTTGGATTCTTAGGAGTTTATGGTTCCTCCTTGTACATCTTGTAATGTGAAATTTGACGACCAAACACTCGAATAAATTTTATCATCTATCACTGATAATTACAGGTCTTGTTAGACTCAATACGTACCGGCGAGGCTATCCAAATTAAAACAAGAATGTTACAGAAATTATGGGCTGTAAAAACATTAAGTTACGTAGTGCTGTACATCCGCATGAGCGTATACACAGCTTACGTACACGATCTTAATACTACAAGTAAAATATAACTTCTGGCGTATTTCTGTATAAATACTGCTAAGGTAAAAAAAGTCCTTTTCACTGAATATTTGCAGGTGGAAACAAAAGTTTTATTTCCAAAATCCTAACGTGGAAAGTGCGAATCATAAGTTTTTAAAAGATTGAAGTGCGCTTAGAATGATTGAAATCACCAGTACTAACCGTATGCCCAAAAAATTGTATATCTGTTGAAAACTTGTACTAATGAACCGAAAATGATTGAAATTCTCGGTACTGACTCTGCTCAAAAATTGGTTTATCTGTTGAGATCTTGTAAAAATCAACTCAGCACACGTTATGTAGGTAAAGCCTGTGTACAGCACAAATTCATGATTCTTCTAGCGTATCATATTTTATTCCTCACTGAGTTTACTAGCAGTAAAACTCAATTTGAAACGGATATTGGTTTACATTGGACAATATACTAAATCTGACCTGCGATGATGATGGAACGAATCTCCAGACCAGTTTAACACAACAGATCTAGACAATGCTTTGACTCTTTCCTGTCGGACTGGGATGATTAAATAATAGAGCTCCCCTTGAATTCGAGGACATAAAATCAATGGAAATATATAAATAAACAAATCCTTCTATGCCGATGGTCATCCGACTCTTTACTGAAAACAGATCGAAACACATGTCTTCTCTCTGATTTGAAACAACCCCGAAGCCTTGCATTGGCAACGACTATAGCTTCCAGGAACCAGTCCAGTAACTTTTGTAACGTGGCTTGAAGCTTCTGGGCAAATGTCTGTGCATAAGTAAGAATGTGCTACGAACCAGTGTAATTCGAAAACCATTGAGACTGACAAAAAAGTTGATCAACAAGAACCTTACGGCGCCTTGCTTAGATTTTGCTACCTTCTGTTTTAAAATCATTCCGGTAGAAATATTCTTTCGATCAAAGCATCTATGTCTCGATACTTTGAATTTCAGATGGCAATCTGAAATTCTAAGCGGCTTGGCTTCTGGGATCGCTCTCTTAGAGTCTTGCTCTACTAGCAAATTGGTGGGTTTTTTTGTTGTTCTTAGCAGCCAAAACTTAGAGAAGAGAAGAAGACATGTATAAACTTTCTGCTTCATTCAGTAAAACAAGGGGTTCAATTAAGAACTGCGAAAGAACTATTAGTGCTACAATTTGATATTATGATGCCAAGGCGTTATTCTCCATATCTTTTTCAAGCTGTCATTTTCTTTCCAGAAGATGTTGCACTCATTTCGAGGAAAAAAACAGTAAAAGATACAAACCGAGATTACGGGGAGGGTACATCATAGTATAAACAGCCTCAGATTCAGGATAACTTGTGGTTTGGTCTTGGGAAATCTTTCCATTGCAAATATGCACCTCTATAATAATTTCAATTCCTGGAGTACGTTCCTTGCAGTCACGCCGAATCAGTTCAATCAACCCTTCATTTAAGTAGAGATGAGGATAAATTTCCACAAGCATAAGACAACTTCATGCTTGGCTCTCTACGTAAGCAAAGCCTTCAAGACTTGAAAGAAAACTTCGTGTCATAATAAATTCTGCCTCCAACGTGCTCGAAGTGCTTCATGAAAGTAACCCACCGTCAGTAGGCTGCAATCTTCTTAAATTCTAGTTTCGATTGTTCTACATTTTGCAACTACTGAAGTTTCTGTTGAGGTCATTGTGACCTCGACTATTATTGTCTCTCGTCGTACTCTGTACGCAGTTGATGTATACCGTGTGAAACTTTCCTCCAATCGCAACTCGGTTAGCCGTCTACAGAAGAGCCTGTTGTCAAGTTTCTCTTCCACGTAGCAAACGTTCTTGAACATAACGCTTTACTCCTGAATCCAAGACCAGAATGAGATGATCATGGTGTGACACATGCCTAATTAACACTAGGACTCAAAATCTGATTCGGACCCTTAGTACGACGACATCATCCTCCACTCCCTACGTGACCTAAGTTCATTCATTGTTCAATAATATTTGACAAATGTCGCGATAATTTATGGTATATAAACGGTATGGATTCTTGCATGCCTTAAGATGAGATTCTCACAACTTAGGAAATCTCATAAATCTCCAACTTCAAATCACCACAATAGACTGACATCCGTTTTAAGTACACTTTGTAGTTCTTTTTGTTAAAATTACAGTTTTTAATCAATTGTGCATATGGTTCTGAGAAAACTACTCAAAACTGTGTAGCATTTCACATAGTTTTCATGTTTATAACTCACTTCATAATCATGAGGATTTTCATTTTTAGATTTCAATGTTGAAGAATCGATATACATTCTTGCAATCAATTTAAACATAGAACTGGAAGCACTTAACCCAGAATTAGCAAAATTACAAGTGACAATACATCCAGAATCAACACCAATATCAATGAGACAATACAACACCAGTCTAAAGAGTTATAACGTGATTCATCCGTCTGTGGACGTAGCACTCAGACGTCCACAGTAGAGAATCATGGTAACCGTTTGTATAATCTGTGTAAAGTGATAGTTTCAGTCAATAAACCATGGGGTTGTAAATCTCCAGTCCCGAATGTGAGCTACCTAACTTAGCTAGCAAGAGGTTAATCCTAAACACACGTGTTATACTCAACAAGTAAAAGTCAAATATATACTTTACATCTATCAATACACTTTATAAATAATGATATTAATGCAAATCTTGAGTAAACATTTGAATACGATCTGAGTCCAGCAAAAAATTATATTAATTTATTTTTAAGAATATTTTTGTTTTAAGATTTTGATGTATAAAACTTAAAATGATCAAATTATATACATAATATTATCTAGATATTGAAATTCATTGAAAGAATATAAAAATCCCTTTTATACATGAAGTGAGGGATCAAATAAAGAATATTTCATAAATGTAAATACAAGTTTTGGTAAATTTTTTAATTAATCATGTTTTATTTATTCCAGTATCTCATTTTAAATTCTAGGTTCAAATTTTTTTGAAAAAATATCGTTAACTAGAATACATTTAAACATATGACTAATGTTTTACTTAACTTTAAATACATAGACTGTGATTAATTCCATTATTTTATTAAATTTATATTAAAGAGCTGTCACCAACTTTTTGCGACACAAATTGGAACGTTCTGAATACATTACTATGTGTGTTAAGTGATGATAGCTTCAAGTAGATTAATTTCATGTTTATGATGTGGATTTTTTTTCTATTTGTGTTGAGAATGATGAAGTGTCAAAGAAAAATAATATTTCTACTATTGAGAACGGTCTTGAAGCCAATTATCATGATGAAATTGCATACACATATTTGAATCTGTAATGTTTTACTCATTATTAATAAAACGTTAAAATCAAACATTTATAATAAGAACATCGCAAATAATTGATCAAAGACTTCATTTAATCAAAGCTCCAATCCAACTTGAACTCTCAACAATTAAGCTTACAAAAAAATGTCAACCTTGTCATGATAAGTATCATTATTCTATTTTTCAAGATACGAACTGTAAAAACCATTTAACCAGCTTTAAGACATTAAATATTAAAATTTTATCTTAGAGTTCATCGAATTAGATGAGGATTTTCCATCTCAAGGTGTGCCAAGATATTGCAAAGAATGAAGCATATTGAATACTTGTACATTTTTCTCCAAGTAATGCATAAATCTTTAGTGTGAAAGAAAGTTTGGATACATGAGAAGATGAATCAACAGCTTAATTATGCAGTTTCATATTTGTTTTGGAGTTAAGTAAATATAATGTCATTTCAACCTCACTCCTTGCTCAAAGGCGGTGAATTCACAGCAGAATCGGGGATGGCCACCACTGTTCTTGACGAGTAACAATGCTGTACACAAGAGAGACAAATGTATGTTCATAGAAGTCTCGTGACAAAAACAACTCATTTGTAGTGAACACCCATATCACATCTCAGTTTGATATTTCTCAGCCACGTTGCATAAGAATCAAAAAGTCACTCTTTTCGCCATCTTGCCAACGAAATTTGGGATTGAAAGATCTGGATAATTCAATGATATTAGTATATGAACATTTATGTATCAATGTGTACGAGGAAAACACATGCTGCAACTTTCACTCTATCGTACCCCTTGTTCTGAGGCTAAGTTGATGACGGCCAAACCCACGTGTGAAATCGCTCCCACCGGTCGCCCGTCAGAACTTCATGCAGCATGTGTTTGAAGAACATGCCCGACAAAAAGGAAACTCAAAAGTCGGAGACACAAATTGAAGGCCAACGATATACTCCAGAACAATGAACTTCGCCGGGAAATCCCGCCCAAATTTACTTGATGATCAACCAGCTTCCAGGGAAAGCAGTGGCATGATTGACCGGACAGCTCACCAACGACCTCCTCTACAGGTACGACCACAAGGTACGATGGAGGGAACGGGAAAGATCGATCAAGCAGAATCTGTGAGTTGCCATACAGTTGAGACCCAAATCATCGAGTGGTAAGGGAACGTCGAAGGACGCCGCAGCCAGATGCATTTATTTTCTAGACCAACTTTAGATCTTCGAATTCACACTGTGATGCAGGCAGTGGTGCCGGTTGGAGGATACGAAGCACTTCGATGACAGATCTGAATCAATTCGACCACTTGCCTCCAGGTCTGTACCGCCCTACAGCCGCAACGGATGGACTATTCTCGCATTTTTCGATGAAAATTTTGACTTGAAAAAGGCTGTAAGCTTGGATCTTTCTTCTCATTTTCGAGGATATTTTATCACAGCCCATGGCTCCAGTGAAAGTGGCCTTTTCTGCCCATAGATTCTTGCATTGGAGTTCACAATCGGATGCCGAAACCGTGAACTCAGACGCCTTATGTACCTTGGCTGCAGAAAACGTCACGGAATGTATCTTCTGCTCCCTGGATTGGGATAAAGGGGAGTGCCAACGTAAACTTCGAAGGTCTTGCGCCAGAGATTCGTTCCGTCCATCGAGCGAATCTTTGACATTTTCGTGTCTCCTGCGCTTGGCGCTCCACGGGCCTTCAGACTAATTCCTCCGACGCATCGGACTGTGATATCCTGCGACTCGAATGAACGCAGTTTATGGACTCATTTTTGGATTTCAAATGTTGAATGCTGCCCTGTGAGTTTGATCGTGCGCAAATGTGAAACCGTCTGGACCCAATTATGAAGCAAATCTTGATGAAGGTTATGTCTTGCTGACTGTCCGGTCGAATTGCAAAGCATCTTATAAACCGTAATCAAGGAAACTCGACGAAGATCGCCTTGCTACAAATTTGAATGACTAGGGGACCGGATTTGGCGTTTGCTCTATTGTTCGTGCTCATGTTTCAGTACTACATATTCATATCCGTCACGATGCAAGACTGGTGGCCTTTCTCTGCTGCTCTTATGGTGGTGGAATTCTTCCAGCATCCAGGCCATTTTTCTGAGCGTGTGGGAGCATTTGACGACACATGACAGACAATTTTGAGCACACTTGTTTCTACAACCTTTTCTCTGGTAATATCTATCGCTTCCGAAAGAACTGAAAATGCTGATTCCCAATCTGGGATCATATGGTTCCTGGAATCTCCGAGTGTCCTCCCACTTGGCCTTTACCTTCATACATTGCCTGGTGGACATTATATTTCAGCGTCAATTACAGCACAGTTTGCCTTGTACAGTAAGGCCGAGTCTGGGGAAGGGAAATTGAGCTTCCCTGACTATGGTCTGTCACGAACGGTATTTCCACCTCTGCCCTAGCAATTTGAGTATAAACTGAGAGGAACAGTCAGTAGAAGACGACATACAGTCACCTGAGCATGTTTCTGACGAGCGAGCTGGAATATTTTCACAAAAAGCAGAAAATTCCTGCGGAGGAAGCTAAGATTTCACAGGAGGAGAAGGCTTCGAATGGACTGTCATCTGTATCCATTAGACCCCTTTACCTCGTAACAAAAACTTTTGGCAACCCGCATCACCTGCAACATGGAACTCAGCGTAATCTTAGCTGGAGAAACGTAGAGATTCTTTTGTGAATCTATATGAATTCTCTAAAGTTTCATTATTCGATGATGAAAGTTTAGAGATGATACTTGAGAACAGAACCCCAAAACTTGTTCCTTGCTAAAATTGCAAGAAAATGCCGATCGGAGATCAGTTTTACGAACAGAAACGACGGTCTGTAGGAACAGCTAAAACAAGTCCAGAGCAAACCCAATGTCGCTGCGTGGAGTAACGATCCACTTGTCTTTGGCATTCCAAGCGATCGCCTTACCATGTGAGCTACGCTTCATAAAAAGGGTGGAAGCTTTAATGTAAATATGCCAAGAGTGATAAGTGTACATCCCAATTGTTTCGCTTGTTTTTTACTCAAAGACTACTTCCAGTCACTTGGTTAATTACCTTCGACAAGAAATTTTTCTGACCGTGGACCAAAATATTAATCAGAAAAGAGAATTTTTGTTTTGAATGAATTTTGAAATCAAGAGAATTTTATTACATATATTTATATCCATGTAATGTCTCTCCTTAAAAGTTACTTCTCCACCACCTAACAATAATTGTAACAAACTCTTGAAATTTAGTAATGAAACTTTCTTCGATACATTCATTCAACTCCCCTTATCAATTCAGTAAACTGTATCCTTGAAATCTAACTAAATTGTATGTACCGACTACCAGTGGGCTTTTTGCTCAACACTTCATTTTCCAAGTAAATCCAATTTAACTTCTTCATTTTATTGACTATTTGAAAATATTTTCATACATCATCTAAAACAAGAGATTTGTTATATAAAATAAAAATTTAAAAATATAATAATGGAGGTGCTAGTTATCCCCCACCCAAGCCTAATGTGCACTAGTTCTCACCTTTACTTGTGTCCGCGAAAACTATATCTCACAGCTCTAGTAAACATAGAAATAGCTCTAACCAATCACAAAACTTTGTTCTGCATGGTATAAGATGGTGAGTGAGCCAAAACTAAAATATAACTAGTCACTCCCTATAATGAATTACTTTTTTTTTTCATAACAAAACTATTATCACAACTAGCATGAGATTTGAATGATATATTTCAACAAAGCAAACTAGCAACAACTTTCAAAAATGAATAACACAACAATGACAAAATTTGATCTATAAATAACTAAACTATCAAACCTGTAATGAAGATGCAATCACATTGTGGTTTAACTCATGAAAAGTTTGTTCAATGCAAATTTTGATTCAACATTTTTAAATATTCAGTAATTCAAATTTGTTCTATGCAACCATGGTAAATGACAATACTTTCTAGAGAAATTTTGTAAAAATCATTTTATAATGTTTTTAAATCTTAAAGAATAAATCAGACTTTCCAAAAAATGGCATAAAAAATCAGAAATTTTTTAAATTCGTCCGCCTCTGCTTTTTCATTCCCTTCATCACAATTCTCGCCTTCACAAGATCACCGCAAAAATGTGTCATCTCATCATGCTGGCGCATCATCCTCGGCGCTGCAGGCTCAGTCCGCTTCTCACCTCAGATCGGCATCGGCCTCTGCGGCAGCATCCGGATCGGTTGCGGCATCGACAACGACATCGGCCCCCGGCAGTGCGCCCAATGCCCCTAACACTCAACAGCACACGCCTCTGAAGAAGAGGAAGTTCAAGGTCGTCGAGCAGAGCGGGGCGCTGGTCGTGGGAGCTCCCAGCGCCGACGATAATCTAGCCGGTGTCAGGGATGGCGCAATCAGTTTTGCTGCGGCGGCCTCGTCGGGGGCCGCAGCGCGCGCGTCCCCGGCTGCTCCATTACCACCACCGGCCAAGAAGTCGCACAAGGTGAGTGAGCGTGGATTTTACGCCTAGAGCTTTTCCGACTCTCGAACGAATTGCGAGGTTTTATGGACACTTTGGTGCCACCAGCTTTTTTTTCGCCGTCGCTCTTCTACACCTTATTTTTCTTGGTCGTAAAACCCATCGCTGTCAGCTGTTCCTGCCGCTTCTGACAAGGCTCTGAAAGTTGTATGTCAGAAGCCGCAAAGTCACCCACGCTGCTTGCATGATGTGACTTGTTGGACCACACCGTTTCTCCTAGCCTGCGAAGGTCGCTGTTACTGAATTTGTACCCACTCTCTACACGCGACAGGCGTGACGGACGGTTGATTGCTAGGTCGCCATGTTCCATGAATAAAATGTTGGAAGTGAGTGTCGGAATGTGACTGCTGTAAGGAATTTTGCTGTACCTGCAGGTTAGCTGCACGAAACCCTACCTGCGCCATGCGGCCTGTGTTCTACTTCTCACCCTTTATCCTACCAGAGAACCGAGACAAGCCCAGGATACACATTCCTGACATCTCGGAAGGACAGATGAGAAACGTGAAGCAAGTGATGGTGCCTGAATTCTGTAAAGTATCTCTCTGCCGATGTCATGTTTTATCCCCTGTGTACACTACTGAAGAAGAATCATCCACCACACCAAAAGCAAATTTTCCCACACCGAAATGTCGAAAAATCATGCTCCTACTTTTACCTGTAAGCGCCTGAGAAGCTTCCGCGCTCCTAGACGAAGGCGTAAGTTATCTCCGCTCGATACCGCTTTTTCTATATTAAGGGCTCTGGTACGAAAGATAATTTTTGGCCTTCAGACTACTCTCTGTCACAGCCTTTTCTTCCTGCCATTGTGGAACCATCGCCTTAGTTGTAATTGTACTGGTCGTCAGTGGATATAATCTGTACTGTTAGTCATTCCTGGTGTCATTGTCTCTTTGTTGCAGAAACAGGTCAAGCCGGAATCTAAACTTGAAGTGCCTGCGCCTGGGGTCGGGCCTAGTGTCTCTCAAAGTAGGATGACATGCCAGCTCTCTTTGTTGGCTCGACTTGAGTTTCAGTGAGTGAGCTCCTACTTGTACTCTGCTGTTCTAAAATTTTGATGAGTAGTTAACGCTGATCGAGTTTACTGGTTACGAACGGCTGCGCAGGCCCACCACAACAGACGCAGCTACCGCTGCAACCGATCTCCAAACCCCTGCTAGAAGGTGTCCTTGACAAGCTGCAAAAGTATTTCCCTGGCTATCACATTTGAATGCGGATGTTGTCTGTGTAGGATTTTGACAAGTGATAACTATTATCAGGTCACATCATTTCACTTCTGTATGCTTGCCGCTTGCACTGCGGGGAGCTTTTTAATGCTCATCTTTGAATTTCACACATGCATGTAGCATGTAATGGAGACGGGAAGACCATGTGTTCGTAGTGTTGGTTGTTTTCTTCGTCTTCTCTCGTAAGTACGATGTGCATGATGTGCTGCATGCTCAAGCTGATTTCTGGTTGTGTTCTCTCTGCCCCTTAGGAAAGACACCTATGGAGTTTTCGCAGAACCTGTGGATGCGGCTCAGGTAATCCGCAATCTGATGTTTTAGAAACGAAGTCATGGGTGCAGTAGCTTCTTCTGAATGCACGTTTTTAAGTTTTCGTCTCTTGGGAAACTCATATCATATGCTCTACAGTCTCAATCGTAATTTGATGGACTTTGTGGAGGTCTGGACAGCAGAGTCGGTCGCACCCTCTTTCAGTCCTGACCATTTTTTTGCTGCTGGTTCTTTCAGGTTCTGGATTATTATGACGTTATTAAAGATCCGATGGATTTTGGAATAATGAGGAAGAAAATTAACAAAACGCTTACTCGACCATGGAGTCTTTTGAGGTTGGTCCACGCGGTTCATAAACCGCCTCTTGATTTTGATGAATATAGTATGTACACGTTGATGTCGGTTTCTCATGAGTAATATCGACTTCTTCGAGTGATTTCATCTGAGGAAGTGGCTTACCTCCAAGTAATTTAGAGGACGCCTCGAGCCTCGAGGGCTGTCTTGTATCGAACTGGTTGACGCTGTCAGCGCCGAGACTCGTGATTGTTCGGTTTCCTCCATCAATTGTCTTGCATCTTCTATATTGTTGGTTCATCATAGTGACTGTTTTGTTGCTGTCTCTTTCAAATGGAGAAAAACCCTACAAGCTTAGCGGTTAATGCATGTTTGGTGCATATAAGGGATTTGCAATAGAACGTATTTCATCAGGCATCCTCTCCCTCAACGACGGGTCACGAAGCAGTCGTTGAGGGAGAGGTGGTTGAATTTTGCCGAACAGCTGTCTTACCGTGTGTCATAAAGTGTCTTGCAACCGCGCTGATTTTGTTTCCTATCCGACTTGCTTAATTGATTTCATGTGAGCAAGAGTGTTGTCTTACCGTGTGTCATCGAGTGTCTTGAAACCCCTTTGATTTTGTTTCCTATCCGACTTGTTTAATTGATTTCATGTGAGCAAGAGTGTTATCTCCAAGTGATTTAGAGAACAGCTATCTTACCATAAAGTATCTTGCTACCGCTCTGATTTTGGTTCCTATCCGACTTGTATAATTGATTTGATGTGAGCAAGAGTGTTGTATTGTATAGAAAATTGTGGCAACTTTGTTGATGTATTTTGCTGAGGTTTTGTGTTGATTTCTTTGTACATGTATTGAAGTGGTTTCCATTGTTAGTGTGGAGGCCTGTGATTGGTCGTTTCGTCAATGAATTATTTTTCAACTGTTCATCGTGGATTGAGGAAAGTGACTCTGTGGTTGCTGCTGGTTGAAGTGGAGGGAAAACCCATAAGCTGAGCGGTGAATGCAACTTTTGTGTATATAAAGGATTTGCAAGATATGTGATTTCAGCAATCACCCCTCCGTTACGAGGGGACACGAAGCTGGTGCCTCGTGCCCCTTCGTAACTGAGGGTATGATTGTGTTTTGCCGAATGAAGCAATATTGATTGGGCGTAAACAAGCGGGGTGCTGAATCTTTCTGTGTGTCATGAAGTTTCTTGTTAGAGCTGTGATCGATGTAGAAGGATTTGAAAACTTGTGGCAACTTTGTAGATGTAGAAGGATTTGAAAACTTGTGGCAACTTTGTAGATGTATTTTGCTGAGGTTTTGTGTTGATTTCTTTGTACATGTATTGAAGTGGTTTCCATTGTTAGTGTGGAGGCTTGTGATTGGTCGTTTCGTCAATGAATTATTTTTCAACTGTTCATCGTGGATTGAGGAAAGTGACTCTGTGGTTGCTGCTGGTTGAAGTGGAGGGAAAACCCATAAGCTGAGCGGTGAATGCAACTTTTGTGTATATAAGGGATTTGCAAGATATGTGATTTCAGCAATCACCCCTCCGTTACGAGGGGACACGAAGCTGGTGCCTCGTGCCCCTTCGTAACTGAGGGTATGATTGTGTTTTGCCGAATGAAGCAATATTGATTGGGCGTAAACAAGCGGGGTGCTGAATCTTTCTGTGTGTCATGAAGTTTCTTGTTAGAGCTGTGATCGATGTAGAAGGATTTGAAAACTTGTGGCAACTTTGTAGATGTATTTTGCTGAGGTTTTGTGTTGATTTCTTTGTACATGTATTGAAGTGGTTTCCATTGTTAGTGTGGAGGCTTGTGATTGGTCGTTTCGTCAATGAATTATTTTGCAACTGTTCATCGTGGATTGAGGAAAGTGACTCTGTGGTTGCTGCTGGTTGAAGTGGAGGGAAAACCCATAAGCTGAGCGGTGAATGCAACTTTTGTGTATATAAAGGATTTGCAAGATATGTGATGTCAGCAATCACCCCTCCGTTACGAGGGGACACGAAGCTGGTGCCTCGTGCCCCTTCGTAACTGAGGGTATGATTGTGTTTTGCCGAATGAAGCAATATTGATTGGGCGTAAACAAGCGGGGTGCTGAATCTTTCTGTGTGTCATGAAGTTTCTTGTTAGAGCTGTGATCGATGTAGAAGGATTTGAAAACTTGTGGCAACTTTGTAGATGTATTTTGCTGAGGTTTTGTTTTGATTTCTTTGTACATGTATTGAAGTGGTTTCCATTGTTAGTGTGGAGGCTTGTGATTGGTCGTTTCGTCAATGAATTATTTTTCAACTGTTCATCGTGGATTGAGGAAAGTGACTCTGTGGTTGCTGCTGGTTGAAGTGGAGGGAAAACCCATAAGCTGAGCGGTGAATGCAACTTTTGTGTATATAAGGGATTTGCAAGATATGTGATGTCAGCAATCACCCCTCCGTTACGAGGGGACACGAAGCTGGTGCCTCGTGCCCCTTCGTAACTGAGGGTATGATTGTGTTTTGCCGAATGAAGCAATATTGATTGGGCGTAAACAAGCGGGGTGCTGAATCTTTCTGTGTGTCATGAAGTTTCTTGTTAGAGCTGTGATCGATGTAGAAGGATTTGAAAACTTGTGGCAACTTTGTAGATGTATTTTGCTGAGGTTTTGTTTTGATTTCTTTGTACATGTATTGAAGTGGTTTCCATTGTTAGTGTGGAGGCTTGTGATTGGTCGTTTCGTCAATGAATTATTTTTCAACTGTTCATCGTGGATTGAGGAAAGTGACTCTGTGGTTGCTGCTGGTTGAAGTGGAGGGAAAACCCATAAGCTGAGCGGTGAATGCAACTTTTGTGTATATAAGGGATTTGCAAGATATGTGATGTCAGCAATCACCCCTCCGTTACGAGGGGACACGAAGCTGGTGCCTCGTGCCCCTTCGTAACTGAGGGTATGATTGTGTTTTGCCGAATGAAGCAATATTGATTGGGCGTAAACAAGCGGGGTGCTGAATCTTTCTGTGTGTCATGAAGTTTCTTGTTAGAGCTGTGATCGATGTAGAAGGATTTGAAAACTTGTGGCAACTTTGTAGATGTATTTTGCTGAGGTTTTGTGTTGATTTCTTTGTACATGTATTGAAGTGGTTTCCATTGTTAGTGTGGAGGCTTGTGATTGGTCGTTTCGTCAATGAATTATTTTTCAACTGCTATATCGTTGATTGAGGAAAGTGACTCTGTGGTTGCTGCTTGTTGAAGTGGAGGGAAAACCCATAAGCTGAGCGGTGAATGCAACTTTTGTGTATATAAGGGATTTGCAAGATATGTGATTTCAGCAATCACCCCTCCGTTACGAGGGGACACGAAGCTGGTGCCTCGTGCCCCTTCGTAACTGAGGGTATGATTGTGTTTTGCCGAATGAAGCAATATTGATTGGGCGTAAACAAGCGGGGTGCTGAATCTTTCTGTGTGTCATGAAGTTTCTTGTTAGAGCTGTGATCGATGTAGAAGGATTTGAAAACTTGTGGCAACTTTGTAGATGTATTTTGCTGAGGTTTTGTGTTGATTTCTTTGTACATGTATTGAAGTGGTTTCCATTGTTAGTGTGGAGGCTTGTGATTGGTCGTTTCGTCAATGAATTATTTTGCAACTGCTATATCGTTGATTGAGGAAAGTGACTCTGTGGTTGCTGCTTGTTGAAGTGGAGGGAAAACCCATAAGCTGAGCGGTGAATGCAACTTTTGTGTATATAAGGGATTTGCAAGATATGTGATTTCAGCAATCACCCCTCCGTTACGAGGGGACACGAAGCTGGTGCCTCGTGCCCCTTCGTAACTGAGGGATTGATTGTGTTTTGCCGAATGAAGCAATATTGATTGGGCGTAAACAAGCGGGGTGCTGAATCTTTCTGTGTGGCATGGAGTTTCTTGTAAGTGCTGTGACTGATGTAGGAGGAATTTGAAAATTCTGGAAACTTGTTGATTGAATTTGCTTTGGCTGGTGTTGATATCTATGCCCATCTATTGAACTGGTTTCCATTGTTAGTGTGGAGGCTTGTGATTGGTCGTTTCGTCAATGAATTATTTTGCAACTGCTATATCGTTGATTGAGGAAAGTGACTCTGTGGTTGCTGCTTGTTGAAGTGGAGGGAAAACCCATAAGCTGAGCGGTGAATGCAACTTTTGTGTATATAAGGGATTTGCAAGATATGTGATTTCAGCAATCACCCCTCCGTTACGAGGGGACACGAAGCTGGTGCCTCGTGCCCCTTCGTAACTGAGGGTATGATTGTGTTTTGCCGAATGAAGCAATATTGATTGGGCGTAAACAAGCGGGGTGCTGAATCTTTCTGTGTGTCATGAAGTTTCTTGTTAGAGCTGTGATCGATGTAGAAGGATTTGAAAACTTGTGGCAACTTTGTAGATGTATTTTGCTGAGGTTTTGTGTTGATTTCTTTGTACATGTATTGAAGTGGTTTCCATTGTTAGTGTGGAGGCTTGTGATTGGTCGTTTCGTCAATGAATTATTTTGCAACTGCTATATCGTTGATTGAGGAAAGTGACTCTGTGGTTGCTGCTGGTTGAAGTGGAGGGAAAACCCATAAGCTGAGCGGTGAATGCAACTTTTGTGTATATAAGGAATTTGCAAGATATGTGATTTCAGCAATCACCCCTCCGTTACGAGGGGACACGAAGCTGGTGCCTCGTGCCCCTTCGTAACTGAGGGTATGATTGTGTTTTGCCGAATGAAGCAATATTGATTGGGCGTAAACAAGCGGGGTGCTGAATCTTTCTGTGTGTCATGAAGTTTCTTGTTAGAGCTGTGATCGATGTAGAAGGATTTGAAAACTTGTGGCAACTTTGTAGATGTATTTTGCTGAGGTTTTGTGTTGATTTCTTTGTACATGTATTGAAGTGGTTTCCATTGTTAGTGTGGAGGCTTGTGATTGGTCGTTTCGTCAATGAATTATTTTGCAACTGCTATATCGTTGATTGAGGAAAGTGACTCTGTGGTTGCTGCTGGTTGAAGTGGAGGGAAAACCCATAAGCTGAGCGGTGAATGCAACTTTTGTGTATATAAGGAATTTGCAAGATATGTGATTTCAGCAATCACCCCTCCGTTACGAGGGGACACGAAGCTGGTGCCTCGTGCCCCTTCGTAACTGAGGGTATGATTGTGTTTTGCCGAATGAAGCAATATTGATTGGGCGTAAACAAGCGGGGTGCTGAATCTTTCTGTGTGTCATGGAGTTTCTTGTTAGAGCTGTGATCGATGTAGAAGGATTTGAAAACTTGTGGCAACTTTGTAGATGTATTTTGCTGAGGTTTTGTGTTGATTTCTTTGTACATGTATTGAAGTGGTTTCCATTGTTAGTGTGGAGGCTTGTGATTGGTCGTTTCGTCAATGAATTATTTTGCAACTGCTATATCGTTGATTGAGGAAAGTGACTCTGTGGTTGCTGCTTGTTGAAGTGGAGGGAAAACCCATAAGCTGAGCGGTGAATGCAACTTTTGTGTATATAAGGGATTTGCAAGATATGTGATTTCAGCAATCACCCCTCCGTTACGAGGGGACACGAAGCTGCTGCCTCGTGCCCCTTCGTAACTGAGGGTATGATTGTGTTTTGCCGAATGAAGCAATATTGATTGGGCGGAAACAACCAGGGTGCTGAATCTTACTGTGTGGCATGGAGTTTCTTGTAAGTGCTGTGACTGATGTAGGAGGAATTTGAAAATTCTGGAAACTTGTTGATTGAATTTGCTTTGGCTGGTGTTGATATCTATGCCCATCTATTGAACTGGTTTCCATTGTTAGTGTGGAGGCTTGTGATTGGTCGTTTCGTCAATGAATTATTTTGCAACTGCTATATCGTTGATTGAGGAAAGTGACTCTGTGGTTGCTGCTTGTTGAAGTGGAGGGAAAACCCATAAGCTGAGCGGTGAATGCAACTTTTGTGTATATAAGGGATTTGCAAGATATGTGATTTCAGCAATCACCCCTCCGTTACGAGGGGACACGAAGCTGGTGCCTCGTGCCCCTTCGTAACTGAGGGTATGATTGTGTTTTGCCGAATGAAGCAATATTGATTGGGCGTAAACAAGCGGGGTGCTGAATCTTTCTGTGTGTCATGAAGTTTCTTGTTAGAGCTGTGATCGATGTAGAAGGATTTGAAAACTTGTGGCAACTTTGTAGATGTATTTTGCTGAGGTTTTGTGTTGATTTCTTTGTACATGTATTGAAGTGGTTTCCATTGTTAGTGTGGAGGCTTGTGATTGGTCGTTTCGTCAATGAATTATTTTGCAACTGCTATATCGTTGATTGAGGAAAGTGACTCTGTGGTTGCTGCTGGTTGAAGTGGAGGGAAAACCCATAAGCTGAGCGGTGAATGCAACTTTTGTGTATATAAGGAATTTGCAAGATATGTGATTTCAGCAATCACCCCTCCGTTACGAGGGGACACGAAGCTGGTGCCTCGTGCCCCTTCGTAACTGAGGGTATGATTGTGTTTTGCCGAATGAAGCAATATTGATTGGGCGTAAACAAGCGGGGTGCTGAATCTTTCTGTGTGTCATGAAGTTTCTTGTTAGAGCTGTGATCGATGTAGAAGGATTTGAAAACTTGTGGCAACTTTGTAGATGTATTTTGCTGAGGTTTTGTGTTGATTTCTTTGTACATGTATTGAAGTGGTTTCCATTGTTAGTGTGGAGGCTTGTGATTGGTCGTTTCGTCAATGAATTTTTTTTCAACTGTTCATCGTGGATTGAGGAAAGTGACTCTGTGGTTGCTGCTGGTTGAAGTGGAGGGAAAACCCATAAGCTGAGCGGTGAATGCAACTTTTGTGTATATAAAGGATTTGCAAGATATGTGATGTCAGCAATCACCCCTCCGTTACGAGGGGACACGAAGCTGGTGCCTCGTGCCCCTTCGTAACTGAGGGTATGATTGTGTTTTGCCGAATGAAGCAATATTGATTGGGCGTAAACAAGCGGGGTGCTGAATCTTTCTGTGTGTCATGAAGTTTCTTGTTAGAGCTGTGATCGATGTAGAAGGATTTGAAAACTTGTGGCAACTTTGTAGATGTATTTTGCTGAGGTTTTGTGTTGATTTCTTTGTACATGTATTGAAGTGGTTTCCATTGTTAGTGTGGAGGCTTGTGATTGGTCGTTTCGTCAATGAATTATTTTTCAACTGTTCATCGTGGATTGAGGAAAGTGACTCTGTGGTTGCTGCTGGTTGAAGTGGAGGGAAAACCCATAAGCTGAGCGGTGAATGCAACTTTTGTGTATATAAAGGATTTGCAAGATATGTGATTTCAGCAATCACCCCTCCGTTACGAGGGGACACGAAGCTGGTGCCTCGTGCCCCTTCGTAACTGAGGGTATGATTGTGTTTTGCCGAATGAAGCAATATTGATTGGGCGTAAACAAGCGGGGTGCTGAATCTTTCTGTGTGTCATGAAGTTTCTTGTTAGAGCTGTGATCGATGTAGAAGGATTTGAAAACTTGTGGCAACTTTGTAGATGTATTTTGCTGAGGTTTTGTGTTGATTTCTTTGTACATGTATTGAAGTGGTTTCCATTGTTAGTGTGGAGGCTTGTGATTGGTCGTTTCGTCAATGAATTATTTTGCAACTGCTATATCGTTGATTGAGGAAAGTGACTCTGTGGTTGCTGCTGGTTGAAGTGGAGGGAAAACCCATAAGCTGAGCGGTGAATGCAACTTTTGTGTATATAAGGAATTTGCAAGATATGTGATTTCAGCAATCACCCCTCCGTTACGAGGGGACACGAAGCTGGTGCCTCGTGCCCCTTCGTAACTGAGGGTATGATTGTGTTTTGCCGAATGAAGCAATATTGATTGGGCGTAAACAAGCGGGGTGCTGAATCTTTCTGTGTGTCATGAAGTTTCTTGTTAGAGCTGTGATCGATGTAGAAGGATTTGAAAACTTGTGGCAACTTTGTAGATGTATTTTGCTGAGGTTTTGTGTTGATTTCTTTGTACATGTATTGAAGTGGTTTCCATTGTTAGTGTGGAGGCTTGTGATTGGTCGTTTCGTCAATGAATTATTTTTCAACTGTTCATCGTGGATTGAGGAAAGTGACTCTGTGGTTGCTGCTGGTTGAAGTGGAGGGAAAACCCATAAGCTGAGCGGTGAATGCAACTTTTGTGTATATAAAGGATTTGCAAGATATGTGATTTCAGCAATCACCCCTCCGTTACGAGGGGACACGAAGCTGGTGCCTCGTGCCCCTTCGTAACTGAGGGTATGATTGTGTTTTGCCGAATGAAGCAATATTGATTGGGCGTAAACAAGCGGGGTGCTGAATCTTTCTGTGTGTCATGAAGTTTCTTGTTAGAGCTGTGATCGATGTAGAAGGATTTGAAAACTTGTGGCAACTTTGTAGATGTATTTTGCTGAGGTTTTGTGTTGATTTCTTTGTACATGTATTGAAGTGGTTTCCATTGTTAGTGTGGAGGCTTGTGATTGGTCGTTTCGTCAATGAATTATTTTTCAACTGTTCATCGTGGATTGAGGAAAGTGACTCTGTGGTTGCTGCTGGTTGAAGTGGAGGGAAAACCCATAAGCTGAGCGGTGAATGCAACTTTTGTGTATATAAAGGATTTGCAAGATATGTGATTTCAGCAATCACCCCTCCGTTACGAGGGGACACGAAGCTGGTGCCTCGTGCCCCTTCGTAACTGAGGGATTGATTGTGTTTTGCCGAATGAAGCAATATTGATTGGGCGTAAACAAGCGGGGTGCTGAATCTTTCTGTGTGTCATGAAGTTTCTTGTTAGAGCTGTGATCGATGTAGAAGGATTTGAAAACTTGTGGCAACTTTGTAGATGTATTTTGCTGAGGTTTTGTGTTGATTTCTTTGTACATGTATTGAAGTGGTTTCCATTGTTAGTGTGGAGGCTTGTGATTGGTCGTTTCGTCAATGAATTATTTTGCAACTGCTATATCGTTGATTGAGGAAAGTGACTCTGTGGTTGCTGCTTGTTGAAGTGGAGGGAAAACCCATAAGCTGAGCGGTGAATGCAACTTTTGTGTATATAAGGGATTTGCAAGATATGTGATTTCAGCAATCACCCCTCCGTTACGAGGGGACACGAAGCTGGTGCCTCGTGCCCCTTCGTAACTGAGGGTATGATTGTGTTTTGCCGAATGAAGCAATATTGATTGGGCGTAAACAAGCGGGGTGCTGAATCTTTCTGTGTGTCATGAAGTTTCTTGTTAGAGCTGTGATCGATGTAGAAGGATTTGAAAACTTGTGGCAACTTTGTAGATGTATTTTGCTGAGGTTTTGTGTTGATTTCTTTGTACATGTATTGAAGTGGTTTCCATTGTTAGTGTGGAGGCTTGTGATTGGTCGTTTCGTCAATGAATTATTTTTCAACTGTTCATCGTGGATTGAGGAAAGTGACTCTGTGGTTGCTGCTGGTTGAAGTGGAGGGAAAACCCATAAGCTGAGCGGTGAATGCAACTTTTGTGTATATAAGGGATTTGCAAGATATGTGATTTCAGCAATCACCCCTCCGTTACGAGGGGACACGAAGCTGGTGCCTCGTGCCCCTTCGTAACTGAGGGATTGATTGTGTTTTGCCGAATGAAGCAATATTGATTGGGCGGAAACAACCAGGGTGCTGAATCTTACTGTGTGGCATGGAGTTTCTTGTAAGTGCTGTGACTGATGTAGGAGGAATTTGAAAATTCTGGAAACTTGTTGATTGAATTTGCTTTGGCTGGTGTTGATATCTATGCCCATCTATTGAACTGGTTTCCATTGTTAGTGTGGAGGCTTGTGATTGGTCGTTTCGGCCATGAATTATCATGCAACTGCTATGTCGTTGGTTGAGGAAAGTGACTATGTGGTTGCTGCTGGTTGAAGTGGAGAGAAAATCCATAAGCTGAACTGTTGTGAAATTCTCTGTAGATCCCCCTTCTGCTCCTCACCACTGACATTCTATGACTATGTCGTCACCATCTCACAAGAGGTTCAGTATTTGGCAGGGTTGATCTATGTACTCTTGTTACAACCTGCATGGTACTTATTTTGGTCCATGCCGCTTTCCAGGTGGGTGCTCAGGTCTGATACTCGTATGCGGAAGTCTAGCACAATTCGGAGCAATTCTCGGGCCGAAGGCTTGGCACTATGTCGCACGTGAGTTGCGAAAAGTTCTTGCGCTGGGTGTTCCCTTCGGACCTTGTTGGGTTAGAGAGCAAGAGGCACCATTGCAAGTGAAGAAGCAGCATGCAGCGAAAAGTACTGCAAACGTGATGACCACTGATGAAGCACCTGCTGGGTTGGTTGTTTCACCTGGTGCACCTTCTCACAGATTTAGTTCTGCTGCTGCTTCCTGTACATCTCCCGGGAACTCATCTGCTGTGCCTCTGAAAGTGACGAGTCAAGCTGTTGTTGACAGGCCTCCGTCTGGTAAAACGGGACAAGTATACTCTTCTGGCGCTTTAGGAAGACCATTCATTTCGTCTTCCAAAACCCCATCTGGTTCTGCATCTGTTTCGAACGTGGGTTAGTCACCTCCCAAGCAGTCAACTGTTTCGCATACTGCCAACGCCGGTGCTGTTTCCAGTGCCTCAAACGGAGGGGTCGTGACTAGTTTCGGAACGATGCCCGCATTTTCGTCCGCAGTGTAACAGCAGGTGCTGAGTGGTGCTCAACCAGGTTCAGGATCCCTGAGTTTGCCAACTTCTTCGAGCCCTGGACATCAACCTGGCTCCTCCAATGTACCTACATCCGTGAGCGGGCAGTCCGGCCATGCCCCAACGTCATCTAGTCCGATGTCGGGAGGTGTCCAAGCCCAATCTGTTCCTTCAGGAAGAACAATGTTCAACAAACCATCTGGCATAGCATAAGGAGCGATGAGCACGGGCAGCCCTGTCAAATTTTCGCCTGGCCCTTCAAAGTTAAGTTCTGGTGCTGTAGTCACTCATCAGGGCACTCTCCAGCAGGTGCACAACAAGGCTTAGGAGGCGGTGCAAGCTCAGTGCCGAATAGTCCTGCCGGAGTCGGGCAGCCTGGGATCAGCTCGGGCTCAATGACAAGCTTCTCCCCGGGAGCTCCCAAATCAAGTCTTATGGGAGGAACTTTCTCTAGTTACACTTCTGTCAGTGCCCAAGCCATTTGCATGGGGCCTGCAACGATCTATCCCTCACTGTCACAGACGGTATCAGCTGGCAGCAATATCTCCAGCTACCAGCAATCATCAACCAATACGAAAACGGTTCAGGGACTTGGCGTCTTGCCCAGCTTCAATGCAAGCGCTGTACAATCAGGTCTAGTAGTAGGATCCATGTCCGGTTACTCTTCCGGGATTTTATAGTCCGGACCGACTGGGGCGTCTAATATGAGTTTTTCCGCTGGCCCTGGGAACCCGGGCCCAGCTGTACTTATGGCGAGGTTCCGGAGTTGCAGCACAATCAGATCGTTCTGCAGGTCTTGTAATGAACTACCCAACCGGAGGATCCACACCAGGACCCGAGGGGATGAGCAGTTTGTCATCTGGAGTTTCTCAACCCGGCTTAACGGTCTACTCTCCTGGAGGGGGCCAGGGATCTGGGCCCATGGCTCAGTCGGTGCAGCAGCAGCAGGGTGCTGGTCCTTCGGCCGGGGCCGGGAAATTAGGTACCATTGACATGAACCCCGAGAAGGTCTCCTAACAAGGGCGCATATGAGCGGAATCGCAAATGCGAAATCCGAATCGCAGGCACGGAAGCGCCTTTAAGCGGGAGCGCGAGTGGGAGTGGCGCTGGGGCTGGCCCGTTGGATGAGACCAAGAGCTCAGCGTTGACGCAGAACGTAGGGTGAAGCAGAATCGGAGCACGGACGGCGCCGGTAGTTCGGCCGAAGGTCTGGCTGGTGGGGTTAGGTTGGTGTGGCCGAATTTGGTGGCCACGTAGGAGCAGACAGTTCGGGCCTCTAATTGCCGGGGGAAGGCCAACGTGCAAAAGTGGGGTCAAGAACGGGTGATGGGTCTCGCACAACAGCAGGCCCAACAACAAGCGCAGCAGCAGGCCCAGTTGCAACCCCAACAGCAGGCCCAACTGCAAGCTCAGCAGCAGGCGCAGTTGCAGGCTCAGCAACGAGCCCAGCAACAGGCCCAAATGCAAGCCCAACAACAAGCGCAGCAACAGGCTTAGATGCAAGCCCAACAAGCGCAGCAGCAGGCCCAAATGCAGGTCCAACAACAAGCTCAGATTCAAGCTCAGCAGCAGGCCCAGATCCAAGCCCAGCAACAGGCCTAGCAACAAGCGCAGCAGCAGGCCCAAATGCAAGCTCAGCAACAAGCTCAGATGCAAGCCCAGCAACACGCACAAATGCAGGCCCTTTGGCCTAACAGGCCCAAATGCATCTCATTTAATTTTGTATTATTTTTAGTAATTCATGTACTAATTCATTGTATATTTAATCATAATATTACTTTGAAGTTGTATAAATTTTTCAAACATTTGTTCTTTGGCTCAAGTTGAAAACATAGAATCACAGAACATGTCTTCGTAGAATTTTATTTTTTCAATATTGTGATAGTGATAAATATAATTTTTTTAAAAGAAAACAAAATTAATCACATGAACTTTTTTTAAAAAAGTGCATGATTTGGATTTGATTTCAAAAAGTATGATGGAATGTTACTCAACATTTGATCATATTTTGTCAATGATAGTTAAATATTGAACTCTAGAAATATTGTATTTTTCTTTTACTTCTAAGAGTTATAAAACCATCAATAGCTACAAGATTAGCTACTCACGGTGTTTAATTTAAAAAAAATAGAAGTTTGTATTTGGGGGTTAGGGTTTGATTTGAAATTTTCACAAATCTGATCAGTTTGTAGTTATTGTATTATTGCTACTTCAAACTATTATCTTTCAATGTTAAAGTAAAAATTGTTCGACTTTTGACAAAACACTGTTTTAGAAATTCTTCAACAGGTTTTTTTTCCACGTATCTTCAAAATGTGGACATCTTTGAAAGATAGTTTTAATCCAGATAGATTTATAGGAAAATGGAAGTTACATAAAGATATATTTAAGTGTTTGAAGTTTGTATTTCAATTCAAAAAGTACAAAAAATCTATGATGTTAACACTAAATCTGAAAAATAATACTTAAAAATATTAAATCATAATTAAGTTAAAATAATTTTGATCATAAATTTCTAATAGAACAATGGAAGAGTGAATATTTTCTACTCAATCCATGCGTTTATTCAAAAATTAGGGTAAAATTTTGAGAAAATTGAACATTTTTTGGAAGTCTATTCTCACACTTCAGAATATTTCCATTTTTATTGCTCGGAAGAAGTTAATTTCACGTAGCAATTAGAGGTCTATTCCGAATTCCGAATTGAATTGCCTGTTACTGTTTCTCTTTGCCTCGGTTCTTGTGTCAAAGAATGCGTTTACACGAGAACGAGCTTAACACGGAAGTAAGTTCAGGGTGTTGCCCTGTATGCCGCTCTCGTTCAACAAAACCTATTCAGCTTGTATTCAACAATTCCTATTCAACAATTATTCTCTACACTCGTAGCGGTTCCTTTCATCATCACATATCCTAGCAAAGAAGTAGGCGTGTGTTTCCTTGGAAAAAACCAAAAAAATAATAATTAAGAAATATGTTTTCTTAAAAATGATTAAAAGTTTATAGTTTTTTTGGTAAATATTTTAATTACAAAATGTAAAAAACTAATTTTTTCATAAAATAAACTTAAATAAAATGTGGTTAGAAAATATTTGGATATTGGTTTGGATGTAATCAATCAATGAAACTATGTAACAAGAGATTTGATGATATTAATTACACTTATTAACAAACTTTGTGCCTGAATGACAACATATTTTATGTATTCATTGAATTTAGATGAACATCTTCAACTTTTAATTTCAATATTGTTATTTAACAAAGATTTACACAGTGAATGTTTGATTTTCTTATACTCTAAAATATTAAATATACAAAATATTTCTTCAAAATTTTAAAAATATTTGTTGGACACACTTATAAAAATATCATATTCATGAATTCAGTTTTTTATTTTCAAGTGCAAATTTGGCCTTAAAAGATTTAAATTTAAAATCATATAATTAAATTTTTATGATTTTCAATAATATTCTAGTAATTTTAAATTTGAATAGTATTGACATAGAAAGGAAAACATTTTTAATTTTTTAAGACAAATCTTTAATAGAAAAATTATTATACAGTATAAATTATTATTTTAAAAAGTTTTATGAATCTCTTTGAAAATTAATGCTATCATATTAAAATTTACTGATTTTTTGATATTCACAAAAAATACTTATTCCAAATATATGTAAAATGCTGAATACGAAAAATGAAGATTGAATTGATTTTTAAAAATAGTTTGTAATTTGTTGATTATTCTTCTTACAACTTTGAATTTTAAACATGACATGTGAATTTCTTTTGTGAGATTCATAAAACAAAATGTAAATTCTTATTCTTCATTTTTTCATGTAATTGAAATCTATCAAATTTTGCTTTCAATATTGACTTTGAACTTGTCTTGTTTGATGCTTTTATCAAAAAATAAATTTTTATGAAATCTAATGAAGATACAGTATCAGATTGCATTATTAGTTATGAAATACGTTCAATAAAACTAAAAATATTATATTTGTAAGAATTTTATTTATTCAATATTTATACAAGATTGATGAATCAATCTGAAAAAATTTGTTCATTTTTTTTTCTATGACTTGCAATACCGCATTCGTGAAATCTAAATCAAATTCCTATTCCACTGCATGAATGTTGATACTTTAAGAGTTTTTTTTTTATATATATTATGTTAAACTGTTTTTTTATTGAAACAAGAGAATGATATTAGTTAATATTAAAGTAATGCATGTATCACAATTACAGCTTGAAGAGATAATCGACTTATTCTTTGTTTCAAATTTCTGTTTAGTTATTTTGCTCTACTATATAAGTAATTCAATAACATAATTAAAATTAAAAGTTAAAAATAAATAAAATCAAATACATGCAATATATGAAGATCATTGACATAAACTTGTATAATTTCAAAATATAATTAAAAAGATAGAAATCAACAAAACCTCGATAATACAATGGAAAGAATATCTGTTTATAAAGGGCTAAAAATATACTAATACTCTCTAAATGAAAAATGAATCATGTTTACATTATTCTGAAAAAATTCATGGAAGTTCATAAAATTTTTAATTATTTTAAAGAGTTTGAGACATGCTATCTTTTAGAATGCAAGATTGAAATGTTACATCTAAATTGATTTATATTTTCTTTTGTTTTGACATAACTAAATCAGCTCCAACGTAAAATTTCCTTATTTTTATTTGGGGGCCAGACTAGGGCCACATCCGTTTTCCTATAGCATGTTGAGGAGTGCTCTAAAGTTTGCAAGTTGCTGATGCACTTGAGTAACATTTCCATTATAAGAATTTGACGATTGTGATGAACATTTACATGTTACGATTGTTACTATTTACAATAAAGCCCCCCATGCAAGATCACATTCATGCCTATGGAAATCTATTGGTGGATCTGGAATATGGGAAAGTAGCTTACTTACACAAAGAAGTCAATGCATCTTCTCCACTCATTGCCGTCTAACTACGAGACGTTATCAAAAACTCTTCTTCATTGTTAGAACACAAAAATCACTTACAATGAGGTTGAAAGTGCCCTTCTGATGGATGTGGTTAAGCAGCATTTGTTATCCTCCTCCGTCCCATTCACTTCCGAGACAACACTTATTATGACTCGAGGTCAATCACAACCGAAAGATATTAACGATTCGCAAGGTTCAGGATTGAAGAGGCAGAGATCAAGATCTTCTGACCGAAGTAAGTTGCAGTTTATGGCTCTACCATCTCACAAGAAGAATGTTGTTTGTTGGAGATGTGGTAAGAAAGGCCACATCATGAAGTGTTGTCGGATGACAAGTGTAGCCTCCCCTTCACTGACGAACGTTGATGAACATCTTGATATTAAGGCAAATGATTTGTACACAGACGGCTTATGATGTTAGAGATACGCCTTTGCAATTCACCAAAAGTTGTTGGTGATGTATGGATTCTGGACACTGCTTATTCTTATCACATTTGTTACATTAGAGAGTTCTTTTGTACTTTCTCCGTATCAAACGATTCAGTTCTTATGGGCAACGACTAGTCTCCGTAGAATTGAGGGTATTGGATCTATAAAGATCCGCATGTTTGATGGTGTCAACCGTACGTTGAACCATGTTAGGTTTAAACAGCGTTTTGGGGTGTCAACTTCCACAACAAGGATTGTTTGTATGAGTGGCGATTCTTACCCTTTGGGTTGAAGAATGCACCTGCCGAGTTTCAGAGGGTTATGGATAGAATCCTGGCGGGGTTGGATTTTATCATATGTTACATTGATGATATCTTGGTGTTTAGTGACACTGTGGAGCAACACCAGATTCATTCGCAGGTTGTGTTTGAGCGGTTGAGGGCTCATGGTTTGAGCTTACATCCTGGGAAGTGTAAGTTCTTCTAGGAGAAGGTTGAGTACTTGGGTCATGAAATCTACCCAGGTGGTTTGGCAGTTCAGCAAGCAAAGGTGGAGGCTATTGCACGCATCTCTCGTCCCACGGATGTCAGTAGAAATCGTGCATTCATGGGTTTGGCAAACTACTACCGGAGGTATGTGAAGGGGTTCAGTGCTATAGCCAAGCCTTTGAACCAGTTGCTGAAGTCAAATGATGAGTGGCAATGGGGAGATGAGCAGGAGAGAGCTTTTGTTGAGCTCAAAGCCAGGTTGGTGGCCGCTTCCATCTTGAGGAGACCTATCAGAGGTCGTCCATACTAGTTGCACACTGATTGGAGTATGTTAGGACTTGGAGCGGTGTTGACGCAACGTGATGATGAGGGCAAGGAGTTTGTGGTAGCGTATGCAACTCGTTCGAACAATGCAGCAGAGTCGCGGTATAGTTCGTACAAGGATGAGTGCTTGGCAGCAGAGTGGGCTGTGGCACACTTTAGGTGTTACTTGTTTGGTACGCAATTCACCCTTGTTACTGATAATCAGCCGCTCAAGTTGTTGATGGAGTACGACAAGCTCATAGGGAAGCTTGCACGGTGGACTCTCATCTTAAAGGAGTACGACTTTCAAGTAGTGCATAGACCTGAAGTTGCAAATCTAGATGTCGATGGTTTGAGTCCGAACCCATGCACTAGCCAGGAGAATGACACATGAGGTAGATGACATGGTGAGGTTAACAAGGAGATGGTGCCAGGTTGGCATGCATTTGCTTTCATGTGTTGGTTATCTAGAAACTTCAGCAGAGAGTATCATCTGTCATCTTACTCTAGTCAGAGAGTAGATGGTCTATCTTCAGATCCTAAAGTTGAGGATGGTGGTGTGGATAAGCTTGATGTTCACGATGATGCATTAGTGTTGGAGTTCCTACGGACGAGCATCGTGCCAGGCACAGTGGGTGCCAAGGAGCAAGATCGTGTTTTTCAACAGGCGAAGAGATACCGATTGGAGGGGATCACATGTTCTCCGAGTGTGGGAGGACGGTAGGGTACGAGTAGTACCACATCTAGCTCAGAGAGCACGCATTCACGTTCTTGTTGTACTCCATCAACAACTTGAGCGGCTGATTATCAGTAACAAGGGTGAATTGCGTACCAAACAAATAACTCCTAAAGTGTGCCACAGCCCAATCCGCTGCCAAGCACTCATCCTTGTACGAACTATACCGCGACTCTGCCTCATTGTTCGAACAAGTAGCATACGCTACCACAAACTCCTTGCCCTCATCATCACGCTGCGTCAACACCGCTCCAAGTCTTAACATACTCCAATCAGTGTGCAACTGGTATGGACTCCAAAATGTCCCACTCATGAGAAGTTGGGACATTTTGGAGTGAAGCTTACATATAGCTTACTCCATGATCATTATTGATGGCGTGGTATGCATACTCAGGTACATCAGTTGGTATCACGTTGCATGGTTTGTGGTCGGGTGAGGGCATCATTCAATGCCCCGAGATTAGTGTTACATCCATTACCCATCATGGGGTTGGGTTATCGTTGGAGTTTGGACTTTGCTAGACCACTACCTTTGATTGTACGACATCATCGGTATGTGTTGGTGATGGTGGAGCATTTCTCCAAGTGGATTGAGTTGGTGGCATTACCTGACAAGGCAAGTGAGGGAGTAGCGTATGCTTTCCTTGACAGAGTGCTTAGTCACTATGGTGCACCAGCTGAGGTGTTGACCGATGAGAGGACGTAGTTTTAGGGTGAGTTTCAAGTTTTGTGTGACAAGGCACTGATTGATCATCAGACCACGTCGCGAGATCATCCTGAGGCGGATGGTTTAGCTGAACGTGTTGTACAAACGGTAAAGAGGTCATTGCGCAAGTTTGGCCCGCAGAAAGATCATCTTGGGGACTGAGATATCCAGTTACCGTGGTTGGCCATGAAATACCGGTTCAGTCGGCAAGCATCCTTGACTTCCTTCTTACCACACTTTCTATTGTACGGCTGAGATCCAGACTTGCCAACATCGATTCGTCGTGAGTCTAGTGAGGTGGTGAACCTTGATGACCCGAACATGTGGATGAGAGTATGTTCTCAACGTGCAGAGCTCTTTCGGAAAGTTATGCCTGCAACATTTGAGAATCTTGCGATTGCTCAACATAGAGACACGTTGCGATATGCAACCATTTGGGGAGGAGGTTATCAATCATCGATTCATAGATTTCCTGTGGAAGACTACGTCTATCTACAGCACACTGCACCGACAACATTGGATGTAACGGCGGGACGCACAATCTTGCGAGTGCAAGAGATGTTACCTTCTGGAGTTCTCCTGTTGGAAGGTCATGACGGCGTTGTTAGGAAGGATCATGTGCGCAATTGTGCGTCATGCCACCTCCCAAACGTAGATGACACTATGGGCCCAAGCTTAGGGATAGTACGTGCTGGCTTGAGGTGCATGCTATGAGAGTCCGCTGGTCAGACGGCCCGTATGTTGGTGTGTGATAGGTGCTCTAGGGGATGACACATGTCGTGCCTAACTCCGCATATCGATGTTATTCCGGCTGGACGATGGGTTTGTCCTTGATGTACTTATGAGGGATAGATGACTTGATCTTCACATGTTATGAATTGCAGATAGGCGACTAACGATGGGGCGACATAGCACCCGACCTACTGGTTCGCGCACCCACGAAGGTGTATAGCATGTAGTTGTAGATAGTGCTACCTGGGAGTTAGAGGGACCAGACCACCAGCTAGGAGGGCGAGTTTTGACATTTGAGTGTATACTCTATCGCGCCTTATATGTGTGTATGTGTGCGTATGTGTATGTGAGTAGCATGTCAGCGATGTAGAGTGTATGGCGATATGTATTCGCACGACAGGAGAAGTTGAATGATAGACGTTCAATCTCATCATTTCAGTACTCTACGTTGACTACATGCTCATCTTGGCAAAAAACCAATCAGATATCGATGAATGCAAGAGTCAGCTGCAGTCTGCATTTAAGATGAAGGATATGCGGGAGTAGAAGAGTATATTAGGCATGGATATTTATAGGAATTTTGAACATATGAAGCTATGGTTGAGTCAGGGCAAGTATGTTCGTCGTATACTTGACAGGTTCAACATGGCCAATTCGAAAGGAGTATGGAATTCTTTGCCGGCACATTTTAAACTCTTCGTAACCCAATGTTCTATAGATGCTGTGGAGAAAGGAAAAATGTCATGCGTTCTCTATGAACAAGTTGTAGGCAACCTCATGTATTTAATGGTGTGCATTAGGCCTGATATTGCTCTAGCAATGGAGAATGTGAGCAAGTACATGTCAAATCCAGGAAAAGTTCACTAGGAAGCAGTGAAATGGATTCTTAGATATCTGAAGAATAATGTGGATTATGGCTTATTGTTTGATGGATTATTACACAATGCCAAGTACTTATTTGATTACGTTAATGTTGACTATGTACCAGATTTAGACAGAAGTAAATCTACAACTAGATGTGTGTTTACACTTGGCGGCGGAAGAATTAGTTGGTGATGTATCTTGCAAAAGTGCGTAGCTCAGTCAACAATAGAAGCTGAGTATGTGGCAATAGCAGAAGCGGCAAAGAAAGCTATTTGGTTGGATAGGCTTATCATAAAGATGGGATTAACATAAGGCGTGGTCAATCTTCATTGTGATAGCTAGAGTGTCTTACATTTGGTTGCAAACTTGGTCATGGATAGAGTGAAGCATATCGACATCAGGTATCACTTTATAAGATAAGCAGTGTTTGATAAAACAATTGAGCTATTCAAGATTGACAGTAAACTCAATCTAACTGATGCGTTGACCAAAGTTATTCCTTTGGAAAGTTTCAAGCGACATTGTGCTACTATGCAAATTGTGCATAGGGAGCACGAGATATATGGTTTTTAATTAACTCTCTATATTATTATATACTATATATCCTCTTATGTATACGACTTAGTTTAGTAAACTCTTGTTTAAAGAAGGACCTTATGGTAGGTTTCCGTCTAGAACTTATCGCGGAGAAATAAGATGTGTAAGAGAGTTGATTGAGATTACTTAACATGAGTTAAGGGTGAGATTGTAGAGTTACCTTTGTATGCTATTACTCTATGGGAATAATCATATAGATTACAGAGGTGACTCAGATTCCTTAACATGAGTTAAGAGTGAGATAGTTGAGTTAACTCTGCATGTTATTACTCTATTCTGTTATGGGAATAATTATATAGATTACAGAGGTGACTTATAATCCTTACCATGAGTTAAGATGAGATTCTTGGATTAACTCTCTATATTATTATTCTATTATGTTATGGGAGTAATAATAAAGGTTTTATAGGTGACTTATACCCTTATCGCGGGTTAAGATGAGATTGTTGAGTTACCTCTGTATATTATTACTCTATTATGTTATAGGAGTAATAATATAGGTTAAAGAAGTGACTAAGATTCCTTAACATGAGTTAAGGGTGAGATTGCTGAGTTACCTTTGTGAGCACAAAAATGCGCTCACATGTCTTTTTAACCTGATGAGAGTTAAAATTCTGGATTTAAGCTCCTGCAAAATTATGCTTGGAGTTTTCTTAAAGTTTTGGTAAGATAAGGAGTGGGTGTAATAGCTAGTAGTCAAAGGTGCGGAAGACGGCCTTCGGGGCAAGGTCTTCGGCGAAGTGCCTTCAGTGAAGTCCCTTCGGGGAAAGACCTTCGGCGAAACATTGAAACCCTCATAACATTTTCAAATTGTGACGCCTTGAATTAGTTAGGGTTTTGTTGGAAAGAGCTCGCGACGCTCGTTCCAACGAGACCAAGAATTCTTGAAACGGATCATGGATCAATGATTTATGAATGTCTAAAGTGGCTGATAGGGTTAGGTAGCAGGCCTTCGGCGGAAGGGCCTTCGGCAGTAGCAGGACTTCGGCGGTAGCAGTCCTTCGGGGCAAGGCCTTCGGCGGAAGGGTAAAACCGTGATAACTTTTTCAATTCTTAACGGTTTGACTCAGTTAGGGTTTTGTTGGAAAGACCTTGCAACGCTTGTTCCAACGAAACCAAGAACTCTTGAAACGAATCAAAATAAAATGAGTTATGAGTGTCTAAAGTGGCAGATATAGTTAGGTGAAGGGCATTTGGCGACGGTCGCCTTCGGCGACGGACGTCTTCAGTGACGGACGACTTCGAGGATACGCCTTCGGGGATGCAGGAGGGTGCCTTTGACGCAAGGGCCTTTGGCGGTAGGATGCCTTCGGCGGTGTACGGAACAAGATTTTTTATCTTGTTTCACACACCGGCACTTGGACTGTGACACATTCCACACATGACCACGCTGACCACAGACAGCGGAGGTCAGCGTGGTCATGAATGTGGAATGTGCAAGTGCGGCATGCAAGCGGCCTGTGAGCATCTCGGCCCTTGGACTTTTGGAGAGGAATTTTTGGCCTGGGGATAGAGATCGTGTGGTGTGCCATTGTGTGGAGACGCTGGTGGGATCGGTAGGAGGAATAGAGTGTGGATGTGAGTGATTTTTGCAGGGAAGTGTAGAGAATTCGAAGGAGGAGGGAGCAAACTCTCGAGGGTGGAAAGTCGTATCTAAGAGCGAAATTTAATAGGGATCTGAGATCGAGGTGTCGAATCTGTGAGTGGGAGCTGAAATCAAAGTGAAATCTCAGACTGAAATCTGACAGTCGGGATCTGAATTTGAAACTGAAAAGTGAGAGTTAAATCTGAGAGAGAAATCGGGTGGGGTCTGAAGGTGGAAGCTTAGAAATTGACACCGAAATCTTAGTAGGTATTGGGAGTGGAACTGAAATCGAAGGTGGGAACTGAGGCTTTATGTAACATTAGGGTTTAGAGAGAAGCTCACTCGAAGATAGAAATGTAAACTCTAAAGATGAGAGATAACAACAATGGTTCTCCTCTCTCTTATATAGCTCTCACAAACAAGTACAAGGTGATAAGATCTAATCTCCACCATCCATCCCACTCATAGTGGATGGATGACGTGGCGGATAACCCTAACAAGCACACGGATCGCTGACGTGGCGCACCCAACTAACACACTAACTAACACACTCAATCTTTACCTACCAGCACACGGATTGCTGACGTGGCAATGTCAACTAACACATCCACTCTGTACCTACCAAGTGCGCGGATCGCTGACGTGGCATCTATGACTAGTGCACACTAAAGTATCTACTTTAGTTCTAACTAACAAAAGATGGTTACAAACCTCCCTCAAATGCAACGTCCTCGTTGCACATACGTTCAAACTCCTGAACTATCAAAGGTGCATTTGCTAAATTTTTAGCTGGTTATCAAGTTGATTCATACGATGGATAGCCTTTCTATTGAATCAAATACTCTACTTTGGGATATTTATGACCTCGAATACGTTTCTTGAGTATCGTTTCTACCTCAAACTCCTCATGATCTGCTATCAAGATTGGAAGAGGAGGTGGTGCTGGTTGATTGGTGAATTGTTTTGGTCGTGGTACATGTTTTCGCAATCGAGACACATGAAATACTGGATGTATTTTCATATGTGACGGAAGTTCCAACTTGTATGACACTTCACCAACACGCTTCAAAAGCAAAAATAAACCAATGAACCTAGTGTTTAACTTTGGTGTTCCTACAAGAGACAAATTTGTTGTAGATAACCAAACATGATCTCCAATGTCAAAAATCACTTCTCTACGATGAGCATCGGCATGCTGCTTTTGCCGATTTTGAGCTATCACCAACTTCTCTTTGGCCTGATGTAGTCCTCGGTGAATATGCTCCACAAATTCGTTGACTGCTGCAACTTTGGTCAAAAACTCTTTTACTTTGGGAAGTTTCATCAAACTTGAAGGAGTTATAGGATGAGCTTCATACATAAGAAAAAATGGAGACACTTTTGTGGATGCATTAACAAAATTGCTATATGCAAATTCCACAAGTAGCAAAAGGTTGTCCCACTCTTCTTGCTCTTCTAATGTGAATGCTCGTAGCATATCCTCTATGGTTCTATTTGCCCTCTAGGTTTGTCCATCAGTTTGAGGGTGATAGGCCGTTGACATTGCTAGTTTTGTTTTGAAAAAACTAAACAAAGTTTTCCAAAATAAACTAGTGAAGTGAGTACCTCTATCCGTGATTAACACTTTGCTTAAGCCATGATTCACAAAAACTGTATCTAGATACAATTAAGCTAGTTGTGGAGCTGTTACTGTTTTTGTGGTTGGCCTGATGTGAATCATCTTGCTCTATTTGTCCACAAAAACCACCACTGAATCATATCCTAACAAAGTCCATGGTAACTCACATACAAGATCTATGGTGACATGTTCCCACCGTTAGGAATAGGAAGAGGCTGTAATAAACCCGCTGGTTTTTGATTACTTGCCTTGTTTTGTTGACAAGCAACACAACTTCGAACATAAGACTCCACATACTCACGTATTTTGGGCCAATAGTACACTCGTTGTATACTCTCCATGGTTTTCTCCACTCCCACATGACCTGCAATGGCTGTATCATGACTTTCTGCCAAAATCATTGTGCGCAAATCGTGATCTTGTGGAATCCATATACGTTGATTGTAAAACGCCAAACCTCGAGACTTCTCTGCCTTTCCAGTTTGTACTGTCCGAATGATCTCTTCATCCTTCTTTGTGGCTTGTTACATCTTGCTCCACCAATCCGCCTGAATTTTCACTTCTACAACATGATTCAAACAAGGCATGCGTGTGAGAGCATCTGCAAGTTGCTTCTTTCCCTTCACGTACACAATCTTCATGTTGAAGCGTTGACGCCACTCTGCCCATCGAATTTGTCGTTTGGAAAGATCCTTCTGAGTTTCCAAATAAATCAAAGGTCTATGATCAGTTTCCACTACAAACTCCTTATCACCCAAGTAATGCTTTCAATGTTTGGTTGCCAACACAATGGCTAACTCCTCCCGTTCTGTTTTGTGATAATTTTGTTCCGCCGCCACCAACTTTCGAGAATAGAAAGCAATTGGATGCCATCCATCCTCCCATTCTTGTTGAAGTATGTCACCTACTGTTGTACCTGATGCGTCAGTGGCCAACTTGATAGAACGGTTAGGATCATACCACATAAGAATAGGTGCGTGTTACAAAGCATCTTTCAATGCTTGAAAAGCTAACTCTTGAGCTGTTCCCCATCTCCACTTTTGACCTTTCCCTAACATGGAAGTCAAGGCCTGAGCTAGTCGAGCAAAATCTTTCACAAATCTATGATAGAATCCAGTGAGCCCTAGAAAACTCTTCAATTGAGTTTGATCCTCAGGTGCTATCCATTTCTGAATGGCATCCATCTTCTCACTCATCACTTGGATTCCTGTAGCTGTAACTCTATGACCCAAATAATCTACTTCTCACTTGCCAAATTCACATTTTGAAGCTTTGGCCTACAATGATTGTCTCTTAAAACTTGAAGTACCTCTCGTAAATGACTTCTATGATCACTCAAAGTTTTGCTATACACCAATATATCATGTAGAAAAACAATGACAGATCTAGATAAGGGCGAAAGATATCGTTCATCAATCCCATGAATGTAGCTGGTGCATTAGTGAGATAAAAAGGCATCACAAGATACTCAAAGTGTCCATCCCTAGTACGAAAAGTTGTCTTGTGAACATCTTCATTTGCAATTTGAATTTGATTGTAGCCGCTTCTCAAATCTAGCTTGGTGAAGTACTTCGCTCCTTGAAGTTGATCAAACAAATCATCCATACGAGGTAATGGATATTTGTTTTTCACCGTTTGCTGATTCAACCCGCGATAATCGATACATAGTCTCATGGATTCATCCTTCTTCTTCACAAAGAGTGCTGGAGCTCCATAAGGTGAAACATTTGATTGAATGAATCCCTTGCTCAACATCTCCTCCACTTGAGCTTTGCATTCTTCCAATTTGTTTGGAGCCAAACGATATGGAGCTTTGCAAGTTGGTCTAATTCCAGGTATCACCTCAATCTTGTGATCTACTCGCCTCTTTGGTGGTAATCCTGCAGGTAGATCATCTGGAAAAACATCTTTATACTCCATAAAAATGTCGTTCAAGGACTCCGGGATGTAAGGTTTGTTCGTGAACCCAATATCTCTTATAAGTCCAAGGAAACATACATCAACTCTAGAAATGGATGTTGTACCCATCACAAAGAGGAGTAAATTCCTATTCTGAGATCTAATTCTATCTCCATAGATCTTCCATCCACTACTTGTAATCATTTTTCTTCTTCAATTTACCTTCGGATTATATTGTTCCATCCATGGCATTCCAAGGATGACATCATATCGAGCTAAACGAATTACTCTCCATTCAATGCTCTCCTTGTATCTACCTATGGATAATTCTACACTTCGTGGTAGTGTTTCTATTAGTTCAGTTTGCCCGTTTGGCAATTCAACTTCTTCACTCACGTCCTTCATCAACATCAAACCTAACTTCATAGCAACACTCCTTGATAGAAAATTCTCAGTTGCTCCAGGATCAATGAAAACTCTCACCTTGTGTACTTCCATGAAACCATCAGTGACAATGAGTTGAGCTTGCTTCTTACCACTTTCATGAGCTCCCAATCATTGCCTTCTTCCAACCTCGCCTTTTCTTCGCTTTGTAGACCCAGTAAGGCCGCGAGGCAAGATTATTGTTGATCGTACTTCGTTTCTCGAAACTGCTTCCTCCACCTCTTCATACTCTATCCCCTCCATATTGTTGAACGGTTGTCGTTGCATGGGCCGTCCTTCTTGTTGTGTCGGCCGAACTCGACAAAACTTGGCTATGTGACCCATTCGTCCACATGCATAGCATTGGCGATTGTCACGAACTCCAGCTCCTCCTCGAACCATTCCATTATTTGCATAACCTTCTTGCAAATTTGGAACTCCTGGTCGCCTAATCTCACCTTCAAATCTTGGTGGTGGTACTCTTGTTGGTGCAAAACCTTCTCTACGTCGAAGGTTTCCCAACTTTATTGGTGTTGGACCAGATGGATCTCAAAAATTGCTCACTGGTTCATCGTGTGTGACACCAAAAGCACCTGAAATTCATTGAGCAATTGCGATTGCTTCATTCACAGTAGATGGATTGCTTAACATCACCTCCTTTCGAATTCGATCCTTCAAGCCTCGTTTAAACACGTCCAAGGCTTCAGCTCCACTCATATCCATGATAGATACTTGAAGATCACAAAATTCTTCAATGTACTCATTAATACCTCCTTTCTGCTTCAGATTCCACAACTTCATTCTTGCTGTTTCAAGAAAATCCACCGCTTCAAAATTTTGCAAAAGTCCTTCCTGCATTCCACTCCACGAAATGGTAGCACCTCGTTCTGAAAGCATTCTCTCCCATGTTGTGTACCATGTGAGAGTCTTATCCGTAAGATAAGATCTCATGAACATTCCTGCAATATAATCAGAAACATGAAAATGAGATAAATGAATATTCATCATCATAATCCATCCCTCTAACACTCCAATTGCTCTACTCCCTTTGTAAGCTTCCACCTTACAGGATTTTTCCATTTGAAGCAAAAGATTTGCTTGATCTTCAATCTCTTGAAGACGTATACTATTTGCCTCTGCTGCATCAATAGTAGTTGATTCTGGCTAAACTTGGGAAGCTTGAATTTGAGGTTCAACTTCCATCTCTCCAACTCTCTCTCTCTCTACTTTCTCACTCTTCAATGCGAAGATTTTATCTTCCATGGTTTGCTGCTTGGTATGCTCATCTACTATCGCTTTTCTCAACTCCTCCATCTCCGCCATGATTGCATTGAGAACCTCACCCATATCAATTGATGTCCCCATGCTTTCTCACACTCCCTCTAATACAAAGTGAGTATAATCACTATGTGACCTCTCAACAAAGGAGTCACAAAAGGTGCAAGTGACTCTATCACAGCTCTATAGTACTCCTCTCCATAATTTCTCACAAGAAAATCTCTCCATATCCTTTTCTGTCTAAATACTGTTTTAATCTCTACATCAGTGCTAAATCGAACCGGGACAGGTGGTTAGCGATTCAAATCCATGAAACAATCAGTATAGAATGTATATAGTACAATCCCAAGTCTCTCCATAAGTAACTATTGGAAGAATCAGTGGCACTCTTGACTCCATCACTCTAGTCATAAAATTTGCACCCCAACAAGCCACAAAGTACATCCAAAAATAATGTTTTTCCATGCAACGGAGGTGAATATCGAATAGGTTAGGAATTGGCTAGTGCGGTACTCAATTCCTGTCAATCCCGTCCATATCTACAAAAACACAATTTTCCCGTTCCACATCTCTCTACATGCAGATGAATGACCTCTGCTAGCCTCTATACACTCTCAAGACTACATTCCATCATCACTCACTTGCTATTCCATGAGGGGTAATCCACACTCAAGGAAAGAGCAAGGTCGCTCTCATACCATTGTAACACTAGGGTTTACAGAGAAGCTCACTCGAAGATAGAAATGTAAACTCTAAAGATGAGAGATACCAACAATGGTTCTACTCTCCGTTATATAGCTCTCACCAACAAGTACAAGGTGATAAGATCTAATCCCCACCATCCATCCCACTCAAAGTGGATGGATGACGTGGCGGATAACCCTAACAAGCACACGGATCGCTGACGTGGCGCACCCAACTAACACACTAACTAACACATTCAATCCTTACCTACCAGCACACGGATTGCTGGCGTGGCACTGTTAACTAACACATCCACTCTATACCTACCAAGTGCGCGGATCGCTGACGTGGCATCTATGACTAGTGCACACTAAAGTATCTACTTTAGTTTTAACTAACTAAAGATGATTACACTTTGAGACTAAAATCTGATACTCGACATTGTGGGTGGAATCTGATAGGAGGGAGAAATCCCTGAGTGCAAGGGCGTTGAGTGCGTGGGGCCGCTGATAGTGTCGCCGGAGAGCTGAGTGGAGAGTGTGTGTGAAGGCCAAGAGGGTCGCTGGGCTTAGAGTGAGTTGATCACTAAGAGGAAGAATCGAACAAAGTGTTGAGAGTAGAATCGTGTTCCCAGGGTGTGAAGATTGCTGTTAAGAAGGGTGTCACCTCGTGCTGCCGGTTTGTTACCTGACTTAGTCCAAGGCAATGTGTCCGAGATGTGACACTCATTCTAGGATAGACCCGCAGCGGCCGTAGTATTGAGAAAGTCACCCAGAGTTGGGATAGATCTTTATGTTACGAGGAGCTTGTCTTCTACTCTTGTGAAAATAGCAGACAGCAAGTTGTTGGTGTCAGTTTTGGACAATTTGTCTGTGGAAAAGCGAGTATTAATAATTTCATTGTCTTGAATACACTTTGAGCACATGGCTTGAGATCAGAGAAGTTGGATTATGGGAGCTTGAACCCCCACCTGGATTACAAACGCTGAAGGGTGGGGAGTTTCGGCTCACAACCTTTGTATATTATTATACTATTATGTTATGGTACTAATAATATATGTTAGAGAAGCGACTTATACACCTTAACACGGGTTAAGATTAGATTGTTGAGTTACCTCTGTATATTAGTACTCTTTACTGTTATGGCTATGGCTTAGTTCTAGTTAACTCTCATTTAAAGAGAGCCTTGAGTTAGTATTTCGTCCAAAACTTCCCGCTAAGTAATAATATAGGTTAGAGAAGTTATTTAGACTTCTCAACGCGAGTTAAGGAGAAGATTGTTGAGGTTAACTCCGGTTATTGAATTAACTAAGGTTCATTGCATATGTAGCTATTTATAGCATAAACTGGTTGTCTACCTTGGGTATACATATACCGAAGGGTGGTAAGAAGTTACTCCACTTCAAGCAATAAACTCGAGCGTAATGATCCGTGGACGTTGCCCCTGAGGGTGAACTACATTATATGTGTGTCTTCTGTGTTTATCGTGTTGTTGATTTGCTCGGTGTGAGGTTTCATAAGAATTGTAAGAATTGGTATTAGAGTAGGTTCCACTTTGGAGTTTGTGTTATAGTGTTTTTTGTGACAGCTTTCTAACACGTGACGTTTTTTAAGTTACAGTATTTCATGGTTTTCTGCAAGTGTAGGGTTTTCACAGCAGACAGAGCTCTTTCTTTTAGTTGAAAGATTCTTCGAAGGCATACCCGCAAAGGCCCCCCAGAGTCATCCCCCGCGAAGCCAGGCAGGTAGGTAGTCTTATCCCCCTCTCGAAGGCAGGTAGTAGGCAAGCAGCCGCGAAGCGAAGGCAAAGGCCGTGAAGTGAAGGCAAGTAGTCGCGAATCCTCCCCCCTCCTCCGCAGGAGAGGAGCAGTTAGGGTAGAGTCGGTTTTCGGACCGGATCTGTAGTCAATCAATTGTTTCAATTTGTATGTAATTACGGATTTTTGAATGACAGTTTCCGTTGAACTTTCTCTAAGACAAGATTTCTTGACAATTTTTGTTTTTTTTTTCTCACGAGTGACAAATTTTTGACGGTCTTGGTTCAGAGTTGCTAAACTAATAGCGGCTGGCAGGTTCGGAGAATTTTTTGACGAGTTCAAGAAGAGGTGACTTTTTCTTGAACTCACAGTGTTCTCACTATTTTCTATTCTAATTCTTGACTAAGTTTTTCCTCTTCGAGTTTTTTTTCACAAGAGTCAAAAGGAGATAGCATGACGTTAGCTTTAGCGTTTGAGTTCTGTAGATTTTGAAATTTTGGATCAAAGTTTGTCTCGCTAGGTTTGATGGTTTACTTAATAGATGTCGTTTCATCAAATCTAACTGGATTGGACTCAAGTGGATCGTTTTTTATTGTTGAATCTGTAATGAATGTGGAGGAAAGGAAATTCCGTTGCGAAGCCATTTTTTCACGCTTGGGTTTTCCTCGCTGTAAAATTCTTGCACCGTTCACTTTGTATACAGCACCAACAGCTCCAGACTTTGTCTTTGAGGAAATGAACTCATCACAAAGTGCTAGTGTTTATTGAACACAATGATTGTCAGTATGAATGTGTGGAGTGTTGTTATGAGCATATGCGGACATAATGGAAGTGTATGGTTCAAGATAAACTCAATACTTAGTTGGTGCTATTCTTGAACTCATGGACTGAAATTGGGTCGAGATGATGGAGCGAAAAGACAACTTGTTGTGCACATTGCGATAAGGTTCTCATGGCTTGACTCTATGTGGGAGGCAACTCGTGAATATTATGGCGACGGTGTACACCGTTCGGTCGCTTATGAAGAACTCAAAGAATTGCTTGACTTGTTGTCGTGATTTGGGTTCATGTGTGAGGGATGGGTTTCCTTGCGAGAGTGTCACTAAACTAGTGGGCGAGATCACTTCCACAAAAATTCAGCTATGTCTTCAGCTCTCGCTAGCTGTGCAGCTTCTTGCTTAAGAAGGCGGACTTTATGGAAGTTCTCTCTGCAAGTATACAAAATTGGAAAACTGGCCTCTAGAGAGAATGTTCAAGTGAGAAAAAGGGAGGCTTCAATGCGGTTAGCAGCTGCGTGATGTGGATCAAAAGTGATCCGGATTGTGCAGCACCATGAACGACTGATGAGAAAGTAGACTTGAAGAATTGAGACTGATAGGGATCTCAATGGAGATCCATGTACTCGGTTCTTTCGTCCGGCGACTAGCTCAAGGTGAATTGCCTGCTCACACATGTGGAAACAGAGATTCTGGATGAACCTTGAGATGGCAAGCTTTTGTGCACCATTGTCACTTTGAACCTCCAGGTATCTGATAGGGAGAAGGATTGTGTGCTACCACGCAAGGAATGCTCAAATTTTGTATAAGCTGGCAGGCTGACGCTGAAGTCATATGAGCGCGCATCATGGTCCCTTTGAAAGATTATAAGGAAATGGTGCACTTCATTGAGGATTGATGATTGTAGAGGTTCGGTCATGGATTCGATCCTAATGTATTGCGGAAGGAAAACCAAACGTATTTAGCGTGTGACAACATTCTGCTTAGTTCGCAGATTCATGCATCGCTGTTAGATGTACAGGCGGTGAACGTGGATAGCTAGGCTGATAGTGGCAATCAAAAGCATGTTCAGAGAGTTAAATCTCATCTTGCTGAAAACAAAAATTGGACCACACACAACAACTCTATTAGTATATTATTTAGATTTTGAATTGCGCAGTCTCCGCCACTTGCACGCGAGCCAGGCGAATGGGTCCGTTTGATTGAATTCTTTATCTATTTCAACAAACATCGGTGAAGGCAAGTGCTTGAAACGCGCGATGCACAAGTCCGAGGCAAGGCCACACATGTTTTGATCATTTGAGCTCTGAGTTGGAGTATGCGGTTGATAGTTGGAAGTTTGGGCCTTGGTGGCTTTGGGATTTGTTTCACTGTCGATCTGTATGTTAGATGATTTATGTCGCCTCTGTGGACCCGAATCGAGAGATAGAGAGCTCTTGTAGAATCGACGACTTGATTGGAGTAAGTACAGCGAGCTTACAGTTGGAATGCAATTGGCGTGCCGATGAAGAGTGTTATGAACTTGATTTATGCTGGCGGTTTCGAGCATGCAACAGCTTGTGTGATATTCGTTTGAGGTGGACACTCAGCCACTTTGGCTACAGAGGTTGGTCTATCAAGCTGAAATTTGGAATAGATTTCAATTGCACATCGTGAATTCTTACGTTTCAACATGGTGATTCAACGGATGGAGTATACTCCAAGTTATCTTTTTACTAATTTTGTGTTAGCATGAGAAAGTGACAGCAGAAGCCCAAATTTCCTCTCCATTCCAAAAGATCAAAAGTTAGAGAGATCAGCCCCAGCAGCTGATCGCCGAAGACGCAAGCGCTTGTGTGCAAGGCTGGACCAGCCGCGTAGACCAAACAATTGTGGTGAGACAAGACAAAATGCATAACATGTGGCAATCTCATTTGGCTAGAATAACCACGGTCGGTCTAAACGCAATCGCATGAATTGAAGCAACCGCGGTAAATTGTTTGCACCGTGGTAGGCGGGCCAACCAGAATTGACCAAAAGAATTGCAATCGCAGACGACGGATATGGTAGTCGTAGGTGACGGTGGTCACGGACGACAAAAGTCACAGGTGACGGACGGTGCAGTTGCGGATGACGTTTGTCACGATCAAAGATGGTTGCGGGTAACGGAGGATAGTAGCGAGCGACATTTATATCGGGCAACGTGGTTGCTGGCGATTTTGATTATGGACAACAATTCGTTGCCACCGATAGTCACGGACGACATGTGGTGATCTGACAATACCGAATCTCTTTCTTTCGAATTATGTGATGTCATTTGGATTTCAAAGTCATGTACAGTCGAAGTGAGTAGCTACTAATAGATTCCGTTCGATGATATATAAGCATGCGGATTTGAATATCATTAACAGACAAAAAGTTTTGTTATTGGCTGCGAATGATAGCGGTCTAGATTTGAATATACCCGGGTATGAGAATGTGGTGAAAAATGTTATTCAAGACTTTTTTCACAAAAATGCACAAGTACCACCTTGGTTAGATATGCTCACAACGCTGAAGCAGAAAGATGCAAGAACATCTCAAGAAGTTGAAACATTGACATGTAGTATATGCATGGATGTTGTCTTCGTCCACGGCGGAGATAGATCAATTACAAAACTCGTATATGGACACTGGTTTTATTTTGATTGTATTGCTTCAGCTTTTATGGCCAAGGAGACAATGTAATGTCCTAACTGTCGGCATGTAAAGAAGGGGCATTAATTTGATGCCAACGAATAGTGATCGAAATGACAATACACATGTCGGAGAATCTGAATCCATGAGTACTAGATTCTCTACTTTGGCAAAAGTAAGTTATGGACTTTGAAAAGCTATAAAATTTTCTTGTTTAAAATGTTTCTTTCAATGCGGCATAGATCATTGAAATAGTGGGAAAGTTCTCAAGCTTTTCGTCATGACAAGAAAAAATCTCTGTTCACGGAAATGGTTGTGGGGGAGTTTGATTGTTATGCAATTAATGATCAAGAAGGTTTTACATGGAGAGCACTGGGAGATTGTTGACTTATCTCTGTATATTATTATTCTATCATGTTATGGCAACAACTTAGTTCCAATTAACTCTTGTTTAAAGAGTGTTCTTGTGTTAGGTTTCCGTCAACAACTTTCCGCAGAGTAATAATATAGATTAGAGAGTTGAGTGAAATTACTTAACACGAGTTAAGGGGGAGATTGTTGAGTTACTTGTGTATATTATTACTCTATTTTGTTATGGGAGTAGTAATATAGGTTAAAGAGTTAACTTAAATTCCTTAACTCGAGTTAAGGTGAAGATTGTTGAGTTATCTCTGTATTTTATCAAATTATCATGTTATGGGTACGGCTTAGTTCTAGTTAATTCTCGTTTAAAGAGATACCTTGTGTTAAGTTTTTGTTTCGAACTGTTTGTGGAGTAATAATGTAGGTTAGAGAGGTTATTGAGATTTTTTAACACGAGTTAAAGGAGAGATTGTTATTGTTAACTCTAGTTAAGAAATAACCTCACGTTTGGCTATTTATAGCTGAGATTGGTTGTCGGTGTTGGAGACATATACCCAAGGTTTGTGTATTACCAGACAGTGAGCAAAGTATACTATCATGATGCTATTCCCGTGTGTACGTAAATCACACCTCTTGCACGCTACATGTGGGCTTTACAGTCTTGATGGTTTTAGTACTAGTTTTTTACGTTTTTTCTTTAGTTTAAAGAGTCTCATGGATAACAAACACAAATTAGATTAGAGACGGTCAACTCCAATCCCAGTGTTCCTGCGTAAGATCATGAGAGGGTAAAAAATGATCAAATGAAAGGAATTTTGAAAATATCTATCAAAAAATAAAATATTGTTAATGGATATAAAATTGTAATTTAACAAAACACACTTCATGAAATGAAATTTTTGGTTAGACATATTGTAAATAAAGAAAGGAAATTTTTATAAGTTACAGTGTATATTTTTCATAAATTATTATTTTGATTATTATCAAATTTTTGGTGAATTGATATTTTTATTATGAAAATATTTTAAATTAGTTTAATTGTTTCAAGAAGACTTTGTTGTAACCCAGTATGTTTGTTTAAATTTTTGTAAACATATATTGTTCTCGGAATTGAAGTCATAGATATACATTTATGATAAATTTATTTATTATCCTTGTATTAAAAAAAATTGGCTTATGTTTATATACGGAATGAACTAGGTCCTTTACCTTGTTTATCATATGTTAATCAATTTGCATTTTGTTTTCATTTTTTCATAGCCAATTAATCTATGATTTCTGCACTTAGTTTTATCTTTTTCTCATATATGAAAATTGATTGGGATAGTAGACATAATCTAAATCAATCAATATAGTTTAATTAAAATAAATTTGGATTTTAAAATTTATGATATAAAAAATATTGAAATTTTTTTTCTGGATCATATTTGAACTATTTGTACAACATTTGAAATGATGATTGTTGGATAAATTTGTCTGGTTTTGATAACATGTGAGTTTATTTTGTATAATTAGGTGTAACTAATGAATTATGATATTCAGAGGATTTTGATTTCTTGGAATTTTATTAATGTTTAAACTTCTATGTTATACTCAAAAATGAGGACAAATTTGAAGAGTTCAAAAAGCGATGCAAAATTCTTAAGTATCTTTTGTGTTATATAATTAGAATATTAAAAATCTTGTAATTTAACATAAGGATTGAAAAACAGATCTATAAAATACTTCATTTATATTTTAAGTACTAAGAATCTATCATGGATAGAATAGTAACACTTGTAAATTTTTACTTACATTTTTTACTTCGATTAACTGGAAATGATCCATTATAGTTTAGAAAAGAGGATATATTAGTACTAAGTCTATGTATGCTATGATGGGTAATAAGGCTTTTTCAGGAAATTGGATTATTAAATTATTTAGAGTTTACAATTTTGAGTATAAAGTTTTATTTCTTATTTCATGCCTTAACCGCCAAAGGTTTACTTTCTCATTGTCTCATATGCTATGTGCAGGCATGGTTATAATAGTCAATTACCTAAACTACCTCGATACTATTAATTTAGTCTCCTAAATAATTTTAATTTTGGTTAATTAAGTCTTATCAGAACGTTAAATTAGGCTAATTTAGTACACTAAAAAGTTAATTTAGAGCAATTTAGACTCTAAAAATATAATATAGACTTATTTAGTCTACTTAAATTCCCAAAAATATTTAATTTCTATATTTTTATTTTTAAAAAATTGAATTAATTTAGGAAATTTTAATTTAATTAAATTGAAAAATCCATCAGTGTCCACTCCCCATTAGTTGCAACATGTCATACCCACCTTAATTTAGGCGTAGAATCACCAGACAGTTTAGGTAATTTAGTTGACTCTATAGATACGGCCGACTAATACAACCATGCTTGGCTATGTCTATCACCATGTGGAAAAGAAACTAGATTCCATATTGTATTCCAAAGTATCTACTCAGAAGTTGAGAACGCTTTTGATAATATGAACATTAGCATTATGGGACAGAGAACTTTTCAAGTTGTTGTAGATGAGTTTAGGAAAAAATAATTCTGTTATATGAATTCTTTGAATTTCAGAAATTGTTGACATGCATTTAAAATGTTCCTGGAAACTATTTCTGCTTTATGAAAAAATTGAATTACTTTAAACTGTTGACATGCACGCAAAGCAAGAGTGCGCATTTGCAACTTTGTCGTCGTCGGGGTTTGAAAGAAGTACTGCGTGGTTCATACAAGAGCCAAAATTTGAATCGCAACGTAGGTTCAATTTGAACGTCCCCTAGAACTGAGCGGGAAGCAAATAGCCGGGAAGCAAGACGAGCTATTCTAAGGCACCAAAGACGAAACAACGCAAGCATAGGAATTCCAAACATCAAGGGAAATGGCCTTGACTCTACATGGAGTAAGACATTCGACGATAATCGGATTATGAGGTAGCACCACAAGGGGATTCATGCGGGGGTGTAAGTCTGCAGGATATAGATGCATCTGTGGTTTTGATCCCGAAACCAAGAAGGGAGCAGGCCTGTTATCCTCGATGATGTGCATTCCAATAAGACTAAGCTCGGTGAGGGCGACATCCAATAAAGGCTGGACACGTGCAAGAACAATCCTCCGATCAGTTGCTGAAACAGGTAAGAGACAATGGATGGGGCATTGCGTGCTTTCACGGGCGAGCAAAGAGGCTCTTCGGCTTTGACTAGCATCTCAAATCCATCGTAACGGACAGCTTGACTTGGAGACGATGAAACCCCGATCGATTCGCTGGATCGGTCTTTCAGGTTCGGGCAAGATCAACTATAAGGGGACGTTGAATTATTTAGAACGGATGGCCGTACAAACGGAATGTGAAGAGCAGGACGGTCGGTCGGTCGGTCGTTCTCACCGGATTTGTACAAATGATTCGCCGGCTTCACGTGTCTCGACTGTTCGAAGTTTGAACGCCCGTCGGTGCTTCCAATGTTCGAGTCGAGCGGGGGAGGCACGGCAGCAATCTTGGAATGCGAGGGCCGATGAGCAATGACGACGCCCAGCAGCGAGCGAGAGGAGGAACGCGAAGCCGAGCCGACATGTCCACGCGCGTCGTTGCCGATGGATGATCTCTGTGCTCTTCACCTGCCATGCATCTCGAGCAAGCGAGTCAGCCAGCTCGGTTACCGTGAAAATTCCTCGGCAAGTTGGCACCGTCCAACTGCCACAATCGATCGTTCTCGATACGAGCTTCTTGAGATTTCGGAACCTTACGATCGCCAGATTCGAAACTTGAAGCGAACTCCAGCCGGAACACGGTCCTCTTCCCGTTGCAGCTTCGGCGAAATGCAAAGGGAGCCTCGCAGCGACAAACGTTGGCTCCTTCGTGTCCTGCCACCTGTTCGTTATGTCGACGCGCCGTGTCAGTGATCCGGGAGTCTAGTCTTGTCCCGTAGAGTATAAAGTCGCTGTAAATTTTTCCTTGATTGTAAAAAGCTCACGTTGAATAGTCGGTTGCACAGCGCTTGACATTTCTAATTTAGCCCCACTCGTCCGTCCATCCATCGGTGCTCTCTCGCTCTTCTGGGGAGGTCCAATTGTGCTCTTCGGAGGTCATTGCTGTGCAATTTCTCTCTACTTTCATCTCGCGTTCGAATTGTCGTTGTCAGACCGCGCAGGCCGTCCACTCACTCATTGTACACCAGATCGACAAAAGCAGAATCTAATACTTCGGCATACATCGCGTCAGACCATTCCGGACATGCTCCATGTTGTCTTTAGCGAGTTGACCCGTCGATATATTTGGAGTGGACTGCAATTCATCTTTAGTGGTCGGTACTCAGATAGTGGTAGATTTGAATTCGTGCAACTGTGGCATCAGGCCATTGAGCCTTCGCGATTCTGAAGGCCAGCACATTCAACACGTCCTCGAGCTCCCTATCTTTCCCTGAGTAGGTACTTTTCTTAGTCTTAGATATATCCATGCCTGAATTCAATTCTGTCCCTCCCACTTGTTAAAGTACAATACCTTGTCAGAAGACGAGTTTTCGAGTGGAAGTTTGCTCGCTGCGTCCGATTTTGTTGGAATCTGGACCGATTCTATATGATCGCGGACTTTGGGCTGTCAGCTGTCGGGGGTTCGTGCTTTGAGCGAAGTCTCCTTCCCTGCAGACAATCACGCACTCTTGTCCAAGCAAGCTGGCAATCCAGTTCCTCGCAGCATCATCGCTTCTTGGACCTCGCAACTCGACTTGAAGAACAATAATACATTGATGATTCCGGGTCTTCACCTTCCCTGCTGTGATCCAATTGCTTACCGGGATAGATTCTTAAGGCGAGAGTACTAGTCATAGAGTTTCCTGGATGGCCAACATGCCGAGGATAACTCCTCACTGGAAAGATTCATCTTACGGCACGAAGCTCACGCATCTGCTCTCAGCTCGCTCCATCGGTCTCCTTTGTTGCTCACTCTTTCTGAGTCTACTCGTTTTCGCTGCACAATTCTCAGTCACCTTCGCGGCCGGCACGGATTCCCCTGACTTCAAAAAATTGGCGAGCACATCCACAGTTGGAAACTTTAGACCGATTCGTGACCATGGTTCCGAGACGAAGCTCCCAAGAGCGACGAAACCTTTCCTGGAGTTCTCGAAGCAGCGGACTCAAGCAAAGCACGAAGTCGTCGGCGTCCTGGGTGAGGAGGAGATGGTCCGCAGTAATGGCAGGGAGATTCTTGATGGCGTACAAACTATTTTAGTTGTCTCTACCGATGGATATCCAAATCATTTTTCTACGGTGCAGGCTGCAGTGGATGCAGTCCCCATGTGGAATTATGTCAACTGGATAATCTTGATCAAACCCGGCATATACTATGGCACTGTCATAGTTCCACAAGGCAAGAATCACATAACACTTCTTGGCGAGGATCCTGCGACTACCACTTTGTCCTGTCAGAGGAGTGCAAAAGATACTCCCATGGGCATTCTGGACAGCCCCTGTGTCATTATCGAGGCTTCTTTCTTCGTCGCCAAAAATATCGCCTTCGAGAACACCTCTCCGAAACCTGCCGAACTCGACTATAACGCTCAAGCACCAGCAATCCGAGTCTCTGGAGACAATTCCTCATTTTACGGGTAAGATTTTTGTGAATTCTCGAAATCATAACCAGCTCGACCGCAAAGACGGACCTGGTGCAGGTCTATCCTCCACTACAGGGCAGTAGCAACTTTTGTGTAGTTAATCGTCACCCATACTGATCGGCGAAAGTCTAATAGGAAACACAAACTGCGTGTACATTGCCTTTCCTTTCCAGAGTCTAGTTTTGGAATGTTGGTCTTAAAATTTATCCACTATCTGAAGAGGTTGCACTTTCACTCCGTTGCATCCAATTGGAGATTCCAATTCCCGATTTTCTGATTCTGTCTGCTGCCTGAGCAGATGTTCGTTTCTGGGGTGGCAAGACACGCTGTTTGCGGACCAGGGTCGGCAGTACTACAAAGACTGCCGAGTGGAGGGCAGTGTGGATTACATACTGGGCTATGCTCGCGCGGTCTTCGACAACTGCACCATCTACTCAAGATCGGGAGGGTTCATCACCGCGCAAAGTCGGTGGTGTGATGCGGAGTGTACAGCTGCTCAATCCGCCTTTGTCTTCCTTAACTGCACTCTGACAGGGTACGGGCCTACGTACCTTGGGCGTCCTTGGAGAGAGTATGCGAAGGTTTTGTACATCGATACTTGGATGGACTCTCACGTTGTTTCTCAGGGATGGGAAGATTGGCTCGAAGGGACCTCGCCGATGTTCCCACACGATAATGTCTACTTTGCAGAGAGCAACAGCCGGGGACCTGGAGCAAACCCTCAGTCGCGAATCGTTTGGTCACACCAGATTGGAGAAACGGAGGTGGAAGCTAATATGTATCGAGATATCATGTCTTTTTTGGACGGGCAGAGTTGGATTCAACAACCACCATCAGTCCAGGCTGTCCTTCGCTCAGATCTCATGAGAAGTTTGAGTCCCTACTCATCCATCGAAGGTGACGCAGTGCCCGAAGAGACCGATCGCTATCCCAAAAGACGCGGCAAAGGCCTACATTTCAAATTGCTAGACTGATCCTCGTGATGAAATTAAAATATCCACAATCAATTTGAATATCGATTATCCAGAGTAGTATTTCTGCGGATTCTAAAGTGCCCCTGCTCCGATATTAGAGTCCATTTTTAAAATAGAAGAGGAATGCGTACGCATATTTCCTTTTACATTAGTTCTTAGCTTTCTCTGCTCACCCTTGACGGGTGGGCTCACACTTGTACAGTGGATGCTGAATTCCGTAGAGAGGACAAGAAGCTAGAAGTCAAAATTTTTCCTCCATGGGAACTGGCTACTATGCTCGATGCTGGGTTCTTAGATTAAATCACTCTTGTAATTACATTTTTTACGAAACCCAACTATTTCGAAATTGAGGATGCGACGGCGTCGAGAATCGTCCAAATTTTGCGGTACTTATCAAACAGGAGTCGTCGCGTCGTGAATTTTAGTTCTTTAACAACATTCCTTTCGTCATGATTCTGCGTTTCTCGGTCAGGTAGGTGATGAGTGCATTGCGAGTCTTGATTACTTGATCAGGTGTCCTGACCTGTTAATGTTCTGGGTTTCTTCTGCCAATCCTTGTGTCCCTAGGGTTCAAACCTCGTGGACCTGTAAACGACTTCTACACTCCTCGGTCGGTCAGCTTTGGTGAGGTTCTCCCTCCGTTCCAAGACACGGCTCTAGTTGGACCAAGTCATACTTCACGTCACGGTGACCGCCATTGACCATATAGGCACCGCAATGATCGCCAGAATCGCGCATGCTGTTCGTACTCGGAAGGTTAATTTCTCGATTTGTGCGTGTCATCCTTAAGCCCACGGGCCGTCATAGTCATCGACCGGACACACAGTTTTCGAGCCATCCTTGCATTGATTACAGATGTACGTACAGTGTGTGCTGTTGTTTGTTTGTGCATGAGGTTTATCTGTCCAGACCAGAGTCGGCTCAAGGTTCTGCAGCAGTTGGGAATTGCACTAGCAAGATGCGGCTGTTCAAGATGCTTTCAGGTGGTGGCCAATTTTCACACAATTCGTGATCGTGATATTTGTTCCGATTTACTTTCAGAGCGTTTGTGGGTGATTACTTTCAGCGTATGGGATATTTGAGTTGTCTGTCTCCAACCTCCGCAACATCTTGAGATATCTGTGTCCTCTGCTCTGTTCTTCAGTCCTTGCCTCGATGTAAATCGACATTGTTTCAAACGAGGTCTTTGCAAGTCGCCCATTCTAAAAATGATGTTTGACACTACCTGATTCTCTCTTCAACGTTGTAAACAGTCAGTGTGCAATACGTGGTACTGCAGTTCGCAGGTGGAGAAACTTCTCATTCTCCTCGTTCTGCTGCTCAGAGGTGCTTCACGAAATTCTTCCTAAGTTACAACTCTAGCTTGTCCTCGAGATGAACTCCGTGTCCTTCTTCTCAGCTACTTGTACGAGCGAGCCCTGTTGCTACAGAAGGCTTGTAGGAGCTGAAAGCTATATCCTCCTGCGCAGCTGCTCAAAGCATTACATCGCGGTAATGCTTTGAGCCAGCCCTCCAGATTCGTTCTCACCTGACCGGTGTCGAATGTCAATGAGTCTTCCGACACTGCCGGAAGCTTCGTTCACTTAAAACAAACTTTCTTAATCGCTGCCGAGAATCAAGATGAGCTCCATCCAAATTTAGGCTTCTATCAGTATCGTCTAATTTAAACCCACGAAAATACGCATTTATGTGGAAGAGTGCAGGCTTTGATCTAAACCCGAACGGACCACTCGATTCCGAATTCAAAACTGAAATCAAACATCGTTCCGAGATCTCTTCTCCAACCTGCATCGCCTTCTTCGGATTGCATTGACTTCTCTACCGCCGTAATATGACCTTCATCGGATACGGTTAACGAGCAAGAGATGAACAATGGTGTTTGATTCTCAATTTCGCTCGTCGATAAGATTTGATGCCCACCGTTATGACAGCCGGAGCATGAACAGTACACTCCTTCCAAGTAGGTTTCTCTTTCGAAAAGTGTCCTTCCAATTGTCCCAATTGCGGCTTCCTGTCCAATCAAGTGTTGCACATGCTTAACGACCATTAGTACGAGCCGAGTCCAGCTCACTCACAGCCGAGTCATCCCATATTGTCATTATTTCTGACACTTTCTGCGTGTAATGGGAATTTTGATCAGTGCTATGACCACAGACTTATAATCGATTCGCGTCAGAAGCACTTGAGCAGGCAAAATCACCCGTTACCTCGTGAAGCTTTGAATCCAAATATTATAAAAACTCCGCTATGCAGTAGTGATAGAACAATTCAGTTCGTTCGTTCTCGAACAAAGTGGCATCACCGGCCAAAATCTACAACATTGAGCTGAAACATAGTCGGCGATTGTGACCCTACTGCGATAAACTGAATTCCCATGTCTGCAACTCTCATCCTCGAAGTAGCCAGTTACTGAAGGTAATTGAGACGTCTGCTCGGCGAATCCAATCACTGAAATTGATCGTCTCCGACCAAACCTGACCACATCGAAAGAAGTACAGCAGCAAATGATTCTTTTCCTAGGGACCTGATCGATCTTTCCACCCACAAAACTCAACTTCAGATCCCACACGACCAAATCATCGATGAAATTTCTCAGAAAAGCCTCGAATCATTCCGAGATCGTCCGTCAACCCCCCGAACGAAGCATCTCCAAAGCAGCGGCTTCCGATTCAAAACCACAATTTCCCTCCCAAATCCATCGACAAAGTTTCCCAATCATGCTCGAATTCCAAATCCAGCGATCGTGGCACGACTCAGAAACGCAGCATCTCGATGAAATCCCTCTCGAAAGAGTCCCCATTCGTCAGAAAGTGTCCATCGCCACCAGGAGATTCCTCCGGGCCCCGGGTCAGAGATAAGACGAGCAGAGCCAAGCAGGGGAAGCTACGCATCGGTCTACACCATCATCGCCATCATCAATCGGGGTAGCATCCCACGGTATCAATGCAGCACGTCCCATCTCGCTTGTCAAGGCAGGCAGGCAGGCAGGCAGTCAGGCCAGGCCAGCCATTGAAAAGGAAGTGGGAATCATCGGTCCGGTCAACGATTCAAAGCCACAGCGAGGACCCGCCCCGAGAATCGATCGCCGACACCTCTAGATCGGGCCGGGCACGCGCGAGCAGAAATTTCTCCTTCTCGGTCGGGGCAAAGCCGGGGGCACGACGGGGAAGTAATTGCAGTAACAACACTACGGTCGAATTCACTCGCTGCAGCGGCAGCAATAGCTTCAACAGCAGCGAGCGCTTGACCAAGGGGCCGGTCGGCCCGCGGGGACGGTCTGCGCCACATGCCCGCCCGTCGGGCCGCCGCCTGGCTGCCCGATGATGGATGCATCATGCTCATGCCATGGATGGCGTGATTGGCTGTACGCTGCCATTCAAATGTCACTTTTGCATCATTTGATAAATATTTGGCCCGACTGACATTACCGTATGGACAATCCAAGGCCGAGGCCCGTGGTGGTGAAAAAGAAAGCATTATATAAGAACCGGCAGTAACCGCGGCCATGAGCAGGAGGACGGAGCCCGCTCGCTCGCCCACGGCCTGTCTGCCTCTCGCTTGCTTTGCCTTTGCGGCCCCTGTCCTTGTCTCTGCGAGCCTTGCCTTGGCTCAGAGCTTGCGACGACCGCTTTTACGCCGAACTCACAGCTTGACCAAGGATAGTGGAGAGCCAGCGATTGCCGGGCCTGCCGAGCCTGACACCCGAGGCGCGGGCCTCGGGAATGGTTCCGGACCCGGATTGGCGCAGATCGAGCGAGCGTTCGTGCGTTTGAATGTGTGCTCGCGTCGCTCGTCGCCGTCTTTCCTCGAAGCAACGAGATGAGAGCCGTGCGGGGACCTCCGGGCGCCGGGCGCCGGGACTCGGAGATCCGGGCGGAAAGTGCTGGCTGTGGGCCTGCCGATGGGTGATCGGACGGCGGGGCGGCGACTGGCCGCCGTACATCGGGGGCCGGTGAGACGTAAAGGCGCTCGTGGTCGGGTGCGGTAAGCTGGCCGGAGAGGGCGAATGGGCGGCTGCCAAGTGGCCGCCGGAGAGGTTCGGTGGGGCCGCGCCGCTTCAGGCTCGGGTTAGGTTAGGCGGGCGGATACAGTAGCGGATCGAGGAGGACGGAGGGAGGGGCAGACAGGGGGGGAACGGAAGGGAGGGCTTGGGAGGGCAGGCAGGGAGCTGGCTGGCTGCGAGGGAAGAGGGGAAGGGGGAGAGGCATGGGCCATGGCGGACAAGGACAAGAAGAAACTGAAGGTCATTCTCAAGCTTCCCAAGACACATCTGAAATCTCCAGCAACAGCACCTTTACCAGTGGTAGCGCAGGCAGCACCAAATTCGTCCGCCTCTGCTTTTTCATTCCCTTCATCACAATTCTCGCCTTCACAAGATCACCGCAAAAATGTGTCATCTCATCATGCTGGCGCATCATCCTCGGCGCTGCAGGCTCAGTCCGCTTCTCACCTCAGATCGGCATCGGCATCGGCCTCTGTGGCAGCATCCGGATCGGTTGCGGCATCGACAACGACATCGGCCGCCGGCAGTGCGTCCAATGCCTCTAACACTCAACAGCACACGCCTCTTAAGAAGAGGAAGTTCAAGGTCGTCGAGCAGAGCGGGGCGCTAGGCGTCGGGGCGCTGGTCGTGGGGGCTCCCAGCGCCGACGAGAATCTAGCCGGTGTCAGGGATGGCGCAATCAGTTTTGCTGCGGCGGCCTCGTCGGGGGCCGCAGCGCGCGCGTCCCCGGCTGCTCCATTACCACCACCGGCCAAGAAGTCGCACAAGGTGAGTGAGCGTGGATTTTACGCCTAGAGCTTTTCCGACTCTCGAACGAATTGCGAGGTTTTATGGACACTTTGGTGCCACCAGCTTTTTTTTCGCCGTTGCTCTTCTTCACCTTCTATTTCTTCGTCGTAAAACCCATCGCTGTCAGCCGTTCCTGCCGCTTCTGACAAGGCTCTGAAAGTTGTATGTCAGAAGCCGCAAAGTCACCCACGCTGCTTGCATGATGTGACTTGTTGGACCACACCGTTTTTCCTAGCCTGTGAAGGTCGCTGTCCCTGAAGTTGTACCCATTCTCTACACGCGACAGGCGTGACGGACGGTAGATTGGTAGGTCGCCATGTTCCATGAATAAAATGCTGGAAGTGAGTGTCGGAATGTGACTGCTGTAAGGAATTTTGCTGTACCTGCAGGTTAGCTGCACGAAACCCTACCTGCGCCATGCGGCCTGTGTTCTACTTCTCACCCTTTATCCTACCAGAGAACCGAGACAAGTCCAGGATACACAATCCCGACATCTCGGAAGGACAGAATGAGAAACGTGAAGCGAGTGATGGTGCCTGATTTCTATAAAGTATCTCTCTGCCGATGTCATGTTTTATCCCCTGTGTACACCACTGAAGAAGAATCATCCACCACACCAAAAGCAAATTTTCCCACACCGAAATGTCGAAAAATCATGCTCCTACTCTTACCTGTAAGCGCCTGAGAAGCTTCCGCGCTCCTACACGAAGGCCTAAGTTATCTCCGCTTGATACCGCTTTTTCTATATTAAGGGCTCTGGTACGAAAGATAATTTTTGGCCTTCAGACTACTCTCTGTCACAGCCTTTTCTTCCTGCTGGTGTGGAATCATCGCCTTAGTTGTAAATGTACTGGTCGTCAGTGGATATAATCTGCACTGTTAGTCATTCCTAGTGTCATTGTCTCTTTGTTGCAGAAACAGGTTAAGCCGGAACCTAAACCCGAAGTGCCTGCGCCTGGGGTCGGGCCTAGTGTCTCTCAAGGTAGGATGACATGCCAGCTCTCTTTGTTGGCTCTACTTGAGTTTCAGTGAGTGAGCTCCTACTTCTCTGTTCTAAAATTTTGTTGAGTGGTTAACGCTGATCAAGTTTACTGGTTACGAACGGCTGCGCAGGCCCACCACAACAGACGCAGCTACCGCTGCAACCGATCTCCAAACCCCTGCTAGAAGGTGTCCTTGACAAGCTGCAAAAGTATTTCCCTGGCTATCACATTTGAATGCGGATGTCGTCTGTGTAGGATATTGAGCGTGTAGGATACAAGTGATAACTATCATCTGGTCACATCATTTCACTTCTGTATGCTTGCCGCTTGTACTGCGTGGAGCTTTTTAATGCTTCTCTTTAAATTTCACACATGCATGGAGCATATAGTGGAGACGTGAAGACCATGTGTCCGTAGTGTTGGTTGTTTTCTTTCTCCTCTCTCGTAAGTACGATGTGCATGATGTGCTGCATGCTCATGCTGATTTCTGGTTGTGTTCTCTCTGCCCCCCCCAGGAAAGACACCTATGGAGTTTTCGCAGAACCTGTGGATGCGGCTCAGGTAATCCGCAATCTGATGCTTTAGAAACGAAGTCATGGGTGCAGTAGCTTGTTCTGAATGCACGTTTTTAAGTTTTTTCGACTCTTGGGAAACTCATATCATATGATCTACAGTCTCAATCGTAAATTGATGGACTTTGTGGAGGTCCGGACAGCAGAGTCGGCCGCACCCTCTTTCAGTCCTGACCATTTTTTTGCCGCTGGTTCTTTCAGGTTCCGGATTATTATGACGTTATCAAAGATCCGATGGATTTTGGAACAATGAGGAAGAAAATCAACAAGAACGCTTACTCGACCATGGAGTCTTTTGAGGTTGGTCCACGCGGTTCATAAAGCGCCTCTTGATTTTGATGAATATAGTATGTACACGTTGATGTCGGTTGCTCATGAGTAATATCGACTTCTTCGAGTGATTTCATCTGAGGAGGTGTCTTAACTCCAAGTTATGTAGAGGACGCCTCGAGGGCTGTCTTGTATCGAACTGGTTGACTCTGTCAGCGCCGAGACTCGTGGTTGTTCGGTTTCGTCCATCAATTGTCTTGCATCTTCTCTATTCTTGGTTCATCATAGTGACTGTTTTGTTGCTGTCTCTTTCAAATGGAGAAAAACCCTATTAGCTCAGCGGTTAATGCATGTTTGGTGCATACAAGGGATTTGCAATAGAAGGTATTTCATCAGCCATCCTCTCCTTCAACGACGTGCCACGAAGCAGTCGTTGAGGGAGAGGTGGTTGAATTTTGCCGAACAGCTGTCTTACCGTGTGTCATAAAACCGCTTTGATCTTGTTTCCTATCCGACTTGCTTAATTGATTTCATGTGAGCAAGAGTGTTGTCTTACCGTGTGTCATCGAGTGTCTTGCAACCGCTTTGATTTTGTTTCCTATCCGACTTGTTTAATTGATTTCATGTGAGCAAGAGTGTTCTCTCCAAGTGATTTAGAGAACAGCTTTCTTACCATAAAGTATCTTGCAACCGCTATGATTTTGGTTCCTAATGATGACTTGTTTAATTGATTTCATGTGAGCAAGAGTGTTAACTCCAAGTGATGTAGAGAACAGCTATCTTACCATAAAGTTTCTTGCAACCGTTATGATTTTGGTTCCTAATGATGACTTGTTGAAGTGATTTCATGTGAGCAAGAGTGTTACCTTCAAGTTGTGTAGAGGAGGCCTGAAAGTGGTTTTGCCAATCAGTTTCCTGACCTTCGCAATAGCTATGACTTCCGTTCATAATCTCTTCCAATTCACTTCATCTGAGCAAGAGTGTTAGGTCCAAGTTATCTAGAGGACACCTGGGGGTTGTCTCCTGTTGAACTGATTGCCACTGTGAGCGCCGAGGGTTGTGTTCGTTTTCGGTTATCGACTATATTGCAACTTCTATGACGTTGCTTCATACTGTAGACTTGTCAAAGTGATTTTCTCTGATGAATAGGGTTCCATCCAAGGTACTTAGACGAGGCCTCGAGGGTTGTCTCCTCTCTAACGGATTGCCACTGTCAGTTCTGACACTAGTGACTGTCAGACTGACTAGTTTTCGTGCTTATCGCGAATTATGGGCCATGCACTCTCAGGACTTTTTGTCGCTGTCGATTTCAAGTAGAACACAATATGAACCCAGATGGTTTGTATTTTTAGGTTGGCCTAAGGTAATCTGCCGGGGGAGTGGAGTAGTTGAGGTGAATCACGTCATTTTCAATACGTGTCATGCTTTGAATGAACTATTTCGGCACTGGGACATTCAAATGGAGAAGAATCCCATAAGTTTAGCAGTCAATGCATGTTTGGTGCATATAAAGGATTTGCAACGAAAGGTATTTCATCAGCGTTCGTAGAGGAGGTGTGGTGGCCTTTTGCCGAATCAAACAATTTGAGTCGGCGGAAATAACCAGCGTGCTGAATCTTGCTGTGTGTCATGAGTTGTCTTGCAAGTGCTACGATTGATGTAGAAGGAATTGGAAAATTCTGGAAAGTTTGTTGATTTAATTTGCTTTGGCTTGTGGTGATTTCTATGTCCATCTATGGAACTCGTTTCCATTGTTAGTGCCGAGGCTTGTGATTGGTCGTCCATGAATTATCATGCAACTGCTATATTGTTGGTTGAGGAAAGTGAGTATGTCGTTGCTGCTCGTTGAACTGGAGAGAAAAACCATAAGCTGAGCGGTGAATGCAACTTTGGTGTGTATAAGGGGTCTGCAACACATGTTATTTCAGCAATCAACCCTCCTCGACGAGGGGTCACGAAGCTGGTGCGTCGTGCCCCTTCATCGAGGGGGAGCTGATCGCGTCTTGCCGAATCAAACAATTTTGAGTCGGCGGAAACAACCAGCGTGCTGAATCTTGCTGTGTGTCATGAAGTTTCTCGCAAGTGCTATGAATGATGTAGAAGGAATTGGAAAATTCTGGAAACTTTGTGGATTTATTTGCATAGGCTCTGTGCTGATTTTAATGTCCATGTTGTTGCCCACAGGGGGACATTTATCTTATTTGCAGCAATGCGATGCGCTATAATGGGCCTGACACGATCTACTACAAGCAGGTAGTATTTTGTCTTTTCACGTAGCTTGGTTTATATTTGGTTTTTACCGATGCGTGTCTCTGAGTGTAATGCGCATGGTTAACCCCGCTTTAGAGAACCTTAGTTGGAGGTGATTTGTGTTTGTTACAGTTGGAGAGAGTTAAGACGTGAAGGATTTGTCAGGATTCGGTCTTACTCGAAGTTTCACATTATTGCAGGCACGCACCATTAAGGATATGGCAAAAAAAGCTCTGGAGGGCGTCAGAAGTCAGCTTGCTGGAGAAGTTCGTAAACCCGTTTCTCACAAGAAGAAGCCACCACCACCGAAAAAGTCCCATTCTAAAAAGCCTACACCAAGTAAGTCGCGGTTTGACGGCGCGGGTTCCGATTTCGCATCTGGTGCGACACTGGCCGCAGATGGAGAAGGTGGTGGATGGTCCAATTCAACTGTAGATGCTGGGAAAGCAAAGAAAGGCGCTTCGATGGAGAAGCTAGTTAGTATGGGCGAGGACTCGCAAAGTGAATGGGCATTGCAGGGTGGTGCTTGCGAAGGCAAAATCGATGGACAAGATGAGGCATCAGGTAACTCACTGTCAACTAGCAGCCATTTCTAAAGTTGATGGAGACGATATGAAGATGAGTGAATATGCAGAAGTGATGCAGAATTCGAAGTGAAAGATGCGGAGCGCGAAAGTCAAGTCATATTAGTTCCCTCATTTCTTTGTCGATCGTGTGTGATCATACTTAGCCAGTATATCTTTCGACTCTATGGATCTGGGGCTGAAGAGGAAAAGGAGGTCAAGTGAATTACTGTTGTCTTTGATTTATCGCGGACAGGGTCAGGGATGCATAGCCCTCTAGCAGCCGCTGTTGAACGTAATTTGTGTGAATGAATGCCTGAATTACTGCCGTTGCGTTAAATTATCACAGCAAGTCCTCAATTTGCTTTTCCTTTCGTTGATTCACAGGAGCTGTTGCGAAGACGATGGGTCCCAAGGATGGACGCAGACCACTTTCTACAGATGAGTATCATCGCAATACCTACAAGCCCAGGCTTCTTCCAGCCTACAGCCAGGGACCCCCTCTTGCGGCTGTTGGTGGAGAACTCCGTCAGCTTGTGCCCGTAAGCTTTGCAGCTGCCCAGAGTACTGTAGTTGATGTATTCTTTATGTTGGTTCAATGAAGCTTTTTTCTTATTATGCGTGGCGGGTCCACGGGTATTGTGCCCCATTGTGAATGCACATTCTTTGTCATGGATAGCCTATCACTAGGAATTGCGACTAACTCGTTATTGAGCTCAAAATTCCCCGTAGATCTGCCTTCTGCTACTCACCACTGACATTCTATGACTAAGACGTCACCATCTCACAAGGGGTGCACTATTTGGCAGGGTTGATCCATGTACTCTTGTTACAACCAGCATGGTACTTATTGTGGTCTATGCCGCTTTCCAGGTGGGTCCTCAGGTCGAAAACTCGTATGCGAAAAGTTTAGCACAATTCGGAGCAATTCTCGGGCCGAAGGCTTGGCGCTATGTCGCACGTGAGTTGCAAAAAGTTCTTGCGCCGGGTGTTCCCTTCGGACCTGGTTGGGTTGGAGAGCAAGAGGCACCATTGCAAGTGAAGAAACAGCATGCAGCGAAAAGTACTGCAAACGCTAGCCCCTCTAACAAAAGTGGAGGTGGATCTATTGCCGCAAGCACAGTACAGGTGACCACTGTTCAAGCACCTGCAGGGTTGGTTGTTTCACCTGCTGCACCTTCTCACAGCTCCAGTTCTGCTGCTGCTTCCTGTGCATCTCCCGGGAACTCATCTGCTGTGCCTCTGAAAGTGACGAGTCAAGCTGGTGTTGACAGGCCTCCGTCTGGTAAAACGGGACAAGTATACTCTTCTGGAGCTTTAGGAAGACCATTCATTTCGTCTTCTAAAACCCCATCTGGTTCTGCATCTGTTTCAAGCGTGGCTAAGTCACCTCCCAAGCAGTCAACTGTGTCGCAGACTGCGAACGCCGGTGCTGTTTCCAGTGCCTCAAACGGAGGGGTCGTGACTAGTCCCGGAACGATGCCCGCATTTTCGTCCGCAGTGTCACAGCAGGTGCTGAGTGGTGCTCAACCAGGTTCAGGATCCCTGAGTTTGCCAACTTCTTCGAGCCCTGGACATCAACCTGGCTCCTCCAATGTACCTACATCCGTGAGTGGGCAATCCGGCCATGCCCCAACGTCATCTAGTCCGATGTCGGGAGGTGTCCAAGCCCAATCTGTTCCTTCAGGAGGAACAATGTTCAACAAACCATCTGGCATAGCACAAGGAGCTATGAGCACCGGCAGCCCGGTCAAATTTTCGCCTGGCCCTTCAAAGTTGAGTTCTGGTGCTGTAGTCACTCAATCAGGGCACACTTCAGCAGGTGCACAACAAGCCTTAGGAGGCGGTGCAAGCTCAGTGCCGAATAGTCCTGCCGGAGTCGGACAGCCTGGGATTAGCACGGGCTCAATGACAAGCTTCTCTCCGGGAGCTCCCAAATCAAGTCTTATGGGAGGAACTTTCCCCAATTACACTTCTGGCAGTGCCCAAGCCATTTGCATGGGGCCTGCAACGATTTATCCCTCACTGTCACAGACGGTATCAGCTGGCAGCAACATCTCCAGCTACCAGCAATCATCAACCAATACGAAAACGGTTCAGGGACTTGGCGTCTTGCCCAGCTTCAATGCAAGCGCTGTACAATCAGGTCTAGTAGTAGGATCCATGTCTGGATACTCTTCCGGGATTTCACAGTCCGGACCGACTGGGGCCTCTAATATGAGTTTTTCCGCTGGCCCTGGGAATCCGGGCCCAGCTGTACTTATGGCGAGCTTTCCGGCCGGAGTTGCAGCACAATCAGGTCGTCCTGCAGGTATTGTAATGAACTACCCAACCGGAGGGTCCAAACCAGTACCCGGGGGGATGAGCAGTTTGTCATCTGGAGTTTCTCAACCCGGCTTAACGGTCTACTCTCCTGGAGGGGGCCAGGGATCTGGGCCCATGGCCCAGTCGGTGCAGCAGCAGCAGGGTGCTGGTCCTTCGGCCGGGGCCGGGCAATTAGGTACCATTGACATGAACCCCGAGAAGGTCTTACTAACAAGGGCGCATATGAGCGGAATCGCAAATGCGAAATCCGAATCGCAGGCACGAAGCGGGAGCGCGAGTGGGAGTGGCGCTGGGGCTGGCCCGTTGGATGAGACCAAGAGCTCAGCGTTGACGCAGAACGTAGGAGGGAAGCAGAATCGGAGCATGGACGGCGCCGGTGGTTCGGCCGAAGGGCTGGCTGGTGGGGTTAGGTTGGTGTGGCCGAATTTGGTGGCCACGCAGGAGCAGACAGTTCGGGCTATGAATCTAATTGCCGGGGGAAACCCTTTTCCTAGGGACTGGACTCCCCAAATGATCCAGCACGCGTTCGCCATGTCAGCGGGAAGGGAGGACGGTTCCATGCAGGCCAACGTGCAAAAGTGGGCTCAAGAACGGGTCATGGGCCTCGCCCAACAGCAGGCCCAACAACAAGCGCAGCAGCAGGCCCAGTTGCAAGCCCAACAGCAGGCCCAACTGCAAGCCCAGCAACAGGCGCAACTCCAAGCTCAGCAGCAGGCGCAGTTGCAGGCTCAGCAACAAGCCCAGCAACAGGCCCAAATGCAAGCCCAACAACAAGCGCAGCAACAGGCTCAGATGCAGGCCCAACAAGCGCAGCAGCAGGCCCAAATGCAGGCCCAACAACAAGCTCAGATTCAAGCTCAGCAGCAGGCTCAAATTCAAGCTCAGCAGCAGGCCCAGATCCAAGCTCAGCAGCAGGCCCAGATCCAAGCCCAGCAGCAAGCTCAGCAGCAGGCCCAGATTCAGGCTCAGCAACAAGCGCAGCAGCAGGCCCAAATGCAAGCTCAGCAACAAGCTCAGATGCAAGCCCAGCAACAGGCCCAAATGCAGGCACAGCAGCAAGCCCAAGTGAAGCAGCAGGCGCACCTGCAAGCAGCCCAACAACAAGCCCAACTGCAGCAGGCCCAGCAGCAAGCGCAACAGGCCCAGTTGCAGGCACAACAACAGGCGCAGATGCAAGCGCAACAGCAAGCTCAGCAGCAGGCGCAGATGCATGCACAGCAACAAGCCAAGCAGCAGGCTCAGATGCAAGCACACCAACAAGCTCATCAGCAAGCGCAGCAACAAGCTCATCAACAAGCGCAGCATCAAGCTTATCAACAATCTCAGCAGCAGCAGCAGCAAGCTGAATCGAAGAAAAAAATCTCTCCATCAGCGCAGGTTTTCCATCCTCAGAGTTCGCCCCTGAAAATGCCTTCTAACCTGCCCCAGATGATGCCTCAATTGTACGCTGATTACGGCATGAGCCTCCTTCAAAGCGCAGGAGTAATCCCCCCGATTTCAAGTGCGCAAGCGCCGGCACAACAGCAACAGCAGCCTGATCCTAGCAGCAGCTTGAAATCATCTGGTGGTGGTAGCGAAGCGTTGGTATCTCTTCCCCTTCATTCTCAGGTGGCCTTGCGGCCCATTGCTTCGCTGCAACAAGGCACTGCTCAACAAAGGTCTATGCCGCCCGACCTGAACGTGGCCTTGCAGTCACCGACGGCGTTGCAATCTTCTCCTGCTCAGCAGAGCTCTGCTCCCTCCACATCCCAACAACCTGATTTGAAACTACAACTGTAAGCGTCCTAGGTCCCCTCCTGTACAGATTACCTTCGAAGTTCGGCGGCTGTTTCAGATTCTTTGCTCCTACTGACGCGGGTTGATATTCTTCGAGGTGTTTGCTTCATGCCTCTTTTAGAGGGTGTTGGCTCTAGAAAGCTCCTTACTTGTTATTTCACTGGGTTACTAGTTGAAGCAAGCTGCCACCCTTCAATTGGCTTTGTAAAGTATCTACGTCTGAAAGAAATTGCATAAAGCTCGTACACCGGTTTTTGTGATCCGTGACGTCACTTCTCTACATCTGCTTTTCGTGCTTGTGGTCTATTCAAAGGATCGTTGCTATTTAATCTTTGTATGATCAAATGTGGTACTTTGAAAAAGTTTTGAAGGACTTTTTTGTTAGATCGTTTTTGCATTTTGAATTTGAAGTCTCATGTTTGAGCTTTGGACACGTGAAAAGCGATACCCGGCCCGTTCTACCTCTCGGGGTAGAGTATTCTCAATTTTAGGGATGATGGAGATTTTTCGCTGGGCACTATTCGTCAAATTCAGTCCTCCGGAGGTAGTTGGGAAGTTGAAAATTCACAAGGCATCTGAGTATTTGGGTGTCTTGATTGTAGAGACATAGACCATTGAAAGTATGGACCATGAGAAAGATGGGACCCCATCAGAATGCTGAGTGCTTGGCAGACACATTTTACCGTCAGTTATGTTCCTGTAACTGGTTTGTTTCCACTTCAATGAAAAGAAAACAATTCTTCGCGAAGTTCAGTTAGTCAGATTTCCCATGGCTCCCAATCTTCATCATGCAAGAGACTAATTTCTCACGTCCCAAAATGATTTACAGAAAGACCTTAGTGTGAGCGAACTTGTGGATGTCTTGCCAATCGCTATGCCGTCCTGGCTTCAACTTTTAAGTTAGGCAGATCTATGCAGGAAATGAGCCTCAATATACGCATCCATGAAATGTGTGGACTCGTATGCGATGCACGCAATAAGAACTTTAACAACGAAAAGGAAACATTATTATCCTTTTCGGATTGTGGGGATACAAACCTGACCTCCCGTCGTGTGTGTGTCGTTTACGACGGCAGTGATTCTTACCTCTCATGGAAACACTATCTTCCGATTGCCTGCTCGAGAACTAAAGTTTTGAAGTCTTCGTAGACATGAGAGTATTTCACTGAGGGGCTTGAGTACACAAGCCATGGTTGGAGCAATTTGACGTGGCCAACGTGGAACTCGTTTGAGTTAGAATATCTCAGTCCACATGAATCTGAACGAAATTTGGCACAGAATCCCCAGCCTCCGTGCCAGATTCATAACTCCAAATTGTACACCGTCGTAGCACATCGTCCCGAAGTGGTGAAATGATTGATCTCACATCCTACGCTAAAAAGTCCATTTGTCGTACCGTGTTCCCGTGTTGAAAACATCCTTGTAAGATAGAACATTTGGACATTGCGCCTCTTCCATCGTAAACTTCGATATCGGGACGTGCCCAGATGAACACAGACACAGCTTTCGACACACTGAGTCGAAAGATGTGTTCATGTCCTAAGTTCAATTCTCACAAGCTGAGGAGGTCTCGAAATTGGAGATATCATGTCCTGGAACGTTCGGAGCAGGAAGATTTTATATACGGGCAGTGAGCGTTCAGCATGAAGAGTCATTTGCACTTTGTCGTGGGGTGTGTAGGGGCCGTGCCTGGCTCTATCCAATATTGAATCCCATTGACATCATCGTTAAAGTTTCAACCCTTCACTTCAGAGTAAAGTGAAGTCAATTACTTCTCAGACGTGCAGTCAGTCTTTGAAAATCTTCACATGAAATGATTTTTTTATTTAATGTAACGCATTGTGATTATTACACTTCTTAAGATAACTGCCTTCACATCTTGTCTGAATTTTCTCTCACGCTACTCCCAAGCTTTGTGCCATGTTTGGCTTTGAGTGTTTAGACTCCATTCTATCACTACCGAGGTGGTTACTTTGCCAAACTTTTGTATTCTAAACTCTGATGTCATATTCATAACAGGCTGTCATCATTGATATTTTCTATTGTTTCTTAGAATTATAGGTGGGCACTTTGTGTGCAAAAGAGAGTAAAAACTAATTACAAAGCTTTTTATTCATTGTTAAACCTATGTAGAAGAGCTCATCTAGTGTCTTGGAGACTTAGTAAATTTTTATTTAGGAGGTTAGTGTTGCTAGTGGTTTTATATGGGACACAAGTGTGGGCTCCAGGTAATAAGAAGACAGGTTGGTATCGTGTGGAGAGGGTGCAAAAAATCTTCTTACAATAAGAATTAGGTGTAAAGAACCAAACTCCTTATGTTATTCTTCTTGCGGAAACAGGTTTTCTACCTCTTGAGGCTGAAGCTCTCTACTTGACCAGCACTTATATTAGAAGGGCGAGATCTCTTGATGCTTCTCGACTTACTCTTCATGTTTTGCGTGCCACACGTTCCAAGGTATCGTTTTCAGATGTGATGACTTGGTCTTTGAGGTGGAATGTGACGAAACTCCATTAGGATCTGCAACCCACGGCCCTTTGCAAGAGTATTAAGGAAGAATTTCTCAACATCAATTGGAGCAGACGAAGCATCAAAATGCAGTTCTATCAACTTCATGTGAATCATATGCTTATTTATTGTGAGCAAGTATACCTTGTTGCACAGATCTCTACATCTTTACGTCATATTATTGCCAGACATAGAACATGATCTCATAGGCTTGAAATTGAGTAAAGACGTTGGTTGAATATTGATAGGAATGAATGGATTTGTAGGCTATGTGATGGGAGAAATGTTGAGGATGAAGAGCATGTGTTTCTTACTTGTACAAGATATATCGAGATTAGAGTGACTCATAAAGTTGTTGTTGAGAATTTCTATTAATTGCTTCAGCTTGAGCCTTATTCTTTAGGTTGTTACATTATGGATGTAATTAGTTTCCGTTCTAGTGCTTTGGTCACTAGCTCGGGAGTTCTTTTGGTTCACTCCTAGGTTGAAGTTGGATTTTTGTATTGTGCTTTTCAGCCTTTTGACCCTTTGGCTCCCATGGGCTTGATGTATTTACCATTTACTTCAACTGATGACAATGTTTCATTGTGATCCCCTCAGCTGGTCTCTTTTTTAAAGTCAATGCATCAAAATCCTTTATGCAAGAATTCTCTCTCTTCCAAAATACATGCAGTCTATCATTCATTTGAACATCACATTAAAGCGATATGATGTGTACTATGTGCACAATATTCTTAGACTATGGCTTAACCACCAACTTTTTGACGAATGGAACCATATTAAAGTGAATGTATCTATACAATTGATGACATTAATTTTTAAATGATTTTAAATAGAAATGAAAATCATTCAAGGGTTTCATAGTTTGATTTACAATACTTTTTTTAGGTTGAAGTACTATTTGACATTAAGATTTTGAATCCAATTTATATAATCACATAATCTATCAAAACAACATGATCGAAGGATTATATTTTATAATTTAAATATTTAGTTAAAATTATATAACATTTCTTTGATCATACTAAATCATAAATTATTGTGATAATTCACTTTTATGTTTAAAATCTTATTCTTAAACAATTTTTAAAAAATCTAATAGACAAGAAGTTTTACATGTTTGGTGTGGTTTTATCATCCTAAAGCTTTACTTATTGGAATGAGTTATCACTCGCAGATTATTTTCAAAGCAGAATTTGGAATATTTAAATTTGAAGGAACAATATTTTGTTAAATCAATGTCAAGATGTAGCAAGAGATAAATATCAATTAGAATTGTCCTTCTAGGAGATCATCAAATCTGATGAATAGATTTTTTGCCAAGTATAAAATATATCTGAGATTAAAATTTAGCCATAATTAAAATTCATGATAAAAAAATCAAATATGATGATGGGTGATTGTTGAACTTTGATTTTTTGATTTTATATAAAATTTCACGCCTATCTCAATGAACTTCAGTGAAATATTTATATAAAGAGTTAGATATAATTGCTTATTGATAACAAAATTTTAAATTGAGTGGATCACAAACAATCTATATCCTGAGATTGATAGCAAGTTGAAATACGAATTCTAAAGTGAAATTGATGGGTAAAGTCTTTGTATGATTGTGCATTACAAAGAATTTTTTTTTTAATTGTAGCAAACTGTGTTAGAAGTTGATCAATATACAAAAATGCTGCAGTATTCAATAATATTATGAATTGAATGTATGTTGCCACATCATTTTTTTAGTATCATTGGACGAAAAATTTACACAAGATAACTTTTTGATTTTGAGAAGAAAAATCAGAAAAAATAAATATGTAGTTTTTAAAAATCATCATATGAATAATTTTTTTTTAATTTTAATGCAATGCATGATGAAATTGAAGTGTATTCAATTTATGTATAAACATGATGAATGAATAATGACTTCTAGCTTCATTTTAATACTTCATGTGTATGACATATTTATTGACAAAGAAAAATCACTTGTCAATGGTAGGAAGAATCATATACAATTTGATTCAACTTGAAAAATTTGGAGAAATAAAAGTATTTATTAACATCAGATTTGCACACAAAATTGAAAAGGAAAAAATATTTAATATAAATCAAATGAATTCAACATCTATTTCAAAGGTTTAATGTGATTGTACATTTGTATATTTTTGCATCCTAATGTCCATTTAACGTTATTTAGAAATTAAAGATGTACTCAGATTTTTTCTAATAAACAATGTATATGATGACGTGCTTAATATTTGTTATGGCTAAAGCTATGAAAAAATTGAACAAAATTGAATAAAATGTAGATATAATATATTAAAAAGTTGTGAAATAAATTTTTACATAATTTATGGTTAATTTCTTTTTAGATCAATTTTTTATATTTTATTAAAAAATATCAAATAGTTCAAATACTTTGATGTTTTTTTGTACAAAATCTACACAAGATTAATCTCTATACATTGGAGTGTGTTTACACTTAAAAGTAGGTAATTACTTGATTGACTTTCATCGTAACATCAATTGCTTGATGAGATCTATAATTACTAGCTAGGACCTTGCCTATGTTAATCATCATCTAGTTCCATAAAAAGTTCATATAAATACTTGATACGAGCTATAGTGTGGAGAAGGATTCGCTTAGAAGTTCTGACTTGGTTGAATTTATTCTTCTACTTTAGCAACCAATTGCGTGTATGACCGTGAGATTCCAAGACTAATGTAAGATTGGACTTCAATTCGATGTACTCAATATCTATTCAAATTTGCAAACTGCAGAAAGATGTGTGATTCAAGAATGATTTCTTTCAAAGTGCAACTCCTTGCTGAACAAATAACTTTTGTCATGCAAATTATCGAGGTTTTTCACAGATAATTGCCATTGTTCTACTTGAAGAATTTGAATAGACAACAAGCTCATCAAGGAGTACCTGAATCAAGTGCGTAGAACAACTCGTTGCTGGTGTTGAAAAAAAATATTACCAACGGCTGGGGATGTGTGGATCAATTATACTCAAACAAAGAAAGACATAGTTCCAATATCTATGCACTTCAATGCTATCTCCATTGTCTAACAACCATTGCAATTTGAGGTTAGTGTTGGAATTAATGTTAATGTGAATCTTGCTTTGATCTCAAGGTTACTACAACAACTTTGTGATGATTTGTCGTCAGTGGGATTTATAAGACTAATTTTTGTATTTGTGAAGTAGTATTAGAACTAGCCAAGAAGTTGATCATCATTAATTTGGATTTAACCAAATCTATCTAGTTTTGATTAAATCTAGCTAGTTATGATTATGTTTAGCTGTAAAATCTACACTTGACAGAATTACTAGGGGATTCTAAATGAATTTAATGAGCAGTTCTATTTTGTCTTGTACAAAAATCTAGATTTCAAAGATGGAAGATTTTGACTATATGATTAGTATTTATTGGTTTTACTAAGTATTGGGAATTTCATTGATTAAATAAAGTCTAAAGTTGATTTAGTGGCAAGTGGAAGTTCTAGAAGTTAGAAAGTCTCAAATAGCACGTCGCCATCTCAACCTAGAGATTAGAAAACTTCTAGAAGGTTTAGGCGGCCAATCACATGTTGCGAATTAGTCAAAATTACTATGATTTATCTTTGTAAAACTAGGTTAGAGGAAAATTACCATTTGGTACTATCGTAACTTCTAAGTAATACATATAGAGAGTTAGGGAAGCAAAATTCAATAAAGTTTAGAGAATTTATGTATAGAGACTTGTTTTATCAATGAAAGAGTGAGGTTTTTAGTATATTGAAGTGTTGATGTGTATATGAACTTGAATGATGAATGGAGAGAATATGTGAAAAGATGTTTGCAACATGAGAAGAAATACTAGTCTTCTAGAACCATGATTAATTACCATAAAATCATGTGAGTTTAACTAGAGTGAGAGTTAGCTCGGAGGTGGCAATTCAAGATCGTTGCACTAATTGATGTTAAATTAGTGCTAATAGCATGAGTTGAAAGACCTAAAAATGATTCATGGAATCAGTAAAATCTGACAAACATCACTAGATTCTGCCGACATGCTTTGGAGTCAAGACATTAGTGTCTGGAAGGGATGACAAAAGATCCCAAAAAAGTGAAAATGAGCAAGAAGAAGATGTCCCGACGACTTTTGATCCTCAAGCTTGATTCCAACAATCCAAAGGAGAAAAAGCGAAGATTTGTAAAAAAATTTGCAAATATATTCATGTCTTTGACTTATGTTACAAAAACTTGAAACATGTTACACACATCATTTCAAGTTGGATTAAAAAGTTTGCCCTATTCGGCAAAAGCAACGCCAAATAAATCCATCTATGAATATGATGATGAAGGAGGAGATTGACAATTTGAAATTGCTTGGTTTATCTATAAGGTAGAAAATTTGGATTGGATGTTTTCTAGTGTGATAGTGAAGAAAAAAAATGTTAAGCTACATGTATATGTAGATTACAAGAAGTTGAATGTAACCACACAAAAATATTAATATTCTTTGTCTTTTATAGATGAAATTTTAAAAGAGTTTAAGTCTTGATGTTCATTATTATTGGAAGTATATTTTCAATGATTGTGTATAATTTTTCAAAAGTTGTGATGTGTATCAAGTTTTTGTTAAAATTTCGTGAAAACTACTCCTTTGATTACAGTTCCAATTTTTGGTTATTTTGAAAAATGAGAAATAGATTTTGTAGATCTTTTGAATCAAATTCTTTGCAAAATTGAATTCATTGTAATAGTTACTGATTATTTTACCATTTGATCATTCAAATCTACTAATGAGAGCGAGATGGGTATATTTTTGTATGAAAATATCATAACCAGATTTGGTTGTACTCTAGAGTTGGTATCGAATAAAGGAGAAAAATTTGTGGAAAGTATAATTTAAGTTATGTTAGAGCAATTCTTTATCAATTTAGAATGACCATTTCTTACAAATCCAATGCTAATGATATGGTGGAGACTACAAACTACACAATTTGTATGATGTTGGCAAAGTACACAAACATGGATGAAAACCAACAAAACTAGTATAAGAGACTTCATAACATTTGTTTGTCAAATGGAAGCCAAGATCTACAAATTAGCAGCATTTTGTTACTTAAGTCACTTGTCACTGCCATCATAACAATCGACACTCCAGTATCTTCTACTTGTTTCTACACGTTAAGATCAAGTGGATCTTTACATCCGCAAGACTAATTAGTCTTAAAACACAATCGGCATTCTCAAAACTCTCTCTACTTTCATCGATCGATTGATCATTCTTTCAACCTTCTTCGATGAGTGTGAATCATCCATACTTTTTTTTTACTTGCCAAGATTCTTGTCATGCTTTTGAAGACACATAATCTGCAAGGCAAGTAAAAAAATTCACTGATGGAAGATGGATTGAAGGTACAGAATGGATCATTCGCCCCTTGTCTCATCATTTGAGCATGTCTCCTGATCTCTTGTGTTTGAATCTGAGCTTGCGATCCATTTTATCAAGAGCATTGACAAAGAAATTAGTTCAAAAACACTCACTCAAAATTTGTCAAGCACCTCGCTTTGATATCATTTTGTTAGCACTTAACCGAGAATCACAAACAATAAGACACAAAAATGAGTGAGACAGTACTCACAAGTTTACACAACGATGTAATCTAGCCTCCCACTGTGGGCTATGTCCATAGGCAAGAATTTATGGACGCATATTCATATATGATAATTTTTTCCAGTACAGAGTCAATTGGGATTTATATACTCCAGGTCAAGCGATTGCTAGCTAAACTTAGCTAGTCAGAATTTAAAACAAAACACACGAGTTAACTTCAATAGAACTCGAACTAAAAGAGCGGTGCGTTCTTGATTCCTTGGAGCTTCACGACAGCAAACTCCCGCGTTTCACGCCTACTGTGGACTTACAAAATATATTGAACTGTCGCGATGTTGCCATCTATCGATCTTTCGATCGGTTGAAGAGCATACTTAACTAACACCCTCACACTTTTCCCACACCGCCTATCGTGGATGTAAACAATACATTGAACAATCTTGATGTTGCCATCTATCAATCGTTGGATCAATTCGGGAGTGTATTTAACCTCATGCTTGATTTGAAAAGGCGTTTGTTCGAGTCATTATGGCACAAATGCGCAAAACTTTCTACGAGATAGCACGTGGACTGGTGTCTTTGTAATTCAATTATGGCATGTTGTACTATTGTTCAATGTTGGAAATAAAATAAGAATGCGACATTTTATGAAGCCTGTTCTAACGGGGAGACTAATATAGTAATAGAATTCAAGTATTAACAATTGAGTGGTGTAACTTCAAACAAGATTGAGAAACTTACTACCTCCACTTGTTCATTTACCATGTTTGATGGTGAAAGTTCATCTTTCTTAGAGTTTATCACACGATCTTAGATAGTTGAATTATGATGCCAAGTTGTTGGAGATATTTGTCTGATGGTACCCCATCAAAACGTAAATTGTTTGATGGTACCCATCAAGTTTCAATTTACGTTCACAACACACTGTCGTTGAGTTCTAATAAATGTTCTAGTACGAATATAATCTAAATCGTGTTTTTGCAATGGCTTCCACCACGTGCCAATGAAGTTTAACAAAACTAGATATGCTCTAGCCCGCAAGATTTTCCTACCCAACCTAATTTATCGAAGCTTCCGAACATTAAGGAAGATATTTGCTTGATGGAACCCCATCAAGAACATATTTGCTTGATGGGACCCATCAAGTTTTGATTTACCCGATGGGACCCCAACAACTACACACGTCAAATTGTTCTACAGAGTTAAACCTCCCAATAGTGACATAAATCGATTCTATAGTTTTATGTCACTATTGGGAGGTGTCACTCACACGAGGTTGGATAATATTTAGTGGATTATGTGGAGACATTCTTATTGCATGTTTAGCGGATCCGTTAAATATTTAGCGGATCATTTGGCGGTTCAAATTTGAACTTACATCAACAATGATCAGTGTAATTACAGCTATTTGATGTTCACAATGAGAAGATTTCAGATAGATAAGATTTTTGTACTTGCCTGTATATCAGCAATTTCTACTATATAAGATTTTTAAGATTTCTGTACTCTATTACATGTAGAAGATTTTTTACTACTCAAAGAATTACATGGCTAAATCGAGAAGCAATTTTTCTCATTTGAGATATATTAATAACCTATTTTGCTTGGTAAATTTTGCAAAATTTTGCAAAACTCTCTAGATTACAATGAATGGTGGTTATAATCAACATGGATATCAATCGTCAAAATTGAATTTTTCCATTTTTCCCTTATATGATTCAGAAATTTGAGCTGGTTGAAGAGCCCAAAATTCTAGTCGGAATTGTATTTTTCAATATGTCCCTTATATGACTTAGATGATCTCAATGCAAAGCGTGTGGATCACACTGAGCACTAACGTCACCCTGGAACAACCTTTGTACAAATGATGTGCAAATTGATATCAATTTTGGTAAGATATGTTTCATTGCAAAATTCAGAGCAAACTTCCTTAACTTATGCTCGGAGCATAAAATCAAAACATCCACGTATTTTGGGGATTTGTCTTGTTAGTTATATATTTGATGTCTGTCAAGGAAAAGTAGCAGATGGTAACAAGAGCAGTTAACATTTGACGCATTCAATCTTCTCATAATATAGTTACAATCATGATTCAACCTCACTGGTAGCATAGAAAAAAAAAATTCTAACTCCGGAAGTTATGAAGATATTTCGATAATTATGATAGTCATTATAGCTCCACCTTGCCATTATTGAATCTTCTCATGTCACTTTTGCCAATAGTGACGTACGGTTCTTATTGAACAGATTTATATGTTAGAAACTAATGGTTCCACACTTTCATGTCACTAATGGGAGGATGTCACTCATAGGAGTTGACACTATTGGGAGGTTTAACTCTGTAGTATGAACAGACGGTGTGTTCATGAGTCGCCTACACTACTAGACCTGGTACTGGGTATATAATGTTCTTCTCTCACATAGTTATCCCTCCACGACCAACTATGCGGCCTCAACACTCCTAGTGCCCTCCATCTCCAATCTTGAATCTTGAGCAGTCAAGCATTGACTTGCGGCTGCAACAATAAAAGTACAGGAAAGCGGCCTCAACACTCCCCGCGCCCTCCATCTCCAGTCTTGAATCTTGAGCAGTCAAGCATTGACTTGTTGCTGCAACGATAAAAGGACATGAAAGCGCCGAGCGGACGCATAGCAGAGAAGGCGCAATCAGAGCAGAGCATTCTGCGTACATTTTTTGAGCAGGCCAGCGGAGTGTCTTGGTTTTTGTATCGACGAGCATTTTCCACAATGGCATCGATGACTGCAGTCGCAAGAAACAGTGTGGTGTTCGTCGCCGCCGCCCTTATGGGGGGAGCCACAAAGATGGTCGCAAAGGCTCCGGCTCCAGCGTCCTTGTCTGAGAATGATAGCACTTTGTTGCTGCCATGCATCCTCACGTTGGCTGTAGCGACAGTCTTCTCGTTTCTAGCTTTGAGGAATTGATTGAGTTTCATTCGAATTGATTTAGTGGGTGGTTATTGTACGAAAAGGAAGCTTGCGGTCCCAACAAGATTTATATTTTGATATATTTAAAAAAACAAATACAAGAACATATTCATATTAGAACATTTACTAGAGCTCATCGACGGCACACCGTCCATGGGGTACCAACGGGTAAAACGAAACTTGATGGGGTCCCATCAAGCAAATATCTCAACATTAAAGGTTACATTCACGTTTCAAAATCAATATGAACAAGCACACTGAATCGGAAAAATCCATTTTGGATCTGGAAACAATACAAGACACTTGCAGTACACCAATGCCACTTGCATTACACCTTCCACCTCTAGTAATCGTGAGTTCTTTTGTAAAACTATCAAATTTATGTTCCAGTAGATGTACAACATGATACTACCACAATGATAATTTCTGCGCACGTGAGTTCTTTTGTAAAACTATCAAATTAACTATCAAAACTATGATTTCTGCGCACATGAATTGCAGAGGACAAATTCATCCTTGAAACAACTGTGCGCTGTTAAAGAGACGATTTGAAAATGAGTTGTTAAAGAGACGATTTGAAAATGAGTTTTGAAGGAGACGATTTGCCGGTTACCAGGACTGTTCCGTGCCATCCGATCAGGTACATTGAAACCTGATGGATCCCACCATACAATTTACGTTTTGATGGGGTACCGTCAAGCAAATCTCTCCAAGTTGTTTAGGGTTTAGGGCATATGAATAATTGAAACTCAATAAGATTAAAGGCCGAGATTGCTAGATCTTTGATCTCAATTGGACCTTTTCTGGGCGTTGAACATAGTCTAACAAGTGATGGGCACAAAAAAACAAACATCTACAAGACTTATGTGAGTTTCCAGTAGAGTATGTCGATAACTAAATGTGTTGATTTATTAACGTTGGCCATGAGCTAACAGACCATCTATAGTTCAGCTATTCAAGACATCTAAGTCAAGCAGTTTCCAGCATTAATAGGGGATATTGGACAATGAAGGGGACGTAAAGTGAATGATGTTAATGTATACAAGACTTCACAAATGTTGGCCATTGCGATGCGATTGTTGTTCTGCAGAAGACATAGATATGGCTGTATCAATTAGGACTATTTTCCTGTCGACAATAAGAATCCTTCCATCCTCCGACCAAGGATTTGTTCATAACTGTGTACTCAGTGCAGACCATTCAGACTTCAGAGATGACTGCTTTCTTCCTATTATGCCCTCTACACACTAACATATGACATCCGTGACCCTGAGGCCAGCCTAGTGTTCACCAACCTTCAATCCCAAATTACCATCACTCCTCTGCGCTTGTTCCTCTTGCGGAAATCAGTTTGAGGAGTAGTTGTGTATCTCTTCTTATGTACTCTGAACTGAATAAAAGTTCCCGGCTTTGAGTTCTCCTCTTTATTTACATTAATGTCATTCAAGCTCGGACCAGGGAACATGCTCGCCGTGACTGTTGATAAAAACACATGACTCATTGTGTTCCTGAAAATACGTGGTTCCTATTTCCGCTATATCCTCAGCAAGTTTCAAACACAGCTACATGAACAGAGAAAAGAGTTTCAACCGAGATAACTAAAATACGCCACAAATGGAACACCACGGAATCCAGTTTGGGCCTGAATGAATGACACTATCCATTCTGAGTTATTTCGCCTCAATCTCGCAAAAGATCAACCTCACTAATGTTGTGGAGATTTGAAGTGAAAACCTTTTGACAAATCATTGTGGAAGATGAGCAGGAATATGAGAACGGCGGTGGAGCATGTACACGACGTAGCCTATGTGCTCAGCACTTCCCCCAAGTAGAATATGACTAATAGGTAACTGAAGCCCCTACGTTCCTAGTGCCAAATATGTCAGATATGACAGTAAGGTAAACGTTCAGACTCATGCAGATCTAGGAGTATCTGCTTAGATGAGTAAACCCACATCAGGTGTTTATTAGCCCTTGGTTGAGGAATAACACAAACTCAAGCGACATCATGCTTCCAATAGCCTGCAAAAAAAGAAAGCCGGTCAAGTTTCCCGTTTGTTGTCTGTCTCAGACTGTATAAAATGGACTAAAGCTTGGGTTACATGACGAAAGGCATTATCAAAGTTCACCAGACTGCTTAGTATTCAACAGCTTCTTCAGCTTCCCGTTGTTGAATGCCTCGAGGGTATCTGCAAACCAACGCGAGCAGTGATCGTCAGACTAGTTACTTACAAGAAAATAACATGAACCTCGAAGCCATTTCTTCCAGCATACCATTCTTAGCATTCTAAGTCTTTACCAAAACCCTCCTAACTTTGAGAATTCATACCATCAGAGCCTCCAATGTGATTTCCATCGACGAAAACTTGCGGAACAGTGCGTCTTCCCACCAGCTCTGAAAGAGCGGCTTGAATCCTCCCACCGTCCTCTGCAATGAGACACAACAAAATCTTCTGTCAGTAAGGAAGAGTGAAACTCCACCGACTGACACTATGCTCGCCGACATACGAATTGCACAAACTAACTTCGACAGCTCTTCACAATGCCGACAATGAGGAAGCACTAAACGTAAAGCATAGTTCCAGGATTTCACCTCGCAAGTCAAGTTCCACAACGTAGGGTGTCGTATCCATCTGCTTGAACACAGACTTGGCCCGTTTGCAGTAGCTTCAGGACAATAAAACCATCTTTGTGAAGTTAGAATCAGGGCGATAATCCATCATAATAGTTTCCCAAGAGCATCCGAACTGTTCAGATTATTAACCAAGCAGCTGGAGAGCAAGGGTCTCATCAAGAGGACGTGGAAATGTGGACTTTGAGGAAGGGGAAGGGAACAATCCTCCTTTTAAGTATTGACAAACTTTCAACTCAAACAACGGAACAAAAACTTGCTAAGACATCATAAATGACAACAACGCTGGTAGTGAAGCTGTAAACTACTCAATTGCTGGATTTCAGGCTCCCATGACAAATAATGAAAAAAAAAGTTGAGAACCCTATTCGAGAAATATAAGTCATTCTTCAAATCACTGACACACAAGTACGGAAATCTTAAAGAATTTTGGATTACAGCGACCTCAATTACTCTAAAAAATGTGCAAAGTAAGCCATGGTTAATGCCACGAATAGCTTCACCCTTCTTATGATGATGCGCAAAGCTGCAAAGTTTGTTTAACGGGAGAAAAATTGATTTAAATTTAAGACATGGCGATCGAACTACGGATCAGGCCTACTGGATCCATCAAACTCGACGACAAAAAGATCCAAGTTCTGACACAATCCTATATGGGTTTAGCTACTACTAGCCATGATTCTTAGGACAGTATTCAAAGCTGAACAAATCTTGAAAGATGAGCTTCGAAGACAGTGTTATGCGAATTCTCACTAGCAGTTAACTCAATCCAAGATCAGTCCTCAACTGTAAACTACAGAGACAGCAGCGGCCACTTCAAGACTGTTGTAATCACCCATATTTTAACAACCAAACAAATTTGAGATCTTGCCAGTTTGATAAACATCAAACACTCAAAGATAGTCCCGGTGAGCATCCAACCGACGAGAACAAACAAACAAGTCGGATCAACGGAAACCATCGAGTGAGAGAGGGAGAGAGACTCACGGGCAGTAGGACTTGGAGAAAATCACAATGGGGTGCGCAGCGATGGTTTTCTTCACGAAAGCCAAGGACGGGCTCTCGGTCGCTGCGGCAGTAACGGCATGGATCTGCGTCCACAACCCGAGGCAGAACACACCGACGAGGCCCACGCCCAGCAACACTCTCCGGCTCGGCACGCCCATGCCAGCAACCTTCATGACGACGATCTTTCTACGCGCCCCACAATCGATCTGCCACTTCTCGTCAGCCGAGGAAAACTCTGCGCGCCCCGACACCGATATAAGCTCGTTCGTCGGCAAGCTCAGGGCCCGGCGTGAGCGAGGCGGAGCAGCGACATTTGTCGTGAGGTCCTGGGGTTTCGTTGCCGACCTGTTGTCTCGTCACTCGCTTCTCGTCCTCGTCCCTCGTCCGACTTCTCGCCGCATTGCAATATATAAATTCTTTCCGTTGGAGTGAGATCTTGCAGTTTATGGCATGAAGAGCAGTTTCACACTTTGCAAGGCTTTTCTGAATGTGAGTTGGAAGGCATGACGCCGGTTTGTGTCTAGTCGATGTCATTTTCGCATTACTAACCCTTCCGCTCGATGCTTGATTTTTTCTTCACCGCAATATGCCATAGACAACCATCCTGCATTGCTCGTGGAAGTTCATTGCTTGTTTTCATTGAATCTATGTTCGTCGAATTGAATCCATTCCTCTACAGAGCACTGACTCTTCATATAAAAAAATGTACTCAAAAGAAAAAAACCTAATTAAATTTTTAACGGATGGTAATATTTCATCAATATGTTCAATGTTGAAAGTAAGCATTGCTAGTGTCGATGATATCATGATAAGAAATAGAACACATGACCTTTAAGATGAGAATTCTTTTAATCTCACACGGTCTATAGACAATTGTAACATCTGAATTTTCACCACTTGCGCGATTAATCTTTTGTGTATGACATAACCTGGGTTTTGTATGAACTAGCTAAACATATCATGTATGTCACAGAATCAGTAATTAAAACTGAATAATTTCATAATCTTACTGGATAGTATGATAGACTGCTAGGCATTCATTCACTCAAATATTTCGAATTTCGCATCCACAAATTTAGAAAACTTCTACATATATATAAAAAAAACTGTTATCTTTACAAGTCTTTATATTTGGATACTTTGTTCGGTATTATTCTCCGCCCAACTATGCACATGTATAAGCACCCTATCCAAATTAACTCTTGGTAACTATTTACTAGTTATGCATCAGAACCTTGATACCTCTAATCAAATATAAATGTTTGCTTCAACTTTAATGACTGCAATGCATATCACCTATCTCTCCAAAATATTATTGACCATCACATCAAGAGACTCTGAGTACTTTACATTTAGCAATGTGATGAATAATACAATATGCAATCGACATTAAAAAAAATTCTTTTTTTGGTAGTTATACCTTGCATCTTGAAAAAGTCATGTGAACACTCAACTCTAATAACATTCTAGATAACTATCATATGTCTTTTGAATAAAACTGACGCATATATAACTATCTCAACTGGTATCATATGCGAAGGTTTGGGGTCTATGTACATCGAATTAGAGAGCAAAAAAAGTAATATCATGGTTGTAAAACATTTACAATAAATAAAAACCATCACACACGATGTTGATTTTTGAATGTTCATGTTAACTACATTAATTATCTATTTATGTATGCAATGTTTCAAATTTTCAAGTTAGTGAAGATAACACCATGTTAACCACATGGTTTCATTATTAAATAGCTTGAAGGTTCTTTCTATCTTTTATGATATTTACTCGGTGCCCACTTTCCTTTTCTCTTAATCCTTGACTGCGATCACCATTGCTAACTTAGCTTTTCTAATGTGTCAACCACAGATCGTGCACTTCGAGGTCCTCTTGTTCTTGAGAGAAAGAACATCTAAGATGCATCGATGCTTTCGGGTATTCACGAGACCTATTAGAAACTAACGTTTGTGCTGCACTTACTCACTCCAATTTAGTATGTGATTAGATGTTCCAGAGCATCAATGTCTTTTAGCAAACATGTTATAAAAATGGTCACAAAAGTTGCACCGTCAACGTCAATTTGGATTCTGCTGGCCGCTCCACTATTTTTTTTGTGCTCCTAGTCTCCACATTTGCACTAACGAGACAGTAAGAAAGGAGTAAGAAAGGACAAAGGACAGAGCTTGCCAGACCTGTAAGTTCAAATCATGCGTACAAGGCACCGATCTCTTTAAATGTTAGACACAGGTTTCCCTAGCTAAACTTACTCATCGAGTACGAAAGCGCTACAGCTTCAGTTTATTACATACTAGAGTGTGTATTCCTTCAGATACAAACAATTCCATTCCATCGACGTGGATCTTAAAACATAAACCATTTCAATATTTCATCATCTTCTCGTCAGAATCGAAAATAAATTGTAGCGAGTAACCGATTCGTAACCAAAAAAGTGGCTATTTATTCTCCAGATAAGGCATTGTTGATAGTCTGGGTTTCTTTTTGAAATAGCATATCAATTTAAACTACCACCAAAACTATCTTGACAACTTTAATGATCTCTGAAATTTTTGAGATTCTCGTTCAAAAAATTTAAGAACCTCAAATAAAGGTCTTGGTCCGAACGCTACAGAGAAATATTCACAAGTTGGTTCCCAGATCTCGGCTCTGCACAAGAGCGAGACCTTTGAACCATGAAGTGGCCAACTGCACAAACAATCTCTTTGAGCAGAGGGAACTTCTTATGCTATGCCAATGATGTCTAGGTTATATAAATTACAATATATATTGTAACAAGGTTGATGAAAAGAATTATATGTTAAGAAGGTCCAAACTGTCTGGCACATCGAAGTTTCTCAGCATGCTTTTGGAGATTGCGAGCCTGATTAGTCTCAAAGTCTTCAATTTCTTTCAAAAGCGACCTGCATTTTGTACCATAGTTTAAAGTTAAACCCCAAAATACTTGAATCAGAAAAAATGATATATGTATGTGTGAACATATGCGTAGAGACTCACCTTAGCTTGGAGTTTTCTTCCGCCAGTGCCTTCAGCTCTTCTTCGTTCTGAGCATAGACGAGAAGTGCGTATCAGCATCTGCGACGCAAGGTTGGTAGAATACAAGAGTAAGAACAATTGGCTATTCAAACCAGTACCTTCTTCACGGAGACATGAAGACATCCGATGTGCTCCTTTGCTTGGTCTGCATTATCCTTCAACCGATCAATCTCGACTACGTTCTGCATCATATTTAACATATCCAACTTTTGTGTGACAGACTTGTGGAAGAAATTCGACTTGGAAAATATGAACGCTTAGAAAAACGCAATACTTACAAACCAGCATAATGACCTCAAGGAAACACCAGAAGATGTAGATAGAATAGTCAAAATCACTTACTCGTTCAACCAAATTGCGTGCAACCCGCAATTCTTCCCTGACAAGTTCTGCACTTGCTTCTGCTCCATCCTTTTTTGCTATCAACTGCAGTTAAATCGATAAATGTTGAGATGACTCCTAGCCAGCATGCAATTCAATGGAACACCACAGACATAGAGCAAAATAATTCAACTCTGCGCATCAAATGATGGAATATTTTGATATACCTGATCTCGCTCTGAAGTGAGCACCGTAATGTCATTCTTCAGTTCTCCTTGTTCTTTTTGAAGGTCATCGATCTTAGATGAATCCTGCATACGGAAACTTTCAGCTGGATCAGATACTGAAACACTTTATAAAGGAAAATACTGTGAACAAGATTCAATACCAGAAGATAGACTAAGATGAGAAAACAAGGTTAGTTTCTTACACGTTCGGCTCGCTTCACCAATCTATCCACAGTGTCCTGGAGAGCTCGCGACGAAGTCTGCATAATTTTGAGAAAAATCACAGGGCACGCATCAATCTGTTAATATTCCCCTTGATAAGAGTTTTCCTAAGTCTTCACCTCTTGATGACTTGTTTTGTTATTACATTACACTCCCTCAATTTCTTTCAAACCCAGAGACTACAACAAGCGCTCATGAAGAAATTTCAAGATACCATTCATGACAACTGCACGAACATGATCAGGTGAGAGACCTGTGCAACTTCGAGCTCGTTTGTTAGTCTTTCAACTACACTGCGCCTCTCCGCAATTTCCTGCAAACGATAAATATATTTTGATGAGCATGAAGTCTGAGATGGTAACGTAGAATCTTAGAATCCAAGTTTCAAATCCATAAAACTTCGTTGAAGCACATGGACAATAATATGGATTCTATATAAAAAGAGGATAGGTCTTGCCTTTTTCAAAGCGACCTTCTCAGATTCGTGAGACTTATTCAGCTGTTGCACTTCCTGAATTTTTCTCTCAACATCAATCTGTAATTGTTCCACCTATACAGAATTTTCAAATCCAATTAAATCATTTGTTAATGAAGAGCTAAAAAAAACAGACACCTAAAGATATTATATCTGGAAGAGCGAAGGTAGTAAGCTTTTAAAAGAAAATCGATTTCGCAGGCTCATATGTATATATTGATCATAATTTCTCCTTTCGTTAGCTATGGCAAGGAAAAGACATGTGAACGTATTCCAAGTACACGACCTAGACATAACACATTTAGTATGAAATAAAGTACTAGAAATGGTCATACTCTTTGTTGGCATATGTTGAGTTCTTGAGTGGTTGTTGAACATGAATTGGTCATCTGTTGCAGGGACCTGCAAAAACCATCAGTTAGAGAAAAGAACATTTATGTCACTTATCCACTAATTATGTTAAACCCAATCAGGATAAACAAAGAAACCTCGTTGAGGAAGACAAAGCTCCACGCACAGAGTAGTACAGTTTGATCTATTAACTCCGCGTACGGAACATAAAAGGAATCGATGTGATTCCATTCAGAAAAACATGATTACCTCGATAGGTCGTCAACCTTCAGTTCTGAAATTTTCAACTTGTGCGTTACTTCAAAAACCTCTTTTTTTTTATCATCCAACTGGAAGACCAAATCCTGTAATTATAAAGGTCCAATGATAAGTAGAGTTGAAAAATGATATGCTTTTGATCCTTGAAATGAAAAATGAAAATCAAGACCTATGCCAGATCGAGCCCACAGTTTAAGTATATATTAAAGTCCCAATAACCTGTCCGATTACTTCTACTAGAGCCATACTGCGGACGATGAGAATTATAACAATATCTTTCAAGCTTTTGAAGTGACAAACCTGCGCATCAGATTTCAACTTCTCCATTTTACTTTGCTGTTCCATAATTGTACGGTTCCCTTCTTCTATCTGAAACAAAAAAAGAAATGAGAGGCTTCACTCGAGGTTATTCTTTCCATATTTCAACTTTGAGTCATGACAGATAAAAGACATGGTTTGCGCTTCAATTACGAACAGCGAATGCGTAAACTACGACTATGTTGCAAGAGTGTGTGTTGTGAAAAGAATTAAGATCGATCTTATTCCAGCTTCTAACAAAATAACATAAAAATCCGCCGTTTCTTATTCAAAGAATATGCAAAGCAAATAGTAGGCAATACTAGGAACCTACCTGCTTTCGAAGCAATAGAATATTCTGCTCAAGAGCCGCTTTACCGGATCGTAATTCAGATTCCAAAAGATTCTGTTTTAGAAGAGCACACACTGTTAAAAATCCAACTTTGCTCCAGTATTAAGTCAGATTCATGAATTTGCAATGGTGATCCTCAATATCTTTACATGATCGCCTTCCCTGAACATCCATAACTTCTGACCATTACATGAAGTTCAGTCGAAAGAAAAAAACTCAGACTAAGACTACTACAGATGTTTCGAATCTTTTTTCACAATCAGGTAACAACACGTGTATTCAAGACTCAAACCTTCCCATGAAGTTCCGCCCTGAGAGAGTCCACAACCTGCTGCATACTTGCCAATTCCTTTCGATGTAATTCGTTCTCATGAGCTGTAATTGCCTCTGTCCTTCCTTGTAAATTTCCCAATGCCTCTGCCCTTGCCATTTGATCTGCACCCACGTTGCTTTGAACATGAGGTCGAGCAACATTGACCGTTCGTTTTTGCCTGTGATAATCTTCCAACGCAACTCCAGTAACACCCGGACGATCACAGGAAGTATCTGGAGTCGATATATCTACATCGAACAAAATAAACGTGTGTTAACATGAATGTGAACGAACTTGTATTCACCAGCCGAGACCAACCATAGCAGCCATTTGACTAAGACTTCCAACCTTGACAACAGGCAGAAGGTCTACATATTATAATTCTTAGACGATCAGAGACTTAGCAGAACAAGTTTCAGGAGATACTCGCGACCTGGGAGTGTCAATGAGTCATGATATCAGGAATAGGGAGTCAGCTAATAGGCAAAACAAAAACATAAGACAAACGAACTAAAATATGGAGGGCATGAATTACTTACCATCCGACTCCAAGATGTGAATGGGGACACTATGAGCACCATTTGCGATGGGATGAGACGCTCTGCGAGGTTGTTTGGTCCTTCGCCAACCTTCATCTTCTGGAGAATCAGGAACACTGTCCAGAGACCGTCGTGCTGCTTTCTTATTAACCCTTGGACGAGATCCTGAAGGAGAAATTTAATCGGATGAGGCGAATTAGAAAGCTTCATCTCCTCATATAAGTTGATTCACTCAGAAGTAACGGACTGGTGCTCTAAATGTAAGTTGAAAACGAACGGAGTGGTTAGTAAAGCTGTGTGAAAACATCAGAATACAAAACTTGAAACTAAGGTCTGCGTTGCACAAAGGCTTCAAGCTTATTTGTCACTTAAGATAGTGAACATAGAACGGTGACTACATTGGAAGAGTGCTCTTCCAGACCTGCTTGTTGTATGAATTGGTGGTTGACATATATATCAGAGAATGTTAAACCTGTTGTCATGGACACACCATTAAAATAATAAGTTACATCAGCTTTAATATGGTGATAACACCATGTCTTGAAGTGAAAAGAACAAAACGCCTCGCAAGACAATGAGCATCGCAAAGCGATAATCTTTTCTTTCGTAGACATCTTAAACCAAATAACACTTGAATGCAAAAGCACAACTGGCATCATACACACTTTTAATGACAGAAATGAAGAGCAGGTTTACGAAAATGTAAAAAGATTGAGTATTTGATTGCTGATGACAAGTGTAAGCTATACTCTTCTACGTATTCAAGACCCATATGACAAGGACAAGGACAAACAACCAGTAAATGCAATAATAAATGCAATTTGCTATGAAGTTGCAACAGCGAATCATACCCCCGCCGCCATAGCCGCCTATCAAATACAATGATTCGTCCTTTGCGACTATAGTATGCGCAGAACGACCACCGGGCCCAAGAGCTTTAGTGGCTTTACTCTTCTTTGGAACTTTCTCTTTATCTTGTCCAATAACTTCCCATTCGAAAGAATCGACGCAGCCAGGCTGTGGAGGACAAAGAATCTGTAAATAGAAATTGAGACAATTGAATTGGTTATAAGCAGTTCAAAAAAAATCGACACACGAAGACGTCGGGCAGATATTTCGAAAATAGATACTGAGACCAACAGATCTTGGTGCGAAGCAAATGTAAAACTTCATCTAAGCTGGAAGCATAAACATTTCCTACTTTGAAACCTTCGGATTGGCATGAAGCACTGTCAGGAAATTTGCGGCTATCGAAAAGTGACAGCCCTGGGGTCGAAGTTTTTCAAAGACCTTGAGAAGACATATGTCATCCAACCGTTGACCACCATTGCGTCCTCCATGGATTACAATTGCATTATCGTCAACCAGAGCAGCTGCATGATTGGAACGTGGAAGAGGAGGAACTCCTTTCACCCTCGGAGTCGTCCAAACATTCACTGCGGCATCATAGACACTGGCAGATTCTAACTGATCAGACCCAAGGATAATTTGCCCGCGAAAGACAGTACTACCGAAAATCTACAATTCCTGCTACAATATTCCTCGCCACCTTTCTCTCTTTCTCGTGCTGCTACACGAGAAAGCAAATATGCACTGAGTGACTCTCAGTAAAACTGCATATCCTGGAAATACAACTGAGATACAAATGGGATTGGTGTCGTCGTGCACCTAATTTCATCAGAAGAAACTATGCCACCTTCTCCTTTTCCGCCAAAGAGAACAATATGGTCTCCAAACGCAGTGAAAGTGTGATAGCCTCTACCACTTGGAGCGAGTCCATCTTTACATTTCAACTCCTCCCACACCAAACTGTCTGTACAAGACAACTACCGCATATTTAGCGAGCACAAACAAAGTACTGCTTCTCCCTCGAAAATATGATGCAGTGACGGTTAGCGGATGGGAACACGGTGTCCCTCGCACGTCCAGAAAAAAAATCAGTCCAGGTTTTGCATACCAACCAGTTCGGAGAATGGACATGTCGCCGAGCCACTGATCACCACCGTATCCGCCATAAACCAGAATAGCTTTAGGGTGCACAGGATGCGGGAGTGCAGCATGAGTTCCTCTCAGCTTGCCTGCGAGGTGACCTCTCGTCTCCGGACTAGACCACTGTCACCAGAATGCAAAGTTCAGAGCCATCTCGAAAAAATGTTCACTCTCGATGCGTGTTGAAATCATAGATACAGAAGCAGGACAGGATGAAAGCCAATTACCTCCAAGGTTTCGGTGTTAAAGACGTGAACATCTCCGTACATAATCGAGTGATCACTCCCTCCGATCACCCATATCTGATTACCACTCATCAATGTGGCGGTGTGGTAAGCCCTTGGTTCGAAAGGCGTATGTTTATGTAGCAAAGTCCATTTCGATAATTCAATGTCATACTGCCAGAAATCGTTGTAAAACTCGTTGCCATTGCGCCCTCCAAGGACGTAAACTTTACTGTTGACCAAAGTGGCTGTGTGTCCTGCTCGTCCCTTGAAACCTCTATGCCCTGTCAAGAACAAATCCAAACTTCACAATACATAAGCAATTCCCCAGCTCTCACAACCATTCAAGCCTCTTCAAAGTCACCTTGCGAAAACGAAAATCTTCAGTGTGCCCGAGTACAGATACAAAAAAGCCGTTCTCTAAAGATCCGCAGCGGTCACATACTGCACGGAAGCTGGAAATGTAGCATTCAGAATATTAATTCAATTTGGCTCTCCCAGAAGTTCGCTTTGCACGAGAAGACAGCACAGGTTTCAAATTCCAAAACTGCAGGAGCTGAAACTGTGAGTACCTGGGAGAGAGACCCACGGACACGGAGGAAGGTGGCGCATGAGTGCATATGATTCACACAAGGCCAAGGCGCCGATTGGGAATGATGCACCTCATTCTTCGCCACTGGAAACAATCAAGCAAAACAACGACTCCCGCCTCGCATCAACCTTGCACCGACGTGCCCCCGAAAGTAATAAAGAAAACTCTGCTCTCACAGAAATCACTACGATCCCAGAAGTGCAGCCTCATGAAGAAGGACCGAACTGAACTGTCCACGACCAACAATTACACCACCGCCTCGACCGCATAAACTGCACCACCATTCGTCAGGCGGAGAGAGAGCCCAACTTGCGCTTGGCAGAGCACAGATTCACAATGCAAGAATCAAAAGCGTCGCACGTCCACTCTTCCTCGATCGAACCGACCGAACAACCAACCTCCCAACCAACCAACTGTTCAAAAAATCTGTCGACAAGAAAGGCGAGCAAGAAGCGAGAGCAGAACAGAGCTCCTGCTGTGCCTGCACAGCAGCGGCTCCCCAGGCCGAGACAAGCGTCCAACGTCTTCAATGCCCAAGTGCGCGGAGCCAAGCGTCAAGCACAAGCCGTTGACTCAGAGCGTGCCCTCTGGCAACCGGCCCGCTCGCCCACTCGCCGGCCCGTTGAGGAGCCTTCAGCTCAACCCAGCCCAGCCCAGCACCAAGTTCCCCTGCCTCCGGCTGACATCGGAACACTGTGCCCGTGCAGCCTCGGCCCTTGCTATTTGAGGAAAGTCCTGCGGACGGGTCGCTATATAAGGGAAGTCCGAGATTCCAATGCCTGCTTTGGAAGGAATCCGGGGGATAGAATCTTCAGGCCTCGGGCATTAAGGGGAACGAGTGCGCAGTTCTAGACAAACCGCCTCGTTCATTATGGCTCTCCCTCTTGCAAAGCTAATTAGCGCTCTGCCGCATTAATGGTCGGCTGCTTACGCTGAGCTCTTCATAATTCCCTCTGCGTCATCTCCCCTGCCATCTGCTCTGCGGTTCCACTACGTGACAACATTCAACTCTGCTCTCCTATTCTCCTGCAGACTGGTGCACGACAATGGAGGGACAGACGGTTCTCTCGTCAGCTCGCTGCTGGTGCTGCTGGGTCGTATCTGCAGATCGAGCTCTCGAGGGTGCGACATTTGTCTCTAATCACGGAAACCCATCGCCGGGGCGAAGACATTATTACTACTCTCTGCTGAGCACCGCGAAGTCCCAGAAGTGTGGGCATGGAGTATGGACCTCGCAACGGAGTGATTGATTAGCTGCAGATGATGATGTCGAGCTGAGAGAGATGTGCGAGTCCACCATGGCCATGGTGCCAAAAAGTGGCGGCGGAAGTGGTACACGACTGAGGTCCGTAAGTACCGTCCGGCATCGAGACTGGTGGTGGTGTCGTATCGAGCTCTAAATCTTCGGCCATCTTCTCGTCCTCGGAACGAAATCTCAATACAAATTAATATTTCTTTATTAGGTTTCCAAATTAACGGTCAGGCCATGAATTAAATCAGAGGGGGCCCGAAAACTGCGCAACGAGACAAGACAAGGAGGAGAGCGAGAGGAGAGGCCGTCCTCGGAGAACGAGAGTTACGGCGAGCGGAAGTGGATAAGGCGGCTTGGGACTCGGGCAGGGAGGGAGGGAGGGAGGGGCTCGGGGGCTGTCGAGTGCCGGAACTTTATGTCGGCGGGGCAGGCTTTGCTCGGATTCCACAGGCCCCTCATACATCCGAGAGCATCTATCTTCGCACGGCGTTGCTGCGTCCACTCTCGGAGCAGCCGAGCCGCTGCTCGCGGCCACTGGAAGATATTTGAATGTTGCAGGCCGAGGCCGAGGACGAGGACGAGCTGTAACTTCTTGGCGAGAAGGAAGGACAGCGAGATCAGTCCACTCCAGCGCGAACTTTGCTCGGACTGGATATGGGAGAATCCCTGGTTGCCTTCTGTCATGGTCGTCGACATCGGTAACATTATGTAGCCGAGGTTTTGGAAGGACTGGATATGGCAGCCCACCATTCTCTGAGGACGTACAAGTAGTGACTGATTGGAGCTGTTCCTGGCTCTTGCGGAGAAATTGGAGCCCCATATCCGACAGGAATTGACATCACCGCTACTTCGTTGGACAAAATGCAGTGCGGTGTCCTTCCAGATCTCTGTGCTGCTCGTCAAATTTCAGGATGGTCCGCGAGGTGTGGTGTTGAATGTTTCCCAACTGCCACTTATGGTCCAATTGCGAGAGCTATGGTCTTCCGGACCATCACGTCTTCGAAATTTCTGTACACTCCTCATCTTTCTCGTAGATTTGTGCCTGTCGGAATCGGGTTGGGCTCCAAACCGTTCAGAGTGAGAGCTCAGAGTAGTTCTGGTGGAGATGGGGTTGAGAAAAGTGGAGATAAGGAAGTTCAGGAAATGCTGGTCGAGATAGTGAGGCTCGAGACTGGAAAAGTTCGAGTGAATGAATTCGTCGAGGAACAAGCGAAGCACTTGGCGGACATTGCGGAAACAGCCAATGAGGAATACGCCAGGATCGCCGAAGAAGCAAGGCGAAGTATGGACGCAGCTGGCTCTAAGGTATGGTGACAATACGGCGTATCTTCGTGATTCTTGCAATCCTCGTTGCTCTGAAGCACAACCCTCTTCCCTTCTCTGTTGGTCTTCTTCTTGCTTCGAAGACATTCCGGCTTGTGTTCGTGAATTGGTTCGATGTTTTGATCCCATCGTCACTCATCCATGTTACGGAAATAGTTTCTCGTGCATTTGCTTTGATTACTTCTTCGCGGAAATCTGCAGAAAATGTGTTGTTCACAATCTTCCTCTTCACAAAGCATCTCGTACAATTCCGCTACTTTTTCCTTCTTCCAACTTCTGTGAGTAAGTGACCTGAAGCCACTTACAAACTAGGATAGTTCGTCAGCGTGTACAACCTAGTTTGTGAAATGTACGCAGCAGGATTTTCGTACTTTTGTTCGGAATTGAGAGCACGTACAGCTCATAGGAGATTGCTTGAAGATTCAGAGTTCGGAATTTGAAGCTAAGCTCAATCAGGGAAATTGAATTTAGCGAGTATGCATCAAATCGAGCACGGATATGGGGTTGCAAGTTTATCCTTAGAGAGCAAGAGAATGTTCATGAGACGGGGAGGAGAAAGAGCTCATTCTTCTAAAAAAATGTTGTGCCTCAATAGAATATTCACACACGGATTGAAGTCTTCAAGTAGTCCACTTTCGCGTTTGTACTGAAGCATAGAGGAAGCTAGTAGTGCCACCACTGTTAGCCAGACGAGTCCATCAATTGGTCAGTGATGTTCTCATCGCAACTAGACTCTGAATATCTCCAACCTCACCACGTCTAATTTTCTTTCGTGCATTGACCATCTCCGAAATGAACCCTGAAGTCAGGAGAGCGGAGCCAGGTCGGCCCTCCTCGACCTTTTAGATGAAAATTGTCCAGGAACTGCTGTCAAAAGTCGACACGGACGAGTGACATAGAAGAGAGGTGCTCTATGAAAGTGATGACAAAACTGCTGCAAGTTGGTCTTTTCTAAGAGGGCCCATTGAATTGGCATGTCAGGTTCTGGAAGAAATGGACATTAAAGCGTCAGCATTCGAAGAGGAGCTTGCAGCAGCGCGCGCGCAGATAGAAGCCGATGAAGCAGATCTAGAAGCGTTCGAGAAGAATGTGGAGCAAGCGCGAAGTGAAGGACTCTTCTTCAAAGAATTGTACAAGACTGTAAAAACAAAATCACCTGAAGAGCAACAGCAAATTAAGGAGAAGGCAGAAGTTGTGACTGATACAATCAGGAAATCGGCTGGATCGAAATCTAGGCGCATTCTGTATGGAGTTCTTATCTTTCTTCTCACCTTGTCCATAATCGAAGCGGGCTCTTCTGCCAACGTCCAACTGCCAAAACTGGCAGTTTATATCTTTATTTTACTTGCTCTCATCGTCCAGTTGACATATGAGAATATGTTATCTGGTAAGAATAAGCAGGGAGATAAAGAGGATTAGATGAAGTTTTCACGGGGTTCTATCTTCGCCCGTCCATTTTTTGAGTTATCCTGTCGAAAGATGCAGGCAGTAGATTACTTAGCTGTCATTTCACTGTGCACTGCGCATGTTTCAAGCGTAGTGGTGAAAAGCTGAGCTCTCATTGTAAATATACTTGTGGGCTGGATGGAAGAATTTCGAAGTGTAATTTTTTTTCACTCTTTGTAAGTGGTCTTGTTTTGGTCTGCGGATTTGTGTTATCATAGAATTTTATATATCTTTATACACCAAACGATCTATTTATTCTCTAGTGCCCGTGGACTCGCCTTTATCAACAGTGCTGGTGGATACATGGCTACTTTCACAGATGGAATTTGCATGAGATGTTTGTGTATTGAGGCAAAACTACCAATAGAAAGGTCCCCGATATGTTTCTATATTTATGACGGTAGCTTGCAAAGCTCTGATTCTAATATGCAGGGTGTCATGTCTTCACAGATTTACAGAGCATATTTCTTGGGCCATTATAGAAACATAACTTGGACGATCAAAATAAGGTAAATCTTGAAGATACGTTTTATACACAATTTCCTGTGCCTCTGTGGAATATTGAAGGGCAAATAGTCATCACGAAAAAAAGTGAGAATAAACTGATTTTGTTTTTTCTCACATATAATCCACACTGGACGTGCTCAGATGATTTGAAGTCGTCGAAAGATAGTCATGACAATGATGAAGTCCATCATGACCGTAATCAGCGCACGTCGTTGGCGATATGCTTAATACTAATCAGTGCACGCAATTCAGTTATAATTCGTAAATTTGTTCAACCTTAGACCTAAAAGAAACTCCCCAAAAAAGATCTTCAAACACATGAGTTTGAAATATTGCTTAAAGCTCTTTGATGAACTTGAAGAATCAAAATTTATGGTTTAGAAGTTCGAAAAGTGGAAACCTTTCAAAGCTTGTGTTTGAAATGGAATGATCAAACCTCTCCCCGACTATGAATAACTATCTCGGTTTGAAATTTTCGAATCACTATTTGTTCATAGACCATCTAAGTTTCACGTCTAACAACTAATCATCCTCCATCATCCGCCCCTGTGCACTTCGCTCCTATTCGAGCCATGGCATTTCTGGTTTCTACTTCAACCAAGGTGCAAATCCGGAGAAAAAAATTGGGCAAACCCCAGACTGAAGACTACTCCACTTTCAGTTATAATGTCCTGCCAGAAGAAGATTGTCGCACAAAACTAATGATTGTACAACGACGAAGCTTGGAAGCTTAAGATAACTCACATATTCGATACCTACAGCTAGAAATTTGTCAGAGGGTCCTAAATTTTGAAAACAATCGGTACAGTCTCTCCCTTCTCCATGTACCTCAATCCCATTCCGCTGTCCACACCAATTTTATAACCCAGCTCTTCAGACTCTCTTCCTTTAGGTAGCAAACTATATACAAAGATATTAGTGAACTAACTTCACTCAGCTAGATGGAATTAAGTAAAGCCATCTGACGTAAGGATCAAAAAGTAATAATTGGTGAGACAATGTAGTTTACAGTGAGTGCTACCCTGACGTCGAGTGCAAACATCCTTCACCTGGTCTCTACGCGTAAATCACGTAGCTATTCTTCTCAAACCGTACAAAGTGCTGCCCACGTTACCGCGGCGTAGTCTGAAATCTGTTACAAGCAGCAAAAGTTTCTACCTTTAGAATATCCATGACCTGCTAGAATTTGTGCACACAAGGACATCCCCGTATCCAAAGACTTGAGTACGAGTGGCTTCAAGTTCACGTTAATAACATATCTCAACGAGGGAATGCAATGAGGGAAACTTCTATAAAATTCTAAGTGTTCCTTGTTAAAAGGTGACAAGTCGTGACGTTACCTTGAGCACTTTCCTCCAATGGCGTCGCTTTTCAGTCATCTCTTTCTCGTGATTGTTCCACACTCTTGAAACTTCGATGTCTTCGATCGTTCATTGACTTGGAACGGCTATGTGATTCATCATCTATACTTTTCATCTCTGATCTCCACGATGAATCCTTGACTGACTTGGAACGTCGTGTATCTAGCCTCCGCAACCGCCTCCTACTAGCTCGAGGCTGGACTAATAATAAGCGGGACATAACATAGGCCAGAACCTCCTCCCTATGGGAGAATGTAAAATCCAAATGTGCATAATCGAACTCAGAGTAAGAAGCTTTGCAACCTGCACTTTTCAGCGTTTGATAGTGTTTCAGAATCATAGACTTAGGAATCAATTTGTCCTTTCTCCCCGCGACTACATCAATCGGGATGTCAATCTGATCGTAGTTCGCTCCAATGTCTAAAGGCTTCTTGCTCCCATACGCTTTCAAGTTGCCTGCCTCCCCAAAATCAAAAAGATTGAAGTGTTTGCTACGCATCATTTGAGCTAGATGTAGCGCCACCCCGTAAGCTATCCCTGGCATGTCCTCCATGTTGTAGTGGGTCATCCCTAAAGCCCCAACCCAGTTCGACGTATCCCCTCCAACAGCGTAACTCATCAGCGTCTGTACCAAGCCTCCCAACGCTGGGTAATTTTGAAAATCTCTAGACAACTTATTGAAAACCATACGGAAGAACTTAGTAGGTATGTACAATCCAGGAACGATGGGTCTCAGAAATGGTTCTAGTAACGGGAAGACATATTGCATAATCATGCAAATTGGTGGAGCTTTTTCATGAAAACCAGCTGGAGACAGAAGAATAGCTCTCTTCATGTAATGGGGTTTCCCCTCCAATCGTCTGGTCACTAGATAGATTATCATAGCAGCTCCACCGAGACTGTGGGACACACCACATAAAGAATATGGCAGATTCTCTGTTAATCCAGAACCAGATGAGGAGGCTATTTCTTCTTCACTCAGTAAGTGCAAGTGCTTCAGCTCGTTCATTTTTATTTCATGCACTTTGTCTAGCATGGCAGGAATATCTTGTGTACCATGCTCGTTCACGGAATACCTCCAGTATCTGCGCCATAGACAGTAAATTAAGTTTAAAGTCTGTAAAGCGCTCGTTGACTTAAAGCCTCCACGACTTTAAAAAACTATTTGTAATAATGGACGGGTAGATAAAGCTTGAAATGAATGAACATGACTACAACCAAGTTCCGAAGGAATGAAAACCACATCCTTGAAAAAAAGCAAATGCAGGAATCTTGATGACTATAGTCAACAAACTCACCGTTGAGAAGATATATTTTTGTTCACATGCTCACGAGAAACAAGCCCACGGAAGTTCCCCAAAAACACATCATAACCTACACGATATTGACACTTTTCAGCAAAACGTAGAAGTTTAAAGCTCGGCAAGAGTAAAACTTGCTCATTAAAATATACGTTGCATAAGTACAGAAAATACAAGTGAGCATTCGTGTTGAAGATAAAAACCGTACATAAAATAAACTTCTTGATTGTATAAATATCTCACAAAGCATCTGTAAGGTAGTGAAATGTTGCTCATTACCTTGATCATAAGCTGCAAAGGCCTGTGAACCAACGACTCCATTTGAAACCCATCTGCACATTCAATCATGACACCCACCGTCACTGACCACAGGTTTGGAGGTACAAAAAGAATATAAAGATGTGTAGTATCTGACCAGAACATAACAAATCATACTATAGTGTAAGTTATACCAAATCATATTCATGACGGATACTAACAAGACCCAATTAATTGCAAAACATTGCATACTATCATAAACAATTTAAAGGATGAAATAAAAATAGCCTCGTACCCCAGTGATGAGTCAAGAATACCATGCTGCAAGTAAAGAACCTTCTTGGAGTCCGGTCTGCGAAGGAAATCCTAAATATGTCAGATTCCCAAAAACTTATACACGTTTCCAGTGAGGAAGTCGTACAAAAAATGTCTCATTAAAATAACCTAAGATACAACACAAGTAGTATTCATGTATAAAAGACAGGCAATTACGAAAAAAGGGATATGTTTTGAACCTTGGTATTCGCTCCATTGCGATAACATATCCATCTCCAGTGGTCACCTTCAGAGATTCGTATGGATAACTGCATCACACAATAGGTTAATATAGCGATATTGTAACATACAAATAACAAAACTTTTGGATGTCACTTTTACGTGATAATTAAAACGGCACCAACGAAAGACAGACCCTACAAACTCTTATCAAATTTACCCAACCTTTTGATAGCACAATACGAAAATCAATACTTGATGATGTAGAAGGGTTGTTTCACAGAAGTGTCACTGGCCATAAAACTCACGATATGAATAATCATATCTTTATTGATAGATGGTCAAAACCCCTATATAAAAAAAACAACGGAAAGTAGATAAAGGGAACTGGAGGCAAAAGTTGCGAGAATGTGTGTTATCTGTACCTACCCCAAGGCAGTAATGAAATCTCCGCAGGTCCGTGCATCTGTGTTCAAAGTGTGTCGACGTTTCCGTTGTTCAAGTTTCAAACTGGGATCTGAATCTCCAAGAGTAGCTTTATTCACTACCTCCGAGTTCTTATCGATCTTGGAAGAATTCGAGAGAAATATCTTTCTCAGAATTGACTTGAATGTTTGAAAAGGAGAAAGGACGCAATATATACAATGTCGCATGACCTCAAACACCCTCTCAATAAACAACTCCACGCCAAGTTGCAGATCCTGCCATCCAAAATCACAAACAGAATTTATTAAGAAGAGCCTCTGCAAGCATCGACATCGATACCAAACTGTTAATTTAACTACCTGTCGACGATATCTGTTAAACATACCAGACGAAATTGGCGTATTTAAATTCAAAACTTTAACTGATGAATAAAATTACCTCAATTACACCCCGTCGTCGACTGTCTGTAGTTCGATGCGCCAGATTCTCTTTTACACCATTGAAGTGTTTACTGGCAAGGGAGTACATGGTTTTTAGCCTTTCACTGCTGCTGGTTCTGCGTGGCATATTACCATTATGAACCTTTGAAGTGAAATTCCCTGAGGAAGACTGCCTCCTGAGACCGGGAGTCATACCAAGTATCCAACGTAGTGGCCACGTCAATTTCCGAATGAGACGTTTTATCCATGAACCCCTTCTATCATGCCCAAACCTACTGAAGTTGCTACTGCGTGATACACGAGAGGTCTGGGAGGATGGGGATGATGGTATGCTACTGTCGTCTTCTTCCATATCTGTAGCGTATTCCGATTCCTCATCTGACTCCGTTGAGTCAAAATCAAAATCGTGGATGAACTGGTTGAATGAAGACACTCGCCTGCAAGTATGAACACAACAACGTGAGTCATAGAAAATACAGAAATTCATCGCACACTCTTCTGAACTCTGAAGTTTAGCTGCATACTCTCATAAAGTATTACACAAGTCAAACTGCTCTTTCGAACTTAATGCTAATAATCCCAATTGACTATTACATACTCTTCCATCCATCTGGGGATGCCCGGGGCGCGAAAAGTTGGATGTAACTCCCAGCCCGTAACACCTTCCAAGGCACTGGCTTTGCCTGGCAGCACTGCGAGTACGATCGCTGAAAACCCATTGATCAATTTGACAACGTTGTTGAACGACTCTTGGCTGAAAGTCTTCAATGATCTGAAACGAACAAGAAATACTCTGTAAGCTGACTCCGTCTGGTACTCCACTACATTACAAAATGACATACAAAGCCTACACGAAAGAAGTCAACTTCCAGAAACCAACAGTTCCCCCATCAATCCAGCGGCTCGGTAGAATCAAACTGCGAACGTGTAAACCCGATCTCATTCATATAATTCCACGGATTTTAGAACACGAAGAAAGACATACGATTGGCCCAAATACAGAGCTGCAGACCAATAGCCGTGGTGCTCATGGCTTTAACAAATTGATGACGCAATGGTTCGCTTGCCCAGAGGTTCTCTAAAACGTACAAACTCTCTCTAGCAGATTTCATACTATGGTTCCACCTCCTTACAAGGCGATAAGACGGTGATTCCAAACACCATCCAATAGCCACAATACTGGGTGTCGTGTGCGGTGTAATCTATGAAAAGAGTCTCACAATCACGATCAGTCGCATACATTCCTCGAGGATCAAGAACCTACTCTTTGGCCACTCCCAACACGCTGTCCACAAGCCTCTGCATCATCGTTGATACAGGGCGATCCGTCTGCTTGGAAAATGAGAAAGTCCAACAATACAACTGCTGCAAAACTCTGTGCACTTAGCAACAGCATCTCGGCTGATCATCGGCCATGTGGCCCCAAGTGTTGTCGGAGAAGGGGAGCAAGGACAACAAGACTATTGTCGGTAAATTGCACTTGATTCCCAAAGAGCCCCTTGACAACGACTTTGATACACCTGCCGTGTATGATTGGTCGCTCACTCGGAAGCCTGACCAGAAAGAAACGCAATGCGTGGCGGTAGCGTGGCGAAGCAACAGACTCCGTTGCAAGTCACCCGGAGAGTAAACAATTCCAGATCCTTGAATCCCTGGGAACAGGAATTGTAAGGATGGCGCATATGGGTTCCAAATGGATCGCACCAACTGACGAAGAAACACACGGCTCTGAGGCAAGCCGCGGAGGGAGGAAGTTCTTTACAGCTTTGCCAAAAGTTAGAGAGATCGAAAGTTCTCGACCAGATGCTCTGCCACCGCTCCTGTTGACGTAGAAAACCTCAAACTCCTCCGACGAGAGCAGAGGATGGATTCGGATAGGCCCGCGGAAACTCTTTGCCCAAGAAACTCGGGAGGACACCGGCAAGGAGGCCCGAATTTCCAGCAGATAGATCGGAGCGCAGTCCAATAAAAACGCACCAGCACGACCGGCACCAGCATTCATTCAATTGCCGTCCTGTTTCTTCAACCCCTTCCGCCTCTTCTTGGCACCACACAAACACACCCCCCGATTCATGCCCTGCCCTTCCAGAATCAAACCTGTGGTCTACTCCAAGACTTCCACCCCATCAGCAGAACTATCGCCTCCCCATTTCTCCAGGCCCAATCAATTCCCGGGCAATCATTCGGCCAGATTCCACTGCTATTCAAAGCCCGATCTACTCGTGCGCGTCGAGTTCCATTCCCAGTCAGGCGTCTGTCGTCGCCCGTGAGCGCTCTTCTACTCTGGCCGACGAGCCAAGCGAATTGTTTTACATTTTCTTGCGCGCACCAATGGCGCACATGAGAGACATGGAGAGCGGGTTTCGGTGTGGGACCTCGAGCGCAGCGAGCTTTGCGATGGCAGAATTACGGAGCCAAATGTTACCCTGGGATGTCGACAACATCCGCTTTTTGGCGCCATGGCGACACGTGGGGCGCCGAGAGTAGACGGAAAGTCTGGTGAATACGTGGTGAACGGGCCCGTTCAGTGACTGCGCTTCGCTCCACCTGCATCGACGACGGAGGTTCGCTCTGTCCCGTTTACCCGCCCGTCTGCTGCGTCGCAGCGCCGGAGCCCGACGGTGACGCGTGCCACTTCCCGAGAGAAGTGGTTTCGAAATTCCATTGGTCCATCGAGAACTGCGGACAAAACCACAAATATACGCGCGGCTGCCCGTCACTGTAGTCGTGAGTCACTTCCGGGCAGTCGTTCGATATCCTTGCATCGACGGCTTGGTGGCGTCGGGGGAGACCGGTAACGCTAGACATGGTGTTCTTGTCAGATAGCGAGTAGCGTAGTCCAAAGGATAGGAAGGCTCCGTTGCGGGGGTAGGGTGGGGCCATGTCAGATATCCATATCGAATGGTCATCATGCGATGGATGACGCGGCCAACCCGAATCGGACGCGCGGTTGACGTGTGCAATGCTTCCAGGGGGCAGACGTGTGAATTGTCCGTGAAGTTTCTGATGGCCTCCGGTGGCTCTCGTTGTCGCACACTTCGATAACGCGTACATTGCGAGCCGAGGCTGGCGGAGGAGTGCTCCGGCAATTCGAGGTTGGAGTTTGACAAGGGCACCCAAGTCACCCACTCGTGCTAGTCCAACCAATCCAGCACAATTCTCACATAGTCTTCTCAGTTGTATCTTCAAATCGGTGTTATTTGCACTGCCCGGCTTGAAGGACGAATTCGTCCTTGAGAATCTAGACGGGCCTTAATCATTGAGGTCTTTCCATACATGAACTGTGGAGAAGGCAGCTGGTCTGATTGCATCTATTGACAACTTTGTAGGCAAGGAAGAAGGTTCAGGCGAGTAATACGAAAGCATTCATACTATGGCGAAGAAGCGAAAATTGTCAGGAAGGAATGTTTCTCCGGAAATAAAGGTAGAAAAATATAAGTACAGTAACTGATACTTTGTAATCTTCTGAAGCTAACTGGATCTTCCTTAAATTTACCCTAAGGAGATCTACAATTTCTTCCTTTAGACCCATAATATGCCCACCAGTGGGAAACCCCCTCGTTAGGAGACCTTGACACCTAGCTTGCTCAGGCTCAGGCTATTTTTCCTCTCGGCCCTCCACAGCGTATCACGCTATGAGGGTGGCGCATAACAGGCACTCGTCCTCTTGCGGTTTGTATACTTTCAATTTTCTCTTTCGTGTAGCTCCTCTTCTTGTAGCACTGTCTTTACCAAATATCTAATCAAATATCTCGATCATTGACACTACATTGTCTGATTACGTATCTGTGATGTTAGTCTACATGTGGGCGAATCCCCTCGGACCAAGGCTCATTCTTTCGCCAATTTTCTTCACCTCTCATTCAATTTGACAAATTTCAGTTGGACGCTGCTAGTGGTTGGGCACGTTCGGGTGAAAGTCTACATGCCAATAAAGATGACCGGGGCCACTTTTTCACTTTTGAGAAAAAGTGAATGTTCATGATTTGGAATAAAATCTGCTTCCATATAGTCTTTGTCGGTCATTATAAGTACAATTGCTAATATATCGATCTGTTAACATAATTTCACTGCTTCATGTTCTTGTTATGTTCCTTTGCTACTTATTCATTCTCTGATTTCATGTCAACTTCATTTTGCTTTTAGTGGGCCGCATGTTTCAAGGTTTTTGAAATAGAGTGTCCAATTTTTCCAAAATCTGTATTTTTTCCCCTCCGCGATACTGTAATTAGCACACAGCGAAAATATGTTACGAATTCGTTATCTGACAAGTCTATTCTAGTCAAGAAATATAGAAAGAAGTTGTGCTAAGAAAATCTGGACGTCGTGTTCAAGGATTTTCATGGCTATAAACATCATCAGATCTAAAACGATGACATCTGTTGTCTTAAAATAAATGTGTATAGTTTTTCCTATGCATGTAATAATTCCTGGGATCTGATCTTTACTTACGAACGGGATATGAGTATTAAATGGATTTTGATATTGTGACCTCACCGTTGAACATATTTGTTTCAAAGAAAAGCCCAATACGTGTCCTTGGAAGTTCCAATAGATGTTACCAAGATACTAAATGACGCATGCACATAGGGAGATTGAAAAGAAAATCTCATAACCAGAAAATGTTGTTGGTCAATTTTAGATGACTATCTAGAAATGAGCCCAGATAATCCTATGGTTTCTAGACCTGAACTTCTCCTCTTTCATTTGAGTATTTGGATAATAGTGGTGCAATGATTTTTCTCAATTTCGCTGTCTCATTAGGCTACTCTTTCACTTTACGTCACTCAGCAAGACGATTTATTAATTAAACAACTTTCCCCCAAAACACGACCACTGCTGTCTCAACTTCATCCTTGAATTGTAAGTTCGGTCCAAAAGCTTCACGTAAAGTAGTAGGATGAATCCCATTTTAGGTCAAGCGTCATGAAGGAGAGCTCCTTGCGAAATCTCATATCCATTCAAGTTTCTATAAGATTTCTTTTGTTTTTGGGCATTACTTTGAAATAATTGTGGGATTTTTATACAATCAAGGATTTATTTGATATTTTATTAATCATCATAGAGTTTCTTTTATATCTTATTTCAAGTTTTATAATATTATGTGATTGATGCTCATTACAAGCAATGCTAGACTTTATCTCAATAATTTCAGTTCATTTTTTAATATTTATTTGTTATATTTTAAAATCAATGTACACCTTGAAATATATGTTAATGTATTCACTCATGGAGTCATTTGATTTAATCAATAAATATTGACATTTATATATTAAATTTTATTCATATCTTCGAAATTTAAAATATGTCAGTTCAATTTATAATTTTAATTATACCTTGATTAAAAAAATCTTGTGAAAATACTCAATTTGATCACATTCATTCACTTTTTACATTGATGAGAATAATTCAACAAATTTGCAATTTATTCAATTTGAAATTTTGAAATCAACACAATTAAACTGATATCAATCTGCTCTTTGATATGTTTTTCTAGGGTAATGCTTTATTCATAACTAGATGTTTTAGTATGAAGCATAGTTTTAAATTTTGATTTTAATGATATCCTAAGATAATCACAAATGAAATATCTTCATTAATTTTATTGTTTTTACTTGCAATGTTTATTTATAAATTTACACATTATATTTTTTAATTTTTTTAATTTTTTCTCAAAATTAAGTATTTGTGGATTATATGCTAAAACATACACTGAAATTCATTTTCAAAAATCATTTGCCTAATTTACTTATATCAAGAGCCTCAAATTCAATTTTCATGAATATTTAAAGTATAATGAATTAATTTTTGATCATGAACTTTTTAACTTTTATTTATTCTCCAATTTATTTGTGAAATTCAAAAAACTGAAATAAATGAAAGATGATCTTTTTTCTAATAGATTAGAGAATTTTACAATTTTGAGCTTCTTTGACATATCTTTAAAATCATAGATAATTTTTTACAAGTGTAGATTGCTGTTAAAAATGAGAAATGCAAAATAAATTGAAAAAATGTCTGACTTCATTGCTTTTGATTATTCAGTTTATTTTTTGTGTGAAATTATATTTTAAACATGTAACTTTATAATTTTTCAAAAATGATATGATACTTTGAAATGGTATCCGCCCAGATCCTTACTGCAGCGACGCCATCGCAGATTTTAAGTTGATTTTTTTAACATGACACAATAGTACTAACAGATTTGACTTCACACAGAGATTGGATGAAGAAGTCTTATTTTGTTGATATAAATGTTCAAATTTTTCTTCTCAACAATTTTAGTATAAAGTTAAACAAAAAGTACATTATGAACATCCATATGTATGTTAATATCACTAAAGATGACAAAAATGGTACTACTCTTTTGAACTATTCGTAGATTTTTAGCTCCTAATTACATTTATTTTTTTTAATGTCATTGAGTATCAAAAATAATTACGTAAAATCTGATTCATAGTATCTGAATATCTATAACTTTTTGCAAAAGATTATATAAGATTCATCTTCATTATATATGTCGTGCATCGTTCTGCAAATCATTTTTCATTGAAATATGACTTGAATGATATTTGCTAGTCTATCACATCTAAATTTTTTCAAGAGAATAAATAAAATTTCTGAGGTAATGTATTGTATAGATTAAAAGTTAGTATAAATTAAAACGAGAAGTATAATCAAGATCATCAATTTGAATCATCTACACTATGAAATGTTTGATATACACTCAATGAAGCAAGATCTTCATAAATGTTTTGTTAATGCCAGTTTGTATATAAAAAAAATTTAACACATATTGGATTTAATGATGAGCTGCATAATAATTTTAAGATGACTGTTCATACTGTATTTCATGTGCAATAATTTTTTTTATAATAATTAATTAATATAAAAATGAATCTATTTAACATTATCATACTTTTAGAAAAATTGAATCAATTTATCTTGAGCAAGTTGGCATGATGAACATAAGATTTTCAATTAGATTACAACAATCTCCAATATTAAAATAAAATAATATAAGATTTGATGTTCATATATAGAATATCATTTACTGTCATATATATATGAATGAATGAATGAATGAATGAATGATGCATTATTCTTATTGCAGATTTTAATTTTTCTAATTGAATAAACTTAAGTAAATTAGAAAGCACTTTATTTTCAAAAAATCACTCTTCTCTCATGTTTGAAACAATCTGTATGAAATCATCTTTAATTTTATTGGAAAAAATATACTTATTACCTCTTTTCGTATCCTTTAAGTTTGAAAAAACTTATACGACATTAATAAAACATTCAAATTTTCAATGTTTTGTTATGCCATGATGAAATGTTTATTGTTACACCATATGTTTTAAGTATGTCCTGTCATATTGAGATATGTTCCTCATATCCAGTTTTGATATGTAGCTAGTTTTCTTTTCTATAAAAATTTCAGTGTCCTTATTGACATAGTTTTCTTGAAGGTGAAATTTCCTTCATGATATCTCTTTCTTACAACCCTCGTCTACTGACTAGGATACTTTGGAAGCTTCAAGAACCATTTTGGTACCTTGACACAAATCATATGCCTATCTTGATTGCCGGTTTCACCTCGGGTTGCATGATACATTCCTATATGTCAGTAGAAACTTTTTCTATAAGACTTATGTTGAGTATGATTGTAAAAAGCAATGTAAGCCTTAGCATCTTGTTGATTGTTTGACTCAAAATTAATTTTAAGATATATGAAATTTGCGGTTATATGGAGTGAATATCTCATTGAGATCATAATCATCAACCACCTTATTTTATTTAATCCATTTGGACAATGTTTGCCTATACAGTACAAATGAGTAATATATTGAACTTCTAGAGTGGTCAAAATACATGTGGAGCAGAAATAAAGTTGTTTAGCCTAACCTATAGAGTAAGTTATGGGTTATGAGAAAATGCGTGTGTACGTTATGTCCGTTGACACATCTTTCACCGGACGATCAGTCGAACACTTTCGCTTTAACGAATATAGCAAAAAGGAGGGGAAGCTTTCACGATAGAGATGGAGCATTTCACACGTTGTCGGATGAATAAATGGTTCATCTGTTTTCACCTTACGGTAATCTATCGAACGAACAATCCCGTTTAGAAGATTTTGGAAGAATGATTTGGTCGGTGTGGTTAAAACTGTATTAATACTGGATTTCTTGGAGTGGAAAATGTAAATACTCTATTTGTAATACAGTATTGACATTTTCAGAAATCCAAGCGGGGGTCAACACGGGCAGGCAGCCATGTGGATTCTTGTTCCCCGACTGGTTGTGTCTGGTCGGGAAGATGAAAACCGGCTTAATGGAATACTGTAGGACTTTAATCCTGTCATGGTCAGCCATACCATGTACTAAGGTATGGCCGAAAGTTGCAGAATGCTCGAAAAAACGCAGCATTCCCACCATCGGTCCGGACTCAGGAGGAGTTTGTCCATGAACCCATTGTGCGTGGTAAGAGTCTTAAGTTTCTCGTTTCGAGATGCAGTAGATTTGTGGATTCGGAGGAGAGCTCTTTGCGGGTGGATTGGTCAGCAGGATTGCAGATTAGTGAGAATTCTTGCACATCTATCTTACTATCGTTAGGATAAATTTGCGAAGAGTTATGTGCAAGAAGGAATGGGTAGCGTGTTGTGGGCTGCGGAAGACAACGTGGTCGCACTTTTGAGTGCTTTCGGGAGAAGTCCTTCGACCGCTGTCTTCCACTTAAGGAGAGAGTAGACTCCGCAAATAGTGTCGATTCATGTCTACTGAATTTGCCGGGAATGAATTTACTTTCATAAGCAGGCTATAAGTGAGGTTCTTCTTCGCCCGTTTCTTTGCACCTCATGAGAATGTCTCTCACAAATGTCTCTCGAAAAGTCGAACAACAGATTAAAATATGATTAAAATCTGATTAAATCTGATTAAAATCATGACCATCCGCGGATCTTGGAGGCCAGCGGAAGACTTTTACCTCCATTTGTTGAATGATTCTTCAGGCCAGTTGGTGCAAGCACAAGATACAGTTTCCGTAAGTTCTCACATTTGGTTTTGTGCTGCCTCATGAAGAGTAGCTATTCTAGTCAGATCTAATGCCCAACTTTGAAGCCCCTGTGTGTGACGTAGTTATCTTCGGAAGTTTACGTCGGTGAAGAACACTTAGGGTTCTTTGGAAGGCAGGCATATTCTCTCTTTGGTTTTGTATCGGCACGTCGAGTTCTCAGGTTTTACGTCATAACGTGTGGAGCTTCAACCGCCAAAACGGCGCAATAGTATTCAAACGTATGTGTCAGGCTAAAAGCACCTTTTGGGGTGTGCTTGTGTACAATTAGCAGCCGATATCAAATTGTTTAGTAGTAATTACAGAATGCTCCAGTAAAGAAAGGGTTTATAAGCTAATTTTCAACTTGGATGAGCTCCTCGCACCTTGACTGTAACGCTGGGAACATATGTGAGTTGACTTTGGAAACGTGTATGGGTCTAGTACGTCTTCCCTGAAAGGTGGTAAGGATGCAGTTTATATTTTTTCTCTGACATCCCTATTTTGGTCATGTCACTCAATTTGACACTCAAAGTCAGCTCCCTTTTGGGTTTTGACCTTTCAACTCCTGGTCCCTTTTCCGGCCGTGTTATTCTTCCTCGATCTTTTCACTCATGCAAGTAAATACAATCTGTTGTTGTCCATGTGCTCTGGTTTTTATCCTTACTGGCCGATGTCGTATGCCCGTGTCCTTCTTTCAGCCCGATCAGGCTTTGGCCATCCTTCGTCGATTGGGCATCGAAGGTCTCTCTACCCGTGAGGTTCTTTGCTCGGTGCACTTGCAAAGTACGACATAGTTTACCTTCAGTTCTCTCATGCCGTTTTCTCTATGATGCTCTGCATCGCATCTTTTGCAATTTCTGTCTCAGATTATTTTACAGTTTTGTAGCTGTTACTATTGTACTACAGTCCTTTCCTCCAACTTTGTGGGGAATGATGGATTTATCAAGATGTGCTCAACCTGTGCAACTACAGTACATTACTACCCTTCCACTGTCATTACCATAGATTTAGACATTAGGAGGTTGGATCTCCTCTTGAAATAGACTTCATTTGTTTGGACATTTCCACGTGTCATGACAAGAACCTCATGACGAAGGAAATTAAGGCCTGAATTATCAAAGATGATCGTCGAGGATTGAAAAGTTTTAAGCGGGGTTGATTTTTTAACACCATTTTTAAACAATGCTTGAAATGGCTTGAAAGTTGGTGGTCCTTGCATTGTGATTTGGGAGAAACTAGTTCGCACTAGTAATATCAGAACTGGAATGAAGCAGAAGACGATTTAGTGACGGAAAAGTGGAAATTTGGGGCAGTGGGCAGATCTGCGTTGCAAGTTCGTTAATCTTGAAATGTATGTTACATATATCCTCTGAAGAGAAACCAAACGTTCGTCTTGATTTGCCGCAACGAAAAGGCTTGAACGTCTGTTCCTATAATTTCGACAGTGAGCAGTCGGAACTCTGATGATCAACTTTGCACATTGTTCGGAGAAATAATCCATCAGCCACCTTAAATTCCTGATTACACCGAATAAAATGTTCAACTTTGAAAGATCTTGGGTTTAGAAACTGAATTTTCTTCTGATACAAAATTCTCAGACAATTTCCTTTGGTAGAACCCTAAGCGCCGCTGTTGGAAGTGTCTATGCGAGTTGATGCGAGTACTAGACGATCGAGGACACTGAATCGGAGGAAAGATCGAGTTGATTGAAGTCGAAGATGCGTTTCTCTGCAAAATTTTAGGCATGGTGGGTCCAAAACGCGTGACCAGAATGAGCCGCGGGAGAGGATTGGCTGGCCTAGCGCGTTTGCGCCACGAGTTTCACCGATTTCGCGAAGAGGTCGGTTGCATTCGTTCGTTGCCAAGGCTTGATCGCCGCTGGCCCTCTCTTGCCCGACTTGGTAAGCTACGTTGCGGGCATAATATCCTCATCAACAATTTCGATTATTACTAATAAAACATCAGATGACGAGGATAAGCTCTGTTCAATTTTTTTCTCCCAGCGCTTTTTATTGTGCAGAGATTTCATCTTGACAAGAATAATAAACTTCGTTTCGTGTCTTTTACTGTTTCCTTGCTGCATCCCCTTCATGACAGGTTTATGATTCTTTTGCTTTTGGACTCCAAGAGTTGTTGGCATGGTGTAAGCAACGAATAAGCTTTCATTGACGAGGATAAAAGCCTTGGTAAAGGGTGCTACGTTTCAGCTGTTGTTGGCCTGGTTGAGAAGACTGAAGGTTACTTTGGTTTCTCTAAGCTAATCTCTGCAGTTTAGAGCATGTATCCTGATCCACGTTATTACACATTGATAACCTGCAGAGATCGACAGCGAGGCTTCTTCCGAAGATGGTGCATTGTGGGATTCTCGGGAGCCGTTATCTGGGGTTTCTGCTCCGGCGACTGCTGATGTCGAAGCCGAAGGCAATGAGAATGGGGCTTTCAATGATGTCGCTAGTGAGTTTCCTAATAACGATGTTGAAACCTCACATGATATCCTGGAAACGAGCCAGCTGTGCGGCTGTCAGTGGGCTGGGAAAGGATGTACAGAAGTAAGGCATTGCCCCACGCACTTTGATGAAGGATCGGCAAAATGTGATAATGATCCAAGAACTGAGAAGATCACGTCTCCGATCGAAGAAGATAATCGTCATTGTGATGACTTGAAAATCAATCTGTTACTTCCTCTCCGGTGTACAGAACAATGTTTGGGTGATCTAGATGCAGTTCCAACCTCTGTCGACATCGAGCCTTCAGAAGAAACACGTGAACCTGTAAAGACAAATCAAACGTGTAAGGTTCCAGGGGATTCTGATGAAGAATCCAAATCAGAACAGTTTGAAGAATCACAGTATGGAAATCCAGAGAGCGAAACAACCTATAACCTCAAACTTCCTGATTGCCAAGTTGCGGCTGAGGATGACTCAGGCACGAGGAGCACTTTGGAAAATATTGAAGAAGATGGCGCACACCTGACCGAGAGCTCTGGAGAAAGACGAAGTAAGCATGAACTTTGTCAGCAGAAGCTGGATGGCCCGGACGAATCAAAAGAAGATAAAGATCCAAGAGTTTTAGGTCGAGCACTCAGCTGCCTCCCTTTGCTGACTAATCTGAAATTCCAGATTGATGGAGAGTTACAAAGATCCTATAACGAGCCATTTTCTTACGGCTCAACGGACGATAAGACTTTTAACAACATAGAAGAAGCCTCTCTATCGTCAAATGACGGGAGTTCTCCAGAACCCTGGATCTCCAATGCTTGCTTCGAGGACGAAATTGTGGATTATTCCTTCTCATATTCAGGTGCTCGAATTGCTGCCACTCCTTGTTTTACAGCAAATCCGTATCACAAATTTGGGAAATTGTTTTCGGTTCCACACAAGCACTTCGAGAGTCAAAATCAAGAGTCTGCAAGGCTTGACATCCACAATCCAGATGTTCTTTTTAGTGCAAGAAGCAAAGACGAGGACTCCTACAACCAGCACGTTCTCTTCAATTCCGAGAATTATATGTGTACTCCTACAGTCACAGTTCTTCCTTTGATGGATGAGAGGACACAAACGTCCCCAGATGTCGGGACTAAATCACTGGTAAGAGGTCACCGAGCCACACATAAGTAGAGTCCACGGTGAAATAGCATGCCTAAGCTCCAGGCTTTGCAGCAAGAACGGCGTTGGCTACAAAATCGTATGGTGAGATGAAATACATGACTGTCCACAATATGTCTCCACTACCATTTGATATACGTCTGTGTACATGCAGTGAGAGGTATCTATTCAAGTTCCTGTATTTGATTTGAGAGCCAGAGTGGTCATTGTGGAGGCTGCTTTTGCAGGAGAACGGAGAATTCGCGGATAACTCCAGAGACGTGAAAACCCCTGAGACGAAGGTCGTCGGTGCGCAATTGTCGCAGTCTATGTCTTCAGAAGACTGCAAGCGATCTCTTAAACTCGTGGGATATGTTTACGAAGAAATACCAACCAAGGTTGCGGCTCCGATCCCAGATCGTCTGATCTCTTGTGAGAAGTCGACGTCACCTATACGTACTTCTGCTGACGATATGCCCGTCGAAATAACTCAACCTTCCCTTATTGCTTCTTCTGGGAATATTCAAAGCATGCGACCTGTGGTTGCATCAGAAAGGGCAACAGTAAACGACCAAAGGCCTGGCTCCTCCCAAACCAATGCGATTCACAATACTTCCTCTAGGGACCATGAAGTATATGGTAATCGTGTGCAGCACCAAAGCGCTGGGATGTCAAGTTTATTCGCACTCTCTGGACTTGAAAGTTTGTCGAAGTTGGAAAATTACTTCAACCGAGACTCTGGATTGGCCACCAGGATGGCAACAAGGATCAGACACGCTCTAGAGGTGGGTGGAATCTTCAAACTTCGTACTAATCGTACCCCAATTCCAATTGGTATTTGGAATAATGTTTCGGGCAGGTTCAGGTGCTATCTCTCAGCTCAAATTGGCAGAACGCTCATTCCATACGCATCATCTATATCATTTCAATAGAATTCTGTACTTCGGACAGAACAGGCAATTGGTGAAGTTATAAGAACGAAGCAAGTTTTGAGGAGTCATGAAGGTTCTTCTTGATACCAAGAGCAAGTTGTTGTTTGCAGAGCCTTGGCGAACGCAGCCAGACTATTGCAGACTGGCGAACGCAGCCAGAGCCTAGGACGAGCTCTGCAACTGGGAATCAACGGACAATAGATATGAGAGGTCTCGCAGCATATCGAGCGCGGACTGGTACAGTTCCTTCAAGCAACGTTAGAAATCTCAGGTTGACAACTGGGTCTGACGTCGAACATCCAAAAGTCAAGATTGTTGGTGATTGGCAAGGGTACAAAGATGGTTCGGAAGGTTCTGATGCCTTGGGTCTAGCTAGTCGTTTGATTGAATCAAGTGAATCAGAAGAGCCAGAAGATTACTTGCAGAAAGTAATCGCAGCTTTAGATTCAAAACGAGACCTCTCGGCACGGTCAGAGTTAGCTCCAAGAAAAAATAATACACGTCTGCATGAATATGCTTCTCCAAATAGCATGGTACCCAAAGAGCAGAAGGAAGGGGTTGCGAACATTTCTTCGTCAGAGCCTCGTAACCTTGACCATGAACATCACTACGCTCATGGGACGCTCTCTCAAATGCAGAAACCAGGATGTTCAATTCACACTGCTGTAATGCCTGGTGACAGTAATGAGGTCAACGATGATACAAATGAAGCTAGAGACTTGATCAATGATGGCTTTGATATGCCTAAAAATTCAAGTGAAGAAAGAAGGTCCGTCAAGATCTACAAAGGAGCTCCTGCTCAGGGAGTAACAAGGAAGCCTTACCAACATCAACGCGCAGTTGATGAAGCTGGTACTGCAAATCCGCAAGCTTTTTCCGTTAAAATAAATGGATCTATGGTTGAGATTGAAGTAGGTGAGCGGCCTCCTTCAATTGTATGGACTCCTCGGGGGCAAAGTGACAATGAAGTAATACGAACATCAACCTATCAGACTCAGAGGCAGAGCACTTCTGATGACGCATACCATAAATGCTGTGGTGCGACAACCTCATACAAGCAAGTCGTAGGATCTGCAGAGGGTCGTCTTGGGCCCATAAGGTTTAAGGATGAGGGTCCGACACAACCGACGGAAACTTGCCATCGAATTGTTCGTTTTCGTGATTCTGTTGCAGGAGGGAAGGTTACGAAATCTGTCAGGTTTCACTCTCCAGCCTCAGATTCAAGTAAGAACAGTTTTTACAGTCCAAAGAAATTTTATGACAGATATGATAGAACAATCAAGAATTTGGCCAAACAAGCTCATGAACTGGCTGACAACGAAGTTATTGAAGATGCAGTTGCAGAGAGTCAACAATCTCCAAGATTCGTTGAAAAGAGAGCCGCAGAGAGTCAACAATCTCAAAGACTCGTTCAAAAGAGGGTACAGGTAAGTTTGAAAGTTGGGTGTACACTTATTGGATCCAGTGCTGCTTTTTACTTTACATAACGCTGCACATTCCGTCGACTAACTTTTGTATGCGTATAAGCAACCATCCTCGGGGGAACCAGAATCCGTCTCGACGTCTATCCTGGTCATTTCTCGATGCATGCTTAATGTTCCTGACGCACTATAAGAAACCTTTATCAGCAGAAAGGGAGAATGACATACATTCATCTTCCTGAAAGGATCCTGAAGGAAGCTATACAAGCTGATAGTATGGTTGGTTATTACTTATTTAGCGCTAGCACCAGACCAGGACGGTGACATATTTCCTTGCTTGCGCATGACAGCTTTTATACTCACAATCTTGTGTTGAGCCTGAGCCGAGCGGCTTATTTTGTCTATATTCCGGTTATTTATATCTTCTTCTTTCCTTGACTGCCTTTGAGTTGAACCTAGAAACTCTCTGGCCATTTTATCTTTCTTGCCCATCTGACGGATGTAGACTTTACTAACTTTCTACATTCAACCTAAAAATTGCTCATTGACTAAGAGCAGGAACGTGCATATAGAAAGTTGTTAGTTGTCTTGAATGCAGTATAACAACCCTTGGTCAGAATTAAATGTTGGATGATGACACTCGTAGACAGGAATTGAGAGTGCAGTCAGCGGGAGTGATATCAGCAAGAATTGCAATCGAAAGCATGTAAAAGTCCATAATATTGCCTTCTTTCCTGGTTGAATATTTCAACAGTTGGACGGAGGTTTTCCTCTTCCGATATTGAAGTCAAAGAGACGATTGCCAGTTTTATCGACTGAATCCCATGTTGGCTCCACAAGCCTTGACAACGAGGATGTGGACGACTTCAGTTGCAGAAATCGTCATGGAATTATTGTTCCTGTGGTTCCAGATACCCAGGCGCGTAAAGTAGCCCATGGACTACGTGCTTTCACAGTAGGATCCAGAAACTGTCCTTCTGACTCTCCTGATTCAGTAATTTCCTTCGTCAGAGGATGTCCTGACAACTTTTCCAGACGTTCTACCTTCTTGCATCAAATATCTTTATACATCTCATACTGCATATATTCAATGATGCTACAGGAGGAAGATACATCCCAACCAATTTTGAAGAGCCCAAGAGGAGCTTCGGGACTGGACTCAGAAGGGCATTATGAAGAACAACAAGAAGGGAGTCAAAGTACCGAAGATACTGATTGCAGAAGAAGGCATTCTGCATCTGCAGTTGCTAGGCCCCCTCTTGATATTCATGTACTAATTCAAACCTGATCACCCGATACTGTATAAATTTTTTGCTAATTAGACTTAACGATTGCTCAAAGTCTTCTATTTACTCAGTCCTCGAATGCATGGACATGGCTTTTGTTCAGGTTACAACTTTGTAGTCTATGCGGTGATGCTTAGTCTTGTATACTGGGGGTTCATTTGACAGCTAAGAAGAGGAAAGAGACCATCCATTTTGAAGTCTCCAACTCGACAAGCGACTTCATCCTCTGATTGCACAAGCAGCATCAATTATGATGAAGATGAGGTGCCTGAATCGTTTGAAAGAAAGGAGAAGGTTGAAGCAGCTGCTGCGGGTCTGGCTAACGAACTTCGAGTTTTAATGCGAAATCGCACCCCGGAGTTTGTAAGAAACGAAGAGCAACATCAAAGTGATGACTCTATGGCATCTAGCAAACGTGGCTTCAGGAAAACAGTGCACAAGCCGGGACCGAGAACCCAGTCAGGACACTTTCGGCCTCAGAAACAAGCACCCCTCTCACAAGAATGTCCGCAGTTGCTTAAGAAAAATCCAGTTTACCCTCCGTCCATGTACCAGCGAAATGTTTCTCCAATCACTTCAGATTGCGATAACAGATTTGAAAGGCACTTTGGGCGTACAGATAAGGCAGATTGCTCACAGCAGAAGTCCGAGGGCCAGAAAACCTCTGGACGCTTCCGTTCTTCAACCCAGCCACATCAGCGACGAAGAACTCCGCAAAGTGGAATTTCTGTACTGGCTGCCGGGGAAGGAATAGACCGATTCGTGTATCGTGAACCAAGGCAAGAGTCAAACTGTAACATTACACGAGCAAAGCAACTTGTTCGGGACACGATTGGCGATGATTTTGACTACGACCGCTTTCGCAAGGTATTTTTCTAACTTTTTTTTGTTGGGGTACCTAAAGATCGGGTGAGTAGGTCTGCGTCAATTTATCTTGAGTCTGCTACCTCCTTCCAAGACTGTTTCCGACTGATTTGCCCAGCTTCAGAAATCCGAAATCTACTACGCGAGATGCTACTTTAGTGTGGTTCTTTTGACTTCTTAGACTTTTATGCAGCTAGGATTCCTGATGTATGACCTTCAACGAGTTCTTCTGATGTTCTGTTCAAACTTGGGAGTATCTTCGTTGTATAGATTTGAGTTTTTCTAGCTCACCTACTTTCTTGTAGTATAGAGTCTAGTGAGTAGAGAAAGTGCAAGAATTAACCAATATTCAATACATCCTAGGTACATCAGTTTTGTCACAAGAAGATGCACAAGGAAGTCCTTTACAATTAGACTTGAAGAAAGTAGGAAAAGCTCACCAGAATTGGATTGGAAGTGTTTGCGGTCATTGGTTGCTAGAATCGATATTTCAAAAGGATTGAATTACTCCACTATTGCTTTGGATGAGACTAAAAAAAAAGTAGATAGGAACAAATGTATAGACGACTAACTATATACAAAAAATCACGCTGGAGTCTTGATCATTTGGAGTGAATATTAGCCTGAAAATTCAGTTTAATTAAGCCTGAATATTCACACCCTAAATAGATATATCTGTTGAATTATTTTAAAATCAAGAGTTATCCAAATTGCAGATACACTCTAAATACATCACAAGTATATATATATATATATATATATATATATATATAACGTTTCTACTTCTACATAATCTAAATGGTTATGAAAAAACTGTGTTACTTATCTGTACAGAATTACAAACTAAAGTTTGATATCACGTGAATATTTAGACGTAAAAAATTTAAAAGTTTTATGGTAAGGAAGACACCTAACAACTTCTCACATAGGAAATTAACGTGCATCCACATACGCAGTTCAAAATGTTTTGGTATCTACTAAAACCACGGAGTTAGTGTCTAGAAGAGTCAAACTCATACCACTACTATTCAAGTCACCGAAGAAAGTTAGACTGCAACCGTCTTCAGGGCAGACACTAACACAAGAGTTCACAAAACTTGAACAGTAGAATGATGGGTAGAGCACTCAAATCCCTCTCGGTCAACATTGCAAAGCCAGCAGAAAAGACTTCAAACTTTTGTAGCCACATAGTCGCGGACATTGCCATATTGAGATACGGTTGTGTATGTGACTACCGTAAACCCTAAACTTTCCTACTTGGCAGTCTTCACGGACTATGACCGGCTGATAACGTAATCCCGTAGAACATATATGTCTGGAACATACTGTAAACTACCTTATTGGGGAATGTTATTTTTCAGTCAACTTGATGCTTCACGATGGTACTGCATTGTGTGCAGGAAATTGAGTAGAGTACCTGGATGACCTAAGGCAACTGAAGTTGCTGGACTTGAAGACTATACCCCTAAGGACCTTGGCTGTTGAGTTCTGCCTGGAACATTCTGCAACCTAGTTTAGGTCCCCTATATATTATGCGCTTCATAAAGACAATATCATTTTTTCTTCATATCCGTCGATCGCAGTTAACTTCGTATATGTGTATAGGGCACGATTTCTGCTTAAGTAGATGCGAGGTCTTCTTCTACTTCTTAATATGTACCTGCTAGCTTCGGAAATGGGTAGTATTCATGCCTATGCACACCGTCTCCTTGAACAAAGATACCAAAGGTCTACTCTCGGTACATTCGATCTATTTTGCTCATGACTTCTGTAAACATTCAGTTTTGTGTCCGTGCGAATTCCCAGGAAGATATTTTCGGAAAGTCTATGCCTGTCTGTAATTTGTAATCGCCAGTACCTTATGAGGAAGCAAACAGTCTGCATTAGACCCGATTATAGGCACCCCCGAGAACAAATTATATTTTCGCAATGGTGAGAGAATGACACTACGAAGTAAGCTCCTTCAAAATGTATAATAATCATTTGCAAGTTGGTGTTCAGTAGCTTGACTAACTCGATAGTAGTCGACATAGTTAAAATGATCGGAATCAAGGACGTCCATTCTCCTTCATTATCGCACAGATCGTGTTTTCCGGGGATATGTTGATCGAGAGACTTTTGCATTATGATTTAATATCCTGTAGAGGAAAGTTTCTGCAACAGATTCGAGGTAGATGTTATGTGAAGTGCATTTAAGATGGAGCATCGGACCAATATAACGTGTATTGTATTTGTTGTTGTTCTTAGACATTAATATGTGGTGTACTTACAACTTGACCAGTGGAGTCGTGGGTTTATGCAATAAGTGTTGAGCTTGATATTAACCAATTTAGCAGATGATTCTGACATTGAGTCAGATGAACACTCGTTTGTTGTCCACTAAATGTTTACTTCTATTCTACATATTCTCAGATGTCAATTTCAGTTCTACCTTTTTGTATCTGTAGCCCGAATCCTTCCACAGGGAACTTCATTGCGGTGCGAATTGTCGCCCTAAGGAACACTTCTGTTGTGCTGTAAATTCTGATTTCATCAAAGAGAAGATGACAGTTCTGCTCTGAGAGAAACCTCAGGAATAAACATTAATTCAGATTCTAGACCTGAAGTAACAGTTATAATGCAACGTGCTTGCAATTTTGTGCTTTGAGGTTTTCCATTTTGTCACCTTTCTTTACGTGTGTCTAAATTGTGCTGAACGTCAGTTTAAATTGGTGGAAGTCAGATAAATCTAGAGCTTTATTGCCACAAAGCGAGAAGCAAGTTATGCGTCCATCCTACCAACGTCTCGAAAAGAATTTAACAGATAGTGGATAACTAGGAAGGTTTTACACTTTGATCTCGATAAGCTTGCATCCTAAGTCGATTAGTGTCCGCTACGGGAATATAGTTGTTAGTTGCTCGTGAGAATTTTCTTATACTCTCAGCAGAGGTTGACAACGATTGTTTGCACCCGGTTTGTGATTTTGATGGCAATACACGTATAAAGGATCTAGGTGAGCTCGCGACTGAACGGAAGAGGGTTGAATGGCTGGGGCAAAAGTTGATGCTTCTCCAACCTGGGCCTTTCAAGATCCGACAAAAGAAGGTAGTTCAAGGTGACTTCTTTCGGGTGCAGAGTGAGTTCCTAGGAAAATTTGCAGGCTACTGGCTAATTCAAACATTACGGTATATTGTGCTGACGGAAAAACACGTCTTGTCGTTCACTTTTTGGAAACTGGTGAGGAGCTTGGATTTCAAATTTTTTACTCAGGTTGTTCTGATGTCCAAGAGCTAATCATTACAAATGTATCAGTACGGAAGTTGCGTTGAATTTTTTCATTGAACTGAAATATCATTTCAGGACAGCAAAGAGGAATCATTGGATCTACATAAGGATTCCAACGTACGGGGTACGAAAGTCTTCAATAAAGAAATTGGGTCTTCTGGCAATAAGCGAAGCCGCAGTGCTATTTCTCCTCTTCGAGAGTCTGGTAAAAAGCTTCTTCGATCAGACTCGGGCAAGAAAACTATATCAGTTGGAGCGACTTCGAGTCTTGCCACTTCGCGTGAAGAAGTCTTGGACACCACGATACAACCGAAGATCCATAATCTGGGACGAAGTAATATCTTCGCTAACAACATCAAGAGTAAAATGAGAAACTCTGATACTTCAATCAGCGTTAGAGCTTCCCACCAAATGGAAACAGGTTCTAAGAGCTGTTTAAAAAATCCTGGCATGAGGAAAAGCTGCAAATTGGAGAAGACTCGTGTCAAATTTTCATTCCCTGAAGACGAATCAGACAGGCCCACTGGGTCTCAATTTTTTATCCGGCGGAAGACTTTGCGGCCTCCTGGGTCAACTTTCAAGGTTTCCATGCCAGTTTCCTGGTTCCCTACCGAAGTTGCCAGCAGCAAGGGTAAAAAGAGCGACTATCTGATGAGTGATTCGACCCTTCTCGAAATGAGTGGCATAAAAAATGTAGCTCTTCATGCTTTGCGGAAGCCAAATGATGTGACAATTCATGCGTCAGTTGGAACGAAGAGAGGAAAAGAGATGGCCTCGAAACAAAATCTGCAGGGCCGTCAGGTAGTACAGAACTATCTGAATGAAGCGAAACGTGGAGAAGGGGACAGTACGATGAAATCTGACTTCAGCTCCGATTTCTGTAAGTGGGTACTGACTCCATCTAGTGATGACATTCACAATCAAAGAAGTAGCGTTTTGAGAGCTCAACTGGTCAGAGTTGGGAGTAAAGCCACCAAGGGCAAAGCCTTTCATCTCAAGACTGCGGAGAGGGCTTCAGAGAAGCAGAGCTGGTCTGAAAGAATGAAGGCATTTCTCGTATCATGTGGAGCACTTCTTACAGAAAGTAACACATCAAAACATGCAAGACACTCAGAGCGAAGAACTTCTGTGAGCGGACACAACGAAGAACTGAATACTGATCCTGATGAGACCGGAACACAGAAAATGTGTACTAGTACACATCTTAAGCAAAAGAAAGATGGGTCAATATCGTGGAGAGTTACAAACTCTGTAAATGCAGAAGATCAAGAGAAGAACCGGGGTAGCAAAACAAGGGAGCTTGCGAAGAATAAGGGCCGGTTCAGACCAACTGACGAAAGGCCCTATTGTTTGGAGAATCACTGGGGAAGCCAGGAACAAGTAGGTCGATATGATGGTCGTCTGAAGACGTCAAAGGAGAAGACAGAACTGGGGAGAAAGTTCGTGGGGCAAAAGAAAGCTCATGATCTATTGCTTACAATGCTAAACAAGGTGTCAGGTGGTAAATCGAAACATTATCAAAAGGTTAAGCCGAGATCGCTGCAAGATGCAACGAGAAAACAAATGAGAGCTCTTGACAGGTTGGGTGGTTACTCAACTAATCTTGCATCTTTAAAAGGCAAGGACAGAGCAAGGTTACTCAATGTCAAACAGGGAAAAGAAGATAGTCAGAGAGGACCCCGAAAATTGGGGGTGGTGGAAGTTGGGGAACCACGGTACTCTCCCATGCCCTGCAAATTTACAAGAAAGGACGGTCCGAGAGCTAGTGCATTAGCAAAATTACCGAAATCGACTACAGGAGGCAAGAGTGAGCAGGACGCCGTGTTAAATAGAGGAAGTTGGAAGCCTAGTCCAGTGGGGAGGGATTCTGACAGAGGGGTTCACACATTAAACAAAGGTATGAGATATTCTGTAGAAAACTGGCTGAACGTTAGTGGAGGCTTCGAATTTTTGGACACAGTTTGCGACGGAAAGGAAGGCTTAGAAATGCCAGATTCGTGTACAACCATTCTGAAAGGCGCTGAAATTCGGAGCTCTTCAGATCGAGCTTCGCTTCATTCATGGAGTGTTCAAAGTGCAGAGGTGGGAGTTCCAAAAGAATTCAGTTCTCTTACATTAATTAGAGAGAGACTACAAGAAATGAATAAAAGAGCTCCTCAGGACACTTCTGGTGGAGACTGCACGGGTTTACTGAGTGGTCATATTCATCAACCCGGCCATCCAGTATCATCTGCAGACAGAGAAGAGATGCAGACAAGGACGAAGATTAAGATTCAAGGCGATATTGTTAAGGAGAATCGTAAGAATATCGAAGTGCAGGACAAAAACAATATGTCCAAAACTTATGATATCAATCTCCAACGTCAGGAACTAACAGGCTTCCTTTTAGAACCTGCAGATTCGTCTACAGATGTTGTCTTTGAGTACAGGGAGGGAACCGATGGAAGTAGATTGGAAACCCACAACCTTGAGAAAAGGCATGAAGGTGCAACATCTGTTACTGGTTCTGAAGTTGTTGAGAACCTAGACCCTTTCAAACGGAAGTCTCCGAAGATGACCTCTTCATGGGAAGGCACGAAACAGTCATCTCCATCTGCGGAAGACAGGATAACAGAGAGTGAAGAGTTAGAACTGGCATTATTAGAACTTGTGTTGAAAACTGTTTTGAGAGATGATCTGGTGAAGAATTCGAAATCTGTCCTTGCTCCTCTCAAGGATATGTCATCATCTGCAGCAGCTCATAGGTATCACGATTTTCCTATTCTGATTGATATACATATATTAATCCTCCAGCGGTAGACTTCAGTGTTGCTCAGTCTTGAGCTTCAATGCATACGTTCATAGTCGTGTGGCTCAAGATTTAGGTCCCATTTTCAGTGTGAAACTGTCCACTTTATTACATCACATACTGACACTTTTGACAAGCAATCTGTTATGAAGGAAGAACGTTTCCTTAACAGGGTATTTCTTAACGCTTCAAGGTTGTATGTGTACAATCTCAAATTTTTTTTAATAGACTATTAAAAGATACTATTATTTCTCAACCTCTCTATTCAGTTGAAAACTCGGGATATCCCTAAAAAAGTCTGGCCTAATATCTGAAACTTTCAACGCAATGTGCAGAAGTCCGCAATGCGTTCAGGTTGACCGCAGGGAAGAGGCGTCTGTGCTGGAAATAGTTGACGAGTTGAGACAGTCACCTAGAAACCAGCAAGCTGACTTGAAACAATCACCCACAACTCAGCAATCTAGTGATTCAGCTACGTCATCTGGTGGAGCCTGGAGTGACAGTACTTTCTTAGCAGAGAAAAAGAGTCGGTCGGTGTCCTGCGTAGATGATGAGGACTGGCCCGAGTATCTGGGTGTTGATGATGAAGAGGAAGGAAAGGTCGAAGGAGATATCGAAAATAAGTTATCTCGAAATTCTTCGATGACTTCCCTACCAAAAGCTTGTAATGACGTGTCAACTGTGATGCTGCAGTCACCAGCATCAGCAGACGTTCAACCCTCTTCCTTCCCCTCTCACATCTCGTCAATTGACGAGAGAGAAACTGGTCAGTTTCCCGGTCTGTCGAGCTTAGCATTTGCTAGCGCACCCCCACAACTAAAGAAAACTGCCTCATATGTAGATGAGAGAAGTTCAACCGGTGTACAAACCAACGACTTGTCTATCGCACAAGCTCTCAACCCTGTGTACGTTGTTCCATTTTTCTGCCTACCTGACGGTCGCCCAATGTTTCCACCTTATTCAACGTACCCCATTTATCCACAGCCAGACAGCTACCCTCAATTTCATTCCATGCAAATTCCCACACCATTCCAAAAAATTCCACAAGGCCTGCGCTCTGTTGCGACGACAACTGCTGCTGAGGAGGACCTCCAAGCTACCCGTGATATCAATTCCCTTGAAAAGGTGGAACGTCATTTATTTAATCCAGATGTTGCTACCAAAATTGTGTTAGACAGTAGGAGTTCAAGTTCTTTATCTTCTGATTCACCCTTTCCATCGCCCGCAACACCTAGTACCCCAATTTCTTCTCCTGAGCATGAAGCACGGGTTGCTTCAGCTTTAGCTCGTCATCGTATGAGCCAGAACCGCCAGGCAGCGTCGTTCTCAGCAGACAATACAGACGATGCAATGGATCCAAAAGGAGATCAAACATATCGCCAGACTGAACAAAAGCTGGATGCCGAGGAAATTGCAGTTTCATTGCAAGATCCTCTAACCGAGAAGGACGAAAAGGAGTCTAGCCTCCACACTCACATGCCCGGTATCTCGAATCAGAATAGAAGGTAAGCATAACGGACATCGAGAAGTTTAATGGTTAAGTCTTCTGTACCACTAAGCCAAGTTATGAATGTTCTTATGCTTTGGTCGAAAAAGTGGATGTCGCAAACCATCTTCCTTAAGTTTATACTCTGCCCTGTGAGTTGATTATTGTATTTTCATATGACAGTGCTGAGCTTGTACCTGGGTCATTGTCTTCAACATCTACAAGTAAGATTTCGTTCTTACCTTCAGTCTTTTATCTGATCATGCTGATATGCTGTGTTCAAATGCATCTAGTGAAATGGGTTGAAATGCATCTAGAACCCAACAAGTCATGTATTTAGGGTACTAAGAGTTTTAATTCAGCGAAGGAACTAATGCTAGACCAGCAGACATCCACATAGCACTTCTAGCATCTAATCATCGATAACGCTACAGTAGCTAGCTATGCACTGTCTCAGCGGAAGGGATAAGTGGTATGTGAACATGAAATCCCAAGCTCCTGAATGGTACTCTACTTCTAAGACTTGGAAATCCGAGGCTCTTGCAAATTTCTTGTTCATTTGGACATTACTAGCGCTACGAACTCCCGAACCCTTGCGCAGTAACGGGAACACTGCGGTGTGTCTTGCATGTTATTGAGAGTTACGCGGTTACCTCTCTACAAGTCTAGTTCCATGTCACGGGGTGTTTTCACAATTCTAGGTGATGATTAAGTAAGTTTCTCTTCTTTTCTTCAGGTGTTACTCCAGTATACCGCTTAGATAGCATTACCTGAGGTGTGTTAAGCCTCGAAATTACTAAAGTTTGAGTCCTCTCCGCAGGTACAAGAAAGGATGTCGAGATCAGACCTTACGTATCTTATGATTACGCCGGAAGTGCCGAGCTGGCAGATTCGTACGATGGTTCTGGCTCGTCGAACTTTTCTGTATGTTCCAGACTGAGTGATGAAGGACTGGAACAGATGGACCGGGTTTCGACCGGACCAGTACGTCGTTTCCCGTTGACGAAAACAAGAACTCAGTCTCCGGGTGAAATTGAAGCCTCATCTCCAGAACCTGAAAGGCAGGCTGATGGTGTGAGATATCCGTTGGAAGCGCATGTCAAGAGATTTGCGACGAGGTGGCCTAAGGTTGTCAAAAATCATGGCATACCGTTTTCGGAAGGTAAACTCCAGTCTCAGTGGGTCCAGATGCGTTCAGTGCAACTCACAAGATGTAATGTCAAGAATGAACTTTATGGTATGGGATGGAGGATGATGGTGATGTGAATTTGTGTAAGGAGTAACAGTACCCTAATATGTGCGAGCCATATTTATGAAATCATATTTAAGTACACATATTTTTGTACACGTACTGATTTTGAGGATCATACAAAAGTGATTTTGTATTTTCGTTTCGTTTCGCGAGTCAAGAGGCTAGTCGTCGAGGTGAATTTTGGCGAAAAGGCGCTTGACATCTACCTGTAGCAACAATTGGCAGGAAATGTTTTGCATGTCGTTGAAGGCGCGCGCGCTTCACACTATATGAGAAATAGCGTGAGTGGTACTTGGCTATGAAGGAACCTAATCAAAGCTGGATCTTTACATTCAGGTGAAGTTGAAGCCGGGGGCCTGCGTTCAGAAGGTGAATGTGGTCAAGCTGATTTGAGTGCTGCATTTGCCCATCGCAACTTTCGTTACACCCATGATGTAGTCAGAGACGATGTGTCAGAACCAGGAGAAATGAGCAGAATTGTTTCCCAACAGATGAAGGCGAAATCAAAGCCGGTCGAAAAGGATAGTTTGATTCAAAGTCTCTCTGAAGGAGAAATACGAGCAGAGATGTCAGAAATAGCTGAAACTCGTAACACGAGTACATCTACGGGGTCATCACCGAGAAAAAGCTCCCCAGACGACACATACTAAGGCTGTGATGACGTTATCAATATATAAAATGCTTCGCTTCCTCCTTATCCTCCACCGCGGCTTATTCAGAGAGAAAATTCACTCACATCCCAACTTTGTATGCATTTGCACTGTGAATTATCAATCTCGAAACGACAGTGATACACAGATGGGAGTTTGTTATCGCCAGATTTCAGCTCGTGTAGGGAAGAATCTCAGAGAAAACAAACGCATAGACTTGACATGGGATTGCCAAACACAATCCTCTCCTCTACAATGTCAATGACGAAAATCCGCAACAGGCTAGGACCTTTGAATAAGACTTGAGCAATAACAATTTAGTGGACTCAGATTTGCTGTTTGTAGCGATTTGCAGTCCCTTGACCTTCTATATCTTGTGGAAAAATCCAGTACAACGCAGCGGAGATACATCGTCAAGTGACTTTCACCACTAGGTCCTGAGCAACGAGCCTCCGCCGCTGCTTTCCAATAATCCCATCATCATGCTTCAGGTTAAATGCGATCCAAGTCTACTGGACACCTGATGTCCGGTCGAGAGCAGAATGCCAACTCCAGTATGATATCCCTCGAAGTTTGATCATTAGCCTCAGTGCAATTTGAAACCTTATGTCTCGAATTGCTAGTATTTTATTGATATTGTGTGGAGCCAGCAACTGAAAGAGGCAGATGGTGCAATACTGTAGTTGTTCGTCATGTGTGATGCGTGTGCAGTTAAAGGAAGCCGTTCCCAGCATTAGAGCAACTCACCACATGCTAACATCTGGTTTCTCAGCTGTTATGTTTCTCGAAAACTGTCATTGCTCTCACACTTCTCGACCAGCAAGGTACCTCAAGAGTGCACCAACATTTCATGCAAACCAACGTGCGTTTTCTGATTCCTGCAACCCAAATCTATCTAAGAACCATGACTCTTATTTCACATGCAATCAAATGAAAATCAGTTATTCCTTTGAAAGATCTCCCTCTGCAAAAGCTGATCGACCACAAGACTTAGGCAGTGAAGTGCACACGAGAGATGGATTGTTCAGACAGGACCCAAAAACTTGAAGGCTTCATTCCCAAGAACGGGTCATCGAAGCACGCGAGCTCTTACCTCCAACCGTCGAATCCTCGCCTTTGTCTGCTTGAGTCCTGGACTGCATTGACTCTTCTGCCAGGAGGAAGAGACGGGACCTGTGGCCACAGTGGACACGATCCGCCATCGCATACTGAAGACCATGACACTCCGTACAGGAGCATGACCGGCTGTGTCCGTGTCCTCTGACCGACAAGTTATGTGATTCTTCCTACATTTTGCGATGAAGGCAACCCCGTAGCCGGTTGTGGTGCGGGTGCCCAAGAGTTTCACTTTCTAGTGACTGACGCCAACAGGGCTCGTGTAAGTGATAAATTAGAACGTTATATTGCAAAATACGCAGACAACAATCTTACCCCATGTAAGCCAATGTCCCTGATCAGCCAAAACAACATAGCTGGCCCAGTAGGTCGAGGATTACTTACAAGATGACGGAAGTCATGCTTACATATCTCTCGCAAATGTGTCTACATGTAATGTTGTTTGGTTGTAGGTGGAAGAGATAGTCTCACATCACTTGAAAAATTTAACTTAAGAGTGTAACATAGCAACCCATGATGCTTAAGGATGTTGTGCTGCTATGACACAAGATTGCTTGTTTATGACGTGGGAATGTGTGTAGCTATGCATATCAATATTATACATTGTTATTGCACATCCAACATGTGATATAATCTTTAAAAAATAATTTGCGCATGCTCTAAATAGGCAAATAGTGGAGCCATAGCATCCGAGGTCTCTTCGCATGGTAGACTTCAGTAATATCAACCATTTGTTTATATGATCGTGACATGCGATAGCATACCAAATTTGGCTTCTTTGGGTATTACATTTTTGATCAAATTGTTCATCCACTGACTTCTCTATGTAAGCCACTAAATATGCATTTACGATACATCAAAGGATCATGTACCGTCATGCTTTGTAATAATATAGCGTTTGACAAACAATGTTCTAAATGGACCATTAGAAATATCTCATTGTGATATACTCGGGGCTATTTCCGTAATACTTGATGGGGTATTCCGAACCTTTTTGGCTACATTATGTGGTGTCTACTGAATTATTATATTTCTTTATAAGGCCAAAAGATGGGCTACCGTCGGTCGTTGTGCCCTTGCCGTGAGTCCAGTGGTAAAGAGCCTGCATGATCGAAGAAGCAAGTTCTCAGGCTTACAGTATGGAAGGTCTCTTTGCGTTATAGTGACCGTAAAACCCTAACCCTAAGGAGTAAAACCCTGGGAAAACCCAGCCAGCTCTTTGCGCCAGAGAAGAGTCTCGTGAAATTGGTGACAGTTTTGATGTTCGGTAGCGGAATTCACTTGGTTTAGACGGAATCCATCGCCAATTTTTCTCTTGGCGGTGCCGAGAAATGCCGTGAATTGTAGCTGGCTGCGGTTCGAAAGAAATTTTGCAGGGTAGACTCTGTGTCGGAGGCGCACTCAGCTGCGTTTGTGGATTTCTTCTGCGGATTTTGAACTGGTTGATTCTGCTGGAACCTAAGTAATGCTGGAGAAGATCGAAGTGGTTTTGTCTACGATCTTTAGAACATCGAGGTCGGGCGAAAGTTTTGCGGTGTTCAGGTTGTGGGAAATGTTCAGCTGACGAGGGCAGCAGGATTTTAGTTCGAGAATGAGCATACTATCAGGAGGACTGGAAGGACAGGTTGGTGACATAGTTGGTCAGTGACCAGGGATCTCAGGAGTTTGTGATAATGGGGAAGGCTAAAATGAACGCAGCTAGAATGGGATCAGGGGGCCCGGAGGTAGTGGCTCCAGAGCAGCTGCTGGATTTGATGGGGCCTCACATTGATTCGTTCGATTACTTTGTAAACCGAGGCCTGCAATCGGCAGTGCAGAATATGCAATCAGTGGAAGTGGTACACCCAGTTTCTAATGTCAACCTTCGCAATATCCTCTTAATGCGGCTTAATTGTCACGCTTGCATACACTCACTCATACACCAGCCCGTTTCGTACATTTTGTATCTAATTAATGTTGACTCAGCTACCGAAATTTACAATTTGAACTTTCTTTCATCATCCAATTGTGAATGACCTCTGAGTGTCGATCAGCTCTGTAAGTCGACCGTGTGGATTTTTGACTTCTTTCAAACCTGTACTCGCACGAATGTTTTGGTTCTCTTTTGTCGTGGATTTTCTCAGCACGCTCCGTTTAGCTTTAGATGTCGTCGGTCTGCAATGATTTCGTGTTACGCATTTGGAGGTCAGTGAAGGTTTACAAAATTAAATTTCCAGACTATATGTCCTCTTGAAAACATGCGAATTTGGATATCTGGGATTCCTTGACTGTCCTCACTGTGGCTAGATAAGCCCGTAGTCAACCGTCCCATGAAGGATCAAAAGGATGGAGCGCTTTCCTTGGATCAACGTCTGCTCCCCACGGAGGTGAGATTTTATCGAAGCTGGCATCCCTGGTGTCCACTCTCTGTGGAGTATGATTATGCGTAAACAGGCAGCCACCCATGTGTCTCACGGTCTATCGTGTAATCAAGACCGCGGGGATTTACTCTGTTACGGGACCTTGTGGATTCTCTCCAGGAATGGCAAAACAGAGATACTTTGGAGAGAGTTCTGTGTTCTGCATAGATTCGCAAGGTCTAGGGATGTTCTGCTTTGACCTGTGAATGATTTTCTCCAGTTACTTCTAATTCGAAATTAGCCATCTGCGGAAAAAGTGTCTTTTTCAGCCCTCGTCCTCCGTCGCTTCTGGACTACTGTGAACGGGAACTGCATTGCACATTCTTCGGTTTTGTTACACTATAGACTCTATATGCCAGAAACATCGTGCGATATAGTTTCTACATTCATGGAGATGGGTGAGGTGGATGAGAAAACAGCTGAACGGATGTGGGTGTATTTGCAGTGCCGAATGGGAGGATTAAGCTACAGGGGAAGTCTCACGGCAGATTTATGTCTTCAGTATGCAAGTGGAAATGTTGTACGGAACAGTATGTCATTTGGCCGCATGCCGATCATGGTCAAGGTACGATCTCTTGACTCGTTCCATCTAGTTTAAGACTAATCTACACATATATCGAGGAGGCGGTCTGTCGTATGGAACGTTATGCTTTCTTCTACCTTCACAACCTCGTCGACTACATATATGTCAAGATGTGTCATGTGCATCGTATGAGGATTCGGATGTCGAAGTTCGCGTTTGAGGGTGCTCAATATATGAGACTTGTGTTGAATCTGACCGTCAATCTAGGGATATAGATGGTTCTTATATAAGAAATCCTGCCTGTTTTGGTTGCACAGTCAAGCCTCTGTCACTTGCGTGGTCTGGACGGGCGGAAAATGGTTGCGAACAAGGAAGAAGCGATGGAGATGGGAGGGTTGGTATTGTTACTCTGATTTGGAACATATTTTTTCTGTAAACTTGTGACTTCTGTACGTGGTGTAAGGTAGAATAAATTCTCGCATGTGCAAATAAAACTATTATCCTGGCTAGAAAGATAACTTTCTCCAAGAGGATCTACTAACGAATCACGGTTTAGAAACTTAACATGAAGCATTGTAAACAATTTTACTATCTCAAAAAACACTCCGTCTCATCAATGTCAGTGGGATGGAGCTTATTCGTTTAACTTATATGATTTGAAACCATCCGGACTGTGCAGATATTTCATATGCAATGGTATAGAGCGAATTATTCGACTTCTCATCATTCCAAAGCGTAACTTGGTGTGTATACTGACTTTTATGCTGTAGTAAAAAAAGGTTCTGACGACAAGAATGTACAGCTCTCTTTTGTAAAATCGAATGTAACGTGAAGTTTTGTGCATAACACTGTACCTAGATTGTTCCATATTTTCAAATGCCTGAATTTAAGTTCGTGTGGTTTCCTGTGATTCAGGTGGTGGGAGTGAAGAGAGCAACCTTCAAGAATAGAGGAAGTGCCTATTCTGACAAGGCTGTCATGATAAGGTTTGGACTCCACTTCCACCAATCGTAGCGCCTGTTAGTGGTGAGCTTTGCTCAATATACTTCCCACGGAGGTTTTTATTGAAATCCTACCGTCATCGTGTCATTGGGGTCATACAGCAGTTGTCATGTGAGTTCGGAACGCGTTTTCTCGAACGTTAACTCTCGTATCGAACTCCAGTTATGTAGCTCCGAATTGTTTTAGTATTTGATGACCTGCAGCAGAGAGATTTCCTAGAAACTGAAGCTTCAGTGAAGATATAGGTTTGGCCGTTTTAAAGACCTGAGAGGATCTAATGTCTTACCTATGGCCAATATGAGGCGCCGAAATAATCACAACAGACAGTGTTGTGTTATCTTGAATAGTATTGCTGCTGATCGCCGCTCCTCAATCCTTGTTATGCAGATGTGTGAAACATGATCAGAGTGCGGTTACATTGCGAATGTATTACTTGAACACGGGAGGTTCTAACCTGGGATTTTCGTAAGTTCTACAACTTTCCTGTCTTTCAAACCTCGAACGCCTGACAGTATTTAAGCACAGTACCGTCCTATTTCTGCTAGGAAATTATATGATATGTGGTGTTGAATTCTTGCAGGTTGCGAAAGCAGGAGTTCTTAATACCCGTAGGGTTGATTATAAAAGTAAGTCGCTGCACACTATTGTTTCTTGCATCTATTGGTACTGTCTCTCTTGTGGTCTTCTTTATTACGTATGGAGTTCACGTATGAGCGATATCAAGTCTGCCTCTTTTCGTGCCTCAATGTAGACACATGGTCCGACGAAGCGTAAGTTTTTTAATACTGCGGTGTTTATACTAATACACCTTCCTTTCTACACAACAATTTGTGCATTTAAAACATGCAATACAAAACAATATAGTGCATCAGGCTATGCGTTAGATAGAGCCCCTTTTCGTTGTACCCACCGGGCCTGTGCTCTCCGATCTTCTCGCGTGTTGAGCCCTTTGCGGTTGCTCACGGGTTATTTCCAATCGAGTACATGTTACTTCTTTCTACTCGTGATTTCGTCTTACGTTCCTCTGCTGAATCTCTTCTGGGATCAAGGACACGTGGAAATATTGATGTTTAACAAACCTTTTTACTTTCACAGGCCCTTGTTGATACAAGTGACCGAGAGATTTACGAGCAGCTGATTTCTGTGCAATCCGGTTATGACAAGAGCACCAAAGGAGTTGTGGGCTCTCAGTTTGTGAGTCAAAGAGCAAGGATCATTCTGGAAGATGTCCAGCGGCTCAACCTTTTCACACGCATACAGTGCCTTCAATACATCGGTCGGTATAATACAACATGTTGTCACAGAGTTAACTGTTCTGGGACAGCACATGTCGTTACTATTGTTGGCGTATGACAAATGTTTGAGCTAGATAAATTTCTAAAATGACGTCAAAGCACTTAGTCGGGGCGCTAACGTCTGCTCTATACTACTTGTGGTGAAACAGGAGAACGATTTAAGCATCTACTTGACGTTCCTGCTAGCTACTCTTCCGCCAAGGTGAGGATTATAAGTTTCCCTTACAAACGAACGAGCTCATATGCCAAGGCCAACTTGCCTATAGTTCAGTCATCAAAGGATCGTTTGTAAACTATCGTTTTACTTTTTGGGAAACTCTATTGCACGCAGGTGGGTGAGAAGGTTTTGGAAGACTACATACTGGTCAACCTGGACAATCCTCGGGACAAGTTCAATATGTTGATGTGAGTTGTTCCCTCGATTACTCCCTTGTTAGATTCTGCTTCACATGCCCACCGGTTGGTGCCTCGTTTCTTTAGACACTGCGAAGGGAATTTGAGGTTCGAAGGTCTAGACTTTCCAAGATGTCGTGGTTTCCTTTTTCAGATTTCTTTTTCGTTACCTCGGCTGGTTTCATAACGCTCGATGTGCTCGACTGCTGATGTATTCATATTTCCAATATTTCTTAGCATATTATAGTCTAGGTTTTTGAAAGCATTCAAATTCTGTGAGCTGGGTATGTACTTACTTTACTCCTTTTCTCTGAAAAAACAATTTCAGATTTATGTTGCACAAACTTTTTGCACTGGCAGATGGACTTGCCTCTCCAGATAATGCAGATGCGTTACAGCATCATGAAATTTTACTTCCTGGACATCTTCTTACTATATTTGTGAAGGTAAGAATTCCAGTCTACTGGCCTGATTTTTTCTGAAGAAGCCGAGTGTACATATCTGACACAGACTCGATTGTCTAGTCTTGTTATGTGTGCCAGCATTTCAATTTATTCTACCAGGTTGTTTAAAATATTTTAGTTACACGTTTTTGCTCAGTGTCGTGCTGCGAAGTTTGAGATCACTGAGAGGATCACTTCTGCACGTGTAGGAGAGGATGCAGGAATGGCTTTACAGAGTCAAGGCGCTGCTCGTAAAGGAGATTGAAGACAAACCCGCCTTCAATCTACAGGATTGTACGTCATTTTCTGCTCTTGGCTTGCTAAATTGCCCATATGCCCGTTGGGTATTGCTCTCCAGTGTGTTCGGATCTCGCTGTTGCTAATTATCTGAGATTTCTTGTTGTAGCCACCCAGGTACAAAAAATACTGGAAAAAGTCCCTGCCTCAGATGTTAGCAAAAAGGTCGAATATCTCCTCAATACTGGAAATCTTGTAACGCAGAGTGGTCTGGATTTACAACAGGTATGATTTGTCTCCTCGGTTGCCTTCTTGCTGCCTAGCCTCATTAACTCTTTATTCTCTCATTCTTCAGCTTAGTCTTTATCCTCGCTTTTTGTTCAAGCTTCACTATTTGAATAAACTTGACAAGTGGCAGCCACTAGGCAGGTAGTGATTGTCCTTTGTCTGCATAGTTGTACATCTTCCTCTCTGACTGTACTTAGTCAGCTGGTGTTTTGTCTTGATTATTGTTGAATATAACTTAACTGCCTCCGTTTAATTTGCTGTTGAAATGCAGTCAACCGGATTCACCCTAGTTGCAGAAAAATTGAATTTTCTTCGTTACATTTCTCACTTCCGTTCCGTTCACCGAGGAGCTTTTTTCGCAACTCTGCGAACCACACTTGTCCGTAAGCTGTTACCAGAGTACGTCCAATTAGCCATGAGGTCTATGAGTTTTTTGTTGACGGAGGCTTTTTCAGTTTACTCTTTTTTATGATGGTGTATCCCTTTTTTTAATCTGTTCTGTGCCGCTCAGGTCTTGGGGTTTCATGTGCCCAGTTCACACCCCGGATGGATCTCCGTGTGGACTATTGAACCATCTTACTGCAGCATGTTGTAAGTACTCCGTATATTTTCAAGCGGAAGGATCTCTGCAGTTCACTGTGTTTCTAAAAGGATGTTACATTTGATTTTAGAAGTGATGAAGTTGAAGTCACATTCTATTAACGTCTCAAACGTGAGGCCAATATCAGATTGTGCAGCATTCTCTGTACTCAGTAGTTGCATGAGCAGGAGGCAAAGAACCGCGCACTGATGGTTGGAGTTTTTTTCTGCAGTAATATCAACCGATCTGGACGCAAGGGGTCTTGTAAGGCAGCCTCTGAAAATTCGGAAGGCCCTTACTTCTGAGCTGGTAAGCGTTGGAATGCTCCCGTCAGTCCTCAGCATGGCCCGGGTGGCACCTCCGGACTTTTTAACTGTTCATCTTGACGGACGAATCATAGGACACATGCGAACTCTCGACATTCCTCCTGCGGTTGCTCACTTACGGCACTGCAAAGTCGCCAAGATAGCAGATGTAAGTATGCTCACGTTGTTTACCTCTAGCCCACTGCACCAGGGTGCACCTTAGATAGAGCCACCATGGCTGTACTACCTGGTCTGTGCCCTGTGGTTAGCCCTTGCGATTGATCACGTGTCACGCAAATATTCACGATGTTTCTTGGTACTACGTCGATGTCAACTGCAGTGATTTCTCATAAAATAATGAAATTCCACAGGTTTTGAGCTAGAAGCTTTTGGAGGTCAAGTCCAGTGGTTAATGGGTAGAACGTAAGTGTATGCTTTTGCATGTGAGACTTCACGTTCTTGCACCTAATGCAGCGCTGAAAATTGTTGCAGATCCCATCTGACTTGGAAGTGGCATACGTACCCTGTACATCTGCTGGTGCATATCCGGGCCTTTTCTTGTTTAGTACACCTGGAAGAATGCTGCGGCCCGTGAAGTGCCTAAGTCCTCAAGACAAGGGTGCACTGGAACTGATTGGTCCTTATGAGCAGGTAAGTGAATTGCTGCCCCCTTCTCCTCAAAATGCAGGTGAATTTTGTCTAGTTTCTTCACCTGCAAATATGGTTTTCGTGGTCGACGGGTGATTGTTGAGCCAATACATGCAGGTTCTATACCGACTGTCATATTGTTTACCTTATCTAGTCAAATAATCAAATGAATAAAGAAGTAAAGAATTAAATACCTTCTTTCTTTCCAAAGTTTAACTGCGTCGTCGGAAGGCTGACTTTGTCAGACGATGAGGTTGTTGTCCTTTTAAAGCTTGAAAGAGTCCTTTGGTGCAATCGTAGCTCAATGGAACGCGTCGATTGTGTAAGAGAGGATGACAAAACAATCTGTGTTAAAACTTTTGAAACTGTGGCCAGGCGTACATGGAAATTAAGTGTCCAGATGGAACAGATGGAGGAACTACCGGCATATCATCATACGCCACCCACGAAGAGACGCATGCCTTGGCCATGCTCAGTGTTGTGGCCAGTTTAACTCCATGGTCAGACCATAATCAGAGTCCGAGGAATATGTACCAATGCCAGGTAATCCACTGCGGCCCAGTCTATGAATATAGTCAAATTCATTCAATAAAAGAATACATTTTCTGGGTCCAACGACTTTGTGGTGATAATTACGTTCACTTTGGATCAATGGCTGATGTAAGGGTGAAGGTTATCCTGACTGATTTTTAAGAAACCGTTTCATGCATACAGATGGGAAAGCAAACTATGGGAACTCCATGTCAAGCTTTGCAATTTCGGGCCGATAATAAGTTATATCGTATACAGGTGAATTGTTTTTACTCCAGTATTGCAATAAATGATTACATCTGGAAGGAAGGGAGTGCGGTTGCTTGACACTCTCCATGCTGTCCAATATGACATGGGATTTGCATTCCTTTACCTTTGCTGTTGCAGTGATCTCATGATACTTTTTCTCAGGCATGTTTGGCAGAGAAGGAATGTTCTCAGTAGTCTGTCTGTAATAATGAAGTTTGCTAACCAACTGATCATTGCTTGTGCGCAGTCACCACAAACACCTGTTGCCAGGACGGAGAATTGGGCCAAATTTAATGTAGACCAATTTCCGACGGGGACAAATGCTATTGTTGCAGTGCTTGCGTACACGGGGTGAATCTCTTTAGAACTCATCTTCATTTGAAATTACTAGGGCAGTGATTATCTGATCGTTAGTCCTTGTCGTAGGTAATGGTACAATGCCTTAAAGTATGCCTTATCAAGTTGTGTTGATTCTTCCAGATATGATATGGAAGACGCTATGATTTTGAACAAATCTGCTGTGGAACGTGGCATGTTTCACGGACAAATTTACAAGGTACTGTGGCTCTTATCAACTTTAATGTTTTTTCAGCTCCGACAGGTCTGGAGAACAATTATTTCCTCCATCGGCTTGTAAATTTTTTGGCTGTAAATCTTGACCTTTGATTATCTCTTTATTCTTCTATGAAGAAGGTCTAATGTACTCGATACGTATTATGCTTCTTGCAGACAGAGACTATCGACTTGACTCGTATGCGTCGCAAAGGAGACGGAATTGTCAATGTGTTTGCCAGATCTGACGCAGCCGGTGGTCCGAAGAGAGGAGCACCACCCGTTCAAAACTCAAATTTTGTCGACACCGATGGACTGCCGTACATTGGGCAGGTATAGTGGGAACTGACTTTTTTTTTCTTACCATACTCTCCATCAGATTTGTTGCAGGTCTTCACTCACATCATGGTTTGCAACGCTAATATCATGTCTATATCTCTCTATTTTCCTGTATGCAGACCTTGGTGGAGAATAATCCTTACTGTAGTGTATTGAACACCGTTACTGGTAACGCGAAAATGTCCAAGCTAAAGGGTGGAGATAGAGCTGTTGTGGACTTTGTGGCAGCAGTCGGAACAGGACCCAAGGAGCCGATGCAGAAGGTAAAATATACGTCCGGATCTGAATATTATTTGAATGAGTAAATTGTAGCTGTGATCTCCACCGTTTATTGTTGGAGAAATTTGGTGTACTTATTTTTCGTCTTCGGAATTGGTATGGACCTTCACAGGTCAGCATTCGGATGCGATACGGTCGTAACCCTGTTATTGGAGACAAGTTCAGTAGTCGGCATGGACAGAAGGGTGTGCTCTCACAGCAATGGCCCGATATCGACATGCCATTTTCAGCTGTTACTGGAATGCGACCTGATCTTATTATCAATCCCCACGCCTTTCCATCCCGTATGACGATTGGGATGCTCTTGGAATCAATGGCTGCGAAGGTAACTCCAGATACGAAGTTATAGTACTATTCGATGATCAATCATCTGACTTTTTAGGAGATAGAAGTTTATTTGTATGGTAGGAACAATGCCGGTGCTTGTTGTTTATAGGAAACAGGATACGTCAGGTTTTTGAGCGGCTCAACTTTTTTCAGGTTGGCATTTTAAAAGGGGAGTTTATAAATGCTACTCCATTTCAAAAATGCGCTGCCGACTCGAAGAGCAGCCATAAAAACAAAGATGAGTCTCTTGTCGACAAGTATGGAAAGCAGTTGAAGGAATACGGTTTCAATTACCATGGCACAGAAGTCATGTATAGTGGTGTCTTGGGCACAGAACTTACCTGTGAAATTTACATCGGCTGTGTGTACTATCAAAGACTTCGTCATATGGTTGGAGACAAGTATCAGGTGCGCGAAGCTTTGCTTAAATCATATGGCTTTTATCTCAAGAAGTTCGTGCAATTTGGAATAATAGTTCTGGACTTCTTGCCAAACTGAGTCATGTTGTTTATTTCAAGATGGGATCTTACAATGGATAGATCTATGTTCTGTGTTATGCTTGGTTTTGTCTGTTGCCTTACCAAATGCATAACGAAATGCCTGTTCATCGCGTAATTTTGTCCTTAGGTGAGATCCACTGGTGCTGTGAATCCTGTGACACGACAGCCTGTTAAAGGGCGAAAGTTTGGTGGTGGTATTCGTTTCGGAGAAATGGAGCGAGACTCGTTACTTGCTCATGGTGCAGCATACTTGTTGCATGATAGGCTACATACTTGCTCAGACTATCACACTGCGGACATCTGTGTTCGATGTGGAAGTCTGTTGTCTACCACACCTGTAATTCAGCAGAAGAGCAGTGCAGCTTTTGCAATGGGATTAGGGTCAAGTAAAGAGAGCAAAGTCATCTGTAGAGTGTGCAATTCAAGTCGGGATATTGAGCTGGTGGCCATGCCTTACGTTTTCAGATATCTTGCCTCAGAGTTGGCAGCCATGAACATCAAATTAACACTTACAATTGGCAACGGCTGATATATAAAAGTAAATATATTTTTCAGCTTTACATCGTCCCCATTTGTACATATGACGAATTTGAATGCAATGCACTCTTTTGATAATTTGACCGCTTTGTATAAGAGTATGTATTTTAAGAATTATAATACAAAGAAATAATCATGATATACATGATGTTGGAATAAATAATGCTGAATTTTCATAATTTATGTCTTGATACTGTTCATACTCAAACTTCAAAATATTGAATAGATTTAAATTTCCATTTCGAAGAATGACATATTAAGAAAATGTAATTTTGAAATGTATTACTGTACATAAATTTTGCTACTGGAATTAGATACATCCCATTGTATTGATAGTCATCAATGAAACATTTTATTGCTTCGATGCTTAATATCTTGGTTTGGTTATTATGTCCATTTATTATGATACGAAAATTGTGAGTATTTGGATGTAGATTGAGTAACATGTTAAAAAAATCAAATCTTTGGGAAATCTATAAAAAATGTATGTATTTTTCAAAATTGTGACAAATTATTTTCTATGTTGTGGAATGGTCACATTCTGTGACATATTATTTCACGATTTTGCTCATTTATGACCACCAAAGTCTATAGATATAAGCTTCATCGTGTTGTTGTTAACAGAGTTTATCATCAATGAAAAGTCAGTGGAAGGTTAGAACACTCGGAGTCGGCATGGACCTTATGGGACATAAAGCATAACCTAGTAGTATAATAACCTATCTCGAGACTCCAATTTGTATCAACGTTGATTTTGGTTGCTTCATGCAATCTAAAATATCCTTGAATTAGAAGTAGGATGAATTTATGACTATAAATTTGGAATTAGGGATTTGAGAGTTTTGACTTGAAAATTCTTATTGATTGGAGATGCCAACATTGTTCTTCAATTTGAAGTACAAAATATCAGATTGTAAACTTACTTGAATATATTGAAAAAAAGATGCATTTATCATGATTGTGGTGTGCACGATCTTTAGCTGAAGTTGTTCAGGTTTGATAAGAGGAATCTTTTGTTGGTCATAAATTGCATCTCCTTCCCTTGATGCAAGATATGTTGGATAGAAAAGAACGTCGGACCGGATTTGCTGGAAACATTGCGATAGGTGGCGATAGATGATAGAATTAAAGTGCAAAAGCTATATAATCAAACAATGCTTGTGGTAGATTCAATACATAATTGTCAAACATGAAGTACTCAAGATTCTTGTGTTTGATGTAGACCGTTATTGGATGTTGAACTCCCTTGAACAATCGCCGCCATTCTTAAAACCAATCGACAATGATCAAGCGCTTATAGACCTAGAATGTGTGAGATTATGCGTATTTGTAATACCTTCTTTGTACTTGCAAATGCTTGATGTGCTTCCGAAATTACACTTGAGCTTGTTTTGGCAAGTCAATCGAATCAACGAAGTAGCAATCTTGAAATTCTATTGGATGAAGATTTGACAAAAAATTGCAAAATAGTTAAAGTATGAAAAAACGGTAGGTGATTTTTTTCAATTGATGACTATTTGAATCTACTTTATATTCATGAATAGACATTCTCTAGAATTAATCTAGCCAAAGAATTCAACTTGGAATTGATGAAAAACGCATCTCTCCAGCTTGACATATATCTTAAGATTCATAAGATATTAAGATTATAGTATGTTGTTGAGATAACATAAAATGAAATCATTTAGAAATTGTTCATATACGTCGTTGGGTTGGAATATAACAGATGTGTTCATAATACCTAAAATTATGACATTATTTTCAATGTGTCCATATCTAATTCAGAACAATATCATCTAGTTTTCACCTTTCTTGATGCATATTAGGTTGTACCAGATCCATCACAAGAAGCTCTAAGTCATTGCACACTCTTTGAATTTGAGTTTAACAAAAAATTTGGTTGTGCAAGATCTTGTCACTAGACTTTTGAAAATACACAATGACATGAACCCAAATGCTTGGCTTCTGTTTTGTGCCTTCCACGAGCGCCATCTTATACTCTTAGGCACTTCGCCATTTGCTACTTGGAAAGCATCAAAGAAGTGTTGACGATGCATGTTCGATCAGATGTTCTGATTCTCTGCCCGCTGGCCTTGTTGTCTTTACAGCCTGATGGTTCAGTTGCAATTCATACTGTTTAATATTTGGGCGGAACTAGCTAACAGTGACTACATGACTCTTTCTGCGAGTCAATTGTCCGAAACATTGTAGATTATGCAAGTGGTTGAATTGGTTACAAGCTCTGAATCAGAATGGCTCTTGGATTAGATTCCTTATACCAACGTGAACTCTACAACCCCACAACGCAGTTACACCTGCTGTGTGGGGTCCGACATATAATAGTTACAGTCGACGTACAGTTGAGCTTAAAGCGTTCATGGTGAAGCATAAGACCCGGTCACCAAAGCTTGGAAAGATCCACTTTGCAAATTAGTGGAACCGATCTAGGCTGAATCTGGTTCGCCGATGTAAACATTCTTCCGACGCAATCTTCACTGCTTACTATTAGCCCCATGATTGCTGGAAATGCTGCTCGGTCAACTTCACTCATGATGAAGGATCAAAGATGAAATGCTTTTTCCTGTGATTGTACATTCTCATACGTCTTTGAAAGGTATGTTCGTAGATAACGTAAACAGCACGTGGGTTCTGGCGAAAGCTAAGACTTTGAGGCGCTCGGATATTCATGTCGTGGATTGACAGGGACAACAAACACGAATGAACATGTCTGTTGTGGGGCCTTACTTCTTACAAGTATCCGTGGAATGAGGCCGTCATATTCTTCCATATGGACTAATTAAAAATGTGTAATGGGCGCTGATCGTCAGTGGATGGATCGTCAGTCTCTCCATCCGCTACATGTCATGCATACTTCAGACACCATGGAATGTCTGTGATTACTCATGTATGTGAAACATTCCTTCACCACGGCGGATGTGACACTGCCTTCCCATCATTTACGAGAAGTTTTTTGTTGTCGAATTATTTCGAACTTTCCTTCAATATACTGTAGATTGATGGAGTTCGTTCACATCCTTACAAATTAGATGAATATGTTTGCAACTGTTTGCTATCTCTCCGTTTTCTGTGATCAAACGAGAATAATCTTACTGAGGTTGAAGGTGGCCATGTAGCCAGACATCTATTTGGATTTATATTTGGATTCCCCACTGCCCCTGCAGCCTCTAACAGCATGTCAAGCTCTAGAATAGTTACCGTGTTACGTGTTATTTTCGTCAAATTCTTACATTTGAAGTCCCCCGAAAGTTTAATCGTCCACCTGTATGAATATACAACTCAAATTTGAGCATCACTTTCAGACAGCACTTTCAGGCGAATGAATTAGACAATTAACATCAGATGCTAGTTATCTAACTGAGTGTAGGAGAATGCCGCCATAGACCAAGTCGACCATCTGTCAGCACGTTAATGCCTTCGGAGGAGATAAGAGGAGAAACTTTTCACATTCTGCTTCATAAATGAAGTCTTTGTAAATTCATTTCTTCGATACCAATTCGCTCAGGATGTCCATAAAACTGGAAGTTTTATGGACATCCTGGGGGACTGTCTATTAACAGATGCCTCAATAACAGTTCCAACATTCCCTACATCCATAGAGTGTGCTCCTTCACGTGACGTTGAAGGCCATGATATGTATATACTTCTAGTACTTGTGCTTGTCATTGGCTCTTTGTAAGAGAACAAAACTGTAGACCTTCAGTACGACATCACGGGCTGCGAAAGCCACAATATCCGCGCATGACACTTCACCAGGACATGTACTTTCAACTGTGGCCTTGACTGCGTCATCCTCTGCGGATCATCTGGGAGAGCCAAAGTTTGGTCGTGCAGCTTTCTCTGCCGAATTGGACGCTGAATAGGGGAGTGCCGATGCCGCCCACCCCTGAACGCTTTTCAAAATTGTCTTGCAATCTGGAAAATTTTGAGCGTGTGGTGCCAATGCAAGCCTTAATTTTCAGAAGACTGTAACCATAACTGCGTATGAAGTTTAACACCTTAAAACTAGTTAGGGAGCTGAGAGGAAGAATCCAAAACTTGACTAAGGACAAATGAACAGTCCGGTGAAATTTGTCTGCCATAATTGCTTTCTTTAAACACTACGAGATTGTTTTAATACCCTCCATGACCAGTGGACGACATGCAGTACAGTACATCAAGGAGAGCTGAAGAATGTTTGATTGTTTGATCGTATCTGACCTGATGATTTGCATCCTCGGAGCTTGGGGGAAAACTTCGCTGGTGGTTCGAGTGTTCCATGAGATGCATCTCAAACTACCAGTCTTGAAAAAAATGTCGGGGAAGACTCTTCGATCTGGATTGTTTGCACGCTGGTCTTGATAACAGCTTGATGTTTCGAGGCGCTCTTGATGCTATTTTAATGTGATTCAACCTTAGCTAGAGCTGAGTAGCATTTTAATCCTAGCTGAGCTGTCCGAAGATTATACACGATGCACGTGGACCTCAGTCGTTCAAACATCCTCCAGAATTCGGTGTTCATCCTCTACAGGAATGTTGATACCGCAACCATCATCTGCTGTTTTTAATTTGGACTCTATACTTACATACAGTCTACAACAGAAGTGAGCGTGAATGCATTCATTGTCAAGCAGATTTGGACCCGGTCAACCAAGCTTTGAAGACCGGGTCCTTCAAAGCTTCCACATATGCATTTTGCTCGTCGATGATGTCATTTTGATGTGAGTATGATCACTACAATTTTATCTCTGTTCAGTTTAGTGTCTTACTCTTACCACTTCGCACAAGATTTCAGAAAGCGGTCGTCTGAGTATTTAATCATGATTAGCTATTAATCACAATGGGAATCATCCGATTACTTTTGCACTTTACCAAAAAATTGAAAAGTTTTTGCAAATGCAACATTTTTTTATGGTGATATTTTCTTGCTTCAAGTAGAGGAAGACAAAGGTTACATGATTTCTAGAACTGAAATATGGCATTGTTATCATGGGGCTTCCAATTTTTACACTGTGTTGTTGTTCCCGGATCGTGGCAATCTGGTCTTGTACAGACATATATCAATTCAAACTACTACGAGATCGATTCTTTCTTAAAAAGATCTTCAAAGAATTTATTTGGATCTCGCCGCATTGAAATGAATGGCAAGGTATAAAAATTTATAACCAATTACTTGTCGGTACAATTGTCACCTAACTAAGTTCTAAGTATATTTTAATATCCACGTGAAAAATGCTCATGCTTACGGCTCATTTAATCTATCGTTCCTTTAAGGAATCCAGTTCATGCATTATAGCGGTCGCAATGCGCGGTCCCAAGGAGCTGCCTACAAGTCCAGTCAGGCATCGGTATGGTGCCGAGGTACCGTTCGTACCCGCCAAGCTTCTGCTCTTATCGATCTGTCGCACTTCGAATGCAATGAAGAGTTACACGACAGTTCCTGAATAAAATCTGCCTCTATCATCGATGCCGAGGTTCACTTCAGTTCATGCGATACCCTTCGTATCTCCTGAATCATAATGCCTGATTGTTGTTGACAGCAGAGCACACTCGCCTGACCTCCCCCGCAGCTCCAGTCAGAACACGGATGTTGCCCATTTTCACCATGGATTTGCCGAAGTCCGTCGAGAAGCTGCCGGGGTTCTTGGCTGCAATGCTCACGACCCTGCGGCCGAAGGAGTTGGTGATGAGGGCAGCGTCCGATGGGAACAGGCCCCTGCGGCTCTGCACGGCCTTGAAGTACTTGTTGTCGAATGTGGCGTTGGTGGCATCCATTTGCCCGACGAAGGTCAGAGGCTGGTCCGAGGGGCACAGCGTTCTGAGCAAGTTGGCGAAGGTGGGATCCAGCGATGGATCCGTGGCTCCGGGCACCCCGTTGAAGTTGTAGAGACGAGGAATGACCACAGCGCAGTGAGCCTGTCCGATGGTGTGCCCGCCTGCAGCGATGCCAATGCGCTTGTGTGAACTCCACTCCCGAGGACGCGTTCAGAGTCATGCAATCTCCGTATAGCCTGGGAATTCCCGCAGACTCGGACACAAAAGAATTACACGGACGTACCTGAAAGAATGACCATATCCTTGGCGTTGAGTCCCACAGCAGCGAAGTTTTGGACGAGCTGAGAGAAGGTACTGAATGGAGACGGCAGGCTAGCATTGGCTTCGACCAGAGAAGACGTGAAGCCATCCTTGCGTCCGAGAGGCACGGACCAATACTTGCCTCCGACCTGTACCAGAGATGCAAAAAGGCGCTATGATTTGCTTCATTCTCGCTAGACGAAAATGCTGATTCATCATAAGATTATATCAAGATATTCCTGAGTTCCTCTAGTTGTGCAGTTGATAATGCAAAAGAAGTGCGAGAGAGAGAGAAAGAGATATGGACCTTCACCGCCAAAGCCAGGATATCTGGCTGACGGAAATGTTGAATCATCATAAGATTATATTACGAGATTCCTGAGATCCCCTATTTGTGCAGTGGATAATGCTAGAGATTATATATATATAGAGAGAGAGAGGATATGGACCTTCACTACAGCATCCCGGGCTGCCAAAGCCAGGATATCTGCACATGAAACCACACCAGGGCAGGCGCTTTCCACCGTGGCCTTGATGGCATCAACTTCGGCGAATCCTCTGAGAGAGCCAAAGTTTGGCGGCGCATCTTTCTCCCCCGTGTGGGAGGCTGAATCCAGGAGTACGGATCCATCACAACCCTGACAATTCGAACAACTCTTGACATCAATGTACAGCTGTTATACCAGTAATCCTACTTGCCGGAGAGTCCATCTACAATCATTCAAAAACTTCGCAATCATTCTTCGCTTCAAACAGCGAGCCGGAGAGTTTATAAGCTGCGCACATTGATGGTCATTTACCACCAAGCTTGCTAAAGAGATGAAGGACTTGCTCACCCTCACAAAGCAGTCATGAAAGTGCAGTCGAAGTAAGCCTGGAGCCATTCCTCGATCCGCAGTGACTATCTGGTTCACTTTGTTGCGGACGATCGATTCCACATTCGGGCAAGTTCTATAATAAAAATACTTTGAAAGCTTGGCCCCAGAGGCGACAGCAGTCATCAGAAGAATTGTAAAAATCACAAGTGCACATCTCGAACCCGCTAAAGCCATGTTTGAACGACTCGACGACTTCAGTAATTCTAGTTAGAATCCGTTCACGTTTTCACGTCTCAAAAGCTGGATCGGAAGCTTGTCGGTTTGAAACTCTCTGCAGACGGTTTTGCACGTAAGAGATTTTATACTTGGTTGCGACTTTCACGTTTCTTACATCAGCTAAAATAAATACAAACCTATAGTCTGTTTTCAAATAATGCAGCATGCAGTAGATAATCGGACGTAGTCCTTCCAGAAATGTGCAAAACATATCCTTGAACAGATCTAGAAGAAATCTCACTTCTTCTCAAAACCGGGCAAAGTCTCAAAATCTAAGCGTTAGAACAAGATCTCCATGCTAGTCGAGTAGGGTATCACTTCCTCCTGTTCAGACCATATAAGATCAGGTGAAGCATCATAAGCTGAACTCCGATGATCTGGGCCGAAGCACGTGCAAGTTTGATACTAGACAGAGGGAACACTCGAATCGAGGAGCGAGCAAGATTAAACTACAATAATTTACCTACCCTGCCTGCTCATCTGAGTGCGTCGAGTCCTTTCTACTCACAATCACTAGGAGAGATACATATGAATTTCTTCCGTCCAAATTGAATGAGCATGCAACCTTACAAATAAAGCTTAATGATTAAGAAACTTGACTACAGAAAAAGTTCGGACCTGTCGCATTCCACCCAGAGATCGTTGCCAAACACTTGTGTTTTGTTTATTCCACCAGCGGCATCTTATACTACCAGGCCTTCCGCTCTCTTCATCTTGGGAAGCTTGAAAGAATTTTGGAGGAAGCCCGTTCGGATTGTCTGGATGCTGGCTGGATGTCTGAACAGCTTGATGGTTCCAGTTACAGCTTTCATACAGTTTAAATTTGGAACGAACCAGCTAGAGCTGATAGTGGATACTGAAATGTCGGTACAAGTCAAAGTAGCTTGAAGATCTGAAGGAAGATAGCTCGAATGGTTCTAAATTCTCACCAGTACATGAAAAGGAAACGTTCATTGTGAAGCACTGGACCCGATAGAAGACTCCGGGTCCAGATAAACCTTGGCATCTGAATCGTGCTCGGCCAATATTAGCATTATTTCAGTGCAATGTGTAATGCTTACTGTTTGCCTCATGATTTCCGAGTCAGGTTGTTGTTGCCTGTGATTATCAGATTCTCGTAAGTCTTTGCACCGTAAGCTGAAAAATTACGTAGACAGGAGGAAGTTACTGGCGAAGACCAAGTGGGCTCGTTGTGGATGTATAGGATCACGAACACCTCATCAGGAGGAGAAGCTCTGGCGACCAGAAGTGATTTGATGTGCATGTTGTGGAGGTTTGCGTCTAACTTGGATCCGCTGGGAGTGAGACCGTCATGCTGTTCATTCTGGACCTGATTGAAAATCCAGGCTTTGCTGGTCAGTGGATTCTTGTCCATCAACCACATCTCATTTGGAGCTCAGACATGGTTTCACTTCGTTTGATCATGGTCAAGACATATCCCTCGATTCTTACATATCTTAAGCATGGCCTTGGCTTATAATCCGGCGTCGCAGTCTAGCTGAAGATAAATACATCAATCTTTAAAAAAAATTAGAGATAAAAAATAAAGGAGTTTAAGGTCCTACATTTTCCATATTGCACGCTGCCATATAAGCAAGTAACATGATCGGACAATAATTACGGACTGGGAACAATTTGAGATACCTCCTCAAGGTTAAGCTTTATCTCTTTCTGAAACCTGACGCATGCAACTAGAGGAAGAACAACGAAAAGGACGTGACAACGGAGAACATGTTTAAGGATTTCGAGAGTCCTTAATAACTCAAGAATCGGAAGAAATCCAAGGGGCCAAGAAGAATACTAGTGGAGGCAGGACGATTCGATCGTTGTGGAAAGGAAGGTCATTGGCAGAGAGATTGCTATGTAGATTTGAGCACACTTCCAGCAGAGAAGAAAGATCTGCATCTTGCTAAAGATCACGATTCTGTAGTGGCATCATAAGATGCAAACATTGATGAACTAGATACAAAGTCCAGACTTTGAGGCTATACTAAACGCTATCGAAAACATTCTTCAGCGTCAAAGTAACGATCAAACATTCTTCAGCTCTCCTTGATGTACTACATGTCGTCCACTGGTCATGGACGTAATTATAACGATCTCGTTGTGTTTAGAGAGCAATCATTGGAGACAATTTTCACGGGACTGTTCATTTGTCCGTAGTCAATCTTTGCATTCTTCCTCTCATCTCGATAACTGATTCTAAGGTGTTTATCTTTATACAGCCTTTTTGAAATGAAGGCTTGCATTGGCACCACACGCTCATAAATCTCTAGATTGGAAGACAATTTTTTAAAAGCGTTCAGGGTTGTGCGGCATCAGTACTCCCCGAATCAGCGTCCAATTCGGCAGAGAAAGCTGCACGACCAAACTTTGGCTCTCCCATATAACTCGCAGAGGATGACGCAACCAACTGAAGGCCAATTCAATTGTCAAGGCCACAATTGAAAGGACATGTCCGGGTGAAGTGTCATGCGCGGATATTCTGGCTTTAGCAGCCCGTGATGTCGTACTGAAGGTCGACACTTTCATTCTCTTTTAAAAATCAAGGACAAGCACATGTGCTAGAAGTATATACATATCATGGCCTCTGACGTCACGTGAGGAAGCTCACTATATGGATCTAGAGAAGGCTGGAACTATTATTGAGGCACTTGATAGTAAACAATGCCAAGGATATGCTTACTCTTTCGGGTGCTTCAAGCTCAATAACTATTACTTTAGCAGGATATCCATAAAACTTGCAGATTTAAGGTGGATCTTTCAAGGGATTGGTATCGAAGAAATCAATTCAAAAAGACTTCTTTTTCAGAACTCTGAGCGGTCTAATGATCAGAGGGAGTTCATGCATATTTATTCTTCAGGTGGCGTACAATCGGCTCACTGTGCAGGAGTGATTCCTCGTATGTACGACTTGAACGCTATGCCCGGAACGACCGATTCATCACTCGATACCACTTTTGCCAACTTGCTCAGAACTCTCTGCCCTTCGGACGAGTCTCAGACCTTTGTGAGAGAACTGGATGCCACAAACGGCACATTCGACAACGAATATTTCAAGGTCGTGAAGAGCCAAAGGGGACTGACTGTTCCTATCAGATGCTGCCCTCATCAGCATCCCTTTCCATTGCAGGGTAGGGAACATTTCAGCCAAGTTCCCTCGACAGCTTTCTGAAGGACTTCGGAACATCGACGGTGAAAATGTGCAAGACTGGAACTGGTTGAGAGATCAGACAAGTGGTCTCTGCTTTCAACGAGAGTGAAATTACTCATATATCAGTTGCAGAAGGGAGTTAAAGGTTGCCGACTCGTAAACCTTGAGATTGACACCGTTTGATTGCATCATCTTTTCAGAATGTTTTCAGCCCAGGTCAGTAACAGTTTAGTCTTACGCATAAGCCTCACGCGTGAAACATACATTCGAGCATGATACGTCTTCGTAAATTGTTATCTACCTACATTCTTTGTCTAACGGGTGATTGAATTTGTTTCATTTTACGATATTCAAATATGGCTATTTGAAGAAGTTATCGCAAATACCAGAGTGAAAAGTACTAAATCATTTTCACATCGTTCAGCGACCATTCCCTCGGAATCTACATTGAACGTAATCTGTGTATGTGGTGCTGCGAATGAATGGAGTACGGTTAGTATATATATAATGTACAATTAATGTACCAAATATATATATAAATATAGTATGTACGAATGTATAGAATTATAGTGTATGTACGAATGTCAGATTTCCGACCAATTTTTACTATTCTATGCTATGGATGTGTTTTTTGATGGTTCCAGTTTGACCCCCATTATTTATTTAGTTATCATCATATAATATCTCTAAACGTCAATCTGATTGACATTGAAGTCCAAATGGAACCCAGATTACAATAAAAATATCATTGTCTAAAGACTCTCCGATTTTGGCAAAGGACGAATCCACAATTTTAATATTATACTTCTCAAACATGTTGGTCCGGTCTCCCTTTTTCCTGCAGTCGCGTCCCACTTGAAATCAGAGACGACAGTACATTCTTGGAGAGCGTTTGCCCAGTTCTTGGTATGGATGTTAGACATATAAATAGACTGGAATCCGGCAACTAATGCGTTTGACCTCGGGAGCTTTAGGTTCGAACCTGATTGCCAGGCACAACTGGTATCTGGAAAGAGGGAGCTGACTGTATATACTTCTTAATAAGAAAATAGTGATGCCATTCACGTCAATCACCAAATATACTCTGAAAACGCTGCATACTGTGAAGGGTTAAACAGTTTCTTGTATCGATAACCCTATTTCATTTGAAGGATTCAATGGTGTGTAATGTCATACAGAACTGAAAGGGCTGCTTACTGTCACACGAAGTATGAGCTCATTCATGATTTGTTAATTTGTCACCAGGTATATATAACAAACGATGGATTTCGCACTATATCCGCTGTCAAACGTGCACTCACTAGTAACCAATTCCAGTTCTATCATGCCGTTGGCTTCGGTCGAACGTTGCACCACTGTTTCTCAATACTAGGGATCACCTGAATATAACCAACACGAAGTTACATAAACATAACAGTTTTCACAGCAGTTTATTCAATAGTCAAACATAAGGGTTACAGAATTCGCCTCACAAATGGATAGTCGCCTACAAAACTTGGTGCTAAAAAACTACGTTACCACAATATTGTGCATATTCCTCGAATGTTCTACATTCAAGGAATATGCACAATATTGTTGTAACGTAGATTTTTATTTTTTTCGGAGAGACTAAATTTGAAGAGTAGATGAATAGAAATTTATACTTTTAGGATGAGAATAATCAAAAGTAGATTAAACAAAAGGTCCGTAGCAGATGAAAAGTTATAAATAATTGGAATCCATGTTTAATAATTGGAGTTAGTGTTTTTACTTGCAGTCAATAATGTTAAATTAGATGGGATATGATCTGCTAGAGTAGATATCTCACAACTTTGTCAATTAATGGCAAATTGACTTAGGAAGAATCTTGATAGATGTAGCTTGATATGGTAATTCTTTGATCTCAGCCTTCTTCGGACTTCAGGCGAAACATCTTCAGATGTGCGCCAAGAGATTGAAAAGTCGGCTAAGGTTTGTCCTTTGGGAAAAGTACCTTCGGAGCAGTTTGCGGCGACAGTTGGAAAGACGGTTACGGAACGTCCGCCGACTTTTCAATCGCTTGGCGCACGTCCGAAGATGTTTCGCCTGAAGGCCGGAGAAGGCTGCGGGTTGATCCGAAGATCGAAGGCGTTGACCCAAAGTCTCCGTCTCGGTCTCATCTTCTCCTTCTTTGCCTTCTACCAACAGCCCTCCTCAGGCACATCCGAAGGTCGCCACTCCGAAGGCCATTTGTCTTCCGTTCCTGCATCCTGCACTCCCACTGCGATCCAATTATCCAAGATAGCTGAGGCTGCGATGTTGCCTTACTGCATTCTGCATTGTCCACTATTTTCTTACTTCTGTGTCGTGCCTTCATCTTACTGCGATGATGAGTATTCGCCATCCTCATCGACGTTGTCTTCAGGTAAAGTGGAATTTGATCGTGGAGAAGGGCCTTAGGTCTACGAGCCGAAGTTGACATAGTTTATATTGTCAGATCTTTTAATTGAGAGGATAGTTCTATTAGTGAAGTACTTAGATAGAGAGATGGTGAAGTACTTGGTGTCACCGTCTTTGGCAAGATCTTATGTAGAGTTGGTGTGCAGACGAACGACGTCGAAGTCGGCCGCAACCGTTGGGGTGACAGAATGAGTTGCAAGCTTGACTTCCGAATGTGCGATCATGACAGTTATCTTGCAAGAGCGAGAGGAGCAACTTCGGGCGAAGAAGTTGGATTGCGAAGAACTTTGACGAGAGTTAGTTGCTGAGAGTAGCCTTCGTACGCAGAATGAGCTATAGTGCTTCGGCCTTTGGGTTGAAGTTTGCACAATTCAGAAGGCGAAGTAAGAACTTCAAAACGGATTGGAGTAGTTTAAGATAATGTTTCAGAGAGAATTTCAGCGCGTTGAGGAGCTGACAGCGCATCTGGCGGCACGGGAGCGGTTTGTGGCTTCCAAAGTAGCTCGTTGGAAGGATAGATTAGCTATTTGCGATACTACGAGATCTTTGGAGTTTGAACTCGGAAGAGAGTAGGATGCAGATTGCATAAGCTTGCGATCTTAATTGTCCACAGCTGAGTAGCAATTGATCGCGGCTTAGGCAAAATTGGTGAAAACAGCGGCAAACATCAAACATCTCGAACAGGATACGGGTATTGGTTTGCGAGCTAGGATAGAACGATGCCTTCGCAATTTTGTGGTTTGGAGATCCAAATCACAAAGTGGACAAAATTAGATTCGCTAGAGCGTAGATTGAGAGTATTGGAAGCCAGCAAAGTGATAGGACATCGATAGTTAGGTAGAATAGTTAGTTCTTTCATATCTGTTTGGAAGAGACTAGGGAGAACTTAGAGTTACAGCTCGCAGTAGTTCTGCGTAAGATAGGAGTAGTCAGGAGCTCTGCGGCTGTGGCAACTGCTGTGTCCGTGGATGTCGCATATGATGGGAACTCACAAGTAGCAGATGATGACTCCGGGTGTTCGTTGTGAATAAAGTGGTCAAAGTGCCTGGAAGGCTTTCCCACAAGATAGTCTTAAGTCTACATTCCTCCGCACGTTCGTGAGTTGTGCGTTTTGTCATAGTGCGAGAGTTGCTTTGGTTTGTAGAAGATACCACATTTAAAGTAGAGTAATCATCTTAGGTGTTTTGAGTGATGCATAGTGTAGATCAGGATTTAAGCAAACTTGTAGACTGGTTGCTCGGTGCAGCAGACTAAGCGAGTAATCTTGAAAAGTTTCCCCCTAAATATCAAATGCAGATTTGCTTGCGATTTCTGTGGTGTTTAATTGGATGTATTTCAAGAATTTGATGTGATAACACTCTGTATCTGTATCAAATTCGGGTTAATATTTGTAAATGATTTTGGGAAAGACATATGCTTGAAAAGTAAAACTCATCAATAGAATGTTAATCGTGACAATATTTGAATCTCTGGTATTGTTTCTATCCTCGTGATATCGGATCAGTACCATTATTCTCCATTTTGATATTTATCTATTGCTACAAATATCTTCCTCATTACACAGGAACTGATTTATGTCCCTATCCAAGGTTTCAACTTTTTACAGGGACATAACTTCAGCTTGGGGTACTTTGAATTATATAAATGGTAAAGAAATAGAGAAGAAATATATCAAAAGTCTAAAAAACACATTACAAATCATTCATTTCCAGATCAAGAAAATAATCCTAAAGACCTACTCTAACTACTTTCTAAAGCACTTGAGACATGGAAATATGACTATCTAATGTAACAATGTAAACCATAAATCACTAGTAAAGAATAAATTTTTTCACATCTATTTTATGAGCTAATTCAATCTCTTCATACTCAATATTTCTTCCAACACATCACCTACAAAATTCTAGCCTATGAATTTCCATTCCATTTCTATTTCGTGAGATCATTTGACCTAAGAACATAGAAATCCTTGCAAATAGTTATCCTTGTTCACATGAAATTGGTAAAATTTCATTTTGGTGCTCGAACTTATAGATGCTCACGAAATGAAATCAGTTGCAAGTGCGATACATTCCGTTTTGAAGACCAAGTCATCACACCTACTGGCAACTCTATTACGTCACGCAAAACTTGATTAGAGGGGCAAGACACATCAAGACATCTCATCCTTGCGATGTAATTGATAGTCAAGTAAAGGGTTTCAGATAATGAAGCTCTTTACTTGACTATCAATTAAACAAGTAAAACTATTTGCAGTGATTTCTATGTTCTTACATCAAATTATAGCACGACATAGAGTTGAAGTACGATGTTTTAATTTTCAAATAAATGATCTTTTGTACCCTCTCCATGTGTTCTTAACTTGTATTTTTACAACCAGGGTCCTAAACTTGGGTTTCATATAAGACTACAAATACATTATATTTTTAAATAAGAATTTTCAAAGACCCCAAGACACAAGATGAGCTATTCTATATAATTTTCAAGACGAATAGAGCTTTGTGCCAAGTTTCTACTTTCTTTTATATGCAAACTGCCCAATTACAATCATTAGAAAAATAAATAATCAGATATTTGTAACTCTTGATTTGTTCTAATTGTAAATTTGTAAAAGAACGAGAACTCGGATCTAGTTATTACTATAATGATTTCCCATTTCTCCATATTAAATTCTATTTTATTTTAGATACAAAACTTTGTCAAATTTTAAAATTGTCTTTGTAAACTACTACTATCAAGAACTAGAAGTATGATATTATCTAAATACTATAGAGTTTTAATGATAAAATTACCAATCTTGACATTGTGATAACGACGGTGTGACATAACTATCTGGCGTTTACCCTGCTGTACCGATACTGCTTTGTGTACGACTTTTTCCACTACGCATGAAACTTGTATGACCCTGAGTAAGCATCAGTCCCTTGACTCACTCCTGAACTGTACAGCCCACCCCACAAACATCGAGTGTCAACCGCATTAAAGACGAGAAGTGGTCCTGGATGTGGAAAGAATTCAAATACTGAATAAAAATGTAGAATAAATGAAAATAAAAGTGTAGAATAAAAATTCAAATCAGTAAAATTAGGACGTGAAGGCAACATCTTTTTCTGGATGTAGCCCCATGATACGTTTACAGAAGAACTCTTGCATCTCAGATGATCCAATCTATTTCAGTGGAAAAACGCTGAGTAAGCTTGTCATTGGATAAGTCTTTGAAGCTGGAACAGGAAATCTGGTCTACGAAACTGACTGTGGTAGTAAGGAGGAGTTGGGACTAAGCAGAGAAGCAGAATGTGAAAAATTTCCCCTTTAATATCCTCCAAATGCATCAACGTGCTGATAGATAGTCGACTTGATCTATGGCAGCATTCTCCTACACTCTAATTCAATCGACTGAAAGTGCTTTCTGGAAATGACTTTCAAATTTGATTTGGAAATTCAAACAGGTGGACGAATAAACTTTCGGGAGACGTCAATTTGAAGTATTTGACGAAAATAAATCACAAAACAGTAACTATTCTAGAGTTTGACATGGTGTTAAAGGCTGCAGGGGTCCAGTAAGAGAGTATATATATACAAATAGAAATCGTTCCCGCCACATGAACACCTTCGACCTCAGTAAGATTATTCCTGTTTAATCACATAAAACGGTGAGATAGCAAACAGTTGGAAACATATTCATCGAATTTAGAAGAGTGTGATAGAATACCACCAAGTCCGTCAATCTACAGTATAATGAAGAAATATGTCGACATAATTCGATTTATTTCGACAACAATATAATGAAGAAGTTCTCGTTAATGATGGAAACACAGTGTCACGGTGAAGGAATGTTTCACAGACATGAGTACTCGCAGACATTCCATGGTGTCTGAATAATGCATGACATTTAGGGGATGGAGAGAAGTTCACAGACTATCAAAGTCCAGCCCATATCTAATAAGTCAAAATGGAAGACTATGAAGGCCTCACTTTACGGATACTTGTAAGATGAAAGGCTCCACAACAGACATGTTCATTCCTGTTTGGTGTCCCTGCACATCCACGATACGCATATCCGAGCGACTCAAAGTTTAAGGATTCGCCAGTACCCACGTGCTGTTTGCGTTATCTATCAACGTACTTTGTAAAGACTTCTGAGAATGTACTAACACAAGCAACAGATTTCAACTTCAGTCATTCATCATGATTGAAGTTGACCGAGCAGCACTTCCAGCAATCATGGGGCCAGTAGTAACCAGTGAACATTGCGTCGGAAGAATGCTAATATCAGGCAACTAGAATCAGCCCAGATCTGTTCCACTGATTTGCACAGTGGATCTTTACAGGCTTTGGTGACCGGGTCTCGTGATTAACAGTGAGCGCCTCCAAGCTCAACTGTACGTCAACTGTAACTATTATATGTCGGACCCCACACAGCAGGTGATACTGCGTTGTGGGGTTGTAGAGTTCACTTTCATGTAAGGAATCTAATCCAAAGCCATTCTGATCCAAAGCTTGTAACCAATTTTACTACTTGCATAATCTACAATGTTTCAGACAAGTGACTTGGAGACAGAGTCATGTAGTCACTGCTAGCTAGTTCCACCCCAATATTAAACAGTACGAATTGCAACTGGAACCATCAAGCTGCGGAGACAACAAGGCCAGCAGGCAGAGAATCAGAACATCTGATCGAACATGCCTCGTCAACACTTCTTTGATGCTTTCCAAGACGCAAACGGGGAACTGCCTAAGAGTATAAGATGCCGCTCGTGGAAGGCACAAAACAGAAGCCAAGTATTTGGTCAAGTTCGCTTGGTAAGATTCATCAGGTTCGTTATATCTCCTTGATCGAATTTCTCGATCTCTTTGTGAGCATTTACATGACGAGGAGGGGATCATATTGGATTCTATTAGAAATTATTTATTGCATTCAGAGTGAAACTAAGAAACTTTGTTTAAGTCTTAAGCGGCTTCCCAGTCACTTTCTGCTTATGCTATCTTTCTCTACCTCTCCTTTTCTTTCCAGATAAAAGTGTCGTATCCACCTTCACAACCAGTTTCCGTACAGACTATGGGAGCTAAGCTTACGATAATTCCAGCTTTGTCTCAGCTAGATTTGCAGAAATAGTTAATAGCTTGATCTACTCACGTAAGAAGTCTTGTTGCAACGCTTAGATGTCGGACTTTTAGCTTGTTTTGAAAGAGAATTAAGCTCTTCTGTAAAATAGCCACGATAGTTTCTTGCAAATTGTCGTAAAATGCAAAGTCTCAGAATACGTTCTTGACCAAACCATGAGACAGGGCTAAGTCATAGGTCGTATGTGATACATTGTCACTCTATTTCTGTACAGATAGGAAAGGTGAATTTAATGATGGAATCTAATTGCCTGCAAAATTGTCTGCAGAAGGGTTGAATCTGAGAAGCGTTCTATCCAGGTCTTGGCATTGAGAGAGGATTGATAAAAGAGATCCTAGACCGTTCAAACATGGCTTTAGCGGGTTCGAGATGTGCACTTGTACTTTTTACAATTCTTCTGATGACTGCTGCGGCTTCTGGAGCCAAGCTTTCAAACTACTATTATTATAGAACTTGCCCGAACGTGGAAACGATCGTCCGCAACAAAGTGAACCAGATAGTCACTGCGAATCGAGGAATGGCTCCAGGCTTACTTCGACTGCATTTTCATGACTGCTTTGTGCGGGTGAGCAAGTACCTATCTGTTTACCAAGCTAACTCGTAAATGACGGTCTATATGCATAGCTTATGAAGTTTCTGGGGCCCTGTTTGAAGCGTAAAATTATTGCCAAGTTTTTGAATGATTGTAAGTGGACTCGCTAGAAAGTAGGATTACTGGTATCACAGCTGTACATTGATGTCAAGAGTTGTTCGAATGCTCAGGGTTGCGATGGATCCGTACTCCTCGATTCAGCCTCCCACACGGGGGAGAAAGATGCCCCGCCAAACTTTGGCTCCCTCAGAGGATTCGCTGAAGTTGATGCAATCAAGGCCACGGTCGAAAGCGCCTGCCCTGGTGTGGTTTCATGTGCAGATATCCTGGCTCTGGCAGCCCGGGATGCTGTGGTGAAGGTCCGTATCTCCTCTCTCTCTCTAATTATCATCTCTAGCATTATCCACTGCACAAGTAGGGGACCTCAGGAATCTCCTGATGCAAATTTTAGATGAATCAACATTTTGGTCTAGCCAGAAGGAAGTTAATCACAGCGCACTTTCCGCATCTGTCGGACAGGTCGGAGGCAAGTATTGGTCCGTGCCTCTCGGACGCAAGGATGGCTTCACGTCTTCTCTGGTCGAAGCGAATGCTAGCCTGCCGTCTCCATTCAGTACCTTCTCTCAGCTCGTCCAAAACTTCGCTGCCGTGGGACTCAACGCCAAGGATATGGTCATTCTGTCAGGTACGCCCGTGTAATTCATTTGTGTCTGAGTCTGCGGGAATTTCCAGGCTATATGGAGATTGCATGACTCTGAACGCGTCCTCGAGAGTGGAGCTTATACAAGCGCATTGGCATCGCTGCAGGCGGGCACACCATCGGACAGGCTCACTGCGCTGTGGTCATTCCTCGTCTCTACAACTTCAACGGGGTGCCCGGAGCCACCGATCCATCGCTGGATCCCACCTTCGCCAACTTGCTCCGAACGCTGTGCCCTGCGGACCAGCCTCTGACCTTCGTCGGGCAAATGGATGCCACCAACGCCACATTCGACAACAAGTACTTCAAGGCCGTGCAGAGCCGCAGGGGCCTGTTCCCATCGGACGCTGCCCTCATCACCAACTCCTTCGGCCGCAGGGTCGTCAGCATTGCAGCCAAGAACCCCGGCAGCTTCTCGACAGACTTCGGAAAGTCGATGGTGAAAATGGGCAGAATTGGTGTTCTGACTGGAGCTGCGGGGGAGGTCAGGCGAGTGTGCTCTGCTGTCAACAACAATCAGGCATTATGATTCAGGAGATACGAAGGGTATCGCATAAACTGAAGTGAACCTCGGCATCGATGATGGAGGCAGATTTTATTCAGGAACTGTCGTGTAACTCTTCATTGCATTCGAAGTGCGACAGATCGATAAGGGCAGAAGCTTGCCGGGTACGAATGGTACCTCGGCACTCTACCGATGTCTGACTGGACTGGTAGGCAGCTCCTTGGGACCGGCGAATGCGATCGCTAAATTGCAAGGAGTGGATTCCTTAAAAGAACGATAGATTAAATGAGCCTTAAGCATAAGTACGATAAATTTTTATAATACTTTGCACTTAGTTAGGTGACAATTGTACGGACGATTAATTGACTAACACTCTTCATACCTTGCCGTTCATTTCCATGCGGCGAGATCCAAATAAAATCTTTGAAGATCTTTCTTCGATCTATGTATGATATATGTCTGTACAAGACCAGATTGCCACGATCCGGACACTCCTAATAATGTTCTGTTATCAACGTCAAGCAATGGAGACAGTGGAAATTGCCTCGACAAGATGTGATTTCAGTCCGGGAGCACCTGAGATTCACAAATGACCGAGAAGAATCCTCAAAACATGAGGAAGCTCATCGAGCCCAGGGAAGTGGTGGTTTCAGTGGTGTCTCTCTCTCTTGGGAAATATGGCCTTCGAAGCAACGTTGGCTGCCTTGATCCTGAAAATGCGCAACCTGCTTGCAGGATGTCTCGAGCTCTAGTAGTGAAGATGAGTTCCATCAGCCTGACGTAGAGCTATACCGCAAGCTCTCGCTGATGGCACGGCGGATTGTGGATCACAACGGTTTTGTTTATCTGCAGAAGTGTTTTAACATTGTGTGTATTGTTTTTGACATTGTGATTGGTGTACCGAAAATCAAGTTAGATGTCACAGGTCGACTGGAATATTCAAACACTAAATGGACTCCTTGAATTACACATCGCCAAGCATTATGCTGTTGATATGACCATCTTACATTATTGACAATGTAAGCATTTGACCCCTCTGCTATACTCTGATTGACAATTTCTTGATAGAATGAATAATTGTGATTGCTGATTAGAGCTAATTATTATATGGCAGTTTTCTTTTGAAATTTTTGACACGAATTTGTGTAAAATAAAATTAATTTCAGCTTTGAGTTTAAAATAATTTTTTGTTTCATATGATTGAGAACAGCAGATGATCTTATATTCATGGTTGCAGTATCAACATTCCTGTAGAGGATGAACACCGAATTCCGGAGGATGTTTGAACGACTGAGGTCCACGTGCATCGTGTATAGTCTTCGGGCAGCTCAGCTAGGATTGAATTGCTACTCACTATTAGCTCTAGCTAAGGTTGAATCACATCAAAACAGCATCACGTGCGCCTCGAAACATCAAGCTGTTATCAAGACCAGCGTGCAAACAATCCAGATCGAAGAATCTTCGCCGACATCTTTTTCAAGACTGGTGGTATAACGACTGCTAGTGCAACTCATGGAACACTCGAACCACCAGCGAAGTTCTTCCCCAAGCTCCTAGCATCATCCGTATCATCAAGTCAGAAACGATCAAACGTTCTTCATCTCTCCTTGATGTACTACTTGTCTTCCACTGGTCATGGAGGGAATTATAACGATCTCGTAGTGTTTAGACAGCAATTATTGCAGACAAATTTCACGGGACTGTTCATTTGTCCTTAGTCAAGCTTTGCATTCTTCCTCTCAGCTCAATATCTGGTTTTAGGTGCTAAACTTCATACGCATTTATCGCTACAGTGTTTTTGAAATAAAAGCTTGCATCGTCACCACGCGCTCATAAATCTCTAAATTGCAAGACAATTTTGTAAAGCGTTCAGGGTTGGGCGGCATCGGTACTCCCCGATTCAGCGTCCAATTCGGCAGAGAAAGCTGCACGACCAACATTTGGCTCTCCCATATGACTCGGAGAGGACGACGCAGTCAAGGCCACAGTTGAAATGACATGTCCTGGTGAAGAGTCATGCGCGGATAATCTGGCTTTAGTAGCCCGTGATGTCGTACTGAAGGTCGACACTTTCGTTCTCTTACAAAGAGCCAATGACAAGCACAAGTGCTAGAAGTAAATATATATCATGGCCTTTAGCTTCACGTGAGTGAGCACACTCCATGGATGTAAGGAATGTTGGAACTGTTATTGAGGATTCTGTCAGCACACAGTCCCAAGGATATGCTTATTTTTTCGGGTAACTATAATTAACTATAACTATAATAACCCACCAAAGGCTAAAACTGCAGTATGGTGGTAAAAAGATCAAACCCACAGAGACAGAGGCAACACACAGAGTACAAAGTGTCACGTTTAACAGATTTTTGGAGAGTTTGAATTCTCAGGCGACTGTCACTCCAACACTCCAAGAAATACTGCAGTGCTCGACTCGGAGGCCACTCGGAGGATGCTCGACTCGGAGGATGCACAGTGCACTCAACACACACACACCTGAAACTGGAAAAACACAACTCGGAGGTCGGTCAGGACCTCCGCTTAGGATTTCAGGGGGAAAGTCTCTCAAAAGTACACTCAGAGGCTCTGCAGGTAGTGACTCCCACTCCGGCTTTTACAACCCTCCCGCTAGTTTCTGCTAGCGTAAGGAACCCGGATTGGACTTCCCACTTCGGAACGAAGTCACTCATACGCGGTGGACGTCACCCTCGACTCACACTAAACGCAGAGAGTACAGGTCTGACTGAGAACTCAACTGAGACACAATCCAGTAACACACACACCTAACCTGAATTGATAACCAAGGTTTACACGAAGTAACAAAACTTCACTTTAGCATTCAGGGGAAACTTCCCGTAGGAGTACAATCAGGATATGTCACTCGAAGGTGTAAGGTGGAACTGTTCAAGTATCTAACTCGCAACCGGCTCTGAGCATCAGAAATCACCCGCAGGTGCAGATCCGCACTACTCAAGTCTCTAACCGGTATACTAGCTCTGAACATTCAGCCGAAGGCCTTCAACTACAAAATGCTGTAACTTCACTAAGTTGTAGCTCCTCTACGTGGTGCCAAGACCAAATGCACAAACACGCCGAGAAAGTGAGTTCCTGATCTGCACATCCGAAACTGGAAGAATCCCAAGGCAAAACGCCTTGAACTACTTTATACCCTCTAAGGTCCTAACTAACACTACGCTATCCGCTAGGGTGCGAGCCGCAACAGATCCTACACCTGAGGAGTCGGCGGCTGCCTTCCACTCTAACTTACAACCTAAATTTAACCCTAACCTTAAATCTGAATCCTAAGCCTACTGTACAGAGCCGCCAGCGTCTTTACATCCAAGATCTGAGGCTGAATATTTGCAGGCATGCGTGGCCGACTGAGATCAACGGCCCCACCAAATTTCAGATCCATCCGACCGTCCATCGCAAAGATATGGACTCCGCGAGATCTCTGAACCTCATCCGGTTCGCCGACCCCGAGTTTGCCGACTTGAAGTTCGCCGACCTCGAGTTCGCCGAAGGCGTTGACCGCCGAAGACGCATTTCCGCACCGTTGCCAATTTGTAACAGTCACTCCCGACACCCATAACTCACAGATTCTTGATCCGTTTCAAGAGTTCTTGGGCTCGTTGGAACGAGCGCGTTGAGCTCTTTCTAACGAGACCCTAACTGAGTCAAACCGTTACGAGTTGAAAGAGTTATGCCGGTTTTATCCTTCGCCGAAGGCACACTGTCGAAGGCTTGTTATCTGTTATCGCCGAAGTCGCCGCACGATGTTTCGCCGACTCCGAGTTCGCCGACTTGAAGTTGACCCGAAGACGTCCGTCACGGAAGGCGAACATCTAGGGCCGAAGGCGGATATTCCGCCGACGAACTACTTCCGCCTATCCGTAGGCGTTCTCCTTCGCATCTTCCGACAGTCACAACTCCCTGAGTCCTCATCCGTTCTAGGCGTTCTTGGGCTCGTTAGAACCAGAGCGTCAAGTTCTTTCCAACGAGACCCTAAGTAACTCAAGGAGTTAAGAATTGAAGAAGTTATGAGTGATCTAACGCCGAAGGTGCTCGAAGCAAGTCCTGCAGCGTAAACCGCCCGTTCCATTCCAAGCGTTAAACTGTGTCCTAAACCCAAAACCCCTTGACTGTACTCGATACTCTTTTTACTTTGGCTTTGCGTACCGATTACTATTTACAACTACTATCACGGTATTTACTATTCAAAAATGTTTTAGTTTTGACGAAAAACAAAAAATGGATTACCACAATAACCTTCATACCATGTACATAAAACTTCCAGTTTTATGGACATATTGCTCGAATTGGTATCGAAGAAATCAATTCACAAAGACTTCATTTATGAAGCAGAATTTGAAAAGTTTCTCCTTTTATCTCCTCCGAAGGCATTAACGTGCTGGGCAGATGGTCGACTTGGTCTATGGCGGCATTCTCCTACACTCCCTAAGACAACTAGCATCTGATGTTCGTTGTCTAATTCATTCGTCTGGAAGTGCTGTCTGAAAATGATGCTCAAATTTGAGCTGGAAATTCATACAGCTTGACGATTAAAGTTTCAGGGGACTTAAAATTTAAGAATTTCACGAAAATAACACGTAAGACGGTAACTATTCTAGAGTTTGACATGGTGTTAGAGGTTGCAGGGGCAGTGGGAAAGTATGTATATGAATCCAAATAGATGTCTGGCTACACGGCCACCTTCAACCTCCGTAAGATTATTCCAGTCTTATCACAGAAAACGGAGAGATAGCAAACAGTTGCAAACATATTCATCTAATTTATAAGTGTGAACCAGCTCCATCAATCTACAGTTTATTGAAGGAATGTTCGATATAATTCGACAACAAAAAACTTCTCGTTAATGATGGGAACGCAGTGTCACATCGGCTGTGAAAGGAATGTTTCACAGACATGAGTAATCATAGACATTCCATGGTGTCTGAAGTATGCAGGACATGTAGAGGATGGAGAGAAGTCCACTGACGATTAGAGCCCATTACAGATTTCATAAGTCCACATGTAAGAATATGACGTCCTCACTCAAATTTACTTGTAAGAAGTAAGCCTCCACAACACACATGTGAATTCGTGTTCTGTGTTCCTGTACATCCACGACACACATATCCGAGCGCCTCAATATCTAAGTATTCGCCAGTACCCACGTGCTATTTACGTTATCTATGAACGTACCTTGCAAAGACGTCTGAGAATGTACAACCACAGGCAACAGCATTCCAACTTTAATCCTTCATCATGAGTGAAGTTGACCGAGCAGCACTTCCAGAAATCATGGGGCTAATAGTAAGCAGTGAAGATTGCGACGGAAGAATGATTACATCACCCAACTGGATTCAGCCCAGATCGGTTCCACTGGTTTGCAATGTGGATCTTTCCAGGCTTTGGTGACCGGGTCTTATGCTTCACCATGAACGCTTTAAGCTCAACTGTACATCGACTGTAACTATTATATGTCGGACCCCACACAGCAGGTGATACTGCCTTGTGGGGTTGCAGAGTTCACGTTTATGTAAGGAATCTAATCCAAAAGACATTCTGATTCAGAGCTTGTAACCAATTTAACCACTTGCATAATCTACAATGTTTCAGACAAGTGACTTGGAGTAAGAGTCATGCAGTCACTGTTAGCTAGTTCCACCCCAATATTAAACAGTATGAAATGTAACTGGAACCATCACGCTGTGGAGACAACAAGGCCAGCGGGCAGAGAATCGGAACATCTGATCGAACATGCTTCGTCAACACTTCTTTGCTGCTTTCCAAAAGGCAAACAGGGAAATGTCTAAGACTATAAGATGGCGCTCGTGGAAGGCACAAAGCAGAAGCCAAGTATTTGGTAAAGTTCGCTGCGTAAAATTCAGCAGGTTCGTTATATCTCCTCGATCAAATTTCTCGACCTCTTTGTGAGCATTTACATGAGGAGGAGGAGATCATATTGGATGCTATTAGAAAGTATTCATTGCAATCAAAGTGAAACTAACCAAGTCTTTTTAAATTCTTACGCGGCTAGTCATTTTTTGCATATGCTATCTCTCTCTACCTCTTACTGTCTTTCCAGATGAAGATGTCGTATCCACCTTCACAGCCAGTTCCCGTACAGACTATGGGAGCTCAACTTACGATAATTCCAGCTTTGTCTCAGCTAGATTTGCCGAAATAGTATAGCTTGATCTATGCACGTATAAATTCTTGTTGCAACGCTTAGATATCGGACTTTAGATTTTTTTGATAAGAAATTGAAGGTCTTCTGTGAAATAGCCGCGAAATATCCTTGCACAATGTCGCAAAATGCATCGGCTCAGATAACGTTCTTGACTAAACCTTGAGACAGGAGTGACTGATTAGCCCTATGATATAGATTGTCACTCTATTTCTCTACAGATATTAAAATTGAAATATTGATGGAATCTAATTGTCTGCAGAAGGGTTGAATCTGAGAAGCGTTCTATCCAGGTTTTGGCATTGCGGGAGGATTGATAACAGAGATCCTAGACCGTTCAAACATGGCTTTAGCGGGTTCGAGATGTGCACTTGTACTTTTTACAATTCTTCTGATGACGGCGGTCGCCTCTGGGGCCAAGCTTTCAAACTACTATTATTATAGAACTTGCCCGAACGTGGAAACGATCGTTCGGAACAAAGTGAACCAGATAGTCACTGCGGATCGTGGAATGGCTCCAGGCTTACTTCGACTGCATTTTCATGACTGCTTTGTGAGGGTGAGCAAGTAATCATGTCTTTAACAGGCTTACTAGTTACGACGGTCAATGTCTATAGCTTATGAAGTCTCCGGGCCCCTGTTTTAAGCGTAGTATGATAGCGAAGTTGTTTAATAATTGTAAATGGAATCGCCGGCAAGTAGGATGACTGGTATAACAGCTTAACATTGATGCCAAGAGTTGTTCGAATGCTCAGGGTTGTGATGGATCCGTACTCCTCGATTCAGCCTCCCACACGGCGGAGAAAGATGCCCCGCCAAACTTTGGCTCTCTCCGAGGATTCGCCGAAGTTGATGCAATCAAGGCCACGGTGGAAAGCGCCTGCCCTGGTGTGGTTTCATGTGCAGATATCCTGGCTTTGGCAGCCCGGGATGCTGTGGTGAAGGTCCATATCTGCTCTCTCTCTCTCTCTCTCTCTCTCTCTCTCCACTTTTGCATTATAGACTGCACAATGAAAGGACCTCAGGAATCTCTTCCTATAATCTTATGAATCATCATCATTTCCCGTCTAGCGAGAATGAAGCTAATCTTAGCCCCTTTCGGCATCTCTGGGACAGGTCGGAGGCAAGTATTGGTCCGTGCCTCTCGGACGCAAGGATGGCTTCACGTCTTCTCTGGTCGAAGCCAATGCTAGCCTGCCGTCTCCATTCAGTACCTTCTCTCAGCTCGTCCAGAACTTCGCTGCTGTGGGACTCAACGCCAAGGATATGGTCATTCTTTCAGGTACGCCTGTGTAATCCTATGCAAGTACACCTTGTATGTTCGAATCTGCGGGAATTTTCAGGCTAGATGGAGTCTGCATGACTCTGAACGTGTCCTCGAGAGCGGAGCTCATACAAGCGCCTTGTCATCGCTGCAGGCGGGCACACCATCGGACAGGCTCACTGCGCTGTGGTCATTCCTCGTCTCTACAACTTCAACGGGGTGCCCGGAGCCACGGATCCATCGCTGGATCCCACCTTCGCCAACTTGCTCAGAACGCTGTGCCCCTCGGACCAGCCTCTGACCTTCGTCGGGCAAATGGATGCCACCAACGCCACATTCGACAACAAGTACTTCAAGGCCGTGCAGAGCCGCAGGGGCCTGTTCCCATCGGACGCTGCCCTCATCACCAACTCCTTCGGCCGCAGGGTCGTGAGCATTGCAGCCAAGAACCCCGGCAGCTTCTCGGCGGACTTCGGCAAATCCATGGTGAAAATGGGCAACATCCGTGTTCTGACTGGAGCTGCGGGGGAGGTCAGGCGAGTGTGCTCTGCTGTCAACAGCAACTAAACATACTGACTCAGCAGACACGAAGGATATTGCTTGAACCAAAATGAACCTCGGCATCGATGATGGAGGCAGATTTTATTCAGGAACTGTCGTGTAACTCTTCGTTGCATTTGAAGTGCGACAGATCGATAAGAGCAGAAGCTTGCCGGGTACGAACGGTACCTCGGCACCCAACCGATGTCCGGCTGGACTGGTAGGCAGCTCCGTGGGACCGCGGATTGCGACCGCTATAATGCATGAACTGGATTCCTTAGAGGAACGATAGATTAAATGAGCCTTAAGCACTAGTAAGAAAATTTTCCACGTCGATAATATAATACTTAGAACTTAGTCAGGTGACAATTGTACCGGCATGTAATTGGTTAAAACTTTTCATACCTTGCCATTCATTTTCATGCGGCGAGATCCAAATAAATTTTTTGAAGATCTTTTAAGAAAGCATCGCTCTCGTAGTAGTTTGAAGTGATATTTGTCTGTACAAGACCAGATTGCCACGATCCGGACACTCCTCGTACGGATTGTACAAATTGTTTCCTATTATCAACGTCAAGGAATGTAGATAGTGGAAACTGCGTCGTCGAGATGTGATTTCAGTCTGGGAGCACCTGAGATTTACAAATGACTGAATAGAATCCCCAACACGCGAGGAAGCTCATCGAGTCCACGGAAGTGGTGGTTTAAGTGGTGTCTCATTCTCTTGGGCAATATGCCCTTCGAAGTAACGTTGGCTGCCTTGATCCTCAAAATACGCAACCTGCTTGCAGAATGTCTCGAGCTCTAGTAGTGAAGATGAGTTCGATCAGCCTGACGTAGAGCTACACCGCAGGTTGTCTCTGATGGCCTAACGCAGCATGGATCACGACGGTTTTGTTTATCTGCAGAAGTCTTCTAACATTGGTTGTATTATTTTTAAATATCGTGATTGGTGTACCGAAAAATCAAGTTAGATGTCACATGTCGACTCGAATGTTCAAATACTAAATGTACCCCTTAATTTACACATCGCTAACCATTACACTGTTGTGATGACCACCTTAAACCTTTGAGCCCTCTTCTATCCTCTGATTGACAATGTTTTGATGTCATAAATCATTGTGATTGTTGATTAGAGGTGATTGATATATGGCGGTTTTCTTTTGAGATTTTTTACACGAATTTGTGTATAACTAAATTTTATTCAACTTTCAGTTTGAAATGAATGATTATTTCATATAATTGACATTTCTAAACTACTTTTTAATCTATTAAATTTTGATATTAGTGTAAAACATGAAAAATAATGATCTTAAGTAAAATCGTAAATTCATAGACTTCAAGTGAAGATAGTGCAAATAGATACAAAAACAATATACCAATATTACCAATATTTAGATCTGGAAAAACACACCATAATTGAAAGATAATTATTTGAATATTGATTCATTTAGTATTAAAGAGTTAAATGTTTCACAGCCTCTTTATTTTTCATCTGATTTAATTTTTTTGGATTTTGGAATTTTAAAGTTTATCTTGTAATCATTTCAAAAACTTTTCCTTAAGTCATCGTGGTTTGACGAAAACTTGTGGTATAATTAGTCACCTATACATGCATGCTATTTGAGCCTACTTGATGTCTTGCACGCGCGGCTCTGCCACGTGTCAACTCAAGATTTAAGCAAATTACTGATATACAAATCTCCGCAGTTTACACTCTCCAACGTAAAGTAACGCAAGTCAATATTGATGATACATCATTATCATAATATAATTGTCTACGTGGCCGATTCAATTGTGATGCCAACGCCTATGTGACATTTCACATGTACGGCTCTGCCACATGTCTACTTGAGATTTGACCAAACCAGTCATACACAAATCTCTGCAACAGGCTCTCCAAGTCATGCAACTTGATATGGATGATACATCATCATGATATAACTGACTTTGTGGTCTACTCGAGCATGCTACACGTGCATATGTGATGTCTTGCACGTGCGATTCTATCACGTATCAACTCAAAATTCTACTAAACTACTAATACACAAATCTCTGCAGATCAGACTTTTCAGTCTAAAGTTAGACAAGTTAATATCAATGAGACATCGTCATCATGATATAAATGCTTATGAGGCGTGTCTAAACATGCTACTTGCATCTACATGACGTCTCGCACATGAGATTCTATCAAATGTCAATTGGAGATTCAAACAAATACATACATATCAGATACACAAATCTCTGCAACTTAGGCTCTATAATGTAAAGTCAGGCAAATTGATATCAATGATACATCATGATCATGATATAATTTCTTGCGTGGAATGTCAGAGCGTGCTATCTACGCCTACATGACATCTTGCAGGTGCAACCCTACCACATGTGAATTCAAGATTTGACCAAACTACCGATATACAAATTTCTAAAGCTTATGCTAAAGTTATGCAAGTTTATATTGATGATACATCATCATCATGATATAATTGCTTGACTGGTTTACGTGACGTCTCAGACGTGCGATTCTGCCAAATTTCAACTCGAGATTTGATCAAACTATTTACACATCTCTAAAGTTTAGACTCTGCAATGTAAACTCTAGCAAGATGATATATCATCATCATAATATAACTGCCGGTGTAACCTGTCCGAGCATGCTACCCGCACTTACGTTTGGCACGTGCAGCTCTATCACGTATCAACTCCAGATTCAATCAAATTAATGATATACAAATTTCTGCCGTTAAGGCTCTCAAACATAAAGTAAAGCAAGTTAACATTACTAATACATCATCATTATATAATCCACTGCGTGGCGTGCACTAGCAAGCTACAAGCGCCTAAATGACATTTCGCACTTGCGACTATGCCACGTGTCAACTTGATATTTGATTTCATTGCATCACACATCCAATGCATGACACATATCAATCACGTTTCTTTGCCTTGAGAGTTATTGTGTCAAAGTTCCTGTTAGTGTTGAATCCAACGACCCCTATTCATCAACTCTAAAACATCAAATTGAACAAACAAATTTACTAATACATAAATATCTACAGCTGAGTCTCTCCAATGTAAAATCAAGTGTTATGTGTCTTTGTATTTACTATTTTAAACCATTAGCTTAGGGTTAAGAGTCAAAGGGTATATAATCGAGGGTCATTCGAAGAACCGATCATTCTTTGAGTCATCCTAGTTGTGATACGTTTGAATATGTACGCTCTCGTGTCTTACGTGTGTTTGAGTAGCATGTTACAGATGTAGAGTGTATGACAATATATATTCGCAGGACACAGTCAAGTTAATTTGGATGATACATCATAATCATAATATAACTATCTGTGTGACTATTTGCAATTGCGCCTCTGCCACGCGTCAACTCGAGATTTGCTTTTAATGTGTGCCACATGTCAACCACGTGTCGCTGCCTAAAGTGTTATTGTGTTAAATTTTTTGATAACGTTGAATTTGATGAAGCATATTCATTTAATCTTCAGTTTTCAAAACATCAAATTCATTGAACAAAACTACTCATATACAAATCACTATAGCTTAATCTTTCCAAAGGAAAATGAGACAAGTTCATATGGATGATACATTATTATCATATAATTGCATGCATGGCTTTACCAAGCCTCACATTCGCAATCTGCTATACATAATTTTTTAATGTACATCATGTATAGTGATCATAAGTTAAAGATATATCTGCAAAACGTGTTCAATTAAGGTGGTTGAAAATTAAAAATTTTGAAGATGAACTTAATTTTCATCTTAAAAAACAACAATTTTATGAATTATTTATTTATTTACCAAGTCAAGATTATTGAGTATCTTTGACGGATATTGAACCAGGGCCAGTTTTCACGCATAGAGGTTCTGAGAAAAGTTGATGTTATTTTACCTCTAGCATTAAACTTGCATAAGAAATGGACTTTCACTTCAGCAAGGCTACGGAAGGATGCGTGGTACAGTATCATAGTAGGCAGAGATTGTATCACGTGTTTTACTTTTTTGTGCAGACTGTTTTATGTAAGCAATTTTTTTCAATCTTTCAAATTGATACGGCCTAGGGTCATGCATAATATACTAATTTCATCAAAATGTGGTACTTTGGATGCTCTTCTGTTTATAATTCCTTTTGTTAGTATGTGTCATGATACGAAAGACATTAGAATCAGGTAAAGACAAAATATCATAAATGAACATATGAAATTAAAATAATGAGTGCAGTTTTGGCGTACGTAAGCGACGCAAGAGACGCAAGACATACTCTTTATTTTGATATTATTGTGTCCTTGCATGCGTCTAACTCTGTACAGGGTCTCCCATCCCTTTCCCTATTTACCTGGAAGCGTTGGAAGCTCCCTTTGCGTCACGTCAACCCCATGGCCGCAAGTGTTTTATCAGTCGCATAGGAGACTGCTACGAGACTCCTGGGGTCCTTCAGAGCTTCTAGCTCCTTGCGAAGACATTTTCCAGCAACTTTGCTCTCCCTCTCGTCTCATTCATCGCCTATCTTTAAAGGTAGCATCGCAGATTTCCTCTGAAGGTGTTTGGAATTTCCAGCATGGAGTTATGATGTGCGAGGTTGGAAGAACACACAATTGGTATGTCCGTGATCTTCAGATCGATGGTGAACCAGCGCACTGATTTTCTACGACCTACATTCCGCAAGGCAGTTCCATTGAGATTTCCTCCTTTGCTGATTTCAAAGGAGCAGTACAACCCCGGAGGGAACTCGGTTGAACCGAAGAGTAGTCTCTGCACACGGATGCAGGAATGGAGGCATAGCTCTGACGCAGATACTAGGAAGTATTTTCATCAATGTCTTGCATCGGGGTGCCTCTTGACAGTCTGACTTTGGAAGTTACAACGGATTCGAACATCCATCCGTCAAGGGATGGGGCTGTGAACTCATACGGAACCCTGCGAGTTGAAGGTGAGGAGCTGGAGCTTGAGGATGACGATGATCACTTCGAGAAGAAATTTTGGCAACGCCCGTCGCGTTTGAGAACTCACGCTGGACTGTAATGCATTTGGCTCATATGACGTCTCTGAAAAGGTCAGTCGATTTTGCAGGATAATTCTACTTGCAGAGAAACTCCAGCCTCTAGCTTTTCTTAACTGCTCCAATTGAGGGTTGCACCTTGTGCTGGACTAACCATTGCAGGATCCATTTCCTCGTCCCTGAGGCTCTCGCATTCCAAAGATAGTGATCGCTAGATCGCAAGTGAGGGTAACGTCTTGGACACCTTGGTTGCATACTTTCGGTGACATGTCTGTCGTTCGCTAGAACTTGGGAGACTTGGAGTTCTTCTCTTAGCTCTCAATTTGTAGTCTGTTTTTTTCCGCCCCGAATCTGTCAGAGGAGATTCATGCAACTTTGAGTCCACGAGGATCGATACCTTATTCCGACAGTCTTCCTTTTTAGTTACGTGTTGCTAAAGTCTATCCGTCCAGACTGCAGATGACATATGACATACTTCTAGTTCGAACAGAGAACATTTATTACTTTTCACCGCGCAACAAACAGGACTAGACTCAGAAAACGAGGATATGAGGGCGCGCATCGACAACTCCAAGCTGATGCTTTCAATTTGCAGATGAGGAAAGAACGTTGTTAAAGCTTGGAATTTCATCAACAGTTTTGCAAGTGGATAGTTCTCAATCTTCTATAACTGGATAATCTTGTATCTAATTGTAGATGACATAAGTTGGTAAAAGAAGAATTAGAATAATCAATTTTTAAAGACAACTGGCAGTCGGAAAATCTGTCTGGCACTTCAAGGCTTTAAAGAGCCAAGACATTTCAGACGAAGTGTCGAGACATCTTTGTAGGATGAGGCTGCCAAACGGATATTCTGAATTCCTTTTGAAACATGAAATACAGGTACTGCAGCATATAACAGACGTTAGTTTCAGTTGAAAGGTTTGTAGTGTCTTGTATCTTGAAGGATCTCTGCAACAGATCCAATTGCAGCACCGATAGAAACTAGGAGGCAGATAACCATTAATGTACATAGAAACCACCACTCACATTTGTAATGTCGCAAGTTGGTTCGTTTCATATAGATCCGGATGGGGAAATAGACACTTAGCGGGAAGAAGGCTAAAGCTCCTAGCAAGCCCATAATGCTGTTGAAAAAAGGCAATAATAGAGCGAGAAGCGTCGTGACCAGAACGAAGATGGTTCTCCAGACCAGGTGGAAAATGTTCAGTCGGATTCTACCAACAACACGTATGGACACACTTCGAGTATTGTTGAGAAAGGTCTTCTTTGGCCATCTTTTCAATACCAAACCTTCTAAGAAAGAGAAAAGCGGTTGAGCAAAAATCTGCAACAAAACGAACACGTTAGTTGCTGCTAGAAATAATTCAACGGATTTGCAAGACTGACAGAATCTCGTAGAGAGGTGCATCAGCCAGTAAAATACCTGGTAAGCTCCCACAAGATGAACGACGATGCATGCATTGGCGAAGTCGATGAGCCAATATGGCTCGTAAAACCCGAAGCCTGTGAGGAGGTTCCCCGGAGCATGGTTACCGAAGGCAGCGTAGCCCACACAACCAACGGACAAGTAGAAAATACTGCAAGTAAGGTTTGATGCCAGCGCAACCTTTTTCATGGTCTTGTTCTCTGGCGGAGGGCTTTTCAGCGTGTCCTGGATAATCAAGAACAACGTCTGATTACATCCATATGCACATGGATAAATTGGGAAAGTTTTTCGACGCATGTTCCTAATCTGGATTCAAGATTCAATAAGAACAAAAACTTCGTTTGAAGAAAATTATAAATGGAATGTGCACAAAGATTTAGACCTCTTACTTTACCTGTATGTTAAGAAGTACTATAATGAAACTGTATGCAAAGGCAATATCGCCTACTGCCGACAATGTCTTCCATACTTTCTGAGCTCTACTGTATTCATCCTGTCCATTACCAATAGGCCAACCATAAAGTGTCCCCCTAACTTGTCCTTCATCTGCAATATTGTCGCAAAACTCAAATCCGTTCAGAGGTTTTTGTCTTCGGACTAGAAAGAAGCCGATTATCTACCTCCACATAATCGACTGCATTGCTTACACACCAAAGTCTACATATCTAACTCATCCTAAACGACCGGGAAAACTGCATTCATGTTTCTTTCTTAAGAAGCACCAAAGTTCGAGAGGAACAAAGTAGATGAAAATCTTTGAAAGGAAAAGAAAACACGTAGGCAACCATCAAAGCGTGATAATAACAATTGAAATGTTTCTTCGTCCAACATCTATAGTAGAAGGAATTAGCTTCCTCAGAATTCTAACATTGTTTACAGAGTCTGCGATTTGCAAATAACGAAGAAACATCATAACTATACATTATTCGAACTGCGTAATCATGGGTTAATCCTAGTCATATTATCACACATTTCCCTCCTTACCGAAGAATTTAATGAGACTCAATACAAGACCGATGCCTGAGTAGGAGAATGACATGATTGCGGCAAGTACTGAGAGCCACCAAGTCTGAGCAAAATCTGGAATTTGCGAGAAGAAGATTTGAGCTGCGCCAAAAATACCCATGTACAAATTGTTTGATACGTGACATTCTGCATGACGTCCTCTTTCATGAAAACAGCCGGCCCGTTTGATTGCCCTGCATCGATACTACATTCTTATTAGTAGAAGCATTGTATTGTATCCTCTTGAGCATATCTCATGATCTATTAGCTCAAGCAAATTCAGTTCATCGGTACAAGCAGATGCAACACTTAGGGTCATTATATGACATCTACTTACACCATACTGGCTGAGGCGGTAACGGTGTAACCAATGCAAATACCGAAAAGATTGGTATACTGCACAAGTCCGCAAACAAACGTGTCCTTCCGCCCTGTAATCATCAACTCACTGTAAATAGACTGTCTTTTTATGATTTTTTCTTGTCTTTTCCATGATAGTTTCGAAGGCCAAAACAACCTTGTTCCTCTTCTCTTCTCCAAGATTCCCGGCATTCAAAACCACAATAATTGTTCATTATAGAAGATGTGCAGAACAAGCCGGGCACACTTAGGCTAAACTGCCTGAAATCGGAAATCGGCGACAGCATGCCAGAGTTACAGGGTGTATCTGATGGTGGCCACTGTTTAATGTTCATCTGTTGCGTTCAAAGACCGCAGAGGAGGCTCACCCAGATAACTCTTCACTGTATCCATATATGTGTACAGCCGCCTCCCAGAGACAGGATTCATGTAGCGGTAGGAATCAACGAGCAGAACCGAAGTGAAGTATGTAATGACGGCAAAGGAAACATTCACCAAGGGCCCAGCTATCCAGCCAAGCTGAGCGACTCCCCATGCCAAAGATAATACTCCAGATCCTATACATGCGGTTATTGCATGGGCAGATGCCGTCCAAAACGTTCCTGCTCCAGAGTAGATAATCAGAATAAAGGCACTGCAATTGTCAAAACTTATGGTTTGCAGTCACTGGTTTCAAAACTCACTCACGAATGTCATTCAGAGGACTTTCTTGAGGCCTACCTGTGCGTTTAGGACGCCCATCATCGTCCAGTTCAGCGCTTGACATTGGTACGAGATTTGTTCCTTCTACATTCCTGTCAACACTCTGATCGATTCGATCAACAATCCTACTCATTCGCAGTTCCTGTGTTGTCTTCGAAGACTCTGAGTCTTCCATACTCAGTTATTCACTTCCGTTGGTCGCAAGGATGAACAGAAATAGACTCTAGGATTCATGAGTTCCACACTTTCCGAAACACGTCTCTAACTCTCATACACAACCACTGTTAGGATTCAGCACACTGCATTGTGCAGTCTTTGTGTCATCTCTGGAGCTGCATCACGTTTGGTCTCCAGAACGATGTATGTCATTTACATGAGATTGCCTTCATCTCACCATGTCCACAGGCTTTTGCGCTGGACACGTAAACATCTGGAGAATGCAGGATCTGTTGATCCTATATATCATAGTTATAGCCAAAAATGTTCGATATATAAAAATGCTCCTTGATTTCGGGACAAAAAAAGGTGATTGGTCACAGGCTACCGGAAGCACTTGCCTTGCTGGATCTCCTCAAAACGAGGAATCAACATGATAAAATAGTCTAGTCTGTTTACACCACACCACGTGAGGATGTCATTCAGTTCTCATCTTCCTCTTGTGCAACCGACTTCATGTCCTTTGTGGCCACAGGAGCCTTTCGTATACCTGTCCAGGTTTTTTTAACATCTACAGACATGGATCACCACGTTGAATGGACGCCCAATGCACTTCTCAGACGACGAACAAACGGAAACAGGGCAACGAACAAAATTCATATGCAAGTACTGGATCAACAAAAAGAAAGCACCGCCGAGTTCATTCAAAAGGTCGGAAACACATGACATGCTCAGACCATATCCGGATCCCTTTGTTGGAAGTGGCAAGGTAAAAAATTACCTCAAAGACCAGATTTTCAAAACCGAGGAGCGTCTCATCCACACATCTGACTCCTGAATTTAAGCTGTGACAGTAATTGGGTGTAGTACACAACTGTAACGCCCAAGATTAATGGCTAGAGTGACAAGTACAATCTGAGGAGTACCGTGCACAGTATTTGGGCAGATGCAGGCAAGACCGGCGAAGAGAAGTCAGTATATCTTACTAAGTCCTTGAGGTGTGTGTCACAACTTTCACTCGTTCACTTCGTAAACGCAGACACCTTTCGCTCGTAGTATTGATTACTTCTTCGAAACTGGTCCCGGCCAGTTAAAAGGTCGGGACCAGTTTCGAAGATGCCTGGTTCCTGAGATCTTCGTTCTGCTTTCGCGAGTACAGCTCGCAAAGGTTGGAATAAAAGCTTCCGCTACTCACACCAACTACCACATGATGAAGACCACACAGTACATTCTCATAGGTACGAAAGATTGTAACAAGTTGGCCACCGTCATCGTAGCATGGTCACAGGATCACAGGGTTCATCTTCTTCGTGAGTACGGGAGGAGACGATTCCTGTTGTTGTCACGGACCCAGAGTAAATTGGCCACATCCGGCCTCAGAGTTACACTGCTGTTCCTCGAGGGAGCCAGAGAAGCAACGGCATAAGTTTTGCGGCAGGTGTCAATCACGGACGCTCAAAATTTCTTCTCAGAAGAATCCGCGCACTGACGCACAGCCACCGTTCATCGAATGAAATCACTCATGCATATTGCGTGTAGGACGAACGTGCTAGGCTATAGCGTACGACGAATCAAACCATTCATGCACATTGCGTTTCGAATGAATGTTCGAGGCTAGCTGCGTTCGTCGGATCCCGTCTAAAATCCTCAAAATTACTTCATTAACTTTTGTAATCCCAAGACTAAACAACTAAATGACATAAGATTTCGCATCTCGACGCAAGTCTAATCTTCTGAACTGTCATATAGCGGCTTCTTTCTGCGTTATCAAGAAGGCCTGGAGAGAAGAACGTTACACGAGATACACATCAGACGACTAGTGCATGAGCTTTGATTTGAATTACTTTCCACGTGTAGCTGGTATCGGCGACTCCCTCTCGAGGGCTGCAACTACCTCAAGTCAAATCTTGTGACACATGGTATCGACCACGGTCGTAGCTGGGTGCGTGCACCAGAAAATACCGTAGAGGGGGATGGTCTGACAACATCGGCAACACCATCTTCATACGGGGTAGACGAACAGAAGAACGGTCGGTAACATTCGTAAGGCCACGTGTCAATTACAAGAAAATCCCAACAAGATTCAAAACACTATCAAAAGTCTGGTCAGAAGACGCACCACGAGTTTGCAGAAATGAAAAGCAGGATATTAGAAGGTTGCGATATATAAAAATATATACAAAAAATATCATTTGGAAGGAGCAGTGTTTATGCACGTTCGGCCCAATTCGAACAGCGAGAACAGACTGAGTGAAGATATTAATGACAATGGCAGGCAACATCAACAGACAGAAGTTCCAAGGTACTGTAGGCCGACGTCTTCTCATTCTTTACATATATTGTACAAATTGACCTTGGATGTCCAAGTGGATGAACACACATATCAGCTATAAGTTCGACTAGTTCATACTATATCTGAATGATATTTAACGCAAATAGGGTCGCACAATGCATCCTGTAATATTGGATATGATTCGGAAGACCATGAGGATGAAGAAAATGGTTCTAATTTTTGAGAGGATCTCAGTGGACCTGCAAGAACAGAGCATTACCCAAATTTCGTCAGATACCCATCTGATGTTTCACTTGGAACTTCAAGATGGTCATACCAATAGCAAGAAAGGATTCGGATCTTACAATCAGAGTGGAGGCTGGAAAATTGTTTGGAACCACAAAATACTTCGAGGCTTTTCTAACCGGACAATTGTGGAAGTGGTCCTGTGCAGGAGAGTATGGCACGATAATATGCCAAGACCTGAATCACAACAACGTCGTAAGAGTCTGTATATATGAGAAAAATTGGAATAAATCTCATACATTACAGTGCTAAGCGTGGAAGCCATCAAGACCTTTGTTACTTTAGCACATTCAGAATTCGAACAAACTTGGCATTCGTAGGGGCAATGAAAAAAGTTGCAGAAGGAGTTCGGAACTTCTCACTGACGAGCACTCAGAACTAGTAAGAGTACTCTGCTACACGAAGAAACTCATGAAGTGAGATAGAGTGAAAGGTTCTTCGACTTTATCTCCGTCCGACCCGGTCTGGACGCTGTTCCACAGGTTTTAACTGATTATTGTGTAACCGGAGGGCGGAAGACTGCGCATTGCTCATCATCTAGGATGAAATGTGGAAGGTTCACAGTAACAACACGGCCTTGCTATATTGATATAATCAAGTAGTACCTTGCTCATGATGTTGAGTTAAGGAAGTTTTAACATCTGAAGAATTTTAAGAACGTAGACGAATCACCTGTTGCTGAATTCCCGCGACTTCCTCCCTGAAGCTCCGAATAACGTCCTCCTTGGTATTTATAATTTTCGCGATCTGATTGATCAGATATTGTACCTAAAACATTTCCGACATAGTCAGCACTTCATATAGGGCATAATTCACGCACCGATTACAATCTACGGACATACTCCATTGTCAATCCACTAGAATCTTAACAGGTATATATCGTGCCGGTGTATACCACCTTATGAACTGTGTTCATGAGAGCTGAAACTGGTGCCGAGGAGATATCAAGTAGAACACGCTCGGCATACAAAATGCCTTCCCATAAAGCTACAGGGGATCTCAATACCGACCAGAGGTAAAACAAACTACGAGTGGCTTTGGAGTAAGAAGTAGCCCGAAACGGCTATTTATAGATGCAAGGAGGGGTCGCCATCTCTACCTGAGCTTCTTTACTGGGAAGATCAGCTTCTTGTTGACGCTTGATCAATTGTGAGTACCTCTCCTTAATCTCTTCTAGCGACCTTTCTTGTTCCTCAGTCTTCGAAAGATTGAGGCGCTCGGCATTGTCAATAAGCTCCTGGCAGTGATCGCCTGCAGAGATATGGAAAGCACAAAAGATAAGACTGTGTTTTGACGATGTGTGTTTACTTATGATGTGTCTTTTAGTGATGATCAAGGAAGAACAGTCTATAAATCAGGACCTTTCAATGTGAGTTCAGCAAGCTTGGTGTTTTGGTGACGCTCTTCCTCTTCATCTGCTTTGATTTTGGCCTTGAGGCCCTTCACCTGCTTCGTTGCCGTCTTCTGCGTGGTCAGCTGAGGAAACAAGATATCAAACTCTCAGTATCCAGTTGCACAGTAGCTACAAAGGAGATGGTAGAAGGCTTGCTACATGATGTGGTGATTAAAGAGATAAACCAAAGGTAGAAGTTTCTTCTCCGAATATGCAGCGCGGTTATAGATTATAACAGTAAGACCCCAAACCCTTCTCCGAGATTGATACATACGGGAAGGAAAGGCCCGGATGCTAGACCTTCTACTTTCCGATCTTAATTATCTCCAGAATTACCTTGATAGGATTGTGCCATCAGGAAGGATAGTACCTTACGTATAGTCTTTAATATACACGTTTTCCTGGTGAAAATTTACGAGAAATAAGTTCTTTAGACTAATTTTCAAATGCCGTATGTAGATCCAAAGTCGGCGTGTGTTCATGTAACGTGGGGAGTACGGAATGTTGTGACTGAAGGCCTGGAGCCAATTCGAGGTCAAGTTTGAGCTCAAGCCAAAAGATGAGAACTCTCTTACCACCGAAGTAGATTTCTGTACCAACTTATGTTATGGTTCATGCAATAAGAACTGGACAAAATCATCTTACCAACTTTTGAGCTTCCTCCAGTCGGCCTAGGTACTTCAGCACCTTCTTTTCAGCCTAAAAAATTCAATGAAGAAAAAGTAAGTTAAAATACAATTTAACAAAAGAGATAGTGACTGAAGTGACTGAATATGCTGCCGAAGGACACGTTAAAATGGATATACTGGTGTATGAATCAGGTAAGTTCTGTACCAACCTTAGAAAATGACTCGAGCTTTTGTTCCCAACGGTTGAGACTTTTGCGAGCTTCCTCCACAGCTATTTCAGTTTTTTCGAGAATGATCTTCTGCTCTTCTATTGACCTCTGGAAGTCAAGGAGAATGAAACAGAGAGGTTCTCACTTACATGCACAAGATACTATCAGCTGTCCAGGAAACCTCTTTATTTTTTTATCAGACTTTTGACCTTGAAACCTGCATCATCTTCTAGGAGCATAATCAAGAACTTGCGAAACCCAAAGACGAGATGTGGTATCAAACTATCAGTCTCCAGATGCATAAATAAGGAGCTATACTGGAGCACAAACCTGAAGCTTTTCAGGCGACTGCACAATCTGGCCCCTTAGATCTGTTTCTTCTTGTTTCGCTTGTTGGAGCATGTACTTTTGACCAGATATCTGTGTTCAACAAAAAATCAAATAAATATTCACTTTTAGATACACCTTCCTATTCACTTGAAGTACTGTAGATTACGAAACTACCTGCAAACAACAATCAGTAACTGGGAATACAATATCTGCACATAATGACAAACTTACAGCATCATTGATGCTGTTGAGCTCTTGTTTCAGCGCACGGATCTCGCTCTGGAACACAGATTGTCTTTTGTTGAGAGCTGACACGTCTTGCCACAACTCATGGGTCTCGGCTTCAAGAGCTTGCACAAGTGGTATTTGACCTTTTCTTTCGGCTTCAATGGCAGCGATCTCACGCTTAACCTGTCAAGGCAGTACCATCTCAGAGCTGTTAAACCTCAAAGTATATCGAGCATGCAATCTTGGGACAAAACAACTATCTGAAAACAAAAATAATAGGAAGACGGACCCAAAACCCTTCTACAGGGCTTCTCTCATAAGTTACTTCTCCAAAGACGTGATAATGAAACACTTTGTCGATGAACATATCCCAGCTCTGGAGAAGAAGAAACTTTCTGTTGGTTTAAGACTTCAGATTAAGGTAGACGTTTCTCGGACTTCGACTGGAGATTTGCAATCTGGAACTATAACAATATACAAGATCTCGCGGACAAGAGGCAGAGTACAATAGAGATGTTTCATTACCTTCTATGTACAACGCGAGTGATGTCTTACCTCTTCTATGTCATCCTCTAATTGCAGCTTGGTGTCGAGTAAACTCTCGTCCTGAAGGGCAGCAAGTTTGTCCTCTCGTTCAGCCCTGAGAAAAAAGTATTCAACGTTTTTCCAGTCAATGAGAAATTAGGCTTTAGAAACAAACAGACATCTATTGATATTGATCTGAATTGGCATGAACGCAAGCAGTGCGTTCACACATACAGCAGTGGTAAAGTGAATATGGTCTTAATGAAACTGATAATTGACCAACCGATTCGAGGTGTTTCATGAAAACAAGTCACTGCGAGCAGATCCTCTCCTATACGGCTGGAGTTAATGCTGGCATTAAATTTATTGACCGCTGTGGATCGTATTACATTTGGTGTCGACTTAAATCTAATGTTTTGTTACAATGAATCAACTGACCTGAATCTCGCATAATTTATGAGTCCGCTTAAATTCCGTATGGTGCGTCTACTGTCCGGTTTGATGAGATCACGGAAGGTGAAATCCGTTACACCAGCAGCAAACATGAGCTGCCTAATGATCCGCCATGAGGCAATAGAACAAACTGATTCCTCATGCAATTCTGAATACTCCAGCTTGCACAGAACGTTGAAGGCGGGTTGCTGAAGTTCTTCTCTGCAGAAATTTGAAAAAAAAAGCGTGAGAAGGTATAGTTCTTCAGTTTATTTGAATTGTGTGACATTGAGACAAACCTGCCGATAGGACTAGATTCCAGACTGATATTTGGCAGAATTTTGACTGTTGGCAATGTAGTTGCTACACAACAACACAGACCATACCTGGAGATCCCGAGAAGATTCTGAGCCACCGTTTCGTACAATGGCCACATGATTTCTGAAGTCGGGTTGAGGAGATTCTTTTCCTCCAAATTTACCCCCAGCTCTTTCATCAGCATAACAATTTGCTTCGTTTCAAGATCGGGAAACGTAAGAGACGGCATTTTGTCGGTTTAGTACACGCCTTGAACGGCCTACTTCAAATCCTTTGGCTGTTCCGTGGCGAAAACCAACACCGTCCCAAAAATTCGACTGAATTAACTAGCTAACTTTTCACCAACTTCTGATTTGCGCTGTCCACATAGATGGTCATACATAGATTGTTCAACACAGTCACTACAGCACACCTGCAGCGAAGAGATTGCGACTTAACAGAGGTACCAAAAAAGAGGCCTTCTATCCAAAAATCTTCAAGATCTTCTCCAGACGTGACCAGCCACCGAACACGATCTTCGTTTATCCCTCGGACGCTTATAAGCACCAGAGAGATGCCAAAAAGAAGCAGCAGCAGGAGAAATAAATTCCCGAAATTGAAAGCTTTCTTACTATAGCTCTGCCCGGAAGGCGAAAAGGGGACCTCCCCTCTTGCAACCGCAACAAAGCTTCAGTCCCAAATCAGCAGTCGTGCAGCATTACTGTTACAAATCCAGCAGGACCTCCGACGTAGGCAGCCACATCAATTCGAATCAGCCATTCATACTCCGATGACAAATCTCTGCCTAAATCCGACCACCTCGGAACGAAGTTTGGATCGACGAATTGGAGACAAATGTGCTCAATTTCGCGCACGGGCACTGGATCTTCCGAGCTGGAGTGAAATCAATGTTTCAGACATCTCAGACTGGAGAGGCGTTGGAGATTCAAAGGTGAGGAGCCTGTCGCCGCGTGTTTGCGATGGCTGCAAGGGCGCTTCACTTTGTACACTCTGGCGGGAAACGCAGACCCGGCAAACTTTGAACGCGCCGCAACACACCATGTACACAGCACACTGCACGGTGGTAGACATCGTACTGTGGTAGACTACAGTCACTTGACCATTACCTCCGCATCAGAGTTCACCACGCTTACGATTCAAACAAGGTGTCAAACCCTTCATAAAATCTCAATATTCCCTTATGGACGTCGTAAGATTTTTCACTGCTGTAACTTCCGTGCTTTTCTTTCCCATCATGCGATGCATTCTTATTAAACTCACAATGGTTAAAGTATTAGTAGGACGCCTTCTGTCGACATCTTGATATAGATATCTTAAGTCCTGTCCGATTCCCTCCAACTCTAAGTGTGTAGATTCCTGTTGCACTTCGTTCTTAACTATCCAATCTGAAGATGTATTTGAGTACCTAAGAGAGTAAAGCACTAGTAATACAGCAAGACGGGAATAACCTTATCAAGTAGAAGTTGGATGAAACCAAGCGGGTAGTGCGTGAATAGTTTGGTTGGTTTAGTTTGGTTTCAAGTTCCCAAATTTCACGAAGCAAGTTGTCCTAATGCGCCTGTTGTATCATAACAGTAGTTTTCAAATGGTTATGAACTACTTAAGCATCCGAATTGATTGGTGCTGGCCAGCGGCGACTTCTCCATGTAAAGTAATGGATGTAATAGTCCACAACAGTTGATATAATATGATTAAGAAACTGAAACTTGATGTTTCTTAACAGCTACGAGTCAGCAAAAGTCTCTCATAAAGTTGTATAGAAGGGCAAATTTAGGTCCTAATAACTCCAAGTGTTAGAGTGATATAGAGTTGACATTTCTATATATTTCATAGCTTCGATATGTCTTCCTACTCAACAATAATCCAAATACCACATAAAAAAATGATATAAAGTGTGCGATCGGTAATTTAAGAAAACATGGAATAATCATAATCCAATCATCTGCAAGGCATACTAAAGTCACCCTTTCATGTTTTCAGTGGATTCTGTTGAAAATTAAAAAAAACTTCACCACATTGTAATACTATATGGCAAGAAATTATCATCAATGTTAAATATTTCATTTCATTGTGACACAGTCGAAAAAACGCTAAAATTTGAATATTTTTACTTGATGGGAATCTTTTTTATATAATTATATCATTTCGGTCCGTTTTCTCATAAATATTGTCATCTAAATGCCTTTGTTGCAGTTTTAATATGTTGGTAGTGCTATCACCATCTTCATGTAACACTTTCATGCTTTGATAAGGTGAAATTTAGTTCAATCATGTTTGTAAAAATTAAGCTTATGAAATATTGAAATAAGAATTCTAATTTTCCATTCATGTTGATTAAACATAGAATAATAATTTTGTAAAAATCTTATTATACAAAAAAATAACCTTATTGCTCACTTTTACATTGTGATTATCACATGCTTCAAAATTATAATCTTGCTGGTTCTTAATAATAATAATAATAATAATGTTATATAATCAGATCAATAAAATTATTTAACTATCAATTTATATTCACATAAATATTTACTTTTGAGTGTTCTCAGTTTTTTATTATGTTTCATTGTTCTATGTGATAAAATTATGATATGTTATTTGATAAATTTCAATAAGAATAAAAAATAAACATTATAGTAGGTATATGCAAAAAGGTTACGAGATATTTCATGAGAGTTGGTACAACAGTGTGATTAAAGAACACAAAAAATGTGTGTGTTATTTTCATGGTATATAATTATGAATTAAATTTTAAAATTTTAAATAATTTTGTACTTTATATTATTGACAAGAATTTCTTTCTATTCTATATATAAGATAAATAGTACTTCAGTTTGTTAATAAATTATGTGAAGTCTCAGTAAACTTAACTATGTAGGATGGACTCTTTTGGCAGGTTATGTCAAAGGTTAATAATTCTTGCATCTTTCTTGGAGTTTCATGATGACATGTTCTTTATTGTAATTTTTTTTGAAAATTTTCATTTCAAAAAAAAGCCAAAATTCTTTACATATGAATATTTTCTACAGAAAAATTTTAGCTAAATAATATTATATGTAAATTCATTATATAATAAAATTAAATACATTTTTAATTTTGAAAACAATTTTTGAAAGCCAAGTTGAAAAAATGTTGAGAATTTAATGTTGTTGTTTTCAACAAATCATATGTGCATACTAAAAATACACTGTGAAGGAATCATCAACCTAACTAAAATTAGTGCATTCAAATGATTCATCAAAATGTTGCATATGATCTGCAAAAGTCTAGATTCTCTTCAAATATTGTAACATCAATAACTTATATTATTATAAAATTAAGTTTTACTGGATCATTAAAAAATATATTCTCACTATCAATCTTTTCTCATCCCAAATTTTGATTATTGAATAGAGTCTGAACCAACACTGAGACTATGAATATAAGATTTCTAAGCAGTGTTAGATCAGACTCTATTCAATAATCAAGATTTGCAAAATAATCAACATTGCTAGATACTAAATTTCTAGTTTAGCAATTTATTATGGCGTGATTGAATTTTGCATATGAAAAATTTCCGTATGTTGTTAAAATATATTGTTGTTATGAGACTTGTGATTTTTTAAAAGACTTATTGGGCTTTTCATAATTCTTTTCTCAAATTTTTGTTTGTAAGAAACTTCCATGCATTCAACTTTCGATTTATCAGTCTAATAGACTAGATTAATATTTATATGTTTCATTAATTTGTACAGTGTTGTCAACACTAAAGGTAAATTCCTTTATATGCTATTTTTAAATTTTTTTCTATTAATGTGACTTTTGGTTTAATGATCTTGAATACATCAGAATATTCTCTATTAAATTATTCTGATTCTTTGAAATTTTATTTGAACTATTTTATTTTAGTTTTTTAATGCTAGATTCTGCATTTTCTCTTCATCGTATCATGTGTATCATATTCAAATAATGTGATATTGACAAAATATATATTTTTTGGTCAAAGATTGTTGTTAGAAGTTGCGGAGAATAGTGGCTGATTTGAAATATGTCTGGGTGCTCTAACCTGCATGCCTCTCATGTGAGACATGGCGATGTTTGCTGGATTGCGACGAGGAGAAGTAAGCAAGAAAGAGAGGGAAGAAGCACAAAGATAACAGTTGATTCTTTCCTGAGGTGTTGAAACTGGGATTGTTGTAGCCATTAATACTCTTGACTTTTTCCTAACTTGAGCAAATTCCTCGACTCCACATCGTCAACCGTCAACATACACTCTCAATTTCTCTCGATGGAATACTTATATTACATTCCAGATTCTTCGTTCTAATTTTCATGTGCTGCACTCTATTTTAATCTCCTTCGATGGAAAAATAATATAATTTTTCCGCTTCTTTGTTAAATATTTTCACTTGCAGCATTTAATCTTGAGCTCTCTCGATGAAGAATAATATTATGTTTCGGCTTCTTAACTAAACTTTCACTTGCTGCATATCATTTTAAATTGAGCACTATGGAAGTTGATCTCAGTTGTAACTGCGCAACATGCTTGCTTGTGATACATGAAAGTTGACGTTGTCACTGCCTCTATGTGCCGACTTTGGCAAAAACGACTTTGTAGTTGTAGTAGGTATAACAAGAAATCGGACGGTAGTCATGTTGTGGCAATAGTTTCACTTCAGACACGATGAAAAGGTAAGTTATTCTTGACTCGTTGAGGACAAGGTGACTTTCTATTGCAAGCTTATGCAAGATTGTATAAGACTTCAAAGCAAGGATCAATATTTATTCTCTAGTCTCGTTTAAGGGATTAAAAATGGGTCAAATGGATATTGATTTCCATGAATTTAGTTTTGAGAATTAGGAAAGTGATTGGGGATAACACACCAATTGTCAAATCTACACTGTTGGCGCAGGCAAAAACGGTCAAAACAACAACCCGATACCGACTAATTAAAATATTTTTAATTAGTCGTTTCTTGTGCCTGATAATCCAATCAATGAAAATATGGTTCTTGTATCAAAATCTTTCATCTTGTTTTGATGCTCAAAAACATTCTGTAGCAAAACTTGATTGGATTGCACATAAGGTATCAAAATGAAACTCGAGGCATCCTCCGACTTTGTCATCTTAACTTTATAACAACGGCAGAAAAGATGACTTTTTCTCTATTTGCATGTAATATATATATCTCTATCTAAGACTTGAGCTACTCCTTAAAAACTTACAATTTAAGATACACGGCAGTGGTTAACCCAAAAGTAATCCTCTTTACAGTGGTTAACCCAAAAGTAATCCTCTTTACAGTTAACTTTTCCACCATTTCATAGCTTATTTGCAGTAGCATCAACTTGATGATGTTAAAAAAGCAATGTTATTCTTATTTCAAAAGTCAAATGATGCTCAACGTTAAAAAAAAAAAGGTTGGTTAAGCTAAAATTTTAAGTAGTTAGATATCTAAAGAGTGAAAATAATTCTATTTAAAAAAGAATCAATTTTCAGAAATCCATAAAATCAGAATATGAATATCACTAGCTTTGCTAGAAAAAAAATATGGATATCAAAATATTCAAGTCATTTGAATTAAAATATAATTTTCGCCACTTCTGTCACCCACAACTTGATAGAGCTATGAGATAATTGTTCTGAACATTCTATCGGTCTTGTCTCAAATTTTTTCTCACTACCTTAATTTCATATGAGATTGCATATTCTAGTTTGAAAGTGCTGCAATGTTTCTTCAAATTTCACAAAGAATTGCATGCAATGTTGTGAGTCAATGTACAAAAAATCGCTTCAAATTTCACATTCCGTTGAAATGATTGAAAGGTAGAAATTCAGTTATCTCACTATGTATTGCACAAATATTTTTATGAAACAGCTTTCAACAAAATCATTATGCAACAGCAATATTATCATATATATATTTCTGGTATAAATTGTGGTAATATATATAATTAGTATGAAAAAAAGAAATAAACTTAACATAAAATATTATCCATATATAGAATGAAAAGGATTTTAACAAAAATTATCTTATAAGTACAGTTTAGTTGTTGAACTTGATGAACTCCAAAAGAGAAAAAGAGTATTCTGTATTTACTAATCAATATCATAATATGTGTCACGAAGAGCATGAACAACTATATTATATAATGAAGGTTCATTAGTCTAACTTTGCTTAGTTACTTTAATTAGATTTAGCTCAGATATTAGTTAAGTCCTGACAATACTTGTCAAATAAAAATGAAAAGTGACAAACATAAAAAAACTTGTAATAAAATCTAAAATAAAATTTCCTAGATATATAAATTGAGTCATGATGTGAGCTTAAAAAAATATAATTTTAGAAAAAATGGATATGAGATTTATTTTATGTATGAAATATTCAATGATATGATTGAATGCATAGGGTATTTGATTATTTATATCAAAAGTATTTTCATGGAGATAAAAATTGCATTATAACATAAAAATTGATTCACCAAACGTCAGAAAACATAGACTGTCATGTTTAAGTACAATAGCATTGGAGTTTACTAAAATCTCATATGCCAACAAGGTTGACTGCTAAATCGATTTTGAGTCCTTTGTCTAATATGCATATGAATAGATCATTTACTAAAATTGACATAACATAAGTCGGAAAAAATTGAAAATTAATAAAAATCAATTTGAAATTTGTGCATTTATGTCATCATTGATATTTTTATTCTTTTCTTTGTAGACATGAACAATTCACCATGTTGGAAAAAATAATTTTTTTCAATGCTCTTCTTACCATGATTGCTGAAAAATATGACATGTTTTGGTGAGGATAATTAGCTTACGATACTATGAACTTCTCTTTTACAGTCATAAGGTCCATACTCCTACAATAAAAATATATGTTATAAAACATTCTTCATGTTTCATATGTCTCATCCCTCTATGAGTATTTTGATTTTTGCAAATAAATATGATAGACGTGATATCTGCATCACTTCTCGATTCTTTTGATCTTCTTTAATCTGCATCACTTCTCAATTCTTTCGATCTTCTTTACATGTGGGTTGTGCTTACAACCTTTTCTTCAAAGGGCTGAATAGTATCTTATTTGTCATTCTTTTCCCAAGTGGAGGCAAGCCACATTGCACTTCTAGTCTTTCATTTTGTAAGTAAGGTAGTTCCTCCAAGTTTAAAAATATGCTTAAAGAATTCCCGTATTATATAAGCTCTTGACAGAATTTCTATATTAATAGTCACTACTCACAGATATAATTTAAAGGATGAAGATACTCCATTTCTTTTCGTAAGAACAATTAAAGAATAAGCTAAATCATTCTTGACGTCCAGAAGTCTCTTAGCTTGATCTCAGTAAATTTGTATGTACAAATAGACTCATATGAGCATTTAACCGTAAGGGAATGCGTTTCATGAGCCAAGCTTGCAAAGAATATTATTCTCAAGGTTAAGAATGACAGCGTGATCACTTCGCCAATACTTTTTCTCAATATTGTGATAGTTGGATCTGTATCTTAAGCGCAATGGTACCAGTTTACCATCGTGATGCTATTGCAATCTAGCCCATCCGTGTGCGTCTTGATGGATCTTGCAAACCATAATGCTATCTTTTCTTCATCAACGTAAAAGAAGACGCACTCCCAGAATATGTACCAGTGGCAAACATGTCGCGACACGACTATCATTCGGTGATATATTTGGTCATCACCTCGTCGTACGCACAAAGTATGAATGTACTGCGCCAGCCTAAAAATGAAAAATGGCTTCCTTGTACGACGGGAGACCGGACCTCAGAATCGAGTCCTGTATTGGAAAGCAGGCGTCGTCTATGTGAAGAAGATTCCCAACCGCGTCTTGCCTCGACAGTGGAGAGTCCGTGCACAGGTGATTTTGTTGGTCTGTACGGTGGATGCATCATTCTGATCGGTCGAAGTTGACCAATCACGGGGCCGATGGTCCTCATGGAAGAGGAGTCGCCTCGGAAAGCAGTACGATTGTTTCCGAGACCACCTTCCCATCGGAAACAGATGGCAGCTTTGTGCATGATCATGCACGTGAGACCAGCGTTGGAGCGGAATCTCGGTTGCGGTCATTATCAGGCTTGCACCAACATTCATCCGATGCCATGCTTCGGTGATGGGTACCGTAGTGGTGTCAGTGATCAGTGTTTGTGTGCATGTAATTTGCCCCAAACAAGCGCTTCTCTGTGATCAACCAATCGGAAGCCAGGCAGATCCTGCCATGCAACCTGTTCTGTGAGGCTCCGAGGTTGTGAATGAGGATGTTCGTCACGCAGAAAACTGGGCAGAGGTCATTGGCTCTACTCTCAGTCAGCTGCTAGATTTCCTGGCATAGTTAGTCACTACATAGCACGCTTTGTATTGGCCAGACTTGTAGTTTGATATGAAAGATTGTCTTTGAAATGCAATCTCAACCGTTTTCGTAGAGTGCTCTTCGTAGGATGGAAAATCTGTGTCAGAAAGGAAAACATCGTTGTCTACAATGACAACATCGTTGTCCATGGTAGACAACGGATCGCAACAAGGTACGGGTTTCGCTTTCCTCTACCCCTTGAGCTGTCGGAAGGTTTTTTCCCTGCGCCGCGAACGAACATGACCTCCTGTGAACGAATATAGATCGAACATCTGGTGGGTGATGGAGGCATTCCAGGCGAAGAAGGGGTAGTAACGTACATAATCTTCAAGCGTCCTCGTCGGTAAAGTAGTGTCTCGTTTCGACCTGTCTGACGGATATTCGTTTGCACTCGTGAGAGAAAAATCTACATCTGTGGGACCGATTCTCAAGGAAAACTTGATAACGGATGTCATAGGACAGGTGACAAAGGTTCCGTGTTTCACATGATGTCTACAAAAATATTTCAAGACCGAAACTTCGTCAATCGGAAATTCTTAGCTGAGATCATCTTTACTTATCATGCTTGATTTTTTATAAGGTTGATCTTTCACGACAAATGTGCACGGGCGCACGAGAAGTCAGCAGGAGTTCATATGGAATCAACTAGAAGGTACTATTCACAATGAATCTCTAGCGGTACTCCACATCAAAAGTCCACATGAAACTCTCTGACATGATAGACTGGGAGCGCATGAGAGGGAAGACTATGTCTCTACTTGCATGTGACAAGCGAGTTTCACTTGTACAAGTATCTAGCGAAGGTTCCACAGAGAATCCATTCGAATGAGAGATATCATCGATCTAAATTTAGAAAAGCGCTTGCTCACATCAGCCATTATCTTATAAATGCAGACTACTGTGATGGTAAACGCGTTATGTGCATATCTGAAGAAAGAGATCAAATTTCATCCTGTGATGTAGTATTTACTTGATGCAACGAATTCAAATTTAGTTTCAAATACAACGATTATGTTGCTTAAACTTTTCGTTTTGATACATTTCTCGTCATCGACAGGGAAGTAAATATGAAAATGACTCATCAGATTATCACAATTTGATTCAGATTTCATCTGATATTTCCGATCACAATTTGATTCAGATTTCATCTGATATCTCCGAACGAAGAACACGTGCTCGTACTTCATATCAGTACAACTTTTACATCAACCTCTTGCTGGAGGGAAAAGAAGAGAACTATCACACTTCCGTGGTAATTATCCATGCGAGCTACCCAGACTATAAATATCCAGAGTACGTTCTGCAACACAAGAATGCTCTAGATAAGATCTATCTCGTATATAAGCATTGGATCTTCACGTTTGCAATTGAATTCCACAATGGCTGCCCTGCAGATGAGAAGATGCATATCTTTTTCGGTTGTGGTCGTCTTCATAGTCCTGACTCATACCTTAGCACAAGTTGAAGGGCAATGTATACTGAGTCCAGAGCTATGTAGTATGGACGATGATGATTTCGACGTTATATTCGACACATGCAAAGAGTTTAGTCAAGGAAATGCGATACCCACTCCAGATGATCTCTGCTGCCAGCAACTTAACTCTCTTAGTGGCGACTGTCTGTGTAAAGGATTTCAGGTTCATCTCTCCATCCTGCCACCAGATTATAATCTGACTGCACCTCTCCAGCTGCCTCGCAATTGTGGATTCCCTCTTGATCCACCTGGCTGCAGTTGTGGAAGTAAGTACATGCATAAATATTGAACTTGATTCAAATCTTGACCTCGGTACATTCTGTTGCCATCTTTAGCAATGCATGTGTAAATTGGAAGTTAGTACTATATAGCAAATCAATTATAGGTTTCCTAGACTCAAGATTATGATATTTGGACGACTGATATCACTCTGGCATTTCCACTGCAGGTTATACATTTCCGTCTTAGCTTTCCTCACCAAATGAAAATCAGACTGGGTTATAGGCAGATGGCGTTCTTTGTTTTGGCCATGCCGATGGTCGTCAGACTGTTCTAAATTCCATAATATGTGCGATTGTACCAGGGACTATCAGATAGTGATTGTGCAGGTTTTAAGTAGGTAATAAATCTCTGGCAAGACCTTCCTAAACCATCGAATATATGTAATAAAGAGACTCTGAGGAATGAAACTACACAGAAGCTGGCAGAGTTGTATACATTCTGTTCACTTGAATTGTTAAAAAGGAATGATGTAACATTCCAGTTGTTTCAAACCGGGGAGCTGTGCAACAGTGTTATATTTCTGGAACACAGTGGTATCATAGCTCAAAGATATCCACTGCAGGCTTTGTGCAGTTAATGACTGAGCAGTAATATGAACGGAGATTATATTTCATAACTCCTTTATGTGCTCTGTTATCTTATGAAGTACATATCTTCCTCGTTGATCAGTTCCTCTTGATCGTTGATGACTTTCAGGTGCAGTTTAAGTTTTCCTGACTTCACACCCTCGAATGATCAGGCATCATATGACCTGTACCTGCTATGGCTGCGTGCATTTTCATAAGTTTTCATACAAAAAGTGAATGATATGTTCTGTATTGGATTTTCGATGTATTGACAATGTGATGGGAGTGGCCAGAGTTCTGGAACATGACGAGAAATCTACTTCCATCAGTATTCGCCATCAGAGCAATATGTTCTGAAGCCAGTGTGGAAGTGGAAGTGCAAGTGCAAGCTATATTCTCAGATTCAAATGGGAGTTTGAACCTGAATATAGCTTACATAACACTCAACAGATGTCTAGATAGCCTTTGGATCAGTCCCTTCAAAATTTTCGACATTCTTTAGTAGTTTGACTCATGCTAGCGATCAAAAACTTGGTATACATGTAACAAGCAATGAAAAGTGCTCTAACTATGAGCCAAGACTCATGATGAGAGGGAGAGAAAAGAAAGTGGAACGGAGTCTCATGGTAAACGAAGAGAAGACGGGCAGGTCCTAGAAACAACTCTGCAAAGAAACTTTATGCAGAAATTACGACCTATCGGCTCATATCTCCAGATAGATGGCCCCGGTCGTCGGATGACAAACTGCTGGAACTCGTCCATGCGTGTGATCTATGCACGATCTCGTACTAGCGACTAATCTCTTCCAGTTCGCTTGGAAGCACAGTTGCCTGGCCGTATCAGTCTCAGACTCGGGACACCGTTTTTCAGACTCAAACGAACGTGATCACTTAGTCAACAAATCGACATTACCAAGAGATGCATCGAATTATGACTTAAAATGGAGAAGAACGAGACCATCATCTATAAATACACATGGTCAAACGAAGGTCAAACGAGTCCAAAATTGAAGGTCACACGAGTCCCAAATGACTCTAGCCATCAACGTTGGAAATACATGAAGATAGTACACTTTAAAGTGTATCATGTTTCAGAAGTTGTTACTAGTAACAAGCCGAGCAAAGAAACTTTTGCTGCCGTAACGAAGATGAAGTGAACACGTGCTTAGCGGCGTAATATAGTAATGTATGGGTGCCGTCAGGGGCGGAGCTACATAGGGGCACGCCCCCCCTCCCCAAGCCCAGGAAAGGTCTACAGATTGTGAGTTTCAGATTGTGAAAGCGAAGTCGAGAAAAAGTGTTTTCGCCTGCGGCCTTACAGAAATACATGGCGGGGAGCCCCCCGCCCCCACCAGAAAACTCCTGGCTCCGCCCCTGGGAGCCGTCCTTGCTTGCATGGAATGCCAATATGGCCTAGGATTGGCTGGAAGAAATTATCGTACCAGTCTACATAGTTACCCCCATGAACCCATAATATAGCATGATGGGCGGCTCCAGATGAAAGTGCAATAAGGGTATATTGTATTCCATAGGGAACTGCTTACGGATCTTAAAAAAATATACGTTCAGGGGCCTAATTGTTTTCGCAAATTTGTGACCATTGCAATTTCATCAATAGACCCTGTGCTTTAACGCATGAAGAGTTTCAAGTGACTTGTGCGATTAATGCACACAATAATTTGAACAAGTTATGATGATAAGGTGGTATATGCACGAGGTTTCTTAATGCCATAAGAAGTCAGATTGATACTACCCTCTTAATAGCGCCAAGACGAACACCTCCTTCAAGTTATGATAGTAACGAGGTATATGTACGAGGTTTCTTACTGCCACAAGAAGTCAGCTTTATACCACCTTCTTAATTGCGCCAAGAAGAAAACCTCCTACAAAATAAAATAAAATGAAATAAAATAAACCTGCTATGATATTAGCATCGCCCAAGAACCCAGGAGAAAGAGGGTAGTCTCAGATTAATTTCTCAGTTAAGAAACCCCAGTTAACATTCAAAGACAACGTAAGTTTTAATTGAAGCAGAAACATATAGTTTCAAGGACTGCCAAGAAAATCAGACTCAAGTGAGACCTGTTGGCAAACACTATTCCACAAGGTTTCCCCACAACTCTCCCATCGAGAATGGGGTATGAAGTGAAGAAAAACACTTTTTTGAAGAGTTTTGAAGTAGAAAGCAGAACCAATTCTTACTGAGGAATATGAGTTTTCAAGTCTTCATTCCTCATGAACTCTTGAACAAGAACCTGACGTAATCTAATACATAATCTAGTGTGAGCTGTATTTCTAGTTCTAGAAGGAACTTGATCTCGACTATGCATCAGGTCAGAATGTTGCATAAACAAAAGAGCTACTTAGAGAGAAAATTGAGAGGAGCTCCGAACCAGTATAAGCTCATACATGGGCATCCCAGCAGTGTAAGGGTATAGTTTGTACCATTGTCATAGAACTGAAGAGTGAGAAATAGAGAGAAGGAGATGAACGAAATACTTCGAAGCTTACTTTGTGGCAGAATCCCTTCAGTCGAACAAGGTGGCGATAGTGGAGTCTACTGAGAAGAATTACGTCGTTTCTAGATTCCTTATAACCTTGCAAAACTAACACCGGGTCTAGAGGCACTCTTGACTGCCCCATCATCCAAAGTTTCCAATCACACTCTACCAAATAGCTCCTGAGCCGACAACGTGACTGTCATCAAAGCATGCGGCGATCCAAGCATATCCGTCGACACTTAATGTCTGGCCGCCGGCCGGTTTCTCGCAAAAAGCAGAAGTTAGTACAACATGAGGGTGTTCGTCACTCGATCTGAACTTAGAGCTCACCATAGCCTTTGAGAAGACAGCCATGAAGATTGCACTGACTACGGTTGTTGCGAAATCATCCAGAAGGATGTTAAATTCGTGTCATGAAAAGAACATGAGAGTATGAGAAATTCCAGTCTTTAGCTGTGAAAATGCGAAATGCGAAATGAGCACAAATATACTTGGGTAAGGTTTTGTGTCTACAGTCATGCTATTCGACTGCAATACTCCAGAATCTCGAATGGATAGCTTGTAAGGAAACTATGCAATACGTAGGGTGTGATATTCATGTTGATACAAAGCATGGACGTGTACTGAAATTCAGCACGTGGACGTCAAGGCATCAGTGGTCAAAGTTATCCACGAGGTCTTTTGAAGAAAAAGAAAAGAAGAGAAAGGCTCTCTCGAATAAAAGAACTGAATATTTGTGACCACGTTGCAGTGTTGGAGATTCAGCATGATTAATTATTAATGCTGATAGAATTTCAAAGTGGGCAATTATGAATCACAAAATGTCAACCCAGGGATAAATTAAACTCCACCTCTTTCAAGATCAGATGAAGCAGGTCGTTTACGCCAGGTCTTGTGATCCTACCTGAACAATTGACGGAGGTTTTGTTCAACTGGTCACATGATCGATAATTCATCATCCACTGAACTTAAAAAATTTATCGAAGGACTTCCTTTTCAGATCTGTGCTGGTTCTCTGAACATGTTTACATAGCATATGGCAGTCATACTTAGTTATAAACACGGGCACATCCTGTATGGATCAAATATGTTCTCGGTATACAACCGATAATCCATTCCGCGTGCTATGCCTTGAATCTGTATGCCTTGAATCTGTCTGCCTTGAATCTGGAGGGTGATTACATATTGTAATATATTCATTCGCTTGAAGAAGTTGTACATGAACTGATGGTGCATAGCAGTGCAATGTAACAACAATCCACAACAATCCTTTCTATTACCTTTCCAAGGACGCGAATCTGTTCCGTTGTTGGAGAAGGATTCCATCGCTAGTTCATACCTTTAGAAATATTTTGGCTTGACAAAGTCCATAAGAGTGGACAGGAACCTTCTGGAAATTTTGACATCTGCTGATTTTCTTCACTAGGTCTTTTAGGTTCGATAAGGTCGTATTTTAGCGTGGAGATCAAAGTCATCCATATACTGATTTAAGGAATCTCCGATATTCAAAGGAATGTCCGATATTCAATGCCGACATTCAATATCTACATCATCAATGTAGATATTGATTTATGATTGTAGATCAATTTTATTATAGAGTAGATCGAATACTCCAATCGGTATTGATATTTGTTATACTTTTCCATAAATTCCATCAATTTAACCGTGCAATTGAAGTGGTAATTAATATGTCACACAAAGACTGACAAGTTGTAGCAAACGTTAGTTCCCAAGAGACTCTAAAGAAAAATTTGTTCGCAGACGGTGGAAATGTGAGCTAGATATCTTCAACTGCTATCGATAGTCGAACGGTGACATGTCCTTAGACAGCCACCGTTCTAAGAACTCGTAGCTCAACAAATGTGCCGATTCCAATCTAAGAATTGAGAACTTACATACAAAATGTCCAGGATACACCCTTGATTCAATCTTTGAAGAAAATTGTTTTCACATCTTTTACCAGATGATCAATCTTCTTGACTACAAGATGAGATTCAAGTCGTAACAAGGAGAAGTTCTCCTTCTACATTGCTCTCATTTAGTACATGCTCCTGGACACTAACTTGTATAGCTTCGTGGGCAGCAGTCGAGTCTAGGAAGCGAAAATTCATAATGGAGTAGCTTTTCAAGCTCTTGTCCTATCTAACTACAATTGGAAATCGACAGGCTACGTATTCAATTAGCGTGTTAGACTAGTGTCGGGATTGAAACATAGCCATGTTTTGGGTCCAATCAGCTGATGGTTTGCTTTGTTAACACCAAAATTGCATGTGATCTTCAAACACACATATACGGACGGCATATATAACGTGTAGTAACAGCCGATTTTAGCCAGAAAACAATCGACTTGGATGACATTCAATCCCCCAAGTCACAATATCAAGTAAGCAAAGATGAAATTTGCGCAATTTCTTCGGTTGATTTCTTGACAGCGCATATTTCCTACATGGTAGCATTTCTGAATCAGAAACTATCATCTTACTGATACATTAATGTCCAAGTCCATCAAGGTCAAAAGATGTAGCTCATCAACCCCATGTTCTCTCGTATGCATCATTGAACTGTTGACATTCACCATCCACTGAGCTAGAATCGACTAATGAACCTGTCATAAACATAGCAATTATCACTCAACGAGTGATAATCACGGGTTCATGACAGATGATGTTTGTCTGGTTTCGGATAGTGTTCTTGCAGAACAAACGGTTCTCTTACCATGGCAAGGACACGTTCATGGAATGGGGGTGGCCTTCATTACTTTAAACCGTCAGTTGCAATCTGGCTTGACATAGTCCATAGGAGTTGGGGGAGTCCGCTGGAATTTTAAATGAATTCGGTCATGATAGCATTCTAACATGAATTCAAAATGAAAAATATTAAACGTAGAGGGCAGAAAGGGGTAGATTACGGTTGATCCGACAAAGCCTGACCCTTCGTGGGCCCAAAATGTGTCAGCGAAGTCTCTCAAGCCGCAAAATTCCGCCCCGCAAAGCCTCCCCACACGTGCGTCTGCCGGGAGTCGAACCCGGGTCTATTGCTTGGAAGGCAATTATCCTAACCGTTGGACTACAAACGCTTGTTGTTCGCACCAAGAGTTAAAAAATTTCATTCAATAAACTATAAGTCGAAAACCCCGATCAGCATTTTTTAATCAATTACTCAAAAACCTCATGCCTGGATCAAGTGCTCGTCGATCAAACAAGTTTTTCATAAGTACAATCAAAATGGGTATGCAGAACCAATCTCTTTCAATCCATTCCATTTTTTTTCTTGCTTGTAATTTCTTCTCATCTCCTTTGCTTCAAATTGTGCATTCCAATTCTTTGGTCGACCTCAAATTTCACTTGGTGGCAATAAATTACCCTTGTACATTTTTTGACTCACATGATCTCATCGGCACATTTAAAAATATCACCCCTTTTTTAAAATTTTAGTAGTACTTCCAGTTTCATATTGAATCTTTCAATAAGGTAACTTATCTTACTCATGAGAGCTATCTACGACATTGTTCTTTAATCCACAAATGTCTAGACATTATCTGTATGATGCTCTCTCTTCTTCCTAATGTCTTGGAGTCTTTGAGTCCAGACTCCTTTAAGATATACTACAAAAGATTACTCTTCTTGATTTTCTTTTGGATGCACGTATTAATTATAATCTGCTAAAGTTTGTGATCGAACTAACTTCCTAATTCCTGATCTTATTTGCCCGAATTTCATGCACACTACACAATTCTTGGAAGGAGTCCAATATTTTATTACAAAAAACATCCCAACTATGCCCTCACATCTAGATTAGTTCTTAAACAACCTCAGGTATAGCTTTTAAAGAGCTTTAAGAGGCAAGTCTGAACTACTTCGTAAGTGAAAAAAGTAAGTTACCAAATCAACATGTTGGAATCAAGAACTTCATTTCTTTCTAGTTCACTTCACCACAGCTTCTCGTCTACAGGTCACTCCTTTTTTTTTGTAAGATCCTCATCATGAGTCAAATTATGGCAAGCTTTGTTTGAAGTTCAATAATACAGTACTTATGTTTCACAACGTTCATAAGATGTTAAGTTTAAGTGGGCTATGAATTATTTAGACGAATCCACGGTAAATAGATTAGTATACTTTGTAATCTTTTATTTCAACTATTTACATCTTCAATTCAACACTTGTTTCTTCATGTATCAAAACATTGATGATCATATACATTCAATAGTTGAAAATTCTTTAGTCCAAACTGGCTAGTAGCAATTTCATTAACTGTACATTGTCTGCAAGACTCCATGCTACTCTCACATCAACTCAAACAGTAGATCTTTCAAAAAGAATGTGCTTATGCCACGAAGGATGAGACTTTAACCTATAAAGCTGTTGAATTGAAATTTGTTGGAAATATTATGAATTTGATATCACATTTGTTAGCATGACATACGTGCAATTTGAAACCTTTTGAGTTCAATGAGGAAAACAGAAAACTTTCATTTTTTATCCCAAAAATAGTACAAGCAATGTCCATCCTTTCAGTAGTATTAAATTCATAACAAAGCAACGATTAAATGTGTCATCGGATTCTTCAACATCTTTCTTTAAGAAAGACTGAAAAACTCTTTCTTCACTTGCATCGTGCTCTCATTCGTTTCATTCTAATTATGGACACGTACTTAATCCACACGTTTTTCTCACTATGTAAAAATGTATAATTGATCCATTCAGCCCAGTTATATGATTTTGTAAATGGTTTGTATGTTCTTAAGATTCTTGATATAATGATGGAGTTACCTTCCATAATTCGTGAAGTTATAAAGAAAGAAAATGTAGATACACAAAACGTGTACAGATATTTTGATCAATTAAAAATATCACAGTGATCTTCAAAAGAAAAGAAAATTTCATACTTAGTTCATAGATTAGAAACACTCATGTATTCATGATGATTATTAAAATACAATATTTTCACAATTCTTACGTCCATTGTCGTTTCTGGAGTTTTTTCACATTTCAGCTTTTGAATTTCTCATCGAGCTTTTATGCTTGGAGATGCTTTCATGTTCATACATGAACAATCACAGTAATTGTAATTTGTCTCGTCAAGTCATTGCTATAAGGGCAAGAAATGAAATTATAAAAACTGGAGATCAATTTTGACAAATAATCTAATTTGTGATATATGTTTGACTTGTTGTACCTTCAAACAACTCGTTTTATACTGAAAGAATTCTTATTCTTGTAAAGAAATATTGCTATACAATGATCAAAATCTGCAATGATTATAATATCCATTTTTTTTAATTATAAAATAATATTACTATAAAAGTCTGACTTAGTTAAAGTTCTCGTTACAAATGATAAACATGCATGTATTTCAAAAAGCTATATTCCAATACTACAAAGATACAAAATTTACTTTTTTTGAACTAAACATGTTAGATTATTCTAATTATAAAAAGTATGACTATTTCAAATGTTTAATTTCCAATACAATTATAAATTAATCAAAATCTAGAGTCTTCCCTTCTTCATCATGAAGGTTTGATTATTCCTAGAATGGTATTGATCTATGTGGAATTCTGAAAATGAAAGCATCAAAATCTATGATGACAAGAATATAAAAAAAAATTTCATTCTATCAAATTGAAAGAAAAATCATGTTTGACTTAGTGTCACAGATGTGACATACACAGTAATGGTGGCAATGAATCTTTCAAGCTTTAGAGTTCTAATGATATCCTAGAACTTGTAGTAATCATTGGTCTTACTTAGAGTATATATAGAGAGTCTTGATAGATTTTCTTTAACTCCTGTCAACACCAGCTGTACCTATTTTATTTTATTTTATCAAAACTACTTCCAAATTTTTCACTTCAAATGTTACTCTGAATCTTGTATAAGAAATCTACTTATCAATGGTCTATTTTGATCTTTCTTGGAGAATCCAACTCAATTTACTTTTTTGTTATATGGTAACATGGCCGTCCACAACAGTTTGATGACAATGCAGTACGAATCTTGTTAACAAAAGTTTAAAATCTTCACTTATTGTAATCATCCTGAAAGTATAAGGGGTACAAATTTGCTACCTCATTTACAATGAATCTTCAAGTGTATCACATTCAAGATGGATGATGTTTTCAACATCTACGACATAACAACAATGCTAGTCTGAAAATCTTTCAAATTTTAACTATAATTTCATTTCCGTTGTTAATCACACAAATGTTTAACATTAGAGACACACAAGTCAGATTCATTGGATTGCTATTCATCAAAAAACATTTTTTTCCATTATTGAAAAAGAATATTTCACTTTGAGTAGATCTTGATCAATTTGTGGAAAAATTCAACACTATAGCGAACAAATTTTTTGTTTCAAATTTATTTTGGTTAGAAATAGATATAGATTGAAGAAATTTAAAACTAATGTATTGATTGCAATTCCGACATATCATCTTGTTCAAAAACAAATTAAACTACCAATATTATATGAGGAACACCAAGAACTGTTTGGAAAGAATACCGCTCATACACTTCCTCATCATTCATCTTATGATTATGATATTGAACAACAAGAAGGTGCGCAATCTCTATTTGATCCAATCTACAATTTTTAACAAAACAAGCTTGCTGCAATGTAAGATCATCTTGTTGAAAATTTTGCAAAAAATTTCATTCAACATTTGAAGTTATATGTTAGAGTTACTATTTACTTTTCAAAAAGAAAGATGTGTCTTTTTTGGAATGCATGATGATCGTGGACAAAAAAAGATCACAATCGAGAATCAGTATCCATTGCTACTTAGTTTTATCAACTTGATAGAGCAAAGATTCACAATATTTTGCTTTTCACTAAGATTTATCTTTATGAAGCTTACAACCTAGTATGTATCAAGGAAGTTGATAAATGAAATACAACTTTTTAAACTAGATATGATCACTTCATATACAATGCCTTTTAGTCTAACCTATGCATTTGTCATCTTTCAACACTTGATGAATGACGTAAGTCATGAATTTCTAAACAATTTTGTTGTGTGTTATTTTGATGACATATTGATTTTATCCAAGACTAAAGAATATCACATCAATCATGTCCAATTGGTATTGAAGAAGCTGCGCATTAATCCCAAGTCAAATTCTTGAATTGTATCATTTTTTGAAAGATTTTATTTTTTGGTTTAAAAAAATTTTCAAATAATCATTGATTGAAAAAACTGGATATTGTTTGAGAATAACAATGACTTATCAATTTTACAAATTTATAAAAAATTTTCAACTTAAAACATTGTAAGATTGCTATTTTGCTGATTTGATTGACTTGTTGTATCACTAGGAATCAAAAGAATAGTTCACTCAAAGAGTAAATACAACTATGAAGTTAAGATACGTACAATTTTTTCACTGTTACTCATACAGATCTTTCAAACATGAAGATAAACTCTACAAACAAAGACATCCAATACTCTTATTGTGAATTAATTACAAAATAGATATATCTAATAAGCACACAAATTGCTGACATGCTACTTACAACTACAACAAACTTAATCTTTACCTGACAAACGCATGAATTGTTGACGTGTCGCTCCCAACTAACACATGTGTTCTTTATCTACCAAACACATGTATTACTAATGTGGTGATTATGAATATAACTATATGTTCATCTTGAGTAACATATACTTTAGTTTCAACTAATCAAAGATGGTTACACTTGCAAATACAAGATTGAATAAAATGTAGAATAAAATCAAACATTTAAAACTTTGAAAAAGATGTTTACAACAACGTTTATTCTAACTCATCTTGATTTTTTCAAGCAATTTTTCTTAGAAACAAATGCTTTTGACTTTGCACGTAAAGCGGTCCTTTTATAACTTGACAAGTACAAACGTCTTCATCTTGTTGCATTATACTCACAAAAATGTAATATTGTTGAGATCAATTGTAACATCAAAAAAAAAATTCTTCACCATTGTCAATTCACTCCAAGAATCATTTTTTCAACAGAGCTCAACATCTATTCACAATATACATCAATCACAAAAACCTTTAGTATTTATGCCGATCAACGTATCAATTTGATGACAAGCTCATTGGAGTTTATTGCTTCTGCGCTTCAATTTTATCATCATGTACCGCACCGTCGCAAGAAAATCTGGTCTCACTATTTTTCTTGACAAAATTTCCTTGCATCTAGGGAAGAAAATACATCTTACTATTAGCAAAACATTACTCTTATCAAATTTGAGCAATTGAATCATCAATCGAAGATTGTGCACATCACAATTTTGATGGATGCATGTTTTCTTCACAACATTTGAATAAGTTTACAGTACGATATTTTGACCTTTAAATTAAAGAACAATGCTAGCATCTACAATAAAGGAAAATTTCCAGGTCTGAACTCTCAAGTAAATTATTTTTTTTAGTTTCCAAACCAATCTACATACATTTCATAAGTTTCCAAATTGCATAAAATATTTTGTGATGATGCGTATCCAAAATTTTAGATCAAAGATGAAATATTATACTACTAGAAAATACTTCGTCTCTCTCTTATGTTTTTACTTCAATATTCACTAAATTAATTGTGGAACTTTCAAAGTTCAATTTTTTTGATTAAGTTTTTGTTGTAGTTGATGGCTTGACAAAGATGAAACACTTTATGTCTTGCAACAAGACTATTTGATGATGGATGCGGATGTGACACTATCACAAATCAAGAAGCGACACAATTTTTGTTGAAAAATGTGTACAAATATCATAGATATTCCAACGACATCAGTTCGGATTGTGGTGTTGAATTCAAGTTTAAGATTTGACAATCTCTATTTAAGAATTTACAAATGAAGTACAATCCATTATTGATGTATCATATTCAGACAGATGGATAAACCAAAAGAATGAATCAACTATTAAAACAATATTTAAAGTGTTACATAAACTATCATCAAGATAATTGATGTATCTACTTTCAATCATAAAGTTTGTCTAAAATATTACATTTCAAGAGTATATACATCAAATTTGATTCTTCATCAAACTATGAATATCATCCACAATTTGATTCTTTGAATTTGAATTTGACAAAATATATGGTTGAGCAAGAGCTTGATATTAGACTTTGGAGATCTACAAAGACATGAACCCAAGGCTGGTAGAAGTTCAAAGCGATAATAAAGAAATGCAGAAAAATCTCTGAAATAGATTCTGTATATCTAAGTTGGAATTAAATCTGGCTTTTGCGTTTTATTTTGAAGATTCACCGATCAAGTAACACACTTGATTATTGTCATCTTTAAACTTTTTTTTGCGCATATAAACAATTCAACAAGTTAACATACAAGTTGGATTTGTCATCATCTAAGAAATTTCATATAATGTTTCATGTTTCCTTGCTTGATCCGTATAGAGAATGTACTATTCCAAGACGGTTGCAAACATCTCCATCACCAATCAAAATTGACATGGGAGAAGAATTTGAAGTTTCTAAGATATTTAATTCTTGCATCAATTGAAGAAGATTGGAATATCTTGTACATTGGCAAGACTATGTAGTAAACGCGTGAACTTGGAAAACTTGAAACCTTGTGATTAGCAACCTAATCACAATGTTCCACTTATCAATATTAATTTTAATTTTTTCACTTCTAGAGTTATTTTGAATTTTGTGTGAGAAATCTCCTCAATCTATCACTTTATTCTATAGTAAATTCGCGACTGCAAGTCTCTCAAATTAGAAAGAAAAAGAGTTTCTCTTCTTGTGAAGTTTGCTCGTTAAACATAATCAATAATCAGTTGAGTTTCTCTGCTGTGTGTAAACAAGAAAACTCAGAAAGTATTGTAGAAAAATTGATTGTACATCAACTTCTTAGTAAATTTAATTTTATTCACCAGGAATATAAATGGTTTTTAAATCATCAAATATTTTCATCTCTTTGGACAAAATCTACTTGAATGATGTCAATGAATCAAAATGAAAAATATTAAACGAAAAGGGTTGAAAAGGGGTAGGTAGATTACAGTTGATCCAACAAAGCCTAACCCTTCGTTCGGTCCAAGAAATGCCGCGGATATCTCCTAAGCGACTGGAATCAGAAGCTCTAAATTCGGGCCCGTAACGTCTCCTCACACACTTGCGTCTGCCGGGAGTCGAACCCGGGTCTATTGCTTGGAAGGCAATTATCCTAACCGTTGGACTACAAACGCTTGTTGTTCTCACCAAGAGTTTAAAAATTTCATTGAATATACTATAAGTCGAAAACCCCGATCAGCATTTTTTAATCAATTACTCAAAAACCTCATGCCTGGATCAAGTGCTCGTCGATCAAACAAGTTTTTCATAAGTACAATCAAAATGGGTATGCAGAACCAATCTCTTTCAAACCATTCCATTTTTTTTCTTGCTTGTAATTTCTTCTCATCTCCTTTGCTTCAAATTGTGCATTCCAATTCTTTGGTCGACCTCAAATTTCACTTGGTGGCAATAAATTACCCTTGTACAAGTATCCTAAGCGTTGGACTACAAAGGCTTCATGCAATGTCTAGGAATTTTGTTATAGTATTGACTTGTCGCTAAATTCGAAGGTCGTGGTTAGTAACAATAAGATGACACTTGCGTCGTCGGTATGAGCTTTAGGAGGAGGAAAAGGGTTCTCATGATGTCAGCGATTCGATTTGGCTACATCAGACATTGAGGCGGGGAACAAGCGTCAACCCGTTTGGATGATGTGAGACATCTCAATATAAACAATCAAGTCACTTTAGATCTTCAACATTTAATACGAGTTTTTTCCCCGGATGCTCCTTGATTGTCATCAGCATTCTTCATATAGGTAACACCTCTTCTTAGACGCGGCGACTAAACAGCTTTGTAGCAGCTTATGCCAGCTCCAACGGTCCGTAGCTTTTCCCCTCTCCATAGACGCGGCGACTAAACAGCTTTGTAGCAGCTTATGCCAGTTCCAACGGTCCGTAGCATTTCCCCTCTCCTTAGACGCGGCGACTAAACAGCTTTGTAGCAGCTTATGCCAGTTCCAACGGTCCGTAGCTTTTCCCCTCACCTTAGACGCGGCGACCAAACAGCTTTGTAGCAGCTTATGCCAGTTGCAATGGTCCGTGGCTTTTCACCATGCCTGATATTTGCATTTCCGACTTATGCATTTTATATTTTTCTTCCACGCTGAATATAGGGATCTACGAAGAGTTCTCCACGTCACCAACGCATGAGGTTTTATCTCAACCCGAGAGAAAAGTACATCTCTTCTAGTAAAGGTTTCCACTTGATATTTTTAAATTGTGAGTATGCTACGATAAAAGTATTAAATTTAAACTAATGGGTTTATGTGATATGGTTCATGTATTGAATGCACCTTCGCCCCTTCCTAAACAGCTTCTTCGCTCGGAATTAGGCGGGTTTGAAATTTGATATTTCTTTAGCGACAGTCTCGAAATCCAGGGTCGATAATACATCACACAAAACAATCTGCCAATACTTCAGACAGACGCGCATTCCATGGAATTCCTTCGATTAGCTTCGAGATCAATTTTCGAAGATGGTTACGTTTGCAAGCTTTAATTTTCTTTCAATTTCGTTTTCAAGCGCATGCCACACTCAATCCTTTGAATCGAAATCTTCTTTTAAAAGTCTTGTTAACCTCGTGGCTGGATTCAACTGATTGGGGCTTCCTATCCTTGAAATCTTGCAAGAGTTGAGGGTAGCTCTGATGGAAGCTAATTTCCTGATTAACTTTTCACTTCTAAGTTACTCGAGTGGTGTAGTTGACTATGTGCACCTCTTAAACTCGTGGAGTGTTAAGTTGAGCACTGATCAGAAGAAATAATAAGAAGGTCTAGATAGTATATCTACCCTATCCAGTTCAGTGTTTGAAATGTTCAGTGTTTGATTCACATCAAGCTAAAGCTCTGAGCTAAATGTCATGAGCCCGTTCACAAACCTCATTACGCATGCCTGTCTTATACCTGTTGACTGCACATGTTGCAGCCGACAAAGTTTGACATTGCTCTCAAAGACTGTCGACATTCAACCTTATGTTGCAACTAGGATCCTGCCACTGTGCATTTAATTAATGCCCATTCTGAGAGTCCAACACTGTCAGTGAATTGAGAATGTCCCCAGGAAATGTGCTCAAAAACCTCGAAAGATGAAGTGTGGACACAGCTCCATGGCTCCTAAACAAATCACAAATCAGGCAGGAGCCTGAGGTAATTTCACTTTACCTGCTTCGTCGTATGACGACAGAAAACAGGTTCTAAGGCCTTTTGAAGCAATTACATCAGTCGACTCGAAAGAATGTGCTCTGTTTCACGTACGACTAGTCCTGTACAAGCTTGTGCAAAATTGATTCTTGATAGTATTAGGAAGGTCCAGCGGTTGTTCGTTTATTTGCCGGCACTTCTCCACATAGCTTTCAAGGTAAGGCAGCTGATCTCAAGGTCACCTGGGTGCGAAATCTTGTGAGAACTCCATAATGTTCGTACTCGATGATCGTACTCGCCCTGAGCTCGTGCTAGATTCATCAGACTGCCCGTTAAGTAATTGCTGCAGATGTAGAGTACCAAGTGCTGAGATCGTGACGTCCATACTATCACTGCTGGAACCCGACGTCTTTCTCTTCTTCGGATAAATGAGCGGGCTCAAAGCAGCTAACACCTCCTGTCAAAGTAGTCATATTTTGATGTCAGCTCAGATGATTTGTTTCGCCATCATGAAAACCGGCACGAACAACAGAAGACTAAGACTTATGATTTTCTCCAGAGCTTGACGACCATAAAATGAATTCTCCATACAGCCTGCTGACATGGAATCCCGTGTCATATGCACCTCCTGCTCCCTTCCCCCGAAATCTGGATAAAGCGTCCCTCCTTCCGCACGTTTCAAAATCACCAGTATGAAATCCAGGCAAGAACGAAAGCAAAGTCCCACTAGTATTATACTAGAGGAAAGGAACTGCCCTTTAACATTCGTCCACAGTATAACTGCCAGAAAATACCGCGTTCAGCATTTGTGTTTACCTTCATGGTTGGCCTGTCCTTCTTAGAAAAAGAGGCACATTTGAGTGCCAACTCAGTCATCTTTGTAAACGCCTCGACGGAGTACTCTTCTGCAATTTTGGAATCTATTATCGATTCGATTCCCCTAAGAAAGAACCTGTTTTTCACCTGCAGGAGCCAAATTCAGCATACGTTTTTTAAAGTCCTGGCAAGATAAGTGATGGGATTTTTCCGTGATGATTGGTTCGTTCATATAAAAACCATGCACTGCAACGATCAGCACATCACGAGGACGGGTTTTCCGAACATGAAGCTCGCACTACATTGGCCTGTTGCAGCCCACCACGACCGGCAGTGTGGGGAAAAGACGTAGACCGCTGCGAATAAGATAGAGAAAGACCTCTCATTGCGATGGCCATTGTACCTCACATTCAGTGTCCGGAAGAAGCAGGTGAACGTACTTGGCTAAAGTATTTGGACAGTGAGACTCACCCACTCGATGATGTTCGTCTCGTCCTCTCTTCTATGGTCGATGGCGACTTGACCCGTCACAAGCTGAAGCAACACGACGCCGTATGCGTAGACATCGCTCGCTGTTGTGAGCTGCTGTCTCAAAAAGTATTCTGGATCGAAGTACCTGCGTCGTACAAGTACAAGAAGCGCGTGCACAGAGCAGACATCCGTGAGAACGTGGGCACCTGACAGATCAACGAGCAGGACAGGAACCGGATGAAGAATTCAACCACTCACCCTGCAGTCCCCGCCGGTGCGGTAGAAATGTGAGTTTCCAGCTCCGGAAATTCTTTGGTAAGTCCGAAGTCGGCCAGCTTTGCCACCATGTTCTCGTCGAGGAGAATGTTCGACGGCTTCACGTCGCGATGAATCACTGGAGGATCCTGCAGAGTCCGGTAACGAGGGCCAATCAGATCTCCATTACAGAAGCTTCTCAATGTTTGTTCGCCGGAACGCAAGTACAACTGCTGACAGAGAGGATGACATCCATCACTAGCAGAGCTGGCGTGTGGAAATCGAATTTACCGCAAAAGAGTGAAGGTACTCCAACCCCTGGGCAACTTCGAATGCTATCTCTACTCGTTTATACCATGGTAGACACCCACGTGTTTCCACCTCTGCTTTGTTTCCCAGTTTTGCAGGGCTTCCTGAATCATGCAGTCGAACAACAGAACTGAGCATTTGCACTTTTGCAGACGGACCAGAAACCATTGCAACAAATGTCAGTCCTTTGAATCTCTAGTTACTGGAGAGTGGGCACAACACAAGTTGCCCACTCGACAGCGCGTCGTGTTCCAACTGTCTCCGCCATTCGAGAGCAAGACAGGACCACAATTCACATCAGTGCATGCTGAACGGCAATATTTCACCCGTACTAATTGCACGAGCTGGCTTCGACGAATCTCACCTTTGGCTGCAAGATGCGTTGCCAGATTTCCTTCTTTCATCAACTCATAAACAAGAGCCTGAAATGGACCAGTAACTATCGTCAGCAAAATCTGTCACTCTGGATTATGACTAGAGAGCTGTGATTCATTTGTGAACGGCCCATAAATACACGGGGATAGCGAGGAAGTCCTCATTATACCTTTGAAGAAACCGTAAGATCTATACGGACATAAATTTATTTCATAAAACGCATTTCTGATTTTGATAACTCTGTCACAGGAAAGTTGAAACGCTCTGAGACCTGATATTTTTTGTCATTGCAATAGCCCTCCAGTCGAACAAGATTGCGATGATGGAGTCTACTGAGTAAATTAACTTCGTTTCGAAACTGCTTCGATCCTTGCAAGCTGCCAGCAGAGGCAAGTTTCACTGCCACCTTGCGGCCATCAGGCAGTTCTCCCGAGTAAACTCTTCCATATCCTCCAAACCCAATCATCTGACTTTCACTGAAGCCTGAGGTGATTCGACAAAGCTCCTCAACGCTGAAGCTCTGGACATCAACAGGAGTCTTCCAATCACCTGAATTTTTCCAAGATTATTACCGCTGGTCTTGTCAGATTGCAGGCAGACCAAGAAAGCCACGGTGATAAATGTTTTTAATCAAGTGAAGAATTTCAGAGATTTGGTGACTTTTCTTCTTACTTTGAGCTCCACGAATAGATCAATAATAATACGATTAGAATTCGATGGATCTGGTAAGAGCATTGGTGTGGAATTCCATGGAGTGCAAATCTCGAGGTGGAAATAGTTTTATACAGGACACGTAAATGACCATTCCATGATGTATTCAACTATTATAATTATGCACATAATGTTCACCTTGTGACATAGGAGCATGGAGCAACTGGAGTACTACATGGGGGAACACTTTACCATCAAGCTCGTCGTCCTCCTTCTCCTCGGAAGAATGCGAAGGAGGATCGGGTGAGAACGGTGTCCGTCGCCTCCTCCTGTAGATGACCAGAAGTACAAGACACAAGGACAAAGTTCCAACAACTATGCCTATTGTTGTTTTTACAGGGAACCCGGATCCGCCTGCCAGCAAAGGTGGAATACACAATCAGCCCTTCATAAGAAAACACAAATGCCAGACAGCACGAGGAAATTGAACACGTAGGGTGGTCTGCGCAGCAGTTACAAGAGACGGAAGAAAATCACCTGATCCCGTGTATTCACAAAGGCATCCATTATCGACGGTCGAATTTAACAGCAGCTCCTGATCAGTTGGGCACACGGGACATATTTTTCGGTTCACGACCTGGCTGTAGAAGCCTTCACAAGTGAGCGGGTGACCAGTGCACACCTCTCCCCCCACAATTGCCGAGAAGTTGGTATACACATTGTCCCAACAGTTCTGGTCAAACGAAAACTTTCCCGAGGAGCCTGCGCCTCCTTGTGTATAGGCTAAGCTGCAATGTCAAGATCCAGCGGCGACCATCAGATCGGGTGAGATTTTATTTGTTTGTATCTCGAGTTCTGAAACACTTAACTGCATATGATGTATGCAGGCTGGGTATGCAGACACTCACGTCAGTTCGCTGCAGTTATTTTGGCCTTGTCTACCACATGGTTCAGGTCCTGTCACGTAGTTGCAATCCCAGCGCCTGCAGAGAAAGACCAGCTGTTAGAACCATCCGTCGTCCTTAACCATCGACTAAGATCCTATCCTCCATCTTTCGAAGTTCGTTCCGCGTGACGAATGAATCTTCATTGGGAATTTGACATCTGCTGTATCTAGTCTGGGGAAACATGACCTTCTGAGTATCCTCTTGTTAAGAATTGTCTTCTATAGGAAAAGTTGATGAGAAACTTACATGAAACTCATCTTGTAAGTGAGATTGAACCTTGTTTCTAAGTACGAGATATTGTATGGCATCCCGTAGAACTGGTTATTACTAAGCAACCTGTGACCAGAAAACGTCGAAGGACAAGACACGAAGGCATTAGTCGAGCATCGAAAGCCTAGAAACGAGTGATAGCCTTTTCTTCAGCACATGTTCAGCATGAAGTCTGCATTTCTTGTCATGAAAGCTGATACTCACAAGCTTGTCAAGTTGGGCCAGTAGTCGAACATCCAATTTGGAAATGGCCCCAAAAAAGCGTTATTATCCACCCGACTGCACAAGGTAAAACATCAGAACCAATCATGACCAGTGCTAAGCTCCTCTCACCATCTGTGCTACAACACTTGTGATATGTAATGAAGCGCAAATTCCTACAAACACTTGACAGTGATGAACTCGATATCAGACTAACTGGTCTAGGTTCAGAGGCACACTTACAAGGCCACCATATTTCTGAGTTTTTTAAACGAATTAGGAATTGCTCCAGTCAAAGCGTTTGCGCGAACATTGCTGCATAGAGGTATAAACCCTGGTTATGAACATGTCATAAGTTGAAGGCAGACGATGAGCTTTCTGAAAGTGGCCCTGTAACAGAGGGTGTGCAATCTAGGGTGTAATATGCGATGCTGAGATCCCGTTAATTTGCACGAACCTTTCGAAATCTTAGGGTTTATGATGTCCATCCAATGCTGGATACATTGCACACAGAGAACAAAAGCCATCAGCTGAAATAAGCAGGAACTCACAATTCAATAAGATCTGTGAGTTCACCGTAGCTTTCAGGAAGGCCACCTGTGAGATTGCAGTCATGACAGTTGCTGCAAAAACATTGAGTGTGACGTTAGTTCAGGGTAGTAGATAAAAATGTTAAACGAAGCGGAATCCCTATCATGAGTGACCGAGGAGTGGACACACTTACAAATATTGCAGTTTACTAAGCGTTGAAAGCTTCGGAGGAAGTTCAGAGTCCTCAAATTTCATCCTCCATAGTGACCTGAGGAAGCAAAAGCGTTAAGATTATGTCAGAATAAAGTGGAAACCTCTTGCGATCAATCGCTCAAGGCGATGTAGTGGATACGAGAGTGCAAAAAGAGAAATCTTGCAACTGATACGTACAGATTTAATAGTTCGGGAAATAGACTGAAGTCTTCAAGATTTGCGGTTAGATCAGTGTTGTTTCCCAAGTATCTGTTGGAGTGCACATCACATGGCTTAAACATCAGCCGGGGCTGCTTACAGTTGCAGTTTAGCATTTATAGAAATCTCTTTTTCAAATAAATTATTAGCTTCATCCAGCGGAGAGCATCTCTTCCAAAAGGTAGTAGTAAACAGTATAGTGGATTCGTGCAGCGTAACGGTCGATATGTGCAAAAACAGAAGCAAGTATACGGTGTCCATAGTTGGAAACGTACATGTGTTTCAGACTTCCCAAGTTGTAGAATTGTCGTGGTATACTTCCAGTTAATCCTGCATTACTGGCCTCCCTGTAGGTCTGGTACGAGGATCAGTGGAAACTCCCTCAACTACCTTAATTTGGGTAAATCGGTTGATGCTAAGTTGACAACGTTACAATCTACAGAGCAAAGGTTAACACTTCATGATCCTCATTAAAAGAAGTGAGTTGATGCATCATTCTGATCACATCTTTCATCTCCACGTCTATAGACAGGTCATGATTTACCTATTTGATGACATGACTCAACTATATCCACGGTCTTCTAGTAATATGTGAGGTTTACATGTATACTCCTAAAGGCAAAGCATGAGCTCATAGAGCTATCTGATAAACCCACTTTTGTAGGCTGTGGAAACCCTTAGAGAACTTGCATTCGAAACCAGTGAGAGATATTGTTTACTTACAGGTACTCCAGTCTTGGTAACTTTGTTATGACCGTAGGGAAATCAGTGTTCCAGGGACAATCCTGTATTACTCTGTATTGTCCAGCAACAGCGATCTGTAAGCGGGTTATGCGTATATAACATTGTATCTAAAGGTTCAAGATTCAAAATCTGGAAAATCTGAACTGTAGACATGTAAAGCTGCTCTCAGATATGGTGTGTTAAATAGGTATTAACACCTCAGTAATTCAATGCAAACTGGCTAGCGTGACAAGTCAATTTTATGGCCCTTTTCATGAAACTGGCTTCAGGATTTGAAACTTGCAGAGTAGACCCACGATTCAAATAGATCCGGGGACTTTATGATGGGGATGGAACAAACAACAGTCAGCGACATAGAAGTTGCCTTACAAGACGCGCATATTCTGACACAATCCGAGACTATTTGGAAGAGAACCCCGGAAATTGTTGTAACTTAGATCCAGATCCTCCAATTGGCTCAAGACACCGATTTCTTCTGGCAGTCTTCCAGTAATGCCCAAATTCGTCAGGTTCCTTCACAGAGAAAAACATTCGAATCAATTATCCCATAGATATGAGTAAAACATGATTTACAGGGGATGAATGAAACTGAAAACAGTTGCTAAATAAGCAATTATCCCCACTCTTGAGATCTCCTGAATAACTTTCAAATCGAGCGCTCGATCTATACTTGCAATTTTCACGAGATACGCAGGAATATTATGTTATTAGACTGCAAACTTCCTACAAACTTTTAGACAAGGTTTGTTACATGTCTAAGTCGTAGTGATGGACGGTACATTTTTTGGTGCTGAGTAATATCATTGTCATTTGTACGAGGACGGATATGATTACCTTTTGACATGTTCTTTAGGATATCAGAGTTGAAAGTGAAAATCAGAATCTAGTTCAATCAATATCATACAGAAGCTCACTAGCTTCTGTATGACATTGCACTCTTTGTACCAACGCAATGTAAGTCAGAAACTACGTTCTAGAATTATTTCGTTCATATGTGGATTGATTTACTAATCAACTTCTCGAATTTTCGACTTTCAACTTCCTTTTCGTACCATTGTAGTCTCATGCCCATTAGTGGACATGGACCGCATCCCGCTGCCTCTGACTCATTCAGTCACTTGAGTCAATGTATTAGAACGACTGTCTTACATATTATCAATCGTAAGAGAAGGAAAATGACCTGCAAACCGCTTTATCTGAAATGCCCTGAGCATTCTCTGCTATATCAACAGCAAATTTAAATTCGAACACCTTACTCGGTGAAACTGTGCTGCTTCAAGCAGTCTTGATTGACACTACTGACCCAATGTACCAATCGATGTTCACAACTTATGTGACGGCGTCTGTTGTTGTGTACCGTCAGACGGCATCTTGGACATTGGCAGAGACCTTTAGAAGCAAGCATGTCAGGAAGGAACTAATTTGTCCTTTCGTCAAACACGGACTTGAAACATTGGAGCTGTGCTTAGGAACAAGAAAGCTTACAAGGCTGTTACACGTCTGCCGGTGCAAAGAACATTCTCCCAGCCGTCACAGGGATCGCTTCCTGGAATCCAAGTTGGAAGATCCTTGTTCCAATCTGTCAATAATTTCGTAAGAGCGGTTCCTGCCATCAAGTGAATTTGAAGACTCGTTAGTTTCCACTTCTCCTGGAAAAACAGATTGTTCGCAACTGTCGCAGAGCTTGACTTTCTGGAACTTTGCCTGCGTAATCTTACCTTCTTCCACAGTACTGAAGGTGCCGGAAAACATTGATACAGCTATAGAAAACAGCAGCCATATTCCAGCTTTAAACGTGACCGTGAATGTCGCCATAGCTATCCACTACTCCTTCGCCGTGAACGATCCTCAGCTTCATTGACGGCAGAGACCTTGCTCATAGCTGTGATTGAGTACTGCTCTGTTGTTTTTGTTCATTTTGAGGGGAAATGTGTCCAAAGTCTACGATACACAAGCTTCCTGATCTCGATGCCACCACAGATTGTGATGTTATTATGTAGTTGCCCGACGCGAATCGCCTGCATGAACGAATTCCTGCTTGTTTTAAGATCGGTACAACTCCTCTATGAAGTTTGAACTTGAGAATTCCTTGCAGATTCAGCATATCGTCTAGCTCCAACCGAGAGCATTACAATGTAATCCTGTGCATCATCGCTGTCCATCAAACACCGCTACTACCATTTGCAGCAGAGAGAGCTGGAGGTTACTTCACAGTCCAGGATGGATTGGTAGTGGCAGTTCTGACTGCTTGAGGGGTATCGAAGTTTGGAGAGCAGATACACGTCTCGGAAGGAGGGCGATTTCAAATTGAGCTGGAAACGCAAACAGAGACGCTGACTCTGACAAGAATTTAGAAGACTGAGTTCTGGTAAGCTGCTATCGGAGACACTGGAAGCGAATCACAACACACTGCAGGAGAATGAGTTTTTTCTAAATTGCAGATTCGACAACTTGTCAGTCTGGCAGGTCTACGTGGAACATCACAGAGGAACCATCGGAGAAAAGAGCGCATCCGATATCAGACGATCTGAACGATGTCTGCTCTACAGTGAGGGTGGACTTGGTCTCTGGCACTTACACTCGAAAGACAAGAACTTACAAACGTAAAGATGGTCTTTCTACTATAAAGAAGACACAATATCAAAGGAGTCAATGCAGAAAATTAAGCTTCTCGTTTTCTGCTATCTTTAACACGGAAGCAAGAGGATGTTCCACATATAGCAGTAAGATCTATTCAGAAAGTGAAAAGGGCAAGGCATGCGGTAAAATGGACTAGGCAAGACCATCCGACAGAAAGCAAAGCAAGGACCAAACAGTCCCACACTACTAAGGAAGAGGAACAAGAGATGATAATGTCCTCTCTTGGAGTTAGACCATTGACTAATAACACTCAGTATTCCTAATCCGGGTGGTAGTAGACGCCACCCTGCTAAGTGTCAATCTCGTGCACTGTTACTCGAATATATCCTGCAATGAATCTGTAATCTCCAGGAGATAATGGGTATCCAACATGCATACCCCGATCGTAGAAACCTTACTATCTATAGCTGCAGATAATGTCACGCTTGAGCGTGACATGCCATCAGAATCTATCAGAAAGCGAGTCATATGTAGACGAAAGCTATAATAGTTTTGTCTTTATTTATGAAAAAGACTCTGCATTGCCATAGCCCTTGCAGAAGCAAGCTTTCCGGCCAGATCAGACTTCGCCGACGCGTTATCACTCTTTTGCTCCCCCTTTGTATCCCGCCGCGAAAGGCTAACGCGTTATCACTATACACGATATCGGGTGGTACATGCTTCTCACTGTGCACAGGGATTCTAGAGGGCTGTAACAAAGTAGATCTTTACATATCTTCTGATTTGTCGGCTACCGAGGATTTGGATGTAATGCGCATGTGGTTGGATTGCAGCATTCCTGCAGCTGTTAGCTGGAATTCTGCAAGCTGTCAAGGTTGCGAAAAGCGTAAAGAGTCTGCACATTAAATTGTGGCTTCAGCCCTGACACACCTGCATCCAGATGGGAGATATTACCGAGACGTCAACCGGAAAAGAAAAGAATTAAGTTATTGAGAGAATGACCAAATCAGACTTCTGAAATAATTGATGTCAACGATATCTCAGGATGAAAACCATCTCACCTTGCTTAGTTCCACTAAAGCAATAGCTTATGGACGTCGAAATTGTTGATGATGGTAGAAAATAAATTCCGAATGAGGAGAGGGTTAACACCCCCAAAAACTCTTACAAAGAATCCCTTCGGAGGACGTCGAGATGATGCACTCAACTAAAGAAGGTGTATTTATTTCACCCTCGATAAACTGACTACTCATGAGTAGTCAGTCTATCGAGGCCTGTACATCACTAAAATCTACATCTGGAGGCTATGAGCATAGCTAACGGTGGCTCGGAAGACTTGTGTCTTGTGACTCTGGAATCGTTGGGTTCTGCGATGTTTGACATAGCACAAAAAGTCCCAAACAGTGGAGGTCGGCACAAAATATGGACATTGCAAGCCCTTGCTACGGCAAACCTCGATCAACAGATACTCTTGCCATAAACTGCCGAGCTGAGCTGGCACTCATAGACACCACGTGTCCAGTATACAGATATCGAGAGTACTTGGCGCACCATCATGGAAGTCACTTATTCTGCGGTCAACTCGAAGTCAGCTTCCACCTGTACTTACCGGTATAGTATCTGTCCCGGATTATTTACCCTGCCAGAACGCGTCTTCGCAGACCACTTTTGACTTTTGTTTTGTGATGATCCGGTCCGCGCTTGTGGTTCCAAGTCAACGACCACATGAAATCTGCATGTCTTGTAATCTAACGTGGATTCTCTTAATGCCTTTTTTCTTTTTTCTTCTGATTTTTCCTTGAATTTTCCCAGGAAACCTCCAAGATCGCCTAGTATAAAGCGGAACAAGGGATTATGAGATCACTGCTAACAGACAATCTTGTGGCAAAGGTTTATGTTTTACAAATAGCGAGGAAACTGTCGCAATCGCTTTTTGTTATGCAACCTTGGCTTAACAACTTGGATATCGAGCACAAACACTTTTGCACGTTGTCGGCAAGTACACTACATGCGCCAACTACAAGGTATACTGCCATATACATCAAGACAATTTACTCACTTACATCAACTTATTCTTATCAGGCTACGCAATGTTGGCACATGGGATAACATGGATGCTGATAGGTTTCGACATGTTCTTGTTAGCTGAATATTTGTTTATCGCTAAAACATTGTGCTGAAAATGTCAAGATAATAATTTGCCCACGGTGTTATAAAGCATTTTTAATTCACTTAAGAGGAAAGATGTCAGCAAGATTTCGAAGTAGAATCAATCTTCTTCTGATTTACTGATTTCAATAGAGACCCCAAGAACGTTTGAACAATCAATTTACCAAAATCATAACATAGACTCCTTAGATAAATACCTGATAGGATCATACTGATCATGTTACACTCTAACTTACGGTATTGTGAAGCTTGATGGGGATTCCCATCTTCTTTCAATCGGCTTGCCCGTCTTCTTTAGTACAGTATCAAACGATGATGCTTCTTTGCAATCAATCAATGTTTAATACTCGTAACGCGCGAGCATTCATTTTCTTTCATCTTGAACAATCTCCAATGTTTCTTCATGAATGTGTATATTGGAACAAGACATATTATTATCGAGGCATTTGGAACGTAGAAGCTAATATCGTCGCATATATACGCACTTTGAATAGCGCTTATAAGTATTGATAAGATTTTGCACACAAAAAAATTGTGTTAATGTCCACGTTCCAAATTTGCAAGTTCAATTGTTCACGAAGATTAATGACTTTTCAGCACAAAGTTGTACTCGTAGATAAAATTTATGGGTAATTGAACAAGGAAAATGTATGCAAATTAGAAAGCGTATATGCTCCGTTACGCAATTCCTCAAGAATAGAACTTTATTCTTTTTGTGATCCACTCTATATTTTAAAGTTTGCTCGGTTCTGTCCAAGTTTCAACAGCTCGCCTATGTCATTTAACAAATAATTTACTTGTATTTCAAAAAAGTTTCATTGAAATACATCCAAATTTGATCATGTACGAAGTCTGGGCACTTCTGTTTTAATCCGTAAGCTTTAGCTACAAAGAGCTGAAGATTATATTTGTTGATCATATGATAGAAAGTTAGACAAATTTTTACAAAAATTTCGATTATTTTTTTAGTATCATCTTATTAAAAGGCTCAATCAAAATCAGCCATCATAAAGTTACGCGAATATTTAAGAAAATTAGATTTCAAATTAGAGAAACTAAAAATTGATCTTTTCATTGAACATTACAAAATCAAATTGGGAGAGATGCCTCAAGTTAGCAAGTGAGAAAAAGCTCAAATGAACTTAATGTATAACAAATTCATTTCAATGAACTAACCACACAATAGATTACAGTAGTCTCCCGGTTAATTACACACCCGTTTAGGTACGCATCCCGGTTAAGTATGCATTTTTTCGGCACAAAAATAGGGTTCAACCCATGACATGTCGTTCATTTGGTTTACGGTCAAAACTTGTTACTCCTCCTAGTGGTTGTCTCATATCTGATTAGAAGCGTGAACCTCTATTGGCTGAAATATACTCGTTTAACATTAGAGACAAACTCTCATAGTAGAGAAAAAAGCAAATCACTATCGCAAAATGAAGAAAAGATTGTATCATCCTTTTGAGGTTTTAGATTATATTAGGCTACAATAGTTAACGTTGCTAGAGTACATGATAAAATTTCAAATCACTCTCCTAGAAGCAACACCTTTAACAACTCACTTGGCAATTGAATACGACTTGGAAATATATGAAATCAATAAACTCAATGCAATATTTTTTGGTTTGGCTGTGTCAATAGATGTTAGAAGAGTGAGATTAAAAAGTGTTCTCTTTAACTTCATCATACATTAACTCAATTTAGTTTTGTGATTTGTTCCGTTTTTCTCATCTTCATGATCAAGTCACTTGCAGATTCGAGCTCTTCCAATGGAATCATGAATTTGCTCCGTTTCTCTATGATATCAAATAGCGCCGAGTGTTTAGGAGTGTTCATATAAGGTTCTTTTGACATTACGCTCGAATCAAAGTCAATATTCTTAATTACGCACCTCCCGGTTAAGTAAGCAAAGCATTCCCGGGTTCAAAGAGCGTACTTAACCGGGAGACTACTGCAGTTTACCCTCGATAACCAGTAAAGAAGGTAAGCCAGTAAACTATGGCAGAAAAAGTCAATTTAATAAATAGTTCGGATTCCAGTTGGATTCATGATTATCGCTATGGACTACTCGATCTATTTTTGCATCGTTGTCCATTCATTACTCCTTCGACAACTGTGTCTTTTGGAAATCGCAGAGGAAGCGTTCCAGCATTTACGAAGATGTGGGTTCTGGTTGGAGCTCCGTGAATACTTTCGATGGAGACGTAGCCTGCTGACGGCCCGGAATCATGGGAAGGAATTTACCGAGTTTTCTGAGATCAGAGGCAGTGCGTCAGAATTCACCTTCACGATGATGAAATCATGAGGGAGGAAGCACGTCTACTTCACGTGCGGTATGCTCTGGCACTCCATTCTCAGTCCTCCAACTGTGTACACAACAGCATATAGAGATGATTTCTTGGCTCAACACTATGAATTTCACGGTGAGACCGTTCCAGATCTCTGTACAAGATGGGCTTAATAGTTGCTGTATTCAAATGCTTGTATCAGCACTTGGATAGAGGGAGAATTTGTACACAGCTTCGATTCTAAGAGGCGAGGTACTCTTACAGAAGGCTAGAGACAACGCGATGTCAGTGCTCTTTGCGAAGACCAAGACAAGATCTGTGTTTTGAGGCTGAACCGTTTCGCAGGCATTAGTCTCGACCGGTCGACTGCGGCTGAGCCGGCAGATTTCTTTCATCGCTGGTTCTTATTTGAGGCTTGTTCATATGTAAGCGTCGTACTACAAATGAAAACTGCATCACTGGTCACACTCCAAATCCTGATACTCGTGTGGACGAATGTCCCTCTTGTCGCACAGCTCACGCTTCTGTGCTTCTCACGTGAGCTGTCCTGTGCTCGAAGTGTGCCTAGATTAAAATTGGCCGCTGACACGCGTCCAGATTTTAGTTTCAGTTCCGGAGAAAACGCAGAGCAGTATACCGCTCACTGTTCAGAAGCTCTTCTTTGCGGTGAAGTTAGCCTCTGATGGTGGACAACTGTCTTGTTCTGGAATGTCCATATTTGTTTGCCTCGAAGTCTAAGAGAACCTTCTAAAAGACGTAAGTCTCCCCAATCTGAGTACAGGAAGAACATTGTGGGTGATAACAGGGCAAACAACTACCTACTTCCATTTCCTTGCGCCTGACCAGAATAATTGCTCACGTGATGCTTTGTTGACTGCTGAACATCTGCTGAATTGATACAAAAATGGAATCTCTGCGATGACCTGTGATGGCTTTGTCCACAATTTCTGTAAAGTGGAAAATGAGTGGGCACGGAGCTGAGAAATCCAGGTCTGTTTCTGCTGATCGATGATGACAGAACTGTAACAACATTGACACATCTCGTCTCCTTCAAATTCTGACACGCCTCTGAGTAGACCGAAAGGTTACTCCGAGACATATGTTGTGGATTCCTCGTACAGAACACACTAGAATATCGGGAAGGCTCTTGGGACGCGCTGGCCATCAAATGTAGAAAAATGAGACTCTTGGTCTGAAGGCACGATAGTTGATGTCTATCACCTTGGTGCGAACTCTTGTGACATGTCCATGACGTTGAACGAGCGTTCCAGATCGGAGCTCGGCGAACTTATGCTCGAGATGTTCTTGCTGTCGCCAGGAGACTTCTGGCGCTTTGATTTGCCTTTCGCAACGAGCCATTCTGTGTCCTTGGAGAAGCTATCTGAGCCGTGTGGGGACGACTTTGAAGACTTGGGTAAAATCAGGGGATCCAAAGCAGCTAAAACTTCCTGTTCAAAATCACAAATTGATCTCAGATGTAGGGAGTTCATAATCACGGATGTAGAAACAGAAGAGATGAATACAAACCAGGCTCTCAAAACCAGTGATGGTGATCAGCATAGAATTTCGTGCATCTGGATGCAGGGTTCGAGTGCAGAAAATTTGTGTCATCATTTACCTTCATGGTTGGCCTCTCGCTCTTCCTAAATTGAGCACACCTGAATGCCAACTCGGTCACTTTTGTACACGCGTCTTTAGAAAAATCATCTGCAATACTGGGATCTATGATCGATGTGACACCTGCAAGTTTGAACCTCTTTTTGGCCTGAAGGGTTCGAAGCCAGACACAAATGCATATATTAGAGCCTTCTTCATGGCGGGTTCCCACGATGGTTTCAGAGTCGTCGAACAAAGATACATCAATTGAATGATCTCCTTGTGATCTTGTAGCTCTGGTAGTCTACAGATACATCCACTGAAAGATATATTGCGAACACTATTGCAATCTCATTCTTCAGCTCATCATATGAGACTCACCCATTCGATCAAGTTGTTGTCAGCATCTCTTTTGCGATCGATCGCCACTTGCCCCGTGACAAGCTCTAGCAACACGACTCCATATGCGTAAACATCACTCGCTGGTGTGAGTTGTCGTGTCAAATAGTACTCAGGATCCAGATACCTACAAGGTGCCACAGCAGTATGAGCAGAAAGCGAATGTTTAGAAGAAAGCTCCAAGAATACATGGAACATTCTACGGAGACTGGAAGACAAGAAGACTTAATAGAATTTCTCCGTTCTCACCCAGCAGTACCAGCAGGAAATGTGGAAATATGTGTCTCAAGCTCAGTGGATTCCTTGGAAATTCCAAAATCAGCTAACTTCGCCACCATATTTTCGTCCAGGAGAATGTTTGAAGGCTTCACGTCACGATGTATGACGGGAGGATCCTGAAAATGCAGCCAATCGGAACCAACGCATATCAGAGCTTCAAATTAACGTGATTGCTTCTAATGAAGACTCCGGACTCTGAAATATGTGACTCTACATGAATGCCTAAGCTGCATATGGAATTTTCACGTTCGAAGGCTTAAGAGTTAGTGAGCATGCCATATGTGAACTTACTGCAAATGAATGAATATATTCCAAGCCCTGTGCGACTTCGTACGCTATGTCCAGGCGCTTGTACCAGTCCAAATTGGTATTGCCTCCTAAAATCATGGAGAGGGAAGTCTTAGAGCTCTCCGAAGGTAAATGGGCTTTTACATCTAATAAACAGATGGGCAGAAATGGTGGGACAAGTGTAAAGAAATTTCACAAACTTCTATGACAAACAACCTTCGCTTTGTGTTTCTCTGTCTCTACCTGCAGAAACGGAGGGCATACGCTCTACTTCTGAATGTAAAAACTGTGTCTCTGATCGATACAAGCAAGAAGGTTGGAGTTGTCTCTTACCGTAAAGATGACTTCCCAGATTTCCTCTCTTCATAAACTCGTAGACAAGTACCTGGAGGGAATATAAACCTCTGCATCATTTTTTCTAGCACGGAAACTAATCTTCTATGCAAGTTTTTGATAAGAGACGAGTGTACATCGAAATCATCAGAATGTGATCTCGAAGACAATGGCGCTGGTTTACATGTTCCCTACTCAGTACAAGGGCATTGTAATATACAAGTTCTGGTTGGGTTGGAGAATCAAGATGTTAATCCACACCTGAAAGTTTTTCTCTTCGCAAAATCCCTCCAGTCGTACAAGATGACGATGATGGAGTCTGCTGAGCAGAATAACTTCGTTTCGGAACTCTTTGACGCCTTGCAAGCTGCCAGCAGAGGCACGCTTTATTGCCACCATGCGCCCATCATCCAAAAGGCCCCAGAAAACCTTTCCAAATCCTCCGGCCCCGATTATGTGACTCTCATCGAAGTCTGAAGTTATTCGAGCGAGTTCCTCGACTGTAAACCTGTGAACGCCGGCAGGCATCTCCCATATTGCTACAGCCCATGCACGAAAGCAATTTAAAGATCCTCTCTGATCAGATATGATTCTATGCTAGACATGTTGAAACGAGATAGTCCTACTCAGATACAGCTCGTTCTCTATAACTGTAAAATGGATAGTTTATAAATGCATATCTGGACGTACCACTTAATTCCGTCTCCTTGTTGCTGAAGACATCGAAAAATGAGAAATTCTTTCTTCGCTTCCACACAACGAACCCAAGAATGATAAGAAATAACGAAGAGAGTCCTCCCATCACGCCTACAACTGGGTTCACAGTATGCCCAGATCCATCTGCTAGAGCAAAAGTAGATCCCATATCAGTATTCATGAAAAAGTGAAGGTAAGAAATCGGCTAACGACGTAAATCGATTGAAAGTTGGTCGATAAGTCAAACGGAGAGACTATGACCTGACGCTGTGCCATAACAGAGACATCCACTGTCGATTGATGCCCCAATTTGTAACTTTTGTGAAGGAGGGCATGCGGGACAATTATTTGCTCGGACAATGTCGGTTTCGAACACGTCACAAGTAAGCGTATGGCTACCACAGTAGGCCGTTTCCGCTAAAATATCCTGGTCAGAAATGCCCTCGTAACAGTTCATGTCAAAGACGTAATTGCCACTTGCAATCAATGCGCTGCATTGAAAAAAAAACATCCGGTTATTAGAGATACAGAGGAAGTATTGCCAAGTACATTGTACGAAGAATTCTGTCTGTTTTGCAGCACCTCAGAATCTTCAAGCTTTGGCGTGGTAAGGTTTGGATGTCCAGAACTTCACTTACATGGTCGTGTCACTACAATCATTCTTGTGATCACTTCCACATGCTTCGTTTCCTGTCAAGTAGTTGCAATCCCAACGCCTGCAGGGTGTATACAAGTGCTGTTAGCATGCCAAAGATACATACAATCCAGATCGGTAGTTCACAACTTTTGCAAGAGCGCTGTCAAATCAATAATCATTCGTTGTGTTGCTCTTCAACCTGCAAAGCTCACCCAACCATGGATTATTCATCGTCAGTCTTAATGAGCAGAATGTCGTCGATATTTTAGCATAAGTTCGGAATCTCTTACATGAAACTCTTACATTATGTTTATCCTGGTTGTGAGATTGAACTGCCTTTCGAGGTAAGAGATATTGTATGGCACCCCATAAAACTGATTGGCGCTGAGGTACCTGATATGAATCAACAGTGGGTATGAGTATAGTAAAGAGCTAGCACCTTGTTGCGAAGGAAGTTTGGAGAGAGAAACAGAGATTGAAACATTTTAAAAGTGGCATTTGAAAATACAGACTCGGTTAGGTTGATTTCTCGTCTCACTGAACAATGCTTACAAGTTCCTCAGGTTAGGCCACATTGTGAACATCCAGTTGGGGAACGACCCCAGAAGAAAATTGTAATCCGCGCGACTGCACAAGGAAGCTACGAACGTGAGGACAATGACGTGATGAATATGCTCTTGCAAGGCAGCCTATTTTGAATTCACAGAACGAAGCACATTCTAGTTTATCTTGGGTAATAAATTTGAAATTGACCAACTGCAGCTGGGTTTTAAGTTCAGGACTGTAGTTACAAGGTTTTCAGGTTTGTGAGCTTCTTATACGAATCAGGAATCCCTCCAGTTAAAGCATTCCGGCGCACATTGCTGCACAAAACTGAAGTTTAGTCGCATGCAAGAGATCAAGAGAAAGTCAAATAACGAGTCTCTTGAAGCTGCAATTTTCAAATCCATTATTTGCATGATTAAAAGTAGACTATGTAATCCTTAAGTCAATTGGATTCCAATAGCTGCTACAACGAGATATGGCTTCGTTACCACAACCAGAAAACTCACAATTCGATTAGTTCTGATAGTTCACCATAGCTTTCTGGAAGACCTCCATGGAGGTTACAGTCATGACAGTTCCTGCAGACCAACCCAGTATGATGTTCAGGCTGAACAAGAACGCTATAGCTAGTAAATCATGAAACCTTCTACTTCCGAAGTGCAAAATACTCACAAGTACTGCAATTTGCTGAGACTCGAAAGCTTATCGGGAAGTACATACTCCTCAAATTGCAAATACCATATTGAACTGAAACAGCAAACAATCAAATTACCCCTTCAATCTTGAAACTTATGTTTTCGCAGTTTTCACAGTTTGCGCAAAACTCAGCTGGAGATGGACAGAGTCATACGTACAGATTTACTAGATTAGAAAGGAGGCTAAATTTCTCCAGATTTCCCGTAAGCTCTTTATTGTTTCCCAGGTATCTGAACAAACCCACTTCAATCATTATCAAAAAGCATGAGGACTCAATGCCAGTCTGCATTTGGAATTTTCCATCAAAATGGCTCAAAGGACATAACTGAAAAGATATTCCATCAAGCAGCCGTACAAACAATCGTATTCGTAAAAGAAAGTTTCATTTGATAAGCAGTGAGAGAAGTTCGTGACTCCACAAGCTGGTGATTTGGAGGTTGAATGTAGAAGTTGGTTACATACACGTATTTCAGACTCTGCATGCTGTAAAACTCCGGCGGGATACTTCCTGACAATTTGGCACCCGATATATCCCTGTCCAGATCGTGGGTCAAGTTCTCAGTCTATCACTTGTCTTCATCAAGACGGTGCGCCTGCAGATTCATTTCCGTGCTAACCCACTGTGACCCTCAGTAATTTTTTCTTACACAGTTTGATGGAACTAGATGATATTGTTTTCCCTAAACTAAATTTTACTGTCATTCGAGAGTAGAGCACGATTTTGCGTAGCGATACGACTCAAAAAAAAAAAAAAAACTTGGTATGTCTTCAATTAAAACTCAACGCTGGGGTTGTGATATAATTTCTAATGAAGGGTTGTATTCGATGAAGGGAATCAGAAGGTGAGAACACTAAGTGGACGGACCTACACATCATCAGCAGATATATAAGACATGAAAATGGGATACTCTTTTAAGAATCCACATGCTTTGGCTTGGCGATCCAGTAGGGCTGGAGTGATAGGTATAGTAATTGACAGTCGTATTAGTCGCGTTCGAATTTATGAAAACAGTTCTCATCCACAGAACTCATCTACATTCTCGGGATCTCATGCTGTTCTAGCTTACACTAACGATTTAAGTTATCTGATCATGAACATAATGAATGCTAGAGTTACTCACAGGTGCTCCAGCGTTTGAAGACTTAAAATCACTTCTGGGAAAGGAATGTCCCAGTTACAATCTTGTAGATATCTGCGTCAATCAGGAAAACGGACACGAAGAACTATAAGGTTTTACTCGAGCAGATGATTCGAACAAATCAGCTAGACTCTAAACTATAGGCTCAAAATTCATGAATGACATGGAGATCGATCGGTTCAGACATTTTTTGCCTTACAATCGACGCATGTTTAGACAATTCTTCAGACTGTCCGGTAGAGGACCGCGCAGATCATTTCCACTAAGGTCAAGGTTCTCCAGTCCGCTTAGCACTCCTATTTCTTCTGATAATACTCCGGAAATTCCAGCCTTCGTCAAGTTTCTTCAAACAACAACAAAAAATTAGATATATCCATCGAATTGCAGGAAGAAAAGAAAGCACGGAGACAAACATTTCATATGACATATCAGGTCTCGTATTTGAGGCATCTGTTCAGCCAGACGACTTCGTGAGAGGATGAGCGTGATCCAATATGACTTCCAGTAAACCCTCTTATCCTGTTTCTTTGAGATCAAGTCGATTCCACTATTCATCGTTCGGAGTTTCCTCTTCAAAAGAAAGTACCATGCGTGCCACCGTAGTGACTACATACCACGAACATGAGATCAATTCACAGTTTCTTGTTGAGCCAGACACGTTGGATGTTTCACTGATCATCGTTTTGCTGTACCATCAAGTTGTGTGCCCTTGTCCACGGAACTTGCTGTAATGGCTTCGAAGCGGATTTATTGAATCATTAGAATTCTTATTTGAAAGCCGTGTGATCTTCTTCGAGATTGAAACATAGAACATCACCGTCGGATTTTCCAGAACAACGTGCTGCTTTGTAAACCTCACGTGTCCATCTCTTACGTTAGTTACTGTCTGTGCAATCAGACTCTGATAATTGCGTCCATCGTTGGAACTCAGAGGTGGAGTGAAGCCTATTGTAAACTAGTTCCTCTCAAATCTAAACTCGAACAGATGGAGATCGTACAAAGAGAAGGCTTACAAGGTTGTGACATGTCCTCCCGTGCAAATAAGGTTCTCCCAGCCGTCACAGGGATCAGTATTAGGAATCCAACTCGTGAATTCCATCTCCCAATCAGTCATTAGTTTCACAAGAGCAAGTCCTGCCATCAAGTCATCATCAAGTTTAGGAACAAAGTACTTCAGTTTTGAACAAGTGTGACTGTGTCATACATTGACAAAGAGTTCAGATTACTGACGTGTTGCAAATGTTTTAAATTTACCTTCTTCTACAGAACAGAAGGTGAGGGAGACTGTTGATGCTGCTATCGCGAACAGCAGCAAAAGACCAGCTGTGATGTTATATCTTGCCATATCCATCGAGTAAGGTACGAGTATTATCAGTTACTCCTACAGAAAGGAGATAACTCCATTGCAGACCTGTGATCATGATAATCTGCTGCTTTGTTCATATCGCTAATTTTTATGAAACATTCGATCTGATCTCCATTGCCTCCTTGAGACTCTCTTATTAGCTTCCAGCCATTCTCTTATTGCCTCAGTTGCCTATGCGAGCTGATCGAGAATGTCATGTAACGCTTTTCTTCAACTCTTTTTCTAGAAAACCCTCGAAATCAGATCTCTCCACGCGTATGGTCGCAAATGGTAATTGTTGATTATTATGCTGCAGATGTACAAGACATATTACGTTACCAACTCTTCATTGTGCAAACATGTGAAAAGACAAACCGAAAAGGAAACATAATCATCACGTAAAGACTGTGTCGAGGCCTGGGAACAAGCACTCTACATGGACGATCTACACACACAAGGCAGCCATACCAGTCTCGTACAGACACACAGATGTCCGTACATCTACACACAGTTCGTTTGTCGGATGACTTCTTGTGGAGGAACCATCCGATCTGCCCTCTTACGTAAACTCATGCATTCAGAAGTAAATCTTCAAGTGCAGCCAGTTTCCAGATACAGGGCGATATCAGCGGAATGGTGCGACCGGAGAAGCAACATCCCCGCAGCTGTAAACAATGTTGTGCATAGTCCCGGGGGCTCCGGAAATCCAGGAGCCGAAGAATAGATGGATGGTCAGACGAGGTCAAGCACTTTATGTGATATTGAAAAAGGATTCGACTTTATCAGGTGGGCATTCAGGACGTCCTCTGTTGACATCGAGCCACTGCAGACCGATCACTTCACGATATTCCTCCTTTAATTTAAATTTCGCACCTTTGCACTTTCTCGTTTCTGGTCTGAAGTATCTAGTGTGCCTAATATGCGCAGCTCCGCATGACATTGTCTGCTCCTCGCTCACCATTGGATGACTCTGTGCAAGAAAGTCACAGCTCTCGAGACCTCTGGGCTCCCAGTCAACTACGACTCCATCTCGCCATCGCAAGACAACGAGAGAGGGTTGCAAATTGCGAAGCAGGACCCACTCGTCAACATGTGACGCGGACATGGCCCCCTCTCATGCAGTCGACACAGCAGCCACGTGATTCGCGACGGGCATGATTCTCGTCCTGGCCGCGCCGCCGTCCTCGCTTCTTCCGATGTAGCCACGGCAAAAGCAAAGCACGAAGGCGCAGTCACAACCCTGCGCCTCGAAGTACCACACGGTGAACTGTGTCACCCCACGTACTGCGTAATGGTTGTGGTCCATGTCGCTCTGAGCACGGTGACTGGGCCGAAGCAGGAGTGCACCTCTGACTGGACCAACCACGCGGTCGCACGCAGTCCACGACAAGTCATCGTCTCGATGACTAGGCCGGAGATTCTCTTGCCAACTCAGATCTGAGTTGGCAACAGAAACCAACCGTCGTGTCCTCGGACACGACGGCGGACTGGGTACGACGTCGTGGTCCATGTTGGGTTTGGCGACTTGGGACGAAGTAGGCAAGGCCGGGCTATCTTCGTTTTCTCCACCTCAGCCACCGCATCGGGAGAAAGTGGCCGTAATGAAATTAGAATATGGGAACAACTAAAAAAAATTTGTTGCACGTGCATTGAAAAATTGCGATGCGAATATGAGAACTAGCGCCAGTGAAGGAAGAGATGTCGAGCACTGCGAGTAGAATAAGATATTGTTGCTGAGGGCGGAAATCTGAAATATCCGTACTCATGTAAGTGATGGCGCGAGTGCATCGAGAAACTTCGTTTCTTCATGTGGGAGTTTCGAAGGAGGCAGAATCGGGCGTTTGGACCACCGCTGAGTCGAACGAACGAGTTCTAAGAAAATCCATTCACTTCGTTTGAGAATGTTGTTCCGAGCGTGGACCAGGCCAAACCCCTTTGTAAGTAAAAAAGTAGAAAACCAAGATTCCTCAAAGTAAGAAATTTATTAGACACGGGGCATATCAATATCGTCATATTTTTGCATGCTAGTTATACACAGAAAATCTAAAGCACAGTTATAGTCCATAACATTCATTTGAAAAATGGATTGATTGAAAATGGATCATGCTGCAGATTGATGTGGATATACTTCGCATGAGTTGCAGGACCAAGAAAATCACATGTTCCTTCTTGTTTCGTAAGTGATGTGATTCGTTAAAGTTCGTAACACGTATACGTAATACGTATATATATACACGTATACGTGTGGATATATAATATGTATCCACACGTAATCTTCATTTTGAGATATCTATCTAGAGTAGTGCATACTACAGTAGTACTTATCAGGTTTTACATCATCTTGAGGCTGAGTGACATATTGACTAATTGAAGTTGATTTGTTTAGTGCAGATATTTGATCAGTGATCTTTCCAACATTAGAGAAACGCGTCAGTAAGTGTGATATTTCTGGCCGAAACCTTATTGCCATTGTCTCGATTGACTATATTATTGACGTTTTACAAGCAATCGTCGTATTTATTGCAGAGCAATACGTGAGGGTAGGTGGGATAGAATCTTGTGAAAAGCTGAAGAGGTAAACTCATGCTTCTGGACCGAAAGGCACCCAACACTTTCACCGCCATTCGTTGTTTCGCAGTAGCGGCGTCTTGGAGCTTTTAGATAAAGCGAGCCATTTGTGTTTACATTTGTCCTCGTTCCCCACCACGTCTACTCGTCTACTCCGAGTACCCGCCAGATCATCATTGACTCATTCCGCTTCAGATCGCGTGGGCTTCCCCTGCCTACGGGCCTCTTTTCCTAATTGAACAATCGCAAATGAAGTGGGCCATCATTGGGCCTTTCCTATCTCCGTCAACGATGACTAGATCTCGACCTGTTCACGATCACGCACACTTAGCATGTTCCTTGTTGACTGCACACGCGAGTTCCCCTGCCACAATATTCAGAACCAAAACACAGACAGGTGTTGTCCGGGAGTGGAGTCGACCATTTGGATAACACTGAGCTCAGAATATTATAAAGCACAGCCGAAATACGCTGGATCGGATAATGTCAGGAGTGCAAATGTTTGGCCAAAGACCTCCTACTCAGGCAGGCACCGCGATTTGGGTGGTTTCAGCTCATCGTTAGTAACATCACGACACAGTTCTCACCATCACGCTGCTTCTGAGCCATATTTGACCTGACCTTCAGATGAGAAGCTGCCTCCCTTGTAGATAGAATTGTAATAACTCTAGGATGCAAAGTTGAATATAATGCGACACACTCATAATCATACGTCATAGGTACTAATCTCAAATCAGAACACCATTTCCTCAACGTTTCTCAAGAGATCTGAGTGCACTGCAGTAAAAAGATGAACGATTGAATGTCTTCCACATTCACCTCTGAGGGAGCCTGGCAGTAAGAATCTTGGAGCCCTGTATGATTGATAATCAATGATCGACACAAAAGTCCTATTGTACAATGAAATGTGTAAATAGCTACGTGGCCCATAAAAGTTACTAGAAGTGAAATATCAGTGGGCACGCAGCTGAGGAGTTCTTATCTGATTTGCTTGATGCTGCCAGAGCAATCTTGAGACAAAGTTCAGGATCTCAGCCTCTACGAACACAAACACAAATGAATCGGCTCAACATTATTTCCAACCTTTGCTACTGTACATGCTTCTACAAAAATGGTACCCGAAATGATCAGGAAGGCCCGGCATATCTTCTCGCCGTCAGACACTCCGATGCCATGTATAAAAGGCCAGGCAGCTCATCTCAAAATCACCTGGGTGCGAAATCTTGAGACATGTCCATGACGTTGAAAGTTCGTGCGACATCGGAGCCCGTGCTGGGCAGACTCGAGTCCGAGCTGTACTTGGTGCTGTCAAGGGTGACGTGAAGCTTGCGGAACAAATCCTTTTTAGCCAGGAGCCAATCCTTTTCAGTGAATGAAGAAGATTCCGTCCTACTAGATGACGATTTTGTAGACTTGGGAACAATAAGCGGGTCCAAAGCTTCTATCACCTCCTGCTCGAATGATAATGATGAGGATATCAGCTCAGATTTTCGTCATTCAGAAGCACATTTGGATGACAAAGCTTGAACTTGAAGAAAATTACGATACTTTGATTTTCAGACAGAAGTAAAAATTACAACTTGACAGTCATTGACCACTGCACTGTGCCCTAAGATACATACGTCTGCTCTTCCTCTAATTTGGTTTTCTATATCTAAGAGAGATTACCCTATTTTTCCTCAAAAAAATAACCCAGATCATAGTTTGCTGTCATGGGGTCCAGGATCGCTAACACCTCCTGTTCGATTCACCACATATTAACATATAAGCTTTCGGGAGGGGAAAAACTTTAGTCTTCTTAATTGGTGTTCTAAGAGTTATTGTTCTATACACTAGAGGCTTGGATCTCTCGGGATCTCTCGGTGAACAAAAAAAAAAAAGAAAAAGATACACATTCTTTCACGAAAAAGCTCTCAAACACTTCCCAGAATTTGGATCATGCATCAGAAAATGCACACAGCCTTGGTACAAAATAAGTCTCATTCTAAAGGTTTCATGAGTAAGATGACGAAAAAGACAATAGGCTGAAAAGAGGTCTTTACCTTCATGGTCGGCCTCTCGTTCTTCGAAAACGAGGAACACCTAAGAGCCAACTCGGTGATTTGTGTAAATGCGTCTTTGGAGTAGTCATCTGCAATGCTGGGATCGATTATTGATATAATGCCTGCAGTTCTGAACCTTTTCTTTGCCTGCATGGTATCAAGTTGCCAAGTTCGGTCAGATTGACTTGTCTAGCTCCTCGTAAGATTTCCAGCGGACCAGCCAAAAACCCCCTACATTGAAAACGTCGATTCAACAAGCAAACATCTACAACTAGTCAAGATCAGTTTCTCCATTACACACCTACGTTTTGAACACATAGAATATGTCATCAAGCTCTTCAGGACTGTTCTGTTGTGGAACTTACCCACTCTACCAAGTTATACTCGTCGTCTCTCGTATGGTCGATGGCTACCTGTCCCGTGACAAGCTCTAGCAACACGACGCCGTATGCGTAGACATCACTGGCTGTTGTGAGCTGTCGTCTCAAAAAGTACTCAGGATCAAGATACCTACAGTGCAGGACAGGTGTATGCTCAATAAGTGCCTGTATGAAGAATAGATATAGAGATCAAGAGAAGATACAGTTATCAAATCGCCTACTGGAACTAATCATCATTATCTTACCCTGCAGTGCCGGCCGGACGGGTAGAGATATGTGTGTCGAGCTCAGGAGATTCTTTTGAGATGCCGAAGTCGGCTAGCTTTGCCATCATATGCTCGTCTAGAAGAATGTTCGAAGGCTTCACGTCACGATGGATAACTGGAGGATCCTATAGATGCAGTCAGAAACCAATCAATAAAGATCAGAGCTTCGTCATATCGTAACTCAAGCTTTTCTCCTTTTCATCCTGTATAGTTACAGTAGTTGTAGCGGGGGCTTTCGATTTGGAAGTTAAGATTCTCCAACGACATATTTATATAAATGATTTGAGAAAAAGACTTACCGCAAAAGAGTGAAGATATTCTAGACCCTGGGCAACTCCGTAAGCTATTTCCAGTCGCTTGTACCATGGTAAAGGGGAGCCAAGTTTTGTTTTCTCTCCAAACTTAGCATGATCTCCTGAAAGACGCCGGAAACCAAACAATGTTCAGAATCACAATATAGTAAACATAGGTGGAAACAAACTCTGATTAAAAGTTTCCAATTGAGCAGGTAACAACTAAAGGCTCAGACAAGTTGGGAATCAAACTCAAACCAAACAAAATAACTGGGCTCCTATTAACTCTTACCATAAAGATGAGTTGCCAGATTTCCTTTCTTCATGAACTCGTAAACAAGAACCTGAATAAGACAATACATTCCATTACAGCACACATCTGTCGAAATTTCTTTAATTACTGAAAACAATACAGTGTAGATAAATTCGACCCTAATAGTAGGAGATATATCTAGTATCAGCAGTGGATTGAAGGAGATAAACTCCGTGTGTCTAAGATTGAAGACAAGAGGGAAGAAACTAACGCACCTGAAATTCTTTCTCAGCACAAAATCCCTCTAGCCGAACAAGATGGCGATGATGCAGTCTACTGAGGAGAGTGACTTCGTTTCGAAACTCCTTCACTCCTTGCAGGCTGCCTGCAGAGGCACGCTTGATTGCAACCATGCGCCCATCATCCAAAGTTCCGGCGTACACTTTTCCAAAACCTCCGTGGCCGATAATATGGCTGTCATTGAAGTCTTCCGTGATTCTTGCAAGTTCTTCGACAGAGAATCTGTGAACGGACGCAGGCATCTCCCACTCCTCTACAGACACGAGAAACTTATGTTTAATAGCCTAAGAAGACAAAGGGCATGCCAAGTCATGTTACACACAAGAGTGTGAGAGTACTTATTCTCAAAATGTATTCATAGCTATATCTGCCTGTCAAAACCTGAAAACCATAGACCGCTTACAAAAAGGAGCAATCAACAGTGGTTGGATTTCGTTCTCATTCCCACTTGGTACAACCTTTTCCATCTGAACTTACCATCAAAAGCGTCCTCTTTGTTGCTGAAGATGTCGAAAAACGAGAAGTGCTTTCTTCGCTTCCAGATGACAAGCCCCAGAATGATAATAAACAGCGACGAGAGTCCAACCACCAAGCCCACTACTGCGTTCACAGGGAACCCTGATCCGGAATCTGCGAGTGTGAAGGTGGAGTTGGGTTTAGTCTCAGGAGCCAACGCTTGCAGTGTGGTTCAGTGTACTAAGCGCAACCAAATTGCATCTTAAAAAGTGAAGACAAACTTACCAGATCCTTTGGCGTGACAAAGACACCCGCTGTCGACGGTTGATCCAGCTGCAAGTGTTTGTGAAGATGGGCAGGCTGGACAAACCTTTTGGTTTACAACCTCGTTATAGAACGCATCACAAGTAAGTGTGTGGGCATTACAGTACCCCACTTGAGATATGATGTCGGTTGGGACGTCGTCGTAACAATTGGGATTGAAAGCGAATTTTAGTATCTCAACAACCTCACCGACTGTGTTCGCCACTCTGCAAAGAAGAACAATCAGCGGCTATTACAGACTTTCAGTGGAACATAAGCTGCTTGCTGCGCAGCCCTGGAATTTCTTATACACATATTGAATAAAGAATGCTTGGAACTGCACTTACGTCTCGATACTGCAGTTGTTTCCGCCTGCGTTACCACATGGTTGGTTTCCTTCCAGGTAGTTGCAATCCCAGCGCCTGAACGGTAGTTCCAGAAATTGTCAACATCTGATCCACACCACAAAATTTGCGATCTCTACCCCTACAGAATTTGACTTCCTTTATCATGCAGAGTTACGTCCCAACGTCACTCCATCTGCACCGAGGCACCAAAACTAATATAAACTGCGAAGGAGAAGTTCAAGTCTTACAATATTTTGAATCTGCTTGTGAGATTGAATCTCGTTTCCAAGTAAGATATATTGTACGGCGTCCCATAAAACTGGTTTCTGCTGATGTACCTGTCATTCGTATCCGGTAGGTGTAAGTACAATTAACTCGCTGTGCTGGCAGCAAACATGAATATGGTGAACTTCAATGTGATCAAAATTGTCTCAGGATACCGCAACTAAAGATCCCAGGATAAACTATTGAAACTTACAAGCTTGAAAGTTTTGGCCATGCGGAGAACATCCAATTCGGAAAAGGACCCAGTAAAGAGTTTGTATCCACGCGGCTGCATGGGCAAAGAACATCAGTTGTAGCCATGACTAGTATAGTTGAACTATTCGTCTGCACTTCCACATAATAGCATGAGGAAGAAACTCCTTGATTGCCAACAATGACTTTTCAAAATGACTCTGACTGGCATTGAAGTTTTGAACAATGGACGTACAAGTTTTCCATTTTAGTAAGCTTCTTAAAACTCTCAGGAATGCCTCCCGTCAAATAGTTCCGGCGCACGTTGCTGCAGGACGAGAAAATGCAGGTTTAGTGACGGGTTAGTGGTCAATTCATGGCAGATTGATTACTTCGCAGGAGTTGCACTGAGATGAGCCCATGTTACCGTGTGAAGAAAATCTCATACGTATACTGCTAACTTGAATGATTGGCCAGCTGCTAAAGAATTACAATAATTTGGATATCTCAAGCAGAAACTCACAATTCGATAAGATTTGTTAAATCGCCATAGCTTTCTGGAAGACCGCCATGGAGATTGCAATCATGACAGTTACTGCAAAACCACCCAGTATCACGTAAGTTATGGCAGCCAAACAGAAGGCGCTTAAAGTGAGAAGACTTTGGCTCTGTTTGCCAAGTGGAAAAAACTTACAAGTATTGCAGGTTTTTCAGCGTTGAAAGTTTTTCAGGAAGTACATAATCGTCGAATTTGATACTCCAAACTGTCCTGAAAACAACGACGGTATGAAGAGGGAATCAGAGATCAAGGAAAGTTTATCGAAAGAGTCCGGTATGAAGGAAAAATTCTTAGAGATAAGTGTGAAAGAAAAAAAAATATATACTTACAGATTGACTAAGTTAGACATAAGAGTGAAGCTTTCAAGATTTCCAGTGAGCTGGGTGTTATTTCCCAAGTATCTGTTTCGGACCGACATCAGGACATAGATGTTAGTGAATCGTAAACCTGACTTTCAAGTGACAAACGATCACATTGCCAATCAAAATACAATGTTTATAGAATTTCAATACCCCGTGGTCAGCTTTTTGACAAAGTAGATATTTTGAACGTGATAGATAAATATATAAAACGTTTATCAAGAGGCCAAATACTTAAAACCGTATATCGTTCCCACCTTCTAAACCAAACAATTCATTTGGAAGAGAGAAGGGTCTGAAATTGATAACATACATGTATTTAAGAGATTTCATGGCGTAAAACTCTTCCGGTAAGCGTCCAGATAGTCCTGAACTAGCTGCAGACCTGTAGGTTTATTTGGTGGTTCAGAAAAAAGTTATATCACCAATCAAAGTCTACGCTAGGTTTGCTGCCAGAGTAAGATGTAGGCATGGAACATTGTCGAAAAAGGTGTGTTTTTGGCAAAAACCAAACAACTTCTGACTGTCTCTATTGACCTCCAATCATCCTCAGATACAAATCCCGATAGTCAGTTGCACTCTTTTTCCTGTGGAATCTAACGCGAATGAGTTTATATTATGATGCTCTTGAACAAACTGATAATGATTTCACACTTAAGATAGAGTTACTTACAGATATTCCAAATTGGACAGTTTTAAAAACACCGAAGGGAAAGGTACATTCCAATTACACTCTTGTACATCTCTGAAGTATCCAGCAAGACGAATGCGTCAGAAGATGCGGTTTATTTCAAATCATAAGGTGCTCATTTGAAGGCCAATCATTCGGGGAGAACACTACCCTGCACATACTTCGTACTTCACATCAGAGTACAAGAAAGACAATAGAACAGTTTCTACCACAATGCTTGAACATGTATTCGTGTTTCTTACAAGACTCGTAATTTCTGACAATTTGCCAGACTATCCGGAAATGAACCCCGGAAATCGTTTTCACTGAGATCCAAAGTCTCCAATTCGGTTAGCACACCTATTTCTTCCGGTAACTCTCCAGAGATTCCAGCCAACGTCAAATTCCTACAAGACACACAGAAAAGTTGGCGCTGTGCATCCAAAGGCTGAATACAGATATCATACCAAAACAAGCTGGAACATGGAGGATATGTTACATATGTTCTCGGTCAGCTGATCACATTCTGGGAGGAGGTAAAAATATCTATTCCTTCTCACAACGAAGTAGACACGTTTGAAGAACTTCCACGACTTGCTTATTCTTCAGGTTTTGGACCTTCTAAGATTCGACATGAAAAACAAATAGATGATGAACATGGATCCAAAACTGTAAAGCAATGGATATCTCCTGCATTCCTTCCTTTCTTACTGGTAATCCTAAGGACTGCAAGAAATTTATAGCTAATATAAACACGAATCTGAAATTTGAGCAAACTAGTAGGCATGTGGATATAATATATGAAGGTGGCTGATTTCGGGTGAAACTTGTAACAGCCGTATTGGTAGGTACAATACGCATCGGACTTTGACAACCCGGAAATTCCGCACTAGGAATATCTGAAACTTAAGGAACTTTGGAACGAAAGGAAATTGCAGATGAGACAAAACGCTTACAAGCTTGTCACACGTCCGTTTGTACAAAGAATAAGCTCCCAGCCGTCGCAGGGATCACTACCAGGAGTCCAACTCGGTATATTCACATTCCACTTTGTCATCATATTATGAAGTGCGACTCCTGCCATCAAAAAGTGGCAGAAACTGATTAGTTTCAAACACACCTGAACCTTTGCAACCTGGCAACTCTGATCCCCAGCTAAAATGAGTGCTCAGTGACAAACAGTGCTCAGAGACCAACCTTCTTCTAGGGAACAGAAGGTGAGGGACAGCGTTGCCGCTGTGATTGCCAGCACCAGCACAAGTCCAGCTGTGCACCTGGATCTTGCCATAGTTATCAAAATTTCCTCCCTGAATTTCTGATTAACAAATGTTCCTGATCTACATTCACCGTCGATCGCTGTAATATGTAACAGTGCTCTATTTATTCCGAATGATCAAGAGTACAGCCCTTACGCCAGGCGAGATGAACAAGTCCAGGCTCCTTCACGAATGGTTATGCAGGTACTAATCTACAATTTGATTCGAGCGAGCACATACGCCTAAGCTCGAGCTCCTCAAAAACCCGTCCTTCAAAGTTTCTGTTTCGCAAGAATTCCTGAAGCCTACTTCCTACCATGAATTCAAAACCCCACCGCAATCTGAAACTACAGTATCTGAATTTCTGTGCAGCTCCTGCTTTCCACTGACGAAGTCAAAGATCCTTCCCAAAACTAGAGGCCGAATCTCAATCCTCCCAGCCAGTTTTCCAACTTGTATCCCAAGAATGTGTGAAAATGCACATCAGTGATCTCGGAATCACACAGAGGTCGACCTGTCACCTGCTCAATCTCTAAACACCAAGGTGTGCAAGCCATAGCTGCAAAGCAGTTGCGGGAGCAACATTCTGTGCATGAGTGTTCCGACCGAATCCGTGATTCTAGTGCGCCTGACGCAGGCTCAACGCATGGAGGATTTTAAGCTAGTGCCGGGGGGCAGAACTTGTATATTAAATAAACAACAAGCCTTGGAAGCAGTGTCATGCACCGAAAGACCTCAAAGCAGAAAAACCCGTGCAGCCGTAATCTCGTACTCCGCCTTCACAATGATGGATTCCTGGACCTCCCCGATCTTTCCTTCGGTGACACGTCCCCGGGCACTCCTCTAGTGCGTTCAGGTGACGAGACAGTCTCCGTCGCCCGCACTCCAGACGCTAGAAAAGACTACACTACGACGACACGCACAAGGAACTTTACACTGCCAAAGTGAACTCAGAATGTCGTTTCCAATAAGAGGGCCACACGCATCAGTCGCCAAAGAGAGAGAGCGAGAGAGAGGGCGACGCAGCTCGGCTATCACAGTCTTCCAGCGGAGTCATGCTGGAGTCAGAGAGGGGGAAGGTTGTGTCATAAGCGAGGTTTAAGAGAGAGGCTGAGGCGCATGTGACGACGGTACACGAGTCTCTGCTGCCGAACCGTAGGGCCCTCGAGTTAGAATGCCTTGTCCACTCGCAACGATCTTGTCCAGCCAGAGATTTGACCATGTTTGAAATGGCCCAAGTCAAAGGAAGACTTGTTCATGAGCTCGAACGCAACCACCGGCCCCAGCACCGAAAAGGATAAGGCCCCGAGTCTGGCAGACGAGCTGAGCTGTGGCTCTGCGAAACATCCAAGCATGCGAGCCTCCGCGCAGCCTCGGGCAACTTCGGGCCATTCTCACACGAGTTACCGTACTCTGTCTTTAATGCCCATCTCGTGTCCAGAGTACGTTACAGTGATTCGATCATAATGCACCAGTGACTGCCTCTTCCTCTGCCCTCCAATTCCTCTTCTGCAGGCTTCACTTTTCTGCCTGCGCACATCATTCCTGTGGTCCCCGCCAACGCCCCGGACTCCGTTCCCACTCCGTCCTTCCCTCGGACTCGCGACGCTAGACTAGAGACTGCGGTCCTTCGCTCGCAGTCTTCCCCCACTCTAGAACTGTCGATCGATCTTTTCCTAGGGACCGCCCACCGATGGCTTCAGTGCCATCGGAGTGCCATCTGCCGTCGTCCAGAGCGGGCGTCGGTGGAAGAAGCTCCAAGTCATTCCACAATCCCCTTAGCCCCCGAGCTAGTCAAGCTGCGAAAGGTTCAGAGTGCGGCAGAAAAGTGAATCCCATCCAGCTCCAGATCGGTCTGCTGTAAATCCAGATCATGATAGATGCGACATTGGAATGACGATAAATGAGTCTACCCAAGACGAGTCCTTGGGTCCTTCGACCTTGCCACAGATGACAAGGTGTCAAGAGATGTCGGTTTGGAGAAGGAGTGAGGATCCAAGGGAGTGTGTCGTTGAGCATAGTGGATCGGCATAGCTTTGGATCGAGCTTAACAGGGATCCGAGAAACATTGCACGCCGCAGGACGTCGTTGTTATATGTAGTGAACTGTAGCCGACAGCTTGGTCGCATGCGGCATTAGGTGGTATCTGTCTTGAATTGGGCTCTTTGGCTGCGCAACTATCTGATTAGCGGTGTTCACAGCCCAAATACAGCCGGACGTAGGTTCCAGATCTCCCTGATTTCCCGGTCCGATCCGCACACCCACATAAGAATGTTTGTCCCTCCGAGCAAGCATCTCACTGAACCAAGCCCAAGCAGTCTCTAAGTGAATGGGGGCACTGAATGTCTGCAAACGTGAGCACGTTCTTAATGTGCGAAGTTTAGAAGAGCACTGACGACGGCGGCGCTGAGGAAGACTCGTGTCTTTGCGGCCTGCTTCGTGGAGAATATGCTTGCGCAGTTCTGTTCCCCTTTTGGCGATGGCTTAGAGGTCGCAGTGCCGTGCCCTGGGTACGAGATAGTACACCTCGAACCTCGACGTAAGCGAACGGAAGGAACCGATTGCACGAGCTGCAGTCGTTGACTCGGATCGTCAGCCAGCGTTGGAACCTGGATCGTGCATCGGTCCGAGTATAATAACAAGGGACGCTCTTAAGAGTGGGCTCAATGCCTGTGATCCTCGGACTGAATTTCCTCCTCACGAACATGTACGACAGGAATACATTGGCCCAGGGGCAGCACAGCATCGATTTTCAACTCTGTACGAACCCATCCGGACCCCAAGTCTGGAAGTGGCTGTAGACGAGAGGTGATGATGCGGTGTCTTAGCTTTTTGCACAGCTCCGTGAGCTGCAGGGCAAGAATACTTTAAATTCCCATTCATTAAGGCCGGAGATTGGATCTGCTTCTGTACCTGTCCTGGAACAGGGTCGGTTGAGATTTCAAGTCTTCGGATCGAGCTCTGAGAGGGCATTTCGTGGCCCGTCTAGGCCAGCGAGCTCTTCGTGGGAGAGGATGGACCAGCTGTGGAGAGCCGATTGTGTTAGACCGCCATTCGTGATCGGGCATTTTACTGATGCGCAGAGTTACGCTTCAGAGCTTGGTGGGAGAAGATGAGGTGGGGCCATCAGAAGTCATCGGGGGTGAAAGTGACACAGGTCTACCATTCTCCGTGTTCTAGGATGAAGCTAGAGGAATTTCGAGCGCATTTGATAATGAGGGATGGAATTTACTTTTACCGAGCGTGGACACTTTGGAGATGGCGGGATCGACAGGGGCTAAAGTGAGCTTAGCCTGGCGTTTACACCACACCAGTTCGCTACAGGAGACTGCTAACACAGGTCGAGAGATGCTTCCATGAAACTGATGACGCTTGGAGGCCGCGATTACCCTCCTCCTTCTGCTTCTCAACGAAGCAGATACGAGCAATCATTCCTTCCCGCTGCAAAATGCATTATCAATGGCGCATCCGATGGAATGCATGAGCCACTTGGCGTTGACATTGAGATTAGACGTAGCTGGGAAGATCTTCATCCTTAGCCTTATCGTCAACGTCCTGTGGGATCGACATGAAATGGGGCCATGTGAGAGCGCTTGCAATGAATTTGTATGGCTGCTTTCATCTAAGCTTTTCGCATCACGGCCCACTGCATCGAGAAGTGCATTTCTGGTGGCTATAAATGTCCAGCACCTCTCTACGCACAGAGTCACTTGGAATCAACGGGATCCCGGAGTACAAAGGACATTTCTATTCGTCGTTTCTCTCGACGGTCGCCGCTGGATGCTCCAATTTGGCCTTCTTTTAGGCCTCGGTTGACCGATTCGCCACTTTAGGCTCCATCGCCGAACGCACTTCCTTCGGCTCTCGACTCCATCCGCGAGTACAGCTGGATGGATGGCTGCTCCTCTTTCGAACCACTGCGGTTCATCTGCCTTTCTGGGCAGATGGAACGAGCTCAACATATCCATGGAATCGGTGTACCGACAGTAATTTCTATTCCATAACCAGCTCAGGTCACACACACCAACCGCATCCGAGGCCGCTGTCAAATTCACCGACAGTAAGATTATAACTCTGGAACTGGTGAAATCGGTGATTAAGAAAGTTAAGGCGAAGGTGTAGCCTTGGCCTCACACTGAAATCAGTGAGGGTGAGTTCCGGAGCTGCTGAGCAGGAGACGTCCGAGATTCGCTCGCCGATTCACCACAAACTCATCGCCCTACTGTGCCGAGGACGACTAGGCTTTGACTGAGATGAAGGGCCACGGCCTCATGTCACAGAGCTTCTCGGCGAAGTCAATGAACGAGATCGTACTCAAGGCCAACCCGGACGAGAGACCCCGTCAAAGTCCGATCGGCATGACGCAGCGCGAGATTTTTTATGAGGTCGCCGGCCTGCGATTCCGATCGTCGTTCCATCTTCAGCGCTCGGCCGCTCTCGGATGCAGATTATGCTTCCGGGTTGGAACTGTAGAGACGCGCTGGGACGAGTAAAGTGTTTGTCAGCTCCGTGCCCAGGACGAGAAACTGTGTCGCGTTCCGATTCGCGCTTATCTGGAGCGCGAGATCGGGCAGACACCGAGCTGCTGCTGCGAGAGAACGGTTCCTGGGAATTGATCGTGGTCCTTGACTCCCATAAACTTCTACTGGTGCTCATGGAGCGATGGGAAGGTGAGCCCGAGGGAAGAGAGATGCGTGCCAAGGCGGTTCATGAGCGGACATCTGTCGGGTGTTTGTAACATCGAGACCAATTCCACAAGAGAGAGCTTTCCCTGCGTCAGATAGTCAGCACGCTGGAGATTGCTCCTGTCGATGGACATGGCATCCTTTACCTCTTTGGCAAAACTTTAAGCCTCATGGGATTAGCCTTTCGATAGAGTCTTCATGGTGTCAAATGTTTTGCACGGAAGCGGCCTCGGAAAGGAGTGAGGTGTCGACGATTTGCCAACTACTTGGTGTATCTTCGCTATGGGCCTGTATAATTGGATTTTCGCCGACCGCGGTGTATAATACAAGATAATACCAGATGTATTCTATCACTCTCAGAGGTACACCCAATTCGAAGATTTTATCCTCTTCTATCATCTCCTCAAGGGCCTCCAAGATATTTTCCTCGGATAAAAACTAGGTAAACTCACTCGGATATGTCAACGAAATCAATGCTACCATCGTCCTTCTCCAAGGGTTATTTATTCTTCCAAGTTCAGTTTCATGTACAGTTTCGTGGCATAGAGCATGCACCAATATGCAAAACTTTGTATCTTTTGTTCTACAGAGTTGACGATTGAGCTCTTTGGAATTAAATAGAATTGTGATTGCCCAACCAAGCTCGTGAACGCGTTTTATCGTCTTGTGATTGCACTCACCCTCTTTTGCGCCTGCCGGATTGTTCCTTTAATGGCCCCTTAATAGTAATGATCGTCAGATATGTTCCACAAATCACACGGTTTGAAGGTGATGTAGTTGAAATCCCCTTCTTCCTCATCTTTGTCCTTCATAAAGATTTTTTGCAAGAAGTGATCTTCGCTATTCGCAAGACGAATGACTGCGGCTTTTAATTGCAGTATTGAATACTTTTCCATGTCAGAAACTCTTCGTTGAACTTTGTCATGGATGGGTGTGAATATTGGATAAGTAATGCTCAATGCATGGACTTCCATTGCCATTGTCAAAGCATGGAGTTCCATATAGATTGTCAAAAAACGGTGATGAATCATCGTTATAATCTGCTCAATATCATTGAAATCCAATGCGTCTTGATCTTCACGAAACATGCATACACAACAAAAAATGTCGTTTTGTCTCCATCCAAATATGTTAAACACAAGCATATCATTTTAAAAAGTGACTCAATCTCAGTTACGCCGTTCCAATAATACTGATCTGCAGCCAAAAGTTTTTCCAATTGTCGCATATATCAATATCATAATTTCTACTAAGAATTTTTTCTGGCAATGACAAACAATAATACTGATCTGCAACCAAAGTTTTTCCAATTGTCGTATACATCAATATCATAATCTCTATTAAGAATTTTGTCTCTCAATGACAAACATGCTGATTTGACCGTGCTGGCATTTTTGACAACATAGTAGACAGTATTACGTTAGCTATTTGTAAAGAGTATGAGTAAGTAAGTGTTCCAATATTACTCTCCCTGCACAACTTATCGAACAACGTGAACAAAAGATGTGGAAATTTTAATGTTCTGATCATAAACATGATATGTTTTAAAACATGATATACTCCTTGATATTGTTTGCACAGATCCATGCAAATTTTTTGGATGAAATGAGGTGCACAGTCATAGGTAAACATGAAATCACGTGAATTAAGATATTCCTTGCGTAGCCTAATCATGACGTTTGATGAATCACTACAAAACAAAATATCGATGGATTAACAAAATCTTCATTCTTGGTGCACGGCATTACTTTTTCACCTTGGTGTTTCTCGATACTCAATGATGAAACAAAACCAAGATTATACTTACAATAATTTTCAAAAGGCGCAGCTTGCTATCCAAAACTTTCTTCAACAGATTTTCTACAATCTCTCTACAAAGCTTCATTGTAAAATGTTCCAAGAACATCACAATTGGTAAAAAAGTCATCAAGTCGATCACATGCTTATCATGCAGATTCGTGGCACCGTCCAAGGCAAATCAAATTAACGACATCTCGTTCAATGTAAAAAGACCATCATTCATCACATATAAGTATTCATCTTGCATCAATTGACCACCAACAGCTTCTTTTTAAGTAAGTTGAAAGCAGACACAAAGCGATTCAAAAAATAACTTTAATGTCGGACGCTCAAAGCGGAAAAATGGCATAGACTAATGAATAGCACATGCAAATAGTGTATCAAACTTTTGTTGTGCTTCTTCAAGAAATCAAATTGCTTACTAATGCATAAAAAAAAGTCGTACTCTGAATCATTGGGGAACACCTACTTGCTCCAATTGCTGCTCGCAGTTACAAATAAACTAATGGTTAATTGTAACATCTTCTTTCAAGATGATTGAAATCCCATTTCCATAAATGGTAAATGGTAAGTAGTCTATTTAACGTGCTCGTTCCTTACATTCAGCGTAGTGATCGTCCATGCGATCCACATTCTCAAACACCAATTAGCCGCAAGTTGTACACTTGCAATACTTTGATATGGTATCACCTTGCTTGTAACAAACTCCAACTTTTTCCAAATTGCATCTTTTGATTTAGTCATTTTGAGTAGAGTTTTATTAGTCTTAGTTGAACACAGTAGTCTTCTCTATTTAATTCTGTTGACTTTGACGTTGGCATGTAGAGATTGTTTTCTTTTTTTTGAGTGAAATGGAGATGATATTCTTGGAATAGGTTTTTAGTTTCACTCGTATGAAACATAAGGAGACGTTAATCGTCCATCCACAACAAGGCTAGCACAATCATGAAGGAGCTGTACAACTTGTAACAAGCTTGTACTCGTTAATGTTTGGAGCCATCAAGGGATAATTTACATAAAAGTGTATATGTTTCAAGGTAATGCTACGACATCTTTCTTTGCAATGTGAGAGAACTGAAACATCTAAGTAGCTAAATGAAAGAAAATTAACCGAGAGTTTGCTAGTAACGGCGAGCGAAAGCGGATTAGGCTTCTCTCTTCATACAATCAATTGAGAATTGAATGAAATTTAGACGAAAGCACTTCGTCTACATTGCTCGGTGCTGAATCCGCTACTCTGCAATATCTTACTACATTATCTTGATGAATTTATGATGAAACTTTGTGATTGATTAACAAGGGCAAAAGGAGAGCCAACTATGAGTACAATTCATCATATATAACTTGATCTAATCTAAATTACAAATATCAAGAATGATGTTTAGGATTATATCGCTTCAAGCTAACTCATACTAAGTTGTCTCAAATGAAGGGCATGTTACTGATGCAAGAAGTGCTGCAGTGCATCTGTGCAACCAACAACTTATTCAATGAATTTACAGCTACTTCATGAGAAGAATTTTCAATTCAAACGATGCAAGGAAGAAAGTTCATGCATGTGGAGTAAATGTCCATACAAACTAATATGTGTCCGTTTGGACACACATTAGTTTTATGACTGCTAGCATGAAAAAGTTGTCTTTTGAAGAATAACAATGAAAACTCTTGATTATGGAACTAGAAGCACTAGAATGCGCATGTGCTGGAAATTCTTTAAGAAATGGATAACTAGAGCTCTAGAGGGAAGGAACTTGAACACAATATTCTTGTGATACAACCTTCTCTATTTACTTCAGCTCACTTTGATGTTGGCATGTAGAAACTTCTTCTTTTTTTCCTCTGAAATGGAGTTGTTATTCCTCTCATAGTTAGTCAATTTCACTCGGGTGTAACATAAGCAAACTCTTATCTTCCATCCACAACAAACCTTTCACCAGTCATGTTGTTCTCAAAAGCCAAAATGATATCTCTCGACTATGGAACCGGAAGCGCTGCCCTACACTGAGCATGTGCTGGAACTCTTTTCAGAAATAGAAAATCACAGTACATGGGAAAATAACTCAAACATTATATTCTTTTGATACAACAACCTTCTTTGTTTACTTCTTCTTACTTCAACATTGGCACATTATATTCTTTTGATACATACTTCTTTGTTTACTTCTCCTGACTTCAACATTGGCACGTAGAGATAAGATGTAACATATACAAACGTCAACATCCACTTGTTTGAATTTTCAAGACTGCAAACAAGTTGCATGATTAGCATTTTATTCACTCATTGCTCGCATGTAAACTTGGATCTTTGAGTGTATTTCTGATATTAAAATCATTCTTGAAATTTCAAAGAAGGTGGCCACACAACCCCACATAAATATGATGTTAGAGTCTTCAAAAACTAATACTCTGAAATCTTACAATTCTGGTAATCAGCTTAGTACATACTTTTTATTATAAAATTATACAAGATCTGGTTTAGAATTGTTATATACTACAGTGGTATAATAGCATGTGTATAATACCAGAAATATACATACACACCCATAATTTTTGCTGTTGAAGATCATCCATCCTACTCCATGTTTAGCAACATGATCACAATGACCGAGACATAACATTCTTCGTATGGAGAAAGAGATCGATAAACTTATCAAAGTGAGAGTAAATAAAGACGAATTAAATATCATAGCTTTGTGAGGAGTCTATGGTCATGATGACCATAGACGATCAGGGGATGGACTCCTCGAGTTCCAGATACCACCCTGCTTGCGCAAGCCACAGTTGACACAACATCAGAGACGTGGGCGTAGTAGGATGAGAAGGCGCGGCAATGACATCGTAGTTCACGAGTGCGTAATTAAAGAATCAGGGATGGGTAGGACCAATATCACACTAACATTCACGAACTACATTGAGTGGATCCTGGTGATGAAAATCAAATTGCGAGCCCATGATCTCTAGGATGTAATCAAAGGCGATGACAACTTGAGTGACGGCGATGACTTGGCCATACTCTCCGCGCTCTAGAATGTCAAGTAGGTCCCAAGTGCATATAGAATTCGATCACACTTGCATGTAAGCATGCTAGATTTGAAAACTGGATCAAATTCAATAAAAAGCAGATCGGTATGATCAATTTCACGTTTACTTGATTTATCGTTGTAAAATGTGCAATCTGAAGAGATGAGACATAGGCTTATTCAAACACAAGCCTCCACCTTTGTCAAAGTAATAACGGATGTGGGCTCTAGATGACTCTAAGAGAGTTGACATGCATAGTGAATGAAAATAGAATCTCATGATGTGTTTCAAGTCTTTGACAGATGTAATCAGGTGCATTCATGGGTTCTTATATTCAGGACCAGTAGACCCATGACTGCAAAAAAAGAGCAATAAAGCATGGAGGGTAGTTAGGGACTCCCATGTTTTAATACCCATTATATCACTATAGCTTTAAAAAAATATTTTATTCTAATCATCAAGCTTGGCCATGCAATACAAAGTAGTATGTATCGTTAAAAACATCATGTGATGGGCAAATTGAGATGCATGTGTATGGGATGCATAATGTAACTGATAGTCCGATACTATCTTTACGAGTTGATGCAAACCAGAAAACTTAAGATAGACAGTCAACACCATAGCGAAGTGATTCACCTCCACAAATAAAAAAAAATAATAGTTTTAATAAAAAACCTTAATTGTGTTCCACATAAAACTACTTTCAACATTCTTATATGGCAGTTGCTAGCTTTGTCTAACTATACTTAGTTATATTAACTAGAGCTAGCCAATGGATGAGCTAGCTACTAACTTCAACTTCAGTCAACTCAAGTCTGGTCTATAGTAACATGCAAAAGATCATGTGATACAGTCTCATGAAGGTAGTGTGTCACAAATCACCTGGTACATCATTGGCGGTCGCATCCTGTGTGACATGCATTTACTCGCATCAGAGAATGTGGATGTAATATTCGACTTGAATAAGGTATTTCTTGATTGATTGTTTTATCAAATTTCTGTCGCAGGGCTAGTTCACTGGCTGCAAAACTAAAAAAAAGGAGTTCCTTTCGTAATAGATGGAAAATGGACAGTACTTACAAATTTAGCGATCACAACAGCGGAATCACCCTCAAACGAAGTTGGGTGATTCCGGTGTTGTGATCGCTGTTTTGCTAGTTCCTCGAAAATTTGGAAAATCTTCTTGCAGTTTATACCATACCATGGGGCATAGAATTCCAAGAAAACTGCAACAGATCTTAAATGTTAGGACCATGCCACTAAAGATACACACGTTTCAAAACAAAAAGATGTTCATTCCCATTATCAAAAATGTGTGCAGTCCAGTTTATTGAATCTTGCTCTTTGCCTTGAACTAAAGCATATACCACTTTTAAAGATCTCTAGGTCCAAAAGAGAGCTCAAATGAAATTTTTTTCACCTATTGTGTTAGTACTGAGAATTAGTTTGAAGCTCACCGTTCTTCTTGGCTTCAACCACAACATCACCGTTCAACCTGGCCACAATGTCCTTTACGGGCTCATCGTTGGTTTCACAAATAGCCTCGGACTTGATGTGCTCCTTCAGCTCACCATTCTACATTACGCATAGTAATTCAGAGTCACAACAAAGTGCAGGATTCATGGAAGTTCAATCATCTAAATTGAAATGATTGGAGACGTAAAGTTTGCATACAGTGTAGGACGACTGAGGAATGATAGAGAACAACCCTTAAACGAGCACAAGGAATGTGTTACTTTAGACATATTATATTCACTTCAAACGCTTCAAACTTTAGACATATTATATTCACATACCAAGTACGCATCGACCCAAGATGAAAGCTTGCTACCCTCCGCATTCTTGAAAAGGTACTCCTTTCCCTTCCTGTCTCGGATAACAGAGGCTGGTGCATCTTCTTTCGCAAGACCAAAAAACTGCATATCACATGTCAAACAATTTGAGAGTATGATAACTTCTGTAGCCAAAAGTTAAAACTCCATCAAAGACATATGGATCAACAATTCATCCGCCGACATCAACAACTTTCCTTTGTTGAGCACAAACCTATTGCCGCGAGCGAAGTTTAAGAAAATGTGTTGGATGTGAGCATAGATACCTGAAGGGCATTGGCACTTTCTTCGGCATCAGCAAAAAGAGCAATCAAGCCATTTGACTTCTTTGCCTTGGCCAACTCTGAGAAAGTCTTAAGGAGATCCTTCTGAGAATTGTCTCCTTCGGGAGTTTCAGCCAAGAAGAGGAAAAGCTGCGCAAAACATAGAAGTTAATTATTTAATCAGATAGTCCCAAGTGGATGGCCCAATTAAACAACACGATTCGGACAATATGGTACTCATCAATTGAAGACACAGTTCAACTCTCATGTGTAACCTCGACAGTCTTTCGGTATATTATATCTCGTCATGATAAATGATAATACAGTATATTGCAACTTCAGTCTCCAAACTGGGATACATGGAACAGTAACACGTGGTCACATAAATGCTAAGAAGAAAAGTCAAACTTGCAAATATTAACGTACCTTTGTCTTGGAACTTTCAAAGAACTTCTTGAGTGCTGGTCGGTGCTCTGGCTTCTTACTCATCTCTGTGACGTATGGCAGCCTTGCCTCCTCAATGGAATTTGTAAGAGCCTCGACTGTAAAATCCTGATATGAAAAACATCCGCATGAGAGAGGCAGCACATATTTGCATGACAAGAATCTAAGAAGCATCAGCTTCGAAATCTGACCTTCTGTTGCATTCAATGGAAATTGGAAGACAAATTTGAAAGAGTGACAACCACTATGGTCAGACCAAATTTTGAAAGACTTACTGTGAATACGGTAACTTTATCATCGAAATTCTTGATGAGACGAACTGAAGACGTCTTCACTGGTACCCCATCTTCAGGAATGTAAGAAGCATCGGTAGTATGGCAGAATTCGATATCACTTCGAAGAGCATCGGCCACTTTGAGATAATTGGCATAGTGTTCACCTTCCAATTTGTCAAACACTCCAATCTGCACAATCAAACATTCATTACTCGCCGAGATTAAAACCCATTAATTTGAAGTCATTAATATTCTCAGTGACACCACTCCAGAGTACAATGCAAATCGTCTTAAACTCTACGAACGGATTTAAGGCAGAGAAATATGGTTGTACAAAAAGGGAAATTTAAAATATAAGTGAACTACTTTAAAGGGTATCGAAATCTTACGATAACCAGGCTTCCCTCATGATCGGTGATGAATTTTCCAGCTTGCTCAGCAGATGTGAGTTCCAACGAAGGTGGGCCGGAAATTTTCTTCAAGTAGGAAACAATTCCTTCAGCTTCCATTGGCCCCTTGTACTCCTGAACCGACTGCCCCTTGTTCTTGATGATCTTCAGAGCAGGGAATCCCTTGATGTCAAATTCTGACTCCAGACGCTTGTTCTGTTCTGCATCCACATTGACCTTGGCCAAGATGATAGGCGGATCGTTCTCTTTCAACTGGGTTGCTGCCTTCTCGTACTGCAAAAGACAAAGCGCGTAATACCGACCCTCAGGATTTTGTTACAGGCCAGGTTTGATGTTGCAGCATAAGTAGCTCCAATGCAGTATACTTGAAAAAGGTTGAAAGAAAAGGCATGCAGGATAGAAGATTCACCTCCGGTTCCAATCGTTTGCAGAAACCACACCTGTTTGCAGAAAAGATCACGAAGACCGAGATTTCAATAAGATAGTCCCTCGTAGATAGATTGTCAATTTCTCCAGTTTCATGATAAATTCACTAATTGTATCCATATTCGACGAACGATGTCCTGAGCATGTACTGTGCTGCTGAAATCTATTGCATCCTGATCAGCATTTAAAACATTCAAGCGCTAACAAAACCCCAAAACCTTAAGTGTAGAGAATATAAACACCATCCTGTTTCTTCCAGATCCAAATACTACGCCATCGAGAGTAGCAAGCGTAAAAGCCAGCTTACAAAACTTAAGAACAAAGAGCAGGACCACTTGCTCTTGCAGACTTTGGAAGTCAATAGTGACTCCCCGATGCCATCACTTCAGTTATAAAAATGTCGTAAATGTCGTGACTTCTACTCTGATCGCACAACTATGCTTCAGATTAACAGATTTGATTGTAACGAGCAAACCAAAATCAATCCAGATCCTCACGATACATATTTAAAAATGATCGACGGGATATGACAAGAGCAGCTGATGCTGCCTAGTTTAAACGGGAGCCATGCAACATGGACTGATAGAGCTCCTCTACCGACAGCATTGTCTTTTGCTCACAGGCTTGATCAAAATGTGCGAGGTCAACGTCACAGCCTGAGCCAGATTAGCAGGCGGAAAAAACTTGATTTTCCAATCCGAAACCTGTTCGGAATCGAGGAAATCCAACGAAATGCAAAAGGGCAGCCCGAGAGACCTACCATGGGGCATGAAAGTCCACGACGATGAAATCGTGCTTCTCGACGGTCTCGCTGAAATTTCCCACTCCCAACGTCAAAACATCGGTCTGCAAGGACGCCGAAGCTTCATCCGACTCCGCTGCCGGGTCCGACCCGTAAACGCACACGGCACTCAGCGCGAGCAGCCCGAGCAGAAACAGCGATGCCTTGCCCATCTTGCCAGGAGAGGAGAGGAAGGCTGACGCCAAAATCCGTGTCCGCGAGGCGAGGCGAGACGAGCGAGGTCCTCAGAGAGCGAGCGAGTTCTCGATTTCGAAAGACCGAATGCGTGACATGTTCCGAATGTGTTATTGATTGTTGATATTCTTGAAAAGAATTCCTCCTACATTTGAACGTAATAAACTTAAGAATTTCGTCAAAACATTACCTTTCCTTTCGTGTTTGACAGAAGACGCTATTGAAGGCAACCATTTAGCGAAGGTGTTATCCACTTTTTCATGGACCAGTGAGCGTGGTCCCCGTCAAGATCTCAACGTACATCCATGATTAGAAACAGTCTGACTTGTATAAAGAAATCTCCAACGCGGCCAAAGTCCAGGTCCAGGTCAATCGCAGTCTCCCTCGAGTCTTCGCTTTGCCAATAATTTGTCCTGAACACGTCAGTCAGCCGTGACTTTACATTCTCGTTACGTCACACCGTCAAGATGCTTTGACACGTCCATGCTCGTAAAAGTATCTTTGATGATCAACTTGGGGCCGCTCCTTGTCTGATGTGATCTGCTTTGGACACAAGCGCAGCCGTGGCCTTTTGTTTCCAAGATTTGAAGAGGATCTGTTGTGTACATACATCACAAGCCACACCCTAGGATGAGGTATACTTGACAGCAGCAATCTTCGCTTACATCTCGTGTTTTAATTTCAAATGATCACGCATCTTCACCACAACTGTTCCCTGATTGTTGGAAGCATTTGAAGAGAGACTCGGCTGTTTTTCATTACTCAAGAAGACTGGCTGTGGCGAGGAGCTAAAAGTCACATAGTTTTGCATATGGACTGTTTATGATACAAGTGTTCCGTATCGAAGTACACAGTGTTCCGACTCGCTCAGACTTGGAGCGATACACGCACCAACGCAACACCATAGAGAGGATTCGGCGCTTTGTCCGACGTAGTCGGAGTTTAACAGTCTGTGTACGAGCGAGATCTCTTGAAGCTTGTTTCTGTGGACCATACATGTGACTAAACTTGACAATTTTCCACACAAAATGATGAGGGTCGTGGAAGCGATTCCCGCAAACTTCCATTTGCTTACAAGCTTCTCCTGTTAGAATCAACATTTATGTATGGTATTCATCTTCCGTAGACACCAATGACTCTGCTGATGTGCTGATCTACGCTTTAGAGCTTGATGGGAGAAGATGAGGTGGGGCCATCAGAAGTCATTGGGGGTGAAAGTGATACTGGTCTACCATTCTCCGTGTTCTAGACCGATCTCCAGGCCCACAGTGAATTCCATGGAATTCCGAGGGCATTGGATGATGAGGGATGGAATTTACTTTTACCGAGCGTGGACACTTTGGAGATGGCGGGATCGACAGGGGCTAAAGTGAGCTTAGCCTGGCGTTTACACCACACCAGTTCGCTACAGGAGACTGCTAACACAGGTCGAGAGATGCTTCCATGAAACTGATGACGCTTGGAGGCCGCGATTACCCTCCTCCTTCTGCTTCTCAACGAAGCAGATACGAGCAATCATTCCTTCCCGCTGCAAAATGCATTATCAATGGCGCATCCGATGGAATGCATGAGCCACTTGGCGTTGACATTGAGATTAGACGTAGCTGGGAAGATCTTCATCCTTAGCCTTATCGTCAACGTCCTGTGGGATCGACATGAAATGGGGCCATGTGAGAGCGCTTGCAATGAATTTGTATGGCTGCTTTCATCTAAGCTTTTCGCATCACGGCCCACTGCATCGAGAAGTGCATTTCTGGTGGCTATAAATGTCCAGCACCTCTCTACGCACAGAGTCACTTGGAATCAACGGGATCCCGGAGTACAAAGGACATTTCTATTCGTCCTTTCTCTCGACGGTCGCCGCTGGATGCTCCAATTTGGCCTTCTTTTAGGCCTCGGTTGACCGATTTGCCACTTTAGGCTCCATCGCCGAACGCACTTCCTTCGGCTCTCGACTCCATCCGCGAGTACAGTTGGATGGATGGCTGCTCCTCTTTTCGAACCACTGCGATTCATCTGCCTTTCTGGGCAGATGGAACGAGCTCAACATATCCATGGAATCGGTGTACCGACAGTAATTTCTATTCCATAACCAGCTCAGGTCACACACACCAACCACATCCGAGGCCGCTGTCAAATTCACCGACAGTAAGATTATAACTCTGGAACTGGTGAAATCGGTGATTAAGAAAGTTAAGGCGAAGGTGTAGCCTTGGCCTCACACTGAAATCAGTGAGGGTGAGTTCCGGAGCTGCTGAGCAGGAGACGTCCGAGATTCGCTCGCCGATTCACCACAAACTCATCGCCCTACTGTGCCGAGGACGACTAGGCTTTGACTGAGATGAAGGGCCACGGCCTCATGTCACAGAGCTTCTCGGCGAAGTCAATGAACGAGATCGTACTCAAGGCCAACCCGGACGAGAGACCCCGTCAAAGTCCGATCGGCATGACGCAGCGCGAGATTTTTTATGAGGTCGCCGGCCTGCGATTCCGATTCGTCGTTCCATCTTCAGCGCTCGACCGCTCTCGGATGCAGATTATGCATATTGCCTTCAAGTACTCTTGATGCTTTCGGCTCATCATCAAAATCGTCAACAAACTCTTTATCTTAGATGACATGTCCGATCGAAATTGTGACGGGACGATTTGTGAATCTTCTACACCATCCCTAACTTCCTCGACAAGATTGACTAAGGTACATAGGTTGTTGACGATCCGATGGTCATCGACAACAATTAGCTGGAGATTGCACAATTCTAGAAGGAGACGGAGAAGCTGTTCCGTATTAGTCATTTGGGGTTGCTCGGCTTTTATCTCGACATTGAGGTGAAGTAGAACTCCCACGGCATCTCCTTCAACGAAATCGCCTACACTTGCAAGATGTAACATTAGGTTTTAGAGCAGTTGTACTAAATTTTGGTATTCCCTAACAAAATTCCAAAATTAATTGAGTCATCAACAAATCAAGAATGTCATATCATAAATGAAACTATTTGTTTTGTAACAATGGTTGAATCCAAAACAAATTTGACTTCGCCATAGATAGAATTACACCACAAGTAGTATTGCACCACTTATTTTTTGAGTAAGTAAATTATGTAAATCAAATCTAGACCAAATTCACAATGAGATCAAATAGTAGAGTGAGTATGAAATCTATAATTTAAGTTAATTTTTTTAATTATGAAAATTTTTCAAACTTTACAAAAATTATTTTAGAGATAAATTCACTCAAAAATGAAACATAAACTTGAAAATAAAATATTTTGAATGGTTTTACTCTCACTTGTATAATTACTTCAAACACATATACCAAAATAAGATATTTTCAGTACTATCCAAAACATTACTAGTGGATTGATAACATGTCGTATATTCCTAATAAGTACACGTATACGAAACACATATACCTAATAAATGCACGTATTGCTGATATGTCGCTCCCAACTAACACACTCACTAACCCGTTCAATTTTTATATAACAAATACTCACGTGTCGCTTCCAACTAACACATCAACTAGTGCACTCAATCCTTACATAATAAACACACTGATTGATGACGTAGATATTCCACGATCATCTATTTTACTCAATCTTGAGTAATATTTACTTTAGTTCTAACTAATAAAAGCTAATTACACAAGATCATCAAGGAGAGTGGCATGGAGGTATGCAATCCTTGTCTTGTGACCATGACCGCAGTTCAAACACAGCAAGGTGAACATTACGCCCACGACGGACGGAACTACATATAGGAGCATCATTAATCGTCTCCGTTATCTTGTGCACACACGACCTGACATCACTTACTCGGTGGGGTATGTAAGCTACTTCATAGAGGCTACATAGTTAAACCTCCCAATAGTGACGTACATTGATGTTAGGATTTTAAGTCACTATTGGGAGATGTCACTCATACGAGGTTGGGTAGCATATTGAAAATAATATAGAAACATTCTTATTGCACGTTTAGCGAATCCGCTAAATATTTAGCGAACTATTTGGCTCATAGTATCATTCTTGACTACTTGTCTTCGAATTTAAATATTGTATTGTCTGTATTAAGTCTAAACTCAAATCTCTAAAGGTAAATCATAGGTATACATTGTGAAAGTGAACAAGCGGAGGTTAGATCTCCAAGGTAAATCATAGTTATAAACGGTGAGTTGTGAATAAGCATAGCTGAGGAAATCAATAGAGTGATTTGTGTATTTTCTCACTTGTAAAATGGTTGAAACAACAAGATTGAAATAAAGTAACACGAATAAGAATGGATCAAGTTTTACAATAGTCTCCCATTTAGTTACGCACATTTAACCCTAAACTTCTTTGCATACTTAACTAGGAGATGCGTACTTAACATTTTCATTTCCAGATCATTTGCGAAGAGCTCCGATGTCCAAGAAGTTGAATATCAAATGTCTGAACAAATCCTAACTATGTGAGATCATTTCAAAATTGAGAATGTAGAATTCTCCAAGCAAAGTCGCTTTTGTGTGGGAGTATGAAATTAATGATGCATCTAGCAATTAGTGGATAATTTTCTCAACCCTCCTGTCGTGAGTGTCATACGTCATGTCTACGAAGCGTAGACATGACGGATGACCTAGTGCAAGGAAGACCTGGGGCAGGGTACGTGGTGTGCGATCATGCCATGTTGGCGGCAAGCAAGAGCCAAAGTCAAAGGTTGGAAGTTCAGCTAGAGTAAGAGCAATAAAAAATCAAATTCAAATTTATTTTTTTAATTATAGTTGGAATCGTCACTATTAGATATTATGATATCATTATTGCCAATAGTGACAGAACCGTTCTTATTGGATAGATTTACATGTTAGAACTTGATTCTTGAGTTTTATGTCACTATTGGGAGTATGTCATTAATAAGAGTTTACACTATTCAGAGATTTAACTCTATACCACCACCGAGCATCTAGTCGTCCGTGAATCACCTCCTCCAATTTATAGCTAGATGTGATACTATGGGTGCCGGTATGCAAGGAATAATTTCGACGCTGTGCTATTTGGGTATAGCAATAGCGACATGGCGGGCGACATCGACTTCTGCAAGAGCACAACCGACGTGTTCTTTTTCCTTGGCAAGAGCATTGTCAGCTGGCAATTGCAGAAGCAGGTTAGACTTTCTTTTCTTTATGCAAGGCAGAGTACGTTGTGATGGAGTAGTATAAACCCTGAGCCAGTTATTTAGGCTGCTTTGCAATTTTTTCTTTCTTGCAAGTATTAATGCTCATCTATGTTGTCGCACATGAGCTGGGCGCGTATAGAATAGACAGTTGAGAACTTTCATGCCACATCCAAGTTCAACTAGTGGCTACCCAAAGTGGCATGGTTTTCCTGGTCGTGAGATGGCGCGATAGTGGCGGATCCACGAGGCAAGAAGATATCTTTTCATTTCTGAAAAGCCGATACGTTTTTACAAGACGCAAAACTTGAAGAGTCCGACGAGTTCTCTTGTTGTGTTAGCGTTGTTTGAGCTGCAGGTTTGAAATTTAGTCTTTTATATTAAACCAAATCTACTCACGTACAAAACAATCTCAAATCAGTTTAGAAAAGAAATAACGGGGTCCGAACAAAAAGGATACAGCTCTGCAAAATGCAAAGAAAAAGCATGTCCATATTTGATCCAGTTACTCGGCGCATATCCCAAATAAATGAAACGAAGATATGTTACATTCACAATCCTCTATCATTTCAGTTCATGGTAGTAGGGCTTGTCTCTAGCTTGACATGTGATGCTGTATGTGGCCATAGTATGTCGAGTTGGATAGGAGATCACAAGTCCAGTCGCAACTCAGCCCTCCCTCTTCGTAAAGGTATTAGATTTTTTTTTTTCGGATTCGAGGGTGTACCATCTATCTCTGCATGACCACTCTTTAGAGCGATGGCACAAGTGGTATAGTTCATAATCTTGTATGGAGCATTTCGAAAAGATAGAATGTCAAGTAAGTGGCAAATGAAAACTGAGTTTGAAAACTGGATCAAATTCAGAAAAAGCAGATCGGTATGATCGATTTTACATTTGGTAGATTTATCGTAGTAAAATGTGCAATATGAAGAGATGAGATGTAGGCTTATTCAAACACAGGCCTTCACCTTTGTCAAAGTGTAATAACTGATGTGGGCTCTAGATGCGTCCAAGGGAGTTGTCATGCATAGTGAATGAAAATAGAATCTCATAATGTGTTTCAAGTCTTTGACGGATTTAATCAGGTGCATTCATGGGTTCTTATATTCATGACCAGTAGTCGACACCATAACTAAGTGATTCACCTCTACAAATTTATGTACACAGGAACACAAAGTTTTAATAAAAAAACCTTGATTGTGTTTCACATAAAACTACTGTCAACACTCTTATATGGCAGTTGCTAACTTTGTCTAACTATATGAATATGAACATAGTTATATTAACTAGAGCTAGCCAATACATGAGTTAGTTACTAACTTCAATTTCAGTCAACTCAAGTCTGGTCTATAGTAAACATGCAAAATATCATGTGATACAGTCTCATGAAGATAATGTGTCACATAATCTTGAGGATAGTCACCGATATATCCTGAGTGGGTCTAGAGTAACCCAATACAGCTGACTTATGAAGTGTCAACCATGAAAAAAATTCCCCTTTATAAATAGATTTCAGACTATGGATTTGTCATTGTGTCCAAGGGCATTCTGAGTTCTGTTGCACAGAAACCCAGAAAGACAAGTAGACAATGGACATACTACTTTGTTTGTACGTCAGAAACCCAGAATTCACATTTCTCTCAGTTCCGATAATTTCACTGAATTACAGAACAAATTTCTGAATCAAAGATGGGGTGATGGGGTGGCGCAGACTGTAACATACCACAATCACAGCTACATCCCCACACACACAATTAAGATCCATAACAGTGCCGCCAGTCACCAATTCAACGATGGATGCTTTATTGCTATTTATACACATATATATATCGAACAGAACATGCTGTTATGATGTGAGCTTATTGACAAGGGCTTGATTGGAAGGACCAAGTTCACAATGGACATACTACTTTGTTTGTACGTCATCTTCGTCCCGAGGGTAGCTGACTTATTGCAAAATTTTCCCACTTCTTTCTATACAAAAAGGGTGAGGGATCTATACTGAGTCGAGACAGCTATCGACGAATAGTTGTTTCCGGATTTAGCTTGAAGGAGGAAATGACATGTACTTTTTGGTCCAAGTGAAATGAACACGTAAGTACATAGTTGACTGATTCAATACCTCCACTAACTGAACAATTCTTAATAAAAAATTTCTTATGTATTAATAAATGATCCGACCGGCTTTCAGGTCAAGATAAGTCTTGATTCTCTTCGTTTCCTTTCTCCTCGTTAAACCTCACCCTACGTGTCTCTAGCTCTTTGTAAGTAGAGGTATGAAAAATCCTAACAAAATGTATCTACTCTTCATGCCATGGGGGAAAAGCTAAGATGATTTGTGGTGCGACCAATAATAGTGGCCTCAGTGGATTGGTCTACAACAGAAAAAACCTTATTACTGGTGAAAAGTCTTATCTAACAAACCGAACTAAAAAAATGCCTGAAACATCAGTAATTATCAGAGAATTTCCAAGAGTGATCGCTCTCTGTTCAGGCGAACTGATATGTCCGCTCTACGACCAGGAGGATATTCTATGAAGTATGCTAAGGTGTAATTTCCATTGACTTTGAGTAGAAACCATCCCGCGAGGACGGAATACTGCACATGTAGTATAACCCCTTGGGCAATATAACCCCTACCATGTAGCTTCCGCTTGATTGGAACCGACCAACCGATGCTATGAGCTTTATACAGCCAGATGATATTCTATCACATCCAGAGTTGAGTTGGACAAAATGGAATCAGATTTGCTGTTCTTAAACTTTGCCTTACTCGGCTGGAACTAGAGTGGTTACTAAAAACTCCAGTCCACCTTAACTTCTGATCGGCAGTCCAATCTGAATGACAACTGTTTCCAATTGCCAGTACGCCAGTACCAACAAGACAACTTTTACGCTATACGAAAAACAGTGGTCTTGTATCTGGATATCCTTCGCTGTGTCTGATCCAGGAGTGGATATAATCGCTGAATTCAGATGTTCATGAAGGAAAAGGAAAACAAATCAAAGCAAGCCGATATATATATATATATATATATATTGATTTTTTAAGTTTCACCCAAAGTTGATGTAAAGTTGGTCGACGTTCTTTATATTTATTTTTCCCTTTGATTGATTCAACATCCCACTCCTACTGTTTGTGCTGACCATATTTGGGATTCATTGTCGCTGCTCTTACAGCAGCTCCTCCTTGAGCGCTCTTTTATTCTACTATGTCCTCTCCTCTCTATGACAAGAATCGCTGCTATGAATGCTTGGTCGAACCGTGCGCTGGTTGTCACAGTTGACTTATCCTGTCGGAGCAGATGAGTTTTGTTCACAAGCTTAAAGTAGGTCACAGTACAATGGAGACTAAGCATATCCTAGATCACCTGATGCCACGATCGAGGTCTTCAACTGAGAGCTGAGAACCCCGTACATTTGTTAGAATGTTTTACATGAATATTTTTGGACAATGTTTTTTCCTTTGTAGTCGAACCTGCGGACGCTGCTGCCTGATGACTGCAAGTATGGAATTGTCTCCAGGTCTCTTCATCAGCGTCATTGGTTGTCAGGGAGCACTCGTGGTTTTGCTCTGTTATCACGTTCAAAGGATGAGATCGTGAGTGCCGTGGCTGCTGAAAACTTCTTCGCGGCGAGTAAGGCCGCCTCGAGCATGGATCGTTCACGGTCATTCTACTCACACGAGGCGAATCATGCCCTGATTTAAAGCCAAGGAAATAATTGAGGTATGGTTTTCAATCAAGGAATACGTCGGCACTGTTTCTTGGTAAATATTTGACAAGGCGGGAATTGTTCAAAACACTCGGCATGCAGAAACTGTTTTCTTAGCACATCCAGCGTCGGATGACGCGACTTTCGCGGGCTTGCGAAGGGCCAAATTGTTGATGCTTTTATTGAACACTAAATTAAAACTCACCAACGATAGGTGTAACTCATAAACACGGAAGTGTGTGTGTGATTTTTGTAGGGGGGCTGCTGGAGGGGCCGGTCGAACACAAAATTTATTCCATGAACACTGTGAAACGGGTGTTTGGTGGAAGCATTCACGCCCGAGCATGAGACACCACCTTCAAAGACAAGGTCAAAATTCTGTACGATGGTGGGACAAAGAGCAGTATTCAGAACGAGATATAGAAGTGAAGGAACGAACCTTGAACTTCTATTTGAGAAATCATCGTGAAAGTCTCTCGGTGAAAAATCCCAGAGAGAAAAAATAGTGAATGTACACTTCTGGGACTCTTTTACCCTGCCTAGGTTGTGAAGATCTAGATCGTGGACGACGAGGGATTCGGGTAATATCAAAACAGTCATATGGCTGTGGGAGGAGGATGACGATAACCCGTGTTTGTGAAACCGTCGAAAACATTTCACGTTATCACAGTCATCCAGTACGTGTTGTGGAGTGTTGAGATTTCTGATTATCTGCCACTTCCACTACCTGCTGTCATGTACGTTTTCTATGGGAAGTTTTTCACCAATGTGGTGAAAAGAAATGTAGCCGCTTTCAGTGGATGTGCTAAGAAAACAAGTCTCGAGTGTTGCCTACTCTCTAAGATAGGCTCATTAAACACAAGGCTCTTCTCGACAGAGAAGAAGCTGATCGCTCACCACAAGTTCTTACAGGCCTTACCCCATCAAGGAAAAGGATCGCGTGCGAAGTCGAAAACCTTTGATGCTCATGTGAGGACAGTCGAAGGAGAACAATGATTCTCAACCAAGCGATGACAGACCTTAAAACGCGCATCTCTCCGCTGACAACGGCACCTGCCATGTGTACGTGCACTGTAACTGGACTCTTCGAGCCTGAATTCGACCCTCTACATGTTTTCACCAAGCGCAAGGTCTGCAGGTATAAACAGGAGCAAGAAATCAAGAGCTGTCACAGAAAATCAAGTGCAAAATAAGGGGTACAATCTTAGTTCACTCCAACTACCACAGGGAAAGAATACGTTTCAAGGTCTCCATAAGGTAAGCATGCAGACAACTAACCAGAAGTGCACTATGCCGTTGCTGCATCATACTCTCCAAACGAGCTAGCAGGAGGCTCATAGCCTGAGCTTCTCTGTTCTTGTCTTTCAAAGGTCGTCGAGCCAGCCGCCCGTCAAGCTTGGTGGCTTCGGCGGCCATTATTCGCGTACCGTACTGTGAATAGACCCTAAAGGAGGTAGGCAACTGATTCCTACATCAGAACACATACACTTCAATATGATACAAAAGTTAGAAAAACACTTGTTTCCTACAACGCCGATGTTTTGACGATACACTAGGAAATAATCTCCGCTTTACGCCCAGGTTTTTGCATCACTTGGTTATCGTCCACGTTGCTTCAGAAACAATAAATGTAAACAGTAACAAAGAACAATAAAACGCAGATGATAAGAACATCGAATAATTTGTTTCAATCCCGCTTCTGATCCCGCAAATAAAAGAGATTTCACACCTGGCCCTTATGCTGCTCGGCAAGTAAGAAGAGAGCAAGACGAGCCCACTCACTAACATCTTGCGGCAAAAGTTTCGTGACCTCCTTCGGTAGCTTGTCTGGAGTGATCATCTGCATGAAAGGTGAGAAAGTAAGTGATTCACTCGACTTCAAGCTTCGACGTATTTGGAATGCCAAATTGAACGAGAATAATATGCTTATTATTTGCCCAAAACACTTAATCGCCATCCATCACTCAAAGCCAACTTCGCAAGGAATCCTAAATTCAGGAAGGTTTTGAACACCCCATAGCTCAAAACCTTGACTAACCATGCGGCTACTATCTGCAAGATGTGTACCGAAGCAGAGTAACACGCCTAATCGAAGCTAGTACTCACCAGATCTCGGGAAACACGAAGAACACGCTCGCCAGCTTGAATGGGACGGGTAGCGAACAAGGCGACAGGTACAATTTCAGCACTGGAGAGTCACAATCGAAGTTATTACCATTTTCCCCCGGCTTAAATATGAGAGATAGCCAACAATGCTCAGAGGTAAAAGGTCTGAAACGCGAACGATTACAAATATTTACAACAATTGAATTTCTCAGTTCACCGACGGCCTAAAAAATAGAATCATAATCATAACTTTGCTGATCGTCTCGATATCAGTAACAATCAGAAATCTAATTGACAGTTCGTTAAACATGAGTTGAGTACCTGCCATGTGTGGAGGTTCCCACAGTAGTACTAAGATAAGCATCTCGCTGTCCGCGCTCTTTCAACCAATCAAGGAACTCAACCTGCTCCTTGTAGCTTACAGGCTGAACCTACGCGCACGGAAGGAATGCTCGTGAGACATTATTCTAGGATAAACAGTGCGGCCAAGTACAAAATCGAAAGAAGGAAACTGCGGCAGTATTGGCCAGGTCTATGCCTACTATTCACGAAATCCGAACTACCAACTTTGAAAGGCATGAGAAACGAAAGCCGAGAGTAACAAGGTTTTAAATCCAGAGTCATTCTCTAGCATCGCTATGCGACTACCTTATCGAACGATGAAAAATTGTTCGATAAGGTAGACTACCTCGATGAAAAATCCAGGAACAGAAGTCATTTGGAAGAGTTTACAATAACCACCTGGATACGAGACAAGTTTTTTATAAGGCTGACATGTTTTCTGACTGCACACCGGCAACAAATTGAAATTCAAATTAGCCAACGGATGATCCCGATCTTCCAACGGATATGAGTTACAAATTCTACTGACTGCAGAGTGTACTATCATCTTCAGCTCTGGGCAGGGCACACTTTCTCGATTCCAGCTCCGTCTCGAGTGCGAAACAAAAAACGCAGAAAAGTCAAAGCTCACCATTACGGCGTCCGACTCGATTTCCTCGGCAGGGCATTCCACTCCACGATACTCGCCTCTGCTGTCCGAACTTGCCAAACGAGCACACGTAGAAAACTCTTGGGCACTTGCTCTGAGTAGAAGCCGCATCGAGCGGAACCAATCGGCCCCGCCGCCGATCGTCGCACAGCTCGTGTATTCGAACACAGGAACAATTCGCAATTCGCAAGCGCACCAGTAGAACGACGCTTTGAGGTGTCGCGCGTAGAATTTTCCCCTCGAAGCTCCGACGGGTCGTGAAGAGCAGAACGGAACAATGGTCTTACGCCCCAGGGTGGTCTTCTCGCGGTAACGACGACAGCTTTTATGACCATGCCTGCGAGTGCAAGATATGGTGGCGACTTGAGAACTACATTCGGAGTCCAGGAGGTGACAAAGGCAGATTATCACTAATCTAATCACCGCCTATCGTCGCACAGCTCGGCAGTACTCGTGTATTCGAACACAGGAACAATTCGCAATACGCAAGCGCACCAGTCGAAAGACGCTTTGAGGTGTCGCGCGCAGAATTTTCCCCTCGAAGCTCCGACGGGTCGCGAAGGGAACGATGGTCTTGCGCCCCAGGGTGGTCCTCTCGCGGTAACGACGAGAACGACGACAGCCATCAGCAAGAGACGGATCAAGAGTTGGAGCCGAAAGCAAGAGACGGATCATTATAAGACACCCACATATTTCTTGTCAGAATACTCATGGGTAATCTTAGTGTTCCAAGTGTAATCAAGTCCACAATATCATTGTTCCAAAGAGCAGTGTTTCAGTCAGAATCAGCATGTTGAAGTGTTCAGCCTGATAAAAAAGCAATTGTCTGTCGCACAAACTTTCATGGAAAAGCAGAAGTGGACGTCGGATGGTGCACAAGGTTCATGCGCGACTTTTTCCCGAGAAAATTAATTTCCTGCGTTCGCGCTTGACACTCAGAGGAATTCACCTCAGTCTAAGTCAATATTTCTTACTAAGCTCTGGAGCTTGATTGCGAGATTGATTGATCTCTTCTACGTTGCATTGCACTCGGACATGTGAGATCTGTCCGGCCTTTCGCATCTGATACACCATCGATCTTCCGTGCTCCAGTTGTGCATCTTGACCGACAATCAGAGCGGGGATCACCGCTAGTACCCTATCTCCTACTTCTGTAAGTGAGCCTTGAAATACATTCAATAGTATATTGACATTGATGATCAATACATGGTGTACTCTAATCATTTGTAATAATATTTTATTTTTTTATATAAAATTTACATTAAATATAATGTTTTCTTCACTTGGTTTGTTGCTATGCAGGTTCCAAACAAGATGAAGAATTTTTGGAACAAAATAAAGAAAATTTTTTCTTGTTTTAGTGGAGTGAAGGTCGATGATGAACCTTCTGCGGTGATTCCTAGCGAAATCCCCGAACCCCCTACTATTTACCATTGGGATAGCCCACCCCACAGTTGGAGATGGGAATATGGTAAAGTTCTTAGTATAGATGAAATTGATTTTTGTTGAAAAATACATTATGCTTTGTATAGACTTTCGTCTAGACATAGTCTAGATGCTGAACATCGATATTAGAATTTTTAATTCTAATATTGAAGAAAAGTTATCTTAGCATTTTTGAAAATAAAAAAAAATAGATCTAGTTGTAAGATTTTCGTGAGAGAAAATATTTTCTCTCATGCAGAACATTTGTGTTAGATCAGACACAGAAGAAAAATCATCTGCTAGATTTATTTTATTTATTTGATGTATAAATATTTTCTATTGGAAAATATATCAACAAAAATCATTTTTGGCAAATCTTTGATGAGTGGTACTTTATTCTCTAGTTGATATAAGTTACATTTGAAAACTCTAAACAGCGAGTTAAGAACTTAAAACCTGCAAAAGGTCATTAATGTACAAATTAACTAATTTTAGATTGAGAAAATGAGGTTGAGTTTTGTGTTCAAAACTGTAAAAGCTTGCGCAACATCCAATATGTGTGCTGAGATAAGAGAAGCTTCACACCTGAATATTCCACGAACCAAAAAAATGTATGATATTAAAGGTGGAGTCATTTTTAATTACTTTATTATGATTATTATTTCCAGTAATCAATGAAGAAAAAATTACAAATTTTATTGTTAATTATTTTTTCATTTTTAATGACATGAAATTTAAATATAAAATAAATTATTACAAGATACAAGTAGGACCTGCGCTAGAAGCAAGCTGTGCAATCCAATCGCCCTAATTGTTTGGCAGAATATTTTGTTTTTTCTCTTTTGGTTTAAATAAAGTTTTACCTTTAATGGTACACAATATTATTCTTGATTTGTCGCCATTGTCGACTGGTCAAGCCACTACAATGAAATAAAAGAATATATGGATATTGTTTTTTGATCTCTTGGGGCCAAAGGGCACTCGACCTTAGGGAGAGGGCTTTTTTTCGTAGATATAATCAATATTACAGAGTCTTCCTTACATTTATTTAACATTTTTCTCAAACTGAAAGCTTTTTATGATTTATTAAAAAACACATGTATTCATTTTTTACATCTACTTTCAACTAAATTTCTTCGACTTTCCTATATTGAAAAATTTGTATATATTATTAATAAATCTAACAATTGCATCTACCTAGATTCAAAATCATTATTCATAAATCACAACGAGTATACTGAAATTTTAAGATATAAACTTTATTGTAGATTAGATTTAACATCTTATGATTATTATTATTTTGAAATATTATACACATTTTTTTACACTTTCACCTTAATTCATCTGTAATGCAAGAATGTAATGTAATTTACTCCTTTCCCGTTTCTCTCGGTTCTATCAGTGCCAAGGATATGTAACAACATAGCATGAAATCAGATATAAAACCGGCAACTTGAAGGTAGCCATGTTCTGCATGGAGATGATTCATGACAGTCTGACTCCATCGTGTCCTTCGGTACACAGCTGGGCATGACTGGGCGTTACATCTTTGGACAGGACAAGACGATCTCCCTGCTACTTCATCGGTTGCCTGAGCAGGTTGACAACTGTACTCTGATTTGGCAGGCTGCATGGTTCGCTGCCTTTGGTTTGATAAGAGACTGTGATTGGTTTATCACTCCATGGTGATCAAGTCCGTCACAGCAGCTTGTCCAGAGATTCCTTTCGTTGTATTCTAGCATTTCAGTTTCGATTCGATCGTGTAGATCGAAGTAAGTTTGAAAGAAGGTCTTGGTCTGGATAGTCACCGACTGAAACTCGTGTTCCAGTCGAGACTCCGATCCGATAGTTCGTCTGTTTGCTGTCGTCAGTCCTGAGTCGCTTTTTCTTGGCTTCTTTCACAACTTCCCCGCTCTGATTGTCGGTCAAGATGCACAACTGGAGCACGGAAGATCGATGGTGTATCAGATGCGAAAGGCCGGACAGATCTCACCTGTCCGAGTGCGATGCAACGTAGAAGAGATCAATCAATCTCGCAATCAAGCTCCAGAGCTTAGTAAGAAATATTGACTTAGACTGAGGTGAATTCCTCTGAGTGTCAAGCGCGAACGCAGGAAATTAATTTTCTCGGGAAAAAGTCGCGCATGAACCTTGTGCACCATCCGACGTCCACTTCTGCTTTTCCATGAAAGTTTGTGCGACAGACAATTGCTTTTTTATCAGGCTGAACACTTCAACATGCTGATTCTGACTGAAACACTGCTCTTTGGAACAATGATATTGTGGACTTGATTACACTTGGAACATTAAGATTACCCATGAGTATTCTGACAAGAAATATGTGGGTGTCTTATAATGATCTCTATCCACTTACATTTTACCAAAAGTTGTGTCTTTCTATCTGATCCTCGCCACTTTTTGTCACGTTGCCCTGTAGCACCTCTACCATCTCAACTTTTGTGCACAAGTAAAGAAGTGGGACACCAAATCCTTCAACTTAAGAGTATAATGCCTTATTCTTGTGAACTGCATCACTAAACGTCAAGTGATTGCAACGTCACAATCCTTGATTTAAGAACACGACGGAAAATGAATGATGAAAAATTTAGATTCACAAATGAGCGTAACGATGGCAATGTGTAAACTCGCATGAGAAAACTGCAAGGACGACACTTCAATTAATGCACGATTAAGGGACACTAATCAGTTTTCTTGAAGGTGTGAAAGATCATGTGAAACTAACGGTCTCATGAAATAAAAATTTATATCCAAGATGGAAGGAATCACTGTTGTACGATTATGTACAACCTGAAAGGTGGTGAGTGCTGTACGAAGAATCTGAGTGCCTCCCCACTTCCCCTGGGGAGTTACGTCTGATCGCTGCACCCTTCGCTGGCTTCTTGGTCTGGACTGCTTGCGCCTGGAATAGCCTCCGAGTGAGTGAGTGAGTGAGGGAGGGAGGGAGGGAGGGAGACATCGCGTGATCATCGGGAGACAGCGTGTGTGAGCTGCCTACGTCCTACGTTGTCCTACGAGTCCGTTTCCTTCTTTTAGTTCAATCCAAGGAGCTGATGGCGATCTGCTCTATTTCATGAAGCCCTCTCTCGTGTTTTATATAATAGTTTGTAATGTTCTCTTCGATGAAAGATCCTGGATTTTTCATCGTTCGATAAGGTAGTCGCATAGCGATGCTAGAGAATGACTCTGGATTTAAAACCTTGTTACTCTCGGCTTTCGTTTCTCATGCCTTTCAAAGTTGGTAGTTCGGATTTCGTGAATAGTAGGCATAGACCTGGCCAATACTGCCGAGGTGGTTCGGCCATCATTCTCATTTTTACAATTAGTCGCCTCTTTCTCACCGTGGAGATGATTGATCCCATTCAATCCCAACCTCTTGCATTCATAGCCAAGTTGCGTTTTGACACACTTGCTTTCAGTCACATGCAAAAATCTCTCGCTTTATCCGGACACTGCACTGGCTCCAACCTCTCTCAATAAATTGACCACTCGAGAGCTCCGGAAAAGAAGTGACAATGAGCTCAACCTTCTATTCTCTCTTCCTATCTAAAAGATGAAAGGTTCATATGCGCACGTTCTGCTTCAACACGATCAAAATGGTTGTTTCAAAAGAACAATTTTTTGAATGACTACAAAAGGGATCCGTGAAATTGAATGCAGAATCCCCACAATTTGTAAACACCGGGACGAGTTTGGCCTGAGATCTTCGTCGAACAAAAAAAGGATGAACTAGCTGGAGCCAGAGTTTCTGAAACCTGTACCTGCTTCACACGATCTCCATCCGCGCATGATACAGATTTTAGGACAATCCAAGTGTCTTCTTTGGCAGTTACAGCTTTGTGCAATCAAGAGGAAGTCAAATGAAGAAATCAAAGGCACTCCTTCCTTAAAAGAGAGATAAATCTTCCACTACCGCGCGTCCAATAATCGGCTGGGCATGAACTTATCAACACTTGAGCTCTTCTTCTGCCCCTTCATACGAAGAATAAATATCTGATTGCCTGTGGCTTACTTTCTGCATAACAAAGCAGATTGCACTCCTAATCAGCTGTCCATACTATTTCTCATTATGTTACTTCATTCTTTGTGTTATCTTTACGCCAGGAAGTAATAATTACTCTCATGAGTATCTACATACAATGTCATACGTGTAATCAAGCATTTCAAAATACAGATCTCGTTTTGTTTGACACTTTTTTTGGGTCGCTTTAACACCTGTCACAATCTACAGCTGTAAACTAGCCCAAGATCTGGAACACTGATCTTTTGCAATACTCTATGATCACACGGTAAGTGTCAAAACGATTCCCAGAATTCAACAGTTTTAGGATGTTGTATGCCAGTGTAGTCTATTATGTGAAGCCTGAAAGCTTTGCTTATCTATTTTGACTATGAAATATAATAAAATTACATATTTACTTCATTATCCTAGGCGTCAAAATTTTCATCTTCGCTAGCATCTGTGTTCATAAAAAAAAGTTTCATGGAACAAGCGTTCTTCCCATCGTATTTGAACTTTACCTACCTTGTGCATGAGTTACTGCTTATCTCGTATACTCCAAAACCTTGGAAAACGAAGACAAATCCAAGAGGAAACTAGGTGACCACATTCGTATTCCGTATGCCGCTATGGAGGCAACACTACTTACATTTGAGTGGCCGAAAGCTGCTCGTTTTAATTATACTGCAGGTTTGTGGATGCACACACTTGGGGAGATCCCTTCTTGGAGACGTGGGTGCAGCAGTGTCGGAGATGAAGGTTCCTGTTGGAGACATTGCGGGAGGAGAATTCCTGAAAATCGCAATTCGCACACAAGGACAATTTAGCGAAGCAAGTACAATAAAGATGGAGGTGGTGTGAGGCTGACCCAAGTTGAAAAATGTTTGTAGCTGTGGGGCTGTAGAAACTTCTTCGTACCCGGCCCCTCCACAACGAGGAGCCACATAAAGCTTCAAGAATGGAGTACGGTGGGAGACTTTGCTTCTGAGGAAAGATAGGCAGTTCCCTAGTCTACGTCCGACCTGGAATCCAGAATTCTCTGCTGTCATTTGAGTCGATCAAACTGGGAGAAATTAAAGCAGCTGACGCGATCGTGCCGGGTTTGATAGAGACTCCTTCAAGGCATTAGCTCGACATCGCACACACCATCATCATGCAAAGGTGTGTGTGTGCCAGTCAGATCCTTCGAGAGGTGGTTGAGCAATTCTCATCTGCTTGGACTCTGTTCCTTATTAACACTATGAAGAATTATTCTTCGGAGGTTTGATTTAATCTTAATCTTCCTCCTCGTGTATGATTTATTATGCATCTACGAGGTCGAAGGGCCACGACCACAACAAGTAAAAGTGGGCCAGTGAACGGCCATCTCCAGAAAATGTATCGATCAGAGTATAGTACATGGGTATTAAAGTCCAACAAAGGTATCATCTTACAGACGTCATCAAGTTACGTAACACTTTATAATATCACAAAATATTCACACTAGTCTGACTGAGTTTAGACTAGATCCTAGAGGATATGTGATACACTTTTGAGGCATTACCAATTACTTTCCACAATCTTCTGGAGTCTTGAACCCCTCTACATTTGTTGATGTATTGGACGAAGTCAAGTGATCATGTCTAATTATAAAGTCATCCATTATCAGAATAATGAGCTTTCATTATACCGGTATATAGTTGGCTTCAAAGGTATATTTTGGGCACACGGACTACATGATGTCAAAAGATGAATGGTTTGACCCTTTGGTCGGAGACACTATAGTATGTAAGGAAGAAAGAACTTCGGCTGATGGTCGTGACCAAGGTAGACTAGACATTCATGACCGCTGTTCTATGGTAGCATCAGGCGGAGTCGAGGAAGTGGAGTTTCTTCAAGTGATGGAGTCCATCACTTGAAGAAACTTTGGAAGAGTCCATCAGATGGACTCTTCCAAAGTCAGTAACCTTCACTCAGCTTTTACTTAGAATTAACAACATCACTCTGATGAAGAAGCAGCGGGTAACTTTCAGACTGAATTCATCGAGATGCTAACATTTTTGCCTGGTGACTGGTTGACTTGTGATATCAAATCCTAATGTTGACTAGGGGAGCCGTTCGAGCAGTTTAGTGTACATTACTGGTTGATCACTGGTTCAACACACTCGGTTTACTTTGTAAATATGGCCGGTACGTTCTTCCTGCGCAGTTGATGGGATTCCCTCTCATTTCTACCAATGTCACATTATGGAAGAGTTTAGAAGGAACAAATCTTTTCTTCTCAAGTAGTAATTTATTTAGTTAGATAAGCACATGTAGCTGCAGATTAAATAGCAACGATTGGTTAATATTTCGGCATTTTTTGCTTGAAACATGTGTTATGATAAACAAAATTTTGGTCTAGAGATTTAAGTTTAAATTAGAGCTTCTATATATATGTAAAAGGTAATTACTGCATGCACTTGCTACTTTGAAACGTGAAATAGATTTTGTTCAAACGTATATATTGGTTTTGAAATGTTCTTATTATCTGATATTGTTGTAGAATTTCAATGGAGTACTACGAAAAAAATTTCATCTTAACAAAATGTATGTTTGCTTTTGTCAACTTGAAAATTTATAACAGATAGTACAACCCCTTCATGCAGATAAGTCAAATTGAAACCAAAGCCCAGGTACAGATAGTATTCGGATGTGTACTATCGCAACTGTATCTTAACTAGCAAGCTAAAACTCTATACAAATAACAATAAAATACCATAAACTCTCAAATTACAAGTTAAAATTCTGTACACCAAACAAAGGATTATCGTGCTCCATCACTTGACATGATTTTACTACTTTGTATCCTCAATTGTATAAAATTTAGTTAAAAAATTGTTCAAAAGAGAACAAGAGAGAATGCAACTTAGGATTACCTTTTATGAACACGTTGCATGATAGAATGTTCATACGAAAGAGAACACTAGAGAAGCGAGAACCTCAGAAAGTGTTTGAAAGCTGTTTTCCTTACAGAAAACTGACAGAGAAAACACATCAGAGAACTAGAGAAGCGAAGACAAGCGTGACAATAACAAATGGAGAAACTAAGGAATGAGAGAGAAATGACGATGTCGAGATAAAACGAAGTAAATACAAGAGGACGGACTGGGTATGGGGAAATTTTTGTTTGCCTGTCTGTTTGCTCCGCCTTTCCTTGCCTGCGTGATGTGGCTGCTTGTAGTGCATTCGATAGCGTAGAGGGCTGGCGTTAGGATCGAAGTGTATTGCGTCTCTTTTGACACACCAGGCAATTAAATAACGTCTCTCCAAAAGTTGCTATTAAGGAGAGGAGTCAAACCGTGAGGGCACTTCACGAGCATTTTTATTATTCAATTTCCACAGCCTGAGAGTACACAAAACATCCCCCCTCCTTCAAAGTCGCCCTAAGGATCTTGAAGACTACTTTTATGTCTCCCGTAAAATTCTTTAAATTAGTCATTGCTCATTATAGCGTGGATAGAACAACACAACAATTACGAACAGGGCACTTAGGTAAGAGAAAAAACATATTTTGAAAATACATGCTTTGAAAAAACTTCTTACGTATTTTGTGATCCTTTGTTAAATACAAGATACAGCACATTGAGGTTCTCTAATTGCAAAACTGATTTGAAAGCATGTCTAACTTACATACCACAAGACAAGCTTGATCTCAAACTAGAATTCCATAAGAGATGTCCTGCTTATAACCATCTCCTTGGAGTCTGATCTTCCAACTGCTGTCCGGTGGCAATGCTCATATGAGCCTTTCCCGACTTTCAACTCTCTTGAGGTTATTTTGAGCTGGTGTTGATACCCATTCCAAACCACGCCCTAACCTCTCCCAAGCTCTCGAAAGCTAATGTGTAACACTGCACAACGAATAGCAATGTCTGTCAGTTTTCTGTAAGAAAAACAGCTTTCAATAAAATCTCCACCTTTTTTATTATTCATGTGATGTAACTGCAAAGAAGTTTGGAGTAATTTAACAGTGTTCAACCACAAGATCAAAGAAAACTTAGAGCACCAGCAGATCTGACCAAACTCCTCGTAGAGCAAAACGAGAACGGGACGTTTGAACGGGGTACATCTACATGTGATAAGAACACGATCAAAGTACACTCACAATGTAAACTAACACTAATAAGATGTAAGGCAAGAGCAAGATTTCACCTGCCAGTATTCAAAGCTCGTCTTTCACTGGGTCTGTAACTTTTTCTATCGTTTCAATAACTGGAGCCTTCACATCTTCTACAGTTTTCTCTGCCTTGTCTACTGGAGCAGATTTAGTCCTGTTCTCGTTAATGAACTTAATGATATCTTCCTTGGACCGCTCTCCATCATAGGCCGTGACCACTCCCTCGGCACTGTACATGTAGAGGGTAGGAAAGCCTTGAACGTCGAACAAATCACCTGGTACATCATTGGCGGTCGCATCCTGTGTGACATGCATTTACTCGCATCAGAGAATGTGGATGTAATATTCGACTTGAACAAGGTATTTATTGATTGATTGTTTTATCAGCAAAATTTCTGTCGCAGGGCTAGTTCACTGGCTGCAAAACTGAAAAAAGGAGTTCCTTTCATAATAGATGGAAAATGGACAGAACTTACAAATTTAGCGATCACAACATCGGAATCACCCTCAAACGAAGTTGCTACTTCGTCCAAAATTGGGGCAAGCTTCTTGCAGTGTCCACACCATGGGGCATAGAATTCCAAGAAAACTGCAACAGATCTTAAATGTTAGGACCATGCCACTAAAGATACACACGTTTCAAAAGAAACAAAAAGATGTTCATTCCCAATGTCAAAAATGTGTGCAGTCCAGTTTATTGAATCTTGCTCTTTGCCTTGAACTAAAGCATATACCACTTTTAAAGATCTCTAGGTCCAAAAGAGAGCTCAAATGAAAATTTTTTCACCTATTGTGTTAGTACTGAGAATTAGTTTGAAGCTCACCGTTCTTCTTGGCTTCAACCACTTCTGCGTTGAATGAATTGGCCACAATGACCTTTACGGGCTCATCGTTGGTTTCAGGAATAGCCTCGGACTTGATGTGCTCCTTCAGCTCACCATTCTACATTACGCATAGTAATTCAGAGTCACGATAAAGTGCAGGATTCATGGAAGTTCAGTCATCTAACTTGATATGATTGGAGAGGTAAAGTTTGCATACAGTGTAGGACGACTGAGGAATGATAGAGAACAACCCTTGAGGCACAAGGAATGTGTTACTTTAGACATATTATATTCATTTCAAACGCTTCAAACTTTAGACATTATATTCGCATACCAAGTACGCATCGACCCAAGATGAAAGCTTGCTACCCTCCGCATTCTTGAAAAGGTACTTCTTTCCCTTGCTGTCTTGGATAACAGAGGCTGGTGCATCTTCTTTCGCAAGACCAAAAAACTGCATATCACATGTCGAACAATTTGAGAGTATGGTAACTTTTGTAGCCAAAAGTTAAAACTCCATCAAAGACATATGGATCAACAATTCATCCGCCGACATCAACAACTTTCCTTTGTTGAGCACAAACCTGTTGCCGCGAGCGAAGTTTAAGAAAATGTGTTGGATGTGAGCATAGATACCTGAAGGGCATTGGCACTTTCTTCGGCATCAGCAAAAAGAGCAATCAAGCCATTTGCCTTCTTTGCCTTGGCCAACTCTGAGAAAGTCTTAAGAAGATCCTTCTGAGAATTGTCTCCTTCGGAAGTTTCAGCCAAGAAGAGGAAAAGCTGCGCAAACATATAAGTTAATTATTTAATCAGATAATCCCGAGTGGATGGCCCAATTAAACAACACGATTCGGACAATATGGTACTCATCAATTGAAGACAGTTCAACTCTCGTGTGTAACCTCGACAGTCTTTCGGTATATTATATCTCGCCATGATACATGATAACACAGTACATTGCAACTTCAGTCTCCAAACTGGGATACATGGAACACTTACACGTGGTTACACAAATGTTAAGAAGAAAAGTCAACTTGCAAATATTGACGAACCTTTGTCTTGGAACTTTCAAAGAACTTCATGAGTGCTGGTCGGTGCTCTGGCTTCTTGCTCATCTCTGTGACGTATGGCAGACTTGCCTCCTCAATGGAATTTGTAAGCGCCTCGACCGTAAAATCCTGATATGAAAAACATCCGCATGAGAGAGGCAGCGCATATTTACATGACAAGAATTTAAGAAGCATCAGCTTCAAAATCTGACCTTCAGTTGCATTCAATGGAAATTGGAAGACAAATTTGAAAGAGTGACAACCACTTTGGTCAGACCAAATTTTGGAAGACTTACTGTGAATACGGTAACTTTATCATCGAAATTCTTGATGAGACGAACTGAAGACGTCTTCACTGGTACCCCATCTTCAGGAATGTAAGAAGCATCGGTAGTATGGCAGAATTCGTAATCACTTCGAAGAGCATCGGCCACTTTGAGATAATTGGCATAGTGTTCACCTTCCAATTTGTCAAACACTCCAATCTGCACAATCAAACATTCATTACTCGCCGAGATTAAAACCCATTAATTTGAAGTCATTAATATTCTCAGTGACACCACTCCAGAGTACAATGCAAATCGTCTTAAACTCTACGAACGGATTTAAGGCAGAGAAATATGGTTGTACAAAAAGGGAAATTTAAAATATAAGTGAACTACTTTAAAGGGTATCGAAATCTTACGATAACCAGGCTTCCCTCATTATCGGTGATGAATTTTCCAGCTTGCTCAGCAGATGTGAGTTCCAACGAAGGTGGGCCGGAAATTTTCTTCAAGTAGGAAACAATTCCTTCAGCTTCTCTTGGCCCCTTGTACTCCTGAACCGACTGCCCCTTGTTCTTGATGATCTTCAGAGTAGGGAATCCCTTGATGTCAAATTCTGACGCCAGAGGCTTGTTCTGTTCTGCATCCACATTGACCTTGGCCAAGATAATAGGTGGGTCGTTCTCTTTCAACTGGGTTGCTGCCTTCTCGTACTGCAAAAGACGAAGCGCGTAATACCGACCCTCAGGATTTTGTTACAGGCCAGGTTTGATGTTGCAGCATAAGTAGCTCCAATGCAGGATACTTGAAAGGTTGAAAGAAAAGGCATGCAGGATAGAAGATTCACCTCCGGTTCCAATCGTTTGCAGTGACCACACCTGTTTGCAGGAAAAATTACAAAGACCGAGAGTTCAATAAGATAGTCCCTCGTAGATAGATTGTCAATTTCTCCAGTTTCATGATAAATTCACTAATTGTATCCATATTCGACGAACGATGTCCTGAGTATGTACTGTGCTGCTAAAATATATTGCATCCTGATCAGCATCTAAAACCTACAAGCGCTAACAAAACCCCAAAACCTAAAGTGTAGAGAAAAAAAACACCATCCTGTTTCTTCCAGATCCAAATACTACGCCATCGAGAGTAGCAAGCGTAAAAGCCAGCTTACAAAACTTAAGAACAAAGAGCAGGACCACTTGCTCTTGCAGACTTTGGAAGTCAATAGTGACTCCCCGATGCCATCACTTCAGTTATAAAACTGTCGTAATGTCATGACTTCTACGCTGATCGCACAACTATGCATAAGATAAACAGATTTGATTGTCGCGAGCAAACCAAAATCAATCCAGATCCTCACTATACAATTTATAAATGATCGACGGGATATGAAAAGAGCAGCTGATGCTGCCTAGTTTAACGGGAGCCATGCAACATGGACTGATAGAGCTCCTCTACCGACAGCATTGTCTTTTGCTCACAGGCTTGATCAAAATGTGCAAGGTCAACGTCACAGCCTGAGCCAAATTAGCAGGCGGAATAAACATGTTTTTCCGATCCGACCTGTTCGGAATCGAGGAAATCCAACGAAATGCAAAAGCCGGGGCAGTCCGGGATCGCCGTCACGGCGGCCTGTTCAATCTGAGCAACGAGACGGCGCCCATGCCCTGGCATGCACAACACCCGGGAGATCAAACTGATCAAAAGGGCAGCCGGAGAGACCTACCATGGGGCATAAAATTCCACGACGATGAAGTCGTGCTTCTCGACGGTCTCGCTGAAATTTCCCACTTCCAACGTCAAAACATCGGTCTGCAAGGACGCCGAAGCTTCATCCGACTCCGCTGCCGGGTCCGATCCGTAAACGCACACGGCACTCAGCGCGAGCAGCCCGAGCAGAAACAGCGATGCCTTGCCCATCTTGCCAGGAGAGGAGAGGAAGGCTGACGCCAAAATCCGTGTCCGCGAGGCGAGGCGAGACGAGCGAGGTCCTCAGAGAGCGAGCGAGTTCTCGAATTCGAAAGACCGAATGCGACGCTGCTCGCGGCAGACTCAGTGGGCACAGCCACTATATGCTTCCATGCCTCGTACTGCCCCTCGTCCATGCCATCTTATGTATGGCACGCCACATGGCATCCCGGATGGCACCTCCATGCTCCTCTTGACTCATTCCGACTCCGTCTGACCGGCGCTACCGGATAGGACTTGACTCTCCCCGCTCCTGACTTCCATCCCCCTCTCGCTTCTCTATGTGTTACCATGTTCTCCGCGCGGCGCACTGGCGAGAAAGTCAAATCTCTTCTCGGGAGCTGCCCCTAAACGCGCGTCGAGGAGTATACTGATCATTACCATTTTCGAGACAATCCCATAACTTTGAGACCTGCGTTAGCATCTGCCTTTGAGAGAAACATTGTTTTATTACTGATATTTGTTGTGGTCCGATGTTACCACCCCTCGTCATCAGATGTATGCGAAAGATAACCGGAGGTGCCGTCGGCCAGCTAGATATAAATCGCTTCTTCAGTCCTTGTGTTCTCTTTAATTTTCTGCTACTGGAACAAAGATTGGTCGAGGTTTCCATCGCAGGTTCGGTTTTAGATTATAGCGGAGGCTCCTTGCCGATTTAGCTTCAACACCCTCGATTGGTGCGATGATCGCACCATAAATTACATCAACATCCATTTGCCTACAAGCTTCTCCCTGTTAGAACCAACATCTATGTATGGTATTCATCTTCCGGAGACACCATGACTTTGCTTTAAATTGTATCAGGTAAATTTGTATGGTGATGCTTTCCTTTCATGTGAGCATCATTGCGCCGTAATTCTTTATGCAGTGCTTCGTGACTCTCATCAAAGCCTCTCCACTTAACGGGTGGAATCACATTCAAAGATTACGAAAGAAGGGCACGAGATGAATGTGGACTCATTGAGCCTTCGTTGAACTGCCGGGGACCTAGAGTAATCGAGGTCTTTGTATCGATGAATTATTGTTTGCGTGGCTAATTTGACAGAAAACTCACGAAAACAAACAATCGAAACTGTTGCAGTATACAGCTTTAAGTTTGTCTAAGATCCTTTTTGTAGACCTGCGGTTGGAATTTTAGTCTTACAAAAGTATATATTGGACTGTTCTGTTATGTGGCTCTTAGGTTTCTATTTCTCTGAGTCTACCCCTTTTGCTCTACCTTGCATTTACTTGGCTCAGTCTATTCCCATTTTATCTTGAAGGTAAGAAATACAGGCGCAATAGTAGGAATTCTTTTCCCTCTTTGAAACAAAATGATAAATATCAGATTCATGCAACTTACCTCTCTTATCTCTTTCATATGTGGTATATCCTGTATGAGACGTAATAGAAACCCGTTTGAGCATAGTGGTCTGTTTGTGAATTCTTCCAACTCACCAAATGCTCCGAGAGTAAAAGGTTGTCTTTGCTTATTCAGCTTGCACAATAGTTTGACAACTGAGCACATTTTAAATATCATATGCCCATCAGTCCACTTCACCACTTGGGTATTTAACTAGTCAGTGGCAGCTCAGGTTGCCTGCAACTAAGCATGGTTCACTCGGCAGACTTATGATTTGAAATAAGTCTTAGGTCCATTTTAAAGTGGGTCACAATCATGCCCCCATTAGCTTCACCGTTAAGTAAGGATTAAGATAAGGCCTTCTACAGTTTCGCATTGCAATACAACAGGGAACATGGGTTGGGATTGGAAACGGATTGGGGAATTCACCGTTGGACAAGACAACAAATTTTCATTCTATGTTTTACCAGAAATTTAGGATCAGCGAACAATTCTTTACATCTCTTTTTTCAGCAATTGGTAACGTTGGTCAAACCAATGGAAGACTTTACCAACAGATGTTTTAAATGATTTTTATTAGATTCAACATATAATGTGTCAATATTTTTGTGTTAATCATGATATCATAGTTCAAGTAATATGTCAAAATCACAATTTTAAATTGTTGAAATCACATATCCATGACTTGGTTGTAGATAGGAAGATTGATCGATGTACAATCAAATATTGAATGCACACCATAGACAAATTCAAATGCATAGACGAAAGCAATGAATGGAAAGTTAAATTTAAAATTTTGCATGAGTAATATATATGTATAAAGAAAATATCAAATGAGATTTTAACAACGCTCAAAACCAATTGTAATAAAAATATCTAATGTTGTTCATAAGCATCTGCCAACTACAGATTTGAAGTTTCATGAGATTCGTATGAGTAGATAATCTTCCAGCAAACTATGGTTTGACTCACAGTTAATCTCTAATAGTTATTTTCATAAGGTCCAATTACCATGTAAACAGAACGCATGATTTGTGTCATCATTTGTACTGACCATGCCAATCAGCACATGCAAAAACCTCCAATACATCACTCTAGTGACACATAATACCTAGTCTGTACACTCTGTCAGATCCATAGCTCTCGTGAATTAGGAAGGGTGACATTCTCGCCAAGTAAGGAACTCAAAGCAAGTGACCAAGAGGCAAGTACTTTTTTCAGAGCCCACTGCCGGAAGTCATTCGTATTTACGTTTCAATCGGGAGCTTGTAATTACTGAGGCTGTCAAGGCTTTATCAATGAGAGCATGGATGCCTGGTGAAAGAAAAGGAACGACGGGAAAGGATGATTATAATGTTTTAGTACTTCTGTGCATGTCTGGAGAGTGAAGACTCTTTATTGAGATGATCTTCACAATTATTATCACAATTGTTTCTCATTTTTAATAATTGCTAACTAAACTTAATGGGAAACTTAATCTTTCTCAACGAACGTAGAAAAAGTTCGAATGCATAGAGAACTGCTTGTATTCCGAAAACCTCTCAAAAACATTATCTTGAATTTTCAGCTGTTTGGGCTAATCATAATATCCACTTGTAATTGCACGAGTTCCTCCAACTGAAATTGAAGGTGGTTTCACCTAGGTGCCAATAATTAACTAAATCTGAGCTGAGTGATATTTGTAAGCTTGTGCTTTGGCTGCAACTTTACTTCGCAGCACATTCCGTGGCTTAAGAATGGCCAACGCAGTGTGCTATTGGTTCAAAAATGACAACAGAAGCGATACATGAGCTTCTGATTAATATTAAACGGTATTGCATTAATTAATTTAACTGGTCATATATCAAAGCTCAATTCTCGGTGGATATTTGTGAGATTATATTTAAATTAGTGTGCTTCCAGTTTAATTTAAATAATTCAGAAGAGGTTCTGACATTTATTGTAATGATGTTGAAAATTCCTCCGGCAGCACCCTTGAGCGTAACATATAGCGATGTCTGCCGAGTGGAAGCCCGATGTTATCAATCACCAGCGATATTGGTCCTGGGCTCGGGACACATGTCCCTGTGCATCTCTCCATCGTCGATGTGTCGGACGGTCAGAAGCGCTGACACGAGTTTTCACCATAGGCTGTATCTTTGTCCAGGCGGGCTCCAATAGTTCTGAGCAGGAGCAACGTACAGCCAATCAGGCGATGCCAATTCAGCGAATCGACGTAGCAGGCGCTGGCACCAAATCCGACAGTCGTCTCGACTCCGAATCATTGACTCCAAGAGGAGGCGTTGGCGCAGAGTATTCTGAAAGCACATTACAAGTCACGTTGCACGGAGACTTTGGCGGAACGAAATCTCGTTCATGCTCATGTGACATGTTGGACGACGCACATCGGGGGCTGACTCGGCTCGACTGACACGCTGGACGTGCAGCAAGCCTGCCACGTATGGTCTCGGCAACCATTTTATGACATGGCGCTGTTGGGTTGGTCCGTGATTCCGTTGTGACGAGATGGCTCACCCGCTCGGATGCCACCGGCTCGTTGACACCATGCTCAAGGAAGGAGGTGGGGCCGTGGGCTCGGTCTCGTGTTGCCGCACCTTAGGTCTTCGGAACTTGGCATTCGAGGTTTGGACAGCCGATCGGGGATGGCGGATGGTTCTTCAGGACATGGAAAGCGGTGGAAAGTCTTCGATTGTCTTCCATTTGTCTCCCTGTATTTGCAAGCTAGGGAAGAGCTAGACTTCGTCGCGGTCAGTGATAAGCTTACTCGCAGATGGAAGTGCTTCGAATATTCTCGCCTTGTGTACCAGCTTCGAACAGGGCGAAAGAAGCACCATTTGCAATTTCTCATGATTCATTTGCACTCGGATAATGAGTTTGGTCTGAAATTTGCCTCCAGGTTAGTTTTGACGACCACAGGAGGCAAGGACGCACGAAGAGAATCTCCGGAGTTTGTAGATGTGATGGACCTTCGTTGTGGATAGTTGTGACCTTGCCTGAGGTCAACCAACTTCTTGTCTACTTGCGCACGTCATGCGGAGACGTCACATTCTTAAACGATAGAACTCTAGGCCGAAGAATCTCTTACTGTGCAATAGATGACGGTTTCGCAGCGACTTGTGAGAAGATACTACGCAGCTAGATTACTAGTCTTCGACCATTCTCCATGATTCTCTCTTGCCCGTAGATGTTACCCTTGATTCTTAACTTCCAAGAGACCTGAATCAAGAGGAACATCCACTGGCGAGGGTGATTATAGACTTCATGATTGTTCTCTTGGTTTAGAGATCATTTCTTGGGAGTCCATGATTCACGTTCCCTGGAAGTGTTGATTCTGCATGTACTTTGCTTGAGTATGAAGTGTGATTAGATGTTCCAGACACTTGCAGCTGCTGGGAGAAGTGCACCAACTCAGTTCCGGCATCCAAATGTTCCAACTGGGGAAACTCATTCTGTAGTTGAATTTGGTATTATAATTACAGAGAAGGCACGAAAGAGGGAAAAAAGGGATGTGTTCAATACTCGGCGCTACTCACATTTCGCGAAGAGATTTGAACGCTTTTCCCAGATCACGTCATAATACGAGGTTTTGAGGCCAAACGCGAGCCTCGGAGATTGTGCTGGATGAACGGATTCTACACCAGAAGAGATCCGAGACAAAAGGTGGCACAATCACGGTTGCTATACCAATACGTCTTCTGAAAGTCATCGGGTGTTGTTTCATAAACGTACCTACTATTTTGGTGAAGGAACAACATTAACATCTGGAGCTGAATTCATTACTTGCACTGATCTCCTAAAAGCCTTCTCAAGCAGAGCTCAACGTGAACTCTCACGGCTAGCCATGACCGAGGACACATTCAACCCCAAATAGGACTACCAAGAAATGACATCAACACCGAGTGAATAAACTTGTATACTGAGGGCATAATTTTCTTCCAGAATTATTCAGACCGGTCAAAATCTTGATCCTATTCTCTGCAAACATTCTTCCCTATGTGCCGTCTCAGAGAAAATCGCCCTGATGAACTTTTGTACCTGCAAAGAAAGAAAATGCTATAAGCAACGCGTCGAAAGAGTCTGCAATATCTGCTACATGGAAGTAGATCGTTCAAGAAAATGCCGAAAGAGACTCAAGCATGCTGCAGTGATCCATACCTCAGCGGCAGAGAAGCCCCTCGATATCAAATCTCCACTTTCCCAAGCTTGTGTTATGGACACAAGGGACATGTCTAACAAATCTATGCAATCAGACGAGAAGTTCCTGAGTGTTAGCGACGTAGCCGACAAATCAGATGCATCTGGCCTACGACATAAGCTCGCGCTATTAAGACTATTGTCAGCAGATTTGAGAGACCCGCATGGAAGAATCAGCCTGGTCAGCTCCGGTTCTATTACATCTTCCTTAACTTCAGGCATGGTCTGATACTTATTCAGGTCTTCCAAATAGTAAGAATAAAAACGGTTCCCAATGGAGATTTTACAACATTATCTCTAGACAAAGTAAAGCAAACAAGATTCAAGGGTTCAAAAGATTAGCTGGCCTACTTCGAAGACTCTCCAGCTTGCGCCAGGATGGAACCGACTTCTCCACGGAGTCCTCGGGGCTGCTATCCACCAGAGCTTGGTCTCCTTTCAACTCGTCAACAGATGGAAGAGCTAACAGAGGGGATAGATTTTCTTGAACAAAAATCAAGAGTTCTTGAAGCTGTGACGCAACAGATTCGAGTATTCAGCAAATCTTACCCAACTGAAGCACAGAGCAATCATTACTTGGCATGACCATCAAGAAGAAAAGCACGCCGACACAAAGTAGATAAAGCAAAAGGACGACGCAATGTTCTAGCGGCCCCAAATTAAAGAAGTGATGTCATGAAAGAACCGCGTAGAATCATTGAGATCGTTGCAATGCATAAAGTATATAGAGTTTGCCAACTCTTTATATGGACAGATAAGAAAAGACGTCAGTGTTGTAAGTTTCACTGTGATATAGGTAAGATAAAGCATCCCACTGTTAATAATGACCCTCATGATGAACAGAGTAGAAGCAAAATGTAAGCAGTGCGCGATGCACCATGACTTAATGCGTGATCACACCCTGCTCAATCGGACGGTGCGAACCTGAACAGTTTCCTGAACAGCAATATCGGGAATAGCAAGTACTTCAGAGACGATCCGTGACACCACATTGTCGATCAATCCACTCATCACCCTCCTATATAGAGAATAAGAGAGAACCGGCCTCCATAATGTAGCAAAATTCTTGAAGATATCTAAAACCTGCACAGAGACAAAATACAATGGTAAGGATCAGGTTGTCAAAAAGGAAAATTCAAAATAAGCACACGGATGCAGACCTACAAAGAAAGAGTAAATAACTGAGCTCATTACGAAAACAACTGAGAAAGTCTACTTGGAACCAGGATGCCGGCCACACAAGGAAATGCAATACGGATAGGTCTACGCAGCTCAACCAAAGAGAAGTAAAAGGCATGCGAGCAATTGTAGCTTTCTTGCAAAGTCAGCTTCAGTGAAACTCCATGTCAAGTCATTTCTTAGATTTATCAGTTTCGAATAAGTAAACATAGTAAGGTCATGAGATGGAAAGACCTTCTGCACAGTTTGCTGAGTGATTTCATATTGCTCCTGATCATCAGTTCTCTGGAATCCTCGAGCATGATCTAGCCTCTGTGAAACATAGGACGTCTCAAGAAAAATTAGCTTCCAGACTGATTCCACCTTTCAGATAAACGCCTGCTGATACACTGAACATCTTTTGACAGTGTATGACGACCTCCTTATGGTTTCAGTCACCGTCGTTAAAAGTCCGGATACAAAGGAGGCTAAGGCGGCAGAGAGCGATTCAACTGGAATAACTCTAGACGGAAACTTCATCTACACCCTCCAAAACCACAAGGAGAAGACATGCAAAACATGAACAACTTGTAATCAAGAGAACCTTGTAAACAACTCAAATGACTGTTTTATATGGTTTCCTACCATCATGATTTCTTCGTCAACAAAGCCGATCTGTCGATCAAGGACTTCCTCTGCCATTCGCCGAAAGAGTGGTACGAGGTCCACAAACGTAAATATTTCTTTCAAGCTTGGAGGTAAAACTTTCCCATACTGCAGAAACAAGTACATTCTGCATGATTTTACATATGAATGAATGAATGAAACTGAAAAATCCACAGCTGCAAAAGGAGAGAGAACCGAAAAGTGAAAATTAAACCCCTGAAAGAAACGATCTGGAGAAGAAGACAATATATTTTAAAATCGTTGTCATGCACATCAAAGCACGCCGTGGGAAAAAAAACTTATTCTACATCTTCCAAGTTAAGTACCCAAGTTTGAAGGTCAAACTTTCTTTTCTTTTCTCCAAACCAAAGTGGCATACTCCTTCATCGACGTGATTGAACCTATATGGCTGTAACACTGTCTTGGACACGCAGCTACCACGATTGACAGCAAGGCGTTTAAAAAGGTGCTGAAATGGTTCATTTGTGGACACGATACAGGGGCTCAAATCTCGCAGGTCTGTCGATACTAAACGAGCTTCGTTAACAGCCCAGCAAACCTGACCAAAGTCAGTATTACCTGAAACATAATGCCTAGATTTTAAGCGGGGTAGGATGTACGCACCTGGTATACGAATGTGAGTAGTTCGTGTGCTATGTACAAGCAATCGTTGTGACATAAGGCAGCAACTTGACTTAAGCTGTTCATCTTCGACCCTAGCTGAAAAGCATCAAAGAAGAACGATTAACAGTCACAACGAGAGAGCTGGCTTAGCTCAAGCTTGTCTGGTACCATGAACGAAAATATGGAGAGCATTCGCAAATAGTCTAGCACCTAAAATCAGGAGAAGAGCTCCGTCAAACAAAATAGAACCTTGCACGAGGCTGAGCACGGCAGCATACCAAAGTAATAAGGACGAAAATCTACTTGATGTTACTACAAAGTCATGAGACGGAAACATGTCTGCAAGATCCAGCATCTGATCCCCGGACATTCTAACTTCCACACAACAACTTCACTGAACATCAAAGGCATAAGTTTCTAACCTTAACCGGAATGATCGCTCTATAAAGTAAAATTGTATCTCGAGCAGCATGATAAAGCTCCATAGCTGTTCTTGGTGTTGACAAGCAAGCATCCTGCAAAAAAATCACATCATCATCTCTGTTGTGAACTCTCGTACAATGGGAAGAATGAAAACGGAAAGAACTCCACATGACCCGCACCATCTTTCTTCATATATATAAACACGAATTTCTCAGATTTCAGGAGCATATGAAGATACTCTGGAAACCACGGAGAAACGTCTGAGTGGTACAAACAGTTCAGGTATCCGAGCCAATACAAAAGCATAACTCACTTCGACATGGAAGGACTTTTTACATAAGGTATGGCGTGGTTACGACAGTTAAACAAGCCAGTTTTGTGACTGATTACAGCAAATGATCTCACCTCAACAGCCTCGTGTACAATGGCCAACAACTTTCTTGCTAAGGAACTGATCGCGCAAGACTCTTGCAGCAGGTATATCGACCGATCTTCAAATGCATCGGTACCCTCTTGATGATGAGGATTAGATCTTCCCCAAGAGCTTCCCTGTAAAACATTTGCATGCACAGGTTGTTATCATCACAAACACTTCAACTCCGAATCAGATATTATGGTCCGGTGTGGTGCCCCAATCTACAACGGAGGAAACTGCTAACATCGTATGAATCCGAATTCTCCCTTATTTCTCATATAAGTTTCACATGCTTAGGATCACGTAAATTTATCTTTTGCTAATTTAAATCAGTTCAGAATATGAAAAAGACATAAATCTGCAGTGAAAACCGTTCGAAATTTTGAGAAATGATAAAAAATGATAAGAAAGAAAGAAGGAAAGAACAGTACAGAAAGTAAGAGCTTTGACATTCATTTGGTCATGTCCATGCAAGCTTACTGATAAACTGTAGTCTGTATTCATGAGCAAGTCTCTCGCCTTAGCTAGAACTTGTTCCTTCTTTCTCAAGGCAAAATGAACTTCGACATCTGACGTGAAAGTGCTCAATTTGTCGCCTCTTGCCCGATCATAGTTTGCAATAAGACCCTCGTTTGCTATTTCCATCTCAAAACTTTCTGTCAGCTCCGCAATTTTATGAAAGCCTTTCAATTCAGACGTTTCATTGGGCACTGCCTGCATGAGATGCGGACCCATAAGCGGAGTCGAGTAACTTGGAGAGTTTTCAAATGCTGAGTTCACGATTAAGGGAGAGAAAATAAGAAGACATCTGCTTTTGAAAAGTCAAAATGACAAATAACTGAACTGGATACACAAAGACGCTGAAGTAACATACCTTCTTTAAACACGTGGAGATGATTGCATCCGCAAGTCTTGGCCATAATAAACGTCCGAAACGTGCCATCCATTCTGTGTGATCACCAAAGACTTCTTTGTGGAGAAACTTAATGACCTGGACGATTTTTGGAAACAGAATAATAACAGGTTCGACGCTTTGGCCCTACAAGAGAAATCATTTGAGATTTTACACGCAGGTCTTAGCGCGCATATAAAGCAAGCTAGGACACGCAGAAAAAGACATACTTGAAAGAATTATCAGAGCGAATCATACTGCTTACATGAGTCACCGAGGCCTGCAGCGCAAGGGATCGTCTTCTTATCAGATTGTTTTCTGTCTGATCTGTGGTAAGTACAGAAGTTTGGGGATCTCTCAAGATTGGAGCAAGAATATGCTTCTGGACAGCATCTCCCAATTTTGCAAGTCTTTCATTCAGAACTCCCATGACCTGTCATTTCCGAGGAAAATACAAAACATACATCTCTCAGGGTCTCGTAGCTCATGAAAGAAACTACGATATGTGTGGGAACCAGTGAGTAAACAGTGAAAGAAGTGGAAGAATGAGTGAAAGAAGCAGCGAATATCAACGGATTCCAAGTGGATATGGAGGAGTGAAAATGAAAGACTTACATCCATAGCCGTGAAGATGGCGGATAGGTCAATGGCCGCAGAGTCAGACACAACTTCCGGGTTCTCACATGTGACAGGAGATATGACTGAAAGCTCCGAGGTGCTCTCGTTGAGCACAATGGCTCTTGAGGTCATCTCCTCCAGGATGTGAACAAGCTGCAGGATGGCCGCTAGTTTCTTTAGAATCATGTGGCTACGCTTATGAGCGTTGTATATGTATTTGTGTGAGCGTTGTTACCTACGTGGATGAGAGAGTCCTGCTTCAATGTTGAGTTTGGTCATAAGACAGTGGAAAAAGGTGAAAGTTTGATGTATTTGGGATTCAAGTGTTAGGATCTTCGCACCTTCTCAAAACGCTCTGTCCATGAATCTCGAAGAAGCTTGAAGGCCTTGACATCACCAACGACATCTTCACATGGTTGATCGTCGCTTCTTACATCCAATCCTAGTCTTTTCTGTAGTGTGCGCATGTCATTCGCAGCTTCTACCAGGTGACCGGGGGTGAACTTTCTCTGCGTAGATAACAGCTGTTCAAACAAACACGAGATTGATTTGACGACGACAAGAGCTTCTTCACGCTCCTTTATCCTAGTGTGAAGAGTGTGAACTTTGCTGGCCAAATTGCAGAGCTCAATGTCGAGAGGCACATTTTCACTACTTTCAGCTTCCTCCTTCACAACGGGAGCCTTTGTGCCTATCCCACTTTTCTGTGTGTCCAAACCATTAATTATATTTGAACTTCCTTTCTCCTTCAGCAGATTTCGCTTACTGCTCTGGGCATTTCGATCGTTGACAACATTCTTTCCTACACTCTCACCAAAGAGCTCTAGAAACGATTCCAATTCGTCAGACACGCTATCGACGTCTGCAGCTGTATTGTTTGCTTGTAAAATTATACGCTTGAATTCCTTGTTGTAAGTTGTCACAGTTTTGTGGACCTTCTCTTTTATTCCCTCTGAGCGGGTTCGTATCCTGTCCAGAAGAGTGATGAGATCGGATGCTGACAGAAGAGCAGATTCATCGAACGTTCCCGAAATGGAAAGAGGAAGGAGCTCCTTCAGGGTAGAATTTACCACAGGTACACCCATATTCACAATTTGCCTGCGGAATCCTCAAAAGCTTCGAAGGGCAGCATAGAGATAAAAAATTTGGGCTTTTCTTGCCCTAGAGGTCGCGCAGGCACAGAGACAAAGACGATACTCCGTTGAATCCTTTCCGGGATGACACTTTCCCCTCTCCACGACACCGCATCCTCAGACGCTTCCATAAATCCATGTTCTGATACCGGGGTCTAAATTACTAGAGCTACCACATTCAGTTGTGTCCTTCTATGAGGCAAAATGATCGACGATCCAGTTGGCCTCCAATGCTGCGTACTGATCCAGACCCATCAACTCGCTTCATTATGATCCCTGATCTGCTTACGGTGCACCTCAATTGTACGAGCCAAAAACTGTGAACTGATCCGACGAAATGTTCGACGTACACATTCCGAGGTCTCGCCTCAGCTACAGCTTACAGAGACACCATCCACGACTGAAGAGCACACAATCACCCCAACCCAGCAGAGAAACAACACGAGCAGAATTCACATGCAAATGACACCGACACTGCACGATCCCCGATCGGAGTCGACGATCCAAACCTCCCTCTCGAAGCTCTTGGACGCGGAAGAAAGACGACTTTTTGAAAGTTTGAATTACACATGCACTGTACAAACACCTCGGAAAACCTCTATTATACGACGCCCGTCCCCCAATCTCCGATCTCCAGGCACCGCCCCTGCTGCTCCCCACGCTCGCTGCACTCGACGACCCAAGGCAAAATTCGCGCTGCTCTCTCTCTCTCTCTCTCTCTCTCTCAGTCAGTCGCTCAGGAAGTGAAGACTCCCGAGAACGAGGATTCCGTCGCCCCTCAAACTCCTCATGCGTCGACTCGGTGCCCTCCCAGTGTCTCTCCTCGACGTGTCGCTCAATTTGCCATTTTAGCTGGAAATTCGATAATTCCCAATAATCCGAAAATTCGTTTTCTGCGGAAAGGGCGGAAAAGGTCCTGGAGGAGGTTAATGGGGCTAAAGGGAAGGTCGCCGGTGCGGCACCCCAGTAAGTGAGCAGGTTGACACGTCCGCCCTAAGGGAGAGGAAAGGCGAGGGCTTTGGGCGAAACCCTAATGCAGCAGGAGCTCGAGGGCTCGGGGCGAGGGAGAGCGCTGGGTCGTGGTCGGAGGTGGGGGTGGGGCTGGGGCTGGGGGTACAGCGAGCCCGCCGATACGAGCATAGTCCCGAAGCTCGAGCATTTCCTTCTCTTTTGCGCCTTCACGATTCTCTAGTCCGCGATTCTGCGGAGCTCAGGCAGGCATCGATCGGAGACACGAATTTCCCTCTAGCTTTGAAGTAAGCAAGGATGGCAGAGACCCTGGTGCTTCGTGGTACTCTGAAAGGTCATAGCAACTGGGTGACGGCAATTGCCTGTCCCCTCGACAACCCGGATTTGATCCTGTCCGCCTCGAGGGACAAGAGTATCATCGTCTGGACTCTCACCAGGGAGGAGGGTAACTACGGTTTTGCCAAGAGAAGATTGACCGGACACGCACACTTTGTTCAGGATGTTGTCATCTCGTCTGACGGTCAGTTCGCTCTGTCCGGTTCATGGGATGGAACCCTTCGTTTGTGGGATTTGAACTCAGGAACCACCACCAGGCGGTTTGTTGGACACACCAAGGATGTGTTGTCTGTTGCTTTCTCCGTTGACAACAGGCAGATTGTGTCTGGATCTCGCGACAAGACCATCAAGTTGTGGAACACCCTTGGAGAGTGCAAATACACCATCCAGGATTCTGATGCCCACAGCGGATGGGTCAGCTGCGTGCGATTCTCCCCCGTGACCGCAAACCCCTTGATTGTTTCCGGTGGATGGGACAAGGTCGTGAAGGTGTGGAACCTGACCAACTGTAAGATCCGCACCAGCCTGGTCGGACACACCGGTTACATCAACACTGTCACCGTGAGTCCCGATGGTTCTCTCTGCGCTAGTGGTGGCAAGGACGGAGTCGCCATGTTGTGGGATCTTGCCGAGGGCAAGAGACTTTACTCTCTGGACGCCGGTGACATCATCCACGCTCTGTGCTTCAGCCCCAACAGGTACGATATTTTGCATTGTTTTTCGCACACTGCGCTAGGGCAATCTTCCGTGGACCTCCATGCCCATCTTATTAGTTGCCTGTGAATTCATAGCTGGTTTCAATTTTCACTACACTACATTTCCATACTCTAGATTTCATCAGCGAAAGTAGGTCCGTCCTGATGTTTCACGTACTACGCTCGTCTTGAATTTCCTATCGGATTCGAATGCCCGCACACATTGTGTCCCCGTGTTTGGAGGTTTTCTAAGATTCCTTTCTTCCATCAGATACTGGTTGTGTGCCGCCACACAGCAGTGCATCAAGATATGGGACTTGGAAAGCAAGTCTATTGTCGACGAGCTGCGCCCTGACTTCCAGTTCGTGAGCAAGAAGGCCCAGGTAATGAATCTCAGTGAAGTTTGTTTATCAAACCCTATCGCTCTGTCATGTGCTTCCTCACCTAAATATGTACCTTCTACTCTCAAATATGTGTTCACAGAGTTGCTCACTGCCGTTTATGTGGACGAATTGTTGCCCGCTTTGAATCTAACTGAACTACAATTGTTACGGCAGGTTCCATACTGCATCAGTCTGAACTGGAGCGCAGACGGCAGCACTTTGTACAGTGGCTACACCGATGGCCACATCCGCGTCTGGGCAGTCGGTCGGGCCTAAGTTTTGAAGTAGAGCGTAGCCTCGAAACGTATCCATGAAATGGGCAATGTAATTCAGCACTGTGGAGTCTTGTGGGATCCCAGTTTCTCACTTGTGGGCATTAATCCATATGATAGATCCTGTTAACAGGATGGAGTCATACAGATGCCTTCCATAGGAAATTATCTGAGAGTGCCCAACGGAGTTCCGGCATATGAAAGGAAGAAAGAAGATTTCACTGATTCATTATGATGAGTCTTCTGTTTCTTGGTGATGAAATGCTTCTGGTCTTATGTTCTCTAAGGGCGCGCTGAAATATACCCATGTGGATCCCGGTACTAGTTCTATGACCTTCGAACACGAAGAATAGCCAAATTGAGCTTAGGTCAGCCCTGTGGAGGATGGCGCTTGGAGGAGAAACAGCCGAGTAAAGCCTTGCCATGACTTTTGAGATGAACGCTGGATGAGCCTCACTCCTAGTGCTTAAAGGATGGTGAAGTGCAGCTATACCATCCGTGGTCTATACTCAATAAACCTGTCAATTTGTTCGATGTGTAACGAAATTTGTCACTCATGGGATCGCCTAACTGAAGGGTCACTTGCACATTCATATTTCTTTGGTAAGGAATGGACCAATGTCAAAGTTTTGTGCTCAAAGTCTCCAGTTACAGAACAAATGTGAAGGATTGGGTTTACGCATCCCCGAAACTAATGTGACTAACGATTGAAACGTTACAATCATTATGTTATGCACTGTCTGCACTGTCATGGGTATATGGTATGTTCGCGGATATAACGGGCAGCTGTAAGACTGTAAATGCAACTCCGAGGACCATTCCGAAAGTACACGTGACGGAAATTTGCGGTAATCTACTCCGCTTAAACGACGTTGTGAGACAGAATTAAACAAGTAGTTGGTAGTACGAAAAGGTCGTCTCTCAGATCGATAATCACTGAATGAAAGTGAGTAAACGAAATGAAAGAAGTAAACCCGTTATGATTTGTCCAATGAAGATTAATCCCTCACACCTGATGGGTGCGAAAGCTTAACACTTTCATCCCACAATTCTGGAAAGGAAAACTTAAAGTCGTGAAGCTGTCAAATTCTCCCGCTTTTACCGTAATGAACGTATAATCTGAAGAAGCTAATGGAATATACGGTAAGTTTGAAATCATAGCGAAACTGGCAACTGAGGATGGAAAAGCTGGCTGGACCTTGTAAAACAACACCGTGGCAGCACATTTGGGAAAATTAATTGGGACAACCTGCAGTGAACGAAGAGCAGACGCTAATTGTCGAGAACATCTTCTAGAGCCACAACGGTGTAGTCGGAGGTTCGGTGATTAAGATGGTGGTAGATGATTAATAATCCGCAAAGGCGGGGCTGTTGAACTAATACAACTCCATGCATTTACTCGTGGAGGCAAGCTGACCTCTCCGTTATGCTCGAGCCGGATTGTTGTGTGCGTTGTCTGTGGGTGAGTTTCATTGTCGTAAGTCAAGAACCTTACGGATGTGAAGTTGATCGTCGGCACGCCGCCGAACTCAACACTGCAGGAAGGGGACATCAGAATTTCTGTTTTGGCCCATCGTCGAACATTCTATACTTTGAAGCTTGCGGGAAACGAGAATGTCTCGACTTGCGCTCTTTGATGCTCACTGTCATCTACAAGATTTACGGGTCGCCCATTGTGCACCCTTGCTCATAAAGCAGGCCTCAGAAGTGGGAGTGCGATGGTTTGCTGTCAACGGGACATCTGAGGTACTAGACCTTGAACTTCGGGCAGAATCGGACTTGTGTGAATTGGACCCATTCTGAGTGGGCACTCCACCTGGATCAGGCAAATTCTTACGAGAATTTTGATCTACATTTCGAAATTCAACCTAATTAAGTTAGGGGTTACCCTGCAGTCATATAGACTCCTGTTACGCTTCAAAGATTCTACTTATTCTACTTATTCTACTAAAGATTCTACTGCAAATTGTTTGAACTTGATGCGATCATGTTATGAGAAAGCCGAACTCCTTCTCTCCTATTTGTTTATTGTAATTGAAACGGAAATGCTCGCACCCTATGTCACTGGACATGATCTGATGACTCCAGGACGATTGGAGATCTGTAAAGGAGATGGGTGAAAGCCAAAGTACTGTGATCCCCAATTTTGGTCTACACCCATGGTGAGTTCAATTCTCAGCATGTGTCCAATTTGAGAACTCTGTGAGCGATCTTTAGCTAGAAGTCATGAACTAGACTAAGCGGTTAGATCGGATGAATGATACTCGGGCATCGTCGTATAGAGTTCTCATCATCAGTTACTGGAACAGGTTCATCCCGGGGAGGACAAACAATTGGTTGGAAACTCTGAAAGGCATGCTCGAATCAACTCCAACAGCAGCAGTGGGAGAGGTATCATGAATTCCTTGCCACTAAGCGTATCATGAATTTTTTACTCATGTCGATCTTGGTTGTGACTCTCTCCATATTCCCATGCCATCACCACGTTCTGCCTAGGGTCCGTGCTTGATACCTGTGTCTGACAAGAGTTGGTTTCTTATGATTCTGCGCTTGGGTACACTGCAGCTGTGCTTGATCGGACTTACAAAGTTTTAGCAGATTGGACTTGATTTAGGAACGCATGGGAGCAAAATTGATGAAGCCCTACAGCTTGACATACTTAAGGCGCAACTCACTTTAGCTCGCAACTTGAACAGGCCTGCATCTCTTCATTGCGTGCGTGCTATCGGCCCTCTTCAACACCTCCTTGAGTATGAATCAGTGGCATTTCGAGAGCTATTTTAACTTTCCGATTTGATGAAGTAGATCGTCATGTTAGTCAGGGACACTATAACGGTGCATTTGGTGGTTTGATGAACTATTGTCCAGTCACCTGACATGGAAAGAAGATACACTGCTTTGATGCAAGCTGAACTTAGAAGAACATGAAGATCAGGAGCATAGATGACAGGTTGGCCTGATTTGCAGAGAAATGGGCACATTTCCAGCTGGATTCATAATGCACTCGTTCACGGGGCCAGCAGATGCAGTGCGTGGTCTTGTAAAGCACGGTGCTTACTTTTCCTTCTCTGGGTTTCTGACTCCCTTGAGAGCTTCCAAGGCACGCGCAATTTTGCAGCAGGTATCAAGAATGATTTTTGACCTGTTTGTGGGAGTGCTGTTTCTAGTTGTCAAGGAGTAGAACCTTTTGCATGATCTTTTCATCAAACCAGACCGTGAAGAACCTCGCAGTTGCGCATGATTCCAGTATCAGCATAACCTAACGACGTTAATGCTTCGAGAATCACGCTTTATTGTCTCTGTATTGACTTCAGAGTGCTACGTTTGCACTCTTCGGCCTTGAGGATCGAATTCTTATGGTCGCCATGGAAACTGGAGTGAACAGGTGCCACGGGACCGGATTCTGTTGGAGACAGATGCGCCAGATGCTGTACCTAAGGTAGACCCAAAGTCCCTCCTTTGGGTTCCAGATGACTCTGCCACTCCTACATCTGGAGAGGTGCGACAGGCGGATGCCGACATTAGGTCTTGTTGCTCGGATAAAAATGATGGGAAGACGGCCAAGAAGGACGAGGCATGTCCATTGCCAGCTTTGAATCATCCAGCTAACATCAGAACTGTGAGTTTAACCTATGCAAAGCGCTTCGTCTGTCCAGTCGTATTCGTCTTAGCTGGAATGTTGTGAACGTGGTTGGATTGAGGAGACAGCGATGGGAGACATATGTTTTCACTGTAGAGTGACCTTTTCTTTTTCTATGAAAGGTCTTGCTTACCGTCGGCTTCTTTGGTCGGTGTCAACATGAACAGGTTTTGAAACATGTTTCGACGCTGATGGGAGTTTCAGAGGAGGAATTGTCAGCTGTTGCGACAGAGAATGCAACGAGGATTTTTTCTTTCCAAGGATCTAAACTTTCATTATGACTTTCATAATGGAAGTTTACATCCTTGGATAGACTTCTGTCAACATTTTTTAGCAGTTTTCTTTTCCTTCTTAATTTCTTTACCGAGCTGTGGCAATGTCAAGCTGCTTCTGTCGGCCAAAAAACTTCTACGGATGATGAATATATTCGGAGTGTCACACGTCCGCTAAGTCATCGCTGCCGAAATTAGTAACATTATTACCAGATTAAGTGTTTGCTGCTGATGCTAGACTTCTGGAAGTGATTGATATACATAAGGTTCTTCTGAAGAAAGCCTTGCTTGATGCTTTCAAGATAGCTTGTTACTCGACACGCTCACCGCCAGGATGATGAGGAGGACGAGAAAAAGAGTGCAATTATGCACATTTTCGTCATGGATGATCGAAATATACCGAGATACACACTTGGTGAAGATGTGCCAACACGGAAGCTGCTCTTTTTTGTGCTTTCTCCACATGTCTTATGGGGATATTGTACTTCAATACTCCAATTTACTGCATGTACTGAACATCGGAGTAGCAGTATTACCTGTGGATGTTGCTGTGGATGGCCAATCAAAAGTGGACCGTACGCGCTTTTATTAGATAATTTCCTGGCCCGAATTTTGAGCCCTTCGACCCACTCCGTTTGATCACTAATCAGTCGTAATGTACACGATCTGGTCAGGATGTTTACAAATTTTCCCACAATACCAGAGTCAAACATGTTTGAGGGTGAGCACAAACATGTCGTCCAGTCTATCGTTGGAGTCGGAGTTACCGCCGTAAACCAGCATCGAACTTCCATAAGAGGAGAACGCGTACCATCCTCGAGCTCCTGGGTTATTTCCTTCTTTGATCGTAACATCTACTTTGCTCCAAACACGAGCTTCGGTATCTAGGACGAAAACTTCACTCGAGAAGGCACCAGCACCCAAGTGACCCTGGTCACTGGGATCAACCTCTCCACCATAAATGACGATATACTTCCCGACAGCGGATGATCCAAACACGCTCCTTCCGGAAGGTTTGTCCCCGGTCACCTCAACCTCCTCCCAGGATTTCTTATCAAAATCGAAACGGTGAATATCTGTCAACTCACCTCCATTGAATCCAAAAATGATCCAGACAGCGCCATTGACTACAGCCAAGCCAGGTCCTCCTCTTGGTATGCAATTACTGCTTGGTGGTGGCGTAGGTTGAGCTTCCCACTTTGCGGATGTTATGTCATAAACCCACAAGTCATTCAGCCGGCCATCTTTGCCACATCCCCCGAATGTGTACAGCTGCTTCCTGTCCTCATCCGCTGTAAAAGCATGATAACTCCTGCCAACTCACACCAGCACGAGGTCAGAATCTCGTTGTTTGATAACAATGTGGTCAAACAGCAAGCTCAACCTGGACCCTGTCCCACATTCCTCAAGCCTCGAATGTGACCTTCAACCTGGACGAGATCCAACTGATCGCCCATCAGGATCTAACCACAGACACGAACTGCGAACGACATAATGTCCACACTGATCCGACGACCCGACCAGCATTCTTGTGGTACATGACCACGTGCTTTCCATGTGAGCAGACTAGAAAGCTTCAATCTGTCACTCTCGAATTTGAGCTCAGGGTACTGAGAATGGACCAGAACCGTAGCATGTCAGAGGGCAGAGATAATTCAGACCTGTGAGGTGGGCTCCCGTCACCACTCGACAAGAGTTTCCACTCAGCAGTGTCGACATTGAAAGAGAAGAACTCATTGAGCTCCTCGTGCTCCTTGTCTCGCCCGGCAAAGACGTACAATGTCTTGTCGACAGCAGCGACAGTCACTCCAACTCGTGGAGCGGGTGTTTCTCCTTTGCTTTCTAAGATGGACCAGGTACGAGTCTTCAGATCAAACACGTGCACCAAGTTGTCGAGAGGAACTCGGGGCTCGAACTCCCCTCCGAAGACATAAGCTTTGTTGTCGATGACGGCAACTGAATGCGAGCTCCTGGCTTTTGGAGCACCTTCTAATTGTGTCACCTTCACAGCCGAACAAAATGAGCTTCAGTGTACAACAAACGCAGTGAAGAAACATTTGACCTGACTAGAGACTGCACGAGAGCCTTCTCTCATGTAAATTTCGAAACTTCAGATGATAGCAGGCATTTCTGAGCGCAGCTCCTCCCGTGATGAGGTGTTGGCAGCAATTTAATTTCACTATTTTGACCATCACAGAGAACAGATGGAGTTGAGCTTCAGTCAGCTCGAATTGTTGCCAAGCTATGGCAAGCGGTGATATGAACAACCAATCATTGAATTCAGCCGAAACGACCTTCGCAAGGAAAAATCTAGCTCTGTCTCTGACTTGAAATCAACCGAATCCCCAGCCACCGAAGTGACCGCAATTCTCAGCTCATCCACGCAATCGCTATTTTAATTCCATCTCGTCTAATAAAATCTCAGCTCTGTCACCATGAGCGATCTCACAGACAGAAAGAATCTGCAGGACAAGAGGAATGACACCTCGCCTCCAATTCAGGCATCACAAACTCAAAAACGATCAGATCAAGCTGAAAAGCGAGCACACCTCACGCCAAGTGGCTTGCAGCGACGGCGACATTCTGCAGAAGTGGAAGACCGATCAGAGTTCTAAATGCAAAGCCCCAAACGGAACGAGCCCTGGCACAGCGACTCGGAAAACGAAGCAGAGCAGAAGAAACAAAGAACCGAGCGAAATGTCGATTTATTGGCCCCTGATCCCGTCGACGGACGCACGCACGAGGCAGAGCAGATCTGCGAAATGCGAGGGCGGGCGGCGATTCGGACTCGCTTCGGTTCGCAGGATCAGAAGCAATGGCAGCCCTGCGGCCAGAGCGATGCATTGCCCAGTTTCTGATTTGCGGCCCGGGCTCGAGAATTCGCTGCACTCGATCTTCGAAGGGCGACACAGTTCCATGGACACCGTCGTCCAGTCAGCACGGCGAGATGTCGTCATTGCAGCTTCGAATGCGCGATATGCATCGTCGTCCGCTGTGGCCTCTCGATCCCGAGCCCTCCCCCGCTTCCACCTACAAACCGTTTATACATTTTCGCTACCATTTTCTCTTCAAATGTTATTCCCATATTCTATTGTTCCTGTATTTTAAAGAGACGACATCTTCCATTCTATCTGTGATATCTCCAAATTCATCCAGTTTAAACATAAAATTGGTGAAGTATAAACAGCTTATAAAAATTTAACCTTTCAGGTAAGCCATCTTGATATCAAGGATGTTAAATATAGTCCAGAAACAGTGATCCATATGCATTGCAAGAAAATCTTAATATTTGAATCAAATGCACTCGTTTTCTTATCACCATGGCAGCAAAATAAAAAATGCAGAATCCATGTTTCCACATGTAATTTTGAACTTCAAAATTGTGAATATTCAACCGAAATACAGATCACTACAGATAAGACTGGAATTCATGTATCATGAGAAGTGCTTTAATTTCATCAATACTAGTTATCGGAACTTTAATATATCTTCAAAAACTCTAATATCCTTAATTCTAACAGGCAAAAAAATTCCCAATTGTTAACAAATCAAATTTTTTTGAGCTGATTATTGGATATGGATTTACAAGTTTTAGAATCTTGCAAATGTTGCTACGGAGGATTGTTGTGTTTTGATTACAGTAACAAACATACGTATGTTTAACTTGTACATTTGAACTATGAGATGAGTGTCAAGGTAAAGATCGATCTCCACGATGAGATGAACGTCCACATTAGATATTCAAGTGCTTCATGAGGATACGTTTACTTCAAGTCATGTCAAGGTCTCATCAGAGGAGGTATTAAACGAAGCTATACACTGATGGGGTAAAATGGAGATTGGAAGAAATCAGATAATGAATTGGATCAAAATGAATGGTAAATGAAAAACAAGCAATATATGAAAAGCATTCACAGGCAATAGATGTGAAAGTCGAGATCTACACCTCAATTCCGTTGCCGGGACTTGAACCCGGGTCGCTCGGGTGAGAGCCGAGTATCCTAACCAACTAGACTACAACGGATGATACCATCTTCATAAGATAAAAAATTTATAAATTGTTTTCAATTTCTGGTCGAAAATAAAAGAAACAAACGTTTTCACTCATAGCTTCACATTTTCAAATTTCTCACAGAAATTAGAATTAGACATCAGATTGTCAATCTATGACACTACACGATTGATGTGAGAGAGAAGTGACACAAAATGCTTGAGCTTCGTGAATGTAGTCAGGTCTGACGGATAATACTTTGGATAGTCGTGTTCAGCTCACAAATAAATTGGCCTGCAGCTTCGTGCAAAAGGTGCAAGGAGCGGACGTCGGAGCTTGAATCCCACATTTGCGCGAAACGAGCTGTTAATCGAAGCCCTTGTCGTTCTTCCCCGCACATATCGAAGGCTTCGGTACCGCTTCTGTCAAACGTCGTGCATTCATGAATATTCTTCATATCAAACTTCATAACATGTCTCTACATTTATCTTCAAGTAGTTATGAACACTCATTTAGCCAGATCCAGACTGGTTACTTCTTCTATTTATGATGTACAATGCGGAGTGATATCTCGTTCTTATCAAATTGTCCTTATCTTACACAAGATAGATAATAACCTTCAACAATGATTCTCTTCTGAATAGATTATTCCAATAATTCTTCGAATGTTTAAATGATTTGGTTTCAAAGAAATTGATTTTACCAAGTTTTAGCACTTCATATCTTTTTGTATGCTCATGGTAGATCTTATCTATTTATATGCATCAAATCATGATCCTATCAATAAATTTGGATAAAATGTAAATGGACTTTTATGCGGAAAAATTGGTAGGAAGATCATGTCTTCGTCTACTATAGAAAATGTGTGTTTAATATCATGTAATTGAAAAGTAAAATTTGGACTTTTGTTTGAATGTAGTGTACTAGCTTTTTTTCTAACATACGAGATGCATTTAGAAGTTCATTCAGTTCTACAGTCTCAGAATTCCACTACATATTGTGTTAAGGAAGTTATATATTTAACAATGAGAAATTTGCTTGATGGTACCCAATAAGTTCCATTTTATCCGATGGTACCCTTCCGACAGCAATTCAGTCCACCGTCACCAATGTTCTACTGCGAGTTCTTGTAATTGCTTTCAAACCGAGTTAAGCAAAACACTGAGGCTCTTTGTTGAAAAGTGAAATGCTCTTCACGGACCAAAATACGCAACTGACATGATTTCGACCAAGAGATTTAGAAAAAAAAAAGTAAAGAATAAGTAGATTATGCCTATACATTATAACTGTAAAATAATTATTGGACTCAAGAAATTGGGCTTTTCCACGATGTAAATTGGGAGCCATGGAAAATCTGATTAACTTAAATTAGAGAAGAAATATTTTTTTTCATTGAATTGGAAACAAATCAATTATAATAACATAACTGCTGTGATCCGCCGGGTAGAATGGAACGTATTGGGTCCCATCAACCAATCAGCGTTCTGATGTGGTCCCATCAAACAAATTTCTCATTTAACAATTGCACATGTTTATTCTTTCATGGCCCGTTGCGGTACAACTGTTTTATCAATCGATTATATGAAATTCAAGTATGAAAAGGCCAGGCAGTTGCTGAATGCACATGTACTTAAAATTGGGTCCTTTTAAGTCAAATATATATATAGAAAGGTTTCAACATGCTGAACTTGATCTACAATGTCTATCAATCGATTATCATACGTTATACACAGAAAAAGTACGGACGATCTATCTATCTATCTACCGAGATCTAGAAGATACACTGTCCTTGGAAAGTATTGGATCTCCTCTTGCCATCTGAGATATTCCCTGTTTTTATCTTCATTCTGAGTTCCACATGTTTGTTTTTTTCTTAAATGTATACAGTAACGCCTGCTCTACTGAATACTCAATATTTAGTAAAACGCTTTACGTTATAAAAAACAAATATCTGTGCTATGTACTGTATGCCCACAATGCCCTTTAAGATTGAATGAATCTAGTTTCCAAGACTAAAACTTTTGTTCTTATCTGGTTATGGAATCTACCGTGTCACTGTTCCAGGAGACTTGTAGTATCAGGCTCCAAGAGTGCACTTCTGGCTACTTCTTTTCAAAATGACGCGAAAGTAGATTGGATTGCGTGTATCTTCACGTCCGTTGTGACAATTGCGAAATTGCGTATAGTTTCATAGATTTGGTCCAAATTTTGGAGTCACGTATGTCTTATCTAGCAAGTAGTTTATAGGATTGGGTTTTCATGAACAAAGCCAATCATCAAAACATGATTAGTTGTATCATCACCGTGTACAATATAGTACTAGTGATATTATTTCACGATTTTATTATGAGAAGTTTTCACTACCTTCTCCACTGTACCTACAAGAACTTTAAAATGTACTTCTTCTGATATCTGCATGTATGTTGACACCAGTATTATTCATGATGAGATTATGAGCTATGACATGATAGTCATGCTATGAGAGATTATGAACATCGACATGATAGTCATGCATTTAACTGTTAAATTTAGTGAGTGGTTTGAACAAATAACAAGTAGAAAGTCCCTTCTTTGAGTAATTCCTGTGCTGTTTTAGGGTACATTTCAAGCATTCATGATGGCTCACACCAACTAGATTCCAAGCATGAAGCTCTAGGCTCGAACGTCTTTACAAGCAGATGTTCAGTACAGTACTTAACACGATATCTTCTGTATCTTCTGTTTCATGAAGTAGCCTTTTATGATGATGGGATAAAACTAGTTTATAGTAATATTTCTTCAGGGTCTTCAGGAGTCAAAACAGTTATGAAACCATAACTTAAAGTACAGCTCTGTTGATCCGCCCTTGAATAGAGGAACCAATTTGGAATGTCCCTTGTGAGGACTTATTTCAACCCCATGTTATAAACTTAAGGAATCTGTCTCTTGCTCCAGCCAATGAAATTCAATTTTACGCTTTTATATACGGAAGCAAAATCCAAAAATGGTTTAAAGTGCACACCGAAAGCTGCGATTCGGATAAGTAACTGTCGCTGTTTGCATTGGAAAGAGGATGCAACATACTGACTCCCCATCAGAGATATTACTGTTGACTTTGAGACAAGGGCGACTATTTGGGCTATCTTCAGACAGCGGATTTCTATATTTCCCATGCACATTGACTGGCGGACCTGACCTCTCTTAAGTTACTGCCCGATCAAAAGTTATCATGGATGCACGTTTTTCAGCGGGTTTTGTGTCCTTCCAGTTTCGAAGTAGGACAACATCATGCAGAGTGGATTGCAGCAGGATACGAAACATTGCCATGCGTCTTTCTTTGTCATGATTTTCTTCATGAATATAATATAGGTCATGCGTCAACGAAAGGCATCTACTTATATTCTCCTACATAGATTTGGCACGATGATCAAAAGCTACCTGTATAGTACTCCTAGTGACAAATGATTTCGAATTATCAACAAGGCCAATGGCGGTTTCTTAAATTGAGGACTTTTAGGACGACAAGCATGCACTGACTGCTTGTTAGAGTATTCATGGGTGTAGTTTTCTTCCGTGCGTGAAGCTTTACACATATGGCATTTGATGGTGTCCATCAAGCACATTTCTGATTTTGGAGATTGTTACCACAGAATCAAACTTCCATGGTGGAACGTGTGTCGAAGCTTTGCCGTCAGCAATAGGAAAAACTAGCACAGTTAAGCTAAAGCAAGAAAAATTGTAACGTTTCGGTACTTCGTTAGGAAGAGTTTGAGTCGTCGTTGAGTCTTCGGCCAATCCATGTAGGTGTATGTAAATTCAGCTGGCAGGCGTCCTATTTAGATTCCTGAACCCGTAACGAAACGTCCTTGAGTAATGATCGATCTTACTTTCGTGACGTGGGATGACGCCAAGAACGAGTAAAAGCCAAAAGGGAATGTAGCTCTAGTGCGTTCAACAGTTTCAAACTGAGGAACATGTTGCTAAACAGTTGGCTACGGCCTACGCTCCACATTCCATTGTTGTCCGCAACACACCAATGAGAGACATAGAAGACATAGAAGACATCGAAGACATGCCCATTACAGAGACGAATTTAACCGCACTTACTAAAAAAAAGTACAAAACTCTACGTACTTCCACGACATCCATCCAGTCTACCTTCCATAAATCTTCTGAAACCAAAGAGTGTTGATTCAGTAGTGGGATTTTGCATCATCCATACGAAAGATCTCCGACGATTTGTACATTCGTTCAGAAGAGATAGAAAACACAGATGCAGATTTTCAATAAGATAGTCGAAGCCTTTACTAGACAACGCAGAACTGACAGGATCATGACAGATATCTCAGTCTCGTAAGCACAAGCGTTTCACAGGAGAAAGAATAGACTTGATGTATCACAAAAGTGATTCAGCTCTTCTGGTAATTTCATTTGGGTAACAAAGAATACATATGTTACATGAGACCTAAATCTCAAATTGTCAATCCGACAGTACAGGGCTCGTTAAAGTGCAGAGTAAATGCTGTGCCTGTCTCTATTGTGCTGTTTTGCTTACCTATATGCTCAGCAGACCAGCATTTACCTACAAGAATAAAACAATGAGCAAAACTTCCTCATTTGATTGGGCTTCACGAGTATACAGGTAATTCAATTGTTCGCATCTCATAAACCATATACCCGCTTGGTTGATTCTACATCCTCTCGCTGAATGATGCAGTTTTTTCCAGCAATGCATTATGACGAGATTTTATAAACCTCTGAACAGTTATCTGAAGGATCAACTGCCTTGCCACGAATGCATGGAAGACTCGAGCAGAAACACCATGCAACCTATAATTGCCCGATCATCTGAAGCTCTTAGAGACAAACTCTTTCGTCTCCTACCGTTAAACCGTATACTACATTTGACAAATCATCAACATAAATCTCAATAAGGAACCACGTAAGGCAAGGCGTACATTTCGACAGACTCCAAGTAAATAGGATCCGCCCAAACCTGTTGTGGAGTATCCTCTTCCACCTTAGCCTTAGGCTTTTGGTGGACTTGCTCACTCGATGGAGACAGCCATTCCTCATCATCAATAGCTGACCAAGAGGTACGCTGGGGCATAGTGTCACAAACGGAAAAATCTGGCAACTTTGAAGGTCTGTGTGAGCCTGAATTATTGCTATCAATATGATGATTATGATTGCTAGGCCTACTACTAGGAGCAGCCTCTTCTACTTTGACTGCTGGTGGACTATCACCTGTCACGGGCTTTGACAAAACTATGGGTGGCAGGGTACGGTCAACCTTGCCGTTCGGTTGATGTTGTTCTTTACTGTACATGGAGGAAGGGCGAGTAGCAGGTCCTCCAACACTACCACGGGGCTTGGCAGCATCCTTGCCATCTCTGTCAAGAGGCTTGGCACCATCCTTGCCATCTTTGTCAAGAGCCTTGGCGGCATCCTTGCCATCCCTGTCAAGAGGACGCGCAACAACAGCAGCAGTAGTCTTGATCTCGCGCACTCTCCCATTTTCTTCAGTGGAGTGGAGCACTTCTGTTCGCTGAAGCTTACTGGACCGCGGGTCCTTGTCTGTACGCACAGGCAAGAATGGATCCAATGGCCAATAATTTCATGTGTCAAAGCACGCCAGGTCACATGTGTCAAAGATAGATAGAGTAGGCAATCCTCTGGTCTGAATCTGCGACCTTGTGCCTGGAGGCTTTTAACACAATCCATTCGATAGAAAGAGTCTGAATATGGCTAGAATCTGGCCATGAAGCAGCAGGTAGAGAGACCTGCGGACGGAGAGGGTAAAGCTGACCCTATCTGGAGAAAAACAAACATAAAAAAGGAAAGCCATAGTTATGGACATAAAAGGGGGATGCCTTGCCTACCTCACTTACTTTGGACTCATCACTCCCTGCCCATCTGCTCGGCAAACTCCCCCTTTTATCACATCTTCTTTATACATGAGTTTCCTGAGGACAAAGATGGTGAAGAAGAAGACGAAGAGGAAGAGAGAGGTACAACAAAAAACACAAGGTTGACTCACCACCATGTGACGTTCCATTGGTTTCGACATCCTTCTTTCTCTTCTCCCTCTTGGATTCCTTGTCGTTGTCCTTCTCTTTCTCTTTGTCCTTGTCCTTGTCCCTCTTGTCCTTGTCCCTCCTGTCTTTGTCCTTGCTCTTGTCCTTATCTTTCTTCTCTTTATCCTTGTCCCTGTCCTTGTCCTTCTTCTCTCTATCCTTCTTCTCCCTATCCTTCTTCTCCTTGTCCTTCTTCTCCTTATCCTTGTCCTTCTCACTATCCTTTCCCTTCTTCTCCTTCTCTTTGTCCTTGCTCTTGTGCTTCTCCTTTTGAGGAGCCTTGAATCAAAGGAGCACACAAATAAGAACCACTGCCAGATAAATTCACGAAAAAAACACATCACCCTACATTAAGTGATCTGAAATTTCGACATTTGATCCAGACGGTAGATAGTTCAGCAATTGAGATATCCCTCATCTTTTAGTAATAGAAAATTGGAAGATTCCAAGGTAAGATTTCCCCCATTTAAGACCTTATGATCAAAACATCACCTACCTACTAGTGTAGACATAAGGTCTGTTAATGAAATCTTAAGAGGCGTTCAGGGACCTAAAAGGTAATTGAGCTCTACATAAGAGTCCAATGGTTCCGGAATCGACCATAATCAGATATCCTGATCTTCACGACTGTATTCATCAGCTTGTACCTGTTAAAGCCTGTTTTCCGAGATGAGAACCTATCGCATTAAGGTTGGTGACACAGGTGCTCACTAACACAAGTAAACCATATTCACTGTGTCAATTTTTCTGAATTTCTAGTGCATAGTGAGGTAGGACCAAAGTGAGGCACCTGTCAAAACTGAAAATATAAATCCTCATGTCTGGCAGTAGCTATATGTTCTTGCTGATTACCAATAACATAGAAACTTGTCCTCTTTGAACTAAATACAATATTTCAGTGACTTTTTGAACACCTTATCACAATAAGGAACTCATCAGCAACACCTTGGAAAAAGCATAGATTTACTATGAGTTCTTTCAGTTCATTCACAATCATTATTCTGACTGAAAAGGTATTGATTTTGTCTATACACATGGGCGGGACACAGAGTATTTCTGCTATCACAAACCCTATGTCTTGTTCCCCTTCCTCTCAACGTCTTAGAAATAAGACGGTGAGAAAAAGTTGAACATCCCCATCAAGGATCTTTGCCATGAGATATTATGGGGAAAGTCCTCGCATCCTGCACATTGACTTCCCTCACCCCATTCTACATGTGCACAGATTTTAAAAAATATAACTATGTCATTGCTGCTGGGGAGCGAGGGATATAAGAGATAAAAAAAAAGCTCAGAAATCATTCGACGTGAGAGACCCATCAAGTGTACGACAGAAGTTGGGATAGTGTTATAGACGGCCAGCTAGCATTACTAACTCGTTCGGTGTCAAATTTGATCGGCATCCAACATTGCCAACATCGCCAAGCCTCTATATATGGGTCCACTCGAGATCAATTTGGAAACTAGTACCATATGTGCGACTGAGTACAATAATTTAAGAAGTTGTAAGATCAAAGCCGATGTACTAGTCAGAATCGATTCAATCGTGTGACAAGAAATCATCACGTGTAAGAAAAATGACTAGGATCAATCTGGGCAATCTTGGGCCTGATGCTAACTTTTGGAACCTAAACACACTTGGAAGAACAGTGGCATCGAAACCAAACGAATCCTTGAATCCACTGAACAAACGATCAAATGCGACTGAGAAATCATCAAAGAGCTCTGCGGTGGGGCACACCTTAGGAGCAGCAGCGCTCACTTCCGGTTGTTGGGCCTTCTTTTGGTATCCCGGAGGCGGGTATGGATAGCAGCGAGACATCGTGCAGAACGCTTGTGTGTGTGGGCACGACTTCCTTCAGGAAATGCAGAAAGCAGCAGGCGCCAGTACCCAATGAAGGGAGGCGTACCCCGCCACCTCCGCTGCACCATGTCACTGCATTCAACCCCTTTAACCTCTCAGCTCCCTCTCACTCCTAATTGCTCACAGGTCGTTCACTTTCGAGCCTCTGAACTCCACGCGCCTCCCTCGGTGTAATCCAATTCAAGCTCGCTTAGTCACAAAAACTAGAACGTTCCAATAGGCGACAAAAACGTCGTGCAAACGAGATTTGCCATCTCACCCGAGCATCGCCTGAACTCATCCATCCCTGTAGTAATTGCTCAATGCAAATTGTGCGAATGAAGAATCAGCATTGTCTAAGTAGGCGTAGGCAAAGTACCAATCGGAGAAACCAGTGACCGTCAGGTCACTGTCAGTGTCGACTCCTCAGTCAATTGTCCCTTTGAAACCACTTGACAGCACTGATCTTCAATTGGCAATTGCTTGCCGGCGGATCGCCCCGAGTACCAAGAAACTAAGGGACGATTAGTTTGAAGAAAGATGCCAGCCACAGCAATGAACCAGAGTAAGATACTGAGGAAGAGCTTCACACGGCTCGAACACTCCTGGAGGGCAAACTTTGGCCGTGATAGAAGGTGAGCCAATGCAAGGCCGTCCTGGTATCCTGTCAAGCGGGCTATGGAAGGCTGAAGGTTAAAGAAGCCGAACTTCTCGGAATCAGCTACGTGTCGTAACTTCTGAGAAACATCCAGCATTGATTACTCATTCTTACGGAGAATGCCCTCTTGAGGAAACCAGAATGTGTCCGGGCATCTCACGATGTAGGTTGAGTTTGCGAAACCTTATCTTCTTTTGGCTGAGATATACAGGGTTGCAGATATATGTGTATATCCAAACAGCAGTGTCTTCACAACACGGGCGTAATCGAAACAAACAGCAGATGGCGATGGAGATGTTCTGAAGAGAACGAGAGTCTCGGAATACCCAAGTCTTCAGTTTAGAGAGGATGCGGGGGGATGGGGGCAGAGACAGATGGAAAGGTGAGCGCGAAAGAAACTTCCCGAGACCACAAAACTGAGATGGTGAAGAGAATTTTCCGCACTCTTCGTACGACAGCTAGGGCGGCCCTTCAGCGCTGACCAACCTCCACGCCCACATTAGAGCATCGTCGATGGCTAAGGTAGTAGCAGGAGGCCAAGGGCGACTTGGGCCAGGGTAGGGATGACTTGAATAACCTAAATAAGCACCATTTGATTGCAGGTTTTATCCTGCGCGTGGAATGGTTGAGAATACTCGACTATGTTGTCTATCTCTACGTGTGGGGAAAGTTCCGCTCCTCAGAAAAGTGAATTTCTCCTTTCACAACTCCATCACCAGCTCATCATCCCTCATAACCCTCCCTGCCTCTGGCATCGATTGCCTGCACTCGTAGCTTCATTCCTGGCTGATTCTGGACGTCCATTGTGTGATCCGAGTTCCACCCACTCCGTAGCCCACTCCTAATACCTCCGCTTCAGTCACTGTCAAAACTTTCCTTCCCGTCCCTCCACCTCCTCCAACACCAGTTATGAACCCGCCCAGGTTTGTATAACATCGGCCAGAGGTGAGGTGAAGGATTTCTGTCACTCAACTTCTCCGTATGAAACCTAAACGTCGACCAAAACCCTCTCTAGCTTCCAAGCTCTCCCTCTCTGCCGATTTTCATAAAATCTGCCCCAGGCCTCATTTGAACTCCGAGGGCACAGGAGAAAGAGCACAGCTCCGCCCAAAACACCCAGAATCTCTGGATCGTGTTTAATGGTCTTCAGGATCAGGCATCAGCAGAACAGGCGTGCTCGCTTCTTCTCACTCTCTCGGCACCTCCCTCCACCACCGTTATCTGACGAGCCCTCCCTCTCACGGCCACTCGGCCACTCTCGCTCGATTGGGCCTGCACTTGCTCTGACCCACTTGCGACACACAGGAGGTGGTGCTGCTGCTGCTGCTGGAGCACCGGAAGGAGACGCAGAGAAGGGAGGAGGAGGGAAGAAGAAACACCAGGAAAAATAAAAAGACCGGGCTCTTGTCTCGTGCAGAAGATGTATAGCGAGCAGCGAGCAGCGAGCAGGCAGGCAGGCGACCTCTAGCACCACCTCATCAACCCCCACAAGCCCCGGCCCTCTGCGCTTCACTTCGCTTTTCTTCCTCCTCCTATTCCTCAGCACATCCACATCCCACCCCACCGCTCTCTCTCCCTCCCTCCCCTTCCTTCCTCTCCCTCTCCCTCCCTCTCGCCCTCGCTCCTCTCATCGGAAGACGAGCAGAGAACCAAATGGGGCAATTGCTGCCCTCTGCTGCCCTAAAACGGGTCCTGCTTCTGCTGCTGCTCCTCCTCCTCCTGCTCCTCCTGCTGCTGCTGCTGTCTCCCCCTTCGCCCTCGGCCTCCCAGGTGGCATTCCCAGCCATCCCTCCGTCCCTCTTCGCCTTCCCTTCCCCTCCCCCTCCCCCTCCCTCTCCCCCCCTCCACCCCCCTCTCTCTCTCTCTCTCTGCCTCTGCCTCGCGCTTCTCCTTTTGAGGACTCCCCTCTCTCCCTCTACTCTGCGCGGCGCCCCGCGCCCATCCTCTCCTGCCCCGCTCCTGCCCCGCTTGCCACCTTCTGTCTGTATTCATTTTCGATAGTTATTTGGCCCGACACCGCACCGCCTGCCCACGCCTCACCGTAAGTCTGCTTCGTTGCCTTCTGGTTTGCCATCCGGATTTCTGGTGCTTTCCGGTGCCCCTGCCCTCTCCGCCAGACAGAGAGCGGCCCGTTCCGGTTTCCGACGTCTGCTTCTCCTCCTCCGCTGGTGGACTTCGCTGCAACCTCGACGTCGACTCTGCGCTGTTTCTTTTCTTCCTTTTTGTCGATTTTGTCTTTTTCGGCATGCGGCATTCTTTGCCACCCGGTTTCCTGACCTGCTTGACTTAATTTACCATATTTCGGTGATTGCATTGTACAAGTGCGACTGGTTCTGTTTTGAACACCTATGCCTCCCGGGACGATCGAATCTTCTCTAGAATTCCCGAACTGCTGAGCACGATAAACATCTGATATCATTTGTGTCAAAGCTTGATATGTTCTTTATCATTTGTCCAAAAATATCTCTTACTGATAATTAATTTGATTACGTTACAAATTGTATACAATATATTCCTTTCTAAAATATTTACGTCTTCTCATCAACGTTCGTAAGTATCAAACAGTACGAAATGTTAATAATGTTTTATTGGACTTTATAACCTGTCTTTTCTAAGATATGATATAGTTTATTCTCTTTTGAGTTAAAATATTAAAATATTTTTTCAAAAATATATGTAAAGTAGCAATACAAGAAAAATTATTTAAGAAATAATTTTTGCAGAATTATAATAGCAAGTTATGCAAAAATTTTCCAATTTGAACAATCACAAGCCACAGAATTTGACATTTAATATTAAAGCCAGAAGATCAGGTTGTAAATTAAGATTATAAAAATCTAGCAAATATTAAAAATTTCAAAATTAATAATGGAGGTATATATGTCGACTTTACCACCAACTGTAGCTATATTTTTATGACCCAACACTTAACTCAAAATCGATATAAACAAATCATAATATTGCCCTTGACTAAATCTAGGTTATGTAAAATAAATCTTAAAGATTGATTAGTAAGCAGTGTTACCTTTGTTCCTCGATTTAGATGCCAACGATGAATGTGTTTACGCCATATGTTGCAAACATAAATTGCAATTGCGAAAAATGTTCTTAACACATAATAACAAATATCTATCAAAAAATATTATAAAATTTTGATGTAAATGATTGCACAAACAATATATGTCAATCATTTCTTGTTATAAACTATTCTACTAGTTCAGTTATATTTGCGAGAATATACATGTATAGCTACATGATTACACAGTCATGGTTATAAGTGTCACTCGTCTAAATTACCTAAATACGTTTAATTTAGTCTCCTCAAAAAAACTAATTTGAACTAATTTAGTCTCTTCAAAAACGTTAATTAGGCCAATTTAAACCCTAATTAATTTTGGCTACTTAATTCCCCTAAAATTATAATATTTTTTATTTAAATAAACATTAATTTAATTTTGTTAAAAAATAAAATATCCATCAATTTTGCACAGGTGTACTCTCTCCATTGGTTGCAACATGTAGGTGCCAAATCACACCCACATTAATTTAGGCGCCTAATCACGAGACAGTGTAGGTGATTTAAGCCCCGCTATATATGGTCACCTAACACAACCATGCCTGGACATGAGTATACATTAAATTAATTCTAAATATTTTGCCAACATGATGTAAAGAATCACAATATGCATCTACTCATTTATCATATGCTAATTTATATGAGTGCAAAAATTTAAAAAAATTAACCTTAATTTTTTACTATTTTTTCTAATTTAACTAGAAAATATGTTGAGCTTATATTTTTAACAACTTCTCTACCTATATTGATTACTTCTGTACTTTCTGTCCAACTTTTGTAATCTATGTTAAACCTTTTTTTATTTGGTACTGGGTATTATGAATCTTATACAAATGTTTGTATTCACATTTGTCTTCTTCTATATAATATCCTCATGCTTTTTTAACATAGACTCGCTGGAATAAATGTCAGCTACTCCAAACTTGTATCCAATTTACACCACTTACTGAAGAATAGTGTTGTTATAATTTGGAGTTTCTAATAAGTAGTAAAAGCAACAAATTTGAGACCGTAAAAAATTTCAAATTCAGAGTTTTGTATGTACAATATTGAGATTTTACAAGCTACAATTTGTAACTTCCAAATTTTTTTCATGACATTAAATTTTGTTACTCTCTTCAATACATAAATATAAAGTTATTACAAATTAGTCTCAAGCTTTGATGAAATATAAAATTGAAAATTCGAAAACACTCTAATTATCACATCCAAATTAATGTTTGAAAACTTTTTTTCATTTTGATAGACTCAAGCAACTACAACAATATCCATCTTTAAATTGATATTTTGAAATCGTGTATATATTTTTCACAAAATTTGACTTATTAAAAAACATTTTCTTAAATCATTGGATTTTAATATTTGCAACATATGTGCATATATATTTAATTTAAAACCATGATTGATTCTTAAACGATATAAAATAAACTTGATTGAAAAAATTCCCCAAAAGTTATAAATTTCGGAAGAAACGAAAAAATGAGTTTTGAATATACATATATAATTGAGTAAAAAAATTAATCAAGCAATGTTAAGTTATAATGAAGTGCAAATATCTCCATAGTGTATAAAGACAAAAACCTAACAGCGTTTTTCAGATAACTATGGATATAAAAAATAGGCTATATATTGATTTTTATTGAATATTGATTTCTAGATTATGAAAAAAATGTTTATACATTTTCTTTCGAAATATATTAAATTTCAAATATTGAAGATTTGGAAAATTTCCGTTTTTTCTGTATTTATAATATTAAAAATTAAAATATTCATTTATTAAAATATATTAAATTAATAAACTCAAAACTTAAAATTAATTAAAATGAGAAAATTTCAATCGCTAAATAAATAAAACAATGTATCTTATAAATATCTAAGAAACGATTATTCATAAAAATTTAGAAAATTTGTATTTTCTTTTCATATATGATTTGTATATACATTGATTTCTAAGGACATTTTTAAAATGTCGCAAAATTTAATATATTATAATTTTTATTTTTAGAGAGATTTTTTTATTTAAAAACTATTTTAATTAGTAAAAAAATTAATGCAAAGAATATTTTGATGTTTATTTTAAAATTGTTTGTCAGTATTATAATGTGAATTTATAGTAACAAAAATGTTTGAAATCTGAACCTTAATGTCAAAGTGAAATGCTAAGTAAATTTAATTTATATTTCTCTTAATAAATTGAATTATATATATTTTTCCTGGTTTAATTCTTCCCATTTAAATAATCGTAGAAAAGTTTTAACTAACTTTTCAATGACTTATATTTTTTAAAATCCTTTTTACTTTCTATTTTTTATTTTCTATCCACTTTATCTATTAATGATTATTAATAATTATTTATTTATTGTGTCAATTTTTATATTACAAATTTATTTCACTGATTTAAGTTTGGGTTGAATGGAAATACAATTTGTTGCAATGCAGTTGGTTGGTAAATTTTTTTAATTTGATTTTAAAATTGATATGTAAAATATGTCAATTAATGTATAATTTTTTTATATAAAACTTTCATTTTATTATAAATTAAAATCTGAAATTATTAATGAATAGAAAACATAATTGTGTATGAATTTTTTCAAGGCATCAATAATATGATTTTAAAGAAACGAATGACCAATGATTTTAATTGTGTTGTATTGAAGTAAATTTTAATATTCAATATACGAGAAATTGAGTTTCTATCTTATTTTTTGATTAATAGTTGTTGGTAAATGTATTATTCAGAAATTTACTTTTTTTATGATGTTCCTAACAATATCCATTTTAAATTAATTTACCGTTCCAGGGTAATGAACTCTCTAAAATGTCATTGTTGGAAACCGCGGCTAATTCGAAAAAGTCGACCGCAGAGGCGATGAAAATACGATCTCAGTTTTTCAAAAAAAAAAAGAAGAGAGAAATCCTTCGCCTTTACCAGTAACACAGGCGAGATATCCGAGGTTACACCTAGAGCAAATCCACTTGGACTATATTTAGAAAAAATGCCTGGATCTGTCTATACTTTATATTTGAAATTGTATAACAACTCACCTCGGGGGACTCTATTTTTACAGATTCCGTAAAAGACATTATACTTCGTTTTCACACCTGTTCCTGCAAATTTTCTGGTTTAAATCTGTATAATTATATCTGATAGCAATATGAATGTTCATTGTTCCACATAGATATTAAAACACATATGTTATCATATGCAAAGAAAATATGTTATATAAAGTTTTTTTAGTATATATATATAATTTTAGATTATCTTTAACAATTAAAATATTAGAATTGAAATAAGTATATTCATTTTATCAACTGAAAGCTTAATCATGGATCTATTGATATGTATAATCTAATATAATATAATCTATAATAATAGTAAATATAAATGTAATCCATTATATTACACAAGTATGAAACCAACAGAACGAGAACTACAAAATTGACAATGGAATGGTTTATATTGTACATAATTAAAAAATATATATAAAAAAATAAGTTCGGTAGAGCAAAGTTCATGTAATCCGAAGGCGTATCCATCGCTCTACGATGTATAAACGTGAAGATACTTAATGCATGATAGTAATGAGATTACCTTTGAGTTGCATATGTGGTAGTGAGACATTTGTAAAAAATAGTTTTTTCAGATCATTTTCTCCATTAGAGTTTTATTATCTCTCTTTCCACTCGAATAATGAACGCGTGATTTATAGTTTGCCTCGTTATAGTTAGCAACTCCTATTATATCTAAGGGAAATTTACAACGTCGTCACGTAATTCTGCTACAAACATATAGTTACATGTATATTTTGGACTCTTATAAAACCATGAGATCCTGATGATTTCAATACAACTGGTAGATATGTTACCAAACCACTTGTCGACCGAATCCGACGTCGGATTCACAGAAACATTCCGAAAGTTCAGAGATTTGAGAAAATGTCAAACAACGTATTGCTTGTGAACGAATTCTTCTACCATTGCTAACCCAGTCAACGTCGTCAAACTGCGTTAAAGTATATACTTTCTTCGTCTTTATCTTTCGGAGGTTGAGTAGAAAATGTGTCAAACAAGGAATGAAGAGGAAAGAAGTCGTCTTTGTATCTAGCGGGTGTAATCTGAGACCCCAAAACGAAGTACATCTAATCTATCCGATAAAAATCTAATTAGAAAGGCGTGAAAGATAAAACATTACAGTACATGTTCTGTTTGCAGAGCTTACGAGATTGTCTCGCGGTTAGAGGGCTGATTCACACGGCCACATTCCAGGCCAAACCGATCAGATCCTACTGTGTAAGAACACTCGGTCTTGGCCACGACAACGGGAGGGCTAAAACAACGTCGACGAGGTTCTCTGCAAACTACGCCACCGTTCGAAGGCAGGAAGGCAGGAAGGGACTACGGGCGTGCCCGGGCCCTCCTGAACATTCTGCTCCAGAACAGTCGCGAAAATCTTCCGTGACGCCGTGAGAGCGACAGGTCCAGCTGCCACTGCGGATGACCGAAGGACCAAGGGATTTGTCGTCGTATCCTTCGGGCCCGCCCTATCCAGTCGGAAAACCCAGAGGGTCGGGCGTCGTAGGAGGTCGTGCCGGAGCTGGTCATCGAAGAAGAACCCGGAGGGCACGAAAAGTGACCGCCAGATGTGCTGCCCCGGACCCCCCGAAAGGCGGTCGAGAGCGGAGGTGTGAAACCGAAGAAATCTTCGTACAGTGGAGCGGAAAAAATTCGGAATGCACACTCTGCCATCGTCCGCTGTCATGGCACAGCAATCGATTGCTTCAAGAAGCACGCCCCGGCGCTGACACCCAAGCGAGCGAGGAAGGGAGGAGGAGGAGGAAGACAGAGGAGGAAAGGAGGGAGGGAGGGAGCGAGCGACGAAAGAAGGAGGAGGGGACGATCACGAACGTACAATTTGCAGCACCCCGCGAGAGGGAAGATTTGCCCGGACGGAGTTGCACGGATCGTCGAGGCGAGCAGTGATTCCAGGTTTTGTCGCTCTGCTTGGGCGGGGCGAGAAAGCCCTAGTAAGCGTAGAGGGATTTAGTGTCAGGGCCCCTGGGAGATCGGGGTTCCGAGTGTAGCCTGGGGCAATTGATTTGGGACGTTTTGACAGGACACAGGTGTGTGATCAGTCGACGGATTTGGTGACCTGGATTTGGTGTTCGGATCGGTGCTGTAGTCATGGCTGTAGAGAGAGTGTGGGTGAAGGAAACTCTGCGCTCTCATTCCTGTGCGTCTGTGTCGGTCCTTGTTTCTGTTCTGCCTTTGTTGTGAAGAGCAAGGTTGGTTTGGTTGGCTCTCAGATTGCTCCCATCGAACGAAAGTGCGTCTGGTTGCCCTTTTGATTTTCGCTTCGTTGGCTGCAACCATCGAGCCGGGATCAAATTTGGATAGGACATCGGAAGGTTTTGTGAAGTCGGGGTGACAAGATGGCTGCGTCAACTGTGACCATAAATGTGATGCTCGCCATCCATGCGAAAAAGACCACCTCGGTGGATATGTACAAGCCTTTGCGCCAGTACATTGTTCATCATTACTCCGAAAGGTATGCACAGGACATGGAAGATGACCTTCAAACGGTCCAGCAGATGCGGAATGATATAGAAAAAGCTACTGATTCTCTAGAAGCCCGTCGGGATCTTCTCCAAAGGTATTTTCGTGCCCTTTCAGTGATGGAATCCCGCTTCCCTATCTCCAATGAAAAAGAGCACGTAAACCTCTCGTTTACCTGGTACGATGCATTCAAGCAGGGGAGGAAAGCAAGCCAGCAAAACATTCACTTTGAGAAGGCAGCGATTGCCTTCAATCTAGGTGCGGTTCAGAGTCAACTAGCTCTGTCTGCAGATAGATCAACTGCCAATGGCTTAAAGCAAGCTTGCAACTGTTTCCAAGCGTCCGCTGGAGCCTTTGCATTCCTTAGGGACAACATTTCAATGAAAGCTAGTGGATCTGCCTCTACTGTGGATATTTCTGTGGAGTGTGCCGGTATGCTGGAAAGGCTAATGCTCGCCCAGGCTCAAGAGTGCTTCTTCGAGAAGGTTTTGTCGGACAGCAAGCCTGCTGGTCTTTGCTCTAAAGTTGCCAAGCAAGTCGGTCTGTACTACGAAGAAGCCTTCGCAGCTCTGGTGCTTCCTCCTCTCAATCAACACTTTGATCGTACGTGGGTTGCTCACGTACAGCTGAAGGCTGCACAATTTCAAGCAGAAGCGTGTTATCGTATTGCTCTTGAGCTTCACGAGAAGGAGACTATAGATGAAGAGATTGCCAGGCTTAAAGCTGCCAGTCATATGTTGTTAGAGGCCAAGAAATCTGGAAGAGGCGTTGTTGGACCACTGCTGGACGCCGTCACGAAGCTCGAGGGAAACGTGAACCGCAATTTGGAGCGGGCCAACAAGGAGAATGACAGGGTTTATTTAATGAGAGTCCCTGCAGTCGAATCTCTACCTCCGTTGCCAACCGCAGTCCTTGTAAGATCGACTCCTCAGGCAGACGTTTTAGATGCAAGTAGAGAGAAAATGTTTGCTGTCCTTGTTCCAGACAGTAGTGCGAAGGCACTCTCCAAGTATACGGAGATGTTGGACGATATCATCAGAACTCAAGCGGAAAAATTGCAGCAGGAGAGTGAGATTACAAGAGTGAAGTTGAGGGAGATGGACTTACCCGACTCGCTTCAAGCTCTGGAAGGAAGTGCATCTCTTCCCGAGCAACTGAGAGATGATGTCGAAGCAGTTCAAATAGATGGAGGGCCAGAGGGCCTTGAAAGTGAAATGAGACAGCTGAGGGACCTTAGGCGGGTCAACGAAGAGCTACTAGTTCTTACGGAGGAGCTGCTTGAGAAGGAGGCCAGAGAGGATGCCCAGATAAGAACACAGTTTGGTACGAGGTGGTCAAGACCTCAGTCAAGCACTCTAACGAAGAATTTGCACGATCGAGCGAATGGATTTGCTGCTAACCTGAAGCAAGCGTCAGATAGCGACGCACGAATAGAGCGCACTATTCGGGATAACATGCACCTTATGTCAATTCTAGACGCTAGGCCGGTGAGTGAGCCCTACATGACTCTTCTGGAGGGTAATATTAACCAAATAAGATGAAAACCTTCGATACTCTCTCATTTAAACTTGATTTTCCTATTGAAATCGCTGCTTACGCAGCGAGTTTGGAAGTAGCAATTATTGGCGGCGAAATGAGCAGTAATGAACAAGGAAAGTCTTCTTGCTCCCGTTTTCCGATTCTTTCAAATAACATCGTTTTTCGCAGATAGAGGCTGCCTTGCCAAGTCTTGCAAGACCGATTATGTCCTTGAATGGCGACGAGGATAACATCGTCGGTGCTCTTCGACTGAAACTAGTAAGTCCGTCGAGCCTGTTGCTTAATTACGTCTTTTCTCTTCGCTCCTCATAAGCTTCTGATTTCCTACTTCAATTATGTTAGCTTGTGAGCATGTGGATCAACCTCAAGATGTCTATTTCAAGATGTCGTCGGCTGCGAAAAGAAGCGGAAGGTCTTTGTGCTCATGTTAGAGTGACCTGTTTCTGACCGAGCAATATCTTGCTGGTTTCAGGGAGAGCTAGAGGCGCTTGGTCAACAGCGTGCTGGTCTGGAGGATATGCTCAAGGAAATGAAACGCAAGGTCATAAAATCTCCTCAACTTCGACCCTTATATTTTTCGAGCTTTTGTTTGAGAACCTTGAACCTCGCAAATTTTTTTTTGACAAATTCTCTAACTTTGCAGGATAACATTCTACCGAAGTTGATGACAACCTCAGGATCGTACGAAGAGCTTTTCAAGAAAGAACTTGCCAAGTTTGACCCCGTGTGCGCTGGAGTGACAAAAAACGTTGAAGCACAAGAGAGATTGTTGCATGAGATTAAGGTACAATACTAAAATTACTTTTGTACCATTCAAAGAGGGGTGCCATCCTTTCGCTCAGTCAATCCCCATTGGTATTTACATTCTAGTTTGAAACTGATACCGTCATGAGCCTTATATCTGCAATTCTCCATAGTACGCCTGCACTCAGGTGTACGAAGGAATGCTAGTGTGTCAAGTATTCGAGTACTCTTTGTGGTACAAATGTCTAAATAGTTGATGTTCGCTGAATAGGCACAAAATGATGCCTTCGCTGCCACCTTCAACCTTGAAGACTACAAAGGTGTGTTCTTTGTGAAGATATTTTCCTGAATTTTGGATATGCTGGAAAGTAAAAGTATGATACGTAGTTGGCGTGGCTCGAGAGGCACCTAGTTTGGTTATTTTGCCGTTGAGCTTTTGCATACAATATGCTTTGTTTAATTAAAGTGAAGTCGTCTCTGTTCTTTACCTCTGAAGTGCATTTGTTTGACAGTTCTATGTCTTGGTTTGGCTTCAAATTTTGACCGCTTTAGCTCCTATTCTTTTGCCAGAATCTTAACTAAGTTAATTATTCCTCATACCTCGTGTAAACAACATAGTGGCAGACGGGTGTAACCGGTGATGCGATGCTGCTTAGTATATATTTCAGCTCTATTAATCTATAATCCAGCTTGTAGTTCATGGGCAACATATTCTTCGGTCATGTGTTGACATTGTTGTATCTTATTGCAGTGAGTCGTGAAAAGGCGTATAAACAAATATCTGCAGCTGTCGCAAAGTATCGAGAAGTAAGGGAAAATATCAACGAAGGTCTCAAGTTCTATGTAACTCTACAGGTACAGTTTATGCCTTCTAGTGCTTTCGAAAGTAGACAGTGATGGCCCAGATCTACTGGTTGAGCTATAGCCCTTTTTTTTTTTGTAAACAATGAAGGTCGTAGCAGTCTGACTTTGAAGGATGGTAAGCGATATCTACTCCAGAACATGCTTACGCTGTATTTCTTCAGATTCTCACATGCCTTCAGATTCTCTTCAGAAATAATAGTGCTTTGACACGCACGGGATTTATTTCTGATACATTTTACCCCACATTTCATGCCTGAAGTTAGCTTTTTTGTCTTTCTCATTACTATACTTGGAAGTCGATTATTATAGGGAAATACTCATGAACACAGAAAATGTCTATTTTGCAGGATGCGATCACTAATTTGAAACAGCAATGCAGTGACTATGTCATGACTCGGAACATACAGTGTCGTGAAATGATTGAAGATCTTCAGCGCCAAATTGCAGGGCTTTCTTTCACTGACAGTAATAGCTCCTCACGTAACTACCCAGCCGTCGGTACTGCGCAAAGAGCACAAGCTGCTGCTGCAGCAAGTGTACCTTACCCTCCACAGCAGCACCAGTCTCCTGCACCAAGCTCACATCCTCAGTACTATGGGTCCAATACTACTTCTGTCTCGCAGCCACAACCTCAGAGTCAGTATCCTTATCAAGCTCCACAGCAAGCTACGCCTGGGGCACCTCCACCATACTACTCCACGCCTCCACCACAGCAAAACCCTCCCGCACCACCACCTTACTATGCCCATTCGCAAACATCTGTAGCACATCAGCACAATCCGTCAGCAACTTCTCAACACAACTACAGTCAGCCTCCTTATCCTGGCTGGCAAGGGTCGTACTATAATGCTGGACAACCCACTCAGCAAAGCTCACAAAATGTGTCACCCCCTTACTATAATGCTCCGCCTGCCCCAGAATCATATCATGGAGCTCCGCAGCCGGGAGGTTCCTGGAGGCATTGATGCTACATCTGCCCTTGGCAAACTTTTGACCCCCTACTTGATGTATATTGAATCGTCATTGTTAGTGTTTAAAGTCCCGGTCGGTGAGTGGTAGTCATTATGTACACCTCTCACCTATGAATTCTGGTAATTACCCTTAGGCCCACCATCCCCAGGACTCTTTTCAAGTTTGATGTAGCAAGAGTAACACTTTCATTCATTCTAGGTAGGTATAGTAACACTGAAGTGCTCGCTACTTTCTTGTGTGTGTTGCATTTGGATTATAGCGCAGTGAAATGGTTCAACATTTGCAAGTACGAAGATGTACTCCTCCCAGGTCTTGTCTATTAGCATTTGTTGGGATTCTCATTCTTGTGAGAAGAAACTGAATTTTTGGAGTAGGTATAAATCCCAGGTGAAAATTAACTATGTGGTTCTATGTTGTGGAAGATAGGCTGCGTGCATGTTACCGGCGCACGTTTGACTAGGATTCAGAAGAACTTAGCTACAGAGCTCAAACGTCTTACTGTTATGACTTGTGAATTTCTACGTTGCATTTGGAGCTTACGTTACATAAAACCAACCAGGTTGTGGTTTCTGTATATTTTATGATCTTTTTCCGTGAGAGTTCAGGGCGTAGGTAGTTTCTTGGTGACATCATGAATCTAGTCTCATAACGGTTCTGTGGATTGTATACTGACACGTCAGTATAATTGGTGTTTGGTGTAGGAGGTTTTAATGAGGGTAGCAGTGTAGAGAAAGACAAGGTCGTGAGTAGACCGTTGCTAGTTTACTTATAGAGAACTTCATAGTCTTCATGGCCCCCCATTGATTCTTTGGCAACTTCTGAGATAAATTCGCAACACTAGTTTTCGTATGTCCATAGATAACCCTCTTGCTACTTTGGATGCTGTACTCTCGAGTGTTGTGTTAACTATGTACTTTTTGAGTTCTTATTATGGAGGAAATTGTCAAGAGACTTATCTACTCAGAGCACGTACTGAGCTTTGATTTGGTCGGCGGGAACGAACGGAGGGTCAGCGGGGAGATAGTGGCAGCAATGGCCTTTTCCTTGTCATCGGCTCTTTTTTTTGTTGTTGTAAAAAGACGACGAGGCGAAATCACGGTTGTGACTATGTCGGACTATCAGAGAGGGTCGAAAATTTGTTTTGATTCATGGTCGATCTAGATGGGCAATCACGGTAAAAAGAGCGTCCTACTGTTGCTAAATTGTTATCTGCTATACTGCAGACTTGGCGCTCTGGGTTGGTAACCTGTGCGTTGTTTACCCTTTTTTTCCAGATTGATGTGCTTTTCAAATGAAGGTGACTTATCCAAAATTGAAGTCGTTAGGCAGTCATGTACATGTACAATTTCTCATTATGATTCTCCTTCTTGGACTAGCGGGTTCCAGTCCACTGCCCGGCCTCATCCTTGTATACTTCATCGAGCCTGTAATCTGGACTTGTGCTTGTAATTGTGAATTTAGTGCTACGAAAGCTATGGATGTGTCTTGTGGGTTTTACACTCGGTAAACTCCTTTCCTGCTTCATTTGCTCATATGAAGGTTTGTAAGGTTTTGTCAACGGCCAGCTAAAATCCGGGGATGTAGCTCAGATGGTACAGCGGTCGCTTAGCATGCGGGAGGTGCGTTATCTCCTGTTGATGTTATCGCTGTAAGCTAACTTTAGCTGGAGCGTTCAAGCTGTCTGGCAACCGTTAAGCAACGGTTGCTCCAATCAGACTGAGTGCATCATTTTCAGAATATCATAAACTGTGGGTTCATCTTAAAACCCTGAAGATCGTACTGCTGACCAAATAATCGAGTGTTTAGCTCTTACAAAGCGTATGTTTCACTAAGAAAATTGTCCCTGCTGTTATTATCTTTTCGACAACACATTATAACAATATGTTAAATAGCTTTTTAGTCATGATATCCATTCCAAATTCGCGAGGAGATCGTTACTTGGGAAGCAGTATGTAGCTGAGACTGTGACACAGATTTCAAATACAATACCTTTGATATAACTCAGGTTTTAAATAAGTTCATAATCTTTTCTGTCAGGATAGACATCTGTTCCATCATAGATCTATACACGACTCGGAGTGAGAACATGTCGTTCGGACTCCTACAAATGTTTTGAATCTCGTTCATACAAACCCTGAACCCTGTCATCCTCACTTGACTTCAAAGATTTTTGTTCATTTTCAATTTTGGGTGAGACGAACTGATTAGACGATCAACCCAACACGGATAGATATGTGCACACGCACCTTTGACCCGTGACGTCTTCATTGAAGTCCACTTTCAGCTGTATGAGTTGATCCGATAAATAACCCACCATTGCCATATCTGAGCATCTATATATTATAAGTGGAATTTGATGACCATTTGAGTGTATCATGACTTAGTTATCATTCGCAAGGCCTCCTCAAACTTTGTCTCAAGGTCCCATGAGAGTACTACATTTTATCTAAGTGAAATGTCAATTGATGACATGTTAATGACCACAACTCTTCTATCATCATATTACAGTTTTACTTCGTCTAACAGTGGAGTTTGTTTTCCCTTTTTATGAAGAGAGATATTACAATATGTAATGTTGTGCACTTTGACATCCACGTGTACTTTCAATGTCTTATCCTTACGGCCCCTCATCGTTTTTCTACGTATGTAGGTACTAAACAAACAGTTTAAATGAATTTCGAGAGCATACCTTACTACTTCTCTTGAGTGTTCTAAGGAGGAAGCTATCACCACGAAATTAAGAATCAAAGGGGAGATGAAAACCATAAGGGGCGCAACCACATCGTTTAAGCTACAAAGCTTAAGCCAAAGCAGGCTAGAAAAAGTAACAACCCGGGCCAAAAGACAAGGAGAGAGCTAAAGTTTCCTCATCGTCTGATGATTGGTGATATAGTGATAAATCGTTTGGTGACTCTGATGTATCATACATGCAGGCAGATTTTCAGTACGAGTGACATTAGGAACTTTATAAAAAAAACGTCGCCAACAAAATATATTCTGTCATAGGAGAGTTGAAACCACATTGCTATGCTATACATGGAATGTATAAGTAGTTGATGCCACGAGATAGCGATAAGTGTAAATCATTAGACTCTCAACAGATGGATACTACTGTCCAGCCAGCCAAAAATGACAAACCATCGCGTGGAAGACATATCGCACATGAGATGTCCGAACGTTGGAGGAAGCTACGCAAACACAAACCAATACAAAGCCATAGAGACTCAATTATCCAACAATGCTCATGGGGCATAATCCTTCATCACAGATAGATCCATGACTCCAATAGTAATCAGCATTCAAGCCTAGCAGGTACCTTGAAGGTCATGGACATTGATTGTAACATGAGGAAGTAGTTGATATCGTCTATGTGAAATGATGGATGATGTCGATATGATACCTTGTGCCACTTGATTGTATCGGAAGTGTAGTGCAAAAGATCATGCAGTAGGATCTCCTCATCATCAAGGTAAAAGGTCGCAATATTTTGAGTTTTAAAAGACACTGACAAATTCCAAAGGTTTAACGTGGAGTAACATAATGATTGTGGGAAACCTGAAAAGAGATATTAAAAATGCAATCGAAACCAAATCTTGCACTTTGATACCTTGACCCCAAGTCAGGCTCACAAAATGATCAAAGGCAGACAAAGTGTGACTCGGAGATCTGACAAGATGTGAACCATCTACTAACAGAACTTGTAAAGATGTCCATGACATGTCAAAGCCAAACGATGGATCATTTGACAATGAAATGAAGGGTAGATGATGAGTAATGAATTCACTTGTGAGTCCTCCCAACTCCCTTGAGGTCCAGATGGAGCAAGCGTGACATGCATAAAAGTTGTTCACAACTTCCTGCATCTGTATATACATCAAAGCATATTGAACGCTGCTCGGGACCACTTCTTTCAAGAAACTCGAAGGTGTCGACAGTATTGAAAATGATGCAGTGGCCCGGATACTCCGTTGTCTGCTACTGCACTTGCGCTTTCAGGTCCTACAACTGTACAGTTGGCCTCATGGATTTCAAGGTAGACGTCGACAATTGATGGATGTGATCGTAGAAATCTCGGGCTCTCTACTCACATCCGACTTTGCCAACTTACACAGGATTACCCTGAAGTGTCGAAGAGATTGGATTGCAGTTTGAGTATCAGATTGTCACTGTAGTTTAATTCTTACTCTAATGTCGTAGATATAGATTGCGGGTATACTCTGTCGTCGTCCTAGGTATATACTCTTCCCTTCGTTGAATGGTCTTTTCATAGTTCTCTATTCTATACAGTCTTGTTTTACTCTAGCATACTTGGAGTGTACTTTACATCAGTGTACTTGGAGCATACTTGGAGTTTACTTTCTGAGAGCTTTTGTCTTCGTGATCGGTGTGGTTGTTGGATTTCAAATGTAAGTGATCATTTGTTTGACCGCTTTTTGGCAAAAAGGTTTTTTATATGGATTATACTTTGACCGATGCTCACGTATACGGTAAATTCTACTTTACTGAGTTTCGTGTGTGAGAGAGATGTGCGACATAATGTTTACAATTTCATTTTCTCCCTGTGCTACAGACAGAAAAAGTGGCAAATTTATCGCAGTTGAGAGAGAGATATGTTTTGGACCTATTATTTATCCTTACATTCTGTTAGTGGTTCTTCAGCAAACTGTAGAATTCGAATATAACTCCAGGAAACATCCGACTCAGTTGCCGATGAAAATTGGAAAATCACAGCAATTACTGCTTTTTCAATTGCGTTGCCGAAGGGCATGAACAAATGTGTCCGCTTGTGTACAAAGAAGACGTCAATCTATATGCACAGTATAAGGTGTACTGTGTAGGTCCCTGTGAAGGGGACCTTTTGAATCTATCTAAAGTGGAGGGGGACCGTATTTACATTTGAAGATGGGTGAAATGGGGCAAATTGGCCTGTCAATGTCACATGATTTGATGATGCGTATGCCCACGATGACGAGTCGAGTTATCTCAAAGCTTTGAGCACTGCACCCATGACTGTGTCGAAATTCAAGTGGTAGAGGGAACTTGCCAAGCATCCAAAATTCTGATAAAGCGTTTTCATCACACACATGCCCCACGACTGCATCTCGATTACACTCTTTTCGAACCTGCACAATCCACATGAAGATCAGATCAGTTTGAAGCTTCTCGACAGACAAGTAGTGTTTCGACGTCCATAAGCTGTAGTTATCTTACGAAATTGCCAGCGAACAAAAAACAACAGTTTTATGACAGGCATTGGCGATTGAAACTTACAAGCTTTTGATCGACGATGATTTCTTCGTTCCTTTTTTACTCTTTGGAGATGTGTTGAGCTCGTCCCCACTGTCAGGCTTGGGATAAAGGTAGAAATGCCGCAAACCATATTCTCCTATCGAGCTTCTCTCATCCATTTCTGTAAAATTTAGACAGTTAAGGTCAATACATCGATCCGACACGGGCAACAAATAAGAAAAAATGTTTCAAAAAACTCCCTAAGTATTTCTTTTCATAATTGTCATTATCGTTGCTAGCTCAATTCACAGGTGGATTTCAGACCAGACTGCAAGTTCGCATTGGATTCTAATATAACTCACCTTCAAATTCAGGCGCTTTGCAATACAGCATGAATGGTTGATAGCTAAGACCGAGTGCAGGTTGGCGCTTCTGTACATCGTATGCATGGAGAGCAGATTCGATGACATCCTGCACTAAATCGGTCTTGTCCACCACGAGTCGAATTGGGCCAGGACTTCCCAGTACATGAATATCTACGAGCATTGACTGAGACTCTTGGCCGTCTGAGAAGCTGGTATCACTCTGCAGACGACATCAGATACAAGTCAGCTCTTTAGTTCCATGCGATAATTCCGCTAATAATCATCAGCCGCCAAGCGATTCCATTGAAATTCGACACCGAACTTCACTGGGGTTTCAGGTTTACCTGAGGTCTGAAGTTGAACAAATTTGTCAGAAGCCTGCGATGCCGCAGTTTCCTCCATGTCGATTTCCGGCTCTTCTCGAACAAGTCAACGCCCTCACCCCAAAAGGCCTCGAATCGTTCACTCTGAGATCTGTCATATTCTCGAAGACTGGTCTGAATTGGTGAGAAGGCCTGCGGAGACGACGGCTCTGAGCCGCTGGTGGATGCGTAGTCGGATGCCGAGGTCGAGTCAATGTCGTGCCTCTCCGCTTCTGTGAGGGCGAGGCCGTTGTGGATGTAAGGGCCATCCGCCACAATTTCTAGCTCGTCGTCCGGAAACACAGTTCTGATACACGATCGCGGTTTCGGGTGTCTCCCGCTTCTGCTTCCCGACCGCGAAGAAGACGAAGAGCTCGATCGCGATGAATGAGAGGACCTCGAGGATTTCCGGTTCGACGACGACGAGGACGACGAGCAAGAATTTCTCGAGTGAGTCGACGTTTCTCCCACGGAGCGCACATCCTCCGCGCTCCACCGCGATTTGCCTTTCGAGACGACCAATTCGCTCGCACTCCTCGAAGCTCTGGGAGAATCTCCATTCCCGGAATTCAAAGTATCCGCGCTCGATCCGCGCGCTTGAAAGTCGCTCCCCTTGCCAGCACTCGTGGCCTGCCAAGACCTCATCGCTCCTCGCTCACTGCCTCTCGCCCTCTCTCAAAAACTTGTCGCTCTCGGTGCGTCCAAAGCACGATCTCACCAGACTCCGACACAAGTTGCGTGCAGCTCTACGCTTCCTCGAACATGCATGGGACCTTCGCGTTCCACTCGATTTTCAACTCCGCACAAACAATCGACGACCCTCTCGCTCGACCTCTCGACGACCAATCTCTGAGAAAGCTCTGAAGGGAAATCGGACGAGGTAGACGTTACTGCGGGGGAGGGGTAGAGGGGGTGGTAAGAGCGGTATCGGATGTCCGTGGGTCGAGTCTGGGAGCCGACGGCCTATGTATCAAGCGCAGCCGACAGGGCGGAGGGCGGGCGCTGCCGAAATCCCATAGGCCGGAAAATAATTTCGGATCGGATAAATTCCATTGGCCGGGACCGACTTTCCACATGTCGAGCTCGACGGACGGACCTTTTCGTCGCATGCTTCGGGCGCAGGAGGGCCTCAAACCCGAGGCTTTGCATGCGAGCCAGCCGCGAACTTGCCCCGGGACCCGATCGGGACGAGATGTTGGTCCGGACCTGACATTGCTCCCCGAGGGGCTCTCTCCCACGAAGCGACGGCACGCGTCGCCCATCATCGTCCAAGGACTGGATCCCTGGCGCTCGTCCCAGCCGTCGATCCCATCCATGCGGCTCCGCTCCGCCGCCGACTCGCCCTGTCTCAAGGACTCCGGCCGCTCTCCGGGGCTCTCTCCACGTGCCCTCTTCGCCCGCGATCCCTGATCCACTCGCGCGTTCCGACCCGCTAGTCCGGTCTCACTTGACTATTTCGGCGCTTCCACGTGTCAGATGTTTCGTTAAGTAACGGGTACCGGTTTTACCGGCAGACGTTCTGGTTCCTCTCTTGGGGCGGACCTCCTTCGGACCCGCTTAGGGAATCACGGGTTCCCGCTCCGTTGCCCGCTCCGATAGTTGCGGAGTAGGCTTTGTTCGTCCGCGTAGGAGTCCCTCGGAGGGAACTTCGGGGACAGTACCAAAGCGGTCCCGCCTACGAAGTAAGGAGACCCGGGACCCCGGTTCTGGGAGAGGTGTCCCGTTTGGGGAACTGCGGTAGTCGTGTCAGTCTCAGCGAGAGCGTCAGCAGGAACTGAGAAGAGTGGCGCCTAACGGCGACCCTTCAATCCACCTTCAATAGAGAAGTAAAATAACATAAATATACGGAAATACTCGTTCAAGTTCCAAACAAACGGGTATTTCTGGGACCCTACAGGTTTCACGGCCAAAATTATATCCTTAGTGCATGCAAAAATATCTAAGTAACAGAATGATATATGTAGTATCATATTTTTACTCAAATAATGGTAAATTATTCTTTGTTAAACAAGATATTTTTTCAAGAAAATAAATTTATTTTCATTCAATCTTATTGAATTATGAAAACAGAAGAATTCATAATTCTGTTTAACAAAGACAAAAGCTAAGTAGTGACTTGAATAAAAAATTGATCGAGTGAGAATACTAAGAATATGAAGAAGTATAGGATGGTGACTTTAAACCATTTCGAGACAAGAGAAAAGTTAATAAACATTACACACATTACGAAATATACGGGATTTTCCATCATTTACAAACCTCATAAAATTTTTACCTGCCTCTTTTGGCTCAATGAAGACAATACTAAAGACACTATCAAAGAATTTGCAAGACACTTCTATCCGGATATCTAGATATTTAGAGTAACTCTACAGCTCGACATCGATACTAAGTGGTGTGAACAAAGATGATGAAAGTGCCAACCATGATACAAAACCGAGTCATGACAACTTTCAGTAGGCATTATAGTTGTCAAGATTTTCAGCCCTCGTATGTGAGATTTGATGTCTGCAAATTCAGTCCCCTATGGAAGAAGAAGGTTGTCACGAATGGAGATTCTAATCCTAACATCAAGTTTGGTTTGGAGTCTGACTTGAGCACATTGTTTCATGACGTGCGTGGGACATATGGTCGATGAGCAGGTGAAATGATGGGAAACTCTGCTGATGCGTGTTCAAATTAGAGTAGTTTGTAACATCTACTCATGCAAACGTGGGCTCCACTTTGCTGTCCATGCGACTGCTCCTGGAGTGCGAGCTAAATCCAGAATTAGAGGTTGGGAACAACTTTTCAAGTTTGACCATGACGGTCCAAGGGTCGTCGGGCAGCAGGCATCAAAGAGCGGATATACGAATTAGATGTTCAATAATTACGTCCTAGATAAGTTCTTAATACATATCAATTTTTTGATCTGATAATGTATTCCAGTCCAAAGAGTAGAGAGGCTTTCGAGCTGGATATTGACCATCTGGCGTCTTCTGGTCAAGCAGCGCTGTCTGCTCGAGGAAATATCGTGACCACACAAGTGGCGAGCCGATGAATCAACGTTTGGGCGTTTCTCATGGATCCTGTTACTGTATGAGCTAATTAACTGTAAGCAACGAACGCATCAGCCACTGCAAAAGAAAGGAAGAATTTCTGCTGATAATGAACCTTTTGGGAATGTGCACTTTCGAGTGGAGTGGACCAGACCGTCCGTCAGTTCAATCGAATATGACAATACGGCGAATCTCGTTCGTTACGATAGCACGCGTATCCCAACTGCTGTACTGAAATAAACTGAATTGTGGGCGGACAAAAGGCAGAGGAGATGGATTTGCATCGACAGCCACTCGAGTTTTCTTCGGGTGCTCTTCTTCGTAGACCACCGTACCCGCGACAACAACAACTGCAACAAGGACCTTCCACCCCAACAGCCGCACCCATCGCCCCCGCACACTCTCCGAACATGTCGAACTCTTCTCTTCTCGTTTGATAGCTAATCACACTCCACATATCTCCAAACGGAATTGGAGATCAAGCTGGGACATATAGGTGAAAAACAATGTACGCTTACAGTGAAGGATGCATTGTAGTTTGGAAGCCAAAGTCCGAGTTTGGATTACGTAAAAGGACAGCTCCATCCACGTAATCGATGAGTATTATTAAGTAATAAATTGATCAGATCTGAATGTTGCAAAACTGTTATCCCACATGAAAATACACTAAAATATAATATATGTATATAATTATATTATCATGCAAAGAGTGGTAAGTAAAGTGATGTAATTACTGATTGAAGAGATTAAAATCATGCGTTCATTTCTTTAAGGTATCATGCGATTAATCAAATAAAGCTCTTCCTAATAGATAGCATACATATAATTTCGCCAGAAACAAATTTACAAGGTCTTAATATCCCAGAAAGAAGTGTAATTAAGAATGAAATCCAACCTAATCCCTTTAATAAATTTAAAGGAAAAGTCTGTGTATTAACTTCTGAGATAAGTGAAACAATCCACAGTAATCTTGCACATGTGTTTTTATCTCAAAAAGTAATACTCGGCATCATTCTATGTGCAAATTCTATTGAAAATGAAAATATCACATTCGAAAAATTCTTTTCACCACTTTTGAACTGCCCAATAAACTGAACGATAGTCTTGCCTGGCGCGCTTGAACCCTACCGAATGATACATAATTTGGAATGTGAGAGAAGATGGTGCTTGCTCTCGGCACCATCCCAGTGTGCACGTGCACGTGCTCAAGGCATGCACAGAAAACAGCCATGTGGACAGAACCCACAATCTCTTCATTATGAGCCTAAAATAATTCAGCAATCCTGAAAAAGGTTCTGGCTAAATTATTGATGCAGAGCAGAGAGTAGGTGCACAGTGAGCACAGGGAAATGACAGACGCATGAGAACTGATATGCAGAACGGCGACCCTTCAGAAAAATGAAGCACCAAAATGAAATGAGCACAACTAGCGCCAACGTAGGATCGTAGAGCAACGGTGCCCCTAGCCTGTACACGGTACAGTATTTGCCAACGATCTCATAGATTGCACAGCATTCCGAAGCTAGAGACTTCATCTTAGGAGTCCTTTGTTCCACTCTCCTTCTGAGCCAGTGATGAATTCAGCTCTGAAGATATTATCGAAAGAGCTATTGAGTCTACTGAAAAAGCTAGGCAGGTATTTGACTTTGATATTTACTTTTTTACGTAAATTGCTTAACAAATACTGTGATATATTCCTACTCTGTGATTATGGTATATCTCCTCCCGAATGTATTTTTCCGAGTTGAGAGCTTTTCCTTTTTATGGTTGCAAAGGCCACGCTCATTTACGGCAGATGGTGTACACTAAATCGTTCTGAGCACACATACGGAATTAGGAGGTACATTTATATGAAAGGAGGTGGTTGGGGGTGGGGTTGGGGCGGGCCAGTGATTTTAAATGGGGAATGTATTATACACGGAAGTGTAACAGGCCGAAATTCCTCGACCTCTACTTCTTCCAACAACGTAGTAAAGATGTATGGGATATTCTCATGCCAAGGGCTTAAGAATATTCATTGGAAGAAGTAGAGGTCAAGGTTTCCCACGTTACTCTTCCACCCATGCTCACACGGCTTGGTCATAGTCAAAACCTTACTGTGCTTGCTATGCCTGTCACCAAACTGCGACAGACGTCTGCGCGAGCACTGCGTAGTCTCCACGTTCACGTGCGACACATACGGTTTGTGAAGAGAAAACACCCAAAATTCCATGCACTAAAATCTGATCGTAGACTGAACTGCCTGGCAGACCGCGGCTTACACCTGAATGTGTCCAGGCTTCTCTGTGAGAATTATTGAATTCCTGCCCCAATTATTCACAGAAAACGAAACGAAAAACACATGTGCTTTCAGAGAGTATAAGTTCAACTCCCTTGCATAATATAAGTGGTCGAAAAAGTCAAAGCGCTCTTTATGGAGTCAGTTTTATTATGCTCGGCTTTTGGCTATGGTGGAGTGACGGACGGAGTAAAGTCCTCGTCCTGGCCTTCTACTTTACTGTTAAAGCTTGTACTCCCTGAGCTTCAAGGAAAGTCTCCCAAGCATCAATGCCGTTTTAGAATCAGCTTTTTTCACAGGCATGGGGCATTTGTTTGACGTTTCCCAGTCCACTAGTAGTCATGGGAGAGAAGAATCGGTGGATGTGTGCACTTCCTTATTTGCAGTCTATTCATGAAGAGAAAGCTGCTGTGGGTCCGATCATGGAGTCCAGAATCTGCAGATCATAAATCTTATCTTGCGTCCTCGATGCACATTATAGGCTTCTCGTACAAGTTCTCTACTGAATGCTCCTTATTCCTTACCCATTCTCCAAGTCTTCCATCATTATTATCATCATCATTATCATCATCCAACAGGAGACTCGAAATCTTGTGCAAAATTTTAGCTTTACAAAACTGCAAGGACGGACTTTCCCACAGTGCACAGCTTGAGCTTTAACTTTTCAGGACTGGAATCCTGCAGACCAAGAGTGGTTGAAGGTATTTGACAGCGTTCTCTTCTTACGGGGCGTGTGGACTGCAATATTCTAATGGGAGGAAGTTTTCGTCGTTCCAGTACACAATGAAACAAATGTCATCAGGCTGTTGATTTGGGAATCGTCCTGTGAGATGACTCCTCCACTTTGTGGTCCAGATTCGCTTGAAACTTCCGCTGTCTGTCCATCTGTGTGTGTTACACATGGAATCAAAGTTGTTCCACAAGCATTCTCCAGGCACACAGTTTGCACTGCTTGAAGGCTGTCAAGGTTCCATTGACAGATTCAACTTCTGAGGACAGAATAGTGCTCCTGAAGCCTATAATCAGATGTCTGATAGACCGCTCGGTACCACGTAGCAGTGGACAGGTGCGGGCGAGAGGATTGCATCTGTGCGAATTCTGAGAAGCCACCGAAGACAAAGGTAGTGGGATTGGCGGTTGTTGCAAGAGGTCAAGCTGACGAGAAGCTGATGAACTTTTATCTTTCATCATGAGTCCCAGAATTCTCCTGGACAACTGCCCGGGATGAAGTAGGCCATCCTGGGCCCACCAAATCCAACTTGTCAAACAAATATTCCACACAAAGCATTGGCTCGTGATATCCAACTCTCCGCTCTCTCAGAGACTGATGACGAGCATGAAATGAATAGTCTACAGAGGCTCAAGCAACGACAGGTGCGGTGCCTCCTGTTTCTGGATGTTCCAAGTCAAGATGTCCTGTGCCTAAGACCCTGCGTGGCATTTCCACATCGAGAGGATCCGGTCATGACATTCTCTCGGCTGCTGGAATCACGCTATGGTGCCTCCGAAGATACTTGCAACCTGTGGTGTCTGATGATGGGGAGCGAGTCTTCATCTGGGAACCCAATAGCTGAAGTTATTGTGATTTTCACGATCATGGGAGCCATCAATCGGTGGACCTCCGGAGTGGATTGGGAAAATTAAAAATAGCTCATGTTGCAAGTGCCAAGAGGAGTGCAGTCCCACGCTTCACCCAATAATCAGATTCCTGTGCGCCACATTTCACTGTGACAAACAGTATAAAACTGGGCCTCTCTCTTGTTCCTGTCCGAAGAGGGTACAAAAATAGTGGACATTGATACAGCCCCTTGAGATTCCTCTTTTTGTTCACCACTGGCTTGAACAAAATTATTGGCATGGGGACAATCAATTCCATGTGCTTTGGTTCCTGCAACATTGACGGCCCGAAATGATTCTCTGAGCTCTGTACTCGTGCCTTACAATCGACAGCAGTAGGACTGCTGCATGTATGATTGTCACATCTAGTCAACATCGGATTAAGTGAAAGGCGTGTGCTAAGATATAGTCTTGCAAAATATTCCTAAACATTTTCCACAAAAAAATAATATTCGGTTATATGTGTGGATTAAATTTCTTTTGGTAACCTCTGGATCAGAATGAAATGGTCGATTAGCGAAGAGTGTAGATTTTGGAGGCAGTCTTACCGTCAGGCAGTCGTTAGTTTTGTCCCAGCCTGCTCCTTCCAAATACAAGCCTTTGACATAGACTCCCTCCTTGGGATACTCAGTGATTTCCATTTCATCTTTGTAGATGGTAGTGAAATCCCACACTAGCGTGTCAATTGGGATTTGGTTCTTGCGAGCAGTTGTCTGCAGCACGGCAGTGAGAAAATCAGCCGGATACGTGAAACCGGCCAACCAGTAGCAAATTGGATATGTTCCCTCAATCCACAATTTGAGCTCTGTAATCCTCGCGAGAAGATCTCTGGTCCACGACCCCAAGGGTTTGATGGTCGGATAAGCCCTGGCACGGCAAAGACAATTCCAACCACTAGTTAGATCTCAGCTCCAGTTCGGTCACAACGAGTGCCTGATGTGCGATGATTACTGCTGGAGGTGTGCTGTAGTGTCATAATATTTAAAGAGCACGCTCGTACTCCTCGGGAGTTTGTCCTTTCGAATCTGATCGTCCATGGATAAGTTCCAATCTATGCTGAGTGTGAAACGAGTAGCTGGCTGGGCTTACTTGATCCATTGTGCTGGTACACGGCCAGCTGCGAAGGCATCGAATATGATGGTCAAGTCCATGGACATAACCACCAATCCTTGAATTCCTTTTTGCAAGTCTTGGCAGTGATTTCGAATCAGATTCAGCAGAATATTGTAACGTTCTATCTCTTGGAACAGCACTGTATGAAGAGCAGACGGGTCCAAAGACTTTGACTTGACGATCTCAACGATATTGAAGGGTTCAGGAACCTGCACGAGTTGTTTACAGATTTCAGCTCCCTAACTTCTTTCTGCATCTCTGAATATAAAGGATGTTGCGTCGTTTTTTTTTTTTAAATCACCGAAAATTCACACAAATGGTGGGATCTGATCTGATTAAGCTCCCAGGTGCTATTCAAACACAGTGAAATTGAACATGAAAAGAGAATCAAATGCACTTTAGGAGCCTGGAATTATGCACGTGGGTTCTTAGTCAGACAACAGGGTTTGACGAACAACCACAACACGCACCTGCATCAAGAGTTCGCTTGCTATGGCATCCACTGATTGTTCCTTGCTTGCCCCCTTTTTGCCGGTTTCTGCACCAGCTTGCAAACCAACAATAGTAGCCAAAATTTCTCTACTGTCCGAGAGCTGGTAGGCGATATCTGCGTTCGGATGTTGACCAAATGCCTCAGGTCTGTCATGCGCTGGTAACGTTGAAATGAACTCCTTGTGGCTCCCGAGAGTTCCATCATCAGGCACATGGTATGCCAACAGCGAAGAAAGCTCGAAATTCGGAGTGGTCAGAATTTCTTTACAGTAGAATTGATTCAGGTAGGAAGATAGTACTCTCCGATCGAGCTCATCAGTCACACGCCCACCGTAGTTAGCTTGTGATATCAAAAACTTCAGAGCTTCAAAAGGAGTCTCCACATACTCATCTAGGTAGGACTTGAGCAAATCATCCGACACCTGTTGGCACAATCAGGGTGCCCAGGTTGTGAATTTGGTACAAAAGGGATTATAGCCGAGCTCACATGTGAGGTTTCAATCAAGGTAACAATTTCTCTCGTAGTAGACTGTTTTTAGAGGCGCAGAAAAACTTCGTCGGGAAATTCATTACATTAGGAGTGGATGCGAGGATTAAGGAAGAGAAAGGAGTGAAGTGTGTGAAAGAAGGCGAGATCAACACCTCAAAATCTGTGTCATTGAAATCATAAGGTATATTGAGACCCAGGTTTCCGAACTTGCGCCTTTCCAGCAGTACGCTGTGGAAATAGGCTAGAGCGAAGAAGAGCTTTTGATATCTGTCTTGTTTCTTGCACTTGTAGAATGACTCCTCCGTTACAGTGTTATACATCCTCAGCAGGTTAGCTCGGAGACCCTGCAGAATCATGATATGCCCACGTTACGACGACTTGGAAAGACGGGTCCTTGTTTGTTTCCTGCAGGCGCCATATTCGAATCCCTCTGGGGCTTCTGATGCATACCTTGGGAGGCTCAGCTGTCATTTTGACGCTCCTTTGAAGAATGCCTATTGGAAATTTATCGGTGGGGACGCTCGATAGCCACAATCGGAAGCCTGGGTTGGGTTTGCTCTTCTCCAGAGTGGAAATGATCTTTTCCAGCGCAGGAAGCCAGCTGGTCATGAGCTGACAGTTCGCCAGAAACACCCATCCTCCGGACTTGGACTGCAAAATTGAGAATAGGCATTTGATTATACTCGAGCAGAGTATAGTTCACTTAATGAACACGAGACTGCTGCAGAGCTTCAGTAATTTCGAGCGTTGCAATCAAACTAAATCGGAATCTGGGGGGAGGGTGCATTTGTAAGTTGATAATTCTGCGGCCTATTTATTCTGGTCCAACTTTCTTTCTTTGCAGGATTTGTATGAAAGGCTTACTGCGTTGTTGATTAGCTTGATGGCGACGGGGGCTTGGCCTTGCCCAAGTGCCACAGCGTGGAAGTCGTTATCCATTCCTTTCAAGGTAGCGAATTGCCTCAAGCCAGTAGTTGGATCAACTCCTGTATGTTTTGGCCGGGGCGTGAATTGCAGAAAAAACAGATAGCTCTTACAGACTACGGGAGGCTAGATGGTGGGTGACAACAGTTTCATTAGGATTCCAGAATTGGTTTCAGAATTGCCCACAGAGAAGGATTCTGTGATAGAATGTCATGGGGTGCGTTTTGAGCTGTACCGGCAGAAAGGATGAAAAGCAGAGGACTTGACGGCACTGAGTCTCCGTAAGAATCTCCCAAATCCAGAGGAGGGGGTTCGACGAACTTTTGTCCCAGAAAGTTGGAGACGTAGGTTGTGCACGAGAAGATGATCCGATCCTGCATTTGGACCAGATCAACCCGATGAGAAAACGGGTCCCTCTGATCGTGCATCGCAATCTGGATATAAAAGGAACAGACAAAGTGGTGTAATAGTCCAGAACAGCGGCACTAGAAGCTTATAATAGCGAATATCAAATGGTCCTGATTTCCAAACCATTCGGAACGAACGCAGGAGCATCATGCGTTGAAGTTCACTGCATTTCTCCTCCCAGTCCCCGGGGAGCTCAATTTCTTCGGGCTCAGGATTCTTGTACCAATCCATCCACTTCACTTGATCTCCTTTCAAGCTGTCCAGCTGAAGTCATGCACGTGTGGTCAGTCTGAAACACTCCATAACTCCAAAATTGCTGCGCGAAATTTTAATGAGCTGGCTGAGGGAACATGCTGTTTCGCAAGTAACTCAAGTTGTGATATAGCATAGAATGAGGAATTTCTGGGAGCATCGACTCCACGATTTAGAGATCTGATATTAGTTCGATTGCTATGTGGGTGTTTCAGTTATTCGGTTCGGCTTACAAGGTTTTCAAACGGAGGTATCTTCGTAATCTCGGTGAGATTGTCCCAGATCTCTTCGTTGATCCAATTCGGGAAGGGGTTCGGGATCTGAGTTGCCTTGTCCATCACAATTCCTCCTTTCAAGAAGAAGCCCCACTCCTCACTCGTGATTTCTCCAATTCTCATAAGAATCTTGGCACATATCTGCAGGCAGGAGAGAACTTTCTCAGCACTGCCCACATCCCATCCAATTTTGGAACAATTCCATCCTCAGCACCGAGGCAAAACCTTTCCCAACAGAAGACACCGACGGCTTTCAAAATACCTGAAGCGACAGCAACAACTTGTGCTTTCCGAAAAGCCCACGAGTCGTGTACTTGTAAACGGCATAAGTGTGAAACTCATTAAGCCCTTTGATCCGCTCGTTGATGTTATCAGACCTGAGTTAGGCACATCCATCAGTCGAGAAGAAGCACTTCACTTCAGACTAATTGGACAATTCCATGAAGTTCTAGCTTCTTCTGCTTGTTGTTGTGTTCGACTGGAGAGTCGAGCTTATCCAAGTAAAGAGATTCTCGCATAAGCTTTCGACGGACCTCTTCACATAGGATTCAACGAATGGATGTAGAACTCACTTGGCAGATTTGGCTATCGATATGAGGAAGAGTTCCGTGTATGCTTCCAAGGAGAACTGGTACATGGGGTCGATCAGTACAAGCTCGATGAGGATGAAGTAGAGCAGGGCAGCACGTTCAGCGCAGGGCTTGTAAGCGGAACTGGCAACTTCTATTTTTCTAGCAGTTATCTCGGCAACTTCCAGCGATTCTTTCACCTGCAGACCATCCTTGCCTTGGTTACAGTAGAAGCGCGAAGAAAAAAGTTCATGAGATCTGAAATTCTGTATTAAGGGCTCCCGCGTGTTTGCCTGGATTAAAAAGACCAAGGTTGGAGAGTCAAGAAGCGCTACAAAACCTTCTCCCATGTTTCTTTCGAAGTATCGAGAGTGGCAATCAACTCCAGGTTGTCCAACATATTGCCCTCAGCAGTCGCGAGCAAGCGTAGAATGTCGTCCTCACACTTGATCTGTGTTTTCTTTCCTGTGGACACCTGCATTGACGAACAGGAGTTGAATGGGACTTGATTCATGAGGTTACAACGTGAGGAATTTCTCCTCACAGTCGATTGAGAGAACACGGATCGCTGCTCCACGAGTAATGGAGCTTACCAGAAGCTTGCAGTTTTACCTTTCCATCACTAAAGTTACGATCCGCTAGTAGAGATGTGTTCTGGGTGAACAATGTGCGTAGATGACATGTAAGAGAGATCTTACAATAACGATTAGCTCGTTTCTCTGCTTGTCCAAATCTGGTCTCTCCTTCTGTACCACCAGCGTCAACAGCTGATTCTCTAGACTGCTCTCTTTCACTGCAAAGTTGATGATGCTGGTCTTGGTGGAGATCTCTGGAGGAAAGTGTGGATTTGCAAGCTTCGTGGTGATGTATAGCTTGAAACTGAAGTTGTAATCCAACTCTTTGTCTCCAAGCCGGATAAAGAACTGCCCATTCAAGTAATACAGAAATTGTCAGGCGTGTTCATAAGTTCGTATATATGCCTTCTGTATTTGCAGATCTCTTGGAATGGAGTCAGGATTAGGACCATGCTCAGAAATTTCTACAAATGTCGAGCTCCAGGGATGGATCTATGGATCAGAACAGGAAAGAAGTAGAGCTTGATCCTTACGTTGGCACCTCGCTGTATGTATGACCTTGCAAGAATCGGCTCGAGAGCCGGGTCGACCTCTTCGTACACATCTTGAAGTAGCACTGGAAGCCCTTTCTGTAACGCATTTTCCATCACTCTCATCATGTTGTCACTCTGTCCCAACCAAAACAAGTCACTCGTTGACTTGAGAACGGTTGCCTTGACAAGCAGGGAACGGAAGCTCAATGCTCCAAGAATATTTCCACTGAGATGTAAACGAAGAGCTTAGTGCTCGTCTACTCCTTATGATATTCACAGGGATTCGAGTCTACTGGCTTATAAGTTCTATAAGCCAGCAACGATACGTGTTGAAGTAGATCTATCAAGAGGACGCTCTTCTTGTACGAATTTTTCATCACATCAACTTATCCAAACTTTGACTTACTTGTAAGTCCACAACTTCAAGGCCATGTTGCGCTTCCATGTTCTTTATCCACTTCTTTGCTTGTTCCTGGAATAGTTACCAGGAGCCGGGTCAATTTCAGCAATAAGTTTGAACGGTTTGTATATAAGCGATCGCGGGGGATATTCGTTTCGTAGGAGTTCTCTATATGTTAGTTCATTTCCACGATTTCTCAGACCCTCAATTGCTTACAGTTTGAAGCAGCATATTCGGCCCTTTGGGATGAAGGTTCCACCTGCGCCAGCCTTTCTATCAACTAATTATGTTACCATTTCTCGTGCCGGTCGGTTGGTGATAACATCATCGAGAACTACATGCTGATGAAGAGTTTCTCTGAGAGACTATGCACTCAGTGGTTCGGAATCGGATTGTTTATTATTCAGTATTGACTGCCTCTCCGATAGCTGCACTCTTAATGGAGCTTCACCTGAGGGTCAATCATCAGAGGCCATCTGTTGCTGCGAGTGACAAGCACACCGTTCTCGGAGGAGAACGCATCAGCAGGTAAACCTTGAATGTTCCATTCTCTCACGTCACCAGCATCCGCCAAGAATGAGTTGAATGAGAAGCCAGGCGAGGAGGGAATAGCCAGTCGAATCACCTGCGTGCAGAGCAATGCAGTGTTCGCATGGTCATATATAAATGTAACCCGCTCTAATGAACAACTTGCGTTAATTGAACGGCGTTCAGTAGTGAACCTCGGCAACCCAGCCAGTGACGAGGTCATCTCGGTACTCGGAAGCGAAGGGCCCAGAATACGAGAGGCATGCTGCTGCTACCAGGCAATCTCCTGGCAGCTTCTTTATTCCCTCCTCGAAATTTATGATTGAAGCTTCCCATCTTTCCTTCTCTCCAGCCAATCCAGAAACAAGTTTTTCTGCCCGAAACAATTTCACCTGCAGCATGATGCAAAGACCGTGGTCACCCAACAGAAACATCATGGCCCTCATTGCGCTAAATACTGGTCCACGTTTCCATTTGACAATTGTCGATATGGAAACGTAGGGCGGTAGGCAGTCAACCCGCACGACACTCTAATTCTAAAGCCAGTACTGACGCATTATATTCTTACACTGAGGTCATCCAGTTCTGCTTGAAGAGCCTCCTTGGCAGCTATAGACTTATCATATTTGTCCTTCAGAGCCTGGATCTTCGCCAGAAGCTCCGCAAGTTGGTTTCTGCACGGGGTCAGGAGCAATAGCACAGCTTTTCAGGAAATACAATACGAAAGAGTTAGATTGTCGGTCGAAGTAAATTCGCTATCATTGAGGGATGTATCATACAAGAAAGACGAGTAGCTCACGAGATTCCTCACTTTCCGACTGAACACAAATGCCTGCCCTCTGTTTACCGAGCATATGATAAGAGTAGAATGAATCGAAGGCGTACTTGGCCTTCTGTAAAGACGCTTCCTGTTTGGCAAGGTTGTCCTGCGCGTTTTTCAGTTTTATCTTCTTCGGCATGACGTCCTTGTTTATGTATCCGTATGTTTCCATAGCACGGACCTGCAATATAAGCGAGTACAAAATTCACAAGCGATCTTGTCTTGTTCGGAAAACCAGTAATTGTCTTTATGAACTGTTATTTATCTCTTCTTGTCGAGAACATACCAAGTGTACCATTACCTTTTCTAAGTACGAGAGGAGTGCTGGAGAACTTACCCACAAGCAGAGACCTTTGCAAGCACTGGAGACTCTACCGATGGTTTCTGGCACAAACTCCGGCTGCTTTGTGAACTTCGCAATTTTTTTAAGGAGCGGATCGTCCTGTAAACAGGAAATCCATCGAAAGTAAGAATGAAACTGATTGGGCCCGGGAGAGAACCTCAGACCCACAGAGCGTGGTCAAAACATTGTCGCACCCCAAAGAGGTCATGATATTACAACTGCTCGTATTGATAATCGGTCTTTGAGCCTTGCGGATCAGCCTCACACGAAATCGGAAGATCACAGACTGAAGGTTTACCAGTAAGTCTTTATCATAAGCCATGAGATTCTGCAGAAACTGAGAGTCTCCGAGTTCTTTCTTGGCCGACTCCCAGGTGGCTGCCTTCTTGAGCACTGTCATGACAGCTGATAACGTCATCTCCACCAGAGCAGGCGGTTTTGCATATGCCTTCACCTCGCTCAGATCCTTCTTCGTGAGAACATTCAGTGCCGCTTCGGCAGCATTCAGCGCCGGCATTGCCTTGTCAAGATCTTGTTGACAATCTAATGCTATAGCATTACATACAACGGCTTCCTTCTCAATTTGTGCCGCCTCTGCGTTGACCTGTATTGTCATGAGTCTTCTCGTCAGGGATCTGGTCATGTGTACAGCTCAGTATGATCTGGTGATGAATAAACTTCATCTCAGAACTTCTGGATCTCTTTCCCGAGGTGTCGTCAACTAGAAAGACTCCGAAGGTTTGATCTTTGCAATGAAGAATCGCCATCAAGGACATCTCACTGTCTTTACTCTTCGTCATAGGCAAAGAAACTGTTCAGTCTACTCTCAGCAAAAGATCTGCATTCTTTTCTAGTTCTAACGCAACTGGAAACATCACACACAAAATATTCGCAGGAACAAGAGGGTGGCGGTAACACAGCTAGCGTAAGCGCTCTCCAATTGTTGATGTATATCACAAATATACACCCCACTGTGTCCACAAACCTCTTATATATGATTCTTGTCAGTTCATGATTGAGGTTGGACGGATTCAGATTCTGGAGGATTTGCTGGCCTTTCTGCTCGGACAAATGATGGGTCTCTCCATGGTTCCATGATATGATAGGAAAAGAAAAGGAAACACTAACATAAAAAAAAGGTAGAAAATTGCCTTTATCTCCTGATCGTCGACAATTCTTTTCTCCGTAACAATCTGCACAAGCACTTCTTCACATTCCTTCTTCGCCTGAGCAACAACAACTTGCTTCTCTTGGCACACAATCTGCATCTTTGCCACTTGCTCTCTTGTTTCCATCAGGGTTGACAGACCCCCCTTGAGTTTATCCGCAGCATTGCGGTTATACTGTTTCTTCTCTGCAAGCAGCTTACGATATCTGGAATCGACAACCATGCAGACCTTGAAATTAGTTGAGTCATGAAGCGTTGTATTGGCCGAGGATATAAGAAATGCTTTAGCGGGTTGGCGAAGAAAAGAAATTTGCATCTCGCATACGGTGGTGTACATCCTGGACTAGACAGATTTCTGGAAAATGTCTGCAGGGTCCTTAGTTCGTGTTTTAGAATGATTAACAGACTGGGCAGAAAAACGTACCCTTTGGCGAATTCAAGGTAGCTGGTGGGTGTAACGTAGTTCTTGCGTTTCACTTGAGAAAACATCTTAGCTGACATATTTACGACAGACATGTGTATGGTAACAAATATATTACAAACAGCGGATTTGACTTCCGCTGTTCCTAGATTCTGCTCGTCGGCCATCAATCGCACTGCCACTTCAGATAGCGCATCTTCTGGCCAATCCAGGAACCTGCAAGATGGAACCTTCGTATATTGTTACTTCATATTGTTTGAATCTATTCATTCTTCAGATGCGAAATCTCCTTCTAAGAAATCATAGTCTGCCTCCCTTGGGAGAAGGAAATTATATGAACTCCAACATTGACATGTGCAGCAGATAAATTCCTTATGGAGCAGGGGAGACATTGTTCCCTTAGTTATAGTCTTCGTATGGAACACTATGTCAGTGACATATCTGACAATCATTTGGCTGAAATGGGGCACAATATTTAGCACTATTTGCACCACTTGGTAACGAGAATTACCAATCAATAGTCGTACAGTTGACGAGTCCCGGAAACATCTGAAGCCTCTTCTGAAATTGTTGCGAAACGGGGCTGAGACATAAGACCACATGAAGACTTTCCCTTACTTTCTCTATGAAGTAAGTGAAAAGATCGTCATCAGTCTCACCGGCACCCGCCTTTTTGGCAATAGGACGAATCGTGTCGAAGATCATAGTGAGATCGTCCTTGTTAAAAAGATTAGGAACCTTCAATCCACCAAAGTCAAGGTCAACTGAACTGAACAATCCATTTACGAAAATGAACCATATCATCATTCTAGTCTAGAAGTGTCACGCGCTGATATCTATTAAAAATAGAAAAAGGTTCATCATTAATTGAAGCTACGCAATAAAAACATAATTCTTCATTTGTAAGAAAAATCGAAGTACCTCTCCAGAACTCAAAATGTTGTTGATATCCTCAAGAAACGTTTCTTGAACTATTTGTGTATCATCAAACAAAAACACAGTAGGAACTTTGAATTCACTCAGTCCTGCTTGTTGGAACAGTAACTTGAGATCATCATGAAACTGAGATGAAAGGTAGTTATTGGTGATCCGAATTTGGAAAACCTGCAAGATCATCCAAGAGTTTCATAGCTTCAATTACCTTTCTCATTCAAATTTTTTTTTCCCTTTACTTTTGATAGCGGGAGATTCCGCTAGCTTCAAGCATTTTGAGGATTTATCAGTTTTTTGTTCCAGCTGTCGCAGATGTGGCTAGACGCCTCAAAAAAAGACTCCATTTAAAGCATACACATTGACCGATCAGTTGTCAAGGTTTTACTTATAATACTGGCTGAATGTCGTTCTGAGCGTGAGCATCACTTCCGTATATTAGCAACTTAGCTGACACTTAAAGAAAGAGTTTAATAATATACTAAAGTTCACAGAGAATGCGAGCAAACAGAGACACACTCGGTACAATGTTTTCAAACCTTCATATCACCCAAAAATGACGCCAATTTCGTTAAGCTTTTACGCCCGCTGCCTCCGACACCGACAAGAAGCATGTGGCCACGCGGCTGAGTTATAACACGATGAATGCGACAAATGTGCTCCATTGCGTCTTTGAAAAGCACCTTCGTTGTTACACGAAAGAAAGACATTGTCACAAACGCGATTAAGGAAGCCACATCCCCAGTGATCAAAAGTGATCGAGAAGCAAAGTTTAGGATGAAAGAGCTATAAAAATTAACAACTGTGAGCATGATAAGTTTTCGAATTGAAGTAAAAGCCCTGTGAACTTCACTTGTTATGAAGTGGAGAAATGAGTTTGTCTTGACCGAGAAAATGCTTACTAGATCCATGCCAAATATGCCCGGCTGATTTTTGCACTCTTTTAGACAATCTTCAAGCACTTCTTTCAGCTCTTTGAAGCCTGGAACTTGTTCATATTTGGCGTCATCTAATCCTGGCTCCATACATCTTGTAATTAATGGCCTGAATTTATCCTGGCCAAAGACTGTTTTCCAATCTGTGTTGAAGTTGTCCTTCAGCTTGGAGTTCAAAAGATCCTGTATTTATCGTGCGAATATGTGACCATCAATAATCCACATACAAGACTTCTGATCGTAAGCCATGAACCATAAGATAGAACAAAGATTTCAGGAGTCCAACACTTCAAAGGGAAAGAATCACATAAGAGACTCCGCATTAACGATTTAAAATATGTTTTACCATCTTCATTCAAGTCCGTCTAGCTGAGTTATGATTGAAGGTCTCAATAAAAAGCCTAAGCAGCAGAGAAAGCTTTCGTCTCTTAGGCAGACAAAATCTCGTGAGGTTGACTGATTAATTTTTTTTTCTAAAAAACGGCACAATTTATCATCGCTTACCCAAAGCCATTGTCTATCCACGGGATCCCACATTCGATCACCATACACACGTAGACATTCGTGACAAAATAGTTGAAGCATGGAGACTTTGGTGTGATAAACATCCTTGTTGCCATTGAGAAGTCCTTGAATAACCTGAAGACACGTAGGCGGCACAATTACGACAACTGGATCGAGTATCAAAAAAATTGTCTCCACTTACTGTGAAATGTTTCTTTAGGTTGATCTATCTGGGTGAAATATTCGATGAAGCCTTTGCTGGAAAGAAAATTTTATAAACGGAAAAGTCAAGTTGGAGTTATCCTCAAGGTCTTCTTTGCTATGTGCAAATTCTTCCAGGTCAGTAAGAGGAGTAATAACGAAGTTCCACAAGATTTTTCGTTTCCTTGTAGCCTACCGCAAGTACAGGGCAGGCATACAACCTGAAAAATCATTCCATTGAAATCATTTCAATCTGGCGATGCAAAATGCTAGGATATTCACTCGTACTGCTTTTCATCGAAAGTAAAAGGGTTTACCTTCGCCAGATCACGCATGTTAAAGATGTAGTGACCTTTGCTTGGAGTCGGCAACAATTCAGAAAAGATAGTGGTAAAAACGTTGATGCAGACCATAATCAGGTTTTCTCCCATCTGCTTTACTTCAGCTTCAAAATCTGCTAGTTTGGCTAGGAGAATGGTTCCAAAAATTCTTCTCATCTGCTTATCATTCGGAGTGGTGACATTGAGCTGTTCAAGAAATTTGGCGTGCGTTAGGTGTGAGTTTCAAAATATCTCTGAAGCAAATAGAAAGGCATCTTCAACACAACGAGTTAGAAGCATGGTAACGATATGTGTGAAGCCCAAATTTAGGCTAGATAAAACAAGCCATTTGAGACCAAGCTAAAAGTTTATGTACACAGATATTTAGGACAACAAGCGAGCTAAGACCCTGAGGCTAACATCTGGATCTACAACAAGGTTTGCAGATCACCTTCAAGTTTAACCTTCAGGACTGCATAGGTACTAACCATGTGAGAAATGTAACATAGAAAGTAAATATGAACTTCTAAGATTCGCAGTGTTTTGAAGATTTAGAAAATCAGATTGTGGTCCATATAGATCCTAGATGATGTCTCTACAACAGCAAGCCCTGTTTAGAGCTTCCCCATTTTAGATAAATAAATGTTATTACCACCGTCACATCTGACTAATTGAAGAGTTCACAGGTGTTGGATTACGCAGATTTACTTTAATCTTTGTAATTAAATTACTCTACGGTGTTACTCTGAGATATTGATCAGGTATTATTTCGCCTGCTTCTCATAGCCCACCTGGGGGTAAAGCGGGTTGATAGTAAGCTCTGGCTAATCGAGAGGAGTCAATAGAAAGGTCAAGCACTGATGGCGAGATATGTAGAAGATATCAAATCAATATGTTGTCCAGACTATTCTTTGAGCTTGCTGTAAATTAATCAGGTAAGAGAGCAAATATTGCCCGTGATCATCTTCTCAAGTAACTTTAGGATGATTGAAATGTGTAGATGGTGATATCATCTAGCTGAAATTGGGTTGGATCTTAGTTCAACGTGGAGACTACTAACACATTTAACAATCTCACCCCATAAGCAGAGCTCAGAGTGTACATGACGATTAGCTTGAGTGGCAGTAAATTGAGTCAAATGCAAAAAATGTCACATGACCTACCGTGGTAAGGTAGACACATCTGGTAGCGATCCATCTAGTTCTCATGTCTACAATCCATACCACATTTTACATTTAAGTGCCTGAAAGCCTAGACAAGAATGACTAGGTTATGTCCTCGATGAAGAGGCAATCTTTAGAGAGCGAGTCTTGAGTTTACCAAAGAGAAGCAAGCTTGAACTCGAAGAGAAATCTTGCTTCTGCCACCTCCAGGAGGCGCCATTGCACAAAGAAGTTGACAATTTTTGATTTGTTTCACTTCTTGTTTCATGCGGTCGTACCAGAATCCATTATCAATCCAAAGCTTGAGCAACTCCAACGCGGGCATGAATCCAAACTGCCACACCAACAGAAATGGTTGTAAATAAGATCAAACGCTGCATCCGAAGCAAAATCAAGATCAAGGTGAACTTCATTTCCTATGTACGAACGTTATTTGGCATCATTTAAATCGTCCCCTCTCAGCCTAGCTGACAAGACGAGAGATAAGACAATATTTAAGTCCTTCAACTTACCACACTTTTTTTCGGCATGTTCAAATCATCAAGGAAACAGACCAGTTTCTTGCCGCCAGGTGGTGCAAACACTCCCCTGGTCCGTTTCTCGAGTCTTCCTTCGATTGTTTCCTGCGTTAGAAGGTAGGATTCTCTAGTCACATGCGTATGTCTACAAAAAAATATTCTTTCTTCACCCGTAGTAAGTACCATGTATCACGCCAAATTCTTAACATGCTCATTATTGGCGCTAAACAAACCACATTCTTGAAGAATATACTACAGTAGTCCAAGTATGAAGTGGATTAACTAATTAGCTTCAGATTTTTCTAGTTTTAGATCAATGATGAATGGCTTATTCTCGCGCTTGCGAGAGAGGTGTCAGCAGCATCTTATAACCCATGGACACCGCATGTTCTGATCCTTCACATAAAGAAATGGACAAATCTGTTCTAACTAGTTTAGTTTTGAACTACTCAGTTGCACATCGAAGCGTGCCTCATTTCACTAAACATCATGGGGGCAAGGAACCAGACTACAATCTTCAAATTGAAAGGACGTGATTGCATTCGAATGCCTTGGGATATATCCATCATAATTGGCATATCTATCTAGGAGCGTTCGATTCCGTGGTCCAAAAGTAAAACTGACTCACAGAGAATATAAGAAGAGCTGGATCATGACGAACCACACCTGAAGACTGTTTGATGACGTCTGCGCGGAGAAATTCATAACCATTGAAGCTAATCCTTCGGGCAAAGTCACTAGAACAGTGCCTATGATAAGAGTTTTCCCAACTCCTACCCTTCCAACGACCAATGTATGTCTACTTGCTGTAACTAACGTTTTTACAAGAAAATTAACCCTCACCTGCACAGATGCGTAGACATACTTACATCAGTCCACTAAACTTTCAACAAATCTAAATGTAGTTACATACAACAAGCGCATTTTCCGGGCTAATAATTCATAAAATATAGCTCATTCACAACAATTTATTTCCTTCTATTGAAGAATATAGTGGTGCCAAGACAAAGGTTCTTCATTCTGACAAATAGACTTGACTTTCTAAGTCGTAAGGACTAAGTTTGATGTAGCATAAGGAGGTAGATGTCTTAACTGTATCTACTGTAGGAACTTGAATTCTGAAGAAGGGAGTTCCTGGAGTGATCTTCCAGTTAGGATTAAGCTTTTCTTCCCAAAGAGTCAGAACCTTTTTTTTGGGATCCACCCAATAATCAAAAACGGTACCGGTGGCTGGAAATCTGCGAGCAAAAACTGGTTGCTGAGTTACAGAAATCTTTAAGAAAAGAAATGTGTATTACATGTAAACGAGAAACGTAATTTCATGATTCTTTAGGATGCACAATTTAGTTCATAATATTATTTTTGATTGTGTATTTTTATAGATGCAAGAAGATACAAATATACAAGAAGCAAGCGGTAACACCACAAACCTTGGGTCGAAGTCTCTCATAAACATGTCGAAGTTTGAGCGACCTTCCTCATCAACACTAGCTCCAATGGACCAAGTCAGGCAGAACAAAAACCAAGTCTCTACAAACACAACATATTGTTCTCCATCTGCCGAACTGACTCCATTTTCGGGAATAATCAAGGCATCAATGAGCACACATAATGTAACCACACTGTTGAGTACATCTATAGGAACGGTTTCTTTGCACTTTGTCAATCGACACTTTGTGGCTGCATCCACGTATCTTTCAAACAGTCTGCGATAAGTTGCTACCAAAACCTACACCAAACGACCCCGCATGATATTGTTGAGCAGTCTATGGAAAGTTGTCAGAAACAACCATTTGCCGTTTAGGTTCAGATCAAGGTGATGATCAAATTAAATCTTCTGACACATTCTGGTCATATGTAAACTAAAGTGTAAATCTGGATAGCAACTCACCGGGTCTACTTTGGCTGCCACTTTACGTTGTAACCAACTCTCAGCATATGGCCACCAACCCAGATCCTCAACATTCAGGTATATCATACCAGCACGACTGACTGTTGCAGGAGAAGCTTGTGACAGGTCTTCCACTTCAAAAAGCAATGAAACCTTGTACATTCAGGACGAGGAATCTCAGTAAGTCGCATGCAAGTTCTCATGTGAAAGAAATTGGAGTACACCTTGATTACAGCCCCAAGATTGGACATATGCTTACCATTTTTATCTTATAAGGATTTAAAGACATATGCTGACCACTTAAGAATTGAAGGAAATTGTCACTGTAAGGGGACCTAGTAACCAGGCCACCCACATAAGCAGACTAGAACTCAGATGGAAGAATAGAGAATGAATTTCCAATGCGCAAAAGAATTTCTTGAGGGGAAGTTTATCATTCTGGGTATTGATAGAAAGGTCTTGCCAAGTAAGTACTAGAGAAAAATTTGAGATGATTGAAAGATGATTTGGAACACGTACGAAGAAGTCTTATACATTTCAAAACCATGTTTCTTCCATTCTAAACGAATTAAAATTAAGAGGTGGACTCTTGTTTTACGAATTTTGGTTTACATTATCAACATCAGCCCCTTCAAATACAGAATCTGCATTTGAAGGGATTCCATACTTTGAGCATAAGGCAACAACTTATCCAGGTCATAACTAGCTGATGTACCTGCATTGGCATATTGATTCTCTCTCCATTCAGGAGCGTGAGGATCTTGTTGTCATCAAGCAGCGTATTCATGGACTCTATCCACAATGTGTCCACTGGTCCATCAAACATGATCCACTTACAGTCCAACGCTTCATCAGGGCAGACTCTTCTCATTATGGATGCAAGTATCCCGTCAATCCATTCTCCGGTCAGCTTGCTTGTGTAACCATAAATCTCATCATTTGACAGAGCAAGTGAATTCATTATAAACACTGACGTATGCTCCCAGAAATCGCCCACATGACCTGCGTCTTTCAGACGTCCCTGAGCATTTTGCAGGCTTCTCCAAGCTACGGTTTTCCCGGATCCTGTCCTCCCCACCAGCATGTTTCCATGCCTCGCTAGCATGCAATCATACAGCTGTAAACGCAATAAAGGACATCATCAAATTGTCGTAGTGTTACTGGAAAATTGATTAGAGGTGCCAAAAGCTAGATCGTCAGTACGTAAACACATGGGTCTGCTTGTTCCAAGAGGATCTGTTATGTTTCAGCGAATCCATGGTGAACTAAATAGAGCATGGGTGGCTGTAATTGTAGCGTTGTATGCTTTCTTCAAGTAAAGAACTGTGTTTGCACTTATGCACAAACAGCTCCTAGCAATGTTTTTGACACTGGTGTACTTTCGAGTCTAGACCATTCTTGAGCATCTGTGATCTTCATTTGAGTTCAGAGTATACTCTATCCAGCGTCAAGCTTGTGCCTTTATTAATGAAAAATAGTAAAAGTGCTTGTGAGGGAGGTCTCTACTTGGCAATTTAGCAGAGGTGTAAACTGAGAAGGGGGACCCAAGTGCGACCTTGAACTAGACTGCTTGTCATCATGGAAGATTGGAATCAGACAGGAGAGGTAGCAGAAAAAACGAATCATTACTAATTACTATTCTGGCACGTGTGTCGTAAGAGTAGTAATACGGTGTGTTTAAGCATAACGCGAAAACTAAATAACAGACTTACCTGAATGACTTTCTGGACAAAAGGAGGTACCACTTGTAGTCCCCGAGACACAAGATCTTCTTCGATGGCTTTTCTCAAAAACTCACTTTCCTTCGGTGCCAGCTCCAAACCGGGAAATAGATCTGACAACAACGCATTGAAGAGGGGAAGATCTGCATATATAAGTTTTGGCTTGATAAGATCTCTCATAGCCCGTTGCAATATAACATCCTCCGGTAAGTCAGGGTCCACCCTTTTCGTCGATCCAGCTGCTCGAGCAATGGGTATAACAAAGGATCGAAGCCCGTAGTCATAATGATCCTGCTTTGAGAGCTGCCTCTGAGAAAGCTCCATGACAGCTATCACCTTCTTCGCAAGAACCTGAATCAATCCCTTCCCATGAGTTGCACTGGATACCAAGAAAAATAATTCACATGGAGATTATGGTTGTCTGTCACAGGTGGAAGGAAGCAGCATGTACTAAACTAGAGAATTTGTCAAGCTAAAAATAAACCAAAAAATTGGACTTTTAACCAACCAATTCTTTCGCTAAACCATGTCTTCACATTACAAACATAAGGTTACAGCGTTGTTGCCGAACCTTTGCGGTTTGAAAACCTTCGCTAAAGAGCATATTCTCTGCAATAAGTGTAAAATCAGGAAGCATCATGGAAACTGGCCTCAACATCGCCTTCAAGTTTTCTGGTAGCTCACTACGACCTGCATATCCAGGATTCATAGTGACAAAGATTCCGCAGCTTCGAATGAGACGCATCTCAACCCCTTCGAAGACGAATCGATCAAGACCCAGCTTAATGGCACTCATCACTGAGGCAATTTGAGTAGCTACCACAGACAACACCTCCACCTCTATCCGATTAAACTCATCGAGACACACCCATGCTCCAGTTTGAGCAACTCCAGAGAAGATTTTTCCTGTCATTTTGTAGTCCACTCCATCCGAACAATTAAACACAATAACGTACCTGCAAAATGTCCACCATGTCTTTGACAGTAAGAGTCACACTTTTTTCTACGAATAAAGACATAAACTATTCATAACATTTTCACATGATCACTTAGCTGTTTAGCTCTCCAATAAAACTGACGGTATAGATCATCACCTGGCGAGTGCTTTGCCAAAATCTTTCACAGTTTCAGTCTTCCCTGTACCGGCAGGACCAAGAGGATTTCCTCCTCGGCGAGTGAACATAGCCGCTCCAAGTGTGATGTAGCACCGATCTGTCAATGGAGTCACCACAAGGCGGCCGTTGTTTCCTTGATATTCATAGCCATAGATAAATCTTGACAACACCTGCACATGGCACGGAAGTTTTACCCTCTGAAAAAATCCACTTTTGCACGAAGAAGACACTATTCATTGTCCTGGCTAAGAGTTAAATCACTAACAAAATGTACGCTTGCTTGGCTTAAACTGTGAAATCTCTGAAAAGAAGACAAAGTCTCTCACAATTTGACAAGGTCAAATTGTGAAAGACATATCCGTATACTGCCTAAACACTCTTACATTAAAACTTACTGACATCACCCGGTATTAAGGTAATATCTAAGGCAAGCGTCTTACTAAGGAAATCACATCACGCTACCAAGTTAAAACAAAGTGTAAAGTAGGAAAAGATGAAGAAAAACTCACTTGCTTAATCGCCACGTCATTGTTCTCCCAATAAAACCTCAACTGAGATGACCATTCGAATTCTTCAGGAGAAGCACATCCCACCTTAACTAGCTTCTCGATCACATCTCGTGAATGTACTTCAATTGTTATCAAAGCTGTCTGCACGTATCAGGGAATTATCTTATATTGAAAATTCTTTCAGGGGTATCTGGATAAGTAACAAAAAAGAAAGTACTTAATCGCATGAGATTCTTCGTCAAACGCCTGAATGTTATTATTATAATTATACGAACTCACTTATAGCTTGCATCAGGTCTTGTAGTAGAGTTTCCTCCCCATCACTATCTTCCACAAAAGTAAATGGACACACTGGATGAAGTCTCACCACTTTATTCCGATCAATCTTAGTTAGTTTCATACGAGTCATGGCGGTCAATTTATTCAGATAACTGATCCATTTCTTGTAAAGCTTTCGTAGAGCTCCCTTGCTTCCAGCTGCCATTTGCGTGAGAGCTCTCTCGGAATCTGTGGTCCACTTTATTTGCCCAGCACTGAAGGGACAAGTCACTGAATCAAAACATCCATCATCACTTGATCTCACTGAATCTCAACGATTATAATCAACGAAGTAACAGACAAAATTCGAAGTACTTTTTTCGTTGCACATGTCACCCTTGCCAACCTGATTAAACACTGTCCAGGATTCTCTTTCACCCACTTCTCCTTCTTCGGCGTTTTGGTTTCCTCCAGAGTCTGAAAGAGATGTACTTTCACCGCCGCTTGCATCGCCAACTCAACCTATACCAGATGTTATTGAAGTCAAAGATTGAAGTGGTCTCAAAGGACTTTTATTGTGAGAAGCATCTTTGAGTGAGGAATGAGCAGAAAAGATTCGCCTCTGCCGACTCAAGGTTGTAACACAGCTCAGAACTCTTTACTTTTCTTCCCCCTCTCAAGCAGAAGGGGAAACACAAGAAATCCATATGAATCACAACTACATCTTGTTTCCACATCTGGGCAACAATACTCACCAGAATAAGCCAATCCTCCGGTCGAGTGTCCAGAACTACAGGTGTTGAATACGGAAGGTACTCTCCATCCGGAGAGTATATTCCAGAAGCTTCATAATGTCGCCGGCCATCTTTCCCAGGTTCATGCATTTCTAGTTTCTTGATCCCTTCGTAGCACTTTTTCAAGTGCGGCTGGGCACCAACATACGCATTAGTCATGAGTCCGGGACTGCCAAGAAACTGACATACCGTAGTACTTTGTTTGTTCCGGACTGGAAGTCACCACAGACCTCTTTATTGATCTGTGACCCAGCCATAAGTGATCTTATGTGGTTTTAAGCTCAAAATTGTGACCTGAACACACATGAAGTGAACCCACCTAAAGGTAGAACCTGCCTAAGTCACACCTACTCAGTCTATGACACTTGTCGTGGATATTTCGTTTTCTGTATGAGCTTCGACAACAATCAAATCAATATACAAGTACACATGCATTCTATAGCATGTGCACCGCCGTTAAAGCTTGCCACGCCTTCCAGATATCACCCTTGCATATTGAGTAGAATCATTTGAATCCATTCTTAAGAGGAAAAGTGTGGACAAGATCATTTTCTCGTGTGAATGGGTCTTGGACACTGGATCTAAAAAATCTATATCTTGAGTAGACCGATCTTGTCAAAAACCTTGACTTCTAAAGACGTTCATGCATCTGAGTGTTACCTGCACATTGCGAGGGTCCTTCGCTTGACCGAGAATGTCGAGAAGGTTCTCATTTGAAAGAAAGTAAAAGCGCGGAAATTGTTGACGTTTATTTTCAAGGTAATTATCTAGAGATTTTTTAATCATCTCCAGACCTTTGTCCAAATCCATGAAAGTTTTCAGCAAGTCAGGTTTACAAATCGCCTTTGTTGCAACTTTTTCTGCCTGTCAACAGGAAGAAATTGTAGGAAGAATAATGATTATTAGGTTTTGATCTTGCGGATTTCTACCACTTACTTTCTGCATGATCCCTTTTGAATTTGTTTTCTTCAGAGTATCACAGTGTCCAAAAATTGCAATGTCACTAAAAGAACAATATTATACTGAAACCAGAGAAACCAACGAAAGAGAATATGAAGATGACTTGCCCCGATCGTATTGATTGTACTTATAAATAAGTCATTGACGCCATCAAATTTGGCAGACTCTGCAGGTAACTGCTTCCGGATATCCTCGGATCCGATAAATATGTTTTGCAGATAAGCCCATGATCGTTGGACCTACATGATAAACAATTTTTCTCTTTGATACAGAATCGGCTAATTGCACTTACTAAATAGTCATTGCAGAAGTTCGAATGACTGATAGACCTAATATAGTTGAGTCGAATAAGACAAGTTTGTAATCGATTCGATTTTCTGAATAACCATCCCTGCTAGCTAGCGTGTTCGTCCAAACTGATACTAAGGCTATAAACCTTAAACAAAACCCTTACAACCAATGACTTATGTGATGATCCAATGAAAGGAAGATAAAGCTGTTATTCTCGTCAAATATATGAAACCGAGTGGGATATTTGGTTGATAGAGTGATACGCAATGATAAGGTACAAGCGAGCTGAGTACCTGAACGATCATTTCAACTGTTTCTGACAGCAAGGATAAATCCTTTTCCCACTTGTTGATGTCTGCAGCGAAGTGTATATGAAAGCGGTTTGCTTTCATGGACGACAACGCTAACCTATTCTCTTCCAGTTGAGCAAATAGTTCTTCCGTTCCCCTCAACCTCCACACCTGCAAGAATAATAGATGTTATAGGCCTCCAGAACGGAAGTTGTCCTTGTGAATTCATCAGAATCAGGCAATACTGTAACTGAGTTACAGTAAAATGTGAGTAATGGATTCAGTTAATGGATTTTACTAAATATTTCCTTCATGGTTACTACAGGACTGAGAAGTCACCAGCCAATCCGTTTTAGGGTTTCGGTAATGAGTTTCGAGGCTCAAAAAATGAATATACTCTAATTGAAACACGCTCTTAATTTCTTTCAAATGTTGCTCTATCAAGAAAAGTAACTATTCTAGGAGTACAAAGGTACTTGGCCCCCCTATAATGTTGCTTCTTGTTGTCCCTGGATCATGTGTAAGCAGCCCCTTAGGAGCATTGCTCAGAATCTACCTGAGGGTCCGGTTAGGTGTGAGCAACCTATGGCAACTCCAAGAGAGGCCAAAACTATCTTTAAATCACTCCGTTTACTGAAATCAAGCCCAAGTCTTGCGACTCTTCAGACCCTACCTGAGGGTGAGTGGGGGTCTAGAAAGGTAAGGCTATAGAAAGAGAGTCAGTGGGAGCATCAGGGGAGACACTCGATCCATCTAACACAATGCTGCAAATGGAATACGAAAAGGCTGTGGCCCCATGACCAAATTGGTTAACACATTTGAGAATGAGTTGTATGAATCTTCTACGGGTCAAGATCATCCCATATTCATATATCAAAATTCGTAATACAGCACTTCCTCCTGATAGAGAACCAAGAGAACAAAGAAATGTCGGAAAAACGTCATACCCCTTTCTCTTCGACCATATCCAGCTCAAACGTAGCCCAAACTTCAGCAATTTTCCCAATGGCTTCCTCTATTGCCAGCTCTTTACTAGCTGCAACACTTAGCTCACAAATAAACTCCGCGTGCAGATCAAGACGAAGCTCTGCAACCTAGAAATACATGTCATGACTTCAAACTGTAAAGTCTCAAGTGGCACGGAGGAAGAACGCCTTTGCTAATTGCATGATAGAACTTGACAGAACAGATCAAAAAATTAGCTTGGAAGCTTCGGAGTTTATTCACCGTGGCCAGGGTAAACTCCTTGGAGGTTGGATCAAACTTTTGTCCCACATGCTCTACGAGTTGATCCCAATGCCGTTTTCGCATTGCACGATTCCGCAGATCCACCGTTAGTGGCAAAGTTGTCTTGAATGCATCAATTGTTTCCTTGAGGGCAGTCCAGACTCCCCATCTGCATAACAGAGTCAAAATGCTCTTGAGCTATGTAAGTCTTGATATATGTACACTAGGATCTTTCGCCCATACTGAAGTACAAAGCCCTGAGAGAACCAAAACATTGAGATATATTTATTTGTCTAAAGCGAGCGACGTCAGAAGTATTTAAAAGGCAAGTAGAAGAAGCACTTGAGAATAATTAGTACTGACACGAGAACGAAACAATGAAGACATGAAGCATCATCGCTTGAACCTTACGTTTTGGTCTCACGACCTATCTTGAATACTCGCTTACTGATAACTTGTGCCGAACTCTCCATAAGAGGTACATCGAGCTCACTAAATAACCCATCTTTCCAGCCATCAAAAGATTCCTGCCATTCTTTTTTGAGTCCCCACATATTCTGAAGAAGCTCAAGTTCTTTCAGAGTTTGCAAATTTTCCTTATTGGAAAGTTTCTCCATTCCGAACAAACTCATTCCTGCCCATAGATCTGTTCCTCTTTGTTGGAACACTTGCACCTGTTACGAGTTGGAGATTAGAAATCAATGGCCAGTGAATAAGCATACAAATGAACACGTGATCAACTACAAGGACTCAACACGCAAGGGAACCAAGAGTACAGAGCCGGTAGTTACGATCATGTGGGCTCTAGCTATGGCAGAATCGATGTAATCGTTGAAAAAGCATGCAACCGAAACGAGAAACAAAGACTAATAACTACGGGAACTCCAGTAACACGTTCTACCTTCGCCAACATTTTCTCGTAGTTAGATTACGTTAAAAGGAGGGTTTGTCGTGTGTTATCGATCCAGAAGTCTCTTAGAGTGTTTAGCACCGATATACATCAAGTCTGCTTAAATTAACCCCTCGGTATGTGTCATGTTTCATGATCCACTCTTGCTTGCAACTCAAAAAACTATAGCTGCATTTAGATATACATGTGTTGAAAAGAGCATTCCCTCTTTGATAACTCTTGCAAAACTGAGCTCTAATGGATGGCATCAAGTAAAGTAGACAAAGCAAGTGTTTGGTAAAAGCAGTAACTTTATCAGGATCGATAATTCACAGGGCTAACCTTGTTCTTCTCCTCCTCAATAAACTTAAATGCTTCAGCGACAGTAATAGTGTTGCTCATTGGCATGCGCTCAGTAAATGATGTTCTCGCGTCGGCAACCTGTTTGAAGGAGGAATAGACCGTGAAAGGTTTTCTTTCTCTATCGTTCTTGATGAAAGATTTAAGCGCATAGTAACATGCCCCCAAATTGTGAACATTCTACAATTCTCCACTTTTTAGAAGGCAAGAGCGAGAATTTTCCTAACTACCCGGAGACTGTGCCACAACATCAACAACTTAGCAGGTGTAATACGTGCCTCTGCAACAAAATTATCGACCATCTTGGAAAGAGTGTCACGAAAATTGTTCTTGGCTTGCTCAAGTTTCTGTTCAACACTAGCTAGCATGGCATTGAATTCTTCCCACTTGGCTGGCAAAGTCTCCAGAAGAATTTTCTCTTCCTCGGGCACAAGCACCTGCAAGTGAGACGCAGATTTGTAAACAATTCCCCTTATTTACACGATATTATACTTTCTTACTTTGAGTTACCTTGAGATTTATCTGAGGTCAGTAGGTCAGAGTCGGGGTTCACACTTATGGTTACTTATGATAGAATGACCTACTCGATGCCTATAAGTTGTGAATAATATATCATAGTTATAAATTTAGTCCTCCTGTCACAGTAAGAAGATGGGATGAAAGAACCTTTCCAGCAGACAGTATTGCAGATTCTAGTCACACTATTTGTGCGGTGGGTTGCTGTATTTCTCATCTACACCGACTCAAGTCGAGTGCTTGTTCGAGTGTGCAAATAATCCCATTTCAAAGGAAATATCAGCTTTACTCTTAAGACGAGACCTTTCTTCATGCTCGGACCACATACTATAGAAAATACACTGTAAACAGAGTGCACAGCTTTGTCATAATTTCAGGTCAGGAGACTTACCCTGATGTCATGTGAAGAAAATTGTCAGGTTTACTCTGGATAACCTCTCTTGTTTTGATTACATACACTGAGCACACAGAAGACGTAGACAGGAACAGAAGAAAGGTGGAGACATCTGGCTTAGAGGACTCTCACTGAATTCTTCTGTTTTCCATTTCGGATTTGATCCAAAGTACCATGTACAAGACCTCTAGTGCCTCTACACCTGATAATGTGAGTAGGAGGATTTAAACGTCGACGAAGTTATTTTTCAAAAAAAATACCTCAACCACCTAACCGATAAGCCTGTTGCTACAAGAAACTGCACAGCATACTCTGGCGTACCACTACTGCGAGATCATTTTAATATGTTATGTCTTGATAGAAAGTCACGGGAACCAGGGATCTTTGGGTCTATCTGGTACCACTCCCGAGTTTTATTCAAGCCCACCTAGTTCACTCCACTCTTCTAATTTCCTATTGCAACAGATCCCTGAAGGGGTCTCAAAAACTAGACAGTAATTAAGAACAAATTAGCAAGAATGAAAGACAGGTCTTTGGCACCCACTGGACAACATCGACAGTCTCATGACACCATCGGCAGTATGGAATGCACACTGGACTCCCCCACAGCGGGAGTTCGGCACTTTGTGTTTGCAAGACGCTACGTGCAACATATGTCCACATCAGGCACTTACTATCTCAGGATACAAGCAAATAATCTACGAAAAATTTGAAAGCCCTACCCTACCCGACCTGGTTTAAGTGAAGACTGTTCCTATTTTCAGATCTCTAACCTCGAATTTTGCAAGAACTTTGTATTTATCCTCCAGTGGTGCAAAACGGGCTTCTGTAGTGGCGCATTCATCCTTAACGGTTCTCCATTTATTTGCAGTTGCGGTCAGCATGTCCAAGTTCTCAGGAGGAAGGTTAAGTATTTCCGTAACGCTGCAATCATTCAAACATAAAAGTTAATAGAAAAGAATCGATCAACAAGCCTTGAACCTAATTTCAAGTGATTTCATCATGGATAATCACTCTGCTTGAAGCATTGTTCGTACAAGCTTATCTTGGAAGCTTCCAACGAACATTCTAGACACTGGAGCTAATGATCTTTAAAGGAACAATAAAGAGATTTCTAAATATCTGCAAAATATAAAGGCTGATAGCTTTAACACATTCGTAGACCAGAGAAACAGGACTCACCTTTGGAGATAAGCATGTATTGACTCCAGTTCCGTTTTTGCAATTTGATTCAGCAGGGTTCTGTAAACGTTGTACAGATAGGGATACTTCAGTCTCCCTCTTTTGAATTCCAGGCTTGACATATTATCAATTTCATGAATCACTTCTCTACCACAGCAGGTCATGTGGACAGTCATGCATTTGCCATACTCAATCTAACCCTCAGGTAGATTGTGAGCAATGCTTCTGATGTCAGAACTCTCAATGTATCACTCCCCCACTTTAAAAACAGCTCCAACTCGAAACTAACCGAAAAGTAATCATAAGCAAGATGTACTCTCTTTTCACTGTGTGTCCAGGCTCAAAGCTGAGCGTGGACACACAAATTCTAAACCATAAAGACCGGTGACTTTCATCCATAAAGGTAGCCTACAAGTACATATTTATGTTTATTAATAGAAGGTAAATAGTAATGATTACCTTAGAAGGGAGGTAAATAATTACAATTCACATTTCAAATTTTTCTGAGTTCATGCTATGATCAGACTCTGGCGTTACTTCATTACAGAGAAGTGAATAAAACCATCCAAAATTTCAACATCTACAAAAGCAAAGGGCTACGCATTCATGTTGATTGGAGCACGTCATGGTCTGCGTTAAACCGTGCAAAAGTTTAACAAATATGGCTGACCGTTATCGCTGTAATTTTACTCCTCTCTATGAATACTGTTGTAGTTGGCGATAGGTAGCAGGCGCAGAAGTGATACTCAACATGAGGGAAAGTAGTTCTTGATTTACAAGAAGATCGGTAATGAAACGCAAACATTGTTCGAGGAGAGCTTTAGCGAAGTTTTATTGTAGGCCGTATTCGTTGTGAAAGTGCAAGAAAAGCCGTATGTGCGAGATGTAGAAGGTGTAGTAAGAATGCATATTATGTACGTGCTATGTTCCTTTATAGACGTACGTGAATTTTATAACCCAGGCTTCGCAGTGACTGATGATTGACTGCTTCAGGGTACCAGCCTCGATGCGTAGAAATCTTAGATTGGTTATAGTCTCTTCAGCCTGTAGACACACTGGGGAAGACGTACATAAGTGTGGTGATTTCAAGTTACTATAGTGATGAATGTTTCTGGGGAAAATTGATTGGCAAGCTTGATAATGAATACCATACTCAGGGTCAACTCTTCAAGATTTCATCATGTTATTACTGTTGTGAAATATGGACCACAGCTATTTCGGATAACACACCTGAACATCTTCCGTCAAGCCTTTATACTTGACTATATCCGTCTCAAAGGCTGACAACGGCTTCTTTGCGCGCTCATACCTGTAATGAGTGAAAAGACGAATTTACAAACATTGAACTAATGTTGAGATTAAAAAGTGATTTCGTCTGAAGCACAACAACGTGAATGAGAATTATAGGTGCAGCATGCCGGAAGACTATGATCTACCTTCTTATGTAAGCATCCTTATCTTGGTCCCACACACTCTTGAACTTTCTTTCCCATGACTGTAAGAAGAGTTGCACTTTCTCATGAACTGAGTGTACAGCCGATGTTATGACTGAAATCACCTCTTCTTGGTCAGGAGCAATCACCTGCAAGAATATCCAAAATTGAAGCATTAAAACAATGAAGCACGTGAGGAGTTGAAACTTCTGACAGCATGGACATTAATGTGAAACAAACTACATACTTATCACAGACTTTAGTTCGAAGTGCTTTCTTGTGCTATGCGTACTGCTAGTGGAGTACGGCTTTTTCTCTGTGCGTTTTGCAAGCCCTCAATATCAAGTTTTGTCCAATTGGTCTTGAAACAGAATCAAAGATACACCCTCTATGGAGAGGGAACATCCATATGATTAATCTAGTGAGTATTCTAAGCAAGAGAAGGAAGCACAATGACCTAATAGTGAAGGACAAAACTTCCATCAGGATTCATCTATCTCAAAAGGACCAGCCATTACGGGAACTTAAAATGTAAATATCAGGGTGAGCAATATCAAATAAATTTTTCAATCATCAACAAAGCAAATCTAACGACATTAGAGAACCGCATTCCTGAAAGAACAGAATTTTGAGGAAAAACGTGTAAAATGTTCACATGAAACCAAGAAGAGCAGGAGATAAACCCGTGCGAAGGATGGTTAGTTCACTGAGTAGCAAATAGTACTGTCCGAAATCTGGCAACCAACTGTACAGAGGCTGACAATGGGAATGAGAGATTTCTTATGCACACACTTTCAAAACCTTACGGGAGTTCACTATATACCTCATAAAAGCTTGGAAGGTACTTCAGTGAGGCTATGGTAGAAGTTGGAGTTGTGGGCTCCTGTTTAACATCGGCTGCTTTCTTCTGTGCGCCAGCTTGAGCTGCTTGTCTCTCTCTACTTTTATCGGATGAAGAGGTTGTTCCAGAGGAAACTGAAGGAGTTAGCAGTTTAACTGCGCTCTTGCCATCAGGTAAAAGACCTGACTGAGTTCGTAGTCGAGGTACGACTGATATTACTGCAACCAGCTCCTTTGCAACCATTTGAACAACATCTAGAATATCCTGCCAAATTAGACAGAAAAGAGTACCTGTATTCAGTTAAGAGACAATTACTCTCAAAACCTTTTTTAAAACTACAATATACGTATGTAGTAACTGTTCTTGCTAGGAAATCTCTGGATAAAGATCAATAAATGATAACTGTCAATATGTTAGACCCCAAGTTACAAACCTGCAACGAGGGAGTTATCTTCACGTGACCTGATGATTTTTCTAGTGATGCCAGGGTGTTGAATACAGGATTAAGCATTTTCGCCTCAGAACTAAGCGCCTTGGAGAGCTCCTGCAGCGACTTCATGACTGAGCACCTCAGAGCTTTCTCCATTTCAACCTCCACCTTTCTTCTATATTCCTCCCATTTGCTCCGAACTTCTTCGGAGTCACTCGCACATTTATCGTAGGAAGTGGAAATGGTGTCCTTTATACTGTTAAATACCCGTTGCAACCGATCTTTAGACTTATCCCGATGCTCAGCCTGCTTAGCTTCAAAATCATTAATCTCATAGACTTTCTTCTTCTCCAAGTTGATAAGCCAGCCCTCGCTGATACTGATACAATATTGTGTAATTCTCTTGTTGGACCCTTCAATCTGCAGAATCGTTGCATCCACCACATGGCATTTCACTCGTACATCATGGAGATAATCAGCCAGCTCCTGTTTGCTTGATAGCCAGGTGAGCTGTGGCACAAATGTTAACAAAGGACTTAAGGTCAGACGAAGAAGAAAGCCATCATCAACCATAATACCTCTGAGTCTTTCTTTTTTCTTTTTTTTTCTTTTTCTACTTGAACCATCTCAATTCTATCAGGTGGCTATTACAGGCGAATACTAATGAAACAGGTACGTTCAAACAACATTATGTATTGACAAAAAATTATCGGTAGTACTTTTCGCCTGGCACAATATGAAACATGGCCAGCTAAACTTTGATGCTCTGTAGGTTCGAGCTGAACCTTAAGTAAGCCTGGCTCCACACTGTTGTCAAGTTGAAGCACACGATCTGAAACCAGACCTCTCATAATAGGATCCATACCACCTAGTAACTGAACAGAATCATCAGTTAGATCAGTTCAGGCTTTCAAAAATTTTCAAAACCATCAAACTCCACCAAACCTCCGCTCTAGTATCATGCATTACATGTAAAGGACTTTTGAAACAGAGTTAAACTCGTCGGCCGTAATGTTTTCGTAATATATTGCGATCACATTATGATACAATGTTCAACCCTCACGTCTACTGACTTTTTACCCAGCTTGTCAAGTTGGATAACCAGTCAAGTATTGTGAAGGATGTCAACCACGCATCACAAAGAATAACAGTGACGTTCCACCTTGTTGTAGTCACGGGCAACAAGCAGAACGTTGGTGCGTAGAGTCCACAGGTCTACATTGGCGGCCAAGAAATCCAGAGCCAATCGTGGGACTTCAAACCCCAAGTATGACCAATAATGTACCTGTGTCAGTTTTCAACTATGTTAAGTTGCACGCAAGGCCTTCTTTGCTTTCATTCTCGAAAACCAACAGCGGACGTGCAATGCAAACAGTACCATGAAATGTTAGACTTAGTTCCGTAATCACTCACCTTCGCTATAAAGCACGTCTTAGAAATTATCAAATCACTCTAATATTTAGTCTAATTTTATTCAACTTTTTTAAATGAGTGCCAAATCTAGAGAAGTACAGCTGATATAGAGGTACTAAAGCTGACTATTGCAATAAATGCTGGATAAAATACCTCATGAAACAAGGTGAGAAGGGTTGGGTCGAACTTCAACACAACGACACCTTCGCCTGCTTCATCCAGTAGGCTCCTCTCCAGCTTTTTCAAGAAGTTAGGATCTACACTTTGTGACCATTCAGCATGCTGACTGGATACAAACTGCACGCGGAGAACATTCAGCTCCAAGCGCAGTTTTGTTCGGTTGTTAAGAGATACTTTACAAAACGTAAATCATCCGAGTATGCATTGGAGCAGTTATTAGAGCAACACTGAGGAGAAAGAATATTTTCAAGCCCGCCATTGCATGACTCGACCTCGGCCACATGCTCACATAAAGCTCACTGATTGGCTGGTTCCCGCATAAGCCTGCTTCGACCTAGTATCCAACCCGGTCTAAACATTTGGGTGTAGTTCACATTAAAGGTCACGATCTCTTCCCCATCAATGCACTGGGATGAAAAATATATCGACCTTACCTGCTGAATAGAGGTCACTATATGATTATATTGAATACGAAGGTCAGGACCTTCGTATCCCTCCAGCAAATAGGGCGCAGCATCATTTAAAAGTGCCATGGGCTTTTTTAACCTTCTGTCAAAGTGGAGAGACCAGATGGCAGATCCCGCATACTGAGGAAACGAGAAGTCCATCAACGGTCGCCTTCTCAGCTGATCAAACTGTTTTTTGAGCATAGCCAACTCCGAAGCAAAAGCTGCGAACACCTGTGACAAATTGGGGTGAAGTTCTCGTTCGTTAGGTTGGAACTGTTGAATGAAGTCAGTAAGATAAAGGACGCTGCTTCATTGGCCCGTTCGTATGAAGGGGCCAACTTGTTCTGGGACACCTTGTCCACGAACAGCAACAGTATCACCTATATTTTACCTTTCTCCTCTTGGTTTCAGAAAAAGACGAGGGGAATTGTCAAGAATCTTTTTTCATTTAGCTCAACTCAAAGACGCATTTAGTCTCAGGTGTAGAGACTTTTGGAATCGCTGCACACTATGGGCAACGGTAACAATACGTTAGCGTTGCATAGAGAGTAAACTTACTCTCAACTACAGACAACTTGTGCATGGAACAGATCATTGCTTATGTTTATGATTTTCAAGTTTATATGAACCCTATAAGCTCGCAGTGTAAACCTCTCCCCTAATCATGGATGTGTGTGTGTTTTTAGAACATTCTCCAGAAACTCAGTTAATTTTATCTAACTAATAAGAAAGATGATATTTCTGAATAACACCTGATAAATCCTAAACCAGAGCCATCGAGCATTTTGTGAGACCTGCGATTGCTGATTTTGAGATGTTTGGTCATGTGTTTTCCTCCTCGATCACATATTATTTATATCATCACTTTGAATTAGAGCATGAGTATTTGGAAAGAGGCCTATTTGATCGCACGACAGGAATTCTTCTTGCTACAGCCTTACTTGACTGAGGAGGTAATGTTGCCACACAGGCTGCGTCCATGTAAACATTCTAGAATTGGACCATTTAGATGACTCATCTCTAACATAGTGTCTAAAAGAAAAGAGGTCGGCCCAGTTTCAGTTACATATGCCAATGGTTGAAATTGTACCTGTTCTGTCATTTTCTCAACACATATGCGAATTGGCGTGCGGCAAGCCATCATTTTAAAGGCTTCTAGCAATTCAATACTTTCTGACAATGAAGATGCATGCCTGAAGCCCATCAGCATCGTATTTTGCATCATCACCTGCAGAAGCATATCGTCTTCATCATGATAACTTCTTGGAGCATTTTTTGTTGCCTTCTATCTTCATTCTCCAGTGTTCCCGTTTATTTTTCCTCCTACTTCTATCACGTCTTCCCCAACTACTTATCCCTTACAGCATCGCTCAGCCAGGATGCGGGGTCGATGGTCTTCAGAATATTGCACGCACATACTAATGAGCACAGTAATAGTCAAAGGTTTTCACAAGAACGTTTTCATGCAAAAGAGCATCAAAGAAAGCCTCGCTGCCTATGATGGGAACTTCAGGCATGGATGAAGCACAAAACTCTAATGAAATCAGAAAGTATACTAGGTAGGAGCTAGAGCGTCCCGTCAAATAGGCAATGTCACACTGGCAATTCAGAGGAAATATATAAAAGTACCTCAAGATCTGTTACTCCCTCCTTGAACTCGTGAAAATCATCATGCCAGTGAGTCACCTTCACATCCAGTAGATTATAGGAGAGTGACCTTAAGTTGTTGACAAGCTTTTGGAAAATTTCTTGAGAGTCAGTGAGCGCCTTCGTGAGTTCCAGACCTCTGGCACCTCCAAAAGCAGGAAGCTTCAGGTTGTGGGAAAACTGACTCTGAGCGTCGCAAACCTGACATCAATCATGAATCCCAACACGTGCAATTCAAGGCTCTTGAAAACAGCAGACAATATCCCGAGCCCTGGCCGTTGAAATGAGATAAATTGCTAAATCTATGAGTTCAGGTTTCTCTATACTTCTAAACATGGGGTCAGGAGACATGTGAATTACGTAACAAAGTTTGCATGACAAAGAAGACCTCCACTCTTCAAACATTTGGAGCATTGTGAGCTGAATCTTCATCTAGTATAACACCTAACCAGGTGTAGATCACCATGGCATCGTGTTACGTTCCCACTGACATTATGGCAACTGACTTGAATATAACTGCATGCTAAATCACTAGAAAAGGAAAAGTTTCTCTGACCACAAGTTGAATGACCAAACCATGCTGATCTCTCAGCTATGCTTAAATCAATGGCAGGTGCGTACATTAGGATGCCCAGATTGTGGCTCGAAGAACAAAACAGTCATCCGTTCCCAGTTCATGTTTTGTAAATTACTCAGAAGCAACAGAAGCAAGTAAAGACTTATCAGGGTAGGGATGAAAGTACTTATGGTTTCATGATATCAAGAATACATGTCGAAAGAGGAGTGTGAGGAAATTATCCATCTTCAGAGTTCTTAGCTTAACAACGAACAAAGATATCACGCATTCGACGAAGTACAACACAAACCTCGAGCATATCGTGACAACGCTGAAGGAAAGCTTCAATAGGTGCAAATATTATTTTTGTGCCCCAATCAGCCATTTTTCTTGTGTCCCCAGAAACAGGAGCAGTTAGAGAAGGCCTTCCTGAAACTTCCATCATCGTAGTGTAAACTCGTTTCCATGCATCACTAGCATGAATACTCTCTAACAACGCAAGTTTGCTTCTCTCCACGTCTCCTTCAAAAATGTCCTCTAGACCTATCCCCGCAGAGCACCTGCTGATAATCTCATTACTAACCTGCACCGATTTCACTGCCGTTAAATTGCATCCATCGGGGGGAGTTCTGACAAACTTTCCGTTCAAAGATCCCACATCTTTATCACATGCTCTGTTTGCTACAAGAAAATAAGGGATGTAGAATAGAGCACCTTGCACAGTAGGCCAGTTATTTTGTCGGAGGTGTTGTAATATGGACTAAGTTTCCAGATCATACGGATGCGTAACAAAAGCTTCGGTAGTAAGGGGGGTATATCGCGAATCTTCGAAGTCGATAACCTCTTACAGAGATCCTCGATGGTAATCAGATGTTTTAAATTTTGCTCTGCAACTACAGCCTCTTGTCCAATATGTTCAGAAAGACTCATGAAAGGACCAAGGTAAGCCGACCTGAACTTCTCTAATATTGCCAACATGTCTTTCACCCGCTGCAACCAAGTACACAACAATACGTAATAAGTCTTTAGAGGTCCCTTTTGCATGAAAGTAGCGTCCACTATCTTGCATATTATACTGCGCTGGAAAACAAACCTGAGCTGAGAAGTAGAAAATAGTTCATTATTATGACCGTATATTGAGACTGCTTTGCAAGAAATCGTAAAGCATATGTACATGATGTCTAATCTGATCCCGAATTCCACCAAGATTCAGGTTGCGCTTTCTCCAGAAGTCGATTTCTGCCAAAGGCCCCATCGACTCATCCTCCACAAAAGCCTCTTGATTTCTAACAACCTGGGATCGGACAATGCCAACATCCGTACCCAAAATCCTTGTTACTATTAGTCTCCGTTCTACGCAAGTTTCGTACTTCGTCACAAGTGATTCTTGACGCCGAAGATTGTTACCAACAATGAATCCTCCAATCAGAACTCACTCATTACGGTTTTGTAAGCAAACAGATAATATGGTAGAGTCAAGTCGGTGAACTTCCCAGGAAGGAAGTGTTCAGCCTCGTTATATCCTACTGATAATCATATCATATCATATCTCAACAACTAGTCCTCCCTGCTCACATGAAATCGTGACCATTTTAGAAATCATTGAACATAGGAACTTATTTGGCTCAAACTAGAGAAATGTCAACACCTCTTTGATCTGCCGAGTCCACCGGATGAGAATAGACTCGAGTCTTTGAGTCAACTCCTTATCTCGTGCCAAAACTGCGACATTGCCTGAAAAATTTAATGGAGGAATGTACAACAACGTTTGCCCTTTAGCTTCAAAGATGGACTCTGTCAATGTTGCCAAGAACTTGTCCAGGTCTTCTCTGAAATCCTTAGTAACGCTGGTCTGCCAGGTTTCGTTGTCAAGCATAAGGGGGACGTATACCACCTGTCCCATGTATAACAAAAAGGTGCTACCTGAGATGAATATAGATAACTGCATAAGCTGCTTTGGACAGAAGATTCAAAGAAAGTGCCGTCCGTATAGGTTTAGCCAGAAAAGCGACCATATGAGCAGAAAAGAATTTTCAGTTGTACGGAATATAACCATTTTGCTTTCAGTCAAATCGGTTTGAAGGATAGGGAAGTGGAATCAAGGAATGGCAAGCTAATTGATACAGAATCCTAAGATCCAGGAGATTGTATTGAAAAGGACCAACCGAGACCCTCGTACTGCGGGCTTGATTGACGGGACCAAGCAGAGCTGAAAGGCAATTCGCATTTTCAACGCCAATGATAAAACTAGACGCCCCAAATTCACCTGTAATATACGAAGCAAAGCCTCACTTGGACTCCCTCGAATCATAAGGCATTGCACATTTTTGTGAATATTGGTCGCATCGATAGACTTGGCTGGGTCTCGCATCAACACCAGTACCTGCAGCTCAAAATTTCTAAGGTTACATATATCTTGATTCCCATATATCAAGTCTGATGTGTCAACCATCTATGCTCTAGACGTTGACCAAGCTTCAACGACCTCGTGCGAGAATGCTAGCGAAAATGAACACCTAATGTTCCTGAATTAGCTCGAATCCTCAAGGTGCAATGGAACTGAAACCTGAAGGTATATCGACATATGAGTTGAAACAACGGCAAAAAGCTGAATTGAAGTATTGGCAATTCTTTGGTAGAAAAATTACTGGGGTAAACAAAGTACTTAAAAACCTCCAATACTGAGCCAGAATATATAAAAAACATGCAAGTAACAAAGTGAAAACACGACCACACAAGAACAACCGACAGTGTGTTTGATTATACATAAAGATGTACCAAGAGTCTCAAAACATGCGAGCTTTTCTATACGGCTGAACTGAGCTGGAATATATATCAGCTGCTAAAAATTTCATAAAAACTAGGCACTTTACAGAGCTTCGCATATATGTCTATGATTCTATCCATCCTAGCTGTCTCATATGCGTCTATAGTCTTAACCTTACAAGACCCTCAGCTGGATGCCACAGTAAAGTGAGGAATCCAGCGAGAAATATTTTTGCCAAAGAATCGAAAGACGATAAGTATTAAGGCTCTTTCATGTAAAGAAAAATCTAGCTTTATTTTGAAATTGAATTGGTAATCCAAGGCCATTGAAGCTTAGAAACAACCTCGTCCCAGGCCTGCGGAAATGAAGTGCTACAGTGCAGCATATAGTTTTGATCCGCAGAAGAAAACAGTCTTCCATTGGTGGAACTCCTCAGAAATCCAACTGTAATTTGAGCCTGCTTGGTACCGAATACCAAATTCTTCCTTATAAGCTTCATCATCTTCGCAACCCAGGCGACCTCGGCTGTGAGGGCAGCCTCCTCCAGAGCTTCTCGTTGAAGAACAACGGACATCGGTTTGTCCACCAACATTGACTTCGGCACCTGCTCCATCTTTCCCAACTTGCAGCAAACCTCGTTCACAACGTTGATGGTATGTTTCACTTCCTAGCGACAGATGCAGCTCTACCACCTGCCCCAAATACGCTGCAACCTGTTGCATCTATCCTGCAGAAAAACCAGCTCCAACCTATTTCTCCAACTTCGGAAGTATTCACAGCGAAGAGCTAAACCAGCTCAACATTTCAGCTTAGCTGTACCTCCGGAATGAGAAGTGGGCAAAAATTGGCCACTGATAGCAGATCCATACCGCAAACTCATGTTTCAAATGAATAAGCCGAATTCTCAGCTTCTAAGGCATACACAAGACTTGAAATCCTTCAGATTGTTCCAGAAACAGTTTATCGAGAGATAAAAGGAAATTGTACAGAATTCCAAACTTCAAATCAAAAGCAGCTCTGCTTGAACTCCATATCCATACTCCAACGATAGTTTAAAACCTATCGTCGATGTGGGGCACAGAGAAGATTTATAAATGAGTTGTCTGAGTGAAGTAAACCGTGCAGAACAACGACAAAGTGTGTACCGTGCACAGACACCCACCCAAGGCAAAGACCGAACTAATTGAGGAGCAACGCCGCTAAAATTCACAAGAAACCTCAATGAGTGCCCAGAAGTACTCTTGATTTTCAAACATTCGGAAAGTCCCGAAAAAATCACCCACGCGACAAATTCTTCTGGCACATAATTGGTGACAAAAAAATTGGAATGATATTCACAATCACGTCAAGTGAACGCGCATGCATTCCATCGGCTCATTGCACGCGAATAATGACTTCTCAGCCATGGTTTCGATCGTCTGTGAGCAAAAATAATCAAATGCTCCACTCGAGCGTTTTCTTGAGTTTGGAGGAAATTAAAATGAACACCTGATGAAGGCGAAACAAACTGAAAAATCTACAAAATTGACTCTCGCCTTGCTGTCTAAGTACTAAACCTCGAGCAGGCAAGCCGTTTCAACGCCCTTCTTGGAAACGGGGCTCAAGAAAAGAGACCTGAAATTCTGTGAACCTCGTTCGCCATCATCTTGTTACTAACTCATGAATTGTTTCCCGGGAGAAGCAATTCTAGCACAGGAACGATCCTCTCCTGGCACAGATTTCTACCGCAGGACCAGTGCGAACGCAGCTTTCCTGTGTAACTGGCGAACTTAGTTGCACTAAGGTTCACACTGGAGGGACATTTGGCGTTGCCCGCCAATTCTTTTCCCTCGCATGACCCGTCTGCCTCCGTGGCCGCAATTCCACAGAATTCTCCTGCAAAGTTTTCGTTAAGATTACATCCAATTGTTGAATGCATGCTGGATTACATGTTGATTTCTGCAATTTCACCTCGTGGTCTGCACTCCTTCAGCTGACAGTCATTCACCGAGACTCTTGCGCACTTTCTTTGTCCCATCTGCATGCTCATGGACGTGACGTAAAACATCATGTGACTGTGGAGACTCCTGTTAGTGTAACGTGATTTCTGGAACTTTGAGCATTATGTGACTTTAATACTTAAGATAAAATGGCTGCTGTGGAATACATCTACATTAAATAATGCAGCCTATTATTAAATAATGATTTCTCATTGTAAAATAAATTTTGAGTTGTTTTTATTTATTTGTAATACTTTGGAATACATTTCATAATTTCTATCTATTTGAGGTATTTCTTTTCACTCATAATTGATATTATTTAGGAAAATACTATTAATTTTACATAAAATGAACAATTCTTAAAATGATCCAAATTTCAGACAAGTTGCTTTTTTTGAATATAGTCTTATATCTATTCAAATCTTTCATCAATGCAGGTTTCAATTGATTTTTTCTTTAATCTGTCAGAACTTGATCGACATGTTTCCAATAAAAATAAATTATTTCGTAATATATTAGAATAATCAATTTTTAAATATAAATATATCAAACTTACTTCATGCAAAAATTTCTTATTTTATGATTGTATCAAAATTTGTTCTTTATCTTTTGATAGTTTGTTTCAATCTATAAACCAATTTTAATAATCTTTATATTTTAATTTTTTTACTCTCAAAATCGGTAAATGTACTCTTGAAAGTTTGCTTTTAATTTTCATATATGCGTTTTTTTATACCATTTTCATCTTAACTAAATCCAACATAGCTTAAAGTTCCCACATCATTCAAATTTTCATAACAAAATATGATACATTTTATTTCATTTTTTTGTTATATGAGCTATATAAGTTTAAAACTGTTTTCATGTTTATGCTTTCAATTCTAAGTAAACTCATCCAAACTGCAGGAAAATGCAAGTAAATATTGAGATTTTTTTACCTTGTTGAAAATCGGAGAGGATTACCTAGATACCTAAATATTTAACCATCGCTGTCAAAAACCAACAATTGCATATAATTCAGTATATGCATATAATTGCATCCAAATAATCAATTAAAACTGGATTTGCACTGACTCTATATCTTTCTATTGAATTAGAATGTTAAATTCAAGTTCATTGATAGAAGTTAAGAAATTTCACAATAGTCAAAGTTAACTTTGTTTAAACATCAATTATTTGTAATAATTATATTCCATATAATTATGCTCAATAAATAGATGAATCATCTGAAATTTGCAAGCTGGTTATAAAATCAACTTTCAATATATTATCTAACTTTTAGATAATCTATTGAAAGTTGATTTTGATTCATTTTTATCTTTTGATGCATTTTATGAAAGTAATAAAAAAATTTATGCGTATAATTTATACCTTTTAGAATTCTACAACATATTCATTAAACCTTATGATCAACAAATTTTTCTTAATATATTATTAAATTATTCATGATTCATCTTATTTCAACATCTGAAATGATTAAAAATTATCTAGTCAATACAACGATATAATAATTAATACTAAATATAATAATTTCTCAATAATATGACTTAGGTATAAAAATACTTACTTACAATTAACTCATTATCTACATGACAACATTTGTATATTTAAGTAAAAAAAATTCTATTCATGATCAAAATTTATTTCACTGATCTTATATATGGTATGATACATTGTATACTTGAAGAATATATTTCTATGCTATTCTGCACTTTATTTGTGTGTCAATTCAAGCAAGGTAAGAAAAGTTGACTACATTTGAAATGCAAATTTTTATCAAATAGATTTTAATATTAACACATCTATTATCACATAAATCATAAAATATGCTAAATCAGGTTTATTAACAATGATACTCAACTTATTCAATATTGTTAGATTCAAATTTCTAAAAGTAACATTTCCCTTCATTTTATGAATCATGATACAATAACAAATGACTTTTTCGGACATGATTGAAAGTAATATACTTAATCTTGTGCCTAATCTCAATTTAAATTCGTGATCTTCCACACTTAAAGGACATGAATATTCAAGTTTTAATATGAAAAATAAACTTTTACATATCTTGTATATTCATAAAAATTCTATACACGTTAAACTATCCAAAAATTGAAGCTTTGTGATTGTGTACACAAGTACCATTGTATCTATAATCAAGTAATTATTTAGAATTATGGATATCCAACATCAGAAGACTGTCTTGATCTTTTTTTTAAGAGTTTATAAAACACATAAAATCAATTTTATCTGAACGAGTCAACAATTTTTTTAAAACAAAAACTCACATACATATTAGAAATCTGAAATGTAGATTCAATGACGTAAACTTCATCACAAAGGTGTATTCAAATATAACAGGTACAAATTTTTATGAATGTGTATTTTCAAGATAATATTATCATCTATTCTTGACTCAAAAAATTTTGTGTAAAAATCCTGTCTAATTCTCTTTATATCTAACATTTTCAAAATATATCAAATTTGTTTAATAGTGCTTATGAATGTGTCATAATTTTTACAACCCTCAACATCTCAATCTTCATCTATACAACAACTAATCTCAACATCTTCAATTTTGAGAAACTAAAGAATTTCCTTATTGTAGTTGTAAATGTGACATGTTCCACTGTGTTAAATATTTTACTCTTAACTTGCACTAATCTTGTAGTTTGCTCTATACAAGTTAGATGATTGACCTTCAGTATCAGGCATTCTTGGTTTGGACATAAAACTTCTCTAGTAGTTCGTTTCAACCAATGCTAATAGGAGTTTCAGCTATTTGGTAGACTTTTCCTTCATAATAAGTTGCAGCACTCATTAATGGCGTGTATATATCTACATCGAATGTTTTAGGTATCTAACGAGTGCGAGCATGGGTCACTACAATAATTTCAATCACAAGTACGTCTTTGCAAATTTAAATGTACCTTACTTACAGCTATACATCCTAATTTGCGATACATATAATGCTTCAATTGTTACTTCGACATAGCCATTTACTCTCGAAGGAACGTTGGTATATATTAAATTCACTTGTAAGATGAGGTACTACTAAAATATTATGAAAAGTAAGTCTGTTACTTTTGATTTAATAAAAGCACTAACTTGCCAATATTGTAGAAAGATTGGCGAGTCCCTGATCTGATATTTGATCAGCTAGAAAACTTTCACAACCACTTCTTCACAGAACACAATGTTCAGATTTAGCAGAAGTTAAATAGACATACACCTAAAAGTATATTTCAACTGTGGTGATCGGCGACAATACTGCTGAATGATGTGATTCGTCAATTTTGATAACTAAGCTTCATCGAACCGTTAGACTAGGACAATTCAATAGTATAGTGGACTTGGTTCTCACACCAGATTAGTTATTTCAGTATGCCATTCGTTTGAGCGTTTCTGACAAACAACGTCGATTAGCTATCATGAGATCCTATTACAGCAGCGACAACTCTCCACAAGCCCAGTGAAAGCAAAGAACTCTCAGATTGTGTACTTCCTCTACAGACGAGGCTGCAAAGACGATAAAAAGTGGGTACTATCACAACAACTCGAAAAGACAGTACAATCAATTGCTAAGGCATCGGAGTATGTACACCATGGAAGGACACTGATACACACAAGAAATGACAAATGGCTACACAACATTTACAGTCCACTTGCGTCGCAAGAAACAATTGTTTATGGATTCAAATCCGATTGTCAACAGGGAAATCAATCTACCCCGGACTCGCTAGGTCACATGTAACCAAGGTGATGACGAAAGCAATCACACTTACAGCAACGATACAAAATCTTTTAGAGTTCCAATCTGGCAACCTACAAAGCTGCTGCATTCTATTCAACTACCAACCTACATCTAAGAAGACAGCGAATGGGGTAGATTCATTGGACAGTCCGACTAGGTCACTACGAGATTCTCATGACGTGCATGTACAGGTTCAATGGGTAAAAACATCTCAGTCAGCTTGATAGACGATTTGAGTCGACGTACGGATGTTTAAGAACATAAGATAGTTCTCCTATATTACTGGTGACGGAACAGAAATACGCCATCCACTAAACGCCCACCTGCCAGACCTCCAATTGTATGACATTCGGCAAACCTGACTCCATTCCGTTTAGTGCCAGACATGGACTAAAGGAGTAATATCGGCCTGACAGTCCATGTGGATAAACAATGGATTCACAACACAGCAGGCAAACGAACGCGACTTCCAGCGGGAAAATCAACGATAATAAGGCGTTAAAGAACGCGATCTGGAGTGAGATCTCGAGCGGTAAGAGTAACCTCGCCTAGGGGGGCTACGATATGGAGATAATGAACGCTCTCGCCTATGGCCACCACTACTGCCTCCTCTGTATGGTGAATGTTGAGGTGAGTAGTCCCTGCCGCCGCGATATGGGGAGTATCTGGGAGACCGTCTTGAACTATAGCTGTCTCCTCGAGATACTTCCCGACTTCCCCGTCGGCGGTCATGATCATGTAGAGAGGCCGCTGAAAACACAACAGGAGAGATTAAGTCACCAGAAAAAAAGCGTAACAATATATCGTACGGCATTCGTCATTCTATGGCATGAACCCCTTTGCCTAATCCGTCGGAAACGTTGTGAATATAACACTTTGTTGAAAGCATACACTTACAAATTTCCCTCGCGCTTCTCACGCCAAGATATTTGCCTGGAGTCGGAGTTCGGGCGCGTTTACGCTTAGCCTGTGGCACTCACTGAGAAAAATGTTAAACCGAAGTTGCTGACAAGAAGTAGCCTTAGTTGAACCCTTTTAAACAGATTGAAAATAACAAGCAACAAAGATCAAGTCACGATTCCGGCACAGAAAATCGATGACATAGTTCTCTTCCACTGGATCACGACACTAGGTTCACATTCATTTTGTTCACCTCTTTTCAACAAGGAAAAAGTCGTCCTTCAGTCTACAATACCCTCACCGACAAGATTCTCTACAATACTTTGAGACACATAGACCTCGCAAAGACTCAACAGACTCTTGACGTCGTGGACTCTTCTAGAGACTACAAACGGTGCGCTGAAACGGCTAGCTGTGAGTTTGGGGTAAGGAAACTACCAAAAGCAGTAACTAGAATATTTTCGTTACAAAAGGTTTATGCAGGAAAGATAAGGAGTACGGCTGCATATACAGCAGTGGACCCCAATGGCTGATTTACGACCCGGCTGTTACAACGCTTACGTCTTCGTCTCTGAGCACTAAAACAAGGTTTACATAAAACGACAAAATTCCCACCTTCATTTGTCTCTATATACTCCAAGAGACTTCACAGTAAAAAAACAGAAGGTGATAACTAACTGTTCATCCCATCACTAACTTCCCCTAGACGGTGTGAGACAGATAAACTTCTCTGTTGTCGGCAAAAATGTAAGCTGATGCACGTAGCTTCACATTTCGGCTTGATAAAGCAACTGGTTGTATATCGTTGTTGATGATAGTTGCTGCAGTAAAAACAGGTATTGTGGCGGCGTTTGAAGCTGTGTTGATTATGCAGGTCTGGGTTTCCGGAGCTGGTACTAGCGAGTGCTGTAGCTACTCGTGCTTGCCCCTACTCAAGCTACACGTAAATTCCACACGTGGCTTTCCCAAGGTAGAAATACTCCCAGTGAGTCATATGGCATTTCTATCAAACCGTTGAAATAATCCGACTCTAATGAGAATACACCTGTTAATCATGCGGCATGTAATTTGTTGCGACAAATGGTTGACTGGCTGGAACTTTGGCAAAAAGGTTCAAATGTCGCGCAAGTCGACGGTGCCAATTTGTCGAGTGTGCAAGCTGACTTAGATTAAGTTGCTCAAGTTGATTAGTTGGTGAGAAGCTCTCAAGTGCTGATGGTGAGACAAACAGCTGCCTCGCTGCCAGCATAGTTGAGACGAAACTTCTGAATAAACGAAGGATCCAAAAGAGGAAAATAAGTACTATCAGAATGGACCTACAACAATAGTTACTGGTTCTTTGGCAAATCCCAGTGCCAACAGCATGACATGCTCATGGAAAAGGACGACCAAATGCAGATAATACTCAAACAAACAGAAACAAGATGTCATTGAAACGAAATGTCTCACCTTCTCGACAGTAATAACACGACCTTCAAGGATAGAGCGGTTTAAGTATTTTATGCAACGCTCTGCATCCTCCAAAGAATCCATCGTGACGAAACCAAAACCTCGAGATTCTCTCGTCCGTGGATCAACTACAAGTCGGCACTCCATGACCTGCTTCCAATACATGTCGCAATGAGTCTAAACACGACTTAATCTACAGGACATTTCAGTACCTTTGAAGGGTACCAAACGAATAAACGCCACGTAGACGACAGGCACTAATGCAATATAGAGAAGAACATTGCTTCCTCGTTATATATAATACAGACAGCTACGACAAACATCAATCGGCTAAGTGCTTACTTATCTATTATACCTTTCCTTCAGCAGCAAAATGGTCTTCAAGGTCCTTTTCCGTGACCCGAGTGGACAAACCAGTGACATATAAATTATTCCCCGGATTATTTGCTTCGGGTCGCTCTCCGTATTCCCTGCGACGCTCTTTCCTTCTTAGTAACTAAGCAAGAGGAAATAGACTGCTATGAACTAAATACTAGGTTTGCATTCAGAGTAAGAACTCTCATCCAGTAGATTAGAGAGATTAACGTACGCGGTTATGTACTTATCAAGAAAAACAGAGAGCATCAAGATCAAGAGCAGAATAGCAAAGGAACCCACTCATAACTTAAAGTTATAAGTGATGAACTGACTCAGTCACAAGATATATAAGCTCGACAATGGATAAGACAGTGTGATGAAATGATCGATCGAATACACAGAAAATATGTGAACCCCGATACACAATGTATCACATTACAGGTAAGCAAAAATCACTAAGCAAGCATTTACTTAACAGAAAAAAGTATCACAATCACTCCACAGCCCTCCATGAACAACATCGTGCCAACTCTTTACAGCGATACACAATACATGAATCATTCATTGGCAGCATCACAAGGCACTGAGGTAGATGCTCTCAAGTATTCATGATTGAGGGGAACTCATTTTAGTAATAAGTCAACAACAACAGCGATTTCAACAGAAGAAAAGATGTACTAGATGCACTCCCCTGCATATGAGATGAAGGAACTCATTCGTAAAGTAAGGTAGTACCAAACACAACTAATACTAAATCGTGGAAGAGATAGCCACGACAATACATTACCTGGTAGGACTTCGGGAACGAGATCTAGACCTGTACCGGCGCGGAGAAGGAGAAGCGTATCTGCATTTGTCCGAGGTCACATAATACATTTCAATATTGTTCCGAAAAAACATGTAAAAATCAGGCCACTAATTCCTGCAGCTACAACAGATCCAGTAAGTAACACCTTGGATGTTACTTAAGAAGTCCCGATAGAAAATTTAAGATGAAGAAACTACCTTCGCCTTGGGGAATCGGCCTGAGAGGAACAAAATGGAAGCGAGTTAGAAAAAGGCGTGCAAAGCCCAACGTAAACACCCAACATCATATGAAACTGATTCTTCCATACTAACTTTCACGTGAATCGTTACAGGTTTCAAATTGCTGGTCCCTGTCGAGAAACGACCGAGACAGCATTTGTACTCTCATGTAAAATATAATATTGTGAGTAGATGTAGCTTGATGCGGCCTAGGCTAGACGCCACATTTGAAAAGTTGGCGTGTTTCTATATTCTTCAGTTGCATTCAACTCTACGTAAAACGCCAGGTACAAGCTTCTTACCATGGTACTTTCGTGAACAAAGAGGCTGCTAGGACCCAGTCTGCTTCAATATAATTTAAACCTGCTTGAAATATTCAGAAAAGGTGAGATACAGAGCCAACGCACGCATCTGTGCAAACATGAATCACTGACTGAAATTTTGTAGTAAGTACTTCTACAATAAGGCGTATTCATCACATGCAAACAAAACATGAGGATGCGAGAGAGTAGAAAAAGGACGTTTTTAATACAGTAAATACTGCATCGTGACCTCATTAAAGTTTAAAAACGTCAAAACAGGCAAAGATGGCATTAAGGAGGTCAGTCGTCTTTCATCCGTCGTGCCCAGGCTGCAATGCTCGGCATCTTGAAGAAAACAGCGAAATCATCTAAAAGAAGACCCCCGTTCATTTAAACACGGCTACTGTAACTAGACTTGTACTGTAAGTCCAGACTTGCTCACTGCACAGCTAGAGGTATGATGATTGTGAACTTATCACAAGCTTACTGCAGAGTGACCTTCTCCATAGCTTTATAAATATAATGCTTTGAGTGAATATTGTACAATGTTGGCTGAAATTTGGGAACTCCGTAATAGACCAAAACAGAGGACATAGAAATTCTTGGCTCCTAACAGGGCTGAAGGACCTAAGAACGAAAACATGGCCAGCCATTCCAATGCAGCCCGTGGAGACTTCGGCATTGGGCCTTCGAAAAATTCGAAATACACACTATAGTATTTCGATGAAACGGGAAGAGTGTGCACTTGAATGGTGAGCTCAAGAAGCGGACCATGAAACTCAAGAGCGCACGCAAGCTTCCCTGGAGCCATAAACGTAACTCCAGCTGTACAGCAATATTGTGTGCACCTGGTTTGGGCTCAAAATCGATTTCTATGGTCGGATATGTACACTATGGTGGTGATTAATTTTCACTCTACAAAAAGCAAATGGTGAACAAATCGAGCCTTCGTCATTACGGAGTGCCCTAAACAAAGCGTGCATGCCAGATTTCTATGACATGGACTTCTTCGAGGTCATTGGCGCTCAATGGCTCGGCAAGAGAGGAAGAGAAATGACAAAACATCCACAGCGCTTGAGTAGGCAAGCCACACTTACGATCTCTAGAAAACAAAAGTTAAACCCGTGGAATTTACATTTGGATGACCGGTGAAGGTAAAGGCAAGTTTCATTAACTGAGAGCCACTGCCAAGCTAGTAACACATCGAGCCTTCCATAAATCAAATGAAAATTCCATTAAAACCTACCTAATACACACGAGGTTTTCGTAGCCGGGGCATCAGAACACAGACACGCGAAACGTTGCAGTCTCTTTGACAGAATAAAATCAGAACAAACAATCTTCAAAGACGGCTATTAACAGCGGACCAAGTGTAGGCATCTCTGAGAATCCCGTGCAATTGCACACTCACGACGACAATTCGTATCCCTCGAAATTCGACGACTAACATGGGGACTCTATGAGCGCAAATACTCCTTCTACCCAAATCTCGATACCTGAGCAGCGAAGAATGGCGCTATTGCGAGCCGATGGGAGTCAGTGCCGCCGGAACGACTGCCTTCGACCGTAACGCAACAGTATGAAGAATTAGCTAACGCCCGATGCGAGAGAACGTGGTCTTTAAGCTTTCCGCTGCTTTCCACCCGCAGCGTGCAATCTGACAAATTACCTCCACGCTTTCCGACGTTCGCCTGTCACGGAGTGCCGTGTGTGATCTGCGCTGTTGTACTGTACCTCGAGGCCTAGTTTGGGGTCAAGAAACCACGCTCTTGTACTGTACTGTAGTCTGGAACTACGCCTGCGAAGAAGACCGAGACCTTACCACAGTATACCGTTCGCCCCCACCCTACCACAAATCAGCGAAGATGAAGTTCCCGCAGTAGGTACATTATAGACACCTTCTACTCAGAATCAGACACGTATCTCACTGCATCCAATCTCCTCGCCCACGCCGTTCTCCGTACAGTCGTGGGTAGTCCCGATGCGTCCAGAACTATCTATTATTCATTGTTTCTCCTCGTGTTAACTGCAGAAAGAGAAGGCGAGGAACGAACCAACGTAAATAATCACCGAATACCACTAGTCGTTACAATATCCAACCCATTTTGGTGGAAGTTCAATCATCGCGAGTGAAAGAAATCAATCTTCGTATAAAGTGGAACACCTTACCGAAAACCTCTACATAACTACAAGGCAATGGTAAGTAGCTTGTCTCATTTTATTACATGTGATAATGTAACCTTTGATACCTCCGGTTTTAAAATCTCAATGTAATGTAAATCCAAAGTCTATCATTTACATTTTGTTTATGTAGTTCACTAAATTCTTCAATGACTTAAAAAAGATATGGCGTGAACTACCAAAATGTACATTATTGAAAATATAAAATTACATGATGGTACCCATTATAATACAAATAGGTAATTGTGACCCATCTTATTCATGTAGTTCATTAAATTCTTCAGGGCATCCAAAACGATATCGCGTGAGCTACCAAATTGTACATTAACAAAAACATAAAATTATTTGATAGTAGCCATTGTAATACAAATAGTTAATTGTGACTCATCACGTATTGTTGATCATATGGTAGATATGGACGGCACACATCATCTATATTTTACTATCGATCAACGTAGCAGAGTAGAAACAAGCATCAGCTAAGCGGAAGATGATGATGCAGAGGAGTACCGAATAGTAATACATCGGATGATGAATATAGGTCACGTATCAAAGAAACCTTTTTTTTCCAGTGAAAAGAAGGATTGCATGAGTTGTTGAATTTTGAATTCCTTTAGCAAACATAGTATGAGAAAGTCCGACGAGTGCATGCGCATTGGATGATTCATTTGCTTTTGTTGAATTCTGAATTCGACTCAATTGAATCATAGTAGAAGTCTTTCATCATGTTTAAATCTATCATTGATGTTGGCATCTCTTGACTATTCTATCATTCATAGAAATGCATATGATGGTCATAAATTTATGAATGTCATGATGTTTCTTTAGACAGCTAATGTTTTGTTCAACATAAAAAATGTCAAAAGAGTTAAATTGTCAATTTTGATAGAAAATGTTCAAAAAGAAACCCAACATTAAAGATTATGATATCACTTTGACAACTTTGAGGAATTCAATAGATGTCTTCAATCTTGGAGTGTGATAGATGTCATAGCATAACATAAATTCATGACTACATTTGCAAAACAATTACATTGTGAGCGTCTGCTGATATGATTCAGCAAGTCAAACACCTTTGATTAGAATAAATAAAGTCGTAATAAATGTTTGAGGAGAGTAAACACAAGAAAGAGTAACATCACACAGAGCTTGGTGCATTGCATAAATCCTTGGTGCATTGGCACATGATTCAGCTACTTCATACTCACTTGTTGTCTGGACACCTACAAATTCACATATCTCAATTATTAGTAGATGGAAAAAATGCATATTTGAGACGGTTGGAAAATCCAACCTCACGTGGCATGTACGAAGATAGTGGCAAAGAAACCTCATTGTCTTCTGATGAGAGTCCTAAAAATCCTGGTGAAGTGAGTTCAGAATCTCCTTCTGAGTTTACTGCCGCCATTTAGATTTAGAGGTAACCAAAAATTTAATCATTATTAGCTTTGTTATGACTAAGTCTAGCTAATTATAACTAAATTTATCAAGTTATAATTAAATTTTGTTATAATGTCTATATTTGGCAAATTAACTAAAGAAGTTCTAGAATATTTGAGTAAGCACTCTATTTTGTTTTGTACAAAAATTTAGATTTCAAGAGAAAAAACTTTTGATTTCATATTTGGTTTTGATTGATTTGATTAAGTAATAAGAATTTTAGTGGTTATACTAAGTTTAATGTTGTCTTAATGGCAAGTGGAGGTTCTAGAAGTTGGACAGGCACAAATGAAATGTCAGCATCTTAATCTAGGTATTGGTAAACATTTAGAAATTTTAGTAAGCTAATGACATATTGCCACATACGGGTAACTAGTCAAGCTTACTATGGTTTATCTTTATAAAAATTAGATAAAAATTATTATTTATTACTATAATAACTTTTCATGTAGTATACATAGAGAGTTACAAAAGAGACTTTCAAGCAATTTTGGATAGGTTATGTATATAGACTTGTTTCATATATGAAAAAGTGTCGATTTTCAGTATCTTGGAGTGTCGATGTGTGTGTGAGCTTTATTGATGAATTGAGAGAATGTGTGTGTGAGTGTGTTTGGATATGAGTATAAGTACCAAACCTAGTCTTCTTAAACCATGATGAGCACCGCAAAACCATATGAGGTAAACCTTAGTGAGAATCAGTCTAGAGTTTGCAGATTGCCAATATCTACAACCTTTGAACTTTAACTGCAACCTTTGTACTTTTTATCATGCAAAATCCAATTGTCGTCAATTCCAAAATCATCCATGAAAATTCTTACAAAGTGTTCAAAGTACAGTTCCAAGACTTTCTTTGTTAGCATTTGGAAGGTAGCTTGAGCATTGCAAAGTCTAAATGACATTTTTTCATAACAAAAGTTGCACCATGGTGAAATGAAATGAAGCTGGTCTTCAATTGATCTTCTACTGCAATACTCAGTAGATGATATCCATTATATTTTTTGCAAAAGAGTACAATTCATGATCCCTTAACTCTTCTAGAATTTTGTTGCAAAATGGAACGATGATATTAATACTTCTTCATAACGTCATTCTTGAAGTTCACACGGATTTCAACTTTTCAAAATTTTTTTAAAAGCCAACGTGATTGGAGATATTCATTCAGTAATCTCCACTGGTCAAATAAAACCGACTACTAATATTTTTTCCAACTACTTTCACCACTTTGACATATTTAGTATCCATACGGTAAGATTTTTGTCTTACGGCCTTTGCATATTGTACGAGTTCAATTCTGTGCGTTTCCAAGAAGATATCATGCAAATTTTTGTAATTGAAGGCAAAAAATAAATCAACTTACATAACAAGTGGCAAATACATTCTCTCTCTTGAGTTGATAATTTGGTTTTCAATCAAATATGATTCAATTACCATGCTATTTTTTCATCTCACACAATTAGTTTCTTCTTAGTTTATCTTACAGTTAGCAGTTTTTTTGACGGATCTCCTTCCTTTGAAACTACTTCAATCGCGTCAGATTTCACCTCATCATCTAATGAATCGTCAGTGTAAATTTTTTTCAATTTTGAATGATCACTCTTTAACGAGTCTGAGCCAAATTCGTCTAATGCATGTGCGCACTCTAGTAGAGCAAAGTAAATATGTTGTCAATGAGGCCGCTTATCAATTTTCATGTACATTTTGCCCTTATAGTTTTGTATGTGTGGTTTCGTAAGGCATGGTCGGCCCAAGGTCATTTTATATGATACATCTCTTTTCAACATCACATGTAAATCAAATTGCATTGAATAGGCCTAAATCATTCATACACACATTGAATTTCATACCTTGAGGTTTATAAATTTCTTTATTGGCCATTTTCAAAGTAGTGGTGGAAGATATTTTAATGTCAAAGCCTATGTACATCATTGCCAAAATTGTCATCATATTGACATCTTCTTCTCTATTTAGTTGGACATCTCTCAACATAGACTCATTACATCCAACATATATGATAAAATTATACTCTTGTTAAGATGCATCAGTACTAGAACATCTCTCAACATAGACTCATTATATCCAACATATACATGCCTCTCTATTCTAGGAAAATGTACTATTCGTCCTATTGTTGCTAAAATAGGACACGAGATGGTTGTGGTAACCCACTTTTTGTTTTTGTGCGGAATTTAAAGCATTTTTGGAAAACAGTACCGCAGCAGCCGTGTAAATGGTAATCGGTACATTTAAATAGAGTGAAGATGGATAACCGCGGGTCTCGTATGATCTCGTAGAATCCAGGAATTGGGCGCAATGTCCGAATCAGGCGCCCCAAATTGAACGATCAATTCTGAAGGAGACCTCCTTCGGCGCAAGGCGCATAATCCGCCTTCGGCGATATGTCTTTGGCGCTAGGGAAATCCCTCAGAACTTATTCAACTCACAACGCCTTGACTTGGTTAGGGTCTCGTTGGAAAGAACTCAACACGCTCGTTCTAACGAGCCTAAGAACGCTTGAAACGGATGAGGACTCAAGGAGTTATGATTGTCGGAAGATACGTAGATGAACGCCTTCGGCGAAAGAGTTCGCCTACGGCGGAAAATCCGCCTTCGGCCCTAGATGTTTGCCTTCGGGGTGAATTTCTTTGTACGGCGACTTCGGCGCCAGCGCATCAAGATTAGGTAAGTGCCTTCGGGGGTAGCAACTCCATACGGTCCGCTTTCGGCCCAACGCCTCGTTGGTATGGACATGTGCGCCTTCGGCGGAACAAAGCTCCGGCGGCAAAAGCGCCTTCGGAGGAACAAGAGGTATCGATAGACAAGACAAGATCCGTTGACTATGGTCAACGCCTTCGGCACAGCCGCCCTCGGCGCTGCACCTTCGGCGATGCACCTACGTCGACGAGCGTCTTCAAGAAGTTCGCCTTCGGCGCTGGGAGTCAACGCCTTCGGCGGTGCGGGATAGATATGAGTTGCGAGTCGGCCAGAGGCGAAAGCGTTCGCCGCCGCGCCCTCGGCGATTTGCCTTCGGCGCTGCGCAAATCCGGCCGCGGCGAAGTACGATGGCGGAAATCAAATTGAATTTTTGAGCGTGTGAGTCCGTGCGACGGCGGAGCGTGAAGCCGCGCGTGCGAGAGGAGGGCCGTTACGCCTCCAAGCCGGCACAGCCATCAAGTGAGTCGACACTCACGACCAAGTGGCGACAATGAAATCTTGTGAGCCAAGGGCGGACAACTCATTCTTGAATTTGCGATTTTGATTTCTTGTGAGAGGTACGCGCGCACATATTCTGGCAGAGAGAAATTCAAGAAGGCGACGCGCAGAGATTTGCAAGTTGACAGAGAGAGAATTGAGTGCGCGACCGCCAGAATTGAGAGAGATTAGAGGTTGTAGAGGAATTGCAGCCGCAGGCAAGAAGCTTGGGCATAGCGGAGGAGAGTTTAGAAATCCGATTTCAAGAACGCAATGTCGAAGGCCACTCAGCTGCGGATGATTCCGCTGAAGATTCCGCAGATCGGGAGTGCGCTTTCCAGACCCAGCTGTTTGCGGTGAAGCTTGATTTCCTCATGTGGGGATGGAATTACATGTGCCAGGACATGGTGCGCGAATGGCAGAGAGAGAGACATCAACCTACGCGCGGGTTTCGACCGCATGTAGAGCGTTGGACCGTTCAAGATTGGGCACAGGTACTGGGAAGATGTGCGGGTGAGGACGGATACCTCATATTTGATAGCGAAAGCATCAAGGTTACGAAGGAGGAAGAGATATCCTTCGCGACTCTGTTCAATAGTGCAAAGTCCAGCAAGAACGGGTACAGGACCCGGGACTACAAGGATCGTTACCGCGAAAATGTCGCGGTAGCACTTCTCCAACTCTTGCAGCCGCACAAGACCACATACATCACTTCTTGGCAAGTGTCTTTCGTGGAGCTGGCGTTGGTCGGGGCTCCGATTCACTGGTCGCGCATCTTATGGAAGATAACGCGGCAGCATGCGTTTGAGGAGAAGGGGGGATCGATCAATCACCTCTCCTCCTTCTTGATCAACCTTATCGGTCGATGGGTTGCCTAACCGCGACCGAGCGTGCTCAATTCCCATTGCTATCACTCAGCAATCCCGGGAGGTATGTGAAGGATGTCGAGGTCGACACCGACACGGAAGTGACTCTTGCCTCCACGCCACCCGCCCAACAGAGTGCGGGAAGGGAAACATTCGCAGCGCGAGTGCCGCGGAAGCGGAGATGGAAGGGAGACGAAGAGAAGGGTCAACATCGAGAGTCGGCTACTCTCAAACGGAAGCGGCCACTAGAGGAGCTGTGCAGTCGGCCGAAGCAGAAAGCACGCAGGCTCGTATAGCCTGCAAGTAGCGCGGAGACAGGACGTGCCGCCGGTCAGAAGGAGTTCCCATCCTCGGAGGAGGATGGGAACACGACGACGGCAGAGGGGTCAGCGGACCTCCCTACGCCGAAGGCACGGATGCCTTCGGCGGAAGCAAGACGGCCTTCGGGTCAAGAGAGACGACACGCGGCACCGAGGAAGTTGCCGGCAACGGATAGGAGTTCCGCACGAGCACTGTACGCGAACTCGCCTTCGGGGCTAGGGCCTTCGGCTCGAGCGCCTTCGGCGTAGCGGAGGAAAGGAAAGGAGCCGGCGGAAGATCCGCCTTCGGGCCAAGGAGTTGCGAGTAGGGAGCCGGCGGGGAAGGTGCCTTCGGCGGTAAGTCCGCCGGAAGGTGCGCCTTCGGGCCAAGGGACTTCAGGCGAGCCGCCTTTGGCTCAACCACCTTCGGCAGTAGACGCCTTCGGCGCTGCGCCTTCGGCAGAAGCGCCGCCGACAAATGCGCCTTCGGCGGAGACATCTTCGACGGAGGCACCTTCGGAGCAGGACCTATCGAAGGAGCAGGACCTAACGGAGGAGCGAAATGACAGTCGGAAGGAAGAAACACGTGTGCGCGCTGCACAATTGCAATCCGCACAAACATCTTCCGCACGAGCACCTTCGGCGGTGGACGCCTTTGGCGATGCGGAGTTGGTAAAAGCCGGACGGGCGAGCGGTGCGAGTTTGGCACAACCAAAATCTCCCACCGCCTTAGACATTCTGGCCGGCAGCAGTGAGGCAGCAGCGGCAATAGTGGCAGCAGCCGACGCAGACACTACGAAGCCCCACTCACGAGAGTCGCCAGAGAATTCAGTGGCGACCGAAATCCTCGATTCGGAGGATGACGAGGAAGTAGAGACGGAATCGGGATCAGGATCGAGTGAGGAGGAGGAACAATTGATGGCAGGCACGCCGACGGCGGCACTCTGCGAGCAGGTGGTACCTTTGTTGAGGTATCTTGATCGCAAGGTGACGAAGTATGCAGACCCCCGCCAGCCTGGGTCCTACGTCGAGTTAGTGCGTAGGCGGACTCGCACTAAAGTCCGCACCAGCAACCCCCTCCCCGTACATAGTAATCCCCGCAGCTTATAATATGATTTCTAAATTGAGCGCGCTTCGCGTTATGACTCAACGTAGAGTTGTTGGCTCGTCTGGATGGGGACATTAAAAATCTGCGGGAGAAGAATGAGTGTCTGCTGGGCCACATTACTCTTACGCGAAAGATGCATCAGGTCGTCGACAAGTTGAAAGATGAGAAACTTGAAGAGGCGACGAAGAAGTTCGCCAAGGAGAAGGCGAAGCTCGCAGATGAGCTGGATTCTGAGCAGACTCAGAATCAAATTTTGTCAGAGGAGCTCGTGCGGCAGACACGATTGCTGGAGCAGTGTCAGCTCGCACGTCAGGCGGATGAGGAATCAATCCGCAAACTGCAATCATAGTGCGGGGAATTGAGAGCGCAGCGTGCGGACGCAGAATTGCAGTTAGTAGTAGTTGAAGACGATCGCCGGTGGGAGGCAGATCGCACGAAAGAGGAGTTGGCGAGGCGAGTCAACCACTACCTCAGAGGCTACACCCACTGGGAAGTGGCGGCGCAGGAGAAACTCACACTGCGCGAGTTACAGCTTCGTGCGGCGGGTTTGATGTCGGGTGAAAGTCGGAGCCGGCGGCGAGTGGCGAAGAAGTTAGAGTCGTTTCTGTCAAGGTCGCGGGACGCCATGGCCACCCTCGAGATAGAGGTTACTGCGATGTTGCGACGACTGGGACTGCGCAGTCAAGCTGAAGACTGGGCGGGTAGGAAATTAGTGCGCGGCAGTCCGTCGCGCAGAAGGCAAAGCACAGAATATGTTGAGTGTAGCGTAGCGTGGTTCCGTGCAGGCGTGTAGGATAGTGTAGTGTTAGTTAGGACTTAGAGGGTATAAAGTAGTTCAAGGCGTCTTGCCTTGAGATTCTTCCAGTTTTGGAAGTGCAGATCAGGAACTCATTTTCTCTGCGTGTTTGTGTCCTTAGTTCTGTCACCACGCAAGAGGAGCTACAACTTGGCGATCCGCATTTTGTAGCTGAAGGCCTTCGGCCGAATGTTCAGAGCTAGTACACTGGTTATAGACTTGAGTAGTTCGGATCTACACCTGCGGATGATTGCCGATGCTAAGAGCTAGTTACTAGTTAGATACTTGAACAGTTTCCCCCTTACACTTTCGAGTGATTGTTCCTGATTGTACTCCTTCGGGATTTTTCCTGTGAATGCCAAAGTGAAGTTTTGTTACTTCGAGTAAGCCTTGGTTGTAATTCAGGTTACGCTGCAGCAGGTGCCTTCAGGGCAACCCCTGTAGTATTTCTGGGAATGACAAGTGCCTAAGAATTCAAACTCTTCAATAGACTGTTATGATGTGCTATTGGATCTTTTCTCAGTTGAGTCTATTAGTTGGACCTGTGTTCTCTGCGCGTTTTGTGTGTGTTGTTCACCGCGTGTGAGTGACTTCGATCCGAAGTAGGAAGTCCAATCCGGGTTTCTTGTGCTAGCAGAAACTAGTGGAAGGGTTGTAAAAGCCGGAGTTGGGAGTCACTACCCGCATATTCGTTGAGTGTACTCGTGAGAGACTTTCCCCCTGAAATATTAAGTAGAGGTCCTAACCGACCTCTGAGTTGTGTTTCTATAGTTTCAGGTGTGTGTGTGTGTGTGTGTTGAGTGAACTGCGCTGCACTGTGCGACCTCCGAGTGATCTCCGAGTGGACACTTGCAGTATTTCTGGGAGTGACAGTCGCCTAAGAATTCAAACTCTTCAATAGTCTGTTAAATGTGACACTTTGTACTCAGTGTGTTGCCTCTGTCCCTGTGGGTTCGACCTTTCTACCACTATATTGCAGTTTTAGCCTTTAGTGGATTATTACAATGGTCCTTACAATAGGACACTCTCATTAACCCGGCCCAGAGGCAGAGAAAAGAAGTGCTTTCTTTGTGGGATCGCCAGAAACGATCCTACAGATGTTTCGCCGCATTCCAAAGTGCACTATACTGCTTGGCGTACATGATGCATTCCAAAGCAAAGTCTGTCATAGAGGAACAATATGAGTTGCGACGGTAGCACATCAGCGAGAAGTCACAATCGACTCGTCGTTGGCATCACTGTCGCGAGACCCGCCATGAATTGCTGCAACTCTACGAAGCGAGGATCACACAGAGAACAGGACTTGGAGAACACGTTGCGCATCTTGGATTGCAACTGCGACATCAGCGGCGATTCTTGGTTGGTAATACGAATCAGGTCCTTGTGTTGCCGGCAAACAGTCTGCAGAAACTCGGACCCAAAAGCCGACCGCAACTACGCCTTGTGGTTCGCAACCAAATAAACAAAGTCCACCACCGATGTCTTGATCAGCTCTAATGGCAGACAAGGTGGAAGAGGAGCCGATTCGCGACCAAATGACTGCTTGCCCGCCATCACCTTGACCACGCCGCTCATGGCTTCGAGATAAAGAACTGCACAACCACATAGCACTCGACTCCTGCAACGCGCGTCTAGCTCTGCATCAAGCTCGGCAGCATCGACGTCGATGCCTTGGAGTACTAGCTCCAAACCAGCAACAGTCACTGAGAAATGTACCTTGGAGACTATAACCATCTTTAGTTAGTTAGAACTAAAGTAGAGGTTACTCTAAATATTGATGTAGATACTTTAGTGTGCACTAGTATTAGCGGCCACGTCAGCGATCCGCACACTTGGTAGTACACAGTGGATGTGTTAGTTGACAGTGCCACGTTAGCAATACTTGTGCTTGTAGGTTAGGATTGAGTGTGTTAGTTAGTGTGTTAGTTGGGTGCGCCACGTCAACGATCCGTGTGCTTGTTAGGGTTATCCGCCACGTCATCCATCCACTAGGAGTGGGATGGATGGTGGGAATTAGATCGTATCTCCTTGTACTTGTTGGTGAGAGCTATATAAGGGAGAAGAGAACCATTGTTGGGATCTCTCATCTTTAGAGTTTACGTTTCTATCTTCGAGTGAGCTTCTCTCTAAACCCTAGTGTTACAATGGTATCAAAGCGACCTTGCTCTTTCCTTGAGTATGGATTACCCCTCATGTAATAGCAAGTGAGTGATGATGGAGTGTAGTCTTGGGAGTGTATAGAGGCTGGTAGAGGTCATTCATCTGCATGTAGAGAGAGGTGGAAGGAGAAAATTGTGGTTTTGCAGATATGGACGTGATTGACAGGAATCCAGTACCGCATTGGCCAATTCCTAACATATTCGATATTCACCTTCGTCTTATGTTTGAAGTTGTGTTGCTTGTCAACAAAACAAGGCAAGTAATAAAAAACCAGCGGGTTTATTACAGCTTCTTTCTATCCCCGAACAGCGGTGGGAACATGTCACCATGGATCTTGTATGTGAGTTACCAAGGACTTCGTTAGGACATGATTCAGTGGTGGTTTTTGTGGACAAATTGAGCAAGATATTTCACATCAGGCCAACCACAAAAACAGTAACAGCTCCACAACTAGCTCAATTGTATCTAGATGTTGTTTTTGTGAATCATGGCTTAAGCAAAGTGTTAATCACGGATAGAGGTACTCACTTCACTAGTTTATTTTGGAAAATTTTGTTTAGTTTTTTCAAAACAAAACTAGCAATGTCAACGGTCTATCACCCTCAAACTGATGGACAAACTAAGAGTGCAAATAGAACCATAGAGGATATGCTACGAGCATTCACATTAGAAGAGCAAGAAGAGTGGGACAACCTTTTGCCACTTGTGGAATTTGCATATAACAATTCTGTTAATGCATCCACAAAAGTGTCTCCATTTTTTCTTATGTATGGAGCTCATCCTATAACTCCTTCAAGTTTGATGAGACTTCCCAAAGGAGAGTAGTTTTTGATCAAAGTTGCAGCAGTCAATAAATTTGTGGAGCATATTCACCGAGTACTACATCAGGCCAAGGAGAAGTTGGTGATAGCTCAAAATCGGCATAAGCAGCATGCCGATGCTCATCGTAGAGAAGTGGTTTTTGAGGTTGGAGATCATGTCTGGTTATCTATAACGAATTTGTCTCTTGTAGGAACACCAAAGTTGAACCCTAGGTTCATTGGTCCATTTTTTATTTTGAAGCATGTTGGTGAAGTGTCATACAAGTTGGAACTTCCGTCACATATGAAAAGACATCCATTATTTCATGTGTCACGATTGCGAAAACATGTACCACGACCAAAACAATTCACCAACCAACCAGCACCACCTCCTCTTCCAACCTTGATAGCAGATCATGAGGAGTTTGAGGTAGAAAAGATACTCAAAAAACGTATTTGAGTTCATAAATATCCCAAAGTAGAGTATTTGATTCAATGGAAAGGTTATCCATCGTATGAATCAACTTGAGAACCAACTAAAAATTTAGCAAATGCACCTTTGATAGTTCAAGAGTTTGAACGTATGTGCAACGAGGACGTTGCATCTTAAAAGGAGGGAGGTTTGTAATCATCTTTAGTTAGTTAGAACTAAAGTAGAGTGTGGTAACTCACTTTTTGTTTTTGTGCGGAATTTGAAACATTTTTGGAAAACAGTACCGCAGCAGTAGTGTAAATAGTAATCGGTACATTTAAATAGAGTGAAAATGGATAATCGCGGATCTCGTAGAATCCAGGAGTTGGGCGCAATGTCTAGGACAGGCGCCCCGACCCGAACGACCGATTCTGAAGGGAATCCCCTTCGACGCAAGGTGGAGAATACGCCTTCGGCGCTAGACGCCTTTGGCGCTAGGGAAATCCCTCATAACTTATTCAATTCACAACGCTTTGACTTGGTTAGGGTTTCGTTGGAAAGAACTCAACGCGCTCGTTCTAACGAGTCCAAGAACGCTTGGAACGGTTGAGCGATCAAGGAGTTACAATTGTCGGAAGATACTAAGAGGGAGCGCCTTCGGCGGAAGGGCTAGATCGACGGACGAGCCGCCTTCGGCCCTAGGGTCAACGCCTTCGGGGCTGAACTCCTTCGTACGAGCGCCTTCGGCGCCAGCGCATGAAGATTAGATCAACGCCTTCGGGGCAAGCAACTTCGTACGGTCCGCCTTCGGCCGAGCGCCTTCGGCGGTACGGACACGTGCGCCCTCGGCTAAACGGAACTCTTGCGGCAAAAGCACCTTAGGGTGGACAAGAGGGACCAACAGAAAGTACAAGACCAGTTGTCTGTGGTCAACGTCTTCGGCACTGCGCCTTCGGCGCTGCACCTACGTCGACGGACGTCTTCAAGGATACGCCTTCGGCGCTGTGAGTCAACGCCTTCGGCGGAAGGACTCTGCCTTCGGCGGTGGGGGTAAGAACAGAGATGAGAGTAGGCCAGAATCAAAGGCCTCCGTCGCCACGCCTTCGGCGATACGCCTTCTGCGCTGCGCGAACCACGCTACGTCGAAGTACGATGGTAAAAATCGAATTCAATTTTTGAGCGTGTGAGCCCGCACAACGGCGGAGCGTGAAGCCGAGCGTGCAAGAGGGGGGCCGTTACGCCTCCAAGCCGGCGCAGCCATCAAGTGGGACGATCCCCACGCCAAGTGTCGATGATGAAATCTTGTGAGCCGAAGGCAGGCGACTCATTCTTGAAATTGCGTTTTCGATTTCTCGCGAGAGCTGCGTGTGCACGCAATTTGGGAGAGAGAAATCAGAGTAGAAGGCGACGCGCGGAGAATTGCAAGGCAAAGAGAGAGTTGAGTGCGCGACCGCGGGAATTGAATGAGTGTGGAGCTCGCAGAGGGATCGCATCCGCGTGCAAGAAGCTTGGGCATAGCAGAGGAGAGTTTGCGCAGTGCAATTTCAAGAACGCGATGTCGAAAGCGACACAGCTGCGGATGATTCCGCTGAAGCTTCCTAAGATTGGGTTGCGCGCTTTCTAGCACGATCTGATTGCGATGAAGCTCGATTTCCTCCTGTGGGGGTGGAATTACGTGTGCCGGGACATGGTGCGCGAGTGGCAGAAGGAGAGAGACCAACCTACGCTCGGATTTTGACCGCACGTAGAGCGATGGGTGATCGCGGACTGGGAACAAGTGTTTGGGAGATGTGCGGGAGAGTACGGATATCTCCTATTCGATAGCGAGAGCATCAAGGTCACAAAGGAAGAAGAGATTTCCTTCGCGGCCCTTTTCAAGAGCAGCAAGTCCAGCAAGAACGGGTACAAGATCCAGGACTACAAGGATCGCTACCGCAGAAATGTCGCGGTAGCGCTTCTCCAACTCTTACAGCCGCACAGTACCACTTACATCACATCTTGGCAGGTGGCGTTCGTGGAGCTGGCGTTGATTGGAGCTCCGAATCATTGGGCTCGCATCCTATGGAAGATATCGCGGCAGCATGCGTTTGAGGAGAAGGACGGATTGATCAATCACCTCTCCGTCTTCTTGATCAATTTCTATCGGTCGATGGGTTGTCTAACCACGACCGAGTGAGTTCAATTTCCATTGCTGTCACCCAGCAATCCGGGGCGGTATGGGAAGGACGTTGAGGTTGACACCGCCGAGGAAGAGACTCTTGCCTTCACGCCATCAGCCCAACCGAGAGCTGAAGGAGAATCACTTGCAGCGCGAGTGCCGCGGAAGCGGAGATGGAAAAGAGAAGTAGAGAAGGGCCGACATCGCGATTCGGCTGCTCTCGAACGGAAGCAGCCACTGCACGAGCTCTGCAATCGGCCGGAGCAGAAAGCACGCAGGCTCGTGTTGCCTGCAAGTAGCGCGGAGACGGGGCGTGTCGCCGAGGGGAAGGACTCACCATCCTCGGAGGAGGATAGGAGCGCGCGAACTGCAAAGAGGTTAGCGGACCTCCCTACGCCGCAGGCACGGATGCCTTCGGCGGAAGCAAGACGGCCTTCGGGTGAGGAGAGACGACACGCGGCACCGACGAACGTGTCGGCGGCGGAGAGGTATTCCCCGCAAGTACCGTTCGCGTACTCGCCTTCGGCGCCGCAGAGGAAGAGGAAGGAGCCGGCAGAAGATACGCCTTCGGCCCAAGAGATTGCGAGTAGGGGGCCCTCGGAGCAAGTGCCTTCGGCGGGAGAAGCGCCGGAAGATGCGTCTTCGGCTCAAGTGCCTTCGGCCCAAGGGACTTCGGGCGAGCCGCCTTCGGCGGAAGACCCATGTGAGGAGCAAGACGACAGAGAGAAGGAGGAGACACGTGTGCCTTCGGCGCTGCGGCGGTGGTAGTGACAGATCGGACGGACGGTGCGAACTTGTCGAAGACAAAATCCCTCACCGCCTTGGACATTTTGGCAAGGAGCAGTGCGGCAGCAACAGCAGAAGCAGAGGCTACGCAGCCCAACTCCTGGGAATCGCCAGGAAATTCTGTGGCAACCGAAATCCTCGATTCGGAGGATGACGGAGAAGAAGAATCTGGCTCGGACGAGGAGGACCAGCAATCGGTGAAAGGCACGTCAACGACGGCACTATGCGAGCAGGTGGTACCTCTGTTGAGGTATCTCGATCGCAAGGCGACGAAGTACGCAGACCTCCGCCAACCTAAGTCCTACGTCGAATTGGTGTGTATGCGAACTCGCACCAAAGTCAGAACCAGCAAGTTGTTGGCCCGCTTGGATGAGGACATCAAGGATTTGCGATTGAAGAACGAGGCCCTGCGTGGCCACATTGCTCTTTCGCGGAAGCTGCAGAAGGTCGTCGACCAGACGTGCGATGAGAAGTTCGAGGAGGCAAAGAAGTAGTTCGCCAAGGAGCAAGCGAAGCTCGCAGATGAGCTGGATTCTCAGCAGACTCATAATCAAATTTTGTTAGAGGAGCTCGTGCGGCAGACACGGTTGCTAGAATAGTGTTAGCTCGCACGCCAGGCGGATAAAGACTTAATCCGCAAACTGCAATCGGAGTGTGGCGAATTGAGAGCGTAGCGTGCGGAGGCAGAGTTGCAGTTGGTGGTGGTTGAAGACGATCGCCGGCGGAAGGCAGATCGCACGAAGGAGGAGTTGGTGGAGCGAGTGAACCAATGTCTCAGAGGTTACACCCTCTGGGAAGTGGCTGCGCAGGAGAAACTCACATTGCGCGAGTTAGAGCTTCGTGCGGCGGGTTTGATGTCGGGTGACAGTCGGAGCCGGCGGCGAGTGGCTAGGAAGTTGGATTCGTATCTGTCAAGGTCACGGGACGCCATGGCAAACCTCGACGCGGAGGTGACTGCGGTGTTGCGGCGGCTGGGATTGCGCAGTTGAGCTGAAGACTAATCGGGTAGGGAGTTAGCGCGCGGCAGTCCGTCGTGCAGAAGGCACAGTAGATGATCTGTTGTGTGCTGCAGCGTAGCATAGTGTAGTGCAGATGTAGAGTGTTAGTTAGGACTTAGAAGGTATAAAGTAGTTCAAGGCGTCTTGCCTTGGAATTCTTCCAGTTTCGAAAGTGCAGATCAGGAACTCATTTTCTCTCCGTGTTTGTGTCCTTAGTTTTGTCACCGCGCAAGAGGAGCTACAGCTTGACGAAGATACCGCATTTTGTAGCTGAAGGCCTTCGGCCAAATGTTCAGAGCTAGTGTAATGGTTAGATACTTCAGCAGTTTGGATCTACACCTGCGGATGATTGCTGAATGCTTAGAGCTAGTAAATGGTTAGATACTTGAACAGTTCGTCCCTACACCTTCGGGTGATTGTTCCTGATTGTACTCCTTCGGGATGTTTCCCCTGAATGCCAAAGTGAATTTTTGTTACTTCGAGTAAGCCTTGGTGTAATTGAGGTTACGCTGCAGAAGGCGCCCTCGGGGCAAACCTCTGTAGTATTTCTGGAAATGACTAGTGCCTGAGAATTCAAACTCGTCAATAGACTGTTATGGTGTGCCACTGGATCTTTTCTCAGTTGAGTTTCTCTGTTTGGACCTGTAGTCTCTGCGCGTTTTGTGAGTTGAGTGTGTTGTTCACCGCGTGTGAGTGACTTCGGTCTGACGAAGATACCGCATCCGAAGTAGGAAGTCCAACCTGGGTGCCCTGCGCTAGCAGAACCTAGTGGAAGGGTTGTAAAAGCCGGAGTTGGGAGTCACTACCTGCAGATTCGCTGAATGTACTCGTGAGAGACTTTCCCGCTGAAATCTTATGTAGAGGTACTAACCGACCTCTAAGTTGTGTTTCTATAGATTTAGGTGTGTGTTGAGTGAACTACCCTGCACTGTGCGTCCTCCAAGTGACCTCCGAGTTGAGCACTTGCAGTATTTTTGGGAGTGAAAGTCGCTTGAGAATTCAAACTCTTCAATAGTCTTTTAAACGTGACACTTTGTACTCTGTGTGTTGCCTCTGTCCTTGTGGGTTTGACCTTTTTGCTGCTATATTGCAATTTTAGCCTTTGTGGGTTATTACATAGAGGTTACTCTAAATATTGATGTAGATACTTTAGTGTGCACTAGTCATAGCTGCCACGTCAGCGATCCGCACACTTGGTAGTACACAGTGGATGTGTTAGTTGACAGTGCCCCGTTAGCAATCCTTGTGCTTGTAGGTTAGGATTGAGTGTGTTAGTTAGTGTGTTAGTTGGGTGCGCCACGTCAGCGATCCGTGTGCTTGTTAGGGTTATCCGCCACGTCATCCATCCACTAGGAGTGGGATGGATGGTGGGGATTAGATCGTATCTCCTTGTACTTGTTGGTGAGAGCTATATAAGGGAGAGGAGAACCATTGTTAGGATCTCTCATCTTTAGAGTTTACGTTTCTATCTTCGAGTGAGCTTCTCTCTAAACCCTAGTGTTATAGAGACAGTGCTACCGCCAAATGATATCGGCACATCCAGACTGCGAGACTCGTCTCGCTCGGCGGACGATTGCTCTTGGAGCTACGCGAGAAGCACGCGTAGGTCGTCGTACTGCTTGGAGACAACACTGGACTCAACTTGAAGGGTGTCAAAGGTGATGTTCACTGTCTGCAGGAAGTCGTAGACAACGATGGCAACCAGCCACCATTCCTTCGGCGGGGCCGATACGTATCGCTTCTCTTCGAAGAAGCCGCACACCGTGGATCAGTTGGTGAGCAGCCACTTCAGCACCTACAGAAAGCAACAAATAATTGATTACTTAGCCAACCAGACAGCAAAACACACAAGCAGTAACAAACACACCTTCGACACGAACGTCCACTTGACATTGATGTAGTAAGGACACTTGCTCCTCATTCGGCGAACTAAAGTCTCTTGTCGCCGCAGCCAGCCGATGATTGTGGTCAAAATGCTCATGAAAGGAAAACCACCCGTGTCAGTGATCGCATGCAATGCGGCCTTGATGATGAGACCCAACTGATGGGCCAGGCACCATACTCGGTAGAATGCCGGCCCGCTCACAGCAGTGGCGAGCTGCGATGTGAATCCAACATTGCAGCCCCTCATGTTTGGCGCTCCATCGGTGGACGAACCAATGAGCTTATCCTTCCACATTGGACAGAGAGCATCAAACACCTTGACGAAGAAGTTGAACAAAGACTCTCCAGTGTGCGACTCTTCGAACAAGGGTATCGCCAGCAGGTGGAACGATAGAAGATCGTCGCCGACCCCGAGACCCGGAAATCGAATCTGCACGTCCAGGTGAGAGTTTCCGAAGTCATCAGTCGATACATCACTCGCCACCGCGAATGCCCACGACTTCGACATCACGTCCGCAATAATTTGTAGGCCAACGGCACATACAATTCGGGAAAAGCATGAAGCCTCTCCATCCGAAAGGCAGCTAGTCTTCGACGCACAGCCAAGCCGGTCGCGGTTCTCGAGTATTACTCGTGAGATCTGTCGGAACGAGAGCCCGGCGGCGAGCAGAGACACAACATAGTCGAATTGCAGCGGATTGGCGATTGTGACCTTGTAGCAAGACACGACATTGGAACCATCGTCTTCAATCACGTACTGAGGCTCGAAAACATTCATGCCACGATCGCCACGAAGTTCCTCGCCGCCGTCGTCGTCCCGCGGTGCGGCCGGCATCAACAGCTCCAGGATGATGACGTCGACGATGCTCTTATCGATTGTGAAGATGCTCTTGCGGCCAACAACCGTGATGCGCTTCTCGAAGAAAGCATCAACCGTCAATCGTCGAAGAAACCCTTGAGAACCTCCGGCGTGGAATTGGCCAGCTTTCGTAGCGCTTCGTACTCTTCGAACTTCTTAGGGTGCTGCTCCTGCATGTGCTTGCGGATGTTGTCGCTGCGAAACACGTCCTTCCAATGCTTGTTATTGGTCGTTTTCTTACACTTGCGTCCATCGGCGACTTCGTCGTTTGCGACCTCGCGGCCCCAGCACTCGCAAAAGCGACAAACAACGGCTTGAACAACGCCCTTGTTCTCATCGCGGGCGGTCATTCGCAAGCCAAACTTGAGTTTGAACTTTTTTTGGTAAGGAAAAGACAGTGCCATCTGTTTTCTTCGAGGCTGCATGGTGCTCAGCAAGAATCAACGATCAGCTTGATGCGAACAGAGGCTCCGTTGGGCTCCAATTGCTATACAAGAAAGTGCGATCAGAATGAAACAACTGCGTCACGCACTTGTTAAAATAGAACACAGCGCCAGCCTTAGAATAGGACAGCGTCGTATTATAAGGGGATTGTCCTACTTTAAAGAGGCCTGAACATATATAATCAAACTATACTCTTGTTAAGATGCAACAGTACTAGAACATCTCTCAACATAGACTCATTACATCCAACATATATGATCAAATTATACTCTTGTTAAGATGCAATAGTACTAGAACATCTCTCAACATAGACTCATAACATCCAACATATACAGGCATGGACATAATAGTCTCCCGCCTAAATTACCTAAATACGTATAATTAAGTCTCCTCGAAAAGATTACTTTAGTCTTTTCAAAAACATTAATTTAGTCGAATTTAGTCTACTTACAAAGTTCATTTAGGTTAATTTAGTACACTAAAAAGGTAATTTAGACCAATTTAATTTCTAAAAAATAAATTTAGGCTAATTTAGTTTACTAAAATTTTTTTTCAAAGTAAAATTTTTTTTAAAATTTTTAATAAAAAATTTATATTATTTTATAAAAAATAAAATAAAACATCCATCAATTCTGCATACGTGTTCACTCTCCATTGGTTATGACATGTACATGCTAAATCGTAACTCCTTTAATTTAGTCGCTTAATCACCATAAAGTTTAGATAATTTAGGCGACCTTATATACGGTCGCCTAATACAACCATGCCTGAACATATACGATCATATTATACTCATGTTGAACTTCAATAGTTATTGTGAAATGCATGAGATCAAGAAATAATTGAAATTTTGTATGTAGATGAATTCTTTCTCAGATTTTTGAAAATTGATGAAATTATTGCCACAAGTTGAAAAATAGTGATGTTCGTCTTCTTATCTCTCACATCATCCAAAATTAAATACAAACCGTGATTTGTGAATATTGAAAAATCTTGAAACTAAGCCGCCATAATGAAGTTTTCAAGTTTTCAAAATTGTCAGAAGAAAAGGTATACCCTTTGCGGATCCCAACGACCCTAAATTCGTGCGAATCTACGCGTGCCGCTACGCCGACGACATTCTGATAGCAGTTTCGGGGTCGAAAGCTTTGGCCCGCGAAGTCATGGAACGAGTCTCCCGGTTCCTCAAAGACGTTCTCCACCTGGAGATCAACCCAGAGCAAACCCGTCTGGGACACGTAGCAATCCTTTTTTTTCTCGCCTTCTTTCTCATCCGTTTCACGCTTTGCAATTGAATCTTGTCTTGTCTTGATTTTTTTCCTCTCATTACATTGATCTCATTGCGTAAAGATTGTACAAAATTAGCAATCAACTTCTTCAAAATGTCATCTTGAATCTCAATCAGATTCATTAGACACTTTTCTTTGTCATTTGCAAAAGTAACTTGTCCTGATGAAAGATTTTCCTATGCATCACGATTGAGACAATTTTTTAAAATGTGGCCCACTTTGTTGCAAACGTAACATTGTAACTTGTTTGAATCTTGTTCAATGCTGTAAAAAATGCGCAGTTGAAGGAAATAAACGCTAAGTTATGTCATTTGCAACACAAATTACTCCATAAAAACTTTCATTCTTGTAGTAATGTTGGATGAACAAAATGTACTTATCAATGATGGAAACTGCAAAGTATTACAATGAACATCAGCAATATTTGTTCATGCTATTTATCAATGTCAACTCTAAACTAGAATATTTTTTTTTGCAATGGGGATAATTTGTTGTAAAGCATTCACATCCTCATGATTTATATGTTGAAGTAATTCAAACAATAACTCGATCATGAAGTGTATACCACTAGTGTCTTTATTTCGTAAAAAAATGGAATTTTCACACTATGTCCTTGAACACATATGCTCCGAGTAATCGGATCAAACAATATTTGTAATCTATGTAAGACTTCACTTTTTCAACAACTATTGTTTAATTTGACTAGGTTCACAGATGTCTGCCTTGTAAAAATCTTATTTTCTAAACTAGATAATTAGTCCTACACTCAATAGTTTCCAAGATAACTTGATAAACTCTAATTGTTCTTGGTATCATTCAGACGCTCTTCCTTAATAAAACTTCGGCAAAAATGTAACCTAATTTTTTGTAGTTCTACTCCTTATACTTATAAATAACCTTTTGTAAATTCTTAAAAATCAACTATGAATCTTTGTCATTCGCCCCATTGAATATTGAAATCTTTCCTTTCCCCACATAATGTGTTTAACCAATGCCTTCAACCTCTAGAGCTTCTGGCTTCTTGCATCAAAATCATTCAAGATCTTCAAGTCAAATCGGTAGATGATTCATCCTTTCAAGACTACAACCAATAGCTTTGTCTATAGCACCGTAGATCCATTTTTGCATTGTACCAACTTGACTTAGTTGTTCCGTTATATATAGTGATGATCACACTATACAGTTGTTCAAAAAACAAAAATCAAAGTCAGAGGATATGAATCAATTGTGATTCTTTCCGCAAATGAGCTAGTGGAAGGCTCTGGGATATTGATGGCTTGAAAAAGCATCTGTTTGAAACAACTTCGATACTTAAAGATGTTGGTATAATGTTCTCTTTGTACTAGTGGAGAAACGTACAAAGAGTTTTGTAAATGCTAAAGAGAAGATTAACATTGGCTAAATCACATGTCAAGAATTTGGATTTTATTGGAAAATTTATTTGCAAGATTGAACCAAGAGTCAATACTAAAGTAACTACTATAGTATTGATCAAGGTGAGTGATCTGGAAGTATAATCATTACCATTAGCATTACCGTATATCTAAACAACACAAGATGAAAAAGTATAGAGGTGTTGCAGCAAGCTGTTTTAGTTGAGGGTGATAGATTCATGAGTCTACAATGAGAACTAAAGTAATGTCGTGCAACACTCATGATTCTAGAAGAGACATCTTAATATGGAAAAGAAGTCACAATCACCCTGGAAAATAAACTGAGTCTTAAAGAGAGTGCAAGAAAAAACATTGAGAAGAAGGTTACAGAACTTTGTAAAAAAATGATATAATTGCAGAAAGAAAAAGATCTCATTCAAGTCTTGATGAAGCAAGAAGGTTTTAGTTAAATCAATCAAGTCATTTTGAAGTCTCTAGCACAAGCTCGTCAAAAAGAGGAGAGTATTTTTTGAGTCTCATGTAGCATCTGCAGACTCAATTCATGTGATCTAGGAACAAGCAATATGGGAAGAGATGTTGTGGAGTAGCGACATAAGAAATCCAAATTCAAACGTGTTTCAAGTCATATATGGCAAAATCTTCATGTGTGGATGATGGACTTGCAGATTTCTTATGCCTTTACTATTATGATGTTCATGTCAACGTTGAAAAAAAAGTACTCTCTAAATCCTTGCGGTCTTAGCGGACTGTTGGATTCTGTGAGCATGAATTCTTAGTCAATCCTTTTCTCCTAATTCTTGCTTACAGAACTCCATGCACAAACTAACGACGTTATACTTGAGTGATTAAAAGGAATCAATTAGTGCACGATAAAAAAAACACTTCTTTCTGTTGAAAAATCTTGTCTTTGGCTTAACTTCCGCTTCTTGATGGTGTATTCTAGCAAATCCTTGCGGCCTTAGCGAGCGCTTGGATTTCGTGAGCATGAACTCCAAGTCCATACTTTTGTAGGGCATATGTTCTAAGTTCATGCTTACGGAAATTCATGCACACGCCAAGGACGTTGTTGACAAGTGACTAAAAGAATGGAGCCGCGCACGATAAAAAAACACTTGTCTAAGTTGACATATCTGATATGCGACTCTACTCTCGCCGTGACAATTCTTGATGGTGTATATCAGCAAATCCTTACGGCCTTCGTGGGGGCTTGAATTTTATGAGCATGAACTCTAGGTACATACTTTTGTAAGGTATGGATTCCAAGTTCATGCTTACGGAAATCCATGTACACGCTAAGGAAGTTGTTGGTTGGTGACTAAAAGAATGGAGCCGCAAACAATTTAAAAAAAACTTGTCTAAGTTGGCATATTTGATCTACAACTCTCCTCTCTCCGTGACAATTCTTGATGGTGTATTTCAGCAAATCCTTGCGGCCTTAGTGGTCGTTTGGATTTGGTGAGCATGAACTCTAAGTTCATACTTTGTTAGGTTTGGATTCCAAGTTCATGCTTACAAGAATCCATGCAAACGCTAAAGACGTTATTGACTGATGACTAAAAGAATGAAGTCACACACAATTTAAAAAAACACTTGTCTAAGTTGTCAGAACTGGTTTACATCTCTCCTCTTATCGTGATTATTATTGATAGATGTATCTCAACAAATCCTTGCGGCCTCACCAGACGCTTGGATTTCGTGAGCATGAACTCTAAGTCCATACTTTTGTAAGGTATGGATTCCAAGTTCATGCTTACGAAAATCCATGCATATGTTAAAAACGTTATTGGTTGGTGACTAAAAGAATGGAGTCGAGCACGATTAAAAAAAACACTTGTATAAGTTGACAGATTTGGTCTACGACTTTACACTCGTCGTGACAATTCTTGGTGATGTTTATCAGCAAATCTTTGCGACCTTAGCGGGTGCTTGGATTTCGTGAGCATAAACTCTAAGTCCATACTTTTATAAGGTATGGATTCCAAGTTCATGCTTACAAAAATCCATGCACACACTAAAGACGTTGATCGGTGACTAAAAGAATGGAGCCACGCACAATTAAAAAAAACACTTGTCTAAGTTGACATATATGGTCTGCGACCCTACTCTCGCCGTGATGATTCTTGATGGGTGTATCTCAGTATATCTTTACGGCCTTAGCGGACGTTTGCATTTCATGAGCATGAACTTTAAGTCCATACTTTTGTAAGGTATGGATTCCAAGTTCATGCTTACGGAAATCCATGCACACGCTAATGACGTTGTTGACAAGTGACTAAAAGAATGAAAAACGATTAAAAAAACATTTGTCTAAGTTGACATATCTGGTCTGCGACACTCCTTGCCGTGATAATTCTTGATGATGTAGATCAACAAATGCTTGTGGCCTTAACGGGCGCTTGGATTTCGTGAACATGAACTCTAAGTCCATCTTTTATAAGGTATGGATTCCAAGTTCATGCTTACGGAAATCCATGCGCACACTAAAGACGTTGTTGACCGGTGATGAAAAGAATCGAGCCGCGCACGATTAAGAAAAACACTTGTCTAAGTTGACAAATTTGGTCTGCGACTCTACTCTGGCCCTCATAATTCTTGATGTGTATATCAGCAAATCCTTGCGGCCTTAGTGGGAGCTTGGATTTCGTGAGCATGAACTCTAAGTCCATACTTTTGTAAGGTATGGATTCCAAGTTCATGCTTACAGGAATCCATGCACACACTAAAGACGTTGTTGACAGGTGACTAAAAAAATGAAACTGCGCACGATAAAAAAAACAATACCATTACTTCACAGATCTTGTTAATGATTAAACTCTCGTAGTGACAATTATTGATTGTGGGCACTTTTTAGCTTGACAAACACCACTCTCATCTAAAAACAAAAGCCAAGAAGTTAGAGAGATAGAACAATCAACAAGTGTTCAACAACTCAAACGTTCAAACGAAACAAATTGATAACAAAAAACTCTACCTAACCAATACGGGTTATGGAACCAATATGTGGATTCGTTTTGGAGAGAAAAAACATTAACTTCTAAACCGTAAACATCGCACACAAGAAAAAGATGACAATCCAAGTCACTCCAAAAAGTTGAGGTATTCCTCTTAAGAGACAATTAAATGGCTTAGAAAATTTAGAACTCATTAGATACCACAAACGACAAACAAACTGAAGATAACTCTCTACTATATCACAAAGTGGAAGGTGAGTTGCTAGAATACTAGAAATTATCTAAAAAATTTCCAACAATCCCATCAATTAAATTTCTCCAATTATATATGAAGGTTGAATCGAAATGTATATTCCAAATAAGAAAGTTCATGAACTTTGCCTAGTGTAGTTTTTGCAGTTTGAAACAATCCTAAAAAAATACTACAAAGAGGAAAGTTGAAAGTTGTACTTTAAAATCTGAAAGCATAACTCTACCACTACGGATTCGGAGATGTTTACTAGACAAACAGATGTTCATATGACAATATCCATATAACTTGCTCATGTATTCATGTTATATGAAATAGAAAACAAAAATCAACCTACTTTTAAGCAGACGCTTAAGCCCCTCCCCTCATGCTGAGTAGCGAAAAAAAATAGTTTTTTTTTACCTTTCGCGTAGGCGAGTACTAAGGGCTCTCGGACGTCCACCTTCGTCCAGATGACTGAAGTGGACTTCACCTGCGTCCATATAACTTCTCATGTATTCATGTTATATGAAATAGAAAACAAAAATCAACCTACTTTTAAGCAGACGCTTAAGCCCCTCCCCTCATGCTGAGTAGCGAAAAAAAATAGTTTTTTTTTTACCTTTCGCGTAGGCGAGTACTAAGGGCTCTCGGACGTCCACCTTCGTCCAGATGACTGAAGTGGACTTCACCTGCGTCCATATAACTTCTCATGTATTCATGTTATATAAAATAGAAAACAAAAATCAACCTATTTTTAATAATGTGATGTTCAAGATGGCAAGATTTGAATTGTGAAAATCAACTACAATTATATTAATTCAAAAATTAGAAATGAATCATGATTTAAAATATAGAATTCTTTTGCACGTATTTCTTGTCAGAACTAAAAGAAAAACCTTTCAAACGCACAAACAAAAGAGATATCACGCCATGCATAAAAACCCCATTCACAAACATTTATAAAAAGTAGACTGAGTAATTTAGCTTCGGAAATATTAATAAAATCAAAGTGAACTGTCAAAGAACAACCATTCCTAATTCGAAACTGTGGACAATATGGGAATCATTCTCATTACCGTGTTCCATATACTTCAACCCTCACATAATGGAGATGTCTGATGAAAACATGGTGACAGCTTTTGGCGTGGAGGAAAGAATTTTTGCGTTGGGTCAGTGACTATCTGGACCAGGATCAACGAAGATAAATGATCTCTGCTTGTCATTAAAATTCTGATAAGGACGCATTTATCGATTAGTGATACGAATGATTTTTCACATCCAAATAATGAAGGTAAATTTCCACATAATCTAGATTTTCCAAATTTTTGAACTAGGGTTTCCAAATCATCTTTACGCCTTTAATATTTCTCACTCCATTTTTCCGGACATGACACCTGTAATATACAAAGCGTACGAGAACTTTTTAACATATGATTGTTTACGCCCTCTTATAAACAAAGTGCGTTTATAAATGTGGATGATATGATCCAACTGGGTGATAGCTGCTTTTGAAGACGCTCAACATGTATTCACTATGGAATTCGCAAAGGCCCCACGGCGAATTAGCCAATCACAGCGCAGAATGTAGAATGTCGCCAGGGACATTCGAGGCGCTGGCTGTACTTTGATTGCTACGGCCCTTCACATCATGTCCAACAGACTGGAAGTGTTCAGTTCTCATTCGGCGCATTCACAAAAACCCACCGATTGTCCGATCGATCGCTTGTGCAGCTTCATGCGTGTGCGGGAGAAATGTGGCGGTGGCCGGAGCCAGGCTTTGGCGATGTCCGTTCCACTCACGGTCAGGCCCCATGGCGGATTAGGCAATCACAGCGCAGAATGGAGAGACTGTCGCCAGGGACATTGGAGGCGCTGGCGGTACTTTGATTGCGGCGGCCCTTGACATAATGTCAGAGCTGATGGCTGTCGTCGTTCTCGTCGTTACCGCGAGAGGACCACCCTGGGGCGTAAGACCATCATTCCCTTCGCGACCCGTCGGAGCTTCGAGGGGAAAATTCTGCGCGCGACACCTCAAAGCGTCTTTCGACTGGTGCGCTTGCGTATTGCGAATTGTTCCTGTGTTCGAATACACGAGTACTGCCGAGCTGTGCGACGATCGGCGGCGGGGCCGATTGGTTCCGCTCGATGCGGCTTCTACTCAGAGCAAGTGCCCAAGAGTTTTCTACGTGTGCTCGTTTGGCAAGTTCGGACAGCAGAGGCGAGTATCGTGGAGTGGAATGCCCTGCCGAGGATTTTGAGTCGGACGCCGTAATGGTGAGCTTTGACTTTTCTGCGTTTTTTGTTTCGCACTCGAGACGGAGCTGGAATCGAGAAAGTGTGCCCTGCCCAGAGCTGAAGGTGACATTACATTCTGCAGTCAGTAGAATTTGTAACTCATATCCGTTGGAAGATCGGGATCATCCGTTGGCTAATTTGAATTTCAATTTGTTGCCGGTGTGCAGTTAGAAAACATGTGAGCCTTATGAAAAACTTGTCTCGTATCCAGGTGGTTATTGTAAACTCTTCCAAATGACTTCTGTTCCTGGATTTTTCAACGTTCGATAAGGTAGTCGCATAGCGATGCTAGAGAATGACTCTGGATTTAAAACCTTGTTACTCTCGGCTTTCGTTTCTCATGCCTTTCAAAGTTGGTAGTTCGGATTTCGTGAATAGTAGGCATAGACCTGGCCAATACTGCCGCAGTTTCCTTCTTTCGATTTTGTACTTGGCCGCACTGTTTATCCTAGAATAATGTCTCACGAGCATTCCTTCCGTGCGCGTAGGTTCAGCCTGTAAGCTACAAGGAGCAGGTTGAGTTCCTTGATTGGTTGAAAGAGCGCGGACAGCGAGATGCTTATCTGAGTACTACTGTGGGAATCTCCACACATGGCAGGTACTCAACTCAGGTTCAACTAACTGTCAATTAGATTTCTGATTGTTACTGATATCGAGACGATCAGCAAAGTTATGATTATGATTCTATTTTTTAGGCCGTCGGTGAACTGAGAAATTCAATTGTTGTAAATATTTGTAATCGTTCGTGTTTCAGACCTTTTACCTCTGAGCATTGTTGGCTCTCTCTCATATTTAAGCCGGGGGGAAATGGTAATAACTTCGATTGTGACTCTCAAGTGCTGAAATTGTACCTGTCGCCTTGTTCGCTACCCGTCCCATTCAAGCTAGCGAGCGTGTTCTTCGTGTTTCCCGAGATCTGGTGAGTACTAGCTTTGATTAGGCGTGTTACTCTGCTTCGGTACACATCTTGCAGATAGTAGCCGCATGGTTAGTCAAGGTTTTGAGCGATGGGGTGTTCAAAACCTTCCTGAATTTAGGATTCCTTGCGAAGTTGGCTTTGAGTGATGGATGGCGATTAAGTGTTTTGGGCAAATAATAAGCATATTATTCTCGTTCAATTTGGCATTCCAAATACGTCGAAGCTTGAAGTCGAGTGAATCACTTACTTTCTCACCTTTCATGCAGTTGATCACTCCAGACAAGCTACCGAAGGAGGTCACAAAACTTTTGCCGCAAGATGTTAGTGAGTGGGCTCGTCTTGCTCTCTTCTTACTTGCCGAGCAGCATAAGGGCCAGGTGTGAAATCTCTTTTATTTGCGGGATCAGAAGCGGGATTGAAACAAATTATTCGATGTTCTTATCATCTGCGTTTTATTGTTCTTTGTTACTATTTACATTTATTGTTTCTGAAGCAACGTGGACGATAACCAAGTGATGTAAAAACCTGGGCGTAAAGCGGAGATTATTTCCTAGTGTATCGTCAAAACATCGGCGTTGTAGGAAACAAGTGTTTTTCTAACTTTTGTATCATATTGAAGTGTATGTGTTCTGATGTAGGAATCAGTTGCCTACCTCCTTTAGGGTCTATTCACAGTACGGTACGCGAATAATGGCCGCCGAAGCCACCAAGCTTGACGGGCGGCTGGCTCGACGACCTTTGAAAGACAAGAATAGAGAAGCTCAGGCTATGAGCCTCCTGCTAGCTCGTTTGGAGAGTATGATGCAGCAACGGCATAGTGCACTTCTGGTTAGTTGTCTGCATGCTTACCTTATGGAGACCTTGAAACGTATTCTTTCCCTGTGGTAGTTGGAGTGAACTAAGATTGTACCCCTTATTTTGCACTTGATTTTTTGTGACAGCTCTTGATTTCTTGCTCCTGTTTATACCTGCAGACCTTGCGCTTGGTGGAAACATGCAGAGGGTCGAATTCAGGCTCGAAGAGTCCAGTTACAGTGCACGTACACATGGCAGGTGCCGTTGTCAGCGGAGAGATGCGCGTTTTAAGGTCTGCCATCGCTTGGTTGAGAAATCATTGTTCTCCTTCGACTGTCCTCACATGAGCATCAAAGGTTTTCGACTTCGCACGCGATCCTTTTCCTTGATGGGGTAAGGCCTGTAAGAACTTGTGGTGAGCGATCAGCTTCTTTTCTGTCGAGAAGAGCCTTGTGTTTAATGAGCCTATCTTAAAGAGTAGGCAACACTCGAGACTTGTTTTCTTAGCACATCCACTGAAAGCGGCTACATTTCTTTTCACCACATTGGTGAAAAACTTCCCATAGAAAACGTACATGACAGCAGGTAGTGGAAGTGGCAGATAATCAGAAATCTCAACACTCCACAACACGTACTGGATGACTGTGTGTAATAACCCACCAAAGGCTAAAACTGCAGTATGGTGGTAAAAAGATCGAACCCACAGGGACAGAGGCAACACACAGAGTAAAAGTGTCACGTTTAACAGACTTTTGTAGAGTTTGAATTCTAGGCGACTGTCACTCCCAGAAATACTGCAGTGCTTGACTCGGAGGCTCGACTCGGAGGAGGATCTCGACTCGGAGGATGCTCGGAGGATGCACGGTACAGCGTGGTCACTCAACACACACACACACACACACACACACCTGAAACTGGCAAAAGCACAACTCGGAGGTCGGTCAGGACCTCCGCTTCGGATTTCAGGAGGAAAGTGTCTCAAAAGTTCACTCAGAGGTTCTGCAGGTAGTGATTCCCACTCCGGCTTTTACTGCCCTTCCGCCAGGAACTAGCGTAGGGTACCCGGACTGGACTTCCCACTTCGGAACGAAGCCTCTTCATACGCCGTGGACGTCACCCTCGACTCTCACACCAAACGCAGGGAGTGCAGACCCGACTGAGAACTTAACTGAGACACGATCCAATAACACACACACAACCTGAATTGCAAACCAAGTTTTACACGAAGTAATAAAACTTCACATTGGCATTCAGGGGAAACTTCCCGTAGGAGTACAATCAGGATATGTCACTCGAAGGAGTAAGGGGGAACTGTTCAAGTATCTAACTCGCAGCCGGCTCTGAGCATCAGAAATCACCCGCAGGTGCAGATCCGCACTACTCAAGTCTCTAACCGGGTACTAGCTCTGAACATTCAGCCGAAGGCCTTCAACTACAACATACGGTAACTTCGCTATGCTGCAGCTTCTCTACGTGGTGCCAGGACCAAAATGCACAAACACGCCAAGAAAGTGAGTTCCTGATCTGCAGTTCCGAAACAGGAAGAGTCCCAGGGCAAAACGCCTTGAACTACTTTATACTCTCTAAGGTCCTAACTAACACTACGCTACCCGCTAGGGTGCGAGCCGCACCAGATCCTACACCTGAGGAGTCGGCGGCTACCTTCCCCTCTAACTTACAACCTAAATCTAACCCTAACCCTAAATCTAAATCCTAAGCCTACTGTACAGAGCCGCCAGCGTCTTTACATCCGAGATCTGAGGCTGAATATTTGCAGGCATGCGTGGCCGACTGAGATCAACGGCCCCACCAAATTTCATATCCATCCGACCGTCCATCGCAGAGATATGGACTTCGCAAGATCTCTGAACCGCATCCGGTTTGCCGACCTCGAGTTCGCCGACTCCGAGTTTGCCGACTTGAAGTTCGCCGACCTCGAGTTCGCCGAAGGCGTTGACCGCCGAAGACGCACTTCCGCACCTTTGCCTATTTGTAACAGTCACTCCCGACACCCATAACTCACAGATCCTTGATCCGTTTCAAGAGTTCTTGGGCTCGTTGGAACGAGCGCGTCGAGCTCTTTCTAACGAGACCCTAATTGAGTCAAACCGTTACGAGTTGAAAGAGTTATGCCGGTTTTATCCTTCGCCGAAGGCACACTGTCGAAGGCTTGTTATCTGTTATCGCCGAAGGCGCCCGCACGATGTTTCGCCGACTCCGAGTTCTCTGACCTCAAGTTTGCCGACTCCGAGTTTGCTGACTTGAAGTTCTTTGACCTCGAGTTTGCCGACCTCAAGTTTGCCGACTCCGAGTTTGCTGACTTGAAGTTCGCCGACCTCGAGTTCGCCGACCTCAAGTTTGCCGACTCCGAGTTTGCCGACTTGAAGTTCGCCAACCTCAAGTTTGCCGACTCCGAGTTTGCCGACTTGAAGTTCGCCGACCTCAAGTTTGCCAACTCCGAGTTCTCCGACCTCGAGTTCGCCGACCCCGAGTTCTCCGACTCCGAGTTCTCCGACTCCGAGTTTGCCGACTTGAAGTTGACCCGAAGACGTCCGTCGCGGAAGGCGAACATCCAGGGCCGAAGGTGGATATTCTGCCGACGACGAACTCCTTCCGCCTATCCGTAGGCGTTCTCCTTCGCATCTTCCGACAGTCACAACTCCCTGAGTCCTCATCCGTTCTAGGCGTTTTTGGACTCGTTAGAACCAGAGCTTCAAGTTCTTTCCAACGAGACCCTAAGTAACTCAAGGCGTTAAGAATTGAGGAAGTTATGAGTGATCTACCGCCGAAGGTGCTCGAAGCGAGTCCTGCAGCGTGAACCGCCCGTTCCATTCCAAGCGTTCCACTGTGGCCTAAGCCCAAAACCCCTTGACTGTCCTCGATCCTCTTTTTACTCTGGCTTTGCGTACCGATTACTATTTACAGCTCCTACCACGGTACTTACTAATCAAAAATGTTTTAGTTCCGGCGAAAAACAAAATGTGGGTTACCACACTGTGATAACGTGAAATGTTTTCGACGATTTCACAAACACGGATTATCGTCATCCTCCTCCCACAGCCATATGACTGTTTTGATATTACCCGAATCCCTCGTCGTCCATGATCTAGATCTTCACAACCTAGGCAGGGTAGAAGAGTCCCAGAAGTGTACATTCACTATTTTTTCTCTCTGGGATTTTTCACCGAGAGACTTTCACGATGATTTCTCAAATAGAAGTTCAAGGTTCGTTCCTTCACTTCTATATCTCGTTCTGAATACTGCTCTTTGTCCCACCATCGTACAGAATTTTGACCTTGTCTTTGAAGGTGGTGTCTCATGCTTGGGCGTGAATGCTTCCACCAAACACCCGTTTCACAGTGTTCATGGAATAAATTTTGTGTTCGACCGGTCCCTCCAGCAGCCCCCCTACAAAACTCACACGCACACTTCCGTGTTTATGAGTTACACCTATCGTTGGTGAGTTTTAATTTAGTGTTCAATGAAAGCATCAACAATTTGGCGTTTCGCAAGCCCGCGAAAGTCGCGTCATCCGACGCTGGATGTGCTAAGAAAACAGTTTCTTCATGCCGAGTGTTTTGAACAATTCCCGCCTTGTCAAATATTTACCAAGAAACAGTGCCGACGTATTCCTTGATTGAAAACCATACCTCAATTATTTCCTTGGCTTTAAATCAGGGCATGATTCGCCTCGTGTGAGGAGAATGACCGTGAACGATCCATGCTCGAGGCGGCCTTACTCGCCGCGAAGAAGTTTTCAGCAGCGACGGCACTCACGATCTCATCCTTTGAACGTGATAACAGAGCAAAACCCCGAGTGCTCCCTGACAACCAATGACGCTGATGAAGAGACCTGGAGGCAATTCCATACTTGCAGTCATCAGGCAGCAGCGTCCGCAGCGTGTGCATGGACCTCCGTAACCAGGGATTGGGAGTCACTGCTTATGGAAAGGATGGACTAAGAGTTCATGCTCACGGAGTCCATGCGCCCGCTGAGGCCGCAAGGATTTACAGACTTCTTTTCTTCCGCGTCGACCTGGACGTCACAATAGGACAGTGATCATAAATCTGCGAGCCCAACATCCACACAGGTTGGAAGATCCTGCCACAGGTGACTTGGCTGTTCCCTCCAGAGTGAGAGTACATTAGAGGTTGGAGTCTGGAGTGAGTGGAGACACAACTTCCAGATCAGGTGAAGGGCAATCATTCGACCGATCGCCATGAATCTCAAGACTAGGGCTGTCAAAAGTAGAATAGTAGGGGGATTTACGAGAACGATTCAAAGGAGACACAAAAAGGCTGTGGGTCGCAGTGCCATTGCCAATTTGATCGGAGTGATGATGCGTCGTTCTTGACCTCATGCACAATCTGAAAGGGGGAGAAGAACGTGTACGGCATGCCCTCAAAAGTTGGAACTCGGCCAAAAGTCATCAATGACGAGCTCTGAAGCTTCGCCGACACTGCTCTTCTCGAGGAGAGGAGACGCGGAACGAATCTCCTTCTGTCCACTTCTATCGATTACACGCCGAGCCTTCGTCCTGTCGCCGAGCGAGTCATTCCTCCATGGCCTCCATTTTTAACACAGCAGTCGAATCCGATGACTCTCGATGTCGAATTGAGTCTGCCCCTTCTTCAATTCTAACCACAATTCATCATCGACGACTCCAGCGGAGCTTACGTTTGTGTACATTTCGAATGTGAAGGATCACAACGCAAAAATTGTTTCCTCCACGCCAAAAGCTGTCACCATGTTTGCATCAGACATCTCCTTTATATTAGGGTTGAAGTATGTGGAACACGGTAATGAGAATGATTCCCATATTGTCCACAGTGTCGAATTAGGGACGGTTGTTCTTTGACAGTTCACTTTGATTTTACTAATATTTCTGAAGCTAAATTACTGAGTCTATTTTTTATAAATGTTTGTGAATGGGGTTTTTATGCATGGCGTGATATCTCTTTTGTTTGTGCGTTTGAAAGGTTTTTCTTTCAGTTCTGACAAGAAATACGAGCAAAAGAATTCTATATTTTAAATCATGATTCATTTCTAATTTTTGAGTTAATATAATTGTAGTTGATTGTTACAATTCAAAACTTGTCATCTTGAACATCACATTATTAAAAATAGGTTGGTTTTTGTTTTCTATTTTATATAACATGAATACATGAGAAGTTATATGGACACCGGTGAAGTACACTTAGTCATCTGGAGGTCATAGAGCCCGTGATAGTCGCCTACGCGAAAGGTCAAAAATAGAAAAAAAACTATTTTTTTTTCGCTAATCAGCATAAAGGAAGGCGCTTAAGCGTCTGACCAAAAAATAGGTTGATTTTTGTTTTCTACTTCATTTAACATGAATACATGAGCAAGTTATATGGACATCGTGAGATGTACATCAATTTGTCTAGTAAACATCTACGAATCCGTGGTGGTAGAGATATGCTTTAAGATTTTAAAGTACAACTTTTAACTTTACTCTTCGTAGTATTTTTTTCGGATTGTTTTAAACTGCAAAAATTATACTAGTCAAAGTTCATGATCTTTCTTACTTGGAATATACAATTCGATTCAAACTTCATATTTAATTGGAGAAATTCAATTGATGGGATTGTTCCGGAAATTTTTAGATAATTTCTAGTATTCTAGAAAATCACCTTCCACTTTGTGACATAGTAGAAGGTTATCTTCAATTTGTTTGTTGTTTGTGGTACTAATGAGTTCTAAATTTTCTAAGCCATTTAATTGTCTCTTAAGAGGAATACCTCAACTTTTTGGAGTGACTTGGATGGTCATCTGTTTCTTGTGTACAACGTTTCACGGCTTAAAATTAATGTTTTTTCTCTCCAAAACGTATCTACATCTTGGTTTTATAACCCATATTGGATGAATAGAGTTTTTTGTTATCAATTTGTTTAGTTTGAGCGTTTGAGTTGTTGAACAATTGTTGATTGTTCTAACTCTTTAACTTCTTGACTTCTGTTTGTAGATGAGAGTGGTGTTTGTCAAACTAAAAAGTGCCCATTATCAAGAATTGTCACGACGAGAGTTGAGCCATAAACAAAATCTGTGAACTAACAGATGTGTTTTTTTTTATCGTGTGCAGTTTCATTTTTTTAGTCACTTGTCAACAACGTCTTTAGTGTGTGCATGGATTTAAGTAAGCATGAACTTAGAATCCATATCTTACAAAAGTATGGACTTCGAGTTCATGCTCACGAAATCCAAGCTCCCGCTAAGACCGCAAGGATTTGTTGATATACATCATCAAGAATTGTCACGGCAAGAGGATAGCCGCAGACCTGATATGTCAACTTAGACGAGTGTTTTTTTAATCGTGCGCGGCTTCATTCTTTTAGTCACTTGTCAACAACGTCCTTAGCGTGTGCATGAATTTTTGTAAGCATGAACTTATAACCTATGACAAACTTAACTTACAACAAAAGTATAGATTTAGATTTCATGCTCACGAAATCCAAGCGCTCACTAAGGCCGCAAGGATTTGCTGATATACAACATCAAGAATTGTAACGGCGAGAGTTAAGCAAGAGACAAGATTTTTCAACAGAGAGAAGTGATTTTTTATCGTGCATTCATTGATTCCTTTTAATCACTCAACTACAATGTCGTTAGCTTATGCATTGATTTCTGTAAGCAGGAATTAGGAGTCGATGCCCTTTAAAAGGATTCACTAAGAATTCATGCTCCATACTGCGGAGGCTACCCCCGAAGGTGCCTCAGGCAACGTACAACCTGAATTGTTAACCAAGGTTTACTTGAAGTAACAAAACTTCACTTTGGCATTTAGGAGGAAAAATCCCGAATGAGTACAAACAGGAACAATCACCCGAAGGTGTAAGTCCGAACTGCTCAAGTATCTAAGTAGTCCACTAGCTCTGAACATTCAACAATCACTTCAAAGGTGTATGTCCGAATTGCTCAAGTATCTAACCAAAACGCTAGCTCTTAACATTCGGCCGAAGGCCTTCAGCTACAAAATGCGGTAACTTCGTCAAGCTGTAGCTCCTTTTGCGCGGTGACAAAACTAAGGACACAAACGCGCAGAGAAAATGAGTTCCTGAACTGCACTTCCGAAACTGGAAAATCCCCAAGGCAAGACGCCTTGAACTACTTTATACCTTCAAAGGCCTAACTACCTAACACTCTACTTCATGCTACACTACACTACACATCATGTCATGTCATCTGCTATGCGTCCTGTGCGAAGGACGACCGCGCACTGCGTCTCTACCAGATTAATCCTCTGCTCTACTGCGCAATCCCAACCGCCGCAACACCGCAATCACCTCTGCCTTGAGGTTCACAATGGCATCTCGCGACCTCAACAAGAAGTCATCTTACCGCTTCGCCACTCGCCGCCGGCTCCGACTGTCACCCGACATCAAGTCCGCCGCACGAATCTCTAACTCGCGCAAGGTGATTCTCTCCTGCGCAGCCACTTTCCAACGAGTGTAACCTCTCAGACAGCGGTTCACTCGCTCTACCAACTCTTCTCGCATGCAATCTGTCGCGCGCTGGTTGTTGCCTTCAACCTCTACCAACTACAGCTCTGCCTCTGCACGCTGCGCTCTCAATTCGTCGCACTGCGATTGGAAGCGACATAGTAACTCCTCATCTGTTTGGCGTGCGATCTGACATTGCTCCAGCAACTGTGTATGCCGCACGAGCTCCTCCGCCAAAGTGCTATTCTAAGCTTGCTTAGAATTGAGCTCCGCCTCGAGCTTCTCCCGCTGCTTCTCAAATTCTCTTTGTGCCTCGGCCACCTTGTTATTGCGCATCTAGTTTACTGCATTTTGCAGTTTCCGCGAGACTGTGAGATGTCCGTGCAGGGCATCGTTCTTCAATTCCAACTCTCTGCACCTGTTGTCCAGGGAACTAAGCACAGGATTTGTCGCGACTTTGGTTCTTGTTTGATTCTGCACCAATTCGACGTAGGATCCCCGATGGCGGGGATCAGCGTACTTCGCCGCCTTGCGATCAAGGTACCGCAGTAGCGGCACCACCTGCTCGCACAATACTTCTTTCGGCGTGCCTTGCACCGACTCCACTTCCTGCCCTTTCGAACTCAACTCGTCCTCTTCATACTCTGAATCGGGGATCTTTGTCGCCACAGAAATCCTCGGCAATCCCCTAAATTAGGTTGCGTGGCTTTTGCTGCTGCGACCGCCGCTCCACTCTTGGCCAAGATATCCAATGCGATGGGAGATCTAGCTTCCGGCAAGTCCGCTTCTCCTACCCGATCTGCTACCGCCGAAGGCGCATCGTCGAAGGCACACGTGTCTCCTCCTTCCGGCCTTTGTCCGTGGCCGAGTTCTCAAGTTGGGCCTGCGCCGAAGGCGTCTGATCCAAAGTTCGTTGGGCCAAAGGCTCCTCCCCACTCTTCTTCTGCGCCGAAGGCGCTTGAGCTGAAGGCTCTTGACCCGAAGTCGAGTAGTCGAACGATACTTGCTCAGAGGCGAAGCACCTGTCCGTCGCTGGCACACTCGTCGGTGCCGCATGATGTCTTCCTTGGGCCGAAGGCCTTCTTGCTTCCTCTGAATGCGTCCGTGCCTTCAGTGCAGGGAGGTATGATGTCCTCTCGCTAGCTCGTGCACTCGCATCCTCCCCCAAAGATGGCGAGTTTCTACTCTCTGCATCTCGTTAGGTGTCTGCGCTGCTTGCCGCCAGGATGAGCCTGCGAGCCTTCTGCTTGGGACGACTGCATAGCTCCTGAATTGTTCGACTTCGGCTGGGAGCAGCAACAACGTTTTGCTGACTCTGCTCCGCCTCTCCATTCCACTTCCGCTTCCGCGGCACTTGTGCTGCGCGCGGTTCTTCCTCTGCTCTCGGTTGAGCTGGTGGCGTGCAGCCGGGCGTCTCGTCTTCGTCGATGTCGACTTTGACATCCTTCACATATATGCCTGGATTGCTGCGTGACAGCAAGGGAAACTACACTCGCTCCGTGGCTATCAAGCATCCCATCGACCGATAGAAATTGATCAAGAAGGGGAAGAGATAATTGATCGATCTCCCCTTCTCCTCCTGCGCTTGCTGTCTCGTCGCCTTCCAAAGAATCCAAGCCCAATGGATCGGAGCTCCAGCCAACGCCAGCTCCACAAACCCCACCTGCCAAGAAGTCATGTAGATGATCCGGTGCTGCTGCAAAATTTAGAGTAGTGCTACCGCGACATTCCTCCGCAAGCGATCCTTGTAGTCACGGGTCTTGTATCCGTTCTTGCTTGACTTGTTGTGCTTGAATAAGGCCCCGAAGGAAATCTCTTCCTCCTTCATGACCTGCACACTCTCACATTCAAAAAGTAGATGGCCTTCTTCTCCCGCGCACCTTCCCAACACTTGCTCCCAGTCGCTGACCTGCCATCTCTCCGGATGCAGTCGTAATCCGCGCGGAGGTTGATTCCTCTCCCGCAACGACTCGCGTACCATCTCCGGACATACCCAATTCCATCCCCATAGGAGGAAATCGAGCCTCACCGCAGTCAGCTCGTGCTGGAATGCGCACAGACCAATCTGCGGCACTTTCAGCGGAACCATCCGCAACTGGATGGACCGGGCCATCAAACTTCTTGCAAGTTCCGACACACTTCTTCTCTCTGCTTTTGCGAACTTCTTGCTTCTCTCTGCGCATTAGGAGCTCGAGCGAACTCGCTGCGATTGCTCTCTACACTTCTTGCACACTCCCGCAATCTCTCCGTGCAAGTTCTCCGCAAGCTTACTGTAATTGCACACTCTCCTCACACTTAGCGATCACTCCGCAAGTCCTCCGCGAATTCTCCCCAAGACCCCCGCAAGATTCTACTTCCGCGCACTCAATTGCTGCGCGCTCTGCTCACCCCACACTCTCAAAATTCTCTCCGCAAGATTGCTGCGACTCGGGTGAATGCGAAATCGAAAATGGCAGAGTGAGAGCGGCGAGGTCTTCCCTTCCTTCGGCGATCAAGATCGCCCAACGTTCGACACTTGGACTGGCCGCAGCTTCCTTGAATGCGATGCCGACGCGGAGGCGTAACGGCTCAATTCGCACGCTCGAATTCACGCTCCGCCGTTGTGCGGACTCTCACGCGTGTACGTTCGATCTTGAATCCGCCGTTTTCTGCCGAAGCTGTTCTCTGCTCGCGTATCGCCGAAGGCGATGGTGGCGAAGACAGGTGTTCCGCCGACTCCTTTGTCCTTTCCGCTTCCGCCGAAGGCGTTGCGGCGAAGCTTTTTGCTCCGTCCGGTTTCTCTTTTTCGTCCTGCGCATCGCCGAAGGCGTACGGCCGAAGGCGCACGACCGAAGTCACTGCATCTCGCCTTCGTCGGTGTCGTTTCTCCTTCCGTCAAAGGCGCTCTCACCGTAGGTGCGTACTTCCGCCGAAGGCGCATGTCTCCACCGAAGGTGCTCCGCCGAAGGCGAATATCTGACCTTCCGCCAAAGGAGAAACCTAACATCAAAAGCGCTTGCGCCGAAGGCGCTCCGCCGAAGGCGTAGTCTAACAACGATGTCGCTTTCCTTTGACGAGGCGCCTCCGTCCCAGACCTCGTACGTCTTCAGCGAAAGCTCTTGTGCAGGGGTCTGAGCCGAAGACGCTCTCTCCTGCTTGCGCCGAAGGCGCTTCGCCGAAGACCCCTCAACAAGAAACCTTTTGCCAAAGGCGCTAGAGGCGCCCCCTTAAGTAGGAACCGTCCATTCCGGCCAAGGCGACTGTCCCCGACATTGCGCCCAACTCGATGATTCTCGATGACCCGTGATCTTCCATTTTCACTCTATTTTAGTGTACCGATTACTATTTACAGTTGCTGCTGCTATACTTGTTTTCCAAAAATGTTTAAATTCCGCACAAAAACAAAAAATTGGGTTACCACATACGGTGTCAAAAGCTTTCTTAAAATCAATGAAGGCGCAAAACAAAGCTTTGCCATTGCTTTTCGACTTCTCCCATAAAACACGCAAAGCCAAGATATGGTCAATAGTGTTGTATCTGGGGCGAAAGCCTGCTTGAAACCGCGCTCTCTTTCAATGAGATTAAGTCCATGTGCTCAACTTTGACTCCATCAATTTGCCAAACAACTTGGCAAAAACACTACCCACCATGATAGTGTGATAGTTTGTCACCAAGTACTTCCTTCGTGACTTGTGAATATGCACAATCTTCCGTAAAGACCAAGTTGAAGGAAAACCATACATAGTAGCATTCTCTAACGCTTTGGTGAGTATTGGTCCAATAACATCTCCTCCGCACTTCAAAAGTTCAATAGAGAGATCATCCAAATTCTCCGATTTACCATTTGCTTATTGGCTGACTTGAGTCATCACCTCTGATTCAGAAAATAAGCCTGATGTTGCTTCACAACAAGGCATTGATGCAGCGTTGGGAAAGAAATAAAGCTTTTCAGCAAAGTCAATCAAACTCTTGGGATCAAGAGTTGGTTTAAAAGACCTTACAGCTAACCGTCTCCAAAAGGATTTGGGATTCTTCATCAACTCCTTTGTCAAGGATTCCTGCTTCGTCCTCAAAAAAGCTCGTTTTTTAGACTTCACCAAGTCTTTGTAAAGCCTTGTCAAGATAAGCCGACTTTGGAAATCCAAAGACTTGTCAACTGATCTCATCCTCGCTTGCTTACAATCAAAGTCAAACCATCCATTGCAAGGAAGCCACCTAGCTCTTCGATCCTTGTGCCGCAAAAAGAACTAAGAAGTAGTGTCTTTGAGCAACTCTATTAGTTGCCCACTCGCTGTATGTGGATCAAGGCTCCATGAAGTGTGAGTCATGAAAATGTAGCAAGTACTGTTCTTTCTTACTAGGATCTAAACGAAACTTGGGAGAAGCTAAAACAGAATGGCATGGAGAAAGAGGTATTGTTTTTGATAACAAGAGAGTAAATAAAAGAGGTGCATGATCTGACTCTGGCTGAGGTTCTAGAATATCACATTTTGAAATAAGAGAGCTATGAGTGGCGAGGATAGAAGGTAATCAATGGTGCTAACACATGTAGGAGAAAAACACGTATTGGAAAGGGAGTTGGGAAAGAGAGAGGTACCGTTGAGAACTTTCAAATTACATGTGGCTCCAAAGGTTAAAAAGTGTTTTGTCAAAGGATTTGTACAAATATCAAAAGAGTTTCTAGACCACATACTATCTTCAAGTTCTTCAAAGGAGGGAGAAGTCAAGAGATCACCAACTTGGGTAAATTATGCACAACCTATTCGAGCATTGAAATCTCCAACCAAAAAAGCTTCACCTGTGCTCTTATAATTGAGAACATCTCCTATAAGTCGATGGAATGGTTGACTCTAATTGCAAGTGTGTGTGGAGTAGATAGGCATGGACAATGGTGCAAAGTAACAAATAGTCAAATAACTAAAAGATCCTCCAACCAATCCAAGACGAAGCCAATGATATTGACCTCCAATATCCTGACCTTCTAAATGTATCAGAGGTAGAAATTGAGATCTGATGAAAGTAGCAATACCGCCATAGCCTCTTCTGGCTCGTTGACTTCTCTGATTCCAAGTGGATCCCACCAAAGTAAACCTTGGTATCTCTTCAATAGTGTTACTCTCATGTTACCACGTCTCCACAATGTTGATGATGTCTGTCATCTTCCAAATCGGATTAGCACTCACATACTTCGTTGTAGAAAGACCTCTAATATTCCACATTAACACCCTCAAGCTCTTGGATTGCTATGTGGATGATTGTCTCTTTCGTTGAGTGACAATTGCTTGTCCATCACGAAGATAAGCAAAAAATCCAGCATCTTGAGCTTCTTTGACTTTTGCAAGCTCCTTTCTCCTTGCCTCTACTTGTAGAGGTGTGAGATTGGTATCTAATCAAATCCTACGTCCTTTGAGTACAGCTTTGTTGGCTAAAGCTGTATCACGTTGAATTTGGTCATTAAACTTAACTATGATGGCTCGAGGTTGAATTCCTATGCTTCCAATGCGAAATGCTTGAGCCACATCCGCATTATGAACATCAAGTGTTTCAACCAAAAACTTGGTGACAACACTCTTCACCTCTTCCTTCTCAGATTCAGGCAGACAAGAAATTCTCACAATCTTTCTACGAGCAAATTGATAAGTCTTTTCGATCTCTTGCTCTTGACAGAAAGAGATATGAGCAGACTTGGTGGCTTTTGCATAAGATTTCATCTTCATCTCTAGACTTTCAACCACTTCATGTAATCTAGGAGAAGCAACAGTGGAAGCTTGAGAACCAACTTTCTCCTAAATATACTCTACATGTTCTGAAATATCAACCATAATCTTCTCGAAACTCTTCAAGAGAGCTTCAACTCTCTAATTTCATATTGAGCTGCAATTAAAGTAGAACTCTGTACCTTGAATTCTGCACGTATTAATTTCAACTCTTCCAAAACCGATTGCAGAAGATTGAGTATCAAATTGTCTTGAGACGTCATCATGTGAATGCCTCTCAAAAACTGGAGACTGAAATATGTTTCACCTTTCACCTCCAAACTGCGTTTAGTCTCAAACTTTGCGAGCTTGTGCTCCCTGCCCAGCTCCAAGCTCCCACAAAGTTTCAAGTCTAAAACATACTAGCCCGAAGTTACAGCCCCTCCAAGATTCGGCTCTCCCTTCTCAAAAAGCTAAGACATCCAAGACACGTCAACTTCTCGCTCCAAATGGCATTCGGCCTGAGATTTTGCATGCTCGTGCGCCCTGCCCTACTCCAACGTTCCAGCTAATTTCAGCTCCAGATCACTCCTAACCTCAAAGAAACAGCTCCCGTAAGAATCTCTTGCCCTCAAATCTTGAAACTCAAAGCTCAAAACTCAAAATTGGACGCACTCTGACTCTAGACCTCCGTTCTATCTGACAATTAACAAGCTTCAGCATTCTACTCAACGTCACAATGCCACAAAATTTCAGTTCCGGTTCACACTCGAGCCCAAAGTTATGGCCCCTACTAGATTTGGCCCTCCCCTCTCAAAAAGCTCAGACCTCCAAGACACATCAACTTCTCGATCCAAATGGCGTTCGGCCTGAGATTTTGCATGCTCGTGCGCCCTGCCCTACTCCAAGTTCCACCAAATTTCAATTCGAGATCACTCCCAACCTCAAAGTAACAGCTCCCGTAAGAATCTCTTGCCCTCAAATCTTGAAACTTAAAGCTCAAAACTTAAAATTGAACGCACTCTGAGTCTAGACCTCTGTTCAATCTAACAATTGATAGGCTTGAGCGCTCTATCCAATGTCACAATGCCACAAAATTTCAGCCCCCGTTCACACTCAAGCCCAAAGTTACGACCCCTGCAAGATTTGGCCCTCCCCTCTCAAGAAGCTCAAACCTCTAAGACACGTCAACTTCTTGCTCCGAATGGCGTTCGGCCTGAGATTTTGCATGCTCGTGCGCTCTGCCTTACTCCAAGGTTTTACCAAATTTCAGCTCCAGATCACTCTTAACCTCCAAGAAACAACTCCCATAAGAATCTCTTGCCCTCAAATCTTGAAACTCAAATCTCGAAACTCAAAATTGAGTCTAAATAAGAGTGATCCTTATTACAGAGGAGCAAAGCTTGCTCTTCCAGAGAGTAAAGGGATGTATTTTACAAATTGCCCGAACTGAGACTTTACCATCACACTAGGTAGTGCCCATCAATAGCCCCAAGACCAACCCAAGCACGTGTCTGCTTCACGCTTGTCATTTTTCCAACAACAAATCCGAGAGTGTCACAGAAATATCTGAAAACAAGGAGTCAAGATCTTAAACGTTGTGTACCTTCGTCAGAAAATTAGATTACAAAATCCAGAAGCCAAGGAAGCGGTCAGTGAGCATTTCACCTATAAATGGTTTAAGAGACATAGAGGATTCACACAAACAAGTGCCACAATTTACCAGAAAGCTTAAATGTGCTAGTTGGGACCAAACTAACTGGAAATTCAAGTGAACAGAAACACAAGAATTTGAAGCAATGAGCAATGCCATGAATGAAATTGTTCAAATTCATGTAGCAGTGCATGGTACAGAATGGCATAAATTTGGCTTTAAGCTTTGCAAAATTTAAAGTCTTCCTCCTACCTTCTTCTGAATCATTAACAGCATATCTGATGACCAATTGGAGGAATTTTTACCTCACAAAAAATAATCAAAATCACAAAAACTTGTAGAATACTATCACTGGACATAACATTCAGTAGCTCAGAGTCAATTCTTTTTGACCAAATGCAGATGACCGCGTGAGTCTTCACTGGAATCTACCCTCTCATAGGACGAGAACTTTTGATTGTAAAAGTATCTCACTGAATCGCAGACCATACGGAATCAGTCAAGTCTCTCAGTGACCAGTGAGAAGTCAACTTTCGCACTCCTAGTACAACGTCTTTCGATTTGAACCGCCTGACAACTAGGAAGTATGTAGATGATAATAATGTGCATAATTGAATGCTCTGTAAGTAATTACAGTCTTCCCGGAGGAATATTAGTCACACAATCACCACACTCCTACTCTAAGTTGGCAGAACTACATCATCCCACTCTGCCTCTGGAGACAATTGTTTCGTCACAATTGATGCCAATAGCTATCAACTTCGTCCGCGGTCGAGCTTATGTTGCCCTCAACGACTATCGATTTCCCAGCTTGGAGACACACCACACACCGGCAACAAATTGAAATTCAAATTAGCCAACGGATGATCCCGATCTTCCAACGGATATGAGTTACAAATTCTACTGACTGCAGAGTGTAATGTCACCTTCAGCTCTGGGCCGGGCACACTTTCTCGATTCCAGCTCCGTCTCGAGTGTGAAACAAAAATTGCCCCGCCGATCGTCGCACAGCTCGGCAATTCTTGTGTATTCAAACACAGGAACATTTTGCAATTTGCAAGCGCACCAGTCGAACGACGCTTTGAGATGTCGCGCGAAGAATTTTCCCCTCGAAGCTCCGACGGGTCGCGAAGAGCATATTCTAAATTATGAACGGAACAATGGTACTACGCCCCAAGATGGTCCTTTCGCGGTAACGAAGACAGCCATCAGCTCTGACTTCCAGTCTGTTAGACATTATGTCAAGGGCCTCCGCCGCAATCAAAGTACCGCCAGCGCCTCGAATGTCCCTGGCGAAAGTCTCTACATTCTGCGCTGTGATTGGCTAATCCGCCATGGGGCCTGACCGTGAATGAACGGACATTGCGACGGTCGCCAAAGCCTGGCCCCGGCCACTGTCACATTCCTCCCGCACACGCATGAAGCTGCACAAGCGATCGGTGGGTTTCCGTGAATGTGCCGAATGAGAACTGAACTGAACCTGTGGATCCGTAACCAGTCGTAATTTGCACGAAGGTCTTGAGATGTGTGTTGTTCATTGTCAGCTCGTGTTAGAGCACAGCCAAAGCACATCTTCTCCATCCGCTGCTGACTAAACCGAGTTTAAGTTTGACGGAGTTTGACTGAACTGAGTTTGAGTTTGACCGAACCGCGACGGATCACCGCAAGTACCCTATCTCCTACTTCTGTAAGTGACACTTTAAGCCTTCAAATACATTCAACTTTATACGCAATGAATTATATTGACATTGTTGATCAATACATGGTGATCCTGTAATCATTTGTAATAATATTTTATTTTTTTAATACAAACTTTACATTAAGTCTAATGCTTTTTTCACTTGGTTTGTTGCTATGCAGTTTCCAAACAAGATGAAAAATTTTTGGAACAAAATAAACAAATTATTTTTTGTTTTAGTGGAGTGAAGGTCGACGATGAACCTTCTACGGTGACTCCTAGCAAAATCCCCCAACCCTCTACCATTTACCATTGGGATAACTCATCCCACAGCTCGAGATGGGAATATGGTAAGGTTCTTAGCATAGATGAAATTGATTTTTGTTGAAAAATACATTATGCTTTTTATAGACTTTCGTCTAGACTATGTCTAGATGCTGAACATCCATATTAGAATTTTTAATTCTAATATTGAAGATAAGTTATCTTAGCATTTTTGTAAATAAATTAAAATAGATCTATCTGTAAGATTTTCGTGAGAGAAAATATTTTTTCTCATGCAGAACATTTGTGTTACATCAGACACAGAAGAAAAGTCATCTGCTAGATTTTTTTATTTTTTTGATATATAAATATTTTCTATTGGAAAATATATCAACAAAAATCATTTTTGGCAAATCTTTGATGAGTGGTACTTTATTCTCTAGTTGATATAAGTTACTTCATATAAGTTGATATAAGAGGTACTTTATTTGTGATGACATTGAATTGCAACAACTTTACTTGAACGTAAAACATAGGTGGTGAAATAAGCCAGACTACAATTAATAATGAGCTTTTACTTGATGGTCGTAAAACACATGTGATAAAACAAGAAAAAAAATATCAAAGTGAGCAATTAGTCTCGTAAATTAAAAGTCAAGTATTCCAAATGCAAGCAATCAAAACACAATGCATGTACATGAGAAAGATGAGCTGGTGCAAAAATTATAGATATTGTGGATGATGAGTTTGTTGAATCAAGTAACAATCCTTATTTTGAGAGTGTTAAGATCTCACAAGTGCTTCAGACTAATGCTTCTACCCACTCTGTTAGACTAATGTAATTTAACATATATATATTGAATCGGAAGAAATATTTGAAAGTTTCATCCAAAAAAAATTTGATGACTCTCTTATAATGATAGCATTGGATTATATCATGCTGATATTGACAAGGATGAGATGCACAATTTGATGGAATGATAGAGTTAAAGACTATGTTTGAAAGACATCTATATGCCTTCATGAAGTTACTTAAGCAATAAGATGTTTATATGTGCGAGATATACTCAAAGATAATATTAATCCATTTAACTCAGATAACATACAATCTTACATATACTTTACTTGGTAAAACAAACTATGTTAAAATGTACTTTTTCTAGTCATTATTTCAGTTTTTCTGTCTATTTATCACTTTAATATGCATGTGTTGCTCTACCTTCCCCTTCAACTTACATTAGATTGTATGTTAAGGAATTGTTTTGCTTTAGTCCTCAATTAAGTAGATTATTGTTTATTGGCTTGACAAATTCTAAACTAGTTATCTTCGTGTTCATCTGCAAGTCACAATAAGTCGTCATAGTATTAATACTTCTTTTAATTCTAGTCATATCTTGAGTAATTGGACATGATTTTGCCAATTAACAGTAGTTACTTGTGTATGTTAGAGTTTTGCTCTTCTTGTATATCTTGATTCGACTCAATTAACTTAAAACTTTTACATGATGTTTATTATTAATGATCATGATGATGGAACACACATTTTGCAAAAAAATTTAATTAACTACATTTTTTAGTTACTTGGACCTCCATTGCTGTGTTTGGCAACACTTCTTTCAAAAATACTCTTTCTCAAACAAAAGGAGAATTTCAAAAAGGTAAGCTCAACAGATTTACTAACTATATATTTATATTGTTATAATATATATGAACTTTTATGGATTTTTGTATCAAAAAATTTCATTGTTATACAATGAAATTTTTTGAAACATAGAAATGCTTTAGCTCCAAAAGCATTTCTATGACTAATGCATATGCATGTGTGTATACTATAAGAATCTAAGATTACATACAGTTCATTGATTTTTTTTTGTCCTTTATAGTAATCATTTTTTTTACTCTTGGATTCAGCCGCCACATTTCTATATTGTTATCATAGACATAGAAGTTTTTTCAACCATATATCTTATCAATCTCATCAATACCGATTATATCTATATGTGTGTCTAATCGGATGTCATGTGATCTAGTTGGTAGAAAATGTGAATATTTGATATTCAAAACATGAAAAAGTTTTATGGAGACGATTGAACATCTTCAACTTAATAGCAACTTGATTACAGCCGTGTTTGCTCTGCAATCTTGATGCTTCTTTATTTCTTAAACGTGACTTGTGAAAATATTCAACATTGACCTGCGGATTTTAGTACATAGCATTGTGCATGTATTAACTATAAAAGTATAAACGACTTTTGCTTTGTTGATTAAGCATAATGCCGATGAATGGCATATTGTCCGATTGTAATCTATTCCAATTTTGAAGGTTGTTGATCTTTTGATGTTAGTTTATCACGAAGTTCACTTGAAAGTTGTTGTGACTATTTTTCACTGCCACAAGATTTTGATGTACCAATTTTTGACGTCATGAAGCTCACTTGGATGATGTTGTGACTATCTCTCTATCATAACAATCTTTGATATCCAGTAATTTCAACTTGTTGCGTCAATCTGTTTGCCTTGTGTTTCAATGGAGTAAAACTTACAGAGCTTTTTTGTTATGTATATGTGAGCTAGATCCATATTTTGAGAACCTATGACAATGCTTCATGCTTAAAAAGCAAGGTATGTGTTGTGATAGTATATTCCAATTGAATCCGATACCAGATACCAGATTTCTACTACTATTTGTCAAATTCTGACACTAGTCTTCTTGTGTACTTCTTATTTGTGGTTGTTAATTTATTTAATTAGTTTTACTCAATTAATTTTACAATTTTAATATATATGAAACTGAAATTATCAAGAAATTTCTTTAGAATAATGTTTATTTACAATTGCTAGAGTACATTGATTTTATTTTTACCATGTTTCTCTTACGTAAATTTACAAGTTAACATAGTATGAGATCAAAAAATTTCAAAATAAATCAAGCTTATATGCAAGTTTACATCAAAATTTATCCTTCGATAAATAATTATTCTAAATTTGAAAAAAGACATGAAATTTCAAGTTCATTTATAACACAATACACTTTTAACATAATATTTTATTAAGTAGATTGAGTGGCATAAGATAATGGGGGGGGGTTTAAATACATTTTTAATTACTATATTATGATTATTTTTTCCAGTAATCAATGAAGAAAAAATTACAAATTTTATTGTAAATTATTTTTTACATTTTTAATGACATGAAATGTAAATATAAAATAAATTATTTTTGCAATAATAAATATTACAGAGTTGTACTTACATTTATTTAACATTTTTCTCAAACTGAAAGCTTTTTATGATTTATAAAAAACACATGTATTCATTTTTTAACAACTATTTTCAACTAAATTTCTTCGATTTTCCTATATCGAAAAATTATATATATTATTAATAAATCTAACAATTGCATCTATCAAGATTCAAACTCATTATTCTTATATTCATAAATCACAACGAGTTTACTGAAATTTTAAGATATATAATTTATTGTAGATTAACATCTTATGACTATTATTATTTTGAAACATTCTACACATTTTTTTTAACTTTCACATTAATTCATCTATAATGAAAAAAAAAAATATTTAAAAGAAATATCCAAATTCATTATGATTTACAAAAAATAATAATTTTAAAGTATCATTCAAGCTCTATGAATTCATAGTCTACAAAAGTTGGATTTTTTATAAATGATCATTTCTAATGATTTCTGGAAAAAAAATCATATTGAAAGGTGTTTTATTCATTTGAAAAAAATAAAAACATTTTTTTAAGAGAATTACCTATAATTTCACAAGAATATCATGATTAAATGAACTTTTTAGTACTAAGTCAAACCTATTTCAATATTAAAAAAAATTGTCACTCAAAAGATAATAACTAACATCTTGTTACAAAATTAAAAAATTTGTCATTTGTCATTTTGCATTACATTCTCATGATTATGAATTTTCTACAGATTAAAATATGTTATAATTTATATGTTAAGGTTTCAATTGTTATATTCAAGTTGAGATTTTTGAAATGCAGTTTGATTTTTACTGTTTGATGCAACAACATTTTATTTTTATTTTATTTTTGTAAATTTTATTTATTAAATATATATCATTTCAATAAAAGACACAAAAATTATTACAAAAAGAATTTTTTACTTTCCATGTAAAACAATAAAATAAAGATCATTCTAACATGCGGAAAGTCAATTGCATTTGTGAAACTGATTCATAGACTGTCAACACAAGAATTCAAATACAAAACTTCGCTTCTTTAGATTTTCATAATATTTTTTTGAATGAGAAATATTGAAAGAGAAAAAAATTTATCTTACCAAATATTACATGTTTATTATGTTATATTTATTTTTATAACAAACATTGATATAAACAATAACCTATTTTTTCTTAATGTTAATATATTGTAACAATATAATTTGTGATTTGTCAAAATATCCAAAAAAAACTTAATTCGTTTTATCCACATAAGAAATTAAATGAAAAAATACATAGATAGTTCTTGTTTCATATAAATTTAGTTGAAAATATTTATAATGATTTTTTGTTCATTAATGATTTGTATTACAAGATTAGTGACCTATGTAAATTTTGGTAGGTGTAATCCACGTCATTATACATACCAACATAAAATGTGGATGTGATTATTATTGAAACTCAAAAAGCAAACAATTTCGTTTATATAGATTTGTGATATATGCATATCTTACATATGTAATGATATGTGTCAAATAATAAGATTTGTGTTATTATTGATATTTTTTATCGTAAAAATTTTCAATGATTGTCATCTTACTATGTGTTAATCAATTGATTACATCATTGTGATTTTGTTGAGCTTTTGATTTATTTTAATGTCGTTCTTTTGTATTATAAAAAGTGTAGTGATTTTAGTATATATGTACCCAACACACACCCACGCAGTTTTAGTGATATACACCCAAGAAATGCCATGCTATAGGTGAGCAATCGCTCTGCACCCCTACTGCGCAGTTATTTTAGGGTATAGCGTGACAATTCTTGGGTGTGTGCGGTTTAAACTGCATGGGTGTGTGTTGGGTGTATATACATTAAAATCAATATCACCTTATAAAAATACTTTATGTTATACATTGAATGAAATTACTGATAATTTTTGGTTTAAGATAGCCAAAATTTGTAATTTTTTGATATTTATAATTTATATGCTGATATGTTCGCAAAAGCTTTGATAAATCAACAAAGTTGTAAATAATATATGCATGTATCAAATTAAAATTATGTAAAACATTATATCATTTATATTTCATATACATATTATTGATAAAAAAATACAATGAATGTAAAAGATTATTTAATAGAATATATAACGTATAATGTATCATACATCTATACTCGGTATAGTATATATTGAAGTATATGTCATCACACAAGTTTTTAAAAGATTTTTGAAATAAAAATTTACACGACATATGTTATTTACTTTATAAAATAAAGTAAACAAAATGTTAAGAGTTAGCTCGTAGCTGGATTGAATATAAAATAATTAAACCATAATGATTTTAGCTTGTTATACTAACACTTGAGATGATTGAAACTCATGATGACACTTAAAAGAAATTTTGTGAGTTAAGCCGAAGTTGTAACTACATATGCATGGCTTGCAGTGGTGAGGTATACATTCGGTTGTATACTTCTGTGTGTCTCCTGCAACTGCATTCGGATGCTCGTCGTTTTTGTTTCTCTTGGTACAAAAACATGCATAAATAGAATGTGGAAACTTTATTCGGATTGAAGCAAATCCTTCAATAGTGAAATGAAATTTTTATAGGTTAAAAAAAAACCAAAAAAGTTTTTTTTATCAATTCCAACTGAAAAAACTCTATGTTATTAATTTTTGTAGTCCATGAGAATGGCATGCTTATTTTGAAAAAGACGATACAATTCAATAAGATACTAAAATTTATATTCTAGATGAAAAACATGGCAAAATTGAAAAGTATATTTGAAAGTTCAGAAAAATATGATAAAAAAATCCTTCAATAGTATTTATGACTAAGTCATCACATTCCAAACTTACAAAAACCAATCTTCAATTGATGTTGTTAATAATCAGTTGTTAACAGTTTATATGAAAATATAGTGGAGAGTATTCGATGGTATGTGGTAGATCTTATATTTGGGTAACCAGGAACAAGATGAGACGATACATGTTACATTTGAGAAAAATGTGTTAAAAACGACACGAAGAAGATGTATCACAAGAGTGAGTAGAAATTATTATTCTCTGTTTGATAATTTATCTTACCATACAAATAATAAGTTTTGTTCAGTATAAATAAAAACTAGACAAAAGAAAATCTACAACGGGGAATATTAATATAATCAAAGACTCATATATTAAATTTAGATATTTTTTCATAAATGCTAACCTAAGTCAACTATGTAATTGTATTATTCAGTAGCTGCTGGAAGAGAAAAAAACTGCTATTTGATTGAGATAATACAAGAAAAGAAGAGAATATGTTTCTCAAAAGATGACACTCAATCTTTTAAAATGAGATACAATATAGATGGTTATATTCTTTATCATACATATATGTATATATATTTATTTATATTTCTAACAGGTATAAGAAGATGAGATTTACAAACAGTAAATACTATTTTTTGTGGAATTATGTCTCGTAACTAATATTGCTGGTGTGGCAATTAATCTTATCGTACAAATCAAATAGAAATCATTTATTGAATTTTGTGTTTGACAAAATTCATTATTTTGTTCGAACTGCCTTAAAATGTTCACAATTGAATCTATGTATGTGTGTGATATAAGCAACGGCTGTTCACAACATCTAACGTAGTTTCGATTTTCAAAGTGGTAGAAAAACTGCAATACATTTCGAAACAAATCTTTTAATGCATAGTAGTATGAAGTACATTGACATCAAAATTTAAGTACATTGGCATCATTATTAATATAATATTTTATAACAAATATAGCCATTGCATATGAAAGTAAACTCAGTCTAAATATCATATTCAAGTTATTTTTTTGGATTCTTAAAAAATAAATTACATATTTTATATAGGAATAGCAAGTAATGTAGTGACATGTTTAACTATGCGTCATGTTACCAGTTTGTAACATGGGGCCCTCTTTCATGCAAGACAGCAAAAGGCATGGAGAAGCTTATACACTTTGGTTCATACGGTACTTGGTCCCGAAGTTTGCAAACGAAGAAGCGGAGGATATGGCGAAAAAAAATAAAATGCACAAGAATTTCGCAATTATCCTTCACGAGATTATACATGAAGCATGGCCAATCGTCTTCATTGAGTGAAGTGGTATCAGACATCAGCAGAGTATCATGACTCAATACATGGCTCGTTCACACAACGTCCCCTTTGGCGACGCTAGCTTTTATGATGGGCATATGCTGTCCGGAAAGCATCATAAAAGAAAAGCGACCCCGGGCGCTCGAGTTGATTTGCAGGCGCGGGCATAGCAGGAAGATGCCCAATCCACGAAATATGATCAGTTCTCAGTCGGCGCATTCACGGAAACCCACCGATCGTCCGATCGCTTGTGCAGCTTCATGCGTGTGCGGGAGGAATGTGGCGGTGGCCGGGGCCGGGCTTTGGCGACCGTCGCAATGTCCGTTCCATTCACGGTCAGGCCCCATGGCGGATTAGCCAATCACAGCGCAGAATGTAGAGACTGTCGCCAGGGACATTCGAGGCGCTGGCGGTACTTTGATTGCGGCGGCCCTTGACATAATGTCTAACAGACTGGAAGTCAGAGCTGACGACAGCCATCGTTACCGCGAGAGGACCACCCTGGGGAGTAAGACCATTGTTCCGTTGATAATTTAGAATCTGCTCTGCGCGACCCGTCGGAGCTTCGAGGGGAAAATTCTGCGCGCGACACCTCAAAGCGTCGTTCGACTGGTGCGCTTGCGAATTGCGAATTGTTCCTGTGTTCGAATACACGAGTACTGCCGAGCTGTGCGACGATCGGCGGCGGGGCCGATTGGTTCCGCTCGATGCGGCTTCTACTCAGAGCAAGTGACCAAGAGTTTTCTACGTGTGCTCGTTTGGCAAGTTCGGACAGCAGAGGCGAGTATCGTGGAGTGGAATGCCCTGCCGAGGAAATCGAGTCGGACGCCGTAATGGTGAGCTTTGACTTTTCTGCGTTTTTTGTTTCGCACTCGAGACGGAGCTGGAATCGAGAAAGTGTGCCCGGCCCAGAGCTGAAGGTGACAGTACACTCTGCAGTCAGTAGAATTTGTAACTCATATCCGTTGGAAGATCGGGATCATCCGTTGGCTAATTTGAATTTCAATTTGTTGCCGGTGTGTGGTGTGTCTCCAAGCTGGGAACTCGATAGTCGTTGAGGGCAACATAAGCTCGACCGCGGACGAAGTTGACAGCTATTGGCATCAATTGTGACGAAACAATTGTCTCCAGAGGCAGAGTGGGATGATGTAGTTCTGCCAACTTAGAGGAGCAGTGTGGTGATTGTGTGACTGATGTTCCTCCGGGAAGACTGTAATTACTTACAGAGCACTCAACTTATGCGCAGTATTATCATCTGCATACTTCCTGGTTGTCAGGCGGTTCAAATCGAAAGATGTTGTACGAGGAGTTCGTGAGTTGACTTCTCACTCGTCACAGAGGGACTTGACTGATTCCGTATGGTCTGCTATTCAGTGAGATACTGTTACAATCAAAAGTTCTCGTCCTATGAGAGGGTAGATTCCACTGAAGACTCACGCGGTCATCTGCATTTGGTCAAAAAGAATTGACTCTGAGCTGCTGAATGTTATGTCCAGTGATAGTGTTCTACAGGATTTTGTGATTTTGATTATTTTTTGTGAGGTAAATATTCCTCCAATTGGTCATCGAATATGGTTTTAATGATTCAGAAGGAGGAAGAGGTAGGAGGAAGGTAGGAGGAAGACTTGAAATTTGCAAAGCTTAAAGCCAAATTTATGCCATTCTGTACCATGCACTGCTTCATGAATTCGAACAATTTCATTCATGGCATTGGTGATTGCTTTGAATTCTTGTGTTTCTGTTAACTTGAATATCCAGTTAGTTTGGTTCCAACCAGCACATCTAGGCCTTCTGGGAAATTCTGGCCACTTGTTTGTGTGAATCCTCTATGTCTCTTAAACCATTTGCAGGTGAAATGCTCACTGACCGCTTTCTTGGCTTCTGGATTTTGTAATCTAATTCTCTGACGAAGGTACACAACGTTTAAGATCTGGACCCCTTGTTTTCGGATATTTTTGTGACACTCTCGGATTTGTTGTTGGAAAAATAACAAGCGTGAAGCAGATACGTGCTTGGGTTGGTCTTGGGGCTATTGATGGGCACTACGCTGTGGGATGGTAAAGTCTCAGTTCGGGCACATTGTAAAATACATCCCTTCCCTCTCTGGAAGAGCAGGCCCTGCTCCTCCGTAATAAGGATCACTCTTAGAATTCTTTGCTCCCTTGTTCTTCTAACATCTCATTACTGGTTCCGTTGTATAATCGCCACTTTTGTATCTCTATTTGCCCCTTCAGCCAGGTCTATTCGTGATCTATGATCTTCAATATGGGACAGTCAAATGAGTATGAGTTAGCCGGATGAAACACAATGCTTACAAATTTCAAGCCATCTTTCGTTGTGTCAGAACATATGAAGGTGTGGATACGTTAGCTCTGTGCTACCAAACGCATTTCAAGGTCGCTCTGTAACATATTTGTCAGCAGAAATTCCCAGACAGAAACTGAGACTGGTGAGTTTCCATGGACGCACGCGATCGAAGTCTTTACCTTACATCGGGCGTTCGCTACGAGAGTTTACCTTTTCATGAAATATTTGTTATGGTATCCCCTGACATATTCTTTTCTCCGCTAATCCCCCACAATCCTTCAAATTTTGCGTAGGTATACTACTACCCTCCCATTCCATCAGCTCGCGATACGACATGTTTATGGTCTGTGTGGGACTAGAGATCATTAACCCTTCTTCAACCAACCCTAAATAGCTTGTATATGTGAGTCAGTCATATACTTGAATTACGTACAGTATATGGTGCAATAAGGCTTCCTACGAAAACGCAGTAATTCTTCTGTGCTTTCAGTTCGTGAAGTGTACTGAAATATGCATCATGCCTCTTGCTTTTCGTTTATAACATGCGTTGTAGGCCTTCCTAGCGCTTTATTGGGTTGAGCTTTAAGAGCATTTCCTGAAATATGTCTGTTCATCCCTAAGTTTGCTCAAAACGTACATGAGAGTCGGAACACTAGAAAATCAGGAGGTATCAGCCGGCGAAGGGAGAGACTTTCTTTCATGATTATCATTTTGAATTTCAGTACGTTGGACTTTGAAATGTGGCTTCTGTCTTGAGATAAATAATTGCGAATGTGCTCGCCATATTTGAATTCTCGGTGCGGTGTATATGTGCAGTCAGAAAACATGTCAGCCTTATAAAAAACTTGTCTCGTATCCAGGTGGTTATTGTAAACTCTTCCAAATGACTTCTGTTTGTGGAAGAAGAAAAGACCATTCAGCAGCGTTTACAAGTTTGCAACGTAAATAAGATTGAGGAGTTTGTCTCGAGTTACTCAACAAAATGGAGGGAGAGACGCCGGAGGCTGGGGAACCGCCCTTAGCTGACGTACGCGGAATCCAATTTGGTTTAATGACCACCAGCGTGATGGTGAGTTAGAAGGATCAACTTCCAAATTCTTCTGTTTGCATGATTTTTTTTCCTTCTACATGTACGATCGAATCGGATATGGCTTTGACTATCTTTCTCTCGTGCGGTTCAGCTGAAGCTTTCAGTCTTCGATCCAAATCAGTCCTTGACGAAGGCGAAGGAGCTTGTGAGCGCTAGGCTGGGGCTTCCCACGATCTCCGGGCAGTGCACTACTTGTACTGCAACTTCTGTTGATAAATGCCAAGGTTTGTTTATATGTTTTGACTGTTTAGACGTTGTTTCAACTTTGTTGACGCTATCATTTCAACAAGCATTTGTTTGAGATATTGGATGTTGGAATCTTGCGATGCTTCGTTATGTTTAAGTTCTAAGTTCGACTAATTATTTTAATAGAAGGCTACTTATTCAATTACCTTGATCCGGTTTTTTTCCACCCATATGATTTTCCTCTACTGTACGTGTTCTCCGTTTTCTGCACAATTGTCTTGCAGTCATGGTCTTCCATGAGTTTCGGTTCTGAAGGAATTCGTGTTCTGAAAGATGGAATTATAATCTCAAAACCTACATACAGTGTCTGGTGATCTTGATTTGATACATAAATAGTTCAAACCTGCAAGTGTTCCGATACTTGTATACTTGTTTTCATACTAATCACCGTTGACGTTACTCTGTTCATATCCTCAATTCTCGCGGGCAGAGTACGAGTGAGTTACTTCTAACATTCTTCAGTGTCACACAAGTTTTGATGGATTGCCGTTAGTATATAGAGACATCACTTGATCGTCATCATCATTGATCAGACAACTTGTATATGGACGTGTTTCTTCTCCTGCAGGGCACTTCGGACACGTGTTATTGCCAACCCCAATTTTCCACCCTAATCACGTGGGAAGACTCATTCGCTTGCTCAGAAAAGTCTGTCTCAATTGCGGGAAACTCAAGAAGAAGGTAATGCCCTGGCTATTGCCCCTTCATAATGACAGTAACTTAGTATTCTTCAAAATTTTAGCTATCCAAGCTATGCGTATGCACCTTTCACGTGTATTGTTTGAGTTTGACTAGAATACAAGTAGGCAAATTTGGACGACGTTAAAGCCAGTTCACACTCATGTACTTAACTGGCTTCTGGTTAATGAATTCGCAGCCAGTTGGGAGGACAAGAACAAGTGCAAATGAGCAGACCTTGAAGAAAGGAAAGAAGAACGGAGGTCCGAAGAAAACGAAGTCCTTGAGTGAAGACCCCATTCTCAGTAATGGGACCTCAAGAAGAAAACGGAAGTTTTCATCATTCATAGATGATGTGTGTTTCTGAGTGTCAATATCTTCGTCTTTATATCTGATGTTCTTTTAGAAAGGCTTGACTGATTCTGTTGTATATATTTGCATCACGCATAGACCATGTTTCCTAAGCAGTAGGGCTTTATAAGTGATAATCTGCCTTTGTCACCTCCTGGACTCCGAATGTAGTTCTGAAGTCGCCACCATATCTTGTACTCGCAGGCATGGTCATGAAGCTATCTCAAACAATATCTGATCTCTCAAACTGCGCTGGCACCTCCGTATTCTGATTTCGAATCGTTCTATGTGGTGTAGGAGGCAGAAGCATCAGAGGTGATAGTTTTGTCCTCAGAGGACGAGGAGCTTTCGAGCAATGGAAGGAAACAGCAGAAAAGTCCTGATTCTATCGTTGAAGAAGATATCTTAGGAGGAAAAGCTTCAACGTCATCAGCGAAGCGGAGCTGGAACGGGAAACGAAAAAATCAAGCAGATACCTCGGAGACTAATTCGACGACCACCACACCAACGGTTGTGGATCTCACAGATATGCTGGTGTGCGTGAAAAAATCAAAAAAGCCGAAGGTATGTCTTTGTATCTCTACCTGTTGAATCTATGTATTATAGATTAGATGTGTTCTTTTAGTCTAATGTCTTTGTACGAAGTACTTTTTAAGACTTGCAGCTAGCATGCAAACGTTCTTAGCAATTTGTGCAATTTAAGCACTGACCCACTCCGCCCTACACAAACCTAGACATTATAGGGCGATCCCGCCCGAAATTTGTAGTTGTGGACTTGACCGAGACAGGGCAGTGCCTAGCCTGCCCCGTGTACAGCTTCCAGTATTTGTCATTGCTTCGAGTTCTATCTTTATATTTGATGACTGTTATATTTTTATGTATCAAAAAATGTTTTTCTAATCTCTGCCCGTATACCTTCCGTCTACCCTCCTTCACGTACGCCGGGCCTTTGGGAGTTTTATTATTAATATGTTCTTGCAAGTCGCATTAAGAATTTTTTCGCACATTATTAAGCGGTCTCACGACAAGTAGATGTATTGCTGCTAGGATGCTGTGTACAAAATTTAGGTGGTGTAGTTGCTTCTAGCGAAAATCTTTCCACTGTAAATGACTTTTAGATTTTTCTGATATAAACCTTACAGCACAATAGAATAGTCATGAAGACCAGTCATCTATTTTCTCCATAATGCTCTTATCAAGCAGAAAGGAAACTTCCCAGACTGGTCGGAAAGTCGTGAAGAGAGTGATATGATTTTTCTGATGTCCAGTGTATGACTGTTTGTGGTCATATTGCAGGTTTCTAAATCGAAATCAGGCGTTGAAGTTGTGGACGATGCCTTTTGCTCTTCTCCCAGAGATGACAACTTCACCTCTGACCAAATCTGTTTATACTGCTCGGTAACAAGATGTTGCTTTTCTTCAGCAAGCACTTTTTCAGAAACATATTATGTATCTTGTAAGCGCAGCCTGCCTGAGAAAGCAGTGCTTTTTATTTTTGTCTGTATATAATTATTGGAGTTTATTCGATTTTGTAGGCGACCTCTCATTCCGACCGTTTTCCAGAAGTACAATTGAAGGTGGATGTAAAAGAAGGAAATAGAGGTGATATGTTAAACTTGGCCAAGTCAATCAGGATGGAGATCAAAGACAAAGACTACAAGAATGTAGCTCCTAACTATTGGAGTTTTGTTGGAGGAAACTCTACATCAACCAATCAAAATGTTCAAAAGACGAGAAATCTGCTTCCATCAGAGGTGATAGTAGATGCTTGTCTGAAGTTTTTACAGATGATATCTTCCTAACGCCAAATGAACTTTGTTGTCCAAAAAATTCGTTTTGTGTCAGTCATGAGTCTGATCCTTTACGGTTCTTTTTAATTTGTAGGCCCTCAAGATTATACGGAAAATTCCTGTTGGCACCTTAGCTAAACTTGGAATGCAGCTGGATGTGGCACATCCTGAAGCGTTGATTGTCGAGTGCCTACCTGTTCCCCCAAACTGCTCTAGATTGCAAGAGGATCCCTTTTCAACAGGTGGAACGAATATTGGCTTCAAGATAGGCGTAAGTTTTTTTGTGAAGTACATCTTACATATTACGATGGACTTCAAGATACATGACCATTGTAAATGCATAGTGAAGCATTATGATGTGAATTCCATTTCAAGTTTGAGTTTTGAAACAGCATCTGTAAAAACTTGCTTCTATCATGCTTGCAGTTTGACAGGGCATCTCAAGCATTCACGAAGCTACTCAACAAAATCAACTCTATAAGGGCTTCAAGATATGGGAGACCAACTTTTCATGCTGCTGGCATGGAAGCCAGCGGTTTGCAGGCCTTATTTGGGCAGTATCTGAGGGAAAAAGGGGCACCGAAGGTAAAAACATGACAATCTGTTACGACTTTGCTGTGAAGACTTTAGCAGAGAGCAGACTTCACACTTTCTGGACGAGAAGATTTTATTTTCAGAGTTTCTTTTTAAGTCCTTGTAATCTTGAGCGCTCTTTTCAGCAGCTTGCTTATGCATGAACCTTTCCAATGTCTTCTGTGATACTACGTTTTGATATGTATTTTTTGGACTGCAGGCTGCACCTGGCAAGGAAAAGAAGAGAACCGATCATGTGGGCAGAGTTCAAAAAAGAGATAGCAGATGGAGTCTAGACTGGTTGAAGAGAAACGTGTTGGGGAAGCGAAGCGGATTCTCTGCTAGAAATGTCGTCACTGGTGATCCTTTCCTGACGGTTGAAGAAATTGGTGTTCCGCTCGAAGTCGCAAAATATTTAACTTATCCTGTGCGAGTAAACAGGCTAAATCAGAGCAAGTTACAGGAGTGTGTAGAGATAGGTCAAGATTTGGGTAGATCAAGAGCATGTGGAGCTGTTAGGATTGTGAAGGATGGGGAGAAAATGGAAGTTACTCCAAAATCGGCCCATCATCTGGAGATAGGTGATATTGTTCATAGACATCTTAGTGACGGGGATCTTTTGTATATTAACCGCCCTCCTTCTCTACATAAGCATTCGCTTATAGCACTAAAGACACATATTCAAGATTCCGCTACTTTTACAATCAACCCTGCTGTGTGTGCTCCACTTCATGCAGACTTTGATGGAGATTGTCTCCATGTTTTTGTTCCTCAATCTGAAGAAACTAAAGCTGAACTTCACCAACTTTTGACTGTGCCTGAGCAAATTTTACCCTCACCAGAAGGGAAAACAATCATAGGACTTTCTCAAGATAATATCTTAGCCACCCATCTAGTCACATCTTCGCCTCTATTTGTTGACAAAGAGTTGATGCATCAGCTAGCCATGTGGAGTTCGTGGAAACTCCCAGTGCCTACGATTGTGAAAGCTCCCAGAGGCGGTGGTCCTTTGTGGACTGGTAAACAAATTATAGATCTGACTATTCCCGATGATTTCTCTTACCGCAATCATGAGGGGTCCACAGTAATCCAGGATGGGGAGCTTTTGTCTTACGGTGGGACGGCAAATTGGCTGGCAAGTACCAGTGGATTGGTTAGCACTCTTGCTCGACATGATCCAGCAACTGCTGTCAAGCATTTGGATTGTTCTCAATCAGTTTTACGAGAATGGCTGCTGTCACACGGATTTAGTGTGAGTCTGAAGGATTTCTACGCTGCACCACATCGAGATGGTAGGAAAGAGATCAAAGAAGAGATTCTGGGCGATCTTGAAGAGGCTCAATGCATGGCCACTAATAAGCAGTTTATTTTTGATAGGAATCATCAGAAGCTTAAAGCCTCGCGATCCGGCAGGAATGGGACTTCTAGAACAACAAGAGGTAACCGACTTCAAGATTTGGAAGTATCTGGTGCAGCAGATGCCACTTGCAGAGCTTCAAGAATGAGGACAGATGGACAAAAGCTCGAAGGTGTGGCTGTGACTTACTTCCTGGACAAATTCAGTCAGCTCGGAGATCAAATAGGAGAAAAAATCGATTGTGACAATAGTCTGCTTGCGATGGTGCGGGCAGGAAGCAAAGGCTCCATGGCCAAAGCGTTCCAACAAATTGGATGTCTTGGTCTACAGCTTTACAAGGGAGAACATCTGTTAGCTCTTGAAGACAATAATAAGCTTTGCACCGTTGCTGGGGCAGTGGGCTATCTCGAGAGATGGGAAGGACGAGGCCTTGTCAGAAGTTCCTTGCTGGATGGATTGGAACCTTTGGAATTTTTCCTGCATGCAATAGCAGTTAGAGCTGGACTTCTAAGGCAGAGTTTGGAGGTCACGGAACCAGGTGAACTTTTCAAAAGGTTAATGCTTTTCTTACGCGACATCCACATTTCTTATGATGGAACTGTGAGGAATAAATGTGGACTTGAAATCATTCAGTTCCTTTATGACGGAGTGAAACCACCAGAATTTAGTGACAACGTGTCCATCAACTTTAAAGAATCCGTAATGCCTGGGGAAGCAGTAGGCATATTGGCAGCCACAGCCATAGCACAGCCGGCCTATCAGGTCATGTTGGAAGCCAATCACAATATTGGGTCGAAAAAGATCCGGCCTCTGGAGCTTTTGCAGGTTTGGACATAATCCCAGTATTTACTTTTTCTTCTGTTCTGGTCTAAGCTTGATAAGTGAAGGTTTGAATAAGTAAATGAGGTACCTGGCGCGTCTTTGGAAGTCTGTTGGCTGCAGTATTTTCTTGAACGTCTCTTCTTCCAGGGCTGCCTTCTACGCCCTATAGAGTTTTCATATTAGTTGCTTCTCCTTCGTCTGTTCGTTCTTTCATAGATCTCTTTCTTAGAAGTATGTGTCGTATGACTTGTATCACGGGTTGTGGTGGTATAGTATGATGCCGACAGATTTGTTCCTTATCTATCATAGTCGAGCCACATAGTTATTTTCATTAGTTAGATGAATGAGGTGAAGTCTGAGTGCTTTTCGGGTTTGAAACGTTATTAGTCAAGCGTAGACTCAATCATCTTTCAGTTCTGGTACTACACTCAGAGATAGTCTTGATCAGAACAGATCTTCACCCTGAACGGATATACCCTGCCTTCTTGAGAGTTCTGATAGAATTTGACAGTTTCTGTCTTCTTGGAAATTCTAGTGAAGAGGGCCTTCAGTGTATGTCTTTGGTCTCAGCCGTTACCTCGTATATGATCTGGAGGGTCATCGTTTGTTATTATACTGCCCATGATTTGGAGACCGTTTCTGAGATTTTCAGTCTTTCTTTTGTTCCATAGTGGGAATGAACTCTCCCATCTTTTCATGTCTTGCTAAGTTTGTTTAATGTACATTTAGTAAGTTTGACGTAAGTTTTGAGTGACTATATTAGTAGCATCATGTTCTTTGCATTATTTGTTTACGTATGTATCCTGTTTTTCTTCAGTCTTTAATTCTTCTAGTCCATGTATCACTACTACATGGACCATGCACTGCAACCTCTACGGTAGAAGGGCAGTCTTGCATAGAACGCTGATTATGCTATATTCTTCTGTTCCTAGTATCGAACCTGATCATATATATTAGTTGTCTACATTACATTACATCAATTGGAGAATTTTCCAGTACGTGCAAGTGATCACTAGGGCTTTTCCAGGATTTGTTTAGAAAGCCAAATCATCGTAGGTTTCATGTCGTAAGTCATCTGACTCACCCTATGTAAGCTAATGCTACTTAACGAGTCTTATTTGGTGTGTCACAGGAAACTATGTTTCCGAGAAGCACTTCAAGTTTGAAAGACTCTGATCGAAGATCTATTCTTAGACTCAGTGAGTGTGATTGCGGTAAACTTTATTGCGACGAGCGGCGCATATTACAAATTCAGAGTGAATTGCAACCTATAACATTGCAAACCATGGCTATAAGCACAGCAATAGAGTAAGTTACTTTTCAGTTACTTAATTCTCCGGTATACGGTATTCAAAGGTAGAATCTGAATGTTACATTGTGTACCTGATAATTGCTTAAAGCTTCTTCGCCCATATGGATGTCGTTCTGGTTGCGCTTCATGAAGAACATGAGTCATGTTCATGACACTTATTTTTATCTATTCCATTACCAGATAACGAGTTGAAGAGTGGATTCGTTCCTTGAGCACACTTACTAATATTTGTGCATTACCGAAAAAAATAAACGCCTATTCAGGTATATCCCAGATACATCAGATGAATGGGATGCTTTCTATGTGAAAGGAGAGAGGTGTAAAATTTGCCTGCCCTGGGTGGGCCACATTCTTCTTGATAAGGTTCGCAAACTTTGCTCAAGTTTCCTGGATTTTGGAACAACTGTCTACTTTGTTGCTGCTTTCTATACTATCTAAATCATGCTGCTTCATGAATATGAGTCAGCGTGATGACTACCTATGCAATATTTGCGACTTGTTTTCCATGTGTGGTATTATATCTGGCAGATAGCCATGTTGGAAAGCGGTCTCAACACTGAGAAGATACTTGAAGTCCTGAACATGAAATTTGAAGGTTATAGAAAAGATTTGCGAAAGTATCAGCTCGGACGTCCCCTCTTTGGCTTCAGGTTTCTTTCTACAACTCTCATATGTACTAATCTTCGCGTCCTTTCGTCAAATTACGTTATTACAAGCTCGATCCGGCTCGAACAGTTGCAGTTCTTGAGAACGCGAAGGGTACATAGTAGGGAACTTCTACAAGTTTAGTAGGGCAAAAGTATAGAACTTCTACAAGCATGTTCATATGACCACCCGGCTTCCTTGGTTTCTTCTCCGTTAGTAGCAATATTGGCACTTTTAACACCAACGGACAGTGATAGATTACCCTCTTCTGTTCGTCCTCGGGGGTTGATATAGCAGGAAGCAGTCTGTGCAGTTCATCAGGTGTCATCTTATGTCTTCTTCACCACAATTCAAGATTTGTTCAGTGCTTTGCGTTCTATGTTGCAGAGAAGACTGCAGCTGCATGGATTCTGAAGATAGAGAGTTGGGACCGTGCCTACACTTCTCGCCAATGCCCAAGTCCAATGTGAAAAGAAGAAAACAGAAGGTTTCAAAGGATGATACTGTGGAGATACTAGAGATATTACAGAACTTTCTCATTCCCTTAATCCTGGACACAACAGTGAAGGGTAAGCTGAATTCATGCCAGAAATTTACAAGTACATCTCCTTCAGATATCTCACATTATTTACAAGGAATATGCACTGCACTTTGAATGAGCATATTTTACCTGAACATTTCGTTCTTGAATGGACCTTTTTCTAGTCGGTCTAACAGTATTATCTACCACTCTACCTGAGAAGCTGTACACCTTCTTTCTCCGGTTCTGATCGTTGCAATAATTGAGATTTTTCAATGGAAGGCAAAGTCTGAGCAACAGTATCGGAAAAGAGCCATGTTTCATGTTTCGTTTGTTACGAATGTCTTCAATTCTACTTCCTTGAGTGTCTTCAAGGAAACATCTTACAAGGTTGCACGTTTTAAGCAGGTGATGACCGTATTGAATCTACCAAAATCGTGTGGGAGGATGAAGCATGGTCTACACCGGGACGATCAATCCATAACGAATGTTTCTCAGAGGAGGGCTGTGGTGGAGAGCTAGTGCTAGAAGTTTTAGTGAAACAAAAGCTTAGCACGAAACGTGGTGTCCCATGGATGATCACGACCGAGGCTTGCCTTCAAATAGAGGATGCGATAGATTGGCGAAGAAGTTCGCCTTACAGTGTACAGGAGATTAAATACGCGTTCGGAGTAGAGGCAGCACGAGATTGTATTTTACAGGTACTATATACTATACTCTTATGGGGAACCAGTTATGAGCTAGACACTTTTTTGAGCTACTGAAGTTGGAGCTTTTTGTAGACTAAAACATGGGAAAACTATAATGAACTCATGCATATAATTAACTAATATTGAATACGAATATTTTATTGTCGTAATGTGCAGAGGTTTAACTTGGCCACTCAAGCTTCAGGAAACTCGATTGAAATACAACACTTGAAGCTGGTTGCTGATCTCATGGTCCACTCTGGAGAAGTTCATGGTTTAACATCATTCGGATATACAGATTTAATGCGCAGCCTGAAGACTACAGCTCCTTTCACAGCTGGTGCTTTCAGAGTAAGAAACTTTAGCTCTAACGTGGGCAGCCAAGTTCGAATTCTTGGTGTAGTGTAGAGGGTTTCTGTTATGTTGAAGTAAGCTCTCCTGATACGACCATCTTTTTCTCTCTTGAAGGGCTAATCTTGAAATTAATCGGTCAGTTGTGGAAGGTTGAGCAGAACCGTGTTGTATTTGCTGTTTGTTCCAGGCTCCTATCAAGAACTTTATGGACGCTGCAGAAAAGGGGGACGGAGAAGAATTCAATGGTGTTTTAGCATCTTGCGTTTTTGGCAAGCGAGTCCCAATAGGAACCGGAGCGGATTTCAGCCTGAAGGTGGATTCAAAGAGGAGCTGCTTAACAATAGAAAATGTTGAGAACTCAATTGACATACACGAGTGCTTGATTGATTTGGACTCCAAGATTGGGATTGAAAGGCCAGAAACACCTCCTCACTCTGAAGTAGAGGTAGGGGACGTGGCCAATGATAGCTGGTTACAGAACACCGATGGCTGGGGCTCTCATGATAAGAGCGCTGCATCTAAAGGTGGATGGGGAGGTGAAGGAGGTGGATGGGGTTCACCGGAGAAGAGTGCTGCGCCGAAAGCTATAAATTCAGGTGGATGGGGAGAAGAAGGTGGATGGGATTCTCCCGGTAAGAGTGGACCGACTAAAGAAGCTAGTACAGGTGGGTGGGGAGATAGTTACTCTACACCTGCAGACAACTCAAGAGGTGGTGACTGGGAAAGTACACCAGTACCGGAAGTTGGTGTATGGGAACTGCATGACCAAAACAAAGATGCACCCGCAACTAAAGCTTCGGATAGTAGCTGGGCGGAGAAAGATGCAGCTCCTGAACTCGAAAAATCTGCTGGATGGGCCGATGCTGGAAATGTAGAGGCTGCTGCTTGGGTTTCTGAAGATACGAGTATACAATGTTCAGGTGTTGGTAGTTGGGCTTGGGGTTCCGCTTCGAAAAGCTCGCAGCTTCTCTCCAGTCCAAAAGTTGCTGAGAGTAGATGGAATGAAGATGCCGTTGTTCAAGTCAGTCAATCCTCGTGGGGATCCTTGCCTTCTGGTAAATCAAGTGGATGGGGGGAGAGGCCATCCGAAGCTGAGAAGAGGGAAAATGTAACTCCAGCAAAAGATAAAGAATGCAGTTCACCGATAGAACTGTGTAGTGCCAAGGGCAGCTCTCAGAACAGCAGCTGGAGTGAACAGAAGGTAACAGGTACAATCGTTACAGGAGAGGGTCAATCAGGTGGAAATTGGATTGAAGATTGTCCATCTGCAACGCCAGGCACATGGTCAGTGGACCACGTCAAAAACAGGTCAGAAGCCGCGAGGGAAATTTCATGGACATGTGAGGACGACACAATCTGCCAAAACTCTCAATCAACACCGACCAATGCCAGGGAAGACCTAGATTCGTCAAAGAAAAAGGGATTGCGAGAATTTAGGCCTACGGGTGCGAACACTATACCTTTAGGAAAGGTCCGCTTGTTCACAAACTTGGCAATCGACGTTCCAGTTTCGAAAACACTAGTACCTCCTAGCGACTCCGATATACCAGGAGCGGATGGTGGGAAGGAACTCGTAGGAGACGGAGTGGTAACAGGGCCTGAGAAAGATGTTCACTTCATCTCGAAAAGCAGTGAAAGCCCAAGTGTGTTTTCTCAGCCCTCGGGGCCTCCTGGAGCAGAATCAGATAGAAATCACCGTGGACATCTACGTCAGCTGGCCGGAAATTCCGCCAACGAAGTGGAAGGTGCGACATTGTGGATGACTACAGAAGATCATGGGTGCAAGGATACCGACCCTGGCTGGTCTTCTTTGACTGTCGACTCGCAAATTACCCCTGCTGATCCCACCAGAGGACCAGTCTCTGCAGGTGGCCATAAGAATGAAGAAAAGATAGGCTGGTTGCCTCCTTGGAGAAAGGACGGCCCTGGTCATTTCATTCAAGGTCATGGGACTGAACCCCAAACTGTTGGTGGTAGGGGGGTTAGGAGAGATCTCATTTGGAAGAAACCTGAAATAAAAAGAGAGATAGATAACAGGCGGGAGTCAGAAGACTGGAAAGAGTTGGAGACTCTAGTCCGATCTGTCAAAAACATCCTGAAGAAGTAAGATTCTATTTTGAGGGAGCTTTGGATTTTTCCTTTTTGGTTTCTGTTTATCACCTTAGTTTCAAATACAGCACCGACTGAGCCAGGTTATCACTGAGAAATCCTGACGAGTACAGCTGCTTGTACACCGATATCTACTGGGGCAGCTTGTATTCTACTGTTGTAGTTATGCATGTTATTGTGTGGAAATCGTTATAACATAAGTTGCAGGCTGTCTTAGGTGCGACTATGCATTTCGACGTGATGAGATGCTTCTTTCTATTAATCAGTCGTATATTAACGGACAGATGCGAACCGGAGGAAAGACTCGTGGAGGAAGATCACAACTTATTATCAACACAAGTTCTACCAAACCATCCTAACAGTGCAGCCAAAGTTGGCTGTGGTATAGACTACTTCAAGGTGAGCAAAAGTCATCTGTTTACTTTGCTAAAGCTTTAAAAGTTGTTTGTTTTTTTCCCAGTCTTGATGGCTTAATTTTTTACAAACATGTGGAAAAGCTTGTATAGGATGAGCACACTTTGTCATGAACGGAAGCCCCCTTACTTCTCCTGGCTCATCTTGCTGATTTGTTTTTCTCGAATAGATCAATTTTATTCCAAGCCTTGACATCATGGAGTAAATTATGACGCTCGATTTGAATTCAAGATATACTGATTCTTGTCCCACAAGACAGTGTCTCAGTAATTTACGCGGGCCTCCGATCGGATGATCGAAGGCCCATGGCTGGTACGCAGCAACCTAGGGGATATAGAGTGCTACGTTCTTGCTCGGACTATCACTGCACATACAGTGGACATTATTCCCGGCTAACATCCTATATCAACATACTGCATTGACCTGACATTGTGATTATGCCGTTGCAGGTTGCTACTTACATGGATACGAAGTGTTTTTTTTTGGTGCGGAAGGATGGGACTTCAGAAGATTTTTCCTACCACAAATGTCTCCAAACGCTGGCTTCGAAGAAGAATGCATCTCTGGGTAATCTTTATAAAAATCTATACATGTCCAGACGGAAGGTTGAATCCCGCCCCTCTGTTGAGGACACATCACGACGAGGTGCTGAGACTCAAACTGTTGCTGAAGTTCAAGCAGAGAGAACAGAAAGTGCAACCGAATTTGCAACCGGAGAACTGTCACAAGGAGAGGTAGGTGGGTGCACTGAGCCCGAACCGCCATCGTTCTAGTCCGTGACGCCAAGTTATTTAGTGCTTATCTACTGCAGAGTCAAAGCTCAGGTGTGAAGATATGAGGGTGGCCAGCAGTTTGGACGGTTACCGAAGCTTCATGTTCCCTCCCAAAAGCGTTTAGGAGTTTTGTTTAAGAACATGGAACCCGATTTGGTTCTTAAAAGTAGCGAAGTAGTTGAAGCCTTACATGGGCAGATGCAAGAACCAACAGCGCTGATGCGTTTTTGTACGATAATATGTACATACTGCCCCTTCCTGTGACTGACTTATCGACTTTTCCCATTTCTTGGCATCGCAAGAGTTCCTTCAGTATTTTTGATTATCTCAAGCTAGCTCTTTGAGTCGGGAGGTAGTAAACAAAGGAAGGACCGTTAGAGGACGTGAAGAAATTTTTAGAACGGAAGGAAGGAGACGGCTTGCATGCGGGAACATAGTGGATTGATGAAGAAACGATTGATTGAGAGCGGTTAGTTTTGAAAGTTCCCGGGTTTGTCACTTCTACCTGTTCGACGAGGCATTTTCAGGTTTGGAGGTTCTTAAGGAGATTCGAATGATTACTTTTCTGCTTCCAGGTTGTCGAAGCTCAGCAATCCTGGTGAAGAGTGGGAAACAAGTTGTAACGGCCCTATTTCGGTTTTAGTTTTCACCACCGTTCTCAGGTGCTCTTGAGTTCTCGAGGATGTTTGCGACGCTGGGACGATGGAAGATGTTTTATGCAACAAATGTCCGAGTATGAATGTTCCTAATATATGTATACCTCCAGTTAATGCGTAGGACTTGTTATAGTTATCCGTCTAATTGTCGTAAATATAACAAAGCGCCAAGTTCGAGCAGAATTCGGAAGCTGGCACAGGGGAGTTTAGAATACGGAAACAAAATGTTGATAATGTTTGAGGTATCTTCGTCCTTTGACACATGAGATGGAAGGCAATGTTTGAACGAGCTTTGTCTGTCGGGCGGTCGTGATTCTTGTCCCCGCAACAGCAAAGGCATCAGAATACCTCTGTGGGTGCCGAAGGACCTGTGACGAGGCTTTTTTTTGGGGACTGTAACACTCCTTTGGATGTTTCGACTCTCGTGGAATCTTATCAAGCTCTCTTCAACTCCCTGCTGTAGTCAACAAACGCATTGTACTGTAACATCAGAGTCGAGAATGCTTTATTATATGCCGGCGGTGATCAAACTTTTGACGTAATTTTTGACTTCGAAGGAGGTGAAGTAACAGCACGTCGAGTTTCCCTAGACCTCCAAATATACCCACCATCGAAGGGAGCTTCAGTCAAGGCTGAGGGGAGGACTGAACGTCGGGAAAGAGGTTGAACTACACAGGCTTTCGCGAATATCCTTTACCAATATCTTTACTCACGTCTCGAGCACTTTAGGCGACATGAAGAAATGACGAGACACCAATCAATACTCTTGGTTTCCGCCAAGACTATTGGTGTTTAGTCATTCCTTTTCATGTCGAAGACAGTGTCTGCCTCAATCAAAGACCGTCTAGTATTGTAGTACGTGAACTAACGGGAGGTATGCGTGGAGCCGGAGTTGCAAGTTTGAGGAATGTTACAGCTGTAGTTTGCGGAACACACACCCTTTGAATTATTACGGCGCGCAAAGACGCTACACGAATACACTAGAGAAAGACATGGGATCTACACAATGATCGCGAAGTAGAGCTTGCCGTGGCAAATCATCGATCGTGTTATGATTCGCTTTTGGCGGTTCTTTGCCGTAGCAAGAACAGAAGCCTTGTTATTCAGACGACAAGCTGCGAGGTTCCCATAACCTTTACCGGGCCTCGGTCATTCATCAGATATTTGTACTAGTTGAGTATGGCATCCAAGTTGAAAGATGCCGAATAGAGTTCGCGGGCTTTTGCAACTGATGGTGTGGAGACCAGGACCTGAGTACACGAGCCGCTGTAGAAGACGTGATGTGGGAATATGGGAACAATGCGGGTAGAGGTATCATGAATCGGTCCACGAGTCGATGCCATATGCCCAAGTGCCGGCCTGATTCATTGACAAGAACAAGAGGATTAAACAACCAAAGAGGAAAGAAACATTAATGCAGGTCATGCACAAAGGAAAAGCCCATGTCTGCATGAAGTGCTGGAAGTCAAGGGAGAGGAGAGCTGGAAGTATCTTCTAGTGGAACCATGCAAGAAGTTCCGATCCATCCTCTCGGCGGCTGAATTATTTCTGGGTCCGCTGCGCATCGCACCTCTTTACTGTTTATACCACAGTGCCTGATTGGTTCCGAGGCGAAGGTTTGTGGGACCACATCCAAATGTGGCACGATTGCAAAGCTGCAGGAATTGTAAAAGAAGTTTTCGCAAAGTCTTCTTGTGGGGTTCCGCTTGCACGTATCACGTTTGACTAAAAAGGAATCGCTTGCACCCCAAGGGTAAAATTGATTGACTCTAATGCAAAGCTCTCCCGTAACTTATCGCAGTAAAACTGGCAGCTGAGACACGAAGGTATAGTCTGCCTGGTGCTCGACATTTTGCTTGTCTCTCTCCGATCTCTGAGAATTCCCTTTCTGAAGCCAGCCTGCCTGCCTCCCTGCAGGAGAGGAGAGAATAGACGGGAGGGGAAGGGAGGGAGGTGAAGCGGTTGGATTTGACGTGGTATGGAACTCTTTGACCAGTTTTGTCTCTGATTGCGGCAGTTGTCCCTTGTTAAGAATGTTGTTCCAGCAAGTCGGACTTCGCTCGGGTGTCATCTTGCTGGGATGCAAGTTGATCTCGAGCAGTAGCTTCAGAGTTCGAACGGAAAGAATCACGTCGATCAGGCTAGCCAATGCGTTGATTGTTCGAGGTCTTGAGCCGTCGAGCTGGATCTGTTTGTGATTTGTCTCCAATTCCGGAAGTACGATGGATGTATGAGCTGCAGAGGATTCGTTGTCTTGTCATGCGTGCGAGGGTAGTTTCTGAGAGGATTCCTCGGCTTGGCTTGATTGTCAGGGAACAAAACCGAAATGGGACCTGTGAAGAAAGAAGGAGTTATTGCTCTATTCGATGTGGACGGCACTCTAACGCCCCCCAGGAAGGTACATCATTGTCATCTTAAATGCTAAACAGGGCCCTGGATTTAAACATCTCTTTCTCGCTCGAGTCTCACCTTGCTATGTGGTCTCCTCCGCTCTTTACGCTGGTCTCGAAATGTGTTTCTCTACCAGTAATCAGTTCGTCATTAGATGAGTTTTCTCATACTCTGCAATGCAAATTTTATGCAATACTCTAAAGGAGTCATTGTTCTCGGAGCAAATAAACTGAGCGTTTATTTTCTCCAGTCAATGAAAGCAAGATCTGTGATCAAGACCTGGTCGGCCTTTACGACGAGATGGATGAGAAGTCTTTCGCTTCAATTCTGGATGGGATTTTTACGATAGAAAAACTTCACCCTTTAGTCCTTTCCTTTCTTCACGAACTTTTACTGAGTGCTAGCGCAAGCTCAATGACAATCGTATGTCATGTTACCAGGATGTGAGTCCTGAGATGTTCAAGTTCATGCAAGATCTCCGACAGGTACCTACTCTCTCCCATTTCAGATCTTCGAAGAAAGGATGGATCTGGTTGTAAATTGTCTGAGTGAACGTGCTGAATCTTTTTTTTTTCCGAGTATACTTTATGATCAGGTGACGTCAAGCAGTTGTGTCACGTCAAGTGACTGGGGCCCTCCTCTCGTCTCCCACTTTGCGTATACAGCTGGTTATAGTTGACATTGTTCTAAGCTGGGTGTTGTCGATTGGGTGTAGGTTGTGACAGTTGGGGTTGTGGGAGGATCGGACCTTGTAAAAATCTCCGAGCAGCTGGGCAAGAACAGTAAGGGCCCTTATTCATTCCCTTCCTTTTGAGAGCTCAATTGTGCTTTGTAATCCGCCCATCTGGAGTTTCTATTTAGTGTCCACGGGGATGATTGTTTCAAGGTAAACTACAAGGCATGACTTTTTCGTTCTTACATGAAAATTCCTTGTTGGATGTCTACATGTAAACGCCGGAAACAGTTGCTGGGTTTGGAACTTAATTTTATACACGTGCATAGAATGAGAGAGGTGGCTTTACTCTGAAAGTTTTTAAATTCTTGCAAAATGAAAGGCAAATTCTCATGACACTTTTTTTGGTTTGAATTGCGCAGCCATTTATGACTACGACTACGTGTTCTCAGAAAACGGACTGGTGGCTTATAAGAATGGAGTTCTTATTGGTAATCAGGTAGCTTCCAGTATGTGATCTGCCTGTTTATAAACTAAAGAGCTCTAGTAAACCCTTTCTTGCATTGTAGGATCTCTTGTTCGACGAGCTCCTCGATCAGCAATTTAGATCCACGATCTGCTTTTAGTTATTGAGGTTTACGTTTGTCGTAGAAAGAGTAAGGTTTCATAGCGAGCTTGTATCTTAGCCCTCTACTAGGATGCTTAATGTTCCAGTCACGATTGGATCCGTAAACTTACTGGAATCTTTGCAAATGCTGCCATCTTGAAGATATTCTTGCTAGAATAAGAGTGTTGGAAATTCCATTGCTGTCCACATTATAACCTGAATCACGTCACAACATCAAACTGCAATCATTCGGAAGCTCCTGCTAGCTCAAAAATGCACGTTGGAAATCATATCATCATGTCTTGCTAGGTCCGGAAGAGTTGTGTCTATGGACTACCTCTTTCCCTCTCATGAACTCTTAAAAACTTTGTGCACTCCTCAGATGGTCTGCAGAACTTCCCTGAATCAAAATTACTGGAGTACTTGGAGACCTAAGTTTCGAACATGAATGTAGGCTTCCTTGAACTGAATTCTGACCGCGTGCATCTAAAATTGCAGAGCTTGAAGTCTCACCTGGGTGAGGAGAAGTTGAAGGTGAGAGCAGTCAAGTTTTCAGAATTTCTGTCTAATATTGAATCTATATTATGAGAATTCAACCTTGGAGTGTGGTCATTGGAATAATAGGAAGATCAATAGCACTCCAGTCGTGCCCCTTGAAGAGATGCAGTTTGTCCCATTGGATTATGCGATGACGCTAATGCAGCAGTAGGGACGTTGCTTTTAAAGCTTGACTTTCTTCAACCCATTGTTGTGTTTCAGGAATTCATCAACTTCACGTTGCACTACATCGCCGACCTTGACATTCCTATCAAACGGTGAGATATATCTTATTCTTGGATGTGAACTAGTTGCATATGATGGTTGCCTTGGTTGAGAGATTCAAGTGAGTGATGGACATCTCCTAGGTCAGTAGCTTAGACATCTCAAGTAGACATACTGTTGATACAAATCTCTGAATTCTTGGTATGTATGGGCATGAAGCCTTCAGTCCGTAATCTGTTCGCAGTTTATGAGAGGCTGACTCGTTAACCTTTCTGATGATTGCAGTGGAACATTCATCGAATTTAGAATGGGAATGTTGAACGTGTCACCTATCGGTCGCAACTGTTCGTACGAGGAGCGTTGTGAGTTTGAGAAATACGACAAGGTCAGTTCAACCGATTACTCTTATGTTTTTGCATCCCTGTGTTCGTTTGTTTCGAAGAAATTTCACTTGAACATAGTTGCCTTCCGTGTAGAGTTATGGCTCCTGAAGAAGTTCAAAGTTGCAACTACATTTCATAATTTCATTGCTTATCCTGAAGCTTACGAAGGTCATCCACTTTGTTCAGGAGCACAACATTAGACCGAAGATGGTGGAGGTTTTGCGAGAGAAATTTGCTCATTTGAACTTGACATATTCTATAGGAGGTCAAATCAGTTTTGATGTAAGTAACTTGTACTGTCGTTCACATCGTTTTGTCAGTGAGTGTGCATTCTAGCCATGTTCGCCTGTCTCTTGTACGTGTATTGCATGCCATATATCGTTGCTGCATGCCTTCCTTTGAAACAAGCCAGTTATGGTTCAGTTCTGGATATTCAGTGTATGCTTGTCGTAGATTCCGTTTACCTCTTCAGTTGAATGCTATGCTCTGTATGCTTTTCCATGTTTCTGGCCCGCCCTTTATTGGTTGACAGGATGCAGTGCATCATATTGTGCTTTAGATTGAGCCCCAATGGCTGTACCTCCCGGGTCTGTGCTTTTCGGCCTCTCTGCGTGTTAAGCTATAGCGGTTGATCACGTCTTATACCAATTGTACCGTGCTTCATCTATGGAGGTTTTGGATTTTCTGCTTTAGGGAAGTGAAGCTTTTGACTTTCAGTAGGCGTAAACGTGGCACATGTTGAACCCATGAAAGCCTTGAATAAACCGTTAAGGCATTGTGAAAGATAAGATGGCGGCTCGGCATAGATGCTTATGTTCTCCCAGCGGTGAATAGGTTTTTGCAGTCGTAGGCAGAAACAGGATTTTAAGATGCGTGACACCTTGAAGTCGTGTTATATTGGTGCAGGTCTTCCCCCAGGGATGGGATAAGACATTCTGTTTGCAATTTGTGGAGAAGGAGTTCAGTGAAATTCACTTCTTTGGAGACAAGACATACAAGGTGTCGGATGTGCTCGTTTTATTCTTGTAATTTGCATTTGAGAAGCTTTGGCATGACATACCTTTCAGTTGCGTAATCGCAAAATTGGACTACTCTTTCACTTCTGTGCACATAATTCTGTCTACTGTTACCAATTCATTGCCATCATATCGTGGATTCCATCAGCTGCCGGAATCCACGTGTAAGGTTGTACTTTGTTTCAGTATGAATTGTCCTGACTCCATTTTCTTGTATTTAGGGCGGAAACGATCATGAGATTTTTGAGTCAGAGAAGACTATCGGACACACAGGTAAATTTTCGCCCAGAATTAAGAGTTAATCTCCTCATGTGGACATTTTGAAATGTGGAAACGTTCGAACAAGAAATCTGAATGCCCTGATTGCGTTTATGTTGTGCAGTAACGAGTCCGGAAGATACTTTCAGACAATGCACGGAGCTTTTCCTCTAAGTCGTCGAGATCGATGCACTGAATCACTATTCTTTTCCAACATATGGAATTTAGTTAGCAGACAGATCGATTTATATTTGATAATTTATTGATTCCAAGTGGAATCAGTCAAATAATATAAATGTCCCGCTCAGTGACGAATGACATTCCTATGGCAATTGTGTTCCTGGTGTATTTTTATGAGTGAATGAGTGATTCTTGATCTGCATCAACTGCTCTTACTGAAAAGACTATCGAACTATTACTCCTGGTCATTTCTTTCCCGCCCTTCCGTGGCGGAGAGAACTGCGTAGCTCCAGTTTTGAAAGGCGTGTGATAAATGGAAGAATCATATCATGAAAAGAGCGAGAAGAGCGGACAAACGAATATCAATTTGATCCAGTGCTGAAGATTATGTTCCACATGCAAACTTATCTTTAGCAATCTAAGGAATAACTATCTTACCGCAGGCCGAACTCCGTCAGACAGGCACACTCTGCACATACTCAGACAACACTGTGGAATAAATGGGAGCATAGAGAATGCTTGAGTACATACCTGAGTAAGAAGCAAAGGGAAGGGAACAGTAGATGATGTGCAGGAGACGACAAGGAATAAAAGGAACTCCATAGAAACTCGAAATATTTTCAATTAAGTTATACATAACCTGTTGGCTTTTGTCTGTTGTTCCTGACCCGGCGTTGGATGCGGTGAGTCGCTTGGTACAAGAACACCACCGGTAAATCGAAGTCAATCACTGCAGCCATTGGGAGAGAGAACTGACCAGTTACCATCGTCACATTTCCTTGGAGCTGATGGTGAACTCTCGAGAGACTACAGACTTATAATCAAAGCTCCCTGCCCAATATCCGTGGCCAACCTCGACGCGTCTGAATGAGACTTGCGTCACTCACAGTACATAGTAGTACTACATCACTACATAACGAGTAAACTTGTGGAAAGTATGTAAACATAGGATTCAGATAACATAGTTGATAGAGAAATGATCTTTAGAACTGACACCTGAAGTGGAGATGTCCCTGAATTACACGACTGGAGATTTTGAGGGTATAAAGTGATTCTGCCAGTGTCACCATCTTTTGAGCGGATGCATGTCAGGAATGAATTATGAGCAGCTCTGTTCATTTTGTCTCGTCTTTGCACTGATTGCACCAACTGCAATGATTTTGTTTGCAACCATGTGTATCGACCTTGCTCCACCGCGATGACCCATCCTCCTCCCCTCCTCTTTAATCCCAATTTACAAAACGAGGAAAAGGTATCGGTTTAGACTTTTCTCCGTTGGGTATGAAGTTGTTGTCAAACATGAAGAAGAGCGTAGGAACTGTAGTGTTAGGATTGGTTTAGATTGACTTAATGCAACTAACACAACACTGAACATAAACACCCCACGAAACTTGTTCACCAACAGGTTATATACACTAAAACTCAAATAACATGAGTCAATAATGAGTTCTACGTACTGATCTTCGAGAGGGGGCCAATCTAATATATGGCCTTTCGTCTAGCAAATGACTTAATTTTCTTAACCATGATAAAGGTAACTACGGTCAGCAAGACACGAAATACGTTATTAAATCCTCTACTACTGTATGATGTCAAGAATTCTTACAGTCTATATGTAGGTTATAAGTAAGTTGTAGAATGTCAAAATAATTAACTAGTTTTCATTTTTCGTAATAGAATGAAAACTAGAAATAAACTACTACCTAAAATCAATGAGAAATAAACTGCTGTAAACAGTAAATGTTATCCGTGTGTACATCTATCGGACGCATCTCACTGTGGTTTATCATAACATGTAATTTTTACATAGCTCAATGATGCAAAATTGAATTTTTACAGATTGACTTGAAAATCTGCAATAGAGAATCAGTTGGTTTCAGCTCTTTCAGCACTCTTGACAAGCTTACTAAGCTCATCATGAGGCAATAAATGTATAATAAATTGTTACTAGATGCTAATATCCTTAATTATGGAGTAATGCAATACAAAGCACTCCGCAATATGAACCACATTCTAGCTCTCTCTATAGGAGTTAACGATTTCGTCTGACTAACTCATCTAAGCAAGCAACTTGTTGAAGGAATTTGCTTCCAACATAGAAGATTTGTATGGTAGACTCAACAGTACAAAAATGCTAATGCATCCATTGTAATAATAGCAAGATACCAAATTGTAATATTTTTGGTCGCATACATCTCATTTATAATCTGCATGCGCATGACACAAAACGAGTAAAAAATTGATTACTTTACTTTGAACAATTGTAACCTTTAGATTCCAATCATCCAATATAGTGATTCTTACTACATATTGTAAAAAAAATTGAAATGGATTTGCTCACCTTTACATGAAATTCTAAATCCGTTTAGGTACATATCATCAAGTGAATGAAATCTTAAATCAAATGTGAGAGAGAAAATGCTAGTAATAGCTTGAGAGGAGTTGTACAATAATCAACCAATGACCATAAAGTGAACCGCGACTGACATGTGTTGTATTCTCCGTTAGAATTGCAATTTGACCCACTATCTACTTTTCAGGTTTATTCCTTCACCTGCATTACTATCGCATTTTGATAACCTTGGATGATAGAATCACTGAAGACTTTGGGGGTTTACATGACTTTGATGTTAGATCTTTGCTAATGTCATGTGAAAAGTTTAAGCTGAATACCAATGGAGAATCAACAAACGGAGTGTTTGAAGATAGTTGGACACTCTTGATATTTTTCTATCATCCTGTGGTAAATTGCAAAAATGAACATTATTGAACATTATATTAAGTATGTCGCAGAGTTCAATCTACAAATAATATAAGAGTTGAGAGATGTCTTTGACTCTAGATTCACAACAAAAGCTCAATCTCTTTTTCTTTCATGTCCAACGCACGGATCAGAGTTCTACAATTTATACTAAAGGAGCAAAATGTCAGCAGTCCATAAACACTATTCTAGTGGATCAGATGATTCCTCTCACGACGAAGGCCTGTCTAAGCTCTTGCCGGGGATATAAAATATAATTATCTACATGCAACGATGGGGCGAGATGCCAATCACAATGGCAAACATTGACGAGTCCAGGGAGGAGGATAAAGTGAACAGCATGGAAAATTCGGACAAGATGGCAAAAGGGACACACGAGGAGATGAGAAGCAAGAGCCAATGATGGCTATCGGAAGGGCAATATTTTATGGATAGAAAGGTGCGGGAGAAGAGGGAGGGCCAGGGAGGGTCAGGATGCGAGTGCATCGGACGGCGGGAGGGCGACGAGGGCAGAGGGCCACCTACGGCATATGTGGCGAGAGCCAGACGGGGGAGGCGAACCACGTCGAGAGAGAGCGCGACGCCGCGGGCGAAAGGCGAAAGGATGGACGATGGCCCGCTTATCTATCCCGACTCGCGCGTCGTCGTCGTCGTCGTCGTCGTTGGCGTCGTTGTCGTTGTCGTCGTCGGCCCTCAGGGACTGTACAAATTGCGCCATCCTCCGTCGTCGCTGGCGTGCCATGCCTGGGAAAACTGCCTCGCTTGATTCCCGTGCCGAATCTCGACGCTGAACGTCTTTCCCTCGCGTCTCGTCTTCGTCGTCCTGAGCGTCTCTGGCGGGCAGGCCTCTGGCTCTCGAGGCTGAAGGCAGAGCATGGAAGCGAGTGGTTAGGACTCAGACTTCTTCACGCGACGACGAGTCGAAGCATTCGTGCCGAGCGAGCCTGCAGTTCGGAGCCTGTGCTTTCGATTTCGGACGCCGTGCTGATTTTATCCGCTGGCGATTTTTAGTTTGAAAAATCCGAGGGAGGTGCCTCGAGAACTCGGCAGCGAGGGGAGATGGCGGGTGCTGCGCGTACTTTCCACGCGTGCTCGATTGCTTTCAACCCGGTGAAAGCCCAAATTGGTCGGGAAGAATGTAATATGAAGGTAAATTTTTTTTTTGGTTTTTTTTTGTGTGGCTACCGCTCGCTGTTTTGAGTGTAGTGCCGAGTTTAAAGTTTCTGTGTCGTACCATAACAGTGCTGATGGCGCCATTAGTCCTTGCTGCCTCAGAGAATTTCGACTTTTGTAATGGAATTTGTTTCCCGAACCTGAGTGCACGGGATTCTGTTTTCTTCCTTGCTGCTTTTGCTCCCATTTCTTTTTTCAGTTTTATTAGCGTGGAACGATCCTATGTCGGAGAGTTTGGTGGTCACATATGCGATAGTTGTAGCTCACCCTCTCTGGGTTCTTACGTATAAGGAAGGTGGCAACCTTCAGAGTTTATCTTCTGTTCGTGCCTGGGAAACCCACATGTGACGCTGAAGATTTAGATAGCTAACCTGAAACGCCCTCGCAATATTTGTAACCACGACATGCAAGCGAAATAATGTGGGTAAACTTCGTCTACTTTCCGTAGGATCAGTCCCCAAATTCTTCGAGTTTTAGGACGGGATTTGCTTTTTTTTAAAAAGTTCCATACAGATATTGTCTGCAGCAAGGAGGTTTGCAGTTACTCTCTCAGAGCAGGCCATTATTTAGTGAAGCTCGCGCGCGTTAGACAGGTAGCAGTCTAACGCGCACCTAGCTTTGCATATATAGTTTTGACTCTTGCACGAAGTTTTACCTTTCCAGCGTAAAATTACTTCCGATTTGCTTGCGGCTTTGTGTGTGACTTTTGGATACATAATCACAAGTCTATCGTACAAATTATCTTGGATTCGACCATCTGTTCTCCTGCTTTTACCATATTTTTTGAAGAGATCGGGAATTCGCTTACTGTTCTCTAAATGAGATTTCACGGAAGTCATGAAGAAAGCAGAGGGGGAGGTCAAGTTATGGCAGCTGAAGCCATGCCACGCCATGCCGTAATGTCAGTGATCTTATTTGTTGATCATGTCACCCCCAAATTACAAAATTTAGCACCGATTTGTGTATAGCAATCTTCCAGGTTGCTATGCACAAAGTTGCCAACTTTGTGCTTCGAAATGATGTTGAAAGTGGGACTTTCCAGTCCACCCCGTTTTATCCTCCGCCTTATGTCTTCATCAAAACACTTCGTCTGTCCCTCTTCCCTCTGCAGCCTTTCAGGTTCAGATCTTTCACAGTCCTATTTCATAACTTCGTTGTTCAGAGACGCGAGAATTCGTCTTTGAAGTTGTCTCGAGTCTCCTTCCTCAGAATGTATTAAAATCCTTAAATGGAAAAAGTTGCCATTCAGTCCAAATGATATTTACAGGATCCAGACGCTAGATACATCGCTGTATTTTGAGAAGACCTATGCTCTACAGAGCTAAAACATTCACGAAGGAAACGGTGGTGCTATAACTCCCGTTGGAAGATGCCGGATTGAGTTCTCAGATCAGTCAATATCGGCATATATGCACCATGAATAATGCTTACATATGTCACTCTTACCTGCTAGCAGTGCTTCTTGGTACTTCCTTTTCCGCTTCAGATTGCAGTGTATTTTTGTAGCGTCTGACTATGAATGTAAGAGAGGAAGTGAATTTGTATGTCTGGATACTGAGTTGATGATTCTTCTTGCAGCTTTTGCGGGTATCAGAACTTCCAGATGGTAGCTTACACTTTGCATTTGGAGTTGCTCAAGAGGGATCGTCTTCTGGAAGTATACCTGATGCCAATATGGATGCTCAACCTATGGTGGCTGGAAGCCAACCTCCCGCACGTTTGCCCTCAGCATTCCAAAAGAAGTCTCCCATCTCTTTATCAGTGAGGAGAGGAGAATTGCCTATAAGGACGAAGGAAGATCCGCGTATGGAACCTGAATTTCCGAAAGCAGTTCCCGTCGAAGAGGTTCCTTCGGATGACCTAAAGAAGAATGACGCTCATGTTACTGACGCAGGCGAGGAAACTACGTCACGTGTATCACAAGAGGCAGTGAGTAGCCCCCGGCAGCCAAGTCGACAGAGTCAGAAGCCCTTGAGGATGAAATCAACTTTTGTAAAGCAGTCTCCAGTCCCCGCTAGCATCGGAGCCACACATACTACCCTGAACGTCTCTTCGGAGTCGAGTGTCGCAAAGGATGGAACAAAGAGGACAACAAGCGAGATAAATGTACAGATCTCAACCTTGGAAACATCTGAATCCACTAGAGGCGATAGGGCCGTTCGCAATGGTGTCGAGGTACAGGTCGATATTTCTACGCATTCTGAAAATGTCACTCCTGAGACTGTAAGGGAACATGTGGCGGATGAGTCTCAAACCTCAGCTAAGGCCTCTCCAAATGATGTGCTTGCAGGTAGTGAAACTACCAGTGCAACCATTGCTCGGGACGTAGAGGAATTTGCACCACTAAACATCCAGGGATTGTCGGTGTTGACGGGTTTAGAAAGCCTGCCTGAGCAGCGTGAAGAGACTGGCATGGGATTTAATGCGGAGGTTATCGAAAATATCAACGCTTCTAAGGTAGCAGAATTGGAAAGCATGGAAGACGTGGAGGAGTCTCAAACCTCAGCTAAGGACTCTCCAAAGGATGATGTTGAGGGTAGTGAAACTACTAGCGCAACTATTGCTCGGGACGTAGAGGAAGTTGCAGCTCTAATCGTCGAGGGACTGCCGGTGTTGACGGGTACAGAAAGCTTGCTTGAGCAGCGTGAAGAGACTGGTATGGAATCTAAGGCGGAATTTATCGAAGATATCAACGTATCTAAGACAGGAGAATCGGAAAGCATGGCAGACTTGGAGGAGGAGTCTCAAACCTCAGCTAAGGACTCTCCAAATGATGTGGTTGAAGGTAGTGAAACTACTAGCGCGACTATTGCTCGGGACGTAGAGAAAGTTGCAGCTCTAATCGTCGAGGGACTGCCGGTGGTGACGGGTACAGAAAGCTTGCCTGAGCAGAGTGAAGAGACTGGTATGGGATCTAAGGCGGAAATTATCGAAGATATCAACGCTTCTGAGGTAGCAGAATCGGAAATCACAGCAGACGTGGAGGAGGAGTCTCAAACCTCATCTGAGTACTCTCCAAATGATGTGGTTGAAGGTAGCGAAACTACAAGCGCGACCATTGCTGGGGACGTAGAGGAAGTTGCAGCTCTAGAGGTCGAGGGACTGCCGGTGTTGATGGGTTTAGAAAGCTTGCATGAGCAGCGTGGAGAGACTGATATGGGATCTAAGGCGGATAGTATCGAAGATATCAACGCTTCTGAGGTAGCAGAATCAGAAATCACAGCAGACGTGGAGGAGGAGTCTCAAACCTCAGCTAAGGACTCTCCAAATGATGATGTTGAAGGTAGTGAAACTACTAGCGCAACTATTGCTCGGGACGTAGAGGAAGTTGCAGCTCTAATCGTCGAGGGACTGCCGGTGGTGACGGGTACGGAAAGCTTGCCTGAGCAGAGTGAAGAGACTGGTATGGTATCTAAGGCGGAAATTATCGAAGATATCAACGCTTCTGAGGTAGCAGAATCGGAAATCACAGCAGACGTGGAGGAGGAGTCTCAAACCTCATCTGAGGACTCTCCAAATGATGTGGTTGAAGGTAGCGAAACTACAAGCGCAATCATTGCTGGGGACGTAGAGGAAGATGAAGCTCTAGAGGTCGAGGGACTGCAGGTGTTGACGGGTACAGAAAGCTTGCCTGAGCAGCGTGGAGAGACTGATATGGGATCGAAGGCGGACATTATCGAAAGTATCAACGCTTCTGAGGTAGCAGAATCGAAAAGCATGGCAGACGTGGAGGAGGAGTCTCAAACCTCAGCTAAGGACTCTCCGAAGGATGTGGTTGAAGGTAGGGAAACTAACAGCGCAACCATTGCTCGGGACGTAGAGGAATTCGCAGTTCCAAACATCAAGGGATTGTCGGTGTTGACGGTTTCAGAAAGCTTGCCTGAGAAGCGTGGAAAGACTGGTCTGGGATCTAAGGCGGATAGTGCCGAAAATCTCAATGCCTATAAGCTAGCAGAATTGAAAAGCATGGCAAAGAGTAGAGGTTTGAGAGGGTATTCGAAATTAAAAAAGGGGGACTTGATTGAGCTTCTAAGTAAACTAGACTAGAGCAGAGAGACATGCGCCAACTTTGTTCTATGAGATGTTAGTTCTATTCCCCTTCTCTCAAATTGCCGAGCGGTAGAAATGGTCGGATCTAGCTCAAATAACTACATCCGATAGACGCCGAGCAGGCTTGCGTGTACCCTTCCAGCTAGAGTTTTCCCCTATCTCCTTGTCCGTTATTCTCAGGTGGACACACAAGTGTCTTGGGTCCTGAATGGTAGACAATTGTGGAGTGAAAATCCCTGTATTTAGATCTCCTATTAGCATTCATTCCTAGCACGTGAGATAGGGTCCGCATGATGCTAAGTATCGGCAACAATTTTGTGGAAATTTAGACGGGCGCTCTTCACGTGTTCTTACAGGGGTCAGTGTAAGTGAAGGAGACGAAGGTCATCCGCTTTTGGAACATGTTTCCTTTATGAATTTTGTAACGTAATTGAAATCAAGTTCATTCCAAAATGCCGATCCAATGGGTTGCTAAGCTTCTATCAATGCATGGTTGTGCGGTTGAGTGTTTTTGAGAAAGCACGATTGAACCTCAAAGGCCCTTTCCCATGTTTTCTTCCCTGCATGAAGATGCGGGATCTGCAAATGGAGATGCAGAGGATGTCGATATAGCCAAGTCCGAGTGCATTTGACCGAGAAAAAGTGAACTTTGTACTTCTACCATATGGTCGCTGGGTCTTTCCGCCTGATATAGGATGTGCATCGTAGATGACTGTCTTCGATGAGATTTCGGGTGGTGACCTGTTCAAGGTAGGTTCTCAGCCCTTGATGTATTTTCAGTGTATGAGTACCTTACTGCACCCTGCGGCTTCTAAATACCAGGAGCAGTAGATTTAGAATTCTTCAGTGATAGCCGGAGCGATTGAACGTAGAATGGAGGATGTGAACGAAGTCAGGGTCCACGCTACAGCAAACAACATGAATAGGATCTATCACGACAATGACAATGTTGATGTGGTCTAATTACTAAGTACGAAATTGCTTTGTTTGTTTTCAAAGAATACAAATAATTTGCTTCTTGACCAGAATAACAGCTGTCTCTTCTCCTCGTGATAAAGGATGGTAGAGTTCTGTACTCTGGAAATAAAAAAAAATCATCTCTCTTCTGGCATAAAAGCAAGACTTCTGGAATGAGGTGATGATAGTGGAAGGGGATGTGTATCTATGGATAGATGCACTCGAGATGTAGCTTTTCTTTCACTTTTCATTCTTGTAGCGCTGAATTTGTGTTTGCTGTCAACATTTAATCGTTTATCTTCCGGATAAGTATATGTTCCAATATGTTTAATGGTGAGGAGATGTATTGTCTTCAGTCTATAAATCAATATTGTATACTTGGGATCAGCACGTAGAGCACGACCTGCCGAAGCTACTGACGTACATCGGCGACGAGACAGTTCCAGAGTGCACCACGTCGGCGTGTCTATGGTGCGTGAATACATCTTTCACGTGATTTCGTACCTCCCTCCCTCTCCCTCCAGGTAAGATCACGATTGGGGCGTTAAGTGCTAGCTACCCTGCTTTGAATGGATCGATAGATGGTTGTGTTTGTGCAGAGCGCTGTAGTCTGGGCGGACGCCGACACGAACGCGGGCGTCGCCAGTCTCATGAAAACTCTGATTCCGATAGCTTCCGCCGTCTATCGGGGGAAGACAAATTCTGCTCTCCTGCACTGTTCTGTCTCGCTCAGTGAGGACTCCGACCGCCGTCCCCACTTTGGTTTGCTTCTTGTAAACGTGATAATGCCGAATACGGGATTGCAATTCGAGAATCGATGGTGTTAGGTCATGTTCATGACACGGCCGCTGAACTGTGATTACAGGCCTTGGGCATGAGCGACGACGGCACAACATCACGATCTTTCTGAGGTGCAGGACAGGTCAGCAGCGATAAGATGAGTTTGGTGAAGTTTGGAAAGAACGGGAGCCAATATAGATTTCTGGTGTCACAGGGAGTTTCACGAAGATGCCATTCCTTTGAACTGTCTTGCCTCTCGCTTGCGGTTGGTGGTCTATGGAGGGGAGGATTTATACTCGCCTACCGAAGGTGTGCTGTAATTCATGAGCTTGGCGCAGAAAATGTTGAAACACAAATGGTGCACTATACTCACAGAGATAAGTGTGGAGGAAACATATCCTTCGATTAACTGAAGGTGAGGGAACACATAAGTACCCCAGCAGGGAAGGTGGGACCAAAGAACGTTCCTAAAAACTATGGGACCAAAGAACGTCCAAAGAAGGGACGGAGATAAGGCCAAGTGGACGCACGCTGTTCAACAACTCCCTTGAGCACAAGATCCTTGTGGAGAAAAGGCAGGAAATGAGAAACTAAACAAAATTCAACTAATCTATGCTAACTAACATGCAAATGAGATATTGGATTAAGTCACATCAGGGACGATTGCTGCGGGGCTATCATGCCGATCCGGCCTGTGAAGTGATCAAATCTTGGCTTGTAATGTCAGGATGTCTTGGCAAGATTTTAGAGATTAAGCAGGTTCCTTCCGAATTCGAATTTGGTTCTGCCCAATGCCTTGGTGAGTATGTCGGCGGGCTGTTCGTTTGTGGGGACGTAGTTCACAGTGATTTCGCCAGTCTCGACCTTCTGTCTTGAGAAGTGAAGATTAACTTCAAAGTGTTTAGTGCGATCATGAAAGACCGGGTTGCAGGTGAGTTTGATCGCGCTCTGGTTGTTGACATCAATTGGAGTCGCTCCCTTAGGTAGAAGCCGTAGTTCTCGAAGTAGCCTGCGAATCCAAACTGCTTCACTTGTGCAGTTGCTAAGTGCACGGTATTCAGACTCACAGCTAGAATGACTAGTGATGGTTTGCTTTTTGCAGCTCCATGAAATGAGAGTGCTTCCGAGGAAGAAAACGTAGGCACCTGTTGAGGTCTGGCCGTCCTCGTCTTGGGCGTAGTTCGCATCAGAATATCCTGTGTCAGGACTTGTTATAAGGTATTACACCAATAACACTCTTATATGATGAAAAATACCTTGTCCTTGTAATTGGATTCACTGGAAGGGGCTATTGAGTAGAGAAAATACTAAAAAACCACGTTACACTCAGACGTACATGTGATATATTTTATTTCCGTCACCGGAAGAGCAACACTATTCAAGAATTGCAAAAATCTATTTCTACCCTCACTCCTTTCCCGATGGGGTAACACCTTGTTGTCACCAAGGTGTGCTAACTCCTATCTGGAAATAACCACCAAATATTACTCTCAACCTTCTAGACTACGTTTCACAGCTACCCTGCGAGGAAAGTCCACGACTTCTCAGGAGTACACAAGGGAAGCTCGCTGCTAGAAATCTACATGCGTCACACGAATTAATTATCACTAATTTGCGTCTCATAAGTGTAACACTAGGGTTTAGAGAGAAGCTCATTCGAAGATAGAAACATAAACTCTTAAGATGAGAGATACCAACAATAGTTCTCCTCTCCTTTATATAACTCTCACCAACAAGTACAAGGAGATAAGATCTTATCCCCACCATCCATCCCACTCCTAGTGGATGGATCACGTGGTGAATAACCCTAACAAGCACACGGATCGCTTACGTGGCGTTCCCAACTAACACATTAACTAACACACTCAATCCTTACTTACAAGCACACAGAGTGGCGCTCCCAACTAACACACTCAATCCTTACCTACAAGCACATGGATTGTTGACGTGACACTGTCAACTAACACATCCACTCTATACGTACCGAGTGCGCGGATCGCTGACGTGGCAGCTATGACTAGTGCACACTAGAGTATCTATATCAATATTTAGAGTAACCTCTACTTTGGTTCTAACTAACTAAAAATGGTTACAATAAGCCATGAGGAAAAGAAAAATGACACTACCTCTTGGGCTCTAAACTCGTAATCTCCTGATGCCACCCCCCTTGAACTTCCAAACACCACACTATATATGCAAAAAGTTCCAAGCACCTCTAAAGGGTCAAGGCCAAAGCATCCCTGGCCCTTCTCCAAGGGTCAAAAGGTATTACTACAAATAAAACACAAAAAATATCTCATCTCAACTAAAAATAGTCTCGCCTAATCTCACCAAGAAATCTGACTCTTTGCTCTCGATGGGGTAACTTGACACTTATAATGCCCTAGATAGTGGAGAAAAAAACTATCTATTGAAAAACTTAAAAAAACTACTACTATTTTTTACTATCTAAAAAATAGACACCTCACATCTTGCAAGGAAATTTCTTCCCTTGCTGCAAAAAAAATCCCCATGGAAGGGTGCTTGCTTAAGTATGTGAGTATTCCGTTGGCTGCAGCGTGGTGAGTGGTTTGAGGTGCGAACATATACCAGCTGATCATGTTGGTGGCAAAAGCGTACACGTGTCTTGACCGCTTACATGATTTTCCCAATGAGTCGGTGGTAAGCTGTGGCATCCACTCAAGCAGTCCTGGTGTCGTGGCACAGTAGCCAACCTTCATTCAAGGGAATGTGACAGGGTTGACAATCTGAGTGTGCGAATTCTTGAAGAATCTCGTTAACAAACGATGTCCGGTGCAGTAACAGTCCATGTGGTGTGCGGAGAAATTCCACACCAAGGTATTTGCGCACGAGGCCAAGATCAATAATTGAGAATTCTGATTTGAGGTTGTTGATGAGGCGCATTACTGATTCTTGACTGATGTCTGTGAAGAGAATGTCATAAACATACAATATCAAAATAATTATGTGATTACATGTGTGGCAATAGTACAGGTTGTTGTCGACGTCGCTACGCGTGAGCCCACGCTGGTGAAGTGCCGCATCAATTCTTGAGTACCATGTGCGTGAGCTTTGCTTCAGTCTGTATAACAATCGACGAAGGCGGAATACTAGGTGTTCGTGCCCTTTGATGATAAATCCTTGTGGTTGGGCGAGATAGACTTCTTCTTTCAAGACCCCATTGAGAAATGCCGTTTCTACGTCAAGATGATGAAGTGTCCAGCCCGCATGTGCTGCAATGTCGGAAACGATTCGTACGGTTTCTCACTTGACAACACTGGCAAAAGTTTTGTTCTAATCAACGCGATGCCATTGCTCAAAGCCCCGTGCCCCTAAACGTGCTTTGTAACGTGGAAATTATTTTGTACTCGAAGGCTTGAGTTTGAAGATCCAACGTGCACTGATCGTTCTTTTTCTAGGCAGAAGAGACACAAGATCCCCTCTCATTCTTGAAAATTGACTCGTATTCACGCTGCATTGCAACTATCCAGCTGGAATCATGGGCCACATCTTCGTACTGGAGATCGTCACCATCACTTGGGATGACGGCAGGTGGAACATGAGATTCGCAGAGAGCGGTGAAGTTTTCGAGGTGAGGTGGAGGCCGCATGTTCCGAGCTGAGCAACGAAGTGGCAGATTGGCCAGTGGTTGCGGAGCCACGTCGTCATGCGGTAATGTTGGAGGCTGGTCTCATAAGGTTGTGGGGCTATGAATGTCTCACTGAAGATGCAAAGAAGGTGGCGATGTCTCGGAGGTGGATGGCAAGGTGAAACTGTCAGAGGTGGTTGGTGTTAGCGGTGACTTATTTGGGGCTATGGCTGGAAAAATCGGAACATCGGTGCTATCTGAGATCTGCTCAGTTGTAGCTACCTGGATTTTTGGTAGATCCACATGAGTGCATTCCAGAATCCTGACGTCTTTGGAAATGACTACGTTTTGTCGGTCCGGTTGGTAGCACTTGTAGCCTTTAGATCTGTCATCATACCTCAGGAGTATACATTTTTGGGTTTGTGTGTCCAAGTTGTGTAATAACCCACTAAAGGCTAAAACTGCAATATAGTGGTAGAAAGGTCGAACCCACAGGGACAGAGGAACACACAGGGTACAAAGTGTCACATTTAACAGACTATTGAGGAGTTTGAATTCTCAGGCGACTGTCACTCCCAGAAATACTACAAGTGTTCACTCAGAGCTCACTCGGAGGTCGCACAGTGCAGCGTAATTCACTCAACACACACACACACACACACACACACCTAAAACTACAGAAACACAACCCAGAGATCGGTTAGGACCTCTACTTAAGATTTCAGGGGGAAAGTCTCTCGCAAGTATACTTAGCGAATCTGCGGGTAGTGACTCCCAACTCCGGCTTTTACAACCCTTCCACTAGTTTTCTGCTAGCGTAGGGAACCCGGGTTGGACTTCCTACTTCGGATCGAAGTCACTCACACGCGGTGAACAACACTCTCAACTCACAAAACGCGCAGAGAACACAGGTCCGCACGGAAGGACTCACTGAGAAACGTTCCAGTAACACACCATAACAGTCTATTGAAGAGTTTGAATTCTTAGGCACTTGTCATTCCCAAAAATACTACAGGGGTTGCCCTGAAGGCACCTGCTGCAGCGTAACCTAAATTTACAACCAAGGCTTACACGAAGTAGCAAAACTTCACTTTGGCATTCAGGGGAAAAATCCCGAAGGAATACAATCAGAAACAATCACTCGAAGGTGTAAGGGGGAAACTGTTCAAGTATCTAACTCGTCACTGGCTCTGAGCATCGGCAATCACCCGCAGGTGTAGATCCGAACTACTCAAGTCTCTAACCAATGTACTAGCTCTGAACATTCGACCGAAGGCCTTCAGCTACACAATGCGGACCGCCAAGGTGTAGCTCCTCTTGCGTGGTGACAGAACTAAGGACACAAACACGCAGAGAAATGAGTTCCTGATCTGCACTTCCGAAACTGGAAAAATCCCAAGGCAAGACGCCTCGAACTACTTTATAACTTCTAAGTCCTGACTAACACTACACTGCACTACGCTACGCGTCTGCACGGAACCACGCTACACTACACTCCGCAGAACATGTGCTTCGCCTTCTGCGCGACGGACTGCCGCACACTAACTCTCTACCCTGCCAATCCTCCGCTCGACTGCGCAGTCCCAAACGCCGCAACACCGCGAAAACCTCTGTCTCTGGAGTGGTCATGGTGTCCCGCGACTTCGATAGAAAAGAATCCAGCTTCTTCGCCACTCGCCGCCGGCTCCGACTGTCACTTGACAACAATCTTGCCGCACGAAGCTCTAACTCGCGCTGTGTGAGTTTCTCTTGCGCCGCCACTTCCCAGTAGGCGTAGCCCCTGAGACAGTGGGTGACTTGCCTCGCCATCTCTTCCTTCGTGCAATCTGCCTCCCGCCGGCGATCGTCTTCAACTACAACCAACTGCAATTCGGCCTCCGCACGCTGCGCTCTCAATTCCCCGCACTCGGATTGCAGTCTGCGGATTAATTCCTCATCCGCCTGCCGTGCGAGCTGACACTGCTCTAACAACCGTGTCTGTCGCACGAGCTCCCCTGACAACATTTGATTCTGAGCCTGCTCAAAATCCAGCTCCTCTGCTAACTTCGCCTTCTCCTTGGCGAAATCCTCCAGCTTCTCGTCCTTCGTCCTGTCGAGAGCCTTGTACATCTTCTTAGTGAGGTTGAGGTGACCCCACAGGCAATCATACTTCTTCCGCAGATCCTTAAGTTCCTGATCCACTCGGCCCAACAACTTGCTGGTGTGAACTTTAGTGCGGGTTCGCCTCCTCACTAGCTCAACGTAGGACCCAGGCTGGCGGGGGTCCGCGTACTTCTCCACTTTGCGATCCGGGTACCTCACAGATCGCCGCCGTCGGCGTGCCTATCACTTCCTGCTCCTCCTCCTCAGTGGATTCCGATCCCAACACTGATTCCGTCGATCCTCCTTCTTTGTCATCCTCCGAATTGAGGATTTCGGTCGCCATTGAATTCGCCGGCGACTGTCATGTGCGTGGCTGCGAGATGTCTGCGTCCTCTGCCGCCACTGGCGCCCCTGCAGCCTCGCTGCTCCCTGCCAAAATGTCCAAGGCGGTGGGTGAATGCGGTTGTGCCGAATTCACATAGCCCGCTTGCCCGGCTTCGACTGTCACCTCATCGCCGCAGGCGTCTACCGCCGAAGGCGGTCGTGCGGAATGTATCTGCGCAGAGTGCAAATGTGCATCGCGCACACGAATTTCACCCTGCCGACAGTCAATCCGCTCCTCCGTTAGGTTCCGCTCCTCCACTAGGTCCTGCGCCAGGGATGCGTCCTTCCTATGCGTAGGCGCAATTCCCGGTGGCGCTTACGCCGAAGGCGGCTCGCCTGATGTCCCTTGGCCCGAAGGCCCTTCCGCCGAAGGATTTCCGGCGGATTTCCCGCCGAGGGCGCGGTCCCCGCCGGCTCCCTACTCGTAACTTGGTGGCCCGAAGGCCCTGGCGCCGAAGGCGCATGTCCCGGCGATCTCACCGCCGAAGGGCCTTGCCCCGAAGGCCCTTGAGCCGAAGGCGGATCTTCCGCCGGCTCCTTCCCTTTCCTGCGTTGCACCGGGGGTGAGTCTCGCCTATGCGTAGGCGCTTGCCTATGCGTAGGCGTGTCTCCGTCCGCAAGGAGTCGCATATCCATAGGGAGTCTCCCGTCCGCAGGGAGTCGCATATCCATAGGCGGCACACTCATCCGTGCCGCACGTTGCTGCTCCTGACCTGAAGGTCGTCTCACCTTCGCCGAGGGCGTAGGGAGGTCCGCTGACCCCTCTGCCGTCCGCGCAGTCCCATCCCTGCACGAGGATGGACTTCCCTTCTCTCCGGCGGCACGCGCCGTTTCCGCGCTGCTGGCAGGTAACACAAGCCAGCGCTTTCTGCTTCGGCCGACTGCAGATCTCGTGCAGTGGCCGCTTCCGGGTGAGAGCAGCTGATTCTTGATGTTGCTCTTTCTTCGGTTACTCTCTCCATCTCCGCTTCCGCGGCACTTGTGGTGCGGTTGTGTTCCTCCCCGCTGTAACACTAGGGTTTAGAGAGAAGTTCACTCGAAGATAGAAACGTAAACTCTGAAGATGAGGGATACCAACAATGGTTCTCCTCTCCGTTATATAGCTCTCACCAACAAGTACAAGGTGATAAGATCTAATCCCCACCATCCATCCCACTCATAGTGGATGGATGACGTGGCGGATAACCCTAACAAGCACACGGATCGCTGACGTGGCGCACCCAACTAACACACTCAATTACCTACGAGCACACGGATTGTTGACGTGGCACTGTCAACTAACACATCCACTCTGTACATACCAAGTGCGCGGATTGCTGACGTGGCAGCTATGACTAGTGCACACTAAAGTATCTACATCAATATTCAGAGTAACCTCTACTTTAGTTCTAACTAACTAAAGATGGTTACAAACCTCCCTCCTTTTAAGATGCAACGTTCTCGTTGCACATACGTTCAAACTCCTGAACTATCAAAGGTGCATTTGCTAAATTTTTAGCTGGTTCCCAAGTTGATTCATACGATGGATAGCCTTTCCATTGAATCAAATACTCTACTTTGGGGTATTTATGACCTCGAATACGTTTCTTGAGTATCTTTTCTACCTCAAACTCCTCATGATCTACTATCAAGGTTGGAAGAGGAGGTGGTGCTGGTTGGTTGGTGAATTGTTTTGGTCGTGGTACATGTTTTCGCCATCGTGACACATGAAATACTGGATGTATTTTCATATGTGATGGAAGTTCCAACTTGTATGACACTTCACCAACACGCTTCAAAACCAAAAATGGACCAATGAACCTAGGGTTTAACTTTGGTGTTCCTACAAGAGACAAATTCGTTGTAGATAACCAAACATGATCTCCAACCTCAAAAATCACTTCTCTACGATGAGCATCGGCATGCTGCTTTTGCCGATTTTGAGCTATCACTAGCTTCTCCTTGGCCTGATGTAGTCCTCGGTGAATATGCTCCACGAATTCGTTGACTGCTGCAACTTTGATCCAAAACTCTTCTCCTTTGGAAAGTCTGATCAAACTTGAAGGAGTTATAGGATGAGCTCCATACATAAGAAAAAATGGAGACACTTTTGTGGATGCATTAACAGAATTGTTATATGCAAATTCCACAAGTGGCAAAAGGTTGTACCACTCTTCTTGCTCTTCTAATGTGAATGCTCGTAGCATATCCTCTATGGTTCTATTTGCCCTCTCAGTTTGTCCATCAGTTTGAGGGTGATAGGCCGTTGACATTGCTAGTTTTGTTTTGAAAAAACTAAACAAAGTTTTCCAAAATAAACTAGTGAAGTGAGTACCTCTATCCGTGATTAACACTTTGCTTAAGCCATGATTCACAAAAACTGCATCTAGATACAATTGAGCTAGTTGTGGAGCTGTTACTGTTTTTGTGGTTGGCCTGATGTGAATCATCTTGCTCAATTTGTCCACAAAAACCACCACTGAATCATGTCCTAACGAAGTCCTTGGTAACTCACATACAAGATCCATGGTGACATGTTCCCACCGCTGTTCGGGAATAGGAAGAGGCTGTAATGAACCCGCTGGTTTTTGATTACTTGCCTTGTTTTGTTGACAAGCAACACAACTTCGAACATAAGACTCCACATCCTCACGTATTTTGGGCCAATAGTACACTCGTTGTATACTCTCCACGGTTTTCTCCACTCCCACATGACCTGCAATGGCTGTATCATGACTTTCTGCCAAAATCCTTGTGCGCAAATCGTGATCTTGTGGAATCCATATACGCTGATTGTAAAACGCCAAACCTCGAGATTTCTCTGCCTTTCCAGTTTGTAGTGCCCGAGTGATCTCTTCATCCTCCTTTGTGGCTTGTGACATCTTGCTCCACCAATCTGCCTGAATTTTCACTTCTGCAACATGATTCAAACAAGGCATGCGTGTGAGAGCATCTGCAAGTTGCTTCTTTCCCTCCACGTACACAATCTTCATGTTGAAGCGTTGACGCCACTCTGCCCATCGAATTTGTCGTTTGGACAGATCCTTCTGACTTTCCAAATAAACCAAGGGTTTATGATCAGTCTCCACCACAAACTCCTTATCACCCAAATAATGCTTCCAATGTTTGGTTGCCAACATGATGGCTAACTCCTCCCGTTCTGTCGTGTGATAATTTTGTTCCGCCGCCACCAACTTTCGAGAATAGAAAGCAACTGGATGCCATCCATCCTCCCATTCTTGTTGAAGTATGCCACCTACTGTTGTACCTGATGCGTAAGTGGCCAACTTGATAGAACGGTTAGGATCATACCACTTGAGAATAGGTGCGTGTAACAAAGCATCTTTCAATGCTTGAAAAGCTAACTCTTGAGCTGTTCCCCATCTCCACTTTTGACCTTTCGCTAACATGGAAGTCAAGGCCTGAGCTAGTCGAGCAAAACCTTTCACAAATCTACGATAGAATCCAGTGAGCCCTAGAAAACTCTTCAATTGAGTTTGATCCTCAGGTCAAACTGATCCATTTCTGAATGGCATCTATCTTCTCACTCATCACTTGGATTCCTGTAGCTGTAACTCTATGACCCAAGTAATCTACTTCTGACTTGCCAAATTCACATTTTGAAGCTTTGGCATACAATTGATTGTCTCTTAAAACTTGAAGTACCTCTCGTAAATGACTTCTATGATCACTCAAAGTTTTGCTATACACCAATATATCATCTAGAAAAACAATGACAGATTTATCTAGATTAGGGCGAAAGATATCGTTCATCAATCCCATGAATGTAGCTGGTGCATTAGTGAGACCAAAAGGCATCACTAGATACTCAAAGTGTCCATACCTAGTACGAAAAGCTGTCTTGTGAACATCTTCATCTGCAATTCGAATTTGATTGTAGCCGCTTCTCAAATCTAGCTTAGTGAAGTACTTCGCTCCTTGAAGTTGATCAAACAAATCATCCATACGAGGTAATGGATATTTGTTTTTCACTGTTTGCTGATTCAACCTGCGATAATCGATACATAGTCTCATGGATCCATCCTTCTTCTTCACAAAGAGTACTGGAGCTCCATAAGGTGAAACACTTGGTTGAATGAATCCCTTGCTCAACATCTCCTCCACTTGAGCTTTGCATTCTTCAAGTTTGTTTGGAGCCAAACGATATGGAGCTTTGCAAGTTGGTGTACTTCCAGGTATCACCTCAATCTTGTGATCTACTCGCCTCTTTGGTGGTAATCGTGCAGGTAGATCATCTGGAAAAACATCTTTATACTCCATAAAAATGTCGTTCAAGGACTCCGGGATGTAAGGTTTGTCTGTAAATCCAATATCTCTTATAAGTCCAAGGAAACATACATCATCTCTAGAAATGGATGCTGTACCCATCACAAAGAGGGGTAAATTCCTATTCTGAAATCTAATTCTATCTCCATAGATCTTCCATCCACTACTTGTAATCACTTTTCTTCTCCAATCTACCTTCGGATTATATTGTTCCATCCATGGCATTCCAAGGATGACATCATATCGAGCTAAACCAATTACTCTCCACTCAATGCTCTCCTTGTATCTACCTATGGATAATTCTACACTCCGTGGTAGTGTTTCTATCACTTCAATTTGCCCGTTTGGCAATTCAACTTCTTCACTCACGTCCTTCATCAACATCAAACCTAACTTCATAACAACACTCCTTGATAGAAAATTCTCAATTGCTCCAGGATCAATTAAAACTCTCACCTTGTGTACTTCCATGAAACCGTAAGTGACAATGAGTTGAGCTTGCTTCTTACTCCTTCCATGAGCTCCCAACCTCGCCTTTTCTTCGCTTTGTAGAACCAGTAAGGCCGCGAGGCAAGATTACTGGTGATCTTCGTTTCCCAAAATTGCTTCCTCTACCTCTTCATACTCTATCCTCTCCATATTGTTGAACGGTCGTCGCTGCATGGGCCGTCCTCCTTGTTGTGTCGGCCGAACTCGACAAAACTTGGCTATGTGACCCATTCGTCCACATGCATAGCATTGGCGATTGTCACGAACTCCAGCTCCTCCTCGAACCATTCCATTATTTGCATAACCTTCTTGCAAATTTGGAACTCTTGGTCGCCTAATCTCACCTCCAAATCTTGGTGGTGGTCCTCTTGTTGGTGCAAAACCTTCTCTACGTCGAAGGTTTCCCAACTCCATCGGTGTTGGACCAGATGGATCTCTAAAATTGCTCACTGGTTCACCGTGTGTGACACCAAAAGCACCCGAAATTCGTTGAGCAATTGCGATTGCTTCATTCACAGTAGATGGATTGCTTATCATCACCTCCTTTCGAATTCGATCTTTCAAGCCTCGTTTGAACACGTCCAAGGCTTCAGCTCCACTCATATCAATGATAGATACTTGAAGATCACGAAATTCTTCAATGTACTCATGAATACCTCCTTTCTGCTTCAGATCCCACAACTTCATTCTTGCAGTTTGAAGAGAATCCACCGCTTGAAAATTTTGCAGAAGTCCTTTCTGCATTCCATTCCACGAAATGGTAGCACCTCGTTCTGAAAGCATTCTCTCCCATGTTGTGTACCATGTGAGAGCCTTATCCGTAAGATAAGATCTCATGAACATTACTGCAATATATTCAGAAACATGAAAATGGGATAAATGAATATTCATCCTCATAATCCATCTCTCTAACACTCCCATTGCTCTACTCCCTTTGTAAGCTTCCACCTTACAGGATTTTCCCATTCGAAGCAAAAGATTTGCTTGATCTTCAATCTCTTGAAGACGTCTCCTATTTGCCTCTACTGCATCAATAGGAGTTGGTTCTGGCTGAACTTGGGAAGCTTGAACTTGAGGTTCAACTTCCATCTCTCCAACTCTCTCTCTCTACTTTCTCACTCTCTAATGCGAAGATTTTATCTTCCATGGCTTGCTGCTTGGTATGCCCATCTACTATCGCTTTTCTCAACTCCTTCATCTCCGCCATGATTGCATTGAGAACCTCACCCATATCAATTGATGTTCCCATGCTTTCTCACACTCCCTCTAATCATTGATAATATAATCACTATGTGACCTCTCAACAAAGGAGTCACAAAAGGTACAGGTGACTCTATCACAGCTCTATAGTATTCCTCTCCATAATTCTTCACAAGAAAATCTCTCCATATCCTCTTCTGTCTATATACTATTCTAATCTCTACATAAGTGCTGAATCGAACCGACACAGATGGTTCGCGATTCAAATCCATGAAACAATCGGTATAGAATGTATATAGTACAATCCCAAGTCTCTCCATAAGTAACTATTGGAAGAATCAATGGCACTCTTGACTCCATCACTCTAGTCATAAAATCTACATCCCAACAAGCCACAAGGTACATCCGAAAATGATGTTTCTTCATGCAACGAAGGTGAATATCGAATAGGTTAGGAATTGGCCAATGCGGTACTGGATTCCTGTCAATCCCGTCCATATCTGCAAAAGCACCTTCCTCCCCCTTCCACCTCTCTCTACGTGCAGATGAATGACCTCTGCCAACCTCTATACACTCTCAAGACTACACTCCATCATCACTCACTTGCTATTCCATGAGGGGTATTCCACACTCAAGGAAAGAGCAAGGTCGCTCTGATACCATTGTAACACTAGGGTTTAGAGAGAAGTTCACTCGAAGATAGAAACGTAAACTCTGAAGATGAGGGATACCAACAATGGTTCTCCTCTCCGTTATATAGCTCTCACCAACAAGTACAAGGTGATAAGATCTAATCCCCACCATCCATCCCACTCATAGTGGATGGATGACGTGGCGGATAACCCTAACAAGCACACGGATCGCTGACGTGGCGCACCCAACTAACACACTCAATTACCTACGAGCACACGGATTGTTGACGTGGCACTGTCAACTAACACATCCACTCTGTACATACCAAGTGCGCGGATTGCTGACGTGGCAGCTATGACTAGTGCACACTAAAGTATCTACATCAATATTCAGAGTAACCTCTACTTTAGTTCTAACTAACTAAAGATGGTTACACCCGCATCCTATTGACCCGGTGGAGTGGAAGTCGGAGTGTTCTTCGCGTCGGTGTCGACTTTGTTATCCCGCACATACCTCCCGGGATTGTCGACTGACAACGGCGGAAACTGAATATGCTCGGTCGCGGTTAAGCAACCCATCGACGGATAAAAGTTTATCAAGAAGGGGGAGAGGTGATTGAGCTTTCCTCCCCGCTCCTCAAACGCATGCTGTCGCATTACCATATGCAAGATACGCGACCAGTGAATTGGAGCTCCGGCCAATGTGAGCTCCACGAAGGACACTTGCCAAGAAGTGATATAAGTTGTGCGGTGCGGCTGCAAGAGTTGTAGCAATGCCATCGTTACGGTTCTGCGGAAACGATCTCTGTAGTCACGGGTCCTGTACTCGTTCTTGGTGGACTTCTCCCGCTTGAACAATTCCACAAAGGAGGCTTCTTCCGCCTTTGACACCTTGACGCTCTCACTGTCGAATAGGAGGAACCCGTACTCGCCTGCACACCTCCCCAACACTTGTTCCCAATCGCACGATCTACGTGCGGACGGAATCCGCGCGTAGGTTGTTGTCTCTCACTTAGCCATTCGCGCACCATGTCTCCGCACACGTAATTCTATCCCCACAGCAAGAAATCGAGTTTCCTTGCAATCAGCTGGTCCTGAAAAGCCCGCAACCCATTCTGCGGAAGCTTGAGTGAAACCATCCGCAGCTTAATCGACTTCGACATCACGTTCTTGAAATCGGATTTCGCAAACTTCTCTCCGCTATGCTCAAGCCTCTTGCCCGCGGCACTGATTCCTCTGCAAATTCTAATCTCTCTCAATTCCGACTGTCGCGCACTCAATTCTCTCTCTGCTACCGGGTGAGTCCCTGCGCGGTGGTGTCTGGAATGTCTCTCGGCTAGAAGGTGGACGCGCGCAGCTCCCACAAGGAATTGAAATCGCAAATTCAAGAATGGAGTGTCTGCTGTCCGCTCGCAGGGTGTCATGGTCGGCTCTCGGTCGTGAATGTCTCACTTGATGGCTGCGCCGGCTCAGAGGTATAACGGTCCTCTCTCTCACGCGCGGCTTCACGCTCCGCCGTCGCGCTTTCACTCACACGCTCGAAATGTCAATTTGAACTCCGCCAGCGTACTACGCCGCGGCCATGGTCGCGCAGCGCCGAAGGCGTATTTCTCGCCGACGCGCTACTCTCATTCGTACTTTGACTCGGGCCGATCCCGCTCCGCCGAAGGCGTTCGTCCGCACGCTGCGCCGAAGCCGAACTCCCTTCTTCGTAGGCGGAATTCCCGGCGGACTTCCCGCCGGTGTCGAACTCCATCGCCTGTGCGTAGGCGCTGACCGTCCGCACAGAAGACGTCCGTCGGCGTAGGTTTCTCGCCGTAGGCGCAGCGCCGAAGGCGGCTGTGCCGAAGGCGTTGACCGCGATCAACGGAGTCCGTCAAGTCTGTCCATCTCTCTCGCCTCTCCGTAGGCGCTCTTGTCTCCGAAGTCCCGACCCGCCGAGGGCGCACTCGTCCATTCCGTCCGAACGGATTCGCTACTCCGTTGGGTCCTTACCTAACCTTGATGTGCTGGCGCCGTAGGCGCCGTACGAGCTCCACCCCGAAGGCGGATTCCTAAGGCCGAAGGCGGATTTCCCGCCGAGGGCGAAGTGCCTATGCGCAGGCAAAATCCGTCCGCACGGTAGATGAAACTCATTCCGCCCATGCGTAGGCAAACTTCTTTCCGCGTAGGCGGAAATCTCGGCGGACTTCCCGCCGGCGTCAAACTCATTCCGCCCATGCGTAGGCGAACTTCCTTCCGCCTTTGCGTAGGCGAAAGTCTTTGTATCTTCCGACCGTCACAACTGCCCGAGTCCTTATTCGTTCTAGGCGTTCTTCGGCTCGTTAGAACGAGCGCGTCGAGCTCTTTCCAACAAGATCCTAATCAAGTCAAGGAGTTATGAATTGTATAAGCTCTGAGAGATTCCCCTAGCGCCAAAGGCGTACCGCCGAAGGCGGATTATGCGCCTTGCGCTGAAGGAGAACTCCTTCAGAGTCGATTGTTCCGGTCGGGCGCCTGTTTCAGACCTTGCGCCCAACTCAATGATTCTCGATGATTCTACGAGATCATCCATTTTCACTCTATTTAAATGTACCGATCACTATTTACACTGCTGCTGCGGTACTATTTTTCAAAAATGTTTTAAATTCCGCACAAACGCCAAAAGTGGGTTACCACAAGTTGCCTTGATCGTGACAATGATTGTGGATGTATGTAGTAGAGCCGAAGATGCGTAGCTTGTCTACAATAGGTTTGGTGCCCGTAAATAGCTCCTCTGACGTGATATGCAGAAGTTGCTTGGTGGAGCGTAAGTTGAGGATGATGCATGCGGCTCATACTGCCTCCGCCTAGAGAAAATGCGGCAAAGACTTCTCTATCAGTAGGCATCTGATGATGTCCAGTAAGGACCAGTTTCGACGCTCAGCTACTCTGTTTTGTTGCGGTGTTTGGGGTACGATCAGCTGTCTTGTGATGCCGTGATTTTGACAGTATTCGATGAAAGATTGGGACGTGAATTCTCCACAATTGTCTAACCTAAGAGTCTTGATGGAGTGTGATGTTTGAGTTTCAACCTCTACAAGAAAAAATTTGAACTTACCAAGCGCTTCATTCTTGCAAGACAGAAAGTAAACGGATGTCGTCCGAGAATAATCATCAATACAAGTAACGTAGTACTTGGTCCCTCCAAGTGAAACTGTTTGAAATGGGCCGCACACATCAGTGTGAATGAGCTACAGTGGTACTGTGGCACGATTGATGAAAGACTTTGGGATTTTTGTGCGAGATTGCTTCCCTTGAAAACATGTCACACAAGGGCGGTCAATGATTCGAAGCGGCGGTAGTCCCTGAACAGCTTCCGCTCTAATCATACTTCTAATACCCTCAAAGTGATAGTGACCTAGCCTTCAATGCCAGATGTCGGATGGTGTAGGTCGCTCCATTGTAACGAAATTGATTTCGGGTTGGACGACTGTTTCTCCTTCAAGTCTTTACAGCCCTCTTCCATTTTCCCTTGGTGCAAATGCTACCAGCTTTCTGGTATGATGATTGTGAATACAACAGCCTTTTGAGAGGAATTCAAAATTGTGGTCATGATCGGAAATAATTCCTACAGACAAAAGATTTTTTGTAATGGAGGGAAACTAGAGTACTTGGGATATTGTGTGAACGCGGCTAGGAGGGAAGAGTATGTTGACATTTCCGACTCCAAGCACTTCATGTCCTTGTTCTCCCGCTGATTTGACGTCAGAGCATCGTTTGTTCTTGAGGCTGCAAAAGACTAACGAATTGCCATTGATGTGGTGTGTTGACTCAGAGTGAAGATACCAAACGGACGAGTTTTCACTTCGTTGAACAATGTGGTAACTCACTTTTTGTTTTTTTTCAGAATTAAAACATTTTTGAATAGTAAATACCGCGCTAGCAGCTGTAAATAATAATCGGTACGCGAAAACAGAGTAAAAAGTTAATCTCGGGATCTAGGGGAATCAGGAGCAGTCTAAGGGTTTTGGGCTTAGGCCACAGTCGGGCGCCTTAGACGGAACGGGCGGTTCATGCTGCAGGACCCGCTTTGAGTGCCTTTGGCGGTAGAGTGCCTTTGGCGGAAGAGTGAATCCCTCATAACTTTCTCAATTCGTAACGTCTTGACTCAGTTAGGGTATTGATGAATAGAACTCGACACGCTTGTTCTAACGAGCCCAAGAACTTTTGAAACGGACAAGGTATCACTGAGTTATGAGTGTCAAAAGTGACTGAAATGGAAGAGTGCCTTCGGCGGTAGAGTGCCACGTGGAAGAAGATTTCCGACGGCGGAAGTCGGCGTTGTCATGAATGTCGAATGTACAAGCGTGAGAAGCAGAACAGCGGGGCCTGAAGTTGCACGTGGGAAGCAGGCCGTTACCCAGAATCGCGGGAACGGCATTCAAGCGGCATGTGGGTCCCTTGGACCTCGGATTTCGGAGAAGGAATTTTGGCATTGGGTTCAGAGATCTTGCGGGGCCCATATCTTTGCGTTGGAGTGTCGGTTGGACCTGAAATTTGATAGGGCCATTGATCTCAGCCGGCCGCGCATGCTTGCAAATTTTCAGCCTCAGATCATGGATCTAAAGTTTTTAAAGACGTTGGCGGCTCAGTGTAGTAGGTTTATATTCAGATTTAGGGTTAGACTCAGATTAAGGGTTAGGGTTAGATTTAGGTCGTAAGTTAGAAGGGAAGGCAGCCGCCAACTCCTCATGTGTAGCATCTGTTCGCGGCTCGCACCGTTGCAGATGAAGCGTAGAGTAGAGTGTTAGGTAGTTAGTATTTTAGATTGTATAAAGTAGTTCAAAGCGTTGGCCTTGGGGGATTTTCCAGTTTTGGAAGTTCAGTTCAGGAAGTCGTTTCCTCTGCGCTTTTGTGTACTTCGTTCTGTCACCGCACAAGAGGAGTTGTAGAATTGTCGAAGTTACCGCAGCCTACAACTGAAGGCCTTCGGCTGAATGTTCTGAGCTAGCAGATAGTCTAATCAGGATATGAAAATTCGGACTTACACCTTCCGACGATTTTCCCTGTTTGTATTCCTTCGGGATTTTTCTCCCTGAATGACAAAGTGAAGTTTTGTTACTTCGGAGTAAGACTTGGATGTAAATTCAAGTTGTGTGTGTTACGCTGCTTGAGGCGCCTTCGGGGGTAGCCTCCGCAATATTTCTGGGAATGACTAGTGCCTGAGAGTTCAAACTCGTCAATAGACTGTTAAGTTGTGACACTGGATCTTTTCTCAACATGATCTCTCAGTTCGGATTTCTGTAGTCTCTGCGCGTTTTGTGAGTTGAATGTGTTGTTCACCGCGTGAGAGTGACTTCAGTTTGACGAAGGTACCGCATCCGAAGTAGGAAATCCAACCCGGATGCCCTGCACTAGCAGTAACTAGTGGAAGGGTTGTAAATTCGGAGTTGGGGTCACCACCTGCAGATCTGTGAGTGTACTCTTGGAAAATTTCCCCCCCTGAATCTTAAGTAGAGGTCCTAATCGACTTCTGAGTTGTGCTTTTATAGTTTCAGGTGTGTATTGGGGTGAACTACGCTGCACTGTGCGTCCTCCGAGTAACCTCCGAGTTGAGCACATGCATTATTTCTGGGATTGACAGTAGCCTGAGAATTCAAACTCCTCAATAGTTTGTTAAAACGTGACATTTAGTACTCCGTGTGTTGCCTCTGTCCCTGTGGGTTTGACCTTTTGCTGCTATACTGCAGTTTTAGCCTTTGGTGGGTTATTACAAACAAGATTCACTTCTGCTGGTTGTAGGAGTTGCTCATACAAAGAATCGGGGCTGTCAATCTCGACCATGCACGCTTCTATCTCTGGTACGTTGTACAAGTCGATGAATTCTTCGTTGTTGTCTTCAGACTCTTCGGCTTCAACTAAGTTGACTTGGCGGGATGAGAGTAGTTTCTTCTTGTTGAGAAGGCGGAACTCAATGTCTTTGACTCTGTCTACCATAGATTTCAGTTCACATTCTCTTTCAATATGTCCATCTTGAAGACAAAAATTGCATACCTCCACTAGAGGTGTGTCAGGGCTGCGTGCCTTGTACCTAGGTTGATAGTTGTTGCCGATATTGTGTCCTTGCAAGGTTGCGCCATGGGAGTGGTGATGAAAGTATGACGATGAATGTTGGCGTAATGTATTTGCATTCCTCCCGAATGTGGAGGTCGGTCAGTGCTGGTAGTTGTTCTGGCTGGACCCGTTGGAGTTGAAGCTACCGGACTACGTGCTACGGTGGAAGGGTTTTCTGTCGCGGTAAACGGCCAGAGCTTCAGCACCTTTGTCTTCCGAATCCATGTTGAAGGAGATTTCTTTGCTCATGAGTCTTTACTCTAATGCTTTGTACTCGGGTAGATTCTCGCCGGTTAGAAGCATTCTCATGCACATCTTGTACTCCTTTGGCAGGTGTTTCACGGTGTAATAGACGACAATCTCCTCTGGCAATGAAACACCAACCTCCTCAAGCATGTCAGCAACATTTTTTATCTCAGTCAGATGTGCATCCATGGAGATATTGTCAGTTTTTCTTAAAGCAAAGAACTTTTTTCTCAACTGAGTCTTTCTAGGACCGCTAGACGTTTCATATCTGCAATTCAAAGCGCTCCAATACACGTATGGGTTTTGATATCTTTTCAGCAGTGTGAGATTCTTTGCATTGTTAGTAAATATGCTAAAAACCCTGGCACGTGCTGCAGATTCACCCGGCCCCATGTGTGGTGAAGGTGGTGTGACACAATAATCAAACAGAGAGTACCTCTGCAGTGCGTGACTCTTCCTGTAGGACCAAACTCCGTAATTGTTAGCTCCCTCAAAGTGATAAGCTTATGGGATAGTGGGATCTGAGGAAGAAATTAGTGCAGCGCCATCTCCCCGTGGTAGCACACTATTGGTCATTTCGGGATCTCCCGACTCTGCAGATGCAGGTTGGTTCACAGTGGGCTAGACATGTTGACGAAATGACAAGCAGTGTCAGCAAGACACTTGGCGGAAGAAAAAACCAAAGAAACTTGGTTGATGAGCACTCCTATTCTACTCCCTGATCAGACTCATTGAGTTTGGAACTGAAAGAAATTGGTCCTAGGAAAGAGGCTCTGTTGAAACACAAATGGTGCACTATACTCTGGGGGAAACATATTGTCCGATTAACTGAAGGTGAAGGAACACATAAGTACCCGAGCAAGGACGGGTGGAACCAAAGAATGTTACTAAAAACTAGGAGGAGATAAGTCCAAGTGGGCACACATTGTTCAACAGAAAATGCCCCTGTCAATGTACATCTCTTACTACGCACATTCCGATCTATCTTTGAGCCTGCACCGAGCGGACGATGTGTATGGGCCGATCACAGCCTTTCTTCAAAACCAATACGGACCTGAAGATCCCTACTTCTTCTGATCATGAAACCAATTTATCTATCGGACGATAGTTCTACTAGTAGTTAGCTATAGAAGATGTATATATATCAGCAGAGCTGTTGCCAGAAGCCTCATGGCTTCATCGAATCGGACGATAAGTCCCAGTAGTAACTACATAGCTATAGTAGTAGTATACAGTAGTATGGGCGTGAGCTTCAGTTGTTGCCAATACAGTAATCATGTGGATATAGCCACAATTTTATGAGTACTTTACGTAGAAACATGGTCTGAAGTGTTATGTACAAACTGGAGGGTCTATCCATTCAGAGCCTGTGAACAAATCACTTGTTGACTCCTCTCTCGAACATTCATGAAAACAACAAAATTTTCCAGTATCTATCTTGATGAATATTAAAATTTTAACTCAATGAAGATTAATGATTTTAACTATTGATCTCAATAGCTGGACCTGAAGATACATGAAATGCTATGCATATAGCTTGTCTGATATACCGGATGCAAGAAGAAAACAATAAATGTGCACGAATACATCTATCGTAATGGAACTGTCCATATCTGGTCGAATGTGCACGAATACTGAACCCTCAACGAAACTGTCCATATCTGGTCGAGGAGCTTATTGCATCTCCGCGCTGTAGAGATGCATATGGCATGAATGTATCTTCAAATCAAGTGGGATATTCACTCAACTATGCTCCTCACGCAGGCCTCGGTGGTTTCTCAAATGTGATGTATTCAGCAATAATGTGTCAAGTCCGATTGGGAACAACATAAGCCGTAACAGCTCGGTATTTCCTAAACCCGTAAATGTCATCACATGTGTTAATCTTTATCATTCCTCTATCCAGCAATGCTATGAACACCAAGGTTGCATGTGACCATGCTAGGGGTTGAAGAATGAATCGGAACTAATTGAACTAATCGGAAGGACATGTGACACGTATGATAGGAAAAGATCAGAGAGAGAGAGTGTTACATATTTACGTTTGACAGTGCTTTGTCGGAGTTCGAATGCTTCCATTCGAACTCCGAATGGAAGCAGACTCTATATGTAATAAACTTGAGATTGCCACGCATAATTGATGAATAACTGAACCCCAATCGTCCATGGCAGGAAGATATTTGACTCCAAACGTGATAGAATATGATTGTCATGACTTTCAAGTGGTACTGTCAAAATGAGAAATGATGGGCATAGTGGCGGAGTTGTGACCGGGGTACAAGAAGAAAATTTTAATCGTTCATTGAAAAATCTGGATAGAGACTTCTGGACAGAAAGAAATTGTGAAATGTGAGTGTTTTACTAATGAATCCATGAAACCAGAATGATCGAAGTGGAACTAAGTTTAATGCTTGTGCTTTCTATGCTTCTTGAATCTTAAATCCTGGGCTTCTATTGCGCAAAGGAGGCGACCTGCATCTACCTCCGACTTACACTCCTCCAAACGCTTGATGCGCGTGCTGGACGTCGCCACTGACTTGGCTCCTCGATTATGGATCCCGTCATGAAGAAGCTCTGAGGTCAAATGACACACTTGGCCCCCACGATTACCGCAAAGCATGGAGAGCACGAACCACATTTCGACTTTGTACAGCTGTGTACTGCGTTAGCTCAGAAGAGCTCACGCAGTACACAGCTGTACAAAGTCCAAATGCGGCTAGTAAGCTCTTTTGACCTAACGAGACCATCCTGTATCAATCCACACATCGCTAGAAAAAGTTTGTCCATGAAATAATACAACACTCTAGTCATCAAAACCACATGCCCTTTACTCTGACACCCATGCAATGGAAGTAGCTTGGAAGCAACCTGCTACATAAAACCTGCTACAAAACTCAAATGCCGCTGCATCTTGATTATCAGCTTTCAGGGATGATATTTGCTCGACCCAGACCTGCTGGGCATCTGATCTCAACGCTGTGATCTTCGATCACCTCTAGGAGACAGGCCAGGTGTGATGTTTCAAAGTTTTGCACGTTGCGTATCATACGACTGTTGGTACTTAAATACAATAAAATTTGAATAATTTACGACACAGTAATCTCCTTAAGAAGTTTAAAGTTGCAACTATATTTCATAATTTCATTGCTTATCCTGAAGCTTACGAAGGTCATCCACTTTGTTCAGGAGCACAACATTAGACCGAAGATGGTGGAGGTTTGGCGAGAGAAATTTGCCCATTTGAACTTGACATATTCTATAGGAGGTCAAATCAGTTTTGATGTAAGTAACTTCTCCTGTCGTTCACATCGTGTTTTCAGTGAGTGTGCATTCTAACCATGTTCGCCTGTCTCCTGTACGTGTATTGCATGCCATATATCGTTGCTGCATGCCTTCCTTTGAAACAAGTCAGTTATGGTTCAGTTCTGGATATTCAGTGTATGCTTGTCGTAGATTCCGTTTACCTCTTCAGTTGAATGCTATGCTCTGTATGCTTTGCCATGTTTCCGGCCCGCCCTTTATTGGTTGACAGGATTCAGTGCATCATATTGTGCTTTAGATTGAGCCCCAATGGTTGTACCTCCCGGGTCTGTGCTTTTCGGCCTCTCTGCATGTTAAGCTATAGCGGTTGATCACGTCTTATACCAATTGTACCGTGCTTCATCTATGGAGGTTTTGGATTTTCTGCTTTAGGGAAGTGAAGCTTTTGACTTTCAGTAGGCGTGAACGTGGCACATGTTGAACCCACGAAAGTCTTGAATAAACCGTTAAGGCATTGTGAAAGATAAGATGGCGGCTTGGCATAGATGCTTATGTTCTCCCAGCGGTGAATAGGTATTTGCTGTCGTAGGCAGACACAGGAATTTCAGATGTGTGACACCTTGAAGTCGTGTTATGATGATGCAGTTCTTCCCCCAGGGATGGGATAAGACATTCTGTTTGCAATTTGTGGAGAAGGAGTTCAGTGAATTTCACTTCTTTGGAGACAAGACATACAAGGTGTCAGATGTGCTCGTTTTGTTCTTGTAATTTGCATCTGAGAAGCTTTGGCATGACATACCTTTCAGTTGCGTAATCGCAAAATTGGGCTACTCTTTCTCTTCTAGTGCACATAATTATGTCTACTGTCACCAATTCATTGCCATCATATTGTGGATTTTTTCAGCTGCCGGAATTGCTGTAAGGTTGTACGTTGTTTCAGTATGAACTGTCCTGACTCCATTTTCTTGTATTTACGGCGGAAACGATCATGAGATTTTTGAGTCAGAGAAGACTATCGGACACAGGTAAGTTTTCGCCCAGAATTAAAAGTTAATCTCCTCATGTGGGCATTTTTAAACGTGGAAACGTTCGAACAAGAAATCTGAATGCCCTGATTGTGTTTGTGTTGTGCAGTAACGAGTCCGGAAGATACTTTCAGACAATGCATGAAGCTTTTACTCTAAGTCGTCGAGATCGATGCACTGAATTACTATTGTTTTCCAACATATGGAATTTGGTTAGCAGAGAGATCGATTCATCATTGATAATTTATTGATTTTAAGTGGAATAAGTCAAATAATATAAATGTCCTGCACAGTGACGAAAGACAGTTCTATGGAAATTGTGTTCCTGCTGTATATTCATAAGTGAATGAGTGATTCTTGATCTGCATCAACTGCTCTGACTGAGGAGACTATTGGACTATGTATTTCTGGTCATTTCTTTCCCGTTCCTCCGTGGCGGAGAGAACTGCGTAGCTCCAGTTATGAAAGGCGTGTGATAAATGGAAGAATCATATCATGAAAAGAGCGAGAAAAGCAGACAAACGAATATCATTTTGATCCAGTGCCGAAAATTATGTTCCACGTGCAAACTTATCTTTAGCAATCTAAGGAATAACTATCTTACCGCAGGCCGAACAATGTCAGACAGGTAAACTCTGCACATACTCAGACAACACTGTGGAATAAATGGGAGCATAGAGAATACTTGAGTACATACCTGAGTAAGAAGCAAAGGTAAGGGAACAGTAGATGATGTGCAGGAGACGACAAGGAACAAAAGGAACTCCATAGAAACTCGAAATATTTTCATTTAAGTTATACATAACCTGTTGGCTTTTCTCTGTTGTTCCTGACTCGGCGTTGGATGCGGCGACTCGCTTGGTACAAGAACACCACCGGTAAATCACTGCATCCATAGGGAGAGAGAACTGACCAGTTATTATCGTCACATTTCCTTTGAGGTGATGGCTACAGACTTATAGTCAGAGCTCCATGCCCAGTATCCATGGCCAATCTCAACGCGTCTGAATGAGACTTGCGTCACGCACAGTACATAGTAGTACTACACCACTACATAACCAGTAAACTTGTGGAATGTATGTAAACACAGGATTCAGATAAACTAATTGATAGAGAATTGAACTGAAGAACTGACACCTGAAGAGGAGATGAAGGTGATTCCCTGAATTACACGACTGGAGATTTTGGGGGTATAAAGTGATTATGCCAGTGTCACCATCTTGCTCTATGCTTTGAAGGTTAGAGCTTCTAAGCATCTCAACGCTGTGATCTTCCATCACCTCTAGGAGGGAGTCGAGGTGTGATTGTTTCAAGATTCTGCACATTGCGGATAATGCGACTGTTGGGACTCGAATACAATAAAATCTGAATAAAAATTGAATAATCTAAGAGAAAAATTTTATTTCTAAATAGTGATTGCTTTTTTGGTTTCACAATTAAATCTCATGTATTTTTCAAAATAATGAACTGTTCTTCTGCACTTATTTTGAAAAATCTATTTCTTGTTAAACTTTTTTTTCCTGTTTAAATAACTGTTGAAGCAACATTGGAGACATTCAATAAAATTCTTTTTATATTCCATGAGTTGTGAATTTTTTTGAAAAGTTTTAAAGTAAGAAATGATCAATTTAAGTGAACCATTTAGATCAATAAAAAAGAAATTTAAGTGATTAAAATACAGAAAATAAATGAGCAGCAAAAGACGGATTATAGATAAAATTTAAATCAGTGCTACATTTCATCAAAGATTTTCTGAAAAAATGAATTTTGTACTTCTACCATATGGGCGCTGGGTCTTTCCGCCTGATATAGGATGTGTATCGCAGATGACTGTCTTCGATGAGATTTTGGGTGGTGACCTGTTCAAAGGAAGGTTCTCAGCCCTTGAAGTATTTTCAGTGTATGATTACCCAACTGCATTTTGCGGCTTCTAAATACCAGGAGCAGTAGATTTAGAATTCTTCAGTGATAGCCGGAGAGATTGAACGTAGACTGGAGGATGTGAACGAAGTCACAGGGTCCACGCTACAGCAAACAACATGAATAGTACCTATCACGACAATGACAATGTTGATGTGGTCTCATCAACAAATAAATATGAAATAGTTTTGTTTGTTTTTAAAGAATACAAATAATTTGCTTCCTGACCAAAATAACAGCTGGATTGTGTCTCTTCTCCTGGTGATTAAGGATGGTAGAGTTCTGTACTCTGGAAATAAAAAAATCATCTCTTTTCTGGCATAAAAGCAAGACTTCTGGAATGAGGTGGTGATAGTGGAAGGGGATGTTTATCTATGGGTAGATGCACTCGAGATGTAGCTTTTCTTTCACTTTTCATTCTCGTAGCGCTGAATTCCTGTTTGCTGTCAACATTTAATTTCTTATCTTCCGGATAAGTATATGTTCCAATACGTTTTATGGTGAAAGATGTATTGTCTTCAGTCTATAACTCAATATTGTATACTTGAGATCAGCACGCAGAGCACGACATGCCGAAGCTGCTGACGTACATCGGCGACGAGACCGTTCCAGAGTGCACCACGTCGGCGTGTCTATGGTGCGTGAATATATCTTTCTGATCAATGATCAAGGACTGTGCGATCGGACCCTTTGATTGTTCCAAAGCGTGAAGTTCTTGCGATTCAACGGCAAAACCAACCATCCGACTTACGAGCCGAAAGATATTCCCAGCGACTTGCCCATGTTGTTCGTCTACGGAGGCCAGGATTTATACTCGCCTACCGAACCTGTGCTGGAATTCATGAGCTTGGCGCAGAAAATGCCCGTCAGTGTAACTCCCTTACTACGCACATTCCGACCTATCTCTGAGCCTGCACCGAGAGGACGACGTGTATGGGCCGATCACAGCCTTTCTTCAAAACCAATACGGACCTGACGGTCCCTACTTCTTCTGATCATGAAACCAATTTATCTATCGGACGATAGTTCTACTAGTAGTTAGCTATAGAAGATGTATATATATCAGCAGAGCTGTTGCCAGAAGCCTCATGGCTTCATCGAATCGGACGATAAGTCTCAGTAGTAACTACATAGCTATAGTAGTAGTATACAGTAGTATGGGCGTGAGCTTCAGCTGTTGCCAATACAGTATTCAGGTGGATATAGCCACAATTTTATGAGTACTTTACGTAGAAACATGGTCTGAAGTGTCATGCACACATTGGAGGGTCTCTCCATTCAGAGCCTGTGAACAATTCACTTGTGGGCTCCTCTCTCGAACATTCGTGAATACAATAAAATTTTCCAGTATCTATCTTAATTAATTTTAAAATTTTAACTCAATAAAGATTAATGATTTTAACTATTAATCTCAATAGCTGGACCTAAAGATACATGAAATGCTATGCATATAGCTTGTTTGATATGCCGGATGCAAGAAGAAAGCAATAAATGTGCACAAATACATCTATCGTAGTGAAACTTTCCATATCTGGTCGAATGTGTAAGAATACTGAACCCTCAACGAAATTGTCCATATCTGGTCGAGGAGCTAATTGCATCTCCGCGCTTTAGATATGCATATGGCATGAATGTATCTTCAAGTCAAGTGGGATGTTCACTCAACTATGCTCCTCACGCAGGCCTCGGTGGTTACTCAATCGTGATGTATTCAGCAATAATGTGTCAAGTCCGATTGGTAACAACATAAGCTGCAACAGCTCGGTATTTCCTAAACCCGTAAATGTCATCACATGTATTAATCTTTATCAGTCCTCTATCCAGCAATGCTATTAACACCAAGGTTGCATGTGACCATTCTAGGGGTTGAAGAATGAATCTAAAGTAATCGGAAGGACATGTGACACGTATGATATGAAAAGATCAGAGAGAGAGAGTGTTACATATTTACGTAAGACAGTGATTTGTCGGAGTACGAATGTAAGCAGACTCTAGATGTAATAAACTTGAGATTGCCACGCATAATTGATGAATAACTGAACCCCAACCGTCCATGGCAGGAAGATATTTGACTCCAAATGTGATAGAATATGATTGTCATGACTCTCAAGTGGTACAGTCAAAATGAGATATGATGGGCATAGTGGCGGAGTTGTGACCGGGCTACAACAAGAAAGTTTTAATCGTGCATAGAAAAATCTGGAAAGAGACTTCTGGACACAAAGAAATTGTGAATCGCGAGTGTTTTACTAATGAATCCATGAAACCAGAATGAACGAAGTGGAACTAAGTTCAATGCAAGGTAAAGCCAGTTTCAGCTCCGATGTTTGCAATTTCTCTTGGAATTAAGAAGTGGATGCCGTTGGCCATTGGCTCAAGGATTAGGGACAAGGTAGTGTTCTTCTGTGTAAAGGGAAGGAAATTTGTGTGGCAAAGATAAATATGGGGCAATCTTGCAAAGCAAAATCTCCAGTCAGACGTACAGATGAAGAATCATGGCAGTGGTGTCCCATAGCCTATGAGGTAGGATTGTGACCCAATATACGAAGAGTCGGCGATTTGAATCAAGGAGCAATGTTGAAGAGGGTAGTTATAGATACAGAGGGATATAAGATTTCAAGAAGGTGGTAAAGCATATAGTCACATAGATGAAGAAATGAGTGACTGTTGAATGTTTTAAAAGAAATGCAATAAATCAAGATCACACTTTTTGACTTGGTTTTGACCGGTGGTGCCGTTCTTCACCTGCAATCGCCCAAGATTTGATCTGCTTGAGCTGATTTCTCATTCTATTTCAGCGAGTGTGTCAAAGGGTCTACATTCTACACCACTTGACGAGCACGTTTTCTGAAACCCAGCCCAAATAAAAACGTGTCACTCTGATCAGAATCACTCAGTCTCTTCCTTAAAACTAGTGCTTGACCTAGCTTATCCTTCAATGGATGATAACAATCCTATTGCATCAGCTATTAAATCGTCTAGCATTTCAAGTTGTTGCTCCATGAGCAGTCACTGCTTGGAATGGTGCTGAAATTAGATCATTCAGCAGCTCCAGCAGCGATGGCCGTTTGCAGCTGCAGCAGCAGTCGACTTCGAACGAGGCCTCGTTCTCCGTGGCTGATGTCGATGCAAGACGCGAGGGCGAGATTTGGTTTGCAGCATGTAAACTCGTGGAATTGCTGCATGTCACGTTGTTCGCCGGGGTGCAAGAGCAGCTGCGTACTGGTTGCAGTGCAGGAGTTGTTGGGCTCGTACATGGTGGGCTTGGTCTCCACGTCTACTTCCTGTGGTCAGCGGCCAGGCTTGAAGTGGTGCACGACCTCGAGTAGGAGGAAAATTCATGGCCATGCACGAAGGGATATCTGGCCTTTGCATTGAGTACTATCTTTCTGCCGGCTTTGACGGGCATCGCTCCTTTGATGGCTCCGTCCCAGCAGGCACCATTGCTACTCAACTTACTTATCGACTCTCTCAAGCTGCAAAATCTCCTCGTGCTAGAGGTCTATTTTACTTCACTGACGATCGCGATATACTCGAGTGACCCGAGATTGTCTCGCCAGCTTAGAGGACATTGTATGCAGCAGTTTGCTTCCAAGCAAGCGGATGACTGATATGCAGCAGCAACATATGTGAGCTCAGCCTACAATCTCAAGGGCCAAGTAGCAAAGATACAAGGCTAGGTCTACATTTTCAAACGGAACCATGCTTAGCGGATGAGGTTGACAACCTTGGCTTCTACCTCCGACTTAAACTCCTCCAAACCCATCCTCCTTGTGCTGGACGTAGCCATTGACTTGGCTCCTCGATTATGGATCCCGTCATGAGGACGCTCTGAGGTCAAATGACACACTTGGCGAAAGATTATCACAAAGCATGGAGAGCACAAGCGGCATTTGAACTGTGAATTTCTTTGTACTGCTTGAGCTCCTCTGACCTAAGGAGAAAGGCATTTGAGCTACCGCAATACAAGGATGTTCACAGTCCAAATGCTGCTCGTAAGCTCTTCTGACCTAACGAACCATCTTGTATCAATCCAGAAGATGAGAGTCAGTCCGTCCATAAAGAAATACAACACCCTAGGCATCAAAACCAAACGGTGCTTCCATCGACTCGAGGGCTTTCGTAGACGCGCTCTATGCTTTGAAGATGAAACATCGCAAGCCCGATTACAAAGGATTGGTAACAGCATGCTTTCAATGACTCAAATCAGTCTTCTTAGGCTTGTATTTATTTCTGACAAGAATCTTTGCTATTTAGAAACTCCAATGATATTTCCCAGATGACCTAGGCGGGGTGCCTAGGTAAACAACGGCGCCTGGAAAGAATTCTTCTCGATCACGCCAGCTATTTCATAAGCAGCAAAGTATGCCTGGAAATGTGAAGGTAAGTTCGCTCGTCCTCCCGATCACCTCGATGCGATTGTGGATAGAGAGGCGTGCCTTAGCAACAAGAGAACAAGAAAGTGATTAGAGCGCCGGAGGTTGTGGAAGTGATTTCAGAGATAGTAGCTCGCATCAGTTTACAATTGACTTCGCAACCGCGGGTTCAAAAGCATGAAAGCCGTTGCTTACCTAAGCGGGTGATCATCTGAAAGTAAACGTTGTAGTTTCAAAACAGCAAAGATTTTGACCGGACATAAACACATGACTAAGAAGTCTAATTTAAATCAACTTACAGCGTGGCAAAAAGCACGCTGCCTGTCCATTGAAATCGGGATTGCGCTGTTTCATCTTGCATTTTGGGGTTCACCGCTGTCTGATCTTGCAAATCGAGAACGACCAGCACTCCTCGTTCCAGGAAACGAGATCTCTTCTGCCGTCCATGACAAAGTATGGAACACCAGATTTCACTCGCCATCGTATCTTTCGTGAGCACCCTCACCGTGCAGACTGAGCTCCTAGATGGACTAAGCAGCGTAACGCAGCTTTAGGAATGCAGCGGTCGAGACTCATCCGACATGAATGCAAGTTTCCACTTTGAGCTGAGTCAGGTTGATAACTTTCTTCAACTCCATATATTTGATGTTTTCAAAACTCCCCAATGTATTCTTGCACCTTATTTTCCTGCACATGTTTTTAATCGTGCACAACAATGTCTTTAAGTTTTCGAGGGTAGTGAATGGTGGGTGGTCTCGCTCCGCTGCTACACGCGATAGATCACTGCTTACCCTCGCCTCGAGTTCAAGTCGTGTAACAACTTGGAGACATTGCTGTCCACGATTTGGTACTTCAAGTGCTCATTTACATAAAAATAAGGTGCAAAAATGTATTCATTGCGATGAAATTTGGAGTCCGCGCAGGGCGAGCTCGAAGTGTTCGCTCCGCTGCTTCACGATTCTCCCAGAGACAGTGTTCAAAATTGATAAGCTATATATATATGAAAATATATAGACTGCGACGGTACTGCCCAAAGATAAGCGTGGATCACCATGACACCGACTTCATTTCTTGCCCTTCCAGATATCACCCATTTATCAACTCGGAGTGCATGTATCCGCATAAAAATACAGGTTTTGAGAATTCAACAGCACAGACCAAGTATCTGGAGTTGAAAAAGATATGAACCTGACTTTGGGTCAGAATGGTCAATAAAACAAGCTCGGTAAAACCTTGAGGGATTGTCGGTGTTTCAGAAAGCTTGCCCTATCAGCGTGGAGAGGCTGGTATGGGATCTAACGCGGATAGTAATGAAGATATGAATATTCATAAGCTAGCAGATTGAAAAGCACAATGTAGAGGCTGAGTCTCAAACCTCAGCTAATGCCTCTCCAAATTGTGTGTTTGAAGGTAGTGAAGCTCCCAGCGCACCCATTGCTCGGGACGTGGAGGAAGCTGCCGCTCTAAACGTCCAGGGATTGTCGATGTTGACGGGTTCAAAAAGCTTGCCTGAGAAGCGTGAGGAGACTCGTCTGGGATCTAAGGCGGATAGTATCGGAAATCTCAGTGCCTTCATACTCTATCTTTACGTGCTGTAAAAGACAAGTTCTTCATAAATGGACAATCGAATTTCCTTTTCTATTCTTGCAAAATGTCTTATCTACATTAGAATTTAAAATAGAGTTTTCTCGAAAAATATATAGTAGTAGTATAAACTAAAAATTTTGATAAACTTATGTTCCTGACATATTCACGTTTATGCATATCATATAATAACGTGTCAGACAATTCAGAAAGAGTCAGTTGTATCAAACTGATTAGATATGTGCGTGTGGATTCATATCATAATCCAATATGAGGGGAGAAGCAAATAATGTATGCATAATAACAATAATAACTAATGATCCCCATGCGTCCTGTGGGACGCAATATGTTTGGCGCTCAGGGATTGCGTCCTTGAGTATCATCAAGAATCGAGGCTCACAAATGGAACACTAATTCAGAAACATACTGCAATTTCCAAACCGAGTGTCTTCCGGACTGAAGTAATGACGGCAATCTTTGCGGTAGTATTGTCTCGGGGTCATCCTTCGAAGGCAAAAAAAAAGAAACACCAAATCAAAGCCTTATCGTACCAGCAGCTGTTTTGTCCTGGTCAATTTTAATCAACCAATAAAGAAGGAACTGGACTATTGAAATTAAAGATCGATAAGTTACCCTGAGGAACTTGATTAAGTTTCTCAACTACAGGAATGACAAGGACAAGCCTTGCCAGAACTGCGGGAGATGGCCGTGTGACTGCGCTAATTCCATCTATGACGATCTGACCTGACTGCATAACACTAACCGTCCTTTCAAGAGGAAGTTGCTGACCTGCGGGATGTTCATACTACATGGACGCGGGGAGCTTCTCAAAGCATAGCGAATGTGCCACTGAAGTTATCAGCTCAGAACATACGTACAAATCACGGCTGGGGCCTAAACAGTGTCGTTATACCAAGTCAAAAAATCATCTGATGGATTTGATCCGCTCACAAAATTTCGGGTTTTGGGTACATTGGACGTAAACTGCATGAGGCAAAAAAAAACACAGCGAATCCAAGACGATCCACTATTTAAATGTCAGTATTCACAGAGCATTAAGGTTTCTTGAGCGGCGGATCAGAACTGAGACTGCGCCTCCTACGTTACACCGCTGTGCGTTGCTGGTGGCAACGATTTCACCGACTCCAGGTAACTTGCAGACCACCCGGGCACCGACTTAATATCAGCCTCGTCATCCGGGCCTCAGACTCTCCTTTCGTGTCTGAAATTTTATGGATTACGTGCAGGACGTTAGTCTCCTGGTGAGAGATGCGTGCTACCATCGGTTCCATGTACTGGATGAAATTGACACCACGTTCTAATCAAGTCTGAATCAACAGCAAAGCCCTTTTCCATATCGCACGAGTCTGTGTTAGAAGTTTAAATTATAACATTTAGAAATTGTTGGGTTGCGAGAGTAGGACGTGGGTCTCAGCCACAATCGATGTGGGTCTCATACCCACATCGATTTTCCTCGCCTCCAGGAGGGTTTCAGCGGATTGCTTGTCGTTATCACAGGCAAGAGTGACGGCGATAATTCTATGGCACAGCTCGTGGGCTTCAAAATCTTCTTAATTTTGTCCCCGGGTGTCAGTCTTTGCACCATTGCACCAGCAAATGCAAAGCTTTCGACGGATTACCAGTCGGGTTATCGGGTAGCAGAAGGCGACTTTGTGTTGCTGTATGTTTGCTGTCACCGCAATATTTCGAAAGTTCAGAAGAAAAGCGGTTCCATTGAAGCCATGAAGTTTCATGGAATTATTGGGCATATGCTTTAAACAGCCCTGTGTTTTCGAGGTTATATACAGAAACGTTTTTCTGCACGTTTATAGAATCGCATTGTGAATTCTCCTGGAGCTATACAAAGGTCAGAAATATTCTTGGGTTCAGCTCGACTGTCGAAACAATAGCTACCTTAGCTTGGGTCTGAATGGTATCTACTCTCAGATACCCTGAGATCTCGTTCTACTGATGAGATGAAAATGAGGCCACCCAATGACAAGTGCAAGCTATGGCATCTAGACATGAAGAGAAGAGCGGTCTGAAACAGCTCCTCTTTGAATGGACTTGCACCAGCCAAACTCACGGCAGACCGAACGAGAAACATTCGCCTGCTGCCAGGGACCAGATCATTCCCACCTACGACAGAACCTTCTTCTCCTGCGAACGGCTTGAAGAAATGTGCGTCAGCGTTATGGGAAAAAAGTGCGACGTGTCTGACCCACGCTATGCAACCCCTGGGCGTGGGATATCCAAATTTGATACTCGTGACAAGAACGAGGCTTGCGGATAGCAGCACCACGATAATCTGATGCCCCTGTCGGTGGCGTACTTTTGTTAGGACTTCGGAGGCACACGGCTCCAGTGGGGCTGTAGCAAGTACGAGGGTCCCAAGTGAGGTTCAGACAATTTTCACCTCAGTGGAAGACAGCGGAGCCTGACGAAATCACATGCCGTTTTGACGCGATGGCTGTCGAGGGTGTGAGAATAAAAACTGTGATAGGAACTGGTGAGATCGTTCGCGCAACTTGACTAAAGAGTCCGTTAACTCGTTTGGCTTGCTATCCCGACCCTCCCTTGCCCGCTCAGTAAGTAACTTGCGAGAATTGAAGAAGTTGCTCGAGGATGATCGAGGATGCTCTCTCTCTTCTCTCGTGCTGAAGTCAATCGAAGATGAGTAGTGGGAACTCGTCGCTGTCTCAGCTCTGTGCTGCTTCGAACGAGGCAATGGTGGATCCAGAGGTCCGATGGTAACGATCTCAGCATGAAAGGCAATGCGCCTACCAGACTGATTGTTGTCTATAATCCACCGACACATCCAAACCTCTAAACATCCAAACGTGCGGATTATGACGGTAATAGTAAATTCGCCGTTGAAGGGCAGTAAATTTCTGATTCCTTTTTCTTTAGAAAAACTCAGACGGATGCTGTCCCGAGTCTCTACGGGGCACCTCAATGAAGCATTGAAGGATTTGGTGGATGCCCCAGAATAAAAGAGCAGCTACCTACGATGCCTTTAGTCTTGGATTACGGAATAAAATCTCAGTTTGTCGAAGTCTGTCAGTGGATAGGATATCTGCAAGTTTTTTGAATGTTCGTTCCTGAGAGACAATGAATATTGGCACCCCTCGTGCCGTTTGCGAACATTGATTGGTCTTCCGCCTTTATTCTTATTTCATGCTTTTGTATTGGACTCTTGTGTATAATTTGGAGGAATTATAGTACAAGTATCTGCTGATTAGATCTACACTTTCCTCGTGATTAGCGACGGTGTTGGATTTGATGGAGGATGCTAGGTCTTATGCCTTTGCATGTACTTCACTTTTACATTCTCAATTGTTATGTAACTTATCATTGAAGTTTTCATTTGCAATCGGGACTCTTTTATACTTTAAATGGAATGGCTTAAACCCTAGTTTGGACAACAGATGGAATAATAAACAGATTTAAATAAAATGGTTTTCTGTTTTGTAAAAAACATGTGTACAATTCCACGTTTTTTAATATTTAAATCATCAAACTCAAACAACATTCTCACTGTTTTCTAAACCCCACGTTTCAGTTCCTTTAGTCTTTTCAATTACTTGCAAGATCACATGACCATTATAAGAAAAATTGGTGCTTGAAAAAAATAACTGATATACGTGTACGTCAACTTGATTAACTACTTGATCCAATATTTGATAAAATATATCCATACCCAATTTTTGATCCAAGTGACATGGTCTCAACAAAGTGAACCTTTTCAGACGTCATCCATTTACTCCGTTGCATGAAAAGAAATCATTGTGCCCAGTTTGTTCTTACATGTGAAAGAATAAACCTTAGTGCTCACGGGGAGAAAAAAAAATATTTTTATTATCTAAAGTAATTCTATTGATATCTGAGTCCATGTCCATCTCGTCTCGAATACTCTTCAGTTGTGAATGTTGAAAGCTTCTTTCCACGCTCAAAAATGTGTGCTGAACCCTTGGATCCATGTTCCCATGGCACTGTATTCAGATTGAAGCTCCACGAGATCATCTGCATGTGGTTGAAAAAGGTCATACGAACCTGCGAGCCGAAATTTTACTCAAAAAATAGTGCTATCAATCAGAATGCAGATCTCTCTGCTTCTGCTAATACGGAGGAATACTGAAGTACAAATGCTCAGGGATTGACCTTCTATTTTCTCATGGGCCTGATCTCCTAGCCTGAACTCACAATTATGGTTAAAACTCGTCGAGACACCATCTGAACGCAATAATTTTACATTCCAGCCCGAAGAACCCCAATAAACAACAGCTAAGTATTTTTGTAAGAAATATGGGTCGGTTGAAATCATCGCGCTCACGCAAGCATTCGCCCATCAAGCATGGCTGCAAACAAAAGGCCTTAGGTACTGTACCAAGTCTTGCATGAATGCGTTGATTTTTTTGTGCAATACTTCACATGCTAAAAAGGGCTTTTACTTGATTTTTGACAAATCTCTGAAAAAATTAGAACTTTTTCCGTGCTTAGTCCATGCTGGTTTCTCATCGTTGCGTAATTCGCTCTTGAATTTAACCAAGCTAGCTTCAGATTCTAGCAAAGAGATCTTCTACTTTGGGTATCACTTCCAACTTAGTGTTATCACTTAAGGCAGCTCTTATTTCTCAACATTTTATTCAAACTACTAGAACAACAATCCACTTGCATTTTTCTACAATTGCTTCATCCCAGACACCAAGATACTATATGCAGATAGGTAAGATACATAATACATCTCAACAATGTAGAGATATTTGCTTGATGGGACCCATCAAGTTTTGTTTTACCCGATGGGACCCCACGGACAATGTGACGTCGATGAGCTCTAGTAAATGTTCTAATATGAATATGTTCTTGTACTTGTTCTTATATTTATTGGACATCTATCTTGGACCGACGAGCACGAGCACGAGTAGCAGCAGCAGCTCAGCTGGGCAGGGGAGTGCGTGAAGACGAGATCGAGGAGGAGGGCGAGTTTGAGCTAGAGGAGGCGTGAAGGGGCGAATTCTCGGCAATCTGGTCAAGATTTCTGCTGCTCGGCGAGTGGAATTTTGGGCGAGATTTTGATCAGCGGGAGGCGGAGAGATTTGCTATGTAGGAGGAGGAGGAGGAGGAGGAGATCTGCCGGTGAGCAATGGCGACTGCTTTGCTGAAAGTGAGTAGGCTCATGAAGGATGGGGGGTCGATTTGGAAAGAGCAGAAAGTGGTTTCTTCCGCGGAGGAACATGGGCGAGCTTTGAAGTTCGTGTGGCCGGACGTTCCTACGGCTTTGCAATTCGGCAGCGGCTGCCGAATATGTTCTCACAACGAGGATCTAGTAGTGTTGGCAACTCACGAACTCACCGTCTGTTCATACTAGAACAGTCTGACGTGGGCCGTCCTTGGGGTATCATAGGGTAAAACAAAACTTGATGGGTCCCATCAAGCAAATATGTTCTTGATGGTGTCCCATCAAGCAAATATCTCCGACAATGTACCTTGTACAGTATTAACATGCACGGTTTGCTCGTGTTCCAAAAATAATCTCCAACTATAAACTCCATGAAGATGAAGTCTTAAGAAAGGAATAATTGTGTTCAGTGACGTCTGTTCACTAGAGAGCTGACCTTGAAAGAGGAAATTTTGGCATTTCAATCATATTATGGAATGAGAGCATCAGGTATTTATTGCTGAAAGGGAGCATCAAACAGAATATCCGTGTATTCATGAGGCATCCATCTGGATTAAAAAGAAATTGAAACGAATTATCTTCAAGACTTTAAACATAATATCATTTTTTGAACCAAAATTTATGTTAATCAGTGATAATTTCGTAAGATATTAGATCAATTTTAAATGCATGTATAAATTATTAAAATTATTTTATTTCATCTTATTATTAATGAAACTATGTTCATTGTGCATACAATATATTAAATATAAATAATTTTTTATTTCTTGTGTTTTACATTAACATGGGACATGAATATAGATTTCAACATTTGATTTTAAAGATTAAACTATTTAATAAATTTTGCTTCAAAAACTTATGAATTTTTTTAATGAGTATGATTGATATTAATATTCATTATTATTCTAATCTTTAATTTTGATTGTTCTTGGAATGAAAATCTACAATGAAGATATATATAATATATAATCTAATCTAATATATAAATATTAATAGCTAAAAAATAAAATTTTGAATTTAAATTTTCAATCATCATTTTTTTAAAATTTCAATGTTTGAGTAGTATTTCATATTTATTCTTTTCCTTTAATAAATCAAAAATGTTTTCTATAGTACATTTTTCAACTTTTAAAATTTCAATTTATATTATATTTACTTTAAATCACATGTTTATTAAACTTGCTTCATTTTACTTTTAGATTACATATTTGTTATATCTAGAATATAACAAATAGTTGTGTTATATTTTAGATAACACAAATAACACTTTAACATGATTAATAAGAGATTTAGAAAAAAAATTGATCAAAATGTTTAATTTTTTTTATTTCATGTTATATAATCAAAGGATAAATAAATAATAAATCTCCTTATTATAATATTTATATAGAAAATAATATTTAGTAACAATTGTTAGATTTTTTCTTTCACTTATATATTTAAGACTATTGAACTTCATTGACATTTTGTATTATGCAAATAAACGTATATAATTGAGTTTTGAATGTTATTGATAGTTTTATAACAATATATATAAAAAAAATTTGAAAATCAAAAGATGAATCTAAACATTAACAAAATAAAACAAAGTGAAAATTCATAATGTAATAAAAATTCTAAATTTTTTACAAATTGAATATCAGAAAAAGAAAATTTTATATCAAATTTAGATTGAGTATTAAATTGATTTGATGAATATTTGATAAATTTAAATTTTTTAACATAATCTGAGTTTCAAGATTTACTTATAATTTTTTTTGCATTCACAATGTATATATATATTATGATATCGAGTACGTGTAAATATTATATAAATATTTATAAATGAATATAGCGTATACTTATGTAAGTATTTATAAATGAATATATATAAAAATATTTACATTTATATTTATTTATTTTTTTTCATTAAATAAAAAACTACATTTGCGAATTAAAACAAAAAAAGATGATTTTAAGAATATTTCTAATTATTATATACAAATTATTTCAATATAATTTATGTATAGTTAATCAAAATAATTTTATTTTACAAAGTTTTAATATAACAGTATAGTACACAATGTTGTGCTCAAAAAAGAGAATTTCTTGAAACATAAAAAAAATACAAGATACATGACATAAGAAGACGTTGTTTGCCATTGTTGGGCCATAACTATATAATTTTCTTGAAATCCAAATACTAATCATTGAGGGTAATGTATCTCATTATTGCATAATGAATAATAGAAGTTTTAATAAATTCATTAGTTCCAAAGAGTCATAAAACTTGTTTGAAAATCATTTGCAATTCGATCATCTCTTAATAAGATCAAACAATAGAACACAATTGTCATACTCATCCAAAACTTAGTTCAAAACCAAACGTTATAAATGCAATATTACAATATTCATACTCTATGCTTGAAATTTTTCCCCATTATTCTTGATTTAAGTGAACAATTTTGGGCTTAACTTCTTGACCACAACCATAATTTTCAATTTGCGCTTGTTTTTTCTCTTTCAAAGCATATAGTGATCAATCACATCCATCGTATTTGATTATCTGGTATCTTGCTACTTTAAATTTCATTGTTGTCATTTCGTTTTGCCAAACATTTGAGATTGTAGCTTGTGTTATCTAAAAGAATGAGTTTGTTTTTACATTCATCTATTGTTCTTTGCATTATCTAATTTACTCAAAATGCTATTAGCATTTAGAGTGGATAGCTCCATGCTATCCATATAACTTTGATAGTTTTTTCACTCTCGGTCTCATTATTAAACGTGTTGGATTTTTGATACATTTTTGCATTATGTATGTTTTGTATTCTCTCTTCTTTATCTCAATCACATCTTCATTGGTATTACCTTCATAATTGCAATGCATATCTCATTAAAAAAGTTTGTTATTGTTTGACAATGAGATTCACAAAATCATGATGTTAAATTGAAACGCACATCAATTCATTCTTACAAATAATTGAAAATTTTGTATAGAGTTTTTAAACTTCATAATCCTAATTCATCTTCTAAGCTTATGTACGATAAAGAAATCAATTGATTCTTAAATGAAACCTTTTATCGCAGACAAAAATTTCCAGACAAGATTCCATACAAGATTCGTTGCGACTGTCAAAGATTTCATGACTTGTGAAATTTGACTGTTGCAAATGAATCTAAACTGAACAAGATTCATCTTGCAAAATTTTTGAAGCATCTTGTGAGATTGATTTGTTAGTTCAAATTGAACTCTAGAACATCATCCTCAACATTGAGGAATTTAATCCAAATGTAGCAAGATCCACATAAGTTGGATTCAATCATATCTCTATTAAGATGAAGTCCGATCATGATAACACAACAAAAATATCAAAAAGACTATAATCCTAGTCGGTCTGGATTAAATTTTACATTCTCACAATGTCAAGCAAAATTACATGTGACGTGCTACAATAGCTATCGTAATGCAAATATAGGAAATGTTGGGAATTGGATGTTGACAATAATGTTGATAATAATGCTGGAAAATAAACCAAAGTTGATTCAAGTGACAAGGAGCAAGTTCAAAACAATGTTGAAACAATTGGAAGTACAAATTTCAATTTAAAAAAAGACACGATGGATCAAATGCGATGAGCATATGTAACCATATCATATGCTATCAAAGAGAAAAGAGTAAATTACAAGAGTGTGAGTTGGTTTTACACTTGAGACTCTGGTACAAGAAAAGTATTGAGAAGAATTTGAGTCTCAAGGAATCTCGGTCTACTTTCTCCTCATTCATAGTCAGCTCATTTTGGAGTAACATCCTAATGGTATGTTCTTTTGTGTCAATTTTGAAATTGTAGGCGTAAGATGCAGAACTTTGGACTTTCAAAAGTAGTTACAAATGTGTGATAAAGATGAAATCTTCACTCAAACAACACAAGATAAAAGTTCAAGTGTTCAAGAAACCAATCTAGATCATAAGCAGAGACTTAATCACATCTCCAATTCATGTTAAGATGTGAAATCTATCACGTAGCTTGTGTTTTTATAAAAAAAACGCAAAATTTATACTATAATTCTTGTTTTTACTCGTACATTTTTGCATTTTGTGCTTCGATAACGACATTGCTTTTTTTTTGTTGATAAACGTCTTTCGTCTCCTCAAATTTTTTAACCACTATTTGACTCCTTATTAATCTTGAGTTCATAATTGTTCATGTGTTCTTGGTCTAATCTAATCTCTTGTCTTGTTTTTAAGAGTCTCAAACATGCTCTAGACGTTATGTTTTAGATTCTTTAGAACAAAAACATTTGCTAAGCATGTATAAGGAGCAATCATTTGAATCATTTTTTGGAACAGAATGGACAACTAGTACCAATCAAACAAGCAATAATCTTCTACTACAAATTTACAAAACAAGAGTAATAGATTAGATTATATCACTAATTGCATTCCAATAGTCAAAATCTCACAACGCTCAAACTTCTACATCTCAACTCGCTCCGAGCTTTCATACCAATAGTTATACCATAAAACAAGAAGTTTTCAAAACAACATAAACTCAAACATAAAATAACACATGTAGGGACACGACATCAACAACAAAATATGTGGTGTGCTATTTCCAAGCTATGTACACAGAAATTAGAAGGTTTTAAGGTAATCTAAACAATATTAATTTAGAGATATATTTCTTGCTCCTATATAGTGAGGGTGAGTAAATCTAATAAACTTAAAATTCCCCAAATCTAACCTTAACCATGATTAAGTTAACTAGATTTGACCTTGGACTTGAGTTAATAATAACATAGTATTCAATAATATTATAGATATGTTTAAAAATTTTATTAGAATTTTGCATTATAAATAATCATTCATATTTTCTAAAAATATCAATCAATGAATATTTAAATATGAACATCACCATGTTTTTTTAATTTAACATGTTACAATAGATCCAAACCTAGATAAATGAAGAGCAAAGAGAAAAATGTATGAGCTCAAATGAAGTGTTTTTTACACCAAATGACTCAAGCATTCTCAAAATGAAACAATGAGTAGTTAAATATTCAAATGAAATCTTCAAGCATAAAAATTTTATGAACAACATTTTAATTCATGATATTAAGCTTGATATATATTTGTTACAAAAATACTTAAGATGTTATGACTTTTGAAGTTATGTGTCATACATTATGATAAGGTTGTAATATGGAAGAAAGATATATCATGAAACATGATATATCTTGAAAATGTATCAATTTAAAATAGAAGTTACATGGAATGATAGGCTTCAATTCATGGATTTAAAAATGAATATATTTGAAAGTAGCAATCTGATTAATATCCTACATGTTATCATCTTTCTTTATGTAGTTATTCACACCCAAGAATATAAATGATCAAAAAATACAAGAGAGAAGTCCATGTGAGATGTAAGAAAATGACTTTTAGTGGCAGACTCAATCATGACAAAGCTTCATAGAAGAAAGCAGTTTCAGTCTTTCATTAGCAAGGTGATGAATATCTAGTTTGACCATAAGCATGCTAAAGGTCGTGAAAATAAACGGTATCTTGTAAGTCTGCTCTCTCTCTCTACCTACACCATTCACAAAATGCAATTTGCTCGATGAGAAACAAAGTCAACAACCATTTTTTCAACATATATTCATTTGAACTGCGAAACCTGTCAATAATACCTAAGTATTGAAACGATGATGTTGTAAATTAATTGCTCCATCCATCTCATTCACAACGAATGTAGTAAGAGAAAGAACCAATTTCGTAACACACGAATTCAGTTGGATTGTGAAACTTGAATGAAGTTTATATAGTCTCAAATCTTAGCTACTCTAGAACCTGTGACCGTGTACCTGTAATGATGTAGTTTTCCATTGTGATGATTCAGGACCAGCCCTATGTTCTCACTTTATTTTTATACTTGTAGTACTTGATGGGCTATCATATCTGTGATTGTCTATAGTGCAATCATTGAATTCCCAACGAAAAATTAATACCCTGATGGGATCTTCCCATCCTTTCTCGCTATATCACTTGGTGGCCCTCTGTAATATTTATGTCTGGAAATGAAAGTAGCCGAGGGCGGGAGACGTCAAATCCCGAAGGCTGCGAATCCAGTGGACGCTCGAACGATATGACGAGCTCAGGCTGATTGGGTGTCCTGCAAAGTTGGAAATTGAAAGAGGAGAATTAACTTTCATGAGAAATAGACACGGATGCAGTGGGAACCCATGAAGCGGGGAAGAATCATGCGGACAATAAGAGGCGCGCGAGCACCAATGGTTTCGCCCCCGCTCGACTAAATTTTGTGGTCAAGAAGCTCATGCGCGGACCGGGCCGCCAACGTGGACACCATATTAATAGCGGATAGACACGTTCGAATCACTCGGTTTAGACACGCGCCACCATCAGCCTCACCGGCCCTTGTGACAAAGATTTACCATTCTCCGTCACCTCGGCCAATGAGGGCCTCGTGGGCTTTCACCCGTACCTCTGAAAATAACCCGCAGCCTAGTAAAGTGCAGATCAGAAGTGATGTGTCTTCTTTTTTCAGAATGTTTGGATTCGGCGACCGGGTTATGATTAGTCCAACAATAATTATCAGAGTTTATATATTTTAGAGGCTGCCAATTCAGTCCAGCGCTCGTTTCTCCACCTGCTTGAGGTCAGATCCGGGGCTGCCGGTCAGTGAGTCACACATAATTCAAAAGAACCGGGAAGAAGGGTTCGCTTTTTGGGAGCACGGGCAGGAGCCAGCAAGGGGTTTTGGATGGCCGACAAAAGTTGGGGTGCGCAGAGCAAGCGGTAAGCGGCGAATAGTTCCAGTCGTCCACTGGTTCTCGAACTGTCCTCGCGAGCGGGCTTTCCGGTCACTAAACCCGGAGATTAGGCGTCCATGTGACGAATAATGATTCGCTTGCCTTCGGTGGGCCCCGCCACATTTGGCAGTCAGTTGCAACGAAATGAAAAGGCTGTCTCAGCAGACGATCCTTGCCTGTTTCAGTAAATCTCTTGGACCCAGAACTCGGTCGAGAGGTCGCGTCAGAATCGAAGCCGTGCCCTTCCGTGCGATATAATATTCCGAAATGTGTCGAAAAAGTTGCCCCCGGAATCGCGTTTAAGACATTCTATCGAACTCGTTGGAGTACGAAGGTTGGTACAGAGATTTCGGTCCGTCTTTAGACACGGAACTCCGCAATCGCTTCCTGGAATATTGAAGATCGGCGATCTTTGAAATATAAATTGTCGTAGGACTAATGATTGGAGTCTTCGAAACCTTTTTTCGCCATCTGTGTCTTAATGCGAGAGAAAAATTCCCAGGCCGATGCGGAAGTCATTCGGTCATAAAACCGGTAGAGAAAATTAAGCGTAGCTTAACGAAAGTCAGACTCGAAGTCGAAGGAAGTTCAATGTCATTCTAGACTCGGCGCTGACGTCCTGACTGACTCGCTTGCTGGGGCATCAAGGTCGAGGCGACAAGAAAGGTCCTCGTATATGGACAATGCGATCGGAATTACGAGGCTCGACGAGGGATGAATGTTACACGACCGAGGTCTCACGAGATCGAGTCAAGGCCCAAAGGCAACTTGAATTCCCGAGGACGTCCTCGGCCCTCGTTGCGTAAATCAGCGAATTAAGCGAGGACCAGTGCACACCACGCGAAGACCCGAGGGACGCAGTAATTCCCAGCTTACCGGAAGCGCTTACTTAGGTCAGAGCTCAGGGCAGGAGCGAAGCGCGAATCTATCCACCAATCCTTCGGTAGATCTGGGAAGATTAACGGTCAGATCTAGCCTTCGGGCAAAGGCAGCGCCCTGCGTGAAGAGAAGAGGGGCGCAGATTTAGCGGCCGGATAAATTTGGAGCAGGTACTAGTCGCTACCTTCCTTTCACATTCGTACGGTGCGGGCCCCGGCTGGCTACGCGAGAGCCAAATGGCAGCGCGAATCTCAACCCTAGATCCGGAATCGGACGACGGGGGCGCCACGAAAACCTCCGCATCGGAGACCGTAGGGTCCCCGAGGTAGAAGTACGACGGTCCGCTGGGGATTTCACGGAGTAAATGGGAGGGAATTACCGGCGCACTTTCTCTCGTGGCCGGAGGGACGGTCGGGCCCTCGTCCCTCGTCCCGTCTGAGCGACGCCTCGCGCCCCGCCCGGCTGCTGGACAGAGGAGCAGAGTCTAGTTGGTCTGCTGCGGGTCCGGCTGGCCTAGTTCCTCCGCGGTGCAGACGAGCCGGGACGAGCGAGAAGCGCAGAGATGCGCAGCGGAGAGGAGCCCGGGAGGCAGCAGCGGCATCAGGAGACGAGCGGACGGGAGGGAGCGCGCATGTTGTTATTGTTGTTGTAGTCTCGTCGAGGCGAGATGGAGATCGAGGAAGCGGCGCTGCGGGACGCGGGCGCGGAAATGCGATGAGCCGCGGATTGGATCGGGGAGGGAATATTTTTCCTGGTCTCGGGGAGGTGATATAAATTGTGTGAGGGGGAGGGGCTGATCTTTGGGCGGGCGCGGGAGACGAGGTTCGGAGATTGTCGATTGAGCGTGGAGTGCAGAGAGGAGAGGCGAGGCGAGAGGATTGGATTGGATTGGATTTTTGAGAGGGAGGGAGAGATGGAGGCAGCTGCAGCAGCTCTCGGCGTGTCAGTGCCGGTGTTGCGGTTCGTCGTGTGCTTTGCCTTGACGTTGCCATGTAGTTACCTGTGGCGATTCGTCATGGGGGCGAATAATCGCCACGCCTACTCCGCGCTTACCGGAGCTGTGTTGAGCTACTATTCGTTCGGAGTGACGTCGAATTTGCACTTCGCCGTGCCAATTTGCGTCTCGTATTTGAGCATGGTGCTCTACAGGCGGCGTTGCGGGGTCATCACCTTCTTTGCAGCCTTCGCATTCCTTATTTTCTGGTCCGTTTCCGCAATGCCTTGAATTTCTCTCATCGCCTGTCAACCAAACAAAAAAAAAAAAAAACGTAATGTTTCGAATGCTTTGCCTGAGCCGTCCACTTTTGGCGTGGATCACTGTATCTAGCTGACAGTTGGGGAAGAGCTAATCCGACTCAAGGCTCGGGGTGAAATATGGGGAAAATTGCTGAACGAATGGTGATCAATCTCGTCATCGGGAAAGCTTGCTAGAAGATCGCGATATGTTTTTTGAGCCCCTGCAACCCAGATTAGATGTACTCAACGATCATTCGTTCTCTTGGCCGTGAACCTTTTGCATGGGCGCGTTATCTTGAGTCTCTGCCTCAAGTCTTTACTCCATGCCAGCGTCGGCTTCCAAACCTGCCAAGCACTGTGTTGGTGCAAGGTTTAGTCGACCTCATTTAATATTCAATTCCCAGTATCGTCCTCTGTTTTTCTCCGCCTCTGCTCCGGGGGCAGCAGTTCGGTGTTACCTTTGCAGGGTTCAGAGTGCTTTATCTAAAGGTCTGTTGAGAACTCGAATGACCTTCAGTCTAATTTTTGTGGGCTGGTCGAACAGTGAGAGTGGTGATCAGTCACACATGTGTGGAGAACGATGTGACAGAGTTGAAGTGGCAGTCATGTGAAGCTAAAAGTCAAGCAGCTGAGATAGGTGTTTCCTCTTCTGCATTGCGTCGTGCTGAACCTATCCCTACGTTCGATCCGTTTCTCGCATTCTGAAGTCAGAGTTGAGAGCATAAGCTTGTGGTCTGAATCTGATTCCGCTCGTGAAGCACGTCTGGGTACATCTATTTCATCCCGACCAATCCTCGCGCCCTGAATCCTGATTTCCGTTTTGTCCAGTGACTTTGTGTTTAGTTCACCTTCGCTTAAATCCTGGATGTTCTGTCTTTTTCCAACGGGATTTACTTCGTTTTACGACACGTTTTCCCCTGTCAAAGGACATCGTGAAGGTTTGAGGTCCAGGATTCATGGTTCCATAGAGTACCAAGGTAATATAGATATTTATTATTCGGAATAGAGGTCGATCAATCGATTGCGCATGGGTCTGCTCCGCTTACAGGTTATCCAAGACTGAAATCGTTGAGTAAATATATTTTTTGGCATTCTCGATTTGACATTGCATCGGGTTGGCACATGAGGCTTGCAAAACATGTATTCTTGCTACGTATTCTTCAGTATCTCAGCTGGAATAGAGTCGTTGTTCATCTTTAGTGTCGTGTGTATTGCAGCCATGTAATCTACATGAGTGGCGATGCATGGAAGAACGGGGAGATCGATTCTACAGGTATTCCTCTTTGCTTTCACCCTTCTTTATTATTGTTTCTGTACGATCACGCATCAGACTTCAACTTGCTGTTTCCGACAATGTCTATGACGTCGTTGGTACTCAGCAAAGGAAATTTCTTGTGCTTACTCGGTTCTATGAATTCTGTTATCATCATCAACAGTGTAAGAGGTGGTGCTGCACTCAGTGAACTAAAGACCTCTGGATATGTGAAAATGTAAATAGTAATATAGTAAAATGAACTACTGCAGTTTAAGTTGCAATGAACATAGATATACGTGGTGCCATTTGTCGACGTGTTTTTCTTTTATTTTCTGTTATAGTTCCAGTTCAGGCTAATATATCTTGGTGATGAGGTTTAGCTGAGCTGATTTGGGTGCTGAACCTACGAATAATTTTTGTCTGCTTTTCGATGTTTCAGGTGCCCTCATGGTGTTGACCTTGAAAGTTGTTTCAGCTGCAATGAACTACCAAGACGGCTCATTGTCGGAAGAAGGGTTGCGCTCAGCCCAACAGAAGTACAGATTGACCAAGCTTCCTTCTTTCGTTGCCTACGTCGGATACTGCCTGTGTTGTGGAACGCATCTGGCAGGGCCCGTGTTCGAGCTGAAGGATTATATTGACTGGACTGAGGATAAAGGAGTATGTTTCTCCGCCTCCTACAAAACAAGATCAGGATGTCGGCCAATTTTCTCTGAGCAGCTGTTAACTTCATATAAAGTCTTCCAATCGAGTTTACTTTACATCTTTTCATTCTCTTTCGAAGGCTAACATCTTTCTCTTTGGCGCAGTTATGGGATCCTAAACAACAAAGACCCCCTGCTTCTCCATATGGTGCAGCATTTTCATCGTTTATCAAAGCCCTGTTTTGTATGGGGATGTTCGTCTTCCTCACCCCAAGGGTTCCCCTTTCCAAGTATTCCGATCCTTCTTATTACGAATGGAGCTTTTTGCAAAGAGTTGGATATCAAATGCTGAGTGGATTCACCACTCGATGGAAGTACTACTTTATCTGGTCACTTGCAGAATCATCAGTCATTCTATCAGGTTTTGGATTCAGCGGGTGGAACGGTGACGCTCCTAAGTGGGATCGTGCCTGCAATGTCAATATACTTGAGGTTGAATTGGCTTCGAGTGCAGCCCAGCTGCCCATCCACTGGAACATTCACGTCAGCACCTGGCTGCGACACTGTATCCTCTTCAATAGCATGCACTCACAGGAGAGGCAAATTGGTGTTTTGTTAAAGAACTCAGAAATTTCTTGCGGTGATCATCTGGCATGCAGTTCGTCCCGTTTGTAATTTCAATCCTCAGTACTTTGAGAAGGGAGCTATCCTTGACGAAATATTTTTAGATGTTTACGAAAGGTTGGTTCAGAAAGGAAAGAAGCCTGGATTTTTGCAACTCCTGGTCACTCAGGTTGTGAGTGCAGTGTGGCATGTAAGTAACCTATTAATCAGTTTTTGACTGTGATCTTAAAACCTTTGAATCTACTCGACTTAGAACTGTGTGCTTGTTGTCCAGAATCTGCATCTCATGGTTGTCACCTTTGACGCGCAGGGACTATATGCCGGATATCTGTTATTTTTCATCAACAGTGCCCTATTTATCGCGGCCAGTAAAGGTATCAAGATAAGAAAGATAACACTGTAGTTATACTACTTAGTTTTAGTAAAGTTGGAAGTGTGCAATAAACTAGCTGATTACAATTGTACTTTGTTTTCAGGCATTTCCAATTGTAGAACATCCTCCCTGTAAGTGGTTAAATGCTTCAACTATTTGGTGTTCTGAACAATTACTGATGCTGATCATTCCAATGTGACTATTGCAGTTATTTACAGGTATCAAAGGGCTGTTCCTGAAAGCAATGTGATCCTCACGAAAGTTCTACAAGTAGTGAACGGCGTCTTCTCGTCGTTCGTTCTCAACACAACTTCCATCGGTTTCATGGTTGGATACTACACCTTGCACGACTTAATCGAAACTCTATCTTAATAGCCTTGTGGAAGCAGTGCTGCTCTTTTGCTGTTCTTGAATGTACTTTGTAAGCTGTACTAGCCCTGATTTTTTTTTGAATCGCAGGTGTTGGGCCTAAGAGAAACCCTTGCGGCCTACAGCAGTATATACTACTCAGCAACCATCGCCTCCTTGGTCCTGACAGTGTTTGGTGCTGTCGTAAAGCCCCCGAGACCTGCAAGCACAGGGCAGTTCAAACCAAAGAAAGTCGAGTAGTGGTATCTTTGTTCTCCGAAGTATAGACGTAAACATCACAACATGGTAACAGTTAGGCTGTTCGCAGTAGGTTATCGTCTGATAGGAGGGGGAAGTAGCTCTAGAACCTGCCTACATTGTTGATAGACTAAAGGTCAGCGTTTATCAATGTCAGTGTCGTACCGTAGACAGTATTTTGTCTACACCGCTGGGACCTCTGTGTTGGAAAATTCATTGATTGATTACTGGTGCTGAATTTGCAGAGCTTCCTTCACGGGCACTGAATAAAAGAAGAACTAAAAAGTGTTCGGCTCGCGGTTTGAATCCACGTTTTTCTCGTATCCTCTTAACACTGGATTGCCTCAAACTGTCGGAATCTCCTGAAACACATGTCATGCATAAAAGTTTATTTCAAAAATACAAAAGAATCTACATATATGACACATGTTTTCAATTTAATAGTTTCTTATTATGTAAATGCTATAATCGTGCAGGTGGACATCTCCTACCTGCTCTCGCTATAGTTTACACAACGGAATACCGCACGCTCCGATGGTCTGACAGGAGGGAAGATAGCCCGTGGTGTGATGTTTCAAGGTCAGGACTATAGAAATTTCACTCCATTGCAAGAATATTGGGGGATTCTTTTATTCGGTACAAAGCAGCTGCATAATACTGTCAATCACCATTCTGCCATTATATGTTATCAATATGAACTATTGATCACAAATGATGGATTTATTAAAACTGCTGTCAAGAAATGACCTCCGCCCAGTAAGAAGTGACTGATCACCATATGGATAGTTTCATAAATCGATCACAACTGATATTTGATTTCATGGTTTGAATAGTAGCTGTGGATACTTACCTCTTGAGCCATTTCATGTTCTATTTAATAGGGTTAGTTATATATATAAAACAGAACTTCGATATCGACTGAGGTTCCGAGTATTCTTTTAATGGAACAAATGGAACACATGCATGCAGTAGCTTTCCTATGATCCAGTACTATTCATATGTCTGCAAAGATATCTTCATTGATTTCTAACATTATGAATAAAATTATGTTAATTTCTTTGCATTTTGTTTCATTTATTAAACTGTCTCCTGGAGATAATTAGGGAATTTTTTCTCTGTTACTAATCACACTATAGCTATAACTACAATGTCTGTGGTGTAAATATGCTTGTTTAATTTGGTGATTGGACCTTTTTGTTAAGACAGACCGTCCAAAGATGGTTTGATAAACGTAGGGAGAATAACATCACTAGCTTCCGAATGAGTTGACAATCTCATTTCGATTGTCCACATGTAACCATTTCATTTACTCGAGAACCTACAAAGTTGGATATGGATAGTCACCTTTTTACTCAATCTAACACAATAACAAAGGACCTGAAAACCCTCTTGGAATATACTGATTAGTTAGTGAACTTCGGAAAAGTGATTATAATATCCTCATTTCCTAGGAAAATAACATGATAGCGAGTAGAGATCCTTATCCTCTATATATTTAAAGAAATAGAAGTTTGGACATCTCTCAATGCAGCATACTTAGTTATCAAATTTGATCATTCTTTTGATGTAACTTAGATCAAGGATAATCCAGTCTCAATATATTATTTTTATTAGCTGGTATAAAATACAAATCCAATGCCAAAAAAATTTATTGGATTTCTTTCTAGTGGACAAAAAAAATCGATCGTTTTTCATGCAGGCATTTTCATCCTGAAGAACCGTTGTCAACATTTTTCATCTGATTTTTACTTCTACTTTTGTGAACACTTTTTATGCGGACTTTACCTTAAAAGAACCGATTTTAACCGTCAACAGCTGCCTTTTACTTTATGGAGGGCCTAACCTTAATCTATCTCGATTTCGATCTACATACACGAGATTATAAAGAGTAAAGTCGGAAACCTTTTACTAAAATTTTAACCATGATATCCTCATCCAAGAACCAAAAGCCAGATATGAAGATTTCCTACTCTTGACTAGGCCATAAAATTGTGTGACCCCCTCGACTACAGCACACGATGGGTAGCAACAGGGGCTTCAAATAGCCTTCATACCGCCCTGTTACGTGTGTGATTGAAACCATATTGCTTTAAGGCTACCGGGAAATATTGACAGGTGTATTTTTGGTTTACAACCTTAAGAGGAGTATGATAACTACTAATTCTCTAAAAATTTTAATTGTGAAGTATGTTGATATCTCATTCATATTTTATGAATATTTGATCCATTATCAAAGATGAAATATCATAACTTCAATTTTTACTCTATCAAAATGTTGATCAAATGTTTTAAAAAGTGCTGGAAATAATCTCTTTACCTTTTATAATCATTATGTCAAAGATACGGCATATTGGGATTTGTACTAGTAATTTAGAAATATGAGTTGTTTCCAATTTTAATAGATTATCCTCTTTTACTATTCCTAATTAATTGAAGCTAATTTTAACTTTGTATCATTTTTTTAAACTATATAAGTTTCAAATATTAAGTGTCATGTTTTATCGGAAAATAATCTAAATCTCATGCAAATATATTCAGCATCTGATTCACCTCATTGAGTCTACATACAGAAGAAGGTAAGTTTGTTTAACTAAGAAATATGATAAGCTCTTTTCTATAGAGTCTGGCTATCTAGTCTAACTAACAAGATTTACACTCACTTGATTGAAAGAGATTAAAAATATTGATAATAAACTCTACTTGTGATTCTGATGTAAAACTTGCCTAATAACATAATATCTTCTAAAGGTTTTCAAAAACATAAGTGAGATCATCGCATGAGTTGGATTGATTTTATTGTTAATGTTTACTAAATTTAGCTTTACTTAAATTGCATATAACATAAAAATGAGTGTCACTAAACTATTCATCACTTGATCAGTTGGAAAATGTAGCAGATCAGCTATAGTTTACACTATCAAACACATAATATTGTCCACTGTCTTCTCATAGAAATTGACTAAATTTTTTACTTCCAATAGCATCAATTAAACACTTGGTGGCAAAAAATTCGATATATGAAACCACGAGAATCCTATATTATGTAGATTTGTAATCATAATGTCTCATGTAAATCATTATCTCTAGATATACATTTTTCATGTAACGACTTACTTCCAAATCATGAATATACCATATTGTAACAGGTGCATGTATTAATCAAAGTATAGCACAATATATCACAAGTGAATTTACTCTCATACGGTATACTCGTGTGTGAAACTTTTAGCAATCAATTTGATGCTGAAAACAATGTCATATGTTTTATTCCTGACATATTTTTTTATTTTTTTACTTCTTTACTTATCTTATATCAAACTAAGAATGATTTTTTTAAAGATTCAATTAATTTTCAGGTTTTATGATCAATAAGTAAGCAATTGCATTTCACGCTGCAAACAAATAAATCTTTACAAATCTATTGATAAAATCTTGAGTTTGTATAATATAGGATTCTTTTTCTTTCAAAATTAATGCATTGTCATCATTTGTTTTAGTTTTAATATTTTGATAATAAGAAATGAATGAATTGATACATATTTTTAATGCTACTAATGCTTGTTCAATGTGATGATATCCTTGTAAACAATTTAAGTTGATTTGAATTGCTTCATGTAATAACTTAAAATTCATCAACAAATTATTGCTATTTTAAGTCTTTTTATTTTAAAAATCTACTCTATATGTTTCGTAGCTTTTCTCCAAATCACATCATTAAGTTCATAATGTTTGGCAAAACAAGCACAAAGAAAACACTCAAGAATATAATTAAGAGATCACTCAAGTACATGAACAAGGGAAGAGTTTACAATTGTTCGAGGCAGCAAAATCTAGCTCTCCGTCTTAAGTAGACACTAATCATTTGGATTCCACTAATCCAATACTAATAACACACCGTCATCAACAACAATGTTTAAAATAGACATTGGACATCTTAAGTTCCTTGATCCGATATTAATAACGCACATATCTCAACAATGTCTTTAATAGACACGAACCATCTGGATTTCATTGATCCAATATTGATAACGCACGGTCATCAACAAGAAGTCATTAACATTTTGTCACAAAAAATTACCTCATAAGACTTATATCTAAAAATTTTTTATTTAACATATGTTAGTAGCATAACAATCTCCTTGACTTAAATAATTACTTTGCAGCAAGTCAAACCTTACAAGATAAACTCTTTAAACAAGAACTAATTGGAACTAAGCTATAGTCAAAACAACATAAAGAAAAAATATGTAGAAATAACTAAAAATTGCTAGTAAACTACTTGTGCTCCTCATACAAAAATTACATAATTGCACAATATCTTATTCAATTAGAAATGATTGAACAAGCTAAGATAAAATGATATTTGATGTCGATGTGTTTCATTCTCTGTACATCATTTGATTTGCAGCATGATATAATGCACTTTGGTTATCACAATAAAGATTGATAACCTCATGTTTGAATCCCAACTCTTTGATAAGCTTATTTACCCAAATATCTTCCTTTTCCACTTCTGACGCCGCTACATATTAAGCTTGCATTGTAAATTTGACTATTCACTTTTGCTAGGTAGATCTTCAACTAATGCATCCACCACTTAATGTAAATACATATACAATTGTAGAAATTTGGTTCAAATCTTATCTAGAGTAAATATCAACATGGTCTAACAAAAATTTGACATTGTGTCATAAATCATCAAATAAGTAATTTTAATCCTTAGCATTTTCAAGTACATGAGAATATATGTCACTACTTTCTAGTGCATCTTTATTGGATTCAACATGCCATTCATCTTGTCTGTAGCTAAAGCAATATCAAGTCTTGTTCATATCATCAAATACATGACGTTGTTGACAACTTTGTCATAGAAAATAGATTACATTGTTCTCTTCTCAATGGTATTAATTGAAAATTGAGCTGCAAAAAGTCTAAAATATGCTACAAAAAAAATCCATACTTTTTTAGAGAATTTCATGTTAAATTTGTCAATCACACCTTGAATCTACCTTTGCATTGACTGTAGAATCATAACTTCTTCCTCATTAAATCTCTATGAATATTCATGCCTAATATCATCTTTGACTTATTCATATATTTCGGGTAAAATGCAAACTTCAAATAGGTCTTGTATTTATCGACATCACATTGATTTTTTGCCAATATAAACATGTTATCCATGCAAAATATCAAAATAATAAGATTGAACTTCTCACTATTCATGTTTTTCATGTATGTACAAGATACATACACACTCCATTCAATTTTTTGTGTTTTCATGAACTCATCAAATCTTGCATTATATTGATTAGGAGCTTGTTTCAATCCATATAGTAATCTCAGCAATCTACATCCTAGTTTTTATCTTTTATCTTAAATTCAACTTGATGTCTTATGTAGGCCTAAATTTCAAAGATTTATTGAAAAATGACCATCTAATCCATAACAAGACCAAGTATTGCAGCAAGTGCACATAGCAAGCAAATTGTAGTATATTTTGTTATAGATGAGAAAACTTTTGTTGTTCACCACACATATCTTTGATGTGAAACCTCTAGTGATCAATCTGACTTTGAAAATAATTTTATACTCATCCGTTGGATTGTTCTTTAGATTATACATCCACTTGCAATCAATCAAAGCTTAATTTCTTGATGGCTTCATCAGATCACATGTCTTGTTATATACTAGCGATTGCATCTCACACTTTATAGCAACATTTTATTCCAATTGATTGACTGAGATTTGATATATTTATATGTGTTTATTATATGTGTTTCAAATTACAAATTAGTTCAATTAATTAATTCAAGTTTCAAGTGTTCAATTAATTCAAGTTTCAAATTACATATCGTTTCATCACGTTTCATACTCTTCAAGGAAATATTGTTTCTAAGAAGCTCAATAAAAAAATATTAGTGAAGAGATAATTATATGTGTTTGTCACACATGAGACATCTCAATTCAAAATTTAATAAAGTTAACTTTAACACAGATAGTAGTGTTCTCTGACAAGTATAAATTGTTGTGCTTATGAAATCTGGAGATAATATTGTCACGTATTCTAGATTCAATCATTTTTCTCTTAGATATAAAGTCAAGGTTATTTTTATTTTAGTTTTCAAATGATATCAATTTTTTTTCATACGAGGTATAAAACTAATATGAGTTAATGAATGTTGCACTCCAAAAAATATTTGAATCTTAACGGATCCAATATACTCAATTCTACCAAGTTGATCATTCCCTATTGATGAATTCTTGACTCACATTGATTAACAAAGTATCAACATCTTTGACGTTCAGATGGCAATTTCTATTGACGTGTTCATTTTTGTCATGTTTCCAACACATTACCATCATACTCTCTAGGATGTTACTTCTAGATATAGATCTAAACCTAGATCCAAAACGCTTATCACTCTTATAAAATGATCGACCTCTATTCATATTTAATGGCATTTTGGTAAAAGAGTATGACAACATTATACTCTTTTACAAGTCTTTAGTCAATAGAGCATTTACAAACTTGTTATATATCATTGTTTACCTAATATGATGAAGCAAAACACGTGATTATGACTATAAGATGTAGGTAGTAAACTAAGAAAATGAAGAGCTTTGCTCTCATAAGTGAACTTGTCTTCAAACATCTGAAGTTTAATCACAAGATCACCGAATGCATCCATGTGTTTATATCTTTGTGCCATAATCTTTTATCTTGAAACTCATCAGCTTCAAGGAGTAATAAAACATGTTTGACAACTCTCTGCAATGAAAAAGTTGATGAAAAGACTCAATCAAAAGAGCGTATTCATCATATTCATTCATATGCTTCAAAATCAAAGTATCCAAATCAAGTATGACAATACTCATAGCTTGTTCTTGGATATTTATCCTATCATTGTCTTTGTAATGGGATGATTTTGATCCCAACGTCTTGTTGAGATCCATGGCCTTCAATTTACCCTTCACGTGTCTTTCCTAGAGCAAATAATCATCACGTATGTAGTATTTTGCTCCACTATTGTATCTTGCCTCACTAGACTTAACGGTTGCTATCTCATTATGTTGAACTTTTGAAGTTGTACCTTGTATCGTTGAAGTAAAAAATTCTTCTTTTTCACTCGGTGACACATTTTTAGACTATCTTCCACCACTCTTGATTCACTTGTTTCAATTTTTTCATTTGCAGCTTATAATAAAGTCTTTGGATGACAGAGGAACAAATATGCAATGCTCCACATCAAAATTGAATTTTAAAGTTGACAAGGATTGATTTTTCAATTTATTGAGTTTCAACTGTACTAATGTATTGTTTTTCTGCAATATTAAATTTCAGTCGGAAAATTTTAACAGTGTTTGAGGCAGAGAGCTAGATCTCGCTTGCTTAAAAAGACCAAGACTATAAAAGACTATATCAAGCTGATGGACCATAGGTTATAACCTATGGTCCATCAGCTTGATATAGATTTCCACAGTAGTCATTGAAAGTCTTCTTATAGTGGTTAATCTTAAAAAACATGATACTTGAAATACTAGGATTTTCATCATATCAAATTTACAACTAATTGACTTAAACAAATAATTCTCTTTCATTAAAAATACATAAATTCACAAAAAATATTTTATCATTAAAATTCATTTTTTGATAAAAAAAAAGTTATAATGATGATCATATATAACATAACACTTTTATGAAAAATTTTAATAGGAAGTTGAGTAATGATAATTCTAAATATACTCAAGACATGAATTGAATAAAGATATATTTTTTTTGATTAATTTTGCTTGTTAGTTCAAGCGTTGATAGTGTAAAAAACGAGTTCATCTTGCATATTTTAGAAAGAAAATACCATTACTGATAAAGTTCTACTACAAATGATTACTGAAATTGACATGAAATCTGAAGATTTTCAAGTTATTGAGATATAATCACGTAGTGTGGTAGATTCTAAAATCGTTCGCAGTATGTAGAGGTTATTCACATAACCTGCATAAACGCGCTAAATAGCAATCATTTGTGAAAAAGTGAGGTGGAATTTGCAGAATCTGAACGTGAAATTTTAACACTTCGGTATCAAATTTGATGGTCATGTCACTTTTATATAGTCTGTCGTGTTCTTTACATGCCCCAATCTGCAATCTCCGCCATTCTCTGCAAATGTGACCGGTTTAGGAAGGTAGATATATGGAGTACGTATTGCACAAGAGGTTTGTCGGTCGGATGTGTTCAATGCCGTTCTTCTGAATTTGTAAAATTATAATGTTCAAGGCGTGAAAATTTAAAGTACTCTCTTTTTCTCTCGCCGGGTTTCTTTAAATTTCTATTGAATTCTTATCATAATATAGTAGCTTCATTTGCATCACGTGGAGTAGTCACGAGGTTAGTGTCACGACGTGATGCAAATGAAGCTACTATATCATGATAATAGCTTCATTTGCATCACGTCGTGACTTGCGGTAGTTGTTGATATTGAAAGAAGTACGGAATAAGTGCTGATCCCAAAATAAGTACCGGTTTCAAATGCAATGTTCCTTTTGTTGGCACCAGGTGTGCTAGAGTTGAACGAGTAATGCGGATTAAGGGCTTAATTTAATTGGAGCTAATTTTACCAGTTTTTGGTCCAGTGCTCTAATCCATGCAAGACTAGATGCTCAATTATGGTGCAAAACAACAAACGAGTGTCACACAAACTTCTCGAAACTGTTGGCTCGACCGGAGTACCTTCAAGATAAGGAAGGAAATGAACACACGTGTTGTACTTCACAGTCGCCTCCTTCCTACGAATAGCGGAAGAGAAGCTCTCTAAGCCCACCGTGTGAGTTGCTAGCTTCTACAAGTAGTTCTATTCCTGAAATGCAGATGACTGGGGCAACGTTTGGGAACCTGAAAGACTGCCCCAGTTCTAGAGTCTTCTTAAGTCCTCATCGTTGTTTAATAAAATTAATTGTTTGCAGCTAGGATTGTGGAATATATGAAGCTTGTGGAATTTGTAGATTGAACGTTTGTCGTTGAAGGAAGAGTTCAGGTCATTTTTCTAGTGTTCTCATTTTTTATTTTCTAGTTCAAAAAATTTCTGTTCAGAAACAGTAAACATGTATCAGCGTATAATGACATTAGATATACGCGATTTAAATATACTCGATGCGCTAAATATTGATATATTTCGTCTACTGCTTCATTCGTCATAAGATACAATACAGTATTGCTGTGCAGTCGGCATTGTGGACCTTCTTCTCTCAACGGATCGTTGAAAGTGAACAAGAATTTGGTGCACTGATCAAAACTTTTGGAAGAACCACCGCATGTTCAAGGCCTTTGAGAACCGCTCCACGAAATCGCAAGTGCAAATTGCAAAAAAGAGCATCATCTGCACCAGTCAACTTACGTCGATGATCCAGAACGACCTGAATAGTTCCAAGCTGCCAAATTATATAACTTCGTGAATATATCGCGAGTTTTATACTCGAATTCGCTCCGCACACACCGTGAACTGAAACATCCTGATTTTCTGATGCTAGATGTTATGAATTGTGTATTCGAGTTATCCTGATCCAAGCGACTGAGTGCTTCATACATCTTTAAACTCGCCTCGCAGTCCTCTTTTTCTCTCTTTTTTTTCTCTCTCTGCACATCTTTGCTGTGCCCGATGGAGTCAGAGGTTCTTCTCAACCTCTCCGTATGCTTTTTGAGATTCGTTTCTCTGTTCTGCAACAATGACTTTTCGTTGGGAGTTCACTGGAACCGTCCGACAAAGACCGGAGGGCTACAGCTACTAACTTGTTTGTCTGAAAATGTTGGCGTAGATTGTACTTACTCTGCTGTCCATGTACTTATTGTATGAATTTTCATGGGGATCTTCACATACTTTTGTCTGAGTGCATGATAAATCGATGATTGGAATTTCCAAAGAATGAAGTTCGTTGTCAAGGAAGTTTTACAGCCGCACAGCGTTTACGCACGCAGAGCACAGTACAAAGCAGAAGTTTGGCATGAGGGAGAGGAGGCCGAGTCTGCTCAATCTTCCGACCATTCACTGGTCACGGGGTGGGAGGAACCACTTGTAGTGTGCTGAGGACAAGGCAGCTGGAAGATTCCTATCACGAAGGAGCGAGTCCAATTGCCGAAGCTCCCTGGTCTTCAGGCGCAAGTTACTGTCGTGGACTTTGAAGCTCTTCAGAGTTGTAGAACATTGAGAAAACAATGCGTGCGAGTTCTTGTCCAGGAGTTTTATAAATCGAGGTCGAATTGTGTGGAGAATGTGACGAACAGATGGAGCAGTCGAGACAACATTGCTCTTACTGAGCCCACAACCCACAATGACTCGGCTCAGCTGTGAACAGGTCTCTAGCTCGGTCACACTCCTTGACGTTGGACATCAACAAATAACTAAACCCAGACGATAGAACGTTCTACCAACCTCCATGCGACAGTGACGCAGGATCAATTTTGTATGAATAATTTCAAGCCACAGATTTCGACTCTTGACTGAACCAATTCCACTTACCACCACTCTCCGGTGACAAGGACACGTGAATTCCTGGCAAGCTCCGTCGAGCAGCGCAGACTCGCAGAGAAAGAAAGTACAGTCTCCATGTGAAGAGAGCATCACTATCAGATCTATGTGAATTCCTGGCAAGCTCCGTCGAGCAGCGCAGACTCGCAGAGAAAGAAAGTACAGTCTCCATGTGAAGAGAGCATCACTATCAGATCTATGTCGGTATCGTTGAATCAGCTGCGCCTTAAACCCTCGTCGGTCGATTCGAGTCAAGCACTGTGCGGTACGGCAGCCCGTAGTCGTGAAGGCGTTGCTAGCCGTCCTCGGTCTGAACGTCTCTGTAACTGTGCGGTGGATTCGAAATTCGAACCCCATGCACATCCGGCACAGCCTGCGCTCTGACGACCGATCACTTCTGAGGATTGTGAGGGATCTCGTTTCTCTTCGTGAGTCCGTCGCTGGATTGCGCCACACATGCATGCGCCATTGCAGGGAACTTGTGATTCAACCCTTACATCATCATCATGGAGATCTTGTACACACCGATTCGCAGCTGCAAACAGTCATGGACTCTAGTGTACACAATTGAGAAATTAACGATCTTACTTTTCACACCTGCGAAAAGTGAGGAGGGTCTGCATCCCAGCGTTCGTATCTGTCGTTCTTCCTCGAAAATGTAGTTTCCCTATCCTTCGTGCGCATGACTCATGGCGAATTCATTGCAACTTTCTTCCAACCCGCTTAGAAACTCTTCTCTATCCTTCTTCAACATTCTCAGCACGGCCTTCGAATCCATCCGACTCGCTGCGAGTCAGTAGATGCCAAATCGAACACGAGCTGCGACAGCGCACGAGCATGCTGCAACCTTGCATTCTAATTTGCCGCGGGCCGCCGTTACAGCCGACATGGTCAGTCGACAGGCGACTCATCAACCGTCTGCGCGAACATTTCAACTCAAAACCTGAGCCCGTTCCGCGCCGAGCTTTGTATCGGCTCGCTGCGCGCAACGGTGGCGTGACCCCAGCATCCGAATGGACCAGGTCGAAGCCTCGCACCGTCATCCCCGAAAAGCCAGAGTCTCATTCTATACCGTACCCTGTTTCCGCCACTGTGCACGAGGAGATTCTTCCTGACTGAACGGGTGGTGCCGAGCTGCTCGAGTTATAGCTACGAGACAGACCGAATCTGATGCGAAAGTCGCTCGCAGTAAAGGAAGGTAATGGATGGTAAAGATGAGCTTTGAGAGTTACCGGAAGGAAGAACGTGAACTTACTCCGCCATGATCTGCACACAGACCTTGTCCAATCACTCGTCCGCCAGAGAAATCTAGAACCTGCGCGATCGCCGTTTGCGGCTCGAATCCCTCGCTCGAAGACACTCAAGGACGGCCATGCTCACGCACAATTCAGACAATTCAAATCCACGACAATTCAAACGATGGCACGATCGGGCGAAGAGCCGAGAGCGGATGTCCAAACTTCCCCACAATTCCATTAGTTTGACTGCTTTCAGTATAATCAGCCTCGGTTCACAACTGCTATCTACCAACTTCTGAGGTGAGCATATTATTCTACATATTACACATGATTTCGACGTTAACTTGAAAGCTGATGGCGTCTAACCTGATCCACAAGTCCACCTGCCAGCCGATTGCATCTAAAAGGTGGCATGCTCTGATCCGAGAGCTGTATCACTCCTACTCCTACGACGATCTATGATGAACACGCGCGTGCGCATGTTGATAAGTTATAAACCAAACACACCGCTCTGTCTGCACGCCCAGATATGCTGGCCGATGGTGTACCAGGAGGTGGACAGGGTTCTCACCGCATATCTCGAGACTGACTGATCGATACCGTGAGTGTAGCAGCAGGCGTGATCAGCAGAGTACAAATCGCCCAAAGCAGGCCGGAGTTTTTTCCTAGTCGTGAAGCTGACGTGCTTGTATGGTACAAAGAGCTGGGCGGCGTTTCGCTGCCTTCGTGACAAAAGCCTCCTCTCCCGATCACGTGACGCTATGCCACGCTGATTCTCGAGACGGCCGAAGGCAGACCTCCACAGCCCACCTGAAGAATAATGAGACCCGCGTAGATGAGTTGACCAGTGAGACCTGCTCTACGTCCTCCCTGACGATGGAAATTCAGGAGAGATATGAGAACCTGAGCTCGACGAGGCGCTTGTTCGACATCCCTGGACGAGGAGACGAGTGCCAAGCCTGGATACAGTTCGCTCTCGGGAGGAACTTGTGAACCGAGTGGGCTGGACGCTTCTACGAGGGGCCGAGCACGGTCGGGCAAAATGTGACAGCTTGGGAGACAGACGATGGTGCGCGCCCCTCGGTCTACAATGAACAGCGCATGCTTGTGAGATGAAGGTCGGGCCGTGATTCGTGAAGACTCCATGCAAAGGTCCGGACGTAGGAGCCCTGGTGTCGTCGGCGCATTACTACTGCTGTACCGCGCACATGGTGTCCGTGGACCACTTGGCCTTCTTGCGGATCTTGCCTTGCCCATTGGCCAGGCTCTCGGCCGCGCTGTGCCCCGAGTACAGAGAGTGGACGGCGCCGGACGACGACAGCTTCGTCTGCTGCTGCTGCAGGGTCGACTTCTGAATCGTGTCCCAGAGGAAGTCGCGCAGGGTGCCCATGGCGCAATCGTAGCCGCGCATCACATTGCGCATGGTGTGATTCACGACCCGCGCCACCCAGACCTTGAAGAGCAGCTCCTCCCAGTCGGGATTGCCCTTCTCGAAGTGCTCGAGGAACTTCTGGTAGGCGCCGATCCAGGCCTCCTCGTCGGCGAAGCCCCAGCACGGCCACTCGCTCGCGTTCTGCAGCCCTTTGGCAAGGGCCGGATCGAAGTGCTGGTTGAGCAGCTCGCGCTGGCCCTGCGACCACGTCTGCTTGGCCAGCAGCTTCAGAGTCTTCTCGATGTCATAGCCCACCTTCTGCTTGACGAGCTCCGGCACGGCCTTGGCCGACTCCATGCGGTGCACGCCGTCAGCCGGCACCGCCTCGCGCTTGAGCGACTGAATCGCCGAGAAGCATTCGACCAGCATGGTGCGCAGGTCCCTGAGCCCGCCATAGAGCGCGTGCACCTTGCCCTCGGGAATGTAGACCTCGGCCAAGCTCAGGCCCTGCTGCGCCGACACGAAGGTGTAGAGCGTGTCGATGCCCCAGTCGCTCTGCGCGCGAACGCGCTGATCCGAGTACAGAACCTCGGCCGCCTTGCGCGTCAGAAGCAGCTCGCCGCCCAGAGGCTGCTCGATCACGGGCAGCACGGTGTTGGGCCACAGCAGGGCGAAGCCAATTTTCGTCACGAACCACGTGATCATGGCGTCGGTGCTGGACCGGGGGAAGTAGTGGCGCACCACATCGAAGCCCAGATCCGCCTGCTTCTCGGCCTTGCTGATCCACTCGGCGCTGAACGAGACGATGTCCGCGTCGTAGAAGTGCAGCCGCGTGAACTCCGGGTGCTCGAGGAAGTAGCCCAGCGCCGTGTTCATGCCGTCGCCCTTGCCGCCCCGCAGCGCCAAGCCGATCCTCTTCTGCAGCAGCAGGTGCACGCGTACGTTGCAGGATTTCTCGATGCTGGCCTTGGCGCCCTCAATGGCGAACCATGTCTCGCCGCGGCTGAAGCCCACGCACAGGATGCCCGTCACCGAGGGATGCGAAGCAGCGCACTCCAGATTACGTACGACTACTGCGACATCTTCCTCCTTGAATGGGAAGCACACCAGAGACATAATCCAACCGCTCTTCTCCTTCCCTGAGACGGATTCGCCGATCTAAACCCCTCCCTTCTCTCTGAGGCCTAGCGCCCTTCTGCTCGGCCGAGGGTGACGACGTCGACGACGATGCTGCGCGCACCTCTTCGCAGATCACAACACGTTACAATTCGAGGGGTCGGAATATTACTACTACCACTACGTTTCATGCAAGTCGACGCCCGAAGCTTCGAACTGCTGCTGCTGCTACTCCTACCTCCACCAACACCAACACCACTACTACAGCACGTCAGGCCTCAGATAGCGACACGCTCGGAGAATCTCTGGGCAGCGCAGTCACTCGGTCAATCAGTTGGTCAACGCTGGAAACCCACAGAACATGGATCAATTCGAGAGCCTCCACCACCACCTGCAGATCGACGAGCCGAGGACTGACGATCGGTCGTCGTCAAGGCGAAGGAGAGGAGAGCTGAGCTTGGAGCGAAGAAGGTGAGCGAGCTTGGCGATCGAGAAGAGGAGGAGGAGCTGCTGCACATCAACTCGGCTGGGGCTTGTTGCACAGTTTCTCAGAATGAGCCTGTGAGGGCTCCTAATGGCGCATTTATCTTGCTCCGGCCTCGACTCCCTTGACCACAGTCGCCCCCCCAGTCCGCCGCTGTCCCGCTCTGCCCCGCAATCTCGGGCCTAGCAGAGGATAGTCCCTCCGGTCAGTCACGGGAGCCCAGGGAGGGGGGCTCAAGCGCCGCATCTGTCCCTGGACGGAACGAACGATCCCTCCGCACGCGCCAGAAGAGATTCCTCAACGGGGAAGCAGGGTGGGCCCCACTCGGGCTTCGGAAGGACACGCGCCAGCCACTCATCTACTCCTTCATTCTCTCCTGGTCGGAGTGCCCGGTCCGGGCCTCGTTCCTGACCGTCTTGGGGCCACATGTGTTAAATTTAACCAGCGGTAAAAGGTCCGCACCCGGGAGCTGCGGGCATTTCTTCAATTTCTTTTCCCGGGCTGAAGGACCTGCTACCGCTAGTAGCTCTTCCGCCCAGCAGTCGCATGCGGGCGATGGGCCTTGCAATGCTGACAAGTGGTGCTCGGAAGGATCTCGAATCATGAGACCAGTGTACATCGTGACCGCCTCGCACTGCGACACAAAACTGGAATCGCGAATTTCGGGCATACATGGAAAGTGCCGCCGGCTGCCCGATCTAAGTTCCGCTGCCCGCGACTTATGCTCTCTTATGCAACTTAGGGCCTTCCGCCGTGGCCATTGAGCACGCGGCTTCGAAACGGCGTCGATGCCATATTCCGCTCACAACTATATTCGTCACCGCGACGTCGCGCTCGGTCAGGCGACAAATATTTGCAAACGGCGCCGAAAAGGCCTAAACTAAACACCACTCTCTATAACCGGGTCTCATCGAAACTCTCTTCCATGTCAATGGGACATGAGCGGGCGATATGCAGGGGTCTAGGAATAGCTACTGGATGCCATGTCCAATTCACTTGTAAGTAAACCGATCACGATGGTGTACACTAAGTACCCTCCAATTGTGCATGTTGCCAATTCGTAACGTAAAATATTGTCTAGACAGGTGACTTCAGGTTGTGTAGACACTTAGACTGACAACGTGCAGGTGTGATTAACATTTACCTGTTGGTAAATGGAGGAGCTGAGTGAAAACTGTGGGGCTTGAGGAACCCAATGATTCTCCTATTGAAAGAAACTATTCAGTCTAATATAAATTGTTTCATCTTACATCTGAAGTCTGCTTTTTGAGAAGTTGGATCTACCAAATAGGCCTACGGCGGTACATATAATCAGGAGTTTCACTTGTAGCGTGCATTGAGTTTTGTGCTTCGTTGGAATTGCATATGATAAACTTTTCTACTGTGGAAAAAAATCTAATCCCTTGCATGTTTCATATCTTCATCATTGCAGAATCCATAGATATATTTCCTCGATCCAGTGGATCTGAAGATTCGAGGGATGAGGAGATATTAGACTTTTGCTTCAGGAAAAGGGAAGTTTTGTTTTTAATATTTCTCTCTTATTTCTTTGACAGTACAATGCATCTATGACCACTGACTACATATGCATTTTAAGTCCTAGTGGTATTTTATGTGACTTTCATAATTTATAAAAATTATACATGAACAAGCCCTGGCGCTATTGCAAAGATATAAACTCTTTTCAGTTCAACATATATAGATAGGAAAGGCGTCGGACAAAGCAATAAGAAACAATATGGACAAACTTCAACTTACAAGAGTATATCAAAAGGATTTCATTTCAAAAGATTTATGAATAGAATTCATAATTAGAAATGATGGATCAAGTACTGATAAATTATAATCTGGTTCATATTGTTTTCTCATCAAATCTAATGACACTGAGATCACTCATGATCTAATAATTCATTCATTATATTTTTTGTTCCAATCCTTGTGATATCACATTTTCACTACTAATTATCCATAGTTAGCTCAACTCACATGGTCCGCAGATGGAGCAAACAAAAGTGAATTACGCATTTTGTGCTATTCACAAGTTGTGGATTAAAATGAACTATTCTCACTTGTGGTAAAGTATACCACAATTTGCCTAGTGTGTGTACTTGCTGCAATGTATAGTTTGGTCATGGATCAAATAGATGTAGCTATTGCATTTTTCTCTGAATTCTCTATATGACTAAAACTACATGATATGATCAATTGACTTTGAGAAGAAAGTTCAAGAGAAGTTGAGATGTAGATTGTTGAAATCATTAAATGCATTGAAGCAAACTTCTAGATAGTGGAATGCAAAATTTGATGAATTCATAAAATCATAAGGTTTTTCACGGTTTGTATGATCCTTGTCTAAACATGAAGAAGTTGAATAATAAAGTCTTCAATCTTATTATTCAATTGTTCTTCATGTATAACATGATCATCTTGGCAAAGAATAAATTTGACGATGACAGATGCAAGAATCAGTTGAACTTTAAATTCAAATTGAAAGATTTAAGTAAATCTAAAATGATATTATGGATGAACATTCATAAAAATTTGGTGCAGAAAAGTATATGATTAAGTAAGGCCAGTAAATATGTGCTTGAATTGTTTAACATGATAGATTGTACAATCTTTGACAACACATTTAGACTTTTTGCAGCTTAATGTTAAGTATTTGAGAGTGAAAGATGTCATGTGTTCCCTATGATAAAGTTGTTTGCAGCTTCATGTATTTGATGGTGTGCAGAACATTTGATATTGCTCTAACGATGGTCAAGGTGAATAGATACATGTCAAATCCAAAAAAGTTGCATTGAGATATAATGAAATGAAGTTTCATATAACTGAAAAGTATTAATGGTTTATTGTTTGATGGTTTATTAGAGAATGGCAAACTCTTGCTATGTTACGTTGATGTTGACTATGGACAAAATCTAAATAAGAAAAAATCTATAACTAGTTATGTGTTTAAACTTGGTGGTTGATGCATTAGTCAAAGATCTACCTTTCAAAAGTACTTAGCTCAATCTAGAACGTATTTTGAGTAAATACTTTTCTTTGCTTGCAGAACCGGCAAAAAAAAAGTATTTGATTTAATTGACTTATCATTGATATGAGATTGAAACCATATCAGAAAGAAGATTGAAAATCTTCTTTCTGATAATCAAAGTGCATTACATTTTCATGCAAACCAAGTGATGAACAGTAGAATGAAACACATCAATATCAAGTATCAACTTAATACACACGCAATTTTTGATAGAATTATTGACTTAGTCAAGATTAACGTTAAATTTAATCCAACTGATTTGTTACCAAAGTTATCTTTGGAGAGTTTTAGAAAACATTATGCTACTATGCATGTTTTACATGAATAGCACAAAGAGAGTGTACTATCATTTTAGTTAGCTCTATTTATTTTTACTCGATCATGTTTTGCTTAGTTTTAGGTAGTTTAAACAGTGAACTTTATTGGATTTCCTTCTAAGATTTCTCACAGAGTAATTATATAGGTTAAAGAGATTGTTATTTCCCCAACATATGTTAAGGGGTGAGATTGTTAATGTTAATCCCTGTCATGGGTGCTGAACTTGGTTTTAGGGTTTTGGCTCAACGGGCTTTAGGATTTTCAATACAAGTTGGTATAGGCTTTACTACTTAGTGTGACGAGCAGATTTGTTGCGTTGAATATTCATAGTAAAATCATCGAGTGTTGCAGTTGATGTAGCCTATAGGAAAAATTACATATACTTTGCTCTCTTATGTGAATTATTGTTTGCTTGTAATTGAACTCAAGAATCTTAACCAAATTAACGGTGTAAATCTCAATTGGTGATATATATAAAACAAAAATCCATTTTTGTAAAACATCAAAATATATTTTATGCAGATCAAGAGTGTTAGCAAAAACGAATTTTTATATCTCTTGCTATCCAAGTATCAAAATTTATACATTATTTCTATGATAATTTTTTTAACTTGATAAGTTATTTAGTCCAATCAAATAGTACCTAACAAACATGGTTTTTCATTATGATTCACATGTTTGCTCAAATCAATACTCATTGCTCTATGTATATCCAAATTTAGTGTGACTAATCCGGAGTTAATGTAATTAAATAATAAAATTCTTGAAATTTTTGCAATAGATTGTCTCTTTTATTTTGTAATAAAATATGCAAAAGAAAAAATCAACATTCTTCAATCCTTGGATGATTTCTGTAAGATGTAAAAATTGTAAGTAAGCCCATTTAGCCAAAAACGTTATTGCAATATTTTCATCTATACATTATGAACCATTTCTTTCATATAAGTAGATATTACTAATTATCTTTTTAGAAAAATATCATTTCAAAACTTTAAACAAGTAAAGATTTTTTATCAAAGAAATTCAAGACTATTAAGCTTAATATACTAAAAGCTTGAAAATAAAATGGATTGTTTGGAGAGCAACATGTAGCTCCATGTATACACTTGGTTTTATCCATATATCGATCGAACTTCTCATCCTTGTTAAACTTTGTATTGTATGGACGGTGAAAGAATATATTCATCATTGGGATTTAAAGGGAGAGGTTTGGAGTTCCTTTCGTTGTCGTTCTTTGACGATCAAGTGCCAAAGTCCTTGTTGACCCTTTAAACTTGGCAGCCAGCTCAAGGGTTAGATCTCACGGTTCTGGAGCTTGAAAAGGTCATGGGAAGAGGTTGCATCCGGATCTTGTCTAAAGGGCGTATGGAACAACCTAATTTTCGGGTTTATAAGAGCATATATTTAAATAATTTCATGACATGGCATGTATTACAGTGATGAAAACAGTACACGTCAAGACTTTTCACTAACTCCAATCAACGAGTATTTCCATAGAGTAGCAATTATGCCATGATTCCATTAGTCCATACATTTGGAATATCAAAACAGGTTAAACCCCTACAGTGAAGTTAAGAAAAATCTCTACACATGTTATGCATACATATATTTTAGCAATATGTAGCATGTGCCTACGCAAAATCACACCTTACTACCGTTCTGTTGCAACATACTTCAGATTGCATCAGTTTGCATGACCCATAAGAAAATAAAACTGAAACTCCTGAGCATGTATGATATGTAGTTCTCTTGAAGTTCATGTTTACATCAATTTATCATAGAAACACAATATTCTACACACAAAAAAAGTCCAAGATCTTTATGAGTGAAGCAAATCATTTTAATATTTTTGTGAGCTATACCTCGGAGTGCAATCTTTTCGCCGCGAAAACGTCTAGTTTGCCCACCGAAGTCTTGGATGGAAAGTAGAGGGGCCCACTAAGTATTTGAGAGTTACACAATGCAGGCTTTTGTTGGAATATAGCCCCTTTTTATCTGATCAGCTAGCTCGTATATGTTCCTAGATTGTGGCAAGCACTTGAACGCATAAAGTTCGAGTAGAAGCAGTTGTGCCTGCATACCTAGGGACTACAGCAGTAAAAACTGTCCAACTTCGTTAGGACCAAAAAGTACAAGATCATCCTATACTTTTTCATACAATAAGTATCGTAATCAGCTTACATGTCTCAAGGAGGAGAAAAATATGGAAGAATGACAAATTCTACGCAACTTCTCATGGCTGTTGTTGAGAACTACAAAGTGTGCTCTTGATTCTGCAAGGGCCACGTTTTCTTATTACTCACATGTCTTTCTTTGACTGGGTGGACATATGATTAAAAGGGTAAAAAGAGCTTAAAATTGGTAGCTAGAGTCGAGCCACTCACCGACAGACAAGATTATCCTACATGGGTGGGGTTTTGATGAGGTGTTTACTCTCGGAGTAGTGTTACAGATGCACACTCAGCCTATTCACTAGTCTACAGTAATGGATCCATCTTTCATAATGCTTGGAAAAACGATCCCGAGAAAGCAAAGTGCTCTTTACAGCTTTTGTTTCCCCCTGGAAAATTACAGAGTTCACTTTTTTAACTCTTTCTTACACCTAGAAGAAGGTGCTCTAAGAAGAGCGGAACATATTCTCAATGTTTCTTTCATTCCCCTACAAATAACTAATGTGAAGTTCTTTGAAATCTCCGTTCTACCTTCCAGCAAGAGAAAGATTGAAGCGCAAGACCGAGGTCATCTAGATCTCCATGTGACACGATCTCTTCATAATTTATCCTCTCAAAAGAGTAGAAACTCGGGCCAAGCTATAGGAACAGTCTACCTATTAATCAACAGCCAAGACAACTTTCGCATACATGTAGTGAAGTTTGTGGCGATATCTGTACACATTGAAATCGCATAAATCACATCAGCCTTCTGGACGATTGTTGGGGTTGTTAAGAGTTGAAGAAAGCAAATCTATGTGGAAAAAGGCCAACATTGGAGTCTATACTCCACAAAAGCATCCGTCCTTTCTCACCTCCTACAAACTTCAATCGGATTACTACATATCACGAGGCTCTTCATCCTACCTCAAACAAAGATACATATCTGCTCTATAAGTAGACGTCCGGTACAAAAAGGTTCATTATTACCAAGAACCGTGATATACCGATCCTGGATAATAATAGTGGTTTGGACTCAGATGACAGATTTGACTTATTGCCATAACCGGGAGGAGTCGTGCTCATTCTGTCTACTACTTTACCGAATGAAGAGTGGTTAGCGAATGCGAGACTGATTTGTCATCGCACGGGTTATTTGAATTCGAATTCTCACAACCACATGTCTCAACCCACATGTCCTAATTCAATGGAGGATGGGCTTCCAACTGATGGGCTACCCTCCTGCTCTTCGTACATCCATACCCGCACAGTGCTCTTACTTTTAATATGTGCAGTATGCTGGAGTCCCAAGCATCTTGGAAAGCAGTGGTGGCTCTTGAGGATCTCCAAGTGGCAATGGTCGAATGCCATGTGTGGAGAATAGTTTATAATTCCGAAAACAAATCAATCGGCTACACATGCAGCAAAAATTTACAGATGTGCATGCTGTTGACATGGAAATTAACTGAATACTCTTGATCCCCTAAAGCTCCACACTCCGATTTCCCTGCTGTAAGCAACCGCGATTTACTCTATGAAAGTTTAACTGTCACCCTCAGACAAGGACAGCGATATGATTACAATAGCTACACGATGAGCTACGAATTCCCCTAAGCAACAGAAAAGGAACTTCAGAAGAGGAGCATCTGAGGACGTACATCCACCAGCATTGGAGGAGTCCACCATCTGCAATATACAATCAGATCCATCTATGGTTTCGTAAATGTGTACAATATCAGCCTATGAACGGAGTTACAGGCTGATATTGTACTCTAGGTCTAGGCGGTACAGACACTAGGGTGAAGCAAAGTTGCTATATAGCTTCAAATCTTTTCTGCATACGAATGTGAACGAAAAGCTGCGTTAGCGTGTGAACCTAGAAGACCTGGAAACCAGAAATTTTCTTTTCTCACATGCTATCTCTGCAAATAAAACTGCAGCCGCAACTATTCTTTGGTACAGAGTTTAGGACCTACAAAGGTGCTAGTGTAGTATGTCTGTGACTTTTCCCTGTACTGGAAATTTCCTGGGCCTTTCTAATCACATGCCATGGGTCATGCTTTCAACGACTTGCAACTGCAAATTACTTACTTTGGCTTCGTACAAAATGCAAATAGGTGGAACTGGTAAGGCTTATAAGCTTTCTGTAACAGCAATTATAGAAAAGTCACCAACCTTTCAGACTGAAGGTACAGTGGTAAACTATCACCGTGGATGATATTCTCTCCAGGACCTACCGAATCAAACATTCAAACAGTATCCATGAATCTCTTTAGAATATCTACTCCTGCTATCGGTTGTGAATCTCTTTTCACAAGGCAGAGGCGAAATGAGCACAAGTGCGAGCTTAATGAGGACAGAAATGAATATCGAATATCACAACATATTCAGGAATAACAAGCAGTCTTTGAAGATTGCTTGATTCATCAAACGGCCGGCCGAAAAGGAATGAACTCATTTAGGCTGAAGTTTTGTCGATGTTAGGTGTTGACATCCTATCACGGGTATCTACAATGTAGGATCGTGTCGAAGGTGGTGGATCTTCAGACAAGACATATATACTGTCCGGTTTGAACTGTACATTTCTCCCTCCTCCCTCACCAAAAGTTATTCAAACATGATGCGATCGTGTGACAAAACAAATCTTTGTGAGCCACAGGACAGAGCTGAGGCAGTTCCTTCGTAGTGAAGTCATCTCTCCCCTGAGGATGGGCCAAGCATGATTCTCAACGTGACACAGATGCAGAAGTGAAGTTGTGAAACATGATCGGTGTCATCCCTCCAAGGACCTTGGAAGCTCAAGGTTGCTTGTAATCACTCCACATCCTCATACTCATTGCTGATGACGGCAAGTTTCAGCGTTGCTGGAATATATTGCGATCACAACACAAGTCTGAAGATTTTCTATATTTTGACTTTCGAGGTCGCTGCTTCAATTTTGTCTTATTTAGATATTGGAGAAGAATATCAGGAGAGCAGACTTTTGGGTCCGAGGGGACATTTTGGCAGCCTGTCATTGGGATTGAAATCCCTACTTCTTGGTGTTACGTCAAGTCAGGAGGACAGAATCAGACTTACTATCATCACATGACATCGGGAGATCTGCAAGCTCTTCATACTATGTAATCTAAGTGAATCTGATCCCTAGCTTGTTCAAGCTAGAGGGACAGCGATTGATTAGTGACTCGCATCGCAGTAGAAGGCTATGATGACTACTTGTGGCAAGGAACCTCCTCGAGAAGTCTTTTTCTCTAATCTGGCCAAGTCTTCAGCCATTATCGTATCAAGAGATGACAGCACCAGGTCCGCTTAACCGTCTCTTTCTGTCAATCTCTACTGACTCAGTTCAGATTACACAATTAGTGCCATCTTAGCTGGATAGTGACTTAGCTCCTTCTCTAGTCGGTAAAAGATTGGAAGTCAACCAAAATCGCACCTGTCACTCATCAGGTCTGAACCAAATACACAGTATGTATCGATCACATGGCATCGCTCGTGGGAGTAGGGACGTTTAGGAATTTGTACGAAGCTGAAGACCAGATCAATTAAGAAAAGTCATGAGACTTGGATTGTCCACTTCTCGCATCTGTTGTCAGCTCTTGAGTTGATAGATACCTTCCACCTTGCGTCCTTTTCGAGGGACAACACATGAAGCACGCAGGATATGTCACAAGTGGATTGTGCAGTTAAGGCTCAGAATGTTAGATGCACACGCGGCACGGATCGTAGTTCTGTCTATTGTTCTATCGATTCTTATATTCTTTATGTTGTGGTGATTGGCTTCCTCACGGAGCCTCTTCTCACCTTCACGTCATGCTCAATCAAGGACCTGTCGCAGACGGTTGTTACCTTCACACACCTGCCCATAGGCCTCTCAGTTCATGCTGATCCCCCACCATTTCTGATGGTGTGAAAATATGAAATGTTTTTCTGATGTAAAAATAATAATTTAACCGGTGGCTCTGCTTCAGAATATGCAAAGAGACTTCACTTGGATGACATCGCTGATGCCCGAAGGAACAAAGTTTTCAGCTCATGATATTTGGAAGAAAAATGGGGCTTTCAGCACTGACCATGTTCAACAGTGAGATTAATGTGGCAGTCCACGCCTCTCCTGCGTGCTCGGAACTCTTTAGAGGCAAGCATATTTTCCTGCAAGACGGAAATCGGGATCAGATCCGACAATGATTGGGTGTGCAAGTTTCAAAATTGGCTGACTTTGTCTCGAGAAGCCCACCTTTGAGCAGTAGTGTGTAGTATATGATTTCTATTTGAACTGGGACCAATTTCTCCAGAATTGGAAGAAACGTAATCAGAAAGCGTAAACATAATTAGCTCTGCGATACATAAAGGAGCTGCTAGTAGCCTCAACACAATGCATACAGAGTTGATGTGATCAGATATGCCACAATTTTGTTCTTATCTGGGATTAGCGCACAACGGATTCTTCCAGAAGTCTGGGATGACAAAGACTTGGAGCCAGATGTCCAGAACAGTCACATAAACTCCCTTTCACACAGAGGACTGCCCAATCAAGAGCTCTGGATAAAAGAACTACTCACATGCTGGCAGAAAAGTCACGATATTCAGCACAAGATTGATGGTGGAAATCGATCCTCAACTTTCTAGCTCGTCACGGATGATCATCATCGTGCTCCCACGAGAAGATATTCTGAACCCATGGAATGCATCGGCCAATTAGCAACAAGCTGCTCGGGCTAAAATACTCGAAAGCAAAGTCTTTGGTTCACTTTCAAGGCCTTCGCTGTCAACACATCCGCAAGCGACTACCAGCATCTTGGACCTTGATGCCTACTCTAGTTAATGCTGGATCCTTCATATCCTGATCGAACCTCTTCTGATTTGTACTGCTCCACCACTAAAAACGAGTCCTAAGTATCCAGTTGATATGTGGGGCCGCCCGCCCAGCCTCGACAAGTTGGGCGTCAATCAGATCCATTCTTGCTTTCATCACTCGACACGTGAAATTCTCCGCCCGCACAAGCATCATTGTATTTGTTTGTTGACCTCTCGCGAGCTTTACCGCCATACATCCCATGCTGAGATCCAGTGTGCTGTTCAACATGAACACAAGGCTTGTGAATTCTAGTAGTGTCGATTAGGCACGAGTATTTTGTCTCATGGAACTGTCCATGATATTTTGCATGCGTAGGTAGAGTTTGTTAGCTCCAATATAGCGAAAGATAGTTGTCGATTCAATAACCTTTATGGCATGGTTGGTCCTTCAATACAATCTCTTTGGTGACATCGTCATGCAGTATTAGATCTGGCATGAAAACATGCACATTTATGTATTGTATGGAGTGGTCAACATCCTACTGATATACAATACCTCAAGCTAGGAGTGTTTTTAAGACTGATTTAGATTGCATATAGGCTCATCCTTGACACTTATGTGAGACATTAGAATACTGAATCTTTGCAATAATATTTATCCCATGAGATTTCACATAAACAATATTTCTCTCTGCTCATGAAATCCATTAGAAATCTACAATCTCCTTCCATGATTATATGTAAATATACACTACATTCATTAGGTCATCATTCTGTTTATGAGCAAGACTAATACATTTTTACTTGAACTACTTACTTTTTTTATCTTAATTAGATTAAACTCATCTATCTTTGCAAGAACGACCAGGGCATTTGGTCTAGTGGTATGATTCTTGCTTAGGGTGCAAGAGGTCCCGAGTTCAATTCTCGGAATGCCCCATTAGCAAATAAAACCTCTGAGCTGGATGTAAGTCTGCCTCATGTGCGTGATTACCCGCAAATTACTTTTCACAATGATTTTTATTGTCAACCTTTAGAGTAAAATAGGTTTGATCATTCGGAAGTAAAAACATGCTGAATTTACTGGCCTTTATTTAATCAAATTTTTTTTGTCAAATCTCTGCAAACTTTTAATTTTATTCTGCTTATAAAGTCATCCAAATTTTTTAACCCGCAAATTACTTTTCACAATGATTTTTATTGTCAACCTTTAGAGTAAAATAGGTTTGATCATTCGGAAGTAAAAACATGCTGAATTTACTGGCCTTTATTTAATCAAATTTTTTTTGTCAAATCTCTGCAAACTTTTAATTTTATTCTGCTTATAAAGTCATCCAAATTTTTTATCTTCAATATTCACCGATTTAGATACAGTATTGCAGGCAGGTATTCCAGTAGATAATTGTATGTTTAGCGATTTTAATTTTCAATCTATAGAGTAAAATAGGTTTCATCATTCGGAAGTAAAAACATGCTGAATATATTGGCCTTGATTTGATCAAACTTTTAATTTTATTCTGCTTATAAAATCATCCAAATTTTTTATCTTCAATATTCACCGATTTAGATACAGTATTGCAGGCAGGTATTCCAGTAGATAATTGTATGTTTAGCGATTTTAATTTTCAATCTATAGAGTAAAATAGGTTTCATCATTCGGAAGTAAAAACATGCTGAATATATTGGCCTTGATTTGATCAAATTGTTTTTGTCAAATCTCTGTAGACTTTTAATTTTATTATGCTTATAAAGTCATCCAAATTTTTTATCTTCAATATACACCAATTTAGATATAGTATTGCAGGCAGGTATTCCAGGAGATAATTGTATGTTTAGTGAAATGAGACGGCACGGGGAGTGTCGTGATGAAACTCCCCGTGCCGTCTCATTTCATCACGACAGGTTACACAATTGATGTAATGGTACCTTGAGTTATTCAAGAATGTCAACAAGCTTTGACATCCAACATTACATTGTTGGGGGCGCAGTAACTTGAGATCTAGTCCTGTCCTATAGATCTAGTGATTTCCGGATGGCCATGTCAGTATCATATGCGTGCTAGTCGTGTAGAGGGATTACATGATTCCAAATGACCAACCGTTTTTCAAGATGCAGCGAGTGTGATGGACAAACTTATTGTCGATAAAGGTTTTGCTGCGTGCATATGACTCTATGCAACACAACCATACTATAACAATACATAACACTTCAGATGTTGGGCGACTTTCACAAGTGGTGAGAGTTGCTAATTGATTACTTATGACGGTGGTGAACCGAGTGGGATAGCCTCGAATGGCGTTACCCACGTTTGTGAGTTTTCCCGCATTACATGCTTATAGATCCTTGGTTTGTATGAGACACTCATGTGTAGCAATTGATGGAATCCAATGGAGATGAGCACGAGCGCGTCATGAGATTTCCTACCGATATAACGATGGTTTCTTCATTATTGGAGGCTGTACGAGGTCATGTGTTAGCTCATACAATGGATCTGAATTATTTGACCTTGATTGTAAACATTGGTATGGCTGAACAGCGTCGGCTGCGAGTGACAGCTAATGTGAGTACCCCTTTGATGAGTGAGTTGTCTACCGAGATAGTAGAGTCATATGGAAGCGAAACAAGTGATAATTCACATCCTTGGAGTACATGGCATGTGAAATATCACTTGTCTAGTTGTGATATATTTTGGTATATGTACGCTCTTGTTCCATATATATGTGTGTAAGTATGGCATGTCAGCAACCTAGGTTGTATGACGATATGTATTTGCATTACATATTTGATAGCAATAATTTTTTCAAGTTCATTGACAAAGTCATGAACTTTTATATAAGAACAAGATTGCACTTCTTCCAAGATCAATCCATATTCATCATCATAGTGACGTATTTAAATATATTCTTCAAGAATGCGGGCATCAATTTTATTTTATTTTATCTTGCAAAAACTATACTGATTTGATTTAATGCTCTTCTAATTACAATTTTGGCTTATCTCTATCTTTTGATGTAGTGTTTTGAATTCGTCAAAAATTACCTTGTTTCTCTAAATTTTGATCTTGAAAAAACTGCAATACATTAATAAGAACTTTTTTTTAATCACATTTTTAAACCGTATTTTTAGTCTTTAATCTTTTCCACAATAATATCAGTAAATGTGAATTTATACTTGTTAATCCATAGAAATTTGAATAAAATAATTCTATCCATGGTTGTTGATTTATATTATGGTGAAAAAATGAAAAAATTATTTTGAGTATATTCATTATGATTAAAATTAACTAATTATGACTCATTTTAATTATCAAGAAAAAACTCATGTGAAAATTCATTATTTTTTTTCTAAAATTCATGAAGAATGAATTACCACAATTCTTTTCTAATCAAAGATAAGTAAGTTATAAGTATAAGTTTAACTAAGTCTTTGAGTTATCGTAGTTTTTTGTACATGACACTTTGACAAACTAAACCTCTTCGATAAAAGATCATATGATTGTAATTTGAGCACTCCAACAAAAAACATTTTGTAGATACTTATTAGTGTTATTAGTTAATCAACTCTAGAAAATGACATAAATTTTCTAACAAAAATGTCAAGATTTTTCACTACATTTATCATTTTAAAACTACAAACTTCATGTTGTGGAGATGCTACGTACTTAAAATGTATTTGTTTGAATCTGCGCGTATTTTGCATGAATTTATCGTCAAGACTCATTTTCATGTTTTTGAATGAGTATATTCATTCTGCTCTTCTATGTAAATCTAACTTGATCACTTCATAGTCTATCTATATAAACTTCATGTGTATTTTTTAAAAATACATCATTTTTCCCCATTTTTTTCTTTCATAAATATAGCTTATTAAACTAGTTAGTACAAGAACTTCATTGTCACACAATATCTATAACCTATTTGATGATTTACTTGGAGTAAATGAGATAGTGTTCAATGTCTAGAATCCTTGCTTTCACAACGTTGACAATAATGACTAGATCAATCAAACCCCACTATGAATATATAAAATTCTAATTACCCTCCACCCTTCAATTAAATAACCTGCTGCTGGTTGAATTTCTTTTGGTTATCTATTTCCAACATCAAGTTGTATGATTTGACCATCCTATAAAGCAATGGTGGTTGCGTATATTAAAGTCTCAAACCAATAACCTCAAACTTCAATTGAATTATTCAAGACAACGAGAAATAAGATATCTCGGTCTTAGATTCTGATTGCATTGTTGTTGTTTTATTACTTATTCATACTTATGTGGTTTGATTTTATGCCTTCAATCCAATACTATAAAACATAACATACTTCATTTTTTAAGGAGCAAAGCATTCTTTATAATACTAATGATATTCATTACACTTCAACTTAAGTTATGAATGAACACGTCTCAATATATCAAGATATTTTTCTTTGATGTCCATCAATTGAAGCACTCTGATGATAGTTGATCAGTGATTGTAACTAAATGTCTTGAGAATCATACACAACTCTTACACTTTGTTCATGGAAGTAAAATAGATGCACATTTTTAATTCTTCAATTTCAGTAATAAAAGTCATGTTGAGCTTTTCATCCGAATACATGATGCTCGCGTGATTTTTCTTTCTTGGTGAAAAGATTAGATCACATCTTTGACGTTGCTAAGACATCTACCAAAAAGAAATGCCAATTGTATGCATCATGTGTTCAAACCCTAGAAATCTCTTCAGGAAGTCGATTGTAATCGACCTTGATTATAGGCAAGATACATCCCCAGAAATAACCTTTCAAGATTTGTTTCTTCCGCATTCAGATATATTTGCAATTTTACTGCCTTAAATTCTCAATCATGACACCGTTAGATAATAAAAACACATGATGATGTAAATCTAAAGAAATTGACATATCGAAATTTCAGTTATTGTACTATGAACTGTTGGTTAGTTTCAATTCACACCACAAACACATCTATACGCAACATAGAGAGAGGTGACAGACAAGATATTAGATTCAACTCTACAAGGTATGTCCACGGATTCAAAAATGCTTTATTAAAAACCTTAAGTTTGTGTTACAAAAAGTTAAACTAGCTGTTATACAGTGTGACAAATTAATATCAGTATCATTGACTAGAGTAACATTAACCATAGTTGACAAGACCAGAAGTAACTAATAACAAAGAATACACATGAATAATCATCGTTTAATCTTGTAATCAACTAGTACTAGATACTTGGTTTGAGAGATTTGTTGGGCCAAATATGAGCCAAAGCTACAATAATGAATTATTATAGCCTTGCAGTTTTATTGAGTTATGTACTTAGACTTATAGTTAAATGTAAAGTCTATTAAAGGCTTTTTATTTTTCTTATTCTATATATAGCATTAGAATCTGCATATCACAAGAAAGAATTAAGGCAGTTGATGATTCTCCCAAACTTGTGTTATTTTAGAACACGTTATTTGGAAATCTCAATTACCGGTTGACATATTCATCATATCGGGGCTAGCCACAATATGACGTACCGATTGATGTCGCGGTCCCATCCATTTTTTTGTTTTGATGTTTACCAAAAGACCTTCATGGTGGTCCATGCTCGATAGATCTCTTCAGCCGTTGCTTTCGCTGCACAGCATGTCCAAGGAGAAGTATCATGAGAGTGCGTGTATTCAAGTATGAGGAACTTTGGATTATTGATGAAAGCCTCCAAACCGGTGACGTGATATGCAAATCGTGACACGCCGATAGATGATGAAACTCATCATTTCGAAGAATTTGTGTTCTCGACTTGCTAATTCCTGAATGCGACAGTTCGAAGGGGACTTCGAGAGAAGATTCCTGGTGGCGAAAGCTTTGACGCCCGTTTCAACCAAGATCTGTCCACGTTGCCAGCTGAATATCCTGTAGTCTGACTAAGGCTCATCGTACTCAAGCGGAACTCGTCAATGTCATGAAGTTAGAGAAATTTGCTTGATGGTACCCCATCAGAACGCTGATTGCTTGATGGGACCAATACGTTCCATTTTACCCGATGGTACACCTCCACGGATCACCGTCAGTTATGTTCTTGTAACTGCTTTGTTTTCATTTCAATAAAAATAAAAATTCTTCCCAAATTTAAGTTTTTTAGATTTCCCATGGCTCCCAATCTTCATTGTGCAAGAGTCCAATCTCTCATGTACCAGAATCATTTTACAATTATAATGTATGGGCGTAATCTACTTACTCATTACTTTTTTTTCTAAAATTCTTGGCCGAAGTAATGTAAGTTGCGTACTTCGGTCAGTGAATTGATTGGGGAGAAGTCACTTTTCAACAAAGAGCCGAAATGATTTTCCTAACCCGGATCGAAAGCACTTATAAGAACTCGCAGTAGATAATCAGTGACGGTGGACTCATCTGCCGTAGAAAGGAAAATTATAACGTATCGTGTCCTATTAAGAAAATTTCTCCAAGAATTTCCTTCGTCTATCGAGAATTCTTCTTTTCTCCTCAAATGAAATTTTCTCGTGTGTCTGACACACGTGAGACGCTCGAAAACTCAAGGTCCTTTGTTGTTTTCAAACAGAACCGAGCGGTCCTCTCACGTGTCTGAGAACTACAAACTATATAAAAATTTCTCCACCAGAATAAAGACCTTGTCATGTCGGGCTCTGGCTGCCATGACCATCAACGGCCCTAATTGCATACATTTAATGAACAATTATTTACTTCTGTTTTGTCTTCACATGGTGTTTTCTGCTAGATTCTACTGAGGCACGATAATACTCCTTTGAAGAAATCCTAGACCTAACATATTCACAGGAAACCAAAGGAAGACCTTTTCTTATGCTACCACGATTGACGAAACAATGTAGTCACTACTCTGTCATACAACATTCTTTTGATTGGACATGCATATACAGCTGGAGAGATGTGAAGTACTTGCATGAAAAGCAAAGCTTTTTGACTTTACGGTGGAGATTTGAGAGTCAAGCATCTCTCGCATCACCGACCTATTTATTATGTTACAGAGTTTTGGATTTACTTGCAGTTCAAGAGTCAACTGAAGAAGTAATCTTGTTTCACCCTGATATTGAGATAAGGTATCGTTTTCCAAGCAAACAAGTACTCCGTATCATAATCTGACTGACATTTGTGAACTTTATTATTGTATAGAATAGGAATAGTGAAAGTATGTTCCCGTTATGTACTTTCCGCTTAAGTGCATATCCAACTTAGATTCTCTAAATGTGTGCTTAAGTTAAATTTCAGTATACTGCTTCTAACTCATTGGATCATACCATTATGTTGTTGATGACATTAATGAAAATAGTTCAAATTTGTTTTCGGTTACATCTAAGTTATATTATGAAAGGTTTTAAGTTGAGTTATCTACTAGATGGGATTCCATCAAAAACCTAACTATCCTGAAACAAAACCTTGGAATTCGCCACATCCATGCCATGGAAAAGAGAATTATGAGGCCCTAGATCACTAAACCGCAACCTGCCGAACTCCATCGCCACTCGTGATGTTTCTGGAGAGAAAATGTTGCAGCAGAGGCAGGAGAAGCTAACCTCCATCGCCGTGTCTCTTAGCAGGTACCAAACCACACCACTCGCAATGGTTCTTGAGAGCAAATGCAGTAGCAAAGGCAGGAAAAATTGGCTGAAATTGACCCAACGATTACAATGGACAAAAAAATTGGCATGAAACAGAAGTTCACGATGTAAGAACGCGTTTTATAATTTCACGACGTTATGCCGTCAATGTTATCCCATCGAGTAAAACGAAACTTGATGGGTCCCATCAAGTAAATACCTCATTTTAAGTTTGGAAACTACTCTCTATATATACTGAGTCTTTAACAAAAAAATGTTTAATTGTATCATTCTTTTAGCTTTACTAACATTTTTTTGCCATGTTTTCAAATCTCTTCTAATGTAAATGCAAATGTACTCTGATAAAAACTATTAAAATAATAATGCTTATAAAAGATCTTTATCTGACATTACTCCTACAAATATGTGATGAAATGAAATATCTTTAAGACATTTTAGGTTACAAAAGTATGTTTGAATTTGACAATGTAACAACATATATTCCTAATCAGATGTGTGTGTAATTTATATAAAGCTAATGCAAAATATGTATGAAAAGGTAATGAAATAATGTGATCATAAACTCATGTCTTAATAAAAATATCATCATATTTCTTGATTATAGTTCAAATGTCAATTTAAGTAGTATATGTTAGATTGAAGTATGACTTCTATGGTTTTGATCAATTTTGCAAATAGGTTTTTCATTATCGAGTATTTGATAATGAAAAAGATCTTTTATAAGTATTACAACAATCTTTTTTGATCATTTAAACAGTTTTGTATCATACTCATCTCTTGGATTTTTGACATATATATATATATGATTTTATTTCAAAAATTTTAGAAAGTGTGTAGATTACGCACATGTTATTACTATAGAATTTTTTCACAAAGCTAAAAGTTACAAGAATAATAATTCAAAATGCTTATTTGCTTATATAGCAAATGTTGAATATATATGTCATGGCTTTTGATTCACGTGTAAATTCAAAACATATATAAGAATGTTGATATTTGGCTTTAAAGTGAAAATAAAAAAAAAATTATTTGAGATTTTGATTTACTAAATATATATACATATCCCTATAAATTTCATTATCTTCATTCATAGATCATTATACACAATTTGTGTAAAAAATATATTTATATTTATATTTATGTCTAGAAAAATTCATTGTAATTTTAAAATGAAAATTCGGAATTTTTTGGGTAATTTATTGATATTTTTTTAATCATGATATATTGAGGTTAACTCTGGTTAAGGAGTTAATCTCAGTTAAAAGTTAACTGAGGTTAGTTAACCAAGGTTAACTGCACATGTAGCTATTTATAGCTTAGAGTGGTTGACTATCTTGGGTATATATACCCCGAGAGTGATACGAGGAACTCACTTGAAGCAGTAAACTTTCTCGAGCGTATTCCTCATTGGACGTAGCCCCTTAGGGTGAACCACGTTCACTTGTGTCTCTGTGTTCATTATGTTGTTGGTTTGCTAGTCTAAGAGATTTAGAATAACAATTGGTATCAGAGCCAGTTCTGGTTCAGACTCTGTGTCATAAGAAGTTTTATGAGATCAAATGTAGTGACAGTTCTTTCCAGCGGTTCAATGTCTTTAAAGTTGTGAGTTTTTTCTTTCTGTTTTTCCAGCTTTTTTGGTGTTTGGCACTTACAGAGTTCTGTCAAAATCTGACGTATATTTTCAGTGACAGTTTTTTACCGTCAAAATCTGACGGGTTTTTTCAGTGACAGTATTTTCTGTCAAAATCTGACGTATATTTTCAGTGACAGTTTTTTACAGTCAAAATCTGACGGGTTTTTTCAGTTACAGTTTTTTTTTTACAGTCAAAATCTGACGGGTTTTTTCAGTGACAGTATTTTCTTTAAAAATCTGACGTATATTTTCAGTGACAGTTTTTTTTACAGTCAAAATCTGACGGGTTTTTTTTTCAGTGCCAGGGTCAACTTGGTTTATCTCAAGTTCAAGAGCAGTTCGAGTATTGAAGTTCTTGACAAAACTATCAACAAAGTTTTCAGTAGAACTTTGAGTTTATATCTTGAAGTTTAATAGAAACTATCAGAAAAATTTTTCAGTAGAGGTTCGAGAGCAAGTCTCAATGAAATCGTTTGAGAGTGTTTTTTGAAACTTACAGTGGTTTGGAGTTTCAACTTCAACTTCGAGCTGACTCGAAGATCTTGTGCAGATTTTGTTGATTTCCAACTCGTCTTGTTGGATATTATCTCTATAATCTCCGGAAGAAGAAAGTAGTAGCAGCGGCAAGCGCTTGTTCAGGGAGCGGAGGAGTAAAACGTCGAGCGAAGGAGAAAGGTAGTGGCGAAGTCCTCCCCGGCACGGCCGACCGCAATGTGGCAACCCCGAGCAGCGGTGTGGGTGGTGGCTGGAGTGTCCGAGCGGCGACCCCACGGAGGAGACACCCTAAACCCTAAACCCAACCTTCCCCCGCGCGGTGCGCATTTGACAGGCGTGAGGAGGGATTCACCTCCCTCCGCACGGTGCGCAGCGCAGTTGGCAGGCCGTGAGGAGGTGCGGAGGATTGCGGAGGTCGGTGGCAATTTTGGTTATAACATCATACCTTTCAATGGACACGGTGATTATTTGCTTTGGGAAAAGCAAGTAAAACTCAAATTACGATCCATGGGTCTCACTATATGCCTGGGAGAAAAACCTTCTAGCATAAACGACATTGAATGGGCTGCTGCTCAGGACCAAGCAAATTGCACAGTGCTGGCATATCTAAACCCTACTATACTCAAGCAGGTTGATGAGTACTCTGAGGTTTTCAAGTTGCTTGATGCGCTTCAGCAACGATTTCATCAGAAGAATCCAACGATTGTGATGAACACTTACATGCGATTGTTACGGTCTACTATGAAGCCAAGCACGCGCATACAAGACCACATTCACGCTTATGGAAATCTATTGATGGATCTTCGGAATATGAGATAGGAGTTTACTGACACAAAGAAGGCAATGCATCTTCTTCACTCATTGCCGTCTATCTATCAGACACTATCAAAGATTCTTCTTCATCGTCAGAACACAACAGTCACTTACAACGAGGTTGTAAGTGCCCTTCTGACCGATGTAGTTGAGCAGGATTTACTGTCCCCTTTTGTCCCATCCACTTCTGGAATAGCACTTATTATGGCAAGAGGTCAGTCACAACCGAGAGACATCCATGATTCACGACGTCCAGGCTTGAAGAGGCAGAGATCAAAATCCCCTAACCGAAGGAAAGTACAATTTATGGCTCAATCATTTGACAAGAAGAAGGTTGTTTGTTGGAGCTGTGGTAAGAAAGGCCACATCATGAAGTTTTGCCGGATGACAAATACAACCTCCCCTTCAGTGGCGAACGTTGCTGAACATTTTGATACTGAGGCGAACAATTTGTACACGGATGCCCTATGATGTCAGAGGTATGCCCTCTGCAATTCACCGCAAGTTGTTGGTGATGTATGGATTCTGGACATTGCTTGTTCTTATCATATTTGTTACAATAGAGAGTTCTTTTGTACTTTCTCCTTATCAAACGGTTCAGTTCTTATGGGAAACGACCAATCTTGTAGAATTGAGGGTGTTGGATCTGTAAAGATCTGCATGTTTGATGGTGTCAACCGTACGTTGAACCATGTTAGGTTTATACCTAACATGAGAAAGAACTTGATCTTTCTTGGAGTGTTGGACTCACACGGCTTAGAATGAAGTTCTAGGCATGGCGTGTTAGATGTCAGATCATGTGATAAGAAGGTTATTCTTTGGGGATACAAGCATAATAATCTGCACTTGTTAGAGGGCATCACCATTTGTGGCGAAGTTCACTTTACCAGATCTTGTGTTGAGATGTCTCATGTATGGCATTCCAGATTAGGCCATATGAGTGATCGATACATGTCTCTTTTTGATGAGAAAAAGGTATTACCCGGTTTGGGTAAAGTTGACGTGTCATTTTTTGAACATTGCATCATGGAAAAACACCATAGGAAAACTTTTGGCCTTGGAACTCATAGTTCCAAGGAGATATTGGAGTATGTACATAGTGACGTGTGGGAACCCTCTCCTGTTGCCTCACTGTCTAGAATGTGGTACTATGTCTCCTTTATAGATGATTACTCCAAGTATGTGTGGTTATATTTTCTCACTCACAAGTCGGAGGTGTTTTCAACTTTCAAAAGTTGGCGCATACAAGTTGAAACTCAGACTGGACACAAAGTGAAATACTTGCGGTCAGATAATGGTGGCGAGTATACTAGTGAAGAATTTCAGAGGTATTGTACAGAGGAGTGGATTACTCGCCATTTCACGACGGTTTATACTCCACAACAAAATGTTGTTTCTGAACGACTCAATCAAACAGTGTTGGAGAAGGTGCGGAGTATGCTAAGCGAATCTAGTTTACCAGGGGAATTTTGGGCCGAAGCTGTCAACACCGCAATTTATTTGGTAATCCTTTCTCCTTCTAGTGCAATCAATTTCTCAACACCGTTTGAATTGAGACATAAACGGATGGCAGATTATAGTCGCTTGAAATTTTTTGGTTGTATTGCTTATCCTCTTATACCTAAGGAGCATAGGACAAAATTAGATCCTACATCCAAGAAATGTCGTTTTCTTGGATATGCTAGCGGCGTGAAAGGTTACAGGCTATGGGATCCAATTGCGAGGAAGATGGTTGTTAGTAGAGATGTTTCTTACAATGAGCCTAGCTTACTGAAAGAGGGGGAGAATGTGGAGGCTAACAAAGGGAAATCTTTACTCGCGGATATTGTTGTGGGGGAGTTTGATCATTCTATCACTAATGATCAAACACATGAAGAAGCACCGATACATGTGGAGCAAGTTCTTGAGGAACAAGAACTACAAGAGCAGGCTACTGTTGGTGAGCCTATTGCAACAATACCAGACGAGAGAGATCAAACGGAAACGTTTACTAGGAGATCACAACGATCTAGTAGAGCGCTTGAGAGATTTGGTGTATGGGCCAACTCATCCATTCTCAAAGATCGTAACCTTGATTTTGAAGATGAGTATGGTATGGCGTTGATCTTGGAAGAAGGAGAACCCTCTTCATACAGAGAAGCTCAAGCTTCGGTCAACAAGCTTGAATGGAATGCTGCCATGGAACGGGAGATGCAGTCACTGATTGACAACAAGACTTGGGAGTTGGTTGAGCTTCCTAAAAATCAGATAGTGATTGACTCCAATTGGGTGTACAAGCTGAAAGACAATCCAGCAGGAGATGAGGCAAGAATCTTCAAAGCTAGATTGGTGGCTAGAGGTTTCACACAGGAAAAGAGTGTGGATTATAACGAAGTTTTTTCGCCTGTAGCAAAATACGCTACAATTCGTCTGGTATGTGCACTGGCTGCAACATTCAGTCTTGTTATGGATCAGATGGATGTGGTAACAGCTTTTTTCTATAGATATTTAGAAGAGTAGATCTACATGAGACAACCAATTGGCTTTGAGGTCAAAGGCCAAGAGAGGTGGGTCTGTAGATTACTTAAATCATTGTATGGACTGAAGCAAGCTCCTAGGCAGTGGAATACACGTTTTGATGAGTTTATGATGGCACAAGGTTTTCTACAAAGCATGTATGATCCTTGTGTCTATATGAAGAAGGTGGATGATGAGACTTTCAATCTCATCATTCTAGTACTCTACGTTGACGACATGCTTATCTTGGCAAAAAACCAATCCGATGTCGATGAATGCAAGAGCCAGCTGAAGTCTGCATTTAAGATGAAGGATACTATGCATGGATATTTATAGAGATTTTGAACAGAAGAAGATATGGCTGAGTCAGGGCAAGTATGTTCGCTGTATACTTGACAGGTTCAACATGGCAAATTTGAATGGAGTATGGACTACTCTTCCGGCACATTTTAAACTCTCAGCAGCTCAATGTCCTACAGATGCTGTGGAAAAGAGAAGAATGTCATGTGTTCCCTATGAACAAGCTGTATGCAGCCTCATGTATTTAATGGTGTGCACTAGGCCTGATATTGCTCTAGCAATGGGGAAGGTGAGCAGATACATGTCGAATCCAGGAAAAGTTCACTGGGAAGCAGTGAAATGGATTATGAGATATCTGAAGAATATCATGGATTATGGCTTATTGTTTGATGGCTTATTAGACAATGCCAAGTCCTTGTTTGGCTACGTTGATGCTGACTACGGACAAGATTTAGACAAGAGCAGATCTACAACTGAATATGTGTTTACACTTGGCGGCGGAAGCATTAGTTGGAGATCTACCTTGCAGAAGTGTGTAGCTCAATCTACAACAGAAGCTGAGTATGTGGCAGCAGCAGAAGGGGCAAAGGAAGCTATTTGGTTGGGTAAGCTTATCATGGAGTGGATTAACACAAGGAGTGGTCAATCTTCATTGTGTAGCCAGAGTGCTTTACATTTGGCTGCGAACCAAGTCATGGATAGCAGAGTAAAGCACATCGACATCCGATATCACTTTATTAGACAAGCAGTGTCTGATAAAACAATTGAGCTAGTCAAGATTGATGGTAAATTCAATCCAGCTGATGCGTTGACCAAAGTTATTCCTTTGAAGAGTTTCAGGCAACACTGTGCTACTATGCAAGTTGTGCATAGGGAGCACGAGAGATATGGTTCTTAGTTACCTCTGTATATTGTTATTCTATACTCTTATGGCTACGACTTAGTTTTAGTTAACTCTAGTGTAAAGAGGTACATTGTGATAAGTTTCCATCTAGAACTTCCCGCGGAGTAATAATATAGGTTAAAAATGTGACTATAATTCTTTAACATGAGTTAAGGTGAGAGTGTTGAGTTACCTCTGTATATTATTACTTTATCTTGGTATGAGAGTGATAATATAGGTTAGAGGTGTGACTGAAATTCCTTGACATGAGTTAAGGTGAGATTGTGAACTTATCTCTGTATATTATTACTCTATCTTGGTATGAGAGTAATAATATAGGTTAGAGAGGTGATTGAAATTCCTTGACATGAGTTAAGGTGAGATTGTGGAGTTATCTCTGTATATTATTACTCTATCTTGGTATGAGAGTAATAATATAGGTTAGAGAGATGACTGAAATTCCTTAACATGACTTAAGGTGAGATTGTTGAGATTACCTCTGTATATTGTTACTCTATACTCTTATGGTTACGGCTTAGTTTTAGTTAACTCTTGTTTAAAGAGTGATCTTGTGATAGGTTTCTGTCTAGAACTTTCCGCTGAGTAATAATATAGGTTAGAGAGGTTACTGAGACTCCTTAACGCGAGTTAAGGGGGAGATTGTTGAGGTTAACTCTGGTTAATAAGTTAATCTCAGTTAAAAGTTAACCGAGGTTAGTTAACCAAGGTTAATCGCACATGTAGCTATTTATAGTTTAGAGTGTTTGACTATCTTGGGTATATATACCTTGAGAGTGATACGAGTAACTCACTTGAAGCAGTAAACTTTCTCGAGCGTATTCCTCTATGGACGTAGCCCCTGAGTGTGAACCACGTTATACTTGTGTCTCTGTGTTCATTATATTGTTGGTTTGCTAGTTTGAGAGATTTAGAATAACATGATACTATGCAAGAAACAAAAGCATCGATGAAATATTTTGCGAAAAAAATGTAGTATATATAAACTATTAAGAAAAAATTCTGTTGCAAATTTTTTTAAGAGTAGATAAAACTTGTGAATTGAAAAGTATATAAAACACATATCAGAAAATTGTTGATTATTATTACACGAATAAATTGGTTAGAAAGTAAAAAATTATACATTTTTATTTTAACACATAATTTTGAAGATAGATGAAAATGAATGTGTACATTTTATTTTTTTAATTAATAATAAATTATCAAAATTACAATTGTAGAACTATTAACCAAAAAATTCATTTTAACATTTCATCTAATATTTTTGCAACATATATTTTTGTCAATTGTAAATTTTTAAAAAATCAGCATTAAGCTAAACATTTGATCAAATTTTTACACTGAAAAAAAATAAATTACAACAGCTCAATTTGAAAAAAAAAAATTTAGAGGAAAATTTTCTAAATATTCACTCTACTTGTATTTATTTTGTGAACATTGATTGGATTCATATAATTTGAATGTTTGTTCAAGACGATGTTTTGAGTCTTTTTTAACAATGTGTTAAAACATTGAGATTTATCTTCATTAATTTGTGTTGATGCATGACTATTCATGTTGTGATGTAAATTGCATGTGCATGATAATTATCACAATTTATGCAGGAAATTTATCTTATATAATAGCATATATGATGTAAAAACTAAATATTATGAGGGATCTTAATGTTAGTATTAACTCAAGTCTTGGATAAACTTAAGTTAATCTAATTTGAATCAGATTTAAAGTTAGACTTAATTCTAATTAGGGTTGGATTTAAGATTTCTACCATGAGTATTAATTTAAGTATTGGATTAAACTCTAATTATCTAATTTGAATCGAACTTAAAGTTTGACTTAATTCTAGTTAGGCTTGGATTTAGGATTTCTGCTGTTAGTATCAACTAAAATTTTGGATTGAGCTATAGTTAACCTAATTGTATTCATAGTTAAGTTTATGTTTAATTCTAGTTAGTATTGAACCTAGGCATATATGCTCTTGATAATTACTCTAGTCTTGGATCAAATTCTACTTCATCTAATTTGAATTATATGTAAATTTAAGCTTAACTCAAGTTAAGAGTTAATGACATAAGATTTATGCTATTAATATTAACTCAAGTCTTGGATCAATTTGTAGTTAATCTAACTTGAGTCAGAGTTAGATTTAGGCTTAATCCTAGTTAATATTGGACATATGATCTCTGCTGTTAGTATTAACTCAAGTCTAGGGTTAATGTCTAGTTAACCTAGCTCAAATTAGGTTTAAGACTAGTTAGGTTTTTTGTTATCATGTATATATAGGATGTTGAGATTCAGCTCCTATAAAATATTTTGTAGGTTTTCAGTAAAGATGCCGTTGTTTTACTGAAAGTATACTTAGAGTTGCGAACTATATATATTCCTGTCAATGTAGTGCTTGCGAAATTTTATGTTCATGGATTTTATGAATTTTCCTGCATGTCTTGTAATATCTAATTGTTATCTCTATCATGATTAGATTTGCCATTGCAATCAAATATTATTAGCAGTAAACATAATGCTTGACATAATAAAGATAAGACTACAACAATTTAAAATCAAATTCTAAATGAGTAAGATTTAGTTGTTAATAATGTAGTCTTTTATCTTGTAGACTTTAAATAGGTTTCAAAGTTAAATGCAATCTTTCATGATTATGCAAAATATGCTTGTGAATAATTTGATAGCATAAGATTATTTTGAGTAATAAAATTATATGCCATACAATCATTTTTTTTGTTTCATATAACAATGCCACATGGTATATCCTAATTATCAAATCATTATTGACTATTAAAACCTTGATAATTTTATTCAACTTAACACAAACTAACTTTTTTTTGCAGATTTTTCTCTTATCGAGAATTCAATACTAAATTCTTAAAGTAGAACTTCTATTCAATATTTGACTTGACATAAATAACATTTCTGTTGGTTCTTTGGTTCTCTTTCTTATCTTCATAGAGCCCGCCAACCATAACTTTTTTTGCAACGAGTGATATCTTTTATATCCATGATGCAAAAGATATCTTTTATATCCATGATACTTCCTTAGATCACAAACTCTACATGTCAGTACATTGTGAAGTCGTAATAATATGTTTCATGACGTTTTAGAATCTTATTATACAAAAGATTTGATCACAATAGAAGGGTAGGAGAAGAAAGGAGTAATTTGAATATTATATAGAGTTTTTCCTTTCAATGCTTAAAATATTTGATCAAAACATAGAAGAAAGCAGTAAATTGGAAATTACAGAGACTTTTTCCTTTGATTACGTGCATCTTATCTAAAGAAAGCAGATTACACTTGTTCTCTAGTAATTCTCGATGTTTTGATTTTCACCACTTGTACCGCTATTGAAACAAAGATCCAACCCTTATACTGCGTACCCCTTTGACTAATCTCTTACTCTTGCAACAAGCTTTCACAATGTAATGCGATACCTTAAATATCTTGATTCTCCACATCAACGACCATCAAAGCAAATTACAGATCATGGGTTACACACATGGGTTCCGTCCCTGTATCTAGGTTAAAATAATTAGTACCGGTTTGGAATAGGAGCCTCGAGTCCTACAAGAGATCCGTCTGACTGTACCTCTCTCCGCCGACGACGCTCGATCAAACCAGAGTCCAGACTACGGTCAGTCATAATGGTCAATGACACAGATCACGGTCATGCCCCCGAACGGCTATATGCCGCAGGAGCAACGGGAAGAAATCAAAATTTGAAGTGTACGACCGGCCAGCGCCCGTCGCGGATCACTCAGCGGAAGATCCTAGTCGTCGGCCCCAACCACTGCCTGTTGCCGGTGGCACATCGTCTCCCTCCAGAGTACTTCCCGTCTTCAAAAAGGCGTCTCTTTCCCGCTTCAGCCATTCGTCTGTGCTGCGACTTCACTCGAACCCCGTTCCTTCCTTCGTGTGTTGATCCTCTGCATAGGTCGATAAATCGTCATTCGAGTAGCTCGTACTTCACCTCCCTCACCTCCTGCACCTCTTCGTCCCTCCGTCATTCATTCGACTCACTGTACTCTTGACTCACATTTTCACTCCAGAGGGCCGACGATACTTCCACGTTAACGACATTGTGAGTGTTTCGTTTGTTCTGTCTCGTAATCGTTTCGAATTATATTGTTGCAACTCACGCTGGAGAGGAAGGAGGATATTGCTTCTGCTGCTTGTATTTTGAACTGAAGGCTGAAATTCCAAGCCTGAACGTATCGTCGTTCGAATGTAAGCGTATGCGAACTTTTGACCACGCGTTGAGGAATGGTGATGCTGACATTTTCTTCTGTGTGTCGACGCAGGTTTGAATAATGGAAACTCCTGTGCGCAGGATGACACGGAGCCAAACAGGTTCCGGTCCTTCGTCTGCTGGTAAGAATTGAGTTATAAGTCTGCGTAGTTTTGTAGTGTGTGTGATGGTATCGTGCAGTCTTTGACATTTCCTCGGGAAATTTTGAAATAAGTGTTCAGTGTAGCTAGCCGCCAAGTCTTCCCTGTGCAATACTTCTCACAGTTTGATGAGCGAATTCTACGTGTCTGAGTTTTTAGTTCCGAATCCGTCGTGCAGTGAAACCGCCATCATCACGCACAGCCAGCAGTACGAAGAAGAAAGCTGTGCCCCGACGTGCACTCTCTGATCTGACTAATGATTCCCCGATCTCCGGGCTCATGCCCTCGTCGATGGGAAGCAACCTATACGAGTCCACACCAAGATCGAAGCTGAGACCCGCGGATTGTAGTCGAGGCGAAGACGTCCTGCGTAATCAAGTGACGAATCTTCTGAAGAAGGTGGAGAGCACAGCGGCTGCTAAATCTCCTCTTCTCTCTGACCTGCAGCATGATCCGGAGGCCTTCGAATCCCCGATGAGACTCGCTGCGCCTACTCCGGCCAATACTCCAGCCACTGGTTCATGGCCTTCAGCACAAGAAGCCGTCACTGTCACTCTTCCGGAGAGGCCATGCTCGAGTTTGAGGCCCACGCCTTCCCCCATTGCTATTGCATCACCGGTCTGCCACCTGGAAGTGTGTCTTCCACTCGAGAAATGCAACAGCTACGAAGCATACGTCGTCTCTCCATTCAAGATTCAAGATGTATGCATCTCCTCCCCATTTCTGCAGCAGAGTTTATTTACGCTGAACCTGTCAATTTGAAGTACTCTTTAATGTTAGCTGACTTAGAATCAAATTGGTATTCAGATTGAATCAGAGCAGACATCAGCAGACGAAAACGACTACCAAGACAGCACCGAAGAGGTGCAAACAACGACGCGCACTCTACAGTTTGATTCACCCGAGAGGAAAGCTGAAATCCTCTCGACTAGTGACGAATGTACACGCACTAGGCTCTTCGACTCTCCCCAGAGGTTCCCCCTGGAGTCGGGGGAGGTTTCGTCTCCCTGTTCTCAGATGGACGAGGAAGATGACTGTGGATGGTCCGTCATAGTCAACGTCAATTCACCCGAGACGAAGCTTGACGCTGGAGCGCAGGAGGATTACGAAACTTTGAACTTCATAAATAATGTGATCGTCGACCCAGAGCAGCAAGCTGAGAATCCTGCCATCTGGGCCCGCAGACCATCTCCGAGGAAGGAGATCGATGAAGAATTTGATGACTGCGAAGATTATGAAGCGTACTCGGAAGACGAGCAGGAGGCATCTCTGGACCAGAGCGCCCCTCAGATATTGGATCAGGCTTGTGAAGAATTGTGCAGAGGCATCAGCCATATTTCCATGGGCGAGGTCGAACTGAATGGCGTTCCCGAATTTCAAGGCAAGCACGTGCGATTCAACTACAACAGCGATGACGAGCTAGAAGAAGAGATCGTCAGGGACAAGAAAGTCGATTCTCCCAGTAAGATGAAGCTCAAGGGCTGCCCTACCCCGAAAGGCAAACATCTTCGATTCTCTGACGAGCAGGATGAATGATTGAGGTCCGAGTATGCATAGCAACGGTAGAATTCGTGCACACTCGTTCAGTGTGCCACACAAGATTGGGGGAACCTGAATTCTCCTGCATCGGAGCTTTTGAGAATATTTAGTACCAGGAATTGGTGCGGTTAGCGAAAGCTACCTGCTTACTTTCAGAGATAGACTTCATTGTCTTCCGCATTTTATCAAATTTTGAAGGAAATACTTTCCCATTCTCTGTCGACATATCCTCGTTCACATTCATACTTCGTTTCAAATGCGTCGAAACTAATGGTATGATGTCCCCTGTCCAGTGACGTGTGTGTCTTGTGGACCCGATACCAGCCATTGCTACTGTACGGGCTCACTCATTTGCTCCCAAAGCTTTGAAAATACCAATACAGGACGTACATAAGCATATAATTGTCGTTATGCCGCAATAAATTACAACTTAGTACCTATGTGATATAATAGGGCAATTGAGTAAATAGTTTTTAACAAAATATATTTCTCAATGAACCAACACATATTCGATCATAACACATTATTTTATCTCATAACTTACAATGCGACACATACGTTTTCAACACTGAATTTTTCGTAAAATATACACATAATTTATTACTAAAATAAATGAAATGACATAATGAAAGATGAAAAATATATAGAAATTATATAACCCATTATAAATTAAAATTACAATATAAATTAAAACAACATATTTTTTTTAAAAAAATATACATCATTATATCAAACGAAGATAAAATATATCCATGGATATATTATAATTTAGTATAGATAAACATCTATAATATACTATATTTCATAATAAATCAAAACTTTACAGACAATATTTTCGATAATAAGTATGACAAAAATAATTAGGCTTTAAGTTCTATGTAAGCATATCCATGCTTTTTATATTCTTTAGATAAATTTATTTCACCTGGATAACAAAATGACATGACACTTAAACATATAGATTAAGATGTTTAACTCAATTGCAAATTAATTTTTTATGGATATGAAACTATCGAAGTGAAATCGAATTATTTTATTATTTTTTAGTTGTTCCAAAAAGTCACACAAGTAGGCGGGAAATGGGCTCAGAATGTGTTAGGAAAGTTCCACATCATGCAGCTTCTTTGAACTGCCCACTGACTTGAGAGTATTGCCTCGTCATTCAAGCGAGTGAGGAGGCAGGCAGAGTGAGGAGCACCAATGAGTAAGAAGGATATGGATGATAGTCTTATTGAGCTGAAGAAGCAAATTCAGGCATGGGGGTTCGACAATAATGATTTGACTGCATTTATTGAGAGGTCGAAGAAGAACATCCATGCAACGATGAACGCCATACTGACTTATCTATATGTGTGGCATGAGTGCCTAATTATCTCCCGATGGCGCGATCAACTCATGAGCAGTGGCATCAGCCCGCATAATGTGTCCGGTTCATCGTCAGGATCTGGTGCATTAATGCCATCGGCAGCTTCTACGTGAGTCTTGGAGCTGAGCTTTGTAGGCGAAGTACTGATGAAGAAGCGAAAGCATGGAGTAATCTATGGATCTTATCAATGTGTATCGCAAAGCAATACCAAGAAAAACTCCAATCCTCATGACAACGCAATGAAGAAGGCGATTTTGATTTTGGGACAGGAGGCTATCGCCGAGCTGAGAACAAAGTGGGACACAATGAATACCAAATACGGAGGCGAGGAATGGCAGCAAGGAGAAGGAATTGTATTGGGTCTGATGCATCAAGGTCTATATGATAACGGTCATTTGGGCAATTAATCTTGTTGGTGGCAGCCGAATAACGCGTTTGAGGAAGGTCGTGAGGAGGGTATCGACACACTGCACACTCGTCGGCCGACGCAGATCCCAGCGCACGCTCTCACTGCGGATCATGTGGCTGCATTCGTTGGCGTGTGCAACAACTGAAACCTTGAGGACGGATTTCCATGTGCACATCGACGACCGCGCCAGTATTTTGTTGAAGAGTGCTTAACTTGGACTTGGTTGTGGAAGGAATATTTTGATAAGATGATGGAAATGAATCGTCGTGTGATGAGCTACAGCCAATGGACTCAATACGTTAATCTGAAGTATCCATGTGTTCGATTAACAAGGACGACAAAAGACGTTTGTAATGGGTGTGTTTGCATTCATGTTGAGCTTGACAGAGATGATCTTCCGAGTGAAGAACACGAGTTGTTGCCTTTGGAGAAGACGATGCATCTATCGGCAGCGATTGATCAGCGACGGACAATGTCTACGTTTGTTAAACAGTACATTTCCGCCCATGCGCCAAAGCAGGCCATCCCAACGACGATCATCAGTGATATTTTTGAAAAACCACTTTTTGTTTTTCGTCGGAACTAGAACATTTTTGAATAGTAAGTACCGCGGTAGCAGCTGTAAATAGCAATCGGTACGCAAAGCCAGAGTAAAAAGAGTTTAAGCAAAGCCAGAGTAAGAGCAAACTTCACTTTGGCATTCAGGGGAAAAATCCCTTCGGGATTTTTCCCCTGAATGCCAAAGTGAAGTTTTGTTACTTCGAGTAAGCCTTAGTTGTAATTCAGGTTACGCTGCAGCAGGTGCCTTCAGGGCAACCCCTGTAGTATTTCTGGGAATGACAAGTGCCTAAGAATTCAAACTCTTCAATAGACTATTATGGTGTGCTACTAGATCGTTTCTCAGTTGAGCCTCTCAGTTCGGACCTGTGTTCTCTGCGCATTTTGTGAGTTGAGTGTGTTGTTCACCGCGTGTGAGTGACTTCGATCCGAAGTAGGAAGTCCATTCCGGGTTCCCTGTGCTAGCAGAAACTAGTGAAAGGGTTGTAAAAGCCGAAGTTGGGAGTCACTACCCGCAGATTCGCTGAGTGTACTCGCGAGAGACTTTCCCCTGAAATCTTAAGTAGAGGTCATAACCGATCTCTGAGTTGTGTTTCGATAGTTTCAAGTGTGTGTGTGTGTGTGTGTGTGTGTGTGTGTGTGTTGAATGAACTACGCTGCATTGTGCGACCTCCGAGTGATCTCCGAGTGGACACTTGCAGTATTTCTGGGAGTGACATTCGTCTAAGAATTCAAACTCTTCAATAGTATGTTAAATGTGACACTTTGTACTGTGTGTGTTGCCTCTGTTCCTGTGGGTTTGTTTCTACCACTATATTGCAGTTTTAGCCTTTGGTGGGTTATTACAACCTCCAGCTGATAATAAGGCTATCGAACATAAAGGCGTGCCGGTGATCCAGATTCAAATTGAAGATTTTGGTGGCAGCTTTGCGCTCCCTCACTATGGGCACCAACGTCCCTCTGCTGATTATTTTAATTCCAATCTCATGATGCAGAACTTCATCATTGCCGACATCACGAATGACGCCAACAACGTTCTGATTTATGATGAGCGCGGCCAAGGCAAAGGCACAGACGCGCTATGTAGCCTTCGTCTCCTGTATCATATCGGTCTTCGTCGCTTTCATCGGCAACGTGGCAGCATTCCGCCGAAGATTTTGTTATTGATTCTCAATAACTTTGTGGGTCAAAACAAATCTAAGCTCGCGTTCATGTTCTATGCCCTCCTTTCATTACTTTTCTATGATAAGGTCGTCATTCACTATCTCATTCCAGGCCACTCGCTCAACACGGCTGATCGTGTCGTTGCTTGGTGTCGAAACAAGATGCGCGACGTCAATTTGTACAGCACCGGTGCGATTGTATATTTGTTGAATGACATCAAATCTGTCTCTACCAAATTTCTCGATCATCGTTCAACGACCTGACCCTTCTTCGGCGAATGGAGCCCTTTACTCACCAAGTACTTGAAGCCGATGCCGACGAACTACACGAGCCACTACTATTTTGAAATCAAGAAGGGCGTCGTGGAAATGTGTCATCTCGCAATGACGCCTGATGATGAGTCGATGCACTTTCCAATGATTTTGCCCACAAATATTGATGATGTTCGTCATGCGATTTTGTTTGACCTATTCGGGCCCGACGTCAAATCCATTGATGATATCGAATCCATTGATTATCTCCAGCTGCCCCAACTTGAGGTAAAGTCGCTGACGGAGAAGAAACTGGTATCATTGTTTCAAAAGTACTTCTCAATTCCGCCTGAGTTTCTCTCGTACTATCCTGCTATCCCTACCGAGGTGGCCGCCACAACAGATATTGCGGGTGGCGATAGCGGTGATTTACCAGCTGTGCCTGTAACGCGATCAAAGAAGGCAAAAATGAAGGCGGTCGGGGTTGAGAAGCCAAAGATCCGTCTTGGGCGCCCGCCCAAGACTCCCGCGATCCTCCATGGCTAGACTACTGTACTGTCATACTTTGACAAATAATAAAATCGAGTTTGATGTCCCAATATCATAAGGGCACCAATAAAGTGCATTGAACCCGATTAGAGGTCAATCATACCATTATTGACGATGTTATTGAGCTTTTGCGAGACCCATGTGTTTTTGGCGACCTGGTTCTTCGCCAATAGGTACATATATCCCTCAACATAATAGAGTAGAACATTTTTTTTCTAATTAGCAATAATTCCTGTTCTAATTGGAATTCTGCAATTTGTAAGTTCTCATCTCTGGTATTTGAAATATCAATAATGAGAATTAAAATGCTTCAATCAGAGATTTACTTTGTTTCAAACATGTTACTCTTTATTTACACTACTGGAATTATAAATTATGAGTGATACACATCATAAAATATTCTATAAGTATGTACTACATCGAAACAAAAATATAGCTGCATAAAAAGATAAGATCAATAACTCTCATACTCTAGATTTTCAAGACCAGAAAAATTTGCATCATAATATAGAGACTTCAATCAACTCTTCACACTGAATTATGTGCTAGAGTTAATTACTTAACTGCTAGAATGAAGTGTGGTAGTAGTATTACATCATCGTTCAATTGTCACTCTTAAGCTCTTTATAGAAATTTTTTCAATCAAGTGCTAAATTCCATGGCTTGATATTTACAAGTTTCTAATTCTTTTATAGATATACTTTATGTTTTTATTGTCAACTTAAATTTAATTTAATTCAAGATCAATTGAAATATAAGTCTATATTCAATCAAAAATTTAACTTGTCATAACTTGAGTATCATGAATTTTTGTAATCTCATAACGTAATCTCCATGTACCTTTCGTAAATACACATGATTAAAAATTGTCAACAATTTAATTTAATTTTAGATCTAAATTGAATTTCAAGATAACAGCATTTTCAATGAAATTTAGCTAAAAAATATATAGTTGCAATGCACAAGTTTACATCTTTAAAGTAAAAAAAATTTATCATATATATCAAAAAGAATAAATTAAAATAACACAGTAATTATTTCATTGAAATTCATAAATTTTTCCATCAAAAGATTCATATTTACATATAATACCAAAAAATTAAATTAAAATTAACAAACACATCATCACACATCAACAATTAGTCTATGTCATAAATTGGTGAAATTAACAAAATCATCAATTCATACATGATTATCACATAATTTTCATTTCCAATTCGAATTTGATTGTAGTCAAATCTAGTTTGGTGAAGTTGATCAAACAAATCATCCATACAAGTTAATAGATATTTGTTTTTCATCGTTTGCTTATTCAAACTCCTATAATCGATGCATAGTCTCGTAGATACATCTTTATTCTTCACAAAAAGCACTTGAGTACCATAAGGTGAATTACTTAGTTGAATGAATCATTTGCTCAACATCTGCTTCACTTGAGCTTTGTAATTTTCCCAATTCGTCTGTAGCCAAACGATGTGAAGCTTTGCAAGTAGGTGTACTTCAAAATATCACCTCAATTTTGTGATCTACTCGCTTCTTTGGTAGTACTTGTTAACGTAAAATCAAGAATCATTCAAGCGAAGTACAAAGACACAAGACACTCATATAACGTGGTTCATCCTCGAGTGCTACGTCCACGGCTGGAACACTGAGCAGGTTTACTGACAAGTGAATACACAATATTTCAGCTCCTCAAAGAAGCCTTGGCTTTGGGGGTATATTTAAACCCAAAGCCAGCAACACACATAACTATAAATAGCTAGAGCCTGAGGTTACTCCTTAACCGAAGTTAACCTCCACAATCTCCCCCTTAACTCGTGTTAAGGAAACATTAACCTCTGAAACCTATATTATTACTCAGCATGAAGTTCTAGACAAATGTCTATCACAAGGTCCCTCTTTATACGAGAGTTAACTAGAACTAGACCATAGCCATGATAGGATAGAGTAATAACATAAAGAGGTAAATAGAGTTACTATGCTAACAAAGTTTACATGTGCTCCCCATGCACAACTTGCATGGTAGCAAAGTGTCGGCTAAAACTCTCAAATGGAATAACTTTGGTCAAAACATCAGCTGAGTTGAGTTTACCGTCGATCTTGACTAGCTCAATCGTTTTATCAAACACTGCTTGTCTGATAAAATGATACCTGATGTCAATGTGCTTCACTCTGCTATCCATGACCTGGTTCGCAGCCAAATGTAAAGCGCTCTGGCTATCACAATGAAGATTAACCAAGCCATGCTTCAATCCCATTTCCATGATAAGCCTATCCAACCAAATAGCTTTGTTTGCCGCTTCTGCTGTTGCCACATATTCAACTTCTGTTGTTGACTGAGCTACGCATTTCTGCAAGGAAGACCTCCAACTAATGCTTCCACCGCCAAGTGTAAATACATACCCAGTTGTAGATCTCCTTTTATCTAGATCTTGTCCGTAGTCAGCATCAACGCAACCAAACAAGGATTTGGCATTGTCTAAGAGACCATCAAACAATAAGCCATAATCCAGAGTACTCTTCAAATATCTCAAAATCCATTTCATTGCTTCCCAATGAACTTTCCGTGGATTTGACATGTACCTGCTCACCTTGCCCATCGCAAAAGCAATGTCCGGCCTAGTGCACACCATCAAATACATGAGGCTGCCTACAGCTTGTTCATAGTGAACACATGACATATTTCCTTTCTCCACCGCATCCGTAGGACATTGAGCTGCAGAGAGTTTGAAATGTACTACCAAAGGAGTACATACTCCTTTAAAATCCATCATGTTGAACCTGTCAAGTATACGACGAACATAATTGCCTTGACTCAACCATAGTTTCTTCTGCTCATGATCTCTATGTATCTCCATGCTTAATATTCTCTTTGACTCCCCCATATCCTTCATCTTAAATGCAGACTTCAACTTACTCTTGCATTCATCAACATCGGATTGATTTTTTGCCAATATGAGCATATCATCAACATAGAGTACTAAAATGATGAGATTGAACGTCTCATCATTTACCTTCTTCATGTAAACACAAGGATCATACACACTCCGAATAAATCCTTGTGCCTTCATGAACTTATCAAATCGCGTGTTTCACTGCCTATGAGCTTGCTTCAATCCATATTATGATTTCAATAATCTACAAACCAACCTCTCTTTGCCTTTGACCTCAAAACCAACAGGTTGTCTCATGTAGATCTCCTCTAAATATCCATAGAGAAAAGCTGTAACCACATCCATCTGATCCATAACAAGATCAAATATCGCAGCCAGTGTACATACCAGACGAATTGTAGCATACTTAGCTACCGGTGAGAAAACTTTGTTGTAGTCCACGCCCTTTTCTTGGGTGAAACCTCTAGCCACCGACCTAGCTTTGAAGATTTTCGCCTCGTCTCCTCCTGGATTACCTTTCAGCTTGTACACTCACTTGGAGTTAATCACCATTTGATTGGTAGGAGACTCAACCAGCTCCCAAGTCTTATTGTCAATCAGGAATCCATCTCCCGCTTCATTGCAGTATTCCACTCAAGCTTATTGACCGAAGCTTGAGCTTCCCTGTATGAAGAAGGTTCAACTTCTTCCAAAATAAACGCTATACCATCCCTATCTTCGATATCAAAGTCACAATCTTCTAGAATGGATGAATTTGCCCACACACCAAACCTTTCAGGAGCCCTACTAGCACGATGCGATCTCCTAGTAGACATTTCAGGTTGATCTCTGTTGTCTGAAACTATTGCAATAGGCTCATCAATGATAATTCGCTCAAGTTCCTCATGTTCTTGATGAACCGGTGCTTCTTCTTGTGACAGATCATTAATGATATAATGATCAAACTCTCCCACGATGATATCCGTGACTGGAGATTTTTCCTTGTCAAAACGAGGAGTCTTAGAATTCTACCCCTCTTTCAATAAGCCAAGCTCATTGAAAGAAACATCTCGACTGACAATCACCTTACGTGCTAGTGGATCCCATAGCCTGTAACCTTTCACTCTACTAGCATATATAAGAAAAAGACATTTCTTGGACGTAGGGTCTAACTTAGTTTTGTGCTCCTTTGGCGTAAGAGGATAAGCAGTACAGCCAAAAACCTTCAAGCGGCTGTAATCCGCCATCCGTTTATGCCTGAGTTCAAACGGTGTGGAAAATTGGATTGCACTAGAAGGAGACAGGTTTACCAGATAAACTGCGGTGTTGACGGCTTCGGCCCAAAACTCTCCTGGTAAACCAGATTCACTTAGCATACTCCACACCTTTTCCAACACTGTTCTGTTGAGTCTTTCAGAAATAGCATTTTGTTGGGGAGTGTAAACTGTCGTGAAGTGACGAGTAATCCCCTCCTCTCTGGCATCATAGACTGTGGGTAAACACGTCTTCCTCTTCAGAGTGAAGATGCTCTACAACATTTGCCACTTGAGGAAGATTTGCATCTCTGATTTGCATCCGACAGTCCTTCTTGATATGGCCATTCTTGCCACATCTCCAACACACCAAGTTCTTCAAGTTCCTCTTGTTAGGGGATGGAACCTGAAAATGAACTTTCCTACGCTGAGGGGATCTCGATCTCTGCCGCTTGAACCCTGTACGTTGCAGATTGTCCTGACCTGATGGTTGCAACTGACCCCGGATCATAGTATGTGTAGTACTTGAAGTGAATGGGCGAGAGAATGACAACATCTCCTGTTCCACCGCGTCTGCCACAAGAGCACTTACAACCTCGTTGTAAGTCACAGCCTTGTTATCACGATGAAGTAGAATCTTTGATAGTGTTTGATAGGAGTGAGTCAATGAGTGAAGTAGATGCATAGCTTTCTTAATGTCAGAAAGCTCCTCTCCCATACTTTGAAGATCTACCAACAAATCTCCGTAGGCGTGAATGTAATCCTGAATTCTCGAGCCCGGCTTCATTTCTAAAATTCAATAGCCTCATGTAGTTATTCATCACATGGGAGATTTCCTTCTTATGAAACCGTCTCTGTAGGGCATCAAAGAGTTGTGTAACCTCAGGATACTCCTCAACTTGCTTCATAACTGAAGGATCGAGATAATACATCACAATGTAGACCGCTTGCTCTTGTGAATCCTTCCAATCAATGTCGGTAACGTGCATTAGTTTGTCTTTAAGCACATTAGCGAGACCCATAGATCTCAACTTGCCTTTCACCTGCTTTTCCCAAAGCAAGTAATCGGATCGGCCATCAAGAGGAAGAATGTTGTACCCTATTCCTGCAACTTGTTTCGAGGCCATCTCAATTCGACGAAAACTAGAGGTACCGTCTGTTGTCACGGCAATTTCGTCCTTCGGGTGCATTTTCAGCTGCTGAAGATGGTCAATATGCACTTTACGTCTGTCATCTACGACTATATCCGTCACCCGCGACTAACGTCGCCCGTGACTGAAAAAAAAAATCCGTCATCCGCGACTGTATCCGTCACCCGCAACAACGAGTGCTGGCGCTTTTACCACATCCACAACAGTAGCTCAGTGGTTAGTGCTTTGCGCTCGCAAGCAAGAGGTCGTGGGTTCGAGTCCCTCCCGAAGAGTGTTCTCGCGCAGGTGATGACCCGCGCCGCCTGACTCGGGAAGTGCCGACCCCCGCCGCGCAGATGGTGACCCGCGCCGCTCGCGAACTTCCGACCCGCGCCGTCCGGCTCTCGCTGGCGACGTGCCCGCGCGCGCCGCTCGGGAAGAATGTGCGCATGAGCGTAGGAGGTGGGGACGGCCTGACGAAACCCTTGTCACAGGGGTGGCGGCCGTTCCTTGTTCCTTAAGGGAATTCTAGAGTGAATACGAAACTGAAACTGCGAGAAAACTTCGAGAAAACGTTACTGAAACTTCGAGAAAACGAAACTGAAAACTTATGAAACCGAAACTTCGAGAAATCTTCAAGAAAACGAAACTGAAACTTAGAGAAAACAAAACTGAAAACTTCTAAAACTGACTAGAAAACTTCGAGAAAGGGTAAACTTCAAAAAAACTTCAAACTCAAAGAAAATTCAAGAAAACTTCGAGAAAACGAAACTGAAAACTTCTGAAACCGAAACTTCAAGAAAACAAAACTGAAACTTAGAGAAAACAAAACTGAAAACTTCTAAAATTGACGAGAAAACTTCGAGAAAAGGTAAACTTCAAACTCGAAGAAAATTCACAACCATCATAAAATATCAGGAACGTTAGAAACTCAAAATCATCTCAAAAAACCATCACTAAAGTGTAACCTATCACTAAAGAAACTGTCATCCAAATTGTCAGTGATAAAACTGTCACCTGAAAATTGTCACTAAAAAAACCGTCAGCTGAAAACTGTCACTAAGAAAATCTTCAGCACACAAACTGTTCGTGAAAAAACCGTCAGCTGAAAACTGTCACTAAGAAAATCTTCAGCACACAAACTCAATATATATCCGAAGCTTAAACCGGCTCTGATATCATTTGTTAACGTAAAATCAAGAATCATTCAAGCCAAGTACGAAGACACAAGACACTCATATAACGTGGTTCACCCTCGAGGATTACATCCACGGCTGGAACACTGAGCAGGTTTACTGACAAGTGAATACACAATATTTCAGCTCCTCAAAGAAGCCTTGGCTTTGGGGGTATATTTATACCCAAAGCCAACGACACACATAACTATAAATAGCTAGAGCCTGAGGTTACTCCTTAACCGGAGTTAACCTCAACAGTACTCCTGCAGTTAGCTTATTTGGAAAAACATCTTTATACTCCTTAAAAATGTCGTTCAAGGACTCCGGGATGTAAAGTTTGTCCGTGGACCCAATATGTCTTATAAGTCCAAGGAAACATAGATCATCTCTAGAAATGAATGTTTTACCCATCACAAAGAGGGGTAAATTTCTTTTTTGAGATCTAATTCTATCTCTATAAATATTCCAATCACTACTTTTAATAATTTTTCTTTTCTAATTTAACTCCGGATTATATTGCTCCCTCCATGACATTCCAAGTATGACATCATATCGAGCTAAACAAATTATTCTCCATTCAATGCTTTCTTTGTATCTACGTATGGATAATTCTACACTCCGTGATAGTGTTTCTATCATTTAATTTTGCCTGTTTGGCAATTCAACTTACTCACTCATGTCCTTCATCAACATCAAACCTAACTTCATAACAACACTCATTGATAGAAAATTCTTTGTTGCTCCATTATGAATTAAAACTCTCAGCTTGTGTACTTTCATCAAACCATCGGTGACAATGAGTTGAGCTTGTTTCTCACACTTTTCATGAGCTCCCAACAGTTGACTTCTTTCAACCTCGTCTTTTCTTCGCTTTGTAGACCTAGTAAGGCCGCGATGCAAGTTTACTAATGATTTTTGTTTCTCAAAACTTACTCCTTGATCTCTTCATACTTTATCCCATCCATGTTGTAAAACGGTCGTTGCTGTATGGGTCGTACTTCTAGTGATGGCAGTTGAATTCAACAAAACTTGGCAATGTGACCCATTCATTCACATGTAGAGCATTGACGATTGTCACGAACTCTAGTTACTTCTCGAAGCATTCCGTTATTTGCATAACCTTCTTGCAAATTTGGAACTCATGCTCGCCGAATCTCATCTCCAAATCTTGGCGGTGGTCCTTTTGTTGGTGCAAAATCTTCTCTACGTCAAAAATTTTCCAACTTCATCGGTGTTGGACAATATGGATCTCAAAAACTGCTTACTGGTTCATCGTTTGTGACCTCAAAAGCACCTGAAATTTGTTGAGCAATTAGAATTGATTCTTTCATTGTAGATGTATTACTTACTATCATTTCATTTCGAATTTGATTCTTCAAGCCTCGTTTGAACACGTCCAAGCCTTCTGCTTCTTTCATATCCATGATAGATACTTGAATATCACAAAACTCTGCAATGTACTCATGAGTACATCACTTTTGCTTCAAATTCCACAACTTATTCTTGCAGTTTGAAGAGAGTCCATCACTTGAAAGTTTTGCAAAAGTACTTCCTGCATTCCATTCCACGAAATGATAGCAACTCGTTTTGAAAGTATTCTCTTCCATGTGAGAGCCTTATATGGAAGATAATATCTCATGAACATTCATGCAATATAATCAGAAATATGAAAATGAGATAAAGGAATATTCATCATCATTATCAATCCCTGTAACACTCTCATCGCTCTACTGCATTTGTAAGCTTCCACCTTACAGGATTTTCTCATTCGAAGCAAAAGATTTGCTTGATCTTCAATCTCTTGAAGACGTCTCCTATTTGACAGGAATTGGTGAACTCTAGCTGAACTTGGGAATCTTGAACTTGATGTTCAACTTCCATTCCTCCAACTCTTTCTCTTTACTTTTTCAATCTCCAATGCTTATGTGCTTTATCTTTCATGGCTTGCTGCTTGGTATGCTCATCTACTATCGCTTTTCTCAACTCTTTCATCTCCGTCATGATTGCGTTGAGAACCTCATCCATATCAATTGATGTTTTCATGTTTTCTCACACTCACTCTGATACAAAGTGAATATTATCACTATCTGACCTATCAAAAAAGGAGTTATAAAAGGTATATGTCACTTTATCACAACTCTACAGTAATCTTCTCCATAATTCCTCACAAGAAAATCTCTCAACAATCTCTTATGTCGGTATACTGTTTTAATCTCTACATAAGTGTTGAACTGAATCGGTACAAGTGATTTGTGATTCAAATCCAAGGAAAAATCTAATTGATAATGTATATAGTACAATCCCAAGTATCTCCATAACTAACTATTGGAAAAACCAGTGGCATTCTCGACTTAATCACTCTAGTCATAAAATCTACATCATAAGAAGGCACAAGATACATCAAAAAATGATGTTTCTCCTTGCAACGAAGGTGAATACCGAAAAGGTTAGGAATTGGTTAGTGCGATACTGGATTCCTATCAAGCCCGTTCATATCTGCAAAACCACAATTTATTCATTTCCACCTCTTTTTACATGCAGATCAATGACCTCTGCTAGCCTCTATATACTCTCAAAACTGCATTTCATCATCACTCACTTGCTATTCAATGAGGGGTAATCCACACTCAAGAAAAGAGCAAGGTTGCTATTATACCATTGTAACACTAGGGTTTAGAGAGAAGTTCACTCAAAGATGAAAAACATAAACTCTGAAGATGAGAAATACTAACAATGGTTCTCTTCTCTCTTACATGGCTCTCACCAACAAGTATAAGAAGAGAAGATCTAATTCCCACCATCCATCCCACTCTCGTGGATGGATAACATGGCGGATAATACTAACAAGCACACGGATCGCTGACGTAACGCTACCAACTAACATACTAACTAACACACTTAATCCTTACCTAACAAGCACACGGATTGTTGACGTGGCATTGTCAACTAACACACCTAATTTCTATCTACCAAGCGCGCGGATCGCTGACGTGACAACCATAACTAGTGCACGCTAAAGTATCTATATTAACATTTAGAATAACCTCTATTTTGGTTCTAACTAACTAAAGATGGTTACACTCATATAGAGCTTAAAGTTTTAGCAATCTCAAAATTAAAAATTGATTTAGAGAGTAACATTTCAACATTTTAGCACTCTCAATCTGCGGAGTTGTATTGTGCAGCTTAGCGTAAATTCAAATTCATGATTAGTGCAGTACAAATGTTGAAGTTTTTGGTTGCTGGTCGGATTAACATTAGCACTCCAAAGTTCTCGCTTACTGCTACGAGTGGAAAATCTTCCAAACTTTTACTTCTTTCTTCATGGACTCATTGGCAGGTTGGACTACTATTTCACACTTGGAATATTTTGCATATTTTGTTGGGATTATAAAGTTCAAATTGTGGTGGTGGATCTTACCCTGCATGTTATGTTGTAGCTAGGAGCTAGCAAAATACAACTGTAGGAGTTTTTTGAGTAAGAGTAAGAAATAAGCTTAGTGTTCTTTGTCGAGTCTGCCATAGTATTTTAAAGTTCTTGCTAAGTACTATGAGTGGAGACTATATTGAACTTTTAACTCTTTTCGCTTCTTGATTCATCAACAAGTTGGATTACAGTCTTCCACAATGGAAATATTTTGCATATTTTGTTGAGGTTGCAGAGTTCAGACTGTCGTGACAAGTCTTACTCTGCACATTATGTTGTTTCTTACAGCTGGTAGAATATTGTGTGTTGGAATTTTCAGAGTAGTAATAAGATCTGAGCTAAGTGTTGATGGTCGAGTAAGACTTATCATGCCCAAGTTTTTGATGATTGTTGCGAGTGTAGACTCGTTCAAACTCTTACTTCTTCTCGCTTGATCAGAGCAATTCTACCATACAAAAGCTCTGATGGGTCATACTAGTCAATGATTTTTGTATAAGATCCTAGAATCATTTTCAGCTTCTGTATTATTTTTTGATGAAGTTTCAATAGCGTTTAAACATTCCACCAAACCGCATTTCACATATTCATCTTTGAAAGACAAAGTAAAATTGTTTATAATATTGAAAAATATATTTTGTGGACATTATTATTGAGCATATGATTTTCAATTTTGAATATTAAGAAGAGAGCGATATAGACGAAGATATAAATGAGTAACATGCATTTAACATTGTGGTTGAAATTGATGCTCAACTATTTTGACATTGTTAAGCAACAACAAAGTCAAAAAAGAAAGCATTATCGTTGTTCAAACGTGTCAAATCAATTTATTCTTACTTAATGACGATTCCTACGACAAAAAAAATAATTATTTTGTTCGACCATGCATTTTATGTCTTGCCGAACATCAATTTGTATGACGTTTCAAATTATCGGTTGCACTTATGGTGTTTTGGGCAACCTTGATTTGTGTGTGTCTCTGTGACAAAATTAGTAACTTTGTTCGAATAATCTATGTTGTAAATCTGTAGCAAATTACCAATCTTCTTTGACGTTCTTGAATCTTTTTGTTAGCACTGAATTCGGTGATACATCAGAGCATTTCATTCCTTGACATACACTTTCGGATTTTCATTTCCAACTGTCATTCTATTGTTAATTTGCATGATTGCGTGCTTCCAATGTTTGATTGTTATACCATAAATGTCATATTTACCATGATGAGCAAGTTTTTAAGAGTGTTTTGTCTAGATTGAACAGTTGTCTACTTGATTTGACGTTTACGGAGCACGCAATATGATAGGAGGTCTTACTGAAGTTATTTATCGATTCAACGCCGTGATGCATAACAATTATTTATTTTACTTAAATTTGATGCGGAGTGCATTAACTAGATCTTGTTATGGATGAAATAATGAACAATGTCATCAAAGAATTATTCTTTTTAGTGATGATTAGATTTATTACTCATCTAACACAGCCGTAAAATTTGATTGCTAAAATGCAAATTTCATGTTCTATGTTGTCAATTTTTGGCTTTCGACGGAGAAGATCATCACTTGGTTTAAAATCCATCGGACACAATTGCTTATTCATATCGAGTCAAAGTAGCCAGATTTTGATCCACATCAATTTCGGTGGATTGCACTTAGTTTTAAGTATCAATTCATCATTTGAATTGTCACTTTTGGTGCTATTCAAAGATTAACTACTCTTGTGCTTCAGCAGCAAAATGTATCGTCAAGCCAAATATATACTCTTTTATTTGAAAAATTTAGCAACATGTTTTTTTATGTGAGAATTTTTATTCATCACAAATTGGTCTCATAAACAATAAGCATGAAACTCTAATGCATGATCATTAATGTGAAATAGTGATTTAGTGCGTTATCAATTTGCTTTCCAGCAATTTAAGTTTCAAGTACGACAGGTTTTCATGTGGTGCTCAATTTTTGAATCTCATGGAAGAATGTGTTGTAATCACGAAACAATATTCCACAAAAATTAATGAACATTTTTTTATGGAACTAGTATTCTAGAGTATGACTTTTCACATTTGAGAAAGATTCAATTTGCAAAAAAAATAATTTCATAGAATAGTTTGAGCATTGATTTATGCTAATTAAGTATTTTGTACTAAAAGCCAACTAAATTATTTTATTATTATACTAAATTAAGCTGATTTAGGTTATTTAGTCAATTGACTAATATAAACATGTTGAATATATGTTAACAAGAAAATGAAATGCAAAATTGTTAATCAAAGTTAAAATTCTGAATACATGTTTTTCCATTTCTTCTTTTGTTAGTTTTCACTTTACAATATTTACTTTGATAGTGGATCAATTTAATTAGAAGTTAAAATACATGGCAATCAATAACATCATGATAAAAAAAATTCAATAATTTCTTTGTAGAGTAACATTGAGTCAAGAATTCAAAAAGTAACGATGTAGTCACTTTCAAAACAGTTTGTGGACAAATACTTGAATAATCTTGAGATTATGCACACAGTATAATACATATACTCCAAGTTTTCATTCTTCAATGACTACTCTTGTGGCCTATCAATAAACTTTTGCAATAGAAGTAGATGAATTTTTCTCTCTAACTTCAATCTAATTGACACAAAATTTTGCATCAATTTATAACAGTTATACCAGAGATCGAATTCTCCAACTTGTTTAGGCAAAATCGGCATCTAAAGTGAAATCTGATGACGAGTATACCATCCAAGCAAACAAATCCACACTCATCTTCATTTCTATAATGTAATTTACGGTGAGAACACCGTGAATATCATTTTAGAATATGCTATGTGAATTTGATTCATCAGGATTCGACCCATGCACATGTATGAAACGAGAGTGGTCATTATCTTTTCCAATCGTTTCAACCACTTCCCCTGAACTTCATCACTCATAGCAAAAAATATTGCAAGCTCTAGTCAAAGATTCTAGACTTTGAGGACTCTCTACATCGTGAAGATGGAGCTCCATCTTCACTATCTACAGCTCAGAACACAACTTCTTGCTTCCTACTTCCATATACTTCAATTCAACATTTTTGATTTGCAAATATATCCGTAAGACGTCTTATCCTCCTACGATGATTCACATTCTCTGCAGTATACTTCTCCACACACTCCCTTGATTGTTGGGATTTCTGCAATGAAAGTTCTTACCTTGCGCTGTAATGTGGGATATTGCTAATACCACAAACTCTACTGGAGAGTAGGATCTTAACCGACATGGTTAGGCGTCCAGGTTAGGCGGGTTATCGAGAATTGGTTATAGAGCTGTTGCCAAATATCCCAAATGCCTAAGCCGTCTTCGATAGAGCGATTTCTACATCAAAGAGCGCAACTTTAAATTTTAAAACGTTCTTTAAATTTTGGGTTTCTGCAATATTATTTGATTGTCGTTTTCTTCTGGGTTGCTCTCCTTTGATATGTTCCCATCCCTTGTTCTTAATCAGTTGCGGACGTAATAAATGAAGTCGCGAAACTGATTCATCTACGCAACTGAGGCAACGAGCTCTGAGTAGACGAAGGGAAACGCTGGAAACGAGGGCTTCGACAACGCCTCTGCAGGATTCAAAGGCGTGTAGACCACGGCACACTTTTAACCTGTGACTTTTCTGTGTGAAATAAGTACTTGCCCATCACAACTTTAGTAGTTGTTATCTGACACCTCATGTGGATTAGATTTGCCTACTCAGGGCACATTAGCTTGTTCATCCCGAGAAAAAACAAATATAGAGAAAAGAATAACACAACCAGAGCTTTGAACCCTCTTCGATGCCTCTGTCAACAGTCACCAGAGTAGTGTAGATCCGATATACAGATCCTATAGTATACCCGAATGGAATGATCAACTGACTGCTCTTACAATCTTACAACCAGAGATGGACAGTGCGGCAGACACTAATGTATAAATCTGCTCAAACTGAGAGAGACATGCAGAGATTGCTAATTTAATTAGTATGACTGATACATTTCAACGGAAAAGTCGAAGGTAAAGACGATCATACAAATAATTGGAGCTCAAACTAAACCCGAAGGACAAGCAACCCGGGGCATGTGGCAGGCGACAACATTGAGCACCGATTGTCGGAACGTGTGTTTCTGTAATGCATGAGGTCCGTGCTTATCAAAATTCATGCTTCAACAACAGGACATAGTTATGACTGCACTCACACAATGACAGTGGAATTTGCAGAAGACCAACTTAAACACAAGACGCGATGTGTATCCACGCAAATAGACTCTGAAATCAACGTGAATGTAGAATAGATTGATAATTTACAAAATTTCACCGAACGCTACTTTGATTGACTCAAATCTAAATCTGCTTGACCTTGACCTATAGCGTTTCTTATAGCTGAGAGGAATTCAAATCTTCGTGACGATCTGTGTTCCCTTGTTGAGAAGAGACCTATTTACAAAAGTGACTCAAGAGAAGTGCCAGTCTACATTTATGCTCTCGTCTACTTCAGCACAGCTGACGTGAAGTACGTCGACAAGGGGACAGTCTCAGGTCTCGACGACAGATCTACTAGCACTAATCACTTCGGTGCAGACATGAATTATATCATTGCTCTGGAGAATTGAACCGAGGTCAATGAGTGAATAGTACAAAAATGGCTGAATAGTACATATCCGGCTGAAGGGGCCTCACCAGCATATGTGCCTCAATTAGATCTGGGAACTGGTATCACACACGCTTTGAAACCCTTTTCGGATCCAGGGTTCATAGCGTAATCTCGATACGGGCCGAGATACCAAAACACGAGGGCATACCGAAGTCGTTGTATCAAGACGGAAGACAGAAACGTTGCATCAGGGCTTACGCTTTACGTATGACAAGTAAGGATCTTGGGCAGCAGTCAACACATCCGGCCTTTCTGCCTGATTGTACGTAAGACAGCGGCGGATAAAGTCCTGCATTCAAGTAGTCAAATGAGCATCATAGCATTACGTGTGATTAACTTGGACATAAGTATGCGTGTCATGTCTGCACGACATGAAAGTACATGTTTTGCTCCAGAACCAATGTGGTAGATGACAAAGTGGAAAGAGAATCAGATTGCCCGAAGAAAAATGCAAGTTTTACTAGAGTTTTGGAAAGCTCAAATGCACCTATCCAGAAGCCATTACCTTGGCTTCAGAAGTGACTGCTGGTTTGGGTGGAAATTCCACTTTGTGAGCCTTGACAATGGTATCTTCCCGCAATATTCTTTCCTGAGTTTGATCATGCCCGAAAGGACGTCGACCAAAAAGCATCTGGTAGAAAAGCACTCCGGCTGACCAGACATCAACCTGCAAACCAAACATTCTTTTTAATTTAGTCCAGTATGACCCAAATCGCGAGAAATCAAGTGTGACTACATATTCAATCATCAACCCCATACTTGTTTTAAAAGCTAGTAATGATAGCCACCCAAAAATACAGGATACGAAATCTCTGTAATGTTGATGGTACCGCATAATGATCAGCTATCGTGCATCCTCATCAACCAAGAGGATCTTTGAAAGATTAATGTACCTTAGAAGATATTAAAGGGACCTTGTGCACCTCAAAACACTCTGGAGGTAGGTACCTGATAGACATTGCACTATCAAATTAGGCGCCAAAAGTATTTCGACAAAACAAGAATATGCCACACATAAAATCTGTACTCATAAGAGGAAGCACTCCGGTCAGGTTGTCTGTTGTCTTATAAGACTCGTTAATGGCTAAAAAGTTTCTCCTGCTCTCAACATCAGTCTCTTGGGCACATATAAATAACTACTTACCAATAAGTGCCTGCACCCTGCGAGGTGAGTTCCATTCCTTGTGAGCCAACTTCATCTTCCACTATCTTGCTGAGCCCAAAGTCAGTCATCTTCGCGACTCCCACCTCATCGAACAGGACATTGCCTGGCTTAAGATCATAATGTATAATTCTCTGCGGTCGTCTATTAAGATAAACGAGACCCGAAAAAATTTGGACCAAAATGCTACGCGCGTCTCTTTCTGGTAGACTTGGAGTTGCCTTAAGGGTTGCGTCAAGATCTTTACCTGTAAAAAACACATGCATCATGAATAACTGTATACAGTTCAAGTTTCTCCAGCTGTCAGGACAGATCGTAAATATACTTCTAAAACGAAAGATCTTCAAAGAGGATGATATAATCTAAACTTGATGAATGCTACGACTATGATGGCTATCATGTCTTCCACGAGTAGGAAGACATGATAGCCAAATTCCGTATGAGTTATTTTCAATGATCACCAAGACTTAAGCTTTTGATTCGGTGAGTCTTCGCAAGCTTTTCCAATATCTTGCACTCATAAGTATTTGCCTATGATAGTCTGAAGACCATAAACCCGCACCCGCTCTGAGGTTTCTAGGCCCAACATATTCTGTAAAAGCGATATACTCGTCTTTGCTTAGGGAACTGACGCAGAACAATAACCAAGATCAAATGGGCTAAGAGTATCACTGAAGGCTGCAAGAGTAAGGACGCAACATACCACTACAGTATTCAAGGACTGTACAAAAAGTATTGGCGTCAATTTCGAAAATGTCCCAAAGTCGAACGATATGACTATGAATAAGGCCCTTGTGGATGTTGTACTCTCGAACTGCATGGCGGACGTAGCTCCTCTTCTTTTCTTCCCCCCACTGAGCGTTAAGGCCATGCAATTTGCACGCAACGTACTTGTAGTCAACCAGATCATAAGCCTGTTTTCACAGGATACAGCAAATTATCATTTGTGTTTCTTTAGAGGTTTGCACTTCTAACCACGATTACAGAGGATTTGTACATGACGATGAAATTCATCTTTATAAAGGAGACGTCCAATGAAGGACAGCCTCCGATGTCAGAAGCGAATGTGGGAGCGCATGAAGAAGGAAGAGAAGCATTCAGAATGACCATAACACAGAAAGAGGCTGTCGATGATAAAGCATGAGAAAGGTAACAATTCCCAGGTACGGTAGAAAACCATATATGGAGATTATGATCAGAAGTTTTCAAGGAGCTGCGTTCTATAGTGAATATGCAGTCGAACTATAAACATTTAAATAAAACCCTAAACCAAACAACCAGCTGTCCAAGCTACTATGCCCAATTCAGACATGAACTTCAAGGTTCACAATGTGCTGCCTTTCGATTCATGAAAAGAAAAGTGAAACAATGAGCGGATCCATTCGTGTGATGATAAGTGATTTGAACCTTACCTTGTAGACCTCACTGAATCCACCCTTTCCAAGTAGATTAAGCAGCGCGTAACGATTATTCAATATCGGGAAGTGATTGAAGCGCGATCCATCTTCATCTCTTATACGCTTCATTTCACGAATGTGGCATGCTTTCTCGTGCTCGTATCTATCCTTGTCCCTCACTGTCACTTCTTCCTCCTGGCAGAAAAGAGCGAGAAGTGATAAGAAATTATAGTATGAACGGCATGAAGAAACCAGAAAAGTTTCGCAAACCGACGACAAGTCCTATTTCTTAAGGTCGTGGGTTCCACACTTTAATATGATATAACAACTTTGCCTACTGTCCTTCAAGAAGAATATTACTTCTATATCAATTGATATGCATATTAGTATATCAATGTACACTAGCTGACCTTACTGGTAAAGATTACTCAATACACGGTAGGCATGTTCGAAATCAACTTTACTATACTGGATCTTCCATTACATAGGAAAAAGTGCAAGTGAAGGTCAAGACACACCCTTCTGATAGAAACGAGACGTGTTCGGTAGACTTCCTCCATAGCCAAAAACTCTTCTTCGGACATACCTGCCTCTCCAACGCTTGATTCGAGTTTTTCTGCAGGATCTCCAAGAACCATCATGACTAGATTCATGACATACATAACTCGACAGGATAAAGCACGTGGCAATTGGCAGTAACAACGATGATAATCTTGATAATGAAGTGAGGAATTATTTTGGATATAGAATTGATAGGCAACCACTGCTCTGAGACAAAGATTTCAATAGTCTGACATTTTAGATATGAGACGTACCACTCTGGCGCCTCTTCAGCAATTTCTTATGCTTTTCAATAGCTGTCTTTTGCTCGAGTAAGGACCTCTGAAAGACGACGGTAATAACTGTGACCAACGGAAGTTTGAACTCGTAACAATATGCAGGTCAGCTGGAAGACTTCTAAACCATCTCGAAGCATTGTCTTATTCTATTTCCTGTCTCAGCAGCCAATAGATTGCACATGTCGATACAAGACTGATAAGGCGAAGATGTCATAGTCAAGAGTCACTGCAGATATTGGGCCTGAGAGTAAAACTAGAATGGTAGTGACGGAGGAGATAACCTACAAGTCGGGCTTGTATGTCCTTCGGTGCTTGACCATCTTCCCATACCTCTGAAATCACCGTTCCGGCCCTAACCAAATACAGAGAAATATTTTAGAGTGGTCTTTATTATGTGACCTCCCCTAGCAACCACCCTCCCCCTCAAACGACCGAAATGACCAATTCCAAAGAGAGTATATTTTGGACAATCAATTCTTGGTAAGTTATAGAGACAACGGTCCAAAGAGGAGTTTCTAGTGCCTCACACGATAGTGAAGTATGCAGTCTCTTAACAAGCTACTGAATAAAGACTAAATTATATACATGAAAGTCAAAACTGCTTAAAGCATGCATCAAGAGAGCGTAGAATCTAAACTTCAAATTTACAACCTGTCCGAGACCTTCGAATCCACTATTTGGCATGGTAACTACCTATCGAACAAGGGCCAAACCCGAGGACGTAAAAAAGTATTCTCAGAACGAATAGTGCGTGTGCAACTACTGCAGTGGTGAAATGAGGTTTGAAAAAAAAACAACCATATCAGGGCTGTGAAAGAACACAAGGCACGTTAGTACACGTGCAAAATTGTAAGGGAATAAGAATCGTCGTTACCAATATGTATCCATCTTGGACACAGTTCAGTATCAGGATGGAACAAGTTTTCAAGACCCCTTTAAAACACTTATGAAGTATCTCAAAAAGTTCCTTCCATTGATATAAGCAGCTTTACCTCATGACCCCTATACCACCAAGTCGGGCTACATCTTGTCTGACTTTTACTCTGGCCTCTTGTCTTTCACTCCTGGCAACTGCAATTAAGAGGTCTGACACCACCTTCAATCGCTGCATTACACAGTCGTCATAGTCAAAAAAGGTGGACATGAAAGCTCAGAAGTCAAAAGTAAATATCAATAATTATGTAACCATTCTGTCTCTCGGTGCGATATCTACTGAGGGAACTGACATTGATGACTACTTGCAGCAGTCATGGATGGACTTTGACAATTATATAAAAGACATCATTTGCGCGTTCATTCAGCTTAGAGTAACTGTACACAGAAGATAAATTTAGAAGACAAGCTGGCAATAAAGTTTCATGAATCGAAGTGGCCCGTGTAAGGCGTCTGATGGGGTACTTTCACGATATAAGAGCATAGGAATACCTGTTGCTCGCGGATTTGTTCTTGCTCTTTAAAAATTTTCAAATCCTGTATCAATTTTCAATTGAGAAGTCAGCCATCTTTTAAACACCAGCTCGTCAACTCCACCAGTTGTAAACTACGAAAGTGCACGTACTTAATAATTCTCCACATCACACTATAAGCTCATTTCTGGGATACAACAATAAGTGGGCTATACGACTTAAAAGAACACCTTCTCGAGTTGCTGACAGGTCTGTTGAGTCTCCTCAGTTTCTTGTCGAGCTTTGGCTAGTTCCTCTTGACATAGTGAAGAAGAGATCTTCAAGGAGTCAATCTCTTCCTGTCAATACGAGAATCTGTTAAAGAGGGCCACTTTTCGATTTGCAAAGTTGATACTAAGTTACAGTTTGGATCTATCCGAATAAGGACATTGGAGACAAACATCTTCATATACCTGAACCTTGCATCACTTAAGCAAATAAAACTTGATACGATATTTAGTTCGTAGTTAGCATTCATGCTCTCGTTAAAGGATAAGTCCCCAGCCAGCATTCAGGAGTAGTTTCACGGTAAAGGTAAAAGTTTGATAGAAAGTGTCAGAACTAGACCTTGGAACAACCGTTTCAGGCAGAGGTACTTCTGAGAAGGGCAGGTCACTACTTCTACTCATGGAAACTTCTACCGAATCCACCAGCCAACAGGTAGATCAACCACGAGAAGTTATTATTAACCAGGGCAAACCACATTACGACAACATTTTCATTAGATATGGTGGGTAGTAATTAGTTAGTGCGAAAACTCTGATGGTTAGAATCGTCCAACTCCACCAATCGGCAGTAGTTTTGACAGTGTACACAGAAGAGTAGTACAGAAGGAAGGAGAAGAAGACATTTATAGCTGCTGATCATGTGGAGAAATAAACTACTTAAGCTTTCAGTTCAAAACAATGTTCAAGAAAATCAGAGATACTTCATGGCTAATGACAAACCTCATGAACACAAGAGAATGCTGAAGAGGAAGTAAACACTCAACCTAGCTGGGATACATACAATTTGGGATGCAATCACAAGGCTTAGAATTATCTCAGAAATCAGAGTCCCACTAACACTGAAACGCATGTACTAAGAGAGGCAAGGAGTAGCAAGAAATTTGGTTAGACCATATTGATGGTGTCTGGTTGCCCAGCCTATGCTCATCTCCCACAGAACCAAGCTTTTATAAACATTGCACATAGAAATTTGTAGACCTTGCACAAGGAAAAAAGACTATCGACTGCAAATGGGTCGTCAAGGTGGGTAGAATAACTGTTGCAAGAATATGAAGTAAAAGGCAAGGTTAGTCGCCGCGGTGTAGAGTCAACAACCTTGTATACATTACTATGTATCTTTTGTTCCACTGGCAAAATACGGCTTTTTCTAAACTTATGCTCCACTAGCAAATTATGTTCGTATACTAATGCTGTAAGGTCTAGAGATTAAGAATGACTACAAGATGTACACCAAGACAACCTTCTCTGATGGAAACGTAGAGAGATTTACCTACATGGATGTAATAGATGGTCATTCCATCTCAAATGTAAATATCTGATTTCTTCACTAAGCTTTGTGTGGGCTGAAATAATCCCTCAAGAGTTGGTCCCAAAAGCTTTATGCTTATTTGGGGGTGCAGGGATTCAAGACAAACCACTGTACAAGGATGAAATACTGTACATAGAAACCTACATCTACATGAAGTATACTCTATGGGGAAAGTTATCGTTCATGAAGAATTACAATATAGTTGTGAAGAGTGTACTTTCACATTTACTCCATTTTTTAAATGACAATACTTGGCGATGTGAAATTTTAGTTCGGCATCTACTTTGACCAAAAACTAAAGGAAAGATGGATTCTCTTGATCCCAACCAAGTACATTGAGAGGGGTTGTACATCAGTACATGATGGACAATACAAATCCAGTTTCTAAAACCTTGGAACATGATTGTGAGTTAGAAAAGGAGATGGATGAAAGTGACAAAAAAAACATTGAAAACTTGTAGTGCTTGTCTCATAACGTTCTAGGTTCAATGATTTTATTACTTCTTCAAAAGCTACTCAGAGGTGAGTTTGTTGAGGAGTATGTTGAGTGAACTTGGTATTGTTCAACAAGCTCCAAAAGTATTGATATGTGAAAGAACTTAAGCTGTTGCATTCATAAAAAAACCCTATAGATGATCCTTGTGGTAAAGCATATCTCTACAAGTTGAAGTGAAAGAGGAAGAAGACATGGTTGTTGATGGCACTACTATAGCAAGCGAATACTGTGGTACACAGTACCTGCAGTGATAGAAAAGATATCACCTGGACATGATTCATCTCGCTCACATCTGGATATCAAAACTCAATACTAACTGATTTCTAACAGTACTTAGGAAACAGGAGACGCTTGGTTGTTCAGATTCTCTATCTTAACAAATCGTTCATCAACGACTAGAACAGGATACAGGCAGAATTCTTCCCTCTTAGGATTCATCAACACACCGTGTTGGCGCAATGGATTGGTCTCGTACCTGCATCCTTTCTCTTTCTTCCTCCTCAAGTCCTTTCTGTGCTTCGACAGAATCCTGCGAGACAAAGAGAATGTCCAATCAACAAAGTCAATCAAGTGATAATTTATTTGCGTAGATTGGACGGTAAAGACTTAAATAGTTCTACAAGTCCGACGTTTGTTACTAACCTGGTAAGAATCAGGCCTTACTAATCTTTCAAAAGTTTCTGGATTCCAAGCTAGTCAGGATGGCGTTAGCATGACATATGGTCTCAAACCTTTATGACGATTATGAGTTTCATGAACTCTTGCAACATTTTAGCATCCAATAAACGGCAGAAGGTAAGGAGGCTCTTGCAGGATCTTGTAACTTCTCTACACCATTGTTAGCAAACAGAAAATCAGCATGTATATTCTACGAAAGTGCATCTATTTACATAATGATTCCAGAATTCAAGGTCTAGTCTTGAAAAAATATCATTTCTGCAGATGAAACTAGCGTGAAGAGTAACGGTAATAACAAGTATATTCATGAAGGAAAAGTTGAGAAAGTCAATACAAACCAGAGACGTGGAAAAAAAGGGGGGCATAGAATGAAAACTCAAGAGAATACGACATGGAAGAATTGGACAGGAGAGAGATAACAAAACATGACTAAAGACGTAACAAAAAAATGTAGAGGTGTTACAATATGACAAATGTCGAGGAATGTTAAGGTGGCAAGAGCACAAAAGCCGATAAAAACAAACAGGAAGAATTCAGAGAATCTTCACCCACAGTATAGCATGGGGCTCGCCAATAGCTCAGTGTTTGATCCTACAAATAAAAGTTCGTATCTAAGACTTGAGAAGGTTTCACATATCCTCCCGCGAGTCCCCAGTTTCTAACAAGTGCCGTGCAGAATGATGCAAAGTGTGGACATTCGACATAACTCAATGTGTAGCCGAAGATTTGCTCTTCGGTCATGATGTCAAAACCATACTCTGGTACATTTGTACATTCCTCGAGAGACCATACGACTCGAGGACAGAACGGCTAACAAGATTGCACGGAGCTTAAGACAGAGGGTAGAACTAGCACAGGCACATCGAGCGTCAGGATCGAGAGCATGTTAGTCTGGGTAATCAGTTCAAGCAGTCTGGATCCATGCGTACATGAATCCAACAATAAGAGAAACGTAAGCCGGCTAGAGGATTTCTATTAATAGAGCAATATTTCTTCAAAACACGATCAAACCCCAAGTGCTAACTCCAGGTATTTCATAACAATGTCCGTATAGGAGAAAATGACCAGCTCTTGAATAAGATATTGACGAAACTTGTGGTGATGACGGACCGTATGCATGGACAGCTCACCTGTTTAAAAGAACCGTCATCAAAACTTGAAGGGGTGTCACTTGCAAGTCCCAAGTCGGCGTCAGCCTTCAAGAAAGACCAACGAGGTATACAAGGTTGAATACAAAGCTTGCGGAACTCCTGATTCGGCAGCTGGTTCGAAGAAGCAGGCCTATTACTGCTGGAGCCATAATTCTTAGGCAAACCATCTATGACGATCCTGAAGCCAAACGATTCAACTGGAATATCTACTGGTTCCTGAGAGCTCTTCTTTAATTAGGGGTGAAACAAACTAATTTTGTGCTTATGTAAGTTACATGGCGATCGAATAATGAGAAAAACTATATGAAGGATATTTCTCTCTCCTTGTGATTTCCGATTGTAGATTTGAACCAAAGACAAGACATTCAAACTGCTGTAAATAGGAGGTTTACAGACATAAAAGAAACAGGTGTCTCAAGCAAAAAGGAATATGGATACACACCCCGGCTAAGAAAATGCCCACTTCGATTTCGACATCTTGCATTCACAGTTATGTCAGCCATTGAAAACTTAATTGGTACCACTTCCGAACATTAATTACCTTCAAGATAACCTTTCAGTTTTCTAGGTTTTACAAAATGCCTTAGTGACACCGTCATGACAGAAGACCATATGCCCTTACAAAGGATAGTGAGATAAACAGTGAGATATCGTGAGCATAGGTTGATATTTGTGACAAAAAGCTTGGAGTAGCACAGAGGAGTTGGAGAATCTCAGATCTCCACAGTCGACAGAAGAAAGAAAAATCTAACTCCATAAATAGTATGAATTTTCTCACGATAGCTACATTTGTACTACTTGTTTAAAAGTAGGATATGAAAGAGAAGCAGGATATCGTCGTACAATACTGAAGTATTGCGCGACAAATGTAGCAAAGATGAAGGACGAGCACAGAAGTTAAGACGCATTATTGAGGACAAGAACATACATGAGAACTGGAAGATGCAAACATGTCTGAAAAAAAAATTGTCAGGTGTCCAGTAAGATTGACGGGTGGTGCACAGAACTTGCAACTTAAGCGTTCAAAACTTGAAAAAAATGTGCGTGATCTACAATTGAGTGGATTCCAACCTTGACTTTGAGTAAACGTGTTTTGCTGAGCCCCTGCCCTCGGCCTCTACCTCGTTTCTTCCCTCGACTATTTTCTCGATCAGCAATGTCCTGCTGTTCATATGATTGTTCAGTGTACCGCTTCCCCTCTGCAGCTTCCTAAATAATCAATTACGAGAAATTGTGTGTGAAGTCTTTCATACATGCTCGCATTTGATATTTTAATAAATTCAAACGAGTTTGATGACTTCTAGCATCCGAAATGCGGGAGGATCTACCAGTTGTATAGTCAATTCGCATCTAGTTGCTAATTTATGCTTGTCGGCCTGGAAAATATGAGAAATGAGAGGTGAAAGATGGAGGAAAAGAGGTTCTCAAGTAGTTCAGTAAAATCAGAATTTCTTCAAATGAGAATGTGATTTTTGATAAATGTCGCACTTTCTCTGTATGTGAGGGCTCAGCCAATTTGAAATGAGGATTGGTTATACCTATGGATGATGCTAAGTTAATGATACTATCCAAAAGGTTTCCGAGGGTTCTTTCCAGCATATTATCGCAGTGGCTCTAGCAGACTTGGCTTGATAGTAAGGAAAAAATAATGTGAACGGTACTCATTGGTATGCACCTGTCACAGCCCACCTGTCAGAGCGAACGCCGAGCGGTGCTGATATGACGAGATTGGCCACGCGGAGAAAAATGAGAGACGAGGGAAGACTACTTAGAACTGAACATCATCTCTTTTGTGGTGGAAAATAGGTTATTACGCTGTGCGCTACGTTGTGGGAGCATTGTGGCCAACTAAACAGAGAAATGGAGATGGTGAGATTCCACTAGTGAATCTCAACCCCTTTTTTCAGCATTTATTGTATTGAAAGAGTATCAGAGTCGGATGTCCGATAAGCCATACTTTAACGAACTATTGTAATGGGACTTACAAGGATATCATTTAGTTTGTTTGGACTCAATGATAGAATTTGACATATTCGCTCTTTTAGTTTACTCTAATGAAATTATTATTTCGAAATCAGTTTCGCTATCTATCGCTAAGGGGTTAGGGTTTAAGTAGGATTCAGTCATCAATCACATCATCAGTCACCATTAAACTGGCTCTAAAGTTAGTGCATCAGGCTAATGTGCATTCGAGTTGTAGGAACGAGTAATCGCAAATATTGGTGGTATTATAATTGCTGTTGTTAAAGAAGCAGTGCCAACTATGCCTGTTAAAAAATCCGAAAGAGTAAGAGCTATAATTGTAGGTACGTGTAAAGAAGCAAATTTATAACTCCACAATAACATTGAGTAAAAGCAGGAGCAGCTCTATGAATAGGAAATGTGTAGTAACTTCTACAGGTCCTAAGTTATCTACAGGTTCTCCTAACATATTGAAAATCCGCCCAAGAATCGCTTTGCCTACAAAAAATTGTTAAAGGAGCACCAGTATCAATAACTTTCATACCCCACATCATTCCATCTGTAGCACTCATAGCAACAGCTCTAACTTCGTTACTTCCTAACAATTGTTAAAGAAGATTTATAAGAAGCTTCATGGTGTTAAGGTGCATCACCATGGACAACCTTTTTGTCGTATTTTATTTCCACCATTAACGCCATCATTATTAACTGGAACTACTTTAATTTTTTCTAGAGCTTTAGATGAATATGGTTAATTAGTTTTTGTAGATACTGGACGACGAAAAGGATTCTGAAATTTATTGACATTTTCTGAAAACGAAACTGTTAATAATCCTGCAGGTACAGCAGCTATTAGAAGTAAACCTACAATTTTATTAGGTATAGTACGAAGTATTTTAAAAACTGGGAAAAAAATACCCCCAGGGCCCTGTCAGCCAATCCCAGGTCCCCGGACCTTCGGAACCACAAAGTATCTCGTGTTCTTTGGGCCATTAGTCGAGAGCTTTGGATTTATAGCCCTTCGAAAAACCTGCATTAGACTATTTCGAAGATAAACACTCTTGGAAAGATGGTTGAGTGGTTTAAGGCGTAGCATTGGAATATGTGGGCTTTTTGTCAAAGTTTGAGCCATGAACTTTGTATATATATTGCTTGCACATTTGATATCACATTACTCACCTGGCCAATAGTCGTTGTACTGAGATATTGGATTACTGAGAAGGTGGACGTGGAGTTAGAATCCTAGTTGAGGTTGGATCGGGTAGTGTTGTCTAAGGTTTCTGATATTGGTTGTCTATAGGAGTGATAGCAAACTATTGAAACTACGCCAGGAGAGTTAAGTGGTAATGGTGGTGTATCTTGATACATGCTAGTCATTAGCTGCAAAAGAGTTCAAAATATCAAAAAGTTATATGCCCATAACCTTTTGGAACGATAATAAAGCTAAACTCCTTGAATTATAGAGAATGGTCTCTTGAGGTTGATGAGGCTCTAAAGTTATTTCAAGTTTTATCAAAAACTTGGAAACATTAAGGAGTGTTTTGATGATGAGATGTTCACATTATAACACATGAAATCTTAGACGCTGTTAAAGAAGACTTTGGACCACTCTTACAGAATGATATCTGACTTTTACTATTAGCAAGTAATAGATTAAGTTTAGCAACCATCTGTACATTAGAGTAGGATATGGGTTCTCATTAAATCAGAAGGATTAAATTTGAGACATAAGCAATAGATATAACTTCTAAGTTTACAAAGAATCAAGGTGAGTCAGATTACATACTTAGTAGTTATCGGTAGGAAGGGGTTTATTTTTGACTAAATAGTCTACTGAAGTTGGATTTGTTCTCAAATTAGTAAAGGTTATTCTCTACTTGTGCAAAGGGAGTGACATACAGCTATGGTTACACCACTAGGCGAGTCATCAGGTATTACTGAAAAATCTACAATTCACCCTTCTCAGAATGTGCTGCAGAGAGATTTGAAACTTTAACATTGTGTATGCTGAAGCTAAAATGAATTCAACAGAGGTAATTATCTTCAAGCTTGAAATTTGGACACTATGGTTGCATATATAGCTAGGTTGAACTTATGTTATTCTAGGAATGGTAAATCAGAACTAATCATAAACCTTCATTTATAAATAAAAATGCTAATTTAGAAGAAAGCTTTTAAGAATGTTAATCTAATAAACTTTTAGAGTTAAGAACTGTTGAATGGGGTAAGCCACTATCCTTAAATTAGGCTTTTAAATGTGAGATAAACAATATATAAATATTTTCATTGTAAGCTTGTTAAGAATAAAGATTTTCAGATTTATGCATTAGATTGGCATTATTGGATGCGGTTTTCCTTGCTTTTTTTGGAGTTGGTATTAAACTTTAATTCATCGACTTGAGTAGCAAGGGGAATGATATCGAACTATGGGTACACCAGAAGGTTCATCAAGTGTCAGTGAATGATTTTCAATTCACTCTAGGCAAGTTCTGCTGCAAGATACTTTGAGTAGAAAAATTTAAAATTGCACTGCTTTGTTTATTCTTCCTGAAAAAATTGAATCTTTTATGCTATGCCCTGATGCTATTCCAAAAGAACAAATGACTTGGTTTTGATATTCAGTACTCTCTCGCCGCAGAACTAGACTAGAGTGAACTCTATATTTCTCACTTAAACCTCATGGACTTTCTAGTGTAACAATAGGTTGATATTACTCTCCTTGTCCCTCAATTACACAACATTCCCCTTACTGAGCCCAACTAAAAACAGTAGAGAAAACCACATCCAACATATAACCATTCTGTAATCTGATTCCGCTTTGTGAACTTAAAGAACAATATATAATCTTATGGCTCAAACTTCATTCTCATGCAAAACCCTAATCTAACTCTAAAGTAAAAATGGTGACTAACCCTGATTAGCATTTTCTGTAAAAATTAACCTCTAACTTTTACAGTTCAAGGTAAATCTTTACAGAAATTAACATTTTTATCACTTGATATCACACTTATAACAAGGTGGTAACTTTGGCTCGAAGGTTTGATTAGGAATCAGCTATGCCTGCTGCTGACAGGAAGAAGATATAGACAGAGTGAATGGACAAGAAACAAGTAAAGAGTTTTAAAATTTCTACTCATGTAATGAGGTGATAGAGGGAATTTGAGTTTTCAGTGTCCAAAGTGGAAGAACAAGAAGCGAGGCGTATCCAACTCTTCCAAGTTTGAGGTGAAGCAAGCATCTCAAGAACATAAGTTGGATGGGAATTCCAAAAAAAATTAAGTCTTGGCTGAGGAAATGTTCCGACAATTACATTTACTGCAGTTGCATGGTAGTTGAGAAAGGAGAGAAGTTAAGATTGGTATCTATCTTCAGCATGCAGCTATCACATGAGCTATGAAATTCATTAAAATTAGTACTACACATTACTAAACATGTTATACCTGTAATTCTGACAAGTGTTGCTCATGTCAGAGGTGTATCATCATCCCAAACACATAATAACTGCTGGTTCTGAAGTTGGGAAGTCACTTGGTACTTAATAAAATGGACATAGAAGAAGACAGGTAGATGGAATCGAGGAGGCAGAAGTACAACTGGATATCAAACTGGGATCATTTCCAATACATGTAGTTAAGAATAGAGGGAAGTATGGAAACCTCAACAACATGTTGAGATTTTCCATGCTTCCCTCGAACTTGATTTAACAATGAATGTTGCCCTTAGAAGATCCAACAGGCAAAACTCTCAAATACAATGATTGGAGATTGTTACAAAGGCTGCCGAAGTCTTGATTCAGAATGGTAACGGCATTGAGAAGCTATCTGAACTTTCTGGGATGATGAACCATCTGCATATGCTGAGGCAGCATATATAGCAGACTGAGAAAAAGGTGAACAAGTTACACAGGAAGCAAAGGAATCTCTTACCACACATGGGAGATGGTGAAAGAAGCTAAATGAGAAGGCTCTGGAGAGCTTTGAAGTACAAAGCTAGGCTGATGGCCGAGGGGTATGGACAGAAGCCAGCCTTGATTATCATGAAACCTTTGCTCCAGTACAAAGGTATGGCTCCATCAGAATGCTCTTAGCTCAAAAAAGTTTGACTAGCATGTGATTGGAAAGTACAATAAACTATATTGTAGACTGTATGACTACGCAAAGAACACGCAACAGGCGGTGAGTTTGAATTGATTACTCTCAAAATGGGAGAAATATGTCATTCATCAAAATAATAGCTACACAGATCTCTCAAACTGACAGCAAGATGATAGAGAAAGGCGTTACTAACAAACGGAATGCTCGCTATTCTTCGCATGCTGCAAAGAGCATTCAGCATTGGATTATACGTCTTCAGTTGCAGGAGATAAGGAGAGAATCAGAACCTCCAACTGTACTCCATCATTATCACCCGATTCCTTCATTGTCTTCCGCTTTCGAGGATTTGCCTGTAGGCGAAAGCCGCCACACTCCTGCGATCGCAAAGGGGGTCCAACGGTAAGATAGTCAACATGTGTTATGCAGACACAAAACAGGTCAACACACAGTGGCTAAATCTGCCAAACGACATCTCCATGGAAGGGATATCACAGCGGCTTTTGACGATTCGTAAAAGCACACAACGAGGATAGAGTACCATATTCAATCAAACTTGTGTACAAAATGATAAGCACACAGAATGGCTAGAATATAAAAACTGTCCTCACTAACATGTGCCTGTCATAACCTCAAGACCATAGACCGCACGAGCAGTGCTCATGTGAAAAATGTGGTGGATAGACAAGACGGGATAGAATTAAATGGAAACGAGAGAAGACTCCTCTCCTCGTGGTGAATTTTTTCCCATGAATACTTTAGTTCATAGTTTCAAGTATCAAACTATGACTCCAAAGCGCGGCTACTTCGTGCTTTAGACTACACCAGAAAAACTATTCGTGAAAGCGCTACCTCCTCCCTGTTTATGTTCTTTCATATCAGCTTTCTTTTTCGCGTAGTTCTCACCTAAGTCATCTGAAAATTCCCAGGTGTCTAGGACGAAACACGAGGATCAACTGGTTTTCTAGAAGGAAGAGAATATATCACGCATAATGAAAAATGATGCACGATGCATGTGATGAACTGGAGCGCACAAGGAGTGCACATCTGTATTCAACCAAGACAAGATACTGTTACTCACTCTCCACTCAATGGTAATCAAGGTGCAAAAGCTAAGAGAGAAATGAGAAAAATAAGGCAGGAGGAGGAGAGTTATATTGTTGAAGAAAATATGTAGACGAATATATGTGTGGCTCCCCGCCGCTTTGATTAGAAAATTTCGTATCCCATATGAAGGCGTGAATATTCCCAGTGCAGTGTGCTCTGGGGGAAACGTCTTTCTACTCAATGAATGAGATGTGTACCAACAGATCAGCATTTCCTATTTTCATGAGTTACATCATGACAAATAAATAAATTGATATTTGAGGTGCAGTGGGCCATGGGTTGCATGAAAATGACGGCCGAATTCAACGGAAACTTCACGGCTCGGCAGTTCGCCTCTACTGTCAGAAATGTGAAGACCTATAACTATCAACGACTTCTCATCCTACCAATAGATCACCACTTGCTGTACCTTAGTAATATCTAGAAGAAAGTCGTCTACAAGTTGTGCGTGTCTGAATGATACGAAGTGTCTACTGCTATCCAGATAGAAGTGGGTTACATGATCACACAACTTGTAAACTCTTAACAAACTACACGGCCACAGGCTGTACAGAGCTAAAATTGAAGAGCTCAAACTGTCAAGGACCTGTCATCGTGCCAACAAATCACAACTTGCTGAGCCTGCATAATATGTAGAAAAACGTCATGAAGAATGCGTGAATGAGTGAAAGATAACGTCCACTGCCACACAAACTTCAAGCATCGAGTTCGTCTTTGAGAATCTCAAATAACTGAGCAACTAAGATTGTCAACGAGCTGTAATAGTACCAACAGTCAACACTTGCTGTGCTGAAGTACTATCTGGAAGAACGTCATGAATACGACATGGAGAACTTTAACGTCCTCTAGTGTCCAAATGGCAGTGGGTTCCATGAAAAGAACATGTACACTCTGTACAAACTTCGCGGCTTAGAAACTCGTCTTTGGCGTCAACGTTAACATAAAGAACTACTACAACAACGAGCAGAGTGCTAACATAACATCAGAGTGCTAACATAACACCACTTGTGCAAGAATAAGATCAATGAATAATGCACGAAGTGAAAACTTCCTGTAAAATTTCCTCCGGGAAATAGACAGCAGTAGGTTGAGGAAAAGCAACATGTGAGCTTTAATAAAAATACACGCCTTAGACATTCGTCTATAGTGACTCTTATAAATGAAGAACTAAAATATTAACATAATGTCATAGCACCAACAGATGACCACCAATATTGCATGAGAAATATCTAGGACAACGTTATGGAGACTGCATGAAAGAGTGAGACTTAACGTCCGCTGGCATCCAGATGGCAGTCGGTTGACTGAACACAAGTTGTGCAATCTAAAACAGTTACAAATTTCACAGCTCAGAAAATTCGTCTCTAGTGACTCAGATAACTCAAGAATTGACATTGCCCGCAAACTTAAACTGTTATGGATACTGCATGAGAGAGTGAGACTTAACGTCCGCTGGCATCAAGATGGTAGTAGGTTGAATGAACACAAGTTGTGCAATTTAAAACAGTTACAAATTTCACAGCTCAGAAAATTCGTCTCTAGTGACTCAGATAACTCAAGAATTGACATTGCCCGCAAACTAAAACTGTCAACGTACTCCCGTTGTACCAGCAGATGAACACTAGTTGTGCATGAGTAGTACCTAGAAGAACGTCATGCAGAGTGCAACATGGAGTGAGAGTTGACGTCCACTAGTCCTGAGATGTAAGCAGGTTGCAGGAAAAAATATTGTGAACTCTATAAATATATATTAAGAAGACATAAAGATACGGAACAGACTTCACTATCTTTACCTTCTTGCTGTTGACCTGAGTCAGAACCTTGAGTTAAATTGTCGAGGAGTGACTCCATGAGCATGCATATAACGAAGCAACCAGCCTCCTTTCACATCTCTTATGATGTGTTCTACGCGTAAAAAGCTAGATCCATATGCATAATGCATAGCTAAGACAATGTCGTCTCTTAGATACTACGAGAATTAATCAGAACCCGTAACCAAAGTTAGATCTCTTGAAGTAAGTTTCACTCGTAGTGATTTCATTTGAATTCTCCTCTGATTATCAGCAATCAGAGCAGTGACATGTGCTCCGAATCTGTTACACAATATCCGTTACGCATGTAGGTTTATATTATACGCTAGGGAGATGATCCTAAATGTGAATGTAAATTATGCAGTGTCCTCAGAGATAGAGGGACACCTCAGATGTAAACCTTCTATCCTGGAACATATGAAAAGATGAACTTAAATTCATCTGATTTTTTCACGTATCATTATATGTGTACACATGATTCAAATGCATCATGTGTACCTGAGAATATAGATACATGCATTTGCTTGATATCCATCTCTCAAATTAGACGCATACGCAGGATAGGATTACTGGGGAATATGTGTACGTTTCCACATAGATATAAGCAGCCACCAAATTCCAGCGTGTGCTTATGCACATAAAAGACCAAGAAAAATTTTGTTCGTGCCAGAAGATCTGAGACGAATGATGAAAATATTTAAATTTTAGCTCAAACGTCCTCAACGTATCAAAAGCTGACATACATCATATGCAGAGCCAATTTCAGCTCATTACATGGACGAGAGACTCAATAAAATCTCGAGATGTAAGAATTTGCGGGACAAATCTTCATTTCTTTGGACGAAATGAACGACTGGAACTGAGTTTACTGTAATCGCATGCATTCAGAGTCTGCAATTTCTATAACCAGTGCTTCATTGCTTCTTACACGTGCGGACGAATGTTCCAACAAGAAGATGAACGATCGCCGAGAAAGTTTTGCGGAACACAAGTAAAACGTGCAGACAGTGTAAGATTGAATAGCAAGCAATACCTCGTCCTCAGAATCCGTCGACGACGAAACCAACACTTGGTGGCCAAAAGTTGGATAGGCCGAAACTGAAAGTGATTCCTGTCGGCCCGATTGTACGACCAGCTGCGACGCCCTACCGGCCATACGGGCTTCCAACTTCGCAATTTTAATAGGCAGAGCCGGATCTGAAGGATTGGAGTTGGAGTTGATGGACGAGAGTTGCAGCAGAACGTCGTCATGCATCGAAAGCTGTACAATGTTATCCTGGGCTTTTGAATTGGCCATTAGAATTGAATTTCAGTTACATTCGCATTAGTCTTTTGAATTTCTAGCCCTTGTACCCTAGGTGGTTGTTCCGCCTTCCAGAGCCTCTGTAATCTCCGTCGAAGGTCTCAACTATCAATGCTCCCGATACTCTAGTCATGCCCACTTGACAGAGGGGATCAATCCTCTGTACATCTTGGAATCATGCAACCTGTACGTCGATGTTCTCCAAGTTGTGCTTACGCTTTGAAAGTCATTTCTAAGCAGCCTACACGAGGCAACTGGCACAGCTTTGAAATCAAATCGTACGCCTCGACATGACTTCATTCGAAATTATGTACACATATGACCCTTCGATTCTGTGTCAGGAAGTTTTCCAGAAGCGAGAATAACTTGCTTGGAAAATTGGGGGCAAATTGCTTTGCAATCTCATCCTGCACTTTCACGAAAACTGTGTGCAGAAGTACACCCTCACCAAGTCAATGCTCCAAAAAAATTCCAGAACATACCAGCGTCGACGTGCAATGTCAAGGCTGCTGTTCAGAAAACATCGATGCAAACATCAAGACAGAGGTCCAATCATTGTCGTAATACTTGCACTGACAAACATCACAGCAATGAAACGGCCCTCCTCTCAGAGATGTGAAAAGGGCCGTTTCCCTTCTCAGACCGCTTTTGCGCGGGAAAAGCTTCAATATACTGGTTGGAGCCAGTCGTCTTCAGGTGTTGCCGGTCACACTGCATGATATATTTCACAAACAAACTGTGTGAGGTCCAACAATCGAATTTTACAGTTCTTATACTCCTGATCTGTATCACGATTTGTCAACCCACGAACTAAAACTGCGATAAATGTCAAAAAGGGTTTTAGCAATTTCATGGAAGCAAAAGTCAAGCGCAAGTTGCCTGATAGACTCATTGTAAGGATATGGGTAGATTTTCCAGAATATGATTGATAAACTTTTGTTCAGGCTTGTATAGTGAGACATACAAGTATCACCCTAGTCACTACTTCATTCTCTTCGATTTATTATAGTCAAAAACTTGACACTGTGTTTTCCCCAGAGCCATAAATTCTGTTGTGAATGGAAAGAAGTTCAACTGTTGGTGCTTTTTATACGTGAAGGCTTATTATTACTGGAATTTTTTGGTTACATTCGGAAGGCACAATCGCGTCGTAGCCTATGGATAGATACATTTAAGTTAGGAGAACATGTATCCCGTTGCACTCTTCCGTGACTGTGAGATCATCTTTCAATGCATAAATGACGCTCATTATTAGTTTCTATCGTCTGACTGGGTATATTCAACCCTCACAACTCTCCACCTTTGCATTTTGTTATTTCACAGAGAGCACCCGTAGTTCATCTACAGATGTAGGACTTTATTACAGGTTTGTTGGAGAAATTTATGGGGTTTATGGAAGACTACTCTGGGACTTCAAGAAAGACATAGTAGGGGATTGAGCAACTCTCAACAAACTTATTCCTCCCTCATCAAAGTAATTGTTCGATTGATTTCAACATGTCCATCAACAGAATACTGTATGAGCAAATACATGAAATAAATCTCGTATAAGTATGCAACAAAACTGAGAGAAGTAAATTATTTTCCTGGAATGTAGATGTTGTTCAAACCTGCAATTTCATTCACATAAAGAGCATGGATAGTACTGTGTGCCATTTCACAATTTTATAAATGTTACGAGAAATATGTAAATGTCTTGGAGGTTATGGGCCAGTAAAATACCTGATCTATAACTGCACATCCTGTGAAGACCTCTCGGATTGTATACATGAAATAAGAGGTTTTTAATTGAGTAGCATATGCTATAAGAACGGAGACTCCTAGATTTCTGCTAATACTCATAATCCTTTAATTTATGTTCATTTTCAATAGTCTGTGCTATGTGGGGTTGACTTTATTCTCTCTCATGCATAACTAGCACTCAGTTTGAGAGCACATCTCTGATTTTCATCACTTGATTAATATCTCTTATTTAAAAGCTCTGTGAAAAAGTTCAGTTGACGGCAAAATCACAGATGCTGGAATGCAGTGTATATGCACACAAGCGTCAAGTTTTACATATTGATTGGTAACTTACTTCTGATGACATACTGATTGCATTTTCAATTTTCATAAATGATACAAAACTATGTACCATTTATATACACAAACATCACTCCGATTGTGAATGTATGTAGATCCAATACTTTAAGCATATGGATCACATGTTTTTTACATATTTTTTGAAAATTAGGAATGTTTTGTTTTTATTTCCTCTTCCATAAGAGATCAATATTCGATTTAGAAAATTTGCGAGAACTATCTTCAAACAAGCTAAACTGCATTACCGGACAAAGAAACAGCCCGGGATACGTACTGTTCCACTAAGTGTGTTTTTTTTATATAAGAAAATATCATTTTAAGTAAATTTCATAATTTTTTAACAATATTATCCAAAAATTTGTATTCTTGGTATGAATATGATATTTTGATCAATAATGGCTTGATTTGAAGATTTTAAACATATCTTTGAATTATAATTCAACTTTGCAAGTTGCATTTTAACATATTACAGTATACGAATAAATTACGATATCATAATCTGAGATACAATATTCGATCTAATATCGTTATCTGAGAGATAAACAGATAAATATGTGTCTATATATATATATATATATATATATATATATATATATATATATATATATATATATATATATATATATATGAATGAATGATCTTAAGCACTTGGTATTATAACCCATTGAAACTTACTTTTTTGCTAAGGATAGTGCTTCCATTTAACGCTAAACAAGACTTTATAATTTCTTAATCGAAAATTCGTCATTTTGATGGCTGTAGGCGGAAGTATGTCAAAGGGAACTGGTTTTATTGCCATAGATGGATTCCAAACTTGTTTCTCATGTTAGCTTCATGAGAAAAGGTGTGGGTGTCACAAACCCATCAACGCAAATCCACATGGGAATATATTGGGTCACTTACATTAGTTGGCAATTCATGTATGGGCCTCAACGTAGATAGTCTAACCCCTCTTCTCTCATACTAGATATTTAAACCCTTGGCACCGTTCACGTTTGTCTCTTTGTATTGTGATACTTAATTGAAGAGGAGAAATGACGTTACAGCGGGCTATGACTGTTGTCACCCTCTTTAAGATTCAAAACTTGAATTAATTGACATATCTCTTGATGATTTCCAATACCTTGAAGTCAGATTTAACTGTTATTATACGCAGAACAGAACATGCTTTGATTTTTATTTAACTGCTCTCACGTTCTAACTTAATGAGAGAATAAGATGAACTAAGGGGCGGAAGTTTTCAAGATTCCGTCCATCCCTACGGAAGAGGGCAGTGTGACGGAGTCAAATGGATGACGACCTTTCTCGTTCAATTGGTCAAAAGACCGCTGCCCCAAGACGATGGAACCACAACGTAGGTTTGAAAGCTGACCTCCTCACGGGCGAGGAATCTTCACGAACACATTTCCCCTAAAATAGTTTCTCACCGAAGGCTCAAGGACATCTTTCCTCTTCTTTCAGAGCTCCGAGCGGACTGCTTTAACGTTGCAGCGCTCTTGTTCGATTTTGAAATTCCAAATGAGCAACGAGTTGTCTAACATCTGCCGAAAGAGTTCGAAATTTCGAGTTTGCATTGGCGGACCGTTAGTCACTAGCTGCTCGAGAGGAAGCGTTAATGTGGGGGAGTACGTGCAGCGCAAAGGAGCGCCCGGAGTTTCAATCGGGAAGGTCGAGAGCAAGTTCTGGACAGAAATAGTAGAGGAGCGACAAATATCCGCGCTAATGATTGACTTTGGGAGTTTAATTTTTCCTCCCAGGCTCTATCCGAGCTTTGCCGTGGGGAGACCCCGCGGGGAGGCGAAGAGGATGGAGCGCCGGGTTCGCGGTCAATCCAAGAGCGGGCAGAAATGAAGACGGCGGCAGAAGCGGTAGAAAGGGGAGAGCCAACAAATCGCGGTTGCCGAGGAAGGTTAGATCGGAGGTAGCGAGGTGGAAGAAACCGGAGAGAGGATCAAGCGCGGTTACCCAAGAGAGTGGGATGGGAGGTGGCAAGGTTGCAAGGTGGCAGCCAAGTCAAAGGTACACTCCGGCCGGAGGAAGGCACGAAGGAAGCAGCATCGGAATCCGACGTCGAGTTCCGTCGGCCGCGAAGGAAGGCCGTGTTGGAGAGCGTCAAAGAGAAGGCAAGACGACGGAAGGGCGGGCCGCGGGCGTTGTTGCATCATGGTGACCATGCATGCATAGCATAACATAGCATAGCATAGCATCCCGGTGCGCTCTAATAAATCATCACATCGATACACATTCATGAGAGCATGTCGTTGTGGACGCGAAGGGCGCGCGAGCGAAGAGAAAGGATGGCGTCGCGGGCGAAAGGGAAGAAACGGTAGAAGGGTCGACGCGAGCAAAGGATAAAAGGATCATAATGCTTCCTTCCAATGATGAGGGGAAGGGCAAAGAAGAAGGAAAAGGGAAGCGCACTAGAGACGAGGCGAGCCTAATTGTCGAGCGTCCGCCGGAAGAGAATGGCAATTAAGGCCGAGGTAATCGGCGCGGTTGAGTTGGGTTGGGTTGAGTTGGGTCGGGTCTTGTCGGGTCGGGTAAGGTCAGGTCCGGTCCGGTCGGGGTTGGGTTTAGAGGAGGGAAGGGGAGTGGGGGGTGGGGGAGCGTAGCCATAGAGGAGGAGGAGCGGGATGGAGATGGAGAGGAGAGGAAAATTAAACAAAGGGGGGCGGGGAAGGGAAGAGAGAGTGAGCATGATGATGGCGTCCCCTCTCGATTGTGCGTCGCCTCTTTCTATCTGTGGATTGGCGTGCATCGCTGATGATGTTGTCGTCGATGCGTGGGTCGTAGCGGGTAGTAGCGAGTAGCGAGTAGCGAGAGCAGAGCGAGAGCAGCAGAGGAGAGAAGAGCGGGGAAAGTGGGAGGAGGGCCGAGGGGAGGGGGAGAAGTAGTAGAGGAGAGTAGCAGCGAGTAGTGTTGGCCAGGGAGGGAGGGAGGGAGGAGCGAAGGACAGGGAAGGGGAGGGGGAGGGAAGGGGAGAGGAGGAGGAGGAGAGAAAGGAGGAGGTCGAGGAGAAGAAGGGAAGGGGGCGAAACACAGGAGGAAGGGGAGGGGGAGATTTTTGGTCTGGTCCATCTGGTGTGGAGGTGCTGGCCTGCCTGTCTGCTTGCTTCGCCTCGCCTCGCCCCGCCTTGCCTGCCTGCCTGCCTGCCTGTGCCTGCGTGGTGTGGTTGCTTGTTGTGCTGCTTGTTGTTGTTGTTGTGTTGTGCATCGGGTCGCGTCGGGGCCTGGCTGGTGGTATCGCAGTGTATCGCATCTCTTTCTCGGAACAGGAGAAGGCCGAAGAGGGCAGGGAGGGAGAGAGCGAGAGAGAGAGAGAGAGGCAGAGAGAGGGAGAGGGAGAGAGAGAGAGAGAGAGGGAAAGAGGCCAGCAAGGGTGGAAGAGGAGAGGAGGAGGAGGAGGACGGGAAGGAAGGGAGGCGTATCAGTAGCCATCGAGAGTCGCTTGCTTGGAGTCCCAGTTGTCCGTGCGAGGGAGGGGAAGGGGTTAGAGAAGAGATAGAGAAGCGAAGTGGAAGCAGAGTTTTTCCGCTTGCCTCGGGCGCTCGCGGTATCTGTCGTGTGTTTATATCTTATCATCATCACAATCATCATCGCGGTCGGGGTTTTATTTTTCTCCAGTGTCGCTCCTCTGTCCTGTCTCTCATCGTATTCGCGCCGTTTTGAGATCTTGTAGCAGACACATGCCCAGGCAGACGCAGAATTGAATTAGGCTGCTGCAATGACTATGATGGCGGCCCCTCTCGATGTGCGTCGTCTCTATCTATCCGCATGTATTCGATGTAGTTTGCTTTGCGATGCCCTTCTTCTTGTGTTGCTTCTTTAGGTTCTGTTATCGTCATCTTTTGGAAGTCTAGCGTGCAGATCTTTGCATCGCGAGCACGCGCACCGCCATTCCGCATCGCAATTAGGCTGCATCCTCCATCACGATGCTCCGTGTAGTCGCTTCCATCCGACGTTTTCTGTCCTAGGGTGGTTGCTTTTGATGTCTAAGCAAGTGATGCATGTTAGGGCAGCGTGTTTTGTTCACCTGCCCCGTGTGTCGCGGACGATCCCTTAAGCTTTGATCGGTTCATGGTGACAGGAAGACGATGACATGTTGGTTCCACCGGCAGATTTCAACGAAGGCATAGAAGCAATGGAAGGTGTGTTTTCCTTCTCTTTCAATTTACTGTCTCCCTTCCCATCTGGTCGGTTACAGGTCCTCACTCATCAGCATTCCCTTTGGCAGTGGTAGGGCAAGGAGAGACGGTCTCCACAGCAGAGAATCAACCAGTGGATGATCCCCAGACAGGAAAATTCACTTGGACTATAGAGAATTTCTCGAAGATAAATCTGAGGAAGCATTACTCCGAAACCTTCAAGGTCGGAGGATACAAATGGTATGTCTATTTCTCCGTCGTGCAAGATTCTACAGCTTGCCTTTTTAAGAAATCAGCGTTACGCACTCTTGACTTATCCGGTGGCTGAGCGGAAATGGCGTGTGATGCAGGCGCGTTTTGTTGTTTCCCAAGGGCAATAATGTGGATCACTTATCAGTCTATTTAGATGTTGCGGATTCAGCATCGCTACCTTATGGCTGGAGCAGATTCGCGCATTTCAACTTGGCTGTCATAAATCAGTTTGACGCCAAGCTCACTGTAAAGAAAGGTTCGGCTCAACACGTTTTTGGATCAAGTATCTTCTGTTCATAATCAACAGGGCTCATTGAGCGATTCGCCGGGGCACGCGATGATCAATTTTGCTTTGTACCGCGATTGACACTCTTTTCTTCCAATGATGAATACCAGCGGAATTTTGTGCTCTGTTTTTAGGGCACAGTTTGCAGTAAGAGTTGGAAACCTAGCCATTCACGAATAAGAAAACAACTCTTACTGTTAGATGTTGTCTGCAGACACGCAGCACCAATTCAACCTCAGAGAAAGTGATTGGGGTTTCACCTCGTTTATGCCCCTGCAAGACCTTTACGACCCGGCGAGAGGTTTCTTGGTGAATGACTCACTCATTGTGGAAGCTGATGTGAATGTGCGTAAGGTTGTTGATTACTGGGCCTATGACTCCAAAAAGGAGACTGGGTTTGTTGGCTTGAAAAATCAAGGTGCAACATGTTACATGAACTCCCTTCTACAAACTTTGTATCATCTCCCTTACTTTCGAAAGGTACGGCCCTCTTTCCAAATTTCCTACTCTGCCTATTAAGTTCATGTACGCTTGACATGGGTTGGTGTTCTTTCTACTCACATAACGTCTGGGTGTCATGTGAGCAGGCCGTGTATCATATGCCGACAACAGAAAACGATGTGCCCTCTAACAGCATTCCACTAGCTCTTCAAAGTCTATTTTACAAAATCCAGTACAGTGACACAAGTGTTGCGACTAAAGATCTTACAAAATCTTTCGGATGGGACACGTACGACTCATTCATGCAACACGATGTTCAGGAGCTCAACCGGGTTCTTTGCGAGAAGCTAGAGGATAAAATGAAGGTTTGTTTTGTTTTCAGTCACGTTCTACTACACGCCGCCTTTGATTACATTGAAAGCGAGTGTCCTGTTGGTAACCTACCTGGTCGTTGACTGTGGATGCTTCTACCGGGTAATTTTGTAGGGCACTGCTGTCGAGGGAACAATCCAGCAGCTTTTTGAAGGTCACCATATGAACTACATCGAGTGTATCAACGTTGACTACAAGTCAACACGCAAGGAATCGTTCTATGGTAACCTATTGAATTAAAGATTGCTATATGTCAAGTTTCATTTTTTGCCATATCTTTTACTTTTCAATATTTGGAAATTTATATCTGGACTGAACGTGCAGATTTGCAGCTCGACGTCAAGGGCTGTAAAGATGTCTATGAGTCATTTGACAAGTATGTCGAAGTGGAAAAACTGGAGGGTGAAAACAAGTATCATGCTGAACAGTATGGCCTCCAGGTCCGAAGTAGTTCCGCACATTTCCTCCTCATGTTGATCAGTTAAATGTTCCTGCGTGCGAAGCACTCATTGGTCATACATTGTCCCCAACAACCATGGCCTCCTTAATTTACTTCGCTTAGTTCACCCTAAATTCTACTGAAGCGCTTTCTTTGTAATGCCAGGACGCTAGGAAAGGTGTGCTCTTTATCGACTTTCCTCCCGTTCTTCAACTCCAGTTGAAACGGTTTGAGTACGACTTTATTCGCGATACTATGGTCAAGGTGAGGTCCTAGTTCGGTCCAGTAGTTGTTGATATGTGCTGATTTGTGAACCTTCATGCCTTTCGGTTTACGACTCGAATATGAGCGGTGTTGTTCACCTGTTCCGTAGTTCCTCGTATACGGACTTTCTCTGATTGAACTGTACGACCCAGGCGAATACACTCTGAGTCTCTTGTCCTACAGGTCACCCGTACCGGATTTGTATCTAGTTCATAGGCTTCTCTGAGTTTTATAAACTCATCTGCGACTATGGAGATACAACGATTTGTTCTGTTTCTATAATGATGATTACATCCTATATTTAGGCAACGCAATATCTGGGCTCGATATGGACAATTCCGCTGGTTTTAGCTATTAGTGTTTATTGCAAATGAGAGGCAGTGGATTACAGACCAGCCTTGTGACCAGAGGAGATATATAACTCCACTATGACTTGTATTGCAGATCAATGATCGCTACGAGTTCCCCTTACAATTAGATCTCGACAGGGAAAATGGAAAGTACCTGTCTCCTGATGCGGATCGGAGTGTACGCAATCTGTATACTTTACACAGGCGAGTTTTGTTTTCCTCGCTATAAGACTATACCCAATGCCATCTCAACTAGACCTTTCTCAAATGTCGGTACTACTTCCGCTCAATATTGGTTGATTCTTTATTAGCCCTTGTGAAACAGATCGTGAGGTTATGAATCAAACATAAAGAAGTTGACTATACGTATTTGATAAACTTCGAAACCGTTTGGAATGCAGTGTCTTGGTTCATAGCGGTGGTGTGCATGGAGGACATTACTATGCCTTCATCAGACCCACTCTTTCCGATCAGTGGTATTGTATTCAACTCTGGAGCCATTTTAACATTTTTGTAGTAGCAGCCATTGCCGACGAGCAAAGACTTGCAGTCTTTGTATTCAGTGGTACTTACGAAAAGATAATCAAACCAGGTACAAGTTTGACGACGAGCGGGTGACGAAGGAAGAGTACAAAAGAGCTCTTGAAGAACAGTACGGTGGAGAAGAAGAAGTAGACGATCTACACCTTTGAGCTCGTAGAAGGATGTTGTGAATTTCAGTTCCCTTACCTATTTTCTGACTCTCAGCTTTCTTTACATCTTTTGCTCCGGTCATTACGCATTTCATATATTTGATTCTACGATTTTGGTCGCAGTTACCGCAGACCAATCCAGGCTTCAACAACGCACCATTCAAGTTTACAAAGTACTCGAATGCATACATGCTTGTCTACATCAGAGAATGTGACAAGGATAAAGTTATCTGCAATGTGGATGAAAAGGATATTGCGGAACATCTTCAAGTAACTATCTATAAGCTTTGAGGACCCCGATGCATATCTGCTCATTATTTAGTTCTCTGAATTCTTGAAAACAGAGTATTAGTTCCATAGAGCATTCCTTACTCACTGCAAACCCATTCACAACCTTTGCTCTGTGTGGATCTCCTGCTAGGCACGGTTGAAGAAGGAACAAGAGGAGAAAGAACGGAAGCGGAAGGAGAAAGCAGAGGCCCATCTTTACACCATCATCAAGGTAGCGTAATTACTCGTGAGAGGAGGAAGTGGATCTAGTTTCATTTTTTTCACGTGCTTGAATTCTGGAGTAACTCTTTGAGTGAATACAATACTTGGTATTAGTTTTATTGACCTAAGTTATGAGAAATTGGCGTAAAATTTAGTTCTTGCTCTACTTCCATTTGTCGAAGGCCTCCAGATGAGGCTTACTCTTTGTGCATCACCTCTGTGTAGGTGGCTCGAGATGACGACCTTGAGAAGCAAATCGGGAAGGATATACATTTTGATCTCGTTGACCACGACAAAGTTCGGAGTTTTCGAATCCAGAAGCAGACTTTGTTCACGCAGTTCAAGGTATGTTTCACAACTGATGGATGAAGATCCCTGACTGTACTAACTATCCCACAATTTAGTCTTTCAACCTCGCCAGGTTGGAGTTGTTGGGAGGTGGTTTCCTTATTAGACCCAGCCACAGGAATGACGTATGTTTTATATCTTGGGTAATGATTGTTCTACATTTTAGACATCAAGCTAAACAGAGTTAGTTCTTCTGCTGAAAATATGTACATTACAACTTTCCTCTTACCTTGTGTTCAATAGGAAGAAGTTGCCAAGGAACTTGGCATCCCAGTTCTGTGTCAGCGATTTTGGCTGTGGGCAAAACGGCAGAATCATACCTATCGCCCAAATAGGCCTCTAAACGAGCAGGAGGAATTGCAGACTGTAAGCTATCTCTCTAAATTTTGTCTGTATTCACTAAATCTTTATAAAGTAGTTATTATATCAATTATGTAAATCTTTCTCTGAACACGGGGAGTTTTGCAGGTGGGCCACTTGAAGGAGGCATCAAACAAGGGTCACAATGCAGAGCTCAAGCTCTTCTTGGAAGTACCACTCCAATTTTTTGTATGTTATTTTCTGACTATGGATTTCTCATATACCCTTGAGCTGAAACGAGGCAACTTATGATTTTTTATTCAATTTCTGAATTTACATGAGTAGCTCTTGGTATAGTACTTTGTTGTCGTGTCTTTTAATCTTGGATTTAGTACAGATTCTAAGGACCATCTTGGCAATAACAGTAGATGAATGATTCTTACTCCTGTACGCAGGAAGCATTGTTTTACGTAGTTTATTTCACACTATCGTGTGAAGTAGTACATCTATGAATTTATCAACTGTTTTGTTACTTTGTATTTATTTCTGTACATGTCTCTACTTTCGTCTTCCCTTGTGCTTATGGATTGACTTTTTGCAACAGGACCAGAAAATTCCAGTTGCCCCTCCAGAAAAGACTAAGGAGGACGTTTTGCTATTTTTTAAGTTGTACACTCCTGAGAAGGAGCAGTTGAGGTTAGTTACTTTCGAAAACTGGGACACCATTGCGTCAGAATCTTTGCTCATGATCAAATTTCACTGTGTCGATTGTCCAGGTCATAATTTGGCAAATTGACTACGGTGATGTAGGTATGTTGGGAGAACTTTTGTCAAGGCCGGTGGAAAGCCTACAGATATCTTGGAGAGGTTGTGTGATATGGCTGGTTTTGCACCGAACGAGGAGATCCAACTGTATGAGGTATAACATGTCTTATGCAGGTTTAGGATTCTGTGCATGTCGGTGTGCAATGCTGTTCATTCGCTGAATCTATGGGAACAGTTTTCCGTATGCTTCAGGAACCGCAGAAGAGATGCTCACATCTGTCATACATAGCAGCAGTGTTGTTTCATCTTTTTGTCAAAGATTCAGTGTTTGTATAGGATGGATGCAGCTAGCTTAGATAGTTACCTTTGTTTCAAACTCTCCCATGTGGAGATATGTAGTTGCTGTTTAGATGCTGAAGTATACTTCTTGAAATCTACAGGAAATTAAGTTTGAGCCCAATGTGATGTGTGAGCATATCGACAAGAAGTCTACATTCAGGGCTAGTCAGGTTAGTCCTGTTTTCCTAAATACAAATCACTAGATGACTCTAGATTCTCTTTTTTGGTGGTGTTCAACATCAAATGGACTGGCTCTAGATTTCTCTATGACTTTCTTAGTTTCTCAAACTTAAGCTTGTATGGTTTGCTTTACATTGAAGCTGCAAGATTTTATCCTATAGTATGTGTCCTGTTTTGTTTCTCATGACCTCCTTGTTTGGACTGATATCAGCTTGAGGATGGTGACATCATCTGTTACCAGAAGGCTCTGACAAGAGAAGAGGAAGAACATTATCGCTATGCTGATGTGCCTTCGTTTTTGGAGTATGTTCGTAATAGACAGGTAATTCCTCGCGAGTAATTTGTATTTTAACAGTTTGGGAAAGGTTAGTTGGTCAGTAGGTGATTTACTTGTTTGTTTGCCATTTATAATTTTGGCTAGGGCACCGTTTGTTTTGTCACTAGTCTGTGACAGGCTAATATTAATGGGTAAAGCTTTCGCTATCTATTAGCACAACTGATGTACAACGTGATCCGCATGAAGGTTGTACATTTTCGACGCTTGGAGAAGCCGAAGGAAGATGAGTTCTGCTTAGAGCTGTAAGGCCACTCTACCATTTTCTCTTAGTGATTATGAATATGACTCTGTCACATCTCCTAGCCTGTTGTGAACAAGTATTAGTGGTGATCTTGGCTACTCTGCCATTTTATCTTAGTGATTATGAATATGACTCTGTTACATCTCCTAGCCTGTAGTGAACAAGTATCAGTGGTGATCTTGGCTAACTCTCATCTTTGTACTCCCATCTTGCAGATCTAAACAACATACCTATGACGACGTGGTGGAGAAAGTTGCCCAGCAATTGGCGTTGGAAGACGCCTCTAAGATTAGACTGACTTCGCACAACTGTTACTCTCAACAACCGAAGCCACAGCCAATCAAGTACCGCGGTGTCGAGCGCCTGAGTGACATGCTCGTACATTACAACCAGGTATGGAGATGTCAAGTTTCTTTGACATGGAAGTAGCTGAACATTCTAATAAACTGTAGGCTCGCCGAAGCCTGGAAGATTGCACCAAAAGCATATGATGTGTTATTCATCTGTGATTCTCTACTTTGGATCATCACGTCCATCAAAGCCACTGTGTCGAATTTGGTTTTATTCGAATTATCACTCGATTGGTGGTTTGATTATTTGTTTTGTTTGTAGACGTCGGACATCCTATACTTCGAGACATTGGATTTACCTCTCCCAGAGCTGCAGGGGCTGAAGACTTTGAAAGTTGCCTTCCATAATGCCAAGACAGAGGAGGTAAACATATTTTCCATTTTAGTTTTTCCTTTTCTTCTGTACATAAAGGGAAGCACCTCGAACTAGATAGTAATGTTTCCTGTACCTTCTTTTAAGAAGGAAATCAAGCTAACGCGATACCAAGATTGTGTGATGTCTTTACATAAGCCTGAGAATGGTGTTCTGGCTCATGTTTCTTGTCACTTTGGCAGTTATCGGTACACAATATTAGGCTACCAAAACAGAGTACCGTTGGTGATGTCATCAATGAGCTCAAGGGGAAGGTATTTATGCTCTTACTATGGATGGAGCATCAAATTTGGAGCCTGCCTTGTCTTCTTTTATGTAAAATGATTGCACTTCGAAGAATTGAAATGTATATGCTTGAAAGGATGGTTTAGTCTCATTTATGTCAGTAAGGCTGTCTGAAGGTGCTTCGGAAATTTCTAACTTTACTATGACAGTATCTTGGATTACACTAAGCAATACAGCTGATTTGTCTAGTTGTCGCTTGGCAAGGTGGAGCTTTCCATCCCCAAGGCGGAACTGAGAATACTGGAGGTTTTCTACCACAAAATCTACAAGGTATAAAGTTGTATTTAATTTTTCCTTAGAAATTAAGGTCACTTGTCTACTTGTTGCTGCTGTCCATGGCCATCTATTGATGTATGACCTTGAAATATCAGAACTTAAAGTCTTCTTCTCTTTGCTTGCAGATATTCCCCTCAAATGAGAAGATTGAGAACATCAATGATCAATACTGGACCTTGCGGGCAGAGGAGGTATATGTTCGTTTATTGAATGTATTTTTATCAATTGTACATGCTGTGGTTGTCATTCGTGTTCTGGCTGATGGTTGAACTGGTTGCTAGGTGGTTGGAGTTTGTGAAGTCTTGTTCTAACAACAGATAACGTATATGGTGGGATCGTAGCAAGCCGAATCTAATTTCTGGATCCACTTTGACAGATTCCAGAAGAAGAGAAAGATTTGGGTCCACAGGATCGGTTGATCCATGTTTATCACTTCACTCGGGATGCATCGCAAAATCATATGGTGAGTTTTCAAGGATTTCTCGGTGTCCAGCCTGATGTTAACATTTTGAAGATGCTCTAACACTAAGATGTTTGTGAACTGACATGTGGTGGTGGCTCTGTTCAGGTTCAAAATTTTGGAGAGCCTTTTTTCCTTGTGGTTAGGGAGAATGAGACTTTGACGGAAGTAAAGGACCGAATCAGAAAGAAGTTACAAGTGCCAGACGAGGAATTTTCCAAGGTCATCTCAGTTACCTGCCGTGTGTGAATGAGTTTATACTTTGCAGATAGAAGCATAGGGTTTATAATCGGTTACAAAGTACTGACACTCAATCCATTGTTTATTCAGTGGAAGTTCGCGTTTCTTTCTCTCGGACGTCCTGAATACTTGCAAGAGAGTGACATAGTCGCCAGCCGTTTCCAGGTAAGTTTTAGTAGTTTAAATCACTGATGTACATATGCTTTTCATTAAGCTGTGTCCCTCTGCATATTCAGTTAGAGCCCTGATTTTTTATTTTTATTTTTATTTTTTGTATTTTCACAGAAGAGAGACACATATGGTGCTTGGGAGCATTACCTGGGACTTGAGCATACTGACAGTGCTCCAAAACGGTCACATCAATCGAATCAGGTAATAAGATATTAATTAGGATTTCCCTTGATCTTTTCATATTATATCTTACAGGGCATTATAACTAAGGAGTTTTGTTTTGATTCTGATATTGTGATGTGTTTTTATAGAAGTCTATGAAATCACGTACTGTAGAGTAAGGAACATGCACATTATGTTATCTTTTTCTTGCCGGCAAAGATTTGTGTACTAACTTATTTGTATGATCGTTTCCTTGCAGAATCGACATAGCTTCGAGAAGCCTGTAAAAATTTACAATTGAGGACGGGCATGTAATAGACGGTCCAATATTTCTGTTGGAAGACACCTCCTAGATTTTTCAGAAGCCACACTGTTCCCAGATTAACCTGCATAAGGCAGGTCTGGAAAGGGAAATTTCCTGGGTAGTTGGGTGCTTGGTGCCCTTTTGTTATTTAGCCTGAATTCAAGTTTGCTACTCGGCATGGCATATCATGTACCCATGCCTTGTGGTGTAGTGCTTGGTTGTATAGGGATTTACACCCTTCTTTCTAATGGTGATGAATCTACCCTTCTGCGCTACCGTTGCGCGCTGAAACGTATGGAACTGAGCATGGGTCTCTTGTTGCAATATAGCCGTTAGTAATAGGGAGGCCTGTTCTGCCAGTCTGCTGCCTTTGACCCCATTACGGTCGATAGCCAGCTTCACAGGCTCGGACCTAGTGCATTGCAGTCATCTCCAGAACTTGCGGTCTTTGCTCTCAGTAGAATCCCTGGAGGGACCTCCATAGAGATCACTATTATTGCTGAGCTTGTACCCATCAGAGGTGGGAATAGGCCAGGCAAGCTTGTTGCCCTCTGCTGCATTGCATGCAGGGCAAGCAGGGCGCTTGTTGAGTGTCTACGAAATATTTGGTGTCCTGGTTATGAGGCCCTTACCAATTCCCTTTCCTGTGCCAGCTTGATAGTGTCCCTTTGACCCCATGCACAGATGTAGTTCTCCTGGCTTTTTTTTTGCATGTGGGTTCGTAATTGAGCCCCTTCTGTACCCAACTTCTGAACTCTCCTAGCCTCATTGCAAAGGCTCAATTTGTTTTGAGTATGGACACTTTAATCTGTTATTAGGGAATGATCACATGTTCCACGGAATTACTTGTATTAGGAATTATGACTAACTCTGGCTTAAAAGGTATGTCAGGATCTTCTTCAAGTAGTTGGATGCATTTATTCTTCACTGGCTGATAAATCTGTACTAGAAAAACTACCCAAACTAGTACATGGTTGATTTCGTTGTATTTGCCTTGAACACATTGCATAGCATCTTATTCGATCTCACAAGAAAATAAGTTTCTTTCTGCCTTCGTCCTGAAAAGTTGGTGTTCGCTGTCGATGTATACTCATGACAGCAGCATTGCCCAATTACCCAAGATCCGACCTTCGTCCTGAAAAGTTGATGTTCGCAGTCGATGTATACACATGACAGCATTGCTCATTAAGCCAAGATCCCACGTTATCTCCCACATCAGCGCAAACAAAGAAATATCAAAGTAAACATATATCGCCGCGCAATATCGTTTACTTCACAGTGAGCACAACAGATATTACATTGGTTATCATCTTATTGCACAGTGCTTATCTCGTGTAAAGTAGCCTTGCAAGCGTCAATGGATGTAGAAGGTAGTGGGTGGACATATGTTTCGAAACGAAACTATTACATAGTCTGCGGAGGATGAATCTAAAATTTGGGGTTTCAAAACTACCTTGATGCACAAAATGAGTGTTAAAGAGAACAATTTTTGCGATGTATTATTTGTAAAGGTTCCTTAGTTTTAGAAATAAATAAAATTCCAAGACGATACACTACAATCCATACAATTACATGATACATTTTAACCATAATTTCGCTCCGTCGCCTGGCTTGACAAGATTGGTCGTGAAAAAACATCTACATCAAATTGTTTTGATCAGTTCTAATATCCATGAAACCAGACAGGCACATCAGGACATTAAGGCGAGTGCATTGAGGCACAACAAGTCCAAGTAATTTGTTACTTCAAAATTATATTACAAAGCAACTTCTCAAAGTATCGAAGAAGGTTTCACTCACATTCGTCACACTACTGACACAGTATTTGCTGGTGGCTCTTTGGACGTCACTGACTACAATGCACTGCACACACGAAATTAATGAGCATGAAGCTGTTCTTCGCAAGTGGATCGAGTTGAACCGCACAAACGATGATGTAACTTTTAATGTTTGAAGCTCGGAGTTTTGTTTGAAGCTTGGTTTAGACAATGAAGAGGAGTGCGTAGGCAGTCCTCTGCAAGCCGGTTATGGGACCAAACAGTCGAGCCCATGTGATCTTTACTCGCCGGGGAAAAAAGTTTAAAAAGAGTAGAACATTCTACATGTGGGAACTGGAGGACCAAGTTATATAGCAAAAAGGATGGGACTACCCATCAGATAGAACATGTGAGAACTTTGCTAAAACTCATCAGATAATACCGTGCGCAGTACTCCCGAAATGCGTCAGCCACGGTAAGCTTCGATCCATACGCTTCGGCTACTAATGTTCTTCCGGTACTTCATTTACAATCCTTCCAAAATGCGTATGCTCGTTCGTTCGTATGCGCAGACTCACTCCATCTCTATTCCATTTTGCACGTCTCGTCTCGTCTTGCCGAAGGCACGTTTATACACCGCGTCGTTGATCGCCATCGCTCGTAGAATGCGCAGATCTTGCGTTCAGAACATTTAGTGGCCAAGTCGCGAACTCACATACCTCCATCGAAATGATGCGACCAACCCCAGTTGTGATGCTTGTGGTCGGATTCAGGCGACCAGCCGCCTTGCTTGCGCTCCGAGTGATACTCGTCGGAATGGTGGATATGGTTGAACCATCGGTGCTTCTTCTCTCCCTTCTCGTGCGACGAGTCGGGAGACCGTAGGAACCTATCCGAGCTCAACCATCGTCGCCCCGACTCTCCATTCGGCGACTTCCCCTTATGGAAATCGTGCACAGCCGATCGAACGATCCTGTCGAAGGCATCTGTCCCGTTCTCGTTGATGAAGTGCGCGACATTGTTGCGAGCCCCGGGGCTCATCTGCGCAATAATGCTCCGCTGCTCCGCATTCAATTTCCTCTCGATCTTCACCGTGAACGTGCCCGCGTACTTCTTCACGTAAGTGTCGTAGATGTAGGCAGCGCCCCGGAACGGAGGCAACACCAGCCACGCGACGGCAATGAGCTTCACCATGTACCAGAGCGGAATCCACGACAGCAGCCTGTCGAATCCCAGCTCCACAAACGAGTAAAAGATGACCCAGTACGTGAGCCACTGCGCGTCGTCTTCCTTGCCCGGGCTCTCGATAGCCCGTATGGACTCATACAGCGGATACACCAGCATCAGTACGGGTCCCGACCACGAGTACAGCTGCAACAGCAGACTCCACAACGACGCTCCCGCAGACACCATCGTGCCTCGCCTCAGCTCCTCAAATCCTAGTCAGCTCCGAGCTCTCCCACCGCTCTGTTCTTTCGGATGATGTGCTCTTCCGGGCGATGGCTGCCGACCCCTAATGCCTGTGCATCGCTGTTTGCACGAGGTTCGGTCGGGGAGTGCTTCGGAAACCTGCTGCTCGTGGAAACACAGGTAGGAGGGATGGAGAAAGAGAGAAAGGGAGGGAAGACGAGAGGGAGAGGAAGATGGTGGGCAGGGTGGAGAGAGACGACGGTCGAAGGATCGATTGGTCGTTGTGTGTTCAACGCAATGTGCACTACCTCAGTTCTGGTTGCGTTCCTCGTGGGTGAGCTTGAGAGGGCTGCAAATTGATTTCACAGTGTTGAGCTCCCTCCACTTTTGGCTGCGCTGACTTCTTCTCCGTCTTCTGCTTTTGCTGGTACTGCTTTCAGTCCTGAGCCTCTCCCCTCTCCTGGCCTCTCTCGCGCCTCAATGACCTGCAATGTCTCGTAGTCTTCTTCTTCGTCCCGACCCCTCGCTGGCTCGCTCTCTCTCTCTCTCTTTCTCCCCCTCTCTCTCACTCTGGTCTGACACTTCTCCCCGCCCGTCAGATTCGTGTCTCCTTCTCTATATATCCTTCCGATCGATCGGCCTCTTGACTCTCATCGATTGCTCATCATTCTACGCACACTCCCGCACTTCCCTCCTTCTTCTACTCGCCTACAGTGGCAGTCCCAGCTGAACTCGACTGCAGCTGCCACTCGCCCTCTCCGCGGCTCCTCCCCTTCTTCGAAGATCTGTCAATGGCTTGGAAAAGGAGGCACTATGTGACTCAACATCGCGTACTCCGGCGATATGTCCGAAGTGCGGCCTGCTCCCTCCTGCAGCTACTGCTGCTGCTGCGTGCGTCAGTGGAATGTATGGTGGTGGACTCGAACGTATAGCAGAAGCAGAAGGTTCAAGGCACCTGGTAAGTTATGATTAAGGCCTCTAACAAATCTAACGCCCAATTACAGAAATCTCTTGTATCAAAACCTCAGCGTACGGCAGGGAAATTATGGTGCTGAGAGTGTACGGCGTCCTCATCTATAATACGGAGCCGGATTGCCATTCAGATCAGCTCAGTACAACTTTATAATGCTCGATCTGAAGCAGAAATAGAAGAGAAGGGAAGGTAGACGACAATACTTCTCCTTCCCTCTCTCCCTTAGCAGAGAAATGTTTTGTCACGAGGTGGGCCAATGGAGAAGCGGTTCGCCAACGTGCAAGATTCAAGATTATCCCATGCATAAAGAACTTACAAGAGCGCATCCACAGTTACTGCTTTCATTCACGAGCCTCCAGTGTCGGACTCGCCCCACCTTAAATATAACTTTGCTACTGCATGAAACCCTCCCAAGTTGTTGCAGAATCCGTTTTCTCGATCTTCTCGCTGCTGGGGTCGAGCTTAGCTCGGCTCACCTTTTTGTGTGAGTACAATCCTTTAATGCCTCATTGGCTGTTTGTCATTCATGGAGCAGGGCGTTTGTAACGTGAACCAGGAGTACGATAATCAAGGCTGGGGAGAAAGCCTTTGCTTGCGACCCAATATTTACTTAAGTTGTGGTCCCTAGGGTGCTTGACTCAGGCACCAGGCCTCTAGGCCCCCTTCCCCGTCCTGGCTGCAGGGCAGGTCGAGCCTTAAGGGCCTTCCTTCGCTGGCAACACTTGCATTGTTTAAGTGTTGGCGAGAAGCCATAGATATCCATATAAATATTTATTATTATTTCTATTTGTTTGATGGCCAGCGAAAGTGAAGAGTACAGTTTGTTAAGATGAGCGAGAGCAGAACGTGGACGGCGCAGTCTTGTCGTTGGGAATTTCTCACCCGGGCCCTCGACGTCAATGGTCGGAGATCAATGCAGACAATAGATGCTTCCTTTTCCATCCTTGCGGATACCAAAAACATTCCTGATCATCCATGTAGATGCATATGTGCTGATACTGTAATTCGAATGTGCTGGTGCTGTCGTGCGAACTGTTGCCTTTGGACACAAAATGCTGATGATCGAAGAACGTGCAGCATTTGTTGACATATTTTATACTTACAGTACCACAGCTGCAGCGTTTCATACAAACTCATTACGGGCAAGAGCCGACCCTCAACCCGTGCCACGGCATGGGCGGAAGTGGCAAAAGTGATCTACTCCTGGGCTTCAGATTTGGTCTCGATAAGCAGGCTGTGGTCGACCAACGAGCTTTGACCTCAACTTCGTCCATTTTCTATCTGAGGCTGTTCTCATGCAGCTGTTCTACGCACAACAAACAAAACAGCCGTCATTACTAAAGTGCGGCATCTCCAGAAGATCGCCTGGATTAAGGTTCACCATGGCTTGCGAGTGAAGAGAAGGCCTGTAGGGTCCACTAGATTGCACTGCATTGGTGGTCTGGTCAGGTCAAGTGCTCCACAGCATCCGGGAAAAAATGAGGGGCATGGCAAGGATCGGGGAAAGCACTGATCTTCAACAGTTGAAGAAGCTTTTTTAGCTTGGTTTGCCTGTTTGCCTGCTTGCCCTCTGGAGCCTTATGAGGACACTCTTTCTTCCCTGCTTCGAGTCCTAAATTCACGATCATGCCTGCCCCATTCCATTGTACACACTTTCTATAGCCTGAGTAAACAGCAGCGGTCCGAATGGGGAGAATCCCGATCTCCAGGATTCAGCCCTCCCATATGCGGGGAAGATACACATCAACGTTGTTGGATTTTCTTCGTCGTTTGTGTTTTAACTCCATTACTAACTCTTGTAGTGTTCACAGCCTCCGTTGGCCAGAGTACTTTGGACATCTGCTTGAGACATTCGTTATCTCCGTCTAGTGGAAGGTATGTTGATTCTCGAGTCTCCTTTCTTCCCATTCATCTTACATGGGAGGACCAATCAAGTCCTATTTCATTCCGTTTATCGTGAGGGCGATCATGTTCAGACGGGATGTTTAGGTCTGCAATGTACTGTATTTATATTATTTAGTGACCTCTGCCCCGACATAGAAATCTTGAGCTTTGGGTCACGGTTCATTTGTTTTGCGTTTGGATTTTCATTGCTTTGTCTGGCTTGGGACAACGCTGTTAGTACGATCTCACGATGAGGAAATAAATCTCTAGTTGAGAGCAGAGAAAAAATATGGCAAACTTTACACTAACCGAGTTATCACTATTGCTGTTGTTTATCTTGCCAGAGAGACTTAAAACTCGATTGATTCATTCTTTGAAGTTTATCGAGCCGCATATATTTTCGAAATTCGAGTACTTTATACATGTTTGTTTGTGGACAAAATAATAGTTTTTTCTCGGAATTTGCGAACATGAAGCCTATTAGATGTCGTGGTTGGTACTTTGCACAAAGTAGAGAAGTAAAAGTGAGCGATCGTACAGAAGAACATTCGGAACTGGATACTACGTAGTTCTGGTTTCAATCATTACACCACCTCCAGTGAATCGGTAACAACACGACAGCAGCGTACTGCCATGATGTTTCGCTGTTATGTGACATGTGGACCTCCGTAAGTGAAGAGTTCCGATCCTGCTGTCGGCGGAATTCTTTACCACTGTGCCCATACTTCCGAGCAATAAACTCATCCAGCGCTGAAACTGAAGTACAGGATTGAGGATTTTTATAATGCACATATTGATATGTCTCAACTCCAGACATATTTTGCAAACCTAAAAAATTGAGAGCACAATGCAGAAACCTTATTACATGAACATGACTAATGACGAATTTTAAGGGCTTCAGGAGTGAAGTAAAGAGAAATTTTAATCTATGACATATAAGATAATTATGTCTTATAGATTTAATTCTACATACAGTTAATTAATCATAGTGAAATTAATTTTTACATCATGATACAGCGTTAATTATTACTCAATTTCAAATTTTTTACATCCATGAATCATGATTGATAAAGAAAATTCAAATCCCAGTGATCATATCAAAGGTACATACTCATATATACAGTCTTAATTCTTTATTCACATAAAAATGTCTCAAAGAAATTTTTTATCTCTTAGAATGATCAAGGTTATGTTTGTGAAAGTACAACTTGTATGAAGAACAAGGATTAAATTCACAAACTTCATCAAATGTTGTATGTATGAATATGTTCTTCATACAAACATACAACATTCGACAAGAATCACACGTTCGTCATTCACCTCCTCATGAAACTACGTCCACAATCGAGATAATGTTGAGTTTAACTCAAAGGTTAACTAGAAAGGTCACGGGCAACGTTCACAGACGAAGGATGGGAATGAAGGTTGCAAATGCGAGCAACATGTGGCAAACAAACTAGGCAGATCTGTCAAGAAGATTTTGTCCAAAAGATTCAGTATGTAGAAAGGATTCTATACGTTCCAGACAATATTTCATTTGTAAACATTTTGTCCAAAAGAATCTTCGTCGAAATGTAAGCAAAATAGGTCTCGTTGTAAAAATCTCAACGCGACCAGTGTATCTAAACCATTTTCAGAGTTGATAGACGACTCAAAAGACAAAATTGTCACAAAAGTTGTTTTCTATATTTAGGGTTTTTAATGAACAAAGATGATAACACGACAAATTGAAGTATCTAGACCAAGGAGTATAATCTTTTGAATGATGAGCTATAATGCTTACGGATTACAGGCTATGGTATCTAGTAACATGTAAGGTTATTGTCAGTTGTGATGTTTCTTTCTATGAAATCAATATCATTGAAAGAGAGTAAGAATTATCATACTCTCTATATTAACAAGGAAAAAGTTCCACTCATGCATATGCTTGTGAGGGAGTTTGATCATTATGTGATTAATAATCAATGAGCAATACCAATCCTCGTGAAGTTCTTGAGCACAGAATCAAATTAGTTAAGATTAAGGGTAAAATCTAATGACTGAACTACTCAATATTGACACTAAATTCTAATGATTAAGCTAGTCAATATTGATGATAAATTATGGTGATTGAGCTATTCTTTATTGACGGTAATCTCTAGTAATTAAACTAGTTAATATTGACAATAAATTATGGTGATTGAATTAATCAAGATTGACGTTAAATTTTGGTGATTGAGCTAGTCAAGATTGACGGTAAACTCTGGTGATTGAACTAGTCAAGATTGACGTTAAACTCTGGTGATTGAACTAGTCAAGATTGACGTTAAACTCTGGTGATTGAGCTAGTCAAGATTGACGTTAAACTCTGGTGATTGAACTAGTCAAGATTGACGATAAACGCTCATGATTGACCAAATCAAGATTGACAGTAAACTCAATCTAGGTGATGCGTTGACCAAAGTTATTACTTTGAACAATTTCACACGACATTGTGCTACTATGAAGTTTGTGCATGGTGAGCATAGGCAAAGTTTGCTAGCATAGTTTCTTTAGTAACCTCTGTATATAATTACTTTATCCTTTGATGGTTACCGCTTAATTCTAGTTAACTCTCGTTTTAAGAATACCTTGCATTATATATCTTTTTGAAACTTTCCGTGGAGTAATTATATAGGTTACGAGGTTTTTGTTTCTTTTATGCTAACAAGTTTTTAGTTAACTCTCTATGTAATTACTTTATCATGTAATGATACTATTTAATTTTAGTTAAATCTCGTGTAAAGAATGTATATTGTGATAGGTTTTTATCTAAAACTTCCCGTAGAGTGATAATCAAGTACTATCACGCGTGAGTTTCTTGGTGGACGTATTATTCCTTAATATGAATTACATTATATCTTGGTGTTTCGTGTTGATGGCTTGGATTGAATGTTTTGCTTTGATTATCTAGTTTTACATTGAGAGATAATAGATTCCTTGAAGTGAAAATATTACCTCAAGACTCCATAGTCAAGTTCTACATAATCTCTCTTCATCAAATTTATGTCAAATTGAATTGAAATGTGCTAATCACAAGGCTGATTTTTTTTGAGACGAGCCTAAAGTTTAATTAGGTTGAACGAATCATGATTAATCCAAACAAACTCAAATCCTAACCACGGTTAGACCAATTATGTGTGACGAAACACGTGTTAACCTTCCAAACTCCTTCTTAACCCAAGTATTAGAGGAGGAAATTTCTACAATTCATATGTGATTTCAATAGAAAGTTGTAGAAAATAAAACTAAATCATAACTTTTCTTCTATTGACGAGGGAAAATTAAAACAAAGCCGTAGCTAACATGTTAAAAAGAAACGACATACATAGAAACTTTCCTAAAATTTAATTCATCAATGCAAATTCTGCAAAGTTGCACGGTGTACTAAAAACTTATCAAAAGAAATCACTTTGGTAAAACCATCAACTAGATTAAGCTCTCCATCAATCTTGATAAGCTTAAGCGCATTTTTTAACACAATAATCTTGATAAAATGATACATTATATCAATGTGCTTCACCATATTATCCATCCCTTGATTCTCAACAAAGTGAAGCTCACTCAAAAAAATAATCGACATACTGCTACGACAATCCAATCTCAATGAGAAGCTTATCAAACCAATTTTTTTTTTTTAAATTGCCTCTGCTGCTGCAACATATTCAACCTTCGTGGATGCTAAAGAAATTCACTTTTGAAGAGTAGCTCTTCAACTAATGCTTTCACCAGTAAGTGAGAAAGCAAATCTAATCGTTGATTTCTTCTTATCTTAAACTCATGATCAACATCCACATACTCTAGAATTAACTTAGCATTCATTGCTTTAGCATCAAGCAATAAACCATGTCATGTAAAACCCTTAAGATATCTAAGTATCCACTTCAGTATTTCTCAATGTACCTTGCCTAGATATGATATGTATCTACTCATCTTAACTCCAGCAAATGCTATATCCGTTCGTGTGCATTCCATCAAATACATGAGACTATCAATTGCACTTTCATTGGAGATAGAAAACATCAAGGATTTTTCAACCTCATACGTAAAACATTGCGTTGCTGAACATAAGAAATAAGAAGCAAATGAAGTATTCACATAAAAATTTGTCACCATGTTAAACTTGGCAAGCATCTTCTTTACATGCTTATGTTGAGATTACCAGATATTTACTCCCTTTTGATCTCAAAATACTTTCATGCCAAGAAGGTTTTGAATTGATCTAGATAATTCATGTTGAAAGTTGTGCCCAACCATACTTCAATTTATCAACATCAAATGTTTTAGTAGCTGCAATAAGCATGTCATCAACATATAAAAAAAAATGAAAAGCCTAAATGTTGCATTGGAAACCTTGTTCAAGTAAACACAAGGATCATAAACAGTCCGTAAGAATACTTGTTAGTGCATGAAATTGTTGAAGCATTTGTTACACTTTATGGAATTTTGCTTTGAATTGTATAACAATTTAAGCAAATTGCAAACCATGCCTTCCTTTCCTTTGATGAGAAATTCTTGCAGTTACCGCATGAATATTACTTCATCGAATAGTCAAAAGAGAAAAGCTGTGACAACATGTCATAAGTCCAAACAAACGAAACCTAACTAGTCAAAACAAATCTTATCTCTAATTAGAGTCCAAGCCTACGTAAAGTTAGACTAACTATGCATAAAAAGACGCCGGTTAATCTCCCAGTTTGAAGGTCATGTTTGTTGAAGATGAACGGAATAACAACCATTGTAATGTACAAAAATTACCCTTCCAATATATTCAAAAGTTGTTCAATTCAATCAAAACACATATTTCTATATAAAATATGCGATGAAGTTACAACCCTAGATCTTACAACCTTGTGTCTTGGTCAACATGTGGTTCTATATTACTATGGGGTTGAGTTGAAATGATTTTCAAGTAAAACTGACTAAGCATTTGATTGTTCTATCTAATAATTGCATTTCAGTAGTAGATAAAAGTGATAGTATATTGATGCATAAATTTTACATATTCCGGATAAAGGTGGTCTGTATATTTTGGAGTTAGTTACTGAAAAGTAAAGAAAAAATAGCTGAAACTTCTAAGCGGATCTACCATTACAACTCTTTCATATTTTCTGACCTATGCATGTACATCTTCAATATTATAACACTTTCTGTGTAAATAATCACATCAATAGCTAGTGGATTAATAAACAAAATCTACGTTTATTAATTATCTGAAAGAAGGGTAAATTTTGCGCTTGAAAAGATATAAAAGAAGATTAAGTTGTGTAAGGTTGCAAGTGCAAATTGGATTCAAGCTCATCCTTCCCAAGAGCAAGACATTCTACTTTGCGCACCTTTGGAGTGGCTTTTGAACGGCGCAATTAGTCACAGTAATGATACTCCTTGTTCCTCTCTGACGACAGTCTGCAAAGCAACGTCTGGACATAGGGTCTTCAAACTTTACAGTGAAAAATTGCAGTCTAGACAAAGATTCTGGTGGGAATTGCGTAACTCACCGAGTAGCCGTCGATCAGCGGTGTACTCCTCTAGAGGCTAATTGAACTCAACCAACTGAACTGTTTGTCTTGCTTGTCCTTAACTCCCGAATCATTTTCATCTCTAAACTCGAAACACTGACCAGCTCTGAGGCGTGAGAGGGAGGGAAGAGCTTCAATATTTTTGCTCTGCATGACATATAATTTGCTCAATCATTTGCACTCTGATTTGCGAATTGGATCATGCTGAGTCGGGACGAAGCGCTTCGGAGTCCAGAGTCCAAAGACTCTAGAAACATGTTCTCATTTTACTTCGGAATTTACTCAAAACCTCGACAGACCAAAGTGTTCCAGGCCCCACTACTAACATGCGGTCGATGCCCTGCTCCCTCTGGTGTGAGCAAGAGGGTTTGGATCTGAACTGAAACCGAACAGTCCGTGAAGACAAAAGAAGCTACTGCTTATGTCATAAATTTAGGAAGGCTTGAAAACAATATCCTGTATTAAAGCTTATTTCGATCTCATTAGTGCCGATACTTTGAGAATAAGTACGAATATGGAAAAGGACGGCACACGACATTAAATTCTCAGACAGGATGCAGACTGACAGTGCATTTTGAAAGGTTCGAGAATTACGAATACAGAGGTATGTTTTCTCTCCAGACATTTACGATATTTACATATTTCACATGTCAGGTAGTAAATTTGTATGACAGTTGTGTGGTGCCCTGTGTCATCGATTGTTCGACGTGTGTTGTCCCTATTCGTGCGATGTGTGGTGATATTCCTGCTACACGGATCCCACCCTTTAGGCTTTAGAATATTGACGGAGGATATCATACCACTGATTTAGCATTACTGTACCTTGTGACTTATTCAAATAATTTGAAAGAGTAAAACTCAATTGTAACCAGCAATGTATTGAAATAACCTCATTTCTAAATACTAACATAGGAGAGAATTTTATTCTAGCTGGTGATGCTTTGAAAGCCCCAAAGTTTAGATTAACAACACAAAATATGCAAGATGTTAGCAGCTTCAAATTAGAATGACGCACATGAAGTTTTGGTTAAGACCCTCGGAGTATTTGCTTCAAAATATGTTTGTCTATCGCAAAGCATTGTAACGAAGGTCGCTTGAGCTCGACCCTTTCTAAGGCTGGGCTCTTCGTTCCAAACAATTCCCACATATCTAACAATGAGATTCTCCTGACGTCTCCGTGAATATAGTATGTCAGCGTAGTCTTTCCGGTGCACCTAGTTGTCTCTTTCTCCTCCTACAAGGTTGTGTGGGATTACCTGTATGTACCACGAAATAACACTTTTCAGTCCATGCACATGATATTGGATACGCAACCAACACGAGGGTGAGATGTATTTCCAATATATTATGATAGAGAGAGTGACGAGTGTTTATATTTTTTAAAAATAGCAGTACTCCTTTTTTTTCAATCACATTTGAAACACGTTTCGAACGTTTCTTTTCTGGAATTTTCCTTACTGTGGCAAATATGTTACCTCCACGCTACCTAAGCTCTTTTGTGAAGGTTTGCACCTACATCTCAAACTCTACAAGGCCCTGTTATGCGACTACGTCGGACCTCAGATGGTGCTCCCACTTGAGTTCCAACTGGATGAGGCTGGAGTTATAGATGTAAGCATTTTAAGTTGTCTAACTAGTCACATGAACATGTCAATCTTCCTATGGTATGTTCTCTACGGGTATGCTAGCTCTCGAAATTTTTAATGCAAGGTGTCCACAACTACAAGTTCCCCCAATGTGGGATGGTAAGCCCATATTTATTCATTCTCTGCGGAGGTGCACAACGAGATGTGTGTAGAGGAAGCCCCTCAAAAGCAAAATTGTTGGCTGACTTGGGGTGGCATTCAGCACAATGAGATCGAAGCAAGTATAGGGTAGACTGAGCGACGAAAAACAAACAAACAAGAAAAAAAACCAGCAGTGCAAACTGTCAACCTTCAATAAACGGGAATCTTCCAGCATTTCTTCAATATTTTCAACTGCTTTCTCCCTTTCTTGCAAATATAGTGAGGATAATAGGGCGTACAATGGTATTAATCTTTCACAAGAGGGAATCTGAGCATGTGAAGGTTTCCTGCATCAGATTTTATACGGCTGTATATCATCTCAGTACGATAAATAATGAAAAATCGATTCAGGTCTCTTCATAGTGAGCAGTATTATGAGCAGGCTGTCAATATGAGGACCATGTACCTTCGTCAGAAAAGTGAACCTGAACGAATTGGAGGACGACTTGACCATTCTAGTACGAGTAAGTAGAGTGCAGCATTTGCTCAAGTACAACAGGCATTGAAGTTGTACCTACCCACGCCAGAGTCCTGCTGTCCTCTACTCCAGCGATGGCTTGCTAAGAACAAGTGGACCAAGCAAAATTCGCTCGAAGTTGCCGATCCTGTCGTGGTGGAGACCAAAAGCAAATCAGGCCCAAGTATCGGTCAGAGTGAAGTAACTCTGACCGACATTGTCGTGACTACAAAGTGCGTCATGAGTAGTCGAGTTCAGCCACCTCTTGCGCCAGCAGCCGGCGGAGAATTGGACATGCTCGTCTTGAGAACCTTGGCCTGCACAAGGCGTTGCTGGATGGTTTCGTGGCGATTTGAGCCAGCAGCTAGGGTAGGGAAGTTAGCAGGAAGGAAGGAGGTCCATAGGGCTCGTGATGCTATTGAATCCCGGTGTGTGTGACGTGTGCAGCGTGATGTTTGAAGGGAGGGGGATGATCTGGTGCAGGGACTAGCGCAGCCACTCCATCCGCCGACGAGAGAGGCGTGGGTACGCAGCGGCTGAGGGGGAGTGACTTTTACTTTTCGCCTGTCCGATCGCGCATGTGCGCGCTCTCGTGTGCGTACATCATCTTCATCGTCGGTGCGGCGTTCCGCGATCTCCTTCTGTTTCGTTTCTCTTCTCGCACGCGCTCTTTACAAAGCGTGCATCCCACTCCAGTGAGCACGAGGCAGCTGGCAGATAGTTCACTCGCATCTTTGGCGAAGAGTCGAGCTGCGGAATCTGTTGTGCTTGAAAAAGTTCTCCTACTGCACTTCGATGAAGCTCACCCTCGAATTCGGGTATGTTCATGCCTATTGTTCTTTTCGTAGCAGTATGTCAGTGATTTCTCCATGCCTGTTGGCGGAATCAGTCTTCTCCAGATCGCCGACTCCTCACACGCGATTGGAATTTGAGTATATTGGTTTTGAAAGAGATCTGCCAAGCAGTTAATTGTGGAGGGGAGGGATCGTAATTGGGAGAGTTTGATGTCTTTCAGGACGTTGGAAAACAGAATTCATTTTCCATAGTAGTTGAGAACTGAAGTCTACGGTTCTGGCCTCGCATGCTGATGATCACATCTTCTCCTGTTGGCGTTGTTATGCAGCGGTGGATTGGAATTGCTCTTCGGTTCAGTGAAGATTCATGAGGTTGCTGTTCCTCCACCCGATGGCGAAACTAAGGTGGGATGTCTTTATCGTCCGGGGAGAAGATCCCAGCCCGTTTGGTTCTCCTCCCTGTTCTCTCGTACCTGATCCCACCAGATTTCCAGTCGTTGTTACTTTGTGCCCTCGAGCAAACGAGTATGTTCTGATATTTTGTACTAGTGGAAATTTTGGCAGGTCACAGTCAAGCACTTGCTCCTCTGGATTCGAGACAACCTTCTCAAGGAAAGACCAGAGATGTTCCTGAAGGACAAGTCAGTGTAAGTTGATTATAACCATCTTCTACTCGAGTCACGTGTTTTTCATCCTATGTGTTTCTCTCAAAATACTACAGAACGGTGACAATCTACTTCACCGTAACTCAGCGCTTACATGTAGAAAAGCGCTCCCTTATATCGTCACTCTCCACCTGTCTTCACTAGCCGTCCCTTCATGTTTCTGCTTCCAGTAGATTTCTTGTTTACGTTCCATAGATGTCATTTTTTCTCCTAACCATAGCAGATGGTTTTATCAATCGAGACAAAAGTCGGAACGTTATTGGGGAAATGAAGAAAGCAGCAGCTCACATAAGAAAGCTTTTCCTTGCTTTCCTTACTTTGCAGGAGGCCCGGAGTTTTGGTGTTGATAAATGACTGTGACTGGGAGCTTTGTGGAACAACGGAGGCAGTCTTAGAAGAGAAGGATACAGTGGTCTTCATATCTACATTGCACGGGGGATGATCACGAATCCACTACGACTGTATCATTCCACATCCTTTTCTTCTGCCTTCGAATCCAAAAGGGCTCGAGCATACCACATAATCGTCTCAAATCAGTTTGGTTACAGATTTAGGCAGTAAGCTGGAAGTCTGTAAAATATTAGTCCCAGCTGCTTCATCCATGAGGTTGAATAACCTGTAAACGTGTGAACCGTTTCTACTTTCATTGCGTTTAGAGTACGATGTGTTGTGGCTGAACGAATTGTTTTTAAATGAATCTCCGTGACCATCGTCGAAGACACGTAATAACACAGCAACAAATCTAGTTACGAAACGATGTATATCTACAAAATTTCTTCCCAGCCAGTCCACTTTACTCTTATCGATAAATTTCGAAGTGGCAAATGAACTTGACAGTTTCGTATGCAGAAAACAGGTCTTGATTTGTGGTTGGTCTTCAGCTTGAAGAGTTCGCGTCAGTACTTTTGACGCAGGCAAGAATGTCTCGCTGGGTTCGTGATTACAAGGGTCCATTTTACCCTGCAGAATGGATTCTGCACCCGAAAGTCAGGAGTTGAAGGTGATTGCATTTTGCTGATTTGGTGTTCATGTTACCTTGCTCCCCTTAACCATTCGATCTGCTGGAATTGAAACAATATAGTTGTTGATTAGAGCTCCCTATCACTTTTGTACGAGTTTTTGTGACATTGTTTATCGTAGGTCTGCTTGTATGCTTCGGCTTTATGTACAATGTACGTAGTGAAATTAAGCAGTGAACAAGTGCCCTTACCGGAGATGCATATGTAAAGGAGACGAACATACCCTGAGAACTTGAAGATGACTAGCTTGAAGACTTGGTTTTCTTAGCTACACACGTGAATGGAGAAAGCGATTGCAACTAGTATATGTCTCCTCCAGGTCTTCAGAGTAACACCTGCGCAGGCCCCGTGCCATACTATTTACTACCTGTCCTTTTGCTTCAGGATCTCAAAGATCAAATTTTGAATCCAAATTGTCTCAATCGGCCTTCTTTTTATTATTTCTAAGCACCAATTGAAATAGCTTGGGAAGAATAATCAAGGAAGAATAATAAAAATACTGTCCAACTACAGTTTGTGAAGCCTTAGAATGCTAATACTCAATTGTATATAATGAACCATTGTGTCGTTAACAGCGAGCGAAGAAGCTGGATAAAGCCTGGAAAACACAAGAAATAAATACGAATCCCTTTCGTGCAAACTGTGGAATTTGTATGGAGTAGCCGGCCAAGCACACCATCAAGCACACCGACTTGAAGGCATGTATACGACTTAATTGGTGTCCGAATTTCATACCTGCGTTGAGAACCTCTGTCCTATTACCGTGACCTAGCAGTCCGGTAGGTGGTGTCTGAACGGGCACAAAAGCTGGAGATTGCTGAGCCAGACATCCTCCCTGACCGCCGAAACCTGTGCACAGGCAAGTATGGATGTAATATTCTTCTCCATTAAACCCCCCTTTCCCGTTACAAGAGTACAATGGCGTGGGAAGCGTCGAAGGTCATGCACGTAACTTTCACCCAACTGAACAGATGGTTACACCGATATTTCTTGGTAGCTCGTGGTTGATTTAAGTTTCCGAAGATAAGTTTGAAAGATTAGAACAAGTGGCAAACATTTTTTTCTTTCAGGTGCAAGTTGATGGTAGCTGGAGTTTTAGGACATGTAGTCTTACACTCGGGTATACAGCAGTCTGGAACGCAGATGCTGGAGGTTGTATTCAGGAGATTTGAGTTACCCGGGTCGCACTCACACGTGAACAAGCTTTCACCTGGGCTTGTAATGCTGCCAGCTTTAGGTATACACTTTCCCTCTCCACAGATGGGCCATGCGCATGCTGCAATATTGAATTGCAGACGAGAAGGTTTTAGGCAATGTTGCAAGTGGGTGTTATAATGCCTCAGTACGAGAACATACCTTCAGTAATGTATATTCTGATTGCTCGTGTGCAAATGTAATGTTTATTTCTTTCAATGAATGCTAAAAAAGGGGCACTGTCAGACAAAAAATGGGCCAGGGAACACCACAAAATCAGAAAACCGTCCGACAAAACAAAGGGCCAGGGACTCTGACAAAAATTGGGCGAAGACAACAGACCAAAAAAAAAGGGAGAAAACAATAGGGATAAGCTTCTGGAAAACAATATAGATATTTTTGTTCTACCTGTGCAATTAGTATTTCTACATGTGCAAATGTAATGATTATTGCATTCGTTGAAAGAAATTACGTGCTTTCTATGAATGGGATAGTGTTCAGAATACGATTCTTACGATTGAAAAGATCTTGTATATGCGGTGGAGTAATGCTTTCTGGGTGACTCAAAAGTCCACAATTGAGCACATCTGGAATTCGACCTGCTCAGAGAATGATTCAAGTATGCAACATTATTGCCATCGTTTACGCAGTTCTGTAAGTGTTCGCGAGGCGTACATTGTTATTATTGATAAGTATATGCATGTACAAATTATCATTTTGTCGTCCACCGTTGGTTAAGAGAGTGGATGAAGACGAAGTTAACTAGTCATTGAATTATACTTTTTTTAAATCTTGTGTATGATTTGCTCACCATTTGAACAATTCATTATCCATTTGTGGTTCTATTTCACAATTTTTCACTTCCACCTACGGTAACAGTTATCCGTATTTACTCTGCAGATAATTAATAGGCACTGGATTTCAGCAGTGTCACATGCTCGCTTTCGAAAAATTGAGGACTTTTCGATGGTTAGAAAACTTACAGTTGGGTACAGCGCAAGGAAATGTTGGGAAGTTGAAAGGTCTCATCCAACCTTTCTCGCACACACACTGGTACTGCGGAAGTCCTGGGATATTGAATGCTGGTTCACATTTCCCCTTCCAACAGTCTACGTGCTTACAAACTGTAAATTCCACGACATCTTGAGTATTTAGTTGATGATTCACTCAAGTTAGTTCGTTTTTTATCTGTTTAAAGTCTTTAACTAGAGGACAATTTCAATTTCATGCCATTGGATTGAGGTTTAAGACATGCATAATCTGCCTTCCCTCTATCTGACATGACATTCAGAGTTTCACTCTCTCAGAAAGCGAGTGTTCAATGTCACTGACTGAGTGAGTCTACAACAGATTTGAATCGATCAGACTACAGACAGTTCACAATACATCTTTTTAAACGTGTAAAAGCTGCTTTTATTTCGTACACTTTCAATAGGTACAAAGAGATCCAGTTTGGGCCATCAGCTCCTTCATCCCTAAGGTATTGTATCCGTTATGACCTTTTATATCATCGTGGGAAGGCTACTTAGCAAGTTTGATTTGAACAAAGGAAACTTTCCCAGAAATCCCACAAACAAAAAGATGACGATGCCAAAATAATCAGTACAAATAACCGAGGACTGGCTGGCGGTAGAACGTGCAGCAGTCCTTTGGCGTCAGACCATTAACTTATCTTGTTTAGAAAATTGCAAAATTGAAGCCAATGAGGGGATAAATCTTCGGCTGTGTCCGGCAAGAGTCACGAAGAAAACCATGCTTTGTAGCGGACTCTCATTGCTCACGCTTCATTCGAGGAAATCTGCCGATGCTTAGATCACCTCACATTAAAAGCAAAATTACGGCCCCAACTGTTGCACTTACTAAGAAGGAGGCAGTGACCTCATTTGCTCTCTTACCTGCACAAGACCATACATGAATGTGTTTGTTAGAATATGACAACCCGTTTGGTTGTTGGACTCTGCAACAAATCGCACATTGGCTTCTCGTTGGCACGCAGTGGCCGATTAGGAGTTTTGGGAATGAAGACGACGCAAGGACAATTCAAAGCGTTTGCTTCTCTAAATTATCAGTCCATGAAGCCGACTTCTTCGTTCGATGATAGCTAAGAATTCAGAAAAGAACCGAGAACCGACCTGCATTGGGAAGCTGACCGACTGGACCAGATGTTTCTCCAGGGGTATACGGACCTTCACTTGGGGGCGTTGTGATGGTTGACGGAGGTGCTGATTGAGTGCTATTCGACAGAGGAAGACCAAGTTGCGTGCACGATGCTCCGAAGTTACCTGCGGGAGATATCACGTTGGATGATCCATCGAAATGAGTGATTGAAACACTGGATGCTGATACGGCCCAGTACACACATCGTTGACAGAAGACTACGGACCTACTAGACGGACACAATGCAGTCCCGGGGACTTGATTTCGACTGTCAGCTGCAACATATCTTCAAAAAAGATAGCGGTTGTATGAAAGCTGAGACTAGGCGACGGTTCGAAGTGTCATACTCTTCCGAAGCACAAGAGTCACAAATGAGTCAGCACAATTGTGTAATTCGAGTTGTTCAGCTTGAGGCACTCAGTTTGAGGCAAGAATTCAAAGCAGCTTTGTCGAGGTTTTGGACAAACCTCAAGCACATTCCACAACTTTGATTACTTACAGTTTGGGAGGCAGGTTCCTGAGCTCATGTTCATGACGTTTGAGTTGCCTGGGTCGCATTGGCAGGAGTAAGGAACCGTGAGAAGGCCTGGATTCTCGTGTGCTACACATTTACCGAACCCGCACAAGCTGAACGTACAAGCTGCACAGCAAGTGGTAAGGCGATTTAGCTTAAAAGAAACGAATTGGACACAAATGTTTACCATCGAATAGGACGATATTTACCGAACCGTCGACACGGTTACGAAAGCATGAGCAGAATTGAAGGTGAAAGTCTGAAAGAGTTGCGCCGCAGCGCTTCCAGACGATTTGAGCAGCCGTCACATATCAAGAATTAGATAATTGAACACATCAAAAGCGTGAGGCCGCCATTAAAGAGTTCGTAAGCAGTGCTTTGGTTCACGAAGTGCTTCTGCTTCACTTACGATTGAAGTCTGTGAAATTCGGCAGCGTGAAAGGAGCTGGTGAGGGGAGGCCCGGCGACCCTGCAGGAGAATCTCCGGCGCAGGAAAGATTCAATTGACCTGCCACAACCAGAGAGAAGAGGTTAGAGCTTTCACTTCAGCTAGAACATAAAACAGAACATCGAGAGCATGCTAGTACTCAGTCAACACGCGCGATAGACCGCGGTTACAACCTATCCCAGCAGGAGAAATTTCTGTCGAACAATCAAAACGAGCTTCTTCCTAGTGCATCCGAGTTTGAATTGTGTGTGAGAACGCAGACGTAAAGTCGAAAACACTACTCCACAAAGGGTTGAGACAGGACTCACAGTCTTTAGGAATCCCACAAGGCAGAAACGGAAGCTCCAAAATGTTCTCCCAGCCATCCTGACACTTGCAACTATAGCCTATGAAGCCCGCCTCGCATGTGCCTTGCTGACAGTTCACGCCGGAACAAGCATCTGCGCACAACATAGTCATCAAACGACGACGCATGAGCAAGAGTCCTGCAGGCTCTGCAACGAGTGCAGCTATGGGCGCCACGTTGAACTTCCTGACAGACTTCTGGTAATCTAAAGTGGACTGAAGAGGAAGAAGAATTCAAGTTCCCCTGGCAGTAAAGTATGCACGAAGTTGATCAAATCCGGCACGAACTCCTATTCCATGACCAATGCGTTGGCGGAGAAAGTTGTACTTGGTTTGCGTAGCAGGACATACCAGTGGCATTGGTAGAAGACTGGGCGGCAGACTGAGGCACATGCTGTACAAATGCTAAAACCAAAACTATTGCTGTCAGAACTGCGCAGCGTTTGTTCGACATCTTCGAAATCTGCATCAACTTCCTCTGGCCTGCATACATGTAGCATCCAACATTCAATCAGACTGACAATAGAGCTAGTAGCCAGGGCCTCCGTCGCACAGCAAGAGGAAGTCGACTGGTGTAGTAGAACTATGAGTCCGGGCCCTTCGAAGGCATCTGGTCACGAAGCTTGCCAGACGTGGACATTGAAATGGTTGCGAGTCGCTGTCGAACGAACTAGCACCGTCGAGGACACCGTTGCGGGTCCAGCATTGACGTTGTGTAAGCTGCAGAGTTGCGCCTTCCGACGGGGGTCGCAACCGCAGTCTCTGTCAGAAAAGTCTGCCGAAAGCATCGACCGCCCGCCACTGTACGGAGAAAACTACAGCAACAGCGACATTGACGAACGAACAACCCGACGACTGCTCCTAGTTTCAGGTTCACTCGAATCGCGGAGTCCATTTTTTCTCGATGACCACGTACAACGACCCAATGCGGCTGAATATTCCAGAGTGTGAAACACTACGCGAGTACCCGGACTTCGTGCCGAACGTCGACACCCAAATGGCGGAGATCCAGTCTCTCCGGATTCCAACTTCTACCCGACTCGTGTCTGCTGCACGGCAAGAAAAGACGCAATTCGGACAAAGCAGTAACCTCCCGAGGTTCAGAACAACCCAGCTCGATTCGGCGCGAGCAGCTTACCTTGATGGACAGCCTGTGATCGCTCCGTGCTACAATTCTTGAACAGGCGAGGGTGGCAATTCAGATCGAAATTTTCAGTACTCACTAATCCATGCGATACGACCCGACTTGGGTTTAGACAATCTAAACTTCGTAGCGACAGTGCACGTCCCGAGGCTTAGATAAAGGCTCGAGTCAATGAGAGCAAGCCACTCTGCGAGGAAACGGTCGAGAGTGGGGATCGAGCACGACTTATACGAGCGCATCCAGATGTCGACCAGCTCATCATTCTGACGAGCACAGAGGCAGACAGGCGGCGCGACATGAATGTTCAGGGCCAGTCAACACCTTCATAACGCAACGGAACGAACGAAGGTCCGCGTCCGCACAAAAGGACTGCGATGCCTTAAAATCTGCGTTACGGCCCACCGCCCTGCCTCCCTCCACCTACCATCATCATCACCACCATCATCAGCCCATCCGCCCAAGCAACAACAACAATTCGACGGCCAGCCGCTCTGACTCTGACTCTGACTGCGGCCTTCCTCACCTGCGCGCAACGTCTCTTTCGATTACGACCCCCGTCCTCCGCCGCCGCACGGACGCTCGATCACTTGCTCAGGTGGGTCTACGGGATTTGTCCAAGGGGCGAGCTTGAGATTGAGCTCGAGCCGAGGGGAGCACCGTGGGGCGGGAAAACAGAGTCCATTCCCAAAGTGGACAATTCGCCATTAAAGCGCCTGCCAACCTCCACGCTCTCGCAGGGACCACGTGGACATGGAGCCTCGAGTCCCGTCGCTACACTTCGCGCAGCACGGAACGCGGACGCAAAGATGGCGGAGGCCGACGACGACGACGACGACGACGACGCGCCAAGATGATGTTGGTCAGCTCCGGCCCCGCCGGACAAGATTGCGATTCGGGCCTCTTAAATTCGGGCTCTGAACCGAACGGCGAACCGATCCCGATGCGCGGCCCAGCGCCGGCGGACGATTCGCTTCGCTCGATCGGGGCCCTCGCTCGCTCGCCCCGAGGCGTCGGAGCTCCTCCGCTCGTTCTCGACATTCCTCGCATCGCCTCGACGTCGAGCGTTCGTCGCCTCTCGGGTTCTGCCCTGTGCGCTGAAGACTGCTCGCAGCCGTAGGGGGGGGGGGAGATCCGTCCCTGTCTCACGTAGGAATTTCTTTCCCACTTCCCGAGGCTTCGTTCGAACGAGGACGGGAATTTTCTTTGGGCCATTACCGCGAGATTTGGTTCTCGTGTCATCCTCGCCGTACAATCATGGACCAGAGCGAGGTCAGAGGTCAGAGTTCATCGCCGCCGAGCTATCCTCGTCTGATCCGTTGCTGGACTCACCCCCGCTCTGCTTTCCGTCTGCTCTGCTCGCGCTTCGGCCAATAGAACAAGAAGGAATGCGCTGGTCGTGCACGATCCACGACGATGCTCGACGTCGTATGTTGCTGCGGGAGGTGAGGTTTGCACAATTTGGCCACCGTCGAACTTGGGACGTGTCTGATGCGGGAGATGTCGAGGGCGTTTGAGGAAGTGAGTTCTTCGTTACTGCGAATCGAGAGGGATTAAGAGTGAGCATCTGACGTGCCAAATGGGGCCGACTGCGCAGGCGCTTGGTTCAGCTCTTCCCCAGATTACGCGCACGGTTACTTGTTTCAATCCTACATCTGGGAAGAAATTCGGGAATTCTTTCAGGCCTTGTGAATTGCTGCGGCGACCTTCAGCGGTCCACATCCGTTTCCTTCGGCAATCTGTGGGAAGGAGAAAGCCCGCGATTGTGGTCAGGTGTGAGCGTAATTCGGGGGAGACCGAAGAGAAATCTTCAGATGAGGACAAGCCTTTTTTTTTATCGGCCGACTTTTGGTTGCAAGTCGCAATTTTTCTCTTTGCTGCCGGCTTTGTTGACGCAGGGTGAGTAGCAGTAGCCCATCTTCCCCCTGAGATGTCTCCAGCCCCATATCTCAATTCCTTTCTGCCATCTTTAGGGTTTTCCCGGAAATGAGTGCCTTCATCTTCAAGTACGCGAGGAGAGTTCACTGGTCAGTGGACTCTTCTCCAAATTTGTACATGGTCTCGATGTTGGCTCACTGATGCATGCATGCGATGCAGGTTCAGTGGAGATTGGTCACGAATAGGAGTGTTGACGAAGGAAACAGAGGGAGAGCTGCAAATGGCAGCAATTGGTGTTGTTCCCCTCGCCGGTACTTTGATTTGGTCAATAAGTCAGCGGAGAAAGCTCTGAAGGATGATCAGCTTCAAACAGAGAAGCCAGAGACCAATTGTGGTGATGCAATTATAAGGCTTTCTGTATCCAATTTTCATCCTCTTAGATCTCAGTCGTTCGCCGAATGCTAGTGTCAATGACGCTTACAAGTCCTCTGAATCCAGTGCCTTCGAGATGAGGGAATCTTCCCTTGACTTCAAGCGAAAAGACTTTGAATTTCCGTCCTTGCTTCATTTGAGGATTCAGAGGTAGAGATTCAAAGCAGCAGGTCATCGATGGCAATGATACTTCCAGTAGTACATATTTAATATAGACGTTTGGACTGCATCAACATTCAGCCAGAATGGGAAGAAATGAAGTACGACATGAGAACTCCGAACTCTGTTGAACTTCGCAGATAGTTGATGGATCAGGTCAGCAGTTTCGAGGATGGGGTGTGTCTGACAGCTACGAAAAGGATCCCTTTTTTTTTCTAAGGAAGAGATGGCAATGTACATGCAGGGTGACATCTGCCAGTAGTAGATGTGGAATGGGCAACTATTTGTATGGAATGCCGTGGAATTGAATAGATATAGCGAGGATCTAGCAAACATAGAGTCTTGTCCTCAAGTTTTTCAGATGAGTGGTGCTTGTGGAGAAGGTTCTGAGTAACGTGCAAATTGATTTCGCCAGATGGTTCTCTTGCAGAATTCTGCCTCTTTCTTTTGTAACTCTATTTCGATTATGTGTACATATACTACAAATGGATGAAATGAAGAAAAGAACAGTTGTCTACGTTCATTCGCTAACAGCCGTCAAAGTGGACTCTCTGAAGAAGTGAGCGACTTCCATAACTAGACAATTTCGTAATGTATTCATCGAATCTTGTGAGAGTGACTGAACTGAAAAGGAAATTAAACTTCGTCTGCAAGTAGTGTCTGAGCTCGAACAGCAGAGCATCCTTGAGGAAAACTTTAGAACAAGGTGTCATGCCCAGCCGGTCTTTTTTGTTTGGAAATTTGAAGTTTGATATAAAACCGACGTTTTAGAACAATTGTTTTCGGGTTTTTTTTGCACGTGTGCAGTAGCACACATGCAGAAATATAGCTGAAAAAAAATGCCGATCGATCAAATTTTGACCAAGCTTCACCAAGGAATTGTCTTCTGAACCCAAACCTGTCAGTGTGTAACTCATGTTGTATCTGAAACTATGACAGAACATAGCCTTTAACGTCCTTCTATGGTTTCAGATGCAGCCCCTTAGCCCGCATACCTTCAACAGTACTAGTGTTAAAACGTGTGCCGGGACGCATGAACACTTGTCGTCACGGCCTGACCATCTGGCAATATGCTCATCAGATGGCACGTGGATACCTGTCATCCGGATTGTTGCCACATGGATTATATAATGTTGGAGTCTTCTTGGCTGACCAAACGTGGAAATTCAACCAGAGGTAACACTTATGATGAATAGAGGAAAAAATTAAGTCTCCCGCAGGTAACTCAGACTAACGCTGTGATGTTGTAGAGACTTCAGTCCTCGTGTCCACAAATGCAAGGAAGAGAATTTGGTATGTAAGATTAGATTTAGCCATCTATGTAGACAGAGCCTCTGAGAGAAAAGACGCAAGGATAGAAAGACATGTTACAGCTCATCCACAAAATTGAAAGGCAAATACATGTATTTGCCTGTATTTGTATTTTGCCTGTATTTTTCTGTTGTATTTCGCAAAAATATCAATATAGATCAATTATATGCTGGATATCACCATGAAATTTTAACTAAGTCACTAATACATCATTTAACAATCAAACAAATTGCATTTAGAGGTTTTCTATTACAAATCAATTGAAGATCATTGATCTCTAATTTGAATAATTTTGATGTTTGTTGTAGGGGCATAGTTAATAAGATGGTTTAAAGTTCATGCAATCTTTGGAATAGACTTGTAAGATATATAGAAGCGTTGATCAAGAATGCATGAATGAAATCCACCATGTAGTATAAGAGTTGTTTTAAGGTTTGCAGCAAGTGGAAGTGATTGTAAACAAGTATCGTTACAATTATTATAAGTGCAGAGTTAGCAACACGTTGTCGGATATCTCAGATGACTATTGCAGATTATTGATTACATTATAGGAAGAGGTTCGTTACAAATTAACATTTTTTAGTGAATAGAAAAAATATTTAAAAATCCATTGCATATTTTATTTTTTTTCCACATGTTTGATTATCAAAACACAAGGATAGAAAGGATAATCAAGTGTTGTAAGAAGTAGTTTAAATCATTTGCCTCGACCTCAATAACAAATGAAAGTTTCCATGAGGATATCCAAAAGTTTCACGTAATGAAAGTATGAACATTTGTCAAATAATATAATTTCAAAATTCATTACTTTGTGCTCAGTCTGTAAAATATATCATTCACTCAAATATAATTTTCTTTCTTAGAAGTAAAAATGATCTTAACAATATTATATTGAATCTCAAATTGACTTACTTGATTGATGAATTTGTATTCTTTTTGGTTATAACCATACACGCCTGCTAATGACTCATAACCTTCATCCAATTTGTAATTTTATGTTGATTTCCTTCTCTATCTCGAGAGTAAATTTCCAAACTGGATCAAATTTTGAGTATCATCAACTTGGGACAAAAATGAATGAAACTTGTTGTTTCATTAATTCAATGACTACATGTCCCCAAATCAAATAAACTAAGTATTTGCAATTCACATAATCTTTAAGAATCTTACAGCTTGTGATTGATGTGGAATTGGGGATTTGTTGATTTTAGAAAAATTAAAGAAAATAACTTGTTTACATAATTCTGAAGAGCTACATAATGATAAAGTAATAAAATGATTTTTCTCCATGAACTGTAAAAATTATTTTTATTTTTTAATAAAATTATATTAGATATTGAAGATGAAATCTTATCCAATTAAAAAAATTATGAGATAATTTGAAAAGATGTGAAGCTCACAATAAATCTAAAAGATGATTTAGTGATGTCAATTATGAGAATTTATCATCACTTTGTTACTACAAGAAATGATGATTATATTATTTTCATGTAATGATCCATGATTTCAATATAAATATTATAATACAATTAAATTAAAGACATACCATAGGAGAAAATTATGATTGAAAGTTTTATTTTAATAAATTAAAACATTAAAAAATTTAAAATCTAAGTTTAATTTGTTTAATATCATCGCAAATAAAAATTTAAGATAAAATTGCTGTAGATTACTATCACCTTATGACTTAAAAATATCAAAAATGAAATAATTATTATAGAGGTCAATCATATATAATGTATTTCATAAGCAATACATTAAACAATTGTTTATGGAATGATTAGAAAATTTATGTCTTACATATGCATCAAATGTTGTAACTAACATAAGTATATACTTCATGTTTAATCAAAGCCGTAGCTATATATGTATAATTTGCGAGAGGCGTTGAGATATAATTGGATTTGTCAAAATTACAACTTTCCTCTCATGTGAAAAATTAATTAAAGAAAATAGAAAATTTAGAATGAAAAAAATTTATTCTTAAATGATAATTTCTTTATAATTCAGGGTAGATTTATTTAAAAAAGCTTGTACTAGTTCATACATTTTCGAACTCATAACTTATAATCTTTTGAATTCATGGTTATCACAGCCAAAACCTAAATAATACTAACATTTCATTATTCCTGAAAAATAATTATTTTTATATGTTAAAATTCATTAATTATTTTTAAAATTGGTATAATTTCATAATTTTTTATACATTTTTTATTAAAATATAATAAATTACGTGCAAATTTAGTCTACAACATATCGTACAAATGTAATATCGCATCGTTTCGGATATTAATGTGGACACCTTTCACGAAAACATATGATTGTCAAGTAGTACATGGCCCAAACTAAAATGTTAATATGGAGTTACATGACAGTGGTAAGACTGTATTATTGCATATGATATGTCAAGTACTTCTATATCGAACGGTTCATCCGATTATTCTAAGTTAAATTTCAGACTAAACATAACATATGGGACTATTTCCTATGCGTTGCAAGATCTGATGATGGTATTATGACATTGCACAATGAAATTTTGCAAACATTCTATGAGACAATTATGTGGACGGATCATTTGGTGTGAAAAGTGGACGGAATCCGTGTGAACGGAAAGCGTTTGGTCGTGGAAGGAGAAGTGGACTGAATGGCCACGAGTGAGAAACCCTACACGAGCAGAGCCAGATGCAGGGGAATTCTGGAGCTTCGGCCACGGGAATTGAGTCAGTGATTGAAACCGTGGAATTCATCGGATGTGCACGTTGGAGTTCATTGATTGTTTCGCAGTGAAATGCGTCTCTTGGTTCGCATGGACAAATGGAAGATTGACGATTAAAGATCGATCAGTTGGGTGAAATTGACTGGCAATGGGTACAGGGAGGGTTTTATGTCGAGGTGCGAACAGAGGAGCGAGCGAATACTGGAGATTGTTTGCTTCCAGGAATTTGTCAGCGGCTCAGGGAGTTGCTCGGTCTCGACCTGTGCAAGCACCAGTGCTCGGCAGTAGGCTAGGTGTTCCTGAGAGTGTCATTGGCACATATGGTTCACATTGCAGGTGGTTCTCATCGTCTGGATCAGCAGGTTCCGCAGACAGAGATCTACCAATAGATTTATCTTTGTACCCGCCCAACTTAATTCGGAACTTTTCGATCATAGCCCATGTCGATCACGGCAAATCCACATTGGCGGATCGACTTCTAGAGTTGACGGGAACAATTCGCAAAGGCCACGGACAACCGCAATATCTAGACAAACTACAGGTTTATATGCCTAAGGCTCTGTTAGCTCAGCTGATTGAATTGAATTTTGGATTAATTTTTTTTAAATATAATGAAATGGATGTGGAGCTCAACTTTCGGACCTGGATCTCCAGAGGAGTACGCCTGCAGGAAAAACGCAGAAAATTGTTTTCGAATCATGAACTGGATGAAGCAGAAATAAGCAGAAATTTGGCCTTCATTATTTGCCAATATTTTGAGTTTGCATACGCATTCAAGGAGTATGATTTACAGGAATCTACTCTCTTACCTTGATCACTTGTAGTCACTCATGATCACTTGTGTTGAGAGGCGTAAAGCTGCTTATTTGATTGAGGTGTGGTCTTTCAGGTAGAGAGAGAAAGGGGAATCACTGTGAAAGCGCAAACAGCGACCATGTTCTACGATTACAGTCTTGATTCTAGGAAGTATTTGCTGAACCTCATCGATACACCGGGTCATGTTGACTTTAGTTATGAAGTTTCAAGATCCCTTGCAGCGTGCCAAGGCGTATTACTCCTGGTTGACGCATCTCAAGGGGTCCAGGCACAGACCGTAGCCAACTTCTTCCTGGCTTACGAAGCCGAGTTGTCTATAATCCCAGTTATTAACAAAATTGATCAGCCAACTGCGGATCCAGAGCGAGTAAAAGAGCAACTGAAATCAATATTTGATATTAACCCAGATGATGTTCTTTTAACATCAGCGAAAACAGGTCTAGGACTTGCTGAGGTCTTGCCTACAGTGATAGAAAGAATCCCTTGTCCCAAAGGATCTCCGGAACAGCCTTTGCGAATGCTGCTGTTGGATTCATATTACGACGAGTACAAAGGGGTTGTCTGTCATGTGGCGGTGGTTGATGGGACACTGAAGAAGGGAGTGAAGATTGCTTCAGCTGCAACAGGTCAGAGCTACGAGGTCAATGACGTTGGCATCTTGCATCCAGAGCTTACTTCCACCTCCCAATTATATACGGGACAGGTGGGGTATGTCGTTGCTGGCATGCGTTCAACAAAAGAAGCTCGGATTGGAGACACTTTGCACCTTGCACGAACTCAAGTAGAACCTCTTCCAGGTATGATCTGATTATAGAGGATTTTCTGACAATCTATCGAGTGGTTGGGTTACAGTTTGTCGCACTTGGATGAAGAATCTCAGATCGTAGTTTCGCTGGATTGTTCAGGTTTCAAGCCTGCTAAACACATGGTTTTTGCGGGTGTGTATCCTGCTGATGGTTCTGATTTCGATGCACTGAACCACGCTATTGAGCGGCTTACTTGTAACGATGCAAGCGTGTCGGTCTCAAAGGAATCAAGTGGTGCATTGGGCATGGGATTCAGGTATGAACTTGCTCACTTTCGAAATTCTCCGTTTGTAATTCCCTATCATCACAAGATGGCCTTCCACGTTCATGCCATTACCAGTAGCTTAGTGGTGTACAAGCTTTTGGCATCGCTTTTCTCTCCATTTTGAAGTCGGACAATCGCTTACTGCATCCCATGCTTTCTTCATAAGTTTGATGATATGTATTGCGCATCAGGTGCGGATTTCTTGGCCTTTTACACATGGACGTCTTTCACCAGCGCTTGGAACAAGTAAGTAATATGGTTTTTTGTGTCAACGAAAGACGTGTGCAAGTGGTTCAACCTAGGACCGGGCTTATATGAGTTCTCGTCCTGCTGTGTTTCATCAGGAATATGGAGCTCAAGTGATATCAACTACTCCAACTGTACCTTACGTTTTTGAGTACTCGGACGGAAGGTACAAAGCGCTAAGATGTAGATTGAGTTTTCCATCTTTAAAATGAATGGACTCTCTGGTTGAATACTCATGTGGCTACTCATTTTACAGTAGAAGTTAATGATGTGGAGCTAATATCGAACTTTGTTACTTCCTATGCTCAGCAAAGTAAACGTTCAAAATCCGGCAGCTCTGTCCTCAAGTCCAGGCAAACGAATTGTGAAATGCTGGGAGCCCACAGTGATGGCTACCATTATCACTCCTAGTGAGTAAGCGCACATATCTTTCTTTGTAACAAGTATTCATATTCAAGCAACAAAATATAGGATGTTGGAGTTCTAGAGATAGTGCAATATCGCCGCTTTATCCTGGTCATTTTTGATCTGCCACCTGTTTACCACTAGTGAGTAAGCGCACATATCTTTCTTAGTAACAAGGATTCATATCAAAGCAACAAAATATAGGATGTTGGAGTTCTAGAAATAGTGCAATATCGTCGCTTTATCCTGGTCATTTTGATCTGCCACCTGTTTACCACTCGCCCGTCAAATACGTAATTCAGGAGTAAAACTCCATACCTCTGAATATCACAGTAGCCTTGAATAAAAGATGAAATCTCTGATACGAATTCAAACTCATGGCAGTGGATGTCTCTTTGAGTTTAAAATGCTTAGAAAATAACCTCATGCCTGCACATTATCTTTCACTTTTCAATGTTGACAATAGTGAAAGATGATGAGCAAGTAAAATGGCAAAATTATGACCGAACCATGCCCCTATGCCTCAGTATCGAGGACCTAAGATGTTGCTTCATTTTTGGTGCAGATATGTTGGGAGCTTAATGACGCTATGCTCAGAACGGAGAGGGGAACAAATAGAGCACACATTTATTGATGGGTAATGGACGGTGATGCGACTCTATCAAATCTGGATCTAACATGCACAGATTACTTTCGATCATCCGTACTTGGACTTTTTTGTAACAAGTGGGTGGTATGCAAAGGTTTACGTACAATGCCCTTCTTGACTCCTGGCAGTGCTTCACCTTTTGCAGACAACGAGTATTGCTGAAGTATAAACTGCCGTTGAGGGAAGTTGTAATTGACTTCTACAATGAGCTGAAAAGTATTACTTCTGGCTATGCATCATTCGACTACGAAGAGTCTGAGTAAGTTCTTCTGGGGTTTTTTTTAATGATCGTCTGTCTAAAGACAGAGCAAGTACCTGAATTCTTCTTCGTTTTTCACCGTCTTTATGTTTGTGTTAATATTAAGTATATCCTGGTATTTTTTGTCCAAGTACAGAATGGAGGCCTCAGATCTAGTGAAGTTGGATCTTCTGCTGAATGGGGAACCAGTGGATGCACTCGCTTGTATAGTACACCGGTCAAAAGCCGAGCGTGTGGGTCGTGAGCTTTGTGAGAAGCTGAAGAAAATCCTAGACAGGTATCTAAAGAGTATTTCACTTTTTTGTTGATTGTACCATGAATTTCTTGGTTTCATTGATAGGACGTTTGACTTCTTCCTCACATGAGATGCTCTAAGTACATTTGAAATAAACCAGGTTAAGGAACTTACATGGTCCTGGTATTTGTGACAGACAACTTTTCGAGATTGCAATCCAAGCAGCTATTGGATCGAAAGTGGTTGCTCGCGAATCGTAAGTGAAAGAAATATAGCTTTTTCATCCTGATCATCTTAAAAGCTATTTGTCTATCTCATGACATGCTTTTTATTGCTGTTCTCCTTCGGTCCATTTTTACCCACCCATGCATCCATGCATACCCTTCTCAAATGCTTGCTGGTTTTTTTTTGTTTCTCTTCTTGTCTTCACTAATAATAGTGTCACTTATGGTTATTGTTTTTCAGTCTTTCCGCTTTACGCAAGAATGTTCTGGCAAAATGCTATGGAGGAGACGTGTCACGAAAACGCAAGCTTCTGGAGAAGCAAAAGGAGGGCAAAAGGCGGATGAAGCGGGTTGGATCTGTTGACATACCTCAAGAGGCCTTCCATTCACTACTTCGAAATTCATAGCGAGCCAGATGTAGGAAAGAGCTTGTCAGTAAATTAACACTCTTATCATGCAAGAATCGTGTCGGTGATGTGAAATATACCCCCACTATTGACCTCCCGAATTTGTTTCATCTGAAATCACTTGTGAGCTTCGGCTTGCAGTGCAGTTCATGAGAACTCTTACCTTAGGCATGAGGAATAGACCTCAACACATGAAGTGTGAACTCGAAAAGATGAAAGAGTGTTCAGACCTTGAAGAGCTCTGGAGGATAGTTTGGTCCATCAGAGAAGGAAACACAGCTACGCATGTACAGATATCAATATGAGAAAATTATCAGAAACTGTGGTTTCGAAGTTTTGACATGTAGGTCGAGGCCCTCAACTATGTCTTTACATCGGAATATGCTTCCTGTTGTCACCACCCTGCGTATGAATCTAAACTACCATTTTAGACTTTATTATCCTGAATCTATCTCGAAGTCCGAAAGCTTCGAACTAAGTACACAGGAGAACGCAACAAGGCTTAAACTGGGAATCGTTGAAATAACATTTTTTTGGACTTTCACTGAGACTCGAATGTTATTCATCAGTCTTCCACGTGGAGCCTTATGAAGCAACACGAAAGAAATCACATGCCGAGGGTAAACAACGTCAACAACGATAACACGGTCGGTGATGTAGAATCTTCGTGAGGTTGTGTGGGATCGTAGATTGTCATATGAAAATTGTGATAGTTCACCAACTATCACAATTTTCATAACGCGGGTTCAAGTCACGTCTCTTCTAGAAATTGTAATTTTATGAAGTGATAACGCATATCTATAGATTCGAAAGATTTGTAAGCACAAGAGCAAGTGTATGAGCCTTGGGGTTCAGTGACGTACGTTAAGTTTAGGACAATATGACGTCTTATGAAGTTCACAATTTGCAATCTGCTGGATGGCCGTCCGAAGTGTTTATAATGTTTTAGCCAAATAGAATGTCTCCATACTATGCGTCAAAAAGCTGTTGCACAAATTGCCGAGAGATCAAGACAAAGCGCCATACAAGGTAGTTGGCTTGAGTCATTTCTAACCAGCCGTTAAGTAATGCACAGAACGAAAGGTCTGGAACCGCAAACGCTAAACTGCAGTAGTGAACTTTTTTGTTATCCACTTGTCCCCAGTGATCGTGAACTAGTGGATATGTCAATAAATATAGACGAACATGGTCAGCAATTATGATGTAGCATATCCTTCAAGCAAAAGTTATGAAGGAGATGCATGGATGGAAAAGGGAGAATATTTAGCCATGGAGTCCTTATTTTGTTGAATCTCACATGGAAAATAAAGACTCGGCAAATCCGACGTGGCTGGCAGAGTTGCTGAAAGGATATGGGGGGCTGACAACGACTACAAATGTGGCACCGAGCCAGCTACTCTCGCTAAATCGGGCGCCTCGTCGCCGACGCCTTCAACACCGTCCCAACGTGAGGAGCGCGTTGGCGCGTGCGCGGCGTCGAGCTCGTCTCATCTCAATGCCGTCTCTTCCTTCAGGTCAAATCCAAAGCTGGACAAGGATTTGAATTCTCGAACGCGGCTGACGTGAAAGCGATGCTCGCGCCGGCGGGAGGGAGGTTTGGCTCGAGGTCGCCGGCAAAGGTAAGAACGTGAATCAAAACTTGCCAGGGTGTCTCGGAACTCTCCGTCGGGACTCACGAGGAAGGGAGGCAGGGAGGGACGATCCCTAACGAAGCAAGGCCGTGGCCCACGGTGTTTTGTCGCACTCCTCTGGAGGCTGTATTATGAATCATCCGGGTCGAAATTATCAGGAGACCATTGTTGGGATTTTGTATGGATTTGGATTCATCGTCGACTTGGCTTTGTTTTCGGCTGGGTGATTGAATGTTGGCGTTCGCCTTGGATTTTCTTCGACGTGACTGAAGAGAACCAGCGCCACGAGGAAGATTCAGGCGTTTTAGGAAAATGGCGATGAGATCGCGGCTACGACGGGGTTTCGCCTCTGGCTTGTTGGGGAGCAATGTCGATGGGTCCCGAGGCGACGGTTTAGAATGTTGAGCTCGTAAGTGGAGCTGGTCACCAGGAGCAGGAAATTGGTGAGATTTTGTTCCCTTCCGAGGCGGGATGGGTTTTGCAGTGTTGGCCCGTCCGGCGTTGTTCTTGCAGTTGGACACTGCAAAGAGTGGTTTATCGGATGGGAGATGGGATGGCGCAGGAGGAGGAGAGTCCGTGACTTCCAATTCTGTGAAATTCTCGAACAAGAAGCAGAAGCAGGGTTACACAACGTCGGTGAAGAGATATGTAGCCGAGAAAGCTGCATTGAAATGGTTCAGCAGGCTAAATAACGGTGGGAGAATCGTGCATTGTCCCTCGTCACCTCTGAGGTCTCCGAATGATGATGTACACGATTGCCAGCAAATTGGGTCTGTCTCTGAAAAGACGAAACCTGCCATTTTCTTCAAAGCAGCTCAAAAGCTTGGAAGTCTCGGTCGGAGGAAAACGGCGGGAGGCTCTGAAAAAACATCTGCTCTTGGGAAAACATCAATAAGGCGCACAAAATCATTTTCTAGTGTGGGTAGAGTTGCAAATTACAGTCAAGTGGTCACTGCGTCCAACTCTGAAGATGAATGCTTTCTTAGGGGACCTGCCAACAAAAGACCAGTAAATCAACCTTCAAATGGTACGGGAAAAGCGTGGAAGATGCTGGGAGGCGCAGTGGTCGCCGCCGGGACTGTGGCCACGGCTGGCGCAGCTTTGAGGGGATTTGAGAGTGGCAGCGCCCTAGCTTCCAGTGGTGATGGGGGTTTTGGGCAATCAGGAACAGGTCACGGAGGCGGAGGTGGGGGCGATTGGAATGGGGGTGGGGGTGAGAATGGGGGATTTGATGCAGGGGGCGGTGAAGGTTTTATAGCAGATTCCATTTATGACTCAAACAAAGAACATGATTCTTTTTCACCCAAGTCAATCAGTTTAGTCAGGAAAAATGTTGTTGCAACGAGGCCATCATTAGCTTCTCTCAGTTCTGCTGCTGGGGACTTCATCGATGGAGAGGCTCCACTCGGAGGAGATTACACATCCACCATTTATTCAACTACAGATTCCTATCCTGTGGCTGACCAGTCAAAGATCAAGAGTCATTACTCCCCTGCCACTGTTCCTCAAGATCATCAGAAATATGGCGACCGTTCTAATTTTGATCACGACGAGGACCTATTCTTCGGATCTGAGGTAGAAGAACGTCCTCTCGGTGGAGTTCCACAAGATCTTCGGAGAAAAGATGACGGGTTTCAAACAAGGAGCAGACCCTCTAATCTTGATCCCTCTAGTGGTAAGCCACCATCTCCGAACCAGACGTTAAGAGGAAATTATAATGCATACGAGGATCAACATCGTGTTCCTTTTCAATACCATGCCTCTTCTGATCGTCAATCACATCCAATTCCTGAAGATTTTACGTCCTTCGGACCGGATACAAGGACTACGCTTACTTCTGAACCTCGTGGAATTGGTCAGGAGAGAAGCGACGGGACTGATTTTTCTAGTTGGGTCTCTGGGCTCTTCGATACAATTTTGGGAAAGAGATCAGGTGGACAGGGTGGTGGAGCTGAAGGCAAACCCCTTGACGATGATGAAAAGAAGGGACTCGTAGCTGAAACAGCCGCCTTGGCTTTGAAACTGCTCTCTGAAAAAGGGGATGATTTTGCGAAGAAATTTGAGGTTTGTTTATCTGCTCAATGACCGTTTGTTGATGATTCAAAGTTAGACCCTTAGTGTAGAAATTTAACCGCTAGCTGATCACGTATCACCTATGAATGCAGACAAATGCGTTGAGAAGGTTGCAGAGGGAGACATTTTCGGATCTTTTGAAAGTTCGAGAAAGGCTCGACAAACTAGAGCATAAAACTGGTCTCCGCGGAAGGACACATGGGGATGCCTTGACAAGTGCCAGGACCAATTTGAGAGGCGAAGTTAATGCAGGAGGCGCATTCGTTATTGTTGAAGACAGCAGCAGTGCTCACTCTCGTGCCTCACTTCAGTACGCGGGATTGAAGACTGGGTTAGATGTCCGGTTCACGTTCACAACGCCGATGAGAGAGGGTGATATGCTGACCACTCAGTGTGGTGTAGGACAAGGTTCGGGAATGAGTGATGACCACAGCTTCGGAGGACCATTAATTCTGCAGAAAATAAACTATTTGGCACAAATTAATGACTCGCTATCAGTGTCCATCGCTCCTCTTGGAGCGAGGGCAAGCGACATGTCGGACACGGTCAATCACTTACAGGTCGGTACTTATATTCGCAGAACTTTCTACATTTTCTAGGAATATCCCACGTATCTCATATATTTTTCTCATCTCGACACCAGAGAGCAGCCGCTTTGCCTGGATTGATGTAGCTCAAGTAAGATCAAGTGTGATTGACTGTCGACGAGCAACGTCCCTTGAATGGGCGCTTATCCCATGTGTGTAAAATGTGTTGGAAACAATAGGTGTGCACGAATCGCCAACTTAAGCACAGTAGTTCTTTGCTCAGTCATATTGATTAACAGTGTATAGGTTGCTACTCCGAAGGAATATTCTACCTCATTAGCTATTTCGCGGTTTCTATACTTCCTATTTTGTATACAAAACGTTTTCTTTTTTGAGAGGAAGTTAATATCTTGTCAAAAGGGAGCGGGCGAAGTGCCACATGAGGTTGGAGGGTGAGGGCGAATTATGACTTACAGACCTCCTCTGGTGGCTTTCAGGGACAAGCTTTGACAACATTTGCAGGGACGGGACCTGCTCTTTACCAGAACTGCAAGGGTTCTGCTATCGGAGCGAGTCTTAGGAGCAGTAGTGTGCTGCTATCCATGTCACAATTTTTGTCAGGATGGGGAAGTACTGCCCCTGAAATGGCCCCCGAACCTTTATGCCTCAGCACACTTGCTCAATTCATGGTCCAGCCGTGTGACCACTTGGTTCTCTCATTGTCAGCTGTGAATAATGTATGGCCAAGTCCTCCTTCTCCTACGTTCAGTGGTTTCCACTGGAGTGAGATGGGACCCCTGGTTCTGTGCAAAACGGTAACTCGACCAACTGGCGCCTTCATTTTTAACCCAATGCGTCCATCGGCCGGTAATTCAATAATTTTGCAGGGAAATGCTCCTACCGAGAGTTGGAGTGCACACGAAATTAGAGGAAGTAGGGGGATCGCAATGCAGTCGGTTGCTTTGGCTGGAGAAGTTGATCTTGGTCACAAAGTTAGTGTCGGTGGCTGGGCTCAAGTGGAACGTGGAGATTGGTTGCAAGAGTTGGAAAAGAAAGAGTTCCAGTGGAATGTCAGCATTGCGAAGTGCACCGGACAAAATGTAAACTGGGGTTTGAGCATAGGACGGAGAAAGCGTGAGGATTGGCATGAAGACGGACTCTCACCTGTCATCAGTGATGGACCTTATGAACCCTCCACTTCACAGATGCAGATGGAAGCTTTTGTAAGGATGGGATGCGGAAAAGGTTTCAACTTGCAATCTGGAATAGTTTACATTGTAGACAAACATTCGCAAACCCCTGCCTTGATGCTGAGATCGTCTTGGACCATGTAACGAGTCTGACATACGGTTTATTCTGTAAATTCAACAGTTCCCCCTGTTTACTTCGAAATATGCCGTAATCTTGTGACGCGGTTATTGTACTGAAAGCGTCAGCTTGCTAAATATCTGACGCGTAAGACACATATGCCAAGAATGCCATCTGCAACAAAAGTTTTGACCTAGTCCAGGTTTCCAGTTGACAGCTCCAAAGTTTTGTTAAGGGAATAAGGGCATAACCTACCAGTGTTGCATAAGGATAATTTATCCACGTATTAAAGTGGGAAATTTCATTCTGATACATAGAAGGGTTATTCTAAAAAAATAATAGTGCGTCATGGATATTTTTGTTTATTGAGATTCAAAATTTGGTGATTATCATGACTGGGCCAAGATATGGCAGTGAGCAGAACAAGTGGTCTTCAGAAAGGATACCCACCTTTAATTCAAACAGTACACAAGAAGGCTGGTGCCGCCTGGTCGGAGGAAGGGATATAATTGAATCCCAGCCTCTCAGATAAGAGGTTCACTCCGAAGGCTTTTGATACAGGAGAGCAGTATTGGGAGCCGAGTGCAAGGCTAGAGAGAAAGGACTACATGATGCATCATTTGTCTAAGAGCAAGAGGATCAGAACTGTCTGACCCAGCATGCACTGAAACAAACGGGTGGCCAAACCCTGAAAGTATGTCCAGGTGAAGGCGACGATATACTGTACCCTGGCCACTGAGGATTCTATCTTCACTAGCAAAGCTCCACGAATAAATTCTGTCGTTTGTTCAAGGACTGTCCATGCTCCACGCACTCTTTATACAACTCCATTTTCCCCAAGATGTTTGAAATGGAGAGTAGAGTTTCTAAGGAGGTAGACCTTTCATGCTGATATTGACAGCAACAATTACCAGTGCATGCAGCTAGCTGCAGTTCAGGAATGCCGAAAGTTTCACGAGGAGAAGATATGTGGAGATGTTGAGAAGAAGCTGAGAACTAATATCCTTTCGTAAGCTCCGCGATCGGCCTCCAGAGTACATGGCTTTATGTAGACCATAGTTGACCTGAATAACCAGTTGAAACGACGCATGTGGGTTACATGCAGTACCAAAACCTTGGGGTTGACGACAATTCGCTGAGTCACAAAAGTACACGCTACTGAACCAACCACAGCGTGTGTGACAGAGTGGAATTTTGTTTCTTGTAGTTCGGACCTTAAGGGTCAGGTACCTGTTCTTACTGGTCCTCAAGCTGAAGGGAACTATTCACCCTGATGCGGGTTGGTTCATCTTCGTCAGACTACATGTAACTCGAACTTCCCTCGACCTGGGGAAGTTACGAGGTCGGGCGTGTCGACCTGTAAGTGACCACCATAGCCACCCGCCCTGCATGGGCGGAGAATGAATGAAGTAAATTTCCCGACGAAGCTGAGGGTCCAGAGGTCGACAACTGGCTCCTTTGGAGCTCGATGAGGCAACAGTGGAGTCCTCGAGGAAGTTCAAAGTAAGTCGAGGCTCATGATTCAAGCAGAGGACTGGAATGATGCTCTCCGCTGACGTTTTTCTCCTCGACACTTTCTTCGCACATTGAGGTACGGGCTCGTCTGGGCGTTAAATTCGCAAGTGTCGTGAGTTTGGTGGTTTGGGCATTTCCACTCTCAGCTGGGTCGAAGCCCTCTCCTCGCTCCTCGTGGCGAGCTGCAATCATCATATAAATGATTCTCAATACCATTACCTCTGCTGTTGTATGCGAATGGTCAGTGCGCCACGCCCCTCTCTTCCTTCTCAATGATCGAAGCAAAACCTGGCATGGCGGGACCAAATTGCACCGTAGATCCCGCACTGCGCGTTCTCGTGCGGCTTCCTCGGCTTTGGAGAGGGCTCAGTTTTTGGGTAAGAGCCTGGAGAAGAGGTCCTTATGCGACATTCGTCCGAAGAAAATCAGTCGGTTCAGAAAATTGACAGTAGCAGCGAGGGCATTAGAAGATCGTCAGCCGAGTCTTAAGCGGTGGAACAGCAAGTCAACATTCAAGCCAAGTCGTTGGGACACCGTTAAAGATCACCACAATCCCAAGGGACAAGGGAGACCCAGAAAACCCACCTCGAAGACGGTGGTGGATGACTCCAGAACAGCCAAGGGCACGGACGGGAGGGATGATGGGAAGCGAGCTGAGGCCGAGCGAATTCCGATTGCAACCCGACATGCACCGAGAGAAATTGAGGATGAAGAGATTCTCGTGTCTGCGAGACAGGTGGGCATTCGTGGAGCAGGGCGGGTGCTGCTGAGAGAAGCCAGAAAAGGAGCAATGTACATGAAGGACAAGTTGAGCAAGACCGACGTGAAGAAGTTGTTTAGCACAACAGTAGAGGCAACCCACGCAACGCCCTTTCCACCATTCACAGGGTCTCTGATCGCCACAGTGGGCGCCGTCATGCTATTTGGATTATGTGTAGACATGATGCTCTGGAAGATGAGCAAAGGTTCAGGTATGAACAATGTTCGCGCAGGCACTCTGAGTTCTAATGAAGAGATCGGAAGAGGAGAAGATTCACTGAGATCCAGAGCGCCGTCTGCTCTTTCGGTGCTTTTAGATGGGGATCTCAGGCGCAAAGAATCCGTCGAGTGGTTGAACATGATCATCGGCAAGCTGTGGAATTTGTATAGACGAGGATTAGAGAACTGGCTAGTTAGCCTTTTGCAACCTATCATTGACAATCTGGAGAAGCCAGACTACGTCAAGAAGGTTCAAGTTAAGCAATTCTTTCTCGGGGACGAGCCCTTGAGTGTCAGAACCGTTGAGAGGAGAACATCTCGGCGGGCTGACGATCTGCAGTACCATGTAGGAGTGAGGTACACAGGTGGAGCTCGCCTCCTCCTTTTGATTACTCTAAAGTGGGGTATTTTCCCACTTACCATTCCGGTCGGAGTCAGAGGGTTGGACGTTGATGCTGAAGTTTGGGTAAAATTTCGCATGATCCCAACCGATCCTTGGGTTGGGCAAGCTACTTGGGCTTTTGTGACACTCCCAAAAATCAAGCTAGCCCTTGCACCGTTTCGGCTTGTGAATTTGATGGCCATCCCCTTCCTGTCGATCTTCTTAGCCAAGTTACTGACTGAGGATCTTCCGGAGCTTTTCGTTCGTCCTAACAAAAATGTCGTAGATTTTCTTCAAGGCCGAGCAGTTGGGCCTGTATCGAAGGACTTCAAGGACGGCTTCTTTACAGATCAAAGCAGTTTTTTCACAGGAGAGCTCTCCGTGACCTTAATAGAATGTAGGAAGTTATCTTACATCCCATATCTGAAAACCGATCCGTATGTGATTTTTGTTCTCGGTGAGCAAGTTGTGAGGAGTAAGAAGAACAGTCAAACGTCGATCATAGGTCCTCCAGGTGCCCCAGTGTGGAATCAGGACTTCAAACTACTAGTTGTAGACCAGAAGACTCAGCATCTTTCTCTTACTGTGCACGATACTATCGGCTTCACTTCGTATCCAGTTGGTTCCGTCGATATTGACCTTACAACTCTGCAAGATACTGTCCCCGTAGACAGAAAGCTAATTCTGAAAAGTGGATGGGGGCCGCTTCCGAAACGTTTTGCGGGAGAATGTATCTTGAGGCTTACTTACAAGGCGTACATTGACGAGGAAGGGCAGGAAATTCCTGTAGGACCAGGGGATGGGATTTATGGCAATGGCAACAACGAGCTTGTTGGAAGTGCAGTAGAGCAAGTCCAGGAAGTGGCCACCTTCTTCAAAGAGGAAGCTGGCCGAGTGGCAGAATTTTTTCAGGAAAAAGATCTCGCCAAGAACATGCTTTCGTCCCTCAATGCCGTCACCAGCAATGAAGACGTGGAACGAGTGCTCCCCTTCTTGGCTTCTGAGAAGGGAAATCCTAGTGAAGATGGGATGGATTTACAGGAGGAAGTCAGTAGTTTTAAACTGTTGAATGAGGCTCGGTCTGTACAAGCAGCCATTGCTACAAAGGCGATTGATAGCGAGATGAAGAGTACCAACAAAGACAGTGACAATAGTTTAAAGGCGACCACCGAGGACAAGCAGGTCATCATCGAAAACCAGGATGGAACTCTGTCTGAGAGGGTCGTGCCGGGCGAGAAAGACAGTCAAGATAAATCAGCCTTTGTCTGGTTTGCGGCTTTAACAGGGCTTATATTGTTGGTAGCTTTGGACTTGAATATGTCGAACATTCTCAACCCTTGATCGACTCATGCCCGCTGTTGTACAGGTAAGACCACTTCTTTCAGTGTTTCTTTCCCAATCTGCTCGTTGGAACCCAGTGCAAGAAAATTGTCTGGACTCCGCTCTCACACACTGATTGCAAGCTTGTTCCGAAGAAAGGCTTGAGCTGATTATGCATCTGTGGTTTCTCATATAACCTGAGATCACAAAGCTTAGTTTCTGCAACCGTTACGTGTGGAGGCTTTGTGGATATTCTGTAAGTATGCTTCTTGTTGCAACATGAAAATTTACTTTGTGATTTTGTCCACAACCTTTCAGCAGGCATCATGTGACCTGAGTGAGAACTAAATGAGGTTCAAATATACGAGTATTCGAAGCGGACGTCTAGATGATGTGGTCCTTGAAAGTATTGCGGATTGGATCGATGTTTAGATCATGAAGTGCGCACACTCGACGACCCTCGATTCACAGCTTCTCACAAAAGAAACTCAGATTCCTTTATATTCTTCAGGTACAATTTGAGTGGAACATATGTTCTTGGTTAGTATAGAGGATTGAAAATCGTTGTAGGTGATTTTAGCCGTCAATGTTTAGTACTTTGGATGTTGTAGTAAGATCCGCTCCTGCTTCGTGAAGCTGATATTGAACTGAATGCAGAGTTGCAGGCAAACGACGGGTTGAACGGTGTGGTCTGTCGCGTGGCGACTCATCTTAGTATTCAATGTTACGGACTGGTTAGATTCAGCTGTATCCAATCTGGACTCTGGTATCTGAGAGGTGCGTGAGTCGAGATATGATGCATCTGAATCAAGTTAGTCCGGTAACATGGCTTTGAAGAAGCAGTCTATGTAATCTGGGCGATTATTTGCCACTAGGCGAAAGGGTAAAGCTCTACTTGCTATCGAAACCCTCATTGAATTACCAGATTCCATGCGTTACTGCACCACCTCAGCTCTACTTAAATCATCAATAGAATTGACTGCAATATTTGTCTTAGAGACTAGAGCTAGCAATCACATGGAATCAAGGTTGAATCTCAATTTTTAACTTCTTGAACTTGCCTCTTTTTCTCTGTGAGCTTTCCTTAATCCGTTTACATCGAGAAAGAACCATTCGGCTATGTCCAAGAATAGAACAACTGTCCAAGTTGAGCCAGCTTGTTTTATCTTAAGCTTTAGCTTCTTGTACACTGTGGTGAACTATATATTCATCGCCTATCTTGATTTGATTTGATTGTTTCACGCCACATTCACACACGCTTGATTACTAGTTCAGAAACTAGTAATCTGGAGTATTGGAAAATTCTCGAAAAGTCCGTTGCACAAAAGTTTAGGTTGGAGAGTACAGTTGTTTAAAGGCTCAATATACTATTTATTCATCATATTCTATGATTTGATTTGATTATATCATGCCACACAAATCTGTACGAATATCGTGGAGTATTTGAAATTTTCAATAAGTACGTTGCACAAAATTGTTGGGTCGACAGTGCAGTGTTAAAAACTCAATATATTTGCAGACAGTAGTCCTGGTGTTTTTCAAAACTTCTATGCATGGATAGACCACAGAAGTTCGTAACAGTGGTATCTTGTGGTAAGCTTTACTATGAATTTTCACATTACATAAGACATCTTTATACAATTCAGTTTTCCTTCTGCCTGTGATATGCAAATAGATTTCTGTTTATGTAAGTGAGATAACCGTATGAAATGATCTTTGCAAGATATGATGGAGAGAGCTCTCAGAGCTCACTCTTCAAAACTTAATCCGAAACTCGGAGCTGTATGTCCGTCCACATCTAAATAAGTTGTCTTTTTTCATGTCTTAAACACACAGTATGTCTTTTTCTAACTTTGAGAAAGTTACATATACAGTATTTCTAGGAGACTTTTGAGATGAGTAGGAAAAAACTGGACATATCGCCGAAAGGGCGTGAAAAAAATCGAATGTTTACTTCAGATAGCCATGCCTAGCGACTTGATTGATACAACCACCTATTCAGTGTGATGTGTAGCGCTCGAGAGAACATTGGTATGAAATAAGTCTACTTTCTTGAAATCTTGTTGCCATCATCGTAAATTGCCTGTATGCGTACCATGTAGTAGCTGTATTCATTCCTTGACGTAATCGTCGCCGGAATAGAGTAGTCTTTTGCAGTAGTCATTAAGATGATTAGAAAAAGAATGAGTTAAGAGTACTGGCTATTTTGCTATTCTCTTTCACGCATTTCTGCAGTTTGCCCACTCTACTTATCTATGTACAGGTACTTTCATTTCTGGGTTTATTAAAAGATTGCTCTTTTAGCTAGGACACTTCTGCCCTGTACTTCTCCGGGATTTATTCCTCTCTGTACCATGAGCCTTTCCTCCTCCCAGAAATGGTAAGTTAGTGGAGTCATAAACATGTGCAGGGCTTCCTCGCACGTTTAAGTACTTGCAGAAGTATTTTTCTGTTTGTCTGACCAAGTCGTAGACTGACGTGCAGATGAGTAGCTCGCCGAGCACAAACCCCTGACAATTTTTTAACTTTTGTACAAAAAAACTCCTCAAAGATGAAGGGCAGAGCGCCAGTTGCTAGAAGCCTTCCAAATTCACTTCTATATCATAGTTATTCTCTGAAAGCAGAAACTGGTTTCTCATTGCCTGAGCACAGGACAGGACTGTCTAACCTTGCTGATCCTACCGTATAAAAGATCATCCATTGTGGAAGGTTCTGCGGTTAGCATGCAGAGCATTCACCGGTGAATATCATTTACTGGCAACACCTTGTGATCGGATCTATGCAATCCTTAATATATGCGATTCGCTTCGGCCCATATATACCCTCAATCATGTCAACTCGTAGCACACATATTGTAAAGATGAATAGAAACTGATGTGTAGAAACTGGTGCGGAATATTGAACTCAATCTTTTATTTGACCATATCATGCATGAGGTAATTTACAATCTGTGTGATGTTCCTATGTTCATCCATCATTTGATTTATCACAAATCTATTTAAATCAAATAACATCTTTTGTTGGTTTCTTGTCATTATACATTTGGATTGTTTAGTTGATTGAGTTTGCATCTCGTATTATAGATCTCCAACTAACGTCCTTAACTTCAATCGTAATCATATATGCAATTATAAATATATTTGTGTTTGAGTTATGCATTTCTTCATTATGGACCTCCAATTAATATGCATAACATAAAATGTAAACACATATGCAATTAAAAGTTTAGTTGTGTCCAGACGTGACATTGCTGAACATTGTGTCGTTGGTAATCTCCATGAAGATAACATGTTAAGAATTCGGCATTTTTTGGAGATTATCAAACAAAACTTTATAAAATAATATAAACAATTACAAATCTTCAGCTATTTGAAAATTCATATAGGAGTTTCCAATGCATTTTCCTTGGATTTTACAGGTTCTCTTTAAACATAGCTAGGGTAATGTGAGATGTATTGCATATCATTAAGTACATGTATACATATTCTACAAAGTTGTACAACGTAGAAACTTCATAGAAATACTTGCGCTTTAAAGATCTCATCAAACTTTGAATTTCATTTTCTAAAATTTTGTTTCAATATAATTTTGTTACTCCCCTCCCCATACTCCTCCACTTGCTCTCTCTACACGGAGCTCAAGTGTGCATTGGATCTGAAACTTCGTGAGAGCTTAGACTTGGGCAGGACGCACAAACTTGCAAAATTTTAAACCAAATGCAATTTCGAGAACGAAGTTGAGACATTTTTGAGTTTTGAATTTTCAAAAGGGTAGAACTGAATTTTGAAAGGGTCGTATCTTTGAGCTAAAAGTGTGAATGGGATCTGAAATTTCATGTGATCATGGAGTTAGGCATGACGCAGTAGTTTGCAAATTTTTAGTTTCAAAAAGGTTCCGAAGATAGAGTGTAGTGATTTTGAAATTTCAAGATTTGAGAAGAGTAGATTAGATTCTTATGGAAGTATTTCTTTTAGCTCTGTTGTGCACCGGATCTGAAACTTCGTGAAAGCATGGACTTGGGCAAGGCGCGCGAGTGTGCAAAATTTAAGACTCAACGCAACTCCAAGGATGAAATTGAAACTCTTTGAGTTTCGAGTTTTTTTAGAGTCTTTTACATGATGACTTTTCAAGACAACATATTCAATTGTCTACAAACGATTTTGGAAGATTGAAAGTAATCTACCAAAAATTCAAGGTACAAAATTTTGTCTCAACTATTGCACATAATGAAATTTGGGAGTTGAAGTTATGTCACAAATTTTTTGAGAAGATCATACTTGATATTTCTAGATTTTTTGAGTAAATTCAAAAGAAGTTTGGTTATCAACTTTTAACTTCTGCTACTCTTGGATTGCATAAAGTGTTTGAAAATCTAGAGGTGAAAATGAAGACTTATGCTGAAGTTATCAAGTCTGCTCATATCTCTTTCTGTCAAGAACAAGAGATTGAAAAGTAAAGTCAATTTATTCATAAAAATATATGAGTATTTCTGGTATATTTTTATCTAAGAATGAAAAAATGAAGAATGTTGTCATCAAGTTTTTGGTTGAAATAGTTGATGTTTCTAAACCAGATTTGGTTCAAGCATTTTGCATTGAAAACATACGAACCTAAACTCGTGCCATTATAGTTAAGTTTGTTGATCAGACTCTACGTGATACGACTTTAGCTAAAAAAATTATTTTCAAGGTATGTAGGATTTGAGTAGATACTGATCTTACAATTCTACAAGTAGAATCAAAGAAACAATAGCTTATTAAAGTCAAAGAAGCTTAAGATGCGGATTTTTTTGCTTATTTTTGTGATGGACAAGTAATTGTTACTTAACGGAAAAGACAATCATCACACTAACAATCCAAGAGCTTGAGGTTGTTAATGTAAAATATAAGCAATCTGTGTGCTTATTAGTATTATCCGTCACATCATCCATACACTAGGAGTGAGTTAGATGAAGGAAATAAGATTTTATCTTATATTTGTTGGAGAGAGCTATATGAATGTTAGAGTGATGGATAATAAAGATGAATATTCATTTATCCAATGTTCATGTTTTTTATTATATTATAGAAATATTCATCATACATTATCTTACAGATAAGTCTATCATATGGTGCATAACATGGACAAAAATGTTTCAGAACAAGATGCTACCATTTTGTGAAATAGAATGCAGAAAGTATTTCTGCAAAATATTCTAGCGGTGTACTATCTTCAAATTGCAAGAATGAAGTTGTGTGATTTGAATCACTAAGGAGGTATCCATGAATACATTGAAGAATTTTGTGATCTTCAAGTATTTATCATGGAAATGAGTGGAGCAGAAGCCTTGGACGTGTTTAAAAGAGACTTGAAATATTGAATTCAAAAGGAGTAGATGGTAAGCATTCTATCCACAGTGAATGAAGCAATTGCGATTGCTCAACAAATTTTGGCTGCTTTGGTGTTCAACACTGTGAACTAGTAAGCAATATTTGAGATCCATCTGGCCATACACCCATGGAGTTGGAAAATCTTTGACGTAGAGAAAATTTTGCACCAACAAGAGTATCATTGTGAAGATTTGGAGTTGAGATACAACGACCAGGAGTTCTAAATTTTCAAGAAGGTTATGCAAATAACGGAATGATTTGAGTAGTATGAGGTAGTGACAATCGTCAATGCTATGCATGTGGACGAATGGATCACATTGCCAAGTTTTGGCAAATTTGACCTGCATCACAAGTAGTACGGCCAATACAGCGATGATCAATACAGCAACATGGAGGGGATAGAGTGTGAAGAGGTTGAGAAAGAAGTTTTGATATGCAAAGATCATTAGTAAACTTGCCTCACGGCCTTACTAGTTCTACAAAGCAAAGAAAAGATGAGATTGGAAGAAATCAATAATTGAGAGCTCATGGAAGGAATAAAAAGCAAGCTCAACTCATTATCGATGATGGTTTGATGAAAGTACTCAAGATGAGAGTCTAATTGATCCTAGAGTAACAAAGAATTTTCTATCAAAGAGTGTTGCTATGAAGTTAGGTTTGATGTTGAAGAAGGACGTAAGTGATGAAATTGAATTGCCAAACTGGCAAATCGAAGCTACAGAGTGTAGAATTATCAATAGGTAGATACAAGGAGAGTTGTAACCTCCGGGCTGACTCTCACTCATGTTTCACTCAGATGGTTTTGAGTTAACTCATCATGGTTATAGAATACTAGGATTTTTCTTCATACTCATGTCCCAAACAAACTCTCAAACAATCACTCAATTCATCACTTTAACTCACATACACATTGACACTCCAGGATATTGAAAATCGTAACTCTTTCATATATGAATTAAGTTTCTACACATTAACTCTACAAACTTGCTTGAAAGTCTATTCCTTTTTTTTCTATATATATACTACTTGAGAATTTCCCATAGTAACAAAGTATAATTCTTACCAACTTACTTTTACTTTTACAAGATAAATCATAGTAAGTTTGACTAATTATCAATACGTGACAACATGCCATTGAACTCCTAAACCTTCTAGATGTTTACTAATCCATAGATTGAGGTGGAAACATGCCATTTGTGTCTTTCCAAGTTCTATAACCTCCACTTGCCACTAAGTCAACACTAGATTTAGTCAAACTAATCAAAACTAAATATGAAGTCAAAAGTCTTTTCTCTTGGAATCTAGGATTTTGTAGAAGACAAAATAGAAGTATTCATTCAAATCTTCTAGAACTTTTCTAGTTATTTTGCCAAGTATAAACATTATAGCTAAACATAATTATAACTAGCTAAACTTAGTCATAACTAAGCTAATCATGATAAACTCATTGGTTACTTCTAGTTCTATTTCACATATACAACATCGAGTCTTACAAAACATTGAATGGAGAATAATTCATTTAACTTGATATGATGTCATACTTGAAATGTCATGGATGGAGCAATATAATCCAGAGGTAGATTGGAGAAGAAAAGTGATTACAAGTACTGGTTGGAAGATCTATGAGGATAGAATTAGATTTCAGAATAGAAATTTACCACTTTTTTTGATGGGTAAAACATACATTTCCTAGAGATGATGTATGTTTCCTTGGAGTCATAAGAGATATTGGATCCACAAACAAACTTTACATCACAAAGTCATTGAACGATATTTTTATGAAATATAAAGATGTTTTTTCAGATATTCTACCAACAGGATTAGCACCAAAAGACGAGCAAATAACAAGATTGAGGTGATACCTAGAAGTACACCAACTTGCAAAGCTCCATATTGTTTGGCTCCAAACGAATTGGAAAAATGCAAAGCTCAAGTATATGAGATGTTGAGTAATGGATTCATTCAACCAAGTGTTTCACCTTATGGAACTTCAGTGCTCTTTGTGAAGAAGAATGATGGATCCATGAGATTATGCATCGACTACCGAGGATTGAATCAGCAAACGGTAAAAAACAAATATTCATTATATCGTATGGATGATTTGTTTTACAAAGGAAGATGAAGAGTTGCATTACAAGCTGGAAGGGTGAAGAAGACAAGAGGTTTAACGTTCTACAAACAACGTATATGAATTCCGCACAATCAAAAATTACATACAATGACTTTATCTGAAAATCATGATACAACCATTGCGGTTCATGTGGGAGTGGAGAAGACCTTGAAGAACATCCAACGAGTTTACTTTTGCTCCAAACTATGGAAGGACGTGGAGACTTACGTTCAAAGTTGTGTTGCTTGTCAACAAAACAAGACAAGTAATAAAAAACCAGCTAGTTTATTACAATCTTTTCCTATTTGCAAAAAGCGATGAGAACATGTCACCATGGATCTAGTTTGTGAGTTACCAAAAACTTTGTTAGGAAATGATTCAGTAGTGGTTTTTGTGGACAAATTGAGCAAGATGATTCACATTAGACCTATCACAAAAATAGTGATATCGCCACAACTTGCTCAATTGTACTTAGATGTTGTTTTTGTGAATAATGGATTAAACAATGTCTTAATCACTGATAGATGTGTTCATTTCACTAGTTTATTTTGGAAAACTTTGTTTGGTTTTTTCAAAATCAAATTAGCAATGTCAACAACTTATCATCTTAATGATAAAACTGAAAAAGCCAATAGAACTGTAGAGTATATGCTACGGGCATTCACATTAGAAAAGCCAAAAGAGTGAGATACTCTTTTCACTCTTGTGGATTTTGCATATAACAATTCTGTAAATGTATTCACAAAGGTGTCTCCATTTTATGTAATGTCTGATGCTTATTCCATTACACCATCAAGTTTTATGAAGTTTTTGAAAGTAGAGTAGTTTTCAACTAAGCTAGTCGCAATCAACAAGTTTTTGGACCATATCCACCGAGGGCTACATCAAGCAAAGAAGAAGTTGTTGATTGCTCAAAATCAACAAAAACAACATGGTGATGCTCATCGTCAGAAGTTAGTTTTTCAGGTTAGAGATCAAGTTTGGCTATCGACAATAAATTTGTGTCTTGTAGTAACATCAAAGTTTAATCCTAAGTTCATTGATCTTTTTTTTATATTGAAACGTGTTAATGAAGTGTCATTCAAGTTGGAGCTTCCGTCACATATGAAAATACATAATGTATTTGATCCTTTTGTTTTATTGAAGCGTGTTAATGAAGTGCCATTCAAGTTGAAGCTTCCGTCACATATGAAAATACATCATGTATTTTATGTGTCACGATTGCAAAAACATGTACCACGATCAAAACATTTCACAAATCAACCAATGTTACCTCCTTTACCTTTTGACACTGTAATTCGTGAACTCTTAAAGAAAAGATTGCAAGCCATTAGAGTTCCACAAGATCTTCTAGTAGATGTGTCCACGTTATACCATTCTATTGGACGAAGATCAACTGTTCTCAAATTGAAGAGTTTTTGAGTATCATTGAAGTGATTCAAGATTGTATTATGTCTCCTACTCTATTTGGAGTTTTCATAGATGATATCAAAAAGTAGTTAAAATCATGTGATAGTGAAGGTTTCAAGTTTAGAAACTTTGTCATCAAAGCTCTCTTGTATGCAAATGATATCATATTACTAGCACGTGATGTAATTAGTTTACAGAAACAACTATACACTTTGGCTAGCTTTTGTATCCAAAATCAAATGTAAGTAAATATGGAGAAGTCTAAAGTCATGATAGTCGGTACTAGATCAATTATTACTTAAATCAATTATTACAAGTAACTATAATTAGAAGAGTTGTAGAGTTATAAATATCTAGACATTGACTTTTTTAATGATTATAGTTGAGCATTTTGCGTGCAAAAGAATGTAGAAGGTGGTTACAAAGCTCTATATTCATTGTTAAATCGAAGTAGAAGGGCTCATCTAGTGTATTGGAGTCTTAGGAAATTTTTATTTATAAACTTAGTGTTGTCGTTAATAATATATGGAACCCTAGTGTGGGGCTTTGGTGGTAAGAAAACAGGTCAGGAGCGTGTGGAGAGGATGCAGAAGAAATTTATACAAGAAAAATTGAGTGTGAAATACCAAATTTCATATATTATTTTTCTTCCTGAAACACGTTGTTTACCTTTAGAGTCTGAAGTTCTATACTTGACCATCACTTACATTAGAAGGGTGAGATCTTTTGATGCTTCTCATCTTCCTCTTCAAGCTTTGCGAGCACATGTGCCAAAGTATGGTTTGCGGATGTGATAACTTGGTCTTTGAAGTGAAATGTGGCGGAACACGATTAGGATTTGCAACCTATGGCAATCCACGATCATCTAAAGGAGGAGTTTTTGAATATTATTTGGAGCAAGAGCGGCACCAATGTGCAGTTTTATCAACTTCATGTGAATCCTATGCTTGTTCATTGTGAAGAGCAAAACCTACTCGCAGGAATCTCTACGTCCTTACGTCATATTATTGCTAAACATAGATATGAATCTCATAGGCTAGGAATTGAGGAAGTATATTGATTTAATATTGATAAGAGTATATTGATATTGAACGTATTTCTAGATTATGTGACTATTGATACATTGAGTTTGAACAACATGTATTTGTTACTTGTCATAGGCATGAAAACATTAGGCTTGCTCATAATATAGAGGTTGAATTTTCTATTCTTTATTACATTTAGTTACTTTTGATTTAGGTTGTTATATTACAAACATTATCAGTTACCGTTCTAGCGCTCTTGGCACTAGCTAGGAATTGACCTTTGGGGTCTTTCTACTTGTTTATAATTTTAGTTTGTATTGTGTTTTTTAGCATTTTGACCCTTTTGGATCTCCGGAGCTTGGTCTATTACCATTTACCACTTATCATATATTGATATTTACAAATCAACTAGTTGTATCACTTAAATAATCTCGAGTGATACATAATTAAAAAATGCTATAATTACATTCATCTTATCTATATATAGAATAAGCATTGCAACATGTTCATATAAAAATTGGATTGTATTATATTTTGTTACAAATCTACAAAATTTGTTCTAGTTTATATTTTTCCCTTGGGTAAATTTCTGGTCATCAATTTGGCTTTGAAAGTAATCTACATTCTATTTGTTGAAATGTCTTTCAATTTGTATATTCATTTCCTATTAAGCAAATGTCAATTCTTTAAAATCTTCACTAACTTTAAAATCTTATTATCAATCAGCAATTGTTACCTCTCCATAACAAAATTCATTTTAATCTTATTAACCTTATCAATAGAGACTCAAAAGTTCTTTATATAGACAGATTTGTTCTTCTTTTAAGCTCAACATTTATTCATCATCATCCTTAGTATAGTATGAAGATATTCAAGAATGCATGATCCCATATTTCATGCTACTTTCTTCCAAATTTCAATTCATAGTCTATTCATATTCATATTCAATCTAACTCTTGAGTAGAGTAATTTTTGCATGTGAATCAAAATTTGTCATTTCAATATAAAATTAGATGAAAGCTTGAAAAATCTTTCTCTATTTTAAAAACTTGAAATTATTGAAAATAATATTGCTACTTAATAATAACCTTATGATCTATTAAAACTCATAGTATATAGGAATCCATATTCTATAAATCTTCCTAAAATTAGCATATTCAAGGAAATTATGCTTTTTGATAGTACTTTGTAGTTTCAAACTTGAAAATTTCATCCTTAGAAATGAAAATATAAATCTTGTAGTGAAATTTTCTCAAATGACAATAATTAATCATTGATCAATTCAAGCGTTATCAAAAGTTTGATTGCATTAGAATGAGATAAAATAAATCAATTAGAATGGGCTTAATTTTCAATCCAAATTTAAATGATATATCAAATGATTTTAGCATACAACAAATTTTTTCCAAATTTTTTTGACAAAATTTTTCAAATAAGGTATATAATGTGAAGTATAAAACGTGGTGAGATGATGAATGATAATTTTTTCACTAATGTCTAAATTTTTAAGATATATACTTATTATTATTATTATCTAAAAATATATATTTTTTACTTATGGTTAGTCTATACATTCAACTTTTGAAAATTTCTAAAACTTTGAACTTTTGTGTGAAAAAATAAATCTAGACAAAATATGACAAATTTTCAATATATGATATATGATATAAACTTTCAAACAGTAAGATTTTTTGAAAATATTTCTAACATCATTATGTACATACTTTATTTCCTTCTTGAAACTATAAAATGTCAACATGAAAAAATTTGTTATGAAATTTGCTAATACAAAAATGTTAAAAATTCTAATTCAACTATACCTATGTTGGATAATAATGTTTCATTGCCAGAGAATGTCAATTAACTATCATTTTTCTTCCATAGCATAGTCACACACAATTCATATCAAATTATTGAACTTTAACCTGTTTTGATCTTTATGCTTTTATCTTTGCAACAAAATATTATCATCTTATCATCATTCAACTTGCTTTTTTTTAATTCATTGAAGCATTTTCAATCTAAAATTCCGAATATTTTAAATTTGATTAAATTTGAAATAAATATGACGTGATTTATTGTTCATTTAGCTTCATTAAATATTTCAATCCTAATATATGTAACAAGTTCGATTCTAAAGAGTTGATCTTTTTTCATAAAGCGTGATGTGGTTGATATTAAGTATATGTATTCATATTTTTTTATTATAAAAACTTATCATGGATATAATTCACTATAAATTTAATCATTTTTATTTTATTTATTGAGTATTCATAATTTTTAGTCTTTTCCATTGATTTTTTTTTGAAAATAAAATTACTAATCTAATATTATATGTTATATTTTGAATCAACCTCGATAAAATGTTGATAATTTGACAACATCCAAGTTTATTTTGATATATTGATTGATAATTAAAAAAGAAAATTTTTTGGAAGGATTGTTTAGAAATAAAAATAAAAACGTATTATTAAGAAAAAGAACCAATTTGTTATTCAGAAAATAAAAAATGCGATTCCAAACAATTCCATAGCTTTTATATAAAAGAAGAAAAATATTCAAATTTTATTTGATAGGACATGAAACCTTGAGTCCCTAGTATTGTTCAAATGTCTTCATACAACACAATATTTTGCAAAAATTGATAAGTTTTTCGGCTGTAGTGCCTATCCATGAGGTCTCGTCACTTTAGGTCCTAGGAAAGTGCAAAACATGTGTTTTTATTAACTTCTGAAAGTCACTTTTCAAATAGGCCGGCATCTGTCAAAATTCTTTGAGCATACCGTGATACTTATTGGCACAGCTATCATGTGTACAAGATAGCTTTCCACCATCATATACCAAGTAAACCGAATCACGATAATACTCTGGATGATAACACTTACCATCCATGTATTACTTAAGATTCCAAAACTCGATAATGTTAAGAGTATAGCTATCCTAATCTACGAATATTCATCCCAGTCTGGTGTACAAAAAAACGCTACATAAAGTCCATCATGATTTCATTTTCAAATTTCCATTAATCAATTTCATAGTACGGCAAACGTGCTAGCTCTTTCCTTTTGGTTTTCTCTTTTATACTTTTAAGGATTTGGATATATTTAGATGTATTATAGACAAAAGTTATAAAAACAACATGCATTTTATTATATTAAAAATTTATAATCATCATGTTGCACTGGTAATTTGATTGCGATCAAATACATTAATGTATCAAGGTAATCTAATTATAATACACATCAATGTTTTTCTTCATGAGAAATTTCAAGTGTCTTTGCTTTTGGAAATATTCAATTTTTCATGTGATTGTACACATAATTTTTTGTTCATGAATAACATTCAATTATATTTGATATTGTGTCACAAGCAAACACAAATTGCGATTGATATGCTACAATACCACATTTATGAAAAAAAATGATAATTTAAATCAATGGATAAAACTCAATTAAGATACGAAAATTGTGCATGGTGCAATTTTTTAAAGTCAATGTATATTTAAACATACATTGAAGAATTTACATTTTTTTCTGAGAAAAAAAAAGAAAAATTGTAAAAATATCAAATTTCTGTCATGTTTGAAAATTTTCATAATAGATATTTTAAAAAGAAAATTTGAAACATTATTCATCCACAAGATTTAGATGCATCACAAAATCTTGCTGTTTCAAATATAATTATAGTATTTTTTCGTAAAAATTATTCAATTATATATTAAAAATTATGAATTTTTTTAGACTATATATATTTTTATATCTTGGTATAGTACATGTTATGAAATGTTAGATCTCAAAACTGTTTCATTTCATGATAAAAATAGAATAAATTATAATCATTTTGTGATGTATTTGATTTTTCAATATTCTTGATATTTTTCTTAAACATGCTTGTTATATGATTTTTTGATTTAAATAAAGGATAAATTTGAGCTTTATTTATACAATCATTGATAACTAATCTGATTGATATTTTTTAATTACAATTTTTTTTGTCAATTGTTTTTGCGATTGTATTATATTTAACATAATATATTTGAATTATATCAATGATGATAGAACTTAATGATAAGAAAAAACATTATCTTGATTTCATCTTAAGAGTTGAAGATTATGAAAAACTCTAACATTTGAAACGTATTGGATAGAAGATGTTGTAAGAAGTCAAAACACAATTTGATTGGAATATAAAGATATGTCAAAAAATTTTATAACTCTTCAAATATGAGTATGTTTAAACTCTTTGCAATGAACATTTAATGTTTTTTTTTATTATTTTCAAATCTGTTTGCATATCAAATTAATAAAGATTTATGTCAAACAAAATTTCTTTTTGCTATTTATTGATCTGTCAATTTTATTTGATAAAATATTTTTGTATTTCATAGTAGATTTTTTAAATTTTAACATTATATTACCGAACTTGTCAATTGTCAAAATTTTGAAATTTTGAGCTTAAATTCAAATGTATGACTTTCTGAAACAATTTATAGAAACTTTGATTGTAATGATTTTTGACAATAATACCTCTTAATGATAAATTTCATTAATTTTATCCGTACTTAGTTGGTTTTGAGATCTTGATTGAATCTTGTATCAAATTCATGATGTTATTATTTTATTGCTTTGCAATATGTTTAGATTAAATTTAACATTTAAAATAAATCTGAATTTTTTATTTTACTTTATTTCAAATTTAAAAATATTCATTCTTATTGATGAAAAATTATAGTCTAATGCAAGATATTTAGTACGTTTTTGTGGTCTTTTTTTGAGTTTAATAAACTATTCAAATTGTAGACAAGATAAACATGACATTGTTATAAATTCAACAGTGACCTTTGCATGATCCCAAATTTTGTTGTATTCAAATGAATTTATGATGTTTCAATGTTGAAGAGAGAAATAAAAATATATTGTTTAACATCTATTTCAAAAGTAATGTAATGAGGTGAGAGCTCTAGTGATATAATTGATAATGTTAAGATTTAAATTTTTCTTTCAGTCAAAAACTTAGCTCAAGAACTATGTTATAAGAGGTGTTGCAACAAGTTAAATTTACATATTTAATTTTTTGATTTCTGTAAATATTAGCCATTTTTTCCTTTCATATATATAATACTTTACATCTACTACACACATTCAAATGTTTATCATGTTTACTAAATACAGGCAGATGTATATAATTTTATGAATAATAATTGAACATTTTGGTTATAGTAGAAAGTTGAGATTTTCATTATGTTAACCAATTAAAATATTACATGTAATAAAAAAATTCCATAATCAACAAAAGGCAAATTTTGTCTGAAATTGAAATGTTTTCATTATATCTATTTTTATATATTGAAAAATAAAATAAAAAATTATAGTAAAAATATATTTTTTACTTACTATTTAAATTTTTATTATATAGATTTGTATAAACAATAAAATGTTTTCCAATTTTATTTTAGTGATTGTAAATATTTTGCTAATAATTAAAATTTTAGAATTATTGGATATTTAATCAAATTTCATGAATTTGTTGAACATATTGCAATTTTTTTAAAAATCCAATTTTTGATCATTTTTGATTTTATAATATTAATAATATGTGCATGACACTTCATATCTCATATATGAAATATCTATGTGAATAAATAATATATATTTTGAATAATATGAAAACTAAGTGAGGGCTACATATATTGAGAATAAAAACAATGTGGGAATATTTTTGGACTAAACCCAAGTTGAGAACGTGCGTAGTATACAATGAAAACTATGTATTTTGTCATTCAATTTGAAGTTTATCCTATACTATTTAACACGGAAAATCTACTCGTTGCGCTTAACATATCATTTATTTGTTCTCGTTGATCTAGATAGGGAAGAGCGAACTAAGAAAATTGTTTGTGTTTTTTATCATCTTGTGTTATGTTAGTTGAGCTTATGAATTGGTATTAGGCGATGTGTTTTTTGCAAAAAAGATTTTTTGTCCTCTTGATAGAAAAATCCGTGTGCCGCTGAGGAAATAAAGTATAAAATTGATTTAATATTGTACCGCGTCTTAGTGTGTGAGTTTTTTGTCCTTTGGTTGATTTCTTCAATGTAATGTAACCCATCGATTACAATTCACATCAATTTTTTGATGCTGTTTGTGAAGATTGCAACGCATTTTTAGATCCATTGTGAAGAAAGCAAACCTAGTATTTGGTCGATGTGTTTTTTCCTAGTTTTTTAGTTCTGTGCAAGAGCCTGTTGTACATTTGTGAAGTGCCATGATGACCATGACTTGCCTAAGTTGTTGGAGGTTAGTTATGATCAAGAAGTTCAACTTTTGATCTGTTTATGAAGAATTGACGGAAGCATTTGCATCAATTCTTCATAAACAAAACAAGAGATAAGACAAGAGAAGTCTCGCTATGTGATGCCGGTTTCTCTATAATAGAAGCTCATGGTGAAATTTGATTTTCTCTTATGGCTATGAGATTTTGCAAGAGCACGGGTTTGTGGAACCTTGTGATTTTAAATCTCCTGATTTTGTCGGTTGTTGGATTGCGTTGAACGTTTTGTAGTTTCAACTGCTACCAATCAATTTAGCTTGATGTTGAGTAGAATTAATACGAATAGAACATCATGTGACAACTAAATGATTTACTTAACCGAACTAGATCAAGAATAGGGCAAGGACCAAAAAAAGGAATTGAGCGCAAAAGATTGCTAAGATGGTGATCGGATCGGGACTTGGTTGCCTTCCAGTTCATTCATAACTGTCATTTCACTGACATCGTTTCGATCTGAGACGTTCTCATCCGCATCATCTATCGGATGCGCTTTTTGGAACACATTGAGTTGAGACGCAAGTTGGCACTGAGCAAGTTTTTATTTTTGATGGAAACAAGATGAGGAGACGATCATCATTAACATCATCATCATTATCGGCGGCGGAAGCCGCAGCAGCTGAACGGTGCGAGCGCCAACTCAATCAAGTAGTAGTCAAATGCGCAAGTTGCAATTTCAAATTGTGAACTCAAGCAAATGGTGTGTGAACGAGTGCACGAGCCGTGAATGATGGCGAGCGAGAACCAGACGGAGATCAGGAGATGGACGACGAGAAATCATTGATATGCAGATTATGAACTGTGAACTCTGGGTTGACTCTCACTCAAGTTTACCTCAAATGGCTTTTTGTAAACTCATCACAATTTTAGTAGGTAAGGGAACCTCAACTTGCCCGTGTTCCAAACAACCTCGCAAATAAACTTTTCACACTAGCATTTACAAGCCTATGAGAAATTTTATAATCTGAACATCACATATGTTTCATCCAAAAAATGCATTTGCTATTTCAACTCACCTGATATGCTCCAATTGCACAGACGAAGATTATCGAATCGTGCTTGCTACGTTACTACGATATTATACTCAGATTAAACTTTGTTTGGATTGTACCCTCAAATTATCAAATCCAAAAGACTTGAAGTCAGAATGATAATGCAATTGGAAAGAAACCTGCTTATATAGATGTGCGTCTGAGAAACATTTTATCAATGTTGAGTCAAAATTCCGAACAGTCTTGAATCCGAAGGAGTCTATGCATCATTTCAAGTGATGCATAGACTTAAGTGAAATGAAAAATTCAAGTTTAATTCAATTTTGACTGAATCAAATCTAGAATCAATCGATTGAATTGACATCTGATTTTAGATATTAAAGGGCAAGATAATTTGCTTTTATTTAGCTAAACTTAGAACTTAAGCGGTTTTACTTGGTTAAGACTTACTTAGTCTTACAAAAAAATCGTATCAAATATTGCAACTTGATCAAAGGATCTACTTGATCTTACAACAATATTGTATCAGATATTACAACTTGATCAAACACACATTTTTTGTGTCTTTACATTTGACAACAGGATAATTGGAACAACTTCAATTCTGAGATATAAAATGATAAGATCTTTCTACTTTCATCTCTCATAGTTGGGAATGAATACTCATCAATTGGCACAGCAAATAATGTTTCTTTATGGTAAATCATTGAATCTTAAGATCCTTGATGGAACAGAAACTGTCCAATTCAACTCGCATTTTTGAAATTGTCTTTACGATGAGGAACCTCCTCTACTCCAATTATGTGTTTGATCTTTGTAGCTCTTGGAGTTTCTTGGACTGATGCTCTTGTTCATGTGTTTTTTTATACATTGACCAAATATTTTTCACGTAGCCTTCCTGCATCAACTCCCAATCCAGCATATACATAGGAGGCATCTACTCTAATTCCACTAAAATCTGAAAGGGGGTAGAATCCATAGCTTTTCATATTACACAGCATGTAGGAGTTACAAAATAACGATTATCATGCTCCCCTCCATAGACGCTCGCATTTCAGGTTGAGAGACATTGACCCCATGAACTGGAAGATTTTTCACTTCGGTGTTTGAGGTAACAATCATATTTCTGAACTTCAAGCTATATAATATATGTCCAGTAACAGCAAAGTTATTCCATACCTGACCATAGTATACAATTTGGACTATGTAAATACCCCATGACCAGCATGAAATGTGTGGTTTTCCTTTTCTCACCCGCACCTTTCAATGGCAACATGCGTGATGTGATCACTGAGCGTACGTTTGGGACTATTCTTGATTCCTAATCCCGTTGAGCAGCTTCCATTTACGGTAGCATTACCACATCCAATGCCAATTCGACATGCTATGCTTCCGTAGGCTTTAGCTTTTGGTTACACCGTCATTAACTGGTAACCTTACGTGCCGTTATCACCATCTTATTTAATCTCATACTTTTCAAAAAATATTTTCTTGAAATCTACTCAAAATGTTGAGTGTTAAGGGTGCATACATAAAGTTTCTTATTCTTAATATGTTAAAAATGGGTCACCGTGCATTTCAAATAGTGATTTAGCTATGTCTGCACCATTTTTGGACGTGAGCATGATCAAAGATTTTCCACATGACTTACAAAATTGCAAAGAATATTTTGTTTCAAAGTAGAAAGGACTAGATCACCAGTTCAGGCCCCAAAGAAACGTTCAAAGGATGTGGGAATGCAAAAGCAGCCACACATTTACACATCAGAACCGTACGTGGAACGGATCGCAACTCCGGTGTCCACTTTGGTCAATCCTGGCAGTGGTACAGTACGTCAAGTGGCAAGAAGGAAGAAGTAAGTCGTTAGATAAATATTCGATCTACTATACATATGGGCCCCTTTGATATTGAGCTCTTAAAAACATATTTGACTTGTCAATTCAAGATATAATAAATCGCCGCGTCCATATTGCAGATACGAATAGAACTGGTGGTACGGTATCAAATAAATATGCCAATCGAGAACATGATTGGGTTGTATACTGTCAAACTTCCTGGCCAAAGAGATTGGAAGCTCGAGGACAGTTCAGATGCAATTTGACTTTCAGTCATTAAACCGATGATTCCTTCTCCAAGCAAAACGGATGACATTTCCTTCACCAGGATTGATAGGAATCTGGACGCTCGACTTGTTCTGTTTGAAGACGAAAGCAGAGCATGCACCGCAGATACCCAAATTGAACCTTCTTTAAAGACCAGGCGAGACTCTGAAGAACGATGTGATTATAAAATATCCATGAACTTTATGTTCAGTCTGATAGCTGTGGCTGCCCTTCGTGCACTCTGTTTCTGGAGAGGGAAACGGATGATCGGGTATTATAGCAAAGTGGTCTACTTTGTGGCTTTCAAAGTCTTGGAAGGAGGAGATGAACAGCTAGATAAACCGTATAATGGAAAAAGAAGATATTCTTTTTTGTATGGTCAATTTTTGCCGATATGACCAACCATTTGGGATGTCGGAATGAACAGCACTAGCCAGGGGACATCTACCTTGACAATGAACATTTTTGTAAGTCGAAACTTGTGGTACTGTAGCCTTTCACTGCCAGGTGATACATACGGCAGGGAAGAAGTGTTGACTTTTTCTCATCGTCATCAAACTATAGCATCGAATAATATAGCAAAAAGGATAGGAACACCCTATCCAGGGATATGTATCAAGGGGCTAGGTCCCTACAGCAGCATCAGAACGTGGAAATATATATTCTCAAACCAACATAGCTAGACATTAGACAAGAAGTCAACAATATTGCGTATTATGTTAAGATATAGCGCAATCTATCACAAACTTGTGATGATATTTCCTATACACCCTAGGCCTAATCAATGTCTAGATTAAAATAGATGAACATCAAACGTGAGACAATAACCGGCTTGTTGGGTGAATGTTTTGTATTTGCTAGCTTAATATGTAGGCACAACACCAAGTGATTCTACTTATATGGTATAGTCTGCTTAACCTGTCCGTGTATCAAGGCATACTATCATCATCAGCTACACGGACCTTTCTGCTATATTTACATGGTTCCGCTTTTCACTTTGACTATACTGCTGGAGGTTGTGGGGGCGGCCTGAGTATTCCTGGCAGCAATCCGTGAAGCTGATTGATCACTAGACCAGACCCCAGAGACTGTGGTCGCTATATTGGAACAGTCCGACGTCGGTCAAACGTGGAAAAGTGTCAACATTTGCTCCTCATGAAAGAATTCCATCGATATCTGACTGCGCAACGAAATATGCCGTTCTAGTAGTAGAGGTACCGACCGTCTGAGCTAGGTCACTGCACTCAGGCACCATGGAAAAAACACCGAAAGGAAGTGTGCCTTCATATCTCTGGTAAAGGCTCGAAAGCTTGCTCTCTTCGATCACGAGCGCAGGCAGCATGCAGTCGTCATTTTTTGCGCCTATCGGTATCTTAGGCCCCTGCTCCGCACGCCACACACGTTAGTCACCTTATCTGGCATATGGATTTCGTTCCAGGTCGATGGACGCGGTGTTCGAAGTGAGATGTGACAGGTTTCTGCCCCATCGGGCCCCTCCGGGTCTTCCATTGGCTCTCATTATCCTATCCACAGGAACTTAATTTGACGAAGTTCTCTGGGATCAGCCGTTTCTCAGCTTCCAACGAGCAAGTAAAGTCGAGCACGAGCCCGATCGAGAATCTACAGTGAGGTCGATTCTAATGGTGGGCGAAAGTGGATACACACACGAAGAGTAATTGAGAATTATCAGAGCAGAAAGACGGGACCGTACATAACATCCTCCATATGTCGAACCCGTGTCAGCTCGAGGTCTAAGGCTCCGGGGCCCTGCTAAAAGTCCAGCTTTCTCCTAAACGCCAATAGATTCGCTGCCCTTACTGCGCAAGGTATTGTTCCCCACTGTACATGGATATGATCGTGAGAGCCCAGTGCGTAAAAGAAAGAGAGCAAGGTAGGCCAGGGCACCTGTAGTGCAGAAAGAATCACGACACTTCTCCGAATGTAGGAGAAAGTTGGCCAAAGGTTTATGACGGCGATCTCTTTCCATGTCCCTTTACGATACGAAATCCTTCTGTTTTTCATGCGCTTGCATCCCGGCCTGCTCATGGGGCCGGGCCGGGTCGGGGTCCTGTTGCAGCTCGTTGCTAATCAGCTGCAACCGTGTGTACGACCACTAGCTACTTCTTTCTGCACGAGTGGAGGAGCAGCTTGGCCAGTGCCATCCCTTCGGTGGCACGGGTCAGGCTGCTGGATTCGGTTATTCACGTCATCCCCTAGACTTCGTGATATATTTCGGCCGATGCAGCAAACGTAGCAGCATCCAGAACGTGAAGGAATCAGGCGATTTTGACAAGGCCAACGCTTGTTTCATGTGAAACGCCGAGAGATCCCACTCCCCAATTCGCCATGGGCGATTGACGAGATGCAAGATTCCGACTTTTGGACATTTGGACGACATCGTTATAACAGTTAAACATGCTTACCTTGCGATTAGATTAAAGCTCGAGTCAGTTCAAAAGCTACCAGGGGGGCGGGAGGGGGGCCAGGACTGTGCGATGGGCTGCTGCTCATGATTGCCAAGAGAGACTCCAGTTTGCCATTGGCTTGCCGATGGTAGCCCCTGCTGATGCGAGAATTTCCTGGAAATATCTGATTCATGCCGACGTGTGGGTTATCCGAATCGTACTCATTATCCCGGAGCCTTGAGGTGTGCGCAAGACTTTGCTCATGCATGTCATGCCGAGCTGAGTTCGCCTCGGTCCTACAGCTGGGCCCTCGTGCTTACTTATACTTGTCGTCATTCTTATCACATTCGAGGCTGAGACGGAAGAATTTTCGCCAGCGTCGAGGAACAAATGACCACCCGTCGGGAGCAGCACTCGCCCACCGAAAAGCTCGTAGGTCTCGAACGAACTAGGCTGTCCAACCTGCATTGAGCTGTAACTCCAGAAGGTCGGCGCCAGCTGCTGCTGCTTCCATCTCAGAAGTAAAAAACATCTGCAGCTGGTCATACTCCGAGAATCTCCCATGGCCTCCAGAGCGAGGGTTAAAGTTGCACAGCGTCCCATCTGGTGGATAAGGACCTACTGAGATGTCCTCCATGTGTGATGGGATGCCATCACCAGTGGACCCTGGACCACTGCTCACCGACACCAGCTCAATACTTGGAACCTGTTGTCGGGTGCGGGTTAGAGGTTAGAGCTTACGATCGATAATCGCAGCGAGATCAGATGTAGCTGTAGCTTCACTGCTTCTTCGGTTTCGACTCTGTAGCTGAGCGGTGCACTGCGGTGGGTTGTATCTGAAGAATCCTTTCGTCTGACGTCTTCATAGCTCGACGTGTGTGTCAAGATACACCGTTTTTGACAAAGTGCCCCGCTTCTGAATTGGACGATAATTGCATGGGCCAATGCACGGTTGTACCTTTCGGATCATTCATTTCCGACGTCACAGAACTCTTGTATTACTGCTTCTGGTCCTGATTAGTCGATGAGATGAGTTCTTCGTCCAAGTTGCAATACTAAGGGTCCCCAACCGGGATCAGATATAGGGCAATTCGTCCTAATTAGAGATTAATTAATTAACTTTCAGATACATTCTTCCGAACCACCGAGGGATTGATGGGCTTGTTTTTTTGAGACGTCTCCTTACAATCTAACAGCTGAAAATTAGGAGCCATATATGGGCGTGAGTGAGAGATTTACTAAGAAAGGACGTGAAGGCTTCCTTCGCCCTTCCATGTGCCTTTTGCGAAGGCACAGGTTTCGATGATTACTCCAGCTTTTCTGATGGCCTTCAGGTTTCAGTCAACACTCGATTGAAGGGTTCGTCCGCGATTTTCTCTGGGGTGTTTCGTTTTGACCACCCTAAGTACTGTAGTGAATAGTTCCGATGTCGTCACATTCTTTTCATATACATATGCAGGGCCAAGATAAATGCATTCTTCGCTTAATCATATCGTCGGGCAAGTCTCATAAGCTCTATCACATATATCTGATTATGCAGGTCGCCTCTATATTCAGCGAACTTGACTTCATCTTTATCCTAAGACATAAAGTTCTACAAACGCTCGCAATCTACCAAGAACTTATGATGATTACAAGAGTTGCAAATTCTGACATCACAATTTAAGAATCGGGATCTCAGTCTTCAGAGAAATAAAAACGTCAATGGAGGATAATTTCTCGATCAAAGTGCCCGCGTTCTGTAGCTTGCACATAATATTCAACGCTTGAAGACTTGTAAGGACAGACCTATAGGCGAAGACGTGTGTCTATTTTTACAATTCTAGATCCGATCAAATGATAAGGTTTGCACCTTCTTCAAACAGTCGACAAAGCAAGTGCCATCCTAACGGCCTTGCTTTTTGTCTCAACAAAAAGATGTTCTTCTGTCCCACCAAAGACATAGAGAGAATTGTATGTAATCAGACGGATAGGATTCCTATTCGTCTGATTATAATCATTAGGTCAAGAAATTCGACTCACACGCAAACTGTAAACTGACACTGTGTCACCGTTCACACGTCAAATTTCTGCTGAGAAATCCTTGATTAGCTAAGTAGGGCCTTCTGTTGAAAAAACAGCTTTCGACTTAAAAGAGTTGCTACCTTTTGCTGGATTGCAAGAATTACTGTCGTCAACCTTGCTTGCTCAGTTCATGCGTGAAGTCATACGTTTTGGTCATAGCTAGAGGACACGCAGGTCTACAGGTTGACATTTTACGCAGATAATGTTTTATTTCAGCTCTTTCCACAATCCAAGAACTTTTGAGTAGGAAAAATTCCTCTAATCGTGCAGCACGAGTCCACATCCAAAACTTAATTGGAAGAGAACCATGAATTTCAAGCTTGCAGCGCAACTAAACCTGTGCTGTCGTCAAACACTTTTGTTTGCACCTGCAGTCAGTCGCTCGTTTTAAGATAAACCAGTAGACCTTCAGCTTTTTTCTTCAGACATTCTGTGTGATGTGACTGGTCTCTCGCAAGACTGCATGGAAAGCCTTTAGATGCAGCCAGCAGGTGAGTTATGGATAATTTTTCTGAACAGCATGACGTGAACAATTCTCAGACATGCGTAACGAATGCTCTTTTTAAGTCTGAGCCTTCCACCTTTTAGTCTCTTCGTCACTCAGCTCGGTAGAAGGAAGCGCGGTTTTCATGTTGACATGTTTTCGAGTTCAAATTGGAAAGGTTGAAAGTGCGTTCTCACTCGCGTCAAATTACAGGTAGCCACATACCCGGAACGAACCAAATCATCATCGTTTCTGCCTAAAATGGACAGACATGACAGCGCTGTTCTGCTCTTGGGCATTCTGAGAATATGTAGAGTTCCTAGTGGAGGTGACTACTAATAACTGAGTTTCTCTCTCTCTCTCTCTCTCTCTCTCTCTCGAACAGCCACTTCTTAAATCTAATCTCGAAGTTAATGCCGCACTTTTGACAGTGCAAGGCCTTTCCCGTTGGCTGGCTTCCTATCCTTGGCTGATGATCAAAGAATCATGGCTTCTCTCTTTCTCTTGGGCATGATCTGCTCATGAAGACGTGTTTGTAACTTTGTGCACCACGACGACGGGGACTTCAGCAGGTCAGAGTATAGTGCCACAGACTGCAGCACCTGCAAAGGGCAGCCTTTCAAACATCTGTCAGTGAGCTTCATATGTCAGGAGAATGTCCGGAACCATCACTGCGCGGACGTCTATGTTCGTGTCTTCGTAGCAGACCCGTACTTTCACTTAAGGCTCATACTTCAATTCCAGTGCACTTTTGTCGATTTGCGATGCACCTTTTCACATTCCTCTTTAGTGCATTATGATCTCATGTCATGCTTCTCTTCCATGTCAGGCATGAGCACTCTACACATACTCTTGCCGAGCTGCAGAGCGGACACAAGACCCGAATATCCCAGTCACCGAGCATGTAGTTCAAGCCGATGCATGGACGTTTTACGCTTACTGCCGCATCGATTGACAACTCAGTTCTACCTCTGAGGTGTGGAGTACACGCTTCTCTTACCTTTTCGTCCCCAGAGTTGGCCTTGGCCATGGATATGCACTCATGTGGGCAATGCAGAGAGATAATTTTTACTGACCAGTCTACGCAGACTCGAGTTCTGGAGTCCTAGAGGTCCATGAGGTGTAGACCAGTGTGAAAGCCTGTGTCCCAAAAGGCCAAAAGTAGTGATGCATCTTTTTAACGATTCTGATTCCTTGAAGATATCTGGCGCAAATTTCAACAGCCCACCGTCTTCTCTCGCTATTTGGCCCAGGTTGCTAAAAAAAATACACGATGGTTGGTCTGTGGAGACTCTGCACTTTGCTTACTTGAGACTTTTGTCATGTCGCCGTTCTTTTTACCCGCTGACTGATGGCTAAAGTTGTGGCGGGAAATGAAAAGAGCTTTTGTTCTGGCTGAGTATTCATTCTGAGCCAAGGTCATGATCATGTTGGGAGGAGACTCGTGTTGGATATTTATGGCCCGGAGCTTTGTGCTAGGGAGCTCTAGACGCAAATTGGAGTATCGAAATTTTTATTTCCAGAAATGTCACATAGTAGCCAGAAGAAGAAGCCTGCGAAAAAACACTTCAGAGCCATCGGAGGGAATTGATAATTCACGTATCAATCGGCACATGAAAAGCCCAGACCATGCACCACCGTCAGTACAGGACAGTCAAACAGGAATTTCTCCTGGATCCCTATTGAAGCTTTTTCTCCAAAATGCTGTCATAATTTCACAACAGTATTCGTGCTTAATATGTTTACTGCTGCTAACTACCTTCGAACAACGGTACTTTGCAGCAGTAAACATCTTCATTAACTTACATAATATCGAACCGTGAAATAAGCACTTCAATAGAGGAAAATTTATTAGCTACGAGGATTGTACGTCTTGAACATACTAGAATGTAGTTGTGTATATCGGTTTGTGCTTCATAATTGCAGTTCTGTCAGGACAAGCTTGATCAATAATAAAATCACCTTTAACCTTCTTTCAGAACATTAGACTAATGTAACAACTTCTGAGCATGCAGTCGATTCCTCGAATGTAGAATTTGATCTGACAGTATCCAGCTGTCTTCAACATCTAGGAGATGTCGAATACCATTAAACGTCAAAACTATTTTCCACCTGTCGTCAAGGATTGGTTTTAGGGAACATCTTCTCGGACAAACTTGCAATAAGACAAATTATTTAGGCGCAGCCCAAGACGCAAGCTGTGGGCTGAAGGAGGTGGAAGCTGTACGCATATTGAAGCACACGGCCGAAATTGTACCCAGAGCTGTCGACTTTAAGAGGCCCAGGAATTGGCTTTGACTAACTTTGCTTGAGCTTGCAGGTTGATGCTATCTAGCAGTACAGTAGAATGTTCGAACTCATCCTAGACCAAATATACATGGCTTCAAAAAATTGGATCCTCATGGACGGCTGCAGGCTCGAGGTAGCATGCAGAGGACTCAAAAGCTCTTTGCCGTAACGTGTGTGCATGCGTGCGGGTATCTTTACCAGACTCAGCTATGGCTGCTATGCTAGTCGACCACAGTGTTCAGTATAGGAATTGGCTGTCAACCTTCGTCTTTCTCTCACAATCTGTCTTTCCCACGCTTTACCTCAAACGTTCACTACATTTGGTGCCGGTAATTGGTTTTGACTCGCTCTTCCGAGTTTCACTCATTATTGTACTCTAGGCTGCGGGCCCTAGTTGAATCTAACACGACAGTTTCAGAAGCACACTCTAATGCAGCAAAAAACCCCGGTCGATAACTTGTCACCCGTTAATGCTTATCACTTCAACAACGATTTAATCTCCAGGGAGGAACAACTTCCTCGGATCCAGCACTCGAGTATATATAAAGTCTGCCAATTGGACCCTCACCTCGTACATCCATCAGGTTGATGAAAGACAGGGTACAGAGAAGCAGTCAGAGACACAAGAGTACTGCGGATCCCTCCTGGCTTAAGGCTCGTGAAACCGAGCAGCAGCTCTTGCTTTAGAGCAGTATCAGTATCCGAGGTGTGATTGAACTATCAGCAAGCTAGCTACAAAGAGCAACGCATGCGTTCGTCGATTTGTCAGACCGAGGAAATCTAGCTTTCACTTCCAGCTCCTTATTTTGTAGCGCATCACGAAAGCTGGTTCACGAAAAGAAAAGTACGTGCAAGTATCGCCCAGAGTAGGAGACGTCCCAATCCCATCATGGCAGAGGCCTCTCAGAAGCTGAGCATGTTCTGGTTTCTGACAATCTCCATCGTGGCAACTTTATTAGTAAGTCCTGCCAGTGGGCAGCTGTCGACAGGGTTTTACAGCCGCACATGTCCTTCCGTGCTGAGTACAGTGAGATCTACCATGACCAGTGCAGTGCGCTCGGATGGAAGAGTAGGTGCCTCGCTTCTGCGAATGCACTTCCACGACTGCTTCGTTCAGGTGAATTTTCCAAACTGCCTGGCCTTTTCTGTCTGGTATTTTGTCACTCTCTGGCGAAGGAGCTGGTAAAAGGTCCCAAATACTTTCTTGACCATGTCATGCTTCAGAGCGTTGCACCTGAATGTACAGCACGTAGAATAACATGGGTTGCGCATGAATCGTACAGGGATGCGAGGCCTCGGTTTTACTGGACGACGTTCCCTCGGCTGGTTTGATAGGAGAGAAGAATGTCGGCGCCAATGCAGGGTCCTTAAGAGGCTTCCAGGTTATTGATAACATAAAGTCAGCGCTGGAAAATCAATGTCCTGGCACCGTCTCCTGTGCGGACATCCTGGCCATCGCAGCTCGCGACGGTGTTAATTTGGTGAGTAGGCAGCTGCCTGAATGAAACTCAGCTCTGTTATTAGCTCAAGATGCAAGACTCACAATGTTCTGCAGAGTGGACAGTGGCCTTTAAATTAGAAGACGCTGAGCTCCTCTGAGCTGCTGGGTCTAGTTCGAATATCTTCCGAGCTCCGTGTACTCCTTCGCATGTTATCCCTTACGACTATGAGATTCAGTTTCTAAGTCGATGTGATTGTCGTGCAGGCTGGCGGTCCTTCATGGAATGTTGAGCTGGGTCGGCGTGATGGCATATCAGCAAACGCTGCCGCAGTGGGTACTAATCTCCCTGGTCCAGGATCAAGCGCGGGCCAAATTATAGCTCAATTCGGAGCGCAAGGGCTTGATACAACTGATGTTGTAGCTCTCTCAGGTATCTTCTGCAATTCAGGCTTCTAGCGATGTCTAGATTTACGCTTATTTCAAGAGGTATGCCTGCTGCGTTCAGGTATTAAGATCTTCTACATGCGCAAGTCCAGCATATAGTATAGCTAGCTCCAAAGGTCCGGGAGTCTTATAGAGTCCGGATATGCCACTACATATATCCAGACTCAATCAGAAAATACTCCCCGCAGCTGCAAGTGTAATGCTATAACAATTCCATCGATGAGGTCTGAGGTTCACTGAGAACGTTTGAATGCAGATTTGTGTGAGAGGTTCAGCGCTATTGGACTGGACCTTTTACGTCAGTCGATGGCAATTCTCCACAAAGCTTGCATGCATTTAGAAATTGTACTGACAAATTCGTGTTCGGAATCAGGGGGGCACACTTTCGGAAAGTCCCAGTGTTTCCAGTTCAGCGGCCGCCTCTTCAATTTCGCGAACACCGGAGCCCCTGATCCGTCGATCGACCCGGCACTCCTCGGCAGACTCCAGGCAGCTTGTCCACAGGGTGGAAATGGAGCCGCACTGGTTGACTTCGACCAAGCCACGCCGGGACAATTCGACAGCTCATACTACAACAATCTGCTCATAAATAGAGGACTGCTCACTAGTGACCAAACACTCCAAAATTCGGGGCAAACCACGAACACTGTCAATGCTTTCACCAATCAGAATACCTTCTTCTCCCAGTTTTCTAGATCCATGATCAAAATGGGTCGCATCGGGGTTCTCACTGGATCTGCAGGGCAAATCCGCACCAACTGCAGGAGGGTCAACTCAGGCTAAGATCCAAAATGTGGCAGATCCAACTCAAGCAAATACTCCTTTCAAATACAACAAAATAGATTAATAGAGAGTGATCTCTAGATGGCCATCTCAGCTACAGGAGGCAATTGCGAGCAGCTCATGCAGTCCTGGCGCTCGAATATGCTTCGATAGCAGCAGCTAGCTCGTCGCCCAATATCGATCGAATAGATCTAGATACCACGTGCCACAAGTTGAACACCGAGTCCTACGCTGCCTGTTGTATATAAGATTCCACAAGACACAGTGGAACCCGATGAGTTCCTAAAGATTCATTTGCTGCTGGGTTCCGGAAGCATCAGCTGGAGTCAACATCCCACAACTAAGCCATGCCACCACTTGCAGTACTACTTAGCCACTAGTGAGGTCGGTCGTGACCGTCTAAGAGAGAGGTCGACGCTGATCGGCATCCCTGATCTACAGTTGTGCACACATTTGAGCTCAGTACGTAAACCCCTGTGTATAAGTGGGAATCCGGATCCAGCTTGTTTCTAGTGTCTCCCCGCGAGGATATTCTAATGACGCGATGCTGCAATTCTGTACTTGTTTAAAGCTTTAATTGATTGATTGGTTCCTGTTTCTGAGGATGTTTACAGAATTGCGTACTCACTCAATCCTCTCTTCCTACCCGACACCTGGTTGACTGCTTTCAGCCACACTCAAGCAGGCATTCAACTGCTGGATTGTACAGCGTGGCATCATCCCATGATCGCGACCATTCATCCTCCCCCACCGTGCTCGCGTCTCCTGGACTTTTAGTCCCATCCATGCATTCTCTTCGAGGGGTTCGCGTAAACTGCAACTACTTCAGAATCTGTGTGCCGGTGGAGTGTACTGCACTGAACTAATATCAGCCTCGGCATCCAGAGGTTCTGTCCGGAGCATTATTCTATTTTAGCCTTATCTTCAGAGTGCGATTGGAGTATAAGACATCAGAAGCATACAAGAAGTCTTGCATCAACACAACATTAATGTAGTACGGGGTCTTGCTAGAGGTCTTCAAGTACATTCATTCGGCCCAGTGAATGAGGTCTGTGCTCGATCGACCTTTGAAGCTAAATTCGAAAGCATATCACTGAGCCCGAGGACGCACGTCGAGCCAAACCGTCGGAACTTTTCGTTAGGCTAAAAGCACATCTATCTCACGATCATGGGTGCTGAGCTTTTAAAGTGAAGCACTCACAATGCATCGCTGCATATATTGTCATCTGGAATATGCTCAAGACATCGCCGCTCACCCAAATCAAATGAAACATTTTGTCTGTGGAGTGAATCCATAACCGCATGGAACACTTCGGAAGCATTAGGTCGCTCTCCTTGACTCAACTGTCTCCACTGTCCAAGTTTAAGTTGGAGCTCCCAGTTTGTCACCAAGGTACAAAGACAGGAAGGCCATCAGTGGAAATCTGCAGTGACTAGCACGCGTCCGGATTGGTGAGGCTTAACGCTCACTTTTGCTGAAAGCGTGTGTCCTAGATCAGTTTGTTGGGCCATGATCAACTGTGTGTCCTACTATCCCGCCAAGGGGAAGGATTTTATGCAGGCAACTAAACGTGGATGGAGTGTCTTGTAGTTCAATAAGCTCCAGATATTTTCAAACTCTCTATCTAACTTAATCGTCTAGCCATGGCGTGTTTCGTTCAAAAAGCTCGAACAGTTCGAGGCACAAACAGCACAGAATTTGAAGGATGACAGAGCTCCATATGAGAGAAGGTCAGGGCAGTTACATGTTGACAAACGATCTCACCCGATGGCAAACGTTCTCTACACCTTCAACGCTAAAATCTTCTCGAACAGACAAAAGTCTCTCAGGGCCACCAAAAAACTCGTAATATATAGAGGATAGAAGGTGGAGCAGGCCAGGACTTACGACGTCAGGACCGCCATCGTGAACTTATTGTTTCCTCGTATTTAATTCACTTTCACTTGCTCCTGAAAGAAGGTATCGGGAATCTGTGTCTGATGAAATGATCTGAACCCAAAAGCACAGGGCTTTCCCCGTCACTGCACGTGCTACCAAGGAAAGCGAACAGCCTTGGATGACTCACTGCAGCTTTGAGAATGATAGATATTCTCCTGCATTGGGCCCTCGGGCAGAAAGCAGCAAATTACATACCTTGCACATATTTGACGCGGGGTCAACCCAACTGGTGACGCAAGCTGGGTCCATGCACACTCAGTCCAATTGAGTTCGTTTTCAGTTCCACGGATCACAGCAGGCATGGAACAGAAAAGAGACACAGAGAGTCTAAAAATCACAGTAAGTAGGCCGCCCGCCCGCCTTAAACGTGCTGCCACATGTATGTGATGTTCATTGTGAAATTTGACGGAAAGTCAAGCCGGAATGAGATCTGATCGGAATTAAAGAGATCTGATCGGAATTATCTAAGTATGCATTGATCACGAAGTACAATCCGGTGACTGCTTAACTGAAGAAGAGCCCAGCAGCCAGTACAGATTCAGGATTAACTCCGTGTTGGATTCTTCATTCTATAAATGATTCGTCCTTAGGCTAGCTTGCAGAGTAGATCATTCTTCACACCCTAAACCCTTCCCAGCCTATGGATTGTATTAACCTGCTGTTGTCCGTTGATAGGGAACCAGAAGTCTATTGCTGCAAGATGACGAAGGTACGGTAGCCCTGTGACTCTGTTTGGAGATAGAAATGCAGTAAACCCTCCCCAAACTGAGAAGAGCTCCCTCCCCTTGAAAGCAGGCGTGAGGTCTTCTAACATCGAACTAAAGGCACAGTCCCAAACACACAACTGGTAACAGCTGCCATTGTTCTGCATTAGGTATACCTTCTACCTTACGCATGACTCACGCATGCAACTGAGGTCTTGGTCGTCTCCCTTTCTCCGGCAAGACGATTCGAGTGTCTGAGTATAGAGAGTCAGATCCTTTGCATGCCTCCCCACAGCTTCCGAGTGGCTGCGCTTGCAGTGCTATTGATATCGTGGAGCAATTATGTCCGAAGCATTACATTCCGTGAATGACTAATGCCATGGCAAGCATGCTGGAGGCAGCAAAATATTTAACGAGATCTGGTGGTTTTTCTTACGAGAAAATCGGTCATGAGTTGTGACAACACATGTGCTTCTTTGTCGATCACACGTGACAAGGTTGGAGGGGAAATTCGTGGTTTGTAACAGGAAGGGCTTAAAATGCAAGAGAGTTGACTTCACGTGTGAACCATGAACGTAAGGAACAAACTCCTGTTACAAACTCACAAACTCACGATAGCCTGCCACATCACAACTTATATCGTCAAATTCACGGATCCCAGATTTGTATTGATTTTACGGAAACACCGTACCAAACATGCGTGTAGACGCTCCGGTCCCTAAAAGATACCAAATCGCGCCACAAACACTGTACTGCTCAGAAAGCAGTACAGTAGCAGAGCGCATACCTTAGCTACTACACAAACCTGTTTTACAACCAGAGCCTGCCGCCGCTTGCCCAATGTTTGAGACTTCTGAGGAAACCTTGAATCTTGGAACAGGCTGAAAACTGGAGAACTCCGGGGTGGACAAGCTGCAGGGCCAAGAAATGCTCAACTACTGCATGACTTTTTGGCATTGCTAGCAGTAGCTTCATTTGTCAGGGTAGATTGTCCCATAATACTCTGGCACTTTTGGCCTTAAGCCTCAATGCAGCAGTCAGCTTGAGTCTGGGCTCAGGAGGTGGCCGGCGTAGGTAACGTTAGCGTGTGCCGGGCTGGCATCAGTGATGGGGTGTAGCCAGTGGACATTGACCACAGGTGGAGCTGACTGCCTTAAGGAAAAGAGACAACAATGGTCAAGTTGAGCACTACAGTTGTCTTTGGAGTTGTCTTCGGAGGACGGTCATGACCGAAGTTTAATGAGAAGAAACGATGGGATGAGATTTTATGAAGTTTAATGGGATGAAACTCATTTGAAGATTGGCACAGAACGATGGAACACTATCTCTTCACAGAGAAAGTTCTTTGGTTTCCTCGATGGGTAAAGACGAAACCGGTATTGAATGAGCAATTTGGAATTAACCAATGGAATTTGCTTACAGAATGTATTACTTTGCACTACGTAGATGCATATATGAACATGCGGAGTAGCATGTGGCTGAGAATACAACTGCGTCAACAACATTGGCTATTATAATGCATATACGGACCAAAATACAAAATGAACCAGAAGTTCTTGCGCAGAGATTTCCAACGACCCTTCCCATTGAAGGCAAAGGCAGAGTTGAGGTTGCACTCACTTGAAGCAAAACGATTAATGTAACAGATGTGCTATACGTCCCCGGTTTAACCAAGAACTTCTGCTTCCGTCATGTCGACCGCAAAGGCGGTCAGCTTGTAATCAGAGTTGGCCTTTGCACCTTGATCTACAACAACTTGTATATCCATGGCCATTTTGTTTAACGATCAGACAAGAAGATACTCGTTCCTCATTTACCAAACCCTTCCCATGCAACAAACAGGTAGAACTACTCGATGAAGTAGCCTGGCATGGAGGAGGATTTATCCACCACCACACCAGTGCCAAAGTGAAGATGAATATCATGACCCAACTGAGTATCTAGATTCTGATATCAAAACAGTACCATCCTACCACTTTTCACAGAAAATTGAGACCGGATGCAACAGAGAAAGAGATAAAAGATAAAAGGATTAGCTTGCAAACCAGTGGACTTCCACAAAGAATACTGATCGCAACACTTAAAGTAGTGCCATTGGACTCAAATTCTTACGGCAAAGTCATGAAGTCCAAGAGGTACAAGAAACGGTAAGCAGCAACACAGTTGTCACCAATCATATGAGACTTGGAAATTAGTCAACATACCATGTAACATAATAGCGATCACGAGCAGATGAATTTCAAATCAGAATTCAATATTCTATTGGTAGACACCAAAACCAAATGGGAATTACTTCATAATTCACGCAAGATTTCCAAAGTATACTGGAAGAATACATATACTTGGGAATGTCAAAAGAAGTGAAAATACTACATTAAAGGTATGCTTGGTAAACTTAAGGACACCTTGTAAAGACTCAAGAAGTCCTCGCTTGGATTACGTGCACTTCAATATATATTTTTTCCAACATTAAGGACTAGCTTTGAATATTTCCTACTTGATAATTAGGAACATATACGGAGGTCATGAAAATATACGGAGCTCGTTCATGCTATATTGATTACAAGAGTTACAAAAAGCACATTGTTTTGATCAAGATAAATATGTGATATGAAAGTATCATACATGTTATCAGATTTGATAATATAAGACAAAAGGTCGCATAAATAAGCGCAAGCTCAAAATTGACGACATTTTAGTACATAAATTGTGGACGGGAATGTAGTTTCATGGAGTGTTTGTAAACGAAGTCTACTAATAAATGCTAGACTCTTAAAATATGACTGTTCTGTGGCTGTCTATCAAACTCTAATCAACAAAGTATGAGACAAAGGAAAGTGCTCAAGTCATCCGTTGCTAATAAGACTACAATCTAAACCCACCCAAAGGTATGTATCAAAATTGCTACCAGGACCTTCATACGCACACCGCTGGTACTCACCGTAGTTGTGTATATCAAACCAACTGCATAAATATTGTAGAGAGATTATTTGGTAAGGATCCCACTATAAGCACCTTGAGGTTGTGCCACTCCTATTTGCAGCAAGCCATCCCGAGCAACCGCGCCGCCGCTGATGGATAGATAGTATCTGCAGCATAAGGAGGAGCAATGCGACTCCATGAAATTTTTTTGGCAGTACCCCGCCGTCTTCCTAAACACCAGTTGCACAAACTCCCTATGCACTTCTGCCTGCCATCGCTGCCTCAAAATTTGTTGATGTTAACACATGTTATCGTTTCAGACTTTCAACATCAGTACCAAACGTTAATGATGTATATAAGATAAGTGTTTCAATGTGTGCTGGTGTTGCAATTGTAAAATTCAATTTAACGAAAATCAAACATCATATGAATAATACCAAGAAAACCTGTTAAGATGTAAATGGAATTTTTTTCATGTAGCTTGCACATGTTAAGTGCAAAAATTTATGTCAATACAGTAAAATGAATTAAGTTAAAAAAATTTGAACAACTGAGTTACGTGAGAAGAAAATTTATGAGTTTCTTATTATATTTAGATTCTGTATTGAAGTTATCAAAATATCAGATTATATGTGGAGATTGCATATAGATCCACATATATACATACAAAACCCATACACACACACAATATGCCTGCATGAGATTTGAGCTTCCAATTCATTGCTAATGAATTTATCAGCTCACACTTATAAGATATATGGAGAACCACTATTAGATCCATTCTCGTGGTGATTTTTTACACCATATCAGAGTAGTCATATTCTCTACATATATTGATTTTTGGACAACTTCAACGGAGTTTAAATATATTAGAAACTTGTAAATTTTGTCCTCACGAAAACTCAGTTATTCTCTTTTCTACAGATATTTGTAACTTTGCTTTATATCTACAAGCTACTTAAAAAAAATGTGAATATATATTATAACAAATTTTTTGATATGTTCTATCTTCTGTTTTATTATCATAAATTAAAAGTTCAAATTTGCAATTGTAACACACTGAGAGACTTATCTTACGCACATCATCTTCGTCAATGATCTATACGTTGAACTTGAAAGTTTGAAACAATCATTTGAACTAATATCAACAAAATTTTGAGTCAACCAAGGCAGAACTGCATATGGAGGCTTTGCAGCTGGGTTCCAGGGACACCAAGTCCCTCTGCTCTTCCAATTTCATAGCGTCTCATTGCTTATCTTGCTTCAGCTGCAGTTACTGCAAGTCCAACAACCGCGCGGATGCGATCTCTTGGAAACTCGAAATGATGTGCTGCAAGTAAAGTAGAAGTGGCACAACCTCAATTGCATACAGTGACGCCATTGCCGCACCACCTATGATGTCCCAAGATTTATACAATAGTTGGCCAAGCTGTAATTCTTTTTCTTCAGTAACCTGCTTGCACGAGACACAACGATCGCATGAGAACGAATCCATCTGCGATTGAAGTCAATGATAAGACCAAGACATTTTGGATCCGCAATAAGAGTGGCAACAAAACATCTGATCGTTCTGTTCTCTCGAATCATCAGACACTACACCTCCCAGTTTTCGATAATCAAGATTTTCCAGACAGATATTGTCTTGTGACAGGGTTGATGTGAATGCACATGTACCTCCAGAGTAGGTACATGTGCATTCTTATCAACCCTGATGGATTCCCTTCCCTATCACGAGAATAGACAACTCAAGCTTCTTAGTTTGCGAAACTATCATAGGACCCTTGTCTCCTTCCACTACAAGAATTACCCTTCCACCTACAAGACATGTTCATTCTTTCTTCGACAAGAAATCAATCGAAATGCATGAATATAAGCACCCGGAGAACCCAAGTCTTGGATCAAGAACGCGCAATCGCATACGTAACCGTCAATCAAGGGCAACAAAGGTATGGCTGTTCACTCCAGGTCTGCATGTGGCCATGCGCAGCGAAGAAGATACCGGTCCAGACTGCATCGGTAGCCAAACACGGCTCAAGGCACTGTTACGGGTTTCCGGTTTGAGGCGCTCTTTTCTCTTCTTTGTTCGTATGCTACCTTCTTGAAAGAGATTCAAATGCGACAAATCTAACGTGGCGTGAAGCAACGATACGACTACAGTTCGATTCATTCAGAAGACTGTAACGCACGAACGGTGTACTTATGAAATCCCCGGCCGGACAGTCTGAGGCATAATGTAGGGGTGGCTTTAGTGAAAAGTCTAATAAGCTGCTCACGTGTACGTCGGAGCTAGCCCAGTTCAGGGATTGTATCCTATTTCCTTAGCGAGGTGGTCGCAATCGGATGGTCTACCAAATCAACGACAGTGCTATTTATGGATCCAGCTGGAAATGAATACTTACGCTCAATGCTTCTGAGCTTAAACTTCCGTGGCTTCTGACGCCACGTATTTTTCTTGTACAGGTTCTTGCGTAACCTCCACCAAGAATTTGCTTGGAAATTAGTGTCCACCTGGTTCTGGTAATTTGTTTCAGCTATGCCCGGCAGCCCAGCCTCACATAGTCCATTAATTACTTTTCTCCAGAACATGCTTTTTTGAGCAAGAAGCTTCGCGTTGGTAGAATGACCATCCCCTTCCGGGCCTTCGTTAGAGCCTCACAAAAGCAATACCTGCTCATTGGACCCTCCCCCTCACCTGACTCATCTAGAGTCTTCTCTATGGTTCTGTATAATTGGATTTTTCGCGGATGGCGCTGTATAATACAATGCAGTTTCAAATGTATTATGAGGATGTCTAGAGAAGGTCCTGGGCCTGTTTGGCTGGATTTCAAATCTAATATACCAACGAGATGATTTCTGTTCATTGAAAGTCTTAATTATTCAAATAAATTTATCTCTACTAATTACCACTGGTATTTCGTTTTCTAATTCTCCACATCAATCGCAGAGCAATAGATTCTCCAACATCCGACATCATCTGCCAAAAGTCACTCTTGGAATGTTACAGTTTAAAATCCAGCCGATCGCAAGGGGAGGGTCGTTCCCAAGTAAAAAATCTAGGTCCCGTATTTATCTTTTCCCATGTAAATATTATTCAATGCTTAGAGTTCCAACTAATTCGAAGATTTTACCCTAGTCCATCACCTCCTCCTCGGTCTCGAAGATATCTTATCATGCATGCCGCCAATTCTCTCATATATGTTAACGCCATGAAACCTTGGAATTGGCAGCACTGCCTTGATCAGAGCTCGAGGGGAGAAGAACTTGAATACAATATTCTTGAAATACAACCTTCTCTATTTACCTTTGCTGGTTTCGACATCAGACTGTAAAGACTTTTTTTTCCTCAGGTCATTTTCGTTCGGGTGTAACATACAAAAAAGTCAACATCCAACATCGCATGACCAACATTTCATCCACTCATTGTTTGCATGCAGACTTAGATCTTGAGTGTAATTCTTGATTTTAAAACACTTCTTGGAATTCCAAAAAAATGCAGCTAGACAAACCCACATAAATAAACATTGGAGGTCGAATCTCCAGATACTAATATTTTGAAATCTCACAGTTTTGGTAATTTGATTACTACAGACTTTTTATTATACAAGGTATGGTTTGGAAGTGCTATATTTTACAGCTGTATAATACCACAATTATACATACACACCTATTGTCTAGACTACAATTGCTGACCCGAGGAGGCAAAATATGCATACCATTTGCAAAACAAGCCTCAACCTCATACTCCTCTTTTCTCTCCATTTGGATCTTCTCCTTTCGAGGAAATTTTGAGGATTTGGCACATAACCTTGTGTTGACCATAACTCAAGAGGTTCTCGATCTACAAAACTTGATTTGGGTGCATGATCAAAACAGTGATGTCTGATCCACCATGACACTCCTGTCGCATGGGATAGAGAGTCAGCTCCACCACGAGCTTTGCCTCAGGAGCGTCGACATGGCAATTGTCATTGGTTTTGCACGTCCTCCTCGGCTCTGTGATCGAAACCCCAAAGTACTGAGCTTAGTTCCTCGATATGCTTGTGTTTTTAAACTGACGTGATCTCTTAGCTATGGGTGGACATTATCGACGAGATCCGAGAAAGAGAGTCTCAATTTACCGTGCTCCTGTATGATCACTTTCTGTATTGCAACTCGCTCGAACATTGAAACATAGAACGTGGACCACATCGGACTCCAACTCAAATAACTCAAATAACTCAAAGTAGAGTTCTCAGTGACATCGTGGTTGAGGAGATGAATAACAGACGAAGCCCGTTTGCAACCTCAGTATCACCTGAGTGGTGAGGGAGTACACAAACTAACTCAAACTGACTCCGAAACAAAGACTCCTTAACCATAAGCGAGACCAGGGAGTGCATCCTCAAACAATGACTGTAATATTATAAATTTCTAGCATATTCCAGGGTATTGCATTATAATTCTCTTGATATCTTTGGTCTCAAGTGTTACTGATCCCAGGTGAGCTTATTTGATGGAATGCTCACATGCCTGGAACACAGCTAATGCTCATACAGTACTAAAAAGAGCCCAATAAACAACTAAGTATACATTGTTCAGCCTGAAAGGATCACGCGGAGTTTTCAGACTCAGACTTGCATCTGAAATAAACCGTGGATGTAGTTGCATAGCAGCTTGGTGAAATAAACAGACACTCTGACTGAAGATATATCATAGGCTGTGTTATCTCGAGGTCCGACAAATTGTGGTCTGTTGCTGTACGTGATGGCTGCACCACCAAATTGACGCATGTAGAAGGGAAACGCAGTAGGAGTCGAAGTTTGTGGAATGAGCATGAAGTCTCTAGGGAAAGTAAATCTGCTGGTTGAAACACTTAGCAACAATAATAACAACCTCTCTACCAATACAGGTTCCGAAATGTTGTTGTAGCGGTGGTACATGCCATAAAATTTTCGTTCTTGCTGAGTTTCAAGACAATGTGTAATCACAGTTTGAAATGTGAGAATTGTGTCAAAATTGAACAATTCTCACCAGCTGCCACCATAATGCATTTGCATAGTATTCTAGCTAATTAATACATTTATATCTGAATGTGAACTTATTTTAAATAATAGCCTCGGGTGACAACCCTAAAATTGAGCTATTATAAATGCATGAGACCTCAAAAGAGGTTAACTTGCATATCAGTTTATCTTTTATTAAAAGTTTCGTTGCTTTAAATGGTACAATTTCGGAAAGAGAGATGGCTATTCAATTATATCTACAAGATATACAGCAAAACTTGAGTATATGATATTATCTAGGAGAAAATTACTTGATTACCCTTAACATACATAGGTTAGTGGACCTATCATTTTACCAAGGCAAAGATCACCCATGTTCTAATATCGAGGGATGGTGATTTCTAAGTAAGAAGGCAGCGAGTCAGGAGGAGAAAGGAAGAACGAGAGCAAAGCAATCTCTCCGGTGGAGACTTGAGATTCCATGTTGTGAATTTGTAACCTCAATCAACAGCTTTACATGTGACTTTTTTTTATAAATAGAAGTCTGATTCTCCGAAAATAAATTTTTTGTCCTGATTTGCCCCATAAAGATGTGTAGAAGCGGAGAGTTACTTGATGTGATCCTTGGTTAACACAAATAGGTTACCAGACCTATCACATATAATTTTACCCGATAGTATCTCAACGATGGCACATCGTAACCAAGTTCTAAACAAATTTCTTATAGTTATAAGAAATTTGTATGGATTGAAATAAAGCGAATATTAGACTTGGTGAGTAGACCTCTCGCGTTGCTTCGCTTTGACTACTACTTGTCCATGGAGATAACCATTTCATCACTCGCTTTGTTTTTTCCCCCTATCGTGCATCATTTCTGCGCATTTTTTCTATTAGTTGTCTTGCAGATGAGCTTCGAGGCATACGTCTCTGAACGTTTCACTGTCGTAAACTGATAGAACTGTTGATTTGTGGAGAGAGGTATTGTCCTCGATAACCACATCGCTTCTACAAATATTTATGGGAAAATCAAGGCATAAAGATTTACTATCGAAGAATCAGACTTCTTTCTACACAAAAAAACACATGTACAGCAGTTGATTGAGATTACAATTCATAGCACGAAATCTCAACTCTACACAAGAGAGATTGCCTGCGCTCGTTCTTTCTTCCTCAGGCATCGCTACCCGCCCTCTCTAAGTTAAAAATCACCATCCTTCCATATTAAAATATAGTTGATGTGTGAAGTTCTATAGGATAAAGTGATACTTGATGGGTCGAGTAATATATAAGCAGGGTATAAATAATTTTCTACGGTGTTTGTGATCTTTATTTATCATATCTATGTTAAATGTTTAACAGAGCTTGGCAATTTCAAGAACTTTTCATGCCTTGCACCAATGTCACAACGATTTGACAATCTAGTGATTTCGAAATTTCAGCGATTTGCGAGGCATCACAGGGTTTGAGTACTGCTACTCGAAATTCGGAAATGAAACTTCGGTATTCAGAATTGAACTGCTAATGGCGGGAGGGAATAAATGGTTTTAAAGTTTGAGCTCGGCTAGTTGGGAGGCAGACGCGGTGTCCAATTTTCAAGAATAAATCGAAAATCACAGTTGCAGAATTGCTAGCCGGACACTAAAAAACAATTTGTATTGTGCATTTTGGTGATTATTAGCAGCGTGTATGTGATGGACCTTGTGAAATACGCCTATCCGTCTTCGAAGAACGTGGCGTGTGACACAAGAGCTAGTGAATCCAAGGGTCCGAGTAAATTTATAGACATCACGCACAAGATGCGACCGCATCTACCCTGGTTCAATGACGGAAAGACTCTCACGAATGTTGTGACATTGCTGAAAGGTATGAGACGCACTTGTCACATTTGTCATCGGTCGTAATTGAAAATCGTGCTGCATTCTGCAGGCATGTCGACACATTGGATGCCTTCGTGAATGAGATATACCTTGGAGCACAACATTCTAATTGATCTCATGCTTATTGTCTATGTGTTCAGCAAAAAGGGTCACATTACATAACAAGTCATGCAATTTACATCAGATTCACACATTTTCACATTACATCAAATTTCTAGAGGAATGGAGCATGTTTTGTTTAGAACACCGACATTTACAAGTGTTACAAATCACAATTTGACAAAAGCTCCATGTGATTCATGAAGAAAGCTGCAGAATGGCTTGTTATAAACATAAACATCAAGCTACTTGGTACGGATTACATCTCCGTGGTAATTTTTGCTTATCAAATTGAACCACATCGAGCATCTTTGTTGGAAGAAGCTAGTTCTTGTGGAATGACTCAACCTTGATATCGGTCTGTCCATGCTCTATTGCCTCCCATTTCTACTTTTGAAATCAAAAGTATCTTTTGCTTGATGTTAGTTTATTACTTTAGCAAAACGTGGCAAGCATATGAAGAAAATCAGCAGTATTTTAAGTTCACTATAGCCGCAGAAATCCATGATCAACTTATTAATACATGATGAGAAGATGAAGATTATCAGCAGAAGTTGATAGAAGTTATCAGAAGTAGATAGCCGCCCTAGACTTTCTTGGTGATTTGAAATCTAGGCAAGCTTTATGGAAACACAATGAGGTTTACTATGATGGGGTTGCATTTGGAGATAGATGCACAAGTTCGAGATCTCATGCATCTATCTCCAACTCTTCCCGATTTAGTTCAATCCATTACAAAAGATGAATGAGTTGTGCAAGTGGAAGCAATGAAAAGGAGTCAATTTGGTTGGCCAGGTTTTTAAGTAAATGAGATCAATATTTAACATTGTGAATCTTCCTTGTGATACTTACAATGTTTTACATCTAATTTAGAATTAATTTATAATGAGTTTAATGAAGCACATTGATTTTAATGAATGATTGAATCAGTCAACATTTAGAGTTACTGAAATGTTCTGATAATTTTATTTGACTGTTGTATGTTATTGGAAAATCTGTCCATATTAAAGCTTTTACATAAGCGAAAGCTTTAACATATGTAATTTACGTTTTGATGGGGCTCACATTAAGCAAATATCTCATTTAAATCTGTTACTTTTAATATTTCTATTTTTAATATGTGAATTTTTTTAAAATAAATTTATATAATAAATTTTCTAATTAGAATGAATCAGATTTAAGCTATAACCAAACTAAATTAAACTGGAAATCAAATTACATATGTCTTAATGTAAACTTGATGGTACCCATCAAGTTTCAATTTATATGATGGAAACCAGCCGTCGGTGAGTTCTAATAGATGTTCTAGTACGGATATATTCTTGTGCTCGGCCCGCTTCTGGAGTCAGGAGTATGAAGGTTCAGTTTTTTGCTTGCTGGATCACGGTGATCGAAGGCTGACTCCGAGTTCTTCTTGACTAAGGGCTGAATTGCAAAAATCTACGATGTTCGAGAGGAGTGCAATCTGATCTGTATGTTTCCCTTAACGAAATAGGAGCAGAGAGCCTCGTATATACGAGAAGTATTGGTGTTCAGAATCACCTGTGTCGGATTCACCCATCAACGGGGCTAGCTGTCTATTAGAGTGATGCAACTTTTACTCCCTCTGGACGGTGCACATGAGATGAATCAGAGCAGACGAGTAGCGTCGAGGAGGCTCATCGGGGCACCTGTATACGACATGTGCCCCGATCTGGAGTCAATTAATTGTCAATGTGCTCTACAGATGATATTCAGCAGAGCCAGTCCGAGGTTGGGAAGGGCGAAACGAAGTATCACCTGCCCGACGTAACATGAAGTGAGACTCACGCAAACATTATAGCGTGAAACATTATGTTCATATTAGAACAGTGTGACATGTACCTTCGGTGGGGTTCCATCGGGTAAATTGAAACTTGATGGGTCACATCAAGCAATTTTTGTTTTGATAGGGTCACATCAAGTAAATATTTCAAATTTTAAGCCGTGAATCAAATAGTTAGTTCATTGATATAATTCGTTTGTAATTCCGATTACTTTGACCTATGATTGTAAAAAACTAAAGTTGTAATTGTTATAAAAGTTGTAAAAACTACATTGGATTATAAAAAAACATATGCTCAAATATTCTTACAACACAAAACTATGAATTTTTGAATGAAGCTTGTTGTATCATGTGAATTGAGTCTCCATGAGATGAATCACATCCTCTTGTTGGTAAATATCTATTTGATTTTTCTCGCGGAGTAGAATATGTACAAAATAATGTTTGAATATCGTTATTGATTTTTTCTGCTTAATCTATTGATAAAAATAAAATTATAATTATAAGAAAATCAAGAAATATCTATCAAACTTTCGCATCATTCATCTTCAAATTTTATTAATTGATTATTAAATAAGAATATTTCAACGTAATGCAATGAATTTCCTATTTTTTTCATAATGCAATTTTTTCTTGAAATTTATTTTTATTGAAGATGATCAATAATAGTTTTCGAAAATGTGACTTTTTCCCTGTCAGACAAAAATTATACCCCATGATGACTCTGCCATATGTATTAAATTTCAAATTCAAAATTATTTGTTCTCAATATTATTAATGATATTAAAAATTAAAAAAATTCATAATCTACCAATTTATAAATATAAATCAAATGGGAAAAAGAAAAGTAAAACTTAAATTTGCATCAATTTTATTCTGTTTTTCATACAAGAAACACTAAGATTATAGAATATAAGATATATAAAATAAAGATTGTTAGATTTTTGAACAATTATTTTGAATCTTTTATTCATTTTCAAAGGAAAAAATTCCATGGAATATTTTTTGGCATGCTAAATGGTATTTATATTTATTTATTATACTTTATGATACTGATAATAAGAAAAATAAAATAAGTATCAGGATAATGTTCTATGCATGAACGTAGTGATTCTAAAAACATAAATAATTGATAACATCATTAGATTAATTTGTCTGAGAATCCTAATAAAAATTTATATTTTATAATTTCTATATATAGAATAAAGTTAAATGGAGATTGCAATGAATTTTCTACTATCAAAATAATAACTCAATACTTAAATAAGTGTTAAAAATTTCTCAAATTTAGCTCAAGTTTTGACAAATTTTAGTTTATCTATTTATGATTCATTGAAACAATTAGCATAAGCTATTGTGATCAAAATGATGCTGTGATTTTTTAAGGGTAATTTAATTTACTTTAATGATCTCGATGTGTACACAGATTCTCATTTATGTTTGTGTTTAAATCAATTTTGATATAATTGGTACTATATTAATATTAAATCATTAATCACAAGATATATCAATCTTAACAATATTGAAATAGTGTCACATCAAAATAATTTATTTTTTATAATATCCAAGTTATAATAGAAAATTTTAACAATTTTTAAGATGGATCACAATTTCATCTTTATTGAATCAAAAAACCTATTCTTATGTGATAACAAGTCAAATAGTTGAATAAATATAAATGAATAATCAAATTTCATTTAGTAATTATTTGAAGAACTAATACTAACATATTTAAAGATATGAAACAAAATTTTACGCCGATATATATTATTGATATAGTATATAATTATTGATTTTTTATTTAATATTGAGATTCAGATGATACTAAATTATATATTAATTCCTTATTTTTCTAATATGTTTATTTAATAAATATAATAATAAAATTCTCAGTAATTTAGATATATTTAATCTATAATCATTATTAGGAATAATTTAAAAAACTGAAAGTACACATCCATATGTTGCTATTATATTTTCAAGTTTTTATATACAGATTCAACTTAATCATGTAGTACTCTATTATGACTTTTATCATATCACATGTCCTTACAAAGCTGAATGGATTGAACTCTTTTTTGTGTAGTCTACATCATATATTTTGTAGAATTTTAGCTGAAATAATCTTTGATTTACATTTTATTTGATTTTTAAAAAATGAGTATCTCATATTTACATATAGTAACATGTAAAAGCATGATACTATATGTAATATAGTATGTAATATTACAATATATCATTTTTAACATAATACAAAAACCTATTACTATTTTATTCTAGATATTTCATTTCAAACATGGATGATAATACGAAAAGTGTTAATTATTATTATTAAAAAATTATATACTTCAAAAATCATCATCTAATACAACTACAAGAGTACAATACAAAAAACATGATGTATAAAGTAGTCATAAAACATAATGTACTGATATAAATAATTATAGAATTGTTATTGGGTGTGATTGGGTATATATAAATATCACATTTTTGATTTTTTTTAAATGATTGAAAGATAGTTTTAATACATTTTGTTTGGGAAATTTCCTGGAGGTAAATATCACACTTTCAAATTATGTAAAACTAGTGAAATCACAAGGAGGATATTGCTGTGATGTCATATGCTCAATGAGAATGGAAGACTTACTAAGATTGAAGATTGCATCTTTGAGGATATAACTTGTAAATATTCCAAGAATGAGCTAATGAGACTATTATAATGTAATCAAAGACAACGCTATTCTTAAAATTGTGTTATTGTAATGGTATTTCTGTACAGATCGCTTGTTCAAATCATCTTTATGCTACCAACACAAGATTGTGTGTTGAAAGATACAAAGTCTGAAAGTATAATATGAACTAAAACAAAACCCTTGACATCAGACAACAATTTCAATGAGAGTTCATGTCCTCACATGGATTTCTACATATTGTATCTGATCCGTGATTACGTCTCAGACATGGACTAGGTAACCAAATAGTAGCCTAGTTGTGGGGCAACATATTTGAATTGTAAATATATTATATAGTTTATTATAACTGATGATGAAACAAAGCAAAAGACTGAGTGGAGTTTAAACTGTAGGATGAAAAAATATCTGTTACGCATATATATACATAAGATAGTGGTGTAGAAGTGTTACAAAACGATTGTCAAGTTCAATCCGAAAAGGAACAAAGCTATGATTATTCTCTTCCTCTTATGCTTCTCATTGCACTCTACCGAATAAACACCACTGCACAGAGCTATTGTTGTTAATGGAAAAACAGACACACGTTATTTAAAATAGACTAAAACTATAATAACTCTCACAGATTCTGGGTATATACACTGTAATGTGGTTCAAAGAAATCCAATCACAAACGTTAAAAACAATGTACATGGGAATCATAATATAGAAGAATACTTTTGCCGAAGGTTACAGAAAGTATAACCTAGCACTGTGTATACTTCTTGTACTCCCGCTAATGACACCACATATAGTGAATGAAGGACACTGCTGAAGGAAAAAAGTTAGGGTTCAGGATTTACACAGACAAAATCAGTAAAAGAGACTAGACTACACAAAAAGAGACGTTTACAGAAAATACGAACTTCAGAACCATCACGAATACGTTTGAATCTACCCATGGTAGTGCAGAGTATGCCGAAGGTGGGCAAGTCACAAGCCCACCACCCTGTTGTGATCTGAACTTCCCATACTGGTCAGGAGTCAGATTCATAAACTCTTTCATTTCCGAAGCCTCTTTTCGCTGGCAAACGATGACTTTTACTTCTTGTAATCCTCAGAAGCATGTAAGACACCGAGATAATACTCTGAAATTCGTCCCACGCAAGCAGGGGCCGCCGCAAACGGTTACTTCTTCAGCTGCTGACGGTCCTTCGTCTACCACGCCAGGCTAAGGGTTCAACTTTCTCTTGACGCTAAAATGTACGTTCTGCAACAATTTAACTGTTTCATGGCGTAGATTGGATGATACATTAGCCGACACCGTGGATACATGACGGTCCATATGGCATGTAAAGGAAAGATTCCGCACACTTATATCACATCTGCTGCACTAAGCTCGTCCACTAATGCTTTGGTAAAAAGGGATGACTAGGGCATTTTCTCTTGAGGTCTGGCTATGGAAGCACGAGCTCAGGGGCGAAAGAGCAGTTGTACCAACACACAATATGAACATAAATTTACCATTCTTAACGACGGGCAACTACTGATCCCTTCAGAGGACAGAGACAAGTTGCAAAAGCATCAAGCTCATGTTGAAAATAGAGATGCCATAGAGCAAGCTCTCGAAGTCCCAAGGGAGTCCAGCTGTCTCCAATAACATAAAACAACAATTCAACGGTAAACATACACCACAATGACAATGAATGCAGCAAGCCTTCAATTCACAATTTTCAATCGAGTTCCTCAGCACAATTTAACAGAATAATACTTACACAGCACAGTCCGCTAGAAGGAGGAAGGCCTAGGAAATAATGACCAAAAGGAGTACAATTTATCCAAAAGCTTAACTATTATATAACTTTCCGTTATAAACTAACAGAGAGTGGTGATGACTATCCCTGCTCTACAATATCGAGAAATTACAAGATGAGAAGCACGACACTTATGATCACACATTCGCCCTACTTCGAGCAAGCAGGAGTCCCCAAGGATTTTCTAGAAAGTGGCAGCTTCGTCTAAAGGTCGCACCAGAACTCCTTTCGCGTGGAAAATGTGGCACTAGTATGTACACGAAGACAATACAGAAATTTGAATCACAAACCCGCGCTGTCTTATGATTGCACCCAGAGGCTAGGCCAGTAACTATGGACGTAATAACCTTGACCAAGTTGGCTCACCTATACCAGGATAAGGAGGGTATATTTGGATGATAGAAAGTTTCACGTGGAGGTTTCTGCAAAGAGGACAGTTCCTAAAGCATCTTCGAGTTTCCTCAGCCCCTGCTCTTTAGCTCAGCCAATCTGCGACTCAAATCATCCTCTGAAGCAACCGAAGCTGTGTCCTTGAAAGGGACGGAGTGCGAAGCTGCCTGTGGTAGACCAACAGAAACCTCCAGTCCATAATCATCGGCGACCTGCGTCATGAGAGAATTGACCTCGTCCTCAGGCGTCGAGAGACTGGTACTTCCAGCCATAGCGGTCTCCACAAACTCTGACTGGACCTCCATGTTCACGAAGGTCTTCTCAAATTGGTCCATGGTCTGAGAAATCTTCTGCATATTGCCAACTGCCAGTGCGCTATCCAAAGCTTTCACAATACTTCCCATCGACTTGCTGATCGTTTGCATTTTACTCTGCGTTCCAAGCCGAGCCACAACCGCGTCCAGTCGAGACGACAGTCGCAGATAATTCAGTTGTTCATTGTGCTTTCGAATCGCATTTTGAGCGTAGATACGAGCGCCATCCATATTCCCTTTCTCGATTGCTTTCTTCACCTTCAGCTTCTCGGCTTTTTCTTCTTTCTCACATTTCTTCGCCTGCCGTACCAAGCTCTTTGCCGTGTACTTCAACTGAAAGATCTGGTCCAAGAGCTTCTCCTGGCTACCCCCTCCCATTTCTCCTGAAAATCAATAAGTGATTCAGCCGAAAGATCAACCTTATCATTAAGCTCCCGACATAGGACTCGAAAAACAAGCGCGCACGAACGAACACACACCCACACAACCCAATGCCAATACGTGCCCCAGTCCCAAATTTGTCGAATCTAGATTGATTCACGGGAACGGCGGGAGAGAAAGACAATTCCATGCAAGAAAAACTGTCAACAGCTGCGTAAAATCTTCGCCGGCACTCCACCCTTACCTTTCGAGCTTTCCCCACGAAAAAAAACCTCCGAAGATCAGTACAATAGATCTGGTGGCTGTTGTGTTCTGATTAGACTCCAATAGCTGTACGAGGACAAAACCGACTCACGCCCAGAGACCTCAGAGTATCCAGAAACTGAAACGCGGGCAGAGCGGACTCGTCCGAAATGACAAAACCCGTCAACCCCCAGACTACATCAATTGGGAATCTACGAACACCAAGCAGAGTGCGGGTGCGGGATTCATGCGGGCTGAGGAATGTGCCTTGGCAAACAGGCGAAGTGTCGTCCCTACTCTACCAATGCCACGATCGAAAGAGCGGGGAACCGCGAAGGAACGAGACGCGAAGCTTTGATTCGTGGGGTTGTTTGTTTGTCGGAGTCAAGAGCCCTAAGCCGTGTTGAACGGCTAGTACGCGGGTTTGCTGACCGGATACCGGTTGGTTTCCGTCGATACGTCTGTCTGGGGGTTCCTCGGCAGCTGAGCGGCTGTTCTTTTTAAATTAGTAACTTCCGTTCAATCCAAGACAAAACTCCACATTTTATTATCTTGTTTGTGAGGGTTCAAAGGGAAGGACAGAACTCCATACCACCTTCCAGTCATACCTTCCTTCCACTCTTTGGGGACTCGAGCACCTGGTCTGGCCGACTACACATTTGTTTTCCATTCGAAACAATCTGCCGCAAAAAATCTGGAAAAAAAATTTCTTTAGAAATGATAGCTAGTTATTAAACCCAATAACGTGAAGAGTATAGTAAGAGTACACTTTTTTATTAGAAATATAGATTTTTTATTTGGGAAAAAAATATTAAAAAAAATATTAAACTTTGCATCAATTTTTATTAAAAATATTTTTATCAGGCCATGCACAAAAACCATCTTTAAGGGATTTTTTCAAATTTCAATTCTAATATATTTTGCATCATTTAATTTATCATAAAAAATATCTTATAATTGAAACCTGTAAATTAACATGCACTTTATGAGCATATCACTTATAATTGTATCTAAACTAAAATAGCTTTACTATGTGTGATAAATAGGTACAAGAATTGATATCAGATATTCTGAATTATAATAATTATAATAATTTTTTCTGAAATTTTCTTTACTCTAATAATGCACATATTAACTTCCCCCTGATATCTTTGCTACTCAATGTAATTGAATCGTTGGATTTGACATCGATTACAATGTAATCAACACGAATTGCACATTCAACTAGAATGATCATATATATTTGCATACAACATAACGTTACCACGTACGTTATGACTTAAAATATTACCATACATGTGCTATAATTCTTTGTTTATCGACGAGAACAAACAACTACAATTTCAACACGTTCTACACTAATTATTCTTTTTGGAAGTCGGACATTCCTTGTGAGAAGGAAATTGAAATTAATTGACGATGTTGTTATTTAAAATTGCATCTAAGCATCAAGACTTTTATAAACGCAGTAGCTAGATATTCTAAAGCAATGATATTCAATTTCAAGTTCTTCATCTTCCACACTAGCACACTTAGTACAAAAACCTTGAATGAAAATATGATACACTGGAATTGTTCTTCATTTGGAGATCAAAAAATAGCCGCCCATGATGGCACTAAGCATGTAATGTATGCTACTAACTGATCTAGAAATTCTTATCTTTTGTATGCCAGTGCAGAAAAGAGTACTGTCTTTTAAAAGCTAATTCTACAGTATTCAATATAAATTTTTTTTTTTTTTAACCTCTCATACCGACATCTGTATATTTGTAGAGTCTATTTTTAATCTTTTCATGGATATTTATATTGCATTAGAACAAGTGACATGTGAAAGTTGTGAACCTTTAGGGTTCCTTCACTTTATCGGTGATCAGGACATTCACATCTCCTTTAGGTAAACTAATAATTCACAAAGTACATATACTTCATATCGGCAATCTTTGCTGGTCCTAAACGATATAACATAGTACAAATCTGACATAGTTCAAAGTTGATAATTGTCAAGCTATTAAAATCCCAATGTATTCTCAAGTATCACGATGGTTCAAAGACGGAATGTAACGACATTAGACGCATGCTATGTATATGATATGGAAATTCGATCCAAACATTATCATGCCTTTGGTGTACACGGTTAGATTGCAGCTATATAATAATTAAGTTCTGGGCCCGATAAGTCTTTCAGAAAGTTTTGATTTCAATTAGCTTTAACTTTGAAAAGAGCTGACGAAAGTCAGCATTCTCTGAAATTACAAATTAAAACATTGTCCAAGTAGTACCAAAGGCATACTTAGCTCACAAAGATCGGAATGCATGGGGAGAATGAAATCATTGTTCTCAAGATTAGGTGTACTCATGCACAAACCGCCCCAAAGATTTGGTAATCTAGAAACTACAATAAGATAAGTGGTCAGTATTACAATAGTTGATCATTAAATTTGAGAAATGAAATTTTGATAGTGAATAGGCTGGAGAGCGTTTGATGAAACAATTTTATGATGATTCTTCACTTCTTTTTCCCCGCTTTTTTCCCTCCGCCTTTCTTGGCGTCTTTGGCAGCCTTTTTCTTCTTTTTGGCTTCTTTCTTCAACCTTTTCTTCTCCTCGATGGCAATTCTCTCTGCCTCTTGCCTTTCTTGTTCCTACACATTGTAAATGCATCGATTGAATCGCAGCAATACCGTACTTCACAAAATCTTAATAAACCTGGGTGGAAACTGGACCTTTCACATCTGTCATCTGATAGTCACATCATGTTCTCACTGCAAAATTCATACAGGTATTTTTATACTCTACCAGTCTTTCAAGTTCCGCAAGACGAGCTGCTTCAGCAATGGCATCTTCCTCCTCAATTCTTTTCTGCAAGACATGATTTCTATCAGTTTCAAGATGACTTCTTAGAGAGAACACGGTTTGGCATCTCAAGAGAAGCAAAAAGCGCACACATGTAAAGACACGCATTGCCCAGGTTCAAACTACAAGTATTTCAAAAGTTTGGATTTCTACTATCCTGATCCCGGAAGAGTTGTCTCTACATTTACCACAGCGAAAAATCTCCAGATCAGAATCTCCAAAATGTTCAATGTATAGAATTTTGAGAATTAGTCCTCAAAAATCTATAATTTGAACTTAAGGAAAACATGTACGAAGTCCCATGAAGACCAGAAAACCCGTACGCACTGGTTCTGTATTACTATATTCAAGGTATCTTTAAGACAATCAGATTCATGATCCTTGAATCCTCGTGTTTTTTTATAGGAAATGAGCGTTTGAAACACAGATAGATAGCCTTGAGATAAAGTTATCCATGATGAGACAAAAACTTATCCTGAATGATCCTGAAAACTTTCACACAATTTATCACAGGCTGTCACCCAATAGATACAGTGTACCCTTGCTAAATTCTGTACACCCTTGTGATTGGTTTCAGCAAGCAGATCCTCACATCAGTGCTCACAATTTAATTACATGCTCTGGCAAAATGATCGATGGTCAAAAGGGTCAGATGTCTGACATACGCCGCTGCCGGGGATCGAACCCGGGTCACCCGCGTGACAGGCGGGAATACTTACCACTATACTACAACGACTCGATGCAAAAGTGTAAATATAGGCATAAGTTGTTATAGAAGATTCTGTCCTTTAAGACAGGAATATTTCGTGTCCAAAATGTTTGCAAGTGCTTCACAAGAAAACACGTTGGAGAAAAACCAACTCAATAATTTTTTCCCTCTCGCTTCCCAATATCCCAAGGTGTGAGCCTATGCAATCCTTCAACCGAGTGAAAGACCGTACTATGAGTCCCCTTGGTTTTGAGTTCAGGTGATGATTAACGGGGTGCACCAATCTTAAGAGAACCTGTCGGTTGGCCTTACCATCATGTCTCTCTACATGTAGAACTTGACGAGACGGTCCAAGGCCAGATTCATCTTCCAAATGATTAGAACAAAATACGAAAGAAGATGAGATGAATGCCTCACAATATCAAAGAACATAGCCGTGACATTTCAATAACCTTGTATGAATTAAAATCCGCAACCAAGGAATGATTGGAAACTTTTGGAGATTACACCCTCATCCCTTCACTTACACTTCGTGATACTGCACACGTGAAGGCGTGTCCAGATCCAACAGAAACATACCACGTAGTTTTACATAAAACTTCTCATCACATGCAGCGCACCAATCTAAAATGAGTTTTTTTGAGTATAATTTCATAATTGCCATGAACTAGATTGCAACCAGTATTGAAACAATGACCATTTGCAGAAACACACCTTTAACTACCATGAGACAATATCAGATCAAAAGAGACATGCATTTAGAAGACTCGGTTTGCAAAGTGAAACATTCTGTGAAAGGGACTAACAGCCACATAAGAGTTCTTTTTCAATACTCAAAATTCATATGATAAGAAACTTATAACTCTCGACCGAAATCAGTGTCAACATCCTAATGTGGTAACATAGCTGGTTTAGAAGTTGGGAGAATGCCTCTTCCGCAGCAACCGCATCTCGCCTGGCTTTGATAGTTGCCTCTTCCTCTTTCTTCTTTCTTTCGATCTCCTGCAAGAATAAACCATACCATCTTAATAACACATTCTAAAAATTTGGTATATATGCAACCAACAACTTCGCGGTAGAAGTGAGTACATAAGATCGATCAACATGTGGCATTATTGACTACATAAGAATATACCTCTTGAGCAAGCCGTGCAGCTTCTGCAGCTTCCAACTGTGCTCTTCTTTTAGCAGCTTCTTCGGCTTCTAAAGCTTTCTTTGCTATCTCACCAGTCTCTGCAATAGCTTTAAGCTGTAACAATAGTAACTCAGTACATTTTGACACCACATCATAGAGGACACTTTTCTAAATCTCGGCTCAATCATCAAAACCTTTTCACCAAAGTCATTATTTTGGACACCATACGACAAGGCCAATGTAGATTCCAAATATCTTCACATTTGATCTACTCTACTTATATGCTGGCTAACATACAAAAGATGGTTACAAATTTTGACTATCTGCAATAGAGATGTAAGTATCCATGTTTCCTGACCTTTTTCTTGATATTTATGTCTGCGGCCATTTGTAGAGAAGTATTGCCAAACTCATTTAAGACTTTCACAGAAGCCCCCTCCTAGCCTTCACAAGTTCACAGAGGGCAAATCCATGAGGCTCTGGCAGAAACACAAAAGCCATCCGGATATGTTCCTGATGGAAGCACTTCATAACATTATGCATAGATATTATCACCCTTGTTTTGCTTTTCGATATCGTTTTTATTTCATTCGCACTGTGAAACCCTATATTGAACTCAAAACAAGAATTTTCTCCTGAATTTTAACCGACTACCTACTTCCACTCATCTTTCAAAACCTTCAGGCTATACTGATAATCTCCGGGGGGTCATACGATGAGCAGAAGATTGACGCAGTCAACACTGCTTGAACTGCAAGCCAAGTGCAGAGGAGTATTTCCATACTCCCCTTTCAAATCCTTGTCTGCACCCAATTTGAGTAGGTGAGCTGCTACATCTGCAAAACCTTTTAAACACTGCACAAAACAAACATATCATCAACGCGTAGAGCACAACAAGAGAAGAAATATATCCTACCTTAAGACAGGTAAACACTAACAAATACAACCTAAATCAACTAAAGACCAATACTCCCGTGCAACAAAGAAAAAGAGTTCCAGATAGAAGAGAAGCGAGCTTTTCGTATTCAACTACTAAGTGTAGTTGATTTTCAGGTAAAAGTGTAAAGAGGTGCTATTAGGAATTTTAGTTCACCTACGAGCTAACTCATATTCTATTTTTACAGTAACGACGACCGCCTTGAGAAGTATGTAGTCAAGATGAAAATTTCTTCGATATCATACCATGCAAAAGTGATGTGAAAAGCCGCTTTCCACAGATTTCTAAGATGTGTCTCAGTTAAACATACAAAAACAGAGGAAATTAATGTTCAGGAATTTGAGTATTCGGTAATTGAGATGTGTCTTTTTTATTACGACCATCTAGCTAACAGACTTCGGAGATAAGTTATGTGTGGTTGAAAGTAGGAAAGCTTCACTGAGGGACAAGAACATTACAGCCCAGTGAAGGGCAGAATCACCAGCTAGGTTCTGGATCTTCACATCCGGATTCTTTTCCAAAATCATCGTAACAAACTCCCGATTGCCCGTCTTGAGTGCTGCAATCCTGCCCCACTCAGACTGTAATTGTCAAAAAAGTTCGGCACTCCCCTCTGCAATGTTTCGGAGTATTGAGAACAGGGCACCTCGTTGGGTACTGTATTGTTACTGAAGGTCTGTATGGTTTCAGCACGTATCAGAGCAATTATGGAGTAAAGCTAAAAAATTTGGTTATTAAATGAGGTTCTTCTTTCCATCGATAAAACTGATGTAAGATGTTCCTCATCCAATGTCCAGGGAAACAGGCCTCTTCGAAAGGGTCCGCAGGGTTGTGGGTTTGTGAGGAGGGAATAAGTCTACCCTCAGATTTCAAGCTTTAACAACCGTGAGCTCCTGGGGTGGTAGTAAATCTAGCGATTATACAGTGATAGATACGTAGCACATACAATCCAGTGTCTCCTGTAGTTGGGTCTTGCTGATCGACATTTTCGCCTCTGGCGATGGCCAACAGCATCTCCTTTTTGCTGTTCAGCCCAACACATTCATAGTACGTTAAGCCAATAATCTTCTCCGCAAAGACATCCTCCTCCTGCATTGGAAATCACATGGTTTCGTCGACATCACTTTCACGATCAGGTTTCTCTCCAAAATATAAAGCCATATCGGGGTGCTACTATGATCGCCAAGATACACTACAGATGTGCATTTGAATTTCTCTGACTTTTGTCGTGAAATATGAGGAACGCGGGAATGAACGATATGCAGTAGGCCCAAGAAGAATCACTCACTCTCCCACTCAAATTCAAGTAAATTCACGCAAATTCATGCAGGTCTGCCGTGGAGCAAAGCAGAGAAGGATACAGGGACAAAGAACAAGGAAAAAAAACTCACATCCTCCATTGCGGATGGGCAGACAAGAGATTCGGAGTAGGAGCAAGTATGCGAAACTAGTTCACTCAGAAACAAACGCCTACGGAAGTCAGCAGCAGCCGCAGCAGCACTCCTCCTGCAAACTGGGAGCAGAGTCAGCAGCAGGAATCAATCATACGGAGCCCAGCGCTGGAGGTCATCAGCCCGCCACCCACCGTTACACTTCTCTCCAAGAAGAACATAATCCGGCTCCTGAACTCGCACCTCCCTTTCCCGGCCGGCATCACCGACCGAGCGAACACGGCCCGCGGGAATAAAGAATGATCCGACACGAAAACGTCCGATCGGAAGAACCATCTTGCACCGTCAGATACGCCCATCGACGACGCACGAATATCCTCTTGAACTTCCGCATCGGACGGAGCGAACGACTTCCGTCAAAGAACACGAACGAGGCTCGCCGCAGAAAGAAACGGCGGAGGAGGAAGGAAGTGCAAATGAAGGAAAGGAGAGCGCTCCGACCGCGCCTTGCTATGCCATGCCATGCCGTGCCGTGCGGACCTGGAGCTTCGAGGCCGCCGGAATAGGCCGAGATGCTGTGATCCATTGCGTCCGAGCAGAATATGATTTCGGAGGTGCAGAGGTTTTTGGGAGGAATTGGCGGTTTCTCGGGGGAGGGGAGGGGAGGCTGTCGATGAGGAGTGGAAGCTCGAAGCTGAAGAAGGATCAGCAGCAATAGGAGCAGTAGGAGGAGAATTTTCGGTCCGATCTCGTGGGCGTTTCGTTGGCGATGACAGGGCAGTGGCTACTGATTGGTTATGCGGGCCTTCTGCCGTTCCTGCTCTTCGTGCTCCTATGTGGCGATCGGCCCTCTTTCGAGGGAACGTGCTTGGAGAGGACTCATCACTTCATCTTCGCCGGAGGCTGCTGTGAATCTTTGCAGTAAGATCGCTAGACTTTTCTTACTCACCCGTGAAATTGGTCTCTGTGTCATCGTTCGTTTGTATTTTATTGTTTGGGTAATCCTTTGCTACACGAACTTGTGGGCGATGTGCACAATCGATTTCCAGATTGTTTGATTCGACTCGCCCACTAGAATCCTGCAAATCCGATCGTGCAAATTTGAAATCGGTCTCGTCTAAACATGCTGTGATCAGAGTGATGCGAGGATTAGCTCGAAATGAATTGGCACACTCTCCTCGGTTGTTGTGCCTCCAGCCGACTATTAATCAAACCACTGAGTGCCGCGCCACTGAGTGTAACCTTTTTTTCAGTTAGAATGAAGTTAATGGTTTACCCTTCATCTTCTGTGAGGTACGCACCATAAGGACGAAGAGTGATTTTCGTGGATGTTTTTCTGAAAGCGATCCTCAGCCCGATTGTCGACTGTAACAGAACGAAAGACGGAATTTTAGAAGGTCCAGAATAAGGGTGTGAACGAGTGTAGGAGGGAGGTTGTTGTGATCAGGAGTTACTAAGCCTCCGTGGATACGAATTAGAGTTTGAAATTGTGCATGGGCACATGAACTTCAGGTGGATTAAAGTCTTGGTGAACGAGGTTCTTTCGTGCCATTAGCCCTGAAACTCCTACTGATTGCATGTATCGAAGTATTTTTGTAAAAAAATCTTATTAGATTGTTTTACAAAGTTCTCTTTTGCTCTGCTCTTTGGACTGTGGGACCAAATATTCTAGATTCCTTGACCTTAACCAAGTCAAGATAGCACTCAGTTGTGAGACATCATCCAATTGTGAAACCCATCACTTTATCTTTTGAATTGTCATAGCTTTTTACAGAACTCCAACTAGGTTTCTTAGATTGTGAAGTGTTGCAGCAAAGTGAACAAATATTGTTGTAAGCTTTTTTCCAAAGAGCATCTTGTTCAAGTACCCGTCAAAGTACATTCCGCAGCTCCTAAGGAACAACGTTGAACGAAGGTTTTGACTCGTAAAGCACACCTAGAAGTTTATTGCGTGAAAGCGGTGACCTTAAGTCTGGGGATCATAATTCCTGGAAATTTAGGGATCTCCCTTCCTGGAAGGCTGAACTTGGGAACCTATGTCATAAAACTTAAATCAGGAGTGACACCAAAGTGACGGACATAATCTATCTTCTGCATGTAATATGAGTCAGGAATGTTGCTGGAATAAACTTAAGTTTGCGTACGTGAGATTCTTCAATTGCACTGTGAATTCAGCTTATCCAGTGTTCCATATCCTCTTTTAGCCGTTATAACTCCTCATTGTTCTTGGGTTGCACATTTTCGTACATCGTAGTATGTACACGTACTAGAGCTAGACATAAACTTGATGGTGTCTGCATGCTTGTGAGGATTGGGGAAAATAGCAGCGCATCAAAGTGACTATTCGGATAGATTGCGTTTATGTAGCTATGCACTGAGTGTAGAAATGATGTTTGCAATACACAGATTGTGGCTTCAGTCACTTGATTATTTCAAGATCTTTTTCTCTGCAGGTATTTGATCTTTAAGTTGTTCGGTGAGATAGGTTCGAGAACCTGTAGTTCTGTGGAGCAATACCTCTGCGACAGACCCAACCCAATTTTGCAGGTACGCCTGAAAGTTTAGTGGAGTGGTCTGAACACGCAAATGACTATCTACGCATGCCCCTTAATTTTCTGAAAACGAGTCTAGATTCCAGTTGCATCAGATTTCTCATCATTCTCATACCCGGGACCACTGTATGCTTTCTAAGATATACACCCCTTCATGGAAGACGTATTAAAAATACCTGAAGCTGTTTCACAACGTTGTGATGGTACCTGAAGAACATGTAGTTCTGTGGAGCAATACTTTTGCGACAGACCCATCCCAATATTTCAGGTACGACGGCAAGCCTATCGGAAGTGGTCTAAACAGCAGATGACGATCTATGCATGCCTCTTAATTTCCAGAAACGAGTTACGGTTCCAGGTTGCATCCGACCTCTCATAATTCTATTTCCCGGTGTCATTTTATTTTTCCTTCTAATAAGATGCCGCCACGAAAAACGTATAATGAAGACCTTAGCAAAACGTTGTGATGGATCTTCTGGGAAGAAAATGCGGATCAAATTCTTCTACAGTAGGATGAGTTTTAAGCTCATTTGTATGGGCTGCACCTGGGCTTCTTGAGCACTCTCATAGCAGAACCTGAAATGCAATTGGATTTGCAACTCACCATTTTGGACATCTCGTCTCTCTTGCAGCTCTTCTATCTTTCAATCCTTGGTGGCAGCTACTTTGCAATCGCATCTACCTCGCTCCAATACATTCCTGGAATTTATGTATCAGAATGGCACAAGTAAGTATCATACCGACGGACGATTGTCAAGCTTGTGAAAATTTTGATGTTTCTTAAACTAAAGCTTTGAGGTTTCCAGCTATGTCCTCTGCATACTTTTCATCGAGCTTCCCTGTCACACCCGATAAGGTGCCTTGTCTCTGAATAAAATAGGAGTTTGTTATGAATTAGTTCCATAGTGTGTAGCAGTTGTTTGTCCCATACCATTTTAATCCAGTGTTCATCTTAACGTAACATCTAAAACACATATTGCATACTACATCTGAGGAGCAAGTTCTTTTCCTGATTTGAAGATTTCTTTGGAACTTGTTGGATGCTTACAGATATGCTGGCCAAGCTGCCGTTCTTGTTGGACTTCTGCTCTTTTTGTTGACTAGTTTCACTGATCCTGGAGTCATCAACTCTACAACCTTACAAAAACACATATCCTCTTTTCCATACGATGGCGTTATCTATGGAGAAAAGAAGGATTGTTCAACCTGCAATGTATCCCGGTGAGAACCCCGAACAATCGTGTACAAGCTGTGTATTGATATTCTTTCAGCTTTCACAATTAACCATAGTTGTCTATGTGTTGTTTTTCAACTCTCTTGAAGTTTGGAGGCATTGATGTTGTTCTGATCGATTTGATTTGCCTCTCATAACCGCCGATGATTTATTTTACTTCTTGCTTTGGAGTTATGATTAATTTAACTTTTTCTTCGGTGATGAATGCAGACCCGCACGATCGAAGCACTGTAGCATCTGTGATCGATGTGTTGCCCGCTTTGACCATCACTGTGGCTGGATGGTCAGTTCTTCGCGAATCCTGCAACTACGGGCAGCCAAGACTGCCTTCCGTTGAAAGGTCCCTTGCTGCCAATTTGTTTGGGTAGTCCAGTGTGTGCTAGAAGACGTAGATAGACACTGTTCCTCCAGCTGAAACTTGCCATATACTCAGGAGGCCCAAGTTTGTGAAAAGAGTAGGCAGTTGCGTCGGAAACTCATCTCTAACAAACAAATGGTGCTCTCAACAGAACAACTGCATCGGTGAGAAGAACCTTCGCTACTTTCTGTCATTTCTCATCTGGTAGGTTTTCGTGTTTTTGGAGTGTTTTGTTCTTGCCATATGCATGCAGACAGATCCGTTGGTGCGCAAACCTGCCAGTGTGCTTTGTAGCAGTGTGAATCGAATCATGTGAAGACTTCAGACAAAATTGGTCCTATTGGTGCCGTCAAAAATCAGAGCGTTAATTACCCCTTTGCCTTACTCTACATACACGACAGCTGAGTCCGTTTAAGTCAATTATACTGCTGATGAATGAAATCAATAAAACTTGGGGTACAACAGGATGAAATCTACATTAAACTTGTGCTATATCTCCAGCTGATAATATCAGTTATCTCGTTTCATGTTTTGCTTCAGGCATGTTATTCTGTGTTGGTACGGAGCAGTATTGCTTGGAGCAATTCTTCTCGGAGAAGTTGAAGGCCGGAATGTTGTACGCGCAATAAGTTGTAAGAAACAGAGAAACCCTGTACCTCTGAAGAATGAACCTTTTATGACAGTGCCGCGTACCTGTCTGTCTGAAATTATCACGCATGCAGATCGTCGGTTAATCAGGTAGTTTGCGGTTGTAGCATTAGAGAATGGAATGAAGTTTATTTAACATGTACAGTAAGCGGATTTCCATTATACATGGTGCATCTACAGATTTGAAGATGGGATCTCTCATTGACTAGCCACGGAAGACTACTTACCGTCGGTATCTTCTTCTACATTCCAGATTACTATGGGAGCCCGAGTACACTTCGTGAAGTTTATCCTCATGTCCTTCAGGTATCATGCACGAATCATAGCGGGAACTCCATTCTCTTGGGTATATCATAGATTCTCATGTATCTTGGCAGTCTTTTGCAAGTCATGTGATTGTCCTGAACATCATTGTCAAGAGAAGCTTATACTTTTCAGTTTATCAGCCTTTTCAGTTTCTAACCTTTACGGTTAGGAACTGTAGCTTTTGATCAGATAGCTGGCATAGATACGCGACGGATCTATTGATTGTTGAGAGTGGATCGCGGTTCCCCATCCAAGCGGTGGTTTATTTTCCGATTTGTACGACTGTGGAGGCCTATAGGATTTCAAGATCAGCGTCAAGCCGTATAATGTATTGAGCACATCTTTTCCTGTGCAGTGGCTCTTGACATTCTACTCCACGCAAGTCCTCATGATGGTCTTCCTTCTAGTGGTATCTATTCTGTTGGCGGGGTTTGCATTGTACCACATTTATCTGGTCGTAGTTAACACGACCACCAACGAGGTTCGATTCTCGTCTTTTGGTGTTCTGCTTCTCCCTATTAATGTGTGGCATATAGTGCCCCACAAGTGCCTGGTCTTGTCACACAAACTGTAGTATAGGGCTAAACATGCTAAACGTTGAGTCGGGTAAATGCATGTTGTGAAACTGTTTACTAGTTCTTGTCATTTCTGATAGTCATTGGCATGTAATGCATCTTAAAGAAATGTTTACTTGGATTTGCAGACTTACAAATGGGATGCTTTTCAAAGGTGGCAAGCTGATGTGGCATGGAAGAAGATTTTGGACGAAAGTAGAAAAGCAGCTGCGGACAGACCTGAATCTGGGGAGAAAGTAAGTCGTAAGTGTGGCTTGTTTAGCTTTTTATTCCGTCGGCATCCAAAGACTCCACCGAAACCAGCGCCATCAGCATTTAAGAGGGACAATATATACAACCGAGGAATGCTTGCGAATCTAGCAGAAGTGATATTTCCCCTCTCTCAGCGTAACAGAAGAAAGAAGAAAGAGTAGCTAGTTTGACTTGACAAAGGAGCCGTCTTCAAGCTTTTACCCTAGTTATACGATTTCTTCAATTTCCATCCGAATTCCGATACAGTATTAACTTCACTTTACTTAGTGGATCCGATATCTTGTATCGGATGGTGAGGTTGGCCTCAGTGACTGGGTCATTATGCTTGTCCAATCAGTCTTCTTGATCAGAGTGAAGCTTGGAAGGAATTTCAATACGCTTCTTAATTGAGCAAATGAAGCCCGACATGATCCCTTGGGGACTAGAGTTCAACTGGGCACGATGAGGTGGAAACACTACATATTGTTGTTGACGAGGTAGAAGCCGAGTAAGAGTGTAGCTCATTGGAAGCGTCGTCTTCGTCAATGGACCAACAGTTCTGGCAGTTTAATGAAGCCGTGTGAACATACCTTTCAGATGTCTCCACCAGCGTGGCTATTGTGTTGAGATTAGATTGAGTGTATGTCGTTAGGAGTCAAGTTCTACTATGTCCTGTAACTCGTGTTTCGTCAGATTTAAGTAACTTGAGAAATCGGGAACAAGCAGGCTGAGAATCAGGATGTAGGGTGAACTAGTCTAGATAGTGGTGTGAAAAGTGAGTCATGAAGACTGTCAATTAGACTGTGGTCAGTCGAACGGCACGTGATTGTTCAACAGAGGAAGTATTTGTCCAAGCTATCAGACATAAGAATCATTTCGCGGTAATAAACTCATAATCATGATACTATATTTCCAACTGTATAATTTGCATGTGGCTAGTGCTATACATGGTTTGGAAGTATCAAACTTAAATCGCAAATGTATGGTTATCACATCCATTCTTGAAAAACTAAAAGAGTTGACTATTTATAGTTTTGGATGGAACGCGAGTCGAATATGTATAGAGAAAACCGAGTTCTTAGATGAAAGAGTATGTAGATATGTAGATTATATTTCTCCAACATAGGATTTATTTGGTGATTAGCATTTAGCGCAGGTTAGAAAGTGCATGAATAACTTACACCGCATGGTATCAATTTAAGTGATTTTTTTCAAGTAAGATAACATGACGTTTTTACTCTATAAAGACTATAGGACTAGTGCTCTATACTGAGTAGAAATCATGTTCAAGAGTTTTTCGTGGTTTTAAAATTGCTTGAAATAGATAATTCGTATATATTAATGTATTACATATTTTTCGTTATGATATTTTTAGTATGTAGATATTGATTAACATTTTCATCTTGTACTGATGGACTGGATGTTTAAGTTTCTCTTCTTATGTCCGTGGATTTCCAATTCTTACCAACAAAATTCTTGTAATATTATTCAATTTAAGTTCAGATTTCTTTCATTTGAAATCTGAAGTTATCTTCATTATTCTCTTTGAATGATGTATTTTTCTATAAATTATTTTTTCGAAATGAGTGAATTTATGTCTTAAAATTAATGAAGTTTATTATTTAAAATTTTAGATATATTTATATCCACAATATTAAAGAATTCTTACAAGTACGTAAATTACAGTTATGTCAATAGAGATTTAGAATTTATTGAACCCTAAATCGTAAATTTACTGTAAATATTTGTAAATTAATTTATATAAATGATGTTTTATTCTGAAAATTACGATTAATTAATAACTATATATAGAAATAATATTTCGAATAATATACAAGTATCTAGGTTTCACAATTTTATTGCATCACATAAAATCATTTCATGAATTATCTTGCTATTGTTTCTAATGTGTTATAATGTGATCAATAACGGTGCAAGACTTGACAATTCATTTAAGAATAACTCAAAACTTTATCATGTGAACATCAAAGTAGAATGAATTTCATGTACAATTCACAGTTTCATAAAATTAATCAACATGAATGATTCATTTTTCTAGTCTTTGGGGAAGTCATTATATTGTAGATTTTGAAATATTTTATTGAATATTGATACAAAACATCATTTTTTTAAAAAGTATAATCCATAATTAAAGTATGGTTGGATGTAGAAATATTACATAACTTCTACATAGTTATGATAATATTTGATTTTTGAAAAATGGAATGTGAATCGGCGAAGTCTTTGAATGAAAAGTTAAACCAAGAGAGTGGATGATGAATGAATATCAGAATCTCTAATAATAAATCTCTGAAATGTTTTTTCAAGATCCAAATTATTAAACATTGAAAAAACACATTAAAAAAATATTTATTATTTATTTTCAATCATTGATATTTTTTAAAATTTTATTTTCAAACATAAATTTCATACTTATATCAATATTTAGATTATATTTGATTCATATTATCATGGCATCAACTCAATTGTAGTATTCAATAAAAAAAGAAATTTAAATATATATGAATGTAAATTTATTGCTATATATGCATGAGAGGAGTGCCACCAGCGCTATAATTAAATCTTATGCAACTGATTGTTTACTTCTCGTGTTCGGGGATATTTTCTTTGTTGAAATATTCTTCAAGATCATCTTGTTATATTACATGAGTAATACCACATTGTAACGTAATATTCCAAAAAAATTGTACACAATGATTAACTTATCATCGGTGAGCGCTTGTAGCGTTAATATAATTGACACGATACTCATATTGAATATGTTGAACTATGGATATCGCGAGAATCACGTTGCAATCAATGATCATTTGTTTCATGCATCTTTCATATCTCATCAGTAAGTCATTATATATATTATTATCTTGAGTAGTTTAGCAGATCAGTCATGACCTGCAGTATACAAGAGGTTGGAAACACCAATAGTAATGAAAATTTGTTCAAATTCCGCGCTGTCAGATGATTACAAGAGACATGGAACATGCTCAGTCAATGAACTTTGGCTCATGTACTATTACCCCAGTTGGAAAGTGGATTATTATAACCGTGGGATTGACAATCTCAATGCCACCGTTATCAAGATCTGTTTCACTGATTGCTGAACTCTTAACGATTGGTCCTCTTGCTAGTGGTAACACGTCAGTGAATTTAATAAACTTAGTTCATGAATCTTCGTTCGAACACGAAAAGGGTTGGATCTGAAACGAAGTGTGTGACTGTGCTTCCTTCACCACACCCCAAAAACGAAATGAATGGTCTGAGCCGCCGGTTTCAGTGCATCATGACGCTACATTCCATTTCAGGTGCATTCATCTCGCATCGCAAAGCACTGTCGACAAGAGTGCAGATTAAAGGATGGAAGATCTGTGTCTGGAGAAGCACTGAGTGAGGGAAAACTAATATTTTGGAGAAGTGGTTCAGACACAGATTTTCTATTTTCAGCAGATCACCGGATCAGACAAAGTTGTTGATGTGGAGCAGGTCAGCAGTGGTTTGGCCAGTGGACATGGCGGACACAGTTGTGGACGCAAACTCAATGATTGTGAACATATCGGTGGATGGAAGGGTGCAGAAGATTCCATTGCAATTATTATGATCTCCGTTTCATGTTTCAGGCGTGCCACGGCCGGCCCCCAATAAATTTCCCTCTTTATAATACACATTTTCCCTATGCAACTTGTCCATTGTTGAGTGTTTTCTGGTCTGGAAAGCTGGATCTTTTGGGCCTTCCCTGTCAGATCAGGTATTCAGTCATCGCTTAAATCCATGAACTTGAGCCGGACGGGGCATTCGATTTCCTTCCCAAGAGTCTAATACATTCTGTTATCCAGGTCGACGGGCCAGATAATTAAGAGTTTCTGGACTCTTGTCAGAAGGAAGCCAGATCCAGCTGAGTACCACCAATTCCAATACAGTAGTAATTTGTTACTCAGGTGCGAATCCTTCCAACGAGGGAGTGATTAGAGTTTAATCACTTCCTCACTGGTTTAATCATTAAACCCTCACTATCTTCTTCGATGTCAATCACGTGATGTGAATCAGAATCTACGTGATATTATATTCGACCGGATTATCCCAAACACTACTGTATTCGGGATAAAAGTTAAATGTAGAAGACTGATGAAGAGCGAGATAATGAGTAAGTATTCAGTGCTATACTTATTGGTATCTGGTTCTGTACTAAGACTTTTGTACTAAGATTCCTCAGATGTGTGCGCTAGTCTCAAACTAGCAACAGGAAGGAAAGGTTGTAATTGCTTCCGTGTTAATGGTCATGTTTGCCAACAGGACTCTCCAATAAGTTTGGAGAGTCTAAAATAAGAGTTGATTGTTTCTTGTCACGAGTCATTGGCATGCTTCGAAGTTAGCATGGTCCTGTAGCGTGCAGCAGCAGATGATCATGTTGTTGTTGTCGTTGTTGAGATAAGATCTGCGTGATACTGTTGTGCTTGTTATGGCATGGCATTGCAGGAAATGGTGGTACTAAAAAAGTCGTTGAACATATTGATATCAGTTAACGTAATGAATACCATAACCAACAAAGGACCTTCCTTCTGTTCCAAATGGGAAATGTGGACCAGAAATCTAAATTTCGTCTTTCCTTCCATCCATCCTTTCTCTTTTCATTGAGAAGTTTGCAAAACTTGTCATTTTGAATATTAACGTCATGTTACTGACCGACTCCTGACCGCGTGTGAGTGACAGATTACCTGATTCCATTACCTAAAGTCCTGTCAGGCTAGAAGTAGGTTGTTCTTCAGTTATCATGGCATCTGGCTGTCTCACTGGTCGAGGAAGAAATTCGGACTTGTCTCTACCTGTGACATGCGCAGTGCCACAAGGTCCCCTCCATGTTTAGAGACTTGGGTGTTCTTTTCGAGAGTAGGCCTTGGGAAACAAACAACATATTGTAACTGGAACAAAAGAACAAAAATTCGTCACTTTCCAATCTGAGAAAGAGATTACTAGACTCTGATGGCATTCCTGAGTCTAGAGAATATCATAATACAGAAGTGATGAGGTGAAATACTGCCAGTAATGCTTTGTTGTCTACCTACCTCTACTGGAGCTCTGATAGCTAACGAATCCATGAAGAAGCTGACTCACAGGGTGAGGTTGACTGATGGAAGGACGGTGATTTTTCGAAAGCAGTGTTGGGCTTCAGAAGTGCCCGGTGTATCCAGGGCACTTACTGCATCAAATATAAACCAGGCTGTGGCCATCGAGATTCCTACTGTTGATTTCATTCTCCAGTTGACAAAAATACGAGCTGGCCAATTCAAGTGGCTCCTCTGTCGACGTGGTAGATCTGCGTCTTCCTGTCCTTCTTGGGCGCAGTGCAGACATTCTGTTTGATAGATTGATCTTTCAAAGGATTGTTCGGAACTTGTCAAGTGATCACCCTTGCCTCCATGTTGACTGGCTTCATCCGTATAACGACCATGAGCTCGATCTCGTTTTAACAGGTTTGGTCCAAGCTTTCCAATGTATGCTTGGACTTCGAGTAGCTTGCTCTACTCGGAAATACTTTCCAACATTTACCTAGATCCGATCCGGCTCGCAGATTTCGATATGCTGGATGCCAACCTGGGTAAAAAGAAATTGGAATAAGAAATACTAAGCAAGGCTGCAAAGGAAGCCATAGTGAACCTCAGGACTGTCGCTGAGAGTTGCACCGAACACAGAGAGCAATGACAGTCAATGCAGTCTGAGGTGAGGGGAGGTGAGGTGGGTAGAAAAGAAAGCACGCCCGAGTGCCTTAACTCACCGACACTGTTTCACGTGAGCTTAAGCTCATTGATACACCCCATCATGTTCATTCCTTTTCTCTCATGCATCGAAAGGTGAAGGTCGTCTTCACCATATTTGTTCCTCCTGGTATCTCTTTGAGCTCCGACCAGCTTAGCATGGGTAGTATTCGGTAATGGATTAGCTCGTTTTACAACCCGCCAGCCAGCCCGCGATCCATCAGGCATTGATCCATCCAGCGAGCTCATCCAGACAGCCATTGGGGAGGGCCTTGACAGACTGAATTTTCTTTCCACAACAGATCTTATTCAAGACCAACGCGTGTGCAAATACGTCACAGCGCCAGCTGCATGAAACGAGGCGCGTGCCGTATATTCTGTTCCGTCCGGAGCCACAATCTGATCTGGAGAAAGACGAAGAGACGGGAAAGAAAGCCAGCAAAAAGATTACCGAGGCACTCTAGATACAGCAGCCGCAGCAGGAACAGTCTTACGTCGGCTGCCTACATGCCTCGGACCCACTGGCGTAGGTGTGGTCCATCGGCAAGTCCCGCCAGGTCCCACGACACTATCTCGCAAGCCAGCCCTCTCCCACTTGTCGGCGCGGGCAGGCCTCCACCTGGTCATCATTGACACTGAGTATCAGCAATGCCCGTCCTATGCATAAGCATTCCCTCCCTCCCTGCCTCACTCTCTCGTCCTCCCCCTCCCTTTCCCTCTTGAGCCTTCTTCAGCCCAAAAGCCATCGTCGTGCTCGTCTCTCCCTCCTGTACGAGTGGATCTGGCTGTGTATGCGTCCAGCGATCAGTCTTTCTTGCCACAACTTTCTGCTCTCATGGCCCGGCTACACCCTGCCATAAGTCTCTGTCCCTGTCTCTCTTCTTTCTTTGAGGAGGCGGGCAGCTCCGGATATATGAAATAATTATGCGCATTTGAAAGGCAGCACCGGGTCGAGCGGGATTTGTTGGCCAGGAAACGAACGTGCATGATTTTTGTTGGGTCATCGTTAGGCTGGCGACGTGATTTTCTTGATGTCCTTTTGTAAGAATGGGTTTCCTGTCTTTTTCATGTGGGCACTTCCATCTTTCGCCTGTCTTTCTTGCTCTGTCGACTCCAAATTTCCAGGAAACTGCGGCTCAATTCTCGGACGAGAAGAGTGAGCAGTCGCAGCACGCAATGTCATGAGCAACCACGCTCGCTGATAGTACATTGCCGAGCTCTGAAAGGGGAGGTAGAAGGGAGACGAGAGAAGAGAGTTAAACGAAATGTGGGCAACCCATTTCGAGCAATCTTAGTATTCTTGCATGTTGCATGCTGCTAGTGCTGGGCCACGAGCGAGAATCATAACGCATTTTCGGATCTCGCGCTAGTGTGTCTGAATAATACGCGAATGATGCGAGCAAATAACGGACGTCCGTGACATTGCCGCCGCCGCCCGCCGTTGCCAATGTTGCATGCAGAGAGAGCTCGAGCGCAGGCGGAGGAGCTATCGAGGAAGAGGAGGCCCCTGCTCGAATCATCACACACACTCTCTCTCTAGATAGAGCTCAAATGCCCGCCCGACAACAGCAACGCTCGCTGCTCCTCCGGAGAGAATGGCGCTAGTCTCCAATCGAGCCTGTGACGCCTCAACACCAGCAACACCAGCAGCCTCTCCCGGCCATCGACATCTCGCCCTCAGAAGCTCGCTCACTCGCCCGCGCAACGGAGTCGAAGCTGCGATCGACGCTTCGCACGGAGGGAGGCGGCGATGGATCCGGAGCTCTGGCGGCACTTGCCGGAGGAGCTGGTGCAGCGGATTCTGGCGCGGCTGCCGTGGTGGAGCAACATGCAGCTGAGGTCGGTGAGCCGCGCCTGGAGGACGCTGCTGGCGGACTGCGAGTTCTTGCGGCGCTCGGAGCCGCCGGTGGGCGGCCGGCGGCCGTGCTGGATCTGCCGATCGCGCGACGCCTCCTACACGCTGCGCAACTGGAGCATGACCCGGAGCCTGCCGCTGGCCGGGCTGCTGTCCACGGACCCGCAATTCCGCCTGGAGGCGGCCACGGCCGGGCTGCTGCTCATGGCGCACCACTCGCAGCCGTTGGGCCGCCTAAGCTTCCTCGTCAACCCGCTGAACGGGACGCGGCGCGACATCCCGCCCCTGCCCTTGCTCAAGGACCCGTCGCTGTGCTACAGCCTGGGCATGGTCGCGGACCGGAGCTCGCGCAGTCACAAAATCATCGTCGTGCACAGCGAGCTCGTCAACTGCCCCGGCGCCCCGGCGCAGGAGGAGATCTTCGTCTACGACTCGCGCGCCGACCGCTGGGACATGGTCCACTGCATGCAGCGCCAGTGCGACGACTACCGCGGCCTGCGGAGCGCCGTGTTCGTCAACGGCCAGCTCTACATCCTCACGGTCATGAACTCCGAGGACGGCTGGATTTACCGGCTCTTCCTGGTGCTGCCGTCGCGATGGGACGAGGTGCCGGCGCGGATCTGCATCCAGACGCTGTCGAACGTGCATATGTTCGAGCACGGCGGCCGCCTGATGCTGGTGGGCGAGACCAAGACGGGCGGCCGCGCGGCCGCCGTGCGCATCTGGAGGCTGGGGCCGAGCATGACCAAGTGGCACGAGGCCTTCGTCATGCCCGACCACCTGCTGCTGCAGCTCCACGTCCCGCGCCGTGGCGTGCGCTTCAAGGTCCACGTCGAGGGCCACTTCGCCTGCTTCCGCGGTCGCGTCGTGGTCGTCTGCGACATGCTCCAGGGCTCCTGGGCCTCGTCCTCCTTCGACTGCTTCCGGTCTGTCGACGAGTCCGAGTTCCTCCTCGAGCCGCGCCTCGACGTCGTCCTCTGAGTCCTTTCCCGCCCCTTGTAAATACCACGAATTCTGCCCCTTCCTCGCGCTTCTTCCGTCCGCGATTCCGATCCAGCGATGGCGAGCAGGCCGAGCGTCGATGTTTGTGTTTCACGGATATGCCAGGTCTGCATGTATTTTACGAGTGGATTCAACCAATGCATTCAGGCTCGTCTCCTCGAGGGCGTGTTCAGATTGTGCTCTGGTTGGTGATTGTAGGCTCGCCTCGCGCGCTGGGGATGAGCTTCGAGCAAGGATGTACCAGATGGATTGGTGTGCTCCTAAAATTCGCGTGGAACCCGATGAAACCGACGCGGTGTGGGTGCCCATGGATTATCTGATTCTCGGTCGGTGAGGACCGACGGTAAGGAGGCCTGGAAATGTTCGAAAGATTAGAGGCTGCTCGTCTTACGAGTCATTTCGTTGTGCACGATAGAGTGTGAGTGAGGAGGGGAGAATCAGGCCGCAGCTTCTACGTTTACGCAGAGCTGACACCGGTAGGTGTCAGTGACGAGCTCCTCTAGCTGTAAGTGAGCGCTGGGATGTGCTCTCTGTGAAGCCAACGTCGAGGACCAGGTTGTGTTGAGATGGAGGACGTTTATGGAGATCACAACGTTGCGATCCTGAGAGCTGGCGATCTGAGTGTCCTGTCACTGACATGTCGTTCGCTGTTTTACAGATGGGGGCAATTCCTTCTTGGGAATATGAGTCTCTCCAACCGGATGTGAATGCATTGCTACTAATCGTCAGTCCAGGCCACTGATGAGCGTACCTCAGAATTAATTATGGATTATTCCAGTTAATGAGAGCCAGTCTTGCACTAGTATCAGTATTCTATGGAAACTGCGATCGAATAAATTATGGATTATTCCAGTTCATGAGAGCCAGTCTTGCACTAGTATCAGTATTATATCGAAACTGCGACCATTATTTGGCAGCTCTGTACGGGGCTTCATATAAGATTGACGTGTCAAGAATGCTGCTTGAGAAGCATCTCAGTACGAGGCTTTGCAATATATGTTGTGTAAGATTACCTGTCTCCCCTCCATCAAAGGACGATATCAAACCAAAACGGTCGAAGAAGCATCTAAAGCATGACCTTGTACAGTAGCAGGTCCGAAAAATCTGCATTATGTGCTTGATGAGTGGACATGCTTTGAATCACGTGGCCATTGGGATCTACTGCTACTGGCCTGGACCAGGATTTCGTCTCGTTTTTTTTCCAGTTAAACATCTGAAGCCTCCAAACCTGAATTTCGTCATCATCGCGACGTGGACTGGAATACTCGAGTAAGCGAGTGGTTGCCGTATTGCCCATGCATCCATCCCCTCAACTACAAATATTACTTGAAGTCAATTGTAGGTCGTTAGGAATTGACGCCTCCTTACACTAAGGCGTCTACTGCGGAATTTCGTATCAATGTGGTGGTAAAATATCTGATTCCCGAAGTTAATTATGTGCAGTAGCATGCAGGTGTTGCATGCAGTGTACTCTGCGAGAAAGCTGTAAAACGAAAGCATTCTCGAGTCTACTTTTGGTACCGTATGCTGATGATCGAATGATCATCATTCCCATAATTGAGTTGTGTGGCAAGCAACGTTAGAACGGAATGAACCATGGGCCCCTGATGACGTTTCTGTGTCTTTTCGACTATATGTTGCTAGAGCCAATTTACCGGCGGAACCAGCTCTTCTTTCCTCTATGTATGGAGCGTCTGCGATCATTTAATCACTCGGTCGAGCGTCAATATTCCTGGAACCAGCCTCTCTCAATATATGCTTGATTGATACCTCCACTAAATGTGTACACGAACTTTTCATAAGCTTCCACAATTACTTTATGCTTGCGTGCCCGCTCGAGGGCCTTGTACATCTCCCTCGTTGCCCTAGTTCGTTCAGGTGAGAACGAAAAAGCTGATGCTAGAGCTGGAAGTGTCTAGTGTTGATTCGTTGCTTTCCCGGTATCGTTATGGTGGTCGTGGCTGTTTCATGATGACTCTCTAGAAATCGTACTTCAAGAGTAGACAAACCTGTCAGCCTGTACATGTCAGGTTATTGAGACAGATGCAAAGAAGAGGCTAAGCCTGTAAGCAGCAGCTGCAGCCATGTCTACAGCAGACGTGATGGTAGATTCCAGTGCCTCCGAGCTTCCTCCGACATCTCTTTTCTCAAAAACTTTTCTGAAAAGTCACTTCAGTTCGGAATCGAACCGATCGCTCTCCCCGTTTATCAACCTCGTCTTCTTGAACCTGTGTAGCAGATTCCAAAGTTTACATTGTGAAATCCACTTCAATCAGAGAGCAGATGACAGAACCAGAGAAATATGACCTTTTGTACTCAAGGACAGATGTCATCATCTGAGCTTCTGGACGAATGGAACCCTCAGTCGTGAATAAATTTTTTTCCTCATGTTTCCCCAGACGTGGCTTGTAAGCGAAAACAAGCTCGAACTTGATGCAGTGCCACCAACAAAGCACTGCATTCGAAGGCGCTAAGCCTTTGAAGCATGGGAAATAGAGTAGTTTAACTATCCCTCTGCGTGTCAGTGAAGGTCCACAGTTGATGCCTATTTTGAGGCAGAGCTACATCGAAGAAGACCGAAAATACCACTGAATATAACAAATTATCATCCCACTATCTGATTTCATTCGCTAATCTTCTCTCTTTCTGCTCCACTGGATTTGAATCGAACATTCTAATGAGCTTTTCTAAATCAAAACGTTGGTTCACCGTTCTCGAAGTCGGCCTTGGAATGAGTTCGCGATTCATAGAATCACTGGTCAAATTCGTGAACATCGAGGAAGACTGGTGTCATGACTAATCAGTGTGAGAACCAGAAAATAACTCTTGTCCGAAGGACAGTACAGTACTTTCTCTGTGCTGTTCTGATTTCGTTTGCTTAACTTGTCAGTAGGGCATTAAAGAATGATAATTATTTTCTCATGTCTTGAAGTGGGATTACTGCACATAAACAAGCTAGCCTAGAGAGGAACGAAAGGCATTCACAATCATGCAAAACGGACTGCAAGGCGAAAGCTCTGAGAATTCAGTTCATGTCAAGTTGGAGGGAAGCATTTAATATGGAAATTGATAAAATATTCACCTCTCGCGGGAACAAGAAAGGTGCTATTGGAGATCTGAGATGTATGCGCAATAGACTTGTAGCGTCTCACATAGAGTAAGAATAGTTTCCTCGGGAATATAAACCATGACAACCCAATGCATGACCTCTCAACGGAACATCATCGGAGAATCCGACGGCAAAGCTGACATTCGTCAACTGGTAAGTGCAGTGACTGTCTGACTCGCCTGCTCGGTTGGTCCTCTGAAGGAATTCCCTTCATGTTTCTTCTGAACGGAGTGAAACGATGAATGCAAGTTCCAAACTTCCCTACAGCTCCAAAAGATACTCAAGCTTTTCTCGTGGAACATGCAATCTCAGAGGGAAGCTAGGACTCATGACCTCACCGCACCTCATTTTAGTTCTCACCTGGCATCCCCTGCACTTTCCCGTTCTTGTGTTTTTGTTTCCTCGTGACCCTCTCGCAGCACCAGAGTATCAAAGACTGTGATATTGTTTCCACTTAAGGGGACTGTTTATCATCCTTGACTACATCCTGGACCGTCCGAGCTGCAAAGTAGAGCTTTCAAACGCAGAGCAAGAGGTCTGAAATTTCTCTTCTGCATAAAATTCCTACCCTCAGTGCCCACGAAGTAGAGACAACCGCCTTGAAACTGACATTGAATTGATATGGGCCACCAGGAATGACTGAGAACCTTCTGTTCTTTGAACTGCCGCCTGTCAGGGCGTTTGTGGGACATGGTAATATGTGAGAGATTTGATCTCGAGCATCCTTGATTTTATTCTCTACTAAGTGATTGATTTGAGCATGACAGTTTCGTGTCGCATTCTCTAATTCCAGACGCAAGGATCTCTTTCATAAAAGAAGAAGATAGAAGATTTATATCAACAAACGTGGAGTGACGAGGAATAGCTCAAGCAGTACGGAGTCAAATGGTGAATCAGCTGCCCGTAGCTCGGATCTGGCAATGTAACTACAGATCTGTTGCTTGTTGCTTCATCAGCGGCCCTCTCCAGACCACCAGTCTCAAAGATCCCGTACTTGAGATGAATCAGATTTTAGTGCACCAAAAGGTGAAGGTGTCTGAATTGGAAAGGTTTGTGGTACGATCGACCTGACCCAGTGGGTCTATATATGCTTCTTCCGCATCAACAGATAATATGTCACAATGTAGGACCATAAGTTAGTCTCAAAGTATCTCAAAGTTTATTTTATTTACTTTGACTATATCATATAATATCCAATATGTATTCTGAATAATAATAAATTAGTACACATGTGAATGCTATGAAGAAGGTATCAGACATACAATATCTCTTAGTTCTCATATAAAGTGAGAAATGTCAAAGTTTTGTTAACGGAAATTTCGGGATAGATCTTTGCAGTGACTGGCCATCAGATAAGTGTTACTTCAATCACAGGACAAAACAGTCCTGTAGAGTCCCGCCTAAGTACGCAACTTGAACCTGGAATGATTGTTCGGTTGGTGAATACGTTAGAAGAATCACTTCCTAATAGTTTGGTTCGGTTGAAATGTCAAAGAGATTGAACTGAAAACGCCTCAACTAGTCCAAGAATGCGATCTTATAGAGAAACTTAGGAAGACATATGCTCCTAGTAAAAGTGCTCTAGCAAAAGTGTTGTAACACGTGATTAGGATGTTAGTGAAGGAGCTATCAAAAAGTTGTCAGAGCAAATATAAACTAAACAGGGAGGGATATAGGTGGCGGTGCTACTAGAGCTGCCTAGGGGATTCCAACTCAATGCTCCAAGCTATGTCAAAGAAGCTTGGCAATCCCTGTCACCAAGGTTTATAAAAATGCATTTGTAAAGGCTGAATTAATGACCATAGAAGCTCAGGAAGCAATTAGCAAGATGAAAAATTTAGTGACCGAAGTTGCACAAACTATCTCAACTTTAAACATTTGGAGAATTTGTTCAAATCGACAATGAAAACAATTATGTATTTGCAGCTGCAATTTTATAAGACGTTGAAGAGTTTTTGGAGATAATGAAGATTGCTGAAGATAATTGATGAATTGCTTAACTCTCAAGATTTACATTAGGTTTAAGGAAACACCCTTGTATTTAAGGAATTTGAGTCATTTTATAAGCAAGTTGATATTGAGAATGAGTTACTCTGCTCTGAAATTAAAAAATAATCTCGAAGAAAATTTTGATGATATGAGAAAGTTTGAATGTTTGTTTGAACTTTTTTTAAGTAAGATCTATACTGTAACTTTAAAAGCCAAACGCCAAACGTACGAATTCCATGACATGCTGGACTAAAGAACTGTGATCCCTATTTTTTGAGTAAAGAATTTGTAATTAAACGGCTGTGTACTTAAGCGGGAGGCTACTTTAGGTTACCGTCCTCAATTATAGCACATACTTTTTGTAGGAAGTGATGATTGACCTTGAAAGAGTAACATAATTCCCAACTTAATCAAAGGGTTGCATTAGACGAGCCAAACATTGATGTGGACAATAGTTGATCAATTCGGATTAAACACCAAAGCTATAGAGATGGCATGCCTCATGAATCATGAGGCATGCCATCTCTATAGCTAAATAAAGATAAATCATATCGTTCTATTCATCATGAGTCATGATGAATAGAACGATATGATTTGGGAAGTATTTGGAAACACTATTCGGAAGAGAAGAAACTATCAGGCGTTCGAGGAAGAGAGACATGAGTCCAAGTGGAGGAAATCATCAAATGCCAAGGTATTTAAAAAGGGAAAATGTGATATGGCTAAACTCACAAGTCATGTACCGAATATATTGCAATCATGGTGAAAGTTTGAAATGTCGATGACTATTTGGTCTCTACGTGCATACCTTTCTAATATCTACTCCCAACACATGAATGGTGTGTAAAACGGTAGGACCCAAACGGTGTACGTATGAAGGGACTTGACCGTGAACCTAGAGGCATACGGTCGGGGTGGCTTTAGTCAAAAGTTTAATTAGTATGAAGCTAATATGACTTAGCTAAACACTTGAATTGACTTCTGAGTTTTTAATTTGATCTAAGATTGTTTATATCATTCATATTTGTGTTCATTCTCATGTATGAATGTGATACAAGTCTAGATGTAGCAAAAATTTGCATGAATTCATGCCCATTTGAATGACAAAGTGTTCAAATTATGATATTATCCTAGATCATAAAAGATGTGATATTTTTAGCGATTAACCATTTTATGTTAGTAACGCTTTGTAGAAGTTACTGAAGATAGACATGGATTATATCATGTTGATTTATAATGAACAATGAACAAAAACAATCATCACAATTAACAATTCATGTGCTTGATAGGTAGAAATGTTAATATGTTAGTTGAAAGCAACAATCTCATTGTTGATTAAAACCAACGCTCATCAGTGTTAGTTGATAATTACATGTTAGAAATTTATGTTTTTGTCTGATTTTCAGTTGATGAGAAGTGGAATGGATTAAGTTGGTGATATATTATCTACTTGTATCTTTAAATATGAAATATATCAAACAAAGTGTTTTTATCTTCAAAATGTAAATGTAATCTTTCAATTGACTCTTTTTATTCTTCACAAATTTGAAAAATGATTTGTGATAACGATTATTTCATATGGAGACAAAGTTAATTACCTTGAAATTCAGAAATAGGGAGACATGTTTCTTACATGGTTTCAAAGATCAAATAAATGTTATACAAATCCTAGTTATCAATTTTACATCAGGTAAAGTTTTTGAGTAGATGAAAATCTATGGTTATGGATATATGAGGAGTGTGGCAGAAATCAACAAAGACTTTAATTATAAAGATATGAAAACAATATATTTTTTGCATGTCACCAGAGTAATATTTAGGCTTGAATGCAAAATTTGAAGTTTTTGATAAAGTGTGAATATGTCAGTTTGGGAATGACACGATTTTTTCTAGCGTATTGTGTAAACCTTCGTGATTTTATATAAAGATTTTAAGTCACATTTTTCCATCATGATAAGATTGGAGACTGGTTGCTAATTTTATTACTTGATGACTTTTCTATGGTTGTAGTCATTTAATTGTTCCTTCTCTAGTATATTGAGATTGCAAACTGTGTACGAGAATTGCAAATGATTGTAGATAACTTTGATAGAGTACATTAAATGTTACAAGATTTATTAAACAAAATCATGGCGGATTAGTTGTAGGTAGCGTTTTTGAGTAGTGCGCAAATACGTTTATGATTAGTGTACTGGAATCTCCGATTTGCAAGAGTTGCGACAAGAATTGGTCATGAGTAGCAAGGGTAGAATGCAACCTTTCAAAGTAGGGAAATGTAGTGATCTCCAACCCTAGTGCTCATTTTTATGTGAAATTGGTAATGTTCCAGCCCACGAGCTTTTCTCACCAATGCTTTCTTTGAATGATATATTACATGCGCCTGGAGCAGAATTGTACTGTTCTAATTGGGATTCTCCGTATCTCTAAATGAAATTCTACTTGTGAAGTGTATATTTTTTACACCGATGATGATGATGATTTGTATGTCTAAGGTTTCTCCAAAGACGTTCATTGTATTGGTTTGCCATCTTATTCACGTGGTAAGGAATTTGGCATAGTACAAGGTGTTTGTAAAATAAAATAAAATTCCTAACTCTTTATCAATATAAAGAGCATATTATAAATATATTTTTGCGCTGCTGATGCCGGAAAAGAACATGTTAGACGGTTAGACCATGAAGGTTGTACCTTAAATCGAAGATGTTCTCTAAAATGTAACTGACTGCCGAACAACATAATAAAGAAGGAAAGATTTATTCTGGAAATTTTTCCTAGCCGCGTGCATATGCTACATGTTTCAACGGGGACGAATGACATACAAAGATGCGAAGTCCGATCCAACTTCCGCCAGAGAAAATCTGGACCTTTTCGCTGAAGGCTATTTGCAAGCGAAGAGTGCTGGCAGACAGGGTTAGGTCATTGGCCCACAAGCGAAAGAAGATCAAGCGTCATACGCTGACGAAGGCAGATCTTATCCCCACAAGCCCACTCGACCGTTGGCAGATGTCGGGAGATGCGGACAAAGACAGTGAAGTGGAAGGAGCCGTGACTTAGAAGAGCGAGGAGACCACTCCACGTCAGCAGAGCCTCAGAGCTTTGTCATTCAACTCGTATAGTCGGTGACCTACGGCCCGTAGGTCACCGACTATACGAGTTGCATGGATGGGCATGCCGGTGCTCGGTTCCCGTAGGGCGTAGCTGCTACGCCCTTGGGCGGAAGAAAGTGAGGGAATTTTGTGACTTGTGACCCGACTTCGAACACGAGTTTAACATTGAAGCGTGCAAATCTACATATACCCACAAGATGGCGGCCCCAACAATTAAGCGACAATGTGTAAGGTTCAATGGAACCATGACCATGACACAAATTCATACAGAAACCAATTAGGCTATTTTGACGACGAACAAGTGCGTGTGCGTGTCATCCTTGCGCAGGGGCCATGCTAATCTAAACAAGGAGGATGATCTCGTAGATCTTCGTTGAATCTCTCCAATCCATTAACCAGCATGAGAGCCATGTGGCTGAAACTTCCTCCTCATATGGATTTAGAACTCGTTCCAGGGCTAGGACCCAAAAAATGGGTCATGAGAAGGTTTATTCTAGAAGGTAAGGCGTCGTAAACCAGGAGAATCAGTGTCTCCGTTTGTTAGATTTGATGTCATCCACCACCGCGAATACCAAACCGAATTCCGGAAAAGGCAATTTTCTGAATTTTATCCAGGACCAGAAGACCTTTGTCTCTAAGGAAAACCGACCACTTTGATCATTTACGTCCAGGAGTTAACTTGGTATTGATTAACTTCGATACTTGTGACTTAAACAGCTATATTAGAAACGCTGGTAAAATGACATTATGATCTATGGACGTAACATCAGACATAAACAGACTGAACGTATAGATACCTAGTTCAGGTATCTATACGTGTGGGTTGAATTCTAGTTTTGAATAATGATTGTTTTGCATAACACAAGAATAAAGGTACCAATGGTATCTAGTAAAAGTTCCTAGCACCTCCAAGACAAACTGAGAGGAATTCCTTCCACCTTATAGAAGAGGAGTCTAGTACTTTTGAGAAAGATTAGGAACATGAGTAGACTGAAATATTATCATCAAATGCAGCACATCACCATGGCAGTGCATAGAGGTAAAACGTAGGAGTTAGATGAGTTAATCAAGAGCTTGGAATAATAAAGACTGACAGAAGTCGCCAATGAAGAGGAAGCATATTATCTTGTGGATTACTTGTAGATATCCCATATATACTAACCTTCAGCGACAGTCCCTACAGGGATATTCAGCCAAACAACTTGAATGGGTCCCTATGTCGGATGTTGAGACATGGCTAATTCTGTTTCGATCATACTGGCAAATATTCCATGGTATGCTCCTTGTCCATATGGCAAGGATCACGCCACGAAGGAGGACTATATGTACTACAAGCTTGTCACCCTCCAAGTGCGTGTTACATGTGAGGGCGATTGGTCTCCTGAGGCCACAACGGCGGCATCGATAGATGACACATGAACCCACCCATGTCCAGCCACTGCCATAGGTCCGGACACACGTGGAATGTAATCGATCGGCCACCACAACCAACGAGGTTACCGAGAGCGGCATCCGGTGCCCGGAGAAGTTCTGGATGTGCTCTGAGTATAACTCGGCTGCTTCGGTCAGCGAACGAGTAGAGAGTAAATATTAACGAAGCAGCGAGTAAACAGATTTTGTCAGCTGACGATCAGACGATCGATGCACTCTGAGGACTTCCGAACTGAAGAAGCATATGCATCCCGGCTGTGCTGAGCTAGTTGCAGTGTAGTCATCAAATATCAAACCGATGTTCTTGGTCCGAAGACTTTTTCAAAAAAGCACACAGATCGATTTTACGTCAGATGCAGATTTGAGATCTTCTGCTCGAATATCTGCTGCGAAATCATTGAGGGCTGTTGTGACACCATTCAAGATTCTGGAACAGGGAAGATTGAACTGGATCTATAAAGAGGTTAGAACGTCGGACACTTTCATCTAGGATCAAATGACCTCGTGCTCAGAGACTGTTCTGAATTTGCAACACATGGCATGGACTGTTGTTCATGTGTTGTTGGTCTTTTCCTCACGAGAACTAGCGCCTCGGAGTTCAGGTCCAGCAGGAATGAAGATAATCGTACACCAATGTCATGAAGCTGAAGTACTTTACGTCGTCAACGATTCTCTGCACAGTGTTGAGATCTTTGCATGGCCACAGCTCACCACTTCCGCCATAACTCTAACTTTCTGTTCTTTTCTGTGCCATTGACATTGCCGTATACGAGTACAGCTTGTGCAATATCTCAGTACGGGGCTTTTGGCAGAAGTGCTGGCTTTCATGCATATACAGCAGACCAACAACTGTTCCTGCAAATAAAACCCGTGCTTTCCTTCATCCTCCTCATACTAGCTCTCCTGCACGGTTGAAAGAATCCAACAAGTTGCTCCTTGTCCCTTCCACCTTCAAAATCGTGTTCCATGCACCGGGTACCTTTCTTTTCCTACTCACCTCTAACTACGGTATTACCTGAAGTTGACGACAGTGGACAATCAAACATCGTCCCATTTCAATCCATGTGCAACGAAATGATTATCCTCATCCCTCTTTGATTCGGCAGGTTCAACTGTCTCAGAAGGCATCGGAGGTTCATCAGCTTAAAAACCCTCACAAATATCGAAGTCTTCAGTTTCACTTTTACCAAACCTTTGAGAGAAGAGGGATTTCAAAAGCTCGTTTCTGAACAGTGCAGTTCTTAAGAGTTTACATATGTATGAGTTTCATGGCAGGCCTTCCACAGCAGAACCACGGATGAAAAACCACTCCAGGGAAAGTAGTAAGTTCCATCTTTGCACTTCGAACAAGCAGGTTAAGGGCAGGACCTTACCGGTCGATCAGTACCCAGACTTGCATCGCAGAGCACACAGAAGATAAACAGATGCTTCGACTGTTACTATTCTGCGCACAAGCAGTCAGAGATTGTATTCATTTCGCGTATCACTGGATGACGACAATACGTCGTTGGTGAGTTTTGGTTTTCTTCGAATCTGGAATCGTAGTAAGAGACTTTCTATTTTAAGATTGGAGTGAACTTCGTGTAGCTCATACTCACTCCCTATGTCCAACTGTCAACTTTACTGGATAGTAAAGTTGAAGTGCTGTTTGAGGAGGTCCCTAAAGTACGACTTTTTGGCGATTTGGTGAACTGGCTAAACATGTACAGTTTTACTCCATACATTGAATAAAAACTGAAGAAGCAACAAGACTATCTCCACAAGCAAGCATGGATGAGTTCCAAATTAGAAGAAACACCACAAGATATATACAAGATCTATATCGTTCCCTAAGGCTCTGAATTTGAGGCGTCTATACTTCAAGTTGACCCTGAGTAGATTGGAAGTCTAAATGTTGTCAAAAACTTCGTCACAAGTGGAATCCAAGCGAAAACTGCTGATTGGATCCGGTATATTTGCAACATACTAGAAAGAGGTGAGCATACTTAACATGAAAATATTAAATCAACCTCAACCACTGCTGGCATACATTCCAATTTCTATCTTTTCGACTACTTCTACAATCCCCATAACCTTCAAGGAACACTGATTGATAACTACAGTTAGTGACTGTTCGGCAGTCCAAACCAACACAGCTGAAGTTGAACAGCAGCCTTATAATGGGTACTACCCATGGCCAAGAAAATTTGATCAGGTAAGCTTCCATCAGAGACCTAGAAGTACAAGCATCTAGAAATGGTGGTGGAGAGTCTAGTCACAGGCGCTACATGCTCAAGGAGAGGAAGTGTTAAATGATGCATGGGGAAAGTTGATATGCTCATGAAAGAGAGACAAGATGTAGAAACAAGTGAGAAAAGGAAGTTGCAAGTGCAACAAGGCAACGTGGTGCCTTCTTATTCATAGTTGCAAAATCGGTGAATCTAACTAGAACTTGACATGCCTTGTGTCAGTCTGCTATGCTAGGCCAGAACTACTAGAAAGCAGCTCGACACCTTTATCTAACATCTTACACTACGGTAACAAATGTCGACCAAATATGTGGCTCCTTGTAGTAGGAATTTTACAAGGAACTAATGAATGACAATTAGAATCCCTATGTGACTCTTAAGCAGAAGCGGTTGAATGTTTATATTGTTATACAGGTTATACAAAGTGAAGTCGAATGGTGTCGATGTGTATCGCACCAAAACACCTGACACAATCTTACAGCTTTGGCTGGAGATCGCCCTCATTCCATGCCCCGCTCTGTTCCATAAAGTGCAGCAGACCTCCCAGACTCACTCCATAGCAGGATCTGGTCCACCCCAAAGCCACCCAGCCAAATTTATCCTGCTCTGAAAGAGAAAACCACATACGCACAAAAATGTATTGAGCATGGAAGCTTTTCTCACGTCTCGTGGTAACTCACCGGGTGGGTGAGGATCTCCACAAGTATCAAAAGGTTTCCCTATCGTGCAATAGAAGAGTAGCAAACTTCGTTTGAACTGCCAAACTGAATGAGGTTACTCGTGCGTATCAATCCATCAATCACTTGATCAATCGAGTCGTGCGCATCGATCCATTAATCTCTCTTAGCGGAGGACGGTCGTGCACTTCCTGGCTCCGGAGCTCTAGCTGAACTAGGGCGGGCGCTTTGTGGTTCATTATCCCTGTAAGACGAGGCCCCATTGCCATCGAAGTCCGGTCCACCGTGAGCGCCTCCTCCACTGTCAATCTCCCGCTTCTCGAACGGGATATGCTTCTCGTCCCCTCCCTTGCCCATCTTACTGAAGAAGCAACCCATTCCGCGAGATATTTCCGCTAATGCTGCTTCTTGCGGATTCCACTCTCGTTCTCGCGTCGGTCTTCTTCTCAATCTGCAAGTCGATCGATCAATACTCGGAATTTCAGAGAAGTCTTTCCTCACGACAGAGCTCTGAACCCTATGGCTTCCCAGCTCTGCGTGATCCTCTGTCTTAACAAAATGGCCACTGGGCATTTATATAATACGTGGGAGGCGCTGGCGAAGGCGAAGGGGCATCGACTGATGGAACGGAGCGAGAGGGGAAGAGGAGAGTTGTGCTCAAGGGGAGTCTGGCAGCTTGCGCGGATATGCTGGCGAGGGCGAGCAAACATGTGCAGAAGTTGAAGAGCAGATCCCAGCGTCCAGCCCCTCCTTCATCGCAGGCGATGCTTCTGTCGCAGCTTCATCGGGCCGAGAGTCGGGACTGCGAATGCTCTTGGCCCATGCCACCACATGGGCCACGATGTCTCCAATCCCCATCCGCACGGCCACATCACCGGCAACTCTCTACGTGTGCACGAATCGCTGCTAGGATTTCCCCGTCTCTGCGACCGACATTCGTGTCCTTCCCATTGCGCCTGGACCTGCGCCTCGTTCTCCTTGCCTCCTCCCCCTCCTCCTCCTTCGCACAGAGCTGTGACTCGACGATCTCACGCCTACAGCAGACATCTCCCTCCTCCGGTCATGGCGTGGGGAAAATCCCGACAAATCCCATGCTTGCAGCAATAAAGCGGCCAAGGCAGCTGAAGAAAAGCAAAAGGGCCGGGGTACATTTGCCAGTCCGAATTGAGCGAATGAGCGGATCGAGCAGGGTTTTGGGATAAGAGGGTTTTGGAATCCGAGGTGTCCCGAAGATAATTGAAATTCATCATTTTCTTACAAGATTCGATGCCACTCGTCTCGACGATGGGGTCAGTGTGTGACGAGACGAGGCAAAGCAGCGCAGCGCAGGGAACCCACTGTATGTCGCCAGCATCCCGCGAGGGAGGGAGGGAGCGAGGGAGAGACAAACAGACCACGGATCGAGGGAAAATGCAACAATACCATCGGAAATGGATGGCGCGTGCGGCCAATTATCTGTCCCCAATCCGGTTTCTATGGGATGAATCGAAGTGAGCACATGCCTCGTGGGCACGCGCATGCAACTCTGCTCCCAAACACTCTCCACTTCTCTCGTTTCACCTCAGCGCATTGTCTCCGGCCACTCCCGGCATCTTTGACTCCATTCGCTGCTGTCTCAGTCCTCCGTTGACAGCTGAAGACGTGAACTTGTGATGAAATTCAACTCAATGTCCCTGAGACCGATCCGTATTATCGTAAAGAAGTCTCGGTTCACGACAGTTCTGTTAATTGGGTCCTAGAGGCCACTTCTCATTTCGGCGCTTATTGTGCAGAGAGACTTTTGACACCAGTGAGTTCAGTCCAGGCTATCAATTTACTCCTGTAGGAAAGTGATGAGTGGTGTTGAGGGCTGTGATTGATCAAAAGACTTACTAGAGAAACGACCATCTCAGTCCGAACTGCATCCACAAAGACGACATCAAGTTTCTCTACTTTCCTCAGTAGAGGCGGACGTCCGCGCCTTTGAGCACATGTCAAGCTAACTTGGCACAGAAACAGACGAGAAGGGAGCCTTCACACTGAAGTAGTCCGTAAATCTCATTCACATGTACGATTCATGATGGGTGAGACATTTTGATCAATAACAGGAAATCTCGACATGTATCTCGACAATGCTCTTGACGAGAGTAGGAGATATAAAATGTACATCACCCGAGAGATCGATCGCTCCCGACAGTCCCAATGAACCAACAAGATTTTGTGCGGCAATTTCAGGCTTGGCGGAGAATACACATGTGGAGTTGTGAAATGGTTTGCGTAGTTCACACAAGTTTCCTGAATAGCCAGGAAAACAATTTGCCAACATTGTTGTTCCACGTGAAGACACCGGCCCTTATTTCATGCGTGCTCTTCTTCAGGAACACAAATCTAAGGACCATGACGATAACACTATCACTAGTTGCTCTGCATTGATTGGTCATTTCATTTGAATGCCAGCTTGAATACTAATGTCCTTGTAATTAGTCTTCGACAGTACTAGGGGATTTGATATCAGCTTCAGTGACAACGAGAGCTAAAAAGACAGTGTTCTAAAATAACCTCTCCCAACAAGTCGAGTGACTCTCCTAACATCTAATAGGGGCAGCCATCAGACAATCCATGACAAACATGGACACTCTACCTAATGCCGCAGATATCTCATAAAATTGACCCTACCTCTATCGGCTGAACCTGCCCCACGATATAAATGCCGAATATATCGGACCTGTATTGAACATTCTATGTCCTGTTCCATTTCGGAATCGGCTTCTCAGTAGCTCTCGACGCCCCATTCGAGGAAACACCGTGGCGTTCTACCTCTACGAGCTCTCGCAGATCTTCGAGGTCTAATGTGATGTTCTGGATGGCGGCTGTAAGGTTGTCCAGAAGCCTATCTTTTTGCACTTCAGCCCACTCTTGAACTTCAGCAGAATCGCGATATTCTTGCGGGGAGCATTTGGGAGCCAGAGTTGCGTGCCATCTTTTGTAATCGGCATTTACTTCACCCATTCTGCATCGTGAACAAACAATTAAATAAGGACACGACGCAGAACAGATCACATTTCCACGGAGACGAGAACAATCCGACACAGACTATTTCAGACGAATATGACAGGACTAGGAAGCACTCTTAAGACTCCGAATCACAAATGAGAATATGTCCGCACTGTCTAAGACTTGGACTGGCACAAAGAACTGAGACAGGAAAAGACCTGCTGTCTACGAAGTGAATACACTCACCTGTCGAGAATTCTCCTCATGTTCTTCCTCTCACTTGGATGGTAGTAAACATCCATGACGCCTTCCCTACGCACGACGATTTCCTCCACCCGACCGAACTTTTGGCACCTTTGTAGAATCAAGTTTTCAGACGCATCAGCACCAATGTTTGAAAGTCTAACTACAGTTGTTAGAATCGGCTCGCCGGTGGTTATTCGACACCAGCGACCTCCCAAGTATACCCTGTTTGAATTTAAAGCGCTGTCTCGAGCCTCCTCCGTCTGCGTAACGAACAGGTTGGACCACATCAGCGATGCAAGATTTTTGGACAGACACTCATTACTGTACTTCTATAAGAACGAAGTGACCGATATACTCAGTGGTGAGAGGAACTAAGACACGGAATCCACAGAATGTATTCAAGGTTCGCCTACTAACCCATCGAGATGGTAGGTTTCGAGGTTTACTTGCAGATAAAAAAATATTTATTTGCGGTTAATGTACCTTAAATTCCACTTGAGCGGAATACGTTCCACCTTCTTCGCGTCCGAGCTCTGATCGGGCAATCTCACCGTGAGCTGACATCATCTTCTCGATAGCACTAATAGGCATTGGATATGGCAAACCTTCTACGGCGACAAAACGAGAATTCCTTTCTGGCACTGATGGAGTGCGCACAGCAACATCACTGCCAGTTGGGGAATCGGTACGCCTCAGACGAGTTAGTATAGGAGTCCTAGCCCCATTGAGAGGTCTACTGTTAGTGAAAATTCTCCTTGATGGATCTACCACCGGATTCCGTACACTCGTCGGCCTGCCTTCGGATCTCCTAGGACCGGAGCAAGGTTCTGTAATGACAGTAGAACCTTTGATAAAAACCTTCTCTTTCCTCAACGCTTTGCTCAACCCTTCCGGTGTCTGCGGGAAGATGACATGTTAATTAAAATGGAACAAATCGAAGCTTCTATTGAAATTTACCTATGCACTTATGTCCTGGCATCCAGCGTATACATATCCGCAATTCATATGAGTTGATAATATTCCACGTAACAGCACAGAAAGAGCTAGGCATGGTGTCATTGGCAGAATTTGCTAAAAGTCAGCTAGACACCACAAAGCAACCCAAAAAAAAAATTGTTGAAAAACAAAACGAACGTTGAATCCATGTAACAATGCTCAGACCTCACTGTAACTTAGAAGAACAGAACTGATCCTTTTCTTAGCCTTCAAGAAAGGACAGACTAGGTTCAGTCATGGAAAAAAAAGGACCACCTGTAGGCTAGATCGGATTCCATCTATACAAAACAGCCCAAGGAATACGACAAAACGAAACACCATGCCCAACAGACCTACTTTAACAGAAGGCTTGGATGTGGATTACGTACCGAGAAGTCTACAAACCCGTAAGTGAATCTTAGACCAGAACCCTTAGGCTGCATGGCCTGCGCTCTCACGATCTCTCCGCAATCTTGGAAAGCAGCCCTAAGATCTGTCTCAGTGGCAGATAAAGGTAAAAATCTGATGAAGAGTCCATGACTCTCCACTGCAGGAGGCGTTGAAGAAGGTGCAGGTCTGGAATGATGGTGATGTGGAACAACGACGGGGCCTGGAGCATCATCTGATTCTTCAAAATCATCACCTGCCAATTCATCTATGTCCCCATCTTCTTCCAAGTCGGTATCATAACTATCAAAGGTCACTGGAGTTGGTGACCTGGCCGCCGGTTGGGGGCTTTCCTCCTTGGCTTCCAGAGAAGCATCTTGTTGAGAGCTACCGAGGTTGCGCAACTTTCTCCAGAGGCCCGCGTCACTTGCAACTTCACCCGAGCTGCGGTTAGATTTTGCGTCACTGTTCGGAGAAGAATCGTCAGGAAGGTAGCCAACAGGTGATTCCAGTTCCTCTTCATCGCTGCTCAAGTCACTAGTACTAACGGCTTCCACTTCCGTACGACCCAATGAACCGACTGTTTCATACTTGAGAACGCCTCTGACTTCCGGAGCTGTTTCTAGTTCTACTGAAGAATCGTCGATCTCCTGGGTACTTAAAGATGCTGCTACGCCACTGCCCGATTTGGAGGTCAGCTCATCCAGAATGTCTTTGACAATGACACGACTCCCACCCGTCTCCTTCAGAATAGCAGTGAGGCTCGGCCACTTTCCTTCATGAGAAGCTTTGTGCCTGCGTTGACAAACCATGACTCTCAGCAACGAACTTCGCTGGGAGAATCTTATCATCTAAAGTAAAATTTACAACTCGAATGTCTTCAATCAAAGAGAAAAAATGAGAGGAACAAACCTCAATACAAAACTTTCGACAAGGACATATCTCTCTGCCCTCGAGAGCCTCTCTCCTTTCTTCTTGTTCAAGTCAGAGGATTCTTCTAACGCTGCAGCATGGGCGATGGATCTCGACAATCTCGCAGGTCTAAAGCTCTGTTGCACTGCCATGTCGTCCCGAATTGCCCCAAAACGTTAGAGACGCAGCCAGAAGGAGCGTTCATCGGACATCAACTGAAAACTAACTCACCAGCCAGGGCATGTTCCACATTTCCTCTTAAGTCTTATGCTGTATAACTGGACGCCCTTTACGATAATAATATACAGTTTTAACGCAGATATCAATTGTAAATTTCCTCCTTTTTGATTTTGGGTGCAATGCAGGGCATCATACCAGTGCCTTTCACCATTCAGTCTAGAAAATCAAAATCCATAGAAGGGACATAGCTAGCTCATAGTCCCGCTTCAACCGAATGCACATTTAGCCGCATCATTAGCAGATGAAAGCAGATTAAGGAGACAAGCCCATCTCCATGACGGAAAAGGAGCACACTCGTTTCAAAAAACTCTTGCGTACTACCTCAGCTCGAGCACACATTTCTACGACACTGATGGACCGAAGACGGCAATTCCAGTTATCTAAGCAGATCGGGGTACACAAGCAGTAGTAAATCAACAAACGGAATTCATCGAACAAATGAGCAGAAGTGGAGAGGAGACGAAAGCAGACGCCAAACTGAATCACACCAAGCGAAAGAAATCAATTGCGCAAGTTGAAATCGAGCTGGCTTGCACTCACCCAAGGGCTCAAAAGTCGGGATGTGGGAGCCGGTGCGAGAAACGGAAACAGAGCTGAGAGAATGCAGCTTACGGAGCCCGGCAAAACTGTGAGCCCAAGCTCGAGAAACGGCCATGATGTCCCGTGATCCCACCACTCCTCCAACTCCTAAACCCAAGCTCACGATATGCACCAGCATTCTGATCCGGTCCTCAAACAACAACCGCAGAGATCGCAACGCATACTGTCCACCATGCTAAGCGCCTACCATAGCCCTGCCCTTCGCTTCGCTGCGCTGCACTGCGCCCCTGCTCACGCAATTTTCCTCGATCCAATCATGAACATCTGCCCTTCCTTCCGGTCGGGGCCCCTGCGAGCGAACCCTGCAAGCGCAAAACCCTGCGAATTCCACCTAAACCCCACAGAAGCTCGCGACCTGTGACAGAATTCGACATGCCCTGGCCCCTGGGTCCTCAGCTCAGCGTACCTTCCGTGGCCAGGATTAGGGTTTTGGGGTCGCAGATCCGCGAAACAGACACCAGCGCAACTTCATCCCCTAAAAAGCAACTGTCTCTGTGTGCTACAAGAACTTGGATAGACGGACTTCCAGAGTCTTTCTTTCGCTCCTTCCTTTTTCCCCTTATCCCGCATCCTTATCGGACGCTGGACTGTGACGCTGACAGCGCCCCTCCACCACGATCATTTACGGTTCACATTTCTGCACTGTATTTTATGGTGAACCCGATGGGCTCGCCCCGCTCCCTGGTTGACTCCAATTTCTGCCGTGCTCGTCCGTGGCTTTACAGTTCCTACTCGATAGCGAGCTATCCTTTTGTATTTGTTGGATCCAGGGCAAATCCTTTAACCTCGATCAAAGAAAAGTATAATCGGATCGAGGTTCCTCAAAAGCGCTTGCTTTCTGTAAATCGGCCTCTCCCCTTATCGGCTCTTCATGCCGAACGCTTTCATAATTCGCAAATATTTTTGCACCTTTATTGGTCACGATTTATTTTCATGAAGCGAGTGGATCGGACTATTTTCCCCAGTTTCATTAATACGTGGAAATCCTAATACTTATCTACCTGATTCTTGACATGCCTGTGATGCATGTCTAATTAATCTTTGCACAGTTATTGAATTTTGAAACGATTATTATCTCGTTGATAAGTGTTTAGGTTTCTTATATAATTTACTTGGCCCATACATTCATCTTCTTCTAAATCACAAACAACGCATTTTTATACATTTTAATCCTGTATGCATAAAATAAAATCGACACGGTTGAATTACTCATTGACAGCACGGAACCCTGATTCATAAAACTCATGTTCTTAATTTTATAATCCTCAAAAGTTGTCAATGGGTCAAATAATGCTATCTTTGAATCTTATCTTTCAAAGATCAATTGCTTCACATTTATCTTGTGGAAATAATTCTATAAGAGAAACAACACTAAAGCGCTTTATTTATTCATTTCATTTTATTACTTGAAGCAAAGTTTACTCTTCATACCTTGTTCTTGCTATAAACTGCCAAATATAAAAATAAATTTATTTGATTCCTTATATCATCATCTGAAGGTAAATAAAGACTATGAGCTAACTTCAATCACTTTTGAATTAAACGGTTACTTGATTAACAGGAATTACCAATTTTCACATGTAGAATATATTATTGAAAATAAACTATTATATTTTTTCTGTATCAAACTGTATATTATCGGCGTTAAAATTTTCAAAATAAGCTAATTTAGGATACATGCTTTTAATTTAACAAAATGATGGACGTCGCACCACGCGAAAAATCTGGGTATCGTTATTACATCAAAGCACCTCCAGTATACTGCTCGTCAAATGAAATGTGCATAAAATTCAACATCTAAAATGAAGCTCGAATATCGTTTCCATACAAAGTACTTACTCTGAAGTCGTGGGGAAAACGAAGTCGTCATTGACTGCAGATCTGATCAAGGTAATCGCCAAGTGTATGCAGGATATTGGCACTAGGGATTTTACTTTACTACTTTGGTTGCGAAGTGGGAAGTAATGCAAAAAGGAAGGAAGACCCTATAAAGTCTTACATTGATGAAACCATGCTTCATGTACCCCATAGTACATGAAATTAGGTCCCAAAATCATCACAACGTGAAATATGAGCGTAACAAATCGGAACTAACTAGGTTCAAAGCAACATAGATAAACATAGGTGCTCTCCTCTGGAAAACTCCTCATCGCACAAGACTATCACTTCCGTAGAATGCAGGCTACGATATACAAAATAACGCTACCTGAGAACTAACTGACTGGCTTCAAAAGTTCTGAAGGAGCTTGCCACATCATCCTATCCGTCGTTCCGTTCCGCATACGTGGAATGGGACGCGGTCACTCTCGAGACGAGGTACAGGAGCTGCATGGAGGTCAAGTCAGCAAAGCAGGATGTGTCGACTGGACAGGCCTCCACATGAACGGACTGCCGACGTGTCGAACGATCTTCCCCACTCCTGCTCCCGGGACTTCTCACTGGCACCGAGATTTGACAAATGGAAATCGCGAGCAGCTGGTGCCTAGGCTCACACACGAACGATGCAGGTCCCCAGCGGCGGAGTCCGAATTCTTAAATGCTTCCTGCATCCAGCGGGATTGTTTGCCAAACGGGAATCGAGCTGGATCATGAGCAGTCCCTTCCAAACACAATCTTCTAGAGTGAATCGAGCCGCGATCAGATTGCAGCACTTGTCCAGTACGCTCGTCGGGGGTTCGACATTGGTCGTTGATTCGCTTCACAAACGTCCTTTCGTCGACCATAATCAAACGCAGAGACAGATCCACGAACAGCACGCACTCAGAGCCCAGTCGGGAGACATGGCCCAGCAAGCGAAGTTCGCCTACACCGTTGTGTACGTGCCTGATGTTCAAGAGGCAGTGGACTTCTACCAGAAAGCCTTCGGAGTGAAGTGCCGCAGCGTAGACGATAGTAAGAGGTACCGTCAAAACATGCAATATCTTCTTCTTTCTCGATTCCGAACGTTTGCATGAATGAGTTCGTTGCTTCCTCACAAGGTCGATCATTAAAGTAATGGATATAGGGTGAGGTAGCTCTAGAATCTAGGCCCTGTATTGCGCACAGGCTTCTGCCGTCAGCTCACGGCACATGTTCTCCACACACATGACAAAAGCAATCGGTCGGTAGTTTCTCCTGCAGAGTACAAATTCGCAGATCCTCAGTAGCAGAAATTTTGACATGAAAGTTTCCTCGAGCATAGGTTTTTAGGAAGAGAGAGTAGGGAGACTAGTCTCTGCACCAAATTTTTCACTAATCTGGTGATTGTCGAGGATGGTTTAATGGTGGTTGATTTTACTGTGTCTTTACTGGATAAACGTGTTGGCCTGGTTGATTTCTGATCTCTGGAGTGAATTGTCCTTCAGATGGGGAGAGATGGAGTCTGGAGCAACCACGATCGCCTTCACTCCTCTGAAGCAGCGAGAGACTAAATTGACCGGAGGTGTTCAAACCGCTGACTTATCAGAGCAACGCCACAACGTAGAGCTTTCCTTCAGTTACCCCGACGTTGATGCTGCCTTTAAGGTTAGCCCCTTCCCGTATTCATCGAAAACTTCTTCCCTCAGGGTGTGACAATTCACGGTCTCTGGATGGATGTGTAGTACATGTTCCACCGTTGACCTGCTGATACAATGTAGTCAGTCTAATTGAATTGCGCTGTGTGGAACCCTTGATAGCGAGAACAGCAAGTTCTGACAGTGTATGTGAATTCTGGAATGATGTTGACAGCATGCAGTGGAGGCCGGGGCTGTGCCAGTTGCGCATCCCGAGGATAAGGAATGGGGACAAAGAGTTGGGTACGTCCGTGACATTAACGGTGTGATGATTCGAATTGGCAGTTTCGTCGAGTCTTAATCAAACGAATAAGCCTCGACGTCTGGATGAAATCTCGTCAGCTTATCCATATGCAATTTCTGCTTCTGGATAATTCAAAGAAATTTCTCAATCGACTGGGAATTGACCGAGTAGGGAATGTTTGAGAGACTTGTGGTTTAAAAATATAGAACTCGACGCATGAAATTTAGCATTCTCTTGCAGATTTTTACTCATCTATGTTAGCAGATTGGTACAAAGCTTATTCTTGAGAAGACATAGAGCAGTGGGTAAAGTAGATCGTTACTTCCACGAATGTAGTGCGCAATGTTCAGACGAGGAGAAATCCTGAACTTGTAAAGAGAACATTGGAAAGAAAGTTCGAATTATTTGTACTTCTATAAACTGACAGTTTTGTTGCGTAATCACCTTTTTCAATATAATTTTTTTTAAAGATATTAACAAAAAATATAAAAAAAATAAATAATTATATTTTTTCATAACATCGGTTATTATTAAGATTGATTTACACTTTTATAATATTCAAAATATAAACTGGTATTTACCCTGTATACATTAACTAAGTATACATATATATATATATATATATATATATTGAAATATCTTATTTTAATTATTCTAAATATTTATAGCAAAAAACCAGAAGAATAATTAAGTTCAAAATTAATAAATTTTGTAAAATTTTAATAATATAAATGAAATATTTACTTACAAACATCGTTGAAAACTTTATCTTCTACAAACTATGTCTTACACATCAGGTAGAATTTTTCAATTGTCTAAATATCTTATTTCCTCTCAATTAATATGAAAATACATTTTCCAGATATTAAGGTTGGGAAAGTTTATGTCTGCATTTTAGGAATTTCCTTGTTTGACTCGTTTCAGAAATTCACATGGAAAAATATTCCAATATTTTTTACAATCATCTTTTAAAATTATTGTGCAATAAAAACAATGATTATATGAACAAGAAGTAATATTACTGCGACCATCTTCAAATCTTGTATAGTTAGACTGAACATACAAACTGCAAAAATATGACATTTCAAAATTCAAATCAACAACTAAAACAAGATTGTACACAAATATTTATTCCTTCAAAACAAGAATGAGTAGAATTCGAAGTTGATGATTTTTAGTACATTGAAGTAAACAATGGTTTCCATTTATACTTAAGGGACTAATACTAATTGATAAATGGAATAACTTTGATATGAAGTGCTCAAAGATCTAGAATCGGTGATACGCTAAAACTTTCACTTTGAAATTCATGAGACTCAAGCAACCATACAGTATGTATGACAATTTTTTGTTATTAAATTTTCACTCAATAGCTTCAAACATCAGAGTACAATCATCATATCCATCTAATTGCTTCAACACTAAAATCTCTAGATGTAATATGACTATGCTCACACTCTGAGTTTAAAGATTACTCCAATAGTTATAGGTGGAAGGTTTAAACTTCTAAAGATCTTAAATTTTTGCCTAACCCATAACCTTCTACTTTCACTTTGTTTCTCCGCTTCCGGTCAAAATCATTATATGTTGTTTTTGACTCTTTCTCTTGCGCCGTTTCAGAATGCTCCGTCACCACTTGGAATACCACCCGAAAGGTCATTTTACTGAAAAGTATCTTTGCTTATTTTGAATCCTCTACATTAGAAAGCCTCTGACTAGCGCGATCTTTTGGTTCTTTAATCATTGAAACTTTTTCACTCCCTTGAAACTTGTAGGAGATGATACGATGTGTTGTAAAATTTTGACTAGCACAATATGCTGCCTCTTCTTTATGTGAAACTCTATAGGCCACTTGAAACTTGTAGATGACGATATGATGTGTAGTAAATTGTTAAAAACGAAATGGATTATTCTCAATCACATCTTACATTCTTTTGTGCAATGTATCCGCTAATGCGGTTAGGTGATGAATTCCATTCCATTTCCTTGAATTTATGTAATTCGTCTGCAACCCTAAAACCTATAATCTTAAACCACCCTAAAATTACTCTCAACGAGCTTCAAAAGACGATCTCCTGATTCCTCTAGCTGGATTTGTTAATCCTTAAAGAGGTTTTGGTATATCATACTTAAGAAAATTATTCCTGAATATCAAAAAAGCAAAAGCAAACGATAGAGATTTTGCACTTTTTTCTCAAAAATGCCTTTGCAGTCTATTTGTAAGCTAGTTCTAGTCTTTGACTAAATATTCACTAGCTTTTAACACAACAATTTTGGGTTGCACAATCTTAAACTTTAAGTGAATGCATATGAACCTTATATCGCATATGGTAATGGATATACCACTTCAAATCCCGTTGCGCTCTAGCTGCTTTCTTTTCCTTCTCTTTCTCGTAGCGTTCACAACTCTGTCCTTCAATACTGTCCCAAGTATGCTCTTGATCTATCACTGATCCACAAAGCTAACGGAAGGCTTGACACCAAATGCAACCGACCAAATTGCAAGCATCTTTCCTTTCAACATGCTTATGACATTTAGGACAAGGCCTTGAAGCCAATTAACGGTTTTTGATTCATCTTTGCACTTCTTGTCTCACACTTGCCACACAAGACACGAACATGTAGAATGTGGCTCGAACAAGGAGTTGAAACAAAATATTTCGCATAAATGCATTCTATCTCACAATAAGCATTGCCATAGATCCTGATTACTTTCTCACAATGAGGAATGCAGAAGCACCAAATCACTTTCACATTGTACTCAATGTATAGTTCTAAAAGAATCTACTAATAACGATCCACAGAGTTAGATTCCTAGTACCAACCAGTCTCCAAACTTTGTCTTCATCACATATGACACCACATTGATGCTCCATGCAAATCACTCGCGACTTTGATCCTCTTTGATTTTCATGATAAAGTAGTTGTACATCCTTGCATGTAGATTCATGTTTGGAACATTGCGATGAGTTTCAAAATTACTGCTACAGTTAGCTTATGTTAGCATTGCGTTCAATTCGTTGAAGCGTTTAACCCTCCTAATATTTTCAGCTCAAAAGCGTCAATGATCTTCTGTCAAGGTTTTTTCTTGAGGAGACATCGAATGATTGAACAACTCACTGCTTCATCCAAGATGAAACAGACAGTTGGTGGTGTGGTAGTTCATCATTTTTCAGCCTTAAGTTATCGATTGCAACCAATCAAAAGTATGAACTAGAACTTGCTAAGAAATTTATTGCTTTACACCAGCTTAAGGTCTCCAAAGTGTAACCTCAAGTAAAACTTTACTTCCCAGGCCGCTTGGTACTTAGTCCCCAAACTAGGGTATGGAGTGTGAACTTTTCGATCTCTTCTCTTTCAACAAATGCTCATTGTAAACATCATTCTGGTCGACCTCAACCATCGTGTTTGAACCTCATATTTCAATTTTTTGTAGCTATAATACTAATTGTAATAGTAAACACAAAAATCTATAAACATCACGCACAGAAAAATATTCGCCTACAAAATCATACTCGGTGTACCACTCTCGGATTACATACATGGTAACAATGAGTTTTTTTATTGGAAACTTTACAAAATGTTTAGCGCATAAAAACGAAGATCTTTATTGAAAAACTTGACAGTGTGAAGTGCGAGTTGTGGCTGGCTTTTTCATTTATACAAAGTATGTGAAACCCTAGGCTTGATCGTAACTAAAATTAAAAGTAAAATTAAGTTTAACTCTAGTTATTTTAACTAGAGTTTAATCCGAGACTTCAATAGGTTGGGCTCCGATCGGGTCGAGTTCGGGTAAAATCCGGAAGTTTAGGAAAAGGAAAGGAAAAACGTAACAGTGAACTTCTTGATATACTTAATACACTTCTTGGTATATTGAGCCAGACACTCCATTTAGGATGTGACACAGGGATCGATGACGCAACCTCTCATTCCCTTCAAGTACATCTCCGCCGTTGATGTACTTCCTGCGGCTCGATCCGACCTCCCGTCCCTATCACAGCCAGCCTAACTCCGGTACTTTCCAAGACGAGTCTCGGCCGCTTCTCCCCTCGACCGCGTCATTGGGGGAGTTGAAACTACACGACTGTACACGTACTTCCGAAATTTCGTGCACTCTTGTTAATACATCTCTGCTTTATCGCCCGGGCCAATCAACGCTTTTTCGTGTGTCCGAGAAGTCTACTTCGGACCCTGTTATGTTGATTGATCTCCCAAAAGCCCAGGATGTTTCTAGGCGTACCTTTCCCACTCACAGACGGTTGCCAAGCGCTTCTCCCCTTCCCCGGGTCCGCTAAATTTTGCAGCACGAGCTCCATAGCCAAGTAGCGAGCGATGACGCCTGACCAGGACACCGTCTTAGGGTTTCGGATGTGGCCGGAAGGAGTGAGGGGCCCCGTTAAATACTGCTCTGTGACCATTTGGGTATATTTTTTTGAGATTTCTAAATAATATTTTTTATTTTTTGTTAAAAAATAACATTATTCGTTTTTATTTTCTTATATATTTTTCAAAATTTCATTCATTTTTCTTCAAACCTCTACCAATAATATATTTGGACTATCCATATGGTCAAAATGTTATATTGATGTTGATTTGAGTAAAATGAAACAAATGAGGTTTATATATTCTATGCAATCTAAAGGCTCTCAAGTGCTAGAAATCAAAATTTCAAAATATACAGACTTATTACAATTTCCGGATTATCATCAATCTGAAAGAAAGTAGAGTAATTCATTTTTTATTACTTCTCTAATTTAGTGGAATCAAGTTATGAATTATGAATCTATTTTATTTGAGTTGTTTTATTTTTCTAAATTATATTTCATACTTAAATTATTATGAGATCCCAATGGATTTGAATTTTTTTCAATAAAATTTTCAAGATTATTCAATTTAAATTTTATAATTTATTGATATATTATAATTCAATATTTATGTTGATTTATTTTTCATTCTTCATAAACATTGTATATATCTGGCAAAGCCAATAGCGAGTGAGTCCAAAATGAAGATTCGACTGTGTGTGGGCGCTATATCATGTCAACGGCTATATCACATAGCGATATAACCAGAGCAAAGTCCACAATATCAAGTATGCTCCGTTATCTCCATGGTTTTGTACACAAAATTTCATCTGGAAAATAATTTGGTCTGAAGATAAATGTTGAGTCAAAGTGTGACGTAGTGGCTATATATCAACAAAATGTGCTTTGAATACTAGCAAAGTCATCACAGTGTTCTCCTTATCTTTTCTTTCCAATCATATTAGTCAATATTCTAATCATCAATATGGATACTCTTAATTATATGCCACTATATTACTTCAAGTCACTTAGATTTTCAAGGAATATCTTTTAGCCAAAAGCTAACATGAATAATCTAATTTTTTTTATGGGTAGAATAAGTAAATGCATCAATTGAAAGAAATTGCAAAATATCACAAAATGCAAAATTGTTCATGACAAAAACAAATTGTACGCTTTATTAATTGTAAATTATTTCAAAACACTTGTTCCAAACATTAGAGCACTCAAAGTTGCAGGAGCAATAGAATGTCTTCATATACCAATCACATCGCATCCGCAATTGAAAATACATTCAACTGCCACTGCAAACCTGATATAGAAAGAACATCTTTTGCAACTGCAGTGTCATGTGTATGCACGTTAGTGCAGTTGCAGATCGACGTTGGTGTCGATTTGAGTTCAGACACGTTGGATTCGAGTGTGAGTCGGGTGACGTTGGGAGTCGGCTAACGTTGAGACGCGGAGCGTAGGCTAGGTCGACTTTACAGGTTTATATTCGTGGCGAACTCGAAGAACTGTCAGTTCTTCGAGTTGAGCCTTACGCGTCGGGGTTTTTCCCCTTAGCTTCGACTTTTAGTCTACCTACGAGTAGTGAGTTTGGCTCGACTCTTTGTGTATTTGTGTTTCGACATTTTTACTCGAAGAACTGACTGTCTTGTTTTGACGACAAGTGTGGTGCCGGAGAGCGTCCACGGTGTGTGTACATGGCGAATTCGGTGCTGAGAAAATGTGGAAGGATTTGGACGTGAGAGCAGACAGAGCGCGGCACGACGATACACTTCGATCAGACATGTGATTCCGTCTGACCGCTGCCGACGCTTCATGTGCAACAGATGCAAGGACCGGGGTGTGAATTTGTGCTTGACTAGCTAGCTGGAAGAAATTCGAAGACGAGTGGAATCGAACTCGATGGCATGAAGTGCTTGCTGGCTGAAGGAAATGTATGTGCGCCTTGTAGTCCATGAGTACACGGTCCCTTCGTCATCACTTCGCTCGACCGAAGTACGATTGCCTTTTAAGCTGTGACAGTTCACCGAAAGAGAAGACGATGGCCGAATCAGCTTAAATTCAAACGCGGCTTTCGGGCGTTCGGCCTATCTAGCTGCAGTCCTCTCCCGCGAATGAGCGGAGAGTGCGACCGACAGTTTCGATCCAGAAGAAGAAGAAGAGAGGAGGGAGAGGAGGTCGAGCTCGGCTCCGGAGCTCTTGCTGCGTACGTATGCCTCTTGATTGAGGCGCTGCCGGGGGCTAATCGAAGCACCGCTGCACAGGACCTTGCAGGCACGGAATGGATGAGCTTTGATTCAAAAATTATCCGAGCTTTAGGTGTTTCGAAGCCCTCGCATATCCTTGGTAGCTGGTGCGGGGTCGAGCCGAGCAGGGCCTCGCGTGACAGGTCCAACCGATATCGAGCTCTCTTGGGTTTTTGAAACTCGAAGAAGTTCGTTCGGGGCAGTCTTTGTGCTGTTTTAGTTTGTTACTTGCGCCTTCGAGCCTGCCTTCTTCCGGGTCTTCGTCGAAAACGTCATCTTTGCCTCCGCGGCAGGGGTTTGTGAACTCCTTCGGTCTTCACACTACATCTTAATGTGTATGAATGACATACGATGGCCAAGCTTCTCGCAGTGAGAAGCGATCCCAATATTTGACCCCCCTAGTGTCGGCTCACACGTGAATCATGGACTCCTCAACTGCCAACTGCGCCATTCGGATGCGTAGAATCAGTATATTGTAACCGGTGATGATCTGGAATGAAACAAAGCCGCGCAGTTGTCGATGGACTTCCTACTTTTGAGCGTGGACTGAAGGCGGCAGTCAATTGGAATAGGTGTTGACTACTCTCTCGCGAACACTTATTGGTCCAAAGGGTTTCTTGCTTTAATTTTTGTCATCACCTCTTAGCGGATTGGGCACCTTCCTTTGGTGCAAATTTATTCATCCAAGGGACAGGTCAAGCGGTGGATGAGGATTTGCAAGACGTGTACTAGAGATTATAATGGAAGGGGGCAGTAGACTTGGACGGGGCGGTACAGGACCAAGTGCCAGCGCAGAATTCTACCTACCGAATTATCGGCTCAAAATAAACTCTGGGTATAGGTTCTTTTGGCAAGGTGAAGATTTGAGCGTAGAATAGAAGGTCATGTTTTGCTCCATCTTGCATCATATACATCTGGTTGATTGGGGATATCTGTAGTATATCAGTCACTTGAAGCTTATTTTGCTTATATTATTGGGGCGTTTAGTCTAAGTAGAGACCAAGAATATGTTGTAACGGTCAGATTCAGCGCAAACTCTTTTGCCCTGCCATTTGTGGTTTACCTTTCAACTACTCTTATTATTTCTTTTGATTTGTGAAAGGGAGAAAAAAAAAGGGAAAAAGAAAAGAAAAGAGAGAAAAAAAAAGTATTTTTTTGGAGAGATTGAGGATTTGCACTCGGTCTCATTTATTATGATTTTTCAGTTGTGAAAAAAAAGAAAAGTTTTTATCGTTATTACTTTTCCTCTGGGAAACAGTTAGGTATATAGGCTTTCTTTATGTTCTTTGTCCCTAGTGACAGTGGGAGGTGGAGTTATGAGGTGGAGTTGTGAGGCGCAGTACTGGACACCTCGATGTGGAGACTCCCTTGGCGACTTAGTGGAAGAGGTGACATTGTAGGCGTTGAAGGCGGAAGGGTCGATATCATCTTTGCGACGGGATGAGCGAGATAGCGTTGCAGGCGCGAGAGGCGGAGGATGATAGGAGGCGATGGAGTTCGACTCGGGGTCGCGATGCGAGGCGATGTCCCGTGTGTTGTGTTGTTATGTGCTGTGTTTCATTTCGGCTAGAGAGTCGTTGCTAGCCGTTTTTCTTGTGTTTGGATCCTCTCCAGTCTGGCTTCTTGATGCGCGCCCATGTCTGGGTTGACGTTGATTTCCGGAGTAGTTTTACTCCAGTGTGTTGTCGATAGTGCGGCTGGATTTGATCACCGGCGCCTATCTTTGTTTCTCTCATGGTGAGACTGGAGTGATGACCAGTGGACCAGGAGAGTCTTCTTGCGGTGATGACATGTTAGGTTGCCCATACCCATAGTCAGTAGGGCTAGAGCAGGTTAGTGCAGGGACGAGGGTAGGTGGAGTTGTGGCAGTGGTGCCGATTGGTGAGTCATTCATCACGGAGGAGTTTGGGGGTTCCGTTGAGGACCGTGGAGGATTTACGCGGAGTGGGTTGAGGTATCGGCTACCTCATCCTAGCGCATCAGTGGTTGTAGAGGCACGGGGTGTGGCAGATAGCGGATCTTTGGTGGTGATATCATCTAGGGTCCCACACTCGTGGACTGGGGACATGGACGGTATGTACGGGGCCATGAAGGGCCCACGGCGGTACTCTGGTGCAGTGGGCACCATTGAGTTGGATGATTTCATCCAGGAGTTTGACACGTGGTGCGATATGCAGTTCTTGCGTAACCCCACGTTGTTTACACCCTTCTTTGCATGGAAGGGGTTGTTTCAGCATCTGGAGGGGCCTCCCATGGATGACTACCATGAGTTTGGGAGAGAGTATGCTGTCGAGATTGACGCAAGGAGGCGTCATTGGTCTCCAAACTATACGTCGATCACCCAGGGTGGTGTTGGTACCAGTGGAGGTGCGAGTGGTAGCATCACCGATGGTACTAGTGGAGCAGGTATCACCAGCGGTGCTGTTGGCGTTGCCAGCACGAGTGGAGATACTACTTGGGTACCTTCGTTCAGCCCCATTCTTGAGTTCTTCAAGAGGTTGAGGAAGAACTATCAGGGGGTGAGGACGGAGAAGTTGAGGAGTCTCCAGGAGTTTGAGCGGAAGACTGGTGAGAGTCTTCGGGAGGCATACACGCGTATGCGGCGGTTGATCTCAGTTACTCACGGTGTAACTGAGGCACAGGCGGTCCAGTATTGGTACAGGATACTGGACAGAGAGCTACGGCGGAGGATTCGGGATGCTACCCTCTTGAGCGATGCGTCACCGACATTGGCCTATGTGTTTGCTCTTTCTGAGAAGATTGAGCTTAACATAGTGGAGGAGAGAGTGGTGACTTCTTCATTCGCTAGAGACGTAGCCACTACCTCTCGTGTCCCGCAGAGCACGGTACAGTCTAGACCCTTTGGTGGTGGTAGTGGTGGGGGTCGCGGAGTGCAGACACGACACCAGACAGCCGCTAGAGATACAGGGGCACGTGCACTAGTGCCGTCGTTTGCTGGCCAGCAGCAAGGACCAGCATGTTGGACATGTGGAGGGGATCATTGGCGGAGAGATTGTCCCCAGGAGGCCGGAGGTCAGAGTTCACAGGCTAGACCCCAGTCAGCACAGGTGGTGTGTGACCACTGTGGTCGAGCAGGTCATACTCGAGATCGGTGTTTTGACCTTCATCCAGAGTTGACATCTGGTGGTAGAGGTCGTGGTGGTGATGCTTCTCGAGGTCGAGATGGCCGTGCTGGTAGAGGTGCCGGTGTAGTTGGACGTCTTGTAGCGAGTGCTACTTCGGCCACAGAGAGCGCGATGGCTGCTCGTATTGAGCAGTTGGAGCAAAGGCTTGCTGCTATGGTGAGTTCTGGGGCGAGCACTTCCACCTCTTACAAGGAAGAGGATTTCCCTTATCTAGCGAGTGCAGCACAGGTGGAGGCATCGGTTGCAGTGACTAGAGGTGCAGCTCGAGCTCTAGAGCCACGCGGTGCGACAGGGGAGTTGGATCCTTAGAGGGGTGAGGGTGGGCGTCGGCCAGACTTCCCCAGTCGTTTTTGTTGTCAGAGGTGGGCAGTACTTCATCCATGAGACCTGTACCACCTAGTGACCTTAGTGGGAGGACTGAGACATCTACGTCACGTGTGGTGGACACGGACACACCATCTAGTGCAGTGACGCGGATGGCTAGCTCAGAGATGAGATCTCCATTATTTTCAGCTATGGAGCTGATGGACTCTGGGATTGACTTGGCTCAGGTTTTTCGTGCAGCAACCACGTTGTGTGAACGTGGGAGTATCATTGCTACGAGTGCCGACATACGCGAGACTATTGGTGAGGAGCTATCCTCTACAACTCCATCGAGCGATGAGTCGACATGGCAGGCGGCAGCGGCACGGATGGAGTCCTTGCCAGCCCGACCAGCCATTGATCGGGAGAGGGTTGTCCCTGGTGTGTGTATGGTGGACAACCGGAGCGGGGTATTTCACTTGGTGAGTGCTACAGGGCAGGTGTATGTCCCAGCCAGAGTGTTGCTGGATTCTGGTGCACAGCCTTTGATGTTGGGCAAGATTGCCTGCATTAGTTTGGGAGTTCGGAGGTCCGAGTTGGAGCCTTGTCCGTTCCAGATTCAGACATCACTCGGTGGCACCAGCGACAGGTCTTCCAGGATGACCAGAGAGCGCATATCAATGCAGTTGAGGCATGGTCATGCTCAGGATAGCTCGCAGTTTGGAGTTCGAGCGGTGGTTACATCAGCAGAGTCATATGATGTGCTTGTTGGTGGAGCGGTGTTATATCCGATGGGATTTCGGATGGATTATTGGACGGAGACGGCAGCTTATCGCCTTGGTTGGGAGTCCGGTGATGGACGTATGAGTGAGCTGCCTGTGAGGTTCATTTCTCGAGATCGACCTCTTGGATCTTCTCCTGCAGTTTTAGCCTCTATTGCGGGTTTCAGTGGAGTGCTCACATGGTCTGATGACTTGTTGGAGGGGAACAGGTCAGCCGAGGATACTCCAGTCTATGAGGAGATGGAGGAGATGGTGAGTCTCGCAGCGGCAGTGTCATCATCTTTGGATGTTCCACTTTGGGATTCTTGCCACGCATTACAGCAGGAGGCTGATAGGTTGGTGAAGAAGGCTTGGAGTGATGCCTCTTTACCAGCAGAGGCAGAGCGAGTCTCAGGTGGTCGGCTAGTATGTGGTCTTAGCACCCTATCACCATTAGTTACTACACCTATCGTATGGGAGTATTCCCCAGAGGGTGTTTGTTTGCTGGATCTTTTTGGAGGGATCAGCACGGGTTTGGCTGCAGTGTTGCAGTCAGGTATTCTTGTACGTAGATACTTGTACGTGGAGAAGGACGAGGCTGCACGTCGGGTTTCTTCACGACATGTTACATAGTTGATGCAGCGGTTTCCTTTGTTGTTGCCGCAATCAGCTGTTCGAGGATACCAGAAGGCGTTGCCTGCAGACATTTCATTGCTGGGGGCGCCAGACCTCGATCGAGTTGGACATATTGATTTGGTGATTGCGGGATGGCCATGTCAGGGGCACACACGCGCTGGGCATGGAGCAGGATTACATGACCCGAGATCTCGGATGTTTTGGGAGATGCTACGAGTGTTACGTCATCTCCAGGAGCAGCAGACACGTTCTCCCGCATACATTCTAGAGAACGTACCATTGTTGGGTGACACTCGGGCCCAGTTGATGGCGAGTGTCCATGAGGTCAGGACATGGATTGGATCAGCAGTGTTGTTGGATGCTGCGAGGGTTGGTTCACGTGCTCATCGTGCACGTTTGTGGTGGACCAACCTTGTACCATGAGAGATATTGCGTCATGCGTATGATTCTGTGCATCGTGATCCTACCCTCACCGTTGACAGGATCTTGGATGTCTCTCGATACTCTCAGGTGATGAGAGTGGCGGATAGGTCACCCATGGCATTGGTGAACCACGTAGGTCAGCCTCGGATGGCTTTGCCTACGTTGGTCAGTTATCCGGCATCACATGCATATCGTGATGGGGTACCTGGACTACTGTGGGACAGTACCCTACATCAGTTGGTGGAGCCTAACGCTGATGAGAGAGAGCGTGCGATGGGGTTTCTTACTGGTGTGACCGCGGCTTCTTCAGTTTCAGAGGCATCGCGTCGTCAGGTTTTGGATTAGGCTATGGACCTGAACTGCTTGACGTGGATTGTGAGCTTGGGTTTGGCCGAGCAACGCCGTTTGCGCACAGATTTGATGGTTGTTACACCACTTATTAGCTCATTGCCTACCGGGACGTTAGTGGCAATGGCTGGGGGCGACTTGCGAGATATTCATCATCCTTGGAGTTCATGGGACGTGACGAGAGGACTTGCGAGAGTAGACGCCCATGCAGTTGGAGATGTTGGTCAAGGGGAGGTTGCTACGAAGGAGGGTACAGAGAACCTTCCTTTGGAGGAGGTGTCATAGCAACCAGTGACAGTATCGCCTCCCTCTTGTGGGTACATGGAGGAGGAGTGGGAGCCATCGATTGGTTTTCAGATCATCGGAGGAGAGAGGCGACGGTTGATACAATTCCTATGTGATTATAGGAGTTGTTTTGCCTTCAGTATGAAGGAGTTGGGTACTTTGATTGGACCCGGCATACGGATAGAGTTGGCTAGTGATACGCCAATCTTCCGTCGTCCCTATCGATATAGTGATATGGAAAGGAACTTGATTAAGAGTCGGACGTTGGAGTTATTGGAGGCTGGGTTAGTGGAGTTGTCGCATGGTGAGTATGCTTCAGCCACTGTTATGCCAGCGAAGAAGGATGTACATGGCAACTACACGGATAGGCGTATGTGTGGGGACTACCGTCCTATCAATCGGCAGACGAAGGCCGATAAGTATGCCATGCCTACACCTGAGGAGATCTTCGATGTGGTGGGACATGCGAAGATTTTTAGTACTTTGGATCTTCGGGCGGGATACCATCAGTTGCCGATTCGGGAGGAGGACAAGGCCAAGATAGCGTTTTGGGGTGTCAACTCTCACGGCAAGGATTGTTTGTATCAGTGGCGATTCTTACCCTTTGGGTTGAAGAATGCACATGCCGAGTTCCAAAGAGTGATGGACAGGATTCTAGCGGGGCTAGATTTCGTCAGATGTTACATTGATGATATCTTGGTGTTTAGCGACATTGTGGAGCAACACCAGATACATTTGCAGATTGTGCTTGAGCGGTTGAGGGCTCATGGTCTGCGGTTACATCATGAGAAGTGTAGGTTCTTCCAGGAGAAGGTGGAGTACTTGGGTCATGTGATCTACCCAGGTGGTTTGGGAGTTCAGCAGGCAAAGGTGGAGGCTATTGCACGCATTCCTCGTCCAGCGGATGTGAGTAGAGTTCGTGCATTCATGGGTTTGGCGAACTATTATCGGAGATATGTGAAGGGATTTAGTGCTATAGCGAAGCCTTTGAACCAGTTGCTGAAGTCGGATCAGGAGTGGCAATGGGGAGATGAGCAGTAGAGAGCTTTTGTTGAGCTCAAGGCCAGGTTGGTGGCCGCTCCCATCTTGAGGAGACCTATCAGAGGTCGACCATACCAGTTGCACACTGATTGGAGTATGTTGGGACTTGGAGCGGTGTTGACGCAGTGTGATGATGAGGGCAAGGAGTTTGTGATTGCGTACGCTAGTCGTTCGAACAATGCAGCAGAGTCGCGGTATAGTTCGTACGAGGGAGAGTGTTTGGCAGCGGTGTGGGCTGTGGCACACTTCAGGTGTTACTTGTTTGGTACGCAGTTTACCCTTGTTACCGATCATCAACCGCTCAAGTGGTTGATGGAGTCTGACAAGCTCACAGGGAAGCTTGCACGGTGGGCTCTCATCCTACATGAGTACGACTTTCAGGTGGTGCATAGGCCTGGAGTTGCGAACCTGGATGCCGACGGTTTGAGTCGGAACCCATGCACTAGCCAGGAGGATGACACTGGAGCTAGGTGGCATGGTGAGGTTGATGAGGAGATGGTGCCCGGTTGGCATGCATCGGCCTTCATGTGTTGGTTTTATGGAGCCTCTAGCAGTGAGGACCACTTGACATCTTACTCTAGTCAGAGAGTACATAGTCAGTCTTCGGATCCTGAGGTTGAGGATGGTGGTGTGGACCAGCGTGATGTTCACGATGATGCGTTGGTGTTGGAGTTCCTACGGACCAGTATGGTGCCAGGCACAGTGGGTGCCAAGGAGCGAGATCGTGTTCTCCAGAGGGCGAAGAGATACCGATTGGAGGGAGTACATGTTCTCCGAGTGTGGGAGGACGGTAGTGTACGGGTGGTACCGCATCCAACTCAGAGAGCACGCATTGTGAGGCATGCTCATGAGGAGTTGGGACATTTTGGAGTGAAGCGTACGTACAGCTTACTCCTAGGTCAGTATTGGTGGCGTGGTATGCATACGTAGGTGCAGCAGTTGGTATCACGTTGCATGGTTTGTGATCGAGTGAGGGCATCGTTCAATGCTCCGACACCAGAGTTACATCCCTTACCTATCATGGGATTGGGTTACCGTTGGAGTTTGGACTTTGCTGGACCACTACCTTTGACTACACGACATCATCGGTATGTGTTGGTGATGGTGGAGCATTTCTCCAAGTGGATTGAGTTGGTGGCATTACCTGACAAGGCGAGTGAGGGAGTAGCAAATGCTTTCCTTGACAGGGTGCTTAGTCACTTTGGTGCATCAGCTGAGGTGTTGACCGATCAGGGGACAGAGTTTCAGGTCTTGTGTGACAAGACGCTGATTGATCACCGGACTACTTCCCGAGATCATCCAGAGGCGGATGGTTTGGCTGAGCGGATGGTACAGACGGTGAAGAGAGCGTTGCGCAAGTATGGCCTACAGAAGGGGCATCTTGGGGACTGGGATATTAAGTTACCATGGTTGGCCATGGGATATTGATTTAGTTGTCAAGCATCCTTGGCTTTGTTACGCTTTGCAGGAGTTTTCATTGTTACCTCAATGAGTCTTACACTGTAATCAAACAAATGAAATATGAATGGCGGAAGTCAATTTCGCAATAGTTCAATTGCTTGAGTAGTATTCTTTTCGCTTATTGTGGCTTGTTGAAATTTGCATCAAGTATTTTCCCTGCAACAGGAACAAGCAAGAAAAAAAAGAAGTTAAAATTTGATTTTTCATTACATGTATTTGGGCGAAAGTATTTGGGACCAAGAGCGAATAGTGACCAAGCTCAAAAGTGAAATGTATAATGATAAAAACGCATTTTTGAAATTTAATTTGTTCTTTGAGATTTAAATAAAAAAAGATAATATATAAATGAGTTTTTAAAAAATTGAAAGGAATATTAGAAAAACAAGAATTTTCTTTCTTTTAGAGTATTATTTTTATTATATTATAGATCCCACTTTAAAGAAATGTGATGTTACTGTCTTAATTTCATGAAAACATTGATCCATATAGAAAACAAAAGCTGAGCATATGTCATACCAACACATATATGAAACACTCTCAGATCTCGAATTGTCTCAAAACACTCTCGTATCAGAACACTCTCAGGTCTCGGAACACTCTCACTCTCATGTCTCGGATCGTCTCAGAATACTCTCAAGTCTCAAGTTTTGGATCAAAATACTCTCAGGTCTCAAAACATCCCCAGGTTTCAGATCAAAACACTCTCCAATTTCGGATCAGAACACTCTTAGGTTTCAGGTCTTGGATGAGAATACTCTCACGTCTTAGAACACACTCATGTCTTAGATCTTGGATTAGAATACTCTAAGGTCTAAGGTCTCATCACACTCTCAGGTCCAGGATCAGAACACTCTCAGGTCTTAGAATACTCTCAAGTTTAGGATAAGAACACTCTCAGGTCTCGGATTATAACACTCTTAGGTCTCAAAACACTATCACTTTTAGATCTCGGATCTTCTCAGAACAATCAGGTCTCTAAACACCTTCAAGACACTTTCAAGTCTCTCTAAACACTCTCACTCTCAAGTCTCGGATCTTCTTCAAACACTCAGATCTCTAAACACTCTCAACACATTCTCAGGTCTCTCAGACTGCTCTCACTCTCAGGTCTCGGATTGTTTCAGAACACTCAGGTCTCTAAACACTCTCAATACTCTTAGAACACTCTCACTCTCAGATCGTTTCAAAAAACTCAAGACTCTAAACACTCTCAGGTTTTTTGGAACACTTTCACTCTCATGTCTCGGATCGTTTTAGAACACTAAGGTCTCTAAAGACTCTCAGGTCTCTTAGAACACTCTCACTCCTAGGTCTCGGATCGTTTCAAAACACTCAGGTCTCTAAACACTCTCAGGTCTTGTATCGGAATACTCACATGTCTGAAAACATTCTCAGGGCTTGGATTGTCTGAGAATACTCCCCGGTCTCGGATAGTCTCGTCTCAGCAGCCAGGATGTGTGCTCTAGCGCACCTCACTCCTTATGTACTTTATCATTTCTAGATTTGGATCCACCGCCGCCACCAATCGACGGCGGGGTTTACCCTTTAGGTTTTGGGTCGAGTACAGCCCTTGACCCGAACCCGACCCGGACTCGGGTTTTTGGATTTTGTCCGAACTTGATCGCAGCCCTATCAATAGGTAATAACAATTAAGAACATAAAATTTTTTCATTTTTTCAAGATGATATTTTAAAAATATTTAAGTCATTAAATTTTTTAAAATCTAATACAATTTTTTTAAAATTAGACCCATGTATATATATTTGAAATAAATAAATAAATAATAATATAATATATGTAATAATATAATATATATATAATATAATATATGTACAGTAATATCTGAACATATTACATATGTTCAAGATCTTATTAATAAGTAACGTTGTTATTTTTTTTTTTTAAATGGAACTTATATTCTAATCCTGCTGATTTGCTTTTCCCATCCTTATCTTACTTCGTTTCTTTAATTATCATCACTTTTGTCTCTGACTTCCTAATTCCCTCTATTCCTTGTACCGCCATGCCATGAACTCTCGTCTTGAATTCACATACAACAGTTTTGATGCTTTAAAATCTGCGTGCATGCTGCTGTTCATCTCTACAAGGTAGAAAAGTGTGTGGGAAAAGTGGAGAAAGGTGTCAAAAAGTTGGAAAAGCAAATTAGCAAGGTGGGAGTATTAGCCCCCAAAATAATATTATATGAAATCGCTAAATTGATCTTATCACTTTAGTCAACATACCAATTGTTTTCATTGAAAAAATTAAAAAATATAAAAAATAATAGAAACTTATGTTCAAACAACTACGTTTAGTTATGTACAGTAGTCTCTCACTTACGTACGCACCTTGAACCTTCTGTGCATACTTAACCGGGAAATGTTTACTTAACATTTTCATTTCGAGATCATTTGCTTAGAGTTCCAATGTCCAAGAGATTAAATATCAAGTGTCTGAATGAGTCCCAACAATGTGATATCATTTCAAACTCAAGAAAGTAAAATACTCCAAGCAAACTCGCATTAGTGCGTGAGTATGAAATTAATGATGCATCTAGCAATTAATGGACAATTTTCTCAGCCCCCTCTGGTCGCGAGTGCCAAAGATCTGAAAGATCTTTGGCATCACGCCATTAACTTTGTGGTTTTTTTGACTATTTTCAAGCGCTTCCTTTCCCCCTCCCAACCCCATATAATAATATGCATATTATGCACCATATGATAAACCCATTTTTGCCCTAGATGTGTCATGATACGAAGAAGCAAAAGACTAGATTATTGGAACGAAATATTTGCATATCGACCTTTTTTTCCAATGCCATCCTTGTTGGTTAGATTTCTCTCGCTTCCCTTTCCTTGCCCCAGGCCATTGAATGGGGGCAGTAGTCGAGACTAGACTACTATCCCATTCAATGGGGCAGCAGTCTAGTCTCGACTGAAATTCACAATGAAATCTTTGAAAATTTAAAGTGAATTAGCTAAAAATGTTGATCACTGAATTTTTTTTGATAAAGTGCATAATTAATTGGGATGCGTTACTAAACGAGTGCATACTTAAGTGGTAAGCGCACTAAGTTTAGGGGCTCCTCGATCCATCTAAGAATAAAACAACTTTAGAATTGTATTGTAAATGAGTGTATGAATGAATTAAATACACAATTTTTATTTATTGATAGATGGTATTATCAAAGAAGAAATCATAAAAAAAGTCTAAGTATAAAAAAATTTGAAAAATGGTACACAGCAGTTTTTACTAAAATTGCTCCCAGTTGCATTGTGTAATGTAACAGCATTTTAGCTAGATAGATGTGCTGTTTAAATGGGGTATATTCTAGGTTCTGGGCTTTCAATCGATCAGGTAGTATTCATCGTTGGAGAGATGCGGGAGGCCATACGTGAGCGAGAATCCATCGACAGACACGTCCAGAAAAGAAAGTTGGGGTTGTGGCGCAGGCCAAGGCTAAGGCGAGCACGAAGCCTGTGGAATGGGAATTTGATTGTCGATCGATATATGAATATACATACGTGGATTGGGATTGACGTTGCGCGGCGAGATCGTCTGTTTAGCTCCTTGAGGGAGTTGTGCCCAGGCAGCTCTCGAGTTCGTTGTGGACTCGATACGTGGATACGTGTCTCTGGGATCGAACTTTGAAAGGCTTCCTCGGTGCCTCCCCTTTCCGTGCCACCATTGGTTCAGATCTTCAGGGAGCTAGAGACATGGACTCGGACCACGGCCAGAAGGCTGATCCTGAACGTGGATGATGATGTGTATAGGAGTTAAAATTGCGAAACAGTATCGGAATGACAGTTGGTCGAGCATCTTTAGAGGATTGTCGCAGAGCAGGTGCTGAAACGTCACCATCTCAACTCTTTACTAAACTGTCTTGTAATTATAACAATAACTCAAGGCAGAAGTGACCTGCGTGAGTAGTTCGAATAAAAGCCATACGTAGATTCCATCCTACAAGAAAAAGTCCCGACTGACACAACGAACAGGCTGAGTAAAACTCGTGAGGTTTGAAGTTGACCCTTTGCCTACTCCGAGGACTCCTTCTTTGACTTCCTCACATCAACATTCTAAAACTTCCCACATGTGCGGACGGTGGGGCTGCAAAATAGAAATTGCTGATACTGTCGCTGTCGGCTTACTTGATTCATTCACACCCGAAGCAACATACTAAAGTTGTTTTCCATGTTCATGCTCAATGATACATGTTCTGGTCAGACAACACTTCGGAGATGTGGCTAAATATCAATCTTAATCTTGTGTTTCATTTAAAATCAAGCTTCACCGGTGGCCGGTTACAGGAGTTGGAAAGCTGTTTTGGGCACTGTCCGACCATCTGTACTGCAACTTTATCCTCCGATGCAACCGACAGACACGCGTGGGTAATAGGACCCAAATTGCTGGCAAAAGAGGAACATGTTTAGTCCGAAACTTTTGAACACCTCGAGGGTCATATTTCCTTTGCCATCATACGTTCAGCCTGACGGAGCATATGGCCGAAGTTATATGTATGAACCATTTCTCCCTCGCCCAGTTATTGTTCCAGAAGTCCAAACTCCGGTCAAAAGTGTGGAGATCAATTCGTCCGGCAGATGTCTTCGCCGTTTCTGAGCTCGCCCGTTGGCTCATCGTACGGTGTTGTATGGATCGTCTCTCTTACTTCCTCCAGATTCGTGAGCCGTAATGGACGGTAGATGAGAGGTCGATGGATCAGACGAGCCTTGATTGTTCTCATGCTCAGGCATCGACGTCGGACTTGAGAGTTGACTGTCGGTGTCATATACCGGAATCTGGAAAGTATCAACGTCGGTCACTAAGGATACAGCTGGATTGAGGTCTGTGTGCTCAGATTCAATTGCAGAAGATTTCTTATGACATCCCCTGTGCTGTGAGCGGCACTATAGCTGAACGAGGAAGCTTTCATTCAGAAGATGCCGTTTGAGCAACATTTTGATCATGGAAGTACGAGGCAGTGACTACAGCACCCAGAAAGCGAACTAATTGCTACATTCGAAATTTGCACTCGTTAACTTGTGGTGAAATATCTGCACATCAAAATAGTGGCAAATCTCAAGAATCTCGAACCGGTTCCTCGTTAAATGCGGCAACTCGGAAATTAAATGTGGCTCAACGAGAAAGTATAAAACGAAATTGGAAGCAGAATGGCTGAACTCTGCAAGTCGTGTGTTTCCGCTTCTTCTTCCGAATTCCGATTCAGAATGTCTTCTTCCGCTTCTTCTTCCTGTCCACGGGCTGCCAACGACGTGGGAGTCTGTCTGTCACTGTGAGATCTTGTGGTGAAAACCCTTCGCTTCGAAATGTAGGTGTACGCGTCATGCTGTAGTGCGGTAGGAAATAAATGACCATGTGACAGTGGAACGTCAAACATGTCGGTTGTTTCAAAACAATTGTTAGCATTTTGATTAGCAATTGTTAGCAATTGTCAGCGGATCTTCACGCTAATAGCCCGTGGGTAAGTCAGAGTTATAACTCTTAGAGGCGATAGTAATAAGGCTGCTCACCATTCCGAGAAAGGGTCTCGGAAGCACTTTCTTTTCGTTTTATCTTTGCTATTTGAGAAACATTTTGGGAGCAGGTCCTACTGTCCTTCCTCTGATTCCTTGAGCTCTAGAGAGCCTTGACTTCTCAGTTGAAAGAGTCAGCTGAGAAGGCGCGATGCAATCTAAGGATATTGACAGTAGATACATTAGAAGGAGTTGATTCCGTTCTCGGGCAGTGGAAGTAACTGGGATTCGGTACCAGGTTGACGCTAGAACTCAGCGATAAGTGAGAGGATAAGATCCAGATTTCGCGAAGTCATATACAGGATAGTATAGTAATACCTTGGATAGGTTGTTGTCAGTTAACCCTGGAAACGCAAGAATGATGCGCATGGAAGTATTAATCCATGTAGTGAACGTAGGAACCGGTATGCTCCATGCACGTACTTGGCTTGGCCACAAGGCACGAATTGAATTTCATGTAGAAATATGAGTCGTTTTCCAAATGATGAACGTGGTTGAGGAACGTGAGACGACTTAGAAACAATCCACCAAATCGTGGGAGAAATAATGGGACACCAAAATAGTCCAAGAATTACGGGCAAGGTGAACAGTAGAATACGACGTACTCTCCTTATATGAGGAAAGAACTGTCTCTGCAACTACTACATTGGTGCATTCAAATTTATGAACGCGAAGAATGGTGTGAGTGGATTCATCTAATCCGCGCAGCACTGTCCTCAAAATTATCTGTGGATCGATGCTTCCAACATGGGCTTTCATGGGAACACTCCAAACCTGATCTTCCTTCAAAAAGGCTGCCCTACCGAGGTGTCCGCATCGGCCAGACTCAAGAGTTGTAGAAGGTAATAGAGTTGCTAAGAGAATTGAGTCACTGACCTCACTCCTGACTGCTTTCATTGAGCCATCTGACAATTGCCCTTCCGAACGGAATCAGGAAGGAGTGACATACGCAGAGAATCTTCACGATGTTCGTTCACTACACCGACCACCGAATACAATGATCTTGGAAATCTAATGTGAAATGTTTGTCTTCATCTCAATCACATGAGCTGATTCTTTCGAGTGAGTTTCTGAGTTTTAGGCGCTTTCATAACTTGAAAAATTATTGAAAACCTTTTCTCAATTAATGAAGTGTAGAGCCCATGCCATGCATGTTATTCACAAATTGGTTGACAGCGCCAGTGATTCACGCACGGGTTTCGCCAAACTGCTTCCGATGGAGACTGCGAACTTTCAAAAAGTCGTTGATGTCTCACAAAACACTTACTGCGTATATTGCAATTTTCATATTTCAATTTCAATGATTAAATTGACATTTATAATCTTACTTAAAGCGTCACTTTATTCTGGTCATACTATCAGAACCCCATGCTAGCTACATTACCGGACCGTAAACTGTAGTGAGTGGTTCTATGGATATGGTAAAGCCATAATATAAGTACTGGTAGTTATTTATTCAACCTGTATTTTCACTTTGTGCATACTTGATATGTATGAAACAGTGTTTACATAACTCAGTAAATCGACTTAGAGTACACCAATCTATGATATCCATCAATGATGGGATGGTTGCATTTGATACTAAGCGTGGATAATTGTACATTATTCATGTGAGCATTGCAGTAGACTATGGATAATAAAAATAAATAAATAAATAAATAAATTTATTCAAGAGTATCAAGTAATAGTTAAAGACATGGTTGTTACTAAGAACCTGATAAACTATCATTAACCATCTTCATGAAGTATTACAAATAAAAATGCAAACATAGAGAAATGCATAAGAACTTACCTTGCTAGGCGGAAGGAGTCATATTTTCCTCTAGTATATTTTGTACAGTATCTTACTGTTCCTCATTTATGGACAATGAAAATTTTCATTGTCCATAAATGCAAGTACGTGGTAATTTGCACAAGAGAGAAAATTAGAATACACAAGTGAGAAAGTATCATGACTTTCTTACTTGTCGATATCATGATAGAGAAATGCATGCTATGTTGTTATAGAGAGTTTGATGTGTACAATTGTAGGTTTTGTTCAAATTTTCGTTGTGCTATTATTTGGGGCTAGCCCCAAGTGTACTCTTGAGTTTCTTCCTTGTAGGCCTTGAAGGGTCGATCCCATCTCTTTTTACTATCCACTTGGCCCTCTTTCTTCCACTGCCGGCCTTGGATTGGTGTAATTTAAAAGTTCATAGTTTCCATGCCAGGTGGTGGAAAAATTGAACTTATCTCAGATATTTGCAAACTTTGCCAAACTCTGAAGTCATGATTGTCGGAAGATATTGTTACACTGAACACAGCACTTACAACACACATCGTCATGGCTCCATTTTCCATCGTAGGTAGTACACTAACTGGGATTTTTACTGGCATTCGACCATCAAATTAAAAGAGCTCAACCCACATTGGAAGGAGCCAAACTTGAAAACATGGACTAAGAAAAGTCTCACTGGCTACTACGGATCGATACCATATGTCATCTGACTCCTCAGGGATTTATGAGTTCAAGAGGGAGATGTTTCTTCTTGGCGGTCCTTATTCATTTACCTAACAGAATCAGATCATTCGAGATGTCCAGTGCTCGACATAATCATGAATTGCCCGTCCAGGGTATGATAGTAGGAGGAATGGAAACGAGCGTAGATTTACAGAATGAACACTTGTGAAAGTAGAGTGTACCGGTACTCGACCTTGACGAACAAGTTTCCAGACGAGGTCAATTTTTTGTGTTGATATGTCGAGAATCCCACCAGATTTACCAACTTTCAGGTAGTAGAAGGTGTGATCCGATGCCAGCCCGTTCATGAAAGAGTGAAGTATAGAGTGGCGAGGTACTTGCGGCTTACAATCTTGTGGTTCAACCTGTGAATGCTGGAAAGACTGTTCTTATTACTTTCTCTGAAGACCCAGTCATAGCTATGCTTTGTAATAAGAGTAGCTCTTAAGAGCTGGGCGAAGTTAGCAAACTGTTCGTTTCTAGCTTCGCCCAGTCCTATAGTATGATTATTTCATATAGTACGATTTTTAAAAATAATTATGACTGTCAATTTACATCAAATTGTATGTATTGAGTTGAATTCTGACATAAATTTATGTTCGTATTCATAATTTGATTTTAAGTCTTGCGCACATTTCACATATGAATTGATTTTTTTTTATAAATATATTTGTAAAAAAATAATTTCAGCATTTTCTATTTTCAACCTTTTTTAAATTATTAATTTCATAACATGCATAATTTTCTTCTTAAAAATTATTGTGCAAATGCATTCAAATTACAGAAAAGACTTTTTTATCACTCAAAATTTTCATTTTACAAAGCTTTCTTTAGAGATTGAAATTGAAAAATATGTAACAAAAATTTTCTCTAAAATATTAGCTATAATCTTGCTCTCAAAATTCATCTTATTCTATTCAATTCACGATTTGGACATATATGTGAATTATCTGCGTTGAGAATGAGTTGAGGAGGGATTTCCACAAAAATCAAGTTTTTTTCTAATACTTTTTTGGTATTTTATAATAAATTAGAAATAGAAAAATACCTTTATACATTATAAGCCTAAAATACCAGAAATGATAAAATTTATTGACTTTTTTTTATCACTTCTTCATGGCTTATCTCACATTTTTTACAATTATGATTTCAACATCAAACATATCTGCTTTTCAAAAATATATCACAGAATCTCATGAAATTAAAAATATGATTTTAGATATTCAAAATTTCTGAAAATTAAAAATTAAAAATAGAGGTCAGTTATCAATTCAGCTTTAATTAAAAATGATTTATTCTCAAAAAGTATATATGATGAAAAAATGAATTCAACATTTTCAATTAAAAATAAAACATATATACATCAAAATTTAAAGATATTGAAATTTATCAAATAATATAAGATTTTTTCCCATAGCGTGAAATTTGAATTGATTTCTAAATTTTGAACTGCAAAAAAAAATTCAAAATTTCACATTTTGAGAGATGAAATTTAAGTTTTATATGGTTTATTACGTTTTTAATTTAAGACAAAGAAAATGATTTATTTCAATTCATCACGTCTTTGATTTTTATATGATGAATTAATCATCTGCAATGTTTAATATTCATATATAGATGTTAAACAAACATTATTGAACGTCAATGTGATACTTAATCTATGTTTTTGTTAGCTTTTGTTTGATAGAATAATTTTTCTATTAACATAATCCATTCATGTTGTTTTTTTTACCCGTGTGTTATAGTATGTAACATACGGTTTTAGAGTGAATTGCATTTGAAGATAAAAGTCTAAAAAGATAAAATAAAATTTATAGATGAAAGATTCAACAATGAATATTCCTTCCCTTATATAGATTTTATGAACAAGGAGGTAATATCTTATACTCACAATCCAGTACACTTCTAATGGATGTATGACATGACGGTTAATACTAACGTAACGTTTTCAACTAACATACTAATTAATATATTTAATCTTTACATAACAAATGTTCACGTTGTTAACTAACATAATTATTTTCTACTTGCCAAACACATGAAACGCTGTCAATTAATTCATTTATTCTCTACCTATCAAGTATTTGTGATGTTTTCAACTAACACACTCAATACTTGCCTACTGAGTATAAGAAATGCTATCAACTAACACACTAACTAACACACCTAACCTTTAATTTATTTTGTATTAGTTGACAGCGTCACATGAGCACGGAATGCTGATGTGACGCTGTCAACTGATACAATTACTCTCTACATACCAAGCACACGGAAAGTTGATGTGACGTTGTCAACTAATACGCTTATTGTCTACCTAGCAAACACTCGGATCGTTGAAGTGATATCAATGATTAGTGCATTCTAAAATAACAATAATTTCATACGACTAAACTTAATTTTAGTTCTAATCAACTAAAGATGGTTACACATCATCTTTACTTTGATCAAATGAGATATTTAGTCAACAAATGAATTTCATGTCTTTCTCAATTAATGCAACACGAGATATACATTATTTTCATCAAGTTAGTTACTTTTCAGCAAGTGAACTTCATATAGTAATCTATCCAATCATCTTTACTTTTATCAAATGAAATATTTAGTCAACAAATTAATTTCATGTCTTTCTCTATTAATGCAGCACTCTATACTTTATTTTCTTCAAGTTAGTTATTTTTCAGCAAGTGAACTTCATGTAGTAATCTATTCAATCATCTTTACTTTTATCAAATAAGTTATTTTGTTAACAAGTTTAATTTTGTGGTCTATCGATGTGTCAAGTCATCTATACTTTGATTGGATAAATAGTTTAGTAAACTAGTGATATACTGTAACTTCATTTCAACTTTCGGTGTTGATTATTCATTTTTAGTTGATGAAATCAGAATTTATCATAGAGCTTTACCAACACATTTTTTTCTCAAGGTTGAACCAACATTACATTATTGATAATTTCATTATTGCTTCCGTGATAACCTTGATTTAAAATATTACTTTCACATTAACTGTATTGAGAGTGACTAAAATTACTATCCTGTACCAAAGTTATTAAAAAACAAAGACATAATCTCATAAACAATAAAAATAAATTACAAAATATGACAAGGTTTTTGAAAATGACTTGAAAAATCTCCCTCTCCACGGAATTCTTCGGTACACCACTACAAATATAAAACTATGCAAAGAACTTAAGGTGTGAACGATGGCATGAAACGTAGGCATGCTCTAGATGTTATTATATTCATCTGAGCTGTCACCTGGTTCCGTTCAGTCAAATTGACGTCAAGATTGTAACTTTGTTGTCTGACAGCTACCGGTTTCGTTAAAGTTGATCGTATGGTAGCCTCCGAAGTGAACTGAAATGTCGAACGGTTACCTGTATTCGTAGACGGATGACGGGTCACCAGCGCAGCAGCCTTTCACAGAATTTTCTGTTGTGATTCGAGCTGCAATTCGATTGGAATTGTCCTTTCATGCTGCGAATGCGGAAATTTCGAAAGATACAGTTTCATCACAGAAAGTAAAGGAAACATACGCCATCACTCTCACATCCAAAATTGCTGGGCTGAACCAGTGGCCCAATCATTTTGCATATCAACTTTCACTATCTCCACTTAACACCAGTGGGTTATCAAAATTTAGAACCACAAAAGCTTCCATCTGTGCAGGTCACACGTTGAACCACTTTATTGACACATTTAAACCATGTAAAAGTTAAGTTTATAGTGAAAGTCGGAGATTTGCTGAATTTGAGTACTGTTTATGAGGTATTTTTTGACGCTACCATGCGCTACTGTTACAAGCCTCTCAACTTGAATGGATTACATGTCTGCTTGATGATTCTCCTTGCATCTACTTTCAAGATCTCCAGATTACTCATTCAGCTCAACTCTGGAGGTCTTCCTACAAAAATGGGGACTGTATTTGAAATTAAAATTGTTACTGGCGCATAAGTTTAAGGTACAATTATCAAGGTGAAACCTAAACTTGCTTAAATTCAATATTCATCAATCAGATAAACGTAATTGGAATTGCATTATTCTTATTGGGCAAGAGAAGTGTCATGCCGTTACAATATGATGAGCGTGGAGGATGAGCCAAGAGGGCTTAAACATGAAGTGGACAACTGGGTCTGAAAAGGCACACACAGAGAAAGAGAGAGAGATGTGACAACTGGGATTGAATGAACTGGAAAATCAATATTGATGGAGACATCGGAAAAATGCTCGAGCTCATTAGGTGAGCTGTACCTACTTCCCGTGCCCTAGGACCATGTCCAAGTGCCCATCTCGACGTTATAAGGGAACTTTTTCTCGTGGAGTCGAACGTGTTCGTTGCGTCTGACCTACTTGACTACACCTTCTTTGCATGAACGTTCATGGCGTTTGAGGGCCTAAGGCGGATGGATATATAGGATCGTCCATCACGAGGATCTGATGTGAGTTCAAGCTTCATTCAACTCTCTCAGGAGGATTTAGGAAGCATCGAAGGACGAGGAGTACACTCGTATCATTCGTCACACTCAATTGGGGAGGATGTCCAGTGCCACTCAGACTCAAGCTCAAGAAAGCTTGTGCTTGACACCACAGCTTCCCCGAATGTCTTCTGGAGCGGACCGAAACTCCCGTTCATCGCCCGTGCGGAGGAAAGCGGGCATACTCATCCGCAGACGAGCTGAGAAGGATGACGCTCAGTCTCGGATGAGACAGTGGATGGAGACTGACGATACCTGCGTCGTATTTGATGCTCCTCCATTGTATTCGCACTCGTTTCACGTGAGTCTGAGCCCCCGACGGTTGGCGAGCAAAGGCAAAGCTTTGATTCATGAAGATGATATACCCCCCGGATTCGGATTCATCGCCAAGCAGAGGAATATGAGGAGATGCGGCCAAACCCAGTTGCAAGTGCAAGTGGCTTCATGCCACAGGCCAGTGGAGGAATCCTCGTTGATGGAGCGTTGTGAATCAAATGCGCAGGCAAGTAGACTTGGCCCTCCAGATTGTAGCTCGCGGGTCAAGGAATCTTCCAATCCAGACGACGAATTAAAATCCACCGCCTCATGTAATAAGCATTGGGTGGGTCTGAATGACAGTGAGGACGATGCTTCAAGCGTCCATAACGTAGACAGCGGTGATGACGATTCGCATCTCGTGGCCACTTCCCGGAGTACTAGTGACTAGACTCAAGATGGATGTCCAACCCACTGCTCTTATTTTTTTTTCTAAAAATTGGTAGCGCTTTGTATTTATGTACCCGATAGTGTGATGCTAACATTGATGCTCTGGTATGAACATCACTGGAATGCCACTGTGTAAGTGACACTTTGACTAATTAGGTGTTTTTCCCTTGTTCATAGTATCTCCAACTGAAATCCAAGGTTTTGTTACTGGTGCACTCCATTGAGTGCATATCAAATATTTATAGAATGATTTTACTTGTGTCATCGTATGTCCACCTCAAAATTAAGGTTCGGTATGTCCAAGTCGTAACATGCATGATCAATCTATTTGATGCTTTGAAGAAATTGTCTAAACGATGCTGAGATGTGTGATGGACACGTGATTCCTATCATGTAGAGTTTCAATAAATCGTTGTGACAGACACCCAGTTACAGATACTTGTCCAACAGAAGTTTAAGCCGGGTTAAAGCCGTAGACCCATGAGTCGTTACAATGAAACAATTGGATTCTACGCGGTTGAGCGGTTGTGACCAAAATGTCAGTAAACTATCTTGGTTAGATTACGGATTCATGAGTCGCTTTTTAAAAATGTGCATGTGACGACTGTATGAGTATCTGAATCCAACCCTGACAACTGAACTATATTTCTTGACAATAGAAACATGTTGATTTGAATAGTTCTATGAATCAATCCCCTGAACTTGTAGAGGTTTTGTTATTAACATAGTTGCATGATTTACAAGCATGAGGATTAGGTTCCGGGTGCGTATAAGACGTGTTTTCACATATTTCGATGCTATAGAAGCCGAGATTAAAATCAAATCTGGTTGAAATAAAATTCAGTCTGCAAGTTTCATTTCTACTTTGGAAATAGTTTTTCAAATCCTTCTCTCCATTCATGATGACTCATTGATAGTGTTAAGTGTAAAGTGGGTCATGAGATGCTGATAGTTTTGCAACAACTTCTTTTCTAAGATTTGGAGTGAAACACTTTTCTGAGATAGAGGAAATCATGTTATACATGTACCTGTATTATATATGTATGTGTAGTCTGCTATCACTTTTTTGAATTATACGAAAAATGATTTGTGTTTTGAAAACGGATCACCACATCCAGACAAGTTTATTATTGAATAAATATTTACATTATATATAGTATTTATTACAAATATATTCATCGTACATTTTAATCTTGAATATGATCCACATGAATCCTCAAAACTACCATGAAGGAGCCCTTTTTTTGTACTCACATACCAGGACTGATTGAAATGTATCCAGTATTGGGAACAAGTTTTGATTTTTTTCACATAAAAAAATCATAAAAATTCAATCTAATCTAAAATTCAAAATTAAACATCTTATACATTTTTTTCAAATAGTTTATAACATGTTGCTAAATATAGATTTTTGAATTGAATAAGATCTTAAGAAAACATAAACTTACTTGAATGCCTTTACAACTTTATATATATTTTCAGTACACCAGTATATTTTCATCACACCTAATTCTTTCGTGTCGTTAACAATCCTCAATATCATACTTGCATGTGGTATGACAAGTATATAGAGCAAATGATAACGAAAAACATTTTAAGTTCACATATTCATATACTGTGAAAAAGTAGATTATAGAATCTGAAGTACTACCTATGTCGAATACAGATTTGGGCTAAGAATCTCATTTTTCACTCCGCAATGGAAACATGATGTTTGTGACGAGGTTTTTGCATTGTTCCTTTCACGTACTACATCCAAAACGTAACCGAAGGCATCTTGTGGTCTATTGAGATAAAAACTTTCTTATCGTATCACAAGATTGCATGATAAGAATCATAGCGATGAGTGTTGTTTCATATATCATCTCTTAATTTATTTGAGATATTCCTTGTTAATTAGTTCAGCTAAATGCGTTCCATGTAAACATTTTCATATATACAAGATATTTTTTCTTGTTTGATCAATTTTGACTTATGTTTATAGAAATTGAAGTGAATAATTAAGCTTAGAAAACACGGGATGAAGTATACATATGCATTTTGTGCACGGATATTACATTAACCTCAGAGTAAAAGAAAATTTTAAAAGGCATAGGATTATGTACATATTTTTGTTTCAGATCGACTGTAAGATAATTATTCACCTATCTGATGATCAAGTACCAATTATGACTCTCAAATCGGATTTGGAATTTTTCATTGCTATCAATTCTAAAAATACTAGTATCAAGCTCCAACAATAGTGAAAATAAAGATTGGTCCTTGGTTTTCGGTCTTCATCTGCTAGCTCATATCAAGTGTGATAGATTTTTCAGAATTGCCTCATGTCATTTGCAAGGAAGGGTGATGTAGTTTGCAACATGGACCTAACTATACAAAGAAAATTCCCTAGATGTCTCTGCAGTTAATAATTGGTAGTCTCTCATTTTGATTCATTTATAACATTTTCATTCAATTTTCAAAATTGGTCTGACAGTAAATAATAAAAACATTTCTTGGTTGATTATCTTGAAATTTTATCTACATAGTTATGAAATCGTAGGCTTCTGTACACTTCTTACGATTGTTTCAACATGCATTTTATCAAGATGAGTAATATCTCTTGTGAGAAGGTTGTATCTCTTTAGGAAAGAATCATATATCAGATGGTGGATAATCATATGACTCTTCTGACGAATGATATAAATAGCGTTTCAAAGTTTGCTCGTTTTGCGGACCTAAGATTAGCTACGGCCATAGAGCGCCCCAGTGACTGTGAATTTACACTGGCAGATCCGGGAACTACATGACTGAGTGTGACTAATTCAGAACTAGGAGAGTCAACAAATGAAAGACAAATATTGCTTAGGCCCTCAAGAAGTTTTGTAGCCAATTGTCAAAATCTAAAACCAACCATTTCAAGTACTGTAATCAATACCTAGTTCAGTTCTGGCCTAGAAACATCATTGATAAGTTTTTCCCAACCCATAATAATAACCTTGATTGAATTGTTGGATTTATCTTATTATTTGTTTAAACTTTTCTCTCATTTTTTAGCGCGAACAGTTATCTTAGTTGAAATTAGAATGATAATGTTTAGATTTTGTATGGAATGAGGTCATCTCCACTATACTTTGAGCTATCACTATACAGTTCATAACGAAAACTTTATGAACTCCTCCACTAAAGAGCTTACACTTGGTTCAACATTATCTACAAAATTATATATTCTTGTTCATCTCCAAACAATCATCTTATCACTTTGGTTGATATGTGGAAGTGGATTGAGATTCTAAAAATTCCATGTGAGTGATGGAGTTATGCATTCCATAGTCTGATTACAAAAGTCAGTGCTCCAGCAATGAAATGATGATGCAAGTGAATCATCATCCAAATATCTTGCAAACTAAGACACATTTTTCATAATCAAATTTTGAAATTATAATGGACTCTCTAGATCATTTTTTTTTGTAGGAAAGGAGTCAACATAATCTAGAACAGAAATAGAAATAGAAATTTTACCAGTTTCAAATTATTATCTTTGAATGGCTTTGAGATAGAAACCTGAAAGGATATACAAAACTTCAAATAATCTTCACTGATACTACAATCAATTGCCCTATCACATTCAATTAAAAAATTGTGATTTTTTTTTGAGATTAATGACAGCATGAAACTTTGACTTCCAAATGGTAAAGGTGTGAGAGTTGAAAAAGAAATTCTGAAATTAAGAGAAATTTATTACATTTATCTATACATACGAATCTCATTTGTAATCTGAATTTAATGGATGTGGAAGCTCAAACTTATTCTTCATACTGTTCACACTTAATCTGTCTTGAAGATGACATACTTTGATCAAGCATATTTCTCTATGACTTCTTCTATACTCCATCTCTCTAAAAATAAGTTTTGTAATCAAATTTATACATGTTAGCTAAAATCCAACAGTATCTAGTGTTGTTCAAGAATATTGATTTTGTAACACTTTTTATAGTGTTATAAGATTCTAGTCTTGAAGAGGAAAGTTACTATTGGTTTCTTTCCCATATGAGATGATTGATAAAATGCACAATTTTTTCTTTCTAATAGAATGTACGTTCTGTAACTTCTAACTATGAGAACATTTCCGGTATGATAACATTTTTTTACTGTGATGAATTAACTACTTTGATTATTTATATTGAAATTATGAAAACTCTTACTAAAATTGGAAAGTATGAAAGGTCTGTTTCGAATTCAAAATTAATACATCAATCAACATTTCTGCAAAAAAAATTACGAATTGAAAGATTTATCCAATGTTTGAACACAATGAAAATTGCAATATGTATTAACATAGTTTTTTATTCTTGCTGCATACACAATTAAAAAAATTTTAATATCAAAGACAAAGATAATAATTCTTTTCCTATCCTTTCACTAAATCGAATCCTTCTCATAATTAAAGTAGTCTCAAATCCAAGATGACAAAGAATTATTTTTTGAAGTAATTTTGAATTATTATTAATCTCTCAACTTGTGGTAGTTTAAAATCGAAATATCAGTAATAACATGGAAATGAAAATGATAAAATAACACAATCTTTGCACATAAGTATGCTGAAATCTTGACTCAGTTTTTAGCCACATTACCATTCAATCTCTCATTGTGTATCATTCATGCGATTGCTCTTGAATGATAGAGTTATGACTAGATTACACACAGACAGGAAGAAGATTGACATGAGGAAGGAGGAGTTTCAAAATTTAACATTCAAAATAAATTTGATATTTACTGCAAATTCGAAAGATGGAAATAACAGTGGTAAACGACTAGACTGAAATCTGAGCATGAAAAGCACATGCTTAGATACGTGGTTCGGAATCAAATGGTATCAAACAAAAGTCGAATTGGTAAATTTGAGTTTAATATCATGCAGCAAAAATATCTGTTTTGCAAGCGCACCAAGAAAGTTTAGAGCAGCTTCATACACGTGGCAGAAACATGACAAACAACAAGTTTGAAAGGATTTGAATAGAAAAGATCACAGATTTAGAAGTCAAGATTATCACCCATTATTCATGAGCTGTTAATTTACGTTTTTTACAAACACGATATGGTTTTTTCTGTTAGATCTTGTGGAAGCATAGAGAAAATGTAGATCATTGTAGAGAGGTCTTGGATTTGGATTTGCACCGGAGAAGCTGGTGGCTAACGGGGCTATGGGAGGGTCTACTGGTGCTAGCGGTTGAATGAATGGAGGCTCTGGTCCTAGTGGAAACGAAAAGCTGGCTGCTGACGCAAGAGCTGCTGAGCGAAATTGTGCAATCACTTGAGCAGATCAAAGTGTCCCAACCAAGAGCGTGCATAATCAGCATGCTGTATCAAGACATCATGGCAAACTCCGGATGGAGCATTAAAGAGCCCAGTTATCAGTTTCTTAAAAATATTACCTTTCACAATCGCGAAACCCCCATATGGAACTCGACAATGAAGAAAAATCTTGAATTTACCCCCAAAACTTCCTCAAAATACTTCACTGTCGTTCATGTTCTTTTGTCACAATTATCAATACTGGAAGATAGATATTATCAACAAAACCACCAAGGATATACTCCAGATCGCCTCGTTAAAAACTGCATGTTACTTAGTTACTCAGATTTCTAGTGTACTGCAGGAAGGCAATGTCAACAAAACATATGTCAAAGTAGCTGATATCAATGACAAGATTACATCTAAATTATTCATTACTGGAGCTGCAGATTTTCTCCCACTAAACGAACAACAGGAACAGTGACAATCTGATTTGTTGATGTAATGCACGAAAATGCTACAACGTTCGCAACCTAATTGCTATGAGTCTATCAATTTTCAGTAAGCAGGAGTCTTGAACAGAAAACAGACTCATTTCTGAGTCTGAAAGGCTGGTCAGGGTACAACTAGTTTCCAGTAATGAATACAAGTCCTTTCTCTCCAGTTTTTGCTCCCAGATTTCAAGAAGCGGCAGTGAGTTTATATATCAAAGCCTAAAAGATAATAGAAATTTAAAGCACTGTTTGAACTTTGGAGGTGTCAAGGCTGAATCTCGCGCGAGACGTGCTTTGATAATGCAGGGTATCAAATGAATTCTATATGTGAAATTTAATTACATAAGTAATTATGCCTGGTCTAAACGGCCTCTACTGCCTCTACTATGTAGTTTCAAGATAAAATATAGAATTCTGTTCAATGCATAACGAATTTGTCCAATCATGCGGTGAGATTTTCTGATACATACACATTCATTCGAAAATAAAGAATGTATTCAGTTTTAAAATACGACTAGAATATGTTAGGTGATATTTGAATCTGGAACGCCTAGCAAATGTCGCACTTGAAATGCAGACACCATTGAGATACAACAATATCGACACAATCGTTAATAACGACACATGGATAAGTATTTTGATATACCGAAATAAGATCAAATCTTTAGTATGAAACATTTAAACTCGGAATGAGAATCCTCAACGTTGTCTGCCACTTCCAGGTTGCATGAAGCATTAGAATCTCAATGAATGTGGCATATGAAGGGAGGAACATGCCAGACCTTGTCTGAATGGCAGAAATATTTTGCATATTTTACATGCTCAGGAATACGCCATCGTTTCTTCCTCTTTTATATTAAAAGCAAAAGTTAGTGTTCGAAGCTTCTATTGAGGAAGTAAACTTTATCTGAAGGCTCAGGACAAGCTAAACTTTGGTGCTGAGAAACTTTGATCTGGCTTTGAAACATAAATCTCTACGAATCTAGTCATTTCACTATCGGTTAATGTTTCAATACAGATTAGTGTATCTTCGAATCATTCTCACATTGAAGATGTTCAAATTTACTAATCCTATAGCTAGGCTGGTCACGATCTCGTTGCACTACGTTTACGCCATGTTCCTGTCATGTCACTGTCGTCTCTCTCCTTGATGATCATCAAATCTTGTCCTATTTCGAAATAATACAAGGTGCATGTTTAATCAACATCAGCAAGGTTCGGTGGAAATAAATAGATGCTTTGTTCTTATGCGATGCGGATAGCATGATAATGAGTAGCACATACTTTATAATTATTGTGAACTGAGAAGAACTGTACCTCCGAGGAGTTGCTTGAATGTAAAACGGTGAGATAACTGACTGAGTCAGTTGAATCTGCATCTTACTCTTTGACACCGATGAAAAGTAATAGATGAGCTGAAAAATACTCACTTCCAGCCCCACATACTGTTAAAAGAAACACTCCTTCAAAGCATGGCGTGGGAGTCACACCGCTGCATGGTAGTAGATAGTAAACAAATTAGTTAGTGATAAATAGGTAGTAGGCTGCTGAAGTGAACTAAGGAAGTCTCAGTGTGAATCTCAAACTGTATATAAGGAAGTATTATGACAAGAAACAACAACACGTTCACAATGAACATTGTTTCTCGGACATGGTATTAGACCAAAAACGAGTACACTATTGTAGAGAAAATAATGAGCTCTGCTACTATTCTCCGAGGTAAGATTTCTTATTCTACTTATTTATTACTATTCTGTGTATTGCTTCATCATGGATGGAGATAGCAAGATGATACTTGCAAGAGACAGCAACAAGTTGGTGGAAGAATCCAACTATCAAGTTTTGCGACTAAAGATACGTTTCATGCTCAAACGATTCAATCTCTGGAAAACAACTCGAAACAAAATCGAGATGGTGGGAGCTCAACTGTCATAGTAAATGGTATACTTGTGAACTAGATCCAGCTGATGAAACTGAAGAACACAGCACATGCGGCAATTGCAATGTCTGTAAGTGATGATCTGGTGGATTCAGTGTCCAAGAATGATGATTCGGATGGTGAAGTGCTGGAGAGAAATTCCTAGTCGGGTGATAAAGGACAAATACTTTTCTCATCCCAGCAACTACATTCACTCAAGATGATGGAGGGATTATCAATTACACAATACATCCAGAAAGCAAGGGAGTTAAAGAACAAGCTATCGTCAATGGGAGAGGTTGTACCTAACCATACAATGGCTTTAATCGTTCTAAATGAAATGTCATGATACCACGAAGGAGTTATTCAAAGCATTGGTGCTTTGAAGGAACTTTCTTCTGTTGAAAAGACTATCTACAAACTTTTCATTGAGGAACATAGATAGGAGATGAGAAATCAACGATTTGGAAATGAAGATGCAGCTCTAGCTTTGCAATGGCAACGTGCACCAATGAGACATGAGTATGATAGAAGCTCTCAATGAAATGGAGGACGATTCGGTAATTGTCAATACATGGGAGCAAGGATCGGACCTCCACACCCCAGCAATACCATCAAGTTTGTGAATTTAAAAATATTTCTTGTTGGATGTGTGGCAATGAAGTACATTTTACTTTTACCTACTTATAGAGGAAGCTTGGAGCAGGATCTTCGGGAGAGCGATGCAAGTTAATCAACTTCATCATGCATGACGTTAAAAAAGTACAATACAATGATGGTGTAAACAATTTTGATTAGACATTAGCAAATGTGACCCATCATCATAACCACGTGACAGGAAATAAAATAAGGAAGCATTATATTCAATGAAGCTTGAGAAAGGAGGTAACGTGATGGTAGCTAGTGGAAAACAATATAGAATTGAGGGACATGGGAATGCTCACATTTCAACATAGACTTATGAAATAAAGCTTGACAATATTTTCTACGTAGTGTCTGTGCGGAACAATTTAATTTCAGTAGGTAAATTTGCATATAATGACCATGCTATCTTATGTGCTCATAGATTAATGGATCATGGAGTACTTGGTTAACAAGCAATTTATAGCTACATGTAATTGAGATCAATGTAGCAGACTCTACATGTTCAACTCATTAGTTGGTGTAATAAATAGCATAAAAAAAACTCAATTTTATGGCATCGTAGGTTTGATCATCTTAAATTCTATGAATTACCTCACTTTTCTAGAAAGAATTATGTAGTAGAAATGCCTCAAGTATATGATATTCATAAAGTTTGCACAACATGTCATGCTAGTAAGTAGTCAAGAGAAAAATGTACTAGATAATCAGTCAATAGAGCTAGTGAACAATTAATACTAGTTCACACAATAGTAGTGGTATCTTTGTTGTGTGTTTCACTAAGCAAGTCTAGATACTTTGTACCATTTATTGAAGATTATTCAAGAATGATGTTTTTGTATTTCATGAAGACAAAGAATGAAACATATTCAAAATTTTGAATCTTGAAAGTAATGATGGAGAAACAGACAAATAAGAAGATCAAGACTTTCAGATCCAACAAAGGAATCGAGTATATGTCCAAGGAGTTTGAAACACGCCTGTAGGTCAAAAACATTACAAAAAATCTGACACAATTTCATACACCTCAGCAGAATGAAGTTGCACAACGAACGATAATCAAGAAGTCTTGAACAATGGCACTCGAAGCTCAGCTATCCAAATTCCTGTGGATAGAAGTTGTTAATACAACAACTCTTTTGGTGAACATGGATCCAACAAAGACAAATCATTGAAAAACAGCCATCAAAATATTCCACGGTAAGAATATTTTAAAACATAGCTCATGTTCATATTCCAAAGGAATAACGTATGAAAATGAAGAGTAAATCAGTATCATGCATGTTGGTCGGCTATGACAGTGAGTCAAAAGCATATAGAATATACTATCCAAAACATAGAAAATATATTATCACTAGAGATGTTGTTATGAGAATAGAGTCAATTTTCTTGAATTGAGAAATGCTCATACAAAGTTGACATAACCTTTTCATCAAAAACTAAAGCCAAACCTTTTAAATCAGGATCAAGCTTTCTAGAAACGTTCCCGCGATCCCTACCTTATTAGCGCATGAACTTCGCCTTGAGTCCGCCTTCGGACCCTAGAGTTCTATTTGATACAAGCTGCGCTCGTGAAGAAGACACGTTTCGAGCATTTTCTAGAAATGATAATGAGTTGTGTTGAAAGTTGATGAAGTGATAGCAAGGTTTAGTTTATCTGATGAACAAATTAATATTGAGGAAATCATACCAAGCTCAAGTTTAACATCACTTTCACATATAAACGTGCAAGAGGTTCAGAATTCAAACAGCAATGATCAGAAGTTTGTTGATGAAGAGAATACACCGTCCGAAGCAACAAACCATGAAGTTGAATCTAGTCCAACTTCACATGTTTATGAACGACAATAGAGAAGTCATGTACGTACCAAGAGTAACCCGATGAGAGAAATGGCTCCAAACTCTAGATTTAAAGACTACTTATGAATGTTGTCATCACATGAAGATCCAATCACATTTCAACAGGAAGTGGCACATGCAGGTTGAAAATCAGCAATGGAATAAGAGGTTGAATCAATTTATAAGAACCTGACATGGGAGATAAGGACATAGTGTCTCTTGGAGTCACTCCAATTACTGCAAAGTGGGTTTATAAATACAAAGTTGAAGCATCATGAGAAGTTTTGAGGCTTACAGCTAGGGTAGTTGCTAGAGAAAACAAACAGTTAAAGTATGTCTATTTTTACAATAACTTTTTTCTGGTAGTAAAGTGAATCACAGTTCTAACCATACTTTTCTTAGCTGCAAATAAAAGTGAAAGATTTCCAAGCTTGATTTTAAAACAACCTTCATAAATGACAAGTTCGATGAAAATGTGTACATGTATGTGCCAGATGGCTTTGAAGTATTTAAAGAAAAAAAAATGAGTAAAATTTTGAAAGTTATCTCTGGCCTTCGTCAAGCACCAAAGGCTTCATATGAGAGAATCTATACCTTTTTAACACAACATGGAATCAAGAAGAGCACAGCTGATAGTAATATGTACTACTCAATAATTGATAGCAAGTATAGAATTGTGCTACTCTATGTTGATGATTTGTTGCTTGTTGGAGATAATCATAATGAACTCAACAAGATCAAAAGTATTCTTATAAGCGAATTTGATATGACAATTCTGGATAATGCAAAGCTCTACTTAGGGGCAAAATTAGAGAAAACAAAGACTAAAATCTCTTTGCATCAACAAAAAATTATACAAAATTTTCTAGAAAAATTAAATTTAGAGACTTGTAACTCAGTTTGTAATCTAATGGCTCCTGGATTCTACTTACAGCATCACACTACAACACCAACCGTTGATGCTACATTATATAGGTCAATAATTGGATCATTTCTCTTTGTCACAACTATCTCAAAACTTGATATTAGCTTTGCAGTAAATAGTGTATGTCGATATATGCATCATTTTCAAGAGATTCATTGGGCTCTTGCACAGTCAATGTTGCAGTATTTGAAGCTAAAAGATAAATTGGGATCTTCACTTCAAGCAACATGGAGGTTTGATGTATCATATCTTTACTTACTCTGATTATAGGAAGGATGTTGATACTTGAAGATCAACAACCGGAATAGTTCACAAGCTTCGAAGTACTACAATTGATTGGAGTAGCAAATTGCAGTCTTTAGTGACGATGTCAACTACTGAGGCTGAATATTGTACACTTTTTGAGTATGCAAAAGACATTGTTTTCTTACGCCAATTATTGGCAGAGTTAGGGTTATGTGAAAAAGTAGCAACCTTATTTTTATGCAACAACCAGTCATATATTAGAGTAGTAGCAAATCCTGTTTTGCATGTTAGAACAAAGCATATAGAATTTCAACATCACTTTATAAGGGAAAGAGCTCAAGCAAGCGACTTACAAGTCAATTATATACCGAAAATAAAAAAGAAGCAGATTGCATAACAAAACCACTAAACATAGTAAAAATTACATTGAATCGAGAGGCTTTGGGAATAGTAGGTGGGTGTAGAAAAAACACTCCCTGAAAGCATGAAGTGAGAGTCACACAGCTGTGTGACAATAGATAGAAAACAAATTAGGTAGTTATAAATATGTGGTAGGCCGCGGAGTTTACTTAACAAAGTCTGTGACAATAAACGAGACATAAACATTGTTTCAACGCATGTCGTTGTCGGACGGCAGATGTTCAAGGTTTGACCATTTCTTTATTTACAATGGAATTCTTTATTACTTGGGAGTTATCTGAATATGGGAGCTCTAAAAAGGCCAAGTTTTATGATGATCGGAAATTAGTCATCATAAACTTGGCGTAACAATTTCCCTTTCTCCTGCCTCGACCTCAAGACGAGCATCTAGGTACATCTTGCATTGTGCTTTGTAATGACTGGTTTCCGAGATAGTACTCCGGTAGAGTTCGAAATTTAGTGAGTATCTGGGTTTGTCGCCCTGCTGTCTACTTCTAAGCTGAATCTATTCAAATGGGTTTCTGTAGGCCTCGGGATCACATACTTCATTCTTGTTACTGCTGCTTTGTCAACCTTGTGATCGCAAATTACAGCTTTTTGTGCTTTTATTTTTGCTAGTTTCAAACTCGTATTGGTCGTTCGAGCTCAAATATAAGCTTCTAACTTTACTCTGTGATTGATTACAGTGACGCACCAAGTCCAGCCTTTTCAAGTTTCACACCAGAGCTGACGAGACGCAAGCAAGCGTCGTCGTGTGGACCTCAACCACCTGCTGTACATTTCAAGCTATTCTTCCTTATCGCAGAGAGAACCCACAACTTCACGGCGGGATTGTGGCATGCTCACGGTTGAATCATGACAAACGCGTTTATGTGCCTTTACTGATCAGAAACACTTCGCGCTTTTGATAACCGGTCGCTCTGTCGAAGGAAATTATATCTTCACAATTAGATAACAAGTAACTTTCCTTTACGATTAGAATGTCAAACTAACATTCAAGGGTTTCGACCACAAACGACTCCTGTTTCGGCACAGGAGCGGCAATTAGTACGACTCGACCCCCAGGAAGCACCTCATCTAGACATTTGTTGGATCAGGAAGAACACTACTTCACGTAATACTCAAGCCAATATTCAGGTGTAACTTAGAAATATAATGACTGTTGAGTCGAATTTGTCAAACAGTTGTATAATTCAACAGTCGGGAAATTCGTTTCAGATTTCCCCCGATTGGCAAGATGACATCCACTATTTGCAAAGGCATCACCCAAATTGCCTTGTTTCTGCCAACTAACTAACCTCTAAGGTCTGAGATTTCCCTCGACAGGGGTACAAAATTCTAGGACATACATGTGTTGAAGTGTTGTTTTTCATAAGATTTGGGGAAAGACCACTGACTAGTGACCGGTGCAAAATGGTTGCACCTGCAGGCTTACTCGAAGTCCGAAGCACTGAAACCAAATCGAAGCGCAGTTAGTCTTTCGGAGTATCTTCCACGTGTGGCAAGTAAAATCCACAACGGGAGCTTGTATGTGAAGTATCAGAAGATGTCAAAAATCCTGTACATTGCCCATTCCAGCCAAGCCAATTAGCTGGAGAGTCATATGTCTACGCACACGTACACAATGAATGAATTCAGGATCCCGAAGTTCTTTCTCAGGATAGAACCGAAGATCGAAGACGGGAGAGGCTCTGCCTATGTTCAAGCCATGCTTGCAAGAAATTTCAGCTCTGTGTACAACGTCGTCCTGTCCGCCGCATATTTACAAACTTCCACTCTAGAACAGCCTGCCGAGCAGAATCTGAGGAGGAGGATTTAAACAAATTGTGGTTCCAAATCACCATCTCAGTCGAACTTCGTTCCCGCTGAGTCTGGAAAGAGCTTTCCGGGCGTACATCTGAACGCCTTCGCCCACGTCTTCATGAAGAAGATCCACCAGCCTGTCGAGAGCTCCGGGATATGATGCCATCATCACCTTGTTCTCCCGAAAGCTGGACAGACTGGCGAAAGCTCGAGTAGCTGGTCTTTGAACTCTTTCAGGTACTCCAATGGACATCAGGTCTACCAGTCTTCCTATAGACCCTGGGTACTCTGCCATATGCCACTTGTTCTCATCCACGGCAGCGAGGTTCGCAAATGCTGTCGCGACTTGAGTCTGAACTTCTTCGCACACATCTGTCGACAAGAACGCTACCAGTCTGGCGACGATTTCTTCGTATGTGGCCATCCTCACGGCATTCTGCTTCACTACGGACAGATTTGCCAGCGCTCTTGCTGCTTGTGCCTGGACATTCTCGTCCACATCATCGGAGAGTAAACCCACGAGCCTTTCGATAGCCCCAGGGAAAGTTGCCATTCGCACTCTGTTCTCCTCTGCCCATGCCAAGTCGGCGAAGGCTGCTGCAGCCTGGAATTGAATACTGGAAGGTGTCCCCTTACCGAGCAGACCCACGAGCTTTTTCAGAGCCCCTGGAAACGAGGCCATGGCACCTTTGTTCGCCTGTGCACAAGCGAGGTTGGCGAAAGCCAGGGCTGCTTGTTTCAGCACACTCAAGGGTACGTCTTTCGACAACAGGCCCACCAATCTTTCAAGTGCTCCTGGAAACGCTGCGATTGTGATCTGATTCTCATCGTCAGAAGACAGATATGCTATAGCTCTCGCAGCCTGAATTTGCACATGCTCGGCTGTTCCTCTGGCTAGCAAATCGACTAGCCTTTTCAGAACTCCTGGCTGTGCTGCCATTTCGACCAGGTTTTCTCTTACCGCAGCTAGATTGGCAAAGGCTCTCGCGGCTTGTGCCTGAATATTCTCCTCCACGTCCGAAGATAACAAGCTCACGACCCTATCAACTGCTTGAGGGTAAGTGATCAGCTTCGGTTTGTTCCTCCTGAAGTGAGAGAGATTGGCGAAGGCTCTTGTAGCCTCGAATCGGACGGCCTCGTGGACTTTCCTAGACATCAGGCCAACCAGTCTCTCCAGAACTCCTGGGAAGTATGCGAGCTTAGCTCCACATTCTTCGGCATGGGCTATGTTCGCAACAGCTTTCGCAGCTTCAACCTGAACCGTGACGGGCACCTCTTTACACAGCAAACCCACGACCTTTTCTAGAGCTTTCGGAACTGCTGCCAATTTCAGAATATTTTCCTCCGCACTCGCAAGATTGGCAAAGGCTCGAGTAGCTTGCCTCTGAACACTCTCACCTACATCTTTAGAAAAAAGATCTACCAACCTTTCCAAGATCCCTGGAACCGCTCCCATCTTCAACCTGTTCTCTTTCGCCAAGGCCAAGTTGGCGAAAGCTCTGGCAGCTTCGCTTTGGATACTCCTCGGTACTTCCTTGTGCATCAACTGTACTAGCCTCTCCAAACACTGCGGAACTTTCGCCATCTTCTCCTGATTCTCCCTGGCAGAGGAGAGGTTCGCGAATCCTCTGGTGACCTCGTATAGAACACTCTCGGGTACGTCCAAGGTCAACAATCCTACCAAACTCTCCAGTGCTCCTGGATACATAGCCATATTAACCTTGTTCTCGGAATCCCGGGCCAAATTTGCAAAGTTCCTTGCTGCTTCTCTCAAGGGACTATCGGCTATTTCTTTGGACAAGAGGCATACGATGCTCTTCAACTCGTGTATAGCTATCATGGCCCTTGATTTCTCCTCTGCAGAATGAGCACAATTTGTTTTAAGCACAGCAGGTTCAATTCCATCCACTGCATCTTGCAAGTACCTTGATGTCTATATATTCTATCGCAAAGCTGGCTAAGGGGAAACTGACAAAATTGTATCAAATAGTCCTTTCTTATAATTTCTACGTACTACGCATTTCACTTGAACTTGTTCTTGACAACTGTACAGAACAAGAAAAAGGTGAAAGTGCCCTGAACTAAGTCCTTCGTTTTGCATTGTCTCCTCTCATCATTCTTGCTATCCATGTTTGGTTGTTGAAGGAACAATGCTTCTAGAGCTCACGCAAGTTGGGCTACACCCTGGCATTGACAACAAAAGATAAAAACATTTTGCCAAAGTTTTGGGTCGCGAGTAGCAGTTGTGCATACCTTGTTTTGGTTTGCTTCTAGGTGGAATATCTCTCGAGCTTGTAGTATCAAATGACCTTACTCTGTGAATATGTTCTTCAATGTGAAACTCGTGATCTCTCGGAAGGGTGATCGATCTTGAAGGTAGAGTTGGGCTGCTTTGCGTAAAAGGGAGTGAGCGACTGGTCTCCCGCTCCTGGATGTTAACTCCAGTTGCAAAGTCCTGCTGGGATTTCCTTTCCAAGATCAAATCTCGGAGTTCAAAACACTCAGAATCGTCATCGGCCCACTTGAGAACGTTCTCTAACATCACCAGAGCCTCGGCATCGTGGCCTCCTCTTGCCAGCTTCATAGCCTCTTTCCTGTAATCGTGACGAAGTTCACGAAACAAAGCTTCTGCCTCGGGATACTTTTTGAATAGACGTCCACGGACATTGATGTCATCACACTCTATTCGGAAAGGCTTGCTCTTGCTCTGATCAAAGGGACTCCTAGTTAAATCGTTGTCAATGATGGTCCAGCGATCGTAAGTGCGGCCATCTGTTCCTTTAACTGGGTCGCACATCAGCTCACAAGTGATGGGATCGTTGAACTCTTCGTCATCATCTGCATTTGTAACAGTAGACTGCTCATCATCCTCCATAGGTGCAACTGGATCGAGGTTGGCTAGAACCTGCAGGGCATGGACATATTCTCAGAACTAGACGCGTTGCAGAGCTTGAAGCTTGAAGAGCTTTAATGTAAATGTGTTGGTGATGACCAGTTCGACACTTACATCGGCGAAGAACTTCTCCGTGTCCGCAGTTTGATTCATATTTTGAACTACAGAGATTACTGACTGCAACTTTTCTTTTCTCGGTACTTCTTCTAGAAGGGGTACGAGTATATCTCGGATCTCACTCCTTGCAGTTTCCGAACTCGATGCATGAGTTGAGTGAATTTCCAGCATCTTCATCTGAAAGTCTTCCATTTTACTATGCCCGTCCACAGCAACCTAGTATGACATGTCAAATTGCAGATTCAGGAATGAGGAGCCAAATTTGGAACATACTTTCTACTCTAGTCCATCAGTACTCTCCTGACGGCTTCTTCAGATGCTGATAGTCAAAATCTACAGCCTTCAATGCATTTAAACGCGATGAATACCAAACCAAGAGACTTGTATAAAAGCCATAACATCCACTTTCTTTTTATAATACCAGCAGATTTACGATCCCAAAAGACTCAGGTAATGGAACTTTGTTGGCGATTAGTGCAACTGGAGTATCGACTTTGATCTTCAGCGCTAAAAAGCAGGGATTAACCTTAGAGTTTTTTTTAACTCTGGGGTTTATGAAGCTGAGTGTCTTTCGGATGTTATCTGCCTACTTGATCGAAGTTGAGCGTGGAAGAACAAATCCTACTTATCACCATGCTGCTTCACGAGGTATATAACACATATCAAGCTAGCGTGACTGCGAAATTTGGTAAGATCCATAGCAACAATGAAGAAACTGAAGTAATATGTTGCAGGAGTGTGACTGAACCTCACATCCAGAGTGGTGATGAAAAGAGCCATTTGAAATGAAGAGTCGAGATTCCGACGTAGCATCTCCAACTCCTGCTTAGTCTCGTGTGCATTCCAAAGGGTTTTGAAAAAGCCCTGACGTTGGCGGGACTGCACAAACGCAGTCGCGTCTCCCAGCTTCGTCACTAGAGACTCTGTTAGCAGCACAAAAGCAGAGGTCAGTGCAAACAAAACATTTTTTTCCTGAAACACTGGAACTTGATATTAGAATCTATGCTTTCATGTCTCTGCAGCTTGACAGCCAGAAGTTTGGTGTGGCTGATCGGGCGGGAAAACTTGATTCTGCGATAAATTTGCCGATGCAATTGGAGGAGATATGTTCAAAGCTCAAATCTGCCATCTTGTCCGACAATTCCTGATCCAAGGCTTCGTCACGCCGCCCCTTCCTTCGTATGATGCGCCACGACGAGTTCAAGCCCAGGCACTCGATCGCCTCTCGATTGGCAACTGAACTCTGTAAGAAAATGTTGCCTATTCATGTTCCCATTTCCTTAACCAGTCCCATGTTCGTCGGGGTCGCAGGCGTGGCCATGACTCCAAAACATGACCGATGACTGGGACCGCCATTGGATCTCAAGAGACGGAACCGAAAACAGAATGACAACGACAACGCACCTAATGCTCGTCTGCTCACGCTGGCGGGCAGGTTCACTTTCAGGAGCTTGATGTTCTCGTTCAACGTTTTCACAAACAAGTCGATCTCCTTGCAAATGATCTTGCTGTGCTGCTTGGTTTCTTTTACATCCAGCAAAGTTAGGACTAGATTTTTCACTGCTTTTCCGACGAGGCCTAGGCCCATAATAAACACAGCTTCCGCCATTTTGACAATGAGCTGGGCCTGCTCTCACCGGACACTTTCGACGAGCAATAAGCACTACATGGCTCTGTTATGGTCGAAATCGAACATTCCCTGAAGAGAGATGGCTGAAATACGTGATTAAGAACATGGATCCGACGTAATACAAATCATAGTTGAGATTCAATTACACGAACTGAACTAAAGGTCTGAACGTGTCACCGGAAAGAGAAAGAAATCCAGGGAGCCGCATGGTTCTAATCTTCCCAAAAACACAGACTGCGTTCTTCAGAGGTGGAAGAAGAGAAGAGAAGGCCGTCTACGATGGTTGGCTACATGATTCTGCTGAACAGCTCTTGGACAAATGTGGTGTCCGCGCTCGACGAGAATTGAGCTCAATCCCAATGTGAAACACAGAGCCGCATGTGTCGGTTCTACTGTTTTCTCCGGAACTGGCCGGGATACGACAGGCAACGAGAAGGCTCGATGGCAAGCATGTCCCCAGGGACAGTTTACCATCCCCAGGACCATCTCCAGAGGTGGCATTAATAATCACAGTGAGAAAATGTTGAGAATCTACTGGATCATAAGGGCACAATCTTCAACTGGAAATACCCGATGTCTGAGTATGAGACTGGGCAGTGAAGTAGACACAGCTGGGCAACCACCGCAGTTAAGACGAGGAAGCATAATGAACAGCATGCACATTTCAAACGCCAGGCAAGCGGGACGCAAGGCTGAGAGCAGTTCGTGGTTCTCAACAGTCAACCGAAATCTTCCCATGAGGATTGAGGGTCGGGCCCTCAGTGTACATGCGAGGCCCGTAGACTGCGTTGTCACGCTTCAGAACGGAGTCAATGAAATGCTAGAGGCCAAGCTTGTAAGCCGTGCTGAGGCAACGGACAGAAGCTGTAGCGAGACTGAAAAGGGAAGCATAGACTGCAATAATTACTGACACGTGACGACCTGGTGGACTTTACCACATCCATCAGTTGGGACGTCCCAAACTTGTGAACGAAGATGTAAACACAAACACAAACGATCATGTTCTATCTTACAGCTGCTCTTCTTCGTCTGACTGTGTATCCATACAACGTTCCATCCGTCATGGTTCGATTCTTATTCTTATTTAGCCGTGAGACAGCGATGTTGTGAACTTGTCGCTCGGTCGTGGGTGGATTTCTGGGATCTACCTGTCTGACGGGACGAAAGGGGGACAAAACCTGGAGAATTCCACTGACGTCATCCGGCAGATAGTCACACCCCTGCATTTCATGTGATCTCTAATATCTTTTCGTGGTCAATGGACCGAGCTACATCTAGAGATCCAGTTCGTGACTGATCTGCGTCATCGCTGCTTTCGGTACATCCATTCCAAAGATGCAGATCTATATTTGCATGCGAGTGTAAGAAAGCGGCTGAATATGGCGAAGCTTGTAAGGAGGAAGACTCCGACAGACTTTCCACAGTCGACTCGGTCAAATCCTCCAGCATCCATCACTGCCACACCTGCAGCATCCATGACAACACGGTCGAGTGTTGAGAGCGAAGCTTCCTGCTCTTCGTTACCGCCATCCACAGGAGGTGACTGCTTACCCCAGTCACCCTCTCGCTCTGCACTGGCCTTTCTGTCGAAAGGTGGTAAAAAAATCACAAAGTTGACGGACGTGGACTGCTGTCAATATTGCCCATGTGCGGAATTACCGGTTGTCGTCGGGATGCTCTTGGCGGTTCTTTTCTCTGACACTTGTAAAGAGAGTAGTTGCAGGATGCAGGAGGATGCTGCCAGATTTCCAGTTTGGCAGTGGCATCAAGGAGGAAAAATTAGATGATGCTCGCAGATGCATGAGTTGTGAGGGGAGGAGGGACATGGAAGCCTGAAGACCCGGTCTTTCGTAAGAGAGTATTGCAATCCATCGTTGCTCTTGAACGAGCTCAGTGTGGGACCTTTGTCCTTGTCCTCGCTTCGCTTCTAGTGGCTGTGATTTCTTCGGCATCTGAGCCCGTGGGTACACTGGTAGGCATTCTGAATTGACTTTGTTTCTCACATTTGATCTATATCATGAAGTTCCAAGCGTCTTCATGTCTTACCTAACACACTTCATGAATAACTCAGTATCGTGAAGAGAATTCGAATGAATGAAGGAAAATGATCCATGCATGCGTCCTGAAGTGAACGAGATTTGCTTTTGCTCGTAGAGAGTTGAACGAAGCTACCTTGCATCTCATACACAGACAAAGGGGCGTTACCTTATTTCAAGTCACATTGACATGAGCATTTCAGATTGATTTCATCCATATCCGTAACCAAAGACTTACAAACTGTATGGAATTTTCTTCTTCTGTCATCAGAATTCCTGAAAAAAAATTGCAAAATAAGAATTACGAGCCAATTATTGCGGGCAAAAGTTATAATATATTCGAAAAGTCTAAAAGTCACATGCTACAGCCAAATTCATCCAAGGTTAGCATATTTGCAACATGGTTAAAATGAGATGTCTACACGCGAATCTCCAACCCAAAGTCCGGTCAAGAATGCAAGTGTGTGAACATTTTCAGTACTGTGTGTGTATATATGTATGTATATATGAATACTTCTGTGTAGGAATAATTTTGTGAACATTTTCAGCACTCTGTGTGTAAATAAATAAATTTATATATATATATATATATGTGGTGTACTTCTTTGCATGAATGATTTTGAATTGAGCTAATATTACATTTTTCTTCCATCTTCCACATTTTTTTTATATAACTATTTGGAGATTGAATTTTGAGATATTTTTAATATATATATACTAAATTCGTTATTTCTAATTGTAATTCTTTTTTTGAGAATATAGTGTTGTCGTCCTTGATAACATGTATTGTTTCAATATGTTTGTTGTGAAGTTTATCATATTGAACATCTTCAAATAAGAATGAAAAATGATAATTTAGAAACATATCATGTTCATATGATGGAACCAGCATCATCATTGAATTGTCTTGTCAAGATCTTGCCTACTCAAAGTTAACTGCAAAAATGATGTATTAGAATATATGTGTGATCAAAATTACACATACATCAATCAATGATGCAAACTTTGTGATTTTGTACAATACTTTCTATAATTATGTTATGCTAATAAAGTACCCTATCAATAGCCATTGCAAATTAACATGCAGCAACTTCAAGATGCAAAAAAAGTGCAGACGAATATTGCAATTATTTTGTTGAAAATAATTTGTATACATTGAGCTTACAATAAATTGTAAATCTAGTCAACTGGTTATAATAAAAAATTCAAGATTTTGTTTCTTCAGAAATATTTTAACTTAACAAGATCGACAAGATAAATGAACTATTATTCATAACCTATTTGATAACATGATTAAACTTGGAAAATATCTTTTATCGTTTTCACATGTACATATTACTATTTTGAAATTACTTAGCATCTTGTTGTAGATCATTCTCTTGAGATCTTTGTATAACTCATGTACTTTGTTTCTTTCTTTCGCTATATTTCTTTTTATTTTTCCAAATTTTCAAATTTTCACAAGATTTATAACAACTAATATCAATTTAATTCATCACATCTAAGTCAAATTTGATCAAAATTTTCATCTTTTTTATTGTAATTTAGAAATAATATCTTTCACATCTCAAGTATTACTCAAACATTCATTATAAAAAAACAATATTTTAACTTGATATACATCAAACTGTTATTTTAGCAAATTCCAAACTTCATGCAAATACATACAAACTTTTTAACTTCAGCTCATATAATTTTATGAGGAGAAAAAAGTCATGTATCAGAAGTTATGATTGCTATAGCACTATTTTATAATCAATGTTTCAATTTCAATTTTTTAACAACTCAAATCTATCCATTTTTAGTCTGAATAAATCCAATTAAATCAAACTTTTAGCATACAAAAAAATCCAAATTGTAAACTATTTGAAGATTATGCAAAAACGTCACAAAGTTCTTACGATTACTTAAAATTTTTCCTTATGTTTGGATCTCACTTTCAAATTTTTACTTTGGGTTACAACAAATACTTTCATTCTACATAAATCCATTTATCCTTACATTCTCTCTATTCTTATATAGGATGTTTAAATATATGCAAGGAGATAAAATTTTACTACTTCCATACATTTCACTTCTAGTAGATTAATGATATGGCAAATATATAAACAAGTACAAAAATCTATAAAATTTGTAATTGTATGAATGCATAGTTATAGATTGAACCAAAAAATTGATCATGATTAAATTTAGCTAGTGTTAGTTTTGATTGTATTGATTAGTTGTAGATATTTCATTGATTAGACTAAGTGTATAATTTTACTTAGTAGCAAGTTGAGAATATAGAATTTATAACGTCACCAATAAAACATTGTCATTTCAATTCAATTACAAAGAAACTTTTAGAGATGCAGAAATGAGCAATATTATTTTGTATTTTTTAACTTTAGATTTCAGTAAAATAATACTCTAACAACATGTTATTTTTTATTTAATTGATTACTTGTAGATATTTCATTGTTTAGACTATTTTTATTTTTTTATTTAGTAGCAACTTCAGGATATAGAATTATTAACGTCACCAATAAAACGTTTCAAAAAAACTTTAAAGAGGTCTAGTTAAATCACTGACACATTGCCATATCATATCAAGCAAAATGTTAGGTATTATACATCGACTAATCTCTTTTTTCATCATATGTTTGGAATATCTTGCCAAATTGATATTTGATAAAATAATTAAACTCAGCTATTCATAAGTTTCATCTAGCTATACTTGATCCAACATTGGGTTCATTGAAATAATATTTCAAGGTTTTATAATTTATAACTATAGTGAATCTTTTGTCAAAAACATAGTGTCAAAAATGTTTTTCACTGAAATATTAGAGCTAGAGCTTCATAATCTGTTCATTACTAAATATTTGTGCTTGCATTATATATGTATTTGCATGAGTATTTAAAAATCATGCTTTTCATAATCTAATTGAATCAATGTGCATCGTATTAATACTTGATATATTTGTGTAAAGAAATAAACATTTATATTAAATTAATTTATCCAAAATAGATACTCTCACCCACGTTTGTGATAAGATCAAAGGTAATCATTGCTTTTCCATACTTAAAAATGAGCTTGTAGGGTGTGAAATCATGGATTTTATTGAAATAACACAAGCAAAAATGTTAATTCTAACCCATAGTATCAAGATATGACTTCAACTTGGTCAATTAAATTCAATGTCATAATAAAATTTGGTTTAAGAATTTCTTTTAACTTCTCCAGATTCGTTATTATAACTCCAGATTCATTATTTGAGATTATATGACAGAAAAAAAAATTTTTACATCCAAATATGTACTAATTAAATCATTAATGAAACTTTCTTCAAGTGTTATAGTATTTTGATCGAATGATCAAAATGATATAATTTTTTATTGTGCACACAATAAAAAACCTATAAAAATCATCACAAAGTTTGTTGCATAGATCAAATTGACACTCTAAAGAAAACATATTACTCATGATGTGATAAATCTAGTTACAAGTTCATTTTTTAAAGCATTTGAATTTCTATTTTTATTTTACAATTATAACTATTATATGTAAATTGTAGCATTCATGGCCTAAATCTAATCAAAATTTTCATTTATGAAAGTTTAATTATAAAATTAATTTTTTGTGACAGTATTCAATATCATGTAACCTACAGATTCAAGTAATTTAGTGTTCTTAATCTATACAAAAATAATGTCAATTAAAAAGTTTCTATTTCATAGATAGATAAAGCCAGTCTTCTCAATTTGTTAATATATTCTTTCATCATCATTATACGAGTATCTATCTAAAGTTATATTTTCCAAAATGAAATTTTTTTTCCAACTCAATGTGAATAGTTTTCGATGTTATATGCTCCAAATCTTTATAGTTAAAGATAAAAACATATATATATATACATATTTTCAAAATTATCCAAAAATCTTACATTATATTCACACAAAATTTATTCAAACCTGCGTGAGAATCTTTAATCTAATCCTCTATTCTTTAATAACTTTGGAATTTACCTTGGTGACTAAAACATTTTTTTGAATTGATTGTTCTCCTGACTTAATAAACTTCTCCTAACTTACCTAACTTATTTATAATGCGATTAAATTTGGTAGATATGACTAATGTCATATTATTTTAAAATATACATTTGATCATATACAAATTTCTTTGTTTCTAAATTTAGTTAAGAATTTGATATATTTAAATTGTCACAAAATATAACTTCAAACTTAGTCTTATCAATGAAAATTATATTATTTGATAAAATTCTTGTAGTAGTTCCAAATATGTGAAACTCGCTGCTTCTATAAGTTGATGAATGGCAGCTGTGTAGCAGCATTTCATATGAACATCATGCTGCATGGAAATTCAAAGAATCTCCGTTATCATTTTGAATTCCCAACAATGCTCATAACTTCTAAGTTATGCCTAGGAGGAAGAATTAAAATGTTTATTCCAAGCGCACATTGTTCAGCGCATGTAGCAACAAATATCTTCTTAGTATTGAGCTTCACTTATAGGAATTTACTCATGCACAGATCCTATACTGCCTTTGCGCATCAAATCATGAGATTGATCTTATAAAAATCAGTATGTGATGGTTGTCTAGTACTTGCAAAGAAATTGTATATGGAGCCGAAGTGTAATTGAAGTGCTCTCTACAACTCTGAAGAAAGTATTGATTAGATTCAGAAAAATATGAACAATATTTGTTCGAATCAGAGTGCTATTAAGGTGCCACCAAATGACAGTGAACTTACTGGATGAGTACTCCATAAAACATAAAGTTTTAGATATGTTTGCTGCAAAATCTACTCAAAATCTTTGGTGAATAGCTGAATGAGCTTATCTCTACAGAGTGCTTGGGCAGTATAGTGCTAAATCTATGCAGACAGGCTCGAACCATCAAGAGTCTATCGATTCTTTTTCAATACTTAGTAAGTGAACCAACGGCTTTTGCCATTTCATGGCTGAGAAGGGCGTTTCAACTTTCACTGCTCTTTGGATAAGATGTAAATTATTACCATTTATTCAGTAATTAAGATTCGTTTACTAAGATCGACACCGTCAACATCCAAAAAATTGTTTCAATCCAAGTCAGATGATGAAGAAGCAGTTGATCTAAGGTTTTCAAGTTGATATCAAATTGAATGACGTGACAATGTAGAGAGGCTTTGACTTTTTCGAGCCAAAGGAGATGTGTAGTTTCAGGTTGCTGTAGAATCAAAATCCACCTATTGAACAGTGCTTCCACGTTTGTAAGATGAGTGAAGCTTATGTCCATAGTATGGGAACGTATATGACGAGTTTAATATTCAGGAGAACGGGATGACTTGGTTGTCACGTGAAATCATGCTGGTGTACTTGGCATTTCTAAACTCATGTTCTTATATTTGACATATGAACTTTGTGAGCTTCGAAAGACTCAATCGCGTGAGATCGTTGTAAATTCAAGATCTCTTAGGAATTTTTTTTGCTTCTTACTACATGAGAAACATCTCCTGATCATTGAGATTTATGAGATTTAGAGTCTATACTGCATACCTCTTTAAACCTTGGAAAGCAGTATGGATTGCAACAACTTCATTTACTTCAAAAACCACCGATATGTAATTTACTCTTACTTGTGCTCCAAAGCAGACCTACATAGTTAGCAGCATTTACATAGCATTGCGCAAGCAGTTCATTGCACATCGTTCACAGAGACAACATCCACCTATTTGGAGATTTTGAATCTTAAGCTGAGCACTTTTCTATTCTTTTTGATTTGTGAAGATTGTAGGTGAGAATCTGAAACATTTATGACATGACAATTTCCTTACACAATCGCTGTAATCAATTGGTGCTACCTCTTGGCTCAAAAAAGATTCACAGATTTATTATCTACAAGTTCGGGAAGGATTGATGTGATCACGAGGCAGAAGCGCGTAGTTGTGAAGGTCGATTGCTCTCGGCGTCTCAAAGAAAAGATGTATGGAGGTATTATTGGTCGTAACATTTACGAAAAGGTCATGTGCAAGGACCGATATTTGATTTCAGTGATGGTCTTATTATGTTACATGTTGAGATAACAACCTGAAACCAATGCGTTTTCAACAAATACATTCCACCATTTCTAAAACTCCCAAGTGAACGAAGAAGACTTAGCGTTGCATCCGAAACCAAGACATGACATATCTACATCAACAAGCAGGAGAACAAAATCTTGCTCACATCCCAGATAGAATTATTTTTTGGCAGTCATCGTTTTTTGGTGGATTGATAATTCTAATGGAAAAATGTCTGAAGTGTAATTTGTATTGTTGATATTTTGCATTGAAGAAATAACAGTCGGTAGTTTGAAATTTTGTAGATTAAAATAATTCAAGAGAGAAAAGAATGATGAAATTAAAGATTGATCGATTCGTTTGTCCCTCGAACGCCACATGTGAAATGTAAACAACATCATCTGAATTGGTAGCACTATTTTGGTTATAATGTTCCAATATAGACTTGACAATGCTAATATCTTCAACATTATAGATCTGAAAATGACAATGTCAGATGAATGTACGAAGATAGACTTAGAACCAAACTATGTACTTACAAAACATTTTGAGATCAATGAATACTAAGATGAGAGCTCAGGATTTTATATTTGTAACATCTCTCAATAATGATATCCAATCGTAATAACAATGTCTATCACTATTGGAAATTTATATTTTGTAATTAGAACTCCATTTGTTTAAATTTGATATATATATTAATTATTTTGAACGGAGAAATTTGTCAAATTAAATATATTTTCTTACTTCAATCTACAATTAGATTAACATAATACTTATTTGAATAACACAATCTGGGATACTAGATTTTTATAGAATAGCATATGAATCAAACTATCAAGAAAATTTGTTGCTATTTCAAAATATTACTATAATGATAAATATTCTGTATAACATGAAAAAATTTCTAAAAATTCAATTAAAAATTTATTTAAAAATATTGATATAATACCTTATTATTTTATTTTATTTCAGAGCATATATTTTTACATAATGAAATCATGTTAATTAAAGTTTAGAATATAATCTAATTTGAACAACATGAGTATCAATCATGATGATACTCATGATTTATATGATAGATGTTGACAATTTTTTTAAATTTTTTTTTGAAATGAATATAGATTCATATTTTTTCTCAATTTCTTGGATCATTTTGAATCAATGATTTTCTTTTTTTTATGTGAAACATATCCAAATCATGCATTTATTAAATGCAAAATAATATTTATTGGAAATGTGAAAAAATTATTATTTGATTTTTTTTTAGAATTCAAGTTAAACAAAGTTGCACTCACTATTGACACTATGTATGATGGATGACAACATCTTCTCTCCTTGTATTTATTCATAAAATCTATTTAAAGTACAAACCAAATTTTGTATCTTATCTTAACAATTTATAATCTTTTTATCTTTGAGTGAATTTTTTTATTCAACTCTAGTGTTACAACTATGTAAAGAAAATTAATTTTACTATAAAATTTTGGATCTGAAGCATCAACATTATAATCTATTTAGTAATTTTTTTTCATTCTAATGTAATCAAGTTTTCAACATCGTTTGAATTAAGTAAAAAAAAGATGATGTATTACAATAGTTTGAAATTTTTTATTATATTGTTTATTTTTTTCAAACAAAATGTACACAAGACTGAGTTAAATCACACACACAAAAAGTATCATTTTTTTAGAATTTTTGATTATAATATTTATCTTCTCACACCAAATGAACACACAACTTAAAGTTAAATCATACATACCAAACATATCATTTTTTTGAGAAATTTTGATTATAGTAATTATCCTCTCACATAAGACTTAAGTTAAATCATAAACACAAAAAATATCATTTTTTTATATGCTAATGGTATAAAAAGTTACCGAAAATTTCGGTAACTTTTCACACCATTAGCAAAGAATAAAAATTTCTTCGTATAATCTCTTCGCCATCCTCACAGCATTCTCCCCAAAAGACAAATTTGCCAACGCTCTTGCTACTTCTGCCTGGACACTCTCGTCCACATCATCGGATAATAAACCCGCGAGCCTTTCCATAGCCCCAGGGAAAGTTGCCATTCGCACTTTCTTCTCACCTGCCCATGCCAAGTTGACGAAGGCGGCTGCAGCCTGGATTTGAATACTGGAAGGAATCCCCTTACCGAGCAGACCCACGATCTTTTCCCTAGCCCCTGGAAACGAGACTATGGCACCTTTGTTCGCCTGTGCACAAGCGAGGTTGGCGAAAGCCAGAGCTGCTTGTTTCAGCACACTCAAGGGTACGTCTTTCGACAACAGGCCTACCAATCCTTCAAGTGCTCCTGGAAACGCTGCGATTGTGATCAGATTCTCATCGTCATAAGACAGATAAGCTACAGCTCTCGCAGCCTCAATTTGCACATGCTCGGCTGTTCCTCTGGCTAGCAAATCGACTAGCCTCTTCAGAACTCCTGGCTGTGCTGCCCATTTCGACCATGTTTTCTTTGACCATAGCTAGATTGGCAAAGGCTCTCGCGGCTTGTGCCTGAATATTCTCCTCCACGTCCGAAGATAACAAACTCACGACCCTAACAACTGCTTGAGGGTAAGAGATCAGCTTCCGTTTCTTCCTCCTGAAGTAGGAGAGATTGGCCTCGTGGACTTTCCTAGACATCAGGCCAACCAGTCTCTCCAGAACTCCTGGGAAGTCTGCGAGCTAGCTCCACATTCTTTGGCATGGGCTATGTTCGCATCAGCTTTCGCAGCTTCAAGCTGAACCGTGACGGGCACCTCTTTACACAGCAAATCCGCGATCTTTTCTAGAGCTTTTGGAACTGCAGGAAGGCAATGTGAACAAAACATATGTCAAAGTAGCTGACATCAATGCCAAGATTACATCTAAATTATTCATTACTGGAGGTACAGATTTTCTCCCACTAAACGAATAACAGGAACAGTGACAATCTGATTTGTTGATGTAATGCACGAAAATGCTACAACGTTCGCAAACTAGTTGCTATGAGTCGGTCAATTTTCAGTAAGCAGCAGTCTTGAACAGAAAACACACTCATTTCTGAGTCTGAGAGGCTAGTCAGTGTACAACTAGTTTCCAGTAATGAATACAAGTCCTCTCTTTCCAGTTTGTGCTCCCAGCTTTCAAGAAGCGGCAGTGAGTTCAGACATCAAAGCCTAAAAGAAAATAGACAATTGAAGCAGACAAAATGCAGACTTTGCAACTTCAACAAATGCAGACACCATTGAGATACAACAATATCGACACCATCGTTAAAGACGACACATGGATAAGTATTTTGATATACCGAAATAAGATCAGATCTTTAGTATGAAACATTTAAACTCGGAATGAGAACACCCAACGGTGTCTGCCACTTCCAGGTTGCATGAAGCATTAAAATCTAAAATAATGCGGCATATAAAGGGAGAAACATGCCAGAGCTTGTCTGAATGGCAGATATAATTTGCAAATTTTACATGCTCAGGAATATGCCATCGTTTCTTCCTCTTTCATATAAAGAGCAAAAAGTTAGTGGTCGAAGCTTCCATTGAGGAAGTAGACTTTATTTGAAGGCTCAGGACAAGCCAAACTTTGGTGCTGAGAAACTTTGATCTGGATTTGAAACATAAGTCTCTAGTCATTTCACTATCGGTTAATGTTCCAATACAGATTAGTGTATCTTCGAATCATTCTCACATTGAAGATGTTCAAATTTACTAATGCTATAGCTAGGCTGGTCACGATCTCGTTGCACTACATTTACGCCATGGTCCTGTCACGTCACTGTCGTCTCTCTCCTTGATGAGCATCAAATCTTGTCCTATTTCGAAATAGGACAAGGTACATGTTTAAGAAAAATACGCAAAGTTCGGTGGAAATAAATAGATGTTTTGTTCTTATGGGATGCGGATGGCATGATCAATGAGTAGCACTGAACTAAGAAGAACGGTCCCTCCGAGGAGGTGCGTGTTTATAAAACGGTGAAATACCTTCCTGAGTCAGTTGAATCTGCATCTTTTTCTTTGACACCGCGATGAAAAGTTATACAATACACAGGAGCTGAGAAAGACTCACAGCCAGCCCCACGTACATCCTCAACGCATGTCGCGGTCGGACGGCAGATGTTTAAGGTTTGACCAATTCTTGAACTTTGATCGAATTATCTAATTCTTGGAGTTATCTGAATGTGGGAGCTCTCAGTAGGCCAAGTTATCTGATGATAAATATCTAACAATTTCCCTTTCTCCTGCCTCGACCTCACGACGAGAATCTAGGTACATCTTGCACTGTGCTGTGTAATGGCTGGTTTCCGAGAAAGTGCACCGGTAGAGTTCGAGATTTAGTGAGTATCGGGGTTTGTTGTCCTGCTGTTCACTTCTAAGCTGAATTTATTCAAATGGGTTTCTGGAGGCCTCGGGATCACATGATTGATTCTTGTCACTTCTGCTTTGTCAACCCTGTGATCGCAAATTATAGCTTCTTCTGCTTTTATTTTTGCTAGTTTCAAACTCTAATCGGTCTTGCTTTCGTTCGAGCTGAAGTATAAGCTTCTAACTTTTCTCTGTGATTTATTACAGTGACGCACCAAGTCCAGCCTTTTCAAGTTTCACACCAGAGCTGACGAGACGCAACCAAGCGTAGTCGTGTGGACCTCAACCACCTGCTGTACATTTCAAGCTATTCTCCCTTATTGCAGAGAGGTCTATGTTCTCTGTTGGGTTGGACTCTCCCCTTCTCTCTGGGTTGGACTGTTTGTATTGTGTTTTTCAAACTTTTGACACTTTGGGTACCACGGGCTTGATACATTTAACATATATATTTATAACAATATTTCAATTAAATATATATAATTTTCTATAAATACTCAAACGAGAAATGGACCCGTGTAGCTCTCACTTACAGTACCCGGGGCATGTGAGCATGCCACAATCCCTTCACGGCGGGGTTGTGGCATGCTCACGGTTGAATCATGACAAACGCGTTTATGTGCCTTTACTGATCAGAAACACTTCGCGCTTTTGATAACCGGGCGCTCTGTCGAAGGAAATTATATCTTCACAATTAGGTAACAAGTAACTTTCCTTTATGATTAAAATGTCAAACTAACACTCAAGGGTTTCGACCACCAACGACTCCTCTTTCGGCACAGGAGCAGCAGTTAATACGACTGGACCCCCACGAATCACCTCATATAGACATCTGTTGGATCAGGAAGAACACTACTTCACGTAATATTCAAGCCAATATTCGGATGTAACTTAAAAGTATAATGACTGTTGAGTCGAATTTGTCAAACAGTTGAATCATTCAACAGTCATGAAAATCGTTTTAGATTTCCCCAGATTGCCAAGATGGCATCTACTATTTGCAAAGGCATCACCCAAATTGCCTTGTTTCTGCCAACTAACTAACCTCTAAGGTCTGAGATTTCCCTCGCCAGGGGAAAATTCTAGGACATACATGTGTTGAAGTGTTGTTTTTCATAAGATTTTGGGGAAAGACCACTGACTAGTGACCATGGTGCAAAATGTGCAAAATGGTTGCACCATTTTGCACCGGTCATTAGTCACACTGCAGGCTTACTCGAAGTCCGAAGCACTAAAACCAAATCGAAGCGCAGTCTTTCGGAGTATCTTCCACGTGTGGCAAGTAAAATCCACAACGGCAGCTTATATGTGAAGTATCAGCAGATGTCAAAAAAAAATCCTGTACATTGCCCATTCCAGCCAAGCCAATCAGGTGAAGAGTCATTTGTCTACGCACGCGTACACAATGAATGAATTCAGGATGCCGAAGTTCTTTCTCAGGATAGAACCGAAGATCGAAGACGGAAGAGGCTCTGCCTATGTTCAAGCCATGCTTGCAAGAAATTTCAGCTCTGTGTACAACGTCGTCCTGTCGGCCGCATATTTACAAACTTCCACTCTAGAACAGCCTGCCGAGCCAGAATCCGAGGAGGAGGATTTAAATAAATTGTGATTCCAAATCATAATCTCAGCTTTGCCAGCGCTCTTGCTGCTTGTGCCTGGACGTTCTCGTCCACATCATCGGAGAGTAAACCCACGAGCCTTTCGATAGCCCCAGGGAAAGTTGCCATTCGCACTCTGGTCTCCTCTGCCCCCCATGCCAAGTCGGCGAAGGCTGCTGCAGCCTGGAATTGAATACTGGAAGGTGTCCCCTTACCGAGCAGACCCACGAGCTTTTTCAGAGCCCCTGGAAACGAGACCATGGCACCTTTGTTCGCCTGTGCACAAGCGAGGTTGGCGAAAGCCAGAGCTGCTTGTTCCAGCACACTCAAGGGTACGTCTCTCGACAACAGGCCTACCAATCTTTTAAGTGCTCCTGGAAACGCTGCGATTGTGATCTGATTCTCATCGTCATAAGACAGATAAGCTATAGCTCTCGCAGCCTCAATTTGCACATGCTCGGCTGTTCCTCTGGCTAGCAAATCGACTAGCCTCTTCAGAACTCCTGGCTGTGCTGCCATTTCGACCAGGTTTTCTCTGACCATAGCTAGATTGGCAAAGGCTCTCGCGGCTTGTGCCTGAATATTCTCCTCCACGTCCGAAGATAACAAACTCACGACCCTATCAACTGCTTGAGGGTAAGTGATCAGCTTCCGTTCGTTCCTCCTGAAGTGAGAGAGATTGGCGAACGCTCTTGTAGCCTCGAATTGGACGGCCTTGTGGACTTCCGTAGACATCAGGCCAACCAGTCTCTCCAGCAGAACTCCTGGAAAGTCTGCGAGCTTAGCACTACATTCTTCGGCACGGGCTATGTTCGCAACAGCTTTCGCAGCTTCAAACTGAACCGCGACGGGCACCTCTTTACACAGCAAATCCACGACCTTTTCTAGAGCTTTTGGAACTGCTGCCAATTTCAGAATATTTTCCTCCGCAGTCGCAAGATTGGCAAAGGCTCGAGTAGCTGACCTCTGAACCCTCTCCCCTACATCTTCAGTAAACAGATCTACCAACGTTTCCAAGATCCCTGGAACCGCTCCCATCTTCAACCTGTTCTCTTTCGCCGAGGCCAAGTTGGCGAAAGCTCTGGCAGCTTCGCGTTGGATACTCCTCGGTACTTCCTTGTGCATCAACTGTACTAGCCTCTCCAAGCACTGTGGAACTTTTGCCATCTTCTCCTGATTCTCCCTGGCAGAGGAGAGGTTCGCGAATCCTCTGCTGACCTCGTATAGAGCACTCTCGGGTACGTCCAAGGTCAACAATCCTACCAAACTCTCCAGTGCTCCGGGATACATAGCCATATTAACCTTGTTCTCGGAATCCCGGGCCAAATTTGCAAAGTTCCTTGCTGCTTCTCTCAAGGGACTATCGGCTGTTTCTTTGGACAAGAGGCATATGATGCTCTTCAACTCGTGTATAGCTATCATGGCCCTTGATTTCTCCTCTGCAGAATGAGCACAATTTGCTTTAATCACAGCAGGTCCAATTCCATCCACTGCATCTTGCAAGTACCTTGATGTCTATATATTCTATCGCAACGCTGGCTAAGGGGAAACTGAGAAAATTGAATCAATTGGTCCTTTCTTATAATTTCTACGTACTGCGCATTTAACTTGAACGTGTTCTTGACAACTGTACAGAACAAGAAAAAGGTGAAAGTGCCCTGAACTAAGTCCTTCGTTTTGCATTGTCTCCTCTCATCATTCTTGCTATCCATGTTTGGTTGTTGAAGGAACAATGCTTCTAGAGCTCACGCAAGTTGGGCTACACCCTGGCATTGACAACAAAAGATTGACAACATTTTTCCAAAGTTTTGGGTCGCGAGTAGCAGTTGTGCATACCTTGTCCTGGGTTGCTTCTAGGTGGAATATCTCTCGAGCTTGTAGTATTAATTCCAGTTGCAAAGTCCTGCTGGGATTTGCTTTTCAAGATCAAATCTCGGAGATCTAAACACTCGGAATCGTCATCGGCCCACTTGAGAACGTTCTCTAACATCACCAGAGCCTCGGCATCGTGGCCTCCTCTAGCTAGCTTCATAGCCTTTTTCCTGTAATCGTGACGACGTTCAAGAAACTTATCTTCTGCCTTGGGATACTTTCTGAATAGACGTCCACGGACATTGATGTCATCACACTCTATTCGGAAAGGCTTGCTCTGATCAAAGGGACTCCTAGTTAAATAGTTGTTAATGATGGTCCAGCGATCGTAAGTGCGGCCATCTGTTCCTTTAACTGGGTCGCACATCAGCTCCCAAGTGATGGGATCGTTGATATCTTCGTCATCATCTGCATTTATAACAGTAGACTGCTCATCATCCTCCATAGGTACAACTGGATCGAGGTTGGCTAGAACCTGCAGGGCATGGACATATTTTCAGAACTAGACGCGTTGCAGAGCTTGAAGCTTGAAGAGCTTTAAAGTAAATGTGTTGGTGATGACCAGTTCGACACTTACATCGGCGAAGAACTTCTCCGTGTCCACAGTTTGAAGCATATTTTGAACTACAGAGATTAATGACTGCAACTTTTCTTTTTTCGGTACTCCTAGAAGGAGTACGAGTATATCTCGGATCTCACTCCTTGCAGTTTCCAAACTCGATGCATGAGTTGAGTGAATTTCCAGCATCTTCATCTGAAAGTCTTCAATTTTATTATGCCCGTCCACAGCAACCTAGTATGACATGTCGAATTGCAGATTCAGGGATGAGGAGCCAAATTTGGAACATACCCTTTCTACTCTAGTCGATCAGCACTCTCCTGACGGCTTCTTCAGATGCTGATAGTCAAGATCTACAGCCTTCAATGCAATTCACCCCGATGAAAGCCAAACCAAGAGACTTGTATAAAAGCCATAACATCCACTTTCTTTTATAATACCAGAAGATTTACGATCCCAAAAGACTCAGGTAATGGAGTTTTGTTGGGGATTAGTGCAACTGGAATATCAACTTTGATCTTCAGCGCTAAAAAGCAGGGGTTAACCTTAGAACGCGTTTTTTAAAACTCTGGGGTTTATGAAGCTGAGTGTCTTTCGGATGTTATCTGCCTACTTGATCGAAGTTGAGCGTGGAAGAACAATTCCTACTTATGACCATGCTGCTTCACGAGGTATATAACACATATTAAGCTAGCGTGACTGCGAAATTTGGTAAGATCCATAGCAACAATGAAGAAACTGAAGTAATATGTTGCAGGAGTGTGACTGAACCTCACATCCAGAGTGGTGATGAAAAGAGCCATTTGAAATGAAGAGTCGAGATTCCGACGTAGCATCTCCAACTCCTGCTTAGTCTCGTGTGCATTCCAAAGGGTTTTGAAAAAGCCCTGACGTTGGCGGGACTGCACAAACGCAGTCGCGTCTCCCAGCTTCGTCACTAGAGACTCTGTTAGCAGCACAAAAGCAGAGGTCAGTGCAAACAAAACATTTTTTTCCTGAAACACTGGAACTTGATATTAGAATCTATGCTTTCATGTCTCTGCAGCTTGACAGCCAGAAGTTTGGTGTGGCTGATCGGGCGGGAAAACTTCAATCTGCGATAAATTTGCCGATGCAATTGGAGGAGATATGTTCAAAGCTCAAATCTGCCATCTTGTCCGACAATTCCTGATCCAAGGCTTCGTCACGCCGCCCCTTCCTTCGTATGATGCGCCACGACGAGTTCAAGCCCAGGCACTCGATCGCCTCTCGATTGGCAACTGAACTCTGTAAGAAAATGTTGCCTATTCATGTTCCCATTTCCTTAACCAGTCCCATGTTCGTCGGGGTCGCAGGCGTGGCCATGACTCCAAAACATGACCGATGACTGGGACCGCCATTGGATCTCAAGAGACGGAACCGAAAACAGAATGACAACGACAACGCACCTAATGCTCGTCTGCTCACGCTGGCGGGCAGGTTCACTTCCAGGATCTTGATGTTCTCGTTCAACGTTTCCACAAACAAGTCGATCTCCTTGCAAATGATCTTGCTGTGCTGCTTGGATTCTCTTACATCCAGCAACGCTAGGATTAGTTTTTTCACTGCTTTTCCGACTACGCCTAGGCTCATAATAACCACAGCGTCCGCCATTTTGACAATGAGCTGGGCCTGCTCTCACCGGACACTTTTGACGAGCAATAAGCACTATATGGCTCTTTTATGGCCGAAATCGAACATTCCCTGAAGAGAGATGGCTGAAATATGTGATTAAGAACATGGATCCGACGTAATACAAATCATAGTTGAGATTCAATTACACGAACTGACTAAAGGTCTGAACGTGTCATCGGAAAGAGAAAGAAATCCAGGGAGCCGCATGGTTCTAATCTTCCCAAAAACACAGACTGCGTTCTTCAGAGGTGGAAGAAGAGAAGAGAAGGCCGTCTACGATGGTTGGCTACATGATTCTGCTGAACAGCTCTTGGACAAATGTGGTGTCCGCGCTCGACGAGCACGAGCCCAATCCCAATGTGAAACACAGAACCGCATGTGTCGGTTCTACTGTTTTCTCCGGAACTGGCCGGGATACAACAGGCAACGAGAAGGCTCGATGGAACGCATGTCCCCAGGGACAGTTTACCATCCCCAGAACCATCTCAAGAGGTGGCATTAATAATCACAGTGAGCTAATGTTCAGAATCTACTGAATCATAGGGTCACAATCTTCAACTGGAAATACACGATGTCTAAGTATGAGACTGTGCAGTGAAGTAGACACAGCTGGGCAGCCATCGCAGTTACGACGAGGAAGCATAATGAACAGCATGCACTTCAAACGCCAGGCAAGCGGGACGCAAGGCTGAGAGCAGTTCGTGGTTCTCAACAGTCAACCGAAATCTTCCCATGAGGATTGAGGGTCGGGCCCTCAGTGTACATGCGAGGCCCGTAGACTGCGTTGTCACGCTTCAGAACGGAGTCAATGAAATGCTAGAGGCCAAACTTGTAAGCCCTGCCAAGGCAACGGACAGAGGCTGTAGCGATACTGAAAAAGGAAGCATAGATTGCAATAATTACTGACACGTGACGACCTGGTGGACTTTACCACATCCATCAGTTGGGACGTCCCAAACTTGTGAACGAAGATGTAAACACAAACACAAGCGATCATGTTCTAATCTACACCTGCTCTTCTTCGTCTGACTGTGTATCCATACAACGTTCCATCCGTCATGCTTCGATTCTTGTTCTTATTCTTATTTTCGATCCCTCCCATCTTCAATCTTCTGTATGAAGGTAATCGAGGCCCTCCTTGAACCTGTTGAACAAGCAAAAAAAATCATCCACTTCCCAGCATTGCAGTTCTAGTAAGCTATGCGTCAGGTCCATGTTGACTAGCTGATGTTTCTCTGCGATACACCCCGATGACATGCGTTGTGCTGGCCGCAATCTCAGCACAATGTAAAGCGCCAGCACTCTCAGAATTGTCACGTATACAAATACATATGTTAGTTTCGTAGCACGAATGCTTTTGCAGTCGGACTACGTGGACGTTCAGTTACAAGGTCTCTTGCATCAATTTTCGAGAATAAAATTTTCAAAGGATGCAGGAGCACGTATTCTGAATATCATGGGGATTGTGATTCTCGTTGCAATTCCGTCGTATATTGAGTAAACATTCATCATGCAGAATATTTCATAAAGCATGGTTTGATTGCAGCACTGAAATTTTCTCTATCAGGGCTCTTTACGACGTGTGTGGTATACACGTCGTTTACGCTGTTGTAAATAGTAGTCCTGTCTTCCAAGCTCTGAGACGAGAGTCATGGTGGTAGAGTTAACAGAGAAGGGTATGATTACTTGATTCGATACCGGCACATCATTCAAAATTATACATAGTCCAGAAAACTGCATACCAAATCCTCCGAGTCAACCTTAATCAAGTTAAGCCAGACCCACTGCTTAATTGTGTTGTCAAATCTCGGATGTCTGCATGCTCCGAACACATTCAACACTGACTGTGGTCGGAGGGTGAGGTGAGGGAACGACATGGTCGTTCCCTTACCTGGCCTTCGCAACAGTCGACGTGCATTCAAGCGGCAGGCTCTTGTGTCTCATCCAGATCTCATTGATCAAATGTTTTGCTTGTGATTGGAGAGATACAGCAATGTTACGTTAAGGATGATGCAGAGTTAAGGATGGTGCAGAGTTTGAGAGAGAGAGGGTCAGAATGAGGAGTAACAGAATAAGTGATTAAATTTTGTTTCTATGAACAAGGGATTGATCTCTAGGCTGCAGTAGTGGAAATCCATAAATTATTACATGTGCTAACTTTGAAATCAGGAAAGGGAAATTTCTTCCACGGAACACAGTTTGGGACACTGCCACCTGGCTGTGCAAGGAGTGACTTTGTGAAGTATGTGATCGCTGATCCTCGGCGTTAGTGGCAACATGGTGCAAGTGTGCAGCAACGGTAGATGACCTGTTTCTGGTGGCGAGATTCATGATGCTGTGAGCTGTGAACTGGAATAGTTTGCCGTATAAGCACCACGAAATCAGCATGCTTTATCTTTATTCACGATCATATTTATGTCAACTCCAAATCTTACAATAATCTAAAATGTTCGTCGTACTATATGAGTTCTTGTGATTGTGATATGTGCACAAAAGAATTTCGCAAGATGAACAGCGAGCACTTGCATCCATACCTATGCTCTTTCTCTGTTGGCAACTAAGAGATCATAGTTGTCACGCAAATTTTCATCTCTTTTTCAAGCAATGTCTCGTCTACATTGATGTGTTCTATGATATTTCTTCGCTTGGCTCTAGAATTGATTTCTAAGGTATTTTTGTGAATTATCTCTTGGGATCCAGTATCTGTCTCTAGTCCACATGTGTTTTTCTCATTATTCCAACACTTTTCAAAATTGAACGAATCACAAATGCAATACTCATGTCGGTCCTTACGACTACATTTATCTATTATTCATCACTATGATCATGAAAGATACAGCTGCAATTTTAGCGGAACACTAACACAATTTGTTTATTATATTAAGAATTGACTAAATACTCAAAGTCTGCTGAATCATGCTACAAGCTTTATGTTTTTATTTGCTCTTGCTTCCTCTTCTTCCATTACTTGCTTTCCATAATTCACTTTTGATTTGATAACAATGATAACGCTAAATCTTGAACTCAACCTCCACACACATACAGAACAATCAAAAGTCAACATATGATTTACTGTGGTTCAGCTCTAGGGAGAGTATACGTTTACGGGTTCACAGATATTTTACTCAAAACTTTTAAATATATGTTACTGAAACTACTACCAATTATATATGGAGCGACAGATTGAACTCAATCATATTAACTTTAGTAACACTAACTTGAGTTGACAAGACTTGAGTTGATTACTAACCATTTACACTAGGTCTGACATTTTCTTTGCTGTATACTAGACTACAAGGTAAATTTCAACTTCCTGATAACTACATTGAGGAGCTATGGAGAAAATTTTCATAAATTTCAAGAATAGGCTGAAATTTGATCTTGTGTTTGATGTGATTGTACAATGTTAAAGTATTGATGGGCTATATCTGATCATCTGCTTACAAGATATAGATTGGCATAATTCTACAGTTAGATATTTGTTTACACTCTAAGGTGATTGCATAAGTTGAAAATGTACAATATAGAATTGCGTGGAACAACACATTACAAAAATTGAGCGCAACCAGCAAAAAAAATAAGAAAAAGATCAATTTGATCAGATTGGTATTTCTTTCAGATGTAAATACCACCTAATATTGTGAGTATTCATTGTGAAAGTCTAAATAATTTACGTCTTGCTATGAAATAAATGATGAACAGTATAATAAAAAGATATTAGCATAAGCTTTCATTATTTTGGAGAGGCTTTATATGATAAAATGATTGAGGCTATCAAAATTTACAATAAATTTATCATGCTGATGACTTCATCAAGGTGATATGTTTAGAAATTAGTTCAAGACATTGTCTCATATTGCAAGTTTTGCATGCAACAACATATAGAGTAAATTAGCATTTATATTATCTCTTTGTTTGATATTATTTTATCATGTTTTGGCTATGGTTTGATTTCAATGTTGTTTATGACTTAAATCTTGAGCTTTCTGCAAGATAATTATATAGATTATAAAGATTACACTTCCAAGATATTAATTAAGAGATATGGTACAAGATTGCATAGATTTTGATTATTTCTAGCCACCTTATACATAGTTAGTTTTAAGACAGAAAAAATCTATGAATATAAATTACAAATTTGTGTTTTAGTAAATGTAAACTAATTGAAATGAACCACACATCTTTTTGTAAGTTACATGTTTTTCTGTACTTTTCTATATACATCATGAATAAACTTGTGGAGACTTGCAAGAAGATTAACAACTAGCAATTAAAAACTATAAGAGTATTGTTTCTTAAACAAGAAAAGGTTGACAAAACTATTTATTTTTGTGAATTCAATAATTATTCAAAATAAACAGCAAAGATGGATGGATGTTGACATAATGTAACCCTCTAAACTACCCACTTAATACACAAAAAACGTTCTTCAAGAGTTTAGCCACATGAAGTGAATAGTGTTGAAGATAACACCACATATTTTCAAATGATACAAAATCATGTTGCAAAATTGATGATACATGTATTGATACAAATTGATGTAAAACAATGACACAATAACTAATAGAAAAGTAAAAAAAATATTGATATAAGATCATGTACTATGAATATAAAAAGACATGAATTAATTATAAAAAATGAAAAATAAAAACATTATAGATTTAAAGCTAAAAATATTGAATGCTAAAACGATACAGATTAAGCTTTTAAAATGCAGATAATTTTTTTTAAGTGCTAATAGTAAGTAATAATTTTGAAATAAAAATAGCCAAATTGATCAACATACTTAAACCAAGCATAAATAAAAATAAGTGTCAAAAATAAAAAATAAATAAAAAATAAATATTTTTCACTCACAAAAGGTTGTGACTGCAAGATAAATTTTAAATTTACATTAATTAACATGAATTTGGTAAAAAGACGAAAAATTTGTAGATTAAAATAGTTATTAAATATTTATTAAAAATGATTTATAAAAAAAATAACGTAATTTTTAATTTTTAACGTAATTTAATTGCAAAAAATTTAAATTAAGAAAAAATATATTTAAAAAAAAATTAATAAATTTGACAGATAGTAGGAGGAGATTAAAATCTTTTGAGAAATTTTGAAAATAATTTGGCGCTTAATCAAGAATAAGTTTTCAATATATGATCATTTTTTATTGTTTTGAAAATATCAAGATGAAATTTAACAACATCAATATTAAAAATGATTGTAAGTTTATGATGAATGGTATTTTTTTGTTTTTAAAATGATTTGAATAGCTTTTTGAGATTTTGAAAAATCTCATACCAACATAATAATCTTAATATTTCATTTTTTCAGACTACATTTTCATTCAATACAAAGTGAAATTTGCAAGTTGATTTAAGATTAAAAATGCAAGCATCAGCTGAAAACTACAAAAAATTATTTTGAATAAATCTTATTTCCTACATTAATTTTGACCCTGAATTTTTTTTTGTGCAAAATGATTTACGAATTTATAATTTATTTTATACACAAAAATATTTATAAAAGTATATCTTCAAAAAATTGATCAAATTAGAAAATTATTTTTTTAAAAAAAAAATTTTATTTTGAAAATGAAAAATTACAAATGTTCATGAATTATAATATAAATTATACAGAAATATTTAAACAAAGTTTTGATATTTCAAAGCCAAAAAATTTAGATTTTTAAAAATTATATATATATATATATATATATATATAGTCCAATAGAATTTTTTATAGCTACATGGATATTTATTTGATACAAATTAAATGGAATGTGATATGTAGATACAATTGATTCCATAGGATTATGAATACTTACAAGTATTTTCACATGTGTCTTAGGCACAATAAATTGTTATGGCATCATGAATAACTGTTTTATGATTTTTGAATGAAAAATAATTCAGATGCACATTCGGTGATTATGTACTACTCTCACATGATGTAACAATGTTGATCAATTGAAGAAGCAACGCAAAAATTTCATTTTTGTGGAGGAAGTAATGGTGAAAGTTGGGCCAGAAGGATGCATGCGTGAGCTAAGAAAGAAGTCGATGCATTGTTGAGCCAAAATAAACGAATACACTTCTTGCTAGAGCAAGAGCATAGATAAGACATAGTAATACGAAGAAAATTTGAATGTGCTAAATTGAATGTAAATTGTAGGAATTTAGGTGAATTAATTAATGAACTCATAATGAAAGATTACAGCTCATGTGATACATCCAAGAATATAAAATTTTTCACTTGTTATAATCTGCTTTCACAAATAAGATTATCATAAACTTGCAGATTGTGAAGAAAATAACCAAATTGCTATATGTGTAGTGTATAGTATTGAGAACATATCACTCCACATATCAACTCATAATAATCTTAAGAGCTTTCAAGTGACTAAAAACTCTTAACATATTCACGAGAGAAAAAAGTAAGACAATAATTCCTTAACCTTTAGAAGTAACGTCTAAACAGAAGATCTTATGTGCTTAGCTCCTACCTTTTCCAATGATAGCTACAAGCACTCCTTTTCACCTATTCAAAAACTATATAGAGGTGCAAAGAGAAATAAAAGTAACAGTTAAAGTGGGAAAAAATTTGGAGAGAATGTATTTTTTTTCCTCTCACGTAGATGACATTTCTTCTCAACGTGAAATATCATGTTGCTTGATGTATCCTTGTAGAAGATACAGGAACAAATTATATAATTCACTAAGTAACTGAGTATCTTATGTCTCCCACAAAAGCGGAGGCAAATAAATGTTCTCTAATCTTTCGGGAGCAAAACCTGACCGCGTCACTTGCACTACGCAATAAGTTTGTGTCGAAGATCCCATAAGTGGTGCGATCCGTTGATACTCTTTGGAAGACCAATGGAAAGAGCAATTGAACGCATTTCTGGAATAGTAAAAGTCACGCGGTTGCAAATGTTGATGAGCAAGCATATTGTGCAGGAGGCACAAATCGTGGAATCTAAGGTGATTACTGACACAGATTTTATCGGAAAAGCGCATGCCTTAATTCAGGGCACTTAAAACGCTTGGGATCATCTTGTACACAAGATGGGATTTGGATTGGACAAGTGTTCGGTTACTGAATACTAACCTCATTGTTACAATGAAGACATGAGAGTTGGTTCACTGAGCACATGTCAACCGCAATCACAACAATCAATCAAGTGTTGATTAAGCTCGACTGACGACCTGCTTGGCATAATTTGAGCATGAAGCACGGTCTCACACTGTATGACTCTGTGACACACGAACCTCACACATAGCATCTAGCGACCACACGTCCTCTGTATGTCACACTAACATCAACACGTGGAGTCAGAACGATTCTCTACATATGTTGAAGTATGGGACGTGATCTTCTTCGAACAGTCTACTATGCAGTGAGGACGATGGAGGAGTCATTGTCCCACCTTGCAGCAAAGAATAGTTCTTCTCCACCTAAGCAACAAACAAACACAAATGGTTTGCTAAAAGGTAAATAACATGAAAACCTTAATCATTGTCACATCACCAAGGTGAACAATATCCAATGCCATCCATATAACTAGTTGATTATGGAGCCAGAGCTAGTCTTTATTCTTTAGATAGTAACAAATGTCCCAATTTCTCCCCCCTTCTAGAAGCAACTTATGCAGTCCTCTAATTATCTAGCGAATGAAGCCTTCGTGTAGGAAACACTTCATTCTTACTACATTTGGGTGCAGTTTATTGTCGGTTAAAATCACATCTCTGGTGCAGCAGGATGTTGTGGGCCAAGCCTTCATGCAGTGGCCGGTCATCCAGTGGCTCTACTTGTCAGACCAAGAACTACAATAACACTAGAGAGAGATTTGTAGTCAAAGAGGTGGAAAACTCCACCCGCTGTAACACATCTTTCACCAACTCTCTGGTTTAGGACATGTCGTGGATTTTTGAGGTACTTTTGATCGTATCATACTTCCCGTCCCATGTTAATACTCAAGCTCTTACACTTGGCACCGTGGTATTCAGTCAAGTCACAATGCCACGCTCATCCCGAAGCCAGGTGAAGACATTTGGATTTAGGAGTGCACCTGACTTGCTGCAAAAGAGTCAGCTTCAGAGATCCACCACTCAAGAATTGACTCTTGCACACTTGTCGATATGATTCCATGTCATCTGTGTGAGAAGTTGACTGAGTACTCTTACCTCCGCGATCTGTCTCTTGACCTCCCCAGAGGATGAATCCACCACATCATGTACACTCTTCTCCAATTGGCCACTAGGCTGCAGTTATATTTCACAGTGAAGCTTCTGTGTGTAACAAAATGTTTATTTTGCATCACAGTCATATGGTCCTTGTTACGGTCTTCCATGTTGCAGTGACAATTCGGGCCTCTTCTTTCCCGTCATGAATGTCGACGGGTGACGGTACCCTTATCTTCCAAACAGATAAACCTATGGTCAAGTTCTAGGCAAGCCTTGAACGTTGTGTACAAATAACACGAGTCAATTCATGTTCAGAGTTGTGGATTCCAGTCCTTGAAACTAAAGCTATCGATCCCAGCATAGGACAGCAGCTTTATAAATATACAGAATAACTTTTTAGATTATTTGTGCTACAATCGAGATAAGTGGAGGAAGCGTCAGCTTTGCTTCCATACCTACCCCAGTAAATATGATAACGCCAGTTCCAGGAACGAGGTTCAACTTCAAGATACAAAGAAGATCTTCTAATTGTAGCTCTTCCGTGTTACTTTACTTGGATATGATTGCTAAAGGTTACAGAACTTAGATCGTTCTAGCTTGCTCTACCTTTACAGTGCCATCTTCTTTCCTGCATAGATAGTTCTTAACACGGAGTATTCTGTGTGATGCTCGTTATCCTATCGCTGTAAACCCTGTGGCCCACTACAAACAGACTTTAGAAATGATCAGAGATACTCAGATACACTAAATTGTGTCCATGCCTCTTTGTCTTGTCACAGAAGTTTATCTTGTTTATAACAGAACAAGCAAGCTCATGATAAGCTAAAGATAGCGAGTTTCTCTTCTTCCACCTGCTCCCTCACGTCATGGAGGTATTTTCGAGACCTCGTACTCATATCCTCGGATTTTGTGCACCATGAGCTGCATCCGGCGTCGGTGATGGATTGTAAGTGTCGGTGAAGAATTGCAAAACTTGCAGTGACATTCTGAACGTTTTTGTCTTCTGATCCCACCAAGAACTACACTAGATGAATCTAGCTCCTCATTCCACTAACAATGCACCTTTGCGTTCTAGTTGTCTTACACTGTAGCTTCATGCGCATCATAAAATTGCACAAGTTATACTTTCATTTATGTAGGCTAGAGTGCTTCTTTTCCACCTCAAACTTTTCATCTCTTCTAACCGATTTAATCATGAACACTTTTTGTAGTGAGTACAGTTGGTGTACTTGAGTATAATGGAAGGATTGTTATATCTTCTGGAAGGTGGATCGAAAGAACACCGGGAACGAGAGCAAGAGGAAGAAGAGCAATCTGCCATAAAGGTTCAGCATTTCAACCCGGTGACCTTGTCTGCTTCCACGAAAGATAAACTTTGATATCCAAACCATGTATTAAGTAGAACTTGCACACATTATGAATTGCAACAGAACACGTCTACCGCGGATATACAATATGGTAGGACAAAAGGCTCTTTTTTCTCAATTTTTTCTCTTTTGAACTTGACTTCTATGATAAGTGAAGCTTGAATAAATATTGATGCAAGCAAAGGTACAATGGCTATACAAGATCCAACGTGAAAAATACAGAAATTCATGAATTACCCCGAAAATTTAGGAAAACAAGGAGAAACGAAACTAGAGAGAAAATAAGTATTTGAACAGTACTCCACGAATCTACTATTTAATGACTGAATCCAGCAAGAGTATTATTGTTTTGTCACAAGTTCAATAGTAAGTAATTGTGATCTTCGTTCACTTTAATCAATTTAACTATAATTAGTTAAACTAAGATCGCAACTGCTATATATGAGGATTAGCGATAGTAGGACGTCACTTTTTTAAGGTGAACAATGTATAATATGTGTTGAGTAAATTGTGAATATTATCACTCTATATTCGTACAACGAAGTTTGCATGTTGAATGCAAACTCACTTCTAACGTCACAAATCCACAAATTTTCCTTGACTGGAATTGGCCTTATAGAAAGCTAACTACATTCCTGTATCCAATTTAGAATTTGAAACTAGAAAAGTGGCAAGACATATACTTAAAAGAACATAAAATCAAGTACATTCAAATCAAGTACGAAGGGCATGATTTTTTTGTCTACTACACAAGTAATACATGTGTATAGTCTAGAATAGGTTAAGCAGATATTTAAGAGAGTACTTTATGCATAAACAGAGAGAGAATTCAGAAGTTCTCTTAAAGAAGGTCCATGACCACAACGTCAAGATGACCGCATCTTGTTTATTTGGATAGAAATGTGTATCACAATCATAGGCTTTCGTTCACAAGGACAAGAACACAGACGTGTATTCGGGAGCATGTGTGCTCTATCTTCTCTCTCTTATTCTCCACGCAATATATCTGAAGTTTCATGGAAAAATTGAACAAAGAAAGAAAAGATTGTATCTGTGTGTTCTTAAATCTGCCCTGGTCACCCTTGTCCATGTTAGTAAGAGGTCAACTTTCAATTGGAAAAATAGAAATAGATTGTTTTCCGTTCACAACGAGGATGTATTCGTTGAATGCCAAAATTCGGATTGAGAAAGAGGAGCTTGAATTGCACTAGAGAACGTTCTTAACGTTATATCACTGGATATTATACCTCGCATCTCTGATTGATCCCTACCTTTTTTTATATATATCAAAGTTCCGCAGTATTTTGCAACTGAAAATTTTACCAAAAAATGGGGATGTGTCCATGTCTAGACATCAACACAATGTCTCGAAACGTTGTCTCGAAGAACTCATAACCGGTTTTCTGTGAAAGTAAGTTGTAGTGTCGGTGAGTGTACATTTGGGTGAAATCGTGGGAGGAGCAAACATAGTTCTAATGTTGTGAGAAATAATAAGGGGCATACTGTAGTACATTCTGAGAAAAGAGTCAGAGTCATGCTGGTCCGATACATTTATCGATACAGATCAAGGAGAGACAAGAAACAAAATTCGATGATTGTGTTAGAGGGCTTCACTAGACGCCATGGACCCACATCCCTCAATACTCACGTAAACACAAGTCTCCAAAGCTAAGGCTACCTCTCTTTACATATCAAATTTCCTATTTTAACGGATCAAATTTCGTCGTCGTCCTGCTCTTAAGTCCAGAACATGGATCTCCATGGATCTCTCCTGTTATTAACTCTCTCGTCCTAATTCTTCATCAACATGCAAATGGGATGAAGTATAGTTAGCATAAGAGCAAATTATAAAGTCGCGCCTTTTTATGAACAACATGTGAATGTCATGGGCTGCCGTTATGAATTAAACTTAAGGATTGAAGAGAACACTTACATATTTGAAACACATTTCATTGGGGAGTCTTTCTGATTAGTACAATTGCTCTAACGTGCAGGAGAAGGTGAAAATTGAAAATGTTTGCAGTTTTGACAATATTCACTTTTCTCCACTACTGCTTGTGGTTATAATTGTTTATATACCGTACTTCAGCGTCCCCTCTTTGCTTAATCGTTCTCTATTGATCTTCTTGGGGTTTGAAAAATTTCAGCCCTTGGAATATATTCTTTGTCAATGCATCTCATATGATGTACAGGTGATACAAAGTGATCGATATCGTGTTGACGATATTTCACTAATTTACCTGGAAAGCGAGTATTTTGTTTTTTTCATTAACTCAAGCCGAATCACAAGAAGATGTCGTAGAAATCCTGCAGTTTTCTGCAGTTTCAATCAGAAGATGTCGTAGTTTGAGAAGCATCAAGCTATCTGCAAGTTACAAATGGCGGATCCCAGGAAAACATGTTTCAGAAATACTCAGACAACTGAAGACAAAATTCAAATTGCGAGGCGACATGAAAAAGTTCATGCAAACTCATATCGGTCATAAACTTCCAAGTTGTTGAAAAAGCTTCCGTGCGGGAGGGTACTTGGTATCGGCTGGATTGACCACGAGGAGACTCATAAAGCCTAGATACACTCGATTTGTTTCATTCAAAAGGGGCTAAAGAATCAGAAGGAGACGTGGCAAAGTTCATCACGAGTTTGGAGACTAAAGTCAATTTGAGCGTAGGACCTCTTCTTTAGCTATACGCGACATCCGTCATATAAGGATAACTATCTGATACTTGAGAAACAGTTCCTGGAGGGTATACTTGCTAGTTGTGAGCATATCTAGCCATCAAGAGTGTGGTTTGTAAATGGTTACGAATAAATATTCACTGAAAAAATCATTCATATGCACTATATTAAATGAAATAAAAATGCACTTATGATTTCTTTGGTTATATATATATATATATATATATATATATATATGGTGATTATTATTTTGCTGTGAGATGGACCCTATATTTACCGTTTTGTTCCTATCATTGATAAGAGTTCTAAGATCCTTTCATATTATGTGCCAATATTCGTTTTCTTTGTTTTTCAATAAGCAATGTTTCAATTATTTTTTCCATTTTTTATGTATATTTTCATGTACTTTAACCTTTATTAAAATAATGCTGTTATTTTGTTAAAATTTACTTAAAATTTTTCTAAAATAAATCTTAGCTTTAGTACTACATAATTACCAATAGGATGCTAGTGGGCTTACATATTACCAATCATCTTTCATCCATGGAGAATAAGACGGAGAAATTTGGTTCTTTTTAATAATTGATAATGTTGTTTTAAAGAATATTTTTCAACCAGCATGTATCTCCAAGTTTTATTTCACATTGCACTCACCGTTTGAAAAGAAAATACAATAAAAAAATGGAATAAACTGCTAGTGAGAAGGATCAATAAACATATTAATAGACATTTAAACGGTGTGCGAAGAAGGAAAGGAATGTGATTTTACGAGAAATCTTCAGAAACTAGAATTGTTAGTCAAATGTGAATCCTATTTACAGGACGCGCATAATTATGCCGTGTGCGACCAGCACGGACGGCACAGGACTCACGTCCTCCTCCCCTGCCCTCCCCTCCGCACGCTACTTCACCCGTCGTTCCATAGTTTGTGCACAAGGACAACAATCCTTCCGGTCAAGCTGAAACGGCAACTTACATCACAGATTCATCTGTCCGTATGTGACCTATGTGACCTGTGTTACTCCATCCATTTGTGTTTCAGGGTTTATCTCTTCGCGTCTGATTCATTGGGTTCAAGGACATTAAGATTGCTGTTATCCTATTTGGCGCGGAGTTTAATAGCAGTGATCCGATCAGTTCACTGTCTTTGCCACACATCAACGCCGGGTGAGCGATTTCCTAAACGGGGTGTCTAGTCTCTTCACAAAACACCTTAGGAAAAGGTGAGATTTGTATAACCATACCTGAGAAACATGGGTGCACAAAGTTCTAAGTATTTAATGCCACGACGTTTGGGATCGGGTGGGGGAGGGGGGGGGGGGGGCAAATGTTAAAGTTTAATCCGAAAAGAGACAAATAAACTAGATTTTTTGACTTAATCATGGGATTGCGTTACAATATGTCTGGCTTATTTGATCAGCGCATCAACCTTGTCAATTGCGGATATAATTAATAACAGAGAGACAGACCCAAAAAAAAGTCCACCACGATGATTGTAAACGGGAAGTCACCATGTGGGACGAATTGAGAAATTTGCCTAGAATTTTATAAATTACAGAAAAACGCACAAAGTATTTCAGAAATTGATTGGATTATCGTAATTACAGTACCCCAATCATTTTATGATATACTTAGGGCTCGAGGGCAGTGGGGATCTTCGTTCGTTAGTTCGGGGTTGGATGGTGGGTGGCATGCTTGCCGCTCGTCAGAGGTGTAGGCAATTCGGTAGGGCCGTCAGTGAGGTACGTACGATAAGAAGTACCTGCGCGAGTCCGAAAAGGGGAGGAGGAAAATAAAGACGGACTTCGACGCACCTCGTCGACCGGAGAAGTGGGAGCCGCCAATGTGGAGCGGGTGGCGAGCCAGTGAAAAGCTGCCGTCTCGCATCTATTTCCGAAATGAAGTTTCACGCCTGGGGCATGCGCCGTGCGCACACGGTCCCACATGGAGCAGGGGATTCTCGGCACCGAGATGGGCAGTAGTAGTTCCAGCCTCCGGCGTACCAGTGGCCTGCAGCCGTGGCAGCCGGTGAGCGCACCGAGGACGGGCAACTGGCAGTTTCTGAGCGAAAGTGCGAGGATCCACAGGTTGGTTCTGTCCGCTGGGTGGCCAACGGAAAGGCCGAGCGACTGCCGGGTCTCGCTAAAGCTGTCGCGTGCTGCAACGGACTCCAGTTAAAGCGATGGCGGAGGACGCGCGGGCCGGACAAGAGAGAGCAGAGGCAGCGGAAAGACGATGGCCGCGACAACCTTGCCACGACGAGCCAAGGGGGACAAAGGAATGTTTGGCAAAAGGGCAGCTCCGGGCAGGGCAGGAGGGCAGGAGGGAGGGAGGAAGGGAGGAAGGAAGGAGGGAGGGTAAGGAAGGGGACAGAACCGGGGTGACAAGAGGGCAGGAATATTCTTCTCAGTGGAGGAGGGGCGAGTAGGGCGATTGGGGGTCCTCCTCGACTGTCGACTGTTTATGGAGGCTGTGACGAGTGACTGAAGGAGCGAGAAGCTGCTGATTTGCAGATCTTGGGTTCCGTTTGAAAAGCTCAGCTCGCTCGCTTGCTCGCTCAGCTGTTCGACCTGCGTACTCCCAGTCCTGCAGCGCTGGGTGCTAGATTCTGGTCGGTGGGACAGTGTTGTAGGAGGAGAGCTAGCTCAAATCGCAGTGCCATGCATGTGCGGAGTGGGTTTAAACATTCGTTGGAAACATATGTGGAGGTAGTTCTCGTTTCCCGGTGGGTCGGAGACTGTTCTCTCCGGACTTGTCGTCGAGGAGAGGAGAAGAGCACCAGTCTAGTCTGAACCGGGAGAAGTAGGGAAATTCGCCGTTGATGAATTGGTGATGAATAGTCGTGCGTGGACAACGCTTGAGCTACGAATTTGAAGCAGACGATCCTGGAGTTGTGATGCACAATCCATCTGCTTAAGCTCTTGTGCGGTACAGATTTCTTCCAGGATCGAGGCGAAGAATCGTTCTGTTGCCGATTTCTGAATGCACTTGAATTCTAAGATGTTCTCGAAGCTGCGCTGATTGAGATCTTACTTCCGACATCTATGCCCGGTCGTATGACTGTAGCACGCGGCCAGGGATTCTGTAATGCAGATGTTGAGCCTTGAAATCGTCTAAGGGGAATCGATGTGACCAAGACCAAGACCGTCAAGCGCGAGTGTAACTTAGGGATGACGGGAAATTTTGAAACAGGTGTTGGATATTCTTCTATGGTGAAGTGAGCTGACGGTGATTGCGGAGAGGTTCCATCTTTGCAAGTTTGATATAGCCGTCGACCCCGACTCTTTGCGGACTGAAGTTAGACAGTAGGAATTATGGGTCTCAAGTTTGAATGTCCCGTGGAGGAAACGTGCTCAGCATGGGCACTCTCGTACTTTTTCGATTGTGTATGCAATCACAAGGACCTGATATCATTCTCTCTCGGCATCACAAGCATAGTCTGTTGGGCTATGGCAGAGGTTCCGCAAATACTCACCAATTGGCAGTCTCCAAACACTGAGACTGTGTCCATGGCGTTCATTTTCACTTGGATGATCGGGTAAGCTTTTGTGAGGACTGTGCGTCAAGAGAAGGTCTTCTTTTACCGTACATTCTCATTTCTTCTCTGGCTAGTACAGAAACACATCCATGGACTCTTACTCACCTACACATGGCAGAAATCATCATCGTCCTATTTCACCTCCCATCTTGATGCTTCTGGCGCTGTCGGGGAGTCCATGTTGTATGTAGGATTTTGTTACAAGTAGCCGCTTGGATCTTTCATAGATTGTAGTCAATCAGGAATTATGATGGCTGGAAACTGCGAACATCAACTGCTGTGGATTATTATAGCTGATTTTTCATGCTCGGATTTCGGAACTGGATATGAAATCATCGCCTGAGAATGAGACTGACGCCTTTGTACTATGAACGCGTATGCAGAGATATATTCAATGTTCTGGGTTGCTGGTTCAATCCTGGCACAGTAAGTAACAGAATCTCACAAAGCTTTCCCAACTCCTGCATGTCGTGGACATGGTTAGTTTAGAGCATGCTGCTTAATGTGTCTTCATTCATTATGTGTGTTTGGGATCTCTGTTGTTAGCGTAAGCAAACCGGCTGGAACGTTGTGCACGTTTACTCTGTCTTACGTACGATCAGATCTGTAGTCTCAGTTTGCAGCATTGTCCATCATGATGAATGTCATTAGTGGACCATAGGTTGGTACTTAGTTAGCGCATTTCATGAATGTGTTGAATGCGCGGCGAATTCGCTGACACTATGTTTTCTCTGTGTCGTGCTTTGCCGCGGTCTTTTATGGGTGGAATCCATAGCTTCCAACGCAATTTTACCTGGCCGTGGTACGTTTATTTAAAACTTCCTCCAAGCAAACATTCTTGTCAATTTGGATGATTTTATGAACTGAACTTAACTCTGCACTCATGCCCCTTCGACTAGTTGGGCATTGTCGTTGACAAATTTTAGATTCCGAAACTTTGTGTGTCCAGTGAAATGTATTGTTGTGCTTGAGCTATCTGTACATGTGGTGAGTGAAGCAAAAGGTGTTAGAAGGTCATGCATTTCTTAGAGTTTTAGTCATGCTCAGATACTCGCAGCTTTACTTGAAGAAGTTCAGCTTGCTGGACTTTTAGAGTTCTGAAATCTGGAATTACAGCCTGGATCTGAAAGGTATCTATTTATCTCTCTTCTCACAGAGATCACTGCCCTGCATTCAATGGTTGTTATGACTCACAGCTATATACTGCTACCACAGTTCTCCTCGTGGTGCAACAACTATTGTTCGCTTGGAAGACCTACAAACCTCCTTCGAATTCGACCACTACACCTTTGGTGGGTTCCAAGAGTAACTTCCATGCCATCAATCTTTTATCACTCTGCAGTTTACTGTCACCAATATGACTTTTTCTTCTCTGATAGAATTCTACCTTTTTATGTTGTCAAGATCGTATTTTTCCATTTACTTATTTTACAAAATTATTGATTTTTATGCACCATTAGATTCCTCATGGAAGATCAGACTCTAAGTCTCCACGGTGGCCGAATGATCTGGATGGGTTGTTCCCATCAAAATCAGCCAAACTGAAATCACATCCTATGAACACAAGAGGATATGGAAAACCACCCTTGCCGGTGACAGCGTCTGTGCCTGTACGTGGAAACATGGGGTAAGTTACTAAGGTTCATGTGTAGTAAAATGTTGGTGATGATATGATTGAACTTGTGCGACTGTAAATTGTGAATTTGTCGAGTTTGTCATTTAACGCTAGATGAAGTGTATGGATGAAGCTATGTGTCTTAAATGAGGAAACTCTTATCTCGCTTACCTATGGGCCTAAAAGTAAGTACGCATTTTTGACAGTCTGATTTTTTGACGTGCGCTTTCAGATCTCCGGGATCTTACAGAAGCTGGGGCCGCTTGACTTTGTCAAATTCATACGGCACAGATAGTTCTCCATTAGCCAAAGGGGTACGTTGTTTTCAAGTTGGTCACAATCATGATAGAAAAGGGTGTCTAAGAGGAAAGAATTGCGCGTAACTTCTGTAGAAAGGAGGACTGGATAATACACCGTTGAAGACAGTAATTCGTCTGGTGTGCAAAGAAACTCTAATCGAATCTTTTGTTGTGTGCAGATTGTGTTTTCCTCGGTGGCTGTTGTTACTCTCACCTTCAGTGGTGGCTTTTCTTCTCTTGGTGGTGGAGGCGGTGGGTCATATGCTGGGAGTAGCAGGAGACTTTTACAGGTATGTATAATGCCATTTTAGAGAACTTAGTGAGTTTTACGAGGTTCTTGCTTAGTGTGTCACGAAAAGCTTGACGATCCAATCTGAAGTTTACGTGACACATGACCATAACTCTGTCTACATATCACGATGACTATCAGTTGCACATACTGGTTTCGTTTGTGCTTGCAGCTGTTTTCGTGAAAACTTTGAAATACCCAAATGATTGAGGAGGCCTTGCACGCAAGGCCTTTATTGTGACTGCTGAAAAGTATTTATTGAGACTTCTAGAATATCGTGCAAGATACTAAACGATTATATTTTTCTTGTTTATTGCGAAATCAGGGGGAGTTTCCAGCGGAAGACCATGATATTGTGTCATCTCTTGGTTTAATATTGGGATGGCTGATGACCTGCATTTACTTGACGGGACGTCTACCTCAGATTATTTTGAACTGGTCACGCGACTTCGTTATTGGAGTGTCGATGTCTACTGTAATATTTGCGTTTCTAGGGAATGCCACATACTTGGGAAGCTTGTTAGTCCGCGGCGTTGAATGGCAAAGGCTAAAGTTCGTACTCCCTTGGGTGGTTGACATCGCCTTCTGTCTCTTCATGGACTTTTTCGTATCCTTTTCATTGATATTTGGATCTTGGTTTGTTCGTTGTGAAGATTCGGAAAGTACTTTAAGGCTCACTAGACATGCACATTCTGTTGATTACCTAACATTTGCTTTAAGAGGTTTGCTATATTTTCTGCCGTATGTTTGTCTCGGATGAAATGCATCAAATAGTCAGCCATTCCGGTTATTTACATCTCCAGCTAGTGTAATGTCCAGTAATCTAGATTTCACTGGAGCATTTTGTATGTAAATTTCCTTGACTCAGATTTTGCAGATGATGTGCCAGTACTTGTATCACCAAAGAAGGGATGATTTCCCAACTCTTGAATAGGTGACAAGTCGTCTCCATCAGTCCAATCGCCTCTCGTGAGCACGACTTCCAGCGGAAAGTTGTCACACGGGGATCATGAGCTTGTGCGCTTTTGGGGTGTGACGATTTAGTGCTTCTAGACAAAAGCATTCTCTTGTAAGATAGTTGACCAAATGATACTCTTCTGGCCAAATGGCCGTGTAAAAGTGAACGATCGATTGTTATATATTTTGGACCTTGCTGTCATAGTCTTCATTTAATCTGCCTACAAGCGAAAATGTGTTGTCCTGTGATGTATATTCTTGTGTTATTCGCATTTATAAAATAGACAAATGATTTCAGCAATCATGTCAGACGAATGTTCAAGAAAAAATGGAACGTGAGAACGAACTCTTGGTCTTCACGCGTCATAAAATGACGTTTTCCTTTCTGATAGACCTACGTCGGGATTCCTGCATAGAAACTGTTTGATCATGCAGTGATGAGTCATTGGAAGATTCGACTTCCTTCGGTACAGACACACCGTAGTCAAGGAGGCAGTAAGCGTGCGACACATTACGTCATTAAGGCAGGGATGTTCTGGGACGATGTGGCAGCGAATTCAGGAAGGCAGTTACTCCGCTTTTGGACTCCGTGGTTGCATAATCCAGGCCGATGTCACATAGAGCACCGCCGGAAAACAGTTTTCTTTCCGCACGATATGCCTGGCTCCGTAGAAAACCCATGAAACACTGCAGCTTACTTCAACCCGTCAAAAGACAATGACTACTTGGAGCTTATTGGTAAACAACGACTGTGGCCAACAGAAACCATGAACATTTTGATTCCAAATCCCACTAAAGCGCGACCTATTTTAGTAGACATAGACGATGTACGGATGATTCTACATCGGCTCGAACTAAAGCACAGTATCACTGAAATTAAGCGCTAGTTGTTCCAAAATTCAGTTTAGAGTGTGTGAATGTGTATCGAACTTATTATAATCGTTCTGAATATGGACAATCGAGGATCCTAGCTTAACACGTAGCAATTTCATCCACTTATTGGTTCCAAACCGCAATAGCACGGGATGTTATGAGTGGTCATTACTCATCTCCACGAATGTGACTGGAGCTGGAGCTGGAGCTAATTCTGGGTGCAGATTTCCGCGGAACTCTCCCTCACGTACAGCAGTACTTCGCACGCGTTCGATGGTCCATCTTGCTGATCCCAGCTCCGCTCCACTAATGCACGTGTCTATCATCGTGATGTAGTGTAGCTTACCTGCAACATGGCCATGAGATCTCTTGCTGCAATATCCTCGTCTATTGTTTCACTCCGAGCTGTCCATCTTCCTACGAAGCTTCGACCATTTGCAGGGCAAGTACGATCAAGTGTTCAGCTCGTCCGCACCAGAGAGAATGTGAGCGCAGAAATTCTTGCTGTTCGCAATATCAGGTGGACCGGAGGCATTAAAATTCTGAGGCCATTTCAAACGCTATCGACGTCAGGGAACCCTTTCGACGGTATGGAATCTGATAAGCTCTGTTCTGGCTGTTAAGATTGAGAATTTGACCATAATTGCCTCAGGTCCCTGGAAGGCTTTTGAATTGATTGTTTGATTTGATTTGTTTTGATTGTTTTGTTATTCTGGCCTACATCACACGAGCAGAATCCATGTACATCCGCTCTTGAATTTAACTTTCACTTCCTCGTTGAAATGACAAATCTAACGGAGCTTACGAAGCAAGCTGAATTTGTGAAAAGCTCAGCTCAGGTGCAGTTTTGGTTGTACGATCTTCACGTTAAACTTGAATATTATATTGTTACGACATTAGCTTAGAAGAAAGCAATCCCCGTGGGGAAAAGTAATGCGGGTGAACTCTCTTTACAGATTGACTGTCACCAGGTTTTCTGAAATTTAAACAAAATTAGCTGAAATGCCGTCAAGATTTTGTAAGGACAAAAGTGTGGATTGTGATGGGGTTGAGTGTTTCTTCATAAGACAAGAAGGCTACAGTTTCTGAAGGTTTGAAGAAAAATGTACGATCAATTCAAAGGCATAGTATGCTGTTGGATCTACTCGTTGGGTTACCGAGTTTGACCATCTTCATTGATATGAAGTTTGCTTTGTCTCCTATTTTTACCCCCGATGTTGATTTTCCAATTTGATCAGGTACTACTACGAGACAACCCATCAGATGTCTCTCTGTGGGATCCCTGGAGCCAACAAAAAGCCCCGAATCTGGAACATTTCTTACCACGAAAGGAGCAGCTCTAGCCGCAAAGCAGATCGTAGGACTAGTTGGCTTCTATTCAGATCATTATGTCGTGCCTCTGCCCGAGGGCCATAGATTCCCAATGGACAAGTATTGCCTTCGACCTACCTCTAATTTTTTTTATATAATCACATATTGTTTCATCGATAAATTGGCAGTCAATCATTCTAAGAATACTCACTTTTGCGTTTGGCTTATAGGTATAGGGCCACCAGAATCTTACTCGAGGAAGATGCTGCCATGCGGGATATTCTGGCTACCTATCCCGCCCCCTTTGCTTCTCGGGAGGAGTTAAGCTTGGCACACGATGAAAGGTAGGACAGGTCTTGGAACAAAGGTTCATGTGTAGATCTCTTCCTCATTTTAGTATTTAAATTGGCTTCCGTTTGGCAAGAATGTTTTGAACTTTCGAAACTGTTCATGATATCAACCTTCACTCAGTGATATGTAAATGGTTCGGATTATGGGTACAAACCAATGACGCAGCAATTTTGATTTGTGATCAATTACCAGTTACCTGGAAAGCCTCAGTACAGGAAATCTGGATGCAAAACAGCAAAGAGCATTAGGTTTCCCCTGGAGTCCAGAGCTGTGGAGACGGTCACAAGCCTCGTGTGGGTAAGTTGACTTTCTTCTATGAACACAGTCCGAGAAATGTTCGAGCCCAAGTTGATCAAATCTCTATCAGACAACTCTTCATTGCAGCGGACAGATCAGAATATGGAGTAACCTTATAACCGGCATAACTCGAAAACTCTATCGTGTTTGCAGAGGAACAGTAGCAGCAATGCACGCTGTGATGTTGGGAGTAGCAAGGGCTGCTGCTAACATAGCCGGAGGCACGCATCATGCCTTTGCTGGTCATGGTGAAGGATTTTGTAAGTTTTCTACTCGTTCCAAGTACTTTGACGATCTCAGTCGATTAGTTTCGCAGGTAGAGCAAGTTTCGTGCTGGGCATGGGCAAGCTCTTAAAAACATCTTGCTTGCCCAAGGATTAATGGAGATGGTCGTGTGCACATCCTTCATGTCCTATGTAGAGTGAATAGTTTGTAATCACATGATCTTTAATGATGTGCATCTGTTTGTCTGTTTTGGATTATGTTTAACAGGTGTATATAATGACATAGCCGTCGCAGCCTTGGTGGCTCTGAACGATTATCCAGCGTCTTGTAATTTGCAATCTCCAATTCTTGTCATTGATCTTGATGTACATCAGGTTTGCTTCTTATTCATCTCTCCATCAAAAGAAGCAATCAGTTTTGGTCAGCAGTTTCATAATTCTTTCGAAGGTAGACTGTTCATACTCATTCCATGGTTCATATGCTTTACAGGGAAATGGAACAGCGAAAATTTTTGAAAATGATGACAGAGTTATTACTTTCAGCATGCATGGCGAGAAAAACTATCCTTGGCGCACGAAGATGAAATCAAATTATGATGTTGATTTACCAGATGATACTGGTGATGAGGAATATCTCACAATATTGAATGAACAACTGGCGATGTTATTTGACCGACACAAACCATTTCTGATTTTTTTTCAGGTAACCACTTTCATGACCGAGTATAATTCTCAATTAATGTTTAGATTGTTCAAGGTTTTTCAACTGGATATTACTTACCCAGATCCTGCCTTAATTATCTCGCTCCTCTGGTTTCTGGATCCTGAAGTTGTGTTAATGACTGTTATTTCAATTGACCCATGACACTTGTCTTCAGGGAGATTCAGTATAGATCAAACGGGGTAACAAATTAATTAAGAATCATGCTTTTTTTATTCACATCCAGCCTTTTGATGATTCTGACATTTCGTTATTTCTGCCAAACTGTACAAATGGACTTTGTACATCGACTCAATCTGATCACTGGCAGTTGCAATTGCAGGCTGGAGTCGATGCTCTTAAAGAGGACAGTTTTGGCAGATTATCTCTAACGAGGTGATTATTTTCACCAGTGGCTGTCTTGAGTATGAGATAAGCAACCGGTGTGTGATTTTTGCAGGCATTTAGGTAGATTAGCTTAGTTATAACTACGTGCAGTCAAATGCACTCAAACGTCTCGGGTGCAGGAAAATCTCAAGCTTACTTTGCTGTGCAGACAAGGGCTGTTGAGGAGGAACAACATTATTTACAGTGCCTGCCAGACCAGAAATTTGCCCTTGGTAATAACGATGGGTGGAGGCTATTCTCGTCCGAATGATGGTGGGTGATAAACAATCCCAATGCTTAATCACTTATTTACCCCGTGTACTGCTCAGAGGTTACACTTATGTGGTTAGTGCACTGATGACTGATTTACAAAGCCTAGATTGTTATAAAAAGCGGAATGAGCAGTTTGTAGGCTGATGCAGGCTTAGACTGAATGTCAAGCTTGTGACCGTGGTCTGTTTTACAGTTAATCTGGTATGTGAAAATTCAAACTTCCAAGGATGAGACATCTAAGTTTGTGTAGTGTTCTGTTCGCAGCATCTATCGAAGCGCACGCCGATGTTTATCGATCAGCAGCTCTGAGATATGGTGCTGCTCGGAGTTGAATTCTTTGATTTAGCAAACATTCTGAAGGACAGAAGGATTGTGTTACTCCAGGGAAACAAACAAATATCGTATGCGAAAGTTCTGGAACATCTCTTCCTTTAAATACTCAATATCAAGCACTTCGTCTTCCAAAAGACCTCACTATTGGCGCAATGTGGTCTTAGGCCTGCCATGAACGCTCTTGGTCCTTAGAATGATTAAGAGAAAAGTTGGAAAATTGTCATTACAACAGTTGAATACAGTTGAATACAGTTGGTGACAGAATACAATTAGAGCTGGGTAGAAAAGCATCGCTAATCAGTGACATCATCAATTATTACAGCGGATTTCAACCGCTAGTTTAAGGCCTGCATTAATTCAGGACAACCTCTGCTCTAAGATGTGACGAACGTTGTTGTACCATTCGGACCTTGTCAAGGAATATGCAACCGATTCACCCATCTCCGGAGCTTCCTTGTCGTATGCTTCCAATCCCAAACTTTCACACCATCCACGCATCTGAGCATTGTCCTTCGCAGTTACCCAGTCCACTCTCTTGATAGAACGGGAGGTAAAAGCATAATTCAGACACAAATATGTAGCTTCTGTACACAGACCTCTTTTCCAGAATGGATGGTGCAATATGATGCCAAATTCACCTGAATCTTCATCCAGTGTCAGACCGGCAGTACCAGCAACGATCGATGTTTCACCTCCTGAGCACGCATTTTCCGGTAGATGTATGGTGAACACGATGCGCTTGCCCTGAATCAAATTATTTGAAGTCAATGTTTCTCGATCTGTCGGTATGAATCATCCATCATTGGCGAGTTCAGTCTGCAAAACAATACCAGTCTACACTAACCCTTGAATACGATATGTTTATGGTCGCATTCATCGACATTTTAACATAGCTAGGGTAGAAGAGAGATGTAACACAAGCACAGCTACTAATCACTTTCAATTTTACAGGATGGCTTCGTAGAGCACACACGAGAGCAAACACAGGCCTTAAGACTTCCACCTGGGAACACTGTTCGGCTTGGTAACGTCTACGCTCTGTCATCTCCTCTTTAGTCCATCCATCAGGACGATGATGTTGAGGCAAGTGCTTCGTCGTGATTCTATCAGAGTAAATCATGCACATGGGACCTTCATCTTCAGCGGTCGGTGGTTTCAAAACCAGTCTCTTCCCTTCGAGGATCAGTGATTCCGGTGGCAACGAGGGCTCCCGACAATCTGAAATTTCACCCATGATGTTTACGATCGCGAAGTCGGCGACTGAGAGCAATGAGGCACTAGACGGTGTGTACAAACTCTGTTGTGGGCACGTTGGTACAATTTGGCATCAAAAGAAAAGTGAAGTTGTAAAGTATACACTCCACAGTTTCGTGCACGTGCTTAGTGACGACGGTAACATTTATTTTTACTCTGGTTGTAGTTTGCGTGGTCAGGAACTGTTTGCTTAATTTTAAAACAGTCGATTGCTTCCTTTAGTGACTTTGAAAATTCCCTGCTGATGTGTAAGATTTACAAGGAACAGAGGAATCTTCACTTTTAGACACCAGTACTTCCTCCCGTCAGGACGTGAAAGTAAGGTTAATCCGTGACATGCTTCTCTCTCGCGGGAGTTCACCAGACTAAGTTTCGCTGTTTTCGGAGAGGATTTGCACTTATATTTGATGCATGGTTCCAATTGCATATATTTCAACGTCGCGTGTGGTTGCTTTCTAAAAAATCAATCTACTTAGGAGTATGATCAATCTTTTACACAACGTTCTTACAATCAGAAGACAGTCGATACAGGGGTATCAAGTAGACATGTCTTCTCCAGGGATGGCCACTGACTCTACGGACCGAAATCATGACTTCAGCTTCAGATCTTTAGTGTATGATTGACTAATCAGAAAACAGATGTGATTGACGCATGCTCAATCTTACTTAGATGAGAATTTCTCTAAATCAGACATGAGTTATCGACACGGGACGAGTCGTTCGTTCAGCAATCAGAAATGGGAGCCGGTGTCATCTAAGGATAGATGGAAAAGGAGACATCTTTCTCGATGCAATTTGTCCAGTTCGGCAGCAAAAGACAACATCGGCTGTCATTAGGCCCGAGTAGCATACGTGGTTGCTGAACCTAGCAGGTCTCTCTACAACCTCTAAACCTAGAAGAGAAATCCTCAGAAAGAAGACTCCAATGCAGTTCTCTCCAGAGGGATAGAATTGCACACTTCAGGTTCACATTGACAATCTCGGCGGGCGAAACGAATTGTGCGACAAGATTTTATTGACAAGAGATAAACTGAGACATAACAACCATGTAAAACTGAACATCAAACGAGAACCAAGAACCTTTTCGCTCTTGAATTAAAGATGATCAAATTCCAGTAAACAAAATTTCAGCTACACACCGGGTGCTCAAATCTTGTCCATACAGTGTCAAAATCAAATTATGTATCAAGAAGGGAGCCACATGTGCTTCACCCGCATGCCGACTGCTAACCGGCTAGATGCAATCTCGGAGCCCCGTCCTCCATCCATCGCTCCCGTCGGCGCCGGCCAGCTGGTGGCAATTCTCTATTCCTTGCCCCTACTTCCCAACGTTCGAGGCGGAAGGCCTCAAAGATCAGGCGCCATCCATGGTTCACCTAACAGTCGAGGTGCAGGCCATTCAATCTATCGCAGCCTCCTTGCCTCGCGCTCGGACTCGAGCAGGGTGAGAATGTCACCTTCACGGACGGGCCCCTTGACGTTCCTCATGATAAGACGATTTTGGTCGTCCAAAAACTTCACGCGCACCTGGGTCACTTGTCCCCTTGATCCAGTGCGGCCGATGACCTTCATAACGATCGCGAGCTTCACCTGCGTTTCCATGGTGCGGCAGCAGCGGTGTCGTCAACAAGCCGGCGGTGTTCGAGAGCAGCAAGACAGCCACGCACCGTGCACAAATCTGTGAAAGAGAACTTCCCGATCTCTGCACTTCGATATGTAGCTTAGGGTTAGGGTGGAGGGAGGTGATCGACGGAGCGACAGATTTACAGTCCAGAAATGCGAAGAGGAGTCTTCCTCGCGTCGATGCGTGGATATGTAGTAGCTTAGGGTTAGGGTGGGTGTCCCTGTCCCCACGAGCCTGGCCTTCTAAAAAAAGCCCGCGTTTAACTTTAAAACTATATAAAAAGTAATGGCACTTCGCCCCGTCTTCAGGCCCCGCCCCTCCCACCGTCCCCACGCCCGATTGAAATTTCATTTTAATTTTGGCCCGCTGCCGCGCCGCCGGGTCGGCTTTTAGCGAATTTAAATTCCGCATTTCATTTCAATGTTTTCGGGCTCAGTGTATGACTTCCACGTGAAGTATCGCCTTCGGTTATAGGACAAATTTCTCCCGAACCTGGAGGGGGAGGTTCGGTGGCCTTTGCCAGGGATAGTGAGTAACCCGGTTACCACGTACACCGGAGAGGTGAACTGTGATCCAGGGCCGGTCAGGTCAGGTCCTGAGTTGACTGCCACGTTGGCAGGAAAAGTTGTGGGAGAGTGAGGGTGAAAAGGGAGACTCGATGTTTATCATGGTAACTGGGGTGAAAATGCCCAATTCCACCCGCGTCATTCAATGCAGAGTTGTTCGTGTACATCGAGGACACCGAAAGCGGACACACGCTCCTCTCGAGAATTCACCGCATGAGGATGCAGTAACGAGCGTCGGACTGTCAACGCTCAACGTTCGCGAGACGGTGTGACGCGGAGGGGACCGGTAGCAATGCCAGAGCAGGGAGCGTGCTGGTGCGCCATGTGAGAGCTTTTAGTGGCAGAGGGCGCGACTGGAGCGATCCAGCGCGAAGTTGTTCACTTCAGGTAAGATCTTTGGCCCTGCCACGACCAAGAGTCCGGCTGCTCTCTGCTTGGAATGTGGTCTGAGGAGCGTCTTGTTTGAGCCCGTGTCGTCGTAATTGGTCTCTGAGGTTGTCGCAATCAGGTGGGCAGTATGTTGGATACTGAGTTTTGACTGTAGGCAATTCTCGAGGTTTGCTCCCGGCTGTGAATTGGGACACAGTCTATCACTTTGAACACTTGGGGGGACTGGTAGAATTATGCGCTGTAGTAGAGTAATGGGAAATTTTTTGTGAGTGTGCCAGAGTAGCTTCGTCGTAATCGAGGTGATAGAAAAGTACCAATTCAATATCAAGAAACAATCAGATGCTACAGCATGCTCCACAAACTCTATGTGAATGTAATTCATGTCTTGGAGTACTGAATTGGGAAATACGTCTGCAACTAAGTAATTCACTGAACGGTCTTTGTTCTTTATGTGGCAAAATCTACTATTTGTTGCGGTTGGATAGTAGAAAGTTTTCCTGGAGCTAGACTTGACATGAGGATATCCATGGGCTGCGCACAGTGTTGTCTCTGGTGAAGAATATGCTTCAGGCTGTGGCTGGTAATTTGTATTCTCATTGGGCTTCATCAGAATTATTAGTGGTACTTAAGCTGACATGAAGAACATTGCATCTTTGGCCAATTGGCGGGACGATTGAGAGAATGGGAATTATTCGTCAGCATTCATCTTGTTTTGCACTAGGCCCCTTCGCGATATATCCTTTCCATGATCATTGTTTCTGCTAATATCCAGAATACTCTGCCCATATTGCCCTTTCTTGACACGTTGTTTTGTTTGTGTCTGATGCTCAAGGTGCTTCTGGGACCAGATTCTTTTGCGTGAGGAGGAAGCATTCAAGGAGCTTTCCTTCTGACGTGTCTTATAGTCTGAAGAAGAACTTGATCTGGTTCCAAGGATTGTTGGCGGCCAGGTATGGCTGCCATGAAGCTTCCTAGTGCTGGGAAGCAGACTACAGACGAAATCTCTCAGCAAGTACAGACGGAGGCATGTTCAATTTGTTTGGATGTCGTGATGGAAAGCGGTAGTAGATCTACTGCCAAACTCACATGTGGCCACAGGTTTCATTTGGGTATGCTCACAAACTAATTCCTGTTATCATGCCAGTGCTGACCGTACTTGCTCTACAATTTTATGGTTTCTGGTCAACGCATGCCAAGTTTATAAGCGAGCATTATAATCATGGAGAAAATTTAACATGTTGGATTTTCTGGCAGATTGCATCGGCTCCGCTTTTAATGCTAAGGGAGCTATGCAATGCCCCAATTGCAGAAACGTAGAGACTGGACACTGGCTTTACGCGAACGGTACTGGTTGGGGTGGAGACCTCGTGATCGAGGATGCTCCATATATTGACTTTGAAGACGTCTACCATACCGTATCCGCAGCGGATTTGTCCACTGCAGCACAGGTCCCATCAATTTCGACTGATCAAAGTCAGGAAACTGAGTATGAAGGAGTACGCCGTCAATTCTTCTATCACCCTTACCGTCAATGCGGCTGATACTGTGTTCTTGGTTTCCGGTTTGTTTTGATGGTTTTTCTCTTCTAGCTTTCATCAAAGACATTGAAGATGGAACTTCCCGGATGAACCTCCATGATGGAGTATGAAACTGTCATCTGTAAATACTAAATCATATGATTGACATACCGTCTTGTTGTGCTATTTGTTACGATTGAAATTACATGTGTTTATGACCAGAGGTGTGTAGATGCATCATATGCATCCATCTTGCATATTGCTTAAGAGCTGAGTGCAGTGAAAATCTGCTTAGAGTAAGTCTACAAGAGATCTGCGCGCAAATTATATGCGCAGATCGCTTTCCGTCATTTCTGCCCACTTAAGCGGGACATAAATCTTGCTGCCTTCCAGGATTTTTGAGTATTGTTTTATATAGGCTAAAGATTGGGGAATATACTGACTGGTGCTAAAGTTTGGACTGTCTGCCTGTCTAATCTATTTGTTTTCGCCTCCCAAGTCCATTTTTCTTTTGAAAGATTTACAGCTGTTTGCAGTTGAAATTCTGACAAATACTCCATTTATCATCTTTTAAGAAGGTGAAGTTGTCTGTATTTCAGTAAAAAAAGTTGTCAGTATTTCAATGAAATTGTATTTCAAACAATATACAGCGTCAAGAAGATTATAGATGCAAAATGTAATGATCCCATAACGTGATAGTGGCTGGAATCTATGAGTCAGATCTGAATAGATGATACAAGATACAAAAGATTATTTCTATGTGAATAGGCATCAGATTTTGAATCGTTTTGAATATTCCGTACTCGAACTTTAAAAGCTCTTGCCCTTCATTTACGGAAGAACACTGGAAGGAGGGAAAAGTTATAACTTAGTATGCATGCCATACTAACGAGTTGAATGCCTGTATTATTTTAGTGAAAAGATATGACTTGTAATATAATCTATCTCCTTCATAATTATGTAGACATTTAAAAAATGCACAATGAAAAATTGACAAATCTGAACAGGAAGAAGGGAATGTAGTGACGGCATTTACAAATGTCATGGTGACTTGAAGTTCATACACTCATTCATTCATAACAGTGTTCTCAAAATGTCACATCCCACTTTGGTCAGTCTTCGTACTTAGAAAGATTTGGTGACTGACATGAATGCATGCACGCAGAACATGCATGTCAATCACGAAGGATGTTACCTTTTTGAGAACACTGTTATGAATTAACCATAACGTTTAGTGGGTCTAAAAAATCTCAAGCTGGGAATAGTTCCAACTTTAACTTCAAATGAGTGTCAGCTAGCGAAGGCTCTACTGGTATCTTTGAGAAAATCTCATTCTGGGGTTTTCTCTTTTACTTTCAAAGAGATTTTCACTGTACTTTCAAATTCTTCTCCTTTTTCTGCCCGTCTTCATCATATCTTATTTCTTTTTCTTCCCATTTGGTCATTTCCAACAGAAGTCCGGAATGTGGACGTGACTACATGCTAACTTTACTGAGTACAATCTACCATCTTCTGCAAGAAGATGTGTAAGAAGATGGGTAAATAGCACTCCACAAGCTCTGGATTAGTAATCTAATTCTAACAATCAATTGGATGAGCCAGAAAGATGATGCATTACTGGCAAATGGTATGAACCTCAAATAATATGAAAAGCTGATTGTCCACTCACGAATGTCGTTACAAGATTTAAGTGCCTGTATCTTGCCACGAAACCTAGAATGTGGGCAATTCGTTGAGTGGTTACCATGATCTATATTCACATTAGCTATCCTTGCTGCTAGTAATGGATGAACATGCCTTTGTTACTTGGGCAAATAATGATAAACTCAGGACTCACCTGTGTTGCAGCCCCGGAAATGATACTTTTCAGGTTGTGATCACACATCTTTACTGCCGGTCCTAAGGTCTTCTTATGTGTAGATTATTTTCAGGTCGTGTTTTGACGACATTTCGGAGCCCCATCTCTCCTCTTGAGACGCATTTGATTTAAAGTGTTCCACCTTTACTACCTTGAAGTAAGTTTAGGATTGTTTGCTTGCTTCAGTACTTACAAATTTTGCCACGTTAAATCTGCAACAACTCCGGTTTCCCCCAAATCTCCGGTTTTCCCCCAAATCTCTGGTTTCCCCAAATCTCCGGTTTTCCCCCAAATCTTCGTTTTCCCCAAATCTCCTGGATTTGAAGATTCACTTGAAAATGATGCTGCGAAGTCTGTGTTGGGTCAAGTACAGAAGATTGCGATGACACCAGATTTTTCCTTGGGAAGAGATTTATGCTGATGGAAGCAGAACCTTCGAACCTTTAGCGATAGAGGCAATTTCTGGTAACTCACAGAAACTGGACAGGGAGGGAGCAATTAAAATTCAGCTTCTACCTTATCACTCTGGACCTCAAACCCGTCGTCCTCAAGCACAATCTCTATTGTGTTGTTTGTCAGAGGACTCGCCTTAAGTTCATGTTGCGAATGGAGGTCTTCTTGCTCAATCACAAGAGCAACAAGGGCAGCAAGATGGGGAAACGTTTTGCACCTTGCACATTATTTGGCAAGGTGGACAAAACTCCTGTTTATCTTTAACATGAGAGTGAAGATGCCTCTTAACATCGCTCTGCTGGTAGAATCCAAGCATTTTAGGAATTTATTAGCTTGGACCCAAAGCCTAAAGAAGTCTCAATCGCTGTTATATTTTTCAGATTGATGAGTAGTAAAGAATTTCTTGCTTGATGCCTGGACACTCGAACTCTCAGGTCGATCCGAGAGAGACTATTCTCGTTCAAGGAGTCCTCCAATATCTAATCATCTCCTTCTACTTATTCTCTTCACACTAGTACTGCTCAGCGAGGGAGATGTCTATGGTCTTCAACCTGTAGAGCTGGAGAAAACTGAGCTTATTTATTTTGCGTGTCATAACACTCAAAACCAATCAAGTCAATTTAATCAGTGATCTCCAGCTTTACTGGAGATCACTTGATTGAACTAGGAGGCAGAATCGTTGAGATGTTCGAGGAGTGGTCTTTTCCTCAGTCAAAAATACACTTCATTTCACCTGCAAAGACAAAAAACATAGCGTCTTCAGAGATTTACGAAAAGTCTCTGAACTTTAAGAGAAAATTATTTTCAAGAATCTGGGGATAGGACTTTCGGGCGGTGGTGAATAAACCTGTGAAGAATCACACTATGTCACAAGATAATAAACTGAATATTTATAGTCAAACACTTCTTATGCTTGAGGAGACGATCTGAAATCGGGTGACAAAGTTGGAGCATCGCAAGAGTGGGACTTTTGCAGGCCTCATGAATCTGAACCACTAGTAAATAAGATAGAATCTGGGGAAGATTTGATTATACTCGCCAAGAAACGACCTTTTGAAATATATCACCAGTTCTTATCTGGTGTTAACTTTGAGTCTCACAGTGAGATAAATCCATTTTCCGTTGTTAGTACATTCTGTTCATTTGTAACATTTACCCATACGGATATCAGTATCTTTTCCGCAACCAGCGATAAATTAAAATATTTTTTTAATAGTCAGCATTGTAAACTCTCTACAACATAACACCTCGCTGCTGTCTAAAACTCTAGACACAACTTCTGTAAAACTGAAGATCAAGGATAGAAAAGATTTGTGATATGACAAGTCAAAGCCCTTGTAGTGTCTGCAAGGAAGACAGGCTGAAAAGACAGACATGCAATCTCCAGCGACTTTGAGGACAAGCAGGCCATGTTCTAAACTACATACTTGTAACGAGGACCCGTTATGCTCTACTAGAATCTAGAAACTTCTTAGAAGGGTGGCAGTTAGAAAATAAGAAGCATTAAAATAATTTGTACATTTGGAGCTCTTTCCTCAACTATATATAAATTGGTCATGAACTTCCTGCAAGTTCTGCTCACGCCTCATTTGAAAGAGTGCGAGTACTTTATGGTTCTTTCCCTGTTTGTTAAATCCAAGTCTATTTCAATCCTACATTTCCCGGCATCATTTTATTACCTAGGGAGCATCGCAGCTAATTTTGTAGCATCCTCGATAACTGCTTCTTTCAGGGAGCAAGCACTTCCATCACTGTATCTTATTCGAAATTGTTATATGAACACATATTGTGAGAGATCACGCCTGGAACTGTAGAAGTTACAGAACTTCTACAGTTACAGAACAGTAGAAGTGAACGCTTGGAACGGTCATCTTTTTCTTCATCGTCCAGCTCTTGGATGCTGCCATAATTATCCCCCGTAGATGTACTCGATAGACATGGTGACAGAATCCCGGATGTGTAAACGTACTTCTGCTTCTAGTTGACCTAATGATATTCCTGGACAATGTCATATAGTAGATCAAACTTAGAACCCATCAATCTTTGAAGACGCAGAGGTTTATTGATTCTTTAGTTTTACCTACATCGCTACTCAGCCACCAGTACCGCCTTTGTAGGTTTCAAACTGTCCAAGCTATGAATAATTGTCTATAATATGACCATATTTCCTTTCTGCTTCTGCATCTAGTAAATACAATTTGCGTTTTTTCCCTAATCATCTCCGTTCTCATTACAGACTTGTCGGCCCGTTTTTAAACTGCTGTAACGTATGTTTGACGTGGACACGATTTTAAATTGTTTCCTACTACAGCCTAACTTTTGAGCATCTTGTTCGGCAGGTATTTTGATAGTTTATATCTATCTGCAGAGCTACTTAAACCTTATCCTGGTAACATAAGTTTGCTTATTCGTCTCGTACTTGAAATATATAAAAGACACTTTTTACGTGCAAGAGATATGTCTTCTTGCCGAAAGTCAAAATTAACTATCCGTCACGATTGTTTGTACACAGTGCACATAGTTTTTTGCATAGTAGTGTGCAGTGAAATAAGCCTGTACGTAATCTTGAGGAATAATTTACGCGATTTTTTTTCCTGAACCAGTAACTAGGGTGTTCACATTTGTTGGTCAGTTCTGGATGTTTCGCTGTGGTCACTCTTTGGTCAGTATGGCGTGTGGAATTTGTAAGGTCGGATTGAGTATTTTAATACGTTTGCTCTCTGCTGTGTTATCTTCCCTCATATCAGACCGTTTGAGCAATCTTGGGGGTAAGATTTTCATAATGTATCCAGAGGTTGTTATAAGTTTAGTACAGTAATACGCATCACTGGTCTGTTGACTCCTAATTTATTGGTTTCACATTGTCAAGAACTTTTGTTTGGATTTGGAACTTTTGTTTGGACTCCGTCAGACAGTGTATAAGGTAAACTGAGTATTCTTGAGCGATCATGGTTGGCTTCGTGTAAGAGGCTGCGTAGGCAGATTATATGAGACTTTCGGGAAGAAACTGCTTGCTGCCTCCCTGATCAGTTTTTTTGTAGAGACCATTGAATGTAATCATGGATGATTTCGACTTTTTTTGACTTGCAATTGAGCCTTTTTGCATGAGTCGACAATGGGGCCCTGGATATTTTGCGCTGTGTATTTCATATGAAAGTTACATGGATAGACTCATGCTTCAGATGTCACTTGTACACCTAGAGGTAGACAAAGTATACTTTATTTATGGTGTGGACACTTTTGTCGGATGACTAAATGTTCCTTGGCAGGGTTGTATTTTTTATGGTTATTTGTGGTATATCCGTCAAGTGGTCTATGAATGACTCTTATTCCTGAAACTTACAAAACAAATCCATAACATTGTTGCAACCTTGTTAATTTTTTCAGAGATGGAATCATGTACAATCTATCTGGTGTCCATATCCGCACCAGCATCTACATCCTGAATCGGCTGGGAGCAACCTTGCACATTATCACTTATCTCTAAGGTAAACCTCTAGTCTCTAAGGTCGACTGCTTGGCGAGTTAAAAAAATATTCAGTTTTCAATACGTAATGTACATTACTGTATGAAATTCTGTACAAAGCAGAGAAACGAACCTGGAAGGCATGACTCCTTGATGTCGAACACTTGAAACTCATTCAAGTGAATTGAAAGTAAACTCAAATCATAACAGAACTCAAGCGAGATGAAACTGAGCAAGATATGTGAATATTGTCTATTGCTCTCTTATTCCCTAAGTAACGAATTAGAGCAGAATAAAAGCGCAAATGAGTCAAACCGGATTTCAAAGCAATCAAAAATATCGATTGGTAAGTCCAAAATGGCCAGTTTTATTTTGTTGGCCTCAAAAAAAAATATCTTGTTGGGCTCTTGCGGCCTCTACATGAATAATGATGTACAGCTCAATCTCATCTACGATGGTATATGAGTAGAAAGGCAGACCACTTGCAATTCAAAAGCCTTTAGTGTGCGCATGTAAGTAGAGTGCTGTAACGGTTTGTGACAGTTACGAGCAATGTAACCGTTAGCACTTAGACAACAAGTTCTCTGGAGGCCACCGAGCCAAAGAAGTATACGTTAATTTGAAACCCTAAGAACCAAAGGGAGTCCTTTAGTTGCCTTATCGCCACATGAGTTTGCAAAGGTCTTGAGCGTCTTTCTTCAAATTCCTTGTCAGCTCCATAAGAAGTCATGTGTTCCCAGGACGCCTAAATATGCCATCAATCAGTACTCTAGTTTTCTGTTGATTTTGCGTGTATCTTCAGTCGAGGCCTAATGACAAGCTTTGGCAATGTGCAGGGGGGACAATGAAACCACAAGTCAATGTAAGTACGGCATGGCTTATATCTCTCGTTTCATATGCCAAGCTCCGTTTGAGTCTCTTATCTTTCAGTCCTGCCTAAAAGTCCCGTTGGTGATGCTGTTAATTATTTGTCTATTCTTCAGATGCACCCTGCAAGCGTAGGTCAGTATCTACGCTTGCAGGGTGCATCTGAAAACCAATAGAAAAACCAGTAGAAAGAATAGAAAGTTTTAAAGTTTCTGACGATAGTCATGTATCAAGAAAGCAGCGTGATACCAGATTGCAAAATCTGCGCATTCTTGTTTCTGACTTACAAAGTCGCCTCTAGACGCTTGTGTGTCCATGGGGCGATTTTGTCGTTTAGTATTTGACGTTAGTGATTGAAACACAAAAACAGAATACTGGTTTCTCTTAAGGGGTTCCAGCAACGTCATTTTGTATAGTTGTATCTTAAACAAAATAGAATCGGCTCCGCTATGGTGAGTGCTATTTCCTGAAGAGCCTTCTCTGAAAGGAAGGGATTTAGCTGGTCGAAGATCTTTGTACAAATTCCTTCATAGGGGAAAACACCATGAAGATCAGCATGTAATTTTGCTTGTATTATTTTTGCGAATGATGTCTTCAACATGCTATCAGTGTTCGAGCGGGGTTGCCCAGCTTGGAAAAGACGAGGTCATCATAGTTTTGTTTCCATGGCATCTTCAATATATATTTCCCGCTAAGCTGTGTAATACAATTTATTATGTGCACAATCATTTACCTGTTTAGATGGGCATAACGGTATAGAATTACTTGTGATTCTCCATCTGTTGTTTATTTCTGTAAATTCGATATTCCTCCCCTTTTTTCTAAAATGCTGTCGAACGGACCACCGTCAATCCACTGATTATGACGCCTTTGGAAGTAGTCCTACTGCGTTCTAAAGCTTTGGGGCTTTTGCTGTTCTTTGCTCTTTTTATCGTGCCTCGGTTCTTCTATGAGACGAAACGTACTTGATTGTTTATGGTGCTGTCGGTTCTCCAGTTTCGTACAGCCACAAGGATATACCATCCTGTAGATAATCCTAGAGGTCAACGGTCAAAACATGCTCTTAGCCTTGTCCAACTGGTCTTTGTGCCGCAGGGTGTCGGTTACGTTGTTACCCAGGTATCATTATGTGGCTCTCAGTCAGGTTGTGAAATTGATCTTTTTTCATGGCTGAGAATTTTAAATCTTGGCGCAAATTTGCTTATGAGATCCTTTTTTCACACAAAAGTCAAGGTCATATTACCGATTAGTCTGTCTATATTTACGTACAATATCTGAATTACTTCTGTGTTACATTTTCACATAGAACTCTCAAAGAACCTAGTTTGTCCAGCACCTAGCTTTCATAAGAGATTTTTGTCCAGGCAAGAACACTGAAAGTCAACGAGAAGATTAGCTAGCTATGAATCTGAGAAGACGAGAAAGAAGTTCATGGGCATGTTTAGGCTCGGTACTAGAATTATACTTTGATTCTTGGTAGTTGTCACAGGCCTAACGCGCCATATTATTCAGCATGACAGAAACCCAGGACGAGGGACATGCTTCTCTGAACATTCTCTGCCCGGGCGTCAGGCGCTGAAATGCCGTAATGTGGCCATGTCGTGGTGCCTAAGGTGGACATCATGCTGTGTTGTTGTAGGTGACATTCTGGGATCAATTCTCACAACTGCTCAGGTCCTGAACTCCTTCGAGCGGCACAGCCTAGATTATTGAGGACCCCAAGAAGCTTCTTTGCCTGAGGCTTCTCTTGTTTCTTGTTGCTTTTCTCTTGGTTTTCTATCAAAATGGCCCCTAATAGCTGTATCAATTACAAGTTTTTTTCCTGCGCTTTTGCTGCAACAGATACATTATCTTGGACTTGCTTATAATCGATGTCATCTTCACATATCTGAACACTGGATTCTAAAGACATGACAAAATATCATTAGATTGTCTTCAAACTACCTTGAGCTTGCTTGCTGCATATTTTTACATTTACTAGATCGCGTAGATTTCATAGTTGTGATAGTTGTGATAGCCGCAAGTTTACTCACCTGCTTTGGTTCTGAGTGCATGCACTCCTTGATCGCTTCCATCACCTATTACTGACATTATCATGCATATCAACCAATGGTATAATCTTATTAGCAAACATTATGTGTGAATTTCCTTAGTTCTTGCAGCCAGTTCTTTGCAGTGGATGCTGTTAACAGTTGATAATTCCCTCCATGGATGTGATAACTGCATCAATGCTTACATAGTCTCGTTTGTGAAAGAGGTCATCACTTGTCCCGTAATGTGATGGAGGTAGTGGGTTCCGTTCCCCATGGCCACTTCTATTTCTGCTGTAGGAACAATCAAATTTCGTTAGTGCGGACTGACCATGATGGTGCAGTTTTTGGCTATTGTTGACCCTGTCCAGTGATGAGATTCTCGAGTATAGAGTTAGTATGTAGCCCTCTGGGACCACGTAAGCGTTTGTCAGCCTGATTGTTCGGGTGATACATGGTGCTACGTGATACGTGAACTATGTAGAATACATGCTTTGCACTCGGTGCCTCAGTTCACTTTCAGGTTGGTTTTGCATGAATTGTCACTTCGTGATATGTCTCATTCAGTGTAGATCAAGCCATTGGTTTGTATCCGAGTGAAAAAGTGAAGTATATTTTCTGACTGTTCTCTTATTGATGCTATGATTTCTTCGCAGCTTCCCGAGTGGTAATGAGCACACTGTATCGTCAGGAGAGTGAAGTTTCCAGTGCAGTTTCTAGTGCATCCTTTAGCACGACACCACTCTGCCCTCACCTTGTGAGCGCTATCAACGCTGCTCTGCGTCATCCAAGGGAGAATTCTGAAACTCGTCCCGCAGCTCATGGCCTTGTGAATGCCGTCAATACTGCTTTGGGTAATCCGAGGCAGATTCCCGATGATTTTCCAACTCGGCCTGCTGGTCATGGGCCAAATACACGTGAAACTTCAGCGGCGGATAGAGCGACTGTAACAGAACGATGGAGTTCTAGTGAAAGAGATTCATATGGCTGGGGTCGTCGAAGTCACGCGTCTCAAGTTCAAGGTGGAATGTCTTCTCTATCTGGGTATAGAGTTATGCATCATAATTCTATCCCTGCCACAACTATGACGGAAAGAGATGTTCATTCTGGCAGAGGAAATGCTTCAAGCTATGCCCCACCTCAGCAACATTCGTCGGCGGCAGCGTTATCGTCTTTGTTGAATGAACGACCAGTGGGCTTCATGCCCTACCACCTCTGGGAAGCGTATGAAAATTTTCGGCTTCGTTTGGGCAGAAATCCAGACGTGACTAGAGCTTCTTCCAGTGGTACTGACGGCTACGCCACATGGCTGATGGCTCATCTCGCGAATGGCCGCGCCTCACCGTAAGTATTGCGACCTTATAACGCTGATGCTGCTTTTTTGAATTTTATCAGATGATCTGTTGCTGCTATCTAAGTCTATAGGTTGGGATTGGTCAGAAGGGAACCATGCTAGCCTGGAATAATCTACTGCGCCTGTTGTGTAGGCAACTATCTCTGCTTGTTCATTCCAGTTACACTTTGTGATATCACATAGAATAAAACTTTTTAAAGCTTTCTTAATGAAGGTATTTAAACTGTTTTTACACACTATGACGCACATGCACCATGTTCAGTAACTGTTCTATATTTGCGCTATCGTCAATATGCGAGGTTCAGTAAAGAAAACTGTTTTGTTGACACACCTGCCTATACATTTTATACCATATGCATACAAATGCCCAGGAGTCGACTCTTTCTTCTAAAATTCAGGTCTTCTAGGAGGTCCGAAGTCACAATCTAACTCTCGTCAGGCCTACATGTTATGTTCTGATTGGAAAAGGACTTTAACCTGTGCAACCCGAAGTTGAAGTCTAGACTTCATGTAGCCTGCCCAAGCAGTGCTTAAGGAGTTCATTTTTAAATCGCTGATTGCTATTTATTTAGTCTGGCCTCTTTTCTCTCCATGGAGAAAGGTTCTATCTCTCTCAAGAGACTTCTCCTACCAAATCACTCTCCATTAAGTGATTCCTCTTCCGCAGATTCGAATGGTGCTAAACAAACAAAGAGTATATTCATCTCTACTCCTCACTATGATAGAAAGAGGTGGAATTATTTGAAGTCGTGCAAGACGTACATATTCATAAACTTTATCTTGGGTTTTATACCATGCACTTACTGTTCCTGTGGGTAAGGCCCTCGTGTCTTGTGCTTTTCTCAAAGTATCTACTGCCGCTAACAAGTTTTTTCCTGCATCTTTGCAATGCTGTTTCTCGCAATCCTTGCATCATAGTTTCTGGTCTTTTTATTTGACAGTCACAAAGTAAATGTTGAAAATATACCACTTAAAGATTTTGCTTTTGGTCTCGTGTGCGGTAACCTATAAATACATACTGGTTAGTATATACTTATCAACTACGTCTACATTACTTAATATATCACTTGCTCGTGGTAAGTGGTTTTCAACTCAATTCATTGTTGATGCTCTAAGGTATGAAATAACAGCCTGCTGATTGTTGTTTTGTAGGTCGTGCCTTTTGATGCATCGTAGAGAGCTGCTGTTCTGCTTCACTTGGCATTTAATTTTCAGTAACAATCTAGCTGTTCACTTCTCGCTTAAAGCAATCTAGCTATTCTGGGGTGCCCCAAAATTTTTTTTGGGTCTTTTATAGTCTTTTCCTCCCTCCATCATTCTCCCCAACCAGAAGGACCTGAACGTGCTATTTGCAAAATACTTATCATATTTTCATTGTAAAATCTAGTGGCTTCCTTCTTAGATAGATAACTTCCATGATCTGTAGTTTCTTCTCCGATTGCTTTGTGGGAGGTTTCTTCTCAGATTCTTCTTTCCAGGCTTTCGTAGTAAATGAACGCCTAGCTTTCTGCTGAAAATGCAAATATTATATCTTGACTTCAACGTTCACGGTCAGGTACTTTATACCTGTTCTCTACTGACTAACTTCTTTCTCCCTAACTTCTTTCTCCCTTTGACTGGGGTGGGGTTGCAGGTCCCAGCAGCGATCCGGAGATGATACTAGTCCCCCAGCTACCTCGCATGGAACTGAAACACCATCCCGCATAGTATCACATTCTATGAACGTTATACCTGATGGCGAGATTCTATCTTCCACACAACAGACCTCGTCATCAACACACCAACGATGGAATCTGGACGTTCCAAGGCTTGATCGATGCGTCAACCCTGATTCTCAGTCTCGAAGCAGTTCTCAACCAGACTATTACTGCGCACGACCACGAGGACCTGGTCTGTCTCAACGGGAAATCACTAGTCCTCCCTTATCAGCTTCTGTCATTGCTTCCTCATCTTCCTCATCTTCCTCGTCTCACGCTACTTACACCAGTAGTAGTGGAGTCAGAAGAGTGAGAACTGGATTTGTAAATACCAGCAGACATGTATCGTCAGGACGAACCGTGTCCTCTTCCGGAGAACCGAGCAGGAGGAACACTAACCCGCGGTATGCAAATTCGGCGACGACAAATCACGAATCGGCGACTGCTTCAGTGATGGAAGGGCAGTCACAACCGCGTTGGAGACGAAATGCGAACCCAACTGCGCCTTCTAGCTCTCTCGAGATAATGCACGAAGTATTGCACGCAGAATGGCGAGCTTTGATGAGGTCAGTGCCGAATAACAATGCTCAGGATGCCGCGAGAGCTACGTATGCACGTTCTCACAGTTTTCGACCGGTTACAGCGGATCTTCCCACTGCCTTCAGCGATGGACAAGGTGCAACACCTCGAGCACCTCGAAATCCAGGCCGTGGACGATGGGGGGTTCTTCGAAATCCTTCTTCATACAGCAGTTACAATGGTGGTGAAGCTGGACCGCGGGTTTCAGGCAGGTATCGACCCACTCGTTGAAGTCCATGTACGGTAGAGTTCTCAGTGATTTGGCTTCTCGAGTGTGAGAAATTGCCGCTAGTGGATTAAGACATCGACTGTCAGAAGACATTCGAGTCAGTCACAATATTTAAATGGAAACACGCACCATTCCGAAGGCTTGGCACCGATTTTGCAGCTCCCTGTCGACCTTTGGCTCTCCATCAACACGTCTCAGCGCTCATTGCACGCGTTCGCTAGTTACAAAGACGGAATTACCTTCACCTCGGTCCAGACGAATAGCGGAGCTAGACAGCCAATTTTCCATATCTATTGTTCATTCACTAGATGGTCGATACCTGGTACCTGTACAGAATGTACGTGGTATGGCTCAGCCTTGTCCCAGGAGCTCGAAGCAGTATCCCCTGTCTAAACGATCTGTGATACGTTTGACGAAGGTGCTTTGTGACTCAAGTTCCTGATCTTGGAGACACCTCAGACTTCGATGCAGTTATTTGAGTTTCAGATGTTGGACATGTGGACACTTCTCATTGTAGTTCCGATTTTTCCCAAGGTTTTGGAAAGCTGAGGATTTCTAGGTTTCTCTAGAATGTTGAGATGGACGTCAGTCATGTTGAAGGCTAGTTTGTAGTCTTACGTAACTATCTAGCTGTATCGCAACGACGCTTCTGATGTTTCAATGTATATATTCCATGTGGTGAGGCATTCAAGTATCCCCTGTCGTGACTTCTATGGAAATGGTACGTGAGATTGCATTATTTCGTCTGGGTCAAGTTGTAGGCTTCAGTTTGGTTTCCTCGACTAAATGTGATCTAATGGAAAGCCGAATTGTGAATCTGATAGTTTTCTTTGATGAGTCTCAGAATGTATCGAAATCAGTCTTGATGCTCTTCTGAGCTATATAACCCCGACAGCTGCTTTCCTCCATCATGTGAGCACGCTTCTGCTTTGTTGATTTCAACAAGTCCAATTTACATGCAGCACAAGATCTTTTTAGTGTATGTTTTCACTTGGAGATCCGCAAAGATGATCTAACTGATGGAAACCTATCACATGTTTGTCAAACGATTATTGTAGGATGGAAATACCTCACCGGCATGAGAACTTTAAGTTCATACGTGAATAACTGATGAAGAGTAGTTCTTGTATATTCACTGCACTCGGAACTTAGTCCAATCTGTGTTGAGAAACAAAATTGAACGTACGGAAATTCAAAAATCCCCACCACAAGCTTGCTCTTTGCATTCTTCTACAATGTCGCAATTCTTAACAAAAAAAAGAGCTATGGATAATGGAGCTATTCAAGAAAGAATAGGACTTCCTAAGTGTACTCATTAGTTCTTTAAATCTTCAACACATGGATATGAAGTAAGAAACCAGTAGCGGAATGACCAGATGTAAGCCGAGTTAAGATTTAAACATACGCAGGTCTGCACGATAGAGTCAGAACCATTTTTTCGAATTCGCGTGTCTTCCTTCGTCAGGAGGAAGATCAATCCTAACAAACTGTTAATATTTTCTTTTTAATCCGGATATCTTTGCGGCCATGAAGTGGATTACATTTCACTCCTCCTCATGTTGCCTCCGAACGGAGAAAACATGTGTGGATAGCGCTAATGAACTTGGTGGTAGGCAAGACAAAATGTTTCCGTCCAGATTCGAACTGGAGACCTTCAGTGTGTTAGACTGATGTGATAACCAACTACACCACGGAAACTGATGCACAAACTCTGATAAGACTGAATTAGTAATTGAACCAGATAAAAATCGTAGATATTTTTTTTAGAGTTACGCTTGTAACCAAGAGCGGGAGTGATTTATTTGTGATATTTTTCCATCGAATGCATCTTCCTTTTAATATTTTTTTATTCCTAGCCGATGAAATCTTGAAACAAGAAAAGAAATTCAAGGTAGAAAAAAGCATACTGAAAAAAACTTGCAATATCCTATTCAAAGAAACTTTACCTCACATAGTTTCTATGGGATAATAACCAGATTGCTTGCCTGGCGGAGATTGTACCAATAGCAACCAATATTTCCAAGCAGAGTGTTATACATACAGAAAAATATCTATTCCTGTATTATCGAAAATCTATCACAGCTGTCAGTATGAGAATTGACAGATGTTTTGAAAATGTTCAGGTAGATGGAGGAGCGGGAGGCCCGATCCGCTTAGGATCAAGGCCCGCAACTCTCGTGTATGCTTTGTTGGCCCAATAACGTTCTACAAGCTTCAGAACAGTTAGACCCTCCGTCCGACGGAAGACTAAACTTGAGTACTTCCCTAAGCATGTGCTGTTTGGGAACCTAGGCTTCAATTGAAATCGTTCGCACACAAAATTCGCAACATATTTCTCACCATCAAACACTTCCATCCCCCTTGTACACAACTCAAGAGAATAGACTGACTGAACGGCGTTCTGTTACGCTCGTGTGTTTGATCCTACTTACTCTTTACCATTGATTTCGGGTATAATAGATAAGAGTAGAATTACCCAACACTTCGACCGCAAAACACTTGTGAAGATGACTGAAGAATAACCACACGAAATAACGCTGTCTAATGGAAGAATGCGTTGAGTTCAGACGTCTAGCCAAGGCATTGACGTTGTGTCATGCAACAGAAGTAACTGACATTCCACTTCCCACAAACTTGCTCACTTTTGATACCTCAGCAATGTACTGTCACCAGCGACTCAATTAAAAAATTAGAATATAATTCCGAAAGTCTACTGTCAGGTGTGCAATAGGTTATGGAAGTAAGATGGTCCAGCTCAAACTAGATTTCAACAACTAGAGCCTCGGTTTCTGGTCACTATTAGGAGAACACACGCAACCGGAAAGGTAGCATTGACTGGAGACAAACAACTGCTGATAATTTTTTATTACACATTCACCATTTAGCAGGTGGGGCCCAAGTTGTGCTCCATATCTTAGCCTCAAATTCATCTAAGATTTATTTGATTAACATAAACACAATTGAATCAAATATACAACTCCATCGGTAGTTGTGTTCAACCAACTCACGAACACCTAATCATCTTCTTCCGAGAGGGTGGCAAAAGCGAATGGATGAAACTTGTATCCATCCCCCATGTAAAACTTGTTCTGAAACTCGACCCAGTGAAGTCGAAGTGCGTGCAAAAATGCACTAAGAGTCTCCATAACCAGCAATACTCCAAGAGTGGCGATAGCAAATACAACAATGCCGATAAAGCGAATGAGGATATTGTCATACCTGATACATGATCAGCGTTAGAAAAATGGACGTATGTAAAACCTTCATCGAAAAAAACTACTGGAGGATGCATCCTTTCTAGGAGTATTACCATCGACATCAAAATACCAATGACCGCTGCATATCGATGTTAAAATTGAATGAGACTTACCCGAAAGACAGCATTAACACTCTCTCGTAGAAGACAGCTGAAAGCTCTGCGTGGGCCAGACTGCAGACCAATAAACAAAATCGTCAGTAAACATCCAAAACTTCCTATACAAGCTCAAGATCTGACAAGCAAGCCGATATCACTAGATCAGCTTGTTTCTGAGCAGACAGAACACTATTTCTTGGAAACTTCTTACCTGAGAGCCCACAACCGCAGGTACGAAGCTGTGTTAGAGACTGCTCCAAGCACAAACTCTATAGTATGGATCATTTGATGAACAAACACCTCGCCAAATTCAAACTCTTCGTGCTCATCATCGCCATCCACAGACTCAGCGTCTGATTCTCCCAAAACTCCATAAGATCGACCAGCCAATTTCTGCACACCAAACCGAATACGAATTTTAAGATAAACAGAGTCTTTTCAACTTTGAACGAACTTTTGGGAATAATATCACTTTGCCAACCTATTCGGAGATACCGAGAGGTAGGACAAGGGGATGATAACGTCCATCCTGGACTAATCAGACTCTCTGAGGAACAAAACACACACCTGTTCGTGTTGTTTCTTAAGGATCAGAGGCTTGGGCAAAAGCATCCATGGTACAGCAACGAATGCGATAATCAGCAAAGCCACCTGCACAAAGTTATCGCAATCCCAAGAATTTAGTATAAAAAAACGATGTCGGAGATACTACTCAAAGTGCTCCCCAAATGCACCTAAGGAAGGTACCAAACAACTTCGTCCACCAGAACATACTCCGGACAAAGGGGCAACAAAGCAGTCCAGGTCCGAAACTATTCAATATAACGACTTTAACTAAGATAGTACAGAAGTATGTCTCAGATAAAAAGGTGGTTAAATCTAACCTGAAGATATCCTTGACCCCAAAACAGCTGGTTGTCTCCAAGATCATCGAGGGGACTCAGGAACATGTAGATCATTACATGGTACAAATCTGCCTGGGACCCGGTGCACCACTTGACGATAATGAGAATGGAAAGGTAACCAAACAAAGAACCGAGGAACAAAATCTGAGGCACAAACTCATACCTGCATGACAGTCGCTCATCAGTTAGAGTGACATCTGAACTTATAAGGAACTCACCGTGCTCCGTCATTTCTACTAAGAATCCCAAATCAACTTCTTTACGAGAAACTGGTGAGCCTAGGGTATATGCAAGCAATTGAACTAAGAAAAACAGTTTCAATAACTAAGACTATTGAACTTTTCTGACTCGCGAGATTTACCAGATGTTGAGCGAGTTGCTGTAGAATTTTGCATTGAAATAACTGAGCATGATACCGACGTTCATTTGAGTGACTCCGAGTAGAATGGACATCTTCATCTTCAGTGAGTTGGTGAATGGAAGTTCTGAACGAGATCCGTGCCATGCTGGGTCAAGTCCAAAAGGATAGGGCTGATCCCCAAGTTTGATCAGGCCAACACTGGTTGCAGATCTGTAACAACATTTCGGCTGTAAGCTGAGAGGTATACCATTCCATGTAGACTTAAAGGCGCACAAGCTTAAATTCATTTGCAAAACGTTACGAAATGATTCGTAAATCATACACAAATCTTGTCACCACGATTCAAGAACGAAAGCTGGGCACAAGCATTCAAAGATGCTGCGATAGTAAACTAATGACGAGGTCACTTACTCGCACTGGTCCCAATGCGTATCAGGGTGATCTCTGCAGGTATAAGCTGATTCGCCAAAGATTCTGAAGGGAACTGAAAAGAACTCATTATAGATGAACCCCGTATAGATTGAAAAAATTGACATCAGCAGAATCACGTATCTTCCTCCGAAAGCCATATCCATAATGTCCCCTAATTTCTGCATTGACAAAGTCCTTTCATCAGGGTAATTGAAAAACGACAGATATACATCCGACAGATGTTGGAAAAACAAGTCAAAATAGTCTGAAAGCTTTGTAAAGAACTTGATACTGACAAACACATCTGGGCTTTCGGTCCCAGAGTTTAAACAGCGAGCATTCTCTTCCTTCAAATCTGTAAGTAAAACCCTCGTACATTTCCAGTTACTGCTCCGTATAGTGCACTTGAAGTGGGTTGTCGCTCAGTCATCATCAGGAAATACTTGTTCGTATCTGTGTCTCCCAGAGGTGCAGAAAAGTCAACAATGATCTCTTCATTTCATGAATTAACGAGATTTTTTTTGAACTCACCTGACTCATGAATTTCTTTTCGTTCCACAAGAGGAAGAAAGAAGCCAACAGCAATATGATACCATGACCCCAGTCGCCAAACATGACGGCAAACAGAAAGGGAAAAGTGACGATAGTGAAGACACCAGGATTGGCCTCCTGGTATCGTGCCACCCTGCCCAAATCGAGCAATATAACACAGTAGGTTAGCATAGAAACTCAAATAAGATGAGACGATCTATGCTCCGGAACCGAAAACCATCGTAAAATTATAACAACGTGACTACTCGTGACACGTAAGGCAAGCTTTGAGCGTAAAGAAGACAAACACGAGCTCAACAGACACAACAGCCTTAATTTGTCATCCGGTTGGAAACTGAACGAAAGAGACAGGTGAGAAGGCTAACCCGTAGGCATCGACGATCTCCTGGAAAGCGCCAGTGAACTTGTTTGTCTTGAAGTACGTTGGGGGTGCTTCCTTGGTATGAAGAAACTGGAAGATTGTTGGTACTTGAGAATTAGCGTCAAACGCTGCCCTCTGCAAAGCATCTTGAATCTGAACATCAAACATAAGCAAATTGACGTTAAGTTAGAGAGAACTTTTCGTTTTATACAGATTACTGTTGGCGACAAATCGAGTTGCAAATCAAGGACTTACAGACCCATGCATATCCTTCAGACAGTATTCAAGTAGACCTAAAAAAGAGTTAACATTTTCCCGGATGCTTGCTAGTTGATACTGTAAATAAACAAGTTGCCCTCATAGGTGGTGAAGTACAAATTACAAACCTGATCCTTAGCAGACACAGGGCACCATCCCTCAGCCACAAGACACTTCCTTGTCACGTCGATACTTAACATGTTCAAAGTATGATACACTGCCTTTTCTCGGCGCACCTACAATTGGAAATGATCGGAAAGATTAATGAAGCATTATAACAGATGGTATGCGCCATGAGACTGCACAACAGACTGCACAACACCTACCAACAGGGTCCATTGTTCCAGGTTGTATCCGATCGTAGTCAGCACATTATCCCGGTGGTGCGTTCCCGCATCAAGAGTTTGTTGTAGCTCATCTAACCTCGACGCAACCTGCGACCGAAAGGAAGACATCAGCGAAAATGAGCTTCGTGCGACTGGTCGTCTGTTTTATTCTTCATTGTCCAGATGTGATCATGAAGAAATTTGTGGAGTCTGCTCTAATCTTCTTGCGGAAACCCACGAACATAAGATTGCGCTTTGTGTGTTGACATCAAACCAAGTACTTGACTTCTAATTTATAAAACAGGCCTCAATTGTTCAGACCAGCAAACGGAGCGAGTTTATTCTGTTAAACTAGAACGGAATAACAAAACTCCTCCGTGAACAAAATATCGACAAGACCTAACCTGAAGCTGAAGGGCACTCTGTCTGCTCCCTTCTTCTGGGAAAGGATATCGGTTCGCTCCAAAGGCCTCGCAAATTTTGGTAACTTTCAAGCGTGCCCTTTCTCCGGCGAAGAAAACGACGAAGACGATCTTCTCGACCTGTTTGGAAGAAAAAAAATCGTCAGAGATAATTTCCAGCACCATAGACTACCAACTTTCATTATTGATAAAATACATGGAATATCACTCTACTTATGAGGCTTTTGACGATACCAGACCACAAAGAAGTGTATGATTTCAGCTGATCGCAGTACTTGTCTACCACGGAAAACTGAAATACGACGATGCTCAGACCGATGAAAGATTTGCATAATCCACAGACGCAAGCAAAAGGGTAAAGGTCTACAGAACAAATCAACGAGGATTGACAAACCTTCTCGCCAGATGCTGGATCGATGACAGGCTCCTCAATAGGAGCCTGCTTAAGGAACATGTTTCCTCGAGTAGCACGAAACAGGATACGTTCAAATGGCAGAGCCTTTGACTTGGGGACGACTCCTGACACATAGCCCAGCCTTACTTGTTTCGAAGGCTCAGTCTGCATCTCCTGGAATTGCAAGAATTTGTGAAAGAACAACTAAGTACAAAGCACACCTCACTCAGCTAGGCAATACCTAGAAGGAGACTACGAATATCGATTAATATTCCGTCACCTTCAAGAGGTGTATTTCGACATCAATCAATGTACTCTAAAATTTAAGGTCAATGTTGCTCTTGCACCTGTTCGAGCAACAGAGGTCTATCAATGTCTTCATTTGAGCCTGAAAGACCTTCCAGTTCACGCCTTTGAGCCTCTGTTGCATTATCGCGGGCTGAGCTGAAAAACGCGCCAGCCTGAATAGAGCAGGAAACGTGATAAAGGTCAAACAAGTTCATAACAAACTATTAGTAGGTGGAAACAAATGACATTATGGGACAATAAGATCCTTGTACTTATCCTCAACAGTATTTTCAGCAATCTTGTGATACGAGTGCTTGTCTGTTGAAATCATTCCATACTAAAACATTCTGTCCCTGCTAGCCCTAGGAAGAATATGAATGACTCTGAGATCGGGACCTGATCGAAAATCAATGAAGATCGCGGGCAAACTCGGTCTCAAGATGCAAGATCGGCATGTATAGAGCTAATATTTCCAAAAAGTGTTTCGGCTTTGATTCACAGTTGACGTGATCACATGAGTGGGTACCTTCTTAAGAACAAGGTGAAGTTCTGTAAGTTCACTGTGCGTGCGCTTCAACTTTTCGGTGTTGGCAAGTATTTCAATGAGCTCGCTTTCTAGCTCAGAAAGTTTCACCTGCCATGACAACGCAAGATAACATATCAGAGCTGAATTATCACAAGAGCAAGATTACTGTGGCGTCCAACATCTAATGTCTCATTCAAAATTGAATTACGGATTAACATTTATGCTCGAGATCGGAAAAATCCCACGATTATTTTCACAAATGATACCTCAAGTTCATCAAGGTCGACATCACCGTCCATAGCTGGTCTGGCAGCTGGCGTAAGACCAGCTTTGGCTGTTTGATCTTTGAAATAACGCAATTTCCTAGCCATTTCGCCACATCGCTTAACCTGTTGCGCAGACAAGTAGATTTTAGGTTTGCCTCGAAATCAGTAATTGCAACCGCAGCTTTGATAACTTGAGCGAGGCGTGCATAAATTAAAAGTTTCCAACCTAATCTCACACATTGAAATGTGAAACAAAAGACCCAGTAACAGCTCACCTGATTGGCATACGTCCGCTGAAACGGACTCTTATCCGGGTTAAGCTGCAACCAACAACCAACAACGACATCTATCAAAAAACGTTACGGTAACAATTATCTCTATACTGTGAAGTCCCGATGAGTTTTAGTTGTAATTAAGGTGAAGACAGAACAACTCCAGTGACAATCAGCATAATGGTTGCCAATCCAAGAACACAGGTGAAAATGCTCGAACTAAAAGTGAGTATTAAATGCATGAACATCATCACATCCAGAAAGGCAGCTACTTAAGGGGAACAGAATACGGCGTTCAACTCCTCACTAATCCCGTACTGCGGGGAAGTAGGTCAAGTGATCGATGGAAGATTCAGGGTCCAACTGACAAGCAAGGCTCTCAGATCTTAAATTTGAAGTAAACGGATGTACTGAATCGAAAAGAGATTGAGAAGTCACATACATCCTTGAATTGCAAAAGCCCAAGCTGTGCCAAATATGTTACAGTGTCGTGGGCAGACTCCGACGGAATAATGAGTTGAACCAGGTTCATCTCCTGCGAGCGGAAAAGCTCCATTTGCACCATCTTGTATCCAGTTCCAAATCAGCCCAAAAGGAAGAAGAAGACGAAGAATCTAAAAAACTAAAAACTAAAAACTCCACAAAATTAAAAAGCGCCCTCAATTGGCGTCTCCTGGCTCCTGATCGGGAAACACCGACTCAAAGATCTGACTCGGCAACGCTTAGAAATGTTCGTCCGGACAGAGGACCCTCATCTGATCATCTTCCCGATCCATCCGAAGGTCTCCGGCCCGGAGAGAGAGCGAGAGAGAGGGAGAGGGAGGGAGGAGGAGAGATAGAAACAGATCGAGAGACACCGGACAGCTCTTTCTTGCTCTTGGTCTATCGGAGAGAGAGATCAAAGAGACCTCTGCGAACGCTTTCCTTGATCCTATGATCGAGAGCCTGCGCGACAATCTTTGTACGAAAGGCAGTCGGGCCTTCGCTGGCCTCCCTCCCCCGCTATGGGTCGCGCGCTCCTCTGCCGGGCTAGCTGGCTGGCCCCTCTGCTCTTCTCTGGCGCCCTCTGTGCACTGATCACTCCCTCGCCTCTGTGATCCGCTCGCCCGCCTGCTTTTCCCAAAGGCCCTCCCTCCTGCTCACCTGCGACGGAGCGGGCCCACCGGACGGAACTCTGCGCGCTCCTCTCCGTCCTGGCGGATGGAACCCCCGACTTGCGCACGTGTCTGAGCACGTGTCGTCCGATTAGGGCTAACACGATGCAGCCCGACCCCGGGACTCCGAGACTTCGAGGACCTGTCCTTCCAAACGTACAGTTCTCTATAGTTTTTAGGAACATTATGAGGAGAGATCCAGGGCAAAACTGTAATTTCGGTATCATTACTGGTTATTTTCTATTTGTAGAAAAATAGAAAATCCATCAATTTCCAGTTTAGGCTACCTTGGTATATCAATCAACACCGTTGATAGCTCTCGAAGAAAATCTTAATAATTTCGCTTTGAAGACGATGGATTAGGTGTTCATTACTTCAATTATTATGATTTGTACCGCTCTAGTCTTGTGTGATCGTAGAGAGAAGAATAATGATATTGGGGAAAAAAGCTCTGAATATTTTTTAGATTGTGAAGTTTGATGGTTATGTATGAAATGTGACATAGAGAAACGCGATTTTGCAATGGAAAGAGACACATGTAGAGTTCCACACCATCTTCATCATTCACTTATGCTAACGCATGGCCTGGATTAACTAAATATGGTTAATTTAGTCTGCTCAAAAAATTAATTTAGTCTTAATTTTCTTTTAAAAATGATATTAAGCTAATTTAGTCTACTAAAAAAATAATTTAGACCAATTCAAACTCTAAAATTTTAATTTAGACTAATTTAGTCTACTAAAATTTTATTAAAAAATTACATTAATTTTGAAAATATAAACTAAAAAATCCGTCATTTCTGCATAGGTGTCCATTCCCCATTGGTTCCAAGGTGTAGGCGCCAAATCACACCCACCTTAATTTTGTCGCCTAATACAACCATGCATCCTTGTGCTACATCTGATTTCATGTTTTATACATTATATCTTATGTGTCATTTTGTTTTTATCCCACAAGAAACAAAGAGGAAATTCTGAAGAAGATATTATGAGTGGAACACTTGGGATGCCCAAGTGAAGAGTATTATCACATTGACATCGATCAGCATAGTATATCTCTACTTTTGTTGATCATTTCAGATTTATTGATCCGCTATGAGTAATCAGCATCGCATTCGTATTCTACTTTGAGGTTTTCTTCGACTGGTTTTTGGTGTACATGTTTTTCCATTTGATACTTTGTTACTCCATGATGAAGTCAGATGGACATTTCACTTCTCGCTTCATATCCTTTGGGTTGATGTTATATAAATTGAACAAGTAATCATGGTTTTCTTTTTCTTGATTTCATGATGTTGTATGCATGCGAATGAGACTCATTCCATTATATATCACATAAAGATAAATCTAAAGTTAAAGTTTGGAAATATGATATTTGTATTAGCTTTTTTTCGTTTTGATCATAACTACTATCATTGTTTATTATGATGCTCTAGTCATGTTTGGTTGTACATCTCAAACTCCAATTGATGATAAATAATTATGAGTCACATTAAACTCAATATGCAAGATTTATATTCCTTGATTACAAAATTTAATCTTCTAAGAGAAAGCTAAAATGTAAGATTATGTATTATTGAAATTATTACTTCTCCATTGAAGCTTTTATATTAATGTATGATTTTCATTCTGGTCTAGATATCTTATGACTTGTAGTTGATAACAAAGAATTACTCATGCGGTAAGCATTATTTGTATTGATTATTTTTTCAACTTTTGTTTATTTTAGCTTGGGTAGTTCAATCTTAATCTATTGTAAGACTTGATAGATCAAAGTAGAACCATTTGAGTTATTTCATCTTCATCGTTTGTGTTTCATCTTCAAGTTAGTTTTTCTCTAAACCCTAGTGTTATAAGAGCTAATCAACTAGAGACTCCAAACCAATACTTCATACATCACATAGGGTAACATGTAACACTAGGGTTTAGAGAGAAGTTCACTCGAAGATAGAAACGTAAGCTCTGAAGATGAGAGATACCAACAATGGTTCTCCTCTCCCTTATATAGCTCTCACCAACAAGTACAAGGTGATAAGATCTAATCCCCACCATCCATACCACTCCTAGTGGATGGATGACGTGGCGAATAACCCTAACAAGCACACGGATCGCTGACGTGGCGCACCCAACTAACACACTAACTAACACACTCAATCCTTAGCTACAAGCACACAGATTGCTGACGTGGCACTGTCAACTAACACATCCACTCTGTACCTACCAAGTGCGCGGATCGCTGACGTGGCAGCTATGACTAGTGCACACTAAAGTATCTACATCAATATTCAGAGTAACCTCTACTTTAGTTCTAACTAACTAAAGATGGTTACAAACCTCCCTCCTTTTAAGATGCAACGTCCTCGTTGCACATACGTTCAAACTCCTGAACTATCAAAGGTGCATTTGCTAAATTTTTAGCTGGTTCCCAAGTTGATTCATACGATGGATAGCCTTTCCATTGAATCAAATACTCTACTTTGGGATATTTATGAACTCGAATACGTTTCTTGAGTATCTTTTCTACCTCAAACTCCTCATGATCTGCTATCAAGGTTGGAAGAGGAGGTGGTGCTGGTTGGGTAGTGAATTGTTTTGGTCGTGGTTCATGTTTTCGCAATCGTGACACATGAAATACTGGATGTATTTTCATATGTGACGGAAGTTCCAACTTGTATGACACTTCACCAACACGCTTCAAAACCAAAAATGGACCAATGAACCTAGGGTTTAACTTTGGTGTTCCTACAAGAGACAAATTCGTTGTAGATAACCAAACATGATCTCCAACCTCAAAAATCACTTCTCTACGATGAGCATCGGCATGCTGCTTTTGCCGATTTTGAGCTATCACCAACTTCTCCTTGGCCTGATGTAGTCCTCGGTGAATATGCTCCACGAATTCGTTGACTGTTGCAACTTTGGTCGAAAACTCCTCTCCTTTCGGAAGTCTCATCAAACTTGAAGGAGTTATCGGATGAGCTCCATACATAAGAAAAAATGGAGACACTTTTGTGTATGCATTAACAGAATTGTTATATGCAAATTCCACAAGTGGCAAAAGGTTGTCCCACTCTTCTTGCTCTTCTAATGTGAATGCTCGTAGCATATCCTCTATGGTTCTATTTGCCCTCTCAGTTTGTCCATCAGTTTGAGGATGATAGGCCGTTGACATTGCTAGTTTTGTTTTGAAAAAACTAAACAAAGTTTTCCAAAATAAACTAGTGAAGTGAGTACCTCTATCCGTGATTAACACTTTGCTTAAGCCATGATTCACAAAAACTGCATCTAGATACAATTGAGCTAGTTGTGGAGCTGTTACTGTTTTTGTGGTTGGCCTGATGTGAATCATCTTGCTCAATTTGTCCACAAAAACCACCATTGAATCATGTCCTAACGAAGTCCTTGGTAACTCACATACAAGATCCATGGTGACATGTTCCCACCGCTGTTCGGGAATAAGAAGAGGTTGTAATAAACCCGCTGGTTTTTGATTACTTGCCTTGTTTTGTTGACAAGCAACACAACTTCGAACGTAAGACTCCACATCCTCACGTATTTTGGGCCAATAGTACACTCGTTGTATACTCTCCACGGTTTTCTCCACTCCCACATGACCTGCAATGGCTGTATCATGACTTTCTGCCAAAATCATTGTGCGCAAATCCTGATCTTGTGGAATCCATATACGCTGATTGTAAAACGCCAAACCTCGAGATTTCTCTGCCTTTCCAGTTTGTAGTGCTCGAGTGATCTCTTCATCCTCCTTTGTGGCTTGTGACATCTTGCTCCACCAATCCGCCTGAATTTTCACTTCTGCAACATGATTCAAACAAGGCATGCGTGTGAGAGCATCTGCAAGTTGCTTCTTTCCCTCCACGTACACAATCTTCATGTTGAAGCGTTGACGCCACTCTGCCCATCGAATTTGTCGTTTGGACAGATCCTTCTGAGTTTCCAAATAAACCAAGGGTTTATGATCAGTCTCCACCACAAACTCCTTATCACCCAAATAATGCTTCCAATGTTTGGTTGCCAACACGATAGCTAACTCCTCCCGTTCTGTTGTGTGATAATTTTGTTCCGCCGCCACCAACTTTCGAGAATAGAAAGCAACTGGATGCCATCCATCCTCCCATTCTTGTTGAAGTATGCCCCCTACTGTTGTACCTGATGCGTCAGTAGCCAACTTGATAGAACGATTAGGATCATACCACTTGAGAATAGGTGCGTGTAACAAAGCATCTTTCAATGCTTGAAAAGCTAACTCTTGAGCTGTTCCCCATCTCCATTTCTGACCTTTCCCTAACATGGAAGTCAAGGCCTGAGCTAGTCGAGCAAAACCTTTCACAAATCTACGATAGAATCCAGTGAGCCCTAGAAAACTCTTCAATTGAGTTTGATCCTCAGGTGCTATCCATTTCTGAATGGCATCTATCTTCTCACTCATCACTTGGATTCCTGTAGCTGTAACTCTATGACCCAAGTAATCTACTTCTGACTTGCCAAATTCACATTTTGAAGCTTTGGCATACAATTGATTGTCTCTTAAAACTTGAAGTACCTCTCGTAAATGACTTCTATGATCACTCAAAGTTTTGCTATACACCAATATATCATCTAGAAAAACAATGACAGATTTATCTAGATAAGGGCGAAAGATATCATTCATCAATCCCATGAATGTAGCTGGTGCATTAGTGAGACCAAAAGGCATCACCAGATACTCAAAGTGTCCATACCTAGTACGAAAAGCTGTCTTGTGAACATCTTCATCTGCAATTCGAATTTGATTGTAGCCGCTTCTCAAATCTAGCTTGGTGAAGTAAGTCGCTCCTTGAAGTTGATCAAACAAATCATCCATACGAGGTAATGGATATTTGTTTTTCACCGTTTGCTGATTCAACCCGCGATAATCGATACATAGTCTCATGGATCCATCCTTCTTCTTCACAAAGAGTACTGGAGCTCCATAAGGTGAAACACTTGGTTGAATGAATCCCTTGCTCAACATCTCCTCCACTTGAGCTTTGCATTCTTCCAATTCGTTTGGAGCCAAACGATATGGAGCTTTGCAAGTTGGTGTACTTCCAGGTATCACCTCAATCTTGTGATCAACTCGCCTCTTTGGTGGTAATCCTGCAGGTAGATCATCTGGAAAAACATCTTTATACTCCATAAAAATGTCGTTCAAGGACTCCGGGATGTAAAGTTTGTCCGCGGACCCAATATCTCTTATAAGTCCAAGGAAACATACATCATCTCTAGAAATGGATGCTGTACCCATCACAAAGAGGGGTAAATTCCTATTCTGAGATCTAATTCTATCTCCATAGATCTTCCATCCACTACTTGTAATCACTTTTCTTCTCCAATCTACCTTCGGATTATATTGTTCCATCCATGGCATTCCAAGGATGACATCATACCGAGCTAAACGAATTACTCTCCATTCAATGCTCTCCTTGTATCTACCTATGGATAATTCTACACTCCGTGGTAGTGTTTCTATCACTTCAGTTTGCCCGTTTGGCAATTCAACTTCTTCACTCACGTCCTTCATCAACATCAAACCTAACTTCATAGCAACACTCCTTGATAGAAAATTCTCAGTTGCTCCAGGATCAATTAAAACTCTCACCTTGTGTCCTTCCATGAAACCATCAGTGACAATGAGTTGAGCTTGCTTCTTACTCCTTCCATGAGCTCACAACCATTGCTTTCTTCCAACCTCGCCTTTTCTTCGCTTTGTAGAACCAGTAAGGCCGCGAGGCAAGATTACTGGTGATCTTCGTTTCCCGAAACTGCTTCCTCCACCTCTTCATACTCTATCCCCTCCATATTGTTGAACGGTCGTCGCTGCATGGGCCGTCCTCCTTGTTGTGTCGGCCGAACTCGACAAAACTTGGCTATGTGGCCCATTCGTCCACATGCATAGCATTGGCGATTGTCACGAACTCCAGCTCCTCCTCGAACCATTCCATTATTTGCATAACCTTCTTGCAAATTTGGAACTCCTGGTCGCCTAATCTCTCCTCCAAATCTTGGTGGTGGTCCTCTTGTTGGTGCAAAACCTTCTCTACGTCGAAGGTTTTCCAACTCCATCGGTGTTGGACCAGATGGATCTCTAAAATTGCTCACTGGCTCACCGTGTGTGACACCAAAAGCACCTGAAATTCGTTGAGCAATTGCGATTGCTTCATTCACAGTAGATGGATTGCTTACCATCACCTCCTTTCGAATTCGATCTTTCAAGCCTCGTTTGAACACGTCCAAGGCTTCAGCTCCACTCATATCCATGATAGATACTTGAAGATCACGAAATTCTTCAATGTTCTCATGAATACCTCCTTTCTGCTTCAGATCCCACAACTTCATTCTTGCAGTTTGAAGAGAATCCACCGCTTGAAAATTTTGGAGAAGTCCTTCCTGCATTCCACTCCACGAAATGGTAGCACCTCGTTCTGAAAGCATTCTCTCCCATGTTGTGTACCATGTGAGAGCCTTATCCGTAAGATAAGATCTCATGAACATTCCTGCAAAATAATCAGAAACATGAAAATGGGATAAATGAATATTCATCCTCATAATCCATCCCTCTAACACTCCCATTGCTCTACTCCCTTTGTAAGCTTCCACCTTACAGGATTTTCCCATTCGAAGCAAAAGATTTGCTTGATCTTCAATCTCTTGAAGACGTCTCCTATTTGCCTCTGCTGCATCAATAGGAGTTGGTTCTGGCTGAACTTGGGAAGCTTGAACTTGAGGTTCAACTTCCATCTCTCCAACTCTCTCTCTCTCTCTACTTTCTCACTCTCTAATGCAAAGATTTTATCTTCCATGGCTTGCTGCTTGGTATGCCCATCTACTATCGCTTTTCTCAACTCCTTCATCTCTGCCATGATTGCATTGAGAACCTCACCCATATCAATTGATGTTCCCATGCTTTTTCACACTCCCTCTAATACAAAGTGAGTATAATCACTATGTGACCTCTCAACAAAGGAGTCACAAAAGGTGCAGGTGACTCTATCACAGCTCTATAGTACTCCTCTCCATAATTCCTCACAAGAAAATCTCTCCATATCCTCTTCTGTCTATATACTGTTCTAATCTCTACATAAGTGCTGAATCGAACCGGGACAGGTGGTTCGCGATTCAAATCCATGAAACAATCAGTATAGAATGTATATAGTACAATCCCAAGTCTCTCCATAAGTAACTATTGGAAGAATCAGTGGCACTCTTGACTCCATCACTCTAGTCATAAAATCTGCACCCCAACAAGCCACGAGGTACATCCGAAAATGATGTTTCTCCATGCAACGAAGGTGAATATCGAATAGGTTAGGAATTGGCCAGTGCGGTACTGGATTCCTGTCGATCCCGTCCATATCTGCAAAAACACAATGTCCCCCTTCCACCTCTCTCTACATGCAGATGAATGACCTCTGCCAGCCTCTATACACTCTCAAGACTACACTCCATCATCACTCACTTGCTATTCCATGAGGGGTAATCCACACTCAAGGAAAGAGCAAGGTCGTTCTGATACCATTGTAACACTAGGGTTTAGAGAGAAGTTCACTCGAAGATAGAAACGTAAGCTCTGAAGATGAGAGATACCAACAATGGTTCTCCTCTCCCTTATATAGCTCTCACCAACAAGTACAAGGTGATAAGATCTAATCCCCACCATCCATACCACTCCTAGTGGATGGATGACGTGGCGGATAACCCTAACAAACACACGGATCGCTGACGTGGCGCACCCAACTAACACACTAACTAACACACTCAATCCTTAGCTACAAGCACACAGATTGCTGACGTGGCACTGTCAACTAACACATCCACTCTGTACCTACCAAGTGCGCGGATCGCTGACGTGGCAGCTATGACTAGTGCACACTAAAGTATCTACATCAATATTCAGAGTAACCTCTACTTTAGTTCTAATTAACTAAAGATGGTTACAGTTTTTCTCTAAACCCTAGTGTTATAAGAGCTAATCAACTAGAGACTCCAAACCAATACTTCATACATCACATAGGCTATCATCAAAACATTCGGTTTGCAATGATATGGCATGAAATTCTTTTTTTGTACTAAAGTCTAGTTTAAATATTGTATTAGAAGTTTTAAGTTTGAGTTTGCTAATTATTACTTGAAATCAAGCAATTGCTAACTTGGAAAATTATGCCACAAGCTCTAGATATGTTGTAGTTTGAGTTTTTTAGCTAGAATTTTTACCAAATCAGAACATTGTGAGATATGTAATTTTGATGTTTTAAATAAATATAATTTTTTAAGCTAAGCATTAGAGTAAAGCAAGATAATCTTCCAACTTGTTGTGGAATTTGATGCCAACTAGATTTTTTTGTTCTTCGTAGTAATCTAAAAGTCTTCCTATACTTCTTATATCACTTCCTCCTTTTCACGTAAGTTTATTCTTATCATGTTCTAGCATGTTCTTACTAGCTTAATCCCATCATCAATAGATGGTGATGGTATTGAATTGATCTACATTTTATTAATGACTTAGCATGCAATCTTCCTAACACTATTTCACAACTATATGGGGAAATGAAAAAGCTTCAATTATAATCTTTAATTTTAAATTATATAGTGCTTAATTAATCTAATCATCTTGTTTGATTAGAAGTGAAATCAATTAGAAACAAAGTAATACTTTGACTATTCTTGCATAACAAGGATCTTTTAGATCTAGCTCAAAAGATTTGAAGATTTGCAATCATCAAATTTCATTTCCTTCATCTCCAACTCACCACAACAACTCATGATTATTGTCATCAATGTCTAGTATATTCAATTAGTGACTCTTAGAATTCATGTATGATTGCAATGAAATAGAAGTCAAGTTCAATATGCAAATCAAGTTCAATTACAACATGAGATTGTCAAATTCTTAATTTCATGTTGCATAAATTTGCTAGGTGATGCATCAATCAAACACATTCTATCATTATCATTTCTTATTATTCATGAAAATTCTAAAATTCAAAGATCAAAGTTTTGGACACGCATCAATTCCTATAACATCCAATGCAAACAACAATTTCTAATCTTGATATTTCTTCTCAATTGAATTTCTTGATGAGATCTCAAATGATCTGATAGTGGTTAAAATTCATGTACATGCTACTACACAAACTTACTTTCACACAATCTGTCAATTCATCACTCAAAATCAACATTCGTTTACACTAGAAGATAATTTGCAAAATCTAATTTTCATTGATGAAAAAAGTTTCTCACATGAAAAATTTTAAACTTGTTGAGACTTTGCAATTTACTTTTTTATTTATTCTATTAACAATATTACTACAATAACTTATATTGATAACTATCTAACTCACTTTCATGAAGATAAATATTAATATGTATGACTAATTTCCATTACGTGTCAACACATCATTGGTCTATATAAACCTTATGAAAGAATATTTGTCTCTAAGTTAAGGTGTCAACATACCATTGTATATCTTCAAACTTCCAAAAATTCCAAGTAGCACTAAATCAAACTTTAAAGTTAGACTTTTTTCAATGAAAAGTTTACTATTTAGTCTAATTAATCAAAATTAACATCTAATCAAAGCATTATTTCAATAGAATCTAGACTTTGATATGTAAATAAATTATAGTGTTCACTTTAATTTTTTAGAAATATGCTAATTATTATGTCAAATTCAGATTTGATAATTAAACTTCGTCATAATTAGCTAAACTTAATCATGACTAAATTAACCATAATCAACTCTTTACTTAATTCTACAAATAATTTACACACATAATTACAAGCTTAACAAAATGAAGTTTTGTCTAAGAATAAATCTCTACAAAATATGATGGTAGGCTATTGCAACGTGACAAAGTAGCCACATAAAAAAAACTATTGGGTGAGCATAAAAATATTGCATGCCTTCTAAGCTAATGTAGTTCAAGAGGTTGATATCAAGTAATATGACTTGCTTGAAAATGAACTACTATGAAAGAGATTTATCATATGCAACTCATAAAGTTATGTTGATGACATATAAATTTTAAATAGTGTTTATCCTTATCACATTGGATAGTTGAATTCTCATGAAGAATGATCAATATCTAATTTGAAGATATTAAATTGGTAAATACCATCATGATGAAATTTGATGTCTGTAAATTCAATTCAAATTTATACTTTATATAAGAAAGAATAATATTTTATTTTAGATTCAAAAAATCTTAAATGGAGTTTAAAAGGAAGCTGAAAATATATGATAAAATTATGCTAATGTAACATAAGGACAATAATTTACACATGTTAGAGAACATTATCATCTTGAAAAATTCATCTTTTAAACATTTTAACTTCAAAAGATTCATGTATGACATTTAGTTGGTGACACAGAAATAATGTGTACTTGACATTCTTTGGCTATAAATGTTTTTTTCTTGCATAGATATAGTTGACATAAAGTTTTGTGGACATGTGTTATGGACAATCATTTGAAAAAATCTTCGATGTTGGATATATCATCAAATATTACATCAAAAATATAATATTATTTTACCAAAAATAAAAATTCTTACATTTTGTATTTCATTTTTGATATTGTATGCATCATATTTTGATAAGCAGCAAATACTTTATTTTTTCATAATACTCAATTAAAAATAATTAAATTATTTACTTATATTTAAATAGATAATTTTATTAAAAATTTCATAAAATTGTATTATTTTGATTTGTGTATAAAATATTAGATCAAAAATAGTCTAAGATTTTCAAAAATAAATTTGAAAATTAGAATACTTGTGAGTCTAAATGTCTCCGTAGAATTTGTTTAGATATCATTTTTTGGGATGTTATGTTCTAACATTAGTGATCAAACAAAGAACTCAGTTCAAGATGAAACACAATTGTGAATTCGAGAAATACATAGATAGAGTAAGGTGGGGGCTAATTATAACTCACTTGGAGCTAATTAGCCATCACTCTATTTTAAGGTCTTATCTTATTGGTAGAACAACCTATAGTTGCTAATGTCTTCCTACTACCTTATAGCTACTACTACCTTGCATCAACCAATAAGAAAACTGACTACCTTGCATCGACCAATAAGAAAACTTATTACCTTGCATCGACCAATAAGATAACTACGTATAGTAGAGTGAGAACTAATTAGCACTAAGTGATGTATAACTAGCCGTTCCTTTAATATATTCTATATTATAGATCTTACCAATAGATACAATAATATAAGATCTAATCCATCATCCATTTCACTCTTAGTGCATTGATGACACCAAGGATAATACTAACAAATACACCGATTATTGATGTAGAAACTATGAATGATACACTATAAAAATAACTATACCTTCATTTTGAATATTTTCTATTTTAGTTGTAACTAATCAAATATGAATTTATATTTACTTCAAAATTCTTTGATAGTTTACATATCTATATTTTTTCCTATTGGCATTAAAAATTGTGCATTTTATTCAAATTTATATTTGGAAGATTTTTTCATCTATAATTTATAATTTTAAAATATTTTCAATTTAAAAAATATAATTAAATTTTGATATATTGTTAAGGTTTTTAACTGACATATGTAACTCAAAGAAGAATTTGAAAATACAATTTGAAGAATTCATGAATTAAATAAATTTTTTATTTTTAGATCTATCAGATATATATTTTTGATTTTTTAGAATAGACTTTATTGATTTTTATCATTTTAGTAAAATTCAAGTTATTCAAACAATTAATTTTGAATTAATATTTAAATTTTTTAATAATAGAAAAAATTTATGTGCTGCTATGGAATATGGAATAATATCTTCAAGATAAGTAAAAAAAATTTAATTTACTTCGATTGAAACCAAATAGCATGTTATTATTTGATCTAAGGAAATTTGGTACAATAGATTTGGAAATTAATCTATTGATAAGGTTACTCTTTATAAAATTGAAGATTTTGCTGATTGACTCTTTAATACGATCCGATTCTTATTCCAAATACTGATAGCTGGTTACTCCGATTTTCATAGAATTGCAGGAATGCACCGTATTATACTATTTTGATACAATTTAAACTCAAAGATTGAGAATCAATAAATAGTTCATGAACGAAATTCTCTGCAAAAGTTGAATGCTTCTCGTGTCTGCAGGACACCAAACTCATCCTCATTACTCAACTGAGTTTGTAATATTACCTCTCACTGTCTTTTGATTTCTAACCTGAGATCTTAATCCGGAGATCAAAGTGTTTTCTAACCTTCTCTTTACAGGTTGAAGTCAAGTTTATTCCCTCGCGTATTACGGACCTGGGTCATGCGAAAGCAAGTTCTGTCAGTCCAAACATGCTTTAAGAGAAGGTGATATCTTTTGACTGGTAAAGCGCAACATGTTTTCAATACTTGAACTTATCAGGCTGTATGTCAAAAGTTGGTAATTTCCTTTTTAATACATTCAAACTTAGTCAGGAAAAGGTTATGCTTACAATTACAGGTTCAATCTTTTTCTTTGTATGATCTTTTACATATTGTATCCTACTGATAGACTTATTCAAAGGTCGTTTCTTGTAGTAGAAGATAGTCATGGCTGCAATTTTGGTGATTGTATCTCAGGGACTATACTCAGCCATCGATCTGCATGTCAGGTTTCATGATGCAGCCCTTTGAAACGCGAGTGCACACAAAATTTTGACGATCCAGAGGCAAACGATACCTTCGAAGTGATTCTTAGAAAACCTGGAGGCAGAGTGGATGTTCGATGAACTTTGATCTGCGCACTGTTCTTAACTTGGCCTTAAATCGCAGCGAGGAAAAGGAATGACAGCGCTTTGTGAACCAGTCTTCATGCAGTTGTCCCAACTGCATAAATTGGCCGTATCTCAACAGATTCGGAACATCGAGAATGGCTATATATTCACAGAAAATTCGACGTCTTCCAGTGCGTCCACAAGCCTTACAGGATGAATACAATTAGACCACAGTGAGGCTGCGTTGAAATTTTCAAAGATCGTTCATTACACATTGAATCTATGAATACTTCTGAGAAGGTCCTTAATGAAAATTGTTCTGGACTGATTGGTACATAATAATATACAAAAGATAAATTCTATAGATACTACAGATTTTCGCTGCAATTAGGGGGTTTAGATTACTTCATTAGCAGTGAAATTTCCAGCTCTAGATAATGTACTCGATCTTGCTTTGCTTTAGAGCATAATGTAGTCTGCAGAATGAGCTCTTACATCAACTATACCTGGAGTCGCTTAGGTTAGAGCATTGACTTATCAATGCTAACCTATTTGCACTGATCCCTAAACTTCACTTGCTCGTCTGTCGTCTAAGCTCGTCCTATACGGTCATGAAGCCACCATGCTTCAGCGCGTACTCTGATTATGAGCTAAAAATCGATAGTGCGTGCACACATTTATGCTAATGTGTTCACATAGACGAGCACTGTCCATATGGATGTGAATGAAAGGAACAGAGACAACGAGAGTCACGATGATTGGCTTCATTGAAACAGGTCTCCAAACTCTTGACTTCGGAGGATTTCGAATTCTGATGGACGAGGTTAACAAGAAATCATCAACGTCAACGTCCAAGCGTGCTCATTCTTCCGTTGCATGGTTTGCCTTACTAATCTCTTCGAACTCAAAAAAACCAAATACCTGCTCCATGGCAGCATGGACTCGAATGCCAGCGGCCATGCTCGAACAGCCAATCAGTTTTCAATATTTGACAGGAACAACTCTACGTATGTCGTGTATCCACACATCATGAATTCAGTCGAGTGAGTCTTTGCGAAAAGTAACCGTCAAGGAAGTTCCAAATATTTGTTCATTATGGAGATGAAGGCCTAATCGAGCATGGTCATCGTTTTCTTCATCATCAAGCCTGCATGGATGCTGTGTACAAACGCAGGGCCGCCAGGTGCCATGAGGGGAGTCCTTGCCGAGAAGCTACAGGCCTTCATTATAATTATCGAAGTCCTTACCGGAGGCTCCCGGATTCCCCTTCTAAGGAAGCTATAATCTGCCGTATCGTGTAATATAGGGTCGGGTGATGATGACCTTAACCAGCGATTCAATATGCAGCTCGGTTCCAATATAGACCGAGCAATCCGATTTTTTCTACTATCATGTCGGTAGCTTACAGGGTTAGCATCTGATTGCTGAGTATCTGATCCTCAACGATCAGATGCTAACCCATGACGATCTCGTCTCAATCGTGTAGATAATGTCCGGCAACACGTCCCTGATTAGAGAAGGCAGCTGGGATGGTATTCATGCCGTGCATCGGATCGAGAATGAAAATTGCACTTTGTTTCAGGATCAAACCCGATAGGCGACGAGTTTGATTGTCAAAGTTCTAGAGGTAGACAAAGATCACCGAAGGAAAGTCTGAGGGGCCCGACTTCAAATCTAGATTAAAGCAACAATGACTCAATGTTTCCACCGCTCCGTAAAACCTCCCCTATCGATCCATAATGAGATTGCGATTTCTTCTAGGGTTGTGTTGAGGACGTCCACCGAGCATGTACACGGTGAGGCAGATTGCACTCATGATTCTGAAGATATCAGTCCCATGTATAATATTTGGTCCTTAACACTAGATTCTACTTAGTCGTGCAGCTTGACTGCAACCTGTTGTTGTACGAATTGTGTTGCCGAAGTTTCACTCCAGGTTGATACTTGTTATGCCACAGTCAGCACCTCCAAGACATTGATGGACTTACCGGTGAGGGTCTGTGGAGGACTAATACTTATCGTGCATCGAATGGAGGAAATTGTTGGACGACATGGTTCTCCAAGTTAAGTATGATCAGAACTTCGTGTTCAACATCGCCGTCAGCGTATCTCCATAATGGGTTTCAAATACGATGCAGTGTGAAAGGGCGAGTGCAAGCCTGATCTGTGCCACCATTCTTCCCCTCTGCGTCATCAATCTCAGATTCAGATCTTACACAGTAGCTGGTAAAACTTTTAAGCGATGAAAAGCTGAAAGCATTCTCATATTTTGTTATCTTGTAAGTTCTTAAATTCTGTATATTTTTCCAAATAAAAATGAGAAAAATGCTATAAAATAATAAATTACCAATCTAATATTATAAAAGCTAAATGACCATTATACATTACTAAAACTTAATTTAAATATTAAATTATTTGAAATAAAATTGTAATTTTTAAAATCTGGCCATAAAAAAATAGAAATAGAAATTTCTAAAATTTAACATGAAAATTTAATTGGATATAATTCACATCATCACTTTTAAAATCAATGTATATAACGGTAATTTCAATATTTATTTTATTTAATTTTTTCCATTTTAAACTATCAATTTGTTGTGCAAATGCATTCATGTGATATCAAAAATTTCAACAAGTGTACAACAATGCATTAACATCATTCATTACAAGTTTAATATATTCACACAATCTAGATTAATTATATCCTTAAACACAAAATTATCTGTAATAATTTTAAATAATTTTGTTTTGAAATTTTTTTCTGAAATTTTTTTTGATTAAAATCAAATTTCTAGATTAAGAATGATTCATTGGGATTTATTTTTTTTAATTTTTAATTACGTTTTTTATTTCTCTTGTTAATATGATCAAATTATATATATATATATATATATATATATATATTACATTTATCTGCAATCTATATTGTAAATATAAATTTCAATAAAAAAAATCAAAACACATATAATTCAAGTTAAATATTTTTATTATACCATTTTTGTGTTTAAAATAAATTTCTATATAATAATTATCATTATGTAGTTTTTTTAATTATTGTAAATAAATGATATAATATTTAATAAAAACCATTTTTTAAATACCACAACGTTGTGGTATAATCACCACTTATTCCTTTCTTTAATTATAGAACTTAATTCACAAGTTTTGTATTTTTGAAAATTATGCCAATTTTTTTTTCTTAAGAAAAATCGCTGAAAAATAACATATGTTAGACATAACAAATATCACAATATTTGCATATTTTGATATGAATAAAACTTTTAAATAATGATGATATTCTTATCTTTCTATTCTTTCCTATAACTAACATATTTTTAAAATTTTATTATTAATTCCATTTATAAATATAAGAATTTTCCAAAAAAAATTTAAAATGAAAAGAATTGTGTAATCTTTTCATCACTATTTGAAACGTAATTCATACTTCTTCTGTTATTATCGCTTCACTTTTTATTCATTTTTTCATTCAATTAATTCATAATTTTTATTTAAAAATAATAATTATTACTATATGAAAAATGTATAATTACACTATTTGAAAATTTGAATATTTTAATTTTAAATTTAATTTGTGCTTTTCATTCATAATGATTCATTAATTCATAGGCTACAATGCTTATTCTCGTTGTTATTTTGACGATATTTTAAACTAAAAACAAAAATCCTTACTTGACAGTGAAAGAGTATCGATCATGACTGCGTGAACTCTTCTTTGAGCCAATATTGAACCTGGTACGGCTGCTTATTGCATCTGTGAAAGAGAAGCCACATTCTTCATTTCGACAACGTCTTTTGTAACTCTTTAATAAAAACTTTCTTGCTTTTTCTATATCTTTCACCCAACCTGTTCTCTTTGAAAGAAGGGAATGTGGATAAACGAATGTTGACTTTTCGACACTATATTTAGCCATATTTCTTTTGATGCTCTTCACAGATGTGACCTTGTTCCTCCATGCAAGGTTTTGTTGCTTCTGGTAACTCTACGGACGTATTCTATCTCTTTCTCGTTGTGCGGTTGTCGCTGCTACTAGGACGTGACGGTGGTAGAATAAGCTTTCCGAAACCTTGTTGTGGAATCTTGTTGCTTGTTACTATTTCATCGGAGCTGTAGTGTTCACGATTGGTGATGCCTTCGTTGGAACTCCGACTTGACTGTGCCACTACTACAGTAGTGGCGGAGTCTGTCGTGGCCATTTTCTTTAACTGCTTACTCTAGGGGACAGCTATAAACATGATATTTGTCGGAGCAACCAATGCTCTGCGTCTTTTGAAAGGCAATGACGCCATTGCAGATGCAATGTGACATTCAATTCGATACATATATCCGGGCTTGATGAAGACTTTTGACTAACAACTCTCCATAGTTCCATGTACTTGTGCCAAGATTGCATTACCTCATTTTACCTTGACCTACTGTACTTTTGCTGACAAAGTTCCATCCATGCACGTTAAATGCACATAATTCTTTACCGACACGCAACCCCGTAGGCAAACATCGGAGTATGATATGATGGATGATAATTTCACTCTCTATTGATAATCAATCATTGGTGCTACTAACAAAACCAATGGGCCAGAAGACACTTCAGACTGGAAATATGTGGGAGTTTATTGAGTCGCTTCGAGGAGCATACTGAGCATTATAATTCCCACTACAACATGGAAGTACAATATGACTTCGGTCCTTTATCTTCGGTGCTGTTAACCAGGAATCAAGTGGCAAACACCATACATATGTGTAACATCGCCTCTTAAAGGCCATAGCAACTGTGACTTTACCCTCTACTTGATCCACAAAAATCTCTTAGCTGGATAGATGTAAACCAAGTGCTTCTTCGGCAACTCGCATTGTCTTATTGCCTCCCATCTTCTCATACGCCTTCAACAATTCGACTTTCCCTTCCGTATTGAACTGACTTTCGATTCCCCTTGCAACAAGCTCCATCTCCGGCTGCAAACGACGATAAGTTGAAGATATATGCGGATAAGATACTACATGATCAGCCCCAACGGCTTAGCGTGTACTTGACCGAAGCAACGCAATCTAGGTGCTATGTCTCAAAGGTGCCGACGACTTATACTTTAGTACCAGCAATGAAGACGATAGAGAACGTAAGTCATGTCACACATGCAAGGACTGAAGTTCCACGAAAAGGAAAGATAAACCGATGGATGGGTACAAAGAGGCGAGAAGTAGAAAAACGGTGCTATGCATTCAAGAGCCCAGCTGTCGAAAAGACAGTGGTGGTGACTAAGGGTGCAATATAAGGAACCAGTCCGACGGAAGAAAGTCCTCCGTTATTTTGCGTAGATATAAAGATAGTTTGAAAACAGACGTTTCCTTCAGACGTTTTATATAAATTATCTACTAGAAGATCCAACCAAGTAAAAAGTACATCTGGAGGGGGAACACAGATTTCATCGTCCACATTCTTTTGAAGCAAATCCACTTCTACATACTACATAGCTGGTGATTTTGACCTTCCAGAGATTAAACTTTGAGACAGGAACACAATCCCAGGTTATGTGTCCTTAATATCCTCAGGGCGTTATCGCAGTTCTCAACTCTAGGATGGCTTAATAAGAATGTTAATTGCTAATGGTGGAAATAGAGATTGCGTCTCCTGATATATTGACTCAAAAACCATATACCAGATAAAACTGCCATGAGTTGAGATGCGATCCTTTGCCAAAAATGAGAGGTAAATCACCAAAACTGCCGTAATAGTATCATGTGTTGTTTGACCAAAATTGATTCAAGTAGCTTAGGTTGACCGTACACCGTGACTTTTGCCCAAGATTAGATCGCAGGCATGGACTTGGAAAGGCAAATGTTGGTGGGAAGTTCAATGAATCTCCACCAATATTTTCAAGTTCCAAACTCGTCTTCAATCCTCCAGAATGATTCAAACTAAGGATGATGAGGAACTATGCAGAGAACACACAGAAGCCCGAAATAAAGAACTCAAAACCACCTGTCGAAACTTTGCTGGACACTGGTTGTAACTTCATTGAAAACTTAGGTGTTTTCCAGACACTTTATAGTTGGATTATTTTCTTAAATGGTTGATGCATTGCATCAAGTAAATACGCACTAAGCTGGCGATCTCTGCTTCCGAAGGACATTTACAACAGAGCACTCCTCTCCAAGAAGATGTAATTATTTGGATCCATGCAAAATCAATCATTCGATGTTTGAAAATTGAAAAAAAACACACCATGTTTACATAAATGACCTAGCTTCGACAGTAAGTAGAAAACAGAGGATTAAGAACTTACAGAATCCGAGTCGGGTTGGAAATAAGAATGCATTCGTATTATTTTAACCAGCTCCTCGTCTGCTTCCCTGAACTTTTCTTGCAACTGAAGGGCCTGTCCAGTCATCAACATAATTAGCTAGTGTAAATGGAGTATACAAGTCAGGACTTCAAATTCAAAACTTGAGGTGCAAGAAGGACATTTCGTATAGATGGAGTACGAAGAAGGGCCATCAGCTACCTCATCAAGAGAGCAGGAAGGGGCTGATAAAGAAAAGTCATTTGGTAATAGCTCCAGTTGACATAGAATAGTATTTTGCTCAAAAGCTCTAATTCACAGAGTCGTGCTTGTTCCCGCAAGATTCATGGTGGCCACAAAAACTGAAGTCGGCGTCAGGAGGAGATAATACCCTAACTTGAAGAAAACCAGCGCGAGTACGTGCTGCGACTGCGGCGTTCACCATTGTTGCAGCGCGATCATCCTCTAGACCAATGTTACTTGCCAGCCCAGCAATGAAGCTCACCCCATCTTCACTTCCGAAGTCTGATATCGATGCATCCCCTGTATCACTGCAGAGAGGCAATTGCGTTTTATTGAATCAACTGTATCTATAGATGCAGTGGTAAGTAGCTTATGCAAGCCCATAAATCAACGCTTGGGGTAGAAACGCTAATGTGAAGATACATTGAAGTACTAATCTGCAAGAAAGTCAGTCATTTCCGCTTGAATTAAGTAGTACAGAGAAATGTGAATGTAGATCTAACTGGCTACTTAAGTACGATGTTCGATCAGCATTTGCTTAACAACCGCGCTTTTGTTGGATGAGGATGATGATCAAAAGAATCCTAAGTTTTGTCCTAACAAAGACAACCTCAATCTTGACCTGGACGATTGTGCACTTAGAATCTATATGCAAATATAAACGAAAACTCTATTTGAAGTAATTTCCAAAAAAGCTCTGGATGAGAAGTAAAATCTTGTCAGATGAAGCAGTCAGGAAACAAATACTTTACCAAGGGTTTCCCACAACCAGAAGTTTATCGTTCTTGCGAAGATTTAACAGATAAGAATGATCACGGATCAGATGCAAGAAAAAATCCGCATTTAAGCCCTCCCTCAGTGAAGTAAGAAGATAAAGTCGTCCACGTACAGAGCAAGTATTGGTTCCTTCTACAATCACTACAAAGCTCGAATTAAGAAGGAGATACGTGGAGAAACTTCCATATTGGTACAAGAGCAGAGTTGACATGAGCAGATATACAAGACAAGTGCATACGAAACTGAAGAGCAAGCGGACCAAGCAGGTCTAAGACTACAATAGATAGGTTGATATGAAACCTTGAATAAAGAAAATTCATATGAATTGTTCAACCTTTCTAACCACCACCTAATTTGGATTCTGAGATACTGAAAGCATGGAAAATCAGTGTAACGGTGTGTTTATAACGAGTACAAATTGCTGCAGAAGAACTGAAACTTACTTAAGACAAGTTAGTGAGAAAACGCGATATATCTTGCACAGTTCGAGGAAGAGCAATTGTTCATGAGTAAATGACACAACGGCCCTCACTCTAGCGAGACGAAAACTCCATACGATCACAGATTCCTACGTTCAACGGGAAAATGGCACATAGCATCAAATCGGTGTAGATGAAAAGCAACAAAAAATCTGATTCCTTTAAGAAGACGGAAATGTAAGAGAATAACACGAATGAATGTTCGCAATGAGGTTAAAATGTGGAGAATTGCAAGTACGTAACTGAGAGCTTGGAATAAGTAAAAATCTCAAAACAGCCCAAATACATGTACGTAATTTTTTTTAAACTATATGGTAGAATCATACTTTAAACATGCGTTTGTGAACGTAGTGAGTTTTTGGCTCGGTCTACTTTTTATGATAGCTAGGTTTCAAAGTGTTTCAAGTGTTGGTGAAGGCCATTACGCCATTTATTCACAAATGACTGCTCTTCCTCGAACTTTAAAAGATGTTCTCGCTTGTTTATGTATTTACTACGTTTAGTTCTCCTGCAGCAGTTTTTCGTGCACCCCAAATTATTTTTTCCTTGGTTAGGTAAGTCTTCTCAAATACGTGAGCTTTTGAGGGACAACGCCAAATACGAAAACTGAGATAGTGTGCCCACCTACAGCAAGCCAACAGAACATAATTGATGGCCGCTCGATAGAAGGTGTCCCGGGTGTTGGGCGTGTCGAATTTCACCTTCATCCCAGCCGTCTTACACAGTTGCCTGAGCTGCTCAATACAAAATGTAAAGATTCAAACCCACTAACATTCGCAGATATGGAAATTTTAGATGAGAGTCAAATGAAGACAAAGTGCTGGTCGAGACACAGTTACACTCAACTAATGGAGGTGTAAGACCTGTGCTAACTGGTAGCATATTATGAGGGTGAGACACATGATGTGAGAAAGGGAAAGAGCAGAAATGTAAGGTGATATTGACCTCAATCATGTCTTCAAACGCAAAATCGTAACCAATCAAACGTTTCTGCATTATGCCTGAGACATTTCAAGCATCCAGCAACATATCAGAATTCGGCAAGAAGGTGAACTGCGGGGAGTCAAGAGAACCAACGGAGATACTACTTTGCAATGAAATGGATGCAACCGACCTTGCAGAAGACTGTGAGCCTTCTCTTCAGCTTTTTGACGAGTAATTATGGAAGGTGAAGGTGGCATAAAGGAGGCAGGCCACCAGCCAGGAAGACGAGCTGTCTTTGTCACAGTACCCCGATCCCTCTTGCTTCTAAGAACTTTTTCAGAACGTGAACTTTCAATGCCATCGAGGGGATTGAAAACTCGTGTGGAACTCGTATTCCTACTTCCTGATATTCTTTCACGCGCCTTGAAGCCGCTGCCCAACGCCACTTCTCTCCCTCCCAAACTCCTATCTCGGACGGCCCTTCTCGGCCGAGAAGAATCATCCCAACCCCATCTGTATTCTCTCATGGCATATATCAAGAACTTCACAAACACAGTTCCTAAGACAGACCAAAGAAGTACTTTACCAGCAAAATTGATCGTCGAGCGCTTCACAGCTATCACTACACGTCTATCTTTTTGAACTCTAACGCTGTTACGCAATTCCCTCCACGCCTCGACACCTTCATCGGCAAAATCTTTACCTACCCTCACGACTTTATCCACAGATCGTTGAGCCGCTCTCTTAGCTACTAAAACTCTATCTGCTGCTCGTTGTTTCAATTCTTCCATGTCTAAAGTAATGACAAGTTTGTCGTCCGACCCTCTGTCCCTGCGACTATAGCTCACCCTGTCTACATTCTCGTTTTCTTTGGGTTTTATCTGCGGTGCTCCAAATCCCATGTCCCTTCTCCGGTGATGCCTGCGCCCAGCCTGAGAGCTAATTCGAAACTTGGGTGGCTCTGACCTTGCACAATCTAGGGTCCGAGAGGGAGCAGAGCGGGAATACAATCCGTAACTGCTAAAAAACAGAGGTCTGTGCATACTGAAATTGCTGAGGATATCTTTTGAACCGCTCATAGCTCTCGTTTGATCACAAGTCAAAGGGCCACACAAAAGTTTCGACATCTTTGCACCACCGTATGTCCCCAAAGATTCAAATTGGTAATAATCGGGAGGAACAGAATTGAAATTGCATAACTGGATCCTTAAACCTCCAAATCTTGACCAAACTCCCGTTACATTTGGGAACTACTTCAATGCTGCTGCACAGGAGAATGCAAACACCCCGCAATTTTGTTCATACGGTCCCTTTAGAACTTGCGACAAGAATGATGTCGCAGAAACTACCCTACCAAAACCCATAGATCGAGCAAATTCGTGAGTCCTGAGCACAGGAGGAAACTACTCCAGTTTAACCTTCAAGATATGGAGACAATAAGACAGAAATATTGCGCAAATTCGGCGGTCCACTCCTCATGCCCTTAAACCCTTCAATTGAGCGCTCCGCAAGCCTCCGGTACAACGCTTGGACTCGTGATTCTCGCCACACTGCGGGGAATCTACGAACACTAGCACCATACACTCACAGAACGTTGTCTGGAGCTAGAGAGGTCCCCATAGGCCGTAGTAGTAAGAACAACACGCGCAGAAGGGTCAGATTACTTTCTTGCCGTCACAGGCCCTCCTGCCTTGCTCGTCTATGACTGCTTATGTGACCATTCTATTGTCAGCTCAGGAAAGGGAGAATTGCCGTTTTCTACAATTGAAACTCAAGTACTTCCATTTGAGCGTGTGTTCGTACTTGCACCGAGCATATTGATCCATTGGCAAACCCAAGTTCTGTAAAAGGAATCATATAAATATTTAGATCCTTTTGCTGCTAAGTGCAACAATTTAAATGCCATGGCTCTTCATGAAAACACTCAGTCGACCATGTGTGCAAATTCGGGAGGTACTTCTGCGCTTACAGTATTCCTGAGGTGTGCACGCTTGGATCTAAAATGGTCAAGAGAGAGAATCCCTTTTCATTTTCCTCTCGTAACTCCTAGAGCCATTCTACAATATTACCATATGGCATAATACAGGGCAATGAGAATGTGAAGGAATACTGCCATTGTCAATGGTCATTAATTGGTGGAAAATCTATTGAGTCAACTGCATTCCGCCTTTTTTTTATTCCAAAATGGAAACCATCTACTCCTCCAATCCTCCAATCCTCGTATGATCTGATCTGACGCCAACGTAGTCATTGAGTGAGATGATTTCAACATCTAACTTAACCAATACATCAATGGAGTCTCTGAAAAATCGTCAAACCCAAAGCACAGAAGAATTCAAGCAAGATACGATGAGTTCCAACTTAACTCATGAACGTTCTTGTTTTAGAAGGGAGAAAAAAGAGTTCCGACCGCTGATAAACGAAGATTTTGTGCAGATTTGGCGCTCATATTGGAAATATACACTATAATTATCTCAACTCAGGGTTTATGGACTATAAGTGACAAAGTTCAAAATGTGCTATTCTATGTACTCCAGCAGTTAATGGACACAAACGAAACTCAGAAAAATTTTAAAATAATTTTTGTCAAAGTTCAAGAATTCTATTTGAAATTCATTCATTAACTTTACAAGAAATATTATATCATACATAATTATATCATATATCAATTGAAATAAATAAAGATAAATTTATATAATATCATAATCAATTACTTAATATTCAAAATTTTAATATCAATATATTATATATTAAATTTCATCCACTACACACATGCATTTTGAACAACAGGATAATGAATAAAAAATTTATTTTATCAAAAATTTAAAATATATATATATTTGATATTTTCAAATTTTAAAAATAATTTTTAGTTATATGAATTAAGGAAAGAACTCTTATTCAGTTTCAAAGATTGATCTATACTACCCAAATTCAATCAAAAAAATAAATATGATCATTCATGTAAATTAAAATTATTCATGTTATATATATATCTTAAACTACAAGTATCAAAGGTTTGGAAGCAAGCAAAGGATCTAGAGTATAAATTTATTGCTAAAAAAATCAGACTTATTTTAATTTCATCAAACAGAATATATGCAGCGAGTAAAATATGGATACTATAAGAAATATCAGATATCTTTCAAAAAGTCAACTTTTATCATTCATATATATTTAAGAACGTTAATTTACATGATGTAATCTTAATATAGACATTTTCTTATATATATATATATATATATATGATTAATTTCTATGTACATAACTTCATTACATGAAGCATTTGATTGAAAAATGAAAGAATTAATTGAAGTTTAAATAAAATCAGAATTCAAGAAAATATTAATAATATGCAGAATTTTTTGAACTTTATTTTCAAAAAAAACTTGTGAAAAAAATCTAACGTTAACTATATTAGATCTCTTGTAAATAAATATTTATTTTGTGATAAAGTTTCATTAAAATTAATATTTTAATTAATAGTTAAAATTAAAATTAATAGTAAAAAATAATCTTTTAAATACATACTACATTTTGAAAAATTTAATTTAAATGTATCAAGATGTATACTTTTCTTACATATTATTTTGCATGAAGGATTTTTCACTGATTCAAAAATAATTTATATGAGTTTGACTATCTAATGGATCAACAAACTATTGGAGGTATTTACTTAATGAGATCCCATCGGAACATAAATTGCTTGATGCTACTCATCAAGTTTTGTTTTACCCGATGGGATCCCACCAAAGTTACACCGTTGCAAAGTTCTAAACGTGATCATGTACACATCTGACGCGAACTATAAAGGATATTGATATACCACTCCCAATTTCGGCCTCCATTCTTTTCTCCCTAATCTAGATAGCACGTCGCCGTTAGCGTAATGATCAGAAGATTCCGCATCAGCTTTGTCGCTCCATCGCTTGTGACAACCAACATTTGCTCGTTGCTAGCTTCCGAAACGAGCTCGTGATTCTAAGCTCGACCGCTCGTTGAAGTCTTGCTTGAGGGACTTCATGCACATTGTGTAACCATCTTTAGTTAGTTAGAACTAAAGTAGAGGTTACTCTGAATATTGATGTAGATACTTTAGTGTGCACTAGTCATAGCTGCCACGTCAGCGATCCGCGCACTTGGTAGGTACAGAGTGGATGTGTTAGTTGACAGTGCCACGTCAGCAATCCGTGTGCTTGTAGGTAAGGATTGAGTGTGTTAGTTAGTGTGTTAGTTGGGTGCGCCACGTCAGCGATCCGTGTGCTTGTTAGGGTTATCCGCCACGTCATCCATCCACTAGGAGTGGTATGGATGGTGGGGATTAGATCTTATCACCTTGTACTTGTTGGTGAGAGCTATATAAGGGAGAGGAGAACCATTGTTGGTATCTCTCATCTTCAGAGTTTACGTTTCTATCTTCGAGTGAAATTCTCTCTAAACCCTAGTGTTACAATGGTATCAGAGCGACCTTGCTCTTTCCTTGAGTGTGGATTACCCCTCATGGAATAGCAAGTGAGTGATGATGGAGTGTAGTCTTGAGAGTGTATAGAGGTTGGCAGAGGTCATTCATCTGCATGTAGAGAGAGGTGGAAGGGGGACATTGTGTTTTTGCAGATATGGACGGGATTGACAGGAATCCAGTACCGCACTGGCCAATTCCTAACCTATTCGATATTCACCTTCGTTGCATGGAGAAACATCATTTTCGGATGTACCTTGTGGCTTGTTGGGGTGCAGATTTTATGACTAGAGTGATGGAGTCAAGAGTGCCACTGATTCTTCCAATAGTTACTTATGGAGAGACTTGGGATTGTACTATATACATTCTATACTAATTGTTTCATGGATTTGAACCGCGAACCACCTGTCCTGGTTCGATTCAGCACTTATGTAGAGATTAGAACAGTATATAGACAGAAGAGGATATGGAGAGATTTTCTTGTGAGGAATTATGGAGAGGAGTACTATAGAGCTGTGATAGAGTCACCTGCACCTTTTGTGACTCCTTTGTTGAGAGGTCACATAATGATTATACTCACTTTGTATTAGAAGGAGTTGAGAAAAGCGATAGTAGATGGGCATACCAAGCAGCAAGCCATGGAAGATAAAATCTTTGCATTAGAGAGTGAGAAAGTAGATAGAGAGAGAGTTGGAGAGATGGAAGTTGAACCTCAAGTTCAAGCTTCCCAAGTTCAGCCAGAACCAACTCCTATTGATGCAGCAGAGGCAAATAGGAGACGTCTTCAAGAGATTGAAGATCAAGCAAATCTTTTGCTTCGAATGGGAAAATCCTGTAAGGTGGAAGCTTACAAAGGGAGTAGAGCAATGGGAGTGTTAGAGGGATGGATTATGAGGATGAATATTCATTTATCCCATTTTCATGTTTCTGATTATATTGCAGGAATGTTCATGAGATCTTATCTTACGGATAAGGCTCTCACATGGTACACAACATGGGAGAGAATGCTTTCAGAACGAGGTGCTACCATTTCGTGGAGTGGAATGCAGGAAGGACTTCTGCAAAATTTTCAAGCGGTGGATTCTCTTCAAACTGCAAGAATGAAGTTGTGGGATCTGAAGCAGAAAGGAGGTATTCATGAGTACATTGAAGAATTTCGTGATCTTCAAGTATCTATCATGGATATGAGTGGAGCTGAAGCCTTGGACGTGTTCAAACGAGGCTTGAAAGATCGAATTCGAAAGGAGGTGATGGTAAGCAATCCATCTACTGTGAATGAAGCAATCGCAATTGCTCAACGAATTTCAGGTGCTTTTGGTGTCACACACGGTGAGCCAGTGAGCAATTTTAGAGATCCATCTGGTCCAACACCGATGAAGTTGGGAAACCTTCGACGTAGAGAAGGTTTTGCACCAACAAGAGGACCACCACCAAGATTTGGAGGTGAGATTAGGCGACCAGGAGTTCCAAATTTGCAAGAAGGTTATGCAAATAATGGAATGGTTCGAGGAGGAGCTGGAGTTCGTGACAATCGCCAATGCTATGCATGTGGACGAATGGGTCACATAGCCAAGTTTTGTCGAGTTCGGCCGACACAACAAGGAGGACGGCCCATGCAGCGACGACCGTTCAACAATATGGAGGGGATAGAGTATGAAGAGGTGGAGGAAGCAGTTTCGGGAAACGAAGATCACCAGTAATCTTGCCTCGCGGCCTTACTGGTTCTACAAAGCGAAGAAAAGGCGAGGTTGGAAGAAAGCAATGGTTGGGAGCTCATGGAAGGAGTAAGAAGCAAGCTCAACTCATTGTCACTGATGGTTTCATGGAAGGACACAAGGTGAGAGTTTTAATTGATCCTGGAGCAACTGAGAATTTTCTATCAAGGAGTGTTGCTATGAAGTTAGGTTTGATGTTGATGAAGGACGTGAGTGAAGAAGTTGAATTGCCAAACGGGCAAACTGAAGTGATAGAAACACTACCACGGAGTGTAGAATTATCCATAGGTAGATACAAGGAGAGCATTGAATGGAGAGTAATTCGTTTAGCTCGGTATGATGTCATCCTTGGAATGCCATGGATGGAACAATATAATCCGAAGGTAGATTGGAGAAGAAAAGTGATTACAAGTAGCGGATGGAAGATCTATGGAGATAGAATTAGATCTCAGAATAGGAATTTACCCCTCTTTGTGATGGGTACAGCATCCATTTCTAGAGATGATGTATGTTTCCTTGGACTTATAAGAGATATTGGGTCCACGGACAAACCTTACATCCCGGAGTCCTTGAACGACATTTTTATGGAGTATAAAGATGTTTTTCCAGATGATCTACCTGCAGGATTACCACCAAAGAGGCGAGTTGATCACAAGATTGAGGTGATACCTGGAAGTACACCAACTTGCAAAGCTCCATATCGTTTGGCTCCAAACGAATTGGAAGAATGCAAAGCTCAAGTGGAGGAGATGTTGAGCAAGGGATTCATTCAGCCAAGTGTTTCACCTTATGGAGCTCCAGTACTCTTTGTGAAGAAGAAGGATGGATCCATGAGACTATGTATCGATTATCGCGGGTTGAATCAGCAAACGGTGAAAAACAAATATCCATTACCTCGTATGGATGATTTGTTTGATCAACTTCAAGGAGCGAAGTACTTCACCAAGCTAGATTTGAGAAGCGGCTACAATCAAATTCGAATTGCAGATGAAGATGTTCACAAGACAGCTTTTCGTACTAGGTATGGACACTTTGAGTATCTGGTGATGCCTTTTGGTCTCACTAATGCACCAGCTACATTCATGGGATTGATGAACGATATCTTTCGCCCTTATCTAGATAAATCTGTCATTGTTTTTCTAGATAATTGGTGTATAGCAAAACTTTGAGTGATCATAGAAGTCATTTACGAGAGGTACTTCAAGTTTTAAGAGACAATCAATTGTATGCCAAAGCTTCAAAATGTGAATTTGGCAAGTCAGAAGTAGATTACTTGGGTCATAGAGTTACAGCTACAGGAATCCAAGTGATGAGTGAGAAGATAGAGGCCATTCAGAAATGGATAGCACCTGAGGATCAAACTCAATTGAAGAGTTTTCTAGGGCTCACTGGATTCTATCGTAGATTTGTGAAAGGTTTTGCTCGACTAGCTCAGGCCTTGACTTCCATGTTAGGGAAAGGTCAGAAGTGGAGATGGGGAACAGCTCAAGAGTTAGCTTTTCAAGCATTGAAAGATGCTTTGTTACACGCACCTATTCTCAAGTGGTATGATCCTAACCGTTCTATCAAGTTGGCCACTGACGCATCAGGTACAACAGTAGGTGGCATACTTCAACAAGAATGGGAGGATGGATGGCATCCAGTTGCTTTCTATTCTCGAAAGTTGGTGGCGGCGGAACAAAATTATCACACGACAGAACGGGAGGAGTTAGCTATCGTGTTGGCAACCAAACATTGGAAGCATTATCTGGGTGATAAGGAGTTTGTGGTGGAGACTGATCATAAACCCTTGGTTTATTTGGAAACTCAGAAGGATCTGTCCAAACGACAAATTCGATGGGCAGAGTGGCGTCAACGCTTCAACATGAAGATTGTGTACGTGGAGGGAAAGAAGCAACTTGCAGATGCTCTCACACGCATGCCTTGTTTGAATCATGTTGCAGAAGTGAAAATTCAGGCGGATTGGTGGAGCAAGATGTCACAAGCCACAAAGGAGGATGAAGAGATCACTCGAGCACTACAAACTGGAAAGGCAGAGAAATCTCGAGGTTTGGCGTTTTACAATCAGCGTATATGGATTCCACAAGATCACGATTTGCGCACAATGATTTTGGCAGAAAGTCATGATACAGCCATTGCAGGTCATGTGGGAGTGGAGAAAACCGTGGAGAGTATACAACGAGTGTACTTTTGGCCCAAAATACGTGAGGATGTGGAGTCTTACGTTCGAAGTTGTGTTGCTTGTCAACAAAACAAGGCAAGTAATCAAAAACCAGCGGGTTTATTACAACCTCTTCCTATTCCCGAACAGCGGTGGGAACATGTCACCATGGATCTTGTATGTGAGTTACCAAGGACTTCGTTAGGACATGATTCAGTGGTGGTTTTTGTGGACAAATTGAGCAAGATGATTCACATCAGGCCAACCACAAAAACAGTAACAGCTCCACAACTAGCTCAATTGTATCTAGACGCAGTTTTTGTGAATCATGGCTTAAGCAAAGTGTTAATCACGGATAGAGGTACTCACTTCACTAGTTTATTTTGGAAAACTTTGTTTAGTTTTTTCAAAACAAAACTAGCAATGTCAACGGCCTATCACCCTCAAACTGATGGACAAACTGAGAGGGCAAATAGAACCATAGAGGATATGCTACGAGCATTCACATTAGAAGAGCAAGAAGAGTGGGACAACCTTTTGCCACTTGTGGAATTTGCATATAACAATTCTGTTAATGCATCCACAAAAGTGTCTCCATTTTTTCTTATGTATGGAGCTCATCCGATAACTCCTTCAAGTTTGATGAGACTTCCGAAAGGAGAGGAGTTTTCGACCAAAGTTGCAGCAGTCAACGAATTCATGGAGCATATTCACCGAGGACTACATCAGGCCAAGGAGAAGTTGGTGATAGCTCAAAATCGGCAAAAGCAGCATGCCGATGCTCATCGTAGAGAAGTGATTTTTGAGGTTGGAGATCATGTTTGGTTATCTACAACGAATTTGTCTCTTGTAGGAACACCAAAGTTAAACCCTAGGTACATTGGTCCATTTTTGGTTTTGAAGCGTGTTGGTGAAGTGTCATACAAGTTGGAACTTCCGTCACATATGAAAATACATCCAGTATTTCATGTGTCACGATTGCGAAAACATGTACCACGACCAAAACAATTCACCAATCAACCAGCACCACCTCCTCTTCCAACCTTGATAGCAGATCATGAGGAGTTTGAGGTAGAAAAGATACTCAAGAAACGTATTCGAGGTCATAAATATCCCAAAGTAGAGTATTTGATTCAATGGAAAGGCTATCCATCGTATGAATCAACTTGGGAACCAGCTAAAAATTTAGCAAATGCACCTTTGATAGTTCAGGAGTTTGAACGTATGTGCAACGAGGACGTTGCATCTTAAAAGGAGGGAGGTTTGTAACCATCTTTAGTTAGTTAGAACTAAAGTAGAGGTTACTCTGAATATTGATGTAGATACTTTAGTGTGCACTAGTCATAGCTGCCACGTCAGCGATCCGCGCACTTGGTAGGTACAGAGTGGATGTGTTAGTTGACAGTGCCACGTCAGCAATCCGTGTGCTTGTAGGTAAGGATTGAGTGTGTTAGTTAGTGTGTTAGTTGGGTGCGCCACGTCAGCGATCCGTGTGCTTGTTAGGGTTATCCGCCACGTCATCCATCCACTAGGAGTGGTATGGATGGTGGGGATTAGATCTTATCACCTTGTACTTGTTGGTGAGAGCTATATAAGGGAGAGGAGAACCATTGTTGGTATCTCTCATCTTCAGAGTTTACGTTTCTATCTTCGAGTGAAATTCTCTCTAAACCCTAGTGTTACACATTGTCCCGACATTGAATTTCACTCCGAATCGGCTAGAAAAAAATTAAATGCTTCAACATAACTCGAAGTCAAGGTGACCTACACTTCCATTAATAGCGCTATCATTCTTCCATGTTTCACAGATTTCACCGTCCCCCACATCGCGTAGCAGATGACGACAAGCTAATACGCACGACGGGCGACAACATGTCTTGCACTCTATTCTCGTGTTTCTCGAAAACTACAAACAGAAAAGACAAATCAAACCAATGAAGAAATCTCGAGCTAAAGCATGGATTGAGTTGTTGCACACATTCTAAACACTACATCTAGCATCAAGACGCTCTTTGTCCAACGTCGAGACGCGCGATTGTTGCTAAAGAGCTTCACAAGGCATATGTTGCAACTGAGCTCCACTAGACTTCCAACATCGAGAGTTGTGATCGCTGCGATAAAGTTGCACTGCATGCAACATCTATTGATACTAGATTAAGTGTGACATGTACCGTCAGTGGAGTTCCATCAAGTAAAACAAAACTTAAACCATGCTAGTAAGCAATTTAGGTTTCAATGGGTACACATCAAGTAAAGAACTCCAAACTATCCATATAGATGTACAATATCATAAACTATAATACCAAAAATTGTTGACCAAATTGAATTGCGATGATAGTACATAATTGGAAATAATTATTTTAATTTTTTTGCAAATCATATATTCAATTTTTTGTATAATATATCTAAATTATTAGTATTCTAATAAAATTTAGAATTTGTAAATATAATTTTTAATAAAATATTTTGAAATTATAATTAATGACATGAAATGAATTTTTTATTCATATGTAAATGTTTTATGTTTTATATTTTTAAAATTACTCTATGTATCATAATAGAAATTTAATATCATTTTAACATTTATTTATATTGAAAATATCTCACATTGTATTTTTTATTTTATAGTCTTTATACAAAAAAAATTATTAGTATTGAATGAAAAAAATCAAACCGTTCAAACTTTTAAATGATATCATCATTTTTTATATAGTGATATTAGATACTTCTAAATAAAAATATATCATATCTACATAACACATATCTTTAAAATATTTAGTATGCACAAAAAGCTCATACCTTGTCGTGTGATATGCATTAAGTTTAATTTTATTATCATTTATATCTATGGTTGTGTTTTTACACAAGCTTTTAAAGAATGAAAGCAATGTTTTAATTCGTATCACATATTTATTCACGCTGAAATTATAACCATCACTTAAAGATGAATTACTTTTGTGACTTGATTTATCACACGTGACGTGAAAACACATTTTTGTAATGTCAAGATCCAAAAAAATAAAACTATTCAAGTTCAGCATAAAAATTTCCTCTTCATAATTTTGAATACAATATTAATCAATCCGAAGTTAATTCCATTATTTATGACATAAATAGACAAATTATTCAACATATCAAATCATAAACAGATACATCTAAAATATATATTATATTTTTTAAATATATTGAATTTTTTATAGTAAATATACAACAATCGTTTCTGATCTGTGCGGTCACTTCGTATTTTACAGATAAGAATGATTAATTATCACTTACACTATACTTATTCTTCATGATATGTCAAGTTCTTCAATCGTTGGCTTTTTATACTAGTTTGATATCTCTATATTTTCAGGACTTTGCATATTTTCATTAATTTTCATTTTACCGATTTGATTATCCTTTTATCAATTTCTTTCCATCTTCAATTTATTAAACATTATTCTTATAGAAGAAAAGATCTCTGACAGCAAATAACATTTTGTTTTGAAAACTTATTCAGCTATGTTAGAGTCTCTGAATATACCCACCAAGTCAAAGTTGAAGATGCTGATTTTACCAAAATCAGCATCTTCAACTTTCAAGTTATTGTTGATAACTTGAATCTTGTTTTTTAATTTTAAAGGGCTATATATGAGCTATTTCCAATATATTAATTTCTGCAAATCAAACTGTGATCAGAGCTTTAACAACTACTTTCTAAGTCCATTTTTTGTGCAAGTGTACTGTATATAATCATTAACAACTTGCAGACGTGACTAGTTCAGGTAATTCACGTGTTATAAATTCAAAATAAATATGATTCATTTCCCTTTTTACAATTTTCTCTGAGTAGATATTGTGAACTTACAACTTTACAATTGAAAAAGTTGAACTTTCAAACATTCAAAAACTGGGATCATTATTTCAAATTTCCAACATGTTAGGTACCTAACTGTTCAACTATTCAAAACTTACTTTTCAGGATGATTCCCATCGACTTAAGATTTTTCACCAAGTTCATCGAATTGTACCCCTTTTTTGTTAACCCCCCAGTACTCACATATCACTGCATGTACACATCAAAACTTGATTCACTTTTACCTTACAACTGTCTGTTCTTGAATGAGTTTGGTCATAATGTAAAGGGTTGTGATGTTTCGATTCAATGATTTAAAAAGGTTGCAATAGATTTTAGGTTATTGGTAAAAGAGAAGCTAAAGTGTTCCAAAAGTTATGATAAAGGAAAGTAAAGGATAACCAGTCTTTGGTAAGTATGAAAAATTGTAGGGCAAAATTATCACGTAGTGCTATAAAACAAAGGTGATTAGCCAAAACACTTTTCCGATGACATCATTCACTGAAAACCAACACTAGTCATTAGTCAAGTGAAAATCAGTAGGAAAATACCCTGGAGCTTTCTAAGTTATAACTTTATACAAAGGTGTCCTTTACTTGTTTCGAGCACATCAACCACACCAATGGACATGCATGCGAATACAAGTCGGTGATCTTTAACGTTGACCTCTTCAAAATATGGTGGTGTTGGTCTCTGAACCAAACATGCGCTCCTACTTTTTCCTATCTACCTCAAGCATATCTTAGAGCAATATTTTCCTTGTTGGTGTATCTTCAGACCTCCCTTCATCTGTGCAAAAATGCAGTAGATCTTGATTTCTATACTAGTGGCTACGCCCCATCTAACCCTTCGGTTTCTCCATGTACGACCCTGTGGGGTCATTTGCTAATTGGTTCACTTTTTTAATCAAGTGACGACGTCGGTCTTTTCTATGGGGAAATGTTTACCTGCTTTCTCTGTTGTGATGCAAGCACTTTCTACTGAGTACTCCCATCCGTCTGGATATACAGTAAATGCACCCGAATCCCCTTTCCATCGATCCTATCCATCCTTTCATTCCTCGTTCATTCATCCGACGCAACATGTCCATAGTAAAGTTCTTCTCCTTTTGCCACAAGGAAAGTAAGAGATCTTATTCCTGACAATTTTTGAACGGAGTTGACGTCAGCTGATAGTCTTGGACGGGATTGGAATGTCCGGGCGTTTAGCGGATCTCTCTTACGGAATGCCTCCTTTTCGTATAGACTTTATTGTAACCTGACGAGGGGGCCATGTAGATGTTAGTTATTGTAACTGTGGAGAGCCAAATAATATAGCCAAAAAGGAGAAGACCCCATCTAGTAACAAACCTTTTATCGTTTAGTCACGGAGTTATTTTGTCTATCTATTTGGCCACCAACCCTTCACGGCATCGAGTACCAGTGCAAGAGGAAAGACAGATGGAACAAGACCATGATAGGACTCATCTCCAGTGTCTACTTTGTGCATTGTTTAGTTCCACGTGTTAATAACTGATTGAAGTGACAGTTTACTGTATTCATTGACAAACTTCTCAATATTTTATAATATGTTTACTGGTATGTTCTTCAGAGCCAAGTAAAGAATCTGTAAATGTTGCAAGACGCAATTTATGTCAACTCTGGAGCCTCATCTTCCTGTGTCCTCATTCGGAAATAGGTGGAAGATGAATGGGGAATTGCGAGTTGTGATACATTTTCATCTTCTCGGGTTGATTATGGACAAGCTAATGACTGTGTCCTTTCCCCATTATTGGGTTTTGCAGTAATGAAATTGCTGAAATCTGGTTTCTTTGAGTACATTACTTTACTTTCCGTGAAAACAGTTTTGTTTGTATTATCTCCTATATACGTCAGATGCCGATACGGTCCATGCTGAATGGATCAAATGGTTTTTTTATGTCATTAGCTTGTTCGGGTAGAGGAGACATAGGTATTTGTGTTGGATGTCATCAGATTTTGTTTGGCGTGGACCCTCAGCGATTTGGTGTGGTCGATGATTGATGAATGACATGGACTAAATGCTTGAACGTCAGTCTGGATTTCTTAAGGTTATGAATTCGTTTTTAAATTGGAACAGAGTTGACTTTGAAAAAAAAATAGTATGTTATAAGGATGAATATACCAGTACAGATAAGCACACTAAAAATCTTGCTTGTCTGAACACATACATGTGCTCCCAGTTGAAACTATGTAAGACAAATATCAAGTTTATTGTTTAATTCTTTCTCGCTGGAATCTTATGGCATGGGTGCAAACAAAGCAACAGAGTGTACTCAGGATTGAATTTAGTCATCGGATCATATAACATGTATCTCTGGGTAGCCCATTCACAAGATATATAAATTTTTCTGTAAACCACATGGAAGAACCTGTTTATTTGTTTTCTTTTGGCTGGAAGATTGAGGCCACGACTCGCATCTTTGTAATAATTGAGAGCTTACAGTTGGCATAGAGTATCAAACTTTGTTTCATATTTCTGTTTTTTACGTGACTTCAATGGTCCCGCTGGGACCCATCTACAGAGGAGGAAATTCATTAAATTTGCTTCACCTGGAGTCCTTCTGCCACACAGTGTTAAACCTCAAGGAGATTTATAAAATAACGAGAAGTTCTTAACTTTAAATCAACGAAGAGAATGAACCCAGACGAGCCTAATGTCATTCTTCATGTGCCTTTGCTTCATGTGGAGCAGAATTTTATCGAGGTACACAACACATTCATGCCGTGAGCACCTCCACTAGGCAAGGCAAGTTCAGTAACTTGTACAGTAAAAATCACTAGGTTTGACGTGAAGTTGTGTCCCTTCCCGAGTTTCGGTAATGGCAATGTAGATGACGATGATTGACAGAGTGTACAAGGCAAGGCTAGACTCCAAAGTAATGGTCAAGGATTAAGATAGATTAGAATAAAGATGGAGACAAATCTGCAATCATTCGATCACAAGTGTAACAACTGTAGTTTCAGGATGTGGATCCTTGGACTGCTCGTCCTTGAAGTTGCTTTCGAGATTCCACACAGACCCTCGTCGTTGGGATCGATGGAGTTTTGGCGTGCTTCCCTTTCGGGTTTCGCTGCACGGCCCGTATGTACCTTTCGCCTCCTATCCTCACGCTTTTCCGTCTCTCGTCCGTGGATGCGATCCACCGAGGAAGGAAGGGTACAGGAAGTACAGAGGGAATGCGAGGCGAGGCGAGGCAATCCCAGCGCACGTAGGGCCTGAAGTTAGTTAGCCAGTTCTCGTCCTGCGCGCCTGGCCTTCTCCACGAAAGTGACAAATCTGGATGCGGCCATGGATCCACGGCCCTCAGGGTGCAGCTACTTCGGCTGCACTAAAGTTCAGAGCCGGGGGGCCATCCTCGACCGTAGGCAGCATCGACTGGAAGAAAGTCGGAGGTTTCTCGCTCCATATAGATAAGTGCAGCTTTTTACTGGACGCAGATGAGTCCAACAAGGCACGGGCTTATATTGTTCAAGGCGCGAGTCTAGAGCCCTGTCCTCTTGCGCTTTATGCTTTTTTATAAAAGGTCCGGAAGGGACAAGGAACACGAGGCCGCGTGTGGGCCCCGTCCACCAATGGAATCAACGCTTCGTCGCAGTCACAAGGTTTGGACGTCGGAGACCCGCCCGTGTACGTAGGGATGCTCACGCCTCGGCTAACGGCTAGCCGGCTAGCCGGAACGCTATCCGAGGCCGAAAACGGTCCGAAAACTCAGACCGACTCTAAGTTTTCGGCCGATTAGTTCGGCTTATTCGTACGAAATTATACCCTGAATCCTTATTTCGAACGAATATTTCAGCCGAAATGCGTTTTCGGCCGGTAGTCGTGGGCTAATCGGCTAATTGGCCGGCTAATCGGCTAAATGTGAGTCCCTAGCCGGCTAGCCCTTTGTATCGGTTAGCCGTCCCTAGCCGGCTACGTTACCATGTCTACGTGTACGGTGTGGAGACGAGGACGAACCAGATGGGAGCATACTCTGGCCCGTCGTCGGGCTCCATGGCACTTTGGAGTTGCCGGTTGACTAACAGCGGCCATGGGAACGCTAGCTCTGCTGATATGTTTATCGTGCGATGGTCACGATGGTCGGCGGGCCCAGCCACCGTCAGACGTGACGACGACGCCAAGAGACGCCCATCGCGGTCCTTGTACTGTGACGAGTTTGAACTCTCGGAGCGCTTTCTGTTCGCGGGAGAGGGCTCTCGGCGCTGGCTGGCTGGCCGGCCGGCGGGGGGTGGGGGCGGGCAGGGGGGCCGAAAGGAGATGATGATGCCCGCCTCGGCTCCGCGCCGGTGGGAGAGCTGGCGCTAGGGGGGGCAGACATGACCAATGGCGGGAGCGCCTTCAGCGGAGGCGACCGGCCGCTAAAGAACGCCGGCGACGCACTTTCTCGGCCTCTGTGAACATAAAGAAACCGAAAGGACAAAGGGAATGAAGGGGTCCTGTCCCCAAGAGGGCGGGAGGGGAGAACATGAGAGTGATGGGATAGAATGGGGGGAGAAACGTCAGTTGTGAGCTGGTGGGTCTTTCTGGAGGCTCTGTGTGGATTGAAAGTGGCACAATTTCAGAGCATGCAGCAGGGTTAGGCGTAACTCTTGAACAAAGCCAGGCTGGCCGGGTTGTGTCTCAGAAACTGCAAACTTGTCCTTGCTAGTGGTAGGTGTAGCAGCAAGCGAGAGTCTGAGATGAGGAGCATGAAATACGTATCAAACAATGGGCGTTCATTTGCCAGAATTTCCTCAACTCTGGAAACTCAAGGATATAAATCTGCTCAGACTCAGGGAGTGAGAGCTGTGCTGTGCGGAAGATGCTTGAAACCATCAAGGCTCCTGCCGGCGTGACAAGTGTTGACTTCGGAGCATGGACCGGCAAGAGACCAACTTCAGTTTGAGGTACAAGATGTCACAGTATCAAATTCACATCCTGTGAGTCCACTGGCACGAGTGGTGCATCTCGCCATTGTCTTGGACGAGTTGAGGTGAGTGTATAGTTCTCAGTATGCTCATTCTGGTATTTATCTTTGTGAAACAGAGATGTGTGTTGTATGCTCCACCTTGTCTGACCTGAAGCCAGGAACACATCTCACACTTGGAATCGAAGAGTGACAGTGTTCATTTGTATCTTTCGTAAGCATGACGCCCCTGTCTAAGAGCCGGAATGTAATGTGGTAGTTTGAAAAGGTTGAAGGTTTGATATTGCTGTCAACTGAAAGCAAATTGGAGGCCATGGGAAAAGAAGAGACCGGAGAGTCTATGCTGTACAAATTAAACACTGGTTCGTACGTTCCAGCTGTGGGATTCGGAACTGTTGCACTAGCAGAACCCCCTGAGGTGGTGAAAGATGGTATTCGCAAGGCAATTCAGGTTCGAACCAGCTCGCTTGATAATATAAATGCATTCAGAAGATTTCAGATTTCCTTGCAGTTTGATTCTTTTGGTTTCCACCGATGTGTGCCATGATTATGAAACTATTTGTAGATCTAATCAAGCTGAAATGCAGCCGTGATGACAATCGATACTGAAATACCTTCAAGCACTAACAGGGTAGTCTTCTACCTATGTGATATAACTCGTTGATTGATTCATGGATCGTGGATCACGTACTTGAACAGAAACAAAACATTACAATGAAAAACAGAATTAAGAAATTTGAGATATGTCAAATTGAATAAGAAGACCATTAAGACGAGAAGCTCATCCTGAAAATGGTTTTTTAACTTACCTTTAGATACCATAGAAAGATCAGTTGAGTATTCTCCAATTTTAGTACCAGTTCTATCTTTTAACGTTTATCACTGTTTTGTTGATATTCATTGGATTGGGCTTTTTATGCAGAGCAGATGTAGGTATTGTGCATCAATGTCTTGTCTCTGTCATAAATTTGTGAACGACAACCTTTTAAGAATGTACTCTTGTCTTTTTCTCTTCTGCTGACAGAAATGCCTTTCTAAAGTCCAATGACTGATGATGTTTACTGTCACGAAAGTTGAAAACTTGGACTGCAAGTAGCACTCAGTTAAATGCGTGTGTAGGATTTGGTCAATACGCTGAAATGCATCGACTTGATTGTACTTGTCGTAAAGTTTGACTATGCCCTGACACCTTGAAGTTCAGTAACGCTTTCTTACTATACACTGGTTCATATAATTGTAGGTTGGGTACAGGCACTTTGATACAGCAGCTTACTATGGAACTGAAGCCTTGCTGGGAGAGGTCATGTGCGAGACTTTTGAAAGCGGCACATTAAAGCGCGATGAAGTTTTCGTAACAACGAAATTGGGGATGGGCGATTGTCACAAGGATGGAGTTCTTCCAGCTCTTCAAAAGAGTCTCAGGTATGTGGAATTTATTATGAAGTTGATACGCTTTGGAAAATCCCTCTTTACCCTATCGATAAGATCAGTCCATCGGTGAAATTTTAGTTTCCTGCGTCGTGGCTGCCGAAATCGCAGAAACAAATCATACTGACACACTTTTTAATAATTTAGTTGATGGAATGAGTCCTAAACATCTTACAGATGTACATGAGTTTCATAACAACCTTAATCGGACATATATAAGTCATAGTTGGATGTCTAATATGAAGTCTTTTCACGCACCAAATCTTATTTTCAACTTTCGGTACGAGTCGTGAGGAAAACATGCCATTTTATGGAATCCTTACAAATCTAAGAGCAATATACTTGCTGTAGATTTTAGATCCTTTGAAGTTCAGTGAAGTAACACATGACGCATGAGGACTCAATTTCACGATGCACTCAAGTATTTGGAAAGGTAATTAGTCACGAATAGACACGGCAAGTTTAGCCTAATTTTTATGGAAATCATAATGCATTTTAATGGGTGTACTCACTTACGCAGAAAGTGGCGTTAACATTGAGATATAGATCAGCGGATTTTGAACAGCGTACACTCCTGAAATCTGAAGTTCCAAAATATTTAGAGAAAATTTCCGTCGCTTTCATGAGGGGATTCTATTAAAACTGTCGTTTGCTTCTAGTTACTGAATACAACTGAAATATGAAAACATGATTTGGTTCTGAAATAAGTGTTGAAGCTGGGTTTGGAAGCTTTACCAAATCTGCAAAATCTGCATTTACAGGATTGCTAGGTATTGCCAAGTTTTAAAGTTCACCGAAATGTTCATTATGTTCTTGTGTATGAGTTGATGTGCAAAGGCAATTAGTGCTACTGGAAAGTTTCACTTACAACAATGCTATTCCTTATTCTATAGTTTAAGATTGTACAAATGACATACCATCTGAACAAACCAGCACATGCCTGCTTTTCAGGGCATTGCAGATGGATTATGTGGATCTGTACCTGATACATTGGCCTCTGCGAGTAAGGAAAAATGGCAGTAATCAGAAAAATGTACGCGAGATACAACCAGAAGACTTTTTGCCGTTGGACCTCGTTGGCACGTGGGAGGCAATGGAGAAATGTTGCGACCTCGGGTTGGCTAAAGCAATCGGCGTCAGTAATTTCAGCGTGAAGAAGCTTGAAAACCTTCTACCCCACGTTAGATACGTTCCTGCTGTAAATCAGGTAACCAGGTTACAAAGTTCAGCCCTTTCACATATGCTGACACATGATTACTTTACATTACCATGCTTATGCTGTTTGTTCGTCTGTATTGCCATGATTAAAACTGTCTCTAATACAGGTGGAGATGCATCCGACACTGCGCCAGTCAAAACTCAGAGATTATTGCAGGCAAAATGGAATTCAAGTAATCGCATGGGCACCTCTGGCAGCACCGGGTATTTTTTATGGGGTCAGATCCGTCATAGAGAGTCCAATTATCCAGGACATTGCTAAGAAACATGGCAAGACTCCCGCTCAGGTATGACATCGTTATCGCTTTCCACCTTTCCTTTCACGTTATCAAGCTGAACCCATCACCAGACACGTTGTGGTGTGAACGATGTCAGGAAGAGAATTTTGACGGTAAGAGAATATGCACCATCAAATTCTCTTACCGACATCGTCCATAAGATAAGAGATTTTGTTTGTAAGATTTCTGACATGTTTTTTCATAGACTTTTCAAGACAGATGTATAGACCATTAACAGCTTGTTGACACTTTGTGGGAGTAACCGTAGTAACCTAGCATCTGAAGCTTCAGCCTGGACTATGCAGGTCGCTCTCAGATGGGGTTTAGAAAATGGTGTTTGCGTCATACCCAAGAGTTACAAGGAATCAAGGATAATTGAGAATTTTGGGTGTCAAGACTGGTGTCTTACCGAGGAAGATCATGAAAGAATCAACACTTTACCGGAAAGTCGGATGTATAAAGCCCTGAATTTTTGTAACGACACTACCAGCCCATACAAATCATATGAGGATCTATGGGACGATACTCTGTAATCCGGACGTGACTCTTGTAAGGATATGCCTACCCCCACCTCCTCCTCTTCCTCTAGACAGCTACGAAGTGCGTCCAAGTCGCAAATTCCAATGGAACCAAGCATTCCGATTTCTGACTATCGTGACAGAGGCGGTGCCACCGTCAACACATCTTACATCGAATGTGATCGAAAAGGACAAATCCCGAGTTCCAGCTTCTATCCATATCCCTGGATATACTTGATCGATGCAGAGGATGTCTCCAACTCACAATTACGACCATATCCGTGAGGTGAAAGGGAAGGCCAAAGTCACGCACTGGTTGGCAATTTGCTTCCTACTGCTGGCTTTTGACCGATAGGTCCTTCTGAATTCCTGGACAAGGTTGGAGCCTACGGGTACGGATACGGAAATGGAAACGAAGTTTTCCTCGAGCAGGTGTTGTGGAAAGCTATAAACAGATAGTACTTGCAGTTAAGTCTCACGTAGATCTCTGAAGACTTTTCAATTCATATCAAAACTGATTCCCATATTTTTGGACAATGTGAATCTCCAGATACGATACGATTAGTTAGTAGCTCACTCTTCTTCTCAAAACCCATTCCATGCATGGGGAGAAGAGAAGGTGGAAGAAGAAACCAGTGTACACAGGCCTCTACTCGTAATTAAATCTCCACCACACTAAAACCTGTAGTAATCTTAAGATTGGTCCAATGCTATTCTCTCCTGCTAACACATCAACTTCAATGCTATATTATGACTACAAAAAATAAATTGCACCTCCCATAAGTAGAACAATTGAAAGTTTGATAGTAGAGGAAAGTTGATGAACAAGTACGGTTTGAAAACTGCGTGGGAGTAACGATTTACTTAATTTAATGGAAGGAGGAATGGGTCTATTTCCCATTACTGAGGAATTAAGAGCTAGATTCCCAAAGTTGCTCTACACGCCAAGCCTTTTCGTCTCGATTTTGTATCACTTACGTTCGACATCTGCATTAAATTGCTGCGAAAAACGACACCTAATTCATGAGGTAGGCTGTTTATATTCTTCTTCATGAAGGTAACTTCTGATGTACTCAAAATAAATAGAGACGTGATAATAGATGTTGAAAAAATCTAGCGATTAAGAATGTTAGAACAAGCTCGTAGGTTTTGCAGACCTTCTTTCTCTTTCATGAGATAAAATAATTTGTTCTATTTCTCAAGAGGTTAGAAAGAAAAGAAACGTCCTTACTTAAACTTGACGCGAATTTAAATAATTAACCTTGAAATGATTTTTTTCAGCATTGTTTTGATTTTACAGAATGTAGTCTTTGAAATTATTTTTACACACACTAAAGGGATTCTGTAAATGATTCGAACTATTCAAGACATATAGAGTTAAATAAATTCTACATAAATTCTACATAAATTCATTAGTAACTGAACTGATATAAACTTCTATAAAGGCAAATATTTAATTATACTAATTTGAATGTTGGAAATAAAATAAACGCCTATTCATTGTAAAACTTAGATCTTATCAGCATTATGGTGTTGATTTCATTTACACTTTTTTCGGATAAAACTAATTTATTTAAACACTTTATTTAATAAAAAATTTAATTTTGGTCTTTTGGCACTATGATGTATAAAAATTTCAACATTTTTACTCTGCTTCGTTTAATAATAATTACCAAGCTTTAAATAAATTCTGTTCATTGATTTCTTGAACAGATACGGTATGTTCTATAATTAAATTGTGTTGACTCAATTCTACATGACGGTGTCATTAAAAAAATAAGCTGACACATCAATGAATTTAATTTATGTGAAGAAAAACCAATTCAATACTACTATGTTAAGAACCTCATTTTTTTCATCCATATATATTGCAATTATTCTTAAAAAATATATCTATGGAAAAAATATGAATAAATTAATATTTACATCAGAGATTTATATTTGAAATTCAAATTATCTATAATTTTCAGTGGATAAAAATTTATTTGAGAAATTATTTTAAATAAAAAAATTAAAAATTTTAAAGACAACTTTGAACAAGAAAATGTACAATCTGATATTATTTTTTATGCCAAATTAGTTCGAAAATAAAAATATTTAATTCTGAATATTGAAATTGAAATTTCAAGATATTTCTTGGATTGAAAAAAAATATAGATATCAATTTACAAGTAGTATTTAAAAAAATAAACCTGAAAATGATTTTTATTTAAAATTGAGGTATTATTAATATAACATCTTTACATCTTATTTCAAGACAAATGAATTTTTTTGCAAACTCAAATCCATGTAACGAGAAAAAGTTATATTTGTATTTAAAATATAAAAATTCATAACATACGTTGTTCATGCATTAAAATCTAATTTTTTTCAAAACTTAACAAGCTTGAATATGAGATAAATGATTTGTGTCTGTAAAGATGATCTCACAAGCTAAAACTTAGGAAAAAATCTTAGATTTTTCTTTTCATACAATTATGGATGTCAAACGGATTATTTTACAAAATAAATATAAGATTTTTTATAAACATGTTATTAAAATTTAGTTAAAATTTTATACAAAGATTATGATATATATATATATATATATATATATGTTGGTTTCAATATTATATCAGTTTTATATATTATAATCTAACAGACGTATTATAAATAAACAACTTAGAATATTTGCTTGATGGACCCATCAAGTTTCAATTTACCCGATTTGGATCCCACTGACGGCATGAGTTTTAATAAATGTTCTAGTATGAATATGTTCTAATTCGTGCTTTTGCGATGGTTTCGACGGCCTGCCACTGGAGTTTAACAAAACTGGATATGCTCTCGCCTGCAAGATTTTCTGACCCACCCGAATATATTGAAACTTTTGGACATTAAGATTTGCACTTGCGTTCCAAAATCAGTCTGCACAAGCACACTGAATCGGAGAAATTGGATCTGGAAACAGTGCAATGCCATTGGCATTACACCTTCCACCTCCAATAATTGTCAGTTCTTTCGTCAAACCATCAAATTTCTGCTCCAATACATCTACACACCAGACTACCACAATCAAGATTTTTGCGCACATGAATTGCTATGGAAAATTTCATCTTTGAAACAACGGTGCGTTCTTAAAGACGATTTGATGATGACGTGTACCGTACCGTGGGATCCAATCGGGTAAATTGAAACTCTTTGGGTACCATCAAGCAATTTACGTTTTGATGAGGTCACATCAAGCAAAACTCGAGATATTTGCTCGATGGGACTCCATCAAGTTTCGTTTTACCCAATGGGAACCCACGGACGGGGTGTGCCGTCGATGAGCTCTAGTAAATGTTCTAATATGAATATGTTATTGTACATGTTTTTGTATTTGTTTTTTTTAAATATGTTATTGTAACAATATATTTTAATACGTGTACTTATAAAATATGTTCTTGTTTTTCACTATCCAAGCTGCGGCTCTCTCTGATATCTACCGACCAACGCTTCTCTCGCGCGTCACTTCGAGCGAGAGCCACTTCCACCGCACACTGATTGATGCGAGACAAACTAAAAATGCACGCTCTAACGTAAATTTCTGCTCTCTCTTCTCCAGTACCATGAACATGAGATTCTGAATTACCATTGGCGACGCCCGCTGAGGGTCACTGACGATTCGTCACTCCTCGACACTCCATCCGCGGCGCATGGTCGATTTGGACCTTCTCCTTAGACGAATACTATTCCCCAACCTCCCTCCCTTTTACTTCCCCTCTCCTCTCATCTGTCACACACAGTCCTGTTTGACCACCACCTCTCTTTGTCTGGAGTTTCCGAACTTCTTCCATGAATTTCTGCATCGCAAATTGCAACTCGCTGCGGCTCGTTAGAGCTCCCGCTGATGTCGTCGCGATTGTGGACTCTCATCGTCTGTTCATACTAGAACAGTCTGACGTGTGCAGTCGTTGGGGTCACATCGCATAAAACGAAACTTGATGGGTCCCATCAAGCAAATATGTTCTTCATGGGGTACCATCAAGCAAATCTCTCTAAATAAAGCATTACATTTATCCAATTATCATAAAATTGTTATGCAAAGTCTGTAACTGAATTTACAAAATTACGAGACAAACAATACTTAAAGTGCAATCAATAATGAGAAGTTAAATTACGGTACAACATATAATTTGGATGTATATTTGATGGCTAAACGATGACACTTATTGAGTATTGATGAAAATTTAATAATTTTTTTGACATGATTGTTACTTAAACTTGAAATATGAACTATTAATTCAATTTTTATGTAAGACCCAATTGGGTACTGAATGTAAATTTTTACTTGTTACTGGTAATCAAACCGTTATTCGAGTATTGGACATTAATTCTTATGTAAATCTATTATTCAATTTTTATCCCTTAATATACGATTATACATGAAAAGGAGATTAAATATAAGCTTAAAATTTTATTTGAAGTTCTTATTTGTACACAGTTTCAACATGTAAATAATTTTCAAAATACGAATTAACATTTCACAAATTATTGAATTTATAAAAAGGTTAAATGGCTTAAAATTGTCAGATTGTTTAAAAAATAATTAACTTACAAATTTTTTGAGGAGTAAAATTCCTCTGTCTGCTTGAGGTGATAAATAGTTCTTTTATTTAGATTCAAATACTAATTCGTTTAATATTACTCAAAAGCATTACCATTGCTCGAGACTGAAGTCTTTACTTCCACGTAAACCGTCTCTCATGATCCAAGAATGTGGTCACACGGAGATGTGGGTCAAAGCTGACCTCGGCAGGGAAGTATTAGGGGCAGCCAGTTCCAAGAACTACACGTTCACACAGACTACAGATTCTGTTTGAAGAGTGCCTTCATACAGTGGGTTGACGAATAAAAAGCTGCACTCTATCGTTGACGTAGGAGATTTTGTTGTTGACGACCGCTGACAGACATGGATTTGTTGAACGTCAACAGAGGATCAACGAGATACGCAGGAGAAGATCATACATTTCTCGTGCGACTCTCCTGCCATTCCCTCGACACGTGGGTGCAAGTATGTGCTCTTGCCAAGCCAACGAGAAAGGAAAGAACCACATTTCTATACTAAATTCTCTCTCTCTCTCTCCCCCTCCCTCCCTGTCGTCGTCCTTTGTTTAACAGCTGCCTACTATGTTTAGTTTGCCACATCCCGACGTTAATGTTCATCCAATGGATGATTTATTGCGAACGTGATGTCTTCACCTTTAGCTTCAAGGAAAGCGATGGGTGAACCAGCGACCTGGCGACAAACAGAAATTTTTTAATTTCCGTGGACATATGTGATGGTCTTCACTTTCTCCTTGCCCGTGGAAGACAAGTAGAGTAAACATGAAAGAAAGAAATCTATATAAATAATGTTGACATAAGCTTTTCATCTAAGTAAATACCTGTGATTGCAAGTGATGACTTTTAGATAGGCATGACAAAGAGATATAAACATTCATAGTAAAATATTTTTTACAGATCCAATTATAACCCTGTGAAAGATATAGATACATTTCATGTTTATTATAGTCCTAGGAGTCAAGTCCATTGATGATCAATACTCCTATATGAGTGATTTCAACCAAACTTTTCACATGTTATAGTCTGATGAGTTCAATTTTTTTATTCTTCTAGTCATAGAATCATATATACGTTTTTGAACATAGATTTCTAAATGTCCTTGAAAGAGAATATGAAATGTGATACAATAATACGTAACTGAATTATCAATATCATCAGATTAGAATCTTAACTTTTTATATATTGTTTTGGACATGTCTACTTGATGGAAATGATAACCAGTGCAATCCAAAATTTGTTATATTCAGAACTTCTGTGTACTCATATGTTTGTAGGTTGTGCTGCTGTCTCGAGAGTGAACCATATACGTCGGTAGCATTGCTGGATTAGCCAATAGAAGTGTAGAGAGAGAAGACAGATTCGGACATGGGACAAAATGTACATGGTTGTGAGGATGAAAGTAAATAGAGGACTTCCAATCTAGTCTCTTGAAATTGAAGCAGTGCATCACCCAGAGGAGCTCGGAGCTCAGTCTCAACAGAAGAACGAATCTGGTTCAACATACAGGAATAACGTGGTGGAATGAGAAAGTAAGCTGCATTGTATTTACAGATACAGGGAGAACGCAAACACATAGCAGGGTGAACGACATCATTTGAGGTGAGCAAATATTGAATAATCGTCGGGAAGATAACGGCTTTTGCTGACCAAGGATGCAGTGATTTCACAATTGGTGGCTAAAACACTCAGCACTCACAAGGCCTTGTAAGCGAATCTGTCTGATCCGTTTCCAGAGAACGGTAATCTTCAGGTGAATAATGGAAAACAAAATGGTGAAGGTTTAGTTTTGGGCATACCTCGAATGCTTCATCCGCGACCGAGATTCGCAGGTTTGAGAGTAGTCAGTGGTTGTTTTCTCAGCATGCCGTTAGAATTAAAAAACTCGAAGTCCTGTGCTTACTTTCTAATCTATGAGTATCTGTGCTCAGGATCTTGTCTATTGACTTTTCTAGCCTGCTCCAAAATCATTTTCATCGAAATTTCAAATACAAGAAGGTTGACGAGTCATTCTCAACGCGTGCATGACAAGGGCCTCTCATAGAAATATTTGAGTCAAGAGTACAAAGGAAGCAAGAGCAACTGACAAAGCTTCAACTTGTAGGTGATAAACTTCATTTACCTGATCGCTCACTCATGGAGACCTTGAAACAAGATCCGATGAGGTGGATCTTCCACAGTAGATTGATGCTGGAGGACTTCCGATCGTGAATTGCAATGACTAGGACATGGATATAACCAAGCCGAGGTTAGTATAAGTGGATGACAGCCACGTAGACGCTGTCGAAGAGAGTCTCAAGCCGCAACATGGAGATAGTAATGTCAGGAAAAAATGATAGTAAGGAGGCTAGACAACTCACGGAAAACAGACTGATCGCGCAAAGGCGTACCAAACGGTTCGAGGTTCTGGGTTTAAGGCTGAACTATCATACATCTGTCTAAAACCATGGCAACAAGAACAGCCTTGATCCGGATGTCCTCGAAGCTATGGAGTTTAAGTTTGAGATCGAAACGCACTTCCCCAGATTGACTGGGCACGACATTCGGTATACGAGACGAATAGTCCGAGAAATGGACTTGAAAATTCAGCGCTCTTTTGCAGCAGGACCGTTCTTCCGAATGGATTTCGAACTACTGTGGACACCCACAATTCGACAGTCAACGAACATTAAATTGAGGAAATTCAACTGCCCGAGACAGAATATGTGGCACGCTCTTCGTGAAGCGTGCACACTAGGTTTTCCTGTCGAGCTCAAGAATCATCATCGAGCGGCCTTATTCTCAACCCAGCATCGCCTCCCAACGCGCGAGTATCATAACATCCGAATGCAAGACATCTGTGTTTCCAGCTAATAAAGGCCCTCCATAAGAGAACCATCAGGCTTCGTGCTTGGGAATGCCCAAACCCAGCCATTGAGCCATACTAGTGTCATTATATAGATTTTTATTGAGTATTGATTACTATTTGACTCAATTTTTTAAAATATATAAGTACCATCGGAACATTAAGTTGAAGTTTCAATTCCAAATTTTACTAGTAAATATTATTGTACATAAATATTATTCAACACAATGGCATTGTATTGTCTTCCAATTGTATATTAAAATTTATTTAGATACTGTATAATATATATATATATATATATATATTATTGCGATTATTCTAATTTCAGTAATTCTATTTTATTTTTTCTAAATGTCTAAAACACGCCACTTTCTTTTCAAATTCAAGTTTTTATTCCCATTCATTTCTCTTTTGCAAGACTACATAACACGAGAGAAAACAACACCTGACTAGTACTAAATTTTTGAAGCTATAATCTGTTGATGGGTTATTTTTTTTCTAATAAAGTTTATTAGAAACGAACCACAATTTATCATCATTATGTATATAATTGGTTGTGTATCGATGAAATGACAAATATTATTATAAGAACACAATAAAATATCACAAGAAAAATAAATTTGAGTCTATAAAATAATGTGTCATATATAGATATGTATATACACCATGACCATATATATATATATATATATATCTATCTATCTATCTATCTATCTATCTACCTACGTTGGTTTAAACAAATTTTTACCTCTACAAGATTAAGATGAATTTTCACAATCAAAAGTCTATCTACCAATGGCTTTGATTTGTATATTTGCCATGTCATTAGAAATTGTGATGTAGATTCTTTGGCCATAACACTTAAATTGTTTCACTCACTAAAATATTAAACATTATTATGATACCTGTTTACCATATTAGATGATATATAAATACCTGATTTTCAGAATTTATCTTCTATTTTTGAGTCATAAACAATGTGAATTCTTTTCTTTTCATTTCTTTTCTATTTGAATGAGTTTTTACTGTTGTTTGATGAAAATAATTTGAAGCTTACACTCTTGTGAGAGCAAAAGAGTAGACTTGTTAAGCTTGAAAGTTTTTCCCTCCATCATATGAATTAGAGTTGTATATAATATATCGATGAATAATAGATCTTAGCCTAAATACCTGTGAGAGAAAGAATGTAGGTTTGTAAATCTTGATTTAACTTATTACTTTCTTCATCGATCAATTGAACTAAAGTTTTTCAATCAATATTTATAAGATTCCGTAGTTTTTTTGGTATTCCAAAGGGTTGCTATTCAGGTATAAACTCTTGCTCGGAGAGCAAGATAGAAGGCTTGTTAGTCTTTTCTTGACAATGTATCACACTTGCTTAAATTGGAATAATTTCTTATCACAAGTCGATCCTATTGGCTTGATATAGTTATCTAAATAATCATTATTCATGTGTGATATTACTTCAGTAAAGTAATATCAAATAGATAAGAAAGTAATATCTTGTAGTAGTTTTTCACATGAAATTGATGCAAGTTTTGAGTGAAAGAATTGCTAAATATTATGTCATTGGAATTATGATGCTTGAGTTGTATCATAAGTATGTACACATGGAGTTATAATCAACATGTGATTTTAATCTACTAAGGTTTGTCAAGATTTAGGCTAGATTTTGATTACCTAATAACATCTAGAGACATGAAGTTATACTAATCTTAAGTCAAAATTTCAAAGGTGCCGATGATACATCTTGAGTAAAGTGATAAGAACTGCATGAAGATAAGTATTGATATAGCGTAAATTCATTTATTATTTTACAATTGAAATGATATCAAACTATAGAATAAAATCTTAACACGTTATACAAAAAGTGAGTGAGAGAATATACTTATACATGGAATTGATTCTTTAGTAATTCTTTAGATTGTGTTAGTCGGCATGATTTTATTTTTGTACGAAAATAACAAACTCACGTTTTGTATAAGAGAGCAACGATGTGAGTTCATATAATCTCCTTTGCAAGAATTTTTTGTTTGCAGAAAGTTTGATTTCTTAGATTTCATGGTTATGATATTTTAGGTGTTATAGATTAGAAATATACATAGTAAACTCCGATATTATTAGAGCTTATTACCTTGTAGGCCTTGATTCGATAATTCTTACTGTTTTGTCACCAATTGGTGTAATAATCCACTAAAGGCTAAAACTGCATTATAGTGGTAGAAAGGTCGAACCCACAGGGAGAGAGGAACACACAGGGTACAAAGTGTCACATTTAACAGACTATTGAGGAGTTTGAATTCTCAGGCGACTGTCACTCCCAGAAATACTGCATGTGTTCACTTGGAGCTCACTCGGAGGTCGCGCAGTGCAGCGTAACACACACACACACACACACACACCTGAAACTAAAGAAACACAACCCAGAGATCGGTTAGGACCTCTACTCAAGATTTCAGGGGGAAAGTCTCTCGCGAGCACTCGGCGAAGCTGCGGTTAATGACTCCCAACTCCGGCTTTTACAACCCTTCCGCTAGCTTTCTGCTAGCGTAGGGAACCCGGATTGGACTTCCTACTTCGGATCGAAGTCACTCATACGCGGTGAACAACACTTTCAACTCACAAAACGGGCAGAGAACACAGGTCCGCACGGAAGGACTCACTGAGAAACGTTTCAGTAACACACCATAACAGTCTATTGAAGAGTTTGAATTCTTAGGCACTTGTCATTCCCAGAAATACTACAGGGGTTACCCTGAAGGCACCTGCTGCAGCGTAACCTGAATTTACAACCAAGTCTTACACGAAGAAGCAAAACTTCACTTTGGCATTCAGGGGAAAAATCCCGAAGGAGTACAATCAGGAACAAACACTCGAAGGTGTAGGGGCGAAACTATTCAAGTATCTAACTAGTCACTGGCTCTGAGCATCGGCAATCACCCGCAGGTGTAGATCCGAACTACTCAAGTCTCTAACCAATGTACTAGCTCTGAACATTCGGCCAAAGGCCTTCAGCTACGCAATGCGGATCGCTAAGGTGTAGCTCCTCGTGCGTGGTGACAGAACTAAGTACACAAACATGCAGAGAAAATGAGTTCCTGATCTGCACTTCCGAAACTAGAAAAATCCCAAGGCAAGACGCCTTGAACTACTTTATACCTTCTAAGTCCTAACTAGCACTACACTGCACTATGCTACGCGCCTGCACGGAACCACGCTACACTACACTCCGCAGAACCTGTGCTTTGCCTCCTGCGCGACGGACTGCCGCGCACTAACTCCCTACCCTGCCAATCCTCAGCTCGACTGCGCAGTCCCAAACGCCGCAACACCGCGGAAACCTCCGTCTCAAGGGTGGCCATGGTGTCCCGTGACTTCGACAGAAAAGAGTCTAACTTCTTCGCCACTCGCCGCCGACTCCGACTGTCACCTGTCAACAACCCGGCTGCACGAAGCTCTAACTCACGCAATGTGAGTTTCTCATGCGCCGCCACTTCCCAGTGGGCGTAGCCCCTGAGACAATGGGTGACTCGCCTCACCATCTCTTCCTTCGTGCGATCTGCCGCCCGCCGGCGACCGTCTTCAACTTCAACCAACTGCAATTCGGCCTCCGCACGCTGTGCTCTCAATTCCCCGCACTCGGACTGCAGTCTGCGGATTAATTCCTCATCCGCCTGCCGTGCGAGCTGACCCTACTCTAACAACCGTGTCTGTCGCACGAGCTCCCCTGACAACATTCGATTATGAGCCTGCTCAAAATCCAGCTCCTCTGTGAGCTTCGCCTTCTCCTTGGCGAACTCTTCCAGCTTCTCGTCCTTCACCTTGTCGAAGTGTTTATACAACTTCTTATTGAGGTTGTATTGACCCCACAAGCACTCATGCTTCTCCCGCAGATCCTTAAGTTCTTGATCCACACGGGCCAGCAACTTGCTGATGTGGACTTTAGTGCGAGTTCGCCTACGCACTAACTCGACGTAGGACCCAGGCTGGCGAGGGTACGCGTACTTCTCCATCTTACGATCCAGGTACCTCAGCAGAGGTACTACCTGCTCACAGAGCGCCGCCGTCGGCGCGCCTACCATTTCCTCCTCCTCCTCCTCGGTGGATCCCGATCCCGACAGTGATTCCGTGGATCCTCCTTCTTCGTCATCCTCCGAATTGAGGATTTCGGTCGCCATTGAATGCGTCGGCGACTGGCCTGTGCGGGGCTGCGAGATGTCTGCGTGCTTTGCCGCCGCTGGCACTCATGCAGCCTCGCTGCTCCCTGCTAAAATGTGTAAGGCGGTGGGTGAATGCGGCCGTGCCGTGAATGCCGCCGCTACTGTAACCTCCTCGCCGCCGGCGTCTACCGCCGAAGGCGATCGTGCGGAATGTACCTGCGCGGAGTGTAATTGTGCATCGCGCGCACGAATTTCACCCTGCTGACAGTCAATCCGCTCCACCGATCGGTCCTCCTCCACCCTTAGGTCCTGCGCCAGGGATGCGTCCGGCCTACGCGTAGGCGCAATTCCCGGCGCTTCTTCCGCCGAAGGCGTCTACCGCCGAAGGCGGTTGAGCCGAAGACGGCCCGCCCGATGTCCCTTGGCCCGAAGGCCCTTCCACTGAAGGCGCACCTTCCGGCGGATTTCCCGCCGGCTCTCTGTTTGTAACTCGCTGGCCCTGGCGCCGAAGGCGCATATCCCGGCGATCTCACCGCCGGAGGGCCGTGCCCCGAAGGCCCTTGAACCGAGGGCGGATCTTCCGCCGGCTCCTTCCCCTTCCTGCGTTGCACCGGGGGTGAGTCCTGCCTATGCGTATGCGAACTTTCTCTGCCTATGCGTAGGCACAAGTCTACGTCCGCAAGGAGTCGCCTATCCACAGGGAGTCGCCTATGCGTAGGCGGCACACTCATCCGCGCCGCACGTGGTAGCTCCTGACCCGAAGGTCGTCTCTCCTCCGCCGAAGGCATAGGGTGGTCTACTCACCCCTCGGCCGTCCTCGTAGTCCCATCCTTCTCCGGGGACGGACTTCCCTTCTCTGTGGCGATCGTCGCCGTTTCCGCGCTGCTGGCCGGTAACAAAAGCCTGCGCGCCTTCTGCTTCGGCCGGCTGCAGATCTCGTGCAGTGGCCGCTTCCGGGTGAGAGCAACCGATTCTTGATGTTGCTCTTTCTCCGGTTCCTCTCTCCATCTCCGCTTCCGCGGCACTCGCGCTGCGGATGTGTCTCTCCCCGCATCCTGTTGATCCGGTGGAGTGGAAGTCGGTGATTACTTCGTTATCCCGCACATACCTCCCGGGATGGTCGATTGACAATGGCGGAAATCGAGCACGCTCGGCCGCGGTTAAACAATTTATCGATCGGTAAAAGTTTATCAAGAAGGGGGAGAGGTGATTGAGCGTTTCTCCCCGCTCCTCAAACGCATGCTGTCGCATCACCCTATGCAGGATACGCGACCAGTGAACTCGAGCTCCAGCCAATGTGAGCTCCACGAAGGACACTTGCCACAACGTGATGTACGTAGTGCGGTGCGGCTGCAACAGTTGCAGCAGCGCCATCGCTACGGTCTTGCGGAAACAATCTTTGTAGTCCCGGGTCCTGTACCCGTTCTTGGAAACCTCTCCCGCTTGAACAATTCCACAAATGAGGCTTCATCCGCCTTCGTTACCTTAACGCTCTCACTGTCGAACAGGAGGTACCCGTCCTCACCTGCACACCTCCCCAATGCCTGTCCCCAATCGCGGACAGTCCATCGATCTACGTGCGGACGGAGTCCGCGCGTAGGTTGTCGTTCCTCGTCCAGCCATTCGCGCACCATGTCTGCGCACACGTAATTCCATCCACACAGCAAGAATTCAAGTTTCCTTGCAATTAGCCGGTCCTCAAAAGCACGCAATCCATTTTGCGGGAGCTTGAGTGGCACCATCCGCAGCTTCACCGATGTCGACATTGCCTTCTTGAAATTGGTTTGCGCACCTCTCTCTCTGCTATGCCCGAGCCTCTTGCTCGCGGTTCTGTTTCCTCTGCAAACTCTAATCTCTCTCAATTCCAAATGTCGCGCACTCAGTTCTCTACCTTCCACCGGTTAACTCTCCGCGCGGTGGTGTCTAGAACGTCTCTCAGCTAGAAGGTGGACGCTCGCAGCTCGCACAAGAAATTGAAATCGCAAATTCAAGAATGGTGCGTCCTCTGTCCGCTCGCAGGGGATCATGGTCGGCTTTCGGTCGTGAAAGCCGAATCACTTGATGACTGCGCCGGCTCCGAGGTATAACGGCATTCTCTCTCACGCGCGGCTATGCTCGCGCAGCGCCGAAGGTGGATTTCTCGCCGACGCGCTACATTCCTCCGTACTTCAACTTGGCTAGTCCCGCTCCGCCGAAGGCATTCGTCCGCGCATAGGACAAAAGCCGAACTCCCTTCTGCGTAGGCGGAATCCCCGGCGGAGTTTCCGCCGGCGCCGAACTTCATCTGCCTGTGCGTAGGCGCTCGCCTATGCGTAGGCGAAATCCGTCCGCACACGAGACGCTCGTCCGCGCAGGTCCCTTGCCGTAGGCGCAGCGCCGAAGGCGGCTGTGCCGAAGGCGTTGACCGCGGTCAACGGACTCCGTCCAGTCTGTCCATCTCTCTCGCCTCTCCGTTGGTGCTCTTGTCTCCGAAATCCCGACCGGCCGAAGGCGCACTCGTCCGTTCCGTCCGTACGGATTTTGCTACTCTGTTGGGTCCTCACCTAACCGTGATGCGCTGGTGCCGAAGGCGCCGTACAAGTTCCAACCCCGAAGGCGGATTTCTAGGGCCGAAGGCGGACTTCCCGCCGACGCCGAAGCGCCTATGCGTAGGCGGTCTCCGTTCGCCTATGCGTAGGTGCAAGTCCTCCCCGCCTATGCTTAGGCGGCATTCTCGGCGGACCCCCCGCCGACGTCAAACCCTATTTCGCCTATGCGTAGGCGAACTTCCCTCGCCTATGCGTAGACGAAGGTCTTCGTATCTTTCGACCGTCACAACTCCCTGAGTCCTGATCCGTTTCAGGCGTTCTTGGGCTCGTTAGAACGAGCGTGTCGAGCTCTTTCTAACGAGACCCTAACCAAGTCAAGGCGTTTGGGAATTGCATAGATTCTGAGGGATTCCTCTAGCGCCAAAGGCGTAGCGCCGAAGGCGGATTATGCGCCTTGCGCCAAAGGGGTCCTCCTTCAGAGCCCGTCGTTTAGGGCGGCGCCTGTTCCAGACATTACGCCCAACTCCTGGATTCTACGAGATTCTCCGAGATCATCCAGTTTCACTCTATTTTAATGTACCGATGGCTATTTACACTGCTGCCGTGGTACAGTTTTCCAAAAATGTTTTAAATTCCGCAAAAATACCAAAAGTGGGTTACCACAGTTGGTCCAATTTTTTTCATACTACCTTGGATATGGCTTTTTGTGAAGATTTCTATGCATGGAAGAAGCGTACAGTTTGCCAAATTGAATTTTTCTCCAACTTAGAACTTCATCTATTTACTTCATAACAGTGTTGTTATGGAATAAGGGGTGAACATATACCCGTTCGGAATATATGTTTGAGACTTGTGGGGCAGCCACAAGCTGGAGCAACAACATGTGCCAATATAAAGCGTCCTTGATTTTTGCCGATTTGCTCACAACCTCTTCAAGACTCAATCCAAGGTATAGTCTAGACAAAATTGAATTTTTTTGTTATAAAAAAATATGATATGGCAGCAAAGAATGGAAATATAAATAAATATAAATAAATTGAAGTGAATGTAGTTTCAATTGTTGATACAAACTCAAGTTGGAATTTAACCCTTACTAGCTAAATCTGGGTTTACTAGATTTGGGGTTTATATTACCCACTACATAGGAGTGCGAGAAGTAGCTCGCCCAAAACAATATTATAGTTCTTAGTAAGATCTCATGATCATGTGTAAGTAGTCTTGAAGAGTAGAATCACTTATATGTTGGAGTCTTGTCTTGTGTTTGTGTGCATATGTTTCATTGTGTTTTTTTTGTGTTTGAGTTTGAAATTTTTTTATTACAATTGATATCAGAGGTTAAGTTATTCATGTCCATATATAGCAGGTTGTAAAATCTTAAACCTGTTTCCGATTGCGACAGGTTCAAGATTTAGTGTAAGATTATACAACCGGTTGTCAATTGCGACAACAATTTCAATGAATGTTATGTCAATGATTCTAACTAAGATGATTCTTATGATGTAGCTATTTTGATATGAAACAACTTTGCCCATTGAAAATCTTCTTTGTGTATTCACTTGAAATATATGAGATTCATTGTCAAGGAAATTTTTGCACATCACATTACTTTATTGCGACATTTGTTTATGAGTTTGCAGCTTTTTTGCTTCTTATTTTGAGATTTTATAAGAAACATGTACATTGTGTGGAATATTTTTTTTGAAAAAATTTCTTGATATGATACTGCTAAACACTTGCTGCAATCCAACACTATTCATTTTAGTCGATGGAATTTCTCATGACGGCACTGCAGTCCGCAATTTCATATTTTAGCATTAGGGTTTGGAGAGAAGTTCACTTGAAGATGAAAATATAAACTCAGAAGATGAGAGATACCAACAATGATTCTTCACTCCTTTATATAGTTCTCACCAACAAGTACCACCATTCATACCACTTCTAATGAATAGATGACGTGGCAGATAATACTAACAAGGACACGGATTGCTGACGGGACGCTACCAACTAACACACTAACTTACACACTCAATCCTTGCCTAAAAAGCGTGGCGTTGTCAACTAACATACTTACTCTCTTATTATCGAGCGTGCGGATCGCTGACGTGGCAGTGTGTCTAGTGGACGCTAAAATATCTATATCAACATTTAGAGTAAGCTGTATTTTAGTTTTAATCAACTAAAGATTGTTACACATATGTCCCAATACAATCTCTGGGCTAAGTACAATCAAATGTAGGTATTTTTTTCCAACGGGCTGCATGTATCTAACAAGCAAGCAGAGCCACTTCCAACGAAACTCCTTAAATGTTTGCAAATTCTTTTTAATGAGAGTTTGAAACTTTCACCCTTTCAACGATATACCCACAGATGCAATTTTTTGATAATAAAAAAATTTTCAAAATTATATAGGAAGATAAAACCACAAGTTCATATTTCGGTAGTTGGAACGAGCTATCCCGACGATTGAACCAAAGATAATGAACAAAGGGAGACAAAAAGCTTGACTTGAGCTTCAAAATATCAATGTCAAGGTGTACATGGCAATTTTTATTAGAAGGCTTGATTTCGAATTGAATTTTGTCATGACAATCATTTATAGATTTTCATAGTATCATTTCAGCCTCATGGCTAAAGTACTTTTGTCATTACTTCCAATATAGTTGCCAACTATTGGATTAGAAAATCTTGTTTTGGAACATGGAATCAGTGAGATGCAAGGTTGTTGTGGGCCCCATCGAGTAAAATAAACCGAGTTGGATTCCAGCAAGTGTTTTGCGTTCCCCGATATTCCATAAAGTAATTTTCTTATCTTTTGTGAACATGATTGAATCTGCAATGATTAAGACGTGGCTGGAGTGCACACAAAGTTACACAAAAAATACGCGCAGAAAGAATTAAAAGCGATCAATCGGCAAAATACAGTGGAATATAAGTGAAAATTTGTAGATGTGCATAGTTATATTTTTCATGTTTCAAACCTCATCATCCCGTGAACGTAGTCCGGCAAAGTCAAACCATATATATGTTCGTGTCTGCTTATATATACGCTTTTTTGTGTTTGCATGTGGAGATTATCGGTTGTATCAGTTGATATAGGGCATTCTTCATCCTACAAAAGTTTTCAAATTTTAGCTTCAAGATTAACATTTTGAATGAAACAATATTTAACCAACAATTAACATAATTCAAACTTTGAAAATAATTATTGAAGTAACATAACCATTCTAACCAGTAATATCAATAAGTTGGAAATGTGGGGAGATATTCCTCAATCTAGGTTATATGTAAATCTATATAAACAATTTTATTCAAGTAGATCTTAAATTATATATATTCTATATGTACTTGAAAATCAACACATCTCCTATTCATTTCAATCTATATTTTGTAAGTACTAATTTTCTTATTCATCCATTTGATTCCGTGAGTCATTAATATAAAACTAATTTCAGTTAGTTTGAATTCTTTTCAACCAAAAGGTCACTGAAATTTAGTTATTTTGCATTTATAAGATTTTGAAGTAGTTGAGAACTGAACAAGATTGTATCAAAGTTATACATCTCTATACAAGTATAATGCATTGTGATCGGAACCAGGAATTTAAGGTTGAAGTCGATTATATGTCAACGATACCTCAGACTTGCATGTAGTAATGATCAATATCATTTTACATAGATGCCATATATATAGTATTATACATATTTATAATACTTTTATTTTTTTGTATTATTATTATTTTTTGAAATAAAAAAATTTGTCAGAATAATTTTATATCATAGTTTGATATAAATGCTTTCATATTCGCATGTTTTCCAAACTGCTATCTTTTTTGCTATATTATTTAATTTCATATAACAAAAAGCATAGCACTTTTGAAAACATCACTGGATCATCGAGAGTAAAAAATTCATCACATTTGTTACGTGCTATAACACTTAGAGATAGCATAGAAAATGATCATGATGATTATTCATGTGTCAGGAAGGTAGAAAGTAAAAAAGAGCAATGCATTGAATAAGATAAGATTAGCTTTTTTATCTCGGAGGCCAACGTTTGGACGTAAAAGAAGTGTTGCGGTTTAAGGCTACTTTCCACGAACAAACGGCGTTCAGATTGCCCTGTCCAAAATGGAATTCCTCCAAAGTCGTGGTCTGGAACAGACCGGCCGCCGACAACTGCAGTCAGCAGAATCCCTTTCGAAAGATGAGGAGAAAGCCTGACTGCATCTGCTACTCCTACGTGAAGATCTCTTCTTCCGTAAAGTTTCATAGCTGGTACTTCGATAGACGCCGGTCTGAGCCCCAGCCCCACCCATCTAAGATACAGGAACTGTTGCCTGCATTTTGTCCAGTCTACAATATCTGATGGCAATTGTCAGAAAGTCCAGTCATTCTTTCTTCTTACCAGTTACTTTTACCACCTTCTAGTTTCCTTCATTTTCAGTGCGAAATAACGTTCAGAATTTTCGTACATGAAAACGATTGCTATTGTAGTAGTAATAGCTGTATAGATAGAACCATATTGTCAACGAACTGGACTTCCAAGTTCATCATGTTGCCTATTACGTAAAATAGGCAAGCATATGGCACTTTAAGCACAGAGATCATACAACATCCTGATCAGACCAAGTTCATATTCAGCTCATTTTCTTATAATTACACAAGACTATAGTCACACAAAGTGAACAAAAGTTTCTAAGTCATGTTTGTTTGACGGATTTAAAAAGTGTTTTAGCCTATTTATCATATCGTAAGGACGAAAGCAACCTTTTTTGTGCTATATAATTTTTATTCTTTAAGTCGTAGTTTTTGCTTATAGACCTTTGCTTCCAAGAGCTGTGCTTATTTCAGAGAGAATTTGGGGTTGTAGACTTCAAGTATTACAATCATTGTAGATATTCTGAAGGACTCAAAGATATGGCTTCATGTGTTGTTATTTGACAGTCCTAAATGCATTGACGTTAGTTCTTGTCAGAGACGATGCGGAACAACCCACCTTAAGGGCGAAATGGTAATTTTTCGGAGATACAAGTGAGTTCGGTGCGTGGCATCATACCAGGCGATGGTAAAAGACCGACTCCTTTGCAGGTCGTATTTCTGTTGAGTCCACTTTCCGCAATACACGGCCAGATGCAGTGGACTCTATCCGGCACTAAAAGAATCAGCAACTCGCTGGGGTACAATATTTCACAATTCTCCATCCTGACGGAAATTAGTCAGTTAATCATTCCTCCACTACAAAATTCTGAAATTTCGTGTTTCGTGACATCCAATCTCGATATACCATGAGTCGATGAGTGGCTGAATGCTGGAGCGCTTACAAGGGAGCAGCAACTGGCACCTGGTCACAGTCGATTCTCCGCACATTATTCATACGACGGATGCGTGAGTGAAGTCCAAACGGGCCCGACTAAGTAAACAATTTAAAGCGTGTGAGCTTGTCGGTGTGGTGAGCCCACACAACTACCAGCGTGGCCGGCTTGTTAGTGATCATTAGTCCATCGAGTAGATTCAGTAGGTGAGACCACTGCACAATTTACAAAAGTAGCCGCCTCCATCAATGGAAGTTGCGGTGGTGCAATCTCTTGGAGAGGCTCTGCGCATATCCAAATTTATGAGACCAACTGGAAATGATGTCCATATCTTCATCAACTTTTCCAGTCAGAAGTCCTTCATTCACTCACGGATTGTGCACTTCTGTGGGTTGTTTATGTGCAATAGTCATCTAGATCATCATGAGATTCTCCACGAAAATTGAGAACGTAGCAACTTAAGAGCCGTCCGCTCTTAAGTTGCTCTGTCGACAGGCTCGTCCAGTCTGGCTGGATGGTTGTTCCCGCGTGGACCCTCTTCACAACCAACTAAATTTGCTCGCCGCCTATAACAAAGCTTTTGGCACGGCAGATCAGCACTGGCTGTGTTGGCCAGAGTCGGAATGATTCAGGGACGCACTGCCATTCTGCGAATTTCTTAGAGGTCGTCGGAGACTCTTGTGCATGTGAAGGAGTCGTACAAGCTAGCGCCAGAGTTGCTAACTTCGATGTCAGGTGTAAGCGAGAATCATTGTACAGACTTGAATATGCCGTGGTCAACCGGACAAATTGGAGCTGCTTTGGAATTCATGCCGCGGTACAGGAAGTCGATGCATTAGTACGAAGTTCTCGTGCATGGTTTGCACCAATCAGCCTCCCAAACCTTCTTTTTTCACGTCCGCAATGCGTCAGATGTCATACCCGCCGCTTTCGCGATTCTCTTCCAGCTTGAGGAGTACTGTCCAGCCGCACGGATCTCTCCTTTGACCCGGGTGTTTTGGCTGGTACATCCTGTCAAAAGCGAAACCCTCGCGCGAGGGAAAGAGGTTCGGAGATCTGAATGGTAAGCAGATTTCAAAGACTGTGGATTGAGAAGGTACGCACTACAGATACTTAACAGTATTCCCATAGTCCGAGCTAAGACTTCACAACCGTAAAGCAATCTCCATGACAAACTTCGCCGCATGCAGGAAAGACTTGCTTTGAGTGGTACTCTGACGCGGACATCAGAGAGAATACCGTAGCCATAGAGATAGTTGATAATCCCCTCAATCAGCTGGTAAAAAAAATAATTGTAATATAGTACGTGTGACATAATAATTTGACGAGGACAAAAATGTAATATTGATTTAAATGGACCGAGTTTCCACATTGACAGTTCATTGATGTAGTTTAACTTCAAACAACTGGAACGGGGAAATAATATATAAAACTCTATGCCGCCGTACTATTTGCACGAGGCGGCTACAAGGAGTGTAATATTGCCGATTGGCTGATGGTGCAACGCGTAGTCCCCAGACATGAGTATGAGGATCTTCATAAATTGGACAAGGTAGCGCTTGACCTTTCAAACAGGTATCAGCCCGATCCTCCGTCGCTGATACACTCTCACGCAGCTCATGGGCTGCCAGAGCACAGCGGCCCGTATAGATTGCCGAGCACAGGTCCGAGGCAGGAGGCAGAATCGCTGTAAACGCCGAGGTTCCTACTTTGAGCCCGCGGAAGAGGAAATGGCAGCGCTGCTGTGCCCAAGGCCCACGCCATTCTTGGGAGCCAAGCCTCTCCCCGCTTTTGCCTCGACATGCTCTTGTTCCGTGCACAAGAGCCAAAGGCTCGTGGTTCGTTGTCAAGGAGGTCACGACAACAGCAACCCACTCAGTGGACTCAGAGCATCGGTAGATAAAGCCACAAAGAATCCTGTCACTGACGATGACGTTCTTGTAAGTCAATTCGAGAGCCAGGCCGAGAAGCAGTCCGTGTTAGGAGCTGTTCCGAACTCCAACTCCATGTATGCCCGGCCAGAGCGGGAGAGACGGGCGGAGACTGTATCGCGATCATTTGGTAGTATATTCGCATTGGATGGAGCTGCACCAGAGGTCATCAACGGGCGACTGGTGAGACACAATGTGCATAAATGCAATTAAGTAAAAAAGCATGTGGAATTTGTCATCAGCTTCAAGTGATGCGATCACGTACAGGACTCGCATGGTATGCTTATCCACTAGTTATCTCCGTCTGTCATTTCAAATTGCGCATGTAATATAGAATTCCTCATCTACACTGCATACAATGGACTGTATAAGGGATGTGAGATGGACTTCGGAACAACTCATTCTATAATCAAACAGTTGAAACCCTCCAGCTTAGTTTGTTCGGCTGGGAATCGAAGAGGCAAGCGCTTCGATGGGTAACGATTCTGACTTGTCAATGTATCCTTCCAGGCAATGCTTGGATTTGTGTGGGCTCTCAGCGCCGAGAAATGGACCGGTCTGACCGTGATTGAGCAGATCTACAACCCAACTACCTCTGGCCTAGTCTTCTTCGTTGGAGCAGTTCAGGTTTTTACTTATGCCTCCATGATCCCAATTATGAATGGAGAAACGACTGATGCTCGAAGCTGGGGTCCCTTCAATGCCCGAGCGGAGCGCTGGAACGGGCGTCTCGCTATGATCGGCTTTGCTGCTTTGATCGTCGACGAGATGATTCGGCAGGGAGCCCTCATTCACTGATTCAAAGCCGGATGTCCATGCGGACTTTGTATAGAAAACATGCCGTTTAGTCGTTATGGTCCTTATCGCAGTCCACAAACAGCTCAGAGATGTTTTTAGCTCTTGGGCAGGTGAGGATGATGTACGCCTCTCCATCTCAAGTCCGTGATTGTATAAGAGTACGTGCAGTGTATTCGTGAAGGTGAGTGTTACTTGACTAGCAAATGTCAATCTTTTATACCAGTCCAAGGAAAGTGTAAATAGTGGTAAAGGATTTAGTGCACACACAATCTCAGAAGGCATTTGACGGCCCACCAAATATTTATGCAAACCTTCCATCTATGTATGATATTTCAGTGTTGGCCACGGACATTCATATCAATGACGAAGATTTAGAATCTTCTATTTAAAAGTTTTATAACTGTCAACTGTAAAGTATATTAGCTAAACTTGGATTTCGAATTAGTAACGTTACAATATTAATTAAGATTATAAAACAAGAAAAGAAGAAATAAATAACACATAGATAATTAAAATTTGTAAACTATTTTTTTAACAAAGAAAATCTAAATCAATCATGATTGAAATTCCCCATGAATGAGAAGTTACATTCGAATTATGTGTGGTACGAATGGAGTACATTTCTGACCTTTAAAATACTTTCAGTGGAATAAACAGTGCCTCGTTTATATTCTGAGCAATCTACCCCACGTCGTACCTCTTCATTGAGACTCGTGTTGTACTTTACTCTGTTCTACATTCCTGGTAGGTGGCGTAATGTCCAAGTCAAATACTCCAAACTGGACATTCACGATCATTTGTTCTTCAGTCAGCGAATTAAGCAAACATGAGAAAGCTATACATTACTTATATATACTGTATACAAAGCTTTCCGGGGTATATAAGAAGCTTATGGTACATGAAAATAAGAATAGTGTGCTGCTGCAATAAAGTACCCCGAGTTATAATGTGCATTGCCATTCTGTTATTGTGTAAATCTACTATCTTTCTCAACAGTAGATCGTTGTCACAACTTCTATTTATGCATCATTACAAGTCACCATAAGTCAGCCTACCGTGAGTACAGACAGCAGAAGATCATCTATGACAATAAGCATTTCCATCGCTCATTTTACACCCTCATCAGTGAGCAACCTACGTGAAGCAGAACATACAATACTAGCATTCACGCCTTGGTTAAATTTTGTTTCAGTGGTCACGTAGGTTTCACGACATTTTTTGAAATACTTATGAGGTATTTTTTTTACTCATGTTTTTTCGAAATCAATCTTTGATAATTTTTTCATTGTAAACAAGTCCGTTGATAGTTATTATCATCTGTCATACTATGGTATATGCTTTACTTTGTTATATTCATCATTTAAAATTCGGATCAAACGATGTTACAAACGATCAAAGTAATACCTTGAGGAAAGATGAAATAAAATATATAATAATAATCTTTTCCAAGATTCTTTGGTAAATCCTTTATATTTTTCTCAAAATGCTTTCATTTTTTAGCATATTCTCAACCAAAATGTTCAACTTAGTAACGCATAAATTCCAATAAATCACATTATTCTTCAACCAGATAGTCTTAGCACGGATATTTGGTATGAATATATCTACAAAATCATGGAAAGTCAATTCTGACTTACCATGACTTTGTAGATATATCTATTCATGGAGATAAGTAGAATCCATCTCTTTATAGTACATGAAGTCTTGAAACTCTCCATGAATATTTATTACAGCATGACTGATGAAATATTTGATTAAACTGTTTTAAGCTCTTAAGATTTAGTCGAGTATGAGCTATTCATTTTTAGGCTGTTTAACTTTTTACAATATTCAATTGCCATACTTTTCAGAATTTATTACACTAAAAATATGATGATTATCAATGATTGATAATACATGAAATATGCAAATATACAAATTCAGTTCTTAAATCATGGGGATTGTTTAAGGTGACACCGGATTTTTTTTTTTTTAAAACCTGTTAATATGTGTGGCATCTGTGTCGGCAGTTCCCATACTTAGGTTATTTCTATCCAAACTTTTCAGTACATGGATATAAAATTGATAGTTTACAGAAGAGAAAGTATAGATGGAGATGTGGTGTTCAACTTAATTGAAAGAAAATAAAATACTAGTCCATATTCCATAATCTAATAAGGTTAACACTTTTGTTTCCAAACTTGAGAACCTTCTTTTAGCTATGAACAACGTGAGCAGCAATTGAGTATCTTAAAATAAAGCTTCAATGATAAATCATGACTATGGAAAACGCGTTTTTTGTGGATGTAGTTATCACGAAAGATACGCATTGAAATTAATATATGATTTGAAATCGAAATTTGAGATGTTAATAAACATCATCAAGTCTTTTCTAACGCTGATGGCTAACCTTCAATATCTTATCAACTAATGGCACTTGTGTTTAATATATAAGAAAATTTACATATTCAATTCATCAACATAAACAATACGCTTCCATCTAACTTGTAGTTTCAATGCTTTCAAACCTAATATTAAAAGAGTTTTCAGAGCACATAACAAGTGCATTGAAATGTTACATGGACCTTAACACTGATCATTTATACATGATTTAGTCAGGTGATAATACTATATTATATCATTATACCTGAAAGATAATGAATATTATGACTACTCGAGATAAATTGGAAATGTTATTGACACGAGATTACAGTTTTGCTAGAATCAAATATAATGGAACATTAACTGTCTCAGGAATCAAAGGTGAACACTATTGGATTCAGTAAGTTATCTCAAGATGTACACAGGAAAAGTTTATAGTAGTAAAACTGAAACTCCAAGAATTTCAATGGTGGAATTGGATGAGCGAGAAGAGAATTTTGATGATTGGACATGTAGAGAGTAAAGACCAGATTCTCAATCTAGGTGTTAAAACTATGAAAACTATGTCTATTTTGTAAGCTAATCGGATTCTACAAGTTATGGAAAAATAATCTACAACGATATATTTCTGACTTGGTTATGTGAAGAGTTATAAACCTTGATAGTAAACATCAAGTTTTAAGTTTTAAATTGAAGGATACAGGTGGGTAAGTTCGTTTACTGAAATATTTAAATTGGGCTAAACTAAAAGCCAAAATCTACAAGTTTCAGATCATCATAGAGATACAATCCATTTGAAAGCATATTTTCAATTGTGTATTTTATAAATTTTATTACATTTTTTTCTCAGCTCTCTACTTGTTTATTCTTAAATTTTCATAATTCTTTTTCCTTCTTAAGTATTTATTGAGCAGGCTGTTCTGACATGCGTTCAGGAGTCACCGTGGTGTCATGGATAAATGTCCTAGTGCTAACTGCTCCGAGTGTTATAAGAAGAAGACAATGCCAGACTGGTGCATTCAAGTCTGCTCCATCAATCTCTGTTGATTGTGCTTTACAGCGCAAAGACTCCAGACAGAGCCCAGCATAGTCGCAGAAGGGGGAAGCCGAGCCTCCAAGAACGTTTTTCCTTTGTAAGGTTATTAATATACGATAACCATCTCACTGGTTACACATGTTCATGACAATCCTGCTGATATATCGTTGTATATTTGATATCAGTCTCTAGTTCACAGGTATCGGGTGGTGAAATCTGTTCCTCTTTTCAATCCCTGCCGGAAGTGTGGTAGTTAACCAACCACATGTCTGCACATAGCAATTAACGGCCTTGGATTTAGAAATTTTTGTTGTAAAGTTGTCTTCACGTATCATGGACGGTCGCGATAGTTTCGTGGCACGAGGCCGAGAAGACTTTACGAATCATGAGTATTGGTCTCAATTGTTATCGCATGAATATCTACGCCATTGGACATATATAGGGCGGAGACTCTCATGATGGAAACTGTTTGCTATCTAAGAGTATAATAACATGTACCACATGCACACAAGTTGTTTGTGACGAAATTGCAAGAAGGCTACAAAACCATGGAAGATCTACGAACATCATTCAAGCTCAGGCCGGGAGTAGAAGGAGTAAGTAGAAATCGGACCAACTTCGAAAACTTATGGCTTCTCGGATATCCATCTTGGGCTAGGAGTGAGTCTTCCTTCGTAAGGGGATCTTCATAGCCTTCTGAAAACCCACACAGTTGTTTCCTGGACCCCCGTCCCGAGATATCGATACTGATGTACAGATAAACGGATTTCAGACCAGCCGCAGCGCTTGTCCTTAATTGGTTCTAGAGCCCGCCAAGTGTTCGAAGCTCTTCTCGGATTTGGACTTACGCGTTTCTACAAGAGTTGTACGAAAGCAGGGCAACTGCGAGTTTAAATATCAGACGAAAGCGAGGCGTAGGGAGCAGAGGAGATTTCGCAGAAGTGGACAGAATCCAATTCTTGGAGAAAGAGCTGCTCAGGCTTTCATGTCAATGTAAGTTGGCTCATGATGACAAATGTCTCGTGCATGGCAGACACAAACTTTTCGCTGCCTGCGCTCTTCAGTTGTAAAATGTTACACATGTCGTACTCGACACTTGGTTTAATTATATTCTAAAGTAATCTGTACGGCATAGAGGCTGCGCCCGAGCCTGGACCTTCCTTCGACTTCGTCTTCTCTCGTGTTCTTTGTGATGGTTAGGACGTCGTGCTTTACGCAAATACGTCGACCCTTGTCTTGTGTCGAGGCAGATATATCCTCAAGAGCACCAGCAGATATGGCCAATGGCGTCCGTTCCAGGCTTCTATCTTGGAAGTTCCCAGAGGAAAAACATAGGTCGATGTTTACTGATAGTTGACTTCGGTTTCACATCTTCTAAGAGTTGGGAATTTTAGCGCAACTCAGCAGTAACCCGAGGATTACTTCTTATACTCAAGTGTTCTTACGGGTGTGACCATGCGACACGCTTGCTGCATTAAACAAAAACGTCATCTTGCATCTGAAAGATCGGAATAAGTTGTTGAATGATTAGATATTCCCATGATGAGACCACCCTTTCCAGAGTACGGCATGTGTGATGCTATGACAATAAGGCTCCGGTATTCCTCATTTATTTTCCCGCATTAAGAATACTCACATCTTAAATGTAATATGATACCATTTCTATGGCATCCAAAGCCCTTATCCTCTCTAATGCAGGAAACGGGTAGGAATACTTCCCTGCCCATCAAGCCGGTTATTTTGTAACACACATTCAGCACTCATTCCGAAGATAGAATTTCGATGTCAGTTGATATGGGTGTAAATATGTAGTCTGCTTACAAGCGAATGTGTATTTTCTTTTGTGTAGTCTCATTCACGATTCAACATATACCCAGCCATGGTATAGTTGAGACGCCTGTTTTGCCATCATACGTGAACGTGTGCAGTATGGAGTGGGAAGGCGAATATACACTTTATTTATGGAGAATCCGTGTGTGCTTATTTATGAGTGTGGAGAAATTTCCTTGTTTCTGTTGGAGATTAAGTGATGGTTAACATTCGTTGAATTAATGAGCAAATAAATGACATTGTTATCATCTAGATTGCAGAGATTTTCATTTACTGAAAGTTAACCGCAGAGCATGTATTGAACTTGACTGCGATCTTAGATAAGCTTCAACAATACAAACTATAAGGGAACATCAACAACATGATTCTTCTAAGAGACATTCAAGTTTATTGATCATATGATCAATAGCAAAAACATACATAAGATTTGAAACAATAATTAACTATTTATAACAAACCCTTTTATAGAGAATGCAACATTTTTTGCAAAAATGCATCTCCGTTAAAGATGTGTCTAGCTATTTATTAGAAATGTGTGCTTTCTTACGGGCTGGTTAGCATTAAATGCTAGGTTCATAAGGACTCAGAAAGTACAAAAAGTCTTCCAAGTGACAAACATCTTTTTGAGTAAATCCATACTCTAATGAATGTATATTGATAAATCTTTTGACATGCATATTGTAACAATTGACTACATAATCTGTTGTCAGTTTATGCAAAATAATTTACCTGTAGCACACAAGTCAAGAGAAGTTTATGTTAAGCTTGCAGTAACTCACCCTCTAGAAATTTTTGTTGGTTTGAGTGTAGAAACAAAGATAGAAACTGATCATGTGTAAGCAAGTAAATATATATAAAAAAGGATTCTAAACCAAATCTATGAACTATTTTCATGATTTGTCAATAGATCTATTATAAGGCCCATTGTTATATGTATGAAGTAAAAGTAAAATTAACCAAAGATTTATCCATGGTTAGCTTAGTTATGAATAAGTCTAACTAATTATGACTAAATCTAGCTACGATGTCTATATTTGATAAAATATCTAGATTATCATAATTCTAGAAAATTTGAATAAGGAATATTATTTTATTTTCTATTAAAGTCTAGATTCTAAATAAAAAATACTTTGATTGTATGTTAGTTTTGATTGGTTTGACTAAATAAAACAAATTTTATTCCTTAGACTACGTCTAATATTGATTTAGTGGTAAATGAAAAGTCTAGAAATTGAAAGGTATTAAATGTCACATCACCACCTCAACCTAGGGACAAACAAACTTCTAGTAAGTTTAGATCGACCGATGACATGTTGTCATGTAATTAAAATTAGTCAAACATAGAGAAGTTTATCTTAATAAAAGTAAGTTAGATGATAAATATCACTTATTTTTATGGTAATTTCCCAAATAGTATAAGTGTCATAACCCACCAAAGGCTAAAACTGCAGTATAGCAGCAAAAAGGTCGAACCCACAAGGACAGATGCAACACACAGAGTACAAAGTGTCACTTTTAACATACTATTGAAGAGTTTGAATTCTCAGGCGACTGTCACTCCCAGAGATACTACAAGTGCTCAACTCGGAGGTCACTCGGAGGACGCACAGTGCAGCGTAATTCACTCAACACACACCTGAAACTATAGAAACACAACTTTGAGGTCGGTTAGGACCTCTACTTAAAATTTCAGGGGGAAAGTCTTTCACGAGTACATTCAGCGGATCTGCAAGTAGTGACTCCCAACTCCGGCTTTTACAACCCTTCCACTAGTTTCTGCTAGCGCAGGGCACCCGGTTTGGACTCCCTACTTCGGATGCGGTATCTTCGTCAAACCGAAGTCAATCACACGCGGTGAACAACACACTCAACTCACCAAACGCGCAGAGAATACATGTCCGAACTGAGAAACTCAACTGAGAAAAGATCTAGTAGCACACCATAACAGTCTATTGACGAGTTTGAATTCTCAGGCATTAATCATTCCCGAAAATACCATAGAGGTTTGCCCCGAGGGCGCATGCTGCAGCGTAACCTGAATTACAACCAAGGCTTACTCGAAGTAACAAAACTTCACTTTGGCATTCAGGGGAAACATCCCGAAGGAGTACAATCGGGAACAATCACCCGAAGGTGTAGGGACGAACTGTTCAAGTATCTAACCCGATACTAGCTCTAAGCATTCAGCAATCACCCGCAGGTGTAGATCCAAACTGCTCAAGTATCTAACCAGTACACTAGCTCTGAACATTCGGCCGAAGGCCTTCAGCTACAAAATGCGGTATCTTCGTCAAGCTGTAGCTCCTCTTGCGCGGTGACAGAACTAAGGACACAAACACGCAGAGAAAATGAGTTCCTGATCTGCACTTCCGAAACTGGAAGAATCCCAAGGCAAGACGCCTTGAACTACTTTATACCTTCTAAGTCCTAACTAACACTCTACGCCTGCACTACACTACGCTACGCTTCAGCACACTGCAGCTCATCTACTTTGCCTTCTGCGCGACGGACTTCCGCGCGCTAACTCCCTACTTGACCAATCTTTAGCTCGACTGCGCAATCCCAGCCGCCGCAGCACCGTAGTCACCTCCGCCTCGAGGTTTGCCATGGCGTCCCGCGACCTTGACAGATACGCATCTAGCTTCTTAGCCACTCGCCGCCGGCTCCGACTGTCACCCGACATCAAACCCGCCGCACGAAGCTCTAACTCACGCAATGTGAGTTTCTCCTGCGCAGCCACTTCCCTGAAGGTGTAACCTATGAGACAGTGGTTGACTCGCTTCAACAACTCTTCCTTCGTGCGATCTGCCTCCCGCCGGCGATCGTCTTCAACTACCACCAACTGCAACTCTGCCTCCGCACGCTGCGCTCTCAATTCGCCGCACTCCGATTGCAGTTTGCGGATTAAGTCTTCATCCGCCTGGGGTGCGAGCTGACACTGCTCTAGCAACCGTGTCTACCGCACGAGCTCCTCTAACAAAATTTGATTCTGAGTCTGCTCAGAATGCAGCTCATCCGCGAGCTTCGCTTTCTCCTTGGCGAACTCCTTCTTCGCCTCCTCGAACTTCTCATCGCGCGTCTTGTCGACGACCTTCTGCAGCTTCCGCGAAAGAGCAATGTGGCCACGCAGGGCCTCGTTCTTCAATTGCAGATCCTTCATGTCCCCATCCAAGCGTGCCAACAACTTGCTAATTGACTTTAGTGCGAGTCCGCCTGCGCACTAATTCGACGTAGGACCCAGGTCTGCGTACTTCGTCACCTTGCGATCGAGATACCTCAACAGAGGTACCACCTGCTCGCATAGTGCCGCCGTCGGCGTGCCTTTCCCCGATTGCTCCTCCTCCTCGTCCGATCCCGATTCTTCTTCTCAGTCATCCTCCGAATCGAGGATTTCGGTCGCCACGGAATTTCCTGGCGATTCTCAGGAGTTGGGCTGCGTAGCGTCTGCTTCTGCTGCTGCTGCCGCCGCACTGCTCCCTGCCAAAATGTCTAAGGCGGTGGGGGATCCTGTCTTCAACAGACTCGCACCGCCCGCCCGATCTGTCACTACCAACGCCGCAGCGCCGAAGGCGGCTATGCTGAAGGCACACGTGCCTCCTCCTTCTCCTTGTTGTCTTGCTCCTCTGATGGGTCTTTCGCCGAAGGTGCTTCCGCCGAAGGCGGCTCACCCGAAGTCCGTTGGGCCGAAGACCCTTGAGCCGAAGGCGCGTCTTCCGACGGTTCTTCCGCCGAAGGCGCTTGCCTCAAAGGCCCTTGAGCCGAAGGCGTATCTTCCTCCGACTCCTTTCCCTTCCTCCGCAGCGCCGAAGGCTCCAGCTCCGAAGTCGAGTCCGTGAACGGTACTTGCGCGGAACACCTATCCGCCGCCGGCACGTTCGTCGGTGCCGCATGTCGTCTCTCCTGGTCCGAAGGCCGTCTTGCTTCCGCCGAAGGCGTCCGTGCCTTCGGCGTAGGGAGGTCCGCTGACCCCTCTGCAGTCAGTGTGTTCCCATCCTCCTCCGAGGATGGTGACTCCTTCTCTCCTGCGGCACGCCCCGTCTCCGCGCTACTTGCAGGCAACACGAGCCTGCGCGCTTTCTGCTTCGGCCGACTGCAAAGCTCGTGCAATGGCCGCTTCCGTTTGAGAGCAACCGAATCGCGATGTTGGCCCTTCTCTGCTTCTCCTATCTATCTCCGCTTCCGCAGCACTCGCGCTGCGAGCGATTCTCCTTCCGCTCTCGGTTGGGCTGGTGGCTTTGAGGCAGGAGTCTCTTCCTCGTCAGTGTCAACCTCGACGTCCTTCACATACCGCCCGGGATTGCTGCGTGACAACAATGGAAACTGAACTCGCTCGGTCGCGGTTAGACAACCCATCGACCAATAGAAATTAATCAAGAAGGGAGAGAGGTGATTGATCGATCCCCTTCTCCTCAAACGCATGCTGCTGCGTTATCTTCCATAGGATACGAGCCTAGTGAATTGAAGCTCCGATCAACGCCAGCTCCACGAATGTCACCTGCCAAGAAGTGATGCAGGTGGTCCTGTGCGGCTACAAGAGCTGGAGAAGCGCTACCGCGACATTTCTGCGATAGCGATCCTTGTAGTCCCGGATCTTGTACCCGTTCTTGCTGGACTTGCTGCTCTTGAAAAGGGCCGCGAAAGAGATCTACTCCTCCTTCGTGACCTTGATGCTCTCGCTGTCGAAGAGGAGATACCCGTCCTCTCCCGCACATCTCCCCAACACTTGTTCCCAGTCCGCGATGACCCATCGCTCTACGTGCGGTCGAAATCCGCGCGTAGGTTGGTCTCTCTCCTTCTGCCACTCGCGCACCATGTCCTGGCACACGTTATTTTACCCCCATAGGAGGAAATTGAGCTTCACCGCAGTCAGCTCGTGCTGGAAAGCGCGCAGTCCAATCTGCGGAAGCTTCAGCGGAATCATCCGCAGCTGTGTTGCTTTCAACATCGCGTTCTTGAGATTGCACTGCGCAAACTCTCCTCTGCTATGCCCAAGCTTCGTGCACACGGATGCGATCCCTCTGCGAGCTCCACACTCACTCAATTCCCACGGTTGCGCACTCAATTGTCTCTCTGCCTTGCGAGTCTCTGCGCATCGCCTTCTCCTCTGCTTTCTTTCTACCAACTTGCGTGCGCGCGCAGCTCTCGCGAGAAATCAAAAATGCAATTTCAAGAATGAGTCGCATGCCTTCGGCTCACAAGATTTCATCGTCAACACTTGGCGTGAAGATCGACCCACTTGATGGCTGCGCCGGCTTGGAGGTGTAACGGCCCCCCTTTCGCACGCTTGGCTTCACCCTCCGCCGTTGTGCGGGCTCCCACGCTCAAAAATTGAATTCGATTTCTACCATCGTACGTTGACTTGTTCGCGCAGTGCCGAAGGCGTATCGCCGAAGACGTGGCGGCGAAGACCTTCGCCTCTGGCCGACTCGCATCTCTGTCCTTCTTCGCACCGCCGAAGGCGCTTCGCTGTAGGCGTTCAGCCGAAGGCAGACTCCTTTCGCCGAAGGCGTATCCTTGAAGACGTCCGTCGACGTAGGTGCATCGCCGAAGGCGCTTGGGCCGAAGGCGTTGACCGCAGTCAACGGGTCTTGTTCTTTTTGTTGATCCCTCTTGTCCCCATTGAAGGCGCTTTTGCCGCAGGAGTTCCGTTCCGCCGAAAGCGCACGTGTCCGTACCGCCGAAGGCGGACCATACGGAGTTGCTTGCCCCGAAGGCGTTGACCTAATCTTGATGCGCTGGCGCCGAAGGCGCTCGTACGAAGGAGTTCACCCCCGAAGGCATTGACCTAGGGCCGAAGGCAGCTGTGCCGTCGATCTAGCCCTTCCGCCGAAGTCGCTCCCTCTCAGTATCTTCCGACGATTGTAACTCCTTGATCCCTCATCCGTTTCAAGCGTTCTTGGGCTCGTTAGAACGAGCGCGTCAAGTTCTTTCCAACAAGACCCTAATCAAGTCAAGGCGTTATAAATTGAATAATGTCTGAGGGATTTCCCCAGCGCCGAGGACGTATTCTCCTCCTTGCGCCAAAGAGGATTCTCTTTAGAATCGGTCGTTCGGGCCGGGGCGCCTGTCCCGGACATTGCGCCCAACTCGATGATTCTCGATGATTCTACGAGACCCGCGATTATCCATTTTCACTCTATTTAAATGTACCGATTACTATTTACACTACTGATGCGGTACTGTTTTCCAAAAATGTTTTTAATTCCGCACAAAAACAAAAAGTGGGTTACCACAATAAGTATGAGATAGAGACTAGCGTCTTACACAACTTTGGAAGTTCATTGTTTGAAAACTTATTTCATTAATAGAAACTTGAGTTTATTCTCATCTTTGAGTGTTGATGAGTGTTTGACCTTGAATGATGAGAAAAGTTTGTGTAAACGAGTATTCAAAATACAAACATGTTGAAAATTATTCCCTTCTGAAATCATGATGATCTATCATTTGAATAAAAGTTTAGTGAGAGTCAACCTTGAGGTCACATGACACTATCATGATATATGATGATAGTTAAAATTCCTTGTTATTCATTTTTCAAATGTGATAGGTTGTTAAATTCAAACTATGATTTTAAAATAGATAATTTGAAAATATTATTCAAAATGTCATTTGGATACATTTTCTGGTATAACGGATATATTTTATATGTAAAAAATTTGATAATGTGTATCATATTCATTATTATTATTTTTTTATAAAAAAGATTGTTACAACTTGAGATTATATCAATTATTCAATAATATTATGGAAAAAAATTTCAAAATAATGTAACATGAAATTGAATAAATTTTTTTAAAAGAATTGTAATATCGATTTACAAAGTGAAATGAAAATTTAGATTCATGCCATTATCATGAGAAAAAAATCCAATGAATTCAAATAGATTCAAATAATTCGAGAAAAAAATTTATAGTTGTAATAAATTTCTTTTTTTAGATTCAAATATTAAAAGATTGAATATGTGGGTCATTATTTTAAACTACATTCACTGAATAAGTTTAACTTTAGTTTAATATTTAATTTAATATTTAGTTTAACTTTAAGTTTAATTTTGTGTTATTGAAATTTTTGATCAAATTTCTTCAATATTAACAGACTAATTTGTTTAACTTATAAAGTTTAATTTAATCAAATTTATCCACAACAATCTTACTTTGATACATATTTTGAAAAGCGTAATCTTCATAATCTATATAATAACTCTACAAAAGTATATAGAACATAACATAGATCCATTCTTAAAATAAAATTTAACCTTTTTCAAAAAATCATAAAAATAATTTGATAATAAAATCCAATTGTGCTTCTCATGCAATACATATACAGAATCATATGTTTGGCAATACAATTAGAGACAAAAAGATAAAAGATCACACAAGAAAAAAACGTTTGATCACTCATGTACATTATCGCGAAAACCATTTATAATGTTCAAGGAGACAAAATTTAGTTCATTGTAAGTAAACAGTAACCATCTTGTGGACCGTCAACTTGATTTCAATCATCTATTCTCACCAACACACTGTCATCAACAGGGGTTCACCCTAACTATTATTTAACCTCTAACACATGTCAGGGAACGATAATTTTTTTATACTTATATATTAACTTTGCTACATTCTAGAAGTTAACCAAAAGAATAACTTTGGTCAATATTTTAGCGGGATTGAATTTACCGTCAATCTTGATTACTTCAATCTTCTTATTAGAAGCAACAGATTTAAAATGCATAAAATGATATATAATGTTGATGGATTTTATTTTGTCGTCCATCAATTTATTTGCAGCAAGATATAATGCACTTTGGGTAACACATTGAAAATTGACAACCTCCAAATCCATACTCATCAATAATAAGCCTATCTAGTCAAATAGCTTCCTTTGCTGCCACCACATACTCAGTTTCCGTTGTAGATTGAACTACATACATCTGGAAGATAGATGCCAAACTAATACATACATCAAATAGTGTAAACCCATATTCCGTTGTAGATTTTCTCTGATTAAGATCTTGTTCATAGTTAAAATCAACATAATCTAACAAAATTATGACAATATCTAATTAATTATCAAAACATAAACCACAATCTCTAAAACTCTTTAAATATCTGAAAATCTTGTTCATTGCTTCTCAATCCATCTTTTTAAAATTTGACATGTAACTGCTCAATCTCCGTAAATCTAAAACAATTTTAGGGTCTTTTGCACACCATTAAATACATAAGACTCGTCACAATTTTGTCATAGGAAACACATGACATCTTTCAGTTCTCAATGGCATCAATTGACTCAATATACTTTGCATTTTTCTAACACTATTGAATTGAGCTTCTTCAAAATAACATTTTGCTGTGAAATATGAACTGTAATAAGATAACAAGTAACACTCTACTCTTTGTATACTTATATGTATATTCCTGCCATTATCAATATGTAAATATCTCACCTTGTGTTAAGTTTGAGTTTCAACTTGGGCTCTTCAACTTTTGAAAGTTGTAAACACATCATATTTGTGTATAACAAAATAAATTCACACAAAATTTGACTTATCATTACTAAATGATTAAGAATAAAACTTTCCAGAGATTGAGACTTTAGATAGCATTCCACGTCATGATGTATTCAAGGTCTTTTGTATCTAACATCTTAAAAATAATCAATTTGTTTTACTTATGAGGTATAAATTAACTTCAATCAATATACGTTGAACTCTATTAACTATTCAAATCTTTACAAATTCATTACCTTCAATCTTAGAAGGTTGATCATAAGCCATTAAAACTCTACTGATACTAAACAAGTTTTAAAAAACTCTCTAAGGTAACTGATAAGCATTCATACATTAATAAAAAACTTTGATGAATTACACAGAGCATACGTTTGATATCATAGTTTATCTTCTAACAAGTTATCCTCCTCAAGATCAAATTCTTGAACCACAATGGTTAATGAAGATCATCATCATTGATCTTCACACGGTTGTTTTTTGTATCGTGTCCATCCACCACATCATAATATTCCTCTCTAGGAATTTATTACTAGATTTAGATTTATTTTTAGATCCCAAATATTTATATCATTATAATTCCATGAATGTGAATAACCTCAAGTCACATTTAGTGTCGTACCGAAAGAAGAGGATGAAAAAGATGACAACATCATCTTTTATTGTAAATCATGAGTAACTGGAGTTCTTACAACCTCGTTGTAAGTGATTTTTTTTGTATCATAATGAAGCAAGATAATGATTGATAAGATGTAAGCAATGAACTTAGACCATAAAGAACTTTTCTTTCCAAGATTACGAAAATTAATGAGAAGATCATCAAATGCATTGATGTGATCTTTAATCTATGTTCCAAAAATTTCCATCGAGGCTCATCAACTTCAAGTAAACATACAAGCTGTTTGAAAATTCTATACGATGAAATTTTCATTGAAGAGCCTCAAACAGAAGAGTACATATTTCATACTCATACACTTGCTAAAAGACCAAAGGTTGCAAATGAAGTATGACAATACTCATAGCTTGTCCCTTGATGTCTCTCAAACTATTCTCATTGTAGTTGAAAGGTTTTTACTTTTACATCTTGGCTATGCCCATGACTTTCAACTTGCCTTTCACTTTTCTTATTCAAAACAGATTGTCATAATGTTCGTCATATTTCATTATGATGTATTAAGTTACTCGAAACTTAGGAACATCATCTCGTTTCGTTGAATACTTGAAGCTGTACTATGATCTCCGGGCTAAATATTACTAAGATATACCTCAAATGACTTTGTGAAAGCTCATCATGATTATAGTGAATAAAGATCTTTTAGCTTGACTATGTTTTGAACGACCTCTCACACAAACTTTTCATTCATTATCTAATTACAAATACTCATTGATACTCGAAAAGAAAAATTGTAACTCAAACTTAAATTGATGAAACAATTCTCACACAATGAAATTTCAAACTTGTTGGAGAGACTTTTTTCCACATTTTTTATTTATATTATTTGAAAAATTATCAAATAATAATTATGCTTTAAGTTACTTTTATTAAAATCAATCCAAGTATGTTAATCTAATTTTCAATACATGACAACATGCCATTGGTCGATACAAACCTTCTAGAAGCTTTTCTATCCCTAGATTGAGATGTCAACATGTTATTTGATAGCTTCAAAATTCAAGAACCTCTATTTGTTACGAAATCAACTTTAAACTTAATTTATTAATAAAATTTTCATCTTTAGTTACAATTATCAAAACTAACATGTAATCAAAATCTTTTGTCTTTAGAATCTAAACTTTGATAGAAGATAAAATGGAAGTGCTCTTTCAAACCTTTTAGAATTACATTAATTATTTTGCCAACTATAAACATGATAGCTAAACTAAGTCGTAACTAGGTAGACTTAGTTACAAATTTAAGATAACCATGATAAATTCATTAGTTAATTCTATTAGCCTTCATTCATACAATAATAAATCTTAGATTTAACTTCAAACAAAGATTTCACTACGCACTCAGATTGAAAAAATCTGATCTGCGATGAAATGATTTCAACTTCTTGTGATTGATTGAATCAAAGTGTTGTACTTCTAACTTCTTGATGTTATAAGTAAAGTATCTCCTCATCTTGTCAACTATAAAAGTATCAAAGTACTTACAAAGTAATTTTTTTCTAGCATTTTCATATCTAATTGCATCAAAAATCATCATTTAATCATCTTTGTTGAATGACTTCAAGTTCTTAGTTTCAATTTATTTTTTGTGGTACTTTTTGTGCAACTGTTAAGTCCGCTCTACTCGTATCATGGCCATAGCTTGAGCTTCCTTTAATTCAATCAATAGATGCTTACAAGATTTGATGTTCTCTTGTCTTGTTTAAATTTTGCGGGATTGGTATGAAAATAGTCAAGTCAAATTATATAAGAAATTTTGACTCATTTTTATACATCATTCAAAAATCTGACTATAAAGTAGATATCTTCATGTTGTCTCTTACTCTCACAAGATAGCGTGTAGTTTGTTGTTCCATTTTTTTTTGCTTCTATACACGTCTATATTCTTTGTCAACATCATACAAAAATATGTAATTGGTATTCTCTGCCACTTCATCATCATTGACTTTGTAAAGAAAAAACGTCTTGGTGAAAAAATGCTCTATCATGGTTCAAATTATATTTCTCACAAATTTTACTCCTCTATCCAATACCAACTCTAAAGAACCGCCAAATATAATTATAATTTTCATAATATATATAATCATTCAAAAATCTACCTACTTTCTTCTCATTAGTAGATTTAAATGATATAATCTTTACTCATTTGATAACATAATCAATGGTTATCACAATAAACTTATTTTTGCAAAGAGTAAGATTCAAAGAACCTATAAAATATATGCTTTATTTTTCAAAAGTACATAAAATTGAAATTGATATCAAAGGAACAATTATTATTGATTTCTTAGTAAGAATTTGACACATATCACAACTCTTGCAAAATTTCATATAATCTTTGAAAATATACTTCTAATGATAATCAACATCAAGTATCTTATAAACAATTACTTTCACTACAAATTTTTTTCTCATATTGATGCTTCATGAAATTCTTTCATGACTTGTAATGATTTTACTTTCCAAATACTCTTTGTAGAAGTCTGTCAGCTCCTTGAATGCATACCTTGAAGAAACTTTTCTGTAGAGATGAACTTCTAAATCTCTTTGTACTCCTTTGTTACGGTCATCATCGCAATCTTGACCAACAATGCTTCATTTGAAAATGTATCATCCATCATTTGCTCTTTTTTCTCATCGTATGCTCGAGATATCAAATCAACATTAGCATGCTTTTGTTACGTCAATCCTATATAGTATAATCAATGTTGGAATTCAACTTAAGTTTTGAGTTAATACCTTGTTAATAAACTACAATTACTTCTCATATTAGCTCTTGGGTATTTACACCTGTGGTAACCCACTTTTTGTTTTTTGTCGGAACTAAAACATTTTTGAATAGTAAGTACCGCGGCAGCAGCTGTAAATAGTAATCCGTACGCGAAACCAGAGTAAAAAGAGGATCGAGGACAGTCAAGTGGTTTTGGGCTTAGGCCACAGTGGGACGCTTGGGACGGAACGGGCGGTTCATGCTGCAGGATCCGCTTCGAGCACCTTCGGCGGTAGATCACTCATAACTTTTTCAATTCGTAACACTTTGAGTTGCTTCGGGTCTTGTTGGAAAGAGCTCGACGCGCTGGTTCTAACGAGCCCAAGAACTTGTGAAACGGATGAGAGGTCACTGAGTTATGAGTGTCGGAAATTACTGATGGGGGGCCTTCGGCGGTAGAGCGACTTTGGCGGTACGCCTTTGGCGGAAGAACCGCCGGAAGATGCGCCTTCGGCGGTAGACACCTTCGGGTCAACGCCTTCGGCGATGCGGAAAAGTGCATTCGGCGGAAGAGTGAATCCCTCATAACTTTCTCAATTCGCAACGCCTCGACTTGGTTAGGGTCTCGTTGGAAAGAGCTTGACGCGTTGATTCTAACGAGCCTAAGAACGGCACGAACGGATGAGGACTTTGGGAGTTATGAAGGTCGCAAGATATTTAGCTTCTCGCCTACGAGTAGGCGAGGAAAGTTTGTCCTATGCGCGGACCAGAGAAGTCCGCCTACGCACAAGCGCTTCGGCGTCGGCGGGAAATCCGCCTTCGGCCCTAGAAATGCGCCTTCGGGGTTGGAACTTGTACGGCGCCTTCGGCGCCAGCGCAACAGCGCGGACGGACGCGGACGCCTACGAGTAGGCGGCTTACGACGCGGACGCGGACGCCTACGAGTGCATAGGCAAACGCCTTCGGCGGAAGAGTAAAACCATCATAACTTTCTCAATTCTTAACGGTTTGACTTAGTTAGGGTTTTGTTGGAAAGAGCTCGACGCGCTGGTTCTAACGAGCCAAAAAACGTTTCGAACGAAGCAAGGATCTGTGAGTTATGAGCGACGGGTGTGATTGTTATAGATAGGCGACTCCATGCGGACGGGAGACTGCCTGCGCGTAGGCGAGCGCCTACGCATAGGCGAGACTCACCTCCGGTGCAGCGCAGGAAAGGAAAGGAGCCGGCGGAAGATCCGCCTTCGGCTCAAGGGACTTCGGTGCCACATGGCAGAAGATTCCCGATGGCGAAAGTTGGCGGGATTATGTCAAGTGTGGGACGCAGAACGGCGGGGCCCATATCTTTGCGATGGACGGTCGGATGGATCTGAAATTTTGTGGGGCTGTTGATCTCGGCCGGCCACGCATGCGTGCAAATTTTTAGCCTCAGATCTTGGATGAAAAGGCGCTGGCGGCTCTGTACAGTAGGCTTAGGATTCAGATTTAGGGTTAGGGTTAGATTTAGGTTGTAAGTTAGAGGGGAAGGCAACCGCCGACTCCTCAGGTGTAGGATCTGTTGCGGCTCGCACCATGGCATAGTGCAGTGTAGTGCTAGTTAGGACTTAGAAGGTATAAAGTAGTTCAAGGTGTCTTGCCTTGTGATCTTTCCCAACATCAGAAGTGCAGATCAGGAACTCATTTTCTCTGCGTGTTTGTGTCCTTAGTTCTGTCACCACGCAAGAGGAGCTACAACTTGGCGTTCCGCATTGCGTAGCTGAAGGCCTTCGGCCGAATGTTCAGAGCTAGTACATTGGTTAGAGACTTGAGTAGTTCGGATCTACACCTGCAGGTGATTGCCGATGCTCAGAGCCAGTGACTAGTTAGATACTTGAATAGTTTTGCCCCTACACCTTCGAGTGTTTGTTTCTGATTGTACTCCTTCGGGATTTTTCCCCTGAATGCCAAAGTGAAGTTTTGCTACTTCGTGTAAGCCTTGGTTGTAAATTCAGGTTACGCTGCAGCAGGTGCCTTTGGGGTAACCCCTGTAGTATTTCTGGGAATGACAAGTGCCTAAGAATTCAAACTCTTCAATAGACTGTTATGGTGTGGTACTGGAATGTTTCTCAGTGAGTCCTTCTGTGCGGACCTGTGTTCTCTGCGCTTTTTGTGAGTTGAGAGTGTTGTTCACCGCGTATGAGTGACTTCGATCCGAAGTAGGCAGTCCAAACCGGGTTTCCTACGCTAGCAGCAAGCTAGTGGAAGTGTTGTAAAAGCCGGAGTTGGGAGTCACTACCCGCAGCTTCGCTGAGTGTACTCTTGAGAGACCTTCTCCCTGAAATCTTGAGTAGAGGTCCTAACGGATCTTTGGGTTGTGTTTCTGTAGTTTCAGGTGTGTGTGTGTGTGTGTGTGTGTGTGTTACGCTGCACTGTGCGACCTCCGAGTGCGCTCCGAGTGGACACTTGCAGTATTTCTAGGAGTGACAGTCGCCTGAGAATTCAAACTCCTCAATAGTCTGTTAAACGTGACACTTTGTACTCTGTGTGTTCCTCTGTCCCTGTGGGTTCGACCTTTCTACCACTATATTGCAGTTTTAGCCTTTAGTGGGTTATTACAACACCCCACTTTATCTTTCTATGTGTGCCTCCTAAATTTTGACATGATCATTTGAAGAATCCTGTGATGATAATTTTTTTTATCAGAAGTTAACATATAAGTGTCAATTTCTAAGAAACCTCCATTATTTTTGTAGACTTTCCATAACTATCAGTTAATCTATCCAAGTATGTTATGTTATCTACTCCTCCTATCAATGTAATCTTCATCTGATGATTTTTTTATCCTATACGAAGGTAGTTCTTGTGACAACGATCACAAATTTTGCATTAACACAACCAAAAATGTTTTACATTTGAGTCTCTAATAGCGAATACCCTTGGGACCGCACAAGTAGGTATTCGGTATTAGAGGTTATTATCTAGCAAAGGTAATGCTTGGAAAGCTATTCGCGGCCATGGTAACGCTTTGAGAGGCAAATGGGCCTCAAAATTCACGATGCTAGGACATCTGCTCGGTAGTGCACGGACCCACTCGTAGAATCGACCACATTTCCACCACGGCATCTTCCCCATTGGAACATTTGCTCTGCCGTTCCATCTGCTCCGTTGGGCATCTTTTCCGCCGGGGCATTTTCTTTGTCGCTCCTGCTTCACAAAGTCCTCGGAGCATCATGTCTCTGAAAATGCCTATCTACACTATGATGACAGACAAGCAGAGGATTGATTTTGTCAAACAGAAATAGAATGAGCCGTGTATGACGCACGCATACCTCATTTCTTGGGCAGAGAAGCACCTAGACATGAAAGTCAGCCAATCGATCATCTCAAAGACACTGGCAAGATCGGCAGAGCTCCTTGCCAAGGGAGACAATCCTACAGATGCAAAGTGACAGATAGTTGTATAGTATCCGCTAATGAAAGAGGCACTTTACGAGTGGTTCATTGCTTACCAAGCTCAAGTGAACATGAGCGGTGAGCTGCTGAAAGCTCAAGTAGCCAAATTCCTCAATGAACTGTATCCACAAGCGGAGTGGTTCAAATTTTTTAACAGATGTCTCGGGAAGTTCAAGGCTTGCTACAGAATCAAGTGCTTTCACCGATTCAGAGAAAGTGGCTCTGTTGACATGAGTGTTGTCGATCATGCTCTTCCTTGACTTTGTGAACTACTTGACCCACTTTCATGTACATACATCTACAACATGGATGAAATGGGACTTTTCTTCTGCATGCTTGTAAGCCCAATTGAAAAACGGAAGTCATTGTTTGCTTTTTGCTTCAAAACAAGCTAACATTTGCTCTTGCTTTTGTAGGCGTACAACTTATTGGCAACAAAGCAATTGGAGGGACGTAAGTCACAAAAGAAGCGGATAACACTTGTAGTCTGCTGCAACGGCGACGGTAATGACAAGTTGCCACTCTCGATCATCGGAAAGTTTTAGAATCCGCGGTGCTTCAAGAACTTGGACATGAAGAACCTCGGCTGCATGTACCGTTGGAACTTGAAGGCATGGATGACCCAGGTCATTTTACTCCAGTGGATCAAGTGGTTTGAGCTCCAAATGGCAGAGAGGAAATTCCTGCTCATCCTTAACAACTGTAGTGCTCATATTTCTGTGGACAAGCTCCCTGTGTAACACAATCGTTAGGTACCTTCTACCAAACACAACGTCAAAAATCCAGCCTTGCAATGCAGGTATAACTTTAAACTTAAAATTTTATTATCACCGTTAGTTCAACAAGAAAATCCTTCTGCGTCTGGATTCAAACATTCTGAATCAAAAAAAAATTCACATTCTTGAAGGCATCCAAATGGCCGTTGCTGCATGGACTTCGGACATCAAGCCGAAAACAATTTCCAACTGCTTTCACCACTGTCAAATCCGTTTGGAGAACATCGGACTGCCTCCAGTACGGAAGACATGGTAGAGCCACCAGCTGAAGTCATCAGTGAACTAGAGAGCCAAATTCGTTGGTTCCGCTATGAGAATCCTTTGAACATTCAAAACCCTTTGAACTATCCTGATAAAGAAATTGTGACGTACACGCCGACCGAGGAGAAGATCGTTGCAAACCTGAAGCAGCATAATGAAGAGCTTCCAAAAATTCAAAAATGCAATTGATGAGTGATCACATCAATAGAGCTTATCATACATTTTGATTTTTCTTTTACAACAATTGACTACGTTGATCTTGAGATCAAGTAAAAAGTCCATGATTTATTTCAACTCATGTTGCAAATGTACATAAGGAGTACTCATTGTGATGAACTAGCAAGATTTTAGACATTTGATGTTCCTATAACATGTGAATTTATTTTTCTAACCACTAAGGTAGGTTCGTCATCTTCTAAACTTTACTCCATTCTTATAACAATGTAAATGATTTCAGCTTTAGAAGAGGATTTTTTTGTATCTCACGTTATTTTGAATTTTGGATCTCAATCCTCTAACAAAATTCTTTGTGAGCATTGCTCTTATCCCTAACATTCTGTGATTCATTTTGTCCCCACACTTTCTCAACACCACGTAAAATCTTGATTCGAACTTTCTAGTTTTTTCAACATGGGATCTCATCTTCTCATTGTGCCATTGCTTCAAGAAGGTGATTTCTTATATAAAATTTTCATAAATTTCATTGGTAAGAAAATTTTCAATAATGTTCTTCATTGATCTTTCCTACTTATTCTCCTTCACGTGCTCCCTCTTATATTTCTTGAATCCTCCAAAAAGTATGGCAAAAGCATAATCCACTTGTACTTTTTTGAATCATTATTTCCTATGCAAATTTGCTTAAAATCTCTAATAAAATTTTCTTCATCTTCACTTTTCTCTCCCATAAAACACCCAAGTATTTCCATTCCTACCTGTTATTTTTATTTTGATCTATTGAAAATTTATAGATAACTTCCTAATACAACACAAACAACACTAACTATATCCTTGAATATTTTATCAACGACAAAATATTCAAGTATATTTATATCGTAAACACATAATGATTCTTAACTTCATCAAAATTTTCACAATCATCAAAATGATGATCTCCATCTTCGGTTGCAGTTTGAGCCAACCGTGATCAACTTCTTCATTTTTGCACTTTGCTTGCCATCCGGATCTTCCACAAATGATTTAAGAAGTTCATTTAGTTTGTTCCATTCATAATTCATCAATAGTCTAATAATTTCACATGTCTCATAATACATCTTGAGAATTGTGTGGTGAAGATGATCTTAAATGAAGTTTCAACTATCTCAAGTTTCTTCGATTCCTCAAACTCCAATATTTGTTACGCAAAGATCAACTAATAACTTTGTGTTCTTTCTCTTCACAATATAAGGAGTTTTGCATTTGAATTTTGGAAATTAACTAACTATTCTCTCTTCAAACATTGTTTTGAATTCACTCATGTTAGAATTTAGGTACACTATAAAAACCAAATCTTGAGGTACTTTAGATCATCTAATCTTTCAACTCACTTATATATTCAAGTTTTCATATGGTGAAAAAAAATCAAAATGTTTCTTCCAAAACATTCTATATGACCAAAAACTATAGATATCTAAACCACAAAGAGTTTTCTCAAATCTTATTTTTGTACCTTCTAGACTTTAGAAGATCATAACTTATTCTTCCAACGTGAGATTTTGATGAACTTTTGATCACTATGTACCTTATCTTCTTGTCTACAATTGTTAAAAAAAGATTAATTTGAATAAACAAAGGATCATTACTCTCCCGCATGTCTTTCATTCTCTTGTTTTTCAACGTCAATATCATATGTCCTTTCATTGTCATCTTCTATGGAGCAAACATATCTATGCCCTACTTAAACCTTCTAGAACTTATCTTGTCCCAATAAAACATATTGGCAACATGTATTTTATATTTAAACAGAGTGTGATAATACAAAGGGAGAACTTATAAAATGATGAGCTAATCAAGATTAATGCTTAACTCAAACTTGCTTATATCTTAACAAATGTGATTCTTTTTGGAAAAATTCACGATATCTTGCCACATTGGAGATTTTGCATATGTATGCAACTAAAGTAGAATAGCAATTATGTTATTTATATATATGATTGAATTGAACATGTTTTAAGTATTTTATACTCTTCTAGTATTTTTTATACTATGTTTTATTTTCCGATTATTTTATAATTCAATTTAGTTTACAAAGAACTCTATGTAAGATTTTTGTATACTTTTCCTACAGGTTATTGAAGTTATAATCCTCAAAACATGAATCAAAGAGAAAATTTTTAATATTTCATTTTGGTTTTGATTATTTTTGGCTTATTTAGTTATATTGAATAAGATTTATTAGCTTGCCAGTATATAGGAGAGATGGTGGTAGATCTGTAACTTTAATCTCATTAGGTCTTTAATGAAAAAGTGTTTGTGATGTGTAGATGTAGCTGTGCAGAGACAATCTATTGTAATATGTTGTCATCGTAAATGTTAATCTTGATCTACAACTCTAGCAAGTATAAATTTAAATCTAACAAAATACATCAAGTTTTAGAAATAGACCTTAAATTTAATCTGAAAGCAAAATTTGGAAAAAAAATCATTTGATCCTGATTTGAAATGTATCCACGTTAACAAGTTGAAAAAGCTACTAAAAAAATACCTTCATGGTTAGAAAAAATATTAATGAAACCTTCTCTAAACTTTTACATTTTGGTGATTTTTTTTGTTGAATAATATGTTATTTTTTGCATCTTCATGAGTTTCTAATGAAATAAGGTGTATACTGAAGCTTCCAACAGACTTATATGATAAACCTACATTGAAAGCAACTTAATAGCTTGATTCAAACAATTAAGTCGATGAATGTTTTTTGGAGTTAAAAAACGTCAAATGTTTTTTATCACTTGTGTTTGATATGAAAATAAGTATGAAATAAATTTTTGACTGATTTAGTCTATGACTCTAATAACCACTCCGTTTGACGTTCTAAACCGTGAATGAAGATGTTCAAGTGCAAACTATGATATCCAGAAGATATCCTTCATTTAATGTGACTCCAGGTTTATATGTCTTTATTACACTATACTCAGAGGAGTTTCTACTATCTTCATTCACGTTGATTTATCACGAAATTTCATTGCCTAAGTGACATGAATCATTTGACTTACTTACATGACTCTTCGACATTTTTATTTTCTGTAAGATGATAGTTTATTTGGCGCTTTCAACTAGTAGCTAAGCCATTTTATAACAGAAACATACATGTATGTGCAGATATTATATGCTGAAGAGCGTGTGGATCGGTGATTAATTTAATAATCAAGTAATTTTAGCATCTCGCCAGATCTGACTTCCTATTTCTTGATGGCTTAGTTTCATTATTTAGATGATCAAGAGTGGTATTTGTGTACATTGTCAAATGACTATCTTGTTGACTGGTCAATTTTACATCAATAAGAAAGTTGACGCTCTATACATTACATCAACACTCGACATAGCTTATTGCAACCAACTCAGGAGGAGCAGCTCATTTGTGAAAATCTATTTCTTCCCATCGTTTTTCATACACATGTGGTCCCTCTTCTCAGAATGGAAATCTGAACGCCACGACAGGATTGCAGTCTTCTCAGCTGGTACTCATGGAGATAATATATATGACATGATTACCACCCTATAAAATAACTTTATACCCATAAGAATTAAGGCCCACATCAACTTTTCGTCAAGCAACGAGTCATAAATATTATTGATTGTGAGGTTGTCCATCATCCTTTCCATATTGCACACCTCACTGTTGTCACATAGATATGATTTCATATGGAATTGATGAGCATGATCTCATCTATCATGGTGAAGAGCATGTGTGTATATACATTAAATGCCGCATGTGCATATTTGGCAAGACCAAAAGCACATATGTCTCAGTGACAGAAGTGATTTCCTCTCAAGTCTCGGAGAGAGGTAAACTCTGTGACATCGTGATAATCGATTTGAGCCAACATATTCAAGAGTATATTGCAGCACGTGGCCATGACAGATGAAAAAATTTCAATGTGCCATGAAACGTATTGTCATTCTCATGAAATGACTGCGAAGCTGAATCCAAGAGCGAAGATATGCAGACATAGAGTCTTGGATATGTATTGGTATTTATCCTCTTCGCTAGGGTGATGTCACACTAGATGACATGAGGATTTTCATATTAGATATGAGATTCCTCATGTCATTGTGAGAGACTGTATGCTACTGTATCACACATGTGGTAACCTTGTCGTAAAGAATATCCTAGGCACGTCACTACCAAGGCAGTAACTATTTGTTGTAAATACGTAGACGTGAATTCACTCCGCAGAATATATCAGGAAGATTCACACAACACGAGAAGCTTGTTTGTGACGCACGGTGACTATATGATGATTTGCATGCACGGGATATTGTTGGAGCAATATGCAGATCTTTCATGAAAGGCAATAGAACACTCTCTTCCCCCATTGCCTCGGGGCTTGGTTTCCTTTACGTCTTCGGGCTTGGCTTTCTGTCATTTGCCATGGATTTGACCATATTTCTTTTCATCTCATGAGTCGTCATTTTTTCTCTGTTCTTCTTGAGTGTACGAAATTTAAACGCTGCCCAGGACCCACCAGAGCATGAGACGCTTCTTCTGTCCGGAATCTTTTTCTCTTTCAGTTCCTTCATGCACCTGCATTGCCTTGCTTAGAACTAGAAGGGGTTCTGACACATGACTGTTTCGAGCTAGGCAATTGCGCACAGCTAGCTTCGCACCATCAATACCTTCTTCGAGACTCTCCGTTGACCATTCGGTCCGAAAGTTCTGAGCTGCAGCCAATTGAGAGGTTGAATCAGTGACACTGTGGAAACGAAGCAATTTGAGTGGTTAATTACAGACAATGAATTCGCAAAAATGAATGAGATGAGCATCTGGACCTGAATTTGACAGTGCAGTAACACCCTCGCAGTCTTTCTTCACCTACTCAAAAGAAGCGTCATTTGTTGTTCTGCATACGTACACCAGTCATCTCTCGAGCTGCCCAACGCACTGCAAGCAACAAGCCTTGACATATATTGAAACAGAACTGTGTCGACCTTTACAGAAGCAGCGAACATGGCAGCGATAATATGTGTGAGCGACATCGCAGCCTTGAAGGGCAAGAGACTCGCAGCTCTCCCATCTAAACACTCATGCGCGTGGAATCCAAGGCTTCTCGTTTGCTGTCAAGTTAATAAAGACAGCAGCAGCAATCCATTTAGTGGGCTAAAAGATTCAGTAGACAAGGCCACGAAGATTTCAATCAATAAGGAGGACATTCTTCGCAAGCAGGAGCAGCAGCAAACTGAGAAACAGTCCGTGTTTGGCGCTGTCCCAAAGTCGAGTTCTTTTTGTCCCCGGCCAGAACTTGATAGACGCCCCGATATTGGATCCCGATCGTTTGGAAGTTTGCTCACATTCGATGGAGCTGCGCCAGAGACTATCAACGGTCGACTGGTGAGTGTACTAGTATATTAGTGCAACTCCACCATGCACGAGTAGAATAATTCTCCCTTCAGTTTCTATCATGCTGCATATTATTTCTAGTATTGACATTCCCTGCGTAGCTTGTGGCATGATATGATTTCACAGTGGTTCTTACCTCCCTACAGGTGCAGTGCCAGCAATGTGTATGTTGTTTCTAGTTTCATGTTGCATGGAACGTGCAAGGGTCCATGAATTAATATAACAGAAGAAGCGCGATGAGGTCTCTTTTGCTCAAAATTACATTTTCTTGCAGGCAATGCTTGGATTTGTGTGGGCGCTATCTGCCGAGAAAGCCACTGGTCTGACGGTGGTGGAGCAAATCTTCAACCCAGGAACCTCTGGCTTAGTTTTCTTCATCGGAGCAATTCAGATCTTCACTTACGCATCCCTGATTCCATTCCTGCATGGAGAATCGACAGACGGCAGGAGCTGGGGTCCGTTCACTGCCCGAGCGGAGCGCTGGAACGGGCGACTGGCCATGATTGGGTTCGCTGCTTTGATCATCGACGAGTTAATTCACCAGGGACCTCTCATACAGTAAAAGGCCATTGCGAACACATGTTACCTGAATACTAATTTAAACATCCCTGTAGTTGTAATTTCTTTCGAGATGGAATCCGTCTGTAAAAATTCAAGTACGTAGTATTCGGGCACATGACGGATAGAGTAGAAAAGCTATCCCCTTCTTATTTAATTCTTCTTTTCCTTGTGGCTAGTTGTCTGTCCAGGATTGAACCCTAAACGGTCGCGCGTATCACATATCATTGCGTTTTCTCTTACCGGGTTCTTTGAAGATTCATTCGTTTGTTCATTCGTGGCAGGATGCGTCACTCTGGGTAGTTTCTGTGAGGCATATGCTTTTGTACATTTATATAAGATTCGGACTTGACGACTACACTCACGAGTACAATTATGTTTCATGTGCGAACTGCACAATTTGCTTCTTCTTTTGTATCTCAATACAACGCTTTGGCTTCTGCAACGAACATGAATATCTAGTGTTTTCTTAAAGTCCAGCTAAAATAGCCGGAATTGTTTAAATATTCGTAGCACTTTATTTTGTTGGACAGTGATGTTGATGCCGGAAAAGCTGCAGCTAATCCAGGTCGATGAATGCGAAGAGGAATAAGAACATTAGTTCGAAGATCCTTATATATATCTGAAGCTGGACAGGAAGTGGCACTTTTGTTTTTCCTAGCAGCTATGTTAACAAATTCTTAAGGTCTGGGTATCGGATGATGTTTGATTTGGAAGGGAGACAAGAGCGATGTGCTGATTTGGAGTGCAATTGTAAGATTCATAGATTACATCAATCTTACTGCAGATTGTTCACAGGAGTTCAGAAGAATAGTCATGGGTGTGCATATGGAAATCATCCCGAGCACATCTAACCCCACCCCAGCATCATGTGACATTGAGATGTGATTGACTCTTCGACAAGGAACTGATTAATATAGCAAAAGGATGGGAAGAATGTGAACAACTCTTTTCCACTATCTTCCGATTTACATTATATTACCATAGCATGGCGGCCACTTTTAATATGGATGAACATGGAACTGTAATCGTGGGAAATTGTAAATTGTGAATCTTCTCAGAGAACTATTTGAGTAATCTGAAAATCGGTCCGACCTTTGGGGGAAATTCCATGAGTACAATTTCATGGCATGTACACATCGACATTGTCGCGTATCCAAGATTTTTGAAGAAGAGGATGAGTAAGCGTGATGCAAATAGAAGTAGCTAGTTATCTCACGTACTTTGTGAGCTAAGTCCGGAGACTGGAGACATTTTCTGAACGTCCGCAAAGATGGTCCTTGAATACTTTTAAAAAACTCATAATACTTCAGATTAAATAGATGACTGTTACATTTGACGGTTATAATTATAAGCATTGAGATTAAATTTTCTCGTCATGATATATCTTTAAAAATGGAAAAACCCATGAGTTCGTTGACCCATTGTCATTTCCAAGTTTTCAATGCCGGAGATGACCTAGGGACAAAAAAGTTCTACAAGATCTGGCTTGCTCTCACATTGGTTGTACTCCTTACCAGATTTTGAATTCATTCACGTTTCACAAGAGACTTTTATCAAAATTTACTGACTGAAGGGTAGTGTTTGTAATTTTGTAAGCATATATCTTGAAGTTTCGAGAAATCCTTAGGATCAATTGGTACACTGACTCTGAATTCAGATTTGAAAAATTACTATAGTTAGATAACCCTACGACCTAGAGAACCCACTTTCAGAGCCCATCATCGCCTGTGTTGCATTTATACAGGATATTTCGATATTATGATATCCCATTATGAATGATGGTGAATTAGAATAAAAAGAGAGTAGTAGTGTAATGATGAATTTTCTGGCATTCGGTTCTCATCAATATATTGTTGAAATTTAAGATTCTTTTCAAACTTTGTTGAACACTAAAATCGCCAAAAATGTCCCACGTGATACATCATTGTCACTGATCATCTTGTAAAAAACCTAATCGGAGAAGTCCACGGTACCATGAAGAAACATAAATTTACCGAACGTTTCTTTTGCACTAGGCTCTTTCCGAGATCTTTGAGTTATTTTACAAATAGGGTTAGGATTGCTAGAAATATTAAAAAAATCAAGATGATTATACCAGGTGAGCCAATATACGATGTACAGGCTCTCTGCGAGCAAAGTTTACAACCGTGTAGCTATGAAACATGGGTTTTCTTTTACTGTGAGGCCTAGGGATAGTCCCATTGGAATAGGATGATGCCAGAGGGCCCAGACATCATAAAGGTTACACCATGTCCCTGTAGAGGTTGCGGGTAAATAGCTTCCATCCTTGGCATGAGACAGATCTTCCGTAAAACAGAAATAAACACAACATCCAATTGAAAAAAATTACGGTTATATATTTACAAAGTCATACGCCTTTATCCCCTCTAAATTGCAACAGGGTAGCATTGCACAGCATGAGACAAATCGTGTAAAGAACGCATTGGCTGGATATGATACAGAGGCGGGCATATTATAGTGATTCTTTTCAATGAATGGTCACAGGAATCCTCCTCATGGAGAATCAGGTGTATAATTACTTGTCATACTGAGTCATCCACCTTCAAGAGCCACGATGAGACCAGCTAAATTCTGCTCTAAAACAAGAACGAAGATTTTAACCCGATGATAGTAAACCGTTATCCAAATCTGCATGTAGTATTTTATTGCTCTAAGGTCAACGAGAAACCAATGAGTGGAAACAGAGCCAGAACACTGCTCTTCCAAACGAGACCTTGCGGAATTGCCGAAATTTCAGAACGACGGACGGGAAAAATACGTAATGTAATTGGTTCAGATATATTTGAACAGACGACAACTAGTAATATAGTAGCTCATTGATGGAGCATTTGGACGAAGAGGTCCCATCTAGAATTGGTATGTCCAGAACAAGCGATGGCCGTAAACAGACAACCATTGGCACAAATTCGGTTGTCCTTGCGTCATGGGTCAAGTTCTAGATACCGCCTGACCTTTCAAACTAATGAATTCACTGAATTTTTATATATTGCTTGGACGCTGAGTATTGTCACAGGGTTCTAAAACCGTGCATTCTGCTGAATGGACAAAACTGGCAAAGACTCTGTGGCTGATGGAGGAGTACACCTGGTATGGTAGCACCAGGTGTTTGATTTGGTCAAATTATATGGCACAACCCATGCTTCGTTGAGCTCCTTTGAGCGTGCCTGCATCATGAGTGCTCGGCGTACATTCTCGCTAGCCTATGGCAAAGATCATCCGACATGTGTCGACAACGAGCTACTGGTAAGTTCCTTTTCTTATATAAAACTTGTATTATAATTTTTCTTCCAGCCCTTCACGGCTACACAACCATTCATCTCGAGGTCATACTTGCACAGGGACATGGTCCTTCCCAGCTAGATTCCGTGCGTGTCTCCTTGACAATGTCCTCGACGGTGAAGACAATATCTGGGACTTAATCGTCACTCTGTCAACATCCAGGAATGTCTTCTAAATTCTCTCATCGTTCTGATATTGTAGCTTTCCAGAACTGTTTATCTCTTCCAAACTATTTGTACAGATTTGTAGGCTTGTCAGCATGACCCGATGGAAGCATACCTCGGCCTAACTGCCAAAAATGTTGAGATCAGAGTAGGAATCGGTGACATATTCTCAAGGCACCGACATTCTGTAGCCCAATCGTGATGCTCACTCTTGAGCTCGGACTCAATTCCAAAATATTCGGCCCAAATGATTCGGCATATTATGTCATCCAGATATATGACAAAAATCGGAAAACAGTATCATCAGCATTTCTGAACAGCGACTTCTACGGCCTACAGGCCCTGTGGATCAAACATAATGACGGAGGTCGAGAACTGTGGCGGAAAGAAGAATCGCTGGTCATGTGAAGCAACATTCTTCGCGGGACTTTGACGTCTGCAGTAAAGTTTCCCTCTTGAATTCCATATTTCTCTGTGGATATGGCGACGCCCTTTTACGTCAAGGCTGCTGCTGCTGCTGCGGCTGGGCACGGACTTCGAAGAGTCACTACAAATTTTCGAGCAGCTGGAAAGCTCGGATGGCGAGAGTTGCCAGCCAGCGGGCCCTCCGTTCCGTGATCGAAGAACATCGGACCGAGAAATCGGAGGTGGAGCAGAATTGCCTCAGGCGGAGGAAGCGGAGCAGGGAAGTTGGCTGGACTGCGAGCTGAAATGTCTGAACTGTTGTCACAATCGATCGACTCGGGCGTGGACCCCGCGGGGCCTGGGGCCAGGCCAGCGAATTCGTCCAGCGCTTGAGACAGCGCTCGGGGCCATGAGAGCTCGGTGGAGGTCGGACCTCGATGTGCAGACGGTGGCTGATCGAGGCGTGCGGGAACAAGGCGGAGAATCAATCTCCCGAGGCCGAGGGATTCTCGGCTTGTGTCTGGGTCAACAGAAGTGCTGGTCGCTCTGAGAATCCATGCCAAAGACGGATAGAGCGAGAGAAGAAGTGTCGAAGGAACATAGAGGATGCATCGAGTAGATCGACGGGAATCGATGCGAGCGAGCGAGGGCCGTGAGCTCTGGCGCAGGCGTTTCCGGGAAAGGAAGGGCAACGCAATGTCGCGGACGGGGTGGCGCGAGGGCAGAGCCTCACGGACCGTGAGCCCGTCGTCGCGCGGCCGTGCTGCGCCAGTGAGAGCACTGCTGCACTGCTCGGCGAGGGTCCGGGATCGAGACCGCCAAGAACCATGGCGACATGGCATCGCAGGTCCAGCAGCTGCTGCTGGCGAAGCTTTAAAACGACCGGAGTTGCTCGAGCTCCCCACCTCCTCTCTTTCTCTCTCTCGTCTCCTCTGTGGGAGTGCCATGAGGTTGCTTCTTCCTGCGTGATTGCATGGAGCTCCTCAGTCGGCCTTGATTCGCCTTCTCGAAAAAAATTCGGAAGCATGCTTGAAACACACGAAGTGATTTGTCTGGTCTTTTACATTCTTCAAAATTAAAGCGCTACCGTAGAGGAAATTTGACGAACTTAAAGAGGAGGGTTCGCAGCGATGGAGGGGAAGGACAACGAACTGGGCCGTTTCCAGTCACTTATCGATGAAACGGTGGACTTGGTAAAGAGCTTCTTTTTCTTTGACACATGAAATTGTCTCGTGAAGAATTTCATTCGGACATATCAGAAGAGCAAGCGCGTGCTGCATGTCATGAACGGCAGGCGAAATTTAAGGATCGGGGTGCAAGCATATTCAGCATTTCTAGCTGAAGTGATGTGTAGGACTCTCATCTGACTCGACTGCGTAGGCTGGACTGACGAGCTCGTTTAACGTGTGAATTAGGAACGCGTTCCAATTGAGGAAGTCTTCACTCAGCTGCGATGTTCACCAGAGGGTCTTACCACCGCCGAAGGGGAGGCTCGCATTCAGATCTTCGGTTACAACAAGCTCGAAGAAAAATCGGTGCATACATCCTTCTCTCCTTCATCATTCCGCTTCATAAGATTGTAGAGTATGGCAATTTGAGAGGTGCATCATGTTAGTTCGCTATGTGCGGAGTTTCAGTCATCCCCATGCTCGAATAGAACCACCAGTGTCGGGGAAATTTCAAGGTTTTAAACCTGATGTGTTTACCTGGAATACTGAAGTACAACATTTGTTCAGAAACGGGTCTATTCGGAAAGTTGGCCACAATAGCCACCTTTCACTTTACTGTGGATCTGAGCGACTTTTTTGAGTGCCTACCTTCTTCAATTTCGTTCAAAACCTTAAGATACATCCGTAGAGGAAACCAAATTCAAATAGCAGTAATCATCGTAGCAAATAATGGGCGTGTAAAATAATCGTTCTCGCATGTTGAGCATCTCGCTATAGTCAAGCTTGCAATCTTGGAAAACCTTGACTAATTTCTTCACTCTGAATAATGTACTGCAGGAGAGCAAAATTTTGAAATTCTTGGGTTTCATGTGGAACCCTTTATCATGGGTGATGGAGGCTGCTGCTATTATGGCTATTGCGCTGGCAAATGGAGGCGTAAGCTTGCAAATCACAAGACTGATTTTATCAGTGTTCAGCAGTAATGCAGTAGCGATCTAGAGGACAACCAAACAGCGATGTGTGACGCAAGTGTATTCACTGGTACGTAATGTTCAATGCATGCAGGGCAAGCCTCCAGACTGGCAGGACTTCATCGGTATCTTGACGCTGCTTGTTATCAACTCCACTATAAGTTTCATCGAGGAGAACAACGCAGGAAACGCTGCTGCTTCACTGATGGCTCGGCTGGCACCCAAGACTAAGGTTGAACTTCGCTTACCCTTCCCGTCGTTTCCTTGTCGATATAGGTCGCATTGAGCTGTCACGGGAGGTCTATAATGTTCATTGTGATGTTTTACCTGACTTGCATGCATTGCTGAATGATCAGGTGCTCCGAGATGGGAAGTGGTCTGAACAGGACGCTGTCATTCTTGTGCCGGGAGACATTATCAGCATCAAATTGGGCGACATCGTCCCTGCAGATGCACGTCTTCTCGAAGGAGACCCTTTAAAAATTGATCAAGTAAGTCGACTTCGCCGTCTCGAGCCTTAATGCGACCTCATAAGATGCTATGAGATTATTTCCAGATCGATTTTTAAAGCTTGACCTGGTGGTAATACGTGATTGCAGTCTGCTCTTACGGGAGAATCTCTCCCTGTTACGAAAAAGCCAGGAGACGAGGTCTACTCGGGATCTACTTGCAAGCAAGGAGAACTCGAGGCTGTTGTTATTGCAACTGGTGTTCACAGCTTCTTCGGTAAAGCTGCTCATCTTGTCGACAGCACACATCAAGTTGGTCATTTCCAAAAGGTACAGCTGCACACATCTTGTTTCCAACCGCACCAAGTGATTGTCGTGTCTCCTGTTACGAAATCCTGACGAACTGTTTTAAGACGACCCATGGACACATGCCATTCAAAAATCACCATTTTGAGTTTGATCCCAATGCAGGTGCTTACGGCTATTGGAAATTTCTGCATTGTCTCAATCGCCATTGGGCTTGTGGTGGAGATTATAGTTATGTTCCCAATACAGCGTAGAAAATACCGAGAAGGTATTGATAATCTTCTGGTGCTGCTCATTGGTGGTATTCCCATCGCTATGCCGACTGTGCTGTCTGTCACCATGGCAATTGGATCACACCGCTTGGCTCAACAGGTAATTGGCTACTCTACAGCATTGCTTCAAATAGTTTCGGTTTATTTCCTAGAGTCCGTCTCTTTTCCTTCTCGTTATTCTATGGCTGAATCGTTAAATTAGAGGAAAACAATTATAAACGTGGTGTGAAATTTGGTAAATGCCCTTGCAGGGTGCAATCACCAAGCGAATGACTGCGATAGAAGAAATGGCAGGCATGGATGTTCTCTGCAGCGATAAAACTGGCACTTTGACTCTGAACAAGCTGACGGTGGATAAAAATCTTATCGAGGTCAGAATTCTTACCATGAGTATCCTCAATATCATCTTCCTTTTCGTTCCCTCGTTGTGAGGATATCCGCTTTCTAGTCGTCATCGATTTCTAGTCGCCGCTTTTACTCTCCTGGCGTGTGTGACCATGAAAACCGAAACGTATTGGTGCCTGGATTAGTCCTTACTCAATCCTAATGGCAATGACCGCAGTGCTTTACGAAAGGCGTGGACAAAGACGACGTCGTGTTGTCAGCAGCCAGAGCTGCCAGGACTGAAAATCAAGATGCGATTGATACCGCTATTGTTGGAATGCTGGCTGACCCCAAAGAGGTAATCTTTTTGGGTTGCACTGTCACAGATGCTGAAGAATCGTCACACACATAATTAAAGATGAATCAACTCTTCGTTATGCTCATTTTTTATTCAGTTTCAGGCAGTCAATGTCTATCATATAATTTTAATACGCGGCCTGTAAAAATGAAGGCTCGCGCGGGTATCAAAGAAATCCATTTTCTTCCATTCAACCCTGTTGACAAACGCACGGCGATCACTTATATCGATGAAAGCGACGGAACGTGGCACCGCGCCAGCAAAGGGGCTCCCGAGGAAGTAAGTTCGGGTTTCTGCAAGTTTCGTCTTTGAATGTTGCCTTCATGTTCTCAACGATATGACGCTGGAATAACTCCTGCATGTGAATGCAAATGCAGATTCTGCATATGGCCCATAACTCGGAGCAAATCTCTTCGAGAGTCCATGCAGTCATCGACAAGTTCGCTGAGCGAGGGCTTCGATCACTGGCTGTTGCAAGACAGGCAAGTAATGTAAACTGCTAATATCATATGGCGTATAGAAATTTTCGGTGTTGGTATTTCAGCATTGGATGTTACCAGCTTTCAATCTGAACCTCTTAATTAATGGATTCATCCAGGAAGTGCCAGAAAAATCGAAGGAGAGTCCAGGAGGCCCTTGGGAATTTCTTGGAGTTCTTCCACTCTTTGATCCCCCTCGTCACGACAGTGCTGAGACCATTCGTCAAGCTCTGAATTTAGGAGTAAATGTGAAAATGATTACAGGTAATGATGATGCTGAATTATGCTTTACTGATGCCGAATGGGTGATTACAGAATTTCTGGAAATGTTCCTCGTACCTAAGAAACTGACCTTAGCTGTTCAATCTCTTCAGGCGACCAGCTTGCTATTGCCAAGGAGACTGGCCGACGTCTAGGAATGGGAGTAAACATGTATCCATCGTCAGCTCTATTAGGACAGCACAAAGATGACTCTATGGCTGTCCTTCCCATTGACGAACTCATTGAGAACGCTGATGGATTCGCCGGAGTCTTTCCTGGTAAGTCTTTCCACTCAAGGGAGAAAGCATTTGATAAAATGTAGTGGTTACTTTGGTTTACCCAACAATGCACGCTTACTTTCCAAATGAAGCAGAACCTGACTAGAACCCGACTTTACCCCATGTGCAGAACACAAGTATGAGATTGTAAAAAGGTTGCAAGAAAAGAAACACATTTGCGGTATGACTGGAGATGGTGTGAACGATGCACCTGCCTTAAAAAAAGCAGATATTGGTATCGCCGTTGCGGATGCAACGGATGCGGCTAGAAGTGCTTCAGATATAGTTCTCACTGAACCTGGACTGAGCGTCATCATCAGTGCAGTTCTTACAAGCCGTGCCATTTTCCAAAGGATGAAGAATTACACCGTAAGTACGCGCGTGTGTTCATTTCCTTCTGCAAATGGTCTTTCAAACGCTGGAGTAATTCAAGAGAGCTTGATTTGTTCGATGAAGTAAATATAGTATAACTTCATGACAAATTTGTTCAAAAGGAATTGAACAGCTTGATACGTAACATAAACTGTTCAATAGTCGGTTGAGATTATCTATAGGGTCTTACAAGCGTCTTACTCGTCAAGTCATCAACCTAATGCCAAGATCATGTATGTGAACAGATATACGCAGTATCGATCACCATTCGTATCGTGGTAAGTGAAAATTGATCTGATTTTCAAGCTTAGTAAATGCAGTAACTCTAGCAATTTTCTCCATTCATTCCAGTGAATTCTTGTGCTTATCTAGTTATTTTATTTCAAACCTTCGAATTAAGAATGCGTATAAATAAGACTTTCAACTGATCCCATGTTGAGTATATGTCTGCAGCTTGGCTTTTTGCTGATGTGCTTGATATGGAGATTCAACTTCTCTCCGTTCATGGTTCTGATCATAGCTATCCTGAACGACGGTATGTACAAGCGTATTCTTCAAACAACAATTTCACGAACCACAGATTAATATGATTTCCATCTAGACGTAGCCAAATGCACAGTGAAATATTTTACAAATATTTCACTCTCAGGTTTTAGTAACCCGGAGAGTTGGAGATGCACATTTTTTCTCGACCATTTCTGAGGTGCTTATTTATGAAGGCTTATTCGCTAATCTAATCTTCTTGATTTTGCTACAGGAACAATCATGACAATCTCAAAGGATCGTGTTAAGCCTTCTCCACTTCCTGATAGTTGGAAACTGCAAGAAATTTTTGCACAGGGAGTGGTCATAGGCACGTATCTTGCTTTGATGACCGTGCTCTTCTTCTGGGCTGCCGACAAGACTGACTTTTTTCAGGTGAATTTTCACACCTCTCTTGCTTTGGAAACTGCATTTGTGGAAATATGTGTAAATATCATCTAAGCTGATTTCTTCGGTGTGCGCAGAGGAAATTCCACGTGGAAAGCATACAAAATAACCATGAGAAGCTCACAGCAGCTGTATATCTTCAAGTCAGCATTATCAGTCAGGCTTTGATCTTTGTAACGAGGTCGATGAGCTGGTCTTTTATGGAAAGACCTGGTGTACTCCTCATGGGAGCATTCTTGATAGCTCAAATGGTATTCTCTAACCTAGAATCCAGTCATAAGTTTTTTTCCCACAAAGTGGCGCAAGGATCCCTTCGCACTTCTCGTAACACGTGCAGAAGTCTACAAACATGGTTAGACAAGGTCTATCATTTTACAGGAAGCTAAAGTATCTTTTGAAATTACTAAGAAAAGCGGGATAATGTGGATTCAATTTCCAGGTGGCCACTTTCATATCCGTGTATGCAAATTGGAGTTTTGCTCACATCAAGGGCATTGGCTGGAGATGGGCTGGAGTAATTTGGCTTTACTCCTTCGTCACATACTTCCCCCTTGACATTATCAAATTCGCAATTCGATATATTCTTAGTGGACGGGCATGGTATCTGATGCTTGAGCGTAAGGTAAGAGTTGTGGCAAATTGATATAGCTCACTCACAGCCAAGATGATAAGTTGTTCTTGTGATCACCCTTCCAAGATGCACAACGCATTCAAACAAGGCCACTCAGCGTACCTGTTGGTCTTTCTTCCTTCAATCTATTGTTGGGTGTTTTCAGCGTGGGTGGCATACAGTCTGGTTCTATGAGCAAGTTTCAAATTGTCTCCTGAAGTCTTATTCTCGCGTGACTTTCGCTTGGATAGACTGCCTTCACCCGGAAGAAGAACTTTGGAAGAGAGGATCGAGAAGCCCAATGGGCACGGCAGCAACGAACCCTTCACGGTTTGAGTCCACCTGGAACACAGTCAGGAGCTTCTGCTGATAAGGGGGGCCAACCGGATTTAGCTGGAGAGGCCATGCGACGTGCAGACATGGCGAGGTACAGAAATGATACCCTTCGTACAATTTGTCATATGCTACAATATGGCCAGTAGTGATATACACAGCATGTGAGGCGTGCATTTGCGAGCATAAAAATTGACTGACGGATGAATTCTTGTGTTGGACAGGTTGAGAGAGACGAATGCTTTGAAGGGGCATGTGGAGTCTGTTCTGAAGTTCAAAGGCCTGGATAAGTATGACATCATTAAGGCACAGACTGTGCCTTAAGCCCGAAATGCCATGCTTCCAACAAGCCACTTAACATTCAGAAGGAAAAAGCTTCTGTCGCTTGGGGAATCGAGATCGATGCTTACAGCACATCAAGTTGGCGATCCATAGGTAGGCAACGGCGATGAGAAAGAGACTCCATTCAACCTACGGATTTTTCCCAAGGTAAATAATCCAATCACCTTCTGTCCATAGGTACAAAAAATCACACGGTCTTGTTTAGGATACACAAGGGAGAGACCTTAGCAAAAACAATGCGCGGATAGAGATACGCAGGAGCTTAGAAGCTCAGAGCATCAAATTGGAAAACCAAAAGTTTTGTAGTCATGTTTCATCGTTGAGGAATACAAATCCGAGAAATAAGGACGAGATCATAACACACCGATGGTGGAAGGAGATTTGGAAAGCGCAGGAGCTTAGAAGCTCCAGAGAGGCATCAAATTGGAAAACAAAAGTTTTGTAGCAGGTTTCATCCTTGGAGACAAATTCGAGAAATAACGACGGGAGCACAACACAATGGTGGAAGGAGATTTGGAAACATATGGTCAGCTACTTATATGAGGACTCCTCTAGACGTCCGAGCATTTACTTAAAGTACGTATCTAGTCGCACCCGTATTCATCATAAGAGATAGAAGCGTATTGCATTGGTGGATACCAATGTGTCTCGATGTGATGTCTACAAGTTCCTTCGTGAACACGAAACGTTTTTACCACAATTTGAGTCATCGGTCTGTGTTTTGATTGATAGCTCAAAATTTTGTATCTGACAATGTTTTCAAATCATTTGGTTATTTATGGATATTCCAAGTTTATGGAAGGGGAAGCGAGAAGTATGATTTGCCAAATCTCAGGACAAATCGTACTTAGCTTTGACCACAAAGATATACTAAGTTAGATGGAAACAAAATAATATATTCATGGAAGGAGGAGAAAGAGAAAAGTGAAAATGAAAAGTGAGGTTTACACCTTGAGCACATTTTGATTGATTTCGAGAGCGTTGTAAGATTTATGAACAAATTGATTATAATCTCACAAACTTACTTTGTAGACTTTGTTCTATATTGAAATTTTGTGTTGTTTTAGTTGATTATGAGCATGCATTAATAATTGCAGATTAATACAAAGTCAAAATTGTAAGACTAATCGATTATAAGAAATCCAGGAGCTAATAGCACGTTTAATTACTTCTGACAGCGTTGTACTGTTTTTCAAAAATGTGATTTGACATTTTGAAAATTTACTATTTAGGTTTAATATCAACCTCAAATTATCGTTTATTTGGATTCATTTCTACTGTAGTTGCAATATGATATAAAGTCAAAATTGCAAGTGCTATCAGAGGTTTATTGAAGTAATTATATATTTTCACAATACTTCATTCTTCATATAATATTTGCAAAATATATTTTTGACAATTAAAATTTTGCATCAGTTGATTCAATGATTTGAAAATTTTCAAATCATTGAAAATTATGATGTGTCATGTAGACTTCACGTTGAACATAAATATATAAAGCATTGATTTTTTTAAAATCCGATACAATATGGTATACATAAAGTGCATTCTTCTTAATCAAGTAATTTTTAAATAATCAAAACTAATGCAATGAAAATTAAAGTTTCATATATTACAAGAAACAATCAACATGAAGAAATTTAGAGTAATGGATTGAAAAATTATTTTGAATTTTAAAAAAATATTTTTTCATCATGTCATTTATGACAATCAATTGGATTCATTTTTTCTACTTCCATTAATTTTCAACCATTGTATTCTTCCAATTTCACATTTTTTTTTATTTCATGAAATTGTGATTGTCGTACTAATTCTCATTTAAACTTATATAGTTTGTCAATAGCCGATCATGATTCTAGAGTACAAAGATTTTTCCGTGTCACAAACATATTTTCACATAAATATTTCACTTCTCACTTCAGTCCAATCACTCATCAATAGTCTATGATGATAGTGTAACTCAATCTTCTAATTATGAACCAAATTCTTGCACAATAAATTCTTCACACTTGCTTGAGTCTATTTCACTTTATTTATATTATTTAAAGAATTATCATAATAACACATTGCCATTTTTATCTAATTTTCTTTTACTATGATAAACCTTGATAGATTTAACTAATTTTCATTACTTGTCAATATGAAAGCGAGAACAATCTATCCCCTTACACTTTTCAATGATCTGAACTCTTACAAAAAATTCCTACTTATAACAATGACAAAGAGTATATATTTGAAATTTTTCAAAGTATTGTCAAAAAGGAGGATTTATTCATCATGTCCACACAGTTTTTACTCTACAATGTTTAATCTGATATATTCAATTGAACAACATCAAAAAAAATGTGTGGTATGTTGAGCCAATTTGATTTATCAAATGAATTTTGGGTTGAAATTTTCAAGGCTATTGTTTATTTGGTAAATATTTTTACTCTTTATGCATCAATTTCTTAACATCATCTGAATTGATTCAAAAACGTATGACCAATTACAATTGGTTAAGAATTTTTTATTATAACGTCTATAATTTTATCTAAAGTATAAACAACAAAAGACTTGTCATTGATGTTTGGAAAAATTTGTTTGATGGGATCCCATCAGAACCCTGACTGCTTGATGGGACCCAATAATTCTATTTTACCCGATGGAATCCCTCCAACGGGTCACTGTCAGTTATGTTATTGTAATTGATTTGTTTCCACTTCAATGAAAAAAAATAATTTCTTCCCGAATTTAAGTTAGTCAGATTTTCCATGGCTCCCAATCTTCATCGTGGAAGAGCCCAATTTCTCACGTCCCATAATGATTTTACATTTATAATGTATAGGCATAATCTACTCACTCCTTGCTTTTTTTTTCTAAAACTCTTGGTCGAAATCATGTCACTTGCGTATTTTGGTCCGTGAAGTGCATTTCACTTTTCAACAAAGAGCTTCAGTGCTTTTACTAACTCGGATTGAAAGGAATTACAAGAAATCGCCGTAGAACATCGGTGACGGTGGACTGAATTGCCGTTGGAAGGATCCCATCAGATAAAATGGAACTTCAAGGGTCCTATCAAGCAATAAATGTTTTGATGTGGTCCCATCAAGCAAATTTCTCTTGATGTTTGTCTATGACACAATGTTCAAAAAAAAAATTAAATTAATTTTATCCATGTCACATAATAAACTTGTATCGCAAAATATAATGAATACTTACTACTCATGTGTTTTTGCCTAAAATTTCATACATGAGCCATCTCAACTCAACATTTGGTAAAATTAACTTCATTACATATGATAATGTTTTCTAGCATGCATATATTAGTGTGTTCATATAGTCTTAACATAATTTGCTCACATATCTCAAGCACTCCGATTATAGAGTTCTACGTAACACCTTTTGAATCTAACATTCAAAAAATATCAATTTTTTTCTCATATCAAATAAATTTCACTTGAATCAATGTATGTTGCACTTCATTAAACATAAGAATCTTAATAAATCTAATGATTTTAATCTTACTTTAATCTATCATATTCATAAAAAATGAACTGTCTAATAATGAAATAGTAATAAAAAAATTTCTAATGTAAAAAATACTAATAATGTAAAAATAATTAATTTCTCATTTTGGGTTAATTTTCCTTTGATTTTTTAAAGTAATGAAATAAAACTTGAAACTATCCACGTCCGTCTTGAAACGGTACTGCAACTTTGATTCACAACATTGAGATTTGTTGTGGCATGTATCCGTACATTGATCGGTGTCAAGTGGCAAAAGGATAACGGTAGTGTAGGAGAAAGATGTTTATTATTTCAACTGAGAAGTTACACACTTCTTGGACTGGTTATTTTTGTTTATGTTCTAAAATACTTCAACTCGCTTATTATATGGAACCAAAATGCAAAATGCATGACGCATTTGGTACTAATGCATCACCTCAGTCAATTATTGCGCAAATGCATCATAATGCTTGCTGAGGATCCAGATTATCTTACACTCTTTAGATGGACGTACTTCTTCATTCATATTTTAGTACCTGGGTTTCTTTCTATGAACTTCTTTCCTTTGAACCTAGATCCATCGAGTACATCACATACATGTCCAGCATTGCTCTTTAGATGGACCTACTTCTTGATTCACAATTTAATAACCGGATTTCTTTCTATGAAGTCGTTTACTTTGAACCTAGATCCATCGAGTACATCACATACATGTCCAGCATTGTGTGGATAGCAATTCAATATCTTGTTTCATGAAACATCAACTTCAATTCAACCATCCATTATGTTTCTTTCCATATGTTCAAGGTCCCACACAATGTTCAGATTCATTTCTTCACAAAAAGTTATAATTTCACTACCAGTAAAGATAAAACCTCTTATAAAACTTGATCGTCCGTCATCGCCAATTGTCACAAATTGTCAATCCAAATAGATATAATACTGCTATCTCACAATAGACTGAACACTCTATAAAATTTGTAGAAAAGCAAACGCAATTGACCTTGTGAGCTGAGGAGTCTCCTGTCACTCTTGATGGGTGCAAACCCTAACACACATCAACGTATCTGCAATACACTACCTCCTTGTTGAAAATCATGAAACTGTCATAAGGTTCTTCGAGCACAACCCGTCACAAAATAGACATTTCTGATCATCGAGTCAAGCCATAGTTCATTCCGTCACGTCGTAGAATTTGTAATACCATTTGTAGCGGTAAGCATAATGAGAAATCCATGAACTCAAAAAGATATAGATAAAAGAGAGCACAAAAAAACGTAGCTCCACACTACCAGAATAGGAATCATATGGTTTTATAAGAAGTTTACCTTAAAATATTTTTAGTACACTTTTGGACATCATTCCAACTATGATTTAGCTACCTAAGTTAAATTTAGACATAAGCTAAAACTAATACCTGATTCTATCTATCTGTTTATATATTTTTTTATTTATAATCAATTACATTTTGACTTTAAAGATAATTTAATTTTTTGAAATGAATTAAGTGTCTTTATTTTATTTTAATTTAATTCCTTTAGAATGTAGATTTTTATTTTATTTTTCATTAAAATAATGAAACATTATATAATAGTTTTCATATATGTTTCATTTACTTTGTCAAAATCAGAGTAACTTGCTATATGTCACCAAATTAGAAATACAATTGTTGTGGGAAATAACTAAAAAAATATCTTACTCATAAATGCATAGTAAAATAACTTTTCTCAAACATGGCATGGCTTTAAATATTTTATATTTTTATTAAATAAATAAATTCAAGCTTATTTAAATTATTTTAATAAAATTTTCATATAAATGGTTGTAAAATAATATATTTTTTATTTTTTAATTATTTCAAAATCATGTCTAAAATAATGTCTGTTAAAACTCAAAGTCAATTTTTAATTGAATTTTTTATTAAAATCTGTTAGTTTATTATGTTTTTTATTTGATTATGTGTGCCAAGATATTATTTGATATAAAATTTGAAATTTTTCAATGGAAAATCTATCATTTTTTTATAATAATCATTATACATTAAAAACCTTACACAAAATATCAATAAACATGAATAAATTTTAAAAAACCACATTTCATTTCAATTTTGAGCAGAATAAAGTCAAAAAATTTCAAAAATTTTAATTATACCTAAACTTCATTAGAAGAAAAGTCTTTTTTTTGATGATCATACAACTTTTCATATTTTTCCATCTAAAAAATTCTATATAATGAAAATATAGTCGATAATTTTTTGGTGCAATCTAAAAGCATAAGATTTAGATTTTAAATAAAAAAAAGTTAGCAAAACAAAACAATGTTCATCTCAATCAAATCAAATCCATAAAATATTCAAGGTTATTGATAGCAAGAGTATCATTCAATGCAGATGACAATAAGGAGAAATAGTAAACACTAAAAGTCCAAACACTAGTACACAATGACATAACGTGGTTTAACCTTCGGAGGGTGCATCCACCACAGAAAAATTCACACGCGTGGAAGGTATAAAAATACAGTTATCTTTCAGTTAAGTACGCAAATTGATACTAGGAATATTTTGCGTATTTAGAGATCGTGTACTTGGGCGAATCACTTCTTAATAAATGGGAGAACATGTCAAAATTGCCTCGCTTTCGAGATGAGAAACTTCATCTAAATTAACTTTACTAACCCTCACATATATAATCTCATATTAGTTCCAGTGAACTAATACTCATCGAGGTTAGTTTTTTCCACACGAGGCATAAAAAAAGGCTACCAACAATAATGAGTAATTTTTTTTGAAAGATTCATATATATATTTTAGAGATAGTCTGAGTTCAAACGATCTCTAAAAAGATTTATGAAACATCTGTCAACAATATCAGGAATCATGAATTGAATCATCAAAATATCATACTGATTCAAGAATTGAATCAGTATATCATTCAGATGTCAATCTTGATTCAAAATGTCTAAACAGATCTTGAATTATCTAGCAGATCTTTAAAACTATTATGATACAATTATTAATGAGACGAATCACTTTTTAATATTTTGATTCAATTTGAATGCCAAAGAAACCAAAACTAAAATACTAAATAAGTCTTAGTGATGTGATATAAGTTGAGCAACACTGATGCTCTTTCCTATCGGCAAAATCGATGTCTCTGTAAAAGAACTATGTTAGTGAAACAGCTATAAAATTTATCTAAGACAAACTAACGCAAATCCTAAGAAGATCTGATTAAATATCTCATAAACCTAAAGAGATTTTTTTTCAATACTTCTTAATGTTTGATTGAGGTAAAATATACTTTGCATGTAGATCAATTGCATGCGTAGGGTCATTTTTCTCCTTCCGCCATCCATCACCAAAACAAAAAGTATTGAATTAAGTTTATAAATTTTGATGGAATCAATCACAAGGTGATAAGGGCTGCAAAAGATGTTGCTTCTTTATTCAACAAATCCGATAGTGGAATACTGAAAGCTTTAGACAGCTTCTAAGTGTTTATTTACCAGGATGATATGACAATATGGTACATATCAATTTTTGTTTTTTATTACTACCACAATATAGACTCCAAATACAAAGTGAGACAACATCAATCAAAATTTTATTTTTAAACACAATAATCTTCAAAACTTGCGCAAATTGACAATCTATGACTGAATAAATCCTGATACTCTTTTTTTGGGGGAAGATATGTATATTTACCCGGGATGTGTATCTAAACGCTTGCGTTCTTGACCCGAGGTTAATAGCCCTAGCGACCCTCGTAGATAGGGATGGAGGGCGACACGAGATTAATTCTTAATTGGAATATATGTATAGTAGAGCTAGTGTAAACACTTTTACATATCGCTAATTAACTAATATAATAAACCATAATTAAATTAACTACCTATATAGAAAAATTTGATTATCAATGGAATATTTTATATTTTATGAAAGATATTTTCAGTTTATTTTTTGTTAAAAAATATATCTAAAATTTCGAAATAAATCTTTAAATATCATCAATGAATTGATGACGATAAAATGGGAGTAGAATGGAAATGGCGGCTTGCTTTTATGAAATTACCAAACAGCACATCTGATTTCATGGGATAATATTTGTATGTTTTATGTTCAAAACATTATGAAAAATATATATGAAAATTATTAATATTTATTGTGATTTGAAAATATATCATATTAAGTTTCTTTGAATTGAATTCAATAAATATGGAATTTAAAATTTAAATTTTGTTGATAAATTAAAAATATTTCAACAATAAATACATAATTCATCAAAGATATAAATATTTTAAATTTTCTAAAAAAAGAAAATTGTCGAATTTCATGGCTACATTCTCAAATATGGAATGACAGCCGCACTTCGAGAACCAACCATATTCGTAAGGAAAGTCTACGAGAGAATGCAGTTAGCATCATGAAATGAGACTCTGCATAACTTCAAGCCTACAAATCGTTTGTTGTTCCGGGTTTAGCAGCCCCGCGGGTGCTCTGTAGACCTAAGATATAGATTTCAAGGACGGGCAAAAAGTGACATTAATAATAGTCCTTAGGGTCTAGGAAGGGCAGACTCGTCATCTCACTCACACCATGCAGGTTGAATGAGACCTCCGAGCCACTATGGTGGGACTTCGTACAGGCCCCAGAGCTCACATGCAATTGACAAAGCGCAGTTCAAGAACCGCCCACAACACAACACGTGATCGACCGTGTCACACCACTTGCACACACAGCTGTACAGTAGTACGTAGTACCACACGTGCAGCAGCGGAGAAGTGTGCTGAAGTCTGTGAGCCTTGAGAGTGCAGGCATCATCCAGTAGTCTGAGGCCAGCTTCGATCTTCAGGTGATGTCGAGTCGTGTTCCGGCGGATAGAAGGCTTTAGACCGGCTCTTCTTCTTACTTGAGACCCAGACGCGAGTCTGATCCGTTACTAGGTACACTTGTACACGGGAAGGATTCAGATGTTTCTCGCTTGCTCTGTTCGCAGTCCTACCATGATTGGAATTGCAGTTCTCGACAACCTGCGTAAAGAGAGGAAGAGTGTTTCCTCGCCACATACACGTTCTCTGTACCCTGGTTCGGAAGACGGACGAAGATGATGATTGTTGCACACTGAGCACCCTGCTCGCTCCTTCCTTCCTTCCTATCCCATCAGTTGATAAAGAACTTGCATGCTTGGTACTGTACTGATCCATTCACTCTCAGAAATCACCGTCTCATGTTCTGAAGTCGGTCGTCGATCTGGTCGCATGTGCACTGACAGTTTTGGCACCACCACCACCGCCAGTGATGGGCAACGAATAGCCTTGGTGCAATTTCTCTTTAGTGTCTTTGATTACCTTCTCCACAGAGGTAAGGCATTATTGATTTCCCTCACTCAGACTGCATGTGAAATTTATTCAGTAGGGTCCGTACGTCACAAGAGGCGAATGAAATCGTTGCCCATCCACTATCTAGTGCACCACTGCACCTCCTCTCTCTGTATCCGAACCAAGGAACCTGTAGGAGCACCATACTTCCTCAATCTGATGGTTCCCCACCCTAGTCAACAAGCGCAGATCTTCTTCTGCTGCAAGCAGGTGGATCATACTGTGAGTTCAAGTGCGTACGTTCGGGCCCTCTAATGAAGTTTTCTCATACACGTCCCATCTCTTTCCGAAAATTAATGTTCTCAAACACTTCCACAGTCAGTGAGGAGCTCCGTGATAGTTACACAGGTACAGTACAGTACTGAACTTTCGTGAAGAGAAAGTGACTGTTATGCGATAGCCTATCATCAAATCCGAGAAAATCTGCCCAGAAGATTCACTCAAACGAATTCGTTCAGATTTGAGACCACCTACTTGTAGATCGATGGTATTTGTACACTACAACGTGAAAGGTGTAAGTCAAGTGAACTTCTCCCTCAGTAGATATCTGTCATCTGGACGTTGAATACAATCTCGACGTTGAAGAGACGTGTGTTTGTTGGCTAGCTTAAATTTGACGTCTAGTCTCCTCGAACTCAACAGTCTGGATGTACCAATTGCACAAGTGAAACCCAACGGCAAAATTGGAATGTGAGGTGCAATGACATTTGCAACCACAAAACATTATAGCTCGTAACACTTGCACTTATTCATGCATTGTACCTCTAATTGTCAGCATGATCAGGCAGAGGAAATTAATGAATCTTGTTCTTGGAGCAGTTCACCGGAATATACTTTCCGTCCAACGCCGAATTCTACCATTCTAAGTAAGCCGAATTGAGTATTTTAATGCATCGTAGTTGAAATTCTCGAGTAACTCCACCTTCTATTAAAGAAGATGTGATCCAAGACATTTATTCATATACTAGTCACTCTCTCGCTTTCTTTCTCTCTGTACACACTGTAGAGGACACTGCATTCACGTACTGAACAACAGAAGATGTGAAACGAAGATAGAAGAAGTCGTACTCAAATTTTGGTATCTCTCTTGAGCATTACGTCATCCTTTCTTTGGCCTGTCACCATAAAAAGGACTCTGAACTGTTCCTCGTTGTAGGCAATGTCGGCTCATGTCAATTCGGTGTCTTCTTCAGAAAGAAGCTGCTTAAATACGTGATTTAAAAGACTTTGGTCGTGCAGTACAGCGTTAGAACTGAAATCGTATTGTCCTTATCATCATCGATGATGCTTCTTCTAGAAATCAAGCTTAGTACAAGTGTACGGTGCGAAGAACTTCGTTTTGAGCTGATATAAGTAACATAAAGAAGTCAGGCTGTGTATTGTACGTACGATCAAACTTGGTAACCTGCGACTGCAGTATTATTATATTGTACCTCTTCTTGTACACTATTTGATGATGGATGTAAGTTATGCAACTCGACTTGGTAGAGTTAAGAAATACTGATCTGCTGACATTCAAAAGTACAATTCATGCATATGATGTGACACATTTTATTATACGATTTCATGGACGTTTAGCTGTGAAGGAGGTACTTGCTTTCCCTATCTAAATTTATAGGTGTTTTTAAAGTTGACAAATTGTTTGCCTTGTCATCTACACCAGATCCATCTGGTATGCAGGCGCATTGTGCTTCTTGCTTCTTACTACAGAAGCTGTGAGAGTTTAGTTGCTGGTTGATCAGGTCATTACCAACCCACGCACCATGCGAGATAGAGCACTGACGCTCGTGTGTGTCATCAGATCCAGTCGATACTTCTCCTCAAGTACAATAGGAATTGAGAGGCTCGATGGTGAGATGTAGGTCACACCTCTTTAGAGTGCTAGGCATTGTCCCTCAAAAATGGTGAAGCCACCAAGGATTTGATCAACTCCAGATATGGCAAGCAGATTCTGGGGCCCTTCGGGAGACATTCCTTCTTTGACTACTTCCTACATTCGCTCATCGACACCTGGAGGAGAAATTTCGAGCTTTCTGTGATGCCCAGCTGGAGAAGAGAGACATTCTTAGCCGATCTGGAGGGAAATACGCTGGTGACAGATCATGCGTTGTTGGGTGTCAGCAAGACTCATCACACCGAATGCTGGAGATTTGTGTTGCATAGCAATGCATTGTCGAGGCGCCCATCGTACCATGATTCAAGAGTATGTGGTGCGGGACATGATGTGTTCACAAATATCTCCTACGTGCTTACTTAGGGCCGACCAGCGCTAGCCAACTGTGCTCGCGGATAGAGCTGGATAACATGCTACAGTACTGTATAAGCTCGTACAGCACCTACGCAACACTGACGCTGTGCCGCTTTGATGTCAAGTAGACCTGTTCCGGCCCGTACACCAAGAGCACTGCATCATTTTCTGTAGCCCATTCGATTCGGGGCTACACAAATGCATATTCCACGACTGATCGACATCCGTCAACTACTCTCGCAAGTCCTGGTCTGAAATAGTAGGCGTCACAACGGCCACCTACTTACTCGCCTAATGGATGAACATGTCCACACAACGTACACTCGGAAGATCCAAGATGCTGTCGGAGCAACCTCGATCATCCTTGATCAACAACTCCGGGGAAGCAGAGAGGTGAGCTAATTACTCTTTCGGCATGCCTTCTTCATGAACAGAGACTCAGTGGAGCTGAGAAAGATGGTGTCCTTAATTGGGGAAGAAGGTCTGTTGATGTGCTACCAAGGGAACTCCTCTTCCGCCTCCTCCCGGTTCTCGTAACCCGCAGTTTGCCAAAGGGCACGACATTAGTCTGTCTGAGCTCGAAGGCTGACACGTTGCCATCGTCGTCGGCCGCCGTACTACGGGAAGGATTGTTTCATGTTGGATCCTGTTTGCTCAGCTACCACATTACGACACAAGAATCTAGCACTGCTCGGTGGCGTCGACCGGGGCTGCTCCCGGTTAATGACATCCGTCCGTGGAACGATCGGATGCCTTCGTTGGGCGAGGCAACCGTGGTTGATGCGTGTGGAGTTGAAGTCGGAGGGAGATTCATCGCAGTTGCTGATGCAGTTCCTTCCATTGGGGCTCCCTAGTTCTGCGTGCCGGTGGGGACTGGGAATCACGGCCCACTCATCCTCCTGCCGCTGCCTTTTCTCTGCTCAGTCTGACTGACTGACTGACTGACTGAGCCTCGGGAGCAGGGAATGCATCCATCATGACATACGACCATGCTCTTTCACCGTACGTACCTCGTATGCGCAGCCCACAGTGTCCTGTACATGGCATTGTGTCCTGCCCTCCCTCAGCTTTCCACAGTTTTCGGTTGAGCCCTAGTCGAACGCGAGCCAGGCTTTTGGCGGACGCTTTTCCGCCTGGGAAGACATAAATGTGGGCAGAAGTCTCATCATGGTTCCCTATGTGATGCCGTTTGGCTCTTAACGCTGGCCAGACTTCCTTCCCTCGGTCTTTCTCACTAGTCGCCCTTGCTTGACTCGCGTCCGTCCCGTCAGGCGTGCAAGTTGTAAAATCTCATCATCATGTCCCGACTTCTAACCCCAGGAGACAGCGAAGTTGACCACACGATTTATCCACTTTCCTGCATCCCCCAGGGGATTTTACACTACGTACCTTTCAACTTATCCACATTATCGTATTTTCGGGCCCAAATTCTTCGACATACTTTCAACTGTCTATCCAGATATCAGTTTGACGTTGTCAATCAAATCCTTCGCAACGAAACAGAAGTATCTATTTTCATTTTACCTCTTGACAAAGTCTCCCGATTACCCGCCAGACCGCGGAACATTCGGACTTCCATTCCCTCAGATTGAAGTCAAATATGAGTAGTGGACAGTGTGCGACGGAGGTGAGGAAGATATTCTCGACATTTGGGATCGAAGCGAGTTTCGTATGGCTGTGATCAACATCCCTCCCGCTTGTCTGACTGGGCTTCACGGGCCTAAGAACATGGTGTGTAAATTCATTCATGCATAGACCGTAAATGCTGGTCAGTTTCAAACTGGCTTTAATCGTACTTGAGACGCTCGTCATTTCACGAATTGAACATTGCAGGTAGTAGAGATTGGGGCCGGGTATCGCGAGAACTACGGTTGTACATTCCTTCACACAACAATCTCTACATGTGACTGCCTGTACGACCTGCACATTTAAGCTGGAACGGTACTACACTCTGTTGGCCAGGCATCCGTTGACGGTTTCCGGCTGGACTGTAGAGGATCCTCTGATTCTATCCAAGTCTCCGCATATCAAGACTCGAAAAGCCTGCAAACCCTTGATTTCAGTTAGGTTTCAAGTCCAGGTCGGCTGTAAGTCAGGCGACAACTGACTGTGTCATCCAGCTCGATTATGGTCTCGGTCAACAACTTCAGTTAAATACTTTAATTACTCAATAGCGCAGTATGTCTTTCCACCACAAAATAGCGTGAACATAGGAGTGTACGCGAATGTGTCTACCTCTCGCGAGATGCTGGACCACGTAACGTACATAAACAAAGACAAACGGAAATCAAAATGTGGAGTTCGCAAGCACGCAAGTGTATGCGAACAGCCCAGAATGAAAACCTTCATATTACTAAGTATTATAGGGCGGAGAGAGGGCAACTACAGCCCAGAATGAAATCCTTCACATTACCTGACCGAAAGAGTGTAAATTACAGATGTAAAGCTACTAAAGATAGTCTGCGGCCGAAGAGACAGTCCATGTACAGGTGGAGAGGAGTGACGCAGACACTAGATTCCTGTCCAGAGTTTCCTCGCCTTCGGGAAATACTGCTTTATATGCTCGGGATGCTACAACCTGGTCGGGTCGGATGCCTGAAGTTGAAATAACGATGGCAGAGGCCAGAGTGATAATCGAGCACTCATCTTTCACAAGTGCTCGCTCTTCGGACCAAAAATCGGGAAACTGCAGCTGCTGCAGAGATGACCTACGTATATTACACTTGACAAAATGCGCATGGCGTTAACTACCTATACCATCCATGCTGGTTCTGCTGGTGGTACGCGAGAGACAACACGTCACGAGATGTGAGTAGAACTAGACTTGCGTCTTCATCTACTAAAAGGGTAGATAATAATCCATCCGGTGAATGAAGCTATTGTCGAGAATGAGTCAGTGGAATTGGTAGGTAACATGAGCTTGAGAAGTGGCATGAGCAGTGTGATCGAGCTCAAAATTCCCACTCCCAGCCAGGGGTGCGAGCCGAGACAGTGTTTTTTCTATAATCCTCAGACCTCATGTCAAACTCCCGTTTTCGAAAAACTTTCACTGAGGGTTTTCGCAGCCTCGTCGATGTAGATCACAGTCGTTCTATGTCCCCCTTCCTCGCGAAGACACAATCAGTGCCTTTCAGGGTCCATGGATCTCTCTCCCAGGTCCCCCAGCAGCAATCCGCAGCTCAATGGAGATCCTTCAAAGAATCACGAGGTGGGAGACTGACTGAGAGGACTCATGAATTCAACGTTTCTCACAGCAAGTCGCGGTGAAGTTACATTGGATGGAGTTCCAATATCAAGCTGAGTAAACATAGGACGTCCTGGAGTTCCCAATTCGCACTCAGTAACATTTCAGGCAACGCGCTGCTTGGCCGCTTGGACCAAAATCCTCCAACCTCATCCAAGATATTCTAGTGCTGAAAGGCGAGGAAACACAGTACTATGTGGAACAAAGCCCACCCAGCCTCTCATCATCTTCTCAGGTGACCTGCAGGGGCATCGGGGTGTGATGGTTTTGGAACGTCCAACAATTTCCTTCCGAAGAATTGATCCAGTTGCTAGGAGACAAGACAATAGCCAGCTTGGTCTCCACAGCGAGCACCTCGCGGCATGCTGTAAGAGCAGGTGCCGGCTTGGCCTCGGCGGAAGCGCACTCGGAAGCTGACAAACACACAGCACTTTGAGCCGTATGCACCACAGCTGCTGTTTCGACACTTTCAATCGCCATCCCAGTCTGCTGCTGATGAGAGTTCACCGACGCACTGACGGAGCCGGCCGGCTGTTGGCTCACGGCAATCTTGCCTGAGTGGGAAATATTATTTACAAGTTGCTGCTCGTGCTGCCTATCCATTTCCTCATCGCCTCTGGGCATAAAGACTTCCAGATCGGCCTCACACTGAGAATTCTCCATACTGCAGGAGGAAGCGGGGACGAGAGAGCAAGCTTCCTCACTGGTGGACCACGATGATGGAGTGGGGCCGGGAACAATGTCCTCCTCGATACTCTTATTCCCAGTGGTACCGGACTCCACTCTTTCCTCCACAGCGACGTCCTCCACTGTTTGGGCTTGGGCTGGGAGGGATGCTCGTGATGCCCCGGCTGCGCCTTCGGCAGCGTACTGAAGGCAGCGCAAGGACCTCTTTCGCTTCTCGTTTTCTTCCTCGACCAGGCCATGCATGACGCCGGAATGCGCGCTTTGAATAAGGCGGAATAGTCTGGTGGCGGCGAGACGGGCTTCTTCTTTCACAGCTTCGATATCCCTGTCGTCCACGAATTCGCACCTATCAATAAAATGTGAGGCTTTGTCAGGCCGGTGCTTGAGGCAGATCAAGAGATGGGCCCTTTCGACCTCATTCTTCGTACAGCCGGGTGTCAGACCCAGAATTGTATGGTAGTCAATGGTATATCGACTTTCCAGCCTCTGCTTCACGCCGCTTATTTTAATGTCGAGTTGATACAGACTGCTCGGCACGTCCATGTAGCTGCTGTTCTGAGGAAATCTCCATGCGCACCTGGGTAGCCTCTGGTGCTGGGCCAGAGCATCGTACAGACCCTTAAGCTGTTTATAATCTTGCAGCGCTTCGTAAAAGCACCTGATCATTTCGTAGAGAGAAGCGCGGGTGCTCAGCGCCTCGACGCAAGTGGGGTCCAAAGCCAGAGTCCTGTTGCAATCCGCAATGGCGTCCGGGATTCTCCCGGACGCCTTATGAGCCAAGGCTCGGTAAAGATAGCACTCGGCAATGAATCCCTGGGGCGTTCCACGGCGCCCGTCTAAGATCTTGGAAAAATGGCGCACGGCTTCAGGGTACAGCCCGGCTTCCATGGCGGCCAGAGCCGCAGCTCTTCTCCGGAGCAGAAACTTGATGTTACCGAGAAGGTGGCTAACGAAATCTGAATCGGGCCCCGCGAATGCGTCGGCGCAGAAGCTGTCCTCGCCCAGGCTAATGCTTTCCCGCCGGAAAGCGGCGCACGCTGCCTTCTTGCCGTTCTGCAGCAGAACCATGGCGTCCTCCATCATGCCCAGATGGCAGCAGGCCTGGCCCAGCACAAGATAGCGCCACTCGTTGCGCTCCCCGCGCCTCGAGAGGCCCGTGATGAGGATCTTTTTCAATTTGCTCACGGCTAGGTACTTCATGAGCGACCTCCTCTTGGATTTCTCCTCGGCGATGTAGCTCGAGAGCAGCTGCACCTTGTCCTTCCCGAACAGGGGGCTCTCCGGGGGCGAGGCCTCGCTGCCAAGCTTGGCGCTCGGAATGTAGTCCTGCAGCATGTGGGCCACTTCTTTGAATCGCCTCAAGCTCAGCAGCGCCCTCGCCTTCAGCTCCAGCGCTTTCTCCCATTGCGGTGACAGCTTCAGAGCCGCGTCCAGCAGGCTGATGGCTGCGCATACGTCCGCCGGGTCTTGGCTCGGCATCAGCAGCCTCGCATGTCCCACGTATTTCTCGGCCAGCTGAACACACCACACGAGGCGAGTTAATTTCCCGAGGTCTCGACATGGCGCCGCGCGAGATTGTCCTCTTGCGCTGCACACCTGCTCACGCGAGCACAGTACGCCCGTTTCACATCTACTGCTCGAGACACCGGGAAACGTGCTCTATTGACTCCAACTCCAAGGAAAGGACTCGAGACCACGACAATGAGAGCTGTCACAGACTACAGGGCGCCCCCGCAACGTACAGGAGCGGATGACCCCGCTACACGAGACATGAGCAAGCAATGGGCGTTCGGGGGCATAAATGTTGACAAGCGACTGAGCAGATTGACCGAGTGGTAAGTGCTTACATTGTGACGAAAGTGTACCCCGCCACCGAAACAGGTTGGAATTTCCATAGATAGAGGTATACTCCGCGGGAAAGGAGTTTCAACACTCGGTCTCATCCAGCGATTAATGGTAGATTTTCGAACTTAATTGACCACAGACAGGTTGAACGATGACACATCTTCTAAGATGTTTGTCGCCTGCAAGCCCCGAAGTGCAAACTCTGGCAACCAAGATTGTTGCAGAGTCTCGGCGGCCTGGACCAAAAGCCACAATACAACTCCAGGACTCAGCATGATCCAGAGAGAGTAAGGATCATTCCAATCTAACAACATTGAGGTTGCATCCTGCCCGGCCCAGAACATTGCAGCAAAGCCCAGGGAAGGAACGCTTCTGCAGTTCAACAGAAGATGAGCTCTCCTCTCCTGCCCCTGCCCTCTCCTTCCTTGTGACTCAACACAGAGGAATGAACCGAGCTGACCTTGAGCGGAGCCGAAGATGAGATCTCAACTAAATCAATGTCAACGAGATGAACATGACGCTTGCAACACGAGCACAGAACGAACGTACGACCGGGAAAAAAAACAATTCTTTTTCCCGCCGGACCTCGAGAGAACGTGAATGTCAACCTCAAGGTCCGATGCGGTAGCAGAGTCGAGGTTCGTCGCTATCGACCACAAAACGCATGAACACACCCCAATCAAATCCCCTCCCTGGCCCTCGGAAACCCCATGTTCTCAAATAGAAAGTTGTCCACAACCACAATACAAGCCCATCTGACGCACCTTTCTGCTCCGCAGCCAACGGCGTCGCTTGAATACCACCAAAGAGAACATCATGGCCAGCGCACGTCCGTCACAAATCGCTCTCCTCCCGACTCTATCTCCTCGCCCCCTGCCCCCACTCCCTCCCTCCCTCTCTCTCTCCCTCTCTTTTCTCGCCGCTCCCCCTCGCACCCTGATCCCCTCCCCTCCTATATCCTGCTGCTTCGCTCTTCCTCCTCCGATGCCAACTCTTCCGCCTCTCTCTTCTTCGCCTCCTTTCCCTTCCGTCCTCACTCGCCTTCCTCCGAGCCTTTCTGCTGACGCTGCGCAACTGAATCCCGCCCCTTTCGTCCTCTTTGTCTCACCGCATTACGCCTTTCAGCTGCATTCGACGACGACGACCCTCGTCGCCGCACCGCCATCCCTCCGTTGCTCCTCCGCCCTCCATCACCTCTCTTTCTCTTTCTCTCTCTCTCTCTCTCTCTCCCTAACTCCCGCTTTCCCTCGTTCCGCGCACCAACGCAGCCGACAACTCGAGCTCGCCCCTAAGGCCAAAATACTGCACGTCACTGGTGGCGCCCTGCCCTCTCTTAGCGGGGTCAGCGAGTCCGTCGGTCGGTCGGTCAGGTCAGGCAGGCACTCAGGCGGTCATGGTCACCGGAGCATGCGGGGATAAGATCGGAGTAAAGACAGAGCGGGGTCTCGGCGAGAGGAGGGTGGGGGTGGAAGTACCGGAGGTCACCGGTGGGTGTGGGCGAGTGAATAATACCTTAAAGTTATTATGACGCTCTTTCGGCGATAAATTTCTGGCATATAAATCATTATTGTGGTGCTCATTGATGCGGCCTCGTAAGTCAACCTTGTATTTGGCTACTGAGTTAGGTTCGGTCCGGTGTACCGTGAGTTTTGTTCCGGAACTACTGTGCTGTGGGTAGTGTACTGTGCAAAGCTGCAGGATCGCCATCCATGCAAGCGATGATCGTCACGCGATGGAATGTTGAATCTTCGCCAGTTTGGACCCTTAAAATTGGGCTGAAATTCCGGGTCCTTTTGTGGTTTCGAGATCGCCCCATGCAAGATACCCTCAAGACTTATTCGCACTTGATTGGCAATGAATTCTCGTCGGATCCACCATGCACAACAAACAAGGGGATGAATTCTTACCAACATCTGAGGTTTTCACCCCCTGCCCCTGGCCCCCCCCTCATCCCCTCCCCTCCTCTTCCACTTTATGAACTGTCGCCCTTGTGATCTGGTAATTTAATATGGAGCGTGAGATCTCACTCGATCTCTGAAGGAGATTCACCAGAACTGATTCATGAACCAGCAAGTAGAAGATTTCTTCACATGTGCACATAAGCATATAAAATCCCTTGGTAGATTTTATTATGCATATAACTTTTCTTTTCATGCAACTTAATCACTTCAATATGCGGCATAACTCCAAGTACGCTCCGAAGATATGGTACCCCCTTGTCGAATTTGTCGGTTGCACATGAAAACACTAACGGGTTCTTCGGCTGCGGATAGAGAAACAAATGATTTCTCTAATTGTTTTGCATTTCCAAATAAGCTTGTTGATAATCCGACTTTGAACATTTGATGATTGGAGCAGTGCGAGACAAGTCGTTGGTTAAGAGAAATTTAGATACGTATATGTATCTGAAAGTACGTTTGATAGAAATCAAATCCATATGAGCAAACACACATTTAGACACGTGTGGCTGAAAGACCGTTAGTCATGTAGATTGATTTCGAAACTGGATTCTTTCCCATTCTAACCCGGGCATTTAAGGGTTTGGGTACCAGAAAAATACTTGATCAGCGGAAGTAACTGCTGAAGTCCACGTTGAACTCAGCTTGGTACATACATAAGAGATCTGTTCTGATTTTTGTGAACTACTTACGTACAATGTTGACGACTCTAAGGTCTCGTAAGTAATGAGGACTGTGAGGCAACAAAATCTAATGAAATAAGCTCATCTTTCAGCTCAGACTAAGCGAACAACACACACGGGTGTACGCGAACCCCGATACAAGCAAGTAACGGCTGGATTCTTTCCGTAGTAAGGCTGGTGTTACATCTCATTTACAAAGAATGTAGGATGTACATGGTAGAGTACAATAGCCCTTGCCTTGACATGATTGTAGCTAAGAAAACATTCCTATGCTAAAGGATGTCTAATCAACAACAAAGTTCATATGAATTCCACGTCTCATTTTATCATCTCCTTTATCATTTCTATGGTCAGAGGTTCATTTGGTCTCTAGAGATTTCATGGGTTCAGGCGCATGTACTTTGTCACGTCTTCAAGCTTGAAACTGGTTTGTTTCATAGGGACATAGGTCTATCGACCATGGAGTATTCTGTCCCTTCAACCTTTCTAGGCGGTTAGGGTTGAATGGCTCCTCAATGGTGCTCAAGGTTATGATTTTGTTATATCTTTCTTAGGTAGGTCTCTTTTACGAGTTGAAAGAGATCATCACCCCTCACAGTTTACCTTTATGATCTGCACATTATAATCTTCCGCCTAAGGTTGCAGAGTAGCAAAGATCTTTTGATAGTTTGGCAGCTACTAGTGCACGCAGAATTCAGACATACAATGAGACAATATCGATATCCATACAACATTTCACTCTTGTAACAAAAGCTCCCATACGTGAGATTTTGTATTTCATCTATGTAGAACTTTGCACATGTTTATGGTTTATTGCTAGGCAAGATGCAAACTCTTCTTAAACCACACCATTGAGCTTCTGAGCTTGCTTACTATAACATTTACCTGCTAGCATGCTCATTTGTTAATAAGATGAAGACTATATTCATATTCTGCACATTTGGCAGTTTTTGTTATTTTATAGTCTAGATATTCATTCCATATGCCTTTACAGTGTTTTGAGAAAAATGTCTTCATCATATTTATGCTACGGAGATCTTTAGGAATCACATCGAAGCTCTTGAACTACCTACACTTCTCACTTATTAGAAACGTATATCTGGATATAGATTTACCTATATTGAAAAAAAATTATGTGTTAAGCTCCTTGCAATAATTATTTTTCTTTTGATTTAAAAAACACAATTACCCTTTCTCAAGAAATTAATTTTCTAACAATACAATAATTTTTTCTAAAAATAACGTTCATAATCATGAATAATATATATCATAAGACATATTAATATTATACTTCTTATTTGAGATTCTAAAATTTATTCATATTGTATTCATAATTTTAATTGATATTTGTATTCATAATTTTATGATAGACGTATTAAATTTTAGACCGGAGAGATTGCAACACATCAAAAACTTAACTTCTAAGGTTTTAACAATATTTGATTTTGTTCTGCTTCCATAAAAAAAATACGATTATTGAAGTTTTGATTTCGATTAAAAACTCCATAAATTTATAATCAGAAATTAAATAATGATAATAATAAATGTTAAATATTTTTAAAAGATTTTCAAAACTATTTTTTCATATTTATTATAATAGAAATTTATTGAAACATTTATTATATATGATTTTTTTAAAATTAAATAAGAAAGAAATATTTTAATAAAAATAGGTTGTTATATAATAAATTAGACGTGAGATATTTAATACTTACTTTACCAAAAAAGATCAATTCAAAGTTTTTTCTTGTCCACCAAATTAGTGTTTTTTCCAAAAAACCAGTAACTTTGCAAAAGACATACAGAATATATCCTCACACACTGTTTCTATACGTATACTGACATCTGAAAAAAAAACCAATTTTTTTAAAAAAATATTAAATTTGAAAAATATGGTCAAAATATGAAGATTCACAATCAATTCTTTTCAAACAGTGATTTGTCTCTTGAAACAAGAAGAATTGCAAGACTCAGTATAAAAATTTCAACACAAAATTGAATTTTTTTTATAGAGGTGCGATAACAGATGTGATTCAGTGCAAGATAAGGATATTATTCCAGGAATTTCCTTTTAGAAAGATAAATTAAATTTTTTAACCGAGGATATCAATGTTGGTTAACATTATTCTTCGAAGAGTGAGCAAATACATAATGGTCGAAAATTTGAATACCATCGTTGATTTAGACTGAGGGCATACTGCTTGTAATAATGGAATACAAGCAGTATGTTTCTACAGTCTCTCTACAACTGTATGCAAAGCTGTTTGAAAATGACAGTTTGGATCTATTAGATGCAATTTTCTAATTTCTCATTGCGATTCCGCTTGGGATTTAGTGGCATGATCATGTAAGACTTGGTTAGATCTCTCATATGTTTTGTGCTTCTTTGGCTTTACGGGGTCTCACCGTTGTTTCCTGTGCGGCTTGTCCAATCTAGTGCTACTTGCACAGCATTCATTGTCACTAGTCTCAACGTTCTCCTTGTCACCCTAGATCGTTGCATTCGACTTGTAAACAACTTGGCATCACATTATTTGTGAAGAGTACCTAGCGAATCTTCGTGTGTGCACGTATTGATAGGTTGCTTGACATTGGGGTACTCCTCATATATCGTATGCAAAAGGGAGCCAATGGTTGGTATGCACTCTCCATATATCTTTGCGTATGCTTTACATGCCACTTGGCACCTATGGACGTTGAGACTCACTAGCTGCTGTGTGCGACCTTCTACGAGTTCATGATGGTTGTGAACGCGCCAATCTATCAATTACTCCTAGTGCATTATGTTGATTGAAAGATGACAAATCGATGCAAGACGGTGTTTTTGGATCTCCCTATTGTGGTTGTTCTGCCTAACCTTGCGAAGGGTTTCTTGTACTCAACTTTTTTATCATAATGTTGTTCCCTAGTTATATTATTATCGATTGTTGAAAGATGTGTTTTTTTCACAGAGTTGAAGCGAAAGCATTAGAGGAAGAAAAATTATAAACAGAATTTGAGGAAGTGCGACCAGTACCCCCACATCTCACGACCGCAAGGAGCAAAATCAATAATTGCCCACAATTATTCTCATGCGATCCAAAGTTGATTGGTCAAAAGTTACTCATCATTCAGCGCCGTTTCCTTGTTCCAAAAGTATATACTGTACAGTATATGAGTGAACGAACATTTGAATAATTTACTGCAAGGATAATTCCCTCTGACTGTACTCCTGACGTTTGTCCAGAATTCATTCAGATCTTCGTCCACCGGCTAAAGTGAATGTCCGAGAGATGTGAAGCTCTCTCACTGGCGCCAAAATTTATTGGTGCTGTGGTGGGTCCCATTTCGTACCAAGCATTCCTCCTCGTTCCGTATCTTGTACTGTACCATCATCAGAATACACTCTGCTTTTGCCACTCGCCCCATGCGACGCCACGCTGGTGGCCCACGTCATTTCCCGCGACCAATACCACCGAGACACTCCGCACGTATCTTTCGTCCATTATGAAATCTTTCAACGCGTGGACCTTTCCAAACTCCAAGTTACACCAAAATATGACGGTTTCCACTACAAGTATTACCTCGTGTACACCTACTGTTCTCTCTCGATGTTGTATGCTCAGCCGTTGGTTGCAATGCAGGTTAGACCTATAACACAGAAGACGAGAAGGGACAATAAGAAGAAAATTGACAATATTCAGAGGACAGGAACCGCAGTATACCCATATAGGTCAAAGTTTAGCCTACCTCATACTTGGTAGAAAAGGACATGGATCGAGATGAAGAAAAGCGTGCGGGGGAGGGTTCTGCTGCTGCGAGATGAGGGCGTACAACGGGGGCGGTGATGAAGAGAAATGAGATCATTTGGCCGCTACCCGAAGGTAGCGGGCAACTCCGGGCACCTTAAATTGATTGAATATACTGGAGTACCGGAGAGAGAGCTTACGCTAACTCCAGGTATAAGAGTAAAGGGTCGCCAGGTGGAGAGATGACAAGGCTGAAGGAAGGTTTGCACCAATCAAAGTAATGTTGACGGTAATCGGGGGATGAGGTCAGCGTGACGGAGGTGGAACCCAATGTATGTGAATGGAGTTATGGAAGTTGCGCAGGAACCTTGTTTGAAGGGCTCGGTTTCCCATGCAACGGGGTTCTCCGGCAAGTAATGAGACCTTTTTTCACTTCCGGTTATGCCGTTGCTTTTGACCGGCTCTCGTCTTTTCATGTGCGGTGGACACGTGGTTACAGCGAACGTGGATGGCCGGCTTGAGGCCTCCAAATGGTTAGTCTGACTCCAATCCTCCAGTTCACAAACGGACCTTCTCTTCAATCGGGGTCATTCAAATGGCGAAAAAGTATAATTGTTTCACCAGGTAATAGTGGCAGGCAATTTCTTGTGGACTTTCATACTGCAATTTTTAAGGTTTTAGACGAACAAGATACAGTAGATGTAGGATAAAATACTGGAAGTTGCAATGCAGAGAATGAACGTATCTCAATGAAAATTATGGGACCTCTCGAAATCTGGACAGATTTCGAGAGGTCTCTTTACGCAACAGTAGAATGATTGTGTCAAATAAAACCGTCTAAACATACACATTGTTTTGGTTTATGGTGCAGTGCGCTATAATAGAGGCTATACGCATATAATGGCTTCTCTGTAGCAAGGTCTCGGTCGAGAAAATCATCACACTAGCCTGGGCAGAATCTAGACGATGAATGAATACGCTCACCCGCATTGGATGGACTCTAGTCAAGTATTTTGCAGGTTACAGTGCAGTATAACAACATTAATCACATAGTCGTCAAGCGGTTTTACACCACAATCAGAAATGGATGCACCTAATCATCACATAATCGAGTAGCACTATTCTACAGGAGAGTTGAACTTGCTCTAGACGGCTAGGGATATTTGTGATACGAGACCCCCTTCATTCTTTGAACATTCCCTTGAGTTTGCGGAGTTTTTATGCCATCAAAAGAATCCCTCGATCTATTAACACTCAACTCTCCTCCTATTCAAAGTGTTGGTAACTTACAGTCTTCCAGATTACTCCCAAGGAATGTTAGTGATTACGTTTAGTTGTGTGTTAGTATATGTTCACAACGTAGTTATGTGACCAAAACATTCTAATGCTCGTTCCATTATAAGGAAGTCGTTTCACTATTTTCGATGTTATATCATCCTCATAGTTCATTATGAAAAGATTGGTGTAAAGCATAAATGTTAATGTTCCTCGATATATGGATTATATCGAGGCGTTCAACCTAGTTCCCATAGAAAGGTACATTTTTTCTTGCGACCTCAATCACTTTATGAATCCAGTTTTCTTAATCAGTGGGTCATGATCATGCTCATAGTACTGTAGCCTGCTGCAAAAACTTGAGATGGATGTTTCTTGACATCAAACATTCATTTACGGCTGTTCACTGTCAGCGTTACAGGTCCAGGGAAATGACAAGTATGAGACTTCTCATGTAGATGCATTTCTGCGTATCAAACGCAATACAAACCGACATACCCTTGTGCAATGTGAACGTTGTTGACAACCTGTTCTCTGATTTGAATTTAGATCTAATCATTACACATGTAGTATAACGTATTAGACTGAAATGAGAATTTGAACTGGTTTCTATCGCATAATTAGTGAATCTGCAAGCAACCTTTTTGACCGATGCTTTGACAAGATGTTCAGATTTGGGGTTCTGGAACGGCCAATAGTTGAACCGAGGGCCGCATACTCGAGTGAAGTATTGGCGATGTCGGCTTGCTTAGAAAAAGAAATAATCTGCAAATTCTACTGTCACCAGCAATATAAACATCAAGCGACACCGGAACCGCAGTTTGTAAAAGCATTTGTAACAGAGGCATCATCATCCTCATGTATTTATTTCTTGCAGGTGGCAGAACTGTATGGTTCCACTTATTCCGTACAATACACAAGAAACCAAATATGAGGTGCAGCACTGTACAGTGTATGTGTGATTGGCAGAACTGGGCTCAGAAAACCATAGCCTCTGTACATGACATCGTCAAGGGTCACCGAGTAATAAAGCAAAAAGGATGGGACGACCCCATCTAGTCGTACAGGGATGAAACAAAACGGGTAACATGGGGCCAGTCCAAATACATGACATCTCATCATGCATACTGGGAGCCTCCTTGTACGTGTGAACCTGTATCTTGATCAACGCATGAAAGAAATAGTGTACCTGCAAAGAGGTCGAAACTTCATGACCTGAACCATAGAGTTGAACTCGAGCAAACTGCGGTGAGCGTGAGACAATATGATAAATATCCACGATGCCCCTTACGCTCCTCTGATTGTTGTATGTTGGATAAGTCAATGCTCTGTAATACAGCTCACTTTGGTGATTATCTGTACATGAGCGAGGATGGAAATTACATAAGCTGAAGATGTAGCAAGTGGGGTAGGTTGGTTTAGTGAAGGAGGTCGGCGGCTATTAAAAGATTTTGACAATGGTTTGCTGTGAGCACTTTCTTCATTAAATGGGAGTCTGGGATAAAACAAAAGAAAGCAAAGATTCTCGTCCCGGTTGGTTTGAGCGATTTATTGTGATTCAAGTCTTTACCCCTTTGGTGTCATACATGCTCCCTTTACTTGGTTCCGATGATTTTAAGTCCACTCCTACCCCGCTTCGAAGAAAGTTTCGATTCATGTCGCTTCGCACCTCACACGTTCGAATCTTGTTCGAAATATGCCGTTGACGATTGGCAGGAGTTTCTTCGCATCTCATCGCACGGCGCGAGGGTTTCGCTGTTCAAGGAAGATAAGCTTCGCAGGTTACCCCTTTCTCTCTCTTCACTGACGAGGAAGAACAACCATCTTTAAATTCTAACTTCCAGACTTTCACTGGGAGATCATGTTTACAGCTAATGAGCTGTTTCCAACATCAGCGCATGTCTTGCTGCTTCCACATCTCGACACGCAGCGACCAGCATGCTTCCCCTTTAACCATGGTATGTTATTTCTCCTGGTTTACTTAAGGCGTTTTGTGCTTGACATTCATTCCCTTTAGCCTTCTTTGTCACTTCAGTAAAATACTGATAAAATAAATTGCTCCAACTTTGATGCAGTAAGAATGTAACTGCATCAAAGTTATAATCCATCTAACTGTTGGATGGATTATAATATTATTTGATAATAAAATAGATCCGATATACGATATTAAGAATTGGAAGTATTTTTGTTGTATCTTGATGGTGTTGTCAGGTCCATACATGTTTGAAATAACCAACGTTGATTATTCAGTTGAAAATTGTGATTTCTGAATCATTCACAAGTGAAAATATCCATGGTCATAAAAAACAATGTCATAGAAGAAGGAATATGTTGATGATTCACATAAAAATTTCTCAAGATTTACATAGTTACTTCATGTTTAGAAGAAATAGCAGTTGCAGGGAAGAAGAGCTAAGGATGGAGGTCTTAAGGCACATACCTACGAAATTCAACAAACTCGGACGAAGGTAATGAAAGAAATCAAGTATAACAAGGCATGTAGACATGTTGGACCGGCAGCAAAATCAGTAAATGCAAGAAGAAATACATAAAGATATAAGCGATTTTGCATCCGGGCTTATGATCACCACAGATACACCATTACAATCACCATTTTAGAAGGTTCATGAAAACTCATCATATATCTAGGATGATTTTTCTTACCCTGTCGACCAATCCCAAAAAGGGCCAAAAATGATTCCTATCGTTGATTCGTGTCCTTGATGGATGGAGCTACCAAAGATTCTTAACCGAACATTTTTCACTTCCTTTCTTGGGATATGCATTTTGATATCTGGACCACTTAAATATTTGTCGCTACATTCTATGACATATGTAATTTATATGTATGTTTACCACATATCAATTACAGAGATAAACTTACCAAATTTTCTCACCTGTTATTATTTTCCCTTTATATTTGAAGGCTAGATAGGTCAGTACCTATTCAGATTAGAACTCAAACTCTGGACTCTAAAGCTAAACATTGGAAGTTTTATGATATTATATGAATCAGTTGTTTTGGTAGATCTGCCTAACGTTTCAGCTTATGCGCTAACTCCTTCTTCGGGTGTCATTATTAGAGGCAACTTCAACTCAATGTGATGAGGTCGCCACGAATCTGGGAAGCGATTAATTCCTCTTAAAACCCGTCAAATCTGAATGAAGTTAAGAGAAAATGTTTAAACCACATCTGAGGATTCCGCTTTGCTCAATAATGAGGTCACTCCAGTCTGAAGATACAAGTTATTGCCTTCGCTAAATCACGGGAGAAAGATTTAACTTCCATATGCACGGATCAATGCTACAGTTTGACGCTGTCTGAGGATTTGGAGCTTTGACTATTAGTCGCGTACGGCAATTTAGCATCCTCCATCAATTGTCTATGTCTTTGTTAGATCTTGGTATCGAATGACCATACACATAGTAGGTGCCGCACCGTCGTCTCGGACCAAATCTATCAGTTCTTTTGGGATGTTGATTCCCAAAGTCTTTGCAGTTGGCAGCATGTCGTCGGTGCTGTCATCCAAACCGAATATCAAACTGACAGCGAATTTGCTCCATTCGTTTCTATCACCAAGGGAAGGAAAGGCGATGCGGTTATAATGCTCGAAAATTATTTTGGTCGATACCGTATCCGAAGGCTGTGATGTGTATTTCCATATTTTGATAACCTTTGGTAAAATGAAGAAATAAAAACATTTCCAGTATGTTGGTGAGGATTTTCTCATGCCTAGTGAATGTCGAAAAGGTTATCAGAGTGGCTGGTGGTTCTAGTTGTGGTACTGCTAAGTCCACCCGCACGCTGATGTCAAATTAGAGGTATTGATAGATTTCCACATCTATCTTTATCAAAATATCTACCTACATTCTCCACTGTGCAATATCTTGTGACCCGAAGCTGGTCGAGACAATCTACGAGAATGATAAATAACATATTCCTTGTCACATTAACAGGCAAAAGTCAAAGTTCTGGTTGCAGCCTCCCATCTTTTGCCTGAAATCTTCCACAGTGCGGTTGCATGTATAAAGGCAATTCCGAGATTGCTGGGTATGTTGCCCACGAACTGATGAGCCCCGCCTACCTGAACGAGATGGTGGAGTATCTCCATGCCACCGTACAGGAAACAGAGAGGACGGCAACCTCAGGAAACGAAATCAGATGGTCAATACCTTAGTGGTACTCAAGTGGTTCAACATTGAATCAATTCCCGGTGCAAGAGCCATTAGTGTACAAGTAAACGACATTATCCTTAAAGCGATTAATATGGATACAATCAGGATCAGTAAACTAAAATCTACATCTGACAATATGAAAGTCTAGTTGTGCTCTTCCTGTCTCACAGCCGATCAACGACTTTTTTCTAAATTCTATGATATCTTTCAGAATCCATACAATCGATTTGCTGTTGGATCATTCGAGTTCACTATATTTATTGATAATCAAAAGGAATCATCTTGATAAGAAATTGTTTTGGCTAGTGGGGTCTCGATTTCGATGGTACGAATTTCGCGTTATACTGAGTTTAAATTTGTCTTTGACTGGCGAGGAGGCTTTCCTTAAGCACGGCTTTTGATGGAAAACCTTAAAAAGCCGGCACAAGAAATAATGGAAGGAGAACACGCCTGTTGCATGGCTTTATTGGAAATACATATTTGCGCACCCGTCAACTTGAATATCACCAGCGTAAAGCTTCTTTCTGAGTCCGAATAAAGTCTCCTGCTGCTTTCTTTTTCTGGAAGGGAATAAAACGTCCCGGACTCTTTGCCCTGAGCAGAGAGAACAGTTTAGCCCCGCAATATGAGGAAGAAATGCTCGAAGACGTCAGTTGTTGTTTATGTTGACGATGGCATGATCATTCTTCACGAAGCTCTCACGCTTGTTTGTTGGGAGAATGTAAATTGCCACAACGAACGTCATCCAGCCCATCCTTAACCCTGGCGATGCACTAGTCACAAAAGGTTGCAGGAGGTGGAGTTTCCAAGTGGCGACGACGACGTACGATGCAACAAACATGTTGTCGAACTTGGTCCTCGGACGATCCCTTGGAGAAAACACGGGACCCAAAAAAGCGGGACGTTGTCTATGTCAACGAGGGGGCTGCGTTTTTGTCCTCAAACATGCTCACCGTCATTTGACACGTTCTTCATAATCTTTCGTCAACACCAGAAGGAAGCCTGTCATTCTTCTACCAGAAGCCGGCGCGAGCTGACCTTAAGACGCTGAAAATGAAACTATTGTTCAGTGCGAAGGCAAGTCAACTTCCTTGACCATTTCCATCAGAGGTCTCGTCGACTTCCGATCTCTCGAAATACACGGAACAATGTTGGTGAATGAATGTCGGGAATGCAGAGTCAAACACATTACTGAGCATCTAATTTCAGCATCACATTGTTAGCTTTAGCGAACCGTAGACTAACGATTCGAGCGTTGAAGAATGCTGTACTGTAACACGCGTCTGTAAATGAAACCCTCATGATTTCAGCGCACAATCCATGGTCTTTCAGGACAAAGCTTTACAAGTAACTTGTACGAGGTAGTTGGAATGTGTGACGCTGATTTGGTTAAAATATTACAGCCGTGACATCGTCCCGGAGATGATTGAGGAACAGAAGATTTCTGATGAAGGTGAAAGGCGATTAGACCTGTGATCCTAGCCTAGCACCGAGATCTATCCTAATATCGTGCTAGACCCAGAGTATCACCTTTCCACGTAAGATAAGCATTACCACTGATTCTTCCAATCACGTGGTGCTCACCCAAATGAGGCAGTATGCATCGAAATCTCTCTCTTCTGACATTATATATCTCCACAATATGATTATAATTGATTGTTTACATGATAATCATTGATCAGTCTTCAGGTTTTGGTAGTTCGGCGAGAAAACGAGCAGGCTGACTGTCCAGGGTCAACTCGAAAATGTGTAAAATATCGTTGTGACCTAGAAATTGTCCATTTTCCCCAGGGCAGGGTTGGAGAGAAGAAGCGAATTCGGCACTAGATTAGATTGTGATGATGGATGGAGACGATCGATGTTCAAACCTTATGATTCATACTGGTGTAGATGGTGTTTAAGGTTCTTCCCAGTTGCTGGGCACAATGATTTTTGTAGAGCTTGACAGATTCGTTTGTATAGTGGCAAGAACGTTCCACGAACATGGAGGGTATCATATTTTTTCAACTGCATAATAAACTATTTTGCGAACTCTGGTCAAAATCAGACACTCCATTTCTTGCATAAAAATGAGAATTCTAACCTGGAGGTAAACATCAAGTTGAAGATGCTCGGAAATTGACAGTCCATACTTTTTATTGAATAATACTGCTTTTCGAATGTCTGAATTTTCTCCATCGTGTGCTATGACTTGATGTGATGGTATCTCTCGGATGCTCCCCGGACTAAAAGAAGGGAGGAAGACGACAAACGACGTGCGTAGATGAGAAAAAGCGGTCATTAGTTGCATCTGATAGTCCATATGCTCGGCGTACAGCGGTTGCAAATTACGAACACAGGCTGCGGGCCCGATGCAGAATCTCAAATGAGCCTCCCCAGTATCAGTTTTAGATTGATAGAGGCAAGAGGGCCCTTCCAACAAACAACAATCCATCAAACTAGAGTGGATTCCCCGAGTTTTGGGCAAAAGGAATGTCAGTTTCTGTCGTAACAAGGACTAGAACGTGAAGTAACTGATATTACAGCGACTTTTTCGAATACTATGGTAGTAACAGCTTTTGCGCGTTACTGAGGAAGATTTAGGCCGCAAGAAGTGTGATTATCTGACACCCGCAGGTGCGGGCAAAGAGACACACCAAGAGTCTTCTTCCCACCTGGTGAAAGCTCGTCTGTGCACAATGCCCATCATACCGTATCCAAGTTCAACGACCGGTTCCAAGGGCCTCGCAAAGCCTGCCAGGCGCGTTCATGTTTCACGCTGTAATTCCAAAGCTGGACCTTCCACTTGACCAATTGTGCCCCCGGACTCCAGAAGAGTAGAAGAACGAGAACGAGAGAAAATAGAAAAGTGGAGACAATTTACCTCTATCTCACGGCATGAGAGAAATATCTCGTCCCGGAGCCTTTTCCCGATTGATCTTTTCGACCACATCTAATCAGTGACGAATGATCTAGCCTACATTGACCTTGCAAAGTGGCTTGGAGACCACACAAAGGCCCTTTCACAGGAGCAGATTCGGACGCCATGGGTGCAGCAACGCGCCGTTCATTGGCTGCTTCTGCAGTTGTCGTAGTTTCACAAGCTTTACGGACGTGAAATCGGGAAAACCTTAAAACAACGAGGTAACACTGACAGCGGGAGAAAGCAAGTGTGGCGGGAACCTGGACAATGGACTACTCTCTCATGTAAAGGCTCGAAGTGACTGACGCGAGAATCGGGCGATTTTGATGCCCAACGTTCCTGGTACGTTCGAGATAATTCCGGGCAGAGTAATATACGTACGTGCCGCTGGCAATCATACAACTTTACTACTGACCAGATCTGTAGTGGCTTCCAGCGAGCGGCGATTCAAGTCAATCAGCCAACCACAACGGACAGTTTGATCGTGTCGAGCACGGAGAGGTGCTGAAAGGCAGGCCAGGCCAGGCCTTTTGGGGATCAGAGACCCGGAGCATTTACCCGGACCACCTCGAGGGTAGAGAACTTCTAGACACTCGCGGTACTTCGTAACATTGTTGCTCTGTATGACACCAGCAGCACTTTGTCGCTCCTTGCTCTACGGTGGTCCCCCGATCGAGCGCCGGTTCCTTGACTACGATGACCATCATCCAAGACCATGACGAGTGGTATTGCAACACCCGATACACACGGCTGGAGAAAACAGAAAGGAAGATAACCATTGTGGGCGATGGCATCGATGTCGAAGATGAAGATGCCAAGCTCCGGGCTCGCAGGAAGTAACATTACCACGCGCAGAGATCCAGCCTAATTGTTTACCATTGTGCATTTAGACGTCCTCATCGCATTTCTATTTCTTTTGAGCTGAATGACATATAATGTCGACATACGAGGCTGAGAGTTACTGAACCCCTTCGTGCACGGTTGTGAATGGCTCTTGACCGACCTATAGTTAATCGAGCATCGCAATGCAGACGAGGCCGAGTGATTTCCTTGTTAAGAGCCCGTTGTAACGCAGCCCGTTCGATGTCAAACTCTACAACGTTCCTCCGGTGGTTTTCAGGCTTCGCAACGCGAAGCAGGTTTGGAAATCGGAATTTTTGAAAGGAGTTTTATTCCAGGGAGTTTTCAAACCGAGTACCGTATAGCACGAGATACCGCGGCTGCGCGGCTACGGCACGGTCAAATTTGGGTCCGCGGGCGGAAGGCAGGGAGCGCGGCGGCATATTTGAAGTCGTGGCTCTCGTTGAAGGAGCGGGGCGGCGAGATCGATGAGAGGCGATCGGGTGGCATCCAGGTCCAGGAGGAAGGGCGTTCGACCGCTGCGAGTTACCGGGAGGCGAAAGGAAGACGACTGTCGGAAAGAGGACGGGGTTCTGGGCCAGTGCCCATTCGTCGTGCCCTGCTTTCTCAGCTAGATTGTCTGACCTGCAAATGGAGTTTGGCCTTTAGGCCTCGTGGATCAGCAGGTCTGTCCCTCGTACACCTGAAAGAAAAGCAATCCACGTCGTGTTTCTCTCGAGAAGCCATGTGCGTGAGGAGTAGAACGTGATCGATGGACACATGGATCCATTATTTTTTTCAATCCGCGCAATATTTCTGGCGTTTGGACAAAGATCTCGCTGGATCTTTCGCACCGGAACGCCGAAGTTCCGCAGGCCCTTGCGCGTGCGTAAAGAGAACCAACTCGCACCTCTAGGGGTCGCGCAGATTGATGACCGATGCATCCCCCTTCTGCGTTCAGTCTAGAAGCACATGGCCTTAGGGTATGCCGAAATGTCAAGCGCCGGGGAAGAAGACACCACGAGACTAGCTTCACGCTTGCTCTGTTGTGTTCCATTGTTGTTCCGTTGTTGACGAACAAATTGTTAGAGTATCTTCTGATTACCGACCTTTGCTTGCCTATCAACGAAAGGATCAAGCAAACTTGTGCATCAGTATTTGGTCCACTGTCTACCGGATGACCAGAAGTCCGACACGTGAAGCTGACAGTGTACTCATCGATCTACAAGCAACTGTAGGAGGGTGTCAGTCTTCTTGATTCTACTTGCACATACAGCACCGCGTCTGCTTCTGGCCATTATTTCGGAAGTTGCTCGTTCAGTCAGCTGCAATCTAATCTACAACTTCCAGACAAGGGTTATGAATCGTTCAAGGTCATGAGTCTGAGGCACTACCAGAAGTGCGTTCCCAATCCGTAGTGCGTGGCGACCTCCTTGTTTCTACAAAGTGGAAACGACAGGGCCTGTCTACATCTCTTCTTTCAATCCCTTCCATTCCTGGACCATGACCCACATGCCGTAGGACTTGTGAGTCTGACATTGACGAAGAGACTTTTGAATCTTGGAAACAATAAGAGGACAATGGGACTCGGGACCGTGTGCTCATGCAGTGCCGCAAGATGAACGGATGAGGTGTATGCCCTTGTATGTCACAGTGGGTAGTGGATACAGCTCCACAGCAGACCAAACTCATCGAGACTTGGAAGTGAAGCTCTTGATTTTCATCCCGTCCCTTCTCATCATTCTATGACAGTGGGTATCAGCGTCTTCATATCGGAAAGCGCTGGAGAGTGGAAGTGAAATGGTCGGATCAAACGCTGAGAGAGAGATCCATATAACCAAATGAGAGTCTGAAAATGAAATATAGAATGATATCACGTGCTCTTTTCGAAAGGTTTTCATATGTTCAGTTTTCATCGAGTAGACTGACGTATTTTCGCTGGAGAGTGGAAGTGAAATGGTCGGATCAAACGCTGAGAGAGAGATCCATATAACCAAATGAGAGTCTGAAAATGAAATATAGAATGATATCACGTGCTCTTTTCGAAAGGTTTTCATATGTTCAGTTTTCATCGAGTAGACTGACGTATTTTCGCTGGAGAGTGGAAGTGAAATGGTCGGATCAAACGCTGAGAGAGAGATCCATATAACCAAATGAGAGTCTGAAAATGAAATATAGAATGATATCACGTGCTCTTTTCGAAAGGTTTTCATATGTTCAGTTTTCATCGAGTAGACTGACGTATTTTCGCTATCAATACATGGAAGCGATGCACAGTGATGTATCGGCAGTAACCTTGCCATACATCTGTCTTGGACTCATACCGAACGGCTCTCTAGAGGTCGGCAGTAACCTTGCCATACATCTGTCTTGGACTCATACCGAACGGCTCTCTAGAGGTCGGCATTTCTGGAACAACAAATGTTGCTCGCTTTGCAAAAATTTGTGTGTTCGGTCATCCCGCAAGCTTCTTTAGCTACTGGAACGAGAAAAGAGCTCGTAGCAGTAGCAGCAGTGGCAGAAGGTGTGAAGAAGGTAGAGAAGTAAAAGCCTAGCAAAAGCATCATGCCATTATACCTCGAGATTGTGTGTCTTCATCGCCAGTTTGCGCCATTTGAGCTTGGTCTCCATTGCATTGAAAGACATTAGCAAGATTTCAACAGATCTGGATTTTTCTAAATCCTTATCCGGAATATTCAGCTTTTCTCGTGTCGTTCCATAATGCTTCCACAATCGAACGTAGAAGTTCGTCGGTAATTCCGACACAACCTTATTCATTCAGATTCATTCACAACCTCATTCATTCAGATTGCCTTACCTTACATTGGTGAAGGTTGTGACGGAATTATCGACGAAATTCTACATTCGATTGTGGAAGCATTATGGAACAACACGAGAAAAGCTGAAGATTCCGGATAAGGATTCAGAAAAACCCAGATCTGTTAAAATCTTACTAATGTCTTTCAATGCAATGGAGATCAAGCTCAAGTGGTATTTCGGGCATATCTAAGAGAGCAACATTCGATAGAGGAGTTCCTTCTCAACGCAAAATTGGGTACATATGCTCTATCTCATCTTTGAAATCGATTAAAAGTTTTATTATTGTTTCAATCCTATCAACCTCACAGTTTCTTTTTGTCTCCTAATATGCAGAGGAGAGATGAATCCAATTTCTTCCGCATGCTTATCCGATTTGAAATTTAATCCACGTCCATTTCATGCTTTTTTTGCTTCACTTTGTATCTTATTAGAAAGTGAGCTTCACGAAATTCTATTGGCTTCTTAGAAAATAACATGTTCCAACTTTCTTTACTTGCTTATTTGGCTTTCCCACCTGTTGGGAATAGTATATATATTTTTATTATCATGTTATAAGTCATGACAGAGGGTTGATAGTGAATGTATCAAAAGTTTCTGGCTCAAACACAAGTTAACAGTCAACATATTATTTCAATCTCGGATTGAAATGATAATGTTTATTGCTCATAAACATATTATCTACTTGTAAAAAAATCATTATGAGAAAATTTGTCAATGATAATATACAACAAAAGCTTCGTATGAAAAGTTCATGGGAAAGATAAAATTCTCAAGCAAGATTGTTGAAATAAAACGATTTCAGAAAAAATAATTTTCATTATAAGCAAACCATAGTAGTTTTTGGTCTTGAACTGCTCAAGATTAGAAGTTCACATAATTATTGAATGGTAAGGTTTGACTACGTCTCGTTGATCATAGTTTGTCTACCCTAGTTAGGTTTGGCCTCTAATTAGAGTCTTGGATACTTAATCCGAGTACAAACATGTTTCTGTTTCAATCTCACGTATACACTGAAGCAGAGAGCTTGGATAAGGAGGCCTAATGTACATTCTCGCTTTAGTGAAGTTTTTTTTATCTTAACCGTTTCTGTTTCACTTCACATATACACCGCAGTGGAGAGCTTGGCTATGGAGGTGTAATGTACAAACTCGCATTAGTGAAGTTTTTTATCTTGACCGTTGACGTAACTTCATGTGAAAATGAACCACATATATTTTTGTGTGATTCTCGTGGAGTATTGTACATATGAGTTAGTTTGAAAAACAAAGCTAAGATCCAATAATTGGTGTGGAGTATTGTATATATGAGTTTGTTTGAAAAACAGAGCTAAGATCCAATAATTGGTATGACGGTTTTTATTGTTGTGATATCTCATCATACAATTGCAAATTGGCCGTATCATCTTTTCAACGTGAGAAAGAGTTGTGGCGGACCAACTTGAAGTTTGCATCATCAAAAAGAAAGAACGGTATCATTTCATTAAGTGATCACAGAGATTTTGAAATATCAAGAGAGATTAATCTATTCCACTCTACTATGAAAAATAAAAACACTTTGATTTCTCAAGATTTGAAATTTTTATCAATGTATTGTCTGATTTTGCATACATAGGCTTGACCTACTCTATGAGACGATAGTTTTTACCTAAATTTTGTCAAATTTTGTCGAAAATAGAGAGATCGGAAAAATATGATCATCTAAAATTTGGGTCGAATTCGACTATAATGCTCGCACGATGAACAAGGATGCAAATTCGGAGAGACGAATTGCATAAATTAGGATTTGGGCCAAGCTATGAAGTTTGCATGTCTAGCTTTAAGTTGCATGTAAAGTAAATTGAAATTTAATTTTGTTAGTTCAAGTTAGTTAAATGTAAAAGCAAAACTTTAGCAAAAAGTTAAAATTTAATTTTTTGAAACTTTTTGTCTTTACTAAGGGAGTATGCTTGTACTGCCATGGCTCATACTTTTGGAAATACACATGTCATCATCTTGATATTGTGAATATCTATGAAAAGATTCTTTAAAAAGATTCCTTTTCCAACAAGTTGTTTTTCCCACGAAAACGTAGAATTGGAAGATGAAACATTTTCAAACTTTGCTAGGAGATACATAGCGTAGTTGGAAAACTGTTTAAATCTATTTTGCTAGAGACAGTTCAGCCATTAAATTTTTACGCCAAAAAGTATACTTGGATCAATTTTTAGTTTTTCGACCACCCTCCGCTTCGGATCAAAACTTTTTGATCACTATATAAATTTTTGGACAAGATTTTTCAAATTGTAGTGCAACACCTTCAATATAAGTGCAAGTAGTGATGCACTTATATTTTTTATTTCATGAGACTATATTCTTTGCTCATTTTTGTGGCTAAGTGTTGGAAGTAACATATTTCTTGCCAACTCATTGAGGAATAAGCGAGTTGAGCGATCTCGAAAGCAACTCAAGTGCATCAAGGAGAGAGAAAGACACTATTATGTGACCTCAAGCAGCAGTTTCAAGAAAAAAAGCAACCGATGGCGTTGAATAAGCTTGGAGGTCCACTGTTAAAGATGGAAAAATTTGATGGTGGAAATGACTATGTCTTATGGGAGCGACAAGTCACTAATGTACTTGGTGCCATGAGTTTGAACAAAATGCTTAAGCCATGATGTAATAACTTAGATCATGATGACTAGATAACATCTAATAAAAAAAAACATCCAATAATCCAATGCGGTGAGCATTGTGATATTGTATCTCAAGCCGAATGTCTTCAAGCAAATGTAGGTGGCGTAAACGGTAACAGCTTTGTTTGCAGCACTGTGTGAGAAGTATCTTTTGAAGGAGCTTTCAAACCGGTTGTACACAGCTTTGAAGCTTACTAGCTTCACGATGGCGGAAGGTTCTAAAATCCAAGACCATGTAGATGACTTTACTAATTTGATTGTGGATCTTGGAAACCTTGAAGAAGATTTTAGTGATGAGTGAAAAGTGATTCAGTTGTTAAGTTCCTTGTCTAATTCTTATTAGTTCTTCTCACAAGTGTTGCTTTATCGTGACAAAGAAACCTTCACTTATAATGAAGTTGTTACTACTTTAATGATTGATGACATGCAACAAAAGTTGTTGGTGTATGCATACCTCTTCTGATAAATTCATCTCATCATGTACTACCTTGATGATGTCTTTTGATATGACGCATACTAGGGAGAAACGAAATGGAAAAATCAAGATCAAGTCTAGATACACGTCTAAGTGTAGAGATGATAATAACATCAAATGTTGAAAATGTGATAAACCTAGTCTCATTTGCAAAGATTGTCATTGTAAGCCAAGCGATGAATACTCAGCAATCATAGCTGTAAATCAATATTCAGGTTGTGCACTTTGTTTCTCCGTCCAAGTTTGAAAACGATGAATGGATTTTAGATTTAGATTTTAAATTTTAGATTGTTCTTACCACATTTTTCATATTAAAAGTTTTTTAATTCTTGCACTTTGTCAACCAATACAGTATTTATGTGAAATGATTAACCTTGCAAAATTTTTGGCATTGGATCTGTGAAGATTCAAATGTTTGATGGGGTGATCCGTACATCGATCAACGTAAGCCACCTACCTAGTAAGTGTAAGAACTTAATCTCACTTAGAAAATTAGACTTGAAAGAGTTCAACTGGAGCACCGAAAGTGAATTTTTGAATGTGATGGATGGATCTCACGTTGTCATGAGGATCTCAAGGTTGAAAAATCTGTACATCTTACAGTATACAAGTTTCTTTATAGAGATTCATTATAGTACATCTTTGAATTTGAATTCTCATATGTGGCACAATCAACTAGATCATATGAATGAAAAGTATTTGACCATTTTACACAAATAGAGTTTTGTATGCGGATGAAGCAATGCAAGCTCAAATTTTGTGAGCATTATGTATTTGACAAACACACAAGATCTGCATTCGGCGTTGGAGTGCAAAGCTCACATGATACTCTTGATTAGATTCAATCTGATGTGTGGAAACCTTCTTTTACTCCCTCCGACTTTGAAAAGATATCATAACCTTTGTCAGTTGACTATTTGAGATTTGTATGAATTTCCTTCATATAACAAAAGTCTCAGATCTTTGAAATTTTCAAAAACTAGAAGAATCTAGTTGAAACCAAGACTAAAAATAAAATGACATACTTGCTCAGAGATAACGGCAGTAGAATAACTCAACAAATTTTCAGTTGTATTGCAAAAGAGAAAAGATCACTTGCCTTTTCACCACACCGTATACTTCGGAGCAAAATGATGTGTCTGACACACTCAACCGTGCACTATTGGAGCTCTCTCGCAATATGTTGAGTCTTGTTGGTTCAGCTCATACGTTTTGGGCTGAAATTGTGAATACCGCAGCTTACTTCGTAAATCTATTTCCTGATAGCTATATCAAGTTCAACATACCGTTTGAAGTGTGGTACAAACGGTTAGGTGATTACTCTATGTTAAGAGTTTTTTGTTATGATGATTATGCTCTTACTTGATCTTGATACTAAGCATAATCCAAAAGCCGAGAAATGTGTTTTTCTTGGTTATCAAAGAAAAATGAAGGTATGTAGATTGTGGGATGTAAATGCTTGCAAAGTCATTGTGAGTACGGATGATGTTTCATTCAATGAATCCAGAACATTAAATGAAGGGGAGAAAGTGCAGACTTTCGTCAGTGACTAAAGCAATACACTTGCCCTTGACACTATTGAGGGAAAAATTGATATTGACATCACTGATGATGGACCACAAAAAGAGGCTCCACTTTTTGTGGAACAAGAGGACCTGATTGCTAGTGAGCCAGCACCAACCCAATTGATTAAACGGAATCTTCATCAAGGCGAAAATTGCGGAGTGCAGTTGAACGTCAAGCTCCGACAAGTTATGAAATTTAGTTTGATTCTTTAGTTATAAATGATATTGAAGTTGTTGCTAAGGATTCAAGTGACACATTGATCATGAAAGATGGAGATCCATCTTCCATCTGTGAAGCTCTATCTTTTAGGAGGAAGCAAGATTGTAATGGAACAATGTAGAAGTATATGAAATCACTTCTTGCCAATAACACTTGGAAACTTGTTCAATTGCCCTAAGGTAAATGAGTGATGGATTATAAGTGGATTTAAAGAAAAAAGCATAGACCCATGGATACATATGAAAATTCTTCAAGTCTAGATTGATAGCCAAGAAATTCACACAGCGCAAGGATGTGGATTACAATGAATTTTTTCCACTAGTAGCAAAGTACTCTACAATTCGTTTGCTATGTGCACTTAGATTTCTACATGATCTAGTTTTGATGAGATGTTGTCGCAACTTTTTTCTATGGACTACTTGATGAAATGATATTCATGCAACAACTCCACGGTACTCTCATGAAAGTAAAGGAAGGCATGACATGTGGATTGCTTAAATCATTATACGGTTTAAAGCAAAATCCTTGACAATGAAATAAACGCTTGAACAACTTCATACAATCACAAGGATTCTTACGGAGTGCATATGATCCTTGAGTTTACTTGAAGAAGGTTTTTGATGTGGCGTTTGAGCTTATCATTCTTTTCGTGTATGTTGATGACATGATTATTGCACCTTCCAAAAGATCTTATGGTGATAAGTTGAAGTTTCAGTTGAGCTCAAACTTCAGCATGAAGAATCTAGGTTTAGTCAAAAAGATTCTTGCTTTGGAAATATTTTGAGTATCTAAAAGCAGAAAAGTTTTGATGATCTCAACAAAAGTATGCAAAGATTGTGCTTGCCAAGTTTAACATGACAGAAGCTAAACCTGTAAATACTCCATTGGCTGTTCATTTTTTACTCTCAATAGCGCAATGTCATATGGATGCGATTGAGAAAGTCTTACTATTTTCTATTCTTCATGATAGTGTAGTGAGTAGTCTCATGTACTTGGTGGTGTGCACACGACCGGATATAGCTTTTGTTGTATGTAAGTTCAGCAAGTACATGTCAAATCCAAGCAAGGTGCATTGGGATACAATGAAGTGGATATTTAATTATCTTAAGGGTTCTACACAACATGGCTTATTGTTGGATGCCAAAGCAATGAACACCAAGTCATTTTTGGGATATGTGGATGCTGATCATGGGAGAAACTTGAACAAAAGTAATTTTTTTCACTCTTACAGGTGTATGCATTAGTTGGAGATTTACTATTCAATAATGCATCTCGTTGTCATCCACGCAAGCTGAATACATTGCAGCAGAACAGGCAACAAAAAAAGCAATTGGTTGAATAATCTTATTACTGTGATGGGATTGCCTTAGCAGAATGTCAATCTTCATTGTGATAGTCAATGTACGTTTCACATTGCTAAAAATTAAGTGATGTATAGTAGGGTGAAGCACATTGACATCAACTACCACTTTATCAAACAGGTTGTGTCTGAGAACACGCTTAAGCTTATCAAGATTGATGGAGAGTTTAATCCAACTATTGTCTCTGCCAAGGTGATTCCTTTTGATAAGTTTTCAAGACACCGTGCAATTTTGCAGCACTGAGTTAGATTACATGATAGTTTCTATGTCTGTAGTTTCTCTCTAACACGTGTGAGATATGGGTTAGTTTTAATTAACCCTAGTTCATAGCTGAAAAGCTATGATTTAATTTTACTTTTTAGAACTTTCGGCTAAAACTATATGTGAATCATAAAAACGGTCTACTCCAAGACTTGAGTTAAGGAGAAGTTTGTAAGATTAACCCACGTCTTGTTAATCATAATTAGTCCAATCCTAGTTAGGCTTGGCTTCTAGTTAGAGTCTATGATACTTATCCCCAGTACAAACACGTTTTGAATTTAGTCTCACATGTACATTGCAGTGGAGAAATAGTGAAGAGCTTGGTTATGGTTATGTACATTCTCATTTAGTTTTAGTTTTGATCTAATGTGTATTCTTATGTCCCAAATCATATCTTTAGGTTAATCATAATTAGTTAAATTGATTAGAATGTCATTTACAAATAATTTCACTGAATCTCTTTTTCAAAAAATACTGTTTTTGAAATTTGAAATATTTTTATTTCAAAAAATATTATATTAAGCAAAAAAATATTTTTGCATATAAGATATTGCATATAATTTTGAATTTATTTTATCTAAAATATAACTTTTTACTTTTTTGAGTACTCTAAAACTAAAATAAGATTATGCGTACTTATTTTTTTAAAATTTTATATTTTTTGAAAAAATCAATTTTTTTATTTCATAAAAATAAATTAAAAATTCATTTTAGATTAAAATTATTTTTTTCATTTTTTTCATTTTTCATTTAAAGTTATTTCAATAAAGAATATCATATTAGATCCAAGGTTTTTATTGTAAAATGCATAATTTGTACTTTGAATTTTTTTATTTAAGATACATATATTTCCATATTTTAACAACTTAAAACTAAAATTAAAGTCAAGAGTACAAGAAGCGAAAACAAGAAAAAAAATTTAACTCTTTAGAAGAACCACAAACCTAATGCATGGAGGAAAAGAATTTCATGACATGATAGAATGCAAGCCATAAGAATCGTTTTAGAAAATATCAATTTGAATTTGAATTTTAAAAAATTATTCAGCAAATAATCCGCTCTTACTATATATGTATGAGAGTGGGTGTACCTAGTATGGAATATGTAGCGTACATATACTTTACCAAAACCCAATCCTGAAGGGTAGAAAATCTAGCTATGAGCCGAAATGTGACTTTATTACAAGATTCATTCAAAATAAAGTTTGATAGATGTTTGTGCCAAAGATGAATTATAAAGAATCTAATTTTTCAACATGTCAAGTTTCTTGCTAGATAAAGCTTTGGCTTTTGCAAAAGCAATGAGATGCATAATCATATCTTTTGCCACAAAACTCAATCTCTTGATCATTAATGATGACTTCGTCCACAATCTCTTAGTACTATATAACAAGTTCTCTCTCCGGAACAATCTCGAACTTCTGCTGTAGTTGCTCTCAGATGACAAGGTTGGATCTTTGAACCCTCATTTTCTCTGCAAAAAATTCAAGATCATTTTCTTGCATAAATATTTTAACCATTACTACATCTTGAGCAATTAGGATGTCAAAACCGCATTTTTAAAAACATTTTTGGATTGTGTCCGCCTTCATCATTTTCCACAATTTGTCCAAGAACCTGATGAGTCTAAAAGTGTCAATTTTTTTGCTAGATCCAAAGTATGAATCAAATCTTCCGTTGAATCTAAAAGTGAGGAAAATTCAAATTTTGCGACAATGGTTTCAGACTTCAGATTATTCCAGCATCCAATGTCTGTAGAACAAACGTTAAGATAGGGGGAAAATATCAAAGTTCAACATTTGTTAGATTGATCTCTTCATCCAAAAGATGGACCGACACATAATCCAAAAAGAGAAGATTTTTGTGGACTTTCTTTTTGAAATCCTCGTCGAGGTCCTTCAGACAAGCATTAAAGATTGGATTTGTCATCTAGACTTTTGCACTATTTGCAAAATTCAACTTAAGCTTTTTTCAAGTCCACACCACATAAAAGAAAAGTAATTTTTGACTTTTCAATGACACAAGGACTAAGTTTTCATCCCTTGCACAAGTCAAAACCCTCTAGTACTCTATCCTTTACTTGTTTCCCTCCCATACACAATTGAGAAGCATGGCTCAATGTTGAATCTCACAAAACACGAAAGAATTCGATCTCATCCATGTTGAACAGTTCTTTCAAACCGAATCCTGCCAAAATTGTTACTAAAGTCGACTTCCATTGTTCAACATTGTCAAGATCCATGTTACTGACTCTCCACAAAATTTGTACTACCGCACGGTTTTCCGCTGCTTTCACTTTTGTAGCCAACTTTCTGATGTAGAAAAATTGTTAGCCTCCATTTCCAGTTGATAGGCAATATGTTTGGCTTTCTCTTGAAGTATAGGACCACTGATTGAATAAGTGCTCATGTTGTTGCTACAATCTCCATCAAATGATATTGATGCAAGGGGCAGACTCGTTTGCTACACACACACTCGTTTTTGCCTTCGCAGATGAGCTCCTTTTCACATCGGCGACACAAACGAGAACTGTTTTTTCCAAACGTGAAGGAGAGAGATGAGGGCAAGTTTCGAGAGCCAAACGAACCCCATTCTATCATACCGTGAAACTTGTCAGTTGACGATTGTGCAAGCAACGCATCTTTAAAAAGCCGCGGATTTGTTGTTGCCAACTCCATGGTTCGATAAGAATTCATTATCCATACCGTTCCTATATCCATATATCCATATCGATATCGGGCGGCCACACCCGCCCGCTAATAGATCAATAGAACGGCAGCACCGGCGGCAGCGGTACAAGCGGCAGCAACGCGGGAGACAGCGATGGCCGCAGCGGCCCCGCGCCCCTCGAAGCCTCTCGACTACGCTCTCCTCTGCCTCGCAGACGAGCTCGGCTTAGTAGTTGGGTTTGAGGGGAGGCGTGCTTTGACGCGCAATCAGTTGTTTGTATGTAGCGGGTGTGGCCCTAGTCTGCCCCAAACCATCAACGCAAAATGATATTGATGTCACTCTGCTTCACAATTCTTGCTTTGGATAGCAAACTGTTGCTTTCTCCCTCTTTCAACAACAGCTCTCTATTTTGCTTAGCGACTTGAACTATTAACTTCTACAATTTAAACTTTCTTGCACTTGGCCTGATGCTGTAACTTTCATCAAGATGCTTGATGATGGATAGCTGGGTCTTTAAATCTACAAGCTTGCGCTTTTTATTCTTGTGTTTTCCAAACTCCATGATTAGAAATCCAAAGACGATATACTCAATGAGAGAGAAATGTAATTAATGTAGAACTAGGTGTATACTATGTCTCATATTGTACTCTTACTACCTAATTCTTATAGAGTTCTCTATTGTATATATACAGGGGTTTGCTTTCTATAAAAAAATTTGTACACCAAACGAAGTTGTCATTTATATAGGGGTTTCACCGTGCTCTACATTTCTTTGATGAATCAAACTATCAAGTTTGTCACACTTTCATCACAAGTTTAACGAGATTGTTATAATTTATGAATTTTGTTTCAATCAATCTTTTTTCTTTTTTGAATCCAACACTACAGTTTACACTAAGAGGTTTTGAGTACCATTGGAGTGATTCAAGGTTGTACTCTCTCTCCTACTCTATTTAAAGTTTTTATAGATGATATCGAAGAGTGGTTGGAGGCATGTGATAGTGAAGGTGTCAAGCTTGGAAACTTTGTTATCAAAGCTCTCTTGTATGCAGATGATATCATATTACTAGCACGTGATGCAATTAGTTTACAGAAACACCTATACACTTTGGCTAGCTTTTGTACCCAGAATCAGATGGAGGTAAATATAAAGAAGTCCAAAGTCATGATAGTGGGCACTAGATCCAAGTTTTACTTCCATTACCAGGATCTACAATTAGAAGAGGTGAAGAGTTATAAATATCTAGGCATTGATTTTTCTAATGATTATAGTTGGGCACTTTCTGTGCAAAAGAGAGTAGAATATGGTTACAAAGCTCTATATTCATTGCTAAATCGGTGTAGAAGGGCTCATCTTGTGTTTTGGAGTCTTAGGAAATTTTTATTCAGAAGCTTAGTGTTGCCAGTAGTATTGTATGGAACTCAAGTGTGGGATCCTGGTTGTAAGAAGACAGGTTGGGAGCGTGTGGAGAGGGTGCAGAAGATATTTCTACAAGAAGAATTGGGTGTGAGAAACCAAACCTCATATGATATTCTTCTTGCGGAAACAGGTTGTTTACCTCTAGAGGCTAAAGCTCTATACTTGACCATCACTTACATCAGAAGAGTGAGATCTCTTGATGCTTCTCGCCTTACTCCTCAAGCTTTGAGTGCCACACGTGCCAAAGGATGGTTAGCGGATGTGATAACTTGGTCTTTGAGGTGAAATGTGACGGAATGCGATTGGGACCTACAACCTATAGCACTACGTGAACGTCTAAAGGAGGAGTTTCTGAACATTATTTGGAGCAAGCGCGGCACCAAGATGCATTTTTATCAATTTCATGTGAATCCTATGCTTGTTTATTGTGAACAGAATTACCTACTTGCAGGAATCTCTACATCCTTACGTCATATTTTTGCTAGGCATAGAACTGGATCTCATAGGCTTGGAATTGAAGAAGGACGTTGGCTTAATATTGATAGGAGTGAACGTATTTGTATGCTATGTGATGGAAGAGAAGTTGAGGATGAAGAGCATGTATTTCTTACTTGTACTAGATATACAGAGATTAGAGTGACTCATAATATAGATGTAGAGAATTTTTATTCTTTGTTACAGTTGGTTCCTTTTGATTTAGGTTGTTATATTATGCACATTATTAGTTATCGTTCTAGTGCTCTTGGCACTAGCTAGGGATTGGCCTTTAAGGTCTTTTTCCTTGTTTGTGACTGTCGCTTGTATTGTTTTTTTCAGCCTTTTGACCCTTTGGGTCTCCAGGGCTTGATCTATTACCATTTACCATTTCCTCACTTAAGTTCGCATCCCAATTAAGTCCGCATTTCATAACGCAAAATTCCTTGATCAATATTTTCAAGAGTGTATTTTATAGAAAATCAAATAGAGTCATTTGGCGGCTATTTTCAATTCGATCCCAAACTATCGCGAATAGGCCGGTTTGTAAAATGCTGCGGAGGGTAAATAGTGTCGCCTTGGCTTAATTTATATGGTCTGATGACAAATATTGCAAAGATTTCAGCTCACTCATATTGACGTTGGAGCTGATTGCACTCTCTAAAGACTGAAGGATAACATCGCGCTGATCAATATCATAGTGAGCCGAGGTTGGTTCGGCTTCATCGTTTTCGGATTCGATGACAAGCTCTTGAACAAAGATTGCATCCATTGCTTGTTCGATCTCTTCAAGAAGAGTGTTTTTGAACAGCTCTTAGTCATCGTTGTCATCGATCAGACATTGTTCAATCTCACCCCAAATGTTGATATCGCGATTGTCACTCAAGAGATCACAATTGCTGAGCAAACTAGCAATTTCGTCCACAGTTTGTTATTTTTGTTGCCAAGATCAACATTTTGAAATGCATAAATAATATCTGCCTTTTTTAAGTAGTTTCTCAAACTCTGAGCGGAAATTTTGTTCCAGGCAATGTTACTTAAGTTTGCAGCATCCAACAAATGTGGAGTATGTGCATAAAACACCCATGCATCGCCCCGCTTCAACTTCTATGCAGCTATTGCCAGTTAATACTTCAAACTTTGTGGATTATTGTCACAGGCTATCATTTCTTTGTACTGCTCTTGCTCATTCATCATGCAAATGAGTTAGCAGGAGCGTTATCAAGTATTAAGAGAACCTTGTGACCAGTACTTTTGCGAACATATGGCTCAAAACTTCATCGAATCACTTGTTGAACGTCGGCATGTCAATCCATGCGTTCTTTTGCTGAAAATACGAAATTGGGCAGAATTGACCAGATGTTGCCTGAAATACGTGCGGGCTCCTTCGTTTTACCAATCATGGTGATTGGAACTCGTTCAGTCCCTGTGGCGTTGCAACAAACCACAAGTGTCATGCGGTCTTTTGTTTTTTTTCTTGCCTCGGACTGTTGACGCATCTTCATTTGGCATCAAGACGATGTAACTTGGAACAAGTCAAAAGAACAATCCAGTTTTGTCCATATTGTACATGCAAGTTGGATCATACTGGTTGATAATTGCACATAACTCATCCAAAGCTCATAGAGTTTCATGAATATTTTTGTCAACCTCATCAACTTCACCAGACAAGTTTATGCTGCTTAAACCAAACCGATGAAAGAATCTCAAAAACCATCCCAAGGAAGCCTTGAATTTATCATCATCTATCTCCATAGCCTTGACAATTTGTTTTGCTTTGTGGCAAATGAGACTGTGCGGCAAAACAAGCGACATTTGGCATCCAACATCAATCCATTCGTACAGTAGTTTCTCAAGGTTAGGAAACAATGAATGAGAAACGCAAAGTGTGGATTCATGAGTGGCATGGCCAACCCTCTGGACTCATTCGCGAATCTCATCTTTGCTTGCTTTCAATTCTTGAATAACCTTCTTGTCGACACCGTATTGGAGAGCAATGCTTCGATTAGTCGACGGTTTGGATTGTTCCAAGACAACGATAAATCCTATTCTTTGACTGTCATTCAGATGTTGATCCTGGTTTTTGAGTTTCAACACACGTACGTTCATGATTGCAAATAAACTCAAAATTGTGTTTCTAGTGTATTTAACTTTACTATTATATGGGATGCCCCTAATATTCCTTAGGTCGGCAACAAACTTACCAGATCAAGTTGTGGACTTCAGCGAGTGTATATATTGTAATCAACTCTCCCATGAAATCGTTTTCAAATGATTCTCCCATAAATATGACTATACAACTTTGTAATGCAAGATGTTGCAAGGGAGTCATTTTCAACGAAATGCAAAATATTTAATAACAAAAAACATGGCAAGATTGAAAACAAACCAATCGATTCTATAAAGATTAGAGAAATTTGTTTGATTGGACCCTGCGGAAAGTAATTTGCTTGATGAGAGCCCTCAGATTTAGTTTTAACCGATGGGATCCCAATCGAGTAAAACTAAATTAACTCAATTGGGGTCCCATCGGGTAATTACAATCAGAATTACATAATTACAAGAACTATGTCCGACGACACACCGTCAGACATAGTTCTTGTAACTACGATTACTACTAGTTTCAATGCGGGAATTACTATCAGAGATCAATCCTTGATTATAATTTCTGGTGTATTATCACGGGGACAAAGATCGATTTTGCTCTAAATACAATTTATTGTGTTTCAATTCTTCCCACCGCAAAGATTCGCGGATTTCTCTGTTGCCTCCCACCTGCACACTCCTTACGTAACTCTGCTCAAGTCTCACGATCACCCATTTGTGACGAACAAATAAACTCCGGATGAACATTTCTTTGCTCGTCTCCTTGGAGACTGGCCGGATACAAAATGACAACATAAAAACAAATGAGTGTGATGGAGTGCGAAGTCCACTCTGTCTGCGGTGCGGTGGACTCGTTGCACTCTCTCTAGTTGCTATTAGAACATGAGTGACGGTGCATCGTTCATGGGGTCCCATTGGGTAAAATGAAACCTGAAGGGTCCCATCAAGCAAATTTCTTTCCACAGGGATCCCATCAAGCAAATCTCTCATAAAGATTACAAAGCAATATTAAACTAAAAATTTTGTAAATGTATTATGCTAAATAAATATGGAATAGATGAAACTCATCATATGATAGTTATGCATGAAACAAACAAATAATCGACATACCTTAAGTGGCAAATGGATTTAGTAGCTAGAATATTTTACAATTTTGAAACAGAAAGGTGAACGCACTCGGGAGCTTACTACAGTACTAGCATTGGATGTGCCAGCCTTTAGAAATATATAAACCTTTCCAAAGAAAAGTCCTCAACATGAGTAATAAGAAATTGAAACCCAAGTCAAAGTAAATCAACATGAGAGATTGAAGAACCGCTGAGCAGTGTGGATCAAAAGAATCACGCAGGTTACCTGAAGTCATGAGTTTAGGGTTCGACAAGACTCACACGGTGACTTGGAAAAACATTCATGACCAATGCGTTAGCCGTCACCCTCGACCACAAACCTTGACCTAAGAACAAACCTTGATCAAACCTGGATCATGGATCAAAGGAACAGACACCCAACCTAAGAGTATTACCAAGAGGTATGTGATCCAAATGATAAAATAAATATCTGAAGAGCCAAACATGGAGCCACACCGTCAGTTAAGCTGGATTACGTTTGACTCTGGTGAGTTTCTATCTCGTTGTCGAACTGTTCCAGCAAACAGCTTCCTAAACGTGAAATTTCTCAGTGGCGGTAAGGCTTCGTCTGTTCCTCACAATTCCATGGTTGCATGCACAAGACGTTAGTTCCGGTTAAAGCCTTAAATTCCACATCATTCGGAGTTGGCAACCAATGCAGTCACCTGACATTCACAGAACAGACACTCAACTTAACCCATTACCCAAAGTAAACTATCCAGCAGTCTTCAGCTGTCACTGCTTTGAGCGGTCCCCAATCACCAGAAGGATTTCTACTGCACATGGACAGGTAACCCGAACCTCGGTCACCTCCTATTTCCCCGTGTCCATCTCAAACGACCTCGATGTCAGATGACGGGTTAAATTGAAGACCTATTTCGAGATGTCTCGGGTGATCTAACCCATTCCGCTTATTACTGGACGATATGCAATACTACCAAGTATCGCAACGGATAACCAATCACGTGTATAATGACCACGCGGACAAAGCTGCTTCCTAGAGAGACGAAAAAAAGATGCTGTCGTGTAGGCGAATACAAAATCGATAGAAAGGGTGGAAAATATCGTTCAGTTTCCGACAATGCTCTTTATTGTACATAAATAATGAGGAGCCCTTCAAGTCTGAGGGCTTGGATAGAAGATACCCTTGTGCTAGCTCTAATATCTACAAAGACTACGTGCCTCGGAAAATTTTCGCTCTACACTAGTACCTGTTTTAGATCTGTTCACCTCGTGGACTGTTTGCTCATCGAAGGTTACATGGGAACCTGGTTCAACTTCGGAGTGTTCTTTGTCACAACCCACCCAACTGTGACGAACTAGAAAACAATCGTCGTGACTCGATGTGATCCACGATGAGCTGGGATACAAGTGGATCGCAATCTACTGCAGATGCCTGGCAGGAGACAGACGTGACCTAACCTCGTGACCGTTTCTTTGCCTGCAAAACCAGCGAGGCTTTCCGTAAGCTAAGAAGAACGAGGTATAGCAGCATCGAGGAGTTCCGATCTAAAGGTCTTACGAGTTACATATGATAACATCGACTTCAATCAAACGAGAGAAGCAGAAGCGAATGTAAGAGAGGAAGATTCAACGAGGTCCCTCCTGCAGTATCATAAGCCTAAGACATACATTTCGAAAAGACAGACAAAATGACGTACCGCTGAACCAGTCATGAAGCTTTCTAAGCTTGCTTGTTTGCCCTTTCTCGGGGCAGACCCACTGGTGCCCTCCTTCTCAACAGACCATGCCCGTCTCCCAGGTGATGCGTTACTCTACATCGAGATAAAAGAGAAACAGGATATCTGAGAAAGACCTCGATACCACAATATTCATGCATATCCTACTGAAAATTTTTCTCACTATCAGCCCCATCAAGTTCACATTGCACTCGGGTAGAAACATTACACATCTATACCACGTTCCCTGGACGTATTAACCAGCAATTTATTCTCGATTCCTTCAGATTTACATTCTCTGTCCCATGTCCCCCTAGGCTCGGTGGACTTGATGGCCGTATTTATTTCTTCCTCCTACGTATGCAATAGCGTTGATGATATGTCTTCCCCATCGACACTCCTCGTACCGTTCAAACCTTAAAGTGAGACTACTTGAAACCAACTTGAGATTTCTGAACACCTAAGACGGGTGAGATACGATTCCCAAACGACTTACTTTGGCAAGCTTCTTTTGGTCTTTTCGCGCTTGGCGCTCCTTCTCATCCAACTCTTGGTTCTCACGCTCAACTAACCGTATCAGAGTGTCACATCGTCTGGCTAACTCTGAGGCAGTTCTAGATTTTACAAACCAATCGAATCTGAACAACGGTGACATGCGGAAAGCGGCCTTCAACTCATCCCAGTTACCATATCCAAGTCTGTGCACCATACAAAGCTGTAGAAGAAAACGACCAAAAAAAACTCATTAGGAGATATAAGCAAGCACCAATCAACGTTGGTAATGAAATTTTGCGCATGCATAAATGCCTAGTTGTGAATCCATTCTATGTATATCGACATCAAAACCTGATTCGGAAACATACCAAAAAGCGGTCACACTCCTCGTTATACAGCTTCCCTTTGTTCTGTCCATACTGGATTTTCAGTTCCAGCCATGGATTTCGATATCGATCTAATTTCTTCCCAATGGACTTCATTATCTCGTCCTTCCGCGAGATCCTAGCCTCGCCTCTTTCGATGTTCTTGATTATCCGATCATAATCTGGAGAACGAAGAGATGGACACAAGTTTCTCAAACAAAGGATAGAGGTAACTTGGGAAAAGAACTCAATGAAGAACTTCACAGTCGATTGGACCAGTCACTGTTGACTTCGACAGATGACCAGGGAGATTAAATCCATGGGTCAAGGCTAATTCGTCTAGACTTCGGTGCTAACATCACAATGAACATGTAAGTTAAAGGTAAAAATCCTTAGTTGTAATTATGTCATTCAGTGTCAAATATAGACATGATTCTGAGCGCTGAATCGGTTTACTGAAACCAGCAAAAGCCAACGTACCATTCAAATCCTTGTATCTTTCCCAAAATATCTTTGAGTATCTGCTGATATCGTCTTCACTCTTTCCTTCGATCTCGCTTGCTATACTTCTGATGTCATTGCGCCCATATTTCTCACAAGCTCGAACAAACGCATTGAAGTCACGACGTGTCCAGTTGGAAAAGCCCTGTTTTGAAGGAGAAAAAGTACGTGGTTAATGGGCGAGTGCATTAACCCTCCATGAGCAAAACAAATTCTTTGAACAAAGTAGTAAAGCATAACCAGCACTCGTCTGTAAAACAAAAATGCTACGGAGGACTTTACGGAGGACTTTACGATAATGACATATACAATCATTCAAATCCTCTGTTCTTATCCATCCAGGAAGAGGACATTCTGCCCTCAACCCTAAGGCATGATAAAGCAAGACTTATCTTAATGATAATAAGTTCTACAGTCGCATACGCATCATACCTCCTCAAGCAGACGATCCTTCTCTTCCTGCTCCTTCTCAGTTAGTTGTTCCGCTACAGCAGTGTCTGCAAGCATGTGACATGCTTTAATCACAATCCAGACGGGCGGGAAAAGCTGCAGACTAAAAAAGTCCAAACATGAACGTACATAGTAGTCCTATATATCAGATGTTAAAAGAAAAGGCCAGGTTAAGCACTGCAACTCACCGGCATCAATGGCAATTACATCTTCTCCGACCGACCTTTGATGAGCTTGCTGTTCACCACACACAAGCAACAAATTTCAGAGTTACAGAACTGAACTAACATATGATCAGCCGGTAACATCTGACATATAAGATCAAAAGCCCTGCGATCCAGGAGAAGTATGTGACATAAATAAATTTGAACAGAGGTCGCTATAATCTTAAAACATTCAATGAGTGACAGAAGTGTCCACGGTCTTCGACGACCATGATTGACACGCAAGTGAAAATACTTGAGACTCTAAATTAGAAAACTTACCAGAAGAGATCTCACTTCCTTCTCATAGAGTTCAGTCAGACGAGTGTTGTTGAAAAATTGGAAATCATGCCTGTTTTTCTTCGTTAAGGATAGTCACTTGCAAACAAAAAAGGAAAAAATACTCAAACTGTCATTTGAAACTTGTATAGATTTGGCAGAAATGTCACATGTTGGACGCTTTGATAACGCTTGTATTAACTTCGTTCCCTTTTGTGTTACGTTCCTAAACTAAATTTCCAACACACAAAAACTTTCAAATTTTGAGAAAAATAAGGATACAGTTGAGGCATTCGGGGAATTCGAGGCTCCCTTGGTTTAGTAACAGTTCCTGCGCGCATCGCTTGCTTGAAGTACTCTGTTTCCGAGTAGCTGTGCAGAGAAATATGAAGAGAGAATTAAACAGTAGAATTTATGAACAGGCGTAGGATCGCATAATAAAAGTCCTCGGCACTGAGCTACTCATAGGGCCACAGCCATGCCAACTGGTGCCACGAACTAAAATGCACGAAAATCTTCTTCGAGGATAGAGCAGTTGGTGGCAAAGTCCGATATATTGGAGAACAGCAAATCGGAGTTTCTTAAGCTAAAAGAAAACAACTGAGTGAATGAGACGAGAGTTTTCTAGGCATTGAACTGATATAGTGAAAGCGATCAACAAATTGAAAACCATGATATCGTAATGAACAATAGAACTTTTTAACTGACGAATCAGTTCTCGTTTCGAATTGCTAGACGATCGAGTAGACCAAAACATGGCAGGATATCTGTGTAACCTACTTTCGTTTACGTTCACGCCTGGGTGGCTCTATCCAGTTCTCAGCAATCATTCTCTTCAAGTCCACCTTGCCCTCATCCTACAAGTTCCACAAAAGGATGTCAACAGGTGGTTAAATTATGCGACAGGTGCTCAATTATATCCTGGTTACGTCTGTACAAAAAAAAAATCCAGATGAGATACCTCAAAACCAACACTTGTACTTGTAGTTAGATGTGAATAGAAAATATTTTTAACTATGTACAGAATGGCTGGTGAAATGCACCTTATCATCTTTGTCATCGAAATCGTAGAGGCCTGCGGCTGTAAAAACAGTTACGATTTTCCGTCAAGGAGAATGGTATCATGGGAAAAAAAAAGTACTTACAACAATTAGAGTCGTTTCGTTCTACTCAAAACAGAAGTCACGAACAATCAAGCATCGTGCGTTAAAAAGTGAGGAAAATATCCGCCCGAGCAAACAAAAATTCTTACTATCATCCATCTTGAACTTGATGGCATCTTCAGTAAATTTCTTCATTTTCGCATCCAACTCAGCCGTGGCTTCCTCTCCCTTCGCAATGATGCGGTCAATATCCTCGTCTGTGATGGTACTGTCCTTGGAGCTAAAGACCTTCTCAGCTCCAAATCGAACCATCTGAAGCAGTTCATCCTTATTTACCGCTGCAATCCAACCTCCCGTCAGACATAAGAAACAATTCTACATAGAAACTCAGAAAAAGCCTCTGCAGTACCTAGCGAAATATGAGAAAATGACGGGAGAACCTACCTTTCTGCTCTGCAAGCCGGCCTTGCTGGATGACGAGGGCATCCAGCGCAAGTTTCTTGTATGCTCTCTCTATAACTTTTTCCTCGATGGTAAACTGACAGTATCACAGATGAAACACTCAGGCAGGAAGCAAATCATGGTAATAGGCATACTGCCACTGAACAGTGGGAGAGTAACAGAAATGCCTCACAAAAAATTCTCGCTACAAAGATCGTAAGACACTTACCTCGGTACAAAACCGAAAAACTTGTACTTCCTTCTTCTGTCCAATACGATGAGCACGATCCTGGGCCTGTAAATCAACTTGCGGATTCCTGCAACAAAACAGCATTAGAGCACAGGTTTTAGGTTAAACAACTTTAGAATTGACTTCGTCCGTATAATGAGAGTATAGGATATGGTTGAACGATGACGATGCAGGTCATGCAGAAACGATGCATTGGTAACGTGGATACATCACCTTAGCAGAGATATTGACAGCCCCTCCGGGGCTTGTAGTGCTCGGAGAGCAGAATATTACATCCTAAACCATAGACACTATACTAGGTGCTTTGCTGAGAATGAGATTACTTTGTGCCGAAACATTGGATGAAGTAACCATATCCAGTTCCAGTTCGAGAACATACCAATCACTGTCGTACAAAATAACTGTATCAGCCGTAGCGAGATTGATACCCAATCCACCAGCTCTTGTAGAGAGCAAGAAAATGAACTTTTCGCTATTTTCAACATTGAAAGAGTCAATAGCACTCTCCCGGTCTTCTCCAGTTGTGTTACCATCAATCCGACAGTACAAATACCCACGATACTGACAGTAGTCTTCGAGAATATCGAGAAGCCTTGTCATCTGAGCGACAAGATCAGTAGGTCAGAAGTAATTTGTTTCACATTTTCAATTGCCATCTTAACAAATGTCATGAACCAGCCAGACACTAGTAGGATTTACGTCACAAATAAAACATATCTCTCCACAAAAACTCAAAGAAACCAAGGTTCTTCCAGTAAAATCAAAGAAATTCACCTGTGAAAATATAAGTACTCGAGAATCACGAAATTTCAGCTTTGGTAAGAGCTTGTCCAGCAGAACCATCTTGCCTACAAAATGGTGGGAAAAACATTTTAGGTCTAAGAAATGAAACCACGCCTCCCGCCTGTTTGAAATATCAACATACCAGCATGTCTGCGACTACGAAGGCTTAAACCTGAAGAGATTCATGAGGATCGTGTACTTATGATGTTTTAGGCAGACTGCAATCATATAAATTGTTAAAATATATATATGGTTTTGAGCGGCTACACATACCACAGAAATTAAACAGACCGATCGTCATCTGCTTCCGCGATATAAGAGGGCTGACATGTGAAAGCAAACTCTTAAATCTACAGCACTTCTCCTATGACCAAACCACGTAAGAGAAATTCCCAAATGCCCGCGGTACCAAGGTAAGGGAATGGTAATATTGCACTAAAGAAAACATGTGAGCTCAGAGTCCCACCTGCATTCTCGACAAGATGATCGCCAGTGGTATACGGTGGCCCCGGCTCGGCTCCTTGAAAAAGGTAAGGATGGTTGCAGCATTTACGAAGCTGCATAGCTATATTGAGAAGTCGCTTGCGCTCGCCACCAGTGTTCACTGCATCTATGTCTTTCTGCAAGAGGGCACGGTAGTACGTCTTCTGCATTTGAGACATTCCGACCTTCAAAATTGTCTCCTTCTTTGGAGGCAACCCACGTTCCACGTCCGACTTGAGCCGACGCAACAAAAATGGTCGTAGAACCTACAACAACAGGAGTTCCCCGAAGGTATTGTATTAATATCAATCGTTCAACACGACTTTCTTCCACATGCGGGCTCTCCACATTCGTAGAGAAACGTACTTTGACAAGAGTTAGGAAGACAACCAAGCCGAATTTGAAAATTGAATATCTCTCACGTTCACTTAAGTGAACAAACTTAAGACCAATTCAGACATTTGATGGCTCAAACCTTAAAATGATACCTTGTGAAAGCATTACCTTGTGTAGCTGCTGCACAACCTCCTGCTGGTCATTTTCACCAGAAATTTGAAACCATTCATCGAAGGCTTCTGCTGAGCTGAATATCTCAGGGAGCAAAAAATTGAGAAGGGCCCAGAGTTCATGCAAATTATTCTGCAAAAAGTCCACAGACCCAGTCAATCAGACTGAAGCAGAAGAAAATGTGTAAGAAAGAGGGGCAGGAAAAAACGGCAACAACATATCTTTACAAAGCCCACTGCGTGGAAAAGCTCTGCACCTCATACGTTCTATGCCAAGGACAACAGAAAAGGCAACAAATTAGGGTGAAAACTAATAACGGCCGAGACGAACTAGATCGTACGTTCAGTGGCAGAAGTGAAGTATGAACCAAGAGTTTCTTGAATCGGACTATGTAAACAACTGAGGCACAGTTGATAATATCCATGTAATAGAAATGACAAGTAACAATGCTTACGGACTCCCTTTCGTTCCAAAAAAAATGCAGAAAAAGCTCATAGTAGAAAAAAAAATTGGTAGAGGATGATTTCTTTAATCACCGTCCCGAGACACGGCGGTAGAGAGGTGAATGATACAATAAAAGGAAGTACGAATGATCTTTGGAACCATATGTAGAAAATATTTGTGGTACAATACCAACTCCCAATGATTTACCTAATATGCAATGAGTTCAGGTTGTAAACAAGAGCCGATCCAAGATACTTGTTTCTTAGAAACAACCTTAATGAGAGACTGACAATAACTAACACTTTAAACGATCAACAGCAAGGGCATACGATGCAAGTGGACCAAACTGGTGCGGACCAGGGTGGGACATCCTTACAGGGATAGTTCTGAGTAGATTGATGATATCCAGCAATTTATAAATAAGTAGGGAGTGATTATAAGTGAACATGCATGGGAATATAGACGTACAAATGGAAGAACGTGAAACAGTCAGTAAGAGAACGAGTTCCAGCTGCATATATGACATAACAGGCAAACTGGACAGCGCGGCTGAGTGTAACTCGAGGCCCAACAAAAAAAGCAGTGTCTACGGCTTGCCCACGGACCGACAGAATTTGACGCAGAACAGTCAGCTATAAATTCACTACTGTTATAGGAGGAAGATGAATCAAACCCTTCACCTGGAGAGGAGTTCCAGTAATAAGAAGTCGATAATTTGTGTTGAATAGCCTCATTGTTTTGGCCAAAATGGAATTCTCATTCTTGATACGATGAGCTTCATCAATGATGATATATCGCCAGCTGAATTTTCTCAAAGCTGTTCTCTCTTTGATTGCCATCTCAAAACTGGTGACGCAAATGTCAAATTTTCCCGCGACCAGCAGATTGTCCCGCTGGTTAGCCTGCGAGTGAATGGCAAATAAAACACCCAAATTAAGGACGAAGTTAATTCCACCTTCGACAGGGCTAGCCTAAGAATACACACATTCCGTTGTGTACAGCATTCCCACAATATCATGTACATCGTACACGGATGCGTACTAAAACACAATGAAATGAAATGAAGCATTGCCCGCAAATAGGTCCATACAGAAGTCACTGCTTACCCTCTCTTCCTGGTTACCATGGAACTTCATTGCTCGAAGAATAGGACAAAATCTCCGAATTTCGTTCATCCAGTTACTCAAAGTTGACTTCGGTGCCACCACCATGTGTGGACCTGAAATCCCTTTAAACTCGTGAAGATATGCGAGAAGAGATATTGTCTGCAGCGTCTTCCCCAAACCCTGAAAGACAGGGGTTCAATCTTTTTTTTATTACAACTTGAATTGGACACATCGAATAACTTTCACTGAAAAGCATTAGTCAATGACAGAGCGATGAAAGTGGGAAAAAATATGCACACCATTTCATCTGCAAGAATTCCGTTTATCCCATTTTCGTACAGCCGAATCAACCAGTTCAGACCCGCCAACTGATAATCTCGCATCTTTCCCACAATACCTAAAAACACAGGGACGATACATAATTTCAGCGCCTAATCCAGTCCATGATCTTCCATTCTTCCACCAGTTGTGTACACCTCTGTTTCAGTGTTAGCAAAATTATACTGGTCAGGCTGAGTGCGTCATGTGTACATGATTGTACGATGGGTAAATGTCGATTTGTTATAGAGTAAAGACCACAGACCCCGCGCCTTGGTTGAAAGTGGGATTCGTTCCAGTTTGTAAATGATCCGTATCAGACACAACTAGATAGGGTATAGGTTTCTCTCTATGTGAAAGTTTTCACCGACGGGGAGGTTAGTTTGATCTTCCAAGCTATCATTTAGAACAAAACATCAGATACGAGGAAACTTAACCACGTTCGGATTCTTGGTACCTCATCCAAGAATCACAACCGCCGCTCAGATATGGCTAGATCAGGAGCTGATGAAGCAATTACGAAAAGCCATGCCAAAGCATACACGGCACAGCATTCTCTAGCAGAAAGGCCAACTTTAATCGACAAAACTCATACGTAACTTAGTACACGATCATCCGTGAGGACCTAGCATACAAGGGGATCAACGTATATCGAGTTTGGGCTGCAACGCTCAAGGGTGCCATTGTATCAGACCAGAAGAAGCATGAAGACTTGGACCACAAGGACGAGCAAACCAAGACGAATGAACTGATTCAACTGGTATTTTCGGTATGGCAGTTGAATCAAAACATTTGAATGCAAAAATTCAGGTAAAAACAAGGAATGGGACAACAGTGCACTATGGAAGCTAGTGCAATCAGTCCTGTCCATATCACATTGCTGGAAAGCTGAGTGAGCACTTTAAAGAGTCCCTCCGGTCCAAGAATGGGCTATAATGACCATCAACAATACTGGAATTGGAGTTATGCAGCTCCCATCACATACACTCGGCTGTTGCATTAGTCCATACCAAGATGCATAGGTTGCGGCACTGGACCGCGCAGGGCTCACTAGAAACTCCAAGCCCAACAAGCGTAGAAAACTTCGATGGCGATTGCCAACAGAGTACCAAGGAACCATGGACACTATCAATAAAATTACCAAGGCCAGAAATTTGCATGCGAGTCCCGTAACACGGGGAAAGGCAATTGCCATCCAGGAAATTACATTCAACATGTTATTATAGGAAATTGAATTTGGAAAATACGACTGCAAAGTTACTTTAGGAGAGTGCGGTACACTTCTTCGTATTCGGTGCGAGGAACGACCATAAACAAAATCTCCATGACGGACATTACACGGTTGGGTATTGGCACTGGACGTGTCGGGGTTGAGTATAACCCTAACCACAGTAGGAGAATCTCCACAGCTATTGCCGAAGCTACTGTTAAACTTGTACAGCGGAGGGCTAGCTTGTTACGGAACAATAACATCAAAGGCCCTGGACGGAAAAATCACGGTGGAGGTCAGTGACAAATAATTCATAAGCAGAGCAAAAGAGGGCCTCCTGAGTGCTAGATAGCCGGGCGTAAAATGAATTACCCCTGTAGCCCTTGAAGTAACGTGCCGTTGGGCTTGTGCCCACAGTTGGGTGTCCCAGAAGAAATAACTTTCCTTTAGAGAAATTGTTTTCGTAAAAGCGGATGCCGAAACGCTGAAGACTATCCGCAACCAGCTATCAAGCAGATAGCGTTACAAGTCGTTCAGTTGGGAGTTACAGCAAACCCCGTATGTATTACGATCCATGTATGTTGGATATGGATCGAGTCCAGCAAATTTGGTACATTTCTTGGTCTTCACCAAATAACAAGAAAGAAGCACCTTTCATATTTAGCGAAGAGCTGCATGCCATTATAGGTTCAAACGAAGATTCGTCCTCCTTGTCACCCAGCATGCAATTCCCGGGATATTTTGCCGTTTAACTCTCCTCGTGGTAAACAAATTAGAATTCCGGTTGTGCTTTCGATACGAATATTGCACTTCAAGCATACCCTTGAATTAGGCGCGTCCAGAACCAGATAAACCTAAAGACGATGCTTGAAGATTCCGCTCGGTACAGGAGCGGTTGAGTGGTTGATGAGAGGTTTAATATTTACTTCGAATCCTTCATTTTGGTATGATGTGACCCCTTCCATATTCTATTGTCCGTTATTTGTTCAGTCTCCAATCTACATGCATCGTACTTCAGTTCTCTGACCTCTTAGCACTGACCTTATTCCTACTAGACATGCTGTTGTGAATGTCATAACAATCAGCACAAGGCTTCCGGCTGTGGATTATCCAGCATCGACTGTTGGATGGTATTGGCATAACATACTGCTTCAACGTCAACAAGATAGAAGTTGAGAAGTATGAAGGACAACGAGAAGTAAAAGGTGTTTTGTTTCCTAACACCATTTGGTTGTATCGAAGTTCCACACACAACTTCTCCTTCATCTGATGCAAATGAACCTGAACCCTCTACTAGACGGTATTCTGAAAACTCAAAACGTCAACCTTTGGCAATACCATTGGAAATAATTTGCCCAACTCAATCAAGAGACGTGTCTAGGTACATGTCGCAATTAATTTAGAGTAAATGTGGGCGCAATGAAACGGATCACTTACAAGTGGGTTGTGCGAGTAGCCTTGTACCGCCCGTGCCACCAAGAGCATCTTCTTCTTCTTTCAGATATTCTTCATCCTCCTCTTCTTCAGTTAACTTGGAACTGTGTCTCCCCCTGAATACAAATCACAACAATGGGGGTACATTACATATTTACAAGATGAGATTGTGCTATTGAACCATGTGTTCATCTCTTCATGATGGCACAATTCCAACAACCTCTTTGACATGCGTGCTTACTAGACCGCAATCATGCTACACGACAACAGATTCAAGGAGAAAGTGCACGAGTCGATCTTATCCGGTATTTTAAGCCTCAATCATCGTATCACTTACCGGCCTTTACCCTTCCGACTTGGTGCACCAGGTACACCTGTGGGACCCTGTGCGAAATGCGCAAAAATTTCTGTTTGCTGCAAAAGAAACTTTAACCTTCCACGGGCCTTGCTATTCTGGAGGCACAGAAAAAAATTGAACGACGATCCCCGTTAAAAACGACAAAAAGAGTAACAACACTCTGTATTCTCTCTCTCACGTCTGTTAATCAGCTCCGGCGACGTACACTTCCAATCCAGTCCAAATTCACCATTTAACACAACATCTAGTGGGGCGAACGTACCATGTCAGCATCCACCATGGCGTTTTGCTGGTTCAAGAACTTGTCAAGCTCGTCCCTCTTTCGCTTCTTCAACTCTCGCAATCTCTGCTTTTCCCGACGGGCGATGTCAACTTTGGAAGGAGACCTCAAGCCCTACAGGTGTAAACACTCCAGTTAGGTATTTTTCGGACTGCTATCTTTGAGACATAAGTTCCTTTAGATGCAATTGTGAATATATTCAGTGGGTTGAGAGACCTTCTGCTTTCAACTCTGTCAGAACTCATATGTCATATGCCTTGCTAACTTAAAGTCCCATCCACTTGTACCATTCTTCTCTTCTCAAAGGTTCCATTCCATATCTTCACGCTTCCAGGTAACTTTGTATCTGCTGGCATCTAGCGTTCGCAACTCAAGGTTGATTCAAGGACCTGTTAGGATCCTCTCAAGACACCTCTCTGCGTGCACATCAATATCCTTTGAGCTCAAGAGACCCTCGAAGGACACTTCTCCCATGAAGAAAAGAAAAAATCGGAGCGAGGTGAATGGAACACTCCTACAATAGTCGAGTGTCCAATCCTCTGACAAAATGTTACTTTGCGGGAGGGTGAGATCGAACTGGTCAAGGAACTCGAAAGAGGCATAATTGTGACTCCAAATTGTAGATCGGTCAAAAAACTTGTAATCGGAATCCAAACTGCTGCATGTTAACTTCCAATTCATTTCAAGATGATCGAGTCCTGGACCTACAACATGCTTTTCAAATCCTGAGCAGATACATTTATAAGTCTCGGAAGCCCCAGGTGAGCCTCCAAGTTTGAGTGGCGAATCAACAGCGGCCGTTGCAAAGACCTGGGTTCTTCACTCGATGTCATAGTCCTACCTTTGGTCATTACTGAGATTTAGAAGTAAAACCAACCCTAAAACCAACCGTTCTCTCAATCATGACTTGAAACTGTACTGAGAACAGGAGTTACGAATATTTCTGGAAGGAAAGAAAAAGAATGGACTTCCCAATGGAGACAACTTAACGGCTCACTCGAGGAAAATGCGTGGAAATGAGACCTTAATGCAAGAGTTAGAGTCGGAAACCTCAATCACGAATCCAATGGGGGTTACAACGTTGAATAATCACCTCATTATCATCATCTGTTTCAGCGTCTTCAGAATCATCTTCTTCATGATTTTCTTCCTCGTCTCGTGGTGTTGCCGGCGATGCAGCAGCTACCTCAGTTTCCACCTCCTCTGGTGCAGCAGCCTCTTCAATAGCTGCCATTTCCTCTGGGTCTTCTTCGTCCCCTTCCTGCTCATCACCTTCCTGTTCATCTCCTTCTGCCTCTCCTTCTCCTTCTCCTTCTTGCTCACCTATTTCCTGTTCTTCTCCATCCTGTTGATCTTGCTCATCCTCCTCCTCCTCCTCCTCCTCTTCGCCTTCTCCCTCTCCATCCCCTTCACCTTCTACTTCCTCCTCCATTTCCTCGTCGGCTTCTGCTCGGCCCGCTTCATGCTCGTCTGACATCTGCTCATCCTCTTCCTCAGAATCGGAAAGAGGACGCTGCGGAGCCATTCTACTCACGACAATCCCTTTACCAAATGCGCCAAGAGTCTGTACCTTCTAAAATAGAGACAGCGTCCTCGGGCTCCGAAGCAATTGGCCCGACAAATTGCTCATCCGCTGGAAACAATTGCGCAACTTGAGTGTCAACACTCAGCAGTTGTCATATCCTTCAAAAACAAAGTTTTCCAAAATTCGAGAACCTAGAAGAGTAAGCAAAATGTATATTGAAAATCTCGAAATCCAAAAGCTGCAACAGGCCTCTGAAAACTCCCCCAAACACGAACAAAAAGGAAAAACAGACGGCCTACTTCGGACGAAAATTCCGCCTCACCACCTCCGAAAGTATTTCTTGCAGGACATTCCGACGTCTACAAGCTGCACACGTTCAGCAGCTAGCCGAGCAGACACACACAAAGCAACAGACCTGAAGGACAGATACGTCTCCCGCACTGAATTGAATAGGGTTTACCGATGGTATGCGTCTACGGAAAGTATTCTGCCTACCTCACGCTGGCACATGGCTTTGAATCTCCGAACAATGACCTCCAAGAAAAAGGACCATCATCTGCAGAAGAATGCGTCCACACTTGCTGCTGCTGCGCTCACAGGCCCTGGGGGCTTTTTCGAAATGCCTTCGAAATGTCTGAACGCGCCGGCTGCCCGCCCAAGCCCGAGCTCGCGACTACCACGTACAGTGGGCAAAGGCTGTACGACATCTGAAACCGAGACGGGATCGATTCAGGAGTCGCTACTGCAGATTCCAAATGTGCACAGAACTCGGACTCCCATGCAAAAGAGCGAGCAAAGAGCAGTCCGTACTTTCGGGCCGTTTTCCAAGTCACAAGAGACGGGAGCGCGTCGGTAGTTCTGCCTCTCGTCCGCCGCCCGATGGCGGGGAATTCTGGGCGGGAGTTTGCGTACTCGGCGGTACAGCGCTGTTCCTGTCCTGAGGGATGCGGTTCCTGCAGAGTTCTGTTTTCAATGTTCACTATCTACCTAGCCTCAATTAACGTCGCTATTGCGAGGTTAACACCTGTGGATGTAGACAGCAAACTTGATATTCTGCAATTGTTGGAACAACCACCATCTCCCATTGGAAAGCGTCTTAGAATTTCGCGTCACTCACTCCAGAATTTCCAAAGAAAGACATAAAACTGTAGTGTTCATATATTTAATGAAAGTGTGCTTCGTGGCATATGCGAGCGGAAATCAGAGGTTGAAACGGAAAAGATTACTTGGTACTTCGCAAAACCCATACATTTGCAACTATCCAACAAGATTTATTTTAGATAATGAATTCTTCCAATGTACCTTCAATCCACCGTGAGTCATGTTCTCATGGGATTTTTTATTTTTGATTTCAAAATTGCAATTCATAGTGTGAATAGAGTGATAGTTTTAAACCGCTGCCACATGACCGACAACCTGCATTAATTTCATGGCTAGAAGATAACTTGGTTTTTTAGACCTACTCTTCCAACTTGAAATAATCAGTAAACTTTACCACAAGTCCTTTTCATTCCGCCATTTTCGAAATGAAAAGTAGCTGCCAATAAATACCTAGTGTATAGAAAGAGAGAATACTCTTCATGCATCATTTTTTTTCTCTTTCTACATGGAGACTCCAGCACCCTAAACTTCAGTGCTCTTTCTTTTTTTACACGGAGATACCAGCATCCTAAACTTTAGTGCACATTCTCTTTCTTTTTCTACACGGAGACTCTCTCACCCTAAACTCTAGTAACTCAATTTTATGTGGTTTTCATCGAAGTTTGCAATCTTCACTTTCTTAGCATAGACTACCACAATGGATAATGATGTCCACCGTCTCATTTTACTTTTTTTATTGCAATTCACATTGTTTTGCAAAGGAAAAATGTCTTAATAGAGATGAATGTATCATTTTGATGTGGCTTTTGCCAACAAATGTGTTGCATATTGATTATGGTGCAGAGATTCATACTAGGGAGTGTGACTATGTCTCAACATTCATCGATCGATGATAAAAAGCTGGAGCAACTCGGGTTCTTTGATCAAAATTTGCTTGGGTCATTCAATGCAAGAGAGTTCAGCAGTCACATGCGGATGAGTGTTTCCACATTTGAGTTCTTGTGCACCATCCTCGCCCCTTCATTGTACATACAAGATACCAACATGCGGTCCAATGTATGAGTTCAAGTGAAGGTGGCGGTTTTCATCTCAAGATTAATCACAAGTAACTCCATCGAGAGCATAACGGATTTATATAATGTTGATCTGTCAACAAGTCAACATGTTGTCAACTAGTTCACTTATGCTTTAAAATTGCTCTTTCTCAAAAAGTACATTCGATGACCCTCCATCATCACTATTGACAAAAATTATACAAGCAAATTTGAAAATATTCATGGAATATCGTATGTGGTTGGTGCGGTAGATGATTTTCACTAACCAATCGTGGCACCTAGGCTACATGGGGCCGATTATTACAATCGTACGAGATTTCACTCTATACTACTACATGATGTTGTATCTCACAACTGCATATACTGGAATTTTGACATAGTATAGATTGACTCCATGCATGACACTGATCTATGGGAAAGAATTGCGATTGGCCAATTTTGCGAAGTTAGAAAGCTTGTGTCTTATGCTTTTGGTGGAGATGAGCCCTGCCCATGCGGCTCTTTGTCATCCCTTCAGAGGTCACAAAAACGAACTTACTCGCAAGGAATACAACTAGAACTTTGTTCAAAGTTCCACTCATATGTGCACTGAACGAACATCTGTAATGCTCAAGGGTAGTTGACCAATAGTGTTGGGAGAAAAATGTCTAATACTCAAAAATAAACTAGCCATTTGCCTCGCTATTTAATTGCATTTTCTATATAAATATTTAGCCACATTCCTTGAATGTTGCTCTAACTATTTATGCTTTTTTTAATACATAATCTGCAAGACAAGTCATTTTATATAACGGACTACGAGGCTTCTACGGTCAAGGACGTGAAGGGCAATGTCGCAAAAACATCATCAAAAGTTATGCAGTCATTCTACAGATGAAAACTAGTCACTCAAACTTATACTATAAATCAAAAAATAACCATCAATCTTACGAGAATGAACGGTAGAATTAAAAGAGAGTTAGAAGTTGGCTTTCTCTTATCAATAACAACCAACGTGATGAAGCCAATTGTTATCAATAAGTGTGAAGCGTGTTAATTGTATAAACTTCTCTTGTGTCTACAATATCATTTTGATTTGTCTAGTTCCTCACTTGTCGTTATCTTTTCTTCCATACTCATCAAAGGTACACATGATTTCGGCCTATACGTACTATTTATTCGTTCGTCAGAGACAAATAATCTTATCAACCATGTGTCAGGATGAGAATGTTGACATAATACAGAGATTCGTCATAGTTATGTTGATGGATCTGTCAAATAAAAAAAAGAAGCAAATATGAACTCACCTTGCTTAGACAGTGCTCAAAAAGTACTATGAATTTCTCCTCGTATCGTGATCAATTGGATGACCAATGATCTTTCCAGTGCTCATTTGTATTCACAGCATCTGCTTTCTTCTTCACGTCGTTAAGTTAAATAATTTCAAGTTTTCTACTGACAATTTATTGTTTTTTTGATCGTTTTTGACTACATTGCATCATTTTCAAGCAATCCGTGTTTTTGAAAATCAATACAGAGTTCCGCGGGGCGTTGTGAGTGTTATGATTTGCAGGTGAAAATTTCATTCTCGTGAGGAAATGCACAAAAGACTATGGAAAAAGAAATGTCATTTCAACACTCGAATGAGCAAAACTTCCAAAAGAAGTTCAAATATGAATGATACTTTCATGCGCATTGAATTTGAACCCCTAGCTAGAGGGTTGAAAGCGGACGCGTGATGCATGATGTCATAAAGCAAAGTTTTTTATGAATACATAATAAAAGGAGATTTGTCTTTGTTGAATTGCAATGCATTCGGATAAAATTACTAAAAAAGTAACGTGAAAAGACGCAAAAATACAAGTGAAGTCTATTGATCCCGGAAAAACAATGTTCTAAGGGGGAAATGTATGATACTTTGCATCAATCTATTTCTTTAACAACTTTAATATTTTATATTGCCGAACCCTTCCTTGTAATAAAGTGAAAGCTAGCTTGTCAATCACCAGCGAGATTCACTACCAGTGCCATTCGTGTGGTTTGGTCCTTAGTCTTTTAATACTACAATCATAGTGTGAATAGATCGCAAGTATCCAACATGATGAAGTCCTTTAATGTTTCTTCAACCCACCGGCATGCATTATACTTGAAAATTCTTGTAAAAAATGTGTGATTTCAAAATTACAATTCATAGTGTGAATAGATTGCATGTATCAAACACGATTCATTTTACACAATGAACTCCTTCAACGTCACTTCAAGCTACCGTCATTCGTGTTCTTATGGAATTTTTTGTAAGAAATGTGTGATTTCAAAATTACAATTCATAGTGTGAACTGATTGTAAGTATCCAACACAATTCATTTTACACAATGAACTACTCCGATGTCTCTTCAACTTGCCTTAATTCATGTTCTTATGGAATTTCTACAATTCATAATGTGAACAAATTGCATATATTCAACACAATTCATTTTACAATGTGAAATTTTCTAACATCACTTTAATCCAATCCACCGTAATTCATGTTTCCATAAAATCTCATATAAAAAATGTGTGATTTCAAAACTACAATTCATAGTGTGAATAGAGTGATAGTTTTAATCTTCATTCATGTTTCCATACAACTTTTTGTAAAAAATGTGTGATTTTAAAACTGCAATTCTCAACATGAATACAGTGATAGTTTTAGGCACATCGTCATTTGTGTTTCCATACGACTTCTTGTAAAAAATATTTGATTTCAAAATTGCAATTCATAATGTGAATATAGTGATAATTTTAATCACATCGTCACTTGTGTTTCCATAGGACTTCTTGTAAAAAATATTTGATTTCAAAATTGCAATTCATAATGTGAATATAGTGATAATTTTAATCACATCGTCACTTGTGTTTCCATAGGACTTCTTGTAAAAAATATTTGATTTCAAAATTGAAATTCATAGTGTGAATATAATGATAATTTTAGTCACATCGTCACTCGTGTTTCCATACGACTTCTTGTAAAAAATATTTGATTTCAAAATTGCAATTCATAGTGTGAATATAATGATAATTTTAGTCACATCGTCACTCGTGTTTCCATACGACTTCTTGTAAAAAATATTTGATTTCAAAATTGCAATTCATAGTGTGAATATAATGATAATTTTAGTCACATCGTCACTCGTGTTTCCATACGACTTCTTGTAAAAAATATTTGATTTCAAAATTGCAATTCATAGTGTGATTATGATGATATTTTTAGTCACACCATTATACATGTTGCCGTACGACTTCATAATTCAAAATGATAGTTTTGATCACACCACTCAATACTATTGCTATACAACTTCTTGCAAAGAATGTATATTTTCAAAATTGCAATTCATAATGTGAATAGAGTGATAATTTTAGTATGGATTGTAAGCTAAATATCACTACATCAAGGAGTTTTGAAGCATTGATATGTGGCAAGTTGATAATTATAGTTTATGGTAATAGCTCCCTAATACACTCTGAAAGTGTTGCATGAATCCAAAGCATGGAATTTGTATATATCATATTTGTTTTTTCATATATGACACAAGCTAGTGCATTAAATTTTAATTTTCTCTACCCATCGTATCACAAGATATCGTTGAATGCGGAAAATTGAGTTAAAAACATGGATATTGGATGTGTGGGCAAAGCAGTTATAAAAACTATGGAAACATAGGTGACGCTAGGATTGAAAAATACCGATGACTAAGATAAATGATGTTGACATCCAACAAGTATTTTGAGTTTTGTAGGTTTCCATCAAGTAATTTTTTCCTTCAAACAATAATTTTACAATTGAAAATTAAACAACAAAGCATTATATTTTCATGAAAACATTTTGGAATCAATTTATAAAATTTGAATTTAATAATGTGTTTAATTATTGCGTTCAATTTTTTCCCTAAATCCAAAAGATAGATGAAGAAAATATTTGAAACATATTTTTGAAGTTGAAAATTACATGTTGTAATTAAATGAAGATTGACAATTTGTTTGAAGAGATCTATAAAACTACTAGTAAATGGTAGAATTATAAAGATTTTGGATATCGATTCATATTTTATGCAACATAGAATGAGATTTTAGATGCTCGAAGTAACTTAGTTGTATCTCATTACAAGTTTCAAACAATAATGTTGACATATGTGAAATAAACACACATAGTTTTTTCTATATGTATGTATAATATAAAAAAAAAATAGACTTCATTTATAGCTAAAATTGTTTTCTCGTGTGCTTAGACAAATGTAGGGTATACTCATAAACTCTATAGTTCATGTCATGGCAACATAAAACATTCAATATGCAACTTTTGTACAAAGCAATCACATGATATCAAAATGTTCATGCTCGTTTTCTATTTTACATTGTAAATATTTGTCCAATATTGCAACATCGATGATTTAGGTTCAAATGTCTCAATAATATTTATGAAATGTTTTATAACTATATGTCAGATACAATGAAAATGATTAACCAAAATTTTAATCTTATAATAAAATACTTCAAATTTGAATGTATAGTTCATATTTCATTAGCTATGTTGAAATTGTTAACTTTAGAAAAAAAAATCAACAATTTTCATTTTATAATTCAGATTACACATAGGATTCATAAACGACCAACATATATTAACATCAACATGTCAATTTTATCATATTTTCAACCATTTGATTAAATTCAAAAGCATGTATCATTTTTTATTAACAACATTATAAAAAATACTTTCTTATTATTGATCATAAAAAATGATTATGATAAAATACTAACATTAAAACACGATTTGTAAAAACAACATTTTCAAAAAATGAGCAAAAATAAAATTTTCAATCAATACACAAAATTTTCATGATATATAATGAATTCAGTTCCATAAGATTACATAAATTTTACGATGCAATGATTTATTGCAATAAATTGAATGTTTTTTAATAAATGTTAGTATTGAATTTGTTTTTACAATTCACTAACTAGATTTCCGAAATTCAAAAAGTAATATACTGAATATTGTGAGGCAAAATTTATGATGAGTTATTCATGTTGTTGCTTGTGAATATTGAATGATTATATAAAAGCAATTTAAATACAATTTATTACTAATTTATTATAGTATATATTAGTATTTAATTGATGTTAATCAACACAATTATTATATTCTAGATGTATTGAAGTATATTTCAAAATAATAATTAATTATATAACAATATATAATTCTTCTAATAATATATTATCTGTTTATTTAATTTCACAAGATACATTTTTCTTTAAACGTTTTATTTTAAAAATCACAAGCTTAGTTGAAACCAAGTAAATAGTATGAGATATGATCAAATATAAATTAAATAAATTAATTAAAACATGTTAGTAGTAATATGTGTTGTAATCTATGCCATCAAACATTAATTTCAGTACGTGAAGATATAAGTGCAAATATATTATTTAAGAAATTAAATTTGCATTGAATGTGCACACATTTTGATTATATGACTCATTTTGTAGGTATATTGTGAAAATATGTTTTTTTTAATAAATAGAATTTTAATTATGTTTATGAATGTGTATGAAAATCTTTATTACTGATTATCAATATCACATTTAATTACAAAAGTTATGTCTCTTATGTTGATTAAAATTTCAACAAGAATAATATAAAGATTGATAAATTAAAGATAAATATGATATTTGATGTGACAGAAAGACAACATATTTATTGCTGAACATTTATTGTACTAGATACACAAAATTTACATGATTCAATTGGCGATCAAAATATCAATTATAGCTGCTCAAAATTACCTTTATTTCTTACATCTTTGTTTTGACATTACAGCTCAATTCACATGCATTACATTTGAAAGATACAAATAAAAGATAACTTGATAGAATTGAAATATAATTCTGTGTTGTGAAAATCATGTTTTTTTACATATAATATAAAGAAAATTATTTCACTTACAAAACGTGAAAATCTGTAAGTTATTTGTATCATACAGCTTTTTACTTAATTTGCGTAGTTTGAAATTGTACGCTATCTGCACTTATTTCAATATTTATGAGAATAATCCTGAGTTAAAATCAATATGTATCTATAATTCTCCAACATGATTTCAATGTAAGCAAATCACAGTTAATGTAATTCATATAAAAATAAGAATATGATAATTTGTTGGATGCTGATCTAGTGTGTGGGCTTTTTTATGTTGCTTTAAGTATGACATATTTTCTATCATTATGTCGAGGGATAATCGTCATCTTCGTTCGTTTATAAGCCTATTTTTTGTTCGTATTCTAAAGATGAAGAGGTTTGGTAGCTTTTCATGAACATATGGTGTCTACGTACTCATCACTAAACATTTATTTGAATTTGTATGGTTATAGAGCACAAATATAACATAACGAAAACACATATTTTCGCAACCTTAAATTCCAAAATTGGTGGATCACCAGATAGCCATTGAAAATATATTCTTACAAAGTATAACCTTTTAAAACGTTCAAAAAATCATCTTGGCTCATATTTATAATCTTAACACGTTTGTACAATCAAAATGTTCAATTATTGTATTTGAAGTGTTTATGATATTAGCAAATCGTGAAACTTTTACGTGTTTTATAGATGGATTAGATGTAATGCTATGCTTTAAATATATAAGTAAAGTGAGAGAGAGAAATAGATTAGAAAGCTAATTTTACATATATAGATTCACATACTAGATTTTGCCAATCATGTACACCGCTTCATATTGTCCAGTGTATGCACGGCCACACATGGTACTATTCGGGTCAAGCCAGACGATCATTCTGATTGGGATTTAGTGCCGTATCATTGATCATGATGAAGAACATAGATATCAGTTTAATTCCTTTGAGTAAACTCTATACTTTTACGCCTTTCACCCACGATGATAAATATCCCATTGAAGCCCTTGGTTCATTTCAAGTCAGATATGATTTGTCAGAATTTGTTTGGTTACCTTTTTATACGTAGCCCCACTACGAAAAGTAAGGACAGTGAGAGAAGATGTATGTTGATCTTTGTTCTATTTTACTTAGCAGCCATAAATCCCACATTTTCTATGGTCCGAAAACACAACTCACGAATCAATTCTTATTATACATAAGAATTGATTAAAGAGCGCAGTTCATGGGGCCCCCTTGCTTTCCACGGACAACTAACTGGACGTCTATATTAAGAAGAACCGAACCAAACCTCACCGCGAATCTTCGCCCAGAATTGGAAAGAGATCGGCAACATCTAAGCTTCCAACGGTGATGGAGGGTGGGACCCACCCATCGACGGCAAGGAGATCGGCGGGAGGGAGTCGTGCGGGAGACGAAGGAAAGCGAGAGGAGATGACGGTGGCAGCCGGAAAGCTCGAAACGTAGCGTTGAACGAGGGCGGGCGGGTAGCGGGAGGGAGGCGGTAGGCAGGTACAAGTATGTACTGCACTGTATACGGGGGACGGTAGAAGTTGACCCTGACCGAGAGGAGTCGACGGGCGTCAGAGCCGGGGAAGGCCTTTCACCAGCTCGCCTCGCGTTCGCCCTTCACCGTCTTTCGCTGACCGCACGGGCCTCACCTTCCATTCCGTCCCCGTACGGCAGCAGCAGGAGCGTGCGCTGTGTCATGTGGCGTTATTTGAAACTCGCGGTCAGCGGGAGAAGAGACAAGACCAGAAGGCTGCACTCGGCTGCGACCGCAGGATCTCGACGGGACGAGCAGAGCAGTGGCAGGAGCATCCGACAGAACCTCCGTCATCCATCGCTTGTGGCAAGGCGAGGAGCAGATTCGGCAGTAGAGTAGAGTGCGTTGGGCCGTTTCCAGCGTAGCGCAAGCAGCAGAGCGTGGCGTGGCGTGGCATGGCATGGCATGGGTTTCCTTCTCGTTTCTGTGGCTCCCGTCGCTGCTTCTTCTGCCGCTCGGTTGCTCCCTCCATCGGCAGCAGGTGTCGTGCAGTCGGAATTTTGTAGCCTTTCGTCGCGTGTAGCGACGAATTTTGATTCTCTTGTGGGAGAATTTGTAGCTGAGGATTTTGGGCTGGGGTGGACAGGCAGAAACGGAAGGGATGGTTGTTGAATTTGGGCGAGGGTGAGGAAATGCAGGCTGAGGACGTTTTGCAGGGCCGATTGTTTGTGTCCGGGAGGAGGGCGGGATTTTCTGTGGAGGTGGGCAATTTTGTACCGCTTGGGTGGAAGAGTTGTGATTAGAAATGTAGGTTTGGAAAGCGCTGGTCGCCGGGGGTTGCGTTCTGAGCAGGATTCTGGAGACAGGCGAGTGGATTTCAATTCGGAGCAGGGCTGATAGATTTTTCTGGAATTTGGCGAATCAGCAGGGTTTATTCTGGTAATTATGCAGGATGCAAGCTTCGGTGTCCCTTGGGAGCAGCTCAAACGTGGTGCTGTCATCGCAAGGTGCTCATAACGCTATCGGGGCCAAGGCTGGGGCCAGCACCAGCCATTCACGGGACGTCGGGTCTGCGCGATGGCAGAAATTTCAAAAGCCATTTTTCACAGGAGATTTGCCGACTCTCGCTTCTCGTTTGAATACAAGTTCCACTATCCCCCTCCGGCCACCTTACAACCACCGGAGCCAGGCATTTACCCGATTTTTCATCAATGGCCGTAAGTGGGGGCAGAAGGACCCCCACACCCCGGAGCCTCAAAATGGTGCTGAAACTTCCTCGGTCAAGCATTCGTGGGTCCAAAAACAGAGCACAAATCTTTTACAAAAATCCGCGTGGGTGGCCGCTGTATTGTTAATGGGAGGTGGAGCTCTGTATGGGCAGGCCAAAGCTCAGGCTTACATCGAGACCACATTCTTACCTCCTGTCGCAGCCATGGTTGGGGAGTACTTCGGCAGAGAAATCGAGTTGGGAAAAGTGCAGAGTCTCTCTCCGTTAGGGCTAACGCTCGGACCATGTTCAGTCGGTACGCATGAGGATGAATTCTCGTGTGGGGAGATTCCTGGTGTGGAGATCAGAGTTCTCCCTCTTGCGAGTCTTCGCAGAGGGCAGCTTGTTGTGGACGCCGTACTAGCTCAACCCCATCTGCTCGTTTCTCAGAAGGAGGATTGGACTTGGCTCGGAATTCCGCTTACAGCAGATGAAAAGAAAAAAATGCGGCACAGCTCTGAAGTGAATCTGGACTCCCGAACACAGGTTAGACGGCTATCTCGAGAGCAGCAGGGGCAGAAATTTACGATAATTCGCAATCAAGCGGCAAGAGAGGCTGCACTCAGCGGGTACAGACTCGCTAGAGTAGGTGCAGAGAGTGATAGTAAAAGAGTCTCTTCTACCAAGTCCAGTATGCTCGTAGCATATAAAGTCCAGTCCACGGTTGACAAGCAGAGTAAGGATCAGCCGATAGACGTGGAAGACTCCGAGAACGAGGATGGAATAGATACGAGTTCGAATTATCTAGGTGAAGTGGATGGAATAAAGGCAGGACAACACGTTGAGGAGAGATTGAACGAGAGCGAAGAACTCAACAGTTTGAATGAATGGAAGAACAGTATAATTGGAGCTAAGGTTTGGTTGGACACCAACATGCTGAAGCCAGTCAAACGCAGAGTGCTTCGACGGTGGACTAACCAAGGAATCAAACCTATGACAAAGGTCGCTTTGCAGAACAAGAATCTTGAAAGAAGCGGTGCAGCAGCGCGAGCTTATTTTGAAAGGTTGGACCGGTCGCAGTCTCCAGAAATGAAAGGCGGAGGAAGCGGTGCTCTTGAAAATTCCAGTGATGTGAATCTTGTGAAAGACAATGACGCGAACGATCAGATGAAGATGGCCTGGAGTGCAGCAAATGAAATTCTACTTCCCCCTGAGCAAAGTTCCAAAGCAATCAAGCTCCCTCCTATTGTCAGTCCTGACACACCCATAGTGGATGGTTACAGAGGAATATTCTCAAGTGGTAATCGACCTTCGCTGTCCCTATCTAGTGCCCTGGGCGCCAGGCAACAAAGAAAGCTCGAAGGGAAAGCTAGAGCTTCATTGGATAAACCTCTGCTACATGTCGAACATTCACTATGGAAGCAAAAGAGCCAGGCTGAGCATGTGAGTTTTAGGAGATATGGTGGCAGGCAGCACTGGCGTAAATCGTTGGGAAGGAGACTCGCGGGTTTAGACAGACAAGTTGGAGTTGATTTAGAGTCTTCAGAGAAGAAACAGGACGATGTAACAAGTTGTAAGAATGCAGTTGTGGACAATCGGTCAGACACTGAGGAGGGATGCTCCATGACGACAGAAGAAATCGTGAAAGAGCTTCTAGTACAGGCCGTACGGGATCGGCAGGAAGCCATCAGAGATCAAATTAGTAAGGCATCGATTTCTGGCATGGAGTCAGCCGACTTTAATACCGATCAGCTTGGTGGGAATGTGCAGTTGTTTGGAAGTTCTAACGAGGGAGTTTCGGGAGACTTGAATTCTCTTGTGACTTCTGAGGATCAAGAAGAGCTGAGCAATGTCCAGTCCCCAAGCGATATTATCTTTGATGAAAAGGATGTATTGGATCCGATTTCTTCTCACCACACAATACAGACTGACCCACGTTCCAATTCTGAAGGGGACGTTGGAGACTTGCCATCTGGTATCACAGAGAAGCACATACACTTCGCTAGTTTCAAAGAACCATACAGAGAAGCTGCCAGTTCGCCTGGTCCATTCACTGCTGAGAATGAGCCTAACTCGTCTACGCTCCAGAGCGACTTTCTATTTGAGAAGGAAGTCTGTCGAGAGCCACACCAAGTCGACAGGTCTCTCAACCGAGAGGACGCGCACATAAGGCAGGCGGAGACAGATGATGACATTGGAGGCAGTGAGAAACCAAATTCAAGGGCTACCAATGTGGATTCGCCGCGTAGGCCGCTAGTGGCTCTTAACTCTGTATACTTCAAGGAGGGCAGTCTCATGCTGCTAGCTTATGGAGATCGTGAGCCCCGGTATGATATAGAAGGTTGGATTTTTTGAGTTTGCTAGAAGAGTCTTCACCTTGTTTCGTTCAGGACTACAATTGCAGTTGAGAGTTAAACAAACTTACCACACACCATGATGAACACAATCACCCTAGTGGTGCTGTCATGCTTCAAAAGTATTTGGTTCTGCACCTCAGGAATTGGTCTTCACACAGGTTTTTTGAAGTTTCGTGAAGCATTTTGGTACATTGGTTATTGACATGATCGTGGTGGCAGAATTATGGAAAAGGCAGCCGGAGTAGTAAAGTTCGGAAACAGCTATGATCAAATCAATGTTCGGGTAACTGGTAACCCAAAAGAATGGAGAACAGAGAACATAAAGGGCGATGGAGGAAAGATATTTGTGAAAGTGGCTGTTGATCTCGCAAAGCAGGAGTGGCACCTGAAAGTTCGAGCTCGCAATCTGTATGCTCCGGTCAGTAGATGATTCTCGATGTGGCCATATTTGTCTGGGTAATGCCACCCAATTCAGAGGACACGTTTTAAGTCGAATCCTTCTGGTTTTATTGTGGCGAGTGGATCTGCAACTGTCATTCTAGAGTGTAAATTGTTTGCTTTTGGCTAGGTTAAAAGTTGAAAACAATCTCCGTTATCATTGTAGTGCCGGCAAGTGCAAATTCTGGTGTTAAGACTGACTAAAGTCTGTGCTTTCTTCTGACTTGGTAGTTCTTGTCTTTGACGACAGCTGTTTGAGAAGCTCTTGGAAGTGCCCTTGGACTGGACTGGGGGCAGGGCAAATGGGGAGGTAAGCCTGGAGAGTTACTACGAGTGTCTGTCTACTTGTAACATTCAACTTAGTCTTTTTGCATTGAAGGATGTTTGTTTAGAAGTTGAAACAAGTTTTCCTCCTTGATGTAGGTTCATGCGTGGATGCTGAAAGATGATCAGTTTCCCAATTTTGGGGGTCGTGTGGACATAAAGGGGCTTGATTTTTCCATTTGGGATGCCCCTGCGCCATTCAAGGTATATAAAGCTGTGTTTCATGTGCTGTCTTGCTCATGATGCATTTTGAGTTTGTTTGTGACAAAGATCGTTGGAAGTGTTCATAGCGAAGATATATGGATTACCTGTGTCAGTCTCCAGATATGCATTGCTAGATCGACCTTGACGAGCTTACAAGGATGAATCATCCATAAAATACCTCATTTTTGCATGGAGCTTGAACTCTCGATACTTCCAAAGTCATATTCAGGTAGAGTATCTTATCCTGGTTTGTGGAATGCGATACAGGGAGTAAATGGAACTCTTTTTTTCCAAGGACAAAGATTATTTTTCCATAATACTTCAGGCTTGTACGGCGCAATTCCTTTGCAAGTCTCTGGAGATATGGACTTGAACCCTGATGAGGGAGAGTATCGTCTCAGCTGTCAGGTCTGTATTACAATCTCTTAGTAATTTCAGCAGGATTAAGCATGCGTCCAAATGTGTTGCCTTTTTTTTTAGTGTATCACTCATGATCCAGTCTGTTTGTGTGATGAAGAATAGTAACAATAAGCTTCAGCATGACTGCAGTGCTTTTCGACAATTGATACACCGAAGCATCATTTAATTGTCTTGGGGTTGATTGGGTACAGGTTGCCGGTGTGGAAGCCAATGCTCTCATGAGAACACTCAAGGCTCAACCTCCTCCATATCCTGTAAGCCTTACTTTATTTCTGTATGTTGATTTTAATTGGCATATTGAGTTGTCGATTAGCTTTACTCCAAAGGCGTCATTGTTGTGGGATGCTGGTTCATTCGAGCGATGGAGTTAAGGCCAACCATTCTACGTTGTTCGACTGTTCGAAGAATTTACTGTTGTTTTAATACACGCGTTTGTTGATATATTTGTAAAGTTTTAAAGAGATCCACACGTATCATTTTCGTCGCCGATATAAATCATGTTGTTTGTCACTCATACGCGTGCAACCAATTACCTACGACAAACTTTATGGTGCAATTGATCTTTTCCATAACGCGAAAATTATCAGAGGTTTTCAAGACATTGGGTTTCACGTTGAGCGCTGTATTGTCGCTCTTGGCTTTGTTACCTCAGGCTGTTCAAATGAGCCACAACTTAACTTATAAGTACATCCAACACCAAGCATTACCTCCACAAAGAGGTCAACTGATAAATTTTTTTTCTTTTGGTTCTGTAGCTGGCAGGGGCATTGAAAGCAGTTGTACATTGCCGAGGTCCTTTGGATGCTCCTATCTTTGAGGGTACTGCTGAAGTATCTGGGAAACATTTGCCATTGGTCTATGAGTCTCCCGCTTCAACCGCAGTAACCGCGATCAAAGATAATCATGCTGTTGGGGCAGTAGCCGCTTACGATCGCATACCATTTACATCGGCGTCTGCAAGCTTCACCTTCAACACCGATAATTGTGTAAGCAGATCTACTCATCTGAGGCCTATTGGCTGTATAGGCTTCACTTTCCTCGACACTTTGATGGAGCCTACGTTCCAGCAACTTGACCGCGCTATATCTGTGTCCTAGCACTCCTCTTCCGACACTCTCGTCTTATTTATCCGTGTCAGACTTGCTGCAGTATTTCTGGCACTTAACCTGCCGATCTAAGTTATACAGTTTATTCCTCCAATTGGCGAAGACTGATGCAGAAGGAATTTTAAACCATTTGCTTGAAAATTTCCTTTTGAGGAAGAACATAAGTTGAGGAAGGCCATCGTCGAAGCCGCATTATGAGAGAATCCTATTCCATTTAGGTCACGAGGCCGTAACCTTTGGTCTGGTTCTCATTGTTCATTTGCAGATGGCTGAACTATATGGAGTAAAAGCAGTGCCGGTTGGTGGTGGCGAGATACGCGGCGGTGGCAATCTGTGGATTTGTCCGGAAGTGAGTGAAGCCAGAAGTGCAAACGAATTGTGTTGATGAAATTTCGAGCAGTCGAATTGTAGACGAAACTTTGTTTTTATCTGGTCGCACAAAATTCCGTGCATAACATACTTCTGAATGACCAGCAGCTGTTATGGTGTTCGTAACTGTAAAGATGTCAGCGGGTATCTTTGCACAATCTCACAATAAGTTGTTTTTTGAACAGGGAGAACTCGACCCATCAGCAGTGAGTATCGACTGCTCGGGACAAGTTGCAACAGATCCTTTACTTCGGTTCTATATTCCAAGTGGAGTTGAAATCCCCCCTAATACTTTTGGAACTATGCATAACGAAGCGAAGATTCGAGGATCCATTCTGATGCCGTAATCTACACATGCTCCTCTTTTTTGTATTGGTGTTGGCCTTTCGTCTTTGTACACACTGCTTCCAATCCTATTTACAAGAGACTTTGCTGATTAGATACATACAAATGCCGTCAGATATGTCTCTTGAGGTTTTGGGATTTCGGTTTTCGAGTGGTGATCGGGTGTATCTCTTTCTGGGATTTGAACAGTAGTCTATAGCTCATCTGACAACCGAGTTTTGTTTTCAGGGTCTTCGACATCAAGTGGAACACACCAGAAGCGCAAGGTTCTTTCAGTGGAGCGCATGGTGACGTGCATATTTCTCGCGAAGCAATAGTTCTCAACTCTTCTGCTTTCACATACGATCTTTCATCTAAACTACACACCTTGCACCCTCCAATTGAACCTAACAGAACCAGAATCTTTGAGTACAAGCCTGCTCCACCACCTACCATCGAAGGCCTTGATCTAGACCTGCGACTACGGGGTTTCGACGTAATGGGCATGTCTCCTGTGAGATCACCTCTTACACCTTCTTCCCACATGAAAGTGACGGGCAAAGTCAAGTTCAACGGGCATGTGCCAAAGTCAGAGTATGATGAGGCTGTGGGATCGTCTTCTGGAGTAGAAGCAAATTATCGTCCTGGAATTTCAGGAAATGGAATTCCCGGCCTAAAGGGCGAGATTTCACTATCGGGCGTGAAACTGAATCAGCTACTTGTGGCTCCTCAGTTGAATGGTTCTTTGGAAATATCTCCAACCAGCTTCAAGGTAAAAGTGTGCTTCATGTACCAAGTGACAGGTATACCCATCAGGTGATGTGTTGCAAGTTTCCGACTATGTTCTGAATTTTTATCCAAGACCATACGTTGCCGATGTATCTGTTACCTCCTGAATAATTGATGGGTTGTTGTGTTAGCAAACATGGAGGAGCTAAACACAGAAGTTCTTTTCAGGTACATACATCAGGGAGGCCTGATGAACATCTCCACGTTGTGGTATCAAAACACCCAGTTGGTACTGCGCCGGCTCAAGATTCCTTCTTTGAACCATTTGGAGAAGGCGCCTCGTTCTCTTTATTGAGGGGTCAACTTCGCACTGACCTGCACTTCCAGCCTGGCCACTCAGCAAAAGTGGAGGTTGGCTCACGACAAACTCAACTACTCAAGACCTCTCTTCACTTATGCTGTATATCGTTTTCTTTCACGGTGGCAGGTGTGCACGCTCGTATTTGTTAGATACTGAAAATTTCTAGTTTTTGTTTTGCAGATACGTAACTTGCAGCTTGATGAACTGGAACTCGCATCATTGCGAGGTGCAGTACAAAAGGTGAGCTCCCTGATCAAGCTTCGAAAGCAGCTTCAGGGGATGCATGGTCTATATGCAGATCTTTTGTAAACCTAACACGAGGAGACCTCTGTAGGAACCTATGTCAGCATTGCTGATTGTACCAGCAACTTAGCTTGTGATTGCCATTTTTTGTCGTCCCTCATCTTGCTATGCAAACTTTGTTAGTCATCGTGATGTATCAGGACAATTCTTCCTAACTTCGTTATGTGGGTTTGTGATCAGGCGGAGCTTGCACTAAATTTTCAGAAACGGAGGGGTCAAGGGAATCTATCGGTTCGTCGACCCCGTTGTAGTGGTGTACAGGGAGAATCACTTGATATCAATGCGCGATGGTCTGGTGATGTGGTGTGTTTTCTCTCAGTAATCCATAATACATAAAGTTTCGTTCATTCTAAGTTCTTTCTGGATATGGCAAATATGTTTTGTCTGATGTAGCTTATTGTGATAAACGTCCGTTTCACGATATGCAGATCACTCTTGACAAGTTACTTCTAGAGCAAGCAAATAGTAGATACGAAATGCAGGGAGAGTATGTCCTTCCTGGGTTACGTGATCGAACAGTTATAGAGAAAGGAAAGGAAGAAAGAATGTGGGAGAAAGCCATGGCAGGGCATTTGGGCAACATGATCACCTCTATGGGGCGATGGCGGCTGAGGCTAGATGTTCCCAAGGCTGAAGTGTCTGATATGCTGCCAGTTGCCCGGCTTCTTTCGAGGAGTAGCGACCCAGCCGTAGTTTCTAGGTCAAAGGTAACTTCAAATTTCCGAAGGTCTTCTCCGTGCAGCTGGATTTTTGGTTTTGCTTTAATATATGTATGTACATGCGTACCACAGTTAAGTGAGTTCTTAGTGACCATTGTATCGCTATTCTTACAGTACATCCCATTCATAAGCTGTTTCTACAAAAGAACATTCTGTCAACGTGTTGCTTCAAGCCATATTTCATTATTGTCAACGACTAAGAATACGTCGTTTGTTGCCTTTGATTCCTCCTTTTAAGTTGGATGGCTAAACCTGACTTAGAAAGGGTGTAAATAAATCTCAGTTGTGTTAATTGAACGATATTGGAAATCTAGGTGAAGGATTTGAAAGGTTGCAGCTGACTTGGATTGCTTATCCCCATGCAGGAGCTGTTTCTGGAAAGCGTATCAGCTGTGGGGTTCACTGCGGAAACTCTGAAGGATCATCTCGAGGTAAGGCGATGTTTCGCAGGCAGTTTATAGTTAGCCTCAGTAACTTTTAGGCTTTCTTTCCAGCCTAATAAGTTGATAGCAAGTGTTGTTGCAATTGAAAAGTCCCTGTGGTGTTCGTTCGGATCATTGTTCTGTATCATGTAATAGTCTGAAGCCTGTACAAAGTTTCTTTAGAGTTTATGTTTATGGGGGTCAGTATTACCCATTCTTTATTTCGCGCTGATTAATATGAGGTTTGCCGCTCTATATCTTGTTTGTAAACCAAAACATGTCTTGGTTTGCATTTTTTTTTTGAATTGAGGCTAAGAGCTACACTACCTTCTGACTTCCTGTTTATCTGGGTGTTTCAGTATCTGCGACAGAGTAAAGGAACGACTACATCAGAGGGCACTCCGGAGTCCATTCCTCTTCCTGGTTTGGCAGAGTTGAGAGGTGCATGGCATGGAACTCTTGAAGCAAGTGGCGGCGGAGACGGCGATACATATGTAAGTATAGTTTATCCCTCTTACTTCAAGACACGAATTTTTAAGGGATTGTTATTGTGATACTGCAACTTATGAAACCTGGTTGCTTGATCTTCTGTCGCAGGCTGACTTTGACCTCCGTGGCGAAGAATGGGAATGGGGTGCTTACAAAACCAAAAGGGTAATAGCTATCGGAGATTACTGCAACACAGATGGGCTTCGGCTAGAGAAATTTTTCATACAGAAAGATACTGCTACCTTGCATGCCGATGGGACACTTCTTGGACCAAAGCCCAATCTCCACTTTGCTGTTTTGAATTTTCCTGTTGACCTTGTTCCACCCCTGATGCATGCAATTCAGTCCTCAACTCCCGAACCTTTCTTAACCCCCTCTACCCGACCTTACAATACTCCAATTAAAGGTGTACTATACATGGAAGGTGATTTGCGGGGTCACTTAGCGAAGCCCCAGTGTGATGTTCAAATTCGGCTGTTAGATGGAGCTGTAGGAGGTATAAGTCTGGGCAAGGCAGAAATGGCTGCTTCAATAACTTCAGCCAATCGACTAGCTTTTAATGCAGTCTTGGAACCTATTGCTCAAACTGGGCATGTCCGTGTTCGTGGAAGCTTGCCAATGGGCCCAGGTGGGCTGGAGGAGCATGAGGTCGAAGTTGAAGAGAAAGACAAGGAAATGCGGAGCAGGACAAGAGGGTGGGGAAGGGAAAGGAACCGAGATCGGAAGGATGACGAAGAAGACGAAAAGAGTGAGAGTGTTGAGAAAGGAGGAGAAGAAGGCTGGGAAGTGCGCCTTGCCGAGAGCCTCAAGTCCCTAGACGGAGAAATTCTTGAAAGCGGTGCAGTGCAAGTTGACGCGGCAGTTAAAGATGGAGGCATGATGTTGCTAACTGCCATTTCTCCTGGCTTGCATTGGCTTCAAGGCAGTGCAGATATCAAGCTGCAGGTATTTATTCCTCTTCCTCCCAGTTTTTGAAAATCGTCTTTAAATTTTTGTGGTTCAAAACTCCTCCGTGCAGCCCTGGAAGGGTGCAGCTACCTGTGTCTGTCTATCGACACGAGATGAAATACCATGTGACCATTTTAAACCTTGGCTTTTAAAGAGTTTTAGAAGTTGTTATGTTCATGATCATGTGAAGCTACATAATAGAGAGGGTTTGGAACTCGGTAGAACAAGAAGGGTTTATTACAACAATTAAAAGGGACATCACCGACAAATTTTTATCGCAATAACGCATGATGTTTACTGCAGGTGAGAGGGACTGTGCAGCAACCAGTTGCAGATGGAGTAGCATCTTTCTACAAAGTTGCTATATCATCTCCAGTCCTTCCCAGACCATTATCGAATCTAGGAGGCACTATCCGTGTAAAAAATAACCAACTTTTCGTCGAGGGGTTAGAAGGGCGTGTTGGTCGTAGGGGTCTCGTTGAAGTCAAAGGCCAGCTTCCCCTTAAAGACGGCGACTTCTTAACAAGTGGTGACGCTATTGAACTGAAGACAGAACATCTTGAAGTGCGAGCTAGAAATGCTTTCAGGTAAGGTGCGAGGTGTTCATTCACAGCTCAGCTTGGGCTCGCACCTCTCTTCCATCAGATGTAGCATATTTTTTTTTTTGGTGAATAAATCAATTAGATATGCTTGCTATAGTTGAGGTTGCTCTTCAGGAGCTTAAATATTGAGCTTACCCATAACTGAGAGTCGCCGTGGGCGTGGCCTACTATGGCTCTTTTTCCACTCGAACATTATTAAAACTTGTCTGTGGTCATTTTAACAATGCCTTGAAGTCATATGTATTTGCTTCAAATGTTGTTCATTTACTCATATCCGTGGTGATTTATTCGACACCAGTGGTCAGGTAAATAGTCAGGTGCGGTTGATGGGAACGCTGCTTGAACCAGAAGTAACGGGTATGATAAAGCTTAGCCATGGAGAAGCATATCTTTCTCAAGAGAAGGGCAATACTGCTCCTCCATCAACAATTTCTTCCAGCCCGCCAGGAGGAGGATACAGCTGGATGGCAGCTGCTTCAAGTGTCGCTCGACATGGTTCTGATATCTTCCCTCTACCTGAACTTGTTAGCCAAGTAGCGGGTAAGCTCGCAAGCGATTCGTTTGATTGCAATGATGTATACATTCCTACGATCAGTTGGCTGTGTCTTTCGGACGAATGAAGACTGTAACAAGTTTACGCTTTGCCTGTCTATACAGACAAGAGGGAAGACACCAAAGATGGAAGGAGTCTTGGTCCTCTACCGCCGGTAGACATTCGACTGCGAGGTTTGAAGCTTGTACTGGGTCCAGAATTGAGGATGGTCTATCCATTGATACTCAACTTTGCCGTCAGTGGAGAATTAGAACTCAATGGTTATGCAGATCCTCTTCGCGTCAAACCAAGGGGCACACTGACTTTTGAAAATGGTGATGTTAATCTGGTAGCCACTCAGGTATGAACTACTCATTCAGATCTTCCGACGTTTGGGGTTAGCTGAATGTTCAAGTTAATGAAAAATGGTACATATTACGTTGTGAACTAAAAGGAGTTGGACATACATCTCCTGCAGGTGAGGTTGAACAAGGATCATCCGAACAGAGCTAAATTTGAGCCTGAACAAGGTCTAGACCCCAGTTTGGACTTGGCTTTGATGGGTGCGGACTGGCAGCTTAAGGTGCAAGGGCGAGCTAGGAACTGGCAGGACAATATTGTGGTCAGCTCTACTCGCTCTGGCGAACAAGATGCTCTGACACGTATGGAGGTATTGTCCGCTTCTTCCCTTCAGCACAGCCCTGTTTTATTCGTGTTCGGGGTCTGGCATATCTTTTGGAGAATATGTTTGTATCCTACGATGTGTATACTCAGACGCGACTGACTGGATCCTTTGTTCGTTTTCAACTGCAGGCGGCCCGAGTATTTGAAAGCCAACTTGCAGAGTCTCTGCTAGAAGGAGATGGCCAGCTTGCGTTCAAAAAGCTTGCCGCTGCAACAGTGGAGACTCTCATGCCTCGTATTGAAACCAAAGGAGAATTTGGACAAGCTCGATGGCGTCTAGTATCTGCTCCTCAAATTCCTAATTTGCTCTCTTTGGATCCCACTACAGACCCCTTCAAATCTCTTGCCAACCTGTCATTTGGAGCAGAAGTAGAAGTGCAGCTTGGTAAACATCTGCAGGTAACTAACACATATTGGACAAAGATGGAATTGTGATTTACTTGCTGGTATTGAGACGAAGAAAAGGAAGGTGGTTGTGGTACTTGCAGGGACTAATGACTACATCAGTCCCTCACATTACAACGCGTTAGCTTAACTTACTGTTTGTTTCTTAACTAGATCCTGTGCTTTTAATATTTCTGCAACATGCTGTTCTTAGTACTTATCGACTCCGAGTTACTGGCCTGCAGGCATCAGTGGTGCGGCAACTAAAGGAGTCTGAGATGGCAACTCAGTGGACTTTATTGTACCAACTGAACAGCAAGCTGCGGTTGCTCTTCTCGTCTATCCCTTCGGTGGACAACCGGTTGCTATTTGAATATTCTGCCACTTCACAAAATTGATCTTCTTGTACAGAATTGTTGATTATTTTCACCATCCCCATCGTCTCTCCTTGCATTTATAGAATGATGGTACCTTCGAAAGAAAGAACGCGGGTTCTTTGAGGGATTTATCCCTCTGCATTTTTTGTCAAAGTTTCATCGACGGGAGTAATATCCTTCAGAGGAGTGCTCCGCTACCTCATCCCACCCTTAGGGCTTTTAGCTTGATCTTCGGAGTTGACAGCTTCGCAAGTGTCCAGAATAGGAAACTCTGTGTACATGTCTGGTACGAAAGATGTCCAACATCTTCATGTTTCTAATCCGCAATCCAATATTAGTTTGTCGCCTTTCAGTATAGTGGGCGACTTTGTAATGAGACTAGGATATTTCACCGATGAGCGAAACTACTGTGATAGATTTGACGACAAATCAACGGTAGCTACATGCCCAGTGTTCCATCCACCAATACTGGGTCCTTTGTACCATGATGTTTATCAAGCGGTGGAAATTGCCCACGAGTTTGTCTGGAGTCTTTCACTCACATGTCAAATTGAGTATGATGATGCAGCCAATAAGTGCACGTGAGAACGAGGTGGAGGCCGTCCCCTCGTGTGTATGGATCTGTGAGGTTGTTTTGAGTTCTCAGGCATGTGGTTTTTATGGTGGTGGAGTCCAACATGAACCAAATGGATCCATGTTTGACGCTGTACTTGGCATCTGTGTTGGGTTGACTGAAGGAACACTTCTAAGCTTCAGTTCTCTGTTTCTGAATCGTGATACTAGCACAGCTGGACTGAGGTTACCGGTTGCGATCTTAAGCTTATCTTCTAAGTTATTGCTCTTCCCGGAAAACCCAAGGCTTGGGTATTCGGCGACTTTTAGTTGTCCAAATCAGTAGTGAAGATAGCATTGTGTTAGTTTTCTACTTATATTGTAGATATATCAGGAGTCTTCCAAATTTACCACTAAGAGCTGATACGCCTATGTAACTCAAGCACCACTTCGACTCCTCACACGATTTTCAGTACCGATAAGCAGTCAAATGCATGGACGTCTCGTCGTGTGAAGATTTCCGATTGAATGTTCAAATTCACCCCAGTAATATATGTCTACCTTGGCCCCTTGCACTGTCCCAACTAGTAGAAGGGGCTTACGAAGTAAACTAAACCCGATTGGCGCTTTTTGAGGCCTCCTCTAAGTTCAGTGCTCATTTCACTTGGACTTTATCTGCCTCAATACTAGGGGAAAAACGACATGCTGGAACCAGAACCGACCTTTATGAAACTAAGGTGCACACGTGTCGATATGCACGCCATAGAGATTTGATCAAATCAATGTTGAAATCGAAATATGTAGTCTTGTGTCAGGATTTGTAGGTAAAGTTGTTATAAGACAGGAAAAATTTTCATGTTTTAAGCCTTGTCTATGATTGTACAGAAGGGTTTTTGATTCTATATATTAACGTAGAATAATCCTTGATGTTTTTTCTATAATATCTTGTACACAGTAGCATAGATAGAATTTATTTTATGATATCAAGATGTTATGTGGTATTACAAAGTTTTGTTGACGCAATTTTCATCATAACATTTCAAGGTGTATTGTTATTGTCACATTGCTAAATGACATTTTGAAAATTTCCGAAATCCTTTACCCGCCTAACATCCCCGTTTTATTACGTCTACGGACGGGTGTCACTTTTCGACATATTTCTGCCGAGGGTATGTTTATGCACTTATATAACATATATTCTAAATTAGAAGTCTCCAATTATGTTCTTCAGAAGAAATATGCAATTTGGAAATTATCGCAATCTATCACTTTTATCATGGAACTAATATTATAAATCTTAAGATTACTTATTGAATAGAGGTTAAGAAAATAAAAAATTTAAATAATTTTGCAAAACAATGATAAGTAAGTAAAAATGAACAAATGAATAAAAAAAAATCCTCTTTAAACATAGTTCAAAATTTCTGTTTGATCAATTCCATCAAATCTTCAACTCTATTCCTATGATTCAAAAAAATTTATTTGGATCATGTCAAGTATTATTTATAAAAAGATATTTTCTTTTGTTTTAGGTTGAAAAATTTGAATCAACAAAGTGTGGGATAATTTTGGATTTTGTTGAATTACATATCCAACTTACATTCAAAAATGTGATTCAAGATGTATACAAAATTTAAAATTTTCATATTACATCGTGCCGTGGATATCATAATAAAGAACACGAATATTTACAAATTATGAAATAATTCATGAACCCAGTTTTTGAGTTTTCATTCGAGCTCTAACTTTTGATTAAGAGATCCTTTATCTAAACCCAAATATCTAACTTTGAAAACCTTGAACAACTTCTAGATAATCCATAAACAAACTCGTGAAACTCACAAAGAAAAGATGTCGATTTTCGATAGTTTTACTGCACCCTTTATCTTTGAAGTTCCTTTGGGACTCTTGACGATTCGAGACTTTTAAACTGCACCTGAAGAAAGTAGACGTAGAATGTTACTCGGTAGCATGTGTTTCGAGGATAAGATGCATTTCGATACCCAACCATCTTGATTATGCTCTTGTGACATCACAATCTTTAGTTCGTCAGGATCTTGTCACCAGGTGCGGCATGCCATGCCGTCGGTGTGACCCACTCTTTCGTTTACTATTCTGAACTTTCCAGCACTTTCTGAACTAATTAATTCGACACCTAAGTCGTCATTCCGATATTCCGTGGTCTAGATTTGGACCCCATTTGCCCCACAATTGTCAGTCTGTGGACAGCACGACGTACTACTAATGGGGTTTCCAATCAAAACCTTAGACAAAATCCCATTCTTCACCCTGAAGATCGAAAGGGTCTGCATGCACTCGTCTACTGGCTCCTCTTGTTTTCCACTCGCAGTGCTCACCTGTCTCCCCACCATGTGTCCAGTGAATTGTGGTCTTGGTTCAGCATGTCAAGCGTGCCGACTTGACTTCGTAACTTCTAATGCGAGGAGTTTCTAGCCACTTAGTTCATCAGAACATCAGCACATGGACGATGACGGCTCTAGCCCTTCATATCAGGTACAAGAAAACCATCGTCGACGAGTTTGCGTTCGTTTCGTTTCGTGTCGGGGTACGAATCGGGATGGATGAGAACAAGCTATGAGTCTATCGATCGCATCTGCATCAATCCTTTCCGACCTTTCGGTTAAGGGGCACAAGAACTTCTTTCGCTTCGAACGGGCGAGGTTTTGCACTTGGAACTCATGTTTCTCTGTGGAAAACCGGGTCACAGATTCCTGGTGACATTTTAGCGAGGGAAGTTCTCGTGTCTCGTTAGCTGCTGATGTCAGCGCCAGGCTAATCTTGCGACTGCCGCCAGTCACAGAAGTCAGTAAGCGGCCTCGGGCCCTGCAGTGCAATGTCTGAAGAAAGCCAGCCCCATGGCTCCAGACTCGGGTCGAACCAGACTGCCATTAACTAGTAGTACGCCAAGACAATTCACACGTTGCAGTATCATTCCCAAGACTTACGCAATTCTATTAGTGAAAATTGAACAAATATCAGCAGTGATCAGATACGCTCCGACTATCCAGAAGTTTATTTGCTCTGTGAAAAAGCTCTCTGCATGCAAATAGTGGATATTGAACTCATCCCAACTCCATAGAAATGCAGCCGAACAACCTTTAAATATAGAGGCCTGATTCAGCCTCGGGTAACATCCTGATAAGAAGACGTCTTCCGTGCTCCGTCTCGCCAAACTTGAACAGGAATGTGTGCAGTTTGAACAAAAGCCACCTCTATGACGCGATTTTGTTAATACATCATTTCTGGATTAGCAGAAAATCCACATCTAATCTAGTACAGTTGGAACCTACGGAGGATTTCGATGCGACAGACGCCACAATTCTTACTCCAGCTTTTCAATCATTCAACAATCTTCTGGCACACATTTTGAGGAAAGGCGAGAAACTGGAAGAGGAAATATGACAGCAACCATGACTTTTTGTGCTGTACTGATGCAATAGGAAGACAGGCTGAGTCGCTTTGATTTATGGACATTGCGAACAGATATGGATAAAAAAGTAACACAAAATAATGTATACATTTGCTCGATTCTACCATGGTATAAGAGATCCAAAAAGAAAATGTTGCATAATCGGCACTTTCTCTAGGACCTCGGCCTTGAACATTTTGAGCATGCCACCATTTACCTTGGTCCATGAAGGAACCCCGCTGATATCATCAATCATGGGAGAGTGCTCGGCCAGAGGACCCTTCTTCACCTTCTTAACGAATTCGATGCACCCGAGGTAGAGATACTCTTTCGAAAAGTGGTCGAGAATGTCTTGATTATGTATCGATTTGGGCTTCATGTACTTGTGATCGACGAGCTGCGCTGACCCAAATATGAATGGCAGAAAATGATAATCATCCAGGCCCCAAACGCCATGTGAACCGGCCGGCTCCAGCCAATACGTCGTCTGCAGCTTCCTCATAAGATCGAGATATTGGACGAACACACGCAGGACAACCGCTTGGTAGTCATCCTGCTTGATTAAGCCTAACCTTGCCAAGCAAATCAAAAACGCCGCAAAGTTGACTTCATGGCCGGTGCCAAAATCTATTCTAGTCGCATTACCGAAGCTGTCCTGAAAATATGGAAATAACTCTATTACCGCGTCCGTGAGGTGGTCTGGTAAAATCTGTCTAACCAGATTCGGGCCCTGATTTTCTAAACGAGCTTGCCAATCCCTAAACGCAAGATTCCCATATCGGGCAGGTTGCTGCCTCGGGGGGATTTCGTCGACCCACTCACTCATTCTCCCCAAAATTCCTACTATGGACATGATCAGAGGAGACTCCCTGCAATAATCAGACAGCCTCATGCCTTTTACAGAATCGCTAAGCCCTACGATAAAGCCTAAGAAAGTCTTTCCCGCTTCCGACTGATGAAACCTTTCAATATCTGCGAGGGAATTAATTCTCTTCCGCGGAACGACAAAAGCATACGGAGGCTGGAAAAGAGGAACCGGCCGAGCTTGCGGAACTGGAGCTAGCGCGGCCATTGTGATGGCGGATCCGTGCGCCATCGAATGCACGGACGGATTCGCCGGTGCTCTCATTCCCCCGTCCATGGGCGGGCCAGGCCAAGCTCCCATTCCTCCCACTGCATTATAACCCCCTCCACCGTGATTGCTACCCGCGTAGCGATCCATGATCGCTGGGTCCTCGCCTGCTTCCTCCGGTGAAAGACTCGGCGCCTCTGCCGACTCATTCATCCTTTCGTTCGCGGCCATCATCCCAACCGCCCTCGGAGTATGCTCTCGCCGGTGTGTCACGCACCGTGCAATTAATTCCCAAATTCTCCACTCAGGAAGTCAAAATTTCGTGCTCACCACCACCTGCGGTCACGTCGAAAACGTCCGTCTTCCAATTTCTTCTTCTCAGAGGCGCACCCCAATTTACGGCCAGTCGTAATTCCGCACAGACACAGCTCGAGGCTCTTTCCCGGTCAAAAACATGAACGAACAAGTAATTCTCCTCCTCCGCCGCACCTTCCTATTAAATCTGTTCAACCCCAAGAGAAACGAGCGTCGACGAGTATCGAGGTGGAGGACATACCAATTGAACACATCCACGCAGAAATCAAAAACACCACAGCACAATCGAAAGCGCGCTCTGCTCGCTTGCTTCGTCGGCAAATCTTCTTCTCATCCCACAAGAGCCTTCTCGTCCCTTGCTTCCTTCCTGCCGCCGAACGATTTCCCACGATGGAAACGCTGAAGGGATTGAGGCCGAGGATGGTCTAGAAAACACGGCTCCCGAGCACTCGAGACACGGGACGACGAGAGGGGAACGAAGGCACGGAACGAAGGCAGATGGCATGGGACCAAATCAGCGTTACGGGCCGAAGCCAGAGCAAGGAAGGCTATTGGGACAGACTGCACTGCTTCGCTGATGGTGAGACCGAAAGCGGCCACAGAATCCGTCCATCATTCCTTCCGTCCATTCCTTCCGTCCATCCATCCCTCCCTCCCTCTCTCCCTTCCTTCTTGCGCGGGGGCGACAGCGTCCGAGTTCGGGCCTCTGGCCGCGACCCGCGACGCTACCTCCCTTCCCGCTGCCCACCCGTCCCTTTCAGGCCCTTAACCCTAAACTTGGGCTGTGTTGTAGCGAAGTGTTGTCCACTGTACTGTTGTCCGGAAGATTCTCGCCTTGCCCACCTCGGCTGTCTATTGTGTATGTGTAAGACCGCGGGCCGCAACCCTAATCCTCCTTTTTGTACTCTGTCTCGACAGATTGTAACTTCTTTCCAACAAGTGCTTCGACCTCCTCCTTCTCAGTTTCTCTCTCGTGCCGCGCCAATCTCTTCGATTGTTGTGGTGAATTTTGCAACATGGCAGACATCGAACCTGAGGTCGGGACTGTGCAGCCCAAGAAGAGAACATTCAAGAAGTTCACCTTCAGGGGTGTAGATCTCGATGCACTCCTGGACATGAGCTCTGACGAGCTCGTGGAGCTCTTCCACGCTCGTGCACGCAGAAGGTTAGTTCGAGCTCTTTTGATTGTGGTGATATTAAACGTTACTGTAGCGGAAGTTTGCAATGCAGGTAGCGATGTCTGTTTTGTGGTTGTTTCTATCACAGTGTTCTTGCTCTTAGGGTTTCTGCCATTTGTCAAATTTTGCTGACTCTTCGCTTGCTCAATAGGTTCCAGAGGGGTCTGAAGAGGAAGCCCATGGCCCTCATCAAGAAGCTCCGCAAGGCTGTAAGTATTGCTCTTGTCAATTTGAACTCGAAATTCGCTTTTCGATTCTGCCACCTCATAAGCTTTGAAATTTTCGATACTTTCCGCCTCGTCCCCGTTTGCTCCTCCCCTCACCTCACTGAGACTGACTCCCCTCTCATCAGTCCATCTCCATGAGCCCGTGACCCATCCTTTTGTTGCTTCTTCGCGCTTCGCCCACGAAGAATCGCTCCACGCCCAACCGCCCTGTCCGTTCCCTGCCGTCCCCATTCCATCCCGTCCCTCGGGGCCGTGGGATGCCACTGCTTCGTGAACCAACAGACTATCTGCTGCGTTGCTGCTCTCTGAATGAATGTGACTGCTCAAAATCACCCATCGATCTAGACACGGTCGATGATAACCACTGTACTGGTTTTGAAGAGCAATTCCAGCTCTTCGTGGATCATCTCATGGAAGCATCGTAGAACAGGTTGAGAGTCCGACCCTAAAAGTTCGAGCTCAGTAGCTGGTTGTTATGCATATCCTAATCGCTGGACTTTACAGACCGACCAAACATAAGAAGCCAATTGACTGTCACAATCATCGTCAAAATGTCACTTGTATGAGTGATGTCACCACCGGGGGAAACTTTCGATATCGGTGGCCAAAAAGCGGTTGCTTTTTGACTAGATATTGCCAGCATGTTCTTTTCTTCCCATCTTCTTGTCGTTCCTCTTCGTATGCTTTACCGAAATTTTCGTCCCTACCCTTGGAGTCCTCTTAATCCACGTCCCGAGCACTTATTGCGCTAGTAGTTTCACTTCCTTCAATCACATCTCTCGGAGAGCCGTTTGCTGAGGTTGAGACTCCTTTCACTTCTGCCATGCTTTGCGATTATGCCACCTCATTAGCGTTGATATTTTCGAGAACCTCCGCATCAAATCCCATGCCAGTCTCTTCACGCTGCTCAGGCATTTTTCCTGGAACCGTCATCACTGGCAGTCTCCCGACATTTACCGCCGAATCTTAGGTTGAGGTTAGGTAGGTAAGACCCATCTGCCATGTGTACCCTTACAGTCTCAGTGAAATTTTCAAAACGCTTAGAAATATCGACCTGGACCTCGACACCAATGCGAACGGCCCTATGTCTTGTAGTGGATTCAGATGTTTCAAAGGTTGAGATCTGTAAATTCATCTCGCTTGATGTTTCTTTGCTCCAATATTTTCGAATAATGAGGATTCTATCTGACGTCGGTCCTTTCACTACAGAAACGTGAAGCTCCAGCTGGCGAGAAGCCCGAGCCCGTGAGGACTCACCTTCGTAACATGATCATTGTGCCTGAGATGATCGGCAGCGTCATCGGTGTGTACAACGGAAAGACCTTCAACCAGGTCGAGATTAAGGTATATTTTCCACCCCACATCGTACTTTTGCGCTGATGTTCATTTCCATACACTTGAGGAAGTAAAACGAACGTGGGAGTCGCATTTACATAAAAATTTTTCGTTGTCTGCAGCCTGAGATGATTGGACACTACTTGGGCGAGTTCTCTATCTCATACAAACCAGTGAAGCACGGTAGACCCGGTATCGGAGCTACCCACTCTTCCAGGTTTATCCCACTGAAGTAGAGATTTTTCGGCCTTTCTGTCACGAAACTGATGTATGGCCTCTTCATAGTAAGCAAGATTTGCCGATCTGAAAAGGTTTCAGCACTATATTGCGCTCAGCTTCAGCCATAGGGCAAATTATGATTTACCTGCCTGACGTGATCGTGTGCATGAGTTGTTGCCTATGTAACGGCGTTCAATCTGAGCAGTAGAGCATTACTCTCTCGTCTGTCAAAATTTTTGTACTATTTCGCTGCCATGCTGGCGTCTCAACATTTTATATGCACTCCTAGTTACAGTCATGTGTCCTCGTTTTGTATGGATTATGTGAATGTGTTGGTTGTCCGCGTTTTTAAGATCGTTGTTAGCAAGGTCTACGTACATCGGGATGACTCCAGGTAGGGAACATCTTAAGGAGGATGCTCGCGGATTGAAAACCCTGTAAGGCTGTCGTGGCTTACAGGGTTTTAAGACTACCTCTGGTTTGAGATAATTGTTAGGTGAATTTTAGCCTAGCGCAGCATTGGTATGACTTTTCGTATCTAAGTTTTTTTATGGGTATAGAACCTTCGAAACAACAACTGTAGATTCCGAACAAGAACCTACGACCTTGAGTCGACCAACAAGATGGATGAGAACTTAACGAAACTAACGTTGATGTCTCCGGATGTGTTAAGAGTTGGTAGTGTGGAGAACGGATTTTTTTCAGCAAACTGCCGGATGGGATGTACTGTCACCGTCTAGCCAAGAAAACGCGTTGGCGTGATTAGGTTCAATAGCTCGATAAACTAAATCTCATGTCTCACTGTTTGTTTCTTTTTTGTTAGTTGGGGAAACTTGTTTCAATTACGTTGCTATACAACTATATTTAGCTTTGGGAAGTTTTCGAGTCTTAGGGAATTGTAATCGTGGGTCTCTTTCTTAGTTCTGATCGTCGGTGGAACTTGGTTCAGATAAGCTATTTTATCCGTAGATTTTCTTTCGGGAATTAGTCGTCTTCAAGAAATTGTACTTACGGCTTTGATGAGTTCCATAATTTTGAATTCTCTTTATGAGAATTCTGGGAATTTCAGTACCCCTATTCAACTGGTAGATTCTAATCGAATACTGTGGGGCAAAATGAATACAGGAAGTGTTTTGGTTTCTCGCAATGTGCATCAGCTATGCCGGTTTTAGAAATATGTAATTGTCATCAAATCTTAATTGTTAAATCTCAATGGAAAAATTTCTTTACTTAATTTCATCAGTACACTGTTTGGACGGTTGGATTTTTTTCACGTATATTCTCGTGCGTGAAATAATCATCAATAAAGTATATAAATATAAGTCATTCGTAGGAATAGTCGTGCCGAAAATTAACGAACATCAATTTCCACTCCGTCTCGACCGCAATGTAGAATGGTCGAAAGGAAACATTTAACTTACAAATGCTGAAAATGGTTGCCTGGTTCACGAAATGCCTGCCAAGCACTCATCTCAATAATCACCCATAGACTAATGACTTGGTAATTAAACCGCAATATCAAGGAAATAATATTATCATTCAAAGTGCCTAAAGGAAACACATTATTCTGCTGTTTAATGTATTGCAAGCTCGTGAACCTTGAGCAGAGTAGTATACAACGACGATAGATGGTAAGAAAAAACTCTCGGTACAAATTTGATGAATATGCTGAGTGAGAATCAACACTCTGTCGTCAAAAACATAGACTTGACACATCGGAACGTTCCGAGGGAATGCGTAGGTCGCTACAATTCATAAGCATGGAATGGAGGTAACACTGATCTGCCGAATGATTTAGACGCTGTGAGACTTGAATCTCCAACACTGTGTCTGGTTCTTTCCGTTGATACACAGATGACTGATGTCACATGAAGAATCTCATTACCTTCTCACTGTCAACAAGTACTTTTTTGTCTTTTTTCAAATATCAAGATGAGAATTCCCAGACGGGAAAATTTGCAGTCAATTGATGTTTCTCATAGACGTATCTGTGAAAGCGATCATACGCAATGTGTAATTGGTCAATTCAATAGTCAAGCAGTGATTAATACCGCGATCCTTGATAACATGTCTAAGTCGCGTAGATAACTCAAGCATTAGAATGTAACGACAAGCTTACGTTGTGTATATGATCCATGCAAGAGGAAAATGTTCATTGAGCGTTCATCATTTACAATTCTGCTGAAATCATCCTTCTACAGAGGTGTTGAAGATACATTTAATAAGATAAGTTTCTACTTCGTAATACTGATTTTTTGATAGATCTGAAATATACCATCACAAAAGTTCTTCAGTGTATTTCTAAAATGTCACATCATCAAATTTATCATACAACACAATACACAACGACCACGAGTGAGCAAGACATAGTCAACAGGAGAGTAAGGAGAAAACAATCTGAAATAATCCAATGGTTCCTATCGTCAAATATTAGGAATGATTTTGGCGGCCTAGATATCTCAACTGTGTTTTTGAGAGCTATAATCAATGCATCTTGACATGCTCAATAGATCGACAAATCATGATAAAGCCATTTATATTGATTAAAATTGGGGCTAAATTAGAACCGTCTCTCCTCGATTCATAACTTGCAGATTATATATATATATATATATATATATATATATATATGATTTTGGCATTATATCTTCAACTTCGGTAATGTAATGAAATACATAAATATTTTTGCCATGTTAGATTTATGCATTCATATTCAAGCCTAAACACATAAATAATCCTATATACTTTCAAACCAAATATATCCATAGTCAAAATCCATAACGATGGAGGCGACGAAAATGCTACTAATACTGCTTGCTGATGGTTACACCAATCTAAGACTCAAGATCCAACCAGCTTAGCTGATGCTGCTTCCAAGTTTCTCTTTCACACTTCACACTTTACCCGACTACAGTAGTTGAAATTCTAAAGTCCTTGAAGCTCATGAATCTATGGGCTGAACTCATCCAGAACGGGCCTCTGCTAAAATTGTAAGTACACATCAAACACCTTATGAATAGAAGTGTCGAATAAAGGTCAAAGATTTTAGATCCAAGGACAATCGGCTGGAAAACATACGTAATCACGTCACATCTACTACAAAATTCTGCATCAATATTAGTCATTGATCTAGTATTGGCTATGGATTCGTTTCAAAAAATGTTCATGTTTTGTTTCTAAAAATCAACAGAAGACATCTGATATTTTTTTTGGGCCTTGAAAAATTCTGATTTTTTCGGTGAGATGTGCTTAAGCTAGAATCTTGGATCTCTCAAATGTATATCAAGCACCATTTACTTGAAAGAATTTGATCGATGGTTCAAAAAAATTTCTTGTCAGCCCTTGACAATCTGGGCTGGTCTATGTCAATATTAGCGACCAACAAATTGTTCCTCTCATAAGTTTTGACGAGTGCCAATACGCTTAGTTTTGTATTCATGCAGCCATATGCGTAGAACTGATTCAGAGTGGAAGATGCCCTGCTTCTTGCAACAATGCTACCTCTATCAATACTTTTTTTCCTACAAAAGTGCCGTTGAAATCAAGGTACTACGAGTCATTCAGATTTTTAGAATTTAACACAGCTGAAAATGCTGTCAATCATTTGTCCTCAGGAGGATGTTTTCTTTGAGGTGTAATCTAGTAAGTACCAAAGAACCGCAACTGCAGAACGCTCGCCAAGATCTTCGCTGTCTTTGATCCTAAATGCAATGTCCGAGCTTCATCTTCTTGAAATCACTGTGGATCTCGACTCTAGAGCCTTGAGAATGGCGAGCACGCCTTCCTCTTCCCCAAATTCCCGCAAATGAAGATATGTCCTAATGCAAAGAATTTGGCCAGATCTTGAGATAAGAAGAATGGTTCTATAACATTTGTCAAGTAAAGGCCCAAAAAAACATCGAGAAGACATAGTACAGTACTGCACGCAGATTTGACGCTGAACAATTAATATAATGCTCAAGGGCGAGCTAGATCTCGCCCTCCTCTGTAGTTCAAGAAGACAGAAGCCATAGATCCCTAACCCTGGTTTTCTAGAAAAACCAGCCAACTAGAATTTTCCTAACAATCTGGACATGATTTTTCCGTTATCATCCATGGCTTTTTGGCAATCCTCCACTATGATTGTTTTGTTCTCTAGCAAGATCAATAAATAGTTGCAACTAAATGATTTACAAAGTTCAAAGTTTGAGAATTTCATAGGTGCGTTTCTCTAAGTAGAAGATTATCCATCTTGATATAACGTTTATGTAATTTTGCTTGTGTATGGATTGATCGGCAATACAACTTGTCTATCATAAATATGTGCTTAGTCTTAGTCAAGGTATCCTTCACTTAAGAAGAAAAACATGAGTGTTATGAAAGATATTTCATATTGACAAAAAGTATTAATAATCTTGGAAGTAAAAAATTTCAAAAGATGTGCTGTGAACCCACATTATGATTTTTTTTTGAAATATCGGGATGTAAGCAGATATCATCAATAACAATACATTCATGATACTTCATTTACAAAAACCTATGTTACAAATAAAATTCTTCTAAATAACATATTAAAATCTACACTTTCTAGATTAATATAAAACATATGATAAAAGTTACTTGAACACTAATATGTGTTATGCTGGCAAGCGAAATACGATGTAGGTTGTACCTGCATTACATTTGTCCATACGTTGTTGCATTGAGGAAAAAAATGTGTAGCATAGTGGTCTAAAATGGAGATTGACAATAGGTACGCAGAGAGATGGCATGAGGTTCTACAATTGCACATGAGACCGCACGCACGAGGGAGAAAGTTGGAGGAATCATGATTCAGTACCGAGAAAGAACGAAGGAAAATATACGAAGAGTTTGGAACGACGTTACGAGTACTGTAGACTGGAGTCAACGGGACCAAGGCGGTAGGCTGCGGCGGAACCAGGATGGGCTGGGTTGGGTTGCCACGGACCCCAATGGGAAGTTGTTCGGTTTGGTCGCCTGAGAGCTTTAATCGCTGGGTCGAAGGCGGCCCTGGTCTCCGTCCCAGTCAGCGGCCCGCTGCGAGGCGACATCGAGTGCAGCCGCATTTGAATCTTGTTGCGGCCCACGTTGCAGCATCACCGACTCCTTCGAACTGGCGGCCTCCGCGCCCGGAAGCGAGTGACAGAGCCCAGAAGCTCTGTGCGTGCAAGCGCGACTGCTTGTTGCAATGTGCGTGAGCGTTTCTCGTTGTAGCTCCGAGGAGAGACCTAATTTTTAGAGGTCGAGTTTTGGCTTGGTTTGCTTCCTTCGATGGGCTGTCCGTTTTCAGAGAAGTGGTGGATGCATTTTTGCAGCGTGGTTTTGGGTGGATCTTCCGATCGCCTTCTCAGGAAACGGAGTGGCATTTTCATCGGGGAGTGATGAAATTCTCGGCTCTGGCTTGTTGTGATTTTCCATATTTTCCGTGTGTGGGTGGTGCATATGCTCTTGTGTTTGTAATGTCGGGTTTTTCTGGCTCGAAGTAATCTGTGGCACTCGAAACTTCGGGTTGAGTTCAGCCTCGTGAGTTCATTCATGTGCCAATCGGATGAGGCTTGTTGCTTGATGGGCTAGTTTGAAACGTACTGAGTGCGCATCGTGTATAGAGAAATTCATGTGCATGTCTGGTACATGAATTCGAGAGATCACTTTTCTCAGAGATTTTGTTCTTCTCCCGATTTGCCAGCTGATTCGCGAATTTTTTTGGGCATTCAACAGTTCAAAGTGTACGGAGAGAGTTTGGACTTCGTACTGTGAATTGCCGATCGGACTCGAACGGTGAAGGGCAGTTTGTTTTCCTGGCCCATGGCTGTCCCACATTTTACAAATAAAAATAAGTTGCTGCGGTTAGAGGGATGGGTGGGCGTCGCAGATCCAGGAGAGGTGTCTGGCCTTGTGCCTTTTAGAGTTGACGAGCTTGGGATATTGCTGCTATGACATCAGCGAGCGAGAGGAGGATCCAACGAATTTTGCGCAGGTTTTTGGGGCAGGAGGATTTCCAGGCAAAGTAGCGAAGCCTTATTAGGTTCGTCGGCAAATTTCGGAATGTCGCCGTCTATAAAGAGAGCAGTGCATAGCTCTCTGGGGAGGCTTGCGGTTCTGTCTCAAAGACAAGGAATTGCAGGACATTCTTCACTTCCTGCCATCTCGTGTCGTTATGCAAGTTGTGCAGCACTCCCTTCCAGAAATGTGATTCTGTTACGGGCTCAGCCTCTGAAGTTAGACTATGGCGTCGCTTTCGTATCGGTCAGGTTCCTCGGATCGACTCAACTGTGCTCTTTGGAAACTCCAGAAGAAAATGATTGGCAAAAGAAGGTGGATTTTCTCGTCAGCTGTAGTTTCACGAAGGAGCAGGCAATGCAGGTTTTGAAGCAGTGTCCGTTACTCTTGTCTTTGAGTCTAGAGGAGGAGTTGCAGCCCAAGATAGCATTTCTGAGAACTCTTGGGGTTCGTGACCTACCTAAGGTCATCTTGTTCTCTCCGAACCTTTTGCTCGGCAGGTTAGAGTTGAATTTGATGCCAAAAGTGGCATTTTTTGAGAGCTACGGCATACAACGGCAGAGCATTGGGAAAATAATCGAGCGGTTCCCAACAGTACTTACATACAGTATAGAGGGGAATATGATGTCCAAGACCAAGTTTTTGGAGAGTATCGGTCTGGAAAGGGAAAGTATTGCGAAAGTAATAATGCGGTCCCCTTACATTTTTGCTCTTAGTATCGAGGAGAATATGAGGCCGAAGGTCAAGCTCCTCGAGAGCATCGGAGTGGACAAGAAATTTTTGAGCAAGTTGATCACTAGGTGTCCAAAGATATTCTGTCTCAGCAACGAGGACAACGTGCTCCCGAAGATCAAGTACCTGGAGAGTATTGGAGTGGAGAAGGAATGCATGGGGAAAATTGTAGCTACTTGTCCGAGTATCTTGAATTTGAGCACTTCACACATCCAGCAGAAGCTTGACTTTTTGCAGGCCAATAATTACTGTGTGAAGAAGGTTGTAAATGAGTTTCCAGGTTATCTGACGTACAGTTTGGAGCACAGGATCAAGCCTAGACATCAATTAATTGCTTGGCTGAAGAACATGGGTCTGCTCACCAGAGAGTACTCCCTCTGCCATATATTGCAAATTTCTGAGAAGAAGTTTGTCCAAAACTTCGTGCAGGGTCATCCTCAGGCTGCGAAGTTTTTCGATAGCCTTGGACCCTAGTGTAGAGCAGATGCGAAGTTGACAAGAAGAGCGCGTGACGTGGAGCATGTTCGATGCCGTCGGCCAGGACGGGGCCCTCCTTCATCAGAGTGCTTAGCCCCGCCCTATGATGGAGAGCAGATGAAATGCAGAAGGCGGAAGGGTTGCGAAGTCTCGAAGTTCGTGAATCGGAGGAGCTATCTGTAGGACATACTTTACACCTGATCGTAGCTTCTCACAGCGATCGGGTCGGGTTAGCTGATTTTTATCCATCCGTGCAACAACCTCCATGGATTGGAAGAGTGAAACTCGAGCCTTCAAAGAGTTGTTGTTTCGGTACGCACCCTCTGGTTCCTTGAATGCGCAAGTGCAGAAACATCTCGTTTTTGATCCTGTTGCTGTCCACTGCCAGAAGTAAGAAAACACAAAGTTAAAGAGTAGTTGTCATCACACTCTGTGACCAGATTGATAGCCTTGAGAGTTTCTGCCCTGTTCAAGTGATGTCTCATCTGGTTGGGAACTCTTGTTTGACTGGGTCCAATCATCTCCTCAGTGAGGCACTGTGCCAACTTTTGTGATCGATGGTAACTTTAGCTGTGGGAACAGAGTTTGCTCACATAATTGTCTACCACATGGTAGTGTCCTATCCTCCACCGGTGTGACATGTCTTGCACCTTTCAAGTGCCTGTCTAACGGCAATACACTGAACGTTGAGTATGCATTGGTGGCATGCGATGGTTGCATTTTGGTACTAAACTTTGCGGTTTAGATCTGCCTTGGTTGCCTATTTTTCTTCAAAAATCTTGAGGTAAGATTTGCACTTATCGTTCAGTCAAGGTTTCGTCTTTTTGAGATTGTAGCTGTTGCTGTGAAACGCAGGAGACAGAAGTACTCTAATTCGAAGGCAATTTATGTTGATGGTTAATCCCCAAAATCTCCCTTCAACTCTAAAACTCCCCTCCTCAGGGCAACGGAAAAGACGACATTAACAAGTTTGCTCGATGTTCAGAGGAGATGCTTTGGTGCGGTACTCAGTCTCATCACCAAAAACCTCAAGATCCAGAACAATAAAATGTGGGATTAACGAATACTCAATTTGGAAAAAAGTATTGAAGAAGAAGAAATTGTGGAAATAGTGAAATACAATAACTACGTGTTCCTTGTATAGTTTGATGTACCGGTAGACCCCTGTGTATGAAACGGTTCATCTAGGGATTTATGCTAGTGATCAAGTCTTATGCTCCCCATGCTTCACTGATGCAATTGATTCAATGCACAAGCAAGCAAGACACGCACATGACAGAACTCCAAGCAAGCCTAACTAAAGACAAGCGATGAAGTAAAGAGTAGATGGCTCGAGATTGGCGGTTGTTGTCATACAATCTTCTAATTTGACACTCTAGTGCAGAGGAGACCCAAGAATGTCAAATCCTAATCTGACTGCAGCAATGTTAGCATAAAGAGTAGAAGTGCGACAAATTGAGTAACCTGTAAGCTTTCATCAGAAGAACTCCAATCCGACCTCAAGTGTATGGAGAAAATGGTCCAACTGACAAGTAGGCATCTAAGCCATGCGAGCAAAGTATTCAGAATCAAACCAACAAGAGCTTCGAGTGGGCGAACCAACGATATGAAGACAGAATAATTCAACCCACATGTGACGTGATATGTCAACACTGTTGCTTCTTTCAAAATATGTCAGACATCAGTCGTGTACAATTCTGCGAGATAATACATATGGGACATTTTGTCGTTATTGGGATAATATCAATGTGGTGATAAAAGTAAAAGGTCTTGTTTAGATTATGTTGAATACACGCGATGTTAGTATGGGATGTTACACACGTCCATGAATTGAGAAGGACTCTTCAGCGTAGAGGGTTTAATTCTAAAGACGGGAGAGGCTGATTAATAAGGCAGCTAAGATTTATCAATATAAGATGAAGAAACAACTGCATGACAAAATGTCCTCTTGTTCGTAATCTAAATTTCGTAGCCCATTACATCTTCAGAGTTTGTTTCTGGTGAGCTGAGCCATATTTTGAATGAATATTTGAATGTAAGGTTCTTTGTACTTATCCGTCTTGCAGAAAAGACCAATATGGATCTCAAAATCAGAGAGTGAATAAATGCTGGGTGTGAGTCACGCATCCGTATCAATTACTTTGAACTCTCTTCTTGAAATCTATTACATTATTTTCTTCTGATTGATTCTTTGATGAAATTGTATTCAATGTTGACATTTTATCTTTTGCGCATTTTTCACATACAATGCAATTAGTTTCGCGCTATCCAGTCTATGAAGAAAAGAAACTGAGCGTATTTTACACCTTAATCTTCTTACTCATATACAGTCTCTTTCTGTTACGCAATGCATAAAATATGACTATTTCTCATGTAGCATCAGCTATTGCCATAATCTCTTGCTGAACCATCTCGTGCTGAATGTTCTTAGTCATACGTGTGCAAGTTGGACTGTTTAAGTTTTAGGCCTAATTCATAATATAAATGTCTTCCGATGGAAATAAAGCATTCTATGATCTCAAGAAAACTAAATGAATGTGATATCAATTCTTTATGAGATTCTTCTTCATCATGGTTTTAAAAATGATGATGTGTGATCTTGCATCTTTATCAAGCACCATGTAAAAAAATTGTCCTGTTGTTTATGATCTCAATTTAATTGGCACAAGTATGAGTTTGATTTGATTTTTGTTATTAATACGGGCAAAGTTTGAAGTAAGAACTCTATATTATTACAGGCATAGGGACTAGGATATACCAAACACTAATCAAAGATATGAAGAGCAATTATATCATTGGATATGCAAATGCAGGTTATTTGTATGATTTTGATGTCGTTCAAATAAATGTTGACTGTATAGATCATTGATATGTCTTCAAAGAGCTCCATAACAGGAATAAAATATTAAATTAAATAACATTATTTCTTTCATAATTATAAAATAATAATAATCATACTGCACAATTAATGTTAACACATAGAAATTTTTTCTTACAATGTTTAGTATCACTTTCTATCAAAAACATTACTAGGATTTTTGGAACATTGTGACTGTTATGATAGATGTTAAGAGTCAAGAGTATGGAAGTAAGAGGAGTGTATATTCTAAAACGGAATTATAAAAAATCAATTTCTTGACATTTTTTTATACTCATTGACATAGAGGCGACTTCATGATGAAAATTATATCAGATTCAATGCAAAGTCTAGGATTTCCATTTAGAATTGATAATTAGCTATCACTCATGATGTAATCTATCATTTTGGTACATAAATTATAGTTGAGTTGCTGGTAGATTTCATCTATTGAGGATGTCTAGTACCACTTAGATAACGTTGACACATCCATCCATTGGAAAAGATTTACGTTGAAAGACAACCTATATTAGCAAAAGAAAAGACTTTACATCTTGAGAAGTTACTTCTTGCTTATTTTTCATCAATTGACTTAGGTAAAATGTTCAATTAAAAAGAATGAATTGAAATAAATGATGATCTAGAGACTTCAAAATGTTTTATTGTAGTAGATTTATTACATTGCAAAACAAGAGATTTAGTTCTTAGATTGTAAATGTCAATGAATTTATCTTCAAGAAGAAGGAAACTTGCAATAAAAGATGAATTGCAACTGCCAGGAATTCTCATCGCAACCAGCTACTTGCACTGCAGTCATGCATCACGGATCATTCATCTAGCAGATCCTTTGTTCACATTAGTATGGAGTACTCATATTTGGAGATTGTGAATCAATATAGTTAGACATGTGAGTTTATCCAAATTGGGTGTTATCGCAGAGGAATTTGCTGATAACACTTTCAACAATGTCAACCAGACTTTAATTTTAATTGAGAGCTCCAAAATACGGATAGAATACTCTCAAGCATCATTCTAAAGTTTAAATGTTTTATGACTCTTTTTCATCACGATAAGTTTTTACATGAATCTGTCACTATTATATAATCTGTTTTTGTAACTCGAAAGCAAGATTATTTTAAGAGAATTTTCTTTTGATTGGATCATCATAGAATCATTATAAAGTTTTGCGTCTACTGCTTTAAATATGTCTAATTGTGTGTTTTGCTCTTTGGTAGATGATACTCGTAATGATCCTATGAGTTGGTCTAATCAAGGTGTTTAAATATCGGACTTGATTTTTTCAGAGCATTTTCTCTCATATAGGTCTTTTAAAGTAATGTATTAAAAGAAAACTATGTATCTTAGGTGTTAAAATCAATAACAAGGAATTTTTATTCAGAGTAAGTAAGAACCACTTTTTAGTGAAGATGTATGTGAAGAAGATGATATTACTTTATAAATAATGCTACATGTGGCATTTGCTTAACATTTTTTTTCAAATTTTTTTTATCAACCTTTCTACTTTTTTTCCACAGTTTTTTCTTCATCTATTAATTTTATTTATGGTTGAAGATCTTTCATAGAGGATCATGAGAGTCTTTGGTAGCATCATCAGACAAAATAAACTTTAATGGTGTGAAAAAATTGGCATAAAAACATACATCTTTGTTAGTTTTATTAGAAAGTGTAGGTGTACTATCATCACCTTCAGCATTTACTCCACGTCTTTGTTATCTTGTCCTTTTGTGATTGACTGAGAATATATCTTTGAGATCTATGTGAGGCTGTAAACATGATTATATTCATAAGAATTATTCTTGTATTTGAATATAACATTCTAATTCATTGATTATTTTTCTTATCTAATTTCACAGTTTGGACTAAATATTTCAATAAATTTTAATTGACCGTTAATTTGAGACTATTTTAAATTCATATTTAATGGCTCTTTTCACTTTTTATATTATAGTCTTGCTTTGGCAAGATTGCATGCTTTTAAAACTTACTATAATGATTAGCAGTGGTTACTTCTATCAAAACAATGATGTTATATTTGGACTTATAACTCATTCATTTTTTTCTATGTTAGTGATTTTAATTATACAATTCTACAAATTTGCAATGATTTACTTCACTTGATGACCATTTGTACTTCAACTGGACAAAGGAGTATGGCATTACTAATGCCATTAGCGTAGTGATGTGCTGTGATGTTCACAGCACATCACTATGTTGTGTGAAGATAAATATCTCATATAAAATGAACGGTGGTAAACATTATATTCAACAATAGTGATTATAAATATATACTTGGTTTCAGAGGATCAACTTAAAGTTAAAAATGTGGTTGTTAATCATGTTATATTAGATAGAGTTTATGAGAGGTTGACTGACCAACATAGTAAACAAGCAGAGATTGTGAGGAAATCAATCAAACTTTACAGTCATATGTATTTGCAAGAAAATCACCTTTATTTGTCCAAAATTTGATTATAGACTGAAATTATTAACATTTTCTGAACAAAGTCATGGGAAAAAATCATAGTTGGTAGTTGTGTGGATCATTTTTCCTAGTTTATTTTAAAGGTTATTTTTAAAAACGTTTTTTAATTTCTCTATAAGGATTGTTTGCAATCAAAATACATAGAAAATCAATCACAGTAGATCAATTAGCTTTTAGCACTCATCACTTCTAGATTGTGGAATCTTGATAGGATAAATATATCAAGTTTTTTATAACATATTTCTCTTCGGACTAGTCCATGGTGTTTTGTTGGTTTGTTCTTTCTTGCTAGTATTGATGAAACATATATCTCATCAGAAAACTATCAATCTCTAGTATATGTTCTTTCAATGGTTTTTTTTTTGGGGTATTGATAGTGTATATCTATTATTTTGACATCCTTGTGGTACTATCTCCTAATTTCAACAATTGAAAGTATGATGGCTAAAACTTGATATTTTCAAGGGAGCTTGGTATCACATGGCAAATCAACCACATGCATTTATGACTGCAGGTGGTTGAGGACAATTGATGGTTTTATTTGAGGTTCCAATGATCTTACATGGACACACTCTTTCTTATTTTCATTCTACTATTATGATGCGGCATGTCTTGTGCAAGTCAAGTTACATGAAAGTGAAGGCTATGAACCTTTTACCATTTTTTCCTCAATCATGATATGTTGGAACCCTTAATCAATGTGAAACAGCTTCGATCAACATTGAAAATTTGCAAACCTATTCACATTATATTTGTTTGAAGGCAACCGGAAACCCATGAAAAGCTCGTACAATGGATGGATATGGATAGACTAGCCTAGATAGAGAGTACTTGAGATAGTCGGTTGTGTAGATGCTCCCATGTTTTTTCTTCTCTTGTAACCTTTTACCTTTATATAAATCAGAGTACTTATGAAGATAGAAACTTGGTATGAAAACATGTATCTACATCAAAAAAACGTTAAATTCACATCTAATTCTGAAAAGCGTAATTGGTTGACTCGTCAAGGGGAAATGTTTGGAAGATCACCGCACATTGATATTTGATGAGGACCGAGGGAAATTTGGGTCACAATTTGTTATTTAAAATATATATGTATATAATATGATCAAAAAATAAAATACTCATCAAATGTAAAAAAGAAAAGAAAAGAATATTACAAATGGTATCGAGATACAGCCCGTCCTTTCAGAAATATTTGTTCTCTCTCTTTCTTATCACCTATGTCTTGTATTGGAGTTAGGAAATAGTTGGTGCGGTAGATGCAATCATGACCTTCCAACTTCGTGGGCGGAGGGTGAGGCCCGGAGATCGTTATAAGTAAATAAATCAAAGTAAGGGAAATTCTCATTGAGAGCCAAGTGATATGCTCCTTCGATATAAGCCATGGGGTCACACGATAAACATTATCACGCACGTATGTCCAGATTATCCATCCTACCACCCTCGCCCGCATCTTCAGTGCGGCAGCTGCCAGGACACTTGTCTCCCTTCGCAAGTCTCTTCATCAGTCGCTTTCGACTCGTCGCGCCTCTAGCAACGATCCCTTTCTTCGGATTTGTTTGATCTACACATGAGTTTGATCAACCTTCACATTTGTAAATTTGAACTGCCAGAGAACTTGAGAAGTTGCCCCGATGGATGTTTGTGATGTGTGTGCTAGGGTCGAGTTCTTCCTTCAACCATGTCTTCCTCAAATCACATCATGAGGCAAAATCTTCACTGTCCTCCTTAGACGTCTCCAATCAGCCAAGACGACCAATTTCGCGTCCCCCTATATAAACCAACAGCTACGGTGATTTCTATCATTCAGTTGGCAAAGTCGTGTGCATGAATTCTTGTCATTGGGGGATCGAAGCCAATGATTAGCTCCGTTGTTAGTGTCAGTCCTGATCCGTACTTCCTGCGAGCTTCACAAAAGTTCTCTTTTGCCTGAATGGTTGATTCTCGGCTTGATTGATGGATCGACTGAAGGATATCACATTAAGCTTGAAGCTCCTCTTTGGACAAAGATGCCATGACAATAGGTCGACAGTGAGTGATCGAGGATTGTCTTTGTGACAAACATGAACACCGTGACTGACAGGATGATGACAAGTGTCTGGCATCGGGTTTGCAAGATATTTGGTCTCGACATGATTCAGGCAGACTCTATTTGGAGGGTAATCTTCTGAATGCATCGATCTGGTCCATCCTGCAGCAACGGAAGATTGGTAAACACAGTGACGAGCCAAAGAAATCCTTAAGCATCTCCAGCAGCTGCCGCGCTCTTCTCTTCACCATGAAGAACGAAATACTGCTCAGGAAGGCTACCTACCTGGAAAAGGTCAAGCTAAAGTACGAAGAACAATGTACAAAAAAACTAGCAGAAACTGCCAATGTGGGCTCGAGGCTAATGGAAGACATGAGGAGGATGGTGAACAATCCTGAGTATTCAGACATCACCTTCATGTGTCAGGATAAAGTTCCCGTGGTGGCCTGCCGCTTGTTGCTGGTGGCGAGGTCTCCCGTATTCAGAAAGCTGCTCATGAACGGCATGGCGGAGTCGCGTCAGTCGGTGATACAAATGCCCCAAGTGACTTCATCCGTGCTGCTCATAATAATTGAATATCTGTACGTGGGAGACATCCCAAAAGAGGTATTCGGAGATTCTTTCATGCAGTGGGACAAGGTCTTCGGAGTTATCAGCGCTACTCGATTCTTCATGTTGGACAATCTCGAATCCATTGCATGCGATCTCCTGTGGACCGAGCTCACGAGGATCACAGTTTTACCGTACAAAGATGATGTCATGCAGCTCTTTTGCTTCAAGCTAACCATAGCATGCGAGTTCACAGAGCTTTTAATGGACGACGACCACAATTTAACACACCTGGACATCGTTTGCCTGGAATTAGTGGAGTGCCTCCAATCTGCCCAACTGACTGGAGATCATCTACAAATACTGTCCAGCCCAGCATTCTCCTACTACATGCGCAACACCCAGAGCAAGGATGAGGGCAACGGGGCAATTTCATTCGGTGAGTACGTGAAGCTCAGACAACTTGTCATGTGGTGGAACAGCCAATTACCGAAAGCCGACCAACTGGAACACATGGACAGCTACTTGCCGGATACAAGCACAGTCATGTTGCTAGTCGCTGACAGACAATCTCTCAAAAGGTTCAAAGCGGACGTTAATCTCAAGGAGTTCGATTCATGGTGGAAGAAAATCACAGATAGCTTCACAAAGGCCAGTATACACGAGTGGCAGTCACTGATTACCCTCTCTCATATACATCCAGTGATAGTCGTCGGCCTGATCCACCCTCTGAATATGTTTAAGTTGGAAGATTTATTTGAACCCATGGCCATTCATGCGGGTCTGAGATTTATACCACGTCCTAATCTCAGACGTGTCTACTCCTGGAGGTTCCATGCAGGCAGTCAATACGCGGTTGGGCCAGACTACAGCTTGAGGAGAAATTTTGGACCGGGACCAGAACTTCAGACTGCAGTTTGTGACTTGGCTATACCACCTTACGGGATTTATGAATGGAGCATCAGCTTGACGAATGATCTGAGAGACATGCCCATCGTGGGCATGGTCGGGTTCTACAAAGAACTTGGGACTAGGATCGACAAGGCGGTTCTTCCGCCGCTAGATAATGATTTGGGATATCTGCTGCCGTCGTCGTGGGGATTGTCGTTGTTCGAGGGCTCAACAGCTACGTCGCGCACCAGCTGTGACGACATCGCCACCTCTTCCTGGCAGCTCACCCCGGGCAAAATCTTCGGAAAGCAATCGAAGACCATCAATGTTCTCCTGAACAGGTTTGACAACACATGCTCATTTTCCTACGATGGACAAAGTTCCGGAACGATATGGCGAGACCTGCCTCATGGCATCATCTACCCTGCTGTCAGTCTTCGCAAGAGTCTGCCGAAGCACAGTCGAAGCGCTTCCAGTCGAAACAGCGGCATTCGCCTGCAATTCGTTCGTGGCTCTGAGTATCTTTGATCCATCAGGCAAGGGTCCGGTTCTGGTTTCGGTTTCATCTTTGTGGAGTTGAACAAGAATTCCAATCGTATGCACTGCGTACAGTAAGGCACCTGATGTTGTAAGTGAGCGAGCTTCACGGCTCGAAGTCAAATTGGTAACCTCCTGAATCCTTTTCTGCTGAGAACCCATTTCTCCTCGAAGGTTTGCCAGCGCAGGAGTAGCTTAAATCATTCACAAATGACTTTCGTGCCTTCCGTCATATGCCCGAATATGGAACCCAATGAAATTCAGAGACGATGTATCTCAAAAGTGAGAGCAGCTGATCCAATACAAGCTAGAGCCGCAGGGTTCTACTCTGAGAATATGATATGTACATAAGTTACGTTGAATGTGTAGTTGTGATGAGCGATGGCCACTGCAGTATGGCTGAAGCAGGAAGACAAGATCTCGAACTAAGCAAATAACAGTTAAAGAGCAAATAAGAACTCCAGTAAAAATTTAGGAAAAACAGATATCTGTGTAGTCACGTCGTCACCATGTGATATGGGGTGAAGAATATGGGAGATTCGATTCCAATGGGGAAAATCCAGCTAGGGTGGAATGAAGGGGGAACATTCTCAGTCTTGGAAACTATACAATGAAATAAAGGATATATTATAATTAATAAATAAATATAGCATCACCTGCAGGGTTGGAAACAAGTGACTTGACCCGATAGAATGACTATTGTTCAGCTTCTTTGATGTGCTTAAAGTTCTAGAGCAATACTTTTATTGTTATATCTGCACTCATCGTTAGATGAGGTTCAAGATCGAGCTATGACTAGATTCTCTAAATTGGAATTCATGGCATAAATCACATCTGGATCTGCTCCAACAGAATACGAGGACCTTGGATCTCAATAAGTTATTAAAACCCAAGTTTTTTCTTCAATGGGAGGAAAGGAGTGAAGAGAAGGTATGCAGGTTCTAACTTGCATTTGATTCAAGCAAAAAATCATAATAATGTGATGTAATGATTGATGTACGTAAATTCACGTAAATCTATAGGCTTTCTAAAGATTTAGTAAGCCTAAATATAGCTGCATAGTTTTGAATATGCAATTTTATTAGGACAGGAGTGAATCGTAGGAAGAAGATATTAAAACTTATTAATCTTGAGTGACTAAGTCATGAGTTTTGCAACATCAAATTTTAAATTGGAAGTTCTTTTCCATTTGCAGAAGTCAAAAGGTAGCTACTTATCGGTTGCTAGTCCACGTCCCAAGATTTTTACTCCAAGTTAAGAAAAACATCTCGAGCTATCCGGGTAAGGAGCAGTAAACTTAGACAGAGTTTCTACAATGATGACAAAGTGGTTTATTTATCCGGCCCAACTCCCTTGAGTCCGCCAAAGTCAAAGCAAGAAGACAAACACAAGAAATCACTCTCACCATATACTATACGAAGTCCTGTACCAGATAGGAGAATTCGGGGATGTGAAGCTGTTCAAAAGGTTAAAAAGGTGTACATGAGTTAGAGATGTTAGAGATTCTATCACAATTTGGTCAAATTTCGATTTTTAGCTGGAGGAATCAGATGCGAAGCATTCTCCAGCCAAGAGGTAAAAGTGAGATTGTTAAACATTTGGAAGCACATGTACTCCAGCGTTCACATGTGCTGGAGTACATGTGAACGCTAATGCGTTCTAGTTATGACACTTAAAAGACTGTCGACACATGTTGTATAGACCTGGTTTGATATATCACTGAGCCTCCTTGGTATTGATTCACAGTTCAATGTCGCAACTATGTGAACTAAAATTTATCCTGCAAACAAATCAGTATTTTCTTGACGGAGTGGTTTGTCCAAAACTTAATTTGCAAACAGTCCCCTCAAGGAAAACTCTACTCACTAGTTCTCAAAAGCGAGATGTTACGTCCCCTCATCGAGGAGATCGTCTTGCATCCCGGGGCAGCGAAACACAACTCGACATTCACATTTTGCTCCTCAATGGCGCACAATGTGAATGTCGAGATGTGGCTCAAGCATCCTAAATAATGTCGTTTGTCTGTCCTTTCTGTCTACAGACCGGTACGATTAATGTGCAGTAACACTCTGCAATCGGATATTCGACTAAGCATTAAGAATTACGACCACTTGCATCAACGAAGAACTCAATTGGACCTCCACAGCATATCAAATTTGTTCAGCATGCATCGTTCTGTTTCGTGGTCCTTTCGTCCATTCCCATTCCATTGACATTTTCTCAGACAATGTGATCCTGTCCGTTGTTCCATACACTGATAAAGAGAGTCCCACCTTCACATGAACCCCATCAACATGAACTGTCTGCGAATCGGAGCACGTCTGTCTCCTACGATTCACAGCAAAAGCACAATCTCAAAAAGAAGAAACGAGGACTGTACGACAATTGTAAATCTTACCTCAAGTTGTTTGAAGCGAAAGTTGTTGTTTGAAGACAGCGAAGGCAGATCTAAACCGTTAAGTTTAGTACCCGAATGCAACCATCGCATATTCTACGTTCAGTATATTGCCGTAAGACAGGCACGTGAAAGGTGCAAGACAATTTGCACCCATAGAGGATAGGACCCTACTGTTTGAAAGAAATTTATGTGAGCAAACTCTGTTCCGACCGCTAGAGTTACCACAGCTTTCGATCACAGAAGTTTGCACAGTGCCTGACTGGTTGGACCCACTCAAACGAGAATTCACAGCAAGATGAGATACCGCTTGAAAAAGGCGGAAACTCGCACGGCCATCAATCCGGTCACAGAGTTGCCGACAACTACTCTTAGATTCGTGTTTCCTTACTCCCGGCAGTGGACAGCAACAGGATCGATAATTAGATGTTTCTGCACATGCGCATCCAAGGTACTAGAGCGTCGTACCAAAACAACAAGCTGTGCATGGAACAAAAATATCGAAGACCTATTTGAGGATGAGAGTTGAACTGCTGGAGGGTCACACGGTCAACACAAATAATCTATTATATAGATATATTGGATCGGCTCTCCGAACTGATGCTTTCAAGAATTTGGCAACCGGAAATTTCTCAGGCTCGGAAATTCCTTGCACCAAATTTTAAATATCAAGTTAACGTCAGTCGAAAATTAACGCTGAGGTAGGAGCAACGCCATAATCACAAAGCTCCCTCAGATCTGACCCATAGTGCTGCCGATTCCAGCAGTGTCAGTATTTGACTCGGAATATGTCACTATATATATGGCAATATGAACACTATCTCGAAACTATATTCTTGTGACAATTCAAAAGTATATATATGACAAAATTGACATAAGTCTCAATTTTCTCAGCATTGAAAGGGCTCCAAATGACAATATTTTGGGTTTGCAGGTGCTGTTTCTGCATCTATTCTTTGCCAATCTGTGAGTTGGAGTCAGGTCTCAACGGAATCTTATGATGCCACTTATCTTTCTTTGGCAGACATCGTCAATATTAAACTTGACAAATTTCTAACATAGAATCCTGGCATGGCAGCAGGCGTAATCCGCCTATAATTTCATGACTGCTTTGTCACAGTAAGCCCGTTACCATGTGCATTGAGTGTAATGAAGCCTCTTTACGATTACAAGTGACACCGTTCGCCGTCTCACATGAAAATTTTGTACAATTTTGATAGTTAACGTTTTAGTAGATTGCAGGAAATGTAGCTATTTCAGAATTTACTCCAGCTCTTGGCTTTATGGCTAGATGGCTAGCTGCTTTAGAATGTCAAGAGTAGAACCCATTCCAACGGGCTGCAACTATCTCAGGGTTGCTATTTATTGTTGCTCCTTGAATCAATACCTACAAACTTATGCCATCAAGGCAGAAATTGAAATGCGTGCCCAGATGTATTCTCAGGCGCCGGCTTATAAGCTTTGGCAGCCTATCATTCTATTGCCAATGTGAATATTATACATGAAGTTCTGTCAAACTTGTTTTATCAAACTACTTTTTCGTAAGGTCAGATACGTTGGACTACTTACCCAATATATCTGAATAGTGAAAATTGATTTCCAAACATGAAAACGAATTGTTGGTGTTCACGTAATTTTTTTACCGGCTGGTGGCTACTGCTGGCCAGTTTACTTGGGTCGCAGGTGATGGTCTTATACGTGTCTTATCTGAAATGAATTCGAGTCTACCATCCCCAGTTATGAGCTCCACAGAACATGTACACAATCATGTTGAGGTTGTAATCAATGTCTCAGATAAGCTTATCCTCTCAGATGTCTTACATACCATCCTCAATCTCAGCTGATACAGCTTGAGAAAGTTTTCGAGAAAACGACACTCAGCTATATTCTTCCAGCAGCTTAATACAATCATGCGTTGCTGTGGGACCACTGATTTGTATGCCCAGGTGCACACACTATTGGTGTAGCCCACTGTCATCACTCGTCTGTGCAACTTCAGTGGCGAAGTGGGAGTCAATGGGACCGGCCCATCACTCGATCCTGCATTGGCCAGAGACCTCCAAACCCTTTGACCTGCAGACCAACCTTTGACCTTCATTCTAAATAGATTCGTCAATTCCCACTTTCAACAATGCATCGCTTTGTATCCTGCTCTCTTCTCCGACTCTTGCTGTCTCCAGATCTTAAATGAAGCGGCAAGTTCCCCAGGAAACTTCCCAAGGGCGTCAATGGTGAAAATGCTTCAAAATACCAATTTTGAAGTGTTATTAAGTTACATGTTTTGAAAAAAAAATTCAATTAATTCGCAGTTTAAAATGAGTGCTGGTCATGATCAAATTTGAATTTAAGAATGTAGTACTAGGACTTATGTAGTTGATCATGTTTCATAGCATAAAATATCATACACGATAGATTTCAACTGAAGATTTATTAGATTCAACTTTGTCAGCTTGCAATATTATCATGTATACATTTCATTTTTTGTGTTATCTCAACATAAACCCTACACTCATATTTTTTTGGAGCACTTACTTAAGAATGCCGATATTCGGGCGTAAGCTGCACGATCGATGTTGCCGATCGTAAACTGCTCGATGAGCTGTGCTCTATGACTGAGTGGGTGACATACGCAAGCCGCACGAATTCGGGTCGAGCTCGCCTCGCATTGAACCGAGCAACTCAATTGAACCTTTCTGGAAGTGGACCTTTCCTCTCGCCATGCGTAGGAGCAACGATGGTCTTGTCCCCTGGACAGAAAAGCATGTCCTCCCGGTTTGCACAGCTGCATGATGCTGACCGAAGACAAATCAACGTCGTTCTGCGCTCACCATGAAATTGCCACGGCTGTTCATTCCAAGAGAGAAATAGAGAGACGCAAATCTAGCGAGGTCTTATTTTCAGGATCCCTGCTGCAGAGAGAGCATCGACACCAAGGGTGCGAAGCGAGAGGTGGAAGGGGAGTGGAAAGGAGTGGAAAGGAATTCTCAAACGACCATCGATTGCCTGCTTACCATAGCGACCGAAATGATTTGTCGCGGTCCCCGTATGAAGTTCGGGTCATCTGTCTTTCCCAGCAGACAAGGCCCCCAACCACGAATTTCACTGACAGTCGAGCCCCGGACATGTGTCTAATGTGCTGATATGCAGCTCAGAGATTTTACATCATTAGTGGGCTCTCGATTTGGATAATCTTTGATGTCTGGTACTTATATATCCTATTTCTTGGAAATTAGCAGGGTTTTAGAAACCTAGCCATCAAGAGCCCTGAGTTGCACTGTCATGTTTTCATGAAAAGATTCGAACATTTGACTCACGATCAAATTCCTGTGACTTCAAATATGTCACAGTTATGGCGTACGTAATTCTTAAGTATCCAGTACTTTATACTTTTCTATACATCACATTCCGCAGAAACTCATGATAGTAGTAGTTTAAGGCCAAACTTCGACTGGATCGCGTAAAATTCTTACTAAACAGCACAAGACTCATGGAAAAGCAGTGCGATGGCCAAGGCTGACCATAACACCCGTAAATCTCGTGCTGACTCACGTGCATCTCAAGCACAGAGCTGGGTGTCGTTCTAAAACAACCACATCACCTAATGCTGTTTGAGGCCAGGGGATTTGATAATGGCGAGACCGCTTAATTGGGAGAATATTCCTGTCCGTAGGACGTGGTACTAGAGTGTACTATGCTGCTGGGATTCTCGTGATCTGAAATCCATAGCTGGTCAGCCGGAAGTGCAACTTGAGCCGAATGTGGCCCAGCCTCCGGTTCAAGATGAAGAAAGAGGTCATGCAGATTCCGGCCTTGAGGACTGCATTGCCATGTGGCCTACCGTGTCCATGGCCATCACGTATTCCAACACATGAGGAGATACAAGCAAACGAAATTAGGAGCACAGACACGAAGGACAACACCATAACTCGAGAACCACAATTGCTTCCACAGCGCTGTTCCGGGGCATCCGTTGAATGGCGACTAGATCTCTGGCATGTGGGAGAGCGCATGTGCTGTCCACGGGCAACTCATCATAACTTCTCTTTGACAAATCCTTCGGGTACTGAATACTGTCCTGCACTACAGCCCCTGGACCAACTACTGTACTTATCCATCCTCTACACAACTTGGTGAATGCTTCTCTCAAAAACCACACTTCGTTTGTGAACGGGGATCTTCGAGGTCCTGAACCCCAGAAGAATCAGACAATTTGAGGATGTGACACGTTGGAGAATACAAACATTCTCCTTTTTCCCAGGGTCTGGCATTTCATTTGACTGGTGCACAAAACTTCTGATGAGCAGACATAGATTGAGCCATGCGATCCCATCAACTCGGTCTCCTTATCTCGGCAAAGCGCAGTCCTTTCTTACTGGATACAGCAGTGATAGTACTAGTTTTAGAGTCAGCAGAGGCTTTTTAGTGCGAGTGCAAGTGTCGCGGCCCACGGATCGCCGCACTATATCCTCCGTAAAAGAATTAGATTGGCACATAGATCGTCACATCGATCGACAGTGAACATCACTACACAATTGCGCTTGCAAGTTGAGCCGAGGTTCCAGGGCTATGTACGAGGGTCAGGACTCAGGAGACGAGAGGCCCCAGCGGACTCCTCGTCTCCCGGACGACTGATATATGAATAATGATACTTAGGGATCTGGAGTGTATCAATTGCTTATGGCCCGCTTGACCCGCAGAGCATGCCAACGCGTACTACTGTGTAGCTTACATAGCTCTCTATCTATAACTTGGGGAAAGATACCCTTCGAATGGCACGTGCCCTGGATAGAACTGGTGCAATTCTGCTATCACTTCTCAAATCAATATGTTCTGAAAACCTCTAAACTCTACAGTTCAATTTTCTCCAGAACCACCGTGAGCTTCAACCGGCTTTGAGTTTTGGAAATTTGGAACACTCTTTTTCTGCTGTGGGTTACCCACACTTGCATCTGAAGTTGGTGGGATGCGTTGAGTTTTGGAGTGGTACACAGAGTGGAGACCCTTTCTGTAACAGTTGGGCCTATCACGATGTTTTATAACCATCACGATGGTCTTGGAGACCTCAAAGAGGGGGCAGTATCGTGTTGGGGACAGTTGAAACAGCTTAGTTCAAGGTCAGCGCAGTCACCCAATGACCCGGGATGAACATTGCAGTCACTGCTCGCTCGCCGGTGAGACAAAATTGTTCATTTCAAGGATTTGAGATATAACAACCGTGGACCGAAATGGACAGGATGCTTTTGATTTTATAAAAAAGAGTTTGAATTTGGAGCTTTTCAGAAATGCGGAGAATGTCTAAAGAGAACGTCCAAATGAATGAGACGTAGCTCGAGTACTGTAGAGTATACTATGTCGTCAACCGCGAGTGCACCGAATGTTGGTCTTTTGGGGGTACGTGTTCGTCATTCAAAAGTCTCCTGAGTTTTGATTAACGAGAACTTGAATAAGTAATCCATAAGCATGATCTACTGACACAAACGTCATGCATGCTTGGAACAACTTCTCAGCACAGCGTTGTTGTTATCAGCACCTTCATGAGGCTCTCTATCAATGTGCAATTTTCCCGTGTTAGAACAAGACCATCTTTCCACATTACTTGGCATCTGGCTGAGAATCTAGAAAGCCATTACGATTTGAAGTCCGAGGTCTGTCCCCCAGCATGGTAGAGAACGATGATTTTCTGATTGGCCTACGCTTTCAATATTTCGCCACATATTTTCAAACTTAACGTTTAGCTAATGAATCTAGAAGGTAATAACCCGCGAGTGTGCTCTGTGTGAACAAAGCATGTGTGAAAACCAGGTCATTATGACAGTGTACATTGGGGGCCTGACCTTGAGCAGAGAATCAGGCAGCAGAACACTATCAGATGGTCATCAAAGAAGCATTACAAGCCAGTTAAAGATGACGATGAAGAAAACTTAATGGCATAAAGCCAGCAGCTAGAAACAATGTGATTGACTGTTTATGAGCAGCTGCTTCGAGCATTTGTCGCCGCTACCAAAGTACGAGACAATTGTCTTATCTGTAAAGCTAAATGTTTTCGAATGACCGTATATAAAGTTCCTAGAGCCCATGTTGCAATTGGAAAGTAGCTCAACCGTGAGAGCGACCTGTGCATCTCTGGATCGCTCTCTTGGAAAAAGAGCAATCCCAGAGTTCGTTTCAAGTTTCATCTCGTAGGAATCTTCGAAAGATAGAATATCGAGGAAAGAAGGGATGGGCATGATGAGGATGTCACAGCACGGGCTCGGGCTGTTGAGCATCCTGCCTCTTCTCTTCACGACCGCTCTAGTGTCAGCTGCTGTAGGCGATCAGGTATATGAGTGGGCGATGCTTTGATCAGGTCGTCCTGTGAACTGAATCATGATAAAAATGTTCGACAGATATGTCACTCTCAACCTTCACTTCCAGATCCGAAGGGTGCAATAACATTGAAAAAGGCCCTCCTCCCTCGCACATCAGTAGAATAACTCTTCAATTCTGATAATTGCTAGCTCACCACCACCTCCAGACAATGCACAATAAGCTTTTCGCTAGACCTCCACATTTCAGAACGGAATTTCCAGAATGTGAGTGACAGTCTCCAGGATTGATTTGAGGGCAGCCAGGTTTTCGTGTTTTGGGGGCATTCTTGCTCTCGTCTGTCACAATTCTGAAGATGTTTATGTACAAGACGATTTGAAACTCTTAACACGTGCTCTTCTCTTGCAGCTCCATGTCGTCTATTTGAGTCCAAACCGTCCTCAGAAAGATGATGCAGCTTACTCGCATCGAGGCTACTTAGAAGCCGCATTGGGCAGGTACAGCCCGATTTACTATTTTATGCATTATTTTACTGTATTCCCATTCCTCCAGATCCGCCCATTTGAGCGGCTTGCTGTGGACTAAACTGAAACAACAACTCACGAGCTTCTGCAATGTTCACGCCTGAAATCATCATATGGTACATTCCTACTCCAGCCTTCATAGAGAACTATGACATCATAACCAACGAGTGCTGAGTGTGGGATTTGCAGTGCCGAAGATGTGGATGGTTGTCTGGTGTATTGCTACACGAAGGTTTTCGATGGCTTTGCTGCCAAGCTCACTGAAGAGCAAGCACTCAAACTCTCCAGTAAGCTCAAAATCTCTCAAGAGTTCTAGCTCACAGATATTCCTCCTGGACACTGTTAGAAAACACTAGTGAAGGATACATTTCTCCTTCAGATTTTAAAGAATAACAGTCTCAGAGTCTCAGAGAGTGCGTGGAAGTGTGAATCTGTCTGATTTGTGTTCAATTCTCGTAATTTCTCAACCTCGATGAGCTTGGGGAAGTTTGCACCTGTTTGTGAAGAAAATGCGTGACGAGAACGTTTTGTTCTTCTACAGAAATGGAGGGGGTTCTTTCCGTGGTTCCTAACCACAGGCTGGAGCCTGCAACGACAAGTACCTGGAAGTTTCTTGACGTAGACAGCTCAGATCCGGATGCCGCAAATACTGGCGCTCTGTGGGAGCGAGCAAATTATGGTAGAGATGTGATCATTGGAGTCATCGACACAGGTATTAATCAGTTTGTAAGAAGAGAGACTGTGAGTCTGAACATAGGCAGTGGGAGAGGATGTCTATTTGCTGTACATGGTACTGCTGGCGAGGCAAATAACAAGCAAATACGCAAGCTAAAGCAATTGATGAACAGAACCGACGAAATAAGTTGACAGGCTTGTTGCTTCAATTGTCGCGCTCAAATGTCTAGAACTAAGTTATAGGAACTCTTAATTTATGCCATATAATAGTCCAAGGATACTGTCATGCAAATCGATTCCGACGTGAAGATTGCGTTGAATCGGTTCAGGTGAGCATCGTGCTAATAAGGATAAACCTCGTCAGGTCTTGGACTCATCTTTCATAACCTGAAAATAGAATCGAGGTCGAGAGTCCTCGACTGAGGAACGAGTAGTCATATTGAATGTCGGTTTGGCATGTCACGATTGTTATTAGCTCGCGAGGGAAACTTTGGCCCGTGCAGGCTTCCCTAGGTGTACAAATTCCAGCGGGAATGAGACTAACCAAGGTCGGGTCGATATTTCTTGAAACAGGCATTTGGCCAGAATCCGAGAGCTTCCACGATAGAGGACTTGGCCCAGTTCCTGCACGATGGAAGGGAGAATGTGTCGAAGGACAATCGTGGACCACTGAGAATTGCAACAGGCATGGCAGCTGTTGCCAGTTCACCGGGTGGATCTGTTTTCTTGAGCTTCACCAGAGAGATGGCATAGGACTGCGCCTGAATGTTTCATTCCGCTAATCACATGTTCAGTGCCACCCTCCCTGTGACGTTCTAATACTTACTCCAGATATGAATCGATGTGCTGCAGGAAGCTGATCGGAGCTAAGTACTTTTTTGCCGCAAACTCAGAAATCACGAACGCCACCTTCGATGAGGGACTGGAATATCGGTCAGCACGGGACATTCAAGGGCATGGCACACACGTCGCTGCAACTGCGGCAGGATCTTTTGCTCCTGCAAGCTGGAAGGGGTTTGCGAATGGCACGGCCAAAGGAGGGGCCCCTCAAGCAAGAATTGCGGTGTACAAAGTGTGCTGGTACGTGGGTGGTTGTTCTAGTGCAGATGTTTCTGCAGCAATAGATGAGGCCATCGCCGATGGCGTCGATATCATCAGCATTTCCATCACTGGCAGCAATGATCTCCCCTTCTATCAGGACGCCGTGACCATATCCGCTTACCAAGCCATGAAAGCCGGCATTGTCGTCGCCTTCTGTGCATCAAACGACGGCCCAGCTGCCAAGACCGTCAACCACGTCGAGCCCTGGAGTGTCACCGTCGCTGCCACCACTCACGATCGTTTCATCGGCTCCGATGTTTTCATCAGGCTCGCTGACGGTCCGCAACCTCGTCTCCAGCTCAGAGTGCGTTCCTGAGCTGAATCATTTCCTTCTTCGGCGGACTGCAATTGCAGCTCCCCTTCGCATCTGATCTGCTTGCTAATGCCTGCAAACATTGAGCTGAAGGTGCATCTGCGCTGGTGCAGGGCGCAACGCTTAACACTAATGCTTCCACGACCGCTCCGTTGGTGCTGGCGAGTCAAGTTAAACTTCGTAAAGCACATATTTCCTTAGCCACGTGAGGGACCTCACCTTGATGTCTCATCCCCCTCTTGGGAAGATTTTGAATACAGTGAATGGCTTGATTATCCGCCATGAATCTATTCTCAACTCTGTTGATACGTCATGACAGGTTGTGCTCCGGGTCCACGCTGGACCCGGAACAAGTGGCGGGGAAGATCGTGTTCTGCTTGAGAGTCTCGCCTCTCGAGAGCATTACTAAGAAAGCAGTGGAGGTTCTGAATGCCGGAGGAGTTGGAATGATCGTCGGAAACGCATGGTCGCTTGGAGACCACACCGTGGAGGCCGAGGAATTCGTCCTTCCGGCGGTTTATATCACGGCAACCGACTCTCAGCGTGTGCAGGACTACTTGACCAGATGTGACCTGGACGCTTGTAATTTCAGGTTAGCGCTTGGCACCTAATTCACTCACTCGTGTAGGAGATCTCTTCTTGCGCAGGACGAGCCTCTTCCGATCGAGTTTTGTGTATATCTAAGGAATTCAATTATGCTCATCTAATTCGTTGCTCGCATATTGACGGGGCCAGAAATACAAGAGCCACCATCTTCACGGGGAAGACATGGTTGGGAGTGAGTCCAGCTCCGGTCGTTGCTGATTTCTCATCAACCGGTCCCAGCGGAGTAACCCAGGACATACTCAAGGTAACGAACGCAGCACACCAGGGCCTCAAGGATCCTAAGGACTAGGAAATATTGTTGAAGCTGGTCTGATTAGCACGGGATACACACTCGATTCTTCTAAATTGGAATGGGTGATTGGATTTGGCAGCCCGACATTGCTGCACCCGGAGTAAAAGTGCTGGCAGCATGGATAGATGGTACCTACAACGCCATCGATGGAACTTCCATGGCCACCCCGCACATCTCAGGGGTGGTTGCTCTGATTAAGTCCATTCATCCCCGATGGAGTCCAGCTGCAATCAAGTCCGCCATCATGACCACAGGTGGGGGCGATCGACCATTCCGCTTCGTGCAGTGAATTTCTTCGTGTTCAACCTTCATACGTAAGGCATTCTACAGAACTATAAAGGTATCCGTGGGTGGACTCATCTATGCTTCTCGTTGGATGGATGCAGCTATCACTGTCGACAACTCCAACCACAAAATACAAAATATTCAGAACGAACCGGCGGGACCATTTTCGACGGGATCGGGGCTGGTGAATCCGAATGCTGCGGTCGACCCGGGGCTGGTGTACGAGGCGGGGCCACGGGATTACACTCTGTTCCTGTGCGCGCTCAACTACACGGACCAGATGGCGGAGGTGGTCACGGGGGAGCCCAATTCGTGCAGCAGCCAGAAGGACTTCCCCTCAGCCAGCAGCCTCAACTATCCGTCGGTCTCGATCGGCGACCTCAAGGAAATCACCACCGTCACCGTCACCCGCAGAGTGACCAATGTGGGCGCAGCCAGAAGCGTCTACAAGGTCAGCATCCAAGCTCCCAAGGGCGTCAGAGTGTCGATCTCGCCCTCGCGTCTGTCGTTCAGCAATGTCGACGAGACCAAATCCTTCAACATCCGACTGCAGCGCACGCTGAAGACGGACGCCGATTCCGAGACGTACGTGTTCGGCAGCTACACGTGGTCCGATGGGCGGCACAAGGTGAGAAGCCCCATCGTCGTGGGCCATCAAACACAATAGGTTCCGGCGGGCTGTTCAGTGAGACAGAGCCGGGGAAATTAATTGAGACAGTTGATTTAGTTTGCAGGATTTCCAGCGCCCGCTGTTGACGCAGCCACAGTGGGCATTAGTTAGGACGATATTCGTCGATCATGCGGAGCAGCTCAGTAGATCGATCTGCTCGTCGTGGTCCTTTGGGTGCTAGCGTGACGTCAAAAGTCTGATACCATACCCGCCTTATGAAAAAAGCTCTCAGCTTCTGTAGGTGCCTGATCATGGCGCTCTGCTGCACATGTGGGCGGATTCCGATGTTTGATTCGGTGTAGATTAACCTCGTCCAACTAATTGAAGGATCGTGGATTTCGTTGGAAGTGTTTCCATCCTCTCGGCATCCACTCGGCTCTGATCTTCGAGCATTCGTTGACCAGCAACACGCGCTTCTGCAGGCACTTCTGAAAGCCTGAATCTCTTCAAAGCTTGTAAATCTTAAAAAAAATTAGATTGGTCACACACCTTTTACAGTAAGAGAACTGCAGACCAAGGGAGGGGAAACCAGGTGAGGAACGGAGACTTCCAAACTAGCTCCATGAGCGGAACAAGTCACTTGGCTTTACTTACAAGGAGGGGATCTGAAAATTACCCCAACAATCAACCAATTTCCCATTCATGAAGCTTTTCAGATTGGTAATGTGGCCGATCCATATTTGAAGTTTTCTTATGTAACTAGTAGCCATGTGCTCATATAAATATAAAAGTGTCGATCGCATTGATGTATATTTGTGAAAAATCATGCCACTCCAAATGTTGCTCTTTCTTGCTGGGTTTCATAATCCAGAAAGTGTTATGTTCGCAACAGTTATCTGCAATCCAATAAGCTCTGAATGTTCTTCAACGAATTTGTTTAACCAAGTTTTAGAGAATGAAATAAGATTTCACACTCTTCTTCGAAAGAACAATATACTGACTTGGACACGATATAGAATTATTTTATATTTGCCAATACATCTTGAGAATAATTGTAGATTAGTGTAGGTAATAAAACGCATGGATGCGGCGAGACAGTCGTCATCTCTAATGAATGAGAATGAACTCTCTTGTTGTGAGACTCTCTAGTGTGCTGCTATGGTTTAATTTATCCGATGCGTCGTCATTTATCATCTAGGGAGAGAGACGTGGAAATTTACTTATGGGACCCATTGGAAACTCAATTGTATTGAATGGACCCATGAGGTTTCATTTTACCCGATGGGACCGATTCGATGGCCACCCTAACCCACATTCTTATAACCTACTAAATTTGCTCCATAGAGTGGGGAGTGTCCGCCGCTGTCGGGCCAGAATATTTTGGCCACTAGTTTCGGACCCATGTCTAAGAAATTGACGGGCACCATGAGTCTGAATTACTCCCGACATGGTCTTGCCGTGACTTCATGTTCTACTCGAAATATTGGAGTAGCATTGACAGTGGGGATTCGATGGGTCCCATCCAGTAATTTCCTCGAGAGAGAGAGACACAGATGGAATATGGCAATCAATCTCATCTCTTATGATGATAAAAGAAATCGCGTACTCCTCGTGCATTCAGATGTTGACCGCTTATTCATCCCTCAATTGTCAACAATTTTCTGTAGGAGATCAGAGATGCATCCGGAGAATTCATTATTTCAGATATCAGTTGGGTTATTTCCTAAGTAAAATTATAAGGGAACACGAATCTTTGAAATAATGGAATGATAAATGAATGAATCGAAATAATTTTTTTAAATATTAAGATTGATTTTAATCTTTTCTATATTTTAATTAAATTATTCCGATGGTATTGAATTAAAAAATGCACTCAATTTTATAATATAATTATACGTTGCTATAAACTTTTTATTGTAAAATATTTGATTCATGTACACATTGTTAAACAATCGAAATAGGTAAAATTTCATATTGCACAAAAACTTAATGCACGCACCAACAAAATCTTAAACATCTGTATTAAGATTAATCTTATTCACAACAAAAATTACAAGTAAAATAAGGTAAAATTTTTTAATTCTTAATCATAATTACAGATAACTGTTAACTATAATTCATGTTATCCATAGATAGAATAATAATATGATTGATTAGTACAATCCGTTAACTAATTTTATTTAATTTTATCAATTTACATAAAATGATCTAGAATTTAAGAAAATAGTTCAATTTCATCTTACATATTTAATAAATAAATTTATAAATATAATAAATTTATATTATTAGGACTCATTTATATTTACTATTATTTATAATTTAAAAAATAAAATGAGAAATTTTATGATTCAACCATCTTCAATATTACTAAGATTTTGCTTTCTTGTCATAAAATTAAAATTCTAATAAAATTTGAACGACAGCGAATGCTTTACTTAATGAAATCAAATTTTATAACATCAGAAATGTATTTGCAAATAATGTCTGTATTTTTAATCATGATCAAATTAGCTAAAGTTAATCAAAATTTGAATTAATTTCTGAATTTTTTTTTCACATCTCATATTTTTAAGACTATAAGATATCTTTTATATATGATTTTTTTTAATCATAAGAAACATGAAATAACTCTTGCAATTAGTTATTTAGAACTAATTGATTGTTGAAACATGATTAAGTTCATGTCTATAACATTATTGTTTGTTTATTCTACTTATAGCTATATGCATAACATGCATTGTGATTAGATGTAACCATCTTTAGTTACTAAGAACTAAAGTAAAGGTTACTCTAAATGTTAATATAGATATTCTAAAGTACACTAGTTGTAGCTGCCACGTCAACGATGAGGGCGCTTGGTAGGAAGAAAATAAGTGTGCTAGTTGATAACGTCACTTCAGCGATCTGTTTGCTTGTTAGATAAAATTTGAGTGTGTTAGTTGGGAGCGCCACGTTAACGATCCGTGTGCTTGTTAGGATTATCCGTCACATCATCCATCCACTAGGAGTGGGATGGATGGTGGGGATAACATCTTATCTCCTTGTACTTGTTGGTGAGAGCTATATAAGGGAGAGTAGAACCATTGTTGGTATCTCTCATCTTTAGAGTTTACATTTATATCTTAGAGTAAACTTTTCTCTAAACCCTAATGTTACATTAGGGCTCCGATTTGATCGGGTTTGACCTTCAACATGACCTGAAAAACCAGGTTGGGTTTGGATCGAATCCTGAAACTTAGAGTGAGAAGAATCAAAATTGCTACCCACATTGAGCCTTGTGGTAGAAGCGTTTTGAGCAGCAGGCAAGTCAGCGACTGATTGACTTATTGATCCAAGGCCATAGGCTGCGCTCGTTTGAGAATTCGACGCTTGTCAGGCGCAGCTCAATCGATGGCGACGCAGCCGGAACCCTCGATCGGTGCATGCATGCATAACTATCCGGAGCATCTACATCAGCAACATAGCCCGCGATGTTGCTCGGAGCCCAGCTGCAAATTCCATCCGAGGTCGATTCGAAAGCGTCGGCTTCCGATGGCGTTGCGGAGTGGGGTCATCACCGGCTAATCGATTTGCGTGCACAGTTAGAACTCTAACGGATGCGATGTTGAGTGTCGGTCCTCGGCCCTCGGGTTCGTTCTCTTCAACGGGTTACAAATCGATGGAGAGTAAAAACTTTCTTCAATACTTGGTAGAAAAAACTCGAGAAAAGTATCAAGATGAAACATCTGTTATTTCAATAGACAAAATTCTTCGACTGGGTGTGGTAAAGTACATGGAAAAAAAATCTTCAAAGCTTTACCCTCTAAGTTTCGGGTCGAACCCGAACCCGAACCCACCCGAACTCGGGTTTTAACCGAACCTGATTGGAGCCCTAAATGTGATCAAATATTATAACTTTGGTAATAACAAAATTGAATTTACAATCATGTTGATTATCATTTGTGAGACACAATGTGTAAAAAAATGATACTGAATATTGATTTCCCTACTTTATATTAATATCCATCATCTAATTCAATGCTAGATTTAAACAATTTTTACAATATCAATGAAATTTCACAATAACATGTGTTTATTTCATTTTTAAACTAGATCTTTTAACCAAAATGCTTACCTTATTGTTGCACTTTACTTCAATCAAATAAAAAAGCTAAGTACCTAGCTTTTTTATTTGACTAAACTATGAGGTTTTTAAAACAACCTTCAATTCATGAATCTATTTTGTAATGTAAAACCACATTGCACAAGATTTGAAAGTTCTCATTTCCAATTTTTTTTTATAGTTAGCATCTTTATAATCGATATTTAATTTGACATATCACAATTTTATAATCAAACTCAAGATCAAAATACAACAAAACCTAGAAATTTGTATACATTCATTTCCTGGCTTTTGAATGTATATATTCTAGATTTCATATGTGCATACTACTTTTGTTCACAACAAGAAAAATGTCAAGCCTATATCAAATTATTAGACCTTATTACATTATCCTATTGTAAGAAATTTTGGTCATCTTTCTCCACATCATCTCTTCACTAAAAGCTTATAAAAATCTCAAAAACGCAAATAATTGCACATAATACTTTTCATATTGAATCTTGCAAAAATCTCTTTATAATAATTTCTATTGATAAATCATAGCTTTGCATACTTCAATTATCGTAGTTTATCATCTTGAAAGTGTTTTTTCTGCATGAAGATCTATAATTGTAAACTCAAAAGTGAAATAATTTTTTGAATTTATCAAAAGCAGATTTATATTTATCTGCAATATGCATGTCAACCACATAATTTATTAAAATAATGAAGTAATTTAATTTTGATTTTACCTTTCTAAATGTATACACAAAGATCAAACATGATATTTTGAATCCTTGCAGCCTTATGAAATCATCAAATCATGTATTTTTTGTTACAAAGCTTGTTTTAATTAAAAAAAAATTAAAAATTAAAAATATAAAAGCTTCATGATCTTGATTAATTTTCACAAAATGCATAGACTGTCTCATGAATATCATCTCATATATATCACCCTTAAGAAAAATTAAATTCATGATAACATACATTCAATCAAAGATATGACTTACAAAAATAGTCACAATATGTAAGAAGCAAATAGTTCAACACTTAGAATATATTTCAATTTGATCGCACACAATTTTTTTTTGGTGTGATTTTTTTGCCACCAACCTTTTCTTTTAGTTTTTTTTCACTTCATAATTGAGATTGATTTCATTTATAAATCCATTTATAATTCAACTATTGTCGGTACACTTTGAAATTTCAATAACTCTCAACACTTTTATCAATGAATAACGGCATCTTTTTCTAAATTGATGCAATTCATTTAATGATTTAAATCAAAATTTGAACCCAGTGTATGTACAAGTTTCATTTTTTTTCATGATCCAAGTAATAAAATCATAGTCAGGAAAAATATCATGATGATTCAAATATTAAACTGAATATTTAGATACAAGTTTACGTACTGAAATGTGGATGAATCATTCATCCAGATACGTTCATTTTAAAGCTTCTCATAGTAGATTCGAAATTTAATTAAATGTTGAAAATGGCACTTTGGTGTTTTCATTCAAACTCCTCAGGCAATAGCAGTTAATACATTGTTCATATATATATATATATATATCTTTTTTTGCATATTTTGATTTTATTATTGTCATCTTATTCAAAGATTAAATTCAGTATATGGTTCTACGTCTTGATACAGATTTTTTGCCAATTTTGTTATTTTGTACTATGAACAGATTTGAATCATATTTAATAAGAAAAAAAAATAAAATTTTGACATCATTGACATTTTTATCTTTTGTTATAAATGATCGAGTAACAAAGCACTTCCAATTTCTATAGGTGATAGAATATCACGAAAAAAATATTAAGTGATATTGAAAAATAAGAATCAAATATTCAACTTAATTATCATAGTAATTTTTTCTCATCGTTTATGTTCTTTTTAAGATTTTAAATATCAATCATCAAAATATCAGAAGCATTAATGTGATCTTAGATATTTTATCACAATGTTAAATCTTCAATTTTACAATTTTTATAGAGCTATTTGATTGATTTGATATTTTCCGAAAAAAAATCGTTTTAAAGTTTCTGTAAAAAGCAGATTCATCACGTGCATTGATTTCCTTTAAAATTAGAATTTATAAATGTAGAATATCAATAAGATATTTACAATATACAAAAACACAATGTGAGTATTGTTATATTGATAACGTAAGTCTGAGAATAATTCAAATCATTGTTGTTGAAAGTGAAAGCTTTAGATCTCACAGCTTTATCCACATCCGTAACTTTTAGTCTATTTTTAACTTGCATCTTCCAAAGTAGAAATTTATCATGTTTTTTGTTTAAAACTAGGTCAAATCCATTTCTCCTAGTCTGCATGGTGATCACTTTATTTCCACGATGTCCCGGAAGTAGTTCTTTGTGTTGATTGATTAAAGTCAACTTTCGTCAACTCATGTAACCAATTTTCACCGAGGAATACTATCAGAATTTGTAGTTTATGCTAAATTATTGCATACAACGGAAACTATAGACTTTTCCTTTTTCAACATTATACAAAGTTGAAAAATTTCAAAGTGAATACAACTGGAACTTATTTCTTTCAAATGAACAGAGTAAATCATTCTTCGAATATGACTTGATTGGCTAATATCGCTATATTAGTTATTTCTCTATGCTACGCCATATTCAAACAAGTCTCACTTGGATGCATTCAATTGGCTTACAAATTTCAACTTTTTACACATTCACAACCAGCAAAACCATCTCCTATTAGGATCACAAGTCTAGAGAATGATTTGATGATTTAAAAGATAACCTTCGTTTATGTGGTTACTTGCTGAGAACTTCATATGGAACCTATTGACTTTAGTTCACTACTGGTATTATTAGTCTTCATAGTAAAAGTATATCTTGATCATAGATCCTGAACATTCCATACACTAAATCCTGCCAATGCTGTTGCATCCCCGTGGAAGCTCTCTTCCGGTTCTTTCTTGCTATTCTACTATCCTCCAATGAATTTGCTAACAAAGTTCCAAAAATTTAATTATATTTACGATCTAAATTTTACCTTATCATGTGCAATCAACACATCTCTCTCAACGTTCTCATAACCGCACCATTAAGTTTAAACTTTCTCAAGGCAGAATCCCCTATAAAATTTACAAAGTTGATTTAATAGAGGATTCATTTTACCCAAGTACAAAGTTGATTTAATAGAGGATTCATTTTACCCAAGTACACCTCCGACTGCACTGCAATACGCGGTCACACATGTTCCAATACAATTTCGTGTGATACGATAGTTGGCAGCTATCGCACTTGGTTCGCTTTGCGGCCGAATAAAATATTTGGGCATTGGGGTACTAAAGGTCCTCTGACTTCCAGCCGGGAAGTCAGAGGACCTTTAGTACCCCAATGCCCATGTTCCAGTGGAAGGAGGTACTTCCTGTATCGGGCAAAATACTCTCTCACTGGAATACTTCAGCCATCAGGCTACAGTGTTCCCGTGAAAATCTATAATTGATTGGCGTGACGAGATACAATTCAAAATAGCCAGCCGGATTATTTAAAAATTCCCATGCACACCTTGAACACAATGGTCCCATCGAGTACTTTTCTCTCGAGTTGGTTACTGAAGTATTATGGTAATAGTAAATAGATCAAGCCCATGGGACCCAAAGGGTCAAACTCCGAAAAACACATAACAAGTCACTCATTCACTGACCAGGAAAAGAACTTATGGTGTATCCAGAGTTGTTGTCCAAAACATTGTTGGGCAACATTGACCAACTTGAAACTTGACATGATATTTATTGATTAGAAAAGCATTAGATTGTATATATACAAATTGTTATTCAAGATGTAGTTCCTCCAAAGGAGCATCGTTTGTAGCTATTTCTTCCTGGTTTTCGTATCAACCTCTGGATGGAGATGTGATCTACCATCATGATCACTGGTACTGGGCAGCAGTCTTACCACCCTTTACAATGATGTTCTGCTCGTCGAACTTGTCCCCATTGAAAAATTGCTCGAGCATTATCTTCACACCGGCTGAGTATCTTGCCTGCACCGACCAGACATACCAAGAACTCCGTACTCTTAGATGTTAACAATCATATATCTGCTTTTCACTAAATGGAATTATTCTCCATCACTCGATGTCCCTGAATGAGCTTACAGTAGAAATAAAAGATGCATCCCTAAGTTAAACAAATTAACTAGCAAAAGAAAGGGTTTCCTGCCTGTCCATCCAGTGTTGTGCCTGATAAATGAGGAGTCATGGCATGGTTGGGCATATGACGCCATGGGTGATCTGCTGGAGCTGGCTGCTGATTCCAAACGTCCCCACTGTAACCTACAAGAGAGATGGGCAACGTTTATACAGTAAGTGCCCCCCACAGTGCAATCATTTTGCAAAGAAACGGCTACCCTGAACGAGTAGATCAACAATCGTTAGTTATTCGTTGATGCAAAACTTCCGAGCAATGGAACCAAAATTACCTCCAAGCTGACCACTTTCACATGCTTCTTTGACGGCTTCTGCGTCAACAAGGGCCCCACGAGCGTTGTTGACCAAGTAAGCTCCTCTCTTGAATTTACTGATCAGCTCCTTATTGAACATGTTCCTACATGTTCAGGGAGAAAAGTTAATGCTTCAAATTGTTTAAGGAAATGGGTAGCAGTCACTGCTCTTAGACTCAGTGAGAGGAATGTACTTTGTCTTCTCAGTGAGAGGAATGTTCAGGCTCACAACGTCGCATTTTGCAAGCAGAGTTTCCAGGTCAGGTTCTCTAGTGGCCCCTGTCTCCTCCTCCTTTGCCTTGCCTATCGACTGCCGGTCCCAGTAAAGTAGCTGCTTACAATCAAAAGGCTGCAACAGGCAACATTGAACTTGATGAGCAGAATCAAAGCACTTGCCCCCACTGCAAGTACGACAGTCCTTTGAGTCCCCAATATCCAAAATGTTGCAGGAATTTCAGTACATACGCTCACCTTCAACCGCTTTAGAAGCTCATATCCAATGCGACCAGCTCCAATGGTGGCAACAACTTTGTCTCGCAAGTCATAGGACTTTGAAGCTACTGCTGCAACATCCCATCCTCCCGCTGTGATCTGCTTCCAGCCCGGTAAATAGTTGCGCAAGAGAAGTAGAATTCTGAGAAGCTCATCCTCTGCCACTGACGATGTATTGCTTCCTATAATAGCATACATTCAGGCCTCAGAGATCAGGATTAAACGACACATTACCCATTTCAAGTACTTTAATAGCTTTGCAGGAGAATCGTCCTATCAATCCAGTGGTGAATGTCTCTACCTACGAGCATTTGCGGTTAACATATAAGGTGGTAGCAGTCAACTCCACCTGAAATCTCCGCCACTGTGATGCCGGCATCACTTGCAGCGGGTAGATTTATGTGATCGGATCCCACGCCTGCTGTCAACGCCAATTTCAAGTTCTTGGCCTTCTTGATTCGTTCAGGTGTCATATACGCCGGATGAAATGGTGTAGTGATCAGAATATCCATATCCGGTATGTGCTTTTCCAACTCTGAACGTAAATTGGGTTATGATTGTCAGTAAACATGGAATTTACGACTATCCTTCCGTACAATTAAATTCTTATTCCATAAATACACCTGAAACGAGCCACGACAGACTTCCAAATCGGAATAGTCGGGTTTGAAAAACTGTCCTTTTCCTCTGAACTGAAAAAAAAGTAGATTCTCCATGTCCAAATGAGCAATCAACAATAGTGTCACTCCTTGAAAGCACATGATGAAGGGGGAATCATACGCATTCAATGCACTCAACGATTTTCCAATAATGAAAGGAAACGAGGAGGGAGTGACGAAATGCACTTCAAACAGCTCTCAACCAAGGACAAATTGATTGAGCGTTCGTGCGACAGGACGCACCTGGACAGACAGGGGCAATATCCATGAAGAGTTCAAAGGTGTTCTCATGCATTGACATTCTGCGAACCTAGCTTATGTAATTTCTGCTTCGTATTTGAATTTGTCGGCAGTTGTGAAGCGCATAGGTTAGGGGATATGATAAGGATCAAAGAAACTCTCCTCCTTCATATTACGACCATTTGAGCTATACCGAACGAAAATGCACAAAGATGCTTTTCAGTGCAATCTGGTACTCACCACAGTTAGGTCCCTCTTTGTCATCAGTGACGATGTATTGATGGCCGAGACCCTCCAACCACTCCCGTAATCCCAAAGCATTTTCAGCACATCCGAGGAACTTGGGATTTTCAGCATACTGCTTTGCTTTGTACAGAACTCCCACAATCTTCAAGCTCTTACCAGCCTACGAGGTTTTTGTGAAAATATTGCAAAATATTACGCAATCGCAATGCACACATGAGCTGGAATATTCAATAATGCAGGCGCATGCAGGTGCAAAAGCTGTTCAGTAGATGTCTTCCTCATATGTAATGTCAGCAGATTGTTTTGAAGAGCAATCCTTAGGCCCCCCGACAGAGACAAGTAACTCAACTTGTGAAGACACTCACTCACAAGGAAACAGAGCGAAGGAAACGTACTTCAGGTTTTGACGAGTAAAATCTGGGTAGTTGACTTCTGTTCACAGTTGTAGTTTGCTGCTGGGAGACAACACCGGAGACACCACGCAGAAACTGCGAATCAGTAGCCCTGCTTTGCTGGACCGCTCTGAAGAGCATACTAGAAGTTCGCTTTGCAGCCATAGCTCTCGGTTTACCGGCAGAGGACTTTCTCTTCAACAAGTGAATAGAGTCCACCTGCACAAGTCACTTAACTACACAAATTGTTGTACCAGTATTGGTTGAAATGAGACCAGCAAGCATGCCGGCTCTGGCAAGTTCGACCATTAAGTACTTTCCAGGTAAGGAAACTTCCTCGGGCGAACAGGCATCAGTTTGCTTGCAGGTGACATCACTCAAGACCCACCTAACATGCTCACAAAACTTTTCACGGCAAAATATGCAAAAAAACGTAGCCACAGCTCAGCTCATCGAGAATCTCGCTCAGGATTGAATTGAACTGAATTGAATAGTATACTCTATTCAATTGTCTGCACTCATAATAATTTCAAGATCGTTTCTTGCTAAATCAGTCTGGAGGCCTGCATCGCAGAGATGCTGATACCAGAGCAACTCAAGATGACCCTTGAGGTGTTGCCGATCGCTTTGAGTCACGGTCATCAGGAAAAGACTTCTGCGAGAACTCAAGACCGCTGCAGCAGCGGATCGAATATCTCTTTCTTGGGTCTGGTGTCGTACGATTGGATGCATGAGTCGACCTACTGCAGTTCTACCCGTGACTCTACTGACACCAGTTCTAGAGGTATGGGTGCGGTGTCCCGTCTGATTTGTCAGAACTGGGATCCTCGTCACAAGGACATGTCTCTCTCAGTCACAACACTGTCCAATGACCACTAAAATGGACATGTTTGGTGATCAATCATACCCATCAACATTGCATAATAATGTATACCCGAGTCCACATCATCGGATTGAACCTCCTTGATGTGCCAAAAGTTCCCTTTACATGTTTCTTACGTGTAATCTGTTGATACATTACATCGTCGTCGTACACCGGTGCGCTATTTGAAGCTTCTTGACCGGTGCAACATCAAATCCGGGGGGCGATTGATCAGGATGTGGGACCCTGCTAGGCTCGGGGGATCTAGCTCCTGCAGATACTTCGCGAATGGAGGTACAAGAGTAGAGTACACATTGTTTGGTATTTCCATCGGAATCTGATCGCCGAACTGGTGCTGACTCGTGTAGGCCACATGTCCAAAGATGGCAGTCTTGATGCTCCAGCCTCAACAAACAACGTCCTTTCATTATAATATTTTTCTCGAGTGCCCTATTTTATAGAAGGTTTGTTGGTTTGACCGAGAGCCTCGACCTTCAGCGACGAGGTTCGAAGGTCAAATGTGGACTCGTCAAGTCTGTTTGCGTCCTAAGCATAACAGTACGAACTGCTTTGGCACAAAAGCTCCAAACTGAATTTGCACCGACCGAATGGTGATGAGTACAACCGACGCCCGATGTTACACTTCTGATCAAGAATCAAAGTCCAATCCCAGGAGAAAATATGTTTTATCCAAATGCTCTATCTAAACGCTCATCACATCTATGAAAAGCCCAAAGATTGTAGCTGAGATTGGGCATCCTAGCTTTCTTTCACTACTCCTTGCTCACACCGGTGTGACAACATGATTAGCAACTTTGTGTACAAAATTGACTGTGATGATCGGTCTTTCGCCAACATCCACCCAATCACCAGTCCTGGTCCTAAACCTGCAAGATACCTACCATCCACCGCAAAGCTCCGAAGCCGAGGTTCCCTGGAGTTCCAAATCATGATGGTGGCACTTGTTCTGCACCCACAAAGTACTGTCTTTAAATTTATGAATTCTCAATATCGGCTCTAGCTTCCAATCATTTCCAGATTCGGATTTAGTGCGACCATCATCCATCTCGATTATCGTGTGTTGACCGCGCGCAAGAAGACTTTTGTGTGTTTACCTCTGGGATGCCCGAAGCACAAGAGTCTTTGTAAGAGAAATCCTTGCTCCAAAATCGTGATTCCTCGAGAACAGTAAAAAAGTTTCCGTCTGCAGATGCTGCCTACTTCAATTCGGCAGCAAAACCTGGGTATGAGTGAGTTTGGCGTCCTGCTATTGTTTCCTCATTCAGAAGTCTAAAGCTCGGAGTTTTTCAAGGAGATTGTTCCTTCGAACAAAACCTTTTTTTCATAATTAAATCGACTTCTGCGTCTGACGATTCGGCAGCTACAGATGGGTCGTGACGAGGGCAATCGTCGCGGATTTCGGATTAAAACAGATTGTCCGACGTCGATGGTGCAAGTTTCGCTATTGAACAGAAACGAAGTCTGGCGCCAAATCTCTAACAGTGGATGTTAGTCAACTCTGGGCGCCAAATTGGAACTCGATTTTGTCGAGAATGGTACTCGTAGACACATCTCGATGATACATCCTGAAGTTTATTATCCACTTGTCACATTTTGCAAATTTTGATTTTTCACATCTCAGTTAATCTGATACGATGTCGTCAAAATGATCATTCATATAAATTTACAGAGTTTTTGATAATTATTTTATCATTTTGTGATAAATAAATAAATAAATTATTTATATTATAATTCTATATATTTCTGACAAAATATTTATATTACCATCTATATTGAAAAATATATAAAATATTTCATGAAAAACTTTCACGACAAGTGAAGACTTTACATGTATTTCTTTTGTTCAACTAGTATTGGGTACATAAATTTTAATTGATTTCGAAAGAAAAAGAAAATTATAAATCCAAAAACCATTTTCAATATTACTATAAAGTTAAATTTTTTAATAATATTTTTATGTGATTATACTTTTTTAAAAATTAGATTTTGGTCTTTGAAAATTTGTAGAATTATTTTAAAATAGTGCAAAAGATTTCTTTCTGTAGTAAAATTTTGAATAAATCAATTTTTCATTTCTTCGTGAAAAATTTGAACAAATTTTATAATCTTCATCTTAATTATGTGCGCCACATCATCTTTTTACAAGAAATTATGTTTAAGATTTTGATGTTATTTAGATTCGGATAATTTTGTAGAAGAGTATATACATGCATCATTTTAACTTTTGTTTTAATTATTCTAAATCTATTCTTCTAGTTATTACTCCTGTTGATTGTAAGACAACCACGTTATAAATCAAGTTGGAAGTTCTAGAGCAACTCAGATAATGTTTTCTCTATTCTCATTGGGATATTCGGATTAAAGATCATCCGATGAGTAGATTCTCTAATTTGGAACTCATGGCATAAATCACAACTGGATCTGATCCAACAGAATACAAGGACTTTGAAATTCAGACAGCTATTACCGCAATTTGTTTCTTATTTGGGAGAAAGTTCAAGAGGAATTATGCGGATTGTAACTTGCATTAGGTTCAAACAATAAATCAACATAATGTGATGTAATGATTGATGTAAGTAAATTCACGCAAATCTTCAGACCCTTTTATATAGCTGCGTAGAATTATTTTTTTATGACGGGAGTGACTCGTAAGAAGAAGAGATGAAAACTTATGAATCTTGATTGACTAATTCATGGATCTCGCACATCGAATTTGAAGTGAAGGGCAGCAAAACAAACCTCGACAGATTACAAAGTGCGCCTCAATGCTTCCAAAGGAAGCCGGACTCATGTGCACATAATTCACCGCAAGCAAGATGAAAGCTCTATAGAGCGAAGGAGTGGAAACTCAACGCATGTATCCGGGTCAGGGTTTGACATGAAAAATTCTGATTACCCTTCGCATCCAACTATTTCTACTCTACCTCAGGCCAATTATTGACGCCGTCTTGTGTCAAAGTGGCAAAGGCCGCCACGCCAAACATACCTTCTTGAAATATTTCCCTCGGCGTAAGCAAAGTCTATTAAAAATCTTGAGAACAAACAGTGCCACAAACTGACGTCACACTTGAAGTACATCTTTGTTCTATTAACTAGATTAGAAACTGCCTTAGGTAATTAACAGCGAGAATCCTATTAGCGAGTTGTGTCATCTTTATCTTCGTTGTTAAAAACTTCATTATTTTTAAAAAAGACGATCTTCTCCTTGCGTGTGACATTAAGCAGACAAACAAAGTGGGTCTGTGTGAAATTAACTGGCCAGCAGCATGCAGTTTTTGAGGTTGGTGTCAAGTCTACCATGAAGTTAAAGACTAATTTTATAAAGCATAGTTTGAGTTAACAGTGCTTCAAATCGTTCCCAATATGATTTTGGAAATCTGAAATAGCTGTACATACTCAAGTGTGTAGCCTGGCTCCTTTCTGTTTCATAATCATATGCAGCCAACAAGCAAAAGCCGTTGGAACCGTTCTCACATCGTTGCAAAGCAACAACTTTACAACTTCGAGCAATGGCAGAATCCAGAAGCCTAACAAATTATCTATTTTGGCATGCAGTATGCCGTTACAAGTAGTCACGCACATACCCCTGGGCCAAGTAGATAAGATTAAGGAGATCAAGCCACATTAGGGAAAGGAGAAGTTGTTCATTCTCACACAATTTGTATTTTTTTGAAGCTCTTTGGAAGTACAATCTAATAGCACACATTTATCGACCCATAACTTGAACTGAAGATGACCAGCATATTCAGACTTTGGTCACTCTATGGTACTATGGATTGATTTTGACAAATTAGTATATTTAACTGAAGTGAACCTTGGTCACTCTATGGTACTATGGATTGATTTTGACAAATTAGTATATTTAACTGAAGTGAACCGGAGGTATTAACTTGTTCTTTAGGTCGCCAAAAGTTGATGTCTTGCAATCCTAAATTCTGAAACAATAATTGGCCTGAGGCAAAGTAGAAATAGATTGCTATGAAACATAAAGGAGAGCACACACTTGAATATGAAAGAAACACTCTTGGTAGGATTTGAAGCACGGTTAATTCAAACTTTGTTCTACGAAATTTGTCGCTAACCTCAATGTACGTTTGATATCAACCTCAAAAACTTTGCGCTGATGGCCAGTTCAAGAAAATGACAAATTAATATTGCACATACCCAATGTGCTTGCCTGGTTAACGCCATCCGCAAAGAAAAGATTTTTTAAAGATGATGAAATTTTTTAACAACAAAAAAAATCACTCTATAACTTACTAATAAAAATTTCGCTGTTAATTATTTAAAGTAGATACTAACCTTACTAAGAGAACAAAGATGTACTTAAAGTTTTACGTTAGTTTGTGGCTCTCCTTGTTCAGAAGATATTTAAAAAATTTGAATACGCCGAGAGAAATATCTCGAGAATGTATGTTAGGCGTGATGATCTTTGCCACATGACTTCGTCTCAGTTTTCGTCGCCTCTTCACACCGCCCCGCAACTTCCCCAAGAACATGTCAACAATCCTCTTCTACTATGACCTTTTGCCCCTATTCAAGGACGTCGATTAGACCGAGCTCTACCGCCAATACATTGTCTAACCAACGACCTTGTTGACGATATCGACGACGTCTGCCGTCGCCGTCAAATTCGGGCAGTGGCTCGTCTCCAGCTGGTAGGTCTGTACCTCCCGGCCCTGCTTCTGCAACTCCTCCACCATGGACTTCTGGTAATCCAGTGGCACAATCATGTCTTGGCTCGTGTAGATGTAGCTGACAGGAATGGTCCTCCATGCGCACTGCGACACCTCCTGGTACATGGCCGCGCCGTTCCAGCGGACTAGCTTGTGCAGATACGACTCGACCTCGTCGTCGCCCAGCCCTGAGTCAGCACCGATAAGCAGCGTCTTCGGGTCGCGGATCAGCACCGTCATGTCGTCGGCGAAGTCGAAGGCCAGCGGGATGAGATCCTCATGGCCAAATTCCTTGACCTTGCCGACCATGCTGCCACCCTCCGGGAGAGCAAAGGCGCACATGTAGATGAGGTGCGAGACGCCGCCAGCTTTGGCCGCCTTTGCGCGCTCCTGGAGGCCCAGGCCATGGAGGGCGTTGGTGCCGACCTGGCCACCGTACGAGTGCATGATGACGACGACGGCTTTTCCGTCGTTGACGAGCTTCTCGACGTAGGAGCGTACGTGATCCGTGTCGGTACCGAGGTCAGCAGTTGGTGGGCGAGCCTCGTTCATGGACGGCAGGCGGGGCACATCAACCTCGTAGCCAGCGGCCTCGAGGGCCGTGGTAAGGCTGGAGTAGTTTGCGGGCGTGTGCCAGGCGCCGTGGATGATGACAAGGGTGGGCTTGGAGGTAGCCATGGTGTATGAGTCTGAGGGACGACGATAGTAAGAGCTACGTGGTTGAAATTGAAGCCTGAGTGACGACGACAGTGAGAGCCGACTGATTGAAGTTGAGGCAAAGGAGGGATGATGGTAGTGAGCGAGAGGGTGAGAGACGGGGACAATGAAAGACGTCAGAAGAGTATGGATGGGGAAGGAGCGCGGGATTATAGCCTTCCCCCACACATTTGGAGGCAGGGACGCGGTCCCTCCAGATCCGCATAGCCGTTCGGCTTGTCACGGCGCGCCGAACGCAGTAAGCTGCTGTATGTGGTCTACTTGATGCGATAGAAGTCTCTATCCTAAATGTGAACGTTGAAGAACCGTAATCGTACGATTGAAAAATGCACATCTAAAAAATCTATATGTTTGAATGGGTACGACTTTCTCTGCTCTACTTATGGGTTTTGCATTTGCTTGGAATCATGCCACTGTGTTCGTTGGCAAGTTAAATTCATTCAGTTCTGCAGTTGCTGGCTACATGTACAAAGCAAAAAGGAGGAAAGGAAGAATTGATTCTGTGCATCACGACATTCTCATTTCAAGCATATGCTCTCACTTCTCGCGCTGCTGGACCTTGAAACGGTCGCAGCTGCTTGTCCATTTAAGGCAACGTCTACAGAAGAAAATGGAGCTTCAACTCGGACATTTAAGATCAGATGATCCATCGACAGAGAGAGAGAGAGAGAAACACAGTCGCCCACCTTTCCCATACTGTCACTACAGTGTGTGCAGACACGGCACAAGGTTGGTCGATGCACGACCTGATTGGAAAACTGCCTCTGTTCACGTGCCTCTTTGTACTGCAGACATAGAAAACAAGATATGGCACGAAACTTGCTGTGGAAGACTTGCTGGATCCAGAAGTCTACCACTGCCATTCTTTCTGGTTATAGGAAATCAGCAGAGTTCCCGTTATCTCACAAGGGAATGTACAGAGTCCCTTGGGTGTATGTAAAATCCTAGTCCTGAAAATTGAATGTGCAGTACACAGCAGGAAAAGGTATACAAAAAAGAGAAACAGGATGGTCGGATAGATTTTTCGGACCCCATCGAAAGGAAGATATGGACGAGAGTAAATGTTGTATTCTTGACCAGGCACGGTTGTATCGTTTAGGTCTAGAAGGTGACCTCGTCTGCAGTTCCGGACTATCGGATTCTACTGCCCGGAAGATGTGGATGCATGAGCATTCATCTCCCTTTTGTCGAGATAAGACAAATGTCTTGTGACCTTGTCTCAAAAGACAGATTCATGTCAAGCTCTGACGGCCGCTGTGAAGCATTTACACCTCACGCTTGTGAGTCACCGCTCCTTCTAAGGATGCGAGTGGTACGCTGTGTGTATGTGGGGCTTGGAGCTGACCAAGCTCTCACAACTTTACAACTCTGGCGTCGGCGACGCTTTCCTGTCGTTGAGTCATTCTCACATAATCGACGGGCTTGCAAATTCAATACTGCACACTCAAAGTTCTACTGCCTTTTGTGGGCCGAGAAATATCGCTTTCCAGTCTGATAGGGACCGGATTCGCTACTGTGATGAATGCGTTGAATATAAGATCTGCAGGTTATGGAACATCAACCTGTGGCTGATCGTGTACTAGATTTGGCATCATCTAGAGGACATTACTTGGTCCCACAGGAGCGATCCATATATGTAATTTGGGCGTCAACTTACGAAGGTATAGATAATTGCTTCCGGTTAAAGCAAAGAGGTGCTGCATTCGACTATGGAGCGACGGAAATTGATTCTACTGCAGATTCCAGTGCAAGTTAATTCACGCAGCTTTTCATCACCACGTCACGCATTGCACAATTCATTACATCCAAGTCCGTCTCTGTCACCTATCAAATGTTAGTTCGGTAGTTGAACTCAACCGTCGTCTGAGAATCCACTTTTACAAAAAAAGATGTGGGACTTTCGTGGTTTCGGTCATTGCCATGGACTCTGTTTCTGTGTGGAAACTCAGGAGGATGTAAATGTTCGTTTTAGCGTCCAATCGGGTAACATCTTCCCTGCGCCTCGCTATTCAGCAAATTCTTTGCAAACGCCAGACTGATCATAGTTTTCTGCAGTATAATCCCTGCAGCTGATTATCTCGGTGCATGATTCACATTCGTAACTTTTACCACCTTCCAGGTATCTCTTGCCCTTCAGATCTGGTCAGAAGGTTCATACCAAGGATTGGTTTGTTCACTGGAACACTCAGAGGACCATCGAAGAAAGTCCTGCTATTTGGTACTGGAATCGAATGCCCTCCATTTAGAACACCAGCGCTTTTACACGCAAATCATGTACTGGCTTCAGGGCACAAATATGTCCGACCGTGGGAGTTCCGTAACATACAAGGGAACCTCATTTGTCTGGATCGCTTCATGCGTGTACACCTCTTTCTCCTGAACAGTACTGGAAGCTTTTTAAGTATGTTAAAGCAGAAGAATTTGCACTCGATTATACACATCCGACGTGACTCTGTATCGTAGATTGCAGTGTGTTCATTACATCTGTACCATAAACGGTATTGAACTTATCTCGCAGGCTTCAATGTTACATGGACAATGTGACATTGTATCCTTCCAACAAGCTTTGTTCCATAGGAAGCAATCTGTCACAGAAAAACAGAGTTTCAGTGGAGAAGTGGAAGAGAGCAGTGAATGATGAGCGAATTGAAGTTAGATCTTGGGCTCTGATGATCTGGACGCCTGTAGCAGGACAACTGGACAGAAGACGATAGACCGCGTTGAAGCACTATGAGAATTCTTTTATTCTCCTATGATTCTCAAAGTGTCAGCTATATACATACATTTGATATTTTCTTCATCACAAGAGTAGAATTAAGTTGAATTTCACATGCATCTCCAGTTTTCCAGATGGCTGGATAAGGTATGAATGCATCCGTCATGGTACATGTACTGTGAAGCATGAGATACCTGTCCACATTCAGGTTGCCGAATACTGAGTAATTCCTAGTCAATCTACTTGCCGGACGTGTTGCGAGACATTCATGAAACAAATGAAGGATATGTACTGCGTGCGAAGATGATGTGTAGTTGTTGAACTCATGCGTCCTTCATGTACCCGAAAGAAACTCTGAAATTGGTCGAGGCGGAAAGAGAATGAATGAGTCATGCACAGGGGCCGAGAAAAGCCCCACGTTTATCATGGCAGCTATTGAGCCTTCTTTTCTCGAGTGCGTACTGCCTTCCGCAATCGGCGGCTGAGACTAATGCACAGGATTACATGTTTCTTGAGCTTACACCGTTGGTGAAATGATTCAGTAATCGTCGTAGTAATCGTCGTGAAATGCCTTTCACGTGGACGCTTTGCGCATCACTGTTTTGAGCTGACAGCACGCTAGAAATGCTGTTCGATCGCGATCACCACTCTCTTTCAATGGGTCTCCAGAATCGTGAGCTTTTCCTTTCTCTGGCATCTGGCCCCTTGAGATTTGTGACAGATACTTGAGTGCGGACACGGTTTGAAAATCAGATATGCAGCCCTTCTAGGTCATGCATGAGATCGGGTGCAAGCCGCCATCTTAGAGCACGTGAAAGAAAGAGCTATATTCCTGGTCATTTCAGACAGCAGTGATTGAAGGTCCGGTGCCTTGAAAAGCTGTGTTTCCTATGTCGTAGACTTCTCTTGTTTCTGATTGCAAATCTAGTTAGGACCTAGACAAGCCGCACGCTTATTACTTTGAGCTTTGATCCTGATAGAAGTCTAATCGCTGTAGCTTTTCTCTAATCTCTCTCATTCAAACACATTGCACAATCAGTATCGGAGTAAGTTCAAATGTTCAAATCCAATAGGTGCAATATTAGTATTCTTGGGTTTGCAATCTCCGTGCATTCGAAAATGTCATTAAGTGTTTGTTGCAGTCTTAGACATGATGCCAGACATCTTTTTCTTACTTATCGAAAGAAATAGCCAGCAAACGGTTAGTGTTATTAGCTGGAAAGCCATACAACCTGTCAGACGATCTTATGAATTTGGACGTGCATCCGATATATTCATGTCAGTAGAATAAATCGGCTCTGTATTATAAGGTAGCTGGAGGTACACACACTTCTGAGATGTGTAGTTTGGAAGGAAGATGAAAACATAGACAGGGACATTGAAATGCCAATCAGATTTCTTAGAAGAATGAAATGAACAGACACGGCTAAAGGAACATCGACACGGACTAATAGAGGCAATCCACAATTTTACGCTTCTTTATGACTTTATGTCTTAGTGATTTCACCTCTTGCTCAACCCATGTTTTTCCATGGACTCGAGTGAAGGAGTTTGAAACTGCTGCTCGGAGCAAGGACGTAATGTCTTATTCAAACAGAGGCAAAATCTCAAAATTGGAACCTCGACTAAACCTAAACTAAACAGACTGTGCAGAATCAAAAAGAAGCAAGGGAGTTGGTGAAACGACATTTGATGAAAGTTTACAACTTGCAAGTTTACAAGTTTACAACCTGGTGCTTATCCTGTTTCAAGTTGCGAAAGTTTCGATCGCTGATATCCTCTTCCTGCCGCACGGCTCCAATTCCTCCAACTCGGTTGGATGTCGAATGTTGCACCTTTGAGAGCACTAGTAACAGGGCTCGTCTACAACGTGGATCAACTAGATAGGACGATTGCTTGGACGGGGTTGTCCTTTTTGTTTCGCTCGTTCCTTCCTAGTGGATTGTTGCCACTCGCCTTTGCACAACGCCAAAGTTCGTCAGATCTCATCCATGTACTTATTCTTGCATGCCTTCATTTACTCATCTCATCTCATTCTCACCCAATAGTCCAGTGCATGCCTTTAAACCATGACGTTCTGATCCTCCTCGATATATATATTTATTACCTCCGTCTCATTGGAGTCACGATGTTGCACACATATTTTCAAAAGTGGGGAGCAAGAATATCCAATTGGGTACAAGATCTCGCAAACGTTCCAAGAAAATCCATGGTTGCAGCTCAGTAACTACCAGTGGATCGTAGTTATTCTCCAGCTTTGGACGAGTCATCCCAAACGAAACAGAATACGGGGTACGTTCATATTTGGCTAGTCTGACAGCCAGCTGGATCAATAGCGAAAACTGACGTAGACCGTGGCTGAAAGTGGACATCGCAGAATTCGTACGGTATGCAACCGTAAGGTATGAAAGAAATACTGTGCGAGAACTTTACCTCGACAAGTAAACAGGACCTGAACGTCGGCTCTGCAGAATTCGTACAGTATTCTCCCACAAGACATGAAAGAATACTGTACAGCACAAACATGTTATTCTCAATATCTGGTTGACCACTACAGTGTCAGGAACAGCTGCGTAATAGCAATTACTTTTCATTACCGCAAGTATAAAATCAGAACTCCAGATCTTTTCGATATCATAATTTGTTATGGCCACCCAGACAAACCGGAAATATGTAGACATACAGTATGTCATGCTACAGATTAGTAAGTTCAGGAGGATAAGAAAGATGAAAGAATATTAAAAGTACAAATGTAGAGTTGCATAGCAGTGTACTTAACGCTCTTGCACGAGTGCAAATTATAGGCACAAAATTTGAGACCATTTTATGTGAATATGCTACTTAAGGAACAATATGCACAAATTTCAAGTTGGCACCATAGAAGAAACCCTTCCTGGTAGATTTTGACGAATACCTGTAACAACAGTTGTAGAGGGCGATAAGACACAGGAAGGTTGAGAGCACCATAACCATAAAACGCGGAGGGTGATTCTAGCGGACAAAAGCGTAGGTGATGCATGCAGAATGCATGGTTGTTGACTCTTGAGACAAATTCGAGGTGCAGGTTGTAGAGACTTCGGTCAAGCCCCAGTTTCGAAGAAGCACACCTTCTTCTAACCGATTACGAAACATACAAAACATGTTAAATTTCACTTATCATGAAAAAGCGAGACAACTTCGGCGATGCGCACTCTCGGTTGTATGTGGATGGTGTATAGCTGACATTTTCATGCACTTGACGTCACGTGATCGGCAATATGTGCCCTGCCCCGAAAGAAAGACAACATTTTCTACTATTGTATGTGCTTGGATTGGTAGTGGGGGTATAAGTGTCAGAATGTTGACTGTCCTCAAGAACCATTCCAAAATGTCAAAGTCTCGGCTGGCTGCCATTGTGAGTTGGAGTCACAGCTGCACACGGTATTCTATTAAACATGCAACTGCTTAGAATGTGTATTTATATTTTGTATTCCAGATAAGGTCAGTTCCTCTTCATTTATTGCCACACGAAGTGCATTTTTGTTCTATTGGAGCTCTCAAACATCTCTGGACCGCAGCTTTTTCCGGACATCTCGTAGAATACAAACGAAAGAGGAACCACATTTGGGGCACCTGAAGATTCACACAATGTCACGAAATTATGGAATAAAAAGGAAGAAAAGTGATGCATGTGGAAAGCTCGTGAACATTTAGCATGCCATCAAAAGAAGCGACTTCGGGTGAGACCTCGTGAAAAAGCATTCTGAAAGACACTTGTTCAAACCACTCGTCTGTCACAACTAAAAGTGCTAAAGCATTTGGCGGAGCCCATGCCACTGATAAAAAGGGCCAGGTGTTTGCATTAGAAGAGCGATCGATATGTATGAAGGTCTAATGTCAGGAAGAACTTCATTTACATTCTTACAAAAATAGCTGGACCACACCTTAATATGCTCAGAATGTCTAAAACCTGCTACCAACTTATATTCGTCGACAACATGCACACATGATGCTCATGTGAAAACCGCAGTGGGGATAATGTTAACCCCCTCAAACTTATTGCATGTGGAAGGCCTCTTTATATAACGTCCTAATGCTTTCCAGAATTTTGAATGAAGAATTTAAGCTTCTCTCTTAGAGCTGACCCACTTGCGAATGCAGTATTGCTACCAATAATTAGGCTAGTCAGCAAGCTACGTGCTACGTAAGAAGTGAGAGTGATGACAATGTCCAGTCAGCTTATATTCTAAGGTCACACTCGTGAGAAGTAGAAGAGGCATGAATCACTTCTTAACCCCGGTTAGGAAAATATCGCTGACAGAGTAGAAGGGTTGAGAAGAACGAAAGGAAGAGATCCAAATGTCAAGTATTAGTGGAAGAATCTGAGCGACGACCGGACACGATGCCAAAATTACAAATCAAGATCCAACATGTGACATAAAAGGGATGGAAAACGCTCGGAAACTGACAGTCGGGCCCAACTGTCAACCAGCTCGAGAATCAAACGACTCGAAAGTGGTCGAGGAGGACGTTGTCCTTTAGCAAGTGGAACCAACGCTGCTCAATAGTTTTGATAGAAACCGGTCAAGGAATTCTACTGTAGATCCCCGGAAAAACAACCAAGATCTGCCTGCACTTTAATTAATATCCATGGGGAGAAGGTTGGCTCATCGGGACATGCACAGTATCGACCCACATGAGCTCGTTGAAAAGAAATCAGTGGTCCACAGTGTACCAGCATAAGCTCGCCGTTCTTTTGCAATGTACGCCAACTGTATATGCTCCCAGATGTAGAAGGTTTAGAGGAGCTTAGCCGCACTAACTCTGGCATCAGATCCTTGTTCCTGACCCAATGATACTTTTACCAACCAAGGTTTACGAAGTCTCGAGCCTCCTCGAAAGAGAATATGAGCCCTCAGGGTGACCGTTGTCTCTTGCGTCCTCAGTAGAGTTTCCCCTGCTAAAGTATATTTGTCTGCTCTTTTTTCTAATGAAAAGTAAGAGCTAGCTCACAAGGCATGAGTCCACCAAATGTCAATCAAAGTTCAGTGGGTCTCTTCCAATGAGCAGATTCTCCCTTTTTCTAGATTACGAAAGTCGCTTTAGTGGTGGTGTCTTCGTTCGTGCAATCATTTCCCGTCAAAACGTGCAATCATTCCCAATAGAAATATTAAAGGACAAAACTGCTAACTTCCAATTGCACTTGCTCATGTACCCAATAGATATTTTGCATTGCGCAGACGATGGAAAATTCATATTTTCCCAGCTCTCTCGATTCGCTCTCGGGCCCCAATCCGGGTCTCAGATGCTCGCACTAGCGAGCGATCACAATCGTTAACACGTAGCGAGCGAGAGAGCTCGAGAGTCAGAATTTGGAAGAGAGACCATCTGCTGGACTTTCCAGAAGAGCAGAGGAGAGGAGAGCGGAGCTGAGCAGAGTAGAGTAGAGTAGAGCAGAGTCAGAGATTCGGGCGATCGATTGGCGGAGCTGAGGACTGAGGACTGAGGGCTGCGGAGAGAGAAAGAGAAAGAGAAAGAGAGAGAGAGAGAAGGAGGAGAAGGAGAAGGTCTGGGGAGTCAGAGGGTTGATGAGCATGATGATGATGATGGAGGAAAATCAGAGGAAGCAGTCAGCAGAAGAGTCGAGGATTCGGCAGACGTGAGAGAAAGATGTGACAGCGGACGTCCGTAGGCAGCAGCAGCTGAGACGAGGCTCGATCGTGTGTTCGTTGACGATCTCGAGAAGAGATTGAATCAGGCTGAGGCCATGACCGCCATGGACGGATCGAGTATCACTCTGTCAACCTGGCTGGGGCAGCACAACATGCTAACGACTTTGATTGGCATCGTGGGCCTCTTCGTGTACATCTTCCTGAACTTGCTGGAGAAGTCCATCGACTACAAATCGTTGCGACTGCCACCCGGACCGCAAGGATGGCCCGTGGTCGGAAACCTCTTACAACTCGGCAAACTGCCACACCAGGCGCTGACGGATCTGTCCAAGCAATACGGATCGCTCATGTTTCTGCAGCTGGGCTCTGTGCCCACGATCGTCGTTTCCTCGGCTGAAATGGCGGAGGAGGTGTTCAGCACGCAGGACCACCTGTTCGCTTCCTCCCGCCCGCGCACCCTCACCGGCGAAATCCTCCACTATAATAATCGCGGCCTCATTCTCGCTCCCCTGCGCGACCAATGGCGCTTCGTGCGTAGAGTAGCCTCCTCCAATCTCTTCCCCGTCAAGCGCCTCGAACAATTCCAGGTGAGCCCTCCTCCTCCTCCTCCTCCTCTCTCCCGCAGGTCCTCAATTTGCAGGTCCTTAATTTGCACGTGTGCGTCTCTGAGTCCCCAGTATCCTTTTCCTCCTCCTCCTCCTCCTCTACCGCTTGCTATTTTGAGACCGTATTCGGACACACATTCTTCCCTCGCTCGCTCGCTCGCTCGCTCGTTCCACTGCCGGCGCTGTCAGCAGCAGCAGCAGCTCCTTCAGCCTTTCTGGTACTCAACGCCGCTCGTGCTCGCTCGCAGCGAGGCAAGGAGCCATCGGATGACGGAGCTTGCATTCCCGACTGGAAACCTGCATCCATTACCCACACGCGCGATCAGAATGAGAATTTGACTGCATTGCCTACACTTCACTTCTTCTGTCTGGCATTTCCACAGCTTGCATGATTAATTGCTCGACCCTATCGAGCTCGCATGCCTTTTCTACATCATGTCCCATTTTCATTTAGAAATTCTCCATGTTTCATGGGAAAGGCTCAATTTTCTCCCCTCGTTAAATCCTCTGTTACTCCAAACCTTCAAATTTGTCTGAAGGTCTTCGAGTTACAAGGGGCTGGTTGCAAACGCTGAACATTGAAGTGAGGCTTGGGGATTCTGTCGGAAAATTGCTCATGGGCTTCGTGGCTCGTAAAACCCAGCGGTCGATGTGGTCGGGCAGATTTCCGGGGTGCAAGGATTGTTGACAGACTGCTTGAATTGCTTTGTAAGTAATGTAGCTCGAACAACCCAATGATGTAGGTCGCGGTGAATTGCAGTGGTTGACCTGTAAAGCCGCAGTGGTATACGAAGCGGTTCATTACACAGAGTCACCGCTCAAGACAGCCTACGGAGGCTGGCAGGAGGTGCGCCGAGAAGAAATCTTGAGCATGGTGAAGCGCGCATTGAAGGAGGGCCACGACGGCAGCGTGGTGCAATTGAGCAAGAAACTGCACGAGCTCGCGTACAACCACACGACTCAGATGCTTTTCGGCAAGAGCTACTTCGGTCCCAAGTCTATGAAGTCCGAGAACTACAAGGAGGCCAAGGCATTCCAGAACATGGTGGCGAGTCTGAGCAGCGGAGGCTTCTTCACGGGGCAGTTGAGAGAATTCATCCCCGGCTTCAGAAAGCTCGATTCTGATGTCTGGGACTGGAAGCTGTGGTACTTCTACCGAGTTTATGAAAGATTCCTCTCCGCTATAGTGAAAGATCACCGCCAGCGGCCTCGAACCACTGGAATTCAGGACGTCGTGGACTTGATTCTGTCACTGCAGACCGAAATGCACCGGCGCCAGCGGACAGATGAGCATGTGAAAGCTTTGCTCAAGGTACGTAGCATTCAGGCCATCGAGGTTTTTCTACTAGCATGAAAGGCTTCATATAATCCTGCTCAAGGGATCAGAAATGGTGTCCATATTCATCGATGATTCCTGAAACAGTATCTTCGTCAAACTCGAGGCATATCTTCCATGCATGCAATCCCCCACAATGAATTAGGCCTTGAGCTTCCGAATGAAATTTTTAATAGTTATTAAATTCGGCCATCTGGATGTTCTCGACAATGTCTTGGCTTTGATCGACTGCAGGACTTGATGACGGGCGGGACCGAGACGTTCTCCAATCAAGTGGAGTGGACACTGACCGAGCTGATGCGCCATCCAGAGATCAGACAGAAGGTTCAAAGGGAGCTGGACTTCGTGGTGGGTAAAGATAGGGTGGTGGAGGAATCAGATCTCGCACGCCTCAAGTACCTTCATGCAGTGGTGAAAGAATCGTTTCGATTGCATCCGGTGCTGCCATTATGTGCACCGATGGAGTCGACGATAGCTACGAAAATAGGCGGATACGAGCTGCCGAGCAAGACGAGAGTGGTCATAAACTTGTACGCCATTCAGAGAGATCCCAAAATATGGGACAATCCGCTGGCGTTCGATCCGGATCGGTTCAGAAGAAGATCGTCGGATGTGAAAGGCGAGGACTTCGAGCTCCTGCCCTTCGGAGCCGGCAGGAGAATCTGCGTGGGCCTGAACCTAGGCTTGAGCATCGTGCAATTCACATTAGCTCAGCTTCTGCACACATGCGATTTAGCTCTTCCCATCGGCATGAAATGCGACGATGTAGACATGGAGGAAGGTTGTGGTCCAACCATGCCCAAGGCACGACCCTTACAAGTCCTCGTGACCCCACGCTTGCCACTGCGGGTATATAAGGGACTATAAGTAGACAGGCAGGCAGGCAGGCAGGCAGACAGACAGACAGACGAGAAGCTCAAGACCATATCAGATAGAATTAGAGAGCTTGCGTATCAGACTCACGCATAGGAATGCTCAACATCTTGTACAGCGGATCGAGGCGATGTAGGTGGTTCAGCGCGATTTTGGTTTTTTGGGATTTGAGTTTTTGATGAGCTAGAGCTTGCACCGATTCCACCTGTGGGAAAGGTGGAACTGCTTCCAGGCTTCATTCGCTGGCATAGTTTGTCATGTGTCCAAAAGCGGCACAACTTGTAAATTTGTAGTGAAATTAGGAGGAAGGTGGGCCAGTTAGTCTTTGTTATACATACTATTAATTCATTCAAGCATCGAATCCACTTACATTTTTCCGGACTGGCTTCGATAGCTCTTGACACTCAGACTTGGCTCGAGGTGTTGATATATATGAGGTGCGAAAAGCTAGACCGGTTACAACAGGGCTACAGCTATGGCTGCAAATCGGAAGACATTAATCTCGCTTCGCTGAGTGAGACTGGTTGATGTATATTCCTGGGGCAGGAGAATAACGTCGTTGGTACTTATTCTCGAAGTACGACCATCCAGTTACAAAGCAGCGCAGCAATGTACTCTGATTTCCGACAGCTGTTGTATGTGGGACCACGAAGTACTCGAGCGTGTCGTTCCAGAGCGAGCTTCAGAAACTTCTGCATAGCTCGCTTTATGCGTCAGTGCTCATGGTACTCACCTGACAGTGGAAGTAATCTGCCCTGGCCTGGCCTGGCCTGGCATGCTCAGGCCCAAAGGAACCTACAAGGTACACTGCGGTGCTGAGTGTCGAAACTCGTCACCTCCTCATGACCCTCCACAATATACACTGGACGACAGCTCGCTCGGTCGTCCGAGAGCAGCAGTGCAACTGTTGAATGATACCCGATGCAGTCAGTGAACCTTCCTCCATGGCCACTCAGATCGCGACAGCAGACCAGTCCAGCGTCGAGACCACAACGTCGAGAGCAAACTCACGTCAAAGAAGAGTCAGCCAGCACTCACGATGGCCACTCAGTCGCCAGCAGCCTGTAACACAAGCTGGGGAAAAGGCCGCGAGTCAGATGCTTTTTGCAAACAGTACGATGGGATGGGCTCGGAGTGAGGGCTGACATGAGAAGGAAATGGTGTTTCCACTGAAGATCACGGTTGTGCAGAATCCGAGAAAGGAGATACGTGTACATCACTGGGATTAAAAACAATATTTTCCACAGATCGAAAACCTAAAACCTTAGGTTCGCTGCGCTAGCTGTGGACTCGGCTTCTATAAATGCTCCATCTAGGCGCACTATTCTGTGAGCTTGGAAGTACGTGCTAATCGCTCGTTCGCTCGTAATCCCGGAATGTAGAACGGTGCCTCATTCAATCAATCTGACCGATCGAGATCAGAGACGTGTCCACGATTGTGTGTATTATTTTTACAGCATGTGTCAGGAATGCAAAGGAATGTAGTTACCGAGTATCAGAAAGACGGCTACATTCACGCCTCGAGCTGCACTATACCCATAGCCTTGCCATAATCAGAGTATCTGCCATTGCTGAGAACATGTCTCTGCATTTCCTTATACCGAATCTGCGTACTAGATATGACTAGGCTAGGCTAGCGACGGCATAGCTACTGCCAAGTATAGTCTTTGGAGAAAAATTCCTGGATTTGCGTACACTTTGTCCACTACCAGAGCCATGAGACTTAGGAATTTGTCCTCATGCCAGAATGATCGTCGGCCTTAGGTTTCCCGAATGAAAAGAAAGCAAGCAGAATAGAATTTTTAAAGCTACAACTTTGTCCACTGATTTGACTGCTTTCCACAATGTGCCGCTGTTCATGATATAAATATTGCACCTTGCCACTCGTATCAGAACATCTGGACGGGCATTCTCCGCCAGCACCGGTACCATGCACCACCTCTACCCCTTAATAAGTCTGCTACTATACAGCTTTCGATCAGTAGTCCAGTTCTACGATGTCCGATTGCTAACCCCTATTGCGTCGTAGCTTCACGTCCTCTGAAGGTCTATGTCATAAAGCAGAAGTAAGCTTCGCTGTAGGGAGCTGACCCAAGGGATCTGATGGTGCTCCATGAACCGAGGCCCGTATAAGTAGTCAATCTCGAACGCCTCGGGGTTAAGGTCTAATCCTAACACACTTCGGTTCGGCGAAACTTGGACACTTCATTCCTTCGCTCCTGGTAAATGAGTTTGTTCACAAATCCCTCCCCAAAAATAGGCTCTTGTAAACCATTTCTCACATTTCTCAGACATTAACGCTCCTATGTCGGATACAGGTGCTTCTGCTGAGCGTCAAGGCTGTCCAAATCCTTGCCGGCAGAAAAGGAAACCCGGGCCCATGCTACGAATGTTGATAGAGACTACAGGCTCAAATTTCTGTGCATAATTTGTCGTCCTTATCGGAAGGTCCAGGAAGTCTATAACACCTATTACCTTCACGTGCGCTTGTTGGCATCAATAATTTCCGCTTCTGAGCTCGCGACTATCCATCCGTAAAGCCAGGCCACGGTGCCTAGGATTGCCAATCAGTGAGACCGGAGAAAGTGTTCTACTAAGACTGAACGCGAGGAACAATCGGCTGGCTACTCTTGCACTAGATCATGACTTAGTGCAGTGAAGTACGATGTTATCAAGCTTGTATACGCTGGTTTGGACTGTTGACTCGAACTTTTCTCAGATGTCAGGTTTTCGCTGATGAGCTCTTAGTTCGCAGAGCTGGCCATGGACGCACGTCACATTCACTACCCTTGGACATCACAGTCGCTAAAACCTCTAATGAACCCTGAAATTGCATGTCTGAAGGACTGATCAAGTCAGGCAGTGACTGGTTCTCATCATTGGAAAACTGTTCGAATATTCGATCATTCTCCAAAGTGTTCACTTACATGTCATGACTATGTAAGAATATGTTCTGACTTTCAGTTCTTCACCAAGAAGCAATTTAATGCTTTTTCTGGCGCTGGAAAGCAATACTGGAAACCTTTTACTTTGTTGAAAGATTAGGGACTCAAATGGTTCTACGTACAATCTATTCTGGTACCAAAGTGTTGTCGACTAGAGTCACTTTTTGATTATCTGCACTCTAGTATTTCTACCTTAATCACTCCGGTATGCATGAAGGTAAATGCTTTCCAACAAATCTAGCTGATCAACGTGGTTTTGTTTAACCTTACGACGAAAGGTGGAGCGATTCTGTCAAATATTTGAATAACAGCTGCGAAAATTACCTGATTCGAGGCAAGTTCGTCTATACAACCATGTAGCTAACATATGTTAAAAAATACACAATTATTCGGTACTTGAAATATGGACTTGGACTTGCATAATGCAAAGAATTCACTAAAACACGAGGAAAAAACAGGACGGAAAAAGCAGAAAAGTTTTTATTGATAAAAAAATCATAAGATATTCAAATAGAGCTTTGTCTACCCCTCCTTTACAGTGAAGAGCAAAACCTAAATCCCAATTAGGGTTTGGCCACCTGAATTAAAATCACACGTTAGTTAATATTAACAAAATCCCTCTCTGATGATGTGATAGTTTTCATTTCATTGTTTCCAACTAAACTTCTCATCTTGTCCATAGTTAAAACAATATCAATTTTTGTGCACAACATCAAATACATTATGCAATCCATAGCTTTGTCATAAGAAATTGATTATATCTTTTATTTTTTTATGAAATTAATAGAATATTAAGCAGAAAAATATTAAAAGTGTGTTGTCAAAGTAGTTTATACTTCTGTAGGCAAACACACGTTGAACATACCTGTTTTGATTCAACCATAGTATTTTATTTTCCAAATATCTATAAACATACATCTCTAATAATCTCCTGGATTTATTCACATATTTCATCTTAAATGCATACTTTAGCTGGTTTTCAGATCTGTCAATAAAATATTGATTCTTTGTCAAAATAAAAAAATCATCTACTTAAACTACTCAATTTATCTTCTTCATGTATACATATAGATCATAAATACTCCGCGAAAATCCTTGTGCTTTTATGAACTCATCAACATTTCACTTTTGATTTAACAATTTTGACTTTTTTTGACATATCTTAACTTTTGTTCTTGAAATCAATAAATTATATTATGTAGATTTATTCTTTCAAAGATCTATAAAGAGATGTTATAATCATAATCATTTGACTAAAGTGAGTGCATTAGTAGAATTGTAGCAGATTTTGCTAGAGGTAAAAAAAAATTGTTGTAATCCTAATCATTCTCTTGTGTGAAATCTATAGTCATCAATTTGATTTTGAAATTTTTACTCTCATCATCTATTAGAGTGTACTTAAGCTTGAACGTACGTTTGTTATCAATCAATATTTGAATTCTTGGAAGCTACATCAATTCTTTAATGTTTATATCTATCAACAATTGCATCGCACACTTCTTGGTAGTACTCTACTCCAGCTTATTGAGCTTCTCTATAAGAACACTACTCTTTTTCTTCCAAGATCACAATGCCATCACCATGCTCAATATCAATATTTTGATCTTCAGAAATTAATGAATCAACCCATGATAGGAGCTGTGTTAATCTGATTTGATGATAAACTAGTAAACAATTCTTGTAATATTCTATCGTTTGATGTGATTATTTGAGGTTCGTGAACAACAATCCTTGCTCTTCAGGAGATTGTATAAGAATTTTTGCTTTTATAGCGAATATACTAATTTTTCACTCTACAACATTCAGGAGTGGAAATTTGTTCTTGTCAAATAGCATAAAAAATATTTCTACTTTTTCAATGTAGCTTGCAAATTGAAAGAAAAATCTTAATGAATGTTTTAAAAATAATTTCTAGATCTCATACCTTATAATTCTTTATATGATTAGCTTATCAAATAAAATTATTCCTTTTTAAAGAAGTATTTAACTTGGTACTATATTCATTAGATACAAGTGGATGAGTTGTAAAATAAAAAAATCAACGATTATAATCAACTAACTATTTGTGAATCAATACAAAAGATCTCAAAAAAATTGATTGCACTAGAAATAAAAATATTTATCAAATATAACTCAATATTGAAAACTTTGTTTCAAATTTTTTATCTCTAACAAGACTGATTCAATATATTGCAAAAATTTTGCAATATTTTCTAATCAAGTCTTCTAGAAACAATATGCTATTGCCAAATATTTACCCTTGTGATGTTTTTAAAGACCAGTACCATATGTATGCTTTGATTTCATCCTTGGAAGGCTTGATAGGGTCACCGTTATGCTATCTTCAGTTTGGTTTCTGAACCCTTGTGCAGATTCTCGTTGTATGCTTTGATTTCATCCTTGGAAAACCTGATAGGGTCACCGTTATGCTATCTTGGGTTTGGTTTCTGAACCCTTGTGCAGATTCTCGTTGTATGACAGGTTCACTCTCTGTAGCCAATGACACTAACAAGTTGTAATGTGTTCCAAGACACGAGAATTGTCCGAAACCTTTTTGTTTTATTTTTACGGATGTTGATGATGACTAGTTCTTGTTGTGCAAATGAGATTTTCAGTCCGCCACCAGAGCTAGATTTATGGGTATTTTGCTGCCCATCACTTACAGGGTTGCTGATTTCTTATATGGCTTCACCCAGACAAGGCTTGCAAATTATATCCATCAGATGTCAAGTTCGAAATATTAGTCTTTGGATTACGAGGTCCAACTCCTCTTTATTCCCCCAAGGACTTCAAATCTCGTTCCATCGTTCAACTGTCCAGCGTATGACTGACAACCCTTACCGAAGAGTTGTATTACTCTTGCTGAGTTCTGGACTCAGTCGAATCGACGAAGATTTTATTTACTTTGACTGCACAGATCCGAAGATTGAGATTTTGAAGCTAGAAAATGGACCGATGCATCAGTACACATTGTAACAAAGACGAATTCAGGAACCGGTGCCTTCATGGAGTTAAGGGGAAACAAAAGAACATAAGTAATTTTAGTGTAATAGAAACGAATGATCTCAATGGCAAGGTCAAGATCAATTGACGAAGATACAACAGGAGGAAGGGAACGCTTTTCTGTACAGCATGTCTGAAGAAACTGATTTTAGTTTCTAGTTTTACTCCAGCCCTGGGGGCTGGAGTACCTTCACAAACGTTCATGCTTCATACGGCAGAAACGTTGAGTTCTGCCTGCGGGTAAACGATCCGAGGCAGTGGTCGTTCGATGAATAGCTTCGAGGATTGTGCTTCACGACGGACATTCTGAAGATCTCTTCTTCAACGTCGATATCTTCCTGTGGACTTAAGTACTCGGGTACGGAGAGTGTACGAGTATGAATCGGGTACGGAGAGTGTACGAGTATGAATCAGATGGGCGAGATCATGCACCGCAGAGAGGAGCGCCAGTTTCACAACTGGGCATCTCCTTTGTCCGGCACCGAACGATCAGAATTCACAAACAAAATTCACCGAACGATCATGAATGTGACCCTCACATTCAAAAAGTTATATGTGACTCTTGAAGTATCAAATTTCAAAGTTGTGTTCCAATCCTTCGAATTTCTGTCAAGGGCATAAAGAGTCACCATGAATAGGGTTATGGTGGCGATATCTTGTCTTGCCACTTCTGTTGCCACGACCGACACGTGAGGAACGCCCAAAAGGCACCGACTGGGTGGGGCTGAAGCTTTTCCTCAAAAACTGCCTGCAGGTTCTCTAGTTTCTCAAGGTCTGCCTCTTCGACCAACCTTTCCTTACCGATCACGTCGTCCAGCTCATCCGAACTCTTTCCATAAGGTCGGGACGCCACCGAAGCTCCGTCATTGCCTAGCCTATTATTATAGCGGTAGTCTCAATGCCACCAATGATCGAATCCTGATTGAAGATTCACGTATATGAGTAATCTTGTCCATAAAATATACTAGTAAAAATGTGGGATCTAGCGGGTGTAAACATGGAACTTTTTTAATGTTTGAGAATTTCAGCTTCTCCGATCGAACTCAGTATTGGCAGTTCCACCCTTAGAATATTATCTCCGTTCCATTTGTTGTCAGCTCTAAGAATTTCTTCTGCTATTCCTGAAGCAATAATTGAGAGGTTCAGTGCTCGCACTTTGAGGCGAAATACTTTTGTGATCATATGATGCGCATAGATACTGATTGCTGTCGATCCCTCCTGAGTGCACAGAAATAACATTACTTCACCTATTACACTTCATCGTAGATTAGCAATGTCTAAATGAAGAAATTCGAGCTGAATTTGTTCAAGCGATCAAATAGAGCACAGAAATTTATCTGATTCCCTATAAATATTCGGTTTCATGGACAGCGTTAATGAATAACCAATAGCACGTTCATGAAGTACTGTTGACGAGTCTAAAATGGAATCGTCAATTCTGACGATGAACAAAGACTTCAGGTCTTCATCGATGATGGGATCCACAAGGTCCGAATATCTTGCCTTCACAGTTTCAGCATGTCCACCCATATCAAGCGGCTTTAGCAAAGGGAAGAGCTTCCCCACTAAGAACCGTCCTCTATTTGATACTTTATGGATATAAGTAAGAAATTTGTAGTATTTAGCACGTCCATGGACTCGAAAGAGCATCCGGGTGATCATGGCAAGGAGCTGATCGTGCATTCATCATCTTATATCAAAAGAGGGCGGAATTGTTCTGTTCGTGAGGACAGAAAGGTGAATCAAAATTAGCATTAAGTGGATCTGAACAAGTCTTTCAGCCACCGCCTCGAAGTTCGATAGTTCTGTGAGCGAAATATCGACAGCTTCTATCAGACCAAACATCTCGCTAGCAATTCCAAGAGTCCCATCCCACAGCTCTTCACTAGTTCAGCTAGTGAGAAGCGTTATAAGCAATGAAGGTGAGGTTTGTACCTGAATTGCATCCATTGTACAGATTTTATGAAGTAGGCAGTGTAGTTATTCGAAGAAGACAACACTAGATGCTTACCTCTGAAGAATCTCTCCTACTGTTACTGCAGGACGAGAATCAGATATATGATCGTGAGATGTGAAAGTCTCCCCGGTCACTTCCGAGGAAGATACCACCACATTATTTACAGAGCCCAATTCTGACCACATTATAGGTCCATTGCAGAGAGTTTGGCCACTAGTGAGGCAACATAGCTGATAGTTGATGGAAATGGCCGATCAGTGGCACCGCTGGAGGTCTGAGGGCCACCCTTGATTTGACCTCCTAGCGCTCCAGCAAGGACGTCAATTTCCAGGCGTATGTCACACTCTGTTGAGAACCTTGAAGAGGACGTAAATGAAGATCTGTGCTCCATCCGCCTGCACAGACTAGCTGGTGAGTACAGAAATCACGCCCGTCATGCAAATCTGGTCCATCATGACTACATCGAGGAAATAATGCGAAGAAGAATCGCTGAATAAACGATGCATGTAAAGGGATGAAATATGTTTGGAGCTTCATTCCTACAAATGACTAACAGATGATTGGCTCTTTATATGCTCTTTCATGGAAGGGAAAATGAAGACTATACAACTCGTTGTCCTGTAGTTCTCACATCTAATGACTTCATGACAAGAAAACTTCTGAAACACACTACTGACTTGAGCTCACTCGCCACGGCAGCGCCGGAGATTTGCATCATAATTTTTGGACGTGACTTTCCTCTTCTACTATCACAGGCGAGTTTCTTCGCGCGACACGTGTCAGTCGCGGGACACGGGACTCGAAAAATATGAGTAGTCATCGAAAACAATGGTCGCATTTCAATAAGTAGCTGTTAGAGACGATATATAAGTAATACACGAGCTATTCAACATCAACCAAATGATGATGTATACCTAGATTGATTGTCAAGTTCAGTAGGTCTATTTGTAAGTAGAGGGTATGTTCATCTCATATCCAAAATCAACACCTAACAAACATTGCACTCAAGGGCACGTCACACAATGCCCCGATATTTGTTGCATGTTTAGATTCCATACAGCGTCATGCAAGTTTGCTTGCAAACCTCATACATGATAACTTCGCTCCACTGGGATACACAGCTTCTTGAAATACGCCTAAGAATAAGTTCCCATTGTGCTTAGTATGCTAATTTCTCTGAAGTTCCCCCATTAGCTTAGAAACATGTCAAAGAACACGCTTTAGCTACAAATACATTGATTTCTCGAGTGACAACCAGATGACATTTCAATGTAACCACAACAAACAATTCCAAATGTAGAATGAACCAAGTATATGTTCCTTTTGACCAGAATGAGTTGCAAACAATTTCAAAACTCCTGTACGAGATACATACACGTTCATTCAACTTAAAACATCACATCTACAATATATATATATATATATATATATATATATCAATCATTCATGTATGAATGTGCCAATGTTCATATGCATCTAAGTGAATTCTACAAGAGTATGTGTATTGATGATATAGATCGGTAAACTGTAACCTCATGGCTTTAGAAAATTTTGCACGTCAACGTAAACCATATGAGAAGAATGTTTCGGACTCGAATTTTACGGAGGGAGCCGGACGAAACTACAATGGTCGTATTCTGGCTCTTAAAATTCGGACAAATTCCAGAATCAAAGAGCCTGAACTTGGAGATCGTGGGGCAACGGTGTCCAGACTTGGGTTCTGTGCTATTTACCTCGACCAGGGCCTAAGTTGTCCAGGAACTTGCTGAGTTCCTCCACCTTCTCCACAACGTAACAAGGGGTGAGAACAGAAATCTGGGCGGGCTATTGTTTCGTGATCGAGCGTCGCACTTCATTCCTTTTCTAAATTTCTTGATGTTCTTTTATTTGGGGATCTTCAACTGTACGAGATATTTTCTATTAGATTTAGCCCCTAAACCAGCTTTTATTTCTTATGCACTTAGCCCCCGATCTCTTCTGAGTTAAGAGTTCATTTTATTGTAGTTCCGGAAACTGCAAGTTCAGAGGGGATGCAGAGTTCTAGTGTTATAGAAAAGTCGCAAGAGAGGAAGTGACAGGATTTGCCACGGATTTGTTTGAGTTTCCCGGCCAGCTCGTAATAAAAAGAGAAGTTCTTAATACAGTGGAGTTACTCCTCTACCGAGATCAAAGATTGCCCCAGACTTAGCAGTCCTTGAGTTCAAGGACTTCATGGGCTTCAAGGACCTCAAACTACAACGACATGACACGGACGATGCACAGCTAACGGTATTTCGGCAGCAATGTGGACTCGGACTTTTCAGCCAAGAACGAGGAAATCTCGCGATGCCTACACGAGGTCATCCGCCTCCCCAGCGCTCCATACGTCCGCGGATACATCCCATTCTTGAACTACGTCGATCTGCAACGCAATCGAAAGCGATGATAGCAGCCCGAGCGACAGTACACGACATTCTCAAGACAAAGTCTCTTGTTGGAGAATCAGAAGGGTACTGCGCACCTGACCGTCGTGTTAAGTTACTTCTTGGACATTCTTCTGGAATTCTAGAAGACAGCGCGTTTCCCCGATGAGACAATCATGGCTCTTATTCTGGCGACCTTTCTTTGGCATCATTCCAGGGGATCAATTGCAAGATCATACGATTCCAAGTTTTCCAAGTCATTGACTGATTGAACACACCGATTGAAAATTAAATCTCCGAGATTTTGTGCGGCCTCCGCGAACAGGATGTGATGAGAGAAAGAACGGAAACACGGAGTCGCAGGAGTGGCACATGGCGGAGATCATTCGCAGTCTCAATGCGCGACGCAAATTGCAAGAGGAGTTGGGCAACGTGGTCGGGGAAGTTCTTCTTGTGGAGGAATCTTTGAGGCAGTCTTTGAGGCAAGCGATTGCTCCGCCGCTCATCCCCGCACGAGTCCCGCCAAGGTCCAGGTGATGGGCTCGACGTCTGCGCCGAGCACGGAGACGTGGCGCTGTGGGACAGAAGGACCAGGTCAGCCCCAGGAGAATCCGACGTGGAAGTGAGTGACCAGCACTCCCAGCACTCCCAGCACTCCCAGCTGCCTCCCCTCCAGCGCGGGACGAAGGATGTGGCAGGGGACCACCTGGGGCTTGGTCGATATCCAGTACACGGCGGCCGTCGTTCTGCACACCTGAGACCGGGTCTTCCCGACAGGCAGAAGCCGGTCATAGAATACACGTCAGGGAGTTTCGGGTGCGCTGCTGGGCAGGATGAAGCCGTCGAAGCCCGTGCCCGAGCCCTTCAGGATTTGGACCAATAGCAGACGCTGGGAACATTGACGGGTGAAGACTCGGTATCTGATTCATCAGATACCGAGTTCGCGTGCATTCTGTGCAGTTCATAGTTTTGCGGTCTTGTGAAACTGCCAGTTTCACAAGGACACCAGTTTCAAACTGGTCTCATGTGGGGCACAAATGTCGATGAATTGCTACTGCAATTATTTAGGACATATTCTGCACTTTTTCCGTTCGTGTCCATGTTTTCTCCCCAGGGTGCTCCTGCCATGCCCATTGAAGGATTGCAAAGGACGAACGCTGTGGCCACCATTCATGTACGTAAACATATATCTGACATTTAGCCCGCCATAGAAAGAATGTCAATCACTAACGAACACTTTCCAGTAGCAACATATGTCATACTGCTGTCCTCATCCAGCAAGTCCATGCATCACAAAACAAATGCGACCATGACTCTTGAAAGTTTCAGCCAAAGTTTCATTCGTAATGATAAGAATGATATGCAAATAATGTAAAGTAATCTAACTATTATTGATGTAATTTTTATTGGCAATGGGGAAATCTCAACTTCTATGTTGTAAGGAGCTTCAAAACGATTTTGGACGATGGGTATGAGGCTTTGGCTGATTATCCATGATCAAAGCTTTGCCTGCAGATATTTCAGTAAATTGTGATTTCGGAAATTAAATACCTCTGTGGGCTTCTGTACGCGAAATTCTTCGTTTTGGTTGGACAAGTCTACTCTACATGCAAAAAACTGAACTTACTAATATACACGAAGATATCCTTCGATCACAGGAAATTTCGTGTGTGCTTGGAAGTGCCCTATGCAGAGTGGAGGTTCAAATATCAGCAATATCGGATCTTGTTAACAAAAGGGCCCACGGTAAATTTGATAACCTTCTTTCAGGTTTCCAGCAACCTGGGAGATTCTGAAGGATAAGCATTCATGATTCGAAATTCAGAAATTTACTCAGGAAGGATAATGCTTTCATCTTCTGTGCTTCAGGGTTCAAGTTTCCACAGTAATGGGCAATTTAAAGTCATGAACCAAAGAGCTCAGCCTGTTTATCTTCTTATCATGTTCCACAAGGCTCATTAACAGTGGATTTTGTAGACAGGAGTGGTCCAATGTGGATAATTTAGACTCTCAGCGACATTAAAAGCTCAAAATGTTACAGACCCTTGGTCCCATCAGATACTACTTTTTAAAATACTAGAACTCCAGCATGATGACCTTCACTAAATGCAGCACAAAGTAGGTTGGGAATTTATTATTAAATTCTTGAATGAACCACTCATGATGCTCATATCTGAATTCAGATTCTCCCTTGCGATCATTCCTTACAACTGCAATAATTTTTTTCTTTTTCTTTTTCGTCCTTGACTTACTTGGACTTGGATTACTTGAGATTGAGTAGGCAATGTCCTCCTCAGGAAATTTATGAACTTCTTTTACCAAAAATCAAACAAATGTTTGGTTTCTTTGAATAAAAGTAGCCTTCCGATGGTGGCAGGTGGAGTACAATTTTTTTTTTTATATATATATATATAATTAATATTTAGCGTCTTGATCTGTCACTAGAATCTAGAGAGTAATCATGGCTGACAAATAAGCATGAGTTCAAAGACACCATTCGACAATTTTTGTTAACAGTCCGATTCTAAAAATGGCTGAGAAAGAAGGTGCGTAGCGGAACTCAAACACATCATTTGGCATAGTGATAGACCAAAATAGCCACACGAGTGGCTATTTTGTCTATATTGGCTAGACTTTAAGTTTACTAATTTTCCACATCATTTTCAACTGCTTTTAAAATTACTGAGATATATATATTCATGATTTACTATATTACATGAGATTCATTGATCCCAATGAATAACTGCCGAAACGTTGCCGAATCTTAAAACCCTTCGAGCATACTTCACAAGCTAAGTAATCTTGATTTTTTATTTGTTTAGATGAACGATCAAAATGACCTGTCCTCCTTGAGATCCAAACGTAGTTTAAAGTCTTGCATTGGAATATAATTTTGGCCTAAGCCGAAAATCCTCCATCTATGTCATCAAAACCTCCATCGGATTCATGATCGAGCTCCTCGCCTCCCTGGCCGAACCTCGAGTAATCCGAGTACTCCTCGAGGCCCTCGTTTCTACTACCAAGCGCACGGAGAACGTCAATATCAATTCTGCAGCTAGAGGCAGTATAAATTATTTTTATATCATATCATCTGAATGGGCTATTAATAGTCTATGTTGTTTGGAAAAAAACTACAACGCTGCATCAATATAAAATTCCCATCTAAACTAATTATTACCGTAGTTTTATTTTCAATTTCACCCAAATGGATTAGGTTTGTTCTAAAAAAATCCCTGAGTTTGAACATAAAAACCTATGATTAAGCTTTATATCCAAAAATAAAAATGTGACATACATTAGCATCTTATAAAAAATGAAAAAAGGTGCAATAAGCGTCTAAGGCTAAACTCGGTGTTCGCCAAATTTTTGCCGACCGTAGAATACAGCATATCTGCAGTATGCGGAAGGAAGGTTATACTAACAGTCTCACTTTTAGTGTGTGTGATGAGTAAGTATGCTAGAAAATACATTTTTGATACGGAAGGTGGGGAGTAATTTTGCAGGATACCAATAGACTCACAGTAGGATTAGAAGACATGTGACTTCAGTTTTACTGCTTCCTTTAGCCTAAAATTCTAGGTGTGATGATTTTAAATTTCGTTTGTAATTTGAGCTAAAACACAATCTATCAAGACTTCTAACTTGAAGAAGAGTACACGAAGTAGTTTGCAATATGATCAAAGAGTACATGTCACAACTTGCTCTCATTAGCTTCAGATGTAGCACTTCTTACAAATAAGCATTTTCAATGCACTGGAGAAACTCCAAGTTCAGTCCTTTCTGAGGCTAAGAAAAGAGCACTGAACCGGGAATTTGACCAAAGTCGGAGCCTACAACGTTCCAGATTCAAGTTCTAATATGCACGGGAAGTGAGAGAGTGGGCTGACATGTAGATGGTGTTTGAAACTGGAGACAAGGAAATATCATCAACACATGCATCTAAGATCTATCAGCTTATGATCTTCAATCTAAGTTCCGCGCATTGAGACATCTGCAGCACGTAACAACACTTCTAACTCACTCGATTTTCCGCAGGCGTAGCATACCACCTCACATTAGCATGTTCTAGGGGCTTTGGAAGATCCTAAAGAATCTTGAAGCCGTAGCACCATCAAAGCATACAAGTGTTTGCTGCGAGCAATGTTGTGCCCCAAGGATCAGGCCACAGGTTGGGGAGGAATTGGGACTCGGATCTCATCATGGAAGCATGAGAAATAGGTTGGAGAGTGTTCAGGACACAAGTCAAAGCTACATGAAGAAACAATATAATTTGACAGGCAGTCAGATTTTCTGTTCCTCAGCGATATAAGCAACGTTGTGTGGAGAACATTAAAAAAAAAATCAGAAGTAACCTTTAAACAATACCTGATAATTTTCTTGTGGAGAAAAAAATAAAAAAATATATAAAGAGAACAGTTAATTATCATTCAGTTTATGTTAATTAATCTTCATCTTACAAAAATTATAATTATTTAAGAAGAGAGTTATGTGATTGATCAGAGTGAAACAAGAATGATTTAGATAAACTCTCGAAAATTAAGGGAGAGTTCGTCCATCTCATACTCTTCATATTCAAGATATCGGAGAGCATCACATTTGATGGATTTCAAGTTGAGGGGAAGAGATGGTAGGAGACATGGAGTTGAAGCCTCGAGTAGTGAATGAACGCTGCAGTGGAGGATAATTAACATAAACCAGGAATAACTAGCTGCTCCCTATATCAATCATTCACAGTACCACAAGAATTGAATGATCCTTCGGAGTTGTTCCACCTCCACATTCACGCATTATTGTGACCTGGATAATAGGCGCTGAACACTCGTTGAAACATTCTAATCTCCGATACATAAAGGGACAAAGTCCAGGTCTTGCAGCTTCCAAAAACCACAAGTAGAGTTACTGACCCTTTGTAGCTCTATGTATACGGGTCCACAGGCGGACACCTAGGTACGTGACCACTGAAAGGGGAAACACTTAAATCCAAATCTAGTTCTGGGGTTCTCACACTTCCACATTGATCCAGGCAGCCCTCCATGAACGTCCTCCCTCCATCAATGTAGTACTCACAATTTGGTCAACACTATGATGGCCACCGAATGATCCCCAAGCCGGATTCGCATGTTGTCGTTTGGGGATACGGGAGGTTGCCTCCTAGAGTGCATCGAACTCAAGTCTTTACAACGGTGAGTGGATTTGGTCACCCATCAGGGCTTCCAGGATCTGAGTAAATCGGCCATCCAGGTCAAGATATGGAGCTCAATTCAGCAAAGTCTACCTACAAAGAATGAGTACAGACCTGAGGAGATAGAAGTTCTATTTATTTTAAATTTTGTAAATTATTTATAACTGTAATATACAGTTCACTTAAATCATCAACACATGAATGTGATTCGAAGTTATAGATCTTCAACATTTTGTGAATCACATTCATATATTGATAATATATGGTTGATATGGTTATCACAATTTGATATGGTTGCATCAATGACTCCGCTCATCTTGTTCATCTTTTTTTTTTAAACTGATTATAAATACAACTTGTCTGAAAATAATAAAAACAAGATTCGAAACACGTCAAAATCTTAAAATTTTGACGTGTCTTGAATTTTTTAACTCGTATTAGTCTAATATAATAGTGAAACAAATAAATTTAATAAAATTACAATAATCTTAGTGATGCTTGAACCGGTCTTTATTTCTTTCTTGTAACTTGTAATCTTTCACATAGGATGATTTAAAAAAAAGCTAAACGGTCAATGTTATTACATTTAAGGATTTAAAAAATCACGTGATCGAGTTCTGTGGTTGTCTAGAGGGAGTTTTTAAAAAACCTATGAGCAAGTGTTTGGTATCGATAATAAGGGTGAAAGTACAAGTTATTGTTTACTTAAGACGAAACTACATAGTTAGAATGAAACTCGTAACACTCAGAAGTAACAAAATCTTCGTACCTTGTACGTTGTACATGCTCAATGCATTGTACAGAAAGATACTCACAAGCGCCTTTCTTAATGCGCTCAAATCAAATTATCTGAATTCCAATGCACTCTTTCAAAGTCAATGCACTCTCGAGTGATAGAGTCTGAGATAAATGAGTGTGGACCACTTAATACAGTTGAAGTGTATATTATAGCCACTTTACCTTTGTTGATATTCATAGTTTCGAGAAAAATCCTCTCATAACGCATATATTCATTGGACAAAGAGTAAACAAAGCCCTCTTAGACGAATGAAAGTGAGGGATATGCTCCGAAAACTTCGTTCAGGAGACACGAAAGTCAAAGATATCATGCCAAGGTGACTCAAGTGGATGATGTTTTCTGATATTGAGCGTGGTGGCTCCTGCTGCTTGGCATGAGCTCGAGCCTGAGCCACAATGAACTCATCCCAGGAGGCGAGAAACGACAAGAAGAATCACGAAGATGCGCGGAAGGAATGTCTGGCCGAGAATCTGTTAAAAGTCAACACAGTACAATATACCACCAATTTCTCCGTGTACAGAGATACCATCTGTACCTGGCAACGCGTAGCCCGATGCTGGATACAAGCTGACATATCGTGTGAAGCGGTCTGTAGACTTCATTACCTGGATGTTGTCGGTAGGATGGACTTCCATAACCGATCGAGAAGAGACACTGGAGTTTCCAAAAGTTTACTGAATCATTTTGAGGATGTGCCTCGAATTTCAACTCTCCTCTGGAACTATCTATTTGTATCGATCACTGAATAATCTCCGGGTCGTCCTGCGGATCCGACGTTTCGTGTGAGATATGGAATATGATATTTGTCCCTTCCTTGCGGCACACTTGGGCTTTTCGTTCCACGAAGGAACCCTCCGATCCAAACTCAATGCGGACCGTGGAGCGTCACGAAGAAGTTCCCTCCTTTCGATGCAGTACAAATTCGAGATTCATGTGCACACTCGAGGTCTAGATATCAGCCGACCGATCAGTCTTCATTGTCATCTCAGTGACAGAATGTGCGTTGCAAGAAAATAAAATTTAGATTCTGTTGACAATCTCTGACGTATCAGCAGGTGCGTACGCACCTGCTGTAACGCTGCGAGCTGCACTCTGAAAGCTGCTGAATCGGTCGGAATTCGGATGATTTCATAAACACACAAAAAAAAGTCTACGGCGTTGTCATTTGTGAGCAACGAGCTTCATCTAGTAAAATCAACTTCTGGTTCGTGTTTGAATCGACGAAGGCGGCGGGCTACGAGAAGACTAGAGGTGCCGGCCTGCATGTAAAAAAATTGGCCATGTCCTCGACGAATACAGTTGACCTCTATCACGGGCAGACTGCATGGAACACAGCTCAATCTCCCGTCTATTCTCATTTCAACGCTGACTTAGTTGAAGCGGCGAAGAGGCATATTCCGCAGACTGCATGGAACACAGCTCAATCTCCCGTCTGGTGTCATATCAACATTGACTTAGTTGAAGCGGCGAAGAGGCAGCTTCGGTTCCTCGAGGTTGTAGACCGGACTGCGGCACTCCAACAACCTGAACTTTTGACATGTGCAGTGTACAGGTAGGCGAATTGTTTTACTAGCACTTCAGGTTGATGTGGTGGAATTCGAGTTTGCTCGCTCGGTTTTAAGGCCAATGTCACATCTTGTGTTTCGACTGAAGATTGTGCACTGTCTGTCGCTGTAGGTACTGGAACTACTGGCTGCCACTGGCATCGAAGTTCCAGGCCTATGGATTCCCCGGCAAGTATTACGGGACGACCGGCGCTTGCTTGTTGCCGCCGTTGGATTGCGCATGGATCTGGCATTGCCACAAGCTCAGCCCGGTACGACATCTCTCGAACTCGAATTGCAAACTGACGAAGATCTTCCTTCAGTGCAATCAATGTCCATGCTCTGGGAATTTCAGGATCTCATTTCTAATTCTTTCAATGATTGCAGGTGCGGTACGCAAAGGACTGCAGAACGATTTTTGGGAAGGTCATCGACATCAGAACCGTCCCCGATGCATACTCCACGGAGGCCGACTCACAACAAGCTTCGGCGGAATTTTGGAACACTGAGTACCCGGGCGAGCAATACCATTTGATTCTGCCCTACGAGGAAGGCCTAAGTGATGAATATAAAAAAGTCCTTGAAATCCAGTGTGCTAAGCTCAGGCCTTTATCTCCCATGCAGTCATACGACCTCGTCGCCGCAGCTGAAAGACAGCGACCTTTCTTCTTTCAGGTGCGTGTGCGACACACATCACCATTCTCTTCGATGATTATAATGTTACCTTCCTTTTGCCCCATGAAAATTTAAGTAATGGCCAGCAGGACCCAAATTCTGCAAGATTTAGACTGAGCGTCCCTTGAAGAATCCTGTCCCCCTTGATTCTCGTGTCGAATGGCCTCAGGAAGTTCTAGGCCCTTGAAGACGTGTGTTCCATGACCTTCATCGTGCTCACAGATTCATTCTCTTCCAAAGACTCGTCTAATTGTGAAGCCTGAGGTATATGGAATTAGAATGAACGATCGACCGAATCGACTGCGGAGTTGGCTGGATTGCTCGGGAAGTCTTGACTGACTTCGTTGGTCACAAATCTTGGATCGGTTGTGGTTTTCAAGGTTCAAAGGAGCTGGTTCAAGGACGATGAATTCCTGCAAGACGGCGTCCGAAGATATAGAGGATACCTTTACATGATCCAACAAGCTTTGCAGTCGAGGAAAGAAAACGATCCTCCAGTTTTCCTGGTTCCGACGTACGACATCGACCTCATATGGCACACTCACCAGCTGCACCCGAGCGCATACGCTCGAGACACAACGAGTCTGATCGGCAGAATCCTGGACCATGATGACACCGACACCGATCGAGGAGCGGGCAAGAAGCTTAACAATGGCTATCTCGACTCATGCAACAGGTGGTGGGCTACTTTCGGGTTCGTGTACGAGCGAGCGGGAGCGATGCACAGGGGACCCGATCCACCGATGAGGGGTGCTCCTGCTAAATCCACGACGACGGACGGTTGGGCTATGACAAGGGATAGGACAATTTTAGAGAACACGAAATATGGAAGGTGGAATTCTTCTTACTATGACAGTCTTATGAAGACTGATGCTGAACAGACACGGGCCGAGAACGCGAGATCGACCTGCCAGGTGGGAGTCCAGGCTCTTGCTACCGACATTGAGACCTTTCATTTCATTAACTGCATTCAAAATTGGTCGAGAATTGATTCATGGATCCGAACAGTAAAGGTCAGCTATAATTCCAAGGTTCGAAAGGTTGTGTGCTCGAGGATGGATCCGATTACTGATTATTGCTATAACTGTTTGCCAAATCGTCAGCCATTTAGGCTGAATTGGGCATTGGTGACGAAGACTGTTGGTTGCACGCACTCACTACTTACCTCATGCTTAGCTCGCCGTGCGCTGCAGTAGACGAAGTTATAACAACTAATTAATTTGCGTCATTGATTGAGATTTCACTGAACTAAAAGATGGCTACGTTTGTAGGTGCACCTGGTGATTTTGAGCGCTAAAAATCTCCCTGAACCGCCGGAACACCATAAATGGACATTCCAGGTTCGGGTGACCGCCTTGGAGAAATGCCCGTCCTTGAGCGTCCACACAGAAAAAAAGGAAGCTTCTGACAAGAATGAAGTGGAGTGGAATCATGGCATTGCGATGGAAGCTGAACAGGGAACGAAAGGTTTGCAGCTCGAGCTACTGCGCATAATCTCGGTGAAACGCCAGCAAGGCAAAACGAAGGCTGGATGTTTCTTTCGGGGTTCGAGAAAGAAATCTCAAGTGGGTGCAAGCACATACTTGAACTCGCAACCAATTGTCACGAGCGTGGGCACGGTTTGCATCTATTGGGCTGAAGTCGATATTCATGGGTCGAAAAGGATATCCAAATCTCTCGACATTTCAAATGCTGAAATTGAGTTTTGCATATCTGCAACAAAATTTCTGCCGGCACCGAAATTGTTCCGCGCACTGCATTCGCCTGTGACGGACGACAACCACAACAAGGTATCTCTATCTATTGAAAAAGGTGCTGTTCCTCAGCAAGGACGTTGGACGACGAAGACAGTAGTGAATCACAATGGCAAGCCCATCTACAAAATTCGACAGAGGTTCGTGACTCGGCATATCTGACTACTGCTTCTAGTCAGAGTCCTTACAATGTTCGCTTTGAAGCTGCAACTTGAATCTTCTTGCACGCTGTTGATGCCCACCCTCTTGCTCTGACGACTTCTCTCAGGCTTTCAGATACTGATTGATTCTGTTGCCCCTGGTACATTCTTGAATTCTTACGCAGTTTAGAAAAGGGTCTCCTGACCCGGAAGGCTTCCTCGGTAGGATGTGAAGAAAAATCCCATATATTCGTACATGAAGTAGTAGAAGATCCGAATGCAGGTAAGGAGCTGATTTGACACTGAGCTTTGTAAACACCCACTGCAGACCATTCTAGAATAAGGATTACAACAGAGGTTGGAGGAATTCCATTCACTCTGATACAGCAGGCTTTAGGGTTTATATAGGAATGCACGATATAGGGTCATGACTTCACACATTCATCTTGCCTATCCCGCGTTGGAGCTCAATGGCATTCCAAGCTCACAAAGTTTATTGGTCCGTGGTGGTTAGGTAAACAACCATCTTGGCCCAGAATGGATGACACAGAAGCAGGTAGAGGCCTGGCCGAATGCCGCCTTCTCGTAACGGAGTACCACAAACGGAACAAGGATATACGAGAGTGGAATCTCTTCAATGACGGAGCGATTCTGACTGTGTATAAGCCCTCGAAAACAACGAAGGATGTAACCTGTGAGCTATACGGTCTATTAGGTCCAAACCGGGTAAGAAGCTTGGTGCACTTCAAACTCCAAGTCTAATCCAAGTGATTCATTTCATCTCGAACCGCATGTAATTCTCAGATGCTTAGATTTGTTCTAGCCACCTACGTCACAATCACTCTGATATGAAGAGGAATGTCGATAGATGCGTTTTCTTCCTTGCCTCCGCTAATTGTACATGGTTTGCTTTGTTACGGTGGTTTTAGGTGAGGTTACTCCCAGGCAGGAGACTGGAGTACGCTGTCGCCAATGACGTATCTACGAACAGGTATCTAACTCTCATGCGATATACACCGGAGGCTCCCACGGGCACAGCCACAGCTCTTCTGAACGTGACCAAAGCTTGCTTCGAGGTAAGAAGTGTAAGATGAATCGTTTTATGAGTCTGGAACATGGACGTAAATACATTGTTTCTACTTACACCGCAGTGTTTTACCTCAATTGGAATTGACCTCTAGCTGCCCTGGCTTCAGTTTCAAGACAGTATGCGAAATATCCATTCCTAGACCACATTTCCTTCATACCTGTTCGAAGAAGCTTCCTATCCACTTCATCATTCGTATCAAATTTCCTCTGATACTCCAGGTTAAGCCGGAAGAAAGCACAATATTGGTGCTTCTGATTTTTTCTGCGGTGACCATGTCCTTAAAAGAGTTTGGAACTCCTCTCAAGAAGAGCGCAGATTGGAGTGTCAAGAAGAGCTACAAAAGTCTACTCCGTGGAAAATCCGACGGTGAATTAGGTGAGCAAGTCTCGTCTCAGCAGGCAGAAATTACTCACAAAATTTGTTACCTTCGTCTTCTTCTTGTGTATCAATGAACTTCAATTGAACGTAAAACTTTCAACCCCCTTGCTTCCAACTATTATACAGAAGTTTCTCTTTTCGAACCTGAAAACCAAGACTCTTTGAAGCGCAGTTAAGGCGTTCGACTCTAGTACGCCTATCTTAGGCAGATGATGCGAGCTGGTCCAGACTCCAAGCAGACAGCAGTCTCACTTTTCTAACTTAGACCATGAATTTTTGTTGGATTGCAGGAGCGGTCAAGCTGAAAAAGAATCAGTTCTCTCCACAGTTTAATCATCCTGATCCATCGGATGAGGAGCCCGAGAAGAAAAATAGTACTCTGTACATCCCTTGGGACGAAATCAGCGTAAGTTTTAACAACGACCAAGGCCTGGCCGGTGCCCAGTGCGAGCCCGCAGCATGTGCGGGCACAGCTTGTGGGGGGAACGAGGTTGCTTCATCCGGATGGTCTGGCGACAGTGGTGGTGGTGATGGGGGTGGAGATAGTGGTGATGGCGATGGCGGAGGCTGTGGTGGAGGCGGAGGCTGTGGAGGATGTGGTGGCTGTGGCTAGACAGAATCAAGTTCATGAAGAGTAGATTCACGAACTTGTTACCCTCTGGCTGCTTCTGCTGCTGTATTGCTCTGTACATTCTGAAATGCTTTGCATACATTGGTTTAGGTGATCGATCGTTTTGGGAATTTCTTGTCACTTCAAGATTTTACGGAGAAAGTTTCCAGATGTTATGGTTCCTACCCAATGATGCTAATAGTTGCGTACTTTTGGATTGTAGCAGCAGATCCACTGTAATTTTTGTTGCGCATATATATCATGCAGCAAAAGCTATGTCGTATTTAACATTTGAAACAATGAGAAGTGTTAATCTCTGTTCATCATCGAACAGCTTATCTTAGCTGTTCCGTTATAGAAACCAGTTACCTGTGTAGCCTCTCTGAATGTAAGTCTGTTCACTTAGATTCAGCCAGTGAGTACGTTCATCAGCATGTTGAATTGTCGAAGATGCCTGTAAGATAGATACTGCAAAGAGTGGAACACTTAGACTCACCGTTTGCGGTTAACAGATGGGAATGATTACATATGGCTGGTGATCACACTTGGCTGTATTTGCACTGCTCAACTCTTTCTGTTGAAAATTTTCTCTCGTAGTTCAATTTTTTGGACACAAATTATTGCATTGTGTATTTTATGTTGCGTACAAGCTTGGCCAGACTTCATTATTAGCAGAAAATCTCGATTTCAATCCTTCGTGTGGAACTTAGCGTTTATTTCCGAGGCAGGAACAGGAACAGGAACCACTGGCTACCTTAAGCCAAAAATTTCAGTTCAACGATCTCTTGATTTCCACAGGGAGACCCGTGCTTCCTCAAACGGTGCCACCGTTGAATTGAGATCTTCTATGTCATCGCCGCAAGCTCAAGTGATGCAAGCAAGGACGCAAGCAAGTGATGTCCTCACATCATCCAGATACGTCGCAATGTTGCACAGCATATTTTTTTACAACCCCCACTTGAGAATAAGTGGGGGTTCTCAATGTATTTATTTCAGATGAGATCAATTGCATTATGTGTTAAATCTTTCACTTCTCGCCTCTAAGTAAGGAAGACAAGATACTGTAAGGTTATAGCCATGACATCAACTCCAAGGGAAGAATTGATTCCGTCTGATTCAAAAAGAGCTTCGTCAGATACTCGGGAGAGCAATCACATGTAGTCCAGCCTTTGAAGATGGTACCAGCTCAGTGACAAGAGCATGAGCACAATGTGCATCCTTTGGTCCCTTCTTGATCTTTAATCTTCCGATCCATTCCATTCGAGCACCAAAGCGAACTATTCAGCACTGAATTCGAATTTTCAGTTTTCGAACTGTGACACCATCTGATCCTCCGACTTGCTGAAAACAAGTCTCACCAGTCAGGACGCTAGACTGCTAAGACGCCTGTGAATCTCAACGGATCACATACTTACATAATCAAAACTAGGTATGTTATTCACTTCACTGAGTCTGGTATCTGAAGCAGATCAAACACAAGTGGAACCTGCATTGAAGTATGAAAACAAACCTTTGAAAAGATTTGAAGCAACATTTGGTGGCGATTGCTAAGGAGGTGCATGTTTTACATATCACGATGACAGCACTAATCAAGAAGATCTTTGGTCAACAGCTCATTAGTTTGCAGACTTAGACGTATAGGTTGCAGGCTGCAACTCTTGAAATCTATTTTGTTATATATTTATAAACGTAGAATAAGTCTACGGGATCTTCAGTTTGTGCGATTGCAAAAGAGTAACCGAAGATTGTAAATATAGTAATTTAAAGCTTAAGTTAACCAGTCTTCTTACAATTTGATGCCTTGAGTGGATTTGATCCCCAGGAAGAGTGCAAGTTTCTCAATGCTGAGGATGCAACTGGACAAAGTCCAACGGTAAAGGACAAGCGATATCTTCGAATGACCATATTTCTTGTTAAAAGCTGAAAGTGCTGTTCTTTGACATTCGATGGAGCTATTTAGAATCGTAGCGAGATGAGAACGAGAGAATTATTCTACACTGACGCGTCTCTCACCATCCCCCATAACTCACAAATACTCTTGTCCTGGATGGATGTCGTAAGCAGCAACTTTGATCGCCAGAACCAAAAATGGGACCCCCCTATTGCTGCACCTGGGTGCAAACGAAAGATTCTTTCAACAAAGCTTCAAGGGGCTTCATGGTAACGAGATCAGATTCTTGCACCAAGCGTCCCCGTCCGGCCAAAGAATCTAAGTCCTTCTGAAATTTTTCCAGTACATCTGTATTGCTCATGATCTCTGTACAAGTCCAGACGAGCTTAGTTGCCCCGTTGTATGTACTGGCGACTATTAAACCCTGTCAATCAGACATGGAATTACGTGTGAGGCTAAGAAAGAACGAACTACTCCACGTCCTTGTAAGACCCGAAGGGACCATGGGACACAAATGGCAAAATGTCAGTACAGCATCAAAACACCAATAGCAACAATCCTAGTGAATAGTACTACTTGTATCAGCTCTAGCTTTCACCATACTACGAATAAAAGTACTTGATCTACACTGATTGTCTTTATACAGAGAGGTCACAAGTCTTTCGGACTGATTGCTGTTCGTAATGGTACTGAGAATTCTGAGCATCAGAATCATCATCCTGAGCTTCCTTGGCTTAGAACAATCACATTACGTTTTGACCTAGCAGAAGGAATGAAGCAGTATCGTTCAATGACAGTTATGGCATACATGTACGTTGGCTACTACGTAAGTTATGCAGGTCTAGAGTCACTAGATTGGTTATCGGTTATCGGCCAGCTTGTTTTCATCGTTGGTTTCTTGCAGTGACGAGAGGATGTCCACTAAGTCTGGATCTTTGGTGGTCAATGATCCGTCAATACGGTTTCATTCACTGCCTATGACGATAACAGTCGATAATTTATTTTTGGGGTCAATATATTTCGGATCACCTCATTTGGAGCTACCAGAACTACAACCGTAGTTAAACGGAACACCTTACTTGCCATTGACAAACTTTGGAATTCTGCTTTTTGTATATTCTTGTCCGTCCAAGGGGCGGCTTGGGCACACATCTGGACTCGTGTGGTTTGGATACGAGGCTAGATTTCTTTCATCTTTAACCGTATCGAACATTCCACAGCAACAGAAAGCACCTCCCACGGACAGAGTGTGCTTCTCTTTGGCGATACTTCAAGAAACAGGTGTAAGAAGACTGGCGTGATAGTAAACTTTATGTTAATTATGTACAAGTACTCCAAACACACGAGTGGGGTCCATAAATACTGTCAAAGCCTCGAGGCTCAACTTTTCTCCAACCTCAAATCTAAATAGGTTGTGGATCCTCGGTCAAACACACAGATGAGGCCGAAGAGCTTCAGTTCTGTCTGCAGATGGATTGTCGATGGACAGGCCCACACCAAGATTATCACTCTAGCCACATTATATTGATTAGTGTCACTGATATAGACTTTACTGCAGCACTCGTGTGTCAAACAGAAGAGCACATGCCACGACTCATGCAAATGAGAACTTCGTGATCTGAAAGAAAACAGAATACTACTGACTTCTGTACACCTAAACACTGATCACATGCCTCTCGGAGCTACAGCAAATTCACTTTGTCCAATTATTCACCACGTCAGAAGGAGACCTGGAACTCTGAGCAAACGTGCAATGAACTTCTCGGGTGCATACTTTCCTGGAGATACTGCATGTGTTTCTTTTGTTTCACCTGCATTTGCCCGGTGTCAATGCTAAGACCAAATCCCTTAACAACGACATGGACAAACTGTATCACAGACCTGGAACATCTGACAGATCGCATTTGTCCCTGGAGAACCCTTTGATTTTTAATGGATAACCCAAGCTTCGACATCTGCATTTGGATCGTTGGACGATGGAACCAGCAAACCCACAAGCTAACCGGTTTTCCTTTTAACAAAAGCTCTTCTCTGGGTCCAGTATTTCAAATTAGTCCTGGGAACAAAATTTTATTAAATTGCTACATAAATTGAAGTTTCTACTAGGTGCAGGAAAAATGTGATCATTTCCAAGTACATCAGTTTTTAGTTATATCAGGGAAACTAAGTCTTGATACATTATATTTTCAAAGGCCTTTTGAGCTTAAATAACTGCGTTCTGATTAAAGGCTTGCTCAATGTTTGTGCAATGCAACACAATAAGAAATCTAGAGTTTGTTCTCCCTTTCGATGCTAAGGAAGGATACACGTGTCTTGAGACGAATTGTACTTTCCGACCTAAAAGACATTCTAAATCGCTTATGTAAGGTAATTAAATATGAATAAAAAACAAGTGCCGGCAGTCTATGGGATGGGTCGTGTGAAGATTTATACCAAAAACTGAAAGGATAAGACACGTTCTCAAAAAGGGTCCGGAATCCAATGTCTCAATAAGGTCATCCGACGCTTCGAAACGTGACCATTCAACCTGACTCCTTTCTTCTGGAGGGATTTATATATCTTCTTGTACCTGGCTTTATACTCATTCCCGACCGACAGTCACAATTGTCACGTGTTACAAGTCGTACTTGTCTCTCCATATCTATTCAGCCAACTATCCTTGATACTAAATTCTATCATTGAAGCCAAGCACGGGAAACACCCCCGGCCTTTTGAACACTTGGTGACACTTTCACTTGCACGTCCATGCAAGACTACAAGAGAATCACCGAGTGAAGATTTGGAACAGAAGTGGAATGACCTCCAAAATCACCAATACAACAAGTGCAGGAATCCAGCACGGACACCTCGCTGTCCAGATTGGCGTGTAAGGAACATCTTACAAACCTTGGATCTAGGACTTACGTTGGATCTGCGACCACCTACTGTACATTGGTCTAGCGGTGTCTTGAGGAAAGAAGGACCAGGATGTTAGGAAGGTGGAGTACTTGAGAAGGAAATAGAGGAAGTTGGATGTGCTTTTTATTCAGGATTCATTTTCTACTCACTAGATGTAATCAACGAGAAACTCAGATTCTGCTGACCTTGCAATAAATGTTGGAAGAGTTATAACCAGTCGCTTCTACGAACACTGTTGGAGGTGTCTTGAAGGTTCCGCCATTAATGTAACAGGGAAGACCGAAAGACGTGATCCTTCTTCTCGGGAACTGAAGCATCAGCGTAGATGTGGCGGTTCTGTTCCAAACTTTTTAAGATCCCCACATTCGTTTCAATGTTCAGTGCTTGTCTGACTCCAATTTACACCAGTGAGAAACATGCTCATCCTGGAGATTTTGGAGGCAGCCTTCACGACTTTTTGGATTCAATGTACCTTAGCAGAATCCTCTGTATTGGCAACATTCCATGGTTGCTACTTTGATCAGTTTCTAAGCATCACCTTTTTGGAACAACAGCTTCTTCCCCTTCCAGCTTCTCAGATCACCTCATTTAGAATCCAGACGAGCAGATGGACCTCGTGGACTTCCAGAGGGCTTCAATAGCGTTTGGCATCTTCCGGCAAGCCGGTGAAACAATCCTAGTCTCCTGCGTGGACAACTTCTTGGCTTCTTGAATATAGCTTTCATTCATTCACAACTGGTCGAAAAGCAAGCTCTCTTAGTTTCGGTACGAGATATGCTGGTGATTGAGCTGCGTTGAAAAGCGCGTATTTATACGGGGGTTGGAAGATTTTTGTTTTTACATCTGCTGTCTATACCGCCCTTACTCTGTAATCGGAGGTGTTCGCATCAGACAGTACAATGAATTAGAAGATCGGACTTGCAGATGCGAATCGAACCAAAAGAAGTCATCCACGTGATATCAGAGATGTTACAATCGCCCAGTTCTTGAATTGATACAGATGGAAAAGTGGAGAAAGAGTAATACAGAAGTGTACTGCCATTGAATATCAGTCACCAGAAGCTTGGGAGCCTGACATTACGCATAAATGAGAAGTGGAGGAGTAGAAGAGAGCCAAAACGATCATTCATCAATCATGAGCATCCTGAAGAATGCTAGTCTTAAAGGAAGGTTCCAATCTGGTCTCATGGCACCTTTATCACTACCAACGGGATTTATTGCTCCCAGTAGATTCTTATCTCTTTTCTTTCTTTTCTCGAGTACTTTTACGAGCCTATTTACATTTCAGAGTCTCCTCAGCCGCATCACTTCAACTGATCGAGTCACCAAATGGGAGCTGATTTCCTAAAGTGGATTGCCTTTTCAATCCAACAACAAATAGAGTATACATCAATTTTGCAGCCAACCGGAGCTCTAATCTTGGAGATCCCGTCTTCCCAAAAGGCGGTCTCCGAGGCTAGGTGTATGAGTGGAAGCCCAGAAGTTCTCGTACCACTTATGATAAGAGTTCGGCACAGGCGAATTGACAAGTCGGGCTACACATCAGAATCCGAGCACAGAATACATACACTCAGTGTCCACATAGATGAGAGGAGCCGAATTCATGGCATGAACAGAGGGAGGTACATCGGTCGATGCTTCAAGGGACTAGGAGCAGGGGAACTATGTACACAATAAGAGAGTTTCATAGCATTCCAAAGGATGAACATTTTAAACCATTGTGGAATGGATCATGCCTTCATGCTGCAGGGCTTGCGTGTCATTCTCCTCCGATCCAAACCAGAATTCCTCTGGACGCTCTTCGTCCACAACCTCGAGCTCGAACAACCGCTTGCACTTGCGGTACAAGACTACGGCCAGGAACGAGAGCGGGACGGCAGCCGCCACCAAGAGATACCAAGGCATTTGCCAGAGCACCTCAATTCCGAATTGCAGGACCGAAGTCATCGCAAAGCCACCCCAGTACATCACGACGCAGAAGTCGAAGGTTAAGAGCACGAGGGCCACCAGGCCCAGCTCCAGGAGACCATACGACACAAGCATCTGCAATGTCAGAGGGAGTGGGTCGTAAAATCCGGCCATAAACTCCAATTGTTCCAAATGTGGGTACTTGAGGTAGACGAGATTGGCAATGGCAGACATGAGGAGGGGAAAGGCGACGCTGCTCAGGGCGATGGATGTGCCGACCACATTATCTTCGTAAGTTTGTTCATCGGATGGAACGTAGTTGATCACCTTGATGAAGACGAATGTGCAGGGAACCAAGAGTACCAAGGCGAGGAACAACAAGACCAGGCAGAACACGGCGACGACGACGAGCCCTGCCATTAACATCACCGTCCAGTACGCCGTGTCTGCCACTCCCAGCACGGGAGCCCGGATCAGTGGATGCAGCACGACGGATGAGGATTCCAAGTGGAACCGGGCCGATTTGATCAGGCTATGGAACTCCGCCAAAGTTTGATGTGTGACAGCCAATGCGTTCTGTCCTTTGGACATTCTGACCTTTATGACCTCCATCGAGCAAAACCGACCTGTAGATCACAGCTTTATGCAGAGCTATGAAATTCAGTAAGACGGTCAATTTCAAGATGAGCCTCCACTGGAAGGCCTCATTTTACTGGCTCCACTAAATGGAAATTTTGTGGCGGTGAGCATAAACTTTCAACAATTGATCAGCCGCAGCTCAAGGGATCTGCAATCCTCCTCGTTATACTCGTAATCTTCTGTCAACAAACTATCTCATCTCGTCTGCACAGAGTACTCATGGCATCGATCCGCTCAAGCACATCAGTCTTCCAATCTCCGCGTGCATTTAATTGTTAACGCTACAAAGTAAATTCTGGAGACTCCAAGCCCTGGGCGCAGCGTAGCCGAAAAACTAGCATGTGCTTGATCGAAGGACATCTCAGGATCGAATTGTTCTCCATGTCAAAACGACAGGATTTGATTGATGAGTGGATAAATTGATGGATCTTAGCACTCCAGATCATTCAGCAAAACCATATTCTCTGCAGCAGTGGTAGTAGTAAGTAGCCACCAGCACTCGTACCTATTGTAAGGTCGGAAAAAACTGGTCACGTCGACGAATTACAAGGTTGAATCCCGCTCGACAGGATGTGCACCATCCAGAATCTCCTAGCTGACCTTGGACCCCAAATTGCTGAATCTTGTCGGATTTCAAATGCGGCTATCCCTTCTGCGTTGCAATGTGCGGAAATATTGTCAGCCCGATCTACTGCGTTCAAGCTCTAATTTGCCCTACTTCAACATGACAGATCCATTTCAGATCCTCGATCCAGAATGGGGGAGTGGGTGCTCGCTCGTCCACCGAAACCAGCTCCCCAGCCGGCCTAGCTCCTTCCGACTAGACCAACTCAGAGCAGCACGGCCTCGGACGGGGATTTGGACTGATTCCACTGACCAGGTAGTGCTACTACTACTAATTGCTCGCGGAAACCTAAACTCCCGCTCACTCCGCCTGGCTTGCAGGCCATGACCAGGCTCGCTAGCAGAACTTCCTCGCTCTGCGTATCTGGGAATTAAAAAGTCCAACGAACACACGCCATCCCAAAGGTCGAACCTTCCCGACCTCAGTCTTCTTCCCCTCGTTGACTGAATGCCTCTTCGCATCCTTATGCCATTAATGGAGAATTCATTGCAGGCCGACTCCTGGCGGATATCTGAGATTAGAAAGCAGGTGTGTAAAGCAGGTGAAGATGTGGTGACGCTTGGATAAGCCATTCGTTGTTATCTGAATGCTCATTTAGAAGGGAAATGCGGAGGAAGTAGTCAATTGTGAGCTTCGTGATGAGTATCTCGTGAAATAGGCATCTGCACGAGGAGTTCTTTTTCGGTGAGTCCGGATTCCAGCGTGTCCGAGTCCTCTGTTTTGCGTTTGACGACAGGAGATTTATCCTGCAATTTAAAATTCTGATCAGAGGTCACAGGTTCAGGGCTTTTAGCCTCTCGTCCTAAGTTGGATAGGTTTGTGGAGATGAGCGATCAGGAGGAGGCGTCAAAGAGAATCCATGACCTCTTTGGATCCCACGAACTCTTCGGAAGTCATCTCATTAAGAAGCAGAAACAGAAAAGGCTCATGCGAGGGTTCATCAATCTCTACCAGTCTTCCCGGCATTCGGTCTTGATCAACACTCCATCGTCGTTCATGCTGATGCTGTGATCACGAATCTCGCTCGAGCTGTGAGCCCCTCAACGCTCAAGCTGGATCGCGCTGAAGTACTTTAGCATTCCTCCTCCTCCTCCTTGCCAAATAATTCTCCTGCTCACAGCCAAATCGTGTGTTCACAGAGCGAGAACAACTTGACGCTTCGTGACGCAACGTGATGACTAGCTTCCAGATACCAGTGTTCTGTGGGAGGGAGTCGTAGCTTAATGTGTGTTATGTAATCCACCGAATTAACTCAGATTTTGCAAGTGCGGCGTTTCCTCCCTCACCTGGACCTGAACGGCAATATGTGGGAAAATCCTGAACTGAATATCGCCTGCTGCCTGAGACCCATGAGATACTACCACCTTATCGTGTTCTTCGAATCATTAGCCGAAGCGACAGCAGAGCAGAGAAGACGCTGGTCATGGTGGAGTGCACGTTCAGTGACTGATTTTATCGATCCGCCGCACATCGTGGAAGGGCTTTTCAGAATCCAGAATCCAAGCTCGTGGTGCGTATTCAACACACATACAACTAAAAAAATATATCTGATGTATCTTCATCCACTTGATAGGTGAGATATATACCGTCGACTTCGGTCGAATCAAATCCGCTGAATCGATAACAGGTCATAGATGCGATAGAATGAGTATCTTAAGGCGATGAATCGTTCTTAAAATCCAGGACTCAGAAACTGAGACTGTCTAGAGGCAGTAGCAGGTTTTCGAAAACTTCTGTGTCTCTTTTCTTCATCTACATTTCAGTCTCAGCTGAATCTACCCTCGTCTTTTCACGGAGAAGATGACAAATAGCATTGTCGTCAGCATGCGGAAGAATTTGCTGGTTATTTGAATGACAGGCAGTCTCATCAGCTCGGCCAAGCACGTCAATTGCAAGACTCAGCGATGCTGGCGAAAGTGGAGGAAGAACTAGCAAAGCAGACAAGGAAGATGACGAAGTTGTAAATAATTAGTTTACTTCAATAACCACCAACCTACAGCAACAGCAATTCGCTGATTACTTTAATTATCAGAACTCTTTCTTCATCGTTGACACTAATGGCTTTTGAAATCTTGGCTGAGTATGCCTCATATTCCCTTTAAGGGTGGACATATATATAAGGAGCCCAAATTCTTCGTTTCCATGGTTTATAGAGATGTGCCCTGCATGTGTGGATATGATGCTTCAAACGTGTGTGTTATCTGTATTGTAATGTTTTGTCAAAATAGAAGCTACTTAAAACATGATTTTTTCCATTTAGGGACATCTTCTCCTCTCGAAACACACAAACTTTGTGAGTGTTTCCCGTTGGAGTAAATGAAATATCTGTTGCCAAGGGAATCTAATGGCAAATTGTGTTGAGATTCATGATGGTGAGTTACACTTCTGTTTGTACTTTGGACAGTCACGGTACTGATAGCCCAGAAAATGTGCTGAATTCAAAGGCAGCAGTATTGTATGAATCAACAACACCATAGCCCAACTTATGCAAGTGAGACCATCTTTGGTGAACTTATTATCAATGGTTTTTATAATGTAATATAATGTCGAGCTGGTTCTAACTTAATTCTTACCTTGAGCTACCAAATCCATTGCCTGAATCAACTCCATGAATTAGCTACTTTCGCTGTTCAACCTGGGAAATAGCTGTCCCTCAGCTCATCATTTTATCAATATGATATTCTTGACTATCTTAGTCAAGTGTAGATAAGACAAAATCAATTTCTCAACTTTCTTGGCAGCTTTGGCTTTCGATTCTTATCCAGTTGGGCATATTTCGTATCACGCTTCCTATTGCTTTGGGACCAGCTCCCGATTGTATTTTCTCCAGGAACATTTTTATATCCCCGAGTTTGAGGCTTTATATATATTCTTGACATCTCGAATAACCCCGCGTAGTAACTCTAAAAGGTACATCCGAAGGTACTATTTTATTTTGGTGTAACCACTTTTGAGGTCCAAGGAAGTTCTAATAGAAGCACACTAGTTCTTGTTCTAGAACTTTCTCCAAAATCTTTCTAATCGTGAGTAAAAGTTCTTGTAGGGGCTTCCTAGGTCAAGTAATATGTGGAAGTTATAAATCCTTCCTAGTTCCTATGATTTTAGTGTGGAAGTTTTCTTTAATCTAGACTACTCAACTTTTGGAACTTTACCTCAGCTTATTGTGTGTTCAGTGTACTCGTCAAGTTACTCAAGCTTTTTCTGTTCTCTCTCTCAAGGATTTTTTTTTAAACTCCTCGTCTTTATATGAAAGCTAAATGTACTTTTCATAATTTCCAACTTTCCTTCTATCTACCTATACAATTCAAGGTTCACTTATTACTTTTGGAATCATGCATAATATTATTCGATTCTCGAATGCTTACTAAGTTTATGTCTTTGGGTTTGTATAAATAAATATGAAGTTAAGATGAGTGTTTTGAAGTTCTTGTTTGCATCATATTCGAGTTATGGTAGATAATGTCAAAAAATGCAACACTTCGAAGAAATCAAAACATACAATCGAAAAAATATATGAAAATCAAGATTTTGATCACTAAAATGAGACTAATTGTGGATGACTCGAAGAACATGTATTGTATCCACTTGATATCCCTATTTTTCACATAGTCAATATCAAGTTTCAGGAGGAAATCATTTGCTATCATGGCGGTATGCTTTTTTAACACCGGAAGTCCAAAAGAAGCTACTTGATAGAAAAGATGTTTTTGTCATTGTTCTGCATCATAATCACTCGCAGTATTCCAGATATTCAGTCTGGTGGTAGATAATTTGCATTGAGAAAATTATTCCAAAATTCAAGCTTGCGGCAAGAAAATATAAGAGGATGTCATATATTTCGTCAAGAGCTAGATAAAAGGAACATCAAGAGATCATATTTGAGTTGAATGGATTTGGAATATTCTACTTTGATATTTATAATTCATCAACAAGGCCTACCACAAGGTTCACAATTTTTTTGGAGTATGTGAATCAAGTTGAGTACTTAGATTTTGATAATTCGCACGAAACAAATGAGAAAAAAGTGATTGAAGTGATATGAAGCTCAGAGAGTTAAACATCTATAGAGAACTGATTTTTACGAGATGGAAACCAGAATGAAAAAGTGACATGTCCCTACATGTCATTTGTGTCGAAAAGAAATAACATATATTGATGCAAGAATTGACTGAAAGGGTTTATGCATTTCTTGGGATATTAGCAAAATAATTTGATGGCGTTACTTTATCATTTTCACTTCCTTTGTGAACATCAATTTTTTTTTTAATCATTCTTTTTGTATGCAGATAGACCATTTTGAATCTTATTTCACCATGAAGATTGAATTGTTAAGATAGGTGTCGGACACTAATATCTTGACTTCTTTATTTCGAGAGAGAGAGAGAGAGAGAGAGAAGCTCAGAATAGTACAGGGCTTAGAGTCAGAAAACTGTCAAATAAAATTTGGCAACAAATGAACATCTATAGACTTGTTATGGCGTATATATTTCAGATAGTTTTCTATACTGAGTAAACAGTTGGAAATTTGTATACGGTATTGTTCGCGGTATTCAACTTCATATTTCAGTATGTACAAAACAAGGCGGTGGTGAGAAATGAATGATAATCAAATTTAAATAATTCTCAGACAAAAAATTATAATGATTTTATTCATAATTCTACCTGTTCTGTATGTATCCTAAAATAATTTCTTACAACGACAAACCCATTTCGAATGCAGTTCGAATCTCATATAGCCTTACTTGACCAAAAGTTACTGATGTTTTGTTTGTTGAGTGACTTCCACGCAGTCTTTACTTATATATTGCAGATTTTATGGTAAGCATGTTTTGTAGAATTTATTTCTCTGGGCTTGTGTCAACAAAATTTCAAATGATGTCAGCCCCAAACGTCAAATGGATGAATTTTAAGAGAAATCATGGGATTATTGAGCTAGAATCTGACGTAGAAAGCAGACTGGTCAACTACTAGTATAGCTTTGGGACTGTTTTCCTCTTTGATGTTGAAAGAACTAAATCGGGACAAGAAACTTTCTATTGAGAGCGAAAAACTGAAGGAGCTTTTGGTAGATGCTTGAACCAACGTGGATTTGACATCAGTCGGTAGTATGGCCTGACACGGAACTTAAAATTTCCCTTCTTGGATATCACCAAACTTGCTCATACTACCTACCTCATGACTGCCGTTCACTAAACTCACGATTCTTCATCGATAAAACACTTTCAGACCCTTCAGAAGAGCTGCAGAAAGTTTGAATCGGGCCCTCATAATAAAGAGAATCAGAAAGCATGTGGTTTCTAAAACGCCCGCGAATAGGAATAAAGACTAACCTTTTCTGAACATGGTTGGTGCCCATGGATGCAATTGACATATCCAAACAATCATGAGTGAAGAAACTTCCATATGAAGAAACGATGCCACAACCGATGGCATCACAGTGCGCAATGGTCAGGGTCGATACCTTGTTTGAGTCTCTAATAGTGACGGCGCTCGTCGGGGCAAGCCCTGGTGTGTGTGGCGTGGTGATCACCAGCGAGGAAGGGGAATCAAACATTGCAAGAGCTGAGGTCTCTTGGCTGAGATTTGAACCATTGTATCCACTGGTGATGCTTGAATTTGTCAATAAGTCTAAAAAATTCCAATGTATTTCTTTTGTTCGAAAGGTGATATTGCTTACTTAGATTGGTGGATGGATCCAGAGCTTGTGAAAAGCGTGAAATATCCTGAGCCATTGCTTATCTCCCGTGATAGAAATCACCTACTTTTTCAACGTCAGTCGGATAGAGTACTGACGAATGTGCGTATCAGTCCCAAGTGTCGGTCAGCTATCAAATTGGCGAGTAAGGAAACCATGAAGATATTCACCTCAAATCGTTAGTTCCTCAACAAATCTCCGGATGATTGCAAGACCTTGACCGGAAAGTTGATTTTTTCTTTCGACGAATCGGAGGAAGACTACATTGGTGACCGGAATTACAGAGGGCAGCAACCTCCACGTAGACAATAATATGTGTTTCGAGCAACCATTGACACCGAGACGACGTGTAGAAGAATCAAACACAAAGTTCGTGTCAAATAGTCTATTCACTAAGTTGGGCTACACAACGGTTTAATAATCCATACTTTAGAAACTAATATCTCCATATTACCTTTCAGAATTGAGATTTTGATGGGAAATGGCCGACTGGCACAGAAAAATACTCCCGTGTCTCATCACCTATCCTACAGCTAAGTTATTGAATTGTTTGGTAAAATCCTCTAGATTGCAATGATGAGATAACCTCCCTGAACTCCCAACCAAATAAAATTGAAGATCTTCAAATGTATGAAACATTGCCGAAAGATTTACGGAATTTCATGTTTCCCCCGACAATATTTTGTGCTCTCTTATAAGATTTCCTTAAAATCTTGCCCCGCAAGCCCAAGCTCGAGAATACTTGTTGGCCTATCTAGAAATGTGAAACTGTCAATCAAGACTGTGCTGTCGAGCTAGAGCTTAAGAGAGCTCTATTCCTGCCTTTGCGTAAACATGAGAGGGTAGACGGGGAGAAACACGGACGTGAAGAGGATCTTCTCTGGTGACTGATGTTCCAGGAGATTCCGTCATGCGTATGTCTTTGGGACTCATACCCTCGGGAAGAGAAATCTCTAGAGCATGGCAGAGCTGAGCTATGCCGTATTCCACAGTGATCAGGCCCAAGTTGTAACCCACGCACATTCTTCGACCCGAGCCAAAAGGCAAAAGCTCGAAGTTTTGACCTTTTACGTCCATCTTGCTGTCAATGAATCTGTCAGGGTTGAAGAGCAAGGGGTCCTCCCAGATTGTAGGGTCTCTGCCGATCGCATACACGTTGACAAAGACGAGAGTCTTGGCAGGAATGTCGTAGCCGCCAACAGTCCTCTCCTCCTCGTTGAAATGGGGAACGAGCAGAGGCAGCACCGGGTGCAGTCGGAACACCTCCTTCACAATACATTTCAGATATGGCAGGTTGGCGATGTCTGACTCCTCGACGAGTCTGTCCCTTCCGACCACGTCGTCTAGTTCTTGCTGAAGTTTCCGCATGACAGCTGGCTGTTTAAGAAGCTCCGCCAAAATCCACAGCATGGAAGCTGAGCTCGTGCTTGATGACGCCACGATAATATCCTGTCAGATGAGAGCGTGTGTTGACTAATCAAAACTTCGTTTTCAATTAATCAGAAAGAGACTGTGTGAGCAGGTGACTAAGCTCGCGCTTGACGGTGTTTGTTTTTAAGGCTGCGCATGCAATTCATTGGAGATCCATGAACTTGGCAAGTACATCTAGCGAGATATCACGTACCTGAATAGCAGCTTTGATTTGGCCATCGTTAATGTTGTTCTTCGGATCTTTTTGATAAGCCAACATTACATCCACGAAATCCTTGGGCTTGTCGGCGTTTTTGGCTTCATCACGTCGATGGCCTTCGACAATTTTGGTGTAGAATTCATCAGCCTTTGCCCCCTGTGCTCTCATTTTCTTTTCGACACCACCGATATCGAACGCCAACAAGAAGGGGAAGAACTCTCCTACCAGGAAGAACGGCGTGCCACCCAATAACTTCACGATACCTTGAAACTCTTCGGCGTTATCTTCGACTGTGTCACGCTTTTTCCCATAATATGACCTGCTGAAGTTGAATCTAGTGGTTTGATTCAAAACCAACTGTGCAAGCTTCATGTCGAAATTTACAAGTTTCCCATCCTGACCCTCGTTCAGAATCTCCTCGAGTGTATTAGCCACTTCCTCGACTCTGATGTGCTGTAGATCGCAACAGACACAGCGAAGCCATATCATCAGATTCCATCCATGTTGCAAGCTCCGTGATCAATCGAGCGCTGCAAGTTTATACATCTCGCAACACTCGTACACTCGTAACGACTCAGACCAATATTTAAAGACTCTGAGACAACAAAGGCTTTTAAAGACGGACCAAGCTTGACCGACTTATGTAAGAATAGAACTCAAGATATTTCAGATCGCGCTGCAGACGAGAGAATTCGACGTCGATGGATGATTTGGAAAAACTGCCCTGCGTCTTCGAAAGGACACTTTTGTGGAGTTATTTTCTGGTTCTTGCCTATCTTGCCCTTAGGCTTCTGAACATTACACCAGTGTGCTTAAACCACGGAAGTGGGGATGCACAGAATAAGTATGCTGTGAATCCTCCACGGTTGAGGCCACCCATTATAGTAATTTCAGTCGGAAGGGGAAGATCCATGCGAGTGGACAAATCTGCCTGATGCTCGTTAATGCCCATGACGACAAAAAATATATAGCGATTGAAAGCAGGTAGCATCTGCATGAGATTAGAGGCATACCTGAGCTTGCTCGATGCGCTTTGCAGAAACGAGTTCCTGGGAGATGATTTTACGCATGAAGCGCCATTTCTCTCCATATTGCGCCAGCGACGTTGATTGGTTGTCGTAGGCTAGAATCTTGCCGGTAATGAAGAGACGACGAGAGGCGAAATGCTGGTCCTGGTCTTTCAGAACATCCTTCGCCAGCTCAACGGACGAAATGAAGATGGCTGGGTGGGAGCCCAATTTCAGGTATAAAATATGCCCATACTTCTTTGCCAAGTCCATCATATTCTGGTGAGAAGAGCCGGCAAGCATGTGAAGGTGTCCGATCACGGGCAATCCTCGAGGTCCGGGCGGGAGTCTTTTCTTCTTTTGCATGACATTTATCAAAACCCAAATTCCAAATATCGCTGTCACTGCTGCAATGACTACCTGCTGAGTGCTGAGACTACCAAAATCTGCATTGAAGATGGAACTCATCGTGCTCCTTGATTTTTTTTCCTCCGCCGCAAGGATTTGGTGAGTAATAACTGGTCCTACGAATTGCTCAGAGCAGCAGATCTGATATCTTCCTCAGCTCCTGGATGTTCAAACACGCCTCAGATCCTGAACTGCTCGTTCTCAGACCCAAATGAGAGGACAATATTTTCCAAACTTCGGAGAGCTGTCCCTTTTATAGCTCGACAGATGTGAAAACTTTACGATCTCGGCTTTGATACGTAAGACCGTCTACTTTTTACATCACCGTAGGACTCGTAGTGACTGCCTTCACAACTAATTTCCACGCGTGCTTCTGTTAGGCGAGGGACATGTTCAGGGTTGGTCTTTGAACGTTTCAACTCAAGCTACCTTCGAGACCTGTGTCAAGTTCCAACGTGTGTTAGTATTTGCGACGGGTCTAATCTGATCGCACCCGACTTTGCTTGACAATAGAGTTGACCTCTACTGCCGGCAGTACTTGAAGTCCTGTTATTTATCGTTAAGTTGGCCGATACAATGGAAATAGTCGACTGCTTCTAGTATATATGTCAAAGAAAATAACATCAGGACTCTTCAAGATAATGGAGTCTATTTCCATATCCCCTGTAAAAGATTTAAAAGTCTCATACAGAGTAATGTCTTCACAAGACAGTCTTGTGACTATATTCCCAAACTTTGAAGCAGTTTGGCGTTTTCTTTTCAATCATGAATATGAGACTAGTCAAACTAATAATGTTTAGCCAAGGAAGATTAGGACTCGAGTACTTTAATTCTAACTTTGAGAATTAGCGCTTAGTACGAAATGCCAAACTTTCATTTTAAAACTTCTTTGCACAATTGAGAACTAGCAAAATATGATGTGGAGTAGTTAAAGCAAATATCTGGAAGAGTATTTGAGAGAAAGATGCTCGTTTGTTCTGACTTGATCATCAAATGATCAAGTCAGAACAAATATAAATTGTCTCATATTGAAAGGGGCCTTTTATCACAATTTTAGATGAAGATTAAGATACGTCAGCCTAGTACATAAGATTGTCTTGCCGAGCATATTCAACTTAACATATAGGAGTGGAGAATTTACTTCAAGAATTTAATGTGACTCACCGACTTCATTTCATCCATGTAATCAATTTACAATGGAATCCATCACGGTTTTGATATATTTTTAGGACAATTTGGACACACAAGGCCAAATGTGAAGATGATTCACACGGAATTATTGTGATATCATCTCCGATATTTGTAAGTCAACAATCAATCATTGCGAAGTTGTGTGTAATGTGTGGTAAGCCATATAACAAAAAAGATTTTACTTCAAAATTGAATCATGGTAATCTTTTATCAAAATCATGTGGAGACTGTCATTAACAGTGTTATGTTTTAAAATGTTTTGATTTCATGGAAGAATTTGACTAGAAAAGATTCTATAAGAAGTTATAAAGAACTCGAAATTGAAAAATTTGCTGCTAGAAAATATCCTCCAGTCGAATCTTAGACCTTGAGATTAGTCATGAAATGAAGGTGATATTTCAATTGGAACAGAATATAAACAAGCAGAGATAAATATTTTCAACCCGCGAATTTTCTTCATATGATTGAGATTGAGTGTTCATGCATGCACTGTCACAAGCATGTGATAAATAATTTTAGCCCGTGAAATTTCTTCACATGATTGAGATTGAGTTTCATGCATGCACTGTCACAAGCATGTGATACATGCATTGACTCTCAGTAAAAGCCTTGCATCTAGTAAATAGTATTTTGAGCTAGATCAGGAAATGAAGAAAGGTGGATTCGTAATGAGACGAGGAAAGGTGGATGCGCAAGTCGTATTTCCTCCTTTTAAACATAGCCTAGTCCACTAAGTGAATCATTTATGTTTTCTATATGGATTGAAACTCGTTATTTACATACTGAAATATTTGGCGACTAGGCCCTAGCCATCAATAAAGTGTAAGATAACATCGAACTTAATGTTTAGGATGACAATGAAATTTTTGTATATCGATGTCTTCTCATGTCATCATTATTGATATGTAGATGCCATCATTTCATCTTTTATAAGTAATCGAGACTTATTTGGTAAGCAAAGAGTATGTCCTATTTGCTTTTGGTATTCTACGCACAAGTAACAATTATTAGTGTATCATGTATACAATTACTAGAGTTAATTATATGATGGAGTTAAAAGATATGATATAATATTAAAATAGCAGGTCTTCGTCAACTGTGAAAATCTTTAACAACATGTTTGGTGTTTCTGATTTGACAAGAAATTTATAAGTTTTTCCAAATCTACATAAATTTCGTTGGTTGTCCCTCATAATTGGTTGTATATTGTGCACAACCATTTATGAGGGACAAGGATTCAATGTTTGACCTTGATTTATTGTGAATAGATGTAGTTTTAGAACACTATAAGAAATTATGGTGATGCACTATCAACATGCATTATCCTAATTCCTTACGAATGCGCAACTATTCATGTCATAAATAGCTATAAAACATAACTTAATGTTATACTTAAATTTGTTGAATCTTCTGATATTTTCACGAACGCTGCACTGTTATAGCCTATAGAATTTGGCATCAATTATTAGAAGGAGATAACTATGTGAGAGCTAACTGAGTTGATTGTTCGTGAGGTTCATAAACCAATCTAGCCTAGTATTAAGTGAGGCTGTACACATGTTTTCACCTTTCGTGTCAGTATTATTTGGCCCCGTCATTTGTTCTAAGATACATATATCCTTATGAGAATGTTATTATCATGGCGTACCTTAGTGGAAATAATTTATCCACTTTTTATCCACTCATTACGATAATTGACCGATCATACAATGCATCATGTTTGGAGTCATTATTTTGCTGAAGAAATGTATGAAATTAAGAAGTCTATGTCACCTCTGCTATCCTACAAATTTCAAGTAATGTATCTCATAATGCTTATATCTACAAAGTCTACATGCGTACACTAGATTTGTTCGGGATGATTAATTTGATCAGCCTGGCATTCGAGTACGTTGCAACTTTTTGAGTCACCAGAAAAGTTGCTAATTTTAAAGCTGCTGTCCTTTGTGGCCACATATTGTCACTGTCGTTGTATAATTAGCCTCCTGTCGAATTGTTGTGAAGCGTTATAGATTATGAGAATGCATGAATCGCCTTGCCACTAAAATTTTGCATGGTTCCAAATTCTAGAGCTTGGTTCATCGACTATGATTGAATAAGAAGACTGTAACTTGTCCTGCGCCTCAGCCACTCAAACGAGGCATTTGATTCTTTTGCTTTAAACGCATCTAACGTGTGATTTGACTGGTCCTGCACGGATTGCACAGCACCTTGTCTCATGTACTACTTTGCACGCACTTAAGAAATATTTAAATCGGTTGTAGAGCCAGTGATTATGAGTATAATTTTACATAATGCGTCATTAACAGGATCACAGCTCGGGAGACCCATTCTCTCTCAGAGGAGGAAGACTGCTGTACGTACACGAGGACCATTGAGGCCACGAGATCATAGAACAGTCACAATTCCAGGTGACGACCGATTCTCGTCGTGAAAGTTTTATGAATCGAGTTGAACCAGGTGACATGACTCAACTTGCAGCCATCAAATGTATCGAAGATTTTTTCTTCGTACTGGTACCGCGGCTGCGGTCAACTTCTAGAATATGCAGCGGCTTCCAATTATGACTTTTTAGAGGGTTCATTAACCTGGGACGATTTAGTTCTCTGTAACAGGAGGGCCGCGCCCCCAATTTGATTGACATCAACATTCTCTTAGAAAAGTGACTGCATCCGGTTATCGGTGATGGAAGCATTGACGCAAGGATCAATTTGGGGATATGGATAATTTAAGGACGACGGGTTCAAAAGCTGCACAATTTCGAGTACGCAGCTTGGACTTTGTGCTGTAGGCCTAGAAACAATCAAAAGTGGAAAAGTCTTTTCTGACTCTGGCATGTCGCCAGAAAGAGCATGCTTGAACGAGTTGCTGCAAGGATTGGAAAACGTGCATCACTTGCAGTCTCGTAGATCCAGAAGAGAAAGCTAGCAACCAACTCAGCGGTGCATCTTGCTTGCATGTTTCAGCATTCTGGTGGTCACGCGCACCGCAGACCAGCAGATCTGCGATCACTCGGTGGGTTTCCTGGCACTCTTAATTTTCGAGAGAATTTTAGAAAGAGCGTGCTTGCTTTCCTCTGAAAAAGCATGCCTAATTCTCGACAACAGGAAAGTCTAAGACATATAGTACTTTACAATGAATGATCATCTTCCAATTTTACAAACATGATGTTCGACAGAATGTCTGCGAATATGTTGCAGTCAGCTTCGAAACCAATTTCCATAATCAACGAATACAGAGCTGAGTTCCACAAAAAAAAGATTCTGAAGTCCCTTCGTGGACTGATTCGCTTTAAGAAATTGAACGGATGTCATTCATTTTATTTGGATCCAGTCACTCCAGGCTTACTTCGTTATACATGAACCAAATTCGAGACATCAATGTAGAATGGGATGGGATTGAAACTGAAAGATTCATTCAAAGTTCTCAGAGTTCTCTCAAAGTTCAAGTACTCTCAAAGTTCAATGTCGGGCAAACAGAGCGGATATTGTAATGCTTCCGCTCTCTGTGTTTAGGACCAGATCGAGGTGGATAAGATCGAAATGCGGTTGATGTGGAACAGCCCACGCATCCAGAGTGGTTGAAGCCCTCGTGACATCTGTGGTTCTGCATAAGATCATTGGAGGACATTGAATCCATCTTTCAATGTTGCGATGCCCAAACTTGATTCCCGTTAAAAGCGGTGGAAAAAGTCCCAATGTCTAGAAGCAATGACGGAATCAGTGACTTGACGGCATCGAATTGACGAAAGTCGGGTACCGTGTCCTCGTGAGGAATCGGTACACGACTGATGCTAAACATGAGAATTCAATACCCTAATGTCTTCAGTCGGAGACAACGGGAGACAGATTAAATGCCACCTCGGTAGAAGTAAAACTCTGCTAAATTACTAGGGTTACAATTCGTCGGGGTGGACTCAATCGGTGACCCGAGAACTGGATTGAATGGTTCCTGGAGTTGAATAGTTGATGTAGACCGCGGAGAGATATGAGTCGCATCGTTCAGTATTCCGCGCACAATTAGTCTTTACTGGGAGACTTTTCCTTCGACAACTTTAGATCCCTTGAGTCAACATCTAATTCGTATGAAAAAGCTGCAGTCTTGGGCACATGTCAAAGCACGGCAGACCCTCGCTACTTTCCGGCCACTTTGATAACTCTCTCATGCAAGACCAACAAACGCAAGCGACTAGATGCTCAATAACATCAAACCATGTATCTTTTGGCTCGCAACTTAAACGACGATAGGGATTTGCGTCAAAAGTTGCCTTCGCTGAAAAGTCATTCCCTCGCTGACGAGAATGTTTCTTGGCTGCCAAAGCTACCGAAGGTTTTTTTGCCAACCTTGAACCTGTTACTGCGTGTTAGTCTTGAGAGTGCATTTGATTAAAAAAATGACATTTTCCACATTCATCTGGTTGTTCTAAAGTAGTGACATGTGGAGAGGCATTCTTTGAAAAAATAATGTTTTTGGGTGGGGGATTCTGACGGCACTAGGCTACAATTCATCATAGGCAAGCTTGGAGCAGATTTTCTGGAAAAATAAAACTCCAGTGTCAACACTTTGCGTGAGGCAGAATGGATGCGATATGCTCATCGCTTACGAAGTCAATCGAGTTTCGTGCTCACCGGTGGAATTCAGACATTTCTTGCAGAACAGACTTTGCTGTCTTCATAGTTGGTGTATTCTCTTTTATGTTTATTACTGATTCGATCCTTTCGTCATGGCATATGGGAGCAGGAAGACAAGAAGACGTCACGAATATTAACACCTTGTAGTCTTAAGTGAAGGCGAATTCAACTTGAAAAGAGCTATCATTCTTCAGCTCATAGGCAGATCTCAAATGTTTTTGTTTTGGAATTATTACTACAGACTTTCCTCTCACCTGTCAGAGCCTCGGAATGTTTTTCATTCCAAGTCGTTTACTGACCCCCAGACACCAATAAAAGACCAAAATCAGAGGAACGCCATAGGAAACCAGTGAAAACCTGACTGCCTCGATCGTCTAGACATATGACGAGGAGACATACGTCGTAGCATTCAAAACATGTAAGTAAACAAAGTCAAACCATTAACAAACAACATTGCAATCGACAGCGCTGATTCAGACTAGAATGGTCTATATGACAATAACCATATCCAGAGTCAAGTCAAACGTTGACTCCTTCGAGAATTCTATTTTGCAAGCTCCATAGTTATGCATTGAGTCAACTGACTGGAGTTCACTTTGATTAGTTCGGCATCAACAACTGAGTGAAACTCGGGAGCCCTAATTGGTTGTCCGCGGATTCTTTAGGGCGGTATAAGAGACAACCTCATACCCTCTTCCTAACAAGTGCCAAATGAAACGTGGCGATCCAAATGTTCAGAGATTCTGCACCCTGAATAAGCTTCACATGTCGTGGATTTCGACGAACGGGAAACGAGCACAGATGGAATTTGACACCAGTTTGCGTGATGGAGTAATACTTATATCGATAATAAGCTCCATTACATAGACTGATTCCTCCCTCGTCCTGATCTGAGTACATAAACAAATCAATTAATTGTAGAACAGAATGCATGTGTCTGATCTCAATAGAAAACGAAAAAAGTGGACGCTTTTCTTCAACACAAATGTGATTTTTCAAACCTGATGCTGAACGACACTCTGTCATTCTCCTCCTGAGCTACAAGTGCTTATCTAGAATATTTCTCCTAGATTTCCACAAAGTGATCGACTTTGAATCTTCTAAACTTAGTTTCCGACGATTGCTGTTTTACTCAATGTCTCCACCTCCCATGATAAAATATTCATGGTTGACCATAAGAGGAAGAGGTCTTTAGTGACTGGTCTAACTAAAATTCCACCATCCACTGCATGTCTTGCGTAGCAATAGTAGAGGTGTATCTGGTGAAATGTGTTTCTATAATCTATACACATAGATGTATGCAGTGGCGGAGCCAGGATTTTTCTGGTGGGTGCTCCTGGCCAGGTATTTCTGTCGTGTCGCAGGCGCAAATTTTTTCTCAACCACAATCTGTAGACCCTTCCTAGGGTAGATCTAAACCCTAGGAAGGGTAGACTTGAATTGAGTTCAGCACCATCTTCGTTCAGAAACAATTAAAGATATCATTTTTTATTCCTATGAAGTTGAAAATTCTTGCTAGAATTTTCTTCTAAAACCAATAGAAATAATAAAGAATGGATGATGATGAAAAGATAAAGAGGTCATAACTAGTTCAACTTTTTTGAAAATTGATGAAATTATGATTCATTCGATAAAAGCCAACAATAGGTGATTAGAGTATGATACAGATTGACGAAATGAAACTTTTTCTTCTAATGTGTTAATATGAAATCACAATTCAATCAAAATCACATATTAGAAACTTTGACTCTTATGCATAAAAACATGAAGGAAGTTGTTTTCTTGTTTTTTCAAAGAACTTTTTAATGTGAAATTTTAATCTCAACAACATTATTGTTCTAATATGACTCAATAGTTCAAAATATCATGTAAACATGATATATAAAGCCATAGTAAATATATGATATATAAAGCCAAATTTTTATCCTCATTTTTATTGAAATTTTCTAGATACAAAACTGAAAATAGATAATATTTTTTAAATAACTTGGAAGAAGCATTACAAAAATAAAACTTTCTGTAAATTAATCATGATAAAAATCTGCAAATTGAAAGATTGTAATTATCATTGAGATAGTTATATTACGCCCCAACAATATATTAGTTATAATTTTTGATACAAAAAATGTTTTTTCAAAAAAAGGAAATAATAAATAATGATCTAAATGTTGTCAAGAATTTAAAATCCATGTTTCACAATAATCAAAAAACATAAAACTCAAAATTACATGCGATATTGTTGTTTATTCCAGGTGAACACATATCTAAATGTTGATGTAATGTTTCAGATGACAAGCTAGGTTTGTCCATCCTAAGTACTCAATAGCAATGTTAAGTGAGAATCCAAGAGAAAAGTAAATTGTGTACATCGCCAACATAGCCAATAGTCAACAACATTCTTGATATAAGTTTAATCTAACAATTGTCTCCTCAATTTATGTCAATTACACAATAGACTTCATAATCTATATAATAACGTTAATGTAAGTCTTAGTAGAAAATCTAGCACGTGACATTCTTTAAGCTAGAGCTAACTAGAACTAAGTTGTAAAAGTTTCATGATTAAGTAACAATATACAAAGATAACTAAAATTGCTAGTAAATCTACTAGTGCTCATCATGTCAAAATTGCATAGTAGCAAAATGTTTATCAAAACTTTCAAAAATACTTACTTTGATCAAAACATTAGCTGGATTGATGATAAAAAATTGAACTAATTAATTTTTAATCAAAAATGCCATGTGATGAAATGATGCATGACTTCAATGTGTTTCATTTAACTGTCTTTCATTTGATTTGTAGCAAGATATGACACATTTTGACTATAAAAGATAAAAAATTGACAACCTGTTCTTTCATTTGTATCTCAATGATTCGTCTATTGAACCAAATATCTTCATCTTTTTGTTTGTACTATTGTTACAACTTCCATGATAGACTGAGATACGCACTTTTACATAGTAAATTTTCAACTAATTGATCCACTATCAAGTATAGACACATACCTAGTGTAGCAAAACCAGCAAAACCTACATAAATATCAAATATTGTCTTGTTCATAGTTATCACCAAGGTAACATAACATTGTTCAATCAAACAATAATCTATAATACTTAGTAGCTGATTTCCAAACATCTTCCATGTATTGAATATGTACATGTTCATCTTGCTCATATCTTAAACAATATAATGATTCATGCAGACTATTCAATATATAAGGTTGATCACAGATTTTTAATAACACATTGATGACATGTTTCCTTTTTCAATGGCATAGTTTGGACATGAAGATGAAAAAAGTTTGAAATGAGCAACCAAAGGAGTCCATATTACTTCAAAATTTCTCATAGTAGAGCACACATTGAACTTACTTGCTTTGCTTGAATCATAAACTCTTTTTTACCAAAATCTATGAATATTTATCCTTAATATTTTCTTGGATTTAGCCTAATATTTAATCTTAGATGCATACTTTAGCTAATTCTTGCATTTGTTCACTTCTGATTGATTCTTCACCAAGATAATCATATCATTTACTAGAATAATAAAAATAAAAATATCATTATCCACCTTTGTCATGTATACAAAAGTATCTTACACACTCGATAAAAAACCTTATATTTCCATGAATTCATCAAATTTCACATTCTGATGTGTATAAACTTGTTTCAATCAATATAATGATTTCAACAATGTACAAATCAACTTCTCTTGACTTTTAATTTTACAACAAGTTTATTATTTTGTTTAAATTTTTTTCCTCTATTGATAAAAAAAATCTAATAACTATTTCCATGTGATTCATAATCAGATTACAAATTGTAGCAAATACACGAATCTATTTAATTGTAGCATACTTTCATACATGTAAGAAATATTTTGTTAGAGTCTACACTATTCTATTGTGTGAAAACTCTAACCATGAACTACGAGATAAGAATCTTCTCTGATCAAGTAATGAATTGTTTTTTAGCTTATACACCCAATTGCAATTAAGCATGAAATAGAAAACGACGCCATGTTTTTTTTAAGATCATCAGTTAAAAAAAGCATTTACAATTTTGTTGCAAATGATTGTTTGCCTATATGATGAAGAAACACATGTGAAAGTTAAGCATAGTGCTTAATTTTTTGTTATAAATGATTGTTTGATTATAACTATAAAGAAACATACATGAAAAAAATTGATATCAGTCAAGCTATGAACTCACAAGATGAAGAGCTTCACTATTATGAAGAATATGCTCTTCAATATTTTGAAATTTAATGAAAAGATCATAAAATGCTTCAATGTGATGGTAAATTTTTGTGCTAAAATCTTTCATCTTGAAGTTCATGTGTTTTAAAGATACATACAATTTATTCGTGAGCCTTGAAATCTATCGTAAATGTTTGAAGACTCACTAGATTTTAAGGCTTCTTGTTGGTGTTGCCATCTGGAAATGGATTGTTCAAAAACTTCATATGCAGATGACAACACAAGCAAAACTCTCATTTCCTCAAATTTTATGATTAAGCATTAATAGCAGTCAAGCTTTGAATATTTCCTCCAAGTCTCCTGAAGTGCATTCATCTTTGATCCAGTTTATACTACGCTCCATAAAATCAACCAAATACGTCAAATTTGCTTGAATATCAATTGTAGTATCAAATTCACCAAAAAAAAGTACATGCATATAGTAAAATGATTCGTCATTCAACTACATTCATGTAAATATGATACTTAACTTTTGATCTTCAAATAGACGAGTTAGTTTTTGATGTTGAGAAGAGCCGAACGAGCTAAAATATAACACGCATCCAAACAAAGACTTACTTAAATTCACCGCCAACATAGTCTAATTAGGGTTGCCAATGTACAATTTTTACTAATCAAATTTAATAAGATTTTTTTGAAAAACCTGAAAATGTGGATTGGGTTGAAATCAAATTTAAAGATTTGATTTGAATTTGAAATTAGAATATAAATTCAACATCAAATCTCATTTGAAAATCTGAACTGAAATTCAAAATCTCATCTCAAATTTTGAAAATCTGAACTTACTTTGGAAATCCAAATTGAATTTTGAAATCATAACTTAAATATTTAGAATTAAAATTTAAAATTATATCTCAAATTTGAGATCAAACATAAGATTTAGGTTAAATTTTGATCATAAATTATTGAAATACTAAAAATTTTAAGCAACAAGAATATAAATGTAAGTCACTTGTTGTCAAACAAAAGAATGGCTTTGAAAAGATTGGCTTTTATCGTAGAGATTATAGAATTGGAACTTATGAACATTGTAGACGTAGTCAACTTGCCGAATGATTGAAATCAGCTTGATTTTCATCACAAGTTGATTCCAATGATTCAACTTGGGTTCAAGAATAGAGTATGAAAAGTTAGTGATGTGCGAGAAAATTTCACTCTTGAAAAACTGCATGAGATAAAAAAATCAAGAATATGTAGACACTATCGTCTGAGAGTGAATTACCACAAAATGTGAAAGTGTTGTAGTTCATCTCAACATGTGTGTTACGTTAAGAAAATTAATGAATGGCATGAATATAAGGTATCGACCTAGATGGTATACAGGTTTGAAGAGACGAGTAGTTCCATCACAAGTATCAAAATCAGAGTAAGAAAAATCACATAGTCAATTGTTTATTAGATCATTTTTGTAACCAATTGTAGACCCTTCAACCAGCAAGAAATTTTAGATAGCCATTACTTAGTATTATTATTGCACACTCACATGATTTCAACGAATTAAAAATACAAATTTGATTGAAGCAATCAAAATGTTGCGATCTGATGAAGAATTTTCTGTATAATTGCAAGAATTAGCCAATGATTTGCTAGATTTATGTTACAATGAGATGAAGGAGAGATGCACTGTATAATAATCTACTTTGTTATCATTTGTTTTTCTAATGATTGACAATTGGTCTAATATTTGAATTGAAGTTGTAGGTAAATTACATTACAGCATGTTGAGCTAGTTTATTCTTGAAGTCCGTATACACTTGCAAACAAGATCACACAGTTCAATAGATTGTTCAAAACATTAGTTGTATTATCAAAAAACATCCAAACACAGTCTTTGATTGCGCCGTCACTAATAATACCTCGGCAAATAAAAAGGCGTGGACCTTGTTAAAAACTGAATTTCTGGATAAATTCTTTCAAGAATGTAATTTGCATGCTCTGCATCTTATGGTGAAGTATATTTTTGGTGCAACGAAGACAAGGAAAGAAGTAGATATTGTTGCAACTTATACTTCTAGCTATTCATTTGAGAGTCTCTTACTCTTTGCCGAGAAGTGTAAAGATGTTGTCAAATTCTTTATAATCATCATGCGATGAAAATAAAATTGATAATTATGCAGATGAAGGAAAAATTGACTTCTTTGATTAAGCTTACGCCAAGTAGATGGATTTCACTTCAACACTGTTTTAACTCACCTTTAATGTAAAAAAAGCTATTAATTTTGATCATTTTGGAGCGTAAATTTATTGATGGAGCTAATAGAGCAACACAAAAAATTGAATCAAGGACATCATCATCGATGTCACATTTGTTATCTAGCTGAAGAAGTGTTTGAACGTTCTTGAACTCATCGATGAACTTATAGTCAAATATCAATCGAATATTGTACTTTTGTCACATGTTTTTTCCAAATTTAATCAACTTTCTAATAATTTTGCTACATTGTTCACTCGCGGCTTGATTACATCTGAAGAATAAAAATATCTAGTTTTGTTGCTTTCACAATGTTTTCAATCCATGTACAGTGATGCCCATGGTTTTGCTTATCTATTCGATCTGCGATATCCAGATGAAGTGTTCAATCATGCTGAAAGACGTTTTAATAGATCTATTCCATGGTTTGATACCACTTTCTAAAGACAAAAAGTAAAACCTGTGCATGCAGTATACAAAGTTTATTATTGTAGCGCATCACGAGAAGATCAATCACTCCTTACAATTCAGGATGCTCATCAATTGATGCAAAACAACATTGCAATATTGATTAACCGATGTTATTCTCGGAAAGATTTACATATTATAGCAATTCAAATTTTTAGCATGGTAACGTCGAGCGCAGCTTTGCAATGTAATTTCTTCACGTTCAAATTTGTTCATTCAAAACTTAGCATTAGTATGTTATTTGAGAAAAATTTCTCAAATAACAGACTATTAATTGATGTTTATTAAAATAAATTATTAGTATTTTTCAGATAATGATAGTAGCACAAGATTATTTGACATTGAGTAATTTTTTGATTTCAATAGCAATGATAGCGTAGTTTTTCTGATGATTTATAATTATTACAAGATGATTTGAATGTGAGTAGTTTACATTTAACTGTTGCAAAACTTAAAAATTTTTGTAAGATTGTGAATCACAATCTCAGTTAAAATCATGAGAGTATTCTCAATATTCTTTATTCATTCTCTTGAAATTGAAATTGAAATTGATTTCCAATTCATTTTTAATCCAATTTTCAATTGAATTTAAATTTTTTGGATTTAGGGTAAATTTTCATAGGATTGAGAATTCAATTGAAATTAAATTGGAAGTTGATTTTGGATTTTATTAGTTGATTTTAGTTAACTATAAACACATGAAACAAAAGTACTCGTTCCACATGCTAATATCATGGTATCAATAATTCTGTACTTGATTATCCGGCCTTATACGAGCTTATCTTATGATCATATCCTGGCTCATAAACTTCAAAAAATTCTCCGGTGACAACGAGTTGTCCAAAACAATTCTCACATCAAGCTATCAAAATCTTGAACCTCGGAGACAACATTCCGTTTTGGACCGTCAAATATTTGTTTGTGTGTGCGAGTAAAAGATTTGTTAGGTTGCTGATATCAAGGATGGATGGGGTGGGGGGAATTCATTCGACGAGTGTTAGTCGTAAGTCTTGTGTCGCTGTTGATCAATTTTGGAGTACACTGATCTATGATTAGGGCCGTGATGCACAACTCCTGGTACTCGTTATCGTCAAATACAAATCTTTGTGCTATCCACTCAAAAATGATATCTAACATAACAATGTACGCTATCACCAAAAGCGCGGTAATTTCAGTTGATAGACTGCTGCAAAACCATGGTTGAAATCAGGCTTTTCAAGGTTTTATGAAAAACCCAAAATTGTTTTTAAGAAGAATAGGGTTTTTTCCACCATTTAGACTAATCCTAAGTTTGATCCACCTCAAACACAAGAAACAGGTGACAACACTACTCCCGGGAATTAACCCTAACACTCAAAGGATGTAAATGTCAAGTTTCGCACTAATGGGGCTGCATTAGCCCCTTCAAGTGTTTAGAATACTCCCTGTAATGCATCACAATATCAATAGAATCGGTAGAGGCACATTGCCTGCTTGCAACATCTGGTAACTATTCCAACTTTGTCTACGTTCGGAGGGTGTTTTGAACAGTTGGGAATTCAATTCATACACATTGTCTTCACTTGACTTACTTAGTACCAGGCCGCGAGGATCTTATTTGGATACGAGCCTTTACCAAGAGATAGTTTGCTGGGGATGGCATATGCAGATTCTATTGAAAGAAAAATTGATACAGCATAGAACAGGACCAATTATAGAAAATTTTCATTGCTACATAAAGGAATTGCGGTCAAAGGGGCCTAGGTTTGGATATTTGTCGCCATAACGAACTTCAAAAGTCTCTTGTAAAGCATCGGCTCTAGTCAGCAACGATGATAATAGCTCCTTTCGGCTTACGCGACGAAGAGACGAAGTCAAATGCTCAAGTCAATTGCACATCCCAGACGACAACATGTGAAATTCTGGGTGATTCTATCCATGGTGTGTCTATTGCCGAACATGTGAACCATATGCTGTCCAGTCTCTGAAGTTCATCAGAGGGTTCATGAATTTCCGTTAACTTGGTTAAAGCATCTTCGGTAGTGAGTACTCTCATCAAAATAGAAAACCTTATACATTAAAAAAAGGCCAACAATGCTGGAAGCATTTACTTTTTTATGCCCACAAAAGAAAAATCATGTGAACGTATGTTTCTCGTGCATCTCTTCATCATTACAGTACTTCCGGTCGCTTCTTCCTCATTGACTTAATACGTTTCTGATCTCAACATTGGTTGGCAGTAGGAACCTGTATTTGAGGATTCCTCCGCTGACCTTTGGTATCTGGTGTCCAACTGCTTGACTATACCAATGGCATAAAAACTTAGACCTGCTTCAGCTTAATTCGCATGTGGATGGAACATGTTCCATATCTCCGATGAACATTGGAATCTAAGGTCAATAAAGTTGAAGAATTCATGTTATTCTTTTCAAGTTGAAGATGAATTTATTCCTATACACTTCGATGAATCTGTTTTCTTTTCCTTTAATAAGGATTCCCTGTTTGAAATGAGCGAAGTATCGAAGTACAATGTTCTAGTCATCAGATTCCGAATACACTGCATTCCTATCATGATTCAAACTGTTTGACGAAAAGTTTTTCTTATGACCTCACAAATAATTATATGTGATTGGATGTATGATCTGCAAGATGATATACAACATTTCATTCTAATCTGCTTAAGAAGAAAGTGAAGACTTGACAGGACAAAGCAAATATTTTGATGTAGCATTGGGATTCGTTTGAAGACGACAATTCAGTAGTTTTGAAGCATAGAGATTCGTTTGAAGACGACAATTCAGTATTTTTGAAGCATAAGTTTGATTGACGTGAGTCCCAGCCCTCGCCATTCTTACTCGTTGAGCTTCGGCTTGTAATGATGGTTCAAATTGACATTCCTATCATAATCATTACAGCATTGTACTTCTTCCGGCTGGGGTCATTTGTGGCCTCAGCTGATAATTGAGGCAGGGGACTGGTCTGCTGAAGCCGACAACTGCTGCTGACCTCGGAGGAACTGAACACGACCAGAGCAACAACCTTATATTGAGGAATGGGCCCTTGTAAAAGTTCCACTGGTCACCGTACCACCGGGCCTCTATATAGGCGGATTCTGTATGTTTCCTATCTCGACAAAATAAGTATAATTTTCAAAGCAAAATAATTTTGATTTAAACTTTCATTTTTTGGCCGAATTTGAATATAATGTAATACCTTCTATAGAAAAATGGGTGTTACTTTTTATTTGTTAATATACTTTTCTCATTTCATCACTGATGAATCACTTGACACCGTTCATGGTCAAGTTAATTCTACGACAAACTTCATGAGTTCAATAAATCTATTCTTAATACGTGTCACAAAAACCAAAAGTTGTTTGTTTTTTTCACTATTGTATCATGTCCTTTTGTTCACAAGAAAATTAAAGACTGATTTTGAACTACTTCAACAACTTATGGTGTTTACAAAACTACAAATTCCTGAGGTGAACAAGTAGTCAAAATACTAAAACTTGACTGGTTGAACTCATCCGTGTCACTCATAGAGATTAACAAAGACATTGTCACATACTATCACCTCATAGTTTTAGTTGAGTGTTTTCAGCCGGTATCTAGTAAAGCCACCTAGATCAACAAAGAAATTGTGACAAACTATCATCGCAAAATTTAATTTAATAAATCTTTTACTTTCTCTGGTAAACCCATCTAGATAACAAAAACTTTTTTTTTAAAATCAGGACTTGTGCCCTTCACTGTTGTGAAAGTCTAGAGTGTTCACATAACCGGGACTCTACAGATTATTTATTGCATTTATAGATAACTAATCTCATTACTTTCATTCTCAAAAAATGATTAAATAATGAAATAAAATCCTGTTGAAACCGTGATTTCTTTTTGTTGGCCACGGAGTTGGGGTCTATGGTGTGTCTAGTAGTCCTTTCCATGTTATTTCAATCTCGAGCAAGCTCTGATTACATCATCTCTGTTCATCAACCTTCACCTTTGCCCTTATCCTTAGCGATGTCTTCCCAGCCGGCAAAAAAGCAGAATGTCTCTGTTCTGTGGTCACACCTTTCCAGCACAAACATGACTGCAATTTAGTGTCAAGCCAGTATGGACCAGGAGGATTAGTGCTTGGTGTTCGATGCCAGTATTGTGTTGCGTTTGACATCTCGGACATGTTGGATCTTTAAGACTTGGCACGATGTCGGTGCTCAAGTAATGGGCGTTTTAGGAAATTTCCAGAAAAAAATTTCGACTAGAAGGGAGATTGAATTGTTTCTTCAGTGGGGACGCTAGAATGCGAAGAGTCATTGCAGGGTGTTGATAGACTTCAAAGACCAAGTTAGTGTCTATGCTGGTTGATTTTCCGAACTAGACAGTGCTTTGGTCAGGACGTCGGCAGTTTGTTACTTGGTCAAGAGATATTGAACTGTAATTTTTTCCAAGATTCTGCTTCTCATTCCCATCTGTTTACTCATTGCATGAAACTAGGATTTCTAGCGAGTTCAATCGCACTTTTGTTGTCACAATAAATAGTTGTTGACTTGCGAATCAAGAACCCGAAGTGCATAAGCTACCTTCGCGACGTTGCACGATAGTTTTATTGGGTTCATCATCGTCTGATTGACTTATTGCGTAAGCTATAGCAACCTGATGACTTTTTGTGCTCCAAGGGACAGGCCTTTGTATTCTCTCTCAGTCAATGAGAGCAGTGCGAGGTTGTGATTCTTGGAACACCATGAGAGTGATTCCCTAGCGAGTGTGATTCTTGGAACACCATGAGAGTGATTCCCTAGCGAGTGTGAACGCGTATGCACCGGTTGACTTGAAAGGAGTCGAGGCTTGAGCTCCAATTTGCGTCAATGTAACCTTGTGGTTGGAGCAAATGAACTCGTTTGAACAAAGTGTCATGGTCGATAGTGCCTTTCAGCCACTGTAGCGTCTAAAAGTCTCTCTCCATTGGTTGCAAAGTATTTATTCGGATTAAAAAGCGGTACGTGGCCAAGATCAATGACTCGATTGGCAGGAAGCAGGTTACGCTTGACATTGGCCAAGATCAATGAATCGATTGACAGAATGCAGGTTATGCTTGACGTCAAACATGTAGAAAACATAGGGAACCCTTTTTTGTTCAAAGTGAGAGATCAAACCCACATACTAGAAGGTCATGATTGCTTGGAATCTTTCTTCTCAAATAAGACTCCAAGCAAGAGTCTTACTTGAGAAGAGAGATCCGGTCAATTGTGATGAAGCCGCATCATCAAAGAATCAAGACTGCAAATCTTCTACTTGACTTTAGATGTCAGACTATACACTAGTTACGTCATCGTTATCAAGAGGCACTGGATGATTATTGATAGACACTGTTATGATTACTTCACAGCCAAAACTGTGGTGGTCGGGAAGTATATCAAGGTAATTCTTCGTGTTAGTCTTGAATCGCCTGGCGTTCTTTAGAGTGTTGTAAGAGATCTACAACACTTCAAGTTGTTTCTGAAGCTTGTGTTGCTTGCATTCATATGACCAATGATCATACTTGACCATTTAACATTCTTGTCCAGCATATATTTCTTTATTGGCCATGGGATCAAATAGGAAAAAAACAATGAAGGTTTTAGAACAGTGCTTGGACATGTGTTCATTCTCTTTACGATATGCGCATAATCTGACAATTTGCGAGACTGGCGGTATCCGGAAGTTCACCCCTGACATCATTTCATTAAGGGCCAAACTCTCTAGGTGGAATACACACCTAATTCTTTTGGCAACTCTTCAAGATATTCCTGCCGACGTCAAGTTCCTAAAAGGCACAACAGACAAGTTTAGCAATGTGCATCAAAAGGCTAACTACAAATATCATACCTAGAGAATCTGGTACATGGGGCATGTCATACTTCTCGGTCAGCTAATCGCATTCAGGGATGTACTCACTAATTCTTGTAATTATAATTTAGTGAATAGATGAGAAAGGCTTTGACGACTTCAGTCTATCTTCCTTTTCAAGAACTTCGATTCTCAGAAGAGATTTAAGTGTGAATGATGAACTTAGCGAGCAAGCTGTAAAGCATTGAGCTCTGCACTCCTGGCTTAGTGGTCATCTTCTGGATTGCAAGCGAAATAATGCTGATAAAATAGCAAAATCTGTCAATATGGCAACATGTAAATGAAATATTAGAAGCTGGCCATTTCGGATGGACTTAGTGACAGCTGTATTGACTTCTATGGAAATAGGATTTTGACAACCACAAGACAGAGAACTGAAGCTTCGAGAAATTGGGTACAACAGAAAACTGATTAGACCTTCGAGTTTGTCACAGGGATCATCTATCAGGAATCCAACTCGTAAAATTCACATTCCAAATTGCCATCATGTAGCAGGCACTCATTAGTTTCCAGCAACTGACCCCGAGCAAAAATGAGTAACCAACAGTGGTCAGAGAACTACCTTCTTCTAGGGAACAAGAGGTTAGGGAAAGAGTTGTCGCTGTGATCCTCAACACTAGCAAAGTTCCAGCTCTGCACCTTGATCTTTCCACAATTTTAAAAATCTCCTTCTTGATTTGCAAGTGTTTCTGACATTCACTGTAGATCGCTGAAACCTGTAAATTGGCTCTATTCAATCCGATGAATTGAAGAAGACAACTCTTACTCCGAGCAATGAAACAGTCCTGGCTCCTTTGAAAACATATAAGCAGGGACTAGCCTGCACTTTGATTCGCCGCGAGCACACACAACAAGGCTTATACTCCCCAATATTCCGTCCTTCGAAAGCAATGAATCCGTATAATATCTGGATTCTCCTGAGAGTAACTAGCTCCGTCCTGACACGAACTCAATAACCCAACGCAATCTGAAACTAGCGTATCTCAGATTTTGAGTAGCTGCTGCTTTTCGCTGAGAAGGTAAACGATACTTCCCGAGACTTGAAACTATGTCTCGATCCTCCCGGCCATGTTTCAACATTGTCTCCCAAGATTGCGTGATATTAACACATGAGTAACCTCGTAATCACACGGAGGTAAACCTGTCACCTTCTCAATTTCTGAACTCTGAGGTAGGCAAGCCATAGCTGAAAAGCAACCGAGAAGCAACACTCGGTGCATGATTTCGGAATGTCCTGAAAACAACAACGATAATCAAGGGAAAAGGCACCCCCTGAATAATGCTCCTAGGTCACTGTCTTCTGAACGGGCTGACTTCATCACGTGGATCCTGCAGTGGTGAATCCTGCACCAGGGCCAAGCATCTGCTGGAGCACTTACAGAAGCTGTAAGCTGGTATTTCTCAGCGAATAGAAATATTGGAGTATCCGGCAAAACTGACTGGCCTCTTCAGAGCCGCTGCATAAATTTTCATAATAACCTGAAGGTGGAAACTCAAGAGTTGTCAAACACGTCCAATCTTGCCATTTTCTCTTCCCAATTGGTATCATCGTCATCGTCATCCTCCAGCTCCTCCTCTTCAAATCGCACGTTCCCGTAGTAAATGCACAGCTCCTCCCCTGCACGAATATCCGAAGTATTCGTATACTCGATCGTCAAATTGTCCGATCGCAATCGGTACGAGACATTGGGACGTCGACTGTGATTGAAAATACTTCCCAATCCCAGCGCCAGAGCCATGTCTCCATTCCTGCCCCCTCTCCCCGGGCCCCAACTCCAGGTGAACACATAGTTCCTCAGCTCGCTCTGGTTCACTCCTGCCTTATACTGCTCCTTGGGAATCAGCAAAACGGGGGAGATCTCAACAATGCAGCCCCCCGGGATGTCTTTCGTAGCATAGACGCCTCGACCCTTGGCAGGTGTCGATCGGATTTCGAGCCCAAATGTATTCAGATGAGCGACGGGATGGAGATCGATGCTCTGCGCAGAGCTGAAGGACAATAAACCATCCTCGGCGCAATCTGCTGCACCGGCTGTGGCAGAGTGTCCGCTATGTGACATGGCCCCCGTCATAGTCTCCGAGGGGCAACTGCGTTACAGAAATCGTTTTGAAGGACAGAACACCCAATGCAGCAGTCAACCATCGATCCGAAGCTCACGGGCACGCTAGTGATTTGCTGTCGACCACATGCCGCGACTACGAAAGCTGATTACTAAGACGGGAGCTTAGTGCAACCTCCAATTCAGAGTTCTGTCAGCTGACCAGTTCGAGTCATCCAGTCCTGTTCACCATGATTCGTCAGTCTGTTTCTCCGAATGCATGCACAGGACGAGATCATTTGGAGTGCGGCGGCGGGCATGGTCACCCACTGCTTCCAGCAGCCCTAGATTTCCAACTTTCTGATTGCTGGCCTGGACTGGACCCGCATCCATAACCTTTCGAGAGTTTCCATATCTACTGAAAACTCATTACCATGGACTGCCTTGTGGTCCAATTGTAATAAGGTTCCTCAACTTTTTTCAAATGTAAGCCGGGAGCTCATTCCTTAGTTCTCGGTATACGAATATAATCTTCCATTCACTTCCGACGTTTCCAAGGGTTGAAGGATGAGTTTAATTGTAGCCACCATGTTAGAAGTTGGTGAGAACGAGCAACTATCAAGAATTGCTAGAATTGTCATAGCAATCATAACCTTTAGAATATGCAAAACTCACATGCATGTCTCCCCAGTTCAGAACTCGTAGGTCTAATATACTTTGATGTCACGGAAAACTCCAAGATCAGTCAGTCCATTAAATTACATCAAGCGTGATGTGATTCTAGTTGAATAATAATTGATATAAAGAAGTTGTATGAGTTAACGAGAAATGATAATGGAGAATCTATAAAATACTAAATACAAAAGTCCACGATAGTAACTTATTCCAGTATTCAATACCTAATTGGCAAATGCAGCAATTAAAGTGATACCAAATCCTCTAACAAATCTCGTATCATAACAATGTATACAACATATGACAATTTCATACATTTGCATGAAAATGAAGTAATATGTATTGAGGCAATAATTCCAGAAACTTCATAACTTAACTTTCAGTTCTTTGTAATTAAAGTACTTAGTCAAGGAATGAAGAAATTTTCAAATTGTTATCGATAAGAATATATATATATATATATATATATATATCTTTCATGATATATATATAGTGTATATGATTGTAGAATATCAGTACACAACCTGTAATGATCAAAGCAATAGACTATACAACTCGTTCTTCAATTATGTGAAGTTATGTTAATTCATTATAATTTCCTAGCTTTATGAAATGACCGGGTATTATGAAGGTAATATTGAAAGCATTTTCAAACCCACTCGCAATACATTCCAAGCTGGAAATCTAAGAATCATCTTATGTCCAAAACTATCTTTTGGCAAGCTTTTGTAACATGAATCATGATCAAGTGTGATTAGATCATTTTGATTGGTGATTATAAATATTTTCTCTTTAGGTGCAAGAGAAACAATGTCAAATAATGATTTTAAAAAATAAATATTTACATGATTTGTTAATTTTGATAGATGATCAAATGTGTTGGAATTTTTTTGAAATTTTAAATAAATAAATCTTGTTTGTGTTCATATATTTCTTGATTGGCTAGATTCAAATTAATTCTAAACAATGTCCTCAAATTTAGCTATATAAGGAGATTTCGAGTCTTAGTTTTCTAACTTTAGACTTATACTTTAACTATGAAAATATAATGAAATCACTTATTGATGTAAGGGTGCATCTCCGCAAGCTTTGAGATTTCTACTCTTTATCTTAACTTAATTTTGATTATAGTGAATCTTTGGTTTCAAATTACTGAATGGTATTATCGATTTATATCTCGATGTTAGCCGGCTTTGTTATTCAGTCACTGTAATCTCTTATCTCCAATACATCTACGTTACTATTTTACAAAAGTGATTATATAGCTACACTCCAATATTGGAAGTTCCATTTGACAACCTTCTGTGCTCTAAAGTGGACCTTAATAAAATTTCATTTTTTGTGAATGATCTGGATTTGGTTTTGGCTTTTCTCACCTTATTCAAGATTCCTCGTCCAACAATTACGTATCCTCCCCTTCTTCTCCTTCCAAGTTAATAGAGTCTTACTCAATTTAATTTACACATGCCACTTAATACACCAAAATCTGTACATGAACTTCCGAGAGAGACTGTCAATAGAACTCCATGACAGTCCTAAAATCACCAACATTTTCTTATTATGGGAGGTACTCTTCCACAACTGTACATGTAGTCCCTTCCACTGATCGGCGAAAAACGACCACGTGCAGATTTTTTGTTCAATAAACATCTTCCTCAGCACCTATCCGAACTTTTCCAACTGTAATGAGTCCACTCAGACATGCAGAGAGTTGACCCTCGCAATGGCCCCAAAAAACGCCTGTTAGGTGCTGTGACTAAGGTCTTCTAAACTCCACCCATACATCGGGGCCAGTACACTTACTGGGCCCGATGTAAACTCCGTATCCACTAAACGTTTCTTCAGAGTGTCCTAGGGTCCTTTCATAACCTACTTTCTTCTCATCCCTCCGAAATCAAGGACTACATCCACGAATAACATTTGGATAACATGCGGATCTCACTGAAAATACAAACATTTCAAGTCTAACCAAACATTTTAGGTCGTTTAATAGTATCCCAACGACTACCAAAGCTAGGATACTGAATGCAGCTGAACTTAGAGATGGTTCGATGCTTCATCAATTTCCTGATCAAACTGAACAAACACGATTCTTAGCTCTACTGGCTTCCACGTATTTTCAAAGTACACGTATAATCTGGTACGATTCTCATTTATTAACAACGATTACCAGGTGGCCTCATAAAGCTTTTGAGCACTCTTCTCTATAGAATCCTCTGTTTTCAGAGGATTCTATAGAGGTATATAAACATCACTAGGTTTCATGTTAGCAGTGGTTACAGCAATAAATCTTTCAACTGTTTCATGTGTAACATGATATTTGCCAGAGATTTCTGCAAGATCAGACCTGGAAAGGTGTGGTGTAGTCCGGATCGATCACACAAAGTAAGGTCCTTTGACATCAACAGCGATGATCTCGGCAGGTGAAGAGAGTGATGTCATGCTTTCCTGATTCATGGGACGCACTTGATTTGATGCTTTGAGCGTCAAGACTGTAGAGCACAATGTGTTCCGTGTCCTTGGAAGCCGGGGGTCTACTTTACACTCATTCGAGCTAGGCCGAAAATTTCACCCCTTCGTCATCGGCAGAAGTTCCCTTAAACATAGCTGCTTTGCCGCGCTGTTCGAGAACCCGCAAGGCTTTGATAAGAACCGTTCTATCTATTCCAGCAATATCTGTACGCGGCAGCATTGGATGAGCATTCTATGAGTCAGAAAACTAATGCACAAGTGCCGGAAATTTAAAATAATGGTTTTGATTGGATAAGAAGATGCGGAGATGATTGATTAACAGTCACTGCCATCGAATGTTGCAAACACGGAAAATGAGCCAGAATCTACGAGTAACGGTTCGTGTGAACCCTACCTGTCCCACGCGTTTCATCTCCAGTGCGAATCTCGTCTAGAGTCATGACACCGTCCTCAAAACCATTTTCCTTGACCTGCAGCAACCACACGGTCGCATTTAGTGCAAGCAGACTCCAGCAGCCACAATTCCCAGATTAGTTATAAAGCAAAAAAATAAAATCTTCTCTGCAACAATCAAAGAACAACCTGACCTAAATGCTGCAAGAAGTTCCACAGGTTCTGATCCACTCACGAAATGCAAAATCAGGTTGGCCCAATCCGTAATTGTACGCCAAAGGATTAGGCATTTGCGATGGCCTTTGTCTAGCCACTCAGCCTTACCTGCGATACAAAGCAGACAAGCATTCAAGCTGGGAGGGTACTGATGCACGAGCCATTGTTCAAACCGGACATCATGTAGCACTCGACGAGCTACTTAAAGGTTTAGCTCTCATCTTCAGCCACTTTAGCAATCCAGGTCAGAAGGAAACGAACCTTCGGTTACAAGAGCTCCCAAAAAAAGCTCTCGAGCTTCATGACTCAATTTCCCTGGTCACGACAGCCACGGAGCCCATGAAAGCAAAACAAGGTTTCAGGACACCTGTAGCACAAGAATTGCACCTGTAAACTCTCCACACATAGCAATATCAACGAGCAAATGTCAACGATCAAGTAGTGCCCATTGAGGACAGGATAGCGACTCACTCTCAATTGATGAGTTCACAAACAGCGGAAACTCTTCATCGAGATTAATGATGAAGATCTTGTAATTCTTACAATACTTCAGAATCAACTCTTTCCAGAGCTGAACTTGTTTATCCCTCGTATCTTTGACCGGTTGCAAACTGTGGCAAGAAACAGCAGAGAGATAACCCAAACGTCAGTGTCAGCTCCATCAAGACTTCAATTTTCTACAAGGTGATATCAGCATCGGGAACTGATCAAATCGTACGTGAAGTAAGGCGGATAATTGTAGAAGTAAGGCATTTTGAATTGGTCCATGGCGTCGAAGCCGAGCTCTTCCGCACGGAATTCTAATAGTAGATGGAAATCCGCAACTGCCTGTTTCTTCAACCTGATCAGAGCGCGAGGCGAGCCCAACTCACACCAACTTGCATCTACTTCCTCCACGGCTTTCGCGACTGCGCCTCAGTTCTGACAATTTCGGCTTCCGACACTTCGCTTGCCTACATTGGCGCTATTGCGCATCGATATAGCTGTGACCGATTTCTACGCGAGTACGCCTTTGGACCCGTCACCACTTCCAGCTCAAAAGTTATTTCAGTGATTAGTTTCGCTAAGAGTCGTCTTTGATCCATCCATCACAAGAAAATAAGGGAGACGCAGCATGAAGCAAAATTTTCCTTGCAGTAAATGATATGATGTAATGTAACTATGTACGACTATCATATCGTTTGCGGATGTGTATAAAAATATGATAAAACCTGTTCATATTTCTTGGAATAACATTTGTAACATGTAGATAGATATTTACACATGTGAACATGAGTGTACATATAATTAATTGTTCCTCCTTCAACGATGAAAGATATATCCCTTCGGATGCAAAGTTTTATTCGAACTGAAATTGGTAGCTTCCACAAGATCTATGACGTATTTATCGTAAGCACTGAACATTGGAATTGTTATTGTCTTCTTTGATATCAGCTAAAAGTAAAAGGGAGGGTTTTATAAGTTTGGTGCAAGTTGATAATGATAGATTAAATGTGAGTGTTTCACAAATCTAAACTGAAGCTAGTTCGGGAATGTTTTCGGCAAGAACTATCGGAATAATGAGTTATGTTGTGGAAACTAATAACAAGTTCTTCGAAATGAATTATGACGTAAGTGCCCAGAATTAATTTTATATTTATTCATGTCATTGATTTCTGTAACTAGTACAAATCCTTTGGAAACAGTATAAGCCTAGTTTTCACCTTGTGAACTGTGTTTGAGGGATGCTTGGAAAGTTACCATGGTTAATTAACCCGGGGACGCCTGGATCGAGAGAAACCTCGACAACATCGGTATGTGCTGCTGGTGCTACGGAAAAAGGAGGGGAAGGAAGGAAGGGCCAAGGGAGGGGCAGAAGGAGAGTTGGGAGTGATTGATCAATCACCTTCTATCTTCAGAGCACGTTTCATGTGTCAGAGCGTTTTTTGAGTTGGACATTGTGGATCGTCGAGGATGGTAAGGAGAGTCTGAGAATTTTTACAGTGTCGATTTGGCGTTCAAAGAGCGATCATGGGAGGAGACAATTCAGGAGGGATTCCTGATTACCAGCCATGGATCCAGTCTGCCACTGCCCAGGCCGAGGAATTGCAGCGGAACTTTGTGGAGGGCAAAGATCAAGCTCTCCAGACGGCCCGCGTCCACATTGGTCAACTGTATGATGTTTCAAATGAATCTTACGGCGTCGCCCAGGTACGATGACGTCTCGTCTTTTGTGTCGAATCTTTTGTTGTAACAATGCGTAGATCGTTTCGCTGTCCCTGTCAACCATGCGAATTTGATGGAAATCGCGTTATGATCGCCTGTCTCTGCACATGTTGAGGTAGTTGATACATTTTCTGGAATTAATGTTGTTCATTTAATCTGATGACGGAAAGGCTGAGGATCGGTGAGAGTCCGCATATGGTACATTTGAAAATTTTGGATTCGTAAAGAACCATCGCGCTTCCCCGCTGTTTGATCCTCTGTTTCTTTGAATTCCATACCAGATTGTACGCAGTTGTTCTACCTCGTCTAGGTTTAGGGTTCAGCCACGATGTTTTTATATGAAGAATGTTTAGTTAGAGAGAAAAACAGCGTTAAATTCTTGTGACTATGGAACGTGGGAACTTTGGGCAATTTGCTACTTCTGTATACCCGAGGTGCTCACCGAAGAAGTACGCTTGCATGGTGTGAGTTTGACTGCAGCTCATTTGACAATTCTCGGCTATGAATTGTCAATACTGTAGGTTTAGGGTGAACAAAGCATTACCATGCACGGCAAGACTGCATGTCCTCAAAACTGCTAAGACTGCTGATTCTTATGTCGAGTGAGTGCTGCTGCTTCGATGATATTATTGCTGGCCAAGCAGTTATCTTTGTTTCAAGGCTTGCAACTTCTGTGCCTCATCATGTATCCCCACATATTCTTGTGCCTCGAGCTCCATCTTCCTCCATTTTTTTTGATCATGATAAAACCTCCCTAGATATCCACGCATCCTTGGTACAAAGGGATTAACAAAGTTTTCCAAAGACTTTAAGAGCGCATGGAATGTGAAAGTTTTGAAGGGACCAACAAGGGAATTGCCAGATGGAAGCTCTACACAGATTGACCTAATTTATCTTCGCATGTTTCATTCGACTACAAGAGCCAAAGAACGAAGAAGGGAGAACTCATAAGAGCATAACTCTTAACCTGATGGAGTCTGGACCAGAACATCTGGTGGTTTAGGCGTATCTTAAAGTCGAAACGAACTCACAATCCTTTTTTTTTTCTTTTTTTACCCACACAGGAATACTTGCACAAGGCTCAGAGCGAGTATAAAGTTTATGAGGACCTGTTTTTCGGCAAATTGAAAGGTGTGTGGCTCACTGTCAAGTCTGAGGAGACATTATAAGTCTCCTCAGACTAGACTCCTCACTTAGTTGTTGGCATTTCTGAAGATAACTCAGAAGCAACAATAGCAAGATGATTTTCAATGAGAATTAAATGTGCAAGCGTCTTGCTCGATTATCATTGCCGTGAAGCATTTTATAGCAAAGGTCATCGCAAGTTTACAATTTTTTTTATTATTATGTACTGTGAGACGAGTCTAACGTCTGGAAATGAGAAACATTTAAACCCTATTTTCCGTAATTATGTCCACTTTGCTTGGCATTAAATCCCGTCTTACGTGATTTGTGATAAATGTTTCCACTGCAGAGGGTGTTTTGGCTGCTAGAGATAATCCGAATATAGCATATGGAGTTGGAATTAGTGGAGCTTTGCTCCTCATGAGGAGTAAGTTGTCTCTCCTTCGGTGAACTACACACGTGGAATAGAAAAGGCAGTGCGGTATAAAATCAGTTTGATGTTCGTTGCCTTTCGGTTATATATAGGTTACTTCCTAATTTCCTTCATAATGTTTCATGCACAGGACCAAGGCGTTTTTTGTTTCGCAATACAATCGGAAGATTTCAAAGTGAAGAGGTATAAATGAAGGTCATAGGTTTCGTCATTGTTAATGCAAAGTCTAGAAATCTAGCAGCAGCTTCTTCTCGTCAACATTTGTTCAGAAAAGAAGTTGAGGTTTATGAATGAGTCGGTCTTCAATCTGAATAATAGGGCTCATAACTGAAGTTCGGACCGACTCAATCATGCAGCAAATGGTTATCAGCGCGGATAAACAAGTAAAGGAGATGCGTCAGTCCGTCGATTTGTTGAAGAATGAAAGCAAGAAGCTAGAGGTACTTCTTGATATCAGCAAACTTGACGGTCGAGAGTCAGTATGACGAGTGCGATTTGGTAGATCCAATTGTCTTTTTCTTATTCCGAGGATTTGCAGAGCTATTGGTGTCCGAAAAGTTGTGTTTCTTTCTGGTTACCTACTTCATTTTTCTGAATCTAAATCTCTGTGGTTTTATGGATATGACCTCGTAAAGTACTTTGCTCAAAACCTGTGTCGACTGGCCTTGTGTTGCAGGAACGAGCAAAGCTTGCTGAAGAGGAGCTGACGAGGGGCCGGACAAAGCTGAAGTAAGGATGAAGTTTTTTTCTGGGTAATTTTTCGTTTTTTCTCTTTGTCCACCAAAACGAATAGAACTGATCGAGTTCAATGTTTTGCATCAGAAATACCGGCAGCCAACTGCGGAGTCTGGTGAATACGGTCTACAAGACTGAAAGTTCAGCACGACGTGAGTTTCAACTTTCTAATCCCATCGCTTATTTCGATTCTGTTCTTTCCTTTTGTTTCTTGATGACCACGAATTGTCCAAAGCTGTGATGATTTTTAATGTTCTTAGAACACGAAGTGCTCGTCTCGCAGTATGTCATGCTGATGTCTTTATTGTACGCTCATTGTGGTCAATGTTTTCATTTAAGCTAAGTTCACCCGAAGTGAGGTTTCTCCAATGACGATTTGCTGGTTGTAGGTCTTATGGATGATTTGAGGGAGTTACCCGGACGAGAAGCTTTGAAATTACGTGCTGAGGTAATGTTCTGAAGAGTTGTCTCTTCTCTCTAGGCAGGGTTGAATGATAGAATCGTAAATGTTCATCTAGGTTTTCTCTACACACAAAGTCAACAACACGAGGACTGTTAATGTGGCCAAAACGGGAAAACCCACTGAACCGTCATGTGGAGAGGATTACAATAATAGCGGAAAATCTGAAAATCTGATTGTAACGGCCTGAAGATGATCCGTGTGGCTTTCTTCGTAAGCATTAGCTTTGTTAGGCTTCTTTGAACAGAATATTGTGTTCCAAGGAGAGGATGTATATGTACCCAAAGCATGCTGAATACGTTTGGCAGGACTTTGACACCTACTGGCGTTATGAGTGCAAGGTTCGAGCTAATGAGTGTAAGCTTGTGTATCAGGTTGCTTCAATGGCGTGGGAGGCCAAACAACAGCGATCGAGTCTCAACAAGAAGGTGGCGAAGATTGCGAGCCAGTATGGAGTTGGAATATAGATCTTTTTACTTGCCAGGCCGACATCATAGCATCAATGTTGGTTGCTGTACAGTTGTGCACCATTTTGTATCGTAAGATGGCTCCTCGCTGGACTGGGTGCATCCTTTGATTAGGATAATTTGCCCGGTCATTCATTCATTAATCATTTAAAAGGAGACGAGTGGCCCCACCACTTTTGCCATAGAGGGGATGAAGTATTCTGCCACGTGTGATACGCACACCTCGGCAAGAGGTGTACGTGTTTGCATGGGTCCTTCAAAAGTGGTCCGTATGGTCCTTGTTTGGAAGCCAGCGATGACAATTTGGATGGAGCAGGACCGCTGCAGCCGTCGAGAACCAAGTGTCAAATGAGTGATTTTTGAAGTGAAGCGTGCTGTGTATTTAATAATAATGGAAGTCGCACAATTTGCATTCCCCGGTCATCCGGTGCAAGATTCTCGTTTGAGGTCCGGTTGGTTCCCGAAGTGTTCCATTTTTTGATGAGCTAAACAGCAGGTACTCATACCAAGACTTGGCGCCGTTTATCCAATTCTGTGGTTGAAAATTTGTGCAGATCGGTTGTTTCCTATTTGAAACTTATCGAGAGTTCATAAATCCCTTTGAATGGGCTCGAAAATGAATTTGTACTCGTACTTCCCCTTTCAGAAAAATGTACCACTCGAACTCAGCATGATTGTGTTCTGTGTATCAAATCAAGTATCCAGCTTCTTTCTTAAACTGAAATCGATGACTTACTGTCAGTCGTCACGATATTTATAACCATCCCGCATGGAGAGCAACAAGCGAGATTCTATCCATATTCGCCAAGTAGCTCTCCGCCAGATTTCCGTGTCTTGTTTGCGAGCCCATTTAGAGACGCAGACATCCAATATGGTACGAGGCATGATCAAGTCTATGGACGAATCCAAACGGGAGGAGGCGCAGCTTCTTCCTCACTGTACATTACAGCCCCACTCGTTGATAAAAACCGTACGCAGTTACCCAATTCCACGTAAGAGTAAGATCGTTTTATTTCGTTCGAATGGCATGATATGGTTGGGTGAGGAACGCGTCGGACAATGTTTGGATACTCTTAATAGCACACGATGGCTTGCAGCCTGCAGCCTGGATACATAGAAAAACTCCAACACGGGCAATGTCATGTTTTGTCTCTCTGTAAAGAGGAATCCAGATGCATTCCACTGCGATCGCTCCCACTGCGAATATCTTACTGAAGGGTACAGAGCGAGATACAGAACCAAACACCCGAGCTCAAGTACCGAATCACCGAACCATCCTTAAGAGGCCCTCAAGCTGCGATGAGATACCGGAATAATGTTTCACCGCTGTGACGAATGACATCAAAGACAGCTTGCGGGCATCTCCGGCAATATATGAATTAGTTCCATGAAAGGCTGAAGATGAAAAAAATCAGCTCACACAAAGTGACTCAGCGAGCACATCATTTTACTTCTACCACTGAAAACCCGTCCGAAGTGCGCACCATCTCCAGCTGCTTCTGACCGCGTCTAATTAAGTACTCAATTTGCTGGTAGTTCTTCTTGTCTATAGCTGCGTTCTTACGAAATTCCGCATTCACAAATCGCTCAATTTGCTCCCGCGTCTCTGGAGGTTTTGCACGGGCTGCCCGAAGCAACGAGCGGTGCAAGCTCAAAACTTGCTTCTGAATACCTGACAGCCTCCCCTTCATATCTGATCTCTGTCTACAACCCCTGCCACTGCGCTGTACAAGTAAGCAAGTGCACCCACTTGATGATTCCTCTGACTCGAGCAGCCACCGAAATTCTAGAAAAACCTCCTCTTGATTGGTGCTTTCCTTGACCCAAAATGTGAATCAAATTCTACAATCTGCGGTTTCGCATTAACATCACCTAATGCTCTGTGCAATTTCCCGCAATTCCAGTCAAACGTTGTTTAGGGCTGCAAACGGAAATCAACGTAGACTTGGATCCACACCCAGATCACGTCGAGTATGTACAGAACGAATGTGGTGACGTCTACAACGAGAAGGCCCAACGCTTCCAGACTCCAGGGATTCGCTCGCACGGATTTTCAAAGCAGCAGAACATATGTTGTTTTACAAGAGTAGATTGAACCCACAGAAAATGGTTTCAGTGCGGGCTCCGCACTCTCAATATCTGGTAGCAACAAAGAGAACCACCGAGTCGTAATGACCGCTACCGTTGTGCATGCTCCAAAACAGGGCATCCAGCGTTACTCGTCTGTCAGCAAAATCCGAAAAATCGCGCTTCCAAACGGGACAGCACCGCTAGCTAGGATCGTGTTGCACGGACCGCAAACTTGGTGTAGAGCCACAGAACAAGTACCAAATCCTCGATCCCAACGAACTGTCAGCAGCACCTTCTCAATTCCCTCAAAGCCAGGAGGGAAATTCGTGGCATCCACTGCTTCGTCAGTCCACTGAAATTGAGGCCTCGACCGGCTCGACCGCTCTGATCACTCTCGAAAGACAGCGACTGGAAGACCACTGATCCTGAAACTGGCTAAATCAACAGGCTGCCTGCGAATAGTGGAATTCATTTGTGTCGAGCAATGGAGACAAGAAATCAAAACAGGAGAGAAAGTCCGAAGATACCGAGATCTGTGACTGGCAGAGCCTGCGCCAGCGTGGAGGTCCGAGCAAGGAGGTCCTTTACTGCGACCGACCTTTACCACGTGAGAGAGGTTCTTGTACCGGGCACCCCTGTCGCTTCACATTGCGTTCTTGCCATTTAGAAGAACGTGATATTCGATATAGGGGAGGATGTTAACATATACAGTAGTTATGGTGGCCATGCCCACAATCGAAGTGTAGCATGCCCGGATGCACCAAATTTGTAATGTTTCCGAGCATCCGTGATATTTATCGGGATGTCAGTTTGATAGTTTAGTCCTATAATAAATTGAAAATTTATTTTCCTCTACAATATGAAAATTTTCTGACATTACGAACTCCTCAAAAGGGTACTTGTTTCTATTACCGCCTCACCGTTAATTTTGGTTCTATATTGCCACTCAAAGTTAATTTTGTATCGTTTCACAATACATACCATTGTTGGCCAGAAGATGGTGATGGGGTAAGACGAAGAAATGCATGATTATCTTCTAATTAAGGAAGCAAGATTAATTTATCCAAAGATGGGGAACGGAATAGTTTTACTCCGGCGGTGGCTCATCGCCATTTGTCAATTCAAGGTGACGATGGATGGTTCTTTGATCTTCTGTCCATGAATGTGGTTGTTAACACATAAGGATTAGTCCCAACATGCATGGATGGCATGACATGCCATGATGTCTAGGGTTGTGGCATTCGTCTTTAGGGCGACGGCGTGTGGGTCGAAGTCTTTTCGAAATTCATTGCTTCGGCACTGCAAAGAGCACAATTGCAGCGGCCGACCGCTTGAAGCCCCAGCAGAGCCGACATCATGAAGGTACGAGAGTGTGGATCGGCTGTAGGCAAGCGTTTTGAGATTTCTGTTTCTTTGGTACTCGAATTGTCCAGTTTGAGTCTGCGTCGTGTTGATATCAAGATGCTGGTCATGACAAGCTAATAATATCCGAAAAAGTTAAATGTCTGCAAAATTATCTGGATCGGAGATCCTCTGACCTCTGATCGATACGCATGACAGCGTTGATGCTGTCATGTGTATCGATCTGAGTTTGCGAGCTCCTTGTAAATTACCGAGGTTCGCCTGCAAATTCTCGCTACCGCGATCGAATACAGGATTGATCCGATTTTAAATTACTGTTGCGTAAAATCTGGTCCAATACTCGTTGTGGATCTGTCATGATCGGTCTTGTCACAGACTGGATGCGCTGCTTTGAGAAACGATCAGTTCAGCTACACATGGCTGTATGTATTCTGATGTATGTCACAAAATATGTTGACTGATTGTTGTCCCGATCTGAATATCTCCCACGCAGCTTAACATTGCTAATCCCACCACGGGGTGTCAAAAGAAGGTCGAAATTGATGACGACCAAAAGCTGTACGTATCTTGTTCACTTTGATTCTATGTCTGTTTCAGTGAGATTTTAGATTCTTTGCAATCTTGCTTCAGCTTCATTGCCCAGTTGAACTACCTTCTACATAAGTTCTGAATCTCTTGTATATTGTTTACAGTCGGGCGTTTTTTGACAAGCGTTTGTCCCAAGAGGTCACCGGAGACAATCTTGGGGAGGTACGGCTTCTGGCAGTTCATCACGTTTGGGGTGTGGAGTTGACAGTTCTGCCGATTGCAATGTTAGCTTTATATTTCGGAAGCAGATGAAGAAGATCAACATTGCGAATTGCCATCAAGCGTTCCCCTGACACCAACTGAGATCACCTTTATTTAATTACCTCAGATGGGCACCATGTCTGGAAGCTCGAGCTAATCTCTCGTGGGTTTTTCATTTCCCAGGAGTTCAATGGTTATGTTTTCAAGATCAAGGGAGGATGCGACAAACAGGGTTTCCCCATGAAGCAGGGTGTCATCACCCAAGGGCGCGTCAGGATCATGATGCACCGAGGTAATTTAGGAACACAATGTAGATTTCCTGCTCGCCCACCTTCGTGTGTCGCCTGTATATTGGTAGGCTCTTTGCAAGAACTGGATTCTACCTTTCGTTGGCACCCAAGAATGACATGTCTTTTTCTGGCTCCAGAGTTTGGTGTTGGCAGTTCATCAACTCCGTGCGAGCAGTTAAATTGAGTCCTGTGTCGCAGATCCAATACTGAGCAGCTCTTGCTTATGCTAATAAGTGTTAGGGTCTGTTCAGGAACACCCTGCTTCCGGGGACACGGACGTCGCAACGGTGAGAGGAGACGCAAGTCTGTCAGAGGTTGCATCGTCAGCCCCGATCTGTCAGTCCTGAATTTGGTAATTGTCAAGCAAGGTAAATTTCCTTACTCTTTTCGCGATTGTCCTACCCCTTCGCGATTGTGCTTCATTCGCAAAGTGATCCAATCGTTTGTTTCGTGTCATGGACTTACGCTGTAGTGGCTTCTGAACTCAGGTGCGAAGCCTCTGCCCGGCTTGACGGACATTGAGAAACCAAGAATGCGTGGACCCAAGAGGGCCACCAAGATCAGAAAGCTTTTCAATCTTTCTAAGGAAGACGACGTCAGGAAGTACGTCAACACTTACCGACGTAGCTTTACCTCAACCACCGGTAAGACAATTTATCTATTTTTCCTTTGTTTCAAGTTGGGCTCACATTACAACAGTTCGCAAGCACTTTCTCTGTCGAGAACTGCGTGCCTAATGTCTTGTCTTGTACTACAGGGAAGAAGAGGAGCAAGGCTCCCAAGATCCAGAGGCTTGTCACCCCCCTCACCCTCCAGAGGAAGCGCAGCAGAATTGCAGAGAAGAAAAAGCGAGTTGCTAAGGCCAAGTCCGAGGCCGGAGAGTACCAGAAGCTCCTCGCTTTGCGTCTCAAGGAGCAGAGGGAACACCGAAGTGAAAGTCTTGCCAAGAAGCGGGCTTCTCGAGTGTCGACTGCGACCAGGACCGAGTAGAGACTCGTACTCATGTTCGGCCATGAAATTTTCAGACCACAAATCTAAACATAGAGATCTGTATGAGGCACAGAGGCATTTAGGAGAATGCCTAATCTTTTCGCTTGACAGACCAGGGTATGCTCCCGGACTAAAAATTGCTTCCTCGAGATTTATCCGGAATAGGAAGAAGAATTGTCAAGCAGAGGAGATAAAACGAGGTAGGTATATAACCCAGGCTTAAGTGGATAGCGATTTTGAGTTGATGTACTCTCTTCTTACTACCCGTTTACGGCTGACGAAGAAGACTTGACAGGCCTGAGCTTCAGTAGAACTCCAGCCATCATCATACTCACCCACTCGAGTAGGAACCGTGTTGCACCTGGAGCTTTTCTGTTGTCAATAGTCCAAATGAGGCGCATGCCTGTCAGCTTCTTTACCGTGACGCCTACCTTTGGCGCCTCTGGGGTAGTCATCACTCCAGTTTGACCTGTCCGTAGCCGTGTGGAGCGAAGAGAACGGATCTGCCCGAAGCTTTGAGTGGCCTCATTTTGTTCTGAGCTCACTCTTTTGAAAGTTAGTAGTAGACGACGTGCGTCGTTATAGCGCTTCTTGGTGAACCTTGCTGTACCGGGAGTGGTCCTGCCCCAGCACACCCTACACCTTTTTCAGAGGCGGTCGTTTTAAACTTACACAGTTTTTCTTCGTACGTGGGTACGATTTCAGATCCTAAGCGTATGGCTTGGACACACTTGTCGGCTGTCCAATGCAATTTTGTCCTTGTGGATGGTTGGCTTATAAATCTATCATATTTGAATTATTCCGCGTCGAGGAATGTCCCAGTCCTTCATCGAAAGGTTTCCAAGTTCTATGAGGTTCTGTGCAGTGCATTGCCATTTTTTTCCGTGTGAAACTTTCAGTGGTGACCGATATGTCAATGTTAGTGGTATGTAACAATTTGGAAGTTCAACACCAGACGCGTTGCTGGCCTTTACGACTTTCATTCATCACATTGATCTAAACCAAAATCAAATGAACTCAAAATTCATCATGTGCGTTCTCGAACCTTGAGTTGAAGGATCTACTTCGAAGAATTATGTTCTCTACTCTTTTCACTTCTCACGGAGCGTAGTGATTTCTGTGGCAGTGATATCTGCCTGTCAAAACGGAAACATAAGGTTACGCCTGCAAGTGTCCGTCGAGGAGTGAACTAGAGGGCTAAGAGGCGATGCGTCCCGTCGTGTTCATCATGATCGCGCTCGCATCTGAATCTGGCAGCGCAGCATCCACTTTCAGCCCCACTTGTTTGCTTGTCCTATCTAAGCAAGTCAATGTAGCAACCAATGTGATATCCTTGGACAGAACCCTGCATCCTTCACCTGACGAGAGTTATAGACTTCTTCGTGTGGAGGTAGCAAAGGGCGATGGAAAGGATCAAAGTCAAAGGCCCATTTAGAGCCTTCAGGAATGTACCCTGTCAAAACTAAGAGCTAACTCCATCAACGAATCTTACGAGTCTACTCACCATGCAGGCACTGTAAACTCTTCTCCTCCTCCTCTGCTGAGTAATCTTTTCAGCGTCCGAGCAGATCCAAATATCCGATCCGCATCAAGATCGATACATACACGCCGACAGTCTGAGCAGTCGCCGTCCTCTCCTTACTTGCGGGAGCAAATGACTGTTTCCGAGGCGAGAGATCCAAGCTTCGTCTCGCCACGGCGTCACAAATTCCCTCTGCACTGCACTGCACAGAACACGACCAGCACGAAGAAATCGGCATCCCGAATGCCTCGCAGCCGAAAGCTTTGGCATCCCGTCGTCGACCTTCATCGACGGCTCCCACGTCATCCGGCTGGATTCTACTGCATGCGAGAGGCCCACCGACGACGAAACTTCTCAAAACTTCTCAAAGGAGGTCTCCAAATTCACGTCAGCACGTCTCCAAATTCCAAATTCCAAATTCCAGATCCCTTGCAAGTGGCGAGGCAGTGAGTGCGCCAACACTCGGCAGCTCGCATAGTGCAAAATTCACGCAGAAACTTTCACTGACTCAGAAGTGAAACACTCCGGAAGAATTCTGGCCTCCCCCACCACCCTCGATGCAAAATTAACTGTCTCCGAGTAGATACAGAACAGGCCGAAATTTGTCTGCCAATGACAGTCTACAGCTGGCCCCGCTGGGACCATTGACTTGAATACCACTGCAGTCAACGTGATGGGGTCGATCGGTCGCGGGAGGGGGATTTCATGAGAATCAATCGCCCAGGCGACATCGACCGGGTCCCTCTCGGAGAGGAAAAGAGGCCGAACGGACCTGCTTTATCGCATGAGCGAAGCAAAGCAGATGCAGAGGCCGTGCTTTGCAGAAAAACGGAAAGGGGAATCCGAGTGGCTGCGAGCAGCGACAATAATTGCGCTGCGCTTTGCCGCCGTGTGGAGCGAGTGCAGACAGATCTCGCCCGTGCGCCATTAGGGCAGAGGCGGGACGGACAGTGATGTCACTGCCTCCCTGGACTCCGCATCGAGGCGACTTTGTTTACTGCCAGGCGCTCCTTACAATGCTCGCGCCATCGGCATCACCTTTGCCATTGTGAATGGGCCCGTTCCCCCGGTGGGCATCTCGATGTTCTGAGACTTCGGCTGGCTGGGCGGAGGAGGAGGAGCAGCAGGAGTACGGTTCTTGCAAGCTCCCCAGTGGATGCCAGACTTGGCCGAGTTGCAAGTGTCATCTGCTCCCGCCTCGATCCTCTTGCGAGGCTCTCGTACGCTCTTGATCAGTCAGCCAGTAGGAATCAGAGTTTAGAATCCGGCTCGCTGGGGCGCAATGTCTGAGGCTTTGGATCGGGATTGAGTTTCCTCAGGGGGTAGATCACTCTCTCACATGTGCATCAAGAAGCGAGCTTTTTATCTGATATTCGCTGACAATCGCCCAGCGAGTGGGAGAAGCTAGAGAATCGTGGAGAAAAGACATTTAGCAGTTCGGGAGTGCTCTTGTGGAAGAGGAGATTTGTGAGAGTTTAAGCGTACTCTTCGTTTCAGGAGCGCTTGTTCAGAAGGTGGAAAATCAGACGAGATGTCGTCCGGCGAAGAAGCACCGCAGGATGACGGGAGTGAGAAGCAGGGAGTGACGATCAACAATCTGATAGAGGATTCGTCGATGTGTCTGTTGCTTCTGTCGTTGTGGCTCTGTGTGGTCGGTGTCATGCTACGGAATTTGTACGAGGAGTGCAGAGTGGAGCGCAGATTCAGCCAAGCCGGGTTTCTGTTCACGTGTTTGCTGATCGGCATCGGAGGCGGGTACGGGTGTGCCTTGGCCTTCAACTCTTACGATGAACGAGTGGATCTCGTCTACATTGGATATGTCACCATCGCCGGCTACACACTCACCTTCGTAGCAATGCTTCTGATCCTGGTCGAGTACGGCTGGTGGAAATTGTGGCATGCCGGTGACTGGGTCCCTCAAGACGCAGACGATGATGAAGTCGTTGCCCATGGGCACTCTTTGCCTTCAACACCCCGTCAAGGCAAATTTTTGGGTAAGAGTGGAAGCTTCAATATGGCCTGGGTCACCGATTGGTTGAAGGGTGGACCTCCACCGGACCGTGAATACAAAGATTACAAGCCAATGCGGGAAGGGGTGGAACTCGCAACGAGGGAGCAACGAGCACTACACCAAGCTGCAGGTCACGAGAGTGCTTAAGGGCAGGTCTGTTCAATTCATGGGTCCGGCTTTCCTTTTCTCTGAGCTGTGGCATTTTTGGACTGCTGTATGACATGCTTTGGACTGGAGGGATCTGAAATGCAGCAGGTTGGTTGAGGGTGGCTCGTTGAATCTGGTGAAACCAAATAATTAATCTACCGAGCAGTGGCGGATCATCTGTAAAGTTAGAGAGCTGAATATATTGGCGGTGAAGCCGGTTGAGCATATAGAAAATTGGGAACTGCCCTGATGAGTGGGTTTGTGGTGGAAGAAAGTTATAAGAACGTGATTGTTCGCATATGTACCCATCTAGCTCCGCAATGGAGACCTTATACCAAAATTCGTTCATAGGCTAAGCACGTGAGTTCAGTGATCGAAACGTTCACCGATACTGTTTATAGTTTTCTTATCTGTACATGTGTGAGGATTGTATCATACATTCTTTCTCGTAATCTCAGGGCTAAGATAAGCCCCTTGTATATAAGAGCCCCTTGTAATCAACAGAAATTTACAGAGCAAAGCGAGAGGAAGTAAGATTGTTGTAACTGGAAATTTGGCTAGAATTGAATAGTGGATCGATAAGTGTCCCGGCTTTTGTCATTCTCTAATGACAGGCTCTTGGTATAACATTTCCCAGTTGTTGCACACCTCTTTACGTTCTCCGTACTGAACCATGAACAAGCTCATTGTTTTGCTTTTCTCAACATGCAAACCGACGTCGACGAACGACAGTCGATTATCAAGTCTGACGAGGTCTAAAACAGAGGCTGTTTCTAATGGTGGTACGCAATAGTCTCCAGCGAAGCTCTCAAGGTGATGGTGCGAGGTCGGAGTTCGAGTCATACCATAGGTTTCAGGAACTTTTTTCGTAATGCAGCTGCGGAGAAATCAAGGCCCATTCTAGGCATGCATCGCCTAGCATAAGCCTTGGCTCTCGGTCGAACACGACATCTCACCCATGGTTTCTGCACTTTCAAGACTGTTTTTCGAGAGCTCCCCATGACCCATTAGCCAGCGGTATCTTGCTGGAGGTCAAGGTTCTGTTTCTTCAAGCTAAGAAATAGTAGGGGCCAAGGATTAGTTCTGGCTGAAAACATGTCCACAGCGAAATCCAGCTCAATTACCTGTCTGTTCAGCTTTACAACTTGCTCGTACCCAGCTCGTTAGCTACTTTGGGTCCACAGGTCGGGACAAGAGTCACCTCAACTACAGATCAGATGATCCAGCTGCTCAGTGACGTTAAGGTTACGTGCTCGTTAAAATTATTTTACACTGCTTTTGGAGATTATATGTTCTCTAGGTCCGTATCCACGCGCTTGCAGTGACGCCTTTTGACTTTAATCCTCCCAGATTCCGAACCCCATAACATGCTTGACAGGCAGTTGTACTAGAACTTTGGGTCAAAGAATCCCAGAGCTTTAACAAGACTTTCTGATATGGTAAGACGAAAGGATGCCCCCTCTGAGCCTCGTGGAGAGTGCCAAAGGTGAGAAATCTGGACGAAACCAGATCACACCGAACTGCAGGCAGGCTGGAATTTACAGCTCTCTCAGAATTTCTTACAAACCAGGCATTGTTCGTCAGAACACGAAATTTCTGTTCTTTCAAGGGTCTCTTATATTCAAGGGCTCATATAAATTTACGCCTGGAATTCCAGACACTGCATACAAATGTCAGCCAAAATATGTTAAATCTAGTCTACTTGGCCCACGGTGTAGGACTATCAGCTCACAACTTAATGGATCTCATCTTAAGAAAACTGTAATCCGCTGTGCCTCAAGGGAGAAAAAGTCGCAGGGTCTTGTCCTTCAGATTCCAAAACTCTGTATATTATTCAGTCATTGCACTAAGCACACCGAATATGTTCTATCAGTCCTCGCAATATGCAACCAATTTTGGATCGCACGGACAATAGAGATACCCAGCTCTTGATGATTTTGGCGATCGGTGAGAACCACGTGAGAAAGAAGTCGGTCTGATTGATACATTATTCAGGGTGACTTTTGTTTTGTTTTTTTGACCATCAAAAAAGCACATCGAGAAGACCTTGTTGGTGGCGTCTCTCTGTCCCTCGTTTTTCTTCTCCGCACCTGATTTCCATGGCCTCATAAGGTTGTAGGTCTGGGACCAGTATCGTTTTCACTTCCGATGATAGCTCAAAGTTTCAGAGAAAGGCTTGTCTCACCCATGATAGGCTTTAGCTGTTCTCAGCACAGTAGCAATGAGGCTCTTTCAACTCGGAATTCAGATCTATAATGAGCTCAGAAGGCTCAACCATCTTGTGCTAGTTATGTGTCTGGACAGGATATTGGTACGACTAAAGTGTGATTCCAACTTCGAAAAGCCACATCGTGATGGTAGGCTGCGTGTGCCTTTGAAGTCTCAACTGCTCGCCTCTTTGGAATTTGTGATCATCCACAGCAGAGACAGACTTTCAGAATGCATGAAAACTAGCGATCAAAAGGAGTAAAGGAGAACTCTTCCAACATGCTAACCTTTTTCACTCCTTTTTCATTCTTGTCAAGATAAGCGTCTTACGCCACAGTGAAGCCTAAGCGGCATACCGCACAAGAACTGTTCGGTTTAAGAAACTCGACTGCTTCTCAATAACAAGTCGAACAGTGGCAAGGATACCAGAAGGGGCACACGAGTCCTCCCTGCACCGCCCGCCCGAGAAGGCAGACTCCAATGGCACTGCAATTTTGGCTGCAGGGAACAGCTCGTTGCTCACATCTTCTCACATTCTTCCCGGAGACCTTCGCAAAATTCTACATGTGTGCCAATTTTCCTTCTTGGGCTTCTATCGAGAAAATGCAATGGACGTACACTGCATCCAATCATTGTACTGCGCCACGTGTACGCATCGAGCTCCTGTCCGAACGACGTAAACGGCGACCTCAGGTGGAGAGAGATGGAGGAGAAGGATTGCCCGGGACTGTACCGGGTAGCTCTGGCCTCTCATGCGCGCAACGTAGTCCGAGGGCGGGGTCCACGTGGTAGGGCGCCTGGCTGCTCGTGGGCGCTGCGCTCGGGCGTGTGGGAACGAGAAGAGCAGGAAGGAGGACGAGGACGAGGACGAGGAGAGGCTGCGGAGACGGGAAGAGGTCGGCACTCCTCGAGCGGAAGGGGAAGAAACCATCGCGCTGAGGAGGCCCAATAGCGTCGCGCATGGAGGGCAAGAGGTACGGGCGAGACGGGCGACGTACGCGCGAGAGATCGAGCATCCGATCTCGTTTCGGCTGATGCGCGCGTTCCATGAGATTCCCCTCCCATGGCTCTGCACTGTGACCTGTCCCGGAGCACAGCTGGGTGAGTCACTCAGTGTGGGTAGTGCAGCGTGCGGTCAGCTGCGTGTCGATCGGGGCCTGTTTTGCTTCTCCGATTGGGGTTTTGCGTCGTGGATGGCGATCAGGATTCGGTCCGAGTGTTTGAGGTTTTGCATGCGTTGGTTGGATTTGCCGTAGTGGGCTGCTTGCGTTGCAAGGCCCGAATGGTGCAAGTGATGCGAGTGTCGTATGGCCTTTTAATTGCAGGTGAATAGGGGGCGGATTCGAGAAGTGGTAGGTTTGGTGAATTTGCGCGCAATCCTCAATGGGGACAGAAAAAGTGGACGAGGAGGAGCAGGTCACTGAGTTCGGCGGGGAGGAATGGCGCAAGAAAGACGCGACGAAGAGTCCTCTGGGCGACGAGGAAGGAGACAGGGTAGAGCAGGCGGAAATGGCGAAGGACGCGGAAGAGGTGGGCGACGATGAGGAGGAGATGATCGATGATGATCACGATGATGACGATCCGCTCTGGGATGCCCCGAGACTCGCCAAGAAACTCTCGGAGAAGCTTGCGAAAGAACCTATTAAGATTCGTGTGCACGATGTCCAGATTAGGGGAAATGTGAAAACCAAAGACAGTGTGTTAGAAGCTCAATTGGATGAGGTCAAGAGAGCGGGGACAATGCAAGAGCTCTTGCAAGAATCTGTCAAGGCGAATGCCCGACTCCGAGGGTTGGGAGTTTTTGAAAAGTGTACAATTACCATTGATGCTGGTCCCGAGGAGCTCCCAGGAACAGCTAATGTCATTGTCGAAGTGGAGGAATCAAAGCGCCCCTTTTCGGGCGACGTGGGCATATTTTCTAAGCCAGAGGTGAGCACTGTAAACAACATCCGATATTCAAATTTGGCTTCTGCAGGTCCCTTAGTGGCACTACCAAGACAAATTCTTATCCAATTGTAAGTTCCTTGACTCTCACGGCATTAAGGCATCATCTGAATTTATTTCGCTGCATGATCATTTCTTTTTAGACCAAGACATGGACCCTCGACGGTACTGTAAAGTGGAGGAATCTGCTGGGTTACGGTGAAACAATAGATGCAACTGGCTGCTATGGATGGGATACCACCTCAGAGTTGAGTGCTGGGATCAATTATCCTCGTTTCCATGGGCTCCAAAGTTCGCTGGTTTCTCGCGCAACAATACTTACTCAAGACTGGCAAAAATACTCTTCCTATCGAGAACGGCTGAAAGGGTTTTCTGTAGGTCTGATCAATGACGACAGCCATGATCTCAGCTACAACCTCACATGGCGAGAACTGGAGGATCCCACACGTCAAGCATCGCATGCTATCAGAAGGCAGTTGGGACATCATCTGTTGTCTTCCGTGAAGTATACTTACAAGGTTGACGAGAGAGATTCTGCTATGCGGCCTACACAGGGATTCGCATTCACTTCCTCTTCTCAGCTTGCTGGACTTGGACCTGATGACAAATTGTTGAGATTTGCCCGACAGGTATGTCCTTGACGTTGTTTAGGGTTTACACCTATTTCTCCCAACAAAATATATGGCCAAATTTCTTCCACAGGATGTGCGTTTTCATTGCAAACAATTTGAATGCTTCTGATGTTCCCATAGTTTGATTTGAGAGAAGTCAATACAAAAACGAAAAGTCAGATATATTGCGACTCGGAACACTGGACGTCGTTTGAGTCTGTAGAACTATAATATCTCCTGATGTCCACCTGGGCCTTTCGCTTGTAATTTGTTCCTTCTTATGGGAGTCTTAAAGACTACTCCATCCTCATGTTTTGAGGTGAGGTAGGTCCAGTGAATGGTCCGGATCTTTTGGTCCGGATCTTTCCATGAACTCTATAGAAGAGGTTTCTTCTTTCGTGGAAAATGTGCACAGACGAGTATTCATTTTCAGACGTTACTAAAACAAGTCTAACTATAAACTGGACTAAAAGTCCTTGCTTACTTCCATAGGATGAAGAGTAAAGCCTGGTAGTATGCGAGTCAGTATGTTATTCTTTTTTTGGAAATTACATTAGAACACTGCCGAACGATGATCGAGAAAGTGGTTGCTTCCTTAGAAACGGATGAGAGTTTGTTTTGGAGCTTTAAGTCACAAAGACAAAGGTAAAAACTGCTCTGTGCACTTCTTTTCTCTTTTTTGTTGACTGAGGTACGCTGTCCACATAAGTCTCTAATCATCGCACAGAGATGTTCCGTCTACGAATACCTTGGTTAGGTTGCATACGTACATCACCAAAAATGAGATGGTTAGCTTGTTATCATCTTGTCAGTCCCTTAGAAGATTTGGAGATCACTGCCAATGTACTCTCATTTCCTTTCAGAAAGAAAAATTGCTACAGCATCTGAACCAAGACCAGATTTGCTTCTCTGCAAATTATTGCAGAGAAAGTTTTCTTGGCTTATGTCTCCGTCTGCTCTTTTTTTCTTACTAGTGTTTCAAGTGACTGTCCCCGTTTTTCACGTTGTCAAAAGCAACCGTCTGTTATGTGTTTATCATAACTATGCAGGCCCTTTCATCTGAGTTCTTGGTGTCTTCTGTTGAGACCTGATCGATAAGAAAAACCGGTTTAAAATTCGGCTAAATTTTTAGAGGAATCAATATACGTATTTTCCTTTGTCTTACGTTGTTACCATGTGCTGTCCCCCTTCTGTGCGCAGGAGTTTGAACTAAGATACGCCGTTCCTTTGGGATTTATGAATGCTGCTTTGAATTTTGGCGCTGCTGGGGGTATCATCATGCCATGGGGACCTAATTTTCTTTCAAAAGCGACCCCAATTAGTGATCGATATTTTATGGGAGGTCATTCATCATTGCTTGGAAATTTGAAAGGGCCATCGGCTCTTTTGGGTTTCCGAACCAGAGGTGTAGGTCCGAATGCTGCCAGGCTTGTTCCTCAACCGACTGCACAAGCCGAAGCTGGTGCAGAGGAAAGACCGCCGATGGTGGATACTTTGGGTGGAGATTTCGCAGTTTCAAGTTTTGTAGATCTATCAATGGACCTGCCAGTCAGGATATTGAGGGAATGGGGTGTTCACGCGCATGCGTTCGCATGTGCTGGAAACCTAGTACCACTGACTGGGGAGGATCGCCCAAAATTTTCGTTTAAGGGTTTCTTGGATACTTTCCGTGTTTCTTACGGTGCTGGGCTTGTATTCCCTACAAAGCTCTTCCGTCTCGAGGTGCGTTTAGAGGCTCCCATATACTGTGCCATTCAATATTTTACTTACTAATAGAACTGTCGGTAGATCGAAGTCTCCCTCATTATTTCTGAGATTTCACGTCCAAGTGTTTTAAAACAAAATTTTGAAATAGATTTTGGAATGAGAAATCTGACGTTCCGTTCTGTTGCAGGTGAACTATTGCTATATATTGCGGAAACAAGAGCAGGATCGGGCGAAGAGAGGAATACAAGTTAGCTTGAATTCCCCCCATTGACACATACCACATAGATCCTTTCTTTCTTGATATCCCGACCAAAATCAAACGGCTTAGTGGATCTCCAGTTAGTCCACCAATAATTGCTGGCCAGCGAATCTATCTTTGGCATCATTTGCCGGAGAGTACTTTGGCCATGCGTTGCAGAGAACTTTGTCACAAATTTGAGTTGTTGGAGCTGTCCACCTCCTAATCAGTTGAGTTGGTATCAGCAAAGCTACGTAGCAGTTGAACTCCAGATCATAGGATTCTTAAAGCACTATGTCTTTAAGAACTTGTTGACCATCTTGTACCCACTCCATTTGAATGTGATAGGAAGAGGGTGAAGTGTATGATCTGATCACTGCCTTCTTGATGAAGATAAGGAAGCGAAAGTTTTGCGGTGGGTTTCTTCAGGATCAGCAAGCTCTACCTGATTTCAGCCTTTTTAGTACTATTAAGTCCTTGAACCTGAAGACACCCTCAAGAAATCGCAATTACGGTGCACATCTTGACTATTTTGGCTCTGTGACTACCGAAAAATAGACTGTGTTATTGCCGATTATGGTTGGATTCGAGACTATTCTCACGCAGTGGAGGTCAAGTGGGTTCCGGGTGTTGTAATGGCTTCTTTGTGGTGATTATAGAGATCATTTGATGAAGGAGATCAGCTGCAGGAAAGCATCTCTGAGGGAAGAGGATGGTGCTTTTGAAGCCTTCGTTCTATATCTTGATACTTAAGTCGGCCTCGTTGACGGTTTTGATGGGTTTCAGTAAAATGGAGAAATCGTTGGGTGTTCCTTCAATGATCATGTCTTCATGATAGATGTTATTTACGGTCGGTTCCCCTTAACTGTAGGCCTCCGTCTCTTGTTGTCACTGGGGCTTCGTGCCAAAGGGGGCTTACTTTACTTCGGATCTCATGGACCTTTCCGTCCTTTTGAAATCAGCAGGTGATGAAGCGTCGACCATGTCTTTTCATGCAAACAGCGTTTGAAATGAAGATGTTGAAGCATTTGTCTGAAGATCTTGAAGATGATTTTGAGCATTGAGGACCGGACTATGACGGCGATCCAATCATTTGAAAGCCAACGTCGATGTGCCTGTAAAATAAATCTGTCATACATCTGTGAGTCTACTCTGTCATGTCGTAATGTAAGCGCGGATTTCTTCAATTTCCCTAGTTGAGCAGAACAATCCATATCTAATGCACCATTTAAAATATACTTGTATATAGTCTGAACGCAAGAAAGTCCACCGAATTATTCAGTTCAAGTAAGATTCCAGTCTTCAAGTGGCGCTGATATCCCTGTACTTAGTGGTACTAAAGATTGAACTTATCCTAGATAATCAAGATAACGTACAAACTAAGACACCTATCGGTTTTTTCTGTACAGTGACCACCTTGTCCAACCACCACGCAAAGAACATCAAAATTTGCGTTCTAGAGGTTCAAAGGTAGATGATTAATGTAAGGAATGGGAACAAGACAGGCATTCCAGCGAATTGCCTTTGAGAACAAAAACACTTCATCTTCAGATGCATGAATTCCTCACTTAAACATCGTCTTCATATAAGCGATCCCAGATCTTTGGGTGCTACATGTACAAGTCCTGTGTGAAGTCATGTTGTACGCTGAGACTATTAACCGGGCAACTCCTAGCATTTGACGAGGTTTGAGATCCGGCAGGGATTGAATGCCAATGAGAGCGAACGTTTTTAGCCATAATTACCCTCAAAAACATCGAAAGTTCTCATATCACCAGTACGCATGACACACTTGATTCCACTGTACAGCATTCCTCCAGAGATGCCTACAGGTTATTGAGGAGGGAAACCTCCACCTGTAACTGTACAGACCAATTTGACAGCAACGTTTGCATGATTGGCTGGATGCGCACATCGCATGCACCATAATTAGTCTTCGGTTCAATATCTCACGTAAGAAATGTGTTAGATGACTGTTTTCACTGACGTTGTTGAGGAAAATAATGAGAAGGCTGCTGGGCTATTTTACATCGAAAAAATCTAATCCTGTATGTATATCAAGAGTGTGATATTGTTGGTCGCATGCGATACCGAATTGGAAAATCGGAAGTCTGGTATAGATTGATGGGAAGTATGCAAGACTAAAATTCCGCTGAGATTTCGGTGAAGCTGTAGGGGAAGAGGGTGGTTGGAAAAATCTGTCACCGAGAACCTAAGCATAAGCCACCGAAACATAGAATCTTCGGCACATTGAAGGGAAAAATATCTCTTTCATATCCCTACCCACCCTATCACGTGACAGATGTCTCCATCACCTGCCCATCTTCTGATATGATGTTGAGAAATGCCGCAGGAGTCAAAGGCGGCGAGTTGAAACCTTGGTTCAAGAGAGTGAAAGAGAGAAAGATAGAAAGCTTAACTATGCAACGACACTGCTGGTGTTCATGGCTAAAGAACAAAAGATCATATAAGCACTGTAATTACTCAGTAGCCGCTGTACCTTAAACTTCAGTAACCCATTCTCCTCGCGCTCTCTCCCCCTCTCCTCCCTTATCTTGAATACACCGAACCTAAACTCAGAGATCGAATCCTTGGAGCTGTTCATCGTGCCGGATCCACTGTGAAGACTGCTCCGGCAGCTACGACGGGAGAAAGTACGTTGAAGCAAGAGTGTCGAGGGAAAGCAACCAGCGGGAAAGTTCTGGTCCGGGACACCCCAGCGCCAACTCCGGCTACCGGGAGTCGCGGGCCTCGCACAGTCGTCGAGACTGGAGCTTGCAAAAATCTGCACCCGGACACACGTGAAATATGAGCAGCTCCCGTCGTGCGAGCTCCCCTAGACTGTAACCGTTTACGACTTGCGTGTCCCTTACCTTATCCGCATATGCCATGGGCGAGCTCATCTCAGCTCAGCTCGTCCCAGTCTCCGCCCCCCTCCCTTCCCCTCCCCTCCCACCCTCGAAGACTTGCAACTCCCTCCCCAGGGCAACCACGACAGCCACAGCAGTCCAAAGGCCGTACTGGGACGTCGCCGGTCGACATCGCGACAGGGATCGAACAGTCGACGCTTTTACAACAATTCAGCATCTGGCCCTTCCTCTCCACGTGTCAGCCTCTGACGGGCTGCCCCTCGGTACTCTACGGCAGTACGATCTTCCCCCAGATCGCGACGACTGCGTGCAGCCGTCGCGAAGTCGCCGCACGGGCATGGAGATGGAGGCCGGATTTACGTGTCCCGTACATGGCCTCCTCTCCTCGTCCAGTTTCTGTTCTCGAGAATCAAACCCAAGATCCCAAAGCAACCCCTCGCACAGTTCGGTATCTTGTCCCGCCAGGAGCATGGGGGCCACCACGCCCCTACAAGAGCTCCCTCCCAAGATAAACTCGCTCGACGGCGTCAGCCGTCTGACGCAGTTCCCAGGCTACTGCGAGATTGTGAAATGTTTAGGGTTTATGGTCGCGTGGTTCCAGGGGACGAACCGGGAACCGAAACAGAACACGCGAGAGAAGGAAGGTGAGGGAGAGAAGGAGCTGAGATCATACGAGAAGAGCAGAGAAGGTTGCCACGAGAGCAGCAGAGCAGGGCAGAGCAGAGTAAAGCGGATCGCAGCTGAGCTCGGAGGTCGTGGGGGGAGGGGGGCAGTAGTAGAAAGGAAAGGAAGGATCAGTTGGTCTTTGTCACTCGCAGGCTCTGAAGTGCAGGGAGGGGCAAGTCCTTATGGCGGCCACCGCACTTTCGACGAGCAATGTTGCGCTGGGTCTGGAGGCCCAGTCTGTTGCTTCCGGCAGGAGCAGGTTTCTTGGAGGGAACGAGCTCTTCTCGAGGAGGGTGGTGAGTGTCGTCGGACCTGCTGAAGGAAGAGCGCAACGAGCTGCAGGCGATCTGCGATGTCGATTGTCCGCCGCGGCGGACTTGCCGGTGAATTCGTCCAGCGGAGACAGAGCAGGGTATGGGCAGCAGTCGGCTCGGCGGGGAATTTCGGCTTCTGCTGCTGCTGCGGGCGCTGCCGAAGTGGTCGAGGAGGAGCCGAATCCCATGGTGGGATGGCTCGCAGGCAGGCGCGGCGGTGACGATGAGGACGACGAGGAAGATGGCGATATGCTGCGGGAAGAGTGTGGAGTGGTGGGCATTTTCGGCGATTCCGAGGCCAGTCGGCTCGCGTATCTGGCTCTGCACGCGATGCAACACAGGGGGCAGGAAGGGGCGGGCATTGTTACTTGTGATGAGCGCTCGCTGCATTCCGTCACGGGCATGGGGTTAGTCTCGGAGGTTTTTGACCAGTCGAAGCTCACTCAGCTCCCGGGCTCGTCCGCCGTCGGACACGTGAGGTACGCCACCGCTGGAGAATCCGTGCTGAAGAACGTGCAGCCTTTCGTGGCCGGGTACAGATTCGGATCCGTGGGAGTGGCTCATAATGGAAACCTGGTGAATTACAACGAGCTCAGGACTATGTTGGAGGAAGATGGTTCCATTTTCAACACCTCTTCCGATACGGAAGTGGTTCTTCACTTAATTGCCATCTCCAAGGCCCGGCCTTTTATTGCGCGTCTTGTGGACGCCTGCCAGCAGCTGGAAGGTGCCTACTCGATGGTCTTTTTGACTGAGGATAAGCTCGTTGCGGTTCGGGACCCTTATGGATTCCGCCCCCTGGTAATGGGGCGGCGCAAGAACGGAGCTGTCGTCTTTGCTTCCGAGACTTGTGCGTTGGATTTGATCGAAGCAGAGTACGAGAGGGAGATACACCCTGGAGAGGTTGTGGTTGTCGACAAGGACGGAATCAGCTCGCTGTGCCTTATGCCGCAAAGGCAACGCAAGGCGTGCATTTTCGAGCATATCTACTTCGCTCTGCCGAATTCGGTCGTTTTTGGTCTATCGGTGTATCAGTCTCGGTACAAGTTCGGAGAGATTTTGGCCACAGAGGCCCCTGTGGAGTGCGATGTCGTGATCGCCGTGCCGGACTCCGGAGTCGTGGCTGCGTTGGGCTACGCGGCGAAAGCCGGGGTTCCCTTCCAGCAGGGTTTGATCAGATCGCATTACGTGGGCCGCACATTCATTGAGCCTTCACAAAAGATCAGGGATTTCGGGGTAAAATTAAAGCTCGCTCCCGTGCGCCCCGTGCTGCAAGGCAAGAGGGTGGTGGTGGTGGACGACTCCATCGTCAGGGGAACTACGTCGTCGAAGATTGTCAGGCTGATCAAGGAAGCTGGAGCGACGGAGGTGCACTTGAGAATCGCCAGTCCGCCCATCCTGGGCTCGTGTTACTACGGAGTGGACACTCCTTCCAAAGAGGAGCTCATCTCCTACAGACTCAACGTGGAGGACACGAGAAAATTCGTGGGCGCCGACTCGCTCGCGTTCTTGCCGCTGGAGAAACTGAGAGACATGCTCGGCACCGAAGCCCCGACTTTCTGTGACGCCTGCTTCACGGGAAACTACCCCGTCCCGCCGCGGGACCTGTCCAAGGACGCAGCCGAGAAAGAAATCGCCCACAAAGTCTTGGTCGACGGTTTAGTAGATACCTACAATGGCTCCAACAGCAGCTCGAACAACAACAGCAGCAGCAGTCGCAAGCCCGTCGCTCCCGCCGGTGTACCCTAGTTAGCGTCGAGAGGACCCGTGTACTGTAGATAGGCAATATATTTAGGGACTTGAGGCTTCAATAAATTATTTCTTACGACCTTCCTTGGAATAGAGCTTGGTTGGACAATTTTCGACGAATCATTTCTCACTTCGGCTCGCAGTTGTAAGCGTGTACTTGTTCTTTCCGCCGGTGCTTTTTGGAGCGGATGCGTTTTTTATTTCTGCACTTCGTCTGGTGCGTGTTCTGCGTGAGCTTCCGTTGTTATCTCCCTGTCTGCAGTGACCAAAGTCGGCCGCCATGTATTTCTTAGTGCAGTGTCGTCTCCTGAAGATAAGTGTCTCGTCGAGTCTTCTCACTTTAGGATTCGTTTCTCGTTGTGATACGAACAACGATCATGCGTGTAACATTTGAAATCCAAACGTATCCTTGTTCGTATTCCGACTTTCCACTATCAGTGACCTAAGCAGAGTGCGGAAGAGAGTCCAGTCCGTTGCGGGGAGACCTCGTCTTGGAGGTTACAATGGATTACATCTGTTGGACCAGTGTCTTGACGTTTTTGATTCTGAAACGCCACCCGCAACCAAAAAAGTCCCTACAATCTTTTACATCTTGAATTCAGTCCTTTCGTCGACTTTTTTACATGCAGCTGGAAGTGATCGTCATTGTGTGTGCACACTCGTGCCTAGGTTGCGGGTTTTCACCGATGTAGAATCTCGATAGTATAGTATCGGACATTCTACTCTACCGCATTGTTACAAAGATTGCCAAAAGCAGACATTTCTGGTATGCACCGAGAACATTTTGTCTACTCGGGTCAGTTTCCATATTAGGAACTCTCAGTAAAGTTTGAATTGTATTGTCACCTAAATATCTCTAAAGTGCCATTTTTCAATTTCTTTGCTTTTTGACTGGCAAAGTATTTCAACCACAAGAAGCGTCTACTATTGTCATGGCTCTCTGAAGATGTTGCATCTATATAAGGGCCGCCAAAATTGTTTGAAGTGTTACCACTTACGTTAGATCAGATCTTTTTCGCCCTTCTTGATTAACAGAAACTTAACAGTTTGGATTGTTTGTGAAACTTAGACTTAAAGAAAATTTCTTGAAACGAGGAGAAGGTCTTTCTAGAATTAGGTGGCAGGGAGAGTAGGAACACGAATTGAATCCCCTTTCGTGCCCCACCAAATTAAAAAATGGTTACCAATGTCAGAAGGCATGTACCAATAGGGTTATTAGTATGAAGGTTTGTGTAGTCCTCCATAGGAAATCCGAGTGTTTAGTTAACATTTTTATTTTCACGTAGGAGACTTTGAACAGACACCGATAAGTCTAGACGTAAGCAATCAGTTACAGAGTCATGGCAAACATTCCCACGCATCCTCTTAGAACATGAGAGTTCACATGTCGTTTGCATGCTCTGCTCTTCTTCTACGCTTTTCTTTCGTCTTGAAAGAGCTTGCAAGCGTTTCTGGACTTTTGATTTGTCGCCAGCGTGTGTATGCCACGGCCCACAGCATTCAGTTGCATGCTGAATATAGCAGGAAACGGTAAGATGAGCAGTCGCTCATCCTGACCCACTATATGAGCCTATGACAACCACATACCCAGCATTGCCTTTTCCCATCAACTAGGGGGAGGGGAGTGGCTTGCAGTAGCAGTTATCCTCATCATCCTGCTGGATTCCTCCTACATAGATCTACTTGAATATTCTTCGCAGCTTTTGCTTGAGTATGTAATAAAGAGATGCACCTCTTCAATGAACCCTTCTTGTGTCTTATGTCAGGAGACGAGGTGTCACTTTGTGTGATGGCATGCCCAATCATCATGTTGCTGTATAGTACAGGTAAATCCAGACCATCACGTGATCTTTCCGAGGGGGTTTAACCTCCCTCTTGTCCTGATCATTGTGCTTCAGGGACAACAGTTTCGGGCCTTCGACCCCACATGAACTCATCGCAGACATGTTCTTCTTAGGACCTTTTGTTAATCATCATCATTTCCTCCATGCATCTGGGTACAAGACTCTGGAAAAGAGCTACGTGAAACTGAAAGAAATAGATTGTTTTGTCACCATTTGTGATGTAGTGCTTTGCTCGGAAGAAATAATGTGTGTACAGTCTATGGAATTAACTTTGGTGAATGTATCGAAAATAAGGCATCGAAATACTGAACATAGTTTTGGAGTAGGCTAGTGGAATAGCATAGTCTGTATTAGACGGGTGTGTGCAGAAAGTTTATTTATTTTATTGCTGTAACTTTGGAATATATGGATGACAGACTTACACAATTGTGAGTGTTCACAAAGTTACCATACTATGTAACATGGATACCAATTACGTTTTCATATATGTAATGTATAGTATGCACGTGTATTCATTGGATACCAATCACTTGAAAGGATTTTTTACAATTACATAAACAATCCATTTTTTTATTTATTATCTTTAAGGTTAATTAGCACATGTTTCCTATTTCGATTATATTGGGCCCTTGCTTCATTCTAGGCCTTTGGTTTCGTTCATTCAATACTTATGAAATAATCCCATCATGTTTCGCTGTATTATTCAGTTTCTAAATATTTAAAACCCTAATAATAAATTTTTTCTAGATAATAGAGGCAGTAGTAAGACTCTACTTTTAGTTTTGAAGAAAACTGCGCAGAAGATTTGTATAAGGTTGTTTAAACTTGAATTTGTGTTTTGCTTACAAACAGATTCCCACTTTTCATTCACTCATTTATCATGGGTAAAAGTTCATCCTACGTTGGAACCCTCCTCCTCGAGCACTGAAGTAGATCTTGAAAGGTCAAACTCACATATAGTATCAGCACTCTGACCTCGAATAAAACAGAACTTCCAACTGTCACGTCAATTACCAGACACAGATTATCCATTTCCAAAAGGAGTTGGGATACTTTGGACTGGGGATAAGCACTATGTTGACTGCTACACCATGAGGAATCTGTAGTCGTTCTGAAGCACTAGCAAGCGAATGATTATTCACTTGTCTACTCTCAGACGGGACGAATGAAAGGGCCCATGAGTCTCTACTCTCGAGGCATATTGAAATGAGAAACGAGGAGAGGGTAGGGTCTTCGATAATAAAGAGTGTCACGTCAAGCATCACATCCGTCGTAGTTCGGTTATGTTCATCTGCATCGACGAGACATCATTCATTTCGAGCGTCTTTAGTTTGACCCAGAGGTTTGAACCAGGAAGTCAAATTGACATCCATGAGACTTTCATTGGTAGTAAGAAGCAAATTACGCAGTGACCGAAATGGCAGTGCACATGACGTGCCCTCCTGTAACATGGTATGCACTATGCAGTCGATTTGCTTCGAAAGATCTACTTAGATCTAAATTTCTTTGCTTTCAGCTTATAAAATCGGCACAGATACTTCATAGATGATAGTTTGACATGAGTCATGATCTTCGTCGTGTGAGGTACAAATGCATGAACAGGAAGGCAACATGGAAGATATATTCGATCCATGTGAATATTAACAACTCACCGTAGATCGTGAATAGATCCATTGCTTTATCAAGAAAAATGATAGAAAGCTGAGCGATAAATTGTCCATATGTGGAAGGAATACCGTGTATATCTACACGTTTATATGTTACGATTGGGCTTCACATAAAAAACAATCGTGAAATTTAACAGATTGATAAACGCCCATGTTTCTGAAATCAATGTACTTAAGTGACAAGTGAAACCTTACTTGAACGAGAGATCAGAGTAGATTTCAGTTACATTCAGTTCTTGCTCTGCCTGCTTTTACCTTATTAAATTATTGAATATTTCTCCTAAGAATTGCAACAATATCTTATTCCTTTTAGTTGATTCCTTTTAGATTCCTTTTAAGCTTTCTTTTAGATGAATATATTGAAAATCAAAATCAATAGATTGTTAAATTTCTTAATGCAGATAAACCTATAATTCCACCTGTGTGATTCGGATAGCTTCTCACACTCTATGACAAATTTTCTATATAGTTTTGAATGGCTGTTTGAACTTGCAATGTGATTACGAAATTTAGGTCTTCAAATACTCTTTATATGATATTGTTAATTATTATATGGGAATAATTATCAATAATCATATGGCTGAAGGCCAAGAAACGTTTACAATTGTAACAAAGATAGTAAGAATTGCCTTGATGGATACACATCTGCAAATCTATCATATTTATTCATTCTTCGTTGTAATCTTTATTTATCTGACAAATTGCATCAATTTGAATTGTTCCACACCTTAGTGGGTTACAAAATATATACCTGGAATAGAATCATAAATTATATATAATTGCATACCTTTTGTAGGAACGCATATTTGCTACAATTACCCACTAGATTTATGTGTATTAAAATGTGCATATGAATTTCATAAACAGTAACTTTGATATTTTACAAAACTTGAATAGAGTCAATGCATGTGGTCTAAATTTTTAATAGACAGGAACAGGTTTTACTAGATTTCTCACAGTGAAACACAAACAAATAACTGACAACTGAATAAGGGTTTCACCATTACTGGAACACAATAGACTTTACTGATAAAGATTCAAAATACTATATCAATAAGAGGTTTGATAAGCTTTTATTTATGAACTAAGACACTAATTACCGTAAGTAACCGGAATTAATCTACCGAAGTTAAATTCAGTTATATGTTATGACTTAACTCATAACATTTAAAATGCTCATAGAATGTATTGGTAAAGTTCCAAGTATCACTTTTAAAGAAATCTTAGATCCAACCTGTTAACTTGATTTGTTCATGAGCTTATGTCATAATTTTCTCCTACTGCCATCGACTTTTAATATTGGATTCACACAGAAGACCATAGAGGAGTGCAATTAAAATGGATGTACTTTTAGATTCGACGTCATGTCTATTCTAAATTGATCAATGACGAGAAGCCCGAAAACTGTACACCTTGATATATGACGTTTGATGATTGAACATTGCAACGCGTGTACAATAACCCTTAACCTGGTTTGCAATAGATTGATATAGACCGTTCATATTATCAAAATCTACTATAGTTAAAGGAAGAGGTTGTGAAGAACTTGGGTTAAACCTTTGATCATGTACTGTACCAAGAAATATAGCAATAAAAAACTCTTTTGGGCGTGGAGCACCAAATGAGAGAACCATCGAGCTAGTAAGAATTTACCATAAACTCGAAGGTATGTAACCAAATTGAACAGAGTATCAATCACATGACAAATGAGATCGCATACATCTTAAGTGATGGTTTATTTTTCTAAGCTGCTATGGGTTCATGCTATCTAATGTGGCTAGCATATCCAGCCCAGTTTCATTTATGGTCACTCCAAATAAGTCTTTTCAAAAGTGCACCGGAGCCCTCCTTGGCAGAGGTCACGAGCCGAGCTGGAACCCTGTTGTCACATACGTGGCATGCCACTTGACATCCAGGTCCTTCCTCTCAATCGGGGGACTTTTGTGATTGTCTCCCCCGGAAGAGAGGCTCTGGGGCAGACATGACAATATTACTAGAACCGAGCGGGGTGGTGAGTCCTACAAAGAGCTGTCGAAGTTGAAACCGCTGGAGTCCGTCACAGTCAAAGAGCCCTGACGATTCAGGAATCATCCAAACGATCTGCGGAATGTGGTGTCGTCGGAGAAGAGGTGGATCGAAAACTTGCGGGAAAACTCTTCCATAATCTTTGGGAAGGAGAAAGCCGAGAACGTTGTGGGGGAGTGACACCTGTCGCAAAGAGGGCAGTCTGCCGCCGTGGTGTTGCCCCACAGATCTCTTGGTGCCGGAGGGAAGAGGTGCAATGTGCGAAGTGTCGGCCCCCGAGTTTCACAATAGCTGCCCTCTTGCGAAAAAGGCCTGAGAGATGAGCACCAGCAGAAGGAAGAGGCGCGACGAGACGCAGGCTCGTCAAGCGCCTTGGAATGGCCGCGCCCCGCCCCGCCTCGCCTCGTCTCGTCTCGGACGAACCATTCGACTCGAATCAATATGAACCGAGTTGAATCGAGTCCGAGGACTTGAAGGAGCGATATTGAGCCGTGGGAGCCCGCGGGCGGGCGGACTCTGTGTATGGCTGGATCTCCGCGGCGGAATCAGAATACCATGATCGTGGTCATGAAAGACTGCATTGATCACAGTTTCCAATTGGCGACGAGGCTCATCGAGTAGCCCGTTAGTCGAAAGTCGACGAGGTTGAATGACGCAGAAGCCTGCTTTGGAGTTTTAGTCTCTCGCGAACATTTTCACTTACAAAAGTTTGCTCCAATGTTTAACAAACTATTCACGCAAAGCCAGGGGGCCGGGGCCATGAGCCCTGCGGCTACCCCGCCTCCCGGTGGTAAACCAAGAGCAGAAAGTGCTCCTGCTCAGTACAACCACCCACAACATCCACCCGCAGCATCCGCTCTTTCCAGAAGTGCATCTGCTCCAGTACAACCCAGGCATAAGGTAGTCCGGTGATCGAGGCTTTGCCATATGATTCTCGCGATCCTCTGCAATGGCCAGTATTTCAGTGTCAAATGATCTCCTGAGCATTGTGCCTGGTGCTCTGTTTCGACCTTCTTCTTGTTATCGTCACGACCTGCTTCACTTCAAGCTGATTATCTCTTTCTTGTTTTGTCTCTCAGTGATCTCACAGGCGATGTTCTCAGTGCAAAGAACTTATAAGATTTTTATCTATCATCACAACCTCGCTCTCTATAAATCCACTTGCCAGTAAACCACGCACAAGAATCCTGTAATGCTACAAGTTTCATGTCCGTGTTTTTTGTCATCTAAGAATCCCAGGCTTGTTGACAGTCCTTGGAGCATTTTTGCGAATATTTTGCAATTTGCCAAAGTCTTGGACATGCTTTTCTGTATGTCGGTTAAATGGGCAGCTCAGGCATACAAATTTAATGCGGTCGAATGATTTTCCTTTGTTCTCTTGTTCTTTCTCTGCACGACCCGAAGAGCATCCTCCGCTGTTTATCAGATCAAAGGTCTGATATGTCTCGTATCTGGGCACTCAGTAAAAATAGATCGCAGATATATGCTTGTTGCGGTGTATGTTATAAGATAGGCTTTTGAGTAATAAATTTTTGGGAACGAGGCGGTATAAAGTCTTAGGTGAGAATTTTCTGTTTAGTGGTAACCTTTCGTGGTCATTGTTGTCTACAAGTTATTAGATTCCATATGCCCAGCAGTTAATGGACTTATGTTTCGATGCACAGGTATGGCTGGAGAGGCCGAAGTTCCCGGATTTCAAATTAGGCCCGTGCTTAGGGACAGGCAGCTTCGGTCGTGTACATTTAGCTCATTACCAACCACAGGTACAGAACCTTGTGTGCGCGACAAAGTCCCTGTCGAAGGCTTCGATATTAAAGACGAAACAGGTTTGTATTCGAACCAGAACGCACACCTGGATTAAGTAACTTCACCACTTAGTAACAATTGTCTTGGAAATGTGAATGACTACAACAACCTTACTCTTTTCAAGTATGCATGTTACGTGTTCTATCACTCGAACGAGCATTCCTTGTGATCACTAACTACCTATCGGACTGCAGGTCATCCACGTGAAGCAAGAGAAGGGAATATTACAGAAAATAGATTACCCGTTTATCGTCAACTTGTTTGGCTGTTGCCAGGATGATAAGTGCGTTCATCTTGTACTGGAGTACGTCTGCGGGTGAGTTCTATGTTGAGTGTGTCCTTAGTTCCTCTTCTGATGCTCCATCTGAATTGCAAATGATCAGCTCCTTGCTCCAAGGGACCTCAGAGAGTACAAATTTGATCATATGGAAGACGAGTGCTAGATTTTTGTTTCGTTGCCACTGTTCTGTAGTGTACGAGCTAGACTTTCTACTTGCGGAAACCTTAAACGAAAGACAGCAGTCGTGGCATCTTCTGAAACTCATTCCAAAGAACCGTTTCGGCAAATAATCTTATGCTTCTAACAGGTCACGTAAGGTTAAGTCTTCCAACAGTCTTCTGACCTTGTTTTTCATGTGCGCAGTGGTGAATTTTTTACATATCTTCGCAGCACCGGAAGATTTGATGAGCAGACTACAGTGAGTGTCTTGATGTCGCACGTATATATTGCTGCTGAGGCCTCGCTAATTTCCTATTTTCTTCGATGAATTATTTATGTTATCATTGTATGTTAATCCTCTTGTGTAAGGAAAGAAAAGAATTTACTTTCCAAGCAAACATCTACCCAGGTTCCTCAGCAAGAGAAGGCGGCGCTCATGTGTTAAGCTAAGGTTTACACTCCTCACCAGCGTCCTAGAATGACAGGAGAAAGCTTACACCAACACTTCTGAGCAGCTGAAGTCGCCATCTTCTGTTTCACGCTATCAACAGAGATTTTAAGAAGAGATTATGTTACCATATGTAACTTCTTATTTGCGTTGAGGGCACATGTGGGCCATGTTATATGCAAAAGCTGCCGTCGAAATAGATGCGAGCTTTGCAACTTCCCACCTCTTACAAAAACTCAGTCCCAATTGGTAAACCGAGCTGCATCTGATCTGATGTATACAACATCCCACAAGTACCTTTAGCGTTAGGAAAGAGCTGAATAGGCTATATGGTACGTACTCTGTATTCGGATTTGAAAGTGTAAATTGCCTCGTTATCCGGAGATTCTGCTGCAAAAGGGCCATCAAGATGTATCTTATCTTCTTGCATCAAAGCAGCTCGCCTTCATAGCGTTATTGATTACTTTGAAGCTACGAGCAGCTTAATCTTTTCGTTCTCATAAGAAGAGAGGTCCTGGTAACTCATGGTCATTTGTGTTGGCATTTGCTCTCTGGTCAGAAATTGGAACTCAAAAATTTGATTTTCTCTGCTCGTTGCAGTCAGGTTGACAAAATTGTCTCAGCACGGATGAGAAGCTATTTAGAAACGGAAAGTCAACCTTTTCTGGTCTACGATTACGGGTTAGGGGGGGTATGGTGATTGGGTCCGTGTAGTAATATGTATTCCCGATATTTACCATATGGATCCATAATGCTGCTGTCTTGCTTTCTGCTTTTATTCACAATTTTTTAATCTTTTCATAAATTGGCTACAACCCTCCTTCTGGATCAACCCTTTCCAGATTTTGATACAGGATCGAGCTTGAGGAGGCTATCCTCAAAACACACTGCCTCATACGTCAATGCTTTGGCTATGCGTTAATAATTCATAACTTTGTCCAGACGGTTGATTCTGGATATCTGTAAATCCACCTACTTTGCCAACCGCTATGGTCATTACGCTTCATAGTTTAGGTCGGGTTCACTTAGTGAACCCGGTACTCCCAGATACTCATTGCGTGGATCAAATACTCAGGACAACAAAAATAACCCTATAAAACCGATGAGTTCACTTGTGTTATGCTCCTTGGTTCCTGACGGTTGCTAGTAACCACATTGTGGCTGGCAGCGATTTTATGCAGCACAAGTTCTCCTGTCATTTGAGTATCTTCACGGGATGGACATCATATACAGAGATTTAAAGGTACTCTTCCTTTACTATGCTTGACAAAACTGGCAGTAGCCTGTCAAATGTTAAGCAGACGGTAAGCTTATCCTTGTGCATAAGTTGTGTGTGCACTGGGTGCAGCTTAAGTGGAAATGTAATAATTCTTCCTTTTTATTTCACAAAGTAAAGGTGCATAACATATTGCTCGTGAATACTTGTTTCTGTACGTGTACATGGACACTCTCTTCCACTGTAACGAACACTGGAGAGCCAGCTGTAAAAAGTATAATTTTGTTTTTAGTTGATGTGCCAATCAAAACCCGAAAAGTTGTGGGTGTGTACAGCCCGAGAATCTGCTTCTTGATAACAAGGGGAATATCAAGATTGCCGATTTTGGGTTTGCCAAGCAGATTGATCGAAGAACATACACATTATGTGGTAATTGCCTGGTCCTTCCTGGCTGAGTGCAATGTCCTGAAAGTATATGAGAAAAGAGTTCCAAAAGAACTAGAACGATAGAGTGATCGTTCAGTTCATGTGCACCATATAAGCAAGTAACAGTCATATAAATGGTTAGTGTAGACCTCGATGCTGATTTTCTTCCATGACGTCCTTGATTTAGATTTTCGTTAACTGTTCAGGGACACCTGATTATTTAGCACCAGAAATCATCCTCAACAAAGGTCATGGAAAACCGGTAGACTGGTGAGACTTGAAACCTCAAGAATTACAATGGTTAAATCACGGTGAGGTATATCACGAGTTTTCCGAAGGTGTCTTCGTGCATGTTTGTCGTATCTGAACACAACAACATTAGATAAGACTTCAGACTACAAATCAATAATGAAGATATCTTCAATTTTTTTCGAGCAGGTGGGCGTATGGCGTACTAATTTTTGAGATGCTGGCTGGCTATCCACCCTTCTATGATGATGGTTCGGTTCTTGCCTGTAGTATCTCTTGGTGAAACTTTCAAGCTATTAAGGGTTATTGCATGAGGACCTTATTTGTTCTTGTAGGTCAAAAGATAAGGAGAATGTAGCACATATTGAACATACTTTGAACTGTATCAGAGTGATTGTTTGAGAAACAGTCTCGGGTTCGTGGGTAGGCTTGGATACCATAAGCGAACGTGCTGTATGATGTTTGGTTGCAGACGCCCTTGGCACTTATCAGAAAATCTTGAGTGGAAGATTGAACTTCCCAGGACATTTCTCACGAAGGTAGGTCACGAGATTGCCTTCTGTACTAGAATCTTAAACTCTAAAATGGTTGGTTGCAGAGGTCATTGGATGTCATCAAAAAATCCTGAAAGGAGAAGTGAAGTACCCAAAACATTTTTCAGAGAGGTAGGTCGCAGGGTCTAAGCAATTTAAGTCATCCAGTCAAGAATATGTTCGTTGTCATAATTGGTTGCATGAGGATGATCTCTTTTAGCGAATGAGTAATCCCATACAGTACCCTATGTATGGTCCAAAAGCTTACGCAACCAATATGAACTAAAACAGAACAACTGGAACAGTGTGCCAAGAATGATGGCACTAGAATTACCAATGACTTTTATCTGCTGTGTACCCAATGAAGGTCATATTTCCACAAATTATAAAGATTATATTTAGTCAGTAATACCAGCTTCCCTACTTGAGAGTCTTCCCTAACTTTATTCCGTGCTTGGAATGAGCGCTGCAGTGCCAAGGATCTGATCAGGAGGCTCTTGGTTGCTGATCTTACGAAACGGTGCATTTTTACTACTTAAACCCAAAGAGCTGAAAGCTAGTTTAACTGCTTAGCCCAAGTTAGAATAAAGATTCCCAAAATATATTACAGGAAAATTTGTTTCTCCCTTTTTCTCCTGAAACCGGGTTGCTGGGTTGGAACGGCCAAGTGTAAATATTTTGCCAAGATTAAAGTTGCAAATTCTGCACCTATCCTACACTATTACAGAATCATTGACTGACATCGAGAATTAAAGCTTGTTGCGATTGAGTATCTGTTCGTGGAAGTAGGAATCGTTACTCCATTGATGGATCATTGCAAACTTTTGAAAATCATTCTGGTCTGTTTGTCATGACCAGAATCGGTTGCCTGAAGAATGGAGTGGAGGAGATTAAAACACATGCATGGTTTTCATCTACAAACTGGGACAACGTTTACAACAAGAAGGATGCTCCTCCTATAAGGCCTAAAGTCTCGGTATTGCACCAACTTGTCATGTTTGCAATAATCTGCTCCTAAGTATTTTCTTACCCTGTTTTTTCTTTAAAATTTATTCACTCCACTCACCATCAGTATTTTCATTCATCGGACCTACTCAATTATATAAATAGCCCCGAAAAAAGTTTTTCCTTTCACGGTTGAAGGTTTAGAAGAGATCATGTACATCGGATATTGTATTGAACCAGCCTAATGTATTTGAGCTTGCAGGCGGATGATGATGCTACATGCTTTGATGATTATTCGAAACTGGAGCCTATGAAGCATGAGTTTGTGCTCACTCCTGATGACCAGAAAGTGTTTGAGGATCTGTGAAATGCTCTTAACCGGAACATTCAGCTTCGTACGAGGCGCAACTGTCAGCGATGACAGGGGTCCAAGTCACGAAGAAGGAGTTCTAGTTACAGTACTGCTCCGTGTCAACTGATGTGCTTACAACATGGTGCTCGCTGTTGTCCTTCAGTTTTTCTCCTGCCTTAATATTGGTCTCTGAAGGGGATTGCAGACGTGCATGCTCATTAAGGAAGTTGAACATTTGTGGAACGGAGTATGTATGAATGAGACTTTTTTCTGTCCGGATACTACTTTCCTAGTCACGGCAGTAAGTTTTAGGTGTATTTCTCACAGCTTCCTTCAGTCACGAGTCACGAATCGCTTAAACACGCACTACGAGCAATTTGCACTTTACCCTGTAGCTTGGAGGTTTGATAACGCACACCCATCCTCCTTTGTGAGTTTTCAGGGCACAAACGTAGGCTTATGCAGGTGACACTTAAAGTACATGTCCATGGATCTAAATGTCGTGGTAAAAAAATTTATTTGTCACTTCCTCTCTGCAGCAGCCATACCCAATGTCAAACTTCTTTGGCTTTTCGGTCCCGTCCCGTCCCGTCCCCCAATTAGTATAATGTACTCTCGAAGCAACTGTTCTGAGGCTTGCATATCCGGGCGTTGTGCATCTAAATGCACAACGCCCGAAATATCCAAACTCCAATGGGTTTCAGCACTCACAACCTACGAGCAACAAAACACGAGAAAACACTGAGAAACACTCCAGAGTGCAACCTGAGTCCTGAACGGGTAAATTGACTCACAGAAGAGCTGACTAAAACTCTTAAGTATGATCATGGACAATGAGTAGAGAGACTTCTTATGAAGTCCTTGAGGTCTCTCTTGATGTGAAAGCTATTGCAGCCTGTTGTATCCAGTCCGTTCTTGCGTGATTACCATGTACAGATTACATTGAGAACTCTGACGAGAACAAGTGGCATAACGAATGCATTTGTGGCTTAAGCCCTAGCTACTGTGGCTCTGTCATGACAGCTTATAAGACTCGAAATCAAACAAACAAGCTGAACATTTGACTGTAGAATCACTATCATTCCACGCAGTTCAGCTCAAGGATTTCATAGCCTAAAATTCTAATAGATGCACGTAGAGCTTAGAAGCAGAAGCCTGTTGTCATTGTCGAATTAGAAATAAAACCCGTGGCTTCTTCAAGTTGCGTCTAAGCACAACGCATGAACGGCAATTTCTCTCGTGGGCTCCTCCGTACAGACGGGAGTGACCGGACATTCTAACCTCAAGCACCGGAACCACAGAGCGCGGTCCGTCGTCGCCATAGTCGCACCAACTACAGTACAGCGCAGAGCAGCGCGAAGTACGATGTGGATCACGTGACGCTTCACTGCCGCTCTGGCCGCCCGTCCATCGATCCGTCTGTCCATCTATGCGAACATTGTTTGAAATGAATCGACGGATGGATGTCTAAACTATCCTCTTGCCAGCCGAACGAGTACGTTTGAATGCATGCGCGTATTTCTTCTACGTTTGGAATAGACAGATGCCATCTGAACGTTGGCTCGGCGCGTGCAGGGTTTCTTTAGAAGCTGAGACAAAGGCTCGACCATTTGGTCCATGTTTGTTTCCGCGTCTATAATTGCCGATGTGAGAGAATTCGCAATTTTCGCACGTCGATAATCATAGAAGTGGGAAACAATATTCTTATTCTTCGAGAAATATGCTTCTCGTCCGAGAAAATCATGATTTTTCGTTGAAACTTGGAACACCTTTCACTTGGAGCTGTTTCTAGGTCAGGACAGAATTTGAAAACGCTTGCTGCAAGCTTTTTCTGAGTCTTTCGTGACCAATAGAGGTCCAGAAACGAGTGAAGCAGTGAAATTTCGATTTGACCAGTGCAAGATGGGAGAAACGATAGGGGTCAAAGCCAAGGATTGGAGTGGTGTTATGAGAAGGAAAGGTAACGATTTAAAGAGAAAAAAGAATGAACAAGTGGTAGAAATGGTTGGTGTACTATATTCTACTTCATCGCGATGAACCTGGTGGCCACTGGTGGGGCGGTCAGACGCCGATCTATCGCCTCGAGTGAGGAAACGCAGCCGAAGCAGCGCTTCAGTTCGGCTCCTGTTCCGATCTCAACGATAACCAGTCGAGCGCCTTGGCTCATTGGCTCCACATCCTTGGCCATTCGTGTATCCATCTGGAGCTCCGAATCGATCGGATCCGTATTTCTGTCAAGTTACATAGGACCGGCTACTCCCGTGGCCCTCTCCTCCCCCACTTCGGTAGCGGTCAATTCCACCATATCGATCGCTCTGACCACTACTGCGGTAGCGATTTCCTCGGTGGTAGCGAGAACCGCTTCCAGCTCCTCCACCACTACTACGGGAATGATATACTCCCGAGCCCAACGCCTTGTCTCTCCACAATTGTGACATTCTCCTCCTCCTCCTCTACATGCCCGATCCGGAGCGATCCGAGCTTCCTCTAGATTTTCGTTGAGTTTTGGTCGCAGTTATGGGCCGGCCTTGTTATCCTTGCTATGGGGTGGATAAAAGGCTCGGTTCATGGAGCGCTCAATGCCGAAATTGACCAAGCCATAATCTGGAGCACGTCCCGTGTCCACCATGACCTCCGCATCGAGAACACTGCGATACGGTCGGAAAACATCTTTCAAGCCCTGGTCAGTCCTGACCCACGAGAACCCTCCAACGGAGCAACAGAACTTCGACGCCTCTGGTGATAAAGACACTATCGATCTTGATCGGCGTACTGCTCTTCCTCTGCCAACATTTCTTGGTTCCAATCCATTCGTCTGGAGGATATTCGTAATGTCGTTACTACGGCGCCCTCAAGTGTGGATGTGTGGTGTGGACTGATGTGGTGCGCATTAGGTTTGTGCATATGGAGTCCTTTTTTAAACGGAGCCTGTTCGGATAAACGCTCTGTATGAAGTTTTTTCCACACATGTTTCATGAGATGCTTCCTAGCGTGTGAAACCTACAATTTTGTGGTTAGCTGGCTCCTTCCCCACACGAATGGCACAGAACGGCCTTGCTCCCTCATCGTCATCGCACGCAAAGATTTCTCCTTGAGCGAGTGGGCAGTGAGTGTCTTCCTTGAGCAAGGCATTTCCAGTACCTGATTTGGGCTTGCAGCCAAAGTGGAGTCCTGTTTCACTGACATTTTTCAGAATATTTGATGGAAAGTTCGTGAGGCGCATTTCATCAACGGTTGATGGAATCTTTAGGCCCAATCAAAAGCGTGCAGAGTGGACTGAACTCAGGAGAACATATTCAAGAGAGTGAGATGGCGCGTCATTTCGACTTTTAGAGCTTTGACCCTGTACAATGTCTAGAATGCACGTTTGTACTGATGCACATTGAAGTTCTGGACCACAGACAAATTGCCACTGGGGCTCTTGTGAGTCCACATTGACCTACTCGATTTAGGTTACAATCGGCAACATGTCGGATCAAATTGGAAAGCTTGCATCCATGGCTCATGGAGTCCACTCTTAAAAAGCTTTGAAGAGTTACTCGTGAGGAGTCATGAGTCCGCAACGTTGAAAAGCAAGCTGTCTGCAGAGAGTAGTAAGGCATTGCCCGTCTCTTGTGTATCGAGTATGCCACAAGCGGTGTTGGAGGTCCAAATTTTGATCGACAAGAGTCATCAATCAAGACTGTTGCTGTGAAATTTCACACTTCAGTGTTCGAGAAATGAAGATCCGCAAGCAAGACTGCGGCGTTGCGTTCGTGTTCAGCGCAACCCATTCATAATTTCCAAACAAGACAGCGGAGTTTTGCTGACGAGCTAATGGCGATGAATAAGAGCTTGAAAGAGATGTTGCGTTTCGTTTCGACAGATGAGAGTCAAGGTATGGATCGGAATCTGTCTTGATTAAGAGTAATCAAGTAGTTCCTCCTTGCATAAGCAGACAGCCGTCCTTGACTACCTATCAGCTCGTAATCGGGTCTATATGACATCGGAGAGCGTGGCCTGATTAGCTAAGTGAGAAGAAATAAGAGTTGGTCAATGAGAATTGGGCCTGTACGTATTATTAACCTGGCATCAAGAACTGTTTTTCAGACTTCAGTCGAAAATACGGAGCTAAAAGTTCTCCTTGTGGTGAAGCAGATTAATTAAGAATTACCTCACTCCAAGTTGAGCTTACAAAATATGTGCTCGACTTTTAGATGAGTATGACATGAACCTTTGGGTTGTGGGAAAACTAAAACACTGTCCTCTGAATTTTCGGTTCTGCGTTTTCCACAGCACTGCAAGATATATGTGAATACAACGACATCAGTGAAGAGCAGCTGATGGATCCCGAGAACATCAAAACTCTTGAGATGTTCTTGTTCAACTTCCCTCGGATATGTTGCATGACGTTCTTCCCGAACCTGACATCACTTTCTCTGGTCCAGCAAAACTTAAGGAGCATCGAAGGCCTTCATTGTCTTCCACACTTAGAGATTCTGAGACTGAGTGAAAACGAAATTCAGAGGTATGAATGTTTTGTGTGAACGACAGATGTTTGACATTGTCAGTGAAGTTGGATCCTATAAGTTCGCCTTTATCCCGTGCCTTTTGAAGGAAGCGACTGCTCATAAAATCGATTTATATATGCCCATGATACGTACGTTTTTTAATTGTCAGTTTCAAACTTGCGCAGCAAATTCAAGTTTCTTTGCTCACAAGTGTTTACACCTGGAGCAGGCCATCTCTTATTGTCTAGTTTATGAATGGTGCAGGATCGAGGGACTAAGTAACTGTTTGAAGTTAAAAGAGATACTTCTACACAACAACTGCATTACGCGTATCTCAAATCTTAGTCACCTTACCAATCTCAGAGTGTTGTGGTTAGCCAACAATCTCATAAGATGGGTGGATGGGCTGGAAAACTTGCAACTCAAAGAACTCAATCTGGCAAGAAATCCGTTGACCCAGCTTGGCAACATACTAAAAGTGAAGTCCTTGAAGTATCTGAACGTCTCTGCCACAGACATTGGGTCATTCAAGGTGATCTCCGTCTTTCACACCTACGACTTACAAGGTTCTTATTTGTTGTGTCGTTCGGTGTACAAGAGTAAATAAGAATTCTCTTTAATTCATGCCAAGGAAAAACTTCGACGTTTGGTGGTAAAACTGCTTGAGAATCGTCTGAACTCCAGTTCAGTTCACGTATTGTTGACTTTAACATCCGGATGCAATTGCTAGTAGTTGTAAGGAGAAAAAGTAAGTCTTGTAAGCTGGTCTGTGCGTAGTACACCGAATCAGAGCAAGTTTACCAGCAACACTGAAGTTGTATTGTTCATTGGGTACCGTGTGCAGGAAATTGGCAATTTGACAAGGTTGAAAAAGTTAAAAGATCTGCGATTTTCAGATCCACATTGGGGTCCCAGTCCACTTTCACTACTTCACAACTATCAGGTAGAATCATCTGGGGAGCCGTCAAAAGCGGTGAAGGTCAATGTTGAAACAAATTATACTAGTTTGTGCGAACTTTAAGGAATCTGATACCACCACTGGCACTAAATTTGTGGCCACTGTCATTCTGACTAACTCGAGTCTGTCTTGTTCGGTGCAACACAGACATATATACTATTTCGTCTTCAAAATCTTCAAAAGCTGGATACTCTAGAGCTAACTGCAGAAGCCAAGCAGGCAGCACGGGTTACGTACACGAGGAAAAGGGTGTACTACAGCATGTGCATCAAGTCCTTGCAGCAGAGCAGAGCTAATGTCAACACCTTCCCAGTTGAGTCAAAGCGTATCAAGGGCTTACAGAAGTAAGGTCCTTCAGCTTACCAAAGAGCAATGTCAACGTTTTTAGAGATAAGATTGCCACGAACAATAGAGATTCCAAGTTTTCAAAGCAAGTTATGCCATATGGATCTGCACTAGCTTAACCACAGCAATAAAGCGTAGTAATACCAATATGCAAATACCTTTTTTATGAACAGTCTATCATGGTTGCTAGATTGCTAACATATACGCATGTGGAAATCGTTGACCAAGCTTTGCAGAACACTGAAACAACTTGTGAGAGCATCCAAAGATGTGGAGAAGAATATGGTTGATGGGGCTGATACGGAAAAGTCTGTCTCAGGATTGACAGAATCACCAGAAAGAGGAAATCGGTCGTTGGTGCACTGCAGAAATAAAGCCGCAACTTTAGATGAGCACAAACGTAAGGTGTTGAACAGGCTTGATTTCCTCAACAAAGAACTTCAGCTCAGCAGAGCGCGCGAACAGGCTGCCATCGACCTCAATATTCACTGGCTTATGGTTGAACTTGACTCTGGTTCGTTAACCAATTCGTAGCATTCCTACATTAGAATCTCAGGAGTGAACCGTCATTAATACAACTTCTCCATTCCTTGCAAACAGGCTACCTTGAACACTGCTCGATCTGAGTCGGTAGCACCTATCTTGTCGATTTGTGATGGCATTCCTCGAATGCTAGAGTATACAAAAGGGTACTCTAGGTGTCGGTAGCACCTATCTTGTCGATTTGTGATGGCATTCCTCGAATGCTAGAGTACCCTTTTGTATATAGCTCCAGTATCGAGTTCTATCCGATGTGCTGAATCAATTGTCCGTTCGTTACCCGTAGTTGTTTTGGGATGGAATTACTGTTCAAGCTAACATGAATTCTATTTGCTGTTTCTAGGGGGAAATATTCGCATGGAAATAGGCAATACAAAAGACGTCTGGTATAAGAGTTGTGTGGAGCTTGTTATGTCAAGGTTTTTTGCCGATGACTACACACCACTTGGCATCAGTGGAGTTCAAGTTCACAATGTTACTCGGATCCACAACCGCTTCCTACAAGATCAGTTTGAAAGGCAGCATGAAACCAAAGTGAGTTGCACAGTCTGGTATTGGAACCGTTGATCAAATGAGTTATATGAGTATAATCTCTCACCTGGAGCCTATGGGTGCCGCAATGACAGTGTATTTTATACTTCGAGTCTGTAGTGTACAGCACTTATGTTTTCTTAATTCATTCAATCAATTAGACTGACTTTGAACTTTTATATTTCCAGATGCTGAAATCTGGAAACAAGAATGTCGAGTATCTGCTATGCGGAGAGACATTTCAAGCACCTGATGAACTCCAGCGGATTGTCGAAGGAGGGTTTCCACTATCTCCAGAAAGAGTGGCCCATGGTTGCAGTAGTCCTGTGGTACTTTCAAATTCAGTCGGTCTTGCTGATCGATGTCGTTTGAAGGTACTAATCTTGTCTTATGACTGCTACCATATACTTTTGGAGAATTTCTATTTCAAGTAAATTTCTGTTCAAATGTAGGAATATTACAGTAGTTGCGCGCTCCCTTTGAGACGGGAAATACCCTTGTTGGCGAATTAACGAACTCCACATCAAACAAGTACCTCCCTCAACGAAGAGGAGTTTATTTTAAATGTTTTACTACTTTTAATTGAACAGTGAAACAAGGATTACGAGCTTGATTTCACCTCAATAACCATTTTTATCCTTCTGGGTCTCTTGAGATTCACGCATTGGCAGAACGGAAAGAACCATTAGTTGTTCAACCAGATATTTCAATTAGTTAGTACTCTTTATACACTACGCAATAATGAATGCAGTGGTCATGCACTCTCGAAAACTCGGTTTTTGAATAAGAGATTTGTAGTAGCTATTAACGGTGAGTTATCCCTACGCAGATATTTGCAGATCAACCTCACACTGAGGTTCCAAAAGGCAGAACGACAGGCTGGCTGCTAGTAGTAAAGACTTGTCTTGGGACATCTGTAAAAGATGTGCGATGCAAATACACGCAGATACCGCGGAGGAAGGAATTCGGGGGAAGTAACAAGGGTAACAAGCACGAACTAAGACCTTGAATTCTTGACCATTTTTGTCAGATTTGGATAATTTTGTGGTGGTGGCGCACGATTCTTAGCAGATTACAACGTTCTCGGATTTTATCACTGTCCCGTTAAATTGAAAACGTATTTTTTCTTTGTCTTTACATGTGAATCGGAATTAGTCTTCTTGTACCATCTATGTGTTTTTTCATTCTTCACTGTTTTAACACATCGAATCATACGTCTTGCTTGAGGTTAGCGTGTGTCTCTCTCGTACTAATGGAATATCAATCTCAATTTGGAATATATCAAGCTGTATTATTGGTGTATGCAGATCTGGGAATCACCACCATGTTACTGAGATTGTTTTCATCTACTTTGCACATCTTGACTTCGTGAGCAATTGTAAAATGGTGCAGTCGATGGTGAAGGTAGTGTTCTGAAGAAAACATCGTACCCTCACGCGGATTCGGTATACAGATCTCATCCGACAGATTCAAAACAACGCTCATGGTTCGTCTTTGATGCTGCCCTCGTGGTTCCTGAGTATTTGGTTGAGTTTGATTACTTCTTCAACAGTAATACTCCTGGCGGGCAAACGCCAAGTTCGCCTGGGATTTCAGGGGAAGGGGTTGAGTGTTTGACTGACATGAGCAAGTTGATGGACCTGTCAGACTCAGACCTTTCACAACATCAAAATTGTGATCGTGCATCCATGGAATGCACGGATTGTCCACCGTGCGAAGCAAGAAACTTAGACGCTTCTGTGTCTGGAAGGCCTTCTACCGACTTGGCAGATCCGGTAGTGAAGTTGTCCGTTGAGTATATTCTCAAAATGAGTTGTGCCTCAAATCTACAGTCTATGACAAATCTCAATCTTCATGGAAGTAACCTTTACAATGTTGACGTTCTCCGGGGCTTGGGCTCTTTGAAAATCCTCATATTGAGCTTCAACAACATCTCCAAAATGACGGGCCTTGATGAGCTTCCACTTCTCGAGGAATTGGATCTGAGTTATAACTTGGTAGCTCGAATAGAAGGATTGAATGGTTTAGACACCTTAAGAAGTCTGGACCTTGGAGGAAATCAGATTTGGAACCCAAGTGATTTTACATACCTTCATTCTCAGGTGAGGAAAGTTTCCCACTTCAGACGAGGATAGAGAATTTTGTGTTACGGCAGTACATTCAAAACCTTTACCTAGACTGAAATTCATATTCCTTTAAAAAAAACTCGAGACGGACTCTAAAATCTTCTCATGTAAAATACTAGAGTGAATGACTAAGATTAGCCGCTCTGTACTCAATTCTGCTTGAAGGACTTATTGGCCCCATGACTCTTGCGTCGGCTTTAGGACTTGCATTGGCTAGATTTCTGAATTTTCATGACTGATGTTCTTCAGGTACCTACGTTATCAACTTTTAATCTTAGGGATAATCCTATCGCAGACGACATGGAGTATCCGATGATGGTACTTAGAGCTCTTCCTTCGTTGGTTGAGCTGGACAGTAATCCTATTTCTTCTGGTAAGAACTCTTATGTATCTAATTGCTCAACTACTTACAATCAACGATGGTTGGCTTGCTTTTCTTCGTTACTCTGTAGTATCTCGATATCGGTTTGGGGCTTCGTCTGGTGCTTCCTCTGATCCTTTTGATCTATAATTAGCGAGGAAATATATTCCGTGTGAGATGTGGAGATATCCTGAGGTCGTCTTAAGACATTTAAAATTTCAGAAAACTGACATAGTTATGTGAAATCGGACTAACTTTGTGGTTTTTTAACAGGATCGCCGATTACCATCTAAATTCAGGAATGAATGCAGTGATTACCTGTTGAGCAAGTTATTCGTTTTAGTTTAGAGCTCCCTTGCATTCGAATCTCTGCATCTGCATTTCATCAATTTAATGTAGCTATTATAGGTATTGTCATCATGTTCAGAGGAGCGTGTTGAGGCAGATAGAAAGTATGTCTCGTCTCCAGCACTACTCTTCGCAAAACCCCGAACAGAATGGGGCTACCTGCTACCATTCACTTCTGCCTTATCGGTACCATCTGCTGAGAAAGATCTTCAATCTGAGAGCCGATCTGAAGGTGGCAACGATAAAGGCCATGGCGAGATTGAAAGTGATGCTCTGGATAATTTGGAAGATCGGGCATCCCTTACCAATGATCTTATCTTGAAACGGCTTGATGATCCATTCAGATTGAGTCCCTATCGCATGAGCCCCTGCAGAGTGTGTCCCTGCACCGTATTCCCGCGCTCTGATATGGCGGAAAGGAGAGGAGAGCTCTATGTTCAACCTGAGGCTGATCGAGCGTGGTACGATGATGTTGAGGAGGTGCACCTTGAGCATCATAAACTCAAGACCATGCACTGCTTTGATAAATTGCCAAATTTAAGGCGTTTGTTCCTATCTGGCAATGAAATCACGGTTATCGAGGGTTTGGATAACTGCAGTTTACTGGAAGAACTTGTTCTTGAGGACAACCTTATCACTCAGGTGCTAACTGGCAGATTTAGTCTCTCCTTCCTTTTTACTGGAAAGGTGAACATAATTAAAGAATAGAAAATGCAACAAAGATTGAATTCTTCACTTTAAGGCGGAAACAAATCAAATTCAAGTTTTGAGTGCCCCAATTGCCAATACATAGCGTCCTCGAGCACTTAAGTTGGCAACTCGACTAGTCCGAATGCCAATTTGGATGTGCCCTGACGTTGCAGGTACCAAAACTGAAGCATGTCAAGGCTTTATGGAGGCTTGATCTGCGCCGAAATCGTATTTCGTGTTGTGGAGAAATTCCCTCTTTTGAAATGCTGGAACAGCTTTCGATTGACAACAATAAAATTGATACATTGAAGGTATTGCGTACTTAACCTTTAAATATCGAATGCAGAATTTAGAGGTATATAAAGCATGCTAGAGATGGAGGGCATTACTTATGGTGAAAGAGCCAAAGTTTGTGATTAATTCATGGTTCGAGTAAACCTTGAAAGAAACATGGGCATATTTTAGTGACGCTCCTGGTCATTCTCCTTCGTAGCACACAGCAATGTTCCATATTCTAGTCACATTCAGAAAAGTAAGCTCATAAAATCCTTCACAAGACTTGCTGTCAGAGGTAGCACCATACGAATGCTTGTTGGAGGTTACTGAGTTCATGCTTAGTGTTCACACTGTATCCTCTTTGGTATAGTGAATTTGTGTTCTCTGCGTACTACATCAGTTCCCAACCTCCATCTCGTTAGTGACTACGACTTTTCCTCGGTAGCGTACTAGTCTGAAATATTTTGTTCGATAGGAATTCCTAATTTAGCAATATTTGCACGTGCAGGGATTGGAGAATTTGTCCTCTCTCATGGAACTTTATGCATCTGATAATCTTCTGTCTGAATTGAGTGAGCTGAACTACATACGCGGTTTGCAAAAGCTTATTGTCGTCGATTTCTCCGGCAATTCCCTTTGTGATTGTCATGATTACCGGATGTATACTGTATTTACCTTGAGGAAGCTAAAAGTAGGTTTCTCGTCGGTGGACATGGATTTGGGAAGATTCAGGGGTAGCTAAATTCCTTATTACTACGTTGCAACTAACATACGCGTCCTTCACTAAGTGTATCTGCTTATCTGAAACAAATCATCCGCCTCCCTCATTACTTAAGTTAAAGTGAGAGTATGCTTTGCTAAACAAGCTCAATATCGTAATTTTAGTCTGTGGAATCTACAAGTAATGCCTCTTTCTACTCCATGAAAGATCTGTGCATATATTCTTCTTCCCGTCTTCATGTTTCCAGATGTGTCCTTTCTGTAATTCCCGAGTTCTACCAATATTGCGGTGGGTTGACTTATTCTGCTGAAAGCAAACAGGAGAAGCTCAGACATTTTATGTAACAAAAAATTCGGGGTTGGGCCGGTAGTTCCTACAGCCTTGACATAGGAGCTGAAAGGACACAGTTTTTTTCTCAACTAGGTTTTAGATGGAAGGAATGTGGAAAGCAATGAACTAACACAGTCCCGCAACAAGTATTCTGGACGACTTACTCGGGACATGTTGGAGGATTTCGTGGGTCACAGTCAATTCTCCAAGCTTGAGGTTAGTATTTCAGCAGAACTGTACACGACCTGCGTAAGAAAGAACCAGCAGTTTCAGTGCTTAGAGATTCAAGATGACAAGTGCATGTCCGGAGTTACGGATGAGCTTCGTCTCGCTGCCATTTAATCGCAGATCTGATCCGCATAGGTACTTGATCTCTCCGGGCAGAGGCTCAGAAGTTGTGGGGAAGTGTTCGAAAGTTCAGAATTACGTGGACTCACGGAGCTCAATCTCAACGACAACCTGCTGACATCTGTGCATCCTCTTAGGTATCCCTCCTTTGAAATTTTAATTGTGTCTTTTACAAAGTCACTAGTTGTTTCAGTGAATCTATATATTACTCGACAAGTTTGGAACGTATACTCTTTCAGTAAACAATACCGTCCTTATGCTTCATCCATCTCAGAAGAAGTATCGTCGAAAATGATATGGACAGAGACTGGAACTTCAAGACTTAAGTGGTGACGTTAATCATAGACGTCTGCATTTTCGCTGCTATCGTCCCACTAAAAGGAGAAAAACGTTCTAGGCGAGGACTTCTTGAGAAGCTTGCACCTGGAGAAACTATGATGAACTGAGCGAGCCTCTGCTTTTTAATTATATGGGAGGTGACACAGTATCGAAAGGCCTGGCCTAATAATGCCGACCATTCTCTGTATTGCCAAAAAGTGAAGATGTGGGAGGCTCGGATCTGGGAAGGGAGATTCGTCCATAACAGCTTTCACATCTTCGCCGTCTGTAGTCTTTGCAGCATAAACTTTACAGTGCAGACAGGGAACGTCGAGGAATATGGGGATCGAAACTAATTGAGTCCAGACCTTATGTATCGAAGAGAGTGAACTTGCGGAGAGAAGTGTGGAACTGGACTTACAATAAGTTGGTGTAAACTTATGAACTTGACGATGGAAAAAAAACTCTAGGATTCATTGTGGTTAAATAGGAAGGAAACACTTGAGGCTGAGCCTCAACAATCACCCACCAACAATCAGACTCTTTGTCGCAAGATCTGACGTGGTTACTGCAATGAACAAATGCAGCATCTACTACTTATAATATTAGCGTTCTCTAGATCTCGATCTATATTTTCCTGCTAACATTGGAAGTTAACAGGGGGAAAAAACAAAGGCTTGGATCTTTAGAGTGGGAAACAGATATTGCCTTAATGAAGTCTTCATTTGCTGTGTTCTGTCTTCCTCTTGGATCTTTTTTCCCTGTAATCGTAGCCTGCATCTGTCCCTCTAGCATGTGAAGACTGAGTGATTACATTTATTGCCTTCGCTTAATGCTGATTCACTCACTACCCAGTCTTGAACTTCAGCAATATGGATTTAACGTGTTCCTTTCATAATTCCTTAGACGGAGGTCTGACCTGTGATGTCTTTTACGCAGGTTTCTGGAAAATCTTAGGATACTGCATCTGGAGAACAATAAGTTTGAGGACAGGCCTCTTTTTGAGGCACCGTCAGACGGTGTAGGAGTGATTCTGTATCCTGAACCCTTTTCCATTTCCTCTGAGATGGATCGCCTGGGACGGACTTCCGCCTGCGCGGCAAGCACGTCTGATGATCAGAATTTAAGTTTGCAATCTCTGGAGATCTTGAAGTTGGGAGGCAATACCATCACGAGCATTGCATCCCTAAGTTTGTACTACAAGTTTCCAATGCTGAGGCTACTCGCCCTGCAGGATAATAAAATCTCGAAGGTTTTTCCACACCTCGCGATTCTAAGCTTTGTCCTTGATCAAAAAAGCTTTTACTAACCCTAAGGGTCATAAAAGTACAGGACAATACTTGAAGCTTTGTAAGGACATCTATGACATGTATATTACTCGCAAAGTCCAATTTGAGAGTCTGCTACCCGAAACGTGTAACAGGAAACACTCTCAAGATGTCCTCAACACTGATGTCCGTACGTGTCCTTATTGTTATATAGAAGGCTATTGCTTCTCCAACACTTCTAGAAATGCCTTCAAATTTATAGACAACTCTCCGCAATTCCGTATTACATTGAGCTTTGTATCCTTCAAAAACTGCTGATCACAACTGCGTGTGCAGGTGGATGGTTTGGGAGGACTCAGTTCTCTTGAGAAATTGTATTTGGATCACAATGAGATTAGAGAGCTGGAGCCACTGGCTTTTGCACAGCTCCAAAGTCTACGAGTATTGCGTCTGGCTAATAATGCCCTGAAGACATTAGTGCATCTCAGTGGCCTTGCAGCGTTGGAATGCTTGGACCTCTCGTCCAACAATATTGCACCAAACCGACTGGGTGGCCTTGCCAGCGTCGATAATCTGTCTGGTCTTACGCGGCTTGTAAAGCTGTCATTTATTAATAACCCGGTAATCATCCAAATTCTACAAATGTTATCTATGCTTTGTTCTGTCAACAATTAAAAGCTGCACCGGATGTGGAAATGCATCTAATGGTCATTGGCTGCCGAGAGCTCAAGTTACAAGATAGCAGTTACAGTGCTCAAGCGATTTCACCCAGGTTGTAAGTGTCAATTTTTCCTTGAGCAGATAAGCCGTCAAAATTTATACCGAATTTCGGTTATCAGTCGATTGTTGCATCTTCATTACCTCGATGAGAGGGAGATCACTGAGGCACGCCTTTCTACCCTTCTACTCTGATGGTGTGTGCTGATGCAGTTAAGCTGCAGTGCGAGAAAACTTTTGTCATAGCAGACATTGTTTGTAGGTTGTCCAGTCTATTCTATCATTTCAAGCAAGTATAAGCTCAGCCCGGTGTTCTGCTATTCTCAATACGCTTCAGGAGCGAATATCTAACATTTACCCTGTTATCTTCCGCACCAGGAAGAAAGACACGAGGCCGAAGGTTATGCAGCTGGAACCAAGGAGTCCGCACCGTTGTTAATGGACTCCAATGCTTTGGCTGACAATCACAGTAACAGCACGCCGTGTCTGGGGACGGGGGGTCAGATCAAAGTTCCTCTCAAGGTGACTTCTCTGAATTTCGAAAGCATGTGCCTCCAACAATCACCACGTGGGACTTACCAGATAACAAATCCAAGTAAGCAAACCAGGGTCACAGTATACAACCATGTGTCGCCAACACAGTCTCACTCCTCCTCGACTGTCAAGTGGGAAATGGATGATCCTAAGCACCAGCTGGGGGTTTTACGTCGTTGTTTCGACAAAAGCCAACTTGTCCGTGGGAAAGGTAAAGGAGAAAATAAGGTAATTACCATACCCTACTCCACGTATGTGAAGACTCTGAGTCCCTCCAAAGATCGTGTTCAGAAGGCAGCCGACTCCGGGAACAATCGAGCATTTGCAATGCAATAATCATTCTTTGTCTGAAGAGCATGTATGCTCCGTTGATCCCTGCTTTCATGCTCGTGGACATTTATTTCATACATTCATTCTTAGGTAGTTGAGTAGGTTCTGGACTACATCAATCTACTAAAACCTCGCGTTGAGCTTCCAATTTACTTTGGACATCGTAACTACTGTATTATGAACGGCATGGCGCCTCCGGGCCCAGAATCTGTGGATGGCGTTCAAATTTCACGAAGACGTATTTATCTAGAACCGTACAAACAATCATCTGAATTCATCCTATCGTCCAGCTGAAGTACATCATCTCCTCTCTTCTCCTCGGGAAGCCCGTGGTGCCATTCAAGCATTCATCATACAACGATGTGGTCAATGAGTTAAATACAAGTTGTAATCTAAAGCCTGTGCACAGATAAGCTTTATGAAATTAGGAGCATACACAACTCTTTGTGTAGAAGAACAAACGGCCCCATAAGTCAGCTTGAGGGCATTTTGCAACTTCCTCCTCTGGATCTCAAAACGTCAGACAAATTATGCCACGTAGTTGTACTTCCTAGAATGTCATGACCTTGAATTGAATTCGCTTCCAAGATGTGATCAACTCCTCACCTTTGGACCACGGGTAATTTATAGCCCCTTTCTGATTCTTCCTTTCACCCAGGTTACACCTACACTGTAATATATTCATCTTCCAAGAATGTCATCGATAAGTCCCCACTCCTTTACTTTATAGTTAGTGCTTTCATAATCATCAATAACATTTGAATGCAATCCTCACCAGTAGGATCATCTCTGGCAAAGAGATACATGGAAAGGTACATGCAAAGGAATCAGCTGCTTCCTGATGTGAAGTGCCAGTGCCAAACATACAAGAGATGCAACGCGTCCATGACCCATATAAGTCAGTGTATGAGATTCGATTCGCCCATTCTTCCTTTACCTTAGTCGCCATATTTCCGCGGTAGTTGCAGCCAGGCATCAGCCTCCATGTTCGCTTGCGTTTGCATCACCGAGCAGAGTTATGCTGATTGTCCACCCATCCTCAAATCATTTAAAACTTCAGCTTTGAAAATCGATTTCAATGATTTATCTTCTTTCATAACAAAAATATCAGATTATCATTATCCGACTATTTCTAGATTGATGATAAGGCAAATAACTAGCGCACATGTCATACATATGACATCTTACATAACCTATGAAAAATCAATTGCATGCTCATCTTCGATTCTTTTAGATATGCTAGATGTTCAGATCCAACCGTTTCGTGCCGCCTGAATTCTTCCTTCTAAAACTTGATGGGATCTTTCATGTTTTTGGAATTTACATGGCCCCCTGTTTCGATTCTACATTGTCTTTACATTGAGTAACAAGTAGTCTAAATATTACTTGTTACATATGATAATATCTAATTTGAGAATAATAATTTGGTCTATTAATACTTAGAATAAAATCCCAATCAATGTCATGAGTTATGAATTTTACAAGTCATATCAAACACTAATTTGAAATATTTTTTGAAATTTTCAAAGCTCTTGAATGTATTGATTTTTGGAGAAATATTTATCTTCAAAGTTTAAGTTTATGGAGATTTTTTATGACTAAAGAATCAAATTTTGAATTCATTTTTTCATATGAAAATTATGTAAATAATCAATCTGTTATATGTCAGAAGTAAACTTCATCATAAAAATTTAGATTTAGTAATTCAGAACTATTTCATAGAGATCATAAAATATTATGACATTTAACTGTACATTCTGCATTTTCACAAAAAAATACAAAAAGTTTAGGAATTTTATCTACATTATGACTAATACTAAGGCCTTACAGATAAATATGAAAACTATATTTCTATATTTAATCATAATATCATAAAATTTTTTTTTTTTTAACTATCATTGTGAAAAGTAAGAATATAAATAAATGCTTTTTAATTTTTCCAGGTCTGAAAGTTATACATTGACTGCATGTAATCATTAAAATATTTTTGTTATATTTTTTTTTCATATAAGTTTTTGTATATTATTGCAGAAGATGCACACTTTTATCGGAACCGATGTTTCAGATGCTAACGCTTGAGCCCACGACCAAGCGCAAGGCTTTTCATGTAAGCGAAGGAGCGAAAGATAGTGAAAATACTACGAGCTCGGCCGCTTGCGCCGCGCCTTACCAGTGTGGCCTCCGGGAAATAAATCTGAATTATCCGCCGGTCCACAGGATGTGCGAACCACGTGCATCCCCTCGATTCGCCCAATATAATGGAATCTTTAATCGGAGAAAGTGCAAAGTGGCTTGCATCGTTCCATCCTCGCCGTTCATTTGTCCACCGAGGTTCCAGGTCGTTACCGGCGAAGTCGACTGACCGGCTGACTCGACGGAGAGTTGCCGGTCGGCCTGGCCCTTTGCTCCGCTGTGGCAGCCGGTGAAATACTTGTGGATATTAATAACTCATGAATCATCATGTTCGACAGTTTGAAAAAGAATGGAAGCTCAAGTTCCGTGGAGCATTCAAATGGCTGGAAATGTTTCGATCGAGCAGGACGTTGGCCGTACTCATGAAGCCTGGTGATTGCGAAATTGGCAGGCGAGCGTGACTTTTGGAGTTCGCTCTGTCATGGCGGTCGCCTTCGCGTCAGCTCCCGGGCGAATTTGGACATCTTCTTCGACGGCAGCAGCCTGCAGGCCGCCTGCTCCGCCTGCCTCGCTCTGTCATCAGATTCTTGCTCCAGGCAATTGGCGAGCCCGTTGGTTGAAGTCGTCGACTATGTTGCCTGCCGCTACCCCGTGTCGACGTGGAGGATGGGGATCGTTTGGAGGACCTCCTTCAGCTCTAATGTGAGCCTTCTCCTCTCTTGCAGCTGTGCTTCGCTTCATGATCAAGAGTTTGCTTCGCATACAGTTTCTGAGAGCTCTGTGTAAGCATAAACTTTTGACAGGAAGGCTAAATTGCTCATCTTGACCGCTTGCCTCTCCACGTTAGGATTTCCTCACAACACTAGTCTTGCCTATGTGAAATGTGGATGGATAGAATCACCAGTAAGCGAGAATTGAGTTCCAAGCAGTCCCATCTTCAAGCACTGGTTTCGAATTCTGTTTTTCTTACTTATTTCTACTTTAAAGAAGTATATATATCTTGCAGCTGTGCTTAATCTCATGAAGAAGATTTTTTTCTGTATCCAGTTTTTTAAGAGCACTGTGCCGAAGCAAGTGTTTGAGTAAATGTACTGAATTGCCTCAAAATTTAATCACCTCCCTACCATTCAAGAAGAGACGCTTGTTACATGTTGCACATTGTTCATCATCATCGTTCACTATTTTTTCAGCTCTCATTGGTCTTTTGTCTTTATCCGAAGCATTTATGGTAATTGACAGCTTTTCCTGGTCTTCAGCATAAATACGTTTCGACTGCTGATTTTTAACTGAGTTTCCAGGGTTTCGTCCTCGATGGGTGGAACTTCAGCAGTATCAGTGGAGATCAACGACGGCAGTGATAAAAAGTTTCCTCCTTTGCCGGCAAGACGGACTGTGGTAAATAAAGTTTCTGATTTCTTATATGTACCTACTGTCAGAGACATGTAACTTCAGCTGCAAATTTATGCTTTGCTTTTCACCGAGTCGAAAAGTCCAAGCTGTGAAGATATCGTGTTTGGTTAAACATGTTAAGTATAATAATTCAACACTTCATTTACCATTTCCTTTAACATTCTCCTCTGCAATGTCTAGGTGGGCTGTGGGACTCTAACACTGGATTTTCTTGCGAAAGTGGCCTCATATCCCGAAGCAGATGCCAAGATTCGCACTACTGATTCTTTGGTCAGCGTCTAATCTTCCACCTGCTTCATGCGGTCTGTTTGAAATTTTGTACCATCAACATTGAGCTTAAGAGAGAAATATGCGGTCGCTTCCTTTTGAAACACCAATTATTGTGTTGAGCAACACCCATGCGGAGAGTATTATTTTCTCTTGAATGCTGACGTTGGGACCGCCCTTCCTTTCTTTGCACGTTTCAAATACTTGCATGTTGCGAAACCAGGTTCAAGGCGGTGGCAATGTAGGAAACGCATTGACTGCTGCAGCTCGACTTGGGCTCAAACCTAGAGTTTACTCTAAGGTAATGGACACACCTGCATGTAAAGGATTAATTTCCTTGGAGGAACTCCAACCTGGGTTATTCTATCATGTGTTATTAGTCCGAGGCAGAGTTAGCGATTTTCTACAATGTGCGGTTAGTCCCAGGCAGAGTAGTTTTCGCAGTTGAAGCCCTACTTTTGTGGATCCGAGTCAGTTCATATGACTCCTGTCCGTGCTAGCTGGAGTTGCAGTTTAGATTTGACGTGTATGATGCTTTTTGTGTGTAGATCAAGGCTACTGGTTCTTCTCGAAATCTTTATCCATGTCATATCAGTCTCCCACGAGATTCTTCGATCTGATAGTCAGAGAATTGAAGAAAAATCTGATGACCCTTCGTGTTGTCTGCTCTGAGCTCTTGTAATATCCCTGACTGCAGCTGGCTAAGGACTCCTCCGGCATCGGAATACTGGAAGAGTTGGAGGCTGATGGAGTCGATGTCTCCCACGTTGTGGTAAGTTCTATCTGCTTCTTTGCATGATCAATTGCCGTTTACTTTTTGTCCATGTGCTTGAAGAATTACATATGGATGGGAAACTGTAAACGTGATACCAGTCATAAACGTTGATGGCACTACCCTTAACTATGACTCAAAGGCGGAGATCTACCGAGAAACTGCCCTAAGCTCCAAGACTCAGCTCTATTGGTTTAGAGTAGATAGTATTCCACATCTTTTATGAAAACATCTATCAGCACCAATTCTTCTGCCAGCATATTCCACATCCCGTATCATGGATGATACGGGATATGGTTGCTCGAGAGGCCGCAGCAAAGTCTGCTCAAGAAATACACAGCTGTCAAATGTGTTTGTGTCTGTCTAAACTGCATTAGCCACTCAGTGAAAAATCGGTGATTATGATGCCAGTATTACGGTTGATGATGCTCCTGCTCAGAGACTCCAACTGAGAATCAATGCATAAATATCAGAGGTAAAGGCTATTGGATTTCATATAGTGAGATGGTAGCAGATTTACGATATTTTATTTTGCTCGCCAGAAATGTACGGAAAATGATCTGAAGCGATCACCTTTTTCTTATAGCCGCAACTTGTTTAATCCTGTGTCTAAGCTTATTCACCCTGTTGTGGTGGTATTTGGCAGTGCAGGTAGCTGACGAAGGAGTATCTCCTTTCACCTACGTCATTGTTGATGAAGAGACGTAAGTGTGCAAAGTCAATTGACTCCGATGTTGAAAACTGAGATGCTTGATCGCGAGAGCTTGTTGATCCAAATCATCTTTGTCGTTAGTAAAAGAAGAAATTGTAGGAGATGAAAATCCCTCTGCGGCAGCTTCTAGATAGCTGTAAATTTTTGGATGAAAGAATGCCACGTAGTATATCTTGTGAATAGCAGATGTACAGCTGTTTTTTCTCAAGTAACTATGATGACGTTCCTAACAGGAAAACACGGACATGCATACACACGCCTGGATACCCTCCATTGGAACCTTCCGACTATTCCTCTTCAGCCATAGCATCGCTTCTCAGCGGGGCAGACTTGTTGTATCTGGATGGACGTATTCCTGATGCTGCTCTGCGTGTAGCAGAAGAGGCGAGTGTCTGTCTATGCTGTGTAGCTTCTTGTAAAATATACGCTGGAAACATCATCTTCCAATTGTTCAAGTACACATGAAAAAGCTTACTATGTAATCATATGGGTCAGGTATGCTTCAAATCTGTTTTGATTCCAACGAGAAAATTTGTGCTGATTAGCATAGGATGATTTGGTTCCAGGCAAGTAAACAGGGGCTGCCAATTATCATAGATGCTGAGAGGAAGAGAGAGGGCTTAGACGAGCTGCTGCATTATGCTGACTATCTCGTCACTTCTGCGAAATTCCCTGTGGTAAGGATATAGAATATAAAGCAACGCTGGAAAAGAACATAAAAAACATTGGAATTTAACTTGATACCGACATGTTATGACGGCTAAACTGCGTAGACTTTCCAAGCATGTAATGCAACTCAATAAGATCAATGCTTGTTTTGTGATCATCGTCTTTCTTACTAACGGTAGCACCTACTATCCGAGAATCCTATTGAATCGTGATGAAGAATATGATAAACTTCATAATAGTTCAATATTTTTTCAGTTTTTAATCAATGTGGAAATTAGTTCAGTAAGTAATGCGATAGTAATTCTGATTCTTTACGCTCAGGACTTTAAGGTGGATGATCATATAGCTGCAATCGCATCTCCCTTTCGTTCACATTTCCCTGACGGTTTTGTCACTAGTATTCTCATGATTGAAAGCAAAATATTAACGTACTTTTTCTTCTGTCAGGCATGGACAGAGGCTCCGACCTTAGGGGAAGCCCTAGTTGCCCTAGCTTTGAAGTTACCTCGTCTGCAATTTGTAATAGTAACACAAGGTGCTGCTGGATGTGTGATGCTTGAGAGGAGCTCATCAGGTAACGTATTTCCCGATGATCTCTGCTCTAGACAGCTGGGGCTAGAGCTGATTGTCTCTCTCAATTTCCAGGTTTTGTCTCCGTAGCTCATAACGTTGCTGATATGCAGAGAAACCAGAAATGATGGATGTGAATCAAACCTTGCAGTCTCTGTGGAGAGAAGCTAAAGAGTCTCCCATCTCAGGCCCCACCGTATTCTCGTCTAAGGTCAGCTCGCACTACGGCCTGTTCACTACTTAGGAAAAGTATCTCTCGATTAGTCCCACTGCACATTGAGTGTCAAGTCGATCCATCGGGAAAGCCTTTTCACACAACTTATTGCATTCTTGCTTCAACAACTTGCTCTCCACCCGATAATTCTAGTGGAGGGATCATGGTGCTTATCGAGTGCATACTTTATTTTATAGTTTGATTATAGTTTCTGGGTTCGTGTGTTGGAAACTCTTTATGTTTTCCTGCACATGTCATTCATAATGTCTCTCTGGCTCTTCTTAGTATCTTTGATATCTGTACTACTCTTATATCCTCATGTCCCTGTATCCCAGTCCTGTATATTTTTCTACCAAATTGGTATTTCTTGTATGTTTAAAAGTAGAGGTTTGTCAAAGACTAGTGTTAGATCAGTATACCTTCTAAAACTCAAGTAGTTGTCCAGATCTGTCTATTTCTTTAAACTAGATATTACTCTCTGACTTGTGAGCAACATGACGGATATTTATCAAATTAGTGTCGGATATCACTGCTGTGATTTGCATGTGAGGATAGGAATGTACGGCTGCCCAGTGTCGAGTATATTGCATATGTAGCCTCATCTTCACCTACATGATGTTAAAAGACAGGTATAAGGACATTTTGTATGTGTTTCCTGCATTATGTCGACATTTCAGGTGGGTGTATTGCAAAACTCCAAGGCCGGGACAGTAGACACTGAAGACAGATGTGTAGGGCGGCTCTTAGTAGGAACTGCAGACTTTGTACCATCTACTGAGCTGGTAGACACCACGGGAGCAGGCGACGCTTTTATTGGTGCCGTCATGTATTGTACGTTAAATCCATGCAGAAGCCTCAGTGTTCATTTTAATTGAAGTACCAGTATGTATTATGTTTTGCTGTTTTGAATGTTCGCACGCCAGCATCATCCATATGCTAAGGATTGAGTTGTTCCATGACGAAAGAGTACGACTTCTTAGGAAATGTCTAGGAAATGTAGGCGACACAAAGCACGAATAGCATATTGATGATCGATAATGCTTTGTGTCCACACCATGCAGGTCTATGTGCCGGATTAATACCAGAAAATATGCTTCCACTCGGATCTGCTGTGGTAAGTAATGTCTTTTCTGTAAGTAGGTTGTCTCATTACAAAGTTTAAAATCAAATCTGTAAAGCTTGTACTGTTGCCAGTTAAATCTTGTGTAAGAGGTGTGTTCATCATTACCACGAACAATCCATACTTCACGTTTGGTATGATAAATGTCTCTGTTTCAATTCATATGTGGATTTGTGATTTGTGTCCCATGTAGGCTGCAACCAAATGTCGGGCACTGGGTGCTCGGACAGGTCTACCTCTTCGTGGTGATGCACGGGTACTTCCATATCTGCTTTAACGTAGGGTGGTGGGGTTTCGCTGACTTTGTCACTCATGTACTGCGGAACTGACACTATTTTAATGCTTATAACTCTTCCATTTTTTGAACCAATCCAATGATGTATGTTTTGTTACAAAGCTTGTGAATCATTTCTACCTGAACTAGCACTTGAATTTACAGTAAATCGTGCTTTCAGATATTCTTTCGGACCGACAAAGACTTGTCCTGGAAATTTGGAAAGTAATTGGCCGGACTGCCTACCTGGTTTTGCCATGAAACGTGCAGACTTGGTGATCCAGATGAATCATACGTCTTCTTATTGACTTCTCGTTCGTAATTGTTAGCCTCGAAAGAACATATTCTTACGCACGGACTACTGAAAGTCTAAAGAATTTGCCCTTTAAAGAGGATTTTTTGTGTGGAGATCATGTAGACGGAGGTTCCTTCCAGTGTGGCCCCGCAGGGCATAATCGTTTGTACATACTCGTGTCAATATAAAAGAGTCGTTCAAATCGATCTCGTGAATAAGGAAAACTCGTCGTTGTCTATATAAGACACTAAATGAGAAGGAATGATGAGAAGTTTTACCTGGGGACTGGCGACCGTAAGGTTTTACTTACTCCGTCACTAGTCGTATATTCGGTGCTGCGCTCTTTCTTTGTCTTGGTTGAAAACTTTTTCTGGCTGGGAAGCTTTCTATTGTTAATACTGGAAGATCATGGGACCTTCCTGTCACGTCTCTGAACGATCTAGACCTTTCAAGCCTAGTGCTTGAGCTTCTCCAAGCGGCTGAAAGACCATTGTTCAGGCTTGAATAGCTTTCTAGACTAGGTTGACGCAACTTTGCGCATGTGTAATTTTCTCTTGATATTGATGTCCAAATGGTAACCATAACCTCAAGTGGACTGAAACATGTACAACAATTTGTAATACGTTTATTTGGGTACAGAAGAGCCCCCTTCCATCGAAGTAAACCTTTCGGGTCAATTAGCGTGTGCCCAGAGTTGTTTTTGCATGACTTGGGCCAGCCTGCCTCGTTGTTAGTAATGTTGTCTCTTCTATTTAAAATCTAAGTATGTGATTTACTTTCCGTTATGGCCCCGGCGAACTATTCCTGCCCAGCAGATGCTTTGAAGGCATGAGTGTGGTTCCTGTTGGACCAACTACAACGTGGTCACTATGCGTGTTTCTTCCGTCTTGTGGCGCATGCTTTTGATTGTTTGCTGAATTGCATACAACCTGAAAAACCTATTCTTGACATTTTGATGCCATGTTGTTTCAATATGAAGCGACGGCGAGTTTGTCTTCAAAATTCACGTGTGCCCTCAAACCTCATAAGTTTTCGAAGTTTTTGCTTTGTTGTGAAGTTGGATGAAGATCAGTACAAGCAACGGCCTTTTGCACCGAGGATTTTTAAAAGCATCAGACTTTCCAGTATGAGGGCATGTGCTGTGTTTTGAATACAGCACATGGGTTTTGGTCATCAAATGTAAATCCTGGTAACTAGTGGTGCACATTTCGTAGATTAGAGACTTTTGTTTCTCATATGCAGCAATATTGAGTAACAGAACGTCCAAAGATGAACTTATTATTCCCTGACAATCGTAATCAACATCCGAAATAGCGACTCTCTTAGAGCAGTTGCCCTGTGCATCTTCACTTACAGGTAATTTTGTTACTTTACTAATTTCTTACTGTTTATTTTATATTAAAGAAAATTTGCGTCAGACGGACCAATGGCTGAAGAGAAGTCCTGGCTAAATGATTCAGCTCCTCATGGAAGGATGCCCTTAAATTGAAAAATATGCGATTGAATGCTTTTCTCTGTTTTGACCCCAGGTGCTTCCAGGCTATACTCTCTACACCCTAATACTCTCTCCCAACATAGATTCCTTGTAATATTCTTCGATATGAAAATGTTGTGATCTCTGCATATAAGTTTTTTGCCAACGAATATTTCATGTACTAAAATATTGTTATTAACATTGGTACGAAATATGTTCACTATTCTTTCTTTTGATATATTTAGTATGGATTTGATGGGTTCGTGAGGGCATGGAAAAACTTATTTTATCAAAGAGGAAAGATATCATTCTTTAGATAATAAAGATTGAATAACTATTTATGAATAATTATAATTTATTATTATTTGGCAAACACGTGTAATGATATCCATGTGAAATCATATCGTTGTTATACTCCATGCTATTTGTCAACCGTTTTGCCTGGATTTAATGCAATAAAGTTTCATCTATGTACGAGTCCACTTATTAGGAGATATACTTCTTGTACTTTTGTCCATTTATTAAATACTAGGGCGTGTGTACGATTTGATTTGTTTAGTGTGAGAAGATCTAATTGTGCATACTTCTAATTCTCAGAACATAACATGATTACTTCAGGTAGGTGAAACAAGTTCTTGGTCTAAAGATTTTTAACAACGATCTAATCTTACGTCTGTTTTGACAATCTCATCAAATTTAGGGTATACTACCGATATATTTATGTAATTATATGGATTTACTGGCCAAGAACACTAAAATATAAAGGCGGCGTCACTCCTGGTGAAAGAAACTTGTGATTCAGCTCGATGTCATGGTTCCGCTCACCAATTGCCCATGCATTATTTACAGCGAGAACTCGAGAAAAACTCGAAGGTCGGCGTAACTCACTTGGCTGTCTTTGGTCTTAGTGCGAATGATAGTCGTAGGTATGTGTCAGTTGTCCTTAACTTTGCCGTCCAATTACCGAACGCAGTCTGCAATCCAATCACGCGAATGGACAACTTGTTCGAGTTTTATGTCAACTTCGTGGCAATATGTATTCTCTCGGTCTTGCCTGTTCGTATGCCCCATAAATATCTGCGTAGAAGTTGCCGGTTACCATATTATTTATGGCTTCTGATTCTCATCATATCGGTAAAGAAGAACGTGTGAGTCAGCATGTCTTCCTGGATGATCTCTGGTGGTAGCGTCTGAGTTGACTTGAGTCAAAGTCTCGGCAGTGAGAATATCTATTGCTACCTCTTTAAACCTATGACACCACTCAAATGTGCAGAGAAAATCTGATGGCCAGAATCAATTCTTGGGTTTCTTGACTACCGCATTGAGTTGTCGGTAGACTGTCAGTCAAACTAGCACAGCCAAGTATGTTAAAGAGATCTCCAAAACTTTGAATACATTCATGTGAAGCCCGACAGGATTTAAACTTCTGACCAGAATTGGCCTATGGTGCTTGTCCTTCTATGGATAGTCTTTAATGTACTGAAGGGGAAGAGAATTGGGGCAGTCAGTCAAAACAAGCAAAGATTCCTAAGTTCACGAAATGCATAACTTTTTCCATCTTCTGCTGTGGAGATTGGAAGGTTTGTTAAGAGGGAAAGGCTAGATACCACTGTTGGCAAATCCCAATCAGCGAGGTCCTAAACCTCATAAGGTCCTTTCTTGTCATGATACTCGTTTTATTGAAGAAAGGGCATGGTTGTTGAATCACATGGTTCGTGTACGGGGAGGGGCAGACAATCAACACAAGCCTTGGAGGAACCAATCGTTATCACATGTGATTGCAGCGAAGAGGACAGGCCGATGATAGTTCACCGCAAGAAGTCATCCAAACAGACTTTGCGTGACATGCAGGTGCAGCCTTCTCTTCCGTAAGCGTACTTGCACCCCAGTTCTTCATTCAAGCCCAAATCGATTCAGATGAGGCAGACTCTCTAAAGTGCACCGGAGTAATGCACATGTGCCCGGATGATGAACGGGCTCGGCATTCCTCACCGTCGGGGCGGGTTTTCTCAAGTCGGGAGCGAGCCAGGCCTCAGCCATCATGACGTTATGAGAGGAACAGTGTCGCTCGATCCACTGGGACCAATGAGCTCTCCGTCTGTAAGTTCTCATGAACACAAGCACTCCTTCTGCTCTCCCTCTGCTCCTCTCCGGGAAAGTTTGGACCGATTTTATTTGTGTGCTATGATAGAGCAGTGTAGTAGAGCGGGAGGGGCATTCGTGGCCGAGAACTGAGACCAGGGTGTAAAGATAAGTCGTTATGGGTCCTACTGATGAGGAAGGTAAGTAGTTACGCTTTACAGGTCCCACACCCTTTCTAGCTCAGCGAGACACAAAGTTAGTTATGACTCTCGTCTGAGACATTGTCCAACTTACGGTACTGGAGCCTCGCAGCAGCCCTAGAGTAGGCCGCTAGTGGGGGAATTAGTTAAGAAGTGCCAATTGTGCAAGCCGATTAGTTATAGGTTCTGGGCGTTTGAAAGTCTACCCATCCGGCTCTGGACTCTGGTCTCTCTCTGGGGTCACACCACCGAACGACTGAGGGCCTTTGCTGATTCAGGTACCCCGATCTGTCCTTTCCCAGCGCTCCTCAAACTTCGTGCGCTCTCGCAACAAGAGAGAAGCCGGACACCAGACAAGCAGCAGGGGCAGTAGAGTCTCTGGGCTCAGGAGAATCCTTGCAGATTCAGCTCTCGTCTCAGAGTTAGCCCCGCTGGCCTTTTTCGCGCATAATGGGGACAAATCAAACATGCCCCGGTTCACATGGTTTGTACTTCAAAAGGACGTCGCCATAATCCCCGCTCTCAGACACACGTTTATTCTTCCCTTCGTGCCCACCTCAACGCCAAGCCTCAAGCCTCAAGCCTCAAGCTGATCATCCCAAAATCTTTCGAGTCCACGCCGAGTAGAGATCTAGTCCCACCGGCACTTGGACAACTCTTGCCCTTATCGATAACTGCAAAATGCTGATGGGTGTGCACTTATCCATCCATCATTCGGAGGTGGCATCATGTTGCAAGGCCCTTAACAAGTCCTCTTCCAATAATGGAAGCGTGGTGCCGACTCTACATAGTCTCATCTTTGAGTTGCAAGGGCAGACAGTACAGATAGAGTTCTGCAGTCACTTTCGATCTAAATTTGATGTTTCTGTCTACGCATATTAGTTTGCTACTTCTGCTTACTCTGGCTTTCCCTTTGACGATAGGAAGTCGGCTCCCTCACATTTGTCTGTAGCAAAGTCGGAGAAAGGTTGAGGTTAAGAGTTGTGCTTGTCCAGGAGCGGAAGTTCTCACTTCAATCATGCATAGTGTTATCGAGGACGGGCACTTATGGGGATTGCACTCAGCCAGCCACATGATCATAGAATCGGGCAGACCTCGGTCGGTCGGGCCTCTGCCCTGGAAGCACAACTTCGATCCGATCCCTACCAGTGATGAGCCGAGCCCACACCGGAGGAGGGAGGACTCGTAGAAGCACAGCCCGGCACTTCGGAGCCACACTTTTTCTCCATGACCTTTTCCAATTCCATCCGATCCGGCAGGCACTTTTGTCTTCTGGGCTTGACTGACTGTCCCACATGATACCCTACTCGGACCAGGGTTCACATTTTCTCGCCCATCTCCTAGGTAATCATATCTTACTCGCCTCGCTCTCGCTCTGCCAAGTTCGCCTAGCTAATTTCAAGGAGCTAGCCGGTACCTCTGCAGTACTTGCTCTCCTGCTGTGATCTGAGCTGCTGCTGCTGCAGCTGCGCGCTACGGTAGGGGAGGAGAGGCAAGAGGCCCCCGCCCCCGCCCCCCTTGACCTTGACTTCTCATGCACGCCCCCTGCAACATTTTAGCCGCTGTATAAAAAATGTCCCAGGGTGCTAGACTCAGCTGACCAACTGACGCAACTGAAACGTATGGCCCATTGGCGGGCCAGTCGTCAGAGTCTCCGAACCTAAGACCGCTTTCTAAATGTCGTAAGCCCGGAGCTCAAGCCCGCCAGACAACAAAGTTCAGGCTGTACCCATTTCCTAATGGGGCTTGTTAATCCCCGGCTGCAGGCTCTTCAGACCCCAGACGGTACATTTTCAAGTCGTCTTACGATTTGCTGTCTGACACGAGGCTCTCCCGAACCGTGTGAGCCGATTTCTTATGTTGATTTGCCTGATTAGCGAATGACTGGAGAGGTAGACGACCGAGTTTCTGCAGACACGTTCTGCCTGCCAGATATCTTCCAGGCAAATCACACCCGGTGCTCGGTCTCATTTTGAGTGCCAGGCCAGAACAGACCGTCCCTCCCTTCCTCCCTCCCTCAGAGTTGAACTGCAAGGACGGAGACTGTTGGATTGCAGGACTCCAACTTCTAAATCTTGTAAGAGCCTCAGGCACTGCCAGACCTTGTGATTTCGATCGAGAAGTCCAGTCAGAGCCACGGCTGCCAGCCAGGGCTGACTCTCAGCCTCGCTGACTGACGGACTGACTGGCTGACCGACCGAAGCAATGAGACAAGGGAGAAATCAGAGCTCCAGATAACAGTACCTGAGCAGACCATAAAATTCTCTCCTCCATTTCCTTCTCATTGTGTCGAACGAATCCTATATTATATCCAGAGCCTGAGATTTGCGCGACCATGACTAGTCCTTCCGTCCGTGTTTGTACCGAAGGAGATTATAACCCCGATCGAGAGGGATTCGCCTAGATTGTGGTACCCACTTCCCGGGCCACACCTGGCCCCATCGCCCCCCTCCCCTCCCCTCCCCTCCCGAACGCTTCGCTCCCTAGCAGCATGGTCATGGTCATGCAGACGACCACGGGTTAGATTAAATTTTGTTTCCCCCCTACAGGCGAGGAGGCGGCAGGCACACATCAATGAAATCCATCTCCTCTCTCTCTGTGTACCATTGCCCGTCATTCATGGCCGTCCCAGAGCTGGAGCTTCAACGAACGAGCCCGCCCGGTGCCTACACTTCGCAGAACCCTACACGATCTGCGGGTCCGCATGAACACGGGGCGGGAGGGCCTAGCCGTCCCCCCTCGTTGTACCCCTACGAGGAGCTAGAGTCTAATTCCTGGCTACGAGTGCACAGTGGGCGAAGATCGAGCGCTTTATCGGAGCGATGGGGCGCCGGGAGCTCCAGTATGCAGACAACGGCTGGGCATTATGCAGAAACAGTTTACTTCCCATTCTCGAGTAACCCTATTGTTAGAAGGCGACTGTACTGGAAATTCCTTCCTATCAAGAGCAGCGCAGCGATTCCTCAGATGCTGCATCGCGCTCGTACAGTCGGAATAAACAACTGCCGGGCCTGGCCTCGGACTTCGGGCTGCTGCGACGATGGGACACGCCCGGAGACTTGGTCCTCAAACAACCTCAACGTCGACGGCGAGCGGCAGCTAGAAATGGAAGTCTACCTCTGACGTCAGCGGCCTCCCCGAGCTGATGCGCCTGGCTTCTTAACAGCGCTTTATGTGGGCCATTTATGGCAGTCGTTCACTAGATTTCATGATTGGCTACTCTGAGCTGTGGGACGTCATGCAGCCTTGCATGCATGCAAGCAAGTCAAGTCAAGTGAACAAGCTCGCTCGCAAACGGGCCGAGAGTTGCCCCCGCCCCCTCCGACTTCCTCCTTTTGCCTTCCCCCTCGACTTCTGCTGCGCCTCCATGAAGTCGCTTATCCATCGGTCGATGCGGCCGGGCGGCCACGAGATCTACGCTAGTACGCTCCCCATTGATAACTACGACCCCATATCCTTATCGTGTACTCGCAGGAATGACTCCCGTTTCTCGTCAGCGGCCCTTATAATTGTGGCTTACAGTCGAGAAGCCCCCCATGACGGCTGTTTGTGTCTCGAGGAGAGATCTATTTTAAGCTGATCGTTGTTAGCCCCCCCTTTTGCCTCTAAGACATGCATAATGCTCTCCCTCCTCGTCTCCTCGTAGCTCAAGTTCAGATTCTGGGAGGGGGAGAGAGAGAGACAGAGAGAGAGGCCCTCTTGGACGGTAAGCGACCAGGGAGCCGGGTCCGTCCCCACATGGAACGCATGAATCAGTGGATGGAGATCGTATCCGGCCCCTGCTCCCAGTCCGCAGTGAACCGAGATTTTGCGATGTGGACCATGGTTGTAGAATGGTGGCTATGACTGAATCATCAAGATTCCTTGAGTGTGGTTGGAAGAGGTCAAGTTCATTTCAATGAGCACTTTAGAAGGCGTTCAATCGTCTTGGCTCTTTTTGACGACATCTCCTGTTTCTTTACAGCTTGATTCGATAGGAAGTTTGTGGATGATCTTGAGTTACTCTGGTGCATACCAAAAGCGGCAATGATCTCACTTGGCCACACTTTTACTAAACTTCGCATTTCTTCGAATTCGAGGTCACATGTTGCATCCCTTTCGAGCGCTTGCATATGCGAAACTTCGCATGCTCCTGAGAGCTTGCTTGAGTCACAATAGGCAGAAATCACAAGAAAAGAAAAAGTGCATGCATGCCACGAAATGGTTGTTTTTTTTTGTTGGGGTTGGGTCGGGGTTTTAAGAAATATCAGCAAACTCTTAATATAATATGTTTACAGTGCGTGTTAAAAAAGTGCATGGTCACATGGCATTGTTAACGCCTGGAAAAACCAGTTGATCCTTTGACTCGATCTTTCCTACCCACAAACACCATTTGCAGAAAATTTTGCATAAAACGTATCATCATCAGCCAACTTGGTATACCTTACGGTGGGTTGCATTATACTGTTTATCTCTCGACACATATGGCTTCTCTTCGTGCCGCCATGGTTGCTCCACTACTCCTCATTTCTCTTCTGTCTCGTCTACCTTGGCCCACAAGACCTATGGCAGATCCCATGTAATGTTTCACGACTCTCACATTTCGAGCCCTCCTTCTCGTAATTGTTGCAGATCCTCACGTTCATGCGTAATGTAATCAATCTCCCTGCACCGCTGAGAAGTGCCAAAGTGTCTCTTCTTCTTAATATCTTTGCAGTCTAAGTCCACAAAACTCCAACAAATTCTCTCCGTGAAAAACTCTGCAGTAACTTTCATATTCCATCTTAGTTGATGTCGTATCTCCCATTGACAACTCTACTCAATAAGTGGATGATTGAACTCTTCTCTGCATCCCTTGTAGAGTTGACCTCTTTCCAACTCTTCCTCACTCTATCACAAGTTCGAAAAATATTTGATAAGCATCTTCACCTTTATGCTTGAATTGTAGGCACTCTCCTCTGCACGATCAATTTGTTTAGTAACAATAATTTTGCTATTATCTCTTTCATTTGTTTTGCAAGATGTTGTACCGGGATTTCTTATATGAGAAATCATCATATGTCACCATCATTTTCTTAACATACTATCAGATCCCCCGCAGACGATTTTATTGATTGTGTATGGTTACGGGTAATTAATCATGTTAAATATGATAACTTCCCAAGTGCCTCGTGATCAGTTTACCAACTTCAGCATCTTCAGCCTGCTTTACAATACTGAAGCAAAATGAAGGTATTTTGTTTAGGACGTAAATTTGAACCTTCGGGATTAATGTGTTTATATTTACAAACCTACTCACAGGGCATTCAGTTTAATCTCAAATTGCTATAATGATGGAACTATGGCACGCCAGTAAATAAATCATTTCCATTTGTCTTCATTATGTGCCACTAGAATGATAAATAAAAAAATTCCATTCTGAATTATGAACATATATCTGAGATTTGTAAACTTGACTTAACATTTTTTCCTTCAACTGTTGAGGCTTAATCAGATTGACACTATTTTTATTATTTCTCTCTTCTGAAATCAAATAAGTAATGTAGAATCAATATGAAGATAAAATAAATTCACAATAATTTTTGTTATTCTATACACAGACTTATACTTTGATAATAATATAGTAAAAACAATGACAGTAATTTCCAACAATTCAAAGTTAAAAACTCATACTTAGATCATGTGCATCATCATTAAACTTTTCAGTCAACAAAAATTTATTCATTTTTCAAATATAAGTAAATAGATATATAAGATCATGCTTAAATCTTATATTTCTTGTAAATTTTACTCCTTTTTCCTTTTTCAATGGAAATTAAATTGATCTTAAATAAAAAAAATTAGATTTTTGATAAAAAATCATGCATATATCATTTGAAAATTTTTGCATGAAACTTTATTTTTTTTTAAATCTAACAAAAAAATAAATAAATTTTCAAAAAACTAAACAATCAAAATAAAATGCATCATTTGGAATAAACTTCATATATCTGCTAAAGAAGCCAACAAAATTGACACATGATAAAAGAAATTCACATATATGCATTTGATTCAATTCATTTCACATAGTGAAGAAATATATTTGTAACATTATACATTCCACAAGAATCCTACAAAAGAGATTCACGTTTTGCTCCAGCCACTCTACATCCACAAAAAAATATATTCTTTTTCTAAAATCCTAATTTGAACCACTAGAAATTATATTAGTCTCTTTTAAACTGCAAATTAATAAGCCTAAGTTATCATGAACAAGCCAATTATTTTCAAGACCTAAATTGATTCTTACAATCGTTACCTTGTGCCATGTTTTGGAGATTATAACCTCTATTGCTTTTGAGAAAACTTTGCAAAATGTTCCAAAAGAAAGTTTAACTTAGGTTTTTTTTAACTAGAATTAATAAAATTAAGTCAATGCTAAAACAGGCAAAGGAAAAAATAAATAGATATAATTGTATACATATGCAAAATAAACCATATGCATGATGTCTTTACCTTGATAAACAATCTTAGATACCTTTTTGATGAAGACATTAGCATAGTTGATGTATACGGTCGATCTTCATTACCAAACACATATTATATAAAAATGATATGTCATGTCAAAAATTTTATATTTTGTGCATCATCTAATTTACAAGTAGATGTAAAGCATTTTGATTATCAGAATGAAGATTCATTTTTGGCATGACTTCATTTCATGTTAGAGACAAACCAATACCAAAAAATTGTCTATTTTTCTGCTTTCATTACATCTACATACTTAAACTTTTGAAAACACTTAGTTGTACACTTTTGCAAGTTACATCTCCAAGTATAAGAACACCTAAACTTGTGTACATTTCCAACATGTGCTTTTTAAGTATGATATCCATTTCCTCTGCTCTAGATTTGCGCACCGCAATGCCACATAAGGTTATGTTATTGGCAAATATATATTAAATCCACACTCATCCATGAGACAAAGAATGTTCATAAACATTCATTGGGACTTTTCACTTATAATCTGGACTAAGTACAGCTTCATCCAACTTGTCCACATATGCATGTGTGTCCTTTTGTGTTTGGAGTAAAAAGAATTCAACATTACCAAATAAATCATAAAGTACTCAAAGTGTTATCAAGAAAATTCAAGACAAAAAAGATAAAGCTCTGCCAATCCGTAGGAATTAAAGTAAATTATGTGGATATTTTTCCATCTAGAATTTATTCCTAGTCAGCATCTACATATCAATCAATTATTTGTTATCAATTATCAATTTATTTCCCATCAAATACAAAATCAAAATCCAACTTAGACCTTAAACTTTACCAATGTATTTTTCTTAGATTTTACAGGAATTCTACTAGTCTTGATCATAATAAGAGCAATGTAATGTCAAGTGAAAATAATTATAAAAAAAAAAACAGTCCATTGTCTATTTGAGCTTCATAATATTCTTCACAACATCTTTAGATAAAAGTCTGAAAAAAGTTAAAAATGAGGAGATAAAGCACAACCTTAAAATTTTCCATATTGAAAATTAAAGTAACATATTTTGTTTGTGTAAACCATAATTTTCATACTTCTAGAATTATTGTATCTTCAAATGCTTTCTGTTGCATCATAATATTTTATTCCGAACTAAGATGAAAAAAACTTATATTGATTAACATCAAATCTAAATTATGATATGAGTAAGTAAAAAAAATCTATCACAAGAATCTAAATCAAAAACAGATATATCGTTGAAACATCACAAGAACAATATTGATGTAATTTTTTGATGGAGACAAGCAAATTCTGGTCTCTTGGATGCAACCAAATCCTAACCTATGATATGATTATGAATTACAGGTTAACAACCTTACTTTTAATTCATGTTGAGGATACAATAACCTTCATATACTATATAATTATTCTACAGAAATTTCTAGAAGAAAATCCAACAAATGTGCTTCTTAAAACGAAAATTACCTAGAATTAGATTGTAACCATAAACAAAATAGAGTAAAATTATATAGAGGTAACTGATATTGCTAGTAAATTATATTTGTGCTTCTAATGCAAAACCTTCATAATAGCACAATAGAATAATTTTGGCCAATGCATCAGCTACAATGAAATTAGCATTAATTTTGACTTGCTTAACTCTTTTATTAGAATTTGCATGTTTGATACAGAGATACATGAGATCAATGTGTTTCATTCTCATGTACGTCATTTGATTTGCAGCAAGATGTAATACATTTTGATAATTATAATGAGATTGAAAACTTATTGTTTCGATCCAATCTCAATGATAGGCCTATTCAATCAAATAAGTTATTTTTTTTTACTTCTGATGCCACTACATATGTTGTTTATTAAGCTACACACTTCTGCAATGTAGATCTTCAACTAATGCATCCATCATTAGAAGTAAACACATACCTAGTAACAATTTTTTATTGCCTAGGAGCAACATGTAACTATAACTTATGTATTATAGCCTAGAATGACGCACATCATACATCTTATCTCAAAATTTAGTAAAGTTCACTTCACCACATATAGTAGTTTCATCTAGTAGATATAGATTGTTGTGCTTATGAACTCTAAACAAAATCTTGTCATTTAGTTTCATCTCAAGCTTCTTACTTCTTAGAGCTCCAAACAAAATTGTTTACTTCTTAGGGCTCCAATTAAACTATTTTGTATGTTTGATATAAATTTAACTTAAAAAAATATACATTGGACTTTATCAAACATTTGAATCTTGACAAATCTAACACATACAATCCTACAAGATATGAATCTCTTGATATTGAAAAAATACAGAAACATTTTCTAACGTAATAGTTATGAAAAAAAATAGTTCGGTATATGATAGACTAAATTATGCATTCTTGCATATGAGTAATAAGTACCTGAGATTTGTTGAGATTATAAGCGTGTTATCTTGTATGGGTAAAATTGACATATTATTGAACATTGTATTATACGCAAGCATCATATAAAGGTATTTGGAGTTAGATTTCATACTTTCAAGGAGTTGTTTAAATATGTACATAAAGTCGTGTAGAGATATTCTTTGAGAGCTTCATTTTTTCACAAATAGTACTATGTATATCTTATGAATGATTATTCAAATCTTTTGAAAATTTTGAAAATATTCAAGATTTGTTAAAAAAAGTTCACATACAAGTCTAAAATATGAATAATTTATATGAGTAAAAAAGCCCAAGTTGAGATTCACACCGGACAAAAGATGAGATAACTACGTATAAATAATGTCTATGATGATTTTTAAGTACTTTCAAATTATTACAAAGAATAATGAAATACTTGTCATCTCCACTTATGGATGTTGTTGTTGGATGAAAGATTGATCATTATGGAACTAAGGATGTGATACAAGAAAAATCTTTACAATTGAAAAAGGAATATATTTTTTGTGAACCTGAAGTAATTATATTTGACTATAGAGATCAACTAAAATTGTCAAATTGGATTACAATATACACTCGCTTAAATCCGCACCTATTTAAGTCCGCATTTTGATTAAGTACGCATTTCACAATGCAAAAATTCCCGGATCAATATTCTCAAGAGTGTATTTTACAAAAAATTGAATAGAGACATTTGGCTGCTATTTTCAATTCGCTCTCGAGCTATCGCGGACCGGCCGTTTTGTAAAATGCGGCGGAGGGTGAATAGTGACGCCTTGGCTTGATTTATATGATTCAATGACAAATATGGCAAAGATTTCAGCTCACTCATATTGACGTCCAGGCTGATTGTAACCTCTAAAGATTAAAAGATAACATCAACTTCGATGCATCATTTGCCAGTTGAAACTTCAAACTTTGCAAATTATTGTGGTAGGCGATCATTTCTTTGAGCAGCAAATATGTGTATCGCTTTTTCAGTGCAGCAATGATGGCCATGTCCATCAGTTGCTTCCACGACATAACATTTGGCGGGAAGAAGACCACGCGGATATCCTTTTGCTCAAAGACAGATGAGTGACCTGGAGCATTATCAGGAAGCAAGAGAACCTTATGATCAATACGTTTGCGAACATATGGTACAAAAACCTCATTGAACTTGTTGAACGTCGGCACGTCAATGCAGGCATTAATCTGTTGAGGATACAAAATTGGCCAAGTGTTGCCTAAAATACATGCGGGTTCCTTCGCCTTTCCGATCATGGTGATTGAAACTCGATTAGCCCCTGTGGCATTGCAACAAACCACAAGAATCACACGGTCTTTTGCTTTTTTCTTTCCCTGGACTGTTGACGTATCTTTATTTGACATCAATACGGTGTAACTTGGAACAAGTCGAAAGAACTATCTAGTTTCATCCATATTGTACACGCAAGCTGGGTCATACTAGTCGATAATTGCACATAACTCATCCAAAGCTCGTAAAGTTTCAAGATTATTTTTTCAACCTCACTGTTTTCACCAAACAAGTTTGTGCCGCTTAAATCAAACTGATGACGGAATCTCAAAAAATATCCGTAAGAAGTCTTGAACTTATCATCAACTATCTCCATAGCCTCGGCAATTTATTTTGCTTTGTGGCAGATGAGACTATGCAGCAAAACAAGCAACATTTGGCGTCCAGCATCAATCCATTTGTACATCCGTTTCTCAAGCTCATGAAACAATAATTGTGAAATACAATATGTGGATTCTTGAGTGGCTTGATCAAGCCTTTTTGCTCATTTGCAAATCTCATCTTTGATTGCTTTTAATTTCCAAATAACCTTCTCGTCAACACTGTATTGACAAGCAATGCTTTATTCTGTCGGCCGTTGGGATTGCTCAAATAAAGTGATAATTTTCATTCTTTGACGGTCACTAAGACGTTGGTCATGGCCTTTGCATTTCACCACACGTTGTCCGCTTATGATTGCAAATGAACTTCATGTTTCCTATGTATTAACTTTATTATTATATGGAGTGTCATTGATAATCCTTACATCCACATCTCAGTTAAGTTCCCACCAGACTTTCTAGATCAACTTGCTAAAGCGTGTATATAACATAATGAAGTTGTTATAAGTTTTATATTATGAATTGATTCATTCAATCTTAAAGATTATGATTGTAAGCTAAGGATGAAAATGATATTGTGTTGATCTTAGAAGGAAAGAAACATTTTGTATAGAAAAAATTGAAGACTTTATTGATGAGTTTGAGTGCAATACTATTCTGGAGCGTGAGATGTTATTGTTAATGAATTAAAAAATCTTGGGACCTAAAGAGGCTTTCCAAATATCAAACTTTGATTGATAACAATGGATATAGAAACAAAATTACAATCTTGAAAATGATAAAAAAAAATCTTCAAATTTAGGTTGATGATTAGGTTTCATACAAGAGATGTTACTTTTCAAGTAATATGTTTTTTATTTTCAATCCTAGTTTTTGCTATTCTTAAATAAGTAGAAATTTTTTGTCTAATAAAACTTCAAATAACAAATGTTTGGAAAAATTCATGGTCATTTCACAAGGTCAATCACATTGATGCAATGGAAAAAAAACCAACTACAATAAGAGATTTATATGAATAATCAATAACAATTTTTTTTCATTTATAGAAAAGTGTGTTTGAATTTGATTGATACATATAACTTTTGCAATATTAAGTCTTATTATGAATCTCATCAATGTGATTACATTATTAATTTAAGTATTTTTGAAGAAGAAATTTTACAAGATTCAACCAGTTGGATTTGAGAAGAAATGTAAAAAATAATTGATTTATAGAATTCTGATATCATTATATGGATTGAAGCAAGTTCTTAGGTAATAGATTGGTAGGCTTGATGAGTGCATGAAGATTTTCATAGTGTGTATGATCCATGTGTAGTCATGAAAAAGTTTAATGATAAATCTTCAACCTCATTTTTCTAGTATTATAAATGGATGTCATGTTTATTTTGACAAAAGCTCAATTTGACAATATGTTATGGAGAACTCATCTGATTTTTACATTTAGGTAAACTATGTGGATAGCTTTAAAAAATCATAGGAATTGATGTTTGAAGGAATTTGGAGAAGAAAAAATTATATGGAGTCAAGACAATTACATTCTAACATGTGTTTGATAAGTTTAACATGATATACTTTGAAGTAATATTGACTCTTTTGACAACACACTTCAAACATTCAGCACTCTAAAGTTCATTCTATGTCATTGAGAAGTAAAGATGTGATCAATTGAGATTCAATGTGTAAAAATTGTGGATAGTCTTATATATTTGATGATATGTACAGTTTTGTTCATAGCATGATGATTTATCAATGTTTATAACATAGCATCAAGTTCGGAAACATATCAAAAAAATACATTATGTATACACTATTATAGGAAATATTCAAAATCAATATATACTTTATATTTAAATTTAAAAAATAAATTTTATCACTCATATAAAAATGGGTTTTAAATTTTTAATATTTAAATCTTAAATTTTATAATATTTAAATAAAAATAATAATAATATAAGAAAATGTGAAATTTATTTTTTTCTTTTTACATTAAAAACAAATATTAATTTAAAGCCAATTGTGAATTAAATTGTATGTCAAAGAAAAAATTTCCAAGAAATTCATAATAATTTTGTATATCTAAAATAAATTACAAAATTTAATTCATCATTCTGTGTCATTTTTTTCCCAAATCATTTGCAGATTTACCTTTCATTGGCACATTGACAGTGTTTGACATTGGTATTACATTGACATTGATGATGGTTTAATCCAAACATTTGGCTATAAAATAGTCCCAAGCTTTTTTAGAGAGTTATTTCTTTTTTTTAAATGAAAAGATCTTATCATTTGGGCCAAACACATTTTAGTAAATTGATTCTAATAGATTATTAAAACAACAATTTTAGCCTCCAGAATAAGTTTGACCAAGGAAAATAATGATACCAAGTTCTTCATTTTCAAATATTGTCTTAGATTTTTAATTTTATTTTGCAACTCGCATATATCTAACCTTTAAAGCTTTAAGGGTTCACGCTGGTTTTTTTAAATATATAAAAAAAGTTTGACAAAATTGTCAGATTGAAATAAAAATTTTTAGGAAAAAACTGTACGAAGATGTCTTCGCATGTCATTTAAGAAATTTTCAAATTCAAGTTTCAAAAATACAAGTACTGGCACGTTTACATTCATATTGTCAATGCTATAGTGAAATATAAATCGTATAATTTCAAATTGTACTATTGAAAAATGAAAAAAAAAATGTAATATATAATGTATAATAAATGAGCTAAAATAAATCCCAATCAAGACATCAAACATTGAACGCAGTGCTTGAAAAAAAGACACAATGTGAAAAATTGTATTGCAATCTACCCAGAACTTCACATTACATTCACTCCGATTTGACAATCCTTTAATTTTAACTCATGTTTTATATTTGATGAGGTTCAATTTCTTAGAGATAGAACTTCATAAACCCTAATCCTAAATCCTTATCATCATCTTGATCCTTCAACAATTCATTGCTAACATTAAGATTCTGTATAAATTTATCTAAATTACACCTTCCATATCAAAAGATATAATTATGATGTGTCATCATTTTTTTCTCTTGATTATGTGATAACACAAAATTCATCCATGCTCTTGTAAGTAGCAATATTCATCAAAATTTAAAATATCAAAAAGATCAAAATAATGCTTCTTAAAAACAAAAGTCTAATCGTAAATCTCATCATCAAAGTATTCAAACAGATTTTCAGACTACCAAAGTTATTTCATGTTTATCAATTTGAAAAATCTTGATATGTTTATCATCAATAAATATGATCAATTTTGTATCATTCAACTCATTCAAAAGATATATGATGTAAATCATGACTTGATAATAATTGTATATGATTCAAACCATATCTTGAATATTTTTTTCAATGTTTGTGCTGATTTTCCTTGTTGTTATCAAACATCAAAATCCTATCATTTTTTCTTATATCCTTTGATTATCATTTATGGTGTCTGTTAAAACCCTTCTTATTTTTGGAAAGCTATTTTTTGTTATTTTCACTGTTAGATGTAGATATTGTTATTTGCTCTTGAGTTCTTGATTTATTTTTAAAAAATATTCTAAACTCATGTTATTGTTTCAAGTGAGATTGATTTTTACAATCAGCTTGTGATGTTGCAATATTTTTTAAATGTCATGTAGTCATAAAAGATTTGGTGAGCCCACAAAGCAAATGAACTCAATCAATAAAATTGATTAATCTTTACATGAATTATTTTACCAAAAAATAAATTTTGATGGATGAAACATTCAATTTTTTCATGTTTTGCCAAGCTATAAACTGTTCTAGTAATAGTTTGATTTAATAGTTTTCAAAAAACCAATTATCATTGAATTCTATTCAATCAATTGTATATTTTCCAACACAATAATAATAATAATAATAAACATCTACAAAAGAAAAATGTATAGATTCATTCTATCGTTGAACGCTTATTGTCTCTTATTAATTAGATTTTCTTTAACTAGCACCATACATTTTCTTTGTCCTACTCCCATTGACATGTCTAATAAATTCATAGTTCACTCATCATGAATGATAAATGTGTTAGGTTAACTCTATCTTGGATTAACTGCAGTTAATGATAATTATGATTAATGAAGTTAACTTTGGTTAAGTTAACTTTATCTTGGATTAACTGTAGTTAATAATAACCATTATTAGGGAAATTAACTATGGTTAGGTTAGCTAAGATGTGCACCTTATCTTTTATTATAGAAGAGAGAAAGAATCATTCATTATGTACAATTCAAAGTTGCACTTTGAAAGTGAGTAGGAAGGAGAGCTTGGCTATGGAGTCCGTGTATACATCTATGCTTTAGTGAAGTTTCTACTCTTGTCCTTAGACGTAGCCTGTGGATTGTGAATAACGTTATCTGGGTGTTGTGACTATTATGCGTGCTGATTTATCTTGATGATTAGAACTTACAATAAGTATTAGAGCTAGCTCAATGCACACATATTTTTTAGTTCCATAGATTTTTTGGAGACCAGGGAACGCGGAAGGGCTGTCAAAATTTATACTCGCAATTTGAAGTAATTGTTGGCTGAATCTCTATATGATAGCTAGAGACACTCATTACACTTTGATGAAAGAAGTAGATTGTTTCATCGAGTAATCAGAAAGATTTTTTGAAATTTAACATCAAGAGGTCTCTTACATTATATAGTCAGAGAAATCGCTTTGATTTCTCTAAATCTATATTTTTCATCACTAATTTTTCTGTTTTCTCACACAGAGGCTTCAATTACTCTGCAAGACGATCATTTTGACCTTAATTTTGTTGACCTAAATTTTGTTGAGAGGTTGCGAAGTTATGCATGTTTGAAGATTGGGATTGAATTTGGCTATGGTGGTCTCACATGGACACGAATTTGGAGTAACAAACTGCGGATTTAGGGTTTGAAGAATTTCAGCATTTCCGGGGACTCCCAATAATTCAAGTCGGAAGAAACTCCATATTACTTGGATCAAGGATAAAAGAAAGGATCCACGTAAGCTCTACGGAAAAAAAGCCCCTCGTGAAGAATCTTGGCAAAAAGAAATCAAACAGAGAGTGTGATTTTTTGCCATTTGATGTACTAGACCAAGCAAACTATGTCCATTTGAGCTCTAATATTGCAGAGTAGTTTTCAAGAAAATTTAGCACGCGATACAATAGACTGTGTTAATTTTTGGAATTAAAGATTAACTTTGGGGTCCAGATTCAAGTTTTTACCACTCTTAACTCTGGAGTTAATAACTTTTTACTCTAGGATAATATTGACACACTGTTTTCATATTCTAGTGAGTTAGCTTGTGGGCTACGCGTGGATGGTCTCAGATTTTAATTTTGAAAACATTCATTTTTTGAGAATTTTTGAGTCTAAATGTTGAGGATTGTTAACAGTGTGAGCGCTTTATGAGCATGATTAGTTTATGAGGAGCCGACTTATTCCAATTATTGCAGAAAATGCTAAACTCATGCTTTTAGAGATCAAAAGTGAGGAGTCAAGCTTTTTCCAAGAATCCTGTTGAAGATATTTTGGAACATACTCAAAGTAGAGATCGGCCCATCAAACATATGATGCTATCTAAGCTGACCGAGGTTTGAAGTTGAATGTTTTGATGGCCGTGTCGACTATCTTCTATGGAAACGGCAAGTCAAGATTGTGATCAAGGCAATGAGTTTGGGGAAGATTTTCAAACTGAAAACCCTAAATATTGATGATGAGGATTAAAATGAGATTCAAGATCAAGTTGTGAGTACCGTGACTCTTTATTTGAAGCAAAATGTGTTGAAACAAGTTAAGGAGTTAGAGATTGTAATAGCTATGTTTTAAGCGTTCAAAAAAAGTATCACATGAAGGAGTTATCAAATTGAGCTTCAAAGTGAACGAAGATACAAAGATACAAGACCACATTGATGCTTTCAATGATTTATTGATGGATCTTTTGAACTTGGATGAGAATTTGAGTGATGAGAAAAAGTCATTTCAGCTTTTGAGCTCCTTGCGAGCCTCATACCACTCTATCTTGTGTGTTGCTTCACTTACAACAAGGTAGTGACAGCTTTGTTAACAGACAATATCCAACAAAAGCTAGTTTCTTCTTCAACACCTTCTTCTTCTTCTACTGCCCTCTATGTCACTCGTGGGAGATTGAAAAAATGATCCATCAGCGCGAACAAGTCAAAAAATTGATCCAAGTCAAGGAAAGTCAATAACAAGAAAATGAAGTTTTGGAAGTGTGGCAAGTTGAGCCACATGAAAAAAGATTGTCATCATAAGTCAGAAAAGAAGAAAGAGGGATATGTTGATCCCTCCGCAAATGTTGTGACCAACAATGATGAAGGCTATATCTTGTGAACATCTTCACTTACCGAGAGAGATGAATGGAATTTAGACTCAGCTTGCTCCTATCACATTTGTATGATCCAAGTATTTTTTACTACTTCCACACCATCTCAAGGTTTCGTTTTAACTGCAAATGATCACTTTTGTAAGATTGATGGTATTTGATCCATTCGGATTCAAATGTTTGATGCGAAAGTACTAACATTAACGAACGTTATGCACATTTCCAGTATGCGTAAGAACTTAATTTCACTCGAGAAGGTTGACATGGGAGTCTTTCATTGGAAAGCTCGTGATGAAATTCTCACTATTGAAAAAGATTCTAATGTGATAATGAAAGCTCACAAGCGGAAAAATCTGTACATCTTTGAGTGGTCTACAATTCTCAGTGATGTCAATGCTATGACATCATTGGACGATGAGATCAGATTGTGGTATGCTCGTCTGGGTCACATGAGTGAAAAAGGTATGAACATTTTACACAAATAGATGTTATTATCTAGCTTGAGGTCTTGCAAGCTTGAATTTTGTGAATACTGTGTATTTGAAAAGCACACGCGAAGTGTTTTTGAAATTGTGATTCATAGTTTTAATACAGTTCTTGAGTATGTTCACCTTGATGTATGGAGACCTTTACCTGTTGCCTCACATTGGGAAGTGGTACTATGTTACGTTTATCGATAACTACTCAAAGTATGTATGGATTTACTTTCTTCCAAGCAAGTCTAGTGTCTTTGTCACTTTAGAAGTGAAAAGCCCAAGTTGAGACTCAGACAGTGTAGAAGGTGACGTTTTTGCGATCAGATAACGACGAAAAGTACATGTTCCAAGAGTTTGCGTTCTATGAAAATGAGGGAATTACTCGCCACTTCATCAATGTTTATAATTCACAAAAAAACAACGTCTTAGAGAGGTTCAGTTGGACATTGTTGGATAGATCACAGAGTATGTGAGTCATGTTGATTTACCACAAAATTTTTGGGCTAAATCCATCAATACTAAGACTTATTTGGCAACAAGTTACAAGACTCCATTTGAAATATGACATAAACGAAATGCTTATTACTCTTAACTTAAAGTGTTTGGATGTGATGCATATGCACGTGTTTCTAAGAAATCAAGGCCTGGCTCGATCCAAATGCTACCAAGTGTATTTTTTTTTTTATTATCAACGTGATGTTAAAATTATCGACTTTGGATTCTTTAGGCTGTAAACTTGTCATTAGTATGGATGTTTCTTTCAATGAGTCAAGATGATCAAAAGAGGGAAAGATTGTTGATCTTGCTACTAATCAAGGTCAGTTTTTTTCTCCAAACACCATTTATGAAAAGATTTTTCATGATGGGCCGCAAGGAGATGCTTCACAAGTAATAGTTGAGGCAGAAGAGCAAAATTTTGCTCTTGAAGAGATCTATAAAGCAACACATTGCTGGTGAGCCACCATCTGAACCAACACACAATAATCATATAAAGTCTTCAATTGCAAAACCAACACGTGTTTGTTGTGCATCCAAAAGATATGGTACTTGGGTTCCTACTAAACAAGCCATTAGGGACGAGGACCCATTTGTTGATCACTCAAAGAAAACGCTCATCATAGAAAATGGGAGTCTGTACTCTTATATCAAATCTCAATCAGTCCTGGAGAAGCTTGATTGGAATGCAGTAATGCAAAAGGAAATGAAATCACTTCATTACAATCAGAATTGGAAACTCATGGAGTTGGCTAATGGAAAACAAGCCATAGATTGCAAGTGGGTCTACACGATGAAGGATGGATCTACTGATGCAATTTAGAATTCTTCAAGTAAAGATTGGTGGTCGTGGACTTTGAACTACAATCTTCGGGCAGACTCCCACTCAGATTTGCCTCAGATCGCTTTGTGATAGCTCATCATGGTTCCAGAAGACTATGATTCTCACTCATACTTGTGTCCCAGACAGCCTCTCACACAAACTCTCCCTACATCACTCAATTCACACAAACTCAAACACATGGCAATACTTCAACATACTCAAAAACCTAACTCCTTCATTCCTGAAACAAGTAATCACACATGAATTCTTCAAACTTGCTTGTTATTCTACCTCGCTATTTATACTACTTGAGAAATTATCATAATAACATGTGGTAATTTCTCCTAACTCACTTTTCCCTATGTAAGTTTGACCAATCCACTATACGAGGCAACATGTCATTGGCTAACCTTAACCTTCTATAAGTTTCCGGAATCCGAGGTTGAGGTGGCGACATGCCATTGGAAGCTTTAAAACTTTTAGAAGCTTCCTAGCCACTAATTCAACATTGGAATTAGTCTAGCTAATCATCTTTCATACATTTAGTCAAACCAATCAAATCAAAGCTTATAGTCAAAAGTCTAATCTCTTGGAATCTAGATCTTTGTAAAAGACAAAATAGAAGTGCTTACTCTAGTCTTCTAGAATTCCGCTAATTATTTTGCCAACTATAGACATTATAGCTAAACTTAGTCATAACTAGCTAGACTTAGATATGTCTTTGCTAATCATCATTAATCACTTGGCTACTTCTACAACTTAGTACACATGTGCAACATCTGGTCTCACAGAACAGGGAAAATGCATTAATTACACTAAGATTTTTTCACCAGTTGCTACGTTTTCAAGTATATGCTTATTGTGTGCACTTGTCACATTATCTCGTCTATTCCTCAACCGGATGTATGTTGTTACAGACTTTTTGCATTGAATGTTAGACGAAGTGATTTACATGAGACAACTCGATGATTTTTTGAAGAGAATAAAGGAACGTTTGGTTTGTCGGTTGCTTAGATCCTTGTATGAACTTAAGCAAAGTTCCCGACAATGGACAAACGTTTTAATGAGTTTATGCATACGTAGGGTTTTATACGAAGTGCATATGACCCTTGTGTGTACATAAAGCATGTTAGCAACACAAGTTTTGACTTCATATTACTCGTGTTGTATGTAGATGCATGATTATTGCCGCTAAGGATATGAATGAGATTATTAAACTCAAGGTCCAGCTAAGTTCTGAGTTTAATATAAAAAATCTAGGTCTAGCTAAGCGTATTCTAAACATGAAAATCCACAGGAACGAGTCATCAATCAAACTTTGATTGACTCAAACGCGGAAAAAATACTTGCTAGGTTCAACATGTCAAATGCTAATATTGTAAGTACTCCATTAGTTGCACACTTTAAGCTTTAGAAAACTTTTTGTCAAACTGATGCAACTCCAAAAGTATTAATGTCTTCTATTACTTATGAAAGCGCAATTTGCATTATTATGTATCTAATGGTACAACTTAACCTGATATAACATATGTAGTTGGGAAGTTGAATAGGTACATGTCAAATCTTGGACAAGAACATTGGGAAGTTTTGAAGTGGATAATGACATATATCAAGGAATCTCTTGATACTGGATTATTGTTTGATGCACGATCAAACAATGCAACTTTGCTCTTGGGGTATGCTGATCAAGAAGTACATCCAAATAAACGGAGATCAACAACTGGATATATTTTCACTCTTGTTGGTGGATGCATAAGTTGAAGATCTACACTTCAAAAATGCATTTCTAGTCGTTCACAGAAGCTGAATATGTTGCGGCAGCAGAAGCAACAAATGAATCAATCTCGTTGAACAAGTTGGCCACTGATATGGAGCTGTCACACAATGATGTGAATCTGTACTGTGACAACCAAAGTGCACTTCATCTAGCATAAAAAAATATGATGGATGATAGGGTAAAGTAGATTGATATCTGATATCATTATATCAAACAAGCGGTGTTTGATAGTGCATTTAACTTCATCAAAATTGATGATAAGCTCAAACATGCCGATGCATTGACCAAAGTGAACTCATTGGAAATTTTTTCCAAGCATTGTGCAAAGTTGCAAATTTTGCATAAGGATGGTTGGTCTAGTAACTTTTGTACATGTATTCTACATCCGGGTTTTGTCGGCTACAGCTTAGTTTTAGTTAACTCTCGGCTGTAGAGGGAAAGCGTGATTTAGTTTTACTTTCTATAACTTTCCGCAAAGATACATGTGGACTGCATTAGTTAGCTCTCCAAAAGTTGAGTCAAGGGGGAAGTTTGATAGGTTAACTTTATCTTGAATTAACTTCAGTTAGTGATAATCATGGTTAGGAATGTTAATGCTGGTTAGATTAGCTAAGATGTGCATCTTACGTATCTAGAAAAATACCATGAATGTTACTTTCTTAAGGTATGAACGAAATATGAATTATGCATTTGGAGACAATGCAACATGTACTTTAGAAGTTTTTTAGAGTGAGACAACAACAAGTAATGAACTCAATTTTTGCATTCCCATTTCAAGACAAAAAATATGTACATTTAGAAAAAGCAGGCCACATTCACAACAGGTAGGTTCCCCAGATGAAACAATGTCAATTTTGTGAAAAACAATCACAACAAGAATAAGGTCATAACAATAACTTTGTACAGAGTTGTCAAAACTTGAATATCTTTAGTTGTTATCCTTGCTTGCAACAAGTTAGACGTGCTGATGAGGTCAATGTAGTCATGTGATTCTTCAAAGTTGTTAGAACTTCAATGCCTTTTGCTCCTAACTTCAACTGCAAGAAGATGAACGTGCTAAAGAAATCATTGCAATCATTCATAGATAATAAACCACCAGCAAAGTTGTCACAAAAAAAGCAACTTTGACCTCCAACTTTTTGCTGTTCTAGCCGTCCACATATATCGGCACATCTAATCAACTACATTTTTTGTTGTTGATAGATTATCTGCAGCCAATTTTCCTAGGTCTAAATCACTCGGATTGACATCAAATTGAACTCTTCAGTACATAATATTGACAAATTAATGAAATTTCAGATTTAAGCAAATTCTAACCTCTTATATTGTATAGAATAGAGAAGTAGTCATTCACTATGTACAGTTCAGAGTAATAATTTGAGAGTGAGCATGAAGTAGCAGAGCTTGGCTGTGGAAGCCATGTATACACATGTGCTTTAGTGAAGTTTATACTCTTGCCCGTGGATGTAGCCTTTGGAAGGTGAGCCACGTTATCTCAGTGTTGTGAATGTCGTGCATGCTGATCGATCTTCATGGTTGGGACTTACAAAATGGATATGTAGAATATTATACATCATGTTACATTTGACATGTATAAAATGAGTTAAAAAATCTCATGACGGTCTTGTAAATAATTTTTCATCTCTCTGAGCTTTATGAATATGGCTTTAACATATGTGTAAACTTTTCATCATCTTTCATGACATTCTATCAAACATTAATTTTTAACTTTCTATCCACAAATTAAAAATTGAATCATGTGGCTCTTCTTTTTAATCTATTTCATCAATAATCAAATACTGAGCAATATTGAATTGTATTTTTTTCCCACCACCTTGAATTGCTAATCATTTCAACTATCTTGTCTTGCAAAAAATGCAATGACAATTTTTTTAAATTCAACCACTTGCAATGCAATCATCTTTCAATTTATAAATTCATTAATAATGACTTTATTCTTTTTTTGCTATTGATCATGACTCATGATCAATAGCAAAGAAAGAATGGTTTATTTTATAGCTCATGAGTCATTAGCTATAAAATAGATTGTTAAACAATATCATAAATATCAATGATCATCATATATTCGGCTCATATCAGGCTTTTCAAAACATATATTTGACTTCTTTTTTTTAAATGATTCATTTTATATAATTTTTTTATAATAAATATAAATTGCAAATTTTATTAAAAAAAATAGGAATTGAACAAAAAAATATTTCAAGCAGAAAATATTTTGAAAATAATATCTATTTAAATTTAAAAAATTCCAAAAAAATTTAAAATATAATTCATTGGCATCTTATTATGATATGAATAATTTTAATCAAAAATAACTCTTTTATATATAAAATTTATGAAATCAAATACTCTTAAATAAAATGCTTTCATATTCTGCACAAAATTAGAATCAATTTGATTGAATAACACCAAATCATTGAAATTGAAATTTCAATAAATTTCAAATCAATATTTTTATTAAACCTATATATAAGACTGAAATTTTAATTCAAAATATTATGGGAAAAAATAAAATTATCAAATTATCAATAAAAGCGTTAAAATATTGATAACTGTTGGAATTATCATATGATTAAAGACAAAAAAAATTAAATTTATTATTATGAGATATAAAAATTGAATAAAACATTTTGAATGTGATTCAACTTTTTCTTCTTGAATTTCAGAAGCAATCATGAAAACAATCAAAATTATTAGTTACTAATTGAAAACACAAATACTAAATTTATAATTATGAGAATAAATTTTTATGATAAATTTTAAGATATTATTTTTGAAAATATTTGGATAAAATTGATGGTATCATATTTTTATTTATAATTATCTTCAAGATGAGACACATCATATTCATATAAGAACTAATTTTTTCAACAATGATTATCATCTATGTTGCAATTTAGACTTGTTTTTTGAATAATACTCTTAATATTTATATAGAAGGAAAAAAATTTATATGAATCTTATCATTTTTAAAAAAATCTAATATAATTGATTTTTTAGCTATAGCATTTAAATATATATATATATATATATATATATATATATATATCTCTTATGTATTTTTATCATTTATAATTTAAGATTATTGCGTATCATTAAATAGATGAATAGTTATGTGTTTCTAAGAAAAATTTGTATTGTTACAGAATATGAAGGTTTCATTTGATTAGAATAATGCATTTGTAAATTTTGGTTCAAATATAAGAAATTCTAGTTTAAGTTCAATTAATCTGAGTGAAAATATATATTTCTTGTAGTCTTTTAACAATATAATTTTATTTTTCATGAAGTTTGAACAAAATTTATAATGAAATATTCACAAAATACTTTCTCAATAAAAGTTTTATGAAGTTTTAGTACTATACATGAAATACCGTTCCAAAAGTAGAATTTAAAAATTTTAAGTTAAATATTTTTTCCAAAAAACGGGATTTCGTTCAATGTTTTCCTGCAAGTAAAAACTAATCATTTATGAATTCTTGTGAAGAAATATAACTTTTAGTTCAAATTTTCTAAGTAATTTGTAAAAGTCATCAATTTTTTGTGCAATTTTGAATACAACTATAAATATGAGTTTTCCTATTAAAAAATTCTGCTTATTAATAGACACTCTTTGAATTTCAATATAGAATTGTGTTTTGATATTTTTTAACTCACATATGTTTGTACAATGTATATCATAATCACAATATATGATAAAAAAATAACGTTTTTAATCTCAAATCATATCAATTTTATCCCATACAACCAAGACTCTAATTTTAAGGTATAGATTTTAATTACTATATGTAATGTATAGAAAGAAACTGAGATAACAGACAACGTATAAGCTGTTCAACATAATTCTTTTACATAATAATGTGTGGGAATGGAGGAAATATTCAAACATTAAGATCTGTGCGACTAGAGAAAGAAAATCAAGGTCAAATTTCCAGCTGGATTCACAATGGTTGGTCTAAGTTACATCTCCATAGGACATCAAGGTCAGATAGATTACAAATAACAAAATATTCAACCTAGCATCACCTGACGATCAAAACACATTCATATACAGCGAGAAAGACAATTCTATGCAGAACAATATATCACATTCACGCTGTGTAGGATTTTTTTTATAAATATTGCTATATGTTAGTGGAGTTACTTTATAATCAGACAGACTAGAGTATAAAATCTGGAGTGATTGGGTCACAGTACCTAGGAGGTCTGGGTAATATACTCCAATAGATAGAGTTATAACTGGTGGATATTCTTCACTGGAGTTTATCTCCCACTCCAAAACTGTACCGCAATACTTTTTTGATATTTTCGAAAAGCATGAACAAGATAGAATAGAGTACAATACATATAAGCTCCGTAGTGACAGGTTCATAGCGCAACTCTTTGAAGTTTATGCACAACATCAAAATAGTTTGGCTCACCGGCTGCTTAGATTATCACACTTCACTACATTGAACCAAAGAGGAATAGGAGGGTACCAAATTTTGATGCACTCTCGTCTCACATTAATTACTTCTGTGGTATGGTCTCAAACTGTTCTTTAAAAACAAACATCTTTTGGGGTTGTGCATGCAGATGTGAAAGTGTCAATCATTTGAGGCACGCCTCGATGTTGTCAAGTGACAATCGACACTAATGATTACAACCCTCCGAGCTTGTACTTGGCAAGGAGATGGAAATTCAATTCTCGGTGTTTAACAGTCAGTCGACTAACATATCCATCCATAATGAAGCCTATGTCGATGTCCCCCATGCAACACGCCCGTTCTCCTTCCAACGTCCCTTTAAGAGACACACTCGCTTTCAGCTGTGGTGTTGCTCACGCCCTTCGTCTCGTTGTTCGATTTATCATTCTAGTGTATAAAGAAAAGTATTACATACAATGCTTGCCTCGGAGAGTACAGGTTTCCTCTACAGGTGGTCGGCCACTTTCGACGGCAAGATAGCTTCAGACTGGGGGAAACTGTGGTTGCAGCCGGGGTTTCTTTCCATCGCCGGAAGCTCCATAAATGACCGGGCGCAACTTTCAGCGGCAAAACGTGAAAGTTCCTGTGACAGGTATTTGTGAGCCAGAAAAACCATGACGCTGCCTCGGAGCAAGTTGTACAGCTCTCGAGTCGAGGAGAGTGTGTACAGCTTGGACATCGGGTATAATCCAGTACACGGAGTACATAACTAATTGAAGGCAGAGCACAACATTTCTCAATCCTTTGCAAGCTCCACTGCCCACGCAACTTACCTAACTTGCCACTGTAGGAATCCACGGTGATTCTCAAATTAGAAAAAGAACAACTACGCTCGGGATATTTGACGGCAAGATTCACCGAGCCTGGGGATTGTGCTACATCGTGCACAACTTTTGGGCGAGCTGATGCGCACTGCTCATGAAAATCACCGGCGATGGCAACCCACGGCTATTGGCAGACTTAGAGCGAGCATAACTTAAAAAAGGTTCGAGATCAACGGTTTTCGAGAAGATTGCACCCGCTGCATCGAGTTCATAACTGTCAATTCAGGATATGGGGTTCTTTTACCCTACGCGAAATCCGGCCCTGTGACAACCCGTAACGTTCGTATTGACTCCAGAAGCGCCTGTCGCGGAAGTAAGTCCTCGGATAACGGCGCGAGAGGTAGAAGGTGTTCGTCCGAAGGCACCGCCTTCCTTCACACCGAGTCAAGAGTGCCCTGCTAAAGCTTCGTAACGCAGCATGAACTTTCAAAAGATTCATGTAATGTAATGTGGCGTGACATCACAGTGCACTCGCATTTCTTGCATCACATGGTCTCCCTCACGGAGACCAAGGTCTTCCGCATCTTTTGCCTGCTGGCATTCGAGATTCCACTCTCTGGGCCAACTTTGCAAATCCAAATCCAAATCATCGACCGTAAATAGCAAAGGTTTCTGAATTACTGTGGGTGACACTAGTTCAGGTCAAGGTGTTGGAAGAAAAACCGTTCACTAATCGATAATCTAAAAACACGGTTATAGATGAATGGGGTTTGTGAATCAGGAAGGCAAAAGCAGTTTTATTGGCTCGGTTGGTATCAATATATATGATCATAAAAAACAAATTCCACAATTTCGTGATGTTTTGAGACTCATTTACATATACTTATCTCCCATTATTACCCACAAGTGTGATCCATACCAACTGGTAGCGTTGTCTAGATCATGTCAATCATGTGATATTTAATTCAACCAAGTGTAACTACTTACGAAATTTCCAATGATTACATATCCGTACATCACATCCCATACATATTACGTACGAATGTGATGTATGGTAAATACAATTTTGAGTGTGAGATAAAATATTATCACACACTCAAAATTGTTCATATGTTCACTCAATATAAAAGCAAGGTGATATAATAATAATTTCATTAATCCATAATTTGGATTTTAACATACATTAAAATAAGAAAAATATTAATCATTTCTTAGTTGATGTTAATTATCATTCATTTTCACCATATGCATCTCAATTCAAAATGAACATGCTCCATTCACAGGCAAAAGTTTGTCACGCAACATTGTATGCTATTGCTAGTTATTACTTTAGTTAGTGGTGGGAATGGGGAATTTTTTTTCCTGATCAATCATAAAACTCCATTCTTGAATAATTCATATAATTTTTGTAAGATTAAAGATAATTAGCATAAATCGAAGTATAACTAACCATTCTCTAAAGTAAATACATGAAAATTTATTATATATTAATATAAAATCATTAACAAATGAAATGAAAGATTATATAAGATATTAGTATATAATCTAAAAAATTTAAATATTTTTTTAATATGATAGAGATTCATTTTCATAAAAATTTGATGTCACATGCTATCTTACTAATGATACACTATAAGTCAATTATCATTCTTTGTTAAAATCTTTGTGTTTCAGTTTGATAAGCAATTTTAGATTACTTAGACCTAAATCTTGTCATTGAAACCAAATGTCATAAAATTGATTTGTGATAAAAACATGACATATATACCAATAATAATAATAAAATAAATTTTAATTTCTGATAAAAAAATTTATTGATGTGATAATGCATATTATTGTGCTGTAATTAGCATAACATACATACATTTTGTGGATATTAAATTTACTTTTTTTCAGTCAATAAAATTATCAATATTATCCAAAAAGCCTAATACTGAAAAAATATTCACGAAATATATCTAAAAATATAATATTAAAATTTAATATGATAATTTAAATAAGATTCAAAATAAGACTTAAAACTTTATAAGAGATGATGGCTAATTATTATTAGTTCAATTCGAATTAGTTTGTCTATTAATATACCTAAAAGCGGATCATTCCTTGGTGGCATTCAAATTAGTGTTATTGCACTACAGTTTGTTGTATTTGTGTAGACAGTATATGCTGAATCATGTAACTTTCTTTGTCCTAGACTGTATTTTATTCATGAATTACTCACAAGATTCATGTTACACTTAAATTGAAGAACAAAATTTATAAACATTGATGATATAAATTTTTATATAAAAAATATGAGTCAAAATTTATCTTTTATTCAAATTTGTAAGTTTGATAATATGTTTAAGTTTGTGAACTCATTCTTTAAAAAAAAATATTAATATTTTCAGTTTATTATTTATGAAATGTATCACTAATAATATATATACTATTAATTTATTTTTATATTCAAAAGATTTTGCATACAACGAAAAATCCCAATTTTCACCTATATTTTTGGTAAAGGAATCTAATGCCAATTTTGTCCAAATGCTTGTACAATTATTAAGTACCTGAATAATTAATTATATATAATTTTGGATCTTGTTGAAAATTTTGATGTAAACGAGTGAGTTGGTCTTAAAAAAAATTAATTTTTTCCCGTCATAATTATTAAGTATTTTTTATAGATAAATCAAACCAGACTTGTATTGAATATACCTGAATCTGATGAATCTAGTGAGTGAATTTAGTAGTTTTACATGTGGTATAGATTTGTATAAATCATGTTTCAGATGTTTCAGTATAAACTTACATTTGATTTACTTATCTGAATTAAGATAATTGTTTTTAGAAGTAAACGCACTCTGAACAAGAACTATTGACACCTATTGAGCCAGTTCTACTTTCAACAAGAAAACATAACTGAACAAATAAGTAGGCAACTGTCTACCTTTTGCCAAGAATTAGCGCAGAGCTATGAATATGAATTACTTAATTTCCTTTCAGGTAATACATACTTTACATGAAAAAACAATAATATATCATAGATCAAAATGATGTTGATGATGAAAGATAATATAATCCTGATTAAATTTCCACCTTCTTATCATAATGAATCTACTTAATATGTGATCTCTAATTTCATGGTTTTTAATTTTTGATATTAATTTGGATATTTCATTATTCTAGATATATTTTGTAAACGTGAAATGCACTTACAAGATCATATATTTTCAAAAAGTACATTTTTTCATGAATATTTCTTGAACAGGAATTACGAGATTTAAACAGATTTTAGGGGTCACAGGTCCAAAAGCCCTAGCCGTACAAGGAAGAGGTCTCTACTTTCCTCCAGGAAAAATTAAAACTTTCGCTTCAGGCCGAGAAAACACGCATAACCCATCTATTATGACCGGTCAATCCTTATGGCTTGTGTTGAGAATAATTGGACTAATTGTTTCTAATTGGACTGACATGCAAGTTAATAACTTGATTAACATTGTTAGATAGAAACAGCTTTGAAGCCGACAACCAAGGAATGAACGGATCAACTAAATTCATCTATATGAAAGTAAAATTTAAATAACATTGATATACACGTCAGATCCACAGTTTGTTTTGATAAAGGATAAGAAGAAATGGATGCCAAAACAAATTATTTTAGCTTTTGAATGAATATCGTATTCTTTTTTATATATCTCATGTGTTGTCTTTTTTAATAAGATAAAAATTCCTTATGAGAATTTTGTTCAATAACGTTCAAAAAAAGACTTATTGAAGTCCTTCAATGCCTCTATTCTATACATATGTCACAAATTATTTACATTATGAAAACCTACTGTACTGAAAACAACATCAAGTCATCCACAATATGGTGTGTTTTGTGATGATGAGCTCAATGTACAAGATGAGACTTATTTATCGGCATGTCAGGATGAATTGTTTCGCATGTGGAAAAACAATACTTCATGTGACTTTTAGAAAACAATAAATTATTATTTGATTGAAGGATGCGGAAGTTGGTTACATGGAGTTTAGGGTTCTGAAACTAGAATATGAGAACTCCACTCTGTATAATTTGTTGCCTACGTTGTGAATGGAAGTCCTCGGAGATGACCTCAAGTATATTCTCTTTTTAAAGAAGATGCATATAATCTTCTATATAGGTAGTACGTGTATAGCCTAATTTGTACCTGTATTATGTTACATTCATCTGAATAAGTTCAATTTTTTTATGAATTGTTTTATTTTTTGCTGTCTGGTTTTGACAGGTAGTTAGTTGATCAAGAGAGAATACCTTCATGCTCACTGTTAGTAGTTACTATTCAAACAAACATCCCACACTGTGCTCACTTCAAATAGTTTTTATCCATTCGATTAGTGTGCCCCAGTGCCGTGTACACTAATCAAGTCCCCTTGCCAAAGATTTGACCTTGCGAACGGGTGTTCTAAACACCCGAGAACGGGAGTTACTGCATCGTCTTCGCTTCGGCGCAAAGCTATGTATGTATGCACGCTGTCATGTCTCGAGCTTGTCGAGGAGGGGAGGGGAGCGACTGTGTCACTCCAGGCACGAAGTGTCGTCTGTTGGAAACTACAGTCGCGAAGAGTAAAGCTCAAAGCGAAGCAAATCTTGTGCGCCGTTCATGCTCAGAAGATCTACAGTGGTCCTGCTCGTCCTCTTCCGTTCTCGTTTCCAGCACATGCGGTCACACAATAACACCGCTGACGTGGATGGCGACGACGAGGCCCAGCCCGAGGGCCGCTTTAGACCATGACAAAATAGAACCGAACCCGACAGTACCGGAAGTGATGGAATATATATCGTTGGATACATGACAGACAACACTTTCCACTTCCGACCACACAGCAACGAACTTCCTTAACTCGGTTGAGCAAGCTTCCAGCCCTGGTTGGTGGCTCTTACGTGGCTCTTACGTGGCATCTACATCCCGCAATTAATGATTGCGAAAGCTAATACCGCTTTATTTGCTTTCATAAAGCGAAATAACCAGTATTTCGATTTTGGTAACGTAGAGTTTTGTGACTGGAGCATGGGGAAGGGTGGTATTATTCAGAGTCATATTGAATATTTTGAAGACCTTCAATAAGCGAATAACGTGGTTGCAGCTTTGATGTTTCAGATTGAATTAAGAGTCCTAGGTTCTGGAATGGGTCCAGCTTGGGGCGGCTGGTGATTTTTGCGAGTTTAGGGTGAGGGGGGCTGTCGGGCTACCGTTCCGAGGCGAGCCGAGACGTGTAGAGCAGAGGCGGAGCGTATGATGAATTCAATTTGGGCTTTACAAAATCATTATACGGATTAATAATAAAATGGGCCTCTCTCTAAAATACTAGCTCACCTACTTTTTTCATACGCGCTTCTCTTACACTAGAATTTATAGCATGGTCCATTGAAGAGAGTCGAAAAGATTCTGTGCGGTCAGTTCCCATCACTTCCAGTTGCTCGAAGTTCACGGTTTTTTCCCCATATAATATAGGATTCAATATCATCTGATCGAGCTCTCACACTTTCCTTGTGTCAGGTGCAACATTTTGAATGAAGCTCAGTGGAAATAAAACTCTGTCTGGAAGAATTGAACCCCGCCGATTCACTCGGGAATTAAATATGCGGCTTCATACGAGCCAACTAAGATAAAATAAAATCTTCCTTGTCTGTGAAATCTAAATGTTCAATGTAAAGGTCAAGGCTCAACACACTTTTGTCAGCTGTTTAAATGACCAGCTGATCAAACGAAACTCCACCGTGATGTGATATTTCGCCTATTATTATTTACTCCCGAACGAGAGAGAATAGATTCGCGCAAAACTCTCGCTTGCACTCGGTCATAAACCGGAGCGCCCGTAGAATACCCTTTTTAATTCATTCTCTATTCAGAAAACCCCTGCGCCCAAATTCTGATGAGGCCCCGCGTAGTAACTGACGCTGAACGATCGGCGAATCCTGGAGTCGCCTCACATGTGCCATACTCTGCCAGAATCTTGTCAACGTGGAGAAATGCGGGGGTAAAAATATGAATATTCTAGTACACTTCAGACACACGAAGATAGAGAGAGCAGTAGGTCGCGCCGGGATGGATGGACGGATGGATGGATTAGAGGGGCTGGGGTAATAGATACCGGTAGACCACTATTTGCACCCTGGTCTGCTCTGAACTGCTGCTACAGATGCGCAAGAAAACATTCGTTCTGATGGCCGGTGACTCGGGGCTCACAAGTAACTAACCGAGACACAAGCCGAGCAGGGCCCAAGGGGAAATCACCGTCTGTCTTGCCGGCAATGGTGTGGCTGCCAGAGGAATGGCGGCATTGGCGAGGCAGCGCACAGGCTGCTGTGCTGACCGAGTCCTGCCTGCCTGCGTGGGCCTCAGAAGATTCAAAATTCGCTGCAGAGAAATGGAGACGTAAGGGGGCGCAGGCACACTTCGCTCGCTACCTCGCTCGCTGCCAGTCCCTTGAGAACCTAAACACCTGCTTTGATTTGCTTTGCTTCGAAATGCGTCGCTTGCTTGCTTTTTGCTTTAGTGAGGGCTGTGCTGTGGCCCACCAGATGTTCTTTTCTCCGGAGTCTGGACCAAACCTATCATTTATTGGGCCAGAGTGGGAGAGCGTTCCAGACAAGAACAATCTCTCTCCCAGTCAATTAAAGAGCCTCGATTTGTGGCCACGTTTGACATATCAATGCGGGACGCAGGCCCGCGGCTTTTCCAGTCAAAACGGAGTTAGGAACGAGGGCGACTAGCACAGAATTACGAAATCGAGAAGGAAACGGAAAGGCATCGCCAAGGCCTTTTGCTCATAACGGCAAGACATATCTGATATTCCCTTTGGTGTTCATTGGGTGCGTTTTCTCAAGTCAACCAGTCCCTTCTGTGTAACAGCTTCGTCAAGCCCTTTATGGCTCTAGCGATGGTGCGAGGGAGCTCGCTCGAAACCTACTTCCTTCCTTCGTCCCGTGTATTTTCTCTCGAAAGTTGCTCCGCTCGAGCGCGCATTAGTACTTCCTCGCCTCCCATGAGAACTCGGTTTCCCCCTTCCGAGACATCGGATGATGGATGATGCATCCATCAAGAGGGAGCATGAGTTCCTTGAACGAGAACAATTCTAAGAACAAGGCGAATGCTATCTGCGAAGAGGAACGGTTGAAGGCCTTTTCTAGTTCGTGTTGGAAAGAACGCTCTGCGATGGTTGGCTCTGGATCCCAAGTCGTAGTTCCAGTAGCCCCAGAGTGAAGGCGGGGCTTGTCTTTTCACACGAATCCAGTGGCCAGCCAGCCCAGTTCCTCACACGCGGGCATTGATATGTTAAACATGGCCACAGTTGAGGGTTCGTGTGTGCTGTCGAGTTCCCAAACGGATGTGGACATGATTGAGCGTTGGTAACAGCAGCAGTCGCAGCTGCTGGGGAGTGGTGTACTTGACTCTAATCAAGTCATCATCACATTGACCGATGCGTTCCTCCTGCTGCTCATATGCTTATGATTTTATTGTTGCTGTTTATGACCATGTTGGATAGCAGATCACAGCACATGGGTCTGTGTGATTTGGTGGCTGTGTTCACATGGGTTTGTGCAAGCAAGCTCTATGTGATTTCCATATCTTTTGAAAATTTATTCTCGCTGGTTCCAGACTTCCAGTTCCACCGTACAGGGCTCACTTCTCTCCTTTCAGAGAAAAGCAGAGGGCCAGAGAGCGAGGGAGCAGGGAGCTGGTCAGCAGGTTCAAACTCAATAACACCACTTCGCAACTCCGATTTGCAACTTGTAACAAATCAAGGAACATTGGCAGGAATCGTGCCAGTGACTCAGTCAATCAGTTGGGGAGGTCATGTTGTGGCCAAGTCAGATGTTCACAAATGGCAAACGTTTGTCACTTGAGTGGAATTGGAATAATCTGCATGTCTTCGTTTATCGAAACTTATCTGCTTCCAGGAATCTATGGAACCGATACTGCCTCGTTTTCCTGAATTGGGGTGCAGTTATCATTAAATGGAATAGAATCATTAATCTCTTGGTGAAATTCGGGTTATTTTTTGTGTGCTTACCATAACTTTTTCTTCTCGTTTCGGACAAACATTTCCCGAGATTTAACAATCTCAAGGCTCAATCTTTCAGAAATACATTAATGATTTGCTCATTACTATCCTAGTTCAATGATTTGTTCCCATGTTCCATCGTATTCTAAAGTACTTTTCCTTATGCTCATCCTTAGTGGAACCTAGACACATGGAAGTTTCTGAACAGCAACCATGTCATCATCTTATCCTATACACAATCTTAACATTTTGGAAAGATAGAACGATTTCTACCGAAGCATGGATTGGTACAGAGAAGCGACACTCGAGAGGCAGCGGTACATATAAAATTGACTCATCACCATCTTTGGTAGCCGTTATGGTTTTTCAGGATCAGTCTAATGTCGTTGGAAGTATGTGATCGATTTACCTGAGTACGGTCGTAGGGCAATCAGCCTCCTACAAGAACCTCAGCAGTGTTAGGACGGTGGCTTTGAGATTCCAAAAGTAAATATTTATCCCTCGTCTTAGTTTGCCACGCTACTATGGCAATTGGTTTGACGGTTTGGTTGTAGCTATACAGCTTTTTGAGTTGTCATATATTTCCTCTTATAGAAATCAGTTTTGCAAGAAGTCAAAGTATCCTTCAGTTGGATGTATAAACTCATGGCAAGAAGATCAGTTCGCATCAAATCAATGTACACGATGATTTATATCGATAATATAGATGTTTAGTTGTTATAAAATTCAACACAAAAATCTCATTTTAAATTTGGTCGAAGAGCAAAGCAACAAATGTTTAGACTTCCGAACAAAATATTTAAATCCTGTCATCCCGACTTCTATTTCCTGAATAAGTTTTCAATATTCTCCAAAGTAGAAAATCATTTATCATCCAAGACTATCGATAAATTAAATTAATATGAGTTTATTAATAGTATTTGAAATATGTAATGAATATGATTTCTAGTGGGAATGTGAATATTTAGTATGTAAATAAAATTATCGAATCAGTGAATATGTCAAACTTCATAAATAAACGGATTTGGATCAGAGGGATATATTCCTTTCAGTCTTTTAATGCCAAACCAGTTTTATGATCATTAGACCGTAATTCAAGTAAGTACCTCCATGAAAAAAAAATATTCATCATGTTCTGTTACACCAAAGGACTTATTTTGTGATTGTGTTCCTGCATCGGGCCTCCGGGCAATATTATTTTTCCCCTTTTCAATCAGGGAACTTGTTAAGACGAATTTTTTCAGAAACAATCCTTGAGAATGCAATGTTTCTTCAGCATGATGTAAATCGAAATAAAATAAAATATGTATTTTCAGGATAATTTATCCATGCACATTATTTATTGGATAAAATTATTACTATATTTTCCTGATGAAAATTTTTGGAGTTTTAAAATTAACAAAGTATCATGCGTAAAATATTTAAGTGTTAGACAAATTCTTTGCACAAACATCACAGTCATTTCGTTACACATACAAATGAAAACGAATAAAATCACGTTAAAATTTCAAAAATGTCAGATGTGTTACAAGAGTTATCTATCTTAGACTTTTGCCACAAACATCAGTCCAACATATGGATATATTAAAAAAATAGCTTAAAATCTGACGTTCACATCGTAACATCACAATGTCACACAAGGTCATAAATATCATAAACTTCAATAGATGATTGAAAAAAATGATATTCAACTCATATAACTCATTATACTTATATAAACATGCTCAATATATATGATATCATATTTAAATATTTATTTTGTGCTATGTAATTAAAATATTGAATTTAAAATTTTTATATTTGTTAAATTTTTTTGTTTATAAATATATTTTTTTAGAAAATAAAATAAATGACTCAAAAAATTTGAAACACTCTGACTTAACAGAAATTATTTTAAATATCATATAATACAATTTATATATTCATCACAAAAAACGTTAATTTAAAACTTATGCAATTAACACAATCACAACCTTTTGGATATGATCCACAATGGACTCTCCCATTATATTCTAAAAGAGAGGGAATACAATATATTATCTTGATAGATTATCCTCATACATTTACAATTATGAATCATTTTTTATTTGTACGGAAAACCTGAGGATCCGATGAGGAAATTTGTGGAGTATGGGTATTCTTTAATGAAATTTAGCAAAGATCTATTTCTTGATATACGGTAAAAGACTGTCGAGCTTAAGCAACAATAATTGAACTGTATTTTTTAGCCATTTGATGAACATAAGAAGCCCGAGAAGATGATCTCTCATTCGAGCGGCTAGTACTACCTAAGGGTTCTGAAGTGCAGCATCATTCTTAGTTTTTTATCTTATTTCTTTACATCATAACTTTATTTGTTCGCAAATGAAAGGGGATGGAGATTATGGGACTTTAGCCAGGTATAAAACAGCAGGTATTTTGTAATTCCAATGAGCGCAGTAAAAGGCAGAGAGAACATTCATACATATAATAAGCAATATATGTAAACTTTATGAGAGATTTCAATTTTAATATGCGAGGATGCAGCCCAAAAATTTATCTTCGAGGCACGCTACATTCCCGTTTCCCAGGCGGCTTTCATCGGCAGGAAGGGCCTTGGCAACCGAAGGTGATGTCTTCGATAGAAAGCGAGCATTTATCATCAAAACATGCATCCAAAATTCGCATGTGCAATCTCCAGTTACAGACAAAGTGGAGGAGACGAGGGGCACATCCAGACCGAGAATTGCTGAAGATATTTGGCATCCCCGTTTGGGCACGCCAAAATGTTAGTTTATAGTTTGGAATCTAGCTCGAACATGCAGACAGTCCACAACGCAGGCCTAGTGGATCGCGAAAAAGTGTAGCGAAAATCTGAAAGATCTTGCGAAGCGCGCGAGAAATGAACTCTGAGATTCCGAGGAAGAGCAGATACCCCAATAAATGGAGGGCACCGGAGGCGACCCATTCGCTAATCATAATTAAATCTAAAGTCAACTTAGCCCCAAGTAAGTAAGTCGATGACGATACTTCCACCTGCCTAACGGACAGAATGCTCGCACAGAAAGAGATATCCTGCGCACTAATTGTGCCAGGCTAGGCTCCTGCTCTCCGCTCTCCCCACCCATAATCGGCAGGTGGACGGTGCTCACAATCAATGGGGCTCAGAGGAGCGACGCCAAATTTGGAAATGTGGTCTCCCTGGTCTTTTAAGGAAGTTTGAAAGGCCTCAAAGGACAGGAGGCGCTCCGGGCAGGCCAGCCCAGACAAAGAGCATGCCATGCCAGGGCAGGGCAGCCCTGACCTGCCTTGCCCTCGCCCCTGGCCCTGCGCGGGCTCGAACTCAACTAATGGCAGGACTTGGACTTTAAGCGACAGATTGGATCTTAAGCATCAGCCTTCAGTTCAGGTCAGGACATGCAGACAATCAAGTACCGTACCTCATGAAGGCCCAACCCAAGTTGCCGAAATCACATCAGGTCCGGCCTCCGCCTTCACTTCCCCTCGGGGACATCGTTAAGCAGCGACATGGGCCGGACCAGACCGGAACAGGGTCAACAGACCTGACCTGACCTGGCCCGACCCGACCCGACGCAAGCAGGGTCAGGGGCCCAGGGCCCGAGTGGGCCCGCGAGGGCGGGGGTGCGCAGCGACGATCGACGACGTCGGGAAATGCAGGCCGCGACCATTACTGTACAGGTGACTGAATATGAAGTGAGTGTCTGAACGATGACATGGCGAGGCTGACACCTGGCCTGGCCCACCGCGTCGCTGTCTGTCAACCTTTGCGACGTCGCCAACGATTACCAACGTGGTCATGCAAGTTATTCAGGACGTGACAAAGTCTGTGAGCTTCTGACTCATGACGACGAGAAGGACAGAAACCGGAAGGAAAAGGAAAAGACAGATGACGCAGGGAAGGCAAAAGAGAAAAGAAACATTGTACAATCCACAGAACTGGGTGGGGGTACGGCGGACGGGGGGCCTGATTTACTGAACAGCGCTAATTGACTGACCCTCAGCCCCCATTCTGCCCGCTTAATCACCCCAAATCAACCGCTCTAATTAAACTCACGGACAATGCCAAGGATGAGAGATCGTTGTACTGCTCACAAGATTGACCGCAGAGAGTACGACTGACCGAGCTGGTTTCGGCTTTGATTAATCCCTCAGAATTAACTAACCAAATTAATGTTTCCAATAATCTATCCCGTGTGTGAGAATAGAGAGACAAGACTGAACTGGAGAAGGGAGGAGAGAGAGAGAGAGAGGAGAGAAAAGGGAGGGGAAGGGGTGATACAGAGAATGTTGCTTGTGTCTGTGTGCTGGGGGAGAGAGAGACAGAGGCAGTGCTTTGGCCAGAAGGTGCTGGGAAGGACTAGGACATGCACACAGTTTATATTTTTGGGGGTGGGTCTGGTAGCCTTCATTCTTCCATTCCAATCCTTCCTTCCCTCTGCTTGAGTGAGTGAGTGAGAGAGAGAGAGAGAGAGAGTTTTGAGAGTGAGTGAGTGGATTGCTCCTTTCTCCTGCTTGGCTTGCCTTTGCACTGCTGCCACCTCCTCACGGCTTTCCACAAATGTTGGAGGAGTTGATGTATACAGTGATCATCCGAGCCTGTTGGATTGATGGGAGGGGCTGATTGAATGATTGAGCGAGTTGCAAGGGAAATCCGTTTTCTGAGCGAGTTTTAGAGAGAGAGAGAGAGAGAGGAGAGTGTCTTCGTTTGTCGAGATTCGTAGCAGGTTGTTGTCGAGTTTTGTGTGTCTGTGAAGGTCGATTGCTGGGGACAGGCTTTTGGCCTCAGGTGCTTTCTGGTCCATTGCGCCTGCCTTGTGCTGGTGCACAGATTCTTTTCAGAGAAGAAGGGTGAAGGGGAGAGGGGAAAGGTTTGTGAAAGCATATTGTGCAGTTGTGCATGAGTGTGGGGCTCGAGAGGAGAACTTGGGACGATTGAGTGATTCTGAGAGAGAGAGACACGAAGCGAAGGAAAGGGTGGGGAGGAGGCAGTGGAGTGGATAGGAGTGAGTTTAGTTGGTGGTTGGTTTCAAAACGTTGACATCATTTCAGAAGCTACTGCTGCAGAAGCACATTCTCTCGAGCAATTTGGTTCAACATGGTCAGTGATGGCCTGTTTATATTTCTCCTGACCGACCCTGCATTCGATTCTTCATGGCTTGCTGCTTCTCGTGCTGTATGCCTCGCTTTGCGCGCCTGCATGCACGCTTGATTGCTTTCGGTCGGTCAAGTTTCTTCAATTATGGTCCGGAACGCTCATCATTTCTTCTCGTCTGCTGGCCGATTGCCCTTCCATCCCATCCCACCGCATCCCCTCCACGAGTCTCTCGCATCCTCTTCCCTTCCCTCACCCACCCCGACGTAACTAGCGTGGAGGCGCGTTTTGCTCCACGAATATTTTTTTTACACACCAGTTCATTCGCTCATTCATCATCCATCCATTCTTCAGTCATCCCATATTCTCTCCGCTTCATGTTCCCCGAATTTGAATTTCTGCCTCAGACGCCGCGTTTACTCTGCAATCTCAGTTTCCTCTCATCATGGTGAGTTTCTGCGGAAAATCGTGGACGATTCTGGGGAGAAATCGTTGCAGAGCGAGGCGCAGTTTGATTTTGTTTATTTTCCAATTCGAGCGTGAGTAGAATTGTGTCGGATCCAAGCGGGAATGTGCGGCACCCGGAGGCGACGAAGGCTTCGGATAACTGTGCCTGACCTCGACGGGTCCACAGTTCCGCTCGGTGAAGAGCAAGGATGAGGGCGGGCGAGCGAGTGATAGAGGGAAGGAGGGAGGTCGAAGGTGAGGGAGTGGGCAATTGCGGGATGGGTGGAGGCCGGGCTGCTCACGGCGATCTTGTAATGGCAAGCCGTGAAGAGGATCGACCATTCATTGCACATTCAAATACTCAGGAATTGCTAATTGATCCGGGCATAAATTGTGGCGAGTTTTTGTTTGACGTGGGAGCGGAGAATCTTTGCATAGTTTGTAGGGTTATGGGTAAGCTCAGCGGGGCATTTATTCTTTTGGCTGACATCATCCTCCTGAACCGCATTGGGTCCATGTTGGCCGGGAGTCGGACTGGGACTGCCTCTTGGGTTTCTCATTTATCAGCTAGCAAAGCCCAGTATTGTCTTGGTTCGCTGAGAATCCCGGTCGGTGGTTGCGCTCACCTGCTTGAAATCTGCATATGCTGCGGAACAGCCCAATTGTCGAAGGAATTCACTTGGCACCTCCAGCATTGTAATCAACGCCATTTCGCGTTCGTAGGCTTGCCGGGTGGATTGGAAGCCAGAATCACCTCTGGTGTCATCCTCATCATCACCATCGCCACCACGAACGCCGCCTGTCTGTTTCATTCATCAAATCTAACTAGCCATCCAGCCAGCCATCCAGCCTGCAAAGACGCCCTGCTTCGGAGTTGTTCTAAGGGTGTTGTGTGGGGAATATGGTGCTGCAGGCGATGTTTATAAGAGTGAAGCGGAAAAAGACCACGTACTTCCTCCACTGCGATCCGTCCGAGACTGTACTGGAGATCAAACAGAAGCTGCAAGCACTTAGCGACAACCCTGTCGATTGCCAGCGACTGATTTTGCTATCGTCTCAGCTTGTTTTGGAGGACTCCAGGACGCTTGCCGATCAAAAGGTACAGAATACTTTGATCTTGGCACGAACGATGTGAGTTTGACCAGAGCGCACGAACTTACAGTTGCTCAATCGTACACGAGATCAGAATTGGTTTTCGTGCGCTTGTTAATTTCGTGCGCTACGTGTGAGGGTTTAGGGTACGACGGGCACGTTTCGTTATTTTTCATGGGTTTTAAAACTTCTCAGACGTCATTATCATCTGCACTGGGAGCTCGGTGATGATTCTCCCGTCGCACCATTTTTCTGATTTCAATTTCAATGTCCAAGTTCGTTCATGTCATTCACCACTGCCCCTTCGTTCTTCCACCTTACGCTAAGTGCGTGAAGGAGTAGACTTGCTGATGAAGGAACGTCTGCAGCAGTGGTAGAACTGTGCTGCAACTAGGTCAACTTCCCGTACCATCGCTTTTTGATCTGACGCCTCGAACCTGTGTATGTCTGTAATATACTCATGGGGATATTTAGGACTAAACGGATGGCCCGAAGTGCTTCTTTTCTTCACCTTGTGTTATTGGTCGACTGGTGGAAGTCCCAGGGGATGATTCAATTATCTCAAGTGACCTTGAACGTGGAATATTTTACGTCGTCCAATTTGTAGTAAAGTTCGGGAAGGTTGTACTTTTCAGGAATTTCGTTTGCATCCACGTACAACAAGGTGTATGGATGTAAATAAGGTTAGGGTTTGGGCTGTCAGCTAAAATGTAGTATGATTACTCCTACTATACGAATGATGGGTCAAAGTCGAGTATGGAATGTGATTTTCGTATAGAATATGCTATGTTTCTTGATCATTCTTCCAGCCTGGAACAACATGTATAGTGCAGTTTCAGCCTACTGTAACGCCGTTTGGATACACTTGAGAGATGTACTTCGCCGGTGACCTCATCAAACACGTTCAACATTGTGTTTTTTCTCTCAGGTGGAGAACGATGCGATAGTGGCGTTGTGTTTGAAAACATCAGGTAATACTTTTCTCTCTTTCTTTCGTTCTTTCTTTGTAACGACTCTTTCTCTGACTCTAACTATGTATGTATACTACACATAAACATGCTTTATGGTCAATTCACCATCCATTCGTCTCGGGTACATTATGGTGAAAATTGATAATGGTGAAAATCGAGTGCTCCTTTCCTGATACGTACCCTCCGTGTATATCAAACCGTTATTTGTCAGAGTAGACTGGATCACTAAGATAGGATCAAACACAAGTCTCACTCTGGCTTTTAGGAAGTACTTCACTGTTTCATTAATGCTTAATCAAGCCTTGGCCTAGATAGACAGATGATTTATACGCGAATGATGTCCTATCTCTTCAGCATAGGCACTGACATTTTAATGTCCACATCTAGGTCTTATAGGTCCTAGGTTTGCGGTCATCCCCATAATGAGATGGGAATTTCTCTTCCAGAGACCTCACTTACTGTACAGAATCTCACCATGGTAACAAAGCCGATGGAAATTCATTCTTGTATGCGGTTCTGATATCAAAGGCTGCTCTTCACCGAGAAGTGAGAAGTGAGAACTTCACATTTGTGCACCTTTGTCAGATTCTTACAAATGTGGGGATAATTGATTTCCTGCAGAAAAAATCTCTGTCTCGTTGAACGTAGAGGTTTAAGCGATTTCTCCCTGTTTAGTTCGTCCTCACTCTTTTACCATTTGCGTGACTGCAATAGTGAGGATGGTCTCAAGTCATTTCAAATGCCTCTTTGCGGTCCAGAGCATGCCCATGCTCGTACCAATGTAGAACAGGAAACTCTCGTTATCAAGAGCTTTGCACTCAGATTGTCGAAGAAATCCTTGCCCAGGATGCTATATCTAGAGCAACCAACGGTTCCTGTTCCTGTCAGTGTATACAGTCCATATGCCGCAGTTATCTAGGCTTGTGAAGAGCCGCTGCCAATGTTGGGGGCTATGCAGATCCCAGGGTGCATCGTATTTCCACTGGACTGCGGCCCCCACCAGATCCGAAGCTGTATGAGATACCGGAGCCTCGCACGCCGAAAAAGCCTTTGGAGGGTGAGGCAGAGGAAGTCAAACTTGGAGAAGACGGACAGCCTCTTCCCCCTCCGCCCCCTGAACCAGTCCTGCTTGAGCGTGCCATGTCAACCGTTTTGCGTACACCATACAAACCACCGCCTCCTACTCCTGAAGAGATTGCCAAGAAGGAGGCGTCTGACAAAGAGGCCGCTAAGCTAGAAGCCGCTAAAAAAGGTGTTAAGGATGACCCCAAGAAGCAAGGTTTGCAGAAGGATGCGAAGGGTAGGACAGATGCCAAAAGCGAGAAAGAAGACTCGAAAAAGGGAGGTGGAAAGAAAGATGGAGGAAAGAAAGGAGAGTATAATAAGAACGAAAAGAAAGAGGCTGCGAGCAAAGGGGCGGGAAAGAAGGGTGCTGCTGACAAAAAGAAGGGTAAAAAGAAGAAGGGTGCAAAAGATGAAAAGAATGATAAGCCAGAAGTGGAAGAGATTCTTCCTCCTCCAGGTTTGAGTTAGATCTCGTTCAGATGCACTGAAGTACATAAATGCCCAAAAATCAGTTTTGTATTGTTTGTGATCGCAGTAGTCCTGGTTGCGTTGAGCACCAGTTGCATGCTATCAACGGTCGTGTGTCATGAGACAATTGAAGGATTGTTCTAACGATGTGATAACCATGCAATGACTCGTGATGCAGACACCGGAGTCTGGGAGGACATCTGCATTGACAGACTAACTGATTACGCCACCCTCATAGATTCGGACTGAGTGAGTAGAATTGAAGAGTTGTTGGTGTCGTCAATCTTCATCTCAATATTTGCATTTGAGATCCAGATACCGCTGATTTCAGCCCATATGAGGTCAAAGTTCACATGGTCAGCTGAAGAAGAGTTTCCCTCGGTGATTAGCCAGATGCTGGCCTAAAAGCATGACAATGTGTTGTCTGTACTGTATGGCCCTAGTATGGATGCTGATCTTGAGCTGAAGATTCCACTCGATGGTAGATACCAAATCTGAGAGATTGATACTGTTACTAACAAATTACAAATTTGTAACACCTGCTGGCCACTTACATCGGGAAAAGGAGGAGGTTTGCACTTCAGACATTTTCAGATCGCCCAAGTGGAAGTTCGACCCTTTCGTGATGTTTGCTGTAAGTCAGCCCTGCTTGGAACGAGATTTTTTGCCATCTTCATAGCATGTCAAGGCTTCTGGACACTCTAGTATTGTGATGATGCCTGGCATCAAAGTGCGTCTGCTGGTCCATTTCGACAGGTTAGACCCTTCAAAGGGTTTCTTCTAGGAGGTTTCTTAGGTATTTGTGATAAGGAGCTATTACATTAATAAAATACAGGACAATTTCTACATGAATACTGTCGTCAACGTCACCATGATATTCCAGAGTATGTCCGTCCGGTTTTCGTCTCGCTCCACCCACTTATCAATCGTCATCATCAGTCCCCTGTGCAATTAATGCTCTCTTCTGACATGTTCTCATCCTTGGAACTTTTAGGCTGGCTTGTCGCAGTCTCTTCCAGTCACAAGCAGGATGTCTTGAGGCATGTATGTGAACTCAGCTGAATGTTCTTTACATCACAAGGAGAACCGTGAGCTAGAACATGTACAATGTCGATGCAGGAACCTCCTCGTACATGGTACATACATTACGAATGGACCTTCGGTCCTTTCTAGCACTATATACACATAGATTTGTCTGACAACTCGCTATGACAGGAGCAAGCACGGCACTTGCATGAAAGATCACATAACATTCGCACTTTCAAAGCATATACACACAGGTACACTTTAATCAGACGAAAGTACCGACTTGGGTACCTAGCTTCTTTCTTCCTGCCGACCTGCCCCCTGCCTACTGATATCCATCAATTGACAGCTATCTGCCGCATTCTTACCAACGTAGATAGCCCTTGGAACCATAAATGCTCGTAGGCTCACCTAGAACAGTAAACAGCAAACTTCGTGCCGAGCTATCTCTCCCTGCATTCTGCACGCTTCTGATCCTAGGTGTATATTTTTCCCGGTCTAGGAAGTCATGGCTTGGTGGCTGGGTAGCTGCTTCGGGTAGATTCTCTGTACCATGTACTCGAAAGCTTGTCGTGTTTTTTCAAATTCTAGTGGTAAGTTGTCCTTATCTCATTACCGGCCCCACCCAAGGCAGTTTAGTTTTCACCTAAAGTACAGATCCTCAAAGACTCGGATGCAGGCAGTCCTCTGACTGATTTCGTCGTGCAGCTCGGTGTAGATTGTCATCACCCACCAGCAAAAGTGCACCATAAGGTTGGGATAAGACCGAAATGAACGGAAATGAACTGCTTCTCTAGCTCTCGAACATCATAAAACTCGTGTACAATTGAGTTGAACTTTCTGTCAGCTAGGTGAAGGTGCCGACAAATGATGTACAATTCTGGGCTGGACAAAAATCAGAGAATTTAGCAGCAAAACTCTGGACGAAGATAACTCCCAAAAACCCAAACCTCGAAGTCCAAACTTTCTGTCAGTTCCAAAACGAAAGTACACTCTCGTGGGAAAACAAACACCAACGAAACAACACAGATAACCTTCAATCCGCAAGTCTCCAGAGAAACCAAAAGACCGAAGGCATGACTAGGTTTGTATTCCATTCAACAAGGCCCACCAGCCAGCCAGCCAGCTTTTGGGTGCATTCTGTCAGCTTTGGAAGCCTGGGTTGTTCAGTACGCCAATGGAATATTAGGCCCATAGATCATCCATTTCGCTCAGCTGTACCATTCGAGTGAAATGTAGAACAAGAAACAAACACTCGCTTTGCCTTTACCAGATAGTTGCAGTAGCAAAGGTAGAAAGATCAGACCGAACGATGATAAACATTGACAGGCCAGTGTCCTCCTGGTGTATGGGATTGTGAGCATCGGTTGGGAATAGGTGAAACCTCTACACTCTGTGCCAGAAGCAGCACAAAAGTGTCGGCGGAAAGTTATACCAATGGCTCATAATACTCAACCCGTGAGCTCCAGAATCTTCCAGAATCTTGGCTCTGAATTAACATGATTAGCGACGTTCTAGATAGGCTGGCATCTCAAGTTGATCTGATCTTAGTCTAAGACCGAGGCGGATGATTGACCCATGAGAACTAGGTTCACGTCACTGACTTGAGTACAAAGCTAAGCTAGAACTGTAGGTCAGAACGCATCATGATAATTATTTAGTGGTTTTGCTGCGGATACGTACTGCCTTGTTTCTTATCACCAAAGAGGGCACAACAGATGTCGTGTCATGCAAAGCCATGCGTAAAACGATGTAATGTTGTACATTAGCGTTTGCACCGGTATTTGCCCACCCTGTCCCCGGGAGAAAGGAAGGTAGGGAAGCGGGAAAAGGGTCATCTGTCCACGAAGATGTTGCTTCAAAGCCTCGTCGTAGTGCCCTGTCTATCTGAAGCGAGGCAAGCCCAGGCAGAACAACTTTCTGGCCTTTAATTGATAATGACCCCGAAAGGCGGACTCGGTCGTCCCTATCCTACTGCTAAGTACGGATAATGCATACGAGCTTGACGCTGATAATGACTGACCCCCGAGAAACGAACTCCTCCTCCTCGTCCCCCCCTCCCCTCCCTTCCGTCTCTTGTCTCGTGGGATGTTTTCTGGACCGAGGGCAAACGGTTCTTTTTACCCCCTTTAGGAGACAGAGGCGAGGCCGTGGTTTCACCCGCGGAGAATGTTCCAGCGTCATCTTTTGTCCAAAGGTGCGTGCGGAGATTGTTGTTGGGGCAGGGGCAGGGGCAGGGCCAGGAATCAGTGAAGGACGCTCGGGCTTGATTCTCTCGGCAGCCGCAGAGGAGGTTCGCTTTGTTGATATCAGATATATATGAGATTTATGTCATATGTTAGTTCACCACCTCACGAACAGCAGCAGCTGTCTGACACAAAGAATGATGACGTCTAGACTCACCTGATTGATTGCTTCGGTGGCGACAACGAGCATCCTTCAAATGGAAGACAAATTTAGCACATTGTGCTCTTAGGCCTGGATAAGAGCCTAGCCCCGGGGCCTGTATGAGCGGCTGCTTTCGTGCAACGTTCGCGTCTCGCAACGAAGTATCGTGTCGTCCATGACCACCTTGTGCTTCCCATTCAAGTACGCCTGCGCCTCTCGACCCCCGATTTCTGGGTAGAAAACTGCACAGGCGAGCTCAAAAGAGCGCGTATGGAGCATGTGGCACCAACTCGCATGTCGTGTCTTCCATGACCGCCTTGATTCTCGAGTATATTTCCGTATACGACTCGTGTGTATCCGGCTGGGCTGGACTGGACTGGACGGGGCTTTAGAAAGAGTTCCCTTGGAATATATGGAGTTGGATTATCCGGCCCGTAATTTAGGCCGATCAGTTGCAACTTGCTACCCGGGCGTCGTTGTCTCTGGTTTTTCCCTCGCCTTTCTCGAGCACTCTGATTTCCTCTCCTTCTTCTCCTCTTTCCCTCACTCTTATTTTGGACCAAGATCTACCTTTGGCTGCGGCTCCCCTTCCTGGGAGTTGCCTCCTCGCAGTACGTTTTCCTGTACCTGTGTAGAACGGGCATACGACGAGGAAATATACGCAACCCTGGACAGCTTTATCGTGTACTTGCTAGGAAGAGGTGAGATTGGGACTTTGGCTTATCATTTGGGGTGTACTCTGTGTGTGTGGTGCTTTGAAGCTGCTGTATATTCCTATCCATACATTTTTCCTATTTTATTGGGATTAAACAGTACCTTTAAATTGGTAGTCCAATCAAAGGTCATTTAAGTTCCACTCTGCCCGCTGTCCGCACTCAGACCTTGCAGACGATGGCAGTGAGAAACGTAATAAGTGTGTTACAAAGTGTGCCTGTGCCTGTGTGTGTTACAGACTCTTCCCATATGACTGATGTGAGGAAATTCTGCATGCAGATGAAGACTTTGTCCAAAACTGCACATTGATCCAACAACATTAACAGGTGAAATATCTGTGAGTTTAACATCTGAGTGCACTTAAATCAGTACTATCATCGAGTTACCAGTGTACATCCAGCCTTGGTGTGATCTGTACATATTGGATAATATCGAAGCTGTTTGGGTGGATCAGTTATGGACGTTTCCCTCTTTTCTGGCAGGTAGTCAGCCTACAAACTACGGTTATCTGGAAACTATATCGACTTTCACAAAAGTAACAATGAAGTGGGGCAAGCACATTCTGATACTAACTACTTTGCATATCAATCAACATAATTTTTATAAAGATATTATAGAACTATTTTCACGTGAGTTTTCCAGTTATTTGGAATTTATCTGGTAGATAATCTTTTAAGCTGTAAGCTAAAAGACAGCACCCCTCTTTGGAGCAGGTTTTCTCCATGCACACTGTTAGCTGCCTCGTAGTACTCAGACATAGTGTGTGGTACGAGCTGCTAAGGGCCGCCTTACTTCCCTGGAAGTGCCAAATCATGTCAGAAACAGGAGGGGTCAGTGAACCCGTGTTGTATTGGGCAATAGCTACAAGGCCGAAGCGATCACCGTCGAGCAAAGTGATTGAATGACCAATTATTGTACGTACAATGATAGTTGCTTGGGACCATCATATCTTAGTTGTCATATCGATGTCTTTTGTTTTTTGTTTTTAATTGAGACATTGGACGGTACCGTCTTTGTCTAAAATCTCAACTTTTTTTTTAGAACTATAACAAACATTCTGTTTGGATTGGGGGCTTGGTTCTGATCAGGAACCACATTGACAACACCATTTACAATCCGTTGCCACTAGACCAAGGACATTCAATCAACCCGAGACTTTGGAGCACCACTTTCCCACAGTGGACAATGTCATTCTCTAATAGCTTCCTGTGAGGTCTACATAATCATTTGAAGCCGCTCTTCGCCCGCTACCGAGCAGTGTAATATCTACTGATATAGTGCACTCTCATAAAACTGAAACTGGTGTATATTTGACAGCTAGTATTTTACTTTTTGAATGATGTTGGATAAATAACCAACAAATAATCACACATGATGCATGTTGATGATTCTTGCATGTACTTTACATTCGCAAAATATTGTCAAAGATAAATCACTTCCTGGGTAAAATGGTTAAGCATGCACAAGTTAATCCAGGGTTTGTAATCCTGGATTAACTTATTAGTCTTATTCAAATCTTATTCTGTCTCATGTTTCTTCTTATATATCTTTAATGTATAGGAGCAATCTAATGCTCTATTTTTCATAGTTTCAAGGTATTTATCATTCAATATACCTCATATAATTTGAATGAAAGTAGCGTTTAATTAAAGATGTATGATTACTTTTGTTGAAACTAAAATAGCATATGTTTTCAATTTTGAGAGAAACACAAAAACTCAACTTTATTATCACTCTATCATTTATATGGACATGAAGTTAGACATCTTAGTGTAAGAAAATTTCAACTCTTTATTACTATACCACTATATTCATATGGACCTATAAATGTGAAGTTAGACGTTTTAAATGGTAAATTGATCAAGCTTGTGGAATACAATGAATCAAAAGTTTGAAAAACACATTACAATTTATACATTCATTTACCAAAGAATGAGGGTTCAGGGTTTGGGGTTTAGGATTTAACCCTAAACCCTAAGCAATAGCTAGAAAAGATCCTTAGAATCTCCTAAGGATCTTTTCTAGCTATTGCTTAGAGCACTAGAACGATGAATAATGATGTCTCTTATATAAATATGTAATGACAAAAAATTACCAAAATGGAGCATAATAATAGAGATCCGATCCCACGATGACAAAAACAACCCCATAGAACCAAGTAGTGTCACGAATTCACATTCTATTGAAGAGTATTACTTCTTGGTCACATGTCACTTCTAGAAGAGACTGCAATTGCTACGGCCGAAGGCGACACATTGTAGGGTGAAATCACACTCGAATCCTGAAATTCATCCAATAAGTCCCTTCAAAAGCCGCACGCAACTCTTCAATTGATATTCTGGGGGAAAAAAATTTCCAAGATTACACACTCAACTGGCTGCACCGAGCTTCCGATGTACAGATTTTCTTAAATTATGAGCTAGACTATGCACCACTCTAAACATCCAAATTGGACTCTCTACTTTAGATGCGGTATGTTCAACAAATTGAAGCAACTCGCGCACGGTGACAAAACACACAATTCACTAACAGAACAGTGAGGAATGCACACGGTAAGAGGCAAGACAATTAAGCAGCGTTCAACAGAACTTCTTCGGGTTTGTGCCTCCATTACGAAACTTTTTTACAAGTTAAAAGAGAAAGGTTTTGTCAAACGGAATGAAATGGGGAAATATGTACCCACGGCGACAAAAACTGAGACAAAAATTGAGAAATTAACTAATGGAAAAGCCCATAAAGGTAGAGACTTGGGCCCCTTTATTCCTAACTAACACCCATGGACATCACCCGCTGAGCCGCGAGCCCCCAACAGGTGCGATGCCAGCAGACACAACAGTTACCACACCCGCTGAACTACTATTGACTCCTATCCTACCAAAAACAGCGGATTCCAGGTTCTAATTACAGGTTCTCCTTCGTCTACTCCAAACCGGAGATGAATAAATTGAGCTTACTACCTAATTGCTGATAATCCGCGACTCCGCTAGCTCCCAAATCCTTCACTAGACGCTCTATCTCCATCACGCGCTTGAATTCACTCTCAAATCTCTTCTGAGACAATTTCAATTTGTCACGAAGTTCTTCCTTCTCTTTCTTCACAATGCAAATCTCAACAGGAAGGTCCTTCTTCTTCAAAGTGGAGGGTGTCTAAGGCCGAAGTCCAAAGTCCGAAGGTGTTTGAGTCCGAAGTCACTTCTTTGCCGAAGTTTGAAGTCTCTTCGGCTTAAGGACACTTCAGCGCCTTCGCCTATCCATACTAGTCTTTTCCAACACTCATAACTCCGTGACAAATTATCCGTTTTAAGAGTTCTTGAGCTAGTTAGAACGAGCGTGCCGAGCTCTATCTATCGAGATCTTCTCTAAGTCAATTTTTTAGTAATTGAAAAATTTATTAGGTATTTACTCTATCAGATCATAACTCATCTAATTCAACTTTACTGTCTACAAATAAAAACATTAACTTCAAAGAAAAGAAGCTAAATAGAATCCACTACTCCTAACTTGATCTCTCCAGAATTTGCTATTTAATCTATTCAAACTAATCCTATTCTAAAAGTTTGAAACTACTAGTCTTCTACTCCTCAAACTTTGTCTATTAAAAAAAAATGAAAAACTACGTTACCACAAAATAACTAAATCATAAGTCACTAGTTGTAATAAACATTAAAAATTCTACACCTAATATAATCTAATCTCTTCATACCTTGTACATGTAATAAACACATGTTTTTCATCCTCAATATTTTTTCAATCACATATCTTACAATTTTTTTCTTTTATCAATATTAAACCATCTTGCTTCCTCAATTCCTAGCATATGAGATGTAGTTCTATGTTGTGCAATACTATGACGCAAGAATGTGAAGATCTCCACAAGTAGGTACTATTGTTTGCAATATACAAGCATATGATTAATATGAAGTTAATAAAGCTCTATTTTGGTGTTCCGATTTATCTAAATAATGTTGAAAAATAACATATGTAGATGCTCATGAAGTGCCATCGGTTGCAAGTCTCAATATTGTTTGACCATATTTCACTTTGAATATCAAGTCATCAAAACCAATAAATATCCTATGAAATGTGTGGCTTGCAAAGCTTGATGAGGAGAACAAGAAGTATTAAGAAATCTCACCATTGCAATGTAAGTGATAGTCAAGTAAAGTGCTTCAAACTCTAGAGGAATACAATTTGTTTTTGTAAGAAGGAATAGCATACAGAGTTTGATTGCTTACACCCAATATTTTTTAGAAAGATCTTTTGCATCTTCTTCAAGCACTTGCAACATGTCTTGTTTTCACCAAAGTTACACACTTGGATTCCACATAAGATCACCAACATTAAATTCTTATATGAAAATTTTCCAAGATTCCAAGACACAAAATAAGCTCTTATCGGTCGAATGAACAATGATATTGAAGCTTTTAATCAATTTCTAATATCTTTTGCATCACATCTCTCTTCTATTCTCTTTTGCACGCAAAGTGCTCAACTATTGTCATTAGAAAAATCAAAGTCTAGATATTTGTAACTCTTCATTATAGATCCTTGTAATAGGATGACAACTTAGATCTAATGCTCACTTTAATGAGTTAGGATTTTTCAATATTAACCTTCATCTGATTTTAAAAATAATAAGTTGCCAAAATGTGGAGGTGTTTTGTAATCTAATGTCATTACGTGCTAATAATATGATATCATTTGCATACAATAGAGCTTTGATGACTAAGTTTCTAAGCTTGACAACTTCATTATCACATTCATGCAACCACTTTTTGATGTCATTAATAAAAACTTCAAATAGAGTATGAGAGAGTACAACCTTGTATGATATTCATGGTACTCAAGAGCTCTTGAGTTTGAGATCTGTTGATCTTGGTCAGATTCGAATGATATGACGTGGTCAAGTTTGCTAGCAGATTTGATGACACTCTAAGGGCTTGTAGTCTTCTCAAAAAGAGCTTATGAAATACAGTATGAAAAGTTTTATTGATAAAGCCACAAAAAAATATTTTCCTATCGTGCTTGGATTAAATCCATAAAACACGCAAGATCAATATGTGTTAGATGGTGTTGTATGTTGGGCAAAAAATAGATTGAATCTATGCTTGTTTTTAGAAAAATGATTTCAATACGCTCAATTTGTATTTCATTGATTTACCAAATAACTTGGCAAAAACACTATCTACCATGATAATGCAATGCTTTAACACCAAGTACTTTATTCCTGATTTGTGAATATGAACAATCTTCCGGAGGAACGAAATTTAAGAAAAACAATAAATAGAAATTTCATCTAATAATATTGATGACATTGATCCAATGCAATCTCCTTTCCATGTAAAAATTTTGATAAAAAAATCATCCAAATTCTTACATTTATAATTTTCTAATCTTTTGAGTTGAAAGATTTGATCTGCTTAAAAGAAGAAGGAAGATTTCTCTTTACAATGTGACATAGATGTAGAGTCAAAAAAGAGATAGAGATTTTGTACAAAAGAAATCAAAGATTTAAGATCAAGCTTAGATTTTAACGACCGAATTACTAATTATCTTCAAAATGATTTGGGATCTTTGTACAACGTTTTTGTCAAGTATTCTTGCTTGCTTCGTTAGAAAAAAGTTTATTTCTTAGACTTCACCAAGTCTTTGTAAAGTCTTGTTATAATAAGCTGACTTTGGATATTCAAAGATTTATCTATTGATCTTGTACTTGATTTGCTTTTATTCAAAGTCAAACAATTCATTACAAGATAATCTGATAGTGCTTTGGTCCCTATGCTGCTAAAATTTTTAGATGCAGTGATTTTGAATAATTAGATTAGTTTTAAACTCGATGTATATGAATTTGAAGTTAATACAATGCAAGTTAAGAGGTTGTGTAAATGTAGCATATAAAGATTATTCTACTAGTATCTAAGCAAATTTGGAAGAAGCAAAAAATATAATGACATGTTGAGAAAGTAATTGCCTTTGACAATGAGAGAATAACCAAAAGAGTTGTGTGTAAATATAGCATTTAAAGATTCTAATATTAGTATCTGAGCAAATTTGGTTGAGCAGAAATATAAGTAAATGTTAAGAAAGTAATTGCTTTTGACAAGAGAGAATAAACAAAAGAGTTGTATGATTTGATTCAAACTGAATTTCTAGAATATCAAATGTGGAACTACTAGTGAGCAAGAACAAAAGATAATTAATTGTGTTAACGTCGATATAGAAAAAACACATATTGGAGTGCGCGTTGAGATAGTTAGTCATTTATAGAGATTCTTGAACACAAACAATTCTCATGTTGTTCAAAAGGAAGAAAAGTTAAGGAATCACTATTTAATATAAATTAAGCAGAATTAATGAAAGCATTGAAATCTCCAACTAGAAAGAATTCACCTTTGTTCTAATACTTGAAAACATACTCTATGAGTCAATGATATAATAGTCTTTGATTTCAAATGTTTGTTTAAGAAATAGTCATTGACAATGATGCAAAATTACAAACTGCCAAGTAATAATAAGATACTCTAAACAAACCAACTAAGATCGTAGGCAATGATGTTGATAGTTAATATTTTGATCTTCTAGATGAATGAGAGGTAAAAATTAAAACCAGATAAAACTAGCAATTTCACTATGATATTTTCCAACTCGTCATTTTCTTTGGTTTCATATCGGTCCCATCAATGTAAACTCTTGCATCTCATCAAGAATAATTCTCTCATGTTTGTTAAGTCTTCAAAATGTTGATGATGTCCATCATCTTTCAAATAGGTAAAACACTTATATACTTTGTTGTTGAAAGTACTCGTATATTTCACATCAACATACTCAGCTTCTTGGATTGCTTTGTTGATGAATGTATTTTTTTTATAACAATTGCTCAACCATCACATACATAAACAATGAAATCTGCTTCTTGATCTTTGCAAGCTACTTTCTCTTAGCTTTGACTTTTAGAGGTGTAAGATCATGATCCAACCATATTCTCTATCCTTTGAGAATGGTCTTGTCATCCATGGAAATATGACTCTGAATTTGATCAACAAACTTAACTAGATAGACACTAGATTGTGTTTTTGTGTTCCCAACATTGAAAGTTTGAGCCAAATTCAGATTATGAACATGAAATGTTTTATCCGGTGACAACACTCTTCATCTTTTGGTTCTAAAGTATGTGTTTGGTAAACCTAAGATCTTACATTCTTTCTATGGGCAAAGTAATTTGTCATTTCAATCTCATGCTCTTGACAAATAGAGAACCGAGTAACTTTTTAACTTGAGCATAAAATTTCAACTTCAGTAGACTTGCTCAGATTGGTCAAATGTAATGCAAGAACATGTCTCACAAGTTTCATATCTCGTAAGTTTATACCGATGAAGCACATATGCTAAGATCGATGATGGCACTTCTCTATAGAATGTATTGTTATATTTTTGTATTATTTTTGTCCGGATGATAGCAATTTGTAGTTCTATGTCTACTTTATTGTATTCTTTGTTAATGCTTTCTAGAGGTTTTGAGTACCATTGGAGTGATTCAAGGTTGTACTCTCTCTCCTACTCTATTTGGAGTTTTTATATATGATATCGAATAGTGGTTGGATGCATGTGATAGTGAAGGTGTCAAGCTTGGAAACTTTGTTATCAAAGCTCTCTTGTATGCAGATGATATCATATACAAGAGTACATAAACATCTTGTAATGACAGACAAATATCAAAATGGAGCATAATGGTACAGATCCGATATCACGAGGACAAAAACAACCACAAAAGTTACGATTTGTCACAAATTAACATTCTATTAAAGAGTTTTACTTCTTAGGCCAATGCCACTCCCCAAAGACATTACTCAGCTAGAGCCGAAGACCGGCAGAGTAGTGCGTAACCACACTCACTTTTCCTGAAACTTTTCCAATCAACACTTGTAAGAATTGCTTGCGACCCCACACTCATATTACAGGGGAAAACTTCCCATCATCGCATACATCCCGACACACTGACCCGAATACTCAGACTTGAACTTGCTTAAATCTCAAGGAGCACTCGATTACTCAGATGATCCAAGCTGAGTACACACAACTCCCGATGCGGTAACTTCGACAAATAGGAGCGCACTGTGCTCAATGTCTGGATCACACACCAGCACTCAAACACACAGTGGATGCAAGTTTACAGTCAAGACAAGCCAATTGACAAAAATGCCCGCCAAGGAAAGAGCCTTGGGCCTCTTTATTCACAATGACAACTCTGGAATATTAACCGCCTGAGGCAAATCGGTCTCAAGGGCTGTGCCGTCTGATGTAGCGATTGCAGTGTCATCTGAACTTACATCTACTCCTATCCAACGCAATAAGTTTACAACCTCTACTTCTACATTCTGGCGCGCCTCATTCAATCCCTCTGAAAATGTATTAACTACATCTACCACCTGTTTGTGTCCTGCGGATCCGCTGGTCTTGACGCTCATCAATCGTCACTCAAGCGAATCTAGCTTCAACCACTTCACCGTTTGCAATCCCCACATCGCAAATCCGTTCAGACACTTCTCGAAACGCAACTTCAACTCGTCGGTTGACTCGTCCCGTAGCTAACGGTAAGCCTCCTCTGCCTTCTCCATTCTCCTTTGCGACTCCTGCGATCTCATGTCCGCCTTGCCTAACTGCTCCCACAACCGTTGACATTCTGATTCAACCTACAATTTACATTCGACCTCCGAAGACCTGGCCGATTCACAATCCGCCAATTTCTTGGCCCAATTCGCTAATTCCTCTTCATGCTTCCGGACTCCCTCCGCCAGACTTGCTGATAGCTCATCCGCACGTCGGAATTCCGCCTCGCACTTACCCTCAATCTCCGAAATCTTCCTACGAAGATCTTCTTCCGCCGTCTTCGCCTCTGTGATTTTGCCCCGAAGTTCTTTGGCGATACGAACTTCTTTGGCTCTTCAGGACTCCAACTTAGCAACTTCTTCAACACCGGATTACTTTGCAAGGTTCAATTGCAGTACTTAGCACTCAATCTCCTTCTCCCGAAGCTGGGCTTCTCGCTCCTGCAATGCCACCTTTGCTGTCGCGCACTTGGTTGACAAGTTTGCAGCTTGCTCCAGTGCCAATTCAGTCGCGGAATCCCACTGCCTCTTCACTGCTACTGCTCTCTTGAGCTTCGTCTTGTTCCTGATTAGCTCAACATAAAATCCTCGCTCTTTCTTCAGAGTATACTTTTCCCTCTTCGTGTCTAGGTCTTTCAGTAATGGAACTACACTGTTCTGTAAGAAGTCGGGAAATGTGATTTCTACTCGCTTCAATTTCTCCTCTGAAGTCTTCTTCTCTTCTTCGGGTTTCACATCTTCCGTAGGAGATGACGGCAATGTAATGTTTTGCGGCATCTACCACCGTACCTCCAACCTACGCAACAACATGCTCTAGTATTTTGTCACTAAGTGTAAGCTCTCTCACCAGTTCCTCGCTTGTCTTCAGTTGAGGTATTTCTTCACTCCCCACATACCGTGTCCGCTCCGAAGACAGAGAATTCGGACTTACCATCTCCGTTCACTCCTTCAAAGGTTCTGCCGGTGCATCCGCTGGAACCTCGATTAACACCCCCGAAGGTCCTTCCATCTCCACAGGCTGTGTCGAATCGCCAACAGCGACTTCGGGTGTACTCACAATCGGGGCAACTGTCTTTTCCACGCTGCTATCCGATACTTCAATTGCCACCAACCCTCGATTCGCCCTCTTCTTTGATCTCGCGCGAGTTCTTGACTGCCTGCTTACGTCTACTTTCGTTTCAGTTCTTCTGACTTCAAGTGTCAAATCTCCCTCGTCGTCATTCACTACTTTCCTTCTCTTCGCCAATCGTTTTTCTCGCTTCTCTCGTCTTGGCATAACGTCCACCTGAACTGGTCCTCGGACTGTCGTCTGTGGTGAGATTGAGGGTTGACGGGTATCCTCTTCGGTCCCTTCACTGGACTTGGCTGTCAAGATTTTGCGCTCCCTCAGAAATTGTTTCTCCTCCTTCCTCGTAAGCAAACCCATGCCCCGATAGAAATTCACAAGGAAAGTATTGATATGATTGATCAATGGTCCCGTCCAACGGGAGCCCGCATTCACCCAGACAAGATCGTGAAAGATTCTTGCCTAGTGTACTCTCTGTCCCTTCAGGATTCGCTCGAATAACCCTACTTGCCAGGGCGTCACATACGTAGTGTGCGCCGGTAGCAAGATATGCATTATTCCCAAAGCAATCGCCCTTCTCTTCGGATCCAGCTAATCAACTGTCTTCCACCCGTTCGTACCCTGCCTCCCGGAATTGAAGAGTGGCCCGTACGAGAATTCTTAAGTGCGTGTAAGTCCCATGCTACTCTTCTCAAACAAAAAATATCTGTCACTACCTGCGCACGGTCCCATCACCTTCGCCCAATGTTCAATTGTCCACAGCATGGGATTACCTCAAAGCTCCTCGCCTTCGGTCTTGTTCTTATCCATTATCTCCTTGCAAATACTCGCCGACACACAATTCCAATTTCACAAGAGAAAATCAAGCCGCAGTTCGCTTAGCTTGCGCCTGAAGTATCGCAATTCCTCGTATGGCACCTTCAAAGGAACCAATTTCCGCACCTTATCACTCTTCTTGGGCGCCATGTCTCCAATTCGCGTCTTCGCTGCTAGCAAGGTCGGTCGATTTTGGTCTCTCTCACTCTCGCTCGTTCTTGCTCGATATCGCAATGTCGGCGCAAAGACTCCTCGTAATGACCTTACCCTTGAAGCCCTAACATTGCCTCCTCCCGCGCCCAGTAGAATTCTCGACGTGTGGGAACGTCGTCCGGCCCGTTGCGCGACTTCAAATTGATTCCTATGTCTTCGCCGAAAACGCAGCTCTTGCACTGTCCCGAAAAGGCTGCGCCGAAGATCCGAAGACCCGAAGATCTTCGACCGTAGGCGATTACTAACTAATCCTATCATAACTACTCAAAAGCTATTCATTCTAACTCATACGACTACTTTCTACATAAATATCTTTTAGTTTTGTTGATTTTTAAAGAAAAACGAAAAAACTAGGCCCCACACACTTATACACTTTGGCTAGCTTTTGTATCACATGGAGGTAAATATAGAGAAGTCTAAAGTCATGATAGTGGGCACTAGAGACAAGTTCTACTTCTATTACAAGGTTCTACAATTAAAAGAGTTGAAGAGTTATAAATATCTAAGCATTGATTTTTCTAATGATTATAGTTGGGCACTTTGCGTGCAAAAGAGAGTAGAAAGTGGTTACAAAGCTCTATATTCATTGCTAAATTGGTGTAGAATGGCTCATCTTGTGTCTTGAAATATTAGAAAATTTTTATTCAGAAGTTTAGTGTTGCCGGTAGTATTGTATGGAACCCAAGTGTGGGAATCTGGTTGTAAGAAGACAGGTTGGGAGCGTGTGGAGAGGGTGCAGAAGATATTTTTACAAGAAGAATTGGGTGTGAGAAACCAAACTTCATATGTTTTTCTTCTTGCGGAAACAGGTTGTTTACCTCTAGAGGCTAAAGCTCTATACTTGACTATGACTTACATCAGAAGGGTAAGATCTCTTGATACTTCTCACCTATCTCCTCAAGCTTTGACTGCCAAACGTGCCAAAGGATGGTTAGTGGATGTGATAACTTGGTCTTTGAGGTGGAATGTGACGGAACTCGACCGAAACTTGCAACCTATAGCACTACGTGAACGTTTGAAGGAGGAGTTTCTGCACATTATTTGGAGCAAGCGCGGCACCAAGATGCAGTTTTATCAACTTCATGTGAATCCTATGCTTGTTTATTGTGAACATGATTACATACTTGCAGGAATCTCTACGTCTTCACATCATATTATTGCTAGGCATAGAACTGGATTTCATAGGCTTGGAATTGAGGAATGACGTTGGCTTAATATTTATAGGAATGAACGCATAGGCTTGGAATTGAGTAAGTACGTTGGCTTAATATTGATATGAATGAACGTATTTGTAGGCTACGTGATGAAAGAGAAGTTGAGTATGAAAAGCATATATTTCTTACTTGTACTAGATACGTAGACTTTAGATTGGCTCATAATATAGATGTAGAGAATTTATATTCTTTGTTATATTATGGACATTATTAGTTACCGTACTAGTGCTCTTGGCACTAGCTAGGGATTGAACTTTAGGGTATTTTCCCTTGTTTGTGTTTGTTGCTTGTATTGTGTTTTTCAACCTTTTGACCCTTTGGGTCCCCAGTCTTGCTCTATTACCATTTATAACTTACTTCTCTTGGAATTTTGGTTTGAACTAGAAGATGAACCCACCTATACATGTAGCTGATAAACCTCATCTTTAGATATTGTGAATGCGGATGGTAACATAAAGCTGTCAGATTGTCGAACCTTCAAGAATGAGTTCACGACGAAAAATTGATTTTTTTTCCCATCAGAGAAGAATACGCTCCGTTCACGAGGTAAGTGACATGCAGCAGGTCTCTTGGTACTGGAAGAGTGCTTGGGAATAAAGGTAATTGATGAGGACCTCTTGCAAAGAAAGTAACTCTTGTCCCTCCTTCCACCGTGAGTATGACAAAGGACGCTTCTTAAGTGCGATGCTCGTCTACGAGACTGAACTTGTATAGCAAACAACACTTTAAAGGGTGCTCTCTTCATAGAAGCAGAATAGACGTCCATACTGTAGGCTGAAAAGATGATAACTTACGGACAAACTTCATGAAATGTCGGTCATACACAACCTGACAAAACTCCTGGATACGGCTCCCACATGTGACCAAGAATGCTTCTCAAAACGCAGAATGAATCGTTGGTCACGAAGAAGACTAAGACCCATGTACGATGCCTAAAACTCAAAATGCAGAATCTGCAATGCCGTCCAAATTCAAATTTCTTCATATGGCAAAACTGGAATCTCCACATACACACAAAAACCCTGCCTGTCTGTTGACTTGTTCTGTTCCTCGGCCACCATGGTGTATCCTGTCAGTCTGATGTGATGATGAAGCCGCTCCGCTCTCTATGATAACCTCCAGGTTCAAGGAGGCCATCGGGAGTCCATATTCCAATCCTGCGGTCACTCGTTGCATGAACGACATTGCTCACCTGTTTGAACTGGTCTGGACCGAACTGGAGCTGATTAATTGTCAAACGTAAGGAAACTTGCGTCATGGAAGACTTCAATTCAAACGTTCGACGCAGCCAGCTTCCAGCTGAAACATTGTGGAGTTCATCTTCTTCGAACAGATGCAGCTAAAGTGGACCTCGCTAGAATTTTCCATTCGGGCATCCTGCGGTGAAGGTCCTACACTGTATTGGGTCTTTGTGGGCAAAGAAGATTGTAGAATTTATTTTGGAGAAAAAAGGGTTGGCCCGTTTGAGAAACTGCCTTTTTCCATCCAACCCATCCTCCACTTTTTATAGCTTTAAGATCCTCGCCTTTCGTGTAATGAGGGTCCAAAATCAGAAAGGAGCTGTCGCCGGTCAGCTCATTGTAATCCACGCCAAGCAAAGTGTAAGCCAAAACACCACCCCCTGATCGCAAACAGAAGTGGTTAAAATCTTACCTGCAGACTAAGATGACTTTTGTCAACAACAAAAGTGAGGAAGGAGTACCATGTGGGAGATAAGATACCTATTCACTACGTTGGCTAACACTTTACTACAGATTCGGCAAAATTATGACTAGTAATATTTGACCCCATGAATCCTGCGAGTTTGATTTATATACTCGCCCTTTTATGGAAGAAGTTTGTAGAACTTGTATGTCTCCACGACTTATACGTTAACCAAACTCTTTCCATCTATACGAAAAGTCCAGTTCAAATTTTCAAATTTTCAAACTTGTGCTTTCGTAGACAATTATGATTGGGCTTGAGTCACCAGTTCTTCATTTAGAGTGGTGATAGATAAGAGAATTTTGATCATCCAGAATGATGTGAAAGCAAAAGAGCACAGACAATGGAACAGACAAGTTTGAGAAGTGAACCAACCAATCATAACAGGAGTGCCCTGGGTTTCGAAATGTAAAGCTAGTTGACGACAGTAGCTTGGCATCTCAGCTCCACTTGACACGTTCAAAATTTTACAGGACACCTGTAACAGTCCTCGAGTATGTCATCGTTTCACAGACCAAATGTTATGGACAAAGAGGTTGCGCGATGAAAAGTTACAATCTGATAAAAGTTTGTCAACAAGCTAGGAGTCACCACACGGCAATGAACCATGATAGAAAAGATATGAACCACTTACCCCCAAGAGCTTATCCAGCACAAAACTGATCTCAATCGCACCTATCCACTCCTTTGAACCAACAAACGACGGCTCTTTGTCTTCAATGTCCACAAGAGTTTGTTGTATCTCTCTACATCGTTGTAAAGACAAGTGAGAGGCTAAAGATTGTACCCCATGTGACAGCACTCATCTAATAACTTCAGTGTAAAGACTAACACAGCCTCTTTAGTACGCTGCATTCTGGACCTACCGCAATATAGCAGACATCATATAGTGTACGAAAGTGAAAGTTTCATTGTGTGTAAATCGTGTGAAGCAAAACTGAAACTACAGAGACAGATGTGTCTTGATGATATTTTCCAATCTGAGCTCAGATGACTGGTCTACACCTAATTAATATGCTTGAGAACTTTCATGCGTATCAGAAACAGTAGATGCACCACAAACGAAAAGACTGTCTATGGACTAAATATAGTTCACATGGCTTGATAACCTTCAAGAACAAAAGATTGGAATATTGGCTGCCGTGAAAAACCCTAATGACTAAAAGACAAGAGACTCCGTATACGATTAATTCTCTATCGTGCTTTGTAAGCTAACCATAAGACAATACATAACATCTTTTCATAGAAGCCACAAATATGGTCAATATTCGGTATACTTCTTCCTGCCAATAAATAAGTGCGTCTTTCATGTAAAAGGTTGGGTGAACGTAGAGAATTACTCGTGAGATGGCACAGGAAGCGTAGTGTAGTGCTGAAGTCGAAACCAAGAGACGATTGTTTGAAGGGAACGATATGCGCATCCCCACCCCTGCAGCTCAAGACCATCAAAATGTCAAGAGATATGTAGAATGCTGCAAAATCTGTCTAGGTTGATCTTAAACAAAATCTTGAGCAATCTTGCTTATGAAAGTGATTACCACACTCACTAGTATTTTAGAATGTCTTTCTATGATGAATATTTGCAAAAGAAAAGGAGGGAACATACGTTATCATCTATTCGGTCTTGAAGATAATGGTAGTACTCATAAGACCCCTGAACCAAACTTTGGCGCCCTCCAGATACTGTGCATTTACACCGAACTAATCAAACAATTTCGTTTGTGACGACGAGGGACAATTCAAGGGTGCTGTCGTTTCAACTCTTTAAAAGGCAGCACCCTAATGCAAGTGTAAACTTTTCACTGGAAAAAAAGCTGGAATTATAGAAGGTATCTACATAGATATCGCTAGAAAATAATGACTATAAGAGACCAAAGTGATTTACTGAATCTACTTCAGCAAGACTACAATTTGGAACTGGAGAAATCGTAAGAACAAGGCAATCGAGGCAAGCATGTAGCAATTTCAGATTTTCAAACGCAGGAAACCTTACCACCCGAATTGATCAAACCAACGTGAACATCAGTCAGTCGCTTTGTACCTGTTGATCCATACAACAGCTTTGTTAAACTCTATGTCTTTCTTCATATCAGTAAATTATTAACTAAACTAAGAGCATTTTGGTACTGTAAAAGGAATATATATCAGATAAAGACCTTGACTGGTTTGACACAGCTAGAATGCAAAAAATACCTGACGTCCGGGAGGCAACTGCCTCAATATTTCTCAAGCAAACAGCATTTGCAGTTCGAAGCAATGGGCGATCCAATGTCAGGCCTAGTCTGCGATGTAGATTCTTTCTTTCTTCAACTGTTGAACACAAAACAAGTGAGTTTGTCATGGCACATTTCTTCTAAAAACAGCGAACAATACATGTAAAAATCCGTATATAACAAAACGGTAAAAAAAACGGAATCAACAACATTATATAAATACACCTGTGAATTTAACCTGGAATCTGAGCTTCCAGTTTAGAGAAAAATACAAAGAGAAATACAATTCCCATGACCCGGAGGATTTCTTCTTCCTTTATTCTTGAGATCAAATTCCAGCAAAAACCTCGAGTGAAGCTCCACAGTCTTTAGCATCACTTACCCAATGCCAATTCCGTTTCACCATGGCTAAGGTCATATATGGCTGTGACTGGATGCAGCCATCCTGGAGGACAAAATTGATAAGAGCATACCTACACCAAAATACCCAAGAGAAAAGTTCAAATTGTATTCAACAGGTTCCCCACGAGCTATGCGAACTCTACTACTCGATACAGCCATTACCGAGTCAGAAATCAAAAGAAAGATTATTATCGAAGACGGTTTCGTAAAAGACAGGTAGAACTATAATAGACAAAACATTTGGTTTTTCATATCATTATTAAATCTTAGTAGTTCAATCTTACTTATCATTCTTATATCTTAGACAATCCATCTGTGACGTTTCGTACAACTTTCTAAGAAGTACGAATCCAATTCAATGTAATAAAGCGAAAATTTGCTAAATGTAATCTTGCCAGCATTCGAACTAAAAGAACCTGATTAGTCAAGGAAAACAGCAGAAACAAGATTGGGAAAAATATAGTCTCCACAAAATAGGTTGGTCTAAAGTCCTTGTTGAGCAAAACAAGCAAGGTTAGGCACAACCTACGGAATGTGTGAAGTCTTACCTCTGCTTTGTGTGCCGTGTTCTTCATTGCAACTCTTTTCATGGCCGCAAGTTGGTCACGAAGTGCTGGCAAGATTAAATCTGTTGCAGCATCCACTAGCGGCATTTGACTGCCTCCCATGCACACAACAGCCATGCTTAACTTCAATATTTGGACAGTGGTTGCATTCTCCGCTGCTGCAGCTCACGACAATGCACATCAGCCTAATGAGGCTCACTACAGTTGCTATACATAGAACATATATTTTCTTTGGATTCAAAAAACTTGGCAGCCTTAAGTATGAATAAATATACTACTGGTCTAGTACTACTGAACACAATTCACAAAAATTATGTCCAGCTCAGTAGACACGAAGATAGATTCCAAAAGCATTGTTGATGCATGATAATAAACAGAACTGCACAATTAGCTACATGCCAGTCTCTGAGAGTTCTTATACACACCTGGTACAAACTGAACGACTGGGGCTGTGACTTTTCCATTAGCAATGCTGGACTGTTGTAACATTATCGTCAGCTCTACTGGCTCTGGTAGCTGCACAGAACGAACTATTAAAAGCATTAAACGTTCAGCCACCACGGATCGTTTTTCCCTGAGGACGTATCACTAGACTCAACAGGATAATCCTCACCAGTAACATTTGAAAAGTACAGATTATACTCTCAAGTCAATAGTACAAGAAAGAGAGCTTATTCGTTAGTACCAATTGATCAAATTTCATGAAATGACTATCAAAAGGGAACAAGATTAATGCGACTACATAACTCCTCCAACCATCTACAGCTCCGAATCTCATAAAATAATATTTTCTCAGTAACTACTTTATCTTACTCTTGGAGAAAGAATGACTTTTTTTCTGCAGTACACACCATCAAACCCAGAGCGTCTTGGTGTGTTTGCTATGCACCACGGTTTTGGTTACAATCCAGTTGCGAATCCATGAGGCAAAAAGACTTGTATAAAAATCGTTCACAGCTAGATAATTCGCTTTGTCTAAGAACGTTGTTGTGAAGGTTTACCTGAACGCCGGACGAAGTTGTGAAAAAAGATGGAGGTTGACTCAAGTCAGAACATAGGGAGCTTTGTTGTACGCCTTCTTTTCTCGTATCGCCACTAATTCCCTGGGCTGTCTCCCGCTGGACTTTCAACTGATTAAATGGTTGAATCAGCACCACGCCTTGCTTGAGAGCCTTAGCAGACGAACCTTTGGCCAATAACACTACCCTTGAGCTTTTTAAGTCTCCCATTATGTGTTCCACTGCATCTACAAGTTGTGCTGTGTAATCTGCACCAAACGTAATGATGAGCAGAGGTGGAGGAACGATGAAACGTGTATCAGGCTCAGAAGTCAGAGGAGATAGAATATGAATGAAAAATACAAATAGGTTAAAGCAAGTACACGCGCAGGTTAAGATGAAAGAAAGAATGCTTATAAAGAGCTCTGAACGGTATTTAGTCATTGGATACGAATCTCCAATCAATCCACATCTCTGCTTTAGTACACAACCGCTTAAAATTCGACAAAAAATTTGCTGCAAGAATAAGTCAGACAAACCTGATGCATTCGGTGTGGCGGATAAGTACAAGGGTACATTGAATTCCATTTGGCAATACAGCAGACTCAGGTTCCTCCATACAGTGGCATCAAAATCATTTGAATTTTGATTGATCTCCAGTAACTCTATATTGGGAGGCTCTCCCGGTTGATACAAGTGGTACTCCACATTTCCACTAGCATCAACTGAAATACCAGAAATAACGTCAACCGATTTTGCTGAAGCGGCAGATTGTCCCAACATACTTCTCATCTTGAGAGCATACTCTCCAGCTTTCTGTACACCTTCAGGACCACCATCATCGACGACAATTGCCCCCAAAATCTCCAGACCTCTCGGTACGATAAACTGTAATTCGTCTGACACATGCGACAATCAATCGCATGGGGGCTGAGATGCTTGCTAGATAATGCTTTCATCAAACGCATTACTTTCAAAAGACTGGCCTGAGAAGGTCGCAAACAAACCATCTAAGCAGTTGGCATTAACTACAGAAATAATCTACATTCGGCTAACGAATAGAACAAAAATCGAGAACCAACCTGCTTCACTCGACAAATCTGGTTCGCCGGTATCGCTCGCAAATTTCACACAACGGAGGGCAGAGAGAATTGTCAAAGGCAGGCTCGGAGAGCCCACCAACCACAGCAAACGATCGCCTTCTAAAAGACTCAGTGGGCACAAAATCCGTACCACTGGACCCATTGCACCTGCGGCTCCCCTTTCCTGCGTCCTCTCTTCTCGCGATCAGGTGCCTATGTAGTTGTACTCTTGTCAAATGGCCTCTCATACACAGACACCTTCGCCAATAAATGATCGCTTCTTTTCCAATTCACTCTCCCTGTAAGATCTTCTGTGAAGGTCAAGGTTCATGACCGAAAGCACATTACGGCTGTCGGAGAGGTCCAAATTTGAACACCGTCTACTCTCCAGCACAATTTCGGAAATGGATTGAACTGCACTGAGCTTCCCGACTCACATTCGTACAGCATTCACTCGAGAGCAGGTTATGCGATCACTGTAAGTCGGATGAGCAAATTGCTGTCAACGTCGGGAAAAGAGGCAAGCGGCCAGAAAAGCAGATTCCTGAGAGCTTAATCTTCATCCAGAAAGCAGAGTAACAAACCACCGACTCGACTCAGAGCAGAGCAGAGCAGTCCACTTCACAAAATGGAATAATTAAACACCCACTACTGTCATTAGCAAAGTCAGCAGCAGAAGCCCGACCGTGTCTGCCTTCCTGCATGCCTTGCTTCGGATCTACTGCTGTTGTGTTAAAGTCTCTGTTCTCTTCAATTTTTGACAATAATCCCCCAACGAATCATTGGACTTGTGCCACTTCAGACCATGCCAGGCCCAGTGACTAAGTGTTACATGGGCTGCTGGTTATTGACAACGTCTCGGAAGACAGGTCGGTAAATACATTCGATCCGAACGCTCATGAGTATCGATCATTTTTGCAAAATTGCTGCTATTTTCAGCAATTTTGCAAATCTATAAACATTTTCTAATGTGTTATCCCTGCTGTGAATCTCACAAGTATTTGGAGGTAGAGGTCAAGGTCAGCATTTCAATATCATCCATAATTGAGTTATTTGTTTCGTTGAATCTGAAGTCAACGTGGTATATATGAAGGATTAATGTGGCTAGCTATTAGCATAGAGTATTGAATTCCCTCTCTCTTTGAAATTCATTGCAAGCTCACAGCTTGGATTAATTTAGCACTTGTTCTCATCCTTATGTGTCCAATGAATATGAAGTTATTCGGTGGATTGTTCTTCAATAGATACCAAAGACTAAAACAACGCAAAGACAAAGAAATGACACTATCTAGTTATGCAATTTTATACTAGCATTTTCTTACTTATATTAGAGTTGTAATAAAGAGGGAAATCATTGAAACTATGATGTTACGCTAAAAAAGCACAAAGTATAATAGGAAAAAAGATCAGTCAATATAAAGATGATATCAAACGAGCAACAATTTGAAAAATAGGCGCTACTTCAGTTAAGGGAATCGAAAGTATCTACAGGAGAAAATAGAATCTAAAGCTTTATCCATAACAATAGTGATACTATTCATAGTTTTCTCTGATTGTATTTAATGTAAGTGTGTTTTCTTAATATCTATCAAATAAGATATCTTTGATAACATATCTTTGAACAACATGCACTCAAAATGATGAAATATGATAAGAAAAATAGTTTGTGCAAATTTGACAATAAAATAATTTATTTTGATTGTTTCAACTTTTACATCTTATCAAATCTGAAAATTTAATTTTCATCAAAATTCAATCATCAAATAAGGAATTGATGCAATTTAATTAAATTTATAAATATTTTGACAATTGATTCTATTTTATTTTTAATAATAAGTAAGCTTGAATGCACAACTTGATGATAAAGCTTCATGACATGGAATTAAATCAATATGAATTATGAATTATGATTTATGTTGATGAGATGAAATTTACATCTTGATGAAAAGTATAAAATGATGTTAACAATACATTAACTCAAATTAATATAGTATTAATAGATATAATTTTAATTATATCTTGAATTTTAAATCCAAATATGTTTAAATTGCATATAGATGTGTAAAATGCCAACGTGTTTGAAAATCATCATATTTCACATACCTATTTAAGACATCAATTTGAATTTTGCGGTAATATTGTTAAATGATAATATCAATCTATGTTATTAGAAATCCATCCATGCCATTTTATATCACAAATTTAGGAAATCTCTTTCCAAAATTAAAATATATATTTCTCTTGACCTTTGATACATACTGGAAAACATTTGTTTCATATTCAATATTTTTTATAATATTTCCGAAATTGAATCTGAGATAATACTTATCTTTTATGATCAATTTTCATTTTGTAAGATTTGAATTCATGTGTTGTGACTCTTTCTCTTTATTTTGTACGCAGGTATAACTAAGATGATATATGAAGAAACTTTTTTGCTCAAAATTCACATCTCTTAAATAGAGTTATGCATCAAATATATTCAAATTTAACAACTCAACATGAAAATGATATACATCACAAGTAATTTAGTTTTACAACTATCTTACAAATGAACGAATAATGAACAAATGAATATAGATCGAGATCTATATATACATTTTGGAAGATCATCATCATGAAAAAAATTCATTTTACACATTCGAAATATTATACAATACTTTTTAATTCTTAAGTTGAAAATTCTTGAAATACATGTATATCTTGAAAATACGCATGAGTCATCCAAAAAATATGAATTATTCACAATTATTGAGGTTTATTTGAAAAGAAGATTGAAAAGCTGAATATTAATTATTTTGTTTCTATATTTTAGAATTTAATGTAATTCTCTCAAATCTAAACAATGTAAAAAAAAGATGTCATAAATATCAATATGAAAATATATCACACGTTTTACTAAATACACCACACACCACATGATTTTGGATGTGTGTCGAGGGCGAAGACCTCACACTTGGAGAATATAATGTCAAGATCGAGTGAAAATTGATGATCTGTTAAGTGCACGTCTTCCATTTGATCCGTTGCGGAGATGAGCGGAAGATAGAGCGATAGTATGTGAGAGTAACGAGTGAGTGTGGGTGTGTACTTCTAAGTGAGAGATGACTTTCTTGCGCGCACTGTAGTATGGTCGTAGAGCGACCGTATCTGAGAGTAACGAGTGAGTGTGGGTGTGTACTTCTAAGTGAGAGATGATGATGTCGTGGTGTGGTCTGTGGTGCTCACTCGTGTGTGGTTTATTTAACAATTCACTCATAAATAGCTGCATTACTAATTGGGATAAGTTATTCATATTAGATTTAAGATCTACGTGTACGTTAACTTCACATTATTAATATACACTTTTGGTAACCAGCATGTTTCACTTGGTGTACACTTCCGCGTGCTTGGTGTAGTCCACTTTTCAGAAGTAACCCGGAGCTTCTGCAATTGGTACAAGTTATTCATATTAGATTTAAGATCTACATATACGTTAACTTCGCATTATTAGTACACACTTTTGGTAACCAGCATGTTTCACTTGGTGTACACTTCCGTGTGCTTGGTGTAGTCCACTTTTCAGAAGTAACCCGGAGCTTCTGCAACGTTCTCACATGCTATTCCGACACTTGACCCTCTGTTTGTGAGGTGGAGACCAAGGGGCCAACGATGTATTTTGTATTAGGGTGAAAATTGGTGGCAGCCATATGCTGACGTGAAATGCCCTCAGTCGATGAGTCGAGAAGTGACAGCCATGTTCATTGGTGCGACAAGGAGCTTCATGTAACGAATGGGAGAACAGTTGTTAACATAAGTGACTGTCTTTCATAGTATACCAGTAGCATGGCTCGCTTGAAAAGCATCTTACTGAAGGGAGTAAAGCCTCCCGCTCTCCCCAAATTTACATAAGGGAGCAACACCATTTATCTTGATACCGAAAAGTGACAAAATTCTCATTCTCCAGTAGTTTTGGATGCGTTGGTGAATCGGCAGACGTGCCATCCAAGATTCGTGTCTGTTGAGAGCTCTGTTGCCGCAGTACAGAAGAAAAAAGAAAGTTTGACCTACAAGACTAACTAACCACGTTACACCACCCAGGTCAAAACTCTTCCCGTCTACATCCTGTGTGCGACAGGCTTCTCGGGCAGGGCAAATACCCCTAGAGTACACGCTTTATGCTTTCTTCCAGTATCTTAAGCCCTCAAACAGGCCACAGGCCACAGGCCACGATAATAATGGAGGAGGACTTTCACCTTCTCATTCTCCAAGACACGATTACAGGTCCAGGACAAATATAGAATTGATAATACGATGAGAAAAGAGGCCAACTAATCGTCCATTCGTCCCGTGACTTTTGGTTTCCCCTCTTCATCTGGTTCTGGCCAACAAGAAAATCAAGAAGAATAGTTCAACATCAAGGCACATCGAATATACATGGGCATATATAATGTTTTCAGAAAAAGGAGACGGTGAAAATCGCTACTAAGATCAACGACATAACTTCACACTTTTAAAAACAAAGCTACGAAGACAAAGGTGGAACGAATATTTTGATTCTTACCTTCATCTTCAGGGGTTTTGACTATTTTCTTCTCACTTTTCTTCTCACTTTTCTTCTCATCCTGTAGGTATCTATTAGGCTTTGGCGTAAACCAGCTGTTTGCGGAAGCCCTGTTCCGTCTTGGTTCCGACACAATATTGGTATTGTCGATACCATCCAGGTCCTTCTTCTTCCTTAACTGTGCCTTGACTTTCCTGATATCTGCAGTCCGGAGTTGACATATACTTAAGAGTTTCTCCAAAAGTGATATAAAATGATGACCTTAGATATATCTACATGGTCCAACGTTGTCTGTTCTTCTTGATGTAAAGATGTGCACATCAAATTTCCAGGAACCTCTATGCTAATTTCTAATCCACAGGTCCGCACGCTGGGGAATACATTTTTTTTTTATAAAAGTTGGAGCCCTTCCTACATCATTCGAATCATGTCTTGAAAGAAAAAGTGAGTTTGGGGAGGGAGGAAAGACCTTGATACTTCATTGGAGAATTATCTTAAAGAGAGGAAAAAATATATCAGGATGAAGAGGGTATCCCATCTACTTCATCCTCTATTGAACAAGTAGCTCATAGAGAAAGGAGATAACAATGAGAAAAGGTAGTTCCGCCGAAGAAGAAAGGCATCAGAAGGAAAAACAGAAACAAAAACCGAGGGCTATGAGCCCTTCATTAAACAGATATGTCAGCAGAAGAAGTAATGATGGAGGCCTTGAACATTGAATCAACACGTACCTTGCTGAGAAGGATTGGGCGGGCAACCTACTTTCCCTAGAAGAGTTTCCAATTCCTTACACAGCACATCATCTCGCTCATCCTCAGGAGCCTGTTTCGCTTTCGCATAAGCAGATGGAGGAATCCTGCAATCATAAAAACTTCGTTTAGAAAACCTAAGGTTGTCAAGTGTAGCCCTAAACAACATATTAGCCTTCGTATCACGACAATCTGCATGCGCGCGGTCCTCAGATTCAAGTCTAAGACAACCAACTTAACAAACACAACAGATAACAGCCAGAGCAGAGAAGAGGCAACTTATTGGGATAGTGACCACCATTTATGACCATAGAGGACCGCACAGGCCCAACTCAACGATAGCACTCCGACTAGGAACGTCCAGTGCCATGGTCTGTTCTTGGTAAGCATCAACATGAGAATAAGTTCCAAGAGCTAAGAAGCGAACAGACTCTGTGCTTGCTGTGATGTCAGTAAACTCTTGGAACTGTAATTACTAGTATTTGGCTTTCACATTCTGCAGACCAAAGGATCCTCACCCTGCCTGGGCGGTCCAGGTAGATACCGGCTGAGATGAAAGTGCAGTAAGATGAGATGAAGAGGCAGGCGAAGATAGAAGTAAAACTTGATGATAACTTGTTCTTTGAATCTTGAATCAGAATTTCTCACACATAAAACGTTCGTTCTCCCAGGTTTGTCATTTCCACAAAGAGTGTCCTTCGACACTCGACCAAAGAAAGAGGAAATCCAAGAGGGTTTCAAATCAGCGATGATAGGTTCCGAATGTGAAAACTATGCCACCCGCAGAGCGAGGTTGTATTGTGATGTCGCTCTCATACATTCAAAACAAGCGTGCGAGATATATCCATTTTAAAAGAGACTGAAATTGTAAATGACGTAGAGTTTAAACATGACAACCGTACCCTAAATCGATTGTTTTGAAAATCGCCCTCAATCTCTCGACGTTCGGGCCAAAAGGCTTTTTAGATTCGGGAGCCTTTTTCACCTCGACAGTCTTCTTTTTCGCTGTGGAAGTCTTTTTCTTCGATACCTACGATGAAACGATGATGAAACGTCAATACGAAACTTTAGCAAGGTTTCCATCCAAAAACATCATGAATGTTCAACAGCTGTAACAGGGCGAAAAATGCCTTCAGCGACCATCATTCATTTCAGAACCGTGTATATCTCACACTCATCTCCAGTTACGTGCTGTCATGCAGTTAAGAAATCCAAGTAAATAAGGATATCTGTGCTACAGAATCCTCTTCACTGCAACTTCAGCAAGTATGAATCAAAGCTACTAAATTGCTTGAACTGCCAGAACCAACAAGAGACTTAACAAACCTTTGGTTGCTTGGCTTCTTCAGACTCACTGCCAGATGAACCTGCATCGCCCTTATCACCATGCTCACTAGAGTCTACACTAGGCGCCTTTCTCTTGCTCTTTCCCTTAACCCCTTTCTTGGGTTTGCCTTCTTGAACGAGATCATCTTTCTCATCAGCGGCTTTCATATTCTCAGCAGTTGTGCTTTCTAGGAGCTGAAACATGAAAAAAGATAGCCGTTTACATGAGCTTCGGGAGATGGTATGAAATACAAGCAAGAAATCTTAAGACAAAAAAAATTTGGAAACTTGTCTGGCAGAGATTTCACACGTTGAGGATCAAGAAAATATACAACTCAAATACACGATAGTAAGGTCACCAAATCAACCGAAAGCTCGCACTTTTATTCCCGGCCAAGGAAGGAAAGTCTAAGAACTAACATAGCCCACGCAAACTTGGAGCAAATTGCCGGGTTAGACGAGCTGCATTTTGGACATCTAAAAGTATCAAACTTGCTGGACTGAGATGTTTCACAGATGATGAGGACACAATTTACAATAAAGAAACCAACATGCGCTCATCAATATCTGCCTGCCACAGCACCGCTTGAGCGGTGCTTGTAGTAACAGATAGAGCCAAGTTGAATGAGACTGGACGGGGAGGACGGTGAACTATTTGAAGGTTGAGACGATAGGATTCCTTACGTAGGATTTCTCCCAATAAGTGAGGTGCTTCGGACCTTCTACACTTCAAGTATGACCTATTTTACTATCTCAGTTTCAGTTGGATGTAGATGAATCAAAACTTTGACAATAACTACCTCATCGACAAGATTTCGTATGAACGGTTTGAAAACATCAAGTTTATTTTGTTCCAAACCAAGATCATCTTCTAACAGGCGCCTCACGTGTGTAATCGTTAATGATCTGCACAGGAAACAAAACATGAATCGTCGCATCGAAGTATACATCAGATACACCACATACAGAACCTCTTTGAAAGATGGACTAATGACGGAAGATACGGTGTGGCTATGACATGAACCACAAGTACAATAAGACACCATGAAGGAAAAGAAACATGAAGAAAAATAAACAACGTAAGTGGCATACTCTGCTCGCGATTTTAGTTCAGCCGCTCGTTTCATGAGAGCTTCCTTTATAGAATTCTCATCAACATTCGGCTGAGATGGAGAGGAGTCCTTTTGTTTCTCCTCCACAGCTTCTAGCTTGGCTTTATTCTCTGGACTTTCACCCTCTTCACCTTCCTTCTTTGGTGCTTGAGAATCATCTAACTTCTTTGCAGCTTCGTCATCATTGGGGACTGCTTTCTCCTCGAGATCATTAACACCTTCCGAGATTTTTCTCTTCTTTTCAATGCTTTCAACATGGGCTTTGGCACTTTCTGGCTCTCCCTCATCATCCACTACTCGTGCGGTGTTCTTTCTCCTCTTCCTTGGCTTATCCATGACAACCTTCGCGTCTTCACCCTCGTTTAGAACCTGTGAACAAATGACAGTTTCTTGTAGAACTGCAGCCAAATGCGTGCCTGAAAGTAGATTGACAAGAAGACCTTCTTGTCATATTTCTAAAGCTGGAAGTTTTTTACATTAAGAATACCTAAGTTGAGCTTAGAAAAAGGGAAAAGCAGACTTACCAAGAAGGCCTGCATTTAATTTATCCTAGCACAGATAAACAGGCACACGGAGGTAGATTTGCCCAAGACGAGTTGAGTATCGTCGAGCGTCAATGAGATAATTGACTAAAGATTTGCATTAAAGTGAAAACTTTCAAGAACTGTTTGCGTAGGTCAGGTAGTTACAGTTGGCAAACCTGCTGATGGTGTGAGCTGATCGCTTCACAATGGAGCGTTTAACAACCAGCTTTCAAAGTCTACACGGTATGAAACCAACTAAGATACCCAAAAAAATCTAATAGACAAGTATACCAGGGATTTGAACCTCTATTTCTCCAGGTGCTGGCAGAAACAATAACAAGCCCCAAAGTGAAAAAAATTACCTTATCTACAAGCCTTTTAATAAGAGCTTTATGTACATCCAACTGGGAGGCTCTTAATCCCAGATCCCGTTCTAGAAGACGCCGTACGGCTGGTAAAGTCAAATGACTGTGAACCAAACAAGGATTCGGATATTAGCATCAAATGAGGATACCTGTAATGTTAGCACATTGCTCCAGAAAAATATTACATATGCCACATTCCCGCCTTCACTCTTTGTAAAATGCAGCTGAAAGACTCTCTCTTTTTATTACCACCACAACCAACTGAGCATAAAGAATGCTGGTGACTACCCCAATTTAGCGCTCTAATTTTTTGAGAAGCAGTGGACAACAGAAACTCTTGCTCGTTGAACTTCAGAAGTTTCGTTCATACAATTAAAGTGATGTGATCATCAACGAGAAGAAAATTTGACGTGTGCTCTCTTAAAACAAAATGATGATTTCTGATTAAGTTGAGTCACAACATTCTACATTAACACTAGAAAAAGTGAATGCAGCTATCTATACTCCTCTGAGTTCATTCTGATAGCATCAGCATAACCTGGTGCACAAAAGCATGATATGGTCAACACGTGCTTCAGGGTAAAAAGACTGAATGAGAAAAGTGCACACATATTACTGCAAACTTTGAGCTTACAAAACACATGCAGTATGGTCCAATGTAATAGAAAGGGGACCAATACCATGTGACTGAATATCTCTACCTGGGCCTGGATTTCAGGCTCAGAGCTTGATAGCTCAATCGCACTCAACGTGGACAACAATCTACTGAGAATGCTGGACACGATCTTGGCTTAAGTTTTTTACAAAAACATAGTCTACATTTTGTGATATACAACAGGGGTTACACAAGAAACCAATGTACTTACTCGGCTTGTCCCCTCAAATAATCAGATCGCAGTCGGACAGCCTCCGGTAGTGACTGTGTAACATCGGGGTCATCGTTCTCCTGAGCCATGGCACCAAGTGCCATGTAAAAGCTGCTACGTCTCCACTATACTATTTACGTCCTAAACGATCTGTTCGCAGCAAACGCCCTTCGTTTCATACTCCAACAGTCTACTGCTATTCTTTTTCCCGTTGAGTCAAGCTAACCCTCCCACACCAAAAAAATGTTTAGAAGAGACACGGCCCCAACCGCATCAACTTCAGGGTTATAGAGACTTGATTGCTTTTCCACGTCTCGACAACGTTTAGTAGTAGTACAAGCACTTCTGCACTCCTCTTCCTCAACACAAAGGCCAACTACTCGACCCTTCAGAACGAGCTTGATACTTCTAGGAATCACACCTACAGTGCTGAAAGCACGAACCTAAAACCCATAACCCCATTTCTGCCGTTGCTATTGATGCGCCACAGCCTCACAGAATTCAGCTGGGTCAATGTCAAACAGCTTCAGAAAATTCCAACCTCTAGGGATTCAGAACACCTGAAGACACCACACCTTACCGAACATTCTATTGTATATACCACAGCTATGGCCGCACGCTCTAAGCACTAGAGAAATTTCGGAACCTAAAATTTGGCCTCTTCGCCATTTGACCGGCAACTAAACCACAAAATTTGCTGTTCCGCCATAAATCTAACACTGATCACTCTACATCAACCTGTAGCCTGCCTGCTGCTAGCCCTTTCTGTTACCCCTCCCATTCCATTTACAGATATTATGCCATAGTATCGTACTGGATAACATTTCTCGAATTGGAGGAAATTTGCACCTAAGGTTTATGCATCCTGATTCGTGGCGGGATTTATGCTTCGTGTCTGATCAGTACATTTTGAGCACAGTATTTGGCGAATGGGCTTGGGATGCCCATAATTCTGAGAAACTATTTTGCCTGTGACCTAATAAAATGTCGGTCTTCACGAGAGATTGTAAAATCGAACCGAACCACCAAAATTAGGGCATGCTTCCTCTCGGGTAGCTACTGTTCTTGTCCTTGGCTGGGTGGAGTGCATGGTTCCACCTAATTCAAATTTATTTTACCCCCAGAAGTCTACATTGGTCACATTCAGACCATTATGGCACTTAAGTAGTACGTTTGGGCTACAATATTCATGTGATGTCCTCGCTCCTGCATTTGAATTTGCCAAATTCGTCCATCTCCTAAAGGCTTCGAAGGTGTGATTTGTAATGTATACTGAAACAGCCCTTTCTTGAAATTTACATGTCTTCTGTAATGTAGCGTTGTATGGACAGTGGTTAATCCAGTTTCCCTTGTTTGATTGGACTTTATCAGTTATGTGTATGCGTGTGTGTCCCTTGGCACCTTCAATCTGTCTCGAAAATTACCGTTCCTGAGACCTTTTATAAGAGTATTCGTACACTGAACACCAAAGATTTCACATGACCTCAATTTTGAATATGTATCTTCGAAATTCACACAACGTGATTATTTTAAAAATCAGACGGTGTTTGTAACTCAAATTTTTAATATCCACTACCCTATCGTCATCTTTGAGTATTGGTTTGTATTTTAACATATTTTCCTGAACCTATTCGATAATACATAAGATCTATAAGATAGACATGATCGTCTCTAGAATTTATGACAATCCCACCGCTATGATCCAAGCAGATAAATACAGAATACCCATGTTGTAATGTATATACATTTTGTAAAAAAAGATTGGTTCCAATGGAAAACATTTACTAAAATTCATTTCTCTAAATGTTGCAATTTAAGTAACCAATACATTTAACCGTTATATTCTTTTTCAAAATTTTAATATAGACATTGTTTTCCATCATGCAAGTAGTTATTCTGTTCGTATAGGAGGAAGAGTTGCAAACCACTATTGTATAAAGTAGATTGCAACTCCGTTCAGACAATTGCAACTAGGCGATTGATCGGTGACACTTTGGCTTGTATCATATCGTCTATAGCTTTTTCAGTGATATCGGTCGTGACACATTATGTGGGGTATATCTTGAGATAATAATCTTCAACTAATCGAGTTCTGGAGGATCTGCGACTTCCGGCTAGAGTTCAGAGTAGCAATTGTGTTCAAGTTTATTACAAGTGTGGATATAAAAACAAACATCAAAAGGTTGTTTGGAGTATGCTTGAATATCAAGATTATAATCAAATAATGACTTCTCTGTACTTCTGTTGTGACCATTATCATGTGTTCATTTTAAGATGATGGTTCATGGACATCTTGTTAATATTTGAAAGCAGTTTGATCTCTCACAAAAAAATTTGGATAATTTGAAATATCATAAACTTTGGTTAACAACATTTGTTGACTCAAGTAGCTGTATAAATACAGTACACATTTTTCTGGACTCTTGATCTCTTAGTTTTCGAAGGGTATCTGAAGATTATACTTTAAAAATACTCATGTTTTATGGACTTACTATTACTTTCTTTTGAAAGAGTGTATGAAGATGAGAAGATTCAGTTTGAAGTTCAAACAAGTTTTTGCATTTCAAGAAGAAAAAAAAGGGAGGATTCAAGAGCAAAAGTGGAAAAAATTTGCTAAGAGAGAATAATTTTTTCTCATTAGAACGTAAAAGTAGATAATGGAGTTATCATCTTCAATTATATCAAATTATATTTTATGATAATAATCAAATTCAAAATCAAGATATAAAGCTGATAAAGCTTGAAACTCTTTAAATTCAAATTTTGCTGATCTTCCTATGTTTTTTGATGTTTTCCAAAGCAAGGTTGATATTTTACATCTCAAGAAACTTGTAATAAGTAAGAAACTTGAAACTTGAATAAATTTGTATTACTGTATTTTACAAGTAAACAACTGAGTTGGCTAAAAAATTAACTGAATTGATGATGATGACTAAAATTGTTGAAATTTGAACACATATATTTATTACTTTATATTTGAATTTCCTTTCATGAAGTTCTGTGCATTCTTAGATCTTTCATTTTATAAGTTGATGTGTGATATGTAATCATGTTAAATATTCATTTTCTTATTAATGTTGCATAATACTAATTTTGTAGTCAGATCTTTTTAATGTTTAAATTATGATATTTTTTTATATGTATGATGATTAATGGAAATTTAATTTATAAATATATTATATTATATGTTTTCAAAAATTATCTTAATTGTATGAATTTAAACAGAAATCATATCAATCATTATATATCTTGTTTTTTATTTCAAAAGCTGTCAGAAGATGGATTGATGAGCTTTGCAAAAATCATGAAAATAAATATTCGTCATACAAATTTACAAATATTGATGTTATTATGATGTCAATAAAGAATTTGCTTGCATATTTATGATGTGAATTTGATTAGAAAAGGTTTTAAACTGTTGATATCATAGTTGAATTTTTTTTATGAAATCTACAAATTGAAGATTACAAATGTCATGGATAAAAAGTAGATATATTGCCATAAGTATGAATTTTGTGTATAAATCATTAACATCATGAAAATATTAGGTAATCAGACAATTACATTTCATACAAAAATCATGTAATAAATTTAGACGCCTGATTTAAGATATTGGATTTATTGATTTATTAATTAGAATGAAACGTGTGATTTAATTATGTTGATCAACATTTTGTATGTTTAGTTCAAAAAATTTGTGATCTTTAATGAACTATTCAAAAAATTTTCCACTCAAATATCTGAAACAGGAGATATAGTGAGGATGAAATGATACTATAAATCCTAACTTTAATATGAAATTATCATATATTTTTTTTCATATCGTTGCACTATAATCTTCATTATCTTTCAATTATGCATCAATAAAATTATATGTAAACACATATATGCTTTGTATCAATAATTACACTTTATTTCATTTTTGAATAAAAATTTAAACTATTGATATCTTTCACATGTTACATATATCATTATTGATAATAACGTGATATAAAATTAAAAAATATGGATTATTTATAATCTAATTATTATGAAATCAGATAGTGTATTAGCATACTTTAATTTGACTCTCTATTTATTTATTTTTTCATAAAAATAAATTTAAAAATATTATTTATTCTAAAATATTCTGGTTACCTCTTCAAAATCTTTGTAATCAATAAACATGTAAATATTAAAAACAATTCCAATATATCCATCATATAACATGACAAGTCTTCAAGATAGGAATTCAATGTGTATTGTTAAATACAGTAGGACAAGATAGATAAATCTATGAGTACTTTTCACATCTCTGTATGGTAATTTTTATCCAAACCCTTTGAAAATATATCTTGTTTGAAAAACTCAAACATGATTTTCAAGACATTCATTTTATCAAGATGAATATATACGTTTTCAAATATGAAATACTTCATGACTTTAATTTTAATATTGACAACTAAAATTTGAAAATTTATCTATCTTCAAATTATTTACGTTTTTTTTCAATCCCGTGATTGAATCGTATTCTAGAGTTTCATTAATCTTTCCCTGAGATTTAATATCTGCAGAAATATATACTTTTCAATCATTTTCTTTTTCTATGTTAGGATGAAGTAGCATAACATAACATAGTGTATGACATAAGCATTTTTCAGTTGTATAATGAATTTTAAAACATACATATTTTCTTGTATTGATTAACTCAAAGTTTGTAGTTGTTGTCAAGTAACTCCATTATATTCTCCAATATAATGGAGAATATAATGTACAAACTCCATTATATTGGACTATAACACAGTTACTCTGTACATGTTCGTGTCGGTCATAATGAACGATCGCAATTCCGTTGCATGCGATCTCGGATGGACGAAAGCAAAGCTTCAGAAACATCACAAACATCAATGGAAAGTTCTAACTGCAAATTTGTATTGCTCACTTCTGCGATGGTTGGCTTTCTGCTGATGCGTTCTTGCTTTCTGTCATCAAGCTGCCACATATGGTTAACGAGGACCCGGAATCTGTTAGCCATTTAAAGCAACGTGAATTCCGGCCTCACTTTCTGAGTCCATGAAAGTTGATCTGGCGATACAAAAGTAACAACACAATGATTTCGAATCTCTCTGTCAGTCCAGTTTGCTCTGTCATAATGTATTGATCGCAGTCTCACCAAATCTATGCTGATTGAACCTGGTATATCTGTCAAATGTCGGCTCTCAAGGATCTAGCAAGAAGCATCTCTGGCGTCAAGGATTTTGACTGTGATCAAAACCAGCACATAGTTTCACAATAGACTATTGTTCTGTGAATGATGACGGCTCTTCATCTGGTTTACTAGGCAGTTCTTAAGAACGTAGATTGTAAAAATCAATACACTTTTAAATCATAGAGGCAATCTCGGATGGACGAAACCAGAAGCAGAGGAGACCTACAATACATATATAGTGAGGCTCGCTGAACTACACGCAGACATGAACATCGACTGATATGACGACTGACCAAGTCATCATACGTTTTCACCTTCGGAGTTTCCGAGCTATGGAAGGTTCGACTCGAATATCATCGTACCTGATATTCGAACCTGATACCTGATATTCATTTTAACCTCACTTGATCACTAGACTGAATGGATGTGACTTGACATATTTGTAATTTTTTCCTGGAGCCAGATATACGAGTACAGTGTACCCCTCAGTAATATCTGCTCGTAGCATACCACCAGCTGAAAACTACGATGAACACGTTCGTCTTAAAAACTCGCGCTGCCATAACTTCGTAGCGTTTGCCAAGTCTAACTTTCTGAAGAGAGTAGACTGTGACTGTTACACTTCCAAATCGTCGTCTGCTCTCAGCCTAACGGGTGCGATTCCAGATGAATAATAGATGCAGTACTGTCCATTTTGGTGGAAACGTGGGAACCACTCATCTTCATGGTCCTCTCTGGTCTTCTTCAATATACGGTGCTCGTGATTGTCCCAGACGAGAAACGACCGAACTAGAAAGTCTTCTAGCTTTTACATGGCCGTACGGAGTGAGCCCGTCACGGGGCCAGCGGCGGTTTGTGATATGTCTGCACCCTGGTTTGGCTGATATCCCGCACGAAGAAAATTCGTGAAGCCAGAAAAGGCTAGAGTTTGATGCGCGTGCTTATCGTTCGATACATAAGCACTTGCAGCAAGAGAATGCATAGAGCATATAAGCGTATCCTCCCCGTTTGCTTGAAATGCATGGCTAATGTTGGCCAGAGTTTCACGTAACCACTAAACTGTCGCGCAAGCAATCACAAACATATAGAAACTCACATCTTCGTAACATTTGAAAAAATTATCGGGATCATCAGTTAGGGGATCAATTTGGAGCTACAGAGTAAGAGTGCTCAGAATTTCACAGAAATAAATGGTTTTTCAGGAGGGTGCAATTAAGTTCAGAGCAGGAACTCCACGATGCTTTAGCCGTTTTCCAGTTGGACGAGCTTGTGAGCCGGACGTCTTGACTGTTGAAAAAGGCATCGGAGCAAGCAAACGGATATGGGCCTTCCATGACCTTTCTTGTGCCCGACCCGTGCCTCATGCCTGAAACAACTCTAAATTTAACTCTTCGGACAACCGCATGGCATGGTCAATATTCAAACGAACACCATGGAAAGAACGGGAAAAGACAGACACAACCAAAATAGCAGGAAGCATGAATCCGAAAGGATATAGTAGCTGTGAACCACGTAACATCTTAACCAATGTTGTTTTTAGCCAGTATATCAAAACTACATAATCAAACCAAACTAAACCCAAAACCCTAAACCCTAAACCACCTTCATATTGCAATAGTAAGTCAGTGAGGAAAAATTCACTTTCGTTGTTTTTTTCCAATGGATTGCTTCAACTATTCCTCTTTGTACATTTATGTACATAAAAAGTCTAATGTAACTTGCAGGATATGCTAAAGAGACCTTGCGTTCATTTCACTAAGATAAGTTCTCACACACTCTCTCACATATCAAATACTAATTGAAGTTCATTTCTTCAACTTCATTTGAATCCACAGTTACATATAACGCTAAGCTAAAGTACCAAAGGTATGGCTTCTATGCACAACACTATACTTGAAAACCGTGGTGAGTACCATCTATTAACGTGAGATATTCACATTTATTTTCCATAAAAAATCATGTGCAACAACTATTTGAGAGATACAATGCATCAAAATTAGTACCGCATTATAAGATAGTAAGAGAGATACACCTAGATGGAGCAAGCAAAGAATGAAACTCAATCTTGAATCAAAAGAGCCAATAACCATAAACAAGATGTTAGTGACGATCAAGCCAAGATACATGGAGACTAGATTTTTCAATGGATATAGTACACCATTCTTTGGGAGTTGAATAAATCTTCATGAGAATATGCAGTCAACGTACAAAAAGAATGAGTTGGTTGCAATTCTCCTTACTCTTGTTATTCAGACAAACTTTTTGATAATTTTATTCATGTATAATGAGGAAAATCCAAAATACGTATAATACTTTATCTGTCAAACGTACCATTTGCTAAAGACTACTTGATTTTATACCACCTTCACTGTGTAGAGTTTTGCAAGTGCGACTTTCCCTTGAATAACCTGGCTTCATAGTCTAGATAACGTACTTTCGTTTATTAAAAAAAGTGCAAAACTAGCGTGAATAAGAAATCTCTCTTTAACTTTATTGGAAAATGTAATATAATCGAGTGTTTTCATTCTTCTATGACGAACATAAGACAACGGTGTATTTGAGAATAATCTCGATGATTAGTAAGTCTTTGGATGATACTCATGTTTCTGAACGTTTAACCGTTTCAACGTATAAGGTCAAAAGTTAACATATTTCCCATGGAGATGGTTTTGGGTATTTCCTCAGGGTACCTTTTGGTCTTATCCCTTTGGTTTCATCCATGTAAAATTCCATGGGTTCTTGCATGAGCTAATGTTGTCAAGATGATTACGCATATGAGACAAATCACAAGTAATTCTGCTGCGTTTAAGGCTTGGAATGTATAGTTCCGAAAGAGTAACGAACAACAGTCCAAACAGACGAACGCAAAAGTTTCTTGAATACTGCAGTTGACATTGGGATTCCACTAACAGAAACCAGAGAGTGCGCATGCCTCATGCGTGCTCTGCGGACATTTGCAAAATTAGATACTGCTCTTACGGTGCTTTTCGTCTCTCCACCCTTACCATCTTGTCTTCCAAACTAAAGGACAAAAAATACACCAACGGAAACCAAGAAAGATAGCGAAAGGACGGGAAGACGCATCACTAGACATGTGTCTTCTCGCGTATAGTCAACTCTCATAAATCCATCCCTCCGCTTTGGACATGCATATGACGAAGAAAGACAGCAGGATATGGTTTGTTCATCTAGTTCTCCTCATCCAGTTCTATTTCTACTCGAAGCTACAGTTACAACAGGGAAGGAATATATGCAAGGGATCAAATAAGCCTGACAGTTTTGATTTTCAATGTTGAATATCCTCTTCTGTCTCGTTGGCGCCTGGCTAGTAGACATATCAGGGGATTGGTAAAAAGGATGGAAATGCTTAAATATGCTGACAGCAAGACAGTAACAATGAGTGCAAACTATGATAATCGTTTGCGTTGTAACTTGGATATAGTCCTCGGATTGCACAGGCCATGGGATTTCTACAAATTTGCATTTTAAGAATTCGACTTTGAAAGCTAAACCTGCTACATGGTTGGTCTCTCCAGGGAAAGGTATGACATGTTGCATTTGTAGAGCTTTGATCCTTGTGTGAGATCCATCCATAAGAAAACTCTTCACCGCAATCCTTCGCATCGAGCATTCGCGTTCAAGATTTGCTAAACAAGTCAGTCTGTTGGCTGAGAACGTTTTCCAGAATGTTGTACTTTATTGGAGAACTTATCGGCAGACTATTCATGATACTCAAGCTGTTCTCCGTCTTGTTCGGCTGTGGGGTACCCAAGAGCAGTAAGAAGTTCTTACTGCTGTTGGGTACCCAACAGCCGAAGAAGACGGAGAACAGCTTGTAGTCTTCTTACTAAGAAGACTACGAGCGGTGCTTGTACCCCACAGCGGAAGAGGACGAGCAGCGTGCATGCCATAGTGATTGCTTGGCACTTGCAAAGTGCTTCTTTGTCTACGAAGAAAATATCCAAAAGAGACTCTGGCCCTGTCTCCACGAAACGCTGGCAAAGTGCGGGGTGATGGAGCAGAGCAGTAAATGCCTTTCATTTAAAGCCATGGATATCAATGATGATGTTCAGAGTCTGGATGCTCTTTCTGTCGTTCCAATTTTGACCCTGCATCCAGCGGTAAAAGGCCTACCACTACACTCGCCTTTCATGAGGACACTGAGGAGGCAGTGTCTGCTGCACATGCCGGCGAAATGAGGTTGACCACGTTTACCAGGCTAACGAACATGCTGCACGAATGAGGAGAGTTGAGGGCCCGTCCTTCATGCCCGTGCTCTGTGATCTAAGTGGACGAAAACTCGCTCAAGTGGTTCCACTGAACCAAACCAACGCAGTCCCATCAATCGTAGGTAGGGTGGGACCACCGTCTTGCAACAGGTCACTCTATGTCTGCGTCTCTACAGCTTTTCTACAACTTAGTGTGCGAACTGTGGTCAGCCGCGAATCGATGGTGGAGACAAGTCGGGGACATACGACATAAATCCATTTCATCCCTGGTCAAGTCCAACAGTTTCACCCTCATGGAATGAACAAATAACTGATGGGCTAAGGATGAGACCGAAGTCAGGAGTGAGGATCTTCTCGAGGAAGACCCTGTGTAAAACAGGGTCTTCCTCGAGAAGATCGCTGTTTTACACAGTTTGTTTGCATGTGGAAGAGTCTACAACATCGCTTCACTCTTTCACACATTAGTTGCTGGTAGGATGTACTGCTGGTAAGTTGTATGCGTTGTAGTATGAGGAGTCTTCAGATCGAAGTCGTCTGTCATAAGCTACGACAGCTGTAGAGAAGAATCGACCAAAATAAGTTGTTGAGAGTTTTTCTCAATCTGAAATGTTCGGTTTGAAAGTGCAGCATGATTCATTTTTTCTGTGACCAAAGTTTCGCTACAAATTTGTAATTTTCTGTTTAAGTTAATCTACATTACAGATTGTTCAGCATGTGGTGGTACATATTACAATTATCATGCATACGGTAATAGTTGTACAATTCCGGCTTCCGACTTACGGTCCGTAGTTACAGTTTTTCGCGATAGAAAGAAGTGCACATGTATGTTGCGATTGGTACAATCGATCACACCATTTTTTTCAGGTTTGTTTTTTCGAGATATTACGGGATTGTACTTCTCTTCGTTACAGCTTATCGAAGTTCTGAAGCTGTTTCCGTAGAGTATCTTTTCCCTCCGTAAATTGTGATGTAGCCATTTTATTTCACACCAAGTTTATCATAATGGACATGTTAGCATCTTTAAGTGAACATATCTTCTTGTGGTAAATGTAACATGAAAATATCCAATTTCCTAGTATGACAGTGCTGAAACACATATCATTCAGAGGAGATGTAACCTACATTCTCGCCTAGCGTTGATCGTGTGCACAGATAGATGCATGAATGCGCTTGGAAATTGAAAAAAATGCAAACGTTGCACACTTTCAAGCGCAAGACGCCTCAAAATTGAATGAGGCATCATGGCCAATAAGTGAAAAAAACCGACAAGCAATAGAAGTCAAATTTCATGAGAGCCTCACACGGGCATAACTATAACAGACAGTAGAAAGGGCAACACTCCGGACGTACTCAACATGGACACAGAAGAGAATAAAGCTTTATACCATCCTTGTATTGTTGACACAGGCAGGCTGGCTTCATTTCACACAAGTCGCCGTGAACCAGTGCGATTAGTATCCAAGGCACCACCTTTCCAGAGCCACGCCATACTTGGCATTCGCTGTTCTCGGCCTTGAAGTAAAGTAGCTGCCTGTTATCGACATGCGTCGTGTTTCACTACAATGCGCAGCACTCCTCAACTACCGACATTACACATTTCGTTTGTGGAGACTATCTTCTGAAAGAAACCCCGTAGGATCGCGAAGACCCGCGCCAATGGCAACATCACTTGGACACACTGATGGTCACCTTCATATTGTTCTTGCAATGATTTCCGATGCCGCAGATGAAGTAGTAAGTACCTGGCTTCAAAGACACCTTGTCGTTACCAGACGAGTAAGTCTTGATAGGCTTCCTGGAGCTGCAGCTGTCGTAATCGGCCTTGCTGACCTGAACGACATTGTGCTCACCGGCTCTGTATTTAAACACTGCAAGCGTAATTGGAAACACGTAAGGGCGTAAGTCAGCACGTCTCACTATGAGTCTACATCAAAGACAACACACAATGTGGGCATGACGGGAGTAACCCGTATCTAAGCCGTCAAACTCCACACAACAAGCCCATCGCGAGACAATGGTCCTCTGTCGCACACACGGGGAATGAGAACGAATACCACATCCTCACCAGTCAGGAGCTCAGCATCATGACATTCATGTGTAAGTCAAGAGAGAAAAACGACACACTTACCAGCGACGTCTTTTGATTTCAGCTTCAAGTTCGCGTACTTTTGGCCGTTCAGAATCCATCCGGAATTTCCTCCGACAGATATGCTAGCAGCCGAGATACACTCGACCAGAAGGATAGCACATAGGACCGTGGCGAGCACACGAACAGCATTGCCACTTCCCTGGCCAGAGCGAGACATTGAAGTCGACATCACTGGAAACACGCGAAGAGCTGGGGCACGCGACGGCTTAGAGAGCTGCAGCTGAGATAACAAAGACAAGTTCTTGGGAAGAGAAATGCACTCCGAAGTGCGTGTGAAGGAGATACACAAGGGGCGGATGACAATAAGTACTGCCCAAGCGTTAGGGGAGAAAGACGGCGCGCAGATAGATGGGCCCAGGTGGCCTAATGGAGGGATGCTGGAGCAGGCGTCTTAATTACTTAGTCGTCGCTGCGCTGAACACTCTGAACTCATGTGGCACCTTTAGACCGAAGAAAACTTACCGTAGATTACCCGGCGCCATGGTACGTGATCCAGGCGGAGAATACTCTCCGTATCTGCTACGACGTTGCAGATGGACAACGTCGAAGAGGTATTGTGTTATCTACTGTACAGTACGTGTGGCCACAGTTACTGCATGTTCATAACATTATTCGGCTCGAGTAAGTTCGCTCACCGAAGTTTGTGAAAGTTCATGAGCCCTCTGTGAGAGAACTACTGTCCTTTGTTGTATTGTACATCACCGTATAGGTCAACATGTCCTCAACTGTGGTCCAGAGTTGGACCATGGTCTGAGATTTATGCATCTACCTCCCTCGAAAAGCTGGCCTACTGTGAAAAGCTGGTCGATTGTTACTGCAAGCTAACCACCACCACTATCCACAGGCCCGACCGTGAAAGTATAATTGCCTAACCGGTTTGATCCTACCTGTCTCATATGCATTGGTTGAGGCTCGTGCAGCTCAGAAGCTGAGCCATTGCGACTGGACGTCGCTCCATACTTATGTGTGTCTCTGCTTTTTGAGCCACAGGAAGAAGAAGAAAAAGACAACGACATAGAATCAAGCATATAGAATACAGGAAGGGCATTAACCACCCGAACTACTGTATACTTTTACAAATTTTTTTTGGGGATAATTTTATAGAAGATATTGTATTGTGTGAAAAGGCGACTGTAAACCAAATCCACACGTATGACATAATGGTTGTACGGCTCCCCTTGGTAGAGTTGCACTTGACTGTCGACTTGGTTTCCATTTTGAGATTGTCTCTTTCTCCAAATTTCAATGTATGTATTCCAAGGCACAAAGTTCGAACACTTTTCGGAATAACTAGGATATTATTATATATATATTTTCGGAATAACTACCATATCGCAAGGAAGATTATCTTTATGCTTTTACTTCTTAAGGAATAACCGAAGTAGCCACAACAAGAAATCCAAAAAAAAAGTAAACATTTAATATCAAATTCTAGATAGATGAATTCAAAGGGATAAGATGAAACCAGTACCAATGTTATCCCAGTGAAAATTTATAAAATTCCACATGAAATATGCTAACTTCATAATTGAAATATTTTACAACCTACATCATTAACAATTAGACATACTAACAATCTGCTTCAAATATTTTACAACTTACGTGAATGAGCATGCTGAGATTCATCTCTTGAACCGACTTTTATTCATAAATTGTAATAATAATTATCCTTGTAAAATGACGATAAATTTTTACCTACAGGTTTTACAGGCCTTAAATTGTGTTTTTGAAAAGAGTGATACATCTTATCGCTCAATTTAAAATCTCTTGCATACTCTCTTACATATAACGAATTTGTTGAAATGGATTATTTTATATATGCTTCGAGCCTTTAGCTAATGTAGCTTCACTCGCCACCAATCAAAGTGTATGATAAACCAGCCAGAAAAGATGATGTATGTAAGTTGTAGTCACAACATCACTCTAGTCTTCTTGAACCAAGTATAAAGTCCAATCTAGAAGCCAAAAAATATAGGAGTTTTGGCATAATTGTATAGTTTGGAGCAACTTCTAGTTATAAATCAGTTTATGTTACTTATCACTCACCCTACAAAAATGAAGGGTCTCAAGCAATGACTTAGTTCTTTTGAAGTGCCAGGAACAGATTCTAGATGGAGTAGCTTGTACCTTGTAGCTTAGTTCCTCATTATTCTATTCTCCAATAACGTGTACATCAAAAGCACCGATTCGTCCATATGGAGAGCGTAAGTTTCCTTGAATGCTTCAGAAACGAGAGAAGACTTTGTTCGTGTGCGATGGAAAGAACTAACATGGAGCTCGAGCCGCTGGTTTTTCTAGTATGAGAGATAATAAGCACAAACAAAGAGATAACTAGCCGCTCCCTAGTTTAAATGTTTGATTCTCATTGAGTATGAATAGTTATACCTACTACAAAATACATCACCAACCAACATATTATGAATAATTTTCACAGAAACCAGAAAAACATCATATTCCTATGAACATTATGAGTAGCATGGAACTTTTTATGGACCAACAATTCACGAAAACATATAAATCCTTGTTAAGTTTCAAAATTCATCACATACTAATGAAATGAAAATATTGATTGACAATTTAAGCTTAGATGTAACTTAGTGCTCACAAAGAATAGTTTACATGAGTGGAAAAATACAAACACGTGATTGAATCAAGAGCACCAGCATGCAACATTGCTAGGCAACAGTAAAAACCTTTGCAATATAAATAATTATGGAATATATTTAGAAAAAATTAATGAATTGTTGGTCCATAAAGTACATCTCTTGTATAATCTTATAGTATAGTGATATAACAGATGTCATCAGAAATCATCAACATAATGTTGATAAACTATGTGTTTTCATTTCTTAAATCATAGGATGATAGACCTCAACATGTTCCAGCTAGTCGAAAATCTCTTCATCTTATGTTTTTCTTCATCACTCAACTTACAACTTCACATAAATTTTTTCATATAAAATAGTACAAGTGTCTCTACATAACTCAAATGTATATATAAAAAATTTTAATATAGATTTATATTATATACTGATATTTCATATATTTTTATCTCACATATTGCATGTAAATAGATCATTTAAATGCAATATGTGAGATAAAATACTCAAATAAGATGTATTATTTTAATTTTAAAAAATCTAATTGTGTGATTTCATCGTATCAATAAAGAAAAACGAACAAATTATTAGTGATTATTTAATTAAAAAGTTACATTAGACATTCAAACAAAATACAATAGTGAAAAATTCAATGTCTTTCATGAATATGAATATAATGAAAAAAAGATGAATAAAAAAAGACCCAAAAATAATCTGATGAGATATGAATATTGAAAAATGATTTTGATATTATTGAAATTTTTTATTAAAACATTTTTTTTAATCGTGTACAAAAAATTTATAAAAAAATTAAAGTACTTTTGATCTGATTACGTTGAATGCAAATTCAATCTAGTCCTTTGATAATTAAATTTTTGACTCAACAAATATTGGCGTGGCAATGTAAACTTATTTGAAAATTTATATTGTTAGGTGGAAATCAATTTTCATGACGTATGGAAGGTTTATTAAAAAACATTTCATAAGTTTTGGATGAATTACATCCATGTTGCATGAAGTGAAATACAATTAAAAAATATAGTTACTTTCTGATAAAATTGTATACTGTACACTGTATACTTACTTTGGATAAAATTACTATACTTATCATTTGAGGGAAAAAAAATGAAACAAGTTTGTATTTTATTTTGTAAAAAATATTTATAAAAGAATATAATTTTTATGCAACTTTCAACTCACAATTTCTATTCAAAGCTTTCTTAAAATTGATATTCATAGCTTAAATATAACCAATTACCAAATTGTTCTTGAAGAAGAAGCAAAATCTAAAATCCAAAAGTGCAACCAATTACTCGCTTGGGATGAACCTATTGATCATCAGCAAATTCATATTATCACTAATTTAAATGATATATTGTATTTTTTCATGATTTATAGAATTTAATGCTTTTTGACTTCATTTAATTAACTACGAAGTTGTAAATTCCATGGTAATTTACTGTTGTCAATTGTTCAAAGAAGATTTTAGTACAGTAAGGGGGTAGCGACGCCCTCTCACTATAGCATCTGCCCGGGACAAGATATTTCAATAGGCCTTCAAAATATTTGTTGGGAATATCTTGGAAGGTTATGTTGTTGCGGTGACAGTCTCCATTTAATGACATGATTTAAGACTGGATCACCAAGTTGGTTTTAGCAACTTATTCCACGCATTCAGATCCGGAAAAAGTGCCCACTCATCGCCTGAACAAATTCTTTGCCGTTGGAAGGACGTACACTGGCTTCTCGACCAGGACGTGAGAAAATCTTTTGATAACTTTCACCACCACGTATTGTGTGCTGAGCCGGAAGTGCAAGAATTGTAAAATCCAGGTTAATTTATATATAAAGGAATGTCGTCACACGTTTATGTGTATTAATGACTAACTACTTGCATAAATAAATAATACCTGTATCCATACGCTATTTTATCTACAATTATTAATTATTATTTTCTATAAAATTTTGTAAAAATTAAATGTGTTGGACATGTATTAAAGTGATTATATGTATCTTTAGTTTTTTTTAAATATATATTTTATTTCACAATTTCTTAAATCAATCAAATTTCTTATTTTTATTCCGAAAATTTCAAGTTCCAATTTTTTTAAGACTAAATTTTAAATTTGATTAAAACTTGAATCAAGATTTATAGTTCAATTTTTAAGATTTAAGAATTTTATTCTTATTTCAACGTTATACTGAGTAATAGCTACTGGTTTTCTTATTGACATAATTAAGTAAAATTAGTTTGATTTTTAATTAAGAAAATAATAAATCAAATCTATTCAAATATTTATGATTCAGATGTGACGCTCTAAAATAACAATATGAAATGTATTAATCTCTATATCAACTAGCAATAAAATGAAGTTGATAAGAAAATTATAAAAACATCTACTTCGCAATTTGTTGGTCAAATAATAATAATTTTGAATATTCATTTATAAAAATATGTATTTGAAAATTATATTTATGTTCGAGTTTTTGAAAAAATGCGAAAAATTTATGCAGAAAATAAAACAGTAACGCATATCAAACTTGAGGTGAAACAACATCTTTTGACACACAGGTTTGTTCAGAATGAAGCTAAAATGAAAAAAACATGATAATGGGCTTGTATAAAAACAATATATATTTTTGTTCATATTAAAACAAGTGAAGATTTGAATTTCCTTATAAATATTTTAATATTAATTTAAATATGGTAATGCACTTTGGATCAATCAGACATCTTTTGACTATTCAAACCTTGAGTACAAATTACTGCAAATGGACATGTACTCATGTTGTTGTCTTCAAAAGCACTAGAAAATCCTCATTCCTACTTGCCCTCCCATTACTCTACCTCTCTTTCTATTCCTAGCTCCTTCGTTTAGACATCAGATTAAAAATTTCTTCTTCACCAATTTGGTGAAACAATAATTCCCTACGGTTCAGATGGAATGCAAACTACTTCAAACTTGAACAGTTGAAGGACTATGGTGTTAAAAAGCTGAACAGTTGAACTATTTCCATTTAAACATGAACCAGTAGTAGAACATCTGGAAAAAAGAGGAAGATTTTTATTATTTGGAGTAGCTTAAATGAGAAGATATTACAATTTACAGACAAAATTATGACGTTTATTATGTGCATGGGAAACGCACAGACTTCTAGCGCAAGAAGACTATTCAGATCCTAATGCGAGTGCGTGGATCCGAAAGTTTCAAATGGTTCATTGATTTCAGGTCCATACCCGAAACAGGAAGAAGACAATACGCTGAGGAGAAATCGACTGTAGCCTAGTTTGGTCCGTCTGAGTACAAACCGTATATAGACTAAATGTGGACAAATCGGATCCTCCATTGATTACATATTTGATTGCAGCTGATAATCATTATAACGAGGTCAACTGGGACAGAAGTCACAGGTTTTATGCTTTATTATGTAATACACTGCTCCTTGCTCTCTTTACTCCCTTGACCTCAAAAGCGTGAACCACATCATGAGTTGCAAATCAGCATGATGTCCACTCATCAATCAAGCGCCGTGATCAGGAAGTTGGTGTGCAACAAGTAGTGGAGTACTTGTCTGTACTTAACGAAGAACCCTCACCGAATCCATGATCTAGCTCAAATCACGCTGTCAGATATATGTTGTCAACAGGGGAGTTGAGGGCACTCCTGCCTGAAGAATCAATTGGCAGCTCGGGCAGTGCATTGGACTCAGGGAGTCCAAGCTGTGGAATTACAGAGATCTCTCAGACCTGTGTACATTCCCTTAGTTCCTGACTAGTTCATGTATGTTTCAGAAACCCAACTTCAGTTCAATGTCCTGCTCCTCCTCCGGGTCATCAAAACATGTACCCTTACTGATGGGATCACTTCAGCACCCGATCCGACCTGACAATTCCAGGATTATAAGAATCTATGATAAGCTCCAGAAATTCCGAAGTTTGGCAGCATGAGAAAAGTGTCTGAAGAACAATCGGCATTATCCCTTTATACTGAATGTATCAGTGCAATTTCCTACATCCAATCTGATCATGACGTTGTATCGAACTTATTTCCATACTCTTTCAACGCTGAGAAAACATTAACTTGGGTTAATTCTCGTAGCCGAATACACATACTTCTCAAATTCTAGCTAATTTTTTCCTCTAAGTACCTCGTGTTATATTATTTCCATGAACGAAGGGAGAAACGAACTCTAAGAGGGCCAGAAAAATTCAATGAGCAGAAATAATCATCAAAAAAATTAGGCTTTAGTCCAGAGAGAAAGGGGATCTTACCAAAATCAGGGCAGTTTGGGCAGTAGTCAAAGAATCGAAAGCAAAAGGAATATGCAAACCTGCAGTGCCCTGCCATTAACAACGATTTAGGTGAAAGTAAAGATAGGGAAATTAATGGCCATAGTTTAGGCAAGGGTGATGACGTGACCCGGTTGAAAACCCTTAAATGTCATACTTATTACGGCTCACGAGAGCCTAGACTCAAGTTCACTAGACGGAGCCTGTTATAATGGAAAATCTGAAAACGTGAACTGATTATATTCTTCCAATGACAATTCAGTATGAATTGTACATGGCGCGACCTCAGCTCTTGGCCCGCCTATAGCTACACCCAAAACACGTTCTGCTCAAATCTCGACTCCCAAACTCTTCTTTAATTCATGTTTCTTTCATTCTAGTATACTTTTTCAATCACTACATCTGATGCTCCCTTGAAAAAGGATTCCAGTGTGCAGTTGCGGGTATCCCTTCGCAAATCCTAATCCACTGAACAAAATATTCAAAGTAAAAGTAATCCGATTGTTATAGTGTTTTTATTCTCAAATATTGACCGAGACATAACATTGTTGAAGTAGATCCATGTTTAAGCTTCATAAAAAATGGTGAGGAAAATATACTCATTTTAAAAAAATTTAAAAGAAAAACACTGTTAATTGATATGAATATAAAATTTCATGTATATAATTAATTTTGGGAGCCGCTAACGAGCACTCACCTTTGGCTAACCACCACTCACCCTGTCTATATAGAACCCCTAGGCTCGTTTTCGAGACCTGTGATTGGCTGGAACCATTCAATATTATCACAAAAAAATAATTTGCCGGCGCCAGAAAACCATTTTTGTATTAAATATTATTTGAGCTATTGTCTATCTATCTTCTTCAATATCAGAGAGATGCGGGAGGTGTGTACTTCAATCTCTTTGCAATGAACAACCTGAACAGTCAATGACCTTGTATGCTTGATAGTCAAAACAAAGCCCTCATCTTGCAGTTGAGAGTCTACTGCCGCACGAGCTTCGTCTAGGGTGGCAAACACACGCTCCCCAAGTAGTTCCAAGTTGTTCAGGTTGTTCATTGCAAAGAATTTGAAGTCCACACCTCCCGCATCTCTCTGATATTGAAGAAGATAGATAGACAATAGCTCATATAATATTTAATACAAAAATGGTTTTCTGGCGGCGGCAAATTATTTTTTCGTGATAATATTGAATGGTTCCAGCCAATCACAGGCCTCGAAAACGAGCCTAGGGGTTAGCCAAAGGTGAGTGCTGGTTAGCGGCTCCCTTAATTTTATATATAGAAGATACGTATAAATTATTTTCACCTTAATGATTGGATATTTAAAATTTTCTTATCATCATGTCTAAGTCTAAATTTACAACCGTCAACATGAATTTCTATCCATATTTACAATGAAAAATAGACTAGTATGTATTTCATGAATATCAAACTCAACATGATAATTTTATTCAAAATTTCTATCTAGTAAGGAAAATAATAATAATTTAATAATGAACTAGTGTTTAAAGTCAAGGTTTGATCAAACTCTGATATGTAAAAACGTCAATCACAATGCTGATACTTCATTTTTAAACTTAAAAATTGTACTATCTGAAATTATATTTATGAATTTTCTTACATACTGTCTACATTTGATGTAAGAATATTTTTTTATGACTTTTTGCTTATAGTATAAGAGTTACAGATCTTAATCAAATATTTTGAATTTTTTTTTTCAATTAAAATGTTAGACACGAAACAATTTTCTAAAAAATTAAAAATTTAACAGCCAAAAAATCAAAATGTGAAAAGAAAGATTTTATTTGACTTGCACAAAGAATTTTTTTAATTATAATATATATTATCATTGAAAAAATCATCTCAATATTACTTTATAGATCAGTTTAATATAATAATTTAATATAATTTTTTTAAAAAAATAGAATTGAATATGAGTTTATTATTCTGAAAAAACATGTCTTCTGAATAATCTAATATTAATTTATTTCTAATATAAATATCAAAAAATGTTACTCTACTTCTAGAAAATAATAGAAATAAACAATACTCATGAATTGCAATAAATTTCCTTTTATCAATTTTATGCTAAAGGTACTTCGTAGTTAAAGATTCAAGTGATAGATTATAATTATAAGAAACAATGCTTTATGAATCAACTATCTTTTGAATTTATTTGAGTTTATATTTTATTTTATCATTAAATTGAGATTTAATGATCTTCTCACGATGAGAAGTGTAAATTATTTAAAGGTTCAGATTCATTAAAAATTACTATCAAGATTTCATTAAATTTAAATAAAAACCGTTTTTGCAAAGAAAATGATGTTGCTCCATACTTGATAAATAAGTGCAATTTTCACGAGCAACATGGTCAACCACAGCAGGAAGTATCATTAGAACAAATTTTATTTTTCAGCTGTTTCAATTGCAAACATAAAGTTTATTTTTTTGAAATTCAAATCCAAAAACCTTGTGATAGATAATTAAAGTAGTGATTCAAAATATGTTAGTGATATTTTGTTTGGTTACATAAAATAGGAATGACACATTTTGGTAAAACTAAATAAGATAAAAGTTGATATCTTTAAATTTGTTGTATATGCACAATTTGTAATATAACTAGGTGTCAATGTGATGCTTATATGGATGAAGCATCACATTGATATCTAACATTATCTAACATATGTATTTAAGATGTCATATATTTAAGAAGTCTTATATATATATTTTTAAGATGTTTAGTATGGCGCAATCGTGTAGAATTTAGAAGATTGGGAGCATTGATTCCGTCGTTCACATCTAAAATGCAAGGCTTGACTCTCGCAAATGATGGTGTGCAGCAATAACATTGCATGCACGTCGATAAGGCAGAGTGTATCAATTTCAGGTTCGAAAATTACAACACAATGTGTGGCACAACTTAATTTCAATCGCAACCTTCAGCTTTAAGCACATACAAGCACAAAGCTTATTTTAATTCGTAGACTGCGTGGGCGAGAGTGGGACTTGAAGTGCTAAACAATCCAATATTAGCGTAGAATTCACAAATGCACCTCATTCGAGTCATTTGGAAAAAGCATCATCGTGATCGAATAATGGATGGCTCAACAACTCACAAGAAATTATCTCATTGGGATCGCTTTGTCGAATTTTTGATTGATTACAAAGTTTAAGGTTGTTAGGGGGAATGTAAACATTGTAAATCTTACATCTCTACAACTTTGTCAAATATGAAAACTCATCTCACCAATTGTGTCCACTATATGTGCTCCGTTTAGTATTAGTATTATAGTACAACTTGCTTCACTTGTTTTATTGCAGATGTTAACAACAAACATTCATATTTTCACAATTTCATCATCAATAAATTTTAAATCTGAAGAACAATTTGAGTGAATGATTTGAATACTAGTTGCTTAGAGCATGACACATTCAAAATTAATTTTGAGATAGAGCTCATCTACTGCTGATTGGATTGACGAGAAAATATTACATGGATTCAATTAAGATGAAAAGCAAATTCTCAATACTATGTTCGCCTTTGCAATGCATCAAAACTCTACGAACTTCCATATGTTGGTCTTTGAGTTTGACATGATTTATTCAAGGAGTTATCTCCCAACAATATCATAGCATCGTGTGATTCGATGTGCTAAAAAATTAATTACTTTAAAAGTGTAACTCACAACAACAGAGTTATATGTGCAAGAGAACTGCTTTTTGCCACAATAGTCATAATTATCATGGATGTTGACTTAGAATATGTATAACATCATTGCATCATCAATCATGTTAATGATTTGTGTAATATATGAGAACAAACCTCAAGAGGTAGTCCGTCATTGAGATTTGTATGAAGGTCAGATCGGTGTTCGATCGTATTGTTGTATTTGTTGAAAAGTATATTGCGGAAGCTTTTATTTCTTATAATTGCAATGCGATGTAAGATTTTTGTAATCAACTGATGTACAACCGTCACATCGACTATGCATATGGACGTGGAGTTTATACATTAAATAACTTTTGCAAAAATTTGATCAAGTTGCCAAATTTCAAATAAGTTATCAAGATGATCATAATCGTATTAGACTGCATCAAGAACCAAAATCTATCCAATATAATATTTTTACTTTATTCTGCAAGGAGATGTTTGGCAAATAGTGTTCAATGATTCTTTATTTGACAAATAGTACTCAAAATTTTTTTATTCAACTTTTCGTTGATCAATTGTGAACTATATGTTCGTTTATCTCAATACACTCAAATGTCAAATTTGATTTACGGGGAGCGTAAAGAGCAAGATATTGATGTTTATTTTGAACCTTTGTATAGACTTATTGACATTATCAACAAAAATAGCTTGGAATGCGATGTCAATTCTGCAATCAACGTGTTTGATTCTATCTGCATGTGCATCGGCATTATCAAAAGTGATTCATCGACGATAACTGTTATCTATACAATTTTTGTATTCATCTTACTCCATCTCCCTATTGTATTATCAGGTCCGAGTTTGAAAAGATGCAAATTCAACTTTGTTATTGATGGGATCCAATCTATTTGTCTATTCACGCGTTCGCTTTCTATTGCAACCACTTTTATCATGAAATTTGAATGAATGTTGCGCATGTACATGGTGATCAAATGCTCGAGTTCAACAAAAGTTCATTTATTGATCAATGCCATGCTTTTTGACTAGCTGTCATGACTCTTCAGAAGAGAATGAACAATTGTTTGAAAGGTTGAAAGTCAAATTTATGGAGTTTTATGTCATTGAAAAACAATTTATAATGAGCATGGCATCATATAAGTAATATCAACCCAGCTATGTTTATCATCAATGTTGGTCCAAATATTCCCATCTTGCTTTTAATCTAATCAAGGTGTATACCGGATCAGCATGATCAAGTGGCTTTGAACAACAACACAAGATGAAAAGAAAGTGCATTGTGTTCGCCGCAATTGCATAAGCAGTGGCAAGATTGAGATGCAAGTTGTCGCATAATTTTTTGGCCTGAAAGAGTATGTTGAGTCCCAAACGCTTGAGCATCACATTGCATCTCTATGCGAGAATCAAAATCTAGCAATGATGCCAAAGCCATACTAGGATGGGTTAGTTAATCATGGGTACGCGTATGGCAAAAGAATGGCTGCAACAACATGCGTTAAACAAAAAACCCTGGAGTAGATTGAAGAGTTTCAAGATCTAGTCTATTATTCTTTTAATAAACTTGAATTTGTTAAACAGCTCGAGTTTGTTAAGAACTTAGTCCGTGTTATACTTGGCAATGGAATATCCAGGATATTTTTGACTCCATTTTCTTCCAAGAGAAAAACAATGATTCATGAGTTAGCGATGTCATTGTCATCATCCATATTCCACATGACTTTAAAGAGAATAAAAGATGTCTTAAATAAAAACATCTTTATTTCAAAATTTGTAGATGTGTATGTAATTTTTTTAATAAAAAACCAACACATCCATAGATTCTTCTATACACACATAATTGTGACTTCACAAAAACTTTCGAATAATTTTTTGAAAAATGGAAAATCAAGATGTTATCTTTCTAAAGTTTACCTATTGATTCTTGCAATAAAGAGGTTTGTGAAGTTATAGTTCATTTCATAAATTTGATTAGAAAAAAGAACACTGTAGGCGAAGTAAATTCTGATGAATGGAGTACAACCTATTGAACTGAAATAATGTTTGAATTCTTTTGAAGTTTATTAGTATTAATAAGTATTATTAGTATTAGTATTAATCTATTGAGTTGTTTGTAATGAGTACGTTAGTACTCATCCTTGGGAGGCTAGGGGTTTAGGGTTAGCATGCCATTGTACCGAAATACCGTGTCTGAAATATAATATGGTATAGTATGGTATTTTATGGCACTTGCTTAAAATTCGCTTTGAAGAAACCAAGCGACTTCACTGTGTCTCAAGTTCAGGAGTATCCACTAGTATTTGTGAAACATACTATCCATGAGTTTATCCTAGCTGTGTAAGATTCATGTGATCACGTATGTAGTTTATATATGACACGAATAATCAACTTAGAGAGCAATCTAGATCTATGTTTGAAGTGGAGGGTATATGGTGGATGAATTTTATTGAGATAATGTCTAAAACTTCCATTAATTGCAAGTTCACGTTAAAACTATGAGTTGACTCTTCACAACTTTCACAAAATTTACTAGTTCATCTTTTTCCTTCTGGTTACATATTGAAACATAATACGAGACAAATGCTAGTAATAGAAAGAGGTACCAAACGAAAGAAAAACTTGCGAAGCAAACAACCAACTGCAAGTTTATAGAAGCTGATTTTTTCGTGATAAACGGCTTATCTCTCCGACAATTACTCTCTTACATATTGTATGTCACTCGTAAGACCCAAGACAGGAAGGGGAATCCTATAACTAGCATCAATGAAATCATACATTTTTGAATATATCGATGAGGATTTATTATTAAATTGCACTCATGTTGGATGGTCGCTCATGAGGTTATGACCTTCATCGCATTCGAAGGGGTGCTCGCCACCCAGATAAAGGTCCGTCCTGAATCTATCAAAGAGAGTGTGGGAGGTCCGAGAGTGATCTAGATCCGAGCTGTGGACATGAATTTGTAGACGACATACGACAGAGATTGAGATGTCCTGAACACTTGCAAGTGTCTGCTCTTAATCGAAACCGCTGTTTTTCATCGTTCTCATCTGCTTTTCTTGATTGTGGGCGGCCAATACTCTGGGCATTTCTGATTAGATCGTAAGCTTAGGGTAGACTGCGGAGATACCAGTCTCATGCTCAGACTTGAGCTTTTTCTTGGGTTTTACAAGGTCAGCAGAACGCCAAAAAAAAGAGGAGGAGTCCCTCATAAGGCCTTTTTTTTTTGGTTTTCTGCTGTATTTGTAGAATTTGAGTTCAAACCACATTGTAGATTGTGTGTATATGCTGCAGATTCGGTTGCCTATAATCGATCCGGATACGAAGGTGGAATCAATTTTTCAGAGTTGAATAGCACATGAAAATCGTAAGTTTGGAGATGTTAGATTTCATCCAGTGTTTGGCACGGCAGATTATGCAGAGAACGGGTATGCCAAGGTTTGATGGGTCACATACGTTCTCAGCCTTTCGCCAGTCAATACAAGGTTTTGTCCAAATTATGGGCCAATTTATGCACCAAATGCTTTACATGAATCAGAAATACAACATCTACACGAATTAGTTCTGTCGCAAGGCCTGGATGAGTGGGATGTGATAAAGTTACACGAACAGCTGGACACGACCTGTTCCGATTTACGTGAGAAGTTGGGTGAAGAGTGTCATACCATCGGCTGCTTCTACCGTATATACTTTTTATTTAGTATCGATCGCTTTGTCTTCGAGGTGCCCCATACCAAATTCTGCATGTTCCCCTGCCACATTACTTCGAGCAGTCTCGGAGGCAAGTGGATTCTGTACTTAGAGACATCTGTCCAGTAATCCACTGTGCATCGCGAGCTAAACCGAGACAATCAGTAAGTGAGCAATATTTTGTCTCTCTTCAGTAGGTTTTGCTCGTTTCTTACATACTTTTGCCTCGAACATCGATCTCCAAAGAATCGTGTATACGATGTGTGCAAGAACATTTGTAGCAAGGCACGAAACAAATTCAATTTTTGCGTGAATTGCACAACGATTCAATGCAATCCGCGCCATGCGTTCACGGAGGTGTTGTCTTTTGCTGCAGCAAAGGAGATGAAGTTAGCTTTAAGTTCAGCTAGCATGGAGAATCGGATTGCAGAACATAACGACATTTGACCTACCGCATGATTCGGATTCATTTCAAGTCAAAAAGCCCATCTGTCATCGTGCAGACGATAACTGTTGAAGATGCCGCAGTACGGATGGAAACCCGAGTTCAACCTGCCTCCGCTAAAGAAGAAAAGAGAATGGCCACCCCCACCGGAAATTGTACCTCACAGAACATTGAAGAAATCACAGCTTACGAAGAAGGCCGTTCCTTTAAAGCCAGTAAACCCTTCAGAGGATGAGCAAAGGATTATCTATGAAAGAGAAATCTACAGACTGTACAGTCTCCACGCTGCCCCTGAGGAGTTATTGAAGCAATATGAACGATACAAGGATGAGAAAGTCTCTCCGGGAATGGTGAGAGCTTGGTTGATGAACTCTTATCAAGGGAATACGGATGAGGACTTGATGCCAGATGGCGAGGGGAGCGCCGATATGGCTGGCGGTGTTCATTATAAAGGAATGTTCAAGAATGGACTCCTGCATGGACCAGGTCGCTTGGAGTGGGATAATGGCAGTTCGTTTGAGGGCAATTTTTACTATAATCGACTTCTCGGAAAGGGTGTTTATTCTTGGGTCGGAGGAGCCAATTATACTGGTCAGGTTGCAAATTCAAAACTCTATTTCTATGAATGAAATTCTTAACACACCACAATTGACAGCACCAATCTTTCGTCTGAAATGTCCTATCTGTAATGTGTATGCTTGCTGCTTATATTATGAAAAGAAACCATCACTTCGGTGTTCAAGATGCACAGCTTGTATACCTGAAAGTGGGTAGCCTTACAAACTGTAAATTGCAGATCTTTGATGGATTGCCTCACGGGCAAGGCAAGATTGAAGGGCCTGGAGGACTTGTGTATCAAGGCCGATGGGATAAGGGCCGACGATCTGGACCGGTATATGCTTGTCCCGCTCCTTCTCATTCCTTCTGAACAACCCCGCTAGCATAACAAAAACTTCACCCTGACATAGAAAATTTCTTGCATGAGTAAGTGTTTTTCCTTCTGCAAGATGAAAGTCCTCAGTTAGTAATCTCCAGTTTACTAGTCAGTTTTACCGAATTAACCAGTCAAGATCTCTCCATCACAGCCTTTACATTTACAGAGAGGACATAAGCGAGTAAATTTGAATGTCCAGGAGGTCTCAGTCGATTGTCGATGATATTTGGAAAAACCTCCACAGAAACTTAGTTATCGTGTTCTAGTTCTTCTTGGAGTAATAGCACCTGTTCTTTACTCAAACAAACTTCGAATGAAGTGATCCATTGTAGCATCTTGAAGGCCAACTTATTACCTGCAGGCGACGGACTTGTCACAGCTTTCTTATTTCCTTTTTTGAGAGGACAGAGAAAAGCTGGTCAGTGGAGAGTCCGAACTGAAACAGAATGTTTCAGAGATTGTCCTCAGAGATGATTGGTATAAGTCCACTTTCTTCTATTTTGTCTAGGATAATCCTGATGTTCATACACTGTTCCTAGACATCATCTAGTGTCAGAAATAACAGATCACTTATCTGTATCTTCTTCGTCTCTAAATCGACAGACCGTTCCGGGAACTATGATTGGAGTTTCCTGTACAATCAAGTGGTTGTTACGACAATGACTTGAGTCAGATGGACATCGTCTATATCGAGATGCATGGAGTTCTTGGGATATTCAGAATTTTATGTGAAATAATCATCACATTTCTATACTGGGTTGGACGTCATCGATTATGTTCATCATTCGTGTAACTCAATACATTTTTGAGTGAAGAACTTTTCTATGGCTTCCTCGGGCCTAACTTGCTACCTGTAAGGCACTGGTCGTTTTGTGTCCACGATGGAGCCTGAAGATGAGCTCTTGGGGTAGTATGCTTCCATCAGGGTCTTCGTCATTAATGCTTTCTGAGTTGAGTCGATGTGCAACCCATTTTTTCGTATCCATATTTAGCACATCTATGACAGAACCCTGAATTTTTTGACCTCTAATGCCTGCCTTGGGTATTGGTCAACTGATTGTACGAAACAGTCATTCGGAAATTGTTCTAGTCTGAATTGTATTTCAAAGCAAATGCTGGCTAGAAAGTTATATGAATCCTTGCCACCTAACTTGACTGAGTTTAGAGGTCGGTGGTTGTAGGGACGAATGATTTATGGGACAGTGGCTACACACGAAGGCACCTGGAAGAACGATCGGAAGGATGGCGATGGTTGCCTGGTATACACTTCTGGAAGTTCGTATGTTGGGACTTGGCTTGACGGGAAGAGGCATGGAAAAGGCAAACAGATTGAACGAATTATTCCCAGTAAAGAGAAAGGTGGTAAAGGAGCTCTTGCCAGTCATATTTTAGCTGTGGAGGGAAGACCAGACACTGTATTTTCTCACTGCTACGAAGGAGAATGGTTAAGAGGTCTGCCTCATGGAAGGTTGTCAGCTCTTCTGAGTGGATATCTTGGTACTTGTTTTCATCTTTCATGAGTAAGCTCTTGGTTTGGTTTGAGCCATCTTTGACGAATATTTCACAAATTTCAGCAGATTGGTTTGGAGGGTGGCCTCTGGAAGCTTTTCAGTTCTTGGTACACATAAATAGTCTAAACTGTTACCATTACTACGTGGATCTTTTAGCAAAAAGACCATGAGCTGACCAGTCCTTTCAATCGTTGAAGTCTCAACATCCCCGCTGTGCTTAAGTTTTGAGAAGGAAATACAACTTTGTAGATTAGAGTAATCGTTTCGCGGTAATACTGAGATTTTTATTGTGGAAACATAAACCAGATAATCATTGGTTGGTTCTAAATGCAACATGTGGAAGGAAAGGTGTGTTAACATCAAGGATCTCCTATTCGTATTTGTCTTGCTTCCTGCTTTCGCATACAAAGAACTTTTGAGACAAAGCACTCCTCGTTTTCCCCTGAATTACCATGACACGTATTTGAGTATAAATGCATACATGCGATGCTTTGGACTCGAAGGAAGGTATTTAAGCAAGCAGTATCTTATTTTTCTGTATTTCCTTATTCCCTCTGTTGACATATTCTCGACCATAGACTGACGTATTTTCCGATGTTTCCAGAGGAAGAAGTGACTGGCCATGGGACGGCAAGCAAAAAGATGCAAGCATCCTTATCAATTCGTATGTAGGGGATTACAACCAAGGCATGCGGCACGGAAAAGGAACATTTTTCTATGCATCTGGTGCTTTGTTTAAGGTAATTTTTTCTTAGTACTGTATTCCTCGCCCCACTTTGTAAGGAGTCAATTGGGCACAGTGCACTCCGCAGGTACTCGGCGTCATGAGTTTCTTTCCTCGATGTGTGCATTTTAACCTTGTTCAAACCGACCTCCCCCTATACGCGTACGGTAGATGATATTCTCAGTAGACATGAGATAAATCGAGTCATCAGAATGAATGGCATAATGGCAGGGAAATTGGCAAGAGAACATGAAAGTAGGCCTTGGAGTCATCGTTTGTGAGACTGGCAAGGTGCACTTTGGAGTCTTTTCGCATGATCGTTACGATCCAGTCTCAAAGCCCGGTTTTGACATGCCGGAGGTAATATCCTTGACGTTGCCAATCGTCTTGTTTTACTTCTTGACCGTCTGCAGTCAGTGGTGAACATTTAGAGTCAATTTCCTGCTTATGTACATACAGCAGGATTTTCTACGCGACCATTAAATTATATTTATCAGCTAGACCTCAGATACGAAACATTGTTCATGACTCACCTGAAGAGAAGTTCGGTAATTCTTACGGAAATCGTAATGCTTATGCTGTTCGTAACTACATTTATGGTGGATGTGCAGCCACTTGTTTCTACAGTTAAGTACTTAAAAGAGGAGGACATAGAGGTTGCAAAGCATGGAATACTGAGAACTATAATGCGCTACAAGAATGACCTTCAAGATGCCTTTTTATATTACTGGTCGATTCCCTTTGACCTTCGATTATCTCTTCTTACACAGTCTATGAATGTCATAAAGCTGAATGTTTGGGTTTTTTCACCGCATTCTTTCTAGCAAATGTTAGAGCTGATAAACTAATCAATACCTAACTCGCGTAGCCTAGTCGAAATAGTTACGAGGAGGGTTATTATTGCACTTCACTTACCCTGAAAACCCAGAGAGCAATTTATTGTAAGAGTTGGATTGCTTCTTTCGTTACCCTGCTGGTTTATTAGGCTAAGAATCCTATTACTATTCTTTTCGTTCCTTGAGGATTCAGGCTAGAGAGAGCCTTGAATCATTCCTATCATAGGAAGGTCGTTCGTGGTTTTGTTTTCTATTTGTGTGAGAAAACTATGTCAAATATCTGGAGGGCTTATCCCTCTTTCTTTCAGTCGCCCTTAAGACTAGGCTGTACGAAACCCTCTGGTCCCGTGTGGGTTCTGTTGGTGTATAGTATATCGTCTCTTTTTTGTTCAGCTGATCTGCCTAATAAAAAACAAGAACAAGATCTGCATGAAGCATGTTGGCTCCCAGCTTCCCGCCCTGCTTCCCACGGGGAGACCATTTACCTTTTTGTCCTCCGTTGATTATGTGCGATATCGATCGACTCTGGCTTGTGACCCCTTCTAGTGATGCCTGTGATCCCTGGTCAGTTCTTTATCCCCGATGGCAATTACAAAGTCCCGTTCACAACACAGAACATGTCGAGAAACCTTCGGTACAGTTACCTGGAAATTCTCAAAAGTATTAACGTCGCAGTCTTGTTTTAGTAATATTGTATTAGTAATCTCTAAAGTAACATTTTGTTCTCACTTAAGGACACGACATTGACCTATGTATGCCGTTCGTAGAACCTGAAATATAGTCCAATTAGGCAGCTTGTTTAAGTAGCTGAAAGGAGGAGCCGTCGGATTGATAGTTATTTATCACAAGAGAAATTCGCCCTCCTGTTCTCCATGTGCATTTATCGGCCTTTGTTTTCTTCCACCCGTAGATTCTTGTCTTGTTGTACCGTTGGTCTCCTTCTTTCGTCGGTGACTGAAGTATTGCTGTTTCTGCTAGTAGTTCCCTTAAGGAGTTCTCACCGCCTAAAAAGCCGGTAGCGAAGGCAGTTGAAGCAGAATCAGAACCTTTGAAAGACGACGGGAAGAAAAAGAAGGGGGCGAAGAAGGGAAAAGAAGGAAAAGCTGCGAGCGAAGCGTCCGAGGAAGGCAAAGCTGGGAAGGATACGTCTAAGGAAGAAGCTCCGAAAGACAACTCAAAAGCTAAAGAGAAGCCTGCGAAGAAAGGTAGCTGCTCCTTGACCTGTCAGTGGAGTTGGTCAGTCAGGGACTTGTAGAAGTGTTTCCCATTTTTCTTGATCGGAATCAACAGCCGAGGGCAATAGCCATTGCAAGTTTAATGTCTTGCAAGGATGTTGAAGAGGCCCAAGAGCTCATATTAACCCTCGGTGAGTCCGTTGTTTTGGTTGCAATTTTTAACACCAAATTCCCATTCTCTCCTAGCAGGAAATGGCATGCGTGGAGTCTGTATCTTACCTTTTTCTTTGACGTACTTTGTTTCATATCCAGGGCAGAAGGGAGCGAAAGAAGAAAAGAAAGGAAAAAAAGGAGGCAAGGTGGATACTCCGAAGAAAGAACCGGAGGTGGAAGAGCCACCTTTTGAACCTGCGAAAGTGATACAACCAGAACCAGAGTCACCTCGACAAGGAATAGCTGGTCGATCACGCGGACTTGCAAATCGACAGTTTTGGAGGCTACTACAAGATGCTCTTGTACAACATTCTCGTTGATCAGTGCTTCTTATTTTAATCCATGTCACTTTAGCATCACAACCTCTGAAAAGTCCATCAGATGTGGTGCGTACGAAGAGTCCCCAGAGATGAGTGTGAATATCTCGTAGCTAACAAATTTCACGATATACGTTATTGTTACCCAACAACTTATATCGTGAATTTTGAAATCCACGAGAGATAACTATCTCAACAGCTCAAACTCTACGGGAGGCTTGTACATTCTCATGATCAAACTTTTAGATGCCTCTTTTGTCATTGCAAGCATTTCGTCTTGAAAAATTTGATTACTGTACTTATTGGTGCTGGCCAGGTTCTTCAACCTGGACTGGGACTGGCAGACGTCGATCGTATGCTGCCTCTGAATGACCTATCCTGGGATTCTGTTTCTGACGCCCACAGTCCTGTATGTACTTGATCCATTCTTTCATGGTCGGTTTGTTCCCTTGATGATCTTACAACAGCCTTAACAGGAGGCACAATAGTTTTAGGGAGGAGTTTATTGCGGATTCCACTTTTCCCACTTCCGATTGCGATAATATATGTACAGTGAGTACAGTTTATTGTTCTTTCAGATTGTTCACCTTCTTGCTGTATTGAAATGAGGTCTAAGGAGTGACATAAAAATCTGCATGCAGACTAGGCAGCTGATCCTCAGGGAAGTCGTTGTGGCTCTTGTTCAAGTAGCTCTCTTCAAGTTCCAACACGAGGCAATATCCTCGGAAGAGAAGGTCAGGCATGCCGTATTATAATCTACTTGTCCATGTTCAATTTAAGCTATTTTGTTTTCAGTTGGAGGACGGCAGTTTTCCGAATTAATATCAGACATTGACTTATTCTTGTATCACAGGTTGAGAGGCTATTTGCTTCAATGTTTCATTCACTGGCTTCTATGAGTTATGACACGTGGCTTTATAAAGTGGACAGCGTTCCAGTTCGAGCAGTGCTATCAGAAAACACAGTCGTCATACAGAAATTATTTTGTGAACTGCTGCTGGAATCGGAGACAAGTGACTACACTATAAGTCTCGGCTCTGTGATTAAGTATGGCCAGGTAGTGTATGGTTCTCATTTGATAGAAATGTTGTCTTACAGTTTCTTGTTTTACGGACATTGTATGTTTCCCTTCTCTACTTTTGATGTCGTATATCGATATTTAAACTGGATTAAGTAACGCGACAGAAACCCAGATGCGAATGTTCATCATTGTAGACGTTGTAGAAGTTTCATGAAGCTTGCCGATGAAGTCGATAGACGGTGACTCTCGACATGATGCTCACGACTTTTAAAGTTGTTGGCAGTTCCTTAACTTCTGTGTGTATTAACAGTTCTGCTCGTACCGGACTTGTCCCTCAAAGTCAGATTCCATAGTTGGGCAAAAGCAGTAATTAAGTTTTACTGTGTTCATCGTTTAAATGATGTATCTTGTTTTTCATTCTTATCAGTACTGTGTAGAGTCTGATTGATTCTGATATGGTCGTTTGCTACGTTTCCGCTCCTGTTTCTGCATAACCCTGACGTATCCCACCTCGTCTATAGTAATCATAGATTTCTCTTAAAAAAAGCGTATGTTGATGCAGGGTCGCCGACCTGGACATGATGTTCCACCAGGTGCACTTCTTGCAAAGGTTTTGCTGGAGCTTTACAACTACCGTATGAAACCTGATAGCAGTCTCGGCCAGTGTCTCAAACATAACGTGACCTACAAAGAGTTTGAGACGATTCTTCTGTTATTTTCGAGCTTGGTATATACTGTCTTGTTTTCCTTATCCGAATGTTCGACATGGAAGTTGCTTTTACTTTCCACTGGCTTGTTTACACAGAATTATTCATCGTATTGTTGATGCTCCACGTGCTGCCCAATGGAGAACAGATTACCTCTAGGAAATGAACCTAGATTTTACATTATAAACTTTCAAAATTTATGTTAGATTGCTCAATGGATATCTGAACCTAGTAGTCACTGGAGGCTGAAAGTCCCTTACTGGCAGGGAGAAAATCTAAAACCAGCTGGTCAGGAAGGTGCAATGGAAGAACTCGCCGACTTGCTTAAGGCTTTTTTAGCTGGCAGTGCGGGGAAGGGATCGAAAGGTGGTCCAGGCGTTCCACAAGCGAAAGGAGCTAAAGCAGAGCCCAAGAAAGTAAAGAAGCGGAAAGATAATCCTGAGTGGGTCAAGTGATCACATCCCAAGTTGGATGTTTGTCCCTGACACGATTTGGAGTTTTGTGTGTGCTGTGTTTCTCGTCACAGGTCAGAGTCGCATATTCGGCATGGAGTTCCTCCTAAACGAGCGTGTCTGCAACTAAGAGAAGCTTGCGTCTTATGTCTTGTGGGTTTCCGTAGGTGGTCAGTCATTAGCTGTAACGTTGACCGGAAGACTCAAGCTCAATTGATTCGATCAATCTTCTGAATTTTTGGAACTGTGTTTTAGTAATGGATGATTAGTAAGGAGTGTCAACCAGCCTTAGTTTTGTAATCCACATTTACATGCAAGTTTGGGTATTAGAACATATGAGTCAATGATGTATGTGAATCCATCTTCAATACGGTTGCCGACTGAATCTTGAAGCAGACGTAGAGGATTTGTGACCTTCTCTTGAGTTCCGAGTCTTACTCTCTTACTTCTTCGCATATATCAACCTGAAACGTGTTGCCCCAAGAAAGGTGGTGGAGTAGAAGACTTGAAGTTGTGTGAGAGGATGGATATAATTTTCTATCCAACAAGTGGTTTGCTTTGACGTGCCACGAATAGAAGTCAAGAATGTGTGAAGTAAAATATGTATCTATTTTCGGCGATAATGTCTCAGATTTTTGAACAAAAAAAAATAATTCGTATTTATACATGTGTGGATTATGACAAATTTACTCCGAACTGCTTAACATGATGTCAGCTAAATGTTATCCGAATAACTAAGCATACCCACGAGATTAGTACTACAGAAGTCGATGAACTTTGATACCAGGTAAATGTGTATTTGTATGCATGTGGACAACATTAAATTGAAGATTACGGTCCGCAAGACAATATAGGTACACAGATTTCGTATTTTAAGAAGACGAAATTGCACGTTGCACACTGCAAACTCAGGCTCAACAGTGTCTGCGACCATGTTTTGACAAGAGACATGAAATTGAAAGTTCAAGCTTCAAATTGGATTTGGCAGTTTCCAAACAGTTGCTTCGAAATGGGAGGAACTCTCGAAACACAAGTAGCAATGTCTTGACAACACGTGAATGGAATGAAAAAATTAGGAGAAAGGTTACAGTTTGATAAAAAGTCCTCTTATTTGGAAACTTTTCCTTGGAAAAGTTCATCTAATATTAGAATCGCACATTATGCACATTCTTTTGCCAACATTCTTAGGTTGAGGCTAAAAGTCTCCAATCTCTCATCTTGCCACATATCGTTTGACCGATGAAATGTAGTGTGATGTGTGATCTCCAGCATCTAAACCACACTTCACTACATATTATTGGTCAAGAAATATGTGGCTAGATGAGGCAAAGAAACGCAGATGAAAAAATAAACAAGCCTGCAGACTGCTTGACCTGCAGGCTGCAGGTCATGCACAAAGTAGTACATAATCTCCAAATGAAGTTTTGAAGTAGAAAAACACTCAATATTTGTAGAAGCATGATCCTCATTGAATATGTATACATAGCTATCTCCATGAATAATAATTATTCTGTATGGATATGGGAAAAAACATGAACTATAATTCTAGCAAGATATGCGCTAATTTTAGCAAGATACTAAGATTTGACTTTGTCAGACTATAAGACAAATTGTGATTTAAATTTTTTTGCTTCACATTAATGATATTATGAGAGTATGTAAATAAACATGCAAATTTAAGAAAAAGACATGGATTTTATTAACAAGTCAGAATTCTAAATTCAAATATAGCTTGTAAAGTCATGTAGTTGAAAGTAGATTTGGAACGATGATAGCATAAATTGAATAAAATCTTCACACTTGTTAAGAGAGTGAATAGTTACATGAATTCATATTCAATCAATAATGGACTACAAATATACATAATATTGTATTGATAAAGTTGGTACACATGTTTCTTGTTATTTAATAAAGAATTTTTACATTACAGATGTCGAATATTTAAAAGATAAATTTTGATGAACAAATCATTTTAATTATTCTGATGGTTCTGATTATTCTAATCATCTTAATTAAATATCAAACACATTGAACTATTCAATTTTAAGCATAACAGATTAAAACCTGCAAAACAAACAATCTCTCAATCACATACTTTTTAACATGAAAATTGTGGTCAAATGATCACAAAAGATCTTAGTCAACATACCACTAACATGGTATATGGCTCCAGAACAAGATGATTGTATCTAAAATGTAAATTTATATTGTCATAATTTACATAGATTTCATCACCTGTTATTTTTTCATTTGAAAAATAATGAACTTTAAAAAAAAATTTACTATCAAAATGAAAATACAAAACATCTTGCTTTGGTTAGCTGATTAGACAATTTTTAGTGATGGTGATAACAAATGGCAAAAAGACAGAAACAAGCGAAAGGGAAAAAAATTGACATAGTTATAAAAATAAAATATTTGAAAAACGATTTGTGTGATATTTGAAAGTAGTTATTGGAGAGATTGATCCAAAAATTCTAATGTAAAGGATTGCATAATTTTATCAACAACTCACGAGATGTTATAGGAAAAAAATGTCAAGATGAAAAAATTAAGTGATAAAAATCTAGGAGTGAAGTTAAGACTTAGATTTTTTTTTTGGCGTAAGGCAAGTTCATCGTGAAGAAATCAAACCATTTGATTTTATTGTCCAAAAACTTAGACATTAGCACAATGCTTGGCTAAAGTTTGACTTGATTATTTTTGTTTGGGTGTGAATTGATAATATGAGGTTCATACAGATAAAAAATTGCAAACAGAAATTGTTTGTAAAATTTTGAAAAGTGTAATAAAGGAGCTTGGTGAGGTTTTTGAATAATCTGATTTATTCATAAAATTTGATTCTTATGTCAAGTTAAAATTTCGATTTATTTGCATAAGTTTTGAAAATTATAAAATAAGTAGAAATATAAAAAACTGAAAATATAATATTTTTTACGAGATCTATAATAATTTTAGTATAGGTCTAATTATTGTGCCTATCAAATAAATAATACAATACACACAAACATGGTCAAAATGATGAACTTGAATAACTTGAGATAATTTTGTTAAGAAATTTCTACAGCATAATTTTGTAAATACCTGCATAGAATTGACATTGTAAATACCTAGAGAGATTTGGTGGGCTTGTTCACGACGGCCGGACGCCCATACTTGCAAATTTTCAGCCTCAACGGAGCTCTTGTCAAGAAGTTGTCATTTCGAAACTTTGAGTTTACGGGTTTGAACATGAATCTTGCGGGGGCCATATCTTCTTGCTGGAGTGTCAACAGGAGCTGAGATTTGGTAGGCTTGTTTACAACGGCCGGGCTCACATACCTGCAAATTTTCAGCCTCAACGGAGCTGCTTTCAAGAAGTTTTCATTTCGAGACTTTGAGTTTAGGGGTTTGAGCATGAATCTTGCGGGGGTCATATCTTCTTGTTGGAGTGTCAACAGGAGCTGAGATTTAGTGGGCTTGTTCACGACGGCCGGGCGCACATACCTGCAAATTTTCAGCCTCAACGGAGCTGCTTTCAAGAAGTTTTCATTTCAAAACTTTGAGTTTGTGTAACATCTTGCAAAGTTGGGTTCATGATGGATTCCGAAAACAAACTTCTCAATCTTATGCAAACGGTTTTGGAAGAATTGAAAGTGCTACGCCAAGAATTCAAGGCACAAAGAATGAAATCCGGGAGTTGAAGATTTCTCACAAAAGTTTTGAGAAGATCATGCTCCAAAATCTCTTGATCTGCTGAGGGCATTCAAGACAAGGTTGGTTCTCAAGCTTCTACTGTTACTACTCCTGCTTTGCATGAAGTGGTTGAAACTCTTGAGGTGAAAATGAAGTCCTATGCTGAAGCTTCCAAGTCTGCTCATATCTCTTTCTATCAAGAGCAAGAGATTGAAAAGGCTAATCAATTTGCTCGTATGAAGAATGTGAGGATTTCGGGTCTACCTGAATCTGAGAAGGAAGAGGTGAAGAGTGTGGTCACCAAGTTCTTGACTGAAACACTTGATGTTACTAATTCGGATTTGGCTCATGCTTCCAGTATTGGCAACAAAGGCGCACAACCTCGTGCCATTATTGTTAAGTTTGTGGATCAAGCTCAACGTGATATGACTTTAGCTAACAAGGCCATTCTCTAGGGACGGAGAATTTGGTTAGATCCAGATCTTACACCTCTTCAAGTTGAAGCAAGGAGGAAGTAGCTTGCAAAAGTCAAAGAAGCTCAAGATGCAGGTTTTGTAGCTTATCTACGTGATAGTCAAGCTATTATCACCAAGAGGAGGAGACAATCATCAACCTAGCAATCCAAGAGATTGAGTGTGTTGATGTGGAACATAAGAGTCCTATCTACAACTAAGGTTGTGAGTGCACATCCGATTTGGAAGATGGCGGACATCCTCAACATTGTTGAGACTTGGGAGCATGAAAGTAATGTTATTGGAGAGATACAAGGGTTTACTCTAGTGGGATCTACTTGGAATCATAGAAATCGACGAGCAGGAAGAGGCTTTGGAGGCATTGCTACTTTCATCAGATCTGAACTTCTTCCTATGATACATTTGGAAAGCCAAGATATTGGGAAACAATATCATTGGCTTCGTCTCGGATTGATTGGAGGATCTTGCAGTTATTTGGCAGTTTGTTACTTTGCACCATTATCCATGCAGATCTACTCCACAAGCACTTGCAATCGAAGTCAACCATTCCATCGGCTCATAAGAGATGTTCTCAAATATCAAGACAAAGGTGAAGTTTTTCTTGTTGGTGACTTCAATGCCCGCATACGTTCCGCTCAATTTACACAATTTGATAGTTCCTTGTCTTCTCACTCTTTTGAAGAAAGTAGAGATAGTTTGTGGTCTAGAGTCTCTTGTGATCCTTGTACAAATGATTTGACTGAGCATTTCTTGACTTTTGGAGCCACTTGTAATCTGAAAGTTCTCAATGGTGTTTCTTTCTTTCCCAACTCTCACTCCAATACATGTTTTTTCTCTACTGGTGTTAGCACTATAGATTATCTTTTGTACTCTGCCACTAATAGTTCATTTATCTCAGCGTTTGATATTCTAGAGCCTCAACCAGAATCAAATCATACACCTCTTTTATTTACTCTTTTGTTGTCAACGTCAATCCCTCTCCCTACATGTCACTATGTTTCTACTTCCCCAAGTTTTGTTTAGATGCTAGTAAGAAGCAACTTTATAGTGAACATTTCCAAGACCTCTTGACTTGTACTACTTGGAGCCTTGATCCCCATACATCTAGTTTGCAACTAACAGAGTTGCTCCAAAACTCTGCTTCTAAGTTCTTTTTGAGACATAAGACCAGGAGAGCTAGAGGTCTTCCTTGCAATGGATGGTTTGACTTTGATTGCAAGCAAGCGAGAGCAAGATCACTTGATAAATCCTTGGATCTTCACAATCGGTTGATTATGACAAGACTTTACAAAGACTTGGTGAAGTCCAAGAAACGAGCATTTTTGAGGCAGAAGCAAGAAAGCTTGACAAAGGAGCTCTTGGAGAATCCCAAATCCTTTTGGAGGCGGTTGGCAGTACGATCTTCTAAACCTACTCTTGATCCCAAGTCTTTGATTTCTTTTGCTGAAAAGCTTTATTTTTTTCCCAATGTTGCATCTATGCCACATTGTGAAGGAAATCCAGGCTTATTTTCAGAAATTGAAGTGATGACTCAACTCAGACAATTGGCAAATGGTAAATGTGAGGATTTGGATGGGCTTTCCATTGAACTTCTCAAGTGGGGAGGAGATGCTATTGGGCCTATATTCACGAAAGTGTTAGAGGATGCTGCTATTCATGGCTTTCCTTCATCTTGGTCTCTACGGAAGATTGTTCCTATTCACAAATCTGGGAGCAAGGCCTTGGTGACAAACTATCGCACTATCATGGTGGGTAGTATTTTTGCCAAGTTATTTGGCAAATTGGTGGATTCAAAGTTGAGCACATGGGCTGAATCTTGTCAGAAGAGAGCGCGGTTCCAAGCTAGTTTTTGTCCTACATTCAACACTATAGACCATATCTTGGTTGTACGTGTTCTATGGGAGAAATCCAAGGGTAATGGAAAAGCTTTGTTTTGTGCCTTCATTGATTTCAAGAAAGCTTTTGACATAGTACCTCGTGAGCTTTTATGGCAAAGATTGCAAACCATTGGAGTATCATCATATCTCTTAGCAGAGGTGGCTGCATTATACCACTCAGTTCGGGCCAAGATCAACACTTCTCAAACCGAAGAGATTATCAACAGCATTGAAGTCATTCAAGGTTGTACTCTCTCTCCCACTCTCTTTGGAGTTTTCATAGATGATATAGAAAGGTGGTTGGAGGATTGTGATAGCGAAGGTGTTAAACTTGGAGGCTTTGTCATCAAAGCTCTTTTGTATGCAGATGATGTCATAATACTAGCACGTGATGCCACTAGTTTACAGAAACACCTTGACACTTTGGCTAGCTTTTGTACTCAAAATCAGATGGAAGTCAATTTGGAGAAGTCCAAAGTCATTCTTGTGGACACTAGATCCAAGCTCTCTTTCTGTTACAAAGTATTAGAGTTGAAACAAGTGAAAAGTTACAAATATTTGGGCATTGATTTCTCATCTGATTATAGTTGGGCACTTTGTGTGCAAAAGAGGGTAGAAGCTGGTTTCAAAGCTCTATATTCATTGCTAAATAGATGTAGAGGAGCTCATCTAGTGTCTTGGAGTCTTAGGAAATTCTTATTCAGGAGCTTAGTGTTTCCCGTTATCTTATATGGAACACAAGTGTGGGGTCCTGGATGTAAGAAGATAGGTTGGCAGCGTTTGGAGAGGGTGCAAAAGATCTTCTTACAAGAAGAATTGGGTGTGAGGACCCAAACTTCTTATGCAATTCTTCTTGCGGAAACAGGTTGTCTAGCTCTTGAGGCTGAAGCTCTCTTTTTGACTATCACTTACGTCAAAAGAGTGAGATCTCTTGATGCTTCTCGACTTCCTCTTGAAGCTTTGCGTGCCACACGTCCCAAGGGTTGGTTTGCAGATGTGGTGACTTGGTCTTTGAGGTGGAATGTGACGAAACTCGATTGGAATTTGCAACCTATTGCCTTACGCGAGCGTATTAAGGAGGAATTTCTCAGCATTATGTGGAGCAGACGAGGCACCAAGATGCAGTTTTATCAACTTCATGTGAATCCTATGCTTGTTTATTGTGAGCAAGGATACTTACTTGCAGAGATATCTACTTCTTTACGTCATATTATTGCTAGACATAGAACATGATCTCATAGTCTTGGGATTGAAGAAGTGCGTTGGTTGAACATTGATAGAAGTGAACGTATTTGTAGGCTATGTGATGGAAGAAAAGTTGAGGATGAAGAGCATGTATTTCTTACTTGTACTAGGTATGTAGAGATTAGAGTGGCTCATAAAGTTGTTGTTGAGAATTTTTATTCTTTGCTTCAGCTTGAACCTTATGATTTAGGTTGTTACATTAGGGATGTTATTAGTTACCGTTCTAGTGCTTTGGACACTAGCTAGGGGGTTCTTTTGGTTCTCTCCTTGTTTGGAGTTGGTTCTTTGTATTGTGTTATTTAGCCTTTTGACCCTTTGGGTCCCACGGGCTTGATTGATTTACCATTTACCATTTACATACAGCAGGAACTTTGAAACGAAAGTTCCTGCTGCCGAGAACCTGACGATGTACGCCACTCGTTTTAACATTCCATAGTTATCCACAAAGGAGTAGTAGTTCTTACTTCTTTGAAGCTAAAGGTTACAAGACATTAGTGTGAATTATTCATCATATATTAAGACAGAGATGCATATTTCAATAAATAAATATGTTTATGAAGATATCAATTTTTTAATTATCTTACAAAATTGGTCTTGCGATTTAATATTCTTCCAAAAAAATATACTGGTTATAACACGATTGCTACTCTGTAGGTATTAAAATTCTCCTTGTCTGCGCATCATTGTGCGGATGATCTGGAAGGCACCGAGGACCAAGACTTGAAGCTCTCGATCATGATTACGGTGGGGTAAAATCTTAACAAGTAGCAGACAACAGAAGGTATGGTATTAAATGTTAAGTGAAATAGTCATTGGCTGCGAATAACAGCAGGCATGTTAACCTTTTTTATAATGGATATTGAACCAAAAGATTAAGATTCCATAATTGTGTGCACAGGATAAACATACGGAAAAAAATACTTCTCGTAGCTTCTGCAACAGCTTTGCAGATTAATACAGTAGTTATGTGCATGAAAAAAACCTCTCACAGAATGTGGTAAGTTCTTAATTTTTTTTGGGGCGCAATGTTACCTTAGGTAGATATTGAGAACGACCATCACAACTACTGAAGAAACAGAGTACTTCCAGAAGTCGCGGGTATCAGGGAATATATTCTTTCCTCCCTGCTAATGACAGACAGCCAGAGACGTGTGAAATCATAAAGACTTCTGTAGGAGCCAATGGGCTTGAAAGAACAGTGTTGTAAAAGTAATGACAATGTAATGCCCATGAACCGCACAGATATGTGTAAATGTGCAAAGTGGACGGTCACGAGAGTACAAACACAAAACCCCTGAAGTGCTGGTTTGGACATCAGGCGAGATTTTATTTATGAACGTTTCAAGTCGAAAATGTTTAATATAAATGAAGCAGAGCGAGGTTGCGTCGCTCGAATTACGCAGCGAACGAGTTCAGAATATGACACAAAATCCACAGAATCTACTGCACTTAAGTTGTACTAATTAAGTCTATGTTATATACCAGGCAGTACAATGTTTTTGTAGTATACAATGCAGTAGATCATCCACTGCCTTGGATGCGAGAGGACACTTGCCTCTTCGTCACTGTCTTCGTCAAAACACTATCACTCTACCTAAACTAAGGCATTAACAAAATTGGGATGCATACATAGTAGCAACTACCCACTTGGAGGTGCTTTGTACATTTGGAGTGAACGATGGCCGTCACCCACAATTCTCCACTGATGGTTTTCGATGGTGGCTGGATTGGGGTCACTCCAAATGATCTTGGGGTTTCGGTGAAGTGATCATGGCTGTGTACAATCGAAGGCGATCCTTCTCGGTCATGCCCAAAGACGTTCTCTGGGTCACTTCTTCCGGGGCCGGGTTATTGAGTCCCGTGTAGAGGAGGCCTGACTTCTCCCTCTCCTTCCTCTCGTCCCGCTGTTTCTTGAATCTCCTCCAAGCGAGCTGGACTGTGACAGCGGCCCACGTTCTCCAATTCGACGAATAATATCGAGCCGTGTTCTTCAACTTCTCGTTCGCGAATTTGTAGCGGAAGTGCTCGGTGATGTATCTCAGATCATCAGCTTCGAATCCGAATACCTCGCAGTTGCTCAGGGTTCTCAAAGTGCATGTCGACGGTGGGAACCTTTGGACCGGCGGCTTCTTGAAACACCACGACAGCAGTTCGTCACCACAGAAAGTGCCGGGCCCCAGTACGCAGCAGCTTGTATTCCCATTCTTCATACGATATTCACTTTGGATGAATCCTCGTACCACGAACATCATCCGTAACACAGGGTCACCGGCATTCACCACCTGCGAAACAGCCGATTCACCGGTTCATTGCGGAATTTTCCTTCCTTCGAACGAGCTCACGAAGCATAATCACTTCGCAACGAGCCCTGTTGTCCTGTCACTGACTTTATGCTGTCCAAGCGGCAGCTATGGTAATCATTGACAGAATCGAAGTGAAGACTCTCCATGTAAACTTTAAACACATTCAACTTTCGCGTAAGTGGGCAAAGGACTTACTGTTTCTCTCTTGACAAAGAGCATGGGCTTCAAACGTTCGCAAATTTGGTTCACTACGAGATCATCCATTTGATCGAAGAGCGGCACCTGCCATGCCCCACCCAAAAGTACATGCCAATGTTCAGTGTCATGCAGCGGAAGAAAGTAGAAATTTTTGCGTGATAAACACAAGCACTTGCAGGGTTGTCTTAAAAGTGACTGATTCAAGGCAGATATCAACTCAAGTTTGATTCAAAGTAGATTTCGTTTCCGTGACGGCCCCGATTAAACACATGTACACGTGACAGTAATTCTGCTCGGGTAGATTCGCTGAAAATGCGAAATCAGCAACTTTCCGGAGGTTGTCTACGATGTTATTTACGTGCGAAGTTTGCTGATCTTGACTTTTCCGATGGTTAGATTGAAAGTCTGCTGTAAAGAAAGGGAGGATTGTACCTGGCGAACTAGATCTACACAAAGGTGACGCTTAATGTCTCGTCGCAGCACTTCAGGGAGCTCCGAGACCATAGCTGCCTCGTCCACACCGCGAGTAGCAGCCCACTTTTGTCGTTCGAATTGCCTGACGCGTTGCCTGACTCGGGTAGGCAGCTGGCGCCGTCTCATCCACCATTCCAAATCTCTCATTTGTAACTGCATCGCTTCCTTCCTCGATGTGTACGAATGTAAAAATACCTGCATCAATGGATCACATGTCAGCGCAGGCGACAGACACCCGTGCCAAGGATTCAGATCTCATCAGAGCCGCTTCTATTGCTCGTAAGCAGCTTTCATAATCACTAAGACCACATGATCGCCGGATACTGACCTGAATGTTTCCGATGAGCATGGTGAATAACAAAAGTCCACATGTGACGACTAAAACGCAGAATATTGCTTCGACGAGGTGATTGCTGGGAGTAAGTGCGTTCCCGAATGAACTGCAAAAGTTCGCACACACATTCAAGGGTCAGACAATTGTCGGTGGATTGAAGGAGAGTCCAATCGAGCAGCTTGGGTTTGCAGATTCAGAAATTGAACTTGAAGAATTCTGCGCCACGGAGTACAGTGTGAACATTCACCTCAAAGTCATGATACCCCAAAACAGAGGAAGAATGATCTTTTGGAAACCGTTTGTATCTGTCACCAGCGGTACCACCCAATTGTATATACCCCATACCATGGATCCATCTTGACTGAAGCAAATGTCCACAACATTTGAACTTGCTCCCCATGCAAGAAATGCTGAATTGGTATACGGTTGCTTTCCCAGGAAAGAAACCGGCTTCGGACAACCCACATAATCGATGCTACAGCTGGGCGTGAGAGCACATTGTTTTTCCAGGCATTGCTCCATTCTTTCCAATCCCAGAGTATACCAGCAAGAACCGGCAACCTGTCGACACATTTTCAATCAGCAGCGCTAGTCAACGAACCACCTTTGTAAGACAAACACTTTTCGCCTTAGCATAACGACTGCAAATGCTTGGGATTACAAGCTCGGCTACAGCATTACACGCGTCGATCAAATTGCGGCACTTTCAGTTACAATCGACTTCAGCCACTCCGGCAGTTAAAACAATCAGTCAGAACCTGCTTGAACGAGATAGGGAGCGATTTCACTCACATGGGCAGCAACAATATAGCAGAACAGGTTGAGGGCAAATCCCCACCACGCGGTGCCAAACACATAACCTGTGACACGCTGCATGCGCTGAACGACCAAGAATAGGTGCAAGACCTTTGGTATGTACTGGAACAGAAATCCGGCTAACATGTACGGCATGATTGATGTAATCGCTCCTTGTTTGCTGATAATGCTTGGTACAATTATCCATATCATGACCTGTCAATCACACAGACAGACAAAGTTCAAGAGGATTGCTGAGGATTGCTAATCACAATCATCCATTACGCATAACCAAAGAAATTTGGTCGACAAACTAGCTCACAATACGAGTGACATGTTTTGTTTGCTGGCTTGAACTCGAGCAGTATTTTCGTTACTCACATTCCTCCTCAAGTGAAAAAGATCATCCCACAGAACATCAAAGCCAAGCAGGACGAGCACAGGCAGAGAGAAGATGTGTGTACCTGAGGTATGGGGAGAATCACGAACAGATCAAATATGAAGCCTTCGAATGCAAAGAGATAATGCATCGCAATATCACGAGCGTCCCATACGAGCTCGCCTCCACCGAGTACAAGTGACTGTTTCGACACGTACGCCAGCTTCAATTGTAACCATATGTGCCATAAGTACATAGCGTCCACTAGAGAACGAAGCACGGTGACTGCAGTCGCGAAGCCTTGATCGACGTGAAGGCATGCCAATTTGCTGTTGATTGTAATTGTATAAAGGAATAATGGATCTATAAACATACCTAAGGAACTGGTCAGAAGAAATATGCGGTTAATTCTCTTAATGCTTTTGCTTTGAGGGTCCAGGACGTTGCCAAAAAGCCATCTGTTTTGGATTTTCTGAGTTTCTCCTTTCGCTACTTCGTGCATCGAGAACGGGCCATTAAACTGCGAATGGCTGAGCTCGCCACTGTAAGAAGTAGACTCTTCGTCCGAGTAGTTGTAGTAGTCTCTGCTTTTGGTCCTCTTCGGCTGAAGTTTGCTCCACATGGAAAACCCCGAAGAGTAGCTTCGAGTCCCACCAGCTTGCGTATGTTTCTTGCCTTTCAACCCCATCTTCATGATTGTCCTGCCAATGATGATCCAAAGAGAATCCGTCAGCGAAATGCACGGCTGGAAAAATCCTTCGATGGAGAATGATTTCAGGCATTTTCAATTCCCTTGGCAGGAATCTTCATATCGGAAAGCTCGAACGACTCGAAAGCAGCGCACAGAAGATCTCTGCTGTAAGTCGAATGCGCATGGAATCGGCCGTACGTGTCGTCCGACGACGACGCATGTACAGCAACGATGAAACATACTCACCACGTACTGCCGGGCAGAAGTGGCATCCGCAACAATGCACGGAGCTTGCTACACAAACGCATCATAACGGCAATCCTTCGCCGGCGAGGAAAACCCGAGAATCGTTTCGACGGACAGAGGTACATGCGATTTCAGTCATGCACGACACGAAAACTTTGATATGGGCATCAATCGAGAGAATTAATGCCCTGCGAGGTCTCGAATGGAGCAATTTATTACGTGCCGTTTGCGTACCGGACCACGCGTTGCGTCTGTACGTCGAGACGGAAGGCACGAAAGCGTTCACGACAGCATACATTGGCTTTCACCGACGCAGAAATGTGAGACAGAATTGAGGTGACAATGTTGCACCATTCATATAATGTACGCGCGCTGCACGAAGAGAAGAAGAGCTCGAAAGCATTACCTGTACAAGCACGTTCAATTGGGCGAGTGATGAGCGCGAACGACGTTCCTGGTGCGTCTTGAAAAAGCAAATTTCATCCGGAAAAAGTCGAAGACTTAATTTGAGACCAAGCTGAGGCCCCATGCAGCATTCTCCTCCCCGGGTCCAATTCTAAGTCCTCATGAATCGCAATGAGGATCCCAACAAGAAGACCGGCCTCCGATAGACGATTCTCGATGGCACTGAGCTGGGACTCGCAGCAACCGAAGGAGGTTCACGCCGAAGTCGTCAATGAGGCCCTTCTAGCACCAACATGCACCATACGACGTGAGCACAGGTCCAATTCGATCACCTGCGGCTCCGGACTCGCGAGCTTCTCCGGATCAGGAAGTGCGCACCAGCTCTCCACCGACCCAGCCCCAGCCCCAGCTGCACAAAGTCCGAAGTACCCCAGCTCCGTTATGAGGATATGAGGATGAGGATGGTGATCGCCGAGCGAAGCAGGCTTCTCGTGTGACAGTGATCTTCTTCCGTCCTCCCTCAAATGCCTTCCAGGGCAATTCTCCCCGCGACGAGGCTCGAGGCAGGACCGACGGGGAGCCTGCGAATTAGCAGCAGCAGCGACGGGCCTCCCTGCGTCCCTCCGCCCCCGGCTGTCCCCTCTCGAGTGCCAGCCTCCGCTGGGCCACGGGCCACTCCGCTAGCTCGATGGATCGACCGAAAGGCAGAACGAGCGAGCGAAGGAAGACGGAGGATGATGATGAGGAGGAGGAGGAGGAGGAGGAGGAGGAAAAGTCAGAGCACCTCGACGCGACCACAGAAGTAGAAAATCAAATGCTGGCGGGTCAGGACGGCCGCAGACTCGATGTGAGCTCGGATCTGCCTCTCTCTGGCCGCCCTCTCTCTCTCTCTCTCTCTCCCGGCGACCTCCCCCGTTCTCGATTTCTTCGACGATCTCGCCCTCGCCCTCGCCCTCGCCCTGCGTGGCCTGCCTGCCTGCCGCCCTCTCCCTCTGCCAGATTCATATATGCTACAGCGCTGCGGTGCTTTTATTGCCTTTGCCATCGCGGCTGCTATTGCGGGAGCCTGGCGGACCTCCTCCTGGACCCGCGTGACTGGTCGACCAGTTCAGCCCGCCTCCGGTAACTCTCTAGCCTCGCGAGCAGAGGTTGCAGACCAGTCGGCGACGGGGGACGGGGGAGGGGGGGGGGCGGGGGATGCGCTAGGAGAGGGGAGCGCCGAGGCTGGGCCCACCGCTGGCGGGGAGGCTGGGCCCGACCCGACGGGGGCGGAGGGAGGGGTGACAGACGCTGGGCTCGGGGGGAGAATCTTACGTATTATTAGTATTAATCATGCCTGATTACACGTAGTTTACTTGCCAGCTCGCTCCACAAATCAGAGTTAACGCCCTCATTCATTGGCCATTGCCGTTAGCACATACGCCGTACGTCGCTGCGGCCTCTCATTTAATGGGGCTTCTCTACAGCGATCCGCATGATTATTGGTCGCGCTGCGTCTCGCTGGTGCTCCTGCGGCTGCTGATGTTGTTGTTGTGGTTGTCGCCCGCTGCTGCTGCTGCTGCTACTGCGCGGTTCGATGGTCTCTTTTGCGTGTCAACCGTCGTCATGTCCCGATTTGTGCAGGCGCGATCGCCATGTCCCCGATCCCGTTGCTGTATTTATTGCTCGTTTTGTGACCAATGAAATGAGTCTTCTCGCGCGATGCCACAAGTGAAATGTACCGAATTTCATCATCACGGCATCCTACAGTCGATCCCTCACAAGTTTGGTAGGCAGCTGCCAGCAGTGGAGTCTTATTGTCGCTCCTCGGTGGGAAGACAAGGATCTAAATATGTGATTCTGTGTCCCCCCAGCTTGACCAGATCTTTCGGTCCAGTTCCGAGTCTGAACTATGCAGACGGCAGGCAGAGTCGGAGGTACTGCATCCTCCTGAATCCAGGCCCCAGCCTGCGTCGGAGCAGGAGCCGCAGAACGACGACTCGGTCAACATGTCAAACATTTGCAATAGTCCCGGAGTGTATTCAGCACTTCCTCCCGTCCCTTCCATTTGTACATACACTGTTTTCGATGGGTTCCTCGTGCTCGAATCAGTTCGCAAAAGGACGTCGGCCAGATGGGCACATCGGTTTACTTTCAACATTCAAAGGCTCAGAATTATTTGTACTTTCTTACTGTTTCTTGCGTTGTGATGTGTGCCATGGATGTATGATTTAGACTCTTACTTTCACGATTCCTTAACTTCCTGACTCGAATTCAATGGAATGGCAAATCAAGGGGAGCTTTGACTATGCATTGTGCGTGATCCATTGGAGAAAACTTTCGGAAGATCTCAACTGTTTGAAAATGGAAGCTCCAGTCGGCGGAACTGCAATAATTGAGTGTGTACAAGAGACAAACTAATAGTCTAATATTCATACGAGCTACATAGTACATGGGCATATTAAGTCCGTTACTTCCATACTACATCAATCTCGTATTACCATAAATATCTGCAAGGAATTGCTCACAGGCTATTCCTTGAATTGTTAATATCGTTGGGGAGCAAATTTGTTTCTTCAAGTATGAAAGGGAAAATAAAACATCCACAGACACAAAGTCTATACGGAAAAGTTTTTACACAATTTGGTCAAAATTTGATTCTTACCCAATTAGTGCACAACGCAAGATTGTGCGCTCGATGGCATGCAATCTAGTACAGATGTTATCTGAGTTACTTTTTTTCCTTCTTCCTGGAAACCTCCCTAGGTTGATTCAACTGTGTCGACATATTGTGATCGGTTTCGAGTTAGATCTTAAGGCTTCTTCTGGACCCAAGAAGTCCAAACAACAGGACTTGCAATTAGATTTATGAGGGCTGACCTGCTAAATGGAACTGAAAATATTTGATGATGCGAATAAGACATCAAAATTTTGTACCGCCCAAATAATGTACTTTCTTAGCATGGTGTTTAAGGGGATTTGTCAGCAACACATAGCAGATTGTGATTACGTCGAGCGAAGACTAACTGAAACCATGGCGTTGATCTTACTCATTTCTTCTTCTTTGACATGCAAATAAGTCTTACAAGCCATTTTTTCTTGGTTTCGTTTCTTGATCTACGTATGTTGAGCAGTCGGAATGTAACCTGTTGCCTGCAGGATCTACTGTAGGAACAAATGTTCGGTCTTCACTGAATGAATGAGAATACCTCCCCATAAGTTGCGCATACCTTTACGTATAAGAATTTGACTACTCTTCGCGGTCAACACAACATGATGGTACGCAGCGTCACGCTTGAATGGCGTGAATGGTGGTGCATTAAAAAAGGGTCGAAAATCGGTGCGGTTATAGGATTTAGACGTGCACTCTTTTCTCCGGAATCGACCTTACGAGAGGTGTCGAATTAAAGAAATGTATTTCAAATCTCGGTGTTTATGAGGCCGGCTGTACAATGCCATCAACATGAGAGACAACATAACGGTAGACCGAGAGTAACCGGTACCCATGATATAGGGTGTGATTTGAACTGAAACTATGGTCAGATTTCACTAGGACAAGGGAGGAAGCGAGAGACTTAAATGGCACAACACTCACATGCGGGCAACAGAGAAACAAGAGAGCTTCCGCGAAGGTGCCGAGAGAATTGGATAAGCAGACAAGTAACTAACATGTCCGGGAAAAGATCAGACCTGGCATTGTTCTCTGTGGGGCTCTTTTGTTGGTGTTCGGTCGTTATGACATGGGATCGTGCCGCCTGAACCATCTGCAAATCATTCCTTTCGATGTTCCAACAACAAAAGATCACTCGAAGGAAGCTCGAAGGCAGCTTCCTCCTCCTTCCCAAAGTCCTCGCGAAGCTCACACGAAGCTTCCCTCTCCTTCCCCTCAATCCCTGTCCGAACACGACCACTGTACATGGGGAAAATCCCTCTTTTCATCAACATGCTGTGATCTTTTTGTCTGTTCTCCAGATTTCCTCTCCCTTCTGCGGACATTCCCTCCATCTATTGGTCGAAGTGATACGCACTTATTCACTTTCTCTCCCTTGCTTAGCCATTGTTTTCGACAGTTAGTCTACGTACCGTAACATATTTCGTCTGTCTCTGTCCCTTGTGAGAAGCAAGCTCTACTACCTCTCAGTCAATGAAGTCGATTGAAGGAATGCCTATATCGAAGGTCGAAGTGAACCAACCTGATTCAGAGATTCCGAGTAAGGTTTGAAATATAATTATCTTCTCTCAAGGGGCGCCATATAATATATCGAAAAGGATAGGGTTCCTCCTCCTATCACAGGGTTGTGGTGAAGAAACCTTGTTTAGAGATTCCGAGCGAGTTTTGAAGTTAAAATTATCCTCTCAGGGGCACCGAATAATATATCTAAGAGGATGGGGTTCGCCCCTTACTTTGATTCTTGCCATCCTTTCCCATCCATGGATGAAACCGAAAGGGTAACGTGGGGCTAGCCCAGGTTTGAAGGAGTAGAACCGTTAATATATTTGTGTATGCATTTTTGGATATACCTCCAAATTAGTAGGCATGGGTCGCACGTCTTTTCCCATGTCTGTCTGTTCCAGTCGGTGGATTCCGCACTCTTTCACCAGCGTCTTGTTCATCATTATGAACGAGTTTGTTGCAGACATTCTCGATTTGGGTCTGCGTGAGCTACAGCAGGTCCTCATACTGTACTGTGCGTCTACCTATGACCAAGGCCATTGACGAGGACGGACGTACGGGACGGATGAAATATTGTTACTGATTTCAAAGTGCACCAATCAGAAAGGAGATCTTGTATCTTCCGCCTACAGCTCTGCTGCACGGAGTCAAAAGATGTACAGTTAAGCTCTTGCTGTCATGTTCAGCACTCAGCATTTCTATATGAGACCTCGTCTTAAACCCTTTGTTAGTCAGAGTACAAGTTGGTTCTTTTCACATGCCTTCTCATCACTTTGGAATGATTAAATGGAGCTCGTAAGAAAATTAATATTTTTATGTGACGTAACTTGGATTAACAAATTATTTGTAGACCGACTTGGTTTGTGTTTCATCAGGCGAAGAGCACGATGGCTTAGATATGATGATCACGAAATGAATTAGACGGAGTGAGAGAGGATGCCAGAAGTAATACATGAATTTATCTGGTCAGTTGTGGTGACCAGAGTAATACTGGAATTGAGTGCCATCAAAACAAGACGTCTTCGGTGTTCGCTTGAGATACTAGAAGTAAACAACACTTTTTATATTTACCACCGCGAGAGTTCAGGAAGTCCTTCACTTTAGTGTGAAGTTTTGGAACTGTCAGCAGTAGTCTTGGGCGGGTAGAAGAGCGATCTCCCAATATGTGGTCTGTGGTTCTTTCTTTCGATTGCCAAAGTATGCACTGAACCAATAGCTTATCGTCCGGATCTGAATTTAGCAGAGAAATGTAGGGTAGGGCGATCGAATGGCGAAAAAAAGATAAACTAGAGTTGTAGGGTCAGAGGTAATAGATCTGAAGAAGCTGCGTCAAACTTCTTTTTTACATGTTGGTAAGTGTTTGTTGATGCGTTAGAAGGAAAAGCGATAGTAATGTGATTGTGTAGGTGACTTTATGATAAGATGACTTGTTTGTCAAAGTATCCGCGGTGACATTACCCAGGGATGCTTTCATAGCCTTTAATCCAATGAGGTAAGGAGCAAGAGTTCGATAAGTGCATTGTGGCTGTAAGAGATGAAGTGACTAGGACATGTCAAAACTAGTAACAGGAGGTAGATCTAGCCCCCAATTACCTCAAACGTTGAAAGTGAGTGGGTTTTCCAACATGTATCACTTTTGATTCAGACGATGTGGTTCTTTCTAAGAAAGCAATGGCAAAGCAATTATCCTTATTCCTCCAATTTCCTCCAATTTCCAGTCTTATACAATGTTATTTTGCGTTTTGTTTGGTGCTTTATCCTTGCTCTTGTGCGGTAGAGCTTTGGTCACGTCTCCTCTTTCGAACACACTCGAACACTCATTTTGTTGTCAGTCCCTTTTACTGCGAGCAACAAGTGAAAGATGCTAATCCTATATAAGGACTTGGGTAGCCGAACAGAACTAGAAGTGGCCAGAATTCGACAAAGTAATGCCGCTGAGCAATATCTATCGATTTATCTCCCACAGCTGCATCCGAAGAGATTGCATCAAGTGAAGGAGAATACTTCTTTCAAAGCATAAAATCATAACTATCATAATTTGGGGTAGAGTTCGTTTCACAACCATCCAAGTGGAAACTACAAGATTCTCATATTGATAGTATTTAAGTTTCGAATAAATCTAACCATATAGATCAAAGTAGGTTTATTGGAACGATACCGTCGGGTAACTCCATCAAATACATCATCCGAGCTCTAAATAAGCCAAAAGACGATTCTCTAACACATGACGGCAATGAAAGCGAAAGAATAGAGAGAAAGCAGACGAGTTTTTTACCTTAGAGATTAAAACATTATTTAAAGAACTTTCATTTACAGCTATTCGAACTTGTTTAAGAAAAGTATTTTCACGCGAGGTGAAAGTACTTACTTCTTGCAAGAACTTACGTCATCTGTAAAATGCAGACATCGTACGATATTCACATCTTCCAGGTCAGAGTGCCCACACAGTTGCATCGTATGCCAAAAGCAAAGAATGAGATCAAACGAGGAGAACCACTCATTTCTCCAGTCTACAAAATCTCCATTGATATGGAAGAAGAAACAGCGTACAATTCCTCATGTTTGGAGCTATTCGCCTTCCATGCATCACTATTTCCCAACTCCAGGCTTTGCCATTGAGTAGTCTACTCAACAGCCGATCTTTCCAGACGAGGACCATGATTATAGATAGATTCTATCCAGATTCTATAATGTGGATTTAGAACCGAAATATCAAGGACTTCAGAGCCAACACGTGTCAGAGGTCTTCTTGTACAAAGTGTCCTTGTTACATGGTTCATTCCCTCGCTCTATCTTGTCCCGAAGAATATGATAAGAAATTTGGAGGATTTGAAGTCATCACGACTCGATCGATGTGATGACTACAGATCCGCCTCCTTGTCCAAAGGGGGTAATCTGCAGTAGTTCGCAAATAACAAATGTGCGCAAACATTTATTCGGCTGCTTTTCGCTTCTATCCAATGAAAAGAAAGAATGACTCGTAGCGCCACTAGACACACGCCTGGAATGCAATTTGGACATGTGGCACTTTTTTAAAGGAACCATTGAGGCTCTTTAGCAAGGGATGCTGACTGCAAAAGAAAGTGTCATGTATGATGCTCGAAGGGACAAAACCATGACCTCCATGACCTTAAATCGATGGATTCCGATACTCATATGTGGCATCGGTGAAGCAATCAAGGGCAGCCGTTGGATCAACTTCGAGCATGTGACAGCACAGCTGTATGTTGTTGATTCCGTATATCCACTAAAAGGTTCGACCATGACGTGCTCCTTTGAACTAGAGCTCATTCTGCTTCCCACTGAAGTAAGCTAAAATAATAACAAGCTGATGAAACAACTGGGGGAAGTGTAATCTATCACATTGACAAAGTTTCAAACCTCATTGTAACGCCCAAAAGGAAATTAATTTATGAACATGGCATACAGTTCTCTCGCTTTGAAACAACATTTCAGGTTAATGCGCACCTCAATTCCCAAATATAATGGTGGAGTGCCGGCTTTCAGACTTGTGGAAGGGGTTAAGGCCTGGTTCTCACGATTAGAATCTTCAATGCTACAAGTTGCTCCTTACAGCTGAAGCCATTTGGTTGCGTCAGAGTATCATGTGAAACTTGTATTCTAGGTGCCAATGGACTTTGACTTTTTGCACATAATCATATGATTGAGCCTAGATTCGCTAAGTTACGTTATGTTTAGTTTAACTTTTTTAGTTTAATGTCATTGTGGGGCTCCATGATAAGTCTGTAAACATGGCCGTCAATCCGCCTTCAATTGCATAATAAGTGACACTCATTTGTAACTTTGGTGTCTGCGTAACGGACACCTAGTGTATAGTAAATAAACTTTTAATATATGAGACTATGTAAGACATTAAATAAGTCTCCGTCGAAGGGACAAATTTTACGTTCATTTTCCTATAATGATTTGGGGAGGGGGGACTCTTGGACAAGCGCGGTGCAGTGATATAATTTTTTTTGTAAATTTCAAATCATACGTATCAAATGATCGCACCGTGAAGATTTAGCCGTATAAAGAACTCCCGTCGCACGTGAAGAGTTATATCCAAGTCTCATATACAGTAACGAGTTTTCTGCTGATATGCCTGAAACGACCGTAAGTTATGAAAATCCACATGTTTCAATACAGTAGTTCAACTGCTAAAAACATGCGCAATATATCACACAAAATTTATGAGCGCTTATCTATGTAGATAATGTTTCAACTAACGTTACAGATGTAAATGTTCCAATCCAAAATAATAAACTAATCACTTAGTGTTAAACTGCTTGTGACGAAGAATCTATATTTTGATCACATTCGTTTTCAATACTAGTTTAAATTTAAGGATAATTTTGTACGGTATTTTTATATCATGTACGTTCAACTCTCTTTATATAAAATATCCCATTATCAACACGAATTTTTTAAATTCTTTGCACTAACCACGTTTAATATCTGATAAAGTGAGAAGAAATATTTCCTGGAACCTTCCCAGAAATTAAAAAAATTTAAACGAAAATTTTAAAATATCTGTAAATTGAGTCTTGATTCATCATGATGTAAATAAAACTTCTAACAAAACCAACTTTGGTGATATCAGACATCGTTATATTCTCATGGTGCTAATAACACAAACATTGTGTCTCAAACCTTGTGTAGTTTTTTTAATTATGCATTGAGGGGTTAATCCATGTATGTCTCACATTACATTATGTCAGCCGAATATCGACCTTTAGCTAGATTCTTGTCATATGACTCATCTTCATCAGGAAAACTCAAACTTCTCTTCAATTTGGTCAAAAATATTCTCCTCTTTGATATTAATATATTAGTATATTTTCATGTAATAGATACCTTCAATATGTATCATCCAACTCTTTTTGCAATCGAGTGATCTTTTCATGAACATTGATCATCACATATAGCCCAAACCACATGTCTAAGAAAGAGTCTTGAAAATCGATGTTTGTTACATAGACAATTTCCTGATTAGCATTTTCAACCTTATTTAATTTTCTGTGTATAGGATGTCTCTCTAATTCTAGCAGCCGCCAATTTGAAAGCCTTGATCTACTCTCCAACTTTTAGACGTACATCTACAGAAGAAATATCATGCTCAATGCATACCAAGTCGTTATATCAATGCTTTACACTACGGTCATAGTTGGCTTTTGAAATTGCATTTAATCTTCTGGAATTTGCAAATGAAAAAGTCATGGATTTATTTGTAAAGAATAATAAGGATAAATTGTGTAATCTCAGTACTCAGAATTGAAATCTAGAACCTACGCAATGAATTATTTTTACACCTAGTGTTGATATTTTTGCCATGTATCCATGCCCTGTCTTTGCACATGTAGGCAATGTTTGACATCGGTCGGTCTTCAGCCGGACACTGCTGTTGTTCAATTACTCGATTGTTCCTACTTCTTTGCTGCAGCTTTCTCCCCATCACACATCATGAAGTATAAGATCTGATGAGGTGAGCAGGCTTATGGCTGAAGACTTGTCAAGAATGTCCAATAAAATTCTTCTGAGTCTTGAAGGTCAAGAAAAAGGTTTCTGAGCCTAAGGCAAATGGGCATGAAGCTCATCTTCGCCTCATCGTTCTTCCCTAGAGAGTGAGTGGTCTTTCTATGAGTCCAAGATGCTAAACGGACTTTTGAAGATCTCAAATCTCATCTCCACCTTCCATCTCGTCCAGCCCAAGAGTCTCTTGAAAATCGGTGCACCAATATTGATCCGGAATACACTCTCTCCAAATTAAGCTGCATTTCTACCTAGACTTGAAGGGTTATTGTACTCCTGAAAAATCAAGTTCCAGGTTAAGACAACTTTTGAAGATGGAGACATCTGCAAATCGAAAGTCATATGCAAATCAAGAATATAAGAAACTTATAATAGAGGTTTTTGCAAAGGCTTGATGCCTTCGCATCGTTTTAACCATACGAAACCATCAGGCCTACACGAAAGATAAAGGAACGTATCCAGGGCCTAGGCCCTGCTCTTTTAGTAAAACCATGGTACATATCGGGCACCAAATAATTTATGAAGTCATCATCTAATCACAAAAGGAACTTCACTCTCTGTGTGGTATGGAATGTGCTGCGATAGATGAGTGCCAAGGGAGAAAGTTGGTGCTTTTTCACATGGTACGAAGCGGACCGACGTGGTCACATGGGTCAAAAAGTGGAACTGTACCACGCCGTAGATGGATCCTGTACTGAACTGTCCTTCTCTTTTGCGAATGAGTTCAAGCTTTTGAGAAAAGGGAATTTCAGAAGGCTACGAGAAAACAACTGTCATGCACCCCAATACGCAAGCAAACATGAAACAACAAAAAAGCTCTCCTCTCGGGGCCTCGCAGCCACGCCTTTCGAACATAATATCGAACCATGGTCGAGGTCGCGGCGTCCGTCGCTGGTTTACGGTGTAGGCGAGCTGATGGGGCACTGGCCAAAGGTTAAAGGAGGTGCTGACTGACAGCATGATGACAATGGCACAGGAGGAAGAGTGAAGGGGAGGAAAGGAAGGAGCCTGGAAGGTTCATCTCTTATTGCAAGTCCACGAGAAGCACGCACGCAACTTCCGATTGACTTGGTTGGCGCCTACTGAGCCCCAGCCTAGGCCCAGAAGCGACAGATGGGCGGGTCAGATGATCAGAATCACCAGATGAATCCACTGCAGACTGCGATCGGGACTGGTAGCACGGCATAAATGCGCAAGGACGAACCAGGTACATGTACTGCCTGCTCCCTTCCCCTTCCCTCCCCTCTGCAATCCCCAAGGGAGTACCGGAGCTCTCTCGGTGGAACCGTGGTACAATGGTACCCACCGCCTTTCTCTCTTTCCTTCCTTGTTTGTTTGTTTGCTTGTCTTTCTGTCTGTCTGAGTGTCTTTCTCTGCGCCTCTGGCGACCCTTTTTGCATTCTCTGTCTGCTCTTTCGTTGGGTGGCTATGGCAGATTTTCGCAGGCCGATTCTTGTTCCGAGTTCAGACTAGCTGCCGATAGAGACTCACACTCACACGCTCTCGATACTTTTTCTAGACTGCTGCTGGGAGACGTAGCTTGGCTTGAAATATCGTCTCCGACTCTTGGAGTTGCAATCGGGTGTTGTTTATTAGTGAGAGCTTTTGAAGTGATTACTTTTGACCGGTCTCGGATTTCCTTGATCCCGGGGATGTTGCAGCCCTTGTATGGGCATTTATTCTGTTTGGAATTTAATATGGTGTCACAGCCGTGCATTTACTGAGTGGGAAAAGCCTGCCAGCTTCAAATGATCATTCATTCTTTTCAGTAACCCATCATTCATTCGGTTAAGGAATTTCACGAGACACCAGAAGAATATGTTTTGACGGAATCCTGTAAGCTTGAGAAGCACGCTAGGCAGTGGTGTCAAAGTCCATGTGGGATCCTATGGATGCCAAAGAAGCTGTGTGACACTGTCCTGACTGAATACCGGTGGGGTCTTCCCTGACGAGCCAAGCTTGGAAATATGGAATCATAAGATTTTCTCATGTCGCCCTCTGGTGTCACTTTGATCCAGTTCTGGACCTCAGCTCTTCATCTTTCGTGAGCAGCTGCTTCTCTGCTTGTAAGAGGCGAGTTTCTGTAGGTCTTGCTAGATTGAGCCCATTTTCAAAGATGCTTCTCGAAATTCAATAATACGACTGGATAGCTGGGGTGAAACGAGTTCTCACCTACTCAGGTCCTGTACCCATCCTCAGGACATTTGATTACCATGTCCCCGCATCAGAGGAGAATTGCCACTCGAGCGTATCCAGTAGTTAAGGAAAACATAAATTCTGGCGAATGTTAGTGTACCCATGCGGAGCATAAATATTACGCCAGTGGACGTGAGGCACGGTCGTCAGCTTTGCTCTCCTCAAGTATAGACCTCACCAAATATCTTCTCAAATTTCCCCCAGATCAGATGCCGAGCAGCGTCTGGATAAACCGGAATAGATGCCAATTGAAAAAGGACGAACAGTGTTCGGCAATGCAATCTGGGATCTAGCCTTCAAAATCTGTCTCCGCACGGCAGTACTTTGCATGAGCTCCAGCTACCAACTGGAAAGAAGAGGGGAAAGAAAAGCGAGGACGCAATATCTTCCAACACAGGCGGCCTGCATGAGACTCATCCTGACTGAATCAAAGAAAGCTCACTTCACTACATCGGAATACACAAAGTAGTTCCACAAGTAAATATCGGATCCACACCTGAATCTAACGTTGTAACACTCGGAGCGTAAAGAGATGGATGGATCGAGGTGTGATGTCGTAGCAAAAGTTCACAAAGTTGAGTGTTTTATGAACATCCCGTGTGGCGACAATCTTCGTGGAACCAATCCATACACCAGACGATTTCCTGGACTGGTACCTATACTACAACACCAAAGGTCGGACGTTATCGTCGCGCAGGAGGTACACTTTATTGTACAACTCTGGCGGCCTTGCTTTAATTTACGGTAGTCCTGGACACGAAACAGAGGACCTCATGTGAGCAACAGATGACTGTCTATTGGCGTGCCATATTCGATACCTCCTGACAGAGATTGAAGGTGCAACTTAGGATAAAATAGGCCTTGAGTAAAAAAATGCGCATTTGCGTTTTAGCACATGCGGAGTTGGGACGTCCTCAAGTTGAAATCAGTTTGTCAGGATCGGCTCAAAGCACATGTCATGGTGATATTCTGAATGAGCTGTCATATTCGCGCATACTCCGTCATCGACAGATAAAGAGCCTCGAATCTCCTCGTAAGTCTTGCGTTCTGAACAGGTGCAGACGATCTTCTTCACCGGGTATTGCGATTTCATCTTCCCATCGAGAATCATTGAGTCTGACAGTAAATTTACTCAGATCTTCATGGAAAGGGACGAATGAAGAAGGGCTCGTGTTATCTCCATGTTTGAGCTGCAGCTCTGGCCGAGCGAGCTTTCGGGCTTAGTAAATGAGATTCAGGACATGTTCGCTTCCTGAGTACGTTTGAAGAAGGCAGGAGTTCGAATGATGGCCAGAGGACGATGTATAGGCGAACAATCTAGCGTTGCAGTTTTCCATCAAGTCATTAACTATTATCAAGCAAGGTCCCTGTTGGTGTTTGGTTTTTTTGGTTTGATAACTCCTTATTATATGTATTAGACACATCACTGATAAGGTCACGAATAATTTTCAAGCTTGCTCCTTCACTGAGAGAATTTCCGATAATATGCTTTACATTTACGTTTTCTATCTCTGTGAAAGTACCTCGTTATCATCTCACTACATAAGTCATCTCCAAAGATTCGATACTTGAGTGAAAGAATGACACTACAGCCCCTGCTATTTCATGTACAAATATCCTGGCTTTTGCTTTTACTATACTAATTTATGATGCAGTCCTTACAAAATTTCATGGGATTCAACTTTACACACATGAGTAAAGTTTTGAGTGCACAATGTGAGAACATTTTTCATGACCTTATAAGTGATGTATCCAATACATAAGAGTATAAACATTCCAATGATGTTGTGTGTGTATATGTATGCATGCATGCATGATAGATATATTTAAGATGTGAAGATTGATCATAAATGTTGTTGAATGTTAAGATTATAACAGAACTACTATTTGAAGTACATCTTATATTTGTATCAAATTTTTTTACAACACAAACATATTTAAAGTTTCAAGTGTATTTCAAATTCTTCTAAATGCATCCTTCATATATATTTACATAAATGACTAGAACACTTAAATACATTATCTAGTCAAGTTTTTTCTAACAACCGATTATTCATCTTTCAATTTATTCCACAAAATCAATTGTCAACTCTTCACCCAAAAATGTTCATTGAGTATAACACCATGTTCATGTTTTTTATAAGATTTAAATTACACATTTAAGTTATTTTGTTGTTCAAAAGAGAAAAAACACATCCAAAGCAAAATAGCTATGTCAAGTTTCCAAGCATCAAATATTCCTATTAATTTAAACGTAATATTTTATGTACTAATACCAATCATGTTTACTTGTATTTATCTCATTATGAAGCATCTATATACAAGATAGAGTTTTATTGGATTTGAATAGATTTTATTCATCGCTTTCATCATATGATGAGAGTCGTTCTACAAACGAATATCTTCATTGAAGTGAAAATAAGATATCAAAGATTTCATAATCTTCATCATTTCTACAACTATTTATTTACATATAAATCTTAAAGAAGTAATTAAAATTTGAATGTTCATCTTCTAATCAATAAATCTTATTATTATCTCCAATAATTTTATTTTAATATATGGATTGAATTTTCATACATTTTGTGTTGACCGATGTCTGAGTAAACTATTTAGTCATTGGACGTTTGGCTACTGTATTTAATCTTATAAAGAGAGAGAAAAGATTTGCAGACATGTCCTCATCAGTATAAGTGAAATTCTTTTGACTTAATATCGTTGTTAAAAATCTTCCAATAAAATGTTTATTCAAGTTGGGTATGAAGTAAAAAATTTCTGTCAAACAGCACATTGCCAAAACTCCATGTATTCCAAGTAGAAAAGTATTTAAACATCAAAGAACATCAAGTATTCAAGAGCTAATAATTTAATTGTGTAACAATCGATGTCCGAGACTTATTGTGATAATAGCTTCATTCAAAGCAATTTATGGCATATATGCTTGTGAGGACTTCAAATTATATGGGATACATGTGATTTCAATTTTTGTGAAAAAAAAGATGAAATTAAGAAGGAAAAAGAAACAAAAATCGGCATTTTTTTTTTCCAAATTTTTAATTTAAAAAAAATACAATTAGTTACAAATTATCTCCAGCACAAGAGAGCAAGAAATAAGTTCACTCAAAGACAAAGTCAAAAGATGAAAGATTCTAGAATAGTTCATTACTTCTTTTATAAATCATTCCAAGAGGTGCCAGGAAAAATACCTAGGAAACACACATTCCTTATCTAATGAAAAAAAGAAGGTTTACTTGTTGCTCTTTGCTAACAAGCTTATTCTTAACTTAAAAAATATAAGTATGAGTTTTGCAACAACTATAATTGATTTATTGCAAATCAATTCAATTTCTGTTTTTAATAATCTCTACATTAGTTCAAACTAAATAAAGAATTACAATTTTTTTTCTTTTACAATACAATATCTTGATTTCACATACATCTAAAAACCTATATAAGATGCATTTAATTTTATCAAATTAAACATGAAAATATTTTTCTTGTAGTGCATAATCTAAACATATATGAAAAATTAAAATATTTCATTTGTAGAAATATAAGCTTTAAGTGCATTTCATACATAATTATTTTGCATATTTGATTATTATGATTTTCAAAATTTGAATTTTTTGAAAATTTTAAGAAATCTAATCTGACTAAAATATATTCTCCTTCATGTTTGATACTCAGCATGAAATTTATCCTAATTATGATTTTTCTTCAACTTTTATGATCGATATTTAATTTTTTTAACACAATATAATTAATTTTTTCAGCTGAAATGAAATTTTTAATCATGAAAATAAATTTCAAAATATATTCACATAAATCTATTTTTTGATTAATTAAAAATATTTTTTATCAAAAAATATTTTTGCAATATTATTATATTGAAAAATATGAAATTAAATATTCATGTGGACATATTAATTGATTGAATATTATCATATATTTTTTTTGTAAATATATTTGGTGAAATTTTAATAATAAAAAATTTTCTATATGAAAATGAAAATTTTGAAGATTATTATTATTAATATATGAAAATAATTTCAAACATGGTGATTGAACTAGTTTTTATATCGATTTATACCATAATGTTTAAAATTAAAAGAGTGTTTCTAAGTGTTAACGTTGAAACCTTAATGTTTGTACAAGACTTTGCAGCTTTGATATCATTTTTTGCCTAACATGAATCTTTTCATATTCCTCATAAGCTTTCTGAAAAATCAGATCATCAAGAATCAATAGGAAAAGTTAAAGTATTGAAATGATTTTGAACACTTTTTATTAAAATGAAGAACTATTTGTCTAACAATTTATGTTATGTACTATATATCACTTATACAAAGAATGATCTGAATAGATATAATTTAAAAATAAAAGATTACATTTTAACAGCTGGACATTTTTCAATTTGATCACTTTCAATGTATTTTTGTTTCTCATCCATTTCAAATTTTATAACAAATCACCATCTCGTTTTGTGAAAAATGAAAAACTATTAGTAATTGTATGTAATGATTCTTCATGTAATATATGTATATCATATATTTACAATTATGTATTCAATTAAAAGGAAAAAAAGGGAAGGAAGATTTTTTTTATTATAAGAAAATTTTACATATGATGCAAACACACATCTGAGATTTTTTTGATTTTTTTCATGTTTATAAATCTAGTTCATCGTTAAGAAATAGTTAGTATGTTTAGATATAATAAGAATAATCAGAGCTTCATGACTTAGGGTTTTAATGAAGCATTTTTGTATAAATCTATTCAAATCATTCAGTCTACGTCTCTATGTCATTGGACAACAATTAATATCATAGCATTGTTACGTTCCTAGGTGCTGCTGCAGCTTCCTAAATATATTGTAAATGCAACAAAAAAAAATCATTACTTCATGGTAATGCGATGAATTAATACATCTGTTTTTTTTTTCTAATATGATGAAATAAACATTGAAAAAAAATTATTATAGATTTTATGCAAATTTGTCTTTTGTAAAATTGGACCAAAAGAAATTTGAACCAAAAAATAAAATTCTAATACTTTAGATATATATGAGAAATCTTTACCATTCTTTTAATTTACATTTAATAATTAATATTTATTTATGATTGCTATAAATTTCTGTTGTAAAGATATACAATTTTTTAGAACATTCTTTTCAATTGCTTATAAAAGTTTGGGATTTTATTACCTTATTAACATTCCAGTATTATATGTGCAACAAAATTCTTCAATAAATTCAAATATTTTTTTCCCTAGAATATTACAACATAAATTTCTAATATTTCATGGATTCAAACATATTACTATTTCTTGATATTTTATCATGAATATATTAAACATCTGATTGAATCTCATTAGATTTTAAATTATTTTATTTTTAAGCCTTTTAATGCGTATCAATTTTGTAACTAACTACACTAATTTTATGATTACATTTTAATGACAACATAACGTACTATGTAGTTTTGCAAACGTTTAATCAACCTCTAGAAGAAAATCTATCTAATGTTTTCAATTATGTCTTTGAACTGAATACTTCTCAAGTTTAATTATCACATGTATAAGTGCTATCATGAAGGAATGTTGATCATAAATATCATGATTTGTACTTCAATTAGTTTTAACATCTTTTTCAGACATGGATGTTGTCTATGTTCCCTATGTAGTCTTTTTTAAATTTAGAGTAATACACATGATCAGGTTGGATTCGCAATCGCCTTAAGATTATTGTATGCTTACTTGATACTGGTGTTTAAGAATGAGACTATTTGTATATGTCCCCATACCATACTTCACAAGATAATGCTTTTGATCTTTTCAGATAGAGATTGTCTTAACGGTAATACCAAACTATTTTGCCCCCAAATAATGATTATTTTGTAAACTTTTGAGTCACTATTTTCAAAATTCAAAAAGGACAAAAAGGCTTTATTACAATTCAAAACAGGTCGCAAATGATGAAAAAATGCAGGAAAAATCTTACTCTAGGTCAATTGATTGCTGATTGTGAAGAAAAGACTAATAGATGGCGTTTTCATCGTGATTACTTCAGTATGCAGTCAACTCAAAGTGATCTTCACGACAAATATCCTGACCACATGCAGCAAAAGCCTTTGCAAACTCTGAACGCGTCGACATGTTGTCATTTACATCCTTGATTGCTTGTTCGAGCCACGATAGAACGTCTTTTTGATCAACTTTGTATTTCCACCAAGTTCAAGATCATACGATATATTTCATGACATGTATTGTTATTTGAAAGTTTGCTTTATTCGCTTGTTTGCAATCAAATGGCATATTTGAATCAAACATCTACATCTTGGAGTAATGCTTGTCAAAGTGATGTTCAATTCTGTAGCTTATTCCATGACTTGATCTAAAAAATGGCTTGATGCGCTATCCCATATCAATACAATCTTTTCATCTGGATAACACGAGTGCAATTATTCCAAATAAGTGCAACATACTTGTTTGTCCATCCAATGCTTTGGATGAAATGTAAATTTGCTAGGTCCGTTCCAAGAAACAAACCTTCGTGACAGCGTTCAATTAAGCTGGCCAATCATGATAATCATAGGAGCGATGATTTGTGATTGAAACATCTTACATGCCATCGTAACTGTGCAAACTTTCTTAGCATACTTTGCTCGGTTGGAACTGAGTCATTTGACATTCGTTGAGACAATCAAATGCGTTTCGTTCGGATCAAATTGAAGGAACATTTCGTCTGCATTGACAAAACGAGTCACACTATTAGTTTTTGTAATTGCACATATCAGCAAACATGCATCAATGCAAATTTGCAATCAATTGACACGACGATCTAGCAAATTGATTCCTTTCAAATAAAAAATCAATGTCTCATAAAAATCCTCGCCAACCATTTCAATAAATCTAGAGATACACTTCTTGAATGAATTTTCATCTTTTTCTCCCATTCCGTCTTATCATCAACAATCTCATGACCAAATTTAAATATCAGCAAATCATATGCGGCCGATTTGCTCAAAGATTTTTCCATTTCTCACTTCAACACCACCATCTCGACAATGAACTTTTCTTGCTCTGGATATTTGATCATACTACAAAACTGACAGTTTTTGTTGTTTTGAGAATATATGTGATGGATTCAAATAACTTAGCCAAATTGCGAATCTTTTAACGATTCCAACGTATACTGCCAACACATACCGATGGCTTGAAGTTGAGTTCCAAAATTCTGAATTCATCTACATCTAGCTTGAAACGTCCACATCTTTGTAGTTCTTTTCATAGTTGGCAAGCAGTGCAGGAAGTATATCACAGACTTTGAAAGAATCAACATACTTCATCCACTTACTGTAGTACGTCTTCCTTGTGATCTAGTTTTGAAAGGTCATTAGATAGATCGAGAACATAGAGCACGTCGGTTCCAGTTCCATATTTTCAAGCGACTTGTGGAAATAGAAAAAGACAGCTTTTGACATATGTTACCACGTCATTGTAGGATATAAGGAAGTTGTTTGATTTTCTCTAGCCTTTAAAGCTTCTCATCAAAGAACGGTGTAACTGCTCGCCTCATTGAAGATATCCTTCGGAACAGAACTTGTAACTGCTCGCCTCATTGACGATATCCTTCGGAACAGAACTTGAGTTTGCCATTGCTGAAGACTTGATAGTCTCTGGATGAAGTTTTGGAAAGAATTCACCACGAACCAATCGTGAAACGTCCTCAACATTCATTTGAGATTTTCTCGGATTCTCTTGAGCATCCACCCACTTTTGATTCTCACGATTTGACAACAAGAACCTCTTCATTTTCGGCATTTAAAGGTGATAACAAGTAAAGACAGCTACAAACGAAAGGTTTAGAACAAAAAAAAAGTTTCGCCGTATTGATATCATGGAGGTATGACGAGCAACAGGTTCTAGATGGATCGGGTAATTGCTTAAAAAAAAAATCTTCAAGAGTGATTTAAAAAAAAATTACTTTCACAGTAAATAGTGCATCACTCTATACAACGATTTTTTTGTTTAGCATTGAATTTGTGAAGTACGGTATTTATTTATTTACTTACTGACCTTGATATCGAGAATTAGAGTTTCCCTCTTGACTGTGAATTGTTCTGAATTGTAACAAGGCTTCAATAACAGGAACTTCGGGAATGAAGTGTCCACAAGAACTAGTCTAGTATCAAATTAAAAGTAAGAATGATTGTATTCAGTTAGTTTTCTTGATATGTGAAAACATGTTACAAGTATGCAGATTTAAGAAAAAAAATGTGATAAATATGCAGATTTTTGTGAACTGCTGAAGCATAGCAATCCAACAAGATGGCCGTATTTGTTCCACACTTTTAATATTTCGAGACGTTGACCACGAAAATGGTACACGCGTAGGAGCAGGCCCACATTTCACTTTATATGCTTACCGGTAAGTATTTTGTATATACATTTTCAGTTCAATAAGTCCTTCAGTACTTACAGACGTTCTCAATTCCGAATTAGACCAGAGAGTTTCAACATGAATTTGATGGCCCGGTTATGTGTTTTATACTACATATCTGTCGGCTAGTAACGCGTTTTGTAACGATGTGAATAATGGAGAGAGTAAGGATTGGAAAATGATTTGGTGTAACAAAGAAGTACAGTCCTCGCGTTATGCACACTTACAATGTTGACGTCATTGCTCCTCTTTCTTACTCCATTAAAATGTGGCTTCCCGTTTTAGCACCGTAACTGCCATGGTAGATAGAGCGTGGCGTAGTTCCTTCCATTCATACACATTCCAGTCATTCAAACTTCAGAAAATCGACTGTTAAGATAATTACAAACGCGTCTCATTCTAAAAGAAACTGCTTCTACTTCACAGTGATTTGCGAGCAAATCCCAATTTGATCCCAGATTCTTCTCTGGGAAACTATTCTCTTGAAACATACTGGCAAGGAGCTCGGATAGGCTGTATGAACAATCGCAAACGGAACTCCTCAAACTTAAAATGGCCATCTATCTTTAAAAAATGGATCTCTACCCTCAGAAGCCTATCGGACCACCATGTTCGTCCTTGGCTTCGAGATTAACCTATATCATGGTGGTTTTGGACACTATCTACCTATACATTGAGATCATGAAATCTCAGGTAAAGGCTTTGGAAGCTGCACTCCAACCATATGGGCAGGAACATCCCTCCCGCTCCGATGTTGAAACCGTTGATGTAACGTTTCAGCAATTTGATCGGCAAACTCAGGATTCCATCTGCTGATCAAAGCAGGATCCTCCGCATAGCAGATATATATAGAGGTTACAGCACCCTCCACTACCACCATGCACAAACCCACCTGCCAAGGGCAATCAAATTCTTGACTCATGAGTGGTCTCAAACATGTCGGTGATTCAACCCAAGTCAACACGAACTAATCAGGGCGAAAAACCTATTAGAGAACAGTAATAGCGATGGGCAAGCAATCATCACTTTCGCTGAGGGAGAAGATGAAACCCACCAAAACCATTCCCATGAGCATTGCGGTGGATCCGACCATAATCACTCTGCTCTCCTCCTTATACCACGCCCATATGCCTACGCCAGTGCCAGTCATTAAGCCTCCAAGCACAGTCACCATCAACAGAATAGCTCCTGTGAGATCATAGGCTATAAGCGCCTCAACACCAGTGGACTGGAAGAGTTCCCAAGAATCTCTGGCACCATGATTGAAGCCTTTCCCATACACAGCTACCTGCAACAATCCCAATAGACGTTAAACTATAGTCGAACATGCAATTTAATATTTGGTTCAACCGATATCAAGATAAGAACTACCTTACAAATCACTTATTTAAAAAAAAAGAACTACCTTACGAATCACTTATTTTGAAAAAAAAACGAACATTAAGCTACATAATTTTTTAGCGATGAAAGAGGTCCTCTGCATTACAACAAAGGTCAATTTAAAATAATCCTGATTACTGATCATGGAAGAGGATATGAAAGGAGACCTGTACAAAGGCGTATTTGTTGAAAAAGCGGACTAAGATTTCTACAATGTTGAACAGAAAGTCAACACAGCAAAGCAGGCACTCGTTTTTGCCTATACGCGATCTGAGACCTCTAATCTGTTAACAAGCAACCATCTGTTAGTCCGACAATGTAAGCAGGCGCCGAAATTTAAAGATCATTTACTTTCACTCACGAAGGGGAAGAAAACAACAGTTGAATAAACCAATCAATCATGAACTCTTCAGCAGGATTTTTCAGTGGACTGCGCTTTTGATTCTGCACGTGCTCCTAAGGCATTACACGTTCACTATCATGTTCACAGAACAGGTAAGGAAAAAAGGTGTTACTAACCGACCAACGAAAAACACGAATGGCAGCAGTGAAGAGAGATCCGTAGCAAATGCTTCCCATAGAGGTAGTGATTGCATGGCGAAGTGATCTCATTATAGGACGTGAAGGCAAAACGACTTGACCTTGAGCTCCACTAGAGAGCAGTAGGAAAATGACACCAGCTACAATTACATGAACTGTGTTACAAAAAATAGCTCCTGTCCAGAAGAGACTGACTGCAAGAGCCTGCAATGACCAACAAGCGGAGTAGATGTAGTGAGCAAGAGAACTCCAGACATGATGCACATATTCTTCTTTCAATCCAGGTTTGAAAACCTTAAACCGCGATATAGATAATAAACAGCATGCACACAACAGTAGGTTGTATTCGGTTGAACCCAACAGCAATTCCGAAAATCACTCACCAACAGAATCCACCATCGTGCACCGTCATCCATGCCAGAAGATACAACACCTGATACGCCAAAGGACCAAAGAACCATCCATGCAAGCATTGCCAGAATGAAGCCGTAGCAGACCCTTATCGTTGCAGGAAGACCCAACAGCATAGTGGCGGCCATTTTTATCATCAGTATTGAAAATGGTAGCCTGGACAATTTTAGTCATATGTCAGGAATTGAGGGTTTCGGGGTTTACTGCAGACAGTGATCATGTGCTGCAGCCTCAATAGAGAATAAAATGAAATAGTGACCCAATGACAGAAAAAATTTTAAAAATTCTTAAACACAAGACAACCAACGTAAATAAATATCTCAAACCTACAAGCTGCTAAAGATATGAGAAACCTAGTGCTCAAAAGTCAAAGTCCGCTATTAAACAGTAATTTATTAAAATCCGTTCATCTGATGCGAGATTTTAGATGTGTCGAAACTCCTTGAAGAATGTTTGCGAAATAGGTTGAGCGAGACAAGTCCAGGGCACGGTTAAGGATGACATACCTGTCCATTACAGATATCGCATACATAAACTGCAAAGCAGCTCCGATAGCAAATGCGATTCCCCAGAAAATCTCCTCATCCCAGAAACAAAAGACACTGACGATTGCCAGATAAGTTGTAACACTGTGTACTGCAACCTTGATCAACTGATTAGCTCGTATGCAGATTATAGTCAGCATTGCCCATCCAAGCACCGCTCCTATTGCTGCTGCAGTCCCGAAAATAGGCCAAAACTCCTGTGTCTGAAGCCCATCTGATGATTGAAATCTTGCAAGCTTTGCGAACCTATTATCCCTTCTGTACCTGTTAATGCCCAGTACGGCAAGGAGGAATCCGACAAGTGCTGTTTGCACAAGAAATAAGAAGAGCCAGAAAACATCCCTCCACTTTCTTGCAGGCTCCGGTGTTCTCCCCAGCGGCGGGGGAGTACAACTTCCTTCACCGACACTGCTCTGTCCATCCTGAACAGCAACCAAAAGCACCCCTAGCTTTAAAACATGCTGTTACACGACAGACATGGAATCTGCTGATCACTTGCTTGAACTTGAACCAAGTTTGAATTGCAAGTTTGTGAATCAATCATCCCTTTGAAAAAAAAGGTGAAAACTTTGTCTATTGTAACAGAAAGGAGTCAAGAAGTGATATTAATGAGACTCAGTTCCCTAAATACTGACGGCTCCATCAAACTAATGATCTGGTAATTGGTAAGCATGGTAGTCCTCCTACACGCATGAGTAAGAACGAAAGACTCAAGGCGACAACCAAAAGCGCGAGTGAGGACTCATCATGAGTCCAGAGTCTTAGTTTCGCTGGTGTATCAGCACACCATGATCAACAATGTTCTGTACTGTGTGATGGTGTTCCCGTGAAGCATTAATATCAATAACCAGTTATATCAAGAAGATAAACAAGAGGAAAGTCAACTAATAGCAAGTGAGCTTGCATCGATAAGAATTTGGTACACATGCACGTCCTTTGAATTTTCGGAGTCAGATACTCCGATCACAGCACCTGGTACTTACAATGCATCAAGCAAGAACTGAAGGTAAGGCAATCTGACAGAAACACTTCGGTCCTCAAAGACCGGGAAAAAGAAAGGGGATAAGTAGTGAAGACAATGTAATATCATGAGCCTTTACTCTTTGCAGTCAGTGCAAGGTGTACAGTATCGTCCTCAAACAACCTTAAAACCGCTTCGTTCAACATTATGAGTAAAGAAGCTGGACTTTTGTGAAGAGCAGACAATTAGCGTTAACTGTCCCCATAGTATTAGAATGAAGAATCGGAGGAAGTAAGAACGTGTAAGCGAAAGAAATTCTTATGTATCGACAAAAAACCTGTCGCTCCAGCTTTTAACTGATCCTTCGAACAAAAATTCCGGGTTAAAAAGACTTCGGTATCCTCAGCCTTCGGAGCAACTGTGAAGAGTTCTTCCGATGCGAAATATCGGCTTTGTGGCTTCAGCATTACGGCTTTTGGCTCTGAGCTAAGTGTACAGTCCAACAAACATAGATAGTGCAAAGGTTCTCATTCTCAAACGCGCTCAGACAAATCATGAGTTTCACTTGTTATTCCTCGTGATTAAACCAGAGAACGAGTAAATGGTGGAAGAAGATAGGAAAAGACTGTCCACGATATTTGTTGCGACTGAAGGAGCCTAACCTAGCGTGGATGTGAACCATCGACTCGACAGACACCAAATCGCGGTTCCCAAAACTGCTATATTGGATCGGTGAGGAGGAAAAATTCACTTTTGCACCTGTAGAGACCTGCCAGAAAATTATTCCGAAGGACCTAATTGATACAGCTCTGGTGAAGAGAATTATTGTAAATCTGGTGAGCAAATTTTTCGATATGATGAACTCTTCGGTTAGGTACCTGCTCAGAGCTGTTTACGGAGGCAAAATCCTCCTCAACTTCATGACTGACTGATACAGACTGGTGAGTTGGGGCCGACAGAGTCCTGGGCAGGCCACTTAATTCCGTGGAATATATATTCTGCATATCCTTCGACGACGCATCCAACGAATTCTCCGAGAGTCACATTGGCATTGCCTTCTCTACGGCTGCAGCCCATCCCCGCTTACACCAAGCCATATGAGTCCTCAATCGAGCCCAGTTCTCTAATTCTCCCGCCGCATGCAACCCGAAGAGAAACGCTCAATCCACCACATGTGCCTGCGGTATATCCTGTCAAGTTCGACTAAACCGAGACCGAACTTCAAATTCGCTCGGAACTACTTTTCAAGCCGACAGAACGAAGATCCACCCAGCCGGTTTCGAACATTTACTCAAGATTCGCCAAATCTACTGCTCTCGAAAGCACAGCTTACAGAGCTAGCATCATGTCACACTACGCTCCAACCTCCGACGAGAAAATCTCCTGTCCAGCTCGCTCGCCGCACGCGCCCCGATCTCTAAAATAAGTGGCACATCCGACCCCCAAGAGCTTAAGCACGGCGGGCCTCCGCGCATAATTCGTCGTCTGCCGAAAAGTTACATGAGAAAAACAAAAACCCGAAACTCCATTATTTACCGTCTTGCGCACAAAACGTCAAAACCCTCAAAGACTTTCACGTCGACGACCGCTGATTGACCTCCGCCCGAGTCCTCGCCATCCTTCCATTCGACCTCGACTCCTTGTCAACCGATCTCATCCTCTCGCGATCGCCATCTCCGTCTCCGTCCCCATCACCTCCAGCTACACATCCATGACGAGCATCGTCGACCCTGTCCTCCTCCCTCTACATCGGTGACCGAGCCTCCTCCTCGTCCTCTCCTCGTCCTCCTCCTGCGGCTGGCGATCGAGATGCTGCTGCTGCTTGAGGATTCTGCGCTCGCTCTTACGCCAGCTCCTCCTCCTCCTCCGCTTCCTGCACAGCTTCTTGCTCGCCCACCAACCCCGTTCGGCATTCGGGCAGCACCAGCAAGAGCGCCATCACGCGGGCCCGTATTATAAGAGCTCCGCGGTTTGGGCACCGAGGCTGGCGAAATTCGGCATGCCCATCGGCCCCATGCCCATCCATCATCACAATCTTCTCGCGCGCCTCCTCCGCTGCTGCCTCCTCGTCCAGCTCCGCGCCCATGCGTCGGCCCGGTCCAAACTTGAGCACGCGCTGGCCGCTGCAGGCGACCGAGACGCTCCGAGACAAGGGCTCATAATTTTTTTCGAACCCGCAGACGGAAGAGGTCGTGAGCCCGCCTGGCGCCTCCACGCGGCCGGCCCCCATTGGCCGAGGCCTCCTAGCTCCACACCCCCCGCTCGAAGTCTTCTTCTCTCGCCGACGGCCGTCCGATGCCCATCTGGATTCTCGACCTCCTGCCGACGGAGCTGTGAGTCCCGTGACGCTCCCGTCGATCTCGTCGTCCTGGTTCCTCACGTGAACTGTTCTTGGCTCCCGATGATCCCGCTTCGTGCTGACTTGGTCCTGGTCTACGTTTGGCACTTATCCTCGGCTTTGCAAGAATGTTCTTAATTTTAAAGTATCCCCTCAAGACTTTATTTGGCCGGGTGTGATCTGCGTCCACGGCCGATCCATTACTCCTTGAATTTGGCCTTCTAGAATGTCCACTTGGCCCCCGATTTCTTCCAATGTCCTGACAGTAGATAGTAGATAGTAGATAGGGACAGTGGGAATCTCGTTAATCCATTCATGCGCGTCACTAATTAGATGACGAGGCATTTGGCTACCTTAAGAGAGTCATAGGACGGACGATCGAGATCCTACTATCGTAGCCAGGATAAAAAGGGACGAGCTCATACATCCAGAAGCCACATACGGAATTGGCTCTCAGGCATATTCTCCGAGCACTGCAGTAGAGACATCCTCGAACCTTTTCGCAGTCATAAATTGTTGGGATTTTATATTTTCAACTGATTTTGGGTGTCTCGACGTCAAGTTTAGAGCCTTTGACATCTGTGAGCTCGGCTGCGGTGCTCGCCTTTTTCGCATGGAAAGAAAGCCGAGGTGCAATGAGTAACTTCCCTTTCCGAAGATTTACTTTGACATTCTAAGATATGGAATTGCGACTTTCTATCGAATATTCAGCTCCACTTTATCGTCTCATTGTGTTCCTCGATATATCACAAGATATCATTGAAATTCAACCCCCGATCTTTCATCCATTCAGGATCCGCTTACGTATAGTGAAGACACTAGCTCAAAATTCATTAGATCCCGGAATCGGAGAAAAGAAAAAGGGAAAAAAACTTGCAGCAGTCTAGATATTAAACTTCATGCCAGGAAACGAACTTTGAGTCTCAAAATTTCTAAGAACGAAATGTTGGCACATGTAGTTCGATGCCTGAGGTCTCCATCCTTTATTTAGTGTATACTGCAATAGTATACAATTCGTATGGAATCTTCACAATTTACAGACTGAAAGTCATCTACACAAGCTAAATATCGTGCACGAGTGTGAATACTTGGTGACTGATCTACACATCATTAATGGTAACTTTGACTTATATATATACGTCTTAACGGAAGCTAATTAAAGTTATTATTATTAAATTGGCAGGTTGATGATATACCCATATGACAGCCTTTTCTTATCAGGTGCAGTGTTATTGAAGGGTTGAAAAAGTAAGCCTTTGATAGCCAGAATTGCAAGTTTTGACTCTACTTGTGAAATATCATCACCCAATATTTACTTTCTCATAGGTCCTTTGAATTTCCTTCCACCTTCGCCAGAACATCAACCACATCTATATACATCACAAGCGTCTGTCATAATTGTTAGATTCTAGTTTCTATTGAGGATTGAAATTAGTTTTTTATGAACCCTAAGTTGTGTAATATTGAGGAAACCACTAATGGCATCGTGTATTCTATTATTTGCTTCAATAAATAAAAAGATTCCATTATCATGATACACATCTACATGCAAGATTAATTCTAAAGTCTTAGCAAATATGAAGAAAGTAACAAATTCAATAGTTTTGAAAATAAAACGATCGGAAAGAATTCACTACATATATCTTTCCTTCCTATAAGTACACCACCACACACGAGCTCTAATTCATAACAGTGAGTCTTTAAAAATTTACAAAAAGTTATTTTTCTTGATCACGATTTTTGAAGAGAAATCAGTGCACAATCACAGTTCATGAGGATCGCGGTTGATAAACAATTATCACGGATCATTGTTTCCAAAGATGCGATGCAACGCAAGATTAGATGCAAAAATATAATCACTGAAAAATTAGATCGAGCGTGTATAATGTAAGAATGATTTTCATGGACTAATCGTATTTTATTAAAACCTTTACGAGATGATTTTCTTGACTTTTTCGATAATAAAGTGCAATTTCTTTACAATCTGTTATTACGATGATACACAAATCTTATTACTGTGGTGTGAGATTTTCGGTCTGACTCATAGTGAATCGAAATCTTTTTTATCCCTCGTCTCTCACTGTCTCCTTGTAAATGAGTGTTATGTTCTTGGAGTCATTCCAAATGTATAAACTGAAGAATGGAGGTAAAATAAAAAATTAAGACATAATATACACCATTATTATAGATGATTAGGTGCTTCTCAGCTTTGTTGCACATGTATCATGACATTCAGGCATTTATTTGTTTTGCCTTAGTTAACTTGGGAAATTTTGAAAATCATTAATTTCGCAAATCTTCAAGACACGCAGTTTTTGACAACAGCCCAGTAATGAGACAAAGTTTGGCAACGCCCTTCGGCATTTGGTCTTCTGTGCTTCGAGAACAAGGAAGGCATCATCACTCATATTTTGCCCTCTACGAGCTTTATGTGGAAACACATGCGACAACAAGAGGCCTGGAGTGAAGGTGACATTTCCATGGGGCGACACATAAACATCTGTCCCCACATATTCCCCGGGAGTCCTGGACGGAAGCATGGAACGGGAGGGCAGAAGCCATTAGGGTTGGCTGACCGAAACGCCAAATCTTAAGAATATTTTATCGTCGAAACCCATTCACAGAACAGAACACAGTGAGTCATGTGGACAGTGTAGATAAAGATCCTTCTAGAATCGCAATCGAATCTGAACCGAGAAGGAAACTGTGCGCGAAAGAGATTCGTATCTGCATCTGTGGACCTTTGGCGTTTCGACTACCAACAATAATTCAAGCTTCATGAGTTAATAGTTGAGATTGTTGAATTATCTGTGAGATCGCGTCAGTGTCGTATATTCGATGCAGAGTCTAAATTTTAGGTCGACCCATCGATACTGTCATCCTCACAGAGCACACTGATTGAGCAGTTTCATTTGTGCCCCGGACCTCCTTAATTTCCTGATGAATCTCTCTCGTCCAAGCCGTGACATCTTCAAACCCGAAACGTGGAGGTCTCAAGGATTGAATCTTCGTCTCCCTGAATAGACAGTGAGAGTGAGAGCTACAGTCTTCGTAATGTTGGATGTATTCCATGCGGTAGACGCTTTGATTAATTCAATAGACTTCCGTAAGGAATTAAGAAGTGTTTATTGATGATAACAGGTCGGTGCTTATGCTTTCTTTAGGCAAGCAACAACACCTACCGACATACCAGGAATCAGGTGAGTGAGTGCTTTGTTGACCCGACTTTCCGCTGTGTGAGTACTCAACCTCCACTTCGTTCTCAATGTTGGTGGAGGCAATACGCATGCGAGTTCAGTTTCCAACTCTTGCTGTCAGTGGACACAGTTGTCATATCAGTTCAGTTGGAGGTCAGTTAAATTTGAGGCAAGGCTGTGATCATGAAAGGCAGTACTCATTACAGTCAGTGATATCAGTAAGATCTGTTACTCCTTGTGAAACTTCCCGCAACATGTGCAAAGGCTGCACAGGCTAATGAACCAACTGCTTTCGGAGTGCACATTGAGTTTTCTTCCCCCTTAGGTAAAGTGAAAGCCCTAGATTTCCAGATCACTCCATTCTAATTATTTTGCATGTAGGATCATCCCAGTAGATAAAACATTGCTCAAATTTTGTCTCGGATATATTGTATGTTGCTGTGCACGGAGTGCACTGAGGCATCGGGGATAGACGTGCTTTCGTAGTTGCTGCCCTCACTGAAAATTTCAACTGGTTCTCTGAAAAGCACCAGACGTAGCAGTTGAGCTTTTCGACGTGTTTTGACTGATGCCAATCATGGAGTCTACCAGATGCTACAGGGAAAACACCCGGTAGAGAAACCCAATTTTGAGTTTGAGTAGAGTTATCCATGATGCGATTCATCAGTGAGACTGGTAAACATACGAAGAGTTCGAGATACACAGTGTAGGAAAGCAATTGAAGAGAAAAGTGTCAAACAGGATTTGAAGTTGTATACAGCAGTAAGTAAGGATGTAAATTGGGGCCTATTTCCAACATTGGCTTTTCGGATTTCTGGAAAATAGAAGCGCAACAACACTAAATTTGGCCAAACTTTCCCACAAAATAGTAGCGTAGAGAATTAAATGAAACTTCGTCCCCAGATGACCCAGTGTATTTTTTTAATCACATAGGTAAACGGAGGGGAGGAATTGGAGAATGTGATATCTAAAGCACTCAGTCCCTAATGTCATCCTATAGGTTGATTAGGAAGTTGGCACCTTACTGTCATGTACTGTATGTATGTTCAATATCATGATCCCGACATACAAATCGGTTGAGAAGCCTGCTACAAGCATTTTGCATCACTCCGGCATTGGCCTACTCATTGTCTCGTTCTTCCGCTCAGTTTATACTACTGGGAAACTAACATGGATAATCATCATAAACAAAGACCTACACTGCGAGATAATGTTTTATAAGTTGAAGTATACATATTCAGAAGTGAGTCCATTATCTGAATGAGTCAGGGTAATGGTCTAAATAAATACGACAGTACTTCGATTAAAAAAGTTGACTCTTGCAATCACACCAGCTACTCTCAATGTTATGATGTAGACACGAATTATTTTATCCTTGTTAGAACTGGCATCATACTGCTTAGATTTAAATGCAAGACAAAAGAGTAACTACGATCCGTAGGGTCCCTAAAGAAGTTCAACACTGAAGACTCTAGTTGATCTCAAACTGTTTCTCTAGTTTCAGATTTTCTGTTCATGATGATCTTCAGACATTGGGATCCTTGTAACACAGAAAAAGATCGGTGAAATGCACACTGCGGGCCATGCAACTTACAGACCGATGAGAAAAAGTGGCAAGCGTGGAGCAAGAATACAGAGGAGAACGGATAATCTCATGGTGGTGTACAGAACAAGAGATGGAAATAGGATCAAATTCCTACCTTCTAAAGCAGCCCTATGGCATTGTCACCGGTGTTCTTCAAATCACGAGTCGTAGTTATTTTACAGGGTTCTCCTTTGAAAGTTACCCATCCTGACGCGCCAAATGCATCACCAAATTGTCCGCTCGGTTGAATATGGGCCAAGCGAGTCTTTGACAGCTACATTTGAGAGTAATCAAAACCGATACTCTCCTGCTTGACTCCACATGTTTCCAAATGAGATATCGGGTGCAATGCTCTTGTCACCTCTTAACATGAAGAGTTGCCAACTGCGCGGTCCTCAGAGTCTGCTATAGTTTCTCTCTTCGTGCCACCATGATCATCATAATTCATTTTGAATCTAGACCACATATCTATGTAGCCCTCCATCACATCGGGCAATTTGGAAGTATACCCGTTCTTAGGTAGATGATCTCCACAGTGGATGTAGTGCGTCCAGTGGATGACTTGTGAGAATTTGTCTCTGCCACTCCACTGCGAAGGAGATGTCCTTCAAACTTCCTGATCAACATACAGTATCAGAATATTGTGTCGGTGATGAGAATTTCTAAATTTCAATCTCTTGTCAGAGTTAATGACACGAGAACTGTCATTATTGGCATCTACATTTTGAAGCAGCATGAACTGATTGATAGATATGGAAAGGTATTATGTCGAGCTATCATCACGGTAATGTTCGAAAAATGATGTTTGAGCACTTCCTGCAGATGTTTGTATGGGCGAGGCATCGAGACATTCGTCGATGCGCTCAGAAACTTCAAAGTTCTTGTGATAGAGATTGATGTAGGATACACGAGTTCTAGAAGTTCGGCAGCCACAGTTTTCCCAATCTAGCGATTGGCCTATTCTTCTAGCTGTCTGTCTTGATGGGAGATCAATCCTTCCTACTCGATTTGCCATTTTGAGGCCTGAAGATCGATAAATCTATCCAAATGATCGAAATGTACTTTCAATTTGAATCTAGTAGAAACAAACCGTTAGCTACCACAAAGCTTCCTCACTGCATTCAAAAGTACAGAGACATCTTTACAAGGCACATGGATCAGGGATCCCTGAATCTCTGGACCTCGACCTGGAATAGTTACATCTCTGAACGGGTCAGCAGGAGTCATGGTTCAATGAACTAAGCGTGAAGAAGTCAACGACCCAAGTCCCAAGGCTATGCATCCATGTACCATACCGGATGCCGGAAATAGGAGCTAAAACTTGATTTCACCTCCCAGCCACGAGAAGATGCTTTACAATTCTGCAGTTTGCAGAATAGAAATGTACCTGCACACCAAGTTGTAAAATTCTTTCTAGCTTGCTGTGCGTTTTCATGGTTCCTTGCGGAACAACTATTGAAGAGAATGACGCGTTCTCAATGACGAACAGGTGTGGGCTCAGACACATTCTACAGCAGTTACCTGCAAGTGTGAGGAGCGAAAACCATCGTAGCAGAGAATTGTCCATTTCTGTCTCAGATAGAGAATCATCTGTAGAACTTGTCAACTATGTAAGCAGGCACTATGTGGATACACCGCCAGGAAAAACCGTGTACATTTGTGTTATGCCTGTCATAGCGTTATTCAAGGAATCCCGTCTTTCAGATCCCATCCAAATTTAAATGTGCTTTTGATGAGGTCGTATGTTTTTCTGGCTCGGAGAAAATAAGGGTCAGCGTCATAGAGATTGGAAACAAGCATATCATCACTATCAGTCTGAATTAATCTTAGGGGTGGAAGCTATCTCCAGAGATCTGTTAGACCGAATTCCAAAGACAATGATAGGAGATCCCTACTAAGAGTGAAGGCGTCTACCGCCCAAGGCGCATCTTCCGGCGGTTCTTCCGCCGAAGGCCTACCGCCAAAGGCCCCCCATCAGTAACTTCCGACACTCATAACTCAGTGACCTCTCATCCGTTTCACAAGTTCTTGGGCTCGTTAGAACGAGTGTCGCAAGCTCTTTCCAACAAGACCCGAAGCAACTCAAGGCGCTACGAATTGAGAAAGTTATGAGTGATCTACCGCCGAAGGTGCTCGAAGCGGATCCTGCAGCATGAACCGCCCGTTCCGTCCCAAGCGTCCCACTGTGGCCTAAGCCCAAAACTCCTTGACTGTCCTCGATCCTCTTTTTACTCTGGTTTCGCGTACCGATTACTATTTACAGCTGCTGCCGCAGTACTTACTATTCAAAAATGTTTTAGTTCCGACAAAAAACAAAAAGTGGGTTACCACATGCGTACATTTGATAGACGCCCATATATCTGAGGAAATTAAGAGCGATCTCCAATTTGTAAACATCACAGAATTTTGGGATATAAAAACAAAACCGTTGTCTCACTACTTGTAGATTTAGCTTGATGGTCCCATCAAATATATTTTTGATGGGACACGTCAATCTTCGATTTATCCAATGTGTCAATATTTGATTTATCCAATGTGACACCTCGGAGGGGATATCCTCGATGAGTTCTAGTATATGTTTTATATGATATTATTCTTGTACCTGTTGTTGTATTTGTTCTTTTAAAAATATGTTTTTGTAATATTTGCAAATTAGAACATTGGGTTACTTCGGATCACTGTTAGACTCCGGTAAGTGAACAAATTCAAGATGTACTGAACGATTTTAGAGAGGTAGATAAGAGTAATGATGGAGATGGAATCACCGGTGGAGAACCCGTGATTGTATATTGTAGTGCAAACAAGAACTGGATTACGAGGAAGTGCAGGACTTTTAGAAGGTAAGATAGGTGGGATCGATGGTAAAAACCAGATGAATACTTTTGTGCCCCGAGTGGAAGTGAACCCATTGAGTCCAGCTCTTTCCCCTCTGTCAAACGAACAAAAGTCAAGTCTATGATGAACAGAATCTGCATATTAATTCGAATGGATTGAAATAGAATCGAAGAAATACACAACAATTGTGAGTAGAAGTATCATATAGTGTAAAAGGAAAATTCAATCACCGTCCGTCGTGCAAGAAAGTCTCTTACACTTTTCCAAACACATGCTACATGTGGAGGACATAATTGCAACTCACAGCGCAGCTGCCGGGTATTAGGGTTTAATCCTACGCACAAGTACTATTCATTAACAGGACAACAGTTACTTCACTCATTTCAAGCTGAAGAATATTACTGACTTCTCATTGCTGATTGAAATGCAAATATGTGAACAAGAAACATAGAAATTCGATATATATATATATACGTAGCGACTATCCCAACTTCAAACAAGCCTTTTACAACTGAAAAATGTGTCTTTTATAAAGTTCTTACGAGAGCTCAGTCCAACAGCAAACTCTTTGTACGTGAGTGATAAGTATGTATTCTGATATCACACATATTTAGGTCAATGGCTAGTGATTAAAGAAAATCCTTTCGTGTATTGCGAGCTCTATTAAATAGTAAGCACTCAATATTGTGTGAGTTTCTAAATCTTCTCCCATTCTGATTTCATAAACCTATTTTGTGTGAAATTACGTAAGTAGTACGTACATTGTCATGCATTTTTTTGAATTTTCTCTTGTTGACTAGAGCTGGAATTGCGTATATTTGCTAATGTAATCATCATTGTGTACTCTTGGTTTACCAAAGCGCATGACCCAGTCAGTTGAGGTGTGTTTCGATAAGAAGTATTATTTCATACTCGTGCTTGTAGTGCGAGATCGGCTCGTTGATCTCATTTTTATCATGAGCTCGCTTGATTGTGAAAGATCATTAATTGGGAGGCGCTCCGCCGTCGCACACTTATTTCCTACCAAATCGAGGATCATCCCTCAATTCAGTAACAATTCTGCCTTGGGAGTGAGGTCGTCAAACCTCAAGAACCTGAATCATCCGCAATATTTGTCTAGTGGAGTTGGAAATGGTATAAACTTGCAGCAAAATCTACGGAGATGGAACAAAGGTCTTTACCCACGGAGTCGGTAGAATACATCATTGACTTTAAGATCCGATCAGTATCAGATATGAATCCAATGTCTGATAATTCAGGAGCAAAGGCTCGAGGACAAAGTCAGACTAGAACAACGCCAAAGGAGCATGTGGATGCTACTTCAGATAGGAGATCGCCGATCCTCGAGCATTAGATCAAAAGCGTCGAGGTATTAAACACGAAAGCTTATTGTTATGGACCGAGGAGTAAGAGGGAGAATACAGTAAGACGCTTGCTGAAATTGCAAACACAACATGTCTCTTGAGATAGAACTGTAAGAAAGGGCGGAGGGGGAGAACTGTGGACATGCAAAAGAGTAGTCTGATAATGTCTTCTCCAACATCTGCAATCTTCGCAAATTTCAGCAGCGGCCAACACCGCTGTGAACCGATCAGGTAATCTCGAAACGTGCTAGATTCATCATATTTCAGCATCACAGGAATCAAAGGGACCTGACTCATGAAGATAGATGTTAATGTATCACGCACAAAATTCGAGATGAATAATTTCCAAAAATCTTATTTCTATCTCTGCAACCAGGCTGAAAGTGTAAAAGTACTTAAACTAATCATTTTAAGTCTGTTTCACTTAAAATCCTTGACCTTTAGTTGAAAAAAATATAACCACAGTCTGATTAGAAATTTGCAAGCGCCCAGAAAACAACACAAATTCACGAACACTGTATCACGGAAATGCGTCCTACATCTTTGCAATGTGACAGCCCAGTAAATCAGTGGTGATCAAACTTTTCACCTACCCACTTTCCCTTGTTTGCAACTTAGATAACTGTGACAGATGTTTGGATGTTGACAAATTGATTATTACTATATGTTATTGTTTTCCATACTTTACCTAAATATAAAGAACTAACTCCCCCACCTGATTTGACCAATAAATTGTACAATTTATAATCTCCCGTATTATCTATGTCACTAGAATTGAATCACCTCTTGTTGTTCTTATGATGATAAGAATATCACACTAATTATTTAATAAAATTTGTATTGGAAATATCTTATGCACAACGGTTAAAATTCTTCCTTTATTTGAAGAAATATATAAATTTTGCAGAGATTGAATTACATAGATTATACTTTTAGTTTCTATAATATATATATATATATATATATATATATATAGAAAGATAAATTATTTCTTAACTGAGAGTTTTTGGAAACATCATCTTGGCTTGAATTTTAATTATTTTCAAAACGAATTTGTGAAAACTTTTGTTTCAAAAAATATGCATAGCGTGATTCGTTTTAGCACATAGATTTTTTTTATGAAAAAAATTAATTTTTTTACATAGTCGTTGCAAGAGATATTTTATATGGCAAACTAAAACTATGTTCTGTTTATTATCAAATATAATTGATAATACTAATTAAACTAAAACTTTATAATTGTGGAACCATACATATACAAAGATCATGATAAAAATATCCCATAAAATTTTTTAATATTTTGGTTTCAATATCAATTTTTTAAGGTGTACATTTCCAGAAAATACTCAAAATTTTTTAACTTACTACTGAAAAGAGTAACATAACTAGCTTATGTCACAAGAGATTAAGATTATATTACTGTTATATGCTAGTCTATGAATAACGAAAGAATTTAATAATGTTATTTCTTAATTTAGCAAGATAGACTTTAGATTAGAAACTATTTTCATGTAGAAAATATACTTGTCAATTTCAAAAATTTAGTATTTCTAAATGTATTGTTGTTGCAAAATAAAGTTTGTTAAAGGTCTGTGAATCTAAAAATTTAAAAATAATTTTGGTATCAAATATAAGATCAAGCATGGATACAACTATGCATATTTTTATTACACACTTTACTTTTAATAGATCCAGAACTTTATTCCTACAATTAAGACTTTTTTGAAAAACTGAAATTTGATCTGAATTATCTTGTTTTTTTCTTAAAATTTTTCAGCTTGAAAAAATTCAGCTCTTTGACTATCAATTGCAATGAAATGATAACTTTATATAATTTAAAGTTTAAGTAATCTTTACGTTCGTAGATTCATTTTATATAAATCATTAAGAAATTTTGATAATTATATTGTTAACTTGCATTCTGTTTAATTTGTTTGATTGAATATTTAAAAATTTATCACCAAGTCTGTGTAAATTCGAATTAAATTTTTTCCATCTTAAATAGATTTAAGAGATTTATTTTTTTATATTTTTTATGATTAAGTGATTATTTATTGAATGATTTTTTTAATATATATATATATATATATATTTGAGCTGATCTTCACAATTTTCTTGTTTGCTCTGACAAGCATGAGTGTAATGAAATATTGAAGTCCAATAATGACAAAGAGGATATTATTTTATTTTGATTGATAAAGTTACACATGCTAAAAAAATCATTTAACATTTACCATTTACCATGCTAAAAAAATTAGAAAAATTTTCTACAAAAATCTGAGGCAGCAAAATATCTGATCTTTGACATTCATAAAACGTATTTTTTATACTATTTTCTAAACCATTTAATTTTTTGCAATGGCATTCAAGACAAAGGACTATATTGATTGAGTTAGGATAAATTATGCAAATATATGTAATGATTAAAAATTTACAAAACATGTTATTTCTTTTGAAAAAATAATTTTATATTCTAGATTTTTATTATTATATATAATTTCTAGTATCAATCTCTGGTTGCATAGACTTGTAATGTTTTTCAGAGATTTTATTTTTATTTTTTGTAATGATTTAAATCAACCATGTAATCTTAAAAAATATGCGTTGAAATTTAGCTTAGACGTTCAATCTCATATACTTTATTTGATACTTGAAAAGCATTGTCAATATTCAGGTAGCATAAAGTTTTGATTTCAAGGTGCTCAAGAATAATGCAAGATTTCATAGCATGAAAGATGAATTTTAATTATCATCACTCATAAGTTGAAAAACGTTACTTTTGTTTTGACGTTTAATATTATTCAAATTATCCAAATTGTAAGATTGTTTTGAGATTCTGTTGAAAAATTAGATTTAAATGAAGAGTATGTTCAAATGATAATTTTCTAATCAAGACATGCAATCACAACATGTTGAATCTAATTTAAACGAGTTCACAACATGATACTATAATTTTATTGCGCCCTATTTCAACTAGATTTTTTTTCATTATGCACCTAAGAACACAAAGAACATTGTTGTTAAATTAAGCATTATAATATTCAAACTGTCATACATCAATACATTGTACAAAACTCTTGCTCAATATATATATATATATATATATATATACAATATGATAAAAATAAATTAATTTGAGCATACATTTGTAAGAAAAAATTGTAACTTTTTGTTAATACTCAATGTTAAACCTATCAAATATGCTCCGTTGTTCCAAAAAACAATCAATCAATTATCACAACTATATTTAGGAAAAATATAAATTTTTTATTTTCTTATATGAGAAAAAAACAGCCTGAAACGTTGTCATTGATGTAAATTTCATCAAATTTAAATCATGATAATGATAGAAATTGATAATATGATAGTAAATGCAATCATAACAAATTTGAAATCTCATGCATATACGTATTGCATCACAAGATATATCATCATTGGTGAAACTTCACAAGAAGCATACTTTCATAGATTATCATAAATGTATCACAACATTTTTTACAACTTTGAAAATGTTCATTAAGACATAATATCCATCATTAAAATAAGTTCATTTTCTTCCTCCAAACCTATCATTATTTTCAAAATCTACTTTGCATAATCACTGCTGCACTCTCCAGATATATAATTTGCAATTTATCTTGAATGCTAAGTGTTTAGAAAGTGAAAGTAAATCTAACTATCAATCAAATGTGAATGTTGTTGAATGCACAATTGGCTTTAATTATTGTGTCTCATTTGTACCTAAATCCCTATATGTAAAATTATCTATGTCATGATCTGTGATATTAAGACAAAAACTATCACTCTTACCACCAAAAAAAAGAAAATTACAATAACGACGATTCAAATCTAGAAAGTGAAAATGGTTGTTCTTTCAAGATCAAAGTACTCATTTCAGCAGCAAAAATGACGGCAATTTTGCAAGATTGAGAGTTTGATTATTTTTAGAATCATGTTGAAACTTGCAGTGGCAAAGTTGACAATTATTTTGCATAGATCAAAGAATTTTTTTTTAATCGATCAAGAAATCATTATAATTGAGGCGACACTATTTTGTATCAGTAAAATTATCACTATATTTATCAACAAACAAAAAAAGTCTGCATGAAAGATAAAAAAAAAATGTATGAAACATACAATATTTTGTCTTATCTACAAACAATGGCAAAAACATAACAACTCATCATGAAATGTTTGTGCCTTATACTTTGTCATAAAAAACCAAAAAATGGAATAATAATAAATTTTTATATAATTATTATTTTCAAAACCCTCTTTTGATAATTCTTGTTGTTGACTTCTGAATTATAACATCTGGAAATAAATTTTGATTTATCATTCATCCTAATTAGAAATCTTTAGTTTTTATTACAACAATATATTATTAAAAATCCAAAAATAAGTGAATAAGCTTAATTTTAGTCAAACTACATTTTTTTGTTACACTACTATATTTTTTTGAAAAAAATATTATACAAGATTTTCTACTCAATTGTGCATGAAATTAATTGATTGATGTCAGTAAATTAAGTTACTTTAAGTACATACTTAAGTTGAGTATTTTAGGGTATTAAATAAAATGACCAAATCATTCTAAGTTTTTTATGCTAAAACTACTTGATATTAAGATGAAAATCAAATGTCATTTCATTGACTTTCAAAGTTATGAATTGGTTATCTATAGTTTGATAAGATGGAACAATAAATATCTATTTGTAGAAAAATACGTAGGTTATAAAATGTCTATTAATCATTGAAAAAGAAAACTAGATGAAGAATTTGATGATCAATCAAAGTTTTATGGAAACTATTCATACCTTGATATGTAACAAACACATGTTCTTCATATTTCCTTTGTCACAGAACGTGGAGATTAGTTCACTTCTATCAATATTAAACCATAATCATTTTGCAATTACTAGTAAACCCAATTCTATGTCATGAGATAAGATCACGCAAGGATGTAAAGATACCACAAGTGGAAAGTGGACTTTATGAAGCTCATCAATGAGCTGAACATTCTTTCCTACAAAATCTCAAATAAATTAAACCATAAGAAATAGTCATATACCCCCAATGATGCCCGGAATATCGACTTCTTCATCATAGTGTATTGGAAGAAGGAGACTCAGATTAGGAAGTGAGCGCAGTATCATTGTCCCTTCGGGACATCCGATAAAATTGGAAAGATACAGAGAAAATTAGCATGGTCAGTGCGCAAGGATGACACGCACAAATCGAGAAATGGTCCATCACTTTTTACCTTCTTTCACGTTATACGTTAATTTTAACTTCTAGAAAGATTCTGCATAGTATCTTTCGTGGACTTTTATTCCACTCAAGTTGTTGAACATCTGTCACTTGCGAGTTACTTCTCATGTTCGTATGTAGAGAACTAGTGCAACTAAACAGTGAATGTACTTTGTTTGGGTACCCACAAAATCGGGGTCCAGTAGAAAACAACAAACTATGGGACATCAACTTGACTCTTTTAGCTCTCCAGCACAACAAACAAGTGGACACTCAGTATTGTCAGTGTGTTGAAACCGTCAGGTATTATCAGGCCTTTTGGCATTGATGAGAGATCTGAATCTCATCAATGTCCCATTGCTCAGAATTCGATGACACTGGGACACACAAGTAGTGACGACTTCGCTCAAAAGCGCGTGTATAAAGAGCAGCAGATTTCAGAATCCTATATTACCATATCCACACTGCAACTACAATCAAATGTTATTAGGGTGAATCTTCTGAGTCGAATTTTCATCGTACGGATTTTGATCGAACTTGTATTTTAATGTGGATAAAAGTTGTATGAAACCGAATGCTAAAAATAGAGATAAATTGCAATTAATCTCTTGAATCAAATTGACTACTTGTTGGGTCGCTCAGTAAAAGCTCTTGCTCGGGATGATATCTATGAGGAAACGTGATGAATTTCTGATATAGAATCTAAGCCAAAGCAGGAGCAGACTCTACACGTTGACACAGTTGGACCACGAAGCTCACATGGTTGCCAGTATGGACTGTTTTCTGATTGATTCTTGCGTATGACGCAAATTCCACAAATACAAGAACACAATGCTTGGACGAATGTATGGGCTCCGTTCCTCCATCAGGAAAGACATAGTTTCTTCTTCCACATCGGGTACACTGAGTATGGTATGGTACAGATAGGAAGGACTTGATAATTTGGACAACTGCTACGGTTTTTGTACCGTGCTGGAAACTTGTACACGCAGGTACCGCCTGTGAGTTCCTAGACTGTACGATTTTTCAGTTTCCTCGATATGCGGAAATAGAGAAATTGTTGTATGGCCTTAGCAGCTTAAACTCATTCTGAAAGAACATACACTGGAAAACAAGCGGTAATTTGGTCAAGAGATTCATGAAATATTCGGTCCTTGACAAGGTCTTCAAGTATGACAAGTATCTGACGTCCACACATTATCTACCTCCACAAATAGGATATATGATAGCCAATACACTCAGATCGATACCAATTACAAGAACATTTTCGAACACCGCAAATTAAACGAGAAGCACTATTGTGCAAGCATCAAAGCTCTCTGCGAGCATGCAGGCGCTGGAACGGGTGGTAACATAAGAAGTTTTGACAGTCGGATGGATAAGTACGCGTGATAGCCACGTCGATTTTCAAGGCTATCCGTATATCTAGCGCCTCTGAGAAGACTCAGTTGACACTCCATTCCATGCAATCTTGACCAGCAGTCCGTCCACCGGCTCCGGGGATGATTGGACGAAGGACAGAAGGTCAAAGCCCCCACAGGTCAAAGCCACCGCGTGATCCTAGAAACAACGAAGGCAAGCATGTGCAGCATATGATACAGCAGTGACCACGGTTGAGAATGCAGCTGGCTGGATACATTCGATACATTCGAAGCTGAGCCTGAGCGTTTGAGGATTAATCAGCTCACGAGCCGGTAGCAATGGCAGTGGCTTCATGGTGTGGGGTGAGCGAGCAGGCCTATGTCCGGGCGGCGCAAGAGGACGTCTTTCTACGGGGATTGTGTCTAGACGCCACTCGCTCATGACGATTGACGACCATCCCAATCACTTTGACACGTGGTTTGAACGACTAGGAACTCTGCGATGTGTGGAATTCGTCGTTCTCGCAAACGAATGAGTGGAAGCTCTGTTGGATTGTGACAAGTTATCATGGTTCTAAGTTGTTCGAAGGTTGCAGAGAAGGGAATGCATGGCCCAGCGAAGAGAATTAAACAATTCCGGTGATAAGCTGGGGACCTAGTGAGCTGCCACCTAGAGCATGATCATTATTGACTCCTTCGTATCCTTCTCAGTGACCAGACCATGGGCTCTGTGAGTGCACTTGTGGGTGGTGGGATCGTCTTTGGGGCGTACGTACATGTAGCATATAATATTAGAAAGAAGAGTCAAGCAAAGAAGAACGATCCAGAACTGATCTTTCACGCAAACGATCAACAAGAGTAAGAAGACTGTTTAGACTCTGAGTTCCGATACTTCCTGCACTAATCTTCGTTTCATAGACATGAGAAATAGTTACGTGTATTGGAAGAAGGCCAGAAAGTTTGGCGTCTAAGATATGGTATAACTGATTAAGCTCAATTTCTGCCCATGATCATGACAGTGACGCAAGAGTGCGGAAGATCAAGAAACGTGTGATCCACGGAAGGCTGATCTATGGGATGTACGACAGGTTCAATGGCAAACCTGAAAAAGAATGCGAGGAATGGTGGACCAGGGTGCACTATCATCTGCTCCCGTTGGAGTCAATATTGACCAAGGACGAGCTTCATCTCTATGCAAAAGGTGCGTGTTGTATCGGACTCACGTGATCCATCTCGACCTGAACCCCATCTGAATCCGACCTTGCTTGACTGAGGCAAAAAATAAATGGTTGTGCAGAACTGCAGGATGAGCGTAACAACAAGTACTTCGGTGTCTTCCGACGGAATAAAGAGAGGCCTTCAGCCGAGGCTCCAGACTGGGTAGTCGCCATCCGGGGAACTGAGCCATCGGCTTGGGCGGATCTCCAAAACGATTACAAGATCGTTGTGGAGAAACTGAACTCTTCAAATTTGATCACAATTCTGCACGCTGTGGTCAGGCGTCTCGGTAAGGAACATGGGTACTGCAACGTGAACGTGACCGGTCATTCACTCGGGGCCGCAGCGGGCTTGCTGGTCTGTCGAAGGTTGGCACTGGAGGGCTGTCTGGTCGAGGGCCACTTCTTCAATCCTCCATTCAATACTCTGGAATCGCTGGCGCGCACCTGTGCACATGCTGTGAAACGCGTTATGATCAAGGCATTTGCGGCCAAGGGTGAAAAACTCTATGAAGCTGGTAAGCGCTTCGGGAGGAAAGTTCTCAATGCAGAGCCCGACACCGACAGGAGAAGCAGAGCATTAGCGGAGTTCATTACACTGGCCGAAGCCAATTGGTCTCCGTATCTCTATGTGAACAAACATGACTTCGTCTGCTGTAAGTTTCTCTCACACTTCAGGAAAGCAATCCACGGAACCGTCGATGAGGATCGGACGAAATGGTATTCTTCCGTGAACGAGTGTAGCAAGAAGTTTCTGGGAGAGACGGAGTCGTTTCATCTGTTTCCTTCTGCACATTTGGTTATGATTGAGACACCCCTGCTCCAGCCCATTTCAGCACACAAGTTGTGGAACTGGATGGATCCACATCTCTCATATGAATTCATGCAGGCCAAACTTATCCCATGGCCTCATACATAGAAGGGCATGGGCCGAAGGCCGAAAATTGATTGGACTCTGCCAAGCTAAGAGGACCGCAGCCTCAGCACTCTCCATGTTACAGTGTTCCCTGCACTACGTTCCCGATTCTCGACGCAGACGCGACCGGGGCCGAAGCCTCCGATCAAGTAATTTCTCATGAGGGATTCCACAACCACTTGTGCTTATATCAGGATCTGCTAGGAAAAACAGAAAGAAGTGCGTGATGTGTAAATTTCGTGTGTGCAGCGTAGAGGTTTGTCGTATGGCATTCTCCAAGGCCTCTATTATTCCGATTCTCCAGTTCCTCGGCGGCAGACAGGAACTTTGAAGCTATTAAATTAGAAGGGTACATTGCCCAAAAGAATTTCTTTCCAGGGGGATAAAAGTTGGGTCCAATTTCGATCGAGCTAGGTTATTTACACAGTTGCATCACGTGTAGTGTGCACTTGAGTTTGTTGATGTTCTTGACAAAGTCACATGAAGCTCGAATTGAAAGTCAATTTCTCAAACCTTGAAGGTAGTATGCTGCCAGGGAGTTTTGTAGGAGACTGTACTGAGACTGTATCACAGTTCCTACTGGTTCAACGGAAGAGTAATTGGGGAGATAATTACGGATAGGAATTCGGAGAGGCATGGAACGAAGACCAGATCACAAGCATAGACGATAACATCTTCTGCAGCACCAACCAAAGGCCATCAGAGACTATAGAGGACCCCACCAACAGCCCAAAGTACATAGATTCTCTCTCTCTCTCTCTCTCTCTCCTGAAACATGGCTACCTAAACTCTATTGTAAACGCTACGTTTTCTTGTAAAGGTTTAAGTTCCGAACTCTCTCGTACATTTTTTATGTTCTAAAATTGAGTTTCCTCCAACAAAAACCATAAAAATTAATTTTGATAGATAAAATTGTACATACTTAGAAAAAATTACATTAGGAAAATTGAATATCAAATATGTTATGCTACAATTCTGAGTCAGCCAAACATTAAATGCTTGACATTCATAAAACATTTTATTTTATTTAATTCTTCAAAAAATATGATAAATCACTTGCAATGGCATTTAAGAAAAAGGATTATACTATGTTAAGATGAAACATGATATTGTATATAATAATTACAACTCCACATTTTAATTAATTTATTTTGAGATTTCATATTTCTAGATGGTCATGAGTATCAATCTATAATAGCATAGACTTGTATTTCTTTTCAGCAATTTTTTATAATTATTACAGTGATTGAAATCAGCTATGTCAATTCCAAAAAATAGAGCTGAAATTTTATCTCAGATTTTGAATGTCGAAGATTAGTTTCTCTGATAATTGAAAAAACTTATCAATATACAGCTAGCATAATGTTTTAATTTTAACTTAAGAGTGATGCTAAATTTAATATCATGAAACATAAATTTTCATTATCTCATCACACTTAAATTAGTTAGAGTAAAATGGTTAGAGTAAAATACAATCTGTTAAAAAAATATTTAAAAAAAAACTCTGCTGAAAATGTATTACTATATTTAAGACATGTGATCACACCAAGTTGAATCTAATCCAAATGAGTTCATAATGTGATACTTATTATCTTATTGCGTCATATCTAAAGTTGAAATTTTTTATGATGCATCTACAGATCACATCCCAACTTACATTGTTGTTATATTAAACATTATAACAATCAGATTGTCATACATTTACAAATTGAACAACATTATGTACTCAAAAAATATATTTATAGAAAAAGTATGATATCAATAAACTCATTTGAACATAAATTTGCAATCAAAATTGTTACTATTAAATGCAAAAACTATCAAAAATGCTACTTTTATCCCCAAAAATACCAATTAAAAATATGATTACAATTATGTATGTGTGTTGCGAACGGCATTTCTATGATTAAACAAAGGACTAGATTGAGGACATACCTCCAAGAAAATCAAAATAGATCAAAAGTGAGGAGATTCTTCTCACAAGACTTTGAATAACAATTAAAGTGTGAAAACTAGAAGTAGTATCAATGATTAAAAAAAACAAGTACAACTTGTGTTAACGAAGAGTGGGAGATAATGTCTCGACACTCTTTACATATACTCCAAGCAAGACCAAGGACTACTAGGATTATTAAAATGCCACTAGGACTAAGAAGTTGAAAAGAAGCGCCGTCATCAACCTAGAACTTTGAAGTTGGAAAGAAGTACCGTCATCGCTACAAGAACTCCGAGGTTGGCTGTGTATGTCACAAGGATTCTGAAGTTGAAAAGAGTCACCACCACTATATTTCTGAAGTTAACTGCGTTTTTCACGATTGTGACATTATTCCTCCTCCAAGCAACAATTACCTCATATTATTCTATTTATCTATCAAAAATAGAAAGCAAGAAAATATTACAAGAAGTCAATGTGATAATCACATGACTACAGTATGATTCAGTGTTGATGTTAGCTCATACGTCTTGGATTCAAACATCTTTGAAACTAGATTTTCATGGATATTGTAGAAAGTTTTTTTTTATCATTTTGGGAGGGTTATCAAACTTAGCTGCATTTTTTCAAGTTTGTTGCTTACTTTATAGTCTTGCCAATGTACAAGTAATTTTAATCCTTTTCTATTGATGAAAGAGGCAAAGAATATGATGCTCAACATGAAATTTTTGTGAGTAACATCTTCAAACAAAACGACAATAAATGGATTGTTGACGTTTATAAATTATATTCTCAGAATCAAAAAGTAATTTGGATCAAAATTAATCGAATTTTTTTGAAATGTAATAAAAATAAATATATTCAATATGTCAATATATAATATATCAATCTTTTATATGACATTAAATTTTATTCAAAAATTTACACGAAGTGAAAAAAATGCTTTAAAAATATTTGAATTAAGAATCCAAGCTACATTTTGGCCAAAATCAAACAAATTGTCATGAAAGATTACTATTTTTTTATTGCAAGCATCGTATATAACATCTCTTACATAGCTCTGCATGGAATCAATTTATTTTTTAGAAATTAGCAATTTGTATTTTATACTTAAGTTAATTACTGAGAAAACATTAAATTTTTGTAATTTTGTAATGTTAAACTATTTGATATGAAAATAAAAATCAACAGTCATATCATTGAATTTCAAAGTTATGCATTGGTAATCTATTCTTTGATACGGTGTGATTATATATTTTCTATTACAGAAATTTTTTTTTTTTCATAAGATTCCTACTCTTGATGAGTATAACTCTTGCTCCTTCAATTATAATTCTAGAAATGTAATTATATATATTGATTATAATAATTATACATATGTAATTTGAAAATCAATATTATTCAGTAATAAGACTGTTAAAAAAATCTATACAAATCTGAAAATAAATCAACTAAAAAACTTCATCAAAATACTAACTTTTTTGCAAAGAATCTTATACAAGATCTTCTACATATCTATGCTTAAAATTGGTTGATTTATCTGAGTAAAATTAATTCCTCCTGATTTATACTTAAGTAAATTTAAAAAAAAAAACCATTTTGATGTAGATGTTTTATGTTTAAACTATTTGATATTAGTATGAAAATGAAATGTCATACTATTATTGACTTTCAAAACAATGTATTGGTAATCTATATTTTGATACAATGTTATATTAAATATCTGTCTATAGGAAATAAAACTTTTTATGTAAAATGTCTGTTTATCATTGATAAAGAAAACTAGACAAAAATTGTAATAATGAATTAAAGTTTTTAATCCTACATGATCCTTCAGAATTCATGTTGCTTACACGCTGAGGAAGGTACACATTGAAACCATAGGCATGTACCATTTTTATCATAGAAGGCTTAGGATAGAGAAAGGAAACTGAATTATGTATACTAATCTTGGATTTGGGATTTTGGATTATTCGCTGCAATGGTTAGGCACAACTCTATTGGAAATCTTCTTAAATCTAGAAGAGATTTATAATTGAGAATAACATTTCTTGACAATTTCGTTGAAGCAGCATACTTCAATGCCACCTTTTTTTGGCCATAACATTAGGGAATGATTAATTGAGATTCATTTAAATATCACTAACTACATGCGCTAAAGATTGGGCTGCTCGACCTTCAAACAAGATTCCTATCCATGAGATTTTCCACGTCGGAGAAAAGACCCACAAAACAAGGAAATAAAATATGTAGATCAACCGACCAATCACTTTTCAACTATAGGTTCAAGTCAGGAGCTCTCGTCACCCGCAATCTTCTACATCTTGTTCATAGACTATCATCGCACTCGGTTCGACCTGGAATAACATGAATTTATAAACTGTATGAGTATGGGGAAACCCTGTGATTTCAGACAGTAAACGAGCTCACTATTCCAATTGATGCGAACAGTGGACTTTATTCGTCTCTGTGAAGCTCATCAATGAGCTGGACATTCCTAGCTACATGAACTCAAATGCATTAAACCATAAGAAAGAGTCACATTTATGGGATGATGCGCGGAATATCAACTCGTTCATTTTAATGTAATGAAAGAATGAAACTCACGTTCGGAAGTGAGCGCAGTATCTGCGCCACTTTTTACCATTTTTTCGTTTTTACTTTCATTTCATCTTCTAGAAAGATTCTGCATAGTATCTTTCGTGGACTTTTATTCCACTCAAGTTGTTGAGAGGGACTTGAAGCTTCTGTCACTTGTGATATCTTATTTGTCATGTTTGTATGTAGAGACCTAGTGCAACTAAACAGTGAATATACTTTGTGTGGGTAGCCATAAAATCGGGGTCAAGTAGAAAACCAAAAAGGATGGGACATCAACTTGACTCCTGTAGCTCTCCAGCAGTCATACAAGTAGACACTCAGTATTGTCAGCGTGTTCAGGGCCCTCGGATATTATCAGGCCTTATGGCTTTGATGAGAAATCTGTATCTCATCAACTTCCCATTGCTCAGAATTCGATGACACTGGGACGTTAAGTCATAACGCGAAGCGCGCTCAATTCAGAAATCATATTATAAGCTGCGGGGATTACTATGTACGGGGAGGGGGTACGAGCCTGGTTTAGCGCTAGGCCGACCGGTCCTGCGCGATAAAAGTACACACAAGTAGTGACGACTTCGCTCAAAAGCGCGTGTATACAGAGCAGCAGCTTTCAGAATTCTATATCACCATATCCACACTGCAACTACTATCAAATGTTATTAAAGTGAATCTCCTGAGTCGACTTTTGATCGTATGGATTTTGATCAGACTTGTATTTAAATGTGGAATGGAGTTGTATTTTGCATTATTATCTCTATGAGATAATAATGCAAAATAATCTCTATTTGATCAAATTGAGTACTTATTCAGTCGCTCAGTAGTAGCTCTTACTCGGGATGAAATCTATGAAGAAAGAGTGATGAATTTCTGATATAGAATCTAAGCCAAAGCAGGAGCAGATTCTACACACTGACACAGTTGATCCACGAAGCTCACATGTTCGCAATCATGCACTGCTTTCTGATTGATGCTTGCGTATGACGCGAATTCCATAGATACGAGAAGACAATGCTTGGACGAATGCATGGGCTCCGTTTCTCCACCAGCAAAACATATTTTTATCTTCCACATCGGGTTCACTGATTATGGTGTGGTACAGATGATCATGATGATATGATGCTTGGACGACGATGATTCGGAAACTGTGGCAGGACAGAAGGTCAAAGCCACCGCATGATCCTAGAAACACCGAAGGCAAGCATGTGCAGCAGTGTCCACGGTAGTGAATGCAGCTGGCTGGCAGGTGACAAGATACATTCGAAGCTGAGCCTGAGCGTTTAAGGATTAATCAGCTCACAAGGCGGTTGCAATGGCATTGGCTTCATGGTGTGGGGTGAGTGAGCAGGCCTGGGTCTGAGCGGCTCAGGAGGGCGTCTTCGTACGGGGATTGTGTCTAGACGCCTCTCGCTCATGACGATTCCTGACCGTCCCTCTCGCTTTGGCACGAGATTTGAACAACGAGGAACCCTTGCGATGTGTGGTTATTGTCGTTCTCGCAAACGAACGGGTGGAAGCTCTGTTGGATTGTGATAAGTTATCATGGTTCTAAGTTGTTCGAAGGTTGCAGAGAAGGGAATGCATGGCCCCGCGAAGAGAATTAAACAATATCGAATGTAAGCTGGGGACCGAGTGAGCTGCCACCTAGAGCATGATCTAATAGACACCTTCGTATCCAATTCAGAGACCAGACCATGGAATATTTTATGACTGCAGGTTTGGGTGGTGCGGTCGTCGGGCGTTGGGCGTACGTCCATGCTTATGATAAGTGCAAGAAGAAGACAGCAAAGGAAATCGTTCGAGAACTGATGCTTCACGCAAACCATCCGCAAGAGTAAGAAGACTTGTTAGACTCTGAGTTCCGATATTTCCTGCACTAATCCTCGTTTCATAGATATGAGACATTGTTAAGTGTATTGGAAGAAGGCCAGAATCTTTAGCGTCTAAGATATTTTGTAACTGATCATGCTCAATGTTGGCCCATGATCATGACAGTGACGCAACATCGCGGAAGTTCATGAAACGTTACATCCTCGGAAGGCTGGTCTATGGGATGTACGACAGGTTCAAACGTGCAAGAAAATACGAGGAATGGTGGACCGAGGTGCACTATGATCTGTGGGAGTTGGACAAAGTATTGACTAAGGAGGAGCTTAATAAATATGCAACAGGTGCGTGTTGTATCGGACTCACATGAACCATCTCGACCTGAACCCCATCTGAATCCGACCTTGCTTGACTGCGGCAAAAATTAAATGGTTGTGCAGCTGTGGAGTATGAGCATAAGAACAAGTACTTCGGTGTCTTCCGACGGAATAATGTGTTTCCTTTAGCCGAGTTTCCAGACTGGGTAGTCGCGATCCGGGGAACTCACCTCTTGAGTTCGACGGATCTCAAAAACGATCTTGCAATCGTTTTGGAGACACTGAAATCTTCAAAGTTGATCAAAATTTTGAAGGTTGTGGTCAGGCGTCTCGGTAAGGACTATAAGTACTGCAACGTGAACGTGACCGGTCATTCACTCGGGGCCGCAGCGGGCTTGCTGGTCTGTCGAAGGCTGGCACTGAAAGGGTGTCTGGTCGAGGGCCACTTCTTCAATCCTCCGTTCGTCGCTCTGGAATCGCTGGCTCGCACCTGTGCACATGCTGTGAAACATGCTCGTATGAGGGTATTCCCGGCCGACGGTGAAAAACTCTATGAAAGACTTAAAAACGCTGCTTGGGGCGCCAGCAGCACAGCTTTCCAGGCAGTGGTCGAACCCGACGGGAAAAAAAAGGCATTTGCCGAGTTCACGACATTGGCCGAAGTCAATTGGTCTCCGTATCTCTATGTGAACAAACATGACCTCATCTGCAAAACGTTTCTCTCACACTTCACAGTAGCAATGCACGGAAGCATCGATGAGGATCGGAAGATGTGGTATTCTACGGTGACCGAGTTTAGCAAGTGGTTTCTGGGAAAGACAGAGTCGTTCAATCTGCTTCCTTCTGCACATTTGGTTGTGATTGAGACGTTCGAGGAACGGCCCTATAGAGCACACAAGTTGTGGAACTGGATGGTGGATCCACAGCTTCCATATGAATTCAAGCAGGCCAAACTCATCCCATCTCCTCACACCTAGAAGGGCATGGACCGAAAGCCGAAAACGGACCTTGCCAAGCTAAGAGGACCGCAGCCTCAGCACACTCCATGTTCCAGTGTTCCCTGCACTGCATTCCCGAGTCTCGACGCAGACGCGATCGGGGCCGAAGCCGAGATCAAGTAGTTTCTCATGAATGAATCCACAACCACTGGTGTTTATATCAGGATCTGATAGGAAAAACAGAAAGAAGTGCGTGATGTGTAGCATAGAAGTTTGTCGTATGGTATCCTCCAAGGCCTCTATCATTCTGATTCTCCACTTCCTCGGCGGCGGACAGGAACTCTGAAGCTCTTATTATAGAAAGCTCCATTGCCCAAAAGAATTTCTTTCCAGGGATAAAAGTCGCGTCCAATTTCGATCGATCTCGGATATTTACACAGTTTCATTACGTGTAGTGTTTACTTTAGTGTGTTGATGTCCTCTTTTAGGCCATTATGAGAAAGTCACATGAAGCTCCAATCAAAAGTCAATTTCTCAAACCTTGAAGGTAGTATGCTGCTATGGAGTTTTGAAATAGACTGTACTGAGACTGTATCACAGCTCCCGCCAGTTCAACGGAAGAGTAACTGGGGAGATAATTACGGACAGGAGAACCGAGAGGCATGGAACGAAGACTAGATCACAAGCATAGACGATAACATCTTTTGCGTACTAACTGAAAGCCAACATAGTTTAGAGAGAATCCCACCAACTGCCCAAAGTACATAGAGCCTCTTTCTCGTGGAAAATGGCTACATGCCCTTTATTGTAAATGCTACATACTCTTGTAAAGGTTAAGTTAGAAACTCTCTCCTTAAGTTGTTGTGTTCAAGATTTGAATTTTCTGCTTGATTTTCCACTCTTTAACAGACTTTTGATTTGTGAATTTCAGAGTCCATTTCTTCAAGTAAATTTAAGTTTATTCATGTCAATAAAAGATTCAATAAATGAATTGAAACAACACAATTATGTATTGGCTAGATATATATTATATGATAAAATATGTGAGTTTTAAAATATATTTTTTTTCAAAAATATTATAAATAAAAGAAATGAATTTAAAAAAATAGAGGAAAAATACATAATTATAAGAGAAGATTAATTGTGGTGAAAATAATCCAAACAATTATAATCAAGTTTCTCAAGTCTTAGATTCATCATTATAATTAAAAGATTTGAGATATTTTAACGATATTTGAGATATATTAACGAACGAGTGGAAGCTCTGTTGGATTGTGATAAGTTATCATGGTTCTAAGTTGTTTGAAGGTTGCAGAGAAGGGAATGCATGGCCCGCGAAGAAAATTAAACAATATCGAATGTAAGCTGGGGACCGAGTGAGCTGCCACCTAGAGCATGATCTAATAGACACCTTCGTTTCCTTTTCAGAGACCAGACCATGGGCTCCATGAGTGCACTTTTGGGTGGTGGGATCGTCTGTTGGGCGTATGGGGCGTACGTTATTAACAATCATTACAAGGAGAAGGAAGCAAAGACCAACGATCCGGAACAGATTTTTACCGCAAACGATAAGCAAGAGTAAGAAGACTGGTTCGACTCTGAGTTCCGATATTTCCTGTACTAATCTTCGTTTCATAGACATGACAAATTGTTACGGTTATTGGAAGAAGGCCAGAACCTTTGGCGTCTAAGATATGGTGTAACTGATTAAGATCAATGTCGGCCATGATCATGACAGTGACGCAAGAGTGCGGAAGATCAAGAAACGTCTCATCCTCGGAAGTCTGGTCTATGGTGTGTACGACATGTTCGAAGGCAAACCTCCTATAGAATGGTGGACCAAGGTGCACTATGATCTGTTGGAGTTGGACGAAGTATTGACTGAGGACGATCTTGATCGCTATGCAACAGGTGCGTGTTGTATCAGACTCACATGATCCATCTCGACCTAAAGGCCATCTGAATCCGACCTTGCTTGACTGCGGAAAACAATATATGGTTGTGCAGAACTGCAGGATGAGCATAAGAACAAGTACCTCGGTGTCTTCCGACGAAAGAAGGAAAGTCCTTCAGCCGAGGCTTCGGACTGGGTAGTAGCCATCAGCGGAACTGAGCCCTTGAATTGGGCGGATCTCCAAAACGATCTTGCAATCATTTTGGAGACACTGAATTCTAAGAATTTGATCACAATTCTGGAGGTTGTGGTCCGGAGTCTCGGTGCGCAACATGGGTTCTGCAGCGTGAACGTCACCGGTCATTCACTCGGGGCCGCAGCGGGCTTGCTGGTCTGTCGAAGGCTGGCACTGAAAGGGTGTCTGGTCGAGGGCCACTTCTTCAATCCTCCGTTCACCACTCTGGAATCGCTGGCGCACACCTGTACACATGCTGTGAAACATGCTCTTATGAGGGTATTTCCGGCCGAGGGTGAAAACTTCTTTGACGCTGGTAAGCGCCTCGGGAGCAAAGTTCTCCATGCAGTGCCCGACACCGACAGGAGAAGCAAAGCATTACCCGAGTTCAAGACACTGGCCGAAGCCAAATGGTCTCCGTATCTCTATGTAAACAAAAAATGACCTCGTCTGCTGTAAGTTTCTGTCACAGTTCAGTAAACCAAGCCACGGAACCGTCGATGACGATCGGAAGAAGTGGTATTCTTCAGTGTCCGAGTTTAGCAAGTTGTTTTTGGGAGACACGGAGTCGTTTGATCTGTTTCCTTCTGCACAGTTGGTTGTGATTGAGACAGACGTGGCCCGGCCCATTTCAGCACACATGTTGTGGAACTGGATTGATCCACAGCTTTCATATGAATTCATGCAGGCCAAACTCATCCCATCTCCTCATACCTAGAAGGGCATGGTCCGAAAGCCGAAAACGGACCTTGCCAAGCTAAGAGGACCGCAGCCTCGGCACACTCCATGTTCCAGTGTTCCCTGCACTGCATTCCCGAGTCTCGACGCAGACGTGATCGGGGCCGAAGCCGAGATCAAGTAATTTTTCATGAATGAATCCACAACCACTGGTGCTTATATCAGGATCTGATAGGAAAAACAGAAAGAAGTGCGTGATGTGTAGCATAGAAGTTTGTCGCATGGTATCCTCCAAGGCCTCTATCATTCTGATTCTCCACTTCCTCGGCGGCGGACAGGAACTCTGAAGCTCTTATTATAGAAAGCTCCATTGCCCAAAATACTTTCTTTCCAGGGATAAAAGTCGCATCCAATTTCGATCGATCTCGGATATTTACACAGTTGCATTACGTGTAGTGTTTACTGTAGTGTGTTGATGTCGTCTTTTAGGCCATTATGAGAACGTCACATGAAGCCCCAATCAAAAGTCAATTTCTCAAACCTTGAAGGTAGTATGCTGCTATGGAGTTTTGAAGTAGACTATACTGAGACTGTATCACAGCTCCCGCCAGTTCAACGGAAGAGTAACTGGGGAGATAATTACGGATAGGAGACCGAGAGGCATGGAACGAAGACCAGATCACAAGCATAGACGATAACATCTTTTGCGTACTAACCAAAAGCCAACATAGTTTAGAGAGAAACCCCACCAACTGCCCAAAGTACATAGACATTCTCTCTCGTGAAAAATGGCTACATTCCCTCTATTGTAGATGCTACATACTCTTGTAAAGGTCAAGGTATAAACTCTCTCGTTAAGTTGTTGTGTTCAAGATTTGAATTTCTCCTTGATTTTCCACTCTTATTTAAATTTTGTATTCGTGAATGTTACATGTCTTCAAGTAAGTTTAAGTTTATTCATTACAATGAATGTTTCAATACTAAACTTTAAGATGACATTTATATATTGGCTACAGATATATTATGTGATAAAACATATGAGCTTCAAAAATATAATTGTTTTCAAAGATACTACCATTTCAATCAACATTAATATGAAATAACATTTGTAAGTAGAAAAATTGCATAATTTTAATCTTGTGAAATTCAAATTTTCAAGATTTTTTTCTAATTATTTCATCAGATTATAGATGAATATTATAAAGTATATATCACAATATAAAAACAATTGAAATAAAATAATACCAATTATTAAAAAAATATTATATAAATAAATCCATATACACTCTTCACATATTTTGATATATACTTTATCTTTGTACAGAATCTCATAATAATGTATGCGATTCACATACAGAAGAGTTTACGCCCACAACCGAGATAAAAGTTTCACTATAATCTTCATAATTTTATTTGTTTCAGTGTCTGCAGGGGGCATATTTCATATGCTGAACAACATTCTCCATTCACTCTTGAGAGTTAATAGAATTTTTTTCTCCGCGTCACGACTTAGGCGGAACAAAACAGCCCACTACTACAATGGAAAAGTGCAGGGCGGACCAACAGCAGAGACCTTTTGACATGGTACCTCTGTAGAAAGTAAAGCTTCATTAATGTCCACAACTAATATCTCTACTAAATACTAGCTCCCATTTTGTCCCATGGATGCATTGAAGGCCGCTCTTCATCACCAAGGTGGACGTCATAGTATATTCGGGAGGACGATTGACGGGACACGCGCGTATAAATTAGAAAAAGCAAACCAAAATAGTTGTTGCTACCTTGCAACTCTGGTATAAAGACTCGTCTGCACATATATCACAAAGTTCTTCAAAGAAACCCCTCAGGTCTAACCTCATTTCACATTTTCTAGCTCGAACGACTAAACCAATAGCGAGAAAGGACGATTCTAGCCTAGACCTTGTCGAGCCAGCAATCCCTGACGGTGAAGGTGAGCAGTCTCTGAGTCCCTACCATAACTCAAAGTGAATGCGGTTCAAATCTGGTGATAAAAATCAGGGAACCCACCTGGAATGTCACTAACTTGCTGTCAGATGCTGGCTCCAATTTGCCACTCTGCAGCCAACGATCTGGGTTGAACTGTGCAGCATCCGGACCCCAGATAGACGTCATTCGAGCCATAGAATATGGTGCAATGAAGACTACGTTCCCTTTCTGGCTGCTTATGAAGACGTCTCTTGCTGGAAGTGTGTAGTCTTCTTCTATGTCCCTGGGTTCCTGCACGAGGGGCAAGCACCGCTGGTTACAACACCTTACCAATCTATATGAATCAGATTCATGTCGTGGCAATTGGGCACCATAAAGGTCGAGTCTCCTCGTTACGTGGTTCTTTGTCTAGCCATGTTATGATATTGCCCTGAATAGATTCGAAATCGAGGTCTACAAAGATGAAGAAGACAATCACCTTCTAAAAGCAACGATGAAGGAAGATGTGGCTCATGAGACATACAAGAGGCACCGCGGGGTGAAGTCGAAGTGTCTCCTAAAGGCAAGCATGCAAGGAAGGCAGCTAGTCTATAGACTCGAGGTGAGAAGCGCAACAAATTCACGAATTCGTGAGTCCATCAAGCGAACGTAGTCTTCGTCTTGCAGCTCGACATCCCAATACTGCTCCACCGAACATTCACATTCGAATTGTCTCCGGATCTCATAGTCTCGGAGCTCTAAGTACAGTATTTGTGACGCATCCGAGTGCATACTCAGCTCGTAGACAAGCCACGTGAGTGTCAACCCAATAGCATCCCGACTGGCGATCACTAAGTTGATGACGATATGCCGCAGTAACACGGGGTTGTCTGTCTGGGGTTGTCTGCGTTGTCGTCTCTCATCGTGAGGTTGAGAAATTTGGAAACAAGATCACTCTCATACGGGGTCTGCTGGCATGACCACAACATCTCAGCTCGAATCTATATATCAGATTGCACGAGGGACTGCCGAGTCTACGAAGTCTACGCTGGTGCCACCAGCTGCAGCAATTCAGAGAGCAAGATGTGAGATGAGTGAAACATACTCCTTCGACGAGAGCCAGGTAAGCTTGAGCCAGATTGTAGACTTGCCCATGAAGATGCTTGAGCTCGGCTTTTCTGTCAGCAATAAGGCTAAAGGTAAACCCATCCACTACCTGCATTTGCTCCGGAACGATGTTCAAGTACAGCTTGAGCTCCCAAAAAGGATCATTGAAGCGCTTGACCGCGATGGTGGTGGCCAAGTCCAGCGACGAAGCGAAGGCTATGTGTGGCCATGACTTTGGAAGAGCAGATTGCAGAGAGGCAAAGTCTACTCCAAACGCCACTTTTCCAATCGCATCCAATGTCGCCCTCTGAACCAAATCCTGTCATCGTCCACAAGGGAAACACATGTCAAGTCAGTTTGGTCTTGCACAAAGTAATCATCGGCATCCGAAATTCTCTTTTCTAATTTGTTCCAGCATTGCGAAAAGTTTTGTGCTCATCCATTTTCTTCGTCGACCTCAACCCAAAGGCTGTCGTCGGATCAATTTTGTTATTATTTTTGTTATGCATTAATTTAGATTTTTCTCATCTCAATCATGTATTAGTTAAATTTTTGATTAGTTCTTAAATTCATTTGTATACTCAAAGAATATAAATAAGTATATTTTTTACATTGAATTAAATATTCAATCTTGAAATATATATGAATGAAATTTTTTTATTGAAAATTTTTAGAAATTTAAATCTTTTTGATCAATTTTCAAAATTGATAAAACAATTAACGTTTGTTAATTTATGGATTGTTTTGATTATGATATATATTTTTGTGATTATTATACATGAAATATATAATAATTTTTCCATATATTACATTAAGTTCAATTGGTATGGCATTAATATCAAAAAAATATGGTTTAATTTAGAATTAAATTTTGGTATTTTTTGAAGAAAAAAATTTATTGTATATAGTCAAGTTTGATTCTCAATTTGAAAAATTAAATTTTGACGATATATCAACATGTTTTGATAGATTTTAAACAATCAACAATTTATGTTTTACTTGGTATAATGTTCCAAGAATATGTTCTATAAAGTTGTTCATAGTTATTATTCTAATTGAATTTTTTTTTCAAGAAAATTTATAAAATTTGATAGAACAATATGAGTATGTAACATCACAATTTTAGAAAAAATTCTTTAAAAAATAGAAATATAAACTTTGACGATAATGAAGATATTAACTCTTAAAATGAGAAATAACAATAATGATTTTTTTTCTCTTATATAATTTTTACCAACAAGTACAATGAGATAAAATTTTATCTTTTGATGTGACAGATAAGTCTAATAAAAACACAAATTGATGACGAGACGTTTGTAATTAATTTCTTTGTTCTTTACCTAACAAACACATTGATCGCTTGCGTGATGATGTCACCTAACATATATATTATTTGACTATTGAACACGCGCATGGCTAACGTAACAGCTATGACTAGTGCAACCTAAAGTATTATATATTAACATTTAAAATAATTTATATTTTAATATCAATTAAAGAAATATAATTAATAATCGTATATGAAATAAAATAGAAACATTTTTGTGTATTTATGAAATTATTACATACAAATTTCACAAAAATCAAAAGAATATACAACTTTTTTTTGCTATTCTAAATTGAATGTTTGTAACATATATTCTATTTTTATTGATTTTATTTGTTTGACCATTAATTTGAGTATAATAAATTATTGAAATTGTTCATTTTTTTTTGAAAAAAAATTTATAATTTTCAAAAACAACTTTAGAAAATAAATACCTTTATCAATAATTAAAAAAAATTCAATCTATTTCACAAATAATAATATCTAAATAAAGTTATATTTAACAGTTGCAGAATCATTACTATTTTGGTACTTGCTTTTATGTGAATCATCTTGTTTAATTTGTTCATAAAATCACCATTGAATCAATTCTTTGATTACTGTTTAAAGAGTTATGTAGTATAGACTTTAAAGCTCATAAATCTCAATGATCAAGAGATGTTCTTCATGTAGTAAGAATAGACTATTTTCCAAAGAGTTCTTGACTTTATAGATTGAATCCTCGAAGCTCACAGAATTTACATGTCAAATTTAAGAACAAGAGTTCAGAACTGCCATGTACATCAGCATGATTTCACGTAACAACCAAGTCATCCCGTTCTTCTGAATATAAGATTTGTCATACACATTCTCATATTGTAACCATCTTTAGTTAGTTAGAACTAAAGTAGAGTTTACTCTAAATATTGATATAGATATTTTAGTGTGCACTAGTCATAGTTGTCACGTGAACGATCCACGCACTTGGTAGGTATAGAGTGGATGTGTTAGTTGATAGTGCCACGTCAACAATCCGTGTGCTTGTAGGTAAGGATTGAGTGTGTTAGTTGGGAGCGTCACGTCGGCGATCCGTGTGCTTGTTAGGGTTATCCGCCACGTCATCCATCCACTATGAGTGGGATGGATGGTGGGGATAAAATCTTATCTCCTTGTACTTGTTGGTGAGAGCTATATAAGGGAGAGGAGAACCGTTGTTGGTATCTCTCATCTTTAGAGTTTACGTTTCTATCTTCGAGTGAGCTTCTCTCTAAACCCTAGTGTTACACATAGTATGAGCAAGAGTTTCACTCATCTTACAGATGTGGAAGCATTTTTCGATAGGTGGATTTTGATTCTACAGCAACATGAAACTACACATCTCCTTTGGCTCGACAGTGTCAAAGCCTCTCCAGATTGTCACGTCGTTCAATTTGATATCAACTTGACAACAATAGATGCCCTGATTCTTCATCATTTGACTTGGATTGGAACAATTTTTGTGATGTTGACGTTGTCAATCATAGTAAAAGAATCTTAATTAGTGAATAGATAGTAATAAATTTACAGCTTATCCAAAGAGGAGCGAAAGTTGAAACGCTTTTCTCAGCCATGAAATGGCAAAAGCGGATGCTTCACTAAACTAAGTGTTGGAAAAGAATCGATAGACTCCTGATGGTTTGAGCCTGTCTGCATAGATTTAGCACTGACCTGCCCAAGCATTCTGTAGGAAAAAGCCCATTCAACTCTTCACCAAAGATTATGAGTAAATTTTGCAACAAAGAGATCTATAACTTTATGTTTTACTGAAGACTGATCCAATATGTCCACTTTCATTTTGTGTCACCTTAAGTGTCCTCTGATTTGAACAAATTTTGTATACATTTGTCTGAATCTTATCAGAACTTTCTTCAGAGATGTAGTGAGCATTTCAATTACACTTCCCCTCCATATACAATTTCTTTGCAAATACTAGACAATCATCACATACTGTAATTTATAATATCAATCTCATGATTTGATGCACAAAGACAGCATAGGATATGTGCGTGAGTGAGTTCCTATAAGTAAAGCTCAAGCCTTCATTCCTCTCTAGCTATTCTAAGAAGATATTTGTTGCTACATGTGCTGAACAATGTCCGCTTGCAATAAACATTTTTATTCCTTCTCTGAGGCATAACTTAGTAGTTATCAGCATTGTTGGAAATTCAAAATAATAACGGATATTCTTTGAACTTCCATGCAGCCTGATGTTCATACGAAATGCTGCTACACAGCTGCCACTCATCAACTTACAGAAGTAGCGAGTTTCACATATTTGGAGCTGATACAAGAATAATCAGCAAATATCCGTTCAAGGCTTGCATGATTAAGTAATGCAATTCCACAGTAACTTAAGTCACATGTTTCTCAACTTGAAGAAAAGTAGAGAGAAAACAACAGAGATGAAACCATCTCCTACAATCCGTGAAGGTATCACTTCTTGGTGATCGTTGATTGTAGCTACTCTCTGATAATACTCTAGTCTTGTCAAGCTGGTAAGTTATTTATTTGAAAATTGACTTGTCTACAAACCTTACTTGCTTGTAACTACTTGGTAGAGGATTGCTGGAAACTTTCCTTCTCATAACACCTACTTGTATCAGTAGTTTTCAACTGTGCACATATAAAATGGACTGGCAACTTGTGGTATTTAGCTATCCTTCAAATTTCTTGACTGTGAAGTACTTTGGTGTGTTTTTCTGTCCACAATTTGAGTTAATCACTTTTTTTTTATATGCTCTGATTGGGGGTACGAACTACAGACGGAAACCATGTGGTGTAACATTCTGTTTTACTTTCATAGTATTTCGATGCGAAAAACTGCAAAATGAAAGCAAATTTATTGTGCGAAGTCCAACATGTGTAGTGTAGCAGATACTGAACAAAGAGCAGACTCGAGCTACCAAGGTGAAATTGGTGGGGATCGAGTTTCTTCACAACAAAGATGTTTTATATTCAGGCAAACCTTCGGAGTCAGAGTATCCAAATATCCTTGGACTTCAGACGTATAATCCTGTGTTAGTTCGCGATTGCAAGGAACCCATGATAACATGTCAAGTCCTCTGCATCTTGAACATTTTGCAAGGGTGAAAACGATGCCAGTCTTAGGAAATTTGACTACAGAGTTCTGTATTTCCAGCAGTGCACAGCCCCTGTTCTTTTGTTCTCCATTGCGCACGAATGTAGCTACATCTCGCACGTTGCTTACGAAGTTTGCCTCTCATCGGTAAAGGGCTCTCACAAACTTCATACCCTCGCTACATTGTGCTGAACATGGAAATAGAAGAAAAGTTGTTGAGGAACGTAGGAGGTGAGAAGTCAGGAAGCGTTGCGGCTTGAAATTTGGCAAAGAATTTCTCATATGTATTAATTCTTGTGCAAAATAATGACCTCATACACTGGGACACCTGTCCAGCAGTTCGTGTAATGTAAGTGATTCTCCTCGTACTAGTTGATGGCGTTCAAAACTGCGTGTTCGGCTTCTTTCGTTCAAAGCCAACGCCTCGAGCTGTGCAACGGTGAAGGAAACACAGATCTGGAATCTTTCTCAACTCGCAGCTTTTTCCGTTCTCTGTGCAAGCATTCATGACGGTAAAAGGTCTGAAATCAGAAATATATCGAGAAGTTTTTTGTCTGCCTTCGAGGACTAGTACAGATGTTGTCTTTGATGATATGGTTTCATGAGACCCTTAATTTGTAATTTAGACCCTCAGTTTTAACTTTAAATATACCCTAATTTATGTGATATAATAATGGTTACCTGCTGAAATACCTCACAGGATAGCCATTTTGCTGCATATGACGCGAATGATCAACGTTCAAGAAATTATAGTAGAGATTTATCACTAGTACTGCTATGTTCCCTCATTATTGATATCTAACTTATAACTTAGCAAATGTATGTGAAATAATTCATGAATTATTCTGGAAATAAAATAATATGTAAAATTGTGCAATAATAAAAATGCATTTGAAAATTTCATGTGAAAATTAATAAAGAAATAAATTTATCTTTAAAAAAAAATGGTATGAAATTTTAAATAATTTAATATATATTAAAAATTAAAAAAATTCAGACCATGAAAATAAGTTAACATGTATGATATCACAATTTGCTTGATGGGATACCATCAAAACGCGGACTGCTTGATGGGACCCAATACGTTCCATTTCAGCCAATGGGACCCCTCCGACAAGTCATCGTTAGTTATGTTCTTGTTACTGCTTTGTTTCCACTTCAATGAAAAAAGAATTTCTTTCCGAATTTAAGTTAGTCAGATTTTCCATGGCTCCCAATCTTCATCGTGCAAGAGCCCAATTTCTCAAGTCCCAAAATGATTTTGCAGTTAAAATGTATGGGCTTAATAACTCTTGGCTGAAGTCACGTAAGTTGCGTATTTTGGTCCGTGAAGTGCCTGCGGTAAGAAGTCACTTTTCAACAAAGAGCCGCAGTGCTTTTCCTAACCCGGATTGAAAGCAATTACAAGAGCTTGCAGTAGAATATCGGTGACGGTGTATTAAACTGCCGTCGGAAGGTTCCCATCGGGTAAAATAGAACATACTGGGTCCCATTAAGCAGTCAGCGTTCTGATGAGGTCCCATCAAGCGAATCTCTCCAACAAATGTACATAGTATTATGTTATACATGAAATTTACTAGAATGGAATCATAATGTCATTTTGAACATAAAATTTATGTTTGAATATCTTCAAACTAAATTTACAAGGGATTCTTCTCTGAAAAAACAAGGTGAAAATAAGATATCATGAAGAAATTAAGATTTTTCCATTTTATTTATAAATTTATTGTATATATATAGAGAGTTATAATCTAAAGAGCTATTAAAATTCTATGTGTGTTGCATGTTTGAAACTTGTTACATAGCATTATTCAATGTAAAATAGTAGAAGTTTAACAATTACATGATTTTGCTGTAAAATGTGATTGTGAATCATAAAATACAGAATAATATGAGTGTATATGTCTTTATAATCAATTCATGATTTGAATATGATTTTCTACTTAAAGTTAAATTCAATTAGTCATGATATTTGTTTACAAATTATGGTTTCAATTCTCCTTATATCAAACATATAAATTATCAATTGTGCATTACTAATATTTTTTGTTAGTTTTCAAGTTGATTCATATGATGCTAATCTTTTTATTTAAATCAAATACTATATCTTGGAATATTTATAAACTCAAATCAAAATTCAAATCCGGAAAAACTTTTATATATATATATATATATATATATATAGTTTTGAAGATAGTTATAATTATAACAATTCAAATTGCTTGAGAATATGAACTTCAAACTCCATTTATCACATCATGAGTAATTTTTTACTTTTATTTTTTTTTACCATTTGATCTATCAAAATTTTTGATGGTATGCACAATGAAAAATTATATCATTTTGATCAATCAATCAAAAAAAATACTATAACACATCAAGAAAGTTTTATTCAATCTGTAAATAATGCCTATTTAGATGTAAAAAATGTTTGTTACTATGTCATATAATCTCAAAGTAATTTACAATAATGAATATGGAGAAGTTGAAACAAATTTGATGACATTGACCAAGTTGAAGCAATATCTTGATATTTTGAAGTTTTAGAAATAACATTTTTGTTTGTGTTATTGCAATAAATTTCATGATTTCACAAAGTACATGAAGATGAAGAAGAAGTACAAGCATATTTTCAAAGATGGAGAAGCAATGATTACATTTAGTCTTAGTACAAAAACGTTGGTGATAGTATTTATTTTGACAATATTAAATCAATATAAATTTTTATGTCCTTACACAAATATATCAATAATTACTCTATGATGCAACTTTAATCAATTAGATAATGAAAAGCATGACTTTTAATGCGAGTACACAAATGATGCAAGCATAGATAATTAATAGGTAACACAATAGTATCCTCGTCACTGAAAAAAGAATTGACATTATTTTTTTGATAAAATATTTACTATTGTTACTAATTATAAGACGTTGAAATATTATTTCAATAAATCTAATGTTGGAAAAAAAATATAGCTAGATAAAAAATATGATTTGCAAAATTTGATTATATCATGAAGTATCGATTTGACAAGATGCATACTATGATTTAATTTGATATCCCAAATATATGATGAGAAAACAGATTAATCAATGTATAATAACTAACGTTTGATTAATACGATATGGCAACGTGTCATTAATTGATTACAACTTGTAATAGCTTCTTTGTAATTGAATTGATATGACAAAGTTTTGCTGCTGACATTATAAATTTTATACTCTCAATTTGATACTGAATAAAAAAATAAATTTAATCTAATCAATTCAATCAAAAATATTTTTATTTTTAAAGTATTATATTATTAAAATCTAAAATTAAAAATAATATTGCTCATTTATAAATTTCAGACGTACTCTAATTACTTAAAAAATATGGACTTGATAGCCAAATTTAGATATAACTAGCTAAATCATGATTAAACTAATCATGGTCAATTTTTTGGTTCAATCTATAACTAACGCAATTATACAACTATCTATTTTAATGATTTTTATCCTTGTTCTTATATTTGTCATGTCATTAATCTACTAGGAGTGAAATAGATGAAAAGAGTAAAATTCTATTTCCTTGCATTTGTTGAAAAAATTTATATAAGAAAGAAAAAATACATTATTAAATATCTTTCATCTTCAAAATTTATGATTCAATTTTTAACCAGCTTTTTTTAAATTCATAATGTTATCATATCCTTGTAAATTTGAATATAATGATCAACAAATAATTGCTTCAATATAATCTTGATGCTCATACTTGTGGTGGTGTTTCATCTTTATTACGTTAAAAATTTTCCAATTCAATTGACGTCTGATGAAATGATATTCTAAAATTGTTTGATGATTTACCTTGTATGATATAATAAACATTTATAATATTTTTTTCAACAATTGCAATTGTTTTATTCACCATGAATGAATTTTTAATTAACACTTATTTGTCTATTAAATCTTTTAAGACTCATTTGAACAAATACAAGATTTATACTTCATTCATATGCATGATAGATATTTAAAGAATTGCAAAATTTGATAATGTACTCATATACATCTACTTTTTGTTTTGATTTTATTTGATTTGGTTGCAAAATATCAATAATTTAAAAATATTGCAAAGATTTACACTCCATAATATAAAAACATCTCTATGTAACAACATGTGTTTTAATGTAAGTTATCATAAAATGGGTTATCAATGAGATCAAAATTCATGAACATTCTTTCAATATCATCATAAATATGAAGATGAGACAAATATGTATTCATATTCATGATACATTTTCTAAAATCTCTATCGCTCTAATCTTGAAATGCCAGACAATTATCCAAATGGAGCATAATGGTAAAGATCCGATCGCACGAGGACAGAAACAACCTTAGAGAACGAAGTAGTGTCACGAATTAACATTCTATTGAGAAGTTTTACTTCTTATGCACATGTCATTCTCAGAACCGTCTGCAATTGCTAAGTTCGAAGGCATCACATTGCAGGGTGAAATAACATTCGAATCCTGAAATTCATCCAATAATTCCCTATAGAAGTCGCACACGACTCTGCAATTGATATTAAGGGGGGAAATATTCCAAGATTACAAATTCAACCGGCTGCACTGAGGTTCTAATGTACAGATTTGCTTAAATCCTGAGCTACATTATGCACCACTCAGAACATCTGAATTGGACTCTCTACTTTAGATGCGGTATCTTCGACAAACTGAAGTAACTTCCGCACGGTGACAAGACATGTAATTCACTAACACGCGGAGGAATGCAGGCTAAAAACTAAGAAATTAACTAATAGAATAGCCCCTCGAAGGCAAAGCCTTGGACCTTTTTATTCTTAACTTACATCCTGAGACATCACTCGCTAAAATGCGAGTCCCCAATAGGTGTGACGCCAGCACACCTGGCAAATACCACGCCCGCTGAGCTCCTATCTACTCTTATCCTACTCAAAACGGCTGACAGTTCTAATTCTAAATTCTCCTTCGTTCGTCCAAATCGGAGATGAACGAATTGAGTTTCATACTTAACTGCTGCTGCCTTGCGACTCCCTTGGCTACAATTACTTCACTCGGCGCTCCAACTCACTCCAGCTTCGTCCACTTCAGTGTCTGGATCTCCCACTTCACATAACCGCGAAGGCATCGGTCTACCTTCGCGCACAACATAGCATTCATCTACCCCTCTAACTGCTAGACTGTTGCCTCCATCTCCAGCAATTTCGCTTTGGTCGTAATCAATTGCTCCTCAACTATCGACAGTTGAGATCGCAATTTGCTGCAATTTGCGTCCAATTTCTCCAGCTTTGTAATCTTGCAACTCCTTCGCCTTCAACATCAATTCAGCAGCGTGCAATTGATCGCTCGTCGCCAGAGTTGCCGTCAGCTCTTTTGCGCGCTTCAATTCTCTTTTGAATTCCTTCCGAAACACTTCCACCTTGTTCCGAAGCTCCACTATTACCTTCTAGCATTGCAGATGTCGATCCGAAGATCCACGTACTTGAGCTCCTCATTCGTATGAAGGTACTTCTCCGTTGCTAAACTCTTCTGAAGTTTGGCACACTCCAACTCCTTTTGCCGAAGTTGTTTCTCCAGCTCTTGCAAGGTAGCATTTACGGTCGCGCATTCAAAAGTCAAGCTCGCCACTCTTTCAACTACCTCCACAGATGTTCTCACCTTCACCCACGTCCTACTACGCAATAACTCTATGTAGAATCTCGTTAATGCTAGCTCTGCAGACTTCATCATCTTTTCATCCAAGTATCTGAGCAAGGGAACCACTCGCTTGCTCAACATGTCAGCTGCACTGAATCCGGCTGACTTGGATTCTTTGGCCGAAGGTCCATCGTCACAGTCCAAGTCTATTGTACTCGAAGACAGCTAACCGCTAGCTAGAATCATCACCGTGTGATAGCTTTCCTCCATTCTAATAGCAATTTGAATGGCTTCAGCTTTAGAAAAAACCTTCTCATATCTCACCTTACTTTAAATCTCGGATCTCAAACCTCCAACAAAATTCTTCATGAACATTGCACGTATCTCCACCATTGTAGCATTCACTTCGTCCTCACCACCACGTGGAATCTACACTTCAACTTATCAGTTCTCTCCACATAGGTATTCACCAAATTGTTATCTCCTTGTTTCAAGAAAGTGACCTCACACATCACCTTTTCATAACTATCGTTGGAAACAAAGTTTTGATCAAGTTCTACGTCAACGTCTCCCAAGTGTCATACTCCAAAAACTCCCTCTTGTACTCTTTGTACCACTTGAGAGCAAAATCCTCCCAAAAATCCGGCAAAAGCATAGCTCACTTGTACTTTTTACTCTCATTATTTTCTATGCAAACCCTCTTGAAGTCTATCACAAAAGTTTCTACATCCTCATTCTCCATCTTATAAAACACAAGAAGTTTCCCCATTTTTAACTAATTTCTTTGATTTTATTTTTTCTATTGGAAATTTATATGAGACTCTCTAATACAACACAAATAACACTAACTTCATACTTGAGTAGTTCATCAAAGGAAACACAAAAGGAATTGGCTCATCCAATATAGCCATAGCTCTCTCGTCCCATAAACACACAATGAATCTTATACTCCTCATCATCTTCTGCATCATTCGAATGATGATCTCCATCTTCACTTAAAACTTGAACCAGCCGAGGTCATTTTTTCCGTTTCAGCACTTAGTTTGCCGTCAAAACCTTTCACAAGTGATTCTAGAAGCGCCTTCACTCCGCTGCATTCGTGTCTCGCTGGTAGTCCAATCACTCCACAATTGTCACATAAGGTCGCACTTTGGAATTCATGTGGTGAAGATGATCCCAAGTGAAATTTCAACTCTCCCAAGTTATTCTTGCTCCTCAATCCTTATCTTTTATCCTTATTCCGCAAGAAACAATTGACAACCTTATGTGCCTACTTTCCACAATAAAAGTAAGTCTCACGTTTGACTCTTGAGGACTCACTACTCTTTCTTCAAACTCCACCTTGAATTCTCTTGTATTAGAGTCTAAAGAGACTATAACATACAAGCCTTGAGGCACTTTGGATAATCTAATCTTCCAGCCCCCTTGTTTACTCATTTTTCCATAAGGTGAAAACCACTCAAAATGTATCTTCCAGAAACGCTATCTATTTGGCAAAAAATATTAATAAGAAAATTCAAAAATTTTGCTGTCTTATCTTGATTTTGTACTCCCTAAACTTCAAAATAGCATAGTTTTGTCTCTAGACGTGATCTCTGAGTGTAATTTTAGCTCGCACGTAGATAATCATCCAACACACACTTGTACAAAGTTTCAAACGCTAACTTGAATAACACAAAAAGTAATTTTCTCTGTATAAATTGTCTCCAAAGCAAAATTTTGGCACCCGTGAAAACCCCCTCAACTTCTAATACTCATATCTTTCTGTTAACACATGAATTAGACCTGAAACAAAATATAAAAAATTTCTCTATCTTCCATTTTACAATCAATAAAAACTTTGAAGTATACTTTTTTGGTATCTAAGATCAATTTTCTATCAAAATGACATGTTTACGTGAACAAAACATACAAAATCACTTGTAAGCTATCATATGAGACCACTGGATAGACAAGGGAAATTTCACTCTCAAGCATACTCTCCGTTTTTTCATTCCTCCACGTTATCTCCAAGTGATCTCTCATGGACATTTTCTCTCGAGCTAGAAACTGAATCCTAAACATTCCGCTTTCTAGATTGAGGTCCCGTCAACAAAACCAAAAATGCAACCTCCGTGTTGACTTTCACTCAAGTTTACCTCAAATAGCTTTGCGGTAGCTCATCATGATTCTAGAAGACTAGAAATCCTTCTCATACTCATAGCCCAAACAACCACTCACACAATCACTCAATGTATCACTTCAACTCACACACACATTAACATTCCAAGGTAATGAAAAATCATCACTCTTTCATATATGAAACAAGTCTCTACAGCTCAACTCTTCAAACTTGCTTGAGAGATTCTTCCCTACCTCTCTATATATACTACTTAAAAATTTACCATAGTAATAAATGGTAATTTTTATCTAACTTAATTTTACAAAGATAAATCATAGTAAAGTTGACTAGTTTTCAATATGTGGCAACATGCCATTAGACTGCTAAACCTTCTAGATGTGGACTAATTCCTAGATTGAGGTGGCGACATGTTATATGTGTCTTTCCAACTTCTAGAACCTTGTAACCATCTTTAGTTAGTTAGAACTAAAGTAGAGGTTACTCTAAATATTGATGTAGATACTTTAGTGTGCACTAGTCATAGCTGCCACGTCAGCGATCCGCGCACTTGGTAGGTACAGAGTGGATGTGTTAGTTGACAGTGCCACGTCAGCAATCCGTGTGCTCGTAGGTAAGGATTGAGTGTGTTAGTTAGTGTGTTAGTTGGGTGCGCCACGTCAGCGATCCGTGTGCTTGTTAGGGTTATCCGCCACGTCATCCATCCACTATGAGTGGGATGGATGGTGGGGATTAGATCTTATCACCTTGTACTTGTTGGTGAGAGCTATATAAGGGAGAGGAGAACCATTGTTGGTATCTCTCATCTTCAGAGTTTACGTTTCTATCTTCGAATGAACTTCTCTCTAAACCCTAGTGTTACAATGGTATCAGAGCGACCTTGCTCTTTCCTTGAGTGTGGATTACTCCTCATGGAATAGCAATTGAGTGATGATGGAGTGTAGTTTTGAGAGTGTATAGAGGCTGGCAGAGGTCATTCATCTGCATGTAGAGAGAGGTGGAAGGGGGAAATTGTGCTTTTGCAGATATGGACGGGATTGACAGGAATCCAGTACCGCACTGGCCAATTCCTAACCTATTCGATATTCACCTTCGTTGCATGGAGAAACATCATTTTCGGATGTACCTTGTGGCTTGTTGGGGTGCAGATTTTATGACTAGAGTGATGGAGTCAAGAGTGCCACTGATTCTTCCAATAGTTACTTATGGAGAGACTTGGGATTGTACTATATACATTCTATACTGATTGTTTCATGGATTTGAATCGCGAACCACCTGTGCCGGTTCGATTCAGCACTTATGTAGAGATTAGAACAGTATATAGACAGAAGAGGATATGGAGAGATTTTCTTGTGAGGAATTATGGAAAGTAATACTATAGAGCTGTGATAGAGTCACCTGCACCTTTTGTGACTCCTTTGTTGAGAGGTCACATAGTGATTATACTCACTTTGTATTAGAGGGAGTGTGAGACGAACATGGGAACATCAATTGATATGGGTGAGGTTCTCAATGCAATCATGGCGGAGATGAAGGAGTTGAGAAAAGCGATAGTAGATGGGCATATCAAGCAGCAAGCCATGGAAGATAAAATCTTCGCATTAGAGAGTGAGAAAGTAGAGAGAGAGAGAGTTGGAGAGATGGAAGTTGAACCTCAAGTTCAAGCTTCCCAAATTCAGCCAGAACCAACTCCTATTGATGCAGCAGAGGCAAATAGGAGACGTCTTCAAGAGATTGAAGATCAAGCAAATCTTTTGCTTCGAATGGGAAAATCTTGTAAGGTGGAAGCTTACAAAAGGAGTAGAGCAATGGGAGTGTTAGAGGGATGGATTATGAGGATGAATATTCATTTATCCCATTTTCATGTTTCTGATTATATTTCAGGAATGTTCATGAGATCTTATCTTACGGATAAGGCTCTCACATGGTACACAACATGGTAGAGAATGCTTTAAGAACGAGGTGCTACCATTTCGTGGAGTGGAATGCAGGAAGTACTTCTGCAAAATTTTCAAGCGGTGGATTCTCTTCAAACTGCAAGAATGAAGTTGTGGGATCTGAAGCAGAAAGGAGGTATTCATGAGTACATTGAAGAATTTCGTGACCTTCAAGTATCTATCATGGATATGAGTGGAGCTGAAGCCTTAGACGTGTTCAAACGAGGCTTGAAAGATCGAATTCGGAAGGAGGTGATGGTAAACAATCCATCTACTGTGAATGAAACAATCGCAATTGCTCAACAAATTTCGGGTGCTTTTGGTGTCACACACGGTGAACCAGTGAGCAATTTTAGAGATCCATCTGGTCCAACACCAATGGAGTTGGGAAACCTTCGACGTAGAGAAGATTTTGCACCAACAAGAGGACCACCACCAAGATTTGGAGGTGAGATTAGGCGACCAGGAGTTCCAAATTTGCAAGAAGGTTATGCAAATAATGGAATGGTTCGAGGAGGAGCTGGAGTTCGTGACAATCGCCAATGCTATGCATGTGGACGAATGGGTCACATAGCCAAGTTTTGTCGAGTTCGGCCGACACAACAAGGAGGACGGCCCATGCAGCGACGACCGTTCAACAATATGGAGGGGATAGAGTATGAAGAGGTGGAGGAAGCAATTTCGGGAAACGAAGATCACCAGTAATCTTGCCTCGCGGCCTTACTGGTTCTACAAAGCGAAGAAAAGGCGAGGTTGGAAGAATGCAATGGTTGGGAGCTCATGGAAGGAGTAAGAAGCAAGCTCAACTCATTGTCACTGACGGTTTCATGGAAGGACACAAGGTGAGAGTTTTAATTGATCCTGGAGCAACTGAAAATTTTCTATCAAGGAGTGTTGCTATGAAGTTAGGTTTGATGTTAATGAAGGACGTGAGTGAAGAAGTTGAATTGCCAAACGGGCAAACTGAAGTGATAGAAACACTACCACGGAGTGTAGAATTATCCATAGGTAGATACAAGGAGAGCATTGAGTGGAGAGTAATTCGTTTAGCTCGATATGATGTCATCCTTGGAATGCCATGGATGGAACAATATAATCCGAAGGTAGATTGGAGAAGAAAAGTGATTACAAGTAGTGGATGGAAGATCTATGGAGATAGAAATAGATCTCAGAATAGGAATTTACCCCTCTTTGTGATGGGTACAGCATCCATTTCTAGAGATGATGTATGTTTCCTTGGACTTATAAGAGATATTGGGTCCACGGACAAACCTTACATCCCGGAGTCCTTGAACGACATTTTTATGGAGTATAAAGATGTTTTTCCAGATGATCCACCTGCAGGATTACCACCAAAGAGGCGAGTAGATCACAAGATTGAGGTGATACCTGGAAGTACACCAACTTGCAAACCTCCATATCGTTTGGCTCCGAACGAATTGGAAGAATGCAAAGCTCAAGTGGAGGAGATGTTGAGCAAGGGATTCATTCAACCAAGTGTTTCACCTTATGGAGCTCCAGTACTCTTTGTGAAGAAGAAGTATGAATCCATGAGACTATGTATCGATTATCGCGGGTTGAATCAGCAAACAGTGAAAAACAAATATCCATTACCTCGTATGGATGATTTGTTTGATCAACTTCAAGGAGCGAAGTACTTCACCAAGCTAGATCTGAGAAGCGGCTACAATCAAATTCGAATTGCAGATGAAGATGTTCACAAGACAGCTTTTCGTACTAGGTATGCACACTTTGAGTATCTAGTGATGCCTTTTGGTCTCACTAATGCACCAGCTACATTCATGGGATTGATGAACGATATCTTTCGCTCTTATCTAGATAAATCTGTCATTGTTTTTTTGGATGATATATTGGTGTATAGCAAAACTTTGAGTGATCATAGAAGTCATTTACGAGAGGTACTTCAAGTTTTAAGAAACAATCAATTGTATGCCAAAGCTTCAAAATGTGAATTTGGCAAGTCAGAAGTAGATTACTTGGGTCATAGAGTTACAGCTACAGGAATCCAAGTGATGAGTGAGAAGATAGATGCCATTCAGAAATGGATAGCATCTGAGGATCAAACTCAATTGAAGAGTTTTCTAGGGCTCACTGGATTCTATCGTAGATTTGTGAAAGGTTTTGCTCGACTAGCTCAAACCTTGACTTCCATGTTAGGGAAAGGTCAAAAGTGGAGATGGGGAACAGCTCAAGAGTTAGCTTTTCAAGCATTGAAAGATGCTTTGTTACACGCACCTATTCTCAAGTGGTATGATCCTAACCGTTATATCAAGTTGGCCACTGACGCATCAGGTACAACAGTAGGTGGCATACTTCAACAAGAATGGGAGTATGAATGGCATCCAGTTGCTTTCTATTCTCGAAAGTTGGTGGCGGCGGAACAAAATTATCACACGACAAAACGGGATGAGTTAGCCATCGTGTTGGCAACCAAACATTGGAAGCATTATTTGGATGATAAGGAGTTTGTGGTGGAGACTGATCATAAACCCTTGGTTTATTTGGAAACTCAAAAGGATCTGTTCAAACGACAAATTCGATGGACAGAGTGGCGTCAACGCTTCAACATGAAGATTGTGTACGTGGAGGGAAAGAAGCAACTTGCAGATGCTCTCACACGCATGTCTTGTTTGAATCATGTTGCAGAAGTGAAAATTCAGGGAGATTGGTGGAGCAAGATGTCACAAGCCACAAAGGAGTATGAAGAGATCACTCGGGCACTACAAACTGGAAAGGCAAAGAAATCTCGAAGTTTGGCGTTTTACAATCAGCGTATATGGATTCCACAAGATCACGATTTGCGCACAATGATTTTGGCAGAAAGTCATGATACAGCCATTGCAGGTCATGTGGGAGTGGAGAAAACCGTGGGAAGTATACAACGAGTGTACTATTGGCCCAAAATACTTGAGGATGTGGAGTCTTATGTTCGAAGTTGTGTTGCTTGTCAACAAAACAAGGCAAGTAATCAAAAACCAGTGGGTTTATTACAGCCTCTTCCTATTCCCGAACAGCGGTGGGAACATGTCACCATGGATCTTGTATGTGAGTTACCAAGGACTTCGTTAGGACATGATTCAGTGGTGGTTTTTGTGGACAAATTGAGCAAGATGATTCACATCAGGCCAACCACAAAAACAGTAACAGCTCCACAACTAGCTCAATTGTATCTAGATGCAGTTTTTGTGAATCATGGCTTAAGCAAAGTGTTAATCACGGATAGAGGTACTCACTTCACTAGTTTATTTTGGAAAACTTTGTTTAGTTTTTTCAAAACAAAACTAGCAATGTCAACGGCATATCACCCTCAAACTGATGGACAAACTGAGAGGGCAAATAGAACCATAGAGGATATGCTACGAGCATTCACATTAGAAGAGCAAGAAGAGTGGGACAAACTTTTGCCACTTGTGGAATTTGCATATAACAATTCAGTTAATGCATCCACAAAAGTGTCTCCATTTTTTCTTATGTATGGAGCTCATCCTATAACTCCTTCAAGTTTGATGAGACTTCCCAAAGGAGAGGAGTTTTCGACCAAAGTTGCAGCAGTCAACGAATTCGTGGAGCATATTCACCGAGGACTACATCAGGCCAAGGAGAAGCTGGTGATAGCTCAAAATTGGCAAAAGCAGCATGCCGATGCTCATCTTAGAGAAGGGAATTTTGAGGTTGGAGATCATGTTTGGTTATCTACAACAAATTTGTCTCTTGTAGGAACACCAAAGTTAAACCCTAGGTTCATTGGTCCATTTTTGGTTTTGAAACGTGTTGGTGAAGTGTCATACAAGTTGGAACTTCCGCCACATATGAAAATACATCCAGTATTTCATGTGTCACGATTGCGAAAACATGTACTACGACCAAAACAATTCACCAACCAACCAGCACCACCTCCTCTTCCAACCTTGATAGCAGATCATGAGGAGTTTGAGGTAGAAAAGATACTCAAGAAACGTATTCGAGGTCATAAATACCCCAAAGTAGAGTATTTGATTCAATGGAAAGGCTATCCATCGTATGAATCAACTTGGGAACCAGCTAAAAATTTAGCAAATGCACCTTTGATAGTTCAGGAGTTTGAACGTATGTGCAACGAGGACGTTGCATCTTAAAAGGAGGGAGGTTTGTAACCATCTTTAGTTAGTTAGAACTAAAGTAGAGGTTACTCTAAATATTGATGTAGATACTTTAGTGTGCACTAGTCATAGCTGCCACGTCAGCGATCCGCGCACTTGGTAGGTACAGAGTGGATGTGTTAGTTAGTGTGTTAGTTGGATGCGCCACGTCGTCCATCCACTATGAGTGGGATGGATGGTGGGGATTAGATCTTATCACCTTGTACTTGTTGGTGAGAGCTATATAAGGGAGAGGAGAACCATTGTTGGTATCTCTCATCTTCAGAGTTTACGTTTCTATCTTCGAGTGAACTTCTCTCTAAACCCTAGTGTTACAAACCTCCACTTGCCACTAAGTGAACATTAGACTTATTCTAACCAATAGAGTATTACTTATTTAGTCAAACAAATCAAAACTAAACATGAAGTCAAAAGTATTTTCTCTTTGAATCTAGACTTTTGTTTAAAACAAAATAGAAGTGCTCACTTAAATCTTTTAGAACTTCTCTAGTTATTCCGCCAAGTATAGACATTATTGCTAAACATAGTTGTAACTTGATAAACTTAGTTATAACTAGCTACACTTAGTCATAACTATCCTAACCATGATTGACTCCTTGGTTATTTCTAGTTTTATTTCACACATACAACATCCGGTCTTACAATCCGCGGTCGTCACTTCATTATGCGCCGATGAGTTCATCGATGCCATCATGAGGATTGGCTCGTCCTCCCCGTCTTTTTGCGCATGGACCAAGTTCGCTGTCTCGTCGCGCTTCTTCTTCCTGCAATCACGCTTCTAGTGCACATACTTCTTGCAGTAGCGGCATTGATACCCCTTGGTGGCCTTGCGGGGCGCCTTACGCGCACGACTCGGTTGTGACGAGCCGGGTTGCGAAGTCCAATAACAGCAGCCGAAGTCGCCACCACCGCACACGGCCTCCTTCTTTTGTCGACGCATGCAACAGATCATCTTCTCCTCCTTGGTGGAGAGTAGCAGTCGCGAGTCCATCTTTGCAGTCAGCCTCCGCGCCTCATGTCTCTGCTCGACAGCACGCAGTCGTCCCGTCATCTCCTCGACAAACATCATTCTGACGTCGAGCAACGTCTTGATGGAGATTGCAAAGTGATCAAATTGCTCAAGAACGATCTTCAACATTTTGTGCACTACTTACACTCGTTGATGATGTCGCCAAGGAGATGCTGGTTGTTGACGAGGCTGGTGATGTACATGTAAAAGTCGTGAACATACTCTTCATCCTTGAAGGCGATCTTGTTGAAGTCGCGCCGCAGCTTCTAAGCATTGCTCTCGTGAACGCGATCAACGTCCATCCGCATGATCTTGATCGCCTCCTTGGCTGTGGACTTTTTCTTTATAGTGTACAACATCTCTGGCATGATTGGACGAACAATCGCAGCTAACGTGAGTCGATCCTAGCTGTATTTCACGCTACCAATCTCAAATGATGCCCAAGCCTTTGCGCCTGGAGGTTGATGATCATCATGAGCTCCCATTCATGATAGTTTGTCTAGTCAGCATTGGGTACTGGAAAGTCTCCGACGCCTCCTTAACAATGCGGTGGACAACAATTTGGCCGATGTTGTCACAGTGTCAGCCATGGCGAGGAGGAGGGAAGAGCCAGTGGTGTCGCTCATCCCACAAAGGAGTCCGTGACGAACTCCCATGCAACTTCATGGACATGACGTTGCTAGGAACACTCAAACTCTTGTTTTGATATCAGATTGTGGGCCGGAACGACCCGCTCCAGCCTGTTCAACAAATCACACAGAAAACACAACAGAACAACATGTTTGATCAACAGAACACACGCGAACAAAGTAATTTTGATGCTCTAAAAACTGGCAGTCTTTTATTTTGTAAAGCAGATATATAAAGACCACATACACTATCTAACACCTTCCGAAGTGCATAACACGCACACACTACTGATTATACCAACCCATGACCACGTACACGCCATGCACGATCCTAAAAACTCGAACGCACTCCTGCATGAACACCACACATGACTTATTTGACCTAACGACTCATTGCAGCGAGAGCGACAAAAGCGTGCACTACTCTAACGGCTTGTGCATACCGGCTAATTATGGCAGATTATCTAACAACTCATATATTTGAACTCCAGCAGGTCTAGTTTTGAGGTTATTGAGGGAGAAGTGTTATTGCACATTGAGAATTGATAATCGTAATTAGCGTTTTTGGATCAGTTTCTAGATCTCAATTCAAGAGAACAAGAGTAACTGTAGATTCCGGGTTTAGTCCATTCATTTGATCGGGGACAACAAGAACGTAAGGTTCAATGAAGAAATGCCGAAGTGGATAATTGTGGTGAATGTCAAGCATTACTCTGGAAGTAACGCACGAGCAAAGAGGAGGGTAATGATGCGACATGGAGATGACGAGCATTTTGCAATGTAGTATTCAATGTACTGTGCAAAAATAGAAATACGGCAACCTAGTGAGTGGCAACATTTATGTTGGATAATTAATTACTCTATACACGTGACAATGATTTGTCGGAAAAGACTAGTTATATAGCTACCAATTCACCCAACAATGTATTAGTGAGCCAGTTTGGATTCATTATGATCTAATCAAGTTTGGGGATGTAAACTACAGATACAACGTAATTCAAATATGATATTATTAAGTAGAGGAGAAGAGTATAGAATAAATTATCTCAAGCTGGAGTTTCGGAAGTCATGAAACTTTTATCATGAGCAAAGAGTGCAATTTTGATGTTTGTAACAAATAATGACGAAAGTTGAAAATTTAAATAGCAAATCCATTGGGATTTTTCACTCAACAAGTTTTCAAAAACAATTTTATTTTTGAAAGTAATAACTTGCTTTTTCTTCCGAGCATCAACATGAATACACTCTTCAATAGTGTACATATCCACATATTTTGCAAATCTTTTTGTAAGTTCGTCCACTCTTGGATATATTTTTTTCAAAACAATCTAACACATGCATTTCATTTTTACTGATCAGAGTACTTCGAGTCACTATAGACAGGTGTACACGGAGCAATGCAGGGAAATATTCAAATTTGAGAGTACTTCCAATACTACTCGAAAGATCTACACAAAGCAGTCTAGCTATATATTCAACATCCAGAGATGGGGAGGTTTTAAGCCAAGCATGCAGGGTTTGGAACTCAAAAAATGTTCAGATGCCATCTGCACAAATCACCACAATCTCGACTACTTCTCTTCCAGATGGACGAGAAGTGTTCACGGAAAGATATTCATGGGGGGATCAAGCCTAAGCTTGAGGGGTAAGAACGAAGATGACAAAGCAAGTTAAAAATGGATGGATCAGTCCAAGTCAAAGAGCTAAATTTGGCTGTGTGAAATCATAAGAATAACTTGTGGAAGATTGTGTGCCGTGAGGTTAGTGCTGGATAAAATTCAATCATTCCTCTAACTCAACTGAAAACAGCATTCTGGTTTGTTCAAAGAAATCTCTTTATTGTAATAGCAAGTTTAAAGTAAATTGAATCTCGAAATTCACAAAATAATTTGAAATGAAATAATAAACATTAAAAAAATATTTTTTTATTTTTAACATTATTAAAAATAATTTTCATAATTTATGTTGTATTTGTTAGAATTTTAAAGTTTAATTTTTTTATTATAATTTGAACAATTTGAAACTAAGATTACTTCATCGCTACGTTGAGAATCACGTGTACAGACAAACATCATTCAATGCCAGTTGCTGATTAGGCTAAAGTAATTCAAACATATGTTACATTGTGCATCATGTCGACTGTACAGCCAAGCGGAAGAAAAACGTACATGAAAACTTTGTCCAACTCCTGCTAGTAGTGCCAAAATTGAACCATATCGAACTATCAAAACTCTTTTCACTTATGCGTTTGAAATTACATATGTAAAACATTAAATTTAAGGAAAAAATTAAGTTAAGTAATTTAAATTTTAGATTTTAATTATTTTAAATAAAATATTTTAATTTTTTTTCTTAAATAACATAAATTTTTAATATACTAAATTTAGTTTTTAATATTAAAAATAAATCATATTTTTGAAATATTTTTGAATTAAATTAAAAAAAATTAATTATTTCACTGATATAAAAAATTTATCAGATATTGTAAGTTTTTAAACATAGAATATATTTAAATCATTTGTTTTTAATCATATATCAAAAATATTAATTCAGAAAATATTTTGCAGATTATAAATATATGATCTTAAATTCATTAATAAGATTCAATTTCCATAATAAGAAAAGAATAATTTATCTTTTTGTGTTAATCGATAGTTTTTTGTGTGAATTATAAAAAAATTTAAATAAAATGTTTTTGAAATTTAACAATTTCAATTTTGTTTGATATAAATGTGATTTATAGAAACAATTATGAAAAAAACAATTAATTCATAATGTATTTTGTATTTTATTTGTGATATATTTATAATTTATTCATCTAACATTCATTACAACTTTTATATTAGACTTATTACCTAAATTATTGTTATTCTATGAATACAACGTTCATATTGGATAAAGATTTTTAACAATTTGTTATTCAATATGAATCTAATCATATTTTTTTGATTTTTTCATATATATCTAGTTGTAAGATTGTTGTATTAGTAATAGATCACTCACTCCACATGCATACGTTTGTGTGTTATAATTAACACATAATGTGTGTTAATTATATAATTATAATTAACACACACAATCATATGTAAAATAATTGCTGAGTTTAACTCATGTCCTTGAGATAGCTATGTTTACCTATAACATCACTTTACAAGTTAATACAGAAGCGTGTAATTCCTCAGTTCTACACTACACTTACCAAGGTATATTAATATCTGAGGTAATCTAGATTTTAAATAATAGTAATTAAAAAAAAAGTTTTTAAGTTCCAACGTCTCCAAAGCTCATTGAAAGGCATTCCAGAAGACAAGAAAAGTGACTGCGATCCCTCCGTGAATTGCACCAAACTAGAATAGCGTCAATTGCAGAACACCAGAAACTGACCTGAAGTTTACCTCCAGTGCCACATGTATTTATTGACTTTCCAAAACTACTGCGTGTAAACTAGCAGATCTCAAAAATCGCAACCGAACACTTCGTAGCACAAGAAACAGGCCAAAAAAATAACCCAATATTCCAACTTCACCACGACTGAACTTTATGGCTCCAGACACATGACTCCTTGTATATATAAGTTTAAAAAATTATGTACAAGTACGTGGTGTTTTACCATTCCTCTATTTCATCTTCTATGTCCATTTCTGAATCAATTGACTCAAGAACAAAACTATTCTGTTTGACGGGTTTCGCGTCGTCGGCCATGGTATCCAGCTCCATTTCATCTTCATCTGGGATGAGAGGCTCCGCACATATATGCTCATAGATTTCTGTAGCATGCCATATACTGCTAGACTGCCTGGGCAGTTTTTGAATATAAGGGTACACCTCCGTGGCTAGAACTGAACTACTTACATGTATAGTAGGAAACATACCGGACAAGGCATCCGAGGAGATCTCAATCTGTTCATGGTCCACACAAAAGATTAAGTTAAAAAATTACGTCCTCATGCTGACACAATAGTCTAAGAACCAGACAATATGTCAAAAGCATAATGTTAATTCCAACTCCTGGAGAACTTAGTGGAAGTGATTCCTTCTTCAAGCAACGGAAGCTGATGTCCGATATTCAAGTTTACAGCTTAACTTTATTAAGAGGGAAAGGAAAAGGAGAGGGTTTCAAAAGACAAATTATTCTCAAGAGTAATAAGTTTTATCGCTAGTTCAAAAATTCTTGTTCCATTCGAGCATACCTTTTTCCGATTCCTTTGGCGTTCCACTTGCCAAAGAAAGGGTGCTCGAAGACTCTGCCACCTGTTTCACCAGTGCGGCATAGTGAGCACTCTAACAACTTACACAAGGTAGGACATATCCGCGTACAGCTCTTTCAAGTCGGTAAGTCGCAAAGTAGAAAGACATTGTGAGATCAGTCAGATATTTGTACGTTGACAACAAGCGGAAGAAAGTATGCAAAACTTGTTCTTTTCGTCTTGCTGCAAGTAACGATTATTTAGTCTTTCTTACTTTACAAAAATATCTTTTAATTGGCATGGCTGCTGTCATCAGAACCAGCAAAGCTATGCTGGAACAACGTAACTATGTAAATAACAAACCTAGGAGGAGCGGGATGGACATTGGAGAAGAGAACTCCACGGGCAGCTACAGAACTGGCGGCGGCGTATGCCACCTGAGAAGGCTCGACGTCAGAAAAGTTTAGAGCACCACGCCTGGAACGCATACTTCCTTCTCCACCAAGCAAACAATCTGCGTCGCTCAGGTATGATGATATAGACGCTACATCATCCGTAGCTTCCTCATCCACAAACTGCAAAACTGAAGCAAGGATCATACTCAAAATCGGTGGTGGAAGTTTAAATTCAGCAGTAGGAATGTCAATAACCTAGAGTCACTTGTAAACCACTATCTTTATACTACTCAAGGATGACCTTACAATCAATATTCTTTACGTCAACTCAAACCCACAATTGACAAAGTCATTTTCTCACGCTATACTGGACCAAAAACATAAACTGCTCCAAACAAGTACACACCATGTCGATTCCAAAATGGATTACTCACCATTCTCCTGAAGAAACGCAGCTACTGTGGCTGTTTCTGCGTATGCCTGAGATAAAACAACTTCAGGCTCCGCCATTTTCAATGGATTTCTGCGATACTCCTCTTTCAGCCTAAGCTTCTCACAATCATCTGGTACGATTCAACGAACAACTCCTTCAGAGATTGTACACTCACCACAGTGACCACATTCTATGCTCCGTATGCATGATCAGCTTAGTGTCTTGATATGAAACACACAGCTTAAGGAAGAGGGGGCTTTGATGGAGAATACGCACTTGTAGGAGCCAGCACATCATTGAACCTCTTGTTGTGCAAGATTTTTCCCAGGGCATGAAAAAGGGACAAACTCAAGTCTCGATCCCCTAAAGTTGGCGTCTCGGGGACATTACTTTGAGTAAGCGCTTTACAATCGTTTGATGGCAATTTGGTTTCAAAACTCCAAGCGTCACCACCTCCGGGGTCCCAGTTCGAACTACGTGGAGCACGTGAATCAAGACCAAGGCAAAGAAACTGTAGGGATGCCAAAGCTTGCCGAATATCGCCCAAACAGTTCTCAGCTATAGAGGTTAAACTCTCGAGCGGAGCCTTGGACTTCTCAATAAGTTGCACTTTCTTCAGGACCTTCAAAATAGCATTAACGGTGATCGGGTTGAATGCAACCTGCGCAATAAAACAAAAGTTTCAGATGCAGACTCTGACAAAATGAGAAATTGCAAAATAGCTTATCCCTGTCTTCCACATAAGTCTGATGGTAAAGAGTCCGCCCACATCTGGGTGAAGCAAGATTGGACATTCTCTTTTAGTTGGCGGTGACAGGAGTCCTTATAAAGCTTGAGGGCTACAATAGCAGCTGAACATGAGGGGAAGAAGTAACAGTTGTGGCAATGGTGCCATTACACACTAGAAAAGTACGTCATTCCAACCTTTTTTGCTCCTCCTCTTTCCAGAGCTTGAATGATTTCACTCGTTACAACCTTTCTATCTTCTTGGTATTCAGCTATGCCAATTGCGTCCGTAATGACCACAACCGTTGGAAACCTTGAAGAAACTGCAAGACCATGCAGGGTCCTTGATAAACGCTGACGATGCGCTTTGTCGTGGACGTTGGGAAGGTCATCTATCAGTAGTAATTTGGTCCGTTTCTTTGAAGCGCCTAGCTTTGTCAACCCTGAGGACTTTGTCTGAGGTCGAATTGAAGAGCTTAATGATGAAGTTGGAAGTGACACAAATTTCCTTGCCTTCTCTATGAAGACCTCGAACTCATCAATTTTCGACATGTAAGGTGCCCCTGCTCAGCATTGATGCTCGAATCAGATATCTCCTAAAACGACTCTGGAAGAAAACCAAGACCTAGGTACTACCATCACTAAGGAAAAGAAACTAAAAAGGTAAATTTGAAAGACCATCTCACTACCTGTAGCAGCATGATGTGAAAATTCATTCCACAGAGTTGGCGTTGGGGTTGTCCACTCCAGCAACTCGAGATCCATAGATTTTGCTAACGTGAGCACGACTGCCTGCATTCGAGCCAAGAATGAGCCTTTCAATGGGTTGAAGTCCAGGCAATAGCAAGAAGAACTTCACGGATGATTAACCTTCAGAAACCTTAATTCACGATATTCAGCCTGGGCAAACATCCATGCATTTTAGAACCTGATACTTTGAAAGGTTGGTGACTTGCCGTTTTCCCAACGCCTGCGGGGCCGGTTAAGACCAGCACTCGACTGTGGGACTGCCAGCAACAAACAAAGCTCCAATAATGTCATTGGGGGCAGTAATAACAGCTGGATTTCATCTTCGACAGGCCTCAAGTTTACCAAAAGAAAAGGATGGCTGTTAAATGTTAAGAAATCTCACAGTACAAAGGAAGCTCATAATAGTGAGGTCTAAAAGACAACTTCAACCTGGCCCTACCTCGGGAGGGTCTTGCACTTGCTCTTCGATCCACTCCCTCACTTCAGCCACCTGTTCACGTCGAAGTTGAGCAATTCAGTTTACTTCAACGGTATGAGAGGATTTCTTGTCTACCTACGGTCGTCAAACAAAACTCAAAATCCCTGTGAAGGTTAGGAGATTCCAACTCAAGATCTGCGTTACAAGACCAATATTTCGACCTTTCGCTTGTGAACTGCCAAGTCTTTTTCGCTGACCGGAGAATGTTTCTGTACCCAAAGTCTTGAGTCAACGACCTCATCAACGCCTCTCTTCCACTTATCTGCAGTCAGTGTGGACCTTTGTTAGAATAAAACCTATGTTAACGAGTGTGCGGGCAACAAATACAGATAAAACAACCTGGATCAGCAGCATGTCCTGCCCCGATATTCAGTTCTTAGTTGTGTTTTTTCAAAGTTCAGTTGTTGGCTGTGAAGAACATGTTATTTGAATAACTCTAGACACGCCTTCTTCTTTCGCTTGAGCTGACCAAGAGGTTGATGCTTCAAGCCAGTTTTCCTTCAGTCACGAGCTTCGACCCGAATCCTTCCGTGAAATTGGAAATCGAGCATCGACTTGAAACGATGAAGGAATCTTGGGAGCACACAATATACCGTCACTGCAGTACTCTCGGCCTTATTTGTTGCATAATCTTCACTACGTTTCGCTGTAGTGTTTGGGATATTCTGTACAAGAGCAACGTTCGAGACTACTGAAATGGTCTTCCTAATCTGACATCTCATAAGCTCAACAATCAAATACTTTTAAAATTGCCAGAGATTCTTGAATCACTATGCACAGGACGGGAAGCTAGCAACCTCAGTGGAACTTGAAACAACTGATCTAATTTATTTCGGCAACGGCCGGACTGTGCAGATATCTCTTGATCTGGCTTTGATAATTCGTTGTTCTTTACTTAAATCTGCTGTAATTCGTTACGAAACATCAGTTTCGTTTGTGTCATCAACTACGCAGTTCCAATGACAATCACCCTTCTGATCTATTAATCAATTGCTAACGACTCACCTTCGAATTGATCAGTGGTGTCCGTACCGTCGAAGCTCTTTCCACCATCTCTGCTTCCCCTGGTGCGGGACTTCTTGAACCCACCCTTCGGTGGTTTACGAGATTCGGCTTTCCTCTTTGATGGTTCCATTCTTTCTGCCCTACTACATTTGGCACAAAAGCCGGAGAAATTCGATTCGCCGCCCTTTTTCTAGGCAAGCCGCAGTCTCTTGGATTACCGAGTGGTCCACATTCCTCGCGCCACTCGGAAATGAAAAAAACGCAATTTCTTGCTGCCACCAGCTATCCATTCCTGCGTTCTCCTGGACAACCACATCGACCGTTTTCGTGACCACCTCCTCCAAGCTTCGAACTTCTACATCTGAAATTACTCGTCATCTAGTCGTGAACTCACCCACTTGGACGGGTGAATGCTGTCCACGCCATTCACAAAACGAAAATCGGAATCTCCAATTCCATCCCGCTCGTTTCTGTCATTCTCCAATCCCGTGCTGCGAACGATGACTCTACGCAGAATCTGCCCGCAATTTAGATGAACCACGTTTGAGGCGCTGAAACCCAAATCAGCAGCCCAGAGCCTTGAGCTAATACGAACCGGAGTCCGATGTCGCCGTATGACATTCTTCCGAAACCTCACGTGGATTCAGAATCGAGGACAGGCCTGACAAATCAAATGTCCCTCGAGAAAGAGGAGGGCCATGGTGGCGGGAACACTTGCCTCGTTCGTTCTTGTCGTTTTGTCAAAGTTTCATCCACTTTGGAAAAGTCATTATTGTATTATTATCGAGGGTATTCTTTGAGCAAGATCAAACTAGAGAGTTATCTCAAGCATTGACATGAGTCAAACCGAGGGGAATGGGAAACTGAAAAGGTTACAAATACGAACATCACCTTCATGATTTCAAACTCTTCAAGCCCAAGATTCAAATTTCTAAATATCCATGATCTTAAAGATCAGATGAAACCCAAGAACAGTACTAACCAACAAGGAATGAGAAGAAACTATCAAATATAAAAAAATAAAAAGAAACTGAAGCAAAACGAATGGCAAGGTCCAGTAATATCGCTGTGTGGGATGTTAGATAATTCAGGAATCTAAAATCTGATAAAAATGAGTTGGGTCAATCTAAATAAAAAAAGCATCTCATGTCTTAAACCTGAAATCTGTGTTACATTTTTACATATAACAAATGTAATGTTTCAGTGATTGATAATGGAGTATTTTTTAATAAGATTTGAGTACTGTTGAGGCTCCAGTTCATGTTTTCACAATGATACCAATATCAAATGAATGAATAAATAATATTTTAAGATTCTTAAGAACTTTGCTCTTGTAGTTTCAATCGTAGTTGATCTAAAACAATAAGTTCTCTATGTGAAAACATTATTTTTGTTAAATATTTAATGAAAAATGTACGATAATGACATTGCTGTATATTCTTTGGTACTTTGATCTTCAAAATAATTATATGTTTTACCCAAACAGATTGTGTATATTATCAAGCTAGGTTGGGGAGACCTTTGAAAGCAATCAATTTCATCTTTGAGATATACAAATAGTCATTTGGTGCGATACAATCTCATAAGCTTGAAAGAAACTTTTAATCTGAGCACCAACGAATGAACATAATGTGTTATATGAAGAAATGATAGTACAAATCAATACAATGAATCAATGATTATGCAATTTTGCAAAGTCCCTAGTTGCAATAAGAGTAAATGATGAAGCTACGAAATGCATCCACCACCAGAATAGAGTATTCTCAAGGTGAACCCATGGATTTGTTTCAATATGACATTTGTTTCCCATTTCCCGCTGCAAAATCGACTAGCAATGTAAATGAACTTTGAAATTGTGAAATCTTGTAAAATAATCTATCATACGTCGAATGAAAACAATCTTTGACGACAAGGTTAACCTGATGAGGGACACACCAAATCTATATCAAATAAAAATCGGCCTCCTTGTTGATTCTAGTCATAACACTAGAATCTCTTCTTGTCATCATAATCTCGCCGTGGGTGATAAAAACAACAATTTTGCATTGGGAAATAGTAGTGCATTGGAAATGCCTTGGATCATTGCAACCATGTTCAATGCGATATCTGAATCATAAAATGGTACGATCATCGAATGCAAATTGTACAATTGATCATTTGCTCAAAGAATATCAAAATACTAAACTTGCTGAGGAGTAAAGTTGTCAAATAAACTTGACATTTAAAAATAGAATATCACATCTTGGAGTCTTGCTCTAAAGTAGGCCATGCAGATGTAATACTATAAGCATGTTGATTGTTCGAAAAGTGAATATATTTGATATTATATATTCATTAGGGGAGTAATTTTTAAAATTGATCGACTTTAGAATCATCGTCTCTAATGAGTTTGGAAAAGAAGAGATTCAGAAGATTTTATTACTGAAAAAGCAAGAAGAAAATATTGATCGATTCGTATATAGCAGTAAAGTAATTTAAGATCTAATGAAATGATCTACACTATTATCAACACCAATTGAAATCTCCGAAATTTCAATTGGTGTTGATAATAGTGTATATACGAATGAAAAGTGTAAGATGGACGACAAAAATGATAAGAATAAACCACTACAGCAAAAACCATACAAATAACCATGGCCTAATCTGAACAATACAAAAAAACCATAATCGGAATAAAATTGAAAAGCTGTAGTCACTAGACTTATGATTTACGATTTGGCATTTACTTGCGTTAGATATGAAAGAAGAAATTTTAAAAAAATCAAATTGATAGTATGATAGGTTTGAAGTAAAGGCCTGATAGTACTCAATCAATAGACCGGAGATTGATCTATTCGTTCCGCTTTGATATTGTTTTGAGAATCATCTTATTCTCACTTCCATTCGAAAACGAAAATAATGCGACGTACAAGTTGGTGTATCATTGGCGAGAGATATTATATTAGAAGCAAAATTGTTTCCATCTATATATCATATGTGGGAGTACAGACAAGGTTTTGAAACATCCATCACATTGTTTCCAGATGAAAACCTGACATGGAGACCGGAATTCTTTCATCACATTACCGAAACGAAAGTAACGTCAGGTGGACAAAATCTTTATGTAGATGATTCTGTTCAAAAGCATCACAGAAGAATAATACCAACTTACAAACTCTTACAGTTACAACGCCCTTCAAGAGTATAAGCAGTTCCGGACATCTGAACACTGCTCACCTATGCACCAAGTTCCAATGTGAAAAACTCAACACGTAACGAACATATTTCTGCTGTGCGAGCGATCCTGGCCTACCGAACAAACACTCTACATTCGCAGCAGCAAATTACAAATCACGCCTGAAGGATCAATCGGAAACCCGTCTCTGAAAAACAATCTCTACTCATTTGGCATGGGCACGGGTCAATTCTGACAGACCTCCAGGACATGTCCTATTTTCGAACGTCCTCTGCTCAATTACTTGACATATTCACACGGATATCTACATAAAAGCGCCTGTCAAGCTTTTAGTCAGATCTGGTTTTCTCTAACAAACTCAGGAGTTGTCTTGACACGAGACTTTGTACGTGTATACGTTTCATTCTCTTGGCTTTCACCCATGCTGGCTCCTGGTACAAAAGCACCAAACGTCAGAGTAAGTAAGTCAACCCACTTGTCCATAAAAAGATCGACAGACAATCTTGAGAACTAGTACTAAAGCGGCAGGACTGGCGAAAGTGTTGTTTAAGCGAGGCGGTTGCTTACCTCCGGTACAAACCAGGAAAACCCAACCTTAATCAAGAGGAGCACATGCTCCAAGATCAGAATTGCAGCAAGACCAGGCTCCACTGACCAGTCACCAACTTCATCGTACAGGCAGACTAGAAGAGCACAGTTGGTGACAATTGCAGCTACACCCATGTGCTACAAAAGAACAGCAGAAAGTCACTCGTTTCGCGTTCAAAGTAAGTTGAGTACTTGCGTTGCAAGACATGATGGAGCAAAAAAGAAGTATCGAAGGAACACATGGCACTTTAACTAGTCTGTACTATCACATAGTTGTCAAGGATCTTTACTTGGAATATCATGAGCCAAGCACCGACGGATGAAGCTGCACGAGGTACCGGTCGTCTCATCAGAGCCAAAAGCTTGAAAGAATCTGAGCGAATTTCCATCAAATTATTCTGAAGACCATATCCACCCAAATGGATCATAGGTCAGTAAGACTGCTGGTTGCATCCTGAAGTTATGCATCTGAAATCTTTCGCAAATTTTGGGCATTGCCAGAAAAAACTTTTCAACTAAATTGAGAAGCATAGGGTATACAGAAGGACATAAGCCACTATATGGTGCTTAGCGACAAATAGACATTGGTTGTGAACGTACTATGAAAGCAAAAGTTGCCACCAACGGAAGGGCGCACGCGAACATGGTGACCATGCCAAACTGAAGAGCCAGCTCCAAATAATCTGCGATTTAAAAAAGAGTCATACGTTTGCCAGATTACAACGACAGTAACGACTGTAGGGGAATGTTAAAAGGAAGAAAAAAAAATTTAATAATAAAGAAATAAATAATCGAAATGTGTCTCAATATGAAGACTGTCCAGATTCAGTAACTAATCAAGGTATATAAAATTCACATGCTTTGACAGTCCTGCTTGTTGCCTGTAGATTGCTCAGAACAATGAATACCCATGGAACAGGAATAATTTTATGAATAATTTGACATTGTGAATGTGATAGGAAAAGCTAATCAAATCGCCTATCAGCGGAACAGAAACCATATCTCACCATCAAAGAGTCCATCCTCCAGGTCACTTGGAATGCTTGACACATACGTGGGCTTCAACTTCTGTTTCTCAATCCTTGACGCATGATGTTTCACATATTTCTCTCCAGCAGCTTTCTTTATCTCATTATCCTCTCTGGAAGCAAACAGCAAACCAGGCCCATAAGCTTTAAGTTTACCATTGCTCGTGTTGATCAGTATGTAAAGTCACCCCAAGTAAACTATCGTCAACATACACTGAACACGTGCAAACGAACAAAGCTTCGCATATAAGTCACTGCCAAGAGGAGGTTTGTAATGAGCTGGACATACTTCACTGATTTGAATTTAGCGTAACGATAGTTGAGATAAGGCAGAAGATTCTCGGTGAAGTTGTTCATGAGCTGTACATATTGACCAACACCAACATTGACCCAGAGGATGAGTGATCACCACCCATTACGAATTTCACAAGCTAACTGTTTATAACAGACATCCGTAAAAGGCAGCAGACTTACGAACAAAAACTCATGCAACGTCAAATTTTACGGTTTCGCAGTAGGTCAGCAACAAGATCCTTTCCATTTTCGCTACGCCAAACCATTCACGGATTCTAGCAGGACTCGAAGAATGTACTGGACAAATCCAAAATAACCACAAATGCCCAACTACCTAGTGAAACAGACGACCAGAACCTGACCCTCGCACTACATTTCTGCACTCTATTTCCAAGACCGTATTGATAAATGGGATGCTTCACTTTTAAATACCTGTGACACAATAAGCCTCTGAATCAGAAGTTGTCGCAGAACAAAAAAATCTCGATGGAAAAGAGCATGGTAAAACAAACCAATGTATGACTGCATGAAATATATCCCAAAGACCTGCAGTCACATCCAATTCAGGATTTAATTGTAGGAAAACTGAGCTTTTTAAGCCTAACGTGTTTCATCCTGGTACTAGTACGAAGGAACTGTGGAAACTCTGTTAGAATTAAAACACTGTTTCAGAAAATTGGCGGATTTACCAATCCGAAGAGATCCGAATACGACGGTATACGTTCGTATATTTTGATGCGTATATTACAACAATGAAAAAATAATAATAATTGATGGCACAAATGATCCCCTCAATGTACCTTATATATCAGACCATCCGCTTCAGCCTCTTTACTGCGATACTTTTGTGTCTTTACAAGATGTAGAGCAATAGTACCTCCAAACTTTGTCGCATATTGCATTATAAATAGATACATTCCTGTGAGGATATACCTGCGGAAATGACCGAAAAGTTAATCACCATGGACGTAGATGTGTGCACCAAGACATCTATAAGATTTACCATATGTAAGCAGAGGACTCGACCGTCTGAAGCACAAGCGCGGCTTGCAGAGTGCAGCACATGGCTTCAGACTGACACATAAAAAGTTAAGCCTGTAGCTGAAGGCGAGAAGAATCACCTAAAGATATCATAAGGAGCAATCTTGTTCAGATGGGCGTAGGTCAACTCAAAAGGTAGTTGTACACAGACTACGGCTAAGAAAACGAGGCCATTGTTTCTAACGCTTCTTAGCCGTCCCATCCATTCCTCCTTCTCCAGCCTATCAGCTTCAGCCTCCGACGTGAACACATCATCTGTTTTATCATTCAGACCTGAGAACTTTGGTTGTTCCTCGGAGGCGCTGGTTGCTCTCATAGCCCGTACATCGGAATCCTCCACAATCATTCCCCATCTACAAACGATTTATGGACTGTAAATTTCATGGATAGCTGTACATATGTTGTGTAGAAACCTGAAAAATGTACCCTGTCTCACTTTGAAGGTGACCCGACATCATCCTAATGTAGATCCACACGAGCACAGCTTCAACAAGTTTAAAATGAGCGGTGAATGACCTCCATCCCAGCTAAATAAAGATATTAGAAGCACATCAGCAAGATAAGAAAGATTCAGAACCTTGACAATAATCCTGCATTTTCGCGCTTCCAAAATTGTAGAAACAGAACTGCCCAGATGATCACAACCATCGAAAATATAATCGGTACAGCGGATGCGAAAGTCCTGCAAGTAGAATCATGCACAAACGTCAGGTCCCCGACAACTCTTACATGTCATGAAAGTGATGAATAGGTCATCACATAGACATCGAGATAAATAAACAGAATGTTGTGAAGTCTAAATCTATGTAGGGGTGCACTTCAATCAAGCGAGCATCTTCAAGCATTTATGAAGTTACAAGGTCAATCCAATGGAACAACAAAATGAAAAGGCTTCATCAATCGAAGCTTACCCCAAGCGCCTGAACCAAAGAAGTGCTCCCAAGGACGCAGGGAACATAAGCCATTTTGTGTACATACCAAGGAAAGCGAAATAGATGGCCACCTGCAGATATTAAGTGGATCCACAACAAAGAACGGTATCAGGTTAGAGGGATTTAAACAACACTCTAGATGACGGATCTCTAGAAAGACAACAGTGCATACTGAATCGAGCTTTTCTGGTCCTTATGTGGTACAGTAGCGACTAAAAAATCAGGTCATCACTTCAAATCAGTGAAAAAAGGCCATGGCGAGGTTCGAAAAATATTCTACTCCTTACCTTTGCTCCGAAGTACGCATAGACTTCATCTATTGGTTGAGACCATAGAGAGAGCCATCTATAAGGCCATTTTTTCATAAGCTCCTTTCGCTTGTTCTCAACTACACAATCATGTACAGACGTTCAGCTCATCTCATTGCATTCCAAGTTGTAGGACATAATTCACTAGTACGCAGATCGAATGTTGTTCAACATGTTTCTTAAAGAATGTCCTTTATTACCATGCAATGGAAACATTTCCTTAACAACTCCTGCCATCTTCAATTTAGGTAGTATCAACTCTCCAGGTAACACCTGAAATTCTCCACTCTGATCGGGTCGATGGAACGTGAGAGGTTTATCTGCAGAACAAGTCTGTCACATCAAGCGACCAGTATTAGGAGTTCGTGCAGAAATTTAAGTCATTCTTGATAGATCGAAATAAAATATTGAAATCTGGAGATAATGGCATGAAAAAACTAGTGTCGAGTTTTATACAGGACGAGTACACTAACTACCGACCCAAGCATTCTATAGAGTAAGCACGAACTGTGCACACAGGTATTTGCTAGAATTCAGTCTAGGTCGAGTGCTATGAGAATTGAACTCGAAATGGCCTCAAACAAAAAGTCAGTGTCTCTCTTACCAGTCCTGAAATTATAAGGTTCATGCAATGATACCGCTCAGTCCAGCTGAAGAGGCTATTATCAACTGGCTGCCGTAGAAAAGAATGCCTTCGTTCCCAATCAAAGACAACTTCCAGTCCTGTGAAAAAAGGCCACATACGGTCAAAAGATCGGAGCACATCGCCATTTAGTTCTAGAAAGGTTTGAAAGATAAACAGCTATATGAAATGCTCAAACCCGAGTATCAACTTGTGTCAACAGAAGCACGATACATGACTGATAGACTGCTTAGATAAATTTCTCTGAACTGTAAGCCCATTAAATTTTGTGAATTGACCACACGAAGATGCTTTCAGTCAAGCACTCGAGAATGAAGACGGATAAGCAGGTGGACATTTCAAACAAAAGTATGAAAGAATCCAACAAAATGATCCTCCATGCAGGTGTATCATTGAGCATAATTTTCGACCGCACGATATCCAAAATATGGCTGAGTGAAAGTACAGTCACCTATTTCTGTAGGCTTTCGTATCTGCAACCTTTCGGCCGCACGACCGACAACTTCCAATGGGGCAGCAACCTACATGTAAGATGGTATTCTTGAGAAGGACAAACATTCGAGTATAACAATAGACAAGTGATCGGGGTTGATACAGGAAACTTGAAATATCCTCTCAATCAACATCAGCTCAAGACAATGGATGTGGTTAGCACAAAATTTCGAGTTCCAAGTGGCGAGTTGTTGTGTACCGTGAGGAATACTTCCGTGAGTACTCCATCTGAAAGTTGGACAATCAAACCCTGAGCCAGTAATTCCTTCTTAAGATACTCGATTGCATTACTTTGTTGTGGATCATACTCAGTGCTCTTAAGATCCAGAGGTTTCGGCAAAATACAAGCGATAGCTATTTCAGGTGACGGTATCTCTTCCTCCATCTCGTCCTCTGTAAATGCCTTGGTCTGCTTCGTCCTCGGCCTGGAAAGGTTTTACCGAGACAACACAGTCAGAAAGTCATGGCTCAGCAAGTGAACCATGTTGTGCAGGTCAGTTAAATGTAGAAGTGTAAAAGTAGCTTCGTGATTTATGTGAGCGATTGGCATTCAGCACAAGTACAACGAAGTTCAAAATGTAAGCTTCGAAAGTTCCTCAGACATGTTCTAGTCTACAGCAAGGCGTTAAAAGCAGCCGCTAAATTTCAACTATGTACAAATTCAGGTTTCAAATATTCATTGATGATCCAATGAAAGCACTACGAATTGATATAAACATTCCCTGTTCGGGATTGAGTCTCTGGCCAACACGACCAGGATTGGACGCGAAAATTTAATACCTGGACATCATCAGCTGCTGTGCTATTTTATCCATTGTGCAAATCTACACCGTGGAGTGAACTCGCAAAAATCTACGAAACAGACAGACTTTAGCAAACAGACCATTACTGTCCGAGTGTCACCAGAACCGTGCTCCATTTCCGACTGAATTTTTGAAAAAATTTCACAAATCTCGGAAACAAGACACTAGTCAAAGCTGATAGTAATTGAAAGGCACAAGAATCTACGGTTCACAATCGATTAAAAACGCAACCGTTTCTCTGCGAGGTGAACGAGAGAAGTAATGGATGAACCAGAAAGAGGTTCTACAAGGAACTACTGCACTGTTGCAAGCGCATGAACCGATGAAATATTTCTGCAATTTGTTTCAATGCTTACCGAATCAATTTATGCACCTTTTTTTTTTAAATTTTTGTCTTACACGAACTGGACAGCCACACTTTCAGATCCTCATCCTGTGACACACAAGTTCCACTCCAGCTTAGTTAATATTTGAGGGTACCAACCACTCAAGCAAGGCCTGAACTTCGGCCCCCCTGGAGCATGAACCTTGATGGAAACAAGACAATTCGGCATCAACACTCTTCCAATTTCCATCACGACCAAGCTGATCACGACAGACAGCATGACCAGAACTTCCCGTGGGATGCATGCAAGGCATCATTCCTCTCGTCCATTACAGCTCCAAAGACAGTCCAGTTTCTACGGAATCGAATCAATTAGAACCTAGTGACTTGCTCCACACTTCACACGGGAAGTAGCTCCAGCTGTCACTAGATGCCAGATTGATCAATCTGATCTTTGACGACCAGAATTCCTACTCGAATGTGAGACTCAAAATTCTTGTACTAGTTCTAGCTCTTCAGAATTGACAAATTGTCGGAGGTTACTCATTACAGAGCAGATTCTAATCCAACAACGGGCTCTGTATGCAGAAAAACAGCTGCTACCCTCAAACTTCTGAACTATGGACGACAGATTCAAAAATGACTGTAATCCTACCGAATTGCGCTGGCAACTCCCGAGAGCTCCCTAGAGCTTCACAATTGTGTGAAGGGGTGAGAAACCTGCGAGCGTCAGGCAGAAAGTCCCACAGCATCCGAAGGTACTGCGCGAAAACCAACACGACATTGAAGCACCTCGATTTATAGATAGATAGACAGATATGCGAGTGAAGCTCACCGTTGTTTGTGGCGCCAATGGTGCTTGAAGTCGAGATACGGTCAGTTCCGTACCCAATCCACACTCGAGGCTCGACGGGGCGGGACGGGCCCTACTCCAACACTCAAATCAGCACATATCAAAGCCTCCAGAGAGTCCAGAACCCAGCCAGATTCGATCGGTCCCTCCCTGAACCTCGAGCTTCGAGTTCCTCGTCCTGCCCAGCCCTCGGCTCGGCGTTGACGTCCACAGACACGTCACCAGCTGGGGACCTCTCTGTCGGCTACAGCCACGGCCACGTCGACAACATGGCCGGCTGTCGATTCCTCTGCATTTCATACTTCAACATGAACCGAGTAATCAACCAAAAGAGAGCCCATTGTCTATTACGAGGATGAGACCAGGCGGGCAGTTTACATGGCGCTGGCCCCCTGCAGTGTCACCATTGTGATCATGTCCCAGTTGTGTGACACTATGTCTCGTCTCCGACTGCCTGTCACAGCACATGCAGACAAGCTCGTTGTGACTCCCTCGTCAAGGACAGGGCTTTAACGATAATTAAAAACATTTTCATTGAAGCTTCGAGATTTTAACAAACTCGTCGATTATTATGCAATTGATCGAGTTCTTGCTCTCTTGCTTTTTGGGCCGAAGTCTGACACAGAATATTTCAAAAAAGTTACATTGCTTTTAAGTGACAAGAAAGCCAAAGGCTGCTCAGTAGACTCGTACTCTTCGTGCTTCCACTACACCAAAAAGAAAATTTGGACGTTTTCTCCAGTTCTAACAAACCTTTGAAATCGGAATTTTTCTGTACAAACTCATCTGAATATCGTAAAGAAGGAGTGGCAAATGACGACTCAGCAATCCCACTTGGTCATCATTGACCGAATAAATTTTGAGATTATATGTATAGAAAGCATTATGGTAGTTCCTCATGCTATTTGTAAACTCTACCTTATATTCAATCTTTCCTATTCTAACATGATTCTAAAGCTAAATACTTCCTGATGAGATCCTTGGAGATATTGAGGTTTTTTACTTCTAATCCAAACTTGATATTATATTCAAAATTCACATCCCTTTTATTTTTGTCGTATTTCTTGCACCGAGCTTGAGCAATGTATGCATATGCTGCTAAACTCTGTCTAGCACCAATCCTTTATCTGTCGAGCAAGTTGTTTGCAATTGCAACTAGAGTATCTTGTAGAGGGCTGGGGTTAAACTCCAGAAGATAAGTCAATGGTTAGTATAAAGGTTTCGACTATCTTTGTTAACACATTGAAATAGAGTAAAGTCAGAAGCACAGTTTTTTCTGCAATTATAGCTAGATTCCACCATCCATAATTGATCGATCTAATTACTATAATCCACCGTACATTAAATACATAGCCCTTCCTCACTGATCCTATTAATGTGTTCAGTTTGTCCGCTTCTTTGAAGTTGATATAATGTAATTTGAAATTAACCGTGAGATTAAATGGGTCCAAGTTCGGATAGAATTCTAGAATCCATACATGATGCTATCTTTCTCGGTATGCTGCTCTATGAGATTATCTCCTTGAAGAAAAAGTATCACCGCTCTATATAGCGGTGATACTTTTTCTGGAACGTGCCTATGATGAAGCTTATTTAAAAAATATAAAGTCAATTATATTCGAAGCACCATATCAGTTTGATTAGAGGCATGATAGAGTACTCCGTATTCACATATGTTTTTCAAACTCCAACTTGGATGTCTGTTATCATGGCAAGAGTTTTTCTTATCGCTCTTTGGATTTGATGTTGTAAGAACATGCACTTCTTTTACATAAATTTAGAAACAACATTATTTTCTCTTAAAATTTAACTCACGTTTTAATCCAATTTAGAACGCAGGTTGCCATCTTTGTTGTTTCAAATTTGATTTGGAAGTATATCAGAAATAATCAGAAAATACTCTCATGTGACATGTATGATGTATAATCGCCATTTTAGAATAGATAGGGCTAGTTATCACTCACTTTGGGTTAATCATCACTATCCCTAGTACACGATCAACCAGGATTGGTCCAAGGTTATAGGTATCAATGGATTCAATTTTATGGCTCTTACAACATGGCCGGACTCCCCGCAAAAAAACTACGGTGGTCACTATATCCGTTGCTGCGGACTGCCCGCAACCCGCAGGCACCTCATGCGCTCGTAGTAGTTCAATTGGGCTTGGCTCGTCCTCCTGTTGGTCTGATCTGACCGAATGCCTCCTGCTGCGGCTACCGCTAGCCTGAATGTGGATCGCGGCAATGTAGTGGCCTGGCCTGACGGCACTGGAGCGGGGCGGGGAATGAATGTGTGACATAACAGAGTTGAGGAGGGAGGGAGGGAGTGAGGGAGAGGGGCGGAGTAGGAAGGAGGAATAAGGTGCACAGTGATTGAATTGATGTGCACAATTCAATTTCAGATGATATTCAGCTCAGATCATCGACACGAGTTGCTACTTCAACTAGCGACCTCTGCGCTAGTTGAAGTAGCAAAGACGCATTTAGAAAGCTCCTGATGTACGTATAGACATCGGCAAGGTAAGGTACAAGGTAACCAGGTAAGCCATGGGCCTCTACCTTTACCTACCTTTTACCTTACTCGTGTCATTATACTTACACTTTACTTTTATCTCAAGGTTAATTACCGGATTACCTGATACATATTCTTGAAGATTTAAAAGTTACTTTTACATCAAGGTTACCCGGTAATTACCCTATTACCTCTACCCTAAAGGGTAAAAGGTAGAGGTAATTTACCTGTTTAGTACAGTTTACCTGTATTACTTCAATACAATGTGCAGAATTACATTCTAAATAATTCTGAGAGTGTACACATTTTTGTTTTCCGCGGTTACAAGGATTACCCGATAAATACCGAGTAATCCATTTGGCTCTACCTTTACTTTACCTTTACCCTGCCCTATAGCCAAAACTCTAACTTTTACCCTTTTATTGGGTAACCCTAAAAGTTTACCTTACCTTGTCAAGGCCTATGTGTGTACTGTGATAAGTTCTGGAATATGTAACCACGAATAAAATATTTGCCCTTCTTGATCGCTTCTGCAGCTGATTGAATGAGTGAGTGAATCGAGTGACAAGCTACCCGGTTGGAGATTCCGCTCTCGTTGGATACTTGGTGAACCTTTATCTATCAAGTAAAGGCCTAGTTTAGATAAGTACATAAGGCCACTCTCCTATTACTTCCTTCCTACTTCGTCCCTCTCTCTCCCTCCCTCCTCAACTCTGTTGGCTCACATATACATCTCCCGTCGCGCTCCAGTGCCGTCAGGCCAGCCCACCACATTGCCACGATCCACATTCAGGCCGGCGAAAGCCGCAGCAGGAGGCATTCGATTATATCAGACCAGCAGGAGGACGAGCCGAGCCCAATTGAGTTGTTGCGAAGTCCCGAGGTGCCGGCGGGTTGCGGTCAGACTACAGCAGCGGAGTATAGTGGCCACTGTAGTTTGTTTGTGAGGAGTCCAACCATGTTATAAGAGCCATAAATTGAATCCACTATCACCTATAACTTTGTACCAATCATGGTATACCGTATACTAGGGTGAGTGATGATTAGCCCAAAGTGAAGGATAACTAATCACTCCCTAAACAATGATATATATATATATATATGGATTTGACTACTTAAATTGAAGTTAGATTCTATCTAGTTGAGTTGATAGCATCTTGTAAATACCTTGACCATACTGAAACTCAAAAAATCTCTCCTAACAATTCGAAATGTGGAAAAGATCCACTTGATTTTATTTTTATTTTGTATCTATGTAATCTTGAAATGAATCTGTTTTGCTTTCATCTCCATGGCTTTAGACGGTGCTTGAGGCAGAGTTGATGGCCCAAGAGCTTCCCACACTTTATCTTCTTAAGAATGCAACGGATGTCCAGTGTTTCCGTTTTTACTTTTAAGCCCCCCTCTAGGTTCACATACTTGGACATCGCACTTAAAGATGTCAAGAACCAATTATGAATCACTCAATCGTGCTTTTCTCTCCGATCATTTTGCTCTCGATAGCCTGTTACCGACCCATGACATTGCACTCTCTTGACAAACTTATAGTGATAAGATAAGCCACCAATGAAAATTAGCCACAGCACTTGGAAGTGTAATTATATGCCGTGGCTGGAACGGAACGCTATTACAGCCTGTAACACATGAGCAACTTCGAACCTTGAAGCCCAATAGCAAAATTTCAGTTACTGTAAGTTCAGATTCGTCGCCAGAAACGTTGCAGAGACTTATCACTAGGCGCTGCCCTCATTGATAGATGTAGTATGGGTGTATATTTCCGACTGCTATAAATTAACATCCTCTAAAGTGCATGCTTTCGTCAAGAGTTGAATTCCCAGTGAGGCCAAGGAGAGGCTTGTAATGACCTGCACAGAGCTATTTGCACTTGATCACTTCTCTGTTTTTACTGGACACAAACATCTGCTTTAGTCCACGTAGCTGTGGCCACTGGTTTCAAGCAGAGCAGTTCGCGCCAAGATTCAAATGTGGGACGGGGTCACAGTCAATCACAGAATTATGGAATATGAGAATTGAAGCTAGTTCTGGGGATCTGTTTCCCGAATCTTGTGAGCAAGGCGCAGTACCAACAAGCTGGCGCTGAAGCTGAAGCTGTTGCTGTGACGATTCAGATGTCATGCGTAGCTTCAGATCAACTGCGATCATGGAAAGGCCAAACCCGAAATCCTACATTCCTATGCCAAATCTATGAGCGAGAAGGAAAAGTGATCCGCAAGGAGCAGAATAGGCGGTTATGGGGCTAGAGACTTTCTTGTCCTGGGGCGGTAACGTGAGGACAAGAGTGTCGTCCTTCTCTGTCTCAAGCTTCGTTCTTTAGCTGAAGGCTCTTCCACGTACTCATGACTGTAATTCAACTGTCAGGGCTCATGCACTTAGAAACTAGAATGCACGAAGGTTCATGCTCTGAAGCTTCACTAAGCCGTCGTTCACTTGCAGCGTTGAACTGGTGATTTATGCCAAAGCCTCCCGTGCGCTCTTCTGAAACATAATGTGCATGGCGTGAGAGCTGTACATTATAATCTGCTGGCTCCATCGTTCCGAAGCTTTTGAACGAGCTGCAGAAGACGTCCAACTTCCTCGTTGATGTGACTTGTACTAAGACTCCATCGCTGTGAGTGGTGATCTCTTATATGACACGGCAGTCAGAGCTGGAATCTGACCAACTCGAAGTCACGTTCGTCACAGAGTTCATCATCCTATTTGTTTCTTGCGACGCTGCAGCTGTCAGCCTCAAGTGAGCAAGGTAGCTCTCCGATCGTTGCCAACAGGAACGACCTCAAAGCGACGAATTGTCTGATTAAGCAAAATTCTTCGAAAGCTCAATTGGTAAAAAAGCTGCCGAGCGGTCAGCGGCTGCTCTACTGCTTGAATTATAGACTGGGAAGACTCCATGGACTCCATCCGCGTCAGCCAGCCTTCATCGAATCACGCTTTTAATGCCCTTCTGCGTTTGCAGTCGCACCTTTCCCCGATGATGTGCGCTTTGGCGACAACTAACGAGTTTAAAGTGAGAACGGGGTAAGTTGCAGCCCCGAGGGGCATGTGGATCGAAGGTTGCATTGAATGCCTATTTACCGTGCACGACGTAAGACGACGAGGGCTCCTTTACTGTCACGCGAATCTCGGCGCAGAGCCATAAAGGTCCGGGGCTTGCGTCCCCGGGCGGCATAGGGAGGGAATCAAAAGGCGCGCGATCTTGTCAGAAGTTTCATCCGATCTCCTTCGATCCAAGCGCTTGCGTCGTCGGGGAATGAGTGTAGGCAAAAAAGCTTGGTGACAACAACTGCGCACAGTTCGACGAGCTGACGCAATCCCACCCGCATTATCCACCACAACAGCCCCGGCGAACTCGCCAAGCCGATGAAAGCTCCAGAGAAAACACCGTGCACAACAGCAACAGCAACGCAGCAGAAGGAGCATGAGCATGAGGATGAGCGGAAAGCGTTGAACGACGAGGAGGCGAGCGGAGGCAGAGAAGGAGGAGGAGGAGGGCTGAAAGTCCAGTCGAATGTGCACTCACCTTCTGCGCAAGGCGGACCGGGATCGAAGTCAACGGGAAGGGGCCGGTCCGTGGGGATCGAGAGCGAGACGAACGCGATCGCTGCGGAAGGTAGATTCTCGGGGCCGATCGAAGGCGGGCGATGTGGTCCGGCGAGTCGCTGGATTAGCACCTGCCGACGAGTCTAGGCCGATAGATAGCCTGGCAGCGGCAGATTTCGCGACGCCCCGCAAGATTCGACGAAGTGGAGGGCCCGCACGCGAGCCCGACCTCGGCACAGGACTCGCTGGCCTCGTGCACTGTCGCCCGTTTCTTCGTCGCCCTCGGCAGGCACCTCGCCCCTCCCTCCATTTAGGCCCCGCGCGGCTCTTATGCCCCGTTCTCTGGCCCCCGCATCGATCCGCTGCGCGCGCCTATATTTTGCGCGCCACGGCGCCTTCCGACGGCTAGAACGGGCCCCCGTCCTTTCTCCCCCGTCTTTCATCCCCCCGCCCCCGCCAGGGAAGCGCTTCCAGCTCCTGACAGTGACGAGCAAGGTCTTCGTCTTCGTCGTCGTAGAAGTTGATCGATTGCTGCGAGTTTGCTGAGATTTTGTTGCTCCTGGCGAGCGAGAGCCTGTCATCGGAGAGAGCGAGCGCTAGAGCTCGATTCCTCCTCGTATATAAAAGTTTGAAAAGTTTGAAAAGTCTCAAAAGTCTCGGAAGGGTTTTATTAAGTGGTTCATCGTGTGCACTCTTGTTTCGGTCGGTCGGTTCGTCGGATTGCTGAAGTTCACGAGAATCGACAGCCTCGGTGGGGAGAACTTGTTCTTTCGGATTCTTCGTCGTGCGGGCGCTGTACTTGTCCACGGATTGCGCGCAGCTCACGTCGACTGACGCAGGCGGCCATTCGTACGTGTGAGAGATAGAGGGAGAGAAAGGGAGAGAGAGAGAGAGGGACAGGGAGGGAGCTCCGAAGCAGTCGATCGCCGTCGTGTCCAATTCTCGACCGCGAGCCGAGAGGTCGTCGCCACAAGCCAGCGTCAGCAGCAGAACGGCGATCGACTGCCGGCCGCGGGCCTTGGGCCGAGACCATGGCGCACTTGGAGAAGCAGACGCATCATGTGACATTCCAGGTCCCCGAGAGCCAAATGACCAAGAGCGGGTCCATCCGCTACAAGGTGCCGAACTCGATTCTGCAGAGGGAGACGGAGAATCCGAAAGATTTGTTCATCATCGGCAGGAGATTGGGCGCTGGGCAGTTCGGCACCACTTACTCGTGCACGGAGAAGGCGACGGGCAAGGAGTACGCTTGTAAAGTGATCCCCAAGCGCAAGCTGCTGCTGAAGGAGGATGCGGAGGACGTGAGGCGCGAGATTCAGATCATGCACCTTCTGTCGGGGCACCCGAACATCGTCGACATCAAGGGCGCGTACGAGGACACGGGAAATGTGTACATGGTGATGGAGCTGTGCGCCGGGGGCGAGCTGTTCGACCGAATCACGCAGCGTGGGCACTACAGCGAAGCTCAGGCCTCGGCGGCCATTCGAGCGATTCTCGAAGCGATCGAGATTTGTCACGAGCTCGGCGTCTTCCATCGCGACTTGAAGCCGGAGAACTTCCTGCTCGCCGACAAAGACGAAGATGCTCCTCTGAAAGTCATCGACTTTGGGCTCTCCACGTATTTCAAGATTGGTCAGTTTCCTACTCTCTCCCGCATTCCACATCTCTTCATGGGACCTCGAATTAGCCACCTCCCCACCACCGAGCCCTGTTATACCTCAGCAGTTCGGTCGAGGAATCCACCCTGCAACGAGAGGATTTGGACCTTCTCTTTATATAAATCCTTCGCTGAACTCTGTGCTCCCATAGCTGCTCAAACTTAGTACCGAGAGCGGGTATGAGGACAGAAGAAAGTTGTTTCGTGTTTGCTCGACGATTAGTTTCAGATTCCGTAGAAGTGCTCGGGTGAACGTGGGATTTCATTCTTTCAAAGTCCACGTCCTAAAATTAGCAGACACAGCACAAGGAGGCCCCGTGGTGGAAAACGAGGGAAAACAGAGCTAGAGGTACACATACGAGACAGATGCAACATCGGCTGTTCAAAATTCGCTTCCAAATCTAGTCAGAAATGGCTGGAACGCAGGTGATTGGGCTTGTCCTCACAGATTGGAACCCTCAGCTGCTGGAACGGCGGTTAGCACTGAAGAGAACCATCTTGACTCGTAATGAGGGCGAAGAGCCGACGTGTCCAGTGTGTTGAACCGATTGCAGTGAGAAGACAATGAGGGACAGGACGATTTTGTGTGACAGAGGTTTTTGTTTTGCTCAGATTTGTTATTTGGTGGCTGCAGATGAGGTATTCACCGATATCGTCGGGAGTCCCTACTACATTGCTCCTGAGGTTCTACTGAGGAACTACGGACCCGAAGCCGATGTATGGAGTGCTGGTGTTATCTTGTACATTTTATTGAGTGGTATTCCTCCCTTTTGGGCAGGTAAAAGTCGCTTCTCTTTCAGGCAATCTTAACAGAACAGCAGCAGGCTGAGCAATTATGATGACGACGTCGTTGCACCCCGCTCAAGTTCAATCTCCTGTTGAATTCGTGATGATGTAAATTTTGTTGGTTGTACAGGTATGAATCATGGTTTTGATTGTTTGTGTGTAACAGAAAATGAGGACGCTATATTCAAGTTGATTCTTACGAGCGATGTAGTCTTCATGTCAGAAACATGGAAGTCTATCTCGCTGCCGGCCAAGGACTTAATTCAGAAAATGCTTATCCGAAATCCGCTGAAAAGACCGACAGCACGTGAAGCTCTCAGTGAGCCCTCTACTCTGGTCCAAATATGCAATCAATGAAGTTTTTGACACTCGCATTTGAAAGGAAGAATGACTTGTTGAGGTTCTGCTTCTCTGTTCTCTGTCTGTGTAACCGGAATGTCCTCTTATGTCGAAGTTGGAGGATGTTTGTTGTGCAGTGCATCCGTGGATTCAGGAAGACGGTGTAGCTCCTGATGTCCCCATGGATCCAATCGTTCAATGCCGACTCAAGAAGTTTTCAGCGATGAATAAGCTAAAGAAGATGGCAATCCGAGTACGAAGTCATAGCTTACTCCTATACTTGATACGTTCTATTCCGGGCTTACGAAATCAATTTCATCCTCTGGTCGAAGAATGCTTTTCTTATAGTATTAGTAGAGTGTCGGCATCCAGTACTATGAAATTTAACTTTTCACGGTCCACGATTTTTTCTACAGGTTATAGCCGAAAATCTGTCTGAAGAGGAGATTGCAGGTTTGAAAGAGATATTCAAAATGGTCGACACAGATAACAGCAGCACAATCACCTTCGAAGAACTGAAAATTGCCCTCAGAAGGTTTGGGTCTGTCCTCAAGGATTCCGAGATCCACGACCTACTTGATGCTGTAAGTAGACCGCTGCCTTTTTTCTTCTCAAGAGTCGATGCATGTGCTGACTATATAGAGTTGTATAACACATATTAATACCACTTAATTCAATGTCGATAACGCAGTTTACATCCTGGTGAGGTACCACTACCACGACCTTAGCTTGGCAGACCCATACATATGGTCAATACATACCATTCCGGTTGATTCATAGTTGGACCGTGTGTGACGTGTCTTCTCATCAAGCTACCATCACCTGCCAACCTGATATGGCCGAGGAACTTTAGACAGGGAACTTTGAGCTTGTATGTAGTGACAGTGAGGAGTGTGCCGAATAGCCCTTTGTTTTGTGGAAAGGAGAGCACCGCTCAGCCAGTATTCGGGGTCTAATGTCTTTAAGACGCGATGACAGGAAAGCACCAATGGATACAGAAATGAAGGAAAAGAATGGATGAACTTTCTGACGTGTGCACATTGTTCTGGAATGCGTAGGCTGATGTTGATCAAAATGGAATTATAGACTACGGCGAGTTCATCGCGGCAACCATCAGCTTGAACAAGGTTTCACAGCAGGAGAATTTGCACATAGCATTCCAATACTTTGACAGAGATAACAGTGGTTATATCACAAAGGATGAGCTGCAACAAGCTTGTGTGGAACACCATCTGAAGGACGTGCAGGTTGATGACATGATTAAAGAACTGGATAAAGACAATGTGAGTATTTGTATCAAGCAGTGCGCCAATATGAATATGTACTTGTCATTTGTAAGAACCTGAGTTCTTTGTTCTCACTGTCGGTCGAATCCCTATCTTCGTGAAAAGTTGAGCCACTGGAGTGGCTTGTGTTTCATTGAGAAAGTATATCCTGCATCCCTATTTATAGGACAGCGAATTTCATGACCGATCAAGAACCAAAAGCAGAAACTAGCTCTCAGCTCCCTACTTGGGATGAAATCTTTCCCCGGCAACTTCTCCATATCGACATGTCCAGGGAATGATGGCAACGTCTGAGCATATACTTATGCTCACAAGTAAACTTTCATGGAATCACTTTTAAGTCATACCATGAAAGTTATGTCCACGAAGACGTTTGTCTGTCTCACAGAATCATCTCCCATAGCGTTAAAGTCATACAAGAACAAAGTGAACACTCAGTTCCAATCCATCAAACCATGTAGGCCGATTTCATCTTGGACACGGTAAGGTGAGCTCCTTAGTATACACGAGTAATATCGGCTCATTAAGTTAGAATGCCCATTTGTAAGACTTACACTTGTTAATGACCTGACTCATGACACGTGTATTCTCCAGGATGGACGTATCGACTACAACGAATTTTCGGCTATGTTTACGAGAGTGAATAGTGGCCTCAGTCGACGAGCATCTCGAAACAGCTTCCGAAGTACTTTCGGAACATGCTAACAGCTGCCGGGTGTGACTGACGACTGGGCCCAGATAACTCCTGGTAACCTAGATTTTTTTGGACATGTAAAAGAAACAGTAGATTGCTGGCACGCGCATCATGTAAATATCTAGTTTACGCTCTGTAAATGTATTTTGCTGCGAGATCTTACCTCCAATTACCTGAATATATTGAGTGGTTATTGCTCTGCGTTGAAGATCGTCTGATTTTCATGCACATCTGAGAAATGTGAAGGCTGCCTCATGGTTTTCAGGGTTTGTCAGGAGCCTTTGAACTTGCAGTGCTGAACGTACTGCACTGTATTATCGGAGATGAGGGAATTGGAATTTAGGTGGAACAGATGTGTAGCAACATGCTCCAATCTTGACCGACACTTTCTGTGTGGATACACTAACACTATTCAATTTCTCAAGAACATTAACTGAGTTCGATGGGCAGGGGAACTTCCACTCGATCGTCAGATGAGAAAAACCTCAAATGCACACGAGATTCACCTACGTTACACTGGGGTTGTGAACCGACTGCAAATTTGTCAGACTTAAAGAGGATCGAAGGTGGAAACAAATTGCTCTGTAAAAGAATCATATATGATTGGACATGTGCGTAGTATTTGGACACCTTGAGAAATTTAAAGACTAGAGATCGCCGGAAAATTTTTGGCCTCCTAAAGTCCATTCGCTTGCCTGCAACTGTAACATGTCTTTTTCTTCGGAAGTCAGTGAAAGACGAGCTGAATGCCCCAACACAGAGTAGTGCTGTTAGTGCTGTGAGTCTGAGATGTTTCCCTCCCTATCTTCGCTTCATATCAGCTGTTCTTGAAATTGGCTGATGAAGCATTCTCGTATGAGGGGAATATGCATCTGAAATCTTCGCCAAGAAGCAGAAATGTTCTCCACTACTTATGTCTTAGCAACGCATCCACAGGGATCGATCGCTTGCGCATAGAAAGTGGCAAAGTCCTGAAACTTGTAAAAATTCATTCTAACTGGCTGTCAAGAAAGAGCCCTGTCCAATATATGACCGAATAGTCACTGAGTAAAGGCCATTTTCTTCAAAGAAAACATTGCTGTATGTTATGGTGCCTCCATTCTGGTATTTTCATGTACACCGCCCTGTCAAGTTTTCGTGACGCCGAGCGCTAAGTTTCTGTACCATTTCAGGCTCCACGTTTGGAACCAGTTGCAAATTGCGAAGTCGCCATGCTATGGTTCCCTGCGGTCTGTTCCCGCTACAGGTTAGGGCTAAGGCCGTGCGATAATCTGTTAACCTTCGCTGATCCAAACGTGTCAGCATTGTTCAAAATGTAGTCATCCTGGTCCTCAGTAAGAAACATCTGTGAGAAACAACCATCTGACGCATGCATCAGAACCATCGAGTCTTCAAAGTCGTATGTCGAGCTGGGGACTCGAGCCGAGCAAACAAGTTATATGGCTGGAACTGATCACCTTGCACGTGACCATTCCTTGTAGAAGGTATCAACTATCCAATATACATGAAACGTACCACCATACCAGTCTCAAACGTTCACGGAGAAACAGATGCTTTTTGCTTGGCCTCTAGCAGAGTCTTGCGAAACCTTTTTAAAGACACGCGGACATTCTGATCGGACAAGTATATCTGCTTCATGGTTGCCCAACCCTCGGATGTGAAACGATCTGGGTTGCGAACTATAGGATGATCGGATCCGTACTTCTTGCTCAGAGAGCTTTCGTTGGGTTGGATTTTGTACTCGATGTACTGAAGATCCAGTTCCTTCGCTGGCCGTTCATAGTAGTGATCGGAGGGCCAGTCGGTCCCCAATGGAACTATCTGGATGAGAACTGCTCTTCTTTTCATGAACACCATGTGCGCCAATGCGGCTCCATGAACTCCCATGACTACGTGGCTGTTATGAAACTCGCTGTTTACACACACGCAACAAGATGGATATAAGTATTACTGAGCACTTCGTCTATTGGCTATAAAATTGGACAACATCGAGACGTTTTAAAAAATACTGAAAACAACTGAAGAAGCGCATGATTCCAGTTTCACCCGAGCATTGAATTCCCTCTTCTCGTGTTCGCAAACAGAGAATCCAGCCACGACGTCCAAGGAGAAGAACAGAAGAAATTGGAGAGAAACCTGTAAATTACTGGAACTTCGACTCTGTCCGTCGGCCTCAAGACCTTCGTTTCAAAGCCCAGAGACTTCGCCAGCTTGGTAATCTGCTTTTGGTTTACCAGTACACGACTGCCCGTCCTTGCAACAATCAATAACTTTAACTTCCTTGTACTGTTGTCCTGATCTTTCAGCATACTACTTAGAAGGGTGGAATTTGTCCGTGCTCGAAGTAATTCGACTCCAGAAACCGCTTCCATCCTCGGAATCCCAAGTGCTTTATGAAGAACGTGTTGAAATTCTTTCATACTTTCACCGTTTGGCATCCGTGCGGAATCAACACCAAACTCTTTGTGAACGTGGAGACCCACGGTTACCTCAGGGAAGCAGTGATGTCTCATGTCTTCCTTCGTATCGATAATCGGATAATTGCTGAGCTGTTGCAGCACATTGTTCCATCTCTCAATCCACCACTTCCTTATATCACTGACCACAAAGATAACCTCTCCTTTTCGATGCTGTGATGTTATGAAGAGGGGAATGAGCACATCCTGGAAGTCGTGATAAGGGTTACCAGTAAAACCACCCGTGGAGAAGAAGACGGCTGGCACTGAATGGTGCAAATCGCAAGATAGTTCATGAGTACCGTTTGGAGTCCCATCAATTCTTAGTGTCACCGGTTCTATCGACGCCATAGTTGTAGGCTCCCACTTGCGAGAGTATGGTCGAATTATCTCCACATGGTGGCAATTTGATGTTTCGGAACTGGAGACACGTAGAACTAATTCACTAACACTGCCTGTGCGCAGCAGAACATCGCCACGCAAGAAACACACATCGGAGCGTTTATCATGACGATCGCACCGGAAAGCATCATTGTTCGGACCCTCTCCCATTACCGCAATTCCCCAGGAACCTGGAATCAGTCGAGACCACAGAGCGATGGACCGAGAATCAGAGAGATAAACCTGAAATTGACGAGGCTTGCAAAAGCTGGAAACCTGTGATATGGACCATAACTTTAAGGCTTACCAAATCTTTCAATTGACAAACCAAATTGGCTGACTGAGACCTTCATCGCATTTTTTTACAACGAATGTAGTTGATGAACTTGACTTCACAAAAACAGACTGAAAAAAAAAGTGGACTTCGTTGTCCTGAATTTAACAGCGCAGCAGGTGCACTATAATCAGGGTGGACCGCTGAGATTAAGAAAGACTACCAGCACAGAGTGAACTGTTTTCATTCGTGCTGCCTTCTCGCTTTGTCCTCAAGCTCTTTACGTGATCCCAGTCGTGAGATAAGCTTGTAACAACTTTAGGCTCACTGATAGGCTGTTTCTTGCCTGATTCAACTCCTTCCATATTCTCCTCTACAGTAATATTAAGAACTGAATGACCTGCTAACGACTCAATCCTCAAGGTACTGGCGGTAGTGCCAATTTCTGATTTGCTCTTTGCTCCTTGTACACGCAAGCCACGGCATTCCCCGGTATGTCGAGAGAACAATTGCAAGTGGCAGTCTACTTTGTTCCTTGCTTGTTCTCTGACTTCCGAAGAGATGATGTTGGTCTGCTTCCAGTGAGTTCCAAGGTGAACCGTAACATTCTGCTGATCTATAAGAACAAGTGTTAAATACATTCTGGCCAGTCATGTCCAGTCTTCATAATCACAGAATTTTAAACTTCAGCATCCGCACACGCTACTCATGGCAGATCTTACGCTTTCTCCAATTATCGCCTGGATGTGCTTACGAACATGGAAGATGCACAGTACTCTACATCGGAAATAGGCTTCGTCTAGGCATCATCACTGCATCAAGGGCTATTTTGGTAAACTTCAAGTCTACTTTCCTAACATGGTGATATATAGGAAATTCTCATATGAGAATCATGACAAAACAAGGCACAAGATTGATTGCATTGGACTACAACTGAGGAAATCAGATAGCTTTGATCGACATAAATAACTTAAGGATGCAGGTGAATGCTTACATCGAACGAGAAATGGAATAAATTCGCTATCGTTGAAGTAAGAAAAGGTGAAGCACGCGAGAATCAAGCACATGACTATCCCGATCTGCAGTGTCGTCTTCAGAATGAAAACTCCATCTTGACTGAGCTTCCTCGAGCTCTCCGAGACAACCGAGATCGGCTTCTTTGACTTCATCGGCTTCGCTTGCCAGATTGATAGAATCTCCTCGAAGGTCGCCATGTAGACCATCTATCCCGTCTTTCAAGTCTCTCTTTGAACCCTTCGAGATAATATGGGACCATATCTTGTTAATCTACTGCGTCTGAGACTATTACAATCACATGTACCACCATTTCCGCAACATATTCAACCGCTTTCAGTTCACAAGAAACAACGAAGTCTGGAAGCAGCCGGCAGCACAGTACAAACGTGTGGCTACACAACTTCCCCACGTAACGTATCTGACTTGCACACCATGAATGCCCCACGCTTAGGCTTATATATACTCACCGGAAATAATGGCGAGACTTCAGTATGCGCTTGCCGATCCTCTTTCCGGAATTCTCACGAAATTGCTCCCCGCAAGCTTCTTGTCCAAAAAACATCGTCAGAAAATAGACAAGACACCCGAGCAACAGGCCCCGGAGAATACATGACCTTTGTTCTCAGTAGTAGACGAGTCAAGTCGTGGCGTAAGGTCGACAGTACCTGCTCATATATGACGTGCGAACCCCACGAGACTTGAGTTCTACCGGCTTAGCCAATAGAGCTCTCCAATTCCGCCTCGAGGAAAGTCTCGACCTCTCGAGTAGAAGCAATTCTTACTTCGGAATTAGTCATCAACATCTATCTCACTCGAAGCCGAAAAGCAGCACATGCATGGTGCAGCCTTCTTCGAGTACATCCACTCAAGTTCTATCGGAGCCACCGAGCCTCAGCACCGCAAACACGTGGTTCAAACTGCCACCCAACGCCAACGCGAAAGCTGTTCAGCGCCACGATTGACACGGCGCACTCTCTTTTCCTCCCTTCGCCTTCGGCCTCCAAGAACGACGAGCATGTCACGTCAAAGATCGTTGAAATCGAGCCTCGAGAACCTGCCTCCAGACGCATGAACTCGTCGTTCTCGTTCTCTGTCAACTCCTGCCGAAGAATCGTCGCTCCTGCCTTATCCAGGCTTGACTTCTTGAAATTCTTGTTCTCCGATGTCGCTGAGCGCTTCGATTCTCCAGACCCCGAGGCCGACGCAATTCGACGCAATTCCGCTTTCTTTGAGGGCCGTGGGATTCCAGCCGCCTGGACTCGGGCACGCTCAAATGCGTCCCTCGGGGCTGCAACTGCTGAGTCAAGAGGCGCGGGGCTGATCCCCGCGGGCATCGTCCTCCCCTCATAAGCAGCCCGACGATATCCGAATTATTTCAATCAGTTAACTGAAAATCGTCGTTAACGTCTCCGACTTCGAACGAAAGTCAAGTAGCTTTCGTAAAATTGTGGACTTCATCCATAAAGTTCGTTGAAGCATAGGTTACCCCTCCACGCTGTGAGAAATCTGAAATACTTAATATGCCTCAGACTTTAAGTAGTGTCGCACGTGGTCTTTAGACTTTTCTTGAGTCGAGGAAGTCTGAGGATCTTCACTCAGGAGTCCCGATCCCCGATGTAGAGACAAGGTCTAAGATGTTTCTTCGGTAGGGTTCCTCCATAAATAGACAGCCAGCTCCAACACTGTAAGTAGGAAACAAGAAAGTACAAGGTGGCGGAGGACTTCGGCTGTTCAATGGCGGAAGTCATTGCGGTAATGTAAAGTAGTGACTTCCGCCACTGAGCTTCTTCGCTTGTTTTAGACTCTCTCCGAGGCCTACAAGGCACTACAGATCCTCCTACAGCCTTCAATGGAGTATATCATGTACAGTGTATGAACTTTTTAGGCGATTCCTTAGCTTTCACTATTTATATGTTTAGATGAAGACATGCTTCTAGAATGATGACTTGTTTTCACGTCACTAGAGAAGAGATAGCTACAAGTCAAGATAGTGATGAGCTCATTTTCCTCTTTTACTGCTTTTCAGTTTTTCTTTGCTGGGGATTTACATGCCTTTTGTAACATTTGCTTTGTACCTTTTGGTCTTTCTTATTCTTCAAGTCCAAGTGAGTTAATTATGGTTTCTTATTTATCGCTTTTGTTTTCGGGTGTAACCTGAGTGAGCACAATCCCTCAAGACAACATGAAAAGATCAGTCGAACTAGAAGACGAGTTTAAGACGTGATTTCCTACTCAAGTACGGATGAAAAGTCTATATAGAAATTCAAAATGGATCCAAATTGTATTTTGCAGGATTCACATATTTTGAATTATGTAGAATTCAAGTTATAAAATCTTAATTTATACCTTGTTATTCTAGTTAGTGTAACTGATGTTAATTTGATTAGTTAGCTCTTTAATGTGTAAGATTACTGATAATATCTCTTCATGATTCATGAAGTTAATGATTTTAGTAAAATTACATTGTGTTCACATGCACTCCCATGTTGATGTGTAAGTTTTAAAATAAATCTGCGAAATTTCTCGTTGTATAGTGAACCAAATTGGATTTGAGCCCTAGTCAAAATATATACAAATGTGTATTGAAAAATTAATTTTGGTACATTATACTTGTGCTACATAGTAATCAAAGGAAGCTTGAAATTTTTTCAAATTCATGACTTTGATTAATGCATCAACAAGATATAGTTGTACTCAACCTTATTATAAAAATTATAATTCTTATAAATAGACATCTGATGTTGACATGTTTCATCATACTATCCATCAATTGATTCATTACAACATATAATGCATTCTAAATATTACAATAAATTTTTTTTTTCATGACTCAATGTCATCTAGATGATAAATCTATCCAATCGAATAAACCATTTCCAACTGTTGAATAATCTTTATGATTTAAAAGTTAATTGAGGCCCTGTTAATTTCAATTGGTGTAATTTTAGTTTGTGTGATTTTAGTTGAGTACAGTAATTAGCCTTATACTATATACGAAAGTTGATTGTAACTCTAAGCGACACAATTAAAAAATTATGTATTCTGAAGTATGTAGACTCCTATAAGTGAACTACGTAACTAGCCGATGACTTGTATTTAGACGTGGAGATTAGACAAATTTCAGACTTCATGGTTGGATACAGTCCAATATGTGTACTATATGTTATTTTATAAGTTAAGATTCCTATATACAATTTTTATTAAGAAAAATTACCATATTTGTGAAGATCAAGCTAATTTCAGGAGCTTTAGGAGTAGATAGATTCTTGACTAAATCACATTCTTCAACCTGAGGTTTAATTATTTCATACATTTGTCGTGAGATACTTGTGAAGCGACGGGATACGGTTTCGCCATTGTTTATATTGACTGTGCTTTTACAGGTTATGTTGTCGACATTCTTCAGCTCCATCCAGTGGAGGCCTAGTCCATCAAAAGTGAGTCTCCATAAATACCATGAATTCGAGAACTCAAACTGCCCGAGGTACTCCAGACATCTACGCCATAGCGTAAAAGTCATCGAAGTACGCATTTATGCCACCAATCGTCGACTGGTTACGCGATGAAATTTTAGAAAGGAAATGTATGGTACCCACATCTTAAGGTAGAGAGGTGAGGCGTTGCCAATCTTTCAGCTGAAAAACCTGGACTTCGTACTTTCTCATTGGACAAGAAATGGATAGAGAAATTACTTTTCTACAATTGCCTCAAGTTTAGAATTGAGATCTAGTGCACTGATTCAGGTTAATTGTCTCAGGTTTAGATGGGGGATTAAATACTGAAGGTGATTCTACCGTATGAGGGTTTTACTTGCGTGTTTTTTAGCCGTGTACTTCACCTCTACGGTGTTACATGTTCGTGTGGACTCGTTTACAGTCACTCATTTTTGTGTTTTACTATTTACTCATTCTCGGTTTTCACTTTGATAGACGGTTCAACAATTGAAATCTAAAATGAAGTCATTATGTACCTTTGCGCTTATGCTTTAGGCAATGTGTCTTTTTGGGAAAAAAATAGCTGAGCTGAATCCAAAAGTTTTTAAAGGTTAATGATGAGATATATTTTCGGTAAATAAATAGCTGAGCTGAATCTAGAAGTTTTTGAAGGTTAATGATGAGATCTGCAAGAAGTAGCTTGCTCTGATTAAGTCCGAATCTAGTGTTCTAATTTTAGAACAAAAATTTCCGGAATTAATCTTGCATTCAGTTAAAGGAAGGAGTAGGTTATGATAGTAATGCATACTCCCAATATAGGTTATGAGTGTATGAGCTTGAATTTGTTAGTGATTTACATATCTCAAAACTTCAGCGTGCTTCTCAGTTGATTAAATTTGCGAATAGTTGCCTATATTTTTAGTACTCAGAACTTAGCAATGGAGAGCAAGTGACGCAGAAAAGAAAGAGAAGAAATAAGAAAAATACAACTCGCGTACATTTCAATTTTTTTTTTCACATTCTTCCTTTCACACAATCTTTGTAACCAGGTTTGTTTTTATCAATGTGAATCTTTTCTTGTTTGGAATAGAAATGCTCAAAAACATTTCTTACTTTTCTTTTCACTTCTTTCAACTTTCATATCAATTTTATAGCATGTTTGTTCTGATCATTATGGATATTTTTTTGGTTAGATTACAAGGTTTTATGTACATTTTATATATCTTTATTTTTTCTTTCATACCATTTCTATAGCATGTTTGTTCTGATCATTGTGGATATTTTCTTGGGTAGATTCCAAGATTTTATGTACATTTTATGTATTTTTATTTTTATTTTTTTCTTTCATACCATTTCTATATCATGTTTGTTCTGATCATTGCGGATATTTTCTTGGGTATGTTACAAGGTTTTATGTACATTTTACATATTTTTATTTTATTTTATTTCTTTCATACCATTTCTATAGTATCTTTATTTTGATCATTGTGAGTCTTTTCTTGACTGAAACAGAAGTTATCAGATACATTTCATATCTTTCATTCATTTTTTTTCTTTCACATCATATCTATAGCATGTTTGTTTTGATCATTGTGAGTTTTTTAGCGATTCTAAATACTACGTCGGTTGAAAGCGACTTCTATATCATCAAATGCGACAAACATGAATACCGCATCAGCTTGACGAGACTTTCCTTGGCGGACATTGTGCATGCAAAGTAATTTGAAGCGCTTAAAACGATTTACACTAAATCATTTAACAAAAAGTAGTGAAAGCACAGTGTTAATGCCCAAAATGCCAAAATTAAGGAGAAAAATTTGCCAAAATTACCTTCATTCGGGCAAACCTGACATTTGCCGAATTTTAGGAGTCCTCGATGAAGTCCACATTTTACAGCTTTTCATATTTTTCTGTGACCTCTTGATAAGAACCCTTCCATTATGAGCAACGAAGATGATTTCTTCTAATTTTTTATTCTGATATTAAAATTTTGATGTAAAATTTGATATTTACAATAATGTGATAATTTACAGTGTAATAGATGAATATTAAATTATCTTTTTGAAGCTTGAAAATTAATGTCTATTACTTTTGAACATCAAAATTTGACGTTTTTAAGTTCAACTATTTTTTATACAAAAATGTTGCTATATAAAAATATATAAAAATATGTTATAAAATTCAATTAGAATCTATTAAAGTATTTTAATATAAAAAAATAATGAAAGTGTTATTTTAATACTTTTTAAAAATATTTTGAATGAAAAAAATATTTTTTGAAATTCCAACAATGAATTTTTTAAGTGGAATTTCTTAATTACATATTTTTGAACTGAGTCATTTCTTAGAAAAAAAAGACATTCTTTGGAAAAAAAAAAGTAATAAATATTATTTAAAATTGTATGCTTGTTAAATGTTGATCAAAGTTGATTGTTATTATATTTTTTACATTTATTTAAAAAAATAAATTCAACTTTTTGAAATTAGTTGCAATTTGAATGTCTGTAAGGATAATATTACTATTCTGCCACCAAAGCAAAAAGTTTTGCATTAAGTCTATAAATTTTGCTAAATCAATCACAAGGCGATGAGGCTTGCAAAATGTGATGCTTCTTGAGGAGGTAATTGAAGTAAACAAATCCAATCGTGGAATACTAAAAAATTTAGACCAATTGTACTTGTTTACTGCCTAACATTATTGGGAAAACGGATACAATATGGTATGTATTGTCTAGTTTTTTCTTTTTTACTAATATCAAAATACAGCCTCCTATTGCCATATGAGAAACCATCGACCAAAAATTGATTTCCTTATACAATAATCTACAAAACATGCACAGAATGACGATCTCTGACATTTTGAACTAAGAAAATCTTGATCCTCATTTTTTAGAAAAATTATGTGTACTTACCGGCAGCGTGCTCAAACGGATGTGTATGAAATAGGGAGGCTACTGTATTCACATATCATAGAAGGTAATTTATCAATTACTTTGTCATTGATAAGAAGCAATTATTCCAACATGGTTATATGCACAGCCTTATTTCACTTTCAATAAATAGTTCCGGTAGGTTTGGATTTTGATATAAATGATATCACTAAAGTCTTCCATATTGTTGATGCTTGTCAATACGTCGATAACAAGATTTAGTATTTTCTCCATATAAAGAACTCTCAATGATACACCATGACACTTGCAATCAATGCTTGATGATATAACGTCGAATAATCACGTTAATCTCAAAACCTTGATGAATTAGAATATTTCTTGAGCACTTCAACTAACTTGACTTGTGTAAGGCCCTGTAAGAATCATCTTGACTTGTACATGGTCTTGGACCCAACCATGCTTCCATCATCTTTATGAACATCGCGTATTCTTTTTTACACGATCAGACTTGTCATATTGCACCTTACAAGTTTGAGGAGTAGGAATTCCACATTAGGCAAATCATAACGCTGAAAAGCTTATAATAAGTACAAAGGCAAGTAGAGCTGAATCTGTATCCAGCACACGTGCACTGACGAATCTCATCATTCATTTGAACTCGTTCGATATGAAATTTCATAATGCAACTGCCTTTAGGTATTTACCTCATCATTCATGAGTTTTAAACCTACGCAGATTGTTGCAGCGTAGACTCTAGGAAATAAATAATCGTCTACGTTGTTTATTCTGCATTTACTTAAGAGGATGAAGTTAGACCTCAGGGCCTAGCTTACAGCATCACAGTAAATTCGTTGCGTACCATGCATGGATTTCTCCCTTGCAGATTTCTCATCTGAAGTTCGCATTCACATCTCCGGAGATTATGGAACCTGCTTCAGTGCTTCAATTCCTGTAAATCCTTTTGGAGAGTACTGACTGACTTCAAACTTTAAACTCTCTAATAAGACTTTGTGCAGATATGTAAGAAAATATTTGCCCCATGACAACGCTCATGGCAAATATCGAATGCTGGAAGAGAGAGCTGGTCAGTTAGTTTGGTTCAGCAAGCCAAGGATGGAGAAGGATCTGGTCCAGGGATCGGGGAAGTGGGGCTTGATTGCGGAAATAGGACGGCCCTATTATGGAGAGCAAATTCAGCGCTTGCGCATCAAACACATCCACCCTCGGCTTAAATTCGTCTTCGAGTATTTCGAAGTCTTTTTCGTTTGCGGGGTGCTCGCGGCCGTAGTCTTCATCGAATCCGAAATGATCGACCTCTTCTCCGGCGAGAATGTTGTGCAGGATTCGCCCCAGGGATGCTATATCTTCTTGTGGTGTCCATCCCCTTTTGTAACGTGTGTCTAATTCTCCTCCCGTGAACCAGTGAGCTGGATTGAAATTATCACGTACTCGTGTAGCGGTCGATGGGTTATAATGAGAACTGCCAAAGTCTATGAGCTTGACGTCCGTGTAGCTAGAGTCAGCAAAAAGAATTCTTCTTCCGTATAAGGCCGGGTGTACAACGCCATATTGATGGATAAAGTGAGTGACGTCGACTAATTGTTTGAAGACCCTGCGCGCACTTCTGTCGTCAGCGTCGCCATAAAAGTCTAAGAGAGATTTTGTTCCGCATAGCTCCTGGACAATGTAGACCGTCGTTTTGCTTATCAGGACGTCCTTGATCTGAGCGATGTTTCTGTGGGGCGGAAGTATTCCGTTGACAATAAAAATTTCCATTTCCAGCCTTGTCACTTTCTTAGAAGGATCCACGTCCACATAAGGGCTTGGTCTAGCTCCTAGGCTTGGCGGAGTGAATTCTTGAACTTTCATCGCGAATGTTAGCCACGGAATCCTTGCATCACTGAGCTCGAAGGTGGTCCCAAACAGACCGAGCAATGGTCCTCGTATGTAATGGGCATAATTTCCTCGTCGTCGTTGAGGTATTTCATATGGATGATTGGGGCCGCGATTTCTGCCATTCTGACTCAGGATGAATCACTACTGTGTCATGCTTTTGTCGTCATCTTTTTATTCCCAGGCGACAGAAGATCGAGCCAGTGACGGCTTGCCGAGCGCTTGTGTGCTCATAGCACATACATGTCATATCAAACGCCCGTGTCTTAAGCAGCGATTGGATGTGTAACGGCGGCTGATTCTCGTCAGATCACGTTTCAGTTGAGCAATCGGTCCCAATCAGTTTCAGTGGTCGCGGCTCATGTAACGCAGGTCACGTCAACCAGTACATCTACCACGTTCTTTTCAACAAACCAGTGTCATGGAAAATATCAACAAGCAATTGCTGATTTTCTCGCGCCATTTATTCGTAAAAGCGATTTTTTACAGAGAAGATTAGTATCCTTTGCATGTGTGAACAGCAATTTCCTTCACAACAAAAAGTAACTTTGCAAGAGTAAAACTTCATTAGAGGACCTATAATCGATACATACCTCTTTTTATATATTTATTAGTTCCAGCATTCTACTAGTTTTTTTACTAATCTAATAAGTGAGTGATGACAGTGTAATTATTTACCTTCTTCACGATTCTTTATACTCTTACGTAGCATTGTCAGCCTTTACATGCGGAAATGTTTGATAGACACAAAAAATTCTTTCATCCCGTATAATTGGCCACTCCATCGCATGATCTTGCCGATCTAAAGTAAGACGACTCTGGTGATTAGCAAGCACATGGTACCCGGGAGTTTAAAACACAGGCAATCTACGTCATTATCAATTAAAGTGACATGCCCGTGATACGTAATTTCTATTCAAAACGTCTCTGATTCAGCACACAATTTCTCTCCTTTTTTTGGCGCGATTGTCTGGGCAATCTGTTGAAATCAATGTCGAGTGCATGTGTGTAGATTATAAAGCCATGCATTTCCAAGTTTGATTACTGTTAAAATAGATTAGAGATAATAAATATACCAAATTTAAAGAAAAATGCAATGCGCTGGAAAAGGCCAAGAGTGAATCGAAACATATCAAAAGCACCATCTTATTGGAAGTGCTTGTGTAAGTCAAGGAGAAAGCACGAGCTGCATAATATCCAAATGGCTGATAATTAATCTACATAAGAATGAGCGTTTAACTTAACCATAAAGTGTACCTTTTACGATTGAATAGTGCCAACTATACTTAAAACAGTAACTAATCATTTCTGTTAATATTCTAAGTACTTAAAGTCTTGAAATAATATTCATATCATGACAATACAAATTTATCATATATTTCCCGAACATATTTGACCAATTTCAATAATATAAATGATATTTCAATATAAAGTTTGTAAAGTTTACAAGTGCCAAGATTGAATTGATTATTTGATGGTACCCTAGCAGAACCTAAACTATTTCTGGTCACTTTAAGTTTAGTTGACCCGATGTGACCCCATTGACAATCATATCGCGCATGTTGTAGTATCAACAAAGGGTGAAGACAATAGAACTGTGACAGCGAGACTGTCCACATCGGTCCATAATTGAATCGTTCAAATCTCCTCTTAGTGCAATCGCACTAAGATTTGTAAACTTACCTCACACTCACAAGTCCTCCGCTTCATTCAATGTGAATTTCCTTCACAAATTTCACAAGTTCGCCGTTGTTCACTAAATAGAATTTTTGACAACTCAAAACCCAAAACCTCTTTGCACTTGTGAAAATGTATGTAACAGTTCATTGTTTTGCAATCTCAAAGTTCCAGAAAAGCTCGCATATGATGCAAGCTTTAGTTTAGTATGAAACACCTTGTAGAAATTCTATGATGGTACTCCACCGACGGTCCCGTCGGTGGAGTACCATCAGATACACCTAAATTTGATGGGGTCACATCAAACAATTTAGATTCGGATGGGTATTATCAAGTAAATACTTTCAACCAGATTAGATTATGGAAAGTAATAAAATAACTTTGAAATTATACTATCTTTGGATACTATATTGAATCTAATACTACAAGAGTAATTGATCTTTAAAAAGTAATCTTTGGATTTTTCCAGTATTTAAGAAGTATCTATAGTGATATAAATATGAGTCAATGTTATACTCTACATTAAAATTTGATGTTAGAAGAGAAATATTTCTTACATGTATAGTCACAATGTTTCAGGCTAACAGTTACAGATGGTGTTATCAGAGAGAATTTTTTACTACATCTGAGTGTACATCCAAAGAGATTGAAGAGTTTTCCATGTGACTTTTACATCTTAACTTTATTTTAAGAATCAAACTTACGATGTGACTGCACACTTGCAAAACGGATTATCCCTTTGACTCTGAAAACCTGAATTTATGTTATAATTCAAATGGTTATAACATTCATTGAGTTATTTCAGTAGATCAATGTAGGTTATTCATGGGTTGAATTCAAATTGTTTATTCCGTAGATATTATAATAAGAAAAGTCGACGCAGACGTGGATTGTTCATGCGTCGTGTTTATATTGGAAATAAATTTGCAGCTCACAGTTTACATAACTCATGTATTACCGGATCTACCTACTCACACACGAGATTTATTTCAAAGATTTAAATGCAAAAGATATTTATGATCGAAAAACAAAAACATTAAGTTTTCTTGGACTGTATATAGAGATAAATATCAGATTTTGATAAATATTAGAACTTGGACCAAAAAGACCTGCCGTCTGTGTATGAGATCAAAAACATGCGTCTGAAATTATTTGGGGGCGACGGTATCTTCGAAATGTTCCGAGACTTGACTCCAGCTCCTTCAGCAAAATTCAGGAATACCAGCGATTTTCACACTCTCCGGGTTTTCCCGTTTTTACAGAAAAGTTGGCCGATACACTCAACCCAGAAAAAAATTACCAAATAATAATTTGTACGACGCATTCCAGTTCATGACAACTGAATCTTCATATTCTAATATATAGTTCTGCAACAAACCTCGGACCTGGTGTGCTCGTTGGGCCCAGTGGACATTAGATGTCCTTCGAATTTGAACGAACAAAATGATGGTATCTCTTTCATCTGAAGCGTTGCAATTGGCAACCTTTCATTTGAGAGATGAGAAGCATTTAGATTGTCATTGGACGGAAACCTGTAACACGAGCTCCTAGATATGTCAAGAATTCATTTCCAAGGTTTATGTGGTGATCTTTAACGAAGGACAACGCTCGTCGTTGAATACCACTGCGTAAATGAATCGGCAGATAGCTTTCAGATCAGATTATTCACACTCCTTTGAAAGCGATCGAGGATGTTCCAAATGTTAATAATGCTTTCGTGAGTCCTCGTATAATTAAAATCTTGCGAACCGCAGATGTGAGAAATACAGGATCAAGAGACAACGCCATTTATCAGAATTCGTGTCAGAGTCTGAGATCTCCGCCAGCTTTCTGTGCAGTTCCGCCCCACTCTCGTACGCTGCGCAAATGCAGAAGGTTTGCACATGAACCTTCGGCCTCACGCTCCCCCGACACTTAATCACGGCCTTTCTCTGGTTTCCCTCTCTGCGAACAAGTCCAACGAATCGCCTGCAATCGTCGAGAAATCTACGTTGGGAAAAGTCTCTTTTTCACCGTTGTTTTGGAGTTTAGGGGATGCCAGTTCATGGTGAGTACATTTTGGGCTATATCTGTACTAAATCTTCAGCAGAAGCGACTTCTCATTTTGAAATGAGAGGTCTTTTTGCCGAGAAGATGCCAATTGCACGGCGTTAGATAATGTCTTTTCACACAAACTTGGACAAAGAAATGGCGGATTTATCAGATCCAGAGGTAAGTCGATTAACTCTCTACGTATTTGACAGCCAACAGAAGATATGTGACAGCAGTCGGAACATATTCTATAGAAATTGTGTTCTTTAGAAACATCTCATTTGGTGTCCGCGCACGCCAGCTCTTGACCTCTCCTTTTGAGGTGTGAAAGCACTGCGGCCTCGATGCCCAAATCTAGGATTTCGTACATATTTTGGCCAAAAAAATATGCAACTTGCGTGTGATAGGCCATGCATAACTGATTCCAATCACTCGTCATCGACAGGAGTTGAAAAATATCAACAAGAACAGGGGTCATTTTGTCTACTGTGGTTTTACATATAATATAATTATGGACAACAGAGACATTGAGCCACTAGAGCGAGCTGTCGGTTTTGTTGCATGTACATGTCATATATTTAGCTCTAGAGGGTCGATCGGATTTTAATGGCAAAGTTATGACAATGTTAAACGGCTCATCTCCGAGTGGTTTACAGTGAGCAGTGCCTCGTGTTCCACTGCGGAACACTTTGTTTACGATTTGACTGGCACATTGTGACAACCAATTCTCTTGGTGAAATTCAGGATTCTGATGATCCAATTACGCCTGCCTTGCAAGAGATAGAGGTGGTGCCAGCACTCCAGACCTTTTTTTACACGGAAGAATCGCGTTTCCCATCGACGAGTAAACGTAGGAAACATGAGGTGAGAAACTTTAGGTTCATGAGCTCAATTTACTGGATTCTCGAGCAGTAACTAGTAACAGTTAAGATTCTGTGTCCCAAAACAGACATGACGCATATTCTTACAATTCTCACATCAATTCAAGCAATTACTTGTCATTGATAAGAACGCCTCGAGTATTGCAGTAAGCTTGTACATTTCGAATTTCACGAACTAGCTGCTGGTGGCTGCGTCTGTATCATTTTTCCACAAGCTAAATTTTGATCACAAGGGATTTTTGAGACGGATCTGTCTTGTCATTCCCTTTAGAGGGCCAACACAATGTCTGCAACATGTGGACCGTTGTCCATGTGAAACCATTCTTCTGTACAGATGACAAGACAAGAAATTTCACTACACATTATGGAGGCTCTGAATAAAGAATTCCACTTGCAGAGAGCAGCTGTATCGTTCGGTTTAAAATGTGAACTTTGTGAACTGTATGGCATGCCATCTGAAATCTCGTAAGTTTTGCATTGAGTTGATGGTCCTACCTTCGTCCTGCTCTCTGTTCCAATCTCCACACATTGTGCTGGATCCAGGCCGAAGAAGCATCACCATCAGAAGTACGTAGTACCGATGAGCCCTCAGCTTCAAGCCCTAGAGCGAATGCAGCTCCATTTCTCCTTCATCGCCTGCCTTCTCCGGAGCCCGTGGAAGAGGAAGGCGCTGAGGCCTTTTTCCGAATAAAGATCCTCAACGAAGACCTCGACATCCACGACAACTACCGACAGCTAGATTTCATCGGTTCGGGCACATTTGGTGCGATCTACGAGGTCGAAGACGCTAGAAATCCGCAGATTAGATTAGCCATGAAATGTCAAAGTAAAAAACCCCCGGGCTTTTTGGCAGCTGCAAATCCAGACGAAGAATTATTGAGGATATACAAAGAATTAGTAATTATGAGCAGAATAATTCCCAAACACAAAAATATTATTGAAGTCAAGGACGTCCTAATTAGTCCGGACAACGTTTACATTGTGCAAGAATTATGTGCAAGTTTAACACTCGACGATTTCTACCCTGTCGCTGATAATGCAAGCGGGCGCAGAATATTTAAACAGCTGGTTGGTGCACTAAATTTTATCCATGAATATGGAGTGGTGCACGGGGATTTGAAATCAGACAACGTGCTTTTCGCTGACCGCAACTTCATGGAATGCAAGATTATAGACTTTGGCCTCTCCGTTTATAGACCAGAATGGGCTAAGAAGACTAACAAGAATTTCGAGCGGGGCAAATGGTTGAGCGAAGCCGAACTTCGCACTCCAAGAGACTTACATGCATCCCATACAGAAGATATAGAAGCCTTGGGCAGAATACTGCACTCAATTCTGGCTGGCACCGATGTGCCAAGCATATTTCAAAGCTTTATGAGTAATAGTGATAACAAGTACAAGCCAAGAATGGACATCTTTGATGAAAGTGCACTGAATCTACTTGGAATTATTGGTCCCACTTATTTCCATCTCGATGAATATGCGAACTACCAGAGTCTGGAAGAAATCCTTCAGCATCCTTGGCTCGTAGAAGAAACCCAAACTCTTGCTACCAGAGATTCAGAACTGGCTCGGGAGATTCCTCTGCTAGAAACTGACCTCACTGGGCTTAAGATTCTGTTCAGAGACTGGCAGGTCGTCTATTTTCGGATCATAAGAAATGACGAGGATGTCGGCATCCATTACCGAGTACTAGATTCCTTTCAGAGAGGCGATGGGAACACTGAAATCTTTGAGTGTGTGAATGCAGACATTGAAACGACCTCTAATACCAAGCATGCAATGATAGTATTATCTAGGAATGGTCAACCAGAGTCGATGTCTCCAAATGATGCTGTCAGCGAAGCATTGAGGATATACAATGAATTGTTGATAACACTGAGAATACTCCCCAGGCACCCAAACATCGCTGAAATACGGGATGTGATCGTCCACAAAGATTTTGTGCTTGTCATTAGAGAGCTGTGTGAAAGGGACACGCTAGAAGACTTCTTTCCTCTTGCCAGAAATGAGAATTCGCGCAATATCTTCAGGCAAATTGCAGAAGCAGTTCGCCTCATGCATCTCTTTGGTGTGGTGCACATGGACTTGCATTGCCATCAGATAGTTTTCACGGACAGTCACTTCACTACTTGCAAGATTGTGGGTTTTAGTAATGCTCTGTACGACTCGGAACTGGCTCAATGTGCTCATGAAAACTTCAAAGCTGAGGACTGGATAACCCCTGAGCTTCAAATCATGGCCCGCGATATCAAGGTTGAAGTAGACATCAGAGCCCTTGGCTCGATTCTGCTCGCAATGATGGTTGGCATCTGGCAACCGGATCCGGACAATCTGGACCCAACGCTTCTGCCTAGACTAGGAGTATTTGACGAGAATGCCACAAATTTGCTTTCAAAAATAGGCCCAAGTCCCTTTGGACCACTTGAAGATGACAGACTACCATCAATTGACGAAATATGTCTCCATCCGTGGCTTTTTTTTTAGGTGTAGACGATCCAGACACGAAACCAACGGCAAAAACTTCTCAAAGTTGCGTAAGAACCAGTCAGGTACGTTCCAGAACTCAAACCTTGCACTTGAAACTTTCCTGTCTTAAGTTTTTCGCAAAAGAACCTTTCTCGACTCACTAAGTCGGAAAATATGGTGCATGTATGTGGATTGTCAGGCCGGCACAAGTACCGTGTAAAAATGTAGGAGCAAACTCTTCGTGTTGTGGTTCTTTGATTGCACAGCTCACAATTATTGAACAGGACAACTAAGAACACAACAGAAAGATCACTAGTTGTGTTCTCGGAAGTCAGTCGAAAGCTACATACGACATGTTGAATCCGACAGTGGTGCTTAGCCCAACAGCATTCTGCTCAAGGTGTAACTTTTGTGGGAGTTGTAGGACACATGCATATGAAATATGCAGAGCAGAGAAGGTTTTATACAGAAATTCAATCGTTTGATGATATAGATAGAATAATAGTTTGTTCATTTATTACTACATTTTTCATTCGATTCTCATAACATGTCAGGACCAGTCGTGGTTGGTTAGGTCGTTGCAACTGACAGTCCAATTCTTTGAGAATTCAAGGCAGTGATATCTAAAGACGGCTTGCAACACAAGCCTACGACTTCCAAATCCGTCGTCGAAGAGACATTTTTCTCCCAAGATGTCCGTGGATGAATATTTAAGATCTCCAGCTATCGGTAGGAAAGCTTCACAGTGATTATTTTCTACAGTTGATGTGCCTGCAAATGAACTTTCAACCACTCAATCATGATGAGACCTACAGCCCATGAAAAACTGAGACGGCATCAGACAGAGAAATATAGAAGGTAAGTATCCCTCACAAGCCAAAGAGTTCAGATTATTCTCTCTAAAGAGAGAGAGAGAGAGAGAGAGAGAAGAAGAAGAAGAAGAAGATATATTTAGCTAGCCGAGAAAATATGGAGGAAGTCGGAATGCTTGTGTAATGAAGGTCAGCGGTCGTAGAACTTAGCTCTAGTTTTGATCGGTTGATTTCATTATTATGGATATTGTGCCTATTCAAAGATAGCCAAAGATTAGGCTTTTAAGCAAAACTTAGTGTTCCCGAGTGTGAGAGAACGCAGTATCGCATATACAACTGAAATCTATATGTTCTCTCATTTCATGTCTAAGACTCCTCTATTTCAGAGAGTATTATTGACTTCATTCTGTTCTAGGTCTAGAAATTTTTACGGGAGTTGTGTTTACGCTGGGCATTCTTCCCTGAATAAAGGGTGCTAGTCGACACCACGTCTTTACTCTTACCTCGCAGAATTCATTAATCATAAAGAAAGCAATAGTAGCAGCTTTCAACCGTATCAAGAATTCTTTTAGCTCAATGCTGTACAAACATTGTCTCCTGCCGATTGCAGTACTGTTCGACCCTTCGAACGCTATGCAATTGTTATAAATGTGAAAAATGTCTCTTAATTTCATATCAGTGTGCAACACTAAACTTGAATGGTTTGGATACTGCTCCCAATGGCTTCCGCTGTCAACGCAAGCAGAGTAAGGCGTGTAGTCCCTAACGCATTTCGATGGACCGTGGGTTCATATTGCAGCTGATATATGAGCCAGCTGCCCTTCTGCTTCTTGTTTGTAATCTCCTCGAGACACTTACTACTGGCAGATGGGACGATCTGTCTAAGAGTGTACTCTCACGTAGCTCTGATTATATTTGACAAGTTCTGTATGGGACAAGCATAACTACCATGTCAGCGATGTGTTCGTTTCTGAGAATTTTGAATCTACTCAATAAAATTCATAAATTCTGGAGACTAAGTACCCTCGCAGTGTTCACTGCGGGTACCGCAGCGGACTGGCATCCTAGAAGCTTTGTGGCACAATGTATTCGCTGCATGACTACTGACGATTATACTAAAGTAACTACACACTGAGATGGTCTAGCATTCTAGCTCCTTGCTTGAAGATATTACGCACCTTTTGGATGATAGCACATTGCGACTTCACGATCGTCACGAATTAAATGTCGCCATTTCATGTTTGGATTATACCTCAGAAACTGAAACTGGTAGAAATTCTTTGCTCATAGATCTGATGATGTGAGCTATGCAAATCAGACAAGCCACATATGTTGATGGATTTTGTCGATGGTAGGAAGGTCCTCATCACGCGCAGGTCCGAATGGAGGTGGACCTATCATTCGAAGTAAACTTACTGCTTGAGCACCAAAAACTTCAACTCTAGGCCTGTAGATGGTTTTCATTTGAATGGCGGCGTCCGATCCCAGTAAAGTATGTGGAACATACTTGCCAGCCATAATGCAATGCAGTATTCTTCCCAGTTTTCTAACATCATCTACTTTCTTTGGCACATGTGGTGCATTTGGATCTGGCGGTGGAGCTAGTTCTTCACTTGTGAACCAATTACGTGGATCAAAATTATCATTAACTTTTGTGGCCCATTCTGGCCTATAAGCAGATTGACCGAAGTCTATAATCTTGCACTGCATGAAGTCAGAGTGGGCAAATAGAATGTTAGATTCTCTCACGTCCCAATGCACCACTCCGTGTTGGTGCATGACATTGAATGCATCAATCAATTGCTTGAAAATTCTGCACCCGCTTACACCATTCGCTACAGGGTAGAAGTGTTCAAGGGTTTCTTGTGAACACAGCTCTTGAAGGATGTAAACATTGTGTGGGCCGATTAGCATATCTTTCATTTGTGCTATATTCGGGTGTTTGGGCAATATTCTGTTGAGAATCAAAAGCTCTCTAAACAATCTCAACGCTTCTTCCTCTGGAGACCCCCAGCAGCTCTTCGTCTGGACTTTCATTGCAAGTCTGACAACAGGATTACGTCTGTCTACAACTGCAAATGTCCCACCATACGACCCTTCGCCGAGTTTTTGTTGCTTTCTGTAGTGCAGGCGTATATCTTTATCGTCTTTGAGAATTTTCGCCTTGAGAAACGGTTCCTCCTTATTGATGCCCTGCATCAACATAGCCATTAGGAAGTTCACGTTTTCCCCGCTAGTTGAGAATTTGGGTCCAGAGACCGATTCACTTGAGAAGATAATAGCTGTCTGATCACTGACATGCAGACTGTTTTCTCATGAACGAAAATATTTACCCTCCTATATAATAATTACTCGGCCTGGAGCCTAGTGCTCTTACAAGCGCTAAAGCCCGTCTATTCGCTCTATCTGTTTTCATTATTTATGAATCGAAGCCAACATATGCCTATTCTAGACTAATAGATTGAGTCCGAGAGATATCTGAAAAACATGGAAATTATTCGCTGGTTGCTGAGGATTTGCAGCTACGAAATCCATAACTTTGGAATGGGCCAAAACTTCTCCTTTGCTTGCCTGATCTCTATTTCTGCATGTTTTCTTTCTTGTCAATTGCGACGATATTCAGGCATCAAAGGTCGGATTTTTCACGTTCATTAAAGCTTCACTGTTACTTTAACTTGGCTACTATTGATGAATTTGGCCGCCGCCTGTCGATAAGTCTTTGGTATGCATGTTGAATTTTGGGATCCATAATTGTGAAGATCAGGCTAATTAAATGAGCTTTAGAAGGATAGATTCTTGACTAAACTACATGTTTTTAACCTTACGTTTAGTTATTTAACAAAATTTAGTCGTGAGATACCTGTGAAGCACCGGGATTCGGTTTCGCCATTGTGTGTTTTTACTGTGCTTTTACAGCTTATGTTGTCGATATTCTTCACCTCCACCCAGTGGAGACCTTGTCGATGAGAAATGAATCGCCGCTAATTACCACGAGTTCAACGCATCCTTCGAAAACTCAAACTGCCCAAGGTACTCCAGACATCTACGCCATGGCGTAAAACAGTCATCGACGTACACATTCATGCCACAAATCGTCGACTGGTAACGCGATGAGATTCTAGAAAGTAGTTGTATCGTACCCACATCTTAGGTTAAAAACGTGAAGCGTTGCCAACCTTTCAGCTGAAAAAACCTGGACTTCGTAGCTTCTCATTGGACAAGATATGGATCGAGAAATTATCTTTCTGTAATTGCCTCAGGTTTAAAACTGAGATCGACTACACTGATTCATGGTAATGTAATTTAATATATACTGGTGTTCTCTTATTTTGGATACATATCAGAAAGGAGTATGTACAAACCAGATTAGAATCCTCGAAGATTAGCTCGAATCTGGACTTAACGCTTGTACGCTCTAAGAACAGATTTCCCGCTGAATCCTGTGAATGTGTAGAATTAAACAACTGCGAAATGTACCAATAAGGATCTGTACAAAATATAGCGTTTTCTGTGTCACAGATGGGTGTACGGCGTTTGCACAGTGTGCTTCGACCCGGGGGCATGAGGTGATATTCCCTCGTTCACCAAAGCCAACCGTCAAGACTGGTCATATCCTGAAGTCCAAAATGAGGTCATTATGTCCCTTCGCGTGTGCTCTTCCCAATCAACAGGTACTCTGTCCTTTTGGCGAAAGAAGAGTTGAGCAGAATCCAGAAGTGTTAAGAGGTTAATGATGAGATATGCAAAAAGTCCCTTGCTCCGTATAGTACACACTTTACAGCTTCTCATTATTTCTGCGACCTCATGATAAAGTCCCTTCCATTATGAGCGATGGAGATTATTTCTTTTGATTCCTTATTCCGATATCAAATTTTTGATTCAATAAAGAAAAATTATGTGATAATTAACAGTGTAAATAATTGAATGTTAATTTAATTTTCAAAGATTATTTAAAAGCTTCAAAATTATGATCTATTACCTTTCAACATCCAATTTCTACATTTGTGAATCAACTTTTTTTTTACTACAAAAATGTTGTTGAAATATTCAGAAAATATGTCATAAAATATAATGAGCCTCAAATAAAAGATTAACCAATGGAAAAAAATAATGGAACTGTTTTTTTCCACAAATTTTTTTTCAGATATTGTGAATTACACAATATTTTGACAAATTTTGGCGATTATTTTTTGAAGTGGAATTTTTCGAAAAAAATTTAATTAATTTATCACATATTTAATTCAATTTTTTGAAAAATTTAATTAAATAGTAAATGTAAATATTTATTCCATTCCCAAATACATGTATTTAATATTTGAAAGTCAGCTTTGATAGAAAATTTTAAATCTCATTAATTAAAAATGTGTTCAATATTTTTTTCTGTCTTACTTATTATCTTTTTCGTTGAAGAACTGACTCAGTTGAATAATATTTAACGGATTTTTAATGTATAACTATTTTATTAACTCTGTTTTTGTTGATTCATCTTAGAAATAGTTCGCAATAGAAAACAATTTGACATAATTCATAATTACCTTCATAATCATTCGAAATCAAAACAATCAAACTTAAAGTGACTAAACCCTTTATTATTTGTGAAATATGATATTTAGAAAAACATCAAAGTTTATATTTTTACTCTAATCATCATTCTTCCACAATTTGCAAGTCAATTTAACATCATCACAAAGAGTATCATAATACATCTGTGTGATGACTAATAGTCATATATTCACATGTCATAAAAACCACTTTATAAAATACTATGACATTTATGAGAAGCAATAATTCAAAAATGGTTATATGCACTTGCAAAACCTTATTTCAATTTCAATAAATTGTTCCCGTAGGTTTGGATTTTGATATCACTAGATGAGAGATTTGATTGATGGGACCCATGCGGAAAGTAATTTGCTTGACGGGACCCCTCAGATTTCATTTTACTCGATGGTACCCCACGATTGTGTGCTGTCGGCGATAGTTCTTGTAACTATGATTGATAGTTACAATGCGGGGGATTACAATCAGAGATCAATCCCTGATTAAAATTTCTGGTGGATTATCACGGGGACAAATATCAATTTTGCTTCAATTCTCCCGATAGCACCGATTCGCGGATTTCTCTGCACCTGCTGGCACCCTTCTTCCGTAATCCTGCGTATGCGACGAGGAGCTCATACCGGGAAGTGGTCCGAGCTCAAGTCTAGCTGTCCCCCATTTGTGACGAACAAATAAACTCCGGATGAGCATTTCTTTGCTCGTTACTTGGGGGAGTGGCCGGATACAGAATGAAAAAATAAAAACAAGGGAGTGTACTTTAGTGCGAAGTCCACTCTATCGGCGGGCGTGGTTGACTCTTTGCATTCTCCTTAAAACTCAAGTCGTTATTAGAACATGGGCGACGGTGCATCGTTCATGGCGTACCATATGGTAAAACAAAACCTGAAGTGTCCATCAAGCAAATTACTTTCCGCAGGGTCCCATCAAGCAAATCTCTCATCACTAGAGTCATCCATAGTATTGATACTTGTCGATAAGTTCATAACCTTTACTTAGTTCTCCAAGATTTGGTTGTTTCTCCATATGAATGACTAACATGATATACCATGACAGTATTGATAATTCATGTGGTTTGATTATCGATTAATGCTTGATGACATAAAGCCTAATAATTCAGAGAATCTCAATACCTTGATAAATTAGAATATTTCTTGAGCACTTCAACTAACTTGACTTGTGTAGAGTCATGTAAGAATCATCTTGACTTGTAAATGGTCTTGGATCCACCCATGCTTCCATCATCTTTATGAACATCGCTTATTCTGCTTTACATTATAAGACTTGTCACAATGCAACTTAAAAGTTTGAGGATTAGGAATTCCATTTGATATTAGGCAAAACATAAATCTGAAAAGCCTATAATAAGCCCAGTACAAAGGCAGCATTTAGAGCTTGATCTGTATCCAGCACACACGCACTGACGAATCTCATCATTTATTTGAATTCGCTCGGTATGAAAATTTAGACTGCAACTGCTTTTAAGTATTTACTCTTATCATTGATGAGTTTCAAACCGACGCAAATTGTTACAGTGTAGACTTTAAGAAATTATAGGCTACGGTGTTTACTTTGCATATCGCTGTTGACTTTTTGATTTACCTAAGAAGATGAAGTTAGACCTCCGGGCCTAATTGCCCGTAGGTGGACGGCTTACAGCATCACGGTAATTTCGTTGCGTACAATCCATGGATTTCTCCCTTGCAGATTTCTCAATTTTTCTAAAGTTCGCATTCAAATCTTCGAACACTATGGAACCTGCTTCGGTGCTACAATTCCTGTTAATCTTTTTGGAAAGTACTAACTGCCTTCAAACTTTTAACCCTCTTATAAGACTTTGTGAAAATATGTAAGAAAGTATTTGCCCGACGACAACGCTCATGGCGAATCTCGAATGCTGGAAGACAGAGCTGGTCAGTTAGTTTGGTTCAGCAAGCCAAGGATGGAGAAGGATCTGGTCCAGGGATTGGGGAAGTGGGGCATGATTGCGGAAACAGGTCGGTCCTATTACGGAGAGCAAATTCAGTTTTTCGCATCAATTCAAATACATCTTCTTTCGTCCTTTCTTCTTCTATGAGCATGTCGATTTCTTCTTGGTAGTCCAGGGGCTCGCTGGCTTCGTCTAGTATGTATTTGTATCGAATGTCTGTATCGAATGCTATATGGCCGAGGTCTCTTCCGGCGAGAATGTTGAGCAGGATTCGCCCCAGGTATGCTATATCTTCTTCTGGTGTGCTGCCCACATTGCAAAGTTTGTCTAATTCTCCTTCTGTGAACCAGTGAGCTGGATTGAAATTATCACGTACTCGTGTAGCGATCGAAGGGTTATATATAATGAGACCTGCCACCAAAGTTTATGAGCTTGACGTCCATGTAGCTAGAGTCAGCAAAACGAAGTGCCTTCCTCGAAGTCGATGTGTACAACGCCATATTGATGTATGAAGTGAGTCACGTCGACTAATTGTTTGAAGACCCTGCGCGCACTTCTGTCGTCGGCGTCTTCGTAAAAGTTAAAGAGGGATTTTCCTCCGCATAACTCCTGCGCAACGAAGACCATCGTTTTGCTTTTCAGCACGTCCTTGATCTGAGCGATGTTTCTGTGGGGCGGAAGTATTCGGTGGACAATAACAATTTCCATTTCCAGCCTTGTTGTCACTTCCTCAGAAGGATCCACGGGTGGTTCGGTCCTGGATTGAAGCTTTGAACTTTCATCGCGAATTTTTGCTGCGGATTCCTTGCATCACTGATCTCGAAGTGTATCTCGTATGGATCTCGAAGTGTACATCGTACTATCTTAGAAATGGGTACTTCTTTGTAATGGGCACTAATTTCCTGGTCGTCCTTTAGGAATTTCATATGGATGAATTGGCCCGCGCTTTCTGCTATTCTGACTCAGGATGAATCACTACTGTACTGTGTCATGCTTTGTCGTCGTCTTTTTATTCCCAGGCGACAGAAGATCGATCCTGGCAGTGACGGTTTGCCGAGCGCTTGTGTGCTCATCGCACATACATGTCATATCGAACGCCGGTGTCTTCATCAGCGATTGGATGTGTAACGGCGGCTGTTTCTCATCAGATCACATTTCAGTAGAGCAATCGGTTCCAATCAGTTTCAGTGGTCGCGGCTCACGTAACGCAGGTCACGTCAACCAGTACATCTATCACGTTCTTTTCAGCAAATCAGTGTCATGGAAAATATCAACAAGCAATTGCTGATTTTGTCGTGCCATTTATTCCTGAAAGCGATTTTTCACAGATAACATGAGTCTCCTTTGCATGTGTGAACAGCAAATTCCTTTACAACGGAAAGAAACTTTGCAAGAGTAGAACGTCATTAGAGGCAGGGGCGGAGCCAGGATTTTACATGATAGAAGTGAGCTGTGTTTCTGAAGGGCGAAGGAGGATGAAGCGGTCGAGGGAGGAAGGGGCTTCGGCCTTTGATCAGGCCATCAACTATGTCAACAAGATCAAGACACGCTTTTCAACGGATGAATCATCACCTCCAGAAATTCGTCGTACTTATCTTTGTCATCCTTGAACATATCTTTCACCGCCTTCAGATATGCAAGAGCATCGTCCGTCGTCAGGCGCGGTTGAGGGGTGTTGTTGTTCGATGTTGGCAGTGATGCATCAGATGTCGCCGTTTCTCCTCTGTACCCTGCCATGCGCTTCACCTGCGGGGCCGAAGACCCTTCCTCCCTCGACCGCTTCATCCTCCTTCGCCGTTCAGAAACACAGCTCACTTCTATCATGTAACGACTCCCGCTGCACTCCTTGGCATCTCTGAGCCCTGCCGCTGCTCCACAGTCCGGACTCACAGGTCCAATCGCAATACTGCACCGCCCCTCCTTCGCTCATTCCCAAACTCTATTTGTAGCCCGCATTTCTGTTAGCGCTCCTCCCGAATCTCTCGATGCCCGTCTCGTCCACCTCTTAGCCATCCCTCCGTAAGGATAGCTGACGGCCGCTTTACACCACGAAAGCTTTTGCTTTCGTGATTCAGGCATTTTTCCGCAAACATGCGGCGAGGGAAGACCTGAGCCAGGCGTGCAAGCCTCCGCTCGCCCAGACCCAGGGGGAGGGAGCTGATCCCTGCCGTCTGGGCGAGCGGAGGCTTGCACAGACCCAGGGGCAGGGATCAGCTCCCTCGCGTTCCCCCCAAAGTGTGGAGCCCTCAGTGACGAGGGGGGCCTACCGGCCAATTTCCAAGAAAATTTTTTCTCGACCTCGTTTTCACGTTCTGTAACTCACAATCTGTGTAGACCCTTCCTGGGCTTGGGGGGCATGGCCCCCCTGCCCCCCTTGGCTCCGCCACTGATTAGAGGGCCTATAAATCGATATACTAATTTTTACTAAATCGATATGAGTTCCAGCATTCTACATGTTGCAGGAAATTAGTTTATTCACTAATCTAATATATGTGAATGATGACAGTGTGATTATTATACCTTCTTCACGATTCTTTATACTCTTACGTAGCATTGTCAGCCTTTACATGCGTAAACGTTTGATTGACACGAAACATTTTTTCATCCCGTATAATTGGTCACTCCATCGCATGATCTTGCCATCTAAAGTAAGAAGACTCTGGTGAGCAGCAAGCACATGGTATCCGTGAGTTTAAATCAGAGACAAGCTACGTCATTATCGATTGAGGTAGCATGCCCGTAATACATAATTTCTATCCAAAACGTCTCTGATTCAGCACAGAAGTGATCTGCTTATTTTGGCGCCATATTCTGGGTAATGTGTTGCTATCAATGTAGAGAACATGTGTGTAAATTATAAAGCCATGCACAAGTTTTAGTACTGTTAAAATAAATTAGAGATGATATAGAAAGCAAAGTTAAAGAAAAATGGAATGCGCTGGAGAAGGCCAAGAGTGAATCAAAACACATCAAAACCGCCATCATATTGGAAGTGCTTGTGAAAGTCAAGGACAAAGCATCAGCTGCATAATATCCAAATGGCTGGTAATCAATCTGCATGAGAGTGACCATATAACTTAACTATAAAGTGTAACTTTTACGACTAAATAGTGCCGACTATAATCAAAACAGTAATAATCATATCTGTAGATATTCTAAGTACTTAAAGTATTTAAATTATATAAGATAATATATATAGTTCAAAGAAATAGAATTCATTAAAATTTTGATTGTATAGAACAATCACATGCATGTTAAATTTCCTTTAAATTTAGTTTTTCTTCACTTTAATATTTTTTCAAACCTCTATTTGGGTTAGGAATGTTCATGATTTGTATTTTTTGAAAAGTAAATAATCCATAAATAGATAGAATAGAGACTGCGCTATAATCAAAAATTTTGAAATAAAATTTTTGATGGAGCTGAATTCGTATCGTTATTTGTTAGAATTTCTAAATTTCTACAAGTACAAATTTTTTCAATATTAATTGAAAAATATTGAAACATAATTTGTAGAGGATGAAAAGCAAAGAAGCTTGCAGAAGTTTTTAAAAAGATCTAGAAATTTATGCAAATTTTATTATTTGATGCAATGATAATTCTTAGTTATATAAATAGTGCTAACAAGTGGTGAACAACATTTATATACATTAGATAAAGCTAAATATATGTCTTTGATCTAACGCTTAAAAGTGCTTTTGATTGTTGATATGAAATATTAGAATATGTTAGTTAGACTTTTAACTGTTAGTTTTCTTCACTAGATCTTCAAATTGAGAATGTAATAAGAGAGAATGAGTATAATTTGATTTGATCAAGAATTGTCAAGTACTGTCTTAAAAGTTACCATCAATCACACATAAATTAATGTCTACCATTTTTTCATCCAGCCGGTTCTACTAGAAAGTTGACTCTTGAGATCAAAAAAGGTTTTCTATGCTATATCATTTCTTTCTATTGTAACTTGCAGTTGATAGTTCTGACTCCGTCGTTGTAAGTCAAATCTAGCTTTGAAATGCCGTCAATGTTCTATCCACTCATTCAAATCCAACTGGGATAACTTCTTGCTATCACTAAGATGTCTCTAGGGCACTTCACCTCCAACAAATCAATCAAACTTCCAGAAACACATGCAAGAAAAGCTTCAAATAGATAAATGAATGTTTAGTATACAATGAATGTACCAAATGGATATCTTTTGGATAACTGTGGTTCTCCTACCTAGTAGTGCCTCTACAAGCTTTCAAACACCAATTTAATCTCACAATTTTCTAGTCTACATTTTACGGTTGCATGTTAAGAAAAGTCTAAGATAAAATAACATGAATAGTGAATGTTGGACTATTTCCGCATGATTTATTTGATCATGGAATGAGAAAAGATTTTTCTGAACGTTTTCACCTTTCAAAGTGGAAAGTTCTAGTAGAAATTTGATTTTTTTACGGTTCAAATTGTTAGCTTCATAGACAGTATAGTAGGGTTACTAAAATCTGGCGTTTAATTTTTAGAAGCCAGATTTGCCAGAATTAATCAAGCCCACTTAGTCGACACCTGGATGAAGTTTCGCGCAAGAATACAAGGATAAGTCAAGAGGTGCAGGCAGACACCTCATGCCTTAGAGAATCTCGCAAGCATCCAAGGGGAGGCGGGGAGTGGATAGCGGGAAGGAGTATCTTAGGTTAGGAATGCATTCTCCCGATGTTTTCTTGTCTCGAACACAAGCACTGAAGTCACAGCGAAGCTTTTGCAATCCATCATGAGTCAAAAAACTCCGTTCCAAGTCAAACATGGTGTCGAATTTGGTTTGCAACCGGTGCAACGATCTGTACAAGGCACCATCACAACAGTTCAATGTTTATTTTGCGTCCATATCGGTAGTGAAAAACGGGACACTGAAGGTGTGAAGCGATTACGAACCAAGAACACGCAACTGTTCCAGTTTCCGTTTCGTCTTGAAGCCTAGAAAAATCACTTGGAGTCTCAACATCCTGAGTATTGGACTAGTTACTGATTGCTTTCGTATCAAGAAAAGGTTAGTTTCTTCAAGACAAGAGATATATCATGCATACACTGTTACCTAGACACAGACAAAGACACTTCAGTTTGTAATTTCTCAGTCTCTGATAGTTGATGTTGTGGTGAGAGATTTGTTATTTCATCCGGAAGAAAACGAAGAAGACGATGCGTTCCAAGCAATCACCAAGGCTAACGCCATGAAGTTCTTTAAACTGCAGCCAGTCGGATCATACTTGGTTAAGATCAAAAACTCTTTGCGGTTCAACCTTGCCATGCAACACGATCTTGTTGGATTGTCATTTAGGCAGACGACCAAGGTGATTGAACAACATCGTGTAGCGACCAAGAATTCAAAACTAAACGGCCTCAATGATCATATGGTGAGTTAGTTTGTGCGTGTGCTCCTTGCTGTCGCTTTGCAGATCATCTCCGATATACTCATGGATCCAAACATTTGGGCGTTTTCTCTAGCGGCTGATGCAAGCACACATTTGGGAGTTCTTGTCCTTGACCAATGAATTTGTGTGTGCGTGAAAGGTGTGTTGTACAACTTCCACCTCGTGCTCGTTCCATTTTTTGAACGCCATACTGCTCAAAACTATGTCAAGCTCATCAAGACAATGCTTGACAACGTGGTGTCCATCTTGGCGCAACTAGATCATTTCAATCAGTTCAAATGGAGAAAACACAATAACAGGTAGGCATGCTGGAGTTGTCACATTGCTTGAGAAGGAATGTTTCACAGCTTGTGTGCTTCGTAATTGGTGGGTTGCTCATCAGCTTCATATTGTGGTGAAAAATGCCATAAATGGTGTGTTGAACGAGATGTTTTATAAGGTTGCCCATGCGTTTTCTGTGCATCTTTGAGCTCAACAAAATCTCATTAACGAAATGGGTTCCAAATGCCCAAAGGACACAACGCGATGGGTGGTGTTTGACAGTATTCTATGTTGGCTTCTAGAACATCGTTGTCGGTTGATGATTCACTTGGAGAACAGACGATCTATTCAAGCCACGTCCATGCAATGGTGAATCATTGCTGGAGCTCTATCGCCATTGTTTGAGCGGATTGCCGCCACTATCTCCTCAATCCAATCTCCAAAGTTGATCATCTCTTAGCAATACCAAGAGTTAGCGAAGCTGATGACCGACATTGCAGATAGTTTGGATATTCGTTCCATTACAGATGCAACGCTAAACAAAATTGATTCTATCACAATCGTTGAGCAAGATGATTTGTTTGTAACCAAAAATTCTATTGTCATGCATATATTAGATCAAGGTTCTGGGGATAGGGATCTGTATTATGAGCTTTCAGGATTTGAACAGCAACAGACATTGGAGATGATAGGTACTTTTTCACTCTCTATTATGGCAAACGATTTGCATTGGTGATGATAGATACTTTTTCACTCTCTATTATGGCAAACGGTTTGCAGATCAAGGCGGATCATGGTTCTAACAATCATGTTGGGAAATTGGAAGCATCCCTTGTGATGCCAGCGGATTTAGTCAAGATGCGTCGTGTTTTATTTATCAGCGAGGTGGTGGATCAATACTGGGCACACCTAGGCAAGCACTGGAGCACTGACATGATTGACAAGCTGGAGAGTGAACACTGTGACTTGCTACTTGTTTACAGACGTGAGCTGAATGTAAAGGAGACCATTGACAATCACAGCGAGAAGACTTTCTTCAATGAAGCATGGGATTGTTTAAATCAACGTTTCTTGCATTTGCGACAGTTGTGCGGTGTTCTAGCTATTGCTTTTCCAAATACTGCCTCTGTTGAAATCAATTTTTCCATTATCAAATGGGAGAAAGTTGACTCACGCACAAGGCTCACAAGTATTTTTTAGCAGGCATTATGCATGCGAAGCAATTTGAAACGCAGAAAACTGTTGTAGCAAACCGCCAAGAGTAAAAGTAGTGAAGTTAGTGTTAGTGCCAAAATTGCCAAAATTAAGTAGAGAAATTTGTCGAAATTACCATAGTTCTGGCGAACTTGGCATTTGCCAGATTTTAGTAAGTCTGCAGTAAAGTGTCTTGACATCCACAAACAAAGCCAATCCACCTCACATCAAAAGCCATGATCTTACTTACTAACAATTGGATACTACTTGCTCCTCTCTAAACATCACTGATTTCTTTTCTAATACGATATTTTCTTATTCACACTCATGTGGTCACCTGCCACTTATTTTCTCCTTGATTCATGATACACTTGATAACTTGCCTCTTCAAAATGATGTTTAGCCACCCTCTCCTAGTTAGCACTGGTTAGAGTATACGAGAAGATATGATACTTCTCCTCCATCAAATTTTTCTCTTTATTATTGTGCTTTCACTTGCCGTATCTTCCTCCTTGTACTTGATTGTGCTTTTGCATTTACTCTCAACCTGCATGGCAGGCCTAGGCAAGGTAAGGTCAAATGTTACCGGGTAATGCATGGACCTTTAACTTTATCTTACCCGCACCAATACTTTTTAGTTTTACCTTCACCTAATGGTAATTTACCTAGTTACCTAGTACACATTCTCTATGTGTATCATGAGGAGTGTATACATATATGCATGACAAATGTATCTATACATGTATATATAAATAAATGTAGAAGAATTAAGAAAAGGTTTTATAGCACACCTTTTAACCGCCATAAGGCTTAACCCGATGAAGTCCAAAGAACTTTGTAATCAGCGTGTTCTCATAAAACCTCACATGTTCATGATAAGCTGGGAGCGTGGCGAGAAGCATCTGAAGTACACTCACAGAACCACTGATTAGATATTAAATGAGAAACAACATGATGGATTAGTATTCAAAACTTGCTTTGAAAATGAGTGTGATCTGTTAAGGGAAGTCACATCTTTATTTTCTAAGATACTTCAGATATCTAAGGTAGACTCACAAACGACAATGTGTTAAAACTTCACTATTTACTACATTCGAGTAATAGCATAGCGAGGACAACCTCGAAAGAGTGGTCACAGAGTAGAAAGAAGAGGAAGTAAGGTGGAACGAAAGAGGGAGGCGGAAGAAGAAAGAATGCCTAAACCCAAAACCCTAAAATAATTACCATTTGGATTTGAGTTGGAACTTGGAAATCTGCCACAGACTACGCAGCTGCGCCATGAAGTCCATGATGTAATTTTGCAATGGTCAAGGATTATACTATAATTACAGTGCAATTCATTCAACTTTACCTTTACTCTACCCGTTACCGTACCTGTAGCCCAGCTTTTACCTTTTACCTCTACCTTTCACCGATTTACCAAGTAAACTAAAAGGTTACCTCACCTTGCGGAGGCCTACTGCATGGGTTTGACTTTGCTATCGCTGAGCATATTCTTCTCTTTATTATCGTGCTTTCACTTGCCATATCTTCCTCATTGTACCTGGTTGTGTTTTTACACTGCCTCTCAACCTGCATGGGTTTGGCTTTGCTATTGCTGATCATATCTTTGACTACCTCCTCAGCTTCGATCTGGACAACCTACTCTACTTCTCTGGCTTTGATTTTGCCATCACAATTCTCACCTTCCTCCGTCAATTCGGAAACGGGGGCAGAATACTTTTTTCTTGCACACATCTTTTTCTCGTCTACATTCATGGTCTTCCTATCAAAAGAAAGCTTGCATTGATTCTTTTCTGGTGAAAATTCCGCTCTTATTGTCGTTAATCAAATCTTTTCTAGCTAGCGTCTCTACTTTTGATGGTATATTGATTTCCATTTTAATGACTGTGCTCTCATAGTTCTTCTCGTTATCTTCCACTACGCTCTCCTCAGCAATATCAAGATGCTCAGCCATGGTCTCATCATCTACTGCTACCTCAATCTTGGCACTATTAACCTCATTTAAGTTGGAGAACTCTTCGTCTTCAGCTGCTTTTTCCGAACAATTTTCACCACTTTTGTGTGTGGAAACCTCCGCATCATTGGCAGTAGCGTCTCGCGCATCCTTGTCACTTAGCATTAACTTAACTTATCATTCACTATTCTTCACATTTCGTTGTCCTAATCTACATCATTCTAATAACTATTCTTTGCAAACAAACTAAAAAATCTACTAATCTATTCCTATCTAAAAAACAACCGACTCACAAATATTAACATCTTCATCATCTTCTTCACCAAAAAAAATACTGGAAACAAACAAGATGAGTTAAAGCAAACATGAAAAATAAATGACTACAAGTTGTGATTGACGCTGCTGCATCACCGCTGCTTCTTGTGGCAGCTGTGGTAAAGTTATTGTGCATTATGACAATCTGTGAATCATGAGCAGGGCGGAGCAAGTCCAGGAAGGTTCTACAGATTGTGAAAACGCTGTTGAGAACAAATTTGACCCTACAGAAATACCTGGCGGGGAGCCCACTCAACCCCCTCACCAGAATCCTGGCTCCGCCCCGGATCATGAGCACAAAATTTCTTTATCCAAATACACCTCTAATAGTATCCTCAACCGAGAGATGTGCATTGGTGATGCAATTGACGATATTTGGACAGGTGATTTTGATGCTTTGAAAATTCTAGAGACAACACAAGAACACAAAAAGAATTTAGCTTCGGAAAGTGATGGTTATGACACTGTTCGTAAGACTCAATAAATTGAGGTTTTATGCTTTTCTGATTGATGTCCATTTCCAGGATTGTATAATTTACACATAATGCAATGGATATCCGGTGCTCTATTAATCTGTTAGTTGGTGTATGATGCTACGGTAAAGCAGTGACATCAGCTGCCACTCAATGCACTGTTGAATGGAAGAAATAATTTCACTCTAAACATGGATCTTATAAGTATCACTTTGGATTACCATACCTCCATGCTCTACCACAACTGCTATGGATGATTTCCTAGTACTGTGCCCCATATACTCATCATGCTTCAACTACTACATCCAAGCGTGTTCAACATTCCAGACTTACAAACTACTCTGCAGAGGCCAGGTTTTGCAGCCTTTGTATGGGCTGCACTTTGACTAACCTGCACTAGTGAAGGCCACGACTGTAATAATACTCTCAAAGATTGAGAGAGTGATTAGATTGCAAGATTTGCAGACAAAGGCATTGGATCTTCAATCAAATATTCAGTCTGAAAGACTATCGATTTTGCTGAATTTTGATGCTTGCTGCCTGCTATACCTCTAGCACAACGTCAGCACGTAGAAGAAGAATGTCTCAAAAGTACGTTCTGTATCAGAGTTCAAGTCAACAGCAGCCACGGATGCTGACAGATCTGGAGCAGAGTCATGTGATTCCACTGATTTTCGTCCGGTCCGAAAGGGCTGGGGCCTATTTTCGAGAGCAAATCTGCAGCATGCGGGTCAAAAAGATCTAGTCGAGGCGGGGGAAGATTAGAAGTGTCCTCTGTATGGATTCCAGCCATCATGGAGTGTAGAATTCTGCCTAAGGCTCTGATGTCTACCTCGACGTTGGCATCGAGAGCCATAAACTCGAGGTCACCGTTTATCCATCGACCGGCCTCGCGATCGAAGAACATGTAGCCTCTCGTGGCCAACTCTGAATCGTACAGAGCTTTACTAAACTGCACGATCTTGCAGTGAGTGAAATGCTCGTCCGTGACGACGATGTGATGGCAATGGAGGTCCATGTGCACGACGCCGAATTCATGCATGAAGCGGACGGTCTCTGCGAGCTGCTTGAAAATGTGGCGAGCTGTGCCATTTCGGGCGAGAGGGAAAAACTCTTCCAACGTCGGGCCCTCACACAACTCGCTCACAACAACCACAAAATCTTTTTGGACGAGTACGTCCACTATGCTAACGAGATGGTCGTGTCTGGGAAGGATTCTCAACCTGATCAACAATTCATTGTATATCCTAAACGGCTGATTCATAACCTCTTCTTCGGTCATGTTCGCATCCTCTCCTACCCTTGCCAATACTTTCAACGCATACACTCTACTTTCATCCCGAACGTCCACGCACTCCATGACTTTGGTGCCTCGAAGCATGGATCTCGTCGCCTCGTAATACATGGTGAGGTCATCGATATCTCTCATGACCGTCGCAGGGCTTTTCAGCCAGTCTTTGAAGAGGTCTGCGAGTGCGGTTAGATTGGATTGTAGGATGGCGAAGTCCATCGAACTTTGTACAGATTCTTGGGAAAGAGCAAGAAATTCTTCGGGGGGAGCTGGAATTTCTTCTCCTGCGAGCCAAGGATGCTGAAGAACCTGTCCCAAATCAGGAGCTTCCACTGCCTCATCGGGGCGGAAGACCATCGGGCACATAACGTTTTCCAGCAAATCGGCTGCGCTCTCATCGAAAATTTCATATCTAGGCTCGTACGGATTATCGTCGAGATTCATAAGCTCTTCTGATAAGACTGGAACTTCTGTACCAGCCATGATCGAGAACAATATTCTGCCCAAGGATTCTATATCTGTCGCAGGTGTTGCTTGCTCGTATAAATCGTCATCCGTGACAAGTTCCTCCTCGCTAAACCATTCGCTAACGTCGAAATTGTTCCGACGGCGCGTGGCCCACTCCGGTTTGTACACAGCTAAACCGAAGTCTATGATTTTGCATTCCGAGAAGTCAGGCTTAGAGAAGAGAATGTTCTCTGCTTTGAGATCGGCGTGAACCACGCCGAACTGATGCATGAAATGGACTGCTTCAACCAATTGCTTGAAAATCATACGGCCACTGCTATTATCCGCAACGGGGTAAAAATCTTCCAGGTTTAGTTCCTGACACAATTCTTGCACTATGTAGACGTTGTTCTTGCTCAGAAGCAAGTCTTTGAGGCAAATGATATTCTTGTGTCTGGGAAGTACTATATTCAGAATCACGACTTCCTTGTACATCCGCAGATGATTTTGTTTTCCATCAGATTCAGCAGATGCGGAATCCCTTTCTGGTTTTTCTTGAATTTTCATCGCGTATCTGACACCCGGATTTTTTGCATCTAAAACCTCGTGGGTCACGGCGTATGCGCCCGCTCCGAGGACTTTCACTTTCTTGTAGTGGTTGTCAATCTCAGCATCAGCCTCCAGACGTTTGACATCCAGAGGCGGCTCAGCGTCTCGGTCTTCCTGAATTCGTGGTGGGTCTTCGCGCATTGGCTGAGCCTGTATGGTTTGAAGGTTCTCAGTAACACTAGAAAATAAATGACTTTGCCATGTATTATATGCCTACACGCTGATATCTAATCGTCAAAAGAGTGGCAACCCCAAAATCTACGGAATGCAGCAAAGTCTCAGAGGAGCTGTCTGTGATCTCGCTTTACCTCATCTTCATGTCGTCGTCTCCTTCTAGGGGGAGAGTTTTCTCGTTCGTCAGAATCATAATCAGTGTCTGATTCGAGGTCAAGATCAGGATCGTAATCAGCTTCCTCCTCCTACAGTTGGCAAGGAAGTTTGGCAGCTTCAATCAAAGCCGCCAAACGTCGATCCTCTGCATGGACTCGCAAGTACTGCTTGTGGTGGTTGACACTATCTTTAGAGTACAGTACACTATGGAAAAGCTATATGATAACGATATTTTACGCCGTGAGCCATTCCACAAAACACGTGCGCACGAATGGCCTGAGCCATTAGAATTCAGCCGATTTGGGTCAGCATCTACCTTTCACATTTTAACTAATTAGCTAGCCAGTCTGACTAGTATTTGCTGACGAGCTGGTGGCAGATTCGACTCCATAACCAGTGAAATCCTAGTTTAAGCTAGCAGATCATGAGGTTCATCAGTTGCCATGCTGAAACGAGTTTCGAACTCGGCTTACAGCGAGCTTCTGAATTCAGTCATTCTTGCAAGTCCGTATGACTCGCACGTGCTCTCTCACGAGCCTGATACGTTCATGATTGAGCTCTAGGATAATTTATTGCTGATGAAAAATGCAACAGAGTCCTGGATTATTATAATTGGGTCCTTGAACTCAGGATTTTCGAGTGATGAGCACTTCGAATTTCGGCCTCTAGAGATATCAAATCCTGTAAAATCATCTGACCTACGGAGCTAGTTTTATGGGAAGTCTCAATTTTCTATGCAATTTGTGTCGAGCAGACCAGCACCGTACGTGAATGGGATATCTATAATACGGCGACTTATTGAGTCACGTGCCCCTTCTCTGATGCACATTAGAGCCTATCCATATGCCAACAATCGAAATCCTTATTCCGAGGATCTTTCAGACTTTCGAGCAATTCACAGATGCCTATGTTACAGGGTTATAACCACATGTACAATCAGAATTCAGTGAATTTCATCAACTTTGCAGTCTCAAACGATTAGAAATATTATCAAAAGTTTGATTGGACTACCTCGGGAGTTCTTCCTGAGCTTGAGTTTCTCCACGACATTTTTCACCATAATCTGTGCTTAGAGTTATCGCTCACATCCACTCGTTCGATCAGTAGCTTGTGGATAAGAAAGGTATTCTTCCGACATAGTGAAATTCTGACGCAGGGTCAGATCAAGTTACGAAAGCCAACCAGCTAATACATGCATGACCCACCTTGTACGATGGACAGGCTACCTTCTATATCTCCACAGCAAAACCTTTCATCGCTACATTTTTTTTCGATCTAACGAGCGAAATTACGCTTTCCTGTCTAGTAAGTTTGAAGCGTTGCCAACGTTTCATTTGGACATTGAAGAGCAGTTCATTTCGATTGGATGGGAAGTCGTCGCAAAAGAGTATTTCGATGCCGCCACGGCTTCGTGGCGAATTGCGAAATAATGTGGAGACCTGGATCCTGTTCATTGTTGACAAAATTGAACATTTTGAAGAACATTTGGAACAAACCATTACGTGATACTCAACTCAGATATCAGGAATGTATCAGTACATGATCTGATTCGACTGTCGCTTTACAAATGCAATAGACGATGATGATTTGAGCTACCTCTTATCCAGCAACATCAATTAGCACAGCTCAGTAATTAAAATTATTTAGGGCCCTAAATCTTCAATTCGAGTTTTGAAATAAAAATGGTGTTGGTTTAGCTTGGACACTCAATGCGCACATCAACTATAATGATTTCAAATCTCAGTCTCCCGAACCGATGTCACAGCATCCTTTTCGTAAGATTCGGACATTCAGTATGTAAAGAGCCAAATACATAACGGACCAATATTTCTACAGGATATGGTTCTAGCTCCAAAAATGTCATGAATTCCTTTGGTGCAGTTAGATCAAACACAGTGCAGCAGATTCCCTGCCATTCTGAGTGCAATTATTTGCGCAAGCAATTTCGCCTTCCAAAATGTAGCATTTTTGGGTAGATTTTTTAAGCTTGTTTGAGCCTGAACAAGCTTCAGGCTGTATTTAGTTTGAACCTTTAGAAACCAAATCTAGTCCGTAAATAATTTCACCAGATTTTAAGACATCTCAATACGAAAAGCATGGTCAGCAAAGAAATCTCACAGTCGGCGTCAAAGTCTGATTGCACCACACCATAGTAAAGCGCATCAACTTAATGGTTGAAAAATCCGTCCTCTACAGTTCACTAACGACTGGAACATATTTAGGACAATTTTTTTTCTTTTTTCTGGAACATATTTATTTAACGTTTCTGGCACATTAACCACAAGAACCTAATTTCTTGTAACAGCATGTTTTTCAAATGTAAAATGGAACCCGTAGGCTCCAGAATCATTCATTAATACGAACAATATCGATGATAGTCTTCCGTGCATTTCTAATCGACTTTTTCGACATTCTTGACATTCGTCTGTCCTATCTACATCTTGATCACCTAGCTGATCTCATTTTGACTAGATACTCATCGCTTATGATCCATGGATTATTCACGCCTGCAACTTCTGTTTTGTGCAATAAGCGCGTGAATCAAGTGCTCTCCATTTGTTGTCATGGTTGTCAAAATCAGTGTGTCCTTCCAAGACGTTCATATACAGGACAAGCTAAACGTCTTCATCTTCAATACATAATGGAGGTAGATTTCCCCTATGATCCTGTTGTCATCGCTCGTTATCTCCTTGGATCATAATTTAAATTACGGCACATTTTCTCCAGGTTTGCGGAGAACGAAGGCTTCATCCACAAAAGGGTCGTCAATATCGGCTGCAAACGTTATCTCTCCATCCCGGAAATCACGTGCTCGGCAGCGCTTCATCAACTAAAAGCTCTTGACAATCAGCTTAAAAAATTTGGAGCTTCCTCTTTCTCGATCTGCAAACTGATTTCTGAAGGATTATTGCGAACAATCTACATCCCATGTTTGATAAACGATGCTCACTGAATTATCACTACAGAAACCTGGGAGCTGCATCCGGATTAAGACGACCGGACAGAAGTTCGATACTAATCTGGAATGATGAATCTTTGACGACCTTTCCTAGATACATGATGAGCGTGTACTCTTATTTGACCTATACAGGAAAGACTTCGGACAGCTTCACCTGTATGACCACTTGGATGAAAGTCAAGTGATTGGGTTGACATCAGCTCTTCTGAATCTGAACTAAGGGAATCTATCGGAAAAGAAAATAAGAAAAAAAGTACTTTTATGAACAGATATTCTATATTTTTCCAAATTAGACTTTAAATATAAATAATCCAGTTGATAACGTTCATTGATATCACAACGAGCTCAACTTTTACAAATATTTCGGAAAAACAGCTGAATTTGGGCTTTCTAGGCCTTGGGATTCTCTTGACTAACACCGAGCAATTATAAGGAATGGTATGACCTTGTCAATGTTTTGGTTTCAGAGATTCTCCACGGCCTAGTCAGATGATCACGACACCGCGACCGAGCTCGATTAGCACATCTGTTGACCTCACATCCAATCATGAATGACAAGATATTTCCAGCCGCATTGCTCCTTTCCCCCACATAAAATCAGCCGCTGGAGACTAGTGTGTCTTACAAGGAGAGCAGAGAAAGGCGAAAGCAAAAAGTTTGTCATCTAAACAGCGCCGCTGTACTTCCCGAATAACATGGAGAAATACAGAACTGCAGAAATACTCTGCTATCACAAACAGAAAATGCGACTGTCCAGGATGCGTCAAGATCTTATAACAGGTAAGAAGATCCTCATCTACAGATGCAGTACAAAGCAGGCCAGCTCACGAAATAAGGACGAAGAGGTACTGTTGGTTGCATACTGAAGAGCCTTTGCCGGGCCTACGTACAACTGGTGGCAAGTTTTGATAACAAAATAGTTTTAGATCTCATGAAGCTAAAGCGAAGGATGGAAATTATCAAACGGAAGGTTATTCATAGCGTGGATTAACATTATCACCGAAAGAAAAGATGATGGAGTCTGGTGTACAAACCCTTTGACCTGAGTAGATCTAGGAACAACGTTCTGGGTAGGTTGCTCGCTTTGGACAGAATGTAGAGAGTAGAGGGAATGTCCATGAAGCTAGTTTGGTAGTAGCAAGTCTAAAATTTCCATTGATCCTGACTCGAATCTCAAGGGTTTATCTAAACACGCGATATATTCTACAGCGAACTCAATGAGGTTTCAGACCGTTCACAGTAGCTCCTCGGTTTTAATGACTCCGTACACAACACATATTCAATGAGGTTAAATATATTTTAGAAGGAGATCATCGGGTAAGCCAAGGGTGCTGACAGATAGTCTCTATAGGTGGCAACTCTTCAACTCGCTCAGGTCCGAATGGTCTTGGTCCTATCATCTTAAGCAAGTTCATGGCTTCTTGACCAAAGAGTTCCGATCTAGGCCTGTAAGTGGTTGTCATTTCCACGTCCATGTTTGCAATCATAACTGGGCAAAACTTTCCAGCCAGAATGCAATGCAAGAAATAACCCAAACATTTTATGTCCCCAGATTTGTTTGGGCCCATCGGTAGATCTAGCTCTTCTTCGCGAAACCACGCTCGCGGATCAAAATTGTTGTTAGTCTTTGTGGCCCAGCTTGGGTGATAAGCCGATAAACCAAAGTCTATGATCTTGCATTCTTCCAGGTTTTCATCAACGAAAAGAATGTTAAACAAATTCAAGTCCCAATGGACCACTCCGTGCTGATGGATGCACAGAATTGCATCCGCCAACTGCCTGAAGATTCTCTTGCCCGTGACAGCATCGGCCTTGGGGAAGAAGTCTTCGAGAGTATATTGCGTGCATAATTCAGTCAAGATATAAAGGTTATCCGGGCCTATGAGGGTGTCTTTAACCTGAATTATATTCCTGTGTCTGGGAAGTATTTTGGTTAGTATTACTATTTCTCTGTACAATCTCAGCACATCTGCATAGGCTCCGTCGTTCCCGAAGGCTGCCGGGGCATATGGGTTCTCCTTCGTCTGAACTTTCATCGCAAATCTGATACGCGGATTGTTTGCCGGGTGAGCTATGAAAGTCTGACCAAAACATCCCTCCCCGATCAGGTCGAGTTGTTTATAATGGTTGCTCATTTCTTCCTCGCTGTTCAGGATTTTCACATTCAGAGAAGGCCCATCTCCCTTTGTCCTCTACATGACCACAGTTGCCATGATTTTAAGATTATCAGTTAATGAGGGTCGTTCCCATCAGTCATTGACCGTGTATGATTCAGATGCCAACTTTTGGAAATGACTTGTCATTTCTTTCACATTGGAGATCTGTGCACCTAAATTGGTTTCAGGTGAATGACGGCAATGATGGATTCCCTGACTTGGACTCGTTACTGTGTGTAAATGTCACGATGTGGTCAAAGACTCGGTATTTGATCCATCACTTTTCTAGATCATTGCTTTTGTGTCTAGCTAACTAGTTTGATAAAACTTTAATCTGTTCTATCATATGATCCATGCCTGGAATATATTTCAGCAGACTGAATCGGTTGGAATGAATCGCGGCTTCCAGGCTATGACTCTGGAAAAAGTAGGTTTCCTTTGCAATGACATTCAATTTGGCCTGGGTTGCCTCATTATTTTCTAGTACTCCATAATTTCTGCTGGACGCTATCGATGGTCCAAGTTTGCGGCTGCCACTGTCAACGTGGACAATTTGTTCGGGAGATGAATTTAGATTGGGCACAAGCTTTTGCATTCACGCTGTCGGGAACCTTCTAGTCACGTCGTGGGATGTTTTACAAAGAATGTGCCTTATTGACTTGACTAAGATCCCTGCAATGCTCAACTCAAGAAACAGCAATCTAGTGTTTGACAGTGCAACAGAATGATTTCTTATAGAATTTTACAGTTGTGGCAGGAAGTCTGGCATCTGCCAGACTTGTCTTCCAACTTTCTCTCAACCTTCTGCGTTGTATGTCGTTTATGCAAGCGACGTCGATTCAGCGTTAGGGATCGCTGACAACTCTTCTTACACAGACATATTAGGGTTCTGTATGTCGGGGTGGAACAAAGATCCTCTCGACGGAATCAATAAGTCAATCAATCCTTTCGAATCAGGAAGCATCTTCTTACCGAATTACAACGAGCCCCTACACTGCCTCACTTGCTTTAAGGCTTGAATCTATCGATCTAAGGTCCCATGCAGGATCATGAAACTTCAGCTGGTTTATCCAAGGCTAAGAAGTCACAGGATTGATAAGCGGGCCATTAGAGGCGGCATCAAGTTTAATGGGATTGTTATTCAAGCCCTATGAACTAAACCTTGCACTCTTCTAGCAAGGTTCCTCTGACTAATTGTTATTAGAATTGAACTTAGTTGACCTTAATTCACCTTTTCCTCTTCATCTTCTCGTCCTCCTTCTGCATCGTCTGAATTGTGACCACGCTTCATTTTGTAGAACTGTCTTATGCAGAGATTCTTAAATTCAGCTTATCGGAACTTCTGGGTCAGTGGCAGATTTTTACGTAGATGTAGAATTATAGATCGAACGCTCTGAAACAAGCGATGTCCGACGTGAGCCAGCCATTTGAATCACCACCGAGCTAGAGATCCTTCTGAATTAGCCCCGGCCCGATCAGAGCCCGATGGAACTGTCTCGACATCTGTGCAAGAATTCTCCCACCTCTGTGGCCATGCAATCGCAGGACGGACGATGATGCTTGCTAATCACAAAACGCATGATCAATCTGAAGCGTTGCCAACCTTTCACCTGGAACATGATTAGCTTGTACATTCTCATTGGACGGGGAATTCGCTTGAGGTTAGTAGACGGGCAGACTGAAACAAATCTACAAGGACAAACCAAACTCGAATGCCAGCTATGGTACGTAGCTGGCATTCTTGGGTTTTCAAAAGCAAGGGTACTTACAGGGAATATCAGGTTCGTAAGAAGCCTTATGTTTACCTGATTCAGCTGCTACGTAAGAAATTTCTGTTCTGGTTGGTATCGATAATTCTGTGGAGTCGAGAGACAAGGATCAATATAGAAAACAGACTGTCAGCTTTGATCCACCCTGGATCTACTAACTTCCATGCAGTATTGAGATGAAGTATCTGCTCCTTCATTATTGATCTTGGCAGTTGTCAAGCGCGAGTATGCGGTGGACCTACGTCTCTACAGAACAATCTGGAGTTTCTATTAAATTGCAAGTTCTGCGGTACAGAGCGTGGTTCCGAAGTACATGTTCATAGGCAGTTGGCCGATCATTCGGACAGATTGAACCATCCATATATATATATATATATATATATATTTAGTTTCTTACAAATACCTCACAAACCTTATGTTTTGGGGGTGTCTTCCAAGGTAGATATTTTTTGCTTCATTATTTCAGGAACTTCTAAAGTCATCGATCTCCGTATTCCTTCATACCACCTGACGAGAGATATTTCTTTCATTCTGTGCTTCTCAGTCTGACGGTACGTACCTTGCAGTTAGTTGCGGACCCAGTAATTGTAGAGTGCCTTGACAGTCTAGCACTCGCCATTGAGGCGTTGTGTATAAGGGCCCCAGTTTTAGAAGAACACAATACTGTTGATGTCTTGGACATGACTACAACATCTGCGTCTTCAGGTCAGTGCCAATCCTGGCCTAATTGTGAGATGCAAAATTTTACCTCCACAAGATCAAATGTCTGCAAACATTGGCCTTGCCATCAACTCAATGCTTCGAAGGGATCGACATCGCTGGTTTATCCCGTGACTCTTTTGCTCGAACTCCACTTATCAAACCAATCATACAATTTCCTCGTGATTAAATTCACGAGAGCAGTCGAGCGATGGACGCTAGGATGCGAAGAGATTCTGGCGCTTAGACCCCGAGGTCACGGAGTCAAAGGTCCCTGGCTGACGAATCCGACCAGTGAAAAGTTGTTCAAGCTCATGCAATACACATTCTATCGTATTCGAACTTACCTGCTTCGTCTCATGCTGATCGGTTTTTCACAACGAATCTACATAAACCTTCGGATTTCCATAGTCTCCGAGCATCATGTCTACGCTGGAGCAAGCCACGGATGTGCGCATATCTGGTCCATGGTTAGCGTGTGCTCTCCTGGACCTGGTCCGTAGGGAGCTGGGCCTATTCTCGAGAGCAAATCCATACACTCTTCGCTAAATACTTCACGCATAGGCGGACACAAGGGATTCAATTCACCGGGTTGCCAGAATCCAGTTGTCATGGCGAGCAGAATCCTGCCCAGGGCTCGGACGTCTACTTCAACGCTGGCGGCAAGGGCCATGACGGCGAGCTTGGGAGTGAACCATTTGCCCGGGTGGAAGTGGTCAACACTGCTCTTGGCTAGGGTCGGACTGTACAGGGCCTTGCTGAAATCCACGATCTTAAAATTCTGATTAAACTCCGTGTCCATGAAGATGATGTTATGGCAGTTCAAGTCCATGTGCACCACTCCGTAGAGATGCATCAGGCGAACGGCGTGTACTAATTGCCTGAAAACGATCCGAGAACTATCATCCGTCGAGACGGTGAAGAAGTTTTCTAGCGTCATCCTCCCATAGTACTCTCTCACGACGACGACGAATTCGGAGTGGACGAGGACATCCATGATTTCCACAAAGTTCGCGTGCTTCGGGAGGATTCTTAACGTGATCCACAGTTCATTGAATATTCGTAAAGGCTCCCTCTCCGACTCTTCTAAGCTTTGTACTATCGACAAGTCTCCTACTCTGTACATGAATTTCATCACATGGGGACCACGTTTTATGGTGTCCTCGCACTCGAAGAGGTTAGAGACGGAGCCGATTGTTTGAGCGTCACCTGTAATTAAATATTGAGAGAAAACCTCCTCAAGATTCTCAACAAACCTGATGAACGGAAAAATCTCCCAGTCTTTTAGGATGATTCTCAGAGCCGTCAAATCGTCCTGGAGGCGAGAAAACTCCGCTCTATATATCAGGAAAGGGCGAGTGAGAGGGCCTCCTGTAAGCCAGGGATGCTCACGGACCTGCTCTATTGTCAGAAAATTAGCTGGGTCTGTAGGTCCGAAAGGGTAGGGGCCTATCTTTTCCAGCAGATCCTTTGCATTTTCATCGAAAAGTTGCAATCTAGGCCTCGTGTTGATCCTCATTTCTATGTCAGGGTCATCGCTCAGTAGAGGCGGAGCACCGCCAGCCATCATATGATACAATATCTGGCCCAATCTTTCTATATCATTAGTTTTCGATATAAACGGCGGTGGCTTTAGATCTTCCTTTATAAACCAAATGCTTGGGATGAAATAATTATGAAACTTTGTGGCCCAGTCTGGGATATAGATAGATACGCCGAAGTCTATGACCTTGCATTCCATGAATTCCTTGTCTTGAAACAGAATGTTGTCTTCTTTCAAGTCACAGTGCACCACACCATACTCATGCATGAGGTGAACAGCATCGACTATCTGCCTGAAAACTCTTTGCGCGCTTGTATTATCGACGACACGATAGAATTCGTCGAGGGTCAATGTAGTGCATAGCTCCTGAACGATATAAACGCAGTTTCTGCTTACCAGCAAATCCTTGACCTCAATAATATTCTTGTGTGGCGGAAGAATTTTGATCAGGATCAACATTTCTTTGTACAACCTCGAGAGATCCGATTCTATGTCGTCTCGTAATAAAAACCCAAAGCCCTTTTTGTTCTGTACCTTCATTGCTAACCTTGGACTCTGGGGATTTTTTACGTCTTCAACTAAGAAGGTCTCACCAAACGTGCCTGCTCCGAGCAGCTCCAGCTGCTTGTAGTGGTTGTGGATATCTTCGTCTTCTTCGAGGACTTTAATGAGAGCATATTCCTTATTTTGTGGACTTCCTGGAACACCTGCTGCGATCTGATCATCACAATGTCCGTGTCAATCGCAAGAAAGGGCTAAGAGCCGAGACTAAGGCATCGACCTCTGCTCTCAGGTCATTCATCTTGCCTGTAAATCTACGTAAATCGCAGACCCCATCTGACAGCGTCAGTATAGACGTGGAATTCGCCATTCAGCATGAAAGGGTAGTAAAACCAGGCAGTTCTACATGATTATCGTCGTCGCTCCGACGTCTCCTGTGAGCGAAAAAAATAATTTCTTCCTTTCTATGGCTAGGGGTCCATCTGATCTGAACGAAAAAAAAGGCCTTTCCTTCAACCTTAGCGAAATCTTCACATCCTCCAGACCCAGGAAATACTCAGCTACGCCAAAAATTTTGGAATTCTAGTTTGGATTTTTAATCAGCTTAGGGATCACATCCTTGGCAAATCATCTTGTACTTGGGTCAATGATCCTCCGGGCGAGAACGAAGGTGAGGAGGAGGAGCAGAAATTGGTCTTTTTTTAAGAAAGTTCATCCACCCTTAGAGCACCCACTTCTTTGGGTATGAGTCTAACGACACTAGCTAGTACTGAGGATGGATCATTGAACTCGCGCTCGATTACATTCCTGGTGAGGAAAGTACAGCGATAACGGGGCGACATCTACTCGACAATATTCATCATTATTAGACACGTCGTTCATTAAACCCTTATCTGCTCAGAGATTCGAAACTACTCTTCCAGTTGAATCCGAATGACCGGCCGTCACGAACTATGCATGAGTGAGCTGAATAGGCTTGTCTTGATTTACCTCGCTCGGCCCTCCTTCTAAAGCTCTTCCGTCGTCTCGGACGTCTCGTGGATCATTTCCTCTGAATCTTTTGACTTTTCTGTCACCTCGGTCGTCTCGTCGGTCATGTCGTTTGTCTCCGAGATTGCGTGTAGGCATCTCGTCTGTCTCACGTCACTCTGTGTGCTAGTGAGATTCTTCGAGTCCGGGCCTTTAGAACGTGCCTGTCAGTAAGGGCCTTCTAGATACATGATCAATTTTGATCGATTCGTCTAATCTTATCGATCTGCAGGACGTGCTGATTCTCCCAATTTGGGACCAGGGTGTAATCTCCCTGGATCTACGTGGATAAGATTGCCAGTGTTGCAACCTCCACCACACCTTGAAGAAATTTCTATTGCAGAGCAGTAAGGGCTCCTCCCTGAATTTTAAGAAAAAAACTGGCAGATTGAATGAGTTTAGGACACAACTTCTTACTGAATATGATGAATGCAGTTCAATTGAGATGACATTGCTCGTGTGAAGGAGCAATCTACATCAAGAACCTTACTTAGCCGTTGAGATTAATCTCTTTCCTCAAGTCACTGACGGAGAATCTCTCACCTGGTAATACTATTAAATCCACGGGCTTCAATTTCATGAACAGAAATAACGTAAAACTATTGTTTGAAAGACGTAATTCTACGGATTCTAGAACTGCAGGACATACCCACGCGATGATTCAAATAACGCAACCACTCGAGGACACATGGTCCAAATTAGTGACGACTCGTTGCTCGTAGGAATAAAAGCTGAAGCCTGTTAGAAGTAGTCATCATTTCATGGTGCAAAAGTTCATCGTTTCGACCAAAACACAAACCAATCTGAGGTACGAAAATTGGTCCTACTATGCAGTCTGAGCAGCATCAAAGATGCTGTTGATTTACCATCCTGATCAATGAAGGGTCTCCTCAAGGGACACAAGCATATTTTATCAAAAACAATCTGGCGTCAGAGACTGATGCCCCACATTACAGCACAATCACATGCTATAATGTGGGGAAGAAAGTTTTTGCTGGTCTCCTTTCAGTTGATCGATAACTAGCAGTGCGTACACAATACAGGCAATTTGACCTCCGAATGGTTGCTGTTAATCATGACATTGAAAGTTCCAAGAAGTTTGATAGAGCTCTCACCGAGCGACAAAAAGTTCGAGGCAATCTTTTACGTCAAAAAAACTCCATTTTTGTACATTGAATTTCTGATTCTTAATAGAAATGTGACCGGAATTACCTCTGTTACATTGTACTCTAAAATAACCAAACTTCTGACCTCGATCATAGGTAAGGAAATTTGCTCTCTCTGAAGCATAATTGCAAGGGAGTATTTATCTCGAGAACGAAGAGTTCCAATGGTAACCCAGCCCTCATGGTTCTGATCTCACGGATCTCACTTTTACGTGGACAGCATCCACGTAAAAGCTTCGGACCCGTACTCACCAAAGAAGCAAAATGAGGGTACTGATTTCTAAACTGGTATGTTCTGAAGCGTTGGCAACCTTTCACTTCCAATAAATTAAGCATGCACATTCCCACTGGACGGTAAAACCGTCCTGTCGTAGGTAGTGACAGTGCTTAAAGAACGAAGTGTTCGTTGGAGGTGAAGTGGAAGCGCATATACACCCGTGGAAACAGAAGATAATGAACATTGGTAATACGACATCCACAGGGCAGCCAAAAGATTTGGCAAACAGCAGATAACGAAACGCAGCAAACAATTAAATACCAGATTCGAAGCTAAAGTCTCATCTGTTTCAATTGTCTCATGTACAGTCGTTGTTTGAGCCCGCAGTGTCGTCAGAGATTGAGATTTACAAGATGCTCAATTGTGAGAAAAAGATTTATGTCTTCCAAATGAACTGGTCAAATTTAAGTCAGCTCATGCATATCTCCAGGTAGATTACAATCAGAGAAAAAATTTAAGATTGACTGGAAGAAACATTCTTGTTATTATTAAACATCAAGATATAAAGAGAGAATAAAGTCTGCAGAAACCGCCAAGATGACATGATCTGAATTAATGTTCACTGATGTTCCATAGTCATTATAATTTCATTCTTTATGATATGAAGCTTTGTCGGAATGATTGTTTAGAGTATAATCTCCCAGCATACTTGGACAGGTTCAATACTGTCATCTATGTAGGATATTAAGGCATTTTCTACAAGTTAGAGCCGCAAAAACAAGAATCCTGAATGTCAATTACGGGAAAGTAATTATTAAAGTATGTGTATGTCATCCATTTCCTCTTATTATATGTTTTGAACAAATCTAGGCTTCACCCTGAGCTCTGTTTGATGAATATGATCTGATTACATCGACTTCCGATGCTGCTTGGCCTGTGCTGTCAGGAAGATTTAACCGCCCAGTTACTGTAGTGCTAATTAAATAAGCAGAATCCCATGGAATATCAGTCATTTTCTCTGTAAGGAAAGCTTATCCGAAGTGAGTGCAAGTTGAACGACCTTAACAGAAGAAACTTGAGAACATCGGAATTCAAACACCTCATTGGGATATCTAGGAAACTTGTCTTATCAAAATCCAATTCATGTCTTGAAACCATGTCGAATGGATAAACCATTGCTATCCGTCGCAATTTTTCTCACAGAATAATTTTTTATATCTTATCAGTTCTTAGGAGACCTTTAACGAGGCCTCTTACAGCGTACATCAATTCCTTTCTGGTCTTGTTCCTTCTCGGACCTTGGACCATGTTTTTTCTGAAATCTAAAGATTTTTCTTAGGAACGTAAAAATTCTGCAATACTATGGATAAGCCAAAAAGCCAAAAAAATGCATTTACTTGCAGCTGCAAGTGACGTTCCTTATGTTGACTGTAATTGGCGGAAGAAGCATCAAGTAACTTATGTCCTGAAAACATATCTGCTGAACGATAGCTTTGTTCTATGCATTTCGTTGAAACTGCATCCATGTTCGTCATGTCAAGGAACATAGAGGGTTTCCTCGTGCGATTGCGCAAAGAGTAGTCCAATTCTCTGTATTGAGAGAGTCAAATCTTAAATTGATATGTACGCTTAGAACCACTTCTACCTAACTTCGAGCCTCAAAGGTATTTCACCTTGAAAGAAGTTTTATTATTGTATCTGTAACTTATTTTCTGAAATTATTGTTGAATTTAATCCTAATGTTTTTATCCAACAAGTTTACAGGTGATCTAACCCTTCAAACAAGGGAATTAGAAATAAAGGGAGACTTACTGATCGCCTCGAGCTTTCAGAAGTTCTTGACACTGTTTCCAAACTCTGGTGGTCAGTATTGGGATTGTCATACGTACCGTTAGAAAATTGATGTCGAAATTTCCACAGTACTTACTAAAGGTACCAAATTTATTTTTTTTCTACGAAAACACTATGATTCGACCTTTCAGATACTGACGTTTTGTTCCTGCTCACGTTGGAAATGGTGACACACTAGATCTAGGCAAAGAAAGCTCTCTACATTAAAGCCCAGAAATACTCATCGTAGAAATAAATGACAATGATTACCTCACCTGATTTTGAAAACTTACTGACATTGCTTGAATTCGTGATGTGCGTCCTGGAAGTTACTCGCTGAACGTTCTTTCCTCCTGCTTTCTCAAGAGCACATAGATCCACGTGCTGGTTAAATGTCAAAATTTGAAGCTCTTTCAGTATTAGTTTTCCTTGGAGCTCTGACGTGTTGGTTTTACCCCATGAAAGTTCCATATATCACGGTGCATAGATTGTAATGTATGTGATCTTTCACGAAGAAGAGATTCCTCGACACCACCGTAAGGAACGTAACCAGGACTCTCAAAATGGATCAGGTATCTGCCATGGAGTATCATCATACGGTTCATATTCTTCCTCATATGGCTCGTCATACTCGTCATACCCGGCATCCCCCTCTGGCTCAGAAAGCCGAAGCCATGGATGGGAACATACTTCGTCGATGGTTAAGACTCTCTCGCCTTCAGGTGGTCCGAAAGGTGGTGGGCCTATCTTCAGAAGCAAATCTGAAGCAGCTGGGTCAAAAGCATCCGCTCGAGGCGCACTCAGCTTACTCAGGTCTCGCTGCCAGCTGCCAGCCATCATGGAATGCAAAATCCTGCCCAGGGCTCTGATATCTACTTCAGGATCAGCGGTAAGAGACATGAGATGGAGTTCACGGTTCGACCATTTGTCTATTTGGAAGTGATCGTTGCTGCGTTGAGCCATGCCTGGAAGGTAAAGAGCATAAGTGAAATCCACAATTTTGAACTTCGAGAACGTATCGTCCTCGAAGACAACATTGTCTGCCCTCAGGTCCATATGCACCACTCCATACTGATGCAAGAAGCGAATTGTCTCTGCCAGCTGCTTGAACACGAGGCGCGCATTCTGATCCGTGGCTTGCCTAAAAAATTCCTCTAGCGTATGCGTCCCCCACAAGTCTCTTATAAGAAGCGCGTAGTCTTTATGCACGAGCACATCGACGAATTCGACGATGTTCTCATGCATGGGCAGGATTCTTAACGTGAGCAGCAACTCACCGAAAACCCTCAGCGACTCTTGCGTAGACTCGGTGGGAGATGTGAATATCGCCGGATCCCCTCCCCGGTACAGCACTTTCATGAGGCGGGGCTCCATGTACGCATCGCCCACGGCCGTGCACTCCGGCAGTCTGCTATCGTAGGGGCCCTTGTGAACGGTGCCGGTTGTTTGGTAGTGCTTGGCAATCTGATCCTCGTCTCCTATTAGCTTCGGGGGTATGATGGCCCAGTCTTTTAAGAGGACCTTCAGTACGTTGAAATCCCTTTTGAGCAGCTCGAACTCAGCGATCAGACTTCTGTGCTGGAGGCTTACGTTTCCTCCCGTGAGCCAAGGGTGGTTAAGGATCTGGTCCATGGTGGGGAAGTCCTCATTTCGCTCGGGTCCGAACGGACGAGGGCCTATCATCTCGAGCAGATTCATGGCTCTTTCATCGAAGATATCCAGCCTAGGCTTGGTTTTGGACTTCATGTTACCGACGTTGTGGCTGGACATGACGTGCCTGCCACACATGATGCAGAGCAAGACATGGCCCAGATTTTTTATATCACGCACCTGTGTTAAATTGTTTTCAGGTTCTAGTTCTTGAGCGTCGAACCAATCTTTTGGGTTGAAATTCTTGTGGACCTTTTTGGCCCACTCCGGCCTGTACTGGGAAATACCGAAATCTATGACCTTAATATTCTGGTATTCGTTGTCAGCGAAGAGAACGTTATCTCCTTTTATGTCCAAGTGCACGACGCCATACTCATGCATAAAACGAAGGGCGTCGGCTATCTGGCCGAACACTCTGCGCCCGCTGGCATTGTCCGCTACTCGGTAGAAACTCTCGAGGTTCAAGCTCGTGCAGAGCTCGAGCACGATGTACACGGTGTTGGGGCTTACGAGCAAGTCCTTGACCTCGATAATGTGCTTGTGCTTGGGGAGGATCCTGTTCAGAATCATGAACTCTTTGTAGATCCTCGTCAGCTCGTTCTCGGGCTCGCTTACGTGAACGAACCACTTGGACTTCTTCGTCTGAACCTTCATCGCCAAACGAATCCTCGGATTATTCACGTCTTCGACCTCGTACGTGCTGCCGAACATTCCGCTCCCGAGAAGCGTCAATTGTCGATAGTATTGCTCGATGTCGCTGTCCTCTGCCAGAACTTTGAGGGTGACTTTGGCCCTGCTGCTGGAGCTGCTGCCTCCATGCTGCGACTGCCCAGGCTTCCTTCGTTCGGGACTCGCGGGGCCCGGGCCGAGCCGTGGCACCTGCCTCGGGGGCGATTTCACATCCTGGTCCAGCACAGCGTCAGAGTCTCTGCCGACCTAAAGACAAATCCCAGACCACGAGTACCGGACGAACCTAAATACGGGACGGACTGGATAACAAGGAAAGAAAATGGCAAGTATGTCCACGGCCCTAGCTTTGGTGACTCGGTTCCGCACCTCGTCCCGGTCGCGCTGTTTTCGCTTCGGGGTTCCCGGTTGACTGCCTCGAAATTGACCGGGTGGCGAGACACTTCGTTCTTTAGCCGGTGCACTCAGGTCCGGAAGACCTCTGTCTCCTCCTTCGTCCCTCGGATAGTCATCGGGATCTGGACTTCTTTCACGACCACGTTCCAGCCATAGCCCTCGAAGGGAATCCTCGTCTTCATCCTGAATTTCACCCCGAGCATTAGTAGAGGCAGCAGCTTCAAATCATGTCGGCCATCACTCTTATGCTTGCGAGATGAACATTGCCGTTCTACTCAAGAGCAGACGACGCTCGCTGTGGGCGGATTGTGGGGTTATTGAGATTCAATATTGGGCATCCCTTCTACGACAGAGCTCGTCTCCCATCAGACGAATATATAACACGGTAAGATGTGTTTTGGAAACACATCCAATCCCATGTGCAGCTAGCTAGCTTGTGACAACAGAAAACAGAGGACACGTCTCGATTGTGAAGTGCGTTCAGATGGCGGCTTTCTCTTTGCGCTATCTGCACGGCAGTTGCCATCTCTGGGACTCAGACATTTTGTGTATATTCAGACTGAGACATCCATTGGCTTAGCTTACATTCAGACTGATAGGATCCCGAGTTGTATCTGCCAGCGTTCATCAGATGTTTGTTTCCATTGGCAGTCACTTTTGCGTGTTAATTGCAAAAACATTGGGCGAAGTCTTAGTCTACATTTCAGATTATGACAGGCATCGTTTTCGGCCGTGGCGCATGACGGTGGTGTTCTGAAAATTAGTTTCTGCATGCCCTTGATGCTCGTCATTCGCAGCTGTAGGCCACTGTACTAGAAGAGCTTGTAGTCTTGTAAAATCGACAGCGTTTCTTCTTCCAACGATGTCGAAGCGAAAACAGGTGCACGACGACACCGAAGCGGATACAAGGGATTGCTTGATTGTGATGCTACGTGCCCTTGTCATGACAGTGACGACTACTCCTCGTGGCGGTCAGGCAGACAGTATCTGTAAACTGCCTACTCTGAGCCTGTTTCTCGCTATGAATGATCGTAGATTGGCAGTTGAGTTTCCGCAGCGAATGTTGGCGAGATTGCAATGCCGATCTGCGGGTTTCACCTGTCGGCTTCGGCTTATGTGGAACATGAAGTCCTTCCACAATTTCATTCACGTGACGGATATCCCTAAGAGTCTACACTCTTCGATCATTGATTCTGCTTCTCACAGCGTTCTAGGCGACTGCGTGGTGCATAGTGCCTGGAAATCTATTTAGGCCGCTTTCCAGAGTTGGGGACAGATGACAGAAATGATAGCTCAGATAGCTATTTTGCTCTGATGCTCACGTCATGCGTATCAATGTCTTTACTTCGGAACGGATGTGAAGTACGATGTCAGAAATGTGCTGCTTTTGACAAATGCACTTGCCTCTTTCCTCTTTTTCCATTTCCCGCTTGGGTCGTGTAAATGTTGAATGCCTATTTTTCCAGATCAGCTCCAACGGACTGGTCGAGATACAGGATCATAAATTGAGGACTTAGCGGGGCCACATTCAGACTATGAGGGCGTGAAATTGTTCAGCTCTGCAGTCAATTTGCAGCTTTGGCCTCAGACAAGGACTTACTTGGTCAATTGAGATTGTACCCTATACCCTGAGCAAATTGTTCACTGCAGTTGAATTACCTGGCGTGGGGCCGTCATTCTTTGATATTTTTTTAGTTATAGAGATTCTTCACGTCCCCGGAATTTTTACCATTTCTGTGAGAAGGCCGATTTCTCGTCCGATAACCCGATCTTCTCGAGTGCAAATTAGGACTGCTCTATCTTCCAATTAAGATTAAAAAACTGCTGACGGTAACCTCGCCATCGTAGTCATAGTCACAAGGTTCAATGGAATCTGGTCGAGAAGTTCCTTACATGTCCGCACAGATCGTCCGTCCCGATTATTCTGCGATCCAAAAATGACAACTTTTTCGTACTCAAACCTGGTAATCCCGAAGCGTTGCCAACCTTTCACTCGAAGAATTATGGGCTTTTACATTCTCATTGGACGGGAATTCAGTGCCATATAGTGCCTCAAAACTACCTTCAATTCTCAGCCCTCTTATTGCCGCACCTCTAAATGAGAAATTCAAGTTTTCATCAATTTTGATTACGGAAATTGTCAAAAGCACCTACCAGCACGCGTATTGAACACATCAGAGAACGACTTGGAAGATTCGCTGTAGCAGTTGCATAGAACGACAAGCGAAGTCGTCGAAAGATGCTGTGTTGATTTAGTGGATGCGATTATTCTAATAGAGATCAAGTTGACACTCATTAATTGCAAGTCAGTCTATTGATAGAATTATTCACCTCGTAGTGCATACTGCCGGGTTATTCATACAAATTTAGCTGGTTACCGACTCTCGGCATCTCATTATTCTGACGGTCTAGTTGCTGCGCTCTGGATTCGAATATCTGTAATCGACTTGCTACGATGGATTCGAAAGAACTGATGGTGAGCAACACGTCCGATATAATTGGCAGATGCTAGCCCGGGACAATTACCGGAATGTTGAATCCAGTCGTGAGCAACTTGTACTGAGATGCTCTGTGTTCAACATTGCCCCAGTCGTTTCGACAGGGCGTCACATTAAAAATATATTTTGATTATCAGCTGCATCTTTACTTCTAGATTCTGAGATTGAGTTTGTGAGTATAAAATTCTTTCATACAAAGCGATGTGCTTAGGTCGATCCAGCAGATGGACTGTCAATAATTATGAATAATGTCGACCTGTAATGTTTACCTGTAACTATCAGCTCAGGACCTAAACTGGAGAAGGTTACGGTCACAAGATATCATGTGCATTGGAGAAAGACTCGAAGAGCTGGAAACCTCAAGGCCAAAATAGCATCGGCACCAAACATTTCTGTTCTTTTCGTCTGGAGCATTTTGACAGTGGAAGTCATGCAAAGCGGAAGCTACACATCCAAGACTCTGGTTGGATCCAGTATGTGTTACAAATACACCTCGTCATAGTACAATGCCAGAGCATGTTCATCCGTTAATAAGCTTGTGATACCCAATTATTATGCATCAAGTGGCTTCTTGCTGTCATATCTGGAGACCTCACATCTGTAACAGGTTCTGGAAAGATAGGTACTTTCGACTTGTGGGAAGAGTGGGAAGTTCCCAGGTCTAGAAACATCTTAAAGTTTTTTAAAGACGTTTATACATCAGGCGATGCCCTCATGACCACTGGAAGACTACCGTCACAACTGAGACATCGCCTGCTTTTTGATACGAATTCTGAGATGGCTAAAGCAGTACAGCTACTTGCTTTTGTGAAATGAGAAAGTTTCATTCCGGTGGATCCTTTCTCGTTAACTGCTCTATCATGCAAAAGATCTGATTCTCACCAACATGTAGCCTTTGCTCAAGAATGAGGTTTAATATCGTCAAAGCTCATTAATATCGTTAACCTCAAGGATCGATCAGATTGATTGCGTGTTCTTCCGCCAGTCATGGTTGCTACCAGACGCGTATCGAGCCCGGTGCAGTCTCTAGTCTTAGCTTTTTGAAACTGTGAAGATACTGTGAAGAGAGCGTGACATGAGCGTCGGCGAATGCGTTGCGGAGAAGCGCTGCTCACGTTTCTGAGGTCCACATGGCCGCCACCAAAACTTTGGCGTCGCCGAACACGCCTCAACAACTGGTTCCTGGGTTTTTTTAGATTCGGGGGCCCACAGCCAGCTGATGCTTTCATCGACTTCAACCAGACGCATGATTTCGCATGGCAACACTACAATACCCTGAGTGGTCGTGGAATAGCTGCGTAGATTTAGAGAATAGTTGAAATGTTCATTCCATTTGACTTTATGCTGATGTGACGTGTACACCTATGGCCCATGATTCGAAGGGTCTAGCACATGATCCCGATTTCATGTCGTTCCATTCACATGGAGAGCTTTGATCTCTGTAGTCTAGGATGTTGATCTCTCGAGGCAAACATCACTTCCTGGATAATGAAGCAAACCACTTTTCTGTTGGCAACTCCCTGTGCGCTCGACAAGATGCTTCTATCTCTCTCCCAAGGTCAATGACAGTCGAAACAGTTCTGCTTGCATATCCTTCATATTGCATAATTTCCGAGATACTTCTGAAATTTTTAATTCCAGATACTGTCTCTAATCATCAGCAAGTTAATCAAAAATAGAAATTCTGAGGCCTTATTATGTCGTGCTCTATCATCGGAGTTCAACGAGGCTTGTCTCGATTATCACCAATCAAATTCCTTTCTTGTATTATCTTGTATTGTAGCTGCTTCTCTCGACTTTCGGCTACGATTCGCTACAATTATGACGTGGTTTTATTTCTAAACATCATCTACTTGGGATCCAGTGTTAAGCGTACTGGCAAAGAAATACTTTCCTTTCTTAATAACAGAAGAATCTTGGTTCCTGACTCTAATCTTTCATTAACTGTACTCATCACAGTTTGTTATATCTACCCTTTGAAATTCATTGGTCGCTGCTTGCATACTAAGCCTGTCAACAGCCCTTAATGCAGGCTTAGACTTGGACTGATGCGAATCTGAAAGTCGTGTACTAGAGGTTCCCAGAGCCATCACACTAATACATCACCTCTGGATTAGATACCGGTGGAGTTCTACCGAGCGCTGTGAGGTGCCAACTGTAAGCGTCCCGATTTTGTAACCTAAACTCGAGAATATTAGGAGCTCATCGACTTGGAGGAAGATCAGGAGGGGAGACCAGTTTCAATGGTTTGCACAACCTCACGACAAAAGTCCAACATTCTTCAGCTGGAGTAATATGTGGAAGCAAGTGTCGACACACGTGGCACGCCAAATAATATATCAACTTGAGCTCCAAGAACCCAATTAATCTCTGGGTACATAGTGAGCTCAGTGGTGGGAGGAAAACCTTGTTTTGCAGTAATAGCAATCCTCCGATCAAAAAGGGCTCGGGCCGGAAAAAAAAAATAAAAAAAAATTGGATAGATAATCAAAAGAAAGAAGAAAAAAAGAACACGAAGAAGGAATCTGGAGATGAGAAACCGCTGAAAGAGGCAGAGAAACATTCCAACAAGCAACTCACGGTCCGCAACATGCAGGAAAGGGGTTTGGAGCATGAGACTGCAAAAGATCCAAGAAGCCACTAAAAGGGGTAGAGAAACATTCCAACAAGCAACTCACGGTCCGCAACATGCAGGAAACATGCGGGTTAGTGCAGGCGGCAGCCCACAGAAGACCTGGCCCAGGCACACCACGAGCAAATGGATCACGAGCTGCTGGCAGAAGAACCTCGTTTACTTCAGCGAGGTGATATTCCGATCCATCAAACGCAGGCGGAGGGAAGGGATCACATTGTTTCAAGAAACCATCGGTGGCCATCAATACCCGTGGCCGCAACATGCAGGAAAAGGGTTAGTGCAGGCCGCAGCCCACAAAAGCCCTGGCCTAGGCACACCACGAGCAAATGGATCACAAGCTGCTGGCAGAAGAACCCCGTTTGCTTCAACGAGGTGACCTTCCGCTCCATCAAACGCAGGCGGAGGGAAGGGATCAAATTGGTTCAAGAAACCAGCGGTGGCCATCGATGCCCGTGGGGACAGCACGGAATGCGAGAGCACGTTCCGGAAGAGTTGCTGCGGTCAATCGGAAGATTCTAAATCTCCACCGATCAGTCGATCAACCGGGGTCAGAAGCGGCTGAGCATTGCGTTCGCGGATTGTCAGCAGGAACCTCAGATCGAAGAAAGCATCTCCACAGCAAAATGTACATTCCACTGCTCTCCTGGCAGTCGTTTCGGGAATAACGAAAGAGGAAATAAAATCTGATCATATGCTTTTGTGTCCGAGACGAACCGAACTGACATTCTGGAACCCATGTCTGATGAGTCAAGACCAATATCGCAGCGAACAGCAGATGGTGCTCAGCAGATTCACAGCAAAGATGCGAACGAGGGTAATGGGAATGCATGGGATCATAACGCGATGGAAACCGCAGACTCCTCAACTAACCAGAGGCATGCCGTAAAAGACGGAGGAATCAAGCGTCCCGTGCCGAGCCCAACAGAAATGGATGGAAATTCGCAAACCTTCGTATACATCCAAACATACTTCCACTTTCAAACATCACAATAATACGAATGTCGCTCACCAACTATAATGTACCATAATCCCTATTAACAATTTGAAAGTCAATGAATCTAACTATTTAGTGTAGTTGGTGTTGCAATGACATGACGATAGTTGACTGACTGCACCATGTAAAGACACATGCAGTTTGTATTATTAATTTGACTATGGACTTTATCTTCATTGCTCGCCTACTCTGATTAAGTAGATGTCAAATATTGAAGTTTGATTTCGTTTTCAAAGATGATCATTACTTGAGCGCTTGTTAGGTTGGACCATTTATAACAATCCTTTTGGAAGTTTACATGGTGCATATTTTAATTTTATATCAAATTTTAAGAAGTAGAAAACTATGTTTTAATGATGGAACTAAAAGTAATATCCACTATTATCTTTATTTTATTTTACAAATCAGTTACATTTTCACATATTCGAAATTTTAATTCTCATCTCCTCCAATGATAATATGAATAACAATATTGAAATATCCACATGAAAAAACCAATTAATTTTGATAAAAATGTTTAAGAAAAACTGATCTGTACATTGCCAAAATCACGATATATATTGACGTAAGTTCTTAAACAATGAAATGCAAGGTTGATGAATTCATGAAAATAAAAAACATCTATTTGTGAATGATACATGTGTCTACATGAAAGAGTTGAATATATTTACTCAACATGATGTCATGTCCATTATGACTCAGAAGGTGCAAGAACCAATCAAAATCTACATAGAAGATGAAAGATTTGGATAAATCCAAGAGTATATAAGAGATGAATGTTGATAGATTTTGAAAAACAAAAAGATTTTGATTAAACCAAGGCGGTAACATTCAACTTGTGCTTTCCAGTTATAGCATGATGGTTATCTAAGGAGTGTGGATTCCTTTAGAAGCAGTCCTGTAAATCTTTTGCAATTCAATATTCACTCCATGAGCTTAAAAATTTAAAAATGTCATTATTTCTCTATGAAAAATCAATAGAAAGTACCATGTACTTGGTATGCACTAGAATTTATATTGTTCAAGCTATGGACAAGGTGAGTTCTAAATCATGTAGGTTTATTTGTGAATTAGATATAGGACTAACCAAAGAAATAACCATGGGTAGTTTAGTCTATCAAGTTAATCTATCAAGTTTACACTTGGTGGAATACATAGTACATTTCTTGAAGTTATTTTTGTTTCATATCAAGTTTTAAATTATGAAAAAATGAAAAATTTAAACACAGTTATTTTTTACTGGTTTTATAAAGTATTTTTTATTTTTTAGACTAAATCTAAAATTTCACGTATGATTAGAATAAATTTTAAAAATTCAAGATTTCCAATGGTATTTTGTCATATCAATTTGAAAAAAAAAGAATTTTCTAGAAGATTAATGTCATGTTGATATCTGTTAAAATTAATAGTATCTTTCAAATTTATCTTAGTGTAAAAAATTATAGTTATTATTATCATAAATTATTATGGTAATGTTTTTAGACATTTTTAAGAAAGCTCAATATAATATTATCAAGTAAGCTTGAGAAGTTTTTTGTAAGAATCTTTGTTTCATACATGAAAGTTAAATTTTGCAAATCATCTTGCAATGTTATTTTTGTGTTGATTTTGAGTAACAAATGAAGAGATTGCATGAAAATATGTTGGATTTGACATCTAAAAAAAATTTCAATCTTCTAAAATAATTCTAAATTACCAAAAAATCAAAAGAAATAAATTTAATGAGTCAACTCAAAGATTACAACTGAAATACATATCAAATGTAGAAAATTTTTATTGAAGAGTTGTAAAGTGTCTTTTAACTAGATCATTAGTTCTTAAGGTATAATATTGATGAATTATTTGACAATGTCAAATTGATGAAAAGCTAAGGTGATAATAACTATAAACAAAATTTAGAAAATGATTAATCTACAATTGGATATGTATTTACAAAAGTATAGATAAACTCTAGAAAATATTTAATACACATTTGAATATGACTTTATACGTGATGATGAATACATCATTTGAAAATCTACTTTGCATAAATTTATATTTTCATTCACAAAGAAATTTAAATATGTAGTGCTAGCAAAATGAACAAAATAAGGTATTTAATTAAGATTTATCACTAAATTAAAGTTAAACAAGAATTTATCAATCTTCATTGAACATCAAATGATGTGTTGAGATCATTCTAGAAAAAACACTTAAAACACAATCACACGGGGAGAAATGAAAACACAATAAATTGCCAACGTGAACATACACAAATATATTGTAATCAAATTTATCTAATTAGAATTAAAATAGAGGTTATTCAAAATGTAAATGAATATATAATTATTTTATAATAAACTATCTATAGTTGTCATGTTAACAATCCAAATGATTGATAGAGAGAGATTAAATATATGTTAGTTGACGGTATTATGTAAAGAATTTGTGAGTTTGTTAGATAAAAATTGAGTATGTTACTTGAGAGTAGCACTTTAGCAATGTATGTGCTTGTTAGGATTACCCATCACATCATCGATCAAAGAGAGAGAAATAAAACATGGAGGTGAGATCTTATCTCAATCTATTTGTTTGTAAGATAAATAATTTTGTGACACATATACACAATAGGTTTACATCAAATCAAGAAGAAGTTGCTGATTGCTAACAATTGACAAAAAATAATATACAGATGCTCATTATAGAGAGTTGATTTTCATATAGGAAATCATATTTGACTATCTATTATAAATTTGTATCTTGTAAAAGCATCAAAGTTTAACTTTAAATTCATTGATTGTTTTGTGATATTTGAACGTGTTGATAAAATTTTATACAAGTTTAATCTTCAATCATAAATAAAAATACATCATGTATTCTATGTATCATGATTGCCGAAACACGTATAACAACCAAAAGAATTCTACAACCAACTCGCATCAATTATTTTTCCAACTTTGGTAGTTGATCATGAGGAATTTGAGTTAAAAAATATATTCAAGATACAAATTTCATCCATGAATATTTCAAAATAAAGTATTTGATTCAATAAAAAAAATCTATCACATCATTCAACTTGAAAACAAATTAGATATGTGACTATTGCATCTTTGATAGTTTAAAATTTTAAACGGATGTGCAATGAGAACATTGCATTTCAGAAAAAGTAAGATTTGTAATCATCTTTAGTTAGTTACTACTAAAATAGAGATTATTTAAGATGAAGATATACTTAAGGAATAACAGATTATTTATAATTGACAAAAAAACAATCCACAAGTTTGATATGTAGAAAATAAGCATGTGTTAGTTGATAACGATACATTAGCTATGCATGTGCTTGTTAGTGTTATACGCCATATTATCAATCTACTAGAAGTAGATTTGATTATAGAAGTGAGATTTTATCTCCTTGACTTTTCTAAATCAAGCATAACTTCATGTGGACCTAAGCTACTCTTTTAAAATCTAGTGATACACATATGCAAAAAAATTCATTATTGTCGCGATTGATCAGCCAAATGCTCACATATCATAACTGATAATATATCTTATCTAAAAAAAATGCATGTAAAGACATATTTTGAAGAAATAAAATATTTGCATGCGCTCATTCTTTTCTATTCTTCATTGCTCACAATGATCCTTGACCGTAAATTCACTAGTCTTTACTTCACAAATGGGATAATTGTCTACATAATCAATCATAACTTTCAACCCAAATAAAGTTATTGACTTCCTATCTTCAACTAAAATTATCCACAAAAGCCAATTTTTTTGAATTCCAGTGCCTTATTTCAAAGTCAAAAAAAAATCTACGCTCACAAGAGATCTTTTATCATCACATTCTCAAATTTCATGATTTTTAAAGTTTTTTTCATCAATAAGAAAAAAATCACAATACAACATGAATAGCATGTATTTTAATTTGACTCTCCAAGAAAGTCATACCAAACAACATTCGTCAAAACTAATGAAAACAAATCCTTTTCTTTTCAGCTTGATATTAATTGTTAAGTTTTTTTTCATAAAAATATCATAAACATAAGCTCACACGCAAATATATTAATATGCTGACAAGAATATTTACAAAGACGCTAACATAAAATTATGTTATTAGTCACTGTGGACAAAACTAAGCATTATAGATTTATAAGATGATTCTACACTTCTTTATATAAATTTTATCAACATGTACAATGATATAAGATATCACTCTCACCTTCCATTACACTCTTTGTGGATTGATGACCATGCGAATAAATCTAGCAAGCACAAAAATTACTGCCGTATTGTTGTCAACTAACAGGCTGTCTCTACTTTCCAAGCATAAGGATTGTTGATGTGGCACCTATAAATAGTCCACTATAATGTAACCATATCTTCATATTGAGTAACATCTATTTAAATTTTCACTAAATAAGTATGTTTACTTCTAAAGGTATAATCCCACATGTTTCATAATCACGATGCTTATGCATTCTTGTGTTGACATGAGTATGAATATTTTCAATTAATGCTGTTTATTTTCTTTGTGGTGAAAACCTTAAAACTATTGAGTAATATGAAGTAAATGTGATAAAATAATACAACCTATTACTACTTCATATGCTTCTGAAAATAACATTATAAATAACTATAAAGATTAGGATTAAATAATTAAATTTTTAATAAATTTTACAAATTTAATTTTAAAAAATTGAGGGAAAAAAATTACAGACATTTTTGTATTTTTTCAATATTAAAACTAACAAATTTCCAATGTTATCACTCTAATAAATTAATAACATAATAAAATTTGATAATCTAGTGTGCAATACTATATAAAAATATATGAGACGATCACATTGAAAAATATTTACGCAAAATAATGAAAAGATAATAGGATTCAGATGTAGATAAAATAACATTATTATGAATATTTGAATGAATTAACTATTTTTAAATTTAAAAATAAATTATGTTGTAATACCAATGAGGATTCAAAAAGTGGACTTTCTATAATTTTACTACTGTATAAGAAATGAAAGATCACATTTAAAAAAAATTAATTTTAATGATTGAATAAGTATTTTTCACACAGATAATCTATGTTGATACAAACAAGATTAACCACATGAAGAATATACAGCATGTGCAACAAATTTAACGGAATAATTTAGTTTGATACCAAAAAAATTAAAAATTACAACACATTCATGCAGCAAAGGAATTTAAAACTATTTTAATCTTAAATCCAGTACGATGAACAAAATAGACTTGATGTGTGAATAATTCATAAAAAATCGGTCTATTCTAACTTAATAAGTTAGTATTATGAAAAGTAAAAAATTTAATAAGATTAATTGTATCAAAGTTTTAATTGTGGTAAAAAGCAGTTAAAATCCAAAGCTGAATAAATGAAACAATCAATGTGGGTAAAGCTGTAATTATATGTTCAAATGCAATTCAAAGAATAGATCAAATAAGATGTAATTCTTTTATTTGATCAGGAAAATAACATATTTTTTATCAACTTGACATTAAAATCTGTTTTTGTTCCAATGATTTTTGTTTTTAGAAAATATGTAGATAAGGATTCATTTTTATGTAATATTTTCATTTTTGTAGGGGCTGGTCTGAATTTGTTTATCTTTTGGCTCCTGATGACAAAAGGCCCGCAGGGCGGGGCACTGTCAGACGGGACCGGGGACTGTCTGACAAAAAAGGAAAAAAATCTGACGAAAAAAGGAAAAAATTGACAAGGCTATGGGAAAGTCATTGGCTTTTTCGCTGAAAATAAAAAGATAGAATTATTTGACGTGTTTCCAAAATAAAAAAAATCCCAGTTAAAAAGAAGAAGCTAGCAAAGATTAAAAAGATTGGAATGAGCATAGAAATATGTATTGAAGTACCAAATTGGCTAATGCTTGAAGGTTGATGCACCTTGTGGTGCTCCCTGCATACGGAAATTTGTTTCCGGTTAAGTGACGCGTGAAGAGCTTCTAGCCCACTGATTCGGTCGCTGCTAGAGTTTACTATGGACAATTTGGGGCCGCCCGCTCCGCTGCGTTTCATCGCACGGATTTTTCAAGCTTGATCAAAGTTACATGTGAATGATTGCTAGGATTTGAAATTTTTCCATTTTATACAATATGTATATAACATTTGACATATTACTTGTTTTATATGATAAAATTTTAGATACATGTGAGATAATTGAGAGCTTATATTATTATTTTGTCTTGTATATGAAAGTATATGACATCATTTGATATTTTTTGTTTATTTTACATATTTTTAATTAAAAAAATCAATATACAATTTGATTTTATTATGATTGTTCTTGAATTCTCATCAAGTAATGCCTGATATCCAACATGTAATTACTCTTTACTCTTTGCTTTCACGGCTTGATCAGTAATTGTCATGATCTCTTTTCCCATTTGTCTCCATTATTTCACAATAATAACAAAAACATATAATAAATTATTTACATTAATAACTTGCTTGGAAGTTTTAAAGTTCCAAGTAAATAACATTACCAAAAGGATGGCAAGACATACCAACCCGTACAAGGAGAATGCGTTTCCAATTACCAATGCGAAGCCAAATTACCTGCCTTTACGAGAGATCTCCTTTGTCATAACCCAACAACATTGGAAAGAATGATTAGTGATCAAATTCCAGCATATGTAATTATCATACACACCAACTAGATCCCTAATCTTTTCAAATTCTAGTACTTTTGCATTATAGTTCAGCTTCTTTCAAAAAAACCTAAATATTTTTCTAACATTACTCAGTTTTGAGAAAATTTTGAGACAAATTTTACCATCTTTGCCACCTTTCATTTGGTACATGACGCGAGTCTCAACGAGTACTTTACGCCTGAGATACAAGTGCCGACAAACGGATTTTTTAATCTTGTCGGAAAGAATGCATAGCACTTTGAAGTTACAAATCAAATGTTCGACAACCAAGAGATTTTCAGTCTCCTTTCAATAATTTTGTCGAAAGAATTTATGGCTGCTAAAAATACGATGAGTCCAATAAGATCTGTCCCAGCGCGACCAAGTGTACACTTCTCATCGTGTGAGTTGACACTGGCGAAGACTTTTTCGACGCAATGACGCGGGCAGGACTCAGAAATCTCCAATGTACACCAGGCACTAAATGTAAGAGAGGGACCAAGACAACCGAGTGGCCAAATTCAACTCTTGCCCCTACTTTTCTACGCAAGTCGCGTATTGACGCGACCTCGTTTAAACCCTCAATCTGATTGACGTGTACAGTTGATGCTGTCAGCATTAATTGTACGCACAGCTTTCGGATATCGAAACTACGAGTTGACTTTTTGGGTTGCATACTGTCCTGTAGGGTTCTCGGTACTTTAAAGATGGAAAACCTTTTGAGATGGTAGCACTGACGATCAATTTTAGCCTTCGCTTCCTTATTTTTCCTCGCTGTTTGTTGGCTACTGAGATGTGCAAGACCTCTGAAAACTGCGATTTTCTTTCGTTTGAGTCTTCGACTTGAAAGGAAGTATACTTTGAAGACTTTTCTTACTCTCGCCTCTTGCAGGTCGAATGATGCAATCCTTTACTTCGTGTGGGAGGGTTTCCTTGTCGTATATCGACGACGAACATGATGTTTGACTTCTGGTGGCCCTTAATTGCTTTTTGGTTCCTAGGTAGCAGGGTAGCATGGTAGCAGTAGTACTTCGCTCTGCGGTGCAGACTGTGTCTTCTTTGGGCAGCAGGTCAACGAGACACGGTTTACGCTATCGGGATCGAATACCGGTTAGACTCGGCACTGTTGAGCAGAAAATGATTTGTAAAAGCTAAAACGAAATTGACCAGGTAATTTAGCAAAAAGGAGGAGGAAGAGAAGATTGCAACTGCAAAAACTGCGATTGTACAGCTGATAGACAATAATAAGAAAACTGTCTATCAGCTGCTTACATTTGTTGGAAGAATAAATCCCGAGTGTGTGCCTACGCCTGAGCTTCTCGATACGGCAAACGATTCATTGTAGCATCAGGTATAGGCAGAATCCAATCTTTTGCATGCAACACGGAGTAGATATATATATATATCAATCAATCCCGTTTCACCAGACAGTCAACAATGTGCCGAACTTTTTGTTGGGATGGATAAGTGAATCAAACGTTATGTGATTGGAACTCTCAGCGTTGCACCTTTATGCGTCTGAGTGCGTGTGAGAGCTTGCTTGGTTTGAGGGTACAGACCTGCGGGTCATGAAATAATCGATCGAGCTAGGCAATACTATGATAAACACCGAAAGCATGGGCGATATAGAGGAAGGCATGGAGGATGAATGTTGCTGCCCCGTGGCTCAGGGCCGCAATTGCTCGTCACCGTTTTGCCCTCTTTTCCTGGATTGACGAGGTCCGGCTGCCAGGGAGAGGCTTGCTTGTTGCTCCGTCAATTGGGGAGTCTGAACTGGTCCAAATTCATAAAGCCGGACACATGTGCTTTTCTATATATGCCCTCGAATAGTCCAAGGATTGAAGATTTTTATTTGTTTCACTGTCTCCGGATAGTGACACGAAGTTTGGGCCGACCTTCGCCGGATGTCAAGTATGTCTTTGCACAGTGGTCTTCACTTACGTCAACCTTTTCTTGACTTCAGTCAGCTCTTCTGTAAAGCCACAACGTTCTCGATGCATGCAGTGTGATCGATGCTAATGACACTGCATGCACGCGTCTGTGTGCGTTGTTATATATTCGGATTATGGAATACCTACAAATTGTTCTGAAGTTTGGGTTACGGTGACTGAATATGTGATTTCATATTTAGACACAAAATATTTTCTGAAGAGAAAATTATCCATAATTTTCCAATTGTGATACAATGCCGAGTCTATAGTGAAGGCGTTATATAACATTAAAATCTTAGTTCTTGTAGTTTAGGAAATTTAATAAAAAATATAGATTAGGTTAGATATATATTTAATTTAACCTAAAATTTGTAACATACCATAAAGTTGTAAATAATGCTATCGCATTAAATCAATCATGTTAAAATATATTCATCATAGATCATATTAAGTAGAAATTAATCATGAATAGGATGTATATAAGATCATATTTGACATATTATTTATTTTGATGATATTTACGTATAGTTTTTCTAGCCTTTTGCTTTCATCTTTACATTAGTTGTTGGTCTAAATTCGTTCTTTAATATTAATTAGAGCACATGTTTTCTTAAAAGTACATCATGATCGGATAATCTATCAGTTACATGAACATATAGATTTTCATACAAAAAATTGAATGTTTTTGAAATCTCAGATATTTTGAATCAAGGGAATGATTTTGATAGGAAATCATGTTCATATTTATTTATTTATTGGTCACAAATATTATCGATAAAAAAAAATCAACTTGATATCAAACTGTTTGGTTTAGATAAAAAATAGTTACAATCATAAATTGGATGATTTGATCTGTAAAGTTTGAGGTTCTTGTGTGTACTTTGATATATTTGAAGTTTAAAATGTTTTTAAAAATTTGTATCTCTTGCTATATGTGAATTATATGATCAAGAATGAAAGTTTTTTAATTGGGTATTTCATGGTTAGACAAAAAATCTCTTTCAACATGTATTTTTATATGTGTAAAGATTGAACTCAGATCTTCTAATAACTCGGGTTAGTATAATTCCAAATAGGATTTAGGTTACACTGCGACTATCTAAGGGATCTCACGAAAATTCTAATTCATACCTTATGGGTTTATCACTACAGGTCTTTACTCTATGGACGTAGTTAAGTGATAAACTCCTTATTTTAGTCTCCGCGTGTGTGATTGTAAGATCTTCACTTTTTTGTGATTTTGGAATACATATGTACTTATGAATATATAATTTTTACAAAGAAAGGTATCACATTACATCTCAATATTAATGTAACAATTTATGTTATTCAAACCTACGTCACAAGAATAAAAGATATAAAATTTCTTCATAGAAAAATACAATTATATGATATATCTTAATACTTTAAAACTATGCATTCTATATTAAAATCAACATCGAATTGCTTTTGATGTTAAGTATCATACTTCTATTGCAGTTAAACCGAAAGACACAAGCACAAACACGAGTAGACGAGAGACATAAAATATAACATAGTTCACCTTTCAGAGGGCTTGAACTATTTCACCGTACAGAGTTTACTAACAACTACAATCACCGTACAGAGCAGAAGCCTTGGGGTATATATACCCAACACCCGCAACTAACCTAGCTATAGATAGCTTAAACTTGAGGTTAATGTTTAACCAGAGTTAAAATCAACAACTTCTAAAGAGAATATATACATGGTGAAGTTTAAATACATCTACTTCTTATTCATGTTTTAGAAAGTTACATTCTGTAGGATTTATCAAAAAAATAGTCATTTTGTAAAATAAAGAAGAATATATGTTATCTAAATTTATTTTGAAAGTAATGTGCTTTGATAGGTAATCATATTGGTGAAAAGGTAAAATAAATACTAAGAAGCAAAACTAATAATCCAACCCAAGTAGTAGCCAAAACATAAAGATGAAGCAAATCATCAACATCCAAAAGGTTTTGAGGTTTTATTTGAACTCTGCATTGATTTCTCACTGTGAGTGATAAAATGTAATTACAAATAATTAAATTTGCTGGTGATGATGGTATAGCTTTGATCTTAAAAACACATGAACCCTATTATACAATAATATTTAAGCTTCCATGAACAAGCTTGAATGAAATTAGAAGCTAGAAGAAAATATCTTTCTTTATTGACAACAAGACTTGAAAATGAATGAATTTGTTAAACAACTTGATGCAAAATTTATGACTATAAAGATTAGAAGTGCAAAAATTAAAAATAAAGATAGATTCTAATGATTCACACATAAATCTTATATAAATTTTTATAAAATTCAGATTTTTTATAAATACATTAGCATTTTTTATTTATATTTCTTTCAAATCATCTGGATTTTTTTACAATTTGTACCGATGGCAATTTATCATAAATTTAAAAAATAAATGTTTTAGATTGATAGAAATCTTGTTTAGGTTAAAGCAAGCCCATAAATCATGAAACAATTGATTTATGAACGCATGAAGTCACAAGAATCAAATCAGATGTATATGATGTCTTTGTACAAAATTAAATTGAATGAAATATCATTTATTCACTATTTTAGTGTTTTATATGACTTACATAGTTATAATAGCTCTAAAAAAGTTCAGAAAATAGAATTATCTTAATGATATTATTTGTTGTATTCTTATCTAGTTATATAATAAAAAATTTAAGAAAAAAAATTGGAATATGAATGTATGAAAGCTATGATTAACTCAAGAAAAACTGTGTTGAACATTTATTTGACATACAAAAATATGCTAAATTCCTCAGTTTATCATTTTTTTCAACAAATATAGTAAAAAACATCTTGATGTCCAAGGTTTATATAAAGTAAATGCAAAGTTTCAAATTTTCATGATTTGCAATACACATGGCAAAATACTTCATTATCAAGATAATGAATGCAAGTCAAATTCAAGATTGAAAAAATTAGAATAAGGTAAATTGGTTGTCATATGTTTAATAAATTTTGATCTTATGTATGTAGCATAAATATACAACTATCAATCATAGAACTAATAATCATACACAATGAATTAATGAGTTTTCTATATATAGGTGAATAATATCTAGGTAAAACAAACGGCAATTGAAACTATGTTAACACTTGAAAATGGATGCATATATTGCAAAAGTGAGTAGTGTGGTCTATTTCAAAAATGTAAAGAAAGCAACTCTGTTGAATGAAATTTTTATGATGATGATATTAACAAATGACATTCACATCTTCATTGCAATTACTGTATTCTACGTTTAACAATAAATTGGACGACGTATTATAAAATAAACACATATCGACATAAATTTCATTCATTTATAAATAGAATAAAATATTTGATCTAGTCAAGATTAATGATAAAATCAATCTTAATAAGTATATCATCAATTTTGATATAATTAATCAAATCAAACCAATATTAAAACTATTTCTTAGATACTGTCAGGTTGCGAGGGTAACATATGGATACAGATAAAGAAGATTAATAATTCTATAATCTCTATATGATACTGAACTCTCGATTTTGGATACAATTTAGTTCTATTTTTTTTTCTTTATATAGAAATGTGTGATTCACCTGACATATATTTCTATGTGCCAGGCCAGTATTTTACTTTCTATAGAATAATCACATACAATTAAACAAGTCCATAGACTTGAAAGGAAAGGGAGATTGTTATGCATTATTTTGGTTATGTTTAGTTAATTTATTTATAGTTAGATAGATTAAGGTAATTAAATAACAGATAAGAACGCCCGTATAGGCTGTGAATTACTCATATCAAGGTTTGGAGAGTATGAATTTGAATGGTGTAAGCTACAAAGGTAAATCTCATTATCACGTGAATAACTAATTTTTTGTATTGATTGATCAAGAATGCTATTCCCTGCGTTTTTTGGTTTGGATATAGAAATATACATGAAATGATTCGCATCAAAACATGAAGAGAAATATCACATTGCCAATGTCACAATAGATGATCATCATAAAAAAACCATAATTTGATCCAATAAATTAATGAAAAGATTGATGATATTACATAACCCAAATCGAAACTTCATCGATGTAGGAACGTTAGCTGGTGTATGTGAGATGCATCTCTGTGCATGTAAAGCTAAGAATCACAAGCATTGATAATTGCTAAGGCAAGAGTACATAGGTACAATAGTACAAAGAATAGCCATATTGCAATGAAAGATACATTTTGCTCAAATTTTCTTAATCTATTATGGTGTATTCTAGCACTCAGGCTACTAGTTGGTAAGAATACAAGAAGGTTGGCAAGATTGTTCACCTTGCAAAAATATCTATGGTTGTATCCCATCTCTAAACATAACACTCCACCTCTACATGTAAAGACGTCTGTTTCGATATCAATATGAAGAACATAAGAACACTAAACAAACAAAAACTAAAAGTGAACTTTTTGTTTTTTTATTGTACTTATGTTCTTCATATTGAAAAGTAGAAATACGAGCAGGTAGGTTGATATACGAAGTAGTAAATTGACAAAGCAAAAGGACATCTCTCATGTCTTTTTACCAAAGTACTTCTGTCAAATCTACTTTCAGCATTCCAGGATGTCACATCTGGAATCCTCCCCAATAGAGGAGGGGCATGGATCATGGGCAGCTATGTCGAGAAGAAGTCGGGCCGCTAGGACGGACGGAGGGCTAGACTTCAGAACAAACGAGGTACTCACAGTTGCGGCCGAGCTCCATGTTTCATCCCTGTACTGTTCGATGGAAATTTCACTTGACCCTGTACGACTTGATGGGTGTACGTACATGGTCGATGATTAAATCATTCGATGATGGGTGGCCCCTTCCTGGTGAAACCTAGTGAATCTCCAACAATTACACACTCAGTGCGGTATATCCAGGTGAAGTTGGGCACAGTTATGGAGCCAAAAGGCTATGGCCCAGAAGGCTGCAGGTAATACTAGTCAATGACGGGCGTGCCACATGAGCAGCAAGCACGAAGATGCAAACCCATGAGGTATGCGACGACACTGAGATTTGATATTAGCCGTATGGAGTTTCGGTTGACAAAGTTGGAGTGAGTTGACCGAGCAACGGATGGGATTTCGTATATAATGGCAGGCACGAGTGCTTCTTAGTTACCAGTCTGTGTAATAACCCAAAAAAACGAGCTGAGTGTGCTCCCCACGGTGTACACTTCCAAGGGACCTGGATCTGGAGATTGTTAGCTCTGAAGCAGAAGTGTAAAGACTTGGACGATTAGAAATGGACGTTGCACTCACAGCTCGCAGCTGGCTCGGGCAATACTATGTAGAGATCATTGCAATCGGGGCGGCATTGGTGGCTGTGCTGCTTTCCAGGAGCTTCCGCCGTGGATACAAACTGCCACCAGGGCCTCCTAAGTGGCCTGTGGTCGGACACTTGCTGTCTCTTTCGAAAACAGAACCAGCGCATCTGAGTTTCACCAAATTTGCCGAGCAGTATGGACCGATCATTCTCTTGCAGTTGGGAGGTTTCCGAATGGCGATCGTTTCATCTGCTGAACTGGAGAAGGAGATTCTCGAGACCCACGATCACTTGTTTGCCTCTCGCAGCAGCAACATATTCTCAGACGTGGTTCTGTATGGCGAAGATATGATTTTTGCACCTTTGGGTGACCGCTTTCGAAAGCTCAGAAAAATCTGCGTCGTGGAACTCCTGAATGCGAAACGACTGTCTCAGTTCGAGGTAACGAGAAGGGTTCCTTCTCTTCTTTAGTGATAGCCACTCACAGCATGGTGTTCTGCATGGTCTTAGATTCCTCGTCAAGCATCAACTGCATAGATTCCATAGAATTTTCTCGCCGCTGCTTTTGTTCCCGATCATGCTCAGCCTCGCAAGCTCGATCTCCCCATCTTCGGGGCAATCAAAGCCTGGAGAAGGATATTCGTCATCTGCCAACAGTCAACACAGCTTTCTGCCAGTCAGAGACATGATTATGTTTGAATATCATTCGAGTTTGCTATCACACAAATCTCCGTAGGACATGTCGATCCCACCGTCACCGTCCTTCAGAGATAAAGACTTGCTAGTCGATCCATTTGACCCAAGCTTTGTGTTTGGTGAAGATTACCTTTCAGAAGGGGCCCCCAATCGTCATGGCAATTGCAGATTATGTTTCCACGTTACTCACTTACATCTGGCCTTGTTGGAGTTTGCAGTAGACTTGATGACGATATGTGTGCATCTGGTGTTCAGGATTCGAGGAAGGACGAAGTGCTCAAGGCTGTGACACGGACCTTAGAAGATGGGCGAGGAGGGACTCCCGTGAGGTTCGATCTGAAACTGTCAGAGATGTCGTTCAACATCATGACCCGAATGATGTTCACAAAAGTGTATTACGGTCAAAAGATGTACAAAAGTGATAAGGAAGGGCAGGAGTCCAACGATTTCCACAGATTGATGGCAACGGTGACCAGTGTGTCGACCTTCGGAATCGGAGATTGTTTCCCCTTTCTACGCAGATTCGATTTTGACGGCTACGAGAAACAGATGAGGGGTCTCAGGTTCCAGTTCGACTCATTTCTCGACAACGTTATCGCCGAGCACCGAGGGCAGAGTGCTGACACCAGGAAGGAGAGGATGGACTTCGTTGATGTTCTCCTCCAGCTTCAGAGCGACAAGAACAACGAAGCGCACGGAGTTTCGGATGAAGTAGTGAAGGCTCTTCTTATTGTAAGTTTTCGCAGGACTCACCATATGCACGACTTATCTATGAAGACCTTGAACCAAAAGACTTCTGAATCTGTATTGCAGGATTCTAACTTGCTTGACTTGCGCTGGTGCTCTTGGTCCGATTGTAAGTTGTTCCCCTGACTGCGTATGGTTGTGATCTGATCTGCCACTGCAAGCTCACACACCTTCGTTTTATTTTGCCATTGCAGGATATGCTCATCGGGGGAACAGACACTGCAACCAACACTATTCTTTGGGCGATAGCTATGTTCATGAGACATCCAGACGTGCTGAAGAAACTGCAAGACGAACTGGAGGCCGTGGTAGGAATGGGAAGAGTGGTGGAAGAAGCAGATCTCGAGAGCCTGCCGTACTTCAAGGCCTTCTGCTACGAATGCTTGAGAATGCACCCCGGAGCACCCGTCACTGTTCCGCATACTGCTGTGAAGGACACTCAACTAGGTGGTTATGATATCCCCCAGGACACCAGAGTGATTGTGAATATTTATGCCATTAACAGAGATCCAAAATTGTGGCCACAGCCCCTCGAGTTCAACCCAGATAGATTTATCAACAGCCCTCTTGATCACAAGGGTAAGCACTTTCAGTTTCGGCCATTTGGAACCGGCAGAAGGATGTGTCCAGGTATGAATTTGGCGATGATACTCTTTCAACTCACATTGGCTCAGCTCCTCCAGACATGTAACTTCTCGCTTCCCAATGGTATGAAACCCGAAGATGTGAATCTGGAAGAGAAGTTCTCTGCAACAACCCAAATGGCTCATCCTCTTGAAGTCATCGTTACTCCTCGAGTTGATATTTCACATGTACTTAAAGCCTGATACTTCACATGTAGCTAGTTTCGAAAATGATGTTCCAAACGGGCAGAGACCTCGCCTACTCTGTACATATGTTGTCATTCACCGGCGTGAATAATTTTTAGCAAGTCAATACAATATTTTCAACAAGAGCAATACTGTCATTAGGACCCGAGCAGCTTTGCTACTCATGGTCTGAATACAGATTTCCTGTCCCTGAGACCGAAGGTAGATTAGAGATCATATGATCTATGGGATCAAGATAGCCAATGACCACTGAGGATAATGTAGCGTGGAAAGAACAGGAAACTGGATGGTGTTGATTCACACCTTGGCTTAGCCATAAAGGTCATTTCTGCGACCTCATCACAGATCAGAGTCAAGCATTATTTTGTACGTTGGTGGCATTTCGACCTTACCTCGGCAACCTTAATAATATTTCTTTGGGTTTAGACCAATATCTCCGAGTCAAGCATTGTTAATTTATCTCAGTGGCAATTGGACCTTACCTCGGCATCCGTATTAAGATTTCCCTGGTTTGGAGCCAATGTCTCCTTGGTTGCCGGTGAGTGCGATGACACTCGCTCTCTAGTTGCTCTATGTGCAGTGTCTCCCATTCAAGTATTTGGACCACATGCCCAGTTCCTTGCGAGGAGTAGCTGCATTCGGCATCTTCGAACGTTCAGACGACAGCTGCGGAACATGAGCGTCCGCTCAAGTTGAGGACAAACGTGAATTTTGGATCTCGTCATAATTAGCTGCAGTTATGACCGACACGAGCCGAGCCGGCTATTTTTGGCTATATTAAGTTTCCAAGCGATAAGAGAACAATACAGTGGCTAACTTACCCAGATTAGATAGGTCCATCGGTAGTGCTCGACAAAGCTTTACGAACTTTGTGTCTGGGCACCTGTCATCTTTCTGCTATCTGCTTTTAGCTTTTCTTGGCCTGTTCTGAGCTTTTGCTCCATTACCATCATCATAGGTTCCCATCGCTCGATAGCTATTCCCATCATCTTAAATGCAGACCAGAAAAACGGGGAAAAAACCTGTGTCAACCATGTCCACACATGTAACACGTTACATGCTGGAGTTTGTAGGCGATTTGACTTAGATGATTAGGATTACATATATCACGTCACAAAGTTGAGCTTGTAGTACTTTGGTTTAGACTTATGGTATATACATGTATCACGTCTCATGATGGAGTCTGCAGGCAGTCTGATTTGAATACTTGGGATACAGTACAATGTAATATGTCTATCACAACAAGACTATTATTACCTCACCTTTAGTTGAAATAGTTGTAATCACGGGCTCTTCTCATCTCTTTATAGCGATACTTTGCTTTGTCAGAAGCTTCTTTACCTTCTGCAATTTGCTTGAACGCTCAACATTGTGCCAACACGAACCTCCAAATGCCGTGAAGAATTTGTCCCACGAACACAATGCGACCTCTGACGGCAAGGATCAGAAGGCCGGACATTTCAGGACTGCAGCCTGTACTTCTCCTCGCATGTACAGTAAGAGCAAACTATGTGTCAGAGGCTTCCACCAGATACACTCGGCAGCAAAAATTGCACGTATCGAAGGGTAGAGTAATGGAAATAACTAACGTCTTCCGCCGGTAAGTGGGAAGCTGCTGCGACCGAGCTGCTGACGCAAGCCACCGCGTCCGCAACGCCGTAGAGATAAGACTGCAGGAGAAGCGACGACCTCGTCAAAGGAGAACCATGTAGCTCTCTACAGTCCACCACGATAGCGGACGATGACGATGATGCCCCATCCGCTTTGTACGAGCGGATGCATGCGAAATATCTCCACTCGTTCTTCCGAGCTGTAGGGATGGGCACGGCTCGGCTACGGCTAGCCGGCTAATATTCTTTGTTAGCCGGCTAGCCGATTATACAGGCGGCTAGCCGATAAATATTGCCACCGCTATCCGAGGCCTAAAACGAACCGTATACTCGGAACGAATTTACGTTTTCGGCCAACTATTTCCTCAACCAACCATTTCCATGCCAACTATTTTCTGCCGAAATTATCCAAAAAACATCTAATTCGGCCGAATATTTCGGTTGATTGAATTTTCGCGTGAAAGCCGATTAGCCGAAAGTTAGTTAGCCGGCTACGTGGCAATCCCCGGCGAGCTGGTAGGTGGCTCAGACACACGGGCGCCATTTATTAATCTGGATTTGGCTCCATTAATGTTGACAAAAGGTCCACGCCAATGCGACTTCTGTCGTATGGGCGATGCCTCGTCGCCGGAACCGGCCGGCCCTCGCGTCCTTCGATTGCTATTTCGCCACGTTCCATGTGATCATGTCTCTCATTTCACTTCGGTGCAGTCAAAGCTGAATGAATGAATCACTGATTCCTGAAATTCATAATTCAGAATTAGTAACAAGCAGTGGATACTGATTGTTGAGCTATGATTCAAGACGAAATCATATTCCAGCCTACTTCCTTGGCCGCAGGAGGTCTTCGTCATCAGGATTTTTTTCTTCATCATGGAGAAACTGGAAGTTTTAGTACTTAAGGGTTTGACACAAATCTTACGCACTTACAGTATTTCCGTGCGTTTCTGAGGATATGGTGGGTTGGATTCGGTTCACTGAACAATTGTCGGCACCTTTCGTTCTGTCGGAATGTTGTTCTAATTGTCGGTACCTTTTGTTCTGTCAAAAGGATTGAAGACTTACGTGAAGCACGACGTTAATTCGTACGACGACGACGCACGACGAATCAAATCGTTAAACAACACCGATTTTGATTTGAATAACCAGAAATCGAGCTGTCGTCAACACTGATAAGAGTAGCATGGGAGAAATGTTGCCCCTGTAGCCTGATTTGAGGTCAAGACGACGTATGTACTTCATTATCACCCAGCTTCCAGCGTTGAAATTGTCAAGAGAAAGAAGATCATGGCAATGAGCCCCGTCGCTGGAAAGGGGATAAGCGTCCGGAGAGTCCTTGAAGTAGAACTCACGATGCGAAGAAGTAATCATACACACAGCCTCGCTTGAGACTTTTTCCCGTTTCAATCTCGTGCTCTGCATCTGCAAATTAGAATAGACTCAACAAAATGTCAGCAGTCGCTTTGTCTCACAATGCTATTCGTGGAAGAGAAATTCGATTGGACATCGTGGTGTCTCACAATGCTATTCGAGGTTTTAGACAGTCAAAGCAGAGAAATTGCTAGAATTCAAGTCCATCGAGAACTTCTCTATTCAGGTCTCAACTATGAAAAGCATGCGAGGGTTCCAATTTTTCCAAGATGCGCTTCAGGAAGCTGCAGACGAAGCACAATTCACACGATACACATATTCATGTTCCAGATGGTTGTATGCCGAACGTACCTACAGAAAAGCCCCTTTCTCTGATTTTAGATCCAACGCATAAGAAACACATGTTCAACAAATTTGTCAATGACTTCGTCAACTTCGTTCTTGCTGTAATTCAAGTGAACCATTGGTTCGCGTAAAAGCGTTGCATCTTTCTCACTCCCGCTTTAGTTTCCAACCTAACTCCACATCCCCAGAAGAAAAGGTCCACTTAGCGGCCATGCATGATCAAAAGGAGGAGAATATTTCTGTGTTCTTAAGAACGCGAGTGCCACCGCTGGAACCTTCTTCATATGCTTTACGTCCTACGTCAACCTTGACATCAGGGGCAATAGCAGTATTAAATGAGAAATTGGAAAGCAGCAACAGAGGATACTCAAAGAGCACTTCAATTTCTTATAAGCGAATGTGTTGACATGCATCCCAGTGCGAGCCATGTCATCATGGCCCATTGCACTTTCCAGTCAACCCAGGAACTCATGCAGAGCTGAAATCTACGAAGAACTTGACTCAGACTGGGTCTTCACAGAGAGACGGGCATATGTGCATGAAACTCCAACTTTATTGCACAATCTGGTATGTCAATATAATAAGCTTGATATCCAGATTCTTGTAGGGCATTTTTGCGCCCCCTGTGCAGTAGGCTTCTTCTTACTATGATCTGGTGAGTATGGGAGACGAATGGATAATCACCTCCCTATAAACAGGATAACAATCACAGTGACTGCAGATTCCACAAATGTTAGTTCTCTTCCGGCTTATGTTGTTAGATTCATATTATTCTTCGATCTTGGCCGCTTTTTGCGCTTCGAAGTAGATTAGGTGAACTGGAAAATGTGCCGGCTGTGACTAAAGAGATTTGAGGCAGCACAGAGCTATCTAAACTCTTATTTTTATTATGACTTGTTCACGCAGCCAATTTGTGCAATGAAATTAACCTTTTCAGCTTTAACTATCAGTAACGAAATCAAGAAATAGGTTCTTCTGGCTGACCAATTGTGAGACATCGACAGGAAAACCTTCATACATCCGAACAGCGTTTTCTTTCCGCCACATACAACCTGTTCAATATATTCAAAGAGAGTGTTTGTACTCTGTTGCGCGGAATGCTCTAATTTCATTGGTAACCTGGGATATAGGAGTGTAATATCGGGGAACGTAAACTCCCTTGTCCCTCATGAACACAATATCTTCCTTACTAGCATCGTGGATCAGATTTTGTCAGCTCAAGGTCCAAAGGGCGGAACTAGACAATCTCTACAATCTCTGTATTTGTGACGATTCAAAGTAAAGTAGTAATGATAGAATCTTTATATTAACATCAAAGACTTAGTTCACAAGTCCTTAAATATATAAGACGCATCGTGCACATACTGGTTGGAAGATACTCGTAAATTTCAGGTTGCAACCTATATAGGTTGCCACTCGAGTGGAAATTTGGCTTTAATATAAGAATGTTGACCATCACTCTTTTCATTGGAAAACAGTCCTTTTTCGATCTTTTTTCTCACATGTGATCAATCTGAAAAACTTCCACATTTGAGTATTAAGTTGAACTGAGATCTGAATAATGTCATGACGAGGTCTTCTCGTGTTCTTAAAAAGATCACGTGTGTCGAATTTCTATTATTATAGGAGACTCACAATCATTTCCTCATCTCGATAGTGAGTAGCCGAACCACGTCAAGTGGAAACCTCGTGTAGTCAACATTTGTTGGCAAGTTGATTAATTTATGATGTATGTTAAATATATTAGTCATGTACCCTTCGAGTGCCCTATCTTTGGGTACAAGAACGGGAAAAAAACAGAGGGATGGGACGACCCATAATCCAAACAAGGAAGAAACTAACAGGAAACCATGGGCTAGCCTAGCTAGCCTCGATGGGCTAGTTCCAATAGAGCCCGTACTAGCTACCTTAAATAGCTTCAACCTTGACATGATTCACATGAAGAAATACTTTGACTTGGTGTGCCTAAACTGAGATCCAAAACCGAACAATAAGTACAAATATCTGTTTCAACCGTTCAATTAAAAATTCCTCTCTTGATAGTCACGTTCTGGCTCCCTACGACCAATGCTTTCGGTTTGTTTTCTAGTTGTGATTGCAGTGATGCCTCACCACAAGTGCAGGTGATTCTCGGCCTCGTTACGATTGTACGGCTTCTGTAGATAAGCTACTTCCATCTGCCGACAGTCGTTTAGTATTCTTGATTATCTGGTTCCTTTTAATGGTTTCTCCGAATCTCCTTGCCATGCCGTCATTGAATAAGGTCCAAACACTTGTGCAGTTATAGTATATAACTGAATTTAATAGACGAAAGCACTATGTCCGTGGGAGTAACAAAAGTGATGTGAAATGCAAGGAAAGCTGAAGCCTAATCTTAGTATATGATTTCCGAAAAGATCAGCAACATGGAAAGTTAGAGGGACCAGATCAAACAATGTCTTGATCAAAAGATGTGAAGCACGAAAATATAAACTACTGGAGACGGAGAGAAGGAAGAGTAAATGGAAAACCAGACCCAAGAAATGTATGTACTTGAATTCCTATTCCGAAAAAGTCGTGCCTGCTTTGTTTACTTGTCGACACTGGAAGATTTTCCTGATAGACAATAATCTACGCTGATTCCGATGGACTATTGGACTGTCCATTCTTAGATCTCTTACTCGATTCCGTGGTCCTCCATAAAAACTTAGAGTACGAGTCCTTCGAGGACGATAGTACAATCAGTTGACATATGTTCTTGCACGAGCTGAGCTGAGTAGGTGTCACTCTGTCACGTGTAACAATCCAACGATGGTATAACGTAAGGCAAGATAACATCATACTATCGTAGCCACCTACAGTGGTCGATATAATTCCGTAGGTAGATACTGCAAAACTATGCATTCTCTATTTTATATTCCATTATTATTTGTATTGTTCACGAAGTGTCAGGGAAAAGATGTGCAGATCCATCAAGCTTTCTTGAATCAAAAGGATATGCTACTCTCTTAATTTGCTCGCTTCAACTTGTGGGGATGGGTCAAATTTTAGCGACTAGGTCAGCATTCAACGACGGAGATCTTCGAATGTGTAGTCATTAGTGTTTCAAAATTTTAGATAGAGAGAGTTTTATCATGAACACATGGCGACCTGCAAAAAAGGTATTTTCTCTTGTAGCCTCTAAAATTTTTATGATGAGTCGTTCTTCAGCAAAATCCTGGCTCAGTTACTGCGATCTCATGCTCCTCCCGTTTTCTTAATAACAGCTGTCTACTTTCGTATTTGTTAGTATCATCTTTGAATAGAGTTATATGAAAAAAAAACTAGTTTTTGAGTTCTCATTATGTATTATGTATAAAAGGTCAACAAGTGAAGTATGATAGATATCTAATGTAGGGGCTCTTCCCATTTTTTTCTATTCATTTGTCCCCTTTGTAAACATATAATGTCTCATTCATCATCAATAAACCTCTATATACCATCGAGAGTGCAAACATATAAATATTGTTTTGGCAAGTATTTTTCTGATAGGATAAATAATCCAGAAATAAGATTTTAATTTCTTTGAATGAAGGTCATTCTAATTTAGGCTTCATCTTCTGTGTGTATGAATGTAACATTTAATCGAAGAAAATCATCTTGTAACAGGAACAAGTTAAATTTTTTAGACAAGAACATACTGTCATTTGATGCAAAATTCAATTAACGCTTTTTCTCATATTTTCAAATGCTTGAAATATAATTTTAAAGTGTGTAAAAACGTAAAGAAAAACCTGGTTGAATTGCATATTTGAAATTTATAATATTGCATCTTATAAGAAATTCATTTTATAAACATTTTATAAGATTATTTAAGAATTTTTCTCGTGTAAAATTTTAAATCGTTTGTATTGCAATACTGAATAATAAAATTTTCATATAAAGAACATAATCTATGGTACAAGCTATCATTGATGAATTCAAGATCATTGAAGACAGTGTATCAAATTAGAATATAGTTTTTATTTATTTGTTTGTTTTCTCAAGATTTAACTCACGGATTGAGTTAACTATGATTAGATTGCATATATATTGTATTAGATTGTTTGTATATATTTTTGCAATTAGAGTTTCTGCTAGACCTGGTTAGGGTCTCTACTATATGAGGGGTTGGTCTAAGCTCATTTCTAAACTTCTTGCTCATTTGTACAAAGCATATAAAGTGAATAAGAGCTTGTATTCACGCTAGCTACAAAGATAAAGTAAAGCTTTTTGGTTTTTCGTTCTACTAGTACATAGTGATTAAAATTACAAGTTTCTTCCTGACAAGTGATATCAAAGCAAACCTTGAAGTCATTGAGTAATTGTCAAAAGTTTTTTTTGTAAAATGTAGATGATTATGTGACAAGAAATTTGCATTTTGGCAATTCGGTTTGGAGCATAATGGAATGTGTTTTCAGTTGATTCACTATAGCACTTGCAATTCTATCATTTTGAGACAAAAGAACTAAAAAATGGATTTGTGAGTAAACATTCTGAGCATTTGGGATTATTTTGATGTAGGTTGCCATGAAAGCTTGTTCATGCTTTTAGATTAGCCAATTTTAAAATTTTTGTGACATCTTGATCATTTGGCATGAAGATGTGAGATGCATTGTGTTGGAAAGAGCTCAAAGATATATTTCATTTGGAATTGATTAAACTCCAAGTCCAATAATTGCAAAGTAATTACAAATGATCAATTTTTTATAGAGATCAATAGAAATGATATGATGGTTGTGACAATCAAATAGCAAAATTTATTGTGAAATCTCAAAATTATAAAATGAAATGAATTTCATTTCAAAAAAGAACAAAGAAAGATTCAATTTGGTATTAAAATTGTTGATATTTGTAAAATTGGTAAGAACTTATAGAATAAATTGCATCTTGGGAGAAGTTTGAAATGCTTGATGGCCACAATTGAACAATTTCTAGGGTTCACATCCTTGAAAAACATGTTTAAACGTCAAGTAACCTATATTAGACTTTGTAAGATGTGTAAAATGACTTGTTGGTTAAAAAAGTCTTCTCGAGATGTCAAAAGAATATAAAAGAGCTTTTAAAACTTTTAAAACGTGAAAACAGTTATCAACAACCAACGACGCGCAACATGAAAGTTACTATCAACAACCGACAACATCCAACGATCAACGAGGAGCGTAAAATACGCATGACATTTGTTTAGATTGGTTTATACAAATTTGACATTCTAAAATTTGATGGACGAAGTGATTATATCTTGTGTGAAAAACAAATCAAAGATGCATTAAACTCATTTGGATTGAAAAAGGTATTGAATTTTAATCTAACACTAGGGTTTAAAGAAAAACTCACCCGAAGATGAAAACAAAATTTTGAATATGGGAGATATTAACAATAGTACTTCTTTTCGTTATATAACTTTTACAAAAAAGTACAAGTAATTAAGATCTCATCCTGCACTATCCATTTCACTCCTAGTAGATGGATGATGTGGCGGAAAATCCTAACAAGCACACGGATTGGTGACGTGACGCTTTCAACTAACAAACTCAATCCTTACGTAACAAGCGCACGGATCGCTGACATGGCAGCTATGACCTATGCACACTAAAATAACTATAATCTTATCTTGAGTAACATCTACTTTTGTTTAAATTCACTAAAGATGGGTATATCTAAGCTCAAAAAAATCAATAAAAAAGATTGGAAGAAACTTCAAGAGCAAGCGGTGACCACGGTAATCATGTACCTTCAACAATTTGTGCTAAAGCAGCTAGAAGAGCATGAAACTTGTGAAGATTTCTTTAGAGAGCTTTTTAAGCAATATCATTACAAAGAGCTTTCAAGTTATTTATTTGCTTCTTTGAAATTAATGAACTTGAAGATGAAGAACTCAAATATCAAAATTTAAGATCATATTAATGAGTTTAATAATATTGTAGAAGCGTTGAGTGATGAGCATGAAACTCTTCATTTATTGAATTCACATACATCATACTCTGACTCACTTACACAAGTAGTAATTCATTGTGATAAGAATGCTATGACCTAAATTGAAATGATTAGTTTTTTATTTACTAATTATTTGCAAAGCAAGTTGATGGCACCTGCATTACCAACTAGTTCTTTATATACAGCAATGTTTGTGATTTGTGGACGTTCATAAGATAGAAAAAACAAAGGTGGTGACAAGAAAGATATATTCAAATCTAAATACATGTCTTAAGATAAAAAGACCATTACATGTCTAGATTGTGGCAAAGAATACCACATAAAGTAAGATTGCAAATCTAATTCAAAGAATTGTTTATCAACAAATGTGATTTATTTTAATCTAAATGAAAATTTGCTTATGAATGATTTTTCTCTATGATGATATGATTGTGACTTTAACACATCATCAAGTCTATTTGATGATTATTAGATTTTTTAAATTGCATTTTTTATCACATCTGTTGGATTCAAGAGTTCTTTGGTTTTTTTTCTATCTCAAACGGATGAATTTTCATGGGTAATGATCAACCTTGTCAAATTGAAGAGATTTGTAAAAGTTCTTATATTTGAAGTAGTCATGTTATTTTGACTGATGTTAGGTTTATACCTAATATGAAGAACTATATCTCATTTGAAATGTTGGGACAATAGTACTTGCTTGAAGTGCTAATGTAGGCTAACTTCAAGTAAAAAAAGGTGGAATGAATATTATCAGACATCACAAGCATCACAACATAAAAATTTGTATGTGCTTAAAGTGTAAGATTAATCCGCGTCTTGTGAATTATAGTTAGTTTAACCGTAAATAGGCTTGGTCTCTAGTTATCATTTGAAATACTTAACCCTAGGATGAGTTTCAATTTAGTCTCACATGTACACTTGCTGGAAGAGATAATGGATAGCTGAGCTATGTAGGCCTAATGTAACATTTTTGCTTTAGTGAAGCTTTTATCTCGGCCGTGCACGGAGCTACATATGAAGATGAACCACGTACATTGGTGTGTGATTCTTGTGATTTTTGTATAATTGGTATTAGAACTAATTCAATGCACGGAGATTTTTGATTTCCATAATTTTCTTGGAGACCAGAAAGCGTTGTCAAAATGTCTACTCTCAATCGAGAGTGAAATATTGGCTAATTTTCTTTAAAAAGGAAGCCAGAGTCAACGATCGCATTTTAATGAAACAACATAATTGTTTCATTGAATGATTGCAAAGACTTTTGAAACTGAAGTAGGAGAGATTTATTCCACTAAACTGGTAAAGTGACACCTTTAATCTCTTAAATTCTAAATTTTTTCATCACTCCATTTTCAGTTTTTGCAGTGTACGTGCCCCTACTAGGTCTTCACACTTTTTTCAGCATGCAGTCAATGCATGAGTTAGTCAATTATAACGTCCACATGAATAAATTAGCTTGATAGAAAAATAACTTCTCATTTGTGAATATGTGGGAACAAGTTACTTTTCAGTGAAACACGTGCACACAACACAAAGATCAATTTACAAGTATATCGATGATGTGGATAGCCGATTGCATGACTACGTAACGTAAGTAGTTTCTAATCTGATTGTCTTTTTCATCTGCCTGAATTTATCTTAGATTATATAAATGCATCAAGTGCAACCTAGTATAATCTCCAAGAACATACATTCTACCGTCAGAATGTATTTCAACAACTCAATTATAATGCCAGTTAATTTATATCACTCACATATCTTGCAAAGGAGTTAATAAAATTTCATTGAAAATGAAATAAAACTTAAATATCATACTGGAAGATAATTGGTAGAGGTTGAAAATAATATTGAAACGATTAAACATGAATAGATTACTGTAAATTCTTCTATTACTAATCTTCAACATGTCAAGAAGAAGCGTGTATACGAGTAGAATGGATGATCACTTTATTTCATCCTTATAGCCAATGTGACTACAAGGTATGTGTCTCAAAGTGCTCTTGTACAAACGAGCAAGAAGTTTCAAAATGGGCTTAGACCAGACTTCATTAAAAGTGGCATTTGTCACTTTTACCACCTATTAATTTATTGTGGTACCCAACATTTCTGAAAAGTGAAATTTGTATTGAAACACTTGTGTGACAGTCTTTAAATCATAAGAGATTGAGCTTATTTCAAAAATATGTGAGGCAGGGTTGTTACTCCGTTAACGCTAACTTAGTTTGGCCTTGATCTTATGTTCACTTGCGATATCTAACAAGAATTTAGAAGAGTCCGCATGATTATCACAGTGAGTATATTCAAAGCACAGAGCGATAGTATGTGAGAAGAAATGAATTCAAGGTTCCTAATCCTAACGATAAAGATATTCAAATTCAACTTAATAGTGACAACTTCCAAAATGCACGAGAAGTAAATTGTATTTCTCCTCAAAATCTGAGTACAAGATGAATGACATCACCTGTGTCAATCCTAAGATGGGAGAGAAACTTGGTTTCATAACCAAAATAATCTGGCATTAGAGTTTTACAAAACCTTTGCAATATATGTAGTAATTTTTTTTTCCAAAAATTACATTGAGAAGGTGATCATGATTTACTTCAAATTTTGTCCACAATTTGCTCAAAAACAAAGATCTAGGGATTCTCTTTCCAATCACTTACAACATAATGATGGCAATTCCGTCTAATGCTTGCTTGGTTGGAATAATTACATTCTTCCGTTGTGAAAACACCGGCATTGCTCAATTCAACTCCTCAGTTACAAACTGCTTGCAAATTTTCAAAGATTTATGCCTTAAAACCTCAAATGCAACCAAAAAATCAATGTATGAGAAGGTTTAATCGTGACATAGGTCCAACTTTATTTGTGACAAAGATGACATTTAATGATGCTAAGTTGTCTTTCACACTTGGAATGTTAAGATTATGAATACATTAGTATAGATTGTTGTAGTTAGATATTCTATTAGACCTAGTTAGAATTTTTACTGTATAAGGGGCTGGTCTAAGCCAGGTCTCATTAAAAGTGGCAATGTTAAGTTGTGTTATGTAAATTATCTACTTCAATGCTCCATAAAGATTTATAGTTTCAATATATATTTGATCTAATAGAAGATCAAACATTGCTACAAGTGCACAAATCAACCAAATTGTAGAAAACTTAGCTATTAAAGAAAGCACCTCATTGTAGTTCACACGTTTTTTTTTGTATACCCCTTGGCTACTAGCCTTGCTTTATGAAGTTTCATATTTTTCTCTTTGATATCATCTTTCAGCTTGTACGCCCACCTGCAGTCGACAATAGGTTGATCTTTAAGGCATTCTACTAGCTATAAAGTCTCATTATCTTCAAGTGATTGCATCTATTCCCCAAAGAAACATTCCACTCAGACTTGGCTTCAAAATTTTGAGTTTTATTATCCAAAAAATGTTTGTATTTCTTCCAAGATCAAAACATCACGATCTCCTGCTCTCCAATAACATCCTTATTTTCAAGCAAAGAAGAATTGGTCTACTAGGTCTATTTGAAAATCTTCTAGTAATTTTCACAACTTGATCTTGATTATCTTATAATATAATCAAAAACTTACCAATGATTGATAGCTCATCAACTTCTTGTTGCTTAGAATCAACTCCTCTTGATATGAATTTCTCCTTGTGCCATGTCACTAAAAATATAATGAAAAATTTCTACCTCAACAAGAAGGAAAGATTCATCCATGTTAGTTGTAGAAATTTGACTATTATCTCCTCTATCAATGTTTTTTGCTCATTGAAGAAAACACATTTACGAACAATAACCTTACAAGTTACTTGATTTTATAACCTTTCACATCCGTAATATATAAAAAAGCAAACTTTCTTAGATTTAGATTCTAGCTTGGATCTCTTTTACTTTAATGCGAGAGAATTTGCATTTAATCAAAACTCTTAATCTACTTTAATGACCCATACGTTTCTGGCTAAATTCCAAGGGTGTTAAGAAATCAATTGCACTTGAAGGAGAAATGTTCATCAAATAAATTGCAATATTGAGGTCTTCAATCAAAAAATTGTCTGCTACACCGAATAGACTCAACATACGTGGCACTATTTCTTACACTGGACTATTAAAATGCTCAGCTATGGCATTCTACTCTAAAGTATAAATTGTGGTGAGATGCCAAATAATTTTATACTCTTGACAATACCTTCCAAACTCAAAGTGTATTCATTTACATTATTAGATTTTAGATGTCTTATTTTTACATTTAGAAATTTCACTTTCTTCTCACTCTTAATCTCCACTTCAACTCTTACATGTTGCAAAGATGTCAATTTTTTTAATAAGAAAATAGACCCATGTAGACCTTGAGTAAACATCTATAAAAGATACATAGGATCATATGTCAAAATGTATGGCGAATGGAGACAGTACCCACACATCACTATGTATATATCTTTACAAAATTCTTAGAAATTATGAATTTTAACACCAACATCAAACACCTTTTTCTTGTGTTTAATCATGATACAATGCTTAGAAAAATCAAGATTAATGTTTCATATGTTGGAAAGTACTTGTTTTTCAAATAGCACAACCACATACTTTTCGTTCATGTGTCATGAACATGAATTACACACGTTAGTCATCTCTCTCCGCAATATAATTTCATGCATCTCTCCAACAATGATAGTGACTTCATGTATAAGAATCACGAGAATCACAAACAACAATCATACACCGATGTACGTGATTCATCTTCACATAAGTCTACGTCCATGGTCGACATAAAAGCTGCATCAAAGCAAGAATGTTACATAAGAACTCCATAGTTCACTTCTTCATTAACTCTTCCCGCTGATGTATATGTGAGATTAAATTGAAACATGCTCATCATAAGATTAAGTATCTCAAACACTAAATAAAGGCTAAGTTTAACTACGGTTAGACTAACTACATTTAACAAGACGCGGATCAACCTTACAAACTCCCCCTTAATCCAAGTCTTAGAGGAGGTAGTTTCTATAAACCATATATAGTTTCAATGAGAAAAACTAGAAAGTTAAACTAAACCATAGTTTTTTCTCTATGATTAAAATTTAACTAGAACTAAGCTGTACCTGACAACATATCATAGAGAAACTACATACATAGAAATTATCATGTAATCTAACTCAATATTGCAAAATCTTCAAAGTTGCATGATGTCTTGAAAACTTTGGTATCACTTTGGTGAAGCCATAAGCCGAGTTAAACTCTACATCAATCTTAATGAGCTTAAGCACATATTCATACACATTCTTGCATTCTAAAGTGGTACTTGATGTCAATATGCTTCATCCTACTACCATGACCTGATTGTCAACAAGGTGAAACGCATTTTGACTATCACAATGAAAATTGACATCATGTTGTGGCACATCCATCTCAATGATAAGCTTGTTCAACTAGATCGCTTCCTTTGTTGCCTATGCTGCTGCAACATATTTAGCTTATGTGGATGACAAAAGATGCACTTTTGAAGAATGTTATCTCCAACTAATGCAACAACTGTAAGAGTGAAAACGTATCCAGTCATTGAGTTTTTTTTTGCCCAAGTCTCCTCCTTGATCAACATCCATATATCCTAAAAGAGACTTGGCATTCATTGCTTTGGCATCAAACAATCAGCCATGCCGTATGAATACCTTAAGATATCTAAATATCTATTTCACTGCTTTCCAATGCACCTTGGATTTGACATGTACCTGCTCACCTTACCTACAGAAAATACTATATACAGTCATGTGCATACAATGAAATACATGAAACTATCAATTACACTCTTATAAAGGATAGAAGACATCAAGTCTTTGTAGACCCCATTTGTGGGACATTGCGCCTCTGAAAGTAAAAATTGAGCCTCCAATGAAGTATTCACAAGTTTAACTTTCCCCATGTTAAACTTGGCAAACACCTTTTCTACATATTTTTGTTGAGATAACCAAAGCTTTCTTGCCTTATGATGTCTAAATAGTTTCATGCCAAAAATTTTCTGATCTAAAACCTATATACTTCATGCTAAAAGTCAACTCAGCATGAGATCAACTCAGCCTCCAACTTATCAACATCGAATCTTTTAAAAGTTGCAATAAGCATGTTATCAACATACAAGACAAGAATAATAAGTCTAAAAGTTGCACAGTAACCTTCTTCAAATCACAAGGATCATATACACTCCGTAGGAATCCTTATGAATGCATGAAGTTGTTGAAGCATTTATTTCACTTTCTAAAACATTGCTTTAAACCTCACAACAATTTAGGCAATCTGCATATCATGACTCCCTTTTTTTTTCATGAGAAAAACTTTTGGTTGTCAAGTAGTCCATAAAAACTAATTGTGGAAACATTCATGTGATCAAACATTAGATCATGTAGAATCACAAAGATACATAACAGATGTATTGTAGAATTTTTTTGCTACTAGTGCAAAAACTTCATTGTAATCCATATCTTTGTGTTGTGTGAACTGCTTAGCTATCTACCTTGACTTTAAAATATTCTCATTTGTATTCGTGCATCCATCCTTCTTCTTGTAGATTCACTTACAATCTAGCACTTTTTTACATTTGAACAACTCAACAAGGTCTCAAGTATTGTTGGCATCAAGTGACTTCAACTCCTTCTGCATCATTGCATTCCACTCTTGCTTCTTACTCGAAAGAGCTTTGGAAAATGGATCTCCATCTTCAATGATCAAAGCTTAACCTGAATACTCAGCATTAGTTTCAATATCATCAATGACTGAAGAATCAAACCAAATGTCATACCTAGCCGGAGCTTGACGTTCAACTACACTCCGCAATTGCCGTCTTGATGAATAATTTGCTTGATCAATTTGTGCTAGTTCTAAATGTGACTCATCAACATTAGCTTCTATTAGTCCACAACAGATGAAACCTCTTCTTGTGGCTCATCATCAATGATGTTAATATCAATTATCTCCCTCAATTGTGTAAGGGATAAGGAGTATTGTATTTTTCAAAAAAAAAGATTTTGCACTTTCTTTTCCGCATTCAACAATTTGGATTCATTGAATGAAACATAACTATTGACAATGAATTTGCAAGCATTGACATCCCACATCCTAAATTCCTTTACTTCTCTTTGAAAATAAAGAAAGATACATTTCTTGACTTTAGGATCAAGTTTTGTCCTATTGTCATTCGGAGTAAGAGCATAAGCATCACAACCAAAAACTCTCAACATTGAGTAATCACCTGATCATTTGTACCTTAATTCAAACGGTTTTTTAAACTTGATAGAACTATTAGGACAAAAGTTTATTAAGTAAGGTGCGATTTTCACAGCTTTAGCCTAAAACATACATGATAAAGCAGCAAGATCCAACATACTTTGAAAATTATCCAATAATGTGCGGTTGAGTCTTTCAGATACATCATTTTGCTCTGAAGTATATAGTGTGGTGAGTTTGCGAGTACTTCTGCTTTTCGCAATATAACTTCAATTTCATTGAATTATACTCCTTGCCGTTATTAGTGCGCAAATATTTTGACTTCTTTCTGGTCTGAATCTCAACTAGTATCTTTCAATGCTTGAAAATAAGAAAGATCTAAGACTTCTGTTGCATGAAGTAAATCCACACAAATCTTGAAGAGTAATCCACAAAGATGAGGTACAAGAGAAATGTCCGCACACATAAGAATGAATGTAATCAAAAAAAATTTGAGTTATGCACTCCAACGCGGAATGCAGCTCTAGTGTGTTTGTCAAATACATAAGCTCACAAAATTCTAGCTTGCATTGTCTCACTCCGGGCAGTAAACTTTGTTTGTGTAAAATGGCCAAACCCTTTTGACTCCAGTCGGTTGTGTTACAAATGAAAAATCAATTGTGAAGATGTAGTAACATGTGTCTCTTCAAAGATCGCTTCCCTCCAAGATGTATAGATTTTTTAGTCTTGAGCTCCGCATGAACATGTGGAAACTATCCACGACATTCAAAACTCCATTCTCAGTGCTTCATTTGATCCTTTTCAAATCCAATTCTCTAAGTGAGATCAAGTTCTTACACATACTAACAATGTGTTGTATGTTGATCCAGGTACGGATCGTCTTATCAAATATTTGAATCTTCACGAATCCAATGCCAACAATTTTGCAAGCCTGATCAATTTTTGTGAAAATTATACTGATTGACAGAGTGTAAGAACTAAAAAACTTATGAACGTGACAAATGTGGTATGAGCAAGTTGAGTTCAAAATTCATTCATCATTGCTAACATGGACAAAAGTACAAACTGCATAACCAAAATCCTCAGTTATAGCCACACTCGCCGAGGATTCACCGGTTGCCTTATACAACAATCTTTGCAAATGTGATTAGATTTTCCATATTTTCAACACTTGATGTTCTTACCATGTCTTAACTTAGGTTAGACCTAGACTTGATCTTGACATTTTCATTCACTTTCTTCCTAGTAGAAGGCCTTCTATCAAAGACTGTCAAGGTAGTAGACGTTGAAGTGGATTGATCGAAAGAGAGATGCACATACATTGATAGCTTTTGTTGCATGTCGTCGGTCACTAAGGCAGTAACAATTTTATTATATTTCATGGTTTTTCTTGATACGGTGAAGCAATACCCGACAAAGAACTAAGTTACTGAATCGCTATTCGCTCATCACTCAAATCTTCTCCAAGATTCTCAAGATCCACAACCGAAACATTCAAACCATCCACCTGGTCTTGATTCTTAGCACCTTCTGTTATTCTGAAGCTAATGATCTTCAAAGCCGTGTACAACCAGTTTGAAAGCTCCTTCTAATGATACTCCTCACGCAATGTTGTAAACAAATCTGCTACCGTTAGCGTCATCTCCATTTGCTTGAAGACATTGGGCTTGAGATGAAATATCACAATACTCACCATTTGGTATTGAATGTCATTGCAATCATCATCGTTACTTTGTCGGGTTGTGGCTTAAGCACTTTGCACAAACCTATAGAACCAAGTACACTAGTGACTTGTTACTCCCACAAGACATAATCATCCTGTCCATCAAATTTTTCTACCTCAAACCTCAAACCGTGGAACTCCAAGCTAACTTACCGCCATCGGTCATTTTCTCTCCTGAAACGTAAGCTGAGGCTAGTCGGCTAGTTGTGTCTTCTTCTTCTTTTGATGCACTTGAGTTTTGTTTAGATCGCTCAAATCGATCATTTTTCGAAGAGTTAGAAAAAATTCTATCTATACTTCCAACACTTAACCACAAAAATGGTCAAAAAATGAAATTCTTGAAATTAAAATCCAAGGTCATTCTTGCATATTCCACAAGATAATCATTAGAGTGTGAAGACGCTTTTTCATAATCATCTCCGGGTAAAAAGTTATTAAATCCAAATTGAAGGGGGTAAAAACTTGAATCTGAACCCCAAGAGAATCTTTAAGACAAAAAATTCATTAGTTGTTCATTCCTTAAATTCGTCTTTTAAATTGCATGCTCAACTTGCCTAAAGACTAGCTTATAAAATTTGAGCTCAAAAGGAGGATGTTTGCCCGGTCAAATATCCCAAAATTACAAAAAATCAAGCTTGCTATTTTTTACTTTTTGGCCAAGATTCTTCACGGGGGCTTATTAACTTGTGAAGATGCCTATGACTTCCTTTTTTTTTGGCTCTGACCGATCTGGTTGACTTAGCAATCCGCCCGAAATGCTTTTTTGCCACCTCAAATTTTCTTACCTCTGCAACTTGCCGCTCTGAGTTCGCGTCGCCTGCTCACTGTATTGCCACCATAGCGAAGCTTAACGCCAAGCTTTAAACGTTCAAAATTTTGCGACCACTTGACCATATTTGACAAAATTTAGTTCAAAACAATAGTCTTAGAGAGCCTATCAAGCTTGAGCTAAATAGCTAATTCCGGTGTGATAAAGGTGCAGTATATCATGAGAGAAACTAGATCTGTCCGATTCCGTTGGAACTCTGCCTCTGATTCTTTCCGTCATTCCTTCGGTTTCTTCTGGCCCTCGTTCACATCTGCTTTGCTCACGCTAGGGGAAACATCCCCTCGCGTCTTTATGCCGTAAGTCCCTTTCACTTTCTCAATTCGTGTCGTCCAATTTTTCTCTCAAAGCCTTCCAGGTCCCCACTCTAGACACAGATAAAAAGATGAAAGTACAACGCGGGAGGTTCAATGCTACGTTCCGACCCCAGCTGACATTCCATGGCCTTCTTGAACCAACTACTCAGTGAACAACCGAATCAGAGTCTTACGTAGATGAACAGAAAGGTTACAGTTTGCATGTAGGAGACATGTGAACCTAAGAATATATGTCACTTCTACTTCTGACTGAAACCTGCTCAGTTTTGAGAGAAATGCATTCAGACTTTCCATCCTAAAGGGATGACATGCGAGGACCATGTACACCTTGTTCTCAGACATTCCAGTACAAGTAGGAGTGCCCTCACAGAAGAGCACAACAAGTAGTTCGTAGTGTACGATTGCAAAGAGATGGAAAGTCATCCTTTACATGCAAAAAGGACGAATGAAGAAAAAAGCTCACAGATATCGGTAACAAACCCCAGACATTCCATCCTAAAGCAGTGACATACGAAGGCCAGGCCACCTTGCTCTCAAAAATCCCAGTGAAAGTAGGACTGCCCTCGCAGAAGATCACAATAAGTAGTTCGCAGTGTATGATTGCAAAGAGATGGAAAATCCACTTGAAAAAAAAAGAACGGAGAAAAGCTCACAGAACTCGGCAACGAACCCCAGACATGCCATCCTAAAGCAATGACATACGAAGACCATAGCCACCTTGCTCTTAAAATTCCCAGTGAATGCACGACTGCCCTCGCAGAAGAGCCCAAATTAAGGAGTTTGCAGTTTATGATTGCAAAGAGATGGAAGATCATGGTATACATGAAAAAGGATGAAAGGAAAATAGCTTCCAGAATGTGGCAACAAACGTTACAGATGCCTCTAAATCTCACCTCCGTGGATATCTTCGCTCCAAGGTGCTAGTTTTAGACATTATGGCTGCGGTCGAATCGATTAGTTCGGAGATGGGTGCCGTAGTTCATCGGCTCTGGGTGGTGTGTTATGGAACCAGGTGAAACCGAGACGCGTCAATTGCTGGTTGAAAACTATTTCCATTTACATCTGTGACAGACTTTCTGATCCTCAGCAAAGCTGCTCAATCTGGAGACCTGGAAAATATATAGCAAAAAATTCGCGGCCATTGGGGCTTTTATGCCTGAATTATACATTGCAGGATTTTCAAATCTGCTGATGTTGTTAACATGGCAGAAACTATGATTTCCGTCTTTGATTCTCATTCGCCTGTGCTGCCACTAGTTGTGTATTTAAGGGAAGTATGTCTTAATGTTGTGAATGGGATCTACACTGTTAGAACCGTATGTCATAATGTTGTGAATGGGATCTACACTGTTTGAACCTAGATCACGAATGAGATGAGAACACTCTGATCAGAAGAAAATACTACAACAGGACAATTAATCGAGCAGCTAGACTCCATGTAGAGCTGAAACAAACTCAAAGGTAAAGTCTGCCACATCTCCAAACTCCGAAACTTATAAAGCTTTGCAAGTGAAACGCTGACTAGCCAAAGACCTCAAGATCTGCAGACGGCGAGGATATTAGTGATGACTAGGTCAGTGTACTGTCACAAATCTGCAACTTGATTGAGGTTTGTTCTGTTTCCAAAAGCTCAACATGACGGTGACACCAGAACCGTATTACGAGTTAAGAGTTCACAGTATTTACTAGGCTCTACTCTATTTTCATTGTCATCTGCTGAAGAATAATCGTTGAAGCATCAGTTGACAAGTGACACCCCTTGACTCATCACGATAAACGGAGCATATCGGCACTCCTCGAAGTCTGGGAAGAACGAATCAGCCGGCTGGTGACAAAGTTGGCCAGCTCTTTCATTAGCATCGTAGAGTGAGTGGAGACATCCGCCTCCTACCAACTGCGGAAGGGGTGGTACTCGTGGGTCCTTGAAGTGTCCTTGCCATCAAACTACCTTTATACCACTGAGGGAAACCGTCGAATTATGTTAAACAATACACTTGAAGTAGGGAAAGAGTACAGCATCCGGTTCAGTGAAGATATACCTGAATATGTGATAAATATCTCAGAAACAGCCAGTACCTTCCTTTGACGACACTGCACTGAAGATCCCAGTGCAATGAGCTATTCTCTCGAAACCTATTATGGACAAACTGGGACGAGAGAATCAGCTGCGCTAATGCCTATTTGGCCAGGCCTTGGATTGGTCGACCTTAATTTCGAAGCACGTTCGGCTAGGTCCCGATAACCATGCTGACCAGCTACAGAGGGTGATAACGATCTTCAAAGTGGAAGGCATTAAGCTTGACACCTTGCAAGCTTGTACTTGACAGCCCACTGAGCTGTCATCAAGTTCTGTCCTTACCCTAGAAGCACATAGGGACTCCGAAAACTTTTAGTGCATCGTAAAGCAATGAGTAGGTGAGTTCTCTACTTGCTCAAAAATATACAGAGCAGCTGGAAACAAGTGGTTTCTGAGAATCTACTGCGCAACTAACATTTCGTTGTTCAAAACATGGGGTATATTTTTGTCGTCTTTGGTTCTTCCACGCATAGTTTAAATCCACTACAGAATATGCATTTATTGATTAATGGAAATACTTGTATTCATGTAACAGTCCGGGCTGAACTAAGGTCCGCTTTCACAGATTCATCTGGATAATTCAAGAAGAAAAAAACAAAGGAATAGATTACTCGACAATCCGCAGCAGAAACTATAATTCGGGTAGACACATCTGATCGCTTCGTAAAGCTACTGGAATTCCAGTAATCTTTGCTAGAATGATTCCCGGGAACTAGAACAATCATCTTTGCAGCACAATACATTCGATGTGTTCTTTGGCTGTAACCAGCAGTCTCTCGGTTAAGCTTTTGGTACATTTTCGTTATGACTCGTCATTGTGGGCACCTTGATTAGTACGTCATACCACCAGACCCAGTCTTCAATCTTTGGCTAATTTGGGCTATTACGGCATTCATATGATTCCTTGCTACTCAACCTCATCAAAGTAAAGCAATCTCCTCCTTGTTGATCTCTCTTCATTAATATTGTCTCTCTGCAGCTCTACCACTGTACTCCACTCATATTTGTAATAGACGGAATATCTGCCATGCAGCTGTTAGTTTACTCCTAACCTTTGTGGATGACAAAAGGTAACATCTGAGTGACGACTAAAACCCATGATTGTATCTATGATAGATTCACTGCTGACCCTCAAATTTGTACGATTTGAGATGCAAGTATCATTATATTACTTGCATTCGCGTGTCATATACAGTATCCTGCTATAGCCACACGGACCATGGACATAACGGGCCGTAAATTTCACTATACAAGGTTGTGCAGACGCTCGACGATGATAAGCATGCAAACGGTTAAATAAAAATCATTAAATGTAAGAGCCAGAGCCTTCAAGAGCGTTGATTGCTTAGATAACAAGCACACTAGCTTGGGGAACGAGACAGAGGCACAAAATTTTCAGACTGAAACCCGGGTCCAAGTGTGGGTAGTGTTTCTTCATCCGGAAAACAAGACCGAACAGCTATTCGGCCTGAAAATGAAGCATTTCTTAGTGAAAAACATGCTCGTTCTGTTCCGACGGAGACTTCACAAGATTAAAAATGCCATATTGACACTCGTCCAGTAGTTCCACAAAAATTAACAATGCTCATGTATTGCCCAAGTGTCCGGAGTGAAAAAAGGATGTGACAGGATGTTTATTTCTCAAAAACCATGACATCAAACTCGGGGACAACTTTATTCATCTACAAAAATAGAAAGTTACTGATAAGAGGGGTCTGATCGTACTCGAGAAGTGAGTGAGCTTGAGACTACACTCAAAAAAAAGGGGGGGAAACAGAAACAGAGATATATACCCTTCCTTGCTATGATCAACTCCTCTATTCTTACCAGAATAATTCTTTTCACAAAATGCTTTGAATGAATTTCTATCAATAAGGGCTCTTAGACACAATTTATATTTGTTTTGGCGTATGTACAATGACCACTAGAAGTACAACCTATCAAGATTGGAACCTGCTGGTCTTCAACCTTGTCTTTGATGGGATATATCCAATCATTTAACACACAAATACGAAACCTTCACCCGTAGAATCGAAACTTACAAGGATTTGACCAAGCTTAAGACAATCAAGACCAGTAGCACAATTGCTAAGAGCATCAAGCACATGCACATAACAGAGCAGCCCCTGTTCGAATTCTTGTTGAGAATCCCAATTTTGCGCTGTGCAGCCTGCAAGCAACCCAGAAGTTAAACGAGAACGTCCAGCGAAAATCTTTGAGAGACGCGTCAGCGACACTACGAGATCAAACCAAGTAACTAAAACTACAGCCTTTGTGAAATTTTTTTCCAGTCAACCTCTATCGTGCAATCGCGTATGTAAAGCTCAAGTCAGTAATCGCTAGACTTGTTGAGCAGCACTAGATGTACAGTTTCTAATTACAAATATTGTACCTTGAGTCGGTTGTTGGTGTCGTCTGCATCCTTGTCCAAATCATTCTGAATGAAGCAAAACATTGTCCCAGTAGCATGTCAGTGGAGAACTCAGTAAAAACCGCGTCAAATTTGCCACAAAAATGAGAGTGAAAGCCTTCCAGCTCAGGGCAAGGAGCTTAAACACCCTCACCAAAACAACTAAATAACAGTTTCAGCCTTTGTCAATCTGATGCTTATGCAAAAAAGGTACTTTACCAGTAGGTGATTTTGCAAGTCCAGCTCCTCGTGGACTGCCAAAGCAATGTGCTTTGTGCTGGTGACAGTTGCTTCCAGACCAGCCAGATCGTCGTCTTGTGCTGAACGTGCAAAAGAGAAGAGACAACTTAGTGACAAAAAATTGGAGATTCTTGCCGCAATTTCTAAAGCTAGAAATCTGTACAAAGACCTATCCATCGTCAGAAATTAGTTACACAAGGTGCAAGAAATGAGAACATTTGTATTTGGTTTCTTCTCCGCCTAACCACTTACAATAATCTGTTTTCCTACATACACTTTAAGTTCTTTAAATAACCCTATTCCACCCCAAAAGAAGCAAAGAAACAGCGTTGCAAACTTGGGAGGAAAATCACTCAGGAGTTGACCGCAACTCCTTCCTTTTTCTACTATGAAGAGCAGTAGTTCACCCTCATACCACAACTTCTTCATATGCGTAACTGCGACGAGAAGGTCCACAAATCCATTAGGTCAAATCACAACGAAGAAACCACACCTTTCATTACTTGCTTCTGCATGTTGATAATCCCGTAGTTATCGAGACCTGTAGTCCTACTAGTCTCCTCCGGTGGTGCTGATCGGGAATCAGTTCCCATAAGAGTTGCTCTGAGAAATTTAAGGATGTCAGTCAGAGGGCATATAAGTAAGTTTTCCTCAAGTGATTTACAGCCTGCCTGAAAACTGATAGATAGTGGTTCGGCAAGCATATCTCTCTCCAACGACTACATTTATAACAAACATCCCGAAGAAAAAAAAAATCTCCACCACGGTCGAGCTACCGTGTAGCTAACATACAGTCCATCAAAATGGAGATCTTGACCGGGATATCGAGCGAAGCACTATGAGCAAAGTCTAGATGTAGCTCAAGTTTCGATATGAGAAATTTACGTCAAATGATAAGAGCCGAGGTTCCGGAAAATGAGTAACGCACACCAAGAACACATATTAGAACCAATTTTCAACAGTCATTTAGAACAAGCAGCAGTAGAGATCCTCCCAAACCCCTGTCACTACCCAAAACATGCGTAGAATACCTATTGGAAGGCTGAGAAGTGCTCAAAGCTGCTGCCATTTGCTTGGTCCTGAAGCGTATACCCAGTAGCATGTCCTGGCGGCGATACATCTCCTTCTCGCTTCTACAGCACAACATTACGGATCATGTAGATGAGAAAAAGAGAAACACATTTTCTAGACAACAAAATATGGCAACTCCAAATCCAGATGATCGTTAGCACCAGATTGACAATGCATCCTTTCCCACTCACTATAGATGTGTAAAACAAGAAAGAGGCTAAGACAGTCGTTGGAATTCGGAAAGATACTGAAATTGAGATGTACGGCAGGACCCCTCGTGGCAAGTTGGAAACAAGACAAGATAACGCATGCAAGGTTTGCGGCAGCTTAAGCATGCTTAAGGCAACTGCAAATGCTAACGAAACACGCTCACCGTAGATATAAAACAAAATACAAATCCGTGAGAGCTAATATGAGATCCCTCCATCAGTAAAACTCTCGCAAATATTTCTCGTCGGACAATAAAACGAGAGTAAGGTCATGTGAGATTCTTCGAAAAGACAGAGACCAACAAGAAGTCTTCGTGAATGTTGCTGCGATTTTGATGCCATCGAGAATGTCAAAACATAGGTCTGTTTCCCACTTCCGAAAAGCTCCACCAGTGTCACGATCCTGAAAGCCCTGCAGGCTAGAAGATCTTCACGACGGCCATCGCAGAACGAAAAACGAATTTCAATGGTGAGATCGGGGCTTACATGCTCGGTTTGATGGGAGGATTTTGCAGAAGAGATTCCAGCCGATCAAGCTTCGTGCCAAGCATGGTAATTTTCCTGCGTGTCGCTGAGACGAGGCGTGTCGGATCATTGCCGGACGCCAGCATCATATTTCTCTCATTAATTCGGGCCAAGATATCGTCCGCGAGCCGCATGGCCTCCTCGAACTCCTTCAGCCATGAGTCCGACGCCGCTTGCGCCATTTCGATATCCGCCACTGTGTCACTCACCACTCTCGCTCTTCAAACCTCCTTCTACACCCTGACCTGATCTACCGCCACCAAACTATCCCTGTCGCGTCGCCACCATCAGCAATCCATCCAACTCGTCGCAACAAACTCCACACCGTCGCCCTTTCCCACTCTTCTCATTCCCGCATCCGCGAGCGCCTCCGAGCCCAAAACCTCGCCCGCGCCAATCAAGAATCACCCGATCAATCAATCGATCAATCAGTCAATCAACACCCCCACGACCAAACCGTCTACCCCTAATCTGGATCTCCAGATCTCACGACACGAGAAAACCTCGCTTCCGAAGCACACTCGGCTCTGCAGTCCGCCCTCCCACTCCCACTGCCACTGCCACTCAACTCCACTCCAGTGCCCTCCCCGTCCTCCCCCGTGCCTGCCTGCCTGCCTTCCTTCCTTCCTTCGGGCCTCTCCCCTCGCAGTCTACCCCTCGGTCCTGTTCGCGTGCTCTCCTCTTCTAACCCTCTGCCTGCCAACCTGGAAACCTGCCACCGGAGAGAGAGCGCGACAAAGCTGATCTCGTTTCAACGGCAAAAGAGAGGGAGACCGGCCTCCCGCTGCAACAAGAAGCGCTTCTTGCTGGAGCTCTCCCCCCCGCTCCCGAATATGCGATCGATGCGTTCGTCTCCGCCGCGGAGAGAGGAGCGTACGCCCCCGAGAGAGAGAGGAGAAGAGAGGATGCAGCGCCAAACTGAAGGCGGGCTTCACTTGGAGGCCTCCATCGCTGCCTCGGTCCCTCCCCTCCCGTCGCCTGACTGACGACCGACCGGCCGACCGACCGAAGGTGACTGCGTGGAGAGCGACCGGGCCCACCACGTAGGGCGTCGTTTCTTCCTTCCTGTCTTCCCTCACGCTTTCTGCTACGGAATTACCAGCACCACCCGCACTGCGGTGCACCGGTCGTACCTCGTACCTCGTACCCTCGCACGCAAGACTGGGATGGACATGGACCCTCCCTCCATCCCTCCTCGCGTCATTCGGACGGCGCCCCGTCTGCATTTAGGACGCCCGCGCGTCGTGCGTGTCGTCGTGCGTCCCCCGCCCCGACGACGACGACGAGCGGCCCTCTACGCTCCGCTGCTTTCCGGTTCGAATTCTGCACTGTGCGCCGCTCCTCGGGTTTCGCGGCCAGCCCCCACACCACTCCCCCACCACATGATTTTCAAATTCAAGCGCATCCGGGTCCCTCATTTGGGCCCTCGACATTTCATTTCCCCGTCCGCTTCGCTTCCGACCGCATGTTCATTTGCTCTGCATTTTTGCAAACCTTTACTTGTCGCGGCCCGTCCTCGGGTAGAGCTACAGTGTGGAGTTCAGGGCTGGCGGTCACTGAATTTGAATTTTTATAATGCAATCGCCAATAGCAGTTTCGTAGCGGAGGGTCTGGATTATGTGGACTCCCCGCGCAGTGACCCATTTGGGTTCATCATGCATCGCTTGCAAACTCTGACCGAGCTGGCTTTTCTTCATTACCTGGTCCATCAGGCGCAAATTCCAGAATGTTATTCTTTCTACTGTTGAGGGTTTTAGATATTTTGGTTTACCCCTTGAGATGTTCGGGCGTCTCGGTTGCCAGCTTAACAAGTTAGAACTATGCCTAACCACAGTTATAACTAACCTGACGTGCACATCTTCATCCATGTTGAGGTTTATTCCTTTTGAAGTATCTGTGTGAACTTACAAAGTTGTCGAGATTGGACTATTAAATGAAAGTCTGCTAGAGTGTTCGCAACTGCACCTTATAGAGTGTAAAAAAATTGAATTGTTCACCTTGTATTGGACATGTAAGGAAATGCGTTGGATTCCAACGTGGACCATGGTGCACTACCTCCAAATGGATAACAGCTTGGATATATGTACCACTTGTATACGCGTGGAGAAGGCGAAGATGCCCAAATATTTAGGGGGATATAGAGTAAATAAATATGTTACACATGTAGATCTACTTATCCGATGATTCCATCACCAAATGTAATGTTCGATGACATGCAGGTGTCGTCGAAAAACATAGAAACGATAAATAAGATGGATCACGTTAGTAGTTCTCACTGTTGAGAAGTGAGTCAAGCGAGAAAAATATGTGATACATGCAAAACCTACGCGATTATGCACAATTTCACTATATGTCAGTTGTATAGTTGTGCATCATTTGAGTTTTGAGGTACACAATTAATAATTTTGGACAGAATTGTAAAATCCTTGGACCGGGTGCGGCCTTGAGGTCTATGGTCAGCCTTAGCTGAGCGGAGCCTTCTATTTTGGAGATACCTCTAATGGCTACGAGAGAAGGCCAGTCTGGAAGGGTGCTGTGAAACACGTGTGCTAGAGGCTAAAAGAGACATATGATGATATGCTCTTCTGCCCAGTGGACGGACAGGATGTGCTCATCTCTTTCGGCCAAGTGGCAGGTGGCCAGTCCTACTTGTAGAGTGTCAAGGTCGTCCTCGAGGCATCCGTCAGACCTGCCTTGTACCCACGTCAAGGGAATCAGCCAGTCCAGATGTTTTTGATTCCATGGTTCGTCGGATTGCCCCATAAAATTCCTCCGCGGTGTCCTCAAAAGTATCAAAGTGCAAGCAAAAATCAAATAATTAGCTCACGAAATTCGCCACAGTCGCATCCGAAAGACGCACCGAACAGAATTTCATGAAAATCATGACCTCATGCTCTGATCGTTTCGGCCGTCGTTGCTGGAGTTGGGCAACGCCGTTCGTCCGGGCAACAACGTCCAGTCGTGCAACGAGCGATTCGCACGACGAATGCGTGACACTGGGGATCCACCGGCTACGTCGCTCTACGAGGTTAGGTGTCCCGCGGTGCACGCTGGAACGGAGCGAGCACCTGACCGACCACGTCAGGCGGCATGGCAGGCAGAACTGACGTGGTCGCAGTGCAGGACTGCGCAAAGGCTGCCCAAAGCCCTGGCAGCACTGGCCTTCACAAGGCCCATCGCACGTCGAACACGGAAGCTCTTCAGATTCCTGCCAATGCCGAATGAACGTCTGTCTTCGAGCCCGGCTCTGCCTCTGGCTCTAGACACTCTTTAGCTTTTCCTGAATCTCTCGCACACTCGGGCTCCCTCGCAGCGAAGCTCGCGGCTTTTTCTTCTCGGCATTAGACAGGAAACTGGCTATCACACGACGCAACTACATCGGATGCCGTGGTTTTGTTCTTTTCGTTCCAAAGTGCGATGTCTGTCATCTGCCTACTCTCAAGTAGACCGCAAATGTAGGCACTTTTTTTGGGAACGAAATCGGTGTATCTTCGGCAAAAGATCTGTCAGACGAACTCGCATGTAAGTCATTTGTGGTTGGACTTCAAACTTCTGTTTGACTGGACAATCGCTCGACGGTGACAGAAAGCTTACAGGCAGTTGGAGCTTTATATTACGGGAGTTTTGTGACTACGAGACTGACCTCTCGGCCAGTCATCTTGGCGTGCATTCCCAGATCACGGACAATGGATCCGGTGGGATGTCCACTGACTGCATTGTAAACACAATCCGGCACAATGAGCACAGAGGTTTAAGTCCCACTGCACAGCTCAGTGAACGGCTGGGTGCATTGGAAGGGACTGAACTCAGACTTGGAATATAGTTCAGTTCGTTCTCAGGCGACTGGCTTATTTGTTTCCAGATCTTCGGATGAAACTGATAAAACAGGAATACCGAGACTCATTTTGTCGCTGCCTATGGCGTCGTGGTGAAGTCATCTATGAGAGAGAATTTAGGAAGGAAATTAGAACCTACTCGAAATGCCTAAACAAGTGAAAGAAGCATGGGCATGACACCCTTTCGGCGACTCCTTTAGCGATTCCTCCACTAGCGCATTTAGATATCTGGACGCATTCTTATGGATGAGCTTCAAGCCCTTGCCTAGCGAGCACCGTCTCTGCTCGGTGCTTTTTACGTCAACTTTCAGGTGCCCATGGCCGCTAGCATCTGGTTGCAGAGTCATTCCCACGTACCGTCCTGACTAAAGAGATCTATCCTCTTCTCGCGTCCCTATGGCACCTCGGAGCCTCGCAACTCGTAAGGAATAACGCCTAGTGCAATCTCCCCCTGCGGTGCAAGGACTTTAGTGGATCGTTCCAATAATGTTAATATCTGGTTTGGAATCTGATTTTTCATGTCGCCTTTCTTCCCTCGCACAGTACTTGAAAGGTGGAGAAGATAACGTGCATGACTTGGTGTCCTTCCCTCTCGGGCTCCAGACCTGCACTGCTTCCGACCATCACTGCTTTGTCTTTCCACCTACTATGGATTTTGTGCAAATGGTGGACTCGAAGATTCTATTCCCAAGACTGTACGATGTCCTCGATTTATCATGAACTTCAGTGTCTGCGATCGGGTACAAGCACCTCCCTGTCAGCTACCGAAAGACAAATCTCCTTGGAACCTTCTGTTACTCAGTCTTCTGAGCCTCCTATCTAATTCCAAATGTTGTTGGTTCTTGATACATGCACCAGGGGACACCCAGAGACTTTTGTATCTAGCTCATTTCTCGAGAAGCTCCGTATACGAAAGGCTGAGAAGATCTTATTTTACAGGCCTCTTGTGGTTCACTACAAGAGGCATTTCTGTACAATGCCCGCTTTAAGAGCAGATGTTGAAGCAACTGTGGGCTGAAATTGTTTCTAATCCTCTTGTGACTCTGTTGATGATGACCGCTTGTTTTCAGTACATCATGGTCTGACAATGGTCCTAAGAGCTTCCTGTCATTGACAGCAGAAACTTATTTCTAACTTAAATCTCGGCCTAATGAAGATGCTCACATGCTTCATGAGAAGTTGATGCCTTTACATATGATTTTTAGAAATTTGATCTTTAGTGAGTTTTTATATAGTACCTTCGTCAATTACATCGGTGCACCATATTTGCTCGAAGTTTAGCAGTGGCTGACCCCACCCAGATCTTATAATGCAAACTCGGATCGGCACGGATATCTTACAAGTACATTTATGTGTATGCAGTTTCTTGCAGCCCTAGATCAAGTGTTATTCACGATCTCCGACCAGGTTGGTGGAGAGTATTTGTAAGCTAATATACTGAGCGAAACTGGACCCCTACACTATTGGTTAGTACTGGAGGCAGAGACGACGAACTTTTATCATCATTCCCGAACGACCTGTCTGAGTTATTAACAAAATCCGTTCTCCTAAACAGTCAGAAGTGCGGACCTTTTCTTCAATCTACGCACTCGTGGAACCACTGATCATCCATTCTCTGGTTTCAGAGAATGGATCCATAGATTCATGGAAACCAGAGGCTGTAAGGTCATATTTTTCTTGTTCAAGAAAGCACTCAACTGGGACATACCAGTTCTCTTCGGGCAAAACGTATCCAGGCTGAAATGACATCACATGAACATCACGTCCTGCACAAGCAATATAACGAGGTCACTACGCAATTCTCGTCTGATTTTGCTCAGTATGCTCAAAAAAGGCTTGCTCTTACACAAGCAAGAAGTCAGCTTTCTTGTATAGTTTAGGCTACAATAAGACGTCAGTTGGACTTTGGCAATCCAAGTCATAACGACTGAGGTCTGTCGTCCAACCGATGTAGTCTTCCTACCAATTCGAGTACACTCACCTGTGTAAAATGTCCAGCTAACAGGCCTTTTAGAAACAACATCCTCCCTGTAGACGATGAAGTCAGCTTTCGTAAACACATTTACAGTGAAACCATCTTCTTTTTGAGTTCCGAGATATGTTGCGCCTTTGAGCCAAGTTGGAGGCAGAACCCCAACCCCAACATCGAGATTCCTGCAATCGCTTGAAGTCGACCACTTGAGGACTGTCCCATTATTAAACTCCATGTCGTGTACGATTGGTTGGTATTGATTTTTAATCAGATGTAGGTTCCTTCCATTCTCCCAGTCGTAGTAAAGATCCATGAGCCCTATGATGCCGCTAAAATTTTGGTACAATACGGCATAGAACGGCGTAGGCCATGGGGTAGGGGTGGGATCTTCTGCAACAGAAGTCCGTGCGAGGCAGACGAGAGTAATGCCCATGCATACCCAAAACTGCATAATAACAATGAGAGTAAAGGAAAACGATCATGAGTCTTACTCAGATGTCATCGGTACACAGAAAAACGAATACTTTTCGGAATCAGACAGGAAGGAGCAATTTGAGGAAGCAAATTTCGAAATACATTATCATAGGCGATTATTTTTCCACGCTAAGAACCAACTCAGAGGGAGTACTCCAGACTGATTTCTCTTGGAACAACTGGTCACATTGCGAGGAAGGTTTAAGGCAGGCTGACTAAGCAGATAATACTCGAAACCGAGTACAAACTAAGAGTCATGAGTGCTGCAAATCAGCAGTCCAAATTTGTGCTTATTCCCCATTGCAAGAAAGAAGAAACAAACAACTCCTGATCGCACTGGAAACGACTGAAAGATGATAGATGTGAAATTATGTGGAGAAATGATGTTATCAAGTAGCCTATCTTCTGCCCTCGAGATCCAAATATGTGCATGAAGTATACCGCAGCCTGTTGTCGAAACTGCGGCTACGGCATTTCAAAGAGCTGTAGAGTGAAACTGCAAACATTATTTCAAAAAGATGGAAACTTTCTGTTGATCGACCCTTCAACCTGGCCGATACCAGAGAAGCTAGTACATCCAAACAAGTACAGTCCTATCAAGCAGTATCAGCAATCAACAACACTCAGCGAATTACTGGTTTTTCACAAACTTTGTACGAGGGAGGAATTAAATACACAACTGCTTCCCGCAAGCGCTACTATCACAGACATGCAGTCCTTCAGGAACGTATACGCAGTCTGCAGTGTCGGACCAAGCCCTTTGACTCTCTCACTTAAATGGACACCAATTTCCGGCCCCAAAAAGCTGCTATCGTTTCAACATAGCGGAGGGAACTGAAGGGGACATTTAATCGACCACTGGCATCACGTTGCTGATGATATGCTGAGGAATGACGATACGCTACACAGTTTCTCAAAACAGCTGAGCATACTCTGGGCAATATCTTCATTCCTGAGGCAGCCACTTTCTCTCTCTCTCGGGTCAATATTGTTTCATTCCTACCGTAGCCAATGTCACATGTCGTGAAAACAGATGCATTGTGAGCCATTTCATCCTACCTTCGCACCAAGTGGGCTCCATGTTAGAGACATTCCGCGCTTCTCTTCTCCGAAAAACAGACACGCTTTAGAAAGCTGCTCACCGAACGAAAGCTTTCACGTGGTCAGAGTCCCAATCCTACACTCTGCACAAGAGAAGATTCAGTGGTCACGGAGCAGCCCTACAGTCTTACAACAAAGGGGATCAATGTAAGACTACTTTTCCTCCACACGAACGGCGGCATGGGTCTGGGTAATGCAGGCTGACGGGGATACAATACATTGTTCTGTAAAAGAACTCGAGGACTAGCTTGCGTTCAGGAATTTCAGAGAAATTGATGTGGTCGCTTTAATCAGACTGCCAGAGCAATCGCATCGAAAGCAGATGTCACAATCGCAGATGAATAACGAACTTTTGGAAACGTCATGTTCCCGACATCTCCAGCATGCCCGTCGGTCCTTGTTTCTATTTTACAATCATGGAACAATTTGTGATTGGCGGGGTGCACTTCAAGCATTTTCTACGTCCTTATGGACTGTAAAAAAAAAAAAAAAAACAAGCGTGTTCTAGCAACTTTGAAAAGGAATGAATTTTCGAGATATGCCTCATGCTTCTTACCTTGTCTTGATTGATTGAGATGTCTGGACATGAAGATGTGACATGAATGCTGAAGCGCTACGCAGAAATTCTCAGGAGCTTTCCCATCCACGCAATGGACACCAACCCTAGAGCGATTGAGACAATCATTCAGCATCACTTAAATTCGGCATTCGAGACCAATACTTTAGCTTTGTGTGTCACATGTGCTATGGAATCATGAGTGCCACTTGAGTTGTGTTCCCAATGGATGTACTCCTACTGTTATTTTGTCCACCACCGGTACACAGAATTATCTATCACTGTTATGGGACGAAATAGGAATTACCCGTGCCTGATAAATTAATAATATATCAGTAAGTGTTGTCAAGCGAATGAACAGTTAGTGATCATCACTATTCGCAGTCTTATTTTGGAGAACGGGAAGACTACGACCGATGAAGAAGAAATAAATAGAAAAGGACCCTCAAGGTTAAGAATGAGCTCACGAGAGAAGCGCTTAGAAGAGATGTATCCGGTATGTCACCATCCAAACATTTATTAAACCATAGTTTTCTCCTCCTTCTAGCCAACATTCGGACTCTAGGCTTATGATCCAAACAAACGAAAATTCATAATCTACTACTGAATATATTGAATACTGCGCCTAGTGATTGATGAACTCACTAGAAGTAAATAGTTCTGAAATATATAATTGAAGCGTATTTTCCAAAATAGTGGGGCGAAGAATAGTATCAACTATCCAAATGTAGTGAGGGGATAAAATTATGTTTACGATAAAAGGCAATGAGAGAAAAAAAAAAGTAAAAAATTCATATCAGTTTCTTAAAGAAGGAGAATTTAGGAAACCAGTTTTCTGCGCGGCATATCTCAATAGAAGATTTGTAGCTAGTTTGAACTATTTATAAATAGAATTTATTCAAGTTAAAAAAAATCTGAAACTTCCGACTCAAACGATGTTGAATAAGTTTATCTTGTGTTTCACATTCATATGATATTTTATACTTCTCTTAAAATCTATTGAAAAATTGAAGCAATAAAATCATATTTAGGATATTAAATATCCAATGATAATTTTCATTCATGTTTTCGTCGTCAATTCGAATAATAAGATTTCATGTTACTTTGAATCTTATTATCCCTGAAATATAAGAACAGTTTTCTTTTAGTATCAATAGTAGAACCTGGCAGTGCATTTCAGGGATTAATGCGAGATGTAATTATACAATCCAACGCAACAAAAATCGTATATAACGAATTATTTTCGTCAGTATAGTATAATTATATAATTACATCTCGCATTAATCCCTGAAATGCACTGCCAGGTTCTACTATTGATACTAAAAGAAAACTGTTCTTATATTTCAGGGATAATAAGATTCAAAGTAACATGAAATCTTATTATTCGAATTGACGACGAAAACATGAATGAAAATTATCATTAGTATTTTCGTCAGCTCATCATTTGGATTCGCATCCATTTTGTTCCTTCGTTATACACATTTTTGATACACTCGTCATTATTTTCGTTATATACGATTTTTGTTGCGTTGGATTGTATAATTACATCTCGCATTAATCCCTGAAATGCACTGCCAGGTTCTACTATTGATACTAAAAGAAAACTGTTCTTATATTTCAGGGATAATAAGATTCAAAGTAACATGAAATCTTATTATTCGAATTGACGACGAAAACATGAATGAAAATTATCATTAGTATTTTCGTCAGCTCATCATTTGGATTCGCATCCATTTTGTTCCTTCGTTATACACATTATGTTACATTCATTAATACACTCGTGTCCGTTTTCCATTGTGTTACAATCCATCTTCATGGTCGACCCATGATGCTATTCAAGAATCTTGAACGAGGATAACGGAAAGCTCGAGGGGCTGAAAAAATGATACATGACTGCAAAGGAATTCACAATGATAGTCATGGGTAAAATGCATTCCACGATCAAAGTAAGCCTCTAACTCCAATTTCCTTCAAGAATATTTCGGGAAGAACAATAAAGCTGACGCTGCATTCTATCAAAAAATCGGGTAGCTTACTATTATGATAAGTCGACCACTTCCAGATATTCCTCCCATATTAAATAATTCACTGTTGAAAATTTTAAAATCTGCGTGCTTGCGAACTGATGAATACAGTAGCATCAGAACTTTGAAGAGAAAGGAATAATGTGGTTTGATGTCCACGTGTTATTTTTCTCGTTCGTGGGAACACACTTTTTCTCTTCTGACGAGTGAATGATAATCTCTTTGGCTTCAGACCGAAGCTTCAATTCGTTGCCCCACCGGAATAACGGTCGCAAGCAAGCGTAATTACTCGTCGGTGATTGCACAAGGCTTAGGGCAGAGGGAGAGGTGCGTATTCCGCGAGCACCATCGAAGACGATCCGTCGTCGTCTGAAGTAGACCTTTTCTCTAATGCAAATCTCGCGATACGAGTCACCGTCCGGAGTACGCTACTGCGATAACTGCCTTGTAGCGTAAACGCCAAACCACTGTTTTAGGAGATACCTTTGAGCCTGTTCGCACGACATCAAGCCGAATCCTCTGGCCACGGAGATTCAATCTCGTTCACAAATATGGTATCGTGTTTTGTAGACTCCTCCCCTCCGTCTGGCTCGCGGGTATGCAACCCATCTCTATCGGTGAGCGACCTCTTTCCTCGGATTCGCTCGACTTCGGGCTCCTCTGCTCCTCCGCTCTCGGGGTGAAGCAGGTAAGATTGGCGATTTTCATCAGGGTCTTCTTGCCTGTTCAGCGATTCGGCACGGAGTGCATCTGTAGACGGATGTCTCGATTGTAGTGGTTCATGAAGATTGCCGTGTTACGAAGGTGCGAGTCATTGGGAGGCGGTTCGAGTATGGCGCTAAATTTAGGGGCTGAGCTGAAGACTGGAGCTGGGATGATTTGACTAAAAGTTCCATCGTCAGATTGCTCTTATCTGAAGACGGTGTTGGTTCGGCAAGCGGTTTGTGGGATTGCAGAGCTGACAGGAGGCCTGCCCCACCAAATTGAGCTGTGGCGATGCTGACAATTGGCTCTGTGTCCAGTGCTCAGCATGCCCTGCTTCCTTGTCGGCCTCCTGCCGGAACACCCTTCACGTTGGCCTTCGACGCGCCAATTCGATGCTCGTGCTTCCCCACTATCAAGCCGGGCACTCTTTCTGTCAGTCACTACACTCCACCAGCTTTTAATTCCTCCTTTTCTTTCTTTTTATTGAATTCAGTCGATCATATGGTTTGTATTGTTTGAATTCCCGCCGTGGAATCTAATTAGTCTGTGGAGTAGGAAATTTGCTGCACAGTTTAAAGGTATGTAATGGGAAGTGAAGAAGTGATAATCAAGAAACAACTGGGTACGCGCGGAATAGTGTTTTCAAGAAAAGACTTTGATGAAGTTTTCCATTTCATAACAGTGCAGTCCACAACTTTCACGAATTACAGCGGAGTTTAGGTTACACTGCAGTGAGAGCATGCAGCCCTTTCATTCGAAGTTAGTTCTATTTCCATGGAACTAAATTTCCATGGGTAATACTAGGGTCTTTTCAATGTATGCTCGAGGGTTGACAGAATGTCTTCAATCATACAAGGAAACAGGCGCTCAGGAATTGACAGAATAGGCGTAGTGTGATTGTGCCAGGTGAGATGGAATCTAGTTGGCGACGTTAGCACGAGCCACGAGATCAAGCGTTGGAACTTTCAAATACGTTCGGCTTCTGAGGGATCGTCAAAACAACCGGAGTTTGTGTCTGAGAAGTCAATATGGCCGTGTCTTCTTCCTCGGCCGTTGATTTACAGCTCAAATTTTTCGGATGTCGATCCTGTTCAGGTAAGGCTCCCAAGGCAGATATGCATCAGGATTTGAGTGGATAATGTTTTTGAAATTTGTGTGAATCTCGAGTAATGATGGATGGGCATACGCGCATTAAAAAATTTCTCACGTTCATTGTCGATTATTGGATGCAGTTAAGCGAGCTCTGGGCTATGACCCTGAAGGTCAGGAGAGATCCAAAGAAGATTGTCAAAGCCCTGCGTCATAGCTTCGCAGTAATTCCTCCCCTCTACCGAACATATCAACAACTTTTGCACTTTTTAATCCTGTAAGACTGCTAACTAATAGATTGTGCTCAAAGAGAAATCATCAACTCCTTAGTTGACGAGGATCACCTTTTCTCTTTGTCATATGATGTCTCTAATATGTGACTCTCCATTCTTTTCCAGTTTGTAGTTGTGTTGGCCGAGGATGACGAAGTCTCGTCGTCTGGCGTCACCAGGCCTCTGAAGACAGTGGGTAGATTCCTTTTCTTCAATTTTCATTTATGAATGGATATGCTTTAAACATTTTTTTTTTAAATAAAGGTTTATAGATAGAGTGTAAATCCAATCCAAGATGAGTGATTTTGTTTCACCTCCAAGCTTTTGTGTTGTGCTCACAACTTATTAGTAGAAGTTTCGTTTTTTGGAGATTAGGAATAATAGAACTATTGCCTTGATCTGAGTCTATCATTTCGCGTTTACAATGTAAACATCTTGGAGATATTAGTCTCTTAGCTGTACATACTTCTTTGGCAGGGGTTGGACGGGCGATCTCCGATGGAACTTTTATTGTAAGTAACAATCAGTATAACTCTTTCACACCATGGCGGACGTCGTATATGATTTTTCTTTTTCAACCCCCGCCGCCGAAGTTGGAACAACTATCTCGTTGTCTCATGTTCATATTGTCTTGCAGGCAAGCATATGTGATGTAGCTGTTGATCCTGCCTATCAACATCGGGGCATCGGTCGTCGAATAGTTAAAAAACTTGTTGAGGTATGAGTTTCTTGCATTTTCGCAGCTTGAATTGCTATACACGATCAGATCTTGATAGAGCAAGTCGCTTATTTAGATAGAGTAGAGATTTGGTCACTGACCAGCGCATTAGTCCTTCAGGCTTGACGATGGGATAGCTATATCGCTTGGGTTGGTATTTCTTCTCGATGTAGAATCTAGTCCGACGAACTTGATGGGTCAAAACCCGGTAGTCATGAGAACTTGTTGTGATCGCAGAATATGAAGAAAACGGGTGGACCATCTGGCTATGCAGTTTTTCCCCCACCCATAGCTCGGCGATTCTTTTGGATGATAGGTTTCAGGTACTTAATTCCTACTCAATGAGTGTTTCATCTTTCTATCTACAAAACTTGTAGTTGTACAGGTGTGTTCAACAGGCAGGTTTGAGGAAATCCGAAGTTTGTGTGATTTTTACGAGTCCTTCATTGTCCTCGTACATTTTTGCGATTTTCTAGTTCCTCAATCGCTTTTTGAATCATGTGTTAGCGCACAGTTTGTTGGATGTTATCCAGTATTTTCGGTGATGCACATTTTCCCTCAGCTTAAAGGCTTGTTCGCCTTCTTCAGTTCAGCCCTGGTAAATGTTGACCTGGGGTCAGGGTTTGGCTTGATAGACTAATGTTGTATGTGGTACTTGTGTCTTCGAAAACCACTGATAGCACTTAGCATGTTCTGCAGGTCTGATAAAAAGTATCGGCTCATGGCTTATCGAGGGCAAGGTGATGAAAGGGATGTGAAATTAATTCCCAGAGAAAATATCAGAGAAGACAAGGAGCTGGTTCGGAGTACAGAGTAGAAAGTAATTCGAACTCAGGAAAATTGATTAAATCTGTAGAGCAGCATTCGTTCTCAGCTTGTTCGATCAAATACTCACTCAGGTTCTTGATAGTCGCCGTTGCTTGTAAACACACCTGTATACTGTATCTCCTTATAAGAATCGACTACATTTTACCACGATAGGAACGATCTGCGAGAAGCCTGCGGCCTGTTACTGTGTGAATGAATTCTTGATTTCTCACTTCTTGGACATAAATCGGCTCAGCAAATCTTAATCACCACAAGGGTGCTTAATTATATACCCAGCCTAACAGAGCCAACACAGGTGCTTCAAAAGCAGAAAATGAACCTCGAATTACAGCAGCGTCTGTGAAGTAACAAGTTTAGTTTCAATTCTCTGGGAATAAAAGCGAACCTATGGAATATTTGCTTCATAAACTCTCCACACTGTAACACACTCGTTGGGAAGGGTGAGACAACTTGATAAACATCTCGAGGCCGAAGTTACATCTCATCTGACTTAGAACTGTGGACCTCTTGAAATTATGAAGCCATTTGGAGTAGAGGATAACACTATTTTGAGAGAGGCAGAGTGGCATCAGAGCCTTCATTTCTAAAGTCCACACGGTTTATGAACGTTGGTAGAATATGAAGAGCAGGTGTGAAGTTCGGAAAACGACGTGAATCCACTCAACCACTCCTACCTCGGTTCAATCTCAGAAACTTATCCCAACAACAGATTCCGCTGAATTTCCGATGAACAAAAAAGTCGTTCTATAAAGAATGTTTGTTTTCACATCAGGCATGCGAAAACGACCTAATCTTCTTCTCTACGCCTCTAAAAACTCACCAGGTACTGCCAATGAGTCTACTCTTTAGCAAATAACGTACGTACGAGCAACTTGGATATGCAAAACTGTAATATTTGCAAATGATGCTACGAAAGAGCACACGACTGCAAAATTACTGGGTCAGGAATTTGAACAAGGACCTAGGCGTCAATTCGCCCGTTCCGGTCGGCGATTGGGGAGCAGACAGTCGGATCGCAGGCTTGATGGGCTTGAGCGAGGGCAAATACGGTAACGCGCTGCGGCTCGATGGAGCCAGACTCTGGCTCCTGGACCGCGACGCAACGGCGGTCACGCTGGAGCTCCGATGCGGATGCGACGACCGTCTCGACGGACTGCGCCCTCTCAAAGGTTCGCCGTCCGGCGCTCCGGCGCTTCGGCGGCGGTGCCCGACTCGGAACACCCTGCGCTTGGCGTCGAGCGTGGGAATGGGCGGCAGATTCTGTGAAGTAACAAGTTTAGTGTCAATTCTTTGGGAATGAAAGCGAACCTATGGAATATTCTCTTCATAAACTCTCCACACTGTTACACACTCGTTGGGAAGGGTGAGACAACTTGATATACATCTCGAGGCCGAAGTTACATCTCATCTGACTTAGAACTGTGGACCTTTTGAAATTATGAAGCCATTTTGAAAAGAGTATAGCGCTGTTTTTGAGAGAGGCAGAGTGGCATCAGAGCCTTCATTTCTAAAGTCCACACGGTTTATGAACATTGGTAGAATATGAAGAGCAGGTGCGAAGGATCGGAAAACGACGTGAATCCACTCAACCATTCCTACCTCGATTCAATCTCAGAAACTTATCCCAACAACAGATTCCGCTAAATTTCTGATGAACAAAAAAGTCGTTCTTTAAAGATTGTATGTTTTCACATCAGGCATGCGAAAACGACTAATTTTCTTCTCTACACCTCTAAAAACTCACCAGGTACTGCCAATGGGTCTACTCTCTAGCAAAGAACGTACGTGCAAGCAACTTGGATATGCAAAACTGTAATATTTGCAAATGATGCTACGAAAGAGCACACGACTGCAAAATTACTGGGTCAGGAATCAGACCATGGAGTTGGGCGTCAATTCGCCCGTTCCGGTCGGCGATTGGGGAGCAGACAGTCGGATCGCAGGCTTGATGGGCTTGAGCGAGGGCAAATACGGGAACGCGCTGCGGCTCGACGGAGCCAGACTCGGGCTCCTGGACCGCGACGCAACGGCAGGCACGCTAGAGCTCCGATGCGGATGCGACGACCGTCTCGACGGACTTCGCCCTCTCAAAGGTTCGCCGTCCGGCGCTCCGGCGCTTCGGCGGCGGCGCCCGACTCGGAACACCCTGCGCTTGGCGTCGAGCGTGGGAATGGGCGGCAGATTCTGTGAAGTAACAAGTTTAGTGTCAATTCTTTGGGAATGAAAGCGAACCTATGGAATATTCTCTTCATAAACTCTCCACACTGTTACACACTCGTTGGGAAGGGTGGGACAACTTGATATACATCTCGAGGCCGAAGTTACATCTCATCTGACTTAGAACTGTGGACCTTTTGAAATTATGAAGCCATTTTGAAAAGAGGATAGCGCTGTTTTTGAGAGAGGCAGAGTGGCATCAGAGCCTTCATTTCTAAAACCCACACTGTTTATGAACATTGGTAGAATATGAAGAGCAGGTGTGAAGGATCGGAAAACGACGTGAATCCACTTAGCCATTCCTACCTCGATTCAATCTCAGAAACTTATCCCAACAACAGATTCCGCTAAATTTCTGATGAACAAAAAAGTCGTTCTTTAAAGATTGTATGTTTTCACATCAGGCATGCGAAAACGAGTAATCTTCTTCTGTACACCTCTAGAAACTCACGGCTGCAAAATTACTGGGTCTGGAATTTGACCATGGATTTAGGCGTCAAATCGCCCGTTCGGGTCGGCGATTGGGGAGCAGACAGTCGGATCGCAGGCTTGATGGGCTTGAGCGAGGGCAAATACGGGAACGCGCTGCGGCTCGACGGAGCCAGACTCGGGCTCTTGGACCGCGACGCAACGGCGGGCACGCTGGAGCTCCGATACGGATACGACGACCGTCTCGAGGGACTACGCCCTCTGAAAGGTTCGCCGTCCGGCGCTTCGGCGGGCGGAATTCGCCCGGCTCGGAACACCCTGCGCTTGGCGTCGAGCGTGGGAATGGGCACGGCGAGCCTCGCGAGGCTCGCCGTGCCCATGCCCAAGCTCGACTCGCCCGACGGCCCTCGCCGGCCGAGGCCCGCCGCCGTCAGGACGCTTTGCACCGAGCGAGAGACGACTCTTCTGGTTGTGGACTTCGTTGTGGACTTCGTTTTGAGGGTTCCTCTGTAGGGCGATCGCCCGCGCCCCGTGGATACGCATCGTAACGCCCTCCTGCCCCCGCCCCCGCCCCCGCCGCCTGGCCGTCTCTTTCGCGATCCAGGTCCAGGTCTAGGTCTAGGAGCGTGTCTATGACTCCGACATCCCGACCGGTTTCCGAAAGCGGTCATGATTTGATTACCGATAATGACAGGCTGCGAAATCTTCAATCTCTTTATCGATGCAGTTTGAGGTTTGGGTTTCGATGGAGGTTGAGGTTTGGGTCTGGGTCTGGGTTTGGGTTTGGGTTTGGGTTTCCGGCGACCGCCGCTATTAGGAGGTCGCCTACTAGGAGGTCGCCTACGAGGAGGTCGCCTACGACTCCCACTGCGATCTGGGCTTCGATCTCCTCGACCTCGACTGCGTGGCCGGCGCTTACCGCAACCGCAACCTCGTCGTGGACTTTTACTCCTCCTGATCTTCCTTCTCTTTTTGCTGCCCTCCCTTCTCTCTTTGCTGCCATCCCTTCTCTTTTTGCGGACAAGGGCCGCAAAAAGGCCCTTGTCCCTCTTGTCCCGTCGATCTGGACTCCTCCTCCTATTGCAACATGTGCAGTTCTTAGAGTGGCGATATCTTTTGGGGCATAAGCTGCCGGTATTGCTACGGCCTCCGAGTTTTCTGGGGAGACCAGAGCACCTACAAGGGGTGGGCAGTGAGTTTTTCAGTTTCCAAAGTCGGCTTCTGGGCGGGCTCCTGATGACTTTGTATTTGTAGCCGGATTTCTCGAGGCGTTTACTGCGGACTAGCCTTCTGAGCGATTTATGCAGCTGCTGCTCGAACTTCGGTCCCAGCTTGCAGTTGTACGTTCTCTGGATTCGGGCTTGGATTTGCGTTTTGGTCAGTCCTTGCGATCTTCTCCCACGGAAGGCGTCGAAGATAAGATGAAACAACACTTTGTGAGGATTCGCTGGGAACCCTGTGGTCTCAATCGTCATCTTCATATCTCTCATCGACCTGAAGTTTTTCGGGCAGTCCTTGTGATGCACCATTTTGATTCGATTGGACCGGAAAAGAGTTCTGTTGGAATTGATGATTAATTCCTAAACTTTTAGTCACTTCGAGAGAGCAAGACTCGAAGTTGCAAGCGGGGGCTAGCTTAAGTGCCCTCCTGGATGACTTTCTCCAGGCCAATCGATCGAAATTTGCTCCTAAGGACGCAATTTGCTGCATTCGGTCTTTCTGCGCAGTGGCGAGCGCGCCGATTGTAAGTACACGTCCTGAGATTCCATGAATTGATCGATCAATATTCTCAATTCCTTTCCCATTCTGATTGGAATTTCCAAACTACATCGCACTGCGAAGAGATCTCGAGATCTTTCAGCTGGTTTGCGTGTCCATTCTGGAGCAATTCTGGCTCGAATCGACTCAACGATCATGCCCGCTCACTGCTGAGCTCGGGAGAATCGTCATCGTAATCATTCATCAACCACGCAGACGACACGGACCGACGGACCTGAACGATCAGATGAATGAGTGCATTTTTGTGACTCCTAGAATCCGATCGATCGGGAGGACTGGTGGTAGAACGCGGACCTCCATCCCTCGAAAGTTCCGATTGGCTGCCCTCGAGCTGATGATCCGAGGCCGCGAACTTGAAGAGAAACCAAGTGGTCGAGTCAAGAGTCGTGACTCTTGGCCCGTGCGTGCTTTCACACACTCACACAACTTCGTCGATCTCGTGACTTGAACGCCCCATGAGATCCACGAGATCATCCATCCGCGACCACTTTCTACGTTGTTTCAACTCCTGCATGCATGCACGCCGACCGAGACTCCACGAACATCCAGACCGTCAGATTCATATCCAACGACGGACGAATCGATGTTCAGAAGGAAAACTCCAGGACAGGTTCCAGGAGGTCTATTCGCTGAAATAATCAGCTCAGATGAACATACTGCACTCTGAAGTTTGATAGATGGTCTTTCAGCTGTCAGGCCGAGTCCGGCAGCTCCAGCTCTGATAAACTGTTGATCAGAGCTGGATTCGATAAAAATGTTGCAGACTCTACTCAGCTGAATGAGCTTCAACCCTTAAAGAACAATGGTCGATCCGTTTTGAGAATCGAACCTCACTACTTCATTCATCAGCGGTCGATCCAAGTCAGCTTGGACTCAGTCGACAGCTCTGCCGTCAAGTGTGCATGTAATCCAGACGATGAACAATACTCTCGAATTTGACATATCGCCGGCGGCTGGCAGTGGAAAATCCCGTTCAGACGTGACCGTTCACACGTATTCCTACTATCTCGCTCGAACGCCGTCAGATGCGCGGACACGTCAGCAATCCCGAAGCCACAAGAGATCGGACGGCGGAGTCAGGCGCTCCGAAGAGCCCAGCCGAACAGGCAGGACGGGAACGGGCAGGTGCGAAACGATCCATGTGCGGCGGCATGGACGAATGGGACGGCTGGCGCCCGTTCCGGCAGCGGGGTTCTGGGTCTATAATTCGGGCCCCTTCCATCTCACGAGGTTCATAATTCGTCGATTGCGGAGGGAGGAAACGCTCCGAAGGATGTTAGGTCCTTCGACCATGGTGGTGTGTACCACTTGAGCTCGGGCCGAGTGCGTGCCTCGGCGCGTGCACGAGGAGGAAGGAGTTCATAGGAAAAATTCCGAAAGGCAGAAAAGCCAGAAATTGATCGATCGATCGATCGATTGATTGATTGATCGAGAAGGGGAGAGTTTCAAGCATGGCGTCGCCGGGAGACCTGATGAGCGGGGATCCGTCGGGGTCCACCAAGGCTAGAGGGAAGGGGCTGCAGCACCCGACGTACGCGAATCTGATCCACGATGCGATCTCGAGCTTGAAGCAGCGCGGGGGGTCGAGCGCCATCGCCATCCGCAAGAGCATTGAGCAGAAGGTGGGACCCACTCTGGGCCCCAACTACAAGAAGATTGTGGGCTCGACGTTGTCGAAATTGGCCAAGACCGGAAAGCTCATCAAGAGCGGCAACACGTTCAAGCTGAGCCCCGAGTTCAAGATTGAGCATCTGCGCCGGAGACGCAGACGCAGACACCACAAGAAGGGCAAGAAGAAGGGCCGCAGACGACGACGCAAGAGAAGACGCGGCAGGCGCAGGGCCGGAACCACCACTTTGACGGCCTCGGGTGGCGTCGCGGTGGCGCGTCGTCGCAGACGACGGCGCAGGAGAAGACGCAGAAGACGGTCCCGCCGCCGCCGCGGCCGAAAGCACACCACCCGGTCTAGCTCCGCCCCGGGCATCACTGGCTTGCGTCGCAGACGGCGTCGCAAAAGTCGCAGACGTCGCAGGAGGAGACGGAGAAGAAGCAAGGGCAGCCGCTCCCCCCGCCGCCGCCACAGCAGCCGATCCAGCGGCGTGAGCCAGAGGAGAGTCCGACATGCTTCGCACGTCCACATCCATGGCGGGCACTCGCGAGGCGGATCTCCCGACTCGCCCTCCGGACATCGATCGCCTCAGCTCTAGTAGATCCGCCCCGCGGTCGACTTCTCAGACTCTCCGGCCTTTTATGATCATCAGTCTTCCGCATTCTTCGAAGCCTAGCTAGCTTCTTCGATCGATCGGCAACTTTCTAGAGCTTCAATTTTAATCAATCCAACAACAACAAAAATTATTCATGCATTCCTCCGCCACTCCATCCCTTCCCGTTCCATTGGCTGTGCTGGACCATTTCTCTAACCACCCTCTTCTAGCCTCATTCTCTCATTCATGAAGCTCCATGGAACTCAACACAACGTCCAATTTATCTTCTGGCTTGGGTGCTCATCCGATCGAGCCATTGGTCGAGCTTGACCGACGTCCAGTCGTCTGCCCCAGTCCTTTATTTATGCCCGTGACCCCCAATAATTATAACTCAAAAAACCTCTTTCTGTTTGCCTCTCGGACCAGCCCCGTGGGCCATATCCAAGAAGACCAACTTGTTACATATGGAATTATATGTAATAAACTTGGCCCTTCTGAAAGTGTTGTCCGCGTCAGTGACGCCATTCCATCATGTCTCTGAGATATGTAGATCACAGCCCCCGCTCGGATTCCCTAGTCGCCCATGATCCCCTCGCTTCTGTTCCACCATCGATACCTCGTGATTGACCTCAGACCCATACCTTTGGACAATCGAACGAGTGAAGATAGATGCTGCACCAGGTCCTCACCGTTCTTGTTGTCTGTGATGTCCATATACAGAATCGAGATCAATCATTGCAAGTTGCATCGGCTTACATCAATCCCATAATATATTAGATGTAGCACGATCAGATCGCAGTGCGGTCATGATTAGTCGTCTACTGCAACCTGTACGCGTAGGCTGTCGGGCCTTCGCTCAAACTCTGCAAACCATGGGATTCACTGCAAAGCTGACTTAATCAAAAGAAGTTTCCAGAGAGATTTCAGAAATTTCTGGCTGAAACTCTCATTGCACTTATTCACTCGCCTACCCCGCCAAATGGCGACAACACCAGCCACTTGAGACATCCAACGGATAGAAGGCCTCGATGCTTTCCAGAGTGTCAAAGATTATTCTTGTCTATAGAAAATTGACCAAATTCGATGAAAGACTGCGATGATGGCCTTGCTATATATTTGTCCCACATATAGAGCCTCTGCTCTAAATCATCCGCTGCAACTTGACTAGTTGTACGACCCTCGTCTTCGACTGCCTCGATGCTTTTGGCTCCAAAGTCTGGGAGATGTACCTCCCCGTGCCTACAACTCGTTAATTGATCCACTTTGTATAGATCCACGTTCAAGTTTTTGGCGTAGGTTTTTTGCAAAGGTAATTAAAAAACGAGAAGTTTGCAATCGCGAGACTGCAAACTCTGGAGGGCGATTGTGGTAAAAGCGTTTGTATGCATTCGAGCTTGACATGGAACTTGCATTTGCTAGGTAAAGTTTTTAACCTCGTAAAGTCTGTTTCCATGATCTGGACTTCCACCTTCTCAAAGGTTGACTTGCAAAAAAAATAAGATGCTACGACAACTCTTGCGGAAGGCTTTACGTGTGTGTCTATCCAGACATATTCTGCAGACGACAGCAAACTGCTGGCCTTGTCTCAGCTGAAGCAACCTGATGCATCCAATACCGCGTCTGGTCCCTTCGCCTCCCTCTTGGAAGGATTTGACTGGAACACTCTAACTGCTTTCCTAAGTGCTAAGTCTCACATACGAAGATGTGTGGAACATCTTTCGAAAGCAGCAATAATAATACATGTTTATTTCCGGGCAACAAAAATCTGGATCATTAAATTACACATTTTTAGTCTATATTTATACGGTTACAGGTGGAACCCTTGACGTCTTAGAAGTGTTTCCGCCCTCATGAAACTATTCCATACAACCAAATTTCATTTCAGAGTCTATCAAATACGTAGATTGTAATGTTCGGTTTGACTACGGAATTTTTGTAATTCTAGTGGAGACGCCCCACACTGTTTCTATGGCTAGGCCTCATGATGTTGGACTTGCTTTGATCCACTATCTGCAGACAATGCCAGTCCAGCTTCTTCGTCCCCGTAACCAAAGCTTTTCCCCTTTCCTCTATATTGGTCATCTACGTTAGATTCTGAGGCGGACCTTCGATGATCCGGTGGAATGCCCCTGTACAGAGCTGCTGCAACCACAGCTGCGAGAACAGGGGCAAACAAAAAGATCCAAAGGTTGTCCAGTAGCTCTGCTCCTCCGAAAGCTGCAGCAGGACCGATGCATCGAGCGGGGTTCATGAAAGCACCTCCATACCCAGGAGCTATACTGCCAGACACATAGATGCACAATGCTGCTATCATCCCAATGTAGAACGGGGCGAACTGTAATCCCATCAACTGAAACTGCTTGGGGTCCACCGGAACCATGATATTCATGTAGACCAAAATTAAAGAAAATATGAATTCTGAGATGAAGGCCTGGTGGCTATTGAGTCCTGCAGTTGAGTTCCTGAAAACACAACCCGCCAGATGCTTCCTGTGGACTTCTTCTACCGGCAAAAGAGTTTTGGCACACAACGCTCCAACTATGCTTCCGAAGGATTGGGCAAGGATGTACAGAAGACCTTTGGCTGGTGTGTATAGTCCAGATAACACGGCACAAAGGGTGACAGTGGGATTGATTTGTGCATCGCTCGGGGGATTGGAAGCTCGAACGAAAATTCCTAACATCAGGAAATGGAAGAAGGCACTGCCCACTGTAGGACTGCTAAAATGCATGTGACTCCCCATGGAGATGATGATGCTGCCGAAAACGAAGAAGCCCATGAACACCATCTCAATTAAAGAAGCTCGCCATACCTGCAGATTCGTCGGAACAAAGGATGTTATCGATGGAACAACTAATCGGACTAGAATTTAAACGTATTGTTTGTACCAATTGTGTATAATCCTCATGTTCATATTTCATGACACCTGAGTAAGATAGAGTATCAGTCTAAGAGTCAAGGGAGCAATAATTCTTCAGAATGAATCGTGTTTTCTGTCAGGAAACACGATCCATGTAAAATGGACTTGATAGTAAAGCTACTTGAATAGAAGGAATGAAACATGATAGCAGTCACTCACCGCCGATGATTTCAGATCGTGAAGACCCAAAAAGTGCTTCCATGAAATTTTTATATCAACAAAACGCCATGTTTGCTGAGTAGGTGAGTCCTGCAGCTTCATGGTCACCTTCGGCAGTGTCACTGCTAAGGAAGTAGACATAAATGTTGTAGACAATAATAGCAGTAGAGTATATGTGCTCAATCCTGAATCAAACTAATCTGCAGACCGATTGGAAACTCTCCGTTGAAACCTCGGAAGCTGCGTCTGGAGAGTTTCAATAGTCAAGCTGCAGGGCTACATATGTAAAGTTCTGCTTCTGAGTGCAGCACCAGCTGCAGCTCTCGCCCTATCGCTCACTCAGAAGGTCTTCTACTCTGAGGCCATAGCACGTCTTGTGCGCGATTGTAAACTGAAGGTTACATGAGATTGTTCCCAGAAGAAGAACTGAATATGATTTTAGAAGTCCACTGCCTATGTATATGCCAACTGATTGTACCCAAGAGCAACTTGAGAGACCTGAAACTTTTGGCCAACTCACCTCCACTGTCCTCTTGGCACAGACCATCTCCATCGAGCCCTCAAAATAAACCAGGCTGCCATCAGATGGCCAGCATTAGCTTGTCCATTGTCCCTAGTCCTACAGCAGTATCTATGTTCTCCTTACCTGCAAACTCAGCCTAAAGATTCCACTTATCTCGCCCTATCCAGCAGAACCTCGTTTTTCCTGACAGACAAATATCCACTTCTGTAAGTAAACAACATGTATCGAATCATCATGCAACCTCGACAACACCTGAATAACAGATTGTGTTTCCAGGTCTTCTAAACGAATATCAGCGTAAACAATTCAAGTTTGCAGGCACATACATAATGAGATCTAGTTACAACGTAAAAGTCTAGCCTATACAAGCAGATTGACTGTTCGCATGTCTATCAAAACAAAATTGAAAGAAAGAAAAAGGAAGGGCTAAGGGAATCCATTCCAACAGGTGTGGAACGAAAAGCGACAACACGAAGACAGAAAAATGTCAACCATACTGGATTTTTGGTTCCCTGGTTGTTTTCTCGTAATTGATCTCATTGATCAGGTTACGAGAAGTAATGAGAATAGACGGTTTTCGTCTTCTTAGTTTGACGGACCAACTCCACGTGCATATAAAAGGCTGGAAAAATTGATTCGATGGAGATTATGATTGTGAAAACCATATAATCATCAGGACCTCATGAAGCCCACGGACAGTCTGACATGTTCCTGGACTAAGAGATTCTATGCATGTGCAAAATCCACTGATCAAACATGAAAGCGAACTTTTAGTTGAAACTGAATGTGTTCGCGATCTAAGAGATTTCTCTCCTGCATCTTGTGAACTACAGTGGACCGTGTGTATTTTCATCTTGCCTACATGTCTTACGGAGAAAAAAAAACATCTCCACTAGCAAGGGATAACTGCAGAGTCGAATTCCATGAGCAGTGAGATTTCTCCTTCATGCAGCCATACGTGATTTGAAAATTGGTAATGCATCAGGACATATGTTTCATTGTCGTAGTTCTCCGAATGTATTATCCTCCAGAAACTGCGATGTCAAAATGCAAGTTTGATCACAAAATTGGGTCCACAACTTGAAAGCAGTGAACCATACGCAAAAAAGTATATGGAAAGCACACCTCTTGACTTATTTGAAGGCAAATGTTTTCAGCTCCTTCTTACGTGAGGAGGAGCTGAAAACATCGGTGGCATTGTATACAATGTCACCGATCATTTCCTGGTTGTTGTGTTCATTAGTTGATCCGCATTTGCCTTGACGGGATGGACTCCTGCCCACGCAGGCCTGTCAATGTGAGCAATTATAGAGTTCTAAGAAGAATTTATCGATAAATAACAAGCGGAGGCAGAAACCAAAGAGGCGAAGATGCAACAGTATATGCATAGATAACTGAAATGTATGAATCGCTTAACTTCAAGTTGAATGTAAAAACGTAGAGTGTGATGAATATTTGTGGTCGAGACTTCCGTTAAGAGTTTGAAGAGCTCGAGGCACGGGCCTACCACCCACCAACCGACCCATGGCACCAAGCCTCCGTTACTTGCTTCCTACTATCCGAATCTCCGCTGCATGTTGCTGTTGTGAGGTGTAGACCATAATCATTGTATGTGCCTCGCCGTAACTGCACTTTCACACAGGAAGTTCTTCACTCATCAATTCGTAACCATCGACTGGTTTTGTGACCAGGGCAAGAGCACTTAGATGCACATGCAAAATCACTTAGTTCTCCAGCACCTGCAGATGAAAGGACGACTTGGGTTATGAACGAGATCTTCAACTACCCCTGAAACGCGCTGCCGACCACTTTGTTCGAAGACTTTATTCCAGGCCACAAAATTGAGGCTGCACGTAGAAGCTGCAGCAAACAACATTTGGCAGTAGAATTGCACATGGTTGCTCAATGAAATAAATGCATGGCCGCTGCATGTGGCTTTCGATCTCAGCCATTTAAACTATATCGATCGACTTGTAGCTTCAGCTTGTCCGCGAGACTGTTGGATTACAAAAAATTGTGCGGACAGATTTCTATCAAGACTACTTCCACTGTTACAGTACTTCGTAGAAGATCTCCTTCATGATCTAATTACTCTGTCATTATTATTTACTGCAGTGCCGTGGCCAATATCATCATACTAATTTTAGGATTTAGAGTGTTCACTCTACATGCAATTCTTTAGAGTGTTCATATATGTACATATATCCTCGAAACACATGAATGCCACATGTCTTTGCCACACTTGTCATCTTACTTTCGTGAATGTCAAAAACTGGTTAAAACAGTATAAACATTAATTAGAATTCAATGAACTGCAGAAGTCTAATATATTTTAAAACCTATGATTTTACTTATAATCGTAAAATGTCTCAACTTACATCGATGTTCCAAATTTATCTATGAAGAAATTGCGAATGTGGGGAAAAGATAGCAATACTTATTGGACTAGGTTTTGACTTCTAGAGTGGAATTTCGATGAGAATCACTTTGAGGTATTAAGTCCTTAAGAACTTAAAGATAGACATCTCTTGAATATGTGGTCATCTTTCTCTGAATCTAAAGGTCATCTATGAATTTTTAAAATATCTCCTGTAAATTTTCACCTCATTCGTTTTATATATGTTCAATATGTCAGTCTATCATGCAGACCTTTCTACATCGGAAAACAAAGTCAGTAAATCTCAGACAATGAACAAATTGCAAATAGTGCATGTACTGTTATCTCTCCTACGTAGTTTTCAGTCTGCATTCCAATCTGGCATTGAACATGAGGTACTCAAACAAGCACAATATAGCCCAATTCCTATTGAAAAACGCCATAAACGTACCTATGGTACCAGAGCAGCTGGTAAAATAATACGTAACGTAAGTAACTACAGCTATAACCACCGAGATTTATATTACTACGTAGACCTGGTTTAACTTTATTCGGGATGAAAGCACACTGCAGTACATGTCTTTTTCCAACCATGTTTATTTTAATAAACATACCCCGTTCTATACATGTTAAAAAACATGAGTGCAGAATATTTCTTTCTTTAGGTGATTTCACTCCCTCGCTCATAGTCACACGCAACTATACATCCACTCATCTCTCCATCTACTGTATTGAGGATCAGTAAGCCGGTTGCAAAATCAAGGTTCCACCGCTACTCTCTTTGCACCATATGGATATAATCTCTTCTGGGTAAATGTCCTCCGGACTTTGTATTCCTGACCGAAGTTGTTGCAGATAACATGTACGATGCATAATTAGATTGAGTTGTTTCTCCGTTCAGAACCCTTCATGATACTCCTTCAATCCACTAAAATCATGGTTTATTGGATCCCATGATCCATGAGCATAACGGTAGACCACTCCCTTTTAGGTATGCATCAGCATAAATTTTTTGCCCGTTATATACTTACAACAATAATATCTTTCATTCCTCGATGATAATGCTTCCTTACTATAGCAAAACGTAAATTTCTTTGAATAAATAGAGCGTGAAAACATGAGAATCTTTCAATTCTTCAATAGATATAATCTCATATCAATTCATACCTAGATTTTTCAAGTACTTGAAACAATAGAAAAAAATAGTTTTTTCACATTTGTAATCAATGTCTTCACTATGCATTAGTGTATTTTGCTTTCTCTTGCATTTTCAATAATATCATGATGTTTTAAAATTTTACTTTTAATTCCCTGAAAAAATATTTATGTAGTAACACAATCATAAACTCAAACACTTGAAGAACCCAAACAGTATAAGTGTCAGAATAAAAACATTTCCAAGATTATAAAGGCCTAATGATTAATTATGTCACAATAGTCATAAATTTCATCTCAAAATCTCAATAAACAAAAAATAAAATACGAGCAAAAAAATCAACGCTATAAAGTATAGCGGTGTTAAGATCCATGATGTGTAATATAAAAGACAAAAAACACTGTAAGAGAAAAAAATCTGTGTTATAAAATATACCAGACTGAAACAAAGAGGCATTGAGGACAGTAAAAGATACATCTAGGGCAATAGATGATTAATGCAAATGGTAATCTATGGTAAAAAATTCATCCTTTACTATTTCACTCAAGATCCAATTAAAAAGATTCATAAATCTAATGAGATCAGCGATACTTGATCTTAAAACAAGAATGTAAGCTTTTTTTTACTTTGTAAAATTTGAAGTCAGAAAAAAAATTAAAAACAACTTTATCAAAATAATTGAATGAAAAAATTCAAAATCCATGAAACTATTGTCAAATGAGCATCTTGATTCATATGAATTAATTTCTAAATGCAAAACATTGATGTATAAAATTGTAGTTGAAAAATTGCATTCATTATCATGAATTTAATATGGTACCTCTATATCTATTAGAAATTGTTGATGAGGATATCATTCTAAAAATCAAATTATGACTCAAAAAATTGACTAAAAGTATTTGAAATATGTGATGGTTTTTTTATGTAAGGATATATGTATATTTTTTTAATACATTGAATTTTTTTCAAAATGTTATAAAATATAGGAGATATTTGCTTGATGGGACCCCATCCACAGGTAAATTGCTTGATGGGACCCATCAAGTTTCAATTTACCCGATGGGACTCCACTGACGGTACACATCACAGTGTTCTAGTATGAACAAAAGACAATGCGTGAATCACACTTCGTGTTACCTTCGGCACCCGTTTCTCCCTTCGCATCACTGCGTAGAATCTGACCCTCCTGAATCACTTTCTTGGGAAGAATGGGATGGTAGATGGGGAAGATGAAAAAATGTCACGTGATACTCCGTTTCGCCCTTCGCATCACTGCGTAGAGTCTGGCTCTACTGAACCACTTTCTTTGGTTCTACCATCTTCGCAGCCAGCCACCAGCCGCACAACAGAGCTTATGCATATTCATACGGCTGCTACACCATTTCTGAGGCTGCAAATTTTGTGCTCTCGCTTGATACATGTGCTCCCGAGTCTCGACGTTCTTTTTGAGTGAATGAGAAACTTGACCCTTGGGTTGCAGTAGCTCACTCTTGCCCTCGCAAGCCATGCATCCCTCGAGTCCATGAATCGCACTGGACTTTTCTGGTTTGGACCAACTACAAACTCTTCGGTCGACCACGTGATACGTACACATAAATACACGCCGCTTGCCGCAGGTTTCAACGTCCAAGAATTCTGAAATCATCTGAAGAGAATATCCAGGTTCCGCCTTTCGGTCGACGTCTGTGCAGTGTCTAGTGCTAGTCTGAAGGGAGCGAGACGAAGGTTGCGAATCATGTGTGAAACAAAACGATAAAAAATTGCATTTGCGTCGACGTCTGGGCTGAGATGTTCAGACCGCTCGAAGGAGCTCTGAAATAGCAGACGAGTTGATCGACTCCGTATATTATTGGGGATGTGAGTATCGAACTCGATCATCAAGATGTCATGATCTGGGAACCTGCTTAGATTCCATTTGCTATATATTCTTACAAGATCATACCCTTACTAGAACACCTACTAGAACTCAGCAACAGCACACTGTCTGTGGGCTCCCATTAGGTAAGTTGAAACTTGATGGGTCCTATCAAGCAATTTACTTTCGGATGGGGTCCCATCAAACAAATCTCTCTAAAATATAGAGTAGTAAAATTTATGAAAAAATCAAAAAGTACTGAAAAAATACTATTCTATTTTTTTTCAAAAACTTTGCATGACAGTGTTTCACAACATCAAACAATTGAGAGTAGTACGATGATCAAAAAATTTTGAAGAAAAGATCAAACAAAGAATCTAAAAGATTGACATTTGGCTAAGATGTAAGATGTTCTCAAAGCAAACAATGTCCAATTTGCAAAGTTTTTATCTTCCCACACATTTAAAAGCTCATGTCTTTTCTTGTGCATTCCAATCCTTGAACTTTCTATATATCTATTCTAGGTTTCTTGGAATATAAAGCTATTTCATTCATTTCATATCACACAATTTGCTAATAGCTTTATCAGATATGTTATTCTCCACAAATTCCATCAATTCATATCGGGCTGGATAGATTAATGTAAAGACTACTAACTGCTACTTTAGTAGTTAGTTCTCATTTGCCTACTCTCGGGATGTAGCCACTAGGTTCTCGTTTCATAATTGTAAAGGGTAATGAGAAATTTCAATATATACACTTGGACTCCATAGCGTTGACGCAACGCAGTAGCTCGACAGTGCAGAGAGAGGAATTACTGAGCCAGCTGATAAACTGCGTAAAGGAGATGCATTCACGCAGAAGGAAACCCCGTACAGCACATCAAACGTTCGTCCAAGAAGTCAACCCCAAAAGTGCGCGGGGAAGACGGACGCTGAATTCATGGTCGTCTGTCTAAATCCGGGGGGCCGAAGGAAGCTTGTAGCCGAAGCTGAGTGTCGATCCCTTCTCGTCGACTCAATTCGACTTTGATGTGCATGTCAATCCAGATCTCCGGCAGCTGGTGCGGGAGGATGACAATCCACACCCGATCATGAAGAATTTTGTTGGACTGAGCTCATGCTCTCTTCGAGCTCACCGTAGACAGCAGTGGACAAGGGGGACGATGACAACTGGTCTTTTAGCGACGTTCTGCCAATGTTCGATATTTTCCTCGGACGTGGAAATGTGAGTGGGCCCTCTCCCGTATCTGATGTGCTGCATTTGTGAATTTATACTTTTGTGTACATCGTCGTTCTGTAACTCTGGCTTTCTAGGGTTTGAATTTGCTCCCCTGCCTTGTTTGGTGGTGTTCCTCGAGTGAATCAGTGACGGGATTTTGAGCTGCTTAAATATTTGCGGATAACTTCGTACATTTTGTGGACTTTTTGTCAGTACTTCATGAATTGCGCATGTCTTAGATTATGGCCTTCGTTGATTGTTGGCGATATAGGTATAGATTCTGCAAGATCCCCTCGTTCGGAGAGTACATAAGGCCGTCTTTGTACAGTAGTTGATTGCAATCACACGCAGCTCATCGGAAGAAGAAAGCAGACTCGTCGCATCGTGATTTTCGTGTCTCGGATTCAAATTTGAAAAGGATTATGTCTTGCTTCAGGGTCTAGAAAGGGCCCTGGGTTTAAGTGCATCAGTTGGGATTTAGCGTCCAAATTATATGTAGAAGGAAGGTTGTGTTTGAGGCGAATGTTAAGGAGGTACTTTGAGTCTTAGGACGCGTTGGAGCTAGCGGAGCCAGAGCTGGGTTCAGCAGCTGGGATTGAGCATATGCTGAGTTGGAGCTTCGGATGAGGATGCCGACAGCAGGGTGTCATCTAGTGTGCTGCAGATATGGAGGTTGAATTGGATGTGGCTTCAGGAGCTGGAAGCATGCTGGAAGGTGATGATTTGAGTCAAGTTCCTGAGATCCCGTTTGAGGAGGTTGATGACGAGGAGATGGCAGCCATTGAAAGCGCCTTTTTGCACGCCCAGTCTCTTGCTTCGGCTTATCATTCTATAAAGAGTGCCCAAATCATCTTCGGCTCGAGTTTGGTTCATGGTCGTCAGATTGCCAATTCTACTTCGGGCCTACTTCTAGCAACATCAGATGTGCGGAAAGAATCCTTTGTCTATACGGTCACGTCTTCCTTGAGTGCTCAGGAACAGCATTATCGAGCGGGCGCCTCTCAAGGGTTTTATCATCAAACTGGTTCTTCCCAAAAGTCTGTAGATGTATCAAGGTTTTCAGAGGGCGAAGAATCCGAATCCCAATCGGGGAGTCAGTCCACGGTGACAACAGCAGCTGGTGATTTTTTAGCTGGTGTAGCGAAAAACTCACCAGCTGCTGAAGGAACCATTTTATGGTCAACTGATCCGTCTGATGCTATGTTGGTAGGTTCGCAAAGTTCAGTGCCTGTTACCAGGGTATCTGAATCTGAAAATTATGTAGATATAGAAGATACCGGAGCATCGGTTTGTACAAAATCTGATGACAGTGCAAACGCTTCCAGTTCAATGTCTTTGCTTCTTAGGCATCGATCGAGGAGAGGGCTTTCAGTAACGGACTTTACAGCTTCAGTACGTGCCTTATTTTCTTGCTTGATCTTGAATCTCCCTAATTGGCATCTGACTTGTAATAATGAATGTGGATATGGATAGTAAGTAATGATACATTTGGAGGCATTCATTTTTAAAAGGTGGAGATGTTCTTCATTCCTGTAGTGTGATGTCGAAGCTGCTAACGAAGAGTGGTACTTCAGGAATGGTGTGAAAAACAAGTAGAATTCTCGATGACGCGAGGAAAGCCCGAAAAGACTCCTGCTATGAAAGCTGGCAGCGAGAGACATCTTCAGCTGGAAGTGGAGGTTTGTTTCTCCTCTGTTGAAGTGTAGTATTCTTTTTGTAATAGATTTGTACAGATCGTGATATATATACCCTATAATGTGTTCACACTTCATCTGATTAATGACTTTTTGTTTCTTCACAATCAACGCGGCACTTCAACAGGTTGTGACTCGAGTCGAGATTGAGATCAAAACTAAAGAAGATGCTTGGGCGACACGGCTCCTTAACTTTATCAGTGGATCTCGGCAACTTCTCAGTGAGGGCCTCACACGCGAGCTTCCAGTGTAAGGTCTTTGAAAATATCGGTCTGCGAAAGTTATAACCACAACCAGAAAAGAAACAGTAAGGCCACAAATATATGATATGTGAACTAAAATTGATGACAGATGATCGTGCTGCTTTAATGAACTTGTTGTACCTTGCTTAATCAGGGTTAATAATCTTAACTAAGTTATTAAAGACTACGTCTTCAGTTAGGACGACTCGCTCAGTTCATGGTAGAATAGGGTATGTAGAGAGGTTGAGGGGACATTGGCGACTTAATGGAACTGTGTCCCTTCAAAGCAGTGTATACCCATATGCTTTGTTTTAAGCAGGAGATTAGATTATGCTGACGGATAATGGTTTCTAGTTGTTTGTCTTCTATCGTGAGTTGCCATAGAGATGTGTTTTTGCTCACAATTTCAAAGCTCTGAATTTACAAACTTTTTGTATCTGTTTGCAGGCTGGGCCTCTTATCCGGTACATGGATTGTCGGTATTATTGATGAAATTAGACTAGTTGAGAAAGACGGACAAGAGTATCCTTTGCTTGTTGATACAAAAACTCGTAGGAGGAGGACTCCACCATCTGAACCCCAGAAACGAAATGCAAGGTACTCAAAACGTCAAAATTGTTTGTTAAATTTCAAGGGGAAAGTCCTGCCTTCGTCAATGATGTTTTCTCGCTCCCTTTTTGTACATCTTAGAGACCCTTTTCTCGTGGACCATGTATGAACCATGGACTTTGCTGATTGCAGGCTTCAGCTTATGTCTTATAAATATCTTTGGGATACCATGGTTGAAACTGGACTTCCCTTCGAATCTTTCTTCCAGCACTTCAACCTAAGTCCGCATCAAAAATTTTGCTCAGACGTGAGACTCCATGCCTCCAGCTTTTATCAAGATTGTGAGGTAAGTAAAGAATTTCAATCACCCATTTTAAGATCAATCAAGGGCTATAGAGAAATATGTTGTCGTGTACTGAAATGCTATCCTTGTTCAGTGATGAAGCATAAAGATGACAAGTGTTGTCTCTACTATTATAAAAGCATACTAAGAACTTTGAGATTGTTCAGGACTTGTACTTAAGGTTTTATGTTGGCGGTGAACAACAATCTCAAATCATCTTGATCTCTTAAATTAGTCTAAGATCCCAAGAGAAAGTATGGTCTGTCATTCTACTTAGATTGATTGCACCTGACTTGTAGGATGTAGTGTGGAGTAGGATATTCTTGCTGATAAAGACCTTGTGCTGTGTCCAGATCAAGTGCTTACAAGACCTGCTGCCACAGATTGCAAATGAGGTTGTGAATTATCCTTCATCATTAGATACTCTCTTATTGAGGTAAAGCATTTTCATTTATCACAAATTTTGTATAAGGTCACGACCAAGCCCTTTTTTTATATTATGCCACAATGTTCAAATGAATTTTCGCAAGGTACAGTACACTACAGAAGACCAGTAATACCAAAAACCTGGAGCAAAAGATTTTTGACTCTTGCATCTGCTGTAATGTACAGGTATGAATGGCAAGCAGATCAGTCCTTACTCGGTGAGGATGAGTTTGATTTCGAGCACGATTGGTTAATGGATAGGTGGCAATGGCATTTGCAGTTTTGGAAAGGACGTAGGCAGGCTTATGCTGTGCCGGAGGAAGAGACCTGGAAGTGCAGACATTGTTCGTTTGCAAGCGTTTGCAAACCTGTCAAATCTCCTCCTCCTCCGGACAATATGCTATCTCAAAGCAGTTAGACATTAGATTGCGTGGGCTGATACCTTTTCATCAATGTATAGAAATTGGTACAGAGCTTGAAGCTAAATTCTGTATACAGTGAACGCTCACGACATACAAGTTGAGGGAAGCACTGGCTCAGTTTCAGACATAGTATATCAGTTGAATAAACCATGTCTGAAAACTGAGCTCCTTTCAACATCAAAGGAGCCTGTTTATTGAAAAGGCGTTGAACGTCTATGTTGAGTCATAGGTCCATTCTTTCGATTTGAAAACCTATTACCATTAATTCATGATTCTTCTCTGCTCGAGAATCCACAGATCACTAATAAAGTGAATTAAGCATCTTGCCTTTTGTGACTTATTCTCTTTTCTGTTGTGTATCAAATATAAGATACATTGAAGACTACGAAGAAAGATATTCGTTCATTACTATACCCACTCATCTTACGTTCTTATTCTACATATTTATCGATAATTTGTATTAGGCTTTCTATCTGAAAGCTTTGTAACAGAGTAATGTTTACGATAATGTTTATTATCGTTTTCGGTGACCTGTTACAGCGATGCTTCAATTGGCTTCCCGTTGCACTGCAGTATAATATCTAAATGATCCCAAAGGTTTCTCTTGTCTACTAGCTTTTTGTTGGACCCTATCAACCTCATGAGAACGAAAGTGGAAGATAAAAATAAATCCGAGGATAAATTGGTGTTTTCTCTCTTTTGGATCGAATCTATATTGATATTGTCCAAATTGGTAGTGCACTTGAGTCTAATGGAAAGCGGTAGTAAAAGCCCTTAATTCTTAGAACTATATCGCGCAGCTACTATCTACTACATTACACTTTTTTAGATTTTTCGGTCTTTATAAAAATGTTAGAGCAAATTCGTTTATTTGAGAACTTTTTTGCCAAAAGCTTACTGTAGATTAACCTTCAAAATGCCTTTGGTCCATCTATGCTGTAAATGAAATACATAGTACTGTATACTTCATAAACAACAACTTGTGTTGAAGAGGCATACTCAAACCCATATCCATTGTAGACACGGTGGATTGACGTTCATATATCCAAGAGTAAAACGAATCCGATCAAATATACGAGGCAAAAACGTACCAAATGAGATTTATTAATTTCTTTTCAATGTTTCAAGCGAAAAAAGTTTTCAAAAGACTAAGACAAGGATTGCAACTAACGTTACCTAACATTCTGGAAATTTCCTTGTTCAATAAGTTAAATCTATTTCACGTAAGAATAGAGTTGGGGCTCAAGATTTTTCTTCTTTTTGCAAGTTTACTGTGATAGAGATGACAAAAGTACGCCCTTTTTATAAATCTCCTTTTGTACATGCAACTAAGTAAAAATCTATAGACATAATTATAGTGTGTCATTGTAAAACTGTAGTAACAAATAATTATCAAAATGGAACACAATGGTAAAGATCTGTTCTCACGAGCACAAAAACAACACCAAAGAATCAGGTAGTGTCACGAATTAATATTCTATTGAGTAGTTTTACTTCTCAAGCACATGTCATTCCCAGAAGCATCTACATTTGCTAAGGCCGAAGGCGACACAAATGCAGGATGAAATCACATCCAAACACTGAAATTCATCCAATAGATACCACAAAATCTCAAACGACTCTGCAATTGATATTCAAGGGAGAAATTTCCCAAGCTTACATACTTAGCTGGCTACACCAAGCTTCTAATGTACAGATTTGTTTAAATCTTTAGCTACACTATGCACCAATCAAAACAACCAAATTAGACTCTCTACTTCAGATGCGGTATCTACGACAAATTGAAGCAACTCGTGCACAGTGACAAAACGCACAACTCACAAACGCGCAGAGGATTGCAGACTTAAGACTAAAAATTGACTCATGAAAAAGTCCTCCCAAGTTGGAGCCTTAGATCTCTTTATTCACAACGAACACCCTGAGTCATCATCCGCTAATTGCGAGCCCCCATCAGGTGCGACTTCCACAGATGCGGCAAATGCCACACCCGTAGAGCTCCTGTCTACTCCTATCCTACTCAAAATTGTTGATAGATCTAATTCAAAGTTCTAATTCGTCTACTCTAAACCGGAAATGAATGAATTGATCTTTCTACCTAACTTCCGATGTCTTGCGGCTCTGCTGGCTCCCAATTTCTTCATTCGGCGCTCAATGTCATCCAATATCATTCACTTTGTGATTTGAATCTTCCATTTCACATAACCGCGAAGACATTGCTCTACCCTCGCGCGCAATGCAGCATACGTCTGATGTTCCAACTGCTGGGTTGTCCCCTCCGTCTCCACCAATTTTGCTTAAGTCGCGATCAACTTCTCCTCAACCGTCGACAGTTGAGATTGCAATCTGCGTCCAATTCCTTCCTACGCTCTAACTCCAAAGTTCGGACAGCTTCCTTCAGCCAATTCCTTCGCCTTAAGTACCAATTCGGCAGCATGCGATTGATCCCTTGCCGCCAGATTCGCCGTCAGATTCACCGTCAACTCATCCGTGCGTTTGAATTTACTCGCAAATTCCTTCTGAGACAAATCCAATTTGTCCTCAAGTTCCACTGTTACCTTTTGCGCATTGTTGATGTAAACCCGAAGGTCCTTGCACTCAAGCTCTGTCTTCGTATGAAGGTACTTCTCAGTTGCTAAACTTCTCCAAAGTTCTCACACTTCAACTCCTCCTGCCAAAGATGCTCATCCCCCTCCTGCAAGTTAGCTGTCTTGGCCGCGCACTCAGAAGTTAAGTTCGCCACTCTCTCCGCTACCTCCGCAGATGCTGCCACCTTCGCCTTCGTCATACAACGCACTAACTATACAAAGGATCATGCTAACTCTGGCTCCGTGTACTTCGCCATCTTTCCATCTAAATATTTGAGTAAGAGAATTATTCAATCTCTCAAAACATCAGCTACACTAAGCTCTTCTATCTTTGGTTCTTTGGCCGAAGGTCCTTCGCCGCAGTCAAAATCGACTGTACCCGAAGACACTTGACATGAAGGCATCGCTGGTTGCTCCGCGACACTCTTTTCCACTTCCGCCACCACTTGTTCCAAGAATTTTTTACCGAATTGGGCTATACCGCCGGTTCTTTCAAATCTGCAAGCACATCCAAAATTTCCTTATCCAAAGGCCGAAGATCTTCAACCGAAGACGTTGATGGCTATTCCATAGGCCGGAAACATTGATCTGAAGTCTCTGTCTCGATCTCATCCTCTCGTTCTTTTCCTTTCTTCAACGAATATTCCATGGACATGTCCAAAGGTCGCCACTTCAAAAGCCCTTTGCCGAAGGCCATTCGTCTTTTGTTCCTACAGCTTGCACTTCAAATTCAACCCAATCCACCGGAGTTACTGGATGGTGCGAGGTTGCTTCGTTACATCCTCTACTATCCTCTTACTCAATCCGTTGGCGTCGTGACTTCATCTTGCTACGAAAATGCACACTCGCTGTCCTCATCCGCGTGGGAATTGATCTTCTGGCCCGCAATCTTGCACGCTGACCCACCATCTCCGAAGTCAAGGTCTTCTGCAATTTTTGTCGCTTCTTCGCTGATCGTTCCTCAATTTCTTCTCCGACTTGTTAGCTTCGACCGAAGGCGGTGCAAGTCCAATGTTGTATTCCTTGCTGGCAACTTCATTGACTCCCATCACTCCTTCATCGTATGCAATCTCCCTCTCGAGTGGGAATTTTTGCTGCTCTGCTGCTGTGAGCAATACCATACCTCGATAGAAATTGATAAAAAACGTGGACAGATAATTCAATGAACTTCAAATATTTTTTTGACGTTCTTGCGAGTGGTACTTCAGAGAATGCGAGCCCAATGAATTGACTTCCCCAACACCGCGCATTCCACGAATCTGACCTGTCATGTTGCCATGTAAGTTGTTCTTGACGGTCGCAGAATCTGCATAAGTGCCACCGCCACAGTATGTCTTAATCTTTTGCGGTATCTGTCGTCCACCATCCATTCTTTGCGAAGGTCTACTCCTCGGCTTGGATCATCTTCACACTCTAGCTGTCGTAGGTGAAATCGTCTTCTTCACCTACAAACAGTCCCAAGACTTATGCACAATGTTCAATCGTCCAGCTCTTCGGGTTTCCGCGAAGTCCATTAGCGTCTGGCGCACGTACTTCATGCCACTCCTACACGATTGCTGCAGAAATTCAATTACAATTCCAGAGCAAGAAATTGAGATTGACCGCCATCAATTCTTACCGATACGCTCTCAATCCAAATACCTGTACCTTCAACGTCGACCATCAAAGTCCCGAAGATCGCTTCATTGTTGTGCTCTCAATTTTACACTTGCGATCCTCACTGAGCTCCCAATTTTCAAATGCGTTCTTGCGAAATATTGGCGCAGAATTCATGTTTCTCCTAATGTACTTCTACGTTCTAATCACATTGTGAACTCGTGCAAATTGACAGTACAAGTGTTGGAATTTCCCTTACGGTCGGCGTCCCCTTTCCCTACGCCGAAGGTCATTCATTCGATGGAGACCTTCTGCTATAACGTCGAAGGAGCTATCGCCAAAGTTCGAAGGTTCTTCGCCAAAGGCCTTTCTGCGCCCTCGCCGAACCATATCCTCTGTTGCATACTCTCGTAACTCAGGATAACCTTACCCGTTTCCGGTGTTCTTGAGCTTGTTGGAACAAGCGCGCCAAACTCTATATATTGAGACCTTGACTAAGGCAAATTCCTACTAATTGAGAAAGTTATGAATCATCTACTCTAGTGGATCATAACTCATCTAATTCAACTTTATTACCTACAAGTAAAAACACAAACCTCAAAGAGAGTTAGCTAAATGGATTCTGCTATTACTAACTTATACTACAGAATTCACAATTTAATTTAATTCTAGTTATTCTTATCCTAAAACTTTAAAATTACTAATCTTTTATCTCATAAACTTTATCTTTTCAAAAAAAATGTAAAACTACATTACCACGAGAACACTAATAGAAGGTATACAAATTAGCCATGAGTGCTGAAAAACAATCCTCCAGTTCTCTTAGAAACTCTTCCGGACAGGGCTTGCTGGTTGGATTTTTTGTACGAAGAAATAATTCGGAAAATACTTGTAACGAAAAAAAAACTGTTGAAGTCACCCCAAAAGAAAAGGTATCATTTTGGATGTCGGAAAATCTTCTTAAGGACTTGATTGAAAAAGAATAATCTTAACGTTTTCGAGGCCACTTACTAGAAAATGTTCTCCCTATTCCACAAACTGATTGAATGGCCGTGGCCAAAAACTAAAGTATCTCAAATCCCCCCCACTATAAGCTACTTGGAAGCTACTGAGTAAAAGCCCAATCATATTGTCCAGTACGATGCTTCTTTACGTGATTGAGAGAAGACACAAGTGCTAAAAGTCATAAAATGGAATACAAAACATACCAGGAACCCAGAGTCAACGCAGAGAGAACGCGTTCGCCGCCTTTAAAAGAATCTCTCTTAAGGAGGAAAGCCGTGACACCTTTAGTTTCTTTCAGAGTTTCTCGAGCTAAGTTTCTTTCCATCCCTTAAGATTGTGTATGGAAAAACAATCAGGAAAATAAGACAGTACTGTACACGTAAGTACCATAACCAAAAACTGGCACGTGTTGATCTACAGGCAAGTTTGCGACAACCCAGTGTAGACCTACATCGTTGACATTTCAGTAAATAAACATGTGCTAATGCTAAAGGTGGTGTGATGCTGGTGTTCAGAGCTTATGTGTCTGCACGTGTCAATTTACAGTTTGTGGTGCAGTAAAGTAGAAATTGACACGTGTAGAAACACAAGCTCTGGACTTCTGCATCACATTTAGCCATGTACATGTATGTGGTCTCGAATAAGGAAGCCACCAAAAAAGTAAAACGTGAGGGAGGCCTAGCTTTTACCATGGAACCATTTTGAAGGTGAATAATACGTACAGAGAATTCTAGATAAATTACACCTGCTTAGAGAAATTCTTCTGTTCCTATGTAAAATCTACACAATAATCTTTGAAGAATACTCACATTACGAAAGTTCCAAATTATTATTTTTTAAAGAAAGAGACATCTGCCAGGAAAGAGATTAAAGCTACCAGCTGATAAAATCTTATCTTAATTTCCCCACAAAAAATCAAATATCCACTTACAAGGAGATACCCACAAGGAAAATGATAGAAATGAAAGAAATAGTGAAAACGTTGTATCGCAAAAACTCGACGAGTGATGATGAGTGATGATTGATATGTAAATCAAATGCTGCGGAAGGTGGAGGAAACACCCATCATTACATTGAATTATACAACTCGTAACTAAATAATCACAGACAGTAAGGAAAAAATCTAGTGACCAACATTTGATAGTCATTTTAAACTACCTATCAACTCAGTACAAATAGGAAAGCCTTTCAAGATCCAACAGATTAGCAGCAGTTCTTTCATGTTAAAGAAGATGCATCAGACACTATTCAGCAGTTTTAAGTATTCGGAACTACATTCCTGTGTACTTGATGTACTCTGAAAAACTATGAAGTACTCTCTCCTTTACCTGCCCAACCGCTTGGACCTGTGCTTAAGTAGCTTTTTCATAACTTTGTCGGATATCTAATGAGAGCACTTGTGAAAATGTAACAAAAAGTTTACTCAGTTACCTTCTTGTTCAAGTGGTTAAGTAAATGATGGTTTCCCGTACAGGTGATCAATTACGACCTCACTATATTTGAGGTTCTGTTTGTCTGGGTTGTTAACGTCAAATGCATAAAGATTTCATGTTACATCGTTTGTAGAAAACATAATGTAACATGAAAATCGAGGTGGATATCTCAGGCCTCCAGCCGTCCGATTGCAGACTTGCTGCTGAGTATACAAAGCTCCGATTTTCTTCAGATAATTTGTCCATTAAATGCCTCAAAATACAATTCCATCTAGAACGATGGGTGGTTCTCTGAAGTTCAGTTTTTGGATAAATATCACGGTTGGTTATACCAGAGGAAGTATTAACAAGCATCCAATCTTTAGCCAGTCCAGCCACACTTCCAACTTCGCTTTGAAAGTGAAACCGGCCAGTTTCTGATAAAAGCATGATCTAATGGAATTTTTTACACCTCATTTCCGACCTGGACTTTGTCTCTCTACTCTCTCCTAAACTTATGCACTCCCTGCAATCAGGTGCTAGACAGACTCTTATGTGTTATGGACAACTCGTGGAGCTCGTTTAAGATCCATTCTTCCCCTGTATGTCCTCCCAAAACGACTGCACGAGTGCCACCTACAACACAGGTGCTATGGCCCCAGGCGAACTTCGGTGGTTGGCCAGGCACATTCAAAACTCTCCATGTCGATTGCTCTTCCTTCGGGTCCAGAACGAAGAGTTGTGCTGGAGAATGGAGTCCAGCAATAGAACCGCCAAATATAAGAATCCTGCCACCGGGCAAACTAACAGCAACATGATCCAGTCTTGGAGGAGGAGGCGTGCCTGCTGGTGCTGCTCCGCCTGGAAGGGTGCTACCTGTCACATACTTCCATTTAGGTTGCTCTTCACTTAAGTCTATGGTGAAGACATCACTAGACCGTAATCTCAGAGGACCGCTTTTAGCCAGCCCACCGAACATAAGAACTTTCCATCCTTGATAAACACAGAGGGTGTGACCCAAACGAGAGGGAGGGCTCCATGAGACATGGATTTCTCGCCACATTGGTTTCTCCATCGTTAAGTCTAGTAAGAAAGTGTCACTAAGAAGTACACCAGAGTCCGCACACCCTCCTGACACCACTAGCTTTGTTCCATCTAACGTGCATGAGCTATGCCATGATCGAGGGATAGGAGCGACAGCTCCAGCCCCGATCTCTCGCCAGATAGGTTGTTTCGCATCCAGATCCACGATGAAAACATCGTTCAGTAGACCGTCTCTTCCACATCCCCCAAAGACCACCAACCACGACTTGTTCAAACACGATAAGGTGTGGCCCCAACGGCCTGGAGGAGGTGATTTCACATTCACGTGTTGCCATGCAGGGTGTTTGACGCTCAAGTCAAGCACAAATGTGTCATTCATTGGCTGCATATTTACACCTTCCCCACCGAATAATACCAACTTATTGCCAACTGCACAGGCACTGAAGTTGCAGCGTGAAGGTTCAACTGCACCACCCACCGTCAGTTTCCTCCAAGCAGCTGCCTCTAAAGTCGTCAGTTCTCTTGCAAGTCTGCCCCATTCCAGATTATCAGCACCCGGTACAGATTCCAAAGCCTTCGTGGCCTCGAAACCCCAAGAATTTTGACAAACTGACCTCCACAGGTTATCATTTTTTGTGATCTCGTGAAGACGTCTACAAACCAAGCCAAGAGCAGCAACATCCCTCGGTGCTACGTAAGCAATGATTTTGTGAGTCAGAACCTCGTCACTGAGCTGCAGGAGACCACAGGCATCCTTCGACGACTGACCAGGGCCGACGGGAGAACTCTTGTATGCATTCGCTTCCTTCAGAGGCTGGTCCTTGCTCCAAAGCAGTGAGTCCTTCCATGGTATTGGACCAAGATCGAGTTTTGCTTCCGTGAAAGACTGAATTCCAATCACATGAGTGATTGTCCCATCCTCTGCATGTATTGGTGTCATGCACAGCTTATTCATCAACGGGGTACCATCCTTCCTGAAATTCAACAGCTCACCGCGAAACTCCACGCCTTCAGTGAGACATCGTTTAATCGTTGCAACAGTTGTTGGGTCAACGAGTGGGTGGCGCCTTTGAGCGAATGGTCCCCTACACTGCAAAAAACGACTGCAAAAGGCCACAACGATCCTACCACATCAATAATCAATAAAAAAACGAAGATAATGATTATGATTGGAGAGAAAAATACAGGATGACTTGGGTAAACTCGACTACATCCACTACTTTCAAGAATATTAGCAACATTTTCAGAATGCAGCTACAAGAGTAACAAGTTGTAAGCATATGAATTTATCATGATGGTTCGAGTGATCCTGATGACTCGCGCTAGGCAGTGATCTTGATCCTAAAGTTGTGACCTTGGCATCAGATTCTCGATCTAGTAGGAAGATTTGATACCTCCAGAAAAGGTTTATGTGAAAATTTATCAATATAACATGAAATGCTTCGAAACTTAGTTCACTCACTTGTGAGCCTTGTGACAAATACAGACCACGGACCTGAAAAGAGGCGTAACATCTATGTTTCTGCAAAAAGCTACAGTGGAGACTTGTTAATGCCTTGTCATGAATACAGTAGAGGGCAACAAAGGAACCCATCTTCTTGTTTCCATTTACAGGCGTACGGGACTTCCTCCCTGCGCCAAGATTGGAGGCTCTGATGGATATTTCATGTGTCGAAAAAGAAAAACTTTGTCATGTCACTGCCTCTATAAAAGGATATGTGGCATTAGTACATGAAGAGAAGTGATTCGGGCAAGGCCTTCAACCTGGTTGAGAAGTTATATACCTGGTGGTAAATTACCAACAGGTATATAACTTGCCTTTTGGATTGGATGATGCAAATGAGTCCATGTCCCGCAGAAACGAGAACATTGTCAAACTTTCTACAAAGGGGACGTAATTTTCGGTGTATGACTTCATAAAAGCAGCATTTATGTATGTGTAGTGTAAACCTGGATCTTGAGTCGAGGGTTGAGCAAGAAAACTTGACAGGCTAAACTACTTCCTGCTCCTCAACTCTTTTCTGAAAGCAAATGACTTTAGTAGGACGATAAACACCTGATGGTTGACTTTATAAGTTCAGAAAGTAGATATGTAAAGGACGTAGGATGGCCTGGATAAAAAGAGGGAGAAAACTGAAACTGACGGTGTGAGAGTGCAGGCCACACGGTCAGTCTCAATGAAATGACATTAGTGTCGTCAATGTAGCTGCGGAAAAAGTAGCAGCCGTAAATATTCCCGTCAACACAACAACGTTGGCTTTGACTGCAAATACCGTGAGTGAATCATCAGTATTTGAAAGTTCAGAAAGACGTATGCAAAAGAGGGTCTTCGTCCAAAAGCATGAGGTCGACCCTCGGGTCGGGGGAGAATTGTGCAAATCAAACCGGGGTATTTCTGTAGAGGTATTGCAATATCTGTGAGCTTCCACCCTGGAGAATCTAAACATCATCATTATAAAAGATTCATCGAAGGGGAGACTCAAGGCGCAGAGCTGCTACATTACTTCATAACCATCAGATCTATCAGACCTCAGCGTCTATCGGGCCTGCTTCCACTAGACAAGAAATGAGCTTAGATTCACACAATCTACCCCGCAATTACCCCTCTCTAATCGCATTCGATCACATACCCGCGGAGTATTTGCTCGGCAGTCCAAGTTTAAAACCGAGCTCGTGACAAGTTCAGATTCAATTTCCCTCAAGTGGCAGGTTCAAGGTTCCTGCCACCCAAACACGGACTCTGTTGCACGACGACGTACCCTGCAAAAATCGCCATCAATAGCTAACTACAATAGGCTTTTTCAAGCTCTCGCAAAGATTTCCCTTTGTTCAAAATTTGTGCCACTGAACCGATGGAGAATCTAGAGTAGTATACTCGGAATACACATTATCAGAAATAGACGGTAAAACTCCGTAATTTAACGCAGACTCGTTACGAGCGAGCCGCCAACCTTCAACAATTCCATGACAAGAGCGTCTGGTGAGTTTTCACTTCACGAGCCCCGCATGGCCTCCGTTCAGGACGGTGACTAGGCGGAAGGAGAAGGCTGGCTCGGGATGTAGTCGACTTCCTGTCTTTTCCTACCTGACCTGACAATTTTTCAACTTCTTGCCCTTCAAACCGCCTACCACTCTAGCGCTTGACGTCAGACGAGGGATAATGATCACGTACCAGTTTTTGCCCAGAATCTCTTCGGCTTTGTAGCCTGTTATGAACTCGAACACTGTGTTGACGTAGATGATAGGCTGGTCCGGCTCTAAGGCATCGGTGACAATCAATCCACAGGGGCTGGAATGCAGGAGGACTTCCAAACGCTTGTGCGAGGTATCCACTCGCTTGTGAGATGACTCGTCATCCGCTCTTAATTCTGAGCATATCCTTATACGATCCATCTCCTGAACCTCGGACTCCTCCACACTACCCAAGGACATATCCGAGTCATCGGTATCTGTATCCCAATCCATGTAGTTCTGCTGTTCAGGCTAAAGCTGCTAATGCCCTCCTCTTCCCTACGCCAACCTCAAGAGTTTCGCTCTGAAACCTGTGCCGCCCCACCACGATACTTCGGCTGGCACTTCCTCTCCTGCTTCCTCAAAATTCTTCTCCGTCCGCAACACTGGCTGTAGAACCACTCCGCCCTAACTTACGAGTCTCGCTCAATTCTCAACCCTGCAACCGCTTCGATACCCTATCTCCCATCGAACAACCCTATCTGGTCGTCGAAGCAAGACTCCAGGGAGATTCACACGACTACGGGGCCATTGTGCTTTGCAATACAAACACCGGACGATTTTACGCTCCCAGAAAAAAGTTCTACTGCACCGCGCCGACGCTCCACGGAACTCGCCACTCCTGAAGATTGCAAGCAACCTCAACATCCATGATACTCGTGACAACTCCTGCCTCCCCGCCCGATCCCTTCAACCCTGGACTTCACAGCAGAACTATCTGCATGCCTTCCATCCCGTCCCTAATCTTCACTTCCCTTCCCCTCCGCTCCGCTCCCACTCGCTACCCCTCTATTGACAGGACGGCCAGGCGCAGTCAGCAACGACAGCTGCCATCGCTCTCCCTGATACTACCACCGACTCGATATGACTCGCCCACTTGTTCCACCGAGCACAGGCTCACCCTCCACGCCTGCCTCTCTCTTTGCCTCTGTCTCGTCACCACGACGAGCGAGTCGCATCCACACGCCCGGAGCTCGCTCGATTGCTCCCGCACTCCATGAAGCGAAATCGATCACTGCGACATTCGAGAGAGCGCAGAGAAGGTTCAGCGGCAGCAGAAGCAGAAACGTCCAAGGCGAGCAGCGGAGGACGGGGCGCGGACGAAACGAAAGCCCAGCGCAGCCGAACGTTGCATTCAAGAAGAGTGAGCAGGCGAGCGAGCGAGCGAGCCAGCAGCAGCCCTGCAGCACCGCACGGGACCCAGACCGAACCCCCGCGCCCCGCTAGGTCCCCATCTCGGCCCCCCGGGCAAAGCAGGCCAGGGCAGGGCAGGGCTGGGCTGGGCGGGGCAGGGCAGGGCAGGGGACGGAAGGAGCACCGCGAAGGAGCGAAGGACAGCGACCGAGCCGATAGCCTAGGATAAGGACATTACCCTCCGCCTTGCGCCAGCGTCAATTCTCCCCCGGAAAGATGGGAAGCCTCTGCTTTTACACGCTGTCAGTCATTATTTGACATCCGTTCGGCACACTGTTCAGTCCGAGCCTTCCGTATTTACTCGCCTCGTTATCCATCCGGCATTTCTTTAGCTCTGCCGTTTTCTCGGAAAAAGGAAGGACGGATGGATGGATGCCCCTCGTACGTTCCCTACCAACCGATGATGGGGTACCCGACGGAGTGCCGGCAGTGTACGCAGTCCGGCGTTCTGCCAGGCCCCGTTTATATATATAGCCGTCCCGAGTTATGTCCTAATTTTGGTTCGGCCTGCTGGAGAGTCCAGTGGAAAGCGATCTCCCCTCGACCCGACCCGGTCGGACCCACCCTCGTGCCTTGCGCAGCCGCAGTTATCCCGCCCGCAGTTGACCTTGACTGTGACGTCGTAACCTCGCGAAGCGAAGAAACTGCGGATCGCGGACTCCTCGCCATCCAGCGAGAAGGCGACCGCCTCTTGTCGTATTGATGGGAGCGGAGCGTGGGTGTCATAGACCCACCTGCGCAAACGCACCGTTAGATACGCTTCGGCCATTCCCATTGGTTGTGTGTGGCAACAGCCCAAATCGTTGAAGTTACTTCCACTTTCGAGTATTAAATTCTTTGCTCAGAGTACGAACATAGAGCTGCATATATGGACAAGAACGAAGGGAGTGAAGTAAAAGCCGAGAACTGCGAGTATTGGAGACATGGGAGTATGTCCAACCAGCTTGAAGAGAGGCATTGGACCAGTTAACGTGAAGAAGTGTGGCCGGTGGAGGACTGAAAGCCCCACAGAAGGGCCCCGTCCTCTGAAATTGTTGATATTCTGTGAACCAATCGAAAATATTTCTTGGCTTGGATACAGAGTTAAACTTCCCAGTAATGACATATATTGGTACTTAGGTTTTCCGTCACTATTGCGAGGTGTCATCCACAAGAGTAAAGTTTGTATAACCTCCTAATAATAACATACATTGGTGTTAACATTAGTAATATATATTGGTGTTAACATTAGATGTCATTGTTGGGAGTTGTATAATTTTAATATAACCTTCAAATAGTAACATACATAGGTTTTGGTGTTAGATGTCACTATTGGGAGGTGTCAATTATATAAGAAAAAATTCATAGATTTTTTATCGTGCAGTGCATCAATCCTAAGATTTTCTATAAATGTGTTGTTTGGTTTCAAAATGGCCTTCATTTGCACATATGTATTCTTAACATGTACATTATAATTATATTTAAATTTAAATTAATACACACAAATCTGAGTGAAACAATTAATGATAATATGTGTAGCAAATTAGGGATTAAGGGTTAAACCCTAAACCCTTACTTAAATCCAGAAAATGTGAATTGTTGAGATATAACTTTAAATATACTTATGCCATATTTTTTTAGTCTCATAACTATGTATTGTGATAATGATAGGAATTTTTACTCTGAAATTACATTTGAAATTGTCACTATTGTATAGTATCATGTCACTAATGGGAATAGTGACGTACCGTTCTTATTGAGCAGATTTACAAGTTAGAAACTAATGGATCTGGGATTTTACGTCACTTATAAGAGGATGTCACTCATAAGAGGTGACACTATTGGGAGGTTTAACTCTATATGTTGTTGTGTTGTATGTTTTGGTATTTAAGTCAAATAGGTTTGTCTCTTTGTGCTGTTGGACTTATGTTGAACGGGTTTGTGATCGTTGATCGTTGATAGCTAAGAAATACTACTTCGAGCCCAGGAGAACACACGAGCCTTGGTTAGTTCTTGATGATTCTCATTAATATGGAGACATTGGATCTACATCCTTGCACATATAGTTGAACACTGAGAGAGAGAGAGGGTTGAGCCATACCATCTCAATGCAGCCTCACAATCTTGCTGGATTGAGAGTGCATACATGCGTATGTAGCTAGTACAACGTCTACTTCCTACTTTGCACCGAGGAAGTTCATAGTGATGATGCATTAGTATGATACTTTACTGAATGGAATATTGAGGTTTGGAGTCGTCTGCCAAATTGATAAGTGTTCTAGATAAGACTGTTATAGACTCTCGTATATAGTATTGATGGACAGATTAGATAGATTGTAAGAGTCTATTACTTTGGATAAGTGGAAGAAATGTATGATTTATTAATTTCTTATATTGAAAGTGGCATACTTCATCGTGAAGTGATCTTACATCATGCAAGTTCTCTCCTTATGGTTCCATATGACAATTAGATGCATGATGGGCATGACTTTAAGTTTATATATTGGACCATATAGAGCTTGAGATTGCACGGAGTGTGAGTATAATCGAAATGCAGATGTGCATAACTAATTTGAAGATTTAAGAATTAATTGATTGGAAGCATTGTAATCCATCACAGTTAGACTTATATAATATCAATCAAGATGCTTGATCAAAAACAAATAAAATACTTGAACATTATGAAAACAAAATAATTTTTTTTCTATCATATGTAAATATTTTTAATTAAATAGTGATAAATAATAAATAAAATATTACTCAAGATTTAAATATATATTATTTTATAATGAACGATGTATAATCATCACATTGATAGGCAGAAGGTAAGTGTATGTTCACAACAACATGTCAATAAATCGTGTGATTGTTAACTAATGATTGAATGTGTAAATTGGTGTATTTTTTAGAATTAACATGTTAGTAATTTGTGTGTCTGTTTGAATTATCGTTATGTCATTAATACACTAGAAATGAAATGAATTATAGTGAAGTATTAATTCTTGTACTTGTTGGTAATGTTTATACAAAGGATAGAATCACCATTCAACATGTACCTCATAATCAAAATTGTGCTATACCTTCTAGTGGATTATTTCTTTAATTTCTAATGTTACAATAGTATCATGAAACACTGGGGTTTAGAGATAAACTCATTCGAAGATGAAACATAAACTCTCAAAATGAGATACTGTAAATGATTATATTTTTTTATTTTATGAATACTGCAAACACATACATGAAAATATATTTTTTTCTCACCGTCGAGTCTCTTCTTGATGGATTGGTGAAATGGCGGATATACCTAATGAGCACACGGATTGCTAATGTGTCGCTCCGATATAAAATAATAATGATTCTTACATTGTATTAAAGTGAGTGAAAATATCATGTATACAACATTTGACATGGATGATGTTCAAAATGCTATCATGGTTGAGATGAAAATGTTGAGAAGAATGATTAACATACAAAACAACAAATCATGACAGATGAAATTTTGGTAGCTGAAAGCGAGAAAGTAGAGAGAGATTAACTCGAAGAGATGGAGGTTGAAACTTCAATTCCATACACACAAATTCATTCAGAATCAAATTTTATGTACACTACAAAATCAAATAGAAGAATACTTTAAAAAATTAAAGATCAGTACAATATTTTTGAATGGAAATGTCAATTAAGGTGAAAAAATACTACAAAAATAAAACAATGAGTATTTTAAAATGTTGAATTATGATGAAAAATATATAATTTGTCTCATTTGCATATTTTAAATTTTCTTGCAGTAATGTTCATGAAGTATTATCTCATATATAAAGTACTAACATATTACATTACTTGGAAAAAAATATCATTATAACGAGATGCTTCAATTTAATGGAATATAGTACATGAAAGATATCTGCGAAATATTCAAGCTATTGATTTTTTTCAAACAACAAGATTGAAATGGTGGGAGTTGTAACAAAAAGTAGATATTCACAAGTACATTTGAAACTTTGTGATTTTCAAATATTTATCATGGATATTTGAATAAAACAGAATACTTGTATTTGTTCAAACAAGATTTGAAATATCAAACAAGCAAGAAGATGATGATATGTAATCCATCCACAATGAATTAAACGGTCACAATGATTCAATAACTTTTAGATTCTTTTGCAATCACACATATTGAATCATCAAGCAATGTTTAAGATTTAGCTAACCTTACATCAATGAAATTGAAAAATCCTTGACATAAAGAATATATAAGAATATTTATATCAAATGAGTTTGTATAATTTTTTTAAAAAAACCATTACAATTATCAAATTTTTGGATTATCTTTCACTTCAGCTTGTGAAGTGATTGCAATTTATTCAAATGAACATAATATCATTTGAGATAAAAGAATCATTTTTTTTAACTATTTCACGTAATTTATGCGTATAAGCTTATTGATTGACTATATTTTTTTCACAAAATTTAAATCTTAAAGAAAATGATTTTTAAAAATTATTTCAAACTCCTGTTTTTTTCACATGCTATGCAAACATACCTAGGATCTGCACTCGTAAATCAAAATTATCAATATTTTTTCAAGCATCCAATACAAAAATTTTTGAATAAATTTTTTTTGAAATTTAAGATATGTATTCTAAATGTGAATAAGAGTTGTTCAATATCAGATTCATTGATTGCTCTACCTCAATTTTCTCACATTTGATGAAAATGTGAAAATCTGCTCAGTAAACATGCTGCTAACGTAGTTTTCATACTTATCTTAATATGTTAGAAGGAAGAAAAAGATTTTGTTTTCTGGAAAATATTCAATATCACTCTTATTTCATTCAGATCGCTACGTATAAGTGAAACTAGTTATGATCAAAAGTAGTCAAAATAAAAAAAATAAGTATATAAAATTAAGATTGGATATAATTTTTTTAAGGAAATATATGTGGTTTTCATGACATGAAATATAAAACATTAAAATTTGAATTTATATGTTCTTTAAAAAAGATTCTTTCATTTGAATGTGTTTGGTAATGATTGGACAAATTGCCTATTGGTTTGCAAGTCAAAAATAAGTGAATCATTCCACTTCAGTTCTATCATTTAGATCATTAGAGGATTATAAAAATATATTGACTTAACAATGGGTCGGATCAGAAAGAGAGTGGTCTCATCAACAGGTCAGGTGAATCAGCGCGAGGAGCAAACGAGAGTTTCAACCCAATGGAAGGTCTACGTGTTTCATGTGCCAGCGTAGTGTATAATATCTTTGGGAAGTGGTTTTGTTTATGCTGAGGCCTTTTGTCTGTTTGGCCTGTGACATGAACTTGACAAGAGAAAGTGTGGTACAATGTGAGTCAGACTTCTCGAGATATGGAAAGAAATCGGGTCGAAATCTACCAACCGAAATCTAGATAAATATTTCGTGGATAGATAGTTTGTAGATAGATATCTAGTGACAGAGAGAAAAAAACAAGAGGTGTCTCGCGGCACTCAGATATCCCACTGACGGCCAGCGCAGCCCTTCCGGATCTCAGGGTATCTCCAGGGGATCCCTACGTCCCACCGATCCAGCAATTCCATCGCTTTATCGGGTTTGTCGAGCAAAGCACGAATATCCTCTATAATTAGCCACCGATCCAAATACGACATTCGTAGCTCCCGCTATTGTGGCACATGATCGTGGATTCACAACACTGGGCTTTGCGATTCTCACCATCTTTTCTACACGTGCTGAGGATTTGAGATCCATGCTTGGAACTTGGAAGCTGAAAATCTTCCGACGCTTCAGCGACAAAAAACGACGTACTTTCCACTAGCGAATGTACACCCCTCTGATTTGGTGCTGTGGCAGCATGGACAACGCAACCCCTTTGCTGCACTCGTTTACAATGGAAGCAAGCAAGCTGTACGATCGTTGAAGCGAGAAGAATGCAGTGGAAGGCAAAAGTCCAGACTGAAGCGAAGTGGTGTGACACCATTCATACGGTCTAAACTAAACTGAGGTTGCTATCAAGGTTAACACATATAGTTGGTACTATTTTCACAAGGTACTTTAGAATTCGAGGTTTTCGCAAGGCGGTGTTTTCTATACATGCATATATGTTAAATAATCGTTAAATATTAGCGCGTTTCAGGATTGAAATACTCCATGTTTGTTGCTTTTGACAGGAAGCAAGAGAATTACACATGTTGACTATAAACATTTACTCTTTAAGCAATAGACCCGTGCAAACGACTGACACAATTTTTCAAAAAAGAAATTGACACAAGGCGAAATTTGGCACTGGCTGTCCAGAACCTCAGGTTACACCGGAACGATGGTAATGGCAACAAAGTTACAAAAATTACGGTCATAGAAACGCATCCTATACATGAAATAGTATTGGCAAATAAAATGTGTCCTTTGCCATAGTTCCACAAGGAGGTGACCATTATTTGATATAGCACAAAAGGTAACAGAACACGTTTTTTCCGTGAGATTTCTCTATGTCTCACCATTCAATTCTACCTGCCAGTCGAGAAGCTTCTTCCACCAATCTGTCTTCATATCATCATATCCTCTGCTGTCGGCCTCCATACCACAGCTATCCCTTTCACCATGCACATTGTATAGTAAATCCCTCTACAACTATTCCTTCTACCCTGTAGAAGGATACTGTTATCTTTCAAGCCAGAAACTCATTATTTACTGTAACCTCAATACACAATGGATGTGAAAGCGTCTGATATAGTCTCATGTTGTACTATTACAACGGAGTACTATAAATGGTTGTTGTCATAAGGCTGTGCAGCCCAAAAGCTATGACCACTGACTTGAGAATGGAAGTCCTGAAAGAAAAAAAAAATCACAACTCAGGAGAAGAGATTGTAGATGCTGAGTGAAAGCTGAAATACAATAATCTGATTCCAAAGGTAATAACAAAAGGAAAATAGTTTATCAAAACTAAACAGACTAATGACGCATCAAGCATTGTTTTTGGAAATTTCAAGAAAAGAAAAGAAAAGCGGAATCCTACAAATAAACAGTAAATATTTAAAAAAATTTAGGACTATTTTTGCAAAAGATTATTTGAATGTTTTAAATTTGGAAAATGCGGAACTAAGATGGGGGATATTCAAAGTTTCCAAGTAGGGTAGGAGTTGCTGAAGAGTACTATAGACTATGTGTTTCCAGTAGCAGATCCTTGACAAAATTTATGGCTACTAGTCTACTACTAGACCGCATGTTCTACACCACGGTGTTTTTGGTTTGTTGAACCTGCATTATTTCAGATCCAATTTCCATGTGGCCAATTGGTGCAATAAAAGAAAAGTCCTTTGACTATCAGTGCAAACACATGATAGAATGCAGTCAAAGGCTCCTCATGAAGAAACTTGTTTCAAGTTCATGGCCTTTGCTGGAGTTTTGTCATCGTACTTGCTAGCCTTCATTAAAAGGCTACGAAGATGAAATAAAATGTATATCTTGTTGTTTTCTAGAAGAGCGGGAGCTGAAGCATGCTTGTCAAGGTGGTGATTATTTGTAAATTTTCAGTACCATTTTATTTCTTGGAAGCTATTGCAATGTAGACTGGACTGAAAGAAAAGCAAAGTCTTCGTGGTTCCTGACAGTGAGAGACGTTGCGTGGATCTACACAATCTGCCCAAATGATAGAGATGGCTGCCTGATTTTCAAAAAAGGGAGTCACCTAATTCTTGTTTCTTATTTGATTAATATTAGATGAAGATATTATTTAACGAGGAATGTTTCATGGATTTCAGCATCATAATCTGAAATTTTTTATAAAGTATAGGCAAAGTTATGTGACATATAGGTAATTGCGACCACATCAACTTTGGTTTGATCAAAAGATCAATCTATGTATCAAGAAATGACATTTTTTTGAAATTGCTATGTAAGGGTTTGTAACAGCAAGAGCCAGAAGTAACAAGAGGAGAAATTTCTTGAATAAGAGTGTCTGCTGATGTTAGTGACAAGTTCTGAGCTATCTAATATTCAGAATGAAGTCCTATGTGTGACTAGCTAGTAAGCAAACTTAAAATAAGCCTCATGTGAAATGCTTTGCTGCTAAATGTTACAGTTTTTGAATCAACGTTCGTAATCTCACAAGACATTAGTTCATTGAGGAACCGATAGCATGTCACATCTATGTTATTTCTCGTGATAAAACTTGAAAACTGGAAAGATAACAATGAAAAATTATATCAGAATTTGTAGATAGATTTGTGTGGATAATTAATTAATTGATTATATAAAGAAATATTAAATAATAATCTTTATTCTCTTTGAAAATTGTATGTTCTAATTGTTTTGTGTTGTTGAAATGATGCATGATATAATTAAGAATTACAAGTCTACTGTGTGCTGCAATTGAACAATCGCTTGAAGTAAATTCTTTTCTACAACGACAAAAAAATTATTTGTCTGCGTACATAAATGAACATGATGGTAAGTTTGGGTTGAAAGTTGTGGTTCAAGACCTAAAATTGTCAAAAGTGATGGATGTGCAATGTCAATTTTGCATTATATTTGGTTAGGAATAAAAGGTAGAATCAAAACAAAAAGTGACATTTTTTGTTCAAACATGGAAATTTTTCTTTCGTCACGATAATATTGAACATCATCTTTGTACCCAACATACTAAATAATGGATGATGTATCAGACGTAAGAATTTTCTTTAGGTCGTATTTCTTTTTGAGGATGGGCCAATTGCATTTAAAAATTTGCTCAAAATTCATTTTCCGTTTTCTTTGAAAGACGAAGGAGATGTTGTATATGAAATTTAACGAGATATTGTGGATATCATTGTCAAAAATATTATATTAAATCTCAAAGATAAAAAACAAAGTGATGTAGAAGATGAAGAAAAAGAGGAATATCATTTTGACAATATGGATGAAAATAATGGTCAACTAGTTCAACGTCAACATGCAACAATCAAGTCAAAAGAATGTGCATTATCATTGTTCCATTGTGTTGAATCTAATAATGTCGCTATAAATATTTTTTACTTAGTGACAATTTTCAAGATCCAAATAACGTTGTTTTGCCTAGCTATGTGTTATGTGTCCTACACGGCGTGTGATCATTTTGTATGTCATTTAAATTTATTGGTTGCACATATGATGTTTTGGACAATCCTGTTTTACGTTCCTGTTTTGTCACAAAATTAGTAACTTTGTTCAGATGATCTACACTGCAATTCTGCAAAAAATGGCCAACATTCTTTGACGTTCGTGGTCATATTCATTAGCACTCAACTTGGCGACACATCAAAACACTTCATTTCTTGATATTCGCTTTCAAATTTTCATTTGCAAGTGTCATTCGATCGTTAACTTGCATGGTGAACAAGTTATTGGTAATGCTCTGTCCAAATTGAACAATTTGTCTTCTTGGTTTGACGACCGACGGAGCTTGTAATATGACTAGACTAGTAACTAGGAATGTTACTTGCCTTATCAACATGATGCACAAGGATCTGTTCATTTATTGAGATTTGGCACGGATAGCATCAATTGGATCTTGTTATGGAAGAGATAATGAACAATGTCATCAAAAAACGATTGTTTTTACTAATGATTGAATTTATTACTCACTTGACACGGCAGCAAAAAATTTGATTTTTGATCGCGGAATTGCAAACTAAATGACTTTTTTTTTAATCGTTGGTTTTTGACAAAAAAAAGTCATCATTTGGTCTAAAATCTATCAAATAGAGTTGCTTGATCATATCAAGTCAAAGCAGCCAACTTCCTCTCCACCTCGACTTTGGTGGGCTGCATTTCTTTCTATGCATCATTTCACCATTCAAATAGTTATCGTTTTTTGTGCTATTCAAATGTTAATTACTCTTGTACTTCAGCAGAAAATGCGTTAGATAACCTTGTTGAAACTTTCATTGACGACATTGGAGTGATTGGACAATTCAATGCAGAATCAATTGCAAATATTGACCTATTGACTCACGTCATAGTCACTCATTATGCGATCGCTTTGTTCAATGTTCAAAAATTTCTCATTTGTCCGGCTTTTTGGGTTGAAACTTTACTTAACAAAGCCAGTGAAAGCGATCTAAACAATCTTCAAGAATTTTTCATTGGTCTATCTTTTTGGATTAAAATCTAACTTAACAAAGCCACTGAAAACGATCTAAACTATCTTCAAGAATTTCTCATTGATCTATTTTTTTGGATTAAAAACTTACTCAACAAAGTCACTGAAAGCGATCTAAACGACCTTTGCAATCGTGTCACAATGAAATACAAGATGAATTTTCATATGTGACAAAAGTTCCAACTTGTATGATACTTCACCAACACGTTTCAAAATAAAAAATGGATCAATGAACCTGAGGTTCAACTTTTGTATTCCTACAAGAGACAAATTTGTTGTAGATAACCAAACATGATCTCCTAACTCACAAATCACTTCTCTATCATTAGAATCGGCATGCTGATTTTGCCGATTTTGAATAATCACTAATTTTTCTTTGGTCTAATGTAGTCCGCTGTGAATATACTCCACAAACTCGTTGACTGCTGCAACTTTGGTCGAAAACTCCTCTCCTTTCAAAAGTCGCAAAAAACTTGAATGAGTTATAGTATGAGCTCCATACATGAGGTAAATCATACACTTTTGTGGATGCATTAACATAATTGTTATATGCAAATTCTACAAGTGGCAAAAGGGTGTTCCAATCTTTCTGCTCTTCTAATATGAATGCTCATAGCATATCCTCTATGGTTCTATTTGTCCTCTTTGTTTGTCCATCAGTGTGACATTCATAAGCAGTTAACATTGCTAGTTTTATTTTGAAAAAAGTAAACACAGATTTTCAAAACAAATTAGTGAAGTGAGTAACTCTATCTGTGATTAACACTTTGCTTAAGCCATGATTCACAAAAACTGCATTTAGATACAATAGAGTTAATTGTGGAACTGCTACTGTTTTTGTGGTTGACCTGATGTGAATCATCTTGCTCAATTTGTTTACAAAAATCACCACTGAATCATGTCTTAACAAAGTCTTTGGTAAATCACATAAAGGATCCATGGTGACATGTTCCCACCGCTGTTCGGGAATAGAAAGAGGTTGTAATAAATCCGTTGGTTTTTTATTACTTGACTTGTTTTGTTGACAAGCAATACAACTTCAAACGTAACACTCCACATCCTCACGTATTTCATAAGTCTTTTGTAGAATGCCAAATCCCAAGACTTCTCCACCTTTTCAGTTGGTAGTGCTCGAGTGATTTCTTCATCCTTCTTTGTGGCTTGTGTCATCTTGCTCCACTAATCAGCCTGAATTTTCACTTCTGCAACATATTTTATACAAGGCATGCATGTGATAGCATTTGCAAGTTGCTTCTTGCCCTCCACGTACACAATCTTCATGTTGAAGCGTTGAAGCCACTTTGCCCATCGAATTTGTCGTTTAGACAAATCCTTTTGAGTTTCTAAATAAATCAAGGGTTTATGAACTATTTTCATCACAAACTCCTTATCACCCAAGTAATGCTTCAAGTGTTTGGTTGCCAACACAATGGCTAACTCCTCCCGTTCTGTCGTGTGATAATATTGTTCCGCCGCCATCAACTTTCAAGAATAGAAAGCAACTAGATGTTATTCATTCTCCCATTCTTGTTGAAGTATGCCACCTACTGTGGTACGTGATGCGTCAATATCCAACTTGATAGGACGGTTTTAATCATATCATTTGAAGATAGGTGCGTGTAACAAAACATCTTTCAATGCTTGAAAAGCTAGCTCTTGAGTTGTTCTTCGTCTGCTTTGTTGACATTTTTCTAACATGGAAATCAAAGCCCAAACTAGGCGAGCAAAATCTTTCACAAACCCACGATAAAATCCAGTGAGACCTAAAAAACTCTTCAACTAAGTTTGATACTCATATGCTATTCATTTCTGAATTACATATATCTTTTCATTCATCACTTAGATTCATGCGGTTGTAACTCTATAACCCAAGTAATCTACTTCTAATTTGCCAAATTCACATTTTGAAGCTTTGGCATACAATGATCATCTCTCAAAACTTGAAATACTTATCGTAAATGACTTCTTTGACCACTCAAAATCTTGCTGTACACCAATATATCATATAGAAAAACAATGACAGATTTATCTAGATAAGGGCGAAAGATATCACTCATCATTCTCATGAATATAGCTGGTGCATTAGTGAAATCAAAATGCATCACTAGATACTCAAAGTGGTTATACTAGTACAAAAAGCTATCTTGTGGACATTTTCATCTGCAATTCAAATTTGATTGTAACCACTTCTCAAATCTAGTTTGGTGAAGTACTTTGTTATTTGAAGTTGATTAAACAAATCATCCATACGAGGTAATGGATATTTGTTTTTCACCGTTTGCTGATTCGACCCCAGGTAGTTGATGCATAGTCTCATGGATCCATACTTCTTCTTCACAAAGAGCACTGGAGCTCCATAAGATGAAACACTTGGTTGAATGAATCCCTGGCTAAACATCTCCTCCACTTGAGCTTTGCATTTTTCCAATTTGTTTGGAGCCAAACAATATGCAGCTTTGCAAGTTGGTTCGCTTCAAAGTATCACCTCAATCTTGTGATCCACTCGCCTCTTTGGTGGTAATCTTGTAGGTAGGTCATTTATAATAATATCTTTAACTCCATAAAGATATCATTCAAAGACTCCATAAATGTAAAGTTTATCCATGGACTCAACATCTCTTATAAATCCAAGGAAACATACATCATCTCTAGATATGGATATTTTATCCATCACAAAGAGGGATAAATTCGTATTCCAAGATCTAATTCTATCTCCATAGTATTAAACATAGAAGTCATACACAGAGAGACATACACGCACGAGAGAAGTCGACACCAAGAGATAACGTGGTTCACCTACACTGAGGCTACGTCCACGGGAACAATGAGAATTTTACTAAGACTCTAAGCCATAGCCGTACCGAGTCTCTGCTCTCCAAGCTCTCACGTTCTCCCTGAAGCACTCATAAACAACGAGTGTTCTATCTCTCTCCTAGTGAGCTCACACAAGCTCACCTATATAGCAAGCAACCCTAACCTAAGATAGTCCGTAACTAAGGTTAAGCTAACTAGAGTTAGCTGAGATCTAAGAGTTATCCTAATAATCTCCCCCATGACTCTGATCTTGGGGCCTGTAATCTTTGCTATATATATGAATTACCTCTCGAGAAGTTCTAGAAGGCGGATCTAACATAGATGTCTCTCTGTAAACTAGAGTTAACTAGAACTAAGCCAAAGCCTAAAAGTATATGGTAAAATCACATACAAAGATTTAACTAACTGATGTCAAGATACTCTATTTTTGTTCTACATCCACAATCTGTAATGTCGAACGATGTCTCGCAAAACTATCCAAAGGAATTACTTTGGTAAAGGAATCGCTTGAATTGAGTTTACCGTCAATCTTGACTAGCTCAATCTTCTTATCAGAAACCGCCTCTCTGATAAAGTGATACTGAATGTCAATGTGCTTTACTTGACTATTCATCACCTGATTTACAGCAAGGTGTAAGGCACTTTGACTGTCGCAATGGAGATTCACAATATCATGTGACAGTCTCATTTTTGCAACAAGCCTATCCAACCAAAGAGCTTCCTTCGCTGCTTCTGCTGCTGCCACATACTCGGCCTATGTAGTTGACTGAGCTACGCAATTCTGCAAAGTAGACTTCCAACTTATGCACCCACCTCCAAGTGTATATACATAACGCGTTGTAGATTTTCTTCCATCAATATCTTGTCCATAGTCAGCGTCTACATAGCCAATCAAGGATTTGGCATTGAGTGACTTCACATCAAACAATAGACCATAATCCATTGTACCCTTTAGATACCTAAGAATCCATTTCACTGCCTACCAATGCATCTTTCCTGGATTCGACATGTACGTGCTAACCTTGCCTATCGCCATGACAATATCAAGTATTGTGGAAATCATTCAAGTACATGAGACATCCCACCGCCTTATCGTAAGGGATCTTGGACATCAACCCTCTTGCTGTCACATCAGTTGGACATTGAGCTAATGACAACTTGAAATGGGAAGCCAATGAAGTACTTACTGGCTTACAATTCTCCATGTTGAATCGTGCAAGTACCTTTCAAGCATACTTGCCTTGAGTCAATCATAGCTTGCCATTTTTGTCTCGATGAATCTCCATCCCTAAGATTCTCTTGGCCGTTCTTAGATCTTTCATTCTAAACTCTGAACTCAAAAGAGATTTGAGATTATCCACTTCACATCTATCTCTAGCCGCGATAAGCATGTCATCCACATAGAGTACTAGAATAACGAAACCAAAGATCTCATTACTCACACTTTTCATGTATACATATGGATCAAACAAACTCCATTTGAAACCTTGTGCACACATAAAGTCATCAAACTGCTTGTTTCATTGTCTTGGAGCTTGCTTTAGTCCATACAAAGACTTCAACAATTTGCAGACCAATTGCTCTTGGCTTTTCTTCACAAAACCTATCGGTTGTTTCATGAAGATAATCTCATCCAAGCTACCATAGAGGAAAGCTGTGACAACATCCATTTGATCTAGTATAAGACCAAATAACACAACAAGTACACAAAGTAATTTGATAGTGGCATACTTTGCGACTGGTGAGTGTACCTCATTATAGTCCACGCCTTTCTCTTGTGTGAATCCCTTGGCCACAAGTCTGGCCTTGTAGATTTTTCCCACACTCTCCGTTGGACTATCTTTCAGCTTGTAAATCCATTTAGAGTCCATTACTTGTTGTCCAGGTGGAAGCTTAACTAGGTTCCAAGTCTTGTTGTCATTGAAAGATTGCATCTCTCGCTCCATTGCAGCATCCCACTCAAGCTTATCAGTAGAAGCTTGAGCCTCACGATATGAAGAAGGTTCTCCTTCCTTCAAGATCAACGCATTACCATCATCATCTCTATCTTCAAGCTCTCGATTGTGAAGATTAGATGAATTGGCCCATGAACCATACCTCGTAGGAGCTCTACTCACACGATCTGATGATCTCCGAGTAGAAGTTTCTTGTTGATCTCCATCATCTGGTGCTCTAATAAGAGTCTCATCAATGACTTCTTGCTCCTCTAGTTCGTGTTGATAAGGAACACCTTTTAGTTGTTCCGAAGCTCTCCTTGTGGCCTATCATTAAATCCATAATGATCAATCTCCCCCTCAACATTATCGGGAAGTGGAGATTTGCCCTTGTCAGTACGAGGAGTGTGAGCATTCTCCTCCTCTTTCAACGATTTGGGCTCGTCGAAAGATACATCCCTACTAACAATCACCTTACAATCTCATACCTTGTAACTCTTCACACCACTTGCATAACCAAGAAAGCGGCATTTCTTAGAAGTAGGATCCAACTTGGTCCTATGTTCCTTAGGTATAAGAGGGTAAGCCGTGCAACAAAATATCCTTAATCAACTGTAATCAGCAACCCACTTGTGACTCAATTCAAACGGAGTTGAAAAATCAATTGCACTTGAAGGAGAAAGATTTACCAAGTAAACTGCAGTACTCACAGCTTCAGCCCAAAATTTATATGGTAAATCCGATTGGCTCATCATACTTTGCACCTTTTCCAACACTGTTCGATTGAGCCGCTCACAAACAACATTCTATTGCGGAGTATAAACCGTGGTGAGATGGCGAGCAATCCCCTCTGCTTTGCAGTATTCTCCAAATTCCTTGGAGATATACTCCCCGCCATTGTCCGAACGCAAATATCTACCCGCACATTCAAGGCTTTCACCTTGTGCACCGTCTGAGTCTCAACTTGGGCTCTCCAACTTTTAAAAGTTGCAAAGACTTCGGACTTTTCCTTGAGAAAATAAACCCAAACAAATCTTGAGTAGTCATCAATGAAAACTACATAGTACCACTTGCAAGATAGTGAGATTACTAGAGAGGGATCCCACACGTCACTATGTACATATTCAAGAATCATCTTGGAGCTATGAATTGCAACATCAAAAGGCTTTCTATGTTGCTTTCCCATAACACAATGCTCACAGAAATCTAAATCAATCTTACCTAAACCGGATAACATATACTTTTCGCGAAGCAAAGTCAAATACCTGTCACTCATATGGCCCATCCTGGAATGCCAAATCTGAGCCATTCCAGGTCAAGATCTAGTGACATTGACTTCTCCGCTCACAATATTACACTCTAACACATATAGATTCCTATGCCTGTTCCCTTGCAAGACAGCTTTATCTCTAGCTTTGACTTGAAGTACACCATCAGCTACCAAGCACCGATGACCATTAGTGTCCAATACACCAAGAGAAATCAAGTTCTTTTTCATCTCAGAAATATATCTCACATTCGTCAATGTACGAACTACTCCATCAAACATCCTAATCCTCACAGATCCAATACCGACAACTTGACAGGGGTGATCATTCCCCATCAAGATTGTACCGTTCAATGCAAGGTAAGAACTAAAGTACTCTCTATTGTGACATATATGGTATGAACAAGCACTATCAAGAATCCATTCATCATCTCTTCTTTCAGATAATGTGCAGAGGGCATACTTCTGGCATCATAAAGCATAATCATTATCAAGCAAATCATCCTCAAGGTCAGCACTTGCAACATTTGCATTTGCAGAGGATGAATCACTTGCCTTTCCACGACAATCCTTCTTCATGTGGCTTGTCTTGCCATACTTCCAACATAGCAAGGTATTCTTGTCTTGAGACTTCCCTCGAGACTTCGATCTGAATTTTTGCTTGTCTCCACCTGTCGTCAGCTTTTGTGACCTACCTCGGTTCACATTCAGCGCCACTCCGAACAATGTAGAAGATAGAAACTGTTGCATTATCTATTGTTGAAGCTCATCTGTCTTCAACGCACTCACCACCTCATTGTAGGTGATGGTACTTCTATATCGATGTAGAAGTACTTGAGATAGATTCTTGTACGAAGGAGGTAGTAAACTCAAGAGGTGAAGAGCCTTCCTCTCGTCACTTAACTCCTCACCAAGGTTTTGTAAATCCAACACAAGATCATTGAAAGCATCAATGTGATCTTGTACCTTGGTATTACCATTCTTCATCTTGAAACTCATCAGCTTCAAAGATGTGTAGAGTCGATTGGACAACTCCTTTTGATGGTACTTCCGTTGGAGAGCCGCGAACAACGACAAACAATCCCCATACTCTTCAAGCTGCCGTATCACATGGGGTTGTAAATAGGGCATGATTATATTCACCGCCAACTCTTGCATATCGTTCCAGTCTTCTCCATGCACATCTTTCGGCTTTGTCTTCAAAAGCTTACCAGAACCGGTAGCTTTCCACATGCCCTTCATTTGTCGTTCCCACAGCAAGTACTCCGTACTGTAAGACCGGGTGTTGCACATATGTACTAAGTCTTAGAAGTGATCAAGTGATTAGGGATGATTAGCCAAGGCATAGCTAAGACTAGCTAGTTATGACTAAATTAGTTAGTTATAACTAAGTTTATCTAGTCATGACTAAGTTTAGCTACAATGTCTATAGTTGGCGGAATAATTAGCAGAGTTCTAGAAGAATGGAGTGAGCACTTCTATTTTGTCTTATACAAAAGTTTTAGATTCCAAGTGATTAGATATTTGACTAGAAGCTTGGATTTGATTGGTTTGACTAAATGTATGAAAGATGATTGGCTAGACTAAGTCTAATGTTGACTTAGTGGCTAGGAAGCTTGTAGAAGTTTAAAAGCTTCCAATGGCATATCGCCACCTCAACCTTGGATTCCGGAAGCTTCTAGAAGGTTTAGGTAGGCCAATGGCATGTTGCCACGTAGAGAGAGTTAGTCAAACTTACCTAGGTAAAAGTAAGTTAGAAGAAATTACCACATGTTACTATGGTAACTTCTCAAGTAGTATAAATAGAGAGGTAGAATAACACCTCTCAAGCAAGTTTGGAGAGTCATGTGTGAGGACTTGTTTCAGGAATGAAGGAGTGAAGTTTTTGAGTATCTTGGAGTATCGACGTGTGTTTGCGTTTGTGTGAAGAGAGTGATGTGAGGAGAGTTTGTGTGTGAGTTGGAGTGATACATGGAGAGTTTGTGAGATAAGGTGTTTGGGACATTAGTGTGAGGATGAATCCTAGTCTTCTAGAACCATGATGTGCTATTGCAAAGCCATCAGAGGTAAACCTAAGTGAGAGTCAGCCCGGAGGTTGCAATACGTCCATCATATTTGGCAATCTCAAACTTGATGCCACGACCTTCATTGTCCCCATGATGCCTCGCCTAGTCTCTTGGCCTTCCTACAGTGCTATTTCAATGCCAATATGGTTCTTTGAACTATCTCCCCATTGGTATATACAAGTAAATGTGGAAAATTACCCTCAAGAATGAACTCCAAGAGAAAATTCAGGATCACTTGAACAAAGCCCACAAGATAACCTTTCCCAAACTTCAATCAATTTGCAAAACCAAACTTCGAGTGAAAACATATTTACCATCAAGGTGGGGGGTCAAAACTGCCAAAAAGTAATTTCCCCCCCCCCCCGTTTTGACCTCCCCGGAGAATCTTGAAAGTGGAAATAATATTTTCCAAGGACCTTCAGAGATGGCTAGAACTTACGCGTGCTAACTTTGTCACGAATGCGCACAAAAAAGTTTGGCCAAAAAGGGCACCGAATGCCCCTCCAAATCCACCGTCAATGGCAAGAATATGACGTTCTGTTTTTGGAATCTTTTTGAAAGATTCCATGACAGGGGGCGTAAGGCCATGTCACAGGGCCCAGACAGGGCCAGGGTCTAAATTCGGAAATTTTCCCGAATTCAAGTTTTAGGTATTACAAGGGAAAGTAAAACGAAGTGAAAAGGGGGGGATTCAACTTTTATCTAAAGAAAAAAAGGTTTAGGGCTTTCTCCAAAGACAGAACAAGAACTTCGAGAATGTAGCCGAATTTGCTTTTTGTCACTACGACAGGCCTGTTAGGGATTTCAGACCCATCAGAAAAGTACCTCGACTCGCATCTCGATCCCCCGTTCGCCCTAGACTACAATTTCGGTTGCAAATTGATCGCGCCGGCTCTATGTCTCAGTTGCTCTACTTTTCGTACCGCTTTTCCTCACGAAACAAATGTCACAACGAAAAATGAGTTTGAGGCCGGCCCTAAATGTCCATAGTCGGCAGAAACTCCAGAAATCGTTTTTGGCTCGTAACTTTCCACCCGCAAGTCAAAACTTGACAAATCTTGCGCCAATGCGATTGGCTTGCCTTGATCTACATTTCACACACAACCTTGCAGGTTCACACGCACCGTAACTCCTCCGAAATCAAGAAATCAATTTCGGAAATTTCACAGATAAAACCGTCAGTAAAATCTTGAAACATTCTACCATGAAATTGTCGAAAAAACCCTAATCTCAATTACTCCGCGCTCCGAGCTCCGATCAATCTTGTTCAGGTACCGTTAGAACGCTCTCGACTTAAGCTCTTCGATAATCCAAGATTTTCTCATATCCATGCGATGAAACTCCGAGAAAATCTCAAATCGTCAACTAACTGCTCGCACGAGCACTCACAAACCCGTCACCTCCCAGGTGGACTCTAATACCATTTGTTAAACATAGAAGACATACACACACGAGAGAAGTCGAAACCAAGAGATAACGTGGTTCACCTACACTAAGGCTACGTCCACGAGAACCATGAGAACTTTACTAAGACTATAAGCCATAACCGTACCGAGTCTTTGCTCTCCAAGCTCTCATGTTCTCCCTGAAGCATTCATACACAACGAGTGTTCTATCTCTCTCCTAGTGAGCTCACACAAGCTCACCTGTATAGCAAGCAACCCTAATCTAAGCTAGTACCTAACTAAGGTTAAGCTATATAGAGTTAGGAGAGACCTAAGAGTTATCATAACACATAGATCTTCTAACCACTACTCGTAATCACTTTTTTTTTCCACTCTACCTCCGAATTATATTGCTCCATCCATGGCATTCCAAGGATGACATCATATCGAGCTAAACAAATTACTCTTCATTCAATGCTCTCCTTGTATCTACCTATGGATAATTTTACACTCCGTGGTAGTGTTTCTATCATTTCAATTTACCCGTTTGGCAATTCAATTTCATCACTCACGTACTTCATCAACATCAAACCTAACTTCATAGCAACACTCCTCAATAGAAAATTCTCTTTTGCTCCGGAATCAATTAGAACTCTCACTTTGTGTTCTTCCATCAAACCATCAGTGTGAATGAGTTGAGCTTCCTTCTTACTTCTTCAATGAGCTCCCAACCATTGTGTTCTTCCTAACCTTGCCTTTTCTTTGCTTTGTAGAACCAGTAAGGCCACGAGGCAAGTTTATAGATGATCTTCGTTTCCCGAAACTTCTTCCTAACCTTTTCATACTCAATCCCCTTCATGTTGTTGATTAATTGTCGTTGTATGGACCGTCCTCCTTGAGGTGCCGGTCGAATTCAGAAAACTTAACAATGTGACCCATTTGTCCACGTGCATAACATTGACGATTATCACAAACTCTAGCTTCTTCCCAAATCATTCCGTTATTTGTATAAACTTCTTGCAAATTTTGAACTGTGGTAGCCGAATGTCACCTTCAAATCTTGGTTGTGATATTCTTGTTGGTGCAAAACCTTCTCTATGTCAAAGGATATTCAACTTCATCGGTGTTGGACCAAATGAATCTCAAAAATTCCTTACTGGTTCACCATGTGTGACACCAAAAGCAGCCAAATTTCGTTGAGCAATTGCGATTGCTTCGCTCTAAATGGATGGGTTGCTTTCCATCAACTCTTTTCAAATTTGATGGAATTTGATCGTTCAAGCCTTGTTTGAACACGTCTAAGGATTCTGTTCCATTCATATTCATGATAAATACTTGAAGATCACAAAATTCTTCAATGTTTTCATGGATACATCCTTTCTCTTTGAAATCCCACAACTTCATTCTTGTAGTTTGAAGAAAGTCTAATGCTTGAAAATTTTGCATAAATACTTCCTGCATTTCATTCCATGAAATGATAGCACCTTGTATTGAAATCATATTCTTCCATGTTGTGTATCATGTGATAGTATTATCCGTAAGATAAGATCTCATGAACAATCTTGCAATGTAATCAAAAACATGAAAATGGGATAAATGAATATATATCATCATTATTCATCACTCTAACACTCTCATCGTTCTACTTTCTTTGTAAATTTCCACTTTACAAAATTTTTTCATTCGAAGCAAAAAATTTGCTTGATCTTCAATCTCTTGAAGACGTCTCATATTTGCCTCCGCTGTGTCAATAAGAATTGGTTCTGGTTGAACTTAGGAAGCTTGAACTTGAGGTTCAACTTCCATCTCTCCAACTCTTTCTCTCTCTACTTTCTCACTCTCCAATGCAAAGATTTTATTTTCCATAGCTTGCTGCTTGGTATGCTCATCTAGTATCACTTTTCTCAAACTCTTTATCTTCATTATGATTGTGTGAACCTCACCCATATAGATTGATGTCTTCATGCTTTTTCACACTCACTATAATACAAAGTGTCTATAATCATTATGTGATCTCTCAAAAAAGAAGTCACAGAAGGTTTAAGTGATTCTATCACAGCTCTATAGTATTCTTTTAAATAATTCCTCACAACTAAATCTCTTCACAATTTCTTCTTTCTGCATACTACATCTCTATATAAGTGTAACACTAGGGTTTAGAGAGAAGTTCACTCGAAGATAGAAACGTAAACTGTGAAGATGAGAGATACCAACAATGGTTCTCCTCTCCCTTATATAGCTCTCACCAACAAGTACAAGGTGATAAGATCTAATCCCCCCCATCCATCCCACTCATAGTGGATGGATGACGTGACGGATAACCCTAACAAGCACACGGATTGCTGACGTGGCGCACCCAACTAACACACTAACTAACACACTCAATCCTTACCTATAAGCACACGGATTGCTGACGTGGCACTGTCAACTAACACATCCACTCTGTACCTACCAAGTGCGCGGATCGCTGATGTGGCAGCTATGACTAGTGCACACTAAAGTATCTACAACAATATTCCGAGTAACCTCTACTTTAGTTCTAACTAACTAAAGATGGTTACAAACCTCCCTCCTTTTAAGATGCAACGTCCTCGTTGCACATACGTTCAAACTCCTGAACTATCAAAGGTGCATTTGCTAAATTTTTAGCTGGTTCCCAAGTTGATTCATACGATGGATAGACTTTCCATTGAATTAAATACTCTACTTTGGGATATTTATGACCTCGAATTCGTTTCTTGAGTATCTTTTCTACCTCAAACTCCTCATGATCTGCTATCAAGGTTGGAAGAGGAGGTGGTGCTGGTTGGTTGGTGAATTGTTTTGGTCGTGGTACATGTTTTCGCAATCGTGACACATGAAATACTGGATGTATTTTCATATGTGACGGAAGTTCCAACTTGTATGACACTTCACCAACACGCTTCAAAACCAAAAATGGACCAATGAACCTAGGGTTTAACTTTGGTGTTCCTACAAGAGACAAATTCGTTGTAGATAACCAAACATGATCTCCAACCTCAAAAATCACTTCTCTACGATGAGCATCGGCATGCTGCTTTTGCCGATTTTGAGCTATCACCAACTTCTCCTTGGCCTGATGTAGTCCTCGGTGAATATGCTCCACGAATTCGTTGACGGCTGCAACTTTGGTCGAAAACTCCTCTCCTTTGGGAAGTCTCATCAAACTTGAAGGAGTGATCGGATGAGCTCCATACATAAGAAAAAATGGAGACACTTTTGTGGATGCATTAACAGAATTGTTATATGCAAATTCCACAAGTGGCAAAAGGTTGTCCCACTCTTCTTGCTCTTCTAATGTGAAGGCTCGTAGCATATCCTCTATGCGTCTATTTGCCCTCTCAGTTTGTCCATCAGTTTGAGGATGATAGGCCGTTGACATTGCTAGTTTTGTTTTGAGAAAACTAAACAAAGTTTTCCAAAATAAACTAGTGAAGTGAGTACCTCTATCCGTGATTAACACTTTGCTTAAGCCATGATTTACAAAAACTGCATCTAGATACAATTGAGCTAGTTGTGGAGCTGTTACTGTTTTTGTGGTTGGCCTGATGTGAATCATCTTGCTCAATTTGTCCACAAAAACCACCACTGAATCATGTCCTAACGAAGTCCTTGGTAACTCACATACAAGATCCATGGTGACATGTTCCCACCGCTGTTCGGGAATAGGAAGAGGCTGTAATAGACCCGCTGGTTTTTGATTACTTGCCTTGTTTTGTTGACAAGCAACACAACTTCGAACATAAGACTCCACATCCTCACGTATTTTGGGCCAATAGTACACTCGTTGTATACTCTCCATGGTTTTCTCCACTCCCACATGACCTGCAATGGCTGTATCATGACTTTCTGCCAAAATCATTGTGCGCAAATCGTGATCTTGTGGAATCCATATACGCTGATTGTAAAACGCCAAACCTCGAGATTTCTCTGCCTTTCCAGTTTGTAGTGCCCGAGTGATCTCTTCATCCTCCTTTGTGGCTTGTGACATCTTGCTCCACCAATCCGCCTGAATTTTCACTTCTGCAACATGATTCAAACAAGGCATGCGTGTGAGAGCATCTGCAAGTTGCTTCTTTCCCTCCACGTACACAATCTTCATGTTGAAGCGTTGACGCCACTCTGCCCATCGAATTTGTCGTTTGGACAGATCCTTCTGAGTTTCCAAATAAACCAAGGGTTTATGATCAGTCTCCACCACAAACTCCTTGTCACCCAAATAATGCTTCCAATGTTTGGTTGCCAACACGATAGCTAACTCCTCTCGTTCTGTCGTGTGATAATTTTGTTCCGCCGCCACCAACTTTCGAGAATAGAAAGCAACTGGATGCCATCCATCCTCCCATTCTTGTTGAAGTATGCCACCTACTGTTGTACCTGATGCGTCAGTGGCCAACTTGATAGAACGGTTAGGATCATACCACTTGAGAATAGGTGCGTGTAACAAAGCATCTTTCAATGCTTGAAAAGCTAACTCTTGAGCTGTTCCCCATCTCCACTTTTGACCTTTCCCTAACATGGAAGTCAAGGCCTGAGCTAGTCGAGCAAAACCTTTCACAAATCTACGATAGAATCCAGTGAGCCCTAGAAAACTTTTCAATTGAGTTTGATCCTCAGATGCTATCCATTTCTGAATGGCATCTATCTTCTCACTCATCACTTGGATTCCTGTAGCTGTAACTCTATGACCCAAGTAATCTACTTCTGACTTGCCAAATTCACATTTTGAAGCTTTGGCATACAATTGATTGTCTCTTAAAACTTGAAGTACCTCTCGTAAATGACTTCTATGATCACTCAAAGTTTTGCTATACACCAATATATCATCTAGAAAAACAATGACAGATTTATCTAGATAAGGGCGAAAGATATCGTTCATCAATCCCATGAATGTAGCTGGTGCATTAGTGAGACCAAAAGGCATCACCAGATACTCAAAGTGTCCATACCTAGTACGAAAAGCTGTCTTGTGAACATCTTCATCTGCAATTCGAATTTGATTGTAGCCGCTTCTCAAATCTAGCTTGGTGAAGTACTTCGCTCCTTGAAGTTGATCAAACAAATCATCCATACGAGGTAATGGATATTTGTTTTTCACCGTTTGCTGATTCAACCCGCGATAATCGATACATAGTCTCATGGATCCATCCTTCTTCTTCACAAAGAGTACTGGAGCTCCATAAGGTGAAACACTTGGTTGAATGAATCCCTTGCTCAACATCTCCTCCACTTGAGCTTTGCATTCTTCCAATTCATTTGGAGCCAAACGATATGGAGCTTTGCAAGTTGGTGTACTTCCAGGTATCACCTCAATCTTGTGATCTACTCGCCTTTTTGGTGGTAATCCTGCAGGTAGATCATCTGGAAAAACATCTTTATACTCCATAAAAATGTCGTTCAAGGACTCCGGGATGTAAGGTTTGTCCATGGACCCAATATCTCTTATAAGTTCAAGAAAACATACATCATCTCTAGAAATGGATGCTGTACCCATCACAAAGAGGGGTAAATTCCTATTCTGAGATCTAATTCTATCTCCATAGATCTTCCATCCACTACTTGTAATCACTTTTCTTCTCCAATCTACCTTCGGATTATATTGTTCCATCCATGGCATTCCAAGGATGACATCATATCGAGCTAAACGAATTACTCTCCATTCAATGCTCTCCTTGTATCTACCGATGGATAATTCTACACTCCGTGGAAGTGTTTCTATCACTTCAGTTTGCCCGTTTGGCAATTCAACTTCTTCACTCACGTCCTTCATCAACATCAAACCTAACTTCATAGCAACACTTCTTGATAGAAAATTCTCAGTTGCTCCAAGATCAATTAAAACTCTCACCTTGTGTCCTTCCATGAAACCATCAGTGACAATGAGTTGAGCTTGCTTCTTACTCCTTCCATGAGCTCCCAACCATTGCCTTCTTCCAACCTCGCCTTTTCTTCGCTTTGTAGAACCAGTAAGGCCGCGAGGCAAGATTACTGGTGATCTTCGTTTCCCGAAACTGCTTCCTCCACCTCTTCATACTCTATCCCCTCCATATTGTTGAACGGTCGTCGCTACATGGGCCGTCCTCCTTGTTATGTCGGCCGAACTCGACAAAACTTGGCTATGTGACCCATTCGTCCACATGCATAGCATTGGCGATTGTCACGAACTCCAGCTCCTCCTCGAACCATTCCATTATTTGCATAACCTTCTTGCAAATTTGGAACTCCTGGTCGCCTAATCTCACCTCCAAATCTTGGTGGTGGTCCTCTTGTTGGTGCAAAACCTTCTCTACGTCGAAGGTTTCCCAACTCCATCGGTGTTGGACCAGATTGATCTCTAAAATTGCTCACTGGTTCACCGTGTGTGACACCAAAAGCACCTGAAATTCGTTGAGCAATTGCGATTGCTTCATTCACAGTAGATGGATTGCTTACCATCACCTCCTTTCGAATTCGATCTTTCAAGCCTCGTTTGAACACGTCCAAGGCTTCAGCTCCACTCATATCCATGATATATACTTGAAGATCACGAAATTCTTTAATGTACTCATGAATACCTCCTTTCTGCTTCAGATCCCACAACTTCATTCTTGCAGTTTGAAAAGAATCCACCGCTTGAAAATTTTGCAGAAGTCCTTCTTGCATTCCACTCCACGAAATGGTAGCACCTCGTTCTGAAAGCATTCTCTCCCATGTTGTGTACCATGTGAGAGCCTTATCCGTAAGATAAGATCTCATGAACATTCTTGCAATATAATCAAAAACATGAAAATGGGATAAATGAATATTCATCCTCATAATCCATCCCTCTAACACTCCCATTGCTCTACTCCCTTTGTAAGCTTCCACCTTACAGGATTTTCCCATTCGAAGCAAAAGATTTGCTTGATCTTCAATCTCTTGAAGACGTCTCCTATTTGCCTCTGCTGCATCAATAGGAGTTGGTTCTGGCTGAACTTGGGAAGCTTGAACTTGAGGTTCAACTTCCATCTCTCCAACTCTCTCTCTCTCTACTTTTTCACTCTCTAATGCGAAGATTTTATCTTCCATGGCTTGCTGCTTGGTATGCCCATCTACTATTGCTTTTCTCAACCTTCATCTCCGCCATGATTGCATTGAAGAACCTCACCCATATCAATTGATGTTCCCATGCTTTCTCACAATCTCTCTAATACAAAGTGAGTATAATCACTATGTGACCTCTCAACAAAGGAGTCACAAAAGGTGCAGGTGACTCTATCATAGCTCTATAGTACTCCTCTCCATAATTCCTCACAAGAAAATCTCTCCATATCCTCTTCTGTCTATATACTGTTCTAATCTCTACATAAGTGCTGAATCGAACCGGGACAGGTGGTTCGCGATTCAAGTCCATGAAACAATCAGTATAGAATGTATATAGTACAATCCCAAGTCTCTCCATAAGTAACTATTGGAAGAATCACTGGCACTCTTGACTCCATCACTCTAGTCATAAAATTTGCACCCCAACAAGCCACAAGGTACATCCGAAAATGATGTTTCTCCATGCAACGAAGGTGAATATCGAATAGGTTAGGAATTGGCCAGTGCGGTACTGGATTCCTGTCAATCCCGTCCATATCTGCAAAAACACAATTTCCCCCTTCCACCTCTCTCTACATGCAGATGAATGACCTCTGCCAGCCTCTATACACTCTCAAGACTACACTCCATCATCACTCACTTGCTATTCCATGAGGGGTAATCCACACTCAAGGAAAGAGCAAGGTCGCTCTGATACCATTGTAACACTAGGGTTTAGAGAGAAGTTCACTCGAAGATAGAAACGTAAACTCTGAAGATGAGAGATACCAACAATGGTTCTCCTCTCCCTTATATAGCTCTCACCAACAAGTACAAGGTGATAAGATCTAATCCCCCCATCCATCCCACTCATAGTGGATGGATGACGTGACGGATAACCCTAACAAGCACACGGATTGCTGACGTGGCGCACCCAACTAACACACTAACTAACACACTCAATCCTTACCTACAAGCACACGGATTGCTGACGTGGCACTGTCAACTAACACATCCACTCTGTACCTACCAAGTGCGCGGATCGCTGATGTGGCAGCTATGACTAGTGCACACTAAAGTATCTACAACCATATTCCGAGTAACCTCTACTTTAGTTCTAACTAACTAAAGATGGTTACAATAAGTGTTGAACCGAACCAGAACGACTGGTTCGCGATTCAAATCCATGAAACATTCAGTATAAAATGTATATAGTACAATCCCAAGTCTCTCCATAAGTATTTATTGGAATAATTAGTGGCACTTTCGACTACATCATTCTAGTCATAAAATCTGCACCCCAAAAAACCACAAGGTACATCCGAAAATGATGTTTCTCCATGCAACGAAGGTGAATATCGAATAGATTAGGAATTGGTTAATGCGGTTTTGGATTCTTGTCAAGCCCGTTCATATCTACCAAACCATAATTTACCCTTTCCACCTCTCTCTACAAGCAGATTAATGACCTTTGCCAACCTCTATACACTCTCAAAACTGCACTCAATCATCACTCACTTGTCATTCCATGAGGGATAATCCTCAATCAAGGAAAAAACAAGGTTGCTCTAATATTATTGTAACACTATGGTTTAGAGAGAAGTTCACTCGAACATGGAAACATAAACTTTTAAGATAAGAGATACCAACAATGGTTCTATTCTCCCTTATATAGCTGATTCTAACAAGTACAAGGAGATAAAATCTTATTTACACTATCGATCCCACTCCTAATGGATGGATGATTTGGCGGATAACGCTAACAAGCACTCCTAGTGGATGGATGATGTGGCGGATAATCCTAACAAGCACACGGATCGCTGACATGACGCTTCCAACTAACACACTCAATCCTTACCTAACAAGCACACGGATCGTTGACGTGGCGCTATTAACTAGCACAACTGCTCTATATCTACCAAGCGCACAAATCACTGACGTGACACCTATGACTAGTGCACGTTAAAGTATCAATATCAACATTTAGAGTAACTTCTACTTTAGTTTTAACTAACTAAAGATGGTTACAAGTACTTTCATGGTTGATGGAGATAAGATCTTGTATTGTTTTTCAATTAGATAATATTTAAAAAAATATAAAACCATATTAGATCTCTTGATTTCAAAGTTTGTGAATACTCTTCTTATTTTTTATTTTCACAGTTACAATTGCATTTTTTGTATTTTTGAATCAAACATGAAATTAGAGCTTTTTAAATAGAGAAGAAGGTATATTACCATCTTACAAAATCTATATAGATGAATTGATTATACAACTTAAAACTTTTTAAGTAGATAAAAAAGTGTATTGATATTTGACAATGCAATATATGCATAATTAGTCAATTTTGCATCTCCATACTTGATTTCATTCTCAATATTTCTATGTTATTTGAATGTATGTAGATACTTGAAAAAATAAGTTGAAACTAAAATTATACCACACATATGTAATGACATCATAAATAGCTATTTTCTTTTCTTCATGTGATTTTGGAGTTATGCAAACATCTTCTACACTTAATGTACAATCTTACTCACACTTATAGTGGATTGAGAAACCAAGCCACTACATAACTTAGTTGATGGAAAAACATTTGTGGATGGTTAATAACATCTATTTCCATTTATTTTTTCTCTCTTTTTCCTTGATGTATAAAAATACATTCTCAAAATCAAAAACTAGATAATATATAAGACATTTCTTTTATGATAACCTCTTTATCCACTAAGTTCACCTAGTCTTCAAAGCGGATAGAGGTTTGTCTTTATCTCACAAATTCACCAGGAATAATGAAAGAGGAGGAGATTTTGTTTCGTTAAATTTTTCTAGACTATCTGGTGTTAATAAAATCTTTGTGTAACACATCTCTGATAATTTTTCCTGTTCATATCTTACAACGGCACATCATCATATTTTTTACCGAAACTATTATTTGTTGGAAAATAAATTCGTCATCCATAAACAGGTTCTGTAAGACATCGATAGCTTTCTATTTTGAAAGTTCCGGATTAATAGAGTTGGTTACCTCTTCCAAATATGCTGTATATAGAAAAGGATGGTAAGAAGAGATAATAAAGTTGGTTACTTCTTTCAATATGCCGTATGTAGGATTCGATTGTAAGAAGAGGGACTTTTGTTGTATCTAACGAGGGAGAAGCCTAAATGCAATTCAAAAGGTATTATCTAGGAAGATAGTCAACTCCATCAAAACTTAAGGGGGAAACATTCCTACAGAGAAAGCACATAACCTCACTTCAAGAGGGCACCAAACGAACAAACTGGTCGGCCCTTAATAAGGTTCAGAAAACACGGGTGTACTTTTATGTAAAAATAAATATTTTCTAGAAGCACTCTAGACTGTAACTTACTGCAGCCAAACTCGATCGGTAGTTCGAAAGTAAAGTGATTTCACCCGAAGTATTGGATCATCTCCAATATGCCCTTTACACAAAAGTTCGAGATTAATGATCACATGATCACTCCAACAAAAGTTCGAGGTTTTTATCTGAACAGAATTCATTACCAACTCAATCAGTTTCTATTTTCCTTTCTAGCCTCGACTCCTCCCTCGGGTTCTTCAATCTTGCACACGATACCGTGTACAAGCGTAACATGAATTGCTGCAAATGATGGAAAAATACCTGAAGAAAACCGAAGCCCATGCGGCACGAGGAGGCTCTACCGAACGAACCAAGAGCCAAAAACTCGAGGAGAAGCACGGGCAGGGGAGGAGAGGAGAGGAGAGGAGAGGATGAGGGCGAAGGAAGGAAGACATGGAGGAGGGCGAGAGTCGCGTTACGACACCGTCGGCACATGATGTGGACGGAGGACGAGTGACGTCGGGGGAGGACGACGTCGTCGGGTGTCAGGGGGTTCGGATGGCGATTGGCGCTGGGAACAGAGAGTGTTTTGTCCGCCGCAGGCTTTCCAAGTCTGGCAGAATGTCTGGGCTCTGGTTGGCTGCGCGCAGGCGCACATGACTGCCCTCCGCTGGCTCATAAAGGGCGCCTCCTCATGGTCTAGAGCAGAACCCATGCGGAGGTGCTCTTTATGGTGGTGGAGTCTAGAGTCCCGCGAGCCTGACTCAGAATTGGAAGCCAATGGATCCACTGGCACCGGCATTATCCTCCAACTGTGGCCGGCCACAGAGAATCGATTCCTCCTCTCGTACCCCGTTGGGGCCCCCAACCTCCTCGTTGCTCTCCTGTGCACTGGACTGGAACTGGACTGGACTGCCCTACACTGCACTCCGCAGCTTCGAGCGTACACCAGTGCGTTGTCAGTGTTGACGAGTCAAACATTGTGCATGGGCGATGAGGTCTCTCGAGAAGAGGGATAAAATCCCCATTCGAAGATCAGGGAGTACGATGGGAGAGCTGAGGCAGACAGTGTGCTTTTTCTGGGTCTCTTCCAGCGGGCTTGAAAGTTGATGTTGCCACTTCCACGGAGACACAGCTATGAGCTGCAATCAAGCAGGCAGGCAAGCAGGCAAGCAAACAAGCTACGAATTGCCCGTCGCTTGAGGCATCGGGGCTCGTCAGAAGGACGAGGCTAGCGAGCTGGCTTGGATGTGGAATTCCACGTGAATCCTTGACCAGGGCATGGGTTGCGCTCCTCGGGGCTTGGTTGACTGATTGGGTCGATGGTTTGGGTTGCTTGACTCGACATGAGACAGGTCATGCGCATTGCGTGATGTCGGTCACTGTCATGCTGAAGGACCTGGAGGTGTGCTGGAACGACTGTCAACGACACTAGGGCCGGTGTACGTATCAACAAGCGACCCCATGAAATGTCTGGACAGACCACTGGCCTGTCAATCAACATCGGGCTCGTGAGGAATATCACGTGAACACGGTGAACACGGTGAATAGGATGCTCCGCTGTAGATTACGGGAGCATGGTTTGATGCTCACAAGACGATATTCATTCAAGATCCTACAGCCCAAGATTCCGGGGAGAGGAAGCCGAACCAGATGTTGGGGTTCAGTTCGTCCGCATGAGATATTTGGTCATGCTTTGAAAACCCAATCAGTGTTTGCACATCTCGCTTTCAGTGTCGGAAAGCCTACTCTAAAGGAAGTGCAGCTCGGATAATAGATTACTCGTCGCAGGAACACGGTTTCAATGCAAATAAACGCCATGCAAGGACAAGGTTTTCGAGTATTCGGTCTTACCTGCGGGGGTCACGATGAAATCTGAGCATACCGATTGGTACTGCATGTACTCCATTTCTTTCTTTTCAACTGCTCTCTTTCAAGCATCAGGGGAATCAGAAGAACATACTGATGGTCCACTTCCAATCGGTAACTCTCATCCCATCAGGCCTCCACGTTATATGCGTTGTCGTATTTTGGAGTTCACAACCGTCGGACAAAGCTCACCTGCCCTCGTTGAGATAACAAGGCTCTCAGTCGCCATCTTTCGACTGAAAGTGGCTTGACTTAAAATAAAAAAAGAACAACCCCACCTTTCGTTGCACGAAATACACAAACAATAAGAAGCACACTTCCATCCAGAACGCCAATCTGCCGTGCCATGAAAAGTAGTTACTTGCAGAATATAATACTACAGCGCTTGCGTGGCTATTACGAAGCACGAGTAATGAGGGGTTTTCATGAGCTCTCGGCACCAAGTTTAATATTGCCAATTGAAAGATTGCTTTTGACCTCTTCCACGTTTTCGATAAAGCGACATATCTGATTCTAAAGCATGAGCATTTAGAAGCAGGCAGCAGAGGGAAAGAATTGAAACCAGCACTGCAAGAATCCAGCTCCTGTTGCGATCAAAAAGTCACCGGAATGTTGAAAGTCTATCGACTCAAATTTACACTTTCTCATGTCCACATGACATGGTCCACGGGGGCATATGACTCATAACTGAAATGTAGTAAACTAGTAGTAAACTGACCCGCCACGTTATGCTACTGGAATTGATATCCAAGTACCAAATATTTCCTATTTCACAAAAACAAATCAGCAACCATAAAGCCCAGCTCAACGTTCACACTGACATACTTATATATTCTTCGCGGTATTACAAATAATCAGAAGCGTTACGGAAGGCGTGCAGCAGCTTTGCGTGCTCTTGACTCTCTTGCTGTGAAGGACGGTTGGTGTCCAACCTTAACTAGAGTCCATTCTTTCGTACTGTGGGTTTAATACTTAGAAGAGTACGACACGTTCTTTCTCATCTAAGAATCCCAACTTCATGAAAGCAGGATCCAGCTTGCAAAATTATTCTATTTTGCACTTCAACTGCCCCACAAACTGAAGTTACGTGGCACGGCTAGGGAATGATCAAACAATGGATTCCTATATATTTTACTTTACTGCACATCATCGCTGTTGATACACGGGATAGGTTACCATCCTCCTATTGTTCATCACTAAGATGAGAGAAAGAGGTCCAGGATGCTGTCAAAATAGACAAGAACTAGCACACATTGACCTACAAAACGTTAAGAACCTCCATCCACCCAGAGCTCCTAGAAGAGGATTCGCCATGCCACCAAAGAGAGGACTTGGTGGGATTAAAAATTGCAGTAAGGAGCTACACATTCCATCAAGAAAGGAAGTTGTGATAATTTATGGATTTACAAACACACTAAGCTCTTCCATTCGAGCCAAAAGCAGGAAGGGAACATGACACCTACTCCTCCACACTATGAATAACAATGTCTAGCACAACAATTACATGTCTCAATGGTTGTTCGTCTCTAACCAAAGGGAACAGCCAAACCCAGCCAATAACAAAGATGGAGAGTGAGATATAATCTCGACCGCCTTGCGCCAATCTCCATTATGTCAGCTCATCCTCCTCCATTTCCTTGGCCTTCAGGGCATTCTTGGCCCGCAAAAGAAGCATCGTTTTCCATTGGTCCTATATCAACAACCAGTACGACTACGTCAGGAGTGTCTTCCGACAGTAATTATGACTTCTCATTTGCAGAGGCCTGTTGGTGCAAAATATTCCCGGCCCTCAGCTGCCCAGGTCCTGATAGATGACCAAACCGGGCAAAGATGGCATTTTCAAGAGACAACGGCTGAAGTGTTAAGAAAACTTACTAGGCGAGACATACTGTCGAACTCCTTTACAACGTCAGTGAATTTTCCAACATCCTCCTCATCTATTGCGGCTGCCAAGTCCTGCATATTACAAAACCAGTCAAATAACTGCTGGCCTCTCCCAAGAGTTGCAGTCTACAGTATAGCTGATATAAGACATTGCTCAACCACCGAAAAGGAAAACTGTACCATACTTCTGACACATTCTCAGATCAAATATCTAGGTCAACAACAAAGGAAGCTGTAAAGGATGGATATGAGCAGTACTGCTAGAAACTTGCACTCCCGTGTATTGCTGAAAGTTGGATCCAAATCCTGCAGGTAACCAGGAGCAACCAAGAAATAAATGAGTTCATTCGATCAATATCGCAGCCTTAGCGACAAGATGCAATAAAATGGAAAGGGAATGACTTACAGATAAACATAATCGAGTAAAAGACTGACCTGATATTTCTCCAAAGCATTGTGTATAGCAACGATGTCACTGCCACATAAGTGGCATAGGCCTGCATTCAGAAGATAACCCTTTACGCTGTACTTGAGAAGATTGCTATCCAAGGACTGCCTAGCAACCACCTCGTATATTTCTATAGCCTTTGGGTATCTGTAAGGACAACGAGAAAAACTGTTAGAATGATCTTACTTTGAAAATACAGCGTTATGTGATAACCACGATTACACCTAGACAGTATGCAAGAGCAACGATCATGAATCTATTCCACGCTCTTTAAGAATTCTGAAGAACAAGATACAACGGATGTAGACGAACACTCACTGTTCCAGTTCGGCAGCGTACTCGGCCACCTTGAGCCGGCATTGATTGCCGGTGCTATTGGCCTCTTCACCAGAGTACAGATCAGCCGCTTTCTCGTAGTAATCCATGGCTTTTTGGGCATCCTCTTCTTTCCCGTAGATATCTCCAATGTCCTAGTAAAATGAACTATACCACGTTACACACTGTCCGAATACTGAGAGAAATTTCACATGTCGATACTCTTTCACGGTAGTCGCGGCTGGACAACAGAGATAACCTGTAGGGTCAATTCAAGAAAAGTGAACATTCTTAAGAAAAAAGGACCGTCAAAAGGAAAGGCGAGGCAGAGCAACCACCTTCAGATATTTCGCAGCCATAGACAAACGTCCAATCTCCATATACAGAGCAACTCCAGTGTTCAAAGCTTTAATTGCTTCTGCGGGTGGAACCAAGGGTGTTATAGACGATACAATGAATACCCCACGATCAGACCACAAGACAGTTACACTTGAACGAACAAGGTTTGAAGAGAATATAAGTCCTAGACATCACAACAAACCTAAAAAACTCGCAGAAACGAGAGGTTCATTCACTAACTGGAGAGGATATAGGTACATGAATTGTGACCAACAGAGGCCAACAGACGAACGTAGGATCCTTTCGGCGGCCAACAAAAACCAAATGCGGATGATGCATTGACCAGGACAAACGCGGCAATTCTGAGCAGTTGCACTCCTTCACCACTTTACTTCTCCTAAAACTGAAGCGTCTGAAGGACTTCCCATGGGGTTTGCTCATAGTGTCCGTCCAGCAGACACTTGGTTGAAGATCCGACATCCGAAGATGAAGATCCGAAGATGAAGTAAGAACCTTCGTGCCATATAAAATGTAACTTAAGCGCTGAGAAAGACACTGTATTTCCTTGACGAAACTAGTTTCCCGAGGTAAGACCGTCACACGCACCTTGTGGCTGAGTTTTCTTGTAACAGTTGGCAGCATCGACGAATGCAGTCGCTGCTTCATGTTTGCTCTCAAGCTGTAAAGACAAACGACAGAACAATTTAATATCCACGAAAAAAAAACCAAGATGTCTATATTGCTGAGTTCAGAGAAAAAGCCCCCTCAGAGGTTATTCTCGAGCGATGTAGAAGGACATCTGGGATATGATCAACGGCACCTGCTGATCAAGCATGTACGATTGAGTGTGTGTGCCTCAAGGGAAGCCCGACTAACAAAAATAAACAACGGACCCCTTGAGAGTGATATTCTTCACATCTGTAATCATTATGTCATTTCTGTGCGGCCAAAGGTAAAGTTTAAAAGTGAAGTGCGTTAAACATTATCAGAACAACGTATAATTCTTCATATTCGTCCACAGGTAACACTCTACTGACGTAACCAAGCAGGGGAAGTTTGAAAGTGAAGTGAGTTTAACATTATCAGAACAACGTATAATTCTTCATATTTACCATTTACCATTTACCATTTACCACAGGTAACACTCTACTGACGTAACCAAGCAGGAGAATATGTTTAGTAAATGCATTCAAAGATCACTCGTAAATAAAAGATTCACAGCTATAAAGAAGACGTAAGGGACGTGAGTTGCAGCCACAATATCGTTGGAAAGTATTTTATCGTCGAAACTTGCGGTTTTCTGGGAGAACACAGTTATTTCACGACCAAACTTTGCCCGAAAAATATTGCAACGTCTACCAATTACACCAAGACCATATCCAAACTCGGCTACCCAACAAGCGCCTCGGGAAAGTTGCATACAGCATACTCTCGGATCCAAGCTCCTGCCTAGTGCCTCGAAGATGGGTTAAGACCTGTTGTTGAGCAGCTCCTTCAGTAAAGTGAAACTAGAATATTTATTCTAGTTTCACAGTAATTTTTTGCAGTCAGAGTCGTTACTACAGAGACAGTCATTACAGAGGTAGACAGATCTTGTGGTTAAAGGAAATATGGATTTTCATAGGTACAGTGTCAATGATAGTCATTGGCATCACAAAAAGTGAATGATCAGTGCAATAAGTAGGTGGGAATGACACAAAATAACAACAATCTCTCCACTTTTATCTGTGCAGAAAATGTAAACTTCTCACAATGATCGACACCTAAGTCTGCATGAAATACACGATCCCATGAAGGTGCAGTGAGAAACCAGACCAGACTCGAAACACTCGAAATGCAGATGGAGAGTCGTATACCGTGGGAAACAGTATGATGTGTCCAAGAACAAATAGAAGGTATCTCTCCTGTATGATCTCTACACAGAAGGGAGCCCAAAGACGCTCAAAAGGAGCTGGGAAATTGTTGTCAGAATCCAGCGTTAAGATCACACTGAAATCGCTGAATCCATCATGTCAGAGGTGCCTATTTCCTACATTAGAGGATGACAGGATTTTCTAAGTTTGCTCACCTATAGACACCCACTTCACGACATGACCACCAGCATGCACGCTATTTACAAAACGATCTCTTCTGAATTGTAGGGTTCGGGCCGGCGACCCAGAGAAACAAACCTTGGCATGACAATTCGCAAGTTTAATGTAGACCGCAGCAGCTTTATCCCCTGAAAAGATCACGTTGCGGCATATCAAGAATTGTGACCTAATTTCCACTGTAGCGAGTGGGGCAATTTCGAAACAGAGTACACCAGACATGTGTGCAGAGAAAACAGCCTACGTGAATGTTGCAGTCGCAAACAAAGCAGAGCACGAAAGAGTAACCTCCTGACAGAGGGACCATCGGATCAAGGAGAGTAACATGCGAGATTTACGAATTTGAGCGATCGCTCGCATGATGCGGCTGTCGAGAGAGATGAAGGATAGAGGAAAGATTCTCACAAGCTTTGGCAAGTTTGTAGGAGTTTCCCGCTTTTTCCAGAAGCTCGGCCGCGTCGTCATATTTGCTCCCAAAAATACCCCATCCTTTCAGCTTCTTCTCCGCTTTCTGCTCAAACTCGTTGCCCTGCGACTCCAAGTCCCCCATTCTTGTATTACCCTGCAAAAGTGCCCCTCGTTACTTCCTCAGTCAAAAAGAACTGCCTACCGCGGCAACTCGATCTAACAGCCGATCGATCCGACAGGAGATTCAAACGTCCTTCCAAGCGCTCATCTAACGATCCGCCCGGCCCGATCTCTGCCTGCTTCAAACTAATCCTCTATTCCGATCTTCTCACCACCATCAGAAATCCAGCAACCTCGCCACAACCTTCACACCGTTGCCCCTGTCCACTCTACTCATCACCGAATCCGCAAGACTCCCCAAACTGCACCGAGGAAAACCTCGCGGAACCAACCCCACGGACGAGCCAATCAAGACACTAATTGCCAGCAAAAATCAAAGTCTCTACCTCGAATCTGGATCTCCAGATCTCGCGCCTGCAGGAAACCTCCCTCGCAGAGAAGGTGGGCTCAGAAGTCCGGCCAACCCACTGAACCCCTCGCTCTCACCCTTCCTTCCTTCCTTCCTTCCTGCCTTACTTCGTCCCTATCTCCCTCGCAAAACGCGTGCTCTCTCCAACCTTGTCGTCCCCTGCAGCCCTGCCCTGCCCTTGCCTTGCCTTGCTCTCCCCTTGTGCCTGTCGTCGAGGAATTGGGTAGAGAGAGATAGCGAGAGAGCTAACGCCAAAGCTGGTCTCGTATCCAAACGGCAGACAAAAGCGAGAACCGCTGCAACAAGAAGCGCTCGACTCTCTCAGCTCCAGAATATGCGATCGATGCGAGCCTCCTCCATCGGAGACAAGGAGAAGGAGCAGGAGAGAGAAGGGCAAGAGACACAGCGACACAGAGAGCAAAGACGCCGCGCCAAATTAACACGGTTTGCAATTGGAGGTCACGCGCATCAATTTCGATTGGAGGTCACGCATCAATTTCGCTTTTCCTGCCCCCGCTTCCTGCAAGTTATGTGAGAATGCAGTACGTGTACACCAGCCAGAGTAAGAGCGAAAAGGCAAATTTATGTCGCAGTATCCATGCTAAATATATGTATCTATTCACTTGTACACCGTGTGCGTCAGATCTGAATATTTCTTTAGAAAAAGTGAAAGGTATCGGCACAGCGGGACTAAGTTACTCGACCTATTGGCCTTTGGCTAATTTTTCTACTTCTACCTTGGTTTGGAGTATCAAACTTCATTGCATAAGTGCAATGGTAATACACCTTAGATTCAGCAAATGTTTGTATAATTTACTAATTCTTCACAATATAGAGTCTGGTTACCAAAAAAGCAACTAAGGAGGAACTTGAGATGATACTTGAGAATGAAATGGATACCTCACGTGACTTCTTAGACACAACATGAGTATGCACATTTCACATGGAGTCCAGTAGGATGAGGGACAACATGTTATAGGGTTGGGAAACATGTCTTTGTTTAGACATGATACTTATCTCTATTTATATTCCATGCATCACATTTTTGAGCTTTGATTAGTCATCTCCTTGCTATAAGTGAGTGGAGACCAAAATCTCCAATTATATATTTATTTATTTATTTATATATATAATTGGAGATTTTGTGTATATAAAAAAAAAAATATATATATATATATCATGCATCACATTTTTGAGCTTTGATTAGTCATCTCCTTGCTATAAGTGAGTGGAGACCAAAATCTCCAATTATATATATATATATATATATATATAATTGGAGATTTTGTGTATATAAAAATGTGTATACATACATACATACACTCACTCATAGCCACTCTAGCATTAGAATATATGAATCTTTAGACCCTTATTATCACATGTTGGCAGAGTGGTGTGCTACAAACTTATTATTTTCTTTTGGCTAGTGTGTAGCATATTATACTCAATGTATTTACATAGCTATGTGTACAGTTTTATGCTCTAAATTAAAAATCCATCCCAATCAAAGATGATATATGACATACTTTTCATTGTCATAGGATACTAGTCCATGGGTACTATTTATGTTCATCGTTGTACAGCTTGATCGGCTCTTCTTATGATGAAAGCTATGTACTTGGCAACCCTCTCCACTAGGCTTGTAGGATCGTGTCAAAAAACAATACTGGAAATGCACTCTAGCATTTTCCACAAGAATCACAACGACCATCTTGATAATTGTAAGTAAGAACTGTCGCATCAACATTTCTTACATAGATCTGTGCAATATCGACTGGTAATGTTAATGTATGAACTTGGCAGCTTTCCAATGTGAAATATAGGTTCATGACTGGAATCAGGAAACAATATGAATCTATCACATATGATTCACTGATATATTTCATGACTTCCAAGACCACTTATAGGAATAATGCCGGTACTGAAGGCCTAAATAAGTTTAGAAGGAGTTTTGACTTGTAGAATTGTACATCTTCTTAAGGTGCGTCCTGAACTGCAGTCCACGGTTGCTCGACATGAGGGGGTCCACCGTTTGTTGACAAATCGCATATTAAAACCTCTTCCTTTCTAGATGTGAGATCTGCACAGATCCCATCGTACAATGGGAGCGGATTGGCCCGTTTTATCTCAGTTCACGGACAAGGAGCTTTTTACATAGGGGTGAGAAATCGAGGCGGCACAACCTTGAGACTGAAGGAATGTGAACCAAGTCTAAATTTTTCATCACACGTTCTGGAAAATTGGAAGAAAAAGCGCCCAAAGCGTGTCACGAAACCGCGTCCTAGAACAAAGTCTATCCTCAAACCGAGACGTAGGACACGTCTCACTACACACAGTCACTGCTTTACCGTTTTGAACCGATCTACCATGCGAGTTCAACCAGAGTCACGACATAGCGTCTAGTTTTCCAAGAGTAAATGTCATCACCTCGGGGTTTTGAATGTTTAGTCAGAGACTTATATATTAACGAGCACAATCACAAATCTCCAAAATGGAATACTGAGCGAGAAGAACAGTCACTGTTCGAATTTATAGCTTGGGTGAACAAGAACATACAATATCTGGGAATTCAGTATGGACTTCTGTTTTCGGCGTCTAGGTCTAGATCTCGTGCTAGATTAAATGGTGCGATATGAAAATGCAGTAATAGGTGAAACTTATAAACAAGTACATATTTCAATTTTTTGTTCCAGGTTCCTAGTCAATACTGTTAATGTTCATCTCTCTAGCTTTTAACATGCACCTGGAGCATTGAGGAAACTACATTTATTCAGCAATTGCGAATCGCTAAAGAGGGTTGTAATTGCTGACTGGATTTCTCTGGATTTGGCTTCTCCCGGTATGTGCATATTGTGGACTCTTTGCACATGCATCAAAAGTGAGCATGTTCATGCCGTCTGTCGCGTACCACAAGTTCTGTGTCTAGCTTTACTGTACAGCTGGACTACCAGGAAAAGCGTGTTTGATATACGAAATTTTCATCCATTTTTCTTGTCCATTGCAGTCTTGAAATTTGTATTTACATGTCAAGACCGTCGATGTACAGATGTTTTCTTCCGCATGAGAACACAGGTGAGTCACGAAGTATTACGTAACCCTTCAAGAACTCTCAATAAGTTAACCTTTCAAGCTCATTTGATCTGAGGAAGTACTCTCGAATATCTTGTCCGCATTGCCAACTTCAAATCCCTCTCTGCGATGACATTCTTGAATCTGCAAACAAATATGTAGATGGACAAAAAGTCAACGCATGTCGGAGGGGAGAACGAACTCATCAATCAAACGATGCTCCAAGCAAACGGAAAAGTGAATATATCAGAAATGTGACTTCGACACACGAAATTGGGCCGAAATTGAGCAACACTTTCGAAAATTGATTAAATGTTGCGGAAAGGAAGACTGACCTGTTCATCACTGAGAGAAGAAAAGACAGGAAGAACAAGTCTCTCCGCAAACTCAATGTAAGATCCAGGCACTTTTTTCACTTCACCATCGGCAAACGCGTACTGAACAGAGTCGGCAACAGAAGAGCTTTGTTGTAAGCCACCATCGGGGCTAACTGCCACACCAGCCAGAAAACATGACGTACATTTCTTAGACTCGGTAGATGTGAGGAAAAAGTGCCCTCCTGTTCCCAGGTACAATGCCCAAGGCTGTAAAGACGAAAGATAACTTTGAAATTTGAAGGCATGCAAATCATTCATGCCAAAAGAAAGTTCACTTTCGCTTAATCTCATCACTGGTCGAGTACGAAAGAACATCACACGATCTATTGTCTTATGTGGATCTCAAAAGACTTTAGATTTGAGAACATTCTCGTAACATGAGCAAATTGGGAAAATAAATGATGAAGTTACATCAAGTTGATCAGCTGAACGTACCTTTGGTTATGCCTCCTTCTGAGTTGAGCTTGATACCGTGTTCTTGGAGAAACTCGTTGAGTTTACTGATATGGCACATCTGCGATAAACGGTGTACTGAAACTGTGGCATGATTCAGTGAATAGCCGTTCACTAGGGTCCATGCTGCATACTCACTTTCACTGCAACATTCGCAGATTAATCTATGTTAGAGTCAAGACTTTCATCCTAAACCTGAGATGCATCCCGTCAAACTGGCCTTCATAGAGCACCAGCATTTTCTGACAATCAAATGCAAATCAATCATGAGCAATTCTATATCGAAGATGAAATAAATTGTAGAGACGATCACGAGGATCGCAGATTGAGAAGACCTAGCAAGATGTTGGTAGTCAGCGAAAGATGGAGTGGGCCAGGTCAAGCTATTGAGCACACTGGCGGCCGCTGCATGTCTTGCACACTGAGTTGCATCCTTAGTGTACTTGCGAATGATACTCTGCGGGCATTCACCAAACGAAGATAATTCTTGTCACCGAAAGTGATCATATATACGTATACAGGTGAAAATATCCCTCAAGGTCCAGTAAGACCGAATTTGATATCAAGGACAATATTTCAATGGAAGGCTCTGTAAACAAGTACGAAATTCACTGCTGTTCAAGGTAAATCAATCTCAATCTCAAATAATTTCATCTGAACAGCCCAGGTTGACCTGCCACAAACTCTCTCCTACTTGGTAACATTTGCACCCAGATCAAGGAATTTTGTAGTCTTAGAAAAATTAAATGCTTGTCTAGAAAAATGGTTCAGGATACAGTCCTTCCTGAGCATGTCTGCACAGATGACGCAGGACGTCTTTACGTGTCAAAACTACTAGACAGAGATGTCAATTATTACATTTTAGAAACATTGCCAAACCTGAGATTTCTCACTGAGTTGATCCACTAAGAGCTCCGAGATGAAGATGCGTGGCACTGGTCCATTTTCCAGCTCCCCGGCCACACCGTAGAGATGCTCAGGTGGAGAAAACCACAATGCACGGAGCTTTTTGGCTGGAAAACGAAGCTCGTCTCGAGTTTTGTAGCCAAGATCGAGAAATACTTGAGCAATGGAATCTATTCCACAACCATCCACCTGCTCGGAAAACAAGAAATAAGAAGGAAGAAACCAGGATAGGAAGTCCACAATACGTACTATAACTCTTCCATCGCCATCGGTCCTTATCCATCATACATGCTACATGAGGTAGCGAATACATTTTGCTACAACGCAAACATGTGCAACAGCAGGTAAGAATCTAAGTAGGTGATGTCCAGCAGATTTAGATGATCGACGGAAACCCGTACGGGCAAACTGACCCCAAAAGTTCGAAATGCAAAATGATCGTAACAGACAGGCCCGGGATCCTCTTTTCGTATCAGTTGCAATGCTGTTACGGCAGTCGGATTCTTCTCCAAGTAAGGCTTTACTATCCCGGACAGTAAATTCCGCAAAAGAGGAATCACGGCCTGCGCAGACGAGAAGTGTTGAACAGGTGAACAAATTACACGGTACTTCAATGTGAGTGATGAAATCGAATTCCTTATCGATCTTCACAATTTCGATGACTTCGTGTGGACATGGATACGAGGGTGGTGATATAATGTTTCTGTGCACAATCACGAAGTCCAATTCGGAAATTGACACCCATTTGAAAAAGACAGAAAGTAACCGCGTCCTGATCTATGAAGGGGTTCTTCGATCTAGGTCCAAGTCAAGGAGCGAGCCAAGTTTTCGTGTCTATAAAACACTTTCTGGACACTTGGACTAAAAACATGGCTGAAGTTTGCAAAAAAGTTACAGAGATTGCCCAAAATATTTCCATCAACTCCAAGGCTTCATTCACTGAAAGAGGAAAATTCCCATATTTTCATCACACTGCTGGTAGAGGAATGAACGTTGGAGGGAAGAAAGCTCAGTGGGTGAGTGGCACCTGTGATGTCGAGTTGCTTGCAGACACCATGATCGGAAGTCGAGTATGAAATGATTCACAAAAGGTTCCAGGACTTCTGCGCTTATAATTGCAATTGCTCCCGAAGAATACTGACTTCCCTTTTGACGATGTGCATGCTGTGCTCGTCGACAGAGGGCGGTTACAAAGAGTGGGATCCTTGCAAATAGCAGAGGATCCGAATTTCTTGCCCAAAGTACGAGGAAGATTTCTGGAGCTGGACGTGGTGATCTGGTACTTGCATCCCTCTAATGCGAACGTTCCGACCATCTTCTGTTGCAGTTCAGCCAATATATTAGTGCCACAACTACGTCTCCATCACCTGATGATTCCGATTCCGATTCTGACTGTGTTACTGGTGGTAATCGCCGCCTTGGAAATATCAAGTTAATTCGAAGGTCTGAATTTTCCGAAACTCCGAAACCTCAAAATTATTCTTTCATGAAAACAAAATTCAATTGTAATTTTGTTGGAAAATCGACAAAGCTCAGAGCAAGAAGAAGAAATCAAATACTTTCACGACCAAAACTCCAACTACAACTTACCCTTTCAAAGAACGCCAGATATACCCATTTGAGAAGCAAGTATTCTTGCTACTCTTGTTGTCCAAACTCAAAATTTAGATTTAGCGTATGAAATTCTGACAATGCCTTCGTCACTAACAAAAACTCCACCACACAAATCAAGAAACAAGCATTGAAACAAGCAAAATCTCGCCAACTCCTTCATCCATTCTTGTATCTAGCATACTGCTACAAAATGCTCATCCTTCGGAGAAAGAGAGACCTTGACGTCGTCCTTCGGACCGAACGGAACACAGCAGTAAGCGACACAAAGTTACCACAACAGGTTCGTGTGCACCAGAACCGAAGACTGGCCTACAATCAAACAGGGAAATTCATCCAATGCGCAAGAAATCCAGGACCATTTAACCATCCCTCGCACATCCTACAACTATGTAGGTCCAATGGCCCTGGTCCCAAATCGAGTCAGATCAGATCAGCACACCTCGCCTTCCGTACCACAGTCAATTCATCAATCTCTCGATGTGCAGACCACATTCCTCGTGACGTCGCGCTGCTCCCTCCGCATCGCCCTCGGGGTTTGAACCAGTTGATGGGCTCTTCCGGTCTCTTCCGGCTTTATTGGAAGCGAATGCCACCGAGATGACCTGTCAGTGTAAGTAACGGCCCGGGCCCATGTGCCCATTACCACCGAAGAGCCACGTCAGATGCCATCGCACCACGTCAGTTTGGTGACTCGGTACACTTGCGTACGGGGCCAGCAGTCTCGGTACAGTGCTCTACTGATTCGTTCTCATCGTCGCGAGTTCGGACAGGTACTGTACCGTTCTAGTCTGCATACAGGACTGTCCTAACACTACCACAGACGGGACCGGGACCGGGAGCAGGTAACGGAACTGAACGAGAACTATCAGTCGAAACGCCGTCGTCTGTCAGCCGGTGAAAGGCTCCACCGAGGCTGCAGCAAGCGCACTCGGTAGAAAGTCACCCGTCATAGTGGGAGCACGGATGACATGGACCGAGTGAAGGGCACATCCTCGGTGAATCAACCGGGTGACAGAGACGTGCATGGGGCCTTCGGGTCAGCACATGCGTGGAGCATGAGGTCAAGGGTCGGATGCGCATCAGACGTGCGAGAGACGGCTGTAAAGCCCTCCGGTCAGCCGCCTCCCTGACAACCCGTTCGGTTCGTCCCGGGGGAAAGCTCTGAGCCGCCTACGCAGCACGGGACGGCCGGCTCCGGGCCAACGCGAAGCGGGTGCCGAACCGGTGGAGCGACGGTTTTCGAAATCAGGGGTTCACTGGGCTCACTGGATACACCAGAAGGGGAAGGGGAATGGGAAGACGGGAGCTGCCGGAGAAGATCGTCTAGATTCAAACGCTGTTGCTATTCGAGAAGGGCTGTGCTTATCGAGCGCGCGAGGAGCGGGCCGCCGAACAGAAGCTAAGAGAAGGGAAGAGAAGGCGCGGCGACAGAAGGGAGAGGAAATCGGAGACGAGCGATTGAGCGAGCGAGCGAGGGAGAGAGGAATTGGGAGGAGCAGAGAGAGCGAGGGAGATCTGCTGAGGAGGTGAGGAGAGTGGCATCGAGCTGTTCTCTTCTCTGACGAGAGGAGAATGGGTCGAGTTGGTTGCCGTGGCTTTGGTCTGGCGATGAATGCTGAGAAGGTGGGTGAATAACGAAGGCTGGGTGGGCTGGTGAAGAGAGATTGTTTCTACTCTTGACCGTGACCACCAGTTTGGATTGTGGCTAGTAGATTTCTGAGAAGAAACTCCGACATCATGGTGTGCGAAGAGAGTCTCACCGCGCACAATGCCTTTGTTGCGCGTACGAGGGAGAAGTGGGAATTCAATCAGTATTGGTACTCTGCCCACACCATCAAAGTCATGGCCAAGGTCTGGGTTCTCTCATTTCTCAAACCTAAACCTCTGTCACTCGAATTGAATCTTTATCTGGCTTCTATCATTGTGCTCGTGTGAATGGCATTCCGTATCGTCTTACGCCTTGAAGTAAAATTCGAAGATCGCAATGCCCGCGATTTAGCTTTCGAGTCGACAGGAACATGAAGGCCTGTTGAAACCGGGTCTCTCTTCTTCTTTCTGAAGTGTTCAGTGAAAGCTGTTTCTTTTCTCCACTTGAAAAGTAGGCCTGGAGCTGAGAAACTCCATTGCCTATCTGCCACTTGGCACTTGATTGTCAACAGTAAAAACAATCTCCAGAAGAGCGTCCGCAAATGTTGCCTGTTGATTTCAGTGATCGAATCGAAGTATTATATTCTATTTTGTTGGGTGTTCTGATTAGTGTTGAACTTCATTCCCCCACCTATGCTGTGGAATTTAGTCTGGTTGTGTGATTGTTTCGAAGATTTCTCGCGAGATTCTAAATTTAGAAAAGGCGATTTACGTGGTTCGCAGTGGAATCTGCGTTTTCCTTTGCTGAGTTTTGAACTTCACCACATCTCGACCTTCACTGGCTTAAATGTCGCTAGTAGTGCCACAGTTTATTTGGAGAGATGTAGCTCATAACGCTATGCTGGAGATTGAAGAGCACGTAGTGACATAGACTTCATAGTTGTCAAGGCATTGGGAGTTTTTGCAATTATACCCAGGTCATTTTCTCAACTTCTACGGAAGTGCTGCATTGAAGAACATTAGAACATTGACATGCCCCTCTAACGTGCGCTGTCTCACACCTTGACTGCAGGAAATTGAAGAGAATGCCACCAAAGTGGCTTTTCTGTCTACCCCTAGTGTCTACTTCTCCCTCAAGAATGGACAACTGAAAAAGCGCAGCTTTTTCTTTGATGTAAGCCATCGTTGCCTCAACGTGTAGCACTTTGTGTTATTGTTCTTTACCAAGTAGACATAATTCTCAGTGGGCAAGAAAAACTACCTCCATGGGCCGAGTTTCCATCGCAACTATACTCCAAGATATATATGTACCTTCTAGGTTTTCTTTCGTTTTTCCGGATTATCTTCAACTGTGGAAATAATTTGATGCTTGTTGGTTCTTTGATCCATTGACCAAAGCCCTGTGCTTGGCACATGCAGGTGGACACTCAATGGGCTGGGTTCCCAAACTACGTGCGATGGGACTACAATCAGCCCTTAGCGATTGACGAAAGTCTGCACCACACTTTCGATTGTGTGGTCATTGATCCACCATTCGTGACACACGAGGTCTGGGCGAAATATGCAGAAACAGCACAACTTCTCCTGACTAGTGGAGGTTGGTACAACTGTATCTCCTAACTGCTCATTACGGTTGGCGTCTTTATGTCTAAGATGAACCTGTTAGAATGCGTGTGTTGATGGTTGTTTATAATAAGTTGAAGAGACCTCAGTCCAGGGTTTGACCAATGTACATCCACTTTTGAGTGCTTGTTTATGGCCCATAATTTCAGACGGAGATCCTAGGTATTGGAGATCATTTGGTAATTTAATATCATCCCACTTTTTATGTTTTGAACAATTTACTTCCAACCCGATACTCACCGAAAGCAGTTGACGACAAATTCAGAAAGTGTCAAGAGTAGCGTAATTTGGTTGTGTACAAATTTAATTCTTTGGTATTCTACCTGCAGGCAAGATAATATTGAGTACAATACGGGAGAACGCTGAGATTCTGAAACGAATGTTGCAGGTTGAGCCTCAGGTTTTTCAGCCTTCCATTCCTCACCTGGTTTATCAATACTTGTTTTTCACAAATTTCCCGACCAAGTACTTGTCAGTTCCGAATCCGGAAGTACCTTGATCTTGTTCGGAACCGCAACGAGGGTTGAAGGAGTATAGACCACCCTTTGCCACCGAGCCGCCCTTTTGCAGTGTAGTGAAGAGTTCATAGACATTCTTGTGGAGCAGGAATTAGCTTGAGATTCTTGAGACTAAACCTTTCAAATTGAGACAGGTTTAGTAATAATTACCGGTACTCCGTAACGGACGGAGATAGACACATGGGATAGACTATGGTCCTTTCCTTTGTTTTGGACACGGGGACTTTGGTCTGAGGACTTTGGTCTGATTATTCGAAATTCAAAGCTCATGACCATTCTTAACAGGCTGGAGAAGTGCCTGTTGCTCAAACGATATCAGCTTGCTTTCTGAGGAAGTTGCATGCAAGAGAAGCTATGTATACGGAGTGATAGTATAGTCATGGAGAAAGCAAGTTGTGAGCTGTATCTCCCGCATCGGCAGCATTTGCCGTACTGCGAAAATTCTCGTTCTTTGCTTAGAACAGGGAATAAGTGCAGAGAAATAATGCCACTGTCCGGACGATGATTCGAATAGTGAACGAAGACTCGAGGTGTCGAGAAATCGTGTACATTTCTAGGGTGCCATTGTTTTCACTTGGCGCAATGTTCATGCTCACGGTGCTCGAGTTAGCTACTATTGAGACAAGTAGTGAAGTAGGCTTGATAAGAGTCACCAAATGTGAGTTTTCGTAGCTTGAGAAAGTCTGGACAGTTGACCTTTTATCGCTAGGACCGTCGACTGACCTTATATTTTATCATGTCAGTTTCTGTGGTTCAAGTCAATAAGAACAAAGTTGGTGGACCCTATCTCAGACTTGCTGTTTCTAGATTGAAGTCTCCATTCTCGCAGGCGTTGGATTGATTTTCTGGGGTTTTTGACTCGGCCTTCCTTGTGACTTTCAGTGCACTTTTGAAACGTTCTTTTTTATTGCCTCTAATTATTTTTCTTCCTACGTTAATCGTCTGTTGGTTATGCTCTACAAATCACCTCTCGGATTTTCTCTAGTGTTTCCATGTGTGAGTAAGAAAATTTCTACTTCAAATTTGTTTTCATCGACATGAAAGACACTCATGTCTGTATTGCCTAGGATAAGACGACTCCAGCCGACGGTCCTTATGCTCTCGTGCTCGAATCTATTCTGTCCAAGGAGACAACTACAAACTCAGGCCAGCAACGAGACAAGCATTTTAAGAGAACGAAATTCGAAAGTTATATTCCGAAAACTCGTACTGAATCCGCTCGAAACTGTCAAGTTTGCCGCAATCAGAATCTTTCACCTTGAAGTTATTTTCCTTCGACTCCGGCAAAACTCTAAATCTGTTTTCTTGCAAGTTATTCGTTCGTCTTGAAGAATGTCACGTTTCGATGTCGACGATTCGTTTTACAAATTCTCTTCATTCGACCTGTTGTTTGCATCGTTTGCAAATCGACTGTTTCGATTATGTACATGACACTCACAGGGCCGATACAAAATAAGTGGCTCTACACTCAACTCACAATTGATTCTTTAGCTGCCCGCGGATTCCGGGGATCATTACAAGCTTTGCTGTCAAACTGTTATGTTGACTTCACCTCAATTCATACTTACACTTCGATGTTCCCCGTTAGACTTTCCGTTTAGACATCAACTACTGAATCACGCTTCGATTTAATGACCGATCATCCCCCGAGGTGGCTGAAACTGCGAATCATCAACTACTGAATCACGCTTCGATTTAATGACCGATCATCCTCCGAGGTGGCTGAAACTGCGAAATGACCACATGCACATGATGATGTAACCACGTGATCTGCACGACGCGTTCACATTCAAAGGTTTGACACTTTCTATTCACCAACCCAAGCTAAAATTACTTCGCAATACTAATACATTTCATGTCAGGCGTCCAGCGTTCGTATTCTGACCAAGACAACGAAGGTTTTCCAGATGATATTAACGCTCATCCCATCTCCACGAACTTCCGGCACTTTCCATGTCCCATGGGGTTGATGTGATGGCTACCTGCAACACCATAACGTGGAGGCCATGCCGCATTCGCTTTGAATGCTTTTCGGACCATTTTATATTTAGTAACACTTGACCTAAAACGATGTCCCGGGAGAACCAAGTAGACCCGACTGAGGTCAAACAATTACTGCGTGGAGCCCACAGTATCATGATCTTTCTTCGATATGAGAGGTAACGCCAAGTCAACCCGCCACTCCTAGATTCCAAGCAATACGATTTGACTAGAGACAAATATCTCCTACCAAATAACATTCGCGTTTGTCAAGAGATGCTCCAAAAGGACTCCAAGAACGACCGACATAATTCACAACAACGACGATCCTACCATATATTAAGTCAATGTGCGGCACAGGGAGAGGGTTAGGCCATGTGCGAATTTGATCACCCATTGTCGTCTTTCCGTCGTCAAAGAGGGCTTGCATACATAGACCCTGAAGGACGGTTGGAGCCTCCAGTATCACAAACGACGGAATCAGTCCGGAAGCTTCGATAGATCTTGATGCGCATGAAAAATGGGCATGATTGGAACACAATACTCGACATTTTCACAGATAGAAGATCGCCATCACACAACCGCAGCCACTGCTTGTAAGTAAAATCTTGATTCATAAATAGGTCACAGATCGTGGGATGATAACCTTCTGGCCATTGAGAGATCGAATCGACCGCTCAATGTAATTCTAGACTACACTTGAATCTGACAAAGAAAGCCATAGCGAATCATTCGTCTGTGATGACTAATTATTCAATAATTCTTTTCTCTACGCTCTCGCATGAAGAGAGGACATCCACCAGCAAAATATATCCGCAACCATCCATTGTAAATCCAGCAAGTTCATGGAGTTTCTCAGAGCGGATATGCGAAAGTCTCAGCTGCAAAACCTCCCATCGAGACTTCAAGAATGGGCGGCAGGTGTGAAATTAAGTTGTGCCGGTTGAACCTTCAGTAGATCGAATGGAGTCGGTATTCACATTTTAGTTACAGGAGCCCGGCACCCGAAACAGCTCTCAGACCAAACAGCACAAGCGTTCTTACTTGATCACGAAGTGAGGCTTACACTTCGTCCAGAAGTCGACTGATGTTCCGTTCTCGGCCCGATCTTCTACTTGTCCCTCTTACTTCTCTTTTTTGTGCCTTGAGTACCCGAGGCGGTACTTTTCCTCTTGGGCTGCTTCTTCTTCCCAGCGAATGCGGAAGAAAATGCCAGAAACAAAGTCAACACAGGAAGTGCCAACAAAGCAGACGCCAGAAACCAAACCAACTCCTGGCTAACCAAAGAGTTTCCCAGGTCGTGTTTGGCCAGATTGGACCTCACGGTCTCTTGCAGGTTCTTATGATGCCTTACTGCTGCTGAAACTGCATCGCGGTAATACGGTGCCGCTTTCTCCACATAGGGATTCACAATCTGGCGAGCTTGATCCAAGTACGGCTTTGTCAAGGTCGAGATTTGATCCACGTAAGGGCGTGTATGCTCCTGGATCATCCCCACGTAAGGGCGGCTAGCCTCTACAATTGTGTCTACGTGAGGTTTCACGTACTCCTGGGCTTTTCCCAAGTACTCCGTCCTAACCACCTCGTAACCCTTCAATGTGTTCGATCGAAGGGTTTGTACATGAGGGCCCAATGAGTCGGCCAAAGTTCTCCAGTGTTGCTGGGCGGCAGGTACTACCGAGCTCTTCACAGACTCCAGGTGGGGTTTGGCCCAATCCTGCGCTTCAGCTGCCTTCTGGGAAGCGCTTTTCAAGAGCAATTCAACGCGAGGTTTAGCGTGCCTTCTCCACTTCGTCACTGCGTTCGCCTGCAACTGGCCAACGCGAGTAGAAGCCCAGTGAGGCAGCCATTGATTGGTGACTTTGAGCAGTTCCTTCGTGCGCGTGTGAGCCTTGGTCTCGGCCTCGAGCATGGCCGCCTCCGCGATCTTCAGGGTCTGCTCCGCACTCTGGGCGCGTTTCCTTTGCTCCAATAGGGATTTGTGGGTTTCCTCGTGCTTTGCTTCCAGATCGTTCAGGCTTTTCTCCGCAGCGAGGGCACGCTTCTCCCATGATTTAACATTTTTCTCAGCTTCCTGCGATTCCTTTTGAGCCTGCAACACACTGGATTCGAGCTCCTTGGCCTTCACCAGAGCCGCCTCCAACTCCGACTCGAGCTTACTCAGGGTATCCTTGTATCCCTTTTCGGCCTTCAAACTCAGCAACTCCGAATCAATGACATTGATATGCTCTTCTTTCTTCTCCAAGAGAATCGATTTCTCCTTCAGGCTCTCATCCTTCTCCTTCAGAGACTTCTCCAAACCCCCCACGAGCTCTTTCAACCTATCAATCTCCTTCAAAAGAGGTGCACTCTTGCTAAGACCTGTGTCCACCTCGCTCTCCAAATCCACCCCGGCATCGGCCACCACACATCCTACGCTCACAAAACTCAAAACCACACAAATCCACGCAACTACACCCAACCTAAAAGGCATCTTCCTACTCGTTGTCATCTTACCCATCACCCCAGATCCCAATTCGAATCACGGCCGCCTACAACACAGGGCGAGGCGAACCAACTCAACTAACAAGCTCTCTCAAATCCAAAAATCAAGCGACCACAGATCGATCGCTCTCGCTCACTCCTCACTTCTCCTCTCGGCTCCGCTGCGCTTCCTTTCCTCGCTTCCGCTGCTGCTTTGGCAAGTGCTGCTGCTGCTGCGGCTTCTTCTTCTTCTTCTTCTTTCGGCTTTCGGCTGTACAATAAACCGATCACTCCATCAACCCACGAATCGATCGTAAAAATCGTCCTGCACGTTTCTCCGTCCTTCTCCTCCTCCTCCTCCTCCTCTCACTTCGTCCTCACACTCGCCACCGTCTTCTCCTCCTCTCCTCTGGTCGTCTTCTTCTTCGTCGCCCTCGCGTCCGATGCGAGTCCGGAGACAAATTCGAAAAGTGACCGAGAGGATGAAAGAATGCGCGAGCGAATGAATGATGGCGGGGGATGGTGGCGGTGAGGGAGGGGCTCGAAAGGGGTCGAGGAGCGAGCGAAGATTGGAGGGCAGGCTGCTCAAGGGCCAGACCGAAGAGCGCCCCGAGCCTTCTTTGTACAACACCCGGACGCTGCTAACACGCAGGCCGGCAACTGGAGGTCACCTTCACCGCGCATCGCCCCTCGCCGGTCGCCTCCTGCCCGTCCTCCCGTCCAATTTAGCCGCGTTAGGGTAAGACGCCCATGCCCCCACCCACTACGTGCTCCCCCGAATTGCCCACCATTCCCCACCATTCCGCTCCACCTCGCCCCCGTCTACCCCACCGTCCTGGTTCCGCGTCCCCTTCGCATTGACCGGCTCCGGGTCCCAACTTTTGCGGTCGGCCCCCGAATCTCGCCTCCATTTCATTTCTCTGGGCCTGCATCAGGCTCTTGTTTTATGTTAGCCTAGAAAAGCCGGCTTTTCTGTTGAGCTCCGATATGTCGCCAACGAACTGGTGCAGCATTTAAAGGCCTCGTCGTCCCACTCGTTTGGCATGCAAACTCTACAGCGAGAGCTGTAGAGTGGTAACAAGTGTGCTCGGCAGATACTGTGGGCGGGCCTCCCCCAACGTCGTCCCCGATAAAAATCCCCTTTTCGAGTTAATTCGATAATATTCACAACATATATCGACCTTCGTCGCTGGTGTCTGCGACGAATCCAAGTTCATTTGGTTCCATTTCGTCGAATTTTTGGTGTACGCGTCCTCGGGAGGGATTACGAGGCGCCTTTGGTTGACGACCGTTTTTTGCCCGCGCCTCGTGTGCAGAGGCCACTTGCTGGTTTGGGAGTTCTTCGGAAAGCGTCCCGACGTCTGTCCCTAACTATGGAGCTCTGCTAGGGTTGTATGTGGGCCGGTACATTACATACATCTCCTTGGTCCCGCGATCAGGGCATTTATCCATGGTCAGTTAGCTGCATCATTTGTGAGAAAGACTGTATTCGTGTTCGCCCAACGCCCAGAGAATGTGCAGATACACATCATCCATCAGGTTGGAACATACGCCGGAGCCATCCAGATCCATGACATCAACGGGGTATCTTTCGGAATTATGAGAGATTGACCACGACTTCTTATTATTCGACGTCGATAAATTAATATTCGCCTATTTTTGTGTATTTGCTTGATTGCGTCACATCCTAAAATGTCTTCGCTGCATCATGATTCCGTGAATAAGCACTGTATCTACTGGCAATAAATATCCTGACTCAATAGAATGGCGTTAGACGTAGCGATCACCGATAAGAGGATGTACTGTACGAGAGTCATCTACCGGAATATCTAAACCACTTTGTCTTTTTCCTTATCTTTCTTCGCATCTTCTCTCGATTTACGTTAAACATATTGCAAGAAAAATACCCCACCGTCTATACAAGAGCCAACCCAGTCTTGCGTTCCTCTTGTAAGAACTAAATATATTCATTACTGCCTTTTATATATTTAAACCTTTGCACTAATCAGTTTCATGCACAGAACCTCCAAAAGTAGAGGTTATGTGCATAGGAATAAACGCCTTCGCAATGAAACCCATCAAAGTATAGGACAACTGTGTGACAGGCGTGGTGTCATCAAATTGAAAAACTATAAAGATGATACAGAATTGAATATCCGCCAAAGTACAGTTACTATTTATCCAAGCAGAATGGAATAAGCACTGCATTTCGTATCTACATATGTGACATTTGAGTAATTAATCATTATAGTAAGTAGTTATTGCACTACCGGTGTATTGCATCAAATGGCGAGATTGTTTATTCCCCAAAGGTCATATGATGTGCATTTATGTAGAAAGAGTAACCTAACGTACAATGAACTGTATTTCCTAGTACGCATCCATAAAACCCTCCAAAACTCCAACGCTGATAAATCATGGACCCAACAAACTGAAATTATATGACTAAACTTGTCACATGATGGTTGAGGAATTCATTATGGTTCAGTAACTCATGAACCCAACAACAACAGAAAGCATAAGGTAAACTTGTCACATGATAGTTAAGGAAGTCATAATGGCTTGAGACCTCATGAACCCAACAAAAATATAGAATGAGGGTAAACTTGTTACACGATTGTTGAGTAATTCATTGTGATTTGAGACCTCATACATTTGGAGTAAGGGTAAAGGTATTATCCTGACATGTATTTTGTAGATATATGCTCTTTGATTTTTATTGATAATATGATATATATGTAAGAAATATAATATGATAACATTTATCATATATTTATAAATATTAAACAACATGTCATACACGGAGATTAAGTAAAAAACATATATACATGATATAAATATTTGGACTTGGATTGTACTTCAAGATTGATATACATCTTGTTTTTCATAAACATATGAGTTGACCTACATTCTAAAGTTAATCTTGTGTAAGGAATAACTCTAGTGGTTGATTTTCTAGAAGACATAGTGAAAGTTTCGTCGCACATTAACATAACAAAGATACAAAGTTAAACCTCCCAATAGTGACGTATATTGGTTCTATAGGTTGGATAATATTAAGTGAATCATGTGGATACATTCTTATTACATGTTTGGCAGATCCGCTAAATATTTAGCGGATCATTTGGCGATTCGAATTTGAACTTCCATCAACAATGATGAGTGAAATTACAATTGTTTGATGTTCATGATGAGAAGATTTCCAATACAAAAAATTTCTAAGATTTCTATACTCGTATGTATATCAGCAATTTCTACTATAGAAGATTTTTAAGATTTATGTACTCTATTGTATATCAAAGATTTTTACTACTCAAAGAGTTATATGGCTCAATTGAATATTAAAGCACCCGCTCAAATTTGAGCTGGTGAGGAGCCCAAGATTCTAGTAAAAATTGACTTTTTCTATTTTTCCTTACACGACTCGGAATATCTCCACGCAAAGTATTTAAATCACACTAAGCACTAACGCCACCCTGGACAATCTTTGTATGATGTGCAAAATGATATCAATTTCGGTAAGATATGCTTCATCGCAAAATTCAAAGCACACTTCCTTAACTTATGCTCTGAGCATAAAAACAAAACATCCACGTATTTATGGTACTTGTCTTGTTGGACATATATCTGATGTCAAGACATCAAATATTTGATGTACTTGACATATATTTGATGTCAAGGAAAAATAGCAGATGATAAAAAGAGCAGTTTACATTTGACGCATTCAATCTTTTGATAGTATAGTTAAAATCATGAATCAATCTCACTGGAATCATAAAAAAAAACATAATTCTAAATCCAAAAGTTATGAACGGATACTTTAGGTAATTATGATCGTCATTAAAGCTCTACAATGTGACTATTGAATCGTCTCATGTCACTATTGCCAACAGTGACATACGGTTCTTATTGAACGAATTTATACGTTAGAAACTAATGGTTTCACACTTTCATGTCACTAATGGAAGGATGCCACTCGTAGGAGGTGACACTATTGGGAGGTTTAACTATGTACTTAAGCAATGTAAGAGGTTTTTCCAAGAATTAAATATTCCTGTGGACGTAGTCAGATATTGTGAGAGTGATAACTATCTCTTTTAACAAAGACAAGTCAATGAGAAGCTTAAGATCATTGGTTTAAGCAAAAAGTTGAGGCCAAAATTGTCAATTTATAATAATTGAAGATATTTCTATAAGCATGACCTCAATATTTTCATATTGCATTTACAAATTTAAATTCTAAGGCAAATGAATGTCGTCTATGGTTTGAGATTCTTGAGCAACTATTTCATTGCAAAATATTGTAAAACATGTTGTATGTCTCATTGAAGCTGATGAGCTACAAAATTAAAGATTATGACACAAATATGCAAGATCATATGGATGCATTTGATGATCTTGTTATTGACATTCAAATCTTTGATTAAAAGATAAATTATGAGAGTAAAGATTTTCATCTCTTGAGTTAATTGCCTACTTCCTATCAATCTTTGTCAATTGTCTTGCTAGAGAGACAATCAATTGCAACAAAGTTGTCAGTGCATTGTTGACTCATGACTTTCAAAAAAAAATTATATTTTCATCTCTTTCATCCTCTTCTTATGATACAACATTTGGTGTGTAATTCGATGTCAATAATATTCACAAAATGACAAAAATAGTCAACATTTTGCATTTAATGATAGATCCAAGTCAATGAATAAATTTCTTGTTAATTAAAACAATAGTGTTTGGAAATGCGATAAGAGTAACAATGTCAAGAAGAATTATATGGTGAGCACCAACTATCTTGATACTTTTTTTGCCAATTTCGCTCAAGATTTTGATCTCCATGAGGATGACTTGCTAGAGAATACACTGTGATGACAAAGATATGTTCTATGCAATTTTCCTAAAAGATGTTGGTGATGAAGGAAATGTATCACTACTTGTTATTATCACATTCGTTACATTATACAGTTTTTTTCACTTTTTGAAGATTAAACAATTCAATTTTCATGAAAATTGAAAATAATTTATTTGTTAAAATTTACATATTTGATAAAATCAAACACACATTAATTAAAATCAGATGTAACACTAGGATTTACAGAGATGTTCATTCAAAGTTATAAACATAAACTCTAAAGATGAGAGATATCAACAATGATTCAATTCTCTCGTATATAGCTCTTGCCAACAAGTACAATAAAATAAGATCTCATCTCCATCATACATTATACTACTAGGGGATGGATGACGTGGCAAAAAACCCTAACAAGCACACAGGTTGTTAACGTGACACTCTCAACTAACACATTCAATCCTTACCTAACAAGCACACGTCAGGGATCCGTGTGCTTGTTAGGTAAGGATTGAATGACGTTGAGAACTAACACACTTACTTCTACCTACCAAGCAAGCGGATCGCTGACGTGTCATATATGATAAATGCATGCTAAAATAATTACATAAACATCTTGAGTAATCTCTACTGTAGTCTTAAGTAACTAAAGATGGTTAAAACACAACGTCCTTGTTGCACACCCGTTCAAATGTATGAACTAACAACAAAACATTAACTAGATTTCTAGCTAGTTCTCAAGTTGATTCTTATGATGAATGTTTTTTCTATTGAATCAACCTTGTGATACTTATGACATCAAATTTGTTTCTTGAGTATCTTTTCTACCACAAAATACTCTTGATCACATATCGAGATTGGTATAGAAAGTAACACTGTTTGGTTTATGAATTGTTTTTGTTGTGATATATGTTTTTATAATAGTGACACATGAAATACAAGATGTGTTTTCATATGTGACGAAAACTTCAACATGTATGACACTTCACCAACACGTTTCAATATCAAAAAAGTATCAATGAATCTAGGGTTAAACTTTGATCTTTCTACAAGAGACAAATTTGTTGTAGAAAGTCAAACCTGATCCCCAATCTAAAGAACTAACTCTCAAAGATTAGCATCATCATGTTTTTTTTATCAATTATGAATCATCAACTTCTTCTTCGCTTGGTGTAGAACTCGGTGGATTTGTTCCACAAACTCATTAACCGCGGCTATCATAGTTGAGAACTTCTATCTTTTCAAGAACTTCATCAAAACTTGATGGAGTAATGAGATGAGCACCATACATAACATAAAATAAAGACATTTTTGTGGATGCATTTACAAAATTGATGTATGCAAATTTCACAAGATGTAAAATAGTATTCCATTCTTCTTATTACTCTAATATGAATGCTTGCAGCCATTACTCTACAATTCTATTGGCTCTTTTTGTTTATCATCAGTCTAAGTATGATAAGCTGTTGACATTGCTAAATTGGTTTTGAAAAAATTGAATAAAGTTTTCCAAAACAAACTATTGAAATAAATAGATCTATTAGTGATTAATACTTTGCTTACTTGTAACAATCTTTACTTAGTTAGAACTAAAGTAGAGGTTACTCTAAATATTGATATATATACTTTAGTGTGCACTAGTCATAGCTGCCACGTCAGCGATCCGCGCACTTAGTAGGTACAAAGTGGATGTGTTAATTGACAATGTAACGTCAGCAATCCGTGTGCTTGTAGGTAAGGATTGAGTGTGTTAGTAAGTGTATTAGTTGGGAGCGCCATGTCAGCGATCCGTGAGCTTGTTAGGTTATCCGCCACGTCATCCATCCACTAGGAGTGGGATGGATGATGAGGATAAGATTTTATCTCCTTGTACTTGTTGGTGAGAGCTATATAATGGAGAGTACGTCCATTGTTGGTATCTTTCATCTTCAGAGTTGACGTTTCTATCTTCGAGTTTGCTTCTCTCTAAACCCTAGTATTATATTAATCCATGATTCACAAATACAACATCTAAGTATAATTCAACAAGTTGTATACCATCACTATTTTTGTGTTTGGCTTGATGTGAATCATCTTGTTCAATTTGTCTACAAAAACAACCACTGAATAATTTTAAAAAATAAATTTGATAACTCGCAAATGAGATCTATGGTGACATGTTTCCATCGTTGTTCAAGGATAGGATGAGGCTGTAATAAACTAGCTAGTTTTGATTACTTTTGTTGTTTTGTTGACAAGCATCACAACTTCAAATGTAAAACTTCACATACTTTCATAATTTGGCCCAAAAGTAAACTAGTTGGTGTGCAGAAGATCGAGTGGGAGAAGAGAAAACCAATCTCCCACCTGATATTTTTCACTCTCACATGACCTATAATGGCTGTGTCATGATTTTCTAATAAAATCATAATGCATAACTCTAGGTCTTATGAAATCCATATAAGTTGTTTGTAGAACATCAAACATCTAGCCTTATCTATTCTTCGAGCTTGTAGTATACTCAAGATCTCTTCATCGTCCTTTGTAACGTATGTAGGGTTTTAATCAGATTCGGGTAAAATTCAAAATCCCTAGTTCGGATCAGGTGGGTTCGGATTCGTGTAAAATGTTGTACCCGACCCAAAACCTTGTATTTCATTCTATTACAAAACTTGTGTCATTTAAACCTGAATTTTGATTTTACATTTTGTTTTCTTGTGTTTGCAAGCTTGGTCTTCTAGCATGTTATGTGTTTTGTTTTTTCTTTGGGTTTTCAACTCATGATTGAATGATTGGTTCTTGTACGAACACTTTTTTTTCTATCTGTTCATTGAGAGCTTTCCGAGTGCTCATGATTGAGCGTGGTCTGCGAAGCACTTGTATGGCTAATGAGATTCTAGTTGATAGAAGACACTAGGGTTACGAGAGAATTTCACTCGAAGATGTAAACATAAACTCTGAAGTTGAGAGATATCAAGAATAATTCTACTCTCCCTTGTATAACTCTCACCAACAAGTACAAGCATATAAAATTTTATTCCCATCATCCATCCCACTCATAGTGGATGTATGACGTGGCGGATAAGCCTAACAAGCACACAGATTGCTGACGTGACACTGTCAACTAACACACATACTCTCAATCTATCAAGCGCGCAAATTGTTGACGTGGCAACTATGACTAGTCCATGCTAAAGTATCTAAATCAACATTTAGAGTAACATGTACGTTAGTTCTAACTAACTAAATATGATTACAAACCTCACTCTTTTAAGATGCAACTTCCTTGTTGCACATACGTTCAAACTCCTGAACTATCAAAGGTGCATTTGCTAAATTTTTAACGCATTGCCAAGTTGATTCATATGATTGGTAATATTTTCATTGAATCAAATACTCTACTTTGGCATATAAATGAACTCAAATATGTTTCTTGAGTATACTTTCTACCTAAAACTCCTCATGATCTGCTATCAAGGTTGCAAGAGAAGGTGATGCTGGTTGGTTGGTGAATTGTTTTGATCGTGGTACATGTTTTTGCAATTGTGACACATGAAATATCGGATGTATTTTCATATGTGACGGAAGTTTCAACATGTATGACACTTCACCAACACGTTTCAAAACAAAACATGAACCAATGAACCTAGGGTTCAACTTTGATGTTCTCACAAGAGACAAATTTGTTGTAGATAACCAAACATGATATCCTAACTCAAAAATCATTTCTCTACAATGAACATCAGCATGATGTGTTTGACAATTTTGAGTTATCACCAAAGTCTTCTTGGCCTGATGTAATCCTCGGTGAATATGCTCCACAAATTCGTTGACTGTTGCAACTTTGGTCAAAAACTCATCTTCTTTCGGAAGTCTCATCAAACCTGAATTAATTATATGATGAGCTCCATACATGAGGTAAAATGGAGACACTTTTGTGGATGCATTAACATAATTGTTATATGCAAATTCCACAAGTGACAAAAGGTTGTCCCACTCTTCTTGCTCTTCTAATATGAATGCTCGTAGCATATACTCTATGATCTATTTGCCCTCTCCGTTTGTACATCTGTTTGAGGATGATATGCCATTGACATTGCTAATTTTGTTTTGAAATAACTAAACAAAGTTTTCCAAAATAAACTAGTGAAGTGAGTACCTCTATCCGTGATTAACACTTTGTTTAAACTATGATTCACAAAAACTACATCTAGATATAATTGAGCTAGTTGTGGAGTTATTACCGTTTTTGTGGTTGGCTTGATATGAATCATCTTGCTCAATTTGTCCACAAAAATCACCACTCAATGATGTCCTAAATAAGTCTTAAGTAACTCACATACGAGATTCATGATAACATGTTCCCACCGTTGTTCGGGATTAGCAAGAGGCTATAATAAACCTACTGGGTTTGATTATTTGCCTTGTTTGTAACAAAGAACACAACTTCAAACATAAGACTCCACATCCTCACATATTTTGGGTCAATAGTGCATTCGTTGTATGCTCTTCACGGTGTTCTCCACTCTCACATGACCTGCAATGGTTGTGTCATGACTTTTGACGAAAATCATTGTGCGCAAATCTTGATTTTGTGGAATCCATATACGCTATTTGTAGAACGCCAAACCTCGAGACTTCTCCGCCTTTCCAATTTGTAGTGCTCGAGTGATCTCTTCATACTCTTTTGTGGCTTGTGTCATCTTGCTCCACCAATTAGCTTGAATTTTCACTGTAAAATGTGTTTGTGGACTCAATATCTCTTATAAATCTAAGGAAACATACATCATATCTAGAAAGATATGTTAAATTTATCACATGAAATCTAATTCTATCTCCATAGATGTTCCAACCACTACTTTTTATCACTTTTTTCTCAAATCCACTTCGGAATTTTATTGCTCCATCCATGACATTCCAAGAATAACATCATATTGAGCTAAACGAATAACTCTTCGTTCAATGCTCTCCTTGTATCTACCTATGTATAATTCTATACATCTGCGGTAGTGATTTTGTGACCGTTTAGCAAGTCAATGTTCTCTCTTACTTCTTTCATCAACATCAAACCTAACTTTATAGCAATACTCCTTGACAAATAATTCTCAGTTGCTTTAGGATCAATCAAGATTCTCATCTTGTGTACTTCCATCAAATCATATGTGACAAGTAGCTTGGTTTTTATCCCTTCCATGAGCTCCCAACCATTGACTTTTTCCAATCTCCTCTGTTCGCTTTGTGAAACCAGTTAGATTGCGAGACAAGTCTATTTGTGATATTTGTTTCCCAAAACTTCTTACTCAACCTCTTCATACTCTATCCCTTCTATGTTGTTGAACGATCGTTGATGTATGATCCGTTGTAACACTAAGGTTTAGAGACAAGTTCACTCAAAGATGAAAACATAAACTCTAAAGATGAGGAACACCAACAATGGAACTCATGTACTTTATATTGCTCTCACCAACTAGTACAAGAAGATAAGATCAGATCTCCACCATCATTTCCACTCCTAGTGGATGGATAACGTGGTGGATAACTTTAACAAGCACACGGATTGTTGACATGGCGTTCATAACTAACACACTGAATCCTTACCTAACAACCACATGGATCGTTGACATGGCATTGTCAACTAACATATCCACTCTCTACCTACCCTACGCGCGGATTGCTGACGTGACAGCTATGACTAGCGTACGCTAAAGTATATATATCAACATTTATGGTAACCTCTACTGTAGTTTTAACTAACTAAAGATGGTTACAAATCTCTTTACTTTTAAGACGCAACGTTCTAATTGCACATCCGGTCAAATTTTTTAACTATCAATGGTGCATTAGCTAGATTTCTAGCTGGTTTCCAAGTTGATTTGTATGATGGTTCTTTCCATTGAACCAAATACTCAACCTTGGGATACTTATGGACTCAAATTTGTTTCTTGAGGATATTTTCTACCCCAAATTTTTCTTGATCAGCTATCAAGGTTGATAAATGAGCTAACACTTATTGACTTGTGAATTGTTTTGATCGTGGTACATGTTTTCACAATCGTGACACATGAAATATATGATGTATTTTCATATGTGACGGAAGTTCCAACTTGTATGACACTTCACAAACAAGTTTCAATGTCACAAAATGACTAATAAATTCAAGGTTTAATTTTGGTGTTCCTACAAGAGACAAATTTGTTGTAGATAGCCAAACCTGATCTCCAACCTGAAATACTAACTCCCGATGATGAACATCAACATGCTATTCTTGTCAAATTTAAAAAATCAACAACTTTTCCTTTGCTTGATGTAGCACTCGATTGATATCTTCCACAAACTTGTTGATCACGGCTACCTTAGTTGAAAACTACTCTCCTTTTGAAAACTTCATCAAACTTGATGAACTAATGAAATTAGCACCATACATGAGATAAAATGGAGACATCTTTGTAGATGCATTTACAGAATTGTTATATGCAAATTTCACTTTTGTTATCCCACTTTTTTTCTCATCTAATGTGAATGTACGTAGTATATACTCTACAATTCTATTGGCTATCTCAATTTGACCATCACTCTGAGTATGACAAGCTGTTGACACTAATTTGATTTTGAAAAAACTAAACAAAGTTTTTCAAAACAAACTAGTGAAATAAGTATCTCTATCAGTGATTAAGACTTTGCTTAATCCATGATTCACAAAAAAAACATTTAAGTATAATTGAGCAAGTTGTGAAACTGTCACTGTTTTTGTGGTTGGTTTGATGTGAATCATCTTGCTCAATTTGTCCAAAAAACCACTATTGAATCATTTTCTAACAAAGTTTTTGATAACTCACATGGTGACATGTTTCCATCATTGTTTGAGAATAGGAAGAGCCTGTAATAAATTCGTTGGTTTTTTATTACTTGTCTTGTTTTGTTGACAAACAACACAACTTCAAACGTAAGCCTTCACGACCTCCCGTAGTTTGGCCCAAAAGTAAACTAGTTGAATGTTCTCCAAGATCTTTACCACTCTCACATGACCTACAATGGCTGTATCATGATTTTCTGATAAAATCATCGTGCGTACCTCTGGATCTTGCGGAATTCATATACGTTGTTTGTAGAATGCCAAACCTCTAGCCTTTTCCGCCCTTCCAGCTTGTAATGTCCTTATGATGTCTTCATACTCCTCTGTGACATTCACATCTTGCTCCATCAATTTGCTTGAATCTTCATTTCTGTAACATTTTGAAGCTTTGGCATACAATTGATTGTCTCTGAAAACTTGAAGTTCTTCTCGTAAAATAACTTCTATGACCACTCTAAGTTTTGCTATATACCAATATATCATCTAGAAAAACAATGACAGATTTATCTACATAATGACAAAAGATATTGTTCATCAATACCATGAATGTAGCTGGTGCATTTGTGAAATCAAAATGCATCACTAGATACTCAAAGTAACCATACCTAGTGCGAAAAGGTATCTTGTGGACATATTCATATGTAATTCAAATTTGATTGTTGCCGCTTCTCAGATCTATTTTGGTGAAGTACTTTGCTCTTTGAAAATAATTAAACAAATCATCCATACGAGGTAATGGATATTTGTTTTTCAGTGTTTGCTGATTCAATCCTCGGTAGTCGATGCATAGTCTCATAGATCCATCATTCTTCTTCACAAGAAGCATTGGAGCTTCATAAGATGATACACTTGGTTGAATGAATCCCTTGCTGAACATCTCCTCCACTTGAGCTTTGCATTCTTCCAATTCGTTTGGAGCCAAACGATATGGAGCTTTGCAAGTTGATGTACTTCAATCACCTCAATCTTGTGATCTACTTATCTCTTTGGTGGTAATAATGCAAGATCATTTGGAAAAACATCTTTATACCCCATAAAAATGTCGTTTAAGGACTCCAGGATGTAAAGTTTGTCTGTGAATCCAATATCTCTTATAACTCCAAGGAAACATACATCATCTTTAACAATGCATGTTTTATCCAAAAAAAAAGGGGTAAATTTCTATTTAATTCTATTTCCATAGATTTTCCAACCACTACTTGTAATCACTTTTCTTCTCCAATCTATCTCTATTCTAATCTTTATATAAGTGTTGAACCAAACCCGGGCGGGTGGTTTGTGATTCAAATCCATGAAACATTCAGTATATAATGTATATGGTATAATTTCAAGTTTCTTTAGAACAAACTATTGGAATAATTAGTGGCACTCTTGACTTCATCATTATAGTAATAAATCTGCACCCAACAAATTATAAGGTACATTCAAAAGTGATGTTTCTTCATGCAACAAAGGTGAATATCGAATAATTTAAGAAACGGCCAATGTGGTATTGGATTTTTATCAAGTCTATCAAAATTTGCAAAGTCACAATTTTTTTCATTCTCCCTTGTTCTACATGCACATCAATGAACTCCATCAACCTCTATACAATCTCAAAATTACATTCCACCATCATTCACTTACTACTCCATGAGGTATAATCTACACTCAAGAAAATAGTAAGATCATTTTGTTATCATTGTAACACTAGGGTTTAGAAAGAAATTCACTCAAAAAAAATAATATAAATTTTGAAGATTGAAAAATATCAACAATGGTTATAATCTTTGTTATATAGATCTTACCAACAAGTACAAGGAGATAAAATTTCATCTTCTTCATCCAATCCACTCCTAGTGGATTGGATGATGAAGAATACATCAAATATATCTAAAGAATATACAAATTGCTTGCGTGTAACTCCTAACTAGCACATTCAATCATTACCTAACAATCACACGAATTGAGGATGTGTCGTTTCCAACTAACAAACTATCTAGCACATTGATTGTTGACGTGACACTCTAAATATTACACTATCATATACTCTATTCAATCTTGAGTAATCTTTACTTTAATCATAACTAACTAAAGATTGTTACAATAATTTGCAAGTGCGTGATCTAACATTATGTCCAGTTGCTCGCAGCGAACACATCACCGTTGTCGTCGTTGTTGAACTTCAGCGTGCTCAAACTCGGAAGTCAGTCTGCATGTTAAATTTGTCGATTGACCAAGTGTTGGTAAACGATCAAACAACAACGCGCATTAAATAACGTCACACGATCATAGGATGAGGAATAATTATCATAAATACAACGATAACTAGCTGTTACCTAAACAATTTTATTTTATGTTGTAGAAAATCAAATGTTTATTTTATATTTTCTAAATGTTTTTTTAATGAATTATCAATTTGATTCTAGCATACATATTTTATATTAACAAAAAATTTTCAAAATTTATGATAATATTTGATAGTATGGAATTTAATTACTTTGATTTGAAGTTATTGAAATTTTAAATCATCTTAAACATATACATAAAATATTGAAAATAAAATAAAATAAATTATATTGATATATACTTTTTTGTGAATAAAAAAATAATTACAACTTCTTTTAAAACATACTTTGAAAGATTCATATTTTTATCATGAGTTAAAAGATGTAGTTTTCATTATATTGGTATTCAATTATTACATTTAAGATTTTATGTAAATATATTTTAAATATTATGCATGGAATTATTACTTATGTTGTCATTGTTTTTAAATATATTTATGAAAATTTTTCAAGTTATTTCTATAGATTCACATTTCAAAAATATGTTTCTGTTTCTTTAGATATTTTATTACAATAGTATGAATTTAATTTGTAAAAAAATTTGTATGTTTACAGTGGTGTAAAATAATGTTTAAAAGATTTGAAAAAAAATAGTTTATTGAAAACGATGAAAGAATAAGTGTTACATGTTACTCACCTGTCCGTCATATGAAACTCAGTAAAGTGGACGTCGGAAAGAGTTTTTATTTTTTTAATTTTTGAGTTGTTCAAATTAATCCAGATTATTTGTTGAAAAAAGATCAGAATTTTGGTTTTTACCGTTGGAATACATCACTTCAATGTATATAGAAAGTATTGTTAATAGCCAATCAAATGATTAGTTGATTTATAAAATATATAACCCAAGTGATACATTTTAAATTTACAAATTAGAATGTAACAAATCTTGGAATCTATATATTTAACCTGTTAGTCAATATCATTTTCAAAGAATGTCTTTCAAAAAAATAATGATTTGAAGAGAAATTTTGCTACAATCCAAGTAAGTGAGGGATTGTGGAAAAGGAAGAAGATTTTATTCGAAGAAACGTGTTGTACTTGATTGCGCTTCTTTCAGCTTTTTTAATCACAGTTTGTGACGTTGATTTGACAACTTCAGTCACGCAACAAAATGTGAACATTTTTGGAAACATTTAACAACTTTCTTTCCGCTAATCTGAATGAGAAAATGCAAAATTTTGTCTTCCACTATTTGGGAAAAAGTCATAGCTAGCTACAAAAGGAAAGAGCAAGAGAACTGACGTGGGTCAGAGGTGGTCCCTTAAAGGTGATATTGTGCGAGCATAATCGAGGGAATCCCAAACACGTTTTCGTTCGAAAGAAACAAAAAGCAGACGGGGAATAGCAGTGACACCACCTTTTGCAACATGCAAAAATTACCTCTGGCTGGCTTTACGCATCGCTGGGAAATGCTGCATATTCTCGACCGGGACTGAAGAGCGATGGGCAAATGGAGCGGGGCAAATTCCTGGCACCGCTGGCTTTAATCCTGACATAGGAGAAAGTTTCGTCTGACGGCCATGCTCGCGAATGGCGAAGCAAACACGGAAAATCTGGCCATGGGCAAGGAGCGGGCAACGATGAAAGAGTGAGCAGGCGCAGAAGGGAAGAGAAGAGAAAGGGAAGGGAAGAGACGAGACGAGGGCCGGAGCCCAAGGCAAAAATATCCGAAGGTTAAAATTAAATGAAGGTGGGGAGAGGGAGGGGAGGGTAGGGGGGAGGGAGGGAAGGACGGGGGAGGTGGGGCCCGCCGGGCGGGTCGCTGTTGCGTCGATGTGAGGTTGGTAGGGAAGAGGGAGCAGCGAGGAGATGAGGGCACGTGGAGCCCGAGTCGCGAGCGTTGCATCGCCCCCCTTGCACACACGAGAGACCTTGCGTTCGCGGCTGGGGAACCCGATCGAAGAAAGCGCCGAGGTCGACCAGACCAGACTAGACCAGCCCTCGAGTCCTTGGCCTGGGGTGTGCCCTTGAGCGCGCGGCGATGCGGTCCTTTGCCACTCCCACTCACTCACTCACTGGTGCCAGAGTTCTTTCTTGTGAAGCCGGTATCATTCTCCCTTTACTACTTTCACATTTTTCTCTTTTCTCCGTCTCCAGATCTGTGCCGTGATTCTTGCTCGTGGGTGCGATCCATGCCTGCCCCGCCCTGATCTATCATTCGGCCCATGTTTCTTTTGCCGGTTGATCGTTGAAGGTCGGAGAATCGAAACAAAGAAACAAATTAGGGGAGGCACGGATTGAGGGCGGAAGAGGAGGAAGAGGAAGAGGAAGGAGGGAGGGAGGGAGTGGAGGCATGCGGAGCGGAGTTGAGCGCTAGCCATCTCGTCTGTCTGTATTGGCTTATTCCGTCGTTGTCGTCGTCGTCAGCTTGGTTGGTGGCTGGGTCTTCTTCCTGGTTGAGCAACTCTGCGTTATCCATCGGGTAGTGCGAAGGCCGACGCTCGAGCATCTGTCGAGTCTTTCTTTGGCGGTGCGGTTGACTAGTGAGGGAGAGACAGAGGAGGGACGAAGTCAGAGGCAGAGGCTTTGCCGACGAAGAGTTTTCTGCGGACTTGTTTTTGGGGCTACAGTGTCCTGTAATCAGCATCAAGGAGAGCAAGGGGAAGGTTCATGCCGCCTTGTCCGAGGACTGTCTGAGGCCGTTAGGTCGGTTGGCTTGAAGCTTTGCTTCTCCTCCATGAGTATTGCCTCGGTTTTCATCGACAACGGTGACTTTCCTGTTTGATTTTGTCAGATACCTCGATAGAGGTCGATGCCTGAAGGAATGCAGCTGCCGTCGAGTTGCATAACCATGTGAAAGAGATTACTATAGAGGCGGGAAGAGCTGATCTGCGGCAACCTAGTAATGGGAATACTGCCCTGTGCATGTGAAATTCTGTACGAGTGTCTTAGAGGCGGCGAGGCAAGTGTTCAACTCCGACGAGATCGGCAGCCGCATTTGTCATCGGAAGGCTCTCTTGCGGTGGTAGATATATAGGTGAAGCCTATCCACACTTGCTGCTTTTCTGATCGTGAAGAGTTGGATACCAAGGGTTTCATGCTCTAAGCGCACGGCCATGGAATATGGTGCGAGCAGTAGTCGAGGTCTTGGGGATATGCTGGAGAGTGTCAAGCGTCTGTGCTCGTTAGATTCCGACCTCGGGGAGGAATTTGGAGTCCTCCCTGGGTGTGAGTCGGAAGAGCAGGTTGAAGACAACAACTATTTGGATCCAAACCTGTGGAAGAACCTTCCTGATGATCTTCATGCATGGGTGCTCCAAAAACTGCCGTTGGAAAGCCTTGTAAAGTTTCGCATGGTTTGTAAGAAGTGGAATGCTTCCATTCTATCGGTCGATTTTATTCCTCCACCGAATTTGGCTCGGAAGTGTGTGCCCATTTACTTCCATGATGAGGTGCCCTCCACGGTCTACAATCGAAGGAGAAACTCGTGGCAGCAGTTGTCTTTCTCCTTCTTGGAAACTCCCAGCACCTTTTTGTCCCTCCTTGTATCAGCTGGAGGATTGCTCTGCTTTAAGACTGGCATAGCCGGCGAGTTGATAGTTTGCAACCCGATCACCAAGCAGTCCCGACGACTACAGGTGCCCTGCAGAATTCGCCATGACGCTATCACTCAAATTGCCGGAGAGAGTGAAGTGGTTATTTATGAAAGTGCTCATTCCACCCGGAACCTAAAAGTGTATCATCTGTCTACCGGTTCTTTTGACAAGGAAGTCGTCGTGGGAATGGTTGTGGAGCATGGAAACAGCTATGGAAGTGGCTACAAGCTGGTTGTTGCCGGAGTGACGCTTTCTGACAACTCTTCTGAGAGAACAACGCTGGTCTATGACTCAGTCACTAACTCCTGGAAGAAAGGGGGTGAAGTTCCCAGAGGAGTGCGGTTTTGGAGATCTGGGAAACCAGTCTCCAGCAAAGGATACCTGTACTGCATTACATACAATGAGCAGGTTTGGAGAGAGAGAATGGACCAGGAGCGGCCGTGGAGTGTGCTTAGATATGATTTGGAACATGAGAAGTGGAGTGAGGTGAAAATACCCAGGAGGAATTCTATCCTCCATCAGCTAGTTGAGCACCAGGGGCGGATATTAGTAGTACAGAGACGGCCTATCGACCAGACTCAGATGTTCACCTCTGAACTCAAAGAAGATGGCGAAGTGCGACCCTACAAAATGGCAAAAATGCCCGTTGAACTTTTTCCAGATGCTGTCAAAAGAGATTTAGTACTTGGAGATTGGTGTGTGGGCCAGGGCGATCGGGTATACATTGCAGGTGTATATCCCGAAAATAGTTGGCTGGATTCCATCGAAACCAGCTGCTATCGACCAATCTATGTGGACAGAAGCCTTGGATTTGGCGTCCTAACTCATAATCCTACTGACAATACCTGGACTCAGCTTCCAGACCTATGTGGTAGATACTACCCTGAAGGTCTCTACGCTTTTGAGCCATCGCTGGCTCGAGTGTAGACGTGATGTTTCTTACGAGGAAGTTACATTTCGTAAGTTGGCCACCTTGTCGATGATTCTGTTGTTGATGCATGGGAGGCAAATCATGAGAATTGGCCTGCACTGTCCATCTGCTGAGAGTGGGATAGACGACTCAGAGTAGGTATAATAGACGGTTGTTCCTCTGTGAAAGACCCAAGTCAGTCCAGGTAAGAGATACTGTGTTTCTATCATCAACTCAAATCCTTTTTTCCTGTTAGTGTATAGGGAGGCATGTTCAATCTTTTGGGTTATACCCCTTTAGAGTCACTGTAAAATGTAAATCTGTAGAAGAGGGGTTCTGGGGAAGAAGAGGTAGCAATTTTCTGGAGAAGAGGTGGAAAATTTTTTGCAGTTTGTGTGCCTGGAGAGTAACTTTGATTTCAGGGACATGTGGCTACCTTTCAAGCTGTTGTTAGAGTCTACTCTACTCGCGAGTGGAGAGGCCATCGGAAATAAAAGCGTTCTAGAGTGTTATGTTTGTCCTAAGTTGTATGGCATTGGAACTCTGTGGTATTTGAAATCGTTTTCTGGATTTCTGGCAAGAACTGTGAGGCGGAAGGGTATGATGATTAAGTTTAAGAAATTCCACAAGACCCGCGGTTTTGTATGGTAGAATAGTAAAGTAGCCTGCGATTTGTCACTAGGATGTCAATTACACAAGTGTACATATGTTTACATCGTTAGCAGTTGCTGAGTATCTTTAAACCTGCTGTTAGTAGATGGAGAGAATGCTACACATTTTTGCTCTTACGGGGAGGATTTAGGACAAATGCTTTAGGTAGCACTTTTTACACAAAGACCCCAACACCCGTTCACCGTTGCTACTGTAATAGAGCGGTAAGAGTCGTTTCAAATATTACTGAGAAGCAATACATCTATGGTGGAAGTGTAAGAAGTAGAAGGGCATCGCAAACTGCGATGCGATGCCCTTCCGTAAACTGCGAAGGGGAGCGGCTACTTATACCTCACTTAGGGCTAATTAGTACTCACTCTACTATATGCAATTATCTGATTGGTCCATGGAGCGGCTAGTTATACCACACTTGGAGCTAATTAGCACTCACTCTACCATATGCAATTATCTGATTGGTCCATGGAGCGGCTAGTTATACCACACTTGAAGCTAATTAGCCCTCACTCTGCAACATGCAATTATGTAATTGGTCCATGCAGGGTTATAGGGTTTGTGGATGATTAGCAACTACTTTCAAAATAGGAGCTAATTAGCCCTCACTCTGCAACATGCAATTATGTAATTGGTCCATGCAGGGTTATAGGGTTTGTGGATGATTAGCAACTACTTTCAAAATAGGGTGTTTGACCAATATGAGATGAGGTTACAGTTATTATCCCTAACTAAGCCCTCCCACTGTGAAGACATTGTGATACGGTTATCTTACAGTGAAGCATCTACAAATGCAGGTACATGCCAATAAGTTCGGAGCTGAAGGAAATTTTCCCACTTATATGTGAACCACTGTCAATGTCACGTGCAGTAAAATATGCCACATAAACCCTTCTTTTTGCTGATGGAAAGTCAATGCATGAATAGTATCAATTTGTGCACTCCGAGCTCATTCGGCTGAATTGGAAATTGTCAGTTATTGCAGCTTTTCTGTGTCTACACATTAGTGGCAAGACTGTGATTCACAAAAGCAAGTGGTATTGCCTATCACTGTGATGTCAAGTTGAACCCAAACAGTGGGGCTATAAACATGAGTAATAAAATACTTAACACTGCAGTTCTAAATAATATCAAGCCATCTGGAGTTACATCCTAAAGTTTGCTCCGCAAGGTGGACTCAGAGTATGTTATTCCCAACGTTTTAAACCCAAGATTGAAGAATGGCTACTCTTGACGAGAACTGTTATTGCAAACTACATGACTCAATCCGACTTATTCTACCAGTTTGGAATACAGACCCCCCATATCATACCTCGTTATTACTTGTGCCATACATGCTGGTTTATAAGGCTGGCCTTTCTAGTACAAGGAAATGCTTTCTGATCCGAGATGGTCCCTTTCGCAAAAGCTATATCTAAGATTCTAGGAATGCATTAAAGAAAGATTGCAGAAAGATGGTATTTCTTCAAAACACTACTCTAAGCAGCTGTAATGAAGCATAAGGCTTTTATAAGGCATGAAGTCACTTTTATTCTTACAATATTGTTTATTTGCTGGTTGGGCTTGGCCCGGATCTCGATCAATGTCAGTGATCAGCAGTTCCTGGATTGTGTATGCAACCCACCCGGCCCAAAACGACAAGTACTAGAGGGGTTGGACGGCGGATCTGGGAATGTGGATGAACGAAGCATCTCACGGTCAGAAGGTCAACACTGTCAAGTCGTCCGAGGTCTAGACTAGACTACAAATGCGTGAATGTGTTCTCTTTCCTGCCACCCAAATACCTATCTTCGCGCATTCAGCACAAACAGCAGAACAATCTAAAACGCAGAGATGGCATCGGGATCTATGGGAGCTGGAGCTGTTCGACACATTGTAATGTTGAAACTCGGGGATAAGGCCAATGTTGGAAAAGTCGCAGCGTCTTTAGGAAAGCTCGGGGATGGAATTCCAGGCGTCAAGTGGAACAGCTTCAGCCTGAACACTGATCTTGGTAGCATGCTTTTCAACAGAGCAATTTGAAGTTCAATTTGAAGCAACAGACCTAGCTAGAATGAATATCACTATGATACAAACATCTCACTATATAAATTCCTCCAACTTCCAAATGAAGACTCTGCTCACATATGAAATTCTCAGATCTTGTCTCGCGTTCGCACACATGCCGCTGTCCACTGAGAACAACACAGGCATATCGGCAGAGAATCTGCACGTTATGATCTCATTTTGCCATCTTCCTTTCGAATTGATCTTGCGAAATGGCTGCATCATTATCGAGCCTAGACTCTCACATTTTATTATTGATTCGACCTCTGTGTTCCTCGCAGGTCTTGCTGAAGGAAACTATGATGTGGCGCTCACAATTGAATTTCCTGACAAGGAAAATTATCTTGCGTATGCGAAGCATCCGGAGCATGTTGCCGCTGTCCAATCGAATTCATCCATGGTAGTTTCACGCGCTGCGATACAATTCTCACTCGCACCAAAGTTGTAACCGTTTATCGTATTTTCATCATAGCCTAAGAAAACAATATTTCAGATGAAACTGACTAGTACAACGTGATAAAGTGTATTCTTATAAATATGAAAGCAAGTTTGAAGGAGACAGACTTACCATCTGTTGATAGAGCAGCAGTTGGATGTTTGCAGTTCATCTCATCCACTTCTGAACCATGCGGATTTCGTGATTTCATAATTTCGCCTTGAGGAACAACTTTTGACAGGTAGAAATTCCGCTTTGCAATGGATCCAGTCTGTACTGTAAAATTGAGGGGTCTTTGTTTACCCTTATTTCCTCAAATCACGAAATCTGTGAAAGCATTTGGAGAGAGAGTGCTGTAGATCTGAGTCTCTTCTTCACTATAATCTGGACAAGTCACTGCTTTATTTGAAAAATAACTTGGAGAGCGACACGTAAGCAGTGATAAAGCACAAAATACGCCAAACCAGGCCCAAGGTGACCCGGAAACTTCAGATTTCGACGAATACGCAAACAGCTCAACTGTCATGTCAACTACACAAGAAATCCTCTAGTGATATCTACTGTTTTGAAAGTACATCGAGTACTGCCTTCGAAAGTGACTCATATTTCGGCAGATACTATTGATCTGGATTCACAGCTTGCTCCACCATGGTCTTGTATTTCAGGAGCAAATCGCTGTTAAAGACAAGAAGCTGTCAGAGTTGGGAAGAGAGTTCGTAGCCCCCGCCGTCATGCAAACCACAGCAACTTGCACTTGCACTGGAAGTCAATTAAAAGTTGCAACCATAACGAAAGACAATCTTGTCCAATTTGTTATCAATTTGGACAGAGGAAGTCTAAAAGACCAAAGGAACATATTGTTGAGAAACAGATTTTACCTCCTTATATTTAACTGACTCTCGTATTCTTCCAGTTTCTGCTTCTGCCAACGAACTGTCTGCGCTCCCGCGTATATAAAAGCATTAGGGTTGTAGTATAATAAACCAAGAATTGAATTCCTGAACTACTGATAGATTGGTGTACTATTTTCTGCTCATAGGATTTAAATGAAAGGTGAGTAGCTATATCAAGAGTCTTGTCTAAAGTACCAACCGTTCTTCAACAATGTGATCAAAATAGAGGTTTAGCTTACGTACCATAGGTTTTGAGTTAGCTGTAACAGTAATGTTGTTCAGCAACTGCTGACATCTTTCGAAACGGGAAGCAAGATCGTTCACCTGTAAGGTAAGAAAAGTCAAGTACCGAAACAATTGGTTCTCTGAACGCAATGTTTTCAGGACAGAGATTCTTCATGTCAACATCCAAAGCAGTAACTTCTATTCTCTTGTTCACATACCAGCTCATTCACGTGTTGGTCCACAGCTCCTCTCTCCATAGCATCCGCTAGAGACTCGATAAGCTTGTGCCATTAAGGACCACTGACAAATTTCGAACTTTGTTTGTTGATCAACAACAAGATATATTCCTTTTGTGAAAGTGGTGCTTAGAGACAAAAGCTTTCTAAGTCATTGTGAAAAAGATTTCTAGTTTGAGTACAATCGACGTCTTCCTGAGTAAGAAGGTTTTGACTTATTCGAAACTGACACGAAGGGAGCAAAAATTACAAGGATGACCGTCTGTCAGAAAGGGATTTCGAGGCTGTCATAGAGCGATTGGAGAGAAACCACATTTCATTTCAAAACAATCACTTAAACCCTTTCTCCATTGGAACAGGGGGAAACATAAATCCGTATGACTCTAAGCTGCTAAAATCCAAAACCCTAAACCACCTTTGTCACGTTTCACATGGCTGGAACCAGTCCACAGCGTTTGATCTCTTCGATGAGCAATTCCCAGAAATTTATTCAAAAATATGATTTTAAAGAATCCCAAACTTGCTTGTCATTTCTGTGCTGTTGAGAAGTAAAACTCAGGTATGATGGGAAACAGGGCACTAAATACAACAGCTTTCCACTCCACGATAGCGAAATTGTAACATCGTGCCAAAGAATCAGAGAAACAACGTAGTGTGCACCTAAGTCAAACGCCGCAATGGAGTAGAAACTGATAAGAATGGATACTGGAAGCAAATGAAAGTGAGAGGCCAGGTCCTGCTGCGGTTGCTGCTGTTGCTGATGCTGAGGCTGGCTGTGCTGTTGCGGTGCTTGCCACGCCATCATAAAAGCCTACATTCACTTGCTTCTTCCCGAAGAACTCAGCCAGGCCAATCAGATCCTCCACACAACCTTTTCCTTTCTCTCACCAAGCGCCTATCCCAACACTCACCCCTTCCTCGTCGCTAATCTGCTTCCACTGCCACTCATAAACCTTGCACCACGCAGCAAGCGAGAGAGTTAAGCTCAACTCAATCCAAATTTGTGTCAAAATCCACGCTCATCCCCACCGGACCTTGCCCGCAATACAAGGCACCACAATCTACAGGATCCTCGTCAAAATCTCGAGGTTGTGGAAGCTCTCCTGTCACGCCGCGTTTCAGCAAATCAGTGCATCAATTGAAGAACGCTCGGAGGAATGTGAGAAGAAGGAGAGAATGAGAGGAAACGAGGACACTTCGAATGCCAAAGATTCTCCTGTTTCAACTCCCCGCATTCGTCCTTGCAACACGTGTCAAGACCCTGTGAGTCCTAGGTGGCACGGCAAGTAGACTGTAGCACTTGTGGAATTGTATTTATACATCGCTTGGTCTGGTCGTGCTCGTAGATTTAATATGCCTTCGATTTTAAATATTTTCAAACATTATGATTTTCTAATAAAAAACAAATCCTTCAAATTTTACTCCGTACTCTCCCCAGTTTGGCACTCCATGACCTTGCTGGTACAGTTGTTCCGAACGCCGAGAGGTCACCATAATGGCTTCCCATGCTGGGACTGACAAGTTGAGGGGCTGGCCGGAGACCACCAGTCCACGCTGGGGACAAAACTTCGTCGTTCGAGTCTCTGCCGCAGGAGGCTTCTGTGCAGCTGTGGTAGCTGCGCTCTGGTCCATACCCTAAGTACCGAGGACACGTATTTTGATAAATCCGAATTTCAGGGTTTTGCTTCTAGAGGTGGATGGAAAGGAGGAAATTGAGCAATTGCTCGACGTTTTGGTAGGGGCAAGGGTTTTGGATTATTGTTGGCGCCGTGGGTCGAGAAAGTTTCAAGAAATAGGCGTCGGAAGGGACATGTCCCCGTGAGAATTCCGGAGGTTGCAAAGTTGCGCAGTGAAGGCAGAGGCTGGAATTTGTGAGTGAGGCAATATGGCTGCTAGCATGATTGCAGCCGTTTGCTGGGTGCCTCGTGGAGCTGCGAATCCGATTCCGCTGAAGGCTGAACCTCCTGCTGACGATGAAATTGAAGCTCTGAAAATTGCCCACGACTTGGAGGTTCATAGAAGGTGGGTCAGCCTCGTTGTTGCAAGGAGTGCAGGAATGGAAATTTTGAGGAAGCGAAATTGTCAAATTTTATGGTTGTGGTTTAGAGAGTTGTTTTCCTTTTTCTGAAGATTTCTTGTTTACGCAGTTCCGATGCAGAGGATGATCTCTTTGAAGACGATGATGAAGATATGGGTGCAGATAAACTGCCTGACCCTGTAGCCCAGGCAATTGCAGCTGCCCAAGCTCTCAGGGGCAGCGAAGGTCGTGCCAAAGGTGTTGATAGCCTTGTAGACGACCTCGCAGAGTTGGATATGGAACACTATGACGATGAGGATGAGGGCGAAGACGCAGGTATGTGGGGTAGCAAGCTTCGAGTTATAAACGATACTGCAAAGCATTCTATCTCATGCTTGGGACATCTCACCTGACGTCACAACACAGGCGATCAAGTCTTTTGATAAAACTGTCGAACAAGGCTTGACTGTTGACTGTTGAGCTTCAGTTGAGATTATCAAAGTATGCACAATGAAAAGTCGATTTGAAGGGAGTTTGAATGAACCTTAATTTGAAGAGTATTATGGCCTTGTTCGATGTAGGTGATGCTCCCCCGTACGTATGCAGGTCGTGTCCTTTCAGGCCAAAAATCTTACTGCTGCACATTATGTTGGCATTTACATCTTTGGCGCAGTTATCTTACGTGCCGTTATTATTTTGATTATTGATATGACAGGCATTCAACTTTTCGGTAATGGAGGACTGGGTGCTGCGTATTATGCTAGTAATGCTGAGGATCCGTACATCGTAAACAAAGAAGTGAGAAGCTGCTGATTTTCTTCTCTGCTTAGAATCGCTTATTGTGGAATTCATAACACTTGTAGTACAACCACTTGACCAAACTATCTTTATTCCTCAATCTTCTTTGTACCTTCCAACGCATTCTTGTTCGATTTCAAGAATGAGTTTTTACACAAGAATGCAATGTGTTCTATAGATTCCGACCTCCGGTTTAATCAGTTGTAGTGTTGTATTGACTAAAATGCCGGTATGGTAATATTCCAGGAGGATGATGAAGAAGATGAAATAGAAGATATGACAATCAAAGAAAGTGATCTTGTCTTGTTAACTGCCCGAACAGAAGACGATGTCAGCCATTTGGAGGTGATTCCAAATCATTTTTCCTACAATTTCCTATTTGGGATCGAGTTGGCTTGATTAAGTAGATGCCTTTTGTAAGGTCTTACGAAATTATTTGAGTATATATTTGGGGAGATGTTTACTTTGCTGTCCATTTACATCACTCATGTTCCGGATTAGTAGTAGTTAGCATATTGTATACATGCTTTTGTGTCAACTTTCTCCCGAAATGAAGAATCTTTGTCATTAGTTGTGGAAGTTCTCACAGGCTCTGGTTCCAGTTTATACAGTTTATCCAGTCTCACAGTCAAGTGGATGGCTAGAATGATCTTCTAGTTTTTCCCCCAGGATTGAGGATGTCGTCTTTGCCTTTGCAGGTTTGGGTTTACGAAAGTGGGGAGGTAGATGAAGATGGAGCTAGTAATATGTACGTCCATCACGACATCATGTTACCGGCCTTTCCTTTATCATTAGCTTGGCTGGATTGTGGACCTATTGGCAAAGAAAAGGGTACGTACGTAGAAGAGCTTTCTTTGTTTTATGTGGAGAATCTGGGTTGTGAGTGGTTTGTTTTAGTTCCATCCTTCAGAACTTGAAAGTTATGATTTGCGCGAATGGATAGATGTTGTTTTGAATGACAGATATTGTGAAGTGTCATATTTTCTAAGATGAAGTATGATGTGTTGAACTTTGTTTTTTCAGGAAACTTTGTGGCTATTGGTACCATGCAACCTGAGATCGAAATATGGGATCTTGATATCGTAAGTAGTAGATTCGTCAACATCTTCCAACGTGGATTTTGGTTGCAAGAATAACCACCTTCATATAACTTCAAATTCATTATTTTAATGTAATCAAATAGTCGTTACAGTAGAAGGTAGTGCTTCCAATCAATATATCAAAATTATGCTCACATTTTGAATGGGATGACTTGTCTTGGTGCAGATTGATGAGGTCGAACCTGTAGCTGTCTTGGGGGGCCCTGTTATCTCAAGAATGGAAGAAGAGATAAAAAAGAAAAAATCAAAGAAGAAGAAAAAAGAAAAGGTGCGCACATGTCCTTGGTTTTTTTTTTTTTATCTCCTTGACGGCTCTAATGGATGATTAAGTAACTATGTTGGTTCAAATCTATGCATCATTGTCAAGGTCTGGATCACGTTATCTGTCTTTTCCTGGTTGGCGATTGTTTGCTCCAGGCCTTTACTAATTGCTAGAGCAATTCTGCTTTCGATGACAGAAAATCAAGCTGAAAGAAGGTAGTCACACTGATGCTGTTCTTGGTCTAGCATGGAACCTAGAATTCAGGTGTGATTCCTTACCATTTCTCCAAAGTCTGACACCTGTAATAGGTCTGTTTGTACATGAGATTCCAGTCTGCCTGGCAGTTCAATACAATCAGCTCTCTTTCATTTCATTTTTCGTCCATAGCAATCTGTTTGAGCAGTCCACCGGAGTACATTTTCAAAGTTCCTGCGGGGTTCTGCCCAGACTTTTGTGTGGACTGTATATAGGCCCTTGAGTCTTATTCGTCAATTCGAGGAGTAGGTGTTTACCTATGTGACTGAGGGACATTGCATGCCTGTCTAATTTCCGAAAGCTGCCAACAAAAAACGTGACAAAACGACGTCAGCCTGGTTAAACACATTGCTCTTTTTCTTGTCGTTCCTTCTAGTTTTAAAGAAACAGCCCTCAGCTGGCAAGAGTTTTCCAACCCTTTTCGTTTAGATACTTCCGTCTTTGTCAGTGTCTGAAGAGCATGTCACGGTATTATTCATCCATGCAGGAACGTTGTTGCTAGTGGAAGTGCTGATAACTCTGTGAAGATCTGGGATGTTGTTACTCAAAAGTGCCAGCACACTGTTCATTGTCACAATGATAAGGTGAGGCTATATGTCTCTTCATCATATTATCTAATTTGTGTGGCATACTTCGAGCTTGTTTCTCAGAAAGATGCACAAGCGATTAAAAAAAGGTCAACATTATGATGTCCGGAGATCTAAGCTCATAAACCTGTTTTTAGAACTGTGTATGATAATTATGCCTGCCAGTATTAAAGACGACGAGTATGACGACTACATAGTAAGAAATTATAATGAAGCTGTCACAGTTTTATTTACCCGCGTATGATTTTTATCAGGTGCAAGCAGTTGCTTGGAATAAGAAACAGCCGACTGTTTTACTCAGTGGGTCATTTGATCGTACCGTGGCAATGGTAAAGATCTGTCTTCACAACTTGTTTACATTTCTTTGTCACTATAGCATTCTTTTATTCCCTAGTTTAGTTTGGTGTGGTGAATGCTTGTGTCTGAAGAGGCATATGAATCTCGAATGCTAAACTGTTTTTTGAAATAGGTGGACGGACGAGCGCCCGATCAAAACGCTATATGGTGGGGCGTTGGCTCGGATGTGGAGAGTCTGGCATGGGATCCGCATACAGAGCACACTTTTGTGGTACCTATCTGAAAAACTCGGGCTCAAAGTTTCTTCATCAACTCAAGTGTTGGAAGAAGTGCACTATTGATTGCAACATATTTTCATACTTGAAGACTCAACGAACGATCAACTATCGGTTCCTGTTGATTACTAATAACTTCAACAGGCCACGAGCATCTAGAACAACACTTAGCACGATTAATCCTCAAATTTATTCTAGTAACTCATGTTCATTCTATCTGTTTTTTAATTTTGTCAGGTGAGCTTGGAAGATGGAACAGTTTGTGCACACGACATAAGGAATGTGGGATCAGTTAGCAAGCCGGCTCCAGGCACCACTTCGAAGACTTTGTATACGATCCATGCACATGAGAAAGCCGTTTGTAGTGTTTCATTCAACTCGGCTGCTCCCAATGTACGTAAGCTTTTATGTTCGCATCGGAGTTATTGCGGAGATTATAAGCGGACGATAGTTCACGTTTGAAATCTATTATACTTGGCATTGTGCAAAGGCTCTTTAGAAGCCTTAACTTTCTTTTTAATCAGTTTAGCCACGAGCATTTTAACCTGAAGCAGATCAACTCTGGATGGTAATGTAGAAAGTACTGTAGTGTAAACCATCGATTCTGACGATGTTATATGTATTGGTTGACAATTGTCCTCTCAATCAGCTATTGGCAACAACTTCCACGGACAAGACGGTCACTTTCTCACCTCAACTCTTTATTGATTTCACAATTTCCAGGCTTAGAATCATGTGTATATACGACTTTGCCTTTCGGAGACATAAAATAGAACAGTTCACTCTTTTTAGTTCATCATTCGTCTGGTCAAGAACTAGACATGCAGTAGGAGTTTTACTGCGAGAATATGACGTTTTTTTAGGTGGTCCACGTCTTCATTTGCTTTGACACTAGATTTTTGAGCTAATGAGCAGGAAATAATTATCATCAGGCTGCATAACCTCATTACATGCGTTTTTTTATGAGGTTACCTGTTGGTTGAACCCCTCCTTATCCAATCTTGCAGGTAAAGTTGTGGGATCTATCAGATAACCAGCCCACATGCATTGGTTCTGTAAATCCGAAAGTGGTGAGTCCTTTTTTTGCTTTTCATAATCATGAAGCCTTTTTGGTTGAGATGCTCGAGTTGGAGTTTAGTTCCATCCGTCTTATTTTGAATTACCAATTTAAGCCTGACTAGAAGTTACCTATACCTTGCTGTTGTTTCCTCAGGGAGCTATTTTCTCATCAGGATTCTGCAACGACCTACCTTTTCTGTTGGCTGTTGGTGGTTCCAAAGGCAACTTGCATGTAAGTTGGTTGTTTCGTCACTTCCATTTGTACGGAAGGGTTGCAAATATATTTCAAAGTTTATTGGATACAGCTACATGTGGGGAGGCTACCTCGGTAGAGCAAGACGATATATTTCTCATCAGGGCTGAGGTTCTTACTGTTGTTAAGAATGTCGGGAAGTGAGGGTTTTTCTTTGTTTTTTCTTCTAGCTCATCAGAAAAAAATAATTGTTTGACGAAGTCAAATCGATGTTCTAATTCATGATCACTGCTTACGAGCTCGGACATCATATGCGTAGATTCCACTCTCTTTCAGATCTATATTAGCTATTACCGTTGATTCGAATGGCGGACATGTTGATCGGTTTTGGCAGGTTTGGAACACTCTTGAAGTCACAGAAGTTGCCAATAGGTTTGGGTCGTTCGCTTCAGGAATCAATCACAAAAAATGAGTCTTTGGGTTAAACTTTTGACCCTGTACATCATAGTGTTTTCAAGGCCTCAGCAACTGGCCTTCGGATGAAGTATGTATTGAACCCCATTGAGTTGTGAATATAAATGGATGATATGTAGTAGGCTACCTTTAGGAACTAAAGGGCACTCTCATGCGGTTTGCATCACTATGACGCCCTTTATATTGTAGTAAGAGATGATAGGTAGAGCAAGCAATGAGTAGGATGGTCTTATACATTCAGTGAAGATTTTGATAATTGGAGATTTCAGGTTTAGGTTAGATCGTTTGTGCATTTATGCTGGAAGTTAGTTCTCAGTGTAATTTTGCAGTTTCATTTTACTGCGAAGCCAGGGGATATTAAGAAGGTGCTTTTCCACATGAGATTTGAATGAAAGGTGGAATCCAGAAGAGTTGGTCTTCCACTCTCAATTATCTGAGAAGAAGTACTACTGTACTTGTGCCCGTAGTAGTGACTCTCTGTCCAAAGTCTTCTTGTACCGTGGCTGAATAATCCTCACAAATTTGGCGACAAGAAATGGCCTTCCGCTGTCCAGAACAGGTCACATCTAGGGCATCCGTTACCTACATATATTGCTTTAATCCTTAGTCATGTATCTGGGATCAAGGTTCTCACCGTCCTCATCCAACATCCAACATGTTGAATGTATTTGACGGTCAAGTGTTTTCCTCATTGGTTTTGTTCTTACTTTGTAGGTACTGATTCCAGTGCGTGTTCAGTGAGAGTTTTTTACTGATGACTACTTATGATTACCAAGCATCATACATTTGCATTTAGTATAGTGGGGCACTACCCATGACTGCATTCTAGGAAAAAGTGGTAAACAGAAGTGTTGTAACACGTTAGAACAATCAGGCAGGAGATGGGGCGACGTGTAATTCCTTGCTTATTAAGAAGCCATACATAGAATTGCACTCCTCCTTACCTTACTATTTTTTTGATGATATAAGATATTTTTCTGGCATCATCGACTTGTCGAGCAGGTTTCATCAGTACTTGCTGGGTAAGTATGAACTATTTAAACTTTATCAACGATTTAAATTTTCAAGAAATTCGCTTCATTGTTGAAGTCTTCTAGAGTGCTAGGAAAGTAGCTCTCATGTGGTAATGTATGTGAGATGCGAACAGACTGAAATTGATAATAGAGAGTAAAATAACCTCGACTGTTAAATACATAATGTTGAACATTGTACTGACCCAGTCAAATACCGCATTCAGTTTTGTGCTACTTCCATCTGGAGTATTTTGACAATGTCATTTTCACCAGGACTTCAGGCATCTGAACATTGTTTGTTATTCCCACTCGAAAGCTACGCATCCAACATTGGACTGAACATTCTATAATTATTTTCTGGCAACTATCAAGTACGCAGTTGACTTTTTTATATACAAACTAGTTCATATAATTGCATAAGAACCGAATGATAATTCTTACATGCTTCGGTTCTCGAGCTGAAAAAACTTTTCATGAAGTAAACGTTATCTCATGATGGGGGAATTCTCACTTGCCAAAAGTGTTAATCGATACAGTTACCTTGGTTGTTCGGAAGAAAAGACTTACAAAGTTGATGCCTCTAGGTACACCCTCCAAGTTATGTGTTCTTTCAGATATTATATGTTTCGCATTACTGCTCCGTACAGAATTCCACACAGAGGTTCTAAATGGGCAGAGAAGCTCAAAGTATCTCATAGTCTTTAGTTTCTCCGACGACCACACGATATTCATTTACGTGATTCTTGAATACACGTCAAACTTCTGACTAATTAGATAACAACTTCCTTGCACGATTGAAGATCAAGCTGTCATGAGTGCTTCGCTAACCATCAAGACATGATCTCACGGTTTAACTGATATCAAACCTTTTATGTATTATATTTAGAATAAGTGTTCATATGTAGGTAAACAAAAAATTAACTCAAACTATATGTCTTGTATTAAACTTAATACTCAAAGCAAGCAAGCACTTTCATAACAAAGATGATATTAGCTCGGAGGCAGTTTGCAAGGTACACTAGTGTAGAGTTGTAATCGATTGAAGACAACCTTGTTAATAAGAATGGATTTATTAATGTATTCTTGGTGTCTTTAGTTGATCATCCTTCTTGCTTTAGTTGATGATGTGTAAAATTGCAGGATGGAGGAGGATGAATCTGAATAGAGTACCCGCTTTGAACGTGTGGGGATAATTTACATTAAAGTCGTGGATGGTGAAGATGCCGCTTGAACTTGCGTTGGGAAGGACTGTGAACTCTACGTGTGTCGTGAGTTGCATGACACCGAATGAGAGCATACATGTAAGGTGTGCATCATGATTCGTAAGGAAAAGCGCCCTTTAATTTTGTGCCAGGAGTCAAATCCAAAGGACTTGGAATATTTGGTACAGGGAGTGTTCGGGTGAATGTTGGGCCCACAAAATGTTGGCAACAGTAACATAAGAAGTAACTTGCCAATGGTTGTCCTTAACAAAAGATTCTGTACCAGGTTTAAGTCGAGACTACATCAGCGACTTGCTGGGATTGCAATTCTTAAGTAGATATAGGTGGAGAAGAATAAAAACCAAAGCCTTGGCATTCATTGCATGGAACTTTGAAACTAATCATATTTATGGGCGTTTCTTTTGTAGGAGGAGAGAGCAAGTCACGTGATTGCAAGTTAGCTTTCTATATACTCTAATCTTGATAATCAATCATATGAGCACTTGAAATGTTAAAACACAATTCATCAAGATTCCTTATGTGGAGAAAGGAAAGTGAGAAAGTAAAAGTAAAAGTCCTTGTGGTAATGTTTCACAAATATGTGTCACACGTAGTGAATAGTTGGAACTTTCTGACATCACTTACATCTGATGCAATCTTGACATGTGATTACTTCTGCAGAGAGGTTCTTAAACTCGGTACATTGGCGCAGAAGATAATGTTGATACTCATGATTAGGTGGAGAAATGAAGAAATAAAATAAAATATTAGCGGTCCAGCACGATTTGATATAACAAATCAACTTGGAAAAGTATCAATTACGAAAAGTTAATTTCTCGGTCAGACCTCATATCCAAGATGAAGCCACCAGCATAGTTTCGTCTTTGTAGAGATGTTAGAATATGGCAATTTCAGTGTTGTTAGCATACGATCAGATTCTTGCGTCCAGGGGTGTTGTTAACAACAAAACCCCTGGACACATATTCCAAAACTTAGTGATCCAAGTTGGCGTCTGCAAATAATTTGGAAATTGAATCAAGTATTGGAGATAGAAATGCTTAATTGAATTTATTCCGGAGATAAAACTGGTATTTCAACTTTGGAGCCAGATGTTGATGATGAGGTGAGATGAGAGTCAATTCATGAGGAGAGATGTGAGGACATTAGTAGTGTCTCCTATAGGTTCAGAACATGTCAGTAAGAGTTTCAGCCAAATAAGGGGCGATAGATCCCCTCCTTCCTTTTCGTCCAAGTTTCGAGACAACTTACTCAAAGTCAATCAATCGATATCCAACCCTAAATTTCGATTCATGATCTTGAAGGTGCAGAAGATCCACAAAATCATGGTCGGATCACAATTTTGAAGTATAGCTATGAAACTTCAAAGTAACCAACATACCTTTCTTCCCATATGGTTTCTTCCTCACCCTTCTTGTAATAACATTTGTTATTACAAGAAGGGTGAGAATAAATACCAAAACATAGCATAATGATAAAGATACGATATCACAAAAAAAGAAACAACATTAGAGATTCAAGTACTGTCACTAATTAACATTCTATTGAATAGTTTTACTTCTCAAGCACATGTCATTCCAAGAAATATCTGTAATTGCTAAGGCCGAAGGCGACACAAAAGCAATATGAAATCACATCCAAATTCTGAAATTCATCCAATAGACTCCACAAAAATCGCAAGCGACTCTACAATTGATATTCAAGGATAAAACTTCCCAAGATTACACGCTCAGCCAGCTGCACCGAGCACCCAATGTACAGATTTTCTTAAATTCTGAGCTACACTATATATCACTCAGAATATCCGAATTGAACTCTCTACTTCAGATGCGATATCTTCGACAAACTGAAGCAATCTAACAAAACACACAACTCGCGAACGTGCGGAGGAATGTAGACTTAAAATTGAAAATTGACTCATGGAAAAGCCCCCCAAAGGCAGAGCCTTGGGCCTATTTATTCCCAACGAACACTCGGAGGCATCAGCTGCTAGCTGCAATCCATCTCCCAATTCACATAATCGCGAAGACATCGTTCTACTCTAGCGCGCAAACCAGCATTCGTCTGTTGTTCAAGTTGTTGGACAATTGCCTCTGTCTCCACCAATTTTGCTTGATCTACGACCAACTACTCCTCAACTGTCGACAGTTGATATCGCAATCTGCTGCAATCTGCGTTCAATTCCTTCCCACGCTCTAACTCCAAAGTTTAAAAAGCTTCCCAATCAACCATTTCCTCCGTCTAGAAGTAGAGAGTTCAATATCTACTTCGGCAGTCTATAATTGATCACGTGCCACTAGAGTTGCCGTCATCTCTACACGACAAGATTCCCCCTGAAATCTTGCTGGAAACAATTCCAATTTGTCCTGGAGCTCAACCGTCACCTTCTGCGCATTGCTAATGTCAACCCGAAGGTCCTTGCATTCTAGCTGCTTCTGCGTACGAAGGCTCTCCTCAGCCGTTAGCTTTCGCCAAAGTTTTGCACACTCCAACTTTTTTGCCCGAAGTTGTTCTTATTGCTACTGCAAGGTAAGTGTCATGGTTGCGCACTCATAAGTAAAGCTAGCAACTCTTTCTGCTACCTTTGCAGTTGTTGCCACATTCACATTTGTTCTTTTACGCACTAACTATACATAAGATACTGTTGACTCTAACTCCGAGTACTTCGCCATCTTCCCATCTAAGTACTTGATTAATAGAACTATACTATCACCCAAAATATCATCTACACTAAACTATGACGTCTTCGGCTCCTCGGCCGCAATACCTTCTTCTTCAAAGCCAAAGGTGTCAAAGCCGAAGTCCCAAGGCCGAATGCCCTTCTTGGTCTTCGCCTTACCATGTCATCCACTTCCTACTCCTATAACTCGGATATACTCATCCGTTTCAGGCGTTCTTGAGCTCATTAGAACGAGCACGCACAACTCTATCTATCAAGATACTTCCCAAGTCAAGTCGCCATTAATTGAAAAAGTTATGAGGTATTTAATCTATCAGATCATAACCCATCTAATTTAACTTTATTGACTGCAAGTAAAAACACCAACTCGAGCAGAACGATACCTAACATGGATTTCAACTATTCCTAACTTGGCATCTACTTCTAATCATTCTTATCCTAAAAGTATAAATTTCTATTCATCTACTCCTCAAACTTCATATTTAGTTAAAAGTTACTTCCACCTGAAATATAGGTACCCAACACATGCTGGTACTTCTCGTACAATATTGGATACTTAATGCTAATCATTCCTTGTATGGAGTCGGTTGAAATTGGAAAAGGATGTATTCTTAATTCTATTTGATCAAATTACATTAATTAATGATAGTAAGAATTTTGTGAAAGTTATTTTTCTATGCTGGAATATTTATACAGATTGTGATGTATTTTTGACAGTTGATAAGATGATGTATATTCTCAATAAGCATTTTGCATTTGCATCAAATGATAACTATTGAACAATATAAAAAATTTATCAAGCATCGAACATTCAAAGAACGAATGTTTTGAGCAATATTAACATTGTTTATGATTCATCTGCGCATTCTGTGTTTTACTTCCAAATCTTTTTGGAAATTTCACAATTTGTAAAACCTCAAAGCATCAAACAGGTGAGTTCTACATCAATCTAGTTTAGAAGTGATTATCAGCTCGCTGGTTCTGATTATATGTCTTCCTTCTCAAATCTTTGATTAAATTTTCAAGGTCAAGTGTTACTATCAAATTTTTGGACTTAACATACATGTGAGTTACACCAATCATTCACAAGAATGAGATTAGTCAACACGTTCTGATTTGATTCATTTATCAGTCATTCAACATATTTCCAGGACATATTTAACCTTATTTGTCTACATACAAATTTATTGAATTTTCCTTATATAATATTTGACTTACAGTTTTTAGTATCATTCCAGCTCACATAGATCTTTTCTAAATAGTGTGATATGACTGTTAGAGTCTTATATCAGCTTATCCAGGCTTGGTTTACAAAGCAATAAGTACCTCGCCTAGCAAATATGTGTTCTATAAACCTTAAAGACAAAGTTTAGAAAAGGTTTTATGTTGAACCATCTTGTGAGTGTAATTTACAGTCAGTTTTCTTGTATGTAGCTCAATGAGGAAGGGATGTGTACATTTTATTACAAGGTTTTTTTGATAAAATCATCACACTCTATTTAAAATTAATTAAATTTGAATATATTTAGCCTATATTACATTTATGTCTAAAGTATAGAGCAATTCAGTGAAGAGGTTTAGATTAACGTCCATGATCAAATAATTTAAATGTAAAGATTATGTAGTAGCAATTTTTATAATAATTATAATTTATGGAAACAGATTTTTGCATTTATTTTATGGGGATATAAATCGTTTTGTAGCAGAATCAAATAAATTTTAAAATTTAATTCTAAGATTTTTATTTTTTTCTATTTTTAAATAAATTTTAAAATTTTTTGGGAAGTTCTTTTTAGATTGATCAACTAACACATATGTTAGCTAGTCTAATTTTAAAAATTTAATCGAAATTATAAACATATGTAATGATAAAGGTTAGCATATTTATAAGATTTACTTTTAAGAATCAATGAATTTTGTAATCTTTCTTTCAGACATATTTTTTCCAATTATTGAATACCGCGTGTGAATTATTTGTAAAAATAAATGTATTCGTAATTTTCCCAGTAAATTTTAATCCCTGGACGTGCCGGAATAGCCACCGGTGAGGACGTAATGCGATGAAAGGCCCGATTTCGTTCTGCCGGCCAGTTCTCTGCCACGGAAAGGCTTGCGCTTAGTAAACGGGAGCGACGAAGTCGGCTCTTGATTACAGACTGAGAAACCAAACAACCACGCTGCAAAAGCTGACCTCCTCCTCTGCACCTGCAAGGACACCTAATCTGACGCCCTTTCATTATTATTATTATTATCCAGTACTTGATGACATGCGTGATCGTACATTTCACCCCAACTTCTGTGTACTTTTGACGGAGCGAGGAATTACCGTACGTACGGAGGTAAGAAGGTATTGAAGGAAATTATTGGATGGCGCGAACCGACAGACGGACATGTTGTACGTACGGTACTTGCACGCAGTAGGGAAGCACATCCGTAGGTCTAGACCCTGTAGGACCGCCGGACTGATTGTCCTCTGTTCTCTCTGCGTGACCACTGAGGGTCCTTCCCGCATGAGAATCCACCAGTCGCGCATTTCTTTCGATAAATAATTCCACTGGTCATGATTGATTTCGGCACTCAGATCCGGCGATTTTTCACATGCAGAAATGTGTGGGCCTCAAGTTCCCAGATTCGAATCAACAGATCTATGTGAGATATACCTCTAGGCCAGGCGCAAAAGTTTCCTGCGGCAGACCAATTCCAGCCATGGGTAGGGAGGAGCATCGGCCCTTCACCTTGCGTAGCCGAGATGCAGCAGAGCACGGTGACGGATTCGTACGCAGCAGCGTGTGCCATTCAGCCCTCTCGTGCTCTGGACACGAGGAACCCAAATGGAGGATGAACTCAAATGCGTTACGGAGATGAACCCAAATGTGGTCGTCTGCTGACAGGGAACTCGTGAGAAGCATCGCTGGAGGTATGCCACCTCTATATGGAACAGACTGCTCTATATGGTGACGTGGCATCTGAGTTGGCACATTTGCGTCGTGGCAAGTCAGAAGTCTGTATTTTGAGAGTGAGCAAGTTCTCGGGAAGATTCCGGCTGGAACTGTGATTGTGCACATGGCCAAAATTGAGCTCAAGTCTAACCCGAGAGACAAGGCCGCCACCAGACGCAGGCACAATTCTTCGCAGGTGGAACTCCGCTAGCACCACAAATCTTTTCTATCTCCTCTCTGAGATGCGAATTGTACTGTTCCAGCTGGAGAAAGCACAACGTCACAAGATGTAGACTTTGAGGTCTATTTTTATTTTTCCAGTCCGGGTGGTACCTGCAAAGGCAGCAGCGGTAGCCAAGGTACAGTTTTCATGGAGCGTTAGGGATGCTAGGCAAGAACACTGTACTTATTGCAATGTTATGCAATAAGATTCTAGGCCTTCATGCCACCGTCGAGTGAGAATACGGAGTGTCTGAAGTGGCTCACAACACCACTGTTGAGTACCAAAAAAGCAAGGAAAATGGGTGGATGCAGCTAAATACCGTGCACGTGAATCTTCGTCTTCTCTCCTTGCGTTTACCTATGGATGACAGATATATGTTACGACACTACCTTCGGAGAGGTGGGTCCAGCATAGAGAGAATACCTGGGAGTGACTGGGACGAGTCCGCGCGGAAATGACCTGATTGACTCGCAAATCAGTGTATAGAAGAAAGGATAAGGAGGGCCCTGACATGATATCACATGACCTCTGCCATGCTACAGAGCCTCTCCAATTATTCCAGAATTTTAATGCATTCATTATACATATCATAACAATTTGTCCGGAGAAAATGTGAGATTTCATCTCGCATTTGTCACATTTTCCAACGTTGAATCGGATTGTGCTGTTAACGAACCGGCCAAAGAAACGCTTCCATCATTCATCCGAATCGGGTGTCGACATTCATGCTTGACTCTGAACGTTTACACTTGACTCGAAACAATCCGGTGTCAAAGAAAACCTCTCATTCATGATGTATTTTGCTAGTTGATTCTTCTTCCCTGTAACGTTGACTGGGAAGGTCTTTGGTCTCTCCGAATATTCTTGCACAGTTGGTGGGAACGAGAAGAAAATTTGATACCTCGAGAAATATGTGAGGGGAAGAAAGAGATGCAGAAGGATAGAGAGTGGAAGTGAGTGAGAGTAAGTATGTGTGCTCCTTTTTCCAATGTCCAGTGCATGATCCAATGCATGACTGCGTATCACTTATGCATGCATGCTGCAAGTTATTTCATCGCAACAGCTGCCGATACTTGACTGTTGCTGTGATTATCCTCTTTCATGCTTGATGGCTGGTAAGAAATAAACACAAACTGGAGCGAGAGTGAATGATAACAGTATGTTTGATGATCAGCTCATTCGGACTCATCAACTCCCTTTTAATGTGCCCTGTGCAATCTGCCAGCGTTGATGACGAGTGTGCTTCATACTGTTCACACGCATATTGACTAAGCTTGCAAGCAATAATGATATTGCAAACACATGGAAGATTGAATAGATACCAAAAAGCATTTCTGCACTGGAGGTAAGTTGAAGGGAGATGGTAGGAATTTGGAGTTGTACACAGAACTGTTGGAAATTGGAATCTGAGCCATAATTTGACCCGAGCTTTTCCATAGGCTCTCAATGTCAGGATCTTTCCAATAAACTATTACCATGAACCATAGTATGAAGTCTAGCATGCCATGATCACTAGAAATTATATTTGCAATTCCTGTGGACAACTTTCCTCTAATCCACTTAATGTAAACGGTTAGAGGGGAGCTACGACTTGCCTGTCTGACATGAAAAATGATCACATTTTACTTTTACGGTGTTCCAACAAAAAAAAAGGAAGCAAACTATTAAAGAGTATTCTTAGTGAAGAAATTATCTTGATAAATGTTTGAAAGATGTATGTTTTCGTCACCAACGTATTTATCCAATGGCAAATGTCAAGGTAACCAGTCCATCAAGTATCTTACGTTTCTAGTCCCTTCACACAATATGCACATTCAATGTTAGAAGGCACATGAGACACATGTGGGAAATTGTCTTGAACATTGACTAGAAGGCATCACTGACAGTGAGTAATGAATGCCCTTGAGGTTCTCCATCTACTTGATAGAAAGACCAGGTTAAGGAAAATCCCCGTCAGGCCACCGGCACACAGAGGAGAAATTGGCAGTCCGGTCCTTCATGTAGGAACTCTTGTAGAAAGGATGGAAGAAACTAGAAGCAGAAAAAGTAACCTCGAGAGAGAAGCGCAGAGGTTTCTTCCCTCGGATAAAACCTCCTCTGCTGGAACACGTGGTGAACAGAAAAGTACCACCAAAAGTAACTGTGTGGCTAAAGTGGAGGCACTGAAGGGGCACGGTGAGGGCGGAATCCGTAAGAAGGGCAGGGCAGGGGACCAGGCCCCAAGAGGCATGGGAGATCGTGGGACTCGGTGAGAGGCGTGGCCGCAGAGTGCTGGAATGAGCGCGGATCGCCGCATATTCGTGCGGAGAAAGCAGCATGGGCAATCCCCAGCCACACATCCGTATGGACAAAACCCAGGCAGAGAACTGGAGCCTGACAACCGGTCGCTGTCGGTTTCGGGTTCCGTATCTCACGAATACGCCGTAGAAAAGTGCACCCGCATACGACAAAGCCCGGCTAGAGAGAAGCATGGCAAGACTAAAAGCGCAGTTGCAATCCCGGCTCCTTGGACAGGGATTCTCTGCGCCGTGTCTCGCTGCCAATCCACGCCGTCGTGATCGAGTAACCACGGTCAGTTCCCGGCGAGAAAGGGTTTCGGGTAATATAGCGAAAAGGACGCGGAGACCCCATCACAACGTCCCTCCCCCCTTTGTCACTACTCTTTAGGAGTTTGAACTGATCACCGCCATTTCGGTCGGCCTTCCGCGGCTGTACGCGGCCTCCCAGCGCGCCTTCCTGGGATTGAGGAGACCTCGGCAGCGTCCCCACGTCGCATTCCTGCCCAATGCCGACACGCGCTATGGGGACGTCGGCATTGTGGGAGTCACGAACTCTCCGACGTCAGTGCGCAGAAAATCTCTGATTTATCTGTTACTTCGTGCGGGACTTCTTTTCCCTTTCTCTCTGCGAAATCATCGATAAAAACAGGGTTAGGTCAGGTACTAACCGATCAATCCGGTTGAGAAGACGCTACAATTCTTTCCTGATAGAAACCAGGAGTCTTCTTCCGGAACTCCCGTAACGAACGGAGGATGCGAACTAAGGAAGGGCCCAGACTTTCGGCCTTCTGCCTCGGATTCTCGGTATGCAGTTTGTTGTTCTTGTAAGAGCTGATGGACTTGGTGATCTGATGTCTTGTTTCTATGTCAATCTGTAGGATAAAAGAATGGACTATGAGTCTGCGAACGTCTTGTGTACCTCGGTGCTTACACTTTTCCCATCGAGGACACACGAATTTCGCGGTGCAATTCACGATAAACGTTCTTGCTCAAGATTGAATATCCAGTCAGAAGTCTCGATGGCTTTAGAACTGAGCCATGAGAATTTAGAGTCAGCTAATGCAAAGATTGGGTTCTCTTCATGCAAGGTTCTCAGCAAATATCATGGGGATCGTGTTTCTCTGTTGAAAACGTTCTCTTATTTATGGAAGATAGTTGCAAACATTGCCACGGAACTGAAGAAGTAGAATAAGAGTCCTGTAACAGAATAGTCTCCGAGTACACAACGTCAGGTCCTTTTACAGGCATTCACAATTTACAACTTCTATGATATTCTAGGAGAAAATCACGTCGAATTAAGAATTTCGGAACACAAGAAATTTACTAATGAGGTAGATATCTGAATGCAACCTAAGTATTAACATTTTCTTGTAGATGTGATATTACGTCCTAGCAAACATTCATTGACGAGGGGATTTGTTTGAGACTTCAATCATAATCTTGTCAACTAGATGAGAGCTATAGACTTGATATCTTTTAAAAAATAGTATAATATCGTTAGCCTATAATTGCTAGGATTGATTCTTTCGACTCACTTTAATGAGAAATTGAAAAATACAATATACATTTATATTTGTGATTGAGGTGATGCGTTGATACCAGAATCACTTTTGAATTATTCTGCGTGCTTCGCTCCAACGAGCTTTGTCTCTTATAGTTTCTTTGCTTCTAACGGTGATTGCAATGTTCCATATCTTTACACAGTACTGATGAAAGCATCTTCGTAGAAAGGACGAGGATTGATGATTATTTTCGTATACCATGCATTTATCATACAGATTACAAGCGGTGGAGCAACGACATTCGAGTCAAGTACCCATCTGCCACAGTAGTCACCAGCATCCCACAAAACACACATTTGAGTACTCTAAGCTTCCAAAATCCAGGAGGAAAATCGTCCTGTTTGATGTCAGAATACTCTCTTCTTGAAAAGATTGTGTGACTTGAAAAGTCGCATCAGCCGAAAGCTCAATATATGTCAAAAAAGCTTTGGTAGCCGTGAGATAAGCCCACCAACAAAATATTCCCTGGTACAAGAACCTAAAGAAACATGGTCCTTGATGTGTGTTGTGTGGATGAACGATATAGCCAAACGCATGGGAATACCCCGCGGTGCAGGGATGAAACCAATGAAACCAAAAGGGTAGCATGGGTTAGGCTAGGATGTGGGATTAATCAGAACCAGCTTCCTTAAAGCTGGACGATGGGTCCAACTTCACAAATTTAGATGAAATGGCCAGAGCTCCTTCTTTATTCCCGATCTGGTCGTTTATTCTCTCGGTCTTCGGCACGCCGGTCACGTTGGCGGCGGATCTGCCATCGGTCAACGAGGCGGGACCAGAAGGACGACAGATATATCCATCGGGTAAAAGGAGGCAGACTAACTGTCACTGCAGTACGTGATTTGAAGAACATCATCGGACACCCTCCTCCTCCGCGGGCCGGCTCTCTCTCCGGGCGCCCGAGAGCCCGGGCCGAGCCAACCGTTGCTCTGGAACATGCTCCAGTACCAAGTGGGAAGGATGGTAGTTGTTCAACAATCTCATGAGCGAGCGACATCCACGTGGTCGGCAGCTACGGGTTGTGACCTAGGAGGCATAGGTGCGAACCAATGGAGGGAGGCGCCTCTCGAAAGCCTGGGCTGGGACCGGTTGGTGCAGCTTCCTGAACATGACTGTCTCGTCCGGTTGGTGCATTTGGACGCTTCTCCACTTTGCATGAATCCCCTCGCCTACATCTTCTCGGACCGCAGCAGAAACGAGGGCAGCGCAAGCAAACGAGGTCCCAATCCAAGGACAGAGGAAGCGCAAGCGAGGCCGACGGAGAGCCTGCTGCCAAGGCACGGAAGAAGGGAGCAAGGCCGCGAGAGCAGCGAGCGAGCGAGCTTGTCATCCTGCCTGCGAGTTTGAAACCATCATCCTGCAATCAATCAATCGTCCGCTGTGCTTGTTCTCTCCCCATAAACCCGATTGCAAGTGAGCGAGGGTGGCACTCCGCGCTCTAGAGGATCTGGTCGCTGAGAAAGCGCTTTTCAAGAGGTTCAGCGGCAGAGCGGGTCGCAGCGTTGATCCTGATCTGTGTGACAATATCATGGCCGGTAAAGGGGTGTTCAAAGATCTGCTTGATGGGGATGTCTACAAGTACTATGCTGATGGAGAGTGGAAGCGGTCCTCCTCGGGCGCCTCCGTCAACATTTTGAACCCTTCTACCCGGAAGGTTCAGTACAAGGTTCAAGGTGAGGCTTTGCTGCGTGACATGTACCTCTGACTGCATTGCTGCCTCGTCGTGGTAGTTGATGTACGTGTTATCGATGTGTACGATTGGGCGAGTTCGGTAGCATGTGTTATGCCCTTTAGTGGCTCGCTCAATTCAGCAGATCGTCGTTCTACATCTGCCCTCGGAGCGGATGTACTGGATGTCAATAATATACGGTTGTGGGCAGAAGCGCAATCGGTCTTCCACGCTTCCTTCCTTGTCTGCCTTGTCGATTTCAACTGCGATGTAAGCTGAAGCTTCGACAGTTCAGCATGTACAAACTCACCCGATTGTGCTTGGACATGCTGCTTTTGTTAACGGATTCCGACGGTGCCCAGCTAATAGTTTGTTGTCCTTGCACGTGCCAATGCAGCATGTACTCAAGAAGAGGTGAACAAGATTATGGACAGCGCAAAAGCAGCTCAAAAACTGTGGGCCAAAACTCCTCTGTGGAAGAGGGCCGAGGCTCTGCACAGAGCAGCTGCTATTCTGAAGGAAAACAAAGTACCTATCGCGGAATCACTCGTTAAAGAGGTCGCCAAGCCTCAAAAGGATGCTATTACAGAGGTGAGCATCATTGTGATGTCCCATGATTAGATTTTATTGCCGCCTGTCGACATCGAAATGGAATAATGTTCCTCTGAAGTCAACTATTCATACTCTGAGTGCGATGTTAGCAAGTCGTGCTCGTCCGCTAGTTACTTCGGTCTCTCTCGCTGTGTCCACAGGCGTCTCTGCCTTGCGTAAACGTGAGTCATCAGGGAACTTGGAAGGATGCTAATCTTGTGTTTCTGTTTGCAGGTGGTACGTTCAGGGGATCTCATTTCGTATACAGCTGAAGAGGGTATTAGGATCCTCGTGGAAGGTAAATTCTTGGTGTCAGACAGTTTCCCAGGAAATGATCGCAACAAGCTCTGCATGTCGTCAAAGGTAAGACTTGACATACATAAGCTTTCAAAATCCACATATATTATTGATAACATATATCATCAACTATGTCTGCATGCTACCCGAACACTTCTCATATGCCTTTCTGTCCGCTGCGGCCTCCTCTGAGGAAGTAGTGATGTTAGTATGGCACAAACATGCTTCTATGAAATTCGCAGTAGACTTTTATCGCGCAGAGAGCCTCTGATGTCATAAGAAGTACACGTCTTCACTGTAAACCATAAAAGTCGGTGCCCTCGTCGTGCGTCCTTCGCCTGATTGCAGATTCCTCTCGGAGTGATTCTCGCAATCCCACCATTCAACTACCCTGTGAATCTTGCCGTCTCCAAAATTGGACCTGCACTCATCGCAGGAAATGCCCTCGTGTTGAAGCCTCCAACTCAGGTAAGGAATTTGGAAATATGTCTCCATGTTTGCATCATCGTCACAGCATCATGCAGCTATCTAATTTTCAAGGGTACTATTTTCACATACATTTTAAACAAATTTCTGAACAACGTTTGTTGCATTATGGCAGGGAGCTGTTTCGTGTCTACACATGGTGCACTGTTTCCACTTAGCTGGATTCCCGAAGGGTTTGATCAGTGCGGTTACAGGGAAAGGTTCTGAAATTGGAGATTTCCTCACGATGCATCCCACCGTGAACTGTATCAGGTACCAAGTCAATCTCTTGTTATGCCTCCGCAACCTGAGATTAAATTGGAGACATCTTCTACATGCATTGTAAGCTGCGATTAAAATTTCATATCACGTAGACTAATTCCAGCTCCCTTTCGACTACAGTTTCACCGGTGGAGATACCGGTATTGCTATTGCAAGAAAAGCCAGTATGATTCCTCTTCAGATGGAACTGGGAGGCAAAGACGCATGTATCGTCCTCGAGGATGCCGATCTTGATTTGGCTGCTACCAATATCGTTAAGGGTGGTTACTCTTACAGGTACTGTTCACCATCTATGTGATTCGAATTTCTCGCTATTCGTAGCAAATCAATAGAATCATCATATCTGTTAGATCACTGTGAGGTTGACATTTACAAATATAACGAAGTTGAACCAGTGGCAATTGGTTGGTTGTGCAGTGGACAGCGATGTACCGCGGTGAAAGTTGTTCTGGCATTCGAGTCCATTGCCGATATGCTGGTTGCTAAAGTGAATCAGAAGATTGCGAAGTTGACAATTGGACCACCAGAGGAGGACTGTGATATCACACCTGTCGTCAGTGAGTCGTCTGCGAATTTCATTGAAGGACTCGTGAAGGATGCTAGGGAGAAAGGTGCAAAGTTCCACCAGGTAAAGATCCTTACTTCCATAGAATGCACGCGCCTACCGTGAATCTATTTACCCATTGCGATCAATTTTACTTTAAAAGATGGATAGAGTCGTTAATTCAATTCCAAATCTTATCATGCTCTGTTTTAAATTAGATGGTAATTGGTGCCTTGATATTGTTATGACTGATCTCAACCCTTCTATGTGATACAGGAATGGAAGAGAGACGGCAACTTGATATGGCCTGTCCTTATTGACCACGTGAGACCTGACATGAGAATTGCATGGGAAGAGCCTTTCGGTCCAGTACTGCCAGTCATCAGGATAAAGACGGTCGAGGAGGGTATCCACCATTGCAACGCAAACAACTTCGGCCTCCAGGTAAAGAAAACATGACAGACCAACAAACTTCTGTTACTGAAGGTTAGATTGTACAGTTGATCAGTATCTGAAGCGTAGGTGGTGAGCTTTTCTTTGTCTCCTTGAATTCCTCTATTTCACGTTGTTTGAGTTAATTTTCTGAACTGGTTGAATGATGGTGAGGAACTCTTGTAATGCTCTAGAAGTCCGGGACGCTGTAGAACCATCAAGAGTCCTTAATTCTGGCCGTACATCGTGGGACTGATTCCTGTTCTACTTCAACGCGTGTTTTCAGGGATGTGTCTTCACTAAAGATATCAACAAGGCCATCATGATTGCGGACGCTATGGAGACCGGAACAGTTCAAATCAATTCTGCCCCCGCTCGTGGCCCCGATCACTTCCCCTTCCAGGTAATAATTTGTTCCATCTTCAATCTTCGGCACTGTTGCTGTTGTAAGATACAGTTCTCGTCCCTGAGCTGTAACTCATGACGTTCTTTACAAAGCTGGATAGCCTATGCAATATTGGTTCTGAATCTGACTAGTGATATATTTCCTGTATTTTGCAGGGTCTTCGTGACAGTGGAATTGGCTCACAAGGTATCACCAACAGCATCAACATGATGACGAAGACCAAGAGCACCGTAATTAACTTGCCCGGATCATCTTACCAAATGGGATAGACGAAGAAGAAGAGCAATGCAATGTGAGTTCAGTTCAGCATAATTCAAAGTCTTTAGCAATCCTGAGACTGCTGAAGGTGCGGCTGAGGAGCTATGGCAGGAGTCCTTGCAAAGATAAAGTCATGGTCATAAGTGCTATGCAGCCAGTCTCCTACCTTGAGCCATCATCAGTTAGCCCGCAATAGTGTACATGAATTTAGCGGCAGCCTATTGGATGAGCAAGAAATAACTCTTGTTACATCCAGTATGTATACAAAAGAGATCAGGTGGATAAAAGCAGAGGGAGTACTGCACTCATGCATAATGTTTAGTCAATGCAATGAAAAATGTGTTACGTATCCTGTTAACCTTTTCTTTGTGCCAAAACTTAGTTCGCAGTGTCATTTGTGCAATTGATTCGAGTGCGGTTTACAAATGATTGAACATTTAACAATTGCATGTAGTGGAGAAAAAATGATAAGCCATAGAATTGCGCTCAATTGTTATCAAACATACTCCCCATGGTGCGATTATATCATATTGTAGGCTCCTTCTACGGAAACAGAAATGCATGTGGGGTACGATTGTGTTCCTCTCTTTCCATACGAGCCGAGAGAAGCGCAAGGATTGCTGGATCTGATGGGGGATCGACCGTGGGTGAAGAAGAATCCCCATGTTGCCCCGAAACTCGCAGGCAAAAGCCCTCTGAAGAAAAGGGAGGCTTCAAGGAAAAGTCCTCTCAAGCTCAATTCTGGATCAGAAAGAACTACCCGTGCAACGGGAGGTGGGGCCTCTTGCTCCACTCTGCGGAGTTTGTCTCGAACTGTCGATGCTCTTCTTCAGACGCGATCAAAACAGCAGCAAGATCCATACCTCAACCTGAGTGAACTTGACAGCAGAGACTCCGGGTGTAACATATCCCTGAGACAACTCCTCGATGCCGTCGAGAAAAGCATGGAAAAGCACTTGCCTCATCCTCCCGTGCTGACTACGTGTCCATCCCCGTCTTGTGTCAGGTCACCTACTAGTCCCACTGAAAGAACTTTCGAAAGGATAACATTGGAAGATATACAAGAATGATACTTCCTCCTCGATATCAGCATAAAGTATTCTTCAATGAAGTTAGAACAACTCCTTGTGATCTAGCAACACGTCGACTCGTAAATGTTAGATTCCAAAAATCAGACAGACTGTATGCACTAAGCATTTACAGTAAAATTAATCAAATTCGTGTGCCTGCCTTTGTTTCATGCCAGGTCCGTGAGATCATGGTTCATGAACGTATCCCACAGATAGACAATATTGTTCCTGTCAGGGAGTGCTGAAGACAAAATTGGTTTCAATGTGTGATTCCTTCTCACATCTAATATCATATGCATATGACGTTTCATGACGCCTATGCTCTTTACATTGTCCTTTGTTGTTATCAGCACCAAGAGCAAATGCTCTCTTCTTCTTCTGTGGGGCACACTTCCCTCATCACATGATTCCATCATCTCTGTGCATATACTGATGTGGTTTTGTTTCTCACGTGATGAGGAAAGTACTCTCCACGTTCTTCACCATCACTACGGAGTGTACATAGTCTCTTCTCCTCTCTTTCTCTCTCTCTCTCTCCTTGCAGAACAAGGATACAAGTCTGCATTGACTATCTATGAAGCGACATTCTCTTGTGTTTCACAAGAGGAAACATCCTTCAGAGTTGGAAATTGGAACCTCCCATTCTCAACGGAAGCCATGCCAACAGATTTGTCATTTGGTTATGGGGTCCCCCCACCACGTTGGAGTACCTCCAGCCACGCCAAACAGTTAGTTGCTCCGCTGTTGACCTCTCTCACATGCGTCCGTCAGACATGGTCCCAATCTTTGAAACGGGCAGTTCAGCAGTTCACGCAAAAGCCTCCAAGCTGACATTAGACTGGAAACTCAGACATGTCCCCCAGACTGTCTCTGTGCCCCATCGCACGAGTGGCCCGTCCGACCATTGTCCCATCTCTTCATTTCATCAGTACTATCGTACTGTTTATCCCATTCCAGTCTGATGCGTGTTCAAGTGTTTGCTATTACAGTACAGCAGTCAATGTTTTCTCTATTCGCATGATTTGTTGAGTCTGAGTCCTAAAGTATGGTTGATACATTTCAGCTGACTGTCCTCCCTTTAACGAAAGCAGACTGTGACAAAAGTCTTTTGAGTGATGTAGCATCTTTTGTTGTCATCCAGAATTTCTAGCTCCGAATGCTAACCCACATTCCCAAAAAAATCACGAGGAAAGTGTAGAAGAAGGTTGAAACTGTTTTAACCATAAATCAATCACTACTTGTACAGAACATTCACGAGAGTTTAATAGCTTTTTACACAGGACAAAGACAGGAGCACAGCCCCATGACTCTGGCCACTCCAAAGTTAGCAAAAATGTGATATAATATAAAGACGTCCTAGATTGTGGATGTTATGAACAGATTGAGGGTGGAAGTCCCACTCACTTTGCTGTGACGGAGAGATTCACCATAAGGCTAGTCGATTCTTGATCTGTTCTGTGTTACTACTCGGATCTATTACCATTTACCGTTGCCATTTATAATATACGAGAGGGATGTTTCGGATCACTCTAACTTGTAGTAAAAATTTGAGCAGATAAATGCTCGACTTCTTAAAAGCCTTGAATAGTCTAGTAGAGCATATGTGAAGGGCACTAACAATCACTGCTGCTTATATGGCATAGCCCAAGATGGATATAGTTAACTGTAGTAGATTACTTAAGCATTCTAAGACTGTCCGTGAATATTTTTTCACCTTACACCAGAAATGTATATTCCACATGTGATAGTTGACCCATTCTACTTCTATGTTGTTGTTGCTTGAGAATTTACCTAATTTCTTTGCACTATTCATGATGGAATTGCATTCATTTCAAAAAGAACATATGTATGGTGAGATCATTATGCTCTAAATCTTTGAGTTTTTGACATGAGATTTGACTTTAAATTTTGTGTCTGGAGTAGAAGTAAAGATTTAAAGGTCCAAGATAAAATTAACAAAAAGATAATATATCCACACATCCATCTAATTGAAAATTTTGATCGATATATTTTTACTTGCAATCCATCTAAGAAGATAGACGACCATGCCTTTCAAAAATTAGTCATGCGTAGATTAGAAATCAACACGTTTGCAAAAGTAATTTGTTTCTCTATATAGATGTAATATAAGTGAAGTGAATACAATTATCAAATTTCATCAATGTAATGATATCTGACTATAATGTGTATCATGCGTCAAAACAAAAACCCCAATCCCAATGCGTTTAAAAGTAACTTTACTCGTATTTCCAACATTATATGATCATATGACAGTTGATGTAATCATATTTTACAAGTAATGATAGAAAAACATATATGAACAAATCAAGGAAAAATAAAATAAGAATCTTAGTGGAATAAATACTGCATGCTACAACCTAAAGCATCATTGAGCCAAGATTCACAAGCTTGGAATTTAATCTAAACCAAAGAAAAAAGATAATTATGCAAATATGTCATTTTATGGAATGTAGAATAAATTAGTTATAATTGTATAGCAAAAAAGATAAAAAGATGCTATCAAAAGTTGCAAGGAAAAAAACCAACGAGATTGTAGGAACTAGCATATGATGTTATCGTGATGAGAATATATTTACAGCAATCATAACATCCAATTTATCTAGGTTAGATAATATACAAACAACGTAAAACTTTAATGTTGCATCATATAAGAAGTCTTGTAAGCACAGTTAACCAATTTTTTTTGTTACAATAGAATCATGCTGCCTAAAATGAATCAGAATATAGGTTGGAAAGAGTGATATACATGTTTACTAGTGTGATAAACTTCCGTCCATCCAAAACAAACATTTCAAAATCTGCAACCATACCTCTTTGTAAGATTTCAATAATAAGTTGACAAAAAGATTACTTTTCTATGTATCCCCATGTTGATAAATCCTTACTATTGCCACCGCACTAGTCTTAGATCCAAGAAGATGTATGTGATGATTCAAAAACCCTCACGTTTATCAACATTACATTTTCTAGCATAATTTCCTCTTGTGGAACCAAGGATAGAACTATCCTAGCCTTAATTAACTACATCCGAAAAACCAACATTCCTTCAATGAGAGACATTCACTTTCGATGTGAGATATTCATTTTCACCTGACACACAGTAAACATAACATCTCTAGCTACAGCAAGGATGACTATACTCTAACTTTCAAATTAATATAAAAATGAAACCATATAATCCTTTTTTTATCTACAATAGTACCAAACATTCACAAAGACAGACTAAAAAGAATCTCATCGTTGACAAAAAATTAATAACTACACATGTTATTTATGAACAACGAGTACTAAAACAACAAACACATCTCAAATAACAAAAAAATCTTCTCTCATCTAAAAAATCTAAAAAAATCTTTGTAAAAAAAATGATAGCTTATATACTTGATATATGATAATCTACATATAGGCTAAAATTTCGTACAAACAGAAAAAAAGTTAAGAAATTAAAATGCTATGAACTTACTTTTATCTGAATATAAAATAAAATAAAGTAAGATTGTTTATTTCTATGACGATTACTTTGTCAAATGCACTCGAAGGCAAATCAAACGTAAAATGAATGTATCGGAGGTAATGGTAAAATCAAAATTCATAGTATTACTAGAATAGATTTGTATCTATAAGTATAGTACTATCGAACGCCAATTGAAAAACTAAATAGAAGATATTCTTATATAGCTATACACAACTCGAACTTTGCAGTACGCTAAAAAATTGAGCATATTGAAACTCATGAACTTTATTCTCTTTTGGCGATAACATGGAAAGTGAAGTTAATGAAAAGTGAGAAGAACACCATGCCATACATTTTCAACCTCCCCTCGTCAGTTTGGGAGTGAAGATGTATTTTAACGTTTGCGGGAGATACACATCATTATCACAACACTTGTTTCGCGGACATACCTGTATTTACCTTTAGTGTCAAACATCCTTCACCACAGCTAAGTGAGGACATTAACCTTCACTCGCGGGAGCTAAGTTAAAACTTTAACCTTCTGAAATTTAGGACATACACCTGTTCCGGTTTATTAATAGATTAGCTTAGTATTTGGTTTAGTGTGCATGGTAAGGTCATTTGTCTGGCAATATCGTGACCATGTCACAAGCCCTGCGGGGCCGTATCACCTCTTCAGGTCACAAATAACACTGACATATTACTTCTTTGTTTAGTAGTCTGTGCTACAATTTGACAGTCCTCTATGTTCCGGTTTACGGCCACGATAACTGTGAATGAAAATTTTCGATGCAGCTTAAGGGTAATGGCTCTCCACTTACGCTCTAGACCTCATGAGGGAGAACGCAGCTTAACTGTTCCCTGAAGTTCATTAAAGTTTTGTGTGCATTTGTGAAATCACACTCGTATGTGTCTTGTGTCGCGAAAATGGCCAAAGCTTGTAATAAAAGCGAAAGAGAATCTGTGGTTCAACACATCACGGTTTCCTAAGCGGGCGATGCGTGCAGCCGATCCGACAGGTTCCTTCCTAAATAGGAGTAGGGAAGCAAAAGAGAGGTCTATTTGTCTATTTGACGCTAGCCCACTACTGTTGACAAGAGTAGCCAGTACGGAGAAAATCCGATGTAAGGTATGAAACACCGTGAAGTATGTAAGATCCATTCAGCTGTGACATTTGAAACCCTCCCATATAGATACCTTGTAGTGCAATTACCAACATGGAAGAGATGGCGGACATCGAGCGACATACAGAATTCATCCATGCACAAAGCACTCGCCAATACTGGAGATTACGTTTATTCTTACTCAATATAGGGAATCAATCTTGACAATTGAACTTCACGGAGAAGGACACGAGTAAAAAATCCTGTCTCTTCAGGATTTGCAACCCACCTGAATCACGACAAAGCAACCAGTTAAAACCCGCTTTCGGTCCTCTTAGGACTACAGCTCAGTCTTCCCCGTATACAGAGAAATTTGACACTATCATAAATTGCGAAATACCACTTGAGTACAGAACGGTAAATCGTTGGTGTTCTTATCAGATTGTTGAACCCAGTCATGTTATCCGATGTCAGGTTGTTAGATTTAAGTTTACTGCTGGAAAAAGGTGTAATCGGAAGCTCGATGGGAGCAGGTACAAACTTACAAAATGGAGCATTTCGAGCGGGTTGCTGAGTCGTTTCCACTGAGAGTGAATCTATCTCCAACATGCAAAGTTTCTTTCGGACCTTTTCTCAAAAATTTCATAAGGGCTTCAAGCCCGACGGACTTATTTCCTGCAGAGACCAATTCAATGCACTCTTGTTAGGTGTACTCAGGTCTTTGACAATCTATTTGGGTTCACCAATATCGAAGTACACTAGGACATCTAATCCAAACATGTATGGCAGCTGAAAAAAACGAGTATAAAAAACCTGACGCTTGTAACGAACGACTGATCAATTACATAGATTCAATCAAGTCAAGATTGGAACAAGGATGCTATGGATGATACGTACCCACATCCACGAATACGTCTGTAAGTTCACAAAGAAACGTCAAAAAAACAGAAATGAATAGTTAGAAAATCCGTGAATGGAAAATGTAGAGAATTCACGCTTTTAATTTGGTCTAAAACATATCCGGCTGTTTATTAACGCTCATCTGAAATGATCATAACTAAAGAAAGCACAATGAACTGATTTTACTTTGTAGGACTCCCAGGCTTCCTAAACCTTACAAAGAAAGAGCCCACACACAGTGAAGGTTGCACTAAAGATGGACCAGAAGTTTAGCCAGGTGACAGCCATTCGATACTGAAGAAATGTTATTGACTCCTTCACCATGTTTAGCTTACCATTTCCACCATTGAAAGCACAATAAGGTAATTTTGAATCTATGAGCTGCATCTGGACTGTGAGTGCCATCTCTTCCAAAACCTGCTGATGGACATCAAAGATCAGTGTGAAGGTCGACCACGAATGAAATATGCAATGCCTTAATCGAAAAGGACAGCCAAGAAAAGCAGAGGATTCCGTGAACTCCATTTCCTCAGTCGAAACTTCGCTCTAGAAGAATCATCCATTATGTTCATGAAGCACTCGTCTTGCAAGGCATATCACTTAGATTTACCTCGTAGATTGTTGGCTCTTTGGGGATTGCACCAACAGCTTTCGGCTTCCGAATGAGTTCAACAGGCAACCGTAAACGAGCTGCAGCAGATACTAGCGAAGCTTCGGCCTCATCAAGCAGCTTCTGTACATCACTCTGAGACCATTCTTGCATGTCACGAGTCTGCCATAGCTCGTCCGGAACAAAGTCAAGCCTGTAATCCTTCGTTACGCGAAGAAGATAGTTACACTCGCCGCCCATGACGTGGAAAAGTTGAGTAATCCGAGGTGGCAGCTCTAAATCCTTAAAAGCGGCCAGTAACCCAGCCAATCTATCTTCGTATCGGCAAGAATCTCCAGGATACCCTGCAACGCAGCATATGTTCCCGATCAAATACAATGCAAAATTCAACTGATGATTTTCCTATCGAAGAGAATTTTGATCACTTGAATAAGTACAGTCGACAAAGTATACTCCCTACAGGGTTCCCATCACAGTGGTCAATGGAGGTGCGAGATACAAATAGCTACGGAGTGAATATCTTGCCTGCCGCAGTAACTATGGCAACATGGCACCCCTCCTGCATCAGTTTTATAATATGATCTATCATTTTGTTGTCCCGTTGAATGTGATGCCCATCAGCATAAAGTGTTCCATCTGCATCAAAAGTTATCAAAGAAAGTTGTCCCGCAATAGCATGTACCTACAATCACAAAATTGCTCTGATGAAACTCTTTGCGAGTAAGTAAGGAAACTTCACAACTAGGTACTTGTAACTTCATGACAACATTGTCTGAGGGCTGTTTAACAATAAGACCATCAACTCTTTGACAATAGCACATTAGAGCCATATATTGATGCACTCTTATGAAAAATGCAACCTCTGCGCAGATTTTTCAAGGCTAATGCGTACAAGGGTGAACCTTTCCTACAGAAATCAGAATCACTAGGACATTCTCATGATCGTGTTGTGGCACAAAAGCACACCTGAGCGATGTTTAAGACATGACGAATTTCTGCAAAATTTGGTGGTACATATCTCCGCCTTGAGAGCGAAGCGAATTCGTCATACTCTTGCAGAGCTCGAACAAGCGGTAACGGTGTATAAAAACGGCCAACTGAGGGCACAAGCCTTGCGAGAGTGCTGCGCTTGGGGTCCTCCAAGTGCTCCCGGATCCACCTTTCCACCTTCTCCATAACCTGATTCATATGAATAAAGCCATACGCAAGAAAAGAAGGATTGTCATAAAGAGGAAAATCTTTGGTTCATTCAAAGCTTCTCTATAGACACGATACTGACGATCGAACATAACAAGATTAAATTCGATCGAAACGGTTGAATTTCAAAAGAACGATGGAAAGACAAATCAATTCGATTTTTCGACATATGTCACTACTTCTTATAGCAACAACGCAACATCCAGAAACCTAAATGCATGAAAACGATATCTTGCTTGTAGCCAGATGCTCCTTGTTGGACCTTTGTTGCAATTTTAAGGTATGTTGGGACAATAACTTGTCAAAGGACTGAACCAAGCGATTCACAAGCTTTAGGCATACAAGATGGGAAGCTGTTACTGTTCCCTGATAGATGCAGCTGTTGTGAGCATATGCACTTCTAGGTTGAATGATGGAGGACAACCGACACCTTAATGAGTTATTTTTTCATTTTGCTTCGGGTGTAATACATTCATTCAAAAGCTTAACGTCTGAGGACTCAAGCTAGGTGATGTATCAGTATTCTACGATGGCCTAAAAAAAATATAAGTAACATAGGTCACAGAAACAGACGCAGTGTAGAAATTGACAACCTTGCAAATATAGAAACAACCGTCAATTATGTCAAATAAGGTCAAGATAGGGACTACAAATGTGCTGGAACAGTACAAACTCTGGGTTCCAAGAGCATACCTCCCACTTCACCTTTTGGTGAACCGAAAAATCCAACATCCAAGAATTTAGGTTGAAAAATATTCCGAAAGAACACAGATTGAGTATTGAACTCCTTACCTCAAAAGAAACATAGCGTACACTATCCCAATTCCACAGTGCAGAAAATTACTAGGGGTTTAAAAGGAACTCTCTCCAATCACTTATGTTCAGGTCATAGATGCATTTTTGGAACTCCATAACAGTCGAATTATTGATAAAACAAGTTATTCTTAAACCCAAGATCATACCGAACCAAAACAATGAAGAGTGTTTTGAATCTGGCTTGAAAAATGTAAAGACCTCCTTGACTATCTGCGCTTCACACGTTAATAGGAGGAAAAACTTTCTAAAATGTGGATGAGACTGAACGGGGATTGTTCCCGAGACTATCAGCCAATGTGTGACATCGCGGTGACAGACAAAGGCCGCCTACAGAGCTCAGAGTAAAAAATTGACATAGCTGAGATCAAATTACCAACCTGAAAGGGAGAATGAGTGTTGTGCATTGATATAATGAACTCGATAAGACCATCCTGTTCTTTTAGTCTGCCTTTGCGTCGTAACACATGAGCGTCGGTCACGCTGCTAGCTCGTGACAAATGGGCATCCTCTAGTGCAGCTGTGCTCAACAGCATGCTCCACCTCATCCCACTCTTACTCGAGCTCGGCGTACCATTCCCCGTCCTATTCTTTTCCTCTCCAGTCTCTACCACACTTTCTCTGGACTCCAGCTGTGGATCCAATTCCTTCCCAGAGTTGAGCTCTTCTGCGACCTCGACCTCCACATCTGCAGTCACAGATCCATTGCTGCTGACCGCAGGAGGTGCCGCATGCTCTCTGCAAGGACCTCCCACCGCCCCATCCCTCTCTTGATGCTGCACCTCTCCCTCAGTTTCGAAAATCCCGGAACCACAAGACTGATTTCCCTCCAAAGTAGAAACGCCCGTCCTGCTCACAACATTCGCGACAATTGCACACCTCTCGCCTCGTCTCTGCTCTCCTCGACCGCACCGCAATTCACCAAAACTCCCGAAAGACTCCTCGGGTTTAAGAGCCAGAAGCCCAAGCAGCGACTCCGAACCCACAGCTCGAGAACCCGACTCCTCACAATTCCTCCCACCGCGAAGGCTTCCCCGAAAAACAGGCAACAGAGCAGAATGTGCAGAGTGCAGACGACAAGGCGAAATCCTCACCGAGGACCCGACGGCAAATTCCAACCGCCGCTTGCCAAAATCCCCAGCGCAGCTCGACACGAGAGGGGGGCACCCGCACGAGCTCGCGGCAGCCATGGCTCCCAACAGCCCCGCAGCCTCCTAGACCCAGCTCGCGCCCTCAGCCCGACATTCCCATGCTCATCCTCCCCGCTCGATCTCCCCTCGCCTCTTCGAGAGCCGCCAACCCAAACAAACCTCCAGCAGCTGCAGCAGCAGCAGCAGCAGCGCTCGATGCCACTTCTCGTCGCCTGCTCGCAGATTGAGAGCACCGGCGCTGGACCGAGAAAGGATATCCCAAGAGAGCGACGACGGGGAGGGGGAGAGGGAGAGGGAGCGGTCCTCTGTCGCTTCCCTCGCGCAGGCACATTTAACTCTTCGGCTGTTGCGCCTCCCCCAGCCCCTTCCCTTGCCCCGGCCTCCGACTTCAGCTGAGCTCGAACCGAACCGAACCGACCCGAACCGCCATTCGTATCGGTGCTCCTCCGTCCGTCACCCATGGCCCCATGTGGTCCCACCGACTTATCGATTGATAATGAAAGCAGGAGCGCACGCTCGAGTATCGGATGGCGATGGGTACGATATCTGCGATGAGATGCCATGTCATGCATGCATGCAGCATGCAAGTCTCTCCGTTACTCGTCCGGTGAGAGAGGCGCGCGGTGGGGACGGAGAGCGGAGGGCGGATCCGCCACGCTGGACGTTTCGGAGGTTTGTTTCGGTGACGATCCTATTTTCTTTTCGGCCTGGGGCTCCTCCTCCTCCCGCGGTGGGGCCCACGCCCTGGCTTTTCTCTCCATGTGTGCAACGAGAGCTCGCTTCCGTCGTTCGCAGCTCGCTCGGTCCCTCCCTCATCATTACGAATTGGATCCATCTGCGACTGCGTTCCGATGTGATTCTTTTGATTTTTTTTGGATCCGCATCGTACAAGAAATTCTCCTAGCACTGGTCGATGACTGTTGCTGGATCCGAGGAATAATTATTGACTCGTGGTGGGGGGCGGACTTCGGGTCTCCATAGATCGATTGAATCAGAGTAGCTGCTGTCATTCTCGGGTCCTGCTGAGGGCCTGATGTGATGGAATTGCGGATGGAGAGCTTCGAAAGCGTGTTCTCAGACTAGTAGAATTGTCCAAATAATGCACCAGACTAAAATAATGCGTCCAAGCTATAAGCACTGTGCGTCTGCTAGAGGTGGGTTGTCCAACGAGCTTAATGTGGTTGTTATCTTGATTGCGAGGATGGTGTATCATCCGGTGTTATAGGATTAGATATGACTACGAAGGGAATATCCCCCAGGTCCCTTCGTTCGTTTCTTGACGAGGTTGAAGGTCAACGGTTTGCAATGAGATTCCCAAATCAGGATTAGATCCATTCTACATAGTGTATTGTATGGTCGGTAGTGTTATACTGTACTGTACATAGTGGGACCGTTTGTGAACTGAATCTGACTGGAGGTTGTAGCTGGTTGGGCCCCATCCATGTGGATGTCAACTATTTAAACTGGAAGCCAAAACTTGGCACAATGAGTTCTGACTACCAGACCAGGCCCACATTTCATCATTACTGCTTATCCACTCATTGTTTTTTCCCGATTCTGTCCATTTGAAGTTCAAAATCTGTCCGGGACGTGGGTTTTAGTACTGCACCTGGATACAATAATGAATTTTAGTGGAAAATCTGTTATATCGTTGGAATCAGTATATGTATGGAGACATACATGCAGATACTTGACATGATTTACTAAAATATGCGCCAAGTCTAAATTTCAGCATTAGTTGCAAAGAATTTGTAAGCTCGGATCATGAGCCATTGTAGATAATGCAGAGTCGTGAGAATCAGGCAATTCGGCTGAAGGAGTTGCATTTACTCCTTCAGCGGAATCGTCTTTCCTCAATTCTCAGAAGGCTCATCGTGGATAGCTTCTAACTTATTATGCATTACCTTCTAAGATTCCCATGCATTTTGCTATTATTCAGTACTTTGAAGTTGAGATCCGTCTGTTTTCTTTGATTTTCTATCAAATTTCCTTCGCCTATCTGATTCGGACGAATGACAAAGGTGATGTGTTAGAAGATTCTGTGTATAACGTGCATAACTTGTACTTGAGGGTGGAATACTGTGGTACTTGCTGGTACATCTTGGGTAAGCGAATAACGTCATAAATTCTCATCTTATTTTCTGTATTTTTCCAGTAACCTGATGAGGAGAAAACAAAAAATAAAAGACCCTACATGCGAATGAACATTTAAAAAACTGCTGTTTAATACTCACTGCTCATAGATAGGGTCTTCGATACCTCCTACATTAACTGAAGATCGAATGGTCAAATTACTACCAAATGAATATGCAAGTACACATTAAGGATTTTATTATATTTTCACTGATTTGGTTCAATTTGGGTCAAGTTTCCAAAAATCAACCATAATCTTCAAGTGCGTTCACAGGAAAGGAACATTGTGCGCAGCTATTTTCACAGTTATCCAAATCTTTTTTTACATGTGTAATACAATGCCAATTATTTTTAGCAATAGCAATGAATTTTACATGTATAAACCTAGCCGAGTCTATTTATGCACTTCTTAGAATCTCGATAATTATTACCTGAAATAGAATAAATCTAGTGATGCTTGCGATATGTTTGTATTGGCCAAGTGTGGTGTGTACTTCAAAAATTTTATGAATATTTCGAGGGTCTCGTGATGCTGATGATGGTTGCCCATTTCCATGTGTATGTGGTCGGGCGCATGTCAAAGACTTGGGATGCTTGTAGTCAGACGCCTCCTCCTCATCAGAATGGACGAGAACTGTCTTCCTTATCCCTGGAGCGTATGGATTCAATTTATCTTAGCTTTGCTAGTAAACAAAAGCAGAGTGAAAATTGAAGAGTGGTGGAAGGAAAAGAGAACAACTTCAGCACGAAGATATTAAATGTGAAACTTTGACACACGTGAAGAGAACAAGAAAAAACCGATAGTCGAGTACTACCTCGATTTATCATATTAATCATGTGAACAGAAATAGAAATCGTTTTCTTCGGTGCTCCAAAAACATTAGCCTTCATCCATGGCCTTTGATGTGTGGGCGTCGCCTCTATGCGCTATTTTGAGACCAGATACCCACTCCAACTCTTAATTGGGAACGTGGAAGATGGCGCTCCTTGTTTGATGCAATAATTTAATATCTCCACATGCAAACATTCAGAACCGGGAAAGTCCAACGTTCGGATGCCGGAGTTTTCCCCTCCCGCCTTTTTCGTCCGGATGAAGTCGCCAGTCGGTCCACTGCGGTCATGGGACAGCTCCTGTGCGGGACATGTCGTTGCGCAAAAGACAGTGAATGACAGGTTCCACTTCAGCAGCTTCAAGCAGTGTCCGGAAATAACTTCTGATATCGCTGAGTTGCCGGCGGAAAGAAATTTTGGCTGACATTTGCCGCATAGCCTGCAAACTGCGAACAAAAACGTGTTTTACTAGCATGTCCGGTTTGGGGATTTTTTTGAATGCTGGGATATCGGACTTGGAACACATGCAGCTCCCGATCATTGGGTTGCGATCTGGTTGAGGAGATTCGTGTCTCTCGTGCAGAAGAGGCGTTCGACAAGATTCGATTATCGAACTCCCTCTGTTCAGCTCAGATCGATCGAACGAGGTAAATCCCAATGTGGTCACTAATCTTTGGTTTGAACTATTTGATCGTGCTGCGTGGTGCAATGCAACGCGTTTTGAGGGGGAATTGCATATGTCAATTTGAATTCTACTGCTGATGAAGCTGGAAAAGAAAAAGTTGCTTGTTGGAGTAAAAGTCATGACTTGGTGGTAGTTTCTTGGTGCGTTGGAGATGCAACTGACCGTTTGGCCGGACATTCGCAGGTTTAGGGTTTAAGCAGCTGAGCTCGAAACGCGTTTCTTCAGAGGTTTTATGAACATCTGCAGTTTCTGAGTATTTTGCTAGTTTACAACTCCGTTGCCAGTGTACATGGGCAATTCGCCAATGTCACCCTCCAACCTGGACAAGAGAGGTGAGCTGATTTGAGAAATGCTGATATCATCTAGACAGTACAGGAAGAAAACGCTGAGGGCACAGTGTTTTGATTTTAAGGTGTGTTCCTAGGTTTCTACGGTTTTTAAAATTTTTCTAAACTCAGAGAGTTTGCAGATTGAGATGTACACAATGCAATGCATCGGTCGTTATCATCCTCGGGCATGTGTATGAACAAGCAATTTTTTATGGGCAGGCACGTGTATAGGCCCTAAGGTGATGTTTTATGAACTGGAAAGTGTGAATAGCCCTCGGAATCTGGGCACGAAAGTGAACTTTGAGTTCTATGGTCCTCTTATGCTTAAATCTTATCTCACTAAGGAACAATTCATCTTATTGTACTTCGTATCGAGAGTGGAAGTCAGCAAATTTTAATTTATCCTGTAGCCCACAACTGTAAGTTAGCAATGCGTTATCACCCAAATGTGGAAACTAAAATTGCCCTGGTGATCGACCAGCTGAGAATTTTCGTCTTCAAATGTTAAACGTTAGGGAGGTGATGATTAACATGTTCTTTTCTTGTTTCAGATGGGTAATGTTTCGAAGCTTGAAACTGCCCTGCATCAAGCTTGACTGGGATATAAGAGGAACAAGGGGTAAGACCTGCGCACGGAACAATGATGGGAACGAGGCTAATCTTGACACCAAAGGTTCCCTCTCCTTTTGGAACTGTGAAATGGGCTCCCGGGGCTCTTTCAAGACTGGATCCGGATCCCGACTGGGGTTTGGAAGATCTTACAAAGGAGCTCGATGACATCTCTTCCAAGCTACCTGCTGCTGGCCTACCGCACAATACCTCCACCCCCTTGCGCCCTACTGAGTAAGTCTAAACTGGTTTTATCCGGGAAAGGGAATCTTGAAGGTTTTAAATTAATCATGTAGACAGAAGGTTGTCTGAAAATTCTTTCAAGTTGTCCTCAGTGATTCTCCGTTCCCATAGCCCACGTTGAGCTCTTAGTTCGTTTGAGCAAACATTTTAGATATTTCCTTGAGGATTAAGATATTCCGAATGCTAGTGAATGATCATCACCGAAAGATTATAACTGTACAGTGGGTTGACCACGTTGAATGATACATTCCTCTGGTCGATTGTTGTTGATAATATCCTTGAACAACCATTGCAGTGTCTCGTGGCGGAACTTATCCAAAGTAGCAGATTTTGGGAGGAAAAGTAAATCATTTGTCATGAAAGCGTTCGATTCAAGTGATGACAGTGATTCAAGTGATGATGAAGAAACCATATCTACACCCTTGCCTTTGAAGTCGGAAGTTGTCCAACAAAAGGATCCTTCTCCTTCAAGAGAAAGCAATGCTGATAGGTAAAGTAGTACTCTGTAACCGAGCATGTGTTTGTCTTCTTTTTTTCATTTACTAATAGCATCTATAGTTACAGTTTGGTAAGAAGTCCTAGTATTCATCGATCAGATACTTGAGTATACTTCACATGAAAGAGCGTGGTTTCACTTTCCTCTGATTTTTGACACCAGTTTCTTGATGAGTTTCTTCACATTTTGTAGGTCTCTGGGTTGCCGTCTCATGTTTTCAAATTTCTTGTCTCGGCTTGCTGCTCAGTCGCATGTCGTTGTTTCAGTATCTTGGTTCCGTAAGAGGTCCTTTAGGAACCATTCAAAACATGTGCTTTGCATTTTTATTTTTTCTACGGAGGGCATCTTTAATTCTACGATGTTGACATTTAATATATTCACGGCTGGAATTCGTTCTCGGTAGCTGATGACAGTAAACCTGGTTTGCTACGGGTACAGGTCTCCTCTTCTGCCTCAAACAGAACGGATTGAGGCTGCACTGTTGGAGCTAGAACGCGAGCGTATTCTGAGGGTGCAGGTACGTTTTTGCAGTGTTCATCAATACATGGCCTTGCACTCTCACCCTCTTCAGACGTTGATAGTCTAATGGTGTTAAAATGATTCTAACAGGAAGAGATCAGAACCAGAGTTTCTTCTCTTGACGATTTACTGAGGGAGGAAAAAGACCGAATTACAGCTAAATTCTCTCAGTTAGAGAAGGAAGTAGCTGCAAAGTGCGAAATGGCACGTCGCAATGACAAGCAAGATCAAAGATTGATGTACGTATCTTCGCTTAAAAGTTCGTGTTGTTAATCTTTTATGTGGCCCACTAAGAGTACTATAGTTGAAAACCGGTTTATCGCATACAGGCGATGACTGGCACATAAATATGAACGGTACTGCTTAGAGTGACAACGACTGGTGTCTCTCTACTTCTGCTATTTATCTTTGTGCTTTCATCATCTTACATTCATGGTCGCAGTTCTGGAATTCTTGGGAACCTGACCCTCGAAATATGTAGTTGGTCTGACTGGAGGGATGTGTGTTGACTCTATGTTCAAAACTTCTCGTTTGATAAACTGTGGACCAAATAATTTTGGCAGTGCAGAGGCTCGTGATATGCACTTGTCAGCTTTACAACGCGACCATGAGCAGCGATATCAAGTCGAAGAGAAGCGCATTAGGAAAGAAGCAGCGGCTGCTGAAGAGGCTCGAAGGAGAGAATTTGCTCGACTGAAGGAACAGCAGGAGAGAGCACAAGCAGAGGCAGAAGAAAAAGTAAGTTTCTACCGGCCTAATTTATGTTCTCCCTATTTCCAAGGGATAGATTGGTGTGCCTCCTAGCCACTGATCATATCAGAGGAGAGGAGATGTGAAAAGTGAGAAATTTATGATCTTTTACTCTTACTCAACTTCAGCAGCCACTAGTTGGATAACGGAGTGTTGCCATATGGGCGCTTTTCCAGACGTGTTGTCACTTTAAACTAAAATTGGAGCCACGGCCAGACTATGCACTTTTCTTTTTCAGGTTTATTTGCAATGTGGTCTCCCTAATCGAACGCTTGAGCACTGCTAGCAATTGTCCTTGTAGAAAGAGAGGGATTAGTTTCAGTCAACTCCAGCTCTCGTACAACCTTCCATGAACCTTGTTTGGACGTGAATTTGATGGATAGATCTATATTCTGTACTGCGTTGGTGGTCGTGTGTCAAGCCTAAACCAAATGCTTTTTGAGTCAAGACTTGTTTCTTTCATGTGTTGTTACTCTGGTTGTGTTTGATACAATGTGTTGCACTGAGATGAGTTATATTTGAGAAAGATCTACACAAGTAAAGTTGGGAGTGGGTGGTAATTCAGTGTAGTTAAATTTTTGGATTACAGGCCAGAAGATTGGCAGAGGAAGAGAAGAAGAAGGCGGCAGCAGAGGCTGCGAATAGGAAAGCGCAAGCAGATGCTGCTGCAGCGGCAGCATTGCAGCGAGCACAACAAGAGACTAAAGCGAAGCAAGAGGCTGAACAAAAGGCGCAGATTCGTTCTAACCAAGAGGCGGCTAGAGTAAAAGCATCTTCAGGTTAATGCTGATATTATTTCCCTTCCTCACGTTGTCTCGATTATAGGTCTTTCATCTGTGGTCTGTCTTCAAAGTTCTCTTCCTCATGTTTGGTCTAATTCACAAGCCTTCTGCTGCGTGCTTAGTTTCATTCAGGTTGTGCATGGTCTGCAAGCTTTATAGGTATTACAAAAAAAATTGCTTGAACTTTCCTTTCTGTGTAGAAAATACGTATTGCGTGTCGTATTTTGTGCAGGAGGTCTGTATGGAATGATTCAAACCTTGGCCTGCAAGAGTAATTTAACGGAAGATTTTTATGTGGCAGTGCCGAAACCTCGAGTTGCAGACAACGCTGCAAAGCTAGAGGAGCAGAGATTGAATAAACTTATGGAGCTTCAAGATTCATATAAGAGTCTGGCTAATGATCCAGCTTTGCAGAAGGTTGCTTTCTTCTTCGAACATCTTAGAACTACTCTTCGCCCTTCAGTTAAATGTTCATTAAGTCGGGGTCACAGAGCTGTATTTAACCCTCACACTTTTGCGTGCCAGCTAGAATTTAGACTCTTGCAGGAGTGAAGTTACTGCTTGCACGAAATTGTCGTGTTCGTTACTTGTGGGTGTTCGCCACGTCTATGTAACCTTGTGTTCGTCGATGCATAGCGACTACCGTAAGTCATGATGTCCTTGTCTATTCAATTTAATAACTGAAACAAAGTTAGCATGGCTCTTGTGAAACAGGAATTGAAGGTGTACGAAAGAAAGATCATCAAGCATCTTCAGCAAGTGTCTGCCACTCAAGAACAAGTTAGGTTAGTAAAGAGGGTCTAAATACTTTTGGAGAGCAAAATTGAAGACGAGCATCAATTTGGAAAATCTCGTGTTGAGTGTTGGTTACATATCGTTATCTTATGAGTCCGCTTCCTAGATCTCCGGGAATGTGATAATCCTTTATGCGATGTATTTGCAGAAAAAAATCAGCGGAATTGATTCAGACTATGAAGGACCCCCGTGGGCCCCCAATCCAATTTATGATGGTTACACTAGGAAAGAAGGTGAAAGTCGTGCCCACTTGATTCCCATCATTCTGCACATGATTTACGTAAGCAGTTATATAATGTAAAAAAAAAAAGGGGTGTCAACATTCCTGCTGGTTTTCATTCCTATGAACAACATTTGCTGCAAATGTTGTTTATAGGAATGAAAACCAGTCCTTTGCACTGTTTGACTGCTACATGTAATTTCGATTGTCATGTCTTCTGTAATTTATGTGATGAGAGATTAAGAAGCTTAAGCTTTATTTATTTGTACGTCTGTGGATGTTGAGCGCAGATTCTGTCTCAGTGCGAATCACAAGTGCAAAAATTACCATCGTTTTCGTTTGCACTCGCCCAAGTGGTAGTGAATGTTGCATCTCAGGTGACTTTCTCGTCATCTCATGCGAAGTTTGATCATGTTTATTGTCCAAAGTTTGGAGTCCTCGCTTGATGAAGAATAATTTTTATCTGTCTCGGTTGTAAAATAGGCAGGACAAAAGAACTCCTACCTTTCTATCAACAGAGGACTAAAGAACGGCTAGTCTGTGTATGTATTGCGCTGTGTCTTACAAGAAGAAGCTACTGTATTTTGGTTCTTCTTAGCTTACTAGCATGTATCTTAACCCTGATGGTTGGTGCAGATTCCTTTTGTGATGGAGTCAGTGCTTGCGCAACTCCATCAAGTCTGTGTATTTACCGTGCCAAAGTACTACGTATTTAACAAGGTAATTAGGCTTCTTTGACTTGGAGTGTACGATTCTTCATTTGCTCTGAGATGTGTCATTCATATCAAGTAAACCGTGCAGCTTTTTGAGAATCTCCTGACATCTGAACCCGAGGGTTTTTTACTTACCGTTGAATCTTCTGTGCAGACCCAGTATCAGAGTGATGAAGCATATTATAAAATAATGGGATACAAGGAGGAAGATGGTAAATTAGAGTCCACAGACGATTATGTTGCAAGAATGAACGCATACATAGCCTTCTATGCTGCACTCACACAGGTATGGGATATGCTACTCCTTGTTCTTAAGTCCAGCAATATCCGGTAGCTTGCAGGAGGCTAAGATGAATATTTGCCTTGACAACGACTGACACTGTCGTTGTGAAGTAATGATTTGATGCCAGACAGGTTTCAATAAAGTTTCTGTTTCTGTTCCTTTTGAATACATCCTTCACGAGCATTTTGTTTTGAAATCAACATTCTAGACAGTTCAGCCGTGTTTGGACAATATTGTTGGGCTGTAATGTCTGTTATAAAGGCTGGTAGGTAGGAACTTTAGCTTGTACTAATTTAAACTTCTTAAAATGTTCCCACAGACTGAGGTACTTGGGGGTGGTATTAATCCTCATGGCATGGCTGAAGCTTGGGCTTGGTGCTCACGATTGTTGAACCGGATACCAGCAAATCGGTATTCTGCTTCGGCTCTTGAATCTTTTCTGAAGGTAAGGCTATGTTTTTCTTGCCAAAGTTTGAACTAATAAGCGATGTCAGATAAGTAGATGTTGCTGGACGGATGGAGTTTGAGTAAGTTTTGTTTCGTAAGTCATGGAGTTTGAGTTATATCACTGTGTTGATTTTTGACCATAGGAGAAGAGAGTGTCTTTCTTTTCCAGAGATATTCATGTATGTCAAGACGATTTTAGCGGTTCGAAAGATTGCTGAACCGGTAGTCATGATTTACTATTTGTCAGGAATATTCACTACTTTGCGTGTTGAAGAAATGCTCAGTAATCTGCTGCCCTTGTTTGCAGATAGCAGGGTTTAGAATCTATAAGGCATATCCAAAGCCATTTATGAAGCTTATGCAAGTTGTTGTCTCAGAGTATCTTGTAAGCCTCAAGAGTCATGACGATGTCGATGCAAGGGCAGTCGTCAACAGGTTAGAGACATACTTGCATACACAGCAATATATGGTAGAACCGGAAGGCAGAAATATGCCTTACACGGACATTTCTTCAACTCTGAGAGCATAGATTCGGCTTACGCCCCTTATACCCATGTACATTAACTTCCGAAGTCCATATTATACGTAGAGAAAGGAACCTACTTCAGAACTTCACGTGGACATTGTACGCAAATCATTATCACAAGTGTGTGAAAAGTATGCAATCAACATAGTCTCGAAAGAAGAATATCGAGTACAGTACAAGTTTCAGCTTCAGTCGTTGTCATGATGGTTTATAAGTGTGCAGTCAAACATGTAATGAAAAACTCCGTCCACTGTCATAAGCTGAGGCCCAATAGAAAATACAGCTTCTTGCCTTGTCAGAGTGAAATTTCAGGCACCAACCCTCACATCAACCTTCCCATTTATGAAGAAAAATGATATTCGCTAATTTATTTGAGCGTGAAAGAAGGAAATGCTGCTGCAAGCAGCTACACGCCAAAATCCCAAATACAATGCCCGAGAAAAGACTCTTCCACGGTTTCATCGCACGAAGTTCTAAGCCACGCTACCGAGATGGCGTGGCTGTGCTGCAAGTGACGCACGAACCGGCTGGCTCACCTGAAACTTCAAAATGCAGATAACGATTTATCCGCAAGCCTGATTTTAGGGTTTTTTCCCCGACGCGAAACAGGCACGAAGGCTGACGAATTTCATCAAAATGCTCCACGTCAAAGATGGAATCGCAAGCGGAAGAAAGGAACACTATACACAAGAGGAAAAGCCGGTACTGCGTGTCCAATATCCTACTGCGTGACCACGGTGACGAACGACGAATCCAGATCCCGCGCCTTCTCTTCGGCAAGGACCGAAATTATGTTTCAGGCATATAATGTGTGGGATGACATGGAAGGCGATATCCAAAACTGCCGGTTACAAACTGATGAAATCGGAGGGCGATGGAATCCCAAAGATGGAACGTCCTGTCGGCCTGAGGCCTGGAATCAGTATTATTAGGAGAGGAGTTTTATTACAGATGTTCTTGACGAGTGGTGGCAGGACAAGGCACCCGTAATCATGTTTGTCTGTTCACATTCACTCGAGCGGGCAGCTAATTATATCGTCCATCATCCACCCTAAAGATAATTCAGCGCCTGATTGGTGCATGTTCCAACCAGACGGCATTGGACAGAAACCCTCGCCTCTTGCATAAATGTCGACGATGTTGCCCTTAATGTTGTCAATGACCGACGAGGTCCGAAGGATTCTCGATGCAATAACGGCTGAAACAGATCCAGCAGCCTCCACCGAGAATTCAGGCGGTTACTGCTCCCCATGGCCAACTACGTACTACAATGTACGCACAAGTTATTGCCAAAGTCCAACTTACCTTTAAAAAGAGAAACCCAAAGTCATGCAGGCGATGGATATAGTACGTGTTGCGTATACTCGGTTGGTCCAAACATGTACTATGGTGCAACTTTGTCAGCTCCTTTTATCTTTGGTGCTTTTGCTGATTCGTGGCTTTGTTCTTTTTTGTTGGTTTTGACGAATACGTTGGCTGAGGTATGCCGCTGCCTGATGTTGAGCTGAAAAGTCCAATCCATTTGACCTTTGGTCGACCTACATTTCTAGGACCCTTCGTCTCCGTTTGTTCTTCCTCTTTTAAAATGCTAGCTTTTTCATTAATGTCTTGTGCTTTGGGTTTTATTGGCTCGTTACTATCAAAGAAGGTACAATTTTATCTGCGGGAAATGAGGAGAAGGAAGATCGTCACGTTAGAGGAGCCGTGAGGATAAACTTCACATAACAAGCTGCTCGGCGAGCAATTTCATTTCGGAGCTATGGATTTGAAACTCTCTTCTAATGGAGTTAGTGATTCATAATAGTCTCCATAAGTCGTTTTATCATCATATGGGATGAATGTGTGACTCACGGGCAGGAAATAATATGGGAAAGAAGAAATTACAATTCTAAAATATCTTTCGCTGAACTCTCAAGCCCATGAATGCCTTTAAAGTAAATAACAAAAAATAAATGTAAACCCTAAACCCTAAACAAAATTTATTTAAGTAAAGTAAACTTTCAAGAAAATAAACCGTAAGAGTAAAGTTAAAGAAATTATGGCAGCAAGTTTATTTAAACAATAATCCCATATAAAGAGTTAGTACCTCAGTAACATGTACATAGAAATATGTAGATAAGTAGATAGATCAAAAATAAAAAAATAAAAAATCCTAGTTGATTCAAGTCGGATAGTGTTGATATATGGTCGAGTGAGGATGCATGAAAATCCATCATGGATAAATCGTAGATAGATTGTAAATCTACTATAAAAATAAATGTATGCTCGTAAAAAAATATAGTAATATGAGGAAAGACAATACATTGAGAATTAAAGAGCATACTTGGAACAAGCCTCAAGAAAGATCAATTTGAATCTCGATCATTTGTATTCTATGATGAAGAGATACTCGTTTATATACAAGAAAATTATTTCTGTAGTTTTATTCTTTTAACAACACTAAATTTTGTATAAAAAATTCGAAGTACTCAATACAACAAAATTCTGCAGAGATCCTATTAGAAAGAAAATCCTTCCATATATTTCTCCAAGAATTGATAATTGCGCAACATGCGGGCACGTCCATCGTGATTGTTTTCTGATAAATAAAAGCTCCGCGCAAGGCAGCCAACGGATGTGAACATTCTCATACATACATAAAGAGTGGACGATTCTGCAAAACTCGGATCCGTTGAATCATCCCCAGAACTTGGATCCCTAATATTTCCATGGACACCGGGGAAGAAATAAAAAAACCTTGGCACGAAAATCTCACGAACTGACAAACCTAGTTTTCGTCTGTCTGTACCAAATCACACATGCACGCAAAATTGTCTCGAATCATGGCAGATGGTTTAACCGGAAACCCAAAAACGATCAAGAGTGCGGCATGCAGTCAAAACATTGCTTTTGTGGGATGGGAAGTACGAATTTGTTCTTATCTCAGGGTTGGATTCCCCAGGAAATCCGTCCCATAAAGAAAAGAGATAAAGCGTCGGCGCAGGAAAAAGAGTCGCCCGATGATATCAAATGTTGTTGTGGAAGTTTGTCAACAGATATGTTGTGACCAGCAACGAAGGTACGGGACTGGGCCTGTGTACTGCACAACCCACAGCAGCACCTCGAGCAGCTGCCGGTGGCAAAGAACATCACCAACGGACAAACCCTGGACGTGGCGCGGATCTGCACTGCGCTACGCGAGCACGCCACACCGCAGTACCGGTGGCCTGGCCTCGACTCACTGGACTACGAAGACAGACCGCATGAATCCCATTGCAATTGCCACCAGCGCAGTCCGACGTGGTAACGTAGACCAGAGGACCAATCCAGCGCAGGGAAGCCGACAGCTAGAACGAACTAGCGAGGACTGTGCTGGCTTCCAGGAGGGAGACCGCAGTCGGTATCGTCCGTAGTAGTAGGAGGCGAAATCGACTGTAGTGGGCCGAGGAGGAAGGAGAAGTAGAGGCGCCATCGCAAGGTCCGGGGCGTGGTCGAGGTCGAGACTCGAGGCTCGTGCTCGTGCTCGTGCTCGTGGTGCATGCCTTGGTCCTTGTCGTTGTCCGGGTTGCGACTTTTAGTCCACGGCGCTCGGCCTCCGCCTCGGCCACTTGCTCTCTCTCTCTCTTCCTTCCCGAAGGTCCCGAGGGAGCAGGAGCAGGAGGACGAAGGCAGAGAGAGGAGAGTGGGCAGAGATCCCAGAACGGGAGAAGAAGCTGGAACCTCGGCAAAGACCCAGACACGACGGGAAGAAGCAGCAGCAGCAGCATCAGGGACAAGCGGAGGGGAGGGAGGGAGGGGGCAGGGGAAGGGAAGTGAGCGGAGAGTGGGGCTGGAGGAGAGGGAGGGATCTGTTGAGGCTCTTCGGTAAAACATCGACCGAGCGAAGAGCAGGGCAGGCAGGCAGGCAGGCAGGCAGGAAGGAAAGAAGGACGGTGCTATGCGTGCAGGGCTCCTCGGTCGCTGAACTCGAGGACGAGGAGGACGAGGACGAGGGCAGGACGGCGATTTGAGCGAAGTACATTGGGAGGTCGAGGGCCCGGAGACGAGGGACGACGGAAACAAGGCAGGTCGTCAGAGAGGACGGGATCGAGGGGGCAATCTGTGCGCGGGGCGGGAGTGGAGCGGCGAGAGGTGTGTGTGCGGGGAGGGGAGGCGTGTGTGGGTACGAGGTTTTGCAACGTCTAGCGCGGGGGGTTTGAATTTGATGTGATCTGGAGAGGCTTGGGGATTAGATTGTGTTGCCGTCGCGCCGCGGGATGAGATTGGGGTCTTTGGTGTGTGAGTGCAGGCGCCGGAGGTGAGGTTTCTGTAAAGGTGGGATGGTTTGTTGAGGTAGAGCGAGGCGGACGAGGACGAGGTGGAGAGGGCGCGGGAGATAGGGGTGTGGAGGAGGAGGAGGAGGAGGAGGAGCGAGCGAGGGAGGGATCTATGCGGCGAAGGAAGGACTGATTTGCAGAGTGGAGAAAAATGCCGGTTCCTAGAGTAGGAGATGATATGTCGGTGGATGGGCCGGACAATGCTGTACTCACCGCGGCCCAAGAAAAAGAGATTGTCAGGGAGCTCACTGAAGCTGCGGAAGGACAAGTGCGAGAAGGAGATACTTTCTATCTCATTTCATACAGGTGGTTACTATCTCTCGGGCTTCAGCCTCGTTTCGGAGGTGTGACTTCTTATTTTTGAAGTGGAATTGTCGTGAGAAACTGTGTTCGTATTTCTGTAGACGCCGATCGTGCTTTGGAAGTTTTCGAACCAGTATCGAAGACCTCCAATCAGTGACTTAGGGTTCTTTCTGTTCCTCTGTTCCCTCATGCGAGTTGGATCTTCACTGCGTCTCGGTAGCTTCAACTCGGGCGATGTATTTTCAAGCTCATTGTGAGCCTGAAGCAGGCATCCATGCGCATGGGAGCAGCTATTCTTGGCGGATGAGGATAGATCATCCAGCTGTCTCGTTTATAACTACGTCTTTGATCACTCATTTGATGGTGGTTTGCTGATTCTCAGGCTCATTCCCAAAACTAAGCAAGATCCTTTTTAGCCTCTGGAGAATTGCACTCATCAAGCATGGGAATTAGTTCGCCAGAAGCTCGCAGCAATTTAAGCTGGTTTTAATCTTCTTTGTCGTGTTAAATCCTATTCTCAGTCGGTTTTTTCCCGTACCTATCGTGTCTGGGTCATAAAGAAAGAGTGTACGCGAAATGGAAGTGTATTTGCAACTGACCTGATGTCCAGATCAGCGCCAGTGTTTTTTTTCTGTCCAGTTAAAGAAGAGGGGTCAGACAGGCTGACTACCATATCACGATCTATGAAGTCCTCACTCAACGCAATTTAATCTGGTTATATTCTTCTCTAGCGTGTCAAATCTCATTTTCGAGCCTTTCTTTATTATCGTGGCCACGGCTTGTAGGAAGACTGGCCACTGACTTCAAACAAACTCGCAACTGACGTAATATCGAGATCAGTTCGAGTGCAGATGTTCTATTTGTCTAAACCAAAGCAGTTTACGTGTCGGTCGGATGACTAACGAAGATGTGTGATGCTCAAGTTCTGTCCATCGGATGGCTCTGTTCATCTAGTTACTAGTCATAGTGCCTTGGTAGGCATCAGTTTCGGTTTATTGAACAAATTACGAAGAGACAAAGCTTAATATTCGCGAAGTGCTATAAGTCAATGAGGGCTTTCTATATGATCCGTTCTGGCTTTGGCTTCCGCTTCTTCCCACTTCTAGTGATAAATTTTTGAGAATATAATGTGGGGGGCCAGCGATTTCTTAGTTCCCACAGGTGGCTCTAGCTTCGATAGATTGTTAACATCGGGAACAAAGGTTCCAAGCAGGCAGATATCATGTTGTCTTCGGGATGCTTTCTGCATTATCTGTTCACATAGGCTATTCATTGAATTCAATGTCCTCCAGATGTTTATTTGTTTGGTTTGACGAAATGAAGGTTTTCACTATTTAAAGATTGTTTTCTAAAGCATCATATGTGACGATTCAGGCCTTTTACTTAAGTCTTTTTGGAGGTCGATATGGAGTCTGAGGCTGTTTCTTATTGCCTAATTTAATTTCCCTTCAACGTGATGGATTGATAAGACACTCCAGCGTAGTCCATACGTTTGACCTGAGTCGTAGTACAATGTTTTGAGGAGAAACGATCGCAGCTGTTGGAATTTGTGACAGAGTGAGGGACTTAAAGCTTTGGGGAAATTCGAAGATTGACCTTTGTTTTAATATTTGTATTCTCATAGAAAAGCGGTGGAAAGTCAGAGTCACCCGTCAGAGTTCCTTTTCCTGGTTTGCTGCCACTATTTTCACTCAATTTTCTTTCGTTTCTTCTTTCCCCTGACTCCTTTCTTGTCCTTCAAGAAGCAAAGCGCGGGAAGAGTACAGTTTCCTTCCAGATGGGTTAGCATTCTCAGAGTGCATATCAATCTAATCAATTCCCTGTTTGTGTGGCCACCTACCACGAGTTCCTCCTGTCGATTCTACCTATTACTAGAGCCGATTGTGAACATACCGTCAAGTGCAGTGGATCTCATTCAGCTATTTATTCATTGTTAACATTGAAGCTTTACACATACTACAAGTATACCCTCATCATCCGAGGTTTCTTCTCGCCTCGTTTTCACTTTTCTTTGTGTGTTCTTGTTTTCGAGCAGATGGTGGAGGTTATGGCTAGACTATGTGGATCCGACAGACCTATCAAGTAGCGAGGGTGGTGAGGCCCTGACTACGTTCACACCCGGGTCTTTTGGACCATTCTCTAAGAGGCCCTCTAGTATTGAAAATTCAGATTTGGTTCTTGATGCTCCTTCCTCTGAGGATAAAAAATCTGAGCCTGATCTCAAAGAAAATTTGATAGAAGATCGTGACTATATTCTCTTACCAGAGCAAGTGTGGATGGCCTTTCATAAGTGGTGAGTATTTGATCTTCGTTTTGAAGTAGATGTTCCCCCGCTATTGCGTCTGCGTTTTGGTGTTCATCTGGTGTTCTTTCGCTTCTGAATCAATGGTAGGGCTACCAAGATTCACTAAATACAGATGAGGTATTGTCACGACTCAAGTTGTGTATAACTCTATATTTCAGGTATGGAGGTGGGCCTGCCTTACCGAGGAAGGTGATAACGATGGGTTATGGCTCACATGAAGATTTGGCAGTCGAGGTGTACCCATTACAAGTGAATCTAATTGTCCAGCCGCCCGGGACCAAAGCTGTTCTGAGATTCAGCAAGAAGGTCTGATATTTCTCAATAGCATCTATCTTGCTATATCGATCTTTAATGGTAGATTTAATTGAACCTCAGGAGTGAATCGTTCATAGTGTGTAGAATATCAGGATTGCCAGAGATGAGGGAGAGGAGTTCATGGACATCTGGGTCAGAGTTTGGCAAACCTAATTTCTGTGACCTTTGACCATCTCAGGATACCATTGGGAAGCTACAGCAAACCGTCTGCGAGCACTTCAAGTTAGAACTTGAAAATGTGAGGCTTTTCAGCAAATTTAGAACAGGTTTCTCTTTCTTTTTCTCAGTAGCCCTTGAGCTTGACTTCGTGTACGCCCTAACTTTTACACTCTGGGACTGCAGGTTCGCATCTGGGACTATTTCAACAAACAGAAGAATAAGCAACTTACTGAACCCTCGAAGAGCCTCCAAGAAGCATATATTCACATGAACCAGGAAGTAAGTTTGTAAACTGCGTACCAGGGTGTGAAACGAGCTCGGTTCTACGTAAACAGACTCAAAAGTCGTGTTACTAAAATTAAAGTCTTTGTTTAGTGTTCGACTGTGTACATCGTGCTTTATGTTTTGTTATTCTGTGACTGCCTTGCATAGGAATGTTTGTCGAACTCTCATCACGCGATGATTTAAAGAATGAAGGTGGGCTATCAATCGAATGCCTCTACTCTGCATGTCATCTTTTAATGGCGATGTGGCCTGACACGATGAATTGTTTCTCTCTTCGCCTCACGCTGGATTGTCTCTTACATCCGCACAGATACTCGTAGAAGTACGGAGAAATGGAAAGTGGCCAGATAGCAGCATCTCTTCTACAGGAAAGAGCACTGTATCCAGCTCCAGTTCCATCTCTAATGGAAGTAATGGTTCGTCAGCGGGAAGAGAAATGACTGTTCTTTCAGAAAGTCGCAGCATTGCAAATGGTCCACCAGCAAGCAAACCAGGAACAAGAAATGGTACCAATTCAGGATATCCGACGTATTCCATGGACAAAGAAAAAGAATCTGACGGTTGGCTAGGGAGCTCCAGTGGTGCAGCTAGAGCAGGACCAAAGGGTGTCACTGGTCTACAAAATCTTGGCAACACCTGTTTTATGAACAGTGCTCTTCAGTGCCTTGTCCATACACCACCTTTGGCTACATATTTCCTACAGGATTACACTCCCGAAATAAATCGCCACAACCCCCTTGGCATGGAGGTAATTGTTGAATCGGAAGCCCGGTCGACACGTTTGTTCATGTTGTCCACCGTTTGCTCAGGAGTTCGATGTTCCTGCCTTCAGTAGTGTAAATCCTGATGATCATCTAATTGGCATTTTTTTGGGCAGAAGACCTTTTGCTAACATCTGTGTACATCTCCAGGGCGAGCTTGCTATAGCCTTCGGTGAACTCTTGAGAAAGCTATGGGCACCCGGAAAACAGCCCGTCCCTCCTCGACAGTTCAAGACCAAGCTGGCTCGATTCGCACCTCAGTTTAGTGGTTACAATCAGCATGACTCACAAGTAAGCCTCCCTACTGCTATTATGGCATTTAAGTTTTCCATGGAAAGGTCCCAACTTTATCACTTATTTCATCCGTTAAACTCAACCTCGGGGGAAGATCAAAATAATGAAACTGGCCTCTTCTTCAGAGAAAACTAAGCGTGTTGTTTTTGTTGCCAGGAACTGCTAGCATTTCTCCTCGACGGCTTACATGAGGACTTGAATCGAGTTAAGAACAAACCATATGTAGAAGCAAAAGATGCGGACGGTCGACCAGATAAAGAAGTTGCTACTGAGTACTGGGCAAACCACCGGTCTCGTAACGATTCTATTATCGTTGATGTGTGTCAGGTAACGAATTTACATAAAGCTAGAACGACTCTGGAAAAAATCCTGCCAACAAGTAACCACTTGAAGGAGAAAATAATGTTCATCTCTGTGGCAACACATTATCGAAAGTCCTTGTATTATTTTCAGGTCATATTCGAGACTTTAATTTTTGCCGCTGACTGTTACCAGTGGGTTCCACGCTCTAACTCCGTCTTTCTTACAAATTTTGTAGGGACAATACAAGTCCACACTGGTTTGTCCAACTTGCAGCAAGGTCTCTGTGACGTTCGATCCTTTTATGTACTTATCTTTACCTTTACCTGCTAAGACGACTCGAACCATGACAGTCACGGTCTTTAGCGGGGATGGGTCTGCACCTCCCACTTCCTACACAGTGACTGTATCAAGGCAAGGGAGGTACAAAGACCTAATCCAGGCGATTGGCATTGCCTGCAACTTAGGAAGTGAAGAGCGATTGATTCTTGCGGAGGTATAATATTCCCTGAAGGTTATTTGTCAGTAGAATTCTGTCACTGTTAATTACTGAATAGAGTTGTTTATGGTTATCGAATCTCGTTTTTAGGGGATCATCTCTTCTTTGTTTCAAAACTGAACGTCTGTTGTGTCTGCTAATGCAGCTCTACAATCATCGAATTTTTCGTGTTTTGGACGAGCCTCTTGAGTGGCTAACTGCCATCCGGGACGACGACCGCATAGGAGCTTACAGGCTGCCAAAAACTTCCGAAAAAGGGACTCTTTTATGTTTGCTGCATCGTCGACTAGAATCGTAAGTTGACAACCGACTCTAGAGTTTATATGTATCCCGCTATTTCTGGGTTGGTGCTCTTCCGGTTGTTTCAGATCAAGGTGATGTTTGATGGTGTAGCTTTCTTGTAACTCGATATGTTTCTGTTCTGCAGGGATACGTACACTCCTAAAAATGCCCCCCAGTGGAAGCTCTTTTCGGCACCTCTTGTAACAAGTCTGCCAGAGGAAGCTCCTACCGGCGCAGATGTAGTTAAGATTGTGAAGAAATTGCTCACACCTATGGAAAGATCGGACAGACCGTTGCCCGCCGAGTCCATGGATTTGGAGGGAGAGAGGACGGTTGACAATGCGCCAGAGGAGGACGTAGACATGGTAGAAGGAGGTGATTTCGCTAGGAGCGAGACTTCCGCTCTTTGTGGAAAGAATGGAAATGGTGAACAAGTTCAGTCTGACTCTCTTGATGTTACACAGAAACAGCCAGAGTCCTCCTTTCAACTGTGGATAACAGACGATAAAGGTACCACAAGGGAAGGGTCCATCCTTATGGATAAACAGATGCCTCCTGCTGCTAATTCAGCTCGCGCGACGGCAAAAGTGCGCTATGTGGCTGTGGACTGGTCTGCAGCTGCTCTGGAACAAGAATATGACATGAGCAAAGTAGATATGCCACCGGAGGTGCTGAGGACTGGGTTACCAGCTACTTCGAAAAAGGCTCGTCAGGAAGCTGTCTCGTTGTATACGTGCTTGGAAGCGTTTTTGAAGGAAGAGCCTTTGGGACCGGAAGACATGTGGTAAGTACGGCCGTTTATTTTCAATAAAGTTCTACACGAGAAGATCTTTACAGAGTATGACCATCCACCCTGTTACCGTGACAACTCATATAGCAAGTCAAGTTGCGGACAGTAGTCCTGTGGTACAGGGCTTAACTTGCTCCTGTGGTACAGGGCTTTCTTTTCCTTCTCAGGTTATGTACTGTCGAAGTCTGAACCCTATAAAAGAATTGAAACATTGAATAATTGAAAACGTACTTGGGCAAGTCTGCCCGTCTTCAAGTCAGAGTTGTCTAGGACTGCAACTTGGAGCTACTTGTTCTGCTCAGAACCAGTGATCGCCAAGGCAATTTCTGTGCACGCTCGAAAGTGGCTCGGGGCATAGTGCTGTTTCTTATCACCCTAAAGATGCTGCAAACATAGTTTTCAAAATGCTGAAGTCTGGAATCAATTTCTGTTGTGCGTTTTCCGCAGGTACTGTCCTCGCTGTAAAGAGCATCGGCAAGCAAGCAAGAAATTAGATTTATGGCGGCTTCCAGAAATCCTTGTTGTACATTTAAAAAGGTTTTCTTATAGTCGATACTTGAAAAACAAGCTGGAGACTTTTGTTAACTTCCCGGTTGACGACTTAGATCTCTCAAAGTATGTGGCAAGTACTAGTGAGTCACAAGGGCATGTTTACGAGCTCTACGCAGTTAGCAATCACTACGGCAGTATGGGTGGTGGCCACTACACTGCATATGTGAAGGTGAGTACAATTTCTAAAAAACGCAACGTTAGTGTCTTGTATCTAGGAGTTTCTTGCCGTGATTTGAGAAAATGGCTGCATTCGCTCTGAGATTGTTCCTTTTTATTTCACCGTTGTGCTTTTCTGATTCACCCTTTGGACTGGCACCGAAGCTACTTGCAGCTCATTACATTTCTTGTTGTGCGCAATGCAGCTGGTAGACGAGAACAAATGGTACAATTTTGATGATAGTCACGTGTCTCCAGTGAATGAGAGTGACATCAAGACGTCAGCTGCATATGTATTATTTTACAGACGGATACGAAGTGAAGAGTCCTCTCTACGGACTGCTGAGGCGCATTCAGTTGTCACGTCCGTGGGTTCAAATCAAAAAGACGTAGCTGATGTAGTAGATGCAGATATGACAGGCGCTTCCTCACACTTCCTTCCTCCTTGATTTACTTCAACTTTGTAATTCGTGAATTTGTGCAAGTAGAGGTGAGGGTTGAGTATGTGATGAGGTCAGAGGACCTCACATTCTTGTTACTTACAAACTAATTCTTGATATGCACTGGAAATCTTAATAAAATTGGGACCATTTCTCAGAATCTGTGGATCTTGTGTGGATCTTCCTTATTGTCGTTCATGTCTAGAGCGTGATTCAATCCAGTGTCAGCTACATATGGGAGAGATACTTAAGTGGATAGTATTTGTCTATTGTTCCATTGCTACGTATTGAATGCCTTCAGCGCACTCGTATGATGTATGGTTTCAAAACTTGCAAAACGCAAATTGCGAGGGCAATGCATTAAGAAAGACGGATTTGATCTTCATGTACAATTTATGTTGCTTGGCGTGTGTAGATGACTAGTTGATGGTTTGTTCTATACAGGAAAGATTGTCAGGTCACTAGGATTTTACGATCATACGGAGTCTATCGCTACAAGTATGAGATAGACGTGTTGGAATCTACCAAATTGAAGAAATAGCTCGCGTGTGTGTGCAAATGCACATCTTCAGTTACAAGCCTACAGAGTTTTGCTGTAAGTGTGATATAATTTTGCTCAAGAAATTGTTGTCATAATTCCAGTGCGCCTGAACTGTCTCTTGCATCAAGCGATTGCTGCAGTTTTGTTCACCGGACTGGAGTGGTGGCCATGCATCTCACTTCTAAGTCGTCGAGTCAGTAGGTAAAAGTATGTAGCGATAGGGGTGCTTCTTATAGGAGCATTTCTCGGGATTGTCCATTCTAAAAGCTTAGACGGATCATGCCTTCTAGTTTCCTCTTGCCGGAGCCTGCTATTTCAATTTTTTTTGTAGTGACCCTAGCCTCTTCATACTGATGGTGGTGTATGTCGTTGTGCCCGGCATCGAAACTTACAGTTGGATGAGGTATTCTCCTACACGCATATATTTTCAAGAATATAAAGTTCATGCAAAGCTGATTAGTATCTCAAGTATCAGGATTGGAGGTTGCAGCAAGTTCTCCAGCTGTCACAAGAAGCTTTGAAACGAGAATGAAATCCCCTTGGTAGACAGGCCTTGAGACACTTATATGTGCAAGTACTTCCTCCCGAAGTCTCGTTTCCACGACTTTGAGATTGTAAATCATAAGCTCTGAACGGACAAGGTTTCTTGAATCTTTGTAATTCGCGCATCGTTGGTTATAGCATTGGGCAACTGTGTTGTCGTCTGTATATTGTCGCATTGTTATGTCATGCACCTCGGATTGAATACCTGTATATACAGTGAAACTGGTTCTGAATTTACTTCCTGTATGCCCACCAAGCAACGAAGTGCATAATCCTTTGCAGCAGTACAGGACACATTTAGTATCAAATGCCGAAAGTTGACAGTCTCAAAGAATCGCGTCACTTAGAGCTTGCGACCGATTAGCTTGGAAACATTTGGTGAGTGAAAATGACTGGCCAAGTTTTACCCGATGAATATATTTTGTATTGATGGCAGGGTCTAGTAATGTGTGTGACTATCTGTGTATCGGGGGTATAGCGTTAAATATGAGATCTTAATGCCTAAGCATAAACCCAAACCTCAAACCTGGCGATTCATGCCTGTACGGTCTTGGCTTGCGCTACATGTACGATAGGTTTTTCATGCACCATCTCTATGTGTTTGTTCATAGTTGTGAGTGGACGCAAATTCTGTTCGTAAGCTCGGATCTTTTATACGCATGAAGTACGATTTCTCCTGTGCCTACTTCGGTGGCGTTTATTTATGCGTGAGGTGCCAATGTTGTTCCTGGTTCAGAGTTTTCGAATCGGTATTTTGGCTTTTACAAGTTAGTAGACATTGTCTTTACCAGAAGGCCTTCCTGTTTACCAGATCATCGAGCTTCGTCTTAACCAGGTTTCAAGGTGTTACTTGAGCCGGTCAGTTGAACGGAGGTTGAGTTTCCAATTCCTCGATGATGGCAATTTTTTGTCATGTCAGAATAAACTTTTCGGCCCCAAACTCTTTACTTAAATTGGTAAAAGTTGAAGCAAAGTACCTATGAAGGGGACAAAATGTAGAATGGTGGAAAATCAGACCGTTAAGGATAGGTTTATCACATCAAATCGAGCGCTAGAAGACTAGAAGTAGGATGCAGCTCGAAAATGGTTAGCTTTGAATGAGTTACACTATGAGGGAGCAGTGTCGGATCACTTATTAAGATTTTATGTATATATCAGACCCTAAATTGTTTGATGTGAATTATCAAGTTTTGTTATAACTCCATCTAACACACACTACGTTCTAAAATATATTTTTGTACTCAAGATCAAAACCTAAATTGTTTGATGTGAATTATCAAGTTTCATTATAACACTATCTACAACACACTAAGTTCTAAAATATATACTCCCGATCAAAACCTAAATTGTTTGATGTGAATTATCAAGTTTCGTTATAACACCATCTACGACACACTAAGTTCTAAAATATATTTTGTACACATATGACGCAAACTTGGTACTTTCGTTTTAGCCTATGGGATCCATCCAGTAAACACCTTCGTTTTAGCCCTGTCTTGTCCAAGTTTCAAATACAACTCTTGATTTGAATTGAAGCAACAATTTTTGATCAAATCAATCATACCACCAACATTCTCAGTGAAGCTCTCAATACAGAAATCTCTCTCCCATGCTCCCAGCAATCCATATCTACTTGCTGCCCTAACGGAACTTTCACTTATTTTATATCTCTTGAGTCATTTCACAAAATCAACCTAAAGTGAAGCTCAAGTCGGTGTACCTTCATCGCTGAATTACCCAAGCCCATCCCCTTGACTGTGGTTTCGCTAGATAGTAGACAGGCACAAAGGAGATCTTGAGAAATTATTTGTGTGCTCACTCATCAGATGACAATGCATTTGGCTATTTTACTCAGCCATTTAAACAAACAGCTTAAGTTCTGAAGAAGATTTCCACATGTAATGCATGTACAATTTTCTCCCTTTTTCAAGCTTCAAGATTATGTAAAGTAGGATGGATTCTTCAAGCAATAATTGTATTGAAATGTTTACGATGATGTGACATTTGTTTCTCATGAGGTTCATAAGTTTACGTCGCTTCATATATATTTCACTACAACTGCAAATAACTTGTATGATGCTACGCGCAGTATGTAGATAATTTTATTCTGGTTATATTCCAAAAATAGAAAGTGTTGAATAATCACATTATATCTAGCTTAAAGCTTGCGGAGGTAACGGCTAGTACGATAAATTTCGTATTTAATACCTTTTCTAGAGCTCGTGCAAATGAGCCTTTTGAGTCCATTGGCGCTTGATTTGATGCAACTTGGAACATCAGGCTGCGGCAAAGCGGAGCAACTTTCATAGATTGAGACAGAATGTTTAATATTTCTACATATAGACTTTCATTCTTTTAGGCTCGGACGAACGTTGGACATTTTTGTGCATGGAAGCTTTTTGAAATGTCCTATGTGTCTACTGTACTTATTTAATGCCATCGTGCATACTATCCTTATACATGATCACAATATCAAAAGAGACAAGTTTTATCTTTTATGCCATTCCGGATTTTACCATTGACATCAATATGTTTGCGATTGATTGGAAATTTGTGACTTTGATACTATTTATGTTTTATTTATTACTTTTATTTTCATTTATATATTTTTATCAAATCTTTGATGTGTGATTCATACAAATGAAGATTAAACAATTATAGATATGATACATATGATTTTATCATTAGACTATAGATTTTATAAAATACATGCATATCGAATAATGACCAGTTTAAGTTGCAAGGTGATTAAATTATTATTATTAACTTAAGAATATAAATCTAGAAAAAATTGCAGCTATTTTTTGACATTAAGCTTTCATTTTATACTTATTTCTTAAAACTGATTCAAAAACATTTTGTCCCAAGCAATTTTTTCACAAAAATTCAATTTTCATTATAATTCATAATCTGTTTTTGATCAACATTATAAAAAATTATATGTTATAAATTTTTTAAACTAAAATTTATTTATTATTATGTTTAATTGCATGAAATTATATATAACAATATGGAATGTTATTATTCATAACACAATATTAAGAGTAGATAAACTTTACATTTTTCAGCTTTTAATGATACAATTTGTGATTTGAATTATCATATATATTATTATGAATCACATTTTATTTTGATGCTAATATATTATATTACTGTACTCAATTCACTTTTTTCAAATTTGAGACATAATTGTGATTGATTGATGATTGATTGATACTTCTCTAGTGTACAATATGACTAGTAATACAAAATATAATAGTGAAGTGGGGATTTTAAAGAACCTTCAAACTTGTACTATAGTTTGTCAAAATTCACATGGACGAAAGGCAAGTTATTTTTCAATAATATGGCTCGATCGAAATAGAAGTTGAGTCAGAATTATCACCTAAATGATTATTTAATCATATAAAAGTTCTCAAGTATGTGCACAAACTAGCAAAACCAAGGAGTGGAGTGTATCAAGTAGCAAGACTTCTAGTTGAAACGAACGGAATGTCAGAACCGAGACTTTATAACCGCCAATAATATCCACTGACCGCGTTGCCGATAAATTTTTCATAGGATGAAATTTACCCAGAATAATAGAAGCACTTTGCTAGGTTGGCCAGATAGGGCACCGACTGACAAGCTGAAAGCCTGAAAAGGGAAAACGTCGAGAGGGCAGAGAGTTGAAAACAGAATGTGTTTCATGCTCGCCTGATACACCCAGCACCCGCTCCGATGAGAACACTCTATTCATCCAAATATTTGTATCCGGAGTACTTTAACTTTCGAGCCATCAAGGCCACGTGAGATTATATGGACTATTGTAACCCATCTACTGGAGATTTATGATAAATTTAAGCTCCAAGAGACCACCTGTATCAAGAATCAGCTCATACCCTTTTCATCAGTAACAGCAGATCTCAATCATGATACCGGTAGGAATGTGCAGTTCCATGGGCTTATAACTTTGTCAGCGACTGGATCATGCGATTCCTACTCGGTTGTTGCGAAAAGGAGCGCCATGATAGCATCTTTGCTTAAAAGTCTACAAACCCGTATAGTATCCATAATATCAGATTTCGTTAGACCCTATCAGTACAGTTTCTTCGTTATATGATCATCCCTAGTGACAAACTTTGGAAAAGCAGCCCTAGAAGCCCTGAGCTCTTGGAAGAGGTAAAGCAGAAACATTGATCTATTATTTGTTTCTTATTCAAAGATATTATCTATGATAAACAAAAGAAATGGTGCTGCAGAACGGGGGGACGTGTCGAAGCAGAGTGTCAACGGTAAACAGGTTTTGACGTAAACATGCGCTCGAATTATAGTAGTGGCTTTATTTTGGTACATTTTTCCCTAAACTGTTTGAAAATAATTCAGAAGACATGTGACTTTTAGCTTTCCTATGAAATATTAATCACCCTTGTTCTCTCTGCTTTAGAACCCGTCAAGTCTTCTCATTCCCTTGAGACTATATGGTGATGCCCGCCACCCTGCACCCGTACCTATGAAATTCCACTAATTGTGATCGGTGTCAGGATTCAGAGGATGCTCTTTGCGCAAACTCTCATATGTCAGTACCTTGTTCTTCTTGTGCAAGATTATCAGAACCTTACACGTTGCTGTTGGACGAGGAGGGCTGTCTAATGCAAACATGTTTTTATATGCTTTCTCCACACGACTTTCACACACCTCCTTATGTCAAAAAGCCTTTTCCGATATCCAAACAAATAATTCATCCATGCAAAGATTGATGGTCGAATTTCGAGATTACGTCTGCTGGTGGCCCGGTTTTCCAGGCACTGGAAAAATCCAGCGTTTTTAATATGTCTATATGGTCAAAGATGCGGAGTTGGAGATAAACTCATTTTCTTCACTTTATCCCATCCCGGTTTTTGCTATATTTTCAATACATTTCTCGATTGAAATTGGTAAACATTAATATTTATTACTCAATGATATCCTTAGACTTATTGTGTATATTTATTACTGCACCCTTGCTTCCGGATCTGAATGTTTATGTATGGTTTCAGCCTTCGCATCGGTTTCTAGAAATGCAATGTAATTTACTAGTAAAGAAAATTTGACATCTTTGAACAAGTTGCTATGCCATGCTAGGTTACCTTCTGTTGAAGAAAATAAATAGATATGTATATATCATGAAACTCTCTGTAACCCTAAGACTGTCTAAGAGATATACATTTTTAAAACCTCGGTCGGGTTTCTTCTTAGACCCCATTCCAAATGCACACTTTTCTTGCATTTTTCCATGTATTTCTTTGTCGACCAGGTCTCTCCATGCAGCTCGCTGTTCCAAGCTCAGTGCTTCACTACTGGGCGCACTGGACTCGGTCCACAACTCGCTTTCTTCAACTACAATAGGACAGTTCGCAACTTGCCCGGAAAGAGATGGTGGACCTTCCCTCTGTCGCGACACCGCGACGAGTCTGACCACCCGGAAGTCACCAGCTCCACCAGCCCCTATTCTTGGCCGTGCCTTTGTCTCCCATCCTTGAACATCCGGTATCTGCAAATTTGTGTTGTATGGAGCACGTTTTGGATCATTGAGGTAAACTCTAGTACAAGGAAACAGTTCTATTTTGTCAACATCGTCAATAGATAATATATTATTTCGATTTGGGTTCCATGTCTTGACATATATTGCAGTAACATAATATTGTTTTATCGTGTGAAAATCAGAACTCTAGGAAAAAAATATCATTCAACCCAAGCCAAACACTAACAACAACAATGTAACTAGTGGAAAAATCTGAACCTAGGCACAATGTTGTACAAGCTAGTAGCCAACTGAAGTTAATTAAAGATAAAGCAAATCAAAGCATTATATATATAAATAAGATTGAATGTACAAGCAAGAAGACCGCTGGATTGCACTTGCCGAGCGGGAGTCAATCACGCTGACAAACATTGGGCGGGAGCGGCTATGTAATGTTGACATGACTTTAGAAAAACTAACTATTAGTAGTCCAAGGAACTGCCCTCAACATCTCACAACTGTTCCCTATCATATGTATAAGTCCCAAAAACTAACATACAATAAACAATAGAAGACACACTAATTGCGGTTGAACTAGTGTTACTAGCATCAATTGGACGACCTGAATGATCTCTCGAATCAACAAAACATGGCGGACATCACTAGGACCTACCGACATGCTATGGAGGTAGAGCACCGGTGCATAACATCCATCCATAAATAAATTGATCAATATGGAGAGTACTACGGTCAGATTTAATAAATTTATTATGAACTTCTTGAATCTTATATATATATATATATATACATATTTCTCTAGCTCTTTCTTTTTATATTTTCTATTTATGGAGATCTAGTTTGAAATCTATGAATATCATAATAAAAGAATTGATGTCTTTTTATAAAAAGTTGAAATTTTTATTTTATTTTTATTCTATCATGAACCTAATTTAAAGTGTGTACGATCCAAAATATTAATTTTTGAAGAGTTCAAAATATCTAGAATCTATAATATTGATTTTTCATGCAGTTTTATCTGTCTACAGTAAATAGATTTTTGTTCTCACACTACAAAATTATTTTTATATCAATGAATCAAAATATGATTCATTTCATATTCTCTTATCATAGTAGCCGTGTAACAATATGAATAATGGAACTTTCAAAATAATAGAAAAAAGAATTTGGAAACAAGATATAATAATGAATTAATATGTTGTCTTAAAAAATGCACTTAACGTCATGAAAAATGTTGTACGCTGCAAGTATCTTTATGATGGCAGAAGAATAAATCATAATGTGATAAATTCGGATATTTTTTCTCTTTGTAAATTATATGTACTGAATTTCTACAGATTTAATTGATAAATCAATCTTCTTAATGATTATAATAAAGATATAAAAATAATTATGTCAATTTTATTCTCAAACTGTACATTTAATAGTAATACATAGGCTTTCCGAGAAAGAGATATGTAAATCTTATATTGATCATGCATTAGAGCTTTCTTTATTGCATCGACTATTCGTCTTACTACAACAATTGACACATCTTTTTTGTTCACATGTGATTGCTAAGCTCCAAACAAGTTGCAATATAAAATTGATAATAATCAGAAAAAAAAACATCATGAAGTTATAGTTCATAAAGATATATAGAATTCAGATGTCTTGCAGTCATCCCATCAAGAGTTTTGTTAACTTTGTGAATTATGAGGATTTGGAGTTGGCAGCGATGAGCTTGTATGATTTAGTGATCCGAGCACTTCATGAATTCAGTGAAACTGGATATTGTGTCGTGGAATGATGACCAAGAGTACAATGTGACTCGGGATGTGATTCTTTCTTGTATAATATCTTCATGTATAATGCGGGTTGGAATATTGAGAAGGCTGAGAGTTGTTGGTTTAACCTATATGCTGATAACAATGCCCATAATAGGATATGGGTAGGAAAACCAGTGAGCATCCTTCTTGTTGGCTGGAAATAATTAATGGACCCCGAGCACACAGTCTTGGTTCGGAGATGATGCATAAGATTGGAACAGTTCACAGCGAGGGGAGGTAACTGTAAGTCACTCAATGTTAAAGTGATATTATGCAGTTCTGAAGCGGCCTTGTGTAAACTGTATAATCAAATTTGACACTGATGAAGGGCATTTCGCGTTTAGGAAGAAGCCACAAATCTGAGCAAAGCATTTTGGCCGGTTCATTTGAACTGCTTACTGCCGCTTCCAGAAATCTATGCACCACTGTCGCCATCCATGAAACAGCCAGGAATACGTGGGGATGGTGTGATGCCAGTGGATCAAATTGACGGTCCCAATTGTGCTCGACAAGTTGCGCTGGGCGGTTCATTCCATGCGAAGCCGCTGCCGTCGATCAAGTACTACTTATAAAACTAATCCTCGTACAGTCCGTTCACTCTGTCCTGGCTTCTTACTCATCACAATTTTTGGTATCACCCCTCTTCACTTCACCTTCTTGCGCAGGGACCCCAAATTCCCTTTTCAGATCAGATTTCCAGGGCGGTGTCCAAAGTCAGCATCCCATAATTGTACGACTTCTCAGCCTCATAATGCAACAGTAACAGCGACACTGTGATTATCCGTCTTCCATTACAGTACCCTAACAATCAATTGTAGCAGTCATGCGGATACGCATCCCAGAGGTCTTGCCGTAGACGACAACGAGAGGAGTCACGCCAAAAGAATCGCGAACTTCGCGATGTACAGCACATGATTGTACCGAAACCGAAATCATTAGCCACCGGAAAGTGTTCAGAACAGTCCTCGCCGTCGATCTCCGTAAATCGGAACAGAAAGAAGCGGACATTACACTAACTCTCTGTCGGCAGGGCAGCGCAATCCTGAATGGGGACTGTCGAGGGGAACGGAGGTCGATCACGGCGGTGGGTTAGTGGATGGATAGATGGATGTATGGATGGATGGAGGCATTGTTTCCAGACTTCCAGTACAGTACAGCAGTAGTAGCTGGAGGCGGAGCGCGAGTTCAGACAGTACGGGAGGGAGTTGGTGGGGCCCGCTGCTGGCGCGGGAGCTTGGCGGCATGGGGAGCGCTGTCACCGCTGGGTCGGGACGGCCGGGACGAGGCGCGCTGCACTGTCCGAACAAGAGACAGCTTCTTGATTTCTTGACGTCCTCGCAGTCCGAATTTCAAACTCGCCCCGTCACTCGCCTCAACTGTCCTCAAATGGATGAAGGCCAGACGCTCCCTCCGCGGCTTGTCTGGAGCGGATCGGTCCGGGCGCGGGTGGTGCTCGGTCGGAGTTCCGAAGTCGCACTGGGAGCTGGACAAAGCCGCTGCTGCTGCTGCTGCTGCTACGAGGGCTACCGACGACGACGACTTCGACCTGTACCCTGTGACCGAACGACCGGGCGCGTTTCTTGCTGGGGGGCGCACTTGTCCTGCACTGAACTGACTGCGATCGCGCATGTGGGACGCGACAGGGACCGATAGAGTGACGTGATGACGAAGGAAAGAGGCACAAGAATTCGAGCGATGGTGGGACGAAGTCTATGAGCTGAGAGCCCGAGGCCGAGGTTGAGGCCGGTGTCGGTCGTGGAAGTGCGTCGAGGAGCGCTCCGGGGTCGTGGTCGAGTTCGTTGTGTAGAGTTCGGAGGAGAGGAGAGGCGAGTAGCGATGGGGCAGGAGACTTTGGTTTGCGTTTCGGCGTGGCCTCCTGTCGTGGAGGGGTTTCTCGAGCGAGAGATTTCTGATGGTGTGGTGGTCGATGGAGCTGCCGAAGAGCGCCCGGGAAGCTGTTAGGCGGAGGCGGAAGCTTGGGTCGGGATGAAGCCCGCGGGGCAGCGAGCCTTTCGGAGCCGCACGGGCCGGCGTGGCAGTAGCCCTGAGCAATCCGGCGATGCCGCTCTGCGCTCGGCCTCCTCTGTCTTTCGATTGATTCTGCACTTTTCCTTTTGCATTGCCAGCCTTGTTCTTGGTTTTCGTCTTTCTCGAGAATCGTTGTTGATCGTCGTCAACCTGAGGAGCTCGGAAGCCTACGCCAATCGAGCCAATTATTTGCCTTCAGCTAGCGTTCAATTCGCTGAAGCCCTCGCCGAGGTGAACCGTACGGGCGTCAAATCATCGCAGGAACTTTTGCCCTTCGCGGACCTGAAACCGAGCGGACTTTATCACGAAGATGGTGTAAAAAGTAGCCGAGTTCATGTTGGCCGGCACGGAATATTGATTCGACCATGGCCTCATCCGGACCCAGAGGAAATCATCACGGCGCATATCCTTATTTCTAGAGTGCAGCAAGAGCAAAGAAAACTTTACGGCTCCATCCAGAGAAGAAAACCTCTCATTGTAGTTACGCCAACCTTCCGCCGGACGTTCCAGAAGATCCATCTGGCGAGTCTCAAGAACACTCTCATGCTCGTGCCAGGGCAGGTTTCTTGGATTGTGGTTGAGGCGGGTGGAAGGTCCACGGAGACAGCTGATATACTGTCAAATTCTGGTCTGAATGTCCACCATCTCCATCTAACGCAACCCATGCCACCAGCTTGGCCAAAACGCCGCAACATGGAGACACTGTTGCGCCTCAGAGGTTTAAGGTATTGTCTCAAAGTGCTCTCTCTGCAGGACCTTTCTTAAGCAAAATTCGCAGATGAACACGGCGAAGCACGGAATGAGAAACTGCAACGTCCTCATGAGCGCCGAGTTTGCTGTCATAAGAATGATGTCATGAGGCTATGCAGTTTCACATTCCTAACACAATTGGCCGACATCTCCGTCTAATTATCTTTCCTAATGTGCAGGTTTATAAAGGAGAGGCAGTTAGAGGGAGTTGTGGTTTTTGCGGATGAAAGCAATTCTCACAGGCTCGAGCTCTTCGATGAAGCGCAACGTGTAAACTGGTTTGGTGCGCTGTCAGTGGGGCTTCTCATGCCTCCCAAATCTTACGAAACAGGGGACTCACCGTTGAGGTGGAGTGCAATGGATGCCACTCAGGCGAGCTCACCGTTTCTTCCCGTGCAAGGTCCTGCCTGTAACGCATCGGGGTTCTTGATTGGTTGGCATTCTGAGTACGGGACGTTACCCTCTGTAGATGGCAAAAGCAGAACCTCGTGGAATTTCGAATGGTCAGGATTCGTGTTTGATTCTGCAGTCTTGTTCGAACTGGGCAATAAACCGAGCTGGATCAAGGACTGGGATGAATGGGCTAATGAAAGCGATAACGTAGGTAGTCCAACAGTCATGGTGTCTGACGAAGCATTTATTGAACCACTTGGTGACTGTGGACGCGATATTCTGGTTTGGTGGGCGCGCTCCGAAGCTCGTGCCGATAGCAAATATCCTGAAGGGTTAGATTTCCAACCCTTTTCTCCGTTGTGCCGGCTGTCTGTGTATGCTATCATCTTTACTCTACATGGAAGCGAGCAATCTTATGAATATGCAAATCATTGTGAAACCCAGTCTTTTTCACTGAGAATCTGTGGTTAACAACACGAACATACTGAGGACTATCCTCGTGAGTTTGTAGTGAGCGGACGTCTTGCATTTGCTCGTGTGATTGATCGCAAAGGTTTAGGGAAGGTTTTCCGTTGGCCACCATATCTCATACCAGTTTGAGGGTTGAAGTGCTAATATTGAAGTTCTGTTTGAACGAATTTTGCAGGTGGGTATTAGATCCGAAGTTGGAAATCATTGTACCATCCAAGCACACCCCTTGGCCAGAGCCATCTCCTCCTCCACCTCCAGTTATCAAGACATCTGTGGAAGAGTCCCATGAGAAGAAACGACAGGGGAGACATAGAAATCAGGGGAAAAAAAATGCGAAGAAGCAAGAGTCTTGACGTCGAGCTCAGAGGTTTTTGTAAATTTTGAAAGACGGTAACTCGCGGAGTGGCCAGCCTTCATTTGATGACGGCAAAGTTATCATCGTCCAGAAGGCTCATGCTCTTCGACATATAACAGCTAGGCAGATGCCCCGATCCCAACTTTTTCTTTCCGAAAACCAAAGAAAACACAAGGACGACGAAACCATAAATATGTTTCCCTGGCCACGAAAGCCCCAGAAATTTGTAGTGATTACTGTAGAGTATCACACCGACAGTGGAATGTTTGGTTAGTGGTAAAGAGGTTCAGCGTCACCTTGTCGAGAATTCCATGTTAGTTCCTTGTCTACATAAAAATATTCCAATTCGAAACAACTCGGTTCTCATGGCTGCTCCATCGTAGAGGAAATTATTGTCTCTGCTCTATGTGTGGCTGTCATGGGCCTAATTAGAGTAGACGACATGAATTACCTCGCACGACTTTGTGAACCGAATTGACTAGATGAAAAAATCATATTTTGGAATTTCGTGTTTTGGAATTTGTCGGTGGAACACGTGCATTAGTCACTGGTTGCCTCACGCCTGCGATCGAGGTTGGGCTGTGAGATTCTTAGTCATTCTTTCTCCGACAGGTCAGGCTCGTAAAGTAACTGGTTGAACGCCGAACGATTGCAGACACCGAATTCCTTGACTTCAATTCGTACACACGCACTGTGAGACGCATCGGCTTGAAGGTCTAGATTATTTAGTAACCGAAGCTTTTAGGATCAAAACTCCACTGATGCCTATTCGTGAAACCCGTTGAAGAATTCTTGCACATACAGGAGGTGTTGGAAGAAGACTGCTTCTAACTAAGATTTGGTAGGCGTTATAAACAGGACTTTGTCACGTGTAGCACTCAACTGAAATACTGTTTCTAAGTGATCGGATAATTTCGGACTGCAACTTGAGTCACGACATCAAATGGGATGACTCGAATCAAATGAAACAACTTGAGATCTGTTCATAGTCCTGATCCAAGCAGCTTAGAGGTTTACTTTACATTAGATGTATTTATCTTTTGCGTGTGTCTTCTGTCAATTGAGAAACAAAATCACAGATGAAAACACACTGCATGTTGAAATTGTAGTGAAGGTCAAATGAGCGATTGAGACTAAATGAGGGATGAGTAACAAACGGATCGTCTAGCCAACAACCTTTGCTTGAGCGAGAGAGGAAATCAATCATCCACGTTTATTGAAATGGCTGAGTTTAAATAGATTGTGGGTCATGGAGCTGCCATAGATTGAGATAGATCATTCCATCAACAGTTAGATATATACAAGTGAGGTGCTCACTTCAAGCTGAAGAGGACAGATTCTTGCGAATGTTGCAACATGGTGAGCTCTAATAAAAGCAGAACATATCTAAGACGCTTAGTGGCGAGGCATTTAACTTGAGGAACACCAATCCGGGATTTGAAACTGAATGACCAGTCAGTGTTGCTGCTACGACTGATGTTGGAAAGCATTTGCTTATCGATCATACACGTGATGTCCTTTCCTTCACTCATGGTAAATTACACCAGAAAGCTGCATACACCGGTGATCGTCAAGGGAATTCAATGTTTCACACTGACAAGTTCTGAACGATTGATTTATGGTGGGATACACATCCATAACGTCAAGCGCATCACACGCTTCTTGCCCACATCAATTATATTCTTCATACAGTCCAAAAAAGGCTGATACGCAGTATAGAATACTTCAACATGATAAGCGATGACTGTCATATTCCAAATCCATCTACATCCATCTTGAGCTGGTTGCGTAACTGATTCTATTATATACGATGATTCTTGGGAATGTTTGTGAAATAGTGTCATTCACGCTGGTTGAATGACCAGAGACTTAATGAGCTCATGTAGCTAGACACATGAGCTCATATGTCAAGCATCCTAGGAGTCTTTTGCTCCAAAGATATAATAGAAGAACTAAGCCATAATCATTACCACTATGTTTTCATGGCTTATTGCATGAAATTTCCACACTGGAGTAGATGTGTGTTAGAATCATCAATTTGTTTGGAGAGATCATCATTGATTTGCAATATATCATACAATTATATCGTAGATGAAGAGACATGAAATTGTGTATAGTGATACATTACATGATAAAATAGCATACAAATCAGGGGTGAAATGTAAAGGAAAACAAAAAGGTGCATTAATCGTGTCGTTGTTGAGTACAAATCAAATTCCTGAATTGGTATGGATGAAATCAAACAGTAAAGAGAAAAAGTTGAGCTACAAATATTTTTTATTGATAAAATCACAATAATTACATTGTCAAGGACAATGCAATTATTAAGGATATCATTTTGTTGATTTAGGAGCGATGGCGAATGTACATGAATACAATAAAAAATATCATCACTCTTGTAATTTACATACAATGCTTGAAATTTAATTGCTATTTGTAAATTCATGTACCACAGGTATATTTGACTTTCATAAAAAGTTCAAAATTCATTCTCAGAACTGCATGTATGTACATGTCAAATATGGGTAATTTTTTTTACAGTAACATGATTAATGTATAGAATTATTATACAACTCACAAAATTACAATTGATCAAATCAGAAAGAAATAATAAATTCACATATATGTTACTACCATATTTTATTTTTATTTAAGATAATTTAAATGATATTTTAATTATATATATATAATGAATGATATAATGATATACGCATAATTTTTTCAAAAAATTAATTTTAGTTATCAATATATATAGTTATACATATGAGATGAACATCATATAATTGAAACCTTCAAGTAATGTTGTGTTGTATTGAAGAAAAATGCTATCGTCTAGTTGGATAGATTTAATTAATAAATTTCAGAAGAATAGTTTGTTAGCCAGTTTGTTATTTGATTGAAATTGAATCTATATTGATGAATTTTGAAAATATTTTGAGGTAAATTTTTTTTTTTAAGAAAAAAAAATTTGAATCAGTTGGAAGAAGAAATTTATATGAATTTTAAAATTAAATTAAATTTCTAATCATGAATATGTTTAATTTCAGTGGCATCAATTTAAATTGAATGTTAATGCAAATCATAAAGTTATAAAAGTGAATTATATTAATTTTCTAAAATTTTGATATGAGAGATTAATGATGATTTATTTGGAAATGTATACTGAGTAATTGTGTATGCAATTAGACATCTAAATTTTGATGATTGATTCTGAACAAGAATGAAAGTTTTGGAAGTTGATTTGATATATATGTTATGTGGATGGTATAGTGATTGATTTGTGATTTTTGTTGGTTTGAGTTTATTGCATGATATGTTATGTTTGGTATATATGTTTGCAAGTGACTCGAACCGACATTCTGATAAGGACTTACTGTTGCTCAAAAAGATATTCGCACTCGGTCTATTCATACATCTGCCTGCATGGGCTTCGAAAACAGAGAGTGTGACGGTGGTTCCACAACAATCACACCGTATACCGTCCTAGGTCACATAGCCTTCTAACATGCGTTATCCTTTCTATTCAAGTAACGCACTTTTTCATTCTCTTCTACCATCCCATTATCGATGAGCCATGAAAGTGAAGTCCATTTATGTTTGATATCTACTAAAATTTAATTAATGAGAGGATGGTGAAAATTTACATGTTGCACTTTAAAATGATTATTGTAATATCCAGTCACCTGATATTTGCACCATAAACTAGATGTTTTCGAGATGTTTTTGGAATTAAATATAGTTTGTAACACAGGTGGATTTGGTTCAATCTCAGTATATTATTTTATGCAATGCTTATGAGTAGAATGTATTTGTTTTTGTTATTATTGGTAGAATGATAAATGTGATATACTTATTAATGTATATAGTAATGAAATGAAATTGCATTATATACGTCTTATTTATAATGCACAAGGGTTAAAGTATCCAGTAACTATTCTAATCTTAACGTCTATTTTATCAAGGTCAAAATCATCCTGTCTGTTAGGCCTGAAGTTTATTTCCTTCATATTTACACCATTTGAATACGCGTGTAATTCCATTTCATAAGATTCATCAAGGCACACGATGGTATTGGATTGACATCTCCTGATGCACCAAGGGCGAGAGAGTATGCTTTCAAGTTTAACAACAGATATACACATGGAAACCCTGGGGGAAGACATTGCATTGTGCTGCATCTCAGGTAGCGCTGCTTGTATAAGAAGATAGAGAATCCCATGACGAGGCTACTTGATCTCATAACGAAAAGTTAGATCTAGATAGTCACGTGGAACAAAAGAAGCATCTATTCTAAAGCTTTCCAAAGAGCTGGGTCTTCAAAATCCTCGATCGTGAACGCTGCTCCTGTTTGCAAAAGAACACCAGCAGGAGTAGCACCAACAATGCCTACTACAGCTAGTTGGGCATCCACAGCTGCTTGCAGCCCTGATTGCGAATCCTGGTAGGATGAACAAAATTTCAAAATCAGATTCGAAATTTTCCGAAATGATGAGCTTAATCATATTGACAGAACATCTTTGCTCCCTGCACTTACAAATCTCCTAAGCAGTTCAGTATTCGAATGAAGCATATTAAACATAGGAATTGCTTGCTAGTTTTCCTCAGGCAGTAGTTTCCATTCTTCTTATTTACCACTCAGTGAATTGCAGAGACCAAAATTAGGTCACAATATAGCTCGTCATAATCTAAATCACGACACCGCGAAAACTCCGACCAGGCCCGAGTGGAATGTACGTCAAGGTTACCAACATTCTCTCCAATGGTGTGATCGTAATGGAACACTTGCACTTCCGGATAGAGTAATTTTTTTGGTTCTGGCATTATGGGGATTTCCTGCAGAGAAGCGACCATTGGCACGACGAAAGAGACCATTACCTCAACTGCGAAAGCCTTGTCTGCTGGTACTCCAAGAAGTTTGAGAGCCATCAAGTAAGGATCTGGAAATGGTTTGGCTCGCTCACACTCGTATCCTATGACTATGTGTTCGAAAAAATCACCCAATCCAACAGCCTTGATCATTTGCTCGGCATTGATACGGGGAGCATTCGTCACTGCTGCTCTTCGGATGTTGTTCTTTTTCAGCCAGTCGCAAAATTTGTTCAAGCCTCTCTTGGTTATCAACTGCGTTTCAGCCAGCCTGGAACAATTGGACATAAAGCAAATATTCGCGACGGATATCAGAAGTAATTCATCCAACAAAAATAAACAAATGTACCTACAGCACTTCTATCAGTAGCTATTAGCAGGCGATGAAGGCTAGTGATAAAATCTTCAAGTCCTTGAGTATCCTGTAGTTACGAGCTAATAATTTGCTGATCGAATTGTCTCTAGTCTGCTCATACTCTGTAGTCGAGGATCAAGCAGATGTGACTTTCTATTTGCGGCCTGATTTGATCATGTGCTAGTGATATTGCACTTTCTGTATATTCTACTTACTGCCTTCTATATAATTTAATAACCCTTTCATAGTTTATATAGAAAGCCATAAATTCATTTTTCACATTACCTTCACAAAAGGGAAGTCCATTAATTCTCAGCACAGATATTTCTCTCCGATGGCGAAGCAGTATTGTTCCCAAGTCATAAGACAACAGGGCTTAGCACGGGGCTCATAAATAGCGGCCGTCCATTTGTTCGTTGAAGAGAGATTTTTTGATATGTAACAAGAATATACGAACCATCTAAAGAATTAAAATAATTCGGAAAAAAAAAGCAAGAATCCGACGAGCCATTTTGGTTCTGAGACAATTCGAATGTTCTGCTTCCAAGATAAATTGGTGTGGGGTCTCGGGCTGTGCACATTGCAGCAGAAGGCCCTCGTGGATGATGTACTCGGGACTCTATTGTGTCCCCCGCAGAGCAATGCAGGGGATGAAGTGACTGTCCTAGCACAAAGGTCCAAGCTGAGATATCCCCCACAAAAGAACGAGGAAAAGAAATCAGATCAATCATGGTCCGGAGATATAACCTTCTGAATCTTGTTTCTTTGTCATCAGTGAATTTTCTTTGAGCCACTGGATCCCAGTCTGGCCACAGAAACTCGCCAACTTCTGTATTAAACTTTCCGGTAATGTGCTCCTTGAAGAATTCCTCACTTATAGGTACACCACCATTGTACCCCGCCTGTCAAAGCAAAATTTGTAAGAGGAGCTGCCAGTTGGATCCTTCAGGAATGTTTTAAGTGTGGATAGAATAGACTAAACATTTGTGTTCTTTCACGAATTTACTGGAAGAAAATCCTTCATCTTATACTTTCATACATCAAGCGCTAGATTTCGAAGGAACGAACCACTCGTAAAGATAGAAGGGTCATGTACCTCTTGCAGCATGTCCACATACACTTTAAAATGCAGAGCGTCAGATTCGCACAGAGTTCCATCTACGTCAAATAGCACAGCTTGTAAGGAGCCGGATTTCGGTATAGCTCTTCTACCCATTGCTTTTCCTGCAGGCAGAGTAAAGAGCCATCCGTTTCATGCAATCAGAAAACTTCGAGGTTGGCAGCAGAACTTAGTCACATTCTAGTGAATCATGATATGAAAACTTCCAATAATCTGCTCCCAAACTGATGGATAGGCAAAACAACCTTTAAATGATGGTAATCAAAATTTGCTTGCCTTGACTCCAACTGGAACTGTATTGCCGATAGCCGAAACGATTTGTCACTTCCTGCTGGCTGCTCTTACAAGATATTCGGCCTCTGTGATCAAGTGAGAAGACAATCCGCTTTAGGTACTAGAGTTCATGATATCAGTAATCAAGCGCTGGGTAGGAGTATTCGACTGTATCACACGACTGTATTCGACTGTATTATGAGATTTGAAGCTACTGCCTCAACATGAATGTCCAAATGTACGCGACACAAAAAACATATCAGGGACACCTCTAGATATCATATCATGCTATTCGGTCTTTCAAATGTGTTTTTTCCAGTCCTCACTTGGCTGACTGATGAATCTAGGCCAATATATACCTGTACATTTGTTACGTGATAGCGAAACTACATGTCAAACTATGAAACTGTCAGCAGCAGACATTGAATTTGTACTAGATCTAGACATCGGATTCAAGGAGTCCGTCGAGAAGAGTTACTCACAAGCAGTGGTATCATGCAGCAGACGTCGTAAATTATTTTGAACTGCAGACTTCTTTCTAAATGCTTGCAGATCTAGAAGCTTGTGGACTCTTTGATGTCTTATAGACTTTGTCGACAAGCGCTGGATCCGAATTGTCTTGACGGCACTTGTAGATTTGATTCGACGTTAAACTTACTACAGCATCTTGCTCCAGCGTGCTCTTTGGCATGTGAAGCTGCAACTAGCCTGAGGCTCTTATTAAGGTGAGAAGTCAAATCTTGGATGCTGCGCCATCACCGATGGATTCTCCTTTGTATTCGGTATAAATATCCCCAGAATAAATTATGGAAGATGGAACATGCAATAGACCAATCACATTTTTTCTTCACCATTTAATACATCACATGACTTGTTCATATCCATCTCAGATAGATGGTAAGTGTGCCATCAATATATTTGTCAATCCTTAGAGTTAGATCTTAAATTGATTTATATTTGTATACGTATGTCTCTCGTATCAATGTATGAAAAATTGAATACATCGAAATATATTTATATTATAAACATTTCCGTATTTGAACTATTGAATGAGTTGGCGCTTCCTCTTGCTGGGATTATGCTGAAACTGCGACTATGTCCACCCAACACGTCAGGAGTAACTTCCCTTGCTTCACTTACACAGGGTCTTCAGTAATGTAAGAACTCTATGAATGCAACTGTCTTACAAATCGAGAGCTTGTATTTTCTTGGAAAGTAGTTAAATGCAATTACATCTTCAGCTGTACTTACGTTATCACATAGACTATTATTCAATATATCATATTTTTACAAGTGCATAACAAGTAAATCCGCACTCTGTTGACCTCTGGAATGGAAGGTAAAGAACAAGTAGCAAAAAGACTCAAGTTGCAGTCAGAATTATACAATGTTCGCAGAGTGTTGCTCTGAGAAATAGAGAGTGGACAGTAGAACCACTCCAGGTATCAAACCAGGCACCTCAACTGTCCCGAATGATGATTACTCGCAGCATGTGGAGCGCCCATAGCGAAGGTATGAATTGTATATATTGAGTTGAACTACTTTTAAGGTTGGAGTTATATTGAGTTATTGACTCAATATAACTCCATAAGAATAATAGTGGTTACTTTCAAGGACACAGAGGCCACTTGAGCACATTCAGACATATGTGATATGATGTCAGATCGTTATATAATATCCTCACTATAGATAAAAACAAAATCAATATATATGTACTTTCTGAAATTAAAAATTGCTATGCTTAAAAGTTCAACGGTATTGTTACAATGGTCGTAGCTCTTGGATGAAAGTGAAATTGGACTTCAGATCTAGAATTACAATGAAAGATATCGAGCAACCTCGACTTGAGGGGGAGTCTTGGTGCTGCTATCTTAAATATCGAAGTCCCACAAATGACAGTAAGCTACACCCATATACTTAGAACTTGATCTTTTGGAGATGTGATAACATGAGAGTTTTATTCAATGCGCCAATAGTTAATTCCAGAGTTTTAAGCTGGTAACATTGGTTCTGTATCAGCTTGCTTTTCAGAGTCAGGTTGTGAATGTGCAAGGAATACAAATTTGTAATGATACTAGGAGAGAATAATTCAAGGCGCCAAATCATATACTGAGAGTTTTGAACTCTTTAATTTTGTTCAGTATCTACTCAAGTTTTCAGATCCAAATTTGTATTGAAATTGTCATCACCACATGACAGACGAAAAAGGTAGAAGATTCGAAGAACGTACATAGACTACTTACAGTTGTCTATGTACAATTGTCCGGGAACTTAATTTCCCATAATTTAGATTTGTGAACCAAGTTCCTATAATCTCGAAGTGAATAACCGTAATCATTTAAAAATTTTCCTAGAATTGAGATCCGGTCCTTCTATCAAGCTCAAAAAATGTGTTTGTTTGACCCTCTATTCGTCTTGTTGCATGAAGGCATATGACCACCAAGGGATCGCCGTTATATTGAGAAGAAATTGTCAGACAAAATCCGGTTCTTGTGCTCATGACCCTTCGGGCCTAGCAACGTGCTATAACTTTCTACATCCCCTAAAGATCCTTCACGACCCAGTGGAAGGTTAATCAAAGACAATGGCACTGACTGATGTACCCAGTGGACCTTAAGCTGAAGAGGATAAATTAGTACGATCCTCTGAAGGCGTGCCATCTCTGCTGGAGTTGCATCCACAAAGGTGAGACACCACAGACCCCACTGTTGAGCTTTGAATCAAACACGTTGAAGTTGCATTTCTCCAAGGACTGCAAGAGTAAGCCGGCTGGAACCTAGGTCGAAGAAAGCATGCCAATTAGATAAGATCCTTCGATAGACTTTGTCACATATAAACATAATTACAAGAAATCTGGTATCCTAAGCAATTATTATTACTATTATTACATTTAATATTATATTACTAGGCAAAAACGCTGGAAGAAATACAAGTTTTGTCTGCATAAGCTTAACAAACTTATCACCAAAAGAAGAAAAGACCTCCTTCACTTACCGCAGGAAGAAGTACAGTCACTGCTCCTTTTGGCACCGTGCTAGCAAGACCCCGGGCATGAACTAGATGTGCATTGGCAAAAGATGCAACCTGCCAAGTTCATCAAATCTATAAGTAGTCCGATTGATTCAAATGTTTTGGAACTCTTATGTGGTGAAACGTTCAGGAAAGATAGGTTAAGAGATTCGAAGTTCAGTTCAGTACTAGTCACCCCATTAGATAAGGAAAAGTTTTGAAGAATTTGGGTGGACACAGTATGTAAACCCCTATACATTACTTTCAGGATATCTCACCTCATGTACTGCATCCGCAAGAGCTTCTCGATTTTGTCCTCTATATATATCCTCTTGAGACAAACCATGCTGCTCAGATAAACAAGTTTGTTTCAGGAAAATGATAGTATTCAGCTCATGGTTGGTCAAAACGAAGAAGCATCAATCTATCCGACTAGTACAGCGTAAAGGAGCAACTCAATTAAAGAACAGCTCTGCATATGGTTCCTTCCTCAGGCTAATTTTATTCATGCTTCAGAGATGTATATTCATATGATTGAGAAAATCATTAGAAGGCCAGCAACTGTAGAACATAATCGCATTTACCATATACTATCTTAAACTGGAAACTGCATGATCCTTACTCTACTGAGGTTCGCTCACGGAGCTTTACATGTGATTCAAATAGCTTCTTGTCACTGGTTTCGAAGTAGTCAATATAAGGTATTCAAGAGGTCTCTGAGACTAAATCTCCAAATATATGTAATCGCGTTTCTAATACTTGTATGATGTTTTTTCCCACTCTGAAATAGTATCTTACTTCTACGCTCCTAGCAACTTCATATAACTTGTGGAGCTGTGTCAGCTGAAACGATGTGTATCAAAAGAGCATGATCTATCACTAACCTTCGCAGCTATGTCGATTGGAATGTATGTTCGGCGTCGTGAGCCATGGACTGGAGTGCCTCGAAGCAGTAGTCCGATGCCTGCGGCCTTCCCTGCGCAGCCAGGAAATAATTTGATTGAGAGTTAGAGTACATTGAATTAAACAGCAAGATAAAAATCTTGTGTGAGAAACTTAGATAATTTCTTGGACCTTAGCTTAGAATGTGAAAGCAATATCAATTCTTTTCAGTATTTTCTTGTGCGTCTACCGAAGATGGCATTGATACAGAACTTCTTATGCTCACATCTACTGCCTGAACACCAAAAAATAGCAGACATCAGCAAGTTCGGTGTTTGGAAGTTGTTTAAATCGAAATCAAAATTCCCGTGTTCACAAACCATGACCTACCAATGTGCGAAGCAGCATGATCTGCGGCTGTGCTGCGAATCCCGGCTGCCTCTAGAGTAAGATACAGAATCACAGATGCTGTGTTCTCAGCGTATCTGTCCAACAGCAATCAATACCACCCAGCCATGTCACGAAGAGCTCATAGTTACATGCATGTTTAAACACTCTAGGAGAACAAGAAGAAAACCCTAATTCGTGATTTCAAACGCTTTGGTAGTAAGCACAAGCAATGTATGTGGAAGGCATGGAATTGCAAAGCAGACTTGAGAATTTTAGAGATTACCCATGAGTGAAGACGAAAAATTACCGTTCAACCTCCGCCATACTAACAGGTGGAGCAGTTGCTTCCAAATCAGTTACCTGCCCATATGCCAGCACCCAGAATCTATCAAGAGAAAATTACTCAGACCGATAACATTGACACCTGCAACTCACATTAAGAATTGAAACTCATCCTATCCATGAGCTCGAAGTGTGTGTCGTGAGTAGAAAAAGCTGCAAGCACTGCCGAGAAGAGTATATGTTTGCAGAGTGCAAAGGTAAAGGTCATGACATACCCGAGCCTCGATGAGGCGTGAAAACCACTGCTTGCTTAATCTATGTTCAGCTAAGACGGAGCTGAGCGCCTGAGCTACTGGATGCTCGACAGGTGTTTTCTGAGTCCAGAATATGACGATGATTCAGCGAAGCACTTTGTACATTCTGACTATCGAAACTTACAAAATGAGAAGCTGGAAGCCGAATACGCTTAGCTAAATATTGACCTTATAAATTCCATCTATAGTATCCTTCCACCAGAAAAGCCGCATCACTCCAAGCTGGATCTCGCGGGTATTATCACCGACCTGCAGAAAAAAAACCGTGTTATAGGAGTTAGCTTACAAAGGCGGTAGTCCAACACACGACAATGCGTATTGGCATAATGCTCAGTGACGAAATAATATAATAATGTGACGAAACTCACTCTTGCGGTCTCCACGTTGAATGCTCGAATAGCGAAGGCGGCTTTCCGTACTTCCGGAGGTAAATGCAACAGACACAGATAGTTTGCGTAGTCATACCTCCTGTACAGTAAGTTCGAACATTTAGCCTGCGTTGGGTTTATAGATGTGACCGATGCAAGAACTCTGCGAAAGATTGATAGGTTCCCCGTCCTTCCCACATTTTCCATTCGTTCAGGAGTCCACCAAAACCTCCAGCATTTGCTATTTACTTTATTAGCAGGTACATGGCCTTGGCAATCTGAGGTAAGTGATCGGAGAAAAGAACACAGACGCAAAGTAATAACCCCTAGAAAAGCCTCAGTATTCCAACTTGTAATCTAACACTCCATGTTGTTATGTTTTATATGCTCCAAATGGTCCTTATGAGATGTAAGGAAGAACTCAGAAGCTGAAATGCCCAATTCCCTATGCCAGCTTTCAAGTCACCATGTGTGCAGCATATACATCTCAGGATGCCATGTGGAATCTGACCTTACTTGCTGGACACAATACGAAAACGCCTGTCTTGCAGCTGCTGAATTGGTCATGGAACTCGGAGTCAGCTGCACTGATCGTCACAGGCAGCCACAAACTGCTGTAGGAATCAGCACAAGCACGAGAATCAATGACGGGCCTGCTCAAATCAACAGTGGTACAATGGGTTCCAACTTGAATCCCCTTTCTTCTCCGCGCTTCAGAAGCTCGCTACTGCAATCATTACTGTCTTACTTCACTTCAAATCCAGACGCAGGTCTACGATAACTTTAACTCTCCAACTCTACTCTTTCATGAAAACTCGATTTTGTCACAAATTCCGAATCTGAATTTGGAGTGCAGACGACGAGCTCGAATGCTCGGCCACGGAATCTGATCTATTTTCCAGGAGAAGCTAAGAGAAGAGAAGAGACGAGAAGAGAGCAGAAGAGCAACTGAGTGCAGAGAAACGAAATGTGAGCTTCGAACCTCTGGAAGAACAAGAGGAAAATTGGCCGATCTCGGCGCGAATGGACAGTGGATCATAAATCCACGTTAACAAATTCTGAAAAGCCAGGACAGCGAACTACCCGTCATCTACCCGGGACCCAAAAAGCTCTCGTCCAGGCTCGGACTCTGGCACGGAACGGAGCGGGGCGGATGTAGTCAGCGAACATCCAAAGCTCCGACGTGTGCTGTGCACACGCCGTCTCTCCATTCCCGTCCAGCTGCTTCTTCCCCGGATCCTCCTGCACTCGGAGTCTTCGGCGATGACACGTGTTCATGCAAGTCGAAGAGGAGTCATGTCTGATACTTTACCGGCCGGCTCCTCAATTTTCTGCCCTCAGCATTCAGCAGTCAGCAATTTGATGGAGATCAGGTTCAATTTGGTTGATGTATCTTCCCCACCATCTTGGACTGTGATGTTACCCTAAATGCAGCGAATATCTATACAATTTGTTGCCAATCGAAAATATAATATTAGCTGCTCTTTACTTCATTAAGCATGCGATATTCTCTATGGCATGAGATGGAGCGACTTGGCACGATCTCCAGTAAATTGGCCATCTTACGATAACTTCTAGTTATATTTACGTCTGCCAAGTTTTTTTTTCTCTAGTCTTGGACATGTATAGAGCTATGGATGTTGACTTTGATAGCAATGTGTATGATAATCCTAATTGTAGCATAAATGAGGTGACACTGTCTTCTTGGTAAAAATGAGCATTCTATTTAATTCAACATTCATCTATTACATTTGCAGATGCAATGAAAAGCAATCACGTCATGTATCCAGATATGCACCTCGTTTAACAAGTTGTTCTCCCATGAAGCTTCCCAATTGGGAGAATAAGCCGAAATGGGCATGGTTTCGACCGCCGAGGATCGAAATTAGGAAACAGCGTTCGTGGATCCCACCAGTAAAACCCCAGTCGACAGAAGATTCAGGCTATATGGCCTAGTGCACTCCGAAATCAATGTCGGCCGAAGTTATAGTGGTTTCGGCCGAAAAATCGAAAGCAGATGCAAACTCTTCTTACTTTCCAGATCTGGTGGAAAGTTGAACCTAGTTTCGGAGCAACGGAGACTCTGCTCCTTCTCCGTTTAGGGTTTTGTCAACCCTAAACGGAGACTCTGTTTCAGAGTCGAGAAATCGAAGATTCGATTATTGCTCTTCCGCTCCGGTCACGGAGCTTGAAGAGGAATTCGAATTTGGGTTCATCGGCGAGCTCGGGTAGAGTGATCGTGAGATCCCTTTTTCGAGAGTTTTATCAGATGGAGCAGATTCAAAGAATCGGGGATCCCGTTCCCCGTGATTTGGAAATCGTTTGATCCGTCCGAACAAATTGAGGCTTCTTGTGATCTACAAGTGTACCCCCGGGAAAAAAGATCTTTTCCTCCGAGCTCAGATCAAGTCTGGATTTGGCATTTTCGGTCCTGTACTGCGACGAGATCGTGGATCGGAGCAGGAATTTATTATTCATGAGAAATCTGCCTACCGAGATTTTGATTCCGATATTACTGGAGAAGCAAAGGAGCTTCCTGGAGTCGTACCTCCGGTCAGCGTTTCTGTGGGATTAGGCTGTCCAAAATGGGTGGTGGAATTTGAATTGAGGAAGGAAAATTGCGTGCATTGAGAAAATGTCACGCTCCCAAGGGAGGGCCACTTGGTCCGCAATTTCCAAAATTGCCTTCTCGGGAGAACGTCCTTGGTTATTGAGGCCGTTGACACAGAGGCCATCAGGCTCCCGTTTTCAATTACGGAGGAGATTTTCAGTGGTGGCACCTGAAATTGACCAGAATGATACAGGTTCAGTTGTATCCCCTTCTAAAATCCGCAATGTGGCTGTGATTGCCCATGTCGATCACGGGAAGACGACTCTTATGGACCGAATATTGCGTCAGTGTGGAGCAGCTGTTCCCCACGAGCGTGCTTTGGATTCAATTTCACTGGAAAAGGAGCGAGGAATTACGATCGCGTCCAAGGTTTTAATCCCACCCAAATACTTGTACTTTTACTGAATTTTCCACGGAACACCCTCGATCTCAATAATTGACTGAGAACGTAGATAAGGCATTATTGTGCTGCAGTATACAAGTAATTTGGTCACTGGACCCGATCTTAAGCTACCTCTGTTGTCACTGAGCTTTTTCCTTTTTAATTGAGGGCAGCTTCGTTCTTCTCGTCTCGATCGAACTTGGGCATGGGACTGAACGTAATTGGGTATGCAGGGAGCTGAATACACACTTCAATCTGATCACTGGTCGTTGTCTTTTATCAATGACTCGTTTATTTTTGTTAATTTGACCCATTTTTCGTGCTTCGTCCTCCATTCGTAAGTTCAACGCATCAGAGTGGAGAGAGTGACAAGTTTGCTGTTATATTCCCACCCGCAACTAGAACTACAGTTCCACGTTTGAGCATGTGGAGTTAAACAAGTTACGTCATAGTGCAGTATACATCGATGTCGTACGGTGGAGTGGAGCTGAACATGTTGGATACACCAGGCCATGCTGATTTCGGTGGAGAGGTAAACCTGCTGCTTTTGTCGACGTTCATCTGCTAGATTCTCCAATTCGAGTTTAGTTCATCTCAGTGGACTTGCTCTCATGATTATAGACTTGCTTCTGTATAATGGTTATATTTGAGATGCAAGTCTCTGTTTTTTTACGAAATTGCTGAGTACGTGTCAATCTGAGTATGGTGCTATTAAACTTTATGGTTATGAAAGGGTTTATGAGGATAAGATTTTTAATCATGAAGCAATTGAGAACAGGTGGAAAGGGTGGTAGGGATGGTGGAGGGCGCAGTCTTGGTGGTAGATGCTGGAGAAGGTCCCCTCGCTCAGACAAGATTTGTCGTAGCCAAGGCTTTGGCTCGTGGAATTCGCCCTATTCTTCTGTTGAACAAGGTGGATCGCCCATCAGGTAAGCTTGACAGAATTTACGGCGACCGCTTGTTTCTTAATTCCCCGTCCTCGCCGAGTCTTTCAAGTCACTCAATTTTGGTCTAAAGTATTGCTGTGCATCTGTAGATAAGTTGTTGCCTTTTCCGGCACAGGGTCTTTTCTGCTGAAGGCAGTGTACGTTGAAATGTATGAGTTACTTACGCAGATTTTCTACGCAGTCACACAAAAAAGATGCGGAGAGGTGGAGAGCATGATTTTCGACCTCTTTGCAAACATGGGCGCGTCAGGTATGCAGGGAATGTTCTTTGAGCCCTAGCACATACTTATACACATATTATTCGCACGAATATAACGTCTCGGTGTGCCTATTTCTTTGGTTAACAGCTTCATTTGTTCGAGACCAATATTCAGTTACGGTTTGTTTTGTAAAACAGCTAATCACGGACGTTGCACGTTTCACTTTTTATCCGCAATATTGTAGATGAACAGCTTGACTTCCCAGTGCTTTATGCATCCGCGAAGGAAGGATGGGCATCAAAGGAATTTACGAAGGGAGGTACTGTGGAGGAGAACAAGATGGGAATGGGACCCTTACTTGATGCTATTGTGGAGCATGTTCAGCCTCCTTCAGGAGATTTGAAGGCACCCTTTCAAATGCTGGTACGGTTATTGCTAGAAGACTCTTGCTTTGCCATACTTGTTACTTGCTGTGCATGTATGTGTATTGCTGGTTTCTGATTTCGACGCTATTAGTTGAAACTGCTTTGTTCTATTTTCTTACTCGTATGTTCTTTACAGGTGTCAATGATGGAGCGTGACCCTTATCTGGGTCGTCTGGTGACGGGAAGAATTGCTTCAGGTATCGTACGGGTTGGAGATAGAGTGCATGGACTGCGGTGGCATGACAACGTCTGTAAGCCTGTAGAGGAAGGAAAGGTAAGATACTCACTTGTGCTTGTAATATTTGTCACATCGAGAGATATAGAGCTAATAATGAATCTGTATGTATATCAAAGATTGTCATACCTCTTTGTCTATAGAAGTTGATCAGTGTACACACTTACGTACGTTAGGGGTTTAAATGCTCTGGATCTAATATGAATCTCAACAATATCTCTGATTCGTTTCGGAGGACTGAGAACTGCTAAGTCGCTCTAGCATACAAGTAGATAGCTTTGTTGACCACCAGGGCCTGAAATATTCTCTGAAGCACTTTTCGAGATAAGGTTTTTAAAGTAAAGCAGTTCCACATTATCAATTCTTAGGCGTTAGTCTCAAGCGTTCATATTATTGTCTCTGAACAGGTGGTTAAGTTGATGAAAAAGAAAGGGACTACGACTGTTCTAGTGGATTGTGCTGGAGCAGGAGATATCGTGTCCATCGCCGGTCTTAGCCAGCCATCTATCGGGCACACCATTTCAACCATTGAGGTGAGGGTTGAAGGTTTCCTGAAGTTGTGAAGAGAATGGTGTCTTGGATACTGGTCGTATCTGTCTCTTTAGTTCGAGGTCGTTCTAATCAGATTTGAGTTGTCAAATCAGGTCAGCGAGGGCCTTCCTGCAGCTCCTATGGATCCCCCTACTATCTCAATGACTTTCGGCGTGAATGATTCTCCACTGGCAGGTCGAGATGGTCATCTGGTACGTAGTCTATGTCTACTTTTGGGAGTGAGAACTTCTATGGCATGCAGTCTAGGATATGATTTGCTCATGAGATGTGTGCTGGGACCTTTCAGCAACTCTGTCTTTTGTCCGAATAGTGGTGAAGTTGAAAATATTGGACAACGTTAGTATACTAGGTAGTGGAAACCAATGTTATTAAGCAACTTTGTTGCTCGCGACAACCAAATGCTCTTTGGTTGTCGCGAGCAACGTGTGAACTCGAGCTCATTTTCGGAGAACTGAATTTCTGTCACAGCTGACAGGGCCGAAAATTGGAGAGAGGCTTATGCAAGAAGCAGAGAGCAATTTGTCCATCGCTGTGGTACCAACAGCCAGCCAGGATGCCTATGAAGTACAGGGGAGGGGTGAGCTTCAGCTCGGTAAGTGTTCAAGCTATTTTTCCTCCTTATTATGCGAACATAATGAGGACGCTTTTCAACTTCTATATATCCTTCTTACAGATCAGTGTCTAAGAAGCACTTCAGGGACGCATTGTGCACGTTAAACACGGACTTTTGGTAAAATTACCTCTTTTTGTGTAGATGTATCCCAGAAGCTGGGTTGTCATAAGAAATTCACACGCGTTCCCAAGGCTCTAGATTGCTACTGTTTAGAAATCATAATTTGGATTTCTCATATTAAGAAGGTTATCATCATGTGTGAACATCCTGCTGCTTAATCAATAGCGAGTATGTTTAATGTGCAGGTATTCTTATTGAAAATATGCGTCGTGAGGGTTTTGAGCTGTCAGTATCTCCTCCAGCTGTAATGTAAGGCTTGAAATAAACATTGCCCGTATCTTAAGGTTGTTTTTTCGAGTTTTTGAATGTTGTCATGTTTCTCCACACGTATTTCTGGACTGAAATATATTTATCATCCATCAGACGTCAGATATCCACGAGAAAATTCCATCAGATATCTAAGTACTGTTTTTATGTCACTTGTCGGCAAAGGAGTATATCTCTTTGTTGAGCTATAACGCTTCGGTGTCACATCTCCAGGTACAAAACCGAAAATGGGAGAAAACTGGAGCCGATTGAGGAGGTCGTTATTGAGGTAAGGATGCGGTTAAAGTTTAATTTTTTTAAACAAGGATGTATGCTGGCCTAACTAATTTACAGGTCAAAAGGTGGACTCGCACAGACTGAATGTAGACGCTGGTAAACTCACGGACCTGATCATTATCATCTTTTATCAGGTGCAAGACGAGCATGCTGGGGTTGTTATCGAGGCAATGTCGCATCGTCGTGGAACTTTGTTAGATATGGGGCCATGCGCCGAAGCTGTGGGGCGGACTCGCCTCATTTTTAGCTGTCCATCAAGGTACAAGCTAGAACGAAGTGTTTGATTTCTGTCGTAAGATCACAAGATTTTCATAATTTTGTCACTCATCGATGTCAATCTCTCACGTTTGTACCTCTTTTTGAGACTGAAAGTTGCCACTCTTTTTTGGCAGGGGACTAGTCGGATATAGAAGTGTGTTCAGCACGGATACGCACGGCACGGGCTTCATGCACCGAGCGTTCTTACGTAAGCAACCTTTGTTTTGAGTTGTTTGTAGAGCTTTTAGTCTTTCTACATTAGGATCATGACACGAGATCCGTTTCAATTTTCAAATCTTCTTGGGTTACACGTTCAAATCCGTAGAGTTGGAAAGTGATCAATATGTGAAGCAGAAACGCCTAACTTCTTTTCTCGTTGATGCAATTCCAGAATACGGAAAATATCGTGGTGCGCTTGGAAATGTTCGTAAAGGGGCCCTGGTATCTATGGCGACGGGGACGATCACCGCTTATTCTTTGATGAATCTCGAAGCTCGTGGTATCCTATTCGTTCAACCTGGAATGGAGGTTTGCCCTTAAATCACCTTACTATTCCTGGATGTTCAACGTTCTTGACGTGCGAGCTAATTTGTTGATTTTTTCCTGGGGTCCTTCACGTGTGTGCAGCGGTACCTTTATAAAATAGGCAATGTGTGCAATATAGTGTGCGCTGATAATAATATCATTGTTTGCAGACATACGATGGGATGGTTATCGGCGAGCATTCGCGTGACACTGACCTGGAGGTTTGTAGTTTGTCGTCATTATAATGCACTTATATTGTTGATTTTCGTCATATACTAAATGTTTGTTATGATGCAGCGAGCGATACCCAAAAGTTGTATATTGATTTGAGTTTTGGTGTTCGTGATTACCTCCAGCTCAATCCTGTAAAGTCGAAGGAACTTACCAATGTTCGAGCAGCAAGTAAGGATGAAAATGTTCGATTGACACCACCGCGACAGGTATAGCCTTTGTTAAATTCTTCCGAGTCATCTGATATTCACTAATTCCACCTAGGTACGGGTACAACATACCACCTGCCAGTGGTATGTTGTACCCGTACCTTATAATTGCGCAGAGCATCTCCAGCGGGGTCGTTATTACGCTCCCGTCGTTATTAATTGCTCACTGGGTTCAAGCTCTTGATATTTTTCCTGCTTTTGCAGATATCCTTGGAAGAAGCTATCGGCTATGTTGTTGCAGACGAACTCATCGAGGTAGGTTTTAATTCTTAAGGACTTATGGGTTTTAGATAACGACCCACTGCAAGCAATCGCAGGGAAAGGATGCTCTACTTCAGCTTTGGCACTTCTTTAGCAGCTGAAGGACCAACCTTTTTAGCATGTGTTATTGTGAGTGTTCGTCAGAAAGTGGGAAAGAAAGAGCCTGATCAAAGGTGGTGGTCTCCGACTGTGTTTCAAAAGCATGTGTGGAGGTGACATTGCCGGGTGCTGGAAAGTCATCCATCATATCTGTTGTCTAATATTTGTTGTAAATTTTCGTCTGTAATGTTGTACAGGTTACCCCCAAAGCTATTCGGTTAAGGAAGAAAGCTCTGGATTCATCGAAAAGGAAAACTATCCGTCGTGTTTTAAAGGACAAATAGTAGGATGTTTCTGGAAATTGTAGCAGTAGAGGACTAGCACTATTTAGAAACATATTTTCAGATGAGCGTAACGACTTATAGGGTAGTTGGTAGTTTTATATAAGTGGTCAAATGGGCATTTTGGTACTTTAGTCATGGTACTTTGGTTTCTTCAGATCTGTCTGAATGTTTTCAGTTTTCGGATCATGTAGCAGCCAGATGTTTGCCATTCAAGAAGAGGAGGTAACAAGGATTTTACCTAACTTCCTCCCTTAAGATCTTGCTCAAGTAAACCAGCAAATTACTAAATAGGATGATAGTGTACAGAAGCTGACCCAAAGCTGTTCACTTCTTGTATTAAATTATCCTAATTTACAGAGGTTCTTTGGAAGAAAGTTCTGCCGGCTATATTTTGGTTCACATGGAGGCATGCTTAAAGTATGGAGTCGCCGAATTACCTAAAGTAACTTCATTTAGGCGCATCAGGAAAGGTTAGTTTAGGCCGGGGCCAAATGAATGTCTATCCTCTCAAATTCAATGAAGAAATTCTATAAAGGGTGTAGGTTCACACTCATAAAATGAAATAATCTGCTTTCCGTATTCAAAACATCACGGTCACTAATGAGATTCTAACTTCGGCAAAGTTAAAACGTCTAGTAACTTCAAGTGTTCGATAGTATATTTTCTGCAAGACTTGTGACAGATCATGAAGTGAGAGAGGTTTGTATCTACGGTCTCGAAATGACCACTTCGCATCCATGTCAATTTTAGTGCAGCAGTTGCCGAGCTGGGTGACATAGTGAGTCTGTCACAAGTCGTCGACCGGTTGATGATTGGGAATTGGGTGACATAGTGAGTCTGTCACAAGTCGTCGATCGGTTGATGATTGGGAATTAAACGTTCTTCCCCTGCTAATTGTATTTTAATTCCTTTTATATTTCCTATTTTTCCTAATCCAATGACATTTTTCCTTGTTCGCCTAAAAGCAACAGACTTGCTCTCTCCAAGCGCTTGACGGAATCCATGAGGCTTGTGCAGAGATGCATTTGACGTACCTGGCCTTTCCTCTCATCAGTTCCCACTTGACGAAGACACGTCCCATCGTCCTTTTCATCACATATGTAGGATCTTGCCCACAACCTTGTAATCCGACACTTTATCAAAATCTGCGGGTTTTTTCGTAGGGGTTTGCTCAAGGCGGAAGAAAATGTTTGTACTTTTGCCGATCAGTATCTGAAAATGCTGCGATTTCCTCTCGATGATAATCTTCTGCTGGCCGATCTCTTGTGCTGTGAGAAAAAAAGGCACCAGGGAAACATTGCGCATATAGCAAAGTCTGGGATCTCCGAGCGCAGTCATCAGTCCCCATCTAAACTAGAGCCGAATAACGAAGACGAGGGTGGGCACGCATGTCTCAGGCTATGTCCCTCCTTATTAAGCGATCATAATAAGGATGGAAGCCTTTTCAACTTCTATATATCCTTCTTACAGACCAGTGTCTAAGAAGCAATTTAGGGAAGCATTGTGGACGATATACACGGACTTTTGTTAAAACTATCGTCTTCACATCTTACTTTGTAGATGTATCCCAGAAGCTGGGTTGTCAAAAGAAATTCACACGCGTTCGGAAGGCTGTAAATTGCTATTGTTTATAAATCATAATTTGGATTTCTTTTATTCAGAAGTTCATCATCTTGTGCGAACATCCTGCTGCTTAGCCTACAGCGAGCATGTTCAATGTGCAGGTATTCTTATTGATTATATGCGTCGTAAGTATTTTGAGCTGTCAGTATCTCCTCTAGCTTTAATGTAAGGCATGAGATAAACATTGCCATGATCTTAATGTTGTTTTCTTGTGTTTGACGCTGCTGTCATATTTCTCCACACATATTTTTTTTCTGGACTGAAATATACTTTAACATCCATCATATATCAGATATCTAAATTCCTTTCTTTCAGATATCTAAATTGTAATAGATCAAGCCCGGAACCAAAGTGTCAAAAGTCTGAAAAACACAATACAAGCAAAAACCACAAACAAATGAAAAGATCCCAAAGATCAATGTCTAGCTAGTGCCAAGGACACTGTAACTAATAATGTTACTAATATAACAACCTTAATCAAAAGTAAATAAGTGAAATAAAGAATAGAAACTCTCCACATCTATATTATGAGCAAGCCTAATGTCTTCGTATCTAGAACAAGTGAAAAATACATGCTCTTCATCCTCGATGTACCATCTTCACATAACCTACAAATACATTTGCTACTATCAATATTAAACCAATGTCCTTCCTCAATTCCAAGCATATGAGATCCAGTTGTATGCCTAGCAATAATATGACGCAAGGACGTAGAGATTCCTGCAAGTAGGTATTCTGGTTCACAAAAACAAGCATAGGAGTCACATGAAGTTGATAAAACTACATGTCGGTGCCGAATTTGTTCCAAATAATGTTTAGAAAGTCATCCTTTATACGTTCATGGAGTGCCATAGGTTGGAGGTTCCAATTGCGTTCTGCCACATTCCATCTCAAAGATGAAGTTATCACATTCGCTAAACATACTTTGATACATGTGGCACGCAAAGCTTGAAGAGGAAGGCGAGAAACATCAAGAGATCTCACCCTTCTAATGTAGGTGATGATCAATTATAGAGCTTAATCCTTTCCAGTTAAACAAATTGTTTTAGCAAGAAGAATATCATATGAAGTTTGGTTTTTAACATCCAATTCTTTTTTTAAAAAAAATATCTTTTGCACCCTCTCCACACTCTACTTTGTCAAGGATTCTTGTTTAGTCTTCAAAAAAACTTGTTTTTTAGACTTCATCAAGTCTTTGTAAAGCCTTGTCAAGATAAGTTGACTTTGAAGATCCAAAGACTCGTTTGTTTGCAATCAAAATCAAACCATCATTGCAATAAGACCCGTAGCTCTTTAATCCTTGTACTGCAAAAATAACTTAGAAATAGTGTTTTTTGAACAACTCTGTTAGTTGCAACCTTGCTGTATGTGAATTAATGCTCCATGAAGTGTGGATCAAGAGGTCTTGAAAATGTAGCATGTAAAGATCTTTCTTACTAGGATCCAAATGAAACTTGGGGGAAGCTAAAATAGAAGTGCATGTAGAGAAAGATTGTTTTTGACAACAAGATTATAAATAAAAAAATGCATGATTTGATTTTGGCCGAGGTTATAGAATATCAAATTTTGAGATTAGACAGCTACCAATAGCCGAGGATATAAGATATTCAATAATGCTAAGACCTGTAGAAGACAAACACGTATTGGAAAGTAAATTGAAAGAGAAATTGTTCACAACACACTTCACCTCTTCATACTCTCTATCACGTAGATTGTAAATCTTCACATTCTTTCTAAGAGTAAAGTGATTTGACTTTTTAATCTCATACTCTTGAAAGAAAGAGATATGAGCAGACTTGGTAGCTTTAGCATAAGATTTCATTTTCACCTTTAGACTTTTAACCACTTTATGCAATCCAGGAGTAGCAAAAGTTGAGGCTTGATAATCAATCTTCCCTTGAATGTCCTCAATCGATCCAAAAATTTCAAGCATGATCTTTTCAAAAATTTTGTGTGATACTTTAATCTTCCAAATTTTATTATATGCAGTAGTCAAAGCAACATTTTGTACCTTGAATTCTTGGCAGACCACTTGTAATTCTTCAAAAAAAGTTTGTAGAATTTTGAAATTGTTTTCTTAAGAATACATCATGTACCCAACTTTGCAAAGTTTTACACTCTATTGTGATTGAAAATTTGCAAGCTAGTGCGTCTTGTCCAAGTCCAAGCTCTCACAAAGTTTCAAATTCAGTGCATACTAGAGCTTAAAGAAACAGTCCACATAAAAATTAATTATCATTACTTGAACACTTGAAACTTAAACCTCAAAGCTAAAAAATCAATGCACTTTGTTTCCGGAAATATGTTGAAACTGAAAATTTGCAACCTAGTGCGTCCTGCCTAACTCCATGATCTCACAAAATTTCCAAACCTGTTTGTGAGCACAAAAATGCGCTCACATGTCTTTTTAACCTTATGAGAGTTAAAATTTTGAATTTAAGCTCTTGCAAAATTATGCTTGGAGTTTTTTGAAATTTTTGGCAAGATTAGGAGTTGGTGTAATGGCTAGGAGGTATGTTAGCCTAGTTTTTTTTTTCTTTCTCGAAATGAGAAGTTTAAGAAATCTGATAAAGTAAATCCCTTGTAACTTTTTCAATTCGTAACGCCTTGACTTAGTTAGGGTCTTGATAGATAGAACTCAACACGTTCGTTCCAACGAGCCCAAGAAGTCTTGAAACAAATAAGGATCATTGAGTTATGAGTGTTGAAAGTGGCTGATATGGTTAGGCGAAGGGTCTTCGGCGGTACGCGGAAGAAGATTTCTGACGGCGGAAGTCGGCGTGGTCATGAATGTAGAATGTACAAGTGTGGCGGCGGCGGCGGCGTGAAGTCAAGTGTGGGAGGCAGGCCGTTACCCATCATTGTGGGAACGGCATTCAAGCGGCCTGTGGGTTCCTCGGCCCTCGGACTTTGGAGAAGTAATTTCAGCCTTGGAATAGAGATCTTGAGGGGTGCCATTGTGTGTGGACGCAGGTGGGATCGGTCGCAAGGATAGAGTGTGGATGTGAGTGATATTCTCAGGAAAGTGGTGAGAATTAGGAGGAGAGTGTTGAAAATTCTGTAATAACCCACCAAAGGCTAAAACTGCAGTATAGCAGCAAAAAGGTCGAACCCACAGGGACAGAGGCAACACACAGAGTACTAAATGTCACGTTTTAACAGACTATTGAAGAGTTTGAATTCTCAGGCGACTATCACTCCCAGAAATACTGCAAGTGCTCAACTCAGAGGTCACTCGGAGGACGCACAGTGCAACATAGTTCACCCCAACACACACCTGAAACTGGAAAAGCACAACTCAGAGGCCGATTAGGACCTCCACTCAAGGTTCAGGGCGAAAGTTTCTCATGAGTACACTCAGAGGATCTGCAGGTAGTGTTTCCCAACTCCGAACTGTTAACTCTGACTGCTAGTGTAGAGCATCCGGGTTGGACTTCCTACTTCGGATGTGATATCTTCGTCAAAGCGAAGTCACTCACACGCGGTGAACAACACACTCAACTCACAAAACGTGCAGAGAATATAAGAATCCAAACTGAGAAACTCGATTGAGAAAAGTACTCACATCCTCCTCCGAGGCTGGTGAGTTCCTCGCAACTGCAGCTCACCCCGTGTCCGCAGGCAAGATCAACTTGCGAGCCTTCTGTTGCGGTCGGGCCGGCTCGTTGTTTGCCCAACGCTTGACTGGGACAGCGAGCAATTCTCTCTGACTAAGTTCTGCCTCTCCATCCCATTTCCGCTTCCGGGGTGCCCGCGCTTCTCTCAGTTCTTCCTCCGCTCTTAGTCGAGCTGGTGGTGTGCTAGCGGGCACTTCATCGGGGTCTGTATCGACCTCGACATCCATCACAAACCTTCCCGGATTCGCCCGCGACAGCAGGGGAAATTGTATTCTCTCCTCTGCTGTCAAGCACCCCATCGACCAATAAAAATTGATCAAGAAAGGGGATAGGTGATTAATCAATCCTCCCTTCTCCTCTCCCACATGCTGCCGTGTGGCCTTTCACAAAATGCGAGCCCAATGAATTGGAGTACCCGCCAACGCCAGCTCCACAAATCTCACCTGCCAATATGTCGTGTAGGTGGTTCTGTGCAGCTGCAAAATCTAGTGGAGTGCTACCGCGACATTCCTATGCTTGCGATCTACATAGTTACGGCACCTGTACCCGTTCTTGCTCGACTTGCAATTCTTGAAAAGTGCGCCAAAGGAAATCTCTTCTTACTTCGAGAGATGCACACTCTCGCACTCAAACAGGAGGTCGCCTTCGTCTCCCGCACATCATCCCAAGACCTGCTCCCAATCACTCACTCGCCATCTCTCCGGGTGCGGTCAATAACCTCGAGGGGGCTGGTCCTTCTCGCGCAGCCACTCCCGGACCATCGCAGGGCACACCCAATTCCATTCCCACAAAAGAAAATCCAGCTTCATCCCTATTAGCTCATCCTAGAACGCTCGCAATCCGACTTGCGGCACTCGTAGTGGACCATCCGCAGCCGAATAGACTTGGCCATCAAATTCTTGAAAGTCTCTGCGAGCTCCTGCTGCTGCTACGCGTCGCGTGTTCGAGCAAGTGCAAAATTGGAAATGCATGAATGAGTCTTTCCCTCCGTGATCAAGAACTCTCATAGTTTGACATTTGAACTGGCAGCGTCCCGCTTGAATGCTATGTCGGCGATTAGGCGTAACGGTCTGTTTCGCACGCGCGAATTCACGCTCCGCCGTTGCGCGGACTCCCACACTTGTACATTAGACTTAATCCCGCCGATTTCTGCCGACGTAGCTCTTCGTACGCGTACCGCCAAAGGCGTTTACCGCCAAAGGCGCTCGCGGCGAAGGTACTTGACTGAAGGCGCTTAAGCCGAAGGAGTGTACAGCCGAAGGCAAAGTCTAGCGACGAGGTCATTTCCATCGACGAAGGAGTTCCGTAATACATGGTTTGTACGTCTTCCACGGTAGAGCCTCCTCCGAGGAGCTTGAGCCAAAGGAACTTCCTTCTACTTCTGCCGAAGGCTCCTCAGCCGAAGGCGCTTGAAGCAAGCCCTCTGCTTGAACCGCCTGTTCCGTCCAAGGCGCCCGACTGTGGCCTAAGCCCAAAACTCCTAGACTGCCTTCGATTTCCCTAGACCCGAGATCCCCTTTTTTATTTATTTTTGCGTACCATTTATTATTTACAGCCGCTAACGCGGTACTTACAATTCAAAAATGTTTTAATTCCAAAAAAAAAAAAACTGCGTTACCACACAACTCTATTTCACGCTCCATCTCCAAAGATCTGGCAGCCTCGCAGATAGCTGATCAATTCTCTTGTGAGCTAATTCGGTAGCTAACCGCTCTCGTGCCGCCAGATGCGCTGTCTGCTCCTCCGCGCGCTAAAATTTTCTTTGAAACGTTGCCCAATACTCCTCTAATCCGTCCCAAAGTTCTTCCTTCGCCTTCTTAAATGTGCAAACTTCAAACTGAAGGCCCTTGCACTCAAGTTACTTCTGCGTACAAAGGTTACTCTCAGCGACTAACTATTGCCGAGGTTCTATGCACTTCAACCCCTTCACACAAAGTTGCTCTTCCCGCTTCTGCAAGGTAGCTGTCATGGTTGCACACTCAGCAGTCAAGCTTGCAACTTGTTGTGTCACTCCAGCAATTGTTGCCACCTACGCCTTCGTCCATCTTCGCACCAACTCTACATAAAATCCCGCCGAAGAAGTTGGCACCGAGTACTTCACCATCTTCCTATCTAAGTACTTTACTCTCAATGCTTTCAATCAAAGTCTTGGAACTTGCACCATCGTTGCCCTCTCAATTGCCCACTCGCGATCCTCACTGCACTCTTAATTCAAAAATGAACATTCCAGAATTGTCTGCGCGGAACTCTTGTTTCTGCTATTGTCTCTTGACGGCCGAACCGCATCGTGAACTCGTGCAAATTGGTTGTATGAAGGCCAAAGTTCCTTCATGTCGGCGCTGCCTTCTTACTAAGCTGAAGGCACTTTTGCTTCAAGCGGGAGATGTTAAAGCCGAAGTCCAAAGTCCCTTCTTTGCCTTCTACTTATCCATACTAGCCACTTCCTAGACTCATAACTCGGTGACTCCTTATCCGTTAGGATTTCTTCGGCTCGTTAGAATGAGCATGTCGAGCTCCATCTATCAAGATCCTTCCTAAGTCAAGTTGTCACTAATAGACAAAGTTGTGAGGTGTCTACTCTACCAAATCATAACATATCTAATTTACCTTTATTGACTTCAAGTAAAAACACCAACTTTAGAGGGGTATCTAGCATGGATTCCAACTATTCCTAGCTAGTCATCTGCTACATAATCCTTTATTTAATCTACTTATAATTATTCTCATCCTAAAAGTGTAAATTTCTATTCATATACTCTTCAGATTTTATTTCTTCAAAAAAATAAAAAACTACGTTACCACAAAAGATCTCTTATATTCCACATTAACACGTCAAGCTCTTGGATTGCCTAGGTTGGGATAAGATGGGATGGTTATCATGGAGCATTCGTGCAACACTAACCTGGAGGTTTGTAGTTTGTCATTATAATGTGCTTATATTGTTGATTTTCGTCATATACTAAATGCTTGTTATGATGCAGCCAGCCATACCCTTAACAAGTATTTGATTTGAGTTTTGGTGTTTGTGATTACCTCCAGCTCAATCTTGTAAAGTCGAAGGAACTTATCAATGTTCGAGCAGCAAGTAAGGATGAAAATGTTCGATTGATACCACCGCGACAGGTATAGCCTATGTTAAATTCTTCTGAGTCATCTGTTATCCACTATTTCCACCTAGAAGGCCGAAGTGGTATGTTTTACCCGTACCTTATAATTGCGAATTATTCACTGGTTTGAAGCTCTTGATATTTTTCCTGCTTTTGCAGATATCCTTGGAAGAAGCTATCGGCTATGTTGTTGCAGACAAACTGATGGAGGTAAGTTTCAACTTTAAGTACTTCTGGGTTTTAGATCACGACCCACTGCAAGCAATCGCAGAAAAAGGATGCTCTACTTCAGCTTTGGCTGTTCTTTAGCTGCTGAAGGACCAACCTTTTTGGCATGTGTTATTGTGCGTGTCCGTCAGAAAGTGGGAAAGAAAAAGCCTGATCAAATGTGGTGGTCTCTGACTGTGTTTCAATAGCTTGTGTGGAGGTGACATTGCCGGGTGCTGGAAACTCATCCATCATATCTGTTGTCTAACATTTGTTGTAAATTGTGATCTGTAACGTTGTGCAGGTTACCCCCAAAGCTATTCGGTTAAGGAAGAAAGCTGTTGATTCATCGAAAAGTAAAACCATTCGTCGTGTCTTAAAGGACAAATAGTAGGATGTTTCTGGAAAATGTAGCAGCTACAGGAGTAGCACTATTTTGAAACATATTTTCAGACGAGCATAACGATTAATAGGGTAGTTGGTAGTTTTACATAAGTGGTCAAATGGGCATTTTGGTAATCAGTCATGGTACTTTGATTTCTTCATATCTGTTCGAATGTTTTCAGTTTTAGGATCATGTAGCAGCCAGATTTTGTCATGGAAAAGGAGGTAATGAAGATGTTACCTAACATACTCCAGTAAGATCTTGTTCAAGTAAACCAGCAGATCACGAAGTAGGATGATAGTGTGTAGAAACTCACCAGAAGTTGGTCAATATTAAATTATACTAATTTACAGATGGTTATTTGGGAGAATATTGAGCTGGCTAAATTTTGGCATGCTTATAGTAGGGAGTCGCCTGAATTACCAGATTTCACTTGATTTAGGCGATTTAGGCGCATCAGGGAAGGTTAGAATAGGCGGGGCCAAGTGAATGTCTATCCACTCAAACTCAATGAAAAAATTCTATAAGGTTGTAGGTTCTTGCATGAAGGGTTAAGCACAAAAATATGTGCTTCGCCTCTATTTGAAAAATACGAAGTATACTTGGGAGAGGCAGGATTCGAACCTACGTGGGTCTTGGGGTCCAAGACCACTGCACATCGAAGGAGTTTTTCTCAACTGTTTGCTAAGCGAACAGCGAGTGAACGATCTATATATCCTTTGTGAATCTGGTGCGTCGGGTTCAGAATGAAGTGATTGGAATTCCAATAGAAGAGGCATTCGTAATTCCAAATTGAAATCATCTGCTTTCTATATTCAAAACATCACAGTCACTACTGAGGGTTCCAACTTCGGCAAAGTTAAAAAGTCTAGTAACCTTTCAGGGTGCAATAGTATAATTTCCGCAAGGATTGACTTTTTCGGACATTGCTCCTGGATTTTGCAGAGAGTGATACAGTCATCAATTACCGTGCAAATTTTCTAATATTGAAATAACTGAAGATACTCACATTATGACATCACTCTATCTTTTACATGGAGAAATCACAGAAATGAGATTCGAAGGACAGCTTAGAAGAAGGTACCCGACCCAGCTCGGAGAAAGGATGTCATATTTGACTCTGGTAGCAAAGACCACGAGGTCCATCGCATAGAACTAACCAAACTGTCTGGATTCAAGTTATGGTGAAGAGTCTTGGCTACCTCGTGCTCACACCTCCAGTAACAGGTTCAGGTTGTCTCAAGAGGTTCTTTTCAAAATAGAGATATTATCTGCGGCCATGATCTAGGCTGGGCTCCATTGATCTGTCTTAGACTGGGCTGTTGCATGGTCAAGGATGATCTGGAGCGGCATTACATTTCAGTTTTGGCATGCTCATCGTCCCAAATACCATTAAGAAAAGCTTCTGCTTGGGAGGTGCCGACGTTTTGTGGATATTCCCCATCGTGCCCTGTTTCCCTCAAGGGCGTGATGAGAAATATCTGAGGAAGTAAGTGAAATCAGTGTGGAACGAAGTTTTACTATCATACATGGCATATGTGAAGCCCTGGAAGACAGGCTTAGTTTATTTTCTTCTATGCAAGCCAAGGATGAGTAAGGACTTTATCTATAGTTGGCAATGCGCCACGACGGAAATACTCTGGGCCAATCAGTTCGAGCAAATCCTTTGCCTTCCTGTCAAAAATGTGCATTCTTGGCATGTAGTCGGGAGTCACTCCTTCACCTTCAGCTTCACCTATAGCGCCAGGCTGTTCAAACTCTCCTGGGTATACGTCGGTTCCAGCCAGAATGCAGTGCAGTATATGGCCCAAGGCTCTTATATCTTCTTGGGGTACTGATAAGTCTTCATGGAGGCAGCTTAAGTCATCGATATTGAACCACTCACGATGCTTAAAATTAGCGTGAACTTTTACAGCTAAAGCTGGTTTGTAGACAGCTAAACCAAAGTCTATGATCTTAGATTCCGTCATGGTATCATCGGCGAATAGAATATTCTCTGAGTGCAAATCCATATGTAGCACGCCATGCTGATGGATGAAATGAGTTGCTTCGACTATTTGTTTGAAGATTCTTCTCCCGCTTCTGTTTTGGGCGATAGGATAGAAATGGCTGAGACATTTGCTTGCACATAGTTCTAGCACAATGTACACTGTATCAACGCTCATCAGCAAGTCCTTGAGTTCAATTATATTCCTATGTCGAGGAAGTATTACGTTCAGAATAACCATTTCTTTGTAGATCCTCTTTACATCTCCGTATGGATCATTCCACGAAGTGACTACAGCTCCAGGAGCAACGCGTTCGAACCGTTGAACTTTCATGGCGTATCTTCGTCCATTGCTTACGTGCTCAACCTCGTGGGTCTTACCATAAGCACCTTCGCCGAGCACATCAAGACATCTGTAGTAATTGTTAATTTCTCCGTTATTTTTCAGGAATTTCACTCTGAGAAAGGCGTGATTGCCTTCACCTGCCCGACCTGCCATTCTGAAAGCAAAAGACGATATTTACGTCTCTATTTCATGAACGTCCTGACGGTCAAGGAGAAATGGGTCTGCTCAGAACATGTTTCTGCTCCAGAACGTTTCTGAATCTTTTAGGGGATCTATGATAGGATTTCCCCACTACAAATGCCAAGACTGTAGATTGGCACTCGGCTCTCTGCACATTAGCTCGCAATGTGTCGATTGATAGCTGCACCTACCTATAACCCAGGGACTTCGGCACATGTCAGATAAGTTTTGCCAATCAGTTAATGTACCAGGCATGCCATTTATGCAACTGAGATTGAAGATCTAACCATTTACGATGATCGATCGCAGGCGATGTAGTTAAAACCTTCCGGCCTGAAGAATTAGCTAGCCCCTTAATTATTTGTGAGTAGCTCAAACCAGTTAGTGGCTTCAGATTTCATGTAGAACGTGAGTGTACAGAATTCTCACAATGGAAACCATGGAATGCGTTATTATCGATGATCTTTACTTCACGTGGTATATATTATATCAAGTGCAATTAAGTTCTAGAAAACCTGGTAAAATTCCGACGAGTTTGTAGTTGAAGACAATTCATTGATGCAATTGATGACCTTCTGTTCCTCATGGTTTCTTACATTATCAGGCCAAAGTGCGACATTCAATCCCTTGCCAATCGGATCCAATTTTTTACAGTGTATTGATTTCTCTACGGGTGCACAATTGGAGGTAATTTTCATGATTCTCAGACACGATGTCGTCTCCATCGAACCCTGTGAAGAACATCAATCGCTGTAAGAGTACTGTCTGTTCATGATTTTTTCGAGGGGCATGAAGATGAACATGCTGACTGAGGTTGGGAATTCGAGCCACTTATTGACATGCGGAGAAGAAGATATTTCTTCCACCCATCGGAGTTTCTGGGTAAGGAGATGACTCTTGTCGGAGGATGATCCATCGAGATCTCCGCAGACAGAATATGTCCAAGGGAGACCCTTTACCTTAAGCGTAGAAGCTGGTTATTTAGTATATATCTAAATATGGGACATAATCATCATCTATCATATCTGAAGCGTTGCCAACCTTTCGCTTGACGCATTCTGTTCAGCCTATTCCTTCTCATTGGACGCCGTATCAGATGCACACAAGCACCTCGATGGTGCAAGATTTGTGTTGAAATCTTCGGCGCAAATCTATATCGTGCGATCAAACCTTCGGGATTTCTGCTAATCTATACTATCAATGGAAGTGGGATATCATAGAAGGAGAAATTATGAGTAGTTAGTTTCGAACCATAGCATCGTTAATACTCAATCAAGAGATGTGAGAATGAAGAATGTAATGACTGGAAGTAACCAACCGATACGGACAGTGAAATAAAACTTCAGTTCAAACGCCTGTCTAGGTTTAGGGATTGTAGAGATTAAGGGAAAGAAAGTATCTTTTGATGGGCTTGTTGGGTTTTAATTGAGATGATTGAAGCAACTCTGCACACCGATTCTGGCAAAGCATGCGTTTCTCACTGTCTTCAAAATTATTTTAAATTAACCTTCCACGTTTGTATCTCAAGATTTACTGAACTTAATTTAAAATATCGAAGTTTCAGAAATTTGTATTGTAGTAAGTTTAAAAAGACGAAATCAGACCCTGAAAGTTTGTAGGCAGAGGAATGAACTAATATCAAGTTCTCTAAATTGCGGTGACATTCATATTTCGATGTTCTTCGCGAACTTCAGAACTTTACTTCTGTTCTCTCAGGAAAGCTTCAGTCTCTCATTCTACCTACGGCTACTCATTTGCCTGTGGACTGAACCAGAGAAACTTTTTTCGTCCTAGATTTGGTTACAGTTGTAAATCATAAATTTAAGTCTTGAAATTTATAGTTTTTGTATGTATTATTTCCCTAATTTACCGCAAAACTCGTAAATGCTTTTGCCAGCAAGTTCAAACACAAATTTCATTTGCAATACCTTTGTGTGTTCATTGCACTCCTTGTGAGTCTACGGTGACTTTGTTCTGACTTTTCAAATGTATTTCATAAACCTCAGTAAAACATATAGAAGATTTACTTAGATAAAGCTACTTAACACTGCATTTAACAAGTAAACTGATGATATTTAGGACTTACATTAGTTTAAATATATTGCAAATCGATAAAGTAACATGAGGTGGGAATTGATGTTGATGTGGAATTATCTGAACGGGCATGTTCTAGCATAGATATTGGTAGTTTGGAATACATCAGTGAAGATTTTTTTTTACCAGCAGAAGTAGCTAATCGTGTAATTAAAACAACTATTTTCTTAATATCTCAGAAAAATTAATAACAGCTTATATTTCTATGGTTATTTATAAAGTTATCCAGAATTCCATTTTATTCCCAACATTCATATTTTTTATATTAACTCTATCAAACTTACTTGAGGATAATGTGAGCAAAATTTATTTTATCTTGTGGAAATTTTCTTTTATCTAAAACACCATTAAAGTCGAACATATGCATGTGAACTCCTTGAATATTTTTCCATGTCATTATTATAATTTAAATAAAAAATTTATATAAAAACCAAATGATTAATTTTAGCATAATAACTATATTAATTTTGATGAATAACTGATTTATAATAAAAAAATATTACATATATGATCAATCAAGATTTATTGCTATCCTCATACATTACAAACGTTTAATTTTGATCAACTATCAGTATGCATAAAATGATGAGTCAGTTGCTAAATATATAGTACATGATGAAGTTTTGAAAAATGAGAAATTGCTTGATTTATCCTTAGTATTGTTAAAATTTTAAGAAAAAAATTTTACATCATTGTAGAATAAGAATAATTTGATAAAGTAAATTATGACATCTTTTGAAGATTTTTTGTCATAATGAGTATATTGAAACACCAAGAAAAGTGAGTGATACAAGTCATCGACGCTCAAGGTATGGGGTTCAAAGTTTGGGTATTGTTTTCATTGACTCATGTGTCGTTTAAGTCATATAACAGGCACATAAACTCCGCCCAATATATGGAACGACGTTTGCAATTTCCTTGGATGAAGTTCCTCAAGTCCAGACATAAGCATTCACGAGTTAACCTCCTTCAATCATTAGAGCCTTTGATGTATATATCATTTTTTAAGTAAGAGGAAATGTTTCATATTTTGATACTATTGACAATAACGAGATACTAGAAAGTTTGTTTTCATCTCTTTTGTTTTGTGCCTCATTGTCTTGCTATGGCTGAAACCCACACGAAGAAAGTAATGCTTTTACCGAGCTCTTTAAGAGACACTCCAACTGAGGCCGTCGAGTTTTGACTGCCACTTTGAGACATGTCAGCGTCTCCTGTGGTGGAAAAGCGGATGACAATGATGTGAGGTCAAAAATCCAAATTGTGTGGTCCGTTTGTAAACGGATCACAGTATCACCTCATGATCGTCTTCATTCGACAAGATAGAAGGCGATGGGAGATTGATGATGTTGACTGCACAACAGTTGACTTTTGGAATTCAGCAACAACTCCTCTGGAATGTTAAAAGCCTCACTTTTTTCTATCAAAGAAAACATATGGTTACGTCGTCTTTATACATATCAACACTTCTCCATCGAAGGTGGCATATCACCCAACAAAAAACATCACTTATTAACAAAACTTACAGCCAATATAATGATTATGGAGTTGGGGTTGGGGTGTTCTTTTGTCACTAACAGTTTAATCGTCACATGTAACACTACTTGAGAATGAAGTATATTAAAATGTGTATGTAGATGATAACATAGTCTCACAAAATTTCTCTCATGCGTATTCACATTAATTTAATGCATATGTAAAAAATAGTCTCAAATTCGACAAAATAATTCTGAAACATGATTCACTTTGCGTTGATTTATTCATTGATATATAAATTTGTAAACTATTTATTAGAATGATCAATCTTGACGCTGAGCGATGGAAGATAATGAGGCAAATAATTTCCTTCCTTCCAACATCTTACAGGAGATGGCCGGAGCGTGGAATACCTTGTGACGATTAGCGCATAGTTACATTGGGCTACCTGCTGGATGGATGCCAAGATCTGCACCAGAATCTTCCCTGTTTCGAACTCCACCAAAAATGGGTACCTTATCATTCTGTTGTACTGTAGATTGTAAGCAGTTCTGCCGTCGCTGATGTGAATATCGTCTTGTTTTTTTGTTGTTGGCTGTTTTGGGTCCTTGCTGGTCGTCTGCTTATAAGCATCTGGAGCTGCACTTGAAGACCAAATATATTTATTTGATTCAAGCCACAAACGATGTCAACCCAAAAACTGAATCACCGTATCTGACAGATGCTTGCCGTGGAGCTCCCTGCAAGTTCATCCTGATAAAAAGAATGAGCCCAAAGAGCGAGACGTGGAGTTTCCTGTCGAACTTCGACTTATGGACAGCGTAGCGAATCAATTTGTTCACTGTGTTCATCTGCACAGTATCGGTCACATCACATGAACCCTCTGTCGCGTGTCAACGTACAGGTCGTTGAGGTATGCATCCACGGCAGCGTTGATTTACGAGTTACTTTCTCCAGGAAATCCTTACATTTCAGTCAAGCTCACTTTTACGATACTTCAACGGGAAGGATAGGCAGAGGTTCATGTTCGTAGTATGTGGCCATTCATCGGAGGAGGTTTTTGAACGAGACAGTGAACACGTGGACAATTTACAGCCCCTTCTTAATTCAGATTCATACCCCTTCTCTCGAAATCCATTCTGTTCCAGTCTTGAAAACAAGAGTGATTTTTCCTGTTCAGCTCACCATGCAATGGCTTGGATGAATCATGAAAACTGAGAAGACAAAGATTATTGCCCGGCGAAGGAACGGAGGCAATTCCGTATCGATGATTGAATGAAACCAACAAAAAAACGTCTCCTGGCGATAGTGCAATAGAGCACGACACGAATGGGGAGTTTGTGAAAGGATGCAAGAAGCACCTCTTGTAGCTAGATCCAGTCAAGTTTAGTTTAGTCAAGAATCGACTTGCCGATGCGCACCAGATGGATGAAAACCTGAAATACCGAAACTCGTACTTATGCTATTGAATCAAGAGATAAGCTCCATCAAGCACTTTCACTGTCAAAGCGAAGTCGATTGAGTTTCACAGTTGTACCCGCATGAGTTGAACGGCAAGGAAGCCGTGTGATCTCACCTTGTTCATCAGAATGGAATAAAAAACAAGTGAATTTCCAATACTCGTGTTCACATGTCACCTCTTTGTCATGTGCGGAGTGTGGGTGGGACAGGACGCACGAAGTTCACTGACGGCTGAAATACGGGAGGTGACCTCATTTTGAAATTATGGAAAGCTGCTGTACCTAGAAATTAAGTTCACCGTAAGAATGTGCGTAACCAGCTGGGCAATACCCAAACAAAGTCTCCCTCTAGATTCGAAGATCTAGTACAGAATCCAGAAGAATCATAAGCTTCAGGGATGTAACAAAGCGTTTTTCTACTTACAAATATAGCTACAATTCATACCGAGCGACCTTAAGTTCTAGAGTTGACATGTCTTCAGTCTTTCTGATAACTAGTCGTGGAAACAGAAAGACTTGTTGCGATTACTAGATATGAAATGGAAAAATTTGTATATGATCACTGATATGAAGCAGACAAACTAATTGCGAAATTACTGAGGAGATTTTTTTCAATGTTAAGAAAGTTTGGTGATGTCGATGAGATTTGGAAAGGACGAGGACAGCTGGAGGACGATCCAGAAAGTAGGTGATAATCTAGAAGTTGGAGTTCTAAAGCGAGTCCAAATCTGACACTATCATGTTCATGCAGCTCTCCTCGATGTCATTTTCAACGTGTGCAGAGGATGAAGAGCTGAAATCTGAAGAACGAAATCTTCAGCAAAAGGCTTCTTGACGATCATACAAAATGCCAGACACAGCCTTCATCTTGGTACGATCGGAACACTCTCTCGACTCCATCTGTGGACGAAGATAGTCTCCGAACAAATATGAAGGACTAAGCGCTGTGTCACTGAGCTCTCGGATATCATACATCATCCTTTGTGGTCAAAGCCTGATGGTTTAACGATGTCTTCGGCCTTCTTTTATCTGGTGTCTTAATTCAAGTTTTATTCCTAAGGTTAGTCACAACTACCCTCAATGCTTGAGAAAACTGTCTTGAGGCTGATATATGCTTTAAATAGCTGCTCTGGATGAAAGTATTTGTACTGCATGATCTTACCGAAGAATTCTACTCAATCCATTGATTGGATTCAGTAGAATCCACTTGTTATGAACTAAAGATTGCATATGATTCAACAGAATGAGATTAAATTTAGAACGGATTGGAACAGAAAAGTCAGTGTTTCAAATCAATGTGTCTGGATTGACTTTCTTACTTTTTAGTCATCTGGGATGCCAATAAAGGAACGTTTTATAGGTACAACTCAATTCACAGTCATTGCCATCCATCTGATGACATTTGGATCCCTCCGTTATATTACAGTTCATATTCATTGTAAGGAAAGGTCTGGGGGTTCTCCGTGGACCTCCTGTTGCATGAATTTCAGGTCCGAGACATAGGCTCTAGCAAGCAACATGGGAGCAGTAAATTAGATTTTGAGCTCCAATCGGGATTGATCAACTTATTCAAGCAGTGACCTAGCTCCACTTCACTTGAAGCCAGCTTTCTAATTCTGGAATAAGCGTAATCTCACTATCCCGTTAAGAGTTGCAGAAAAGCGAGAACATCGTGTATTTCCGAAAATAGAAAGAAGCATGGATCACACGTCCATTAGTGTCACATTGCGAGCTCGTATCCCACGTCTTCAGAAAGGCAGGATGTAGACCAAGCTTACATCCTTGATCGGCGTCTTGTTCATGACAGTGCATGTTTCAAGAGGATAACTGAACTCAGAGGATCTCAGAGGATTCAGTGAGTCAATATATGTAGGGAATATCTACATAGAGGGAGGGTGACTTTGCCTACATTCGGTGCACTTCAAACTCTAAAACAAGCGTTGGAGGAGAGATTCAACTCATTCATCTTCAATCTTCATATTCTTCATAATCTGCGTTGGTAAAAATTCAAAGATGTTATAGCAATGCTATCGGTTCCAAATTAGCGGATTTATAATCGGGATAAATTTACCTTCATAAACGGGAAATTATCCCGTTTCTAAACCTTCCGCTTTCAAATTTAATGTTATAAACGGGAGTTTACCCTAACAACAACATCATAATACACAGATAAATTTGGGCATGTATATAATGGAGAAGAAATCACACACCTTGCAGACCTTGTCTTGCTGGTTTTAGTTCTAGTTTTCTACGTTTTTTCTTTAGTTTATAGAGGCTCTTGTACAGCAGCCCAAAATTAGATTGGAGACGGCCAACTCCAATCCCCGGGTCCTGCGTAAGATACTGAAAGGGCCGAAAATTAGTCCGGCTTTTGGACGGGCCAGACTAATGAGAGGCTGAGTGCTAACACATGATATTTCTATTTTAGGCAATGGAGTATAAGGATGAGATAGAGTTGGAGCATGTCTCCAACCAATTTTTTGGCCCTACGGAAGTTTCCAATTTCGAATGGAGCCATGTTGAGTTGTATTATGTTGAGTAGGATGCTATCTTCAGGGACAAGATAATTCAACAAGTTATCACTGTAAATTATTTGGGGATACCCAGTGCGTGGGTGACTTCAATTGTTCCATGAGCTGCATAGTTTTTAGAGCAGCTGTAGACTGGCCCATGGGCTTTGAGATTGTTCAGTATTGTTTGATAGTGTGAAGTGCTAGTGTGGCCCGAAGTGCAAGCAAAATGTCAGTTCAGACGGATAAAAAATGCTCCGAGGGAAGTACACAATTTCTTTGTGTTTCGTTTCATGCCGAGCGGACCATGGCTCAGCATCTGATGCCGACCATGTTTCTTGGCCTCGATGGCCGTAATGCATCGATGCCTGTCATTTCATACACATATCCAAGTGGGGGGAGTAGCCCAGAGTCTTCATATTCGAAAAACACTCAATACTTGATCTGGTTCGAGTAAAACATACCACAAAGTACACGGCCTTTGTAAGCCAGTCGGGTTTATTACACCAAGAACAAATGTCCATTTTAAACAATGGAGTTGCGAATACCACCAATCAGCCCAGCCGAGAGAGACACTAAGAACTTCCGGGGCAGCGGAACGCGATAAGGAGGACGGCTGCCTGGCTGAGTAAAGCTGGCGATTATGTAGAGTTTTAGCACCTGGGCTAAGTGCCTGCACTTTTCTAGAAAGTGAGTGATGTTTATTCACTACGACTACGTTCACTAGTTCTGTCAATTAATTAGTAGGTACGTGAAAGTGAAACACATTGTCCGAAACACCACAAATCAGCCAAAAACGAACAGGATGGAACAGACTTGGCCCTGTCATGGTTCATTCCTTGACAAGGAGGCTCTTTCGCGGTTCCCTTCTCGAGTGCGTGTGCTACCTGGGCGCTAGTGTTGCTAATCTGCTCAACGTGATCTAGTATGGCCTCTGGCCAATGAAATTTCCTCGAGGATTGTAGCTGCACACGGTGATTGTTCCTCCCCTGGGACACCTGGAAGATGCACAACCGAGCTTCGTCGTTTTCTTCCAGACAACCTGCAGTCGAGAAACCACTGATTACACACTGCCAGAATTGACAGAAAGTTCTAAGACATACTCTGATCGTGATCAGAGTATGTTCCGAGTCCATGTAACTACAAAGCATTGTGTGGAAGAGGGGCTAGTGTACCTGAGTGTACATCAGACACGAAGTCTTTGTCTTTGCTGTGCAGGTGTTGGATGCGTGGTTGTAGAACTTCTTCTCGCTGACAAAGGCCTTTACTGCTTCCAAGGGAGTGCTGCTCCAGCTGGTCCAGTACATGTTCTCACCGTATGGGCCATTGGAGGTCTTCAGCTGACAGTTGTTACGGGCTTGCTTGTTGGCCCAATTCTGCGCGTACTTCGCCAGATTCGGGTCCCATGACAAGTTGGGGACTTTGACAGCCTTACGAGCTTTGTTGTGAGGATCCAAAAACTGTCTCTCCCGTGATAGAGCAGCGCTTGCTATGCCGGCAGTGGCAAGCAGAAGGAACAAAACTGCTGTCGAGCTCGAAGCCATCACTGCTATTCTGAAGAATCTGTTTCTCCTGCTCTGCTACTGCTGCTTCTTCTTCTTCTCTTCTGATGATTCAAACGGAGGAGGCGATGTTGCATTGATCTGAGCTATACGTCTTATATATTCACCAGCAGGGTCCTCATATCTCGGTCTTTCATGTGAAAGTGTCATATTGGTCGGAGAACTGCAGACGAGAAGAAGATCACAAGACTCCGAGTCCGGAGGTCTCGCGCCGTTTCGAGCTGTCGTGAAAGGAATTGGCTCTTGTCCGAAATAGGCTCCCCGCGAGAAGTGGGCTTCAGATTCTGGAACGCCGAAGACAGTATGATGGACAACTGTCAGATCGTGCATTCATGGCGAGTTCTGGAAGTTCAACATTTTCTCCAATTCTTTTTCTCTTAACGGTTTTCCTCTTCTCGACACCTGCTCTGAAAACAGTTTTTGCATCAGACTGTCTGCTCATTGTCGAATATTTGCATCTGTCGAAGGAAATGACTTCTATTGGGCGAATCCTGCCTATTCCATCCGCTGCTCTCCAGTTTTCCTGCACGAGGCCGATCAGTCGGCACCTAGCGGCACAGCATTCTCACCGACAAGTGAGTGTACCATGGTGTGGGGTGCTCTGTTATTCAGATTGGCAACACAGACCGGGCCTACATTGATTTAATCCATGATGTTACCGGTGGCGAACATATAGTAGAGAGCAGCAATCTGAATATCATGCGCACGAACACAGAAGAGAATGAGGAGTACGGCTGGCAACTAGTACCTGCTCCTGGTACTAATAGTACTGGTACTCGTCCTTTTCTGATGGTGTACTCTCCTGGACTATGGATATGTGAGCATGATTACTGGGAGGATTTTGCGGGGCTTAACGATCTCCTTTGGATCGTGACTGCTTGACTTAGTCGTCTTGTGATGTGCAAGCCTTGACTGTCAGAGTCAAAGAACTGGTCTTCAGCATGAAGGTTGAGGGGAAGAGGTTCGGGGGCTGTGAGGAGTAAATCACTGACTGCGTTTGGACCCATTGATCTGAGACTTGTGACAGATCGTGAGATGAGAGAAGTGTGTGATGGCGCATCTTCTGAGTATCTACAGTCTCGAAATAACCATTTCGCATCCATGTCAATTTTTTCCAGTGAAACACTTGCAGAGCTGGGGTACGTAGTAGGTCTCTCACAAGTCGTCCATCGGTTGATGAATGGGGATTGAACATTCTTCTCCTGCTAATTGTTTTTCAATTCCTTCTATATTTTCGTTTTTTGCTAATTCAATTGCTCTTTTCATTGTTCGTCTAAAAGCAACAGACTTGCTCTCTCCAAGCACTTTACTGGATCCTAGAGGCTTGTGCAGAGATGCATTTGTCGGTACCTGGTCTTGGCTTTGCTCTTACCAGTTCCCACTTTAGGAAGACACTTCCCATCGTCCTTTTCATAACAATTGTAGGATTTTGCCCACAACCTTGCAATCCGACACCTTATCAAAATCTGCGGGTTTTTTCATAGAGGTTTTATCGTATAGGTTTGCTCAAGGCTGGTCAGAAAATGTTGGTACTTTTGCCGATCAGAATCTAAAAATGCTGCGATTTCCTCTCATGGTATAATCTTCTGCTGGCCGATATCTTGTGCTGTGAAAAACAATGGCATCAGGGAAACATTGCGCATATAGCAAAGTCTAGGATCTCCAAGCGCAGTCATGTCCCTATCCAAACTGGAGCCGAATAACGAAGACGTGAGGGTGGGCACGCACTTATCAGGCTACGTACCTCTCACCCCGGTCTGCGACCGGGTGACTGGCTCTGCAAGTCTCCAAGTGACACGTGTGATTTGGACTCTTGTAGATCCAGGCTGGAGTTCGATATCTGTTCGCAACACTGCCTGGGGACTAATATTGGAAGAAATAGTGAATCCTATTGAATCATGTGCGTGTGATATTTTACCATTAGTTCTTTGCTGGTGTTCAAAACATGTCACACATGACAATTTTTAACAGCTTGCGAATATCTGCCTCGATTGCGCATAATGCTGGCCTCTCAATCAATCAAATTATTATTCTAGGTTGGCATTTGAAGATAGCTTCACAAAACTTTAACCTTGCTTTTATTTTTGTAAAAGCAATATCGTTGACATCTTTGACATAAAAATATAAAAAATCATCTCTGTTATCAAAATCTGTAGTCTGAATAGGCTAGATTTATCACTAACTTTTCATTAATATTCAAGACCTTAGATCTGATCTTTAGCTTTTTTTCCAAAGATAATTTTACTTGAATTTCAAATTGAAAGATTTTCAAACTAAATCAAATTGAGAGAGTAAAACTCAAGTTAAAAATTAAATGCAGAAGTTTTACCTCCAATTAGCAGATTTTTTCCTCTGGATAAATAAAAACGTAATAAAGAACGAGTTAAATATGAATCATTAGAAATTTATGCAAGAAAGTTAAAATATAATTGAAGTATGATTGAAATTATATATAATTATTATTGAAATTTTTAATAAAATAAATACAAATTTCTAGATAATGATGAATTTATTAATATTCAACTATAGATAATTTTTTTAACAGTTGTCATACATTTTTTTGCTTCTTGATTTTCCTGTAATAATTTATATCAGCATTTTGTATGTGTATAAAATTAGTTTTTACTATTAAATACTGCAAAGAGATAAACATATCTCAAATTTTTTTCATTGATATAAAAAGAATAATTAATAAATATTTATCATCCTTCTTTTTCAGATTTTTTATCACTCTCAATCAAGCCCGCCGACACCAAACTTCAGAAATAGTACATGAATATACTATACTTCATTATTTTAAAAACAAATATCTTAAGATTATCAAAATAATTACTACACTATATCTGATTGTGTACAACTTTCAGACATTTAAAATTTGTTTCACTTTCTGCTTCAGACTATATATTTTTAATAGAATCAAAACAGATTCCAATTAGCGTTTCTATTGTGGAGAAAACTTTCTTCTTGGGGCCAAAACTTTATATAAATTTGAAAGACATATAATACCAATATCTTTCATGCATTTGATTATCGACATTTTCATCTATTTCGGTGACCAATTTTTTTTTGTATCTTAATTTTTATAACGTAATTGAAAAAAATCACGAATCATTTATATCGAGAGTATTTTCGTATTAACAATTTTCGTATTGAAGCTAAAAATATTTCATACAAAATTAAAATATCACAAAAGTACATAGAAGCTTGAAATGTGTTTCTTAATACAATGCACTTGTAGTAGACTTTGTTCATTTGTATAGTTCAATGAAACTTGGTTGTTCAACCCTGCAGATTTAATGCATGATCTCGACATGTTTATAAATTACGGATATGTAGAATTTCACATTGTACATTTTGATCAATATTATTGATGCTAAATTTTGATCAATAAGTAGGAGAAAAAACATATATGTTCTTCATGTACTGCACAAGGTAGATTATGATGTAAATATGAACAAGAAAATCTAGTGTCAACAAGTACTAGAGATAGATTGTAGATTCTACCTACAAATTAACCTTCCCTTCACGACCTGATCCAGTTTTCCAGAATCATTAAGAATAATTGATAGACTGTACGTGATCCACGACAAAGTGGTTGTCAATTTGATCTGCGTGTGCATTACAAATTGACTATTTGGAAATAGTCAATTTGTGGTTCTTTGTACATCTTCGCCTTTTGACTTACGGGATATGATGTATCACACACCGATTTAGGCAGCTCTATAAGTGAAAGCAAGGCTATGATTAACACAAAAAGAATTAATTATGATGATGAATCTTTTCCGACACGCAAAATCACAACCCTTTCACATGATATACGAAAAGTGATAATACTCTTATCTTCAGTTTGGTTTGTATAAGTTAATCTCTCCGTACAAAGGGATCATGTCTCTGTGCTTCGTTTCTGTTGAAGGGGAGCATTTTTCGTTTGGTGAACTCTAACATTAAAAAATAGTCATGGCTTTTCACATAAATATTCTCAATTTTCCTGCATGCCCTCATATGACCAATGCAGCGAAAAAGAAAAATTGGATTATGAAAGAATCAAAACATGTAATCTGTGAAAAATCAATCAATTTCTCAAAAAAAAAAACCCTAATTTCTCGACTGGTTAATTTCTAGTACATAGTGTTCATATTAGATATCATTGATACCTGAATTTAAGAAAACAAAGAAATGTCTTTTATTTTACACGTCTAGCAAAACATAGCCCTACCATACCTGGAAAAGTTATCCTGACACAGAACCTCCCAGCGGCAACAACTACCATCCACTTTGATCGGCTAACCTTAAAGCTGAGGAAGTGGTCTTTAAAATGCCCGACTGCTGACTGAAATCCTTAAGCGAAAGGTGAATCTAAGGAGCATGCAACTCAACTCGAAAAGAGATGACTTTTGTGTACTTAGACTCGGCACTGAACGTTGTGAGCAATATATTCTTAGGCACTGATCAGTGGATCAGATCGGTGGTTTTGTGCCATAAGGTGTGTCGGAAGTCTCGAGCTTCTGATACGGTCGCGCGGAATCTACTTCATTCCTTACGCAAACAATCAGCATCACATAGATCAGCACCCACTATAACGAAGTATGACCCGAAGTCCAAACAATGCAATGCTTTTTCTCCTTTGATATTATTAAAAAAAATTCCCACGAAATTCATGTTCTGGAAATTAGAGTCAACCGTGGCCATGCTTTCAGAACATTTGTCATCTAGCATGTTTTGTTGGGTAAAGCGAGATAGGAGCCGCAGTCAATGGTCAGGCTATTGCTCCACTGGGCTGATTGGATTGTACTGCCTAACAAAGTGAACCATAAAAGCAAACCCCTAAGTGAACCACTCTCACCGTGTCTCGATTCAGTTGGAAAACACGGATCTCTCTCATCGTGTCAGTGGACAAGCCTTTAGAGCTTTCTTAAAAAATTCAAGCCCGGATAGAGAAAAACCTTCAACTTGATCTGAACTTTTCTTTTTCATGTTCTTTTCGACGTCTTTCGAGCTGGATTTTCATCGTATTGCATGCAATTACAGCCTGGCATTGACGTGCGGTGCAGGCGATCGCGTCCTGAGTTAACCGAAACCTTGTGTCGGTATCTGCGTTATCTTATCAGATTGTCGAGATTGAAGAAATGATCCGAATTTACCATTGCACCATGAGCTCATGGCTGCTTGACGACAACGAACTTTGCCTGTTTTGTCACGTTCAGCTTTCTCTCGACGGTGATGGCAGAAGCTTTGGAGTAGATGGTTTTACATCCTTATTCTCATGTAGAGACATGGAGCCTCATGGAGTCCGGGAGGCAGAGTCAAAGCAGCTGATACATCACCAAACCAGAATTATTGAAGACACGAGATGATACAATAACTTCGAAATGTAGGCGAGAGAGTGTACGTGTTGCGACTCAATGACTTGCTGCTTTCCACGCTCTTGTTGCATGGACAGGTATGTACTCCATGTGCCCGAGTTCCTACGGGACAGCCCCGGCTGTTGCATTATCCATCGACTTTACATTTTACATGGCCCCAGATGGGCATCGGTCGTTGCATGCACTTTGACGCAATCATGCTCCGGAGTATTCGGTGACCTGCGGCCTTGTGTGTCAGTGCCTGCAGAACCGAATGGCTTGCCGACTCGGCCCTTCCACTGACCAGAAAGTGGATCAATGTCTTGCGCTTTTGATCCACTTTCTGATTTATGTGCGGGTTTATCTTAAGATTTGTGAAGACTTCGTCCGCAGGACGAAGATGGTACCCCAGAGGTTTGTCCCGTGGAGAGATGCATTTTGACTGGAATCCGAAGTTGATAGAGTGAGAATGTCCCCATAATGGTAGACGGGTTGCAATTGGTAATCGAGAATTGTCAACAAGTAAATGGTCCAGATTTTTGTACAGTTGATAAGATCTACTTCGAGATTCACTACATGCTTCCTGATTGACTTCCAGCTCGTGTCCACCCGGAAGACCAGATACTTCTGATGTGTGTCTGATCAGGTTCCACGGTAGGAAAGTCATACCACATTTTACTCGTTGTCAATCCAAGGAACCACATTCTAATTCTTCGAGGTTACCGTATGCATGTCATCATCATCAACAATCTCATCCTGATTTCATGGATCTAAGTTCATTTGGCACTTATCGATGTCTGAAGCTCAGGCCTGGAGATTTATCAGCTTGAATGTCCAGCTGCGATTGAAAGACCAATTAACAATTGATAAACAATTCTCCAGATTTGGAAGACCTGAGACTGTCACTTGCAGATCTTTTGTGGTATCCCTTTGCGGCTCCTTTTGGAAAGAAAGACCAGACTGTTAACTGTTATGGACTAAACGAAGCACTTAAGCTGAAACATACAAATTTCATTGTTAATAGCTACGTACGCCTCTGGAGGTCAGCAATGCAGCTCAATGCATGGGTGAAGACATCTCCGGAGCTCCGCACACTGAACTCAGTTGATGGGATGAAAGTAACTACAGTAGTAAACGGGAGCTCGATAGGTAGACCATTGTATATGGGAACAAACGTGGGCAGCAAGGTGCCAATATGGCACTTTTAGTGTTTGATCTTTGACTAGGTGTGACGATCAGCGCAGCATTCGGAACTTCAGTTGAATTCAGTTCGTTCAGTTGAATAATCTCCTGAAACTGTGGCTGAATCTCATCGGAAACTGCAAACATTGAGCTCGATTGTACCAAACAAAACAGTGGAAAAGCTCGTTGCAAAGCCTTAAGTCTGACTAATTTCCAACTAAAAGACAAAACTTCGACCTTTATTTAGACTCGATAAAACCAATTGATCTTTCTCACATGTACTGAGGATGTCAAATCAGAACTTACTTGAAAAAACTTGTCAAATCAGAAAAGTTCACTAAGAAAAAATTGTAACAGAGAACGAGAAGTTGCACTCTGCAGACATTAGATTGTCGGGGAAGAGGTGTTGAAAAGTTCGACTCTTGGCGGCTCAGTCGAGGTACCACGCAAGGTTGGAAGGAGGTCGAAGCAGTGTCTAGAGCGCTTGCTTCAAGTCGACCGAAATTAGGACGAAATTTGCATCTCTGGAGCCCTCTCTCTCCTTTAATGTTGAATGATCGAAAGGGTCGCAGGGGTAGAGCCCGACAGAAGCCCTCGCTATATCCGGGTCAGCATATGCTTGGGAGTGGCGGCTCCACGTGTACGTTTCATGTTCTCTTCAGGTAGAGTTTCTCGGTCCTTTCGCTTAATAATAGCAGGACCCATCTGGCCAGAAATTAGAATGTGATGACTCGCAACCACCCTATCCTCTCCTATGAAGCACTTTGGATTGAAGTCGCGCTTGGGTTTCTCGTAATTTGTTACCATGCGCTTTTATACGCGAATCTTTTTTGACCAACATCTGGTTCATAGATTCCAAAGAGATCAGGGCACGTACGCGTGTCTCTGTTCGCATTGCGCACTTCTGTCTCCTCTAGCTTTTCGCAGTCTCTTTTGAAACAGCATGATTCACATTTCCGCTTGGCTTTTTCATACACATAACTTACAAGTCTTACGATAACCTGCCTGGATAATAATTGCATAGATGTATATATGTTGATAGATTTATTGATTCTACTCAATCATTATATTATATATTTATATATTATTTATTACATTATCGTAGTATACACTTTGTATTTTTATCTCCATTTTCGAAGTTGAATCTCCACTGTACTGTTAGAAATATGTAAGAAAGCGGACAACCGGGGTAAGAAATCAACGGGAGACGGCTAGCCCCATGGATACTTGAGAAATGAAACATTGTGTGATTGTGTTAATATCCTAAAGGTCGTGCTCAAGATTCAAAGAGACTGCTTGATTAGAGGTGGGAATTGAAGAGGTAGCGAATACAAGACATGTGGGGTCAAAAGTAAAGGGCTCCAGACAAGAAGCTATATTTTCCATCCAGATATCAAGACTTGTCCCTGGAAATCATTAGCTTTTATGTTTGGAGCAGGTATAGTGCAGTGAGGTGAGGAAAACCTGCAATGACGATGTCATCATGCCTCTATATAAAGCTAATCCTCATCATTAGAACGCTCCTCAGTCGGGGGCCACCCCTGCGAACTAAAGAACCCCTAGAACTGACACGATTCTGGGGCCAGTAACTAACATCACCGCCGTCTCTTCTCCACCACTTCCCTGCAGTCTTCACTTGAATCAGGTACTGCGTGTCCTGGACCTGCTGCTGCTTGCGAACTCCTAATTCATCCAGCAGTGTAGGATTTCTGATCCAGCTAAAATTTCCCCAGCTCAGCTTAGAGAGGGGAAATTGCTAACACCTGAGACCACTGGAAGACGATGGCGGCTGCTGGAAACTCCAGGCAGTTCTTCTGAAACTGCGCCTAATCCTCTTACTTGAATCGCTTGCTATTGAAGCTTACTTTGCTCTAATCAGTAAAGATCTGTGAACTGCAACACTCCAGTGGGTTTTGTTCGTTGTACTGCGCGTAGCCACTGATTGAGGAAGTGGGTCACGAGGTAATTACCGTCAAAAAGATTACTGCTCCATGTCTCAAGGAGTAAATAGTGTATTGATGAATCAAGTCTCAATGCCTACATGTCATGACTCACTTAAGTGACAATCTGGCGACAGGCTTTTGTAATTCAGGAAATGTCATGCCTACCCTGGCTACAAACTGCTGATGTTTCAACTCTCGGCGCTGCGGCGACGCTCGCCTTAGTTCTCACTTACAAGCAGCTCACTCGCTCCCGGAGCACCGTCTTCGGTCCCCACACGAAATTTTGGAACACCAGAGCCACCACGCAAAGGTGAAGCTGAAATGGGATCACTACATGCACCGTTCGTAGCAAACGAAGGAGGGTATGGAAAAATCGACGCTTCGAAACAGGAGGGTGGCGAATGCGCGATCTATTTCTCCCACGATGAAGAATCCAAAAAGCTGCTTGCCTACGATCACAGCAAAAAAGAATGCTGGGAGGAGGAGATCGTCGGCACCTGCTCATTCTGGCAGGCGACAACGAATACAGTTGCACTCTTGTTCGGTAAGTAGCTAGAATCAGTGCACATGTTGCATGTGGTTGGCGAGGTGGTACTGTCTGAGACTGCTCGTCTCGAGAGAAATTGGATTCAGCCCGCATCTAAACATTCTGTCAATCATGCACTTGTTGCAGGAATGGGCATGCTAGCAGTACCTTACGCAGCTCAGCAGGGAGGGTGGACGAGCTTGAGTCTCCTCCTCGTCTTCGCAGCCATGAGTTGCTACACGGGATATCTACTGGGAAAGTGTATGAAGCTAAATCCACAGCTTCTAAGCTACCAGGATATTGCCGGATCAGCCATTGGGATGAGAGGGAGATTTATCTTCACTCTCTGCCTGTACGTCGAAATCCTCGCCTGCTTGATCGGATTCGCCATCTCTATCGGAGACAATCTTGCTCAACTGTTTCCAGCTCTGGACATACAAATCTTTGGGTTGCACCTGAAGCCATCCCAATTTCTACTGACCGTCTCTCTGTTGATTGTTTCTCCCACGGTCTTGATGCGGGACCTCGCCCTCGTGTCCTACCTCTCCTTGGGTGGCGTCGTGTCGTCATTGGTCGTTGTGGGAGCCGTGGTATGGACAGGCGTGTTCGGAGGTGTTGGATTCACTCATACGATTCCAGCTCTTCAATTCGGGAAATGGCCTTTAATTGTTGGACTGTACGCTTTCTGCTACTCGGGGCAAGTGATCATCCCAAACATCTACAGCTCCATGAAGGATCCGTCAAGATTCACATCGGTACGGATTCTCGAATCTTCACACATCTGCCATTCTCTCATGCTGAAAGACACATGCTCGTCGTACTTTGAAATGCAGTACTGGAAGTCATTAGAAACTCTGTGTCTGCTCATATAATTTGGGAACTTTGGAGCAATGTGACTGCAATGCGCAGCTTGATTCAATTAATTGGATATTGTTTTCTTTCCCAAGGACAACGCCATCAGTGGACACCGGCGACAGCCTTAATGCTCATCGTCCTAACGATCTGTACTCCCTGATGGGGGAGTTTTCGATGCAGATGCTGTTAGTGAGCTTCACCATAGCGACAATCGTCTACGGAGGACTCGCAGTGATGGGAGCCGTGATGTTTGGAGACCAAACACTTGCACTAATCACGTTGAACATTCCAAGAGATCTGACTGTGGGCACCGTCGTGCTTTGGACCACGGTGGTGACTCCTCTGTCCAAATTTTCGCTCGGCATAGCACCCATCGCACTAGAACTGGAAGGATTACTCCCCTTCAGTTTCGGTCCCAAAACCATCGTGGCCGCCGGATCTGTCATTAGACTCGGCCTTCTCTTCCTCATTCTTTGCGTCGCCATCGGGGTGCCTTATTTCGGCCTAGCGCTGTCGTTCATCGGATCCGCAATTTCCATAGGCATGTCTGTCATTTTTCCTTGCGTCTTCTATCTCATTCTGCACAGAAGAACGATGTCGAAGGCCCACCTCATGACCAATGTACTCATCATTGTGGCGGCCTCTGCATTTGCTGTAATTGGCACGTGGTCGTCTGCGACGACGGCTGAATAATCAGTTCTCCATCTGCATCACTTCACAAGTCAAGCCTCGTCCTTGTTAGACACGATGAGCATCATAGTCTAGACACCGGCAATTGGAATTGCATCTTGCAGAGTTGGCTGCCAAGGTTCGGATTTTTAGTTTATAATGTAGGACCTCGTTCCCTACCAGATTCAGGGGAATAATCAAATTCTTGTACCAAACATTTTACAGTTGTAACATATGATGACGACTAGATCGATCGATAGCGAACTCTTAAGGCTCAGTTGCTCACAATGCGTGCCTGTCCACAAGCTCAACTTGCAGGAGGGACGTCCATAACGAATTAGCAACAGGGGCGATAGTATCATAGAGAGGCCAGGACAGGATTTATGATCCTAGTAGGAATAGAGAGCATAGCCTGTACAAATAAACGCAATAATCTCTCCCTGATTAGTGCAGGTTAGTGGAATTTCCAGTTGAAGGTATACAATAGAGTGTAAGCAATCTTGGCTTCACAAAGTAGTCAGTTGCAAAGTAGAAGGTCACCTAGATCGTAAGTAGGTTTGGCTTTGTAGAGTAGATAGTTCCTTGGGCGAAGACTTACCGAAGAGTGAAGAAATGCTTCACTCTTTTTTTTTTGACAACCGAGATTCATTTCTGTGGTCTTTTTCTAACTCCTGTCATTTTCCAATATCGTCCTCTCTAAACTTACTGTCGAATGAAAAGAAATGCAGTATCTTGCCAAAAGTATTAATTACATTTTAGTACTACAAGACACCTTCCTCTTGAACAGGTGAATGAAAAGAAAAACGTATCTCGAGCACCTGCGCACGCGGGCACGCGTGAAATTTTTACATCATCACGCTGTTGTCGTTTCGAAGCCGGATTATATGGTACAGCATGAAGGCAGGGAAAAACGCCAGTAATGCGATGACTTATATTATAAAAGTTACATGGATTGAGGTAAACCCCGGTATTAAGACAACTGTCCGAATTCAGTTCAAATCGTTGGGTGTACACGTGCGGTTCCTAGCGTCTCTAAGCTTTCTGCGTCCGCATTCCACAAACTCAAGAAAATCCGATCCGAACGTTTTGTCAGTAAACGACAGCATTGCGAACATGACAAAAAATCTAATGATTTGAACCAGCCGTCACTGAAAGGCAATACTTCCGGCATAATAAGTTAGCTTTGCCTTCCGCAGTACCATGTACATAGCGGAAAAGCGAATGCGGAATTATTAAGGTAGGTTAAGTCAAGAACATATACAACAAAGAGGTACTTTTGAAACTTTTCTATGGAATTAGGGTTACAAGGTCTAGGGTTGAGTTCTATGTAAGCCCGATGCAACTTGTGACAGTTTAGGGTTCAGGAGTGCTCACTAGTTGCGTAGAACTTGTTGAGTTAACTTGGAGTTTTAGATCCGGATTGATCTGGATCTGGTTTTGGGTTGTCTATTTCATGTCTTTTGTCTCAATGTAGTTCTGTCATTTTTTTAAGTAGGAATTATCATTGAAAACCTTGTATTTTTAGTGAATATGTCGACTTGAGGAATTGTAGTGTATTATAGCTTCAATGCGTATAGAGTTCAAGGGCTAGATAAATCATCCAACCCCAAATGCGAAGTTATTACATAAATGAGTTATTTGGAACTTTTCAAACTCTATGTTTAATCATGAGAAAATCATTTAAAGAATTATAAATAGCACTTCAGCCTCTTACAAGGCTCGCATCCCCTATACATTGGATATTACATGTTAGTTAATATAGATGATCTAGTGATGAAATATTACATCATTGAATTTCAAAAAATAATAATCTGATGTAGGAAAAATTATCGCATGACTTAAAAATAAAATGGTTAATCGATTGAATAATTTTATGCATTTCTTATGAAGATTCAGGTATTGCAATGTTTTAAGGCTTACAGGTTTATATTTTATTACAGGTGATATTAATGTTCACAGGTGTTATTAATATTCCATTAGATATAGGAGAGTGTTTAAACGGAATTTGCTTAAATTGTGCGCATCAAAGCAGGTATGAATAGAAAGAGATTATAAAAAATGTAGAAAAAAATCGGAATATGGATGAATGTTTTTATATATGTTATATAATATAATAGCGTGTAAACACAAACCAGCTATATTTTTTCTTCTACGTTATTAACATTTGTGTATCATATACATTTTGAGTGTAGAAGGGATGAATGTGCACGAATGCATATTCCCACGCAAAGGAAACAACATTTTACAAATGTCCGAAAGAGGGACTTGAGGGAATAACTTGGACGATAACAGCTGCAACCATGAACTTCCTTCAGTCTCGAGTTTCACGAGCTCAATGCGTTGCAGTATCGGACAGTTATTAACCAATGCTCACCAAACGCCGTGAGTGAATGTTTTGATATGACAGCTCGAGTTGTGAAGTCAGTGCTCACTCAAGTGGAAACAGTGGAGCCTACATGTTCAGACTCTAACCATACGACAATCTCCTTGATCTGTGGAACGTGTTCTATTATGGTATGTCACAGTCTAAACATACATGGAGACCAAGCTGTAGAAGCACAGATTAAATATAGGAACTTGAGGAGAGGAACAAGTTTGTCATGCTGGCGCAAGATCCGAAGTTCATCGTCCACCACATTCATGCACTTGAGCATCAACTGCTCACGTTGCTGGAGCTGATCGACACCAATCTTGACATGCATACTTTACTTCCTCTTGTAAAGTGCCACTTACAAGGTCAAGGACTCAAATCATTATCGTGTATAGAAACTAGAACGTTTCGATTATCGGAAGAGATGACACGAGGCGATCGAATTCGACTGTGCTGAGATTGATTACAGAAAGGACAATTTCTGTTCTGTGCGCAATGTAACATATTACGGAGAAACCTTGTTTTTATCCTCTGGTCAGTATAAGACTATTTGGTGTTACCAGATTTTTCATTGCATTGAAAAAAAATCCGAAGCTATCAATTCACAGTGATCAATATAAATATCAAGGAGTCACATTTAGAATATATCGCTTCAAGATAAGCTTCTTGTACAGCATGGAATGATTGATATAGTCACACAACATGGAAAAATGAAGATCGTTCTCGCTAAACTCAGGTTGATTACTTGCCCTGTTTGCAACATTCACTATTGGACATATGTTCTGCTTGTCAATAACAGCCACAGGAGTTTGAGGATTTCATGGTCAGTCGTATGTGGGCGTGGAGCAAGTCTCAACACTCAATAGTTACAAAAATCTACAACGAACCAATATATGATACAGACGAAATTCAGAAGTTAAAAGTCTTCCAAAGGCACATGGAATCTTCATATCGAAAATAGACAGAAGTTTATTTTGAAACCAAAGAAAAAGATGAGTATTTAAAGAAGAACCATATTGGGTTAAAATCAATTCAACGTAGAAAATCATGAAGAATTTTCTTAAAGTAGATTGAAAAAACTAAAGTGATATTGCTTTCGGGATATAGTCTTGATAATAAAAATGTGTATTTTGTACGTACTACTGGAATAATGTTTCTCTAGAGGACAAAAATATGAGATTCATGAAAAAAGTGATGAATAGAGTTCGTATTTCACAAACACATGAAAACCTCAAGTTTATGACCTAGCTAATATAATTGTTTGCATATATGATTATTCTCTGAAATATGGTGCACGCGCGAATTCTCGTTCTTACGACAGATACATTCACATAAAGAAGGCTGTAAATGACTGGAGATTTTTCAGACATCAAGCATTGTTCAACGCCACAAGAATCTCATTAGAAGGTCTCGTTCACCAAACAAAGGCCACGTAATGGTCACCAATATCAGGAACTTCTGATGTATTCATTCTCCCGAACACTTGGGAAGAGAGAGTGGACAAATTTTCACGTGATGTGCATCCACGTGTTCTTCATTTGAAAAGGATGAGGTTGGCTGCGTAAAAGATAGTGAACCTTTTGGTTTACTACGTTCATGGGGATCACTGCTAGCCCAACTAACCCAACTCGCCTCAAGATTACCCCCCAAAAAGCACCTATTTGGAGCTTTCATACTTTTTGATTGATGTACATTACTCGACCCGAGACTCGTCGAGCGCCAACTGGAGGCTTGTCAAGGTTTTAGTGGAGTAACCCGCTCTTCAAATGCGTAGAAATTATTGAGCTAGCTGTCACGTCCGCTGATCACTTGGCAAAGGTGCCTTGGACACGAGGCTAAGACAGTTTCCGCCAGCAATCCTCGAGACCCTGAGCGGCGGCGATGGCAGACAGAGCAGTGCTATCGAACGAAATTCCAAAAGCGTTGGAAATTCGGGCTATGTTCAGACTGCCCGTTGAAAAACTTTTGGTCGGTGTGAGTAGCTCTGGTCAGGGCGATCGGGTTTTGATAGTTTGGGATCTTGTCACACGATTCTGTGTATCGCAGCACAGGCCTAAAAATTACTTAAACCCAGTCTCAAGTGGATAAACCGCGAGTCACACGCCAGTCGGTGGGCCGCTAATGCTGGAATTCTAAATCGCTGGATAAATCACAACAGCCAATATTCTTAGAGTCCAACCAGCGTAGCAAAATTGAGTCTAGTTCGCAGCCCGTCCAGTGTCTAATCTGCCGAAGCAATGGGAGTTCAGATGGCGAAGCTTGAAAATCTTGGAGGGCTCATGAACAATAAGCTTTAGAGCTGACTGATGACAAAGTCTTAACAAAGCTTGCAGATTAATTTTTAGGCATTCTCATCGAACAGCCATAAACTATCTGCTCGGAATAGAATACTCAAAATCTCTTCAGTGGATAATAATGTCATAAAATTCTGCGTCTGTTTTGCCTGGTGTAACTTACTTGTCATCTATCACGTGGCTTCTTCAAGCATGCTATGCGTGTTCATTGTCAATGCCTGTGCTCTAAACCTGATCCATTCTCTACATGGATTACATCTCCTAAAGCTTACCACACCTGATATAAACAAGATCTACAGTGAGCATCTATTTCTCATGGCGTGCAGCAGGCAGTCTGACATAGACTCGTTCTCTAAATGTAAAATTTTTGTATCGTTTTAGCCTCAGTGCTCACGGCTGAAGATTGGCAAGGCACATTCTCTACCATCGAAAGTCCGAGTTACAGGCTTGCAAAAGTTGCAGAATCTGATGGAAAATTTGCATATGACGTTCAGATGGCGTGGCATGTACAATCCAGCTCGTGATTAAGACAATTGTCTATCAAGACATATACAGCTTTAGAATCGAGTCCCAAGTAGCAGGAGCTGGGAGCGGAACCTTCTGATTTTATAGGAGCCCATGATCTGCGTCGAGTTCTGCCAATGGAGGCCTGCAGCCGTCCACGCGAATGTACAGAGCATGTTTCTGAGTTTCTGCATCACATAAGATTACAGTAATATCACTTGATCTCGCCGTGAAAATTGTAACAGAGTCTCCTGATCACTGATCTATCCATTCATCGTGCACGGCGATGGACCAGTAACCACGACCAGATGACCCTTCACGAAATTCTGAAGGTTACATTTTGTCATGAGTACGGACAAGAGTCGTAGCCGACCTTTGATTCTGCGAGGGCATCATTTGCTGCTGAACTGACGCTGTACACTGAGTTGACAGTCTTCTGCAATAGTTGTGGATCGATCCATCCTTCGTTCGATGGTGCATGGCAGGAGAGTACTTGTGCTATCCTCTTGCTGGACCACAAATCTCGGGATTCACAAAATAACCTCCCTCTATGTAGATATTCCCTACATGTATTGACTCACTAAATCCTCTGAAGATCCACTGAGTTCAGTTATCCTCTTGAAACATGCACTGTCACGAGCAAGACGCCGATCAAGGATGTAAGCTTGGTCCACATCCGGCCTTTCTAAATACGTGGGATACGAGCTCGCAGTGTGACACCAATGGACGTGTGATCCATGCTTCTTTCTATTCCCGGGAAAAACATGATGTTCCTGCTTTTCAGCAACTCTTACCGGGATTGTGAGATTACGCTTATTCCAGAATTATGAAAGCTGGCTTCAAGTGAAGTGGAGCTAGGTCACTGCTTGAACAAGTTGATAAATCCCGATCGGAGCTCAAAATCTAAATTACTGCTCCCGTGTCGCTTGCTAAATCACATGTCTCGAGACATGAAACTCATGCAACAGGAGGACCACGGAGAACGCCCAGACCCTTCCTTACAATGAATATGATCTGTAGTATAAGGGAAGGATCCAAATGTCATCGGATGGATGTCAATGACTGCGAATCGAGTTGTGCCCATAAAACGTTCCTTTATTGGCATGCCAGATGACTCAAAAGTATGAAAGTCAATAGAGACACATTGATTTGAAATCAATTCCGATCCGTTCTAGATTGAATTTCATTCTGTTGAATCATTTTCAATCTTTAGTTCAGAACATGTGAATTCTACTCGATCCAATCAACGGATTACCTATTTCTTCGGTGAGATCCTGCAGTACAAATATTTTCATCCAGAGCAACTATAAAGAGCATATATCAGCCTCGACACAGTTTTCTCAAGCATTGAGGGTAGTTGTGACTAACCTTTGCAATAAAACTTGAAATGAGACACCAGATAATAGCAGGCTGAAGACATCATTAAACTATCAGGTTTTGACCACAAAGGAGGATCTACGAATTCCGAAAGTTCAGTGACCCAGCGCTTAGTCCTGTTATACTTGTTCGCAGACTATCTTCGTCCACAGTTGGTGTCAAGAGAGATTGTTCCGATCGTACCAAGATGAAGGCTGTGTCTGACATTTCATATGATCGACAAGAAAGCTTTTGCTGATGATTTCGTTCTTCAGATTTCAGCTCCTCATCCTGTGCACACGTTCATAAATGGCATCTAGATAAGCTGCATGAACATGATAGTGTCAGATTTTAAATGTCGCTTTAAATGTCCAACTTCTGTATTATCACCTCCTTTCTGGATCGTCCTCCAGCTCTCCTCCTCCATTCTGAATCTCATCGACATCACCCAACTTTATCAGAATTGAAAAACTTCTCCTCAGTACTTTCGCAATTAGTTTGTCTGCGTCATGTCTGGTGATCATTTACAAGTTTTTCATTTCATATCTAGTGATCGCAACAATTCTGACTGTTTCCACGACTAGTCATCAGAACGACTGAATGACCAACGACTGAAGATATGTCAATTTTAGAACTTTGGGTCGCTCGGTATGACACTAAGCTACTGTGTAAAGAGAAAAAAGCTTTGTTACATCCTTGAAGCTTATCAACCTTCTCGATTCTGTACTAGATCTTCGAATCTAGATGGAGATTTTGTTTGGGTATAGCCCAGCTGGTTACGCACATTCTTATGGTGAACTTTAACTCTAGGTACAGCAGCTTTCCATAATTCCAACTTGAGGTCACCTCCCGGATTTCAGTCGTCAGTGAACTTCGTGCGTAATGCCCCACCCACACTGCGTGCATGACAAAGAAGTGACGAGTGAACAAGTTTATTGGAAATTCACTTGCTTTTTACTCCATTCCGATGAACGAGATCAGACGGCCGTTCAACTGATGCGGGTACAACTGGTGAAAGTCAAACGACTTCGCTTTGAGAGTGAATGCGCTTGATGGAGCTTATCTCCTGATTTACTATCATAAGTACGAGATTCGAAATTTCAGATTTTCATCCATACGGTGCACATGGGGAAGTTGATTCTTGACTCTACTTGCATGCATCATGATGGCTCGCAGAACACCAAGTACTTCGATTACCTAGTGATTTTCTAGTTACAAGAGGTGCTTCTTTCATCCTTTCAGAAACTCCTCAATCGTGTCGTGCTCTATTGTACTATCGCCAGGAGACTTTCTTTTGTTGGTTCCACTCCATCATCGAAAACGGAATTGCCTCCGTTCCTTCGCCGGGCAATAAGCTTTGTCTTCTCAGTTTTTCATGATTCATCCAAGGCATTGCAGTGTGAACTGAACAGAAGAAATCACACTGTTGTTATCAAGACTGGAACAGAATGGATTCCAAGAGTACGGGTATGAATATGAATTAACAATGCTTGTATTAAGAGCATTGTTACTATGAAGTAACAATGCTGTTCACGTGTTCACTGTCTAGTTCGAAAAGCTCCTCGAGATGAACACAGGGAAAAAACTGGTTCGCTACGCTGTCCATAAGTCGAAGTTCGACAGTTTTTGACCTACGACCCATTCCAGGGATGAAGTTGAGGCTCCATCGGTCCCCAGTTTCTGCTCTAGCTTGCTCTAAGTTTCTCAAGACATCTTTTTTTAAATTTGCTGCTTCTGGTCCATACTGGTCGTCTGATTTCAAGCATCTGGCGCTGCGTTTCAAGAGGCTCTGTGTCCTGATGGATTTCAAGCCCATGTCTTGAAAGGAGAATACAGGTGCAGACAACCTCATTTTGAGTTCTTATCGATAACATGACGTTTTACCAAAAAATGAATTGACAGGATTTTCAACAAACGTTTTTATAGTATTTTGAAATTACTGAATGCCCTCTTCTTGGTTCCCATAGTCTCTTCCAACTCACAAACTGTTCCTCTTTTACATTGTGTTCATTCACAGGGTATCTTCTTTCCCTTCCATTTGAATGTAAGCAAGCTGAGGAGCACGACATCAACTCCTCGCTGAAGACCAGTTCTCTGACTCTGACAGTCAAGACTTTTCACATCACACGACGACTAAGTCAAGCAGTCACGATCCAGACGAAATCGTTAAACCCCGCAAAATCCTCCCAGTCATCATGCTCACATATCCATAGTCCAGGAGAGCACACCATCAGAAAAGGACGAGTACCACTACAATTAGTACCAGGAGCAGGTACTAGTTGCCAGCCGTACTCCTCATCCTCTTCTTTGTTCATGCGCATGATCTTCAGCTGGCTGCTTTCTACTCTATGTTCGCCACCGGCACCATTGGCAATACAGACCCGGTCTGGATTGCCAATCTGATCAACAGAGCGTTCCACACCATGGTACACTCACTTGTCGGTGAGAATGCTGTGCCGCTAGGTGCCGACTAATCGGCCTCGTGCGAGGGAAGCTGGAGAGCAGCGGATGGAATAGGCAGGATTCGCCCAATAGTAGTCATTTCCTTCGGCAGATGCAAATATTCGATCATGAGCAGATAGTCTGATGCAAAAACTGTTTCCAGACCAGGTGTCGAGAAGAGGCAAACCGTTAAGAGAAAAAAAATTGGAGAGAATGTCGAACTCGCCATGAATGCACGATCTGACAGTTGTCCAGCATACGGTCTTCGGCGTTCCAGAATCTGAAGCCCATTTCTCGCGGGGAGCCTAATTCGGACACGAGCCAATTCCTTGCAAGACAGCTCGAAACGGCGCAAGATCTCCGGTCTTGGAGTCTTGTGATCCTCTTCTCGTCTACAGTTCTCTGACCAATATGACACTTGGATTTTCACATGAAAGGCCGAGATATGAGGAGTCTGCTGGTCAATATATAAGAGGTATAGCTTAGATCACTGGCAACTTCGCCTCCTCAGTTTGAATCATCAGAAGAGAAGAAGAAGAAGCAGCAGCAGAGCAGGAGAAACAGATTCTTCAGAATAGCAGTGATGGCCTCGAGACCGACAGCAGTTTTGTTCCTTCTGCTTGCCACTGCAGGAATAGCAAGCGCTGCTCTATCATGGGAGAGACAGTTTTTGGATCCTCACAACAAAGCTCGTAAGGCTGTCAAAGTCCCCAACTTGTCATGGGACCGGAATCTGGCCAAGTATGCCCAGAACTGGGCCAACAAGTAAGCTCGTAACAACTGTCAGCTGAAGACCTCCAATGGCCCATACGGTGAGAACATGTACTGGTCTAGCCGGATTAGCACTCCCTTGGCTGCAGTTCATGCCTTTGTCAAAGAGAAGCAGAACTACAACCACGCATCGAACACCTGCAAAGCAAATACAAGGAATTCGTGTCGGATTTACACTCAGGTACACTAATCCCCTCTTCCACACAATGCTTTGTAGTTACATGGACTCGGAACATACTCTGATCACGATCAGAGTTTGTCTAAGAACTTTCTGTCAATTCTGGCAGAGTGTAATCAGTGGTTTCTCGACTGCAGGTTGTCTGGAAGAAAACGACGAAGCTCGGTTGTGCATCGTCCAGGTGTCCCACAGGAGGAACTATCACCGTGTGCAGCTACAATCCTCCAGGTAATTTCGTTGGCCAGAGGCCATACTAGACCACGTTGACCACATTAGCAACACTCTCGCCCAGCTAGCCCACGTACTCGAGAAGGGAACCATGAAAGAGCCTCCTCGTCAAGGGCCAAGTCCGTTCCATCATGTTCGTTTTGGGCTGATTTGTGGTGTTTCGGACAATGTGTTGTCAATTTTACGTACCTTCAAATTAATTGACAGAACTAGTGAACGTAGAACTAGTGAATAAACATCACTCACTTTCTAGAAAAGTGCAGGCACTTAGCCCAGGTGTTAAAATTCTACATAATCGCCAGCTTTACCCAGCCAGGCAACCGTCCTCCTTATCGTGTTCCGCTGCGAAGTCGGAAGTTCTTTCCCTTGTGTCTCTCTGCTGGGCTGATTGGTGGTATTAGCAACTCCATTGTTTAAAGTGGACATTTGTTCTTGGTGTAATAAAACCGACTTGCTTACAAAAGCTGTCTACTTTGTACTCTGATTTACTCGAAACAGATCAAGTATTAAGTGTTTTTCCAATAGGGTATTCCAAATCCCCCCCACCCCCATGTGATTTCAGATCTTAGTCGGGTCCATATTTCTCCGTTTCGGGTCGGTTCCCTTCTTCTAAGCTGTCCTTCGAATCTCATTTCTGTGATTTCTCCATGTAAAAGATAGAGTGATGTCATAATGTGAGTATCTTCAGTTATTTCATTATTAGAAAATTTGCACGGGAATTGATGACTGTATCACTCTCTGCAATGTCCGGGAACAATGTCCGAAACAGTCAATCCTTGCGGAAAATATACTATCGCACCCTGAAAGGTTACTAGATTTTTTAACTTTGCCGAAGTTGGAATCCCCATTAGTGACTGATGTTTTGAATATGGAAAGCAGATGATTTCAATTTACGAATGTGAATCTAAAATCTTATAGAATTTTTTCATTGAGTTGAATGGATAGACATTCACTTGGCCCGGCCTAAACTAACCTTTCCTGTTGCGCCTAAATCAATTTAATTTTGGTAATTCAGGCAACTCCCTACTATAAGCATGCCAAAATTTTGCCTGCAAAATCTTCTCCCAAAGAACCATCTGAAAATTGAGATGATTTAATACACAAACTAACTAACTTTTGGTCGGATTCTGTACACTATAATCCTACTTCGTGATCTGCTGGTTTACTTGAGTAATATCTTACTCGAGTAAGTTAAGTAACATCCTCATTACCTACTCCTTTTCAATGACAAAAATCTGGCTGCTACATGATCCGAAAACTGAAAACATTCAGACAAATCTGAAGAAACCAAAGACCATTACTAAAAATCAAAATGCTCATTTGACCACTAATATAAAACTACCAACTACCCTATAAATCGTTACCCTGATCTGAAAATATATTTCTAAGAAGTGTTACTCCTCTACGGCTACAAAGTCCAGAAACATCCTATTATTTGTCCTTTAAAACACGACGGATAATTTTGTTTTTCATGAGTCCAGAGCTTTCTTTTCTAACCGAGTAGTATTGGGGGTAACCTGTACAACGTTATACACAACAATTTACAAAAAATATTAGACAACATATACGATGGATGAGTTCCAGCAACCGGCAATGTCACCTCCACACAAGCATTTGAAAGACAGTAAGAGACCACCACATTTGATCAGGCTTTTTCTTTCCCACTTTCTGACGGACACCCACAAATTACACATGCTAAAAAGGTTGGTCCTTCAGCTGCTAAAGAACGGCCAAAGCTGAAGTAGAGCATCATTTCTCTCCGATTGCTTGCAGTGGGTCCGTGATCTAAAACCCAGAAGTCCTTAAATGTTAAAACTTACTGTGGTAACACACTTTTTGTTTTTTTTGCAGAATTTAAACAATTTTAGAAAACTAGTACCAAAGCAGTGGTTGTAGCTAGAGAAGGGTACGCTAAATAGAGTGGATTGATGAGATCGTCACGAGGGCACAAAGAATCACGTAGTCGGATGTACCAACGCCAGCGTCTTCGGCGCCTTCGGCAAAAGCTCCTTTTTGAGGTGTCTCTACTCACGCGCTTCTAGCGTATAAGGAAGATACGCTTCCGGCGCAGACACCTCAGGAGGAGGTTTTACTAAAGACGTCCGGAGAAGGGCCCGGACCTCTAAAGGCATCCGACCATGAGTGCGCCTTCGGCGAAGCGCCGCTAGCGCGGAAAGGGAAAACCTTCATAACAATCGGGATACACGGTAGATCCAGTTGGTTGAAGTTGCCTTAGAAAGAGCGCGGGACGCTCGTTCTAACGAGTCCAAGAGCGTCGGAGATGGATCAGGAATGGAGAAGTTATGAGCGTCGGAAAACTCGTAGCCGGACATGCGCCGTTCGCGCTAGGGTTCACAGCCGGAAAGGATTCCCGTACGCCCTCGGCGATGCGCCTTCGGTGGAATCACGCGCTCATAGGAGGAAACCCACTCAGAGTCGGAAGCGCCTTTGGCGGCTGTTCATGGAAGGAAAGCGCCGGTCGGATGTACGCCTCCGACGTGGCGCTGACGGCCGGATGCGCTGGCATGAGTTGCGCTGGCGGATATGCGCCGGCAGCAACGGACGAGGCATAAAAGACAAAATAGGCGGTACGACTGCGCGCCGGCGTAATTCGATCCGACTGGATGTGCGCCTCCAGCAAGGCGCCGACGGATAATGAACGCACCAGCGGCGACACGCTTCCGGAGAAGGGCGGGTTAGGAAAAGACAACAGGGCCGACGTATACCCTGCAGCGGACTCGAGTCCGAAAGGTGGTGGCGGCGGGAGAATTCAACGTTTAAGCATGCGAATGCGCGCAATGCGGAGACGTGAATTCGCGCATGCAAAGGGCGAACCGTTAAGCCGTATAGCCGGCTGCGTACGTTGCAACCAGTAAGAACGTTGGACGTTCTTGAAATCGGAGAAGAAAAGACTGCGCTCCAGTCTCATTCTCTCATTCTTGACTTTGCAATTTCCAGTTCCAAGATTACGCGCAAGGGCGGAGCGACCTGCAGTGAGAGTAGAGAGTGCGGAGCCGAGTTGCGCAAGGAGCTTGGCGGACCTTGAAAGAATTGGGAGTAGCGATCTTGAACGAGCGCAGAGAGAGTGAGCCGTCAGTGCTTGAGTGACCGACGCGCAGTCGCGAGTGTGAGAGAGCGAGCGAAAGGGAGAACGTTTGTGTGTGCAGGCAACGCAATGTCGAAGGTTCCCCAGCTGCGAGTGTCTCCACTCAGGGTGCCACAGATCGGTCTACGCGCATTCCAAGATGTGCTGTCGAGGCTGAAGCTCGATTTTCTCCTCTGGGGGTGGAATTGGACATGTCCGGAGATGGTGCGCGAGTATCTGCAAGAGAGACACAAGCCTTCTCGCGGATTTCGCCCACACCCAGAGAGATGGGACATTTGCAATTGGGCGCAGGTGTTGGGCAGGTGTGCCGGCGAGGAAGGGGATCTCCTCTTCGAGGCCGACAGCGTGAAAGTGTCCCAGGAGGAAGAAGTCTCTTACAATGAGCTCTTCAAGGTAGCTAGACATCCCAAGAACAGTTTCCGGACACGGGATTACAAGGATCGATTGCGGAGAAATGTCGCGACGGCATTGCTGCAGATATTGCAGCCGACCAAGACCGCTTACATGCATGGTTGGCAGGTAGAATTCGTGGAGCTAGTGTTGTCAAGAGCTCCGGTGCATTGGGCACGGCTCCTGTGGAAGGTGACGCGCCAACATGCGCAAGAAGAGAGGGGAGGAACGCTCAATCATCTATCGCCTTACTTAATCGTGTTTTACCGGGCGATGGGATGTTTGACGAATGCTGAGAAAACTCGGTTTCCGCAGCTGACCCGGACTTATCCAGGTAGATATTCGAGGGAGGCCGAAGTAGACACGGATCCGGACGAGGAACCTGCCAGTACGCCTCCGGCTCCGGCTCCAGCCAGAGCAGCAGAAGAACGTCAAAGTGAGCGCATTCCGCGCAAGCGGAAGTGGGATGAGAGACCTGAGGACAGGCAGCCGGAAGTGCCAGCTGCGCCGACTCGTGGTCGGCCCACCCCCGAGCCTCACAGTCGACCAAAACAGAGGGCACGCAAAATGCCAACTGTTACTGAGGAGACCAGGCGAACTCCGACCCGGCGGAATCTCACACAGGAAGAGATAATCGCTCAGGTCCTAGGGAAGACGGTAGAAACCTCTGCACAGAAGGCACCACGGCCTTCGGGAGGAGATGGACGGACTGACGACCGGCCGACTGCGAGTCGGATGACTGAAGGTCGACAAGCGGAAGGAAGGCCAACTGAACGGTGCGTTGAACCGGACAGCAGGCCGGAAGCAGAAGAGAGTTTGGCTGACGAGCCAACAATCCTCAGAGGGTCGTCTTCGGCGGAAGGCACTTCTGGAAGAACGCCACCAGCAAGCAGGCCAAGTGGAGTCAAGACGCGCAGGGTGTATCCGACTCCCAGTCGGACAACTGCTGGTCGGCCGACTGCGAGTCGGACAACAGAGAGTCAGCCGGATTCGCCGACTGCGAGACGGATGGGGCCAACGACGAGTGTGCGGACGCCTTCGGCGGACGCACCTTCAGCAAGGACACCTTCCGCGCAGATTGCGCCGGAAGGACAGGCAGCAGAAGCGGGCGGATCAAGAGTGACAAAAGTCACTGCGGCGTCGACCCCTTCACAAACCGAAGATCAAGCCGGAACAGGGGCTCAAGCAGTGGGATCTCCCACTGCCCTGGATATTTTAGCAGGCAGTAGAGCAGCAGCCGCAGCGGAAGCTGCTGCGCGCCACAGTTCCAGGGAGTCGCCAAGGGATTCGGTGGCGACTGAGATCCTCGAGACTGAGGATGAGACGAGCTCGGAAGAGCAAGAAGAGGATTCGGTGCAGAAAACGCCAACAGGGGTGCTGTGCGAACAGATAGTTCCACTCCTGCGATATCTGGATCGCAAGACATCCAAATACGCAAGTGCCTTAAAACCGCAGTCTTATGTGGAGACAATCAGGCGAAGGACGAGGAGCAAGGTGGCAAGGTGGGCCTCTAGGTGCGGAGTATATGTGGATAGGAACACCGCCCTCCGACAACACCTGGCGGTCACCCAGAAGCTATACCAAGCCTTGCAGCAGCAGAAGGAGGATGCGGCGACAAAGAGTCAGGCGGAGGCCGAGCTAATACGGGCAAAGATCGAGTCGGACTTGCAGGAGGAGCGGAGACAGAACAAAGTCCTAGCAGCCGAGCTTGCGCGCCAGACGCGCGCCTTAGAAGAAAGTCAAAGAGCCCGCAAGGAGGATGAGGAGTTGTTGCGCAACTTGCAAACCGAGTGCTCGGATTTGAGGGCACAACGTGCAGAATTAGAAATGCAGCTGGCAGAGGTGGAGAGCAGCTGCAGGGCACGAGGAGAGTTGGCAGCACGGGTGACTCGTTGTCTAAACGGGTACACCCATTGGGAGGTGGCAGCTCAAGAGAGGGTTACACTCCGGGAGTTCGAGCTTCGGGCGGCGGCCTTGACGGAAGGTGACAGTCGGAGTCGGCGGCGAGTGGCGAGAAAATTAGAAACTTTCTTGTCGGGTGCGCGCGACACTATGGCGCACTTGCAGTCGGAAGTCACTGCAGCGCTCCGACGCCTGGGGTTACGCAGCCGGTCGGAAGACTGGCAAGGTAGAGACAGTAAGCGGAGCAGTCCGGCGCGCAGGAGGCGCAGCACCGGATCTACTGAGTGCAGTAGAGTAGTTTGGTTTCGCGCAGATGCTGCGAGTGGTAGATAGGATAGCGTAGTGCTAGTTAGGATCTTTTGAGAGTATAAAGTAGATCAAGGCGTTTTGCCTTGGGACTCTTCCAGTTTCGGAAGTGCAGATCAGGAACTCACTTTCTTGGCGTGTTTGTGCATTTTTGGTCCTGGCACCACGTAGAGAAGCTGCAGCATAGCGAAGTTACCGTATGTTGTAGTTGAAGGCCTTCGGCTGAATGTTCAGAGCTAGTACCCGGTTAGAGACTTGAGTAGTGCGGATCTGCACCTGCGGGTGATTTCTGATGCTCAGAGCCGGCTGCGAGTTAGAGACTTGAACAGTTTCCCCTTACTCCTTCGAGTGACATATCCTGATTGTACTCCTACGGGAAGTTTCCCCTGAATGCCAATGTGAAGTTTCATTACTTCGTGTAAACCTTGGTTTGTAATTCAGGTTGTGTGTGTGTTACTGGATCGTGTTTTCAGTAAGTTCTCAGTCGGGTCTGCACTCCCTGCGTTTTGTGTGATAGTCGAGGGTGACGTCCACGGCGTACGTAGAGGCTTCGTTCCGAAGTGAGAAGTCCAGTCCGGGTACCCCCGCTAGTTCCTGGCGGAAGGGCAGTAAAAGCCGGAGTGGGAGGCACTTCCTGCAGAACCTCTGAGTGAACTTACGAGACACTTTCCTCCTGAAATCCGAAGCGGAGGTCCTGACCGACCTCCGAGTTGTGCTTTTTGCCAGTTTCAGGTGTGTGTGTGTTTGTGTGTGTTGAGTGACCAAGCTGTACCGTGCATCCTCCGAGCATCCTCCGAGTTGAGTTCCTCCTCCGAGTCGAGCCTCCGAGTCGAGCACTGCAGTATTTCTGGGAGTGACAGTCGCCTAGAATTCAAACTCTACAAAAGTCTGTTAAACGTGACACTTTTACTCTGTGTGTTGCCTCTGTCCCTGTGGGTTTGATCTTTTTACCACCATACTGCAGTTTTAGCCTTTGGTGGGTTATTACATAAGGAGCCGACGACTTCTTCGATGAGTTAGTCTGCAACAACATAGCCGATAGCTTCTTCCAAGGATATCTGCAAAAGCAGGAAAATATCAAGAGCTTGAACCCAGTGAGCAATTCGCAATTATAAGGTACGGGTAAAACATACCACTTCGGCCTTCTAGGTGAAAATAGTGCATATCAGATGACTCAGAAGAATTTAATATAGGCTATACCTGTCGCGGTGGTATCAATAGAACATTTTCATCCTTACTTGCTGCTCGAACATTGGTATATTACTTTTACTTTGCAGGATTGAGCTGGAGTTAATCACGAACACCAAAACTCAATACAAAATACTAGTTTAGGGTTTCACTCGCTGCATCATAACAAGCATTTAGTATATGACGAAAATCAACAATATAAGCACATTATAATAACAAACTACAAACCTTCAGGTTAGTGTTGCACAAATGCTTGTAGAGAACCATACCATCGTATCCCAACCTGGGCAATCCAAGAGGTTGAAGGTTTTAATGTGGAATATAAGAGGTCTTTTGTGGTAATGTATTTTTTCATTTTTTTTGAAAAGATAAAGTTTGAAAAGTAGATGAATAGAAATTTACACTTTTAGAATGAGAGTAATTAGAAGTAGAATATATTAAGGATTTTGTAGCAGATGATTAGTTAGAAATAGTTGGAATCCATGTTAGATATATATCTGCTAGAGTTACTATTTTTACTTGCAAACAATAAAGTTAAATTAGAGTTGTTATGATTTGCTAGAGTAGATACCTCACAACTTTGTCACTTAGTGGCGACTTGACTTAGGAAGTATCTTGATAGATGAAGCTCAACATGCTCATTCTAACGAGCCGAAGAACTCATGACGGATTAGGAGTCGTCGAGTTATGAATGTAGGAAGTGGCTGGTATGAATAAGAAGAAGACAAAAAAGGGCCTTTGGTCTTTCAACTTCGGCTTTGACACCTCCCGCTAAAAGCACAAGGACCCTCAACTTAGTAAAAAGGCAGCGCCGACAGGAAGAAACTTTGGCCTTCATTCAACCAATTTGCACGAGTTCACGATGCGGTTAGGGCGTCAAGAGAAAATAGCATAAATGGGAGTTTCGCACAGACAATCGGGGAGATTTCATTTTTGAATTGAAAGTTCAGTGAGGATCGCGAGAGGGCGATTAAGAGCGCAGCGATAATGCGAGTTTCGTGACTTCGATTGAAGACATTAAAAGTTTCAGAGTTTGGATTGAGAGCATTTTGCAATGAACTGATAGTTGTCAAGCTTGATTTCTTGCTCTGGGGTTGGAATTGAATTTCTTTGGCGATTGTGAAGGAGTGATATGAGTATTGCACACTAGAGGGCAATGGGATTCGTTATAACCCTGAGAGTTGGACAATTGAGCAATGGGCTCAAGTCTTGGGGCCGTGTGCAGGTTTGGCATGCAATTTACTCTACGATCACCAGAGCGTGAATGTGACACAGCGAGAAGAAAAGACATTCGCAGAGTTGTTCAAGTTCCCTCAATCAACCAAAAACAGGTGACATACGACGGATTATCGTGACACGCTGAAATTCAATGTGGCAGTGGCACTGATGCAAATTTGGAAACCTTCACGGACGACGTACATGGCGTATTGGCAAGTAGGATTTGTGGAGCGCGCGGTGACGAGGAAGTCAATTCACTCCGCTTGTATCTTGTGGAATGTCAATGACAAGAATTTCAAAGACAGGATCGATGATTACTTTGTCTCCGTTCTTCATCAATTTCTATCAAGGCATGGGATTGTTGATAGAGAAGTAGAATCGGAAATTTCCGCTCGAAAGTAAAATTGTTGGATCAGAGTACAAAGGATTTCTGGGATGAAGCAAGGTTGTTAGTTCTGATGATGACGTTGAACCTGCGCAGACTTTGGCCGAAGTTGACATGTCTGATGACAATATTGAAGAACGACTTGTGAAGCGACGAAGCAAATTGCAGACGTCTTCGGCTTCAGAAGTTGTTGATCAATGTAGCGAATTGCATACCACAAGACCAGCACCTACGCGGATGAGGATGACACATGCTTGTAGTAAGGTGAAGGCACGACGCTAACAGAAGGAATAATGAACAGTGCTGAGTGCAGCGAGGCAACGTCGCAACCTCAGCTCTCTTTGGATGTGATAACTTGGTCTTTGAGGTGGAATGTGACGGAACGCGATTGGGACTTGCAATCTATGGCACTTTGCGAACGTCTAAAGTAGTAGCTTCTAAACATTATTTGGAGCAAGCACGGCATCAATATCTGATCAACTTCATGTGAATCGTATGCTCGTTTAATGTGAACAATAATAACTACTTATAGAAATCTTTGCGTCTGTACGTTGTATTATTGCTAGGCATAGAATTGGATCTCATAGGCTTGGAATTGAGAAAGTACATTGTTTTAATATTGATAGAAATGAACGTATTTGTAAGTTATATGACGATGGTTACATTTAGTATGAAGAGCATGTATTTGCTACTTGTACTAAATAAGAATACATTTGTCTTGCTCAACATATATATGTTGAGAAAGTCTCTTCTTTATTACAGGTAGTTCTTTTTTATTTAAGTTGTTATATTAGGAATATTATAAATTACCGTTCTAGTGCTCTTGGCACTAGTTTAGGATTAATCTTTGGGTTCTTTTACTTGTTTGTGGTTTTTGCTTATATTGTTTTATTCAGCCTTCTAACCCTTTGGATCCTCGTGCTTGATCTATTACCATTTACCACCAGCTTCGAGATTCATCGAAGAAAAAGCTATGATCGTCCCTGTCGCGATAGATACCAGGGCCCCTTTACGAACATTTCCAAGCACACCATGATATTTTCCGTATTTTGGAATTGCATCAACAAGAAAAGAAGTTATGCATTTCTGCTGTAAAATCTGGAGGAGTGCTACCGCGACATTCCTCCGCTTGCGGTCCTTGTAATCACGGATCTTGTACCCATTCTTGCTCTACTTACAATTCTTGAAAAGCGCACCAAAGGAAATTTCTTCTTCCTTCGTGACCTGCACACTCTCGCACTCGAACAGGAGGTCGACTTCCTCTCCCGCGCACCTTCCCAATACTTGCTCCCAATCGCTAACTTGCCATCTCTCCGCGTGCGGACGATAACTTCGCGGAGGTTGGTTCCTCTCTCGCAGCCACTCCCAGACCATCGCCGGGCACACCCAATTCCATCCCCACAGAAGGAAGTCGAGCTTCACTGCCATAAGCTCATCTTGAAATGCGTGCAAACCGATCTACGGCACTCTCAGTGGAACCATCCGCAGCTGAATCAACTTGGCCATTGAATTCTGGAGAGTCTCTGCACACTCCTGCTCTCTACTGCCGCGAACTCCATGCAAACTCTCTGCAAAGTCTCTACTGACTCTCTGCGAACTCGGCTGCTGCGCGTCGCGTGCTCGAACGAACTCGCTGCAATCTCTCTCTCTGCAATTCTCCACAAGAACTTGCCGCTACGCACTCTCGACAAATTTCCCACACACTCTCCTGCAACGCACTCTCGACAAACTCTCTGCAAGATCTCCGCGAATTCTCCTGCTGTGCGTCGCGAGCTCGAGCGAATGCCAAATTGAAAATGCAAGAGTGAGTCTCTTCCTTCGGCGATCAAGATTTCTCATTGTTCAACACTTGAGCTGGCCGCGGCCCGCTTGAATGCTATGCCGGCGCAGAGGCGTAACGGTCCGATTCTCACACGCGAATTCACGCTGCGCCGTTGCGCGGACTCCCACACTTGTACATTCAATCTTGATTCCGCTGATTTCCGCGGACGCCGTTCTCCGTCCGCGTACCGCCGAAGGCGCTCGCGGTGAAGGTACACGCTTCCACCGTTTTCTTTGTCCTTTCTTCTTCCGCCGAAGGCACATCCTAGAGGCGAAAGCATTGCCTTCCGCCGAAGGCGAAACCTAACGACGAAGACGGCGCTAGTGCCGAAGGCGCTAGAGCGAAGGAATCAACCGCCGAAGGCGCTTCTAGTGACGTTCGACGCCAAAGGCGCTTCCATTTGACGAAGGCGTTCCGTGTTGCATGCTTCGTACGTCTTCAGCGAAAGCTCCTCTGCAGGGGTATGACCCGAAGGCGCTTGCTTCTGCTTGTGCCGAAGGCCCTTCAGCCGAAGACCCCTCAACAAAGGAACTTTTGCCAAAGGCGCTCCCCTCAGCAGGAACCGTCCGTTCCGTCCAAGGCGATCAACCTCGGCCTAATCCGCAGAACTCCTAGATTTTCCTAGACCCGCGATTCTACCTTTTTACTCTATTTTCACGTACCGATTACTATTTACAGCTGCTACAGTGGTGCTTATCTTTCAAAAATGTTTTAATTCCGACAAAAAACAAAAACTGAGTTAACACATCCCCATTCATCAATCCATCGAAGACTTGTCAAAGACTTCATTATGTACTCAGCTCTGAATCAGAAGATGCGCCATCTCACGATCTGTCACAAGTCTGAGATCAACCGGGTCCATACGCATTCAGTGATTTTACTCCTCACAGCGCCCAAACTCCTTCCCCTCAAGCTTCATGACCAGTTCTCTGACTCTGGCAGTCAATGCTTGCACATCACATGACGACTAAGTCAAGCAGTCACAATCCAGACGAGATCATTAAACCCCGCAAAATCCTCCCAGTGATCATGCTCACATATCCATAGTCCAGGAGAGTACACCATCAGAAAAGGACGAGTACCAGTACAATTAGTACCACGAGCAGGTACTAGTTGCCAGCCGTACTCCTCATTCTCTTCTGTACTCGTGCGCATGATATTCAGCTTGCTGCTTTCTACTCTATGTTCGCCAGCGGTACCGTCATGGCTTGTATCAACTTAGGCCCGGTCTGTATTGCCAATCTGAAGAACAGAGCACCCCACACCATGGTACACTCACTTGTCGGTGAGAATGCTGTGCCGCTAGGTGCCGACTGATCGGCCTCGTGCAGGAAAACTAGAGAGCAGTGGATGGAATAGGCAGGATTCGCCCAATAGTAGTCATTTCCTTCGGCAGATGCAGATATTCGATCATGAGCAGATAGTCTGATGCAAAAATTGTTCTCAGCGCAGGTGTCGAGAAGAGGCAAACCGTTTAGAGAAAAATATTGGAGAGAATGTTGAACTTCCGGTATCGCTCGCCATGTATGCACGATTTGCAGTTCGCCAGCATACGGTCTTCGGCGTTCCAGAATCTGAAGCCCACTTCTCGCGGGGAGCCTATTTCGGACACGAGCCAATTCCTTGCAAGACAGCTCGATCTGGCACAAGATGTCCGGTCTTGGAGTCTTGTGATCCTCTTCTCGTCTACAGTTCTCTTACCAATAAGACATTTGAATTTTCACATGAAAGGCCTAGATCTGAGGAGCCTGCTTGTCAATATATAAGAGGTATAGCTTAGATCACTGGCAACATCGCCTCCTCAGTTTTAATCATCAGAAGAGAAGAGAAGAAGAAGCAGCAGCAGCAGAGCAGGAGAATCAGATTCTTCAGAATAGCAGTGATGGCCTCGAGCTCGACAGCAGTTTTGTTCCTTCTGCTTGCCACTGCAGGCATAGCAAGCGCTGCTCTATCATGGGAGAGACAGTTTTTGGATCCTCACAACAAAGCTCGTAAGGCTGTCAAAGTCCCCAACTTGTCGTGGGACCGGAATCTGGCCAAGTATGCCCAGAATTGGGCCAACAAGCAAGCTCGTAACAACTGTCAGCTGAAGACCTCCAATGGCCCATACGGTGAGAACATGTACTGGTCCAGCCGGAGTAGCACTCCCTTGGCTGCAGTTAATGCCTTTGTCAAAGAGAAGCAGAACTACAACCACGCATCGAACACCTGCAAAGCAAATACAAGGAATTCGTGTCGGATTTACACTCAGGTACACTAATCCCCTCTTCCACACAATGCTTTGTAGTTACATGGACTCGGAACATACTCTGATCACGATCAGAGTATGTCTAAAAACTTTCTGTCAATTCTGGCAGTGTGTAATCAGTGGTTTCTCGACTGCAGGTTGTCTGGAAGAAAACGACGAAGCTCGGTTGTGCATCGTCCAGGTGTCCCACGGGAGGAACTATCACCGTGTGCAGCTACAATCCTCCAGGTAATTTCGTTGGCCAGAGGCCATACTAGACCACGTTGACCACGTTAGCAACACTCTCGCCCAGCTAGCCAGCCCACGTACTCGAGAAGGGAACCACGAAAGAGCCTCCTCGTCAAGGGCCAAGTCCGTTCCATCATGTTCGTTTTGGGCTGATTTGTGGTGTTTCGGACAATGTGTTGTCAATTTTATGTACCTTCTAATTAATTGACAGAACTAGTGAACGTAGAACTAGTGATAAACATCACTCACTTTCTAGAAAAGTGCAGGCACTTAGCCCAGGTGTTAAAATTCTACATAATAGCCAGCTTTACCCAGCCAGGCAACCGTCCTCCTTATCGTGTTCCGCTGCGAAGTCGGAAGTTCTTGCCCTTGTGTCTCTCTCTGCTGGGCTGATTAGTGTTAATAGCAACTCCATTGTTTAAAGTGGACATTCGTTCTTGGTGTTAATAAACCGACTTGCTTACAAAAGCTGTCTACTTTGTAGTCTGATTTACTCGAAACAGATCAAGTATTGAGTGTTTTTCCAATAGGCTACTCCAAATTTTACAAATCGATTGACATTTTGCTTGCACTTCGGGCCACACTAGCACTGCACACTATCAAAGAATACTGAATAATCTCAAAGTCCATGGGCCAGTCTACAGCTGCTCTAAAAATTATTCAGCTCATGGAGCAATTGACTACCATGTAAAAATGAAGTCACCCACGCTCTGGGTATCCGCAAATAATTTACAGTGATAACTTGTTGAATTATCTTGTCCCTGAAAATAGCACCCTACTCAACATAATACAACTCAACACGGCTCCAATTTCGAATGGAAACTATTGCTAGGAAAATTGGAAGTTCAGCCAAGACAGACGAATGTCTGTCTTGTTACCAGCCCCGCCCCCTGGAGGCACTTCCGTGGGGCCAAAAAATTGGTTGGAGACATGGTCCAACTCCATCTATCCTTATCTGCATTGCCTAAAACATGAAAATATACACAAAGATTTTGTAACAGTTAGCACTCAACCTCACATCAGTTTGGCCCGGCCAAAAGCCAGACTGATTTTCGGCCCCCTCAGGATCTTACGCAGGACACCGAGGATTGGAGTTCGTCGTCTCCAATCTAATCTGAGGCTGCTGTCGAACAGCCTCTGTACATTAAAGAAAAAACATAAAAAAACTAGTACTAAAACCAGCAATACTGTAAAGCCCACATCTGGTCTGCAAGGTGTGTGATAATCCCTCTATTATATACATGACTGAATTGATCTGTTTATCGCATTGTTACCGAGCTTAAATGATAAGTAAAGTTATTTTTGGGATAAACGGGATAATTTCACGTTTATAAACGGGAAATTATCCTGTTTATAAATCCTCTAATTTAAAACCGATAGCATTGTTAGAACGTCTTTGAACTTCTATCAACGTAGAATATGAAGACTGAAGAAGAATGAATTATATTACTGTTTCATCCAACGCTTAGTTTAGAGTTTGAAGTGCAAAGTCACCCTCCCTCTATGTAGATATTCCCAACATATATTGACTCACTAAATCCTCTGAAGGTCCTCTGAGTTCAGTTATCCTGTTGAAACATGCACTGTCATGAACAAGACGCCGATCAAGGATGTAAGCTTGGTCTACATCCTGCCTTTCTGAAGACGTGGGATACGAGCTCGCAATGTGACACTAATGGACGTGTGGTCCATGCTTCTTTCTACTTTCGGAAATACACGATGTTCTAGCTTTTCTGCAACTCTTAACGGGATTGTGAGATTTCGCTTATTCCAGAATTAGAAAGCTGGCTTCAAGTGAAGTGGAGCTAGGTCACTGCTTGAATAAGTTGATCAATCCCGATTGGAGCTCAAAATCGAATTTACTGCTCCCATGTTGCTTGCTAGAGCCTATGTCTCGGACCTGAAATTCATGCAACAGGAGGTCCACGGAGAACCCCCAGACCTTTCCTTACAATGAATATGAATTGTAATATAACGGAGGGATCCAAATGTCATCAGATGGATGGCAATGACTGTGAATTGAGTTGTACCTATAAAACGTTCCTTTATTGGCATCCCAGATGACTCAAAAGTAAGAAAGTCAATCCAGACACATTGATTTGAAACACTGACTTTTCTGTTCCAATCCGTTCTAAATTTAATCTCATTCTGTTGAATCATATGCAATCTTTAGTTCATAACAAGTGGATTCTACTCAATCCAATCAATGGATTGAGTAGAATACTTCGGTAAGATCATGCAGTACAAATACTTTCATCCAGAGCAGCTATTTAAAGCATATATCAGCCTCAAGACAGTTTTCTCAAGCATTGAGGGTAGTTGTGACTAACCTTAGGAATAAAACTTGAATTAAGACACCAGATAAAAGAAGGCCGAAGACATCGTTAAACCATCAGACTTTGACCACAAAGGATGATGTATGATATCCGAGAGCTCAGTGACACAGCGCTTAGTCCTTCATATTTGTTCGGAGACTATCTTCGTCCACAGATGGAGTCGAGAGAGTGTTCCGATCGTACCAAGATGAAGGCTGTGTCTGGCATTTTGTATGATCGTCAAGAAGCCTTTTGCTGAAGATTTCGTTCTTCAGATTTCGGCTCTTCATCCTCTGCACACGTTGAAAATGACATCGAGGAGAGCTGCATGAACATGATAGTGTCAGATTTGGACTCGCTTTAGAACTCCAACTTCTAGATTATCACCTACTTTCTGGATCGTCCTCCAGCTGTCCTCGTCCTTTCCAAATCTCATCGACATCACCCAACTTTCTTAACATTGAAAAAAATCTCCTCAGTAATTTCGCAATTAGTTTGTCTGCTTCATATCAGTAATCATATACAAATTTTTCCATTTCATATCTAGTAATCGCAACAAGTCTTTCTGTTTCCACGACTAGTTATCAGAAAGACTGAAGACATGTCAACTCTAGAACTTAAGGTCGCTCGGTATGAATTGTAGCTATATTTGTAAGTAGAAAAACGCTTTGTTACATCCCTGAAGCTTATGATTCTTCTGGATTCTGTACTAGATCTTCGAATCTAGAGGGAGACTTTGTTTGGGTATTGCCCAGCTGGTTACGCACATTCTTACGGTGAACTTAATTTCTAGGTACAGCAGCTTTCCATAATTTCAAAATGAGGTCACCTCCCGTATTTCAGCCGTCAGTGAACTTCGTGCGTCCTGTCCCACCCACACTCCGCACATGACAAAGAGGTGACATGTGAACACGAGTATTGGAAATTCACTTGTTTTTTATTCCATTCTGATGAACAAGGTGAGATCACACGGCTTCCTTGCCGTTCAACTCATGCGGGTACAACTGTGAAACTCAATCGACTTCGCTTTGACAGTGAAAGTGCTTGATGGAGCTTATCTCTTGATTCAATAGCATAAGTACGAGTTTCGGTATTTCAGGTTTTCATCCATCTGGTGCGCATCGGCAAGTCGATTCTTGACTAAACTAAACTTGACTGGATCTAGCTACAAGAGGTGCTTCTTGCATCCTTTCACAAACTCCCCATTCGTGTCGTGCTCTATTGCACTATCGCCAGGAGACGTTTTTTTGTTGGTTTCATTTAATCATCGAAACGGAATTGCCTCCGTTCCTTCGCCGGGCAATGATCTTTGTCTTCTCAGTTTTCATGATTCATCCAAGCCATTGCATGGTGAGCTGAACAGGAAAAATCACTCTTGTTTTCAAGACTGGAACAAAATGGATTTCGAGAGAAGGGGTATGAATCTGAATTAAGAAGGGGCTGTAAATTGTCCACGTGTTCACTGTCTCGTTCAAAAACCTCCTCCGATGAATGGCCACATACTACGAACATGAACCTCTGCCTATCCTTCCCGTTGAAGTATCGTAAAAGTGAGCTTGACTGAAATGTAAGGATTTCCTGGAGAAAGTAACTCGTAAATCAACGCTGCCGTGGATGCATACCTCAACGACCTGTACGTTGACACGCGACAGAGGGTTCATGTGATGTGAGCGATACTGTGCAGATGAACACAGTGAACAAATTGATTCGCTACGCTGTCCATAAGTCGAAGTTCGACAGGAAATTCCACATCTCGCTCTTTGGGCTCATTCTTTTTATCAGGATGAACTTGCAGGGAGCTCCACGGCAAGCATCTGTCAGATACGGTGATTCAGTTTTTGGGTTGACATCGTTTGTGGCTTGAATCAAATAAATATATTTGGTCTTCAAGTGCAGCTCCAGATGCTTATAAGCAGACGACCAGCAAGGACCCAAAACAGCCAACAACAAAAAAACAAGACGATATTCACATCAGCGACGGCAGAACTGCTTACAATCTACAGTACAACAGAATGATAAGGTACCCATTTTTGGTGGAGTTCGAAACAGGGAAGATTCTGGTGCAGATCTTGGCATCCATCCAGCAGGTAGCCCAATGTAACTATGCGCTAATCGTCACAAGGTATTCCACGCTCCGGCCATCTCCTGTAAGATGTTGGAAGGAAGGAAATTATTTGCCTCATTATCTTCCATCGCTCAGCGTCAAGATTGATCATTCTAATAAATAGTTTACAAATTTATATATCAATGAATAAATCAACGCAAAGTGAATCATGTTTCAGAATTATTTTGTCGAATTTGAGACTATTTTTTAGATATGCATTGAATTAATGTGAATACGCATGAGAGAAATTTTGTGAGACTATGTTATCATCTACATAAACATTTTAATATACTTCATTCTCAAGTAGTGTTACATGTGACGATTAAACTGTTAGTGACAAAAGAACACCCCAACCCCAACTCCATAATCATTATATTGGCTGTAAGTTTTGTTAATAAGTGATGTTTTTTGTTGGGTGATATGCCACCTTCGATGGAGAAGTGTTGATATGTATAAAGACGACGTAACCATATGTTTTCTTTGATAGAAAAAAGTGAGGCTTTTAACATTCCAGAGGAGTTGTTGCTGAATTCCAAAAGTCAACTGTTGTGCAGTCGACATCATCAATCTCCCATCGCCTTCTATCTTGTCGAATGAAGACGATCATGAGGTGATACTGTGATCCGTTTACAAACGGACCACACAATTTGAATTTTTGACCTCACATCATTGTCATCCGCTTTTCCACCACAGGAGACGCTGACATGTCTCAAAGTGGCAGTCAAAACTCGACGGCCTCAGTTGGAGTCTCTTAAAGAGCTCGGTAAAAGCATTACTTTCTTCGTGTGGGTTTCAGCCATAGCAAGACAATGAGTCACAAAACAAAAGAGATGAAAACAAACTTTCTAGTATCTCGTTATTGTCAATAGTATCAAAATATGAAACATTTCCTCTTACTTTAAAAATGATATATACATCAAAGGCTCTAATGATTGAAGGAGGTTAACTCGTGAATGCTTATGTCTGGACTTGAGGAACTTCATCCAAGGAAATTGCAAACGTCGTTCCATATATTGGGCGGAGTTTATGTGCCTGTTATATGACTTAAACGACACATGAGTCAATGAAAACAATACCCAAACTTTGAACCCCATGCCTTGAGCGCCGATGACTTGTAGCACTCACTTTTCTCGGTGTTTCAATATACTCATTATGACAGAAAATCTTCAAATGATGTCATAATTTACTTTATCAAATTATTCTTATTCTACAATGATGTAAAATTTTTTTCTTAAAATTTTAACAATATTAAGTCCTTATTGAAAAAATTTGATTCAAGCTATAATATGAAGGATAAATCAAGCAATTTCTCATTTTTCAAAACTTCATCATGTACTATACATTTAGCAACTGACTCATGATTTAATGCATAATGATAGTTGATCAAAATTAAACATTTGTAATGTTTGAGGATAGCAATAAATCTTGATTGATCATATATGTAATATTTTTTTATTATAAATCAGTTATTCATCACAATTAATATAGTTTATTATGCTAAAATTAATCATTTGGTTTTTATATAAATTATTTTTTTAAGTTATAATAATGACATGGAAAAATATTCAAGGAGTTCACATGCATATGTTCGACTTTAATGGTGTTTTAGATAACAGAAAATTTCCACAAGATAAAATAAATTTTGCTCACATTATCCTCAAGTAAGTTTGATAGAGTTAATATAAAAAATATGAATGTTGGGAATAAAATGGAATTCTGGATAACTTTATAAATAACCATAGAAATATAAGCTATTATTGATTTTTCTGAGATATTAAGAAAATAGTTGTTTTAATTACACGATTAGCTACTTCTGCTGGTAAACAAAAATCTTCACTGATGTATTCCAAACTACCAATATCTATGCTAGAACATGCCCGTTCAGATAATTCCACATCAACATCACTTCCCACCTCATGTTACTTTATCGATTTGCAATATATTTAAACTAGTGTACGTCCTAAATATCATCAATTTACTTGTTAAAGGCAGTGTTAAGTAGCTTTATCTAAGTAAATCTTCTATATGTTTTACTGAGGTTTATGAAATACAGTTGAAAAGTCAGAACAAAGTCACCGTAGACTCACAAGGACATGAACACACAAAGGTATTGCAAATGAAATTTGTGTTTGAACTTGCTGGCAAAAACATTTACGAGTTTTGCGGTAAATTAGGGAAATAATACATACAAAAACTATAAATTTCAAGACTTAAATTTATGATTTACAACTGTAACCAAATCTAGGACGAAAAAAGTTTCTCTGGTTCAGTCCACAGGCAAATGAGTAGCGGTATGTACAATGAGAGACTGAAGCTTTCCTGAGAGAACAGAAGTATAGTTCTGAAATTCGCGAAGAACATCGAAATATGAATGTCACCGCAATTTAGAGAACTTGATATTAGTTCATGCCTCTGCCTACAAACTTTCAGGGTCTGATTTCGTCTTTTTAAACTTACTACAATACAAATTTCTGAAACTTCGATATTTTAAATTAAGTTCAGTAAATCTTGAGATACAAACGTGGAAGGTTAATTTTAAAATAATTTTGAAGACAGTGAGAAACGCATGCTTTGCCAGAATCGGTGTGCAGAGTTGCTTCAATCATCTCAATTAAAACCCAACAAGCCCATCAAAAGATACTTTCTTTCCCTTAATCTCTACAATCCCTAAACCTAGACAGGCGTTTGAACTGAAGTTTTATTTCACTGTCCGTATCGGTTGGTTACTTCCAGTCATTACATTCTTCATTCTCACATCTCTTGATTGAGTATTATCGATGCTATGGTTCGAAACTAACTACTCATAATTTCTCCTTCTATGATATCCCACTTCCATTGATAGTATAGATTAGCAGAAATCCCGAAGGTTTGATCGCACGATATAGATTTGCGCCGAAGATTTCAACACAAATCTTGCACCATCGAGGTGCTTGTGTGCATCTGATACGCCGTCCAATGAGAAGGAATAGGCTGAACAGAATGCGTCAAGCGAAAGGTTGGCAACGCTTCAGATATGATAGATGATGATTATGTCCCATATTTAGATATATACTAAATAACCAGCTTCTACGCTTAAGGTAAAGGGTCTCCCTTGGACATATTCTGTCTGCGGAGATCTCGATGCATCATCCTCCGACAAGAGTCATCTCCTTACCCAGAATCTCCGATGGGTGGAAGAAATATCTTCTTCTCCGCATGTCAATAAGTGGCTCGAATTCACAACCTCAGTCAGCATGTTCATCTTCATGCCCCTCGAAAAAATCATGAGCAGACAGTACTCTTACAGCGATTGATGTTCTTCACAGGGTTCGATGGAGACGACATCGTGTCTGAGACTCATGAAAATTACCTCCAATTGTGCACCCGTAGAGAAATCAATACACTGTAAAAAATTGGATCCGATTGGCAAGGGATTGAATGTCGCACTTTGGCCTGATAATGTAAGAAACCATGAGGAACAGAAGGTCATCAATTGCATCAATGAATTGTCTTCAACTACAAACTCGTCGGAATTTTACCAGGTTTTCTAGAACTTAATTGCACTTGATATAATATATACCATGTGAAGTAAAGATCATCGATAATAACGCATTCCATGGTTTCCATTGTGAGAATTCTGTACACTCACGTTCTACATGAAATCTGAAGCCACTAACTGGTTTGAACTCCTCACAAATAATTAAGGGACAAGCTAATTCTTCAGGCCGGAAGGTTTTAACTACATCGCCTGCGATCGATCATCGTAAATGGTTAGATCTTCAATCTCAGTTGCATAAATGGCATGCCTGGTACATTAACTGATTGGCAAAACTTATCTGACATGTGCCGCAGTCCCTGGGTTATAGGTAGGTGCAGCTATCAATCGACACATTGCGAGCTAATGTGCAGAGAGCCGAGTGCCAATCTACACTCTTGGCATTTGTAGTGGGGAAATCCTATCATAGATCCCCTAAAAGATTCAGAAACGTTCTGGAGCAGAAACATGTTCTGAGCAGACCCATTTCTCCTTGACCGTCAGGACGTTCATGAAATAGAGACGTAAATATCGTCTTTTGCTTTCAGAATGGCAGGTCGGGAACGTGAAGGCAATCACGCTTTTATCAGAGTGAAATTCCTGAATGGTAACGGAGAAATTAACAGATACTACAGACGTCTTCATGTGCTCGGCGAAGGTGGCTATGGTAAGACCTACGAGGTTGAGCAAGTAAGAAATGGACGAAGATACGCCATGAAAGTTCAAAAGTTCGAACGCGTTGCTCCTGGAGCTGTAGCCACTTCGTCGACTGATCCATTCGAAGATGTGAGGATAATCTACAAAGAAATGGTTATTCTGAACTTAATACTTCCTCGACATAGGAATATAATTAATATCAAGGACTTGCTGATGAGCGTTGATACAGTGTACATTGTGCTAGAACTATGTGCACGCAAATGTCTCAGAAATTTCTATCCTATCGCCAACAACAGAAGCGGGAGAAGAATCTTCAAACAAATAGTACAAGCAGCTCATTTCCTCCATCAGCATGGCGTGATACACATGGATTTGCACTCAGAGAATGTTCTATTCACCGATGATACCATGACGGAATCTAAGATCATAGACTTTGGTTTAGCTGTCTACAAACCAGAATTAGCTGTAAGAGTTCACGCTAATTTTAATCATCATCAGTGGTTCGATATCGATGACTTAAGCGGCCTCATTCAAGACTACTCAGGACCCCATGAAGATATACAAGCCTTGGGCCATATACTGCACTGCATTCTGGCTGGAACCGAGGTAGACCCAGAACGGTTTGAACAGCCTCGCCCTGAAGCTGAAGCTGAAGGTGAAGGAGTGACTCCCGCCTACATGCCAAGAATGCACATTTTTGACCGGGAGGCAAAGGATTTGCTCGAACTGATTGGCCCAGAGTATTTCCGTCGTGGCGCATTGCCAACTATGGATAGAGTCCTTACTCATCCTTGGCTTGCATAGAAGAAAATAAACTAAGCCTGTCTTCCAGGGCTTCACATATGCCATGTATGATAGTAAAACTTCGTTCCACACTGATTTCACTTACTTCCTCAGGTATTTCTCATCACGCCCTTGAGGGAAACAGGGCACGATGGGGAATATCCACAAAACGTCAGCACCTCCCAAGCAGAAGCTTTTCTTAATGGTATTTGGGACGATGAGCATGCCAAAACTGAAATGTAATGCCGCTCCAGATCATCCTTGACCATGCAACAGCCCAGTCTAAGACAGATCAATAGAGCCCAGCCGAGATCATGGCCGCAGATAATATCTCTATTTTGAAAAGAACCTCTTGAGACAACCTGAACCTGTTACTGGAGGTGTGAGCACGAGGTAGCCAAGACTCTTAAACATAACTTGAATCCAGACAGTTTGGTTAGTTCTATGCGATGGACCTCGTGGTCTTTGCTACCAGAGTCAAATATGACATCCTTTCATGCCTTGGTGTACATCTCGTGACGGTGTACATACTCTGCACGGAGGATGCCAGATCTACGATCTATACAAAAGCTTTTGCAAGTTACAGCGGTCGTTAGACGCTTTTTTAGTCTAAGGGAAGTCAGAACAGGTATCGAACCTAAGATGATTAAACTAAGATCCTTAAAGTAGAGTATGAATAAATATATTTTGGTAGATCTCCAAAAAACCTGGAAGATGCTGACATCAACTTACATCGATCGGCTAATACCAGGTCGATGACAATCTTTTCTGAATTAAGTAAGCGAACTTTCGGTGATCTGAATCAGATTGATGATCATTATTTATCGATAGTATCCATCACTAGGGGAATTTTTAAGCGTATCAGAATAAACGGCTAGATTGTCTTTCGGCACTGCAAGCTGATTCTCAACCAAAACGTAAATGTGCTCGAGACTAGGTGTAGCAGGCTAAATATGCGATATCCAGATCCAGATATGGTGGATAGGGCAATCACATTGGAAGAAATTTGTGAAGCCCGAAATCTTACTCATATCTGAAAAGGTTGAAACAAATATTCGGGAACTGAATATGAACTCGGGAGTTGGAGATTCTCTTGGCTGCTCAACAGATTTATCCGGATTCTAGGATCTAAGATGATCGTTGTTGGGGACTGCGAGGCTTTGGGGAATCCACATAAGAACACAAAATTTTTCACCCTGTAAATTTTTAGTCTTGCTTCTTTAATTTCATATCACAGAGCTAGCCATTCTATGCAGCACAATAGAGCTGCATAATATGGCTATAATGCAAAAAGCAGCGTGTCCCTATTATTGCAATAGAGATACAAGCGTTGCACTTTTCAACGTAGTACTCATGTATTCCAAAAGCTGCCACCGTCTCATTTTTCCAAGAGTAAACTGCATCTTGGGTTCGCAGTATGTCTGAAGATTCATGGAGTGAGAAATATGTCAGTTTGTCTACATGTAAGCATTACCACGTTGGTTACATTATTAAGGAGACTAAAGTTTCGTAGATAATTAAATTTCTCGGCACTCTCAACTATGCGTCGAACTTTGTTAAGCAGCAGAAAACATCAAGATTATCTATGCATTTATGTGGCAATCTAAGAACAAGAATTAAAATAACAATATTCCCTGATACCAAAGAACAATTCCGGTACAAGCAACGCATTTTCTCACAGATGAAGAAAATTGCACTAGCATATGAGTGAAAAATCCAAAACCTTGAACATCTTGGAATTATTTTGCCTCTATCTACAACGATGTGAAGTTCTAGCTAGCTTTGGTTGTGAAGTACCATAGAACATTATACTCAATAACAATATCTTCACTGACCCTAGTGAAGAATTGATATCGAAGTAATATTAAATATAGTCCGTCTTAATCAACAACTAACGTACTGGGTACTTAAACCCGTTAGTTTTTAGCGCGGTACAATTAACCAATATGTGACCGATGTGAAGTGTCAGTTACAATGGCTAGTTTCAGGAGTAATTATATTTCTAAATCGTCTGGTTTATGTAGTCAAAAATCTCGACATGCAGTGCAAATACTACACTGTCAACACAAACCAGTTTCATATGACTTTCAAGGATCAAAACTACATGAGATTGGCTTAGTAGCAACTTACTGAAACTAGGATCTTTTGATGCAATCTGTGCTGAGTAAATTGAAACAAGACAAGGCAATTCGCATGGTAATAAGTTGTCCTTTCGTCCTTTTATCATTTTGAACAGCACATGATCATTTTACTTTTCCAATTTTCAGTCTCAACTATGATTTCATAAGCTTTCAACCACATCTTATCATGCTCAACCTGTACCTGTCATTTTGAAAGCGTCTTCTTTTTGTTCAAGACTAAGATTTCGTCCCTTCAGTTGACACTTTCGATTGTCGTGCACATTCTCAGTCCATTGGGATCTCATCAGTAACACATAAAGCCTCATAGTTTGAACTTGTGCATATTACTAACTGCCGTTCTCATTGTACGTTTCAATACGTTGAGTAGAAGAGTTGAGTCTCGTGTCGTTCTGACCTTGTGGATGGGGAAGTCCTGTGACCAAACGCTGGCAGCTGTGGTAAGCCCCCCCGGGAGACTAAGGAATGAAAGGACAAGAGGTTCAGGTTTGAAGTATGCAGCATATGCAAGACTTTGAAATCGTTGATGGGCTACAGGAAACTTCAGCAACTAAGATGAAAACGACCCAAACGGAGCCATGGATCAAAGACACTCCTTACTTAATGATCTTAGGCCTTCTGGTCTCCATACATATGTATGACATATGACTCTACTCTGACATTTGGATGTCCGCAGGTAATAGTCTAAGTAGATTCCAGAATTGCAGAAGTTGCGTGATAGATCAACTTTGGAATTCATTTCTACCTTGGGTGCTGTTGTGTCTAAAGGCCCTGGACTTTCTGTTGAATATAAATTGCTCTTTCTTCATTCTGTATTTAAACGATCATCTATAACTTAGGTTCTGAGATAAGTCAAGTATCTTGCGAATCAGATGGCTAATTACAGTAAGGTGCCAACCCGCGAGATAACAATTCTATCGGAGAACTCGGATGTGTGAAGGGCTCGAGTGACCAGCAAAGCCGAATCATTCTTGAGGCTGACCAAAGAGAAGTACGATCGAATGTAGATGGCAATGTAAAGAACTTGTGTTTAGCTTCCATATTTTCAAACTATTCACGAGATTCGTTGTCCTTCATGAAGAGGTCATGGAACTTCACGAGGGGCAACAACTAGTGCTCTCGCAAAGCAGGAGTGTGCAAACCGTCGATGTGGCCATTGATGTAGACAGTGAAACGATGATTTGAGTGAACTTCGTCCTAGAAGATGAGAAGCTCACTGCCGTACAATCTAAGGAAAACAACTGAGTCCACACACAAGAAAAGAGAGATTCAGAACCAGGAGGTTGATGCTACTTTACTTGATTCTACTGAATGACTTCATCATATTCTGAGAGGAAGAGGAGATATGACAACAACTTATTATGGCCTATAAATCCCAACATAATGAGTTAGCTCAAAAGAAAAACACCTATCTTTAGGAACTACAAATATTTCAATATACACGAGAAATTTTTTTGGCTGGAGGTAGTTCGTGAGCTAAGTCTTTTTAAAATATGCATATTTACTCGACTGGATTTTTGTAGTATATATTACCATAGAATTCTATATTTAAATCGTATTTTATCATTTTTTTCATTACATAGGCTTGTTTTAGCCTCTAACTTTTAAATAATTACATATTCATATTATCTTAGTTATATCATGCAATTTTCCAACTTTATTATTAAATTTGTATTCTCTGGATTTCACTAGTTCATTAATCTATACTTACTCTGATTGTAGGTACAATTATAGATTTACTAACATGTGTAAATGTGTACTAGGTGTCCATGTAGTGGTCAAATGATAACATAAAATGCCACATACTTTGACCCTTTGTATGTCTTGCAGTAGTTAGGACTATAGCAGACATTAGATTGGTTTAGGAGTACCAAATGAAAACGGTCAAAGATGGCACATGTGATGCAGTTGTTGGAAGTATGAAAGTATGAAAGTATGATAACTTATCTTTTAGATGAATGGCAAGTGTTAGCATCCATGGTCTCTAGCGAGGGTATATGAGTATAGCTTATGTATCTTCTCCTTTGTACAAGCCTAACCTAGTTATGGAGTAAGTGTCAATATCTTTAGGTTATTGTATAGTCTGTTGTATGTCTTTTTCCTTTCCTGATTTAAATTGATGAGTGACATCATCATCAATCATTCTAACATGTTTTGTTATGATTATTGACATGGTTAGGTTATACTGAATGCTGATAAGTTAGGTGCAATTTGTATCATTGTGATGCTCTTGGAGCCTAGTATTATGTTATGTGTGGATTTCTCTTTCTAACCCTTGAGGGTTACTTCCATTTTCTAGATCTAGTACTGGGCCGAAAGCCGTATAAACTAAGAGAAATCCTAGCTTATTTTTTATAGGGCACTTTTACCATCTCATAAAACATGGTGCATCAAACCTAATCATGAGTCACACAACAAGGACTCATACACTTCAAAGTTCACCTGCTTTAGGAACGTCCATACGTTCCTAAAGCAGGTGACAGAATGAAGTAATGACTGATCGTGTCCTTTGATCACGTATCAGCATTTCCGGGGATGTGAATTTGATCTGGGCATTTGATTCGGACATCACGTAATGGAGTTGTTTATAATTCTAATTACTAGAGAGGTTAGGTGTATCCTAAACCTTATGCCAAATTCTCAGCCGCCTCTATGATATCTACTTACATATAAGAGTGCCAAATGGATCAGATTTGGAGAATTTATGCACATCTTATGAAATTTACAATGTGAGGAGACGCAACAACTACCTGTAGGCTAAGATATTGGTGTCTAGTGGTGACATCGAGGGTAAGGTCAATGAGACATGTATTGTAGACGTGAGGACATGACATACAGAAACACTGCTCTATAGCTGGTCAACATATCTTATCTTTTCAGATCCGTCTTTTCTTGCCCTCGGGATATCAAACAGTTTCTCCGACCGCTTCTCAGATTCTGTACTCACTATTCTTAATAACTGCTTGCTGAAGATATCACTGAACTGACAATCATAACGAACTTTTCAGTTATCAATATCATATGATTCAAGGGGCTTGAAAATCATCATCCTTCATTACCCGATAAATTTACCCGTGCAGTCTGATATACAAGCACAATACAATTATCTGAAGCCCACAAATTGCATTGTAAGTAACGTGCCAAGAAGGTGCAAGTCATAAGAACATGAGAAAACTTCACTTGCAATCACACTTTATGGATCAGTAGTAACTGAACTGAAAATCTAAAGTATAACATTGAATGATACTACAAGAATCTCTCACTCATAAAACTGATACAATTCTTACTAATTCCACAACATTCCACCTAATTCTGAAGCTTGAACAAGCCAGAAAGACTCGTCAAAAATATCGTCGAGAAAGCATTATCAGTGCAATCCCAAGAATCATGTACATCACAAGATAACTCCTAACCAAATCTGTATTCAAACAGCAACAAAAGGTCATTGTCCAATCTGGTGTATATTTACAGAAACTTGCATATTGCAAAGAGGATCAATGAATATGCACGACATCAAACTACACTTTTACTCCACACTTCATGAAGTATTTCTCTTAGACTCATTTGGCAGGTTTCAGTGTGATTGATCTTTATACAAAAAAATTTAAAGTATTTAACGTGCATACCTGGACAATGGCATGCTACACTTTTCTCTTGATGTGTAGATCAAAGCTCAAGGTGGGGCAACATTTATTGCCCGATGGAAAATACTTTGTTGCAAGCAATGTTGAAAAGGAACTCTTATTATTTACCAGTGCTCGACATATCACCTCATGTTTTACGTTATTCAGCGCAAGTTTGGGTCTTGTTTTGAATGTGCATGTCATCTTCATGAGTTCCGCTGAAAATTAGCCGATCACTTGTGAATATTCGGAAATAAATCACCCGAGTACTCGAGCAGCCATGCAATTTTTGGGACCAGCATACGTGGACACTGTTTCATAGGATGTGTTATTTTTCTCCTTGTAAATTACTGGTTATACTAAGAAAAATATGCAGATGTCTCTAAACAATCTAGAGTTCCCAGTTTATAGTTTTCTACTTGAAGTTCATTCTTGTGCCTAAGAACACGTAATCGCCCAACAAGAATGTGAGGGCCAATTCAGAGTCTAACATCATCCTGCTAATGGCTTCAGATCACATCATGTAGGATGAAGAAATGGAAGGTGTTTAGAGACATCTATTGAATCATTTATAATCAGCAGACCGGTCAAGCAATGAAACTTGTATGTAAAAACAGTTAAATCAGTAAATGATGTGATGAAAAGAAGCAACACAGAATGATTATATTATTCACTTCAGTCTTCCTCTGAATCCAGATCCTTACTCATACACTATGCCACTCTTGTTAAAATTGGACTCATATTTTGTACTGGACCTCACAAAGCACTCAGATCACTCCATTTTCACCAAATTATTGTCAATCGCAACGAACTTTAGCCTAAGAGAATCCCTTGTGAACAAAGTTATATTAGATTAGTTCACTCATACTATAGTAAAAAATTATTATATCTGGCCCGGCAGCACATTTGTTGCCCTTTCATGACGGCCTCGGCAGAGACTTCATGACCTTTATTTCGTTTTTTTGGACTTGGACCATCATGCAATCATTTACCTCCTCAATCTAACCCAAATTCAGCATTGTGTAGACGTTTTCACCTTCACTTGTAACACTTGCTAGAGTTTCCTCTGATCTTAATAAAAGATTTTCACACCGCATGCCTGTCGTCTAAGACTTGAGCTGCTCAAAACTCATTGATAAGGCTCCGGTTTTAAGAAGTTTATATTCACCTATCAAGAGTTCATGATATGCAGACAAAGAGGGGAGATGGAGGCAACAACAAATCCTTCCTTCTTCACCATACCAAACGAAGACACTATGACACTGTTGCAAGGTTCATCGTGGTGCTGAATTTGAAATTCGGATTTGGCAGTTCTGTGGTCTGCACTGAATACCTCTCAAACTATCTGATATCTCGAACCTCCTGGTAGGCCTGATTAAATGTGAACGTCCCATTCCTCTGTGTTTATCGGGCATCTCTCCTGCACCTGCCTCCACATGTCGTCCCTGAATGCAACAATTCCTATCTGAAGAATTCCAATGCGCTGTGCTACCATTAATGCGATTGCCGGCAGTTTTCATTGAAGAAGTCAGCTCTCATTATCTGCAACTTTCTACGATGCTCAGCTATTGATCATGAGGATGGATTATTCAAGTGATCATGACACCGTGGAACGTGCATGCAAACTACAGGTAAAGCACATTGTAGCACTGTAGAGGTACCTACGTTCGTGTCCATTCGACTCAACTTCATTGAAAAGGTCTCTGCGTTCAATCTATAAGTTATCGCTATAGGTTGTTGAACTTAATTGAAAGCGAAGACCAATGATAGGGATGGTAAATATTATTCAGAAAAATTGTTCCTGAAAATCCGGCGATGGCACTGCTTTTTTCGTTCATAGAAGTCAAACACAGATCACGTAAATTCACAGATCACGCTTTAACAAAATCCCCTAAATACGGAAGAGTTTCCAAGATATTGTAAATTCGAATGCAAACGCACAAATTATTGGCTCCCGAAAATTATATCTAAATTTTACTTTTGGCATTGATACTCTGTATTATGTCCTGTGCATGTACATCTAGTAAATGTCTAGCCAAATTATCTTATTCAAGTAATTGAGGGACGCACTCAATATTTTTAATCTAATTTGTACTATTAGAATAGCGTAAATATTTTGTTCATTTGATTAGTCAAATAAATATAACTCCGACAAACTTCCAACATTCATGTGTGATATATTTCATTGAATGATTTTCAAATATTGATAAAGATCTAGTATTGAAGAAGTTACCTATTAGTTTATGTAGGCATTTCTTATGCAGTTACCTATTCCGTCTAATCAGATCGATGTGCGTTAGATGCCAAAGACTTTATCACTTAGTTTCAGTGCAAAAAAGTTATAGGTTTGTATATGATGGGTAGAATGCTACAATTTATTGAATATATAATCTTTATTTTTCAAAAATATCAAGGGAAATATATCTTAAAAATTTGCATTGCAATGATCCTCCATGTCTAAATGCCTGTAGAAGTAAAGCCAATCAGCTTTAAAACTGAGCTAATGATATAAAACAGTATCTGACTACTTTCACCATGGCGACCATTCTGCACTGTAAGAAACATCCGTTTTATGTCGTAATTTAATGTAAATCACATTTTGCTGAGTGAACAATCATCAATACTGTACTATGCATTGGCTCCAACTCTTGACCATCAATATCATCTTGGATTCCCGATAACTGCTAGCCGCGTCAAACCAACTTTAGATTTATCTTCGCTCGATATAGTTTGACCTACGAAGAAGTATGTATTAGTTGGACTGCAAGACCACACCATAGCTAGACCGAGTACTAGGGCTGTGGAGCGTAACATCTTCCATTTTAAGATGAACCATTCTCGTTGGTTTTTCAAATGAAACTTTGGAGTCAAAGATACTCTATGATCGAGAATATATGAAATCGTAAACTAAATTTTAACTCTCTTTTTAAGAAATTTCTATCAAATTTACTAGAAATGAATGAAGAAATTCCCGTGATAATAATATCTGCATTCATAATAAATATTATATAATAGTTATTGTTTGATTTTCTTATTTACTACTAATACACTACATGGTTAAGAAAGAAGTGCGTCTTGTATCTTACGGGTAGCGTGCTGGAAGGTGCTCTGAACTCAAGATTGTGCGTTGATAACCTTGTAATTAAAGGATCAGATGCTTGCCTCTTTCAGACCTTTGGAAGCTGATGATTATGGGAAGGAGACTGTAACGGTAGTCTACGGTTAAACCTTCCACTACAACTACTTCCGAAGAAGTTCCTTCTAAAGTTGTACTGGAGCATTATCTGCGGGTGGAGCCGACGAATGGAGAGATTTACCGGTTGGTCTAGGGCATCCAGTGTAACGGAAGATTGCACATCGTACTTGTCCTTGCACCAGGTGTTCGTGAGGAAGTTATATCCTTTCCACAATCAACCGCAGTCAAAGACAACCACGTTCCTATTACATACAAACTGTTGCTCATTTCCCCATTGTGCGGAGAAAAGAACTGCAGTCTTTTCTGACCGAAAAGCAAAAGTTCTCACAGTGCCACGATGATTCGGAGTCGTCGTGACGATTTCTACATTACTCATTACAAGGAGAAACAGTACATCTTTTCCTTGTCATGACTCTTTGGGACTTTACATAGTTTTGGAACCCTGTTGGCCTCTGCCTTCTACGGCTGTAGATAGTTTAAGGCGAATATTGTGTGCAAGTCTTCTGACGACTTCTTATGGTTTATCTTTTCTTCAGGTTAATGTAAAGACGTCTGCGAGTCAATTAACGGGATCTGGAAGATGAGCAAGGAAAGAAGTGGCAGATGCACCATTTTTAACCTTTATGAATAGCTACATATGCAACGTTAGGTACACTTGGATATACTCGTAAGACGAAGTCAATTTGGAATTTCTGGTTGTAGCTCAAATCCGTTTCGTAAACTTCACTATTATGCATAACCAAAAATCAAACGTTTGATATTAAGGTATGATAAGGGTCCAAATTACTCATAATTATCCAGGAAAAATCTAAACTAGATGATAAACGATAAATTTTTATAATCATTAGTTATAATTATCCATATCAAGGTGAAAGAATATGTGAAAAAGCCAACATATATTATATTTCAGCCTTGATTTAATTATTGCAGTTTTACCTCATACATAAATAGTACATTGTTTTCAAATCGACATTGAATATAAACCCCCTTGACGGAAAAACATGTATTATGATTGATGAAAATTTCACCTTTAATCACAATTAACAATTTTTTTAATTCAAGATTTTTTTTTCTAATATGATTTTTTGATATGGTAGGAAATAATTTATTTATAAAAATATAACGAAGCTGTATGCAAAACTAGTAATTTTGGTTTTTGCTTAAAATAATGAAAATTAGGCGAATATTTTGCATTTAGTTGTTTGTGTTTCCACACATTATCCTGGTTAGCTATATATATATATATATATATATAGCTACGTAAATTTGTATTATGTGGATTATAGTTGTGTTTTCATTTACTTCAGACTGGATGCATCTCCTAAGACTACTAATGCTCCAGTTTTCCATCTTCTAATAGATAACTAATACAATTTCTAGTGGATTTCTTTAAGGTACTTTGTTAGACACAAATAAGGTTCTTATGTTCGATGAGAGATGAATCCGCCTATCTGTAAAGGTGAGAACATCGTGAGTTTGGATGGCAATTCAATACGAGCCAAATTTTGTGGTGAGAAAAAGGTGATCATTTGGATTACATAGCACTTTTTTCGGACAAAGAAAATCATTACAGGATCGCCATCAAATCAGAATTGGTGACATAGAACAATGACAATTCAATCACACTTATGCAGTTTTCAACGAGTCAAGCCACAGATGTAAACATGACCTTGCACATGCATAAAGATTGCAACCAAAAGAAATGAACTTATCAAGTGAACTAACCCACAGTACCCGATGGGTTGGGTATGGACTCTCTATAATGTAGGTTACAAGGTATAAGCTAAACCTTCCTCAAATGGCTACACAAATCTGACACATTTGACTTCAATGCGGTCCAACATAGAGGGCCCAAGAGTTAAGATGCAGCAGACAAAACAAGCGCAGGCTACTGAGACCTCAAACTGAAAATGACTATATGCACCGTTATGCTGCTGATGATGATTATCATGTCCATGAATGGATGAGATGGACCCGTTGATGTGGTCTTCCCATCCTTTTTGTGATTTTGATTTGTACCTTTTATCTTCCTGATGAAAGAACGAATGCTCTGGTGTTATCAGAGAGATTGAAAGCATGTTCCCGTACTGACAATCTCTGACAAGTGGAGATGTGCTACACTCACACTGCACTCAAACTCGAGTTGACAAAGACCATTAAGAGCAAGAATCTGAAGCATTGCGTTGACAATAGGTCTTCCACATCCTTTTCAGAAACAAAATAATGGCCTTCGCGTCCAGGTCTGCACGGTCAAACTTTGACAGCAACATAGGAACCTGGTCCCGTCACCAGTATTCCCGGTAACATCCGTCGAAACCGGTGAAAAAGTCTGTCCGATCCCACTGCGTACCACGGTCCTGCATGCACCAGGAAACGGAACCTGGTGGAAGGAGGCCGACTGCGCCCATCGGTTACTCGGAATTCTGTCGCCCTGTGCCCTTCAGCGCCAACTGCGATTCCACGTGGCGGATTCTCATTCGTCTTATCTGGGTGGACGACCACTCTGACGGCAACGCTGGACCCCGTAGTTCGATGAGAGCCCTGAGACTCGGACGGGCGGCGCGTCGGGCACAAGTGGAGGAGGGTGGCGGGGCCCGCCACCCTCGCGGAAAGCGACTTTCGGAGGGGTGAGTGAAATCGTTACCGTAATTGTCGACGAGGACACCTGCCGAGTCAGACAGGGGGTACTTTGGCCTCGCGAGTCGAGACTTTCGTATCGAATGCGGGTAAGAAGGAGAAGGGAAGAGCGCGGGCTGCCCGGCAGCGGTTGACCTCGTGCATCGGCCAAGTAAATGTCAAGTCAGGAATTCAATTCCCAGGGGCTCGGCTGGGCGGGGCGGGCGAGGGTTGCCTCCTTTTCGATCCTCCTCACTGCGCTCGCAAGTCTTCTTGCTTCGTCCATGATTCTCTCGAGGCGAATCCATAGTCCGGACTGACTCGGCTGCTCGATCCACATCTTGCCGCAGAGAGTTGTGAACTCGATGGCTAGATTCGTCGAATTCCGATGGATCCTCGCCATCCTTTTCCTGTGTGTGAGCACCGTGCAGAGAATGTCAGCTTCGCAGGTGCAAGCGAGCTCGATTGGGGAAAGGAGAATTCTGCAGGACGTCGGAGAAGAGCAGAAGGGAATACTTCTTGAGTTCAAGAAAGGCGTCGTGGATGATAATTCGACGCTTGCGAGCTGGCGAGATGGAACGGCAGTCTGCCAGTGGAAGGGCGTGGCTTGCGACGAGAGTCTGCGTGTTGTAAATATTTCTCTGAGGGGTGGGGAGTTGGGCGGTACCATATCTCCGGTCCTGGGCCAGCTGCAGTTTCTGACGGTTCTGGATTTATCCTATAACACATTCAGCGGCATAATCCCAGATTCTCTATGCTCTCATCAGAGCCTTCTCTCCCTCAACCTCTCGATGAACTCATTATCTGGCAGTATTCCCTCTGACCTCTCCAACTGCTCGTCGCTTGAGGTCCTCGACCTCAACGCGAACTCTTTAACCGGAAGCATTCCTGACTCTTTAGGAGGACTGCAGTCTCTTCGGTACTTGAGTTTATGGAACAACACGCTAACTAATACTATTCCTGCCAGTCTAGGAAACTGCTCATCTCTCCAAGTTCTCGTCCTTAGCTTGAACTCTCTTTCAGGAGGTATACCATCACAGATAGGGAATTTGGCAAACCTGGAGGAACTGTACATTGAATCCAACACCCTCCAAGGTCCCATACCAAGCTCCATTGCAAACTGCTCTGCCCTCCGAGAGCTGCATCTGGGAGAGAATCAGCTGTATGGAGAAATTCCTGTCGTGATTGGACGCCTCGCAAAGTTGGAATATGTCACTCTTCAGTCGAATAGGCTAGAGATGGGCATTCCGAGTTCGTTGGGTGATTGTTTGTTGCTGATGCAGATAAACTTGAGCTTCAACCGTCTGAATGGAACCATTCCTACTTCTCTTGGTAAACTCATGAACCTCCAGGTACTGAACCTGGAGGGTAACGAGCTTCAGGGAATGATTCCGGCTGAGTTCGACCACTTACCAGGACTCCAGGAGCTAATTCTTGGGAGCAACCAGTTGTCGGGTTACGTACGTGGCCTCAATGGCTCTTCTCTGACAGAAGTCCGATTGAACAACAATAGTCTCAGTGGAGAACTTCCTGCATTCCAATCGGAGTCGAACATTTCCACGTTGAATCTCTCGAAAAATAGGCTGACTGGGGCGATTCCGGACAGCATCGGGTTGCTAGAGCACGCTGTGTCAATTGACTTCTCGTTCAATCTCTTGACCGGTTCCATTCCCAGTTCTTTGAGCTCCTGCAAAGAACTGGAGTCGCTGGATTTGTCGGACAATGAACTCTCGGGTGGAATTCCAAGTTCTCTCGGGGAGCTCTCTTTCATGCGATTCGTAGATCTTTCCAATAACCAGTTACAGGGATCCATTCCTACCAGTTGGCAGAACTCCTCCACCGATTCCTTTGCAGGTAATTCGGAGCTCTGTGGGGAGCCCACGCGAGTGGTGTGTAATAGTCCAAGTGCGGAGAGGAGTCGCACGTGGATCTACATATCTGTCGCACTTGGCACTCTCATTGTCGGAATTGTGGCACTGTCAGCTTCTATTTGGTGCACATGGAAGAAGAAGAAATCAACTGCAAGGCTAGCACCAATTTTGGAGATGAGCAATTTTACCGACGGAGTAAAATTGTCTGTACAGGATGTGATCAGTGTAACGAACAATTTCAGCGAGGCCAATATCATCGGAGAGGGGTCCAAGAGCGTTGTCTATAAGGGAGTTCTTCCCGACGGAATGGTGATTGCGGTGAAAAAACTGATCATGGATCACGTTGAGAGGTCTGCCAACAGGTTCAACCATGAGATGCAGCTGCTAGGAACGCTACGCCATCGGAACTGGCTGAAAGTCTATGGCTTTCTGTCAAGTCCGGACATCAAGGCTCTGATTTTGGAATATGCGCCGAACGGGAGTCTTCACTACCAATTGCACGGCTCTGAGACCTGTCAGCTCACTTGGAAGATGCGCCTCGAAATTGCTATAGGGATCGCAGAAGCTTTGGTTCATATTCACCATGAATGCGTTCGTCCGATCATCCACCTCGACATCAAGCCCAGTAACATTCTTCTGGACGAGAATTTTGTTGCCAAAGTGGCAGATTTGGGAATTTCGAAGCTCGTTTCGATCGGAAACAGCAGTGCTGACGGTACAACCAGTGCCCTTTTCGGAACCACGGGCTACATCCCTCCAGGTATTACTTCTATCAATTCTTTCCTCTTCAAATAGTTCGGATATCTTAGTTGCAGTAGAAATAATCCCAATTTATTGGGGCCTAGCCCCATCTTAATCATTCGGTTTTACTCATTCGATCCGAGTACGTTTTCATAGGATCCTCCGTCCCTTTTTCCTCTTTATCGCTTACTTTTCCTTCCTCTGCAAATGAGTGTAGGTTCAGACTTCTACGTTTGTATGATTAAAAGGTTCTGGCATTGACTCATCATTCATGATGCATTTAAACAGAGTATGGAATTTCGCCGAAAGTTTCAACGAAAGGCGACGTGTTCAATTACGGCATCCTCCTTCTCGAGCTTCTCACGAGGAAAAGACCGACCCATCGTTTCGAGCAAGATGTTTCTTTGAGGGAGTGGGTTGCCGATGCAGCTGAGAATCCGGACAGGATGCTCACGGTTTTGGACAGCAGGATCCAGAACGAGTTGGCGGTTCATGAAGATCAGATCCAGCTCATGGTAAGAGTAGGCTTGCTGTGCAGCGAAAATTCACCGGCCAAACGGCCGAGCATGAAAGATGTTAGAGACATGCTGATGCAAATCGAAAGATTGTCAAGTCCTAGACCCAAAAGGAACTGATGCACAATTTGCACAGTCAAAAAAATGTACAGTGTATATTAGATCAAGAACAAAGCGATTGATGTGAGGCGCCCTCGCGCAAGACCTGCTTCTAAGCCTGAAATTAGAAATAGAGAAAGTGATAATTTTGTCCAATGATTTCAAACTGCAAGACATGCAGCTTTCGGCTTTTGCGTCAAAGTTGACATTCACCAGCTAGGCTGTACGACCATGACTGGAGAAAAGGTACGATTTCATGTCTCGTTCGGGTCTGATCGTACCATCTTCTTTCGTCGAGGTGACCCCGGGACCATTAGGGTATGGCCTCCACGACCTGATTGAGTTTTATGGGCAAAGTCTACTGTCGTCACCACTGCAGATGATGGAAGTCTTGACCAAGACAGAACCTCTGGCGGGAACTTCCACCCGAATCGAGGCCTCGCATCATCGGTAGAAAAGTAGCAGTAGCTCTGAACTCTGCAGAGTATTTCCAGAACGTTCTGGACATTGAAATCAGAGAGGTCAGCTCAAGTTCAACAACCATCGCCATGTATATAGAAGTTCGTGAACTGTCCAAGACGGAATCGTAGATCTACAAGCATCACTTCCCTGGCTCCCATTGTCAAAGACTTTCGGTACGTTCGATGACCCCTAGGCATAAATTCTGCCAAGGATTTAACCTCAAGGTTATTGTTTGTTCTCTTCAAAGTAGCGACGACGGCACCAAAGTGGTCCCAAGAACGGTGACATCATCCATACGTGCTTGGGACGGGCAATCTCTAAGAGAACCAAGTGAATACGGAATGTCAAAGTCCGTGGAAGCGGCTTTACGTCAGTGTTATCTTAAATCAAATTAGACATGCAGAAAAGAAAAAGTCGATCTACTCAAGGTAATGTGTGTTTGTGGAGACCGAATAGCCGTATATCACCGTCCCCAAGTTGTCAGTATTGTGTACTTCCAGATGACGGTAGACAATTGGAATCTGGCGTAGCTGGTACGAAGTGCTGTGCCAGACATGAGTGGACATGTCGTACACGATCAAGCCAATCGCAAGAGCGCCGAAAACAAAGGCTGGTAACAGAACGAAGTGGCGTCAGTGAGCTCGGAGGTTGGGTTTAATCATCGGTTTTGGATCATATAAAAACAGATGTTAAAGTCATTGCCCAGGTTAAGCGGGTGAAACACTGCCAGAACCGAAACCAACTGTAAGCCACTTTGTTCAACTCTCATGTTTACTTTACAGGTTGCACTGTGACATAAATGACAGACGAGAACCATGTTCAGAGTTGTGCCCTGCAACTCTGAACATGGCCCTCCATATCACAAGTATTGCGCAACGTTGTCTGAAAAGAGCTGTCAGCACTTCTCTGCCCAGTCACATGTATGATTTGTGGCCACGATCACCTAGGGCAGAAAAATGTGATGGAAAGTGCTCTGTGATTCATCGCAAGCATGAATATAGAAAAGCGACTTGGTCATCCGGATAAATTTTTAGTCTCATCGATGGTGTGGGAAAAAAAGTTCCACTAGGAAAGTTGAAAGCTCGCACTGACGTACATGGAAAATATTTCCTCGACAAAAAGTGAAAATCCCGCACGGACGCACGGCACATATGATGTGATCTGGAATGTTGTCAACTTAGACTCAGAAAATTGAATCTGAATAGACAAAATTTACCGAACAGAATGTTGTGTTTACGTACGATACACTTCACCATAAATGATTAAAATCCTTCAAGTAGGAAAGCAATTTCTTTCCTGCTTAGTCTTCTGTTACTTCATTATAGTAGAGCACCTTTTTAAGCAGGCACAGGCCCGCTGCATTTCTTCTTACTTCCATGACACAATGCTATACATGATTATTAGTTTAATATGAGAATAGTGAAGACGAGTGTCCAGGCTTTATGCTTCGAACTGTACTGGAACATTGAAGTGGCCGGCCCCTTCTTACCACTCTTCTCTTTCATTGACCCACTGTTATAATCTGAAAAGTGTCAAATTCGACAACATGAGGTGATATCCGAGAATAATTTTTGCCTAATTTCAACTACTCTTGTAAACATATTCTCAGCATCCAAGGATGAAGCCATCAAAGTGCAAATCGTCTTATTCTCAAGCCAGAAGTGACCTGCAGGGAGTGTCATGAATATTCTTAGACTCCTTGTCGATTCCACCTAAAGACGCGTGGGATGGGGCCGAGGGAGATTCTTAATAGTTTGTCATAAGAGACAGATTCCGATGCTAGATGATAAGCTTCAACGTTTGCACGGACTTCTTATACATATATCCTGAGCTTGACCAGGAGGATCAGATTCCCCCTGAAACTGCTTGCCTCCTTGTTCATATATATATTTACATGGCACTTAGTGGTCCAGAGTTGGACGAAAGTTTGATCTTTCATCCAAAGGTTCAACAAGATTTTCGATTCGAGGATGGCAGCCTCATAGCCAGTAGTCTCATGTCGGAAGGGAGCTCCACTTCTGTCACATTCAGGATTTGGCTCCCTGGAAGTCTTTCCTTTCGTTCTCTCCAGATGCTTTAAATGGCGTGAATTAAATTGTATTGACTTCGATTCGAACGCGAAGGAAACATGATTGGCTAGCTACATGAGAGATCTAGAATATCCTTGATATGCGTTTCAATATGGATGAAACTCAAGATTCGTGTCTAGCCTTACGAAAATTATTCTACAAATGTCATAAAAATACCTATAAAGATACTGTTTCGTAAGCTATTCTTGTCACGAGGAGTACATGGTGGGTCTAATCAGCCATCTGATCCAACCAGTAATGCCGTAGTCAAGAATTCTCGGACAACATGACATTTACACACAGCGGAGTGTGCCACTTAATCTTATTAATTATCTATGAGTTGAAGGCCTTCTCTGCTGGAATATCTCAAACTCTTTCACCTTCATGGTTCTTCCCTGCTTCTTCTGCTGTTACACTGTATGTACATGTCTCTGTGCATGATTGAAGGTGCTGCTATGTTATGAAGATTACGGAGTCTGTCCACCTTTAGCGAGACCAGATCCTTCTAATTTGAGATATTTCTGGGGGTCTGAAATGTTGAAGCTTGATAGTACTTTATACTTCAAGTTTGATCCTCGACAACACAAGCCACGAAGGACATACATCCTAGAAACCGGAAAAGCAATCAAGGCAAAGTGCCCACAGGCTACTTGAATTCGGTGATCCACTATATCAACTGGCAGACATACATAAGCTGCAAAGATCCTATGAACCCCGAGGACTAAATCTCATTTCAATCATTCACTGATTGAGGCGTAGATTTCTCTCTGATAGCAATTCCTGTACTTAACAATCTTGATTTGCCAATCACTTTATGTTTTCTGCAAGCACAAGATCTGATCCTTTTGAAACGCCACGTTGCTGTCATGATCGATGTTTCAAATGTTGTGAAATCAGCCACTGTCGATGTAATCATCGAATCCAGAAACTAGTAAATCTACTATTTGAAATGAGAATCTGGAGAGAGTAATGGAGGCCAAGTACTTGCAATTACTTCAACATTGTTCGCCACGCATATCTGCACTGCAGCACTACAGACTATCTGTATTTCCGAGGTCATAGAATATACTTCTCAAATTAGCTCACTTTTTTACGGAAACAAAACCGTCTTATTAGTTATAAGATCTCCATATTTTGCTTCGAAGTCATTCTAGTCTGCTGTTGATTCTTTTGGCCAAGATGAAAGCAAAACTTTGTTGTTGCAGCTAACGGCACCTACAGTTGAATTTCCCGGTAGATGTTGTCATCAAAATCACATGGTGCCTAATGGCAGCATGTGTGACAATGCTGAAGTTCAGTTGTATTGTTTGGTATCATCTCCGGTTGGTGATACCGAAGCATGGAACTTATCTGGTCAGTTCCAGAGATCAGTGTGCTGGTTGTGATTTCACACGTACACAACGATCCCAAAGTTTAGAAGTTTCTCTACAATTTCCACAACAACCCTTGCCCAGGTAGAAATGAATGATTACAATTGATATGCAGACAACAGGTATCAATGAGCTTCTTCGGACACTGCCTTCATCATAAAAAATTGTATGATAAAGTTTTCCGTACAGAACAATGACTTTCCATCTAGTTGATGAGTGAAAATGATTTTTTGTAAATTTTTGAACTTGATTACACTGACGGTGTACACTATATCCGTGAAATTACATGTCTTGACCATATGATGATATTCTTCACTATCTTGAAATGAGTTTGGAAATTATGATTACACAAAATTAGAAAATATTCCTCAACTTTCCACAGAAGATGTCATTAGGTAAAATTAAAATATACACAATCAAATCAAATTCAAAATAAGTTACTAATCATATTACCTTTTTTTTATCTTCTAATTTCCTAAAAAATTTGAATCTAAATGATACAAATCTTACTCAATTGAATATCTTACGACTTTTCATTGCAGAAAAGTACCACAAATTATATCTCTTAAAATGCATGACAGGTTTCTATTTTTTTGAACTCTTTTCATGTTAATTTTGGGGTGATATAAAGTGTTTTTTTATATTGCAATCATTTAAATAAATGTATTTAAAACCAGATTTCCACATATATAGATGTTTAATTTTTATAAATAAAGACATAATATTTTGAACCTTTTTTTTATTTCTGTTTCATATTCATGTCAATTTCATAATGTTAGACCTCCAATATATTTTTGTAAGTTTCTATAAATCTACTTGTCAAGAATATAAATTTTGTGTTAATCTTGATCTAAAGATATCAATATCGATTTTTATTGAAGTATCCAATTAATATTCCTATTTATTATTACATTTTCCATAAAAACTAACTTCATGTCAAATATTTGTAAAGTACTTATATTAATATGAAATCATATATATTTATATTTATATTTCAAACATATTTAGTATTAATCATGTGAAAAAATCTATACTAGGAATTATATTATAATTATTCATACTAGGAAAAATTTTCTTGATATTTCAATTGTTGAAACATAAATTTAAAAGCTAAAATTCAAATACTGGTTAAATAAAAAAAGACAGCTCATTGATATCGATAGCTCATTTTGTATTTTATCAAGATATGAAAACTTACTTCTAGTGAAATTTATAAAATTTGAAAATTTATATAAATATCAAATTTTGATTTGTTTATTTAATATTTATATATTTAGGCATTACATACATGATATACAAGTTTATCTATGAAATCTATAATTAAATTCATTGTTGGATGTTATTTCAATATCATTTTTTATGATTATTTTATATATTAAAACTTGAATTATAAGACATTATTTTTCATATTTTTATTTTTATTTTAAATAAGCATATTATAAGATTCGACATCAAAAATTCAAGGATGGGAATGAATTTGGCAAGTTTGACATTCTTGTAATCTCCATGATAATCTGGAGTTGAGTTTATTGTCAACTTGTTGACATTAATTTGATTCACATCTACAATTTTTGGCCACGATTGTTGTGATTTTTATTGTTGATGAAAGTATACACATCATAACTAGCCCAAATTAAGACACTTAGGGAAGAATTTGCAACAAAAGTCATGTTTTATCTCAACATTTTTTATGAAATAATATTAATATTAATATATAAAAAGAGAGATATTTTGGTTTCCAACTACTTTAGTTAGTCATGGTTGATCAAAGCAGATTAATGTTATTTTACATTCAATAAGGCTAAAAATTTAGTACGTGGTCATGATATCTGATGAACATAGTTAATAATAAAATATGTTAATATATTTTCATAATCTCATTGACTTTATGACCACTATTTGAAATATATATTACATTTATCTATATTATATGTTGAGGTTAATTCATGTGTTTCGGATAACCCCTAGCTAGCTACATTTAGCGCAATTGGAGCAGATTAAGTGAGTTGAGATAGAAAATGTGTTTTTTGATGAAGCATGTGTGGTTGTTCAAATCATAAATCCTCTTGCAGGCTTGTAAATGCTAGGGTAGCTATTCAATGATGCGTTTGGAAGAATCCACGAAGTGCAGGTGCAACACCTTGAATCTTTGTAGTAGTTAAAGCATGCATCATACTCACATATCTTGCACCCGCTTAAAATGTTATCATCAAATACAATGTCTGATTCATGTGTTTTGGATTAATATCTAGTTAGCAAAGTTTAGCTAGTTCACCGTGTGGACTTGGGTATTTAATCCAAGGTCAAGTTTGTAAACTCACTTCTTCACATATTAATCATGTTATATGCGCAAATTATGTGAATTGGGATGAAAAATGTGTTTTTTGGATGAAGCATGAGTGGTTGTTCAAATTATAAATTCTGTCACATGCTTGTAAATGCTAGAGTAACAATTCGGTGATGCGTTCTGGAGAAACCAAGAGATGCACGGACAAAACATTAAACTTTCATAGCAGTTCAAGCACGCATCATATGCACACATCTTATAAATGCTCAAAATGTTGTCATCAATTACAAGTCTGATTCATGTGTTTAGATTAATCTCTAGTTAACAAAGTTAAGCTAGCTCGCTGCCTGGACTGGATTATTTTATCCAAAGATGAGTTTGTAAACTCACTTTTCCACATGTTAATCATGTTCTCCAACGCACACCAAGTGCATTGAGATAGAGAATGCATTTTTTGGATGAAGCATGTGTGGTTGTTCAAATTAAAAATCCTCACGCAGGTTTGTAAATGCTAGAGTAACAATTCTATGATGCAATTTGAAGAATATAGGAGATGCACGGACAAAATAGTGAACCTTCAGTGCAGTTCAAGCATGCATCATACGCATATATCTTGTATCCGCTCAAAAGGTTGTCATCAATTACAGTGTCTGATTCATGTGTTCCGATTAACCTTTAGTTAGCGATGTTTAGCTAGTTCACCGCCTGGTTTGGGGTATTTAATCCAAGTTTGAGTTTTTAAACTCACTTCTTCACATGTTAATCATGTTCTAGTGTGCAGATTAAATGAGTTGAGATTGAAGATGCGTTTGTTTTGGATGAAATATGTGTGGTTGTTCAAATTTTAAATACTCTCTCAGGTTTGTAAATGCTAGAGTAGCAATTCGGTGATGCAATTTGGAGAATTCAGGATGTGCAAGGAAGAAACACTGAATCTTCAATGCAATTCAAGCATGCATCATATGCACATTTCTTGTATCTGTTCAAAAGGTTGTTACAATTACAATATATGATTCATGTGTTTCGGGTTAATCTCTAGTTAGCTAGCTTATCGCATAGACTAGGTATTCAATCCAAGATTGAGTTTGTAAACTCACTTCTTCACATGTTAAACATGTTATCGTGCACGAGGAGTGCACCGTGCAAAGAGGTAGGCTTTTGACCCCGCAGTAATATGTGTCATTCCATGTAGACAACACATCAAACACCAAATGTCACATCAACCTCCCACATGAGACACGTCACGTCACGTGATTGATTCGTCAATCATTTCGTAGTGTCACAACATGCGTTTGCGCCACATCAATCTCTAAGATGCACGATTGGATGACATGTGGGGTAACACGTGATGCACATAGGACGCGGAGTGTCGTGAGCACAAATCGCAAGCCAACACGTGTCAAGGTAGCACGCGCGGAACAACACGTAGATGTGAGTGACACATGCAAGTTAGCTCGTAGATGCAAGCAGCACGGACGGAACATGCAAGCTGGCCACGTAGATACACACACAACACGCAAGCAGCTCCTTAGGCGTGGACTGCAATCTTCGGGCTAACTCTCACTCATGTTTACCTCAGATGGTTTTGTGGTAGCTCATCATGGTTCTAGACGACTAGATTTCTTACTCATACTCGTGTCCCAAACGTCCTCTCACACAAACTCTCGATACATCACTCAATTCAAACAAACTCAAACACACGTCTATATTTCAAGATACTGAAAAACCTTATTCCTTCATTCATGAAACAAGTACTCACACATGAACACTCCAAACTTGCTTGAGATGCGCCACTCTACCTCTCTATTTATACTCATTGAGAAATTATCATAGTAACTTGTGGTAATTTCTCTTAACTCATTTTTCTCTAGGTAGGTTTGACTAACCCTCTATATGTGGCAATGTCAACTTCTAGAAGTTTCTAAAATCTGAGATTGAAGTGGTGACATGTCATTGGAAGCTTTATAATTTCTAGAAGCTTCTTAGCCACTAAGTCAACATTAGAGTTCGTCTAGCCAATCATCTTTTATACATTTAGTCAAACCAATCAAATCCAAACTTATAATCAAAAGTTTAATAACTTGAAATCTAAACCTTTGTAGAAGAAAAAATAGAAATGATCACCCAAATCTTTTAGAACTTCGATAATTATTCCGCCAAATATAAACATTATAGCTAAACTTAGTCATGATTATATAAACTTAGTTATACCTAGCTAGTTTAGTCATAACTAGCTAAACTTAGGTATGTATTGGCTAATTATCATTACTGTCCTGGCTGCTTCTATGACTTAGTACACATGTGCAACATCCGGTTTCACAAGACAAGTTACGTAGCGCGTAGGACACGCGAAGAGCTGTCATGTAGGAAGACACGTTACAAGGTTAATTCATACATGCAGACGCGTAGGCAGACAGTTTGGACAATCTCAGATATGTCGGGCAACGCGATCAAGTTCGAGCAATCATATGCAGATCTAGGCAATTTCAAGCTGATTTCGGAAATCTTTCATTTGACTATTACGTCCGTCATAAATAATACGTCCGTTAGGAATATTCCATCTGAGTGCATATTTCATACATAAAATATTTTCTCCGATAAAATCTTGGTTGGAATATAAACAAATTAGGTATTGTTGAAAAGCTTTTGACAAGACTAGTGCATTTGGGTACCTTTGGAGAGCTAATAAATGAAAGAAAAGTAGAAAATTGTCGCGGATTCTACCATGATATTTAGTTTTGTTGGACAGAGAAAATTCTAAAGCTACAATTCAAATACTCGTAAAAGCAGAAGAAAATAACTCATTGATATCAATAGCTTATTTTGAATTTTATCAAGATATGAAGATATACTTGCAATGAAATTTAATAAAATGTTAAAAATTTTCTAATTTTCTAATTTCTATTTTTTATTTAATATTTTTATATGTAGGCATTACATACCTAACGCACAAGTTTATCTATAAAACACATGATTAAATTCATTTTTGAATTTCATTTAAATATCTTTTTTTACGAATATTTTATATATTAAAACCTAAATTCTACGAAACATTATCTCTCATGTTTATATTCTTTAAGTGAATGATATTTATTTTTTAAATATTTTTTTAAGAGAATATAATATCATTCGACATCAAAAGTTTATTCTTGGAATTGTAAAACATGAAGTATTATTTCACATCTAAGAAATTCGCTTGTGAATCAACAATCTTTGCTGAAAAATTGCACATACAAGTAAAGTAAGTAGAGTCCAATGTATTATTCAATTTTAATGAAAAAAATCTAAATCGTGAAATTTTGTCTGACTTCATACTTGGCATCTAATTGATTAGTATAATGATCAAGTCAAACTTTTGATTCGCTAGATAAAACAAAAAATTTAAAGATTTGGAATATTTTTTCACAAACATGTCATATATTCAGGATAGAGAGTCTCATCTCAACGATGTATTTAATGAGATAAGCAAACAGAGTAGTTTGACTTTTACTCATGTAGAATGCACACCACCTTTGGTTCTTTTACCTTGGAGGTCAAATCATGTTCAGGAATGATTGAAACACACTTATCAATTGCCGTACTTCTTGGTATATAATCATTGTATATGTACGTGCAAGACAATTATTACGAATTATGTAATGTCATCTTATTTCTGTAGGTGTGGTTGCATGCTGAATACATACTAGTTGAGTTCGACTTTGTAAATAACTTGTTTGTAGTGTTCTTTAGACTCACAACACCCTTACAAAACTTAAAAGGTCAATGGGTAGAGTTGAAACTAGGCTTCCATCGACTGCAGTTTTTCAGATAGAATCTTTGAAAGTCAAAATGTGGTGGATAATAGCTAGTGAAATTATTTTTTTAAGTTTAGATTCGAAAAGGGTAGAATGTAAGATTACTTTTTCTGCTGTGGTTGTTTAAATGGGAAAAATATAATTATAGAAGTTTTGAAAATATAACGATAATGTGACATACGTGTGTTGATGTACATTTTATACTTGAGGTGAGAAAATATGCATCTGCATGGCACTTTCAAAATTCAAATAAACTCTACAGCATAAACCATTTACACAAACATATATGGATGTACGTTTAGTGCAAATAATGTGTTGAAAATTTATGTTGATTTACTGGAAAATTTGCAACTTTTGGCGAGAGAGTACATTCACATAGCATTTCACACCTGCTCATTTATACACTTCTGAGAGGTCACTTTTATGTCTGTGAACGTGAATACATTTCTTTTTCTCTAACGAAAACAAGTTATTATGTAATTATGTCATCCCAGCTGACCTCTAATCAGTGAGTGCGTTTTATTTCCTTATTCCAGGCAGAGGGGTAAATTTGTACATAATTCAAGAGAACACGGCGCGGCATTGGGTGAAAGCTAAGATGAAAAACACCAGAGAAAATTAATCCCGAACATGACAAAATATACGAGAGAGGGAATCTCTGCAAAGCACAGAGCTGTTCTCCTGAGTTTGAAGCATCTTATAAGATGTGAAAAAACTTATCAGATTTGTGTGGACTTCTGATGATTATCATGAAACATTGGGCAGAGTGTGCTGTTTGTCTTAACCGAGCTCATCATAACTTGCAGAAAGTTGCTTGCAAGAGCACATTCCTCATTCTCCTACCACCACCGAGTTTTGTCCAGCCTGCTTTGGTAATCCATCGTTTAAGGTATCGCTATTGACCTCGACGACAAAGATACTGTCTTACTCCATGTTTTGTTAATTATTCATGATATCCTATCCTGGTACAGCCTGAAGGAATTAGCGGGAATCAATTATTTCATCTTGATTTTTGATGGAAAATATTCTTGTGAGACCCGAAAATGAATGGATTCGGTTTTCTCGACCTGTACCCACGGACGGCACCGTCAGGCGGATGGAGGGCCGGGCACCGCAGTGGACGGCGTTGGTGACAGGAGCTGAGGCGCGGGTCGACAGAGCTCGAACGATGATGACAGAGAGAAGGACGCGGCTCCGTCCGTCACACGGACAATGCGTGCAGAGAGAGCAGAAGCGTGAAACGAAGGAAGAGAACGCAATCGAGCAATTGCATTGCGAACATTGGCCTCATGCGCTGGACTGAGTCAGCGAGCGCCCATGGTCGATTGATTGGAAACGCGACGCTGAGAGAACTGTAGGCCGGGCTCGTGATCATGGCGGAGGTGAGTTCTTCCGACCAGGACGAGCGCCTCGGAAGAAGCCGCATTCGTGACGATAAGGAGCATCGGAGGAGTAAAAAGAGGCGAAGAAAGCACAGCTCGGCATCCCCGTCTGATTCGTCATCTTCCGACTCGGGTTCTTCTTCCTCCGGTATGAAGTTGTTCGGGCAGAGTCTGTGTTTAGAAGGTTTTACCTCGAGCAATGTTGACGCAATTTTCCTATATGTCTGGTCACTTTCACATTGCTCGTGTGGTGTACCTCGAATGTCCACACAATTCTGCTAACTTGAAGCTCGACTTTGTTTGACTGACAGCGGAAACTCGTTGGTATTGTCCCCTTCAGTCTCTGAGCAGCTGTCCTGTTAAACGTGCAAGCGGGCTTTTATGGTGTGGTTAGGGTTGGGGCAGGACGAGTTGTGTTATGTTTTTGTGCCGAATTTGGATGATCGGTTATTCAGGGTTCTTGTTGTGTTCACCTCTTCCAATTATATCTTTATCTAATGTACTGTTTTGTTTTTAGCTTCAGTTGTTTTGAAAGTTGCTATTAGTAGGAGTCTAAACCCCACGGAAGTCCAAAAGAGGCAAGAAAGCCTTTGCATTTCATCTGAGAAATTCATAGTCATGGCGTAGGGTCAAGGATTTAGGGAATCGATGTAAACTGGCTGATCAAACTCATCCTTCAGTTTGGTTGCTTCACCGAAGATGAGAGCAGTGATGAGGAGCGTCGTAGAAGAGATAGAAAGAGAAGGAAGGAAAAGAAGAAGAAGACTCATGATAAATCCGACAAAGAGAAGTCCAGGGAAGAGAGGCACAAGGACAAGAAGAAGAGAAAGAAGAAGCGTCACAGAAGCGACGACAGTGACGACAGCTATGACAGTGACGCAGAAAAAAAGCGTAGATTGTTGAAGGAAGCGAAGAAGCTATTAAGGAGTGAGCTTTCGTTCCTCTCATGCGCAATTCTGTCTTTCGTTCATTTCATTCTCGTAATTCTGCTTAAGATATCTCTGCATTTTGTCGGTAATCTTCTATTAGAAAGCTCTTGGAAACTCCAGAAGAGTTGCGTTGATCGTCTATTAGTGAGTAGTCTAGACAAGCTAAAGCTCTGCAAGGGGCTTGCCAAACAAGATTCATTATCACCTTCTATGACTGAATTTTTTAAGACCGAATAATGATAATGCCTGCTCTTCGGTGTTATAATGATGATAGATTATTGATTTGATTTACTCAAATTAGTAGCTGCTTGTCGTGCAGAACACAAGTTGGAACAAAAGTCTAATGGAGACAATGGATCTATGGAGGCAAAATCTTCAAGTGGAAAGGTGAAAGCTTGTGAAGGATGGTGCCCAGAACCTTGGCACATGTTGGTTTTTGTAGAGAAAAAGAGATGCTGCTCTATAAGTTCTGTACTTCCGTAATTCTTATCATAAAGCTCGACAACATTCCATCTTATTATAGCTGGGACTTGGATGAGGCGCATTCTGTGCATCTTCCATCTCTTCCCAGTTTACTTGAACATTTCAATAATTGACGACAGGGCTTGAAATAATCACTGTGAAAGGTTCAGTTGATTCAAATTGACAAGGTATCTACTGGCACCAGGTAGTGAAGGTACCAGACGAGGACAAAATTTCAGAGGACCACTACTTTGTGAAAAGCAATGAGTTTGCAACATGGTTGAGGGAGGAACAGCGAATCTTTTTCTCCGATCTTTCATCAGAGGAGACACATAAGCGTTTTCTCAAATTTGTGGATGTCTGGAATGCGGGCAAGTTGAGCCACAAGTATTACGAGGGCATCAAACAAGCTCCACGTACGAACCACAACTGGGCAATAAAGAGAGGTCCGGAGGATTCAGTTAACTTAGGTAAGAAATCTACTTGAAATATCTCTTACCATTGTTTGCTTGCATACGTACTTCCTAAATTTCATGCATGCATCGAAGTCAAATGCGTTCATGGTTCTATTTCTCTATTTGGCATTTTATGAAGAAACAAATGATTGCATAGCAGATTTGAGGCAGCGAAAGAATGGTAGGAATAAGTAAAGTTTCTCGCCTTTTTCTGTCAGACGAGGAGGAACAGTATGCTGTAGCGAAGAAGAAAGATAGGCTGGATAGGAAGAAGTTTCAAAAGGACCATGAAGCCCTTTTGGATGATATTCTACCAAAGGCCACAGGTCGAGAAAGACAAATGGAGATGAAGGCAATTAGACGTGAACAAGCCCGTGCCCGTGAGGACAGTCCTGAACTGATGAAAGAAAAAGATGTAATGGGAGGTGGTGAAGATTTTCAATCAAGGTATTCAATTCTCATTCCTTTCGTGGTTGTCCAGATTTTTATTAAAACAATCTTTTCAACCTTTTTGTAATGAACATGCAGTCGATTATGACTCGATTGTAAGGTTCTAGCTGTCTGCCTGTTACGTGTGGAGATTTGTAATGAGAGATGTGAAAACTTGTGGACATTGTTTTCATCTGTGAAGAATCTTGGTTAATAAACCTGACAACCTGCAGGTTGGCCAGAGAAAAGGCTAGGAGGGAGAAGAGACAATATGAAAAGGCTGCAGTCTACAGTGAAAAGCGATCCGCTTTTGAGGAAAAGGAAGCTGCAGCCATGGATCAGCTGCGAGCATTGGTCAATGTCGCAGGAGGCAAGATAACAATTGCTAAGCGAGAGAGCAACCATTGAGTAGCAGCGTGGTTTTTTGTGTAGATACGTGTTGGTGGAATATTAGAACAAATGGAAATCATTTGATTCAGGTCTTGCATCAAAGCTGGTGAACCTGGAAAGGCTGCTATTTTGCTTTCAAGTCAAGTAAATGAAAAGAGTTGAGCCCTTGCTACAAGCAAGAGCTTCTCTAAGCTCCCGTGTATACAGAAGATGAGTCCTGTTGCAGACATCAAGTTATACAGGAAAGCTGCAGCCTGAGACCACGGTTACATGTCTTTAGTACCCACGATCACAGGGTAGTACATTTTCACCTAAATTTCCTCCGTTCTATAATATACGAAAGTTCTACCCTGACTCGCGGAGTCAATATCTAGATTTCATGTCTTCACCGATAGAAGATTAAGAGCAGATGATGCGCCCCCTTCCTTGAAATTTATCATTGATCAGCAACTCATCTACTTCAGTGGAACTGGGCACGAAAATTTTGCAAGTTGAACATCGTTCATCTGGGACCTTGAAACAAAGCTTTTATACATAGCCAAGTAGCTTTTATGAGCTCCGTCTCTGGATTGTTTACTCTGTAATCAGACCTGGAATCCAGGTTTTCATTCGGCAGCGAGACTTTCTTATTCAACCGGAGGGATGTACGCACCGATGCGTTGGTAGAAGATTTGTACGCGTGAGCAAGCAACAGGAACGTCAATCTCCTGGGTTGAAGTTCCGGAGTTCTAAATGTGACTTCCTCTGACTGTCATATTCATGGTTCTGTAGATTTTTCCAATTCAAGCTCTTAGCTGTGCATGAAGGAGTGCTGCGTTGGTTTGAATTTGTCGTTGGAATTGCACCTTCAGGAGATCTTTGAGCATGACGCTACATTGTCTGTGATAGGGCGCTCCACTCCTCATCTTTATCTCATAACTCGAATCCTGCCGAGTATTCATCAGTGTTTTGAGTTGTAATCAATTCTATATAGTCCTCTGTGATTATGCTTCAGATACTTCAACACAAGTACAGTGAAGACCCCTGTGGCCAGGATGTCAAGCGAGGTATGTCATTGAGGAATGTATGTGAGCACCATGCCACTAATGGATTGATTCTTGACTATCATACAGTTCAACTCTCGCCGCATATACTCGTGTAGTTCATATCACATTTAATTTATCAATACATTTTGTTGCCTACATAACGTCAGTTTCTTGGCATATTTCTATGGTCCTAACACAGCTAGATATCACTCTTGGTAATCGACGTTTCTAAAGGTGAACGTCTAGTATCTAGACAGCCTGTAGTTTTGACGGTCAAAATGCTGGCTGATGTCTTAGCAAGCAATGCTTGGAGAGAGGCGTTCATGCCGCTGACCTCTTTTCCTTGATGTAACCACAAACTATAGTGAGACCTGTGATTCAGGAAGAAACAGTACGGAGGACTTATCAAGAGCTTGTGAATTTTAAAGCCTTCGCATGGGCACCTGGTGATCGTTGTTATATTCTGCTGCAAGACTAGGCTGGATATTGTTTAGCTGATAGCACATCTCATCCGAGTTGTGTGAACTTGTGAAGGGCAATATATTTTGAACATCTTTTGGTCTTTTCAATGTGTAGAAACCACGACCATTTTTTGCGAGAATTTAATGAATGCATTTATCGAGTGAACATCATGATCTGTAACCGTCAGTTCGTGTGAGTCTGTGAAGAGGGCTATTCACTCGGAAGGCTTTAGGATGCGAAACTCACTTCCGCGTTCTGGGTCTATGAATGAAGCTGATTGAGTCATGTATGTCTGATTTGTGAGTATCATACGTTTGAGAGATCTTCAGACTTGTTCCACGCTTGAGGACTTTTGTATTGAATGTATTCAGATATTGGCATGGATTGGCATGGCTCTAAGTACAACAGTTGTCCTGAGCAGGTAAGTATGCCAAATCACGATTCTTCGTTAAGCATCCCATTAGAACGGAGAAGTAACCAATGGACTCTATGAAATCATGCTGTCGGGTGACACAAAGCTCGGTAGGACTTGCGGATGGATTACATCGTGGACATAGTGAGAAGTGATACTCATAGTTATTAGAACTGGGCGAGGCTTTTTGTGACTGGAATGTAATCGTCAATCTCATGGTCAACACTTCACACTGTACCATCTCAGGGAGCATCATGTGACCTAGGTACGTCCACGAACATCGAAGGTGGATAGGCGGGGGTGATCAAGCTGGATAGAACTATTACAATTTATTTGCATCCAGTTTGTACTTGTGTGCTCATCCTTTGTAACATTGTCAAGATTGATAAACAAAAAAGAAAAGAAAAATTCATCGGAAATTGAAATATTTAGCTTTTGTGTTGAGAGCAATGTTGACAAAGAGAAAGTTATCCTTCATAGAAAGATTAAACCATATAATCTGTAAGTCGAGAGCATGATCAAATATCAAGGATCTGCCTATGCTACGGAGTATGATGTCATTCCCAAGGATAATACGGAGTGAGTGTATGCGTTTATCGTATCATTGCAAAACATTTACCGAGTTCTTGCTACAGATACTAGTCTTTAAATGTTCAGAATCTTTAAAAATACGAAGTCAAACTCAGATTAGCGATGCGAAACGAATCCATAATGTACACATTATAAATGAAAAATTGAAAGATAATTGTATTGTATGAATAATTAAATATTATTGTTACAAACATAGAAGACATAATCAATTCAAGATCGAAAATACTAAGATTCTTAATGATAAACATGAAACAACAAATCAACTGGCCATCATATATGTCGAGAATATTTCTGTTTTTTTATAATGTTATTTACATGTAATCTAAAGTTTATGGATTTTATCTTATTTTCAAAACATCGTAACTTACAAATTTATTTGCACATTGATATCATCGTCATTCTATATATATTGATAATCTAAAAATATATTCAAGTATAATATGATAAATTTTAAGAATGAAGTACAACATTAGATTAAATTTGTTGCATCATGATGTACTCAAGTTTTTTAATTTTGATCTAACACAAACAAACCATGTTAATATTTTATTTGTATTAACTAGCAAAAGTTTCATCAATTTCGTGATATTGAATACTAAAACTTTCGAAATTAACTATTTGAATCTAGTCCATCATTGAAAGAATTGCATAATGCTCAAATTTAACTGATTGTGGATAAATTAAACTAGATATATAAAAAATTTAATTAGAAATGTAATTTTATTTTTTAGTTACACGTTTTAGCATCTGAAATAAAAATTTAAAAGAATATTTGAATGTCAACATCGAATATATGTAAAAAAGGAATTCATATTTCAAAATAGTAATATAGTATATTCCAAAATTTTATCCCACTACTCATGTTATTTATAGCTAAAACATGTGAATTATATTTAGAAATTCAGAGAATTCTGTAAAGATCACAAAATATATTCTATACCTTCTTTGAATTAAAATTCATTTCTGATTTGTTATCATCATATTTAATACATCCAAAAAAAACTGTGATATTTATGATCCTTATTTTTTTTCTTCAAAGATAGATATTATAAAAAATATGTTTTTCAAATATTATATTATGATTATGTATATAAAAATAATTATATATAACTTAAAGTACTTAATTTCATACAGTTAAATTAACATTTAAATTAATTTAATTCTTTGAAAAATAAATTAATTCATAAAAATAAATCTACATCATTTTCTTTATTATGAGCGTTTTTATTTAAAATTATGTGCATAAGACATTTTTTTTTTTGCTGAAATCAGATGTAAATTAGACATTTGTGATTTTATCGACAGAATGATAAAGTATTCTTTGATCTTTTCAGTATTGAGAAATATTTTTTTATGCAATATTATCGTGTAAATTAAAATTATCTTAAAAAATCTTAAATCTTAGATAAAAACTAAAATAATTTTCAAACTTTACAAATTCTTACGTTTCAAATTAAAGGATTTGTTTATTTTTTAGATATTTTCACAAAAACATCAACGCAACATATATAAGCTGAGAAGAATATAGTGTGATGTTTAACATTGTTCTATTGAAATAAGGTGTATTTGAAAACAAATTTATCTTATTCTATGAAATTAGTGAAGTAATTATCACCTAAAATTCATTCTACATTAACTAAATACTGGTGCAATAAATTCAATCATTTAATCTCTTTGATAGAAGTGAAAAAGATTGATTGAAATTTTATATTTCATTATATGTAATATACCATGTATCACGTCATGTATAAAGCTGATACAGTAATCACTATATATATTATTTTCTTGTAACTATTTTATGGAACTTCAGAACTTTATCCTTAAAGATGGTATGATAATTATATGAATATCAAAATTGATCATAGATCAAACAATGCTGTATATTGTAGTGAAAATTTAAAATATCTGAACAAGTCACATGAACAATTTTGTAAAAGATATACTAGTTTAAAGACCTGAAAAAGATGTTAATTTAGACATTTTTATATTTTTTGTATCAAAAATATGAAATTATTTATTTATTAAATAATATAATTATTTTCAATTTTCAACTTTATTTTTGTTATGATGCTCATATGTACAAATAATATGAATAAATATACAAGATTAATTCAATATTTCTTAATTTATTTTTGCAATAAATTGAAAGCAAATTTCATGACTGAACTTGCAAAACAATAATAGTCTTCAATTTTAGACTATTTTTAAATTATATGAAACTTTCAAACTTCATTTCAAATCAGTTTCAACTGTTTCAAATAATGTCTCATTCAGTACTACTTTATGCTTGTTGTTTGGAATAAAAATCAAGTTTCAAAATTAACAAATGAAATTTTATACTTTTCAATCTACCTTGCAAAGAATCTCTTCATAAAATCTCATTCCATAATGTTACTTTCATTTATGGAAATAATATTGTTTGCAAATAAGGTTTACTCGTGGCAAAACACTAGATTAAACTATACAGTAAATAAATCTGAACATTTTTTCAAGATTTCAATATTCAAGTTAGTTATAGTTTTATCTGCAAGCAACTCTGATGTATATATTTTCATCCCTCCCAGCATAGCAAAATAATGAAACCCAGTAGCGTAAACGTTGACTTGTGTTCCACCACTAATACAGTCTTAGCTACATTTTCAATTGTGCCAACTTTAAAGTGTGCTACTTAATGATCCGTTCTTACTTTCTTAATTGCAGTCTAAGTAACTAAATTAGGAATCATTTGACGACTGTACCGGTGGTTCCTTGCCATCTGTGAGCAAACACCAGTGCTTTCCCAACAACCAGCAACTTCAGAACGAGGCATTGCGTTGAGAAGAGTTCCGTGATATCATCTTAGCCTTTGGCCCCACTGAACTTTTTAGAAATATCATATTCATCCTATCGCCTCCTTCTTCCGGTTCCACAAAATATTGCATCACTTTCATTCGTTTGGTTTAATTATAAAATCAGCTTGCCCATAATTGGATAATAATATAAAACCTTTTGAAAATATTGAATGAAATTATATAAGCGTCAGTCTATGTGTAATTTCCAGGACTGACGAGAGTGTCTACTCAGGCTTAAATAAAACTACATATTTTTTCATTAACTTGAATAATTCAAACATCATGATTTATTGTCATAGATTCCACTAAGCCTATTTGTACAGAACCTAACTTATTGTGGCACCATAATTTCTCCCATATTCTTCATGTAAATAGAAGTATCATTATTGATGCTTGTTATCAATCTCTCCGTGATTACTTCTGCATATCGAGACAAGAACTTATCAAACCTCTTGGCATTGTTTCTCCACGATTGCTAAAGTCTGCATACTTTCAGAAAGATCAAACGAATAATATGATGAAAAGTGAAATGAATAAAGGTTAATGTGTGGGGGCTAAGGAGGTGAACATGTGCTCTCGTGTTTTACACCCATTCTATTGATGTTTTTTTTTTAAAAAAAAAAAACAAGAAATAAAGGGGGTGATGTACTATTCAAATGTTTACACAGAGGAATGGACTCCGCTCTTTTGTTGTGATGCTTCACAATTTCCCGCTATTGATTCTCGCATTTTAGGTTTGCACCAAATTTAGAACGCGTAGGTTGATTTACTGAAGTATGCCCAAAACAGTATTGCACTCTGAAGTGTTTAATAACATTTAAAATTTCGAACTCAATCCGATACACCACCGGCTACTAAGTTCAGTTCTTCTCGCATGTTTGGAAAATTCTATTCAAAGATTGAGAAATGTTGTATAGTGATGAAACTCTCCAAAATATGGGAGTAGAAAACAATCATAATCTTCTATATAATTGCAATATTCAAGCCATGAATAATTAACAAGCCAAAAATTGAAGAATGAAGTCAACCATGACTATTTAGCAACATACATCATATAATCTATATGAGGTAAATATATTAGGGGAATGTCAAAAGTGTATAATTTCAATTGGCATGGTAGATATATTAAAATCTATAATTTCTATCTGATTTGAGAAACTCTTAAGCTTAAGATATTTCGACATTACTTGAAAACTTTGCTAACGTTGCATAATAAAGAATACTTTCCGTCTATCAAATTTCATCTGACATAAGAAGCAAGTTCCATACGAATTCTCTAGAAAAGCATTACTAACTTGGGTCTAAAAGACGTGAGACTTCATTCTGGCTATAGAATTTCTTGTTCATTAGAATATCTTGTTTATTGTAGAGATCTTAGGAAACATGATGTCAACTGATTGCTGATGATATAGAAGGATATTTATTTGTCTTGGTCAGAAACCTCTAAAGCATGCATGGGATCATAACATGTCTTTTAGCTAATCTGAACTTTTCTTAAACCTTCAATCTCAATTTCGGTCGAAGGGTTTAGGAAGAACGAGTCTCTCGATCAACGTGTGGAACAGAATTAAAAACCACCGAAAGACAAATATATTCTCCAACGAAACTTTGTTCCGGAAAACTGGGCACAGGAGAAAGATCCCCGCTAAAATTGTAAAGCACAAATATAGAAACCTGCACAACTTCTACCAGACAAATATATCTTCGAGCATTTTTGTCGACTTCAAATGGAGAACGTGAGGTTGGAAGACATCGAAGCGTCAACCACTTTTTGCCATTCTGATTCAGATTTCCTTTTTAGGGATTGTCTTGTTTTCCGGACTGGAGATTTTCGGGGCATTCACAGAGTACTCTGAAAGCCCAGCACTGCCTTCCCCGCCCTGCCTTCAATGGGATGGCGAGTCTGTTATCCACGAGGGAAATGCGTTCGGATCTCTCTGCTTTGGGTGATCCGAAACAACTGCGACACCAACGAGCCAGGATAGCTCGATCGCCACACGTCCTCGTATGAATGTTTGAGCGACTTGCAGAGCCTTGTCGTTTCAAATTTTGCACGCCAATGCCATATATTGCCACTGACGGCAATAGACTTTTGTGCTTTGATTGACCTTCAGTACAGTCAATAAGATCTCCCTCCAGGAGCGTGGCTCGGAAGTATCAGATCATGTCAGCCCATTTTAAGAGCTACCATCCCGTTCTGTCTCGTCCTGTAGCGAAACTCGCATCACACGTCACTGGAGACTCGAATAGAAGAGGATCTTTCCACAGTTCGAGAACTCTCCTCAAAATGTTCGCTGAGCAACAAACTGTCACGAGCCCACAATTCTGAACCCATTGCTAATAACTCAAATTGTCCACGTGTAGACCAACGCACACATCGTTTCATTCGTTCCTCTTTCCCATCTACTTCAACCCCTGCATACACCAGAGGGACAATATTTGCAGCTTTATAAAATAAGTGGCATATAAACACGTAGACTTGGTAGAGGATAGAGTGAAAAGAGAATCGAGAAAAGAAAAGGGAAGCAAGAACCATCGTGATCCTACAGGCTTAACGGAAATGGAAGCATTAGACAGTGTAGTTAATTGTTAGGCGGTGTGGTGGGTGTATGAGTGTTGCACACCAACAGGAAGTTCACGTATCATGGAAATGGCAGGTATCATGAGCATTAGAGAATCATTTTCTGGCTAAGATGTATTGTGGCGTTGTTTGTTTGTAGCGAGCGAAGTCGTTTGTCGTTTTATGTTACATGTACTTGGAGCAGATAGCGCCTTACACAAACTCCCATTTCTCCCTGCACTTCCCAAATAAATAATCTTTCTTCTGTCTTCTGCACGATGACCAACTTATACCTGCATCATTCAGTCACTAGTTGCCACTTGTCCAGTTCAAAACTATCCATAACTGCCATTCGCTCTCGTGAAAATAGCTTTCAAAACATCCTGTTCACATTATAATAATGTGTGAACATATAATGATTATATCACTGTATGTACGGAAAAGGTCAACAAACTTATCTTTAAGGGAGCTCTCTACGTGCCACTTCGATTGCAATCAGGCGTAGTAACATCAGTATTGGGCATGAGATGGTTCTACGTACCCTTCTCCTTCTACTCTTAGGAGCATGATTGCGATGTGAGAAACGTTCCACGATTGTCGGCTGACAACAATATCATAACTTACTGCTTCGACCGTGCAAAAGTGAGATATTATTATTCAATGATAAACAGCTTTATACATGAGATTGGCAAACCCCGAACAACCTTCTAGAGTGTAGATAGACAGAGACAGAACTCCATCTTCAACTTGTTTGTCGTAGATTTCGGCTTAAAGATCACAGCCAGGATGTCCACATATTTTACATCTGAACGTTGGTGATTTCTGTTCAAGCATCTAATGTTCGCCGAAGAAACAGTTTCCCACCGTACGATTATTCACGATGAAATGATCAGGGTTGAAAATGATCCGATCAGCTCCGTGCCTCACAACGAGCTGGCCGCAAATCAAAGATAACCATAGTCTCTGAAGTACAAGCCTCGCTGTTTCAGCGATAATCGTTCACTGGCTGTTCATATGTTGTGGTACAATCAAGCTTGTTATATGTACGGCGTGCTATTTAAAGCCGACAAATGTTTATACAATTCAAAGGTTACACCGACATTTGTACGAGAATGAGAAGCGTAAAGAAACTCAATTCTGACCCTCCATCTTTCCACATGATTGTACACAACTGAACTTCAAGTGGACGAATGTATCATACGTAGAGGCCTATGCATTAGACCCACCAAGTCCAATAGCCTAGGAGATATATCACATTGAAACCCTCCGTGGTTAAAATTCAGTTCGGCCTGTTCCCACACTCCCTCACCAGTCTCGCAAGTATAACGGCAGGTAACTGAGTAAATCCCCATAGTCCCTTCAAAATTGAAGAGCTCGATGAAGATCGGATTTCTTACGTTGTATATGCTCCGACGGCGACTACCGTGGATACTCGACCTAGACGAAAGTTTCCTCACGAGTTCGAACACAGCTATTGCAGTGAAGATTCCATGCAATCCACATGACAAGACGTAATAGAACCCATGGCCTGCCCGAATGGATGTGTGCACTTCCGTTAACAGGGCACAGTACAGGTGCTGGAACGACATCGGCGAGTGAAAAGTAGAGGGAAGAAATTGACCGGAGAGCTTTTATTAAAATAATCAGTTAGTTCATAAACTTCTCACAGCATGGAAGGATGTATCAAAACCGGTGTAAGAAGAGAGAACTGGTGCAGACGACTCAACAGGTATGTGGGGTATACTCTCCACCGGCAGAAATGGACAAGGGGCGGTGGAGAATACTGAACATGGCTAAGCTCGCGGTCTACTGCCTATTCGTCGTCATTTTCCTGACTTCTTCCATCCTTCCAACACCCGCGTACGCTACATACATGCCTCTCCACAGTGCGTTCGAGGCGAATCAGTCCACGACACAAAATGCTGGACACTGACTGAGAGTGGCAGACTAGCACTCACTCATTCATGTTTCATGACTAACCATAATCCCGTCCCTGCTGTACAAATGTCACAAGACTGACAGGACGCTCGGGACTCGAGCAACAGACACTTCCTCAGTAGTATCCTCGTGGTGCGGGGGGCGTTCGAGAGCGATAGATCTCCGCGTGATTCGTCATTATGTCCTGCTCATACGCCCGCCCCCACTTCAGCTTCAGAACGAACCTGTGCAGGATATCGAGAATCCAAGACACCGTAATGTACAGGGGTGAACTCGTAATTTGAACAAGCATGCTATCGGAAAGCGCGTTTCCAATCGACATTCGCACTGTGATTTCGAGCACGGCAACTCGAATGCCGACCTGCATGGAACAAACTGACTCATACTCTCAACTCCTTCGTCGAACGATTCTGCAAAACTCTCTCAGCAGATAGCGAGGCCATCCGCTTCCGGACCGTCGCAAACCATCGAGTGCATTGCGTGTTCCTCGCGGCCCGTGAAAAAAACCGTCACAAGTCAGAAGCTCGGAATGGCGGAGGGCTGCGCCTCCAGCTCGTGCAGCCAGGCCTTAGCGGATTTATTCTCGGTGCCCTGCAGAAATGCAGGAGAGGCAGCCATGACGACCTTCGCCCACCACGTCCCAAATCCCCAAACATCCTCGAGCCAAGACGTCGGCTTCGTCACCTTCTTCTGCTGCTGTCGCTGGCGCACGACGTCCTCGCGCTGGAACTGTCGCTTCACCATCACGAAGTTGCGCGCATTCAGTGGCTTGATGGGCTGGAATGGCTCCAGCGCGTCGCTAAAGGAGACGTGGCCCGAGTAGAGATCGAACCACGAGCTATCGAGCCCCATCGCCGGCAGGCGCCCCTCCCGCGCGTAGATTTGAAGCGCAGCTCCAATGACGGCCTGGACGCTCGCATCAGCATCCACCAAGGCGCGTAACGGGCCGACGCTGCCGAGGACCGTTACCATCACCAGCCTCTTGCTTGCGTCCACGGCTTTTCCCTGAAGAGAAATAGAAGTGAGCGAGTCAGACCACAGGCCGCAGACAGAATCAAGAACATCCCAAAACTTTGACACAGCGGAGATTTTGAGAACCAAGAAGGGTCGATTCGTCACCTGAGGATTTCTCAAAAGTTGTGCGAGGGAATTCTTCGCGGTGACGATGTCCACTTCGGGACGCGCTTGAGAGTTGGACTTGCCGAGCTGCGTTTGGGACGCAGATTTGGCCATCTTTCTGGAGGATCCTCCCGTCGGGGAAGAAGCTCCCTGCAGAAGGTTGTTGGACGAGCCCTTGGGCGACGCCATGCTGTGAAGATTTTCGGAAGAGCCGTAGCGCGAGGACCCGAAACTTGAGGTGGTGGAAAACGACGGGCTCGTCAACTGGGCCAACGCTTCGTGGAGCTTGATGCTCTCCTCGACATTCAGACAACCATCCAGACTAATTGTATCGGTGGATTCTACGGAATACTTAATCGCCTTCTCTCTCGCTCGGCCTTCCTCGGCTTTGCCCTTGCTGCCGAAACCTGTCTCCAGTAATCGAGATCGCCCCATTTCTCAAGCCACAGCCAGAAATGCTCGTACAAATTTGGTATACAGCGCCCTCGGATCCTGAGATCGAAGACGTGAAACCTCTTTCTTCACAAGTGGGGAGAGACATACAGAGCAAAGACCGATCGTCACAAGGCCAAATTTCTTCCTTTGCCTACAGGGAGAAAGCACTTCGATGGGCACCACCGCCCACGCAGTCCCGCCCTCCTCCGCTTCAGTCCTTTCCTTTCCTTTCCTTTCCCTTCGTTTCTTCCACTTCCTTCCTGTCACCAACTATCGACCACCACTACCTCAACGCCTGCTGGTGCGCAGAGGCGAGCACCCGAACGGAATGCTGCACAAATGCCAAGCCCAGATCTTCTTCCGGACCGCTCGAGCAGATTCAGCACTGCCTGCACCGAGGAGCTTCTCGGGGTTTTATCACTCTCTTCTAATCAAGGGGCTCCGGAAATAGCTACTGGACTGATTCATCCGACGGAAACGAATTGGACTGAGCCCAAATCGAAAAGCCAACAATGTTGTTCGGCACACAGTTCGACATGAAGATCGCCAGAGGATTCGGCTTTCCAGGGGTCAGAGTGCGTTTCAAGTTTCAAGGAAGTCCTTCTTTCCGCCCACACTCACAAACTCGGCTCTTCAATGGATCCGGACGCAAACAGAACCAATTCGAGATTGACTTGAAGGGAGCATCGACTCGTGTAATTATAGAAGGCCCGGACGACGGACCATAAGTACAGGTATCAGATAGGCGGGCCGAAACAGTTGTCGGCCGAAATTTGCGAACGAACGTCCGAGCCACGGAAGCGGGGAGGAAGGAGCGTCGCGGGGAGCGCCCACACCCAGAGCGTGAGTCATCGACCAGTCCAGCGCGGGGGGACGGGTCCGGCCTCTCCCAGTCGCGGACTCTGTCTTCCAATCGGTCGGTCGGTCCTATCCAAGTCCGTCCGTCCATCCATCAACTTCCTCTTTCCGAGGTCCCCGAGAGACACGAAACGCTGGCTTACTATTGTTGGGACCGCGACGTCAGCACGACGGAGCCTTTTGGGGTCAGGCAGCCGTCCAGACGCTTTACGACTCCATTCAGAATGAAAGTCGAGGAAATGTATGGAACCTTGGGGAGGTCCGGCGACGTCATCCCCAAGTCCGTAAGAGGACGTCATCGCCCAAGTACGGACCCCAAGTATATATACTTAGCATCTTGAGAAGCTTGCGCCGTCCGATGCTGCATCCGACGACGCCGAGAGAACTCCATCCCTTCGCCGTCCCGTCCCGCCCTAAGTAGACGCCGAGCACAGTCCTCACCTGGCCTCCTCCTCCTCCTCTCCCTTTCCTTTGGAATCTGGCAATCTGCACGGCCCCCGACTACCGACTCCTCTCCGCCCGTCCGTCCGTCCGGTCGTCCCATCACCACGCCCGCACTCGAGCCTCTACTGTCCCTTTCTGGGCCTAGCAGGAGGACCTTGGGACTCCTGAAACCCGTTCGGTGCGCTGTGATCATCGCTACCTCCAGAGCGAGCGAGCAGTGTTACTGGATCCATGTCATGTCAGGAATCCCGATCAGCTAACTTTCAACTTAGTGGGTCTTCGGGAGACCCACTACGTTGAAAGTTGGCTGACCCTGCTTTCGTACTGACAGGCGGCTGTATTTCGGGAGGTGTCCTTCCGGTACACGGTCAAGTTCTGAAAGCCTGGGCTCTGAACCTTTTCTTCCGAAGAGGCACCTGTACTGAGTACTCGAATCTCTGGCCGTCTGGCTAGTATATAGGACTGGGGGTTTAGACGAGGTTTATTTCTGGCTTCAAAATGCTCCTTGCTTAGAGGTTAGTCAGCCCCTGAATGATTCTGGGTCTGAAAATAAGCCCAGGTTTATCGTCAAAGAATTTCCTAATGCTACATTTTTGCAGATAATTTACGGTGAGATCTTATAGACGCACAGAAGTTTTCTTTTTCGTCGCAGTATCTATCGCCAATAATCCAAAATTTAATACACTCCTCTAAGAGCAGTGTGAACAAGCGTTCTCGCATATTGGATGCATATTGCTTCTGTTTTTTGTTTTCATGGTTGACTTCAAAGTTTACAGACAACTTTACCAGCAACAAACAAACATCATTTGTCTATAACTCTGAACCGCATAATTAGAGTCAGGAATAGAAAACTCTCAATTTATTCGATGCTGTAGACCTCACTCGACATTGTTAATATGAGATTAATTTCACCCGGGTCCAAGATAGACTTGATAAAAATTAGGCGTATGCACCTGGATTCCCATAAGTTGCTCAAACTACCTCGACATTGTTAATATGACAACAATTCCACCCGGGTCCAAGATCGACTTGATAAAAATTAGGCACGTGCTCCCTGACTCCCATTAGTTGCTCGAGCATAGGCTTAGCCGAATTAGTGAAATGTTTTCTGACTTTTATCGTTGGCGTGAGCAAGTAGGGTGAGTTAGTCACAACATGCTGTCCGTCTCGTCTGTCGACAGTTTATAATTAGTTTCTGCTGGACCATACTCCGGTCTTGCATAGGCTTAAATAAAGCTGGAGATGCTCCATGAGAGCGACGCTTTTACTCCAGAAAAGAAAAGAGGTGAAGTGATTCCACGACCCCAAAAATTAACCTTTCGTAAATCGCAGGAAGGTTGGCCCCTAGCCAATTACTCCGGCCTCTGCACATACGACCACCAGGCACTTGTTTGGGGGAGCAACAGTCGTGCTCAAGTGGGCAGGTTGCCCAAAATCTGGTCGAAAATTTGATCTGCGACGACGAATTGGGAATCGCGTTTTGTACCCCAAAATAGCCTGACAAACTACTGTTGAATGGTTGGGCCTCAAGTAGCATGACAAATCTGGCAATTCTGACAGAGGCGAGCGAGAGATGCGCATCGCAGGTCTATATTCGAAGTTGCCCGTCCTTCCGAATTTGGCAAACGTTTTCAAGGTCGCAGGACTGAATGACCGCGGCCGGAGGAATTGTGGACAGAAGACGGGTTCTGATGGGACGTGGAGCTGCGTGAGAAACCCCCAAAGTCCGAACTGGATGGACTGACTGGGCGTGGAAAAGGTGATCCCCAGAGGAGAGGAAGGTGGCGAGGCAGGCTCCTGTCGACGACCTGGAGCCTCGCAAGGGGCTGATACTTTCCTCGTTGTATTTCGAGTCCTGTAGTATATTCACCTGTTGTTGGATAGAGGAGTGCCAGAGATTCAACAACATCTGCCTGATGTCGAAGTTAGCCACATGCATTTACATGAGTGCACGAACATCATAATATAATATAATATGTATGCTCCTCATTTGATTACCTTTACACTTGGGCACTACGCCCTTCGTCCTCTTCAGGCACGAAAGGCTCGCAGCTACCTTTTGCCTGATGAACGCAGGTCCGCTGTTCCAGAGTGGAGAGATCACTACCAACACAAGAGGTACAAGAGGGGAGTCACCGTGATGTGTAATTTACCAATTCCCCGCAGAACAACATATCTGGGTGATACGGAAGGACAAAATAGTGGTCTCTTGCTAAATGCGGCTAAGGGATGGACGATAAGCCGAAAGTCCGTCATAGAAGCCAGCATCATCTACATTGATCCATCTACGCACTGCTGTGGTCAGTAGACGTACTCGTCGGCGGCCTTAGACCGACGAGTCTTACCACAGAGGACCTGCAGTACAAAACAAGTCAATCGAGAAGAGGGTATCGATCAGAGGCATACTCTTCACGTGAAAAAGAAGCCGTCATTCGACTTTGATACATACACCGGGACTGCTGTGGTCTCATCCGATGCGTTTCATGTGAAGGAAGGTCTTCCAATTTCCCTCTCGTCTTCCAGTGGAACGTAGGCAACTGGTGATGCCGTCTGTGAGCCGCTTTCCATGCACTTTACATTTCCATCATGAGATTCAGATCGAAATCTATAAGACTGCGAGCACAAGACGCTTTTGCGCAGGTGTGTGTGTTTGTGTGTGTGTCTATAAATATACATGTCTCTAAGGAACGGATACAAACGTTATGTCAGCTAAAAATTTTGGATAGAAGATTCGTCCAATTTTGAGAAAAAAATCTACTAAAAGATTTGCTATACTGGCGGGCAATTTTAGGTTCCCACCGTTGGCTGTAAAGTTTTAGTATTGAGCGCGCCATCGGAAGTGAATCTAACAATAAGAAGTTCCTCGTGAAGAGCGCAGTCTTTCTATGGGCTTCCTGAAATCTTACAGTGTACATGATCGTTTGCACTTGAGGTTTTTGTGTTCGGTAATTAGCCATGTTAATCTTCGGTGTGATTCATATTTTGGGCTCTTGGATATGAAACATGTTCTGGAGGAAAGCTGTGCACTTGCGACTGCGGGCTACTAATTTATAAATAACCTGAAAGAAAACAAGATGTCAAGATGCACAATGGTACGGAGATGAGAAATCATCGAAGGAAGGGTACACCTCTCCTTCGAATCTGAGACTGTAAGCTGTAATCTGAAATTGTAATCTGAGACTCACCAAAGTGCAACTCCAAGAAGTACTGGAGAAGCAACCAGAGGTTACTTACTACAATGTGGTTGCATCACACTTTTGGTGATGGTGATCAGAATGTTGCTTACAATTTCTTCTTAGAAATCAAACCCTTCCCAAAATCACTGGAGTCTAGACCCAGTCAAGAATTTCCACCCTCATCACACGACCTGTACTGTAACTCTCACAGGTACACAAGTGTTTGTGTTTCACATGTAGGTCAACTTCAGGATGAGGTCTTCCGATCTAGTAGACCTCACATGGTGGTCTCATCTCAATCTCACTTTGGCAAGTTCTCTGACGAAATTGTCAACCTACAAGGCAAACTGGTGGTCTCTTGAGTCTTTGTTTGCTCGCTCTTGTTCGGACCTTGGAACGAGTGGGGTCAGAGATCCAATTCGGATAGACTCAGAACAACTTGTCAGAAACGTGCCTTCAGAAAGCAGACCAAATTCAATGTTTCGCAGACATGTTTGGGAGTGATAAACGCCACCGTCGTGGAGCTGTTAGCACTTGTTGGTTTCGTGAAGCAGTCGAAGGAGAACGCATAGTTCGCAGTCTCATGGGTTAGTGTCTCTCTTACGGTTCTCCCCAGTCGACATTCTGTTACGGCAGAAAAGACAATAAAGCGATCGGTTACAAATACTTACTGTATTCTTTAAGAGTCAGTTACCTTTTCTTACAAGTCTTCGAGAGCAAATCTTCGAGAAGGAAACTCTGCATCAACATGTATCGAGTGAGGAGGAGTGGACGATCACCGAATGAACACGAAGGGAAACATATTGAATGGTGGCAGAGTGTAGGCTGCTAGGTCGCAGGAGAATCCTTTTTCTATGGTAGCTTCTTTCGAACACGCTTTTCCTCTAAAGATCAATATTCGAGTTTCTGAATTCTCGTACACTTCACAGACATGATCTGCAAGTGAAGCAAAGTGTACCCATATCATATATTTATAAGGGAGGTGGAAAAATGAGAGTGAGATTTGAAAAAAAATCTCCGTGGTCCAGCAAGAAATGCTTGTAGCTTACACCAAATTTTCAGTCCTCCAAAGTGTTATTTGTGAATATTTATAGAAGGAAAAAATGCAGACAAGTTCTTTAACGCTAAGCAAAAGTGCACATTTTGAAAACTAGAACAATGCTTGAAAATTACGGGAATGGGCATTTTGACGTAAATTGTACGGTGCATCATCCAAGATTCCCGTTATGAATTGAATATGTAATCTTCTGTTATGTTTCATCTCTTTTCTTTTCTACTAATGTTATAACCCAAAATCTAAATATATTGCTAACATTGGACCTCTCATCCAAGGTATGCATATATACCTAAATAAAACCCTTCATACATATCATTTACATGATGATGTAAACTTCTGATGTTAGAGCACGATATTTGTGATAAATATATTCAGCTATCCATTCACACTCTTGTTTTCAACATTGTTTAGACAATACATAACAATCATCTACAGAACGTTGTCATAAAAGACCTCAGCTACTGATTCACGATCTTTCACAGGGGCATTGTACCTAAACTTCTGTACCCTCGATGTAGCAAGAGTATTAATATTACAAACCTTAGTGGCCATTTTTTTTGTTGGATCTCCCATATCACTATACTGTTAAGCTGTACGGTTTCAATCCACAAAGCAAAATCTTCTTTGATACTTTCATGAGTCAAACGAAGGGTCTCCATTGACAGGAGAGTCTGGTAGAAGACGGTAGCCAACACGAGAAAAGAGCGAGAAGTTGCGTGTATACACCACGTTGAACTCGATTGAGGAATTGCAGTCCCCAACGATGACATACACTACACATCAGTGTGTTTCCTATCAACCAGAAAGAATCTGGAACAGAAGGTATGCTTCAAAAAGTACAAGACTACACCTCATTTTCTAACCAATATGACCATCCAGTATTTCCGACCCAAGTTGTACCGGTCAGCTTGGATCTGCTAGGTCGTACGAGGCACCAGAAAAGAGTACCTTGTTTAATGGAAAATGCTCAAGAATCTGGCGTCCCCCTCAATTTACAGGCTCATTCTTTATGGATCTCATCCTTTTCAAAAGTGAAATCGTATATTATTGAAGTATCGTGTCATCTACCCACTTATTCCACTGTCATGTGCATCAACTGAAACACAAACTGCAAAGGGAGCTCAGTGTTCGAGTTCTGTAACCCTCGAAACTCTGTAAATATTGAATAATGATGCAGAGATGGAAGGTTTTCGGTGTAAATGCCTTACGGGAGCAGATATTTTCGCCAGGCATCAGGCAGCCTTAGACCGGAATGGGCTAACGATGAAAGTGTGGGGGCAACATGAACCACCCGTGGGAAAACAAACCTGCGGGAAGACTGATGAATATCCCTGCCCCACCCAAACCGCCCGGCCAGCTCCAAGTTTCCACAGATTCTTCTGCCCGACTTTCCTCCGGAGTCCTCCCCAGATGCTACCTCTGCTCTCCGCTAGGCGCCTTCCCAGTCTGGTGCTGAGCGACGATGATCGATCCGTATCTTTATCAGAGTGGTGATTGAGCCCCGTCGTGCGGCTCGAATCCTGGTCAGATACATTGCGTTTGCCCTCACCATCATCCCGTTCTCTTTATCTTGCCAGGCGCACGGCCCTAAAATCGTATAAAGGACCATAAAGGAAAATCTGCCAAAAATCGGATCCGCCCAATGGAAGCGTTTCTCGGAGGGACAATTCGTTCTGACAATCATGTCCTTTTGTCCATGAGCTTCGTGCCATCGGCTGCGAGTTCGGAGTCCTCGGAAGAGCTAACTTCTGGCCGGAAAGATGGAGGTCTTCCCTGTCAACTCAGACGTCGTCACCGCTCCGCAAAAAATCCAAATCCTTGAGTAAATTGTCGGGAAATGCAAGCCACGAATTTCTCTTCGCCACAAGGAACTTTCGGCTGCTGGACCACCCTCCACGCATCGAGAGCTCCACGAGCAGTCATCCGAGCCGCCACGTCGGATTCTCGGAGCCCCTCCCCGCTGTACATGCGGAGGCGATCGAGTCAGCTCAGCTCGTTCACCCGATCTCGACCAATAGAAACGAGCCAAATGGGAGAGGTGGTGGTAAGCGGAGGGGACGACGACAGCGACGACCGTCAGATGGTCGGATCGTCCCCCAAATTGCCGCGGGGTAAGACGGGCAATCCGAGGTGGATGACCAGGTGGTAAACTGGAGACCTTGTATCTATAACTGCGTTCTCGTTCGCTCTCATGCCAACTGCCCTCCGACTGTGTCACGCTGCGGTCAGTCGCGTCGACTTGGCCTGAGTTGTGATTCGTCCGGATGGCAACTGCGCTGCAAAAGCGCTCGATCTCGTCGAGGGTCTGACTTGGCCGAGTGCCAACTGCCGTCGACGTGTCATGGTTCGGAAGCTACGTCCTTTCGTCAGTAGAAGTTGCCATCCACACGTTCCTCCTCGTCTCTTGGCCATTTCCGCCCTCATTTCGAAACCGAATGAATGTGAGTGAAGATCGGTGCAAGACATTCTTCGTTTTGTGTCACATATGTTTGCATTAAATTATTATGTGACATCCTCTGGACATGTGATTTATTCATTTTTATCTAGCTTTCCGTGTTCTTTTTCTAGCGTGTAATGATCAAGACCAAGATGCCGGCCTCGTGTGATTTCCCTGGAAAATATCCTGCTGGCCATTTAGATCTTTCATGCTTTGGGCCCCGATGACTGCAGATAGTTGCTCACTTGGGTGTATGTAGGGTCGGACTCCATATGAGGTCTCATCTTGTATTTTTTGAGAATCTATTGAATGAATATGGTTACCGTCCTTGTAGCTCTTTCACATGTCTATACATGCACGAAAACGAGCTATCGGAGATATATAAAATTTCAGATATGTAGGAGCCTTTTCTTTTGCTTCGACAGTCCTTTGTACTATTTGAGCATGTGTCACTCACTAATGTTAATCGGACAAATATAATGTTTCTCAAAGCTCTGGCTATGGTTTGCTGGGTCAGTCTGATCATCTAATCTCTTCGGAGAGAGACAAAGACCAGAGGTGGACTGCAGCGCAGCTATGAACACAAGAACCCCACATCGTGCCCCACGTCCAGACAGGGTTTAGACTGCAATGGGGATTCCATGAGCCCATATCAACCTCTGCCTGTGGGAATTTGTGCACATACTGGTGAAGTAATGATATCCCTACTAGTCTGAAAACCAACGGCAGGAAGGTGTGTAGAGAGTTTAACGGAAATGTGTCCACTTAAGCACTCCCGGCCTTACCTTCTCTAAAGACGAATGCATATTGTTATCCAATGATCTACATGAGAAGCCAAAAACCTGATAGAAGAAAGAATAAATCCCAAGAGTACCCATTACAAAGTTGGAAGTGGAAAAAATTTGTATGCAAGGTCAGCTGTACATATTGACCCTTCCCTTCAACCAAGCTGTAATGTTCGCTTGTCTTATTTAAGCAATCCGCTGAAGTACCTCTTACTCAACTGATGCAAGTCAAACGAATATTGTGACAAAACCAACATTCATGATTATGCTTCTATTTATGAGCTAGAGTTTACAACAAGCTATGATTTGTTTTTAAAACTACACAAGATTGGAGGAATTTTTTTAATTTAATTATAATAAGTGCAAAAAATATCTGTTTGTTATAGAAATTTAGTTAATAATGTTGGAAACACATTTAAAAAGAAGGATTATGTGTCAAGATATCTCAAGAACATTTCAAATATGAATCTATCATTCACATATAAAACAAATGAGCAAAATGAGTAAGTGTCAAGCTAGCCAAACTGGGTCTGGATGACATGTACTTCAAACATGATATTTTGTAACAGCATTTTCCAAATATTTTTATCATTGTATCAAATTTTCTGTCACACGTTGAACAATTTTGAAATCAAATGATCATCAGAGAAACCTAAAATCTCGTTCTAGTCGTTTTCAAACATGATCAGAATGTAAGGGGTTACAGCTAGGTATATTATCAAAATAAAGTAGGTCATAATTACATATTCTAGTTAAGACATTTTCTCTACGTGCACTGTTCCTTTGGCAAGTCCATCTTGATACAAAATTGTCAATCAACTCTAATAATTTAGAAGGCATAAGATTTCCATCAATGTCATTCATCCCTTTCAAAACTGAAATTTAGGAATAACATTTAAAAAAATCTATATTTACATTGTTCCTCATGAAACTTTCTCCTTCTCAATGTTTTGGCGGTGTGAAGTTGTGAGTTCCGTTATTTAAGGGTTGATACAAACGTATTGTGTTATGTGAATCACATTAATTAACATTTGATTCATTTTTTAGGATTGAGAGTCAAGTTGAGATCAATGATTCTATGTACATTTTCTTCGGGTGCTTTTAATTACGCTAAAGAAAAATTCTTATCATGGTTACTACTTTAAATCCTCCTCTCGAGTATCAACAACATGTTGAAAAAAATTGATTCCAACTTGCAAAAGTCATGATGCTATAATCATGACTCTAAAGATAAAGAAGAATTTGAACCATCAAAACGAGTCTTGATAAGGATCACGTGAATGCATGCGTGAAAATATCAAAAGCATTCTTTATTTCCAACTACAAGGAAAATTAGTCCAGTCAATAGTTTAGAATTATCGCAATTTCTAATCATAGTTCACAACCCTGGTGTCGCCACTCCAAACTTGTGTGTTTGATATTCCAATGACATTCTTAATTGCGACAAGCCTAAACGAACGGAAACTAAAATCTAACACGACTATTTGAGAATGAAATCTGCTACCAATTAAAACAACTTATTGGAACCACTAAATATCATTTCTCTGAAAGCTTTGCTGAAAAATGCCCATATTTCATCCGTTACATGCCCATGACTTCAGCTTTAGGGATGGCATAACACATCAAAATAAGCTGTTATACCATGAGGTATAGGGTCAAAAAGTTATCCATAGGTAGTGATCCTTGGGGGTTGTGATTGTAGTAACAGAAAAAGCCACTATCTCAGGAGCTTCCTGTCTCCGATGTGTGACATGGTAGGGACCAGGAGTTTGTTGGCACTTTTACTCGTTTCTATCATTCTTCCTCGTCTGACGCTCAACGCGTCAGTAAAATGTTTTCCCTTCATTTCTTTCCCCGATTGGTGTACAATATTCAATTGTTGTAGTTGGAAGGTTTAATGATCCACAGGCAACGTAAAAGCCCTTCTCTTTGGCTACCATTGAATCAATTTCGTTATTGAAGTTGCGAGCCATAACAAAATCAATCTCGTCATGCAAAATGCCATAACGGAAAGATCTCAGACATATATGTGTGTGTACGATTTATCTAAATTTGGCTAACTCGGATACGGAGTCGTAATCTTCCTTGGTGTTGTTGGAATTGACATGTGGCTCTTGGAAAAGTTCGTCTTGACTCCACATTAATCATTTGCACAATTGGTGATCTCCAATTTTTCTTGTATTTGACCCACATCTCAGGGTGACGTTAGTTTGAGTTCATGAGGGGTTGCTAGACTTCAGAGTTCTGCTAGGCAACTTGAGATATTCAAAACGTCTTCAGATGTGTCTCAACTGTTTGCATCACATTTTGCGATATGTTAAAAGCTTTGTGAGACGAAACCAAGGACAATATTCTGTCTAATCATCAGCAATTTGGAGTACACCTCTACGGAACATGCAAGTGGGTTTTCATCGTGAACAAACTAATGTCTTTGACTTCGTAGTAGTGCCCTGAATATACCAGAGAGCCGTCATTTGTGGCCACACGATTATCAGTAACACACAAGCCCGCTGGCCAAAAAAGGTTTGCATCTTGATGTGCAAGTCAGTCAGCAAAAGCATACCTGGCAGCAGTAGATCTGGAACCAGTAGCATGTAATGCTATACTATACAAGAGGAGTAAAGATCTGAGAAAGATGGTCCCCGGAAGTAGGAGCAGTGCGAGGTGCCAGCAGATGGTCGCTCATTCTATATATCTCCGCGAAGGTCTCTATGTGCAATTCCGCATACTGAAGTGATAAGAATGGAAAACTTTTTTTCGGCAAAAGAATGAGAAAAAGATCTAAACGATGCCATGCACCCTCAACGCGCTTCAAGAGCCTCGAAGACATCTACTCTGGAGCTCATTGTATTATAATATTAGGCTCGATGCCAGGTATGATTCCCCAGAAAAAACCTCGTATCATTGACTATCCATCTGTTCAGGGATTTTCTGCTGTTTTATGCATGGCGATAGCGCACAGAGCCTAGAACATTCTGTACAAGTCGACGCAAGCAGAGCAGCATGAGGAGGCCGCTTATACAGACGTGTCCAGCTGACGCTGATCATGGCTATTTCAATCTGATGATATGTCCGTGTCGGCTGCCCATAAGGTCCCACCTGGATGACAAACCCTCAAAACACAACGAACTGTTACTATCTCCGCGAGCTCTCCCAACCTCATACTATTTGCATTTTCTTCATCCAAAGCAGCGAATGAGGAAAGACAAAATGTTAATCAGCTGCAGATGTCCACTGTCCTCCAAATGCAGGTCCGTGGCTGTGGCTGGTGCTACAGGTGAATGTCGTAAACTCATTCACCAGGGCCATTTCATGGCGGTCATCGTGTCAATTGCTCGGACGTCCACTAAAACCTCCCCGCCTTGGGATATGGATCACACTTCTTAGTCCACGGTAGTAATGTGCTCTAGTGGCTTTTTCTTCGCTTTGTTCGCTGTGAATTCGTGTCGGCCAGTGATTGCCATGCAAGATTCCTCAAAGCTTGGGGCTCTCTCCAGCCTTGCTTCTCGTGGTGCTCTGTCTGGGATGATGGTGCACGAGTGCCCAGCCCCAGTAGCTTGCTAGCCACAGGAGCACATTACAGTGGATGTCTACATTGTCTAATAGCACCTGAGAATTCTGTCTGCTGCGAGCGGCTCGTGAGTCGTGTCCCTCCCTTATTTATCTGTTCATATCTGTTGTTATCAATCAGTCGAAGACACCTCCTTCCAGAATCTAGACGTTCAAGGACTGGAATGAAAGTGACAAGTTTGACATTCTCGTCATCTGCATGATGATCTGGAGTTGAGTTTATTGTCGCTTCGTTAACATCAATTTGATTCACATCGACAATTATTGTCCAGGATTGCTGTGATTTTTATGGTTGATGAAAGTATCCACATCAATAATAGTACAACTTAAGACACTTATGGAAGAATTTGCAACAAAAGTACTGTTTTATCTCAAGATTTTGTTATACGCATATGACTATAAATAATAATAGAGAGAGATATTTTGGTTTCCAACTCCTTTAGTTACTCTTGGTTGACAAAAGCAGATTATGTTTTTATCTAGTGGATAAGGCTAAAAGTTCATTATGCCGTTATTGTATATGTTGGACACACCTGATAATAAAATACGTTAATACATTTCATAATCTCATTGACTTTATTACATGTATCTGGAATATATATTAAAAGCAAGGGTATATGTTGAGTTTAACTCGTGTTTCGGGTAACCTCTAGCTAGCTAAGTTGAGTGCAACTGGAGCATATCAAGTGACTGCATTTTTTATGAAGCATGTGTGGTTGTCCATACTTAAAAACTCTCGCAGTCTTGTAAATGCTAGAGTAGCAATTTGATGATGCGATTTGGATGATCAGTAGCGACATGTGGCAAAACACCAAATCTTTGGTGCAGTTCAAGCATGCATCATATGCACATATCCTGTACCCACTCAAAAGTTTATCATCAATTCCAATGTCTGATTCATGTGTTTTGAGTTAACCTCTAGTTAGCAACGTTTAACTAGCTCACCATCTGGATAGGGCTTCAATCGAATTTGGGTAAAACCCGAAAATCCGAGTTTTATTTGGTTTCAAATATATTACTATAACCAACCCGAAAACCCAAAAATCAATAAAGCAACGATTGATAAGAGATCATCTGCAAGCCCAACCAGTACGTCATCGTCTGCATTGAATTCCGCTCTGTCTCGCAAAACTCTGCTCCTACTCTAGTGTCAGGCACTACTCCTCCTCCTCTCGTCTGCCACGCACCTCGCTTGATGCGATGCAGTCACTCGCTTCCTTCTACGTCTAGCTAGATTGCGCTACACTGCCTATGCTGCTTGTTCTGCCTACTCAAAATGCAACTCCAATTTCTCAAATCTCTCTTATCGTCCCCTCACAATCATGGATCCGCCAACAGATTCAAATTTTATCCAATTCTATCCAAATCCGACCCGGTTGTTCAGATTGAGTTCGGGTTGATGGTCAAAACCGACCCGATCGAAGCCATACGCTTGAACTAGTATATATAACCCAAGGATGAGTTTGTAAATTCACTTCTTCATATATTAATCATGTTCTTCTACGCAGATCAAGTGAATTGACATAGAGAATGTGTTTAAGGGATAAATCATGTGTGATTGTCCAAATTATAAATTCTCTCGCATGCTTGTAAATGCTAGAGTAACAATTTGGTGATGCGAATTGGATAATACGGAAACTGCACGAGCAAAACACTGAACTTTCGGAGGAGTTTAAGCATGCATCATATGCACATGTATTGTACATACTCAAAAGGTTGTCATCAATTACAATGTCTGATTCATGTGTTTCGGGTTAAACTCTAGTAATTAAAGTTTAGCTAGATTATCACCTGAACTGTAATATTTAATCCAAGGATGAGTTTGTAAACTCATTTCTTCATATGTTCATCATGTTTTTTCAGCTCGAGTGAGTTGAGATAAAGAATGCATTTTCTGGATGAAGCATGTGAGATTGTTCAGATTATAAATCATCTTGGAAGCTTGTAAATACTAGAGTAGCAATTCAACGATACGATTTGGAAAATCCAGTAGCTGCATAAGAAAAACTGAACCTTCAGATTAGTTCAAGTATGCATCGTATGCACATGTCATGTACCCGTTCAAAAGGTTGTCATCAATCATAATGTCTGATTCCTGTGTTTTGGATTAATCTCTAGTTAGCGAAGTTTAGCTAGCTCACTTTCTTGACTAGCATATTTAACCCAAGTGTGAGTTTGGTAATTCAATTCTTCACATGTTAATCATGTTCTCCTTAGTACATCGAGTGAGTTGAGATAGAGAATTCATTTTTTGGATGAATGTAATGTGGTTGTTCAGAGTATAAATTCTTTCTCAGGCTTGTAAATGCTAAAGAACCAATTTGGTGATGCGATTTGAAGAATCCAGTAACAGCAAGAGCAAAACACAAAACCTTTGGAGCAGTTCAAGCATGCATCATATGCACATATATTCTACCCTCTCAAAAGGTTGTCATCAATTACCTGATTCATGTGTTTTGAGTTAACCTCTAGTTAGCAAAGTTTAGCTAGCTCACCTCCTCGACTTTTATATTCAATCCAAGGATGAGTTTGTAACTCATTTCTTCGCATATTAATCATGGCCTGCTTTCTTCTGATTTCGGTGATTATTCTACTTGGAACCCCTGGTAGCTTTTGGATTTGACACATTTAGTTTTTCATGATGTTGAAATTTTCAATCAACTGTGGAACTGAAGTAGAGGGCTAATTCCTTATGTAATAAACTTAAAAACCTTTCCATTCCACCTAAAATATATTTGCCTTTCCCTTTGATGCTATGGAAGTAAGGCAAAAGATTTTCGAAGATTTTCGACGCGAATTGGTCAAGATTCACGAAGGCGCTCGAACCGAGTTTTGAACATTTGGCCGTTTTCACACTTCAAGTATCCTTGACAAAATAGACAGCCACACTATCGGCTGACGTGGCCGTGGACAATGCACCACATCCCACAAAGACGGAAGTTGACCGCATTCTTGCCAGAGACCAGTTAGAAGACGAGAAGGTCCACATGGACGGGCGTCCACGATGGACCTAACAGCTTCCAGAATGGCGCAGGCCGAACAAATGTGGAGTTCCGAGACGGATGTGGTGCGACAGATGCATCACCGTAAGGAATATAATTTTTCTTGTGGTTGAGAGAACCGGTTCGATGGACTGCAGCACAAGCGATTACTGGAAGATTGTTCCCGAGGTGGAAGGGGTCAAAATGCGGCGGATCCTTCGTTGATCACTTTCGGTGGCTTCCTCTTTCAAGTTATCGCTTTCGGCGATCTTGATGATCGAATGTAGGTTCACTTCCACTCATTTGTGCACGAAGCAATGTTTTTGACATCGCTGATGACATGATCTCGTCAGCATTTTAAGCCCCAACTTGCGCGTTTGTTCTGGTGAACATAGCAAGATGCAACTTTCCGAGTCCACGCAATTGTCAGAGTGGATAAGAGCACTCGGAATCTCTGGTTGAGTGCTTTACGACTTACAATTTCGTTTACATCCACACGCTTCAAGGCAACGCACGATGTCCTCAAGCCAATTTTCTTCAATTCAAATGACCAGATCTCGCTCGATCCTACCTTAAAAATAATGCAGGTAAAGAACTATGTAGAGTACATAACTTCGAGTACCCACAATAGGTCAGTCATAGGCATCGACAGTTCGATCGTCTGGACCAAATAATCATCCATCTATCTCATGGTCACGAAATCGATAGTAGTTTGTGATTTCTGGAATTTGGGAGATTAGGCATTGCCCTTGACGAAAAGACACAACTCTCGAACACATGACTGTTCAGCGCAAACCTTCCATGTCCGATTGTTTCAAAACAAGGGCTTTTAGACCCTACAATACGAGTGAACGAACTAAAGCGGTTTCGACATCCTAAGTCACGATCGAACCTTCGGACGAGTCAGCTGTCCATGTCACGTCCGATTCTAGTATAAAACGTGTGGATTCTTCTCTCTAGGTCATCGTAATTGACGGGCACCACGATCACTTAGGCACGATGGAAATCTTCAATGAATCGCCCATTGGTGCAGATCTGAAGATGAAGGCAGACAAACATCCTCTGACTACATGCTCGAGGATTTCTGCTCCGATGACCTCGCCCGTAGTCAGCGAGACGACCATGTGGACAGGTTTTTAAGGTCTCGCTCCCAAACGCATATTCGGGCCATGTTGGGCCAAAGGGTAGGAAGAATCTCTCATCACGGTGAAAAAGGGGAGGAGCATTGGACGTAGTTTGTAGGTTTAAAGCGTGAAGATGTTCGAAGCATCCACAGTTGGTTGTCGAACACATCGGTCTGTCACGAAGGGTAGCAAAACACCAGCGTGGTCTTCAGTTTTCCATTGATAAAAAGAAGAGGCATGGATGGAGCCCGACAGAGCTTCGCACTCCCGTCGACTACCTCCAGACACTCCCACCATCGAGAGCTTCAACCTTCCTGACAATTCAACCCTCAAGGTTGCATTGCAACCAGGTTATTCAATTCGGTTCGATGACTTGCCAAGCAGGTTTCAGATCCGGATTATGGACAGGCGTTCCGTGTCACCGGGGGGCACTCGTCAAGAGCCGACACGGCAGAGGTCACCGGGGGGCACTAGTCAAGAGCCGACACGGCAGAGGTGGATGGAGGACTATGGACCTCCGAGGTGGGAAGATGAAGGGAATCGAGTTCCTAACTTGCCTCCCTCTGAGATTCAGCTGCCCCCGTCCCCTTCCCGATCCAGAGAGCAAATGCAGGAGGAGTTGAGGAGGGACATGTACGAGAATTCTGATCCAGTTGGTTTCAGAGAAACCACATGTGAAACTTGCAACACCGTGGGCGTAGACGGGGAGAAAATCTACCTGAGAAAGCCCTCGATCCAATATCTGTCCATGACCGATGGGAGAAAGAGTTCTCAGCAACCATCTGCTTCTCCTTCTCTGTCTCGGCAGCCCTCGTCTTTCATCGACTCTCAACGGCCTAGCCGAGACTTCCGACGAAACAACATACACGTAACAGATTCAGACATTCATGAAATGCACCATGATCTCACTCCGCAGCAAACCCCTAAGTCGATGCCTCCACATGAATCATACAACCCGGAAAAGTACAGCTCTCCTCCAGAGTCCCCCAGATCTGCATCACCTGGCCGTTGCAGCTGGCACAGACAAGAGACCTGTCCAGTCAGAGCGGGCTATCGCTGCCGGGAAAACACAGGGTATGAAAGTCCAGACAGGGGTAGTCCAGATTCCGAACATGAAGACGTGCGCTGCACCTTCCACCGTCAGCTCTCTTGCCCTGCCCAAGCTGGTGTACGCTGCCGGAGTGAGCGATCTGTCAGCCCTCCACTTACTAGACCGGGAAGGAAGGAAGAAATGGGAACCAGCTCCGATTTCCTTGAAAACTCTTGTAAGTGCCGAGGAGCACAGGTCAGACGCCCTTCGAGAGATCCCGATATGCCTTCGCCTCCAGGACGCACACCATCGCCCTCATGCCATTGCCAGGGTTAAGACTTAATAGGAACATTCCTAGAGAACCAATTCTGCAGATGAACTTTTTCTGCAACTGCGATCCATGTCCTACGCTGAGTTCAAGTAGTTTCATTCGGGGTATTCCATCTTGTTAGTTCATTTGAGTCAAGGCTGCTGGCGTTGTAGTATATTTAATTCGGATCATGCATTTTCACCTGGATCATTGATATAGCCTGAACATTCTCGGCAAATCCTACGAGTTAAGCATTCTGTCTAACGGAATGCAGAGCTTATAGTATTTTCCCTTTGAACTGCTACTGGTTTGGCCCAAGAAGCTGCCAAGTTCAGTACGCTAAGGTATAAACCCAGACAATGAATCAATCAACATCCTGTGTACAGTATGAAGTGAAGATACAGGTGGGAATCTTCTAGAAGACCTAAAACTTGCCTGTGTTTGCACGACTAAAATTGGTGAGCAACTCATGTCCCCATGTACACACTCTTCTCAATGAGGACTACTTGCAACCTTCAATGGTCAGGTCCTCTGAGACGGATCACGTAAGGGATTTTCCATCTTGTGATTGTAGCTAACAATTCCAGTCTAACCATCTCTTTCGGGAAGCCAAAATTAAAACAGGACCGGTCATAATTGGCGAGCTCAACGTGACTCAACTAAACCAGTCCAGAAAAAAAAAAGTCCCCTAATCCCAATTCAGCTCTTCTCTACCAGCCTCTTAATTCCAGAACATTTGTCTCCCCTATCCGTGTAGTCGTGAAGACTATACATACCATGGACAGCAACTACTTGACTACTGAGCTGCAAAAATTTTGTGGATATCTTGAAGTTACCCGTGTCAAGTAGCAGACTTGAACTCCCAGGATGAAGAATCATGTTAGATAAAAGCAACGGTCAATGCCCTCACTTTTTCTTTTTACCACTTTTTCCTGACTTCCCTGCACCAGCTGTAGCCCCGGAGGTTGAAGCACTTTCTTGTTGCTTCTTAGCGCGACCTTGATGCTTCGGCACCAACTCCGCCACCTTCAGCATCAGAGCTTTTCCTGCAGCAACAATGGATAAGAGTGGAATAAAAACACAAGACATTGAATTCTCCAAGACAATGCAATTCTGCTTAGGTTGAAAGACATAGGCATTGCATCTCGATCGAAACAGCGTGAAAATAATCACAAGTTCAGCTCTTGCGTATTTATAAAAAATTAGAGTGGAGATATACTCGAGGAAATCGCAGGATTGACCAAAGTGCCGTCTTCGTGTTTGAGTTGTACACGTACTCGTCCTCTCTGCATAAAGTCTCTGGAGTATGCTTTGTGGGGCTGCCATCATCAGGCATTGACAGAGTATCAGCGCACAAAACGAACAAGAACGGAATTCAAATAGAAATGCAGCTAACAGAAAGGGAAAGAAAATAAAATCCATCCAGCTCGGTGCGAGATCACTCAGATAGCAACACAATGAAGGAGTAGAATAGGGTTTACCTCGACTAAGCAGGGGAGCTTAAGATAATTGCAGCAATCGTGAATTTCCTCAACATTTGGATTCTCCACACCAGCACTGGTACTAATTCGCCGGCCCTCTGCGAGCGTTTTCTTCGAGTTGATATAGATTGGGTAGAATACAACCCACCTCGAAACATCGATAGGCCCCTCGCTGTCCCCCATGATTAGCACAATCACTCCTTCGGACCAATTTCCCGATGCACCAAATTTGGTTCGATCGATTACCAGCGAAGGTCTAGGGCTCGGCGGTGCACGAGAATGGGCGGATTGTGACAGTAAAATCCTTGTGTTGCGGAATGATCGAAGCTTTCGACGCTCATGTGGTCAACGCTGTATGCACAGACACAAATCGTGCTTGAAAAAAGTGTGAGCGCTGACAGCTCCGGTCCTTGGGACGGCCAGCTCTCGATTGTCGACTGTCGACTGTCGACCGGGCAGACCGCGAGCGACCAGGGCGTCGGGCCGTCGGGAGCTCCTTCGTTTTACCTGCAAGGCAATCCATCCCCTCGTGCGTCAGTCACCTTCCCGGTTGCCGTTAGATATGGACTCGAACAATTGCATTAATGACCGAGTTCGAGTAAAGAGGGTTTAACTCGATTGTGACTTCACATCGACGGACACGAATCCATCGTTTTCGGGTTACATAACGGAGAAGATGTAAAATTTTGGTTGACTTCGCATTATGATCCATGTACCTCCGAGTGTATGAAATTTTATTCATAACATTAGGTTTTGAATTTTTTATTGGAGCTGTCTTAGAGTAAAAATCAATATATTAACCACTAAATAATGTAGGAGAAATAATAAGTTGAGATATCCGACAAATTGTCTTTATACTTATCTTCAAATTATATTTGATACAATATAAATAAAGAAATCACGCTCACAGAAGTTAATTAATTTTAATCTTCAGATAATAGTGGAAAATTGTTTCAACTATAGTAAATATTTTTTAATTTCATTTTCTCTAGATTTAATTTTATAAATTATATCAGCAAACGGAATAAGTATTTTATGCATGAATAATTTCAGATTAGAAAATTTGATTAGAAATTATTTTTATGATTTTATGATCCTTTAAAAAATCATATGTACGAAAAATTATAATTTACAAATTAGTTTCAGGAATTTTGTGACTTTTTGAAAGACAAGCAAATCCATCTTGATAATTCGGAAAGTGTTCTGATTTATACGTAAGATGTTTCCAAATTACCACGATAATTCCAAATATGTATAATATTACTATATATATATATTGATTACTAAAAGTCAAGGTTTTTTAATTGAGGGTTCTGTGCGTTTTCATGCGTAGACGCAGCCTATTCAAGCTAATTTTGTCGTTCTTAGTGACGATCAAAGATGTGCAATGTACGATTTACAGAAAAGTCAAGTAGAATAATTCGTATAATTAAGTATAACTAGCAATTTTGAGATACCCAGACGTTCTTCTCTGACAGTGACTTGCATGGTCAAAATGTTTCGTATGTGGTGATTAAAAAGATTACAAGGTGGTTAAATTCGCAAAAGGAGCCAAACTTCTTTACAATGAAGGTGTCCTTTGGACTTAAGGTTATGAGCTGGAGGTTAAACGTTGTTATTGCTCGCCAGTTCTTCCATAAAACTGACAAAGCCACCTCATCAAGGACAACACAAAATTTTGAAAATTCGTTCTTTTCAAACCCTTTTTACGAAGCTCATTGTTTCCATAATCCCTCACTTCATCTTTACTATACACCGCAATTGAACCAAGATTACAAAGCAAAATTGGAGTGATTTTGATAGTGTGTCGGCCGGCAGTTACAATTTTAGTGAGGATAAAAACTGAACTATCCCATAGTCTTGTTCTGTATGTCGTTTTGAGCAATATGGGCCCTTCTACATGAAACTATAAACGCAGATTCAAAGATTTCTTAATGCAGAGAGGGAACTACCAATCCAATAAATCTTTATGACGCCCTGCTTGACTTACCGAGAAGTTTTCTGGCTCTTTGGTTTATTCGTTTAAACGGGATTTTTGAATAAAAATAGATTATAGTAAAATTATGCATAATCTAATACGTCTTAATTTATCATGTGTAGATTTCGGATATGAATAATGAACCAAAATAAATGAACACTTCAAGTTAGAAGGTGTTTGTTGTGATATTTTGGGTCTACCCCGGATTACTTTTCCTTTCGTTTCACTATAATGGTACGTGCTACATGTTTATTATGCTCTACCGTAAAGAAACAATGATAAACATGGATGTATATCCTGGAGTAGCACCGAACTTTAACCCTTCTATGTTGCAAATATCAAGTATATAACCACGTTTCTTTGTTTACAAAGGCATTGTAGATGCAAATCGGTGTTACGAACACAACAATCTGCTCTTAGTTACATAATAGCTTCACATCTCAACGTACTCAGACATTGTCATCTTATCAAACCTCCCTACTATCACCACAGAGAGCAATCCAATTTCATCTTGTTATTCTGTTTCCAGGGACTAAATAAGCATGTACTTAGCGTAAGTGCTTTAAATTACATTTGACATCATGTTGGTTAATGAGCTAAGAAGTTTAGGATTTGATTGACACAGCAACTACAATTTTGAAAGAGAGATTATCCATCTGAAATTTCGCGGCAGTTGCATAAACCACTTCGGAATATTGACTAACTACAATATCAGTAGTTATCCTGGTCTTGCTGTCATGGGTAATATTCACACGACCTGTATAGCTAGGTGCACCGAACGCCGCCGCCATCGGGGCTCATGCACGTATACATGACAGACGTTCCATACGAGGGACTGATGAACTGCGGGTGGACCGCGGAACGGAACTATCATTCCTGTGCAATAAGCATCTGTTCCCACTCAGGTCATGACTACAATCGTGATCATTCCTGGTTGGAATCTACGCCCCATCCTGAGGCCTGATCCATCCTCACGCCGTCGAATGGATGTATCGGAGGGGCGTCATGACCATTCAGAATCTCACCGTGGTTAGTGCTTCATCGAGAAGGATTCTTCATATCCAGAGAATAGTCTGAAACTCTCTTCGTGTGAAGAATGTCAACGGGTAGCCTCTAGATCTGCCCTGCAGATCCGTTCAACGAAGGGAACCCACTGACTGACTCCAGATATCTGTCATATAAAGAGCAATCACACCGATGGATGCATGAAAGGAGATTGACGCGATTATAATACAAAAGAGAAGAATGCTTGTATATCCTGAAGGGAATCACTTCGAAGGCAATGCCTTAATTGATAAGTAAACTGATGATGCAAGAGCAGATGTGGGATCCATCCAGCGTACCGGCTGGCGAAGCAAAGTCAAATCAGAGTCTGGAATAACTTCTGGAGAAAGAATAAATTGGAGATGCCGAGGCATCCTGCTGATCTCTTTCAAATTTATTGCGGAGTTCTTTGAAATTGGTTCAAACACATGTGAAACTAGTTTCGATCAAAAGAACTACTCCTAGCTGAACCGTGTGAGCCATAAGGCCACATCCTGCAGAACAAGAAGCCGGTATAATAGAATGTTGAACGTGACTAGTCCCAAGGTTAGCAATCAGCTCGGGAGTGAAGATCTGAACTAGGATTGCAATTGGGCCATTTGTCGATCAGTGTGAAATTAGGACTTCAATCTATGCAGACGCATCTATTCACATTCAGTGGATGGGGATGCCCACCCTGTGAACGTGTAAGCCTAATGCAGCTGCACAAATTAATCTGATAATAATTGCTGTAAAAGTGTTGCGATTTATAGCCCGCTGAAACAACCTCTACTCTAATCATGTAAGTTGTAAGTGTCGAATTCGACATGATAAATTCGGATAAGTCTAACTACAGGTAGCCACATTTACAGTGAAGCCGACTGAATCAAGACCGCGATCAGTCCTGAAACCTTTGAACGGACGGTCAAAGCTTGCAGTGATGTTTTCTGTAGATATCTGGAAGAGCCGACTTCGAGATCTGAGATTCCATAGAGCTCGAGAAGAGATTTGTCAACGGAACTCACAGTCGTCCGAATAAAGCTAGATTCTGAATCACTAGCTCAGGTTCAGAGAAATTGTTCAGAGAAACAGAGCAGCACAACCGGCGACGAGAAGACTGATCCCCATTGCCGTCGCAGATTGCAGGCTCCAGGAAGAGCTAACCACCGTCGGTGCCGTCGGTGCCGTGGCTGGTGGAAGAACAACTTCCGAGGGAGCCACTACAGATTGTACAGGAGCTGCACCGATTGGTGTGAAGGCCTGATACGGAGCGAGCGAGGGAGTCTTGGTCGGAGCCAACCAGGACTTGGGAGGGCTGCTCTTCGGGGCAGGAGCTGGAGTGGCCGATGGTGTCCTTGCCTTGGCAGGAGGAGGAGGAGACGATGGAGCTTTCGATGGGCTTGCGGTCGGTTCATCCACAATCGACCAGCTGGGAGGAGGAGATGGGGTCGGATTCCAACTGGGGGGAGGAGTCGATGGAGTAGGAGTCCAACTCGGGGAAGGAGGAGAAGGAGATTGGGCACTCCACGATGGCGGAGGAGGAGACGGAGTTGGTTTCCAGCTGGGAGGAGAAGGAGATGGAGAAGCACTCCAGCTCGGGGGAGGAGGAGAAGGAGTGGGAGTCCAACTGGGAGGAGAAGGAGATGGAGAAGCACTCCAGCTCGGAGGAGGAGGAGATGGAGTAGGAGTCCAACTGGGAGGAGAAGGAGATGGAGAAGCCCTCCAGCTCGGGGGAGGAGGAGATGGAGTTGGAGTCCAACTGGGAGGAGAAGGAGATGGAGAAGTACTCCAGCTCGGAGGAGGAGGAGACGGAGTTGGGGTCCAGCTCGGGGGAGGAGGAGATGGAGTAGGAGTCCAACTGGGAGGAGGAGGAGAAGGAGTCGGAGTCCAGCTCGGGGGAGGAGGAGATGGCGATGGTGCAGTCCAAGATGGGGGAGGAGGAGATGGAGATGGAGCAGTCCAAGACGGGGGAGAAGGAGGAGGAGATGGAGAGGGAGCAGTCCAAGACGGGGAAGGAGGAGATTCTGATGGAGGTGGAGTCGAGGTTGGGGGTGGTGGTGATGGAGGGGGAGGAGGAGAAGCAGCAGGAGGAGGTGGAGATGGAGGGGGAGGGGGAGGAGAGGCAACTGGAGGAGGAGGAGAAGGTGCCACCACTGGAGCCGGAGCGACTGGTACAGGAGTAGCAGAATCCGCGACCACCAAATTCATTTTCATGCTTCCCAGGCAGTGTCCGATGACTCCACAAATGAAGCCATGATACCCCGCTCTAGTCAGAGTAACCTTCGCGTTCGACATTTCGTACTTGGCGATAGGCTTGCTGTAGTCACACAGGTCCAGGTCGGCTTGAGAGACCTCGAAGACATTGTGGAGAAGGCCGTCATAGTTGAAAACTGCAATAGAATCATGCAATTTATTCGCCAACCCGAGATATATCATAACATCCGTCAGAATCCTCATTCACCATCAAATCTTAAGACACTATTTACGAATGTGAAGCTGCAAAGACCAGTTGCTAAACAAGGGCATTGCAAAGTGCATGAATACTAAGAAGCTTGGCCTGACTAGCCCCTGCTGTATATGCAGGAACCAGGAAAACAGGGATCAGTCTGGCACTCTCAAGACATTGCGTCCACCTCACAGACTGACACAGGAAGCTCGAGTCTATCGTGATCATTCACCCTGCTCCGCCAATTCATTGAATTGCAGACGGTTCTTCTAGCTACAGACTCCAGAAACTTCATAATGAATGAATGAGTATCAAAAAACTTACCAAGCTCGTCACCAACGACGAACGTGTGCTGCTTAGCCCAGGTATCGTAAGTGTCCATCAACGGTGGAAACGTCCAACCCAAACCATCGCCAACGGTGTATGTGGTTCCTTCTGCATTAAGAACCAGTGCAGCGAGAACCACCAGAGCAACAATCATCGAATTTCCTTTGGAGACCGACATTCTGAGCCACTTGGTCGATCGCCTGCTCAAGGTTTGTCAAACTGTAAACTACCACAGCGTGTAGACAATCCTAGAAACTAATAATTAGTCCCCATCGTCGACAATGAAGTGAAGACCAATGTACAAAGGCCAATGCTCAGGCTCCTGCCTTGTTATACACTCCTAGCTCGCCCTGCCTTCTGTGTCCACAACCGCAGCGGCTCCGGAGAGAATGGTTGCTTGCAGAGCGGCAGAGAGATGTTTGAGTTCAGAGAAGAACGGGACCAGTTTTATGGCAAGGCACTTTCTGCAGGATCGGTTTCAATTCTACGCAAACAACCGATCCAGGCAGCCCGCCAGCCACTCACACTACTCCCTCAGGTGCTCGAGCACAATCCACAAGGTCACTTGAGCTCAACAGTGGCTTGCACTTTGCTGGCTCCCGTTCCTCGCTGGGCTGTTCCACGAATAGACGCAGCGGCTGCTGCTGCACGAACAAAGATTCCAGAAAGGATCTACGTACTGCGTCGCATCTCACGGGTCATAGCTCAGCTAGTGACGTACCGAGTCTCTTTCACACACCGCATCCCATCCCGTCTCCGTGACTGAGTGAGTGACTACTGCCTACAGCTGCAGTTCCAATTTCCCAATCTAGTCAGCGAGAGAGTCGATTCGAGTGGCCTGCGGCGAGGGAAAGAGCTTCAGGAGCGATCTTTCCTTTCGAAGCAACAGAAGCCGACATTCGCGAAGGTGGTGTTTGAGGTCCATGAGCTGAATCCCCAGAGCCAGAAGCAGAATCAGATTCAGAAGAAGAATGAAGCAGGAAGTCCTCCTGGTACTGTTCTCAATTTCCGCCACTGCTTGCATGAAACGCTGCTGCGCAGCCGTGGGCGCTGGTGGCTCGAAAGGACGAGCACGACAAAGGATCTGAAAGCAAAGACTGCAGAAGCACGAGATTATCATACGTGGCTGCGATTGCGGCGCACACCACGCCCGTCACCGCGAAGCCGACGAGCAATTCAAGTCCGGCAGGCTGCTTCGTATGGATGCCTGCAGCAAGAAAGAAAGTGCACAGTCATCCTTCAACAGATTCCCTCTTCGGTTCCATATAGCTTGGGAGCTCGGCTGGACCACTTCTTTCTTCATCTCTTCTTGGGCCGCATTTTAGCAAATGGCTCTTTGCCTTTAGCATATGACATTGCGCGCTGCACTGGTTGAGGGTTGACACCTGATCACACATTTCGAGAACATGCTCAATTTGCAAGTTCAAACCCATTGAAGCGGACCAGGTATATTCCATTGCACTGTATCTCTTGATATATGAAGGGCATGACAGACCAAATTCGGCTGGCTGAGTACGTCCGCATCGAGTATTCCTCTCAGAATCAGATTGATTATAAGAGACTTACATCACCAGACGCAAGCCTGAATCAAAACTTATCAAAACTTACGTTAATTTTTACTGAACTTCCAGCACCGTGGCACTCTCTCTGTGTCCACGCTCCATGGATACTTGCAAGTGACTGGATCAAGTCACGATCAGTATCAACTTCCTCTGTTTTACATGCAACGTGTGATTCAAGTCCTGATCTGCCTTCCCAGTTGGTCACGGCCCTTATACACGGGAGCGTCCGTACTCATGGCACTCCTCACTTGTACCTTCGGATCACACAACACTACAGTAGCATTTTCTGAGCACTCTCTCGCTCAAGGTACAACCGGCACATGAATCTTCTCCATATGTCCTGTACGGCTCAAAAGTGAGGACTGTAAGTGAATCTATCTATCTTCGCTGTCTTGTCTCATTGACCTGGAAGCTCCAATACGTGGAGTCCGAATATCTATCCTTTGTAATATGCACCTTCTTTTCACCCCCTACCAGAAGATTAGCCTACCGCAACATATTTGCGCTTAATAATTATGGACTATATTCGAAACATTACTACGCTGCCATGATGTACTCGCCGAGCGCTATATTTTCGCTAGACTAGTTTGGAATCCGTGTGGACCTAACAGAGATTTCCTCTACATTCGCAACCTTTTCGCAGTCGATAGCTCTCAGTTTCTGTTGGGTGGTCTGATAGACAGTGAATGAGGTAAAATGAATTGATTAGAGTAGACTGCAGGAATATGTGGATCATGTCCATTAATCAATATCCGGAAGGACTATGGATTCAGATTCTGAACATGATGGACTTATGTTATGCGCATTCCCAAATTAATTATTCAACCGCATCTTCTACACGAGACCAGCTCTGCGTGAATCTTCAAAAAACGTTCTTGACAAGGGGCCTCAGACGTGCTTCAAATACTGAAACTTACAGGAGAAGCGGAGATCTCTGGATTTGAGCCTTTCAGCATCATTTGACGTTGGGCATATTTTGACTCGAGATTAGGAAGCGATCTAGAGGACAGCCACTGGGGCAGAACGGTGGCGGTCACTACAGACGTGTTGTTAGATGTAGTCGTTTCTTACCTCTGTTGAGCTCGATCACATGCTGCCCCAGGCATGAACAATTCACCCATATCGATCATCGTATGTAAGACCTATCTTACAGAAGTAATTCAAGAAGGAAAGTCAATGCTGGCAACCCCCTGGTACCAGCTAATAGTCGGAGAGTTGCTGTGAGCTCGCATGTTTCGCTACGCGAGCATTTCCACGGCAACTACCGAAGCACCGAAGTGTGTGACAGTGCATTACGACCATTTGGTAGCTTGGTTGTCCCCGTCCACGTGCCACCGTAATGATACTGGGCGGGAGAGATGTGGATCCTATATGCACCCGCCGAGGTCGTGTATTATGAGTGTGAAACAGACGATGTCTCAGACATGGATACTGATCAACATAACCAAGTTCAAGGGTATTGGTGTTGTCGGCCTCAAAGAAACAAACTCGTGTTCACAAGATTTAATAATATGACTCACATCTTCAGACTCTGGGCACTAAACCTTGACGGTTTCGAACTCTCCCGTAGCAGCATAAAGTCCATCCTTTCTTGCATGGCGTTGGAACAGTATACTAATTTGGAAGCCCGTCTTCTGCAGAGCCCAGGAGCAGCTGGGGCTTCGTAACGATATCCACTATCAGATCTGCTACGTACTATACTCGCTGAAGCAAAATACGAAAGTCGCCGGAAATTTGAAGAAAATGATGCAAATCTCTGGCTCAACACTGATCGTCTTGATCGGTCTGAAGGTCTGTTTTCGTCCCTGGTTTTGAAACTAATGTATGAGGTCCACGCGAACTTCTGAAGTGAAACCGCCATTGAAGGAAATTGTTTGAGGACGGCTAATTCCCGACGGTTGGAAAAAACGGCGAAAATGACGCTGACTACGTCAATTTCGCCGTGCATCACAGTGACCACATGTATCATACATTCGCGCCGATTTGACTGTGTAATGAGTGTTATTGCTCAGAGTTGACATTCCTTAAAGCATCTGTTGATTCTTCCTACTTGCCGCCCATTCGGGAGTAAGATGAGGAATTTTCTAAGCTGAACAGTGAGTCCAATCTTCTCTAGAATGGAATACGTAAGAGAAAGCTCACATCAGAATCTGCGCTCTGCCAGTAGCCAGTTGTTACACACGTTCTCATGCTGTCCACCGCCACAGCAGGCATAATGAGCAGTCCACCATAATACACATGCAGTCCACCATCGAGTCATTGCGGTTAATTCTCATAGAAAAGAGGTTCGTGTTTAGTGTGATGAAAATGGTTACAATTGCTCGCGGATGAGCTTCGAACCCTGATATGCTAATGGTCATAAATTTGCCGTTCCACTCTATTCTACCGGATGGTTTCTCAAGTGGCAAAACTTATTCTAAAATTCGTGTTCTGGAGATGACCCTCCTTGTCCCTAATCGGGTGGAAGTACTCACCCGCCGAATGATTATGAGTCTCCGAAAGCCATCTCGTCACCAAACACCCAAAAGAATGATCGAACGCATTATGCTATAATTGAAGTTAACAGGTTCTGTTATCTGGCCGGGCTCCCTTCGTTCGTCGTCGGTCCGCCTCTGCACCAGCTGAAGTGGTCAAAACTCCACCGTGAAATTAATTGTGGACTGTCTAGAGTCTCGAGCTAAGGTTGCATAATTTAACAATCAATCGATCGATCGATCGATCGATCGCTCACTCACGCCAGAAGAACACTGCGCTCGTAGATTATCGGATTCAGACGATTATGCAGCCTCGATTGCCATTCACGGATCAAACCAGCATCGCTCCACATTTATCTCCTGCCGCCATCGCATCAGAATAGAAGGGAAGCGCAGGAAACTGCCAGAGCAGCGGCGACCATGAAAGCGGCAGATCTGAGACCGGAGGCGGCGGCCTTCTCGGCAACTGGAGCTGGAGCGACTGCGAGTGAGGAGCTGGGGAACGAGAACTCGATGGGAGCGGGGCTCGGGGCGCCAAGAGGCTTCTTGCCCTTCCTGGCCTTGCGAGGAGCGGGGGCCGGAGCGTCGGGTGCCGCAACGGGAACTGCCACTGGGGCCGGGGCCGTGGGTGGCACGGGCGACCGGCGCGTGGGGGGCGCGGGTGCCTTGCTGGGAGCGGGCGTGGAGGGGGTGGAAGGAGTGGTAGGGGTAGGAGGAGTGGAAGGGGTCGAGGGGGTCGTGGGGGTGGTGCGGGGAGCGGGAGGGGGAGGGGGGATTTGAGGAGCGGGTGGCGCAGGGGCGGGAGCAGCCGGCAGAACCTGCACGGTCATGGCCATGCCCAACGTGCAGTGGCCGGAGATGCCGCAGATGAAGCTCTGAGTTCCGGGAGTGAGCAATGTGACTCTGGCGTTGGCCACCGACCACGAGAAGAGTGGAGTCGCCGAGTTGCAGGATTTGGCGTCCGCCGCAGTCACCGACAGCACGTCGTGATTGCCCATCGAATAGTCGAATTCTGCATGCACACACTCCCTGCGTCAGTCTGTGAAGTCTGGAGTTCGGATCCGTGAAGGCGCACACTCGATTTCTGTTTCTAGGCACGCTCTTTTCTGCAGCTCAGGAACCTGCGGCCAGTGGCCACGAGCGCTACATTCTGAATCCATGATACCCACAATCTCGACTTCTGTCTTCAGACATGCTCTTTTCTGCAGCTCAGAAATAAGCGGCCAGGGGCCAAGAGCGCTATATTCTGAATCTATGATTCCCACAATCCGCACAAGCGTAAAACCGCATGATCCGAGACATTGTCTCGAAGAATGCAAGGCTGCTTAGGCAGACGAGCCTAAATCGACTTGAACTAGGACTGTTTGGCTACGCTGGTCAGTTTGAGGTCTCGTCCTGTTATCAGCAGCGGTGATTGATATCTCCTCCGTAAGGGCATACGACCGATGCATCCAGCTATTGACGAAGCTTACTCTGGCAACTTTCATCAGGCCATCGAGAGATTAATATACATTTTCCTTTGGTCAGTGGGCGGATTGCACCACGAAGCTTGAAGAGCTGTGATGATTTTTAGGGGTTGAAGCGGAGGTAATGTGAATTCTCAGGCATTCCGACGAATAGAAGATCCAAACTATAACAATTCTGACTGTCGACATCTCAAGAAATGTACAGAAGTTGGACATAATGCGCTGGTATTAACTTCCAGGTGCTGTTGCAAGGGATATTGTTCTGAAAGATGGAATTTTGGCCGTAGCAAAGCAGTCTATCTATAGCTACCCGCACAGTTATTAGTAACCCAATGTGCAAATTGCAGGCACAGCTTGAATATGACAATCTTCTATCTTATGATTCGGAATCAAGAGCATTGCATGCGCAGTGGGACTCTATTCCATCTGCAGGTGGAAGAAACTGAAGACAAAGCGTCTGGAACCTTACCGAGGATATCGCCGACCTGGAACGTTTGCTTTTTGGCCCACTCATCGTAAAATGTTGCACTAGATGGGATGCTCCATCCTGCGGAATCTCCAACCTTGTAAAGAGCGGCCGAGGAGCTTTGCACCAGTGCTCCCAAAACGCAAAGTACAAGAAGCGCTAGACATTTCCCGGTACCCATCGCCAAGTACTGTAAGCGAGAACGTCAACCTAGATATAAGACCAAGTCCACTCTAAGCCAAACCCGAGTCCTAGCTCGCAGATTGCTGCTCAAGAACTCCTGAGTTTGACTAGATGGAACGAGCTTGCACACAACTCAGCAATTCTCAAGTTTGTAGGAACTCGAAGTTTCTCCCAGAGGAGGACTAGACTAAGTATGGGATTGTTGTAGGACAAGTTTGAGTACAATCAGGTTCAGTGGCTTCCTTTATATTTGCAAGATGCTTTCTCATCATCTTCTCCCACATTTATACATGTTCAGAACAAGTCAACCGGTTGAGCAAGCGAGTATGGCATGAGAGATCATGTATCGCCCTCCCCCAGTTCTGCCCTGCCCCTATCAATCTATAGCAATCAACTCCTTATATTATAGTAGAAAAATGTAGATTCAAAAGCCTCATGTGACTGACCACTTCAACGACAAGCCGAGGTGAGTTTCAATCTCCGCAGCAAGCAAGCACGCACGCTTGCAGTTTCATGGCATCTTGTTTACCATGACATGCGGTTTACGTGAAGAATAAGATTAGCGTATCTATGTTCGCATCCCTTCAGATACGGCGGGTTGGATTGATTCGAGGTCTTATGTCCGACTTAGATTTGGGTATCAAATGTGAAGTATCGAGTGAACCCAAATTTTCGTTGAGCTCAGCTTTGACTGTCAGTGATTTCAGGTAGCATCTTCTCCGGGAGTATCGTCTCCTCGTCATCTGTGACACAAGTGGATCCGGTTTACTAGGTTATATTGTGAGCACTAATCTGGCGGAAGGTCGATCATCTCTTGGGAGATCCACCTGTGCTTCTGAGATTCCGCATCTTCCGCTCCTCTTTCTCACGATTTGTTTTCTTTGGACGTGCACATACACGAATTGCCACTCTCTTACACCTCCTGTTTCATGTGATGCTGACAATTTTCCCGAGTCCAGTTGTTGTCATTCTTACTCACAATAGTTTCAACTAGGTCAGGCACCATCTCTTTTTTAGTCAAGTGATCTAGCGAAATAACTCCATCCAGCTAAAATGGAGGTTTATTTGGTCTGGATAGACCGTATAGTGCAAAACTTTTCAGCAGAATCAGACTTTGGTTTTGGTCTGAGTGCCACATTGTCTTAAACGTTTATTTGTTTGTGGTCCTTTACTTTCTTCTAAACAGTCGTTCTCATCGACGGATGAAAAAGAGGAATATATTGAGGATTCAGTTTACATAAGCGAACATTTCATATAAGCAGCTGTTTTATTGTTTATTCAGTTTTGCGTTGACTCGGTAACCCCCTTGGGAATGCATTCAACATTCTTTCAGGAATCTGCAGGCCAATTATTCCCGCAACCTATACGGTCCCGGGTACTATAGTGAAGATAATGTGGTGTTCGCTGTGATCTTTCTTTGATGATTACTCCTATTCTTAACAGACTTTGTGGAATATATTATACCCAGATCCGAAACATCGTTCTAGATTTGTAAATGATTCTCACTATTCCAGAATTTTCTATCACGGTCATGTACCTTGAGATGTCGTGCTGACGAAGGTTATATGTGGCCACTTCCGGTGTATCCTTCCATCTCAAGGAGCCGCACAGCACGCGATCCTACAGCTGTCGGTATTACATTTTGCGTCGAATAACATTTACAGAATAATAAAACCTCTGGAACCAAGCCATCGGTTCAGTGTTCGAGTCTAGAGAAGAAGGAAGTCCAAGAATGACGCACTCGGCTGATTGACTCCCCCGTGCAGTCTACGCAAGGAAATGAAGAGCATTGTAGTAGCAAAAGCTCGATTCCAGAAATATGCCTACGAAATAAATATTTTAGAAAGAAAATCAACAAATCACGTAATGATTGCATGTTGTGGTCAGAGCCTAAAATATTGCTCCGTCCTCATACTTGGATCCCCATAGATAGCAAAGGTGGCACAGAGACTCTGAATTAGATACTCGAGGTAGATTCCAGCAATGTCATGACAAGTACTGGTAGATGCAGGATATCTAATCGAAATCTGAAGAAAACAGCGGCGAGTGGTGAAGCAAGGAATGGAGTAAAACCACTACGGTAGGAGTTTCATTACCACTCTACTCTTAGCTCAACGGGCCTGCCGGCCAAATTGGTGATGCTCACAACATGTGCTTATCGTGGTCATGAGGAAATCGATTAGGACCTTCTAGAATGCTTCAAAGCACATCTGTGTGATCGAGTAACTGCAAGTTTAAGAGAACTGCACAGGTGACTTTGAGGTCTCAAATTTACCCGTGGGCAACTTACTATACAGATTCGTTTGCTTCGCCTGAAGCAATCGAAATCTTCTACAGCGCCGAACGTGATCAGGCAAAGGGGAAATATTCGAAAAGCCTCCACGAATGTGAGTACCCACGGCGAGGTGAAGCACAGTGGGAAATGAGGCTAACGTGCTGTGGCTTGAAGAAAGCCTTATCGTTGAAGACTGTTCTTGCACTCCACTACTTGCGTTTGACAACCACATGCTCCGATTTTGTCGGAACGTGTGGTTGTCAAACGCCCTGGCTATATATTTCTAGACATTTCTTTTGATCAGTGTGCGTGGATCCTCTTTCCCTTGACTGACTGGCATGGAGTACTAAAATGATCACAATAGGCCATTAGAAGGAATTTACAAAACTGCTGCGACGTGTAGATTTGATGGGTCTCTTCCACTTCGTTCACACCAACTCCGAGTGCAGCGATGCTGAGCGATCTGCACACGAACGTTTTCAACAAACTAACAGACAGATATGTAGTTGACAGGATGAGAAACTGGTCAATCCTCTCGATCGCGATCGAGAATGACACTTGCATGTCATATAATTCTCCTCCGGCCCCGCACCTCAGTTCCAAAGAGGGTTTGAATCACAATTGACCTAACGAGAATCCTCGAGCTGTTGTTCTCCGGGGTTCTTCTAAGACTGAGCTTGAGCTACAACTCAATGTATCGTGACTAGAGAGGCTGTGTGACCATCTTCTCTAGTACCGAATTTGAATGGATAGATGCATGAACCCTTAGGATTGACTTTTCCTCACTTTAACTAACTAACGGGAAAGCTCCTGACAGAGAACCTACCGTATATCGGGTGCCTGTTGTTCGCGCTTGGGAGGTCTTAATTCTTCCTTTGCTTACAGCAAGGTTGGCTCGTTGGCTGGATTAAGCATCCAAACTTGAAGAAATCAGAAAGAATCAACATACCATTATTGCTCCGGAAGCTGGTGTGGACTTGACAATGGGCACCTTCAAAATTGAAAAAAGCATCTAGCGATCTCTCTCGCAACTCGCAAGGTCTCCATCCAGGACTCATGATGCCCACATTTAGTCCATACCTGACCAGAGAAGTTGTGTGAGGAAATTGTCACGTGTCCAATTTCTATACTATGTGCATACGTATAAAGAAGGTTATACTCTCTCTGTCTTCGTCCCTCTATTGTCCTGTCTTTTCTAAACATCAGGGGAAGCTTCTCCCTTACGTAGAAAAATGCCGGTGCGCAGCTTCATCATCGTTCGCCCTGCTCAATTATCTATTGAGCAGGGCTTACATGCATCGATCTACGTCTTGGGAGGCCCACATAATTAGTTTTAACGCAAGGTTAGACCTCATGAACCCGAAGGTACAAAATCTTGTGCTAATTGCAAAACTTGCAGATCACGATCTGCAAGTTCAGCAAAGCGATTTAGCAATATACGGCATTACAATGATGTCAATTTCTGTGAGCAGAATAAATGACATGACCAAGTTCCAGAAGATTCTTCGCGAGTCTGATTTGGAAACCTCTTGAGGTGATTGACCACCACCACCTAAGGCCATGTATGTCTTATAGCAATCTGATGATTCTGGACAGGACAATTGCATGTTGAACAAATTAAGCATCAACTGTACTCACCTCGTGCAATTAATTTCTGTCCATTTTCTGTCTAGAAGAAAAGGATGAGATACAGAGGTGGTTACAGTTCAAATAGGAGACCAATTGCCTCAGAGTCTGTCTCCACTGTATTGCTGTCTCCAGAATCATCAAATCGTCACAAGAAATCCACGGCTGATTGTATCAAACCTATACCAGCTTCAGACAATCTCAAGGCTGTCGAGTTTGCCCACGGTTAAAAGTGTGACACCATTCCCAGCTCGCGTTTGAGAACGAATTGAAGTACAGAAGCCATAGAAGAGTAAGGTAGTCTGGGCTCAGAGATGGATGATAGTTGGATATTCTCGTACCAATCTGACGGTTACTACATTGCTCAGGCCATCTCGAGATGGTCTGAAACCATAGAGCTCGAAGCTATTAATACTACTCTCAGTTGGACACCACTTTCGACCTTGCACGCCGAAGTCAACTTGAAAACGCTCTGAGACTCATGTACTCTACGAACCAGTTCTAGTACCACTGGCCAGTACAGCCAAGCGTACGCGCAACTGGCTGATCATGAGGAGAGTGGACTTTAGTAAACTAATCAGGTATCTCATAATTGCCCCACAAAAGTCAACACTCCTATCGATAAGGAATCTTTGGACGCGATCAGAAACATTCAATGCGTCGCATCTCTGCCACATCTTTAGCCATGCGCCGGCAGGATAAGAGTGGAGCTCTGGAACTGAAGTATGTTACGAAGTGTCTCTCTGCGGAGACTGAAACGGTCTTCGGTAGCAGAAGGATTTTTGAATTGTGATGTTGTGGATACGCCACTCCTCGAATTAATGTCTGCTTCCTGCTTCCTGATTTGGAGGTTATCCCAAAGGGCAGTTCCTACATGATCTGCTGGAACAACCTAGGCCTTGCAGAGCCTACGTTGCAGGTCCATTCAGAATACTGCCGATTGACATTTCAGTTGGTGTTTAAGCCCCGAACTACAACTAACTAAGATTCTGAAGACAGTTCACAACTGCCTTTGTACGATTGTTGTCGACGCTTCAGTTTAAAGTTACTCTCAGGGTTTTGACCGAGAAACCGCTGACTATTCACGGTGAAAAGAAGCCGAGTTGTAACCAAATCCGTTCCAATTCCCGTATGCTATGGTTGAAATCCGGTTGAAGTGGTTGAAAGCTGACCATCTTTGCATTCAACCATCTCCTATGTGGATCGTACGTGCATGATCGTGATCTGCTGGTCGGCCAGCCTGAAACCTTCATCAACGAGACAGGATTTCGCGTGTCATCCGCGTTCATCTCATGAAATGCAAATCTGCTTTCCACCTGATTGTGGTCCAGTAATGTATATGAAAGACTTCTGTGCTGAGGTGAATTTTGTACAATGATATGTGTTCACATGTTTCAACGCCATTTTATTCTCGACGAGTATCACATAACAGAATCTGATTCAACGGACGTTTGACAAGTGCTGCATTGCCGTCTTCCTTCCAGATCGTGAAGGTATCAGTGCACAATCAGCAAGAACGAAGATTGTCGTCAATGCTCGAAGCTGACTTGAGCTTTGACTTGGTACAAGTCGTGGCTTCACTTGAAGTACTACCGTACTCGCTTGCCAGCAAAGACTCTGACAGTTATGTACGTACATCCGACTATCGCGACAACCCTCAATCTGACAATTGCTCTCGATATGCTGGTGCTTTACACATCTGAATCGGCGTGGAACACGACAGTCGATTATATCCGAAGCTTATATCGCACAAAAGCTTCAGCTAGGCACCGAAACATGACATACCAGTCTCGAACACATTACCCACAGCAGCCTCTGTCATGACCACAGCCATACATGTGTATATGCATGTACGTAGAGGCCGGCTGAAAGTGGGAACATCAAGGACCCTTCAATCTCGCGAATCGCTAACTTATTGGTCGGTTACGTTTGAGAGTGAATCCAGATGCTAAAGAAGAGAGAAATCGAGGGCAAGCAAGCGTGTCGGTTCATATTACCTGCCTCAAGATCAGTTGCAGTCAGAAACGGAATTTAATATAATCACTTTATAAAATGGCAAAATATTCACATATGGTTGGTTGGTTCCTCCTAAACCTAGCTGAACCAATCTGACTGAATGGGACGGACATTCGAAGGCGTGAGGGGCAAAGAGAAAGTGGCTGCTGTGTTCCGCAAAATTTAAACTAAGGACATTAAAGCGAGAGAGAGAGATCACTGACACAAGAGAACGACACATCGGGCTGGAGATCAAAAGGAGGGCTGAGCCTAGCTAGCTAGCTACCGTCGTCATCTCAAGGATGATGAAAATTCTTTCAACCGGTGGTACGCAAGTGCTCGCTCGTCTCGGATCGGATCGGATCGAAAGGGAAAGAGGATGACTCACCCTAAGTATCAGACTGGGCCTCTGGGGTAGGGAAACTAGGCTTCTGTATAGAGAGTGAACTAAATGATGAGGCTCCAGCTCCAGATCTCTAGAACGCGTCGTACATGATGGCATTTCAAGTTTGTAAGGCTAGAGGGCTATAGGTTCTGTGATCAGTTTATTGTCGCCTCGAATCTCTCCGGCCCCGTCTGGTCTGGTATGGTCTGTGTTCTAGTCTGGTGAGGATTGGATTGGATTGGACTGGACAGAAATTGATCGAGGAACGAGGATCGAGGAAGGGAGGGAGGGAGGGAGGGAGAGGAGGAAAGGAAATTTGAAAATAAACTTGGTCTAGTGTTCTTGAAGGTTACGTGCTAAGAGTACATAAATTTGCCTACACATGATGAATGTCTTATCTGATCTGATCTACCTACATAATAAAAGTATGCTTCTTCGCCTCCCGTGGCTTGCCTTGCATTGCATTGCCTGCTGCCTCCCTCCCTCCGTCCTCTCATCTATCTAGCTACCAAATCGCCACACATCCATATCCGTCTTCAGTCAAATCCATATTATTCTTTACGATTCAATGCATTCAATGTGTACAACTGCGGCTCCGTGTTTGGTAATCCTCCTCCTCCTCCTCCTCCTGCTGCTCCACTTTCGAAAATTCCGATGATGCCAACCGACTGACGACTACCTTGCGAACTAGAGCTAGCTAGCCAGCCATAGATCGTGCATGCCAGCGCATGCCGGGTGCACCCGAGCGCTCAGCAGGCACCCGCTCGCTCCTTCCTCCTCCCTCCCTCAATCACACGAGAGATTTAATCTCATAAGAAACAGCACTCGTGTCCGCCCGAGTGCGCTTCGTTCCTGCAGAATGAATTCGCGTGTACCACACCACCAAATTGTATTATATATAAAGTCCGACCCCACCGTTGCTCGAGCCAATCGAAGGGACGTCGATCGATCGGTCGATGCTTCTTCTTAAGTCTAAACTTAGGGGGAGGGCGGAGCTCAAGCCGCCGCCTCCTCCTCCTCCTCAAACTCTCCCTCCTCGTCGGCCGAGGCGTCCTGGTACTGCTGGTACTCGGACACAAGATCGTTCATGTTGCTCTCGGCCTCGGTGAACTCCATCTCGTCCATGCCCTCGCCCGTGTACCAATGCAAGAAGGCCTTCCGCCGGAACATGGCCGTGAATTGCTCGCTCACGCGCTTGAACATCTCCTGGATGGCGGTGGAGTTGCCGATGAAGGTGGACGACATCTTGAGGCCCTTGGGGGGGATATCGCAGACGCTGGACTTGACGTTGTTGGGGATCCACTCGACGAAGTAGGACGAGTTCTTGTTCTGCACGTTGAGCATCTGCTCGTCCACCTCCTTGGTGGACATGCGGCCGCGGAACATGGCCGACGCCGTCAGGTAGCGGCCGTGGCGCGGGTCGGCCGCGCACATCATGTTCTTGGCGTCCCACATCTGCTGCGTCAGCTCGGGCACCGTCAGCGCGCGGTACTGCTGCGAGCCGCGCGACGTGAGCGGCGCGAAGCCCACCATGAAGAAGTGCAGCCGCGGGAACGGGATCAGGTTCACCGCCAGCTTGCGCAAGTCCGAGTTCAGCTGCCCCGGGAACCGCAGGCAGCACGTCACTCCCGACATCGTCGCCGATATCAGATGGTTCAGGTCTCCGACTGCCCTTCGTCCATCATCCCCGTCCCCCGCCAGTGAGCATCGATCCGATTCATTCAACCATTCATTTCCACTCATTCCATTCCATCAATTCTTTAATTCATGGCTGACAGATCGACCGATTGATTGACCGATGACTCGGGAGCTCTTCTCTTCTCTTCTCTTCTCTTCTCGTCTGGTCTGATCTGTGGGCGTCCCGTCCCCCGAGCACCGACACGGACGACGACTTCAGATCTCTGAGCCTCCGAGCCTCCGAGCGACGACAATCGAGGCTCGGAGGCTCAGAGTCTTAGAGTCTCAGAGTCTCGACCGACAGAGACAGAGGACGACGACATGAGCGACGAGCGCTCGACGGCTCGATCGGAGCTCTCTCGCATGCACAAGCCAGCAGAATCTATTGAATTGCATCACGTATCACTGGACCGGACGGACTCGACTCGAGGATGCATGCAGAGAATTGGACGATCGGAGTGTTAGAAGCGCCGAGAGAGACGGACGGTGATTGCGAAGGTTGTTTGACGGAGGCGTAGAGGGGACAGGATGACTCGCTGACAGGCAAGGAAGGCAAGCAGGAAGGCAGGCATGGGGACGTATGGGAGGTAAGGCATGTGCGGACGTACATGTAGGGGTGGTGAGTTTGAGAGTACGGAAGCAGATATCGTAGAGCGCCTCGTTGTCGAGCACCATGCACTCGTCGGCGTTCTCGACCAACTGATGCACTGAGAGCGTTGCGTTGTACGGTTCTACGACGGTATCGGACACCTTTGGCGATGGCACGATGGAAAATGTGACCATGATACGGTCGGGATACTCCTCGCGGATCTTGGAGATGAGCAGAGTGCCCATTCCCGACCCGGTTCCCCCTCCCATGGAATGACACACTTGGAATCCTGCATGCACCCATCAACACTCATTCATTCATTCCTTCGCTCCTTCACAACCTCAGATCCATGGCCTTCATCCGGACCCCCAAATCGTACTACTTGTGCACGTACACGTCTCTTCCTTCACAGTACATTATTCTATTATACAATCTTCGTCTTGCTTAAATTCAACATGGCTCATGCTGTACTTGCGTACCCTCTTCCGTTCAATATGTGCATGTGCGCTGCTGCTATGGATTGCAAGTCTGGTCAAATTCGACTTTGTCGACAGCATTATCGAGAAAAAGGACTTTAATTTTGCGTGGAGGATGTATTACAGCTTGTGATGAGAGGTACGGTGTAAAATTTGCAGATAATTGGCGACAATTGAAAATGTGATGTCTTTGATTGGAGTTTGTGCTTGTGAGTGTGTGTGTCTGTCGACATTTTTAGGCTCATTTAGGACCGATTCGGAAATACGAATGCTGCGCTGGACGCTCGAAAGTGCGGAATTGCATGGCGCGGCGTCGTGAAGAGACGGAGACGAAGGCGAGGACGTACCCTGGAGGCAATCGCAACTCTCGGCCTCCTTGCGGACGACGTCGAGAACCGAGTCGATGAGCTCCGCGCCCTCAGTGTAGTGCCCTTTGGCCCAATTGTTTCCTGCTCCAGTCTGTCCGAAGACGAAGTTGTCGGGTCTGAAGATCTGGCCGTAAGGGCCCGAGCGCACCGAGTCCATGGTTCCGGGCTCGAGGTCCATGAGCACAGCGCGGGGCACGTAGCGACCCCCGCTGGCTTCATTAAAGTAGACATTGATCCGCTCTAATTGCAGATCCGAATCTCCATGGTACGTCCCCGTGGGGTCGATTCCATGCTCATCGCAGATCACCTCCCAGAACTTGGCTCCGATCTGGTTGCCGCATTGGCCCCCCTGAATGTGCAAGATCTCTCTCATTTTGCCTTCCTCCGACTGCTGCTGTCACCTCGTGCTCCCTTCCTTCCTCCCTCCTCCTCCTCCTCCTCCTGCTGCTGCGACCCGAGCGCAGCGGCGGATTGTGGTGGAGCGCCAATTTGCCAATTGGACGAGACCAGAGCAGAGCAGAGCAGATCAGAACAGGGCAGGGCGAAGAGAGAGAGGACGACAGACGACGACGGCAGATAGACAGAGCAGAGCAGAGCAGCAGCAGCTCGATCTATCTCCGCTTGCGAGTCTGTGCGAGGGAGGGTTGTATAAAGGCTGAGGGAGTGAGAGAGTGAGAGGGGGAGGGGCCGAGGGCGAGAATGTGAGGGGAGGAGGTGCAGGAGGAGGTCGGGGAAGCAGGCGGTTAAAACTGCCCTCGGACAGGAGAGAGCTGCAGCAGAGCTCGCAAGTCCTTTCAATCCACAGCAGTCAGCGGTGACATGCTGCTCGGGTCGCTCTCGTTTCAGACTGGGCTCTCACTCTTCGCCCTTCGCCCTTCGGCCCCGCTTCTGCCCATTCGCGACCTCAGAGACCGATCCTTGCCTCGAAGCAGTTACTTCCTTCCGTATCCTCCTCAACCGCTTTTCTCCTCCCCTCCCCTCCGATCCCTCTCGCCCGGCCCCTTCCCGGCCCCTTCCCGCCCCGTGCGCCACGCGCCCCTCCCCATCGCATTCGTCCTTACTGCCGCTACCTTCCTCCATCTCTCGCTCTCTCGTCTCTCCTTTCACATCCGCTTCCGAGTACTCGGGATTTTGTGCAGTCCACCACAATCTCCGGCACTTTTCTTGTGCTCACCAGATCCTCATCTGGTGAGCACTGATGCAGCTACTCTGGGCTTTTTCTTATCAACATCGTGAGAATCTTCAATGCGCCGTGCTCATTCAATCCCAGTAATTTACCAACTCACAAACCTTTTTTATTCTTTTTTTGATGTTTTAATATATTACCAGGAGTAGGGAACATTGACAATTTCCATCTAGTCAATTCAAAAACTTGACTTACTAGACTTGACTTCCTTATTATTCATGCACGATATACATTGCATCTCGGTGAACAATAGGGAACCCTAAGTTAAATTTATATAATCGAAACATCACTGCAATATGTTGGTGATTGGACAATTTTGCATGAGGTTCCAAGACAAAGGCAATAAGATTTTGTCGTCTAGAATTTGCACTCAGTTCCACGTTAAACAGAGATAGGTGAAAGCAATAGCTGATGATAAAACTTTATGATTTACATCTATGGTAAGAGGGCCATGACTATAAAACAGTCATGATCAAAATTATTGGGTGTTGAATCTAGGTTTCAGCGAGATATAAGAACAGTTTGAGTTTGAGCATGATGCAGCAGTATAACCAGATCTGATTATTCTCTTAAACGGATATCCCACACAAATTATACATCATACTACATAAATTTTAAAGAGTTTGAAATATTGAAATGATCATACTTAAATTCCATATAATATTCAAAATGAATGAAAATTTCAAATTTGACTTAAAATTAACTTTCATTGATTCTTATAATCACTTTTTTGTTGAAACTTTAAATTAAAAATTTATTTCTATTTAAAATATTGTTATATTTAACGAAAAATCGAATATTTTTGAAAAGTCTTTAATTATTATTATGCCAATAGAAATTACAAAATCATCACAACTGTAAATTTCTACTATGTACGAAATGTATAAATTTATCTTTATCATGCGGACTAATGCAAATAATGAAAACTTAATCATCTGCAACAATATGAAAAAATCTTAGTTTGAACAAAAATTTTGCAAAACTTGCAGAAGAGTTATTTTCAACAAAAAACATTAAATTTTTTTCTCATAAACTAGAATTCATGTTATAGTTACTTTTAAATGTAGTTTTACTTAACGTTCATATGAAATCTTTTTTTTTTTTTATCATATTTCTAATTTCCAAAATGTTTTATTTTACAAATAAACTAAGTGTAAATTTAATTTATAAATTTGTATATGATAAAAAAAAAACTGAAAATTTTCAGTAATATCAGTAAATTATAATATTATTAGTTATTATTATTATTATAGATTTAATTTGACTAATGAAAAAATCTGAATCATTTATAGAATAAAATAAAGTTGGAAATTTTTAATTTATTAATTTTGACTAGATAATAAATATATAGAGATATTTTTCAAATTCATAAACTAATGAATACATCAAACTTTAAAACTAGCAATAATTTTTTTATATTACTTGAATTGACAATCTCTTCAATTTCAAACCACAAGAGTTGAAAATGAAACTCATTATATTTAACAAAAGGCCATCCTTTAGCACATCTGTTTAATTTCAAACCAAATTTAAATATTCTCAAATCAAGGTCCATTCCTGGCACAAGGTCTTAGACAAGAGAATGACATCCGAGCCCGTGAATCTATTATCGAGGCTGTTGCAATATTTGCCAAATTTATGATGCATTGCTTGAAAGACATGCGTGTGCACCTAATCTTTGACAAACTAAAAGGTCCAAATTGTCGCCTACCGAACGGCCAACCTTTACTCATCCATTTAATTTCAAACCACAAGACTTGAAAAACGTCACACCTAATATCTACCGGACGGCCAGCCTTTAACCTTATGTTTAATTTCAAGCCAGGAGAGTTGAAAAATGCCACATATGACATCTATCAATTAGCTAGCCTTTACCTCATCTCTTTAATTTCAAATCAAATTTAAATATTCTAAAATCAAGTTCCATCGCAAGCACAAGATGTTTCACAAGAAAATGACATCGGAGGAGGCCGTGATTCTATTATCAAAGCTGTCGCAATATTTGCCAAATTTATGATGCATCGCTTTGGATCATCCGTGCATCTATTCTTTGACAAACTAAGAGGTACAAAAGGTCGCCTACCGAATGATCATGCTTTACTCCTTCTGTTTAATTTCAAATTAAATTTAAGTCTCCTCAAATCAAGACCTTTACCCTGCACAAGGTGTTTCATAAGAGAATGTCATTTCAAGCTGTGAATCTAGTATCGAGGCTTTGGAATCGTGTGTGCACATGTTTTTAAAGCAACGTAAGAGGTCCAACCTGTCGCCTATCGAACGACCAGCCTTTAGACCTTCTCTTTAATTTTAAATTAAAAAAGTTGAAATGTGACACACATGAAATCTATCAAAAGTCTAGACTTTATACCTTTTGTTTAATTTCAAACCAAATTTAAGTTTCCTCAAATCAAGTCTCATCCTTTGCAAAAGGTAATCCAAAAGAGAATGTCACCAGAGAGTAACTATCTATCTATTACAAATCTATACTATTTGTAATCTAGTATAGATTACAAATATTTAAAATCATTTAAAATTATTTTTTAAATTATTAAGACATGATTATTTTATTTTTTGAAGATATATGATTAATTAAAAGAAATTAATTTGTGTTTATTTTGATAAAAATTTTAGATTTATATAATAATATAATTTAACATATATTATATAGCTAAATAATTTTTAAAAATATATCAATTTCATCCATTTTACACTTTATGATTTATTTAGAACTTTAAACTGATAACAAAAACACTTAAAAATATAACAATCAGAGCCTTGTAGTGTTTTTTATCACATGGTCTTAACATCAAAACTCCGTGCTAATATTTTGTAATTGTTTTTCTGTATTTTGTCTACTTTATCAATAAATTCTAGTGTTTGAATTTTAGCTAGCTCACCTTTGGATTCTTCAAATTGCATCACCGTATTGTCCTAGTCTATGAGAAAAAAACAAGTTGTGTCGTGAGAACATAAATCACATATTGCTACTTTAGCATTTACAAGACTGGAAGAGGATTTATAATCTGAACAATCACACATGCTTCAACCAAAAAATACATACTCTATCTCAACTCACTTGATTTGCGCAGTGGATTATGATTAACATGTGAAGAAGTCAGTTTACAAACTCAACCTTGGATAAAGTACCGAAGTCTAAACGTTGAGCTAGCTAAACTTCGCTAACTAGAGGTTAACCATAAACACATGAATCTAACATTGTAATTGATGAAAACCTTTTGACCAGGTACAGGATATGTGCATATCATGCATGCTTGAACTGCCTTGAAGGTTCAATAGTTTGCACGTGCATCTCTTTGATTCTCCAAATCGGATCACCCAATTGCTACTCTAGCATTTACAAGACTGCATGCTTGAACTGCTCCAAAGGTTCAATGTTTTGCTCGTGCATCTCCTAGATTCTTCAAATCACATCACAGAATTGCTACTCTAGCATTTACAAGATTGCATGCTTGAACTACTCCGAAGGTTCAATGTTTTGCCTCAGCATCTTCTAGATTTTTTGAATCGCATCATCGAATTGCTACTCTAGCATTTACAAGATTGCATGCTTGAACTACTATAGTCTCCCCGTTAAATACGCACCTTGAACCTGTAGGTTTGTGCGTGCTTAGCCGGTAGGTGCATACTTTTGACGAATCTGTCATGAAACATAAAAGATCACGGCAGACTATCGGCAACGCTACAGCTTTCTTTCTTTTTGAATCTTGCCAATAACTGGTTGAGTGGTTCCATAACTCAAAGAGGAGCTTCCGATAACGAGCTATGTCTTCATGTTCAACGTGTCCTGCAACGATATGAGCGGGCCAAGTACTCAAGCATACTCATTCTTCACCTTCACCGTTTCGCGTTATTGAAATGTCTAAGAACACAAGTGTGAAACTCCTCAATGAGTCTCAGTGATGCGAAATAGTAGCGAAGCTGAGCAAAACAAATGCTTCTAGTAAAAGGGCTATAGAGCGCGAATACAATGTCAGTGAAGGCGATATTAGAAAGGTGTGGGAGAAGCGGCAGCAGGTTTTAGAAAGATCTGCTTAAATGTCGGAAGAAGCTAAAAAGAATACATTTCGCTCGTCACTTGATCGTTTCACCGAGGTTGAAGACATGCTTTACATCTGGATTGACACAATGCGTTGAGCCATTCTTCTTGTTCCACCGTCTCTTGCCATTGCAAAGGCGAAAAGCATTGCATGGAGTTTATCGGTACCAAAAATTGACTTCAAGGCGTCATGGCAATGACTACGTAGATTCAAGCAGCGACGAGGGTTGCAGAAGATGTTGCTTCACGAGAAGAGCTGAAGTCAACAAGACCGATTCACAATTGCTAGCAGCTTTGGACGAGCTCTATGCGACTATTGCCCATTATGAACCCAAAAACGTTTACAATATGGACGAGACAAGACTTTTTTTCCGTCTCTTGCCAAGGTATAGTCTTTTATTGCCAGATGAAGACATTTCGACCATCAAAGTTAAGAAAAAATCCAAAGATCGGATTTCTCTGATCGTGTTTGCCAATGCAGTTGGAACTCACAAAATTCCCAGCGCTTTGATCGGCAAACCGAAAGAACCGGCTTGTATCAAGGACCGTAAGTGACTTGTTACTTATTTCAATCAATGTTAAGCTTGGATGTATAAGAAAACATGCTGGAAGTGGTTCAACAAAATATTTCTGCCAGAAGTGAAAAACAAATCGGAGGTCGGGTCCTTTTGTTGATGGACAATGCGCTGGGGCACTTTGAGGCTTTTTGAACATGACAACATTAGGATCGCCTTCTTTTCCCCAAATTGTACTAGATGAAAACAACCTTGTGATATGGGCATAGTCGCAGCTTTGAGGAAGCGATTTAAATATCTTTATCTCAAGAACATTCTTAACTTTTTTCAATTGGACGATGAAGCAAAAATTGCAAGAAAGAGCAAGGGCGAAGGTTACGACGAGGTGCTATTAGAGCTGCTTACAGAAATCCAGCTCATCTTCTTGATGCTGCGAATTATGTTAAGGAAGCATGTCACTCTGTGTCACACACGTCCATTAAGAGTGCATTCATCAAGGCAGACATCATGCCATTAGAAACTGATGGAGAAGCAGAGAACGAAGAAGAGGAGTTAGTGATCGAAGTTGTCCAAGCTCTTTCTGCTCTAAATCTTTCCCTTCTCCAAGATGAGCTTGGAGAATTTGTTCACATCGATGATGAAGACAATGAAAAATTTGCAACTGCAAGCATCTTCCAAATTCTTTTCTGTTTGGAAGATGTTGACCAGCTTTTGCAAACGATGAAGCATTCAGGAGAAAATAAAGAGGATGTCAACGAGAATGAATATGTAACATCACAAGTGACATATGAAGAATAAGGAAACAACTTTTTGTTCAAGGGATTCGAATCAATGTATAAGCAAGTTGTTGACATAGAAGATTAGTTGATGTGCTCGGAGATTCAAGCCGAGGCTGAGTAGACTTTGATGATATTAGAAAGTCGTTTGAACTGTTTCAAAGTAAGATCCGGGCTCTTAGCTTGAAAGCCAAGCGCAAGAAACTTTAAAACTTGAAACAATTCATGACCTGATGAACTGAATAAATGTGAACCTTATTTTTTCCAGAAAATATTGCGTACTTTACCAAGATGTGTACCTAAACGAGTGCGTACTTAACTAGGAGTTTACTGTACTCCGAAGGTTCAATGTTTTGTCTGTGCATCTCCAAGATTCTTTGAATCGCATCACCGAATTGATACTCTAGCATTTACAAGACTGCATGTTTGAACTGTTTTGAAGGTTCAATGTTTTGCCTGTGCATCTCCTTGATTCTCCAAATCGCATCACCAAATTGCTACTCTAGCATTTATAAGACTGCATACTTGAACTGCTTCAAAGATTAAAGGTTTTGCCTGTGCACCTACTAGATTCTTTGAATCTCATCATTGAATTGCTACTCTAGCATTTACAAGACTACATGATTGAACCGCTCCGAAGTTTCAGTGTTTTGCCTGTGCATCTCTTATATTCTTTCAATCGCATCACCGCATCACCGAATTGCTACTCTAGCATTTACAAGACTACATGCTTGAACTGCTATGAAGGTTCAGTGTTTTGTCTGTGCATCTCTTATATTCTTTCAATCGCATCACCGCATCACCGAATTGCTACTCTAGCATTTACAAAACTACATGCTTGAACTGCTCTGAAGGTTCAGTGTTTTGTCTGTGCATCTCTTAGATTCTCTGAATTGCATCACCAAATTGCTACTCTAGCATTTATAAGACTGCATACTTGAACTGCTTCAAAGATTAAGGGTTTTGCCCGTGCACCTCCTAGATTCTTTGAATCGCATCATTGAATTGCTACTCTAGCATTTACAAGACAACATGATTGAACCGCTCCGAAGGTTCAGTGTTTTGCCTGTGCATCTCTTATATTCTTTCAATCGCATCACCGCATCACCGAATTGCTACTCTAGCATTTACAAGACTACATGCTTGAACTGCTATGAAGGTTCAGTGTTTTGTCTGTGCATCTCTTAGATTCTCTAAATTGCATCACCAAATTGCTACTCTAGCATTTATAAGACTGCATACTTGAACTGCTTCAAAGATTAAGGGTTTTGCCCGTGCACCTCCTAGATTCTTTGAATCGCATCATTGAATTGCTACTCTAGCATTTACAAGACTACATGATTGAACCGCTCCGAAGGTTCAGTGTTTTGCCTGTGCATCTCTTATATTCTTTCAATCGCATCACCGCATCACCGAATTGCTACTCTAGCATTTACAAGACTACATGCTTGAACTGCTATGAAGGTTTAGTGTTTTGTCTGTGCATCTCTTAGATTCTCTGAATTGCATCACCAAATTGCTACTCTAGCATTTATAAGACTGCATACTTGAACTGCTTCAAAGATTAAGGGTTTTGCCCGTGCACCTCCTAGATTCTTTGAATCGCATCATTGAATTGCTACTCTAGCATTTACAAGACTACATGATTGAATCGCTCCGAAGGTTCAGTGTTTTGCCTGTGCATCTCTTATATTCTTTCAATCGCATCACCGCATCACCGAATTGCTACTCTAGCATTTACAAGACTACATGCTTGAAGTGCTCTGAAGGTTCAGTGTTTTGTCTGTGCATCTCTTAGATTCTCTGAATCGCATCACCAAATTGCTACTCTAGCATTTACAAGACTGCATGCTTAAACTGCTCTGAAGGTTTAGTGTTTTGCTTGTGCACCTCTTAGATTCTCCAAATCACATCACCAAATTGCTACTCTAACATTTACAAGACTGCATGCTTGAACTAATCCGAAGGTTCAGTGTTTTGCTTGTGCACCTCTTAGATTCTTCGAATCGCATCACCGAATTGCTACTCTAGCATTTACAAGACTGTGAGAGGATTTATAATTTGAGTTACCACACATGCTTCATCCAAAAAACACATTATCTATCTCAACTCACTTGATTTGCTCCAATTATGCTCAACTATGCTAACTAGAGGTTAATCCAAAATACATGAATTGGTCATTAAATAATGCATCTGTTGGATTAAATTTACTTGTCTATCTTGACTAATTCAGTCGTTTTATCAGAAATCTCTTGTTTAATAAAATGATACAGGATGTCGACGCGCTTCATTCTGCTGTACATAACCTGGTTTGTAGTCAAATCTATAACACTCTAACTATCATAAACTTTCATTCGGCAGATCGTCATCCTCGAGGTTGAGGTATTCTTCAACGTTTGTTAATGAAGGAAGAACTGCGCCTTTGACCTTCACATGATAGTCTCTCTTGATGTGACCAGTCTTGTCACATCTTCAACAAGTTACATGAGACTGCTCAAACTTGTCCTCGTTATCCAACCTGTCTACGATTGCTCGAACTATTTGCTTACATGTCTGCACGTTTGATCTATCCTTGTAGCATGTCCTGCCACGTGGCAGCTCTTTGCACATTCTACGCACTACGTAAACTGTCCGCGCCTAATCAGCTGCACGTGTGTTGTGTCCGTATTTACTTGGCCAATTTGCGTGATCAATAATATATTATATAATCTTGCGTGGGAATATAATATTATAATAATATATTATCAGGATAAATTTTAACACATAATCATGATATTTTTGAACTTCAATATTAAATATTGATGACATCATGAAGATTATTCATGGCATTCAAAAAAAATAGTGTTAGATTGATATATTATTACTAAGTTCAAGTTTAACATCATTTCATGATTTTTACTAAATCTCAACAGCAAAGATTGATATTGCACATTGTTCAACAATATTCATTACAAATTCTAGCAATATCTTCTGTTCAGTTTCAAAATCCCAACATAAATCAATATTTGTTAACAAAATTTAATATCTGTTACATATTAATAAGGGAAGCATAGCAAACCCAGTAGTAGCATCTTCCAAAAGATCAAAACATACTCGCAAAACTTTATTTCGGACATATTTCGTACTGGTCTTTTGACTTCTTGAGCTCTAACGATGTGAGGCAGATAAAGTCCTAAAACGTCTGGATGTTCGTTCGAAGTAAACAGAAAGAGTTCGGGTCAAGTTTTACACATAAAGGGAAACTTCACTTTATGTGTAAACACCAAGGTTTATGTGCAAACCCTTCCCTTTATGTCGGAGGATGAACACCGTGGTTACAAACAATGGGCCATTGTAGCAATTTCAAAAAGTTTCAGCAAAGAAATTCTCCTAGTTCATATTATATGAAGCCAAGACTTTGAACCATGAGAATCTTTATTTTGTGTGTTTCAGTGGCATGCGAAGAGCATTTGACAACAATCACAAATTTCATGCTTCGAAAGGGCTGGACGAAAGATGGAGTGTTTGAGGCATGGTATAAGCTTGGAATCATTTCAGTAGTCTCTCGCCTAAGTACGCAACTTGAACCTGGCAGTACTGTGCTTACTTAGCGCAATTTAGACAAATTAATAATAATTTTATAATTAACTTTATAATTGTTTTTTTTAGCTGCAATGTCGAAGAAAGAAACGAGAAAATTCTCAATAAATACCAGCGTTGCGAGATCATAGCGAAGGTTAGCAAGACGACTATAAAGCCCAGTCAAATGACTAAAGCGCGCGATTACGAGGTTAGTGAAGGAGGTATCAGAAAGGTCTAATTGTTATCAAGTTTTACTAATTGGGTGTAAAAGTCCACTTCCCCAAGTACGTCGACAGTATTGAGGAACGGATTTTATGTACTCGTACTTTCTTTTCTCGTGCGAAGCAATAGTAACGAAAATCAAGAATATTACACCATAATCCGTATCGGCATTCAATCTGCTCTCGCAAAACAGCAACAAGTGGTGAAAAATAACTCCTGTACAAGAAAATATGATTGTTACACGTGAGTTAATCTTGTCTAGTTGGTTACGTCTGTATGCCCGCAGCTAACACTGACACTTTGCACTCTCCTTCATCCGTGGCGGTGGAGGGTTCTTCAGCGATTCATCTCGTCTCTAGCGGCCTTGAAAACTCTTCGTCGTTCTCCTCATACCGAGCAGGGTTGCATGTTTCTGCGTAGAAGTGATGTGCGAAGGATGGGCGAGGTGCTCACTCCCGAACGTGCCTCAGGAATTTGGGTTTGCAGCCCCTAACGTTCCCTCGTACATCTCACGTGAAGTGGAGCACAGTAGTTCGAAATGTGGACCGTGTACTAGAAGACAAAACGATGGAAAGCCGATAACGTCAGCTAACGTCCGGTGCGTCGGGTTCCGGCATCCAGTCGCCAGCGGAGAGGAGGGTGCTCTATCTTCGCAGCCATCGCTGGCGCAGCTGCGCATCGATTTCACGATTTCACAATTACTCTCTCTGCCTCGCGTGGATTGATTGTACGAGCGGAATATGGCTCTGACTGCGCAGCTCTCCGTCCTCGGCATTCCCGGTCTGTGCCCGCCTGTCCGGAGCAAGAGTGCCCGCCTCTCGACATTTCAGTCGTCTGCACTTCTGCGGTACGATCGAGCTTGTACTCGTGATCTGATTTCCAATGCTTGCTGTGAGGTCTCAAATTGTTCGGGTTTAGGAAGATTGGAGAGTCGACTGTGCACTGAGCTGCTCTAAATGGGAATGTAATGAACTTGGCAGCTATGGCTATGAGTCTGGACTGTGAAATTCATTCCACGAATCTCCATCGGATGACTTTGTTACGTCTATGGTAGCGCATTAAAGGTCGAATGTCTTTCTTCTTGCGGATTGGGGCTTGATAGCTTGCTTGCTCTTGGATCGCAGGAGGAAGGATGTCGCAGAGAAGTTGCACCATTGCGGTAAGGCCTGCACTGTCATGTTGCGTTCGTGTTATGTGGCGCTCTGTTCACTTTGGTAGATTTCTTGTAACGCATGGCAAGCTGTCATACGGGCACTCATCACTGACCAAAACTGGAAATCCTAGAATTTGTTTGATTCATCTGCCAGTTTTGTGCAAAGTTTCTGTCCGAAACTTTTACACATTCCTTGTCCGTGTGAGAAGTTCATAAATTGGAGTTACTCTTTCCTGTCACGTTGGGTGTGCCAGATCTTGCGAACTAAACCTACACGAGCGAATTTTCTTTCAAATCTGTTTCTTGTAGCATCACCAAGCCTTCTCACCATTTGCCAGTCGTTTCGAGATCAAAGTTGACTATGTAGAGATGAGCAGTCCAATGTTCAATAACATCACGAGCTCTTTTCTAGCAAAAGCCCAGGTCGTGGTCCCCATGGAAAGCTTCTTGGAACTCATGCGAATGAAATTGTAGTGCCAAATACTCGCCGCTGAAATAATCATAGAAGATCAATGTGTTTCTTCCAGCTTCTGTACTTCAAAGACTCTAAAGCTCTGTTTATCCTTTTAACTACTGATTGGCCACGTGCCTTCGTTCTGCCTTGCTCTGTCTATGGGGATTTAAACCTCAATGTGAAAAAATTCCTACTCCCTGTTGTTGTAAGTCTACTCTGGTGCTTTATAGGAAGAGGAAATCCGAACGGCTCCAGTATGTGATTGCTTTGACTCGGTACAGTCTGGTATTGACAGGATGACTCTTGCTGTTTTGAACACGAAGTTTGAGCACTAGTTATATGTAAAGCAATTGAGTTAGTTCTTGTTTGACTTCGACTCTTGAATACAGAAAATTCTGAGTTGAGAAGTCCAATCTGCCTTGAGCAGACGCTAATTGATTGTCCGATGACACCCAAGAAGGTGGGGAGTTTGAAGATTAGTGTGTCAGTGACATTCTCCTGTGTCTTGCTCTAGATGGAATTGCTGTGGGGTCCTAAAATACGAGATGTAATCTTGGAGCTAATATGAAACCCAAACTTTGGACTACTTGCTCTAACTTGTCTCTTTTCACCCAAATGATTGGGTTATGTCCTCTGCAATGTGTAGGAAGCTTAAGGACTTCATCAAGGATTGGGAGAAAGCAACGTGAGTGGGTTTTGCAAGCGAGTAGTGAGAAGGAAATTATAAGCAACGAGGAGAAGCCCGTGGCTTCCGATTCCAGCCCTGGAGCAAAGGACGTGGAGAATAGCAGTGGACCACCAGTCTTGACAATCATAGCCGGACTTGTTGTTATGCTCGGAGTTCTTTGGGCAGTGTCCTCCATCGTTCAATGGATAGTTTCGCTATTTATTAGGTGAAGAAATTTGCCGATCGAAATGAATCTATTTGTAAAGTATGTGATTAAGGGTGACGCTTTCAATGAATTGCTTGTGTGTCAAACACTATGAGGATGAACGTAATGGCGATGTCACATCTCCGTTTTGTATTAAGGAATGAGAGTAAAAGGTGCTATACTACGGAAGTCCGAAGCGGACTAAAACGGAAAACATAAATCAAAATCAAAGTGGAGCCTAGTGAAGGTCAGAAACCTCGTTTGTAGTGTGCATCAGCTTTCATACTGTACCTTCTAAAAGGGGAAGGGGAAGCTTCTATAACAAAGCACGGGAAGCTTCTTGCTTCTGCTCTTCTGATTGGCAGACGCAGATTACAATCGAGCACTGACAGGACCATCATGATGAAGCTATTTCTTTCTCTAGGGGATCTTATCTATGACCCCCAAATACAGTGTCACATGTATCCCTAAGAGGTGGAGAAAGTCTGTTCTATTTGTGCTGTTTGGTTCCACTGCTATAGCGGTTAAGCATCGATAATCTCAAACTCTGAGGGTCCTCTTGCCTTGCAAACATAGCTTATGTTAAAGCTGCACTTCACCTGTGCAGAATGGGTCAGCGAGAACTATCGTTCCTTCCAATGTTGTCCTCTTAACATCTTCAGGAATAGTTTTGTTTGCTACAAACACTGGCAGAGCCTTGCGAAGTTCCTGGTCGTCGAAAGGGCACTGTCACCATCAGTGGTGAATTCACAGCATCACAATCTCGAACAAGGAACGTTAATTTTGATTGAACTTTCGAACCAGGACTTTGGGGTATTACCACAGTAACCGAGCACACAATTGGAACTTACTTTGAATTCCTAAGCTCTGATTCGACGTCCAAAGACTCTACTCTGACACAGGATATCCTTTGGACACACGAACTTGACGGGAGGATGAGTTACTTGGTTGAAATCTAGAAATTCCGAACACATCTATGGACATTAACAGGAACTTAGTCTTCGTCCCAATTTGCTCCTCGTCCTTCGTCGTAGCTTCGCCGAGCGAAAACAGAGTATCCAAGGTTTACAGGCTATGACAGGTGAACATTGAAGAGGGCAGTTTGAAGTAGGAAACCACGACATGTCTGGTTCCTCCTTGTGTCTTCACCAAGGACGTTCATTTGTAAGCTTGTGGAATGACAGCAGCAGAAATCTCATGCCATCTGCTTCAAGGTTAATAAAGCTTGACAAGTGGAATTCGTTTCACGATCTGACGATTATGTAACCAAAGCTTAACCTGGTTATCCATTCCCATCAGGACCTTGTTTCCAGTTTTTCCATGTGGGGTATGGAGATGTGCCGACTGAACAAGGATAAAATGTGTCACTAATTTGGAGACTTATGCTCTCTGTCTCTGAAGGTTCTTTGGTATAGACTGTCTGAAAGGGTGTAAGAAGATGTAAGCGACCCAAATCGAAGATTGGACCCCATTCGGTTACAGTCGCTCAGAACAATGTGGGAGTACATGACAGAATGCAATGAACTGAAGTGGATGCAAATAGATAGCAATCGGTGAGTTGCTGTTGTACTGAGGGAGGAGATATGTTCAATTGAAATTAACTGGACACACGAAGAAGTGATATGTATACAGTGCGATAGATCTGATAGACTGCACCGGGACAGCTCTGTAAATAAGAGTCCTTCACACCAGAGTCGCAATTACATGGAAGAGCGTTGGCGTTCTCGGGCTGTCCAAGAATATGGATGAACCCGAGGCCACGGACTGGAGATTTCAGTGCCTAAGGAGCTACATTACTTTTGCTGGAACCAAAGCTTAACACGAGTCCATTCCTACTCTAGGAATTGAGTTTTTTGTCGGAAATATCAAACCAGAGGGTTACATTGGACATATTACAGCTCTACTGTAGTGGGTTCTAAGTTTGTTCTTCTGCAGAGTAATCATACACGCCTACTTTCCAATCCTCAGAGCATGCCAAAATTTTTGTGGAAGATAAAGATCTTCGCAAGCCCATGAAGTCCACCGAAGAGCTTATTGAACTTCTTCACTTAACATGTCCTGCAAGACAATTTCTCTTGTTATGGACTAGTGGTTATTCTTTTCTTAGGGCTAATTAGACCTCATTCTACTCCACACTCTTCTCTCATTGGAAGTTGCAGTGTTATAGGTTACTCGGATGAGTAGCAATAAGTTTAGAGTGTAGTACCAATCAGAGAATCATGTATATTAGGGTGAGGGCTAATTAACCCTAAGTGACGGCTAACTAGTTCTCGTGTGAATCCTATGTTTGTTTATTGTGAACGATGATATTTACTTGCGGACATCTCTACATTTTTATGTCATATTATTGCTTGACATAGAACAATATCTTATAGTCTTGGGATTGAGGAAGTGAGTTTGTTGAACATTGATAGGAGTGAACGTATCTGTAAGGTATGTGATGGAAGAAAAGTTGAGGATGAAGAGCATGTGTTTGTTACTTGTACTAGATATATTGAGATTAGAGTGTCTCATAAGGTTTTTGTTGAGAATTTTTATTTTTTACTGCAGCTTGAGAATTACGATTTAGGTAGTTTTATGAGTGACGTTTTTAGTATTTGTTCTAGTGGTATGGGCACTAGCTAGGGGGTTCTTTTGGTTCTCTCCTGGTTTGGAGTTTGTTGTTTGTTTGTTTTCTGTTTTTTAGCTTTTTGACCCTTTGGGTCCCACGGGCTTGATCTATTTACCATTTACCTCCCCTTTGTTATTCAAAGATGAAATTACGTACACAATAGTACATAAATGTTGGACAACATGGAGGAATTGACAGCTTGTAGATACTTCTTGTTTTTTCTGAACTTTTAATCTGGATTGACGTGAATTCTTGAACCCTTTTCAATGCCTGTGTTATGATACAATACAAGTGACTCACAACTACAGATACAATAACTAATAGCTACAACAATATCGTAATAATAAGAAATAATGAAGCAGAGACACATAAATGAAATGTAAATCACATAAATTGATGAATAAACCAACCTAGGCCAAGAAGAAAGTCTCGTCCATTTAACAAAGAACAAAAGTGAGAGCTCATCTTCCTCCCAGTAACTTAGTTGCACCCACCACATCTTTAATCTCCTTCAAGACAGAACAAGGGTTATCATGGTAGAAGATGGACCTGAATAAGCATCCAATTTTTGCTTTGTGTTGTGAAGTAGTTTAGGCAAAATGACAAGAACAAGTGTGCTCCATGCCTTTTATCACAATTTACACAATCCTCATCATGTTGGACATTCTCTCCATCTCTATAACCAACTGAAAAAATTTTGACACCCTTGTAGACCATAATATTTGCAGAATTTAGCAAGAGCACCGAGAACTTCGTGAGGTACAATGACCATCATAACACCAACAAAACCTGTACTTTCATGTGTATGGATTGGCTCAAATCCCATACCTAGAAATGTCACACCCAGCTGCCGCGCCCTAATGGTATCACAAGTTGGTAGCTTATATGATATAGAATACTTAAAATACTCGATAGCTTTGGCAATTCGTTGTTTTTGGAAAGATGTGGACACTTTTCTTCTTGTGGATTTTACTGTTCATTTTGATACTTGATCAAAATGAACTATAAATGAATATATTAAAATTAGTGAACCGCTGGTTATCACTCTGTTTAGGTTAATTATCCTTGAACCTACTATATTAGAGTGAAAGATAATTAGCCAAGTCACCCAAATGATCGGAGCAACTAACGCATGATGAGTTGGTTCGTTGAAGCCAACCAACTCCTCGAAAACATGGACTAAGGATAGAGCTTAAGTCTTTGAGTTTGACAGAATTTATGATTTCTTGAATCGTGGAGGTTGTTTCGTGTCATATATAGCAAGGATTCTTCTTGCTGAGAAAATTGTGCAACTATGGTTACTACCTCTAGAGATTGGTCCAACCCCAGTCCAAAACTCTTGGACATCCCGACGCAGTTTTCTTTGAATTTGTTGGGACATTTTTGTGAGCATTTGGCGAAATGCTGTGAAGGGATAGCAAAAGGGAAGAATTATTCTTGCAGGTGTTAGTGGGCAAGACAAGCGCTTGAAATGTATCTTTGACAACACTAGCAAGCGCACTTTTGCAGATTCACATGAATCAGAGTTGATGAATATTTTTTGGCAGGCTGCAACACGACTACCGTTTGCTAGAGTCTCCCAGGAACTCACCAGTCAAGTACGATGGGGTGGCACTAGAGAACGGGCCGAAGTACATCCCCACGCAATTTTCTTTGAATCTGTTGGGTCATTTTCGTGAGCATTTGGCTAAATGCTCTAAAGGGATGGCAAAAGGGAAAAACTATTCTTGCAGGTGTTAGTGGGCAAAACGAGAGCTTGAAATGGAGCTTTGACAACACTAACAAGGGCAATTTTGCAGATTCACATGAATCAGAGTTGATGAATATTTCCAAGCATCCTGTAACGCGACTAACATTTGCTACAATCTACTTGCTCTGTCCCAACCGAAGTCACTGGAGAAGTCACCAGTCAAGTACGATGGGGTGGCACTAGAGAACGGGCCGTAGTACATACTTAGTTCGGTAGATCCGGTCCCTACTATACTAGTAGAGTGAGTGCTAATTAACCAAATCACCCAAGTTCTCATGGATAATTAACCTTGCCAACAGACATTAGAAATAGAAGAGTTGGTTTTCGGTTCCACAAACCAAAGGGAATGAAAATTTCTACAAGGAATCGAAAAGATTATGACAAGGTGACGCACCTGATCCGGTGGCCATCTGAACCAACGGATCACCCATAGGGAAAAGAATGCAGCCTTGAGTTGGGAGAGAAGGGAGTTGTGTTGTGATTTAACCAAGAACATTATCCCGCCACCGAATGAAAGGATATCCACATAAATTAGAGTGCGTGATGGAGCAGATCATGTCCAAGTGAAATACGGTCCTTCGGAAACCTGCGCACTGCGGTTGCAGAAAGGGAATTTCTGACTAGAGTCTGACAGAGGTGCCTAAAACATGAGCCCTAGCTGCGACCGCCTGATGGATATTTGTCGGCCAAGAATGCTGGGCATGGAAGCACGGACCGACGGCGCCAGCGACGAATCCCACCTCGGTCTTGAGCTACCACTGGTTGATTGATTGAGAGATACTCGTCAATTTCTTTCTACTGCGGCTTTCGGTTCTTTAAAATCTCCCGTTCTTCTCGTAGGCTATCCACCAACACTTTCTCAATATGTGCTCGCACAAAGTAGAGAATCCCACCCACCTCCCCAAATGAACAAGGTTCGAATCTTCATATGTTTTATTCGTCTCGTTTAAACAAGAAGACTGCACCCTCGAATAACACCATTTATGACTTTGAATCGATCACCTCGATAAAAACACATGTACAGCAAGCCTCGAAATGTAGCAAGACTCTGAACGTGGGAGTTTCCCTCTCTCCAATTCCGGAAAGACTTCCTGCCACCGGACCCTATGCTTCGAAGCTCCTTAGCGGGTACATTCATTCCCACATTGGTGACTGTCCTTGTACACCACTAATGTGTTGACTTCCCTGTTGGGGGCTCGGATCCACATCCCACACTGTCTGGAAGAGATTATACAATCGTCGATTAGATTAAGAAATTTGAGGCGGGGCGTTCTGCTTCGATAATCTTCGGTGGAAGCAAGGCAACGCAACGCCCCACATGAGGAGATTTTCCCTCTTCCATGTTTTGCGGGATCAAACGTACGCATCATGGCATCGCATCGTACGTTCGCACTTGCTCGTGTAGCGTACTCGTGCTCCTCCTGCACCGGTTAGAGTAAGCGACACCCGGTCGTTATGAGGAGTCTTCAAACGCAGACATAACGTAGAGAATCTGAAATCTAAATTGCCGATCTGGAAATTAGATACACGGCTACCTTGAACTTAGTACAACCCTACAGCGTGTTGTCCAAGATAGGCATCTTGTTTACTCCATGCAGTTATCCATCTCTTGCTCCACTAACACGCGTAGAATTCCCACATTTTCTCTTTTCAACTGTAGTTTCACAGAATCCAACAGATGCGTACACACTCTCTGAAGTACTCTTCTTTGTATCCTTGCGTTATATACATCATACACTCATGATCAATCTCATACGGTGAACGCTTGGGGTATTATACGGTGTAGATAAGTTATTCGAGAATCCAGAAGGTACTGAGTAATATTCGCTAGTATCAGAATCCGATCTACGGTTCTCTCACTAACTCTACCATTTAATCATATGATACGGTTTTGTGGAAGTGACAGTTATCCATCTCTTGATTAGCAGAACCTTTTCGAAGGTAGTGTGGACATAAACTCTGTACAACTGCATCACATTATATTTCATTACATGAAACTCCCGGCCTTGAAATTCCAGAATGCCAGTGGCATTCACATGCAGCTTCGCATTTGGCTCATCTTGCACAGAGTTGCGAGTGATCCGGTGGCAGCAGCCATGGCCACCCAGACCGGCCAAGGTCTAGCTCTGTTGCTGTCGCTGACCCTCAACTCTGCACCTTCTAAATTGGTCGCCCGAACGACAACACAACAGCATGCATGTCCTCCGCCTGGAAATGTCTGGCATCGGAATGCCGCAAGCTTCGGTTTCCAGGCATGCTCCGAATTATAATTCATTGATGGTACTGCTCCTGCAGCTGCAGCTAAATATTGTTGCCACTCGGCCTCATGATAATTCACTTTCCCCCATCGAACGGAAGCAAAAAATAAGGCTGAGCAGGGGCGACGCTCAAACTAGATAATGGTGCAGGGCTTGGAACTTCAGCGGGGCACAGCAACTGGCCGAGGGACGAGCTTGTCCCCAGACTAGAAAATCATTCTCGCCTCATGCAGCAGAAGCTCGCATCGTTTTGACTCTTGCCCTTGACGTATTTCCGCAAGGTACAGCAGATATAACAGGCACTTGTTGCACTTGGCACTAAGACTCGAGCCACTGACAATTGGAACCATACGCAGCCCCATCTAATCTAATCTGTCTGCTCGTCCTCAGAGCAACATATGCTCTCCGTCTAGATCGGTAGGTACGTTCGTCCTACTTCGACAGTGTAGACAGATCCACAGGAATTTCTCAGTCGTACCACAATCAGTCGACAAGTTTTGTCCAACGAGACTCGTTATTCGTACCCGGCTCAAAACGTCTCACCTGCTCTGCTCTGGGTCGACACCGACGTCCTCGTCCTCGTCCTGGACTTGATTCACATCAGTAACGCCGCGAACTCCAAAAATCCCTTCAGCCAGTACAGTTCAGAGTTTCTAGGCTGATTATGATCTTTTATTTAGCTTAGACTAATGAAGTCTAGCTATAGATCTGGATTTGGGTCTAGATCTAGCACGGTTCATAGTTTTCTTCATCATGCGCACTTTATTGTAGACTTCGCTGCAACTCAGGTTAGAACACTGTGTTGGACTGTGTTGGCCTTGGCGGTAAGATTTGTCTTATGTTTGGCATAATGAATTCAGATACGATTATTCGCGGAAGAATTCCAGCATCCTAAGCCCTCGCTGGTGTGTTTATTACAACAGTAGGCCAGGCCAGTAGCTAGCTGCTGAAGCGTTTTTCATTTCAGTTGTGTGCCATGAGTACCAGGCAAGGCAGTGCTCCTGCAGCGTTGTAAGGCAGCTCGTATTCGTGCTTAATGTCAAATGTTCGAAGGAAGGATCGATCCGGGCACTGGTCTAAATGTGAACATCAAAACCATGATAATGAAGAAAAGATCGAAACCTGCCCATGCAGTTGCTTTGCTCGTCATGCGTCGTAAACTTACTTCATCACACAAAACGCTCAGTCCATGAGCTTGACAAGGGTTGGAACATTTAGAAGCCGCGCATGCATGCAGCGTCGCTCATCAAATCTTTCAAAAGGCTGCAAGCGGCGAAAGGTCGAAGAAAAGCTTACATGTTACTATGGTACTGTTAACTGTAGTACAGTATTATGTCCGTCTGGTAGATTTCGAGCACACGCACAGAGAGACACACAACCATAAACTGATACCAAAAGGTCCAGGGAGGGGGCGCCATTCCTTAAGAAGACCAAAGCCATCTTAAAGAACTCAGTCACCAGCTCGTACGAAGCCCTATTCCTCCGCCTTCATACATCTGAAACATTGTGGAATAATAATAGATTCCACCCGTGGCCAGCAGCTGCTGCCAACAAATACGAGCACCTGTAAAAACTGGTCCACCGCACAACACGTACGTACGTACTTTCTCCCATACTGTAACACAGACGATTTATTGTAATCAAACTCACTGAAGCTCAATCACGAAGTTCACTCAAGCTACAGGCTCAAAACAAAACCAGAACCAGTTGCCCGTCTTGCAAGTACGACCGACCCTTCGAATGAGAACAAGACTGAGTTTGCAATCTTCATCACAGTGGACACATGTCCTTGTGATGTAGATCGGTGGAGAGCGAGCGAGCTAGATCTTCAATGGATTTGAAGTCGCCCTGTACGAGCCATTCCGTAAACCCTCAGGAGGTCGAGAGTGAGCGAACGTTACAGGGCGAAGGGTACGATGGATTGTTTTGGGAGCTATGGATGGATGGATGGAGGTACGGCCGGTACTCAAGACGGGAAGGGGGCGACGTTGAAAGGGGAAAAGGGAGAGGAAGTTGCACTTTAAGCGACTGTAACGACAGCGAGACAGTGCAGAGCTGTCTGGCGGCCAATGGCGAGCTGAGACCGAGCGGCTTACGCGTTTCCATACGAGCAAAAGCAATCATCAGGTCGGGCCTTCATGGTGCATGCACACGTATCGATATCCATGCGCCTTCCGGAGCTCACGGAGCTTTTTCCCCATTACTCTCCGGGCTTTGAATATGCTGTTTTGATTTCATCATCTCTCAATCAGTGGCACATTTGCCCAGCTCCCGATTTAACCCTGGCGTACCTCAAGGTACCCGATCTCTCCGTCCTGCGTTTGCCTACGGATTCCTCCGGTTGTTGACATTCATCTCTCGCTCCACTGTACCATGTTCTGCCTTCTGCGTACGTATCAGTTCAAACTATGGCTAGCGCCGGCAAACGAGCACCGAGCACTCAGCACTCGGGCGCCATGGATTACAAAACGCGTCTATCTGGATCTCCTGTTTCAGGGATGTTCGTACAAGCTCAGAAAGAAAGCTTTCTTTCTGAGCTGGTACATGTGTACACTTCGAGCTAGCTTGGGGTGGTCTTGGTCTAAATTCGATTCCCGATTCCGCTTGAGATACACCAATGCCAAGGCATCAGAAGCGGATGTGGTACTTGAGAGATCACTGTGATCGAAAACTTACCTTAAGGCCATGGGGTTTCTCACTTCTCGGTATATTTTCCGCAAAGGCCAAAGTCTAAATGAGGAGTGAGGAGGAACGTGGTTTCGTTTTCTTGCTTATGCAAGTTTCTGTCCTCTGGGACATGAGTGCTAAGAGTTGCTGCTGAGAATTTGGGCTTGGACGGCCTTCCAGGCGCCATTGTAAACCTGGTGATCATAGTTGCTCGTTACTGAAGCAGGCTAGGCTAGTCGACTGGCATCATGGCTTTTGTGCATGCTGAGTGAGAGCGCATCGGTTGGTGTTGTTTACAAATTTGAGAAGATATCACAGTACTTGCAATTTGTGGCTTGCTGAAGCCACGGCCTCACATGTTACTCATTGCTATAGTACCCATCGAACTTACCGCCTGATATTGAAGCAAAAGATTATATTTTATTGAATGTGCATGAGACTCATCGTCTCTATCAAAGAGATCGCAGTGTGGTATATGAAACCAGATTTGACGTACGTATAATCTGCTCATGGACTCACCTTGAGCTGCAACACGAAACTTGAACTTACAAAGTCGGGAAACTTGTGTGGATTGTTTAAACGACGACACAGGTTGCACTTGATCAATCACTCCAAATCAATTTTCTCAACCCATTTTCAGAACTGGTTACGATCCGTATGAAAAACTGCACAAACTACTTCCTGGTAGACTTGATAGATATTGTCAGGATTATGACCACCTACTAGAGGGACCCGTTTCCTAGTCTGAACATCATGAAACTTAGAGAAATCTCCCGAGAGATCTGGAAAACGTAGAAACAACGCTGCTGTTGCTGAAGATAATTTTCATTCAACACTGAGCATAATTATGGTTCGACATTAGCTTGAATGAAATAAAGTCGCTCATCTTCATAGAAAGAGAATGAATATGTTCCATTTCCTCAACTTGAACTTGAGACCTCAAGCTTCAAGTTGGACAATCTGCCGAATTCATCTTCCTCACTTTTAATGAAGAAGTTCAAATTTCTCCTGCTGAATATTAGCTAAGAAAGAAGTGATCAATTACGATTTCTAGTCTGTGAGACCCGATTTTACTTCAGCTTCAAAGCCGTTTTGAATCTTGTGGGTCGAATATGAAATCTGAGAGGCGACAGTAATGCGGATGGAAATTGAAAAACTAGGTCGCCTAAACATGATTTATATATTCAATTCTATCTCTATTTTCAACTCATGAGTTGATTGAATTCGAAGGTTGTGACTGGAATCTTAAAGCTGAGGATCAAAATCTTAACTTCAAGTTTGCTCAAAACTACGAATCTCAAAATGGGTGTTCTGACTGGTTTCTGAAGCTCAATGCAAGTCACAATTAAACACGGCTCGACAGCGAAGTGACTTGCTCAGGTGCCCGTAGCTAGGACGATGAAATTCACGGTCTGAGAGCTTTATGTACATTATGTCGATCTTGACACGACCGCGCCTGTTACATCCCAGGATAGGATGTTAATGGTCATCTCGAACTCATGATCATGCAACCACACACAGACGCGACAAGTCAAATGAGTTCCACAAAGAATCATGGCTAGGGCACTCGCCAGTGACTGTCTGAGAATTGCTGCTCTCGGCGAATGAATGAGATTTGGACAATGATCCAGCTGCTGCTACTGCTGCTGATTGAAGGCCTGCCACATCCGGGTGATGGTCAGAGAATGGTCCGCCCCGTTTCACACATTGTGTCCATCCGGAATTCTGACTGCCTCGGAAGCCAGCTGACCCCAGAGAGACCTTTTGAAAGAGGGAGGCAGTGACAACGACGGAGAAGACATGCAGTAGGGCACTGCACTGCCGCTCTTTGCTTCGGAGCAGCTGCTGTACAGCATCAGACACTCTTGAACCCCATTCATGGCGAACAGACTCGCCGACAGGTTCCTCTCGTACATCCTCCTCCTCATGTGCTCGGACATTTGAAGATCATCAGCAGCAGCAGTCGAGTCCACAACAAAGTCCGACTGAATCGAGCCGCAGCTGGGAATGTGCATGGAGGAAGCGAGGTCACTGTTCAAAATATTCATCTCGGCCCAAGAGTCGAACGCATCCACGCAACTTGGATCTACATCTTCCAACCCTGACAAAGCGCTGCAGCTGATATCCGCATCCAAACTGTCCATCCGACCAGGAGCTGCAACGCAGTTGTAATCCTGCTCTTCACGAATCAGACCATTCTCGCAGCTGGCGTAGGGATAGTCTGAGCAGCTACGAATGTTCTTGTTCTGTAGAAATTGTCGGTTAAAGTTGCCTATGGCATTGTAGTGGGCAACTGAATTATCAGCTGCGGACATGTTACAGGAACTAAAAAGTCGAGCAGAATCCTTATCTTCTACAATTCCTTCACCAGCACCGCCAGGCTCGAAGGCCCGGCTTTCCGACGGCTTGTTCATCGACGGCTTCTGCATTCTGGAATCGTTTACGCATGAGCTCAGGTTCACATTGTAAGTAGAGGTCAAGTTAATTGACGGTGGAGAACCTGCTGGAGTTGACCGATGAGAATGCTGCTGCTGCTGCTGTGGATATGAAGCATTCATTAGCAGCGACGAGAGGCCGTGGAGAGAAGAAGAGTTCGCAGAGGTCTGAGCTTGGTAGTCAGCTATCGACGTTGCCTTCAGCTGCTGTCGTTGGGAGAGGGATCCCGCCATCAGTTTCCTGCCATGATCATGGCTGCTGCTGGATTGATCTGTGGATGCTTGGGTTGCAGCTGCAGCCTTCTTAGCAGCAGCTGCTGCTGCACCTTTGCGCAGGAGGAGCAGCCTCGCGGCTTTCGATGGCAGCGCGGAAGCATCGGCCAGAGGTCCCGGGACGAAATTGGTGCGAGTATTAGCGCCTCTGAGAATCTGAGCTGCTTGATCATAAGCACGAGCGGCGTCCTCAGCCGTGTCGAAAGTGCCCAGCCACAAGCGGATCTTCTGCGTGGTGTCTTTAATTTCCGCTACCCATCGCCCCGACGGCCTTTGCCTCACGCCCACGAAACGCTTCTTGCTCTTCTGGATTCCCGCTTCTGCTCCCAGGGCTCCTCTCCGAATTCTCCCTTCCCTGCACGACTCTGGGGAGCTCTCTTTGCGCAAGCCGCAGTTGCTGATGACGGTCAGCTGCTCTCCGAGCGACGGTGAGCCCGGCTTACTTTCCAGCTTCGTGCATCTGCTGATATCCATCTTTATTCCTACGCCTGTCGTTTGCTGCTACAGCAACAGGAGCTTCGATCGACCCGACGATCGCTTGTGATGACCGGCAATCAAAAACCCACGAGCAGATTGATTGAATGATCTGCTTACGGGTACGTAAATCGTCTGTATGTGTCGTCGGGTATGTGTTGATTATCTATGAATCCAAAAGTCAGAGAGCTGTTTCCCACAATCTATATATTTGCTAGAAACTGTTACTGCGATCCACAGACTCGATTCCCGCTGCCCAGTAATCCATAAGCGCAAGGAGGTCCCTTGAGGTTTTGCTCACGATGAATGTGGAATTGCTGGCTGTGATGAGTCCGCTGGGATTTGGAAGAAGGCGGTGGTATAAACTTGGAACCAAGAAAATGCAAGATAATTATTGTGAAGTTAAGGTGGAAGTGAGATTGGTGAGAAGGAAGAGGGAGAGAAAGTTGGCAGTGAAAGAGAGGAGACGATGATGCAATGGATAGATATTCAAACCTCGTGTGATGCAGCGGCTGCTTATATCCACCACAAAAGGTGTGTCTACACCATCGTTCCGCTCTATCGTTCTCAGTATGTCTGTCTCTATTGCCGCAAGGTTTCTATTACTCGGATCACGCTGCGGATGCGGGATAATGGATGCAGCAGCAGCAGCAGCAGCTTCAACACACAGAGAGAGTCTAGCATGTCTGCCTCGCCCCGGGGTCCGGGGTCCTCTACTAACGTTCCCGATACTGCCGATAGTCAGTCTCCTATAGGGGACCAGGTCAGCGCCACCCCGCGAGATCGGTCTTTTGCTCTCGCCGGCAGTGTATTTTCGGCCGAAGATATCGCAGGTAGGATCCCCGTCGTCCTCGTTTCGGTTCCATCCACTCCCGTGAAGGATCGCGCGCATTTCTGACAACTAACGGAAAGATGTCGTAAAAGCAATTCCGGCCTTGACTGCCGGAGTGCAGACAAATGAGACGCTTTTGCCATCTTGTCTTCAATTGCCCTGTTTATTCTATTACTGCACAACCTTCGACTTCCTTGTCTTACTCGACTTCAAATTTGTTTTTTGCATCTTTTGTACTTCCGCAATTGTACAGCGCCTAATATTAATATTATTAATGTATTTCCTCTCCACTCAAGGCGTCTAGTAAACATCCATTTGAAACCCTAAGAACAAGGTTTTATCATGTGAGGCGATGTCAGAACCCATACACAGGATTGTGAGTTTTCGGCCAAATGCAGGGAGCGACCATTTCCTTTGACGTCGCAACAAATATAGTACTCTAGGGGTATGTTCGAGGAACAGAAGCTCAAGGATGAAGCCCCAAAACTGACAGGTTTCTTATATGACCTCGGTAAGCAACGTTCTTGGCTGTTAGATTTTCATCCTAGTCTGTTTAGATTGTAGGGAGTTGACGAAAGTGAAAATAACATCGAGGGTTTGGCGTAAGGTATGATGCTCTGACGAAACAATATTCTTCTCCACTTTAGATCTGGAGATACGATCATCGCATGTGGGATATACATGAGTATGTATATTCAGTAGGATATTATTATACACTTAAGTGCCAATGCATGCTGAAATATTTCCAAGCTCTAGCTCAAGGAGCTCAAACTTCCTTCAATACCTCACACTCGCTATCAGTACATGTCCAGCATTTTCAGTGCAGAGCTCGTTCATGTACTTCAAACAAAAGACACCACAAAGAATATATTACGTGCAATCCTGGTCCATAGCATGGATTGCCCAAATGGCATACGTTAGGTTAGAATCAGCATAGTAAATAAGAAGTTTCTAAATTACTCGGGATGGAGATGATGAAAGCCCTCGACATGATTATCAAACCGAAGGTCTTGCCAAAATAAATTCTCTTCATGAATCTACTAAATTCCCTTCTGGATCATATAATTTAGGTAGTCTCGCAATTATGAACAAACTTCACATGGGGTTTTGGAAATATTGGTTTGAGGAAGTTAGTTTTGGATTGTCTAGATCTGAAAGAAAATTGACGGGATGAATTTTAAAAAGTCAAAAATCTTGTCCCTTTTTTAAAAGATTTTTTTCCATAATTTTTGTGCATTCAAGGGAATGGTTTCATAAACTCGATAGTTTTTAACCCATTCTTCATACATCCGTCATTTGATTTACGCTAGTCTTAGCGTCTATTTTCATTTCAAAATTTCTTTTCATTCGCCAAGCTTACCCTGGAGGGAGAGTAAAAAACCACATTTTATGTGCTTAGACCTGTTTGCGGTTGCTGGAGAAAGAGAGAAAGTGATTTTCACAGCGAATGAAATGGTTTGAGAAAGAAGGAACCTTCGTATATTATCTGCTCTCAAAGTGGAAGACAATTTCAACCCAGGAGAAATTGGGGATACTACAAAGGTCAATATACATGAGAACGGGACAAAAGAAACCTCTGTAGAACAGATGAGGATGTTCCCTGGACGTGACAGCTTTGACTGGAGTGATTAACAACTTCTATTTGTCATTTTCTCACGTTATTGCACTGCAAGAATGTCTTTGAGGAAATTCTCAGAAGATATCCGAAACGCATTCACATATCCGATCAAGAATCTTATACAAATGTGAGCAGCGTACGAGTGTCCTCTTCCTATCGACTGATCCGACCTTTTAACTTGCGGTATGCAGCCTCCCGATCGTTCACTGACGCTGTGATGGATATTTGATACCGAAAGCTGTCAGGTTGTCATCATGCATATATTTACTCACGTTGAGGTCATTGATATTCAGGTATTTGGGTTGCTCTTTTCGGACTTTCGGGTTTATTGGTGACACGCTCTCGTTGCTTACCTGATTGTTGTGAATGACTCTTTCTTCGTTTAGACGAGCTCCTTCCACATGCGTCTGCCCATTCAAACAGATGTAGTCGAAGCTTGAATGAGATCTTTTGATACTACAGAGAGACGGCTCGTGATCCTATAGTTGACGCTTTCGACTCTTATTCAAGAATGTCTATGTCAGGTGCACCCCTTCACCAGACACGGTCTAAAGAATTCGGAAGTTGCTAACCTAGCGTCAGTTGATCTACATTAAATAAAATATGAATTGATTACATATATGTAATCATCTGGTAGGTGAAGCCATTTAGCCCATATTGATTTTCACACTGGAGTTGACAAAGTGAGTCCGCGTTGTCAGGGTGAATCCAGCATGATTGGCCACTTTTTTGTCCTCTTCATAGAATGTTGCTTACCTTTTGAAGCCAAATTTTGATACGTTTACTTGCTGAGTTTACAAATTTTCATGTGAATAAGCGCTTGATTGGATTTTAAGACTAGGACTGGTGCAACAGAACCGACTTGTTCTACTGGCGTAAAGTGTACTTGAGGGTAGAAAGATTTCATGTTATGTCAAGCATAGCATAGCAGGCGGCCAAAGTTGAGAGGGCTGAGGCAATCCTTGCAAATTTGAAGTCCTGACAGAGTAATTACAGGATCATAGTGATCAACACCACCTCTGTTTCTTGTTGCGTTGTTGGCTGACTTATTCAGAATATTCTCGGCTTGTGACGTTACGTTGGAGTGAAATCTTCACATACACCATTCAATTCAAAGCAACAATTTCTTCAGATGCTAGAAGAATTGGAGCATATAAAAAACTGTATACACTCAAGTAGGGTACACAGGATATTAGTGACCGCCACCGATTAAAACAACGTTGTCTACAAAAGTGGTATAAAAAGCGACTGAGAGTATTCCATCTTGTTTCAAATTTTCACACAGCTCTAATTCCCCACCTTCAGCAATTGCTGTAAGTAAAATCTGAGTGGAAAAAGCGAGCATAGGAAAGGATGAGATCGCAGACAGATTTTAAAACGGTGTCACTATTCCAAATACTCATGTCCAGAAACTAAACTGAATTTAAGACCGTTTGCCAGCAACTATCACTGCTTCGCCAATTCCCTTCACTTCATACTTTGTGTCTCGAAAAATATTTCATCGACATGTTCACTCGATAATAAAATGCGCTAGACACAACGAGAGTAGAAATTATGATGTGGTCTGAACATGTAGTTAGCAGACAGGACTAGAATTACAGACGATACTATGCTCATTCCTGTCACCTTCCGTAAATGATGTAATGTATCTGACTAAATTTGTGAAATTCTAATCGGTGTATGTTGATATGAGTGCCATTCAGATATTAAACAAAAGGCACAGTTAAGATTTGAAAACGGCAATGAACTGACAGAGATCCAGAAGCTAGACATCACCGGTGGTGAGAAGAAATACGGCCATGCCAACAAGAGAGCTTAGTGCAAAAACAACTGACATCAAGAATTGTTTTGAATTGTATCTTTGTTGATACTTTTCTACTTTACAACCTAAGTAACAATTTGTACACTCACTCAAAGAGTTCTATGCTCTTCTCCTGAAATCCACAAGCACTTAGAACATCCTTTAATCGTCGAAGTCGTCTCTGTCGTCGAATCGATTCCTCAAAAAACCGGCAATGGCTCGAAGAGTTACGAAGGCAATCATGGCAAAGAGGAAGAAGCCTCCGCCACCAAATCCAATCGAAGGCCCTAGGAGGAGACCGCCACCACCGTACCCATAGCCACCACCAAAAAATGGATTAAAGGGTGAAAATCCGAATGGAGAACCATATCCATAAGGCGACCCATAAATTGGAGGAGCTGCGTAACCCCTGCCGCCGCCTCCTCCACCACCACCACCACCGGAGTAAGACCTGCTTGGAGCTGGCGCCGATTTAAACACACGCCCACCCATCCTACCGCCCGAACTTGCAGCCATAGCATCATCCATAGGCTGGAGAAGCAACATTCCCGCGAGGAAGACAGCCAAAGCAGGTTTCACAGCCGAACTACAAGAATCTTTCAAACTCTCAGTCAATTTTTCCAGAAATCCTTTCGAAACCTCGACGCTTTCACGCGCTTCCACCACTTCGATTTCATCCTCAGAGCTGGCCCTCCACGATGTCACTAGCTTAGGCTCTCTTCTACTCGAGAGGGTAGAAAGACTAAACCCTGTGCGCCGATGCAAAGGATCCCATGCTAATCTTCCAGCACTAACACTCTTGCACACAGAAAGCCTTCTGATCGGGGCGTTCAACAATGCACAGGGCTGGCAAAAGCCAACTGCCAACGCAGCCATCGCCACTCCTCAACTCGAATAATCTGGCGATTTCAGCTCCACAATAATCTGGCGAATTCGTGTCCTCTGACCTCACTCCACAATTCTCAACCTTAGCGTTCTGATTTTCTTCCACTCGCACTTTTAAAATTCTGCAAGTTCCGACTGACAATATATGAACACGGACGAACTTCCAGCGCACCGCAGGGGGAGATTCGGTGGTCGTGACAGCAACGGAGCTGAGAGGCACTTCTCCTGCCGAGCAAGCAATCTTCGGCCTGACGCTACAGAATAAAGGTCGGGCAGAAGGCCCGTCGGTAGCCAGCCACTCGTAGTCCTGGATATTCACGAGAATGCCTTATCTGGGCCACGTAGGCTCTTGCTCACACTCGGTTGCAGCACGACGTCTTCTGGTTCACTGTGAACCACGTCGAGCAATTCTCTATCCGCGTCGGGACAGGGCACGGCTGCCATTTGGTGCAGTAGAAGGTTCGCTGCTTGCTCGCTCGCTCTCTCTCTCTTACCGTGACAAACCATGCACAGGTTCTCGAAGTGGAAGACAGGGGGCCAAGTAACTTCTCGAATCCTCAACATTTGAAGATATTTCCGGTCTGTGACAACTGTTGTTCACGTAAATTGCAAGAACAATTTCCCCGAGAAACCCCGGGCCTCTCAGTTCAACATCCATAATTTTTGTATTATTAAATTTTATTCTAAGTACTTTCAAGTTTATTATCTTGAAGGTTTCATTTAATATTGACATTAATATTTACTTGTTGATAGTGTCCAAGCATTTCTTAATATCGAATTAGCCTATAGCTTATACTTTGTTACAAAACAATCCTCGGCTCAGCTCCTCTTGTCTCGTTAAAGGAAGGGAATGAAGATGACGGTTTACATCAACTATGTAATGAACGCAGTTCTCCATGGATGATGTCATACATCGTTGTAATAGTTTAATGGTTAGGATAATTGCCTTCCGAGAATTGCACCCGGTTCCGACTCCCCGCATATCGCATGGCTCGTGGAAATTGAGATGCTGGTAAGTTTCTATGATATCGGAAGTTTGTAGCATAACTCCTTGTGAGGATGTATCTTCTTGTATGAAACTATAGTCTATACAAATCAACATGAAGAAAACTCATTCCCCTTATACTCTTTAAACTTTTTCTCCTGCAAGAGTAGAGAGTATTACACCACGCATTAGGGCTTTCGGATTCCCACCACTACTATGAGGTTAAGTTTTTACTTCTTCCACCCATTTTCTTTACACGTGTGGATAAAATAGTTTGCAATAAAATTTAAAAAATTAGAGTATAGACCTTGTATAATATATGATTACGGTACAATTTAGTGTATATCTATACATTGAGAGAATTTGTGATACTAATGGACATGGATCCATATGACCAGTTTTCCATTTGGGTTGTGCAGTACAACTACCAAGGTTGACATTAGGTATGAGATGTTTATTATGACACAAAAGTATGAATGTAGTTAGTTTGATTAGTAATAGAGCTAAATACATTATACTACGAAGACTTCTTTATTTTCCACTCTACGGACATCTAAATTCTGGCAAGGTGTGGTTCTTCAAGGATGCGGGCTTGAACAAGTTCCAGCCTTTGGACTATTTTAATATGGCTAAAAGTGTAGATATCTCACAGATTATGACTTGCATTAGGATTTAGATAGATCTACTATTGGTTTGAAATTTCAAGCTCAGTGGTGTAGATTTTGTGGTTACAAATACTACTTGTGAAAAAAATGTAAGCATTGAATGTTCATCGTTCTGTATGTATGACAATGAACTAAAATCTACCTTCATGAAGGTTTGCAGAAGAAATTTTTTCTTTCAATAATAACAGAGATATTTTGATTACAGAATGCGTACTTTTTTGTTGAAAGAAAAACATAATCTAGATTTAATATAATACAAACCATAAGTCATTTACACAAGTACCACTTCATAATGAAATGTGTTTAAAAAAATCTTTAGATATAGGATGTTTCATATATGTACTTTTTAAACATGAAAAAATTCAAAATATACTTTTTACATGAATGCTATCCATCAAGTATCTTATGCTGTTCTAAATTTCTAGCTTTCAAAATAAAAAACAGTGATAGTTTCTTTTGTGCACACATCTAGAATAAGTAAGTGTTCATTTTCATTCAATATTGATGCATATTTCATCATTCTAGAGTTGAAGCTTTTTTATATCACATGTTGCTCTATGAAAAAATACATCAATTTAAAGATTTTCACAAATTCTAAAATGCTATCGTGATTTACTTGATCTTGCTTTTCATTTGTCCTTATCACATATTAACGTGATTATAAATAATTTATCTACAAAAAATCTCATGTTTCTATTTAGAACTTAACTTAACTTAACTTAACTTCGTCCCCCTAGCTGGCGTGTTGGCAAGTCTGGGTCTCGGCCGTACAATAGAAAATATGGTGAGAAGGAAGCCAAGGATGCCTGCCGACTGAACCGATATCCCATGGCCAACCACGGTAACTGGATATCCCAGTCCCCAAGATGACCTTTCTGCAGACCATACTTGCGCAACGCCCTCTTCACCGTCTGTACAACACGTTTAGCTAAACCATCCGCCTTTGGATGATCTCGCGACATGGTCCGATGATCAATCAGTGCCTTGTCGCACAAGACCTGAAACCCATCCTGAAACTCCGTTCCCTGATCGGTCAACACCTCAGCTGGTGCACCATAGTGACTAAGCACTCTGTCAAGAAAAGCATACGCTACTCCCTCACTTGCCTTGTCAGGTAATGCCACCAACTCAATCCACTTGGAGAAATGCTCCACCATCACCAACACATACCGATGATGTCGTACAGTCAAAGGTAGTGGTCCAGCAAAGTCCAAACTCCAACGGTAACTCAACCCCGTGATGGGTAATGGATGTAACACTGGTGTCGGGGCATTGAATGATGCCCTCACTCGATCACAAACCATGCAACGTGATACCAACTGCTGTACCTGAGTATGCATACCACGCCACCAATACTGACCAAGGAGTAAGCTGTATGTACGCTTCACTCCAAAATGTCCCAACTCCTCATGAGCATGCCTCACAATGCGTGCTCTCTGGGCTGGATGTGGTACTACTCGTACCCTTTCGTCCTCCCACACTCGGAGAACATGTGATCCCTCCAATCGGTACCTCTTGGCCCGTTGGAGAACACGATCTCGCTCCTTGGCACCCACTGTGCCTGGCACCATGCTGGTCCGTGGGAACTCCAACACCAATGCATCATCGTGTACATCACGCTGATCCACACCACCATCCTCAACCTCAAGATCTGGAGATCGACCATCTACTCTCTTACTAGAGTAAGATGTCAGATGATCCTCTCTGCTGGAGTTTCCACTTAACCAACACATGAAGGCAGATGCATGCCAACCAGGCACCATCTCCTCGTCAACCTCACCATGCCATCTAGCTCCAGTGTCATCCTCCTGGCTAGTGCATGGGTTTCGACTCAAACCATCGGCATCTAGGTTCGCAACTCCAGGTCTATGCACCACCTGAAAGTCGTACTCCTGTAAGATGAGAGCTCACCGTGCAAGCTTCCCTATAAGCTTGTCGGACTCCATCAACCACTTGAGCGGTTGATGATCAGTAACAAGGGTGAACTGCGTACCAAACAAGTAACACCTGAAGTGCGCCACAGCCCACACCACTGTCAAGCACTCTTCCTCGTACGAATTATACCGCGACTCCGCTGCATTGTTCGAAAGACTAGCGTACGCAACCACAAACTCCTTGCCCTCATCATCACGCTGCGTCAACACCACTCCAAGTCCCAACATACTCCAATCAGTGTGCAATTGGTATGGACGACCTCTGATAGGTCTCCTCAAGATGGGAGCGGCCACCAACCTGGCCTTGAGCTCAACAAAAGCTCTCTCCTGCTCATCTCCCCATTGCCACTCCTGATCTGACTTCAGCAACTGGTTCAAAGGCTTGGCTATAGCACTGAACCCATCACATACCTCCGGTAGTAGTTCGCTAAACCCATAAATGCACGAACTCTACTCACATCCGTGGGACGAGGGATGCGTGCAATAGCCTCCACCTTTGCTTGCTGAACTCCTAAACCACCTGGGTATATCACATGACCCAAGTACTCAACCTTCTCCTGGAAGAACTTACAGTTCCCAAGATGTAACCTCAAACCATGAGCCCTCAATCGCTCAAACACAATCTGCAAGTGTATCTTGTGTTGCTCCACAGTGTCACTAAACACCAAGATATCATCAATGTAACATCTGACAAAATCCAGCCCCGCCAGGATTCTGTCCATAACCCTCTGAAACTCGGCAGGTGCATTCTTCAACCCAAAGGGTAAGAATCGCCACTTATACAAACAATCCTTGCCGTGGGAGTTGACGCCCCAAAACGTTGTCTTGGTTTTGTCCTCCTCCCGAATTGGCAACTGATGGTATACTGCCCGAAGATCCAAAGTACTAAAAATCCTCGCATGTCCCACCACATCGAAGATCTCCTCAGGTATAGGCATGCCATACTTATCGGACTTCGTCTGCCGATTGATAGGACGGTAGTCTCCACACATGCGCCTATCCGTGTAGTTGCCATGTACATCCTTCTTCACCGGCATGACAGTGGCTGACGCATACTCACCATGCGATAACTCCACTAGTCCAGCCTCCAGTAGGTCCAACGTCCTACTCCGAATCAAATTTCTCTCCATCTCACTGTATCGATAAGGACGACGGAAGATTGGCGTATCACTAGCCAATTCTATCCGTATACCGGGTCCAATCAACGCACCCAACTCCTTCATACTGAAGGCAAAACAACTCCTATAGTCTCGTAGGAATTGTGTTAATCGTTGCTTCTCTCCTCCTGTGATCTGGGAACCAATCAATGGCTCCCATTCCTCCTCCATAGGCACACTAGAGGGAGGCGACACTGTCAATGGTTGCTACGCTACACACTGCAAAGAAGGATTCTCCGTACCCTCCTTCGTAGCCGCCTCCACCTGAGAATCCTCTCCAACTGCATGGGCTGCAACTCTAGCAAGTCCTTTTGTCACGTCCCATAAACTCCAAGGATGCCGAATATCTCGCCTGTCGCCCCCAGCCATTGCCACTACCGTCCCGGTAGGCAATGAGCTAATAAGTGGTGTAACAACCACCAAATCTGCGCGCAAACGGCGTTGCTCGGCCAAACCCAAGCTCACAATCCACGTCAAGCAGTTCATGTCCATAGCCTGACCCAAAACCTGACGACGCAACGCCTCTGAAACTGAAGAAGCCGCGGTCACACCAGTAAGAAACCCCATCGCACGCTCTCTCTCATCAGCGTTGGGCTCCACCAACTGATGTAGGGTACTGTCCCATAGTAGTCCAAGTCCCCCATCACGATATGCATGTGATGCTGGATAACTGACAAATGTAGGTAAAGCCATCCGAGGCTGACCTACGCGGTTCACCAACGCCATAGGTGACCTGTCAGCAACTCTCACTACCTGAGAGTGTCGGGAAACATCCAAGATACTGTCAACGGTGAGTGTAGAATCACCCTGCACCGAATCATATGCATGGCGCAATATCTCACGCGGCAAAAGGTTGATCCACCACAAACGTGCACGATGAGCCCGGGATCCAACCTTCGCAGCATCCAACAGTACTGCTGATCCAATCCATGCTCGGACTTGATGGACACTAGCCATCAACTGGGCCCGAGTGTAACCCAACAATGGTATGTTCTTCAGAATGTATGCTGGAGAACGTGTCTGCTGCACTTGGAGATGACGTAACACTCGCATCATCTCCCAAAACATCCGAGATCTGGGATCATGCAACCCTGTCCCATGTCCAGCGCGTGTGTGTCCCTGACATGGCCAGCCCGCAATCACCATATCAATATGGCCAACGCGATCAAGGTCTGGCGCCCCCAGCAATGAAATGTCTGAAGGCAACGCCTTCTGGAATCCTCGGACAGCTGATCGCGGCAACAACGAAGGAAAACGCCGCATCAACTATGCAACATGTCGTGAAGAGACTCGACGTGCAGTCTCGTCCTTCTCCACATACAAATATCTCCTTACGAGAATACCTGACTGCAACACTGCAGCCAAACCTGTGCTGATTCCACCAAAAAGATCCAGCAAACAAATGCCCTCTGAGGAATACTCCCATGCAATAGGTGTAGTAATCAATGGAGACAATGCGCTAGACCCACTAACTAGCCGATCAGCTGAAGCCCTGTCTGGCTCTGCCGGTAAAGAGGCTTCACTCCAAGCCTTTTTCACCAACCTATTAGCCTCCAACTGTAGTGTCTGGCACGAACTCCACAGTGGAACATCTAAGGGTGAAGTCACCGCCGCTGTGAAACTCACAACTTCCTCCACATCCTCGTAGACTGAGGTATCGTCGGCAGACATGTTTCCCTCCAACAAGTCATCGGGCCAGGTAAGCACTCCGCTAAAACCCGCTACAGATGCCAAGACCGCTGATGAAGATCCAAGAGGTCGATCCCGAGAAATAAATCTCACTGGCAGCTCGCTTAGACGTCCATCTCCGGACTGCCAACCAGGACGATATGCGGCAGTCTCCGTCCAATAGTCCATCCAAAAGCCCATCGGGTATAACACCACTCCACCAACAAGCACATCATATGCCTCTGCTGATGTAACCACAGCACGAACTTCAAACTGCGAGCTATCATGAGGATGATCATGCCTCAACTGCACCGCTATGCTCTCCCTGGTCATACAGTAAGACCTATTGCTGGCGCCACCAAGGGATGTCTGGATCTGGAATAGGCAAGGTTCCAACTCTGACCTCCGAATGCCCAAACTAATGCATGCAGTTTTGCCCAACATCAAGGGCAGTGCACCAGAATCCAACAAAACTCTGGCTAGGACATACACCTGTCCAGTAGAACTCACTAACCGAAATAGACCACTTCGGTTGTCCACCATACATACACCAGGAACAATACTCTCGCGATCAATGGCTGGACGAGCTGGTAAGGACTCCATCCTCGCCGCTGCGGCCTGCCAAGTCGTCTCCTTGAACAATGTAGACGTTGAGGATGGGTCCTCAACTGTATCCTCACGTATCTCGGCACTCGTAGCAGCGACTCTCCCATGCTCACACGACGTGGCTGCTACCCGAAATACTCGAGCCAAATCAATACCAGAGTCTATCAACTCCGTGGCTGAAAACAATGGAGATCGCAAGACTGAAGTGGCCATCCGCATCACTGCACTAGATGGCACGTCTGCGTCCACAACAGATGATGTAAGAACCTCAGTTCTCACTCTAGTGTCAATAGGCGGTGCAGGTCTCATAGATGAACTGCTACCCACCTCTGACAACAAAAAGGACTGGGGAAGTCTAGACTGACGTCCACCCTCACCCCTCTGAGGGTCCAACTAGTCGCACCTCGTGGCTCTGAAGTGCGAGCACCACCTCTGGTCACTGCAACTGATGCCTCAACCTGTGCTACATTGGCCAAATAGGAGAAATCCTCTCCCTCGTAAGATGTGGAAGTGCTCGCCCCCAGACCAGCCATAGTAGCAAGCCTCTACTCCAACTGCTCAATCCGAGCAGCCATAGCGCTCTCTGTGGCGGAAGTAGCACTCGCTGCGGTACGCTCAATGGCCCCGGTACCTCTACCACCTCGACCACCTCGGCCTCGCGGAGCATCACCTCCACGACCTCTACCTCCAGATCTCAACTCAAGATGAAGGTCAAAGCAACGCTCTCGAGGATGACCCGGTCGATGACAATGATCACAGGTCACCTGTGCCGGCTGTGGCCTAGCATGTGGAGTTTGTCCCTGTCACTCCTGGGGACAATCCTTCCTCATATGACTTCCTCCGCATGTCCAACATGACGGTCCCTGTGGCTGGCCCGAAAATGAAGGCAGTGGTGCCCGCGCACTATGCTCTCTGTGACCTGAAGGATGTCGTGTATGACCTCCACGACTCCCACTTATGGGGCGAGACTGCGCTGGGCTATGTGGGATACGCGAAGTAGTGGTCGTGTCCCTCGCAAATGTAGACGTCACCACCCTCTCCTCCACCATGTTAAGCTCAATCTTCTCAGAAAGAGCAAACACATGAGCTAATGTGGGTGATGAGTCGCTCATGAGAATAGCATCACGTACTCTCCTCCGCAACTCTCTGTCCAGGATCCGATACCACTACTGGACAGCCTGTGCCTCAGTCACACCGTGAGTAACTGAAATGAGCCGTCGCATACGAGTGTATGCCTCACGAAGACTCTCACCAGTCTTCCGCTCAAACTCCTGGAGGCTCCTCAACTTCTCCGTTTTCACCCCCTGATAATTCTTCCTCAATATCTGGAAGAACTCAAGAATGGGGCTAAACGAAGGTACGCCACTTGCATCTCCCCTTGTGCTGCCGCCGGCAATGCTAACAATACCGCTGCTAGTACTAGTACCAGTTGTGCCAACTGCTCCACTGGTACCCTCGCTGATGCTACTACTCGCACCTCCACTGATGCCGATACTCGCACCTCCACTGGTACCCACACCACCCTGGGTAATGGATGAGTAGTTCGGAGACCAATGCCGTCTCCATGCATCAATCTCTGCACCATACTCTCTACCAAACTCATGATAATCGTCCATGGGAGGCCCCTCCAAATGCTGGAATAACCCCTTCCATGCAAAGAAGGGTGTAAACAACGTGGGGTTACGCAGAAACTGCATATCACACCACGTGTCGAACTCTTGAATAAAATCATCAAGCTTGATGGTGCCCACTGCACCAGAGTAACGTCGAGGGCCCTTCGCGGCCCCGTACATCCCGTCCATGTCCCAAATCAACGGGGTTGGAACACTAGACGATATCACCACCAAAGACTCTGTGTATGCAACACTCTGGTCCTGCTCCGCAACAACTGGCGAAATAGGTGAAGGTAGCCGATACCTCAATCCACTCCGCGTAAATCCACCGCGGTCCTCAACAGGACCACTAGACTGCTCCGTGATGACGAGACATCAACTGGCATCACTGCCAGATCTCCACCCAATAACCCAATCCGCCCCTGACGTCGTGCCGCACTGAGCTACTCTAGCCTTACTAGCTAAGGGGTATGGGCAACCTAACCTGTCATCACAGCAAGAAGACTCTCACGGTCTACTGGTCATCACTCCAGTCTCACCGTGAGAGAAACATAGATAGGCCAGCCGGTGATCAAGTCCAGCCCCCTATCGCCAGCACACAGGAGTAAAACTACTCCGGAACTCAACGTCACCCCTACACGGGCGCGCACTAGGAAGCAAGACTGGAGAGGATCCAAACACAAGCAACCAGCTAGCAACGACTCTCCAGTCTAAAGGAAACACAGCACAAAACAAGACAACACACACGGGACATCGCATCGCATCGCGATCCCGATTTGATCTCCAACGCCCCTGTCACCTTCCGCCTCCAGTGCCTACAATGACATCACGTCCACCAAGTCGCATAGAGAATCTTCACGCCGGACTGTCACACTCCACCTTAAACTGAAGACTAGAGTAAGTGAGACCGAATGCAAATTTCCGGCCTCTTCAGATGAGGTTCTTATAACTCAAAACCCCTAAACTCCCTTTTTTTTTTTTTCACATCAGACTGAACATCCACCAAGCAAATGTGCTTTGGTTTCAGATACTACTCCACGCTTTTCACAATTCAGCACTAAAACTATTAAACCAATTTAATAGTTTTACATCATCACCTTAGCTTCCTGTCAACCTCCACACCATGACTAAGCAATGACTTCTCCAATTCTACATTTTGGAGAAATTTTAAGAAGCATCTGCACTGAAAATTGCTTCTACTATTCTTCTTGTGACAAGGAGTACAACTGAACTCAATGAAACTACAGTAGCTACTCCAAATAACCTCAAATTCAAGAAACTAATATCACCAGTTTGGTAGTGTCTTTAGTTTTCTGAGTTTACTACTTCTGCTGCATTTATACTATACTAATACCAGAGTGTGTAGTGACACAAGCCACTCAACTACACCTCCTACTATACTTCAAATGAAGTCACTTAAATGCAAAGATTCACTGTTCTTGTATACTATCTTCACAGTTTCCAATTCGGACAAGGCATAGTTTAGAAAGATTCCTTGGGATCCTACGTTAATCTATTGAGAGATTATACGCATCACATGAGCGTCCATGTGCATTATCTATCGTCTATACGCATCACCTGAGCGTCCTCCTATTGAGAACCCCACTTCACCTCCAGATCTTTCCGAAATTGTCAGTACACCGTTGAGTCCGGAAGATATACCCCAGAGAGTGATTACATCCACATCTGACCGTTCTCAAGGTATTTTGTCATCAGCAGCCATTCTCGATTCTATTCCTCAGAAAACGTATCCAAAGAGCACGTCAGTTTCAGCAGATGAGTCTCAAATATTCACTCCTTTCAGCTCTAACCCGGGGTTGATGGAGTCTGTGCATCACGCAATGATACCCCAACAAGTACAACAACCGACAGACACGTTGGTTCCAGGCTTTTTTCATGCAAGGAACCGAGTGATGCAACAGTGTTTCCTGTCGGAGGTGAAGTAGTAAGACCTACCAAAAATATGCCCAGAGATAATCCCGTTTCTGTCACCGTGACAAACACACATCCGGCCTTTTTGGACCAAAACCATCCTTCTGCCCCAGTATCGGGGCAGCTTTATCCACAGATGGGGTCGGGACGCCCCGCGACTGGCGTACCGTTGTATACAATACCTTCTCCGACTCCTGAAAATGAAGTAGAGGTCAAGGAGGGACAACAGTTTGTTGAGAGTTCTAGTTCTCGGTTTCCACCAAAAGAACCTGCCATCATTGATTTCTATGCTGCTCTAAGAGCGAACATGATTCGATGGAGAATTCCAGCAGAATTTCATCTGGACCCTCAAAGGAATGTAGCTGCGGGAGAAGACAGTAAAGAGAAAGAAATGCAGTCTGCTCGCGTGAAGAGAGAAGAGGAGGCCTACTATCCAGATGCGAGTACTATACCAAGTGACCCTAAAGATCCCTGGGAAGAAGAGCCGAATTATGACGATAGTCTTACATTTGAGATATTCCTAGACAATAATCACTGGAAGGCTGCTTCTGCAATGCAGATTTCAACAGACCATATGACTGCCCCAACCACAAATGGGATGCCGTCTGGAATAGCTTTGAACAGTTTCATGGCAGAACCTTCAAACAATATGTTTCAACCTGGAAGTGGGTATAGTGCTGCAGATTCTTCTGTTGATCAGTCGAGGAGGGTATCCAATGTCAGTGGGCTTGATTTGCTACTCCAACAACTATCTGCTGGGGGTGCAGTAGCACATGATCCAGCTCTTCTTACCCTTCTTCTACAGAATCCTGATCTCGTGAATCAGCTGACTGCTGGCCAGGGTTATCCTCAAAGCGGAAATACAACTCAAAATGTCTTCGCACCACCTTTGGACTCGCTCAAACAATCAAGTAACAGTGGAAACCTTGGGGTTGGGTTAAGAACTTCAGCAGGAGATCTAGGACTTGACAGAGTTGGAGCTTCAAACATCTCAGTCACAATGGTACATTCTCCCAAAAAACACGATCGACACAAGCAGACAAGTACTACTGATCAGGTATCTCCGTTTTTGGAAATCTATCATCCATCCAACTTGTTCCGACATTGCTTGTACTCGAAGAACGGGCCGCCCTCAGGCACACAGCGTTTGTTCAGATTATCCACACCGACGCAAACGCAGCGCAGGCTTCTGCCTGCGCCCAGAAGACCAGAAAAAACCGCACTCTCGCCCAAGAACCGGAGCCCGCTTGCGAGACCCACGAAAACGCTCACACCCCTCTCGACAATCCTCCTGACGAAACCTCAAGCCCGGAAGCGGACGAACCCGTCTCTAACCCAGCGAAAATCCTCCGTCTCATGCACGCACGCCTGCAGCGAACGAACGACCACTCTACGGCCAAATTCGAAGCACGGCCTTACGCATGCTTGGCTGGCTGCCGAGATGCGCGACTGCGAACACACAGATAACCTGATCCACGACTCTATTCGACTTTCGAGCGACAGACCTCGACCTCGACTTCTAGACTTCAAAGACGCCTTGTAGCTCCAAAACTGCTCCCGCCTCGGGCTTAAATCACAATCTCCCCAGGCAAACTCCACGCTGCGTGCACAAATCGGACTGAAGCTGGGGCCCAAAGTATCAGGGGAGCCCAGCCGTTATGATGCTGTAGGCCGCAGATTTGGCAGAATGTAAACAGGAGAGCCAAAATTGCATATACTGCACATCCGAGCAAGCATTCGCCTTCCCCTCGCGCTCTCGCCAAATCCCTAAACCTCAAGCCCTCGTGCGAGAGGTTTTGGCTCCAGGGCTTATCCTCCGACGACAGTCCGAAGGTCTTCTTGTTCCTCCGTGATCACACCGTAGAAGCTTTGAATCTCCAGGTCTCTCAGACTTTTGACGAAATCAAACCGGAGATTCGACGAATACCCGAATCGAATTCTGATAGAATATTTTCGACTGGAAAATACCGTCACAAAATCGGCACCTATCCGTACAGGACAGAAGCGAAACCTGAAACGATGACACTAATCGCAAAAATACCACAAAAAGGAGTTCTTCGAGTGAAATAAACGGGAGATTCCCCACTGGAATTCCCGTCGGTCAATTACCCTACTGGCAACAAACCGTCACCGTCACAAACATGAGTCAAGCCCAACCCACTCCACACTCGGAGAATCCAGGTCGACGCAAAAGGGAAAGTCGCTCTACGCTCCCGACGCTACCAGGCTCGACTCGAAGAACTAACGTTCTTCGAGCCGTCCCCGACTGTATACCCCTCGAGACCCTAACCCTAACTTCACGTCTAAATATAGTAAGTGTCTAAACTGCGTGAGCCGACTCGTAACTACATGACATAACTAAAGTATTTTATTCCTCATATCTTCATATCATAAATTATAATTCATGAAAATTACTTTTAATTTTTTGAACTTTTCAAATAAATTTGACGCTTATATTCTAATATATGTAAATTCTACATTACAAAAATAACAACATAAGTAAAAAAGATATAGATATATATATATATATAATCATCATTTGTGATTATATTTAATTTTAACATAAAATAATATTGATTAAATTTTTATTTATAAATTTATCACAGAATCAATTTTTTGTTTGCCAAATTTCATTTCAACTTACACAAACAGCTACTCTCAATTTTTAAAATTTTTTCAATCCACTTTGAATAAAATAACTTTTAAATATCAAATTTAAACTTTTCATCTGAAAATATCTAAACATAAAAGTTTTTCGTCTTCCGAATTTACAACTTTTGATTCTCTTTACCAAAATCTCTCATATCAATTAATATTTTTGCAATTTATTTTACATACAGCTGAATAAATAAAAATTGCACATAATATCTAAACTTCTTCATCTTTCATGTTTTTAAAATTTTATTTATTTGATTTGAATACTGATATTTTAAGAATATATTTTTTAAATTTTTTAAAAAAATTCTTGTAATAATAAGATTTTAATTTTCAAGGTAAAATAAAATAATGTCTTGAATTTTAATTTATTGATATAAAAATCAAATTATGTAATATAAAAATTCAAATTAATTCAGTTTTTTAACAAGTAAAATAATCTGACAAAAAAATTTTCAAAATATGAATATTGAACGAGAACAATCTTTGAAAATCATAACTTATTTTAACCTTAAATAAAAAAAATTAGTTGAATATAGAATGTAATTTTTTCATCAACTATACATATATTAAAAATATAGAGTATTTTTATTTTTATAATTAATTTTATATCTAAATATAGGATCTTGATTAAATGTTTAATTGTAATTTCAAAATAGTAAAAATTATATAAAAATTTTTGATAAAAAAATTTATCGATAAAATTGATAATTAAATCAATAATCAAAATTTAATCATTTGAGTTTTATTTAATTTGATTTTTTTAAATTTATAATTTTAAGTCTAGGTAGAATTGGACATAAAACTGAAACATGGAGTGACAATGACTAAATTCAGCAATAATACATGACTTTGAATGAAATTTTCATAGTCTTCCGAATCCACGAGCAGTTATCCCGATCGAAGCGTATCTTCAAACCTTCTTGATCTTTGACGTTCTGAAACCAGTCGAAGCGTATCTTCAAACCTTCTTGATCTTTGACGTTCTGAAACCCAGTCGCAGACAATACCTAAATCCAGCAATATCTTCAAGTAATACGGTTCCATCCATCTGCAGGTCCAAAATTAAAAAATGTAGAATATTATTATTTTCATAAATAATTTTACATATATATACATGCTATCCAAATGACATATTTGATTATAATTTAAAAAAAATTTAATTTTTTTTTTTATTTATAAAATTATTGATAAAATTGATACTAAAATTAATAATCAAAATTTAGTAATTTGAGTTTTTTTAATTCCAACTTTTTGAAATCTATAATTAAACTCATGACTTGAAAATTTTTAAATTTATCTTAAATATATTTATTTAAAATTATCTAATTTACAATATAATTTTTAAAATTTTTTAATTTTATTCTATTCAGGTTAATTATTGTGAATTCTAAATTAATTTTCCCTAATATCAAAGATAAATGTAATAAAAATAATATAATACAGGAAAATAAAAATAAATCGGAGACTTTTTGAAATATAAAGATATTAAGAATTTTTAACAATTTTGTATTTGATTTCAATTAGGAACAAAAAATTATCTCTTCTCCTATATCATTTTTATTAATCTTTATATGGAATAGCATTAAAAAAATTAAAACTTTCAAATTTTATTTTCATAATACTTATTAAAAATTTTAATAAATTTTCTACTTATAAGAGTGATTATTCTCATACTTGAAATTGTTTCATTTAGTTCTTAGGGTAAATTTATTCAAAAATATTATTTAAAAAAATATTTCTTATTTATATATAAAAGTTAATTTATATGTAAATTTGAATCACTGTACATGGATTTTTTTTGTAAACATCAATCTGATTATTTTAAAACATGTGAAAAAAATTAATAATATATCATTTGAAATATAAATATAAATTTATTAGCTAGCTTCAAAAATAATTTCATTTATATTATCAAATTAATATTTAATTGTGATTAAAAATGATATTTAAAAAATTATTAAAAAATTAATTGAATACTGTAAATTTTTTATATTTAGTTTTTAAGCTAAATTTCATCATAGATGATCAATAAGCCCTTTTACACTCACCACCAAACTAGTTTAACAATTTGAGCAAGTAAAAAAACCGCTTTAAAAAAATACAAAATCATAAACTTAGTGCACTGAATTCTCTCTTGAAACACAATTCTTAAACATTTCAAAAATTTTTAAGATATAAAAGAAAACATTGTAATGTTTTGGTATGTTTGTAAACAACACACATTAAGTTTGTTGTTGACAAGCATACCAGGACACCTCTAACAAGACAATTTATTTTTAAAAAACATGCACCACCATCAATTATTTATACTATACACTTATATATTAATAAAATATTATAAAAATATTATAAATTAAAAAACGTACTAAAATTTTGAAAAAAATGAAATTAATTTGTTTATTGACAATTTTAAAGATGATTTTTGTATTTAGAAAAATTGGAAAATAAAAATTTTTATTTTTTCAAATATTTTTTAAATTTTTAATATTAAGATTCACAATTTTGTAAAAAATATTTTTTAATGGAAAATATTTTTTATTATATTTAATGGTTATTTTGAATTGAAATCAATGTGTATATAACCAGCTAAATATATATAAATTTTTTAAAAGCATTTATTGATTGGGTTTAAAATTTTCTATACTTTATTTCAAATCTAATTTAATTATTATAAAATTTCTACATAGAAATTTATAGAAATAAATAAATAAATATATTAAGATCAGTATATTATGAAATTAAGATATGTTTTAGAATTTTTTTTTAATCAACGATTCAATGAATTCTGAAGCAATTTAATTTATACAATATAATGATTTTTCAGTTTTTATACATATAAATATTTAGTATATTTATAGACATATTTTTTTAACTCAATTCATTTAAAATATAGTGAATGGCATATGTATATATGTATATAAATCGTAATATAGAATAATGAATTGCAATATCATATTATTAAATTTGATAAAAAATATGAACAAATTCAACATCATCAAAAATTAGATTCAACAAAAACTTCATCAAACTGAATTTATTTCATTGACAATATTATAATATTTCAACACCTATAATCAAATTATATATATTATAAAACGATCACACTGAGAACGGCCCACTCGTCAAGACCACTACCAAGACACAGAGAGCATTGCATTGTCGTCCAGAGTCTTGGTTCGAATTCTGCCGATTTATCCTCATTCGTTGGGGATCTCGAATGAGTGACAAGGTAAACATACCTCTAGGAATTTCATTCTCAACAATAGACACATATGTTATGTCATGCCATCAGCTCCACTTGATTGGATTTCCTTTTACGCTCTCTGGTTGGTCCGTACTGTCGACGCAGACCTATGGGGAGCATGAGTGACCTCTATGGAGTCGCATCTATATTCTTTTGCAAAGTACCGCATTTGTGATTGTTTTAACATTAGATGTGTTCATTTTAACATTCTCATATATATATATATATATTTATTTATTTAACACTAACTAACTTTGATAAGAGAATGATGAACTAATAAACTCGGTTATGGGATTTATACTTTTCACTTTTGTCACTTCGGCTTTGGCTGTTCAACACTTTGGCAATTTTAGCACTAGGTCATATTGACAGTTCCATTGGTTTGGCGCTTTTGCTCTTTTGGGTCTTCAATACTTTGACACTTGAGCAGTTTGGTAGTTTAAATATTTGGTGGATTTGGCGCAGGCTCGGCTCCTTGGCTATGTTAGCCAAAAGCCATGTTACTACAAGAAAATGTCATATATAGATAATTGCAAGCATCAACAAACGTTTGAGAAAATACAAAAGAGAGTGAATAGCTAAAAGGATGAATATACTCTTCAATACGGCGATGACGAATCTGTACTTGGTTGAAGAGTACAGTTGCAGAAGTCGTTATCATCGATCTAACACGTGTTATATTTTTTGAGGAGATTATAACTCATCTTTCAGGTTTGTATCGCGGCAGCAATCAAGGTATCTAAGTAGAGGAAAATGTATAAGGGTAAACACTTTGCACACTTAGATTTGGAGTTATGTGTAGCTATGGATCCGAACTTCTTGGTGATAGAGTGCACTGAAGCTAGAAAACTTGTATCGAATCCTCCACAAAGATCACTTACAAACGTTATTCATAGAAGAACAATCACTATAGTTCATGGTAACATTCGAAGCTTATGTTGTTTGCACAAATAGCTCATGTACATGATAGTTCATGTATAGTAGGTGTTGTGTGATATACTCCTCATCACCATATTTATTTTCACTGTATTTCTAAACTCATACAAAAGATTACTTGATTTCTCGAGGGTGGCTATCTGGTAATCGTGAAAGCAAGGAGAGAGGGCAATTGGCTGCTGAATTCAGATTCCGCCTTGCTCGAATTCCATATCAGAGATCATGAACTAGAAGCTAGTACTCTAAGCCTTGGCAGCGTGCTGCTACTGTGAACACTGGAGATGTGAGCTCACCTTTTGTAAGAACCAGATTCCAGCTTCATATCTGGAGCGCCTCCACCGAACTTGCAACCGATCTCCCCGAGATCCAGTTTTTCACGGCAAATGAGAATCTGTATTGTATGTTGCACTGTGTTCCCCTCCTCTTTGCCAGGGTGGCAGGCAGGCAGGCAAGCGGTCAGTCTATTCTCATCCATCACACCTGATGCCGCACATGCAGATCAGCTCAAGAGGAATTACAGTGCAAGCAGTCGCAAAGATTCACAGGAAGAACGCTAGGCTGGGATCCGAGGGCCATATGATAGAGCCTCTTCTCAGGGGCTCCGTACATCCCTCCCAGTACTGGGCGATGGGTGCGCACACTTTTGATGATCTTCATGAATGTGATGCCGCTCCGATCGGCAGGGCGATCTCGCATGTATGTTGGTGCACGCTGGACAAATCATATTCTTGGACATCTCAGTGTCCAACGGAGTTGAAATTGTTGAAATCTACCAGCTGCGGCTCCACGATCGCAAGAATGGGGATTATTCTTGTAATATCTCACTGTAAAAGAGAAATTGACCTCTGAGATGGGCCACTGCACCCATGCCACAGTGCAAGTAAAAGGAGGTGGTGAATCATCTGTCGATCATCTCGCCAGCCGCCTGTTGTTCCGGCAAAATGCTGGGGCGGTCATCAGTTCACGATGTAGCTGAAATCCGGGGCCAACTCAAATACAGCAGTCGGGCATGTGCCATATGCAGTCACTGTGCCTCCTTGTGGGAGGTGAGACGAATGCGGCGCTAGCCTTCATGAGCTTGAGGGAGTGAGATGAGGATCAGGTCCAGCTCAGAAGAGCACATTGTTCGGGGATATCTTCTGCGTTGACAACCATGAAAGTTATTTCTTGAGCAAGTTATCGGTATCACCCAGCTTTCTTCGATCAGGCCGATCAGGCTTGATCTCTGTCTACCTCTCGGATCATCATCTCTTCAGAATCTGCAAAGAGATAAATTCTTCCTACATCGATATCGATCGGTGTTTCTCACGTAGAGTCTTCTCATCTGGGGCTACCTTGTTCTGTGTCTGATTTAGTGCTGCATTCTCTTCACAATGACGGACCCTCAGGCTAAGTACGGCGAATGGGCCACGGGAATATGCGGCTGCCTCCAGGATATGCGTTCCTGTAAGTCATTCTCATTCAGAGTCTCGGGCAAAGAGAGAGAGAGAGAGAGAGAGAGGAATGTTTGTCAATCAGGAAGCTCAACGCTCGAGACTTAAGACAAAGAAATGGATAATGGACGCAAATTTGTTGTTTTAGTAGTCTTTTTTCTCCCTTGATATGAACTCCAATGCAGAAAAGTTTTGGAACAATTATACGGAGGCTCTGAAATAACTGCAGCTGTCTGCGATCATCGATGGATAGAGCAGTGCAAGCTTTCATCATCATCTGCGAAGAGCTTGTGACTTCAAACACAATTGCAAGCCTTAGGCACGATAGCGAAAGTTTAAAGTGGAATTTTGCTCTGGACTCATACAGGTTGCTGCGGGTGGTGTTGTCCATGCGTGCTGGTCGGGCGAATTGTTGAGATCATTGATCAGGGTGCTACTTGTAAGTTTACCTCAAGACTATCTCAAAGTAGCGAAACTCAGTATTAGTTCTATTTCTCGTGGCAGTTTTTTCAGCAGACTGACTGAGTTTCATGTAACAGCGCTACGAAGATTTCTGCCGATATATAATATTCCCCAAGCTCTATGATGTACGACATATGGAAGGTCTAGATCCTGTCAAAATGCTCTGCAATTTACGTACGTTATAATCACACTGTCGCACTCTTATGCCGCCGTTTGTTGCAGCAAACAAAGCAGGATGTTGCACTTTCTGCTTGCTCGCCTCCTGCACCGGTTTCGCTTGCTTCTACACGTTTGGTTACCGTGCCAAGCTGCGAGCAAAGTACGGTTTACCCGCGGAACCTTGCGCAGATCTGTGTACAGATTGTTTCTGTTTGACATGCTCCATTTGCCAAGTTTACCGTGAGCTGCAAAAGCGCCTCGGAAGCCTCGATAAAGGTGAGCTTCATCGTCTTTCCTTCCATGACCTCCTGCCGTTTCAAGAGCAGTTAATAAGTCTCTGTAATCAGCACCAAATTCAGTCACTCCCACTCTGTTCCACTAGCGCGTCAGAATCTGCTTTTGTATTTTGTGCTGTGAGATATGTGATATGAGCGGAGAAGAACTCTTCGGGAGATACGAAGATTAACAAGGCTGGCATGGGTTCCCTAATTGACAGGGTACTCGCCAAGCATCAAGGAACGCTATGAAGCGCCAACGCAAACAGTCTACGATAAGCCGGCTGTTTATGATGAGCCACCACAAGAACAATCCATGAGTCAAGATGAGCATCACAATTGACGACTTAAATTGGCGAGCTTCGAATCTGTTCTAAGAGGAGGCGGATTCTCAAAGAGTTAACTACGTGATTGCTGCTATTGAAGTTTCCGTCGGTCAGCCCGTCGCTGAGACAGCACTTTCTTGTTCATGGGAATTGCGCAGCGTTTCTTCACTCATGTGACGCAAGACATGGATCTAATCTGTGCAATGTCTCAGAGTCAGCTTCCAAGAGAGGCAGACATCACCACAGCATCCCCATGGCTTCGATTCTTCAGTCTCGTTTGAAACCCAAGGGCTACGAGATGCACTGATCGAACTTTTGCCTTTACTGATACACTTCCGAATATTTTTGGTGACGATGATTTCCTAGACTCTTCCAGAAGAGAGAGATATGTGTATCATCAACAAGTATGACTTTCCCTCGCCTGCAAAAAATACTTCGTATGAACGCTAGTGCCGTCATTCTCCAGAATATTTTCAACCATGTGACCAAAGATTAGAATATGGCACTCTCTCTATCTCCCTCCCTCACCCACTCACTCAATGTAGTAGACATAGCTCATCTTGCCCGATCATCCGGGTGTTTCGATGGTACTCCAGGTAGGCAGACAGTGGTAGATAGATACTCATCATCATCATCGTCATCAAAACTCTCGGCGTCAACTTCAGATAGAAGTAGAACATCTAGCGATAGAAGCATCCATGATTTTGAACACATACATATTCAACAGGTCAATGACTACTAGTGTACCTTTCTCGTCAGTTTTAGCGAAAGCATCCACTTCCGACTTGTAAAATGTCAAATCTTTGAATTGTACCTTTTGGGATTTGTGCAATCACTCTTCGACTCTTCGCACCGTGAGGCCATGACAACCCAACAGGCTTGAGTGAACATGCAGGCACGGGACAGGAACCATCATTCTTCCCATACCTGGCATCTCGATCGCGTCGTAGTGAGAGACGAGGCTCTCGTCGAAGCACCAGCTCTTGTCGATTCGAGACTTCATTGCACGACACTTCGAAGCTTGCTGCTGCTCACGAGGCTTCGAAGATGGGCACCTCGTGTCCACGCGCCGACCCGGACGAGAGCGGGGCAACCGTTGGAGCCGCGCATCTCCCATCCGTTTCCTCCAAGACTCGAGCTCTTCGGAGATCTACTCTCGAGCCATTCCGTTCCACTCCATCCATTTGCATGAGGAGTCCAAGGTTTAAGTAACCCTAGTAACCTTAACCCTAGTTCTGTCCGGGTTCGGAGCTGAGGGACGCTCCAAAAGCCCAGAAAATTGCCCGAGAGCCTTCAGAGTTCAACGGGAAGGTGCTCCATTCGGAGGTGCCCGCTTGGCACATGTGCCAGAGAGTCCCACTGGATAAATTCTAGACTCTGATAAGATTTTGCGGGTCGATCTAGATGCCCAGCGCCGCTGCTTTTCGAACCGAGTCACAGTGGACGATAAGCGTTTGCATTGGTGCATAATGGTTCTGATGCCAAATCAGCTTCGTGATATGATGTTATATAGTTTTTACATGTGAACAGAAATTGTACACAGTGTTTCAGTCCTTTCCTTTTAGCAGGCCACACAGTACACCAGCGAGTAGAAATTGTGCAACGATTCTTGACAGTGATATTCTGAAACGTCTGATCTTTTGCAAGCTTCCATGCCACCACAAGTTCGCGTTGTTATGACTCCAGAAATGTTAAACATTTGGAGAACATATGATCAGAAAAATGGAGCATTAATCAATTTTCTCATTTGATATTCATGATTTAATCAAAACGAAATTTTTTTTGGAGAAAATGAATTAAAGGCTAAATTTCCAAGCTTGAAATTTCTACATTGTTATTAAACTTGATAAAAAAAATTTATGCGTAGTCAAGGTAATATTGGTTTGTACTATAACTCACACTTTCAAATGAATTTATATTTCATATATCTCACGTTAAAGTCAATGTATGTATGTATATATAGTATATATATATAAATTTATTTGAAATATGATTCAATAATTGGTAATTTTTTTTTATATCTTTTCCTCACTTGAAATTACGTTTTTTTATTTCATTCAAACAAAAGATTTATGTGCCAACCAAAAGCAGCATTAAATTTGAAAATCATAACAATTGAGAGTAAATTTCTGTTCTAAGTCGAATATTCTTTGACAAGTTTTGTGGTAGCCTCCTAGATAGGAAAGATCCGATGTAGCTCAATAATTTAGTTCACTTCAAAAAATGGAAGCCATGTAGATATTATAAAATTAATAGTACAGTAAAAGTAAGGCAAAGACGAAAAGACTACAAGGAAAATAAGGATGATATTTACATTAATACCATGATGATATATATATTTTTATATATGCGCCATCCATATGTGGATATTTTACTTGGCAATGAATGAGTGTGATATCTGTATTTTTCTGTTAGGTCGCCCCATACCGTTTTCTACTCTACTATCTTTTTATTCACAAACTATTTTCAAAATAGTTTGTGAATAAATTGAATAATATGACTCAAAATATATAACCACAAATATTTGCCTTTTATGATATATAATACTTTATATTTGTATATTTGCCAAATATATAAGTACATAGCGGTGGGACCAAGAGGCAAAGGGACTGCGTCGTATGGTCATTGTGAGGAAAAAATAACTGATATTTTCATTCCGTTATAGATACAAAAGTAATGGTACTAGAGCACGTTCCGGAAAGATATCCCAGCTTCAGAATCCAAGTGAGATATTAAAGAAAGTTCTTTGGATTATCAAAAATTCAAAATAAACTTTACAGCGATTCTACATTTCAAGCAAATAGACAAAGCATGAAGCATAGAAAATTGATGAAGATACGATTAGTTATAATCTTTGATCGAGTATATATAACCTCAATCAATTAATGCATCAACGAAATTCAGTTCCTTCTTCCTTGTAAATAAATAACGTTCTCTCACACCATGTATTTTGGACAAGTGGGTTACATGCAGGAATTTTCATTCCAACAATAGCCTTGACATGAAATTTTTCAAGGAGTGCATCAAGCAACGCAAAAAGTAGCCATTCTCCATCGAAGGAAAACATACGAATATGTTCATGAACGACATGTGGAGTTTCGCGAAGGAAACCATTTGCGATTGTCTACCATCAACTCAATGTCTAACTCTGGTTAACAGTGAAGTTCATGATTTACTTCGACGAGTTAGACACGAATTACGAGTTACAACACGATTTATGGCGTTTCATGCAAAGAGTGCGTGTATGTATGTATATACATATATACTTACTTTATCTCTTTACCAGATATGCTTGATTGCGTAGAGAAAAATCTCTCTATTTTCTTAATTTGGAGTATATAAGCATTCCTATATTGCCAAGCTCAGTTGTTTAAACGGACAGAGCTACTTTGTCGCAATAAAGTACCCCGAGTCTTAAATGCTCTTCATCTTGTGAGAAGAGTTGTTATGATATAGCTCATATCTTCAGAATATATTGGGGAAGATATGTTCTCATGTAACAACATCGGCAATTGAAAATGCAGACGTGATGCTGTAGGACTTGTCAAAATTCGTTGAGATTGAGAATGTTCTGTATTACGTTATTCACCTGTCTATATATCCATAGATCCCTATATTACGTACTTCTTTCACCATGTTTTTGGCACTTATATTTTTCTTTAACACCCTATTGGTACGCAGCTCTAAACCCTACATTCTACATCCCGACGTCTTTTAACTTCATTCCTTAAAGGCCCTGAAATCTCAAGACCGGCTAAGTTTCAGCGGATTGAATCAAATGCTGAAATAGACTGCTGAATTGATTTTGGAACTAGAACATTCGGAAAATGTTGGCCTAAAGATTTAAAATCTGCGTTATCTTCGGGCAGACTAGTATTGAGAAGTCCAAATGTGTAATTAATAACGCAAAGAATACTGTTACGGACTTGCAGCTCAGGAAGTATACACGTTCCTTTTCCTGCATCAGCACTCACTGACGAAGATGTGACCAGCAGGTCTCACTTTCAGTTAACCTTGACGTCATGGACTCGGCTGCTTTCTAATCACTGGTGAGGTGACAGTAAACAGATCAAGAGGGTGATAATTACCATCACGGAAGAGTCACGATGCAAGACCAACGTACACGTTGGGGTAATGGGTGGCGGATGGGGCCTGCACAACGTTGTGGTCGTCTACTTTCACGACATGGCGTTTGCTCATGTCACGTCGTCGATCTCACTTCCCTCTGTCCGCTTACCTTTCCCGCTTAGCGAGAAGACGCGTTACCAACCACACGGTATTACATCATCAATTGATTTCACTTCACTAATCCACTTCCTTCACTATCTACTTCCTCTAGGTCTAGTCTCCCGTGAGGATAAATGGCAGGATTACGGCGGTTAAATATTTTTTCCCCCTTTGTAGATCACATACATTAGTGGGAAAAGTGGCTGACAGTGCGTCGTCAGTGGGCAAGAGGACAGTACTAAGCAGCAGCTGCAAGAGTCTCTCATACGTGGCCCACGACAATAAAAGCAGATCGTCGAGATAAGATCGCCGATGCGGCGGGAGGAAATGGTAACTGCAGAGACTCGGCGGTGTGCAGAGAGACGCAGAGAGAAACCACGAGACGCAGAGAATAATGCGGCACATTCAGGGTGCAGGGTGAGATGAGGAGGATCCGACGCAAAGCAGGCAGACGACGACAGTGAAAATATCATTTTAGGCTTTCGCTCACAACAACCAGCTTTTATAGAAACTTCCAAATCTACGCGGCGTGTACGTACGACCGCGCACAGTGGGAGAGAGACTGTTCAACAAACTATCTTGAACAGCGCCTTCCAGAAAATCGCTGTATCTGCTTCTACATCAATGAGCGTCATAGGAAGAGTAGACAAATGAAAGCAATGACTTCGAGGTTTGTTGAGTGGAAGTAAGAAATACAACAAAGAATTTCGCGCAAGACCGATCCCGTTGACCTAAAAATGTCACTAATCAACAACGTGAAGGTAAGAATCTGCGACTGTATATCATAATATAAACAACTCCTGTCATCACAGGTATCTCACTAGTGCCTTGGGTGAGATCGAATGACCGTCACAGATACCTCACAACTGCCGTGAGTGAGATCGATTGACTATCACAGAGAAATCTCACTAGAGCTGGCGCCAGCGAGTTTGAGTGACCACGTCTGCGTTGAACTACCATAAGGCTTTCTTCCCATCTCTAGTCTAACACATCTGAGGCTGTGTTATGTAAATCAAGCCTTGCTGGCAATGTTGCTCGACAGCCAGTCGAGCCCCTCGTACAGACCCTCTCCTGAAGTGGCGCATGTGCTCTGGATGTACCAGTGGCGCTGGCGCAGAGAGTGCAGGCCGAGCTTGTCGGTGATCTCAGCTGCGTTCATGGCGTTGGGCAGATCCTGCTTGTTAGCGAACACCAGCAAGAGGGCTCCGCGGAGCTCGTCCTCGTTCAACATCCGGTGCAGCTCGTCGCGGGCCTCGACGACACGATCTCTGTCATTACTGTCAACCACGAAGATCAAACCCTGTGTGTTCTGGAAGTAGTGCCTCCACAGAGGACGAATCTTGTCCTGACCTCCGACATCCCATACGGTGAAGCTAATGTTCTTGTACTCGACGGTCTCTACATTGAACCCGATGGTAGGAATGGTGGTCACGATCTCTCCGAGCTTCAACTTATACAAGATAGTCGTCTTTCCGGCCGCATCGAGACCTACCATCAAGATCCGCATCTCCTTCTTCGAGAACAGACTCGAGAACAGCTTGGTAAACGTAAGCCCCATCTCGGCTCCCCTCGTCCAACACCTCCTTCGTTCTCCCCCCCCCCACCCGCCTCTTCCCTTCCTTCTCTCGGATCGACTCCCTCGCTCCCGCCGACCCACCGACCGACCGCACAAATTCCTCGACCTCAACCCTCACTGATCGATCGCCCGAGCCCAGTCCCAGATCCACCACCACCGCGCGCGCGCACCGAGGAAGACGAAGAAGAAGCAAGAGAAAGAAGCAGCAGATCAGCGGCAAGCAAAGCTAATCGACCACAGCACCCACCGCCCGAGCAGCAGCAGCAGCAGCGATCGACTCGACTCGACGCGACGGGACGAGCACGACAACGGGCTGCACAAGCTCCACTCCGCTGCGCTCCGCTCCTGCTCGCCTCTTCTCTCACTCACTCACTCTCTTGTGTTTTGGGGGTCGCTGCGGGAGTCGGTTCTTAGGGAAGACACGGGCGGACGAGAAGGTCTAAGAGGAGGACTGGAGGACGCGAGTAAAGGGCACACCGCACACACCTTTTGACCCGCGAGTTACAGCGCCGGACTTTTACCCATTTCTTTATTTACTCCGGCCCATCGGTTTCTGGAACTCCCCCCTCCTCTTCCCTCGCCTGCCTGCCTGCCTGCCTGGCTAATACGACAGCCCCGCTTATTATTCCAATCCACGCGCTGCTAACGGATACTTAAGTTTGAGTTGTCAACATCTCCATTACGCGCACTCCATTTGCCAACATCGTTCCGTCACATGCTTTTGGCACGTTGCTGCATGTGACATGATTTGTCACATGAATCCCCCCCCCCCCCGCCCTCCCCGTCCGTCGCTCCATCCCCACTTCCGTTCCCCCTCTTTACCTATACTCCTCCCCGAATGCGATTTAATTTCTGGTGGAGTAAGAACCCTCGCAGGAACTTATTATTTTTCGGCATTAGAATATAACAATCCCTCCCGATTATTTTTTTTTGCAGCGCACGATCGCTGACAAAATGAATACAGCATAGCACGATTGCTTAACATCTTGCAAACAGAGGAGCAAGTCGGGAATAATATTCAGTTATTGATATGAAGAGACTCGTGCTCTGTTTACTCCCCGTCCGTCGCTCCGTCCCTACTTCCGTTGCCCCTCTTTAAATATAATCCTCCCCGAATGAGATATTATTTTTCCATGGAGAGCGAACTCTGGCAGAAACTTATTATTTTTCGGCATTAGAATATTACACTTCCTCCCGATTTTTTTCTCTTTGCAGCGCACGATCGCAAACTAAATGAATACGGCATGCACGATTGCTTAATATCTAGGAAACGGAGGAGCAAGTCGGGCATAATATTCAGTTCCATCATTTGAAGGGACTCGTGCTCTAATTACGGGGGGTATAGGAGGGGATTTGACGAGGAGGGAAGATATGCCGACCGTCCGATGTACAAGTTCGATCGGTCGATCCCGACCGTCCGTTTCAAGGGAATCCTTCTCATTTTTAGATGGAAGACAAGACCCAGGTACACCACTACAGCGGCTTGGGGCTCAATAATTTAGATACCAGATATTAAATTATTGAGTCGTGTGGACCGGACCGAATTAACGGATTGATGGCTTATTTGTAGAGTAGGGTTACGATGGGGAAGTCGGTTACAGGAAGGCGGATCTGTTCAGATTGCAAGGTCGGAAGAGGATCCGAACTCATCCATTTGATGGAAGCGTAATCAGAGTGAAGTGAAAAATGGTCCAAACCCTCCCTCCATGGCAATAATATTTGGTGGACGGAGGAAGGGCTTCTGTTTCGTACGACGACGTATCGACACTTGCCGAGTTGTTGTTCTGTAGGACAGCGGGCTTCGCTCATTGGGTCCAGAGGTTCGCTTCCCATGGCTGTGTAGAGGACACGCGTCCCGCCGGAAGATTCAACTTCTGCGTTCGCGTTCGCGATCTCGTTCTCGCCTGCCGGAGCGGACGTCTGGGGTGCTGATCCAGCGGGGAGGGTCATGAGACCCGGTCCTCCTCCAAGACCAAGAAACCGGGTCCTGCGATGGTTCCGGTGGCTCTTCTAGGGCATGCGTTCGTCTCTGAAGTCGCGGGCAGCAAAGGCCCCCGTGAATGTGCCCAGGAATAGACTCTGCCCTGGGGCGGCATGCCGGATCGCCCTCAGGGCTCTTACTTGTTCCGTGGTATCCAAGGTTCGACCATGTGAGTCCGTGCGAGATTCATTCTAGAATAAGTAGATCGCACTGAGCTTGACTTTTCTTGACCACGACTGCGATCGGCTTCCGAGAGGAATGTGGAGAGCTTTGCAGACGGGAACGGCATGAGGACGACGCAGTGCATGGAGACATGGTGGAAACTCGGTTGCACCTTGCAAACGGAGGGTGCCAGTTGACTTGCACAATTTACTCTCGAACAATAATAATCCTCGCAGCTTCGCTCCAAGAAGGGCCTGCCTGCCTGCCTGCCTGCCTCCCTCCCAGCCTGCCCGGTCCGCCCACCCAGAGGAGGCTTCGTCGCGAAGAAAAGTTCGTGCGGATGGAGGAGGGAGCTTCCCTGTGCCAATCATGTAGAAGCTTCTTGGGCTTCCGAGTTCCGAGGCAAGAAAACAAAATCCAGGCTACGGCAACTCCTGCATTCAGACCAAGATGCCCCCTCACGCGAAAGCAAGCAAATAATGCCTGCCATGTAATAATCCATGTCGCGTCAGTGCTTGAGCACCTTTGAGCTTACCATGGCCGTGGTAACCTCACGGTGACGGACGAGGATCTGAGCCAGTGATCTGACTGACTGAGGGACGTCGTCGAATCGCAGGTCACCGGCACCTGTGACTCTATTTCGAAGTGGCCATTGTGACCGGACGGTTGGGCACTTAGCCTTAGCCTTCCAATCAGTGTACTATAACTTCTGTTACCGACGGTCGTCGGTTACTGAGTTTGTACACTCCACTCCGTCTGGCATAATGTGTCGACCCAGAAGGATTAACCGTGTCGATCGGAATCAGGCTCCAGATCCTCTGACGTTGCGAAATATGTCCCCTAACGCCATAGAAGCACTACTTGCTGGAAGAGACCAGGTACATGCTGCGAGGGGTCTAGCGGTGACGCTTTGGTGAGCTTGAAACCTTGCCTAAGGCCGACGTCACAACTTTTCATCACAATAAATTACAACCTTCAATTCTTAAGCTTCCTCTGTCCTCATCGAATTTTGTCAAAAGTACAGGCAATTTCTTCCTGGTAACAAGTCTCATGTGTTTCGGACGGATCCAGAGCAATTTCGTAACGGGATGGCTCATAGCCTTAGATGACAGTGACTTTGAGAAACTCAGCATGATCGAATTGAATTTGTAAATCAGAAAGCTATTACCACGACCCGGCCGTGAAAAGAGGACCTACCATTTAAGTTGTGCATACCTCTGCACGAAGACGTGAATACTCTGTCGCCAGCAGTTCTCACATCCTGAACTCACACAGAGCTTACAGGCACGATGAGAGAGCAAGATACTGCATGTTTGCAGCTAGATGTGGCATGCACCTGAGTACTTCATGAGAAACTCATGCACTGATAGACCTTGCTCACGATGAGTCTTCTTTTCTACATGCCTTTAAAGTTCCAGCTGAGGAGAGGGCCACTTGTACTGACAGGCTTGATAAGATCTTAACATTTGCAAACAGCCCATTGTGTATGTGTTAATAGGGACGACGCTGCTTTTCGTGGCTCTAGAAATTGTTCCTCTACCTTACTTTCCTCGTTAGGCCTGAAGGATTGATGGAGTTCGATGTGAGCAAATCCAAGTTTGGCAACACGATGCGCGAAGGCAATTGCAGGAATTGTGGAACTTCAAATTATTGGAGTTCGAACGAACCTGTATACAATTTAGGTTTACACATTGCTGCGTGCTATTATATAAACGTCCATTGAACCAACCAGTCGACGAATGTGAGACTTCTAAATTACATTCATCGACTTCGGGCCAGCCTTTTTACTAGAGTTGACAGTCCTTCCAAATATGTCCCTATAGCGCCTGTTCTATTCTTAATATTTTTTGAGTTGTCTCTTCGCCTTACAGACTTGGACGTGGAACTCATCCCTGACTTGGAATTATGAGGGATATCTGGTGTGTACTTCGATTCAACGGGCAGACTATCTTCTGGGCAGGCATACATGACACTTTGATCGCCTAAGGCCTCGTTCGTTGCTGTGCAGGTCATTGGATGAACCTCTCTGGTGTCCTCCTTAGCACGCCAAGAGAATCGTTCTTTCTTGGATTCTAGGGTTGCCTCTGCCTTGTGTTGTCTTAAGTACTCATCTTGGGACTCCTTGTTATGAGGTACCTCCTTTGAATCTTCATCACGAGCTGAGGTCTTCGCCGACTTGTCTACCGTCTTTCCCGCAGCAGCCAGGCCATCCTCTACAGCAGAAGTGTCATGTTTCGCCTTCAGACTTCCAAGAGCTTTGACTATTGACTCATAGTCATCTACTGAGAAACCTTTGGAAGAAAACGGAGTTGCATCTTCAGCTTTCACCGTTGCATCTGGTCGGAATAAGGTCTGGAAAATTCTTCGATGACATTCATCACAAAACCAGAACCAAGAAAAGTGTCCTTCTCCTGGCAAGTAATGAAGTTTCACTGGTGAAGACTTCGCTTCCAAGTCCAAGAGGTCGTTTTGCTCAACTAACCGCTTGGCTACATTGTTGATTGTCACGGGTACAAGCTGATCATCCGTACCCTGCAGCACAACATATGAAGATCTCGATAAGCAGCCACACAAGATTATAAAATGAGACATCCTGACTGGGATCTCTACCCAATCGGTAATCCGTGGGAGAACATGCAGAAATCTGATACAAATTGAAACTATTTCAGATTCAGAGACTGCTACCGAGAAATTTAACAACCTGCCAAATGTGAATTGGACCCTCATAAATCTTGGGTTTTGCTTTCCCAGCGAACAGGCCGACCACATGGTGGAAGATGGTCTTTGCAGTACGTTCCCCGAAGGGCAGGTCGGATAGACTGAATCCCCAATCGTTCACAAGCATCATTAGCTCCTCAGCCATTGGAAATGCACAACCCTGCTGCAAAGACTCCTTCAAATCTTCCTGCCATGCCGTCATGACGTCTGGTTGTTCCATCCACTCTTGATCCTGAGCCAACAAAGAGTTGGCTGTTAGTATCTGTCAACTGAGGATGAGTAGTATAATTTCTCGTACACACATCAATTAGTCGCTGTACAAGATTCAGCTAGATTGCACCATAATATATAAGAAACCAATTGTAACGCTAGGATAATTCTACAGGTTGTATAAAATCTAGTGACTATGGGTGAACAGTGTGATCCCTTTAGGAATTTGTAAGATTTAAACGCCTTAGTAGACATTCTTTGAATCTTGATGCATGCAGTGCAGAACCATAACCACATGCCCACCGCAAGGGAAGCACGTCAGCTTCCTAATCCAAAATACACATCAGGGAATCTTCTATATGCACAAATATGTTGAAACCGTACTTGTAAGAACATGCGTGGATGCCCGAGAATTGTCAAAGTAAGCTGGACAGACAGTTGAAAAGTAGAGAGTGAGCTAAAATTGTTTTGAATATAAGATCTCTAGACATGGATTCAGACCGGTAGATCATGTCACTCTGCCCCACGTTTTCACTATTTGATAGACAGTCACCATTCATGGGTTATTCAAGGGGATTACCCTGCAACGTAATCACTAACAGTGTGTCCACTTTGCACAAACTGTTAATGTCCGTTCGGCATCTTGGAGGTTGCAATTCAAGGATGCTGAAGAGCAAGGGAGGAATATCATTCAGGTGAACCAACATAGGAATAATTAATCGCTTGTCTTGGATGTTGTGGTCTGAGAGCAAATGCTTCAGCCTTGGCTTGATTCTGGGCAATAAAAGTCTCAACACTTTCGACCGCCACCAGGTATTAACAGAGGTCTTTTCGTTTATTACCCCTGTACATGCTAAAATAACTACATTATGTCAAGTTCTGATTTTCTGATGTCGCATGCTGAGCCACAGCTAGTGTCATACGATTGGTTCAGGAAAAAGGACCAAGAGATGATAAGTTCTAAGAACAGATCACAAACGAGGAAATAAAACTCTGTAAAAGAACAAAAGCATTCTATGATGTTTAGATTTCCTAGAACTGCAATGTGTATTTAGCATTGAGATGAAACTTAGCGACCTGACCATACATCAGGGAGACTCTAACTCAGGATGTGTTTACATGTCTTACTAATCCCTGTACTGAAATCATCTGAGCGGCGCTTGGATGATTTCAGGTACGCGTGCCACATGAGGTGTGATAAGGTATAATCAATCTGTAATATAAGCTCAAAATTCATGGAGTAAGTCATTGACCAGAACAATTAAGAAAAGTCCACACAAACAGCAACAAGGTAATTAACAAACTCAGAAGGCTGCGATTAAGATGTCTCTGATGATATCTCTTCTATATCCTATAATATACGGAAAAGGATATATACGATATTTGTGAGCACAGGGGCAGCCACTACAAAATTGCTTTCCATATTTACAAAAAACTACATCTCCAAGTTTGAAGGTCTAGGGGCCATTTTTGGATAGATTGAATAGGAGTAGTAGACAGGAACCTACTGCAAAGCCTACTAAGAAATACTTACAGATATACATTCTATCGAATTTCCTATTACAAAAACCCGTGAAGACGAAATCTCAAATTGAACATTTGTAGAAGAACCAAAAGTTAGAAATAAGTCAAGTCAAAGGACAATTCAGTTATTCATCCATATTAGTTTTCAGGATGGGGGAAGAAATAAACTAATAAACGAATAGATATCGCAAGATTACGCCTATATTCAGATTTCGATCTACAAGATTTGTCTACGTGTTGTCTATTGTCTTTGAAAGGAACTGTGCGTACTGACATTCTTCTGCCGAAGGCAAGGACTATCAACTTGCGGAACGAGATTGGAACACTTCGATTAGATTCTTGACAGGCATTGTTAAGCTTGACCATCCTCGAATGAGAGATTAATTACAAAGCACATAGTGTCCTTGAATTCAGAGTTCATAGGTCTAGAAGGAATAAAATCAGGAAGAAGTGCGGTTGATAATAGCCTAACAATTAAGACACTTCTTCGATACATGTTCAGAATAATCACCAAGAACATGAAAGCTTATAAGAGACATACTCAGATTCAAAAAGGACCAGGTTTTGGAGAAGTTTTTGGTGTTTAGAGAACCTCTCACTGTGCTGGGTATTCAGCACAAAATCTACAAAGAAAAGTGGGCTTAAAACTACGTTTTATAAGAATACACCTACTGAGACCTGATGTAGCACTTATTATTGAACCAAGTGGCAGTACAGGCTGGTGATTAAGAACATGAAAGCTTGGTACTTGAGTTTACCCATTGACTCCACTTGACCAAGAACGAAAAGCCAAACCTGTCATTGACATCTTGCCTAGAGAGGTGGGAGATTTCTAACCTTTTGGCCCAGACTTAGTCGTACATTTCTAGGCACATAAGGACTGTTTGTGATAGCTGTCCTTTGAAGCAAAGTTGGAAGAAGGGCTGGAAATCGCCTCGCTATACTGTGCATCCACTTTTGACGCAGAGTCAAGAGACCCCATATATCATCAACTTCTTCCTTGGTCATGTTGTTCACGTACGGATTCCCAGCAGGAGCAAACATTGCCACGCCTAACCAACATAGAAACCCACATGATTGAGACTTTTGAATTTTCAAATCACAACACCACACCTTTTAATTATTTCCAAATGCAAATTGAATGATGAAGAATTTCCACGTACTGCAATGACAGAATGAAAGAATCTAGTGGGGCCGAATGATAAAACAGAAGAAGACCACCCAATAGACATTTTGAAAATGAATCGAAAAAGTGGAGACACTGTTATAGTAGTGTGATGAGATGCTCTCTTCTATATCCTAGAAATTATAGCTGCAGCAAGTTACCACTTTGAACCAAGCAAAAAGGTAAGTAACATCTACTGTTACTATATTAGATGTTCTACAGGAGTTAAATACTCTACACCTCGAGTCATGCGCAGCGCAATAAAGAAAAAACGTACCAGCTAATCTCTCGGGTAGATAGTTTATGGCTGCCCAAACGTGCGGTCCTCCACCTCCGAAACCGACTACCCAAAATTTGTCTCCTAGATTAAGTGCATCTGCAATTTCCACAATATCGTAGGCAGATGTGTTGTAATTTCTGCCCATATGAGGGTCGCTTTGGCCATAACCTGGTCGATCATACGCTATGAGTCGAACTTTGTACTCTTCAAGCAGCGAGGCCTTGATGCCCGGGATACCTGACCAATAGCAGCTCAACATTTAGCCAACTGTTTGTGGTCGATTTTTCACTCTTCACAGTCTCTGATGAATCACTCAAGATCAAAGATGCACGAATGCATGTGACACACGATCTTATTCTATTAAAAAAACAAAGGTATGAGACATAAATACTTTGGATCGAAAATCGCAAATGATGGTCTCTAGCAGACAATAATAACGCACAATGTCCTACACCTGAGAGGAAAAAAACACAACCTTATATAGATTTCAGATGTCAAGTCTAAACGGGAACTCGTTATCGGCTAGTCAAGGTCCAGCCAAACCCAACATCGGCTTCAGTGGCACAAAACAATAATATAACATAGTTGGGGGTTATGCATTCCCAGGATTCACTCATTTTCTCCCCATGTGATATAGATGTACATATGTTGGAAACTGACCTGCGAGGCGAGATGACAGAAGGTCGTGCACTACGACTACTGAGTGCTCTGCTCTATCCGCCCCAACTCCTTGTTCACGAAACGAGAGATATCTTCCACCTCTCAGTCGAATGCGTGTTGCTGTGAAATTGAGTATAATTCTCTGATTTTCGCACTCACCCGGAGGTCTCACTCTAGCAAGAAAACCTGATTCAGAACAAAACGCAAAGCAATGTTAATACTCATTTGCATTCAAGAAGTTGTTTAATGAGCTCTATACCGACCCTTTCTACACATTTACGTTTCTTGTTTCGGTATTTTGGTAAAGATTGAAAATTTCCAAAATATCGTTCGCGACTGTATACGGGTGAGCAGCACACATCTCCATGTTGATGTCGGTTGGATGACTCAAAGCATGGATGTTTATAATTAGAAAATACACAGCTAAGAGACGCAGCATTCTTTGCAGCGATCACTAGTCTTAAAGACGGCACCGAGCAACAATTGTTCACTACTCTACATACTTGCGCTGCTAGGCTCCTGCTTCATCGAGCAACTCTTTAAGCAACTTTGATAAGAGCTATTGACGAAGTCTGAGAGAATGTTTGGAGCGAAGATAAGAAAACACAACAGAAATGTGCCATCAAGTACATCAGTTGGAACGCATTTGGATATTTCCACCTGTAGACATCCAGCTGAAAAAGGCAAGGAAGATATTGATATTTGAAAATGAGGCTTACTTAGATATAGTAAGAATAAGATCAACATTAAAGCGACACCCAAAAACCCCATCACGACCATTGCTGCGAAGTGCAGTCGTCTGTAGAATTTACTCTGGGGTACTTTCGCGGCTTTTAAAAGCTTCTGCTCAAACCTACTCATTAATTCATTCCGTCTCCTCTGAAATCTGCGCTGAAATCCAGCTCCCAGATGCAAAGGGGAGAAAGAGTATACAGTAGGTTTCCCAATATCCCACTCGTCCGGAGGCTGTTCTGATGCAGAGGAAGATGTGCCATCATCGAAATCGTCCCTTGCAAGCTCCTTTCCCCGCCTGGTTCGATTTCTAATCAGCTTGACCTCTTCCTCCTGCTCCTCCTCCTCCAGAATCTCCACTTCTCTCCACTCATTCTGCCATCCGCCGCTAAAGCTGAGGTCCCTCCTGCCACTAATATCTCCGACATCACTCCACGTGCTCCTGCCACTTACACTCGGACTTGCGTCATATCTCTCGCTGTCTGTTCTTTGGATCCTGTCGATTCTGTCGCTGGTGGCAGTCACTCCTAGAGCTCGATTTCGCGCCTGCTGTGTGAACGACATCCATGACAAGTCGTGCTGCGCTTGCCATCCTTCCAGTTGCTCTTCCTCCTCTTGCTTTCTGCGTGCAATCTCTTCCTCCACCCCCCTTCTGCGCAAAAACTCTTCTCTTTTTCTCCGGGCAATCTCTTCATCCTCCATCTTCTTGCGCGCTAGCTCTTCTCTCTTCCTGCGTGCAATCTCTTCGTCTTCTTGTTTTCTGCGTGCAAACTCTTCCTCCTCACTCTTTCTACGGGCAATATCTTCCTGTTCTCCTTTTCTGCGGGCATAATCTTCCTGTTCTCTTTTTCTGCGTGCAAAATCTTCCTGTTCTCTTTTTCTGCGGGCAAAATCTTCGTGTTCTCTTTTTCTTCGGGCGAAGTCTTCCTGTTCTCTCTTTCTACGGGCAAACTCTTCCTCTTCCCTCTTTCTACGCGCGAAATCTTCCTCCTCTCTCCTTCGACGGGCCATCTCTTCCTCTTCTCTCTGTCTACGAGCTAGCTCTTCTTTCTTCCTGCGCGCAATCTCCTCCTCCCGCTTTCTCCAGCTCATCTCCTCTCGCATCTTGCGCGCCTTCTCCTTCTCCTCCTCCTCATGTTTCCGAACAGCCTCGAGGTTCTCAGCTTCCTCGGCCTCCCGCATGAACTTTTCCAACAGCTCGACGTCAAAATCAGATTCTTCTTCCACTTTTTGGTCCGAAACATTCCGAAGCTCCTGCTCCAGACGGTCTTCGGTGATTTCAAAATGATCGAAACTGGAGTAGCGTCGACTGAAGCTCGGCGCCTCGAATGTCGTGGACGTGGCCTCGCTGCGCTTCGACCGCTCTTCGGGAGTGAGCGATCTCTGCAGCTCGCACAACCTCGCATACTCCCTCTCGTACTCCCGGCCATATTTCTCATAATCCTTCTCGTACTCCAGCTCCGAGCTCCAATCATCCCTGCGCCTCCTGCCTGTCGAAAGGCACCCGCCTTCGCCACACCATTTGCCTTTCTTCTTCTTCTTCATCATCCTGCCCACGCTCTGCCTCCACAACGATCCCAACACCGCCACGACCAGCCCCGCAGCTGCAACTCCTCGCCGTTATTACATTGCCTTGGCCTCCATTCTTCTTCCTCTTTTTCTGCCACTGCCAATCTTCAGTCTTTTCTTTACTTCATGACGACGCCAGAGTCGGTCTGGCCTCGAGGCTCGTCGCGTCCGATGTGGTCCGAGGGCGCCTTTCGCTGAGCTTCGCTTTCTTCTCGTCCTTCCTTCGATCCGGGAAAGAGTGCGGCCCGAGTATATATAGTTGCAACGCAACGGCTGGGATGCCATGGCGCGGGGCGAGGGAGCCCGGAGCGGCGAGGGATCCGAGCCCCTCAGGCCAGGCCGGGCCGGGTCGGGCTGGGGGCCGCCACCAACTCCTTTGGCTGCGTCCGGGCCCGGGCCGTGATGTAAAAGCAAAAGCGGAGAGCCGGGGGTCTGGGGAATCGACGGATCAGATGAGCCGGATTCTGGCAGTGACGCCAGCAGCGGAGAAGATCTGCTATTATTACGGTGGGCATCGATCCGCGAGCCAGAGAGGGGATCGGGGCGCGTGCCGATCGGACGGCCGGGAGATGCGGGAGCTGTGGGAGCGCGCCTTGAAGTGGTCTGCTTTGTTGACCTGGAGAGCGGGCATTCAATTTGTCCTTTCCCTCCTTTACTTTATTCTATTTCCGGCTCCGGAGTTCCGGAGTCCCGGCCCGGCCCTCGCGCCCGGCGAATCACCTGCTCCGCCTCCTTGCGGCCGCTGCTTCGCATTCGCCACTCTCTTTCGCTTTGTCTGCCCTCCCCTCCTCCCCCCTCCGTCGCAGCCCTCGCTCTTTCCCCTCTGACAGTCCCCGTCCTGCGGCTGCCTCCCGTACTCCCCCGCCCCTCGTCCCGAGGCTTTTCTCTGGACCACGCCAATCTGTACGCGACACCTTCCCGGCCCGCTCATGATTCGATACAATTACTCCTCTGCTGCGAATCCTCTTGCACCCTCTCGCACCCTCTTGCACCTGTTTCCACTTCCACTTCCTGCTGGTGCCATTGACCCGTCAGTCAGTGTACTGGGCAGGTGTTGTTGTGAAGGCTATTTTATGTGTTCTGCGCCGCACGTCGTCGTGCGCACCGGGCTACTGTCTTCGCCGTGTCGATCGAAGTGCTCCGTGGCTTGAGAGTGAGGGAAGTATGCCGATTAGCAGAATTGCAGAAGCTCCGGGGCTGAAGGAGCGGCAGCGTGGGCGTTTCTTCGTTCCTGGCGAGGAAGAGGAAAGGAGGAGAAATGCATGTCTGTGAGTGACTGCAATCCATACTTCGGAGTGAGGGAGAAGGCTTCGTGACAAGTGGCAGCGACGCTCAGAGAAGAATGCAGATACAACCTTCTTTCGAGTTGTGCCTGTTTATGTCATTCTGTTATGGTAGTTGGTATTTTAACCCCAGGTTGCAGTCATTTATTGACTACGAGGAAGTCTGTTGCGCTTTGTACTCCTGTCGTTCTTTCTGTCCTGTAGTCTAACGTTCGTGATAAATCATCGCCTCTCATGATGATCTCTCACTGGGCTGGGCTCTTGAACATCCGCTGGCCAAAAAGTACTCAGAATTCTGCAATTCGACGTTCCGTGTAAGGTCTGTCTTTACCCTCACGACGACAAAACTATTGGTTCCGAAGCAATCATTTGATACTTCGTGTTTTAAGCTACACTCTACAAAATCTCTATGATTGAATTGGGAGGCACCCGTTTGCTCATATGCACTTCCATACACAAATTGTCTACAATGGTAAGGAAAAGGATCGTTCTTAGATTGGCATGTGAAGAAGACAACGTGTGCTAGCCGTTCACGGCTGTCTGTAAAAGTAAGCACGCAGAAGTCTACCGTTCACGAGTGGTTTGCACATTTTGTGCAAACACGAGCTTGCGTTTCTGCCGGCGACAGTGAATGTATGAAGCTAGAGGAAGACACGTGGAGGTGGAAGAACAATTGTCAGCATCTCCAGTTGAGGCCATGATTCGGCAGTCGGCTTATCCAGCAATTTTCAAAGATTCGGAATTCACAACCTCGGCATGACAGATTATAGTGACATGACAAGATATCTGCATTCTTTTCGGTACGATCAAATGTTTCAACGATGACCTCGTATAACAAAATCTTCTTACGATTCGTACACCAACGTAACATAAGAATATATTTATTACCAGCCTTTTTTAAATGAAGGTATCTCGACCACCACCTCCTGGTTACTGCTCCGTCCACAGCTAGGATTGTACCCTGGCTGTTCCAAGCTTGTCAACCAAATCATTACAAGTAGTATCTTTACATAGAATCAGTTTGCGTGAGTGGAGTCAGTGGGTTGTTGGGTGACTGAAAGGCTTATACAAGTCCGGCCATTAGTTCGCCTACAGATGTCGACCTTACAGCTACCTGCACCATGTCTCCAATTCTAATCGTTCGATGTTCACCTTCTTTGATCTCTGATACGACATTCTGTCCAAAGAAAACCTGCAAGCCGAACCAATTTTGTGTCAGAGTCGTCACTCCGTATCGATTGTTTTCAACAGAAGCTACTAAATGCACGACCAAAGCAGCTCACAACCACGATCGCTTGCTTGTAAGCAATAAACTGACTAGATTAGGTCGACCTCAGCCCCACCTCATCACATCAGGTATCGTCGACTTCTAGAAAAATGTATAAACTAGTTACAAACTACCTTCTATTCGAAAATTATCTCACAATGGTATATAGACCCACGTTTTTCACATGAAAATGTCAACATACAGATATCTACTGTGAAGTACACTACTGGTTTATCCACGTGTGGCAGCTAGGCAAGATTGACTAACCATTTAGATTCTAGGAGCAGATCTGAGGACCCTTACAATACGATGACTATGACCTCAGGCAACGTCAAAGAGAGAGGAAAGTTAAGGACAGTTTGAACGAAGAAGTTATTTGGAGACTTTTTGGAAGTCGGTGGTTTGGCCTTTTGTAAAACTTGACTACTTCAGCGCTATGTTCGAAGAGGAGCCCTGAAGAAAAGAATAATTCCAACTAACAGGATGAAGCAATCTTTCTGATTTCTATAAAGCCTGATTTCGAAGATCATAAACCGCAACCATCAAGAATTTACTCCAGATTTTCATCCAGCTGTGGGAAGAGATGAAGGATTTGAGGAGTACCTCTCCCCTTGAACCGGGTCCAGTTTCTAAGACTGCGCCTGACCGAAACTTCTTTAGCGCAGGGAGTGGTTCTCTTCCCACTGCGGATGTCTCCTGATCAATCGTTGGTACCTGCGATTACATTTCATTAGCCGGTAAGCGCAAATTGAATCTGAGCTGCCTTTCATTCAGATGGACATCAGTACAGTGAAGAAAGAAGAGCGTACATAAGACACACCTTGCATCGTGGACATATGTTCACTCCCTGAAAACTGTGTTCACCAATTGTAAACTTCCGCCACAAGTCCTCGTCAAAAGGATCACAACCCTTCACCACGACACTGCATTTTCAGATCAAAAACAGTTAGAGAACTGGTAAATCGGCGGATGTATCCTCAAAATTGTCGATGCCTCGGTTAAGCCTCACTTCAAAAGGAGTACCAATCCTGTCACCTGGAAGATGATGACACATAACAGGTGCAATAAATGTACATAATATACAGTACATCACTTCAATCCATGATAAAATTCACTACAAATTCAAATTCACTCGTTGAGTAAGCTTCACATAAGTAATCTCAACGTACTTCGGACGAAACCGATTCATAGGGATAGGTACTTGGAGTTTACTGTTGAGTGACTCCAACGATTCCTGAGATCAAACGAGACGTTCCAGGATATTAAAAAACACGTCCCTGGATGAAGAGATCCTGCAAGTAACCCCGCAAATCAGAAAAACAAAAGCGGAAACTCTTTGTCCTGAACGTAAAGTTGCTCAAACGGTAATGTTCTCAAAAGAGATTGACTGGCTTCTATGTTAGGTGGCCGGACCAGTCACCAGTCAACGGGGCCAGTGATCATCTGAGCATTCAAGGATTTTGCTGCTACGCTTTGCTATAGTCAATGAAATCATCGTGGAGCTCCAGCTACCGGGAGAGAAGCCACATTACCTCGGATATTATAAGGATAGGATATCCATCCGAGAAGGCAGTCTTATAACCAGGTGCATACTTGGGGTCAGTCTCTCGATGTTCATTGACTGCAATACAGAAGCCTGAAGTTAAATGTCTTCAAAGAGATGAGAGATGAGCAAAAAGCTAGTCCTCCATCGCACAGAAGCTATCATATTATTAATACTTTATGGACTTGTTTTTGTCTTTAAGTAGCAATTTCGTTCGTCCTTCGGGTCTGACGTCATAACAATGGCGTTGATATTATGCTGGTGAAGATTCTAAGGATGCAGAAGGGGAAGAAGTCCGCGGGAGGAAGTGACGAAGATGGCTTTCATGGTGACGACAGTCATGGAAGCATAGCTTGTTAGACTCGGAAGATGGAAACGTACAGTTGTCGAAGCGCACGAGGCGAAGTCCCGGCTTTCCTATGTACTTCGAGAGCCACTGGGAGGCAGTGTCACCTTCATCGAATGCGTTTCCGGTCCACCCCCAGACGGTAACCTGAATTTTCTCCCTCTCGTAGCCAGGCAAAAGAGGAACATAGAGAGGCTCCATGTCTGGAGCTTTCAAACCTAGCGCAAAATTGTACAGTTGTAAGCACTGCAATTCTCGTACATCGTCCAAATTCGAGCAATCGGATGTCAAGAGTGTGATTATCTTTGCACGTTGGAAGATTCTTGGCTTTGCAAGAGAGTCAGAAACATACATAGAGCAGACTCGGGCCCGAGCGGCCTCCAGCTTTCATCCAAAGCCTCGATGGGCAGAGATATGTCGATTTTTGAAAATGTGGGAAACTGCCTCTGCGTAAGGAACATCCCCTTGTGATCTACAACCATCCATTGTCGATCCCATGCTAGCCCTGCACAGGTTCAACAGAAGAATAGAAATGTCGACACGCTCACAGACAAGATTCGTTTGTCCAATTTGTACGGTAGTAAAATTCAACATAGCGACCGAGCTGAAATCCTTCCAGACAATCCTTCCGAAACGCCAATAGTCCCCCAAACTTGCATCACCAAAGTCCATCGCGTTGATCAGATTCATAAAACTTGGAAGCTCACCAAGTGTGCTAGCTAGACAATAGGAGCAGCTAACCAGCAACCCATGGTGCAAATCCAGTCTCAGTAAAACAATCAACTGTAATAATTCTTCAAAGTACAGCTAAGAAATCCAGGAAAACGAGGCCTGAGCTGACTCGGCCGCATTTGGAACCAGACCGGGACAATTGCACGAACAGAAGAGATGAGAGGCACATAGATAGAAAGAGAGAGCATCACGGACCAGTGGAGGCCAAATTGGCGGACTGAAGTCGAATTCCACGACATGACTTGACAGGGTACACATGAATGTCACTGACTTCCACCATAGCGAATTTCGCAATCCGAAGAAGCCACGATCGAATTCAGAAAAACGATGCAACCAACAAACAAAACTGTACAGCACTCACTGCACACGCGTAGTTCAGAATCCGAAGCAGCACGGACGCCACACTTATACTCAGGCACCTGGACGACCACCGAGACCCGCGTACACGGACATGGCAGCGAGCCCCGACTAGGCCTCGGACATTTGTACAGTTGGCACTGGACGGAAGAGGACATTCGCTCACGGTGGCACTCCGAAGGGTTGTTCAGGCGGAGCAAAGGATATTGGGCCAGTGAGCGCCGGCCACGTGGCGAGTCCGCGAAGACCACTCCAGGCCCGGGCCAGAGCCCAGGGCCAGGGCCAGGTTTTGGGGAGAACGAGGGAGGGCGAGCGAGGGGAGGGGAGGGGAGGGCGAGGAGGGGGAGGAGGAGGCAGTAGGAGGAGGAGGAAGAAACGCAATCAGGCCGGGCGAAAATACTTTTGCTCCGTGGCCCTGCCTGCCAACGCTCCCAACGCTCTCTGTGCCCCTGCCTGGGTCTGGGTATTCTTTCCCCTCTGCCTGCCTGCCTGCCTGCCTATCTGTCTCTCTGTCTGTGTCTGTCTCCCTCTCCCTCTCCCTCTCTCTCTCTCTGTGTGCCCCATCTCGCTTTTTCTCTCGTCGTTGTCGTCGTTGTTGAGGACGTGCCTTGTGGGTGTCCTCCAGGCGCACATGGTGTATGATTATTAGGAGAACTATTCCACTATTCTGTTAGCCTGGTTTGTCGATCGCTCGATCGAATGATCTCTCCCTCCTCGCGCTCCCGCTGCGTATCCAACGATCCCAGGTGTTGGACCCTGTGACTGGTTGGGTCGGGGCGGGTTGGGTCGCTCTGCAAGAAGGGGAGGAGGCTGAAGAGGAAGGGACGAAGGGGCGAAGGGACGAAGGCTGCGAGCACGGGGAAGGGTGGCAGAGTGGGAGCGAGCGAGGGAGGGAGGCAGGGTGGGAGGGAGGGAGGGTGGTAGGGAGAGGGGGAGTGAAAAGAAGCGGGAAGAAGTTGGGCGATAATAAATGGCTGCTGTTAATGGCACCGGCTTCTCCACCAGTTTCTGCGCTCATTGGTACCTTCTCCTTCTCGCTGTTTCACTTTTGGCTTTGTGTTCGATTGTCCGAATATCAGCAACCGGGGCATAATTTTCTTTGTTGATGTTGCCGATCTTTTTATTCTCTACACTGTTCTCCAGCGTATGCGAAATTCAGAGAATTGTGATTGTGGACTAGCAAACGTCGATTTTGATTTGGTGAGAAATGTTCTATCGGCATACTCGTGGGTCGATCTCCGAAAACTGAATGAGTCGCGGGTCCGATCGGATAAGCATCCACACTGTTTCCTCCGAAGCTTATGCTTGTCGGAGGTGAGGTTGCGCTTGTTCTTTCTAGTTCGATTCCCGTGACACGTCGTCAAGCCTCTTGCGGAGGTGATTGGTCGATTTAGCTATAATTGGAGGTCTTTTCCTTGTTACTTTCAGTAGTGTGTGTTATATCTCTTATGGGCATACGTCGGAAGAAGTCGCCCAGTTTCCATAGCTATTTGCAGCTTGGAGTTTTAGGGTGAGAAATGTTGGCAAAAATGGGCCTACAACCTTATCATGTCAATTTCTGGCTGACGTAATTGAGTAGTTAGTGGAATGAGAACTTTGCTTTCATCTTCACTAATTTCCAACCAAATCGTAATTCACCTTGAAAATTTATCTCAAAGTTCAAATGTAGGTATCAGCGGTTCTATCTTGAGCTTCCCCTGTACAGGTGCTTGGATTCTTCTATCGTTGACACGTATTTTCATTCAGACAGATAGTGCAATGTCGAAATTCGAAATTTGACACTTGTATACCTCAGCTGTAGACCCTCGTGATTTGCAACAACGCTGTGGAGCTGCTATGGGGCAAACTTGTCATTGGCTGAGTTTTCGAATCTCTACCTTCATCTTCCATTTTGACACAATCCAGTTGTTGGCCCGGAACTTTGTAGTTTTGAGGACAAAGTATGCATCTCTGTGTACATGTCCAAGCTTCATCGGTATTCTGAAACCTATATATGTGAAATTTACCATTCTTATGAACAACTGGTCGTAGGAGGGTTTTTTTGTTTCTCACATTCTGCACTCGAGTAGTACCCCACGTTTGGCTCAGTTACCTCTCCCTCATCTCTGAAGGTTCAGCAAGTTCTTCCCCTCGACATAGCAAATTTCGATTGCACAATGAGTACGCCTCTTAAGGAAGTCTGCTGTCTTTGCTCTCTCGCAAACTATACCATGAACAACTTGTGCCTCTATTGAGGTGCAGGTGTTAAGCTCATCTCAGCGCTCAGTTTGTGGAAGAAAGATAGAGAAATCAAGTACATCGTATTGACTAAGGATCAATGTTTTGGCATGGACGTTCAGAGCCAAAAGCGGTCGGTCTATAGTTCATTTCTTACATCTTACAAAGTGCATTTTGCTACATGGTTGACTTTCTGTGGGTGTGTTCTTGGTACATAAACACGTCTGAGTTCACCAGTGTGGCCTGCTCATTCATTGTCTCTTCATGTGCATAATGCCATACAGAATTAGGTGCAGAGTTGACTTCGCGTCCATCAGTCCTTTTATTGATTTTGAAGCATGAAGCATTTTAAACTCGCATCATGTGCTTTTTGAAATAAATTTATCTGATTAACACTTTACTCTTGCGCAGCGAAAGAGACATTCCGTCATCTAATTATGATCTCCATTCTGCACATTGCAAACGCAATCTGGAGCGATGTCGTGAATGCCAAGAAATGGTACCTAGGATGCGTGCTGATGAACATTATAACGAGTATCACGCTCCGGTAGGCATTCTTTCTATCGTTATACCGTTATACATGCAAGAGAGCATTTCAGTTTTGATGGTGTATAGACTGCGTGACATGAGTTTGTGCGTTATTTTCCTTTTCTTCCCTTTCATAGCAATTATGTGGGAATATTCTGTCTCTACAGTCGGCTGCCATAATAATGGGACGATTGTATTGGATCAGTGTTTTAAGGATCTACTCCTCCCCACTACTGTGGCGTTACTACTTGTTCTTCAATTGTTGTCTTTACAGAACTACTCTTCGTCTCTTTTTTCTACAAGTAATTCCTAGTTATGCTGCTTTCCCTAGGCAGAATGAAATTGTTACACCATCCACTAAACCTCCTGTACATGGCCCATGGTTTATTTTGCTTGAACAGGCAGTATGTCGATTATGCGGCACGAAAGTAAGTCGAGAACATTTGTCAGTCCATGAGCAGGAGAATTGTCCAAGGCGCATGGTTGAGTGTCAATATTGCGACTTCCCCGTAGAGGCTGCTTATTTATCAGCCCACTCGGTAAATTCAGTGTGCATCTCCTCTTGAATTCTTGTCTTGACCTTCTTCTAGAGTACAGTAGTACGTTGGGCCTATTAACGTTATTCCAGTTTCCAGTATTTGCACCAAGAATTACTTCGTTGGTAATTGCTCAAACATGGATTTGATCATGGCTCCTTAACTTGCTCTTTTCTATGGAGAGATATATTTTTTATTTTAGCGATTAGATTCTCCTTAACTAGAAGCATAAATACTTCACAACTGTGTAATTCTGTAATCGTATTTGATCCTTGGTTTGATCAAGCATTCTTGTTATCATCCTCGTGCCTGTTTTGTGAAGACCATTCCCATTTATTCTTTTGGAATATACACCACAGTTTGTTCAAATAGCTCTGAAGTCGTGTCGAATTGTTTTGAGAATCATTATTATTTACTTCTACTGTGGAGTTTAGTGCGTCTTGTAAGCATGAAGATGTTGGGAGTTAAACCTTTGAAAAACGATGTTTGGGTCTTCGAAAACATAAACGTTGTTAATTCTCTTTGGAGGTTTACTCCTCGCGTTCTACGCTGATATTTGCTTGGCGCTCATAAATAAGTCTTCCCTCTGTGTTCGATAGGTTAGAACAATAAAGACTACTTTTAAAGAACGAGCAAACTCATTTGTAGTTAAAGCAGTTATCGATCTTTTCATTACCAAGTCAAAGACTCCTCAATACAGATTCCCCAGTTAGCGTTTTTTTCCCTCTTACGCAGATTCCCTGTATCTCTGCAGAGATATCGAAATGTCGTGTTATACGTTCCTGACCTTAACTATGACTTTCCTTGAGGTGTTGAAGAGTTTCTTTTCTCCGGCTATTGTACATTTCATTTCACATTCATGGTTTACATCTCGCGATCGAACTTACTTGTTTCCTATTAACAGGCATATTCACATCAACTTTTTTAACTAAGTTACTGTTTGGACTTTTTCATCTATGGTGCCTTTTAATCAATTCAAAGTTTCTATTGATGCAACTTTGTAGTTATTTTTTTAAAATGTGAAATAGCGGTCCAACAGCGTGACCAAGTTGGTTTACTCTTCTTGAGGTCGTCGGCAGACACCATTGAAACATATGTACTGAAAGTATGTTATACCTCGTGAAAGTATGTAATACATTCCTGCCCATCACGAGGAATAGTGGCTAGCCCTACGGTAATTAATAATAGTATTAATAATAGGGAGCGGCTATTTATCACTCAGTTTATGCTAATTATCTCTCACCCTACATGACCCTTCATGTACAACCGGTTTGGTCCAGTGGGAACACACAAGATCGAGTCCCTTGATAGCTCATCTTTCTTGTTACCAATCCTGCGTCTGCGCTTACTCAAGACGGCGTAGCCCTGACTCAACGCGTAAGCTCTCACTGCCGATAGCGCAGCATCCAATGTTGCGTGGGAGAGCTCTGGCGGTGGAGCGAGCGTGTTCATTTTGAAATGAGATACCTCTAACCAATCACAGACCTCCAATCACAGACCTCCCTTCTTAAGCAATTTATATAATTCTTTTAGGGTGAGCATAATTAGCATAAACTGAGGGATAACTAGCCGCACCTTATTAATAATAGGGGATTGTTAAACTCACTACCCGAGTTGTGAAATTCACCCCCCGTTGTGGCAATTGTCATGGCGACAAGACATGTCAAAATTTAATATTTCTTCTCGTCGCGTCGAGGATAGGTTCCTGCCTCTCTTTCTCATTTTCTTTTCCCCCTGTGCACAAGCTGCTTTCAGTGGTGATCCTCCATATGCATATGGAAGAAGCACCGGAATTAGCTGCGGCTGCGGTGCTTGAACACGTACTGGACCGGCTCACCCTAAAGGTCATATTCCAAGCCGTTTCTCTTCTACCTCCCACTAGAGAGATCAAATACTTTAAAAACACCCCTTACTACGCATTTAAAGGTCTTTCCAAATATCTTGTGGCTTTTTAAGCTTCTGGTTCTTATCTGGGCATCCTTGCCAGCTAAGTCATACCTGCTCCTGGTTCCAACAAAACCGGTCGTGTAAGCTACTGCCTTGTTCCCATCGCGGTTCTGGACAACTATTGCACGCACTAAAGGAAACTGGCAAGGTATTCACCCAGTCCATCCGTTCTCATACAAGCATTGTTGCCATGACAACTGCCGCGACGGGGTGTTAATAAAAGAAATGGGGGGATGAGATTAACAATCCCCTAATAATAAGAATAATAACAACAACAACAACAACAACATCAACGTTTTCAGTTCGAAAGGTTGAAAAAGTGTAAGGGCTACCTCACTCCATAAACCAGGTATCTGCTGACGGGTTCTAGATACCTGATGACTGCAAGGAGTTTATCTTTTGGAATTTAGAAGTGGCTTTTGTTCTTATCTGCTGATATCAACTTCTTAAGTTTTAATAACAGAGTTTTGGTGTCACAATGCAATTTGTGTCCTTTGTGATAACGTTTGTGAGCCGCTGAAGTGGTCGCTTCAGGCTGAAAGTATATATGAACTTTCGGTAAGTCTCTGAAGGTTGTCAACTTTGCTAAATTTTCTTCATTCACTTAGTCATAGATCATCTTATCTTTGCTTCCAGAGTTGTAAATCAGGCCTCTCTTCGACAGAAATCGTTATATACTTGCATAGATAACTAAGACCTAGCTTGGGCAGGTGTGGTAGCGGATCCTAGACCAGAGATGTCTTCCACCGGGTGCGATTCCTTTCTTAACTCCAGCCTCTCTAGGTGGATCCGATACTAGACGATAAGTAGGAAGTAAAATTTTGTCCGCTTACATTCATATTCAGCGTATCGAAAGGTGTCGGTTGTCGAAAGTTGTGATCATTGATCATTGAGTTGATTTTAGAAAAAAAATTGTTGTTATGATGTTTGGAGCCTAGAGTCCGGCTGGGTTTTGGGTGTCTTATTGAACAATGTAACAGCTTAACTGGGAGAGAGGTGGTTCGAAGTTGAAAGGTGTCGCTGTGGATAATGGCACGTGCAGGCATGTGGTGATCACGATCAGATTGTTACGCGCCAACCCAGGTATCTTAGGCGATTGTTGAGTGGATGTATACGTTCATGCTTCTGTTTCATTACGATCAAAGTGGGTCTTCCCATCGTTTTCCTATCGGGTGTACCCTTTGGATTCTGTTTGTTCAGATTGTTCAAGGTGTCGCTAGTCACAAAACCTGACGGATCATATGGTGAGGGAGGGGCAGCCTGGGTCTAGGTTGTAAATCAGAGTTCCGATCATCCAGCAATTGAAGTTGTTATGAGATTAGTCAAGATGTCTAGGTTCCTTGTTATAAGTAGCGATGTGGACTGTAGACATGCACTAGGATTTTTAGGAGGGAAATGTTTCGATGTATTTGCTGTATATGATGCTAAGCGCTTTGACTATAATATCCTTCATGGAGGCCTTCTATGAATGTTTGCGTGCACATGTTAAGTGAAGGTCTGTGTCAGCTTGAGGAGTTGAGCAACTGGGCAAAATATATAAGAGGCTTGGCTGCATAATCCTTGAACTGGTCGTTTTTATGGTTGAAAGTAAGATAATGTTGTTCTACAATATTCTCCCCGTCTTGGGATGTTGGGAAATAGATGCGAGATAGTTGAGTCAAGTTGTGATGAATCTTTGAATCCTGCCTGAGGTATTGTCATCTTCATAACAGCTTCTTTGACGATCTCTTTGGCATACCCAAATGTGTTTGTCCTAAATGAAATGTTGAAAGTAAGATAATGTTGTTCTACAATATTCTCCCCGTCTTGGGATGTTGGGAAATAGATGCGAGATAGTTGAGTCAAGATTGTGATGAATCTTTGAATCCTGCCTGAGGTATTGTCATCTTCATAACAGCTTCTTTGACGACCTCTTTGGCATACCGAAATGTGTTTGTCGTGAATGAACGTTGGTTACCTTTTATATCGTTGTGCTATGTTTGGATTGAATTTGTATGTGTGCTGATGTAGACTTTGCATCTTGCAAGTGACATTGACATGCAATCAAGTCTCATTTATCCAGACTGATGTTTGAACCCACGATTTGGGGTCATGTATCCACCTCTCAACAGCTTTGACTTCAAGCTAGCGAAGTTTATGTTAATGGTTGAAATTTGAATATCATTGACTTCTATGACAACAGTGTGTTTGTTGGTGGAAACGATTTTACTATAAGGAATGAGGAAGATCTTTTACATGAACTTAGCGTTAAGGAAATGGAAACTGGATATGTTGTTGAATTGAGAGCTAATATCCACTTGCTTGATTTCATCTCAAAGTTATCGGATAAGGCTTCTAATTGTTCTTTTGGAAGTCCTCTTCGAACAACCATCCCGTGGGAATTATCGTAGTCCTGACTTATCAATGTCTCCCATCATTGAGCGGTTACTAACTTCGCAAAGGTGCCTGTGATACGACATGAATCGTAACAACCTGTCAATCTATTGTCATTTGGAACAGGACGTTTGTGGTAGTCGGACGGAAATGTGCATTCCTTGTGGTAAATATGTAAGGCTAAGAGAGAAAAATGTTCATGACGTTCAGTTTCATGGAGAAAGTGGTGAGGCCGGCATATCCACAAGGTATGAGTCTTACTACCAATACTGATTACAAACCCCTCTGTCCCTAGCTATTATGTGATGCACATGTTACAATAGATAGATTACAGAGGCCATATGACGGTCCGTAAACTTTGGTTGATTTGGCAATTTTTTCTTCGTGGAAATGCTCTCTCCGTCGCTCTTGATCTTTACATGTAGATATTTGACTTGAACTCTTTCTTGTTGATTGAGTTGAATGATGTCCATTCTACCAGATATTGTTCTATTGTGTATCTAGACAGCTGTCTAAAAGACATATGTTCGCCTAAAGTGGTATCCTGTTTTGGGTTGCCTCGTCTGTCTTAAATTTGTTGTTAATGCTTGACTGTCGTGCCAATGTAATTTCCTTGCAGAGAATACAACTTACCTCGGAGTAGCGGCAGTTCTGCAGTTCCTGCCGACGTGTCACATCGGGCATTACCTGGCTCTAGAGGACCCCCACCAGTGGCATCTAGGCATCGTTTGATGTTCACGTTTGCAATCACAGGTGTTGCTATTTTGATCGGTACGTTAGTTTTTCAAAGACGCGGGCCAAACCAGCGCCCCCAACAGTAAAAGTAGCAGTCATAACTTTTTAGACAGCGAGTTGGTTGATGACGGTGGTGGTGCAACTACCACCTCTTTCCAGCCTTTGCACCTACAGGGAGAAAGAGATACAGAATGCAGTCAACTAACTTAGCTCTTGTTCCTACGAGGAGAATCTCCCACCCACCTCTTCTTCATGCATGATACAAGCGCACCGATCCCGTAGTCCCTCGTGCAGCAGCTACACATCGTCACCGTCTGCACGCCTGTCCTGGGTGCGGGAGAGAGTGAGAGAGTGCAATAGCTGAGCAAAAGAAACGTACACAATGAAGAAGCAAGAAGCATCTTGTGCGCCTGGAACAATGTGCTCAGGTCAGAGGGAGGAAAAGGCCTACAATATTTTGAATGTTTCCAGTGTACAACAAAGTTACTAGTGGTAGTTCGAGTCATGATGTTTACTTCCCCTTTCGTCCAGTTGGAGACCGGGGGCCGAACATCCCGTCTACAGGTGAAACAAACGGACAGACAGATGTCTTTACATGTACAATCTTCTCGTCTTCCATTGAGTGTTGTGTTTAAAAATAAAGGGGGCTACTCACTGGCTTTGTAACTTCGCTACCCCACACCTTCTCTTTGGAGGCTCAAGGTTTGCTTGCTCTGAAGCCTGCGGAACTCAATCAAGAGAATGCACTTACACCGACACAAATGTCCACCTTTTTGTCATTTTACCAATTGCAGCACAGGCGAGGAATATGTAACTGCGCAGAGGTCATTTGTAGCTCACCTACACGTGAGACCTCCCGTGCCAACACAGTCAGAAAGCAGTAAGGACGGCCCCTCCACTTCCTAATCGAACCTCATACCAACTGTGTCCTTTTTGAGAGTATCTTCCTCTCATCCAACTCGGGGTCGTGAAAGATGCCTTATTCTCATTTGGGTACTAAACAAGGGAAGCTCAGATCTATAGACGCGCAACGGAGCGTATTACAAACGAGATGGTCTTGAAACTTCATCACGCCACCCACCCACCCACCCACAGCAGGCAGTCATCTCTCACACATTGAAGCAAGGCTGTCGGTTAGTACGTGAGGCAAAATCCCGTAAATCGCATTTTGGAAGGTCTCGATGGGCGAAGGAAAATGTATCGAGGTTCAACTCTAATGCGGGTGTTCACCTCCTTCTGTCATGATCCGAATCGATCTGTCTTGGCGGGAAGCAAGGCGGCAGCTAGTTGCCATGCAAGACGGCCGATATTCTCTGTCACGCAGCCAGCAGGCGCGAGGGATGGAGGGAGAGAGGGAGGGCCCTTCGCGCGAAATCTGTCGAGGTTGTAGCGTAGCACTCACGCCCGCCGTTGGCAGGGAGACAGAACCGGACTGTGTTTTGCCCACGGAACAAGCCACTGCACCTTGTCCGCACATTGATGTCAACCGTGGCTCTCGATCCTCAAGACCCCACCGTACAGGCCAGTCTGGGCACTGTATTGGCGGACGCAGCAATCTTAGCAACCTTGAGCTAGCAAAGCCTTAAACCCTCTGACATATAGCAGAATGCAACAGCTTGAGACAGTTCTCACGGACTACGGACTCTCCCATGGCCTAGAACCCTAACAGAACCGCTCTGATACGACTGTGATGCTTTTAATTCGTGTCTTTCACTAACCTCTCTAGCGCTGCCCTGCATTTCCAACTGTTTATGATATCTCTTGCTGCTAGCCTCCAGGCGCTGAAGCATCAGTGTAAGGAACGAGAATCGATGATATTTGGCTAAATTTTGTAGCAGAGTTGATACTGGATCAGGGTTACAGAGCTCGAGTGCTTCGAAGCTGTCATGCTCGTTGCAATTGATTACAGCGCTGGACATTCTAAATCTGAATTTGGAAGGTAGACAGCGTGGGTTGACTTTGTGGATTGTGTTGCCCGCACTCTCTCGGTCATGGCTCAACAGAAAGAGACGTCTGGCAGTTGATGAAGATGTTGATTTTGGCAACTCCGTTCAATCTGGTTCACTTCACGAGCTCTAAAGTGCTGAAAATTTTCTGCTCAGGTTTCTTCAAACTACGATCCCAATATGGACGAAAAGGGCGATGAGATTATCCAACAACGAGGACGAGCGGCCATGATTCAGCCAGTGGGACCAATCACTCGCTTCTCTCGGGGCGTCAGCCTTGCGAGAAACTTAGGCAAAAGGCAGCGCATCACCATCACTTTCGTTGGGTTTGACAATGATGTCGCTCACTTCAACCTCACCTTCCACGTGAAAAGTTACAGAGGCCTAGCTTCGATAGGTTGGATCTGGCTGATGGTCAAATTGTGGACTCGCAAGTGAATTTTTATAAAGGGAGTTACATAAACCCACTCTTCGTCGAGCCCTGCTTCGGCCAGAGACTGAGAGGGTGCTTCCCTCCCACCATTCTGTCGTTTCAGATTACTTAAATTGGCAGGAACTGCCGCGACATACAAACACAAACACGCGCATAAAATGTTTTTGTGAAAGTTCTACCAACAGGAACCGAGGGGCTGAAGCTGGAGAGCGTATCTTGGAGGGGCTGAAGCTGGAGAGCTGGCTGGTTATCTTGAGCAGCTGAGAGAAAGAAATTTGAAATAGGAAGTTGAGGGATAACAAACCCAGCCGCCAAGGCACGGGAGGATCTGGTCTGTTGGAAAATCTGACAGGCGATAGATCGAGCGATCAACTGGACATGTGAAACTTTCACCAGCTCTATCTATCGATAACGAGAGAAATGTCACAGTTCTGGATGATCATGTGAAACGGGAAGACAAATTTGTACTTCATGTTACAATAAATCAATTTTGGTCAATGTTATCTCCTCCTTTGCAATCACTCATCGGTAACAATGGCCCTGTTCATCTTGTAACCATCCAATCTTACGCTTAGAAGACAGTATTAGATACTGACCTCTGACACGCTCTTCCATCTGGAGCGGCTTGCAATCTTTCGGAATGCCAAATTGTAGATTCAACAGGCTTACATTCCATGTGCATATGCTCGCAGGAACATCAGTTCACACCCGGGTCCCCCTCCGGCGCCGTCTAGGCGAAGATCCTCCATTTCTTCCTTTGCACGGTACGACTGCAAACTCTCTCAGGATCTCTAAAAATATCCCAACTGATCAAGACGATCGGTGCTGTACGGGATTGATGGCTAACAGGTCTCTCCGCCCTTGACGTGCCCAGAAGAATCTCTTACCTGGTATCGACTCATCGGTGACATCTATGACTCGGAAAGGCTGTGAAGTAGGAGCTTAAGTTGTTTGACCGGTAAGTAGGCTAGGAATCTGCAACCTTTGATTTGGGAAGAAGCGAGGAGTGAGACTAACTGCAGCATCAGCACCAATGAAGAGGCAAGAAGCAAGCACCTGTGACCTGTTCAGCAAGCTACTGTAAGTAGCTTCCAACGGACCGAGTGGTACGTATTCCAAAGGGCAAGCAAGGCAGATGAAATTCGTACCTCGCACCCGCGCATATACCCAAGCCCGCTGATTCGTATTGGGAACTGACGGTCAGAGGTCAGCTTTCTGACGTGGATGGATGCAAGTGGAATTCTACAGTTCATCACTTCTTCCCGTTGCAGTCAGAGACTTTCGGAGATTTCATTGATATTCTCGAACTTTTTGTTGCCTTGGTCTACCTTCGTCCATCGGTTTCCAAGTACCCTTTCATTCACCACCGAATAGCTAGACACTTGGCCTCGTTCATGGACAGTTACTGCTGATCATCACAAGCAGACTCCAGACACGGACTTGAAAAGCTTGACTCTTATTGTGACACAGAGAGAGAAAGAGTGAAGTCAAATTCTGTACGAATCCGCTTTATTCAAAGCTGCACAATTATTCTGTACACACCTATTATGATGGGCCATTTCTATTCTGATATGACAGTTTTGGGAGCAGGTGAACAAAAGTTCAGTCAGCTAATTCATTAACTCCTTGCTGCTTCACCGACTCTGGACGTAATGTTTCACTTTTTTATTATCTGTTCTGATATGTGCTGAACATGGGATGTGCACAACCTTGAACAACACTATGACTCGTCTTTGCTACATGATCACAGCCCGGAGACAGACCCAGTTAACTGGCCTTGCAGCATGTACTCTTTTTCGTTTGCCACTTTGGCTTGTGGTGGGGGTTTCCACTCGAGCCCCAGAAGACTCCCCCGCAGAAGGTTTGTTTGAACCTGGCAGTATCATTACTCCTTGTAGTGTAGTGTATTGAGGTGTAGTGAAGAGAAATCCGACTACTACTTAAGACTAGGCACCTTGGCAACAGGGGAATTAAAACTTGATTCCCTAGACACACGACCTTGCAAGCTGCTGCTTTCCGTAAAGGCGGTATTCAGTGAGTCAAACGACTGGATCAGGGGGATTTCTATATAGCTTGTTTGCTGCTCGACGATGAAGTTAACTAAGGGTGCCTCCACATCTTGAGTTGCTTCGGTCTTCTCCAGGACCGTTTCTCCTTCCTTGGTAACGATCACCACCCTCTGATTCCGAGTCACCAGTTCGTTGGCCACCACAGCATGCATGTCGTTCTTGATTAAAGCCGAGTGGGCCTTTTTTAGCAAAATGTTGGTGTCTGTCTCTAGCTGGCAAGATCAGGAAACCCACGAAAATCCAAGGTCAGCTGAGCAAACACTTTAATATGGATCTGGTTGCATGATATGAAACCTTAGGGTTGAGCGCTTCCAGTAAAGGAAAGTTAAGGATTGCAAACCTTAAAAGAAACACAGAAAGCTGAAGGAGCCCAGTGCTTTCTTAAAATAGGAAGCATTTTTGGCACTTGGGCAAGTTCTATCGCCAAGGGGCCTGCTCCTGATTGAATCTTATGCTCCTCCTGCGGAAAGGGAATGACACAGCACTCAAGCTTCGTAACATAGGACTGATGTGTAATTTACTCAAGTGATCTGGCTTCATTACATACGGGAGGAGCTGATTCCATGTACGAAAACTTTCGCAACATGTGATACTTTTCGGTTGATTGTAATAGTTGGTAACACACTGACTCACGACTCAATCTATTGCTGGTCCTGTGTGTACAGGTAGCAAGTTGACCAGCAGAAAGTACCATTTTGTTCCAAGGAACGTAGAAGTCCGAGACCGCCGCTGCCATGTAGAACATTGCGTGACGATCCAATTTTTTCAGCCTCGTTGCTACAATTTTTAGAATCTGCAGTATATAAAACATTAATAATCCAATATCTTGCTTCGTGACAAACGACTAACAGCTACACCTTAAGCAGACCACACAGTACAACGATGTATACATATGCACGAATCGTATGGAGAATAGAGAAGAATCAAGCGAACCTGCAAATACTCGAAAAGTGTGGTATACGGTAACGACAGAAGATTCCCATGCTTGACTGCCTGTTCATGACACGGGACAATTCAAAACTTGTCTCGTGATTCAGGAGACCAAGCGATAAAAAGTGAAGCGTGTTGAGAAGTCCCCTACACAGTTTTTACCAAATAGAATGTTACAGAAAGAGTAAACGAGTACCGCATAGTGTTTCCGAATTGCTTGTTGGACTACTCCAGAATATTTAGGGCGTGCTGCATTTACATACATAAGCAAAGATCAGCGCACAGTCATGATCCGTCGCTCATGTAACTAGAAACGCATGAGGAAAAGCTCTGAAAGGGTCCTTGAACAGCTCACTCGCATTAGACTAAAATCATTCAACTATTAGCAATATCATTCAGGACTGAGGAACTCGATTACTGGGTAGCACACTGATAACCTAAGAGAAGAACTAAGATAATCCAAGTAGCTCTTGTTTTCTCGTGATGGCTGTCCACAGCCCAGTGGAAAATAATCAAGGGCACATCAACTTTTGCGTTGAACAGGATCATTCAGTACTAGGAAAAGGAAACATACGCTGTATTCCTAGATCATCGACAGGCTCAAAACAATTGAGTACAGGATCTTCCGGCAGCGCTCTACAAAATGGTTGCGTTGAAGTTCTAATAAACGACACAAGACAACACTTATGTCAGACAAGTTCGTCACACTCTCACAGTGAACGGAGACCTATATCGAAATGTGCACGCCCGTTTCAACTGACGTATGAGTAAGGCTAGGATGAGTGCTTCCTGAATTGCCAAAAGTCACTGAAAAAGTCCTACATGGTTCAATCATCGACGGAAGGGGAGCAATACCGCTGGACAGTGGAAACATTTACACGACGTAAATGGGACCAGAGTGAGACATTCTGACTTCGAAGAACATACCTTCGGTTCAGAAAAATTACTCCGTAACCAGCCCGCATGAAGTACCTGTGCCCAAGAGATTTCACCGTCAACTCCGACACTTCGCTTCTATCTTGTATAGGATGAGCTTGTGGGCGAGCAAAACATGGCAAGGGTGTAACACTACTGCTGATTTCAGTGATTACAAGCCTGTTACAAGCCTCCAGTGATCTTTAGAGAAACGACCAAAATTTATGTACTAGCCCAATAGAAAATCTCCCGTGTCTCAATCACCTAGTAAGAGCGAACCTTTTTTTCTGAGATGTGGTATAGGCTGGGATGCTGAATTGAGCTGGACTGCCAACCTTAACAATGGCCAGAAACTGTGCACATCTGGTGGCTTGGTTATCTCGGTCCGAAGTGTTGCACCCAGGGACAATGAATTATGAACTGTACGGCAGGGTCACAGGAAAAGGGGCACATACAGCTGAACTGGCTTAAGAATGAGAGTGAGGCCTACTCTGTTGAAGCGGCTCCTCGATGTCCCAAGCTGAAGTTATCGATAAATCGTACACATTTACGTTCCAAAGGAACTGTGGTCCCACCGGACGTCACACAGACAATCCTTCTTTTCGGGGATAGATAATCTGCATTGCCTGCAATTGACAGACGAGTCTTTACTTAATACGCATCACTGAGCGATTCTTCTGGTCACACGGAAGCGTTCAGAAAGCCAGTACAGTACTTTCTTAAACTACAGCACTTCTCTGTCAGATGAACCGTACTCTTGAAAATCTGGAGCACATGGAGAGACAAGGTTCGCCCGGGGGATCGTACACACAAGAGCGAAATGAGGCTTGGGGTGCATAAACCCAGAGCGGTGGAATTGCGCCTGTTCAGAAACTGATCTGTGAAGAGGGAGAGAGGCAGGGAGGCAGGGAAGCAAGGGACACGCGCAATCCAAACGGAGTTCTGAGGTTATTGCTGTTGTACCTGTTGCAGCAAGCAGCAGGCGGGGTCTCAAAAAGTCATCCACCACGGCAGTGATGGCTTCCTGGTCTCGCAGTGGCGGCGCTGAAGCAAAGAACTCGTTTGCTGCCTCGAGCTCAGCCATGGCTATCAAAGGACGAGATAATACCTGGAAAACGCAGCGCACCGACGACAAGAAGGCAAAATCAAATTCTCGTGCAGATGCAAACGTAAACGGCCACGTTCCCGTTCACATACCAGAATACCAACTGGTTCCTGCATCAAGTCACTCCGACCTCACTCGCCCTCACGTCTAACCTCATCCCCATCTGACCTCCCGCTTTACACAAGCGCATCTGAATCATTGAGCCCTGCTGACCCTGACCACGATCGTCTTAACTGGGGTTCCCCGAATTCACAATCTGTAGACCCCACCAGCTCAAATTCCCCCTCCCTCCCTCGAACGAATCCCTCATCCCACTGACCCTCCCATCGCCCAAGCTCTTGGCCCGAGGCTGCCGAAGCTCGTCGTGAGCTGCCATAAAAACGAAATAATGGAAATTCACATCGAAATATATTATAAAAGGGAAATTGATGCCCTGTCCGAGCAGAAAGCATAAGGCTTCTGCTCCATCGACGCGACTAGAGCTGCTGCCTGCCGCTGCAGGCGATGGGATGGGATGGGACCGGGCCGGCAACAGCCTGCTCGCTCGCTCGCGGGCGCGCTCACCTGATGAAAGAGCGTCGTCGTCTGTCGTGTGCTGGAGGATGTGAAGAAGAAAGCAGAATTCGACAGATCTGCAAGAGCTGAGGCAAGCCCAGGACTTGAGAATTGCACAAGCGGACACTCTTAATTTATGTGGTCACGGAATTGCTGGCTCGGAGCAGAGCTTTTAACCAGAACCTTGCTGCCTGCACTGCCTCGGCCTTCGCCTTGCGCCTGGCGCCCTTCTGCCTATCAGCGACTCCGGAACGTCAGTGCCTGCTCTGGTCGATGATAACAGTTGACGATTGACAGTCAGTCAGTCCGCTGATTTGACGCCCGGAGACCCGAGAGGCGAGACACACAGACGCACACGCACACGCACACGCACCCTAATACAAGATAAGCATCAGCTTGCCCCTTCATTCTACAGTCTTGCTGCCGCCGTCTGTGCAGCCAATCAAAAGGCAACCCCGGCGCTGGCCTGCACTCTCGCCGAGTCTACGTCGGGCCCGAGCGCGAGCAGAGTGACTGGATCTTTACCCTGTGCTGGTCGTTGTTCATGTGCCCCGGCAGCAGCAGCAGCAGCCTCTGCCTCTGCCTCTGCTCTTCGCGAACTCAGGAGAATTTTACTGTTCCCGGGGCTGCTGCTGGAGAGATGGCGGGGGAGGCTTTCGGCGCTGTGATGAGGCTCGAGAACCTTTTGCGGATGGGCATGTTTTGGACGCTTGCTGTCATTTACTCCTACGCGCAATTGCTGCATCAGAAGCTCTTCCGCTCGGGAATCATCTTTTCCAGGTCGCCACGAATCGCCCCCGATGGCGCGCGCCTTGTGTGTATCGTTACCGGGGTGCGCCCCCTTCGCCCTCCCTCGCACTTTCTCTCTCTCTTTTCGCTTAGCTGTTCTCTCTGCCAAAAGGCTATCGTGGCTCCTCCGCTGCAGTAGGGATTGGTGGTGTGTACAAGGCGATCAGAATTTCGGCGACTGACCCTTACCTCGTGTTGGAATTCAAGGCTTCTTCAGGAATTGGCAGAGCCACCGCCGAAGCTCTTGCCGTGCACGGATACCATGTTATCCTTGGTGAGTTCCGGACTCTCGTGCTTTTTACGGCGGATTTACTGACAGACCACGTGATTCGGGCTTGTCAGATTATTCTCTTACGAATTGGTTGTTGCCGCGGGGGTGGGATGGGATGGGTGCAGCTGGACGGGCGAGGACGCGGTTGTTGGAGGTAATTTGGTCTGGAATTGATGGATGATTATAATGAACTCGAGCCGATTACATTTCGAGCAGCGATGTTCCGATTTCTGTCCCGTGCCGATTGACAAGTCTCTCATTTCAGCGTCGGTCCAAGTTCAGGAATTGCTCTGCGCGGTGTCGAATTTGTTCTCAGAATTCCCGGTGCCTGCCCCTGCCAGGTCGTCTGGGCTATCAGGAGGAAGCACGACAATGTGTCTCTCGAAGCGCTCGAGCTCGATCTTTGCTCGGTCGGCTCTATCCTTTCCTTCGTGGATCAGGTCAAGAGCATGTTGCAGGCCTCCCAGGGCTCCAAGGCTTTGCAGCTGCTCGTCAACAACGCGGGCATCCTCGCGGGCTCGAGCAGATGCACCGAGACGGGCTCTGACAGGCGCGTGACCCACAACACTCTTCAACCCTGCGTAAGCTTAGCGCAAACGATTGGGTCCTCGAGAGGTTGAATCGCATCCCATAGGCACAAGTCTAACATCGTCGTTCTCTCTCGCGCGTGTGAAACAGCATGATCACCAGCAATTACTTGGGACCTTATCTGCTGACCCAGCACCTCCTCCCGCATTTCCACCAAGGCCATCCTCGAGCCCGAATTGTCAACGTCACGTCCTTCACTCATCGCTGCGGTTCGTTCGATCGTTCTCTCTGTGACCCCACGCTTCTCAGCTGCATGGCATCTTCTGCTACTTTAGCCTCTGAGGCCTCATCATTCGTCCCTCTGTGCCTCGGAACTCGTTCTAGGTTCTACGTGCCTGCTGAACTTTCCTGTGCAAATCCATGTCCATGGACTTGCTCTTAGAGACACGTGTGCTGGACTACGTGCTACGAGGCTGAAGCATTGGTTGGATGGATCGTCGAACGCAGTCCGAGCAGGGATCGTGGATGAGAAACAGCTCGCTCGAGGCTCACTGGCCAATTTTCCACTTCACAAGAGTTGGTACAGCCTCGCCCAAGTCTACGAGAATTCTAAATGTAAACCATCTGCTCCATCCCCATCGGCGATTGCTTCTCTTTCGTGTCAGATCGAGTTTTAAGAAATCAATTTGTTGATGAAGATCGGCCTGTAATGGGGAATTAGCAATCGTGATTAGCGGTACAAAAGTTCTCGTCTCCTGTATGTCCAAATTCATTTCATCGAGAGGGTTCAGGGTTTGTGGTCCTATTGGAACTGCGGGCTTAGTTTGAGAGAGGGGGAGAAGCAGGATTGGCGATTCTTGGATCGACGATGTTAACAGACAGCATCGTTCTTTGATTGCCTTGCAGTCTGTCTTCTTCTGTTCACGTATGAGCTCCATCGCCGTTTCCACGACGGCACTGATTCGTTCAAGCTCAGTGTGATGTATGCCTCTCATGACCTGCAGCAGTATTTTTCAAAAATGGACATTCCAGCACATTGTGATTCGGTTGGCGAATGTGACTGTTCCATACTTCATATCTGTCTCTCTTTCTCTGATCGCGATCAACACCTGTGCAGTCTAGTCCAATCCCGTGACCTAACAATTGATTAATCGACTTGGACCAGGGCTGCAGATCCGGGTATCGTCCGTACGAATATTATGCGTGAGCTTCCGAGCTCTCTTGTCTCGTTTACGTACTTCGTTCTCGGCATATTGAGACTTCTTCAAGATCCGTCGGACGGATCGAAGGCCGTTCTCGATGCTGCTCTTGCTCCTGAGGTGAGAGATTCGATCGATCCATAAAGGCAAATGGTTTCTCATGCACATACCCAAACCTCTTCTATGCAATCAGCTGCCAACTTGCAGAAAATTTGGCTCCGACGGGCCAAACTACTGTGACGGGATTGACAATATTTGAGTTGTCACAAGTTGCAACGATTGTGCAAACTTCTTTCGAAGTTGTAGGGCCTCTTTTAATCGAACCACTTTACCTTCCCTTCGGCCCTTGGTGCATTGACGAGATCAGTTTGTGCTCCACTGGGCTCTAATTTACGTGTTATGTTCCTACACTTCAGCTAAATCGGATCAAAATTAGAATCTACCTTTTACATTCTGACATCTTGCTGTTGCTGTTTCAGGATTTGTCCGGCGAATATTTCTTCGGTGGCAATGGAAGGACTGTAAGATCCTCTGCGCTGTCGTATGACAAAGTACTCGCAAAGCAAATCTGGAGACTCTCTAATTCTATTTGCCAAAGAGCGATGGAAAATGAAGAGCAATGACGGGTTCAGTCCCTACTTTGCCGTCGAGACAGCGATTAAATTTCCAACGCCCCTATTCGGAGCAAATCCCGCGTTTGCCGCATCCATTATACCGAGTTCTGGTATTGGAAGCTCTCTCTATATTTTGAGCCCTCAGTTCTGACGAAACTGGTCGAGGGGCGCAGAGTGGAAACTCGAAGAAATTTCTTGCTGGCACAATCGCACGCGCGTTTCCTGAAAAATTCTTCCTCGGGATCGACACTTAGAGCAAGATCCACAAGATCAAAGAATATTTGCAGAACACCAGAGTTAGTTGCCTTCTTTATAGCACGCTCCTCCTCAAAAAGCGCTTGAATGAATCCCTGATTGTACACAAGTAGGAAGGGCACAACAATTCTTTACGAGTTAACACACGATACACAACTAGATGGAGACATGTCAGCCTCCCAACATTTTATTCCTTGACAGATAGATGTCACCAGAGAAAATTGTACTCTGCGGTGGAATTGTGTGATGTGCCGAAATGGTATCATCACGATACAGAAGAAGCAGAGGAAGAAGTGATGTTTTCCCCTGCTTCTTCCTCACCACGGAAATGGTTCACTTCTTTTCTTTGTCTACCTGTTGTCTTTCTGCTTGACTTTGCTTGTACGCATGGATTGGAATTTGACATGCGAGTCAGTCAGTGTGAGACGTCTTTCGCAAAGTCAATTGCGTGGACGAACTGAAATCCCTCGTCGATTCTCGCAAATGGCCACAGATGCGTCCATCCAATCCCCCCAGAACCCGAACAGATGCCGATGTGGAGTGCATGATGCGGCAGCAGCGTCTATGGTCTAGCTCCATCTCTTCGGTGGTGACCAAAACACTACCCAAGAGATGGAGCTACGAGCCCTGCCTTTTGATGAGAACGAAAGCTTTATGGTGTCAAAGGCTTCAGTCGCAGTGCAATTATGGGCCTGGAACCCGACACGAGTTGGTAAGCCGCCGTCGGGATAGACACGACGAGCTTACGCTCTTCTCTCTTTCAACGATATGGATCCCCATGTACTGCAAATTCAACATCACCGAAGATATCTGTAACAATAAAAGTGAAGGTGGATCATGTGCAAATGCAATTCCCGAGCTTGAACTGAAAGGGAGCAATGAAGAGCAGAAACGATGGAAGACCCAGTCAAGCTGCGTACGGTTGAAACCAAAGTTGTACAGTAAGACCAAAGGAGACAGATGGCGTAGGCCCCGGATGAACATCCCAAATTTGAGGAAGCGAGTATTTAATTCTCCTCCATTCCTGTCTTTTCTCGGTTCCATTTTCTGTACTTGAAAAATTCGTTTGGAATATAATTCCTTGAATGTGAATCATTTCTGCAGATGTCTTTTATCTTTTTGGTATGGCACTCATGTAAAGTGGAATATGGTATAGATCCAACCATGTTTAGTTTCTTAAAGCATCTCTTGGAAGGAAAGACAAGCTGGCTGGTATTTTCTCAAGCTATGTGATATATGCATTTTCGCAGTATATGCACCCGTGGAGCAGAATTACTAGGATCCCCACCTTCATGACGCACAAACAACCAATGTTTTTACAAACCGTTGCGCAACAGATCTCAGATCTGTGCTGCAGAGAAAACTTGCACTTCGCAGATGTGCAGATTTATATATTTTATTTTTAAATGCTTTTCTCCTGTTAACTGTAGTCAAGGCGAGTGTGAGAACCACCATTCATATGTCTACCTTAATCTGCTCATCATGAGGCTTGAAAGTGTATACATATCCATGTTTATCTATGTATATATTTATTATGCATCACCACATCCTGTTCATTTATGAGACCCTTCCACTTTCGCTCCAAAGCTCTTACTCATTCACTCGATGGTTTTACCTTCTTCTTTTGTTCGATCCTGGATTTAACATCTTTTGGCTTCTATGTTGTGAGTAACTTCTGTAAAATAATATGATACCTTTGTTTTTCGCCAATTACCCTTAAACTTTTCTTCCCCAGTCGGCTACGAACAAGTGTGTACGATATAATTTTGGAATGTACAGCTCTGTTTGTACGGTCCACACCATTCACAGTAGCCATTCAATATAGCGAGGACCGGATACTGTTAGAGTCGCAAACTACTTGTAATTTTGATATTTGGGGAAAACACAAGGAACATACATTTTCATTTATCTTAAGAAAAAAGTAAAAAAATATGTAAACTTTTATCATCCAAGAAATTAAGGTAAACGTTTTTTCTTAACTTCTTGGAAAATATCTGCATTCTAGTACTTTCTAATCATTGTGACACTCTTGAATCATTATAGATTTAGTTTTAAGAAACATAACCGGTCAGTAACTCTTTATCTACTTCCATGATCTCATCAATGGAACCATTGATATTGTTTGTTTATATGATTATCATATGAAGTCTTTGTCTACTTCCATGATCTCATCAATGGAACCATTGATATTATTTATTTATATGATTTATCATATGAAGTCTTTGTCTACTTCCATGATCTCTTCAATAGAACCATATAATATTATTTGATTACATGATTGATCATATGACATCCAATGATTCCTTTGTGCATATGCTTCAGTGGCCATTGATGGGTTATATTATCATTATAGCTCTAACTGCATAGAATCCTGACTAATGTCTAAACTTTGATCAACCACACTAAATTGCAAATTGACTGCAATTTATTTAGCACAAAGAGTGTTGGCTAAACTTGTATCTATATATAGAATGAGATTTTGATTCTGACTCTAGCTTTTTCTTTGAATCCTACATCTCCTGGAAACTTTACACTTAATCTTAAAAAACGAACATACAAATCCAAATTACAAAGTAAAATTAACATTCACATATCGTTGCCTTCACTAAGAATCATGATAAGATTGAAGTACAAAAACTGTATGGATGAAGATAAGACTGTCTTGACATGAAAGGTTTAAATTTCTGCAAAAAATGTTTTTATTTCTCAAATTTCATCCATGTTAAATAAGTTTTTACATTAGTCAATGAAATCTTAAGATATGAGGTTATTTCGTTATATTTCATTTTACATTTTTTTTGAGTTGAAGCCATACAACATAATCCAGACAATTAGTGATAAAATAAATTACTAGGGTAATTATTTGATATATATTTGAAGTTCTTAATTTGCTACTTTGTTTATAGATATTGAAAAAGTTCTTTACAAAAAGGAAAATTTACTTGCGTTCTGTTTCAAAATAGGTGTATAATGTGTTTTGTTTTATAAGTTTACATAAACAACAGTGTCATTGCCAATCATTATGGTGGTAAAATCATTCCAAGTATACAGGATCAAAGGTTTCAATTGGACTTAGAGTTTGTTATACATTAGTTTGTTATACATACCTTGTAGAAGATATCAATTGCCTCATCAGAATTTTGTGTCGACAAACTTAAACATTTTACTTGCCACATACACTTGATTGGAAAAGTGAAGAAAAAGCAACACAATGAATGACAGATCATATAAATTTCTAACTTCTGGAAATTCTATACCTTGAAAAATGAGTTATTTTTGTATCATGATTTGAATTTGCACATCAGTTGATGAAAATTAGTTTTCGAGAAATAATGAAACATTGAGTGGAGTGTTTTGTAAAAGCACTGCACTGGACAAATTGCTGAAGGTAAGATATCTATGCATGTGTTTTGCCACCATCAAGAATCAAATCTGCAACCATGTGAACTAGGATTCGTAAAAACTAATTTCTAATAGCGTTTAGGAGAGGATGAATTATCCTTTGTTTGTTTTGCAAACACGTTGTAGTTGTGATGAACTTGCCATCACCAACGTATGATTTCCAGCCAGGGTTATATGCACTACTACGGTGCTCTCTTCTACAATTTCACTCAGTTGGTAGTGAAGTTCATTAAAGGAGCTGAACAAGGAGATTTAGCAGTGAGACGATGGTCAAAGATGCTGAGATTTGTGGACATTGGGGACAAGTTTGATTCACATACGGCTGTCTAGGAACTCCAGATTTTCTGCTGTTGTAGACACTTCACCAAACACACCCTCACAGTCCTCACAACGCAAGGTTACGTGTTCTCATCCGTCATGCAAGGTCTGAAAAACTGGAATGTCAGCGACATGGACTGACAGACTGCAGTAGGTATGCAAGATGTGCACATACGTAACTTGGATGGGAGAGGATGAGCCATGGAACACAAGCCTTCAAAATAAAAAATAATAATTCCAAAAGGAACGAAGCAGAAAAAAAAATTCAATGGATGGGAACCTCAAACTCAACCAGGGCTAACATGGCACATGCACTCGCGGAAGGAGAGGGAGGACGACAACAACATGCTGTAAACATCCTCCAACAGCAACAGCAGCAGCAGCAGAACGGGAATCAGCTCGCTCACCGGTCCAAACCTGGAGGAACAGGACCAAAAGTCCGGGGAGGACCAGGAGGTCGTTGTCCAGGCAACGAGCTCGCGGACGGATGTAAAGTCCAGCGCTGGGGACGGAACAGGAACAGGGCCCGGGCTTCGACCGCGACACCCGATAGGTGCCCGGGAAGATCGGTAACGGTGGTGATGGAGCTGGTGGGTGCTACGATCTTCGCGGCACTGCCTAAATTTGAAAAAGATGGAAAAGCCACGTCATCGACGGAAAAGCGAAACGGACCCCGATCGGTAACCGTGCGCGCGATCGGTTCTTTCATTCCAGTGCAGCGGCCAGTAGTTGGTGACTGGCCCGCCCGCCAGCCCGCCCGCCCGCCAGCGGTAGTTGTGGCGGGGGAGGACGGAAGCAGAGGATGGCGAAGCGGCCCGGCCGGGCCGGGCAGGCCAAGGGAAGAAAAAGAAAAAGGCGAAAGAGAAAGAGCGGAAAATAGCGAGAGCCGAGGTCGCGGGCTGGCCGCATATGTATGTCCGCCATGGGGGCCATGTCAGGCTCGAACGGGACATTTTGGCTCTCGTTGTGCGCCGAGAGAGAGCGAGCAAAAGTGGTGGGAACGCGAGGGAAGGGAAGGGAAGGGAACCCGCCTGGCTGGCTGGGCTGGCTGGAGATTAGGCGGTCATGAGAGGGGCAAGAAAGGCGAGGGAGGGACGATTTTGAATGAAAGAAAAGATGGCTAGTACAGGTTTTTTAGGGTTACGAGTCCCGTCCGGAGGGGGAAAGGAGCGGATTGATTGATTGAACGAACGGAGGGAGGAGTTTGCGCAAACGCGATAGTGGGCGCCAGAGAGCGAGCGTAGTGTAGTAGAGCAGCAGCAGCGAGGGGAGTGGGAAAGGAAGGGGAGGAAAGGGGAGGGAGCCCGGGGCGCGAGTAGGATGGGGGAGGAGGAGCTGGCTTTGGCTTGCGCTGCCTGCTAGAGGAGGGAGGGAGGGAGGGAAGGAAGGCAAGGAGGGAAGGAGGGAAACCCGGGGCAGGAATGTCGAGGCGAGTTTGCCTCCTCCGAGCTCTCGGACCTTGAAGGAGGGAGCAGCCCGGCAGGGCCGACGGTATTCTGGTCGGGACTTCATCGTCGTTGCGTCGTTGCGCTATCGAGCTTAGGGTTGAAGCCTCGGGAAAGAAACGAGCTCCGTGCGCTGGAGCACTCACTGCGTCTTGGCTCGGCTCGGCTCGGCTCGGCTCGGGCTCGCGGACGCAGGTCACTGCGCGTGGATCCGCGGACATTGATGGAAGCATGCTCAGTCCATAGAGGTGAATAATATGAATATCATGGAGCGATGGAAGAAGGCATAGGTGTGTTCGGGTTACAGGGCGGGTAGCGGTGACGAGCAGGGCAATCGGACCCATCCTTATCGGAATTGGAAATTTGGTACTTTTTAGCTTCCGGTGTTGACTGACTGCCTACGGTTGTACAGTCCCGGTACGGTCAGCAATTAGAGTGGGCTAGGCAGCTGAACTCCGCGACACTGGACGTAAATTTTAGCTCGGTTCCAAATTGAAGGGTGCGAACGCATACAGGTGCAGACAGGTGCGAACGCCTGACAAGATGTCGACGAAAAGTGAGGCTCAGTTAGCTGACATCGGGAAGCGATTGGCACCGTCTCAACCGAAAGATGCACTCCTCAAGCTTCTGAAGGTTCTTTCCTTCTCTTCTCCGACCCTGCCGAGTTTGAATTTGCTGCAAAATACTACGCTCTTTGAATGTTCTCTTAATTTTGTCTGCCCCATTTTCCAAATCCAGCACTTGGTCCAGGCGGGACTCTTACTTCTTGGTCCACTTCTAGACCTCGGCGGATACTCTTCGCCGAGCGAAAAATCAGTTATTTCTGGGTTGGGTGGGAGGAGCCTATCAAGATTTAGAAAGTTTCGTAGTCCTTCATACCGCGCTACCCGGTGATGTTACGGTCCCGTCTTGATTTGGACTCCAAAATATTGGTGAGGAACAACGAGATGCAGCTGTACTGGTTTTGACAGGATGTACCGGAGGCGTGCACTCTGGCAGAGAATGGTTGCACTGCTTAATGGCTGGTTACAGGATTGTACGAGGCCGTGAAACCAAGGGAAAAGATTGGCCTGGATTCTTTGACACACTGTGACCTGGCTCCGTAAATGGTTTTCGACAATTTTGTTCTCACGGAACTCGGAATATTACCAACACAGCGATTGAGGGGATTACAGGTTTTTTAAGGAGTTGACTGCAGTCATGCTTCTGCGATTGTCCTCCTGCTTTCACCTGAAAGCCAGCTGTAGGTGAACCAAATTGGATGGGATTCGTGTAACTTGCAGTTCCTTCAAGACTTCCCCTTGTCTCGGAAAGTGTTCATGTTGGAGAGCGGCACGGTTCTTATTTGAACACATGCTGAGATATTCTGGGATATTCTTGGTACAAAGTGCACGATATTCGTGATTTTACAGATCATCTCCTTCCTTTACATTCAAAGCTTCGGAAGCTACCCCCAGGGTGCTGAAGTATCCTTGACACTTAACCTGAAAGTAGGAACATTGCCCGTTGCTTTCATGATGAGTACTCTGAGCCTTCAGGATACTCGCCCATGAAAAGATTTGAGCGGTTCGAGGATTACTTAGGTGGAGCTTAATTAGTTAGCTCTTCAAGGAGGATGGGTCTTTACGTTAGGTGGAATAGTCAGTGCAATTATCATGGGTTGGCCACTGCATTTTTCTCCACATCACAGCCAGAGGGGAGTTCGAGCTCAAATGGGTGGTTTAAGGGAAATGTACTTGATGAAGGAGCTCAACCTCAGAGATCGGAAGGACATCAAGATTACTTTCACTATCGTTCCGCTCCCGTCTAGTTAGCTTCCCTTTTTCTTCTATACCTGCCTTTCCGTGGCCACTATCCTTTTTGACTATTCGCAAGAGAGCGATCGAAAACGTCTCTTAATCTTCCTGTCGAGCTGCAATGAAAAGGGCCCGATTTTTCCTGTCATTCGCAGGCAGCCTATGTCTGCGAGACAAGTTTTCTGTGGGTCTGCGGTTCTTCTCATGCCGAAGGCCCTTATTTGCGACATGTACTTCTGGGCACTAGAGGAGCTTATCTTTAATTCATCCCTCGGGCGTCTACGTTGATTGTCCCCTTGCAACAGTGTTTGTCGGGTGGTTTGCCACTGGTGCAACACTGGTTTAGATTACCATGCAGTTTGATGAATATCTCTCACGGAGGCAGCTGTCGTTACAGCCCCGACCTTTTGAATCTTGAAGGCCTGGATAACCCCTCGGTTATCTTGAGTCTTGGACTTTAGCGTAGTCTTCAGTAGCGCAAATTTTCTGGTTTATGTGCTGGAAGTTTACTTGGTCTCAAATACTAAGTCCGTTGCATGAAATAGATTCAACCCTCGACCACTAGAGACTGACGAAGACCTGGCTGCTAGCTGCCACCCTGAAAGTCTCGTTCGATTTATCTCTGCTTCGATGACTGTCCTTCTGTTTCTAGGCCTCCGCTTCTCAAGACCTCTCAGTTCAATGGATGTCTTTCCGAGGATGCTTACCTTAACTTGTCGGCTCATAAGTCACATGCTTGTAGTATCTCAGAAATTCAAAATAATCGATGCCAGTCGATTAAGTGTACTGATTGTGATTCTCTGCAGTTCAGAATGTGCCTTCTGATCTTGGTTGACGGGTTGGTGTGCTGGCTGTTGTTGGCAATTGCAGCAAGCGGCAGTGCTTCTACAAGAAGTGGAGCAATCCCCTCCCGCCAGCACAGTTGCAGCGATGAAAGCTTGTACTGAGGCCTTAGTACTGCCATCGCTTCTAAGGCATAAGGATAAAGATGTGAAACTTCTCGTAGCATCTTGCATCAGCGAAATTATGCGAATTGTAGCTCCAGAGGCACCGTATGAAGACGACGTCTTGAAGGTATGTCGTTCATGCCTGTATTGATCGTCATTTTTCTAATACGTCAGCTTCAAGATTCTTAGTCGTTGTGCTTTGTTGCGTAGAAAATACAACATTCTTTTGAAAGATGAGCCTTATAGTACTGTGGTCGCATAAGCTACAGATGCGATCTTGGCATCCTTATCTTGTAGAGTTGGATCGGTTTCACTGGAAAAGGGCTGTACATTTCTTGCCGTACATGCTACTCAGTACTTTGGTCAGATGATACTTTAAACCTTTTAGTGGTCACTATGCTTATGCTACTGATTAAGATGCTAAAGTCCGCAACACTTTTCTTTTGATGAAAAAACGTTTATCCCTGTTCAGGATATATTTAATCTGATTGTGACGATCTTCCAAGGACTAAACGAAGTTTCCAGTCCATCTTTTCCAAGGAGAGTCAATATACTCGAAACAGTCGCCAAAGTCCGGTCTTGTGTCGTCATGTTGGACTTGGAATGCGACGACCTCATTCTCGAAATGTTTCATGTTTTTTTCAATACCGCAAGGTGAGCCACCTCTGAAGGCCCTCCTGATCGAGAATGTGAAGTCAATGTTTCTTATTGTTACAGTACAATCAGACGTCTCAGGATTGTAGACTTTAAGTTCTCCGTGTAGAGACTAAACATCCGCAATTAGATCTGCCCACTGAGCTACGGAACCCGGATGAAGATACGGTCTTCTGGTTTATATGGTTGGATTCTATTCAACCTGGTCCATTACATGTCTACTGTTTTATCAACATGTATCATTGACTGCACTGTTGTAATCAATCGGGTTCCTCTGCTGTACGTATTTGGTAGCTCAACTCGTTTGTATTTTTTTTAGTTTTTTAAAGCTTGTCGTCACTTTCTGACAAGCAGCTGATGTTGGGATATCTGCTGGAAACGCAGTGAGGAGCATCCTCAAAATGTATTTGTAGCAATGCGAAACATACTGGCGTTGGTCCTGGAAGAGAGTGAAGAGGTTTCTCAACCTCTGCTGGAGGCTGTTCTGACGAACCTTCTTAAAGACAATAAAGTAACTTTTCTCTCTCGTTTTCACTTCTTTAATTGTCGGTATCTTCATAATGCTTCTACTACTTTTTGGAAAGCTTCCGACGGAGAAAAGTCATAATGCGGCTCAGCTTGGCAGGTAGCTGTATTGTATCGCGCATTAGACCCCTCACTCGTGTTGGATGTTGTGCAGGGCGTTTCTCCAGCAGCGCACAAGCTGGCCGTGGCAGTAGTGGAGAGATGTGCTGACAAGCTGGAGCCTTATGTCCAAAAGTTCCTCACATCAGTAATGCTTGAAGGGAAGGGGTCAGAAAGCGAGTTGCAGGAGGATTACCACGCCATTATCTACGAGATCTACCGTTGTGCGCGACAAATGCTAATTGCTGTCATCCCTAATCTGATCCGAGAGTTAGTGGTACGTTCTTTGTGCCATCAAGCCCCTGATATATTTTCCACATTAGTTTCCTACTCGATCTGAAAGGTCCGTTATTTTGCAGACAGATCAGGTTGATGTGCGGCTGAAAGCTGTGGAGCTTCTCGGGAGACTTTTTGCTCTGTCTGGACAGCATGTCGCACAGGAGTATAAGCAGTTATTTTCGGAGTTTCTTAAAAGATTCTCTGATAAAGCTGTGGAAGTGAGATTGGCTGTTGTTGCATGCGCCAAGGCATGCTTGGAAGCGAATCCTTCGGGACCAGAAGCAACCGATATTTTGGGTAAGCCTTTTACGCTGTAAACTCGCAGTGTTGTTCCCTGTTGACTTGTCCATCTTAGGTCTCTTGAATCACGTCGAAAGTGTTCATATGTCTTGGTAGTAGAGATGGTGGTATTTCTACTGGTTCATGTTTCCTACCTGTTACTGAGCAAAGTAGACATTGGGTTTATTTACGTCCATAGGAAGTGTTCTATGAACGCGTAAAGCCAACACGTGTAGTGCGTAGGTTAAGGAAATGTACTCACGAAAGTGTTTATCGCCATAGCGTATAGCGCATGTTCATCGGGTTATCTTAGCTGTTTCATGAATGAAAAGTGTTTTAAGAGTATCCTTAGATAATTGTGCTCTTTTATTTTTTTCTATTATGCTAAACGGATACAATGATGCCTGTAAATATCCGCAGCCGGACTCGATGACCGCCTTTTGGACTTCGACGACAAAGTACGAATGTCGGTTGTGGAATCTTTGTGCGATCTTGTTAATACCAATCTAAAATGGGTACCGATGGATATGATCAGACGAGTCGCGGATCGGCTACGAGATAAAAAGGTATAGATCACGCTATACAAGTCTCAGGGTTATTTATGAGGTTAGTCAAATGCGACGAGCTTCAATATATTTACACATTAGAGCTCATCAACCTGAGTTTGTGGAATGGGTTCCTTTATCTCTCTCTCCCTCTCACTTTCTCATATTCGCGGTCCTCCTAATTTTTGCTTTTCCTAACTGATAATATACGTGCAGGTGTCTGTGAGGAAATATACGCTCCAGAAGCTGGCTCAAGTTTACCGGACTTATACCTCCAAGTGCAAGGAAGGGTCGTTGACAGTAGATGAGCAACATGAGTGGATACCTAGTAAAATTGTCCGATGTGCTTATGACAAGGATTTCAGGTTGCCTGGCCTTGCTTGTGATTGACCTTCCCTTCTTTTCGTATTCTACGTATTTTATTCCGTTCTACACTTTTGGCATTTCATCATCAGTCTCTGCAGTGATCGAAGTAATTACGTTACATCTGAGCGAACTGCCTCTGATTGCTTGTGCTGCAGACCCCAGGGTATCGAGATCGTGTTTACGGACGAGCTATTTAGTGCCGATCTTCCAATTGAGCAGAGAGCAAAACATTGGGTTGCAATGTTGGGTTCTTTCGATAAGAACGATGAGAAGGCTTTTCGAAACATTTTGGGGCAGAAGCTAAGGTAGATTAGTTTTTTGTCATACTTCTATGTACGTGTATGTTGTAAAGAATGCATATTTCCATGCTGCTCGCTTTAGGATCTTGGGCACTTCAGATGTGTACTTTTATTGTAGGTATCTCACACTCTCCTTTTACCTCGCATAGCAGAGTTGCTATGAGATGTTTCACATCTCGTTTCGGTCAGTTCTAGATTGCTGGAAACTGGTTTCAACAGTTTCGGGCAGTATGGTACTGGACGTCATATAGCTATTTCATCTACATTTTCTTGATAAGCTTAAACCTTCCTGTCAGTCACACATGTGTTCAACATGTGTTACCGAACTATGAGCAAGAGCCTGTCAATGCTTGTGAATCAGACTCCAATCCTACGCACTCTGAGTACGACCTTTGTGTCCTTCCCACATGTTACGTTGCACTTGTTAAGAAATATCTTGTCTATGCCATTCGTATTGATATCATTATAACTTTTCCTTTGTTCCTTCGATCTGAAGATTCTTGCTCAGATGTCGCTAATTATGAAACTGTGGCTGGTGATCGCTACCCTGTTATAACGTTGTAAATGTGTTTGTAGGCTACAAATGGAGATGCAGAATTATCTCACAATGAGACAAAAGAGCAAGGCAAGTTCTGTTAACCTGTGTTTGTCTTCTTTGATTGACACTACCTTATTGTCATTTGTGTAACGCGTTGGATATTTGGAAGTGGTGAAGTTTAGAAATGTTGATAAATAAAGGAGATTGTAGCTTTTGCGCTTGTCTTCTGGACCCCTTTCGAACTTTTAATGGGATCCATGGGAAAGATGATGCAAGAAATCTAACTTCCCTGTATCTAAGACAACATTGCAAAAATCGAGTTGTATTTGGAATATGCAGGCCCTTGTCTCGTGCTGCCTATTTTATCTACTTTTTAAAAACCTGTTGCTTTCAGGAGAAGTTCTATCTTTATTGATTTTTTGATCTCACTTCTAAAGTACTTAGAGGTCTCTCCGTACTTTATTGTCTCTATGTAGGCCGTATTTTCTGTAGCCACGTGGTACATAAATTGAAAGAAGGAACACAGGCCAAGGCGCAAAGTTGATTCGAGATGCAGGAACGTTTGCTGAATAGTAATAAAAGTTGAGAAACACGACAATTCATCCAATATGTTCTTACCCGGGATTAGTAGCTTTATTGGGAAGTGGGAATTAGTATGAGCTTTGCAACAATATAGCCAAGTGGTCGTAGTTGCAGCATATGACCATCAGCTCCGTGTCGGAGACGTGAGCTGACGACAGTAGAAAGACCTATATATCTCAGGTAGCTAGAATGAACAACATATGTTTAGTGTAGTGTATGACACAAATGAGATAATACGTTCACCATTCAGCACGAAAGTGTACATAAATCTGATGATACCTATCTTTTTGTACCTCCTCTCTTCAGGAGGAAGATACTCCGGAGCTTCAAAAGAAGATACAAGCTTGCTTCAAAGCAATTGCCGCGTCATTTGTCGATGCCACTAAGGCTGAGGAGAATTTTCAAAAACTGCATCAAATGAAGGACAATTATATCTTCAAATCACTGAACACATTGTTGAGCCCCTCGACTCTCTTCGCACAGGCGCAGGCTACAAGGGTTAGTTCAGCTCCTAACTCGAAGTATTCTGAGGGTTTCTTTCGGAAGTATTTACTCAGTCAGGAGTTGTGTTGTACTTCAACTTTTCTGAGTATGGCCAGTTCCACGAAACTCAAGAATTATTTTCTTCATTCGTTTGCGAGGAGGCGTGAGTATTCCAGCCTTTCTTTCGAACTTTTAACGTGTGGGAGAATAGCAAAGGCCGATTGAAAGGCTTGATCGTTACCTACTCTGCTGAAAGTCTAAGTGATGAACGTAGTAAGTAGAGTCTAACGGTGTTTTAAACTGCGTTCAGTAACTTCTTACATGCCGTGCAGGATGAGTTGCTGAAGAGGATTGGAGAGAAACACCCGCAGCATGACTTTATCAAGACGCTTGCCACAAAGTGCTCGTTCCTACTTTTTAACAAGGAGCATGTTAAGGCAGTCTTGAAAGAAGTTTCCATTAACAAGCTCTCTGGAAATAAGGAGTTTGTAGCATCTAGCTTGTCTCTGCTTGTGGTGAGTAATCTTTCTTGCATGTCCAGCGAGGACTTCATCCCCGCCTTAATACTTGAAGTCATGCCCATATTTGCATACTGACGTTACGTCAAACGATGTTCAACGTGGTTTCTGAAAGTTGTGCTATATCTAATGAACACACACTATTTCTGTACTACAGGAATTCGCTGGTTTTTTCCCAGCCTTGTTGGAAGGTACAGAAGGTGATCTTCTGGAGCTACTCAAAGAAAGTGATGAATCAATCAAAGAAGGTGTCGTTCACATTCTAGCCAAAGCAGGTGGTTCGATACGGGACCAGATTGCAGACAAAGAAAGGTACAGCATCGTACCCACAAGATACTTCGAATGCCGTAGTCTGGCTTCCGTTTTGGCGTGTCGTCATCGAGTCCTTTATGTTGTGTAGGACAGTGGGCTTTGATGAAATGGAAGTCTTGGCACTTGAATTAACCCTGTGTGCTAATCCATGCATGCTTAACGCCGAATGAGGTGGTTAAAGATTAGCAAATTATGTTGGAATTACTTGTTGACGACTCTGCCTTGCATATGTTCGAGCAGTGCCGTTGATTTGACCCTCGAGCAGCTCTGCTTGGAGGGTAGTCGCAAACAAGCAAAACATGCTGTTTCTGCAATCGCTGCAATATCAGCGGATTCGGGTCTGAAGGCTTTGTCAGTGTTGTACGGGGTATGTGATTGTACTTTTCTCTTCTTCTAGAGTTGAACACTCAAGTTTTATGCTACTGGCTTTATAGTGCTCTCAAATGGAGTTCCATAGTTGCTGCATACCGAATACCGAATACCCTTGCTAGCTTTTGTGGAGTGTATTACGATCAGTTGTTGACCTGATCACAACCTTGGTTATCTGCAGCGACTTGTTGATTTGCTGGACGATTTGTTGAAAGCCCATCTCCCGACGATTCTTCAATCACTTGGTTGTATAGCCGAGATTGCCATGCCTGTTTTTGAGACTCGTGAAGAGGAAGTCGTGCGCTTTGTAGTACGGAACCTTCTAAAGCGCGAAAGAGTAAGGGACAGTATGGAAGATTCTATCAAAGTCTGTTTATAGGCATTTAGTGCATTACTCTTGAATATCTTGCGTTGCTTCGAAGTGTATTTCGAAGCGCAGAAAGTGATATTTCTGTTTTCCGCTCAGGTTCAGGAGGAAGGGTGGAAACCTGACTGGGAAAATCCTAGCGAGGAATGCTTGTTGAAGGTAGGCTCAACAATGTTCACAATCTCTTGATTTTAGAGAGGGCAGTAGATTAGGTGATACATATGTTGGTTTGGATTTCATCCGTGTGATCTCATGTTAGTCCGGAAGATCAGATCTTTAATATAGGGATCTAAAACCAAGTATTGTTCATGTGGTCGTTCTTCACCCTCCCCCTTTTCTTGGTCCGAATCGTTCTGTAATATGAAGTAGATTTAGAAGGTCCACTTATCTACACAGTTACGCGCGTGACAGATGTCATCTTATTTCCAACATTGTTCTTTGGACCTTGGAGACCATGCATTTGTTTCCTGTAAGAATCCTGACGTCCTCGTGACTCCTCCGGCCATGTGTGGACTTCTTTCTTTGATACAGATTTACGGTCTCAAAGTTCTCGTGAAGAGTTTCCTACCAATCAAAGACTCCCATTTGCGTACTTCCAAGCTGAAAGGACTCCTTGGAGTGGTGGCCAAGCTCCTCACAATTGGAGAGGTCTCAGAAGATATTAAGTCAAGGTATGGGAAAGAACATCCTAGGTTTTTGAGTTAATAGTTCCTGTACAACACACAAATTCTAATTTCCCCTGACGAGAAGCTCACAACGGGAGGTTACAAATGGAGAGGTCCCGTCTTAGTGCGTAGTGACATGACAATGTCAAACGCTCGCTGTCGGTTCTCAAGTTTGCCTATAAAATTATTGTTTTCGTGCTTGCTATCATCTTCCCTCTATTACGACTTGCTTCTTTGTAAAAAAACTTAGTTAGGTTGCACAAAACATGCTATAGTTTCCAAGTGTTGTCTGCATCCATCTGACGCTTGTTTGATCTAAGAAGCGTTGTTCCCCCCGTCTTGTCGAGGAGGACATTTTGGAAGACTTTATGCTACGACTGAATTTTAGATAGGTTGGTCCTGTCTTTGCCATTTCACATTTCCGCGAGACAATCGGAGACGAGACTTTAAGCGTAGTCTTAACGAACTCTGACGTTCTTTTTTTGTAATGGCCTTTTCGCAGTGACATCGACAAAGCTAATCTCCGCCTTGCTACTGGAAAAGCAGTTTTGCGCCTTGCTCGGCGCTGGGACCAACAGATTTCCCCCAATATTGTCCAATCTACTCTGCTCTTGGCTCATGTAAGTTAGTCCAAGACATACTGCCGACAGTTTACTAGTTGCACGTATCGGGGTTGCCATAACTTTTTACACTTAACATATGTATCCAGCTTCAAGCGTTTTGTGCATAGCTCTAATGATGTTTACTTTGTTCGCCCCTCTGCAGGATCCTTCAATTCAAGTGCGGCAAAAGTTTTTACTGAAAGTTCATCAGTACTCCAAGGAACGTTCTCTACATCAGAAATATGCCTGCGTTTTCGCACTGGTTGCTGTTGACCCTTCTAAGGAAATCGTGACAGATGTAAGTATCATCGCAGATATTGGCGTCGCCCAAATCCACTTTGATTTTATTTCTTTCCATTCTGGACTCTCCTCTGTGACTTACATTTTCGCTCATCCTGGAACATTCATTGCTGTAGGGAAAACGGTTCTTGGCTGATTTCGTTGAGACTTGTCGACGAGAGGCTCGATCACGTCAGGTCTCACTTTCTGGACAAATCGAAGGGACCACTATAACTTACCATCCTGAATACGTACTTACTTACCTGGTTCACGTACTTGCGCACGAGGCGCTCTTTCCAGCCGATTCGACTACCGATGTTTCACAATATGAGCTTGTTTACAGGTAATGTATTGTCTGTTGTGTTAACGAAATATCGAATTGGGCTTATATATTGAGGTTTCCAGTTACCTGTGCCTGTTTCTTATTCGATTATATTTGAAATGCCTTCCTCGATGAGCAGGCAGCTTTTAGCATTTCTGCGCGCGTTGGTCCACCAAGATGGAGATGGCCGCAGTGATCTGGGAAAGAAAGAAGACGTTGACAATTTACCGGCCATTTTAGCAATATTCCGCAGTATCAAGAATGCAGAAGATCTTGTGGAGAAAGACAATTCTAAGGTTGGTGTGTCTTGTCCCCAGTTCCTAAGCCTTGTTCTCGGAAACAGTAATTCTCCGTTTTTTTTATTAATTCGTGCCGTGCTTTCGCTAAGCTTAGAAAACTAAAACTAGAACTAAATACTCTGGCTATGTCCTCACTCCATTTGTAAACTGGCTGCAGTCATTGTATACTGTGTGCGATATCGGTATTCTCATCACTAAGGACCTCGGCAAGAAAAAGCATTATTCTGGGGAATACCCCGGGAGTATACCTCTGCCTGCAGCCCTTTATAAAGTAGTGGAAGCTTTGGAGGGTGAAGAAGCACCACAGCCGAAGGTAAGAGCGCACGTGATTTCATTGTATTGCCTGGAACAATTAGCGTTCGTCACAGTATTTTTAAAGGAGGTAGCTAACGATCTTCTATCTGCTATCTCATGTTTATAGGTTGATGGAAGTCATCTGCCTTCCTGCTTTTCGGAGAAGGATGTTTTGACCCGATTTCGCACTGGGGGTGGTACTTCTCGCGCTGGCCAGGTAAATGTGACATTGAGTTTTTTCTTGTATTTGGCTTATTTTCTATGTTGATGGATGTGTTTTGCTATATAGCAAAAGCCGGCTCCTTGAATTTACATGTAGGACGCCAATCGTCTAGTTTTGTGCCGCTAGGCGATTGAATACCTGCCTCATGAATTTTACCATGTACATGAGCCAGCCCGCAAGTCCTCGAGGGCATAAACGAGAAAGGAGAAGTCTGGATGAAGATTCTTCGTCTGACGAAGGAGAGAAGGACGACGAGGGTGATCCTCAATCGAAGAAGGTGAAGCACAGTGATCCAACGGACGGCGCAGTAGAATCACGGGAGGATGACGACGTAGAAGATGCGTCACTTGCTAGTTCAAAGCCTACCCGTGGTAGGAAGAAGTCAAATGGTGACAGTCAGAAGAATGGGATGATGAAGTTACCTGTGAAGCAGAAGAAGGACACTGAAGAAGTTACCCCAAAGCGGAAGAGGGGACGACCTGCTAAGAGCAGCAAGCCCCCGGTCCCCGAAGAAGTTGAGCATTCAGAAGATTCTGCTGCTGCTGCTACCAAACAAGAAGAAACAATGGACAAAGCAAAGGGCAAGAAACTGTTGGTAGATAAACAATTAGCCAAGAAGGATAATCAGGACGTCCAGAAAACATTGCCTGAAATGTTCAGGAAGAAGCCAGTTCGTGGTCTTAAGGTCGGTTCTGAAGAAGCGGGCAAAGACGATGCCCAAGAAGGGAATAAGGTGTGAAACTTGAAATATAAATTGAGGTTTCACTAATATACGCTCATATCTGGTTGGTCTAAGCATCTGACATTTCTGCGCTCATAGCTTCATCCAAACTGACTTGCTCAATGTTCTGTAAACAGAGATTGGCAGAATCTACCCGGAGTCCCGCTATAACTCCAAGAAAGGCACCACAAAGAGCTAGTGCCTCGGCCGTGGAAAAAGTGCGACATTCACCTAACCTATATTTCTTTCAGGAGTGACCAATGCTGATTGTCGATGTGACGTAAGGTATTCAGATACTGCTCGCGTTCGTTTGTTGAGACAAAGAGAATTTTTTTCTGAGAAAGGTGATTATGTTCGTGCAGACTCCTCCTACTAGCAAGGTGGACATGGATAGGAAAGAGGAGGAGCTTATTGGTTGCAAAATCAAAGTTTGGTGGCCTCTTGACAAACGGTAAGACCTAGGTCTATTTCATTGGATTATTTAAAATCATTACTGCATGAAGCTCATGTCGCTGTTACAATTTAGAACTTGTAATTAACATCTTTGTCTCTTTGTTCTACACAGATATTATAGAGGAACAATCACTCATTATGATGCGAAGAAGAAGAAGCACAGGGTAATGTATATCTATATTGATTAAATCTTATTCTCGTAAATACTCGTGACTTACGGTATTGGTTAGAGATGGACCCAAAGTGTACCATCTTACGTTAGGATGGTGACTCAAAACGCATTGCTTTTGTTCAGGTAATTTATGATGATGACGAGGTTGAGAACCTTATTTTGGCGAATGAACAGTTTATAATTTTTGACAGTTCAAAGGCGCCTCCGAAGAAGGTTTGTGTTTCAGACATTTGTGAGAAATTCGTGTGATCTTGAGTTTTGCTTCACATTTTCGACACTGCAAACTCGTTTAGTTCGCACACCTATGTGCATCGTATTCTGTATATGGATATGAACCATACCTCTCAAGGATACAGAGTACGGTATTTGAACCCATCACAGTGCCTTTTCCCGCAGTCGCATCTGCATGTCTTTTTCCGTTGCGTTTGGAGATTGGCAGTAATCATCATTATATTGATCGAAACATGGCCTATTGGTACTTTGCTGATGGATTTCAATCTGTACTTGCAGGTGACACCGGAGAAAGCTGTCGCGACACCTTCCGGAAGCGGCCAGTACGTACATTTTCTTTATTTTTGAATCACTATGTTTTGTTCTCTACTTCCCTTTTTACTTATGAAGTTACAACTGGTGTCCCGTTAGTTTTAAGACCACGAGATCTATTGTTGTGCATTTGTGGTCGTATGAGCTTCAATCAACTAACATGTCCGGAAACTTCACCAGCATGCCTGTACTGCTGTGTTAGTCTTATTCACTGTATTTGTTCTCGTTCATGAGTGGATTTTATTCGTGTCTCTTGACCAGGTCAGGGAAGCTGAAACGAAAAGCGGCAGTTCAGACAGTGGACAACGGTAGTCAAAGCCCTGGACCTTCAGATAAGAAGTAAGATTACGTACTCACTTTCTGTGCATAATCATAGACTTAATTGGTATGAACTCTGTTTTTTCACTTGAACGGATGTTTCTACCTTTCAAATTACAGTGGATGTCAAGGTAGAACGTTTGCTCTTTTTGGGATCCACATGTAGCCGCTGCGGTCCTTGTCTAATTAAAGTTAGAAAACTTGTCCAGGAGGGCCACTACTCCCAAAGGCGGGAAGGACTCTGGTGCACATAGTCTGCAAGGAGTGGGTAGAGGCCTTGCCCAAGCGAAGAGCGGAAGTTTGTCTAGTCCAACTGCAAAGAATTCCAAAAGGTCTGCTTCCATCTCCGCCGGACCTTTTGCCTTCAGCGATGAAGATCTTGAGGAGCCTGCCAATGAGAAAGGAGGTGGAAAGCAAGCGAAAGGTTCATCTGCTCAGTCCGCTAGCAAGGGTGAGTTTAGTACCTCGCCTCCTCTTACGTGGACTGATTAAGCTGTATTTTATTATTCGTATCTTCATCCCTACCTGGAGTAGTAGGAGATGCCTTTTGACATGTAGGAGTAGTGAGAATCGTTTTCTGACATATGGAGAACTGTCTTTATACAACGTAGTTTTTCTCATTTGGTTTTTTCTTGGAGATAAGTTCTGAGTCAGGTCGAAGGGTTAAATCGCCTACGCCACCGGCGTAAACGATTTATCACATGTTGAGAGATTTGTCCAATCAAATTTGAACTTCTTTTCAAATTGAATTCTGTTGTTTTTCTTTCAAAATCAAATCTCTCACACGTTTGAGACTGTTTGCACTTTCTTTAGGGATCACAAACATTAAGTTCAAAAGGAAGGCTGACAGTGATTTGGCCAAAGAAGTTGTCGAGAGCGAACAATCTAAGGAGAAAGCAGGGAAGGAGAAGCTGAAAGAGAAAGTAGAGAACGAGAAGCCCAAAGAAAAGGTGGACAAAGATAAAGCTAAAGACAAGGTGGACAGTGAAGCTTCTAAAGAGAGGTCAGACAGTGACAGGTCGAGGGAGAAGACAGAGAATGAGAAACTTAAAACCAAAGCAGATACGGAGAAGGAGAAGTCTAAATCCAAAGCTGAATCAGAGAAGGAGAAAACCAAAGAGAAGGTTGAAACTGAGAAGGAGAAGACGAAAGCAAAGGCAGATTTGGAGAAGGAAAACGCTAAGCTCAAGGCAGAACTTGAAAGTCAAAAGGCGAAGGCAAAGGCAGATTTGGAGAAGGCAGAGAAAGAGAAGGCCAAGGTGAAGGCTGAGCTGGAGAAAGCGAAGGCAAAGGCGGAGGCAGAGAAGGCAAAGTTGGAGGCCGAGAAGGCAAAGTCTAAACCAGAGGCAGAGAAGCCCAAAGCCAAGGTAGATGGGGAGAAACCCAAGTCCAAGCCGGAAGCTGAGAAGCCGTCTAAGACCAAATCGGATGGTGAGAAATCCAAAGGGAAAGCAGATGGTGAGAAGACGAAGACAGTGGAGCTTGATCAAGCTAAAGGGAAGGCTGAGAATGAGAAACCGAAGGAGGTCGCTGAGACCGAGAAGTTGAAGGGGAAGGTGCCGGATGAGACTGTCAAGGCTAAAGGTGAAGCTGTGACATCCAGTGAAAAGGCTGACACTGAAACTTCGCAAGAGAAGGTCGATGATGAGAAACCCTCGGATGAATCTCCTGCCAAGAGCACTGAAGAGGCAGGTGGGACGGTAGAACCAGGGAAGGTCCAGCTTCAAACTGAGTCTGAGAAGAAAGCAGAAGCTGATTCTTCCACAAAAAAGTCCACTTCAAATAGCAAAAGTGCTGAGCCAGAAGCCGAGTCTAAGAAAGACGACGATGACGAACCTCTGGTAAGGAACGAACCTTTTTGGTTCACGAAGATTTTGGTTGTTTGTCAAACTGAAGAGAAAATAATTAAGGAAGTTCTTACTCTAGGATTGAAATCAAGGAGCAGTGTGAAGTCGTCCCATGGTGTACTCAACGTAATTCATATATGAACAGGCAGGTCAAAGTGAAAGATAGTAACAATTGTTCCTGAACAAACAATCAAACCAAGATGTAGAATCAACAGATTAGACATCTTGTGTTCTAGAATATGTCTGAGAAATCTTGTGTGACGCAGGGTACATGGAGGACACGAAGACGAAAGTTGCATTGATTTCTCATGAGACGTTTAGGGTGCATTGTTCTTGGAGCGTATAGTAAGACTTTGAACTGTGTAGAAGCAGTCATGTAGTAGTATATCCCCTCTTAATTTTTGCTGTACCTTTTAGACTTTCGATCAGGGATGTCAGCAACCCATCCCTTCAAAAGAGGTAAACTGGATGTACTTAGAATGGAGCCAGGTGTCCCAACAAGTGGGTCTGCCTTCTAGTGCATCCAAGTCATAGTGATAGACGCTTAGTGGGAGGAGAGCAACCACCTCTAGTCAGCTTTATTTATGGAGTCTTATGTTGTAGATTAATCCCTTAGGTAACAGCACCATTTTGTTGTTGGACTAATTTCTGTCCTCTGTAGGTGTGTTGTAAAAAAAACAATCTTCTTCCTGTATCTGGGAAGAGCAACGATTGCACAAGACATAGTTAAATAAAATTGAGCAGTTTAGATCCTTGGTCATGCTTATTTCGAATGAATGCCTTTATTTCGTAGTCATTTTTTTAGGAAGTGTGTGACACTTTTAGCAACAGTGTCTTTTACACCATGATCCAGTGGAGCCTTGTGTTCAGTCTGACTTTATTGTTTTCTTGCACATTCCAGTATAGAAGCGAAGTTCCACGTTGTTTGACGTCTTCCATACATAGCATAATTACATAACATGAATCAAGGATCGAATTTCAAAATGCGTTGCCAACTTCCTGTTCACTGTGCTGAATCGTCGTAAAGCTTGTCCTGTGCCTCGGAAACTCTCGTGGTTCTCTCTGAATTTGAGATTGACTATAGAATGGTAGCAAAACTTTGAGTCTGTTTGTGGTGCAGACTCTAGTTTAGAAGACGATGCCCTCGGTAGTCTTGCTGTTCCAGTCGCAGAAGATAAAAGATGATGACTTTGTATCATACATAGCAAACGACAATGAATTGCGTTCTGATATTTCCTTTTATTGTTCATGATGCCCTAGACCGAGTATATGACTTTATTATTATTTGATGGTCGAAAGTCTTCTGTTCTTTCGATTGATTGGATTATTTATTTGGACACCTTCATCGTTTTGTTATCTTGTTCTATCGGATAATTGACTCGGACATTCTTGGCTTTGCTGCAGTCAACCAAAGGGGAAGCGGGACTCTAACATCTTAATTTATTTGGACCTCCTCAAGGTGGTTCTTTGGCGTTCGATGACACTGTGATGTTTGAGTGGTCAATCGCTCAGGTCACCTTGCAGTAACAAACTGGAAGAGTTTGTGTGCTTGATACGGATGGACAACTTAGATTACATGAGCCAGCAAAGCACGATTCTCAATAGAATCCGACCACAGGTGGAGTCGTCTGAAAGAAAGCTACAAGACGCGCGGGTTCTATTTAAGACCACTGTAACTAAGCTTTGTATCCCTTGTTCTCTTCCAGTCTCACCAAGCAACCATGGTGTAGGTTGTGGAGAGGCTTGCCCCTGCGAGTGTTGATCTCTACAATCCCTTTGATGGTGACATCCTGAGTCTTCGAGGTCTCTGAAGTTTATCTTTATGTATAGGTTCCAGAGCAGTCAATATTTCAAGCCAAGAAGCACTTCGAGTCCTTCCCCCGATATTAATTCCAGTTGCCTCAACGGGAGGAGATTCGTCGCACATCTAGATTTGATGCGTCACTGTATATTGCCGTGTACATAAGGTGCCCAGGGTTCTTGGTCTCAGGGGATGTGAAATTTTGAGGTTGGTAGGAACATTCATGCGTAGCTGCTTAGGGTGATGTGCTTAATCATAGGGGAAGTGGAAGAGTTCAACATTTTCACTGTTTGAATCATTACCTGCTTTCGAGGTCATGGAGGATTGTGTTAGTAGTAACTGAGAGCAACACTTCCTCGATACTGTTGCCTTGTTTGGCTCCGGGACGTGATTTATATAGAAAGGATTGGCGATTATGCCACTTCGTCTTGATCTCAATATCGTCTGCACAACGCTCAATTACACTTTCCAGCAACATATATGATATGGATGTTATTTGTGAGTAGCACCTTTTCTCGGCTTATATAGGTAACTTGAAAGGAGAATGTTATAGAACATTCAAAATCTGAAATGCCCACAGAAAATAGCGCTCGGATTTTCGCTTTTGCCTTTAATGAAATTGTTTTGTACCTAGTTACATATGTCCAAAACCTAGGGAAACAGAGAGTGAAGCCTCATATCTCCGATGCAAGAGTATCAGAATTTTGTGCGGTCGTGAATTTTATAAGCATCTTCGGGTCTAGGGGAATCTTGTTGTCCCGACCCATGTATACAAACCGAAAGAATGCTGGTATGACTTCCGAGATTTGATGATTCAAACGTTTCTGTCTGACTGAAAGTGACCAACTCTATTGTCATGGTTTCGAATTTTGGTATATAACATGTTTAAAGTATGAGAACAAGATTAGCCAGTGAATTGATAATTTTGTAGTGTCCATTATATAAGATATATCTTCTCATAATTAACTGTCGAATCAAACTTTGAATACATGTCAATTTTCCGCAGTGATTGGGAATGGTGGATCACTGGAGTGATGAGTGCTAGCATCATAAACTTTCGGCGTCTTAGGTTTAAATCAAATGGTTGAATATAATCAAATCCTAGTATTAGGGTCAAATCTAGAAATCAGCAGATCATACAGCATGTTGGTCACGTCATAGTCACGGGAGAGTTTGACTTTTGGTGTTATAGGTAGGGTACGTGTGATGTAGAGTTTTCTTTCTGGAGGTTCCTTGTGATTTATATTATCGAAAGTTACAATCAAGTTTATGTACCAGGTTGGTTTAGGTTGGTGCTTTGTTGTTGTAATGGAAGTGAAGGTGAGAATATAGTTACAGGGATGAATTTCTGATCGGACACTATCCATTTCGTCATGTAGCCAGGATCTGCAATGAGTGCATGTTGCATTCGTGCTATATAATCTACGGTGAGTAAGATGTGTTGTGTTGTGGTTTATGGTGTCAGTTGAGAATTTATCGCTGTATTATCATGAAGATGACAATATCGTTATCAAGGACATTGAGGAGTACTTCAAAGTTTACGGAGGAGAGATGGCACAGTTGGCGGAAGATTCATGAGTACCAGATCACTTATGGTGGATGCGGTTTAGGTCTGTGACGATGAGTTTGGTGATATTTGAAATGTGTATTTTAAAATTGTGGCTGTTGTAAGACATGCACCACATCTATGGGATCATATAGAGTCTCTAAACGAGTATGCTTCGTAGCATTGAGTTAGAGAACTCAAAACACAAGTTTTGGAAATAAAAATAATCTCCAGATTACACCTATTTTACCTTGTATATAATGGTTGATGGTGCAAATTCATCTACTACACTCACACTTGTGAAACAATAAAATCTAGTCAAGTCGACAAGTATTTAGAGTTTTCAAGCTTTAGTATGATTTTGAGGTTGTTGCACGGTTGATGAGAGTTTAGAAAGGGTGGGGATTTACATGCTATGAACATTTAAAAAAAAATAATAGAAATGATTCAAGATAAATATATTTCAATCTTATGAATCTTATAATCCTGTGGCTATATATGATAATTGCTCTAGGTTTTATATTAGTTCGGGGATTTCAATAGGGATCTCATGTAGAGTGAGAGATATGAATGCTGTACATGATATATGAAATGTGTTGGAGTAGGGACGAGGAGAAAGAAGAGTCGCAACCTGATAACTAGTAGTGCATGCTCTCCTAATGCATGGGTAATAAGAATTGTATTTTGCTTTGTCATTTGAGTCGAAAATAGGTTAGATTTGACCAAAACAACCGATTGTGTTATCATCAATAAACATATAGGATTTAAAGACAAACATGAATATTTGCTATGACAAATTTCCCATTGTTATCGTTGTATTTGCCAACAGAGTTTGTGTAGTAACGCGACTGCTAATTGAAAGTGAAAAAGTAGAATAGTGAATGAGCCGAACTCTAGAATTATCAATTGAATAAGTGAAAGAGTAGAAGTGTGGATGAGTCTAATTCTAAGACTGCGATTCATAATAAATGATATCCGTATTAATAGTAAGTGACATGAAGTCTCGATATTGAATGTATCAAGTGAAAGTGATCATACAAAGTGCTTCAAAACATCAAAGAAGAAGTGCAGATATCAAGTACCGACGCCACAACGTTGAGACACAAATACTATAGTGAAGTGTTGAAGCCCCACTACTGAAACAAAATATCAAAGTGGAAATGATGATGTGAAGAATTGAATTGAAGCGTAAAATCTAAAGTATATAATGTACCAAAGTGGAAGTGCTCATATAAATTACTATATCGGAAGTGGCGATGCAAAGTTTTGACAGGTAGTGACCAAATTAGAGTGAGTAATCGCCAAAGCCAAATTATAGAATGACAAGATGCAAAAGCCAAATTGCTTATACGACCGGCTCGACACACTAGAACCGAAACTTGGGATTGCCTAACGTAACTACCGGGAATCTGGCTAGGAATTTACAAATACTTACCATCTTTTGTGTCTGAACCGAGGAGAGGAGGTCAACGGGGTACTCGTAGTAACGGAAATACCGCGAAGGGGTCAGAGCAATACAAAGATGACAAAATTGTGAAGTCAAAATGTTAATAAGAATAGCCAAAATTGAAGTGTTCATACAAACTGCACATTTGAAAATGGAAGAAGTATGGAGCGAAAGTGGCACAAAAAATAATTTGCTGATTTTGTAAAAAATGACAAGAATTTAAAACTAATAAGTCTTTTCAACCCTAGAGAGGTAATGATGACTAGATTAATTTTAACAAAAAAATTCAAGTTAACAATGAAAATGTGACATCATTTTGGTGTCAAGAAGATGAAAAGAACAAAAATCTTTTTGCAAATTGTGATCAAAAGTATTATAATAAAAATTTGAACAATTAATACAAGAGATATGTTTGAAAAGAGTAAGGTTGTGAGTAATTCAATAATTTTAAAAAATTTTGAAATTGGATATTTGAAAATTTGAAAATTGTAAATTTTTGTCAAGATTTTAGTACATAGCATTTTCAATCATTCATCTTGAATGTTTACAAGATTTGAAATTTGAAGACTCTTGTAAAGGAGGTTTTGCACATAAATCATTACATTATATAGATGTAATGATTTAAAAATAATTGAAAATAATCTGGAATGAAATATTTTTAAAAAATATTTGCAATAAAATAAAAAAAAAGTTTTTTGACATGAAGATTAATTCAATTATATCTCATTGAAAGTGTGCCAATTTGGATCAATCAGAATTTCTTCTTTGAAATTGATAAAAACAATGCAAAAATATTATATAGACAAGTTTTAGACATTTTTAAATCAAAATTTATCTACATGCAATATGAATGATAAATTTGATGAAAAATCTTTGATATAGATTAATATTTGTTACTTTTGTTGCTGTTAGGTTTATTGTGCGAATATGTATTGTCATACAATCTACATCGTTGACATGCTACTCATACACGCACACACACATAGAGAACAAGAGCGCACACACTCTAATGGAAATCAATCGTGTAAACTCCACTAGTTTAAAATATGAACATCACATAAAGTCAAAACCAACCCACTCACTCAATATAGAATCCAGGTCAAAGCTTACGGGCCACCAAAGTCAACTTATTGAAGACTACTTCCAACGCTAAGAGTCTCAACTCAAAGAATTGACGGTTCTTTGAGTTTGCAAGAGCTATACTCTTCAACGAGAGTGACCTAACTCTCATAAGATACTTAAAATAGAAACATCTTCCAATCAGAACAACATTAATAGGTGGAATCAGACACGACATGTGACATCTTGTAGAACACCTATCTCACACAAGCATATGGGCCGTGTGACCAGCTGATCCACATAACATGCATCTCAAACCATCACGTATTATTTCCAAGCTTGGATCTATAGTACCATCCACGTTTGGGAGATGACATGGCGCATAGTTGCGCACATGATACTTCTACACAACACCGTCACGACCCTTCAACATGAAACTTCACAAGATAACACATCCCACGCTCGCAAGATAGTGCGTCCCGCCGTATCATCCAATATTGTCGGTGCATTATTGTAACCATCTTTAGTTAGTAAGAACTAAAGTAGAGATTACTCTAAATGTTGATATAGATACTTTAGAGTACACTAGGCGTAGTTGCCACGTCAGCGATCCGCGCGCTTGGTAGGTAAAGAGTAGGTGTGCTAGCTAACAGCGCCACGTTAGCAATCCGTGTGTTTGTTAGATAAGGATTGAGTGTGTTAGTTAGTGTGTTAGTTAGGGACGCTATGTTAGCGATCCGTGTGCTTGTTAGGATAATCCGCCACATCATCTATGCACTAAGAGTAGAATGGATGGTGAGGATAAGATATTATCTCCTTGTACCTGTTAGTGAGAGCTATATAAGGGGGAGTAGAACTATTGTTGGTATCTCTCATCTTCAAAGTTTATGTTTCTATCTTCGAGTGAACTTCTCTCTAAACCCTAGTGTTACAATTGTGTTTAAATAGACATAATCTTCCACATGCAACCTACGAATCGATGGTTGATAACTTCATCCTCGGATGATTGCATATCGTAACGTATCTTTATGCTGAGCAATTGCAAGATTCTCAAACGTTGAAGTCAAAACTCTCCGAAAAAGCTCTAGACGTTAAGAACACATCCTCATCCACATGTCCGCGTTTTCAAGGTTCATCACCTCACTAGACTCACAACGAATCGATGTCGACAGGTCTGGATCTCGACTGTACAACACAAAATATGATGAGTAAGAAGCCAATGATGCTTGACAATGAAATTGATATCCCATGGCAAGTCATGATAACTTAATATCACAATATCAAAAATACCTCTTCTGTAGACCATACTTGCGCAATGCACTCTTGACTGTCTATACAACACTTTTAGTCAAATCATTTGCTTCTGGATGATCTCGAGATGTGGTTTGATGATCAATCAGCGCCTTGTCACACAAAACATGAAACTCACCTTGAAACTTTGTATCTTGATTCATCAACACCTCAACTAGTGCATCAAAGTGACTAATCATCCGGTCAAGAAAAATATATGCTGCTCCCTCACTCGTCTTGTCAAGTAGTGCCACCAACTCCGTCCACTTGGAAAAATGCTCCACCATCACCAACGCATACCAATGATGTTGTATGCTCAAAGGTAATGATCCAGCAAAGTCCAAACTCCAACAGTAATCTAATCTCATAATAGACAAGGGATGTAACTCTGGTGTTGGAGCATTGAACGATGCTTTCACTCGATCATAAACCATGCAACGTGATACCAATTGATGTACCTGAGTATGCATATCACGCCATCAATATTGACCAAGGAGTAAGTTGTATGTACGTTGCACTCCAAAATGTCATAACTCCTCATGAGCATGCCGCACGATGCGCGCTCTCTGAGCTAGATGCGGTACTACTCGTACCATGCCATCCTTCCACACTCGAAGAACATGTGCTTCTTCCACTCGATATCTCTTCGCCCGTTAGAGAACAATATTTTGCTCCTTGGCACTCACTATGTTTGGCATCATACTTGTATGTAGGAACTCCAATACTAATGCATCATCATGAATATCACGCTGATCTATAACACCATCTTCAATCTCAAAATTTCAAAAAAAATCTGAAGATTGATCATACACTCTTTGACTAGAGTAAAATATCAAGTCACACTCTCTACTAGAATCTCCACGTAACAAACACAAAAAGACAAATGCATGCCAACCGCGCATCATCTCCTCATCAACCACACCATCACCATGTCAGCTTCAATGTCATCATACTAGCTAGTGCATGGGTTGCGACTCTAAACATCAATATTAAGGTGTAACACTAGGGTTTAGAAAGAAGCTCACTCGAAGATAGAAACGTAAACTCTGAAGATGAGAGATACCAACAATGGTTCTCCTCTCCCTTATATAGCTCTCACCAACAAGTACAAGGTGATAAGATTTAATCCCCACCATCCATCCCACTCCTAGTGGATGGATGACGTGGCGGATAACCCTAACAAGCACACGGATCGTTGACGTGGCGCATCCAACTAACACACTCAATCCTTACCTACAAGCACACGGATTGCTGACGTGGCACTGTCAACAAACACACTCACTCTGTACCTACCAAGTGCGCGGATCGTTGACGTGGCAGCTATGACTAGTGCACACTAAAGTATCTACATTAATATTTAGAGTAACCTCTACTTTAGTTCTAACTAACTAAAGATGGTTACAAACCTCCCTCCTTTTAAGATGCAACGTCCTCGTTGCACATACGTTCAAACTCCTGAACTATCAAAGGTGCATTTGCTAAATTTTTAGCTGATTCCCAAGCTGATTCATACGATGGATAGTCTTTCCATTAAATCAAATACTCTACTTTGGGATATTTATAACCTCGAATACGTTTCTTGAGTATCTTTTCTACCTCAAACTCCTCATGATCTGCTATCAAGGTTGGAAGTGGAGGTGGTGCTGGTTGGTTGGTGAATTATTTTGGCCGTGGTACATGTTTTCGCAATCGTGACACATGAAATACTGGATGTATTTTCATATGTGACGGAAGTTCCAACTTGTATGACACTTCACCAACACGCTTCAAAACCAAAAATGGACCAATGAATCTAGGGTTTAACTTTGGTGTTCATACAAGAGACAAATTCGTTGTAGATAAACAAACATGATCTCCAACCTCAAAAATCACTTCTCTACGAAGAGCATCGGCATGCTGCTTTTGCCGATTTTGAGCTATCACCAACTTCTCCTTGGCCTGATGTAGTCCTCGGTGAATATGCTCCACGAATTTGTTGACTGCTGCAACTTTGGTCGAAAACTCCTCTCCTTTGGGAAGTCTCATCAAATTTGAAGGAGTTATAGGATGAGCTCCATACATAAGAAAAAATGAAGACACTTTTGTGGATGCATTGACAGAATTGTTATATGCAAATTCCACAAGTGGCAAAAGGTTGTCCCACTCTTTTTGCTCTTCTAATGTGAATGCTCGTAGCATATCCTCTATGGTTCTATTTGCACTCTCAGTTTGTTCATCAGTTTGAGGGTGATAGGCCGTTGACATTGCTAGTTTTGTTTTGAAAAAACTAAACAAAATTTTCCAAAATAAACTAGTTAAGTGAGTACCTCTATCCGTGATTAACACTTTGCTTAAGCCATGATTCACAAAAACTGCATCTAGATACAATTGAGCTAGTTGTGGAGCTGTTACTGTTTTTGTGGTTGGCATGATGTGAATCATCTTGTTCAATTTGTCCACAAAAACCACCATTGAATCATGTCCTAACGAAGTCCTTGGTAACTCACATACAAGATCCATGGTGACATGTTTCCACCGCTGTTAGGGAATAGGAAGAGGCTGTAATAAACCTGCTGGTTTTTGATTACTTGCCTTGTTTTGTTGACAAGTAACACAACTTCGAACATAAGACTCCACATCCTCAAGTATTTTGGGCCAATAGTACACTCGTTGTATACTCTCCACGTTTTTCTCCACTCCCACATGACTTGCAATGGCTGTATCATGACTTTCTGCCAAAATCATCGTGCGCAAATCGTGATCTTGTGGAATCCATATACGCTGATTGTAAAACGCCAAACCTCGAGATTTCTCTGCCTTTCCAGTTTGTAGTGCCCGTGTGATCTCTTCATCCTCCTTTGTGGCTTGTGACATCTTGCTCCACCAATCCGCCTGAATTTTCACTTCTGCAACATGATTCAAACAAGGCATGCGTGTGAGAGCATCTGCAAGTTGCTTCTTTCCCTCCACGTACACAATCTTCATGTTGAAGCGTTGACGCCACTCTGCCCATCGAATTTGTCATATCGAATTGGACAGATCCTTCTGAGTTTCCAAATAAACCAAGGGTTTATGATCAGTCTCCACCACAAACTCCTTATCACCCAAGTAATGCTTCCAATGTTTGGTTGCCAACACGATGACTAACTCCTCCCGTTCTGTCGTGTGATAATACTGTTCTGCCGCCACCAACTTTCGAGAATAGAAAGCAACTGGATGCCATCCATCCTCCCATTCTTGTTGAAGTATGCCACCTACTGTTGTACCTGATGCGTCAGTGGCCAACTTGATAGAACGGTTAGGATCATACCACTTGAGAATAGGTGCGTGTAACAAAGCATCTTTCAATGCTTGAAAAGCTAACTCTTGAGCTGTTCCCCATCTCCACTTTTGACCTTTCCCTAACATTGAAGTCAAGGCTTGAGCTCGTCGAACAAAACCTTTCACAAATCTACGATAGAATCCAGTGAGCCCTAGAAAACTCTTCAATTGACTTTGATCCTCAGGTGCTATCCATTTCTAAATGGCATCTATCTTCTCACTCATCACTTGGATTCCTGTAACTGTAACTCTAGTAATCTACTTCTGACTTGCCAAATTCACATTTTGAAGCTTTGGCATACAATTGATTGTCTCTTAAAACTTGAAGTACCTCTCGTGAATGACTTCTATGATCACTCAAAGTTTTGCTATACACAAATATATCATCTAGAAAAACAATGACAGATTTATCTAGAAAAGGGCGAAAGATATCGTTCATCAATCCCATGAATGTAGCTGGTGCATTAGTGAGACCAAAAGACATCACCAGATACTCAAAGTGTCCATACCTAGTACAAAAAGCTGTCTTGTGAACATCTTCATCTGCAATTCGAATTTGATTGTAGCCGCTTCTCAAATCTAGCTTGGTGAAGTACTTTGCTCCTTCAAGTTGATCAAACAAATCATCCATACGAGGTAATAAATATTTGTTTTTCACCGTTTGCTGATTCAACCCGCGATAATCGATACATAGTCTCATGGATCCATCCTTCTTCTTCACAAAGAGTACTGGAGCTCCATAAGGTGAAACACTTGGTTGAATGAATCCCTTGCTCAACATCTCCTCCACTTGAGCTTTGCATTCTTCCAATTCGTTTGGAGCCAAACGATATGGAGCTTTGCAAGTTGGTGTACTTCCAGGTATCACTTCAATCTTGTGATCAACTCGCCTCTTTGGTGTTAATCCTGCAGGTAGATCATCTGGAAAAACATCTTTATACTCCATAAAAATATCATTCAAGGACTCCGGGATGTAAGGTTTGTCCATGGACTCAATATCTCTTATAAGTCCAAGGAAACATACATCATCTCTAGAAATGGATGCTGTACCCAAAGATCACAAAGAGGGGTAAATTTTTATTCTGAGATCTAATTCTATCTCCATAGATCTTCCATCCACTACTTGTAATCACTTTTCTTCTCCAATCTACCTTCGGATTATATTGTTCCATTCATGGCATTCCAAGGATGACATCATATCGAGCTAAACGAATTACTCTCCATTCAATGCTCTCCTTGTATCTACCTATGGATAATTCTACACTCCGTTGTAGTGTTTCTATCACTTCAGTTTGCCCGTTTGGCAATTCAACTTCTTCACTCACGTCCTTCACCAACATCAAACCTAAATTCATAGCAACACTCCTTGATAGAAAATTCTCAGTTGCTCCAGGATCAATTAAAACTCTCACCTTGTGTACTTCCATGAAAGCATCAGTGACAATGAGTTGAGCTTGCTTCTTATCCCTTCCATGAGCTCCCAACCATTGACTTCTTCCAACTTCGCCTTTTCTTCGCTTTGTAGAACCACTAAGGCCGCGAGGCAAGATTACTGGTGATCTTCGTTTCTCGAAACTGCTTCCTCCACCTCTTCATACTCTATCTCCTCCATATTGTTGAACGGTCGTCGCTGCATGGGCCGTCCTCCTTGTTGTGTCGGCCGAACTCGACAAAACTTGGCTATGTGACCCATTCGTCCACATGCATAGCATTGGCGATTGTCACGAACTCCAGCTCCTCCTCGAACTATTCCATTATTTGCATAACCTTCTTGCAAATTTGGAACTCCTAGTCGCCTAATCTCACCTCCAAATCTTGGTGGTGGTCCTCTTGTTGGTGCAAAACCTTCTCTACGTCAAAGGTTTCCCAACTCCATCGGTGTTGGACCAGATGGATCTCTAAAATTGCTCACTGGTTCACAGTGTGTGACACCAAAAGCATATGAAATTCGTTGAGCAATTGTGATTGCTTCATTCACAGTAGATGGATTGCTTACCATCACCTCCTTTCGAATTTGATCCTTCAAGCCTCATTTGAACACGTCCAAGACGTATAATCTGTAATTTGTAATCTTTTCCGTAAATTTCAATTAATCTAATTCTTTTCCGTAATTGTAATCTAATCTGTAATCTTTTCCTATTACAAGCAAAAGATTTGTTTGCTCTTCAATCTCTTGAAGACGTCTCATATTTGCCTTTGCTGCATCAATAGGAGTTGGTTCTGGCTGAACTTGGGAAGCTTGAACTTGAGGTTCAACTTCCATCTCTCCAACTCTCTCTCTCTACTTTCTCACTCTCAAATGCGAAGATTTTATCTTCCATGGCTTGCTGCTTGGTATGCCCATCTACTATCGCTTTTCTCAACTCCTTCATCTCCGCCATGATTGCATTGAGAACTTCACCCATATCAATTGATGTTCCCATGCTTTCTGACACTCCCTCTGATACAAAGTGAGTATAATCACTATGTGAACTCTCAACAAAGTAGTCACAAAAGGTGCAGATGACTCTATCACAGCTCTATAGTACTCCTCTCCATAATTCCTCACAAGAAAATCTCTCCATATACTGTTCTGTCTATATACTGTTCTAATCTCTACATAAGTGCTGAATCGAACCGGGACAGGGGGTTCGCGATTCAAATCCATGAAACGATCAGTATAGAATGTATATAGTACAATTCCAAGTCTCTCCATAAGTAACTATTGGAAGAATCAGTGGCACTCTTGACTCCATCACTCTAGTCATAAAATCTGCACCCCAACAAGCCACAAGGTACATCCGAAAATGATGTTTCTCCATGCAACGAAGGTGAATATCGAATAGGTTAGGAATTGGCCAGTGCGGTACTGGATTGCTGTCAATCCCGTCCATATCTGCAAAAACACAATTTTCACCTCTCTCTACATGTAGATGAATGATCTCTGCCAGCCTCTATACACTCTCAAGACTACACTTCATCATCACTCACTTGCTATTCCATGAGGGGTAATCCACACTCAAGGAAAGAGCAAGGTCGCTCTGATACCACTGTAACACTAGGGTTTAGAGAGAAGCTCACTCGAAGATAGAAACGTAAACTCTGAAGATGAGAGATACCAACAATGGTTCTCCTCTTCCTTATATAGCTCTCACCAACAAGTACAAGGTGATAAGATTTAATCTCCACCATCCATCCCACTCCTAGTGGATGGATGACGTGGCGGATAATCCTAACAAGCACACGGATCGTTGACGTGGCGCATCCAACTAACACACTCAATCCTTACCTACAAGCACACGGATTGCTGACGTGACACTGTCAACTAACACATCCACTCGGTACCTACCAAGTGCGCGGATTGTTGACGTGGCAGCTATGACTAGTGCACACTAAAGTATCTACATTAATATTTAGAGTAACCTCTATTTTAGTTCTAACTAACTAAAGATGGTTACATAAGGTTTGCAACTCCAAGTTTATGCACCACCTGAAAGTCATACTCCTATAAGATGAGAGCCCACAGTGCAAGTTTCACTATGAGCTTGTCACACTTCATCAACCACTCCAGTTAATTCCTTGTCCTACTCCGAATCAAATCTCTCTCCATATCACTATACTGATAAGGAAGACGAAAGATTAACGTATCACTAGCCAACTCCATTTATATGCCGGGTACAATCAAAGCACCGAACTCCTTCATGTCGAAGGCAAAACAATTCATATACACACGTATGAATTGTATCAACCATCGTCTCTCTCCTCATGTGATATGGAAACCAATCTATGGCTTTCAATCCTTCTTTATAGATATACTAGAGGAGTACGACTCTCTCACTAGTTGATTTGCCATCTTCTTTAAAAAATAGGTACGGCTCTTTGTACTCTACTTTTGGACCAACCTCCACGTGAAAAACTCCTCCAACTGCATGAACTACAAGTCTAGCAGGCCCTCTCGTCACGTCCCACGAACTCCAAGGATGACGAATATTTCGCCTGTCGCCCCCAGCAATTGTCTCTATCATTCCATATAGTTCTTTGAGTGAAATCAATTGTGTAAACTCCACTGGTTTACAACACAAACATCACACAAAGTCGAGTCCATGGCAGGTTTCATCAATTGAAATGTATTTGAATAAGTTTGATGCTTCAAATTATGATTCAAAAATTAAAATTTATAGTTTCATTGTTTATTAATGACCAAAATTGATCTAAAAAATAAAGAAATCTTAGTAGAGTATATTATTGTTTGACTTTTGTGGTTTGAATTGCTTTGAACTTGTTGGTTTGTGAGTACATTGTGATCGTTTTGAAAAAATGCTTGATTAAAAAAAAAACATTGAGCTTGATTACAAATATGAATCTATACAGTGATATATATTTTTACTTATACAAATTGAAAGTGAAAATTCATTGTTTCAAGATTGCTTAAGGTTAGATTAGCATGAGTTTCACATAAATTTTTGTTCTCATGTGTGATTCAAATAGAAAGAGAAAAACATGTACACTTGATGAACAAATTGCATAAACAAGTATGTAAAAAACTAAAAAATGAATGAATTTGAAAGGTTGATTATGATTATGAAAAGTGCAAAAAGCTCAAGCAAAGAGTTCAAGGTTTCACATTATACTTCAATATTAATACAATAAAAAAAACTAGTGAAAAAATTTAAAAAAAACTTAAATAATCAAAAAGAAATTAAACAAAAAATCTAGCAATTATTTGAGTTGTATTATCAACAAGATTAAAAAAAATTTTATTCATATCAATATTAATTTCATATGAGAATGATATTGATGAATGATTCAAACATACATTACTGGAGATCGGAAAACATTTTTAAAACAATCGAGTTATATTTTTTTTTGTTTTGAGCTAAAATCATCAACACAAAAGTTTATGTGATAATTTGATTTTGCAATAATACAAAAAATTTAATGACATGACTTTGTTTATATTTGAATATTTTTTTTAATTTGAATATTTTTATTGAAATAATGAGAAGTTTATATATTATAAGACACTTCACTTATAAGTGAAGTGATCAGGTATCAAGGTGATACCTTATCATTAAAAAATCTATAAAAGTTAGACTCATATTTCAGATGTAAAGAATATATTCTTCAGTTAAAAAATAAATGTAATCAATTTGATTGCTTTAATACACAACAAATCTAACTGCCTTTAAAACATACAATAGTGTAAGCAGATTAGTAAATTTCTGCAATTATTAACATATGGAGGAAAAAAATCACGAAAAGTAGTAATTTTAAATATTCAATTTATGATCTAACAAGATTTGACACTATTCTTGGTTTAAATAAGCTTTGAATTATTTTTTATAAATAAATAGTTCTAATCTTAAAATAATACTAATATATTTGAAAATACTAGTTTCAAAATTTGAATGATTTTTTAAAATTATTTTTTTTGCTGATAATAATTTTTTTTATTTCAATATTTGAAAGTAATTAAAACTTAGATTTATAAATAAAAATTAATAAATAATAGGTAAATTTATACATTTAAGTTTATAAAATTATTTATGATTTGCAATTATAATAAAATATCAACTTGATGAGCAATTAATTTATATAGAAAAGTCTAGATTAAAATAAACTCTATTATATCAATTGTTCATTATACTGGTATAATATTCTTGTATGTTTTTGTAACTTTTTTGGGTTTTATTTTAGATAAAGTATATATTGTCAAGACAACAATACATGACAAACTTATTAGAGATTATATTCATAAAACATTCTATCTGATTTGTAAAAAAAAAGCCAGAATATTATGACTCGATGGTGTTTTAAATTTTATTTGGATCGAAGAATAATTTAAAGTCACTGAATTTTAAAAAGTTAATGATTTTATGTGATAATAAAGATAAAAATCAACACAATCTCTTGTGATTTGATTTACATGTGAACAATATATTATTGAGTTATGCATATGCTCATTGCAATATGATAAAATTAGAATGTTGACACACTTAGATATGTTTTGAAGAATGCAGTTAGAATGAATAATCATAAAATAATGATTTCTTAAAGAGATTAGAATATTTTGGAAAAATTATAATAGAGAATATTTAGATACATTTGATCTAAAATTAAATAATGTATAAACACACACACATATATATATATATATATATATATATATTGAAATGAAATTAGAAGTTTATATGGGAATTTATTTCATATTAAAGTAATTTCATATTTTCGTGTATATATATTAAAAATTCCTTATTTAATATTAAGAAACAATATCCATTATTTTTCTTCTGTTTTGTGATCATGGTCATATTTTCAATGTGAAATAAGTTTTACAAGTGCAAATCATCCTTAAGTGAAATTTTAAATGAAAAAATTCCATTCACATCTAGAGAAAGAATAATGAAATCTATGTGAGAGACCCGGGGAGTGTGTTATATTCTTTAATTGATCCCGAAAATAGAACTTAATCTAGATAACATCACAAATATGTTTTAATGTAGATTAATTTTCTATTAATTAAAGTTCTGAACTCACTATCATGTACCATACAATGGATATATGCTGTCGACATACAATCAAAGATTTTAATGACGTAATGATGTATCATAATGCAGTATACTCTAGTACATTTGTTCATGTATGTAGATACGCACCCATGGGATGATGATCATCCATCCACCCGCATGTCCCGTATGTAATACGGGACAAGCGTATCATATGTAATACGATACGCTTCACTCTTGTACTCTCATACCGTATCTCTCGCAGTTTGATTTATTCAGCTTATTATCCTTCAGCAAAAGCGTGGGAAATTTCGATTTGCAAGAGTAGTTACTTACATCAGTTTCCATATCAGAGAGTACCATATATATCTGATGCAAGTGGTCAGACTATGAAAGGAGGCAACGAAACTATGAGCTACACTGGACGATGACCTGCAACGGACCTGGCGATTATGAGAGATGCTTAATTCAACGACATGATATGCACGTACGTGTACGGGAGGAAGTAGCTGTACCGAGCAGAACTATGGACTTACGCAGTTCTCTCGATTGTGGGTTCGGCGACTTCACTGCGTCCCAGGTGCACCTCATCAATGACCACCTTCATGACTCACCTGCTCTTCAGACCATCTCCGTGTGGACGGAAAGGACATGACAATGGCTGCCCCGAGTCTGCTTCCACCACGGCGTCCATTCATTGATGACCCGCGACAGAATCCTTCATTGTGTCTTCTGGGTCCTCAGCCGATGCACCTGACGTGCACAATACACACTCTCGCGTGCCAGTCTTCCCGATGAGGATGCCTGTTCGTACACATTGTTGGCGCTTCTAGTGTCAGCATTTCCGTGAGTTCCAGCGATTTCTTCGCAATACCTTACGTACTCCTATTTTGTATGAACAAATGGAAGCCGACAGGGCCTTTAGAAACTTGGAGCTGATCAGGTCCTGAAGCATTGAATTGGGATCTGTCCTGGGAATAGCTTGAGAATACTATCGCCGTACATGATATTCTTTGTAGAGTAGGGCAGAGACGTGAATAAATCTCCAAGCCGTCGAGAGAAGCTAAAAGTGGAAGCGAGGTTCGTGGAAAAGTGTTTATGGAATTTCAGATTTTGCACTTTTTCGTTCTAGAAAAATATGCGTCAGACTCTTTTGGGAAGAACTGTTGGAAACTGGAGCAATGGCTGGGATACAGCTGCAAGGTCGAGCATTACTGGAGCCATGACAGCGAGTGTTCTCAAAGGGCTGTTAGTGTGGCGCAGACGAATTATTCTGCTTAGTTCTGGAGAAGAAGAGCCTGACACTGGAGCTCTGAGTCTCTGACGTCTTGGCAAATCTTCTGTGTGTAATCAAGTACGTGTGAACTACTTATACTGTTGTGCTCAAAGCTGTAAGAAGAGAGATTGTGATACAGTACAATCAAAACCAAATGAAGGGCACGGATTTGGTTCTGATTCCAGAGCTCGGCGGTTGGCTTCATTGTGTACATACTGTAGTGGCTTGCAATGGATGCCATGGTAATCTACGAGGCATTTATTGCTGGTGGGTGACTGTTGCAGTCATCCTGCTCCATTTGCAAATCGGGAATGATTTGACATGGTTGCCTGATGCGCTGAGCTCAGCACTCGAATAGATCGACACGTTTTCATGGGCAGTGCATATGAGTGCCTGGCATACCGTTCGCACGTTCATAACCAGACCGTACTGGCCGACGTCCTCACTTTCCTGGTATGGGTTGCCTCCTTCCTGGCTGCGTCTTGCACATCGTCATCGGGGTGCCCGCTTCTGTGATCGAAACTAGTGTCTCAGCATGAGCACATCGAAAACCCAGAGCAGCCTTCAATGGTCTGTAGGTGCAGGCCGACGTCGGAGTTCTGGATTGGTAGATTGTGGAGCTCTGGTTCGAGTGTCCAGCTGCATATAATTGCATCAACCTTCCGACTCTGTTTCTGTGTCTGTAGAGGCCGACAGTCTCACCTTGTTGAAAGTCAAGCTGTCGCTTCCTCAAAATTACTGGCTCCCTCTTGGTCAAGGACCTAGCCAGTTGATGTTTTTGTTGCCCTTTAACTCTCTCTCTCTCTCTCTCGATCACACACTTTCTGGGCTGAGAGTGGTCAAAGTTGCACATCTGGCGCAGCGCATCATACATTTTTCACCTGCAGGAGTGGGAGTGCAGCTGAGAGTCGTGAGCATAGGGAGTGAAGCAGGCTATAAGCGTCGAGCCCTCACAGTAAGCATTCTGTCAATTACAGGGACGTTTCCGAGTGGCATCAGCCCCGTTTTCAACACAATGTGCACACATTGCTGCTCGGTATCGCAAGTGATATCTGCTCCAGCACACGCATCTCGTCTCCTTTTAGACGACATGAGAAGGGAAAGAGCTTCTGAATGCAGAGCACTTCTCGAGGGCCAACAGGACGTCGTCATTTTATAAAAGCTTTGAAACTGTGATAAACAACTTCTGTCTCTATCGGAGGTTCACGTCCAAGTGTTGGGTTGCGTTTTGTCAGTCTATCACTCGGAAGATCGGGGCTATGGGACGAACTGCGCAGTCTTCAGTTTTGCTCTCAAGTACTTACGTGCTGGTGCTGCTTGTGTGGAGCCTGCACTCAGCTGGTGCAGCAGATGCAAGGCGTGTACTGGCCCAAAATGCTTCGGGGCCATCGGTGGAGGTGGCGGGGCAGGAGGACGAGGGAGCTGTGGTGCCGCCTCAGAAGAAGCTGCCCGTGATCTCCATCGTGGTGGGAGTGATCTCGGCGGTGATAGCAGTGTTCTTCCTGGCGCTCACAGCCATGGGCTACTTCCAGAACCGATGCGAGGACAAGGCACGGGGTTCTCAGAGGAGACGGCTGTGCCCAGCTCCAGCAGCAGGCGCAGCTGGAGCGATCCAAGGAGGCCATCAGCCCGAAAAGTACAGCCTGCGAGAGCTGCAGGCGGCCACCGTGAGCTTCACTCAGAAGCTGGGCCGAGGAGGCTGTGGGGCAGTGTTCAAGGGCATTCTGTCCAACTCCAAAGAGGTGGCCGTCAAGCTCGTGGACGACTACACGCCCGGCGAGTTCGAGGTCGAGATCCGCAGAGTCAGCTCCCTGCACCACGACAACCTCATGCAGATCTACGGCTACTGCACCGATGGCGACCACTGCCTCCTGGTCCAAGAGTACTTCGCCAATGGCTCCCTGCGCAGCTTCCTCTACTCCAACACCTGCAGCTCCGTGGGCTCCAACTCCTGCCACAACAACAACAAGGTTCTGGATTGGAGTGCTCGGTTGAACATCTCCCTGGGAACAGCCAAAGCTCTGGCGTACGTGCATGGAGTTTGCAGCTCGGGCTTCAACATCCATGGACGTATCAAGCCCGAGAACGTGCTGCTCTCGGAGGATCTGAACCCGAGGCTGGCGGACTTTGGGTTCGTGAGGTGCCGCAGGAAGAGAGACCATGATCTGACTCTGGCCACAGCGCAAGGCACGCTCGAGTATTTCGCCCCTGAGTGGTGGTCCGATCCCAGTCCCAAGTGCGATGTGTACAGCTTCGGAATCCTGCTGCTGGAGATCATCGGAGGCCGGAGAATCGGTGACTTCTATGACCGACCTCAGTGGGAGTTTCCCGACCTCGACAAGCAGCAGAGCGAGGGCCAGGGCCTGGAGGGTGGAGTCACGGAGCTGCTGGACCCCGAGCTCAAGGGCAAGGTGGACCTAGCGCAGCTGCACGTCGCTCTGCAGGTGGCCTATTGGTGCATCCAGTACGAGGCCAGAGCGCGACCTTCCATGGCTCAGGTGGTCGATTATCTGGAAGGCCGAGTGCAAGTGTCTTGCCCTCCCACTCCTTCCAGCTCCGCCATCTTCACTCCTCTGCATTTGAGCTACAGCGCCAGCCTCGAGGCTTTCGGCTTCAGAGGCGGCAATGGTGTGGAGATTGTGAATGCTCGATAAACGACTGCACCAGATTCGTCTGGTGAGGTCTGATCGAGTAGACACATTTTTGTATAGAGGACTCTCTCTTCTCTTTCTCTCTCTGGCCAGAGGTTCAGAGTGTGCTTGCTTCGGAGACTGGTGCGTCGATGATGATGATGATGCCGACGACGACGGATGGCTTCACGAGCTCCTTTTGTACATAGTCGATACTCTCAATGTAATTTGTGCTCGAAATACTCAATTCAAGTGCTCACCTCGCTTCATTCCCCCCTCCCTCACTTTGTGGTCGAGTCGGCTTGATACCTTTGGACTTACTGCATCACTAGATGTACTTTGAACGTGTCATCTCCTATGGCTTTCAATAGGAGTTGTAAAATTTGGAATTTCTTGAAGTTTTGTCCTCAGGTCTGTCCACAGTGCAGGACACAGCCACCTCTCTCCTATCGGTGTATGGCCTCAGTGGACAGTAAAGAGAATGATTTTTATTCATTCATTCTTTCACTCACTCACTCACTCCTTCCTGTCAACCAATTATTCCATAAACTTATGTACAACCGCAGTGCTCTCATTCTCCTTCACCTTTCGAATGAATGAGATGACCTCACGTCTTCTCACTCTCTGTAAATCATGCTGCTTATCAATCGACGGGCATTCGTCAAACTTGAACGAGCCCGTTGCGGTGCTCTCACTCGAGGCAGCGTATTCTTCTTATGCCTCTTGATGGCAGAAGCACTGCCTGTCAGAGTGTTATCGAGTATACTTTTCCACCTCGACCTCGATCTGCAAGTACCTCGGAACCCAACTCACGCGTTTTGCCGAGAACAGGGCCAGTGTGCCTGCGCCGTCTTCAACTCCGCCTTCTCGAAAGCCACTGACTGCCGACGAACGTCCAGGTCGGCGCTGAAATGGGCTTTGGAAGCAATAAAGTTCGAAGCTTTAATGGACTCACATGACCAAGGAGGAAATTCTATCCTCATATCATATGAGGATCACATAAGAGTCATATGTGATCATTTAGGTAAAGGGAGGCCACATTGATATAAAAACAACAAGGTCTCGGATGGCGAGGTAAATCAATATTCAAGAAAGAGCAAGATGTGATGATCTCGACGAAAATGGGAGACTTGATAATGTAATGATGAGATACATGTAACATATAATCGGTATACTCTGTTTGTTAAATAAATAAATATACGCTATATATTAACTTACATACTTTAGATTGAGTATCTCATATCTATACATACATATATTTACTTAACCATTCGATTCTTGAAGAGAGTTCAAGTAGAGGCGAGGAAGAATTGATCAAAGCGGATATCCATGTAGTATTACATAGTATTAGCATCTTCATATTAGTCTGTCTGGAGACTCAGCCATAGAGATGGAGTTTACTTCTACGCTGTGCTCACCAAAGCATAGCTATGGGAGTGCCAAATTTACGATAACGATTTGTATGGATATGGTTATTTACATCGGACTTGTTCTAGAGGAGGCTTCAAGTAGACGATTACCGAGTCGTCAAAAGTGCACATGCTTCCGCAGTTTGGCCAGAGCGGGTTTAGCGGCGTTCAGAAATAAGGCCCAAAAGCAGGAATGCTTTTGTGTAATCTCCAAAATTTGGCCCCCAATTTGCTGCCATTAGTGCCGAGGTCTTTCACCAAGACGGGGCCAAATACCCTGGGAACCTGAAGATTGTGAAAGTTTAGTGGTTGGAAACTGATTTACCAGTGACAAAACAAGTTGAAATACAATGATCAAGTACCGAGGAGTATGCTTGGTCAAAATAACCACATAAGCTTACATGATGAAAATGGCTTCTTTGAGCAAGTCTAGGAGCCATGATACACGTTTAGGACCGAAGTATGAGATATTTGATCTAGGACATGGCTGAAACCAAAGACAAGACTTTGGAACTAAGATCCCTCGTTGAACTTGAGACTCAGTCACCAAATATAAGTAGGGAGTATATGGCTGATATGAGACTACTGAACATATCAGCCATGTGTATATTTATTTATTTATAAAAATTAATGAATCTATGTGACATTTAGCATGGAATTACAAACGGAATGAAAAGGACATCGACAACAATACCTGACCTGAAAGGAAAGTCCCACCTGGAGGCGCAGGAGTATTGGAAATGGCTTCATCATCATAAGAATGAATTGTAAACAAATATTCTCAAATTCTCAGTGCCTACTAAATTTTGTATATTTATATTTATTTACTTAAATCTTCAATCGGTACACGGTGCATCCAGAGTTCTGATATTCAAAACAATCAATTTCGTTCAATACAGAATCCAAGCAGAAGGAGACAAGTCGAGCGACTTGGGAACGAACAAATCAACTGGATTACTTTGTAGCCTCAGCCGAGCTCCCCTAGAGCTCGATGCCTTGAACTCTGTTGTCTTTGAATTTTACCGTTTTCAGATTCCCCATTTAACTTGCAACTTGCATTGCCCCTCGTTCTGCAGCGTGTGATTGTGCCTCTATCTCCTGTTTCTTCGCTCATTCAAAATACTATAATTTTTTACTCTCAGCCTGATCAGATTCTGGCTGAGTAGAATCTATATTTGAATTTTCATCTGTTTCCCCTGCATTCTCAATGTTTCAATCATAGTCGATATCATAGTGAAATTTCAATACACAGATTCATAAATTTTATTGCTAGTTCTGCATCTGAGGATGAAGACTCATGATGAGGACTCGTATCGCGAAACTCTTATAAAGTACCCACCACAAGAAGAAACTTGGAATTGGAATCTATCGTAATATATTTGTAGAAATTTTAGAGATGGTTTTCTCCGAACTTTGCAACCATGAGTTTTAGGCCCAAGAAGAATACTGTAGATTCAATAAAAACCATACGCTATGAACATAAGCTGAGATCTTGGGAACAATGACTTCGAGGTCGGAAGAGAATAAAGCATACTTACCTGGGCGGGGCCTATCGCTGATCCCGAAGGGCGATGACCTAGAATCAGCTCCTCCATTGCACCAAGGTCGGGCCAGTTCTAGCATTTCCCCAAGGGGAAAATGCACGTCATAATTTGTGGCAGAGGAGGGCTCGCGTCCGCGCGGCCCTCCACCTAATAATATAAATCGCATGACAAACCATTGTATTTATGATGTAGTGATGCCCTTCTGCTACCGCAGCAGAACGTTTCGAACTTCATTAACTTGGTCTGAGTAATGTGTAAGTGGCACCCTGAAAGTCAGAGCCGTGAAGTAGGTTTTCATAAACTCCCTCAAGCTCCAGACTGAGTTTCCATGTCACTGGAATATGCCCTGAATGTGATAAGTCGAACAAGGGTCGGTGCATAAGCATTTTAACGTACTTCGTACAGTCGAAGTTCTATTGTTGCCTCAGCAGGCGCAAGCCAAGTTTTTTTTGAGCCGAGGAACTGTGGGAATTAAGACGAGTAGACTTCATCGCCACTAATGTCATTTGGGACCTATGGGTGCAACTTAAGCCCCAAGGATAGAGTAGAGTAATCCGAATCTTGGATAATCTCCAGATCTGATCCTTTAGAGGAATCCGAGTTCCAAATGAGCAGTATTGATTAACTGATGGATCCAAGTCAGGCTTTTATTTTCGAAAGCTATTCTAGTCTTTGGTTAAACATGTGCAAACCTCTTAGCATATACATTTTCATCACATGAATAAAAATGTGTATGCTTAGTGAAATTTTGAGTTTTTACCTCGAAATAAAACTTCAAAGTAATACTAAGCTTGGATCTTTGATGGCTTCATAGGGAATGTACTTGGTTCTTGCCGCAGTTATATGATTCCACGGTACATCATATCTAACAAACTAGGGGTATATATAAACATAAATACTTACTTCGTGTTGAAATGAGTATGAAATATGCAAATTGACGAATTATTCACCTTCATGTTCGTCAATTTGCATATTTCATACTCATATTTACAATAACTTGTAACAACTTACAGCAGTGACATCCGATGCGTGTAGCGTGTTACTCTTTCTCGAAACTGAGCGAAGCATATGCTTATGCTCTTATGATCATAAAATCCGATACATTTTTTTCTGTCACGTGTTGCGTCGATGTCGATAGGTGTTCAGGTTATCAGATTCAGGTTAATAACAACACACCAGAAGGTCTTCCATAAATTAAGGTTCTGGAGTCACTCTCCCTCGAGTGACTGCGACTAAACTCAGAATGCAATTGAACACCATCCTCAACTGCTCGTCCCGTATGATACTGGTGCAGGTCTGAGGGCAAGTTCTGGCGGTCGGAGAACATTCTTCCTGTCCGTGGATGGCGCAGTAGTTTGTTTCGGCTGCAGTCGGTGATCCTCGAGCCACCACGACTCGGTTGTGCTGGTCCTAGGTTTGCGTCGCTGCTTGGCTGATCAATTTGCCCTCAATCTGTGGCTGGCAAACATGTCCAATGCCCTCCATATCCATCTCTTTGGTGTAATACGTGGACGTATCCATCGGACATTGCACAACTGTGGGTCAAGGCACGCTAGCACGCGGAAGCAGTTGAAGCTAGCTCGCACACGATTACGACGAGATGGGAGCAATGTGTAGAAGGACAAGCCGCATGATAGAGTTTGTGCCAACCTTGCTAACCAGGCAATTGACAATCAAGCACGACGATTCCAGCCACTCCATCTTGCGCAAGATTTTGAAAGATCTGATTATTCTAATGAAGTTTCAAATACACACTAATCGAAAAGATCTTGTTGAGTGGAATCGAGTCAAAATTCTTTGAATTGGTGAATTGGTGCGGACTTTAATCTTAACGAGAAACTGTCACATTTCCTGGTTCTAATCCAGACCCTGTTTCGTGTACATCATGAAACTCAACTTTGTAAGGGACCAAATCAGTCATACACGGGATAACGTACTCGTATGTACAGACCGACCCCAAATTGAGCACCCTTACTTGACATCCTCGGAAATGAATATACATTAACGTTGCAGGTAGATACACTGGCTTAAGAATGCACTGGTATCAGAAGTAGTCGTCTGGGGTGCATGCCATCGGAAAAACACTGCTTCGAACGCTCGAAGACTTGGATCCTTACATACAGGAAGAGCAGAATTTTAGAATCAGATGCCCCTTTCAATAACACTGAGGAGGAAGATCTTTCAAAACTGGAAATTGGTGCAAATAGGTCAACGTCGGGTCGTCCATGTGATTTCTCTTCTAATGCGAAGGACTCCTACCTCGATTAGTTGACGGATGGATGCATCGATGGGTCACGAATCACGAATGTACTCTCTTTTGAGAAAGATCTCCACTTGGAAACGATGCAGCAATTAAAGTTGCAGTTCCTCTGTCACTCATCAAATCGTCGCCAATTTAGGGTTGTCTCGAGGGTCCAAACACAGGGATTTAGGGTTACGCCACGTTTCCAATTCGGTCCACCACCACTCTCAAGTGGTGGCTGGCTTCGTCATCTCCACCTGTTGTGAACTACCATCCTCCTCCGCTGAGCTATTCTCCAGTTTCTCCAGATCTGGAATGGTCTGAACATTCAATTTCATAACCATCACCAGAGACCAAGCAAGAGGCGCTTAAAGTCAGGCCCTGAGTATGAATCTGTGAAAGGAGCATAACACAATTTCCGTAACAGAAAATGATCGAAGCAATTGATGGTCAAGAATCGGGAGCTGTATCATGAGCTGCAAACACCATTCAGATAATCGAGCTTCTTTCCACGAGCAGGCAGGAAGTCATGTCAAAATTTCATTGCAAAGATCGATCGATCGATCGATCTCTCAAAACTAAAATTCCGAAGGCACACCATCCGGAGCTGGACATTCATCCAATGGGTTCATCAGAGACTAAAATGCCAGTACAGTCCACTAACCAGATCAGGCTTGAGGATGTTGTGGACGACGGAGGCCCCAGCGAGAAGAGAGGTAAAAATTACAGCGTACGATCTGAGCCACGAGGGCGTTGGCTGCACCGCCATCCTTCCGTTCGCTGCTGAGCGAGCGAGCGAGCAAGCGAGCTAGCTCTTCGGCCAAACCAGCGAGCAGCCTATCGTTCAAGACCAAGGAACAGAGCTTCTCTGCGCGAGCCCTCGACGCCAGCAGCAGCGATGTCAGCACATGGACTCGGAGCCTCGGAACTCGAGCTGACGTGAAGTGAACTTCACAACCCACATTCCGCTATTCCTCGATCGGATGGATGTACCTGAACAACCAACCGCTGATGATGCGCCCTGAGATCAGCTCGGACGAGGTGCACTCGAAGAGAAAGACGACAGTGATGATCGAAGAAGAAGAATCTGTGGAGCCGGAACTACGTCGGAACTACGTTGTCTCCACCCGGACACGATTTCGCAGTTGAATTCACAGTTCAGGCCACGAAAAAAACGCTATTGTGTCAACTGTTGGTCCAGAATCGTCACTCCGCAGACAGTGATTAGCAATAACTTATTGCTAATCATCTTCGTTGACTTATTGCCAATAAGTCAACGAAGATGCACGCCTTTCTCATGAATTATGCCCGGAAAGTATTTTATTTTACTTTCCCTTTTTATTCCGATCTATTGATTGAGCCAGTGAGCCATCATTGGCCCTTTCGTTCCGATGAGATGTCGGTCTCTCCCATGCTGCCAACAGTCCAGTGCTACTATTTCTGTTCTTCGGCGTACCTTCGGCGTTAGCTTCAATCCGGCATAAATCATTACGCTAGAGGACGCGTAGCTTCTCTCAACATATATCCCAACGCCATAAACTAATCCACTGATAGGCACATGACGCATTTGACTATTCTGTCCAGTGTGTAAATTGGTCAAACAGCAGAGCACAATGCACAAGGTATTGACCGCGCTGCTGCCCTTCTCCGGACATTGCTCTAAGCGCGATCCGACAAATTTTTGTCAAGGACATCGGTGGAAAATATCTTTCATAAAATTTGCAGCGTTCGTCATTCGTTCATGGGCAAACTTGGCTCATCCCATGGCTTTCTCATCATTCTGCTGTTCGGCGAGAAAGCCACGTGACTCCTTTATTTGCAATGCACAAGGTTTGACGTTCAGGTGAAGCACAACAACCACTTTCAGTCCAAGAGCCAAAAGCAAGCTTCTGTAAGAGATCATTGTGTATCTAATTCCAGAGGGGACAATTACAGGTTGAACTGTGGTCCAAAAAGGAGACCAAGAGGGACAATCTGAACTAAATCCAAACCTAAATAGACCCAGAGATGCGGGACAGTTCAGCAGCTGGTCTCCAACATTATTCGGGGGTGTATATTGTATACAGAAGGACTCCATCCTAAAAGCAAGTGTGCTCTATATTTCGCTCGAACAATGGTAGATACTTGTTACAAAGTGGGGAAATTATTTGGGTGGAAATTTCATGGAAGTATCCAGATACACGTTATGTGATGCTACATGTCCGTCCTGGTGGATAAATACATTCTTGTCTCCTTACGAACGGCAATTCTTTGCACAATAATCCAACACTTTCTCCTGGTCTGGTCACAGGAATGCATTTAGAATGTAAGAGCCAGGTCTGTTCTATTTGTTGATGTTGTTGACATGTCGTAAGGAGATGCGGCCTGAGGGGTCACACGCTGTGCATGAGTAAGGCGTCTGAGTCCATACAAGTCATATTGAGAGTGGAGACTAAAATTGCTCTCAAGGTATTTCGAGAGTATTAGCGTCAGAGTTTCAAACGGTGCATGAGAGTGAGTACCTGCAAAATTATAGGAAACAATGTGCAATGATGGGGTCGGCATCTGAGCATCAGAATGCAGGTCAAACTCCAAAAAGAAACTCAAGACCTTGAGCCTAAAATGTGAAATATTTTGGGCCGAGCAGAATGCTTGTGTTTCCATTGCCCAACTATTGATAGTAATTCCCATAATTTTTGACTACTTCCTCCACACAGCTGGATACGATTCTGAAGGTTGAAACTGAAATATTTATTTGTCGTCTTAGTGCTTCGATATCCTTCTTGTCTTTATCTGTTGAGTCTTGCAGGATTCGCTCTCGCTTCCATGAGGAAAGTACGACCGCTAGATGTAAGCAAAACACTAGTAAGATACTTGTTCAGAAGGCCATGTTCGGTGCCAACATTGAACCAGTGCCTGCAGGACTGCTGTTTGTTGCTGTGTGGTCGCGTTCTATGCGAAGAAGACGTTTGAAGTGAAGCATCAACAACTTAAGACCTCGGTCGGTAGCAACACCCAATCCTTTGTGCGGACAGTATCTGAAGAGATGCATCAGAACCTGCTGCAGAACTCTTTCTCTAAATGGAAGCATGTCCCTTGATAATGAAATTGAAAGTCTACATCGCGTAAGGGGGTCCTTAGAGGCCCGATACACTGATCCACAGGAGTTAACTATAATTCACAAGATCGAGAACGTAACGATCTTCTTGTTGTGATGAAAGAGCAGATCGTTGTTTCCAGTTCGATGGATCACGATCGAACTGGAAACAAGCTCTACAAAGAAATATTTAGTTACACTGCTTCATTATCGGTTTCACCTGATTAATTGTGTATTAGATTCTCCTACGCAACTGATTTCATGGAAAGCACAAAAGTCCATAATAGAACTCTATTGAACACGTATCGAATAATTTGGAGGGTTTGCAATCGGGTTACTCCTTAAAGAATACATGGCAACACAAACCAAGGGGAGCAAGTTGAGTCTAAAGTCTGTCATTTAGTTTGGAGTGGATCACACCATTGTGATTTTGAAATTGGTGCCGGGAACTGGTCCTTCACACCTCACCTATGAGATGAAGTAACGGTGCGGTGGATTGTATTGTGTATAATTAATTGTCTCGAATCGAAGACACGATCCGCATTGGGATTCCAAATATCAATTACTTTACAGGTCGAGAAAATCAGAACATTTTAATGCAGGAACTGAAACTGGAAGTTTGCTATTCCTAAAGGCCCACTCGATGAAACTCCAGGAACAATTTGCAAGCACGTTATGCATCCGAGTGGAGTCCAGCGTTTCGAAGCATAGTACTATACGAGCAGCCGTGAGCAATGGGCTGCGAAGTTTCAGTTGGAATGGTAGATATTTCTCAGTCGCGGGTTTACATACATATATAACTAAATATATGAAGCTGATTAAATACATCAGACCCCAGTCATAAGTGATGCAAAATCTATTCAAGAATCCCACAGCTTTCAGACTTGTAGCAGACAAGAGCAGACAATTAGTGCTGCAGATTGTCAAGCACTTCATATTGAATTCATATTTGTTGCCGTTTGGATACTGTCAAATACAGAGTAGAAACGGACACCTCGATTTCCTCAATGTCTAACATCCGTCGTACCTGGAGGCCGGAATGTGCTGGCTGGAGGAAGCCCTCTACTATCTGATTAATAAACTTGGTCGGTGATGCATTTGGCAATCACGTGAGGAGATGAATCTTTTTACACGGGTTGACCTGGATGGTTAGTGTATTTTATAATGTGATATTATTGAATTGTAACCCCCTGAACTTATCAACGATTACCAACAGTTTATTGGTCTCATCCATGTACGGGTTGAAGGGGTCTTCCCATCCTTTTGCTATTATTTCTTAATTCTCCTGCTCGGTGGGTGCTATGTGACCTATTCAGGATGCAATTCTTCCACTTGGATATTGCATCTGCATCTCCGGAAATGTTAGAACGTGTGCCATGAGCTCTATATGCTCTCTGTCTCCCGAGGAGCACGTTCTGCATGGTGGCCAGCACTTAGCTATAACTAATAATTGTAGGAAGATTAGTATAAGCATGAGCAAAGTAATGATCTCTATACGCAACGAAGAGAATCTGCCGAGCAGCATCATCAAGTGAATCAACTGTTGATGCAAGTCCTCACATAAACAACATGTTATTCTCTTCCTGTTGATAGAACACCTGGTACTACAAACTCCCCATACCCACTAAGCGTCTGTTCACACGAGGAGAAGAAGCTGCACGTGGGCTAGACTAATAGGCAATAGTAAAGGCTTGTATAAAAGTTGAAAACGGAGGCTCTCACTTGATTCAGGTGAAATTGTCACACGCTTGCGACCACACGCAGCAACAGGACAGGACTCATGTTTTGAACTAAGAGATTGTCCAGAAAAATCTTCAGTTGCTTTTTGAGTCGATTAACAAGAGCTCCCGGACCAGGGGCGTGGGTAGCAGTGAAAGCAAGTCATTGAGGTTCTTTATTGGGACCACTGGGCGAATTTGGATCAGCTCATGATCAAGCTCCCATATTGGTTCCTCTATCCCAGGCCCTGTATGCAAAGAATCATAGACGACCTTCTATGATTCGTCATGCAAGTCTTTTAAAATGTCGATAGGCCCGAAATGTCCAGTTGAGTGTAATCCAAGTTGTGATCTAGTGCGAAATACTCGTGAGTAAAGCCTGATCATATCCCGTGGTTTGATGTCCCCTCGAATGTCACGCGGAAGAAAACAAACTTGTGGTCAATGGCATGAGATGCTGAGCAACTATAAACCACCAAATTTATTTTTGCTGGACAGCTAGAGGCGAAGTTAGGCTTTTCGATACCACTTGAGCATGGCCGTTGTCTCCCTTAGTTTTTAATACTTATAATTTAGTGCTATGACTGATTCATGAAAGTGCATTGAAGGAACGTATTACTTTGTTCTTACAATGCAACCATGCTTGTACCTTTACTTTACTACTCACCCGTCACTCTCGAGTGTTTTCACGTGATACAATACCAGCATAGCAAATTCCAATATCTAGATGTTGCATGGTTATTTCTTTTCAAACTTGAGAAACATTCATTCTATGATTTTAAAAAAATTATCAGAAAATACTTTCATAAGTTTTTGCAACAATTCTATCATCTCGAACAAGTGAATATTCTTCCAATTTTAAGTCAGAATCCAATTTGCAAAGAATATGTTTATTTAATTTGTCAAATATTTTGAATTAATAATGCATTGAGATAAATAAAAAATAAAATATTTTTTATTAATTAAAATAAATTTAGTATTTTTACTATTTTCAGTAATAATTTTTTTACTAACATAGTCTAACTCTTGCATTTTAATCCATATTTGAACAAATCATTCTACTAATGATCAAAATTCTCGAATCACATTGGCTAAAACAGTATCAATATTTTAAATCTTCACATAAGAGTACTTCTTGACGTAACTATTCTTTTCATATTTCCAACACATAACTTTCTCTCATAATAATTTAGTTCTAAAATTGTATCTACCTTCAGATTCAAAATAATTATCATTCATGTAATTCTATGCATATTAATGATCTCAATTCATTATTCAATGTCATGTACTTTATCAGAAAAAAAATGATAAAGTAAATGTCTTCATCTTCTTCTGGTGCAAATCATCATATTATCATTTTATCACCTCACCAAGTTTTTGAAAATGAATAACAAAATCATCAAAAGTTTCAATGTGATGTTTAATTTTCTTGTCATAACCTTTCATCTTGAAATTTATTAGTTTCAAGACAACATATATCTTGTTTGAAAATTCTTTGCAATGAAATTAGCTCTGAATAATACTAAACAACAAAGTAAATTCATCATAATCATCCCTTTGTTTTATATACAAATGTTGCAAATGCAGTATAAGAATACGAAAATAGCATGGTATTAAAAAAGAAATTTAGTTTTTGTTATTGTACATGTACGTTTTTGACCTAAACATCTTGCCTAGATTCATAGATTTTAACTTGCTTTTGACTTGTCTCTCCAAGAACAAACAATCATAAATGTTCATTGTATTTCATTATCTCAATTTATGCTCTTTCAGACTGCATGACCATCATCTTGTTCCGCCAAACACTAAAAGTTGTCACTTATGATGTATTTAAAAATGATTTTCTTTTTCATTAATGTTACGTGCAAGAATATATCGCCATACAATCTAGATCGCTGACTTGTTACTCGCATACACACATAGGGTACAAGAGTGTACACACTCAAATGTATCACAACTCTTACGGATTGCTCAGTATAGAAAATTGTTGCATTATGCAATCATTCTAGGAGGAGGCTATCGACCATCGATTTGTAGGTTCCATGTGCGAGACTACGGCTATTTACAATAGACTGCATCGACAATATTGGATGTGCCTGCGGGCCGTATTATCTTGCGAGTGCAGGAGGTGCTATCTTCTGCAGTTCTCATGTTGGAGGGTCGCGACGATGTTGTTTGAAGAGATCATGTGCGCAATTCTGCGCCATGTCAGCTCCCAAATGTGGATGGTTCTATGTATCCAAGCTTGATAATAGTATGTGTTGGTTTGAAGTGCTATGTGATTCAGTTGGTCAGGCGGCCCTTATGGTGGTGTGTGATAGGTGTTCTAGGAGATGACACATGTCGTGCCCAACTCCACCTATCAATGTTGTTCCGACTGGACTATGGATTTGTCCTAGATGTACTTTGGAGTGGTAGATGATTTGAAAGTAGATGAAATCAAATTTTTATATGAAATTTACTTGCTTGAAACATTATATCCCAAGAAAGTAAAGTACTACATCAAATATTGTGTTGACTATCTATAATATAAGAAGACATACATAAGTAAGTTGAATTGATAGTTTCGATATTCAATTCGCAATCAAAAAAATCTTATTTTTAACTCAACATCTCAATAGTTTCAATATAATCATACATCAATTAATTTAGTCATCTTTGAATTTGATAAATACATATGTATGTTAATAATTATACAATCTAATCTAGAAAGTTGTAGTGCTAATGTGATGTATAAGATTAGTTTGTTACAAAGAAATTAAACTTTGAATTTGATAATACTCATGATCAAGTTTCTTGAGAGTAAATTATATGATAGATCAATCATCAACCTTTATAATTGTAAAGAAAAATAGATTCTTTTAAACTCATATTGAAACAATTCATACGCAATGTGACTCAATTTATACGCAATATGTTAAAAAGTTGTAAAAAACACCAATAAAGATCATTGTATTGAAATTTGTGGTAAAAATAATCATTACATTATGAAGCATGAGTGTATCAAAGAATCAAGAGCAAAATATTCAGTTCAATATTTATTTCATTGAATACAATGATGACTCTTTATATGTTCTTTAAAGTACAAATAAAGAGTTTGATGATGAAGGTTTGAGTATCATTCTATGCTCATTCTAAGAGGAAATGTTTTTCAAAATTCATTTTACTCAAGATTCTGAAAAAATAAACCTAAGTGATTATCAATCTTATGATATTGGTAAAAGAGCAGTGAAAAAGATTAAACTGATATTTTATTACATCAATAAGCACTTGATCTTAGTATACTAGTTGGATAACTAAGACAACTACAATTTTTCATTTTCATGGTGATTGTTGAAAACTAATTAGAGATGCAATGGTAGTTTTTCAGAGTAAAAAAACATAGTGATTTTCAAAAGCAAATGAAAGATGCAATGGTAGTTTGTTAGAGTAAAAATACATAGTGATTTTCAAAAGCTAATGAAAGATGCAATGCTAGTTTGTCGGAGTGAAAAAAATGTAGTTGAAAAAATAAGATCTGTGACGTGTTGCTCAATCACCATTGCAGTAGGCAAAGTTATTCCAAAATATGGAACTAAATGCCTCACATCATGAATGAATAAGCGATATAAATTTTGCACTTAAATGGACAATTTCTAGGTCTAAAATCAATCGAAATACATATGTACAAGGATTATATATCTGAAAAGCAGAAAAAGACAGTTTTCATATAAGTGGCAGAACTTCTATGAAGAGAAGAGAAGAATCTTTTCACTCAGATATTTGAATACAATGACTATCTCAATCACTAGTGACAAATATTGCTTTTTTTATTCTTATCAGCTATTCTTAGAGTAAAGCCATACCTTTGAAAGGTATGGCTTTACTCTCTAACGGATAAGTTAAAATTTTGTGCGCCTTTCAAGAAATGGAAAGTTAAGATTAAAATCAAAATAGCTTCAAAACTCAAAATGATCAGATGACAATAGTATGAATCTGAAAACACCACATTGAAGAAATTCACTACGAACATCAAGTTCAAATGAAGAGAACAAAGCAAGGTTCACCTTTACACAATGTTATAATTTAATATATATATTGAACAATTCCGATAAAATAACACTTTTGATGCTCTTTAAGCACAATATATGAAGAGAATCATGAAGACAAAATAAGATTAAACTAGGGAATCAAAGTAGAGTAGATCAATATTTATATAAACATATCATAAGTTTCAGATAGTCTAGTGGCAAAGCATATTATCAATTGAATCAATCATTGGAGAAGGTACCGTGTGACATTTTGATGCAGCACAATCTTATACTTCAATTTTTGTGTTGATATTATAATTTTGGCCTCATGTACAAGATTGATAAGAATATGAGAATCATATATTGTTGAAAAATGGAGTAGAGCTTGAATAAGTGCAAGTATTGAATCAAGCAAGTATTAGCTTGCCATAAATGGGAAGATCAATGGTTTAATTTCCAGGACATGGAACTAAGCTGAGTTGCAAGTGCAACTAGGTGTACCGGATCAAAGAGAACAGGATGTTTAAAGAGATATGATGCTTGACTAATAATCAATTTATTTATTTTTAGCGTAAGTAAGGAGTTAACTATGCTAAGATTGTTTCCCCCTTGTGAAGCTTAGTAGTATCAGTCTTGAGTGAGGATTTGTTTGCAAATATATGTTAGATCCAAAAAAAGTTCTGGGGAAAGTACTGAAGTGGTTTTTCAGAAATCTTAAAGACATCATAGTGAAATAAATAGAAAATACAAGGCTATGTTGATGAAGTCTCTGAGATGAAAGTTGATCACTATAATCACCATTGTACTTCATTGTTGGAAAGTTAGTTGGATGTCCGAGCTACAAAGATTGTTGACCTATCTACTACGTAGTCTAAATATGTAGAAGTGATTCAAGCGAATGAAGAGATGATATGGCTTTGATTATTGAGTTAGAATCTAACATATAATACAATCTTTGTTTATAATGATGGTTAGAGTGTGATTACTTGGCCGGAATCTAGCATTTCACTCAAGAACAAAGCAGATTGGATCTCCATATCACTTAATATCTTAAAAGAAGATAAAGTCTGGATAGTGGAGAAGATGCAAACAGATATAAATCCAAGGGACATGTTTAAAAAATGGTGGCTGCTGACAAAGTGAAGCTGCGCTCAATCTTTGTTGACCTGCAAGAGTAATTCCATTGGAAAACTCTTCTCTACGTATCGAAGTGTGAAGACAATTTATAATCACTTTTCAAGTGAGAGGCTACTACACAAAGTCAAATTTTTCAAATTCTTTTACTGTTCGACCCAACGCATCAAAACTACCAATTTGCTGTTACGTTCAATCCTCTCAGACCATGATCAGAGCTTGAAATCATAGCTCTGCCGAAGCCGGAATAATTTACCGGTACATTTTATACGAATAAAAAAAATTAAAAAATTGTTTCAGCACATGTATATTGCAACTGTGCTTTTGCCCATCAGGCAGCGATGCTCAGAGGACGTCAGCTTTCCATGGCTGCCTTCCCTGCTACACTACTCACGTTCAGTCACTGTGATGTCAACACTGCCGTCAGCAGGCGAGACAGTTGCTCAAATGCCACTTGGGATGTCTTTGTGATCTGCTCAGTCGATAATCCCTGCTGGAAAGAGGTTCTTTCATACTCCTATAAGTTCACATAAGTTCCTGGTCGTACTGCATGCCCTCAGCAGGTTATCGGAGAGATCCCATTCAGCTACTGACAGATCCTGATCTTACTCTCAATCTCAATCTCTAGTCTCTCGATCCCTCGATCCCTCGATCGACGCACAGTTCTCCCAGAATGTTGCATTAGTATCTGCAGATGCCTTCATCCCTTTCTCCATTCTCGCTCAACCTGCCTGACTGAATACCTGACGACCAATCTGACTACGAGAAGTCAGCGGTCGAAGCTACATGCGTTCATCAGTTGGGGGGCTGGTTGTGTGCATACTCGCATGCAGCAAGCAATCCATGCGTGACTGCACGTGTGCATGAAAGGTCATCTTCGGCAGTCAGCCTCTTTGTACATCATGTAATGCGGGCATGATGAGATTGGCACCAGACTGCGATCAATCGACCCATTTCAAGTATATGGGCTGAAAAGTCTCACGCATCAGTTACAACCCATCCGAAGAAGATACGGAAACTGATATTTATTGTGCAATAAGCTGGACAAGGGATACGCTGGAAGCAGGGCATGCGTTGCAAGAATTTTTGCCACGTTTGAAGCTACTCGTTTTAAACTGTGAATACTATTCTTGAGGGAATTACTTACCGCAACTCTGTGAGTTCAAGGGAAGGCTCAGGGAGCTCATTCGAACAGACTGGACTACTGTAAAGTGTTCCAGCCAACAAAATGGTACGAGTTCTAGCTAGATAGCTGATTTTTAGATGTCACTAGATAATACATGTGATCATAATTAGGCCCATTCGCCTGTGACATGTATCTATGATTCAATTACTCACTGATAGCCAAACAGTTTCAGCTAGGAATTCCTACCCTACGTGAAAGAAAAATTTACTTCAGATAATTGCTGCTATTTCCGTCCTGATTCCACCATCTTCATATACATTCAAGTGTAAGGTTCGGTTGTGTGCTGAGGAGTGATATCGTTGCATGATGGTTGATCACTGAAGGCACAGGTCGTGGACTCCAGCATTCCCATTGATCTGAGCGTGTCAGACTCGTTAGTTACCAGAGATGGTACCAGGAACTACAAGGGCGAGCCAGCAAACAAGCAACGGACTGGCGGCTACAGGGTGTTGCCTTTCATTTTCAGTACGTTAGGACATCAGACTGTCCTCCTCCTGCTTTCTTCCTTACTGTTCGAATAATGATCAGCACCATAGACTGGTGTTGGTGTCATTCAAACTGAATGATTGCAATGATGCAATAATAAAAAAATATATATGATGCTGAGCTTGTAGAAGGCAAAGTCGATCTTTCGATAGATTACGATTTGAGGATGTTTGAATATCGAAGCTTTAGAACTTGAAGGCGGTCCTGACTGATACACCGACAGATGCTCATTCTATATCGGACTTTGTTGGTTGGAAACTTGCATTGCAGGTGCAGAATTTGCAGAAAGAACTGCCTTTTTTGGAGTGACCGTGAACATAATCACGTACCTTTTCACCGTTAAGCATATACATCTCGCCGATGCAGCTAACATGGTCACTAACTTCTTGGGCGCTTCGTACGTTTTCACCCTTGTCGGAGGCTTCCTGGCCGACACCTTCATCGGGCGCTACTGGACGATTGTAATCTTCATACTCGTCCAGACGCTGGTACGCATCCAGCTACTCTACCTAGCAAAATCCAAGTCTAGATTTACCCAATCTTCATACGCTAACTATCAAATGCACCAGCTGATTCTACTGGAACTCGAGCCCACCAGCAAGGGCTGTATACCACTTCATGATCATCTAAACATTCATTGCGCAGCATTCTTGTTGAACGCAACTTAATACAATCGTTTGCAGAAATCTTTTATCCACTTAACAGACCTGTACAAACAGGTTCTGGTCTGAGGATGTAGATCGAGATGATTCAAAAGCTAACTCGTATTTCTTGCAATAATAACATCTGGTAGGAGAGGCACATACACAGCCTTGAGCTTCACAGACCTCCATTTATGGACAGGCTTCACTGAGTTGTTGCTTTCTGCACGAATGTTCAATTGGATGTTTCTGCAGGGTATTGGTGTTCTGATAATCAACGCATCTTTGGCCCAATTCCGGTGCCTGGATCCAAAGACATGCCCTGCTGCGCACGGGACCGATCTGTTAGTGATAAACTTGGGAATGTACCTGGTGGCTTTGGGAACGGGAGGAATCAAATCCTCCGTCTCGGCATTCGGGGCAGACCAGATGGAAAAGGAGGACCCGAAGGAGGCGAAACTGCTGCCCAGCTACTTCAACTGGCTCTACTTTTACATCATGGGGGGTGTCGTCTTGGCACAAACCGTCATTGTTTACATCGAGGACAGGAGCTGGGCTTGGGGCTTCGGTTCCCTGGTCATCATCATGGCCATCGCGCTGATCTCACTGTGCGCAGTCCGCAAGAAATACCGATACCAGATATCTCGTGGTAGCCCCTTCACGGCCCTGGCCAAGGTGCTCGTTATAGCCATCAAGAACCGCAAGCTCCCTCGCCCCTCCGAGAAGTCCGGCTTCTACGATGTCACTCGTCAGGGCGCCAAGCTCAAAGTCGCCCAGACCAACAACATGCGGTATGCACTGCAGTTCATCTCACCTCACTTACTGACAATGTCCATAATCACAAGATTTGAGTTTGTTCGTGGAATATCCAACGAATTGGTCTCGACCCATCGAAGCTGGGTCTAATTCGTGGAAAACCTGCATCGCGGCTTCCAAAACCAGATGACAGCTTTCAACATTGAAAATGTTGAGTCTCGATCGCATTCGAGCACTTCATTGAGGTTGAAACAAGATGAAACATGAAAATGCACGTGATTTATGCTTAGCTCGGCACTTCATTGGGTTCGACAGCACATTGTTGCTTCCAACGTGAGATGTGAAGAGAAAATGTTCCAATTGTCGATGCTCATCTCATTCCAGACCTTGAATGGATTTCGTTTGAATGCAGACTGAACCTGTCGTTCGTTCAGGCAGAGGATTCCTTCATATTAGATCTCAGGGTAATGTATGGACATGCAGACAGAATTTAACAACTGCTGCTGCTGCTGCTTTTATCCGTCTGTGGTCGACTGCAGATGGCTGGACAAGGCAGCGATTCTACCAGAAGGTGGGAACGCCATCGAGCTCGGGGGCTGGGGTATTGCCACGGTGACGGAAGTGGAGGATTTCAAAATGGTGCTGCGATTGCTGCCAATTCTTGCGACGACGTGGTACTTCTGGACGGTCCAGGCCCAGTTCTCCACGTTCACAGTTCTCCAGTCGCTGACATCGGACAGAAGATTGGGACCCAATTTTGTGGTCCCCTCGGCGTCCATAGGAGTGATACAAACGCTGGCGGTGCTGGTGGCGCTGATCTTCTACGACAAAGTGTTTATGCCCATGGCCAGGAGGAGAACCGGGCTGATCAGCGGCATCACCAGCATCCAGAGGATGGGCTGGGGGCTGGTGTGCCCAATTCTGGCCATGACGGCTGCTGCCTTGGTCGAGCGCAAGAGGCTGCAAGTGGTGCACGACACCAACTGGGAGCTGAAGCCCTCCGTGCCCATGAACGACTTCTCCATGTTCTGGATCGTCCCGCAGTTCTTCATCATGGGCGTGGGCGAGGCGCTCATCTTCCCGGCTCAGATCGACTTCTTCTACAACGAGTCGCCCGAGAACATGCGCTCGCTCGGCACGTCCTTCTGCTTGTGCACTCTGGCCATCGGAGCCTTCGGCAGCAGCGCCATCGTGTCGGCCGTCAATTCTGCCACCTCGAACCCCACGCCATGGCTGCCGAACAATCTGAACACCAGCAGACTCGACAACTTCTACTGGCTCATGGCCGTCCTCAGCAGCATCAATCTCGTCGCCTTCCTTCTCGTCTCCAGGTACCATACTTACAAGCAGACTTACTTTGCCGATTCTCCCCTCGCCTCCTCCTCGGACGACGAGCACGAGCAACCGTCCAAGCCCCTCTGAGACCTCGGGCCTCTGGAACACAACATTTCTCCTGCTCGAGCTGCCACAAAAGGGTCACAGACAAGTGCCGCAAGTTAGGATCATCGACAGCTGCCCGCGGATGATTTTCTTCCCACTTTCCAAGCTTCCAGTCGGAGGCAAGGATGGCAATTGTAGACCTATGCCTGTATCTGAAGATTCTGAGCCCTTACTCTTGTACTTTGACCAAATATGTAATTATTCTTGTTACGTGAGCTGCGAAGTGCTCCTTTTACGTTTTATCGCATCGACTTGATACTTGTTGCGCCTTTCATTCACGTTCGAGTTTTGGGAAAACTCTATCCAATGTTTTATGTGCGTGTTTGTCTCGGAGAGAATTTAAATTTTGCTGATCGACGACCGATTCGGCACCCTGCTAAATAAGTTCCCACGCGCCATAAATTATAACCAAAACTTTTGCGCCATAAAATATAACCAAAAATTTTGTAGTTTTTATAGAATTCTTCATCATGGGTATGAGCTCTAAAACAATTCGAGAGCTGGGAAATTACAAAACGGTGGGGAAACAAAATATGTAATTTTACATTTAAAGGGAGAAGAGTCATCCAGTGGTTCTCAAGGCCAAAAATCCCGTGAAGATAGCAAACGCATATCCGAGTTTTCCATCTTGCTCTTCAGTCCTAAGATTGACAAGAACAGACATTAAATGATAGAAATTTAATGTCTTTAGAGGACTATGTCCGTCAAGAAGACTCTGCATCCACCTACGCTGTCACAGCAAATTGTGAACACATGATTTGTGAACGATATTCTTTGAATGAAGATCATGACTCTTATTAACTTCGAAGTTTCGATTTTAACGAAGTCTGACACTGGCCCCGGGAATGAAATCAAAGGGGTCCCCATATACTTTTCCAACTTAACTACGATAGCAGTGCAAAATGCCTTCATTTCCAGCATGTGACTATAGTTCCTCTTATGTCTGTACTAAGTCTACAATATAAGTTATAGTAAACAATGGCCAAATTCTGAATCCGACATATTTTAAATTTTCTTGGAGATACCATCAGGTCTTTATTCAACTTGACTTTTGAGCACTAATCTATTAGTCAACAGTGATAGCTGAGCATTGAGCTCGTGAAGTGTGAATTCCTCCAATGAGATGCAGATCTCTACTCATCTATTTTCTTACCATAGTTGTGTTCTGATTCTAAAGCTCTATGCATTTAGCTAGCGTGAATCACAATAATTCAATATCGGACCATATAGTAATTCCGACGTATAGTGAGAGTATCTTTACTGAAAGAATTAGGTGTTACCATTGGATTTCTCGTCTGACTGCAATAGTTGGACTGGATGCTGGATGTGGGGAAATTACCTTTTATACTTGGATATTCACTTGAGGACCAAAATAAGTATGCAGATCGACAAGGATGACACCAGCTAGAGCGCAAAAGTTCACTCCAAGTTAGAGAGCGAAGACCTAGGGTACCTTTGAGATGTAAGCACACATTAAGAATTTCTATACTGGGTTTAAGAACACATATTTAGCAGTGGGTTCTTCTGATTATTCCTACATTGTTCCCAGATTTAGTCAAAGACAATAACAAATCTATTAACCTCATCGCTATCCCAAACAAGATATGTGTTCGAGATTCTACTCAAAACCTGAAGATCAGCATAGCATTTTATCATCTACAGGCCTTTCCTCCGAGCATTTCATTCGTTGGGGCTTCGTCGTATGCGACTTAATTTCCCGGTGTCTGATTATTGGAACCTTATTGATGTAATGCAGCTATATGAAGAATACTAGCACCTGCTATTATAAAAATAACTAAGTAATGAAGGCTAAAAACACGATTTAAGGTGGCATTGTCTACGGAGAAAGGTGAGGTGGTAACAAAAAAAATAAAATTTGTCGCCAAACACCATGGTTACTCCGTAACCGGAGGGGGGAGGGGTGAGTGTTTGAAGGACACTCTTTTCCGAAATGGCTGAGAAAGAAGGGAACGATTAGAGGCTTACCATTGTTCATAACCACAGGGAAACTGGAGTTGGAGAGCCTTGTGATGGGTAATCATCTCGCGCGGGGAGCACTTGATGATATCGTGAGAGTGCACGGGGAAAGGCTCCGCAATTGAGCTCTTGATTCCATGTATTCTGTTGTCCGACTGAAAGAAAGAAAAGCAATCCCGCCTTCGAACGAAAATTTTTGCCCTCTAGTCATGGATGTGAAATCGTCTTAGACGATATGTACTGATTCATCAATTTCGGGAGACATGGTCCACGCCCGGACAACGCACTTGATCAGCTTCGCCCTCCCTTATTTCGGGAGATAGCGCGGAGCCACTAGGGATCGATGAAAGCTCAATCTAGTAAAATGGTGAGTTTTCCAAATTTTTATGGAGTAGTCAAGCAGATGAAATTCCTGGAGTATCCAAGTGATATGCCTACTCCCCTCTAGACTTAGCTGCTGTTGAAGCTCCTGCTGTAAACGGTTACTATCCTATAAAAGGTTACAAAAATAATAAATAATATTTGTTATTTCAGTCAGAAATTAAAAAACTAAAAATACGAGAATGCTCTTGAATAGCTAACAGTGTTTTTTAATTTTTGCTCTATTTGTTGGCCTCAAATATCCAACAAATTAACAAGAATGACGCATGCAACTCACACAGACAATGCTTCAGACTCGTAACCATCGGAATCTTGACAATAGTCCGTACATTGTAAAGCAAACCTCGAACTATAATTAGGCTGCAGAAATTCGCAAAATATCGCGTTAACTTGGTCGGAACTGATTCTAGATTCCAACTTGCCACTTGACAAGGCTCCGTGATGTCGAACATTGGTTGTACCCATTTACGGCCAGGGCAGAATTCGATGCTATAATATTCATCTGCAGTCCTGGAATTTAGGATCCAACCAGTACAGTATAAGAGTCATCATACGGATTCGAGTCAAAGCGAGAAATACGCCACAATATCTCTTGTCAATCTTCTGACTATTGTTAGTCATAGTAATCAGAGGTCCTGGATCGTGGTCCACAGTCATACAACCTAGTCTTCAGAAATTATTTATATTCACTATAAGCGGAAAAAATGATCTGATAGGCAGCCGAAACCTCATCATAGCTATCCCTCCATGTCTTGAAACTACACTACACTAAGTACTTCTGATCCTCCAACATAGCAAGGTGAAGTGTACGGAATTGGCAGTACAGTATTAGAGAAAAACAGTTTTGAGGTGAGCTTTTTTGGATCTTGCGCAAGGTGGAGGTACTCGCAACATATAAAATCATAAGTTTTTTTTAGCTTGAGTAAGTTGAAGCTACTTCCAACATATGAAATTCTTAGTTTTTTTTGAACTATTTGCAGGTTTTATACCTTGAGCACATTACGCAACATAACTATCTTATGAAACAAATATCAGAGCTTGCTGGGTCAATCTTGAAGTAAATGAGAAGAAATCACATGTTAAGTGACCAAGTCTTCCTATGTCATTCTTCATGATGTGAGCAAATTATTGTGCCAATCGTAGTGACTCGTGATGATCAGTCTCTTGAATGCATGAAGACATCTGCTAACTCTGCAGTCACCTTCCCGATTTCTCGTAAACAAGGCAATTGGAGGGTTCAGAGTGATGGATGTGCATCAAGGAATTCAGTAACATGAAGTCAAACATCTCGGTCGAATCACGAGAAACCCTGTGGATGGATTAAAATTAAAAATTAGAAATAAATAAATTACAATTAATGATGGTATATGAAGATGATTCCGACACAAAACACGTAATCAATGACCAGCCCAAGCAGACCATCAGCTACTCCGCGCAAGGGATGGTGGGCATGGGGACATTTGAAATTATTTTTCATGCAAAATGTATAGAGACGTATGAATAGGTTGTAATAAAAAAGATGCTGCAGGAAAAGCAGTATAAGAATATTAAATTAAAGATAGTGTGACTTGTTGATCATCCTAACATTATGACATTGAAGCATTGCAACTGGACATCCAAACATAAAGAGATATAAAAAAATACATTATTATAATTAATATAATCAATGTATTCAACAAAAAATAAATAATATATATATATATATATATATATATGAACTTTAGCTGATGGGTGTGGGATCATCCAAAAAACTTTCCAACTTGATCACAACAGTGAGATTGAGGTCAAAATGAAAATGAAATAATGATTGGTCACGTAATCGTCACAATCACAGATGTCTGCAACGGCCAAACACATCATAAGCTATTTCTCAGTGCGGATGCTGGACATGAGGACATTTTTTTCACACGAAATGTATACAAAAATGTGAAACGGTGATAATCAAGAAGAATGGAATTGGTAGCAAATCTAATCACGTACTCGTGATCCAAGACCATAAAACGAGCAAAGGTAGTCACAACAGCCATCTTAAGCAAACCATGAGCTATTCCGCAGAGCAAATAATGAACACGGGAACATTTGGGATTGTTTTTCAGGTGAAAAGTTTAGAAACAAGTGAAACAATGACAATCAATAAGATGTAGTAGAACAAGCTATACAAAAATTTTAAAAATTACCAATAACAATGGTAAATAAAAATGATTATGAGAATGCTCATGATTTCCTTACGACCATAACTTATCTCACCGGCAGCAAAAGCAAAACATAAGTTATTTTGTACAAACTGTACAAGAATCAAGAATTATAAAGTATTATGATAGTTGAGATTTGTTCCAAGACCGATCATGTAATTGTCACGACCATGGTTGGCCGCAACTGCCAGCCCAAACAAATTACAGGCTATTATTATCGACACAAGGACATTTGAAATTGTTTTCTAGGCTGAAATGTATAGAGGTAAATGAAATTATGGCAATCAAGAAGCTGTTGTAGAACAAGCAATACAAAAATAAAAAATTATAGATTATGATGATAGATGAAATTGATTCTAAGACGGGTTCCCTAATCCCCACAACGGACAGCCCAAACGTACCGTAACTAAAAGGCTCTATAATATTGAGTCCATATATAAGAAATATTGAATTCACCTTTCATCATTACTTTAGCACTTCTATAGTCGCAAGCTTTAGCTGTTGGTTGTGGAAATTAACCAAAAGGTTTCAAGGTTAACTACAACAATGACAAAATTGAAAGGACTGTGGTAGATGGAAGACCATCTTTGACTTTAACTACTTCCAAAAAACCGTCGGAGCTCTGTCGACTTGTGACCACACGATTAAGTCGATGTTGAGCCTCGAGAGATTTGATCTCGTGCATTTGATTGCTACCTTTTTAAATTTCTTTCTTAAGAGCAAGCTGTAAATTTTAGTTGTTTTTGTCTTCCTATTGGCAACCGAAAGAAGTATTTCATACCATATGTCTTGCGGTCACTCAGTCTAACGACCATTTGTAGATCTGATGAATACGGATTGGAACGTGGATTAGTAAAGCTTGAGTTTGATAAATCTAGTAATGAAACAGAGAGTCGTTAGCTTGCGTATATGGCCGAACTTTCATACCATGCAAAACCAGGCCACAAACAACCGCGATAATATTATCCAACCAACTCTTTATACGAGAACACGATCTGAAAAAAGTGTCGCGGAAAGAAAAGAAGAGAAAATTCAACTGATGTGCTCTGTTTGAAAAAAAATCATACTTGTCAATATGATATCAATTATTGAATAGAATTCACAAAAGACGAATGAAAACGCAGACATACAAGATATACAACATAGAACTACTTGATTTACCACAACCAAGCTAATGTACTTGAATGAGAACAACAAAATAGCTTTACTGATAAAAGATCCCTAAAGTGTGTGAGAAAAGTTTTGATAAGATCTCCTTTATGGCGAATGATAAACTAATTGAAAGCCTAACTAGTATATTGCTACCTTAGTTGAAACACACTTGATTTGGAACTAACATTTTCATCATGACTAAAATAAAAATATCCTATAAAAGTAATAAATCCAATTATATCAGCTTTTGTGTGACAGCAAATAAAACTTTGTATGTGTTGTACGCAAAAAAATAGGATAATTCTAAAATAACTAAAAGTAAAGTAAATAAATATTTTCTATGATGATTTGCATAGTTTATGATTTGATTATAGTATAATTTTTAGTAGTTCATTGACTTTAAAATTTGAAAATTTTCAATCCAGTTTATGAAAAAAATGCATGAATGTCAAATGTATTTTAAGTAAAAAACCACATCATATATTTATCTTGTATAATTTTTGCAGTGCTCAAATTGATATGATATAAAATTTCATGTTATTTATTTAAGCATTTACATCAACATTTGATCAATATCATCATTTTTTAGAAAAAAAATTATCAAATAGTATCAATCAAAATGTAAGGAAATAAAACTAGCGATTTAAATTGCATATGAAAAGAAGTCCAAATTAGACAAACTTAAGGATTTGATTTTTAGCTTGTGCAACATGTTGATTGCATGAATTGCAAGTCCAAAAAGTTAAATTCACATGTGTAGAAAAAAAATCACGCTATTAATAATAGAATTAGTTTTTTTACAAATTTCATTTTATGAATTATTATGTGATTTATAATCTACTTGCTTGCAATATTATATTCCAAGCAAGCAAAGTAGTACATCAATTTTTGTGATGATTATCTATAATATAAGAACATATTCATAAATAAGTTAATTTGATATTTTTGGTATTCAATTTGCAATGACCAAAATCTTATTTATAACTCATCATCTCAATATTTTCAATTATAATCATACATCAATTAATTTATATCATACTTGAATTTGATAATTACACTGGAATGTTGATAATTCTACAATCTAATCTAGAAAATTGTAGTCCTTATGTGATGTATTTGATTTTTTTTTTTTTGTTTGAAATTTAATGATGTTCATGGTCAAGTTTGTTGAGAATTAAGTAAGTGAAAAATTAATCATCAAGCTATATAGTTGTTACGAGAAATCAAATTTTCTAAACTCAAATTAAACAATTTAAACGCAATATTTTACTAGTAAAATATGTTAAATTTTTGAAAAAAAATGCCAATAAAAATCATTGAGTGTTGAAATTTATGGTTAAAATAATCATTACATAATGAAGCAGGAGTGCATCAAAAATTCAAGCGGAAAATATTCAGTTTAATATGTATTTTATTAACGATGATGACTTTTTATATGCTCTTTAAGGTACAAGTAAGAGTTTGATGGTGGAGGTTTGAGTATCATTCTATGCTATATAAGACAATATTTTTAAAAATTATGTTACTCAAGATTCTGAAAAAATAGACATAAGTGATAATCAATCTTATGATATTGGTAAAAGAGGAGTGAAAAAACATTAAACTGATATTTTATTGTACTTGATCTTAGAATACTACACTACAAAGACTAAACAACAAATTTTTATTTTCATGATGATTGTTGGAAACTAATTAGAGATGCAATTGTAGTTTGTTGGAGAAAAAAACATTGTGATTGTAGAAAACTAATTGAAGATGCAATGGTAGTTTGTTGAAGTGAAAAAAATGAGATATTTTCTTGATGGGACCCCATTAAGAACATATTTGCTTAATGGGACCTATCAAGTTTCGTTTTACCCGATGGGACCCCACGGACGATGAGTGGTCGATGACCTCTAGTACATGTTATAATATGAATATTTCCTTATACCTATTTTTGTATTTGAAAATAAATTCAACCGCGAGGGCGCAGTAGAGTGAGAATTTTGACGGGGGATCGAAATACAGAGTGGGCTAAAACCCTTGGGCGAGTGCTGGAGATTCAAAGCAGGTGTAGAACTTAGGACAACAGATGCCCTGAGCTGGTCTGCCATTTCACTTCCACAATCCCAATGCCAATCTCTCCCACTTCCCCACGACCGAACCAAACTATACCAGCCCAATCGAGCCTGCCCCCTTCCCCAGTTAGATGCGCCAATCTTTGCACTTGCTTCAAGAATGCGACTGCAGGATTCTCTTTCGAACTCATGCCACACCTCTCTGCGCCAAGCTTAGAAGTACCCAAGCCGCGCTGGAAGTAAATTCATCAATGTGAGAGTCGCGCCGTAGAAATAGGTGCAATGAACCTATCTCAGAATGCCTGCGCCCGATTTCCACGCTGATAGCAAGAGAAGGCAACAAAACCTTGAGAACCCCAAAACAAATGCAACGCAGAACCGTCTGTTCATACTAGAACAATCTCACGTGTGCCATGGTTGGGGTCCCATCGGGTAAAACGAAACTTGATGGGTCCCATCAAGCAAATATCTTTGAAAAAAATGGAGTTGAAAAGATAAGATATGAGGCGTGTTGTTCAATCGCCGTTGCAGTAGACAAAGTTATTCCAATATATGGAACTAAATACCTCACATCATGAAGGAATAAGCGATATAAATTTTGCACTTCAATGGAAAATTTCTAGGTCTACAATCAATCGAAATACACATATACAAGGAGTATATCTGAAAAGCAGAAAAATCAGTTTTGAGATAAGTGGCAGAACTTTTATAAAGAAAAGAGCATAATCTTTTCACTCAGATATTTGAGTACGATGACTATCTCAATCATTGGTGACAAGTTTTACTTTTTTATTCTTATCAGTGATTCATAGAGTAAGCCAAACCTTTGAAAGGTATGGCTTTACTCTCTAACACATAGGTTTAAATTTTGTGAGCCTTTCAAGAAATGGAAAGTTAAGGATAAATTCAAAATAGGTTCAAAATTCAAAATGATCAGATGACAATAGTATGAATTTGAAGACACCACAGTAAAGAAATTCACTACGAACATCAAGTTTAAATGAAGAGAACAAAGCAAGGTTCACCTTTTCACAATGTTATAATTTAGTGTATAAATTGAACAGTTCCGATAAAATAACACTTTGATGCCTTTGGAGCACAAAATATGAACAGAATCATGAAGAAAAAATAAAAAAACTAGTGACTCAAAGTAGAGTAGATCAGTATTTATATAAACATATCATAAGTTCCAGATAGTCTAGTGGCAAAGCATATTATCAATTGAATCAATCATTGGAGAAGGTACCGGGTGACATTTTGATGCAGCACAATCTTATACTTCAATTCTTGTGTTGAGATTATAATTTTGGCCTCATGTACAAGATTGATAAGAATATGAGAATCACATATGGTTGGAAAATGAGTAGAGCTTGAATAAGTGCAAGTATTGAATCAAGCAAGTATTGGCTTGTCATAAATGGGAAGATTAATAGACATGGAACTAAGCTGAGTTGCGAGTGCAAATAGGTGTACCGGATGAAAGAGAACAGGATGTTAAAGAGATATGATGCTTGACTAATAATCAAAGGAATTTAGCGTAAGTAAAGAGTTAACTATGCTAAGATTGTCTCCCCCTTGTGAAGCTTAGTAGTATCAGTCTTGAGTGAGGATTTGTTAGCAAATAAATGTTTGATAAAAAAAACGCTCTGGGGAAACTACTGTAGTGGTTTTTCAAAAATCTAAAAGGCATCATAGAGGAATAAATAGAAAATACAAGGCTATGTTATTAAAGTCTCTGAGATGAAAGTTGATCAATATAATCAACATTGTACTTTATTGTTGGAAATACAACTGTTAGTTGGATGTCCGAGCTACAAAGATTGTAGACCTATCTATTACGTAATCTAAGTATGTAGAAGTGATTGAAGCGAATAAAGAGATGATATGGCTTTGATTATCGAGTTAGAATCTAACATTTAATACAATCTTTGTTTATAACGATGGTTAGAGTGTGATTACTTGGCCGGAATCTAGCATTTCACTCAAGAACAAAGCAGATTGGATCTCCTTATCACTTAATATAAAGTAAATAATAAAGTCTGGATAGTGGAGAAGATGCAAACAGATATAAATCCAAGGGACATGTTTAAAAAATGGTGGCTGCTGACAAAGCGAAGCTGCGCTCAATCTCTGTTGACCTGCAAGAGTAATTCTATTGGAAAACTCTTCTCTACGTATCGAAGTGTGAAGTCAACTTATAATCACTTTTCAAGTGAGAGGCTACTACAGAAAGTCAAATTTTTCAAATGCTTTTACTGACTTCGAGAAGTCAGTAAAAGCATTTGAAAAATTTGTTGTTGTTGTTGTAGGTTCGACCGCTGACTTCGAGAAGTCAGCGGTCGAAGCTACATGCGTTCATCAGTTGGGGGTTGGTTGTGTACATACTCGCATGCAGCAAGCAATCCCTGCGTGACTGCACGTGTGCATGAAATGTTATCTTCGGCACCTCCGGGTCTGATGCGAAATCTTTGGATGGTCCAGAATGGTTTGTACAAGTAGGTGAGAAACTTAAGAAGGGCCAATTTGAGTTCTCGCCCGCGCGAAGAATTACAAAGCCCGGCAAAAAGGAGAAGCGGCCCTTAGGCATCAACAGCCCTGTCAAAAAAAAAAAAGGGCTACGAAGAAAAGATGAAATGTCATCTTCGGCAGTCAGCCTCTTTGTACATTATATGTAATGCGGGCATGATAAGATTGGCACCAGACTGCGATCAATCGACCCATTTCAAGCATATGGGCTGAAAAGTCTCAGGCATCTGTAACAACCCATCCGAAGAAGATACCAAAACTGATGTTTACTGTGTAAGCTGGGCAATCGTTGCAAGAGTTTTTGCAACGTTTGAAGCTACTCGTTTTAAACCGTCAATACTATTCTTCAGGGAATTACTCACCGCAACTCTGTGAGTTCAAGGGAAGGCTCAGGGAGCTCATTCGAACGGACTGGACCACAGTTAACTGTCTTAGTCAACAAAATGGTACGAATTTTAGCTAGATAGCTGATTTTTGGATGTCACTAGATAATCATGTGATCATAATTAGGCCCATACGCCTGTGACATGTATCTATGATTCAATTACTCACTGACAGCCAAAGAGTTTCCGCTAGAAAATTCCTACCCTACGTGAATGAAAGATTTACTTAAGATAATTGCTGCTCTCTCCGTCCTGAGACCACCATCTTCATATACATTCATGTGTAAGGTTCGGTAGTGTGCTCTTGAGTGACATCGTTGCACTGTGGTTGATCATTCGTTGAAGGCACAGGTCGTGGACTCCAGCATTCTCATTGAGCTGAGCGTGTCAGACTCGTTAGTTACCAGAGATGGTACCAGGAACTACAAGGGCGAGCCAGCAAACAAGCAACGGACTGGCGGCTGCCGGGTGTTGCCTTTCATTTTCAGTACGTCAGGACATCAGACTGTCCTCCTCCTGCTTTCTTCTTACTGTTCGAATAATCATCAGCACCATAGACTGGTGTTGGTGTCATTCATACTGAATATATGCAACCTGGCTTTATATGATGCTGAGCTTGTAGAAGGCAAATTCGATCTCTCGATCTTTCGATAGATTATAATTTGAGGCTGTTTGAATTTCGAAGGTTTAGAACTGGAAGGCGGCCCTGACTGATACACCCATAGATGCTCATTCTATATCGGGCTTCGTTGTTTGGAAACTTGCATTGCAGGTGCAGAATTTGCAGAGAGGACTGTATTTGTTGGAGTGACCTTGAACATAATCACGTACCTCTTCACCGTTAAGCATATACATCTCGCCGATGCAGCTAACATGGCCACTAACTTCTTGGGCGCTTCGTATGTTTTCACCCTTGTCGGAGGCTTCCTGGCCGACACCTTCATCGGGCGCTACTGGACGATTATAATTTTTATACTCGTCCAGACGCTGGTAGGCATCCAGCTTCTCTAGCTAGCTAAATCCAAGTCTAGATTTCCCCAATCTTCATACGCCTACTATTAATGCACCAGCGGATTCTACTGGAACTCGAGCCCACCAGCGAGGGCTGTATACCACTTCATGATCATCTAATTATCATTGCGCAGCATTCTTGTTGAACGCAACTTAATTCAATCGTTTGCAGAGATCTTTTATCCACTTAACAGACCTGTGCAGAGCAGGTTCTGATCTGAGGATGTAGATCCAGATGATTTTAAAGCTATCTCTTATTTCTTGCAATAAGAACATCATCTGGTTGGAGAGTTGCGCGCACACACACAGCCTTGAGCTTCACAGACCTCCATTTATGGACAGGCTTGACTGAATTGTTGCTTTCTGCACGAATGTTCAATTGGATGTTTCTGCAGGGTATGGGTGTTCTGATAATCAACGCATCTTTGCCCCAATTCCGGTGCTTGGATCCAAAGACATGCCCTGGTGCGCACGGGACCGATCTGTTAGTGGTAAACTTGGGAATGTACCTGGTGGCTTTGGGAACGGGAGGAATCAAATCCTCCGTCTCGGCATTCGGGGCAGACCAGATGGAAAAGGAGGATCCGAAGGAGGCGAAACTGCTGCCCAGCTACTTCAACTGGCTCTACTTTTACATCATGGGGGGTGTCGTCTTGGCACAAACCGTCATTGTTTACATCGAGGACAGGAGCTGGGCTTGGGGCTTCGGCTCGCTCGTCATCATCATGGCCATCGCGCTGATCTTGCTGTGCGCAGTCCGCAAGAAATACCGATACCAGATATCTCGTGGTAGCCCCTTCACGGCCCTGGCCAAGGTGCTCGTTGTAGCCATCAAGAACCGCAAGCTCGCTCGCCCCTCCGAGAAGTCCGGCTTCTACGATGTCACTCGTCAGGGCGCCAAGCTCAAAGTCGCCCAGACCCACAACATGCGGTATGCACTGCAGTTCATCTCACTTGCTGACAATGTCCATAAACGCATAATTTGAGTTTGTTCGTGGAAGATCCAACGAATTGGTTTCGACCCATCGAAGCTGGGTCTAATTCGTGGAAAATCTGCATCGCGGCTTCCAAAACCAGATGACAGCTTTCAACATTGGAAATGTTCAGTCTCGATCGCATTCGGGCACTTCATTGAGTTTGAAAGCAGATGAAATATGAAAATGCACGTGATTTATGCTTAGCTCGGAACTTCATTGGGTTCGACAGCACATTGTGGCTTCCAACGTGAGATGTGAAGAGACAATGTTCCAATGGTCGATGCTCGTCTCATTCGAGACCTTGAATGGATTTCTTTTGAATGCAGATTGAACCTGTCGTTCGTTCAGGCAGAGGACTCCTTCATATTAGATCTCATGGTAATGTATGTACATGCAGCCCTGGACAGAATTTAACAATTGCTGCTGCTGCTGCTGCTTTTCTCCGTTTGCGGTCGAGTGCAGATGGCTGGACAAGGCAGCGATTCTACCAGAAGGTGGGAACGCCATCGAGCTCGGGGGCTGGGGTATTGCCACGGTGACGGAAGTGGAGGATTTCAAAATGGTGCTGCGATTGCTGCCAATTCTTGCGACGACGTGGTACTTCTGGACGGTCCAGGCCCAGTTCTCCACGTTCACAGTTCTCCAGTCGCTGACATCGGACAGAAGATTGGGATCCAATTTTGTGGTCCCCTCGGCGTCCGTAAGAGTGATACAAACGCTGGCGGTGCTGGTGGCGCTGATCTTCTACGACAAAGTGTTTATGCCCATGGCCAGGAGGAGAACCGGGCTGATCAGCGGCATCACCAGCATCCAGAGGATGGGCTGGGGGCTGGTGTGCCCAATTCTGGCCATGACGGCTGCTGCCTTGGTCGAGCGCAAGCGGCTGCAAGTGGTGCACGACACCAACTGGGAGCTGAAGCCCTCCGTGCCCATGAACGACTTCTCCATGTTCTGGATCGTCCCGCAGTTCTTCATCATGGGCGTGGGCGAGGCGCTCATCTTCCCGGCTCAGATCGACTTCTTCTACAACGAGTCGCCCGAGAACATGCGCTCGCTCGGCACGTCCTTCTGCTTGTGCACTCTGGCCATCGGAGCCTTCGGCAGCAGCGCCATCGTGACGGCCGTCAATTCTGCCACCTCCAACCCCACGCCATGGCTGCCGAACAATCTGAACATCAGCAGACTCGACAACTTCTACTGGCTCATGGCCGTCCTCAGCAGCGTCAATCTCGTCGCCTTCCTTCTCGTCTCCAGGTACCACACTTACAAGCAGACTTACTTTGCCGATTCTCCCCTCGCCTCCTCCTCGAACGAGCACAAGCACGAGCACGAGCAACAGTCCAAGCCAGTCTAAGACCTCGGGTCTCTGAAACACAACATTTCTCCTGCTCGAGCTGCCACAAAAGGGCCACAGGCAAGTGCCGCAAGTTAGGATGATTTTCTGCCTCCTTTCCATGCTTCCAGTAGGAGTCAAGAACGGTAATTCTAGACCTATGCCTGTATCTGAAGATTCTGAGCCCATACTCTTGTACTTTGATCCAACATGTAATTATTCTTGTTACGTGAGCTGCGAAGTGCTCCTTTTACGTTATATCGAATCGACTTGATACTTGTTGCGCCTATCATTCACGTTCGAGTTTTGGGAAAACTCTATCCAATGTTTTATGTGCGTGTTTGTCTCGGAGAGAAATTAAATTTTGCTGATCGACGACCGATTCGGCACCCTGCTAAATAAGTTCCCACGCGCCATAAAGTAAAACCAAAGCTTTCGTAATTTTTATAGAATTCTTCATCATGGGAAATGAGCTCTAAAACAATTCCAGAGCTGGGAAAATGGAAAACGGTGAGGAAACAAAAACTGTAATGTTACATTTAAAGGGAGACGAGTCATCCAGGAATCTCAAGGCCGAAAATCCCGTGAAGGTACCAAATGCATATCCGGGTTTTCCATCTTGCTCTTCAGTCCTAAGATTGACAAGAACATACATAAAATGATAGAAATTTAATGTCTTTTGAGGACAATGCCCTTCAAGGAGACTCTGCATCCACCTACGCTATCACACAAAATTGTGAACACATGATTTATGTACGATATTCTTTGAATGAAGATCACCATTCTTATTAAATTCGAAGTTTTGGTCTTAACGAAGTCTGACACTGGCCCCGGGAATGAAATCAAAGGAGTCCCCATATACTTTTCCAACTTAACTACGATAGCCGTGCAAAATGCCGTCATTTTCAGCATGTGAATATAGTTCCTCTTACGTCTATACGAAGTCTACAATATAAGTAACAGCAAACAGTCGTACTCGATCTCTAGCTGAGGATGGAAATAAATTTCGGATTCAGAAATTATTACAGATTTGAGGGGAGGTGGGGTGAGCCCCAGGCAAGGCGAGGGCAATTGTACTCTACCATGGATTCTTCTCGCTTTCGAGAGTGCCTTAGCCCGAGCTCGTTACAGGGGCCGGATAATCGATCGAATTCTGCGCCTGTGCGATTGATGGTGATCCCGCGGATTGACTGGAGGGTAGTGTGAATGGGGGTAATTTGGCGGTCGCTGACACCTGTCTCGCATCTACTGACCATGTCTCGAATTTGAATAGTGGAGGGTGCGAGCTCGACGGGTGAGTTCTGGACGCGACGGTGAGAAATGAGAGACCGTCACGACGGTGACCGTATGCCGTCAGTCCACAGTCATACGGTCGGGGTTGTTCTAGATGTAAGCACATATTAAGAATTTCTATAATGAGGTTGAAGCTAGCAGTGGGTTCTTCTGATTTTTACTACATTGTTCCCACATTTAGTCAAAGACAATAACAAATCTATTAACCTCTTCGCTATCCCAAACACGGCATGTGTTCGAGAATCTAATCAAAACCTGAAGATCAACTATCCAACAAATTAACACGAATGACGCATGCAACTCACAAAGACAATGCTTCAGACTCGTAACCATCGGAATCTTGACAATAGTCCGTACATTGTACAGCAAACTTCGAGGCATTGACTGTGCGGCGCCAGTTCTCCACGCATTGGGACCATGAAGGCTGTTCATGTGGGCAGAGAAGCTTTGGTGGAACTTTGAGCGGCCTGTTATTCCTGGCCCCGCCCCCGCTTAGTTTGAGTCTCATGAGAATGCATAGTTTCCGTAGGTATTTTATTTGATAATCATAAATAGTTAGTTGTTGGAGGTTTTGCCAGTTGACCTTGTGTTTGCTCGGCTGTGGGGTGGTGTATTTGATACTTTTTTGCAGTGGAATAAATTCACCAATTGTTTTTTTTTTTTTAAAACCTCAAACTATAATTAGGCTACAGAAATTCGCAAAATATCGCGTTCACCTGGTCGGAACTGATTCTAGATTCCAACTTGCCACTTGACAAGGCTCCGTGATGTCGAACATTGGTTGTACCCATTTACGGCCAGGGCAGAATTCGATGCTATAATATTCATCTGCAGTCCTGGAATTTAGGATCCAACCAGTACAGTATAAGGGTCTTCATAATCTTAATTCGAGTCAAAGCGAGAAAAACGCCACAATATCTCTTGTCAATCTTCTGATTATTGTTAGTCATAGTAATCAGAGGTCCTGGATCGTGGTCCACAGTCATACAACCTAGTCTTCAGAAATTATTTATATTCACTATGAGCGGGAAAAATGATCTGATAAGCAGCCAAAACCTCATCATAGCTATCCCTCCATGTCTTGAAACTACACTACACTAAGTAC